>OV884015.1:75469340-81081840 GCA_930367205.1 Acanthosoma haemorrhoidale | reverse complement strand
TAGTCCGGCCTTGTCAGACCCCACACTCTCCTAGAGGGATTCTCTGCCTTCGCCTCGCTAAAACTAGCAGCTCCTTGGAACCTCTTCTCCGCGGACGACGGTTGCCGTGGTCCTACAAATTTACCAAGTAATGTCTCCCACGACAATCCAGTCTGCCTCTCTCCGGTTCACACTCGCCTTTGGGATCCGGACGGATTTCGCCTACCCTCAGATACCGAGTATGAATTTATGGTCATTCCGATACCACACAAACTACCTACCCTATACCTCTTCTCCTGAACATAGTGCATTGTCGGGGCACATGCCTTCAAATATGGAGTCAGATAGTAAGACCGTCATGAAACGATTGTCCAGGTCATAGCCTAGTCAACCCTCACTTCGTCACCAGGGCTAGGGTAACTAGGCACCCCCCTAGTGACGACTCGACAGCATGATTAAGCAAAGGACCATCAGAAGATATACACAACGTGGAATAGAGGGAATGCGACCATTTTATACTCGCTATTATCCCAGCTATCCCATGGATGACGGATCATATATTTCTTAATACACAGAAGCTATATGAGGGTTTTTTCCCCCAGAATCAAATAAGAACATAATTGGTTTAAAAAATAATAGATTGATCATATTTATTTCTGAATTAAGAAAATTATTTACGGTATGAATAATTTTGTTTGCCCTTAGTCCCTATTAAGGTAATACAAAACAATATTTTCATTTAGTTAGTTAAAATGGTTTGTCATACAAGTATAGATATCCTTTAAAAAATAAGTTTTTCACTAAAAAATCGCTAAAATGTTAAAAAGTTAAAAGTACGGTAAGTGATTTCTTAAAAAAATATAATCCAGGAAGAGGTTTGAGAGACCGACCAAGGTGTGGAAGGCCTCGTATATCGTAGAGCAATATTTATTGATAGCTAGGGGGTCCCTCGCATATTCGCAAAGCGAAGGCGAACACCTAACTGATTTCGCTATCAGACAATGACAATCCTCTGTAACAGCAGTTCGGAGCCTGCAACTATTGTATTCTAACAGCATTCAATTATTACTAAATTCAATTAATACATTATATGATATGATATGATATATGATGAGAAAGTAGCTGATCTAATCTTTCTAAATGGCAATTATTACCTAATTAGCATTTTATATAATTATTGTCAGTAACCATTCACACTGTTAAAACCATCATCATTAATAAGCCAATTCAAATTCACTCTACTCTCCATGATAAAAAAAAAATTATCCACAATATTTTTTGGCGTTTGAGGAAGTGGAAGGCTAGCTAATTCAAATGTTACCAAGTTAGAAAACAGGCAAATTATCTACAGTTGTTCACTTCACAGCGCTGCCAATAGATTTAAGAGTTTAGCGTGACAATTTTTGAATATTAGAAAGAAATAACATAGAGTGATAACTATCTTAAATACCGTGTATGTGAACGGTATAGGTAGTAAAATGGTCCTATAATGCAAATACTGTTGCAGTATAATTGTTGTATGGTATTGTGCAAGACAAGATATTGTCCGAGCTGATTTTAATAAATTTTTAAGTAAATATTTCAGCAATTTTAATAACACTTTAAAATTTTTTTTAATGCAAGTCGAAAAAATGTAATTTTAATAAGTGAAGTATTTTAGGTCAACGCTACATAGGTTACACGGAAGATTTTTTCAGGGATCTGATCTATTTTGATGGGTCGTCTGTATGTTTTATTATAGCGGTCGAACTAATGATTTAATCAATTAGAAGTAATAAAGATATATTTCACAACAACTCGAAACTGATCAATTTTCGGTTGGAATAAGATCACAGACAAACAACTAATGTAAAAAAAAAGATCCTAGAACGCTTTTTAAGATTGAAGTTCTGGTTTTTTTCTATGGCTGAGGATAGTTGAAAAATGGCAACGTAAATATATTTATAAAGATATTTAAAAAAATTTTGAGTGCCTACGATAGAAAAATAGCATAATTAATACTGGTCGAGTCGGATTTAATGATTCAATGTGTTAGTTATTAACAACTGTTTTTATTTGCTGAAAAAGTGATTTTCAATGACCAAGAGAGATGGTTTGAAATAAAATAAATTATGGGTAATAAGTAGAGATTTTTTCCCCTCGTTTCTTAACTTCACTTTTTAAGAAAATTCGATAATGTTTTATGATTTAATTAATATAACCATTAATTTAAATAAAATTCTATAATACTTTTGAGATTTTGCATTTTGAGTTAGGTCATTAGAGGTTATTTTGAGGTCTTCAGAGGGCGATAATTGCCAACAAGACAGTTTTTGTTATTTTTCTGATAGTAGAATGAGTGTTATTTAGTGACACCCTAGTTTTTTTACGCGTAACATTTGTAAACAGCAGGTGCCCAGGGAACGTGAGGGAAGCAATTCATATCCTAGATAAATATTGACAGATGCTGACTATCCAAGCAGAGACCTGTCACGCGCCTTCCCTTGTCTCAAGAACACGAAGGGGAGGATGTTGATGCAGGCACCTAGTCTGTTGAGGAAGGTCAGGTCTGTAATTGCGTCAGAAGGGGTGAGGGGGGCTATAGGAAAGTTGGAGCACGAGATAGGTGTATAAACGTATTTATGGGTTAATCTATTTGTTTTATCTGTTGGGTGGTTCCTGGCTGGATTTTTTAATGAATAAAAAACTTTGTCCATTCATCAAAATTATTTTAATAAACCGCAAACGCTTCCGACTGCCCTACAAAGTCATACTCAAATTATATAACAGGCAAACGACGCATTATACATTAAAATATAAATATATGGCTGTTAGATATTTCACAATAAATAGTATTTTAAAACATAATAAAATATTATAGATATTTCTGTTAGAAGATCAACAAAAACCTAGTTTTATTCGTTAAACCATCTTGTTCACAACCCCATTTTTTCCTCGACCGTGGGAAACAAATCGGAGCTTTAAATGATGGGCTTCGGAGCCGTGCTGTCGATACATTTGGCGCCTATTGAAGTATGTGCTTCGAATGCCTTAGTCATTGTTCCCACAGCGCTTGGCTTGGCGAGCCTTGCCTGAAGTTTGGCAGCATTCGCGCTGTGGGAACGTAAAGACGAGGTGATTCGGGAAGGGCTCATCATTTCACATGTGGGTAAATGCTTCGGACATTAAAGGCTTGTGCATTCGGGAATTGACAAGCCAGTACGGCTCGTGAAACCGTTCCCACTACCTGTTTGAGTTTGCAGAACTCATTTTCAAGTAGTTCATAAAGGAGTTTCCGGATTGGTACGAGGGAGAACATTTTATGAATCAGAGTAAGTTTTCGTGCAGTTTGTCAGCCTAATTCAAATTGTATATTTATTTTATCAGCTTCGGGATTAAATTTAGGTATATTATAATTACCTCTCGGACTTTTATTCAATGACATCATCGATCAACGCTTTTTGCTTTCTACCGTTTTCTTATTCAAAAACTCACTACTCAATAGTACATAAGCTGATGTGGTAATGCTACTTTCTCGTAACTGAGGATGGGAGTCCGGCAATGACGAGTTGACAAGAATGAGACCACTAAAGATTTGCCAAACCATGCGTCGTGGGAACGGTACCCAGTCGGAATCCGTCTACAAGTCTGCAAGTACGAACCTCGAGCCCCTTCAAGACCATATTCCACATACTATATTATATCTGCATGAGGTTTTACCGTGGGAAGTTTAGAGGACGGAAGTACAATGCACACAGCACTCAAACAGCGCAACAATACGTGTTAAGCATCTGTACTTAGTTCCAACCTCACAAAAAGACCTGGAACAGACATAGCGACAAATACTGAGGTGATATCTTTTCAAAAAACATATAGGCTTATATTTATCATAACATAGATATTCACAAAAGTGGAGTCTCTCCCTTTCAAATCGGCAATAGAGAAAAGCTCTCAAGGCTGTCATTATTTATTTAAAGAGTCTGGGTTCAAATCTCTGGAGGGACGGTCAATTTTATTCCCCTGGTAACCTTACAAATGAAACTAGGTGGTCACAGATATGATAGTTGCCTACTCATATTCCAGTTGAAATGCATTAGGATGTAAAATCCTAAAATGTAGAAAAAATGTATCCCGGTTTAAGAATATTTTTTCCTTCTAAATTATTTAAGCTAGAGTGAACGAACAAAAAACGAGTGAGTGTGATCCTCTTATGAAAGTGCTGAGCTGTGGATAAATTTTATAAAGCCCCTCCTATCACAAGTGGGAAGGGGTGCAAGTAGCAACCCCTAAAACTAGCACTACTAATCCACTCAGATAGGATCTCGTCTAACCATAGATTCCCTTCCTAATATATATTTATTGCTGTGGGGACATATGGGGGAACATTTCACCAGGTCAATATTTTGAAATGCTACCTGTTTTTTTTCACAGATCTATGAATCATGACGCTTTCTAAGATAACTCTTCTCAAGCTTTGCTGACAATTGAGTAACCAAGGACGAGTTGCCGCCATACATAACTAACTAATCCACCACGGTTTATTTTCTCGACTAAGTGGATGTTGCTGTATCTTCAAGATGAGAAAAAAACCAGTAACAGATCATTGTGGTTTAATTTCGAGTAACCATCAGTCCAGAGCGGAAAAAATGTCTGCATATTTTTATTATTCAAAGTCGATAGGTTTTTTTCATTTATAAGTCGTTAAATGTTTTTATTTTATATGTTTTCTTTAAAATTAAAATTTATATTTACTTTAATGAAGATTCGTAAACAACAGCGGTGATGTTAGTTTTTGCTTTGTTGTCAACTAGATACATTGATTGCACATTGTATTGATAAATTAATTTGAAGCAGAAAAAATAAATACCGAAATAAATACTATGGGTCAAGATTTAAAAAAATCTAAAACTAAATAGATTATTTTCTAAATTTACACGGAAAACCCCAAACGTAAATGAACAGTAGATGGAATAAGGTTTGAGTAAGGGTTACTCTATACAACTGTGTTTATTATAATTTTGGTGGTTGCCTTAGTATTATCGAAGAAGAATACCTCGTTTTATTCGATGAACCACCAAAGTAACTGAAAAAGTTTAGAAACAAAAAAAAAAAAAAAGCTGTGACTAGTTAAAATATTGATATTATATTTACAACCGGTTTGGAACTTAATTAATAGGTGATTTCTATAGACGATTTCAAAAACTTTGTTCTTCAGCATACATTCAAGATTCTCTTTTTGTAGCAGTTATTGTGCTTTAATGTGTTCTTTAAGACCAAGATTTCCCTTAAGTACAGTAATTTAATTAGTGAGGGCGTGCGAAGGCGATAAACGTCATTCATTGTATGCGCTGTACCGATCGTAAGTTTATTACATACATCTGTTTAATTACTGGAGCAATTACTCCTATCGTTAGTAAACTTTTTTTTACGATTGTACGTTATGATTATTGCTAATCTAGAGCCATTTACGTAAAAGGCTGTCATTCGAAGGGTGAATCATCTGACTAATTATCAACTCTTTTCATCAATTAACAAAATTAACTAATTTAATTAAGTTTGAACAAGCGCTCCCTTAATGAACTCTGGACATGAGACGGTTCTTTTGCCATTAAGTGACTAAGTTGGGTCGTTGGTCTCCCAGACATGCTCGAAAACAGTTAAATAAAATGTAACTAAACTCACAAAAGAAACAAAAAGAAAAATATACTTATTGAAATTTCTGAATGGCATCCATTTTCTAAGTTCAACTTAATAAACTGACCGATTTCATCAAAATGTTTATGAAGAAGAACAAATAAACACTAAAGAACGATTTGTGTATTATTATTATATATCTGAAGAACTTATAAACTACATCTTTTGACTATCCTCCAAGGTGTAAAAATTCATCAATTAGAAGATTTGGTAACATTGGGAAACCTGCACAAAAAATTGTACAAATCAATTAATTTACTAAAAGTGATGATTAAACATTCGGCAAAATACTCCTTAGAAGAATATCTGTAAGAATTATAGCGTCACTCAAGAATACAACAGTGATATCTAGACGCAGATGTTGCCGCCATCAGATTTATGAGAAGGAATTTGGGTACAGGCGCATTTATTAAATTAAACAACGCCTAAGATTAAGTTTGAGACCGAGGCTTCCTTTGCAAACTAAAGGACGTTTCTTCATGGAAGTTATTACTTCATTTTAAGACATTATCAGGCGGCAGAACGTTTGATGACCTAATGGTCAATGAGGTTTCTCCAGTACCACCTAGAAAAGAGGGAGTGCTTCCGAAAGGAGCAGAACACGTTCCTCTACTCTAAATTTACGGACCTTCATATGAATACACTTCAGAACACTAAACGTGGATAGACGACATCGTCATAATTTAAACTATTATGTGTTATCATGAGGTACATATTTCTATAAATATATTTTACATCAAGTAGTAATTATTTCTCTGCATCTATGTATGGCTTTCGGTTGACAGAACGAGCAAATTATTTCCTTGAATTTACAGCAAAGGAGCTTTAAGGAGAATAATAAAATTACATTTAGTTTAAAATTTGTCTCAGTATTATTGTAATTCGTGATCCCTGATTTCGAATGAGTCACTCTGACAACTGAAGGACCTAAAATAACACAGTTCACAATTCAAAGGAACATTTATAGACATTGGAACCAGCGGTGCGTTGTGATGGAAGGTTCGTTTTTGTCTCGGAAATAGAAGGATCAAATGACACCTCCACAAAAGAACATTGGAAGAATGCCTTTTAGAAATTGTTTCTAACGAATGCGGTGAAGCAATCAGAATAGAACTGTTTCACAATGGTCCCGCAGAAAACGGATCAAGGGAACTTTCCGATTTGATTGAAATGACAAAAAACAAAAAAAAAGTAAAATTTTATTGTATTTAACGTAATCTAAACATAATAGATATTTGTGCTATTTTTTTTTTGGTTCCAAATGTGCTTCAGTCAGTCCACTGTTTTTAGTGAGTATATAAACGAATAAAAGAGTTCTTGTTCGACAAAATGATTCGAACAGTCAACATTACACACACTCCAACATCGCACACACTAGCATCTGATGGAGAAATTCATACCATGTAGAAACTTTGTCCTTTAATAAATTTCAATAAAATTCTAACAACGTTTTTTCATCAACTTATTATACAAGCCGATTTATCAACAAACTGTTCTCAAGTTTACAGCTTAGGGATTATGAATGTCGTAATGATGTATCATGACCTATTCATTTTTGATTGATGCAGTTTCAAGTATTTTAAATAATCACCAAGTAGGATTTGAATACAAAAACTGCAAATCAGAAGTTTCAAACCAGACCCATCATATTTGATTGATCCTTAAAAACGAACTTAAATTACCAATTGAATCAATACAATCACTGAGTGAACTGAAGCAATATCACCAAACCAATGTTAATAAATTTCTTTACGAGATAATATTTACCACAATACACTCAGTTATGACTTACACCACAAACAAACAACTTCCAACTTAATATACAGCAATACTTGCAAGGACTTGATCGGTGTTATAAACCTGGACTCAATAATAACATCACCGTTCTATGCTCCACATTGAGTGAAATTGTTGAATTTTGAAACAAAAGACGTGGAGACAGTGTACCTGCTAGACTGACACCTTACAAAACAAGAACATAAAATGTAAATACGGCTTCGTTTAATTAACTAACTGTTAAGCGTTCACAAACAGAGCACCAATTAATAAGAACTTTTAAACAGTTCGGCAGTTGGACAAAAGTACACATGTTATACAAACATTTTTTCCATTTTATATAGAAAATTACAGTCTGCTAATCCAGAATTAATATTTTGATGTAAGGATCCAATCATAACTTTTACACGAACACAACAAAGCAATTTTTACAGCAATAATTTAAACTTGACCAGTGATAATTATATAAAGGCCTGTTGGAAAGTATCAATTTTGTTGTGGCTTGACAAATAAAAAAAACAAACACTGCTGGAACAAGAACGCTTGAAAGTGTAGGGAAAAAATAATATAAAGCTCGCGACCACGAAATGAAATGCCAACATATGTAGCATAATATACCAAGTGTTAGTTAGAAAGTAAGTAAAAGTTATAATATGAATGAATCTACCAATAGATGTACCGTTTTTTTCCGTCAAGCCATTCATTTCATGCTCTGCTCGTTGGCGCTGAAAGGAAGTATTGACCAAGAGCCGAGAGAAAGCGAGACGAAGTCCCAACAGTTGTTGGCCGCAGTAAACCTCTCAACTTTTGTTCAGGTAAAAAAAAATATGGATTTGGCATCATCAATCATAGCACGCATTGAAGTATTCAATGCCAATCGGACTCTAAGAATCGTATACGAACGCAAAATATTTAAAAAAAATGAATACCGGATTAATAAAAAAAAAAATACTACCGGATTCATGAATTTCAGAAAAAATGTACAAAAAAAATCACATTTAGGTACGTTGACAATTTTACGTTTTTCATATTTGAGTTGTAATATTTAGTCAGTACATTGTCGCTTTCTCATCCAATGATCCACAATAACACATTGTATATATCTTCTTTGGTGGACGCAATATCAAATCCAAATTTTCTAGCCAATTCCTTAATGAAAAATCTTGGTTATGAAGACTTAGCAGAACATTTGCATATCTCGTATTTTATACTTCTTAAACTGACTTCATTGAAGTGAGAAAAAATACAAACATCTGTTTGAAATTTTATATTCACGTTTTTCCATCACATTGCTCTGACCATTAAAGGAAACTTCAATTCAGAGAGGGCCAAACTCCGTAAGTAACAAATTTTTCAAAGCGTCGTCAAGAGATAAACAGAATTTCTAAAAGTTGTTTGCTTGAATTGCGCGCTGTCACAAGGTTTTTTTATTTGATTTTTCCTAAATTAAAATAATAATACGTACTTCAATGAAAACCGTATTCATAAAGAGCGATGATTTTTATTATGTAAATATTGGAAACGAATAATTTCGAATATTAAATTATGTGATGACCCGGGTTAAACCCGAGTATGCAAGTTCTTAGCTTTATTGCTTATTACGGTTTTAGGCAAGAACTGAAGTAGCAGACCACTAGATAATCGAATGTGTACTGTAGTCTTGCTATTATGTTTGTTTAATTCTGTTTTTCTTCAGTACTAAAAATTGGTCAGGTTTAATAAGGAGGTACGATTAAAATGTATTTTAAACTATGTGCAATGTTAAGTTAACAAAGAAAACTTTGGATGGTTTTAAAATTATTTTACATCTAGCTTTATCACGTTATATAAAAAAAAATTCAGCAACAAAAGAAATTTTCTCTTTTAATTTCCGAAACTAAAATGTAAATACTTAGGTTTTGAATAACAAAAATATTTTGTCTCTCAACAAAAATGCCCAATTTTTTTCTAGTTTCAATTCTGCTTTCTGCTTTCTGCTTTTTTTTTTTTTTTTTTTTTTTTTAAACTAGATCTAAGACCCAGCAATATTTCTTGCAAAAGACTCAAATTTAAAAACTATTTCTTGTAAGGAGAAAATTAAAGCCATATTGCTGCAAATATCTTCTTTTTTTTCAATTAATATTGTTAATCCTTTTAGGAAAACTTTATCTATTTATTAGATTAGTTTCAATTTTCGTGGCTCTCACGTCTACAGCTTTTGCCTCGGTTTAATATTAGATTTGCTTTCGTAGACCTAAAATTAGCCACGTAAGTGGGTTCACAACCGCAGAAGGTGAATGAATATTGTAAGAGAAGGAGAGAGGTGAGGTCGATACATTTCCCAAGGAGGTCAGAAAGATTTGAATACATAAATATTTAACGCCGGAACTTCTCGTTGTGGGCTCGATAGGGGAGGAAAGGGAATTTGCTTAAGATCCGGTGAGAAGAAGATTCATATGGGGAAAAGTCAAGGCCGATAGGAAATAGTCGAATTCAAATTACAGTATTTCATTTTTATTTTTATTTTTGAGTTTGAGTTTCACCTCCGATTTTATTCAGTTGCTACCTTTATCTTAGCGTTATCCCTCTCAATAGAAAAATGGGAGAAAATGTGGATAAACCACCATTCTTTCCCAGCGTTCGAATTAAGCGTATAATAAGCATTTTAAGTAAAAAAAAAAAATAACTGCACTAGGTTTATTTTAGAAGAGCAACCTGACGCAGTGATACAAACCCACCATGTACCATGTCTAAAAAAATTTTTTTTATTTAGTGTTACCTTGGTTTTATTTTATTCATAGATATATTTGTATAAATTAGTAATGTAGAGGTTCGATTAAAGATGTATTGATTTTAAGTATAGAAAATTGACTCCTTTTGATTTCATGAAGATATTCCAGGAAGATAAACGGTATTTTTCAACCAACATCTGTACTATTGTTCAAAAGGTCTCAAAGATTGTGTAAGTGCTTAAAATTCAATTTTAAGTGAATCACGTTATCTTGTACCTCGCCATCTGCTGAGTTTCGCGATTTCAAAAGATCAGAAAAAGCCCCCTAACTGTGTTTTTGGTTAGCTAATTTCAGTTGATAACACTAAAGTTGCCAAAATTAACTAAGTTAAATAAGTTTCAATGATAGAAGTATTTGAAAATGGGGGGGGGGGTTGCTCGTAAAGACTTATAGAAAAATTGAAAATGATCAGTATTGAGGGAAATTTAATAAACGCTACTACGAAAGAATCGTTTAAAGGTAGAAAAAAAAAATCCATTTTCTGACTCGAACATTTAACAAAATCAATCATTACTTTTTAGTAATTTTGGAGGAAATAACTTTTCAATCGGTTAGAATGCATTTTTTTTTTTTTATATCACACATTTTCGGATGGGATGAGTCGCCAGCATTGGTACGCCCTTGACACCGTTTGCGCGACTAACCGATTCCTCCGGCCATCGTCACGAAACATCCGTGACTCCGTCGATATTTTAATGCAATTCAACAGAAGCGATATCGTTCTCGGCTCGCCCTTCGGCGGAATGACTGCGGCAGGGATTTGCGGTTTTTCCGCCAAACGATTCAGTACAAGGATTAAATTATTTACACCGCAAAGTACAAGTCCTCTGTATAGCTGACATTTTGGGGTAGAAGTTACTCACATTATTGTCAAATGTTAACGCTTTATCTACTGGATAGGAAAATGGGTTGTTGCCGATCCCGAAGGGAGAGACTACTTTATAGCAGGTAGTAACTAAATAAAAATATATTAATTATTATTAGAGGAGGTATGCGTTGGAATGGTGGGGAAATAAAACTATTATTGGCTATGTACAAGAAACTGTGACAAAATGCTAATCGAACTTAATTCAAATTTTCAGGCTGTCACAATTTTTTTTCTTAACCAATAATTAGGAAAAATAAAATTCAAAGTAACTATTCTCCGGAAGTCAATTTTATTCCCTTTGAAACCTTATAAATGAAACTAGGTGGTCGCCGATACGATAGTTGCAAACTCATATCCCAGTTAAAGTGCATTAGGGTGTAAAGTCCCTAACAGTAGAAAAAAGGCATCGTCGTATTATTCAGTTTATTTTTGTTTTCAATAATTTACCTAGAGAGAACGCACGAAAAAGGAGTGAGTGTGATCCAGTTAAATTATTATTACGTTATTAGTTAAATTTTTAGGGGATATTGTTTAAGTTGAGTTGTTAATTAAGGTGGTTTCATTTATAGCTTTAGTTAGATGCACACTCCTACCAACGATAAATTCAGCAAGACAGATATGGAAAAAAAAAAATTTCACAAAAAAATAAAGTTATTAGAGAAAGCAGTAGCTTTTCTCATTATTTTAAATATTTAAAATATATTCAATTTTTGAAAACGCGATTTTTAGTCATCAAGGAATATATATTTATTATGAAGATTTTTTGTTTGAAAATGTTTTTTTTTCCACAATAATTCAATACTTAGGAACCTCATGCGGAGTCCTAGTTAATACTCAGGCTTGGCTTGGCCAGGGTAGAAGCTGAGGAGAGTATCTGGTAGTATAAAAGAACTACCGAGTACAAAAGAGGCTAATTATGGGGATATGCGCCTGTTTGTGCAAACTGGCAAATAGTAAGCATTCTAAAAAAAGTTCAAATCTCCTAAAAATAATGGAAAGTCATTAATTATCACATAGTTAATTAATAGCAGTTTTCTGTCAACCTATGATTAGTAATAAGGTTGTTTTTAACTTGTAAATTGAGATTAAAAAAATGCTGTAATTGGAACAAAATTTGATGAAGGCGTGTGCAGTAGCCGCGTTAAGCGTATAGCAATGTCCCGAATTCCCCGCATAGACGGTGTCTAGTTAAATAATCTTGTAGAGGAGAGTCCTATAAAAAAACTTTATTATGAATAACTATCAAAACACTGGTATTTATACAAATATTAAGAGATCAGTTACAGCGTTAGAACATACTCTGTTGAATGAATAGACACAAGTTCGGTGTCTTGGCCCTAAGCAGGCCCTAAAGGGTAGGATTTTAGGGGAGGAAATGGTCACTTATGAAAAACAAGGGGACAAGCCTCAACTGAGGTACACATTTCTACTCAAAATGTAAGATATAATGAGTATTATATAACTGTCTGGTAACTTCGACGTGTAGAGTTACAGATAGTTAGTTCTGGATACTCAACACCCTTAATTCAAGATGAATATCATAACACACCTTCTGGTAATGTAAACCATCAAGTCAAATTGTTAAGAGAGAGCATGGGGTATACTGGTTTTGTGCACTGGTTTAAAATAGTAAGAAGTGCGTTAAAAATAAAAATTTGAAGCAAATAGTGCCAGCTTGAATTGAAGGGTTTCGTGCAAGAAGGAGGCAGCTCCATTTTTTACCTTTTTGAGTAACATGTCACATGTTATTTAAAAAAAATTGTTCTTCTGTTTAGTGTAAGAACGCTGTAGCTCCGGGTGATAGTTCCCCCTATTTCTGAACTGATAAAGCTGATACTACGTTTGAGCCAAAAACGAGGCATCTCATGGAACTGTGTTTACTTTTTGTTTCCCTAAATCTGCCTCCTATTTGCAGCAAAACCTTCAACAATTACTTAAAGCTTTAGACACTGCTCAAAAACCACACGTTAACTCCTTAACGTGTCTCCACATGTTACCGCTTTAGCCCAACTGGTTGAAAGTTACAATTTAGTACCTGTCCTTTGACCACCCATGCCATCCTTATTCATTAAGAGGTAAATGGTACGTGAAATTCAAATAACCTCAAGTCAAGTATCACCTAGTCAACAACAATGTTTCACGCATAGCACAGCTCAATTTATTTTGCTTTTTCCGCGAAATAAGAAGGAATTGATGATCTATAACAATCACGGACTTCAAATTTCTCTCCAAGCAAAAATACAAACAAAATTATACATAAGTATTACTAATTAACAGTCAATGAAAAATATACTAGGAGCTTCGAGTCCTGCTATTCAAGTACGTTTTCTTCAGTTGTTAATCAATAATGATTATGAGTAATAGTGGGAACTGTACTACACAAAACTTGTTCATAAACCTTAAATTATAGTATAGAATAAATTGTAAAAAGTGCTAACCAAATCAATGTAATAGAAAAACAGATTTGAAAATGTAACTATGGAATGATCAATCAAAAACTACCATATATCCACCAAATAATCGTAATTATAAAAGATAGACCTGTATTGTGATATCCCATGGATGGCCCAATATCCAGTAAACAGGATAAGTAAGGCCGTGCTGTTCCTCAACCGACGGTTATATTAGTGAGGTAATGTGATCAGTATCACGCTCAAACTCAGTGGAGGTGTCAGGTGACTAACCACTTTATGGGGCCCCGAGAGGGCCTTCCGACCTGTGGGTTAATGTAGCTACAGCCACCCGCGAACCCATAACAATACATTATAGCTCAGGTACAACCGCAATTAAAATTAATGATAGTTGAAAACAAATTTGTGATCGAACTCTGTTGCTAATAATTCTTTTATAATTTATTCTACCATGTTTCGAAACAAAATGTTCATTAGCAAGCAGTATTATATACAGTTACTAATCCCTATATTGATCTTAATTATTAATTAGACTTGTTGCACACCTATTAGACATGCCCTTTGGATAATGTTCTCGGATATAAGAATAAAGTGGTTGGCTGTTGTTATTGTTTTATTTCAAATTATACAAATAGTGTACTGATTATATTTGCAAATATTTTGGCAACATGGAGTTGGATTATGAATAATTGACAATAGAATATATAATTGTTAAAGATGTCTACTATGCCTAATTGTCTACAATAGGCACAACTGTGTTATAGAATCTTGATAAATGAAAATAACCTTTTAAACAAAGTAAAAAATAAATTATAAATAGTGAAAATATTGGGAAAAAGAATTTCCCAATATTGATGTTAACTCTTTGTTTGTTGATTTATTTTGAATAGTTTTAGCATTACAGTCTCTAATATGTGTTAATGCGCACTGGAATTATCTGAACTTCAAACGCCTTGTGATAGCTGTGAACGTTTTACTGTGTGTTAGTAGGCGTAACGGTTCTTAATATGGTGATATATCCCAACAATGATCAGCTTGGTATAAAGCAAACAAGTAAACATTCGACAATAAGCTTCCCGCCGACAAGACTGTACCCGACAGGATATATATCTAAGATCCCCCAAGTAAGTATCTAACAGGTGACTGAAGTATTTAAGCCGCCTTAACTCTACTCCAGGTAATAGGTCCTACATCCTTCCGAATACCTACCAAGGGACAAACAAACCACTTTACCCCCCCCCCCCCCGTACTCCAGATAGAACCGAGAGACCCCTGCACAACACTGATCTGGAGCTCACATTTAACATCTCATCCAGCTCATACCTGTCTATGTCCATTTTACGAATTCACCCCTCTGTACTGGTAGTGTTTCCCATAATGTATTATTATAAGTTTTTTTTATTAATAAAGTGTTTTTAAGTCTTTACTGTTAGATCGTTAATTATAAATAATTTATTTTTTTTAATTTCCATCATTGTATATACTTAGGAAAGTACGGCCTCTCCCTTCGGATTTAGCAATAAAACGAGTGTATTCGTGTACAAGTGTTTCAACAATATCATAAAACGAGTTAACGAGAAAATCCTACGTTGGGAATTGTGTTTTTTTTAGTTTTTTAAGTGCGACCTTTAAATCGACTCTAATGGAAATAACAACGACAATTAGGAACCATTCAGGAACAGATTAGCCGAACGTCACAGGCCGTTACGCAACCATAGGCGTAAACAGCAGGTGCTAGCACAGATCGTAAGTTCGTCAGAGATCTCAAACTACTAACAATCCGACTGTAATGCACAGGTGACATATCAAGGGACTGACAGAGTCGCCGCGAATCTCTGCGCAACGTCATATCTTATCGCGTTACTGCTGCGGAAGAAGGCGGTGGAGGTGTTTACCAATGAGTGTACAGTCGGAGATAAGAGTAGGCCTGGCCTGCTACGGGTATTATTTAGCCATGCTTTCACCAGCCTTGTTTGCACAACGTGTTCACCGGTGCAGCGAATGTGCACAACTGGGCGTTTCCTCACAAAGGACAGGAGAATCAGACAGCAACATCAGCAGAGCTCAAACAACGAGTGCTCTATTCCAGAAACATTACAGATTCTACACAACGAATAGACAGTAGTTTCACAACCCGGAGGGAGAACATGCTGTATACTATTTCGGTCTAGGTGCAATAATAAAAAGTACGTAAAAAAATTAAATAAATAGTGCCAGTTTTAATTACTTTCAAAGTTTAGTCACTGCACAAAAGCTATATTAACATAGAGAGTTGATTCATTTTTCGTATTCAATACAATAAAACAAAAATAACTTTTAAGGTAGAACAAAAAAGTTTTTGAGCCAGTTAACCATGCAAACCGTTATAAAAGATAAGAAGTTTGTAAAAAATAGATTGAAAAGCATTGTTTTACTTTCTTTTTTTTGGGGGGGGGGGGGGTATGCAACTTTCTTTTTTTTAAATGTATTAAAATTTTGTGTGAAGTTTTAACAGATAAAAAAAAGCACTTCAATGCCTTTTGAAATGTGTATTTGGATGAGAAATAACAAAGAGAACAGAGATTCATAGAATCTGAAATTGAAAAAAAAATCAAATTCACAGTTTAAAATTGATTAATTGAGGCGTCCTAAGAAAATGGAATGAGTATTATTAAAAAATATTTCTAGTAAAATATCAGAGTTCATAGAGCTTTAGCCGCTTAAAACTTTTCTATTACGTTATTAAAACTTTGAAGTCCGACTTCTTTAAAAAATAAACTTTAAATACAAGTTTTCTTTTAATTATTACCTTGCAATTTAAAAATATGTAAGTTCAATAAAGTGATTAACTTTTGCAGTTTCTCATCAATGACTAGTTTAGACAGCTTTAATAGTTTTTTTAAACAATTTATTTTATTCGTTAAAAAATTCGTAGCTCAGATGTCATGTCTTTGCGTTAATATTTTTATGAATACAACGCAATACTGGAATATATATACATATGTTCCAAAGTTAGCGTACTGTCTCACATGAAAGATTTTTGGACACGTTATTAGGTAATAAGATATTTATCAGTCAGTTTAATGTTTGAGAGGCACAATGCGAGCGTCGCAACAAAATTGCAATTTTTCCATGAGATTTTGAACAGTTTACTATCGTGGCTAAGATTAAAGAATGGTAGTGCAACACGCAATATACTAAAATATGTAATAATAAATTTACAATAAAAAAAAATAGATGAACTAAAAAGGAAGCATCTATATTTGTCTAAAATATTATTATTATCATATACATCTCTTTTTACTGAAAAGCAAGCACTGTATTGTAGTTAATTTTAGTTTTCAACCGGGATTCACGCTACATTACCAAATAAAACTATTGACATACATTGAAAACGAATAAACTGATCGAAATGATACAATACGAATATTTTAGGAATCATATAATATTCGTAGACAATATCCTATGAAATATAACCAAACTAGAAAATAACTATAAGAAAAATAAAGTGAATAAATATCTTCATAAAATTACAAACATTTGCACTTTATACAGTTCGTTTGATCTATCCATTTGAGTTATTTTCTGAAGAGTGTAAATGCTCCTTGAGTAAGTTACGAAATAGAATCCAGTTCTCCCAGAGAAAAATATAAGTTCAGGCTATGTTAGTACAATGATTAAAATCTGAGCAGGGGGTAGATTCTGCTGAATAAAATATACCGAAGGTGTAATCTTCAGATAAAATGAGGGAAGCGGTAGGTAGCACAGCCCATCCCAGAGGAGCGATCCAGACCGAGAAAGGGGTCACCACTAAATAGGCCGTTTGGGCAACCGGTCCAAGGTTAGCGGTGTAACAACTACTGGATATCCATCCTTGCCTTAAATGCTTTTTTTTCTGTTGCTCAATTCCTGTATTTACTATTTCGGAAATACCATGATATTTGCAGAATATAATTGCAGAAAAATAGAAATATTAAACCAGGCATTGCATAATCGAAACCGGAATTTAAGACTTCAAATTAAAAAGGTTTATAAAAATATTCTGGGAGTAATACTCCATAAAGAGACAACTTTAAATCAAAAGATGAAAATTAATATAATACGACTTAAATCTCTACTTTTAATCGATGCATCTTTTGGTCGACGTTTCGGCATTGAGCCATCTTCTGAACTGAAATTTAACAAAAATATAACAACCATTAATTACAACAAAAAATTAAAATTATTCATGGAATTTTTAAATTAATATAATTTGTCAATGACAAACTTCGCCAAGTGTAATGTATCACGGATTTCGTTACGGGCCTAAAAAAAAGTCGTGAATACGATTATTACGGCTGCTTAATTGACTTTTAGTAATTTCAGTTCACTTTAAACGTCGACCAACGTCAGATGTTATTAATCAGTACATCCAGATCTTTAATATGAGAACTTGCTAAATATGAAAGGTAGACTTTTATTTTTAATTAACAAGAAATAATTAATGACATTTAATTATCACGCAGGGTTGATTTTATTTTTAGCATCATCGGAACTTAATTGCATCTTATTTGTATCTCAATTGTATCTTAGATACAACAAACATGGGTTGAGATAACAGTTTTAATGACTTTACGTTATTAACTTATTGTTATTACAGTCCAATAGAGTTCAAACACTTACTAGAAATTATTAATTGGATGTAGTTTAGCGATAGCAGAACAAGCGACCAAAATTTTTTTTTCTCAGTAATTTGAGTTTTTACAAACAGATTTTATAGTATACAAGTACTTACTGTACAACATAATACACTATATAATTATATTGTATTGTATTATAAGATATTTAATAAAAGTACTGGTAGTATAGCAAATACTTACTATGCTAGTAAGACTGTTTGTTAAAAGTCAAATTACTCAAAACCAATTTTGTTTCGCTTGGTCTACCGTTGCATAACTACATCTAATTAGGGTCAAGATATTTAATTTGATACCCTACTCAATAAATATTAATGGAAAAATACCTACTTTCAAGTTGGGTGTAATTCATTTATTACCCTTAATGATGTTTTAAGGCATTTCAGAAGTATTTTGCATGTTGACAGGTCATAAAATTGTATAGCCTCGACTCACAAATACCAGAGCAAACAGACAGAAATGCAAACACGCGGGTAAAAACGAAAGGGTATCGAAAGGCATCATATATCATCAAGCACAACAAACAGAAACAAATCATATATTATCAGTATAATATTAAAAGCGAACAATTTAGGAAAGGAAAAATGAATGCATCAACGAAAAATAAACGGGACCTATTGATTTATGACAGACCATCGATATCATTCGATGAATTTATAAACAGGAAATACTAAACTATAAAAAAATACTAATTACAAGGAATGAATATACTGAAATGTATAATTTCTAAACAAGACCTTTAATTCAGAACCTAGCCCAGGCCTTGAATGGGTCAAAGACATTTAGAACAGAAAACCAATATTGTAGTATTGGCATTGTGAGAGTGGAAAGGGAGAGAGAGCACAGACCTTGCACAACCCCTGGGGAAATGAAAGCACTATGGGATATGCAATTGACTTCCAACATTCTTACAAATTCCTCGACCGATTAGTGCGAAAAATTGTAAAGATATTAATAACCATTTTATGAAATAAACATAACATGAATGAATTACAATTAGAAGTAAATATTAGCAGAAATATTTAGAGTTTTCAATAATTTTGTAAATCAACGCATAATGTGTCTTTAAACATATCATTTACTGGTGTGCCGCTTTAATTTTTTGTTTGTAGCCAATCTTATTGTTTATTTATTTAAAGTTATTGTATTTTATTTTACTGAAGAATAATACTGTAATAACTTATGATTTTCTTCACTAATGAAAAGAGAAGCGAGAAAATCATCTTTTATGTTTTACAATGAAACGGCACTACAATATCAACATGATTGTATACAACAGATGGAAACAGAAGACATAGAACAATATCACGCGATAAACAAGAACAAAAAAAAGGATGAGAGATGTGTTTTTTTTTCCTTTTCCATTTAAAGGAAAACAAGTTGTTTCAGTGGAATGAAGCCGAGTTTACAAAATGAAACATGTACTTGTGACGGTGGCTTGCAGATATCGGAACCGAATCGTGATTGATGCGGTCAGATGTATTGGGAAAATGTCGTGCCCAGTGGTATTTCAAAATCTCTACCATAAAAACAACAGATGAGGACTTTCAACTTTCAACAAAGGACTTTGGTTTTGACAATCTTCTTTGCAAAATACCAGGTGCAATTTTAGTCCATAGATATTGTAATTCGATATATTTCACAATACTTTGGGGGTTTTGAAAAAAGAAACATTTAACCTTTGCCGTGATATATTTTTACGACTTATATTGTAAAACCTACTAGCAGAGAGTAGATACTCTTTCTTCGGGCTCAAAAATTATAATCTTCTGACAAAGCAAATAGGAATATTGTTTATTGCTATGCAATGATAGTTAAACAGTCAACGTTTCGCTATTCCAGGATATTCTGGACTCAATATTGTTATAATGGGTTAGCAAATATCAGCATAACTCTCCATGTGGTAATTAAAAATATAGTTGTTTTCAGTCGATCATAAATCTA
The DNA here is from genome assembly GCA_930367205.1 of Acanthosoma haemorrhoidale. Lineage (NCBI taxonomy): Eukaryota > Metazoa > Arthropoda > Insecta > Hemiptera > Acanthosomatidae > Acanthosoma > Acanthosoma haemorrhoidale. The sequence continues at coordinate 81,061,763 of OV884015.1, read as the reverse complement.
ATCTTAGTATGTAAATGGCACACCGTGCTTTGATGGGCGAACCATAGGGCACCATTAGGAAGAGAGCAGCGGATACAAAAAGGCTGAAAGCCCTTATCCCTTAGAACTAATTTGGGCTGTAGGTACAGTGCTGTGACCCTAGGGCTAACGATCTCACCTCAGCCCGCCCCCCGCTGCCTCCAGGCCTTATTTAACACCGGGATTTCCCAAGTCACTCAAACCCCTTAAATTTCCCCCTCCCTCGGTCTATAATTCCCACTTCCCTTGCTGTTCATAATTCGTATAATGAACACCTCGGGGCTCATTCACGCTACACTATTCAGCTAAGAACACACAATTAAAGAAACAAAATAAATAGTTTTTTCGCTAACAATAATTAAGAAACTGACTCCAGCCCACGGTCAGGCTTAATACAATGTTCAATTATTTTTCGCATATTTCCCTTTATTGTATTTACGGTACAAACAAAGTGTATTGTACATTTCAAATGGCTTCGAATTTGCAAATCGCAAAAGACAAACAGAGAAAAGGCTATCTGAATGAAATTAAAGTCACTCCACTGTAGGGCCTAGTAAGTGTCCTTTAGGGAGTGTGGTACTGCTCGACAACTAATACTTGATTTTTGGAGTAGTAAACAAAAAGAACATATTTTACGTGCTTCATATTCCAAGTGGCTTTGGGAAGATTGAATGCTGATAGCCCCAATATCCATGAGAAACGAGTCGACGAGCTGTGATCGATAAGGGGTAGATTGTTTCTTGGTACCCTTGGGGTGTTTTGTACTGCTGGCGGATTAAGGATAATCCGGATAACATTTTAACGTGTTTATCCTCTTCCGGCTTCAGTCAGACGTGCAACAGTACAGCGTCCGCTCACCACTTGGAACGGATTGCAAGTGCTATCACCAATACTTATATACATATGTCGGGTTATTAATGATGATGTTGTCCCCAAGGTGGGGAGAGGACGCCCACCGCGGGCTAGGGTCGCTACAACCTCTAGCTGCTGTCCGGCGAGCGCCTAGAAAGAGATAAAACAGATGGATAAAGGCAGTGTTCCAAGTGCCGGTTCTGTGAGTTCTGGGGTCTGCAGCCAGTCTCGTTGCTTATACAGGCAGGCCAGCCGTGGTGGTGGGTTGGGGGCTCCCACCTGCGGCTGTTTCGTTCGCTATCTTCTCCCTCTCTTACTTGACACGTTAAAGTCTTTATTAAAATATGGAAACATAGATAGATATTTTCTGGGCCGAGAAGAGGGGAACTTATAATTATTCTTATTAAGAGGTTGCCAGAACAACATATTTCAAAAGAAATGTTACGATAATAAATTAAGCTACAGTACATACTATAAACCTGGGCCAGAATGCTTCAATACCTTCTCACATTTCAATGACAAGTCTATAATGGGATGAATTAGTGGGATAAAGAGAATTTACTGGTCGTAGCAGATATTTTCATTAGAAACATATAGAGGGAGAGGAGGACAGGTGCTCATCCAGCCAAGATATCCTTATTGAGCACGCGTTGTGTCAACATACAAGCTTTTAAAAACGCTAAGACACACATAGCTTGAACGAAATCATTATCAATAATGCACTAATTTAATGTTGTAGCATTAATAGCTCAATAAATTATAAGTTAATGTTTATAGATTCAAACCCCTGAAGTGAAAGTGCATTTCACTCGATAAAGAGGTCGAATGGATGAAACCGTCAGATTGCTGCTACAATCTTCCGTGTGTTCCAAAAAGTGAAAAATTCAAAACGCTCACAACACGAGTGCTACGTTAATGATACATGAACTGGTAGAATGTTTAATAGTGGCTCTTTGGTACACCATGGTACCCGATTAAGATAAATCCGTGAAATGCAAGTGGGAGCACTGCTAAAATGCCACATTCCTGAAACACCGAATAATTCCTGGTCCGATGGCCAGTATAATGTTTAAAGATACCTAAGTACCTTGTTATTGTAAATATCAGTGAGATATTAACAACATTGCAATTGAAGAAATGCACTCTTTATAGAATTGAAACGTCTTGTTTGTTAACGAGGTATAGTCAAAATAATTGTTCACTGGAAACACCAAGGCAAACCATCACTAATTGATCCTGTAAAATGCAACTGAGATTACCTACCTTGGATCTCATGTAGCCTTGTCTAATGAAGCATCGGGTGAAGCCAACCGGGTGATAAAGACCGCCAAACGATACGAATCCGACATGCTGAAGCATCTACAGAACAAGCCCATCAGTAAACAAACAAAACCCTACCGTCATAAATTCATGACCCGACACGAAAGTTTCAAAGAAGAACTTCACGGAATTATCGAAGTATGGGCTAGTAGCAGTAACAGTAACTAGTTGAGCGTTCAGAATCGGAAGTTGATGCATAGTACAGACAGCAAAGCTGAATTGCGGAAGATAGTAGAGGAGGTTGTGGAGTCACGGTGAGGTGGGATCGCCAACGCTCCAATGCATCAAAAATCGCCATTAACAATGCCAAAGAAATCTTTCTCTTAAAATGTTGAGACAATTATGAACGGTATTTATACAATAATATAATATACACGATACTTGATTTCGGATGACTATATTTTCGAAATTTCTCAAAAATGCCAAATAATGAAAAATATCTTTGATCGGGACTAGAATTATGTTAAATGAACAAAAATATAAGAGGCACCATATCGACATTTACAAAACAAGCCAATCGCACTCCGGTTTGTAGCAATAGGAAATTCTTACCGGAGAGTGATGTATTTATCCCACTCCCGTATGTCTTTAAAGCCCACAATTTGCCTCACGGTGCCAGAAGTTTACGACGCATTGGTAGAGGGACTAATGGAATTCATCGATGTAAGTAAATGAATGTTGAAATATTCATTGAACTATCATGACATTTATAGCCTTTATATATTATTAAATTAACTGGAATCACACTGTATTTAACGCCTTCGTTTTATCCTTTGTTATTAGTACCTGGTGCAAACTTATATATTTTGTCGAAACCTTGTCCTACTGTAAATTTAATGATAATCTAATATCGTTCTTTCATGAACCTAAGCAAATATCGTAACACAAAATTCATGGAAGTGTGTTGTAAAATTTGAAGAAGCTAACACATCAACCTATTAACTGCAGAACGAAACGGAAGAAAGGTAAAGTGGAAATAAACAATATAAATAATATGAAACTGAAGAAAAAGAATATGTATGTATAAAGGCTGATAAAAAGGCGATCGAGCAGATATGTTACAGAGGCACTGTAGTAATAATTAATAAATCAAATAAAATACTTTGAGTTTTAATAGAAAAATTTGTTTTCCTAATCAACTCTTTGAAAGTACATAATTGTTTCAGCAATTACTTACAAAATGTAGACCCCATTTCAAGTCCTTTTCTAAGCACATGAATTATAAGTCTTATTGTAAAATGATAGTTAATTTAAACAAAATATCAGCTAAACTAGGAAAACAATAATAGATCCAGACAAGATACTACTCTTATACATCAAAATAAAATCAATAGTCTGCTTCAAAGCTTTGGCATGTCACGATCGGAGAATGGCTCCCTTTGAGAAAGGAGAATGACAAAGTTATCATACTTCCTAGAGCATGATGGCGTCAGTACTTGTGTAGGCATCATTGTCGGAGGCTAATGATTTCAATAAATAATTTTAAAACCACTCTATAACTAAAATATGTGAGTGAATGTCGGGGGGGGGGGGATCGGGTTGGTTGGATAAAGGAAGATATAAAATTTTCATCAGAATTATTAGTGGACAACCTGACATACAATTATCGTTCTTTACAAGAAAGATGTTTCGAGTTATCGAGAGTTCTCGTTTACTATCCCATCAGATCGCTTTTAAGGACCTCATAAATCTGATGGAAATTTTAAGCCTTTTTTATCATCAATCCTAATCAGATTTCATTTTGCCATATAATTTAACAGCAAAATATAAACTCGCGGAACAGAAAATAAAAACATAATACCTTCTCGCCTGAAGCAGTGAAATGATGAAAATTCATAAGAGCAAAGGAGTAACTCTTGTCTTCATTATAAAGTTTATTCAATCAATTAAGATTTGAAAAGATATCAAAATTAAATGAAAAAAAAATTAAAATTTTGTTAAAAATCAAGATCATTAACTTAAAAAGGACTAGAGAAAGTTCGGCGGATGTTCAAACTAATTTAATGGACACACATAAACGAGTGAGTTAGGGAGTAATTACTGGAGAAGAGAAAAAACACCATAACCATCTCATTAATTTAACGACTTTTTAACTCATTAAAAACTTGTGTACGCGCTCTGTTTTTAAAATTCCCATTAAACGGCTAAGTAATAATAAATTCAATTGTTTAATTATGCGTAAATGAAATTAAGGTAATTGGGATCGCTAGGAGGTTTAAAAACTCTTTAAGAAAAAGTCAATTGCTAAATCACATAAGGTGGAGGCTGCATACAAACTGCGATCAAGTTCAAAAGTGGCTTATTTGACAGGTCAGACATATTTATGGAGATTACATATGCTTCACCTAACCAGCACAATACGATCATGATCAACGTCAAAAACTTTAGAGTGATGTGACTCCTTACTTTAGCAATGGAGGTAACAATCCTGGGGGTGGTGGGCGATATCTAAAATATAAATTTTATGCAAAAACAAATCCTCAGAATACATTGTTATAGTATATTTTTGCTATTTATAAGTTATTTCAAATCGATTTCCAGTGACTAAAATGGTTTTTACGAAACAAAATTTAAATGTTTACAATAAAAAATCCCGATGATCATTTAATCAATATTTAATGAAATCCGTTCTCCTGATATTGTTTCCTTGCTTTCAAGTTACTTAATTTTAACAAAATTCACGTTACGTAATTTGGGGAAAAATTTGAAAAATATATTAACCGGTTATTTTGAAAGTGGCTTAGATCCATTAAAAAAAAATCAAGCTAAGTGTTTTTATATTATATTTAATTTTTAAACAAATTGTAATTAATGGCTTCGGCTATTGTAATTGTTGTTTATTGTAACAGTCCAATGAACTATTTCAGTTACAGTTTGCATAAAAATGTAAAGATTCTTTTGTAAAATAGACCCAAAACCACCTTAAGCCAAGCTGCTCATCAACAAAACCTCAAAAGTATATAGCTCGAGGTTATTAAACTGCAGGTAAAATATAACCTTATAACAGGCATTTTGACCGGATAGTGCAATTTAAGCAAACACCTACACTTGATAGGGGTATCCCAGAACTACATTTCTCCTAAATGTAAACAGGAGGAGGAAAACTACTACTTGTGGAGAGAATGGCAAGCATTTAGCACACTTAAGTTTTATACCTTACATAGGGCCGAATCCCTTCAACTTAATGCCATCAAATGGTGGCTTCATTAGGAGGACCGGTAGGGTCCAGGAAGAACATGGACAATTTGCATGGAAATAGGTATAACACAGGTGCTGACAAAAAGGACTATAGGTCTCTTAGTTGTCGGACAAATCTTTACGGGCATTCCTTCCTTATATATATATATTTATCTAGGGCACTAAAAATAAACGGCTCATATAAATAAAAGACGAAAACTCGAGCCAGCGATTCAGTGTGTAAAATTTCGTGTATAGTTCGGCCAGACGCGGGTCAGGTAACCTGGAGAAATAAGCAGACATAAAGACTCGATAGTTTCGAAAAAATAATCAAAAAATTATAGATGATGGGATACAATGTAAAAAAAAAAATGTAAAAGGTATCGATGAGGCGATGGTGTGCGAAACGGCCAGACTGAGTTAGAGCCTGTAACAAATAAAGCCAGGGTTGATAGGGGGGGGGGGGCGGTATAGGTGATAGGCGATTCATCCCCACCTCACCCGTTGGGCCCGTCCTCACCACGGAGGCAATATCTCCTCTTGTCGATATAAAATTATTTGTTCTTTGTCTACAAAGCAAAGGGAACTTAAAACCGAAAATGACTGTTCATAACAAACAGAAAACTCACCGATCCCGTGAAAATTGTAAACTCTCGAAATTGTATTTAATGCCCACTAATTACCCTCTTGGGACGCAACTAATATTTTTGTTGGTTGTGGGCTATTCACAGTAATAAAGGTGCACTTCTCACTGGTCTATTTTTCAGTGATGCAATAAAATTAGCTATTAATCCTTGAGTGTTCACTGCATTAACATTCAGTTATAAGAATGTCTAATAAAACGATTGTTTTGTAATGTGGGAGCGTACAGTTTTCACAAATAACCAAACATTGCATCACTAGCGATCAAACAGAAGGAAAATATAGTTATTGAAAAAAAACAACTAAAATCTGCACTATAGAAAAGCAAGGAGAATATTTCAGGTTCATTTGGGGGTGAAAGTCGAACTGTGTTGGTCTTTTTTCCACTGGTCCGGATTTCGCAGAAAATATTATTTAAAATATATATAAATCGCCTTAAACTTCAATAATACTTCTTAGAAGACGTTAAACATTTATAAAAGGAAATTTTCATTCCCTTAAATCTTGGAAATAGATGGGCTTCATATATATTTATATTTTAAAATCCATATATAAATGTTTTGCCCTAACTTGCAATTACTTGCTGAATCCAGTTATTTCCTCTTCTAGTCAGCACCATCACAGCTCGTACTCAGGTACACGACTGTATGAAACTAAATATCTGTTCCGGAAAACCATCACAGCACCGCCTAAAGTTATAAACGCATTGAGATCAAGCAGCATACATTTAAGAACCCATCAGTTCTCTGAATGGTTTCTGGGAAGTTTTCCCTTTTTATCTGAACGTGGAAAGCAACATGCACAGCCAACCATGAGGACAAAGAAATATGGGTTCTTCCAGGAGGGGAAACTACCTTCTCCGGAGTGGGCGATTGCCAGCCAAGATCGCCGGCCGAGTATAAGCGCACAAACACACCAGATAAGGGGAAAAGATAAGGGTCCAAGCTTCTCATCCGGAAATAATGGATTCCTTTACCTCTGTCTTTTCTTTTATAAAAGTAATTTCTTTTTATATTTTCTGCCGTATAACTTAAATCACAGTACAAATAAAGAAATTCCTTACATCCGATCAAATTCAGTGGTGCACCTAGAGCTTTTGCCACCTGGGTCGGTACCCAATCTGCATACCCAAATCTGGAGTGGTTTTAATAATTACTGAAAACAAATAAATAAACAGAAAAAAAAATATTCCTTTTGTTTAAATAGATTGTACACATAATCATAAAACCTAAAAAGTGGGTTTATGCCCTTATTTATCTTGTTATTTATTACAAGACTTGAATGACATTGTCGAAATTTATATAATCTATTAGATGTAAAGTATTGCAAGATCTCAATTTTACCACCAGGCGGGCTGGGCTATCTTTATATGGCCATCGCCAATTCCAAATTTTACGAGTTGCGTCGTTTTCTTTTTTCACTGATTAAACTGCATACTTATCGTGTTTATTACAACATTATTATGTTTTTTATTTTCATATGATTCAGACAAAAATATAAAAAATGCCACCACAAAATATGTGCGGACCATCTCTCTCTCCCTTCCACACTACTGAACCGAATTCACTGAAAATTTTATATCTATTCACAACAAGCGGTTTTGAAATGTTCAAAACGGGCATGATATTTTTCACGTTTTATTGTTTTTCAAAATTCATTCTTTTATTTTAATTAAAATCTGCACATTTTGAGCTGTTGCGGAATTTAAATGTCAGAACGATTGAATCAATCGCATTTGCGACCGGTGTCATAGGACATGAACGCATATTGATACTTTTTTTTTTAATACAAGTAGACCTTTTTTATTATGCTAAGCAACTATATTACTTAAAGGTCGAACACCTTAGTCTTATTTCATTTAAATTTGGCACATAAATAGTATGATTCGAGTATAGGGGTGGGGGAAGTTAACTATATTTAAGGTTCAATATTTTTCTTTTTACAAAGCTGAAATAAGCAACATATAATAATATTTTACGGGATTTAGTGAATTTCAATTAAAAATAAGTCTTACAAACTATTAATGTTAAAATGTCAGCAGCCTATGTTTCACTAGGAAGCATGAACCCAGTAAGAAAATTCCACTTAGTCTATCAACGAAGCTGAGAAAAAACAATACTATGTTACCTTGTTGATAACTCGGAGACAAATAAAGGGAGCAAAATATTTGCAGTTTAATTCTGCATCGAGAAATCACCGAATCGATCATTCAAAAATTAAAACAGTCAGCTCGAAGTTCAGTTCAGTAGAAAAAATATAATGTAGTTCAAGTGTCTAATAATTTTTTTTTCTGCGCAGAAAGAGAAAAGCAGTTTACTGACTGTAAATAATATATACAATAAGTGTGTGCAATTAAATTCCTAAATACAGAGCTTACTTATCAATTACAAGACAATAATATTTCTCTCACCAGAATGTACCAAGAGATTAGTGATAAATACTCAACATAGGGATGTGTACGTACCATGTCAAAATATTTTTTTGGAAATGATAGGGTACATGTTTTGCAAAAAAAACAAAAACAAATCAAGGCTGAATAGATTTCTAAGGAAGCATAGAGGGAATCGATATGAGTTAGACAAGATGCCAGTGGAATGGGACATTTATTCGAAGCAGAGAAAGCACTTCGTTTCCCGTCTATTTATTCTGTATCTTTCTTATCCAAACGGAAAATTAGACTATACATCTTTATTATTCAGAAACCCAAAGAAGACAAACGGTGAATTTAAAATGTCCTTCATGGCCTGGAAGTTAATAACGTGAATAAACTGCTATTACTATAATAACTAACTAGAATAAATTAAATTATAAAATTTGTTTATTAAAAAGAAATTAGTTTCGCAACGTTTTTATTGTCTCGTCATTGCAAATTATTATCCTTTTAATAGTGTTTTGTTAATAAACTAAGGGGTCATTCCACACCAAATCAACTAATAAAAAAATAATTAAAAATTTTTCGAAATGAGTCAAACTTGGTATTTATGTTCTATACATAGATATAGTCAAAAATACAAACTTTTTCATTTTTTTCATTTTTGAATTACACATGTTTAAATACAAAACATCGTTTTTAAATCTTCAAAAGCTTGTTATGCAAAACCTATTGATCCTATAAAGCTAAAAAAATTTCTTCAGAATTAAAAAGTTGAATTTAAAAATAAATAAATGTTTAGTATGCACGATATACGAATGCCTAGCCCAAATATAGATGGTATCTGGACTTATAAATTATCTGCTGAAGAAATGGCTATAGCTTCCTGAATTGTATTGAAGAAGAAATCTGCATTGTATTTAGAAACATATCTTACATACTTTTCGACTTTAAAATAGTTAGTGTGCATTTGATTATCAAATTAGATCATTATTAGCACATTTTAAATTGTAAATGGATTTACTCAAAAGCGTGAGATGTATCAACAAATTTCTGTGTATATAGAGTAAAATAATGAATACATTATAGTAAGCAAGTCGATTTGTAGTGAAATACAATTAGTTTGTAAAGTGCCAAAGTACAGAGAAATTATTATTATTATTTATCTATTTTATCTTCATTAAGCAGGCATAACTAGCTACGAGTATAATCACTGTAGGGCGTTATAGCACCAGAAATGCGGTAAGTAGGGTACACTAAAGTTCAGGCATTTAACTTATTATTTTATTTTTTTTATAATAGAACCCATCATGCAGTTTGGCGAATACATTCTAATAACATGTACATGAAACATATATTAAAAAAAAAATTCGAAATTTTGTATTTTTGTTTTTAAAAGAATAACTTTTTGAAAATTTTGAAACATTTTAAGATTGTTTTAATAAACTCAAGCAGCATATGAAATTAAAGCCCTTGAAATTATGAACTAACTGATAGTACTGCATATGTATAAATAATTATTGATTTCTGAGATTTCAAATTTCGGACCTTATTGGTTTACTTGCGACACAAAGAAAGAAAAAAACTAAATTTACATTATACATTGAAGGACGAAATTGAAATAAACTACAGCGTTTATTCATTTCACACTACCGTTACTATTACTCGAATACCTTGTTAATAACATTGATGGTACCTCCAGTCGTCATGTCATTCTCGTTCACATACCTAAAAAAAAACAAATTGAATTCTTATTACTTTTGCATGAATCAAAATGTCTCAATGAAATATCTCATCAATCATTAAACAAAACAAGGCCAGATTAAACTATAGAAATAAAATATAAGCGTTCAGTATAATTAAAATGAGGTTATTTGTATGATTACATACATGGATAATTATATAGCAGTTTCCGAATCATTGAAGTAAAACCAATCATAAGATATAAGATATATATTACTTAAGCTGACTGCACTGAAGGGAACAGGGATGACTAATTTGGGAGAATAAGTGACCACAGATCATGAAGTCTCGAGTTAAAACCCCAACCCAGGTTATTTAGTTTTTCTTTGGCCAATAGGAAGTGTAAAAAAATGACTTAATAAGCATATTTAAATAATAAATATGACATTAAAAAAAAAACATATTCACAAATCTTGACTTTCTAATAACCGGTATTTTAATTTGTTAACCGGTTGAATTTTGGTATTCAATAATTCTGTTATCGTATCTTAAACAAAATTAAAAGTTCTAGATAGCGTGGAATATCCCTTTTATAGCAATATTATTATTTTTATGACGGTACAGACAAACGACATGAATGAATGTAAAACCTCTTCTATCGGGATCGTTAATCTCAAACTATATTGACTGAAAATTCAATTTTAATAAAGACCTCCCCGATGGAAAACAAGAACTTTTGATATTATCCAACCGCGAAGTTATGAAGTTGAGCTGAGGTTCGATTTTCTACGGACAAGCTAAAAGAAAAACAAGTCCCTGAGAGTTGTTGATAAATAAACCAGGATTGGAGGGAGGTTTTTTTAGATCTCATAATAATAAGGGAGAAACTTTTTATGAAGGAACACGAGGATCCTGCGGCCGATCTTGTACTACTCTATGAAGGAGTAAGAAAAGTGAATCAAAGAAGAACATGGACGTAAAACTAACAGTTTCTTTTCATGTTTACACCATGTTGTGTCCCGTTTACGTGTTTACACCCCGACATTTGGGGATTAAGGCTGAATACTGACGATGCCCGGACCTTAACTTATATATAAGTATATGTATTATCATTATTATTTCCACTCTCCTTATTATTTACTATCATTTATCTATCGTGACTGTGAAAATGTCATGGTTTTTAATTTAACTATGTGTTATACCTTTGTTTATAATACATATATGTTCCTAAGATTCATTTATTTATTTACAAGATTTTTTTCAGGAATGTTTTCATTTATTTCTGACTGCATTATACACGTTATTTTATCTTTAGGAACATTTATTTCTTGTCTTCAATCTTTTCATTTTCCAATTCTGTTCAATTTTTCGAAAGCACCTAGGTATGCTAGCCTAGCAAAAAGAACATGTTAATCACGATCATTTAACTTACCAGAATCTTTCAGAAATCGCAACGTTTATTACGTTCAAATCCAGTTTTGAATGTAATTTTATCTATTTTTTGAAAAGGCGAATTTCAATGATCAAGAATGATTATCAAATAAAATGACTCATTTTTTAATAAAAAAAATACAGAGTAGATGTTTCATATTCATTTAATCATTTAGGAAGCTTTATTTCAAAGTAATAACTCAGAGAAAAAAAATAGTAGGGCTACAGATCTTCGAATCAACTAGATAATATTGTATAAGAATGTTGTAATATTCTGTTTAAAGTAGTATAAAAAGATACAATAGCGAGTAAAATTTTTATAAACTATAATTTGCATTGTAGTGAAGTTATGTTAAACTAAACATGGCTTTAATCGATTCAGAAAAAGCATCACACATCTGTATGATAGATGGTAATAAAATACTGAACAGAATATGATAAATAAATAAAAGACACACATAAATCCTCACTCTACTTATGATTATCTCGTAAGGGTTGGTTTTATATCCGCAGTTGTTGTAGCGGTGGTTGTATATTCTAATTAGTGATAAATGTATTTTTATTAATTAAATTAAACTTTAAGTAATAAAATTTCATTTATTTAAAAATAAATTTCCTACCTAACTCTGAACGAAAAGTTCAACAAATAAAAATCATCTTCTATTAACACTGAAAGAATTCTTTGAAAAGGAAAACGGAGAAAAATAGCTCCGAAGTGTTTTAATGGTCCACAACCACGGAAAATCTTATATATAATATACATTATGTTATTATGATATAAAAAATTAATTATTTATGAATGAAAAAAAGGAATTTTGTAAAAATGAAATCCCGACTTTTAGTTTTTTTAAGGGACGATAGACCGTCCCATTTAGTTGTCTAATCTGTAAGTTGCAACCCATTCACAAGCAATAATGTAAAAATTACATGAAATAATAACTATAAATACTGTACTAGCGAAGAAAATTAAATATTTAGAGTCTAACCTTGATTAACAGATAAAGAGCACGAGACACAAATTGCATAAATGAACGCCCAGTAATATTAGTAATTGTGCCTACCAACTACAGTCAATCTGATAGACCAGCTAAGGTATTCAGTTGGTTCGAATAACACAAAAAGCTTAAAAAAATACTGAATAAGCTCTTGAATGTTTTTTTTAGAATAACTATAAGGAATTAAAATTATTACATTCGTGGATCAGTGGACTATATATTTTTGATTATCGTTCTATTAAAGCTTGCTCTCGTTTAATTACATAATTTTGTCTGGTTAAAATCTATGCTGACTGCATACTCAATACCGTACTGCTGTACGGTGCCCCGCTATTTACCCACTTGACTGACAATACAGCCAAATGTCTCCAACACTTCCAGAATGGAATCATGCGAAAAGTGGTCCGACATACCTCTTTCGAGAGGTTGAAGAACGCTGACCTGCACCCGTTGCTTGGTGTGCCGTCGGTGGGAGAGTTCATCCGCCGGAGACACATTAAGTTTTTTGACTCGTTGCAGCACCTGACAAATCCAGTGTTTAACACTATGACCCCACCACCCCTCCCGCATCGATGGCAACAGACTGTCGGGGAAAAATTAGGATAAGAATTAGTATGTAAGTTAGTTTTAAGGTTGATCAAAAAGGTGAGCCCCATCACCTTTATTAGTCAGTTTAGTCTAGTCACGTATAATGTATATCATTATGCTTGTTTATTCGATTATATAATTTCTATAAAATAACAAAACCTGTATATAATGTAGTGATGCTACAGGAAATACAAAATAATTTGTGAATAGATTCACCTGAGGATCTATAATTATCTGTAAATTTAAAAGGGCTTTGAAGGAAAAAAACGAAAAAAAACACCAAATACATTGAATTCATATCCTTCTCATACTTCCTTCAAATAGGACTCCCCTCAGTGAAAGGCACCCATCATCCCAAATAATTTCCTTCATTTTTCCTCAAATATGAAGTGTAATTGAACACGAATTGAAACTTAAGACAAATATTTATGTGACCTGAGAGTGAATTTAAATTCAACAACGAAAATACTTTGTAAAATGAATAATAAACTAAATATTTTATTGGCTCAGATTTTAGATAATTAATAACAAGACAAAGGAGCAACGACGGCCGAACCTTGTGAATAACTGAGTAGATGAATTTGATGCGAAATCGGTTAAGATTAATGAATGAGAGATGTTAGATTTTCATAAAATTTTTTAACATTTCAAAATTTTAGCTCTCCATATTACGTTTTAAAGAGTCAGCAGCTCTAACTACTTGTACTAGAACCAGATACATATATACGCAGATATTGACGCTACGTTTATACACTCCCTAAATGGGTATGGATTTCTTTGGATATCGGCTTGAGTTGATGGAAGAAAGACTATTTGTCAAATTAATTAATGGACAACGATTCGACATACCATGTTTGTCTGCATCAGGTTACTGTCTCAAGAATGGAGTTGGGTTCAATCGTTTAATACATTTAGGATAACTATCTCTCAAGTTAATATTACTTAATAAGACAATATCCCAACAAACTCAATTATATACCGAAGGCTAAACCCCATTTCCCCCCCTGAACCCCCTTCTCTCTGTATAATAATTTCTTAGTGGTCCCCTTAAAAAAAATAGACTAGCAGTTTCCGTGTTAGGCAGTCAAAAGAAGAAGAATATCTTCTTATGATTGTATAAGACCTTTACACGAGGCATAAGTCCCAGCAGACAGGTCTGTCTGGTAGAGAATGCATCCATCTTGCCTAGTAGGGTCCTACAGGTATCCTCATTTCGTATTCCGACCATCCTCCGGGGAAATTTATTTTTTTCTACGGCGAACATAATCATGGAACAACAAAACGATGACCCTCGTGCATCAGGTAGCGGATGAACTGACGATCAATTTATAACGAGGAGCAAAAGAACAAAATATCGGATGTACAGGCACAATGGTCTCATCTCATCTAGATTTAAAACATTTATCCCAAATTAAAAATTAAATTGGCGTTCGAAAATCTTATGAACGGGTAAAAACTACGGTAGTTTCACTGAGATTCAAGATTCACTACTTCTTTGCTCAATGTTTACTCATTTTCCCTCCCAAGGCTTAGCGGAAAGCCTCCTCCTAAGATGAACCGGGAAACAATTTAGGAGGTCAGGCCGACCGTCTAGAGGAGGCGTACCTCTCTTGACAGGTTGAAGAGCGCCGACCTGCACCCGTTGCTTGGTGTGCCGTCGGTGGATGGGTTCATCCGCCGGAGACGCATTAAGTTTTTGACCCGTTGCAGCACCAGACAGGTCCGGTGTTTGACACTGAGGCCCCACATGGATGGCGGCGGACTGTCGGGGAAGGTCGGGTTGAGAATTAGTATGTAAGTTAGTTTTAAGCTTTTGATCAAAAAGGTGTGCCACATCACCTTATAGAGTCGTTTCAACCAAGATGAGTATAATGTAATGATACTCTATACCTATATTGAATTGTATAGTTTTATAAGAAATTGAACCATGTATATAATGTAGCGACGCTACAGCAAATATAAAACTGCTATGTAAATGGTTCGAATGAGAATCTATCATGGAAATAATCATTGTAATTTTTATGGTGCTATGAAAGAAAAAAAAACCGTCTCAACGCTATAAAGAAAGCCTATCAAATATATATTGTAAATTTAAAGAAAAATAAATGTTCAGTTTTACTATCCATTGATTACTTCTCAATTACCATTCAATTCAAACCAGCTAAATACTTTAGCTGGTCAGTCAGATTAACTGGATTAAGCCAAAGAACAAAACAAAAGGAAATATAGTAACGATGTTCTCATCTCATGTGACGATATAAAACGTTCTGTTCTATTCAAGATTAAATCGGTGGTGTAAAATCTGATGAAGCAAAGAAAACTAGCGAGGATGGTACTGTTGTAGTTTTACTGAGAGAGCTTTGGCTTAACCTAACTTCAGTACCTTGTCGCTCAATGTTTACTCATTTTTCCACACAAGGCTTAGCGGCAATGTACCAGAACCTCCTTAGAAGAGCCGAGAAACGAACTTAGAGTTGATAGGTTTATGAAATTACGGGTGAGAGACGTAAACCTCTACGGTATAGATAATTAATATTAAGTATTATAACACATAATGAATGCGAAAAAAAATTTAGTCAGTTTTTCTATCTGTTGAATTGATAGGTACTGTTGCTAAACAACTATTTTTGATATCTCTCGTAGAGCTGAAATGTTAAAATAATTAAGTGAATAATTTACATTGAAAGTCCTATAATAAAATGAAGTCAATATAGTAATCATCCTAACTACAATTCAATATATTTAAATATCTCAGTTATGGATTCCTAATCGATAATTTTTAGTTTACTTTTTTTTTTTTTTATGTTGGATTTTAACACTTTTGCATGTTCTAACCAGAGCAGAAAGAACACATTGCCAAATATGGGTTTAACTATTCATCTATATATTATATTTCTTTATTGTGCTATAATTACAATCTGCCTTTTATAAGGCAATAAGTAATTAAGTTGACTATTCATCTCTGATTTGTAGTTTATTCGGCAACCCTTTTCAGCTTATTGAACTAGGTAGAGGAAAATAATGGCTCTCAGGAAGGGAATAAGATGGATTCCTTCATTTCAGATAACAAAACTTTGAACGTTTCGCAAAACAATAGTCATTAATTGTATATGAATTATTCATCATGTAATGGTCTATTCGACATACCATTAAAATAAGTTTTGGTAGTCACTACAGCATTTTAACTTAGCAAGTTAATATGACAAATCACGTTTCGTGATCAAATAACATTTTTAGCGTGCCTCTAAGTACATCAACAGGGTCATATATAGGTTAATGTTGAAATATAAAGAAAACACAGGCAATCTAAGAAATCAATCAGTATGTGGGCAATTATTTATTTCACGTACATGACAGGCAGATAGACCCCCCAACTACGTGTATTACTGAAACAAGAAAAGTAATATGTAATTAAAACAGTGAAGTACCAATTACATTTTACGATGTGAAAGTAAGAGTCATTTTCCGTCTCTGGGATTAAAAGCAAACTTTTATTGCATAATAGCTTTGCCTCCGAGAATTCTAATACTTTCTAGGGTTCTAAAAAATAAACCGACTGCAACCAGGATTTTGAATTACAAAACCAACAAGGTTTTTGCACGTGAGTCGGTTAAATTAAGGATTTCGGCGTTCTGATTAACAATATGTACCATAATTTTTTTGGTTTTTTGAAAATATTATGTCAATATCATCGTGCCCGTATCCTGTAAAAGCATCCTATTTTTTATGGAAAATCTATTTGTTATCCTGAAAAGTCTCAAAAATGTTTATGTATTTTTTTCAATTTCGTCGTCTTTTATCTGTAGGCCGTCAAGTTTTCGGGTTGTGAATTCTTGGCTAGCTTTATGTAAAATTTCCATTTCACAACGGTCTGTGTTGCTATGATTTAAACTTAAATTATACAATCGCCTCAATCATAAATAAACATTTTGTTATCATATTAATTTGGGTATAATTAGTATGTTATATTATTATAACATAATAATTATATAAAAAATATATTATACAATATTTATACCTTCTTATTATTTATGTAATAAAACAAATTATAATATAGCAAAATAAAATAACTTAAATTATACAATCTCTTGTAATCTAACGCATCAATCATAAATAAATATTTTGTTATCATATCAAGATCTCGGCGTCCTGATAAATAATATGCAATATGTGTCGGTTCTTCAATGAAGTATAGTAAGTCTTTATTTGTGATAAATCACACCTAATTGTTTTCTTTTTTTGATGAGTTTCGTTAATGTAAGTTTATGCCAGGTTTTATTATTATTATTAGTCTTTTGAAAGTATAAACTCGAAATACAAACACTTTGTGGTACTGTCAGAGTGAGAGAGGATTGGCACAGGAGTTTAAGCTGTAGAGGATGGAGTAGACGAAGGTTGGTGGCTATCGATCCACGCTGCTACCTAGCCGGTCGGAGAGAACCTCCTGTCCTCCAGTCTCTTGCAGCATCATCGTCGTTCGCGAGTCTACATCCCGAACTAATTACGAACTCAATAGAACGTTGAGACGCGACGTCAATGTTTTGTACATATTAATAAGCAACAGTTTATAATTTATTTTATTACTTGTGCCAACAAGTAACCAATGTGTGCTAGTCGGCAAATATATTTTCCGGCCGTGATAAATGTTGCTGTGAAGTGAGCTACTATGACGAGCTGGAAGGCCGTACGTGGGTAGCTGGAGAGGAGTCAGGACTGCTACGTCCGAAGCTCCTTACAAGAGGTAGTTACGAACGAGCAGTGTTGGCTAAGTAAATCATCAAGGAATAACTTGCCTGGAAAGTTTGTACCCTCTGCTGCCCGAAAAGTAGTTAGGATAAAAGCGTTTTCTTATCCTTCTCTATCCACTCCCGACGCCCTTAATTATAAACTTAACTCAAATACGCCTTGATTTAAGCTAGTTTCAAGTTGTATCAGTTCTTACTTAAGCTTATAGACAATAGTTTTGTTTAATATTTATTTGACGGGTTATGGAAAGTCAAATTAATAAAGTACCGATGTTTGAAATCAAGGTGACACAATTGTTTTATTCTATTTGGCTCAATTTTTTTTTTTTTTTTTTTTTTTTTTTCTTAGCTCTCAAACTTATAAAATAGGATGTGGAAAAATTACTTTGGGCTAATGAGTGCCTTTCACTAAGGGGAGTCCCCCATTTGAAGGATGTTTGAGAAGGATATAGGGTGGTATAGGGTGCCTAAGGAGGCGGGTGGAATCGAGAAGGTAGTGAGAGTCTACCGAGGGTGGAGCCTAGGAGTACCTAGGCAATGGTTTGTAGTCGGCCAGGTCAAGCCTGGCCCGCCCCGGCAGGGGCCTGAAATAAGTCGGCCTCTCGGCCGGAAGGTCGACCCTGCTTAAACAGGTAGATGGGGTCTTGTAGCTTCGGAGATCGGCCTCGATCTCTCGGCTGGGTGTAGATCTTCAGTCTCCGTCAGGGGGCTAGGGTTCGATCACGTCCATCTGTCTCCAGGCTCAATTAATTAATAAACAATCAAGTACTCATTGTATTAATTTTATTCATTGAGATTTAATTTTCAATAAATTATTTCTGGTTAAGGCAAATGTATTTAAAACTACATGGAGAATCTCAGAGAATAACTTTACAATGAGTAATACTAATAGGTTACAAAACTCAAACTAGTTGACCTGTGTCGTACTTTTTTCTTTAAAGCCCTTTAATTGGCATGAATGAGATCATTTATCACAATTACTTATAGCCCAATCAGGCAGATTGTAATTTTATCATAATAAAGTTGTTGTTAATCAATAAAAAAAAAATAGAGTCCTTTGTGCTAAATAGTGTAATATTTTAATTTTTTAAAAACTGAATAACAATCCTATATCATGAGTAATCAACTACAAACTCTTGAAGTTTTTCAATAGCGCAGATAGCATGACTACCGCGTTGCGTGTCTGAAAAAGAACCCTGCAGTGGCTGACAATAAAAAAAGTAGCAAGGCTGAATCATTAACGCATTTATGCAGCGTTCAACTACAGTAAGGTCGAAGTTATTATAAAATTTGATAGCTTTTTACAAGGTTCCTTAACCTCTTTCTGAAGAGCAACAAAAAACTCCACCGAAAGTAACTTAAGAATGCTAAGTACAGTAATTAAAATATGTAAGTAAAAAAAAAAAGAAAAACGAAGAACCCGTGAAATCAAGATGGAACTGTAATTGGTATTTAAAATCGCCTTCTTCCCAAATGAAATTAAGCTTTCGTCACGATTTCTTCCTTAGCCAAAATTGAGATTTCGGTTTGACATTTTATGTAGATTAAAATTTACAATACGGGAAAATAAATTTTTTCATTCCTTTTGAGTATTTCAAAAAATCTTTTACTTATTGTTACATCCCCAGTCAACGTTTCGCCTATTCAGGCATCCTCAGGACTATGAATAATGCTACAATAAAATTTATTAAGGTAATGACGTTTATATTGTGTAGTGCTTTACCTTGGTAACTCATTTTTCAACTACCAAGTCATTTATATTCTCTACCAATCTTTAAATCTAGACTTTACCGTTTTCTTTTCACCTCTGATTCATCTCTTAACAATTCATAATTCACCATTATTATTATTTTTTATCAATTTTATTAATATCCTATCATATCTTATACATCTGAGCAATTTTAAACACCCTCTCCTTCTTTGTAATAATTATTTCCATTCTTCCACCATTGTATTGGTAAATTTTCCAAGATCCATAGCAAGTTTTTTTAAAAATTGGCGAGAGGAAAAACGCTTATATTGTCATCTTACAAGAAAACATGCATTACTGCTTGCTGAAGTTTGTTTTCTACAAACTGTTATACATCTTGAAAAAGTCACTGGCCGATAGCATTATTCATAGTCCTGAGTACGCCTGGATAGGTGAAATGTTGACTGATGATGTAACAATAAATAAAAGAATTGCAAAGACACGAATTCTTTTTTGAAACATTTTATTTTCATATTGTATAAATATTTAAAGTTAGGGTCATTGTTTGGAGGGTTAGCTCTTAGGAGCTTTAGATTAAATTAAAATTAATATGTCTAACAATATTAATTAAGGGTACAAGCGCAATAATAACAGAAGAGTAGAGTTATTGTTAATTTCAAAGCAGCGGCAATGTTTCCCCAACAACAGCGGAAGTGTAATGTTTAATTTGGCCATTAAGCGAAGACGGATGGGCTCATAGCGCGCAGAGAGACGGGCAACACATTGGCCGTAGGCACAGCGCCAATATCCGCTCTTTCGCCACTACACACAACATGGAATATAAAACTTATTCAAATCTAACACCCTCGTTATTCATGCTGGTGGGCAGGGGCTGCTCATTGGCAGAACAATCGCTTAAGCTGGATGTAACGACCGTCCAAACAATGGAATTTATGAATACATGACAATTAACATAATAAATAGTCATTAGGAATTGTTTATTACAAACACCAATAGCCACCAATCTGCCTCCAATTTGGAATGGTGGATGCTGACCAAAACGGACGGACGATGGTCCTAAAGCGCTCGCCGCATGTTCAAGTTGTTCTTTAACAGACCATACCGTGTCGTTTTTATTTTGCACTTTCGTTGATTTAAAAAACCGACTTACGTCCTTAATTAGTAATGTATTATTCTGAAGAGTGCATGAGAAAGAATACATGCCAATCTCACCAATCCATACTTAAGTAATCCGAAATGCAAACTGCCGAACTGTATCAATTTGATTGGTTGTTATAACATTAATTTGTTAGGGTCTGAAGGAATTTGGATGTAGCAACTTTGGATTAACACTTTTATTTACAGTACCACTTCAAAATAAAGAGACATTAGAAGAAATGTTTTGAATCTAGAGAAAGTGGTGCGTTTCCTTGCGGCAGGCTGGGAATCAAACTACCCAAAACTCGTACGCACTTCTAGGAATAACATATTGGGCAAGGAATGTGTTTCTGAAGAAGCTTCTGCCGATAAATCCAATCGAAAAATGATTTCTCACACGATGAAAGAACTAAACCCTGCTGATAATGTGAGTGAAGAAGATATTGAAGAAGATATTTGAGTGAAGTAATCAAGTGGATTGAAGGAAATGGAGAAAACGAGTTCACTTTAAAAACAGATCGTATAAATTTGAAAAAATCAAATGAAGAAGAACGAAAGAAGCAACCAACCATTCTCTACCACTTCAACTTGAAGAAGTTATTGGAAATTTCAACCAGTACATAATCAACCATGGAAAACAATTAACAGTGATCAGCAGGTTCTTCATCAGCTCCGAGAAAAACCATTAAAACTATTTACAACTGTACTGTAAACATTTACATATGCACTACATATTTGAACATATTATAGGGATTTTAATATTTAGACTTTGTTTACATATATTTTGATATGGACTTTAATAAATACACATTTACGCATACATGTTGCATTGAATAGAATAATAAGTACGGCTATTGCTTATTTTACCCAAAACCTGTACAATCACCATTTTTCAAAAATCTGAATAGCATCTAGCAACATTTAGTTCAGATTAGCAATATCTGTATCAGATTAGTAATACTGTATTACTATTACTACAAACATGAATAGTTTAGATAAAAGTACTAGACAGAGGGTAGTAGATATTTATTTAGATTTGTTAATTTGTTACTTAAGATTCAAATGTCGTTTCGAAATAAGGTGCGCCGAGTGAATAAGGAAATTCTAGATAAATAGTACAGAATCTATTTAGTATTACTGGTCTTAAACACAGTTACTGCACAAGCTAGGTTAGGTTAACAAGTTGTTTCCAAAGTGATTTGAACTTCAGTTTAACTGTTTGTTTATTGCTGCTAGAGTTTATTGATATTTCAGCTCTCAGCAATTACCGAAGAGGTTAGATACGAAAACCAAACAAATGCATTCATCCTGTCTGAAGGATAGTAAGATAAAAGCAATAAGATATGACACACTTGTAAAAATCTTGAAAAATTACAGACGTGTTACAAAAGTTGATAAGCAACCTAAAGATAAATTTTCAAAAGAAAAAAAAAAAAGAGAAGAGAAACAAAAGCAGCGCGGGTTCGATGCGAAACACCAAAGAGGTCAACGGATAAGAAAGAGGGTCACGGCCTCATTGATCTGAGCGTTCCGATCCATTGGCACTACACACTGCAGAGGTAACTTACTCAATCTACTACGAGAAGTTTTATATCTAATGCAATTTTGGACATGGGGCAAACGTAGATAGAGTCAAAAATTTGTCCAGAAATAAACTTGATGAAAAATTAACACAGCTTTTTCGTCAACCAAAGCCGATCTCCCGACAACGCTACAACTCATTTAAATAATTATATTTATTTTTATACATTATTCCTGTAAACAGCTAATCCAGTTGACCTGTAGGATGCTAAACTTGAGAATAAACCGCTGTAGCGAACCATCAATAGACAAAATGACTAAAATGAATAATATTGTATAAAACAATAAAAACTAAATATACAATATGATTTTAATTGCAAATTTTAGCCAATCCACGACCACCAACGCTGACAAACCAGAGTGGTTCAAGAGCCACAAGATCAGACACTGCCCTAATTGCATCATTAGGTGAGTAGCGCCTTTTTATAATCATAATATTTTTATTATCCTGGGACTATGTTCGTCAAGGGCAAACACATAAAACGGGATCTTTGACATCGGGATCAGTGTCAGTCTCCATTAATTTTTAATGACTTACTAAGAATATGAAATAAGAAAACATAAAAAATGTATTTATACAAATAAAATACAGAAACTTGTATTATTCTAGAATTAAAATTAACAAATGAACTAAATGTAAACATAAACTATATGAAGAAAATAAAACAAGAACGTGCTAGAAAAATAATAACACAAAATGCGTGATTTTACAGAAATGTTTTTAGAGTATTGAAATTTGATTAACTATTGGAAATTGAAAGATATTTTTATTCATATTCTTCACTTCAATGTTAGGTCCTATGTTTTAATTAACTAATTTGTTTTTAAATGACATATTTTTATGTTTAACGCTTTAACAATGGTTTTTGTAGCCCGTGTTTGTGTATGATGCCCCCTCTCTTTCTGTAGGGGGCTATAGTAAGACTTGTTATTATTAGCGCACTATGTTTTTATTAGTTTTAATTTGATAATAGTATTATAGGAATTTTCAATCACAAATAATATATATTTTTTTTCTTATAATTTTATAATTTCAGCTTCTTGTCTCACTTCAGAATGGCAGAGTGAGCTGTTGAAACCACTAGTGCGTATAATAAAATATTTGTTCGTTGTTGATGAATATAAAAATAGTAAAGATTAAAATAGCGACGAAAAAATTTTAAAAGTTTAAATTCGATTCGATCTAAAGATTTTGGTTATTAAATGACGATCCTTTGCTAGGGTAGATGTATGTAAGGAACAAGAGTCACGTGATGAGCTATGGAGGGTATCTCAAGTCAATATCACCTTTAATACTTACAACAGAGCATTTGTCTCATCCTTTGGTGTTACATGACGTCAATAGTCAGCCTTAATGGAATTATTGGCATTGCGGAAGTATATTCGGTGGAAACAGCTTGATATTAGCTGTTCGCCACAAGGAGACTTTGTGTTAACAAAAGCGAAGGGCTATTACAAACATAAATGTAAAATACTAATGAGAATTTTTGAGACAGAAAGCATAAAAAGGGAGCTCCTTGGAGCTGAATCAATGAAAAGCTAAAAGCAATCCTCATGGATAATAGATACCGCTCAATAAAGTCAGTCGGTCGGTCTACTTCAGTCAATCACTTGATTCCCCAACTTAAGTACTTGACGTTCACGCAATACGAAAGAACGAGAAAGAGCCTAGATTGAAAAAAACTTCAGTAACTCCAGAAGCTCACTTTTCATACAGCTTGGAGCGCTTCACGCAACTATTTCAGTAACTTCAGGTTTTGCTTAGTAATCGGCTGAGGTTGAAGACAGCATTATGGCGCTTTTAAATGGTGTAAGCGTTACTGATTCATGGTTTGAAGGTTCCTTAATTCACAGCCATATATATATACATAAATATTCTCCCCACGAATTGCTCCATTCCCAAGTCAATTCCCCCAGCTAGCTGGTGGAAGGGCTGAGAGCAACGGAGCTCCCACCACCTCCCTCTCCGACCGTTCCGCCATGTGGCGAAGACCAGAAATGGGCCAAGAGAACCCCAGACAATCAGGACATGAGTGGAGATGGCCAGTGACCTCACGCCATATGTTTTATTTACAATAGATCCCAAGACCACCGTCGTTTTAGGCGACGAGGAGGATTGTAAGGATTGTAATTATAAGGTACTGTATAAGGAGTTCTTAAGAGGAGTTAGATCAGCAGATAGGTTTATTTATGCGGGAAATTTACACCCTAAGACAATCATGTCCTAAGGTCTGAAGCGGGCATACGTAAGTATGTCGAAACGTTGCACATAAGCAAATCAGATAAAAATTTAACATCTTGTTTGCACCGACCTATGCAATTTTACTATAGAAGTCATCTTAGGATGCAGCAATGCAACTCAAGTCATGAAATACAATTAGCTCTGACGATTGCCAAGCCAAAAATACAATCTGGTTTTAAGATTGATTCTCAAAACAAATTGTGCAGGCTGTAAAAAAACTGAAAGAGAAAAGTTTTTATAAATTATCATTTAGCCAAAAAAGTAATATTAATGTCAGTTTCAATAAGACGTAAGCGATAAATTACACGAATAAAAGACACAAGGCGAGCAATAATTTTATTTATGGGATTCTTGAAGTTTCCCATTAAAGTACTTGCCGAGTGGAAACTTTTCAAACCTGAGACTGAAACTTTTGTCGTTCCGCCCCGAAACCGGACAACCAAAGAAATATAAGTCAGTTATTTACGATTCTACTTCTACATTTGTTCCAGCTAAAGGTATTTCAAAGACCACCACACATCGATTAACATTGGAAGTAGACTAATACCTGTCGTTAAAGTGAAAAGAAATTCGGCATGAAGATAGTAGAAAACTGCTTTATTGAAGATTCGGTGGAATCACTATATTATTGCATAACACTTGACTAATCATGAACTGATCGTATATATACATACAATATAGAAGATGTCCAGAGCATCAACAAGTGGGGATTGTGTAAGTTTTTGTTTGTATAATCATTAAACGACGCTAAATTATAGCTACGAAATATAGTTTGTTCATGACGTTTGTTTAACAATCCAAGTCACAGGAAATTGTATTTTTAAGAAAATAGAATTGAAAACAATTTTACCAACAAAATTTCATTTAACATTATTTTTACGTTTACATATACCATATTTCGTTAACTATGGCAAAAAATCAGACCCTAAATGAGCAGTGACTAAAGGAATTTTTAAGTTATTCTCCAGCGTTTTAATACTCAAAAAAGAGACATTTATTTTGGGTAGTTTAAGCTCCACTCTCTCTTAAATATTCACTTTATTGACAAAATATCAATCTATCCAACGATTCGCTTGTACAGGCACCATCAGGATTATTTAGAACAAGATCTATGTAATCACGTTTAAGAACAAGATATATATATTAAATATATATATTGTAACATTCATGATATTTGAGAATATCATGGCCTGCAACCCTTCCAGCTGGTCAGCATCATCCCTTTGTGCTCTTAGGAGTGGGGATGAGATAAAGGGCCAGTCTTAGCCTAACAGCCAGAGAGCGAACCAGAGCAAGCTCCCGATTTGGCGGTAACCAACAGAAGAAGAGGAGAAGAAGAAGAAGAAGAGATCAACAGTAACGTTGATTGGATTATACGGAGATCATCGATTGGGTGATATTGATATTGTTTTTTTTTATAATGGATCCATTAAAAGAGATTGAGCTCAATTTTCATGTTTTTTTATTGTAATTAGTAGTAACTATCCTTGTTCAAAAGGAATTGAATATTTTTATATAATTTATGTCAGCACTCTATATAATTATAATTAGTTGTTATAACCATTTTATTTGTATATATTTTACAATTCCCAGTTTCTCAATTTATTAATAACTATAACATTAGCCTTGAGATCGGGCGATTCAATCGGGATAATTTCCTATGTCAAAGACATAAAAACAATTTGAATTAAAGATCTCATGACGGACCTACCAAATTAGTTAAGGTAAATTGATCAAATAAATTTGAAAAAGAAATGGTAAAAAATGAGGTAGGTTTCAATATATATATATATATATATATATATATATATATACTTATACAAATTTTGTGCGTTTAAGCGTAATATTATACTAGGAATAGATTTAAAAAAATTAGAAAAGCAATTAAAATAGTATTAAGGCAAATCCAATAAAGTTATTGTCTATTATAATATGTTGACATCATTTTGTCTGTATCGAACTTTTACTGTAAAAATAAATTTAAATGTATAATATGGTAAATTTATTGAATATAATGTTTTTATAGGGAAGGTTATGTAAGCTAAGGAATGAATCCTTATATATTTTAAAATAAACGACTAACGTTACTTTTTTTTTCTAATGTAGAAAATCAGAAACATCTAATAATTTCTTAAAGAATACGTTGTGCCAATTCACCAAGAATAAAAAGAAGTTTCCCTCTTCTTTTCAACGTTTCAATATTTTAATAATAAATTCTTAGGCGTCACTTTAGAGAGGAGGTACTAGTTCACGACTCGGCTGGAGCTCACTCATAGCCCGCCCTCTGCTCCTGACTATATAAGGCCGAAATTAGGAGATTTTCCCATTCATTCGGAACCCGTTAATTGAATAATTGGTACGCTCGATGTTATTTAAGAAAATTATCTGACCACAGGTCAGTACTGTACGCCGTGGATGGTAAAGTTTAGAACGCTCGCCCATCGTGGTACGACTACGGTCGTGCGTCGCAAATTTATCATAATCTACATACAGTGCCAGTTCTCAGCACAAAAGAAGAAGTGGATCATCGTCGCCACTGACACTGTTATTCCAAAATACAGGCCCATGCCACTGACCCTGCAAGCACCTCCAGACCATATTCTGAAACTTATTGCCTTGCGGAAGACCAGAGACCGTCAAGCCAAGGTAGCTGTGAATCCTCTCACAACGCAAATCCGAAGCCTGATACGAATCTGGAAGACAGCAAAGTGACATGAGCGACTTCGTAGAACACAGGGCGATCACAGAAAGATCAGGAAGCTATTGAAGACGAAAAAAAGCAAGGCTGATCACTACGCCGGGGATATCACGGCTAGGACAGCAGACTACGAATCGCCTCCGCTGCTAGAAACGGAACAGAACCACAAGTTCGTATCTCCGAAGCAGCTCTCAAGGGGATTCTTCACCGCAGTCTGGGAAACCGACAAATGCTGAGTTTCGCTTGTCGGGCTCGGCAGTAATGATTGAGGAAAATATAAAGATCAAATAAGTAGTATAAACACAAATTTTCACAAAAGTCTCAATACAATTTTTGTTTTTCATCACACATCACCGTTTCAGCAATTTAGGCATCTTCTGGACTAAATCAACTCATTAAAAGTATAAATATTTGAAAAACCTGCTTAAAAGGAAAACCTCGTTACAACAATTCATTACATTGTAAAATCTGAATTGGAAACTTTACTATTTCAACCCATTTTTTCAACGTATATATCAGATAGTGATCATATCAATAAAATATATAAAAATCCATTAAAAATAATTCTATGTTTTTCTAAATTAAATAAGTCATTTAAGTACACAAATTGTATTCTAAAAATATGGAGATTTTTTTCTTATACTATCGACGTTCATATTTTAGGACTTGAATAAGAAAATGAATAGGAGTCTAGAATGCTCCGTATTCTATCAGAAGAATAATCCTGACCACACTGAATGGAAGGAGCGGGATTGTGTAGGAACGCCCTACATATCCCCCATGCCAATTCTCCGAGTCGCTGACCTCATCATTAAAACCCGAACTACCACAATATGTCGACTAGAGAGGAGTCTGTTACCACCCATCAGGAAAACTTATTGCAGAGCCCGAAAGGACAGGTTCGACTTTTATTTATTTAGATTTAAGGACTGTCCAAACATTAGGGTCATCGATGTCCTAAAAATGTCATGAAACAATTGTTTACTGGACAGGCTCTAGTCCGAGGAGTAATTTTTCAATAAGAAATTACGATGCAACAATAAAAAAAAAAAAAATAGACAACGTAAACTAAGTGGCTTACATTTATGTCTGCAGATGTAATGTAGTCTCCTACATGTGCCATAATGGATAGGAAAGATATTTAGAAAGCAGAAGTTATGGATAACGAAGGAAACCCAAGCGCTCCGTAACATACAGTAATATATACTTGTAACTTTGTTTGATTCTGAAACATCATTAAAATATATATGAATGTGGCCTAAGCGTGTACAAATTTACATCTTGAAATATAACTATCCAAGGCCCTTCAGAAATTAGAAAAGTCTCTTACACAGTCTCCCCCCCCCCACACTCAGCAATTCACCGATGTCGCTGGGAAGACTGTGAACAGATAGTGTCTTTCGTTGGTGTTCAAGAAATTCTATTTTTAATTATTGAGATCAATCCATTTGTCTTGGATAGCGGTCGCATAAATGATATAATAAAACTTTTTTAAATTCATATCTTCAAAAACGTCTCAAAACATACGAATTAGTTAGATAAAATAGAATTAGAATTAGTTGGATAAAATACAAATACGGGAAATAGAGGAGAAAAATTAAAGTAAAAAAAAACCACCATTTCACAGGTTTAATTTCTGCAGTCCAAGTTATTCAAGATTTATCATCTTTATCCCTAATAGCTAAGGAAACATCAAAGTTTAAAGAATATTTTTTAAAGAAAACAATAGGAGTTTAGTGTTTAATGTTGTTGCAGCAGATTTCATTAGGTGTTTTTTTATTTAGTCAAAAACAAATGATGATATCCTTTCTAGCGGTTGAATGAAATGTGAACAACATCTTTCTATTATAGTCGTTTGCCATCAAAAATAAATGAAGGTAGAAGGTCAAACTATTGGGATAGGAAATATACAACTTTCTATAAGATACATTCAACATATATAAAAAAAAGACCTGCTGTGATTGAAATAAAGAGGTGCCGGAACTGTTATTGGCATCTTGATACACAGGCGCAAGGCGAGAGCACTCTGAGATATGGAGAAAGTAAAGCTGGGGGTAATATTGCATTGAATACCTCTAGTAGGGGATGCCAACCCTTCGCCAGATCATATGCTTATTACATATTCCATATGCTTGCCTCAGGCGATAACATTATTGATACCATCTACACTGATTCACTCAGCAACTGTTGTTGCGCGTATGGAAAGTTTAACGCTTCTCATTACTTATACCACGAAGTACTAGAACAACAGTAATTGTATTTGCATTTGTAACGAAACGTTATCCCCAAAAGGTTTAAATTTTACAGCTACATTTACGCAGTTCGTAAATACATTTAACGGCTAAATAATGAATTTCCTCTTCAAGCACGACTTTCAATGACAGAAGTTCTCGTAAAACTAATGGCTCACGTCAACATTTATCTTTAACAATATTGAAGTTATTTTCCAAATAGTTGATTTTTTTTCTTTTACTCTCAATATGCTGTTGAAACATAGTTTTGTGATAAAATCATAACATTTTTCAATTAAAATACTAATTTTTTTGCTTCATATTTAGAGATTAATATTGTGATATTCCGCTTTAGACGTCTATTTTTTGATTTAGATATATTTACGGAATCGATTCGAAGATAGATGCGTTCTGGATTCAATTTTGATGTTAATAATATAAAACCGTTACTTTAGAAAGTATTGTATTCGGTCACTGAACGATCGAGAAATTAGACTTGAATTGCTCCCTCAGTCATTTCCTTTAATTCAGGCCTCTAAGTGAACACAAATTAGTGTGCAACCCCCCAAGGAAAAACAAAAGCATGTTATCAAAAAAGTCGTAGGATATGTTTTATGGGAGGGGTATTGGGAGGAAAACCGTCCCATAGGGAGTCCACCTGCACAACCGTTTCTTGGAAGGAGGACACTTGACTGTCTAAGGGTTTAGTAATCGGTGGGTATTCAGTGGATAAATTCGTATGTCATCAGATCAGAATGACTGCAAAAGAATAACGACCACAAATTCACTATGTTTGACAACAAAATACATATACATTGTTGTTAACATATCACTATTGTTAACGATACAACAGTTAATAAACCATATATTTCATTTTCCTTACTCTAAAGTATTCCTCAAATTACAAACCACATGAAATTTAAAAAATAATACGTCTTTCTCTAGTAACACTAATTTTTTTGTTTAGTCTTTTGGCTGTTGCTAAGACCAGCAAACGTGTTAAGCATGCTGTAGCAGGTCATAGATTTATTATCGGGATCGGGGCGACAGCCCATATGTATCATAGCTCCTTCCTCGGAAAATAATATTTAATTGCCTCATCAGTTTACTGTACCATTAACGCATTGTAATATTGTAACCAAAAATGGAAAGGATACCTAAGAGAATCAGTAAATATTAATATTTAAATTATTGGCGAATTGCTGTTTCCAAAAAACACAAAATATGCACACGAAAAAAATAAAGAAATGTGAGAAGAAATTTCTCTAATTGTATCTTGTCACTTCGATAATTCTTTTTACAAGGTTGAGTCGTTATCTTATCAATATGTTGTTCATGATAAGGGTTCGCTTCCAACTGAACGGTTTTATAGGTATACCTAATTTACCAAACCTAATGAAGAGTTTTCGCTACTAGAACGTACTAGCCTAAGCGAATCCATCTTAGACTTAAAATATACTATTAAGATTATTATTAATTTTGTACGAGTTGTGCCCAGTGAATGTTTCATAATACCACGCAGATGGGACGTAACTTTCAAATAAGGTAAAAGTAGAAACAAAACTAAATTCTTTAGAACGGAAAAATGTGATAAACATACTAAGACTTCAGTCCTACTTTGGGCGTGAAACGCTATAGGAAATTGGCTAATTCATTAGAAGGAATGGGAATAAAACATTATTCACAAACGTTTTTGTGATATACAGATAGCTAAAAGGACCTAAAGTTTTATTCGTTTACTAAAATAAACATCAAACACATATACGTTATCCTGGAATACCTTAGTCAATTTATACTACATGCAACAGCAGACTGATTTTGTAGCATTATACACATTTGAAATATACTACTAGATTAGTAATAGAAAGCCAGAGAGTTAATTTCAATTACACAAGTAGAAGGGGCGGTATAAATTGCCCCCCCCCCACCTTTCAACACTACATTGGAGTTAATAAGCCCATTAAAAAAGAAGTAATATTATTATCCCAAAGGACACGCAATATTATTTTATTATAGAAGGGTGGATATGATATTGGAAATATTTTGAAAATCAGCAAATTGCTGAAAGGGATTAAGTGACAAATAGTGCAGAATGGTCGACTTACTGTTTTAGCCTTTGATTGACGTTTTCGTAATAAGTGCTATCACACTTTCATACCAACCAACGTCGTATTATTGTTATTATTCCAGACTAGTGAACACATTAAAAGAGAGGCCTTGCAATGTTTTATTTAGTTCATTCGCTCGAGGTGGCACCCAACAGATAAGGCAAACAATTGGAAACGTAATGTAAACCGAAGGACGATAAACAAGTAAAAATATTACGTGATTAACTTTGATAGATAGCTAGCGAGCGTGCTACCTAGTATAATACTATAACATTAATTTTAATTCGATGTGCCCTGGACAAATTTTACAATATAATAAAAACAATACACCATAAAATGCAATAATCTAATGTTATAAGTGATTAAATAAATTATTTATCATGGCATTTATTGCAAGTGCTCAAAATTGGACCCCATAACACAATCAAATTTCATATTTATTGACAAATTACCTTATACCACTGAGATATTTGGAGATGTACATTGTGCAGTGTCTAAAATAACTGATTGTGAGGTTTTCAGTTCAATTTTTCATGGTTAAGAGAAAGATTATTTCAAATGAGTTCCAAAATTGTGTGTTAATCTTACTCAGGGCCCTTGAAGACGTAATAGGTTATGTATATGTAAGAGGTTCGTAATAATGTATATGTTAAGACGACAATTATAAGAGTAGGGCCTCTTTGCGTCATATAGCTGGGCTATTGATCGATAGAAGCGGTATGCAGAGGGAGATTAAACCACGTCTTACAAAGCCAAGACGGTTCAATAACCGACATCGTACACCTAACATTGTTAGAAAGCAAAAATGATAATAAAACAAATCCATTTCTCACGGTTCAGAAGGCACATTTACGTATAAGAGCTAAATTAATTACTTGTATTGTATTAAAATTACTAGCTATGAACCTCTCTGCAGGTCAAGCCTTGAAGAATTCAAGAAAATTGGCAATGTTATTAATGGCTGCTATATTAAGCTACTTTGGTTAACAATAGTTATAAACATATTACGAAAACTTCTAATTTACTGTTTCCAAATAATAACCTTTGTCGTGGCTTACCACATGTCTAATAAATAAATAAAATAAACAACTTGGCAAGATCATAAATTACTGGCTGAATATAAAAAATAATGACAGGGCAGAAATTCAAACCTGGAATCTTCTGATTACTGTTTGGAGACACCCTTAACTCAACTACCCTTAACTCAAGTATACCCTTGCCAAAACCAGCAGTGTAACATCTGGTCCAGCCTCGATTATCCTTCAAAAACATCACAAATTGCGATATTCTTCAAAGCAAACTGCGATCTAGTCATTTATTTAAGTCGTCCCCATAATTACATAAATTAATGATTACAAAAGAAACTTAAGGATTATTAATATATTTTTGAATGCTTTCAAAAATGTTTCAATTTAGAAAACAAAAACCAGAACCAAAGCAGGTAAATATTTTATTGGTATTAGGAAAAACTTAATGTGCGGATTTTCGCAAAGCTTTCATTCTATCATAGTTAGAAGCGAATTTGGCCAACAGTAAGTTTAAAATTATTTTACTGATAAATTTATTTCCTCAACAGTGAGTGCATAACTAATCATGAAATTATTTTGTTAGAGAATTTCCTTGAGAATTTTAAGATTGTGGGGGGGGGGAAGACAAATACTGGTTCTTGGTTATTCTGATAAATATTATACAGGTATTAAATGATATTCGTCTCTAACACAACACAGGCCAACAGATGTTTTGGTGCCGGAGTATGTGGAGCTAATTTTATATTAATTTGATGCCCTGAATTCAAATATGGCATTAGTATTTGCCTAGGAACTCAAACTTCTAACATATAACATTTTAGTGAAATATACGTTACACTATTTTAAGTTAAATCCATGGTTCAAATAAAAAAAAGTAGTCCCGGAATTTTCATTACTATATTATAGAAATTTTACTATATACAAATATAAAGAAAGAAGTCATCGATGAAACCAACTAGTCACTGAACAGTTGGGAAGCTTCTTTTCCGTGACTTTCTTCAATGAATTTCCAGCAGTAATCTCTGCCATCATGTGCGTATCCCATCTTCCTTGGTAGCATCTTCCAGAGTTTTAATATCCTTATGAAATCTATAACCTAGTCCCTTGCTGGTGTCTCCTAAATTTTCAAGAAAACGGTCTGAGTGGTTGTGTAAATAGTGTACCTTAATACTCATGTTACACCCAAAGGATTTGAAACTGTTAAGCATCTCGTTTACCAGTTTAACATAGTTTTCAGCTTTGCGTTTGCATAGAAAATTTCCGACAACTACAACAAATGAAGTCCAGGCTTTTCGCTATTCGAAGTTAACACGACATGATGCTTAATGAGTTGTGTTATTTGTGGTCCGTCAAATATCCCTGCTTTAATTTTTTCCCGTGCTTAACTGAGGCATTTTTTCCCCTGCATGAAAATCACGATCCGTCCTTATCATGAAACTTTACAAACTGCTTCATAAGGCCCAGCTTTATGTGCAGTGGAGATGATTTTCTCTCGTTCAACTAAGGGGTCTTTAATCACATTATTTTTCTCAACGTCCATGTTTTGTCTCGTGGGCCACTCTTTTCTAACCCAGAGGTGTGTTTTGTCAAGAAGCAAGGATATTTGGCGTGGTCACTTCGCTGTCCAAGGAGACCATTTTTAAGCCTACACAAATCACCCATTGATGTTCATGATACTTTATCCTCACCAAGACCAAAGGTATGGTGAACTAACGAGACATCGCACTGACAGTATGGCAAATATACCTTGTATATGTGATTTAGAACTGCACGTTAAAAAAAGTAATCAGTAGAAAAAAGACCCCTGAGTTTGGGGGATGAAAGGCACGAAACACGAATAAACAGGACATATTAAAGGATGTCATCAAGGTGTCTGTAAACATCTTAGTAAACTACTTTCAGTTTGAGCAATATTGAACGTATTCTATCATACCGCTTTCTTATCAGTTCCCGTTAAAGGACCTTGAGCCGTATTTTCATGTAGTCTAATGAAGGTCAGAAAACATAACGTGCATGAAAAGGCAGTTCAATGTGCGCTGCCAACTTATCCCATAACATGAAAGAAATTTACAATATATAACATCATAGTAATACTCGGATATATTTAAATATGATGGTCATTAATTAATTATTGAATTCCGGTGTAGCGACGTTTGCTGCACATAACTCCCTTTACTCAGCTACATAACGTTGGAGGTACATAATTTTTGGATACATAAAATCCAAGATTTTATTTTTATTTATTTATTTTAGATATTTTAAAAGATATAAAAATATATCTTTAGTTCATTTACTCAAGACCAACAAGTTAAGGAATAGACATTACTTTTATTCAAGTATTTGGCGAGAGACTTTCTGTCTGCATGTATGTTAAATGTAGCAGTTGTATAAATATTCAAATAATAATAAATTTAAAAAGTATACAATATTTGTATATACATTTATATATTTATTATTAATATTTATTTAAAAAAATAGTTTTATAACATTAAATATTTGTTAATACATTTTTTATTGTTAATTATGCTGAAATAAAAAAATACTACTTACGCTTAAATATGATATGTGATGTGAACTTCCACAGACATTTTTTTCTAAACTGTTATCTTTATTTAAAACCATAAGTAGTATAAGTACTCTTATTCATGGCTTAAATCAAGACTAGAAACAGTTATTTAAGAAAACTAATGAGCTAAAACTCTTTTAAAACTTTACTATCCACTCCTTTATTATAAGGTTTTACTACCATGCCTTTACAAGGGATGTCACCCCTTAGTGTCACAACGTCCACTTGTAAATTATATT
This sequence comes from Acanthosoma haemorrhoidale, assembly GCA_930367205.1. Taxonomy (NCBI): domain Eukaryota; kingdom Metazoa; phylum Arthropoda; class Insecta; order Hemiptera; family Acanthosomatidae; genus Acanthosoma; species Acanthosoma haemorrhoidale. The sequence goes on along the minus strand of OV884015.1, from coordinate 81,026,400 downwards.
TACGGTCTTTTACGGATTCGTTCCCCTTCTTGATAACACATAACATAAATTGTTTATTATCCTTATTTATCGTCAATTAACTAGACCTTCTCCTCATAGTTAACTTAAAACTAGACTTATAATATAAGCTAAAAAAATAATATAAGATAGAGTAAGACGAAAGAAAAAAAATAACCAGTAATTTATGAAATATATTTATTTTTTTTCTGTGGTATGTCAGTTGTGAGTTTTGTTTTACTGGTGGGGGAAATGATTAGTATGCCCACAAATTATCAATATTATGATCATCAACCTCTCATTTCGTCCATCTGGATAACTCTAATCAACTCAACTATCATCATGTACTTCCAATTGGATAGCAATTATGTATTTTTAACCATATAGGAGTTTTGAAGATTTAACTGTCGTATAACGTTTCGCCAACTGCAGAAGAAGATAAGTTTTGGGGGAAATGGCTAAAGGAGAAATGGTGCTACCAACAGACAAATTTAAAATAAAATATTAACTCCAGCAACTGCAGTTTACAGTTTACTGAATGGAAAACAAGTTGTGTGTGATTCTTTTTAATCCCTGCACAATAATAAATTATAGTCATCGTCAAGAGATCAAGGTTGATGATAAATCAAACTATATATTGCGAAATGGTCAATCTTAAATTCAATAATTTTTTTATGTTTACTAATTTGATTTGATATAAGATAGGGATTAACTATATAACTATTGAAAACTATATTGAATAATAAAAACTAATTACCAATCCGTAATTGACAACCTGTCGCTAAACCATTCAGCGGCAACTCAAGGGCGACCACTACACAAGGTTTGTTTTTTAAAATACTATATTGTTTATACTAATTATCAAATAGAATTGCTACTAATAACATTAATTAAAATTCTGATTGCGGAATGGCATTTGGCAGCGCACCAACATCACCACCTACCTCAAAGCTTGAGATTTTTTAGTTGAGTCTTGACGTAACGAAGTTAATTTGATTTCAGATTAAAAATACAAATATTTATTTATACTGAAAAACGTAGTATATGCGTAAAAACTAGAACCTATTTATTAAATAACGCCAAAACTTTAAAATTAACTGAAAGAAAGAAATAATTTCCATTTTATTTTTGTTCTCAGAACATTTTTAGTCTATATTATTAGTAATAGTTTCACCTTCAAAATAGACCAAAGGAAACATGATGTAACTAATTTAAAAAAAGTCATGTATCATGTATCACACAATTAAGAAATTCGTTACGGCCGCTAAAACGACTTTTTGTAACTATGGCCTATTAATGACCCAAAATATATTATATATTGATGATCCATACATCGCGATTTTTAATTTCATTTATTACCAAGTACTTAATTAATTATAAATATTATTGAATGGAAGCGTCTGTTGAGAGACCAGCATTAGTTGTTGAAAAATAGTTTTGATCAAATTTATTAATTTATTGGGCAACGTATCGACATACCACTCATTCATGCATCAGGTACCATGAGTGAAAAAAAGGGGAGCATTCAACATCTGCTTATATGAATGCAGACATGCATATTATGTCGAAACGATGCCCATTAATAAATTTGATGAAAACATAACTAGCTCATTATGTGCTCACGGCTAACCATGAATGAGCCTACAGCCCTGGGCGCTTTCAGCAATAAATTGTCATTCACAGTCGCTGAGGAGCGGGGACGGAGGCTGGCTGGCGACTCCAGGTTAAAAAAACCCTAAATTAAAGTTGAGTGGTAACAGCCTAGAGGCAACCATATTAGGCAATCAACACACTAATGACCAACCGACAGCCAACGTTTGACCGTCTTTACCTGTTTATGAGTCGTCCCGCCTTAGAATTATTTATTCACGAATGCCTGCTATGGCGTGCATGAATATGTTACAAAACTCGGTAAGGTATTAATAAGCCAGAAAATTTGTCAACTTAACAGAAATTTCTGTTCAATAAAATGTCGGAAAAGAAGTTCTTACTGTTTAAGCATCATGGTGCCAGAAAATAACTCAATTGTATACAAATTATTAGTTAGAAGATAGTATTCAATCAGTCATTATTTTCGCAATCATGATTACTTCTACTTTTTCCTTGATTCCATTCGTAAGTCGTTCAATCAAAGAGGTAACTGAGTAAAAAAAAAGAATAATTGGCCTTCATAGAGATGATCTAAGTTTTTTTAGTAGCTCTCTAAGTTCGAATCACTATCCGTGTATAGTCGCATTATAATAATAATAAGTATCCGTTTTGGGAAATTCCTCAGTAATATATATTAATTGATCTAAAAATCAGCAGTATATGTGTATAGAACATGTCTTGAGTCGTCGTATTTTTTAATTTAAAAATCTGCCGCGCGTTTACGGCAGCACAATAGAGCAGATGACTGAATGTCGTGAATAGCAGATGTAGATAGAGCGGTGCAGTGTACAAATATAAATGCAATTTTGAGTTGAGTACAGTTAAATTGAGGAATTAAAGATTTACGTGGACAAAGAATAATATTTGAAATAAAGACTTTGATGGTATTCATTTCGGTTACAGGTAACATAGTAACAAACCTTATACATAACATGAATTAGTAATAAATACTGTCGTTCACAGGTAACATAGTAACAAACCTTATATATAACATGAATTAGTAATAAATACTGTCGTTCACAGGTAACATAGTAACAAACCTTATATATAACATGAATTAGTAATAAATACTGTCGTTCACAGGTAACATAGTAACAAACCTTATATATAACATGAATTAGTAATAAATACTGTCGTTCACAGGTAACATAGTAACAAACCTTATATATAACATGAATTAGTAATAAATACTGTCGTTCACAGGTAACATAGTAACAAACCTTATATATAACATGAATTAGTAATAAATACTGTCGTTCACAGGTAACATAGTAACAAACCTTATATATAACATGAATTAGTAATAAATACTGTCGTTCACAGGTAACATAGTAACAAACCTTATATATAACATGAATTAGTAATAAATACTGTCGTTCACAGGTAACATAGTAACAAACCTTATATATATATAACATGAATTAGTAATATATACTGTCGTTCACAGGTAACATAGTAACAAACCTTATATATATAACATGAATTAGTAATAAATACTGTCGTTCACAGGTAACATAGTAACAAACCTTATATATAACATGAATTAGTAATAAATACTGTCGTTCACAGGTAACATAGTAACAAACCTTATATATGACATGAATTAGTAATAAATACTGTCGTTTACAGAGAAACTCAATTGAGTCTTTGTTCAGAGAAAAAAAAAACATTACCCACATTAACTAATTATCCAGATAAATAAAATCATATTACATATATTTATATTCGTTTAAATAAATAAACAAAATAAAAATTTTAGTAACACGGAAAGATAATTCTTATTAAAGACGTATTTTTTTTTATCAAGTACATCAATTTGTTTGTTAAACCGACACTTTTACAGAGAATTCGTATTTTAACAAATTATAAAGAGATATTGTCCAAAAAATATTACGATATCTCTTTTCTTCTTCTTTCCAGTTTGTCGTCTCTAATCTGATATTCAATAGAGGAAAAAGTAACTTAAAAAACTTGAATAGGACTCGAGTCATTGAGAAACTTTTAAATTAGCTACTCCGACAATTTTTTCACGTTTCATTTTATTTCATAAATCAAGTTTTGCATTATGACCAAAAACTAATTTATAATTAGGCTAGTTTTTTTTCTTTCTGGAAACAGTTCATTCTTTAAATTAGATTAAATTTTTCACAGAATGCACATATATATATTTCATATTTCTTATAACAAGGCAGTAAAAAGGTTTTTGTCTAGCGGGTATGCATGCCCATACTCTTAACTCATGGTCAAGAGAAAATTGATTGTTGTAGCACAAACATCACTTCATCCTGTATTCAGTATGATCTCATGTACAACTGCCATTAAAGTCGACGGGGCTGTCAATTTCAGATGCAACGAAATGAGTGTACATTTTCAAGGTGAATTTTACACGGTATGAGAACAGAACACCTCTAAATCTGTGTTGTCGTTTTTTTGAGTTACGTTATTGAAGGAAATATTCAAATGAGAAATTCGACAAGGTAAATATAACATGTCAGTGCTGACCGCAAGTTCAAATAGGTTTAGCTAATGACCGACAATCCTGACAGATCAATGGTTGATTGAATTATATAGATATAACCAATTGAAGGAAGGTACCTATAAATAACCCCAGTGTAGATTATGAATGAGGTATTGATTTCATTTACCAAACGCAACTAACTTTGGAATAGCTGAGCGCCAGAAGCTTTACTGAAGACACATCATAGGCTGAGTTCTTTTATCACCCTCGGCTATTGTTTCTTCTACAAGTTCTCACCTGGTGTATCGAGTTCACTATTCTCAAATGGCGCGTCTCCCGTAGCCTAGAGCAGGATTGTATCCTTGGATTCGCTGGAGTAGATCATTATGGACAAGAAAGTGTTTTGTGAATTACCTATGAATCCCAACAAATTTAATCTTCTATTATATGTAAATTATATGACTTGTACCACACGTTATCCATTACGGCGAATAACCTGGCCTCCTTCTACACATTTTTTTTCAAATCGGCATAAAGTTTATTTTCACGAGCAATAATTTTGGAGTTCTAGGAAGATGAGAGGATTTTTCTTACAGTTTTTGCTTGATATGATTGATATGTAATGACCAGCTTTAAATTTCTACATCCTAACTCATATTTATATTGTGTGAAAATTATTTTTTCAAAAAACAACAAGAAGTCAAATAACAACAATCCAATGAATCAGACTACACACCTGTGAAGGATATTAGTTTAAATTCATATCCATTCATGGTTTTATAAGGAACTCCAGTATTCTAAATAATGATCATGATTGAAGTAAACAATATTTTCGAGGTAGAAATTTGTATTCCACAGTTTCCAAACCCAACGTTTTAGAATGTTTTTATACTAGAGCACTGCTATTTATCACGACGTACACACACATCACATACCTTTATTATTAATTATTTTTAAAACTTGCAGGACACCTCAAGGTATATTTAACTGGAATTTGGTCACAAAAGAGAGTCATTAATTTCAGCAGTTATTTTTTTTTTACGATTTCGATGACATACAGGTCGTTCGGTTTAATTAATAGAGTGCAGTTGGAAGGGGGAGCTTAAATGCCACTCCTGGTCGAAACATTATTGTCAGGAGTTGTGATGCTTAACAATATAATAACTATATACACGGCTATAGGAGTACAATTTCGAACTCAAACGAAAATCTCGCTGTGCAAAGGAGTGAAAATCGGTAAAAACTCTTGTATGATTAGCAGTAGAAACGTAAATCGGGGAAAGGCTATAATTTTCCAGGTAGTTGAGAGCAGTCGAGCTGTGACGAGGAACGATTGCCTTAATAAACAGCACCTATTTTTATCTTGCCAATCGATAAGTTCAACATTTGTATAGCTTGAGTAAACAAAAACGTTTTCCTCAGCCACATTTTTTTGAGGATTGCATATTTGTGAGATTTAAACAAGAACTTGTAGTACTATCTGCAATATAGCTATTATTTTACAACTATACCGGTGACGCAATTTGAACCTGCGGGCTGCATTCAAGGACATAAAATAATCAGATCCACTAACTGGTGTTGAAACATCGTAATCTGCGCTGAATGCAGCTTCGGGCTAGTTGTGGTAAATGCGTACTTCCACTTTTTCCAAGTTTCTAAGTTTTATATAAGTCCACTTAATCTCAAAAATATATTAGCCCGACGAACATGTCATAGCAGCTTGTGATGCTGGATTATTGCTGAGTCATCTGCGTAATTCGACGTCATGGCACGTCAGACAGAGGAAAACTAAATGTTAAGAAATGCAGACACCATTGAGCCATAAGAGACTCCCAACAGTTCGCTGAATTTTATCTCACTCAAAAATAAGAGGATATCCAAGTAAGCTTTCAGTATCAATAAGTATGTATTATTAGCGGCTGTAGAAAAATTCTAAGGTATAAGCCCATATAAACTAATCATTTAATAAAAACAAAGTCAGATCTTCGAGACACATAAATACATGTTAACAGAGCATGTTAATACAGCCATGACAACATGGCAGTGAGCCGTATGCTTGTGAAGTTATATGAAAGAAAACAAATTATTCAAGTATATTTAAGTTGATGACGCTCACCCTGCTTAATATCATAAGTGCCATTTCAGTCTTCAGTGCTTCCAACGTATGTTTACATTTATCTTTGTGGACCATGCATTAAAGTGGCAATATAACAATTAAAAGAGAGATACTCACCGTTCGTAGCCAAGAGATTAAAAAAATAAAACAATCAAAACCACTACTACTGAGGTTTCATTCCCGAACGTTGATTTAGTGGTGTACCTATACTATTATATAATTATATAACAATTATCCTTCCGAATCGAATGCACCATTACAGAAGAGAAATGGTGGTTGGATACACTTTTTTTTTGTCATTAATTCCTTATTTTTTTCTTCTGCATGGTGGATGACTTAATTTGGCGGAGATATGACCGGTGTTCAACAGCATGTCTCCTTCACCGTTCAACAGCATGTCTCCTTCACCTTTCCCAATCGACGGCAACAAGTCGTTGAGGAAATCTAGGTTAGGTCGAGGTGAGCATAATCACTCTGCATTATATTTAACTGAATATTTTTCAACACAGCCAAACAACAATCGCCTCTTTCACCACCTCCTTAAAATAAAGTGCAAATAGTTATGCGTGCATATATATGTTAAAAAAAAAAAAATCAGGGTTATGAATTAGGGTGACATACGTCACATGTTCAAAATGTATTGGTATTGCGACGCTACGCCAGAGAAAAAATACGCTGAAAAACCAATTTTGAGATTATTTGGTCAATCTTTCGAAAGGTTAGTGTAAAAATTAATCGTAAATTTAATAAGGTAACTGTTATATAAATAACAATTTTTACGTACGTTTTTACCTTTTTTTTTAGAACACTCTTGATTCTCCATTAAATACCTGGACGATAGTTGATTTGAGTCAAATACTTAATAGAAAATGCTCGGTAAGAATGTAGCACGCTTTCCTCTTTATATAAACGGCCCATCAGCTACGGTTCCCTACCTGGTGGCAAGACATCGATATGCATTTTTCAACACTTCGTTACTGAGTAAGATAAGCTATTTTAATATTTAGTTTGGGATTAAAATGTACAGATATTCATAATTTGATTTCACTTAATGATATTTTATTTTAATAAATCATTAGTTTTATCATAAGGTCAATTATGTTTTATTCTTTCTTCGTGTTTAATATCCAACTAAACCTTCAATTGATCAAACAAGAAACTTACCTATGGGACAGAAATCATATTGGATCAATGATTAAAATGTGTATTTTATTTTTAACTTTAACACCAATGCATTACTTAGTGCATTACTACAAATTGACCAAATAAATAAATAGCATCCCAAAGCCAATATATTTTTTTTTTTTTAATTGTTAGAAGATCGATTATTGGTGCAACCAATGGCGGATCAAAGTTAATGAAGCAAAATGTTCCCACATTACCTTCACCCTTTGTCGCAAGTCTTGTCCACTAGTTTATTTTAATTCTATTCCTCTCCCTGTATCCGAGACAGTACGGTATTTAGGCTTCCATCTCGATAAACGACTGACCTGGAACCCACATACGAGACTAAAAAGACAAGAACTAAACAGACGCTTTGGACAACTATACAGACTACTTCAAAGGACATCCCATCTCTCAATAGAAAATAAACTACTAATCTACAAAGTTATACTTAAACCAATCTGGACATACGGAATAGAGCTATGGGGGACAGCAAAAAAGTCGAACATCAAGCGTATCCAATCCTTTCAATCAAAAGTCCTGAGAACAATAGTAAATGCCCCTTATCATGTCAGCAACAAAACCCTTCATAACGACCTTAATATACCCTACATTCTAGAACTCATCCCTTCCAAGTTTACGAAATTCCAAAGTAGCCTTTCCAACCACCCTAATCCTGTAGCACAGTCACTGCACTGCGTCACTCATCCCTATAATCCTCCTCGGAGACTGAAACGGCAGTGGCCTCGTGACCTGCTATAATCAAGTGACAGTGGGAGTCCTGGCAATGGCCAGTTTCTCCAATCATGTCCTGAATGAATGATGAAATGTAAATATGGTATGAATGATCGTATATCTTAATTACTTATTGCCTAGCAAGGCAGATTGTAATTTTAGCACAATAAAGGAATTATATATATAATTGTTAGAGTATAGCGCAGGGCCGGGGTCACCGAATATAAATAAATATAGTATATTTCTATTGTATTTGTTTTAAATGTGTTATAAATATATTTGCTCCGGTGACCGAGTGCAGCAGTTGATTCATGACGCAAGCAGAGCAGTGGGGGTTAGCGTCTAATTAAGAACATATTTTTTTTTTAACTTAATGTGAGCTGCCATCGTCTAAACCGTATGTGGGCAACAGCCGGCCCGCGGGCCGGATCCGGCCCGCTGTAAGATTTGATCCGGCCCGCGAGACATTTTGAAAAACCCAATTTAAAAAAAAAAAATACACTACTTACTCATACTCATGGAATCAAGTGAGCGAGCAAGCCGAGTGGCGGTGATCATCAAAGAGTGAGGCGGCAAACATCAAAGTTCAAAGCCATTGATGTTTGCCGCCACACTGGCGGCGCAACAAAGGATTATTGCTTCGCAATTGTATTGTTCTACACTAGACGATTCTAGATCATTCCTTCATTTTGCCTATATAAGCGGGTGGATGGCCGGAACTTAGTTCAGTCCTATTCGAGCTACCGTGGTGATAAGTTTGCTTTGTGACTTTGTGTGCATCTTGAGTGCTTACTAATTATACCTATTTTCTTATTAAGTTTATCGAACGATAAGTAAATGAAAATGATGTCTGGTGGAAGGAAACGAAAAGTAGATGCAGAGGGTCGCCAGTTTCAAGAAAAATGGACTGAAGAATTCTTCTTTATCTTGCACAATGGTAAGCCTATTTGTTTGATGTGTAATGAATCCATTTCGGTGATGAAAGAATTCAATATAAAGAGGCATTACTCAACTAAGCATCCTACGCTGCTCTCACTGACAGGACAAATAAGAAAAGACAAAATCCAGAAACTTACCGCAAATTTGGAAAAACAGCAGCAAATATTTCATAGACAAAGAACACAACTTGATAATGTTGTGAAAGCTAGTTTTATAGTTAGTTCAAAATTGGCAAAGTCATTGAAACCATTTGCCGAAGGAGAATTTATCAAGGAGTGTATGTCAGAAGTTTGCAGTGTTTTGTGTCCTGAAAAGAAAAATGAATTTGAAAAAATTAGTTTGTCAAGACGAACCGTTGTACGACGTATAGAAATGATGGCTAATGATATAAAAACAACATTGACTGGCCGTATGACTGGTATTGAATCATTTTCCATAGCATTAGACGAGAGCACCGATTTGTCTGACATAGCTCAACTGGCTATATTTATTCGAGGTGTTGATAAAGAATTCACTATTACTGAGGAATTGCTTGCTTTACAGCCGCTAAAAGGAACCACTACAGGAGAGGACATTTTTAATGAAGTTCAAAAGGTATTCACAAGTTTTGGCTTGCCATGGTCGAAATTAGTTGGAGTATGCACAGATGGTGCACCTTCTATGGTCGGCTTACGTAAAGGTTTCATCGGAATTTTGAATGAAAAAGCAACTGAATTAAATGTGCAAAAAGATGGTTTGATAGTCCTTCATTGCATTATCCACCAACAGAACTTGTGTTCTAAGTCCATTCGACTCCAGAATGTTATGAATGTGGTAGTAAAAACCATCAATTTTATTCGATCCCGAGGGCTTAACCATCGTCAGTTCAAGGCGTTTTTGGATGAAATATCAGCCGAGTATGACGACGTAACATATTATTGTGAAGTCAGATGGCTAAGCAAAGGGAAAATGCTGAAACGGTTTTACGAGCTTAGAAATGAGATAGCAGAATTTATGCAAATAAAAGATAAACCACTATCTGAATTGAGTGACGCAAAATGGATATGTGACTTAGCATTTCTTGTCGACCTTACAGGCCATTTGAATGATTTAAATTTGAAACTTCAAAAACAAGGACAGTTAGTAAATGATTTGTACAGCCATTTGAAAGCGTTTCAGAACAAAATCCGCTTGTGGGAGGCACATATGCTGTCTGGTAACAGTTACCATTTCACCACGCTCTCTGCGTATGAAAATATTGCTTACGCTCAATATGCTGAAGAACTCAAGTTACTGTCGGAGCAATTTTCGATCAGATTTAGCGATTTCAAACACATGGAAGACTGTTTCAATTTATTTGCTACTCCAACAAAAAGTAATGTACAAAATGCTCCAATACACTTGCAAATGGAGTTGATCGAGATTCAAGAAAACTCACTCCTAAAATCTAAATTTGAAGACGTGGAGTTGTGCGATTTCTACAAAAAATACCTCGAAGAAGACCATTTTCCGCAGCTTAGAAAATTTGCAAGAAGATTGATTTGTGCGTTTGGCAGTACTTATAAATGCGAACAGTTCTTTTCATTGATGAAAGTTAATAAATCAAAACATCGTACAAGGCTGACTGACGATAATTTGGAAAATTCTTTACGTCTTTGTACCAGTGGAATTAATCCAAACATCGATGAATTAGTTTCCCAAATTCAAGCTCAAGTGTCTCATTGATTTCGGTGTCGCTATTTAACTTTCGTAGTTTGTAACAATTCTAAATTTAACGATTTAATTTAATGCTGTAGGTACCTATTTTTTCATTTCATTTTGTTATTTTAATAAATTGTGTTGTAATAACATTGTCGTATTATTTCATGGCTGACTGATATCTATCGCTAAAAATTATGAACACTACTTTAAAATGCACTACTTTTAAACGCGGCCCGCGAACGTATTTGCACACTAAAGTTTGGCCCATAACATGTCAAAGGTTGCCCATACCTGGTCTAAACCCTCTCCCTCCCTCTCCCTCTGGTCGGGGTTAACTCACTAACTCTCGCTAGGATAAATGAGTAACCACTCCATGTCTTAGAAAACATAATTTAAGGTTGAGTTGAAAACTCACACAATGCACCACTTAAGTGCCACCAAAAGACTACATCTTCCTGAGGTTCCTACAGCAGGTCCTACCTGCTCATGAGATGTAGCACAATTTTTTTTTTTTATGAAGCGCAAGATAAGGCAGGAATGAAGCCAAGCCTCCCAATTGACGGATTGAAAAAGATTTTACCCGTTTCAGCAAATAGGTTAGTTATAAAAGTCATATAAAGTCATTTTAGCTATGAATCGTGCTACGATTGGATACGTTTTGTTGTAAATTATGTCTGGAGTATTTAGCCGAATAATAAACCATAGGAGTGCATCTGTAAAAATACCAATGTAAATATTTGTGAACAAATAAAAATAATCCTGCGCAGTATATTGACGATTTATTGTAAGTTGAGTATTTATTGTAATTAACAGGGTCAACGTGTGATCAGATACCGGAATAACCCTACAAGACGGACGTACAATCTCCGGATCAATAAAACTCATCTATTTATCAAGGCCACTATGCTAACAAATGATTATTAGCAGATCGATTGGCTGTTATAACTGTAAAGTAGGTCATAAGGGTTTCTCTTCGTTGTATTTAGGACAAGAATACATTGTTACAAAATGTTACATTTGAATAAAATAGTCTGACTATTTATAATATTAATCGAACCTATTTTTTTTTTAATTTTAAAATCAATTGTTATTTAATAGGTAATGAGAAAAACTCAAATGGTTTTAGTCTCGACTAATAAAGATGCACATAAAATACATTAATGATTGTTTAACAGTGTAAATACAAGTAAATGGATTCACTTGAGGATCTATAATTGTATATAATTCTCTGTAAATTTAAAGGGGCTATGAAGGAAAAAAAAAAAATGTTAATACAAGTATACGATAATAGTAGTATGGTATAAGTTCGAGTATCTTCATTTTATTTTGTTCATTATAGACCTTTTAAAGCTGTTTTTATATGCTTTTTATTAAAAAAAACTGTTAAATAGATATATTTTAAATTATTAAGCATTTTACTCTTACCGGCAAAAGAATGTACCGGCACCCCCCCCCACAAAAAATTATTACAAGAAAACCATTGATCTTCAAACACTGCGAAATCCGCCTGATGAAAATGCGACTTTTTTCCTTTTGGATCACTTGATCTGTGAAAAAAACGTCCTAGGGGATAGGATGAAGTTTCTTACAAACGTATTGCAATTAATAAAAAGCACTAACAGGCTTATCAAAAACGACCATTTCGACAAGTTATACTTCAAAATTGTCTGCTTCAACACCTATTTCTGATCATTTTTATTCACAAACAGTGAACAATACGGAGACATGTGTATGTCAAAATAGTCAACGCCAGTTTTCGTTCTATGGATCCTCCTAATCGCCTGGATACTTAACACTCCCTTTTCAAAATGTGTAAATAAAATATGTACGCACAGATATTTTTTTATTTTTAATCGTTTTACATTCAGGTAAAAGGTTAATAATAGTCCCTTAATATTTTATTATTTGTTGGATCATTGCGACATTATAAAGAACTGTATTCATCTTTGTTTCTTTTAGTACCTCTATGACTAACATGCTATTGGGCAATTTATGCCATTCATTGCACGCTGTAATGTGAAGCACACGAAACGTCTTAAGATATTTGTATGCATTGTACACTTTAGTTTTATTAATGCAAGTTTGATAACAGTGCATGGAGGAGGAGGTCATTACATAAACAATTTATTAGATCCATTTAGAAAGTAAAATGACACATCATGTGGGTTTCTCGTGGGTTTAACTTTAGGTGTAGGTAGTTCCTGGCTCTTCTAATGATATTTCCACTGCATTATAGCGACATCGGTTACAATGACATCATCACAGCGTTAACAATTATTATTTAGCAACCGTACTTAGTTTCTTAAATTAATGATCGGAGTTACCATTTTTTATTTTTGTGTGACGATAAACTAAGTGAAATAAATTATTTTAAAGGATTATTGTATTTATAATTTCAATACTGTTATTTTACCCAATTCCCCAGTCTCTTTTGTTGAAATTCCACATTTGGCTATTCAGAATAAAGCAGTGCTGCCGTAATTTATTTTGACATTCAATAGTGGGAGTGTGACCCACTATTGATGGAATGCCTCTTGATTAATAGTGGGTCCCATCTTACCCCCCTATGGAGGGGAAAATACTAATTTTTGTTGTAATGCAATCTTTTCGGTCACGCTCTCTAAAAGTGTATAGGCAGATTGATTAAATACGCATGGCTGCTTAATTTCATTCGTATCGAGAAAATAAATATTGTAATGATATAATTATGTAAGAATTTTCTCAGTGTTTTGCTGTTTATATCAGAATAATACTGTTTAAACGAGGGCGTGGCCAAATAGGATTACTGTACAACTCATTTCTCCGTGACATAATTAATTATAAGGTTTTTTTTTTTATGCCGAACGTCGTAAGATAATGCTCCATTTTCTTGTTTTGTCTCCATTTTTTTAATGTTTTTTTTTATTTAATTTATCCACGCTTACATTAGACTCCTAATACATATATATATATATAGTAACATACGTTTGACAATTGATAATTTCAATACATTTTTGACTGATTAATCTGTTTTTAATATTTTTATTGATATTTTCGTTCTACTTCTATTCCCCACCAAAATATGCATTAAAATACTAAAAACCTCCTCATCAGAAATTCGAGTTTTTAGATAGTCATTTAGTCATTTAGATAGTCCATAAACATTTTGTATTTCAACGACTGTTTTTTATCTATTCCCTTACTAATCCTTTTGCTGGCATCCTACTTGTTAAGTTCGAGCTAAAGAGTATTACTCTAATATAAACATCGGACCAATGACTTAATTCTTACAGTATATTCTCGCTACAATACTTATTTCCCCTGATTGCTCGATACGAATGAAATTAACCAGTCATGCACGTTGAATGTAGCTGCCTGTACATTTTTGAAGATTTAAAATTGTATAAACATTTGATAAGAGTTAGCCAGTCACCGAACAGATGATTAATATGCATGAATACGGCAACCGGCTGGAAAACAAACCGGCTATGAAATCACACGCGTGGGCGTAGTGGCAGGCATTCATACGCCACCGACCCCCTGCCGAATGATCTCATGTGTTTGTCGAACATTAAACATCCATCCAGTCGATATAGATGCTTAATTGCGATCATAAATTTTAAGTGCCCAACATTTGATAGTTTGGGCTAAGGCCATTAACCGACTGACCTTGCCCTACTAACACACATCCGAAATGAGCATTTTTCGGATTCAAGTAGTAGCAGACACACGCCACTAGCAACAGGAAGAATACTTTGGGTCGACAGGAGTAACCCAAACGGGCCGATACTGTTATGAATAGGAAATCAAGGCTTAAACATAGGAAATAAGAAGTTGATATATTATTTGTTCATAAGACATACCCTACTTTATGATTGTCCAATCTGGTCAAATATATGTGCTAAATATACAAAATAAATGCATGAGATACAATGAATCGTTTCCTAGAAGATAACGCATATGCATGAAATTTTAGACATTGCGAATTCTAAGACTAATAATAAAACTTACAATAGATTTTTTCGAATCATGTAATGTATGTAATTTAACTCAACTTGTCGCTGTGTTTCAAACTAATGATATATAAATATGTCCTCCGGGCAGCTTTGGTGTACGGCGCCCCACTATATACTCACCTGACTGACAATACAGCTAAAAGTCTCCCGTAATTTCAGAATTGGATCATGAAAAAAGTGGTTAGATATATCTCACTCCAGAGGCTAAAGAACGATGACCTTCACCCGTTGCTTGGTGTGCCGTCGGTGGGTGAGTTCATCCACCGGAGACACAAGTTTTATTACTCGTTGCAGCACCAAACAAACCGAATGTTTAACACTATTACCCCACCACACTTCCTGCGTCGATGGCAACAGACTGCCGGGGGAAATTAGGTTAAGATTTTGTAGTTAGATGTAAGTTAGTTTTATGTTTATGATTCATAAAGTGAGTCCCATCACTTTTAAACATGTTTAGACAATCAATGTATAATGGACATTATATTTTTGTAACTATCACAAATGGCAATGTAAAATTATTTAAAATCGCATAAAATATAGCCAAGCTACAGGGCATATCGCAAATAGATTCATTTATGTAGAATCTATACTGATTTCCATAGTTTGTAATAACAAGAGGATATGAAGAAAAAATGAAATTAACCGTTGTAAGTTGGAAAAGCTATATTGCTTGAATTATAGATTATTGTTATATAAATTTTATGTTTGTAAATAGGGAAATAAAGGACGAATCATTCTTATTAAATAGTCAACTCACGTTGGCCATCTTAGTACCATCATCAGTAATTACTCGCATCTAATTACGGAACGTCTCCTGAAGCTTTATGTCTAAGTAAACGCAGAATATTGGTATAATAAAATTAATTCTGTGGAGGAAAATGGGTAGGAACAAAAGCTGATATGAATATGAATTTGGAAGAAAACAAGCAATAACATAAGCATTCAGGTGTTGAGTTTTTGTTTTCTCTTTATTTTCCTGTATGTAAATAAAGAGTTGTTAACAGTTTATTAGTTTCGGTTTGGAGGCACTATAGCATATGGTAACTATTTAATCTATATATTACGTGTAAACTAAATAAAGAATATTGTTGAAAAAAAAAATATTCAATGTGGTTTTGATGTTTGTGTTGGTCAATATAGCAACAAAAAAAATAGTATACTTAACCCAATCATATACTAATTAATAACATATATTACAAGTGGAGGAACGTTGTGCAACTCAAATTTCTGGTAACATTCCATTTATTATAAAAAAAAATGTTTTTTCATTTCCAATAATTATCTAACCCCCTACTAGGAGTATCAATATGAAGTAAAGTAATAGTACTAAAATATATGTATATATATATATTTCTTTAATGTTTAAACAATAATTATTATAATTTACACCAGTGGGATTACATACAACTAATAGTAGTTATTATATTTCAAATATATGTTAAATAATTAATACGTAGTCTGTTATCTATAGGATCCAATGTGCATCCTTATTGACTGAAAAGAAAAATATAAAAAATAAATAAAATAATGACTATATACAATAAGCTTTGACAAGTTATCACAATAGAATTATTCAGAAGAGAGTTCTAATGGGATTGACTTTTACTCGTTTACTCTTTAACTAGAACTCTATCACCAATGTCTCCTTTTATAAATAATATATACACAGACAGTGACTCACAAATTCGTTCACGCCATTGAAATATTTACAATGTTTACAGTGTTAAAAAAGTAGTATTTATGAATCCATCCAAGCAAGGACAAGGACAAGTTTATCAGCTATTTTTACAACAATCTTAATACCAATCACCTTTATGTGTTTATTACTTTAAACTGAAGGTAATCTTATTAAATTATTCATGTCAACAGTTTTGTTAGCGAAGATTCTATAGCTGATTTTTGGTCAGTTTTTACTACAAATCCTACAATTTTTAATATCTTTTTCATCAGGTTTTTACTAATGAAAAAAAAAATTGAGATGCCTCTATTTACAACAAACATAATAAACAATGTATAAATCTAAATTAATAGATGTTTATATTTTAATAATATTTAGACTGTTAACCATTTTGAAAAAAAAAAAAATCGGGCATTATTTTTCTTCTAGATCCAGTTCATGATATAAATGCATAAATAAACGGTATATATTATTGATTTTTTCGTTATCATTTCAGTTTGTCATAAATTCTTTTTTCATTTTTTTTAATTTTCGAGCTGTAAGGTCATATGCATCATAGTTAAATTATAGAGGAAAGAACTGAGGTTATAATTCCTGTTATAGTTTCATAACTAAACAACAGGAGAATCTAATGTACTTTTCGATGGGAAATGCTCGCAGATTTCCCATTGACAGTGAACTAGTAATATTTATCAATGTTTCGATTAACTAACGCAATTCATACCCTCAAATAAAGATGTTGATCTCAAAAAATATATACAACCAATTATTGTTTGAAACTAATTTCGCGGGGAAAAATACCGTGCATGAATTCAGTCAGCGTAGCTCTTAGCATGCTAACTAATAATCAATATAATACGTCACAGGGACGAGCATAACTGATAAGGGCGCGGTAATAACCTGTTAAAGACGGAACGTTTTAGATTGCTTTATCGAAAATATCTTTAGAACGCTATTCATATTTCAGACATGCTAATTCATATTTTAGACATGCTTATTCATGCTATTCCGGGGAAGTTTATGTTTTTAGCTGTGAGTAATCCACTGAAAACAATGGCAATACTTATAAGTTAGTTTCCGATACACGGACGGCTACGCACGAGGTGAGTCACGAGCTCGTCTGTCTAGTGAGTCATTGTCAACTTTCTTCGTGAGTCTGTACGGAGGCGTAGAGAAGAAAGTTTGGAGGACAACTCAACAATAATACTTGAGCACAACTGTCCAAGTATCTACATACAGTATCTACAAGTATGTCATATAACAACATAAAGATTAGGAATTACAACTTGTTTTTACCACACAGAACGCATCATGTGAATCAATGATTAAAAATAACTCTTAACACCAAAAGTTACATAAAAACTGTTACACCATATCATATAACAAATAATAAATATAAAGTGTAGATAATAACAATGAGTATTTTCGGGTACATTCAACAAAATCATCTCTTTAAATTTGAAAGTATATGATATGAATCAGAACATTTATCACAATTACTTATTGCTCAATAAGGCAGATTGTAATTTCGTCATAATAAAGTTTTTGAAAAGTGAAAAAATTGAAAGCAGTCAACAACTCACTAAGTTACAACATTTTCTTATAACGACGCAACACTCAAGGTTATGTCGCTGTTTGTGAAAAGCCGACAAATTTCTTGATATACTGATTACCAGTGGAAGAAACGGATCTTTAATATTCTATCCTACTGCTCGAAAACTGTTATTATTTCGATTCGACAAAGAATGGATATAGGTACATCATCTTAGATGTAATTTAATGATTTTAAAATAATAAAACTAAATAAAGTAACAATTAAATGAACAGAATGATCTGCATTTACATTTTGACAAGTTTAATTACCAAGTTTCAATTATTTTCATTCTAATACTGACCAATGTCAGTTGGGTGTAGCTGAAAGTTAACTATTCAAAATTGAAAACTCAGCCTATAACCTCAGATCTGCAAGGAATGTGGTGTTAGTAAAATGAAAAAAGTGTTAGAATTACAGATAATAACAAGTTCTACTCCGACTAGGTGGGAAACTGTACTGAAGATGTTTGATTATTCATTACTGAAATTTATTTATAAATAACCTATTTTTTTAAGGATTTTTCGGACATTTATTATAAGCATTTATTGACTTAAGTGTGACAGGTTAACCTTTTTTTTTTTTTTTTTCTCCCCCCGCCCTTCCTGAGGCTGGGCCTCGTACGGGCTTGTGACAGGTTAACCATTTTAGTTAGCATAACATTGATGTGAGTCCTTTTTATTGGTTTACTCATAAAAAGTTCTGCATTACCACATTTTATAGAACACCCTACCGTTAGTTATATAATGCTAAGTATATTGTAATCCTAATATTACATATAAGGCTAAAAGCCCCTTCTAGTGTATACCTGCTTCGGGACTTCATGGAAGTTACTGGTGTTTCTTGTTATTTTTAAGTAAGCAACCACATCCCTCCCAATTCCAAAAACAACCCTTCTCATATTCACATATGTCTCAGCTTTAGTTCCAGTCCCCACTTGTACACACTTGTCTCCCAGACACTAACTAGTCACTAAACACCCGACCCAGTAGTATATAGCAACATAACTCTTAATATTTGTATATACCAGTGTTTTGCTTGTACTTCATAATAAAGCTTTTCTTTCTTTTCTTTTAAAATACTCTCCTCTACAAAGATTATTTAACTGTGGATGATATACATTATGCTCATGGAATATTTTGGAAAGATTATTAGATATTTTTAATGTCGGCAGTTTTTCAAGAATTGGATTTCATTTTGTGACGTACATAAAAATAATACATTAAAATCACAATAATTAGCTTGTAAACAACTCATAAGTTCATTAGTTAAAAAGGCGATTCTCTCTAGATATGGATAGAAAAGTTCAACAAGATTTCACAATATAAAAACTTCAAGTATAGCGAGTTGCTTGCTTGCTTAAATGTGCAATATTGAGAGTTCAATAAATGTTTTAACGGCAGTTTTATTAATTATTTGAGTTTATGGTCCATTAAAGTTCCGGCATATATTACATTCTGGTTTTAAATAAACCAGTAAAACGAGTAAAATCAGCTGAAGAGTAACCCATATAAAGTGTAATTTCCTCGTCTAATGCCTCCATGTTGACATATTTTTTCAAATATAAAATACCTCAGAGCGTGAGGGAAATCAAAGGGAGTAGAAAAAGCTGAATTAAAGGTATTTTGAATAAAGAGGGTTTAGCGCTATGTGAAATGGTCCCAAGGGTGACGGCTCCACTCCCGAGTCCTGGAAATACCCTTATTGCCCTCCCGGGACCAGGGCAGGCTAGTATTAGCAATCCTACTGATAGAAGCACCACTAAACGGGAGGTTAAAAAGCCCCTCTGTGCCTTTTCCCCCTCAAAAAGGGGAAGTCCAGAACCTAATAACATTTATTAATGCTCTGTCAGTCTCGAAGAGCCGAGCGAAACAAATCATGTTACTGAAAAGAACAAATGTACCTGGTGGTTTGAGTTTAAATTTAAATAAATTATGAGATAGTGCAAGTAATCACCTCATTAAATAAAAAACAAAATTGTTGACAGGGCCGGAATACGAGCCCAAGCCTCCTGATCTTCGGTCAGGTGCTCTTCTGTCTGAGCTATCTTACATCTGACATGAATAATGCCAATATTAAGTAATCAATATTGTGAAATAACACTGTCAGAGCCAAATCTTTTAATTTGGAAAACTACTACTTTAAATAATTAAATTAATTATATTACTTCGATGGGTTCGGATATAGAGTGTTTATACTTGAATATTGTCCAGATATAAAAAGTTACAAGTAATATATATTTTTTTTATAGAATTCCTTCGTTTGTGTAAAATTCTAATCACTATAGCTTCCTTTGTCACATCACGAGGTGTAATTTGGAAAATTATTTAAGTTTATAACGAGTGTAAACATGCATTCTATATTATATGGCGGAAAGAGTTGATAAATAATATCACGAGGCACCGTTCCTTTAAGTATGAAGTATAGCAAAATTGAGATAAAGGGAATTTCGGTAGACCTCATTATCTCACTAGACAACTAACCACGACTCGGCCTCGTGAGGGAAGATGAGCAGCTGTTTAAAAAAAAAGGAGCTATAGCAAACCGTTGATACTGTTGTGTTGCTCATTGTCATCTGCTGCTCACTGATTTATTTATGAGTAGTAGGACCAAACTTAGGTATACAGAATCGGAATATCTAGGCCTTAAATTTAGTACCTCATTCATTGTTTTTTAGTTTAATATCCAGATAACGCTTCAGGACTCAAGGTTAAATAGGAGACTTATAATTGTCGTAAATAACACACAGACACGCGATGGATTTTTAGTTTAAAAAAACAAAAGACAATTTAAAAATGAGCCAATATCCTGTTACACTATTCTGGTTTTTTTTAATAATTGACTCACATCAAAACAAATATATCAACGACAGACAATGTTCGGAGAAATAAATTACAAAGTCGTTATATAACCAATAAAATATTTTATATCCAAAATCAAAAATCATGATTTGATAACACAACAATCTGCCTTATTAGGCAATAAATAATTGCGATCAATGTTCTCATTCATACCACAATTACAATTCTTCATTCACTCGCTCATTCATAAAGTATTTACAAACAGCCCAGCGACCTCTGAAATCCACATGGTTGACCCCTCCCTTGAATCCGAAAAAGGAAGCGGAGTCTTGGTAAGTCCCCCACGCTCCGGATACGAGCCAGTAAAGGCTGACAAAGAGCGCGAGAGCCACAGACGCTCAGGTATGAAATATTAAAGGCTTCCAATATATTCCTGCTCATTTTCCTTCACGAGGCCGAGTCGTGGTTAGTTGTCTAGTGAGATAATGAGGTCTACCGACATTCCCTTTATTTCAATTTCACTATACTTAATATTTTAATAAATGATGCCTCTTGATTATATTATTTATTTTATTGTAATTATTTATTAACTCTTTCTACCATCTAGAACGGCATATATATTAAAAACCTTTAAACGAATTTGACAAGGCAATTTCCCCCCCCCCCCTGTTGTAAAAACCCTTCAGAAAAGCGCTGTCACCTTTCTGAATGGCAGCGAACATATCTGAGGATGGCGATCAGATAAAAGTGCTCGAGTAGGCGGCCCCAGTCCGGGTCAGTTGAATGGATGCTTGTACTGGCATGTCTATCGGGAGTTTTCCAACTCTAGCAGCATCCTCCAGTGTGCAAGAGCATTCATAATAGTCAAAACTTTCATAGCGGAGGCTGCCAGATAAAGATCAATCTGAAGTTCAAATTAGCTAACATTGTATAGTGATTCAGGCCTGATGCGATCGTTTCATTGTAACCAGCTTCGCTAACAAAACAAGACAATAGTTTGTCGTAAGGCCGGTTATAATTATTTTTTTAAAGATTATTACACTATTTACAATAATAATATATGCACAACAAAAAAATATATGCTTAGGTCACTGAATAAAGATATAAGGATTTAATATCAAGTGTCAGTTTTGATTTTTTTGTGGACGTAGAAAGACCTTTTGCTAATGAGGATTTTAGTTTTGTTCCTTGGAACGGTCTAAAGTTACTCCTAGCTCCTAGCGAATGGAATGGGACCAGGGGTAGTGGGGAATTTTTAAGGATAAACCGTGGATTAATATTAGTCTAGGTTTGGTGAATAATATTGCATCCATTTTAAGAGGGATAAGTTCAATTTTATGTTTATTGAAATAAATGTTTTTTTATTTGTACCTGAAATCTATTCATTATCGTGTCTATTCCGAATGGTCCAATGTAGATTGCTGTGTCGTGTGTGCATAACGATATTTCGACTGGGTTGAACTGATCCTGCTGTGCTAACTAACCAGCGTTACTAAGAAAATAACCAACATTTCTTTTTTGAGCAATAAACATTTGTTCATTTTGATTTCTTAGTTTCACACATATATATATGTGTAGTATATACCGATAAGTAAGTGCATGGATATAAATAAAAATAAATAGCCACGACAGTTTTAAACCATAGAAATATTTCTAAAACCCGTACTTTTGTCGGGAAAAAACATCTTAGCGTCTTTAATTTTCAAAAGAGCATTTACAACTTCTCCGGACATTTGAACAAAACGTGTTGAATTTTGGTAAGGATACGCTTACACGCGAGGTTTCAATTCGATTTGATGAACTATTGTCGAGTATCGGCGACCGCAGTCTACAGTACTTTCACATTGGAGAGCGTTATCTCATGATTACAACATCGGCTAGGATTAAAAAGGATCAGTACCTTCTCGCTGTGGTAAAATACTGTGCGCTAACAAAGGATAACGAATAAAGTACATCAATTTCACGCATACATAAATAAAATCGAATGTATACATGCATCCTTGCGAATGTGATTTTGAGCTATAGGAACAAAGAAAGCTTTATAATATGCATAATAGTATTCATTTTTTTGGGGGGGGGGAGGGGGGATCGAATATACTCTTAATGTATAACACTTTAAAAATACTGATTTATTTAATAGCTTTATTCATATAACTACACAATTGAAAATGTATGCATGTCCACTTAAGGCATCTATGATTTCCTCTTTTGTTAGAACACTTCCAAAAACAGTCTCGATGTAATACATTCATTACAGAACAACCACTAACAAAATGAATGGTGAATTTAGATTCTTTCAAGTTGCGTGGTGAGCAGTTAGAGGTATCATCTTGGATTTTTATTTAAGTTCTGAATTTTTGATCTCGTTCTAGCCAACAAGGCGGATGCAATGTTTAATTTTAAGATAGGACAATATATTTTTGAGCATATAAAATAATCACTAAAAACAATAGTCATAAATCACAAATGAAAGGGTAGTGAAATAATATTAGTCATCTAATCAAGCTAAATATATCCATGTGTTGTTTGACGCCAAACTTTTTCTGTATCTCAGATATCATCAAGACAATTACATGCATACCATGTAAAATATGTTAAATTGACATCAATGCACCCTTGCACTGCTTTTTCTAAAAAAATTGAAAAACTTCTTTGCCTCCAGTCACACCAGGGTCATTTAATAATCTTCAGTAACCAATCTATTTAAATTCAATTATTAACGATATATTAGTAGTTCGCATGATTTTATTAGTAAGTAAATGGTTTCTAGATATAGTGACGCCGAATTTTGAGTTTTCGTCCAGGTTTTGAAAAGTGTGAAGTCCTTCAGGATGTCGAGCACTTATTTATTCAGTAATTAGTTTTGAAAAAAAAATGAAAAAAAAAATTGAATATTATTATACATATCTATCTGTTATAATTCCGTTAAATTTAAATAGTGTAGTGCCTTCGAATACCTGAGAAGATAGGTTTTGTTTTTCTTATTTTGCCACCAATAACCACTCGCCACGTTTAAAACCTCATAGTGCATGTGAATCAACTTTCTATTCAATATCTGTACATTTATAACCAAACAATAAACCCCTTTTATTGTTTCTCAGTCTCTCCTTCGGTTGAAACCACTTAAATATGCCTGATAACAAAAGTAAACTCTTACCTGTCTAATTTGTCGAGTCCTACTGGTTGATGTAAGATTGTCTGGCCACGTTCCATTTCGATGACGCATTGTGTCCCCAGCTCAAGCTCTGAAACGACATTACAAAAATTTAGATACCAATAGGTTTAATTAGGAAAAAATTACCACACTTCATATTATGAATACCTAACTAAAAATGTAAATAAACAAAAAAAACACGAAGATTCACACTGGCACAATACAAGCAATTTAACGCTTGTTGTAATGGGGGGGGATCATAAAAAATGACCAATGTGAAATTGTAATCCAATGATTTTTTTTTCAAATTCAATTTAGGTTGATCTCACTTTAATTTCTATACTATTCTAAATTAATTCGTAAAAAAAATGAGCACGTCTTGCCTTCAGTTTTATCTTAGCATTCGGTTAAACAACATGACACTAAAATTTGAAATAGATAGGTAATATTACACCATAATTGGAAACGTAAGAATTCAGCCGCCGAAACAAACCGTTTGGTTTGGCGATTCGAAAGGGAGGATGCTCTTTCTGAACGGGCTGCTAGAAGACGGTTTGAGAAATTCAAAACTGGTGACATCAACCTCGAGAGGAAAGAGGGTTTTGGACGAAAATCATTATTCGATGAGGAAACAACAAAAAGTACTCGGGAATTCACAAGAGACCTTGGAGTTTCCCAGTCCACCATAAAACCAACCGTAGAACACAATGGTATACGTATACTGTAAATATTTAAAAAAAAAAAAAAATGATAAAATTGAATTAGTTTTAAATTAGCAAGAAAACCGGTAATTTTTAATGACTTATCCCATTATTAATAATTAATTTTAAAAATGAGGAATTATAATGTACGACCACTTTTCAAACAAAGGTTTAAAGTAAATAAAAAGGTTATATTTTCTCTTTTTTTGTACAAAGTAGAAGTGTTTAGTTAACACACTTTTATCAGCAAGTTCTACATGACAAAGCAATAGAAAATAACTTTTTCTAGTAACTCAAAACACCTCATTCCTCGGATGAATTTTTTGTGTTAAATCATAAAAGTATTAAGTACTACTTTTCTTTGAGACAATATTAAAATGTGAACAACCTGTAAAATAAAAATAT
Organism: Acanthosoma haemorrhoidale; assembly: GCA_930367205.1. NCBI lineage: Eukaryota > Metazoa > Arthropoda > Insecta > Hemiptera > Acanthosomatidae > Acanthosoma > Acanthosoma haemorrhoidale. The sequence continues at coordinate 81,001,336 of OV884015.1, read as the reverse complement.
AGACTACCGGTATCTAAAAGTAAATACTGAATCATTAGTTTCCCAAGAGCACATATTTAAAAACACCTAACTTTCAAAAGGAAGAACATTAAAAAAAAATCTTTAAAAAAAGTACCTGCACCCATGTTAGCTGAGTTAATATGTGAAACTCAGGTAGGAAAAGGTTCACTAGACTGACGTGGACTTTTTATGTTAGTTATGAGGTGCCTTTGGACAGCCGTCTGTGGTGAGTGCCTTACCTGTTTGATTTTGATGTGTTTGTTACTTTAGGTTTAACTGACTTATACATTTTTAATGTTTAAACAATGTACTAACACACAAATCGGATAACGATTGATATTAAGAAGCATCAATAATTCCAAAACACTATGGACCTATTTTTTTTTTTCATGTGCAGTTCAACCGCTCAGATTCACAACTCAAAATTTTTAAATTAACACCACAATTCAGAAATTTATATTCAAATTTTTTTCTTAACATCTAAGAGGATCTCAGTGACTAATGAATTTATGGAGAATAAATTTCGCATTGCCTTCAGATCGGAGACCGAATCGGTACAAATAACATAAAGACATTTACTTTTATTAATATACGGGGATTCTTTTGTTTTAAATTCACCCGATGTTTTGTATATTTTTTCACGATTATAGCCAAAAACGATTATTTTAGAATTTTTAACTAAAAAACTGTTAACTAACTGTGTACGCATGTGTATGATTTATACAAAAACTGAACGCTCTCCATTCCAGGGGTACTGGGTAAAGAAAAATTCGAATAGACAATTGTACTTGTCAAACAACTATAAACTGATTTAAAAGAAGATTATTTGTTCTCGTAATCGTGAACAGAATAGTTTTACAATCGAGATAAAGCAAGCAAAGAAAAGTAGTTATAAACCTGTTTCTATCCAGTAGCCTTACTGACTTTAATTATTTGCCCAATACAAGGGGCAGCTAGTGTAGTTAATTTTCAAGTTTGTCATCAAACCGTTGTATAGTGGGTTGGATATCAAGTTGGCACCCTTTTTTAAGTAATGCTGAGGTACTTTAGCTTAACGCCACAGCTTATCAAATTATCTGCAGTAAATGAAAGTCAAACAAACAATGCATATTCTGAAGCTTTACCGAGAATGACTGCTATTTTTGATGTCAAACATCCGCCTAAATTTAATGACCAGGTCAAACAAGGGATATACAATGTCGGAATACAGACATATATAAATAACAAAGATTTTCGACTCTCAAAAACAAGAAAACATTTATTTATCAGCGAAATTGGCAAAGTCTTTACAAATCCAGTATCATAAGAAAAGTTAAATAAGTAATGGGTTTTTACCAAGGGATCATAATGTATACCTGTATGATGAAATCATTATGATTATAGCCCGATGGGAGAGGCTCTACTTTCATACATGTAAGAAACAGATTGTCTTTGGTCTCGTATATTCTGCAATAGTGGTCATCAAAATTATTAAATAGATTTTGAAACTTGTATACATCTCGAAAAATAAGCTCCAAGCCATTTGAGTTTTTATTTTAGCAATTTAGGTTGATTTTTTTTTGTATCAGAATTCTTAGTGACCAAAATGGTTCAAGAAATAAAATATAATTTTTTTTTTTTTCAAATAAGGATTTATTTTTCACAATGATTTAATAAGAACTAATATAAAATTTTCACTTTCGGCGTATTTTATTTCGATTACACGTACAATAATAATTCGAAATGCATTTATATTATATACATGTATACTTATTATTTTTTTAATAGAATTATTTCACAAAAACATTTGCCAAGATGAAATAAAATTGTCTATTTGACTAGTAATTAGAACTCAGAACCTTCATATATTCTTATGTTATTTGAAGAACTATTCATCTACTACATTATATTTTCATAATTTTATTCTTTGCATTTCTATGTTTATTTTATTGTTTACTATTATTATTAAATATATGTATTCATAATAGAAACACTTTTTAATTGTGTGACTTAATTTAAGTGTGATTTAAGATAACTATTTAATGAACTATAAACATTAGCGTAAGATGGCAAGAAGACGGGCTCCCTCGGCAACCGTCGGAACACTCTTAGTGTTCACACCAGCATCCTTTGGCCCACCAACCAACCATTTAAGTCCAGGGTTCAGCCGCAAGATGACGCGCTTGCCGCGTATTCTTACATATCCGGTTCTGCTGATTGGTCAAGTCTGCCACGCCTACATATATATATTCATATATTTGGATGGCACCTCCTCGGGTTTTACTATTGTATATTTAGCTTGTGTGTATTATTATAATGTTGTATTATATTTTACTGACTTCTTCATATATTTTATTTAGTCGTCAATCTACCTCTGTAAGTTTATTTAATGAATACGTATAACAATGTTTTATTTTTTTTTTTCTTATAGAGGTAAAATTATAAGAGGTAAATATTAAATAATTAAGTGTAAAGATTTTACGTTGTCATTTTTCTTATTATTATATTAATTCTTTTTGGTAGATAGAATTGAATATATCTATACTTAATTATCTATTTGTCATTGTTTATTCATACCTGGGCTATTGGCTTTGTCCCAAAATAATTTTATTTTTCCATCCCATCTGTCCCCTTGAGAGCTTACTATAAGGACTAAATTCATTGATAAATGAACCAAATCTTTTTTTTTTTGTTCGGAGAAAATTGTTATTTTTGTAATTCTAAGACTATTAAATGGACCTGCTCCTGCATCGCAACAGTAGGTCAAAAACTGTTGCGTGTCGGATTTCGAGAGTAAATCTATTATAAAATAACGGAGTTTCTCGCCGAATTAATCATTGATTGTGTTAACATTTTACGGCTGAATGCATTTGTTCATTGGGACAGGATCAATAGACCGTGGACCTAAATGGATGTCTTGGCTAAATATTGAAGCTGATTCAGGGATTTCCAAGAACCGATCGATGGTTCGCAGGCTTTTAGCCCTACACTAAGTAATCAGGCCAAGCCGCTATCAATCCACCTGTGGTTATTATTCATTTGAATAGATATCGACAGCAGAAATGACAGTCACTCGAGAAATTACAAAATGTAATTTTCTTTACTGTACTTCTAAGTACATAAACGCCCTGTTTTAAACTAAGTTGGCAGTGTCCTTCCAATCGTCTGTGCGTGTTTGAGGGTCGTAAGTGTTTCTTAGCTTTGCACGTTTGGATTGAGTCTAGGCTGTAACGGGACGAAGAGTATTTTCGTTTTACCTATGTCTTTAATGTTTGGCGCCAGTATTTTAAGGTAGCTGTCTAGTGCTCTGTCTAGTTCAAGAATTTTTTCGGAAGAATTGGTGAAATTTTCTTGTTCATTCCTCTACTATTTGCGAGAGAGAGTGAATTTAGCATTGTGACAGGTTAAACTATGGATGGATGAGTTGCCATTTGACTTTTTCATAGGTCGAGGTATCACTTTTTTTTATTTTAACGTAAATTATGAAATAAATCACCTTTTTTCAGAACCATGATAAAAAATTAAAAGCGTTCTATAGAAGTGGGGAAAAAATTAATTGATTTAAAAAAAAACTGTATATTTTATCATAAATACTAAAATTTAATTGTTGATTAAACCATCTCGGTCACTTTAAAGATTGTAAAGCTTTATAAGTGTTCTGGTGATGGTAGGCCGTGAAGACGTTTTTTCGTGTACTTATACAGTCATATATTATATATAATAATATGTACTAAACAATATAATATGTCTTATGACGTTTATTTGGTTTACTTGTAGTTTCATATATGTTTTTTAATCGTTAATAACTGTGTTTTGAGGGTAGAGGTATGTATGTGGTGTAGACTTTTCCGACGACATGGAGCATAGGAGTTTTAGCGTCATATTTTTTGTAGAACAACACTATTGTATAAGTTAAATTGTAAAAGTTACGTTTTCAGGCCACATACGATGATAAATTTATTACGTAAAGTATTAAAGTTCTTCATTTACACCTTGCCTGTGAATTTTATTTTCTGGGCTAAACACTGATTTTAATTGAATGGGATACGTGTTTCTAGTTAGTACAAATGAAACTCTAAAAGAACAAAGATGTGTTTTTGTTAAACTTCATAGGTCTTTCAGGATTGCAGTAATGCTATTCTTCTATTCTGCAGGTTATAATTACATATACAGTGTTTTTTTAATTACCTGTTATTGTTATTACTGTTTTTTTCGGTTTTACACTTTTATGCCCTCTCACTCAGGATGAAAAAGATTGAGTATTCTACCTGAAGCCAATCACTTCAATTTATAGAGATTGTTATAATATCAATACAAAATTTAAAAATATGCACATTATTTCACCATGTACGTTTTGTACATACCATGTACGACTTTACAAATGTGATTAACAATCAGAAAAACTTGGGTGCTACGGGGACAAGTAAGGAGAGAATCATTCTTTCGTAATTTAGAAAATTCTAATTTCATGAAATCATGCGGTTAACCAATTTCAGCTTTCTACGTGCCAATTATCATTGCTAGAAAATTTAACCAGGACAGCACACCAGATGTTGACGGTAGGGCAAAAGAATGAATGCATATTCCTAACATTGTGTTGTTGATATAAAAAAAATCAGTAAAGGATACGGTAACTTTTTTTTTACTGATTAAGAAAGAAGTTTTACTGATTCAGGTTTCAACGATATCAACGACGGCAATGGGTTTTCTTAATATCTTCTGCTTATGGCTTTGTGTGCTTCCTTTAAACAACTTGATATCAAAGTATACAATGATACAGATATCCGTTTCTCTATTCTAATCACATTTCATTATCTCGTGAACGTTGTGCTTAAAAAATAGTTTGAACATTATATGGCCAGTGCATGGAAGGGTATAATTAAATAATAAATCTTCCGTATTTTCACAAAATGATATTTATTCACCAATAACGTAAATGACAACTTAGAGCTGTCATTTGACAATGATGGAAAGTCACATGATAAAAACCTCGACTTTTTATATGGATACAAACAAAATTTTCAAAGTTACAAAGTTTCAGCAACAGCTAAAGATGACAGGTAAGAGCTGTCGAAAACTTTATTGGTAAAAAAATGCCATATTGTGGAGAGAAGGAAGATTTATTATTAAGTTCGAACATTGTTTCCACTTATACTTCCTATGTCATCAGTGAAAAGTGCTATACTAAATAATTGCTTTATGCTATTTATTTTTGGCGTTTTTTTTTTCTGTGCACTGCTATATGGATAAGGTTCTGAGATTAATTTTCCCTTTTACTCAAAACTCCCTCAAATAAAACAATATGATCCGCAATTGATATAACGAACTTCCTACCCTAGTTAAATTTAAAAATACGACCATTTCTCAATTCCGAAGAGTGATCACATTCCAGCAAATGTTTATCGACGACGCAGCAATATTTATGTCATCCTAGCGGAGTAAATTAAAAGAAAACAGGTGAAGCTTACTATTTCAATTTTATTTATTAATTTTTTAACGAGTGAAAAGATTTTTCCTTAACATAAAGATTAAAATACTTTCTAGTTAAACTCTTTCTTTTCCCTCGTTTTGCTTTTAGTAATACTATTTACCATTATTGTTTTGTTTAATTATTCGCTGCCTACATAAGAGGGCTGTGCAACCGAGAGCACTTCTATTGATGGAAGTGAAATAAATTCACATTCCATCTAAGGATTTGAACTCAGAACCTTCAAATAATAATACAGTGCATTGTGGTGTAATTATTAAAATACAATTCATTATAAAACTAATGATATACAAGATGTATTGAACATAAGGCATTTATAATAAATCCAAATGGATAGAATGTAATGAGTAACAAGTTTTTGATTAATCCGAACGATTTCTTACTGACATATTATATCAGTGAAGATTTTAACTTGATATCTACATTCTACGTGTATACACATTTAAGCATCAAAATGCATCCTTTGCTACTTAATGCTGAGAAAGACACGGCTTATACTACTAAATAATACAAGCATACTTTCATTCTAACAGTAATAATAAAACAAAATTTTAATACATTTAATTTTGAATACCTTCCATAGTCAGGTTTTCACGTTTGTTGTCATTAGATAGTTTTATTCGTGTATCACATTGTTTGATATATTTATCGATTATTTATATTTAGAGCATATATCTATCTACTGAGAAACGCGTAGCAATACCTACTAACAATTAATTTATTGTTTACTTCCGTTTTTTGTTCACTTAGTTCCTGATAGACTATAAGAGACAAAATTTAATTAGAAATATTTGTAGAACGAAATATATCTTCAGGTCTTGAGTTGTTCAATTTTACGATTGCTACTACAGTTCATACAAAAACTACCTGTTCTTGTAGTAGTATCATTTCAAAGATAGATTCTCCTTCAACTTTTCATGTTTGCTAGAGCACCGCGTATTCTATTGAATAGTAAAAGAAAACAAATTGCTTGCGCTTCAATCTTTTATGTGTCTGTAATCGGAATTAAAGAAGCGGGTACTCTAGATAAAGTATTTGTCAAACATTTAACAATTCGTATTAGTTATTCCAAGACACTTCCACCAGGTTGAATCGTTTATGGGCGTTTATAGGTATGATATATGATTCAAATGTCAATCATATTTGTGCATATACCACCGATAATTATAAATAATTTGTACGGTTTATGCGAGTGTGACTGATATGTTTGGCTTATAAATGTATTTTTGTTCAGCATAGTCCATTGACCCGGAGAATTTCGTCGTATGTATCAGGTTTCGTAAAATCGCCTATGATTTTTTTTTTCAATTTATATAAAGTTATTCTATTATTCATTCGCGACTTCTACTGAATAACTGAACAATCAGTCACTTTTTAGAGCACTTTGCCAGTAGTCTCAATTGTAGTTTTCTCCAAATTTCTTGGTCATAGTTGAAAGTTTAATGACTACTCTCATAAAAGGGGTTTCGCAATTTTATTGATAGATAAAAGGTATAATTGTATGTTAATAGCTTTGTCTTTGCTATATACGACGCTTCCTTGTCTGAAAGCACACTAGCACATTCTTTACTGAATTATTCCAAGGTCACAATTATGAAGCGAGGTCTGACCCGAAGATACATTTTTTCCTCATACCTGTTATCGTCGCGTACAGACAGTCGTCTTTGTATATTTCAAGTCATTGTGTGTCGAGGTTATCTCTACCCATCAGCGCTCCAGAGTGAACAAACGCCTCATCCACGACTTATCTGCACGAGCTCTGAACATACCTTAATAATTCTTCAACCAGTTTCTGAGTCGCTTCACCAGCCAATCTGCCTACTCCATGTCAAAACCCGCTTGGCTTGGAGCCCACTGTAAAGCAATGCGGTATTGTTTGACTCTCAGTTGTTTCAGGAGGAGTCTGCTTTTGAAGACAGCTCGTAGGATAGAATGAAACTCTTAAATTAGTGATCGTATCGATTGGTGCATGGAAATCTTTCAGAATAACTACAAACATCTACAATTAGCAAATGTTAACCAGATTTATAGCTGCGCTGTCTACATCGAAGCACTGGATGGATCCCAATTGTCTAACTCACTTTCAAAGAGCGCGAAACGTCGCTTTGTTTGTTAGAAAGCACCTCTAGTGTAAACTCAGCTGTGGCTGTCTCGAGAGACAAATCATTGAGAAAATCTAGCGGTGTATTTTTCTGGTCAACAGCTTGCAGTAGTTTGAACTCAGAAGTGGCGAAACTGTAACGAGAGGTTGTGGTTTCATCAGGAAATGGCTCTCAATCGATGAAATCCAATCCTTCATTTTCCTTAAAAGGTTCTTCAATTTTAAGCTTATCTTTTGAGGGTTTGGCAGCTGTTCCAGAAGTATAGACCGGTTCTAAACATTCTTTCGTATGAACGGGCTGTTGCGGACTGGCATGAGTTTCACGTCGCCCTGCTTTTTCATGGCTGAAATTATGATCGTTCAGACAGAAACTATTTAAGCTAAGCTGTCACAGTTCCTGTGAGCTATTTTTAATCCAGAGAGACGATATTCAATCTCAAATATTGCAGGAAGCAAAGCAAAGCAAATTACACTGCTCAAATCCCTTCCTTACAACCTCTGGAGCTCAATTACCAGGAAGAAATGAGTAGAATAGAACCTGAAAATCTATTACTCTGATGAGACATCAGGTAAGAGTGAAGTATCACGCGAGGGTAGTTCCCCGGAACTGACAACCCTTGAGAGACGGGGCTGGGTAATAACTAGAGCATCCTCTAGTTATATTACGTATTAGCCAAAATTCATCTAAGAGGTAAAAAAAAAACAAAAAAAAAAACAGAAAGCAATAAATTTTACTTATTACTGCAGATTCCAAAAGGAGCGGCTAATTTCAAACATATGTCCGCGACGAGCTTGTTGCTAAGACAAAATTATGGCAACAATGAGAAAAACAAATTAAAACGCAAAAAAACTCTAAATTTAAAACTTATGCGCTTTCTTAAGTCTCAGCTATGTGATTTATATTTTTGCAAGGTTTAGAGGAGCATGGGAACACACAACAATATCAAACGTATTCCAATTTTCTATTTATTTGTTTTCATTCAAACACACAAAATAAAACGAAGTATTTTTGAGAAAAGAAATATGGTACAGTTTATATTTACAATCATTATTTGAGAATAATCAAAGAAACGGATTGGACCACCCCTATTTTTTTTTCTTCGGGCAATTTGATTCAATTACATGTTTGTGAAAAAATATAAATAGGGCATATAAGGCAATTTGATTAGTTCATTTAACAAAATGCTGTACTAGAAAGATTCCATATTTGGATAACTGAATGACAAAACCATCCATCCTAAGACCTAATAGTTTTTATCATAAAGGAATTACTCTAACAATAATGCTAACTATCAAATAAGACGGATAATTATTTATCATGAGTAATTAGGTTCTGTTGGCGTGTTATCATTCATTCAGTGACAGTTGCCCCCTCTACACATGTCATGTCTGATAGTCAACAGGAAGTTTTCGGTTAATCACTTCACATCTTGGCACAGTAACATTACCTTAATTGTATATATTCATAATTTTTTTTTTCTTGAATGGAACTATGATTTTACTTGAGTCCTTCACTATCCTGGATCTTAATGATTTTTGCTATAATTTTCATTATAAATTCCAATTTTTTTAAAACTATTAAATATTGTCACCATTAGAACATTTATGAAAATTAACAACCTTAAAAAATTATAACAATTTCTTCGAAACATATTAAATCCATTGTCTTTGTCATTTTTGTATAAGTACACCATTTTCAGGGATTGGAGTTACTGAATACCTTGCGATTAAAACACAGATAAATATAATTTTACAACTATATGTTTTTTATTTGTATACAAATTTAAAATGAAAGAGTGACACAATGAAAATGAGAAAAAAAATGTTGATAAGAATCCAATGTCAAACATGGAAAAAAACCTTTCAAAACAAATTCTTCGTCTATAACTCTTCCTGTTGGAGCAAAAAAGGTTTCATGAACTTTGTCAATGAAAATTTAAAAAGAATAAAAACGACACTTTTAAACTATCAGTTAACTTATATTTAAAAAAAAATTGAATGAATATTCATAGTTAAATTAATCAGATCAATTCAACTAGTTTTTATGTAATTATTCAGATTTCCAGCAAGACATTTTTTCTCGAGTAATTTTCAATATTGATAAGGTTCAAATTTATAAAGATAAAATTATCATTAGAAAACATTACTCCTAAAAGATGTTTTAATAGGATATAATAAATTGAATAATCAGACTAATTAATTTAGCATATATATATATAATGTAAATAAAGCTGAAACCATTAAATTCTTAAATATTTTGATATACATAAAAACATCATAAACAAACATGATAAGAACATGACAACATAAGGATATAAAAAGTAGGTTAAAATCATACAAATTGTTAAGTCAAAATAATTAATTTCTCTTAGAAAATAGCCAATAATTTCTAAACATAATTAATTACATACCTCGGCGGTTAAAAGGCCGCACTCGTACAGCCACTTGAATTTTGTCACTGGCCATTTTACACGTTTGAATTGTACAGTAGGCAATTGAACCACTAAATAAGTCAAGCCTCCAAGAAAAGCTTCAACTTGTCACTTTTTCACATATTTACCCCATCCGATACGAGCTCGAACCCAGAGAATAAGGTTACACGAACCTCACGGAACACGACACTAGTCGCCATCTTACTTTTTCCGTCTCTTATCGATTACTCCTGGTTTCAAGATTTCCAGTGCTGGGCCCACTGCCTGTTGGATTGACGCCGTTTCTAAAATAAAAAATACTCATTACAAAAAAAAATTAAAAAGAATGTCAGACAAATCCATTTACAAGGATATTAATATTTTTAAATACCTCAAAAAATATATATTGACTAGCAAGCCCTGTATTTATTTAATAATTATTAAAAATGTGGATCTCATGATGACCAGCAAAAAGTTGCATTTAGCTTTATCGCCCTCCTGATTTACAATACTTGTTAGAAAATGTACAGCTCTGAATAAAAATTAAGTTCAGTTAACACAGAAATAAACAATGTGAAATATTCTAGAAATAAAGACCATGAAATTGTTCAAAATATGACCAGCAATTTTCTATCGATATTTGACATTTTAACTGGAAACGAAGGTTACATTTGTTTATACGGTAACCATTAGGTATATGACAGTCCAGGAATCTGATATTAATAACATCGGCTGAACAATGTCAGAACTGTTTGGATGGGATCTTATGTATAAAGTTTCCGAACAGGACTTAAATAAAAAGGAAGATGTTATTACATTATTCATTCATTACTTGCTTATCAAAAGTGGTTACAAATGTATAGGTCTTGGAGAGGATGTAAGTTTTACTTTGATTAAAAACAACTTGTTATTCCTCTTGTCATCCCTCAAATCTTCATCATTTGTTCATTTTTCAGAGAGTTCTTACTGGAAATGAGGTATCGACTGAATCTTTGCCTTGTGAATGGAACAAAAGCTCGAGCTATTCCATAAGATATATGCATGACACTAAAATGTTTATCTTGAAAGGGATTCCTGTCGAAGACAATATAGTCTTCAATTTACTTGTAACTATATTATATGCCTTACATTAATGATAAATGTTTTTGTTGAGAGTTAGTAGGGTTCAGACAAACCATAACATCAGTTTGTTTTTATTCTGTGGCATTTCAGAGAAATATACCTCTGAGCTAAAACTCTGGCTAAAATAAGATGGTAAGCTGTATATAACATGTTACTCCTGTCTGAATTTGTGAAATGGTTAGTTCTTATTTATTTAGTATTGTATCCAGTCCCTACTAAACTAACTAACTGCACATTGATTAGGATTTGGCTTGTATGGGAAAAAATAATAATAAATTGTAATATATTATATAATATTAGGGTTTCATTATTTTTGAACCTGTAAACTAGGAGTTGAGTTATGTCAAGCCAAAACTTATGCCATGGATAAGGGTGCCTAACAACTTAAGTCATTAGTTAACCCACAAAGATAGCAGCACAAAAAGTTCATTGCATCATTTTGTCTTTTGGGAACCTAAATTACCTTACCTACATTATTTTATATTTCTTTGCCAAAATTTTAATAGCTTTATTTAATGAAAACATAATAAATTCTTACATCTGATTTGATTAGGAATCTTCTTCTACGTGTATCGCTTTTATCAAAAAGTAAAACCATTTTTTTTTTTTTAATGCTGCTTACTTTAGAAAATCTACTCTGTGTGGTGTTAAAAATATTCGCCAGATCTTTCTTAAGCTCATTGTAATATTATATGAAGTACTTTTCTTTTAACACTGGTATCAATAAGAAATATTTATTTGTGAGTGATAGTTGTAATGTATATATTGCTACATGATTGGGTTGTCCACATGATATTAATTGATTTCTTATAGAATGCTGCAGATATGAAAGTGACTAATGTTGCTTTCAATACTGAAAACACAGTTGGTGCTACTAAAGGGCAGTTATCAATTTTGATCCCGTCTCATGAAGCAACAATGAAGAAAATTCAGCAGGAGTTGATTGCACCTATGGGAAATGAAAATACAAAAGAAGCCACAACACAAGTTGTTAATGCAGATTCGAATAATATGCCACAAAGAGCTCCCCCACTTCTTCCATTTGCTGACATACCTAATCCTCTCTATGTTGGCCCTCCTGGTCCAGCAAGGTCCGACCCGTTCTGGTAAGTACACTGCATCTATATCTACAGTTACGCTACTGTTTAAAGGCAAGGTGAAATAGTTCTTTCAGTTAGCTACAATTGTATTAGCTCATTTATCCATAATATCCCAACCTTTAAATTATAAAGTTATTTATAAAACTAATTGCAGAATAATAATTTTTCAAATTTTAATTTTTACCCTTCCATCAGCAAAAATATACGTTTTATATGATGTTAAATTTAAATTATTCACTAAATCCTGTAACACACGAGCGCCTCCGACCCAAATCCCGTGAGACCTACAGTACATTCTCTCTTGACTGCTAGTTCATAGTTCACTTATCATCTTTAATTTTTCTTCTAATAGACAATTTCTACAATTCTTCGTTTTAAAAACTTTTTGAACATAAGTGCATTTTCCTTGTTTTTAACATCCACTCTTTTGGCTATTTTGGACTTTCTGAAGGGAGAAGTGTAACCCATTTAATATACCTGTTTCATTTATACTATGTTTTTTAGGGCAGATCCTGAAAGAGATCCCCTTCGTGTGGGTCAATCAGATCTTGATCCATTTAGCCGTGGAGGTGGTGGTATGATTTTTAACCCTTTTGAAAATCGGCAAAGGCCTGGAATACTTGATCCATCGTCAGGATTGCCTGGACCACCATTGCCAAGGTAAATATTTATTTGTATGCACTCTATAAATAACTATTTAATTGTTGACAATGCCACTAAATTCTCATTAAATGTAAAAACCTAGTTTGTGATAGAAATGTAAAATTGGGTTTCAGGAGTCTATTATTTTACAAACAGCACCCTGCTAGATTTTTTTTTATACCTAAGGGTTTCTCTGAAGTCATCTCCATTTAGGGGTTAGTTTTTCTTAAAAAACCTAAGGATGGGACAACCTTGAGCCAGGAATTTTCATATAGGGAAACTAGAATCTAATGTCTTATCTTATCATGAGGAACTAGGTTTTTGTTGTAAAATTATTCAGCTCAATACTCATATCTCCTACCAAATATTACTGAGCTTCCAAATTTTTTCCTGAAAAATAGATACTGCCTTATGCCAGAAATGACCTGTCTTTATGTCCTTAAAGTTAGCGACTGTGGTTTTCTTTCAACACATTCCTTTGAATTAGAATGTTTGAAAATAAGTTTAATAGGTAAGAAGTGCATATTGTTTTTGCTACGGATATCTTGAGAAATATCATGCATGTTATATTAGTAAGTAAAAGGGATGGTACTTTTAAGTAACATATTCTCCTTGCTGTAGACATGAATAGTGGCACTCCCCCCATCTCCAGCGGTTCAGTCTTCCTCTTTTCGGTTCACAACTTGCTTTAGGGGACGTTTTTTTACCTACCCTTAGATTCCCACACTCGGAATCTGAATGTTTAGAACCGTGCTTACGAACTCCCACTACAGCGCTAGTAAGGGCCTATTTCATCTCCAGCTCCCGATGCTATATGTTTTTAACTCTAAAGACCTCAGTAATATAACAGTACTAAATACAAGTTTGTAAATTAATAACAGTTATAATATAAGTTGTGTTATACTTTCACAGTGGTGTGTACTTTCAGTCAGTTATGCACTTATTATGGTGCATGCAGTATGCAAGTATGCGGCATCTCCACAAGCAGGTTTTAAATTTTACCACAAGTACCATTTCAAATAATTCAAAGTACTTTAATTTAATTATGTAATGGATATGTTACTTAATTTTGAGATTGTTTGTATTTAATGTAATGATTAATTAATTTACTTAATGTGTAACTTGAATATAATTTTAGAGCTTATTTATTTTTTGTTGTTTTTTAATTGAGATAATGATCCCAGATGCTTTTGGTAATGACATTCCAGTTGACTTTCTTGTAAACATAGCAGCATGTATAACATTTTTTCTAAAAAAAAAAAAAATGCAATAATTTTCTTTTTAATTGCTAAAATATAACACCTATTCCTTTTCTTTCAATCTATCCATTAAGAAATATATATCATTTGAATTCCCAAGATTAACACGTATACATTACGGGAGAAGAATGAGAACAGGAGGTTAAGTTGTGGTAATTTGATATTTTCTTATATATGTAGATGCCCTACAATCATTTTAAAAGTAGTCTCTCCTGTTATATAGAATCTTGGGGTGGGATCCCGGTATGATAATTGAGTTAACAGAGATTTCATATTTTCCTCATATCTGAATACTAATTCTATTGTGTGAGTTTTTATAGGATAAGGGAAGTAAGGAGTATTTTTTATCTTTAACCATAATATGACAATCAGAAACAGGATCAAAATGGCATCCCCTCTGGGGATATCATAGGCGCGATATATGACAGTAAGATCACCATAGTAATAATTAATTTATTTAGTTTTTTATTAATTGTAGTCAAAATGTAAGTGTCTAGGTGTCTGTATATTAAGCTTTAGTCCCCTTAACTTTGTACTCGAGAAATCGACAACTAACAAGCATAAATGAAAAAACCCTCTAAATTATTATCATAAATCAAGAAAAGCTATTTGTGTTGTTAGCCCAGGTGTAAGTATCAAATGATTATAAATTTATAAAGGAAATACATATATTTTTTGTTTTGAACAGGGGTTCGATTCCACCTGGTGCAAGATTTGACCCGTTTGGACCTCCTACCTTCCCACCTCGTCCACGAAGACCCCCAGGCTCAGACGAATTCCCTCCCCCAGGATTTGGTGATATGTTCATGTGACCTCTCTCGTGTATCGAAAAATATTGTCTCTTTTTCTTTTTATTAACTTTCCTTTATTTGTCTTATGTATATCTTGTGATATGTTTATATTACATATTTTCATCTGAGTTTTGATCTAGGTATTTTGTAACCAAGACTGAATGGATATTGATAATGTTAATATATTATAAAACTGGTGAAATGTCTTATTTTAAATTTGTATGTACACTGATATTTATTGTGATGCATAAATCCTTGTTACTAAAATTTGATTATAATTGATGTCCCATCTCATTCATTTTTCATCATATTATAACTTTTCTCTTGTGAAAAAAATGATTCCTTTATAGCTCTATAGAATTTATACATTATATATTACTATCACTTGTGGTTAATTAGTAACCTATTATCGACTAGCTTTTCCTTAGTTTTCTCTTCTTATCCAGAATGTCTCATTTAAAACGAACTAATGGCAAGTGTAGCTCTATTTTTATGTGGTATAATTGGTTTTAAAATTTCATGTTTATAACTACTGTTTTTTTTTTCAATAATAAGATTGAGAATTTCATTACGACTTCATTGGTAATGTTTTTAGTTGCAGAGTTATAAAAAAAAAAATGACATTCTTTTCAAATTACAATTTTAGATTTCTTAAATTTCATACAAGAGAATAATTTATCTAAAAATAAATGAGGAAAATCTTTTCGTTCTAAAACATAATTATATTTATTACTTGTATGTTAATTTTTTTTTAATTAATAATTTAAAAACATTTTATCTTATTTATTTGTACATAGATTGCCATTTTTATGAAATGAAATGAATCCAACATGTTCGTCCACATTTTTGAAAGAATCTCTTTTTTTATCTCTACAACTAAGAAAATGATCAAAACATGGGGTTATTATGAAATTCCATCCTTCTTTGTAGGAAATGGTATTTACTTATGTGAAATTCCACATTTAAAAAAAATATTTTCTTTTGTACCTTTCGTGAGATTTTCAGTTGTGTTATTTAAATGTGGCACCCTCTATTACATAACTGCTAGCTTACATTTTGAATCAGAACAGCTTATAGATATAATGAAAGTTTGATGAGAATAATTGTAATGGACCTAAACGAGAATCACTTAATAAATATAGAACCCACCAACAAATTCATTGACATAATTGACTGGCCCACCACAGTCTGAAGTGAGTATTACTCAGCACAAAATAAAGGCAATTAATATTTAAGGTTTCATCTTCCTTTATATTATTTTATTTTTAATTTCATTGTTACTATTTTGTTGTTTTATAAGTTGAAAATTGTATAAATGATTTTTAATTTTTTTTAACCTAACCTGAATTAATACATGTGGTATACTTGTTAGATAAAGCAAGTAAATGCAAATAAAATCCCTCAGCACAGGGCTACTATCACTACTATGCCGTGGAAAAAATATAATAAAATCCTATAAAGCTAATATCGGCTTGATAAACTACTTACTTTACTACTAAAATAACAAAACAAACCACATATGAAAAGTTAGCTAATCATTATGGAGTCTTGAATATGGTATTATGTCACTTCCATCTTCATGGGGAAAAAATATCGGTATGGGAATATTATGAAAAATAGAGGAATAGGAAAATATTCCAAATATACCTGTTATAATAACACCCTGCTGACTATTTGAGTTGAATCATATTTTGGATTTATTGTTCAAACATTCCAACACTTTATTGATGCAATTTTCAGGGACTGTTGTCACTCTGTTTTTTTACGATTGCATTTCTATAGAATCAAGAGGTATAAAGGCATGAAGATACTTTTCCTAGCCGTATAAAAGCACCATCATGGTAATCAAACAAATTTGCATGGGTAAATCTGACATTAAATTCATAGGTTATAGGGGTTATAAGATCAGCATCAAAACAAAGCAGAGTATAGGGTATAGTATCTTACTCCACTATAATGAAGATTGAAATTAATATTTAGGCAAGATAAAGTTTACCTGAAAAATGCAGCAGTACATAGCCTCTGAACAATTTTTTTTTTGCGTAGTAGTAAAAAGGCTGATAAACAAATATTTCCACGAATCATGGATGGAGGTAGGTGTTCGATAAATGCAAGAAGCTACTTTTCTTGTCCATTCTGTTTCAGAGGATGTGCCCTTCCTATGGTGCATCTGATTTATGAGTTGCAGATTGCAACAATAGAAGAAAGGTAAATGGATCCCCTTATGCTTCTTTTCTCCACCCCCTGCTCAGTGTTAATATGCTGCTTATGATAGATTATTGGCCAATCTTATGGCTCTCTAATAAGTTATAAAATTACACTGGCAGTCCTTTGACAATTTGTTCTCTCTCAATATTATCTAACTGCCCACTAAGAAACAGGAGGCTGTCCTAGATCAGTTAATTAACTGCAATTGAAAATCAGGATTTTTATTTGTCTCAAGCTGAAGAATTACAGCTGAGTAAGGTTTAAATCTTACTTTTGTTAAAAATATGACAAATACATTTTAATAAAGGAAGTTTCTCTGATTAGCAAATATTTCCTAGCGGACCTTTACACTAAATGTATGCTCAATGGTGATGTCACCCTGTTGTCTGGTCCTGGCTAGGTTGTTTGAATGAAGCCCTTTTGAACATTGTTGTGTCCAACTCTTAATTACGAATAATTAGAAGTTCCCCTCTTCTCGGTCCAGAAAATATCTACTTATGTTTCCATATTTTTAATAATAAAGCTTATGACATCAGTAAGAGAGGGGGAGAAATAGCCGCAGGTGGGAGAACTCCTCCCACCACGGCTGGCCTGCCTATATAACCAGGCTGTCTTGAGGCAGTTGGCAGAACGTACTGAACCAGCACTTGGAACACTGCTCTACTCAAACCATGGCCTTCTCATTCAACTACCTCTGCATCTCTCTCTCTCTCCTAGCCTCGCTATGTTTTAGTCCGGCGTTGTCAGACCCCACACCTTCCTAATGGGAATCTCTACCTTCGTCTCGCTAAAACTAGCACTTCCTTGGGAGACACCTCTCCCTCACCATGCTGAGAGTTAAAGATGACTCAACATATTGTAACTCTCCTAGGAGGGTTTCTTGGAGGTATGGTATAGACCACATCCACTTAACATACGTGATTTCACCCCAGCTGTCACACCATGATAGACTGGCTCACAAACTGTTCCGAAGTTCTTTTCTCGTTAACTGACGACTGGGACTGGTGTCTGGACATTCTGTTGGGTGTTTCTGTCATTGCTTAAGTGCTCTCACCATTCAAGTCAAGATTAATTTTGGTTTCCCTGACAAAAAGGCATTAAACCTTAAATACTCACTTAAAGATCATCAGAACTCTTAATAAGAAAAGTTATGGTGTGGAAACTCATGTCATCATCCCTTAATATATTAAGAGTAACAAAGTGGAGTGGGCAGACAATTTGAGCACTGTTCTCATACCCTGCCTAGACTGAATATGTTCGGTAGACGATTTTTTTTTAAACAAACTAGAATGTTTGTCTAGTTTTATCAGCTCAGCTCATAGATTGATTCATCCTTTTCTACATTCTGGCTTACAGAAAAGAACTATTAGCCATAAACACATCTTTTGATAGTTGTAAGCAATTCATTCAAAGATTATTAGTCACATTTATATAAATTATGAGACTTTTTAATAACCAAAAGAACCTAATTAAATTTATTATTATTTAATTTCAAATTTGTTGAGATTAAATGAAGCATTGGCTAGCAGGGTAGGGCGAAGGGTACAATCATCCCTAGAGAAGTTACGGCACATAACCCTAGTAGAAATCCTGGAGAATATAGGAGAAAATCAATGGTTGGCAGATTTTATATGGATGAAGAGTGTGGTAAGGATTGAGCAGTTTTAGGGTGGAACCAATTAATGCATTCTGGTACCTTGGAGTGACAGGGGACATGACACATGACACTGAAGATGCCAGCAGTTAAGTGATGATAATCACTAAATAAAATATCTTGAAAGCAAAAAAAGTGACCTGATTTTGAAGACTCCCATCTGGACGTAAAGAAAGAAGAAACAATACCTGCTTTACCTTACCTTATTAAAAATAAGTGTTTTGTACTTTCACAGTACAGCATTTGGGAAAAACTGGTCCCTAAGATACAAAATAAAAAAATTGGACATTTTTTTATGTAATTAATATAAATAATATGAAAAATACTTGATTTAATTGATTGACAAGTTTTATGGAATGTAAAACACTGAATTAGTTTTTATAGAGTTATATATTTTTAATGTTAACAAATTTATTATTAGCAAAAGAAATCACAAATATTAATTAAAATTATGTTCCTTTTGTATTACAATCACAGCTCAGGCTCATGACCTAATGAGGTTGAAGTGAAATCGTGAAATCAGTTGTGATAATTGCTTTTTATTTTCTTTAACTAGCTATAAAACAATAACAATACAAGTTTTAAAAATATCGCTGTATTATGCAAAATAGAGAAAGCACTTAGGGTTTTGGAATAGATGCGTTCACCATCTTTTTAAAATATATATTACTGCGTTCAGCAGAAATATTATTCTTCACTATTGCTCATAATAAATAATAATATATAAGGCAAGCTAAATAAAAATTAATTTTTTTTTACATTAGCCAATCATTTTATATATTTTACTATTCTGCACAATGTTTATACTCTTAATATTTGACTCAAGATTTTGAGATGCCAGTCTAAAATGACAATACATGTATAATATTAAAAAGGTTAATGTAAGAAAATAATGTTTACATTCTGTATATATGAAATATTAAATTACTGCATTAAAAAAGCTACTGATGTTATACATTGCTAGGATGAAATTTTTTTTTCTCTCTTTTTTGTGAGACAAAATCTTTATTAAAAGTTATACATCAAAATTTAAAAGAAATTTAACATTTCATCTGAAAAGATATTTTTAGTTTTAATAAAATATATGTGTGTTGCAACTAAAATATCAATGCTATAAAGTAGCAGTTTTTTAAAACATCCTGATATGTTCCTCAACAACTTCAAATAGTAAGAAAAATAATAATTAAACAAAGGAAGCCAATTCATTCAAAATTGTTAATATTCTTGTTTTGTGAAAAATATTTTGTTTTATTGGTCACATATTAGAAGTATATGTACAATTACACATATTCAGTTAATGTCAACAATATTGGGACCCCTAAATATTTCTTCTTAATTTTAGCATTTCCTTTGGTTGATATGATTTTCAATTAATGGACCTTAAAGCTAAAGTATCATTTTTATTATTTAATGGAAATATGTTAACGTAAATAAAAATGAATTATTGCATAATTTAAAAAAAAGGACAATTTAAGTAATAAATTTAGAAAAAAAAATAATATAGTAAAAAAAAGTATATATTGTATTTAAAACATAGTATTTAAACTATCTCAAAGCTGTTAATTAGCATCTAGTGGGATCTAGATAAGGTGCTGGCTGATGGCTCAATATTTCTACATTCTTGCATAGGCAGATTTCTGACTACTTTTGTTCTTTATTTCTTCATTCTTTGTTTGAGAGTATTCCACATATGTTCAAGAGGGTTCACGCCCAGGGACTGAGTAGGTATGTCCGCTGGTGTCCATTTTAATGATAGCAACCAGGTATTGCTCTTAGGATGGGATCATTATCCTGCCTAACTTCAAAAATGTTATTTATCTCCTGAAGATACTAAATTGTCTCTTCAAATATTGAGTTGTAGATGTTCCATACTCTCTTCTACAGTCAGTCAGAGTCAACAACATTGAGACACTCCTCCTATACATGAACATTAGATGACCTTCTTCCATTGTACTTCTCTGGAATTTTTCTATTAAATGGGTTGTTATTTTTTCACCAAATGCCCTCTGCTCTGGAGTTACTTGATTTCATTTCGCCCATGGAAAGCATGCTTTACCGATAATTTTTTAACTCCTTTTTGAAGTCTTAGGCAAAGTTTATCTTTTAAGAATTTGTTGTCACTAACATCCCCTTCTTACTGGTAGGGGGTTTTGACTGGAAAGAGTGGTGTCTTGACCTGTTCTCTTTGAATTTCGATTCTTTGACTACCCAAGAAGTAAAACAACCGCTGCTTTTAAGGGCTTATTTGGTATTAACCTTTCTGTTCTCAAGAAAATTACAAAATAGCTGTTTCTGATTGTGCAATAGTACTTTAGAATTTCTATTCTGTTACATGATCTATGGAAACTGATTTTTCCCTAGATAGGCAGTGATCTGACTTCCCCCTGATGAAATTACCCTCTCTTCTGTTGAAGTTTTTCTACTTTATTGCCATATTATTAATTAAAATAACATACTCAACATATATCTACTCCACAAATGGAAAATTGGTAAGTCGATTTGGGTTAAACAAAAAATACCCAGGTAAAAGGCTTTGTTCATTTGCAAAAATTACATTATTGCAATGACAAAAACTTGGTGAATTGCTGAGTAGCACCTGAAGATAACAGGCATAGGCAGTTGAAAGTGCAAGCTCTAAATAGAAAAATCTAAAAGAGGCTTGAGCAAGATTTTGTCATTGAAGCCTAAATGAATCATCTCATTAACTAACAACTTAATTATTTAGCAACCCCTACACTTTTGATCGGTTTATTTAATTACACAGTTTTTATGAAGTTATAAAAGTATTAATTTCAGTTTTTTAAAGCAAAAAATACTTTAGCTTAAAGAAACTATTAATTTTAATAAAAAAAAGTCATTAAATAAACAAATATTTGTTATTTTTTGCCAGATTTTCAAGCCTCTGAATTTTGTGACAATAACTGAATGCGTTATTCAATAAGATTTTTTAACCATGTTACATTTCTCATTATTATTTACACGGCTTTGGTTACATAAAAAATAAAAATAAAATTGTTGTTGATTTATGATTGACAGCTCAACCACGTTTACATTTATATACTATATTATATCTGAAATTCGGAAATCTACACTTAAAGTCACTGTATAAAATTCTGTTAAACCTAGCATGTTAGAAATGATTTTATTTATTGTTCATTAAAGCTTTTTAATGATATAAATGCTCTTCATAATAACTTCCTTCCTCTAAAAAAAAAAATGAAGTAAACAAAATAAGATATTAACTTATTGAATTCATTTAATCTTAACAGAAATTGTGTTATAGAAATACTGAGGAATATATAGGACTATTTGTTTTAAACAAAATTTCTTATAGCCAAATAATTTACCTGAATAAAATACACAAATGTATAATTAAGGCCAGGCTGAGTACAGAATTTTTAAAGCCAATTTAAATTACCAAAGTCATCCATCATCACTTATAATAATAATATAAATTATTATTATAACAGAAAAATTAAAAAATAATTCAAGCCCTTTTTTTGTTGATTTTTTTAAAAATTTAATTATCACTAAAAATCAAATGGTGAAAATTTAGACTTTTTTTTTTTAAGTTGGATATTTCAAGTTGGACCACATCAAGATAGATCTATAACATATTGTTAATTAATCTATTATGGCAATAAATATTGAAATAGGAGTTACCATGCTGAAGGAAATATATGTTGTATATCCTTTGTTGTGTTTCTGGTAACATCTTACTAATGGGTTCAGGAAATTTATAAACTATTTACATTTACATACAAAAAAATAGCATAAAACCGACCCACAAGAGCTTGAAAGGCCCTAAACCCATTAGTGCACAATTATGATATATTTAGAAATAATAATTAGGACATCTTATTGGAATAAATTTGCAGTGAATTTCTTTTCATCTACAAAATATTTATAGTCTTTTTCACTAAAATTAAATATCCTTTTAAGCATTACATGCTTATTAACAACGTCCTTTAATACATTTTAAAACTATAACTTATGTATAATTTAAATTCATATATATATATATATATATTTATTTAAATATATAGATATAACTTATAATATAGAAACTTTATTATATTTATAAATACTTGTAATTATTATTTTTGTTTTCACATTTTATAAAAATGATTTCTGGGGAATCGTCAGTGCACCAAAGTGATAATATCTACAGAAGAAGGGAGTGCAAGACCGAATCTATGGTGCCCGGAATATACAAATGTCAATCTAACTGTAAAGTATATAATAAGTTGTAAGTTTAGAACAAGGTTTCTGCTGGTCTTTGAAGAAGAAGTTAATTTCCTAGTCTGAAACTTACCCTCATCACACCGTTCTATTCTACAATAAATAATTAATTTTTTATTTTGGTCAGTTGTTCAGTTTGAAGGCCATTATTGCCAGAATTTTTAATTTTCACTGCTACTGTTAATATCTACGTTCCCTGAATGACCTTATTAAACAATGCTTTAGAAATAAACTTCAGCAAAGTTAAAAAATAATTCATTTTCTGTTGTTATTAACATGTGAAGTGAATTGGGTACTTCAGCCAAGGATCACACAATGACTGCTTTTCCTCCTGAAAAATTTACAACTGCCAAGAGGTTGAACTGTACAAAATTATTTCAAGATATAAATGTATGCTTAATGATTAAATTACTAAACTGAATTACTATTGGATGAGAATGTCGTGCTTGGCCATTTGTCTTAAAACTAATTCAAATGTTTATTATTCATTTGTGACTGTTATAATATAAACAAATATGCCATAATAAAAATATATCTAAATGGATTAGTGATTTGACAATAACAATAATAGTAACTAAGTCTACATCAATAAAGTATACTCCTCCATGTTTATCTTTGGTCCAATCCTACATTACTAAGGGATTTAAAAAGCATCTTCATTCCAACAGGCACTTATTTCAAAAATTCAAAAATAATTTTTACAATTAATCACAAACTCACTTAACCAATATAAAAACATTGGTATTGCTTCAGCAAATCTAATATTAAAAAAATTATAATATTAACTTTGTAAATTTTAATTGTATATATCCATTATTTTTTGGCGATCCAGCCCATTAAGAAATAATTACCATAAATTAAAAAAAAATGCCAATGCCGACTTAAGTATCAAAATGATATTAATTTATTTCTTTATATATTAAGTTTTAGATTATTTTTTGCTTCTATCTTATAACCTTGCTATTGGTAGATCCAGTTCACACAAAAGTCCAGCAGACAATACTTGTAAAAAACTTCATTTTATTTTATTGCTTTTGTCTTTTTAAAGTAATGAAAAAAAAAAGTTTTGCAACAATAGTAAGATAGTACATTTAGTAGAGATATGAAATGACCTCAATGAATAATATACTTATGTTAATAGAGTAATACCTCTTACACATCATTAATGATAGATTTACACGTATAACTTTTTTTTACACCATCATTTGGTTTAATTAAAACTTCAGCTGTGGTATATTTTTTCATTACAGGAATTCTACAGTTTTTATTGAATTCATTTTTTTATCGAGTGGTTATAATCATCATCCCGATTTCCAGCTTACAAAGTAAACTACTTTCAGTATAAAGTAATCTAAATTTTCTCTCATTTACAAATCATATTTTCAAGTTTTTACCAACGTTGGAGGGAGCGGCTTTTCTTTGAAACAGGTTTGGGTAATCGACTTTTGGTCTTTCTATATCTCTGTATCTTTATATATAAGCCTCTGTTATTTTAGGGGAGTTTGCCATATTTTCCCCACCATAATTGGGTTGACTAGTGCTGAGCATACCCATACTAGGTCAGCCAAAAAAGCTGAAACTCAGGTTACTTTATAATAGACTGCTCAGTGAGTTCCGAAGCTGCCATCAACTTAACTCCGCTGAGAAAGTTTCTGAGATGTTTAAAAAAGTAGTAGATTAATTAAAGATGCAATGGTTTTTACCAAGCCCTGTTTTAGAGGTTGTAATGTGGTATGTCACTGGACAATTTTATCTGAAATAAGATTTTACCTATTTAAGATTAATAATATAAATATTGATTAAAATCCAAGATCAAAATAATTTATTTTTGTTTTTATTTAGAATAAGAAGAGTCAATTTAGAATATAAGAAAACTTTTTTTCAGATTAGAATATCTTTATTTGAAAAATTACAATTTGCTTTGAATTAATTGGGATGTAAGTATTCATTCATGCAAGGAAATTAATAATTCTGAAATGTGAACTACTACCTAAACCTCTTGACTATTTAGATTAATTATCAATACAGTGCTTAGCTTTCTTTACTGCCTCTTAGCGTGAATCCCAAATTTTATTTTATTTCTGTAATAAAAGTTGGTGGTTCCCAATTGTTGGACAGACTACTTTTTCCTGGCCTGAATAAGACTACATAAAGGCATAAAACCGCAAAAAAAAAAAATGCACAGAAAATATTACTGTAGATTAAAATAATGTTTTAGCCCATTCATTTAAATTTTATATCTTCTTATTTTTAACATTCACCTGCACTTAAAAACTCCAAATATAAAATATAATAACATGTTGTATGTAAATAGATTCGCCTAAGAATCTGTAGTAAATAAAAGTTTTGTCATTTTTTTTAAGAGGATTAGAAAAAAAAAAAAATATATATATATATATATATATATATATAATAACAATATAATGCATATAAATATAAATATTTTATGGTCAAATTAATTTTAAATAAGATAGAATGGTTTTTTGGCCCTTGGAGACAAAGAACTGGAAAAACCATTGATCCTTAGTAATAAAAGCAGTTTAGTTATCTTAGCCTCTTAGAGCTTGAGTCTTGATGTGAGAGCGAGAGCGATTTGCTAGGCAAGAGAAGGAAAAAAAAAAAACGAAATGGAGATAACCCATCACCCAACAATGCAAAATAGCCATACTTTTATCTGTAATGTAAATATGAAACATTTAAATAGTAATGTTATGCACTAAGAACCACATTGAACACTGAGATAAACTTAAATTGATCATTATTAAATAAAATGTTATTCTTAATGAATTTTTATGGATGTCCTTATACCTTTATATTAAAAGAATATAAAAATGTGTTTTCACAAAAAGGGAAATTGGTTCAATATATTCATTAATTTCATAAATTTAAACAGTCAACTATTTATTTAATGAAATTAAGCAAATGATAAAGTTGAGATATTTATTAAAAAGCAAAAGAAAGTTACCAAAATAACCTTTTTTCAAGCAAGGTTTTAATTTTCAACTGATAAGAATGGTGTAAAAAAATAAATTTATTAAATTATATAATTTATATTTATTTAAATAAAACTTTTATTGCTCCAAAACAATTTATAAAATTAAACTTCTTACAACAGGGGTGATTCTATATTTTGGATCAGTGATTAGTTAACTGCTTTTTGGCATGAAAGTTACTTAGTTTAAATGATAAAAAAGGGGAGCAATCCGTTAACGAAAATGCTTCACTATTTTAAAGGTACAAGTAGAATCATCAAACTTCAGATATGAAACTTCAATTGTTTTGGTTTACTTTTTAATAAAAAATAATCAAGAGTATGGGTATGTATGTAAATTGCTATCACTAAAGCTCTGTTATTAATGGCTTTTATAAATCGGAATGGGACAAAGGTATACTCAAAGTATTTCCTTGGCACTTGCACCTGTAACAGATTTTCTCAATCGTTGCTTCCATTCCCAGAGTCATCAGAGGACTAAGCATTTTCATTCTTCAGCTTTTTACCTATTTTCTGTTTTTGACGAATTTCCAGAAAATAATTACATTTATTTTCAAATGAAGTGAAATTTTGTAATTAGACCACCCAAATATTTCCCTAAAAGTGGATTTAAATATTGTGACCTAAAAACAGCATTACTCATGAAG
Source organism: Acanthosoma haemorrhoidale (assembly GCA_930367205.1). Classification (NCBI taxonomy): domain Eukaryota; kingdom Metazoa; phylum Arthropoda; class Insecta; order Hemiptera; family Acanthosomatidae; genus Acanthosoma; species Acanthosoma haemorrhoidale. Next base: position 80,974,700 of record OV884015.1, on the reverse strand, counting down.
ACAAATTAAACCAGCGGTATACTAAAAAGTAATACTGTGAACCTTTGGTGCTCACATGAATGTGGAGAGGCATATCATTTAGGCATGGTCATATAAGTCAACTGCCTAACAACATCAGTATTGAGCTATGGCTTAAACTTTTATTACAGTATTTCATATTATATATTTCATTCAATATTTTGTTATTCTTTGTTTCATTATAAATCCTGAAATTTGTGGCATCGTTGGTGCAGAGAAAGACAAATTTTACTCTTTTTTAATGCTTGTTTTCATACTAGTTATAGCTTGAGGACATCAAATAATGAAAATTTTGTAAAATCACCTCATATTTGTTATACTATAAAAATTTAGCATATTTTTTTTGTAACATTGATTTTTTAAAAATTCATTTTGTGTGTGTCCTTTATATTATCTTGTTGCAAATATTGTATGTTTAATATATAGAGAAAATTAAATAAGTTTTTTTGTGGGCTGACATATTACTCAAAAAGTTTTAAGAAATTTTGATCAAACCAAACCCTCTTCGTACATGATATCAATCACAGTCTTGGTTTCATTTTCATGAATACCTTAAATTTGTTTCTGTAGTCCAGTATAAATGTGGATGATTAAATTTTAGAGATAATATTCATCACGTTTCATGTTTTTATCAATGTGAAATCTAGTTTTCCTATTTTTAAAAATGTTTTCGATAGTTAGATTATGTACATTAATATTTAGATGATTTATAAATTATTTTTAAAATACTAATTTTTGCAAACTGTATAACCTACATTTATGTATAGAAAATAACTTAGTCAATTTGATATTTATTATTATTTTTATTGATTTTTTCTATAAAAATTATATTTCAAAAATACTGAAATTTAATGTAATTTTAATAAAAAAGCAAAACCTATTTTCACAACACAATCCAACTGTAAATGTACCATTTAATATACATATATATATATATATTTTACAATTGGTTTAAGTATGAGCAATGATGACATCAAAACATTATTATTAGTGGATTAAAATAAGACAATAAAATAAACTTTTGTACAGTCAACCTCTCTAATTAATATCTGGTTATCCCGTAAAGTAAGGTTTAAAAAAAAATGCTTTTATTTATGATTGTGGAGACTTTGCTAATTTGCTTGAAGATGAGGCTTCTGCAATAGGCTTCACAGATTCTGCTTTCACCCCAACACCATTTGGATTTAGAGTCATTGTAACAGCAACTGGAAAAGAACAAAACAAAATTACTGTAAACAATATTTATCTTAAAAATTGACACTGTAAAGTAAGTAAATTATAATAACTTATATAACAGAATAAAAAAAAAATCGACTACAATTAATTGTATTTATGATGTTCACAATCAATAAAACAATTTCTTAAAGAATAAACAAGCATTAATGAAAATGTCTAATTATTCTTTATGAAACATGCAATTTCATCTAACGTTTTGTGTAGTTTCTCTACAGAATTCTACACTCATGATTAAGTTAATCAAACCTTTTTCTGTATGTACATTAATTACATTCTTCATTACATGTTATAGTCGTTATTTATATCAGACATGTGGGTTTATTTGTCTAAAATGATTTTGATTCTATGGAGCCCATTTATGATTGCATATCATTTACATATATACTATAAATATTAACATTACTAAATAGAGGAAATTTAACTAAAAAAGAGTAGACAGTGAACTAGGCTACTTAAATAAAACCAATTATTACGTATTATTATCAATAATAATTGTTAATGATGGGGATGTGGTATTGTAATTATGATGTGAATGTGAATTACTGTCTGTCTAGATGTACCTACCATCGTAAAGATGAACCTATCAGTCTGAAATTTTAGAGATATATTCTGGAACTACTTGACTTATGACTAGAAGATTTTGGTTATTATAAAATAACAGTGAGTTAAAGAGAAAAGAAATATTAAAAAGTTAGTACCATTTCTCTTAAAGTTTTCACATGTCTGAGCCTGTTTAAGGTAAACAATTTTTTTGTTTTTCTGAAGGTTTAGGACAAATCAAAGACTGTAACGGAAATTATTCAAAGGTATTAAAAAAAGTAAAGTTTGAGAAACTATTATCATAATAACGAAGGGTAGCTTTGACAGTCTCTATAATATAAAACAAGGTTTTATTTTTGTAAGAATTTAAGGTACTAAAAAAAGAATTCTAATTACTAGTGTAGTTTAAGTAATATTTTAACTAATGCAATATTTTAGGTGTAAGTATTATTCTAAAACATGTGTAATGTGGGCAGTGCTGCTTTTGAAACTGTCCATATGTGGTTGAAAAGGTTAGCAAGTGGTGATACAAGCCTAGAAATTATAGTATTTATGGATGCCCTCCTTCTCCATATTTGAAAGTTTTAAGCAAAGATTTTTGGCCAATCCTGTCTTATCCCCTTGTCAAAAAGCACATTAGCCATTTTATAAAGTCATCAAATTTTAATATAATGGATTCTACTCAATAAGAAAATTTTACTTAACTTCTTCAACCTCTAATAATTCTTTCAAATCATTAATATGCACAACAAAGTAAAGTCGAATAGAACAATTTACACTAGTTACTTAAAACACACCTATTTGTGAATAAAGTTGGTATAGCATGCAACAAAGGCATTCTTAAGCCATAATATCTAACATGCTTAATTTATCTACTGCAGCTAATGCTAAAAAAAAATTAAAGCTCAGAGCACACTTTTTAAATTATAGCACTTATGTATACATAAAGATACATATTGAGGGTCCTTAGAGCCAATTAATTGACGTTTTGTTATGTTTGGAGAAACTACCTATGTATCTAAATTTATTAAGAAAATTTGTATTCTATGTTTAAAATAGCAATAAATATTTATCTACGATATGTACTCAAGCATTTATGATACTGTTCATTGGTAACAGCTCTATGACTTTGAAAATATCACGTATTTTACTTATTAAAAAATGTTTCATTATAGTCATTGATAATTAGAATTAGAGACAAAATGAAAATTGTATGAAATATGGGGTATAATTGAAAGGATATTGATCTAGACATAATGAATTCCCTAATAGCAAAATCATGTGTTACCCAATTATACATGTTACATTATCGCTGGAAATACAAAAAAAAAATGAAATACCTTCAGACTTAACATAAAGCCCTTGCCAACACCAAGAATATAAATGTTCTTCTAGAAGAAGCTGTATAGTTTTTCTTTAATTATGAAGCAGCTTTGAGTATAAAACAGGCTTGTGATCAGTATTTGAATTAAACTTGACATCAACTTGTGAAAAAAATATTAAAACTAAGGAAGGCAGATTAACTATTATATTTTTATAAATTAATAACATGGAAAATATAAAGTTACTTGGAAATGATCTTTAGATTCCTGTATTTAAGAAGTACATATTCACGAACCTAATAAAAAAAAAAAAGTATGTGCAGCTAAAAGAGACTGAATCAACTGTAATATAAAATGCATTACATGCTGAAAGAATATTACAATGTGTACTAGATGATGATTGTCATTTAAATAAATATTTTAATTTGATGATTATTAGTTGATTATGAATATATGGTAATTTAAAGTATGAACAAAATATTTACTTAAGGTAGATTAATAAAATAGTCTAAGTATCGTTAGAAAAACAGCTATTATTTTTAATGGATATCAGATATTGTATAATATTCATAATAAATAATAGACGATGAGTAATGTATTCATAGTGCCTGACTAATAACTAGAGACCCAGGTTCAATTTCACTCTTCTGATCATTTTTTCTGAATGAACCAGTCAGTCTGTTTGGAGTTGACTGATCTTTCTAACGAAACATCTGTAGCTACTTGAATTAAGAAGTAACAAATCAGACCAGGAAACCAAAAATAAAATGTTGAGTAGACAACCTGAGAGCCATTTACCAACTACAGTGGCAACCTTTAACTGTGAATTATATTAGATTTAATTAACACATTAAAATAATTAATTAGGGGGAAGACTAAATTTTTAGTAATTTAATTATCCTCTTAAATTTAGATTGATATGTTAAGACAAAGGCAAAAGCTAGATTTTTGCTACACTAACTCTACCAAATTATTAAAATTACTGTTTTTGAAATTGAGAATTATGTAACTAATGACTTTAGAACTAAAACAACAAAATTATATTAGGTACTTAAGTTCATTTAGATTTGTGAATATTAATTCATCCACACATCTGTCAGATTATCAAATTATTTTGAGATAAGAAATTCCCAATGTCTTCAATTTGATCTAAAAATGTTAAGATATTTTCTTAAAATATTTTTTTTATATCTGTCTACATAATGTGTTTTAAATAATATAAGCAATTATATTTATATTATATAGTTAATAGATGACTGTCAAAAGAGAAATCAAATAATATTTAAAATACCCTGAGTTAGTAAGCCAACTAAATTCTTTGTTAGGACCTTGACTTCATTTCAGGTTTTCCTATAACTTCTCACCTCTTTAACTATTCCCCTTCATATTTTCCCTCTTACAGAATTTTTCCAAGAACTGTGCATAGTTAGGTTTTCTGTTTGTTTGCTATGCATTATCTACACCCTCTTGGGTGTCTGGAGCAATCAAGGGAAATGAAAAACACTGAAAGATTTTTGGTAGTTTAAAATACAGGATTCTCATTGTCATGACTAGACCCTAAACTCATTAAAATTTTTTTTTCTTCAGTGTTTAACAAGTGTAGAATCTCATTTAATAGCCTGATGAAATAGAAGACCTGAATGCTGAGACGAGCAGGCCAAGTAGCATGGATAACTGATGATATGATCTCAAAGAAGCTTGCCAGCAACATTTAATTTGACACTTTTATGAGCCATTGTTGAAGCTTTTATGAACAGATAACTAAAGTGGGGATTCGTGGGAATTGCTGTTAGAGAAAGCCGAGTGGGTTGTAGAGCTACTTATAAGTTAGGCATTTCAATTGATGCCTTATGGCCTTATGGCTTATCTATTTAAACTATGAGGTTTCAACTGTGGTAAATAAGTTTCTTGACATAGTGCCATTTTAAGGATTTTTTGACTTTTATAGTGCAGTAAAAATAATGTCCTAACAAGTACCAGCCAAGTATTTCAGCATGAGAAGCCGTTAGTGTGACAGATACCATATGACTCAGATGAATATGTTATTATATTCATGATTACAACATGTCTTTCATCTTGTTGCCTGATGATTAAAACAAATTTTAGTTATTAGTTGGGCAAGAGTACTAATCATAAGGTTGATTATATTTAAGACTTTCTAATTTTCAAAAGAATTTTACGATTTTTCACTTTTGAAAATATCACTAGGGGCAAAAATTGGCGTTTTTCTTAAAATATCGTTTTCATCTTAACTGGAATTGACAATTAAGATATTAAAACTGATTAATTTGACTAATTTCCTGAATCCTAATATATTAAGAATAGCCTAGCCTCTTTTGTGAATGTCTTTTCACAGCCATGTCATTACTTTTTACTGTCCTTTTTTTACCTTGACAATATATATTTTTTTGCCAGTAAAGTAATCATTTACTTGGGTTGTACCTCGTATAATAGTAGTCAAATTACAATGCTTTCTCATACTATACAGTCCAACCAGCAAGCGATGCTTGGAGTCATGTTTCCTCCCAGTTAAATTATATTCCAGCAAGTTACATGCAAAAAGAGTAACTTTAGGCTATCAAAAATTTAATTACATGACTACTGAGGATTACAGGAAAATTCTAAGAAAACAAAAATCCATATATGAGTCAACAAGGAGATATTGTTTTTTTTTAAATGGCATTTTAAATGTCTTATTAATTTCAGTCCTTTTCATTTAATTTTTAAAGTTAAAAATTAACACAAGCTGATAAATACCAAGTAACTTAGTTTTATACAAGAAAAATCAGATAAGAATTAATAACAAAATAATTTGGAAATTCTGCCCTCATAATAAAATGGTAAAAAGAAAAAATGGTTCAATAAAACGTCTACGTAAATATATATATATATATATGATCTATTAAAAAATTTATATTATGAATACTACCTCATTCACATATACAACTTTATGAGCAATTATTTGGACTAATATATATTTTTAATATTTAACTAATTTCATTAAGGGCTACATAAGTGTAGATTTTATGGGTGGGTGTAACAGGGAGAAATTTTCTAAATTTAGTGACCTCATTTGGATGTCCACTCGTCCTCAACTCCTTTAACTTCGTTGCTCTTCAGATTTGAGTGGCGCCGCTCACTGTCTGCAAACAGAAATAAAGCTACCCGTATTCCCTCAAGAAAATATTTATAAAATTATTAAAATGGAGACAGTTTTATTATTTTTAATAAATTTCTCGCCTTTAGATGCTCTCTCTAAAACTTTTTTAGTTTTAAAAGTAACTATATTTATCATGAAATGGCAAATTAATGATGAAAGAAACAAATAATATGTATTACCAAAAATTAATAGGTATTGCACTCTGAAATGTAATAAATCCTACATGCATATTTTTTATTTTTGAGTAATTCCTGATGTCTTTGAATTTTAATGGAGTGCTGCAATATGGATCTGTTCTTTCTTAATCTCTTCCTGACAGCCCTCTTCTATTTTTCTATAATTTTTCATGAATAAGAAGCAGCGAGGTCCTCAAAAATGCAATGCTTAAGAACAAAAAGAAGACAGAAGTAAGAGGCGGAAGAAAAATCATTTAGAGTAGCAATGTGAGGGAAGAATCGGATGATAAATAATACCATCGTTGAAATTTAGTTCTTTATAAATTTTTGAAAGAATATTAGCAGATCACCTCAAATCGAAGGGTACACCTGACTATATGAAGTTTTATTAGTAAATATTATATTATAAAATCTTTCTCTGTTTCTTTAAAGTAACAATTCTTATAATTGTTGATTCAACCTAAAATAGATTTATTTACTTTTTTTAAATATTTTATAAGGGAAATTCTACCCAAAGTCATTTACATAATTTTGCAGGTATTCTAAATCTTTGTTAAAATAATGTACTACATAATATATTTATTTTTTATATCTTATACTTGTTGATATTTTTGTGTTTTTTTTCCTGAAGGTTGCTTCTCAGCAGTCATTTATTCTTCATACTTTGCTTTGAACAGAATGGGGAGGGGGGGGGTGTTCCTCATCTCTTGATGAAAAACTAAATGATCAACTTACTCTTCGCAAATGAGAGCATATTAAATACTGTGGGCTAATTAAGGAAATAATGTTTACATTTTTCAAACATTCTAAATAGGCAAACCTTCATCAATAGAGAGCAAGAACAATATATTGATATAAAAAAATTGTGCTTGGAGAACAAAGAATAGTAGCAGAACAAAACAAGAATCAATGTCTACAAATTAAATTTGTTCTAATACGATTAAAGAGAGAGGCTTTATATATTAATGGGGAAGATGGCCAATCACATATCCCATATGAAACTCAAGAAGAAGAATTAGTTTCAAAACGTATTAGCTCTTCTTATTAACTATTTTAGAATTTATCAACCATGTTAATATAATTATATATACAATTGTTGAAAAGGAGCACAAGAACCACAAAATAAAATCTTTGCTACGACAGAAAAATGTGGAATAAATTGTATTATAGAAGTATATTATATGATGTGTTGTCTATTCTATTAAGGTTAAAGGGTTTTATTGTGCTGTAAGTTGAAATAACGTACTTAACAAAACAAATTAAAAGGTGTACATTTCACCATGGATATAAAAACATGATGGCTTAAAACTGAGGGAAAACTTCTAAGAATTCTAATTCTAAACACCAATCAAGCAAAAAAACAATTTTATTCAGAGACGTAAAATGAACTTTACACACAAATGAAACACTCAAAAATTAGTGCATTTTATTTAAACAAAAGCAAAGCCAATATCAAATGCATCACAGAACTATAGACAGTAAAATAATTATTTCCTAGCTTCATGATTTTGTTTATGGGTATTATTTAGACATTTCAAAACATATTCACAAAAAAAAAAGAAGATTAAACGTGCGAAAGCAAAGCAATTGTGTTTGAATATTATGTAAAAATGTCTTGTATTTTAGTTAATCTTGAGTCACAGATTACATTTACTAGACTCAGTAATTAGTAAACAAGATTAAACAGTGGTTTATTAAAAAAGATTATGCCATTAAAACCAATATTAACAGTCTATTGCATTTTAAAACTGTCGCTAGAATGTTTTGTGAATTATGATTTACAGTTTGGATAGTGCAGTTATTCAGCTCATATTTTTCTTCTACTATTTTACCATGTAACAGTTTGAAAGGACTGAACAGAGTTAAAAAAAGATAAAGAAAAAAACTGAAAGCTTTTTCTTTACTGCATACTCAAGATGGATGAAATAGGCAAAGGACGTGACATGATTAGATTTTGTTCGCCTGCTACCTCATAAAAAGTATTTCTAGAAAATTTGGAGCAAACCTTGACTTGAAAATAAGAATGGAAGGGATAATGAGAGAGAGGGGGAAAATAGGTATAATTTGTACTTATAATAATTAATAAATAGGAATGGAGGAGGGGAAACAGAATTAAGAGTGAGCTTTTCTTTATAACAGTTAAGTGATTGAATGGGAGTTTCCCTTCATTCAGTCTGACTGTATGTGTGTTCCAATATAGTGGTTATAATGTCCAATGTAGCTGCGTATGTTTTGGCTAAGTTGTTATAACAGGAGGTTTTTTGAAAAATAAATCCACGTGAAAAAAGTATTTTCACTATTCTTTAACTTGATTGCTTCTCTGTCTGGCTTTTAACATTTCTCAAATCACTATTTATTCATTAAAATTGGCAAGACAAATCTAAGCCATTTAATTTTTTTTAGGTGATTTTCTGTGACCCAGACAGTTTGACAAATGAAATGAAGAATTTTTGACCTCTTCCGACTCGATTATTTATATTGTTACCTCATTTTTATAATGTTTAAATATGTTTTGAAAATAAAATAAGTTCTTAAGTAATGTTAAAAAATCAAAGTTGGTGAAAATTACAAAAAAAATAATAATTTTTTATATAATGAAAAAAAATGGGGGCCACTGATTATCGGATCAATTAATAATATCAAGTTACATTTCTGAATTGAATTAATGATAGATTGTTTGTACTGACCCATCTTTGGAGGCTGCTGGTCTTTGGGGTGGTTTGCCTTGATGGCGTTCATCCTCCTGTTCTGTGCAGCGATGGCTTGGGGAGCTTGGCCCTGCTGGGTAGGGCAGGTCTGAGCCGGCAGTCGGGGCTGCCTAGGCTGCTCCACGGGGAGTACTCTCCGTCGCTTCTTGGGGAGCTTCGCCCTTGCCTGGGTGTGGGAATAGTACATGGCGAAGTTTGAGACGATGACGGGCACTGGGAGGGCGATTGTGAGCACACCGGCCAGAGCACACAGGGCACCCACAAACATCCCCACGTAGGTCTTGGGAACCATGTCCCCATAGCCGACGGTTGTCATGGTCACCAGGGCCCACCACAGACCCAAAGGGATGCTGTGAAAGTTGTTGTCCGGGTTCGCCTGGATCCTCTCCGCATAATAGACGAGTGAAGCGAATATCACGATACCGAGGACAAGGAAGAATACTAAAAGGGTCAGCTCTTTTGCAGAGGCCCGAAATGTCTGTATGAGGATCTTGAGGCCTGACGAATGCCTCGTCAGTTTAAATAACCTCATTATCCTGATAATAGAAAAAAATTCTAATATGTCGGCGTTTTCGAGGTGTTTGGCGAATTTTGCCAATATGAGATCTATATAGAAGCTGAGGGTGGCTACGTAGTCAATGATATTGACCGATGACTTTATGAAGTCACACTTGTTGGGGCACGCAATGAAGCGGACGAAAAATTCGAAGGTGAACCACGCGTTGCAGAGGCACTCAATGTAGAAAAAGGCTATGTGAGCATTGGTCATGTTTTTGTCCAGTGTCCAAGACCACGAATTGTCGGAAGTGTTGACGGTGATGTTGCGGATGACAGGAACCCGCATGTCCGGGTGTGTCTTGAGGCAGAAGGACAGTATTGACACACAGATAAAGAACACTGAGACCACTCCAATAATCTGCCAACAAAAAAAGTATATTAACACCAACGCAATATAGAAAAGAAAAAGCTTCTTAGTTCATATGCTGGTGGTGTCTGAGTAAATAACCAAAATTGGAAATCAATGCAATTTTTATCTAATACAATAAATAATAAAAAATCTTTAAAAATAAACAAAAAATCAGGGGATTATGTGTATAGTTCTTCAATGTTCTACACTTGTTTTTAGGTGATTAGGTAATTTTTTACTTCTTTAGTAGTGCTTTTGGTGCTCATTTGCAAACACCTGACCTACGGTTTATTTGGCTGTAAGATCTCTAATTTTGGCTATTTATTTTGGCAACACCCCATGTAGGTTTTTCAGGGTGTATAAAATGGAACCTTTACGCAGATTTTATTAAAAAGCATGTATATTGTAATATACAAACAAAAATGTATTAATATACATTGGAGCAAACGGAAATACTTGCCCAAAGTTGAAAAGTATAAAATTTGATGTTCGGAATAAGGAAGAAAACATATCTTATATTTTGTGTACAAAATGTCAAATTATATAATTTTAAATATATCTGTGCCTTTGCATTCTCGTTGAAATATAAACCTCATCTTTCGGATGACTAATAATTTTGAAAATAGTTTAGAGCCAGAGAAAATCATGTGAAACTGGTGGAAAAAATATTTTCGAATCCCATTTTGACGTGAATACTTCGGAGTTGCGGGATATGCACAAACACCAATGCGAATGCCCACCGCTGTTATGATAAACATGTCTATTTACAGTCCACGTTTTAAGTTAAAAAAAAAAAAATCACAAGTTTCGTATTTCGCCTGTCTCTATGTTACTGAATTGTGGTAGTCTGTGTGATCAATATATCCAAAACGTTAAAAGTATATTACACAACCCTTCAAAATATGCTGATTTGTGTCAAAGTACAATACCGGAAGAAGGGAAAAATTCGGGCCAATTTCGAAACTTTATTCTTCAAAGGACGAACATCTGAAGTCAGTGCACCATTTTATCGTTAAAATGGTGTATTATTTACAAATGATTACTATTATAGATCAGAACAGTAGAAAATTTTAGTAATATTACTATTAAAATTATATCGGATACGAATATTGTGTAACTAAAGCAGACACTAGGGTTATCACAACTTTTGCATTTAAATAATGAGTAAATAACAGAAAAGTATAAACAATAAAGGTTTGAAATTTGTCTTGAACCTTTACTTCGAGGTTATGAAGGTATGATTTCGAGGCTGAAGGACCCAAATGTGATACTAGACGTAAAACGAGTCATACAGACCTGTATTTTGATTGAGTTTGAAAGGTATGAATTATGCTATTTGTAAATTTCTGAGAATTTTCACCCAAAAATAAGGAGATATTAGAGAAATCATAAAAATTACAAAGAAATTCATAAAATGTTTTTTGTTATTCTAATTGGATGATTAGTTCTTGTGTTCTCTGATTGGACGTAGAGCCTTAATTAATCCTTGCAACCTCTTTCTGTCACTTGTTTCAAGTTGCGCATGCTCTTACCATATCAATCTCACTCTGTCTGTATTTCTTTTGTTAGATATCTTCATTTGGAATGGTCCACCATGACCCACTACGACATTTTGCAAAGCTCTGGCTTTACAAAAATGAATTTGAAAAGTCATTAAGATTATCCATTAAGGGAGGTTGAGCTTTAACGATTTATAACAAGCAAAACAACGAAAAAAAAAACAGTTTCAGTAAACAATGTTCAATTTTGTCTTCCAAAAAGTTTTTATTTCTATTTTACAAGCGCTTAGAGCAGCTATCTATACTGTCACACAATATTTGTCTTTATTTAATTAATCCAAAACCAGAAATTAAACCATAAGAAAACCGGTTCCCGGACTTAACTTCTCAAGGGGTGGATCCAAAGTTTGTGGTGTTTAAGAGACATATCGAGGACCACTAACTGAACATTGTCAAGAAGTAAAATTTGTAGCTTGAGGGTGTTTTCTATGTTAATGTTTTCATTTGTTTAAAAGGCGAGTTTGAGGCAGTGACATGGTTTAAAAAATGAAATTAAGTATTTTAATTAAAAAAAACAAAACGTGTTTTTTCACCATATTCTTACAACTATTGTCAAGTACCATATAATTATTGTTATTTGACATTTACGAATTCGAATGTCTCGTGCCTACATAAAAAATATTAGCGCTGTAGAGGCATTGAATCTGCTGCGTGAATTCATTCCTTCTGCTCCTACGTTTTTGGTACTACGGTGGAAGAGTCTGCTCTTTGTACACGGTCAGTTATCTGTCCTGTGTCATTATTGGAGTTTAAAAAATATGAGAGGTGCTGTGCCAACAGTTTACAAGTGGTTTGTATGAAGCCAACCCCCTTTTGTTCCTAATCCCTCGTTTCCTTCCAAAGCTGGATTCCATTCTCAACTTTACCAGATAAGATAAGGTTTATTACATCATTCCATTTCCTTTCCTTATCTGAGCCCACCAGATACTTTATTATGACCTATTATAATGTTTATAGAGTTTGTTTAATTTTTTTTGTTATTTAAGCCATCCTAAAATTGGCTTAAGAGCCATTATACATTATTGTATAATGCTGATGATTGTATGAGAGAGAGAATCGGTACTGAGAAGGTGACTGTGCTAAATAGGTGAACAGGTGCAGTGTTCAGTGCAGGCCAGGCTGTGACAACACGTCCCTGGCCCCAGCTATTACCAGTCGAATAGATACTTAATGCCTATAGCTAATGAGCTGGTTGGCAACGCATAAATTTAATCTATTGTTAGATAGTACTATTAATCGTGCTTCACAATTCATAGGCCACTGTAAGAAAAACGCCATCAAATTAAGGACTCGTGAAGGGACAATATCAAGGAGGTTCAGGCATACAATTCTAAATGAGTAGATAATTAGATTAAAACTAACATTTCTCTCTTTCATCAGGCGTGCACAAAACTCTCATCGTTTGAGATGTAAATTTTTCATGTTTCTATTAAAGTCTGTTAATTAATTGTTCTTCTTAAAAGGATATAAATAAAAATATTATTATTTTTAACATAAAAATTTTACTTATTTTAAAATGTTTGCTCGTTGTATACTTATTTATAAATATTTTAGAATAAGTTTTCAATGGAACATTTAGTAAACAGTATTCTCAATGGCACTTTTTAAGATAATAACAAATAAAAGGCGAGAAATACTTCCAATGTGTATAATTATATTTAATATTTTTGGATTATGTATTAATTACAAATATATAAATCAGACAGAAGTGACATAGAGCTTTTTTCTGAAATATTCTTTTTAAGATAATAACTTTTTAAGATAATAACAAATAAAAGGCGAGAAATACTTCCAATGTGTATAATTATATTTAATATTTTTGGATTATGTATTAATTACAAATATATAAATCAGACAGAAGTGACATAGAGCTTTTTTCTGAAATATTCTTCAACTGCCTTGTGATCTAATGTGGCCTCTCACAATTTTTAGTTTTTTGTTGTTAATCAATATTTTCTATTAATTCACTTTTTTTTCTGATAGATTTACTTTTTTGTCTTTTTAATTTTTTTTACTAATATGATATTATATGTAATTTTTAGAAAGTATTTGTTTTTGTAACACTTGCGAAATAAATACAAAAAACAAAACTTTCCTATTATTAGCTGCCAAAACTTTATTTTTTGGGTAACTTGAAATTATTCTGTTTTTACCAGTGTGGAAAAACAACACTTAACCATGGGAAAAACCCCAGCTATACACGTTGAATAGCTTTAAACGTTGCACGTGTGATCGACATTTTTCATATTACTATACATTAATTTATTTTATTCTTGATAAATACTAATAAGCATATTTTAAGGTGTTGCGGAAAATAAATTTAGCATTTCAAATATGCTGATTAATTTTAACGAACGCTTCTGGAGAACATAAAAAAAGACAGACGAATTACGCTCTAAATCTTTAACTCGAAAGAAAAATATTTCATTTCATTTTTGTTTTCGTGGGACTATGACCCTTTAGAGCAAACATTTATTTAATTATTTAACGTTAAGTGGGTTATTTGACAGTATCAAATATCAGAGCTGACTGAAATTTACATTTTACAAAAAATTAAATAAGAAAGAAAAAAAAATATAATAAAAAATAGCCATATATGAACATAATAGACACATATTTACCAAAAATTGAAAATATAAAATAAAATAAACGTAAACAAAAACAATATGAAGAAAATAAAAGAATAACTTATTTTATAGAAGTTAGTTACTAGTTTTTAAACGCCATGTTTTATAAAACATGGCCAAAAAATCAACACTTTTTTTTATAAAACCAACACTATAGTGTTGGTAGCGTTTCTATGTAGATCGAATGGGGGACTTTAGTCAAAAGAAAGGACAACTGACGAACAGGACTAAAGACAGACTCGGGCGTGAAAAACATAAGGGTTTTCAGTTGTTTTTTTAAGACCAAAACAATAAACTACAAATTATGAAAAATAAGTAATGACACATGAAATTCAGATTAGGAAGTTAAAAGATGCGGAATGAATAAATTACCACCCGTAATTTCCGAGTGATGGATGACTGGTCTACCACGGAAGAAGTACATTATTTGTTTCTCCGGCGGGGTACTTGTCACCGTCTCGTTTGAACAATTATTGTATCACATCTACTGGAGAAACGTTTGAGGTCACGAAAAAAAAAGCGATTGCAATTTAAATTGTGGTGCTCAACGTGTCTAAATGAATAATACGACCAATTCACCAATGTCTAGATAGCAATTTTAACCCAATTAAACAATTTTTCAGTGAAGTATTCAGCCTGAGCTTAATTGCTACGACCCAGGGGCGAAGCTATACTTTCAAATAGGCACGAGACATTCATCTGCGTGTCGGCAGATAAATGATTCAACCGATCTGATTGGAAAGATGTTTATTAAAAACACCAGCCAAAGATGCTTGTATTTTCTGCGAAAAAAGTCGGCCAGGCATAAGAGACCCCTCTTATCTCTATTTTTACGACTTCTTTAGATAGTGCGGTAATGGTGTTAAGATTTAATATTTTTGTTATTAAAAATATTAATATTGGATGTAAAGTCATGAATGTTTACAGCTTTAATTAGGGGTGTATAGTAACCAATAAATACTTACGTTTGAGGGCTTACTATAATGTAGAAACAATTATGAAATATATAAATAAATTTTATTTACGTTGTTTGGTGTTTGCTTTGTTGTATGCTTGACACAGGCGGCAATCCAGCAGGTGAAGTCCAAGTATTTTTATGAAGCCCTCTCCTCTGCCTCTGATTAAAAATGGCAACTCCTCCGAAAACTTCCCCGCTGGGACTCCACTGGGGCTAGCATTCCCCGTACCACTTAATGAGCTAAATTATATTTCGTGACTTTTACTTTAATATTAATTATTTTTATTTCATTGTTTTCTATATATAGACAAATGGCTGCCAGTTCGTATAAATCTTTCTTGTTTTCTTTTGTATTAATTTTATTGTTTTTTATCTAATGTCTTAATGTACAGACCTCTGATATAGTTGTTGTTTTTTTCTTATTTTTCCTTTCAGTTTTTTTTGTTTCTTATACGCAGGTGGTTCCTATGGACTTGATTTACTAAACGCAGTTTAACAATTTTTATTTTTATTTCATAATTATTATTATCATTCCTAAAGAGGTTTACACTTTATTTTACGTTGCTATTACTATTGTGTTTTTTTTTATTATGATGTTATAGTTTAATTTCTTTCTTAGATTTGAATGTGTAATCTTAACATTAATGTTATTCAAAGGGAAGTTAGTCCCGGATTTTAGTTTTCTATTCTATTCTATACCTGCCAACCCTCGATGAATCAAGCAATATATTAGTGGCCATTATAAGGAACTTCTCGGGATTAAATGTTAAGAAGTTGAAACCTGCACGTTTTAATGTCCTATATATGTACCTTTGTACCTATATATGTATGTATGGTTAAGATGTAATAATATATATTTAGTAATATACTTAAGACTAACACTCCCAAAGAGACACCTGTAAATGCATTACTGTTTTGGGGGATGTCCAACACTGTAATCCTTATTTTTCCTATGAGGTGGACAAAATTTTGTTTATTACAAATCTTTTAAATAAGATTTATATATATTTTAAAAAGGTTACCCATTCGGTATACTATGAATTTAAACATATTATCATTCGGCTGAATGAAATGAGGATCCCTGGAAAGTTGACTGGTGATGTAATATCATAAATAAAAGATATTTGGAGAGATTTAAAATTTAAACTATTGTAAATATTCCATATTATTGCTATGTATATATGTGTCTGGGTTAGATATAGGGTGATATAGATTTGGAGCTACAGCTTGGCCAGGAGCGGAACTAGTTTTAGTTAGCACGGCGGTAGACCGAAGGGTGGCCACTGGCACGGATGCTCGCACTTAATCCGCAGTTAATCACCTCCATCGGACAGGAGTGGAGGCCAATAATACTGCAAGCCAATAATCCTTTTTTAGCTGGAGGATTTGAGGATCGATGGAGGATTGTTGGGAAACGTACTGGACAAAATTGGTTGAGGGGAAAAAATAAATTTTCGATTGCCAACTGACTGCTCTGTTCCTAATACTGTGGCCTATTCAATCTTAAAGGTATATTTCTAGAGCGCTCCTCGGCTTGTGCCTGGAAAAGCATCTTCTAATAGATACGGGCGATATGTACTTAATCTAGAACAAATATAAATAAAATATAATACAAATTACAACCAAATCCAATTTCACCTTACTAAATAAATAAAAAGATCCAATAATAAATATAAATTTAGCCCATATTAACCCTAATATAACTAAACCGTGACCTTATATAAATTTTAAAAAAATAAAAGGGAATTATTCCTAATAAAACACTCTATAACAGAGGTATATAAGCTAAAAATTAAGATAAAATTTAACGTGGAGTACCGATTAAAGGACAGGCTCCTCTGGAATGATAAATTACCATCAATTTTTTTTAATTTACAGACCTTAACTATTAATACCAATGAAATAATTTTACATTTAAAATAATAGTGTATCTAATCCTAGTCTATATAAAAAATTTCATATAATCTAATTAACCAAAAAATAAATTTTAAATTCAAATTTCATCTAAGAAAAATATAATATATTATCAATAAATATATTTATAAATACAAAATCAAATAATATTAATTTTAACTAATCGTAAAACCGCAGTCGCTGGCACAATTTTGATTAGTTAAATTAATAAATTAACTTTATCCTAAATAATTATAAATTAAGAAATATTAAAAGCTGCGAGCACAGACAAATACGATTATTTCAGTAATTCCAAAACCATGGTAATATAACATGGTTTGGTGGGCTTAGTAAAGAAATCACTTTAGTCCTCACTAGAGAGTAAGACACGTTATTCATGAATGCTATAAAGTCCAAAAGCATTGCCCTGGAAGTGTAGATTTTTAGTCTTTCAAACTTCTTTCTCGGAGTCTCTATCATACACAACTCAAGGACTTCACCTTTGTAACAAATAAATAATTTACTAAGGTTCGTTTCTGAACTGGAAATATTGTCAAAACGGTTATACTATATAATTTAATACTACAAATACCATCATTATAATTTGAAATATGTTGTTTTCCATTTTTATTATTTGTTTCAGACTTCTTGTTGTTATTGCATTGTAATTATCTATAATCAGGTTTATGTTTAGTAAGACTTTTTCTCCAGTGTCCATTTTATTCGAATATTTTCGTTTAGCTTACCCGCTCTGCAGAACGACAAATACTTAAAAATAAAACTGACGGTACCGAAGAAAAAAGCCAACAAGACAAAACTCAGATGATTTCCCAGGGAAGACATCTAAAAAATACAACACATAATCAGCATATATTTCCAGGCGTGGAAAATACATTGAAGCTTTCTGATCAATAGAAATTTTCTTTGTTTTCGTAATGATATGTTTTGTTTTATGCTACATGGGCTCAATTCATGTAGTTGCCAGGTGCACGAGATCCTCTAAACCAGAACAAGTAATTAATACATTAGACTAAAATGTAAATATTCGCTTTTTTATTATAGGAAAATTGAAAGGAAAAATAACCTACAACTAAAAGATTAGTTTTTAGGGGTATTTAAATATAAAATATTCACCTCAATTTAGCCGATACAATATCCGATGCTATTAAACAATTTTTTAAAGAAACCTGTGAGTGGATTCTATAAATGTAGCCAATGTCAGTGGTATCTTCTAGTACTTTTAGTAGTGAATTTGAAATTATTCTTAGAAAGTTATATTGTATTGACTACAGTTAAAGGGAGTTACCGGTACAGGTCATAGCAATGGAAAAGTTAAAAGCGTTTTATAACCTATTCTTTTGTATTTTATTAGCAGTTTAGATGTTTTTCGAGGAATGGAAACAGCCTTGCCTTTTGATCGAATCGAATTTTTTTAAGGCCTTTATCAAAAATTATGCTTAAGTGCTTCAACAGTCTTGGTCCTTTCAAATTCGGAATTTCTCATGTATCGTGAAACACGCAGCCGAACATCTAGCAACTCCTACCTGATTGAAATAAGACACAAAAAAAGATCGAAAGACTCTTCAATTAGATACCCTGTATAATTCATCCTCGAAAATGTAATATTTTCTCAAAATAATTATACAATGCCACATGACACCGTGTGGTCGCGTCTGCATCGGTACTCATTACATTAAATTGTATTGAAATATTATAGCTGATTTGAATGTGCCTTAGATGGAGACCTAAGATAATAGTACTCAATACTGAATAATATATTACGCTTGGTGGCCTGTCCTTGTGGCGGGTCTTTCGCCTGACCGGACTCTGTCAAGAGATGTACCGCAGAGGGTTTGACTTCACAGGCATTAAAGATCTGTGACATTGGCCTTACCACCATTGTGTGTCCAATCTAATACCTCGTCTGGTTGATCGCAAGTGATAGAAATCCCAATTTCAAAGGCTGAAACGTGAAGATTGTTTTCTTACTCATTCATCGTTCGTTTAATCATCAAGATTTTTATTCTATTCAATAGAGCGTTATTATAAATAAATTCTATTAAAATAAATTTTGAAAACTTAATCATGCCATAGTTTGAATAATTGCTCATATCTGTGTGGAGATAAAGGGCTAACATAAATTCAAACGGTAGATATTGTTTCATTATTTTCTTATTTAAATTGAGTATCTCGAGCATATACAATGTTTAATGAACATACAAAAATTTTATTGTTATTCGAAATCTATAGTTTTCTAGTAGAGTTATCCTGACAACCAGATTTACTGTTATTATTATTATTTGTTCCGGCATTTGTGCACCGCGGCCTCACTGAGACCTATTGTGCGCCGTCCATGTCCCTGTCCTATATATGTGACAGGCCCACGGCCTTTGCAAATCTGAGGATACTGAATGGATCGATCAGTTCACATAGTTTGGGGTCTACAATGCGATCACTACCAAAGTGAAGGTATCGCCTTCTAGCTAAGTTATCACAGTCACATATTATATGACGTGCCGTTTCTCCCTCTTTCTTGCAGAATCTGCAGATTGGTGATCCCACTATCCCCAAATTAAAGAGGTGTTTATTTAACCGACAGTGACCTGTATAGAGTCCTGTCACACTTTTGAGTGTCCACCTGTCCATTGATAGAAGTGCTGAGCTTCTTCTCTTACAGGGTCCATTAAGAAACAGTTTCGAGTGTTCCTGTTTCTTAGTTTCTCTCCAAGAAAGTCTTGCCTTGTCCTCTAAAGCTAATTTTATACGCCTTTTAGCGTAGCTGAGGCTGATACCACATATGGGTTCAGGTGCAAGAGGTGTCTGTTCTGAGCCCACCCTTGCAAGGCCATCTGCCTTCTCATTGCCTGTGATGCCTGTGTGTCCTGGCACCCAGTCGATTCTAACCTTATTGGCTAGTGAGAGTGTGTTTAAGTTGTTTTTACACTCCTCAACCAAATAAGATCTGGTCGTATAGCTTCTCAGGGCGCCAATGGCTGCCTGGCTATCCGTGAAAATTGTGATCAGTCTGTTTCTTACACCCTCCCCAATTAAGGTTTGGGTACAGACATTGATCGCCATCACTTCGGCCTGAAAGACCGAGGTGTGTCTACCTAAAGGAATAGAAATCCCAGATTCTGGTTTATCTTTCCTCCATATGCCGGCCCCTGATCCGTTTTCTGTTAGTGAGCCGTCTGTGTAGCAATTAATCCCATTACACAGTTTATGTGGTTTGGTCTTTGTGTTTTCCGCACAGTATAAAACGTCTGTGTGTTTCTTAACTTGTAGGTCAGAGTGCATTGACAGCACCTCGTCAATTCTTCTGAACAAGTTCCCATGTCCCATGTGAGTCATGACTTTGGATCTTGTTCCTGATTTCGCAAGTCTGTAAGCCACGTTCAAGGCTTGCGCTTCTACTTCTATGTGCAGTGGATTCAAGTTCAATAAGACTTCCATTGCAGCAGTAGGAGTTGTACTCATGGCACCAGTGATCATGAGACATGAAAGCCTCTGTAATTTGCCAAGCAAAGTTCTATTTTTACTAATACTACCTCTGTGCCACCACACCATAGAGGCATAGAGCACCATTGGTCTAACTGCTGCGGTATATAGCCAGAATAACATTCTGGGTTGTAGTCCCCAGGTCCTACCCACAGCCCTTTTACATGCATAGAGGCATCGAAGTGCCTTCATAGTAGTATTCCTGATGTGTTTAGACCAGTCCAATTTTCTATCCAGAGTAACCCCTAGATGCTTTACCTTACTAAAAATGCTTACCTATGTCCCCCCTATATAGGGTGGTCTAACTATAGCATTTCTTTTGTTAGTGAAGATACAGAGATTTATCTTCTGGGGATTGATTCCTAAACCATTCTTTTCACACCAATCCCTCAAAAGATCCATCGATGCGGGAAGCAACTCAGAAATGGTTTCTGAGAACTTGCCCCCTATGAGCACAGCAATGTCATCAGCATATCCCTGTGCGTAGAACCCTGCAGAGTTTAGGTTTGTTAACAATGAGTCAACAACAAAACACCACAGTAATGGAGATAACACCCCTCCCTGTGGACATCCTCCCACTGGCTTCATCCACAGTTTGGTTTGTCCCAATTGTGATTGTAAAATCCTATTCTCTAGCATGGTGTTTATCCAGCTAGAGGCTAAGGAACTAATCCCCTTTCTTTCTAAGGCTGATGCCATAGTGTTATAGGGTGTGCGATCAAAGGCACCTTCTATATCAACAAAGATGCCTGCCATTATTTTTTTATGAACTAGGGATCTCTCTATCCTGGAAACCAGGTGGTGGAGAGCAATTTCACAGGATTTTCCTGCCTGGTATGCGAATTGAGCGCTATGGAGCGGTCGTTCTACCAGTATTCCATCCCTTTACTGTTAGTTCGTTAAAATTTTAATTTTAAGCATTTAAAAGCCATAGCGTTTATTGATACCCTGCTAAACCCAAATGGTATAATAATATCCATATATAATAATTGGACTATGGTGAATTATATATTTTATCCATTTTTGATTTTTTCGGTAGTTAATATATAACGGAAACTCATATTAGCAGTGCTAAACTGTCTTGATTTCAGGACTATACATCAGCACATTTAATACTCATTCAAACTGTTTATCTAATTATTTGTTTGCATGTTTTCTCGTACCCTTTTATTCTTTCTCTCGTTTTTTTTACTGGCATACTTTAAAATCTTTTCATTGTAATTAATTTTTTTTTTTCCTTAGCTCTCAAAATTATAAAAATAGGATGTGAGAAAAATAAAGGAAAATTATTTTGGGGTAATGAGTGCCTTTCACTAAGGGGAGTCCCCCATTTGAAGGATGTATGAGAAGGGTATAGGGTGTGGAATGCCTAAAGGAGGCGGGTAGAATCAGGAAGGTAGTGAGAGCCTACCGAGGGTGGAGCCTAGGGGTACCTAGGCAATGGTATGTAGTCGGCCAGGTCAATCCTGGCCTGCCCCGGCAGGGGCCTGAAATAAGTCGGCCTCTCGGCCGGAAGGTCGACCCTGCTTAAACAGGTAGATGGGGTCTTGTAGCATCGGTTGAGTCGGCCGGGTGATCGGCCTCGATCTCTCGGCTGGGTGTAGATCTTCAATCTCCGTCAGGGGGCTAGGGTTCGATCACGTCCATCCGTCTCCAGGCTTTTGCGGTCCAGCAGTGCTTCCATCTGACGGGCATTGGTGGTGGTTGAAGGTCGGAGAATAGTGGGTTGTGGCTGTGTCGGAGTGAGTCGAAAAGTTTGATGTGCCTTCTCTTGATGAAATCTTGAATGGTGAGCACTTCAAATTTTTTATGCATCTCGTCTGCCTTCATTCGGTCGAACGGGGTATGTTTGAGGGAGGTGCGGAGAACTCTGTTCTGAAATTACTGGAGCGTTTTGGGAGTGTTAGGAGTCAGATACTTGAAGAGAGGGGCCCCATACATCAAAGCAGGTCTTAGGACGCTCTGGTATATCAGCAGCTTGAGGCGTACCGATAAAGCCGGGCTGTGAAGTACTTTTTAAATTAAAGTAAGTGTTTTAAGCATTTTACGTTTCATTATATTTATTCGAGATTAAAAGGAATATTTTGTATTCGACTTTTTCTAGGAAAAAGAGTTATTAAACTAATGTAAATTCTACAGTTAACTTGGGTGAATGGTTTTAAGTCGGGTGATGTCCTTGGCTTCTCGGAAGCCGGTTGTCGGGGCTTCTGGGTTCACAGTTTGGCTCTGAGGAGTTTTATCCTGAGGAGAATTCGGGTTTTTCCATTCACAACAACTATGTAAACATCAGTGGGCCGTGCTGGTGTATGGAATAATGGCATCACATCCTTCAATCAGTTTTTGTGTCCTTAAAATTAAAATACATGTCTTACCAGCCTACCAGACAGGTGGGACTGCGCCTCAGTGATGAATGGGGCCTGTCCTCGCTATAGTGCTCACGTGCTCACTCGGAACAATAAGATATATGGTTGTTGTTGTAAGGAGTATAAAAAAATTAGTAGATACGGTTGGTGTACCGTCGGTGGGTGAGTTCATCCACCGGTGACACCTCAAGTTTTTTTGAGTTGCATCACATAACAAACCCAGTGTTTAACTCCACTACAATTCCCGCACCGATGGCAACAGACTGTGGGGGAAAACTAGGTTAAGATTTTGCTGTTGGATGTGAGTTAGTTTTAAGTCAATGAATCATAAGGTGAGCCCTATCACTTTTAAACATGTTTAAACAATTAATGTATAATGCACATTATAATTTTGTAATAATCACAAATCGCAAAAGTAAAATTATTAAAAGTTGTATAAAATGTAGCCAAGCTACAGGACATATAATGACCTATTGTAAATAGATTCGTTTATATAGTCTATACTGATTTCCATAATATATAATATAATGAGATACGAAGAAAAAAAACCCTAAAACGTTAACAAATCAACACTATCTCCAAGCTCTAGAAAATAATAATGAAACAATGTTTAAAAGCTCGTAAAATAACGAAAATATTCATGATTATGTGGGCGTCAATGACCCTTGTGGTTGACATGCCATGCAACCAAAAATAACCACTCGTATCTGTATAACGCATCGCAAAATCATTAGTATATTATCAAATGTAAAATTCACAAAATTATCTTGGAAGAAAGGATGTTTATCAGTTGATAGATTATCTGTACTTCATGAAAGTATTATATTAGCTCCAGCAATTAAACATTTTTTTCTGATGTTTGATAGCGAAATTCCTTACTATCGTACTAGACAAATTACAAAAACTATTTAAAAATTGATTTCTAAAAGTATACTTAATGAATATTTCCGATTTTTTTGTAGCTTCATTTAATGTTTGCATTGGAACTCAATACAGATATGATACATTTTACTTTCTTAGTTTTATTATTAACAGGAGTACAATATCTGCAATACCCACGGATTATTTTATTGTTGATCCTCCCAACTGCAAGAACAACGATATTTCCTGATCTTTGGCTAGTTACCTTGGCACTATTTGACGAGTAGGGTTCGTCGAACAATGACCAGAGTTGGGGTTTGAGCCGCTGCCACCATGAGACAGTTCCTTTGAAGTAGTCCTCTTCGAAGCCGAACTTCCGGGCCATCTCTTCGTCCGAAGGTTTCTCCGAGTCCAAATCGAGCCTGTCAAGGACGGCCAGCGTCTCCTGGGTGTCCCGATGCTAAAACAGAACAAATAACTTTTCAGTTGTGTATGAAACAATAGACAGCTAGAATAGATTGAGGATTTTGACAAGTAAAACAAAACGTGATACGCAAAAGCCAGTATGGAGTTAAGATAGAACGATCTAGTATTTAATATTCTTATGAAAAATGGTACTGGCAAGATCCACTTTGGGAGCCTGACAGGAGAGACAAAAAAGTCGACCTAGGTTAAGTTGGATTCAAAAGGTTGAAAGAGAAACGCTAGACGAAGAACGGTGAATGAGACTGGGAGGAAGGGAAACTCAAAAAATTAACAATTTACATAAACACATGAAAGAAACATATTTATGAAAATAACAAATAAAAGTAAATTTCATCGTTTTCCTGAGATCACACTTAATGTTTTCAATCGCACAATAATTATCGGTAATAAGGTTATAATTACCCTCATAATAGGTAATATGATTTTGTTCGTTCAAATGATTGACGAATCTTTTGTTATACTGGTAAGTATAACTTTTTTTACAAAATCAACAACGAAGCCCTCAAAGAAGAGAGAAATATAAATCCTCATCGTAGGATGGAGCAGTTTGATAAACAAAAGAAAAATCATAGCAGCCTGTAGGATAAGTTTCCTGTAACGCAGAGCTGTTGACTCGCACCGGCGTATACGGTCTTTGCTCTGCCAATAAAATACTTAATAAAACAATTGTAATAAGAGTGAATATATTCAGTGATTAACGTATGAGAAGGACATTTATGATGAGCTTAAGTTATATCACGCATGAATGAGTTTTTCTTGTCCTTTAAATATCCATGTCATACATGGTATTGCAGTCATCAAATTGCATATTATAATCTATTAGCTGGTTTGTAAAAAATGTATCATTCTTCATATTTATGTTAAAATTGCCCACAAGGGCACGGTAATCATAATTAACCCCATAATTTTGCAGTTCATCAAATAATTCATTCAGATCAGCCACTTTAGACGGGCGATAAATTGCAGCAATTAAGATTTTATTTGTATTTTATATTTTTAGAATATTCTCCTTCCGACTTTTTCACCGTGTTAGATGATAAACGTAATCATATATACACAAAATGCTACGTCTCTACCTGTTTGTCGAACCAATCCTTTCTGTACATTTTACAATTGTTGTACAATGTTTTAGGAAGGGTTCCGTTTTTACAATACAAGGTCTTTGTGTAGAGTACTAAATTCTGTCCAATGAACGTTTGGTGATTCTCCATTCAGATGAACAATCATCAAATGAGATTTGTGTTAATTAATTGACATTGATTGTTTGAGTCATAAAAGTATTATTAAAATTAGAGAGCATTTGTTTATTTTAATTTCGTTATCTCACTTTGAGATCGTAAAACAATTGGAAAGCTATTTCAAGTGTTACTGAACCGAAGATATTTTTAGACATTCTTAAAAGAGAGAGAGAGAGATTAATAATATCAACCGGTAATGTAAGTGCACCGTCGGTAATCTCCCGGATCCCTATTCCCTTCTCCTTTGCTGGAGAGGTGACATTTGTACAGGTAATGTTGCGGGATCCCTAGGATTTTTATACACGCTTGTACAGTATTCGTGTACATTTTCTCTGAAGAGTGAATGCACTACATAAACTATGGACGATACCATTTATTCAAATAATTACGAAAAAAATTGTTAGTCACATTCTTTAATCCTACTTTGTGCCATTAGACACTTTAAACGATGATAAAGAAAATGTGATACATTATACTCTCATTCTTCAGAAACATGTGATAGGAATTGTATTCATGGCAGACTAGCTATAAAAAAAAAATAATTTGGTTTTTCGATAGTTAACAAAATAGTTGTCATTTAGAAATGAGCTGTATATAGTCCTTCAATGAGGGGCTCACATATCGTGATATAATGGTATAATTACCGGTGACGATGCGATAACACAGGGTCGGTGTTTCTGATAAACGGTTTCAGTTTTCAGTGTAAACGGATCACGTCTACTTACACAGCGCTCGGTGTAATGTTGATTTAATCGGTGAAGGGTCGGTATCAACCTACTCAGCGAAGATTAATCCGATTCTGGTGTACAGATGTCGAAGGCTTGCATCACCATATTACAAGAGCAGTTAATAAATTTTCCAGTAAAACCTTGAAATTATAACAATTCCTCAATATGTCGCCACAGCAAGGTTTATCCAGCACACAATGGGTTTTGTTACGGCTATAAAAACGATTTCGGTGACTGTTTTAAATGACTTGAAGTAACCATAGTCAAATAAAGTGCCGATAAACGAGTAATACTATTGATCAGAAGGTCAGTTCATTAAGTTGATACTCTACTAAGTGCGTTAGACAAAGTTATGTATTTAAAAATTAAGTATTTTTTTAATGACCCATTATTCATTCATGGGATCACTTTAACCTTTAGCATCATCAAAGCATGAAATGCACCAGCCCTCTAAACACTGTTTTTTGTTAAATTTATGATTTCCCATTTGATACCCTATCCGAAAATCTATCTTTACATCCTAACAACTTTCAAACTTTCGAGACAGAAAAATCATCCAGAAGCAATAGGCGATTTCAACAGAGCATCAAAAGATAAATTCACAAATTGTCAAACACGGGTTGTTGGAATAATGCCAATATTATTAAATTGTGTTTGGCTTGCCCACCATATATAATATGTAGACGTTTGTTATATATTCCCTACTATTGATTACACTGCTCCTAATACAATACGTTTGTAGTAAAAGAATTGTGCAGGGTATGCATGACCGTAGTAGCGTGTAAAAGATTGTGCTTCTGAACAATTTATAATAACAATAAATAAAAACAAGAAATATGATTTCCTATACTATCGTAATTGTATATGATAGCTCCTATTATGTTATAATATAAATGTTATAAATTTTACATAAGCACAAACCAAAAATGTTGGAGACAATATATTATTTAAATTTTTTTTTTCATTTCGTCATCAGCGAATTCGCACATCTATAGAAACAATATGATTGGCTCTCTCAATTGACCCTATTCAGGAAGGGTACATATTTGAGATGAAGGGGCTGATACCATTACGCATGACTGCTGGGTCTGGCGGGAATGCAAACCCTGCTCTCTACTTCTCTTCATTAATTACAACTTAATTACCACCGCCATAAAGAACTATTTTTGCAGGAATGGTTCACTAAAATTATAATCGAATATTTTCCATAATAGAATTTTCTTTTCATATATTTGTTATTTAACCAAAAGGGCCAATGGCTTCCTATTTGTTTGTACATGTGTTTCTTCATCTCCTTGATCCGGTTTGGAAGTATCTATCTAAAAATACTATTGTCTTTCATTGCCTAGTAGTAAGTAAATGATAACACCTATTTTAAAAATGGGAAACTAACAATAGCCCACTTATAACCGAGATAATAGTATTCACCAAACGTGAAACAATATTAACCTACTATTATTTACCTAGGAGTAACTTTAGACCGTTTCCTCAGATTCACACACCACTTAAACAATAAATGCAACAGAACTACAACAACAACTTTATTATGATAAAATTAGAATCTGCATCATAGGGCAATAAGTAATTGTGATAAATGTTTTCATTCATACCATATTTACAATTTTCATTCATTCGCTCATTCATGCAGTATTTACAAACAGCCCAAAGACCCAAATCCACAAGGTTGTCACCTCCCTCGCATGCGAAAGAGAAAGCAGAGTCTTGGAAAGTCCCCCGCGCTCCTCCATCAACCGCGTCATCGGAAGCTGACCAAGAAGGCGAGAGCCACAGACGCTCAGGACATGATTGGAGAAACTGGCCATTACCAGGAATCCCACTGTTACGCACTTATAGCAAGTCACGAGACCACTACCGTTTTAGCCTCGGAGGAGGATTATAGGGGTGAGTGGTGCAGTACAATGACTGGGCTAAGGGATTAGGGTGGTTCGGTTGGTTGGTGGTTTCATGAACTTGGAAGGGATGAGAATGTAAGGTATATTCAGATCGTTATAAAGGACTTTGTAGCTGACATAAGGGGCATTTACTATTGTTCTCAGGACTATTGATTGAAAGGATTGGAAACGCTTGATGTTCGACTTTTTCACTGTCCCCCATATCTCTATTCAGTATGTCCAGATTGGCTTAAGTATAACTTTTTAAATTAGTAATTTGTTTTCTATTGAGAGATGGGATGTCCTTCGAAGTAGTCTGTACAGTTGTCCAAAGCGTCTGCTTAGTTCTTGTCTTTTTAGCCTCGTATATGGGTTGCAGGTCAGCCGTTTGTCGAGATGGAAGCCTAAGTACCGTACTAACTCGGATTCAGGGAGAGGAATGTAATTAAAATAAACTAATGGACAAGACATTCGGCAGAGGGTGAAGGTGATGTGGGAACACTTGCTTCATTAACTTTAATCCACCATTGGTTGCACCAATTATCGATCTCATTAAGGTGTTTTTGAAGGTTAAGAGATGCTATATCGGGGAAAAATAACTAAAAACATGATTAGCAAAATGTCACCCTACTTTCACTAAAACTCAAAACTCATCCCCTGAAAACAAAGTAATACTACTTAAAGCGGTAATCCGTCCCACAATGACATATGTGGTTTGGTGTACACTTGTACTTCAACTTACACGAAATTGGAGTTCTACAAAAATCAGTATGCGCATGTTTTACAACTGCTATCGATACACCAGGATACCCACCATGCTAACATACCTACAACTGCCCGCAATTTAGCAGTATGTACACACCAAGACTCACCCCGAAAACCCATTATTAAGAGAAATAGGCAATCGCAGTCTATACCCTCAAAAGGTACATCCAAAAACGCACAAAACATAAATTGTTGGGATAATATTGATCAAATTAAATTTTGTAACTACTTAATTAATAAGTTTACGTATCTCTTTTATATTATGCTTAGTATTATTATCATAATTTTTTGTTGTCTTCTTTTACATGTAGATTTCTGTTACGTTTTCTTTACTATTCAGATTTCCATAATTTATTACATTAACAGAAAAAAA
The DNA here is from genome assembly GCA_930367205.1 of Acanthosoma haemorrhoidale. Classification (NCBI taxonomy): domain Eukaryota; kingdom Metazoa; phylum Arthropoda; class Insecta; order Hemiptera; family Acanthosomatidae; genus Acanthosoma; species Acanthosoma haemorrhoidale. The sequence goes on along the minus strand of OV884015.1, from coordinate 80,945,392 downwards.
AGAATAAAGTGTACACATGTTGTGCTTCTGAGTGAAATCGCAAATTATAAAAATAATTAAGTTAAAAAAAAGCGTTATTTTCGATCGTACAATCGCGATAGGTGGCTATACCACCATTTTCAAGTATCTAAAAATACAATAAAATTGTGTTCAATATAACATGAAGCGAGGATATTATATAAAATTCAAAAATATTGCTATAATATTCAAAGTTTCATCACAGAATTAGAAAAACAACGGCAACAACAAGACCAACTTTACATTTATAATAAATGTCGATGTAATAAATAATTTTAGTTGAAAATTATGAAAATGAGTGGTCTTTGAGGTTCCAACAGGTCAGCCTCGTGTGCACCGTTTGAAGCCACGTAAGGTCAACCACTTTCTGACCTCGTGACTTGGTATATTCTATGCTTTTATTGGTTATTATTTGAAGTTTATTACACATTGTATTAAATCAAGGTGAACAACTGACGATTAACCAAGTCATTGATAATGTTGTTATGAGTCAGGTACTCTTCTTCCACCTATTTTATTATATTCACCATGGTAGTTTGAGCAACTTCATGTATGTTATTTTAACACAGGGTTTCGTTACGTTGCCAAAGCAATTTTCAGATTTTTTAAAAATAATAGTTTACTAAATCGCCAACACGAAATATATAATATATTGTTAATCGTGACTTCGATGTATTTAATTTAATAACCTAATTAATAGAAAAATACTTTTTTAATGATTGTCATTTTTTGTATCTCTGATGCATCAAGTAAAATTTTCATCCCTCTATTTAAACGAGGGGTGCGAAATAATAGAGATTATAGTTTTGACGGCAGTAATAATGACTTTACGTGACTAAAATTTAATGAAGCACCTGCACATATACACTATATAAATACCCTATATAAAAATTATCAATGTGATAATATTCAATTGATACTCTACTCAGTATGGTTGAAAAGTATTTACTTTTTTATTTATAGTATTTACTATTGATTATTAATAATATAATACTTATAATTAATGATGAATTATTATTTTCCATAGGGCTGGTTTTATTAAATTGAGTTACCATAAAAAAATATCATGCCGCAAAAAAAAAAAAATAAATAAAAACATGGGTTGTGTCAAAGTTGGGAACAATTAATTAATAACTTGTTTTTTGTGATTATAACTGAAAAAAAAAACAGAAAAATGATTGCTTACTGTTAATCAGAATGTAGACATCTTCAGACATTTGATATCCTAGCAAAAATTATTTCTTTAGTTATCGTAAATTAATTATTCAATGACACTTGATCATGATTTATGCAGAAGGCTATGTCATATTCATATCTTTACATTGTTAATTGAGGCCACTTAATTTTATATCTCTAGTTGTGCTTGTTGTGGGTACTCACAAATACCAGGACAGATAGACACGTATATGAAAAGATAAGGTTTTCTCTTTTTGGAAAAAAAAATAATTGAATTCTACTCAGCAAATAAATTCTTTAATATTGAAAAACAGGGAGCAACAAGCCGCAATCTTTTGTCCCTAACACTTTATTAGCACTTCAAAATCACTTCAAGTTATGAAGTATAAGATTATGATAAGCATCTTACTCTATTTATAAGACGAAGGGGTAATCTATCATAAAACCTCCCGAGCAGGATCCGGGGCTTACAAGGGGCACAAAGTGATAAAATAAAGTCGAACGACGTCACGGATTTTTCATTAATTCACCCCACCTTAATGAGGGAGTTAAACTTTATTATCTTCCGTTAGTTTTCCTCTTCAATATAGCTCGATGTTCCCCATTCCACTTCTCCGCAGACATCATTATTTTATAAACTAGTTTCACCGCAATTCAGACAAAACTTTTATTCACACCTAATGATTTCCCATTAGATGAAAAGATGTTTTTTTTCTTTTACATAAAATTTACAACGAGGAAAAAAAATAAAGTCTGGAGTTATTCCTTTTCCCCTCTTTCTTTGCTTTGTCTATTTTAAATGGACTGCCACTTACTGGTTCAGAGTGCTTGTTGTAAAATATATTTCACATCAATAAAAAATAATGTAGAAATTGTTATTATTATACTTAAATTGAGGCATCCCTTGTAACCTTGGTGTTCTATCTAGCTCTGGTAATGGAGTCTTGTTTGTAATTGTGTTCCAATATGAGAAAAACTTGAGATGAATGAGAACAACTCTCAGTGTTGCTACTGCCCTAGGTATTAGTGCTTGGATGAAAATTTCCCCATCTCTTTCATAACTTTTAAATGTCAAAAAACTAAAAGTGAAACTTTTTTTTTTTTCGCCCTACCTGAGGCTGTGCCTCAAACGGGCTTGCCCCACAAGCCAATTAAAAAAAAAAAGCCCGTGAAGCGGGCTCGTGGGGTTACGTAGCCTGTGGTGCGCGTATTCCGGTGCAATGGGGTTGTTGCACCGATCAGCGCACCTTTGGTTATTCTGTTTTGTTCCATTTATTCTAAAAAAAAAAAAAAAACACATCATAATAATATATAAAAAGAAAGAAAAAAACACAAAACTAAAGTAAAGAGAAAAGAAACACGTCTAATAATATATTTACAAATCCTAAACTAGCTATATATACATTTTTATTTTATTTTTATTTTTTTTTATTTATTTTTTTTATTTATTTATTTATTTTTATTATTTTTTTTCCCCCTTATAGCTAGTTATCTTAATACTATTTACAATTTTGGATCCGTGTTCTACCTATACTTAAAACTATATTTACATGGGGTGTGCATCCTCCATCCCCCTATAACTGAACTTATGTCTATACCATATACTTCTCAGTCCTACCTTATATCTATATATACATATTTACAGTGACTCCTCTGGAACCGGCGATACATCGTTGGCTTCGGGCGAGCCTTCCCGAAGACACGGCTGCTCACTAAAAGTGAACCAAAAATGACTGACAAAGAACCCGGTACCTCCCAGTATCTCAAGCTCTACCAACTGAGATATTTACCAAGAGTACATACCTTACCATATGAATTATCTTTAGTCAAGCTATAGCCGAAGAGCTAGAGATAACTTCCTATATTCAGGAAAAAAAATATACTAAAAATGCGATGAAGATTGCAGTCATGCACTAAAACATCGCTAATCACAACATTCCGATTCCAAAAAAAGGGAGGAGGGGCAAGGAGCTTTCATCCAAGCACTACGAGTAATACCCACCCAACCCAGTGGCAACACTGCGAGTTGGTCGCGCCCATTCAGATACAGCAGAGAAAAAATGCGAACGAAACTATTACAGTCCTAAAAGGTCCCCAAGTGGTTGAGATGAAGACGTCATTTCGTGTTTCTTCTACAACCGTGATCTCGTTAGCAATGTCCGAATAAGGAGATACGGCAAGATCCTGAACAATGACGTACCACGGCGCGAGATCAAGCGATTGGATAAATCAAGTAAGCGGCGACATAAAAACTTTCTCAACACCCTTCTGAAAGCTTTTCAACCAATCTTCTGAAAAGGGTCTCAACGAGTCTTCACTATCATTATCAAGTAACCCTTCGTTACGGCTATTTAACTATCATTGTTCACGAGAGCCTTTTAATTTCACTAACCTATTAACAAAACATTTTCCTGTTTATGGCTCAACCCCCTTACACACGTTAAATCTGCTTTAATTAAAAATAAAATCAGTTTAATTACAGTTACCCTGAGATTCGATATGTATTTAACCACAACCAGTTTTCATAAATATACAGTACACTCATTTATTTGTACCTATTAAGTTTGACTCTCTAATTCCTTCACCATATTTTTACTAGTAAGGATGGATATCAAACACATGTATAATAGTGTAAATATAATTAAGTATTGATATTTAATATTGATCGGGGTTGTAATCTCATCTGTATTGTTGTTCCAGCCAAGTTTCAATAGGATTCTTTTTTTCTCGATATTTGAGCCGTTTGCAATTTTTAGAAAAGGTTTTTTTCAGTCAACTGATAGTTTGACAAAAAACGAAGTATTTTTGGAAGAAATACTACATCAAGTAATACAATTAAACAAAAAAAAATTCTGTACAACGGTACGCTTCTCTGGATATTGTTTTCATTCTACATTCTTTGTTTTGTTTACATATAATAAACTTATACAATTGAGCTCATAATAATGTACAAATATGAGTCATTCCAATAACGAAACAATGTTGAAGGAACTGACTCTGCAAATGATAAAATTAAGGTGTTTTAAAAAAAAATATTTTATTGCGTTAGTTATTCATCATGTCTGGCAACACATTTAGTACACATGGATACACGACCTCAACTGTACAATCGAAACGTACTCGGGCATCAACTACCGCAAAGCTTTTTTCGTGATACAAAATCGATTCGTACACCCAAAAATTAACTTGCGGTAGTTCCCGGATTAATTAATTTATATTATCAACAAAGAGAGATTGGAGGAGGAATTAATCTAAGTTACCCGGTTTAACCGCCTGTGTTGGCTGTCGTCTCGAAACCTTTTGTTGGTTCGGCTGTTTCGGGGTCGGGCAGGTGGAATCGAAAGGAAACTTTTACACCTGCAGACAGTCGAAGCTTTCCAGTAAGTTTTTAATGAAAATTACAATTCGGCGAATCCTATTAACGGCTTAGTACATGAAAGATCCGTGGTCTGAGACTTTAGAAAAGGAAACACAGCCATAATCCCCTTTAGTAATCATCTCCGCATAAGCCAGGCCATTAATAATTTAATTTGGCGACTTGAGTTAACTGGACTTACTTTTCCTTGGGTTCGAGTCAAGGACTTTCCGTTATCTTAAGACTTATGATCCACGAAATAAACCATGTTCTCCATGTTGAATAAAGCATTGTTAGATCCGCAATTATTACTGGCCTAAGACTTTCCTTAGATGTTAATTTATTATTGAAATAGAAATTAGCATTAAAAAAGATGCTTTACAATAATTTTCAAGCCTGACGAGTGAAGGATATACTTATGATCAGCTTGGAGGGGCGGTCGTCGTGTTTAGTTAAGAACAGTTCTTGTGAGTATGGCCAATTCGGTTACGAAATATTGTGTTTCGTAATGTTGAAAATTTCACAGCATTAAGATAAGTATATAAAATATTAGTTATATGTTAAAATACAATAACGGAGTTAACCTTTTAGATTTCTCAAGTCTCAGGACAAAGTATTTATGACTTTAGCATTACTAAGGATGCTAAGAATACATTACCAGGAAGGAATTCCTACATCAGTAAATTTCAGTAGTTAGGTTATGTTAGGTATTCACATTTTTTTCCTAAGCTGAAAATGTTATATTATATATCCTTATTATGGAAATATTAGCGGCCAAGACGGATGAAAAAATACATTTAGTATTACCGAATAATTTTTTCACTGTCATTTATTTATCATTTATGTTTTTAACTCTGTTATCTCTGTCATCACGTAAAGGTTTGTTCTGACACCATAATCCCATTATTTTAATTCGGTCTTACTTTATTTATAATTGTAATGTAATGTATATTTATATTTATTATACATGTACATATACTTTTATTATGGTGGATAAAAATATAGCAATTCATACATGTTAAGATGTTCTGGATTTTTGGATTTTCCAAAATTTACAACCTTTAATTTAAATTTTGATCAATAATAATTCCAAACACGCTGTCAATGAGAGTGACCCTGGTGGCGTTTAAGAGAGCAAGGTTGGTTCACCCCTATCCTTGAGTAAAGGACGTACTCCCGTTCATAGTGATCGGTTATTTTTAAATTATTATATTGAAGAATATAGGATGCTACAAGAAAAAGGCCTTTAGTTGAAGAATAATAGGACATACTGACGGCTAAAAAAAAAAAAAAAAAGGAAACGAGGTATGTCGAAATTTATATATTTATGTCATACTAATACAAGTGCTGTTGGTGGGTACACCATTAATTTCAATTATTTTATAATTAAAATGATAGAATATGACTTTAGATGACTAGAGAATGATTAGAATAGGACTAATTTTTAGTAAAAAGGTCAAATCTCACTGCTATAAAATAGGACACATTATTTTAACTTTTAACTTTAAATTTTATGTTTTTAAACTCGTATGTCCTATTCTAACACTAATTAAAAGTTACTTTATAATAGTGGTATAACCACTGAAAGGGCTTCTATCATGAAAAGACCACAGAGAGGTATACAATTAATAACCCAAAACTAACCTTTAAACATATTAATTTCCTGTTAAAAAGTTTTTGTTTTTTTATTTTTAATAAACATAATTCTAATATATGAAAAGCAGATTTTCTGTCAAGATTATTTGATACCTTTCCCAATTTATGTTATGTTATTATGCCATCAAAACTGTATCTGCAGAGTTTGACAACTCATGTAGATGATATTAGTTTTGTAATATATGGGCTTGAGTAAGTCAGTACTTTTAGGACAATTCTGACAATCGGAATGATCGGACAGTCTGGACCTATTGGGTAGGTAATTGTTGTAAGTCAAGTTAGTACAAATACTTTGTTGGTAGGCTCACTCTTTCCTCAGGTGTAGCTCAGGAATCGAACATTTTCCCCTTCATTTTAGCAGTTACGTAAATGATCTCCCTAATTCTATCCATCACTGTTCCCATCGTCGGTACAATGCGGACAGACAAATCTATTTACCACCCCCTCTGATTTATTTGCGCGGTCGCTAAAACTCAGAGAGACCTAGATCGGACAAGTTCCTGGGTAAACCTGAATAAACTAAAGGCTACAGTTTTCTCCAATGATCCTTTGCCAATATTCCCGCTTTAACCCATAATAACTATCCTATCACGTTTTGATCTCTTGGAACGAACATGTTTCCCAGATTTCCCGTCGGCCAATAGGTACGCCGAAACTATTCCATCTGATCTTCCAGTATACATACAAGTCAGCTCATTGATTCCTCTCTCATTTTTCCTCACTTTGACCATGGATGTGTAGTGTGTGGGGGTCTTTAAGTGAATTATGAAATGCTTCATTAGATTAGTCTTTGAGACTGCGAGGAACTACCATATCTCTCACCTCCAACCGAACCTGCCATGTTAGGGTGACTTCCCTCCTTCTATGAACAAAATTTCCGTTCCATTCCCATCACCCACCTTATAAAAAAGGTTTGATCAAACAGTAACGAGAATTTCATAATTTCGCGGGCGTTATGATTCCGATGATAAACATTTTTTTTTAACATGTTGGTACAGCACTCATGTCACTGAAATACGTTAAAATTTGTAGCTGTTGTCAATGTTTACTTTTTCAGTAGCAGTCGCTCAGGTTATACGTGTTCTCGGCGATTTTTAGTGTCGAGAAAAAAATGGATCAAAGAATTCGTATTCAATTTTGTCAAAAAAATGAAATAAAGTGCAGAAAAGTTTTTTTCAGCAGTGGCTTTTGACAAATCTATCATGAGTAAAATAAGAGTTTATGAGTGGTATGGACGCTTCAAAGAGGGCCGTGATGACGTTGAAGAAGATAACTGCGCTGAGCACCCTAACACTTCAATAAACGACAACGTCGAAGAAGTTAAGAAAATGATTCTAGACAATCGCAAAATTACTAATAGAGAGGGCCAAGCGATTTTTTCTGAAGTTTTAGGCATTCATGGAAATTGCATCGCGATGACGCTCTCGCTCACACCTCACTGATTGTTCGTAATTTTTTAGCCAAAAACACTTTTGTGTTACCTCAGCCACCGTATTTGCAGGACCTTAAAAAAAAAAACCTTGAAAGGACGACGTTTTGACACCATTTATAAAATACGCTAAGGGCTATATCGAAAAGTGCTCCGAAGATTGGAAAAAGCACTGGCACAAGTGTATTATATCTGAGGAGGATTACTTTGAAGGGGACAAAATTGCTATCGAAGAATAAAAAAATTTTTTAAGAAAACAAAAATTCTCGTATATAATATATTGCAGTTCAAATCCTCAGTCCAACCCCGGAACACAAGATCCCATCTCTCTGACCTTGATGTTTCTGCCCACAAATCTGTCCTTCCTTGCTCACTCTGGAATTCTCTACCTCCTAATATCCACCATGCTTCATCATTACGAACCTTTAAAACTTTCCTATTCCAAAGCTTTCTCACCATCCAAAGAGACGCTTGTTAGTCCAGGTGCGATTCATTCAATATATTATATTTTTTTGACTTTAATAGACAGTTTGTTTTCTACTCCATGTAGCAGATCAGTAGGCGATTCTATTAATTTAGCTTTTAATCAGGTACAATATTTGCTCTTGTATTTTTTATTAGCTTATTAATTTTGTTAGCATAATAATCCTACTACATTTGATATCCGGAACTGATATCATCGTCATTATCGTTGTAAATTAATATCAAGAACATGTTTAGATAATTTGAATAAAACCTTTAGTTCAAAAGCATTAATTATTATTGTCTATCATTTTATGTAATTATAAAATCAGAAAGAGTGGTGCAAAATATTTCAAAACATTCGGTGGAAGCACAATGGATTGCAATGAATGAAATTTTGGGGCATTGTCTTCTAATAATAACAATGAGGAACAGAATAGGAATGTCTATCTGGCAAAAAGTGTACATATGAGATGACTACAAAAAACGACTACGAAGAAGTGGAACAAAAATTAGTAGAGATGAATAAATAAATAAAAAAAGTTAGGAACATCGAAAGGAGGGGGGAGGATGGTAGTTTATTAAGATAAATGAAAAATAAAAAACATAATAATGGTGATGGATTGTTAGATTTGTGGGAGATAAGGAATTGCTAAAGTCTAGATATAAAGATTGTAAGAGTTTATGATAACGTATTTTCTAGTCCGTAAAAATATGCTGTGCCACGGCATACCATAAGAGATTTAGAGTAAATGATTGAATGAAGAATAACCCAGAGCCAGTACAGAATAGTGAGATTTTTGATGAATAGTCAGGCTAGGTTGACAGATAGCTGGAAGAAGTGACCGGAATAAAAATTTTGCAGTTTTCCTCTGTCATGCCGAGTCAGCTTCAATAATGCAATGCCAAAAGTTTTTCATTCAGATCATAAATATTGAGCATATTGCATCTGATTAGCTCGAGTTGTTATGTCAGCAAACATTAGTTTACTATTAACAGATAATATCTTCCATTGCTGTCATCATTTACAGATTTAATGTGCTCATTAAACGTTTCCAAATCAATTAATTTTAATTATTAAACAGCTTTATTGTGATAAAATTAGAATCTGCCCCATTGGGCAATAAGTAATTGTGATAAATGTTTTCATTCATACCTTATTTACAATTTTCATTCACTCGCTCATTCACAGTATTTACAAACACCCTAGAGACCTCTAAAGTCCACATGGTTGTCACCCCCCTCGCGTGTGAAGGAGGAAGCGTGGTCTTGGGAAGTACCCCGTGCTCCTCCGTCACTGGGTTCGAGCCAGTGGAGGCTGATCAAGAGCGCGAGAGCCACATACGCTCAGGACATGATTGGAGAAGCTGGCCATTGTCAGGACTCCGACTGTTACACATTTATAGCAGGTCACGAGGTCACTGCCGTTTTAGTCTCGGAGGAGGATTATAGGGATGAGTGGTGCAGTGCAATGACGGTGCTAGGGGATTAGGGTGGTTGGATAGGTTACGATGGAATTTTAAGAACTTGGAAGGGATGAGTTCGAGAATTTAAGGTATGTTAAGATCGTTATGAAGAGTATTGTTGCTGACGTAATAAGGAGCATTTACTCCAATCCAATTAAGACATTCGTACGGCATGGAGATCACAACTCATCTATCACGATCGATTCCTATTTATTGCCAGTAAAAAATCAAGCTCAATAAGCTTCCTTTCCTTTATACGTTGTCAAATTGTAACTATATAAACGGTTGAATAATTATAAAATTAACCACGATTGCCTTGAACTGTTATGGAATCAGAAACCGTATGTAAACTAATAACTAGTGAGAACAGATAACGAATGACATATTTTGGAAGAAATGAAAGAATCTGCAAATGGCAAATTTAATACAAAATAACAATAATAATAAGTATTTTTTCAAAACCCAAAATCAGGCAGGGATTGACATAAGTACTCTACCTGAATATAATATGAAAATGAATTCCTTTAAGCTCTCGAGAGATTTTTTTTCTATTTTTAAAACTCTATAGAAGAGGGAGGATTTGAGAGAGTATTAAATCCCGAGTCAGCATTACTACAAATCTCTGCCATTTCCCATTATCCAAGAATAATCCTACAAAAATCAGCTTGCTGTCTTGTCCTGCATTACTGTGCCAGCACTGTTTCATTTTTTAAAGATAATACACACTATATTATCTTTTATAATATATATCTTAAGTATTTCACTCTTATAATGTTTAGATATACACATGTGTACGTGTACCATCATTACAAATGATTAAGCAGACATACATTTCTTTTAATTTTTGGGGATTGCAGAATTCTCAGCGATGCGAAGAATTAACCGTTTCAACTATATTATTATTATTATGTTATATTCATTATGTAGCGATTGGATAAAAATGCACTTTACTAAAGTGCATATTGTATAAAGTCACGTCACGCACTGTATCGGCTCACACAGGAAATACGACTTCGAAATCCAACACATCACTTTTCTCTTTTTAATCAGTCTAAAAGCTTCATTGTGGTGTATGTTAGCAAACGTTTTTGATTTCACTCACGTTTTCGAATCCACGGAACAGAAATTGTTTGGGTATATTAATTATAGTGAGCGAATAGAAAACAAAAGTTATTGATCATCAGTTGTCCCACTTAAATTTTAATAATTATTGGTTAAAAAGTCACACTTGGTTGCCTTGGCAAACGAGAAAATATACATTTATTTATGAGTGCTACTATTATAGATCTAAATAGCCTAAAACTTCCATTAAAATCGTCATCTACATTCAGTAACAATGATCCAACACCATCATAACCTTTCCAATTTACTTTTTTTTCCAATTTAAAATCCAAAACCAATTTACTCCACAATATTTGACACCTTACCCAAAATATACATAATTACTTAATTCAGTTAAAATTAGTGATTGGATTAAATGTATTTTTTTCCTAGATTGTTCTGAGAAAACCCAAAAACACCTATATTGGAACACTATTGGACCTTACTTGTCTGGGGCAATGGGCCATCGCTGGCACTTAAGAGCGTGTTAGCTCCGAAGTTCTGAAAGGATTTGGACTTTTCCATGCGCATGAAAGTGTAAACATTGGTTGATTGCACTGATGTATCTAAGTTAGGTGGCCTACACGGTTTTTATCACATCCTCCAAACGTACGTGGTGTACCTATAAAACACTATCTATACCCCAAAATAGCGTCGATGCCCTTAGTGCTTCACAAAGACAGAAAGAGTAAACCCAATCCATTCCATTTCCATGAGACAATTGGCTAAACAGGGTATCCTCGTTAGAAAACCGTATGAACGACATTCAGAAGATTCCTATTTCTTATTACTGGCTTGACAGAATATTATTAGTTTTAAACATTGATTGATAACAAATTAAAAAGACTGCTATCGCAAACGTTTTATAGCGGGCCAGTAGATAAGACAAAAAAAGCTGATACACAAATTTGTTTAGCACAAGGAGGATGAGTGTACACCTAGCGCTTTAACATCGCTTTGAGAAGTGAATTTCATCGCTTTGTTAATTAATATAAACTATTTCGTCAACACTAAGCTGTTTGTACCTATTATCATTTTTGTCGCATTCCATTTACTGAACCATGTCGTTTTTGTCTACTTTATAGAAATTTTTTTTACTATGTCAACATGTTTCAGTGACGTTTTGTTATGGATTTTGCTCTATAACTTCCTTATCGACTAATTACATTTTTGTTCATGCAAGTTCACGTTTTTGAACGCAATATTTCCCATGCGTCACAAAACGGCGCATTGCATCACAAAAATTGCATCTTTTATCGTCTACATTTTCAAGACATCATTCTTGAATTTTGCAGTTTTCTTCAAGGCTAAAAGGAAGAAATGTCTTCTTGTGCCTTCTTTTTAAACTGGCTTTCACAAGTGGTGAATATTGGATCAAAATTTGTACGTCATCTGTTTTTAAAATTAATTTAGATGGGTGAGATGACACACTGTCCTGTAAAAGTCGTTAGTAGTCATCATCATATCATGTTTTTGCACTGATATATGCGGAATCGTGGAAGAAATTTCTTAAAAAAACAATCTTTGATTCATCCGAAAAAAAACTCGGATGATCGAGGCATGGATAACCGAGATTGTACTGTATTATGATTATTTAGGCATGTTTTTTTTTTTGTACAGAAAGGTATGGCGTATAGCTAAAAATAATGAATATTTTTTTTTGTAAAGACAAGTTGAATCTTTCTAAGGTGAAAACCTACAGCTTAGAACAGAGTGTAAAAAAAGTCATCTTTTTTTTTTATTCACCGTGAAATTAAACATATGCAGGAATTTCCATAAAAGTTTTCATTCATTAAAATAATCACCTCCACAATCTGCTGCTCTCCCCCAACGAGATGTAACTTCATTAACCCTGGGTTTATAATTAGGAGTAAAAAAAGCTACTGCCCTCTACTCAGCTTTATTGGAAAATTGTCTACTTTGCATTTTATCTACCACAAATAAAAAGTGATAATTACATAAATTTAGTACACGATCCATTCTTGGTTTACATAATAAGGTTTTAATCACTGATAAAACAATTTTGTATGGAACCTAATGTTTGTATAAGAGCAACCTATTCTATCAGATTATTAGTTTTCATTCTAGTATGTAAATGAAACATTGAATTTCAATTATCATAAAAATATATTCTGAATTTTCCATATAAGAAAATAAATATTCGATAATGACCGAAACATGAGGTTTGGTAAGCAGGTGAATTCACGCATGTTTGTCGTTTTCTCGAGAACTAAAGGACAGACTGATTTATTTATTTATTTTTAAAGGATCGTATCACTAGTAATAATCATTTCAAATGTACGCACTACAGCTACCTATGATTTTTTCATAGCTTCGTCACAGAAATGGATTAATACAACAGAAAATTTGTATTGCACAATAAAATCGTAATATTTCCCCTAAAAATGGAAAATAGTACGACACGGAATATAATTGTAAGAAATAATAACGTAGCATCTAAAAAAAACACAACTCGAATCAATTCCGGTTCCTACACCCGAAATTCCGTACAAAAGCGTGATGTGCCTAAATCACACACACACTATTATTTGTATAAAAGATTTATTATGTTTTCACAACTAATAACTACAGTTCCTCATTTTTCTTCAATACGATTGTTAAAATCATCAGAAGTTGAGAATAATCAGTCCTGTTGTAGGAGACGAAAGGACCTACAACTTGTTCGAACATCCGTATGTACAAAAATACCCAAAAACTAAGTAAAATGTGGAGAAAGTTCATTTCCAGAATAATCCGGAACTTTTTTTAAATTGACATGTTCGTAAAAAATTACATTTCAAAGCAGGTGATTTAATTTTTATAAACTAATTTTTTTGAGTGGCACAGTATGATAATAAAAGATTGGCAAACTTTCAAGAAAAAAATTGATCAACTATCAGTTCATAACAGCAATTTGACAAAACGTGAAAATCATGCGAAATTCTACAAAATTAACATGTTTTCAATTGAAGTATTGAACTTTATGGAAACTTTGTCTTCCGCTCACTGAATGACTTCTCACACATTCCGGAAGGTATAAATAAAACCATTTATCTAGTTGAGTCAAAAAACATTTTAATTTGGGTCGGTGCATCGCAATGTCGTGATGGCATCTGATAAGGATGGGGGCATGTGTGTTGACATTCTGCGCTTTCATTATTTTTTCAATAATGGAATTTTTGACAATCCTGGCCTATTTTACGCCTTTGACAATTTTTGAGTTTTAGATTCAGCATCATGCAGTTTACGGTCCTTAGAAACAATGAGAGTAGTAAAGAGGAGAAAACTGTTAGAATTGAGAAAGTTCTTAGGCGTTTGGTCGCAACATTTATCTTCCAAGTTGCCAAGGGACCTACTTGACTTACCATCCTTCATGCCCTACGACGAAGCTTTACAACTTCCACTTCTATGCATTTTCTTTTCTTTATCATTCTCTTCCTCTCCTAGGTCTCAGATCGTTCATCACTCCTACGCTATGACATTTCTCTAAGGTTCTTCGTGCTGCTGTGGTAGCTTGATAGACAATATATCGACAGGAAAAAAAACGAACAATCTGTTGGGCTTAACACCGGTACGTACTAAGTTTACTGAATGAGAAAAGATATTCTGTATGTGGGTTCAATCACTGAAAATTCTTTTCGTGCTCAGGATACCCTGAAAATTGGAAGTTTTAAATTATTTATTATATAGTTAAATGCTGACACAGCTCGCTATCAGCTCACTATCGCAATGCTGACCACCGTCCTTTTCCTATCCTATATATGAGCTCCTCGCTTTGAGATAAGCATTCCCATTAATCATCAATAAAGTTCTTTTAAAAAAGTTCTACTGCTTTAGAGTTGCTTTAATTATATATTATTTAGCTGATGGTATAACAAAAAAGTGTTAAGAATAAACTATAACTTATCGTCTTTCTCTTCACTTTGAAAATATATTTGTTGTTAGTTTTCTAAAAAAAACAAAACCAACGGTAGTTCCTAAACTATCATCCGAAACCATGTTTTTCAGTAGAATTTGGAAACAACCAGTTCAAAAATTTTCAAGTTTCTCATACCGATTTTGTAGATGAATCAAGGTTGAAACGCTTGCTAAGCTCGCGGTGACGTTATCTATCCAGCAAGTTATCCTTTCTATATTATTAATAATTAGTTCTGGTATTGATTGTCTAGTCATTGGTGCAGAAATATATCAGAGGTAGGGCCCCCGGCCGGAGATCTGGATTGTCAAGGTTCGAGCCCTATCCCTGTCAAGTTTTTTTTCTTTTTCTACTAACTAATTAACTCTACTTGTAGGAAGGATTACACAGTTGGCTAAGGTTAGTCGATAGTTTCGTACCAGAGGAAGCTTTTCTAAAAAACTGCTATTATTGTTTAACTATTATTTAAATATGCATTTGTCTTTTGGGTTGACTATCCACTTTTAGCTTGAATTTGAATTTCGTTCGTTTGAGCTAGAAGTTTGGAGTTAGGAATTCCACGTTTTTACGATTTTCTGTGTAAATATATTTTTTAAATGATAAATCAGTTATCGGTTGACATATATGTATAAGCTATTGCCAATAGAAAACTGCTTCGGTAGATCTATAGCGCTCCAGGTTCAGGCTCTCCACTAGCGCGGATCTCACTTCACTAAGCTCGACCGCCTTAACTTTGAGAAGATCCCGTTAAGCCTATTGATGTCAGGCATTAGTGATTTTGGACTTAGTGAAATTATCATGAGCGACTTCCTCCTCTTCTCGAACGAGTTTTCGATAGTGCTAAAGCTATTTATTAGCCACGTATAGCAACATTTTAAGAAAAAACGACATTTTTTAAACTGTGATTATCTTTAATTACCACTGTTTGTCTTGTGTTTATCATATGATCTTCAGACTCATTAAGAATCTGCTTCATCATTCTTCTGAGAACTTCATCATATGCTCTGAATACTCATTAAGAATCATACGACACGCCACACGACACGATAGATTGAATTCAGAGATGGGAAGTGGTCACTCTAATTTTTCCCATTGGATCAAAGATTTATTGTTTTTACCATTTATAAATTATTTATAAAACAAAATACATATATATATATATATATATATATATATATATATATATATATATATATATATACCAATACCTAATTCAAAATGTAGAATGTGAATGAATAATCTAAGGACACTAGAGTCTTGCACCAGCCGAAAAAAAAATTGGCAAAATGCCTTTAAAATGATTCTTTATTTACACAATAAGATACTGAATACTGATATAGCAGGTATTTGATTTTCTTTTTATATTTTTTTGATACCATAGTAGTTTTGCAGTAGTCTTTACTCTTCTACGTTCAAATTTGCATCTTTTTTTAGACTTGTGAGACATTATCTTAAAAGATGAGCTTTGAACAATTTCATCAGATATGCTCTGCAACCAGAGAAAAACATAGATTTTTGTGCACTATAGAAAACCCCTTTGGATATAATCCGAACAGCCACGGAGTCAGCCTCGGTGACAGCTCTTGTGCCACCTCAGAGGGAACAAATGTTCCCTTCAATCGGGAGCCACCACTAAATTGATTGTTCTTTGTCTAACCCAGAGCCTTTGCTCGCTGTAGCTCTCACAAGGCTTTTAGGATTTTGAAAAGTGTGTGGAGTACTACTACTTTCTCCCAAAAAAATTATTAAATGTGGTCTAACCTTGCAGCAGACACATACGTAATAAGCTTTTTTCTATAATTTTCACAGGTAATATATGTAATTAGATGTGCTGATATTAAGGTAATCTGTTAATTGAACGTTGTCTAACTGGTTTTATTGCCTTGTTGATAATTTCATTTGACAAAATTACTCCTGGAACTAGCGCGAGTACAGAAAGTGATACAGTCGTTGTCACTTACTTACTCACTATTTGAGACTGGTCTGTTGATTTTATATATATAAATATATTATATATATATAGGTTAAGATCCGGACAGCGCCAATATACAGCCTTAATCCCCAATTATCGGAATGTAAACATCCCAATTGTATATAGAGAGGACTAACTCCGAAAATAAAGCAGTCTTGTGACAACTATCTTACGAGTTCTTATTATATACCTTTTTCTTTTTTTTTGAGTTTTAGAGCTCATAATCATGAACTGGTGCAGAAACCCGGGAACTGTGGATAGAGAATGAATAATAGAGTGCGAAAATAGAATTTTTTTTCCTTTTCTATTTTTCGTTCGCAATAGGAGGGATTTGACGGAAGGAGGAGTACTTAGACAGCCGGCCTTAAATCTCGTGGAGGAATCCGACATCTGACGAGTAGGAACTATGCCTGAGGCTCATGCCACTGCGTTCGCGCAGATGAGAGTTAAGGCTATGAACAGCCAGGACTTGTCCAGGATTTTGTGGAGCTGGAGAGGTTCACCGGAGAACTAGGGGAACTGAACCATTTTTTAAAAGGGGGAGACAGGAAAAGACGGAGGAAAATTTGATAGACTCCAAAGACGCGGAATCTTTGAAGGCGACCCTGACATGCCGAGTTAAGAGGAGTATCCTCAACCAAATTTAAGAAGATGAAGATACTCCGTGGGAAGTGGTGAAATTACGTCTGAAAAAAGGCTATGGAGGAGGGAGATGGACTCCCGAGGAGGACATATTTCAGATGTTTAGAGAAATGAAGTCCTCCAGGCAGAGCAATGGTCAATACGCGGCAGGCTTGGTGATAAGATTAAACAAAGTGACAGAAAAAATGAGGGAATCGCTAAGCATGGAAGAAGTGGAAGGGAGAATGGGTTTTCTATCCACGATCCTAAAGGTGCAATTGGCCAAACAAGACGGGACGGAAAGAAGGATTCCCTGAGGAGTGCGCGTTTCTGGAGTGTGCGCAATCAATGATAGATGCCAGTACCAAAGAAGTGAAAGTGAGGGTAAGAGACAAAAATAACGATTGGAGCCGGGCTACGTATAAAGGAATAAAGGGGGATAGGGAACAGGAAGATACACCCGGAAGAGAAAACCCTACGTCAGAGGAATCGGTTAAAGAACGACCCAGGGAAATGGAGACGATAGAGGGAAGGGTGAATGATAAACGTCACCAGATCATATGGAAAAGGAAGATGTCAGGAATACTGATGGCGACGTATGATAAGTACGGGAAGACCAGTATTGTGACAATATGGTCACTACTGGGGGCCCGGGAGGATCAGATTTTTAGAGCGATAAAGGAAAGACCTACCATTTGTTCGTGGGCAACGCAACAATTTGGGACCGCATAAAGAAACTTTGGCGGAAGGAACAGTTGGGGCTAAATCGCCGGTTCGTTCGGTGTATGATGGCAGTCCAAACTCTGCGGGACGCAGAAGACAGCGGGAAGTAACGTTGGCATGCCATCAAGGGAAGACGAACCACCGCAGTATACAAGAAACACTACAACCATTACGGAGGAATTATTATTTGTGGGGGATGCGCAAGTCAATTCAGGACCTCATAGGTTCCTGCGATGCCTGCTTACGGACGAAGTATGATCGTCACCCCTTAGGACCCCTTCTAAGGACCCCTAGGAGTGTGAGAGCAAGGTCTCTGTTTTCTTTTTCTTATGTTTATTTAGATAACTGTTATTTTGATTTGGAGTATTGTACATAAATATTAAGGATGTATTTTTTGTTTTTAAATATGAGCCACAGGGATTAAATACCAGATATGTTTTTAATTTTAATTTTCATTTATGTATATATCGTTCATGTGTGCTATCAGATTTGCATGTTTTTTTTCCTCTTTCTTTCTTTTCCTTTTCGTTGTTTTTTTACTCTTGGCAGGACTGGAGTCTTCACCAAGTGCAATGTGAAGTCTGGACGGTGGAAAATAAGATAGGGTAAAATAAATATTCTGTGTTAAGGACTACAGTCTGGGTATTGGGTGTACGGACCTTCGCCCGAGTGGGACGTGGACACAGACTGTCGTACCAGGGCAGCTGAGAGAATATAATTTGCGTGAGGATACACGCAAACTGGTGCGGGGGAGTTAAGATCCGGACAGCACCCATATACAGCCTTGATCCCCATTTATCGGGACGTAAACTCCAGTGGGGAAGCCCTCCGAATAGGAAATTGACTTTAATTTCCTCACTCCTTTACACATCTCATTGGGTTTTTGGTGTGTATACTTTTGCCAGATATATGTTTTTTTTTTATTGTTTTAACCTTTGTACCACATTTGATAAAGTTATGTTCTGTTTCTATGATTGTAAGACAGTGTTGTTCTGCTCTAGGTGAGCAGGAAATTATTATGTTAGAACTGTATATAATTAGCATAAGTGTTAAGTTTCAGTTCCCGACGGATGGTTAGGAACTGGTAGGAGGGAGTCAAAGCCAGAGGCTAGTTTATGTTGTAAGCAACCCATGATCCTATGCATGTCGGATTACTAGAGGCAATAAAGCAGTCTCTTTACAGAAGTTCAAGAGTGTAGTTCATTTCCCTCATTCCTATTTTTTTGAAGCTTAACCACCGATGATTAACTTATATATATATATGTTTATATTATTATTTCATTTAAATCTTAGATTGTTTAATTTTTTTTAGCATTTTTAAACATTTGTCACGACATCCTTTGAACGTACTTCACGGGTAATTATAGCTCGAACCGTCGAAAATTTTCGTGTTTAAAAATGTAAGTATAGATGGATTGTACTGATGTATCTAGGTTAGATGGTTTACGTGGTTTTTATCTACATCCTCCGACCACACTTCGTGCCCTATAAAACACTATCTATAATAAACGCCTGACATGTGGGACTGGGGTGTCGCCAGGACCCCGACCCGTCCCGAGGAGCCTGGGACCTGCTCCCGTCATTTTACCCTCATGTTCACGGCGTTGATGACCTGAGGGTTTCACGACGAAATAAACCCAAAAACACAAAAAAACAACGTTAAGGTATCAATTAATCAAGGGGTGGACAGATAACAGACGTTCTTTCATGTCATTTAATATAGCATGCTTCACACCAGCACAACATTAATAAACAAATAATATCCTTAAATTTAAAACCTTTTTCTGCAGTGACCAGTAAGACGGCTTTCTTCCTTAATTAATTTTTTTTATATAAATCATTGTTTGAAAAAAAAATCAATTTACCCTTAATAGGCAATAGGTTATTGTCATAAATTATCGCATTTATACCATACTTAAAAAATTAATTTAATCTATCATTCATTATGTATCCGTAATTAATTAACGACATAGGCTTGTTTCTGTGCGACTCACTGAGAGGCAATATCGTAGAACAGCTATTGAAGATGAGGGATAGAGATACTCGACGTTGTTGATCGGAGTAGAAGAGCAGGGGCACGAGGGTTTGTTCAGACCACTCACGGGTCGGACTTAATCAACACGACACTCGAGGCGAATGTAGATGTGATGGGATGCGTGGAAGCACAAGTGGTCTGTTATCTCCCTGTAGCAACTGTACCGTTTAATGATATTTGCCTCTAAGCGTTGTCTTCCTTACTTCGCTTTGATTGTCCCGCATTACAATGAGCCTCTTGTCTTCCACGCGTGCTATAGGATTAGCTTGACGACTTCCTGTCTACTGAGCTAATCTCTCCAATAACATTACGTTTTCCATTTAGTTCTGTAATTCGCTGGAAGGAATACTTACAACAGGTTCTCTACCTACACCCCATAATTAATTAGACCTTTGCTTCGAATTTTGCACCTAAGGCAAACGAACCTTATTACTTCCGTCATGAGATTACAAAATTAAATTCTTGGCCAACCAAGATTACCAATTTTATGTTGAAAGGCTGGTTATAGGATGCCAATAAATGGTGCAAATGGGATAGCGTACACTTGGCTAATTTCCCTCACATACAAATCGGCATTAAGAGAAGGGTTGCGGAACACGTGGAGCTTTTATGTCTTCACCAGTTTGCTTCTGTGCCTGTTCAGGTCTTCTTAGAGTTCCTGGTTTACCTGGAGTCATCCATTTGTTACCACAACGCCATGATCACTATAAAAAATCAATAAGTTTCGTCGATAAATATTTTTCTATAATTGTCAGTAAGGTATCAAATTTAATATTTTGGTCTCTAGATTAAATATGTGTTATTCTGTTTTGTATTTTAAAAATATAACTGCAAAAAGTGTTTAAGTGTTCACAACGGAAACGAAACTTTTTTTAGAGGCATGATATTTTTTATAATAGCTCCAATTGATGTCCCGGTAATTAACTAGTAATGAAAGATAAATATTGTCTTTATCATTTGCATTATATTATTGGTTTTGTTATATAAAACAGGGATCGCTGGACCCCTGATGGACCTAGACATGAAATCTTGCATTGAGACCCATTTGATGATCCTGAGTCATAAAAACTATTGACAACTCATAAAAAAGCATCCAGTGTATTAAATTCATTAAATAGTTGATAAAAAAAACTTATTTACAATAAAACCTATATTTAGACATGTAACATCAACTAATTTCATGAGTAATTCTCTAAATTTGTCATTGAACGATAATTTCAAAATAAAGAATGATTTTAATGACCACATGTCATATATATATATATATACGAGTATATCTAGTTTTTGTTAACATAGCAGCTGGACATTGTTTTACCATTTATTAGAAACATGTCCCTATCGAAATATTAACGGACATGTTTCGATTGTATAATGTTTTATAATACATAAGATGGTGTATATACACCAACAGTACCATACAACCAACACGGTTAACATAAAGAGAGCAAATTTAGTCAGGTTGTAACAGGAGATACGACCATATAAAAAAATAATAATCCATTACTGTTAGGAAGGGGAAAGACAGGTAATGTGGGGAGATGGAATTCTACATGATAAGACATTACATTTCACCGAATATATGCATACCATGTAGCTTTCACCGTCTATATGCATACCATATACCTTCCACCGACCATATGCATACGTCTTACGTATCGAGGATCATGATCATTTTAAAATAAGTTTCCGTCGTCAACAATATTTTAGATTTTATGTAAATTGGGGTTGAATTTTTGTGTCCTGTAAAACATCTGAAAATGGAAGTAGCTGGTTTTGATTTTAAATGCCCGTTCGCGTCGATACCAACATTCATAATATACATACATAGACATTCTGTCCAGAAACCTCCCCTCTAGGGAGGTGTGTAAGTGTGAGGAGAAATGCTGATCTCACCTTCCTGTTCGATAGTTTCCCCATGTGGTGAACCATTCATCATTAACCATTGCCAATTAACAGGGCAGTGCCTACAATATCTATCTACAATAGAGAAGAAAACAGAAATCCAGGGAAAGCTGGCCAGGACCTCATATTATACATATTTATACAATCACAGCAGATTAGGAAGGTACCACCACTTTAGGGGCCTAGGAGGATTCTAAGGACGAATGCTACTAAATAAGGAGTTATTCATCAACAACAATGTCTGCCCACAAGTCAGTATTCGTGAAACACATGGGTGCTTTCAACAGCTTTTAGCGATCTCAGGTGCTTTCAATCCTGCCACTCATGGCGGTGCCTAATCTACCCGGGGGCGGTCGAATGTACTACTGCAGATAATAGGTTACTAGCAGATTTGAGATATAATTTGTGGCAGACAGTTAATAGATTATGACTTAACCCACATGTCCTAAAATAAAGAGTCTATATGGATGGATGAATGGATAGGTTTTCGTGGAATTAGAAATAGAATGGCAAGGACAGAAGGCATCTAGAGATAATTAGAAAGACCTGTATTTTTTTATTTAGAAAGAATATGATAACATAAGCAACGTAAGAAAACTTTATTCACGTTTTTATTTACAATTCATCTTGAATTAATAATTGTAATTATGTGATACAGTAATCATTTCTCTGAGGACTCATTCACTAGTGGTCTGATCTTCACCCTTGTATTAACCAACAGCCACTAGGTAAAGATATACTGTTAATTCTTATCTGTGGTACCTCAATTTCTTTTAATAACAAAACTATCTATTTTTATTTGACAAGTATAAATTTTAATGTGTTCGAAATTTGAACGAGATGGCAGACAAGCAGGCTTATAATACAATGTATAATTCTAAACTCATACAATCAACTACATTCTGATTGGCAGCCTGCTCTCCCACTCTCTAGAGCGTAGTGGAGGAAGTGTCAGTTATCCTCTTACAATTCTTCGTTAATGTTTGAGTGTTGTTCTTGAGTTATACCAGTTGTTTACAAAAGCGGTTTGTATGTACCCTACCCCTTTCCTTCATTACCTACTGCTCATTTTCTATAATCTCTGTAGAAGATTGTAAAATAATTCTACAAGCTGCATTTCCGTCCTTTCTCCATCTTTTTTTACCAGATTCATCGAAGTAAGCCCTATTGGTTTATCCATTGTCTCCCCTTTTCTGATCCTACCAGAAAACACATACTTTATTTCGTTTTTCCGTTTTCTGATTTTCAAAGCGACACTTCTCACTTTTAGTTCCTCAAGAGCTGTGTTATGACGCAGACAGGCAGAAGAGAAACGGAGAGGAATACAAGTAGCGGAAAAGAGATGGACCACCTTTAGGCACTGACTACGGCATAATAATTTGTCATTCATATTTAATGGCTTTTCCGATGTCAAGTGTTTGCTCTGCTCTTTCATAATGGCTTCTCTACTCTAGACTGCCTCCCTTTATTTATAAATAAAGCAGTGGCCCTCGTCCACACTACCACCTTATCTAGGCATACTGTCATCCCTATTATGTCAGGCGGGTTGACGTTACACTCCCGTCACCATAGAAACGCATTCCCGTATCTGTGTTGGGGGTGGCCAAAATCAACTGCGGAGGGATTTTATATCAAATTATTTTCAGAATATTATACAAGCAAAAAAAAAAAATGGAATAAACCGATTTACCTTAAGTTAATATCCCTTAGAAAACGAATAAAATAAAATATTGGACATTCTGGAAACAAAGATTTTGTAAGTGGCAGACCTGCAGCTCCTCTTTTAACTCTAATCAATCTTAAAAAACTATTTAAGATGATTACATAAAACTAAATTGTTAACGGGAACTATAAATTTAATTTTATAAACTAAATGCTATTATGAGTAACAGTTCTGTTTGTTAGAAATCTTAGAGCTTATCTAAAAAGTTTCGCTTATAAATATAATTTCGAAATTTGGTGGGACAAAGTAAAAAAAAAAGAAAGAAGAAATGTATATTTGTTTTAATCGTAACAATAAGGACTTTTACTGACCTAAAGAAAGAAAATATTGAAAAAAGAAAAAAAATACAGTCTTGAATTCTTAGCTATTGCATTTAGGCGTTACATACACGAAATTCACATAACATTAGGAAATATGAATTATTTTGGTTTTATATTAGTATTTCTAGTATACGAGGGTGAACTGAAAAGTTTCCGACCTCAACATGAAGATAGCAGCAGTCGTAAATAAAAGCTAGTGAATGTCGTTGTCTGTTGACAGTTACTCACCAAAGTTTCAGCCATTTTGGACGCGCAGTTGTTGTGTAACAGTCGTTTGATTGAGTCGATGTGAGTGTTTTTATGAAAATGGACAAAATCGATTACGTCCTGTCATTAAATATTTGTTTTTAAAAGGCAATACGCCTACGAAAATCAAAGATGAATTGGATTCTGTGTATGGGGACTCTGCGCCATCATTTACCACAGTGAAGTTTTGGGCAGCTGAATTTAAACGTGGTCGTAAGAGCTTGGGAGACGATGAACGTTCCGGACGTCCAAAAACTGCAACTACCGACGAAAACATCGCCAAAGTTCACCAAATGGTGCTAGACGACCGCCAAATTAAAGTGAGAGAGATAGCAGAGGTTATGAACATGTCAAAAGAACGTGTTTGTCACATATTAAATCAACATTTAGAGATGAGAAAGCTGTCCGCGCGTTGGGTGGTGATTGGTCCGCGTTTGCTCACGTTAGACCAAAAACGTGTTCGAATGAACATTTCCAACGCTCTGTTGGTGCAGTTTAGGTGCCGATTAATTACTTTGGATGAAACTTGGATACACCATTATACGCCCGAAACAAAAATACAGTCCAAACAGTGGACTGCAAAGGGAGAACCAGCTCCAAAAAAAGCAAAAACTGTTTTTTCGGCTGGGAAAGTGATGGTCACTGTTTTTTCGGATAGTCATGGAGTTATTTTAATCGATTATCTTCAAAAACGAAAAAACATTACAGGAGCATACTACGCATCATTACTTGACAAGCTGAAGGCAGAACTTGCGGAAAAACGGCCACATTTGCAGAAAAAGAAAATCCTGTTTCACCAAGACAACGCACCGCCTCATACCTCAGTGGTTGCCATGGCGAAAATCCATGAATTATGGTTTGAACTGTTTTACCATTCGCCTTACTCTCCAGATCTAGCCCCAAGCGACTTCTTTTTGTTCCCTCATCTAAAAATTGCGCTCGGAGGACAGAGATTTTCGTCAAATGAAGAGGCAATCACCTTCGTGAACGATTATTTTACAGAGAAAAACGCCGAGTACTATTTGGACGGGTAACAGAGATGGGAGCATCGCTGGGAGAAGTGTGTAGAGTTACAAGGAGACTATGTTGAAAAATAAAAATAAAAATTCTGAAAAAACGTCTTGCATCTTTGTTAGGTCAGAAAATTTTCAGACCACCTTTGTATGTGATGCCTTGGGGGCCACAATTAGTAAATACCCCATCATGATAATTCTGGGGATTTATTCAAACTTAAGAGCAATAATATTTATATAATATATAACAATTAGGTATGCAGATATGATATGCCTTTCAGGGTAATAAAGGACTGAACCAAGGGCTAAGGACTAAAGGACTGCTGCCTTTTCCCATATCCTCTTTAATGTGAATATGTAGAATGTCCTTAAGGTATGGAAGCGCTGTGGTCTTGTGGGCGTTTAAGTAAGCGCTTTATTTAGTATCTCCAATTTGCGGGCGATGACGTGTCATCCTTTCGAATGAATACGATATAAGCTACATGATAAGGAAGCTGGTGCACACATACTCCAGAAAGGGCTCGATCACTATTACGCCGGTGCTCTCATGTTTTTAAACAGGTCTAGATCTAAAGCATTTTTATAATAAACAGTTCAATAGCCCGCAGTCACCTACAAGTGCTGAAACAAAACACAATACCTTATATATTTATATTGGATGCTCTTCCCGGTCATCACTTCCCAATAAGATTTAGGAAAATAGGCAAATGTGAGGTTTATTGCTATTCACATGTTGCTTTATTTCAACTAGTGATAAAATAAACGAAATAGAATTGTTTTTCCGTGTTTTTAAAACTTGTTCTTTATTCTTTTTTGGTTATAGTAGGGTTGCGAACTTACATTGCTTTCCACATCAACTCAACTTACGAGATATTGGACATTGTCGATTTAGTAAATAAAACCAAAATTTCACAATTATTTACAAACGATTTTTTTTTTAGATTCAAAATCAAAATGGAACATTTTTTTTCCAAGACAAAAAAAATGAGCATTTCCAACGGGCCAAATGAAAACAACTGTGATACTATTGTAGTAGGTTTTAGGAAACAATTAACGGATAATATCAGAAGTCAGAACATGTTTGTTGCTCCTAGGGAAAGGTTCTAAGGATATGAAATCTGAATATGATGAACAGACACTAAAAGTCAGAACATCTCTCAATATCAATATCCCGTGAACAGTCTGAATATCAGAAACTGACACTGTACGTGTCAACGGACAAAATAAAAATCAAGAACGCCGGATGAAAGGACAGGCATATTTGGGGTATAGAAGGCCCCTGAATCAGTGCCAAACTTACGATGATAAAAAAAAATTCGAAATTTTGACAAAACCAAAATAATAAATGCGCATTAGTACCGGATCATGGACGCGAAGAAATTTTTAAACATTTCTATGAGGGATTCAGATTATGGGAAAATTTACGTTTGCGATATAGTCCAAAAAGTAATTCCAAAAACAAAAAGCGAAGCGCAATCTTGCCAAAGTTGCATACTAAAATACACTATAAATTTCGAGAGCCAAATTTATCCCTTATGCAAAGCAATGTTTATGGTTTGTGAGAGTGACAAGTTAGTAATTGGGTGAGGGAAGTTAAGCCTTGAAATGGGGGAAAAGAAAGGGCAAAGAAAAACTTCAGGTAGAATTTCATGTAAGGACGACTTTGCTCGAAAACATTAATTGACTCCCATCCACTCCCTCCTACTACCCTACTGTCGATCGGATTTTGACCTTTTGTACCTTGAGCAGACGTCCTTAACCAAAACTGACAATGCTATACGTTAAAACATATTTTAATAAAAATATAAAATGTGGCAAAACGTCGAATCGCAAAAACTCTTTGACAAAAATGTTGAAGAAAATGAAAATAAGTTTGTACAAATCAAAAAAAGACCAGATGAAGAAAATAATATTAATGACCAGCAATGGTCCGAACATCAAAAATAAAATAAAAGTCAACTGTGCAGAGCTCCACTGTTATGTACAACATTGCAAATTTTCAACTTTTGCCTCAATAATACTTGTCCAACACAAGAAAATATTTAAATGAAGGGAAAACCATAATTATTTTTCACATGGTTGCACTTACCAAAACATGACTAATGTAATGACTAACGCTTTATTACAGTTAGGAAAAAAAAAAAATTTCTTGTCCAGCGTCACACCTAAATGCTATGTGATAAACATCGAAATAAAAATCAGAAACCACACACTTTTTTTGCCAAACGATTGCATACGAGCTGCAGAAAAAGCGAGAGCCCGACCACAACCTTATGAGGCAGAACTGCTCGATTATAATTTCTTTTACAGCTATAATGTGAACCTATAACTTAATATTTAATAAGTGAACTTAATACTTTAGTGTAAGGCCAGGCAAACACCAGGAGATACTAATGTGACCTACATAAAAGCCTTGAACTATACACCAGAGGGATTAATGAAATAACGGATTTAAATGTTGCGTAGAACCTCCTCAAGGACGACGAATCTCAAAATAGCAGGTGTGAAACTGAGTTCCCAAGACTCCTTAAAAACAGATTAAAAATTAAAATTATTAAATGCACCACACGCAACTTAAATCGGCGTGGTCTTGAAATTGTTGGGATTTCTACGATAATTTGCCTCACACCCCTGAATTGCCACAAATGTTTTTGTTTAACCGGATCAAAACCAAATATTTTTAAAAATGAGTATGTTTTCAAAAATGGAACGATAACGTGACTATTTTTTTATTTGATTCCTTCTTATACCTAAACATTTTACAATGTAAAAGTAGTACTTTTTCCTTGAATTGTACGCTGTGATCTATTAAAAAACTGAATTATAACTAAACAAACAAAATGTTAATATTTGGTTGTAGACTTTTTTAAAATAAAAAATACAGCGCAAAACACCTACCTTTTCCAAAATAATAATAGAATTAAAGTGTTAATGTTCTAAAAGCTTATGAAACTACAAAAACTCTTCTTTAAAACTCCTCTGTAAATTTAAACGAGAATACTTAACCAAAGGTTTCACGATCCAATAACCAGTATCTATAGGTTTTTTTTTTTTACAATAACACGTACCTCAGTTGTTTTAAAACTGAATAAGGATTTTCCTGATTGTAAACATTCAGTTACTAAAATTACTTTATTGAAGCATTAAATCAAAATTAATTTATATAAATGAATAACTGTTTAAAATTTAGTTTTAAGTTTACTAAGTACAGTTTTCCCTTTCTTCTGAAAACTTTGAGAGGTATTGGTTTGGATATTCTGCTTAAAACCAATAAAAATATAAGCATTTCAATCAGTCACGGAAATGATCGGTTGCGAAAAGATATTATAACTTCTTCTTAGATCAGTAAGCCATTCTTCCTCGGCGATTTATTTTCATTTCACCATTCAGTATAGTAATTTTTCAAAAGTTATGACTCAACAGCCATAAGATCATAAAAAAAACTTGGTGCTTCAAGTGTCCGTTATGTAACCACGATAAATATTGAAACGCTCATTTACGCAATTGAGTTGATCGTTTAAACAGTTTCGGACAAGTTTAAGTAATTGCTGAGGAAGAAAGGAAGAGGCCCTACATTCATTTATCTACGGTGCGATTGTATTTTTCCGAATAAAACGCTTTCTACAATAGCAGTCATAAAGATTACTCAATTTATCTACAGTGTAAAAAGGTATGTCATAAAAGACCTTGAACTATGCCGATTAGTTACTGGCTTGGATAGAATAGTTGGAAGTTTAGAAATGAAAAATTAATCTAGAAAAAAGCCGTGTTTGTTTCGCTAAATTTTGACATTTCTGAAGTCCCTGTTTCAGCAATAAATATATTAAAACTTCTTTGTTATGATGAAATTACAATCTTATTGGGGAATAAGTAATTGTGATAAATTTTCTCTATATACCATATTTACAATTTTCATTCACTCGCTTATTCATACAGTATTTACAAACATCCTAGAGACCTCCCCCATCCACGTGGTTGTCACCACCCTCGGATGCTAACGAGGAAGCGGAGTCTTGGGAAGTACCCCACGGCCCTCCGTCAGCCACGTCACTGGATACGAGCCAGTGGAGGCCGACGAAGAGCGTGTGAGCCATCAGCAATAAATAATGGATAGATTTTGGGACGCTAGTACTGAAATAACTAGTTAGCTATTTGCCAAAATAGACATCGTTTCAAATAATATAAAAGAGGAGGGATGTATTTATAAAGACCTGCCACGGTGAATAAATTTAATTTAGGTGCACTTTCCTTCATTGGTTTTGATCTGCCATTGATTGCACTGTGATAAGGTGTTTTTGAATGTTACGTTAAGAAGAGTCCTATTTTCACCCCTAAAGAATTTTTGGCATTCGGTTTTGAATTTTCCAATGGTTGAATGTTAACCATTTTTAATTTTGGCATTCTTAAATGAGTGGTGGGCCACGCTACCTTAAAGGATCGCCTCCTGTGACCAACATGGCCCCGACCTCTTACCCGAGGGAGCGTTAAGCGGCCATTCAAGTTTAGAACGCATTTGTCTTTGCCGGCTTATCAAGCCGTTCTACAGTTATATTTTTAAATATTTTTTGCGTCTATTGAATGTGCTATTCGAAATATTAAATAAATATATATACACATGGAAAAGCGGTGGCAGTTCCTCTGTTTTTTTCGTTTTATTTTTTTAATTTGATCCACAGGGGCGTTCGCCCTCCTGTTTCATAAATCCTCTGGATGGGAAGTTTATTAGGTGACGCAACAGTTGGTCTACCCTAGCCCACATATGCTCGACCCCCTTCCAGATACTTTTTATTTCTTGTTTTCTGGAACAATATCCTCACTACCGCTTTTGAACTTTATTATTTCTTATGTAAAATAAATCATTTTTAGAACGGATGTCAGTTTTAAGAAATATCATTTGATTTGTAATTAGTATTTTAATATTCTAAACGAGTAAAAACTCCAGTAAGCGACACTTGTTTTTATATAACAAGATTAAATTCCGAGAATAAATCATTCATTCCGACCTTAAACTGGTTTTGAGCTACGACCAACTGTTTTGTGTTTAATTTGACTAATTATCTTAAACTGTGAGAATTGGACAGGAGATCAGAATCCCTCTATTGTCGCGTAATTTTAATATTCATATGTATAGTTTAAATAGTATTTTCAATTAAAGAAGAGAAAGGAATGTTCAATTTATATACTATTATTTATGTAGTACCATTTTAAGTAAATATACTATTTTTTATTAGTATACTATTTGTCCTTGGACTTGGATGCTACTCCCGTGTATCCCATCTCTACTCCTTCCGTAGACAATATTTCTTAGGATCATAACTTCTCCATGCCATAAATCCTCATCTGCCTCCCAATATTTTAAATCTTTTACAGTTCAAATCCTCAGTCTACTGCCGTATCATTGGATCTTGGTAATCTTTATACTGGCTCCAGGCTCCACCACTCTCTGGGATTATCTCCCTACTAATATCCCCCATACTTCATATTTAGGAACATTCCAAACCTACCTATGCCAGTACCCCCTCAACATCCAGACAGGCACTTTTAATGAGAATCAATTATTCATGTCTATGACAATACTTATTTATACTCCAATATATTACATATGTACAAGTCTATTTATATTTTGAATTCATTTTTCTTTATTTTTTTATTTGATTTTTTTTGTAATGATTTATATATCGATCTAATGATGTTTTCTTCTTCTTTTCCCAACTTTTTTCTGTGATGAATTATTTATTTTGTTTGAAATGATATCACTATTGGTGGATCATCTTACTCGAAGGCGTATTTTTATAGTAAAAAACTAATTCACATTAATTCACACTAATTACTGTTTTGATTTGAAATGAGTACATTCACATCATGATGAGCTTTTTATTTTTTTTTAAATAGTTTGAAATTTGCATTTAATTCATTAGTACTTCGTTAATTTTTAAAGTAATAACTTGTTGCCTTACTTTTATTTTATCCATGTAGACTTGGGGGGCCTCTGGGCTGTTTGTATATATAGTGTGAATGAAAATTGTAAATTGGTATGAACGAGACCATATAGCACAATTACTTATAGCCCAATCAGGCAGATTGTAATTTTATCATATTAAAGTTGTTATAATAAACAAAAAAAAACTTTTATTTTATACATTAAGTAAGTTTACTGTACAAAAGTGGCCATATGAATTGGAAATCATACAAATCTTTTCACATCTTGCCAGGGACACTGGCAGTGTACATTGTGTTTGTGTTAGTCACGTCAGCCCACTGAGTCATTCTACTGAGTTCTCTGCGATTTGCTTGTCGTTTGAGAGATTACTGATAAATGTTGTGTATTTGATTGGATGACTATGATTATTACCTCTCATCAAAAGAAACGATTACGTTAGAACGAAGTAAATTTTTAGATAATACAGGACGAATGAGCAGCGGAGCGAGTAGGCAACTGGTCACGGACCCCAGCTTGAGGAGTCGCAGTAGAACTATATACCAGATAGAATTATATACTCGTTAGAATCATATTATTTTTATTATTATGTTTCCGTCTTCCGCATCCGTCTTATCACTTTTGCTGCATACCCTGTCATAATTATAGTTTCTTCATCTGGTTTAACTTCGAAGCGTTATTTCGGGCCATTCAGCCGTAGGACACAACAGGTTTTACATTTAAAATGAATTCGATAATTTGCAAAGAAGTAATAAAAAAGCCTTGCAACAGCAACAGCTCATTTTTTACCGGAATCGTCATCAATGGAGAAACGCAATGTCGGTTAGTGTAATTCTAAAAGAAGCAACTACTTGCTGTATGTAATCCGATTTTCATGTGATTCTTGATTAGATTAGCGGGATTTCATATCATTGCAATGTTGATTAGTTCGAATCTTTTAGTTCAAAGGCCCTTTAAAATATTCCATTTCTTTAACCATAGATAGACAAGAATAAAATAATGAATTCACAATGAGAACTGACAAAAAAAAACCTTAAGGCATACATACATTTATTAATAACAGCTACATCTGAATATTGACTAATTTAAAAACTTTAATAAAAAGTATAAAGTATCCAATTCAAACATTGATTTTTTATTGTTTTCAATTGTTGGTCTTCAAATGATTATGCGTATATATTTATGTCGATATTTTAAATAATGTTACGATGACATCGCGTTGCAAAATATTCGTTGGAATACATGCTTAAAATAAACAAACGTAACCATATATAAATCATGTTTGGAAAAGAGTGTGTGTACTGTGTTTTCTTCTGTTTTTATAGAAAAATCTGACCTGCCTTAATAGTATATAATATTATATAAAGCGATATAAACATGATAAATTTTATTATGCGCTCAGACTTAAGATTTTATTATAAAGATGATAAATTTTATTATGCGCTCAGACTCTTCAAAATGTTTTGTTTTTGTTTTTTAAAGCTTTCAAACTTGAGCAATTATTTGGGACCTATTTGAAGGATATAGAATATGAGGAGTGTTATCCCCTTGTTAAAAAATTAATATATGTTACAATATACAGATTCTACAAACGAATCTATTTATAATTGCTTCATTATATTTCCTGCAGCTTGGCTAGATTTTATACAAAGTCTGTTTTCTAAGAATAGTGATCTGCACTATACAAAAGTATAATGATGTACATTATTCAATAATGGACTGAATTTATTACAATTGATAGGGCTCATCTTATTTATCATAGACTTAAAACTAACTTACATCTAACAATAAAAACTTAAACTAAATCCCCGACAGTCTGTTGCCATCGATATGGGAAGGGTGGTGGGTAGTGTTGAAATGGAGGTTCCATAGTGCGGTATGTGAGGTGCCGAAACGAGTCAAAAGACTTTGTTTCTCCGGTAGATGTACTCACCCACTAATGGCATACCAAGCAACGGATGCAGGTCAGAGTTCTTCAACCAAGATAGGTATGTCGGACCACTTTTCTCAATTTTTCAAAAGTTGTGACTCAAAAGTTATAAGATCATAAGTAATATTGGAGCTTCACACGACTTCTAGGCTATTCTTGGGAGCATTTATCTTATGAGGTGAGTTGCAATAAAGATCGGAAACATTAGCTCTTTTGGCACTGCTTAAGATAGTAGTCATTTACAAGCAATTAATTTTCATCGCAGTTATTGCTAATATTGTATTAATTATTATTCTTATATAAAATTTAGCTTTATTTATTTTTTTCTAATGTCTATTTTGTTTTTTTAATTATTCATATGAAAGTCTACTTAATCGGTTGCAGTACTATTAATTCCAATGCATCCACTTATTTAAATCATGGAATATGTAGTAAATCAAAAATACGTGGGAGGTACATTATCGAAACTTAATCATCAGTAATTAAATGGAAATGCTGACCCGCACCACTAACAAGCTAAATTGAAAAATCTATATTTCAGATTGAATGGTAACCCAAGGAGAAGTTCACCTCGAACATTCCTCAAGTTGAAATAACTTAAGTAATAATTGGTCTTCTAGACGATAATTACACATTGATTACTCTTACCTGACCTAAGATAATGATTCGAAGTTTAATTATTCACAATTAAAAAGTTCATTCTGTAATAAAATACTGGCACATTTAACTACGTAAAGCTATTAAAATTATTAGTTTCAAGTTATATTTATAACAATATTTAATATATTATCATACTTTTACAGTGACTATTATTTGGTTACCCAGGATCATTGCCCTAAATAGATTTTATCATATTTACTAAAATTAATAATATCTTCAGAGATAGGATCTGGAAGTATGATTACAATTCTCATACATCACATGGTGTGCTGTTCAGAAAACAGATACAATATAAAATTAGTTTTACTCGCCATTAATTTAGGGGGGGAAATTTTAAGCGTTGTTTGTGTACGAGTGCAGTGCAGTGATTTTGGCAGTCGTGTTACCCTTCCCCTCGCACCATGCTGAGAGTCTACGGCCAGATGTCGAGTAATAAACATGATTATTGGTAAATCTACTATTGTGTATACTCAAGTAATTCCACGCATTCTGGAATAGAAATTAATCAGTGGGAATGACAGACAGTTAGTGGTAGGTATATTGATAGCCGGAATGACAGACAGTTAGTGGTAAGTATATTGATAGCCGGAATGACAGACAGTTAGTGGTAAGTATATTGATAGCCGGAATGACAGACAGTTAGTGGTAAGTATATTGATAGCCGGAATGACAGACAGTTAGTGGTAAGTATATTGATAGCCGGAATGACAGACAGTTAGTGGTAAGTATATTGATAGCCGGAATTGAGATATAGTTTGTTTCTTTAAACTATTCACGATTTTCAAAGGGGCACACCCTGTGGATCGCCGCAAGGCTAACATTGGTCAACCATCTACATACAGAAATACCTGCTGCAATCAACTTATCAAGAATGCACAGTTCAGTTTACTTACCTTAAACATAGCTCCTTTTGTTTGATAGTTTGCTTTACGATTAATTTAAAAGAGGCCTCAATGAGTGAATACATCAGAGTTAATTAAATAAGTATTTGTTCAAAGCAAATTGAGTCGTTTGTCGGTAAATCCGAAGTATACATAACATGGACCATTTTCGATTTATCAGTTTTAGGTAAATGCCCGCGTCCCGGTCAACTTTTGTAATTAAATGCTAGTATAAAAGAAACAAGTGATTTTAAATATTTTATTAAATATATTTACAATATCAAAGTCAACTCACCTGGGTGTAAGTCATCCAACAACAGGGCTCAACTTGGTTCGCGTCCAGACCCCAAAACTCGAGCTCCTCTTCAAATAAGGGACCGCAAACGTCCGTAGGGTAATGGAGCTTGCCCGTCCTATCAACAAACAAAATCTCTTTACTTGTTTTAAACCACTCAAAATGTATGTATAGAGGGTCACACCTGAGCAAATAAATGGGTAAAGTATTTCGGTAGGTTTTCTTTTGAAAAATTTCACCCAGCATATTCAATTGTATTTTAGCTATAAAAATATTCAAATATATGTATATATTCACAAGATAATGATTAAAAGATGTGCATAACAACCTTCCAAAGTTTATTAATAATTAGTTTGTTGCCTTAGGACGGACTGATAGCGGTCGAAAGGACATCTTCAAATCATTCCAAGACAAGAAATTAAAATTTTGATTTCATTTTATGAACACATTCTTTCACAGAATTTTGTTGATTAATTATGGTATGTTCTGGGTGGGTAAATATTTCAACCGAACAATATTCTTACGCGCAGCCATTAAATCCTAGCCTGTTGTTATGGTGTTATTGGTGCTGATTTTCTGTGGTCATATTAAAAACATACATACAGTAGTGATCGACAGTTTCCCGAATGATCATATATTTCTTATTACTCTATGATGAGGATTTAACATTTTTTTTTAAAGGATTAAATAGGAACATATGTTATTGCTATGACATGATAGGGCAATAAATCATTGAAATAACTGGTCTCGATATTACCAAATTTACAACATTTCATTTAAACTGTCATTCATACAGTGTTTACAGCATAAATTCATGCTGTACTGGCAGGAATTCCAACTCAGGGATATCCTCTTTCACCCCCTTATGGGGGGTTCTTGAAACGACTGTTTTTTGTTTGAGGATAGATATTGCCAGTAAGTGCGAAAGGGTGTGCTATAAAGTATTGTATTGGTGTTTATGAGTTTTTTTTTTTTTTTTTTTTTTTTAGTTTTTTATTTGTAAAATTACAATCTATTTACAATTGCTTTATTGTATTTTCTGTAGCTTGGCTACATTTTATAGAAATTCTAGTATTCAAAATAGTGATCTAGCATTGCACAAAAGTTTTTTTTTCTTTCTTTCATCATAGCTCCTTTAAATTTATAGATGATTAGACATAATTATAGATCTTCAGGCAGATCTATTTAAAAACTATTTTTGTATTTCCTTTAGCGTCGCTACATTATATGCAGGTTTTGTTATTTTATAAAAATGTACAAAAGTATAATGATGTACATTATACATTAATGAGCTGAATTAATAAAAAGTGATGAGACTCACCTTATCTATAATAATTTTAAAACTAAATTCCATCAAACAATAAAAACTTAAACTAAATCTTAGCCTCCTACAGTCCCCCAACAGTCTGTTGCCATCGATGCGGCAGGGGTGGTGGGGCCGTAGGGTTAAACACTGGGTTTGCGAGGTGTCACAACGAGTCAAGAAACTTGATGTGTCTCCGGTGGATGAACTCACCCACCGACGGCACACCAAGCATCGGGTGGAGGTCGATGTTCTTTAACCAAGATAGGTATGTCGGACCACTTTTCTCATGATTCCATTTTAGAATTGTTGTAGAAATTTAGCTGTATTGTCAGGCAAGTGAGTATATTACGGGATATCGTACAGCAGAGCTGACCGGAGGGCAAATTTATATATCATTAGTTTGAGACGCAGCGACAAGTTGGGTGAGGTTAGGAAGTGGTGAAGCCGGCAAGACCTGTGTCGTACTTTTATCTATTGTATTACTAAAATAAGTAGAGAAATGGAGATGCCTATCCATTTTGATACCCAGATAGTACTACATTGAGAAAGCCGGTGAGTTCTGTTGCCCTCCTATTGTATAGTAATTTGGCAAGACTTTTTCCTTAGAAGTAAGAATTTATGTATAGTATTAATCCACTAATTTCATTAATAAACCACTGTTTTCATTTATTTCTTCATTAAGTATTTTAATGGGAGGGGGAAACAGTTTTATGTCTTCAATTTTAAGGCAGCTAATAATTTGTTTATTTATATGTAATTTTTTAGTTTAGTATATCTACTATATACGCATTATTTTTAGGAAGTCTTTGTTCTTTATTCACTTTTCACCTAAAAGCCCTTGTGAGATTGAAATTGATAATTTTTGTCCAATTGATAATTGGAAGCTGAAAATTGTACGTTATCTATTTAAATAAGTAGCATGCCACCGTGAGTACCTGTAATAGTTGAGAACTTGAGCGAAGACCCCAGGGTGCCTGTCGAAGAAGTATTCGTTGAGGATGGGGTCGTAGTTGGCAAGTGCCTCGGTGAGCCGGGACAGCCTCGTGGCAGGGATTTTCTTGAGGGTCGCCTTGTAGGTTTCGTGGCGGATACCGCCCACGTTCAAGACGACCCGGTTCTCCGCGTCCATGTTTATCAGGTTCATCTTGGAGCCTGAAACAGACATCGTTTTAGTCAGCAGGTGATGGATAATGGTCAGGTCAAGTTATAAACCTTTTTGTGATCTATTCCTGTAGAAAAATAGCTAAATAAATAATATAAATAAAGGTGCCGGTGTTGATTCCTACCCGAACATTTTCGACGAACTATGCCATCTTTCTCATGGAACTGTAACACTCGTAAGATACATACAAAATGGGTTTTTTTTTTTTAGGTGGTGTGAGAGGATTAAGGGGTGTGGGAAGACTCGGTGGAGGTTGGTTGTTTCGGTAAAGTGGTGAGAGTCCACTGGTGGCTACATACAAAATGCAATCACTCACATGTTTATATATCTTAACAATGATTGTAACAATTAAAACCTAGGAAAAACCCAGTCACAAATGAATTGTAAAAACTATAAAATGTAAAAAAAAAAACAACGGGATAATATTTATATATATATATATATATATATATATATATATCTTAAAGCCAGAGGCAAGTTTATGATGTAAACTAATACGATCATGGGATGTAAACAACCCATGATCCGATGTAGGTCGGATTACTAGAGACAATTTCCCTCTTTCCTATTCCTTCTTTAAGCTTAACCGACAGCTTCACATCTCCTGAAGAAGGGTCAGTAGGTGGTCATCACCCCAGATATCGAATTTTCGGAAGTGCATGGATCGTCTCCAGGAACACCCGGGCCTGACATTTCCCGACTTCGCGAAGCAGTTCGCAATCACGACGGATGCCAGTGAATATGCGCTGGGAGCGGTTCTGTCA
Organism: Acanthosoma haemorrhoidale; assembly: GCA_930367205.1. Classification (NCBI taxonomy): domain Eukaryota; kingdom Metazoa; phylum Arthropoda; class Insecta; order Hemiptera; family Acanthosomatidae; genus Acanthosoma; species Acanthosoma haemorrhoidale. Next base: position 80,907,322 of record OV884015.1, on the reverse strand, counting down.
CAGGAAGGGGACAGTGGGGAACGTCCCGTAGCGTACACCAGTAGGCGCCTCACCGAAGCGGAAAATTGGTATAGGGCGCTGGAGTGGGAATTATTAGGGATAGTCTGGGTGATGGGCCATTTCCGGCCCTACGTGTTCGGGAGAAGGTTCCGGCTGCACATGGATCACATACCGTTACAGTGGGTCGGTAAATTAAAAGAGTCGTCGGCGAGGGTCATTCATTGGAAGGAGTTCCTCAGCCAATACAACTTGGAGGTAATGTAAAAGCCCCAAGATCAGGAGGAATGCTCCCGGGACGGACGGCAGTTCTTGCGAGAATGGACGCCGGAGAGCGAAGAAGACCAACAGGAACCAGGGTCTACGGATGTGGTACCGTCGGGAGACGGAGGTAGCTCAACGGACGACAGGCCTGCGGACATGGAAGAGCGGGGAGAAATTATCGACCGTAAACGCCGCCAGATAGACTGGAAGACGAAGACCTTCGGCCCTATGAAAATAGCATATGATAGCTCTCCACGATCCACCACCACGACCACCGCGATGACCAATTTAGCCGCACCCTTAATGATGCTTCCACACCAGAGAAGACCCATTTTCTTTACGTCAGATACGCTACTATGTGGGAAAAAAATAAACGTCTGTGGAGGGTGGAGCATATTGGGGATTACCGAACATTCGTTCGGTGTACCATGATGGTAGAGACCATCCCGGATGAGCCAATGCAGAAGGAAATCACGCTTGCGTACCATCAGGGCCAAACTAACCACCGGGGAGAACAAGAGACGGCTCAGGCGTTGAGACGGAAGTATTTCTGGCGGGGGATCCAGGAGACACTAGCTGTGTGCAAAGTTTGTCACCGTACCAAATATGACAGGCACCCACCGACCAGTAAACAAGACTTCCACGGCGCAAACACCGCTCACTGACCTTCAAGTTGATACCGTCACTTGGCGGGAACACAAGTGGGTCACCGTTGTTGACCTCTTCAGCAAACCGGCTATGGCATACCCCATTCGGGGAAAGTCATAGGAAGCAGTACTAGGCGCGCTGAGGCGGTGGTTCCAATTTTACGAAGTCCCAGATAGGATAGCGTCGGACGGCGGAAAGGAGTTCGATAACGCCGACGTGCGGGAAGAGATGAAGGCTCTGGACGAGTAGGGCATCCAAAGAGCCGAGGAGGTATTGAGCGTCTCCACAGTACCTTGGGCGATCATATCCGCGCCTACAATGCCGACAAAGGGTTGGAGCCGGCAGAGGCAATGCCTGGGGTGGTCATTGCATATAACCATTCTGTTCACACGACCACCGGGTTTTTATCCTTTGAAATCCTTTTCGGACTTTGTGGACGTCGCCGGGACACGAGTAGAACGGTGGTGGGATACGAGACGTCCACAAAACTCACCACCAACCGCGGGGAGCAAGGGAAATTGTAGGGGAAGATGTACGCGAAAATTACCGCGGAAAAATCCAGGCGGGTGTTTGTCTCCTTGAAGGAGAACACGGGGGTCAAACCACTAGAAGGGTGCGTCGCGATAGGCACTACGGTGTATCATAAGAGTAAGGAGGTGTCCCGTTATGATGGTCCCTTCCGGGTGATCATAATTCGTGAACACAATTTGGTGACCATCCAAAGTGTTCATGAACCCGCGAAGAGGAGAACTGTCCATCTCGAGCAGTTAAAGCTTCCAGTGGGGAAGCCTTCCAAATAGGAAATTTACTCTAATTTCCTCACTCCTGCACACATCTGTTTTTTTGAGGGGTTTTTGGTGTCTATACTTTTGCCAGATAAATGTTTTTTTAAATTTTATTGTTTTAACCTTTGTAGCACATTGGATAAAGTTATGTTCTATTTCTATGATTATAAGACAGTGTTGTGCTGCTCCAGGCGAGCAGGAAATTATTATGCCTGAACTGTATATAATTAGCATAAGTGTAAAGTTTCAGTTCCCGACGGATGGTAAGGAACTGACAGAGGGGAGTTAAAGCCAGAGGCAAGTTCATGTTGTAAACTAATACGATAATGGGAGGTAAACTATGCATGTCGGATTACTAGAGACAATAAAGCAGTCTCTTTACAGAAGTTCGAGAGTGTAGTTCGTTTCCCTCTTTCCTATTCTTTCTTTAAGTTTAACCACCAACGATTAACTTATATATATATATATATATATATATATATATATCTTTATTTTTTAATTCGTAGCCCCTTTAAATCCACAGATAATTATATGCAATTATAGAGCCTCAGGCAAATCTATTTACAAACTATTTTTGTATTGCCTCTAGCGTCGCTACATTATATGCAGGCTTTGTTATTTTATAAAAATTATATAATGGAATAAACAAGTATAATGATTTAAATTATACGTGACTGGACTGAACTGACTATAATAAAGGTGATGGGACTCACCCTTTTGATCAAACTAACTTACGTACAAATTCTTAGCCTATTTTTTCCCCGACGGTCTGATGTTGCCATCGATGCGGGAGGGGTGGTGGGGTCATACTGTTAAACACTGGGTTGGCTAGGTGCTGCAACGAGTCAAAAAACTTGATGTGTCTGCCGTGGATGAACTCACCCATCGACGACACACCAAGCAACGGGTGCAGATCAGCGTTCTTTAACCTCTTGAGAGAGGTATGTCGGACCACTTTTCGTATGATTCCATTCTGGAAATGTAGAGGGGTACCGTACAGCAGTACTGGCCGGAGGACACTTTTATAGATCATTAGTTTGAGACGAAGCGACAGGTTCGGTGAAGTTAGCAAGTGCGAAAGTGAAATACCTTGTGTCGGGCTTTTTCTATTTTATTACTAAAATGAGTAGAGAAATGGAGATGCCTATCCATTTTTATACCCAGATAGAACATTGAGAAATCTGTTGAGTTCTCTTGCCCTCCTATAGTACATGATTTTGGCAAGGCTTTTTTTTCAGGTAGAAATTTCAGGTAGATTTAGCAGATAGTTTATAAGATTAAGAAAGTAAAGTAATTAAGAAATTAAAAGTAAGAATTTTAATATGCTTCGGTCGACATTTTATCCACAATGTATATCATAAGTAGGCGATACTCGCCCCAACTGTTACGTAGGTTAATCCTTTGGAATTGATAAATGATCAAAGAATGTTCAAATTGGCTTGTGATAGATAGAAATCAAGAAAATTCTGAAATATCTTGGATTTTCCGTGCTGTGTGACTCTGAAATTTTGAACAATGTCTGGTTGCTTTGCAAGCATTTATAGTTTAAAACTAAGGGATGCGATATCCCTAAACAGGACGGTAAATTTTACAAACGTATGTAATATGTGTGGTTCGCTTTCTTTCTTATTTATAATTAAAACAAACTAAAAAATAGTAAAACCATGAAAAAACAATAATTCAGAATCATTACAAGATCCTACAAGACAGGATACGCAATTTTTAGTATTTAAAAATGTATACTAAAAAGTTTGTGTATCATTGTTATATCCAAATTACCTTTGCAAAATAAGATAGTGGATGAGAAAATATACAATAAGTGTTAAATTGGTTTTATGGCCTAATGTGTTTTGCTAGAAAACTTATAAAAGTCTAACCGGTTCATATAAAAGATTAACGATTCTTAATATAAGTTTTATTTTTCATCTAAGGAACGTTGGAGCGAAACGCAGCACTACTAAAAGGCTACAAACTCTTTCCTGACGCGGAGCAGGTTTAATAGGAATGATTGAGCCCCGTATAAAACATACTAAAATTAAAAATATACAAACATAGAGGTCGAAAATTTGTTCCGAAAAATCTCTTCTTGAACATCGTCTAGTGTTGTGTTCAATATTTGGTCTCGCTTTACCGACGGTGCTTTTAGCCATCCGCTGCGCCCACACAGACTTGAAGCTTAGTGGACTTCAAAACCGCTCCTTGGGCACAATAAAAAATCTCACCCCACATAATGAGGTCCTTAACCTTTTTGTTCCAATGGCTTCCTCAGAACTGGGGGAACCTGAAAACCTTTTCAGGAATATTAGAATACAGATAATGATACCATAATAATAAAACAATGATATGGTCGTGTACTGCTATAAAAATATAATGTTATAAAAATAAATGTGGGATTCGCTGCGCAATGATTAGCCTCACTTCAAATTAGAATAGAATAGATTTTTTTTCCAGGGCCTAGGAGACTTGTAAATAACAAAATAGTACAAATAAGAATTAATTCCTGTCAAACAATGATTTTTAACATTTTTATAACAGTAAAAAAAGCCATATACGATATTTGGAGGATATAAGGATATAGCATATTTGTATGCGAAAAACAAAATAAAATCAGTCATATAAAATATCATCTCGGTAAAATACAGACAAAATAAATGAAAAAAATTAAATGAATACAAACAAAATAACATGCAATAGTAAAAACCAAGGAAGGTGCCAGCCAAACATCTGGATATATAATTAAATATAAATACAAAGGAAAAAAGTATGGACATATAGTATAATTAATTAATCGTTCCCAAACTAGCAAACGCCTGCCTGGGTGGCTGAGTGTTGGAGTCAAAGGGTTGTTAAGGTTCGTAAGGATAAAGCACGGGTATGAGGGAGATAGTTCCAGAGAGTGGAAGCGAGGGAGGAAGGGACATTCGTATGCGGCAGTTTTGTAGGAAAGATTGTGAAGGTCCGAGAGACGGGATCTTGTGTTCCGGGAGTAGAATGGGGATTGACGAGAATTGATGCGTTGGACAAGATAATTTGGAAAATTCTACTTGCCAGTTTCCGGATTTAGGGTTTTTCTGGGTGAGATGGTTATAGTACGGTTCAGTTTAGCCTTGGAGGAAGCGGAACAGAGAATACCCTCTAAAAATCTATGTCTAAAACTGATATAAATATGGACGCATGGTCGATATGCACTGAAACCGAAGAATTTCGATAATGATTATTCCATTTATTTGATAAGGCCGACCAAGGAGAGCACGGTAGTTGTAACATGACACCAAAGCTAGTATATCTTAACCTCTATTTCGGGATTGCAGTGCATGCGTTAATTTTTTTTTTTAAGTACGAGTAGCATCTTATTTCATTTCACGATAATTAGTCCCATACTTGGAAAGTAAGCAGGTATAAGCCTACTTCCTTACGTACTTAGTAGACTGAAGCCACAGGAGGGGATCTAGTGTCACCTTAACGATTTTCCTCCATCTTCTTTTTTTTTTTTTTAAGTGTTACTCCAATTAAAAGCGTTTGAAGTATAGTGTATACCTTTGACGGACTCCTATCGAATGCTTGACCCATTATAAACTTCAGCTCATGTATTACGCCATTACTTCAAGGATTCCTGATAGTCTTCTCAGTTTATTAATGATATATGTTTTTAAAGGTTCCAATCCACCATTATATATATTTGTTGAAGATTTAACTCCACTTCTATACAAGTGAATTAAATAATATAAGGCACATTTTTATCACCAGCTTTCTCTAAAGCATCCCGGATTTGAATAAAGAAGACATGAAAAGGTGAGTTCAGTGTCTACACAGCCATCAAATTCGTATATGAAATCGTTCATCTGATGAGTGACTAAGAAATACTACAATCCTTCTTATTTTTGGGGGTCCGATCAACCATTGTTTTGTTTATCTTCTTGCTTACCGCTAGATTATGAGTTTTATTCTAATTAAAGATGAGCCCCGCTTTTCACCTATTCTTTGCACAGAACAATAAAAAAAAAATTTAATATATTACGTATGTAGGTAGGTCATTTTGTAAAGTTCTATTTTAAATGTACGTGGGTGCTTAATTCAGCCCTGTGACATAATATTAAGTATTAAAGGGATTGTTATTGTATGGCGAAAGATATACTTCTATTTATTCAGTTCAGGTTCCAGATACTTTTGTTTGAGATTTTTTTAATACCTGTGTAGCGACCGCTAACTACATAAGTGTTAAATCACCCTATACTCTGGTGCATATGTAATGTATTCTAATCAGATGTAAATCATGGTGAAAGTTTTAAGCAATAAATCACGCGTGGGACCAACAGTCATAAAACTAAAAGGGTCGAGAGAGGGCAGCCATAAAACTGCCAGGTCTACCGAGCTAAAAGCCAGGTGGGCAATAATGCCACCTGGCATGCCATAAAGAGTTGTAAACAGTCCCGTAGGGGTAGAGGGGCACGTAATGGGTCACAGGTGTGCGCATTTACTCACTTGCACGCTTTCCCCACCAAGCAGGAACAGTATTTAATCCCGGGGCTGCTAGCCCGAAATCCCACTCAGTCTACTCTCCCTTCATCCGCTGTTACTCGGTGTCGCTTTACGCCAGGGCCACTTGGCCCTGGAAGTCAGTCTCTTAGACTTCACGTCAGACCGACTCTCTCTTCAGCGCCTCTACGTCTGTCACCTTGCCTTTCAGCCTCCTTACAGACCCTCTGCCGACTTGTACATGTGATGCTGCCGGTCTCCCGCCTGAACTCTGAAAACTGGTCTTATTCTTTATGAAACCTCTGTACCTCTTCTCTTGAACATAGTGTATTGCCGGAACACATGCCTACCATAAATGGAGTCAGATATTAAACGCCGACATGGAACAATGGTCCATGTTATAAACTACAACAATCCGCACTTGTCACCAGGGCTAGAGTGATTAGGCACTCCCCTAGTGGCAACTCGACAACCTGAATTTAGTATTGTCCCAGTTAGACTATGAAGTATATCATGTTTTTTTTGTGGAGTTCTTATAAAGTAAAATTTTTTCATTTTAATTTAGTGGCATCATTTTATTTTTATTTTCACCAAATGGTCCATTTCAATAACCGGGACATTAATTGTTTAGTGCTTTTATTATATTGCGTTTTCATTTAATGTAAAGATTTTTTTTGGACTGCCTACTGGATAAAATATTTGTATTTTCTGTTTTTTAGTCTTGAAAACGCCTGATCTTGGTAAAACGTAGACAATTGTGTAAATGACTTTGCAGGAGAGACCAAAGGATTGAATTGGAATTTTTCCCAATTGCAATTAATTATACAATATAAAATCTGGGTTGCGAGATTTCACAATGGCTTACAATTTTCGACTTCATCTGTCGTACATTGATTACTGTTTGGGGATGACAATTTGTTCATTTCCAGTCCAAAACCCCAATTACGTATTCAAACCCCTATGTTTTTAACACAAAATCCTAATGACCTTAAGAGAAATCGATGCTGTATGGTTGGTGACTTCATACGCTGCAGGTTGAGGTCGAGGGGGCATATTTCAACCCAATCAGACTATATAATGAAGGGCTGGATCATCACTAACGAGTGACCTGTGGTCTTCTCAATAGAGCATATTCGTTGAATTAATGCTCTGGACTGTTCGCTTGCTTCATCATAATACGTGATTAATAATAAAATAAAATCGTGTACATATCAGACCACACCAAATACTTCTCGAATCCAATATTACTCTTGCTAAAATTAAATAATTATTTCTATCAAAAGATGAAATTCTAGATAGAAGACTGACATTTCCTATTTAAATTTTATAATCAAATCTACGGAACATTATAAAGTACATCGTTAATTATTATAATTTATCTATCTGATTGCTTACTGGGATAATGTTTAATGTGCGTTACTTACTGAAAATAAACCTATAATAATAATTAATATATAATCGTGAAAACTAATCAAAGTACCTTGAACAAAAAGTAAGAAAAAAAAATCGGACTCACAAACACAAGATGTTTGTTATCTGTGTCATATGCACTCTATCAGTTTATGTACAATATTAGATATCATTAGGTATCGTGAGATAGTATTTAAAAACATCGAATCATGTATGTTGCACACGACGGTTTTGATAACGATTTTATTGGCAGTTGTAACGGCTTATTTTTGACAATAGTCAAATACAGTGCCTTTACATAGTATATGTTATTGATCAGGAAGTCAATACCCCTAGTGATTGACCCTGTATTACTATTTATAAGGTTGATTAATAATTTAGTACCTCTGGGGTATCAATTAAAACTTTCATGAAAAATATCATCCCTATATATGAAACTGGGATTGCCAAATTTAACGACTTAACACAATAGCAGTTCATTTTAACTGTAAAACATATTTTATATTATTAATAACAAAGACAAATGGATATTCAATTTGATGCTTTATGCTCATAGTGATAAAAATATATTTATTATTTAACTTCCACTCAATTTAATTAGAACGTTTTTATTTTTCCTGAATCCAATTCATTTCCGCATCAAGGGATCATCAAGTGGAAACCTACTTAAAAAAAACACAGGTTGAATTCACGTTGCAAAAAAGGTGATAAGTCTTTAAGTTTAAGTAGTAGTTCAAGTTTAAAAAAACAACTAAACAAAAATTAAACAGTGGTTATTAGAAAGTTTGATACCCATCACGAAATTGTGAATATATATTAATTAGTTAAATAATTGATTGATGACACTGGTGTTTTATGGAGATGGCTGTATTTTCCATGTCTTCTCAATATAAAATGGCCTCTCATATAAAACTCCAAGTATCTGAGATAAATTTTAATCATCAAAACATTTTTTTTTATTACATATTAATTAATTCATTTATGAATTTTCATGATATTGAGTATATTTTTAGCATCATACAGAACAGTGGCCACCAAATGGTGGGCTGTTGCTAGTTTAGTACAGACCACGATAAATATTGGGAATAACAGAAAATAGCAATAAATAGTTTAACAACAATTTATTTTACAGTTATACGAGTTGTTTCAGGGTATGTAGCACTATTTCCACGTGTCATATAAATTAATTGAGGGAATAAGATAAAAGTTTAAAAGTAAAAAGTTAAATTATCTCCTTTATTCTAACGTTTTCAGATCTATTACTCGTAAAGAGGAGGGGGGGCTTGAGTTTTCGACGAGAACAATTATTGGCTCTATGTCAAATGAGGATTGAGTTACAGTTGCTAACACCATTTAAATGATATTTTGAATGACTTTACCTAGCTCCAGTCCACTAAACTACTAAAACGTACTAAATATAACCTGACACAATACAAATATTGTTACAAAATAGGGATTTAATAACCCTTTAGTATTTTTTTATGAAGATGCCTTTGTTTCAGCATGGTCGTGGGTTTACATGGCACAACTACACAAAATTTCACAATTTAAAAAAAAAAAAAAAAAAGCACGATGAGTCAAATTGAGGATCGTGATGTTGATATGTGATAGATGCATCGATTTTTTGTAATTATAAACCACTGAAGTTCCAAGATCTTATCATATAACTACGCATCATGGATCAGATTATGGGTTCGTTCAATTTTTATACCCTACTAAATATAATCGTAAAATATATATTTTTTTAATTACCCAGCAATTAATCACGACTCGTGGTAATTCACCATTGTATTGACTATATTTTTAACATTTTCTGGGCATAAAATGAAAACACAATAGAAAATAACGTTCCTGTTAGTTATATGGGTTTAGTATAGTTGCGTGCACGTTTACAATGGTTACACGATTAAAGGTTACATGATGGTGATGATGAGCTGAAGTACAATCACATAGTGCTGCTAAATTAATGAAGACGACGGGACCTCTCATTTAATACTCAAAAGTGCAGAATAACGGAACACTTAGCATGTCAAGGACACGTAGACAAACACATGGGTGAAAACAAGTTTCTGGTTTCGAAAAAAAAAACTGGAAATATTATTAAACTTTCAAATGTGTCAATTGTATACTTGTATTTATTCAGTTTATTATATATATATATATATATATTGAAAAAAACAACAGAATCGAATGCTGGATACAAAATTGTAAGGTTGAGAGTCCGGCTAGAATTCAGTTATCTAGCATTGTGCTAGGGTTGGCAGGGATAAATTGAAAGCGCTACATAAGAGATATAAGAAAGAAAGAAAGGAAGACACATTAGTCACCCCTTTCTATGAATGAGGATTTTTTGTGGCATTTCACTTGTAAGGCAAAAACCTATTAACTATAGCTTGTTAGCATTTTTGGAATGCACAAGAACTCTTTATGGTAAAGTACACCGAAAAATGTAATTTATTCAGATTAGTTGTGACCATGATTATGACAAGTTTTGATGATAATTCTGATGATGTTTATTAAAATTATTAAGTGGGTTATTGTAAATTGTAAGGGGGGTATTATTAAAATTAATAAAGTAGTCTTAATCCTGGAATAATATATTGTTCATCAATTTTTAAAACCTGCCACTCACAAAGAAATTATATACATTATATACATCCTTATTGATTACATACGTATTGATCCTGCTAAGATTTTTAATACTCACCGTGTACTGTATGAAAGAGTGAGTGGATGAAAACATTTTTAACAATTACTTATTGCCCGATGAGGCAGATAGTAATTTTATCATAATAAAGTTGTTGTTGAAAAATAATCACCGTATGAATCTTTGTTTCCTTATCTTAAACCACTTGATATTTTAAGTACCTTGTCAACGTTTTGACAGTTTTTAATTTTTAAATCTGTTCTGGAATTTCAGTTAAGTGAATACATCCCACGTTTTTGTTGAACAATTCACGTCTGTACTGAAGCATTAAATATGGATTCTGTCCTTTGATGCAGGGTTTGCGTGTTTTTGGGTCGTTAGGCAACCCATGATTTCTGGAAGCAATTTAAGTAGCTTTCAATCGTCCTATATTAGAGTTTTCTAATGCAGGGTCAGACCCAGAGGTATCATTGAACAAAAAAGTTATTTCTATTAATATCATCATAATTTTCTTGTCTAGAGTGAAGTAGTATGTGTTTATTTTTAGATTGGTTCTGCGCAATTGTCTTTATTGTGCCTGTCAAATTACCATTCTGAGAACACTCAGATAATAATAATAAGATATAGTGGTTATAAAAATGAACGGATAAACAATGATAAACGATAAGAAATGTTAAAGGTGTGATACGAAATACCCTGGGTTACGCCGTGTTTGTTTTGGTTAATATGTAATAATGTAAAATATGAAACAAAAAATGCCGGTCTTCTTCTCTTAGTTCTAAATTCTCTTGACAGCTACTTTGAGAAGCTTTAAGGAATTGGGCTGGAAGAGTTGAAATTTCAAATTATTTTTATGAATTCACTATGAAATCTAATTAAAAATACATCGCTGGTTTACAAACACTTACACAATGGATATTAAATAAATCTGTAGACATTTCTTCTTCATTTTCATACTATTACCTTTCAGTTTATTGTGATATGTTCAAGTGTTTGTTCACTATCAATGGAATCTGAGCAATCACGAGTTATATTCTTATATGAATTGAAAGTTGGACATAATGCTTACGAAACAATATGGCTTTTGGTGATGGTAAAGTGAATTAAAGAAATGTACATTGGTGGTTTTGTAGGTTTCAATCAGCCAATACAAGTCTCGAAAATGAATCTCGTGAAAGGTCAGAAACAAAAATCGACGATGATGAATTCAAGGTAGTAGAGGCTAAAACCACATCAGATAACTAGAGAACTTTCAAAACACTTAAACGTCAGCCATACGTCTGTTAGACGATACCTTCATGCTATTGGGAAAACAAAAAGTTATGTGGTCTGAAAATAGATGTTTTACTACATGCAATATATTTGCCTGACTTGTCGCCCACTGACTATCATTTTTTCAGAGCGTTTGTAGCATTTGAAAAAAAAACAAGCAAACAAAATGAAAACGGGGTAAAACTTTCATTTCTAGAATTTATTGATTCAAAGCAAAAAGGTTTCTTTCAACAAGGGGTAAAAAACCTTGTTGGGCGTTTCGAGAAATGTGTAGAACCTAATGGAAATTATTTTGAATAAAAAAAATATCGTTTAAGTATTTATTCTTTCACTTGCCTCATGTCCTATGAACTAATGTTTGGTCTCTTTCTACACTTCAGTCCAAGAAACCGGTTGTTTACATTCTGGTGACTTTGAAAAGACATGTAGTTATTGCGGTGCCTTGAAATTCGTTTACGAAGTTTCAAGATACAAACACAGTTGTTGCCATCAAGGGAAAATATTACCAAAGAGTGATCGTTATACAAAGAAATAAAACAGCTTATATTCAGAAACGAGGAAATATCGTCGTGAACAGAAATTCTTTTACTTTCGCTTCTTTTAACCGTGAGCGTAAAAGGACACGGTCCAATGATTCAATGAAAATCAGGAGAGGCTATTTGTGAGAGCAACCGCTTCTTAGGAGACTAATTCGGACGAGCCACGGATTTTATATACAAGGGCCACCCTGTCATCCAACGCATAAATGACTATAATGCTTGAGGGAGATAAAATAAACTTCATCAGGGCGCCCCGTCATGTTGGCATCACACGAAATGACTGACAGAGGTGGCGAGCAAAGCGAGCATGGGGCGGAGAGTCCCCATAGCTACCAATCATAAATTATATGGAAGTACTCTGGAGGGTCGAAAAGCCTACTTCGAAAAATTAAAATTTATTTTTTTGTTATCGACGGGCCCCCCTTATTGACGTCGATCATTGACTCTAGCGATCCTGCTCCACAAAGCCCAGTATAGGAATCGAGCCAGATAGTAGAATATATTTTACTTCAAAGTGTGAGTCATAGAAGTATGAAAAATGGGTAGTAGCCCTCCTCCCACTATCCATCGATAAAAACTTGCATTACGTTATTGGCTAAACTAATTTACACCTTTTTTAGCATGAAATATATAACTAATTAATACTTTTGATTTATTTTAGTGATCTAATTTTTGAAATTCGCACACAAACATATATAAACACAGAATGTAATAAAATACGCGATTATCGTCAGACTTTAGTAAGTCCCTTAATAATTTCGAAATAGATACTTCCTATCATTAACTGAAATTAAACCATTAGACAACAGTTAAATAATATCGGTTAATTAAATTTGAAAACAGATAAACAGTTGACCAAAAGAAGGATGAACAGACAAATGGGATCTCCAATAACATTTAATGCTTGAATTAAATTTGTGGGCTCATTTTGTTTATTTTTTATGCATAAATCAACCCTGGAATAAAAGTCATAACTCTTAAATATCATTTTTATATTGTAATTGTCAAAAAGAATTATTCCTATTAACAGATGCAGGGACAATTATTTTCATTTTAAAGTGTGTTTACATTACATATCTAAAACAGGGATGCAACAACAGCATACTCTTGGACTTTAAATTGGCTACTAGCGAGAGATGAATTGAACAACACCTACAGGAAAGCAGCCCGAAGTCCATCGAAGCTTGGAACAACACAGCTCGGTACATAACCTGTTCATATACAGTCAGCACTTCATATTTGATTCTGTACTTTGCATGACTGGCACGTACACGGCAATGCTAACTAGTGAGCGACCCGGTTTGATATTCAGTTTATGGGAAGGCTCTTGTTCAATTATTCTTGATGAATATTGATAATGACCCTTTGGCACCCCTTGTGTCAACTCACCGACGTTATCGTTGTGAAGAGAGATAGGGAGGGGGATAAGGGGAGTGAGAGGGAGGGGGGCAGGGAGAGTATCTATTAATAATAAATTATAGCCACTACGAAAATTAAATTTCTAATTACTATGGACATTTTTTTATTATCACAATCAGATTAGATTCAACATAAACTACTTTTTACAGTTATAGAATGAAAAACTTATAATTTACCTCATTGTTTAAATAAATGCCTAAGCTAGCTAATTTTAAAGAATGAAACATTCCATGAAATTCAGGAATTTCGTGTCATGTTGGCAATGTCACTCACATTTTCTTGAACCGTGATTAAAGCAATTTATTCCGTATTTGTTATCATAATAGTTAGTACTTGTAATTGACTGTATTTTAGTCACTACAACTGTATATTTTAGTGTGTATTCGTTAATTTATATAATTGTGTGATGCCTCACACTTGATTGGATTTATTTAACGATCGGCACCGGGTGTGGTTGATCCACGTTATTACGGGGAAGAATATTTACATACTACCACCCTTTTTTAATACCCAAGGCATTGGTAGGGCCTTGGAGTCCACCTTTTTATACTTTTTTTCCAGTAGTGTGTTAAAATACCTGAAACCCCAACTTTACTTTCCGGCTTTCTCGTTGCAATATGCAATTGTAAATAAAACGCTATGTAGGTCGCGATATATAATTGAATAAATGATAAGTCAATGTAATCAATGATTCACATGAAATAATCAAAAGATTAAAATAAGGATTTAATATTTTTAGCGTGCTAGTTTGAAGAGTAATTTTTCTATATAAAACAAACGACACAACAATAAAAACATTTTGTCATTTATATATACGTAAATTAATCACCTTAAAATGTGAGGGTCATCTCCTACCTGTGGTAATAATTGGATGTTTAGGGAACAGAAAACCACTCTAAAATCTAACTAATGACTATCTGGTACTGAGAACACATAAATGTTGCTTTCACGACTTTCTCACTAACTCAGACTTAAATGATTATGGTACCCATCATCGAGCAAATATTCAGCTTAATGGTATCCGCAACGACGCTGTGGGCAACCTTGCAAATACCTATCAATAACACGCATTTACGGAGAATTTCATACAAAAGAGGGATAAACTTGCTTTTAATAAATAAATTTCTAATTTAATAAAAATCTCCATGAATAACACATTATTAAGGCATAAAAAAGTATTATTATCTCTCAACCCCAAATTTACACATAATACTGAAACATGATGTAGCGACCGCTAACTAGATAAAGTAAATCACTATTGTATATATATTGTAAGCAAACGTAAATAACATGAACTAAATTTATTTTAGACGAAATGTAAATAACATGAACAAATATAAATCATTGTAAATGTGAAGCAATAAAAAGCGGAAGCCAACTAAGTCACACGAGAAGGGTCAACAGCTGTCAGTCACAGGTACCCGCAGGGCCTAAGAGCCAGATGAGTGAGGGTACCCGCAGGTCATAAACAACCATTTTGCAGCCTCTTTACCCTCCAGGGGACAGGGCTGGCCGGGTAATTAAGCGTCGACCGCGGGTACATCACCACATGTGTGAGAACCAACCGCCGGCCTAGCAACCCTTGCAGCCCTCCCAGTAGGCAAAGCTAGAGGGGGTACTTAAGGCGAGCCCCTAGTCCTGTTAATTAGTCTCTCGTGACCTTTACTCGTTGATGCTTGGTTTCCGCTCGAACTCTGAAAACTTGACTAATTCTTTATGAAAAACCTCTGTACCTCTTCTCTTGAACATAGTGCATTGTTGGGGCACATACCTATCAAAAATGGAGTCAGATAGTAACGCCGTCATGAAACGATTGTTCAGGTTATAAACTTGAACAACCCGCAATTGACACCAGGGCTAGGGTGTCCAGACACTCCCCTAGTGACGACCCGACAAATGATAATAAAAGCAGAGAATCATAATTTAATTTTTTTACTCTTCTTTATTATCCTGGTATTTTTCTGAATGGAAAACGTGGTGATCGATGTATAACATTGAACTTACCCAACACTGTACCCATCGCAAGCGTTTTATTAATATGTAGCACATGTTTAGTTTTAGGTGAAAATTAGGAATTCATTGGTAAGGACCTTATAGATATGAGGTTTTTATGTATGAAATTATAATTTTATGTCCCTCAGGTATATACATGACCATCTGTCATCATCAAAGTAGTGTACAGAGCGCTATATAACAAGGGACTCTGCCATTCCAATTAACAGTTGTAGGAGTTAACTTAACTAGGCCTTCAGTGCCAGGCTTGCGTGGAGCTTACTGGTCTCTGTGTCTCTGAAAATGACAGCTCAGCTGTCGAATACGGCACACCACTATTATTTACGCAAAATGACTTTAGCTATAAAAGTGCATAGCTAAATTTACTAGAGAGCGGACTAGAAGTCATAGTTTTTAGTTCGCGTAAATACGGATGATTTAGAAAAAAAAAAGACTTGATTCAATTCGTTTTTAATCATATAAAATATTTTTAACTATCCAAATTTACCACGCCCGACGGACTACCAATTGCATATGGTCCTTACTCTTCACACTAAAGATCAAGTTGATCAACTGGAAGCTTTCCAACGGAGGTTGACGTCAGTTATATAATGCTAAGAATATTGTAATACTAATAATATATATAATGCTAAAAGTATAAGCAAGCCCATTCTAGTCTATACCTGCCTCGATACTTAATTCGTGTTTCTTGTTATGTTTTAAGTAAGTGACTGCATCCCTCTCTATTCCCGGAACCACCCCCCTTCTCTTAAACACATATGCTCTCGATCACGTTGAGCTTCTCGTTCACGTCGAGCTCACCAGTTGTCGGGCTTCTCGTTCACGTCGAGGTAACTAGTTGTCAGGTTGCCACTAGGGGAGTGCCTAATCACTCTAGCCCTGGTGACAAGTGCGGTTTGTTGTAGTTTATAACATGGACCATGTACCATTTTGGCGTTAATATCTGACTCCATTTTATGATAGGGATGTGTCCCGACAATACACTGTGTTCAAAAGAAGAGGTACAGAGGTTTCATGAAGAATAAGACAAATTCACGACGAGTCCGGGCGGGGGCCCGGCAGCGTAACAGGTACAAAGCGCCAGAGGGTCTGCAAGGCGGCTGAGAAATAGGGTGACGGGCTCAGAGGCGCTGAAGAGAGAGTAGGCTGACGAGGAGTCTAAGTTACTACCTTCCAGGGCCAAGCGGCCCTGGCGTAAAGCGACCGAGTAAAGCGGCTGAGGAGATGAGGAGACTGAGAAAGAGTAGGCAAACGCACTGGTTTAAATACAGTTCCTGCTTGGGGGGGGGGCGCTAGGAAATGCGCACACCTGCCACGAGGTACGTGACCCCTTGTCCCCTAAAGGACTGTTTTATGGCATGGCTTTTAGATTTTATGACCACCGGAAGGGGACCGGGTCTGTTTTATGACGGCCGAGTAGCTTTTAAGCCAGTGCACCTGCTGTTACCTGACTTGTTACGACTGCCGGTCCATGCGTTTATTTGCTAGAAAAAGCTTTTACCATGTTTTATATCTAATTACACTACATTATATATGCACCAGAGTATAGGGTGATTTAACACTTATGTAGTTAGGGTCGCTACAACATATGTCTCAGTTTTAGTCCCAGTCCCCACTTGTTTCCCAGACACTCTAAAGCCTCCACCCAGTATGTAGTAACATAACTCTTAATATTTGTATATACCAGCGTTGTGTTTGTACTTGAAAGACGTCGACGTGGCACGAACGGGTTCGTGACTTACATGGCGACCATCGTAAGGTATGGAAGCTCCCTAAGGCCACTACCAAGAAAGACTCAGTCGTCCGCTTTCGTAACCATTTACACAGTGGAAGAACAGCCATCGGCAAGCCCCGGGAATGTCATGATTTTTAATCTTTATAATCTATTTAGTTTTGAAGCCGTAGCTTTGCAAGGTTTGAGTGAACTGGAATCGATACATTTATCTGTAGACCGATGAAACTGTACAACAGGATTACGAACCTGATCTCAAGCACCCTTCATCATGATGAAACTTGATGACGGTCTACAGGCTAGGGAGGAACTTAGAGCAAATTCTACAGACTAACTCTAATTAGAGCCATTCATATAGATCTATCTAAGATTTAGTTTTCGGACAGATGCAATCCTTGATCGAAGGTTCCTTATTGACCTTCGAAAGGGCTTAGATCTAGCTTTCCTTAAAGTAATGGAATACACAGTGCCTTGAACTACCGATTATCAAGACCTAATTGGGGAGATTTGATTGGTCCTCTTAGAGGTGTTTTAGTACCTACAAAAATAAATTTTTAGACGGACACGTTTAAATCTCGAGACGATATTAAAAAAAATTAACTTTTCGGGTCTGAGTAGGGATAGCATCTTTCTGGCGCTAGCGAAGTTCTGTTGATTAAGCAGCGAGAGTGTTTAGAAATTTAAGATTGATTTAATTGAAGGCTAGAGATTTGGTCCCAATCTGAAACATGATTCGCAGAATCATTCACTTACAAAGTGAATATCACTTTCATCATCATTTTGAAAAATTCATGATAAAGATTCAAATGTAATTGTTGACTTTGGATACAGTACAATACAAATTGCGTAGTTATGTATATACTGATTACCTCAGCATTTTAGCATCTTCTTTCCTTGTCTATCTTTCGTTATTATTTTATTTATTTTTAAGTTCTTCAATTCGATTTCGTTTTTATTTGTTAAATTACATAATTCTTGAATAAAATCACAAAACACTGTATTTATCTACTAAATAGTGTATTAACACACGTACATAGTTGCTTCATAGCTCAGACTAAAGATTAGCTGAGAATTTATAAACCTCACTGATTAAATAATGATACACAGGCTAGAAACCAATTCATTTATATTTACTTAAAAAAAAAATCATCCTAGAATCTTTCAAAATGGTGAATCTATTTTCCAACACAGTTTCTCAGAACGTTTACAAAGATGCACTACTCTTAAATCTTACAAAAAGTGATCCTTTAACCAGCAAGGAGTTAATGAACTTTTCACTGATGTCCCTTAAACAAATCTGTTCAATTTTGTGTGAAAAAAAGGATATTTATTTGGATATCTCCATTTATCCTCCTCCCATGGCAAAATTTTCAGAAAAGATATAACGACAGAAAAAAAACCATACTACATGAAAAAACTAGAAACATCATACTGACATGTAATGCATCAAAGGAACATTATAAATGAATTGTGTACTTGGTATGCAAAAATGTCTAACTTTTCTACAAAATTTAAAATGGGTACTTACATTAAATTCAATAATCATTTAATGCCCAACTTATGAACCACATGATAAAAACTATATTTAAAATTTCCAATAGAAGAAATCACTTCTATTGTCCAGCTCAAAGAAAATAAACCGTACTGTATAAAGAATAGATTGCAGGCACAAATTGTACTTTTTCCCTTCCCATTTCAATAAATGGAAAATTCAATTTAACCCACTTGAAAAAGAGGTAATTTTATACACCCTCGGTAGACTCTCACTACCTTCCTGATTCCACCCGCCTCCTTTAGGCATTCCACACCCTATATCCTTCTCATACATCCTTCAAATGGGGGACTCCCCTTAGTAAAACGCACTCATTAGCTCAAAATAATTTTCCTTTATTTTTCCCACATTTTATTTTATAAGTTTGAGAGCTAAGAAAAAAAAAAAAAGAAAAAAAGGTAATTGTATTCACCCAACGTAGACTAATATTAACAATTCGAAACTACCCTGGTCCCATTATGATTCACAACCTAAGTTACTCTTAGACTATTTTCCACGTAAAAAATGAATGGGTCAAAAGTAATTTATAATATGTCACTCTACTTTCATTAAAAATCTAATCTGACACCTGAAAACATATTAGTACTACTTAAAGGGATAATCCGTCCCACAATGGCATATACTGGATTGGAATTGGAAGTCACACTAAACATCAGTTCAGTCATGATTGACAATTAACCTTGATACACCAAGATAATTCCCATGCCAAGATACATCCATAAACATACATTGTTGGAATAACATTAACCAAAGTATTATTTTAATTTGTGCTTCTGACCAAAATTGTAAACTATGTAAATAATAAACTAATGTGCCGGGGGAGATTGCAAAGACTTAGGAAGGAATATCAACCCTTTGCCCTTAAACAGTGAATGATAATGGCTATTTTTAAAAAATTGACAACAAACTAAACATAAAAAATTTTAACAAAAATCACCAAAAATTAATTAGGTTATTCTAAGAAAGAGCCTGACATATTCAATCTGAAATCTGTGTAAAGACAGAAATCCTTGAAGAATCCACTATCTCTGATGGTAAGATGTTGCCGAGGTGAAGATACTGCCAAGGAAGGCAGTTACACCTGCAATCCTTAACCCCCGAGTCGGAAGTGACCCTAAGAGACTAATCTGGAATGGCTGACGTCATAAGGTTCATTTCCCCTGCCAGGGGCAGGATATTAGAGATAGCAGTCTCTACTCTCACTCTTACACGCCTTATCTTTACCCGCTCTCCTTCATCTCCTAGTTTACCATGTCCGTGTCTTTCCATTGTTTAACAACTGTACACGAGAACTCTACAGTAGATAAGGGACCAGCTCCGTCGTCAAGAAATTCAATTATGAATTCAAAGATCAGTTCCCGAGACCGGAAGTTTTATAATTTAACTTTAAAAATAACCCTTGAAAGGCAATAATCTAATCCAATAGTAAATGCCCCTTATTATGTCAGCAACAAAACCCTTCATAACGACCTTAATATACCCTACATTCTAGAACTCATCCCTTCTAAGTTTATGAAATTCCACAGTAGCCTTTCCAACCATCCTAATCCTGTAGCACAGTCATTGCACTGCCACTCATCCCTATAATCCTCCTCGGAGACTAAAACGGCAGTGGCCTCGTGACCTGCTATAAACGCGTGACAGCGGGGGTCCTGGCAATGGCCAGTTACTCCAATCATGTCCTGAGCGTCTGTGGCTCTCGCGCTCTTGGTCAGCCTCGACTGGCTAGTATCCGGTGACGCGGCTGACGGAGGAGCGTGGGGGACTTCCCAAGGCTCCGCTCTCTCTTCGCAGTGGATTTGGGAGGTCTCTGGGCTGTCTGTAAATATTGTATGAATGAGTGAGTGAATGATGAATTGTAAATATGGTATGAATGAGAGCGTTTAGCGCAATTACTGATTGCCTTATAAAAGGCAGATTGTAATTATAGCCCAAAAAATAAAAAATAAATAATCTAATTAATTAATTTATTTTCAAGCACGTGTGTACCTAGAGCTTCTGCCACCTGGGACTCAAATTTGATGCCCTTTTTAAATCATTAAAATCAAGAGTTCTCATTAACACGCACTGAGTAATAATAAATACATAAATCTTTATTTTCATAAAACCGACTGAACCGATGTTACAATCTGCCTTTTATAAGGCAATCAGTAATTGCGCTAAAACCGATGTTTAAAGGGTATTTTTTATAAAATTATTTTTCTTGATTTTTTTTATGATGACGTTGTCAATCCTACTCTTACAATGTAGCCAAAAATTTACTAGTTTTTATTTATTTATTTACGTTTTCTTTCGGCATTGATTAATTCTTATGAAACAAGCGATCTTTTTAAAATGTGCTTTCATTAGCATTTTTACGACCAAGTGACATATCTTTATGTGGCCATTGCCAATTTCAAATTTGAGGCACACTTGTATTTTTTAATATTGATTAAGCATAAAAATGTCAACGTCAACTCAAGCCATTTTTGTTAAAGTGCATACTTATTATAATCATTGATTCTGTTGTTTACAGCATTATATTCGTTTTTAAATAATTGGGGGACAAATATAAACAAAAGGCCATCCCAAAATTTTTTCCACTTCGGGCGAACCCCCTCCCCCCCTTAGGTGTTGATAAGCTTTTTTTTTCAGATCAGCTTTAGCCTCCTTCGGAGTTCAGTTTACTTAAAACACCGGTATTTAACATGTGCATTCATTTTTCAATAATTGTTTTGGAGCCTAATTGAGTGCTAACTTGCTTTTTTGAAATAAAGTCTGTGAATATGTCAGGATATATAAAATAAATAAAGCAATGATAGATGAAATTGATTTATTTTATGTATTAGTTATGAAACCCCGACGTTGGTTTCTCTTCATAAGGTTTTCCTTAATTAGCTAGAGCTTTCAACAGTCCACTTCTGGCATCCTTAGGATATGAGAATTATCCAAGGAAAATATCAAAAACGTCAAATTTTAAAACCTAAAATTAAAATCTAAATTATTAAATACAGTTATATAAATAGAACCTATTTTAAAAATATGAATAAAAGCGGTAAAAATTAAAATTACAATATCACATGCGTAAAAAATTACAAAAATAAGACTTTTTAACGTTGTGCGATTGTTTATGTTCCATTTGTGATCAATTTTTCTGTGGGTATATGTCGTTTTCAGGTGATAGGAGCCTGAAGGTGAAGGTTTTATTTATTATAAAGTCATTTTTACAATAACTTTACTGCGTCGTTGGTGTCTCATCTTCCTATCCGTTTGCTTTCTTTTATCCGCATTTGGTAATACTTCTTTCATTTTTTATTTATTTCCAATTGAGTTATTCTCTATGTTAAAATTTAAGGTTACTGATTTTTTTTTCATAACCCCTTTATTTATTAAAATATTTACAAATAGATGAACAAAATTCAATGTACAAGATTTACAGATTTCTCCTCTTACTACATACGCAGATGCTTTCGAAGGAGGGTAGAATTACAACACAATACTTTTTTGAAGTTAAAAGGACAAAGTACATATATACAAGACTGGGTGATGGGTTAGTGATTTAATTTAACGTCAACCCACTAGTTCTGCGTTAAAATTACTTAAACGGGATTCAATTTCAATTTGAACGATTTAATTTAAGGTACATTGTCGCTACAGCTCTGTTTTATTACTTTGATAGTTTAAATTGTTAGCAACGATGGGTAACCTGACAATTTCCTGTCTCGGTATTAGCATCGTGGATTGCGAAAATGCTAAATATCAAGCTGCAACTACGCTGGTGGCATTATCTCTGGGATCTTACTAAACAGAGAACCAAAAATGGCCAGAATTGCCAACGTGAAGCTTAATGTCCCAAAAGATGAGATTTTATCGAAATAAATATCCTAAAAATGTTCCGCTCTTTCATCATTTCTCTATTTGCATGTTGGAGGAACAAAAAGAGGATAAAAAGTTGGCCAGCAAAGGAAATCGGTATGCAAGCTTATCTAATCTGTCAAACTCATACCATTGACCGTCAAGGATTGAAACGAACGAGGAGGAAGAAAGAAACGAAGAAGCAATGTCATCCAACAACAGATAATATCATTTGTACACTGAATGCAGAATTCGCATTAGTTAAGTTATAGTCCAGTACGCCAGTCTTTTTAAATTCCATTCCTCTCCCTGTGTCTGAGACAGTACGGTATTTAGCTTCTCGACTAATGACTGACATGGAACCCACACACGAGGCTAAAAAGACAAGAACTAAACAGACGCTTTGGACAACTGTACAGACTACTTCGAAGGACATCCCATCTCTCAATAGAAAATAAACTACTTATTTACGAAGTTATACTTAAGACAATCTGGACATACGTAATAGAGCTATGGGGGACAGCAAAAAAGTCGAACATTAAGCGCATCCAATCCTTTCAATCAAAAGTCCTGAGAACAATAGTAAATGCCCCTTATTACGTCAGCAACAATACCCTTCATAATGATCTGAATATACCCTACATTCTAGAACTCATCCCTTCCAAGT
The DNA here is from genome assembly GCA_930367205.1 of Acanthosoma haemorrhoidale. NCBI lineage: Eukaryota > Metazoa > Arthropoda > Insecta > Hemiptera > Acanthosomatidae > Acanthosoma > Acanthosoma haemorrhoidale. The sequence continues at coordinate 80,884,067 of OV884015.1, read as the reverse complement.
TCATAAAATTCCATAGTAACCTATCCAACCACCCGAATTCCCTAGCACAGTCATTGCACTGCACCACTCACCCCTACAATCCTCCTCGGAGATTAAAACGGCAGTGGCCTCGTGACCTGCTATAATCAAGTGATAGTGAGAGTCCTGGTAATGGCCAGTTTCTCTAATCATGTCCTGAGCGTCTGTGGCTCTCGCGCTCTTGGTCATCCTTCGCTGGCTCTTAACCAGTGACGCGGCTGACGTAGGAGCGTGGGGGACTTCCCAAGAATCCGCTTCCTCCTTCGCATGCGAGGGAGATGACAACCTTGTGGACTTGGGGGGCCTCTGGGCTGTTTGTAAATATTGTATGAATGAGCGAGTGAATGATGAATTGTAAATATGGTATGAATGATAACATTTATCTTATTTATCATTTATATATGTACTTTCCATTATTTTTGCTTATCTAAATCCACATGCTATACCATTAACCTTATTGCATACCCTTTTCGGCCTTTACCTAATAAGTACATATTATAGTTTGTCTTATTAAAGATATGTTTAATTAATTTAGCTTGTCCTCTCAATACCACAACAATATCAATCGTACAGTCCACTTTCGACTATGCCAGTTTGTCTACATTCAGATCCGTCTTCCGCCTGAGCACATATCCAACAATAAGTCAGTAATGAGATAAACTATAAATGATATAATGAATGATATAATAAGCCATTTTAAATTTGACAGGGTTTTCTCGCACAAGGACGTTTGTAACAACCTACGACAGCGACAAAACAATACATAAGATATCAACTTTATATTACTAAAATTTAACTCAATCTATGGAATTTCACAATAATTTCTAAGAATAGTCTGTTATGTTAGCCTCAAATAATAATATCTGTCCAGCGAATGACTAGTCGTTTTTAATTTGTCAATTGTTTCATTTTTCTTCGTGAATTTTTCCAAGTTTTTTTTTTATAATTAGGTAGTGAAATGTTCCACAAAAAAGGTAAACGACATTTCCCTGGAACATTTGATCCCCTTATTATTTTTTAATCGGATTGCGAATATTACAAGGAAATGCAGTATATTTATTTTATGATCTTTAGTTTTTATCCAATTATTTTTTAATTAAATTGTACTAATATGTCATTCTTGTTTGGCAAAATATAATGCAGTAGGTTTCATTAGAATACCTTTATCTGAAAATTACAATTTGCTTAAGCAGCATTCACATATTCTTATGTATGATGTAAGAATTCATACCTATGTACAATTACAGTCATACCGACATTCATACATACACATTTATGCCCAGTATGCTGACGTAATGGCCGGATCCGAGGAGCTCCCTCAGAGAGAGGGGAAAAAAGCCTAAGTCGCTCAGGACATGAGAGTGCCAGGACCCCATCACTTACATATCTATTTACAAGAGATCGGGAGACCACCGCCGTTTTAATTTACGAGGTGAATTGTATAACTGAGTGTTACTGGTTAAGGAGTTGACAAAAGCTTTGGGATGAGTGGATACATTTTTTTAGTTTTTTTTGAACACTTGGCATATGGTGATCTCTGTGAAGGGATGAGTTTTTTAAGTAAAATGGTGCGTTGACCGCATTTCTGAAGAATTTGGATTGGAATGTTTGGATCCGTTTAATGTTCGATGGTTTGGATGTCCCACATAGTTCTATTCCGTAAGTACAGATTGATTTTAACAACTGTTTGTATATGTGACTTTTCTAGTGTAAGGTTTCTATTAAGTAGGCTGTATAACTGTCTTAACAGGCTGTTCAATTCTTGTCTTATAAGTCTTGAGTGAGGATTCCAATTGAGCCTTTTGTCTGGATGAAAACTTGGGTATTCTAACAGATTCTAAACGGAGAGTAAAAGTGGTGTGAACGCATTTGCCTTCATTGACCTAAATGTGCCATTGGTTGCCCAAGTTTTAGAGGTTGATGGATGCCACTGACAGATAGGGATGAGACGAAAGAATTGGTTTGTCGTCATCGCAAGTTCCAAGGAAGGTGCTAGGAATGTCAGCAGTGTAAAGGATATATAGGATAGCACCAATGACGCTGCCTTGAGAAACTCTTGTTTGCTTGGGAAAATATTTGGAATATCCTGGACCAGATCGGACCCGAAAGAAATAAGGGGTCTGCGGTAAAAAGATTTTTAGCTCATAAAGCTGTGCAATACCCGGTTGGAAGCCTGAGCAACGTCCAGAAAGGGGGGTACGGTAGAGTGTGGAACAATGAATTGCCTGAAGGAGAAGCCAAATCTACATTAAAAGCCCATACCAAAGCTAGGAAGAAGGTTTTTGGACTCACGTATGGGCAAGAACCGTTTGAGTAGTATTCTTTCATAAACTTTTAATTGATTGAAAGTAGACTGATTGGGCGGTAATATGAGGGATCGTTAAGCTTTTCAGGTTTCTGAAAGAGGACAATAGTGGAATATTTTTTGGAGAATAGGGTAGTGGGTGGTTCTGAAAATTCAATTAAATATGTAGGTGATGAAAAATATTGCTTTTTTTTAGGGGGGGGGGGGACTGGTCAAAAGATCTGAGCAGTGAGAAGATCATACTATATATTCGACTTTCGAAAGATTGATGGGGAGAAATAAAAGAGGAATCGGAAAAATGTAGACATCTTCAACATTAGTTGCGTGCGATAAAGAACGGGAAAGCCGCCGTGCGAATGATTCAGATGTATCTCTGTCTGACGCACCCCAGGAACCTTTGCCACGACGGCGTGGATACGATACATAATGGAATTGTAGGATATTTTGGTAGCTCATTTGATTGTAACAGTAGCGATTAGCATACGTCTGGTTCTATGCCATAAGGCTTTGTATCGACGTTATAAGGTTGAATTAGAGTTGAGGTAATGACGTTTTGTTCTGGAATTTCGGAAAGGTTCTAGGCCTCGAAGCACATCGAGGTAGTAAAAGAATGTATGGCGTTGATTAGACTCTGAGGATTTTTTAGGGTAGCTCTGAGGTTAATGGCTTTAATTTCAAGTTAGAGGTCACCCTTATGAATGAAAGAGGGTGTAGTTTGTGATAGGATGTGTATGTGTAGGACGGGTGTAGGAAATGTGATGTCCCATTGAGTTAGGAAAGGAGCTAAATGGTGTGTTGGAAATGGACTTACACATGGGTTAGGTGAACATTACACTGCTGCTATGGTGAGGGGGAGAAAAATATGTGGAGTGACACAGCTGTGTCTTGTAGGAAATTATCGACAATCAAGACGACGTGGATATGATCAAGACGAAAGGAAATGATGGATAAGGATAGCAGTGCCTGCATGGGGTGTTACATTAGGGTGGTTTGTTTGGTAAACATGGACTCTGAGATTTTAAGGGATCTTTAGCAGTCCGTTGCTTTTCCGTAAGAAGTGCAACGTCAATGTTGTTTTTTTGTAGTAATATTGTAAGTTTGTTTGTGTGATTTCGAACACCATTGGTATTCCAAAGAAGGATAGCTAGAGATTTGTGGGAAGTCATAATCAATCAAGAGAATCGGCTAATGATATCTTTGGTGTTTGGAGGGGGATGATTCGATATACATATATATGAGGCTGAGGTACATGCTACGGTTGTGCGGTATGATGGAAAGGAGATGCAGGGGCCTAGGATTGTGTCTCACGATGGTGGTGAACAGCCAACAAGATGATGGCGCATGAAACTGAGCTCTGCACTTCTATGTAGAAACGCTTCCGGGTCGCTGCTTCGTCTGTCTGTGGTTGGTGGCCCTTCAGAACTTGATAATTTCTCGAGAGTCATGCTAACACAAGCCACATACTTTGGGAAGGCCTCAGGCAAAGCTCGCTTGGTCGGTTGAATCGGATGGTGGACAAAACTCTTCAACGTCGGCCTTTGCAAGATTTCTGCTTAGACGAGGAACTCGGTGTGGTACCAACCGATGCTAAGTGCTTATTTTTATTGCTACTATTACTCATCACCTTGCGATGGAATGTCATTGTTCATGGAGAATGAGAGGGCAAAAATATATATAAAAAAAAAAAATATGAAGCCTCATTGAGTATGCGAAGGCTGACATGACATCTACAGTTGCTGCAGTCGAGCGTTTATCCTCTCGACTAGACACAGTCGCTTTCAGCAGGTACATAGTATGTAATCCTGTGTAATGCCTCGTGTCTTAGTGAGGCCTAGTACCTGTGCCGGTAATGGCTGGCTGCCTTAGCTCTGTGCATTGCACACAATCACTGGTAACACGCAATTCACATTACGGCACTCACGTGTATGATGATAATTGTGTAATCTAACACAATAGCAGCTGCTAGGGCAGTTATCGAATACGGATCATCTTAGTTACAGCAATGGAAATTGATTAATGTGGAAGCGGAAATAACACTATATAGTTTCAATCTAGCGCATCCGCAAAGCCCCTTATGTTAAAATACTATTATAAAAGTAAAAGCTAAGTATTATTTTTATCTGTCGAAATTCATCAATTATTTTCTTCGTATGTAAAAGTCAAGCGGTTCTCACTTATCCTTTGGTTTACACATTAGATATTGTTAAAATTGAATATTTTCTTTATCATATTCATTGTATTAGCCTTGGAAATTCTACTGAAGTAAAAACGTTGTTGAATATTATAGTAATTATCACTGGAACACGCAGAGCTAGTGATGATCATATCGGGTAAGTATTGTTAATTGTTGAGCTTTTTCACCAGTGCGCAGTATCATAATTTTCAAGCTAAACGCAGATGATCTTCAAACACAGGGATATTAACTTTCGTTTGGCTTTTTGTCTGCAGGTCTGTTGTTTTGGCATCCGATCTTTGGAGTGTCCTTTAAAACCATCGCTTAAAAGATCTTAACATCCTGATTAGTAGCATGTACGAGCATATACTTGCAGAAAATCATTACAACTGCCAACAAATAGTTTTACTTCAGTATAGGTTTATTCTTTGTATGCAAATAAGTGGAAATTTAAGTGCTTTCCTTGTACCCTGTAATTAAAAATTTATAAGAAATAGATAATTAACATTTTAATCAAAGAAGCGTTTGGAAGGAAGTTATGGTTTATATCAGGACTGAAAGATTTCAAAAGCTTACCGTTAGATATTGTACCTGTAGGGATACCCTGCAGGGGAAAATTAACCTTAAATTAATCAGACATTAAATAATCTTTGATCAAAAGAAAAGTTTTCAAAAATAAAAATTGACGAATTCCTCGATGTGATCAGTGTGAGTAATTTTCATCCTGCTACCTGTTATCAATCAAAATTAATCATTATATACTAAACTAATTTATCAATCACGAATGTTTGTTAGCCCACTATAATAATATCATGATTGAAAGCTTCCTTACCTTTAAAACCTCCTCGAATTCAAATCAACTATCAAAACTCCTAGCACTAAATTTGATCTATCCAAGCTATACTCCATACTCACAAATCTGTCTTCATTGGCCGTTCTTCACTTATACGTACCACATATCTTTGGATGTATATTCCTATTAGTTGCAGTTTTTTTTTATTTATGTTTTATTTACAAATAAAAAAGTAGATATTCTAGTGTTTCGTATTTTAGTTTTAATTTAGAGGGACTCGGGCGTCTGGCAACTATGTTCAACGAGCCAAGCAACATAAAATAAAATAAAGAAAATATCCCTTTAAAAAAAAAATATATATATATAATTTTATAACCCCGGTTTCATATAGAGGCAATATTACGTATAGTTTTTACAGCCAAAACAAACATTTAATTGCTCATTTCTAAAATGAGCCTGATTAGGCACTTTATGTAAGTATTTAAAATTTATATACAAAAAATATAAGTCCGCTTGGTGTTTTGGGTTGATTTTTGTTTTTAAGAAGCGTTCGTGTACTTATTAAACAAATAAACCTTTTACAACGTCTCAACAATGCATATTCACCATGTAAATAAACAAACGGGGAACTGGATTGGAATATTTTTTTTGACATGTGGGTTTGCGACGACATATGATATAGCTTGACAAATGGGATACACAAACGGTCCCACATTCGTATGATCATAAGTCACTAGTGTGTATCCTGCTATGAGGCTGTCAATGCTACCCGACTGAACAATAGCAATATTTTTCGACTCTCGTCTCTTTTATGGAAAATAAATAAAGATATTTTTCTGTGAAATTTCTGAAACTTTTCTTAAAACATCGGATTGAAGTATATAAATGTAATCCGTCTGCTTAATTCACTTTAGTTCTAAAAAATTTAAATTATTCCTCTTTAACCAATACATTTAGGATTGCATTGAAGTTATGAGTACGATAATAATGACAGTTTAAACTAACTTTTTCTAATTACAGTTAGACCAAATAAAACACAAAATACCTTTTGATCTTTGATACCTTCTTGAAAATTATAGAAATCGTAGGTACTTTGGTGTAAAATAATTAGTTAGTGACACTTACGTTCTCTAAAAGCCTGAGCAACCTTCCACAGTCAATAATCCGTCTTGCCCCATCCCAACTCTTTCTCGTGTCAGCATCTTTATCTGCGGCACCGAAATGTGATCTCCATCACAATTTTTCCCTTACTAAATCAAACACCCCTAATCAGTTGAGTTTTTTTATTTTGAGATCTGAGATTGTTATTTATTGTGCAATAATTATACCTTTGTACTCGCTTCGGCGGTACATATACCAAAATTGGAACTTTTTATTTTAATACTAAACTGTTGGTTCATTGAGGTCGCTACATATATTCACTTGCCCCTTATTATTTATAAGCTAATTAATGTTATTGTTTTTCTAGACGCACTGATTTATATTTGTTACTTTTAAGCAAAAATGCCTCAGAACTAAGTGATTGTATCATTTGATCCTATTTTATTTTTATTCAATGGAGATATAAGATATACGTGGTTGGAAGAGAAGTAATATACAAAACATGTTATGTTAATGGTCTAATAAACGACTTAATAGTCTTTAACTGTAAGTGTCGTAAAACCCTTTTTTGAAGAGCCGTAAAGAACTTATTACGCATATCTTAAGTTTAATAGGCCATTAAATCCTATTCTGTATACAGTCAAATAAAACTCTAGTGAATAATAAGAGATGAACAAGATGAAATCTTTTTATTATCTCATTAATATAAAGTTTTTTATTTGTTTATAAATCACTTGATTTAGGCATATTTTGATTTCAAATATTTTAGGATCAGTAAGGAACTAAATAAACTAAAATTGTACCTGGTTCTACTATATTTTCTCCAGGTACATTTTGTATTATGTGTGTATTGTGTATTGTGTACATTTTGTACACAAATGACTAACTTATTTAATGTTTTTATATAATGCACGTATTTGAAAAATGAAAAAATCGTCCTCACTCTGCAGAAAGATTTTAGACTAAACCTAACTTGACTTCAGTTCCCATGCTGTCAGTCACCATCGACGAGGGAAGGGTGGTGGTAATTAAAAGTATTGATTTATAATGGTGTCTAGGGCTACTTTTGTCTTTACCATCTTTGGGGCGTGAAGTGAATTAATCACCTTCATGCAAAATATCATTCCTCTATGTTAAACAGAGGTTGCGGAGAAATGACGATTACAGTTTTGATGGTAGTATGTAGTTCTCATGACTTAGATATTCCTTTATTGTTTTTCACATAACAGACGTTACATAATCAGAATGTGAATATGATGAACAAATATTTTATCACAAATGATTTTTCCTATAAATGTTTGCACCAAACGGAGCAACGGTCTAAAAAAAAAAACCATGTTATACGCGTACATAGCATAATAGAAATAAAAAAAAAAATATTAAACATTAAAATACACATTTAGATTTATCCTTACTAATGTTCTATTTTTACTAGTCACTAAAACTATATTTACTCGTTAAATCCTGAGGAATTTTCCTTCCCACTCAACCCTGGAATTTTCCTCTCAAATTGAAAACTCCCAGCAGACACCTTAATTCCGTGTCAGGCACTCCCCGGAGGTTGAAAATCACTGGAGTTAGTTACTACTCTTTTCCTGTTTGAGTTAGCATGAAATAAGTCAAACTCTCCGAGTTGGAACTCATACTCGCACTACGGTTGTCAACTTAAAAAACAAGTTCAGTATGTAGAACCAACATTTTTTTTTGTAAGTGTTTATATACTTAAAAACTAATTTATTATTATAATAAAATTAATAATTAATTATACTAACACTGTTACTAATTTAATTAAAAAAATTGGTCAAAATCTAATGTCAGATAATAAATACCAATATGGCACATAATATTTTGACTCGTTGCAGCACCTTGCAAATCAAGTGTTTAGCACCTACCCTCCATTCGAGCATAGATGGTTGTCCGGGAAAACTATGTTAAGTTAGTAAGGTGAGCCCCTGTCACTTTCTCTGATCACATCAGTCTGCCCTAGCACTTTTAAACCTCTCAAATATAAAATGTAGCTACGCAATAGTAAATATAATAAGCACAATGTGAATTCATGTAAAAACTCCTTATTGTGGGATCTGTAATAATCAATCTTTACATATTAAATAAAGGGGTTTGAAACAAAGAAAAACGGTATAGTTTCGAAGGGCTAAAAGAATTATTCCCAAATATCGAGTTCGAATTAATACCTGTTACCAAATTTCAATTTCCGTTTTTTCTACAAATTGGTAATTAATATATAAAAGAGACAAACAATAAAAAAAAATCAAATTTTCCAGTAAATATATTTAAATATATAAGAATAGATGAAAACCCGCAACCAGTTAACACGTTCTGGGTAAATACGTATTTACGTTTTTAAAACAGATAAAGCTGTTTATTTAGACAATGTATACGGAGGTTTCACCTTACATGTAGAATGTAAATAAATAACCCTATCAACTGACCTTCATATAATTATAAATGATGAATCTGTAGATTTGTAAACAATAAATAATAATAATAATAACTGTATCAAAGAAATTGAATCCTGCACAATATAATGTATTATAATTTATTCCGATTCGTACCGTTCAGTACAGTTCAAGAAAATCTTGCCTTTGCAATCAATTCTTTCTACGAAATCCTATAAACTCAACATAGTATTTGGAATTAACTTTATATGGAAGGTGTCGTCGACTCGATTCTGAACACTGCAGCACTTCTTATTGGGGAGTACTTTGAATTCAAAAGTTTTCAAGTTATTTTAAAAATTAAAATCATAAAACATCATTTTATAAAATTTGATGCTGACTACAAGAGGCGATTGTAGATGTAGGTTTCGTGAATAATACTTCCTCGTCTCCATAAAATATTTGTATCTTATAAGCTAATGACAACTCCGCCATGTCACCTTGCCATATTTCGGTATTTCTTGCTTTCGTGGTTGGCTCTAGGATGTTACATGTCAACCTTGATTTTTGCTCACTTAGCACGATTGCTGGTAACGTCAATACGCCGATGAGTCCTAGAGCTATCTATCCTTCTCCCTTGGAAGTGCCATCTGGGTTTTAAAAGGATCAGGAATACCTTAATGGTAACAAACTGAGACTCAACACTTAGAAGTCATACGAACGCGAGTGTGTAGGTCATTCTCAACAGTTACATACGTCTTAAATCCGTCCCTGGATTGCTGCATTTAACTATTCATCCATTCATCTCCTTTTCAAATCCCTAAACAACCTAGATATTGTTCTAGAACCAAGCAAAATGCTCCCCGTATTTCTAGACGTACTATTTAATCCCTGAAACAAATGCATCGCTTCTGGTCTAATCTTCCTGAGCAATCCCGACAATTATTAATTTCATCCTTAACTTTCACCCTCATTGACTACGCTTGTACGTATGGCGTACAATGATCTCTTGGTGAAACTTCATAGCAGATTGAAATGACTTATGAACTGGCTCATTAGATTTGCATTTGGGTCTAGAAGCGGTTCCGTCAACACCAGACAACTACCGACTTAGTTAGCTACACTTTAGACAATATTTCTTATCCCCATTTCTGTTTCCAATCGTAAATTCCAAAAGTCCACCCTACTTCTCCAAGTCTCTACAATTTAAACCCTCCATCCAGTCGCTAAACATCTGAGCCATCTCGCATTTTACATTTCTTCTCTTAAGACATTGTTCAAAAAAACTTTATAAGGGAAATAGGGGAACATGGCCAACTATATTTATTTTTTCACTGATTCAATCAATCGAGGTTGACTTCTTTATTCAAATAGCTAATTAATACGTCTCACACGAGTATGGGTGAACCCCGAACAGAAACTATACTTGTATTGACTAATTTTATTCATATATAACCTTTATAAACGATGATAAAAAAAAAAATGAATGTAAAAAGTCCTAACTGGAGACGATAAGAGGAGTTGCAGAGATCAGTGTCACACATGCAGATGGAACTGAGGTCAGTGACCACACATCCAGTTCTCATCTCGAAGTTGTTCTTGTCCCTGCCGCGGAAGCAGCCTCGGGTCGTCTTCTCGTGGGTGGCGTTGATGTAGTCGACGATGCTTATGCACAGGGCGCTTCTTCTTTTAGGGCAGTGGGTGACTAAGGAGAACCTGGTCGTGTGGTTCAAATTGTACCAAGACTGCGCGGAGCAAAGGGATCTCTCATCTTTACTGTGGAGGAAATGAAAGTGAGTATTGTAGAAATAAGTGCATTCAATGTGGTGTCCGACCACGACTAATAGAGACCGCATTTATTGCGAAAACGTTGGGTAAACAGGTAGTTCACAGTTGCACGCTCATTCATGCCTTGGTTGTTCCGAAAACATTCGCCCATACCTCTGAAGACGGTAGGATTGTATCCAGACCATCAGAGTGTCTTGTGTTAGGCGAGTACCGGTCTATAGTTGCCGATGTTGGACTATACAAATACAAGTAGTTTTAAGAAATAAGGTCTGACTAGACCACGTGGTTTACCTGGTAAGAAAAGTTCGACATTTATATCTCTTGGTCTTAGTAAAAATATTTAAAATGTAAACAACTACAAAATTGATTCAGGCAATAAGACAGTTATAAATAAAATTCTGATGACAAATGTAACAGTTACTTTTGTCATATAAAAAATCTTATTATGCAGTTGATTAGAAACTAACGAAGTCTAATGTATTTTGTAAATTGAGATGTGTTCATTTTCTCAAAATTTATGTGTGAGAAACAACTCCAAACGGATGTTAACGGATTTATCCGTGTAACAATAATCCTAATATTTAAACAAAAAGATTTCAATAAAAGATTTTCCAAGATAATTTTAATTTTTATAAAGTTAATATATTGAATAAAGAAAATGAAAACTTAAAAAATGTTACTCAATGAAACAATAGAAATAACAATAAAAGATGGTGTTTACTGAAATTTACAAGACCTCAATATAAAAATATCTTTTCCAATGTTGGTACGATAGATGTCTCATTTTATTTTCGTGTATGTTATTTGTATTATTACTGTCGGGTCGTCACAAGGGGGGTGCCTAGTTACCCTAGCCCTGGTGACAATGAGAGGGTTGATTGAGTTTATAACCTGGACAATCGTTTCATGACGGCTTTACTAATTGACTCCATTTTTGGATAGGTATGTGCCCCGACAATGTACTATGTTCAGGAGAAGAGGTATAGGGTAGGTAGTGTAGGTTGTTTGTGTGGTCTTGGAATGACCGAAAATTCACACTCTGGGTCTGACTAAAACTGACAGCGCCGGACTAAAACGTAGTGAGGTGAGGAGAGAGATGCAGAGGTTTTTCATAAAGAAGCAGCCAAGTTTCAGAGTTTCAAGCAGAGCAGCCACGAGCCAGTTATAGTTCCCAGTAGAATTATATACAGGCCCCAAACCGCCGGTTTTAAATACCGAAGCCAGCTGGCTTCGTCAGTAGCCAATAAAGACCCTTTTTATAGTACCCAATGAGGTTTGAGTGTGTGGTTTCCTTTGTTATCTGACAGAGACGTGAGCCGGGAAGGGTCTCTCGGCGGGTTGGGTTTAGTACCTGCACTGGCAGCTGGTGTACCAGCTCATATAACTAATTGGCTCCTAGCAGCGTTTTTATTGTTTACCGTATTTACAATGATTTATATTTTGGTAATGTTATTTACATTTGTTTACAATATATATGCAATATAGCATAGGGTGATTTATTTTATGCAGTTAGCGGTCGCTACACTTACTTTATAATAGTTTTAGTTATAGATATTTATTTAACAGTTCCAGTTATCATAAATTACAACATTTTGATTTTATAACACATTTTAAGCTTTAACCGTCATAGCTTCAAATCTAGACGGCAAATTTGAAACTGAGTGCGTTGTTTGTACAAGTAAAACTTTTTTTCAGGAAAACAGCAACAATGTTTTGAAAAAGTTGGGCTTAGATCATTAGCGTAAATATGAAAAGCCTAATTTCACGGTGATAATGGAAGGATAGGTTGCCGGTTGGACCGTCTCAATGTCACACAATAAAAGTCATGTGGCACAATCGAGTTATAAGTAGAAATTAAAGACTAGACAATTTATGAGCTGTTTTATTTCTTTTTTTGGTGGGGGGGGGGTAGAACCGATGAAGGAAATACTGAGCAGAAGGAGATTGACAAAAGAGAACAAGTGAAAGGGCAGACAAATCAATACCATTATTAGAGTTCTATTCTCAGTCAAAAGTCCTAAGTATTTTCTTTAACCTGTTAGCTCTTAAGTAATTGAGTAAAATCACCATTCTGTCAGGCTATAAATGAGTAACCCGTCGTCCACATCAACTGCTTGAAATGAAAATATAATAATAGCAACATTCGGGATGGAACGAAGCGTATAATTTCCTTAAAAGTAGAGCCAGATTGATTCAGTAAGTAAGATTTAGCGGCCGAGAAAAGTGTTGACATTGGGTAGTCGGACACAGGCGCATTATATACTGAGTAAACAGTATAAGATGGCCGGTTGGTAAAAACAGCACAGAGAATCTGTAATGTGAACATATATCCAGGTTGTATGCTACAGGAAAATAAAGCCAAAAAATAAGTCAATACTAACAACCTTACAGCTCAGTAACAAGGCTAGGGTCCATACATCTTGTGGCAGAGGTTTTCGTCAGGAAAATACTTCGATTGTTTCGCGAAGTTTTAATATGCAGTACATATTTTTCTTGATAGTTCAACATGTACGGCAACGCGGGATTACCGAAATGTTCGGATATACTGTGCATAGACTCCATCGCGTTCTTGAAATTTTTCATTCTATGTAGGTGTTATATAATTATCATTACGACTTTTTGCGGTTAAATGTTAGGTTTAGAGTATCACAAAAACTATCATAAAATTGATAATGAAGATTTGTTTCTACCGAGATTTAAGCAGACCATCATTTCCTGAGAGTTCTCGTAAAGAGTTCTTGATTCTTATTGTTTTAATAATTTCCTCCCAGCTAATCTAAAATAGCATTCCTGACGTAAGAAATGAAAGAAAAAGAAACAGAAATATCAACTTTAGGAAAATCCAAAGATCGTCGTGGAGGCAAATCTATTTCGTTGACTAGCATGATGATTCTTTATGCCCGGCCTTAAGGGATAGGATGTCCTACATCTTGGTACTGAAGAGCAGACGAATCTTTCTGGGAAAGGTAGAGAGCGAGGTGGTATGCACAAAGTTATGAGTTCAGACTCATCACACATGAAATGGACAACACATATAAGTCGCAATCTATCTCACTTAAAATTTAATACATTTTTAAATCAAGCAATGTGACCTCTTATGACCGACTTGATTGGAGTAATTTGTATGTGCGATGAATTAGAATAACAATAATTTTTTTTTAATTCTATCTATCCTTAAAAATAAACTATTTATTGTTTTGCTTAACTGTTTAGTCAATAGAAATAATTTAATAATACGATAAACATACAATAGTGAATTTATTTACTGTGGATTATATATATTGATTACTATTTTACCGCAAGTAGTGTTCTGCAAACTTATTGTCGCATTTAAATAATAATTAAATTAATTAATTAAATGATAATATTTGTTTTGCTACATATAGATAGATATTAGTACTTGTAAATGCCTTATAGTGGTAACGGTAAATCAATCATAGGCTGATATTATATATTTTCATTATCATGGTGTTCATTAACATAATGTTAATCTTGTATGTATTAATGTAGGATAGTTAAGTTAATTTGAAACAGCAGTATAGAGTGATTGTCTTTAGAGTAAGTGGCTTGTATTCATTAGTATAAATAATAAATTACAGACAGCAATTTTGCTGCTTATTGCAGCGTTACAGCTTCTAATTAATACATGGGAATAATAATAGGAAATTTTGTAATTTGTACATGTATGACCCGTGTGGCTGAACTGTGCTTTAATAAATAATCTAATTCTATTAGATTCAATCTTATCGCAGATCTTAAACCACTTATTAATACATTACATTTGGCGAGCTACGCAGTAGATTCTTTTAAATTATTGCGCAAAATAAATCATGGATTGCAAAAAATGTGCTATGACATTCTTTGCAAAACAGATTTATTAGAGCTAGCTTATATGGTACTTAGGCAAAGCATTAGATAAACTTCTTCCTTTCGCCTTAATGATCACCAAACTTCTCCGCATCACTGAGCAGAATCCCCAGGTTTTGGCAGATAAAATTATTACTCAACTCAGAGCGCAATTAAAGCAACTTCCATTAAGGTTGGTTTATTAGTTTTGAATTAGACTTCGCTATGCGTGTTTGCTCATTAAAAGTTTGCCATTTGATTGCCGCATTGTGATACTCTATGACTTTTACTGAACATTAAAATATTTGAGTACCTTTAACTGAAGCTAAAAATTTGTCTCAAAAATTAGCTAGGTCAAAAAATAGCTTAATTTAATTGCACACCAACTATCTGTTTTAAGATATAGAAAAAGTATTTATAGCGAATTGTTTCTGATCACTGATCACATTTTACTAATATATATCTAAAATTATTTTCTATTTACTACAAAACTCACTGACTTGAAGCTTTCACATTGATAACATTTCAAAGCATTTGCCGGGTAGAGATGACAACAAATGAAAATGTAAATGGTCCACCTTAAGACAAGGAAATAATACAAAATACTAGAAAGGATCGCATTTTTTATTCTTTACTGGTATAATTATCTAATTAAGCAAAAGGTACTAATCGTATAGATAGAAGTTTTGTTGATAAAGGACAATAAACTATAATATAACACCTGCGAATATGATACGTTCTTTAAATAATTTATAAATATTGTATACAGGTAATAATTAAAGTACTGTTCCTATAAAATAAGCTCACTTGGAAGGATTGAGGCCTCCTGTATCAGCCGGTACACTGTGCCTGCTAGACGCATTGGACATAACTTACAAATTTTGAGACATTAGTATCTATTGGATAGGTCAAGGGTGTTCAATGTAGACATTTAACCACTAATCATGATTTATGTCGATATTTTAGATGAAAAATGCGTTCTTTAAACAATGTTTTGGAATGTTAATATTTTTTTGTGTTCAAATCGATAAATGATATATAGTTATTGATCTGCATACAGAAATAATGCATAGCTGAT
Organism: Acanthosoma haemorrhoidale; assembly: GCA_930367205.1. Lineage (NCBI taxonomy): Eukaryota > Metazoa > Arthropoda > Insecta > Hemiptera > Acanthosomatidae > Acanthosoma > Acanthosoma haemorrhoidale. The sequence continues at coordinate 80,868,569 of OV884015.1, read as the reverse complement.
GATCAGGTAATATGTAGCTGCGTTGGGAATGAAAGTACTCCAGCCTCTGATGCACTGAATCGCTCAATTTTGCCAATATTTCAGAAAAGCATACCGTACATGATTGGATTAAACCAATAAAAAGTGAAAAGAATATAATGGCTTATGAGCTAATTTAATTTATTCTAGAAACAGGAGTCTGCAGATTTCCTTCATTGTGGGAACCTGAACTTTATAACGATATTTAACTCTTTCTAAATTTAAACCCTGTTTTCGGAACTCTCCTCTATAATTCGCTCAACGCTAACATATTTTGAATTCTTTACGATTTCTTTTGGTATCCAAGCGGTTTGAGTCAAAGGGATAAGGTCTGTAGCCAATGCTCGATTTCCCTGTTAAAATCTATTCTCACCTACTCTGTAGACAATGAAATCTTTACCACTCATTTAATTAACGTAAAAGGTACCCAACAGAAAAGCAAGTTAAATAATAACTCTCCCGTCTCTCCAAAATATAAGTTTTATTCACCAAAAAGCTCGAAGCTGCCATTCTCCAGTTTTCGATTGATGGCGTGAACAAGCTATTACTTTAAATATAATTTATATTATTTTAGATTTATAAAATAGGTCTGCTAACTTCTCCAACTTCACTGTACGACTCAGTCAAGTTGTTGTCTACGAGTTAGCAAACCTGTATTAATATAAACTATCTCTAATTTAATAGGTTTTTCAAAGCATCAATTGGCAACTAAAGATGACATCTTAGAGCTGTCCGAAAAGTTAATAGTGAATAAAAGCTATATCGTGGGGATACGGAAGATTTATTATTTAATTATACCCTTTTACAACTGGTACTAATTAAATAGAAAAGAAAGATGCTGTTTATTTTAGCTGCTAAATAGTTTTTTTTTTCTTATAAGCACCAAGGTTCGTTCTATAAATGAGAGCACTGCTGGGGGTTCAAATGAAATTCTTTGTAGATTCCGTTGATAATACATATGTTTCTTAGCATAATTGCTTGGTACAAATCTGATCATCTTGAAGTTGAGTTTATATCGATAGTGAAGAGGTATTTTAAAGGGTCTGAGCTATTAATATCCAACTTGTTTTTTTGTTTTTTAGCAAGGTGTAAATGTGGACTTCGTTGCAGGTTTGATTTCATATTTTATTTTCATATTTAAATTAATCAAGTATGTAATTTTTGGTTTATTAAAAATCCAGGGAAGGTCGTTTATCGCTTCAATAGTGATATAGGTGGGATTTATTTATGCTCCTCTCATAGCCGTTGCTTATTTACATAATCCATTCCTTATCTGCCAAAACGTGTTAAGGATAGGCACGAAGTTCTCCGCACTCTTCTATCGGCTACCAGAGACTTAGCTAATTGTCAGTGTTGAGAGAACGTTGTCCTGCCATGTTTCCTTTTGGTGGTCAAAACCCCCTGACTCTTACCTTTGCTTGCCTTCTCTAGCTTTCCCGTTCCATTCTCCTGTTCAGGCAGATGGTAAAACCACCTTTTTTCTAATTTCAGACTATGGCCTACAGTCAAATGTCGTCCTGATCGTCTTTGCGTACGCCTGTCTCACCAGCAGCTCTTCGGGTATATCGCATTTATTTCTGCCTGAAGTCTGCTATCTCACTTCTTGGCTCAGACCCAAAACTCAGATTTGGGATAGAGAAGTTGTTTACTCCGACTACAGTGGCCTGTTTCACGAAAATACATCACGGCCATCTTAGTTTTTGAAGGTGATTTATTTTTTTCGTCAAAATTAGTCAATGATGCGATACAAATGTTTGATATCCTATATCTCCCCCCTCCTATTCATCTATTACTTGTAAGGGCCATTTCCAATTGACTGTAAGCTTTGAATTCTTTTGAGGTCTGTTTTATTGACTTTCACTACAGAACGATGTCTTCTTCGCACGACGAGCACTTATTTTACATTCTCTTCCTTTATTGCAAAATTTCTCTTGTTAAGTAAAGGAAGGTTCTTTCATCGCTTTAATAGTGATATTAGTTTGCTTTAGCTTGGAAACTATCCCTGTTTTTCTTATAACAAGCGACGCAAGAATTTCAGTATCGCCGGAGTCAATGCAGTTTGGTTAGAAACGGCATACAAAATGTAGTTTATAGCTGTTCTAAGCTGTTTGGATGCCTCCCTGTTTCTGCACTACTTGCTGAGACGGTTCTAAGGGCTTCTGCCGATGCTTAAAATAAGTAGGAAGAAAATTCTACGCGAAATAAAGTCCATAGAGAAAGTTTATTTGCTGATTACAACTCCGCGCTCACGTTGACATTAGTCCAGCACAGATAGTGAAATGAAGTAGATTTGTTAATTGATGAGTAGAGGTTATATTTGTTTAATAAAAATGAGTATACATCTATAAAGTAGGTGACAACTCAAATTAGTTACGGCCTACCTGGTGCTTTCGTATATTAAAATATTATATTTACTTACCTATTGATTTTCGTTATTTGGCCTAATATTTGCATATTGTGATGTTGGACTAATACTTATTCCCACGGGTTATATCTATCTAGATTTTCATAGGAACTACCATCAATATCTGTATTATATTCATTGCATAACAAATATACCTATTGAAATCGTTTATATAAAATTATTTTTCAGATAAAGTACTTGCTCCCATATGGTTTATAGGTTATAGTAAGTGCTTAGTAATTCAAAAGCGTCTAAGTTCGAAAACCAATTTCAACCCTATTTCGATTAGTATGATAGTAAGTAAGTCTAAATGATCATATGATGAAAATAGTTGTGGCTCGTTATGATGATTCCTTTATCCCATATTACTGTAATAATAGATTTCCACGAGATTTTTAATGACTTTTTGTAATTTTAGTGTACTTAAGTACCGAAAGGTTTTGCATACTATTAATTAGGAGGTCGTGATATTTAATTTGAGAAACTATTCTTATAAATTCTGAAAAAATGATTATTTTTTTAACCCATGATACTATATCGTTTAAATTGGATAACTTTTATTTTAATAATCATTTCGAGATCAAATGAGACTACCATAAAGAATATCCTGCCTCTAAAAAATACGCTGGTGGTCTAGAGAAAGTTGTGAAGACGATATTAATTGCAGTTTTAATAACTTTTTGTAATTATAATTAATAAATTTTTTTTCCCTTTTTTTTTTTTCCCATAGCTCTTAAACCATAGGAAAATTATTTGGATTGATGGGTGCCTTTCACTAAGGGGAGTCCTATTTGAAGGATGTATGAGAAGGATATGGGGTGTGGGATGCCTAAAGGAGGCTGGTGGGTTCGGGAAGGTAGTGAGAGTCTACCTATGGCGGAGCCTAGGGGTACTAGGCATTGGTTTGTAGTCGGGCAGGTCGTACCTGGCCTCGCCCCAGCAGGGTAATTTTAAATTAATTTTAATTTTACTAAAATTAATAAAAAAAAAATACAAACTACACATCTGGAATGTTTGGTTAAAGGAGTATACGAGTTGGTCTTCAATGCGAAATTTTCAATTGATATTACTATAATTACATTACATTTCTAGCTGAATTGGTAAAATGTTCAATTTTTTAAGAGATATCAGACTGCACTATTTTGAGCTCAAATATTTATTGACTTTAGAATAATGCTTGTTTTTAGCCAACCACTCCAAATATTTTAAAAGAGATACAAGTGCTTTCGGTTGGTTATACCACCAGAGTTAGGCACGAAGATTAAAAAAATATTGCAATTTTACGAGCCATACTGGTCATTAATAATTTTAATTTTTTTAACATAAACAATGTTTTGTGTACGCCACATGCTAATATTAAGAAAAATCTAATTCACGTAATATAACCTTATGATATACTCTAACATAGATGGTTATTTAAATGATTACTTGGTGAAATTGATATATTAAGCTTTATTAACAATGCCTTTTACTAAAAATACCAACCCACAAGTGGCATTCCAAAAACAAACTACTTACGGTCATAATGAATTTAACTTCCCCTACTACCATTGACTACATAATTATGGAATTAAGTTTATTATTGTTGTAGCAAGTAATTATTGACACTGTCTGATTTTTTTCTTCTATTCCTGTACCTGTACATAAAATTTCTTGGCTATAGTTTGAGCTCCGGACTCAAAAAGAACAGAACAGAAATACACAAGGTCAAAAACCTAACGATTTCTTCCATTGAAAAAACCAAAAACCTAAAAAACATCAAGAAGAGCTAAACAAAGTAACCATAGCCGCTGATAAAAATCTGGAAAATATATGAGTAAACACACATAAAATGGTTTTCTACTCAGTGGCCCCTTTTTAAATATATAACTAGATACTGTAAAAAAATGTATTAAGCGACATAGTTGCCCGAAGAAAAAACAACGTCAAAGGATTTATTTATTAAAGGGAGGATAAAACCAGTGAAAGTGAGCCGAAGAGAGGGGCTTTCAATATCCGAAATTGAGGGTGGGTGCTAACAGGGCCCTGATAGGAAATGCAAATGGGTCTGTGTGGTGCTGGCTCAGCAACCAGCCATCTTCTCATCGGCTCTGTGGATCCCTACTCTCTTTTGGCCAGGGGATGGCAATAACTCATCCAGGGTGAGACGTGATAAATATATTTTCTCTATGGAGTTTTCACTAATGTGTATCCAGAATGTGGTAGGATAAGCACTGGATGTTACGGGTGCCAGTAGACTTCACTAAGCTGGAAATTTAGAGGTGTTTAAACCATATCCGGATTTATTGTCAACTTATTTATTAGAAGAACAAATTAAATTCATTTAGAATCAAGCCGATTTGAAGCCAGCCGATTGTTTCGGAATTTGTCGGGTACCAAGTGATATACCTGGTAAGGATACTGGACACAGAACCATTTGAATTTTTGAGAACACCACTTTCTGATGGTGGGAAACGTGCCAGTAAACTGCAGATTGACCAGACAAATTTGTTTCCAGAAATTCACCAAAGAAACATGTGGTGTACTCTAAGTACAAGTTAAATTTTTAGTTAATTAGTTTTACGCATCTCATCTCTGTAATATTCCTCGGAGACTAAAGCGGCAGTTACCTCATGACATGCTATAAATACGTAACAATGGAAGTTCTGGCAATGGCCAGTTTCTCCATGTCCTGAGCGCCTGTGGCTCTCAAGCTCTTGGTCATCCTCCACTGGCTCGTATCCAGTGACGCGTCTGACAGAGGAGCGTGGGGACCGCAAGACTCCACTCCCTCTTTCCCATGTGGGGGAGATGATAACCACGTGCTGGGCTTTTTGTAAGTACTGTATGAATGAGCGAGTGAATGAAGAATTGTAAATATGGTTTGAGTGAGAACATTTATCACAATTACTTATAGCCTAATAAGGCAGATTGTAATTTTATTACAATAAAGAAGTTTTGTTTATTAATAAAAATTAGTTTTATTTTAGAGTGGTTTAGTCCTTTTTTTAAACTCATGATGTTTCTTCATAGACGTCCTTCTATCTATTGATAATCACAGGTATTAAATAAGGATCATCTTAATACTTTACGTTGACAATTTTACAACGTCTAACTGCTATGGTAGTGTCATTGAATTTTATATTGTATAATCATTCCTCAACTAGCATAACCACAAAGGGAAAGCAAGGTCCTTTTAATTTTGAAGCAGTGTTGCTGTCTTTATACTTTGCACAAGGTTTTAGCCAAAATAAAAAGAAAACACTTCACACTGTCAAACTCTTTTTTTTTCATTAAGTTTTTCTCACTATAACCTCCTCACTCACTCATCTCAATCGATATATTTAATCATTGATAAATCGATATTTTTACTCATAGTTATTAATTTTATTGCTATTCTATTGTTACCCTACAGCAGCAATACCAACCGTCATTTGTATCATATGTGAATTGTCTAATAAATAAAACAAAACCTATTCTTAATTGTTAGCCATGAGTATATAAATGAATTGAACATTTTGTTTGGTGATTGGATTGGGTTGATGACAAAGAGTTGTTAGGTGTTCGTCAACACCTAATTTCCACAAGTTCCACTAGGAAAAAGGTTCCGAATATATCATGGTTTGTCTGCATTAGGTATTGGTATCAAGAAACAATTGTAGGTGTTAAACATGATTGGTAAGAATTAGTGACAATAGTCAGGTGCAAAGTATACAAATCGAAGATGAGGTAGATATAAGGAAAATATGACCTATAGCAGACTATGTTTTTTATATTTTGTTGGGTCCATGTCAGTTAAATATACCTGTTTCATATCTACCTATCTATCAATTCATAAGTTACTTTACTCAAATCTTCCTCATTTTTTCTTTGTATTACTTCGCGCCTAACTATTGTCACTTACTCTTACCAATCATGTTTAACACTCTGTTCTTCTCTATCATACCCCGATGCAGTCATACATGGTATTTTCATGCTGTCCATGAATAAACTTGATAAAAACCAACAACAATTTTACATCAGCCCAAGCTGTACTCCCAATAAAATCTTCAACTTAATTTTCATTATTGTTTTTATGTACAATGAGGCAATCAGGGTGTTCTCGAGAAATGATTTTCAACACAAGACCTGCTAGTTGCAAGAGAATCACGGCAGTCCTTAATCTATTGGAATGTGTAAAAAATGGGACTAAATACCTTGGGAAGGTGATAAACATGAACAATGGAATATCAGAACTAGAGTTGTACAATTGGGTTAGAAAGGCTAATCCAAACTCAGGGACTTTAAAAGAATAAACAGGCATTGGAGAAGAGTTTTGGGAGCAAAGATGAAATATCTCCAACGAGTAGCTGACAAATGAATAAGGGCCCGTTTGCCAAGGGAGACAAATTCAGAAGAATTAAACATTCATCCCACGAATGCTTTGGCACCTTGAACATAGGCAGCTCAAGATTTAGGAACATTTTTGTTAATGAATTCAACTGAGAGCCATAAAAATTTGTTCAAGAATCGTGACCCCAATTTACAGAGTAGCTTGTAAAAAACAAATAATTACATCGAATGATCCCGATAGAATGAATTTAAGGTTCAGAACATTACAATCCTTATATAACAACACCACTTCACTCACTGAGAGTACCTTACAAGGAAATTCACAATAAATAGAAAGAATATTCCTCTCTACCCTAAATATAAGATGGGAACTGTGATATTTTTTAGCTTGTAAGCACGAGTCTTCGAGTACCTTGCCTAAAATTTCAATAATCTAAACTAAAAAGGATTTTTTCCCGTTCCTATTTTTAGCATACTAGCTCGTTCAATTATGCTCCAGTCTAATATAGGAATTTAATTACCTACAGACGAGTGTTATACATAATTATATTTTGCTACACAAATTATGAATAACATTGCAACTGCAGGTTTCTGCTATTGACACGAGTTTGGCACTGGGAACTACTTCACTGCTCAACGACTTGGTTAGTACGTGGGGTATTATCTGCAGCGCCGTTGTGACCCCAGCTGATCTCGTTGTAGGTTTTGTATGGGCTTCTGGGGAGTGTGGTGAATGAAAATGTTGGTATGAGGTGGTTAGCTAGGGGCTAAACTATTAATAAAATAGTTAAATAATTAATAATGATATTTGCCTTACTTCATTTTGAGCCAATGAAAGAATATGAAAGAGCCAAGAAACTGAAAAAAGTAATGTAAATTGAAATCGTAGTTCACGTCCTATAGCATTACGCTATGTCTCTTAAGAACAGACATTTATTTAACATAAAGTGTGTCCTTTAACTGAACTTTAGAACAATAATGTGAAAAGAAATAAAATATAGAAAATTGAAATAAAAAAATTATATATTGTATATATACACATAAAAAGCACATATTCTTCAAGAATTACAAATATGAAATCAAATAAACAAAACAATATGAAGAAAAAACAATGATAACTAAACATAATATACATATACAGTTTTATAAGACGTGCACAAGATGATGTGTAATTACTGTCAGTATAAGTTATAGGCAGTACCTTCGAAGTTTGCCTGTCATAAACTTTCTGAATCACTCATCTAAGACACTTCATGTGGGTATAGCTGCATGACTAATCTGCAAATTTAAGCATCACGCGTGTTCCACACGTATGACCAACCCACCGGTGTTTATATTCAATTTTTTATCTTAGAAAAATAATGTGTGATGGCTCCTATCGTCAAAAAACAAAAAGTTAAAACGTGAGATACAAGTTTGAGTCGTCTGTTTCTTATTTCTTCTTCTTATTTCTTGTCTGTTTGGCTTTTCTTGACATAAAACATTCCATGAAAATTATGATAGTACACAGTATCAGGCTTGTGAATTAAACATTCATCCTACGAATCCTTTGGCACCTTGAACATAGGCAACTCAAGCTTAGAAAAATCCTTGAAACCAACGGCTTAGCAGGTCAAATCAAAGTGATTATTCCTTCAAGTGATTTTTTGCTTTAAATGTTTGAGAGGGATGTAGGAAAATTTTATCTGCAAGGGATCGACCTGAACACTTTCTAGGAAAATCTGGTTATGAGGCATCTTTAACGAAAATTCTGATGAATGGTGTCACGAACCGTCCTGTATGCGCAGGTTTGTATGTCATCACCTTTATGCCATATTTCATTCAAGGGGAACAGATAAGTGGTACTTATATAGGACTACCTAGGACAAGTCTATTTTTGAAATTTGACTAACTTTGGAATAGCCTAAATGGCACATTAAGAGTTAAGGCACATAAGCTAATGATGAGTGTTAATATTCTGCCGTCAGTTCATGCCTTCCAGTTGATAATCGAGCCTGACGCACTTTTCAAACTTTCCTTACTAAGTACAGCCTTTGTTTTTTTCTTGAAGACAAACCACCGGTCATCTTAATGGATCTTGTTTCTATTGGATGGTCAATTTTTAGAATATTCATTTTCCCATTTGAGCCCAAAAGTTGGACTTTGTTAAAATGTAATCCCTGTTAAATACCAAATGCTAGGTTTTTCTATAAGTGTATTTTTTATTTATCGGTATCTTTACTAATTTTAGTAAAACCTAAGTGTTACTAGCTTGGGATCTACGGTTTGCATCACTCCTCAATATTTGTACTTTTGATGATCGGATGATTTACTTATTTATTCAAGCTAGCTACTCATTTTCCTACTTGAGGTCGAGCGATTTCTCGCCAGAGCCTTACACCTAAGAGAAAATTCTTACAGGATCCGAAAATCCAACTTGTACCTTCGTAGTTAATAGTCAGAGAGACTCCTGAATTTTATTACATCATGCAATTATTTTTCGATTTCTAGGTTGAACAAGATTTTGAAATTAATAGATGTAACATAGGTTATAGGTTGTTGGAGTTCTTTTTCAACATATTTTTATCAAACATGGTAAATGTTCATGACTTAGTCCCTAGTAATCATTGTAATTATTGCAGGCATAAAAAAGCGATGAAACAACCTGCTGAGGAAATGGATACCATCAGGATGTGATCACTCTACTAGTGTGTGTCCCATCATGATGGAGACGGCATCGCTAAAGTGATATATTGTGGCTAGAGGAAAAAAAAAATTTGTCTTTCGAATTTTCGTCGAAACCCTCTAAAATCAAAATGAGGGCTGACAAACTACTATGTAGCGCTTAATTAAATCAGTGGGTTTTTTTTTGTTAGCATTTGTCACATTAACCATGGTAAATTAAATATTGATAGATTAAAATATATTTTTGCAAAAATATTGTATTTCAATGTTTATTAAACATATCAGTGCTTAAATATATTTTAGTAAAACAGATATTTTATCTGTGGCAGTTTAACTGTGGGTGTCCAGAGAAAAATGTTCTTTAGCCAATTTTTTTTAAAATGATACTAGTAGTTTAGTTCTTGTTTGTACTGTTTGCCTTGTTGCTCATAGATACCAGTAAAGCAGTAGAGGCAGTCTAAATTGTAGAGTTTTTAGAAGAAAAATTGCCCTCCGTTTTCAGCTCAGATAAGACAACTGGCGAGAAAGCAGCAGAGATGGCGAAGGAAGATGTGAAACCAGGAATGCAAGAAAATAAAGAAAATGATAAAGCATTGAGGTAAAATCAGGAACAAGTCAGGGAGATATTAATTGATTTTAAGAAAGTGTCAATTAGCTGGAACTAATTTATAATTCATTACAATTTTTACTTAGCGAAGTAAATTTACATACCTATTAAGTTTGTAGCCTTGCTACCGGTAATCTGTAAACCTGTAATTTTTGAGTGGTTTTCTTTTGAAATGTGAATCAAATTCAAACATGTATATAAATTATTTCTTTCAATACTAAAATTCGGACAGCTTAGAAAGAAGCTTCAATAAATCACATTATTCAGTGGCTTTTAAATTGGAGAACCATGATTTAGTTTTATGCTAAGTACTTTTGAACGTAGATACACTTTTAAGTACTTGTGTAATATATAATGAAATATTTTTAAAAAAAATTATTTAATGGGAAATATATTGAAAAATATTTAAAATTGTATCACTGAAATTCTTACCTGTTATTTATTTTTATGGTAAACAATGAGGTAAGGGTAGACCAGCCCGGCTCGTCTCTCCGCCCCCCTCCACCTCAGTATCATCTGAAACAAAATATATATACTGAATACTAACTCTAATATTTAAATATTTATTAAAACATATTTGAGTATTATGTGAATCGTCTGCTTTTGATGGAAGGCTATTATAAATTCAATTACGAATTAATATGCATATTAAACATCAGAATATGGATATTTCATCGCGCAATGAAATGTAATATACACGCATACTTGTACTATGGCATATTTGCAAATAAAATTTCATTATTCGACCTGTTTAATACCGCCACAAACCGTTGATATAAAAAATAACATCGCATTGAACTTTTAATTGGTTAGGGTCTACCAGGAGAAAAAACTAATATCGAAAACATTTACAGGATGCAAGATGAATCACACCACAGCAGAAAGGTTTCTAGACTACAATAACATACGACCTAATATCTTTATTCCTAAAAATTAATTCTACATACCCCTTTTCCTTATCATATATGAACTTGCTTTGAGACAACCAACAAATAGAAAACATTGAATAAAAACACTGGACTGTCAGGAGTATTTCTTTATGCCAGGACAAACACGATGGACTACTCTCCAATTGCAGGTAACCAAATGCAAAATGCAGATACCCCTTCAGAAGACCATTTATTGAATTAGGTACGTAGATATCATCCTAATGCCCATTGAAGGCAACCTAAATATTATAAACGAATTTCTTAACTATCATAATAGCATAAAATAAAAACAATAAATTTACTCCAGAATCCAAAACAACAAAGGATATGAATTATTTGGACATGGCAATAAAAACTAATAAGACAGAGCACGAGTAGAACATTCTCATAAAACCAGTCATTACCGACACTGCCATACTTAAAAAAAAAATAGTCCACTAGCCATTAACAAGGTACATTCTATTCTGGCAAATAGATTCAATAACGATTTCTTCGCAGAAATGAAGGAGGCAGAGAAATTAGAATGTATCTAAGAAACAGTTGACGGTCCTGTTTCTTCACGAAAAGTACTAAAAAGGAAAGAGCTATAAAATACTAACAAGGACTCTAGATATATTAAATGGGACCCCATACTAAATTTAGAGTCTCACAAAAAAAACGTAAAAGGAGTCAAGAGTCCCTCACATAAAAGGTAAACTTTTTTTTTTTTTTAAATTTATTTCAGACAATTCTTTATTGTGCAATAATTACAATCTGCCTTTTATAAAAGGTATAAAAGGTAAACTAGAGATCGTTATCAGGGGTATAGAACAGAGGGTTGGCAATGTAATGTTAATTGTATGTTTATACAAGTTAATGTTTATCGGATTTCGAATTAAAAAAAAAAGGAAAAAAAGGTACATAGAAACAACACACATGAAAGTTAGAACTAGACTGTTTATTTCAAGTCAATAACCCTGTATATTTACATTCGGGATGTTTACATCACGACGTTCGGGGATTAAGGTTGAATACTGATGCTGCCCGGGGCTTAACTTACAAACAATCATACACACTTCGAAATTCAAGATGCACACTACAGATGCATACAGAGAAAGTACACCAAAATTCTAGCTACCCAAAAATTCACCTTTGCATACAATAGTAATAACGTTATTCTCGAAAAACTTTAGATTATCAAAATAAAACTGGACTACTTGAATACCAGGAGACGCGGTTGATGGAAGAGCGTGGGGAAGACTCCGCTTCCTCTTTCACATGTGAAGGAGGTGACAACCATGCGGACTTGGATGATCTCTGAGCTATTTGTAAATACTGTATGAATGAGCGAGTGAATGGATATTGTTCTATCTGACTCCATTTGATGAGCCACAGGCTCACAGTCGGAATCTAAGGTTAGGAGCCAATCCAAAAGCCATCTTCTAAGGCGATTGTGAACCGGAAGGAAGCGGACTAAACCACTAGTAGGAGTGCAGCACTAGGAAGGTGTTGTGCCCCAGAAGCCGTTGTTCAAGGAAACGTTAGTTTAGCGGGGCTGAAGTCAGGGAACTCCACTGGGAAGATGTGGAGGCTGACAGTGCCGGATAAAGCTAGCAAGGTCAGAAAAGAGAAGTGCAGAGGTCAAATAAGAAGATGGTATTTCGAAACATCAATACAACTGCGAGTCCCCAGACTCGACTGTTACTGAATGCCTCGTCAGCTCAGACAGAGGGGTATGTATAGACAGAAGCAGCCAATGAGAGATGTGTTTATTTAGAAGGGCGTTTATTTTGGCCAATCAGGCCTGCTTGCCTTATGATGCCTGACTGGTGTACTTGATGAGAATATTTCAAAGGAGACCCCTGTAGAACTGAAATTACAAATTTGCACTAGCGGGTGATAAAGATTAACATCCAATCAAAGGCTCTCGGATGATTTTGCGGAATAAGATATAATATTTGACTACTATTCAACGAGTTTTGAATAGTCCATCGTGCTTAATTAATAGTATGTAGTTAACTTATAATTGACTGTTAAGATTAGAGATACTTTACATATGCAAATATAGAGTAAAAATTTTACTTCTGTAGTGATAAAAAAATCAAGTATAGTTATATCTTAGTTCCCTGCTGATTTCCTAAGTAAGAGTAAGTATGGCTTATGGTTATTTAATTCAGATATAATATGTTATTGGAAACCATTAATATTGTCTTAATAGCAACTCTCGTTTACAGCAAATAATCCTGAATGGTCCATAGCTCATTGAAGGATACATCACAATGGAAAATATATTATTTAACTATACATTACTTTTAAATTCTTATGGAATGTTCCCTACAATATTAGTCTGCAGCAGTCAAGGTTCAGAGCATCTTTCTTTATTTATATGTTCTCAGAAAGTACTTCGGAAGAAGATTTAGGTAATGTGTTCCTGAATCTATGAAACTAAAATCAGATGTCTTGAATACGCAAAGTAGGCTTTATGAAAGAGGAAAATATTCTTGTGTTAAACATACCAAATTCCTGTCACAGCAGAAAAAATTTATTATAAATATCATTGAAAATTATATGAGATGTCATGCAAAGGCAAAGCTATTAATCTAAAATAAGATCACTAATCATAATTGGTATCAGTCTTGTGGATAAAATTAATCCCGGTGAGCACTTAAAAAAGATCTTGATCAGTTAATGGGGACCAGAAATGTTATCCGTTAGCAGCTACCGGCTAAATAACATCTACTTTGAACTCGTAGAAGAAGAATGATTTCAAGATGTTTTGGGCAACTAAGAAAATTGTGCGACATAGAAATTTGAATGGGGTTCAGCCGATTTTCTGGGACCTCTAAAAAAAATTATATCTGTGTAAGAATGAAATGATAACGATTACTCGTAAAAAATAGAATTAGTAAAAATAACAAATTGGAAATTTTTGAGTTACTCTGTCTGCAGAAACCCTCTGTTATTATAATTATTTTGTTAATATATGGTTTCAAGTTTCAGTATAAAGTAACCATTCAACTGGCTTGCAATATTTTTTGGTTTAGTTGTTTTTTACTTAAATTATTAATAGCACTTTTTTTTTTTGGAGTTCACTCATTAAAGTATGACGATGGGAAATTATAACATTGAAATTCCCAAAGCTTCATAATGATATGCCCAACATCAAGCAGTTGTCAAGGTCATAGACCACCATGGTTTTCCAACACCATGATTAGGTTTATCAGACTCCCCCCCCTCATGACAGCTCGACAAAGGTGTTTTTCCGACTTAGGCCATTGAGCACTGTGAACAAGAATGGATATGGATACTCTCTATAAGATTTTAAGCGCATAACAAGAAATTTTATGAACGGAAGAAGGCTTATGTATTTTTTTACTTTATTTTGATATTATTTGTTAAATTTATTTATGTTGATTTGATAGCTTCTACCAACTTTCAAAAGACTCAAATTGTCGTGTAAAATGCAAGATGCAGTAGTAATTTATAATAATAGACAGTTATGTTTCTAAAAGCCAAATCGTAACTATCAAAAATATTCTTATAAATTTCGAGGAGCATCCTATAGTGAATATTGAATAGAAAAATTTATGCGCTAAGTAATTGTTAGTTAAAAATGTAATTTTTTGTTAGAAAATCATATTTTTTTACTTGATATTACGATAAGTTAGGAAGAGGTGGATTTACGAAAGAGTATTCTTGCAAAACGACTATAACACACCATTAAGGTACAGTTGCTTCAATGAGTGTTTCTCTTATGCAAATATATGCTAATTATTAATCTGCAATGCAATTATGTGCCTCGTTTGGGAAGTGTCAGATGTTAATTGGCTGTTTTTTTTTCTTTTAAGTCAATAGCGACCTTTTTAAAAATTTCTCATTTCATTTCCTACTTTTGCACCTGATATGTCACAGTTGTTAATTTATATTTCCTATTAAATATGCATGGTAATGGTGTTACATACGACATACATTAAAAACGTATTATCAGTAGTGTCAAGTGATTCCGTTGGTGTATATTATATACTGAACAACGCCAGGATTACAACCCGAGAATTATCTTTATTGCACAGTCGCTCATTGTCTTTACCAATAATTTTTTTTGTTTAATACACATATTGTTTCATTGATCGGTTGATAGTAAATTTTTAAATAAAGAAAAAACGAGGAGACTGAAATACATCGCTCGAGTAATACTCAAACCTTAATACTAAAGACCTAATAGTATCTTTATTATATCCAATCCTTTCAATCAAAAGTCCTGAGAACAATAGTAAATGCCCCTTATTACGTCAGCAACAAAACCCTTCATAACGATCTTAATATACCCTACATTCTTGAAGTCATCCTTTCCAAGTTCATGAAATTCCATAGTAACCTATCCAACCACCCTAATCCCGTAGCACAGTCATTGCACTGCTCCACTTATCCCTATAATCCTCCTCGGAGATTAAAACGGCAGTGGCATCGTGACCTGCTATAATCAAGTGATAGTGGGAGTCCTGGCAATGGCCAGTTTCTCCAATCATGACCTGAGCGTATGTGGTGATCGCGCTCTTCGTCAGCCTCCTTCCACTGACGGAGGAGCGTGGGGGACTTCCCAAGACTCCGCTTTCTCTTTCGCATGCGAGGGAGGTGACAGCCATGTGGATTTAGGAGGTCTCTGGGCTGTTTGTAAATATTGTATGAATGAGCGAGTGAATGATGAATTGTAAATATGGTATGAATGAGAACATTTATCTCAATTACTTATTGCCTATTAAGTATTATATAAGGCAAATTGTAATTTTAACATAATAAAGTTGTTTAATACATCCTAATTATTATAAAGATAGTTATCGGAAGGCTATATCCCTTAAGAACAAACATAAATGTTGGATCCTTGACAGCATCAGTCCCCAATAATATTTTCAATATGCAGAGAAATATGATGTACATATATGAATAAAAAACTTAACTGAAATAATAAAAGATAAAACATACATACATATACAAATAAAAGACATATTTTTCAAGAATTAAAAACATAAAATAAGAAATTACGCACACAAATTTTCAATTGGGTATTCACGCCTAAATATGCAAATATACATCGCTTCTCCGTTTGTTCTAGTAGTAAAAATAACTCTAGTTGAATGCTATTAAATACTTAAATTTGAGTGCGGCTCTCTTATGTCAATGACTTAAACAGCATCCATATGATGAGGGTTATTATGTAAGCCAGAACTGAGATCCTCAATCTGAACAGGAAGCTACAGAGTTTTTTTTATGATAGTGCCCTCTGTTCTCTTCGCAACTTGAAACAACCAGAAGATATTACGCATCCAGGTGTGTCATATTTTATTCGAGATATGGCTAAAAGACATTCAATGAAAGCCAATTATCAGATAATAAAGCTCTGGAATACATGAATGGGATGGGTTACGGGAAATGATTTGTGCACGTAAAAGAAGTTATGTCTATTAAGTTTGATTATGCTTCTATAGAGTAATGCAGATTAGTTTTTTTTATTTATGTATTTATTTATTATTATTGCAGTTAAGTCCTCATGGAGTGACGTATTACGTCTATGTATATGTAAATTTACGATAAATAACCACAGTTTTTATTAATTATATTTGTATAAAATAAAATTTAATTAGTACTTCTACTACTACTACTACTACTAGAGAAGTTAAAAAACGTGGTTTAGCTCAATACCCGTATATGCAGATATAATCTCCTACATGTGACAATTGTAGATAGGATATTTTTAGAGACGGGAGTTGTGGATATAGAAGGAAATACACTAGCACTCTAGGAGTCTGAAACCACTTTCATAAACACACTGTTAAACTGTTAACTGGGTGATATTAAATGGTAAAAGCGTGACTCTGTTCCGAACTAAAAACTGACCTGACGAGGGTATTTACTCATTTTGTCAACACTTATTACCGGCTGTTCTTGCGTGAGCATTGTTTCAAGTTTTTAAATGCTGTTAAAGGAATGTTTTCATGACGAATTTACACCCATATCAACGCGCCATGTGTTAGATGAATTACGTTTCGGTCCTCAAATATCATGTGGCCTAAAGACATATACATTAAAAAATAAAATTCTCTAAGTGGATATGTACTAATGCATAACAGTGACCTATATTATATGATTAGAATATCATTAGTTAGCATTTATGCAACTGATTGTCAAATAAAATAAATAAACAATCATGATTTAAATCTAATCTCTGCTTATAGACTTACGAGGACCAAAATCTCCGTATTGCTTTAAGAAAGAACTTTTTACTACCTGCTTGGCGAATATGATATTCCTCAGGTAAATCTGACGCTACATAAAACGTGATGATGCATGACATTGGGGCCATGGGTAAGGTAATGGGACCAAGTGAGCCAAGCGGAGATTGATGCCTCTGTACACAATGGCCTATATTCATTAAGCAAACAAATCAAGGCTGATGGAAGGAAGGGGCTCCCGGACAGCAAACAAAGAGAAAAGCAAACCTTTCCTCCCGCCGGTCACTTGTAGCCATATCTCTCATGGAGGATTTGCCTCTGCCATGTTCCATATGTTCCAATTGCCAATTTAACCTTTTAATTTATCTCAAGCGGAATGACTCTCAAAATTTAAAAGTACCCTATGAGTTACGCTATTTGTGTGCTGTTTAAGATACATCAGTAGATGAAATAAAACAAATTAAACCAGAAAATTGTCAGCCCCGTATCTTGAACACCACTCTATGAAGTTCTGATTGGACGAGGAGGCTAGATCTTGAATAAATTATATGCTGAGATCACGAAGGGCACGATTGCTGATATAGAAGGAAGCATTGTCTACCTTGCGAAGGATTTCTGATTGCAGAGACTGAATGCGAAGAATATTGGTGGGCTTGACTCTCCCTTAGACTTCTATACCGCAGGACCAGGAAAGTTGAAATATCGCTGTTTAAATGAGTCTCTGCATTGTTATTTTTGAACAACTGTCCGTGAGGTGACGATACTATGTTAGCACGATAGAACATCTATAGAAAGCAGCCTCTATTGAATTACCTGATGTCACATTAGAAACAGCTTGTAGCGAACGCTAACTACATAGGATAAATCACCCTATACTCTATTGCATATATATTGTAAACAAATGTAAATAACATTACCAAAATATAAATCATTGTAAATATGGTAAACAATAAAACATGCTGCTAAGAGCCAATTAGTTATATGAGCTGGGGCACCAGCTAGTAGTAGACCCAACCGTCGAGAGACCTTCCCGGCTCACGTCTCTTTGTCACAGGACAAAGGAAACCACATACGCAACCCTCATTGGGTACTATAAAAACGGTCCTGATTGGTTAGTGGCGAAGCCAGCTGGGTATTTAAGACCGGCGGTTTGGGGTCTGTATATCATTCTCCTGGGAACTAACTGGCTCGTGGTTGCTCTGAAACTCTTTGAACTCTGAAACTTGGCTGCTTCTTTATGAAAAATCTCTGCATCTCTCCATCTCCTACCTCACTACGTTTTAGTCCGGCGTTGTCAGACCCCACATCTTCCTAGTGGGAATCTCTGCCTTCGTCTCGATAAATCTAGAACCTCCCTCGGAGAGACCTCTCCCTAGTGGACAACGGTTGTCGTGGCCCTGCAAACATACCAAGCAGTGTTCCCCACGGCGATTCAGTCTGCCTCTCTCCGGTTCACACTCGCCTTTGGGATCCGGACGGATTTCGCCTACCCTCAGATACCGAGTGTGAACTCGTGGTCATTCCAAGACCACACAAACTACCTACACTACCTACTCTATACCTCTTCTCCTAAACATAGTGCATTGTCGCTCGCATTGGCACATCAACCCTCACTTCGTCACTAGGGCTAGGGTAACTATGCACCCCCCTCGTGACGAGTCGACACAGCTCTATTCCTTTTTTAGAACGATTCGGATCATCTTAGGAGACCAGAAACTGGGAGTATATTATTCTCAGTTTATTACACGGTGGTACCACTTTGGCTAAGAAAAATATATTAAAAACCTTAGATTCAAAACTCAAAACTCATCAAATATTTAATAACCTCCCGTACAAGCCTTCAAGAATTCTGGGTGAGGTTAGGTCGCTCCTTTTAAATTTGAGAAGAAAATAATTATCCCAACAGTAGCAAAATAGCATCTATGTCCTTCCATTCAACTTTAATCCAGTTTTTCCAAACATGAGCAGCTCATTTCGTGCCGTGCATTAGAGTAATTGTTTCCCTTTCGCTAAAAACGACTGTTTAGAACTTGAGTTTGAAATTCCAGGAAATAAAGGAACAGAAATTATAATAGTAGGAAAATTGGATATAGCTATAATAATAACACTGAATACGAAATTATGGACTTTAGTAATATCTTAATGGTTGAATTTCCATCCTTCAAAAACATTGATTTTTCTTACTCGCTCAGCGCAACAGCGCTCAAAACCTATGGAAGGTCCCTTGATCAAAGGCCTATGAAAAACCGTATTAACTGGAGGAGCATAAATGATATATGATGGTCTCCCATCCTATGCGTGAATATGGCAACGATTAAGCCGTGAACAAAAAGCTACTTCTGACAAGCAACTATCCATACCATCATCAACCTACCAACAGAAAGAACGCCAAAACAATCAATGATGCTACACGTTTACGGATTGGTCATGTCAGGCGGACCCATATGGCCTTTCTTATCAACCTAGACAGAACAACATGCGATTAGTGCGATAATGCATCATTATTTCATCACAGCATCGCTGAAAACCGTTAATTCCAAACTTCAAGAGAAATTCTATGTAAACACGGTGAACTGTCTTTGACAAATCGCCTTCTACCAACATACTTACATAGATGATGTTGAGTCTAATAGTTATTCATCCTGATGTGAAATTAAATAAATATGACTAAAATAATTAGAAAAAGTATATTTCATGATATATCTTATATAAACAGGACACATTCTTGTGAGAGGATCTCAAAATAGGAAATTTTTGAGGCGAAGAGGGGAAATGGGTTGGGAGTAAGGGAGCCAGAAAGGCTAATGGAGAGGTAAGGGTTTAAGCTTAATTACAACGAAGTGGCTTTCGTTCTCTCATATGAATGCTGTTACAATATACCTGTGGACGATCTCTGCAGTATTTATTTTGTTTTTAATTCTTTCGGTGGTAATATTTCAAAGAGCTTCGATTTCAATCGACATCCTCAAATCTGTTTAATATCTGCCACTGAACCAGGAAATTATACATGCATATTCATATGTTGAACAAGATATATTAACCATCAATAACCCGAATCAAGAATATCTGCTTACAGGAATGACATCACTGATCTGTGAGTAGCGCAAGTTACTGTTTAACACTTTTAATTTTTCAAATCAAATCTTTATTGGGATAAAATTACAATCTGCCTTATTGGGAAATAAGTAATTGTGTTCAATGCTATGATTCATACCATATTTACAATTTTCATTCATGCAGTAGTTACAAGCATCCCAGAGACTTCACAAATTCACATGGTTGTCACCCTTCTCGCATGCGAAAGAGGAAGTCTTGGGAAGTACTCCATGGTCCTCATAGCCTCGCCACCGGATACCAGAAGTTTCAACAACTCCACAATATATTTGTTTACAAAGAAAAATCATTTCAATATTACTGCATACTATCTATCATAAGACTGATTGTTTGCAACCTTCTAAGAGCTGTTAAAATTACTGCATTATGGTGATAAATAGGCAAACCTTTGTTTTGTAAATTATGACATTGTAATAATAAATGTTAATAGCGAATCCAATATAAAAATAAAGTATTATGAGATGATATATATAGTTATATTTATTAAAAGTATAGTATTCGTTAATTGTGATAAATTACATATAAACCATTCAACAGAAAGAAAGACATAACAGCCTCAGCTGTAAATGTCTAATTAGGTTTGTGATCACCCGAACGTGTGAACCACGGAGAAAATTACGTTTTCTATATTTATAGGGCTAAATCTAAGTGAATCTCCAACCATCTTTTCGGTGTTGAGAATTTCGACACCTGAGCGCATCTCGGATAATTTTCGCTATTTCAGGTGGGAAGGAGGGCAGTCTGTTGTTTACTGCGGTTGGTGACAGGGCTCATCAGGGCTTAGTGTTGAGAGCTGAGTCCTTTCACAGTCACATCAGCTGATTCATACATTATACTCCTTGAGGTCAAAGTGTTCTTTGAGTGTGTGGTCAGACCAAAGCGATTTGTCTCACCGTCTAATGAGTGACCAGCTGGTCGATTTTTACGCTTCTGATCTTGCTGTAACGAGATCTGTTTTGGTTCCGACTGCAGCACGAATGATGGACTCTATTACTTTGTGGACGGTTTCAGTATTTTTGATTCACACCTTGGTGAAAGAGCTCCTGAATCCTGAAGATTCATCAGTTTCTTTAATATATTTCACTTTTCAATCCATGTACGCTTATCGCGCTCACAAGAATACATTTTTTTAATCTAAAATAGCTTCTGAGTTAGCTTCTTCTAAATCACTTTAGCGAAACATAGCCAATATTTTAACCGAAAACTGATCAACGTATTTCGAGGGTTCAAATTTCATTCTTACGACCAGTATTGGTAAACATACTGCACGCACACGTTCATTAATAAAAATAAAGCATTTCTCCTTGGGCTCAGCAATTAGGTTTTAAAAAAAATATCGTAGAACATAGATGATTTTTTGGTTAGCATGAAATCGACATTATAGGTCCGGTCATGGATATGAGAGTGGGAGGACGCAAACCCAAACAATCTTAAAGTTTGCCGACTTAACAAGCGTATGCTAATACCTCATAATCGACGAGGCTGCAAATTAAAAATGCCAAAGCAAAAAAATAGCAAGTTTATAGCCGATGATAGATGTTCCCTAGTTGATTGATTGGCAAACTTTATCCTACCACTCCCAGCTCTTAGTTGAGAAAGCACTTAAGCAGAGCTGTACAAAAAGTACTTAATGGCGGAGAACCACTTAATCTCTAGCAGTGCCTTCTGTCGCCTGTCTTTAGGGAACAGTAATTAATTTTTTTTTACTAAGCTCACTACATATTTCAGTAAGTAAGTAAAGCTAATGTTCAAATTATACCTTGTGTATATTACTTCAGTTTCCACAGATTCTAAATAGTATTTGTATTTTTAATTACTTTATAATGATAAAACTGTAGCAGTTATCCTAAACGTGTTTACTTAAAAATTTGCTTTGAGTATACAAGTCCAGACTTTATACTACAGTATATTGTTTTTATTCCCGATATCGAAAGTGCCCACTGAATTTTGGTTAAAAGGTTTCTTTGAATAATTTGTTTATTTCATTCAATTATTTACGAATCATGAATAGTGCTTCGTTTTTTTATTTGTATTGACTATTATGCATATTTTTTTCAATGGTAGTACGTTCTCTGTTGAAATATTTCACTGTATAGCCGAAAGTCAGAACTAATAGTGCCAGTCTATAATATATAATAATTTAATATAAATGGGAGTACAATTATTGGCAATTTGTAATTTGTTTTCATTCATAAGTAGTAAGTAATGATTTGATTAACCAATCGAATTTAGGACACATACCTACACGGCTAATGTCACTTGCAAACAGTGTTTGGGATAAGTGTTGACTGAGGTAAAGCACGTAAAACAGCTGGTAATTATTGCATGTTTAAACAAATGGAGAACACCAAAAAATCTTCTTTAAACTACTGCTTCTTTTTTCGTCTTTGTGCAGAAAAATAAAGATGTTAAGTCTCTTGGCAAGAAAACCGGACCTCCTATGTACTGACGGATCGTCAAAAAACTAAAACTGAAATTTGTGAGCCAAATCGCAAAATAATATTGCCAATAAACGGTACGATTGTATACTGTTGACATAATCATGAGCAATTTAATACAAAAACATGGTGTGGTATGCGCAATGTTAGAGCATGTGGGTACAAAGGAATGGAAATACTAATGAAGGAATCTAGGCAAAACTATGTTGGATGGGTAAATACCATGATTGTTGGAATTTCGTGAATTTTCTGGTTCTTTCTTTAAATACCTAATAGTTAACACCTATATAGCTGGGTTCGAAAAGTAACAGAACATGGGTTATTTTGATGTTGCATTGAAATTGTTTTTATTATTGACTCATGTTTCGATATTTAAGCATGCAACTAAACATTTCTTTCGTGGGTTGTGAATAATTATTCATATTTATTTTTCCTGGTATGGCCACTGTTTTCCCTTCCTTACTGGCGAAGGGCCTATTGACCACAGCTTTTCCATCCTTCATATGAGGTAGCAAGTGGTGGAGTCTCGGAGCAAGTTAAATTTTAATGTCATATTTGAGTGTGGTTTTCAGATATAAGAAGTTTATTATTGTCTAATCCTCATTCAATACCCTCCTCCTTGGTTGATGTAACATCGTTTCTGTTTAATTATTACCACTTGTAAAAAAAAAAGATATAGAATGAGAATGAGGTAAGTAAAATAATTCTACAACTTTTTAATTGTTGCGTTGTTAAATTAACTACTCCACTAGAATATACGGTATTGAAGAAGTAGTGAAGTGTAATAAAGTTAGTTCGCAATGCTGTTGTAGGTTTTTATTTTAAGACAGAATGGAAAATAATAGGAAAATAGGAGATGATTATGTTGGAATCAGTAACGTTAACAGGAGTAGACATCCACTAAAAATTAAAGGCTATATATGCTGGAATCATAAACTGAATTATTATAAAAGAGACAAATACAATCATTAGGGTTGAGTGTATCAATATTGAACCTCCCCCCCAATTGTTGTATATGTGTGTGGGATGGAGAGCTGCAACACTGTCCGGCGGATAAGCGCTACTACCTGTAACGCCCCTGCAACAGTTCGATACACTTCATCAGTTCTTAATTGGCTTCAAGTGCCGCATTAATTGCTACAACAGCCATCGGGAAAGTTCAGGTTCTGATGACCCTTACATGCCAATAGTGGATGATATGAAGCCACTCTTCATAGTGCTTTCGATGCAATATGATAATAGACTTAATTCACCATAAATACTTATAAAACAGGTTTATTGTATTTCCACAACTGATTACCTCTTCTTTAATGCAATAGCGACAACTGTCATCTTCAGTTATCTCTACAATAAAATAAAATGTAAAATAATAAAAACTTTTACCTGCCTATATGGAGACAAACTAATTACTATTATTATACGTAACAATGGCCACATTCCTTAAATAATATATAAATTATATTCCACTAAATCTGTACTTATTTTGAAATATTGTAATTAATTAAAATAATAATGAATTATTTACTATTTAGTTGTATTTTTGAATTTTGAATTGTAACAGAATAGAAGGACATTTTCAAAATAGACACAGTTCGGCACAGTTAGTGGAAAAAAATTTATAACTTTATTGTGCAATAATTACAATCTGCCTTTTATAAGGCAATAATAATACAGATAAATGATCTCATTCATACCATATTTACAGTCATCATTCACTCACTCATTCATACAATAGGACATGATTGGAGAAACTGGCCATTGCCAGGACTCCCACTGTCACGCGATTATAGCAGGTCACGAGGCCACTGCCGTTTCAGTCTCCGAGGAGGATTATAGGGATGAGTGGCGCAGTGCAAAGACTGTGCTACAGGATTAGGGTGGTTGGAAAGGCTACTGTGGAATTTCATAAACTTGGAAGGGATGAGTTCTAGAATGTAGGGTATATTAAGGTCGTTATGAAGGGTTTTGTTGCTGACATAATAAGGGGCATTTACTATTGTTCTCAGGACTTTGGATTGAAAGGATTGGATACGCTTGATGTTCGACTTTTTTGCTGTCCCCCATAGCTCTATTCCGTATGTCCAGATTGGTTTAAGTATAACTTTGTAGATTAGTAGTTTATTTTCTATTGAGAGATGGGATGTCCTTTGAAGTAGTCTGTACAGTTGTCCAAAGCGTCTGTTTAGTTCTTGTCTTTTTAGTCTCGTATGTGGGTTCCAGGTCAGTCGTTTGTCGAGATGGAAGCCTAAGTACCGTACTGTCTCGGTTACTGGGAGAGGAATAGAAAAAAAATATATTTTACTTAATGACTGTGGGCATTGTTACGTGTAATAACAGTAATTAGTTTCTCTCCATACGCGTAAGTAACACATTTTTATCATTTGACGTTTTATTTTATTATAGAGATAACTGAAGACGACAGCTTAGAGCTGTGGGAAGCAGTAGTACATTAAAGAAGAGTTTGTCAGTTGTGGAAAAACAATAAAGCTATTTTATAATTATATTCCACAATCTGTCAGTAATTTGTTTTTTATCATAAATATTTATTTAGAACAAATCGGACTGTTTTAATTTAATTTAAACAGAGCATTAATAGCTGCCCAATTAGAGTGTAATGTTTTATAATAGCTGTTTAATTAAAACACCTTGCTATAGAGCAATTATGTACATTAGTTTTATTATAATGTTTAGATACATATAAAGTGAAAAAATTGACTTTTAAAACATTTTTACTTCTAAATTATTTTTATTTTATGGTATTTGAAGCTGATGAATCAGTTAATAAAAAAACAAAACAAAAATGATGAAAAAAAACAAGAATGATGAAAAAAAAACTATTTCGAAAAACAAATCACGTAAAAAATAAACTTACTAATTTGCATACATTTTATTCTTATTTTAAAAAAAATTCCTATTGATTCCTGACGTTTCTACTCATTTTCAAATTACATTAAATTCAAAAAATATTAAAAAAAATGAAAACGCTTGCTAACTTGTTTATCCAGTTGTACAAATAGGTTTTAAATTGTTTAATTTAATTGTATTTTATCCAAGTAGTTTGTCTTCATTTTTTCTAATATTGTACATTTATCACGTGTATATTGGAGAATTTTTTGAAAGGTTCCTGAAAACGCAGAGTTGGGTGGAATTTTTTTTCCCGTTGATTTTATGAACTGTTTCAATTTCGAGAAAATGTAACTCATGTAACGAAGCCACCAGGGGAAATAAATAGCTGTAATTTATTTATTAGCATCTTAACGACTTAATAACATATGGTTTATTTTTGTTCTTAATCGTCTTTTTCTTAGCATGTTAGGCAGTGGTCTGCGAGTGAGTGCCCGGATCGGTTTTCACCCCCTGTAATTTTTCCTGAGATCTTTATGATGCCAGGAAGGGAAAAACGGCCACTGTCTGAAAGAATAAGTAGAAAATCCAGTCAAGAGAAATGGACAAAATATTGTGAAAAATTCGTTGTAATGGTCCATCACTATACGTTTCTGCCCTCCTAGATTATAAGTAGCTCGTTTGAATACGATTTTATTTAATAAGTAAATTATCGTGTTTTTACACTTCAAATTAGTAATCTACAACCAAAGAAACCCTAGGAACTTATTTCAGAAAGTAAATAAAGACTAACTGTTAAAAGATAACAGTTTCGTTTGATTGCGTGACATGTGCGATCGTTGCATCGGTGTTAATTAAAATTAATGATTTTAGTTTATTAAACACTAATTTTGTTTTTAGCACAGTTTTACTTTTTACAGAAGTTACAGATTTTAGTGATGTAGTTTGTTATATTGGTGTTTCTTATGCACTTCGTATAACGATTAAATTAAAAGTATGATTGTAGCTAATTGTAAATAAAATGGACTCAGGGATATCCAATTATAACTCAGAAACGAATTAAAATGAAAAAAGGTGCATAAACCTGCATATAAAATGCTAATCATCTTTTTAGGTAAATGTTTTAATAAAAAATGAAACATTTTTGAATGGTTAGGCGTATTCACTCCAATAAACGATGTCTCCATTTGAGTCTAATAAACATTAATTTGTCTTTAATTTACCCCATAAAACAGAGATATTACTTTTGTCCAGCTCGATTTGTGATTCCGCCCACTGTGCACCGGTGACGGTAGGTTACCTATTTAAATCAATTAGTCCATCATTCACGAATGCAGCCTTAAAATTAAAAACAGAGGAAACTGCCTAGTCCTAAGGTTTACTTTCATGAAGTGGAAGAAACATAGGAGCTCAGAGGTCTTAACTACCCTAGGGTGTTTAAAAGCACTCCTTCAGGATTACCGACGCGATTCTGATAAAGTAGAGCGTGTTGTACCGCAGTGGGGCATTAGTAAATATTTGAGATCTTGGCTTTAATGCCCCATCAGGAAGGCCTAACCGCTGTTTAGCCAAAGCAGGGTTATAACTCCGCGGAGCTACACACACCTGAGAAGGGCTAATATCTGACAAGCAAATTATTGCCTACTTCCCTCCTCAGTACCTCTTCACTAATTGCATTATTAATTAGCAGTATTTTATTAACTTTTCATCTGTGAACGTACTGTGAGCCTAACGTACACGACGTTTATTCATTAATTTACTGTTTTCAAATAGAATCTAGGGACAGTTAAGAGTTTCGTTGTGGTTTCAAAAATGGTTTTATAATAACAGACCTCTAAAACTCAACTGGATAGATGCGAAACCCCTACTGAAGAAAAAAAAATATTTCCAGAGTAGAGCAATTAAACATTTTGGTCAAGTCCAAAGAATGTAGTGTACACTAGGTCTGAAGGAAAGCGACTGAGAGGAAGACCAAGAAAATATAGAGGGGACCATGTGGGAAGAATGTCCAGAACAAAGAAATACTGACAGCATAACAGAAAGTTGAAGCGATTGCCAGAGGACAGATACATGTATAGGAAGTTTCTACAGGCCCTGAACCCGACTACAGAATGTATTAATGGGATTGTTAAAGAAGGATTGAGTTGGTGGATTGGGGCACACGATGATTAATGACCGTTTGAGAAACGAAAACGCTTATTTCGTATTGTTATTCAAGAATTCTATACCTACACCACTTTTATAGGTGTATGTTTTTAAAAATTTATGTATGAATACACATACACATACATTTCAGTTTATAATTTTAATTCCAAGAATACGTGTCTTTTATTTTTATATAATTAATTTGTTATTTTTTTTTTTTACTATATGTCATATATTAGCGGGGACTGATACTATCAAAAATTCCCCTTTATATATAATAAATGATTGTTCATAAGGGTCAAATTCCCAGGCTAATTAAGATATCATTTTTATTTTACTAAAAATTATTGATTTTTTTAATACCAACTAATTTATCAACTACACACTGACTCAATGCTGACAAATAAATAAATAAATTTTTAATTCTTGCAATGTGGTAAAACTATAATTTTAAAACCTTTCTAAAATGCGTCACATTTTATTTTGTTGTTATATTCGGGAATAATTACCGAAATTCCTGAAACGTGATTTCTCAAACTTATCAGTTCCTTACATTTTATCTCAAAATGGCGGGTTGAACGAAGAGCGGAAAATCACAATAGCTGCCAATATTTTTCAAAACTAGTAGTGCTTAAACATATAATTTTGAATAATTGTATAATTTAAACATATAATTTTGTAAAAGGCAAATAAACAAGACAGATATTATGACATTTTAATCGATAACATTCGACCTATTAACATTCACATTTTAGACGATTTATTGCATTCTTCAAGCAACTTCTGATGTTGTCCTTTGGGTCGGGGGTGACCGATACGTTAGAACTGTTGGGTATTCAGAGGGCTGAGCATAAATCATGGTGTTAAATACAAAGTTCGCTTCAACTGTTCCAATATTCATGCTGAATAGTTTGTGTTTCAGCATTTCCTTTCATCAACGCCCCTCGTGATATTCTACAGATGGTGTAGAATTGTAATGGGTGCATGCAGTTTTCAAACATTGATACCTAAGAGATAAGGAGTGTACGGACATTTCCTTAAGTATCAGAAACTGTGATAATGTAATATAATTGATGTTACTGTCTGGCCCATTTAGATAATGACTTTGTTGCTAATACTAAGAAACATTTAATAATTTATGATGGTATAAATTGTAATTCTTCAACATTTTAGGGCAGTTACTTTTAAAATAAAACCAGAAAGTGGATTGAACTAGGAAAAGGTATTATTTTTTTTGGTTATTAATCCGATAACCACCTACAAATGCCAAGGAGACATGCTGATAGAGGTTAATTTAACACTGACCTATGTTTTTAATTAGACTGGGTAAGACTTTGAATACTTAGCAAGTAAGATTGTCAAAACTACCAATAAAATGTCGTTTATTCGAGACGTTATGTTGGTGTGAGATTCCAATCCTCCAGAACCTTCTATCAGGGAGTAGTCTCATGTATAATCAGATACTCCATGATAGGAAAAGTATTGAATATACACATAACCAAGTTGGGTGCAACAATGTGCGACTACGGGTCATAAGATCATATGCGGTAGAGCCCCTTTGGGTGTAGCAGGTTCTAGCTGCTGCTCTACCAAGAGATCTGATCCTGTCGATGCGAGGTCAGAAGACGCCTTACGGAGGATCTTCTACTTCTTGTGCGTCGGATGATCTGATGAAGAGGACAGCCAACCTTACGGACAGGTCCATTGAGTCGTGCACGCCAGCTGGACCATCCTCATGTGACACTTTCCATCAACCTGCGACAGACAGAATGCAAAACGAAGTATGCAAAAAAAAAGTAAGTTTACTATAAAATAAATACTCATTTTTTTTTCTTTCATAGCCCCTTTAAATTTACAGATAATTATAGATCCTCAGGCGAGTCTATTTACAAATTATTTTTGTATTTCCTGTAGCATCGCTACATTATATACAGGTTTTGTTATTTTATAAAAATTATATAATGAATAAACAAGTATAATGATATACATTATACGTGACTGGACTAAACTGACTAATAAAGGTGATGGGGCTCACCTTTTTGATCAACCTTAAAACTAACTTACATACTAACTCTTAACCTAATTTTTCCCCGACAGTCTGTTGTCATCGATGCGGGAAGGGTAGTGGGGTCATAGTGTTAAACACTGGGTTTGTCGGGTCCTGCAACGAGTCAAAAAAAAGTTAATGTGTCTCCGGCGGATGAACACACCCACCGACGGCCCACCAAGCAACGGGTACAGATCAGCGTTCTTCAACCTCTCGAAAGAGGTATGTTGGACCACTTTTCGCATGATCCCATTCTGGAAATGTTGGAGACATATGACATATTGTCAGTCAAGTGGGTAAATAGCGGGGCACCGTACAGCAGGGCTGGCCGGAGGACACATTTATATATTTTCTTCAAATACTCATAATGAATTTCTAAACTATTTATTACCTCGACCATTTCATACAGATTGCGAAACTATCCAAAAATTATTAGAATTATATTTTCATATAGTTACATTATATATTATACTAAGAGCTCATTGTTCATCGTTGATCACTCCTACATATGAATCACATTGTTAACACACCGTGCATTCCACCATGAGGTTATAAAACAAAGAAGATAATAGGGAATCGTTTGTTTTAAAGAGCGAACAAATGTATGTAAATAAAATTATTAATATGATGTAAATAAACTTGGAACAATTCGTATAAATTTGTTTATCAATTCAAGATCAATAATTGAGGCATACATTATAAATAACAGGAAATGAAAAAGCTAGAATGACCAGCACTATTGAATTACCTCCATTTTCTCCATCGCATTCACTATCTTTTAACGCAAGTAGCTACTCATTTATCTTCTCCCTGGCTGAGTGAGCCCTGACGAGACCTATTCCCAATGAAAAAAGTCCTATAGCCTCTGAAGCTAGAAGCCAGGGTGCTTGCCCCTTTGCTGCGGGGACGTTCAAACGTATGTTTATTAATAAAATTATGAGATTCGTGCCATTGTTACTTTTTTGTGAAGACTAAGTATTTTCCGTTAATGTTCATCATCTTTCTGGTATCTATTGAAAATTTGCACAATAATCAAATTGTCCCTCATTGATTAGATTCAAACAGCAGATTCTATTTCAAACCATTTGGAGGGAAGTCAATATTCACTGTTTGATAATACGTTTTTGTTTGATAAACCTGGTACACAGATACACTAGTTAAAAAAACGACAAATTCGTGGACTGTGTAAGTATTTATACATGTAATGCAAATGTGTGCTTATCATTTATACACATAATAAATAATTGACTTTTAATAAATGTTATAAAAATCAAGCATCACCTACACGAATTAAATTGTGTTGAATTAACTCAATACAGTAGGGACAAATGTGTTCTGCGAATTTCTCTTAAGTTAATAATTTGATTTATAATTACATCTTATTATTGTAAGATAAAAAGAAGGGATGAATTAATCTATAAAAAAAAAAAAAAATGCACAAGTGAATTTATTTTATTCTGTGCTATGCTACTTTCATTTCGCCCAAATATACGCGTTGGAAGAATATGGGAAGAAACTCATATTGTCAGCTCGAGAGACCGTGATATTGGCTACAGCAGGGCACAAAGGAGTCACCTCTAAGGTGTCGGGGATGAGACACTGTATTCAGATCACGGCAGCAGTCGATTCCCTGCGACTCCATCGGGGACAATAATTCAAATACTCTGGTAGGAAATTAAACTCCTTATCATTCAGACCCTGGGTGGCCGAATTCTTCTTTGTCTCACCATTCCTCCGCGACGGCTTCACATTTCCCAAGGAGCGTTCGCATATCCGAGGATCATTGACCTCGTCAATGAAACAATAAAAATAAAAAAATAACTGGTGTAGATAAATTTGAATATTGAATTAAATCGGTCAAAATGTTTTATTCTACACTGGTTCCAGTTGATTTTTTTCCACAAAGGCCAAAGGGGGAGGTTCTATTTTCATATGTATATGGAGCAATTTTCATTATTATGTCTATCTGTCTCCCAGCATGTTAAATGTAAAAAACTTTATTCTGGGAAATCATCTAGAAAGAATAGGAATATTATGTCTAGCTGGCTAAAAATGGATATACGTACATATGCGGTCACTCATACGAGCCAACAGGGTTGAAACAAAAAACGAATTGAGTTGTATGACATTCGATATCTATTGGAACTGAGCAAATATACGATTTATTATAATGGGACAATAAGCGTAAAATATTGCAGGGAAGTTTTAAACTAGGAAATGAATAAAAGTAAAGGAAAAATAAATAGAAAAATAATGGCGAGTTATGAATTATTAGATTAGAGTAAGATAAGGACCTGGTCTAGATTTAAAGATTAGAAGAACGGATGTTGTTGAGAGGTTTGTGTCAGGGCTAAAAAACTTTTTACGATTTTGGTCGTAAAAATGATTTGACCTATTTAAATTTTCTGGTTAAGGGGTTTGTTAAAATATAGTAACCGGAAATATACATATACATAGAGCATAGGATATACATAGGAACATCGCTACTTCTTACCATGGATATTTATCACAAAGTTGCAGGTTTTTGGGTAAACTGTCTCTTCAATGAAAATCCAAAGTTTAATGAACAACATAATTAAATAAATCATCTCAAAACTTCGGATTTTTAGTAGGGTGGTAATGAATGACTGGTGGATATGTGAAAGACAATTCATGTACTTGTCTAAAATTAAAAGAAGGCACTTTTTATCCCTAAATCAGAAGAAGAAAGAGAAAAATGTGATAATTCAAAGAGTGGTAACAATGTTAACACACATCCCAGGTGAAAAATGTCTGTTTGAGAATGGTAATATGAAGAGGAAAGGTAAAATTGAAGAGACGGAAATAAGGGATGTGTGCCCAGCTGGGGTCGGTAAATAACCTGAAGGCCTCTGGTATGACAGGCCACTTCATCTGGCAATATATCAGCGGGTCCACTGAATTATTCAAGTTGTCTTAAGCCACTGTTTCACCAGAGCCTGTGCCAGCAGTCTGGTACCATCCCCCTATGTGCTGGTTTGGATATTGTACTTGTGGCGTTTGACTATTTTAGGAGGATGGCTCTGTTGGGCGTTGTGGAAGTTTCGATTCAAAATTGTATAATTTAAAATATTAGGACACATGAAATGAACTAATAAAATACCGAAGTATGAACACTGTAAATTGTTAATAAGTCCAACTTTTTCCATGTCCGTGACAAGAATGCCAAAAATACTAGCTCAAAGATTGTTGCAGATGCTGAAAGGATATAACAAAATGAGACGTGATACAGTTAAAATATTTGTTTAGAAATGGTAGGTGGTGGCAAATTCTAGCAAATGTTTATATTTTCACCATATTAGGTATATAATAGCAATGGAGAGGTGAAAGAAAATGAAGCATTAAAAAGCACAATAGTCTAAAAAGCAGTGATAATGCGATTATCCGATTTCCAGGGTTATAAAATAGTCTCCCATTAAAGGAGCAACGATAAAATTCTTAAATGGATTCCCTTCGATTGTGATATTCGAGTAAATAAAAAAGGTTTAGATGGGCATATTCTGCAGTTAAGATTTCTATCTTAGAATAGTTGAAATAACCTCAACAAAAGACCGACTGTCGGGTCGTCACTAGGGGGCTCAGTATACCTGAGTATCCCCAAAATGGTGAGGAGACGCCCGCTGCGGGCTAGGGTTGCTACAATCTCTTAACCTAGGCGCGCGCCCAGAAAGAGTTAAGGGGGCGGACCTGTGGTCTTTCGCCCTGGCTGCCTAATTCACTTTGATCTTACTCCATAAGATCTTTAGAAGGTGTGTGTGCCCTGACAAAGCACTATGTTCAGGAGAAGAGGTAAAGGGTAGGTTTATAGGTAGTTTATGTGGTCTTGGAATGACCACGAATTCACACACGGTGTCTTAGGGTAGGCTAAAACCGTCCGGATCCCAAAGGCGAGTATGAACCGGAGAGAGGCAGACTGGATTGCCACGGGAGTGGCTGCTAGGAAAATTTGCAGGGCCACGGCATCTGTCGTTCGCGAGGGAGAGGTCTCTCCCAAGGAGATGCTAGTTTTAGCGAGACGAAGGCAGAGATTCCCACTAGGATGGTGTGGGGTCTGACGACACTGGACTAAAATATAGCGAGGTTAGGGGAGAGAGAGGTGCCGAGGTAGTTGAATGAAAAGTCCATGGTTTTGAGTAGAGCAGCAGGCGCCAGTGCAGAGAGAGAGGAGGGAGTAATGTTCCAAGTGGTAGTCCGATTCGTTATGCTAATTTGGTCTAAGGCGGATGCTATAAAGGAGGCCAGCCAGTAGGGTGGGGATAACTCCCCACCTACGATTGTCTCCCCTAATACTTATCCCCCCACTCTCCAACTGGCGTCATAAGCTTAATTTATTAAACATATGGAAAAAATAATAGATATGATATTATCTGATCGAGAAGAGAGTGTTTTATAATTATTTGTAATTAAGAGGTGGCCACAACACCGAATAAATACGTAACCCTTGTTGATGATTGGTTTAACAAGAGAAAATTTCGAATGACCACTAAAAAGTCTAAGATTTTTATTGTACACGCCATTAGGATAAGTCCCAATCAATTTGAACATTGCAGCAGAGAGAATTTAGCTGAGTCACAAAATCGCACACCCAAGCGTGAATGTTATAGAAAGGGTTGGGGATTATCCCTTACTTACATTGAGTCTTTTTAAGAGAGAGTAACAAACACAATCATCGACTAAAGAATCGGCTGTGTAACGTGTTGATAATTCCTGAAATCTTGCTGTTCACAGCAGAGTTATGATCAGGAATGATCAATAAAGGGCATTTAAAGGAAATAGAAAAAAATGCAAAGGACACCTATAGGGGCAAAGAGAAGCGATATAATTGTGTCGTATAAGACGGTCCAAGTATTAGCTGCAATTACTGCAACAGAACTAGTTGGAAAAGACTCCATGGACAGTAAGAGAGCGGGAAGCAGATCCCCTGATGGGTTTCATCATCAAAGGAAAAAGGAAAACCTTGAAGAAAAAGCTTGGAATTTTCCAACGATTAGGGATAGACAGAGAGATGCATGGATCTTTCGAGATTACTGGAGAAAACAGGTACTGGCAGATTCGTGACTTCCTATGTACCATTATAGCAGATAGCTCGCCCTGACTGTGAAGACAAAAACACTGCAAAACAAGTTGTGCTCACCTGCTCTGCCCTGGAACAGAGCACTCGCACGAACAGCTGAACTCTGGAGCATTTAAGAATCTGAACTGTCTGAGATGGTGGACCGAGAGGACAATTATAGGGCGTTTCTCCCCTGTTTTCAGGAAATATATCTACGTTATATATAAAGAAAGATATAGCATCTGGCTCACTTTTACATTTTCAGGAGAACGCAAGACTGCTCAGGATTCAGATACACAGGAAAGCAGGTCAGTAATAATTCCGTTCTGAACGATACATTGCCGAGAGGTTCTATGGAACGTAAGTTGAGATAGTAAACATGGAGGTATAGAAGTTAAAGCTCACACAGTTTTGGATTCCAAGCCACGGTAGTGGAAGACAAAAATAACAAGTAACATGTTTTACACAAAAATAACAGGTTTTATTCCTAGTCACTTCTTTCAATCTTTTTCGAAACTGAGAAAATTATACAAATTAATCTATCCTCCATCCCACGAAAAAAGGAACAGAGCAAACTTGCTTTGTGAGTCAATTAAAAACCAGTTTATACAATGGTCAATAATATTAAATATTAAAACCAGTGGTGGATTAAAACAATGCAGATAGAACGAACAGTAGGGGTGTTAGACTTGACTGCTAAATCTTTAAAATACACAACGGCTTTTCGTATTGTTAAGCAGCTGTCGAATGGAATTGAGGGGTATGTTTACTTTTATTTTTTACAATCTAACTTAAACCAACTTTGTTGAGGATTGTTGCTGAGTAAAGCCTGAGACTGAATGTTGAATGTCGGCGATCCAATAATCGCAAGTATTCTATCATAGTTTGAATGTGTTTCTTAAAGAATTGTAAATTTAGATTTTGTAAGCATACTTATTTAATTTATAAAGATGGTTGTTTTTTTTCACTTATATTTGCGTGCATCTTGTGATTGAGTATTTTTTTTTGTTTTTAGTAGTATTTTCCTACTATTAAACAATGTTTGTAAACTATGTAGAAGGCATACACTATATTATATTAAATGGTCTTCACCACATGTGAATAAAATATTTAATTCTCAAAGAATACGTAAGATAAATACAGTTTTTATCTATCAATTTAATAGGGTATTTTACACTTTTTGTAAAATTGTGATTGTAATTTGCTATCCTTGCCCCCTCCCCGCCACCACCACCGCCTAGTCAATGTTCAGTATTTTAGCTCACCTCAGATATCAAAAAAAAAATCAAACGTCAGAGCGATAGACTTTTAGTTGAGACTACGAAGTTTTTACTGTAATTGCTGGTTTGGCATGTATCGAATTGAACTAGACCAAGGAGAATTGGATTACACCTGAGCTGTGCTAAAATTTATGACCGGTCATTTCTTTTTTCACTGTCTTATAATGATATAGATGAGGGATATTTCAAACCACAACCAATAATCATCAAAATACGGTATGAGATAATTATTTAAATGTTAAATAATTGATTTGATTAAAAAAAAAATTTTATTTGTGTGCTATTGCAGTTTTAACAAGGTATGTCCGTGCAACCTATCTATAATATAATTATATGTCATTATCTCATTGTTCATGTGATATAGTCTTATTCATTTACTCCTCTTTACTACATTAATCATGTATTATTTTTTACTATTACTGAAGTCAATACTGTATAAATGTAAATACCCATATTTCACGTGAAATTAAAGTAAAATAAATAGTATTATTATTAGTGTTTGAAGTAGCCACAGACCGACGGACTATGATCCTTAGCCTAATATGTTAATATTGTAAATATATACGATAAAACGTTCAAAATAAATAAAATATTGATACCATAAAAAATACTAATCATGCTGTTGTGAATATTTTCTTAAAATTTTTAATTTTTTTCTCATTTTCTAGCAAATCAAAAGCACATACAGTAAAAAAAAAATCACTAATATTTCTGTTGTTATTCATCCCACCTAAAAATCTTATAGAATTGAATTTTTATTATTTTCAGAAAGATAATATTGTCCCGTAACGTATCGAATAATAATTATTTGAATTAGTGACATGAATAAAATGGCTGTTTATTTACTCAATTCATCACTATTCAAAGACAAATTATGCATAATAACATTTATCAATGACTAAAATTTACTGTAATTAGTAAATGACAGTATTACAATGTGTTTTTTAATTATTTAGTATATTGCCGTAGCTGAATACAATTATATAAATCCTTTTTAATTCTTCGGAAGCTCTCTGGCTTCATTCCTAACTTGTTTGTTTATTTTTTAACACCAGTTTGCTTTCCGGTATCCTGTATTTTATCTCTACCTACAGAACCTATTTAAATAATGAATAGTTGGAGTAGTGTCCTAATGTTTTTAGAAGTGTGGTGCAGATAATGTTTGTTTCAGAGCCACTGCGTGGATGAAAAAAAACTGGTTACTTTATTAGCATCAAAGCCATTTGTACCGTTGCTTTGAGGCTAAATTAAGTCTATTTACACATAATCATCCTATAATATCATTAAACATAATATCATATAATAGGAACTAAAAACAATCAATGTGGTATGGGTGTCCTATCTCCATAAATGAATCACTCATTTTTATTTTGCGTAGATTAGCAATTAAGGGATCTAGGCCAAGACTAAGAGGCGTAGATGACCACTCGGTTTTACGGCTGTAATTAACAGAAAAAAACAAACCAATTAAAGGAGGTCATTGCCCTGAAAAACAGCATGAAATTTCTGTATTTTATTTTATTCATCAAGCCAGCGACATAATGTAATGAAAGCTGTTGCAGGGATGCTTCAATAGACAGGATCTTTATGACATAAATGTTCTGACAACTCAACTCGTTTTCTGACATTGGAGTGTTCCACGGAAAAAATAAGATATATAAGACCCACTAGTCCGGATTCGAAACAACAAGAACCGAGGTGACTGACCAAGTCAAAGCTGCAAAATGCCCATTAATAACAATTGTGTGGACTTTTACCAGAAATATTTTTATTGTAGATATGGAATAAAATAGTGCGATGTGCTTGGTCTTTATTGTTTTGCCAATTACGACAGAAAATTCATGAATTCTTTAAAAAAGGTGGGATCGATGGCAAAAACCTCTTATCACTGAGCATATCTACTGTTGACTTCACTGGAATCATCAAACATCAAATATGGGGCCAAGTAATAACCAGTTAATAGAGCAAAATTGGAACTTATATTTTTGTTTGTGAACTTATTTTGTAAAAATTTAGCAATTGATATTATGTTTTTGATCAATAATTATTTTGTTTTATAAAAGGTCTTGTCATTTCATCGATATTATATTAATAAAACGTTTCTCGTCTTTAACATAGTGTTCTTAACTTAGACTCAATCATTGTTTTTTAAAGGCATTAAATTTAGCATGGTGTTTCAATTTTAATTGCTCCTTCATACTTGAATTTTTAGATATGTTTTTCGCATATTTCAAATAGTTTAATATGTTTTAACTAATAAAATGAAAATATTAACTACAGTTAATATGAATTAATTGTAGAAGCAAGTATTTTAGACTAGTACCTGGTGTGACAATGAACAGAACATGATTTGCATATTGATTGATATGAACTCAAAAATAACAAAATATGCTAATGTCCTTACATTTAAGCAGTCAATTATTTGACCAACATTATTTAAATATTAGATGAGGTATAAAGGTAGATCCTATTGAATTGTAGCGAAATATGTGGTCTGTGGGGCTGTTTCAATAAAACGTGACAACCGAGGAGGTGCTTGACATACCCATACAAGATTGGATGTCTACAGAAGAATCCCATTTCACAAGACCGAATCTACCTGTCTTTTGTTTCGACGGAGGGTTCTGAATTGACAAAGGGGAGAAATCCATTCCTATTGTAACCAGAAGTTTATTGCACGGCTTTATTATGACCCGGAGTTATTTACGTTCTACCTACGGCACAAAGTTCCCTCGGTTCATTTACAAAATCAGATATGTCAGACCGCAAAATTTCATATGGTAGATCTGCTGGACTTGTATAAACATATTGTGACATGGTGCACAAATGGATGTCAAATACGAAATTATAGGTTGAATAAAGCATCGTTTAAATATTAATTGTGCTATCATTAAGTACACGTATATAACTTACAAAAAAAAATATAATAAACAGAAAATTCTTCAAATGGTGAACTCCCGGGGGAAAAAAAATAATTAACTACCTAGTCTACCCATTTTGCACGAACATGTCGGTATTGTTTTAAACGTATATCAGTTGCAACTAATCCATATAAAAAAAATGAATTTTTTTTAATCTAAAGTATGTAGATTTCTGAAGCATTCCACCGTAAATTATATATTTTAGATTTAATCCACTTTTGAAATTGTAGCAACCACTAACTACATAAGTTAAATCACCCTATACTCTGGTGCATATATAATGTAAATCATGGTAAAAGTTTTTAGCAATAAACGCGGGACCGGCAGTCATAAATAAGCCACAAGAGGGTCGACGGCCGTCAGCAATAAACCTGAGAGGGTGAGCCACCTGGCCATCATAAACAGACCTTTTTAGACCAAGGGCCACCACCCGGTGGTCATAAACCTGCAAGGGTACCACCTGGCATGCCATAAACAGTCCTTTAGGGGTCGAGGGGTCACGTAATCGGTCAACAGTCGCATGTTCTCACGCCGGCCAAGGCCCTCCCCCCCCCCCAAGCAGGAACTGTATTTAAACCGGGGCTTCTGACCCTGAAATCCACTCTCTCCTCATCGCCTCTGAGTCTGTCACCCTGTCTTTCAGTATCTTTGCAGACCCTCTGACGACTTGTACCTGTTACGCTGCCGGGCCCCCACTCGAACTGGCCTTATTCTTTATGAAACCTCTGTACCTGTTCTCTTGAACATAGTGCATTGTCGGGGCACATACATATCATACATGGAGTCAGATATGTTATTAACTCGAACAATCCGCACTTGTCACCTCCTAGTGACAACCCGACAGAAATATTAAAATTTTTAATTATAAAATAGTACATGCAGTAATTACAAAAAATACATTATTGCATATGAAACTTCGGACAGTGACTGCGTGGACCTGCAAGGCTAATTTTCAACAACCGTTGTTTTCTGATAAAGCGTTAAAATGCATTGAAGAAATGGTTTTTAATTTATCATCACTTTAGTAGATGCATTGCTGACATATGTAAGCCAGCAGAGATACAATACTTCCAAAACTGGCAATGACACAACAGCAATTATCGACTAACAACAAATCAAACCCTTTTTGAAAAACAGCCCAGGCATTAATTCTACTCTTCTACATTGCTGGAATTCTGACGCGTGATTTGGCACAAAAAATAAAATGATTTTAGATGCTAACTCCAAAAAGGCATTTTCAGAGCTGTGCTCTTTATAGTCTAGATGTGCGATATGTAGCACATTATTTTAGTTTGGCTAAACTCAAAAAAGACCTTTTGTGAGTTATTAGCTTTGTAGGATTCGCGGGACAAATAAATCAAATTTTACATCGTAGCTTTAATTGTAACTTGTAATTTTACTGATATTGGTTACCTCGTAAAACTGAAAAAATAAAACCTTCCGAAATAGCCGCGATAATATTAAGGAAACTTTAAACGCGGTTTCCTACAAACAGCACTTTTTGAATTGTGCCCCTTTCATTCTGGACTTGCGCCATGCCTGGAACACCACATTATCAGAAAACCAAGTTGAGTCGTCAGAATCCATACTATAGATCTCTTAATGGGATGAAGATCCTTTCTCTTCAAGCATTTCTACAATAGTCTTTATTACATCATAATATCTGCATGGTTAATAAAAGGAAACAAAATAAAATATAAATTTTATATTGTTATCCACGATATCCTTAACCCGGAGATGTTCTCACACGTTTGAAGAACAGATAATTCAGAAGCGGGATTAAGGGGTATCAGGCTTCCGTTTGGATGTGCTTACATTATTTCTTTACATGGTTACTGACCTAAGTCCTCGCACGAAGTCCATACTGTGAGCGATTCTCTCATCGTGACTGTTCACGTTTTTGTAAGTTCCGCAATTTGATTTTCATGTTTTTTTTGTTTGTTATGTTTATAATTTTACTGTTTTTTATCAGACTTTTTCCTAATTAGTCGTATAAGTTTTGCGATACTAACTCTTCCATTTGAACTAAGAATGAGCGCCAAAAAAATTGATGGATTTGGTGTTTTCCGAAAATAAAGAAGATTTCTGGGCATTCTGCCCACAAAATGAAAATAAAAAAATGAAGGAAGTTTGAGGAAAATGTTATATACCTATTTACCCCTCACACACGAACTATACGTGCCCAAAATGTGCTGACGATTCTTCGCTTTTATGTTATCACAATTTTAATGTGCAATATATATTTGATTATATAATGATACCTTACTTTACTCAATCTAAACTATGTTTTTTCCAAACTTACTTCGAATTTTAATGTTAAATATAATTGAGGTTAGCTCATAAAATCATAAGTAAAACGATTTTATCAATTGAAAATAATAGAATAATTTTATTCGGCATTTAAAGATCATTATCTGATTAAAAAACCGAACATTT
Organism: Acanthosoma haemorrhoidale; assembly: GCA_930367205.1. Lineage (NCBI taxonomy): Eukaryota > Metazoa > Arthropoda > Insecta > Hemiptera > Acanthosomatidae > Acanthosoma > Acanthosoma haemorrhoidale. The sequence continues at coordinate 80,827,134 of OV884015.1, read as the reverse complement.
GAGCTGTGAGGGAAAGCCTCAAGTCTCACTTTTTGTAGGGATTTCTACCGGGTAAATTAAATTTGAGACTCAAAATTTGTAAAATAATACAGCTTAATATTTTTTTGTTTTCTTTTGAAATTGTGCAAATACATCGAATATTCTGTTGCTTCATTCTATGGCTACTGTAGGACGTTTCTTAGGAAAAGTCCACACATTTCTCATAAAAATGCTTTTTCTCGGCATCGATTTTCATCGGGGTAATTAGATTAAAATCTTAGCTGTTTGAACGTTTAAAATTTTTCATGAAACGCTGTAATGTCAGCAAACCGAGTTGGGTGAATCTGACTAAGTCTTTAAGAACATAATATATCGCGAGGTTCACAAATCTTGTTGAACATTGCGCTGAAGAGTCATTTTTTTAAAAATCTAACTAAATATTTGATAAGGGAAGATGGTGCTCAAAGAGGTATATTTATTTTTTCCAAGTGTTTTTGACAGTAATATAATAAGTCTGGACAAGGCCAGATGACATCAGGTGCAGCTGGGTCCCCAGCTGCCAACCTCAGAGGAAGTTCATTAACAAGGGACAAAAACGCACTGGGTGAGATAACGGTTTTTCATTCCTGCCCGTGCCTTTTTCTTGCCTTGATAATATCATGGGGTTTAGGCAGTAATATTTATACTCTTAATTTAGTTTTTTATGTAAGTGATTCAGAAGCCCTATTGTAAGTTACAAAATTTTCAAATATTCAGGTCAATTCTATTAAATATTCTGGTGAGGATAAAATGTTTCATTGTGGGCTGATGGTCTGAAATTCGGGATGATAATAATACCTCATCCTTCCAGTTAAATTAGTTAACCAACAGCACCGTTGATAGAAAATGCTCCTATAACCCCGACCAGTTGTACTTGTCACTAACAAGTCCCTTTGCTTACTTCCCCTATTCTGGAAGAAACACTAAAACATTTCAAGAATTGCATCCTTCATTCATTTTTGGGACCCTGAGAAACGCAATCCTTTCGCGCAGCTATTTGAAATTTGAATAGATATTCTTCATACATAGAAAACGACTCTTCAAGTACCTTGAAATAGCAGACTATTCAGGCTAAAACTCTATAACACATATAGAGTCCTCCCCTATAGCAGTGGATCCCTCCCATCAACAGGTCTATTTCTTATCCCACAGATCCATCACCTTTGATCGCTTCCTACCTTATATCGAAAGCAAAAATTTTTTTATGGAAACAAACACGGGCATGACAGACACATCGAAAAAGATGGCTTTTTGCCTGTCAGATTGGGTACTAGTAAAGGATCGTTGTTTTGTGCAACATTTATACTAGAGAGAAAGAGAGAGAGAGATTTATTGCAAATTAAAAACAAATATTTGTCTACAATATGCATCAGATAATGAATATCATGAATAATGAATAATGAATGATAATTAAATTATATCCCCCTCCCAGAAAAAAATGATTCGCTTAAACGGTCGTGAACCACATCACAACGGGCCCAGTCTACTGCCTCACGCTGTGTAGTCTACTAAGGAAATAATAATTCTTATTTAAAATAATAATTATTCTCTTTTCATTGATAAAAAACCGCTTATAATGGAATAAATAGATTCCATAAATGCTACAAACATTCTAGGTAAATTATAGATACAAAGAAGGCCTAATTAGAATGAAATTAAAACAGTCGGTGAAAATGAATCTAAACGATTGAATTATTCTTTCATATCGCTTAAATAGATGGGCGAGTAAATATTTAGTATAAAAGTTGAATATTGTCACTCTTCTCCGAACTCATTTAAATATGATAATGAAAAGAGATTCATGCGAAAAGAAGAAAACGGTGAGTTTATAATGATGCAAATCTGGGAGTTTTCCTTATTTTCTTAACGAGTACCTTCAAATAGAGCTCTTAACTTTATAATGTATTGAAATCATGATTCAAATATAAGTCGCAGAGGAAAATATATCTTCTCATTGCAATGTAGTCGTATTTTTCAAGTTGTATTAAATCGCAGAAGCCTTAGAGAACCTCGAGAAAATTTACTGTCTTACGTAAGTATCTTTGGATGTAAAGAAATAAGAATGGAATCAGATGACGAAGGATACAATCGACCTATAGCATTAAGTGAACTCAAATTATACCTAAGGCTCCTTCAATATGAACATGGATAAAATTCCTTAAGTGTTTTTGAAACTACCTTTCAGGTATATTTTGTAGCATTTGGGCTTTGGAAATGTTCTTTGCTCTATGGACAATCAGTATCACATTCCCTTGAAAAAATGATTCAACATATTTTACAGAACTTTTGGCCTATTTTTTTACTCCGTGCATGTTCATTCCATGTTCCAAGTTTCGGAAATCGTTGTGAATTTCAGATTGGTAAAAAGTACTTGAAATCAGAAATTTATTCACAAAAGGTTATAATTGAAATTATTCTCTCAAGTTTATTGACCAAACTCTTTCGACTACTCTTCACTCGTTACTCGTACATCTTCTTAGTTATCACATCCTGGTTGTCATTTGATTGTATTCTTAGAAAACTGGTACCTAGTAGAGAAAGGAATTATGGGTATAGTGACCGAATTCACCCTTCGTTTCTTAGAGACAAGACACAAGTTACGCAGGTAAGTAATCTTTCAAGAGGGTCCAGTCAAAAGAATTGTGTGCCACATGATTTCCATGCTAGGCTTTTTCTGATTACTATTGGCGACATAGTTAATGGAGCTAAACATCCTGCTAAGTTATGTTTGTATGCAGATGACTTGTTACGACCTTAATTTTATAAAAATAAATTCAAGTTTTGAAAAATTTATGAGAGTTTTATGATAAGACAAGGTTTTAGAGTTTCTGAAATTTAAACTATATGCGTTTACTAATGCAGCATGTAAGGGGATGTAAAGAAATACATGATGAATGGAAGAATTATTTCACGAGACCATGAAGTTAAGTTTTTAGGTTTAACGCTAAATGACAAGCGCTCAATATGGGCATCATTCACTAAAGAAATGCAAATTTGATCGTCAAACACATATCGCAAAGTATTGCTAAAGTTTTCAAATCACAGGTGAGAAGAAAACTAGATCGCTATTAGACCCTATAGTAATAGTAAATTTTTCAATGTAAGACGGAATTCACAATTTTTGATAGATACCTAAAAATATTATTTACGTTTTTTTTACATATTCTTTGAGAATTACTAAAAATAGTTCATAATGTTGGAATACGTCTATGCAATGGGGATTAAGTACTTCCAAGATGTTAACGCATTATATTGATTGTTGAGTATTCAAAGTGGAGGAATGCGCTTTATTGAAAGCACTAGCTAAAGTGATTGTCTCATAATTACAGACTCCCTTAGTGCCCTGCTTGCTTTGTCAGAGGGCTGAACAGAACAGAGTTGTGTTGGGACCATCGGTAATAAGTCATATCAGTGCAGACATGAAGGGTCTTTCAATTGCGATATAAAAATCAACGAAGAAGGAGCAGGAAAGCGAGATGGTTAAGTGACTGCAAGATGCGTAAAATTTCGGAACTACCCCGTGAAAAAATACTAGAAAATCATAAAATTAAAGAAAAATGGCAAGGTAGCAGAGCGAAAGACTCGACAACCTTTTTATCAACGTCAAAATTAACGAGAATTTGTCCTCTTCAGTGGAAAAATCAAAAAAAGGAAGAAGCGAAGCAGTGTAGCTATCGGTAGAGCACAAGGCCTTGTGCACGCCTACTTTTAGTCGGGACTGGACTAAACGACGATTATAATAAATAATATGATGTTTTTATACTTATATAACACCAAAGATTCGACATACTGTCTAAAATTAAAATGGATTATTACGTGAAAAGAAATTAACAAAATAATAGCGTTATTATTATTGCAGAATTATTCACGATTATGTTTGTGATATTTATATTAAGATAATGAATGGGATGATCATGCTACAGTTTTCATTACATACCAGTTATTCAGATATTTTTTTACTCTTCTTAAAACGTATTATTAATAAAAAAAAAAAAAATCACATTTAGTTTTGGTTTAAGTGACCCTAGTGTTTCAGTGGGAGTAGTGCTGACAAGTAAACAAGGTTCAGTACACAATACATGAACGTGTTTGTAGTGGATTTGTATGGCTCATACCCGACTTAACTGAGGACGTTTGCCCAATAGTGTGTTAGTCATAAATTAAAGGAACTTGAAGATCTGATCATGTCATGGGGCATAAAACCTGGAACATCCTATGTTCTATGGGCCATGTAGACAGACGAAATGGGCGGATGAGTCGCAGATGAACGTATTTTAGTTAAGGACACTCCCCTAGGGTCGTCTTTGCTCCGTCCCTTGAAGTGTTCCGGTCTATAATGAACAGATTATGAACGAATTTAAGTCTAAGACTTTTGCGCTAAAGTTACCACTGTTTCGTTCGCCATAATGATCTGTTCGTTCGTTTTGGACTGAGGCTTAATTCTGGGTCTAGGCTTGAATGTGTAGTTTTTATTTCACTGATAAAGTTTCCTTTTGTGCTTATTTACTTTTACAATTTATGTTTATGTACTTGCCCAACTTTGATGTGTTTTAACCATAACTAATCAGTATGTACATTTTTTTTTTGAGATCTGCTATGTTTAAAGATGGCGAAAACAATTTCCACGACCTCTTGTACTTGTGTAAGCAATGAATCTCACTTTATCAAAGACAGCTTTAATTGACTTGCCGATCTCATTTCATTGAATGCTTTCACTATAAGCCGATGTTTATTCAATGTGGGTCCTGCTGATATAAATCAACCCTATAGAATTCTTTTCTACCAAGGATTTTCAGAAACAGGGAGTGGGATTAATATTTGAGAGGTGCTTTTGTGCCGGGGACTGAATTATGTCCTTTGTATGAGCAAGACTCACCCCCCACCCCTTTCGGAAGAGTCACGATGTTCACATATTAACCAGCCCTTCAATCGCGACTCTGATCCGGGCCAAGATTGATTGACGGATGAAAATTTAACGGGACATTGCTATCTTCCTTGCTCATCGGCGATTCTTGCCTCCTTGCTACGGACAAAGCCCTGATTTCGGCTCAATGGTGATATTTATTCAGTAGGCAAGACTAGGGATGCCTCTTCCATGTAAGTTATCTATAGGGACCTCGTCTTGTCTGTTTCGGTCTTGCAGCCGAACTCTAAAATCCAAACTCAAACATATTTTTCCTTAATTTAAGATGGATGAGCTTAGTGGTTTTTTCTATAGAATGATAAAATCTATATTCAAATAAATGTGTTCAATAACATGTATGATTTTCGATATGACAGAACCTTGCCTGGTTGTTTTTTTGGCTTAAAGAAACTATGTCATCAACTCCATTTTTTCATATTTCCAGCTAATTTGGGGAGCCCACCGATTCGGGCCATAGATACTACAAGAACTAAAGCAGAGCCCAAGCTCCCCGGAACAAAAGAGCCAGGAGGCCACCCCAGCCCCCCACCCAATGTAACGTGGTAGTTATAGGTAGTGTTTTATAGGACAGAGAAGAGGAGGTTTGCGTATCAGACTAAACAAATGCCCCCTGAAGCTCAAGATATGCTCATTTCCAAGCAGCTCAAAACCAGGCTATTCATATGTTTTTTTGAATTCGGATTCACCTGGTAGGAAGAGCTCACCCACACTCAAAATAATTTACCAAGCATTCTCGATTGTGGTGGAGAATGTACTCCTTCTTCGGGAATTTCTTAAAGAAAGAATTTCTTATAATGGTCGATGTTCCAATTTGGTTGTTTGGGGGAGGGAGCGTGGTCATTTTGGGAGAACTAACCACATCTACTTACACTATATAGTGTAAGAGTCTGATCAAAGAGATTTTCAAAGGAAATTACTGGTAGAGCATAATTAAACATGTTTAAACACTTTTGGGTTTATCCATGGTATTTGTGTAATTTAATAAGTGCCTTATATTTTCATATAACGCCTTAACGCAGGTAAACCAGCTCTCAGTAACCTGAGTTACTGGTTCACATGACGTTCTGGCTGTCAGTCTTCAGACTTAACATTAACCATCATAAATTTTGGTTTTAAACGAAAACTGTTATCTTTTCTTAGTATATTAACCAAAGAATGGTTGCCAATGCTGTATTTATTTTGCAAAATATCGTGCTAATACAAGTAGCCTTGTTGAAAAAGGTCTTTTTCTAGATTGTTGAAAATTACAATTTATTATTTGTAATACACGTTTTTTCACACGTCAAATACGTGCCAGCTGGGGCTTCCAACCTCCAAGTAGCTGGATTACAAGAGGGTGCCAAACCTCCCAACCAGAATCACTTTTCAGATTTCCATCTGACCAACTATTTTGTTTACTTTTTTAAATTCCTAACTCTGATTGCCGAGCTCGAAGGAAGAGGCTTTACTTTCATCCGGGTACGCTGCGATCGCCTGTCTGTACGTCTAATAGCTGTAGAAAAAAATGATTCTATCAAACAACTAAGGGTTTTTTTAAGGTAGCAAAAACCGATTAATTGAATCTTTTATGGACTTTTTGTAATTATAGCATAACATTACTCAGGAGGTAAAAACATCTAATTCAAATTACTTATTAATCTAGGAAACCATTTGTTTGTACATACAAATAATTAACTAATAATTGGTCCCATTTAGCGATCAATTGAAAATTTCATGCTAAATACTATCCCTATATACACAAATAGCGTTGCAAAAAAATTTAATATACACATTTAATTACTTGATTTAATTATATTCTGCTTATGCGTCAACTCATATTACATAGCATTGTTCACGGCAATGAGCTCTTTAATTATATACACTTCTAATTATGATAAGTTTTCTGCGCATGCGCTACTATTAACAACCACGTACAACTATCGCTCTCCAAATCAATACCGATAACTACCGTTATAGACCCTTTTTCGTCTTTGGGATTGTGTCAACTGGCAACTTAAGTGAGGTGGCCACGAGGGAGCCCTCAATAAGTGAGTAGATCGCTAGTACATTGGTGTGAAGTGTAAATAATTGTGACATCGGAGAGAGTAGTCGGCCATCTTGACTGAGGCATCAGCCGTCGTTCACGATACATAGCCGTTCTGAGCCAGACCTGATAGATGGCTCAGAGCCAAGACCGGTGACTCGCCACTGGAATCCCACCGGCGCTACATATTTTATTTATTTATTTTCTTTTTTTTTTAACTAACAAAAATCTTAGCTAATGACAAAATGAGATTTTATCAGCAGATAATATCACAAAATAAAAAGAAAAGATCGAGGTCCTTAGGTCCAACTCCACCAACGTCGCCAGTAAAGCGAAAACCCAGACGCTCAAATAGGAACATCCCTACAAACTCATCTGCTGCCAGCTCTATGGAAGATCTACCACCACTTGCCAGCACTTCAAAAGAAGAAACTGTAGCAGAATCTCCATTCTTCACACCGAATAGCTTCGAGGTACTGAGAAATAGCCAACCTGACGACATGGAAGTTATTCAAACAACAACACAGCCCAAGCCGCCTGCTATATTCGTAAGGAATATTAGCAATTTCAAACTATTATGCTCACAAATGAGCAAAGTTGTAGGTACCGGAAAATATACGTGCCTCAATCGCTCTCGGGATACAAAAATTTCCCCAGACACTCCCGATACTTATCGAGCGATCATCAAGTATTTGGAAGAAACCAATGCAGACTTCCACACATATCAGTTGAAACAAGAACGATCGCTTCGAGTAGTGATAAAAAATCTGCACCCGACCATACCAGCTGATGAAATTGAAGACGAACTATCAGCTCTGGGGTTCAAAGTTCGGCAAATAACCAACGTTTTACGTGAGGACAGACAACAAAACGAATCCACCAAAACGGCATTACCGTTATTTTTTGTAGATCTCGAGCGGACACCTGGTGTGGAGAAAATTTATGAATTAACAACCCTGTATTACACAAGAATACAGGTCGAAAAACCTTACCCCAATAGAGACATCGTCCAATGCCATAATTGCCAGGCATATGGGCACACAAAATCGTATTGCCACCACCCTCCTAGGTGTGTAAAGTGTAGTGGGCAGCACAAAAGCGAATTGTGCAAAAAGCCCCTAAAATCGCCTGCTGTATGCGTGCTCTGCCAGCAAGACCATCCGGCCAACTACAAGGGCTGTGAGGCCTATAGAATCCTCAAGTCCAGGAGCGAGCAACGTCGCCGGCCAGAAGAAGAGAAGCCAGTGACAGGTAGCTCAAGCGCCCCCACCAGAAATTTGAGGCCTTCTGTCTCTTTTGCTGATGCCGTTCGGAACAGAGAGCAGTCACAGGCACTGCCCACTTCTCGTCCGCAAGTATCTCTTCCCCAGCATTCCGCTCATCCCGCCAACCAGCAAACCCAATCCCATCCTCAACCACACATCTCGCATATTCCTTCACCACCAAGCTCTTCAGATCTCACTAGCCTATTAACATCATTCCTTACAGAATTCAGAACCCTAATTACCCCTCTCATTTCCCTTCTTACAAATCTTGTCTCCTACCTTATCCCCGTTAAACAAAATCCATAAGTGGATCCTTCTGACTCCTTATCCATTCTCCTTTGGAATGCGAATGGTGTTCGCACCCACACTAACGAACTGACAGCACTACTCCATGACAAGAAGATCGACGTAGCTCTTATTACTGAAACAAGACTTACGAGCAAACGACCATTTACCGTTCGACAGTACCAGACTTATCGTACTGATCACCCAGATGGAACAGCTCATGCAGGTACCGCTGTCATTGTCCATAACTCCATATCCCACCACATAGTTCCTTTGGTATCACATGATTTCCTTCAATCCACTGCAGTGTCAATCACCACCTTCACTTTTCCTCTTACACTTGCATCAACGTACTGCCCTCCCAATAAATCCATTTCCGACTCCCAATTCATCTCCTTTCTAGACTCCATCGGACATCGTTTCCTTGTGGGTGGGGACTTTAATGCGAAGCACCAACACTGGGGGTCAAGATCCACAAATACACGAGGACGTGCTTTGCTGTCTGCACTCACACGGAAACATTGCTCCACTATCACTCCTGACACAGCCACCTATTGGCCACCAGATCCCAACCGAAATCCTGATCTCCTTGACTTCTTTTTTTACAATAGTTTAGGAACACTAAACTATTCACTCAAGCGCCTCGATGACCTTTCCTCCGATCATAGCCCTTTATTATTAACCATTTCCTTAAGACCAATTCGAAAACTGCCTCCTCCTTCATTTATTAGGGGCCCAGTTGACTGGGACCACTTCCGTCAGCTTCTTACAGAGTCCGTAAACCTCAAATTATCCCTGAAAACATCCCAAGACCTAGACGATGCAGTGCATTCTTTCACTACTCTGGTCCAGAGGTCGGCTTGGGAGGCATCGTCACCCCATCGTCACACAAAAATCCACAATCATAATCGTTTACCTCAGCATCTCAAAGATCTAATCCAATCCAAACGCCGCTCCAGAACAGTGTGGCAAAGATCCCGGCATCCTATTGATCGTCGCACGTACAATCAGTACTGCTGATTGGTAAAGCGGCGATTGGCATCCTTCCGTTCCGATTCTTTCAATTCCTACCTCTCCTCTCTGTCCACCAGGGATAACTCCTTGTGGAACGTTACCAAAAAAATCCTAAAGTATCAACCTGTTTCACACCCACTCCGTCGTGATGATGGGTCCTGGGCGGCTTCGGATGGGGATAGGTCGGAGGAATTTGCTCTGCATCTTACCCATACTTTCACACCTCACCTTTCTCATCAAAGCCATACTCACAGCACAACTGTGGAAGATTTCCTCACTTCACCTATTCCTCTCTCTCTTCCACCAAAAGCCGTTAACCCCTCTGAGGTTAAATACCTTCTGAAAAACTTACCTTACCAAAAATCCCATGGATATGATCTCCTTACTCCTCAAATTCTCAAACAACTTCCTCCTAAAGCCATAATCTTCCTAACCTACATATATAATTGCATAATCCGAACGACGCACTTTCCTCTCCTCTGGAAACACTTCATTATTGTCCTATTCGCCAAACCCGGTAAACCACCCAATGACGCCTCATCTTATCGTCCAATTAGCCTACTCCCTATCCTCTCAAAAATATTTGAGAAACTCCTACTAAAACGTCTACTTCCCATTGTTGAATCCAAAAACCTTTTTCCCACACACCAGTTTGGTTTCCGCCAACGACATTCCACTGCTCAACAAGGCCTTCGCGTTGTTGATCACATCTCCTCAGCCCTTGAAACCAAACAGTATTGCACTGCTGCCTTTCTCGATATAGCTCAAGCTTTTGACAGGGTTTGGCACGCAGGTTTGCTCTACAAGCTCAAAAGATATTTACCACAGACCCTTTTCCTAATCCTACAGTCCTACCTTTCAAACCGCTTCTTCCAAGTCCGCTGTGGTTTAGAATACTCTAACTACTATCCCATAAGTGAAGGAGTTCCACAGGGCAGTGTCCTGGGCCCCATCCTCTATAACCTATACACCGCTGATGTCCCCTCTACTCCCAATACCTTCTTGGCCACATTTGCAGATGACACTGCAGTCTTGTCATCCCATCCAGACCCCGACATAGCATCCCATAACCTTCAAAAACACCTTGACGAGATCGAGTATTGGTGCAATCAATGGCGGATCAAAGTTAATGAAGCAAAATGCTCCCACATGCTCTGGTCCACTAGTTTATTTTAATTCTATTCCTCTCCCTGTATCCGAGACAGTACGGTACTTAGGCTTCCATCTTGACAAACGACTGAACTGGAACCCACATACGAGACTAAAAAGACAAGAACTAAACAGACACTTTGGACAACTGTACAGACTACTTCAAAGGAATCCCATCTCTCAATAGAAAATAAACTACTAATCTACAAAGTTATACTTAAACCAATCTGGACATACGGAATAGAGCTATGGGGGACAGCAAAAAAGTCGAACATCAAGCGTATCCAATCCTTTCAATCAAAAGTCCTGCGAACAATAGTAAATGCCCCTTATTATGTCAGCAACGATAATTATAACGACCTTAATATACCCTACATTCTAGAACTCATCCCTTCCAAGTTTACGAAATTCCACAGTAGCCTTTCCAACCACCCTAATCCTGTAGCACAGTCAATGCACTGCGCCACTCATCCCTATAATCCTCCTCGGAGACTGAAACGGCAGTGGCCTCGTGACCTGCTATAAACGCGTGACAGTGGGAGTCCTGGCAATGGCCAGTCTCTCCAATCATGTCCTGAGCGTCTGTGGCTCTCGCGCTCTTGGTCAGCCTCCACTGGCTAGTATCCGGTGACGCGGCTGACGGAGGAGCGTGGGGGACTTCCAAAGACTCCGCTTCCTCTTTGCGGTGGATTTGGGGGGTCTCAGGGCTGTCTGTAAATATTGTATGAATGAGCGAGTGAATGATGAACTGTAAATATTGTATGAATGAGCGAGTGAATGATGAACTGTAAATATTGTATGAATGAGAGCATATATCTTAATTACTTATTGCCTTATAAAAGGCAGATTGTAATTATTGCACAATAAAGGAATTAACTAAGTTAAAGAACTAATTATGATAGAAATTTAATACTAATCATTTTAATAATGACCTTTCACCATTTTTTATGGACATATAACACTGTCGGGACATTAACTTAAACTGCTTATTTACAAAACAAGAAATGAGTAAATTTTGCGAACTTAGGTTTTACTAGTTTATAGACTGAAACTTTGGTACTAAACTTGTGATCACCCTGTACAGCTAATGGTTCTTAGCTACTGCTCACTGCCCCAGTTTCAATGAAAAACAAAACATTTATATTAATAATCCAGTATGTTTTTGTGTGCTGAATCGAATGAGGCTAAAATCAAGTCGCAAAGACCAACAGGGCGGAGGAAGCTATGGACTTTATTAAACTTTTCGTGCAATTGGCACCATTGTGTGTCCCTACAATGGTGTGTGATTCTCACTGTCATTGCGTGAGTTTTTCCGAAGAAAATTCATATTGATAAAATCCATACTTGTGCGTGACAAACTCTATTGATTATTAATCAACCAGTAGAACCCAACTATATACTGAGGTTCGTGCCCGTATATGTTTTTTTTCAGTATTAATAATAGCCTGTTCTATACAACATCGAATATTTAAAATATAAAACTGTAAAAGTTTTTTAAAAAAGTGAGTTTTTTTTTCATCGTTATTTACCATATACATTTTACTTATACAACTTATAAAGTTCGAGGGTAAAGACACAATACCAAGCTCCATTAATCGGGCAATGGATCATTGCTGGCTGCTAATAAGAAGTAAACAGTCAAAGCCGTTGGATTATCTGATACGTCACTCCGTGTTGTTTGTTTTATTTGTTATTTGATAGATGTAACATAGGGAGCTGAGGATGACAAAAAGCCTCTTGATGTGAAACGTTTACGGCCGTAAATAACAGGGATCAGTCGGACATTTTGAATACAGCTTTTTATCTCACGCCATAACTTATACCTTTATCATTGGCCTCGACGAATATGAGCCGGATTATATGAACAGGTATATTTACAAATATTTCATCCTCTAGAAGTGGTAATTGGAGGACACTCTCTTATTATACCCTATATCATATATATATTATATACATTATACCCTGTGTCGTTAATTAAGTTAAAATTAACTTAAACTTTCAAATGCATACATACATACGTAAACTGTGATGTAATTAAAAAAACAATCTACAATTGAAAAACATCGCATGTGTTTTTCTTTCTCGGTCATCATAAAACGTAACTATTAGCATGGGACGATACACCCAGCATTCCCAAATTCGACTATCGCATGGGACATTTTCATGGGACATAACCCTTGCTAATGTTAAGGAAATACTGTAATACAAAAAAGTTATAAAGACTTCATAAAACAGTTGTGTAAAGTTCAGGCAAGTAAAGATTTACTAAATTACGTCATTGAATTAAACGTATTTTAAATTTATTTTTTGGTAGCCATGTAGTCCACTAGAAACAATTATTACTTCAGTCTAAAAAATAATAAAAACAAAACTAACAGTATACCTCTCTATTATATAAAATACATTTTTTTCTTCTTACGTTATATTACTATAGTCATATTGAAAAAGTAGGATTCGGACATAAATCAGCCATGGAATTAATTTTGATATATTTTGCAAATCTTTTAAAGTTTTCAAAATTTGCAAATGTATTATGTGTTATCCATTACAATTTATAACGTAAGAACACGGGTTAGTGTTTCTTCAAATAATACGGGTTATTTGGCGTTTCTCTGAAGAATACGGGTTATTTGGTGTTTCTCCAACTTACCTTTCATCATATAAGAGATACGGGTAGACCAAAATTGAATTCGACAGGCGCCGGAAGAAAAGATCGTATCAAAGAAGGAAACAAAAAGCGCATGAGAAAATATTATATAGACTGTATATTCTTTTCTTTTATTCATAAAACAGGGAACTGGGACCTGTACAAGTATTACCAAGCGAAGCGACCGGGGGAGGGGGGGAAATGAGAAGCAAGTGATTATTTGTTTAGTATGTTATTTATTGTTAATTAAGAGGCCCAAAATGGGTAATAATATATCTCAAAAAAACTTTAAACCTTATATGGAATTTTACATTTGTCTTGTTTTCTAAACAAGATTCACTCATTTTTTTTATATGTTGAAAACGTGAGATTCAGAGACCGTGATGGTTTAACAAATAAAATATATCGGGACTTTAATGAGTAAACATTCAGAACATCATGTGGAGTCAAATAAGAATCTTAGTGATTTGTTCGTTCAATTTGTATGTCCTTTATTTTTTGCCAAGGCTTCTGATGTATGGTTCAACTGATTTATTTTTTTCATACTCTCTGGTACAAGAAAAATAATTATATCATTCACCAAATTTAAAATCCCATCAGGAAAAAAATTCTTGGCTATGCTCCTGGTTTATAGAATACTCGAGTAGGAAAAATAAAAAATAATTTCTCTACTATGTACATAACATGAAATCACATTTATAAACATAAATTATTGATTTGTTATTGGATTTAATTTGCATTGCAAGCAGTAAATGGTAATGAATGTACTATGGCTTATGAAGTAGCCCCTAGCATAATAAAATTAAAATAAAGCAACGTCAAACTATTTTATAATTCTTATCCTGTTGTATGTATTTACGAAATGGCGCTGTTAATAATGATGTCTAAATAGAGACCACAATGGGTTCGAACCCTTTCTTTGTGACATTTTATTCTGTTAATTCAATGATTATTGAAAACGATATATGTATAAATCCGAAGAATTAACCAAAAATGAATAATATTCACATTCATTTGAATCACATGTGTATTTGAGTATACTGTATAATTGAGTGAGTGAATGATAAACTTTAAATATTTGAAACTCGAAGTCGAAATTCGACTCGCTATTATTAGTTTTATAATGTTGAGAACAAGTGGAAGGGGCTTGAGAATAACTGTATACCTGCCTTGTGACTTCATGGAAGTCACTGATGGTTCCCTGTTATTTTTAAGTAAGCAACTGCATCCTTCCAAGACCTCCCTTCTTCCCAGAATCTTATCCTTTTCTTATACATATATGTCTCAGCATTAGCCCCAGACCCCACTTGTGCCTAGACACTCGCCACATTATGTTCTAACTGATCTCTTAATATTTATATATAGCAGTGTTTTGATTGTACTTCATGATAAAGCCTTTTCTTTTAAAAGACTCTCCTCTACAAAGATTATTTAACTATTCATCAAAAATAATTTATTTCGTTTCATCTTATCAAGGAATCTTTCAGACTTGATAAAAGTAAAAATGTAATAACAAAAAAATACGCCACACACTCTTTAAATAAATTAAATGTAGCAATTATTATTCAGATTTGTTCCTAATTCTCAATAATTATTTGTTCAAATCATGACGATGTGAGGTTAGGAAAACGCTAACTTTTCTAGGATTTATATTGCTCTGTGTGAAGAGACGTTGAATATGTGAATTCATCTTCCGTGAGTTCTTAGCAAACGCGACCTGCTTACTTCTCGTGCCTCACTTGACTTGACAAAGATCACGAGTTCCATCATGAAAGTCATTGTTTTGCTGAAAATTACGTCTATAGTTATTTTGGTACTGTCGAGGTTGAAATTGTTGCCCATTATAGTCATTTTTCCTATAATTGTTTTGTCTGAAGTATTTTCTAGGTTGGTATTCTTGTTAACTGCTGTTAGTGTTTCCTTGAGGATACATGTCTTCCGTTATAATCCTACATAAGTTATTATACAAAACGTTTTTCATTTGTATCAGGTAGTTAATGATAAGATGGTTGAGTGCGTCCTTAAGTCTTGATGGTAAATTTCTAAGAACGTGGTCTACAATTAGTACCATTTGTGCTAATATTTCTTGTTCTTTATTACAGATAGAGGTGCCAATAATTATGCGGTTCTGAATTAGAATTTGATATGGGATAATTCTGTTTATAAAGTCAATTGGGTGTTCGTTTCTGTACATGTGAATCTGAGAGATTTCATACTGTAGGTTTGATTTATCCGACTGTCCTTAAAGTAATTTACTAAATTTAATTTTAAGTCGTTTATTGATAGGAAGTCTTCATACATGCATAATTGTTGCGCGTCACCAGTGAGTCTAGAAAAATCTATTTGTATAAGTCTTTGTTCATTATGTATTCTGTTAGTGATTGTTTCGTTACATACTGTCGAATATTTTTTCTAGTGGTTTAATGAATGTTATTAAATTAGTCGGATCATCATTATAGTGTGGTAGGTGTCCATAGTCTTCTTTAGTCATATGATAGTCGTTAAGAGCCATTTATGATTCGTTAATGTGTCTGTTTTTATCTATAAAAGAAAAATCCCTTATAAAAGGTATAATCCCTTATACCTGTTCGTGTCATAAAAATAAAAATATAAAATTATACTGTATGCATCATTTCGTCTAAACCCAACCGATAAAACTCTGTTTTTCAGTCACCTGACTGGCATGGACGTATCCTTATATTGATATAAATAATAAAAGTAAGGAAGTTATTTAATAATAAAATATATTGATCGACCTTTTCAAATGGTATTGAAACGGACAATCAGCTCTGAATCTAGTTTCTTTGTCATCATAGGAAGAAGATGAATGAACGTTTTCTAAAAGTTATTAGGTTATCTAATTTTTTTCAATTGTTAAAAAAAAAGTGGACAAAATGTCTATATAAAATATATTATTCGTAAAGAGAGATAAAAAATTTCAAACTATACCCTGAAGAAGCAATAAGCCAGGAACCAACGCTGGGCAGTCCTCTAAGCAAATTTCGGGATAGGGAGCCCGAAGAGAAGTTATTGCATGGAAATCCTTATCAGTATTCCACCAGATGCTAGATTCTATTATAATTCCCACGAGAAAAGATGGAGTGATGGTCACATATATCTGTATCTTTTCTTACAGATATTCTTTGCTCAGCTGGCGTCCCAATAGCTTTACCCTTTCATAAGCATATTGATATTTCTTTATTAAGCACTTTAAAAAAAAAAGTAGTTAAAAAACGATTTAAAAAAAAATTCAGAAAAGTTTTCATTGCTGTGGAGAGCCAACATAAAAACTTTTAAACTCGACAGGTGTTATTCGCTATGAGATCAATGGAAAAAAGTTTGTGTTATTTCAAAATCTCCTTCTCCGAGCGAAGAGAAGTCCAATTGAATCCTATTTGAAATAGTGCACTGAGTTAAGCTGCTTTGAAAGTTCTATATTAGTTTTTGAAATGAAAATCATCGATGCCACTTAATTTTTTATAGCTCATAAGCAATTTGTTTATTTATGCATAACACTTCGCTTGTTGCAACCATACTTTCTGCTGTTTTTCCAATATTCCAAACTTATATATTATCAGTTTATAATTATTAAAAACAATATACTGATTTGAAGGTTGTTCATGAAATGAGTGTTGAATTGAGTGTTGTTCATGAATATATTTATTATTATTTATGTTGGGAATCATAGGTCAAAATGATTTGCCAAACAAAATGCCGGGTAGGTACCTAACTTCTTTTCATTGATTAATTAATCAAACCATTGAAAAAAATGAAACAACACAACTTTAGCGTGTTTATTTATTTATTGGCATCGAAATAATGTCATTGATATTTTCAATCATTGATAAATCCATGTTATACTCTTCTTTGCCACTACCCAAGGTAGAAAAAGATAATAGGAGAAATTTAGCCATTGTTGGCCAATGAACAAATGCGTAATCGTCTAAATAAATGTACCTTTAAATTGTTTTATTTAACAAACTTATACCGCTTTTTTAAGATTCAGAACATAGAGCTCATTAAAATTGTAGTTTGATATTTACTTGGATTTGAGACTAACATTTAACAAAGGTAAGAGTAACTTAGTAGTAACAAACTCGATAGTAACTTGACCTTTTTTGGCCTAAAGAAAATTGGCCCTTCCCATTAGTATCGAGATAAGCTTACTTCTTCCCACACGACCTTTTTATCTATTTTTTTTTTATCGAAAGCAATATTAAGTACTTTTGTTGTAATTTTTGATACGACAACAAAAAACAGTTCTAGGAAAGGAAAAAAACAAAAACAACAGTATCATAGTGCTATGGCGTATACTAGTTTGTTTATCAAGTGGTAACCATAAACTCTATGTAGGCTGTTGCATGATGTAAATGCATGAAGTTCGGTTTAATCACGAAAGTGCTTCCGCAAATAAATGTTTGGTCCATGCAATAAATCAGGCAAACATCTACTTTATCTTTACTAGTGAACAGGCTTCGTACACGTGATCAAACCATGCGAGCTGTAGTGAATGGGTTTGAAATTTTTGTCATGTAACTGGCTGCAGATTATAAAACTTTGATTAGACGTTTCTTGTATGGCGAAGAGCCATGGATTTGGTTCGATTCCTGTTGTGGTACATGCATACATAAACAATTAAAAATTAAGAGCACCTCTTTCCAATTTCACTCGTAATTTCTCTTATGTGGCCAGTCTGGACAAAACCTAGTGTTCTCCTGGCGAATGTCAATTCCCATAAATTCTACATTATTGGTATATTATGTGTTGTAAATAAACGTTATCTAAAATAATATATTCCCCTACTGATTAATATTCAGAGAAAAACAATATTTTTAAAGGTAAATATTACTGTCCTTATAAATATCACGAAATGAACAGAGAAAAGCAGATACATAGATAAAAACATACAGGTTTTTGTTTAAAAAAACTCTAGGAAAATAAAATTACTGTGGCGAGATTCGAACCCAGGTCCTCCTAATCTCCGGCCAGGCACCAATCTAACTAGGCCATCCTATATCGAACGACACCTGGGCCATTATCTAAGCTTTTTTCCGAGTCTCGTCTATTCCCCAAAAAATCACAGCTTGTGACCTTTTATAATGATAGACGCACGTGTCCTATTAATTTTTTCCACGATTTATTTATTTCCCTCCATTAAAATGAAATAACAATTTTAGTAATATATTCTTTCAAGTTCATGAAATTCGATCGAAACTTATCCAACTAACCCAATCTCTTAGTACAGCCTTTACACATCCCTATAATCCTCCTCGGAGACTAAGCGGCAGTGGGGCCGGGCAACCTGGTATAAATACGTGACAGTGGTACGAGTCCTGGCAATGGCCAGTTTCTCCAATTATGTCCTGGGCGTATGTGGCTCTTGCGCTCTAGGTCAGCCTCCACTGGCTCTTATTCGGTGACATGGCTGATGAAGGAGAGTGGGGGACTTTCCAGGTCTTAGCATCCTCTTTCACATGTGAGAGGGGTGACAGCCATTTGCGAGCTCTTTTGGTTGTTTTTAAATGCTGTATGAATGAGCAGGTGAATGAAGAATTGTAAATATGGTATGAATGAGAACATTGAGCACAATTACCTAGTTCCCAATAAGGCAGATTGTAATTTTATCACAATAAAGAATTGAAATTAAAAAAAAATAAATTAATACATTATTTCGACGTAGCTTAGTTTCTCGTAGCTTAGCTCTATAATTAGTTCCCGTTGGTAATACTTTGACAGAATACTTTAATATTTTTGGCCTTGCATCTCTGAATGATTTACGCTCCTGGAGTGTAATTAACTGTATAATTTTATAAACCGCAGCCACGTACGGCTTAGTGGCCTGGCGGTCTGCGGTTTTTGGCAACTTTCACTGGCAGAGCGCTGGGGGTGTTCATCATCCCTTTGCTAAATTATCTCTGTTTGTTTAAATATCCTCCTTCAATAGAGCTCTCCTATATACATTGGTTCAAAAGGAAGTGCCTATTCAATCTCATTGTCCATAAGCAGCATGTTGACATCATTTGCTAGCTATTGTGAGAATGGTGAATCTATTTAGCGGACCAACAAATAAAATATAGTTCTCCAAACCGAAAATTTAGCTAAGTAAATTTTGCCGTCCCAAAAGTTTTTAGTTCTCTTTCACAAGCGCATTCAGCAGCCATTCCCAATAGCTCAGAATGTTACTAATGCTGGCAACAAACTCTTCATCTTGTCTATTAGTCTTAGTTTAGTTTATCTTTCAAGGCAACATATTGATTATTCTCATAGTAACAACTACAGGGTATAAGATCATGATTTTTTACGGAAAATAAACTTACATCGTTTTCCTCAACAACAACGAATGACAGAACAAATTTATTTATTATACATCCTAACGCTTGCTGCCAATGTAAATCCTACCAGAGATCAGACACCGCCCAGCTCTCCCACACCATTGACACTTGGCAATGGAAGGGTGAGCTATTGAAAGCACTAGTGCTTCTAAAAAATGAAAAAATGGTTGTCAGAGTCATTGAAGAATAACATCTTAACCCGAAACCAGCACACGTATCGTAACAAGTATGATCTACACTGTGTCGGGAAAGTGTTACCATTATCTAAGTTTTTTGCTTGTGGGGGAACAAAATTGGATGATACTAACTTAACCAAAGCCCATAAACAGGAATTAACCTTATGAAAATTTAACTCGTTCCTAGTCCAGGCGAAATGTAATTAACAGACGTGAACCCAAAAATAATTTTAGTCTAACTATGCAAATAGGACAAGAACCATAGATGATGAAAATATAATGCATAAATTAAAAGAAAAAGCTGCTCAATCAGAAATAACGAGGAAGAAAAATAACATAGAACTGCTAAAGAGTTGGATTTAACAAGCTCGAATGCGCGCAGCTGAAAATTGCTCGAGACGGAGAACTCCAATCGAAAGAAAACTGCTGTGGCATAAAATAACACCCCTAATAGGGCAGCACTTGAGAAATAAAACGTCACTTACGAACAGCAACAAAAAAAAACCTTCTAAGCAATGAACGAATCGAATCAGACTCAGCTTAAAAAAAAAAATGACATTTCATACATTCAAACCAACACTCATTAACACATTAAGGAAATTAACGAATTTGAATGCAAGGAAAAAAATATTTTTCAGTGTAATAAAAATAGTTTCATTTTGATATTCTCTGTTAGTAGAGCATAAATATTAAATCTCCCATGCATATTCCTAGGTGTTGCGTTATTTTTCTTAATCTATAGATTTATTTTAAAAAATCTAGTTGTATATATATATATATAGTGTATATAGTTCTTTACAAATTGTGTTATTTATTTGTATTACATATTTGTTATTTATCTGAAACACATTTCTTCATTGTAATGTTTTATCATGCCAGTAGCTGGACTTAATAAGAGTTATCACTGTATTCTCTAATGATTAATTGTGGGTATGATTACACGCTTTTTTATTATCTATCTCCCACGATACATATACCTTTAGTGATGACAAAGTATAAAAAATTATTACCCCTGATCAAACATATTTTCTTTTTGTAATACTCATATCTAAAGTATTTCAAATATTGAAAGGGCTGAATGTGTTTTGACGCTGGAGACTTTACTTAGCGGTCAGCCTGCGCCTTGACGCCCTTCGGGGCGTATGTTCTTTACAACTGAACAGCCTAGGCACCAATTAAATATTGCAGTAAGTACAAACAATTTTTTTTTAGTATTAATTCAGCTCACGTTAAAATGGACACTAGAACAAACGTATGCCTTTATGATTATCATTAGGAGAATCATGCTATAATTGTACTAGCAAAAGATTAAGAAACTGTTTGTAAATATTAGTAACTATAAAGCTTATTAGTGAAAGAATTACAGAAGGGCAAGACTCAAGATGGATAAAATGAACTGAACCACTGATGATGATGAATAGCCTCCGAGAAGAAAATTAATGGCAGGAGAGTTCGGCTGTTATTGAGATTATGCTGGCAAACTCACATAATCCGCAGTAGGTTCAAGTTAGAATTTCAGTTTTCAGCGCGCTTTGCCAGTGTTGCTAACCCATCAAACGGCAATTTAGGCAGGGAGGATGATGAAAGAATCGATCAGTGGAAGTCCGAACTTTGTTAATAGCTTTTGTAGTGAAGTTGTCTTCCTCTTTTTTTTTTTTCAATTTATTTTTCTTTATAATATAATAGACATGTTTTATATTGTATCTGAGCGAAATATGAAAAAAAAAAGCTGGTTGTCATATGCTAATTAAGGACCCCCCTTTTAAACAAAACGACAATTTTTTCGCTAAAATAAACAATATTTGTAGCCACTTATAGCTTCTTTCTAATGAAGGTATTTCCCAATAAAATCTAACATAAATGCGAATAAAAATTTATTCGTATTTTTGTTATAAATACTAATAAACAAAAAATACTTCTAATTAAGCGTTTCTTCAATCTAATTTTTTTAAATTAGCCATAGCTCAACGGCTTCTAAAGTGGCTGGGCCGATCAAAGGTGGTTAGGGGTCACTGAAGTGCTATTGTTGTCAACACTTCGTGTTACCTCTCAGCTTAAATTCGATTTTTATAAACCAGATTCGCTACTTCTATACTCAAGTAACTATCATCCTCCTTGCAGACACATCCTCCGAAGAAAATATCCAAGGAAAGCCAGGGATCAACTCGGCTCGTGAGCATCAGAAGTCAGCGTTCCTACCACAGGAATATAGGTACGGTCGCAATTTTCGATTTATCGAAATAAAGCAAGAGTCATTTGGGAGAAGAAGATTGAAATGTATACGCAGTTTGAGTGGATTCGATATCTAAACATTAGGTCTCCAAATACACAGGTGTCAAAGATCCACTTGACTGATAATACAGCCAAAGGTCTCCAACATTTCCAGAATGGGATCATGCAAAAGTTGTCCAACATACCTCTCTCGAGAGGCTAAAGAACGCTGACCTGCACCCGTTGCTTGGCCGTACCGACCCACCGGGTGAGTTCATCCGCCGGAGACACATCAAGTTTCTTGACACGTTGGAGCACCTAACCAACCCAGTGTTTAACACTATGACCCCACCACCCCTCCCACATCGATGGCAACAGACTGTCGGTGAAAAATTAGGTTATGAATTAGTATGTAAGTTAGTTTTTGTAAGTTTGATCAAAAAGGTAATGGGGCTCACACCTTTATTAGTCAGTTAAGTCCAGTCACGTATAATGTGTATCATTATAACTGATTATTCCATTATATAATTTTTATAAAATAGCAAAACCTGTATATAATATAGCGACGCTACAGGAAATACAAAATTAATTTGTTAATAGATTCGCCTGAGGAACTATAATTGTATATAATTACCTGTAATTTTAAAGCGGCTATAAAGAAACAAAAATATATATAAAGTAATTTTATATACCTTTAAAAAGGACAAGAAACAAGGAATAAACGATATGGATCAATTATAATAAATGGGAAAATATAAATAAAAGCAGAATAGTGAAATCATCGAAATTATATATAACTATTCAAAAACAGAACGTAAGTTACGAATAAACCTACAAAATTATTCACTTCTCCATAAATAAATACGATCTATACTTTGTACATTGCAGTAAAAGCCAACTGTCAACAACTTTCTGTATTAAGATGTCGATTTCAAATAATTGTACAGATAGGTATATCATTTATGTTGCTTAAATCTATCAACAGTTTATTAAGCTGCGATGTTGATTCATTTAAAATGGTGGCATTCATTGGTTTCAAATTTACGCTAGTTTATAAAATTTGTAACAGTTTTTTGTAAATCATGGTTTTACCCACACGTTCAAATTACATTGTAAACTAATTCATGTTAGTTACTTGAGGACAGATTACGTCTGTTACGATGAATTATGCAACTTGAGCATTGTAACAATACCTCAGTACCTTTTTTATTTCATTATGTATATGTTGATGTTCAAAAATGTATTGCTAAAATATATCTTTTACTATTCCAATGACATCGTATGACTTAAGTCGTGACAGCTTTCATTTGAATCAACAAAAATCATCTCATTTTGCACGTATATGTTAGTGAGCCTCTCTTCCAACACTTAGTAGCAGAGAAGTTATATCTTCAAAAATCATTTATCAGGGTTTATCCCTTGTAATTTTTTGGTTTTTAAGTATGGAATTGTGTAATCATCCTGCATGTCTATTCACGTTAGACCAGCAGTGTAAGTTACTCCGATACAAAGCTTTAATTAAATACTGTTGCAAGTTTTAATTACTTCGTTAATGGACAAAGTTTAATTACGAAATTTTGCTAGGGAATTTTTTTACGCTTACGAAGAATCACGAAAACAAAATTAAAACTATTAATTTGTAATTATATGAAAGACCCAGTTTATTATTCTATCGATGTTCTTGAATTCGTCTGATATATTGAGCCGGTTGGACAGAATTTGTTTTTACAATATGAAACTTCATCAAGAATCATATTTATCAAGCTCCAAGAGAAAAACATTATTTTTAATGTAGTAATTATGACAAAGTACGAAAATAATTAACGAAAACTATCGGAATTGCTGCCTTGCATGGAATCAATATCTCAACGACGCAAAATCATACGAACTGTTCAATGAACTGTTGTGCCAACCTTTTTACGGACAAGATTAAGATTTTCTATAATCTGATATATCAAGGCAAACATTATAATGTAATATAATAATACTCTGTCTGATTTAAATAATGTAAATATTGTACTACGGTAAAACCAAACTCTTTAAATAATGATTCAACTTAATAAAGAGCGAGATACGATTAGTTCCCAGGCCACCGCTAGGAGTGCCGGGTCACTGTTGCAGACAATTAAACCAGTTTTGATTGGCCAAAAAAAAAACAACGAATTTTTCATTGGCTACCGCTTGGCTAAGTATAGTCAGATAGATCAAAGATGTCACTCGTCACTAAGCCATTCTCAAGATCAATGGCCATTAACCCTTTGTTTATCCCCAGGAGCATCAAGACTTCCCTCATATCAACAATGGTGACGGCCCAACCTAAACATTAGCTCTTCTATGTATGGTACATATGGCTAGTGAGGCACATGTCGGACCATGTCACCGTTGCCAAGCCGTCACAAGGGAAGTCTTACAGATGCTACCCGCAGAGAAAGAGTTAGATAGTCTATGACCATAGCAACTAGTTGGTTACGGGTACCATCATTGATCTATCTGAATCCATTTCTAGATATGTGGTGTGTCCCGACAGTGAACTGTGTTCTGCAGAGGAAGTACACCTCTTTTTGGAGTGTGAGAAATGTGTGGTGTCCCAGAAGCTGTTGCTTACGGAAGGGCTAGTCTTAGCGGGGCGGAAGCCACATAACTCCAAAGGGAAGGTGTGGAGGCTGACAACACCGGACTAAAGGTAGAAAAACTTAAGAAAGTAGGGGTATTGCTTAAATATATATTTAAACTCCAATGAAACTACGGGTTCCAGTCCGAAAGCTCCAATGGAGCCCAATTGAATCTTCAGTTTTTTTTTTTGGTTTTTTTATATCAAAACCTCTTTATTGAAAAATTACAATGAATAAAATAAATAAATAAATAATTTATGGTTTATATATTTCTCCTCTTCCTGCATACACAGATGCATTTGAAGAAGTGCATAAATATAGTACATTCTTTTTGAAGTTAAAAGTCCATAGTCAAAACCTCTTTATTGAAAAATTACAATGAACAAAATAAATAAATAAATAATTTATGGTTTATATATTTCTCCTCTTCCTACATACACAGATGCATTTGAAGAAGTGCATAAATATAATACATTCTTTTTGAAGTTAAAAGTCCATAGTCACATACACACACTAGGTGATGAGGCTCACCTTCAGCTTACAACCGGGAAACTAAAAAGACTAAAACCTATACCTAGAACCTAAGACTAAAGTGTTCCAGCCGCGAAAGCGTCCTGCCATCAATGGGAGAACGGAGCGGGGGTTATAGTGTTAAACACCGGATTTGTTAAGTATTGCAAGGAGTCGAAAAATTTGATATGTCTACGTTGAATGAATTCATCCACCGTAGGCAGCTCAAATATCTCATGAAGCTCACTGTTTCTTCGCTGCTCGAATGAAGTACCTCTGACCACTTTCATCAGTATACCGTTTTGGAATTGTTAGAGTCGCCGAGCTGTCGTATACGTCAGATAACGAAATAGCGGTGCATCATACAGCAGAGTAGGCCTTAGTATGCTCTTGTAGATCAATAGCTTGAGACGCAGTGATAGATTGGGAGAAGTCAATAAATGCTTAAGCCGGTAAGACTTCGTGCGAGTATGCTTCAACTTCTTCGTAAAATGGTTACCAAAATGGAGGTGTCTGTCCATTTTAATTCCCAGATATACTAGGTTGTTGGCTGGTGATTTTTCCTCCGTTCCTACTTTGTAACTAGTAAGTGGCGGGCTTTTTCCCTTTTGAAAAGAGAAAATTACACAGTCAGTCTTACCCGCGTTTACAGAGATATTGAGTCTCCCCAATTTCTCACTGATCTGGTTACAGGCTACATCAGCCTGTCTTTGAGGTACTGTACACCGCTATTTCATCTGCGAAAGCAGTAACTGTGGTATTTTTGTAACGATTTTTGTAACGGGCTCTGACAATCTCAGACGTGTATACGTGGAATAGTACAGGGGATAAGACGGCTCCTTGGGGGTACTCTACAGGTCAGTGGCACAGCTTCGGAGAAGCTATCACCCACCCGCACCCGCAAGATCTGTTTTTCAGGAAGCTAGCCAGAATTGAATAGAGTTGTTCCGGGCATTCCCGGTCGCAGAGCATTTGACACAGTGTCCCGTGAGACACCGAGTCGAATGCTTGAGTGCAGTCAATCGAAATCATAGCCGTGGTTATGTTTCTATTCAGGTTATGGCTAGCTTCTGACTGCACCTTCAGAAGGGGGTGCTCTGCGCTCATACTGGATTGAAATCCAGTCTGTTCTGGCGGAATGTCGTTTTCCGAGCAGTAATATTTGAGATAATTCAAAAGTATTTTCTCAAAAATATTCTCCATCTGTGGTGGCAAACTGATCGGGCGGTAGTGGGCTAGGTGATCCAAAAGAGTGTTGCTTTTTTCGGAACGAGACTTGATATTTCAAAGTTTCGAATCAATTCATATTCAATATTTACATAATAAAAATAATCATATTCTAATGTCTAATGCATATATTCAAATAACAAAAGAATAGCATCATCGCTCTAAGTTATAAATAAAATCTTCATTGTAGTATACATAAATTTTAATTAAGGGAAAAATATAAATAAACGACAAATATGAAATAATGTTTGCGAGGGTAGAACTGGTGCTTAACATACAATAGCACAGAGCGGCATTACCTAAGTAGAATGTTGTGTTTCCGTCCGTTTTGTTGTATTTGAAGGGGTTAGAGTTTCGTATTTTCGTATTGGTATTTTCTGACGCTGTACAGAATTATTTTCAATGAGTATATTCGCACTCATTGTGCAGAAATATTAGGCTTCTTAAACTTAAATTTCGAATTATAGCCCGATTATGATTACTTTGCTAATTTATTTCAACAGGTAATTCTAAAATTGATATATTTTTTAAAATTAAAAGTAACTTCTTACAGTATTATTAAGTAGTTATTATTATAGCCCTGGGTAATCTAAACTAGAATGGTTTGGACGAACGGATATTTTTTTGTATGGAATTTCAGCCACAAAGGTCATTGATAGGCACATATATCATTTTCGTGATTTTCGCGATGTTTTAAATTATTATTTTACAGCTATTGGAAAGATATTCTGGAGGACACCAAGGAAGGTATTTTTCTTGGGGGGGGGGGGGTATACTACTAAAAAAAGGCAACTATTTACCTTATGTCCCGACTGAGCTACTTTAAAATAGATCTCGAGGCATCGCAGTCCCACCTCCTAGGCAGGACAAGGGGACTGACTGATCGGAGGGTGTGGGTATAACCACGTTGCTTACAAATATTCCGTACGGCCCTCTATTGTTTATGTAATTGTTGTGTACGTTCATGGAAAAGCCCAAATCCTCCCAAGATCTAGACTTAGTAGATCCCTCACCCCTCCCCTCTTCATATGCCGCATACTGGAACCAGTGGAGGCTGTCGAAGAGCACGGAACCCACAAACTCAGGACGTGATAGGATAAACAGGCCATTTGGTCTTTACTGCCATGTATGTTGAGAAAGTCATAAGGCCACTGCCGCTTTAATCTTTAAGAAGGATTATATGGATGTCTAGTGCTGAATAATTACTGCTAGGGCATGGTATAGCCAGATAGCTTTTTATAGAATTTAATGAACTTATAGATGAGATCAAGTCCTTAGGCTATATTTAGGGCATAGTCATATATACTGTAATAAGATTACAGAATCAGCTAAATTTTTCTATTAGAAGTAAGTTGTTCTTAGGTATATGTGGGTAAATTCACTGCATATGGTGTTTATTGCTGGTAGAAGTGTTCGGGATCACGTCAGATACACGGTAGAGAAGAGAATATAATGTTTTTTGGCTCTATGCGAATCCCTATTAGTCTAGCTTTCCCCAAAAAAGAATCAGAATTAATCCAGTACTTGCCGAAGCAACAACGTTTTAGTAGTGCAAGCTAGCGATTATTGTTTATGTCCAAGAGATTTTCAGACATCAGAATCGTCTTACATCCTTTAATAATCATTTCCTGCTCCTGCAATATTCTTCTATCCAATTACTGTCACTGGTTGGATATTACACGAGATCTTAATATTTATGATGTATACCACGAACTAATTTTACATTGTCTAATTTTTTTTATTGATGTATCGATATGTTGAAATTGCAAAATTACTCCTTAAACTTGCGTGCGTTTACAATCCTTGCATTCCAGTGTAACAGTGCCCAATAATTCCTGCATCCTGCATTGTTTGGGTTAGGTTTTTTAAACCACCATTATAAAGATAAGATAAACCAAAATATAAAGTTATGGTTGTAATGAAAAAAACCGGTAAGGAATTTCTCAAAATTTTTCATCAACCTTCCTCGGTGATTATTATTCTATTCGGTTTCGTCACTGGAAAAAAAAAAGTTGTGAAAAGGGGAGCTAAGTAAGTATACACACCGGGCTGAAAGGTCGGGGGGTTTTTTTTTATGGGCTGGGTGAGCCCCAGAGGGAGCCCTGAGTTGAAAAACTGTCGAATAGAGTGAAAATATAATTTCCTACCACAGACGGGACCACCTTCAATAAATAAATTAATTCATTGAAATTGAAGTTGCCAAATAAAAGCTTAGTGATAATATTAGTTTTTTATATAACCTTTTATGGGGGTGCGATAATCCCGTTTATAACTGCGTAATTAAAAATGACATTATATCTCAAGAGCTGGAAATGTGCCAACTCCTTTGTAAGTTTAATTTATTCACAAACACTGAACTTTCTTCGGGCTCCTCCAACTTTCCAATCGGTTGACTTTACAAGTAGACCCAAGGATCAGCAGTCTCGCCAGTTTTATTGTTTAGTTGATTTTTCAGAAATAAGAAATTGTTATGTTATTCCATCGACTAATGTCTGACATTCGGTACCGGTAATGTACCCTGTTAGAGCGTGGGAACTGATATTTTACATCGAGGCCCCATTTTATATTGACAAGACATAAAAAAATCATCAATATTTAATACGTATGAAAAATAAATTTTTTTTGTATAAGATTTTAACGTCCTCATAAACAATATAAAATTTTGAATTTTTATTATTTATACTGGAATTAAAAGCTATCATTGTTGTAGTATTCGCTTTTTTTTCCTTCATAGCCCCTTCAAATTAATTATATATAATTATGTATAATTAATTATATATAACTATAATTTAGGATATAATTATAGATCCTCAGGCGAATCTATTTACAAATTATTTTTGTATATCCTGTAGCATCACTACATTATATACAGGTTTTGTTATTTTATAAAAATTATATAATGAATAAACAAGTATAATGATATACAATATACGTGACTGGACTTAACTGACTAATAAAGGTGTGAGCCCCATTACCTTTTTGATCAAACTTACAAAAACCAACTTACATACTAATTCTTAACCTAATTTTTCACAGACAGTCTGTTGCCATCGATGCGGGAGGGGTGGTGGGGTCATAGTGTTAAACACTGGGTTTGTCAGGTGCTGTAACGAGTCAAAAAACTTAATGTGTCTCTGGCGGATGAACTCACCCACCGACGGCACACCAAGCAACGGGTGCAGGTCAGCGTTCTTCAACCTCTCGAAAGAGGTATGTCGGACCACTTTTCGCATGATCCCATTCTGGAAGTGTTGGAGACATTTGGCTGTATTGCCGGTCAAGTGGGTAAATAGCGGGGCACCGTACAGCAGAGCTGGCTGGAGGGCACATTTATATATCATCAATTTGAGACGAAGCGACAGGTTAGGTGAAGTTAGCAAGTGCGATAGCCGGTAAGCCTGTAGTATTCGCAGCTTTAATTCAACTATTTTGTTTTTAGAAGAATGATATTTCGATTGGGAATTGATTTTGATGACTGAACGACGCTAAAAATTAAACCAGCCTCATGAAAATCAAAGAAAGTCATATATAAATTAATTATTATGAAGTAATAATTTCTGCCATATCTGAGTATGTTATAAGGGCAGATATCTCACCCTCCTGATTATCAGGACCTAAACCTTAGTAGCAGATGTTTGCGTAGAATGATGAAGGTGACTGAAATGAAAGTGTGGAAAGACAAATGACCTCATCCTTTTACGATTCGTGACAAAAATTCTCCGCAGCATACTTGCGAACATGGTGCAGGGATGACTACTGAAAATGCTGTGACAGCAGCGCTCTATAACGATAAACATGACGTTCTCTTTATCAAGTACAGTGAGTTGGTAAGTCGCAACGACGAAGGAAGAATATATCAAACAACAGTTTCAGGTAGAAGAGCTTAATGGAACCAAGTGAGTTGGTAAGCCCAATTTAAAAAGGGAAAACGTTGTAGCAACAAACTCCACATGAGGAATTGGAACATGTCAGGAACTAACAGAAAAAATCAATGGTCATAGCACGATCAAGACTCGAGGATCGTAGCGTTGGATCATATATATTATACATTAGCATATTTCAATAAAAATTAATTCACTAAAACACTTAAAAATATCAAACACATGGCAACTATAAAAAATATTGATGTGAATACTTAATACATCTAACCTTAATTGGTTTCCAATAATGGAGATCAGCTGTGTTCATTGTTGTTCTTCAATGTAAGAAAATTCATGCAGTAATAAATTATTCATATTTTAATCATAACTCTCATTAAGGTTATTGAGGGTTGAACATCAAGACTTCCATTATAGGAATGTAGGACAAATAAAGACCAACTAATAGTGTATTTTCAGGTGACGATCTTAAATTAAAATAGGCAAAATGTACATCAATTAACACATTAACTATCAAATCGTAAACATAAAACAAATTAAATATATTAATTGGCTCAATATAGTAAAGATGGGTGTAGCTTTGCTGACCAATTAATTAAACGACTCATACTTTATAACATGGAAATGGTCTTAAAAATGTAAAACATGTTACAAACAGAAAGGTCATGAGGATAATTTGGAATTAAGAAGTAAGAAGGATTTGTTACTTAACATTTCTTGTTACAAATGAATCTTTATAACAAAGAGTTTATCAATCGTGCTGCAGGTTAATATAATGCAATGTTCGTTACAAACACATTAGAAGCGCCTACGATCTCGAGATGGAAAAGTAACCAACATACCACTCAATAAATAACGAGACGACTCTCTTTTGTCTGACCTTGAACCCAAACAACCCTTTGCCCTAATGGCCACTACTGGTTATCTAAAAGTATTCTGCCCATACCTCTACCTATCTACACGAACTCTATCATACTGAAAACAGTTCTTAGAAGACTGCCTCCTTTTGCCCCCCCCCCAAAAAAAAAAAACGGAAAAGCAGCCCAGACGTGCCCTGTTAACCCGAAAAAGCGGTGAACTTGAATTCCGAAAACAATTAATTCACTAAAACACTTCAAAATATCAAACACATGACAAAGTGAAAAAATATTGATGTTCTGATTTTGGTACCCACTGAATGGAGTTGTGTTAATTGTTGTTATGCAATAAGTTGACAAACAGCCTAACATACATAAATGATAATTAATTATCCTGTCACTGCCGGCCGTGAACCCGAGGCTAGAGAACTCCCCAAGTCCAGTTTCTTAACCCCCTCGGTTGAATTCAATGCGCCCTTCCGCACTTCCTGTTCGACAGGATTATTAATGTCTATAAAGAAAACCACACCAGTTGTACTCTATCCTGCTAAAGCCTGTTGCCTTGTTGTATTGGCACCCATGTGAATAATCATTATCAAAGAAACATTTCTCTGTAATAACAAGTTTTTAGGTCAATAGTTATAGTTTAAAGAACAAGTACCTCACCATTTTATTTTTACCGCTTAAACTTTTTCAAATAGATGAACTAACAAACAATAAAGTAAACTCCAAAGAACCCAGCATAACTTGCCGGACAGTCACCTCTTTTATGTAAAAGAGAAGATTTAAAAAGAGGGTTGATCACCCGTGTCTAAATCAAACACAGGTAGTCCGGTAGAGTAGTTCAAACCCAACACCAATTTTTGTGGCTTTTGTTTTATTGCAATCATTTTTTTGTTTTCTTTCATTTTCTATTTCTCCTTGTGTTAAATTTTCATCTCTTCGATCTTTGTTGCTTTTACTTTTTCAAAACTTTTATCTTTCGTTTTAGGTTTGTTCTTTGATACGATTTTTTCAATCAACGCCTGTCAATTTCAACTTCGGTCTATCAATATCTCTTATATGATAAAACGTAGGACGGAAAAACACTAAATAATCGGTATTCTTATGTGATTTTTTATAATGGATTGTGTACTCTAGGGTACCCTCATGTAGACAAAATCCTGGCAGCACATCAGGTCAACATACCTGGCAGATATTATTTCTTATACTTACCACGGAGGATGGACGACAATTCTTAAAAAAACATGCCTCTACCTAACACTTACAAGAGATCCACCAGTTCATGGTACTGATGTCTACAGTTCAGTAGTAATATATACAGAGGGGTCCAAAAAAATGTATCCAATGTTTAAAAGTCCATAACTTGCAAACTAATTGACGGAGTAGTCTCATTTTTGGTAGTGTAATAGTTTTTAGTTCCGGCAATCGCCATACAAGCAATATTGCGTTGTTTTGTTTTGTCAGATGACAGCCGCCAGATAGTTAGTGTTTTATTGTTAGTTGTACCTTGTTACTCGAGTAAACATGGCTGGTGTAAGGCTTACATTTGATGAAAGGAAGTCTGTTTTAAAGTGGTATTTTAAGTACGAAAAAATTAATGAGGTCCAACGGCAATGGCGAAATGTGTATCAAACAGAGTATCCACCACGTTCCCCAGACTTAACTCCTCTGGACTTTTACCTGTGGGGAACACTAAAGGACGTCGTTTATCGACAAAAGCCACGCACATTGGATGAACTTCAAGAATCCATCGTACATTCATGTGCAAATATCCAACTGAACACGTTGCAGTCAGTAGTTCGTGCTGCAGTTCGGTGGCATCGTTTGTGTGTGGATGTTAATGGTGACCATTTCGAACACCTACAGTGATATCTTTAAGTTAGACTATGAGCTACACTTTCACCAAAAATGAGACAACTCCGTCAATTAGTTTGCAGGTTATGGACTGTTGACCAGTGGATACATTTTTTTGGACCCCTCTGCATTTGAAATTCGTCCTTATGTCTCTGTATATGTCTCTCACCTCCTATCCAAGTCATGGTGGCTCTTCCCCTCCTTCCGTGCACAATATTTCCTTGGCTCATTCCGTTTTCAAACCATCGATTTTTATCACCCTTCTTATATATGTAATATTGGACTGTTCAAATCCTCAGTCTCCTCCCGGGACACAAGATCACTATTGTAAATTTAGCTGGCATGTACTTTTTTTTTCTTTTCTCTTTTGTATCGACCTAATGGTTTTTATAAGATAGGGTTTTCAGATATTGTGGCTTTTGTTTTTTGTCATGTGGAGTTTCATGGCACTTTTATGAGTTCACTCGTTCATCTACGAGTTGCTAAATGCAGTTAAATATTCTTATGTTATTATTATTTCTTACAGAAGCTCACACTTTATTTTACATTGTTGTCGTTTTTTTAACGTTTTCTTACTTATAATGCAATATTTATTTTCATTTGCAAGACATAAACCATTATTTGCAGCGCTATTGTTATTCATAAGGGGACTTTGCCCCAGAATAATTTTTTTTCCAATTCTAACCTGAATTTCGTCAAAACCGAGGAGACCATGAGTGAGTAATCTATTTATGCGTGGGAGTAGATTAATTAGAGATTCTTGTCATTGTTTTAAAGGGTGTAATCTGTTAGGGGTGTGTTGATCTGTCGCTCAATTCTAAAACTACCGAGAACCTTTTTGAATCTATCTTTCCCGAGGCCGGAGAGAGAGGGTCTCAACCTTCATTTAAGTCGGTCGCATTTCATTCAAAATACATAAAACGGTATGAAAGCGGCTGTAAAAAAATAATCGATCGATTTAAAATGTTTAAGGTATATTCCAAAACACCTCGATATAATCTGATTAGTTTGACGTTGAAGTGCAACAACGCCCGTATTGAAAAATTAAATTAAATGTAAGGCGAGTGGGGACGTTTCCGATTATGTTTTATGTTCTGATTTGTCCACGTATTTGCAGACATTACATACAGCCGGTGGGAATTTTTACGTTTGGATGTAAATCTGAAAAATATTACTAAAGACGATTATGTTAGTTTATAATTGATGTAAATTGATTTTAGTATAAAACAAAATTATTATTAAAAAAATAATTAAGTTTGCAGTATCACACAACACAGGGTTTTAATCATACATATTCAAAAGGAGTTTTTCTAACGCACTCCATTAATTGACACTAAAGCTGGGAATTTGTCATCTCGGTCAAAGCTAGTTTAACTAAAAATTAAAAAAAAAAATAATTACGTGATTTTGTTTTTATGAATATCCAATAAATCCACAACATATCAGAAACATTCTTAATCAGCGTCTATTGATTCTAATTTTAGCCAATTAACGACATGATAAACAATTTTTATCTTATATTTATTAGAAAGCAATATTTTTATTATTAAAACTTATTATCGTTCATAGGATGTTACTATCATCGGAACATCACATGAGCTACCAAGCAAAATGCTGGCCTGGACCAATAGGCAAAAACTATCATGTCTCTACAATAATCACCGGTTGAGTTATAGTTGCGAACATGATTTTATTAACTGGTTTAATCCTTTTTTGTAATTATACTTCTACAAAATTAAAACAAGTATATTTATAGAAAAAAAAAGATCAACGAAACCTTAAAAAATGTGGCAAGGTTACTGTAACTGAGGTGCGTTCGCTCCCACCTCGGTACAAGAGGAAGACCTGCAATTTCCCACAGGGTAAGGAAGGGACAAACTACATAAATCTTGGCCTCAAATGGCTGTCTATAGAAAGTAGGGTGGACTTTGTTACCCGATTGATTAGTCTGGAGGTGAACTATCAGGAGACAAGGAATGGCCGTGGCATGTGAGGCCCTTTACCTCAGCTAGGGCAGGTCACACACAGATCGGTTCATGAATTGTAGATGACCCGGCCCTTCTGCCAGTCGGCTTACTGCAATGCTCTCCGAGCAGTTTCTCTGCCAAGCTGTGCCGCAAACCAATGAATACTACTTACTGCTTCAACAAAGACACAAACTTATATACAAATTCGGAGGTTTGTTTACGATTCAAAATAAATGAGAAAAAAAATGTACATGCACCCCTCGTATGCTGAATGAAAAATCTATAAATTTGCACGAGTTATAGTTTGTTTCAAATTGACTCATACAGCGAGCAAATATCAGATGGCCTGCGTAACAGGTAAGCTTTAGCTTGCTGATTCAAACGACAATATGAAATGTAACGACTAACTATAAACAACTACAAAGCGGGCTATAAGTGTAAATGTACCTAAAACCAAATATACAGAACAAGAACTAAATAAACAGGAAATGGAAAATTGGGAAAGACTCAAATATCTTTATTTTCTCCCTAATATCCACGTACATTTATCACAATAATTTAATAAGAACACAAATTCTTGCTCGCATATCTGATTTTGGTGTCACATCACCCTACGTGCGCCCTGAATTGTTGATAAATGTGCACAACCACTTAACACAATGCCCTGTCTTAAGAAGTACAGACAATATAAACAAAATACGTAAATTTCTAATAAAATACAGATAAAAAAGAAACATTTTGAATGGTGATGGATTAAGTTGTGTAAAAGTTTGAGGTTTAACTTTTCAGTATCCTGGATTATATGTGTGTTTTCTTAATTTGAATTTCTTGAATGATCATGTGATACCTTTTCCTTAAAACTTTGCACTAGCCAATGACCGATCCATCATCATCAGGGTAGAGGTCATAATACAAATATAAACAATAATTTCACTAATAAAATTGTAAGTTTTAAGAGAGTAAGCTGTGTTCTATTATCTAAGGATTATCTTTTATCAATGATCACCCATCTAGTGTAAAATGGACTAGAGATGATTTCAATCATGCAAAGTTATTTTCTATGTTGCATTCATCCTTCATACTG
Organism: Acanthosoma haemorrhoidale; assembly: GCA_930367205.1. Taxonomy (NCBI): domain Eukaryota; kingdom Metazoa; phylum Arthropoda; class Insecta; order Hemiptera; family Acanthosomatidae; genus Acanthosoma; species Acanthosoma haemorrhoidale. The sequence goes on along the minus strand of OV884015.1, from coordinate 80,791,098 downwards.
CATTCCTAAGTTTTGTTTTTTTAGGCTAAAAAGTAATACCATTACACAATGAACTATAATGTAAAACCGACAAATATATAACATAAAAACCAAAAAAAAAAATTTGATAATTAAAAAAAAACAAATTAACCAAAACAATTCGTTTGGGGTAATGGTTTTTACAATAGCCGTATTGTTCGATTTTGTTGTAGAATGTCCGTGTTGTCTATATGCGCATTGATTTAGAGGCATAATTACATGCATATTTGTGAAATGTGAAATTATATGGACGGTAAACTTATGGCTTTGGACGAAAATTTAATCTCTTAACATGCCATCATGGACTTCAATAGTATTTGTAGAGCTGGATTAGCTTTGATAGTTTTGCCAACAGCACTCGAATTGGGAGACCAATGGGACTTTAATGGGGAAACAATAACCTAGCTGCTAAATGAACGACTCGTTTAAATAAATAATACTTTAACTCAATATTAAGTAATGTATTAAGTCAATATTATGCAATATTGATATACCATTTAAAAAAATTACTTTTGCAGAAAGGTTGATAGCTCAGTATATAACAACGTTAATAAGAATTTATAGATACTATCAATCGCAGATTTGTTTTATTCTTTTTATCGTTGCCAATCTTAATTAATTGTTTTGTATCTAATATTCTTTATTTATGCAAATAGACGACTTTTGTCTGAATTGTAGCCTTCGGGATGGCTGGATAAGCAATACGTCGACGGTTGATATAGTATCAACAATAAAAGATATTTCAGTAGAGAATAGCTCGCCCGATCTTCATCAGCATCCGCTGGCTCGTATCCGGTGACGCGGCTGACGGAGGAGCGTGGGGGACTTCCCAAGACTCCGCTTTTTCTTTCGCATGCAAAGGAGGTGACAACCATGTGGATTTGGGAGGCCTCTGGGCTGTTTGTAAATATTGTATGAATAAGCGAGTAAATGATGAATTGTAAATATGGTGTAAATGAGAACATTTATCTCAAATACTTATTGCTTAGTAAGAAAGATTGTAATTTTATCATAATAAAGTTGTTTATCTATCTATCTAAATAATAAACATAAATTATTTTTTTTATTCATCGAATATTATGTATCTTTGAAAAAAATATCATATATTGATCGTAGTTGCTTCAGGCAGTATAAATTCAGCAAGCCCTCTCCGTGTAGGAAAGGGTGATAACCTGTAGCAAGCCACCCCCTCCCCGCACCACTTAACAAAATTAAGACGTCAATATTGGGGAAGTATAGTATTGTTTGAAAATTGTAGATGCCTGCTCTATTGAATATTCACGAGCTGGTGTATATCTAAGAAGGGCCTGAAATTTTTTGCTTCCTCTCAGATAAGGGACTCCTTTTAGCCCAGGGCCATAGAAAAGCCTCGGTTCGACCTTACGTAGAGAGGGGGGCATTCTATGTGCCATCAATCATAAGCCTTACGTCAAGTGGATTTTTTCTTATTCATTATTTTGTTTCGAAAATCCGACTGTGGCAAAGTGTTGATGAATATTGATGGCAAGGTTGAATAGGGCTGCTGCATGGAAATAAGATGGCTCGAATCCAATTACTTTTTTTTTGACTGATTGTGGGAACTAATATTTTCTGTGCCGAAATTTTTAGAAATTCAAGGTTTTGCTTGATTTCGAATATTTAAGGTTTTGTATGTAGAAAAAGGGGGAGTTTGTAGTATTTTCTTAAACAATATTTGAGTTGTTATTTTGGTGATTTCTAAACTTCGCTAACTATGATATTTATGTTTTTTCCAAGCACAATAAGGTTTGTAAAGTATACAATTAATGTTTTATAACCAAAATCATTTAAATACGTTTTTTATACGCCTTAGCTTGTAAGTTTTTTTTTGTTGTAACAGAGTTACTTTTTAATGTAATGTTGATGAAATAATTAATGATGATTTAAACAATTTATTTTTGCAGAAAGGTTGCCAGTTCAGTATATAACAAGGAATTGATAAAACTTTAAAGATACTATCACTCGCAGGTGTGTTTAATTATTTTTATCGTTGCCAATCTATTTATTTATTAAATTATCCATATTTAATTGTCTCCTATTTATGTAAATTAACTTTTCATGTCTGAATTCTAGTCACCTATAAAAACAATACTGTTTATATAGTATCAATAATAAAAGAGAATTTGTTGAAAAACTAACAATAACAATAATTTTTTTTAAAAAAACAATTGCGATTAGTTATTCTACTGCTTTAATTGACAATTAATTGTCAAAAAAATGACACTATTAAGATTAGCACCTGGAACCATTTGATTAAAATAGTTCATGCTCACCACTTGACTATGGATGCAGTCAACGAATTGCCTTATTTTTCTATATATGTAAGTTTCGAATTCAGAAACTTAAAGGAGGTGGAGGTTCTCAGGTTATAAATCGAACACTTGCAGATGTAGTTTAGAACTGTAATATTAAACATATGCACACATTAGCTAGCGCTACAAATATTACAATAAACAAATAAAACTTATAACTAACCTGAATCAATACAATTGTCGATAATAAGTGTTGGCCATTGTCTTAACAAGAGTACCCATATTCAGGAGATTACAACTGGGAGCATCATTCGATACTAGCGAGCTCTGTAGGAACATCTAGCATATGTGCCGAAGTTTGGCGGTAACGTTCAAACTTACATATATTATCAGATTTTAGTAATTTTATAATTTTCCCAGGTTGTTCCGGGTAGTAAACCTGACTATTCAATTACTATTTTTACATAAGTAACACATTATTGCATTTTTTAGAAATAAAGCAACACATTACTTATGCTTTTCATATTTCATGTGCTGTTTAGTTTACAAACATAAATTTATTTTTACTTACCATACGTTATGATAACTGGTGTTTATTGCAATGAGAACCATGTTTACGGTAGACACTCTGAAGATGAACGTCTTGATGAAACCAATACGCTCTGATTTGTTTTAAGGATCCTGATATGATGTTTCGTCGTTATGTAGTGTCAGAATGGCTACGTCTTTCTACTAGACAATACTTCATTGGGACCTTTCTGTTTTAAAACTCATCAATCAAAACCAAACCATTCCTAATCTCCTTAGTCTCCTTATATTTAAATCATTTATCCATTCTTGCAACAGATAATTCCACTAATCTAACAACCACCCCAAGATCTGAGATATTTTTCTTTTGTTCCACCACTCTTTTCTCACCCAAGCCTAAAAAGTATCTGGAACTCTTTACCCCCCCAGCTACCAATTATAATTCTTTTCTCCCAGCTTTCAAATCCCATCTTTATGAAATTGTTCTTTTCTCTCAACCCACTCTTCCATACTTAACTGGAGTGCTCACCCATTAGAAACAAGTATCTGCCTACAGTATTTTATGTGTTGTATTTTTTTTATTTGTTCCATAGTTTATATACAAAACATAAAGGAGTTGTTATAGCATAAAATCAGTTGTTTAATTTATAATGATCTCATAAATTATTATTCCATAGAATACCACGGCCATATTTTTTAACATCGTTCTTATTTTTGTAGGATTCGATTATTTTTTAGCGTACTCTACTTCAACATTCACAGATATTCATCATATATTAGCACAATCTGGTGAAGAAGACCTCTTTGGGTAGTCATAAGGACGTGAGGCTAGTGTTGACTACACCATTTGTTTCACTAGCATCACACTGTACACTAATTGGTTGGTATAGCCAGTTCTATTTTCTCTTCCTAACATAAATATGTTTTGTTTACTGAAGAAGCGCTGAAATCGCCGATTTGCGATTACTTGATCAGTCCATAAGCCGCCAAGCCATAAGAATTACACGCTTGATTTGTACATTATCAGCTTTGTGGTTTAAGAAACAATTCTATTCTTTCATACTGCATAAACCTGAAGAAGAATCGGCCCACCTTTTGGGTGGGGTTCCCGCATTCAATAGTAGGCAACTGTATCATGGTCTGCTCACATATATAGGGGCCATCAAATCAGCGGTAGAATATTTTATCCATCATGACCCAGAGGTAGCAAATCATGAATAAGTGCCACGACATAAGGTAGATATGACGCATTTCATTCCTCTTCATAGGATTCAGTTTTCCCTTCCCGTGACTGCTATATCTGTAGGTGATACATAATAAAGGTACATCAAGGACCAGCGAATAACTTAAGAAGTTAAAGAGTGTTAGGAAGAAATTCTTCAGCCTCGGACACCTACTTCACAGCCCGGCTTTATCGGTACGCCTCAAGCTGCTGATATACCAGAGCGTCCTAAGACCTGCTTTGATGTATGAGACCCCTCTCTTCAAGTATCTGACTCCTAACACTCTCAAAAAGCTCCAGCAATTTCAGAACAGAGTTCTCCGCACCTCCCTCAAACATACCCCGTTCGACCGAATGAAGGCAGACGAGATGCATAAAAAATTTGAAGTGCTCACCATTCAAGATTTCATCAAGAGAAGACACATCAAATTTTTCGACTCACTCCGACACAGCCACAACCCACTATTCTCCGACCTTCAACCACCACCAATGCCCGTCAGATGGAAGCACTGCTGGACCGCCGAAGCCTGGAGACAGATGGACGTGATCGAACCCTAGCCCCCTGACGGAGACTGAAGATCTACACCCAGCCGAGAGATCGAGGCCGATCTCCGAAGCTACAAGACCCCATCTACCTGTTTAAGCAGGGTCGACCTTCCGGCCGAGAGGCCGACTTATTTCAGACCCCTGCCGGGGCTGGCCTGGCTTGACCTGGCCGACTACAAACCCTTGCCTAGGTACCCCTAGGCTCCACCCTCGGTAGACTCTCACTACCTTCCTCATTCCACCCGCCTCCTTTAGGCATACCCCACCCTATATCCTGAGGGCACTAGTCAGTTAATCACCGGCATAATTATTGTTTCCTACGAGCTGTCCACATTCAGGTAAACCTAGCCAAGACGTAACGGATCGTTTTCTCATTCCAGCAAGGGAAAATAAAGCTTCCACCCAGCTTCAACATAGAAGGGGCTGATTGCAAACTTGCCAATAGCATATGCTACCTAGGCATCAACCTAGGAAGACACATGACGTTCGGCACACACCTGCAGAAGAAGCTGAAAAGAGAACGTAGTACTTACTACTCTCTCCAGCATCTCATCACAAGCCCGGCTATATCCCTGAGGCTGAAACAGCTCATATATCAGAGCGTCCTTAGGCCAGCACTACTTTTTGGAACTCCGTTTTTCCGTTTTCTCCACACCAGCACCTTAACTAGACTCCAGAGCTTCCAGAACAACAGCCTGCGCACGGCACTATGGCATACCCCTTTTCGTGAAATGAAGGCTCCTGACATCCACGAAAAGTTCGAGGTCCCCACCATCACCGAAGCCATCAGGAGAAGACACATCAAATTCTTCGACTCGATGAAACATTGCCAAAACCACCTATTCCAAGACCTGACACCCCCACCGCTACCGGCAAGATGGCAACTCTCTAGATCTAGAAAGCAGACCAAATGGTGGACATTACGGTCCTTGGCCAAGCAACAACAAGCCTCTGACGGGCACCCATCACTACTATCCAACTGAATGAGCTTCTACTACATGCCTAGAGAGACTCTAGGCTCAGCCTTCAGTGGACTCTCACCACTGCACCGCAACATTTCCACCTCTACCGAGGCTTCCCACACTTCTTAATTCCCTCACTCCACCTTCAAACAGGTTCTCCTAGTAAAAGCATCCGCTCACCCCAAATAAATTCCTTTATTTTTCCCTTATCCATAATCTTAAAAATTTGAGAGCTAAGAAAAAAAAAAAAAGCATTACATCTTCTATTGCGTGGATCAAGAGTGATCCTAAGATTGTTAAAAAAAAAAAATTGGAATCCAAACTATCCTAACGTAAACTAATCTTGACAGCTACGATGATGATGTGCAACTTGAATAATTCTGATAATAATATAAAATACATTATTTAGGCTACCAGTACCTTAGATAGATATTTATAGCGTATTGCAGAGAGGACGGGTCAAAAGTCCCCCAGCTGGTGATGGTGGTGGTGAAAAATGGAGGAGCCCCTTCAGACAAAGTCCTTCCTTCCTGGCTGTAGTAACTCGTCCAGTTTTTTGTTCCAAAACTGGCTCACTTCTTCACCCCGTATGTCCCTTTTTACCGAAATTCTAAAATTTCTACTTCCATTTTCCATTGTTTAAGTCCACCAAAACCCATTAGCATACTTCGACATTTTAACACCTCCTTGTCAAACCGATACTGCTTTATTGCCTGAGCCAGAGGTGGTTGTGAAACTCCTAATAACTGGAAAAACCTTGGGCTATACCAGGAGGGGCCAATAAATTTTCCCTGTTGGCTTAGTTTTTTCCAATTGCCAACTTACCCGCGGATTTTCACAAGCAGACAGAATTCCCAGCCTTGGGATGTTCCAACCATAAATCTTTTAAGTTCCTTCGTATTTTATAATTGATATTGTACATGATTTTCCTAGATTACGGCGAACTGGCAACTTCGCTTTATGTACCATGCATTCTCCTTCTACTCACGTGGTAAAAAAATCACTCTAAAGCTCAATAGAGAGACATCAGCTACTCTCCATTATCATCCATGACGATTCTCTGCACGATCATGATACCGACGGTGGGTATTAGAAAGCCTGTGCATTATAAAGATTTTAAATTTAACTTTTTAAATATTGTACATTCTAAATTAATCGATGTCATAATAATATTTAGGACGTGAAGGGCACTAATTCACACTAATCTGAAAGTAAAATCGTGTTATAAAAAACATACTGTTGCTTATATATTTTAATATTTTTCTGCTTTTCGACTAATAAGTAAATTTGTTTTTTATTTTTTAAGAACAAAAAAAAATTTAATACCCCCTGAAGACGTCAAAAAACGTGATAAATGAGTGAAAACTCGTATTTTTATGACTTTTAAAAACAGTAAAAAAAAAAAATGTCAGTGGTAGAATATTTTATCCATCCTGGACCAGAGGTAGAAAAGGTGGGCAGACCGCTTGAATAAGTGCCACGAGATACGGCAGATCTGAAAAACAGTCAGAAAGTTCATTTGAGCCTGTCACCCATCAGGCTGAATTAATGTTAACAAAGCACAGCAACATCCTTTGGTCCATGTATTTGGTATATTTTAGGGCCATAAAACCTCAAAAAATATATTTTTATATTTAATTTAATTAAAAAAAAGGTAAAATAATAGTTTCATTTAAAGACGCCACTGACTTATACCTTTTTAATAAAAAAAAAAATACAACGAATAAAATTGAAAGTTGGTAATTTAATTATCTCTGCATTCAACGAAGCGTCTAGCCGTCAGTACCTTAATTAACCTTGCATCCTATGGTGGAAAAAACGCTTATTAATTCATTAATAATGTTTCTGCGGAATAATATGATTCGTTGTAGCTCTTTTTTTGTAGAGTCTCTTGTTTGTTCTCAATTAGCTGGGCATTTCCTCAGCAGTTATGCTCGTTAATCATAATGAAACCCACAAGTCAGCGGTTATAATGATCCCATGAACTTGGCAACGTTATCTTATCTTGGAAACTTTTTGGATTAATAAATCTGCAGGCTACGAGCGTAGTTCGACTAAATCCCAGCATTAGTAGAACTGGTCAAATGATTAATAAAAGCTTGAGACTAACAGAATAGGTATCATTTGATGAACATTAGTATGTATTGATATTTCATTCTCTTATGTTATTTTTAATACTCCCACCCTCAAGATTTCTACTTTTAGAATCTTAAGTAGTAATTTGGATAGAGAACGATCTCAATGAGTTTGTAGCTCCTTAACAATACCTGTGTAGTCAAATGAATTAAATGATAACTTAAACTAAAACCAAAAGTAATGATTGCTTAATGTATATTGGAACATAAAATAACTTACCATCCATCTTAAGAAATGAATAATTTATAGTTTTCAAACAAATTAAACATTTGCTAATAAAAAAACAAACGAATAGTAGTACAACCGACTGCAAAAGATCTATTGAAAAAATATGGCTACAAAGATTGTTTGAAAACAGATCGTCTTTATTGGCTATTGTAACCATTTTAAGTTATAAGGGTTAGTCCATTGTAATGTCTAACATTTTTTTTAGTATTTCACTTTCGTAATTTTTTATTTTTGTTATTTTCTTTCGTTTTATTTCTATTACCTAAAACTTTCTACTGTTAAATTGATATCCTTATTTGAAATTGTAAAAAAAATGATAAAAGCATATAATTGATAAAGGAATTAGTAGTAAAGAAATAAAACCTAAACATAACTGCGAACGAAAATAAATACGTTTGCCATATACTTTAAGAATTGATAAGTGGCGTATTGGGTATTTTTTTTTCATAATCCCAATTAGAAATTTATGGAGTTGAAAATATAATTAGGTTGGCACAAAGAAAAACTTCACACTGACAAAGTCAGCCGAGAAGAAAAAATACAAAATAATGGTGTAGTGGAGAAATAATCTGTACAGTGGGGAGGCCATTAGGGTCGCTAAAGCACGTAACCCCGGCTGGCCCCTGCCATCCATTTCTTTATATTAGCGAGGGCCGTTGAGCCAGTAAACCTTCATCTGACCCCTACCACTCAACATCATCAATGCTGCCTGATACCTTTACCTGTGAACACAACCGTGTAAGTGAACATTTTCGTCCTTTGATGAGCAGTTTTTCGGTTATAGTCAGTCAGGCCCTTCTCCCTATTATAGTTGGTGATTAGACAGAGTCAAAAGAACCGTGGTCTTTATTTAAGTGATAAAACATCATGATGTACTGGCGCTGTGTACGAACCCAATGGATTTATCAAATATATTACTTTACTTCGAATGGTATTTAGATCATAAGGGCGTCACAAAACTGGTTATCGCCAAAAGAGGTTGGGTGCACTTAAAAAAATATTTAAAAACAAACCGAAATTTTCGCCCTATTTTGAGTTTATCGGTTTAACTGTGGGACAAAGATTTCGCAGATTAGGTACAAAGTAGAGTAAATTTAAAGAAATTTCACACAGAACCGTTTCATAAATCTAATATTTTCCATGATACCAACGGCTCTTCAAAGCTTCACAAACTTTCCTCAGAGGCTTTGATTACATTGTTTTATTTTGTTAATTCCTAATTCAGTACATCATGGGTTCCCAAATAACTTATAGCCCACTAAAAATTCACATCCATTTCTGACCGTGAGATCCACTAAACATCAACGGGAATCTGACTCAAGAAGATTTGGCATTGAATATTTATAAGAATAAATAGGTTACAAAAAAAAAAGACCGTACACAGAGTCAAGCTCACTGTGGAGTTTGCTGGTATGATTATTTAACCATGCTTAATTTAAACTCTGAATAAGGAGTAAAGTTATTTCTCCCAACCAAGTTTAATAAATTGTTAATGTTTAAGGGCGTATTAAATGTTGCACTTCAGACTTTTTTGAGAATATCCCAGCTAAACGTTTTTTTTTACGTAATGAACATCTAGTTCATTTCGTTCAGACAACAATGTTGTGCATGTGATAATGATCACATTTTACCTTGTCAATTGTTACTTTCCGTTGTATCTACTCATGAAATTCCATCGTAGCCTATCATACCAACCTAATCCCCTAGCACAGTCGTTACGCTGCGTTACTCATCCTGATAATCCTCCTCAGAGACTAAAGTGGAAGTGGCCTCGTGAACTGCTATAAATACGTGACAGTAGGGGTCTTGGAAATGGCCAGTTTCTCCAATCATGTCCTGACCGTCTGTGACACTCGCGCTCTTCGTCTGCCACCAATAAATAACTCGTATCCGGTGACGTGGCTGCCGGAGGAGCGCGAAGAACTTCCAAGACTCCGCTTCCTCTTTCGCATGCGAGGGAGGTGACAACCATGTGGATTTGAGCGGTCTCTGGACGGTTTGGAAATACTGTATAAATGAGCGAGTGAATCAACAGCTGTTAATATGTTATGAATGAGAACATTTATCACCATCACTTATGGCCCAAAAAGGCAGATTGTAATTTTATCACAATAACGATAAATTCAACGTTCTAACTCCTAGGGATCGAAATTTGTGATAATCTATTGACAATTTGTGCTTGCTATAAAAATACGAAATTATCAAAAATGGAACAAATAATTAATTCATCATTAATCAAACATTTTATTCACTCGAATTTGATGTATATTCGAAATAATATTCCTTCGACAGCTTGCAAGGTAAAAGTTTCTCAATTTGAAAAATACGAGATTTTAGTTAGGAGATTTTCAAATAACTGTAACAAATTTCGTTTAGTTAGAACATTTCTGAGATAACAAACCCTTCCCCATAGAGAGGACTAGGGCAGCTAAGACGATGTTGGGCGGACAATAAGCTCTTGGACCTTCAAAGTCTTATCTCTACCCACACAGTTTATCTACAGGCACTCTAACTTTTACTAAGTCAAAATAGAGAATAGAGAATAAAATGTTAGAGTGAATAAATAATTCTGTGGCGGAGTGTTGCCGTAAAATATGGCATTCGGAGATGCCAAAGGCTGAGCCTTACGATAAATATAGAGGAAGGGACCTCTTTTATATTCAAGGGAGTACTGTGATCTTGAAAAGATTATTTTTACGGATGAGCATATAAATTTACCGTAGTTGATTCAGCGGAGACTGGGATCATACTTCTATACGAGATCATTCACCTAGATTTCAAAAACGATAATACTAATATTGTTCTCCTTACGCTAACTGTTGGCAGGAAAAAAAATGAGTAACTTACCAAAATTTACACATCACATTCGCATGTGAGGGCGATGACAACGATGTGGATTTGGGAGGTCTCTGGGCTGTTTATAAATGCTGTATAAATGAGTAAATGAATGATGAATTGTAAGTATGGTATGAATGTGAACATTGATCACAATTACTTATTGCCTAATAAGGCAGATTGTAATTTTAATGCAATACTGATTGTTGATATTCTTGAGCAGCACATTATTGTGTTAAGTTTTATGTATTGTATTTATGAGTTTTTTGCAAATTATAATTATAGAATTAGTAGGTTAAGTTAACGGTGAGCACATATAAAAGAAATTGGCTCCACGCAATTATATTGTATAAATGATAAAGTTCCGTTACCGCTTAAGATTAATGATTTTACAGATATTCTGTGATAAGGTAAGAAAACAGGATTATACGCTACACCCAAACACTAATCCGAACAGTTTAATTATATATTATTAGTATTTTTTTATTCAAATTTTTTATTAATATTATTCTATTTAGTTTTTGACACCAGCTAATAATTGACAATTATATGTTATAGATATTGTCGTGATGAAGTCGTTGCACCAGAATAGCCAGATGGACTTGATAGTGAAGCTTTAACGCTTTATATTTTTGAAAAATAAATTAAACCCTAAAAATGGCAACCAAGGCTTCTCAAAACTTCCACTGATCGATAAATAAAAATCTAATATATGGGCTTTAAAAGTTCAAAATAAAAGTTAAGAAATCTGAACCAGACGGAGGCTCCTGCAAACTTCACTTCAGCCAGTTCTCTTCAGTTTTTAGAGTGCTCAATTGGTGGAAAGAAACTTGAAGCTACCTGTCATTCAGTGAAGTTTGTCTTAAGGCTTCGTTGAGTCCCGACAATTACTGAAAGTTCATCAATTCATGAATGTCATATTGAAATGAAGTCGCATCTATGAGCCTGACTCCGGTTTCTACGTGGGTTTCCTTAATTTTGGCGATAGTATAATAATGTTAGGCTATTTTTAAATATTTATTTTGAAATATCAATATAATGTCTCAGTAATATTATAAGAGCATGGAGATCTGGCTGGACGAAAAAAACTAAGAAACTTTGTGTCTGCCAGTTGCCAAATTGACTATTTTTTCTGTTTTAAATTTTAATTAGCAAGGAATTAATTTTAAATTAAGCTGTAGGTCTAAAAACCGTTAATTAGACGCCAATCATTACATATTCGCTTAAAGGCATTCTTCAATAAGGATGAGATAATAGGTGGAGCCTCGATGATCGCTAACTAATTTCTCTAGCGATACACACAATAGAGGCCAAGGCGATAACTCATTGAGCCTTGTCACTGAACTAATTAATGTGTCTCTGGTACGCGTGGATGGTCGCAATAAATCCTGTATTTATACCTATTAAACGAGACTAGCGCGACGACTGTTTACAGCCAGCTTGCTATGTGAGTATACAGATAAACACTCTATTTAGAAAATAATTAGAGAATGGTAAATTGTAACGATATCAAAGATCATGACCTAGTAGAAAAGGTTAAAGGTGAAAAAAAGGGGGATGTACGAGAAAGGAAAAGTTCCAAGAACCGTTTGGAGAAAGACACTTGACAGTTAGAGGTCTGCGGTTTCGTGCCAGAGGAATCATTCTCAAAACCACACGGGGGGTTTCCAGGAGTTCTAGGACATTGTTCAAAACTGCAATTCTCTATTCTGCGGGGATCATCCATCATCACTTCTGTAGTAAAGGGGTAGTTATTTTCATCACTATTTTGTATTATTTTATTTTCTCAGTTTAAATATCAAATAGCCTGCGTGCTGATATTACTAGTCGCTGTTAATACAGTATTAATTTTCAATAATGCCTTTGACGAACTTCTCTTAACGTCTCACGACTGACGACTGACCCATTACAGTTGCTCTATCAACTGTCGAATCTCGATTCCTATCGATTGAATAGTAATTATACTGAATAGAATAAATTAAGGAATTAAATATTTACAAAACAAATTCAGTGATTCATAACGGAAAAATTTTCATTTAATAATTGTTACTCATGCAGTGTACATTATTAATATGGTTTGTGATTAACATGCTCCTTTTACGGTCAGTCCAAATTTATTCAAACAAACCGATATTTCTTTTAGCTAGTTTGCCACAAGCGTCACCCCCGAAGCTATGCCTGGTTTCCATGGCCCCTACGAAAGTGATTATTATTGATACGCTTAATAGGGCTTAGGTACATTAAAATTAATTTTGTCATTACGATTCATGTAAAATGCCAAATTGTGTAAACGGTTCAACTTGAATGTAATTCATTTCCTTAATCCTCAATCTTCATCCGTATTAAGTGTATCAATAATACTCACTTCTGTAATTCACGGCCCTTGGGAACCCGGCATTACGTCCTTTCTAATAAATACTTACAGACTTAAAAACTGTTCTTCGAGAAATTCCATCCTCCAATCATATGTTCAACTTGCTTGGCCCACACTGAAAAATCGTGATGCAATAAGACTATTTTCATTGCCCCAAACTTCAAGCTAAAGTTTTCTTACCCATAAAATCTATAGATAGAAGCACTGTCGTGGTGGAAAAATCAGTCCCAATCATGACTTAAAATTCGCTGTACTAAACTCCAAGCCACTCCAGATCTTTCCATAACTTCTTCAATGGTCCGGCGTCGATCTTCCAGGACGATTGTGCGAATCATCATCCTTGTAACTCTATTTTAACATTTCAAGAGTTTCTATGCCAGTTTTCTCTAGCAGAGACTCTTTTTAGATATTAATATTATCATTTATTATTGCTTTAGTTTGACCATTTGTAGGCCCATATCTATTCTGTTTCTACGTATAAACAGAGAAACCGAATTGTGACGAATGAGCTAGTTATAACAACAATTTCATAGCTATATTTTGGTATTTACAGAATGAATTAAATTGCATCAATAATGAAGTAAAATTTAAATGTTGAATTGAACATACATAATATGCAAATGAATGTAAAGTATGGAAGAACTATACCATAAAGTATTCACGGACATGTTTGTAACATGAATCGTATTTTTCCTTTTCTTTTTTACAACCTTAGATTTTATTTCCCTTTGATTTAAATGTGACTACAGTTCCCCTTCAACAGTTTCAAAGAGTTCATTCAGAACATGCTCAGCCATTTTTATTGCATAGCTGGATTATACTAATTTTTAAAACCAGAAAATTGTTTTGTAATAAAAAAAACAAATAAAATAATAAAAAACATTAATAGACATAGACAACAACAAAATAACTAGATATGGACAACAAAAGATCTATTTTTGTTTTTAACGAAACTTTTATTGATGTTAATTGGTATTTCGCTATCCAAAATGAAATTCACTGAGACAGAACTGTGAATATATTTGTTTAAGATTTTCGATATTTAGGAAATGTGTGTGAAATTTTGATAAGAATCATTCATCAGTCGATGTGTTCGAATAAGGGGAAATACCTTTAAGTTAGAAAAGAAGAGGAACTGGTGGGTGGTGGCAGGTCTCATATCAGAAGGTCTGGGGGCTGTGTAGGGTCGGTGTTATATAGCCCTTTACACTATCCTAACCTCCAAGTACAATGCAGGGCAGTCGTAAAGTACGTCTAGCGTTGAAAACCCTAGCTGACTTATATAGAGGCATCAATCGCCGACACTACTTTATACGGCACCCTTAAGGTTTAATTTATATTCGGCATAAGGGACAAAAGGGCTGAGTACTCAATAATGATGTGATATTTCACCGCAGTTTTTTGTTTATTTTTCAATGAACGTTACAAGTGCAAACCAACAAATATTTTAATCAAATTTCAATTTAAATACATATTGCCATCCTGAAGCAAAATAGTTAGCGCGATGTTCCGTCGTCAATCTTCCAGAGCGATGCTGATCATTAATTGACAGTTCTCCACATTCAAAGGCTAGCCACTAAACATTTGAACCAAATAAACATTCTGATCCTGAAGCAATATTTAGCAATAAATAATAATAATGATTTGTATCAGAATATAAATCTTTCAAAACATACTATTTATAACTATATCAAAAAAATATATTATTATCTTCAGTCCAAATAAATACCAACATGTATTAACCTCGTATATAACGACTATATAAAAAAGATGAATCATACAAATGTTAAAAAATATGATACGGCTGTTAGAAATTGATGGCGATTATTGGATCTGTAAAGAATGAGGTGACCAACCCCTCACCTTCCTGTATGGCCTTCTTCGTCCCTGTTCAATTATCAAAAATAATATGGTCCCGTTATATTTATAAATCTCGAGTTTGTGTGTCTCTCATAAATACAACATTATTTGATTATGCGACAATGGGTGGAGCAATTTGGCATCTTTCTTCATCCATGTGTTAGTAGAATTGTCTTTTTAATCAATATAATCTAAGATCTCAAAATACATTGTAAATAAATGGTTTCCTCCCATGCAAACGTCAAAAATGATAGATAAAACATAATCCAATACGACCCCCCCATCGTCGATAGAGAATGGGTTGGAACCAGAAAATAGCTATTATTTTGATTAATTATGAGAAAAAGAATCGGTAATATTCCATTATATATAATATTATCTGAATAAAATATATAAGTTAATGTTTGTCGGCTAAAAAAAAGGTACTAAGAAACAACACGTATGAAAGTTATAGTCTATTTCAAGTCTCTATATCCTCTATACATACATTTGAGATGTTTACATCCTGAAGTTCAGGGATTGAGGTTGGATACTTACTGATGCTTTCCGGACCTTAACTCCCCCCTGCCAGTTTAAGCACACATCTTCGTAAACTATCATCATATTTTAGGGCGAACTGGACGATATTACGACCACTCTCCTAATCGTAATAGGGAGCGAAGGCCAGCCCAAACAGTACACAACCTGTTATCCCTCACATTCACTCATATTCCTAAGACACTTATATTCCTAACAATAAAACAACCAAAAAAAACTTACATGGCTAATTACTCAAAGAAAGCAATGGCATCTAAGCCGCTACGCCAGATCAATAATAATTCTACACAGTCTGCGTACATTAAAAAAAAATAGATAATACTTCTACAATGGTATGAATTGTACTACTTATAAAATACCAAATTTGGCTCCAGACAGAAGCGAGGTCATTCCAGCTCACGCATAGCCTGCACCCTCCCCCCCTGGTGGGATATTTAACATTTCAACGTGAACGGTCCTCCGTTTCGTCGGAGGTCTTGTACTCTCGATCGTGACGATGTTATGCTCCCTGATCACCACCGCCTTGATTGGATCCTCGCATCTGACCGACTCTTTGCTCGGATTAAAGCCAATTTCACGATATACAATGGTCCCCCATTCAACCCGGACTTCGAGGTTCACCCGAGCATCTCTCTTGAACTTCGCCCTCACGATCCTGTCACGAACTTGGCCCCAAAGTTTGCCGAGGATTTAACCTTCCCTCGTCCACCACCGTCTTTGTCCCGTTCCGGCGCCTCAAGGAAAGCACCTCGAACGGCGCCCCCCATCGTGTGGATGGAATGGTTGTATGCCTCTACTGCCTTCGGCATCACCTTGTTCGCCTGCAGACCCTTGTCCGCCTGATACACCCACAGGTGTTCACTCAAGGTACTGTGCAGCTTTTCGATGCCTCTGCGACTCTTAGGATGTCATGGGGTGTTGAGATGCCACACGATATCGAGATTCTTCATCTTCGCCCGCACGTTTGCATTATCGAACTCCCTACCCCCATCCGACGAGATTCGGTCTTGTACCCCATAAAACGGATGCCTGTAATACGGCATCGGATGACTTGTTTTGTACGGCATACGACATAGGTACCTTACTGAAGGTATCTATTCTCGTAACCCCACTTATAGCCCTTCCAAGTGAATGTGTCAACCTGTAGGTCACTCAGTGCCGTCTCTGCTGTGGGTGTTACCTCCTGTCGTCCTTATGGTGGATGTCGGTCGTATCTAGTCTTAAGACATAAATCGCAGGTTCCTATAATCTCCTGGATCGTCTTCTTCATATCCAACCAGAAGTACCAGCGCTGTAATGCTTGCAGCGTCTCCTGCGAACCGCGCTGGTTCGTCTTCCGTTGATGGTAGGCAAGCATTACTTCCCGCTGCTGCTCCTCATCATGCAGTGTTTGGACTATAGACAGACGACGAACAAATGATCGATCAATTCCCAATTGTTCTGTTCCCCATAATTTCTTGATCTGATCCCACACTGTCGCGTTACCGACAAATAGGTGGTAGGCGTTCCCTGGTCTAGAAGCATCTTTCAACGCCCGGCAAATTAGTTCGCCCTTGACTCCCGGGTTTCGGCCAGTTAATGTTTGTCGGCTTTCGAATTAAAACAAAGAGGAAAAAGGTACTAAGAAACAACACGCATAAAAGTTAGAACAAGACTGTCTATTTCAAGTCTCTAATCCTGTATACATACATTCGAGATGTTTACATCCCTTATATATAAACATATATGTTTATGTATATGTGTGTTCAATGACTTTGTTTTATCACCCTAAAAAATAAATGTTAATAAAAATAATTATAACTATAGTTACTATTATGTGTTTTATTCACCAATAGCCATAAAAGAAAAGATTAAATCTCAGGTAAAAATTATTATTAGAAACTAAAACTAATTGTTACATATTCTTCACTACATACAAGGTACATACTATATACAAGGTTCACTATTCTGGACAGTGACCAAATCACTAAATATCACTAAAACTCTACAAGATGATTTCACAAGATCGTAGAAAAAACCATTTGAAACACTGATAAAACGCAAATTTGCTTGTTGACCTACATCCCACTGTTATTTAAAATTGTTATAGTACTTTATTAAAAATATTAACATTTCGTTTATATAAGAATTTATAAATTCATATCTCACCAATGAAGTACGGGTGGACAGTGGCTTACCTGAAACAAAAAAAAAAACCACAATTACATCATCATGAATACGATTTGAAAGGATCTTCCTTTCAATATGTGACATTAATGTCTACCATTACAAATAGTACGTTCGCTTAGTTCTGATCGCCGTGCTTCACACTTACAAGAATCAAATGTTTAAAATAGTCCGGTTTTCTTCCATGCAAAACTCAAAAAATTAATGATACAAAGTAATTCAATATGGATCTCTCCCCAATCGATAGAGAATGGGCAGCGACCAGAGCTTATACATTTTTGATTAATTATGAGACCCAGAATCATTACAAGCGTATAAAGGAAACAGGCTTAATGTACCTCATAAACCAGGACATGCAATCATGTGAAAGTGAAAATAGCAATAAATGTCAGAACTGAAAGCATTTTAAGTATATTGTGAGGTATTTCATGCGAGTCGTAGTCTATAGTAATTTCCATATAGTACCTACTTATTTATTAGTTCTTTTTTCTTTATTAAGTTAGGTCAAAATAAATTTTCTTATAAAAGTGTATAAAAATTGTCTTATAAAAGTATATAGAGGGAAAGAGAATTTTTTTATTTCAATTTATGAACATACGTAAAACTAAACGATACAATTATATATATGTTGGAGAAGGGAAACAAGAAAAACCTATTATAAAGTTATGAACCATCGTTAAATTAAAAAAAAAAAAAGCATCTATTTAATTTGCGAATTTTATGGAAACAAAATCATAATATAATGAGAAGCTTTCCGTTGTACATCAAAATGATTCATAACGAAATTAATACTTCTCAAGAAAACCTATTTATAAATTCAAGGCTAAAAATTTAATCTCGGTTTAAGACACTCAAGACGGGGAGATAATGCCCTGTTTTCACTTTAAGATATTCAGATTATAAATTGTACTCCCTTCAATTTGTGCCTTGAAACAACTAGCAGGAAGAGTGTAAAGTATATTCTCTGTTTTTAGTTGGTTTCTAAAGCCTTGTTCTGTTGTCTCATGACGTGTGGTTTGGTGACCCTTGTCTGAAGTTTGTCTAACTTCGCACCGTGGGAATGTAAAGACTCGGAGAAGGTGATTCGGGGAGACGCGTCCTTTCGCGTGTGATGTCGGTAAATGCTTCGGACATCCAAGGCTTGTGAATCGGCAAATGGCGTGCCAGTACAGCTTGTGGACCCGTTCCAACGACCTGTTTTAGTTTGTAGAATTAATTTTCAAGTAGTTCACAATGGATTGGAATAATGAAGTTATAATGTAGTTTTTTGAATTTAAACGAGGGAGAATCAAACTATATGGTCCGACTCTAATAATTAAATACTCGAATTCATTTGCTGACATTTGGCAAATATTTTTAAATCTCACAGAAGTTTATTTTCTCAAGATACTCAGCATTGTATTTGCATACAAATAAATCGGAGTTGATTTGTCTGCAGTCCGTAGACAGCCTAATCTAAATTATAAGCATGCTTCAGTATTATACTTAGGTATATTATAATTATATTCTCTGACGTTTGTGCAATTTTACCATCCACAAACGCTTTTTTTTTTCCACCGTTTTCTTCTTCAAAACACACCAACAGTGCATAAACCTCTGAGGCAAGCACTACTTTCTCGTCACAGTCTGACTCATAGACTCAATTCATTTGGAACAATGAAACAAATGAAACTGAAGTAGGGACTTTTGACAATGGCCTGTTGCCAAGAAGGAAACCACTTGATACTTTCCAAATCACGCATCGTGCGAAAAAGGCTTAAGCAAGTCTGAAACAAATATTTACACCATAAAGTTGGTTAAATAACCGGCTGCTTCACTACTTTTTTTAATATTTAATTTTTTTTTAAATACTCCTCGTTCTAACTACAATTTAAACCGTTTTTTTAAACCTCTTTTCAAAATGAGTATACCCATTTCATTTTTCAAGCTTAGTGGGCAGTAATGATTTTTTAGGCGTATACATAAAGGCGTTATACATAAAGGTTAGGTATGATACGTTGTTTAATACTACTTTTAGTACATTTCTTATAATCTTTAAATTTAAATCTTCAGTATTTTAAATCACTAAAGTTAAGTCACTTGTTGTGTGTAATATTTTTTTTTCACTAACAACTTTTTCAACCTCAATATTGTAAAAAATATACAAAAGATGTACATTTAAATCCATATAAAACGAAATAGCGGTACAAAATAAAGAAGCAAGATTTAATCGTTGGTTTTAAAAACTTGAATGTGAAAAAACTACTCAATATTTTTGTTCACCTCCACAGTCAAAACGTTAAATAACTAAAACATTAGTAGAAAAAAAATTAAAAGTTTTTGAACATGTTAAACACAGTAGCTGAACAAAAGTAGAGCGTCATATATGAGGGTCACCAATTATATTCAACAAATACAAATTTGTCTTTTTTAAGACGTACACTAAAGAGTTGCAATTTATCTTGGTAACTATTAAATATATAAATTATTATATTTTTAGTTTTTAAAATTCCGTCCGATTAGACTTGATTAGAGATAATTAAGAACTATTATCCGATATTTAACACTGCAAGGTTGATAAAGTTGATCTGAAACGGACTAGTTACAGCAGTTAAATTAGGTTTGGTTTAACATTAGATGAAGCTTATTCAAACTTCAGACTTGGGTAATCAGTTTAGTAAGTTCACCTAAGGGGTTTTTGCCAACCAGCACTTGACCCTCAGTGCAATGCTGCATTTAAACGAAGTTATACAGGATAATTTTTGATTGCGACATTGTCTACAGTACAGTATGCTGTTGTACTGCCTCAAACCAGAATAAAGCGTAATAATTTAATAACCCCCCAAAATCGCCAAGTTAATAAAACGTAGAGTGAATACTTTGTTGGATGAATTCGTTGTTAGGTAGGAAAATAACATAAAAACGAATATAAAGAGATAGAAAAGTAACTATACACAATTTGGATTAGGGGAAAAGGTTACATTTGTTAGTTTCAGAACGCGGAATAATTGTTTTATGTTCAGGTGGAAATTCCCGTAACAAAAACATCACATTGGTGAAAATAATATATTATTATTCTTCAGAGTAACAATCAAACCGACAGCTTATAAACATTGATATTAATATCGTATTAAAAATAATTTAGTTCATTATTTTTATTGTTACCAAATTTACTGTTTATTAAATTAGGTGTTTTGTATGTGTTGTATGTCTTCAATATATGTAGATTTATAGTTTTGTCTTAATTGTAATCCTGAGGAAGCCTGAATGGTGATACTTCGGTTGATGATGTAATATCAATAATAATAAAAGGTATGTCGGGAGATACTTCAAGATTCTTTATTTTCCGAAAAACTTATATTTACCCAATGTAAGTATAAAAATAATTCGAAAACTTCTGATGTACCACACGATTATAACTAGCATACACCTTAATAAATCTATTTACTCAATTTTGTCGTCAGTTTAGTGTATCTTTCCGATTTGGCTTTAGAACTACTATACTTAGTACACTATGCTTTACTTCAATACATACCTCATCACACTCGCCTCCCAAAAATCAAAAATTAACGTTGGTTTTAAATGAATCTCGTGGTTCCGTAGAGGAATTCTGAAGAATCTGGCAAAAATAAACACTTGAAAACACTTTATTAATAAAAAACAGTAAAGAATTTACTGCCAAATCGATAGACAGGCATGGGCTGGAAGTGAGAGGTTGAGGAATAAGTGTTCTTCTGGCTTTAAATAGGCTGCTTGATTTTACCTGAGATATAGAGGATAGGGCTCAATAATGACTTGTTTTGTGTCTTACTTCCGTCTAAGGTTTACAAAACCTGATACCTGCTGTAGATATACGGCCTTTTAGGTCTTAGGTAGATACCTGAGCAAATGTTCAGGTCGGTATAGGCACTCGGGGTTAACTCAGGAAGTACAGGATAGTACCCTACGAGCTAATTGCCCAATGTAGCTTCATGCCAATCAATAATAAAGCGGTTGAAGAGATAGCTATGTTAATATGTTTTTCTTAGCATTTCACAAAATATTACCTCAATCAGCTAATGATATACCCTCTCCCAAGTATCGGAGAATATTCCGAATCAGAGATTCATCATTTTTTCCCATCACCCCCTTGAAAGTAACGCCCTCACACTCAACAGTCGAAACTTTTTTCTTTGTGAATGAAATCATTTCGGTCAAACATTAAGAACATTCAAAAGAGTCTTTCGTTTTAACTACAACGGTAACACTAATACAACAGTACTATAGTATTAAAGTCATTCCCGGTCGAAACTAGGTACTGACGTGTACGGAAGGAGCCCAGATGAAATCTTGACGCCTGAGATGACGTTACATGGAGTGGTGTTGGACCAGAAGATTAGATTTCCAATTTTAGGAGATCTACAACCTTTCGGTTTTATCTCGTCCGATACGCCACTTCCCCACCGGTTCGGATTGGAAAAGATATCCACGCGGAAATCCATTCACGAAAGTAGATTTTCGGTTAGATATCATGATTAAACCTATGACAGTTCAAACGCTAGCCGTGTACTGCAATGCAGATGGCAGTCATGATCGTAAAAACGTCCGCTTAACTTTGGATTTTTATCTCTTGATGAAAATTGGAGTGAATAATAAATTTTTACTCGGGGAAAAAAAAATTGGTATTGATGCTTACTAGACTGAAGGTATTCACTTTTAAGCATGGGCACTTGACTACTAAATGCTGATAAAATTGATATTTCAAAAGCTAATAAACGTATTTTCTTGAAATTTTCCACGTGTATAGAACGACATTTCGTACTTTTTTCAATTTTTTGGATCATGTTTTTATTTAAATAAAATTTCAATTCAAGCAGTATTTTTAAAACCATAGCTTTTGCTTTGGCTGCATCAAATGCTTCCTCTACCAAAATAAAATACATCTTTACCCTTATTTCAACGGGTGTTACATAAAACACAATTTTAATCAGTGTGTCACGAGTACTTAATTTATCAGCGCAATCGAAATTATTATTCAGCACCTAACGTTTTATTATGTGATTGGCAGTGTTTTTCATGTCTTCGGGTCATGAAGAAGAACCTTTATGTAAAATTTTACGTCTATAGAGAATTTAAAAATACAAAAGTTTCTAAGTAAGGTATTTCTTTATATTTGTGTGTTTTTTTTTTAGCCTGTCACCATCGCTAATTACCAATAACTTCTTCTAGTCGTACTAGTCTTCAAATCTTTAGCCTCTCGCTTGATGCTTTTTTTAGTTGTTTTTTCGCAATTTATTGTCTTGTCTGGCCTGCCTGTCTATTCTTTTTAACAGCCTTTCTTTCATTAGTTTTCCAGACTAAACAGGGTGGTTTTGTGGAATCTACTTCGGTCCAAACAACTATAAAAAATATAGCTCGGAATCACACAAATTAAAAACCATTTCGATGACAATTGTTGTTTTCTAATGTTACCGATGTGGTCCAGTTTTTGATGAGTATGTAACTCTTCATCCAAAAAAGAGTTGTAGATCATATTTTTTATGAACGACCATATCTTTTTATATCTAGAAAATTAGCGTTTATATTATTCCTTGCTATCCTTGTTGGTTTATAATAATATATTTTGATAATTATTAAATAAAATACTAATAATTCTTAGTAAAAAAAAATATTACGATTCATGGAGGTCATTAGCATGGAAACAATACTATGCGAGGTATTTAATTAATCAAAGTTAATGTACCAAAGCTTAAAGTAATATACCCTCCAATTTCAGGGTTTAGCCTGTTTTTAGGGTAAAAAAGAACAACGTAAATTAACAACGAGCTGGGAGTAGCTGGCTGGTCAATTTTGAATACCGTCTGGTATGAGAGGGGTCCCTGGATTCGGTGGTCGCCTGGTTGATCTTTCAGCCTGGAAAATCTTTACTATAGCTCGCTGGTGATACTGGAATGAACTATGTGACCCAATTATGTTTAATGATAGCTTAAGAGTAGTTTCGGCATTCCTGGAAAATATGCTTAAGAACTGCTAGTTCTATACAGTATTTACTTGCTAGAAAAATAAGAGGATCATACACATCACATTTTCCAAACCTATCCATCTACCAATGACAATGTAATGTATTGTTCTTATTAATACGTATCAATATATGTGTCTAGTCAATATGTTTACGTGTCATTAGAACAGATATCATACTGGATCTGGAACTGATGATTCTTATGACATATCAACAAAGGAACTGTTTGTACGGTATTTCGGAAAATCTCTCTCATTGAGGATTACTCGGCAAGGTGAAGGATGATAAATGAGTAGGTACTTGAATAAACCAACAATCTGGTTTAGAAAACAAAAATGACAGTTAACAGGTAACAAGCCTGTGGTATAAGCTTGTGGTATAATACAATTTAAGTTATATCGTCAGAGTGAGAGGGGTACCACGCATGGCAAAACTTGGCGTACTTTAGCGGGTTTAGTTGTCTGTGGGCATTTAGTGCCCTTCGTACAATAAATGAACATATAAATAATATCCGAAAAATAATTATTTATTTTATTTTTAAACCATTCTGATTTGAACACGTTAATGTACGAAACGCGCCCAACGAATCCCCTCAAGCATGCGCGGAACTCCCCAAGTGCTATTTTTTATGGTGGTTTTCCTCCCAATGCCAGTCTCATTATGGCTTATAACATTATATACCTAGTTATAATTAGTTAATTATACAATAAATAAACATTATAGATCAATAAAATACCGTGTGAAGTCGTCTAGTCTTTTTATTGAAACTACTAACTCAAAATTAACAAATACTCTAATCATCAGTTTTTTTCGGGATAACTGGCTTACAACAAAATGGGCAGGTAATTAATTTGTCCTTTAATCCCTCCTTAATAATAACTTTAATAAGAATATTTAAAAGAGGGATTTACTCTTACGATGAGCTCACCAATAAAAAATTATGGAACGGTATTGGAGCGATGATAGTTTTGAAGCCTTTTCTTAGACAACTCAACCTATTCTGTAACAGAGCTTTAGGACAATTATTCCGATAAGCACCATTCTCTCCGTTACTTTTCCCACATTTTTTTTATGAACAACATAACCCTAACCATTAGCCTAAGACACCCCCAACTGGGGTGATTTAATAGGCGGTAGGAGTACTGATGGGATTACCTTCCGCTAATGGGCTCACTGTAAATGTATAAAACAGCTCTCCCAAGGGTGGGGTTTTCTAATGAGATGTTATGGCTGTGATAAGGCACGACTCTTGCCCAGCCAATATCTCTCTGCAATGTTGCAACAGCTTTCGTATTTTACTTTGTTTAATGGTTAGTAACTATGAGTTTTAAACAATATTGTCTTGATTGAAATAATAAAATATGCTAGCTTTCCGGCTACTACAACCAGTACTTCTGTTATTACAATCAAAAAGAGTCGACATACAAATGAAAAGTTGTATTTTAAACTTATATTATATTATATTATATTATTATATTATTATATTAAACACACACACAAATGCGCACTCACATTAATTCATGATTGTGTGCATTATAGATTATAGTAATGAGGCAAAAATTGCACTCACTAGTCATGAGTCACTAGTCAATAGTAATGAGTTAGACTCATAATCCTAGTTCAATGAATGAATTAAGATAAATATATTTTCTGTTAAATTATACACAAGATCCACCAATACACGTAGACGTGCTTTGCTGTCTGCACTCATTCCATTAGATTCGATCAGAAATCCAGATCTCCTTGACTTGTTCTTCTACAATATTTTAGGAACGCTAAACTATTCACTCACT
This sequence comes from Acanthosoma haemorrhoidale, assembly GCA_930367205.1. Lineage (NCBI taxonomy): Eukaryota > Metazoa > Arthropoda > Insecta > Hemiptera > Acanthosomatidae > Acanthosoma > Acanthosoma haemorrhoidale. The sequence goes on along the minus strand of OV884015.1, from coordinate 80,765,646 downwards.
CGTCTTGATGACCTCTCCTCCAATCATAGCCCTTTATATTAACCATTTCCCTAAGACCAATTTACAAACTGCCTCCTCCTTCATTTATCAGGGGCCCAGTTGACTGGGACCACTTTCGCCAGATTCTTACGGACTCTGTAGACCTCAAAGTACCCCTGAAAACATCCCAAGACCAAGATGATGCAGTGCATTCCTTCACTACTCTGATCCAGAGGTTGGCCTGGGAGGCATCGTCGCACCACCGTCATCCAAAAATTCACAATCAAAATCGTTTACCTCAGCATCTCAAAGACCTAATCCAATCCAAACGCCGCTCCAGAACAGTGTGGCAAAGAACCCGACATCCTGCTTATCGTCACTCGTACAATCAGTATAGCAGATTGGTAAAGCGGCAATTGGCTTCCTTCCGTTCCGATTATTTTAATTCCCACCTCTCCTTTCTGTCTACCAGGTATAACACCCTGTGGAATGTAACTAAGTAAATCCAAAAATATCATCCTGTTTCATACCCACTTCGTGGTGATGATGGTTCCTGGGCGGCTTCGAATGGGGATAGCTCGGAAGAATTCGCTCTGCATTTTTTCCATACATTCTAATCTCACTTTTCTCATCAAAACCATACTCATAGCATAACTGTTGAAGATTTCCTCACTTCACCTATTCCTCTCTCTCTCTTCCTCCAAAAGCCGTTAACCCCTCTGAGGTCAAATACCTTCTAAAAAACTTATCTTACCGAAAATCCACTGGATATGATCTCCTTACTCCTCAAATTCTCAAACAACTTCCTCCTAAAGCCATAATCTTCCTAACCAATATATATATATATAATTGCATTATCCGAACGACACACTTTCCTCTCCTCTGGAAACACTCCATTATTGTCCTATTCGCCAAACCCGGTAAACCACCCAATGACGCCTCATCTTACCGTCCAATTAGCCTACTCCCTATCCTCTAAAAAATATTTGATAAACTCCTATTAAAACGTCTACTTCCAATTGTTGAATCCGAAAACCTTTTTCCCACACACCAGTTTTGTTTCCGTCAATGACATTCCACTGCTCAAAAAGGCCTTCGTGTTGTTGATCACATTACTTCAGCCCTTAAAACCAAACAGTATTGCACTGCTGCCTTTCTGGACATAGCTCAAGCTTCTGACAGGGTTTGGAACGCAGGTTTGCTAGACAAGCTCAAAACACATTTACCACAGACCCTTTTTCTAATCCTAAAGTTCTACCTTTCAAACCGCTTCTTCCAAGTCCGCTGTGGTTTAGAATATTCTAACTACTACCCCATAAAAGCAGGAGTTCCACAGGGCAGCGTCCTGGGTCCCATCCTCTATAACCTGTACACCGCTGATGTCCCCTCCACCACCAATACCTTCTTGGCAACGTTTGCAGATGACACTGCAGTCTTGTCATCCCACCTAGACCCTGGTATAGCATCCCAAAACCTTCATAAACACCTTGATGAGATCGAGTATTGGTGCAACCAATGGAGAATCAAAGTCAATGAAGCAAAATGCTCCCAAATAAACTTTGCCCTCTGCCACAAGTCCTGTCCGCTAGTCTTTTTAAATTCGATTCCTCTCCCTGTGTCTGAGACCGTACGGGATTTAGACTTCCATCTCGACAAAAGACTGACATGGAACCTTGTGGACTTCCCAAGACTCCGCTTCCTCTTTAGCATGCGAGGGAGGTGACAACAACAAGGTACCAATGTGGATTTGGGAGGTCTCCGGGCTGTTTGTGAATACCGTATGAATGAGTGTGTGAATGAAAATTGTAAATATGGTATGAATGAGAGCATTTATCTTAATTACTTATTGCCTTATAAAAGGCAGATTGTAATTATAGCACAATAAAGGAATTTAACTAAAAAAAAAAAAAAAAAAAAATATGGTATGAATGAGAACATTTATCACAATTATGATACTTATTGCCTAATAAGGCAGATTGTAATTTTAGCAGAATAAAGAAGTTTCATACATAATATTTATTAAATTATACAATTTGAAATGACATATTTATCTTATTATCCTTGCCGTTTTATGACCGCATTTGTTAATGAATGGAAATAGCATTAGTTTAATGTAAGCAATCAACCGAAAGGCTCTCGCCAAGGATAATAAATGAAAAACTGTTTTGTTTGTGAATAAAAATTTTATTAGTTTAATCAGGATGGTTGGTTTGTTATTACTTCTTTTCTTATAAATTTCTTGTCAGTCATTAACGATATTGGTGAGCTCAAATGTGGCAGATTCATTTTTTTATCGCCATTTTCACACATAAAACACTGCCATGTACACATATTTTTTTTTATCATATAGAAGTAGACATGGTATGGTGAAAACCATGTATTATAGTGAATCTATAAACATATATTATGTACGTTGAACCATATATTTAATTATTACACATTCTTATTCACGATATAAAACAAATTAAGATAGACAGTCCCATCCATGGGTACTTTCCAGTGCGTCTGCTGGCATGATGCTGTTAGGCAGACTGTTTTTTTTTTTTTTTTTTTAATATCAGCTAATCCAGATTTAAGTGAAAACAGTTTTATTTTTTTTTAAATAGTCAATTAACAGAGGGTTATGTTCGTGGGCCTTAGCATTCAAGTTTTAATATCTTTCTGGTGACAGACCACCCGGATTAAAATAATACAAGTTGCATTAATACACTGATCAATAACATTTACTTTTTTTCGGCAACTTGGAAGATGATTACAACAACCTTATCATGTTCAGTTTTTCCAAACAATGATTCATAGTGAAATTTTAAACAAATCAGTAACGTTTTTGAATCTGGACCAACGGACCAAGAGGCTGAGCCTAGCTAAGAGGATTACGGAGCGCGCGGCCCGAGAGTTCCAATCCTACAGGAGCGCCTAGAACCCGTGCAGCTGTTTGTATAACGAACACTGTCTAGGATTAATATAGATTAATTACAAATAGGTATGTCTATTTTTGGGACAGCAATATCAGTTAGTATTGTCGTGTCTTTCTATGCAACATCTACGCAAGTAAAATATTACTTGAACTATATATGAAATGATTATTAGCCAAAGATTTTGAATTACCATGGTTTCAGTCCAGGAGCCTCTAATCTCTAATTGGGAACCCTAAGTCATAAGGCATAACACAGCCCTTCACGACTAGATGTGTTCATTGTGCGTATGTATGTCTCATCAAGACTGTTGTACCAAAGAGGCTGAAAAAGGTGAATTCGCCCCGCCATCTTGCGGCAAAGGGAGAGCACTACAAGTGAGCCTTTAAACTCAGAGAAGGTTTTGAGCCCGCCATAAAGTATCCAGTGTTGTTAACAATTGTTTGTTGTAGATACGTCTTGTAAATATTAACTATAGTTAGTTAAGTTAAGTACATGTGTATATAGTTGCGAAATTAAAAGCGTGAGGACCCTGAATACATTGCGCGTAGTGGGCAGGCCCTGTTGCCGCTCTGAGCACTACTTCTCTTCTGTCCACGTGATCCCCTTACTTCGACAATGTCAAACATTAGGCAATATGCAAATTGGTGATTCGTTCCCCACCCGTCCGTATGCTGCAACACCTCACCTAGTAGCACCTTCATCCTAATAATCTAATTTCGTGACGGTACTATAGTTTATAAAAAGTGAGTGAAAACACTATAATTCACATGCTTTCCGTATTTAATGAGTATGAAATGTTTTGTTTTAAGCAACAAACTAGCATTTATCTTTAGTGCAGATGGCCGTTGTTAGTTCATTCAGTTTATGTTTATTTATGTTAAAGGTAGGGTTGTAAATAGGTTTTGTATTAGGGTAACGACATATCTGGTTAAACAGAACAAATGCTGGCCTGGTGATTGTAAATAATAAGTATTATTATACTTCCGCTACTACATATTGATTTTTTAATTAAAACTGTAATAAACAGTTTGTGTACATAATTTAATTCCTTATAGATGCTCATATATTTACCCTTGTATTTTTATTAATAATGTTATCTTAAGTGTTCCGGAAACCAGTTTCGGTTTCCATTATTCCATCTTACATCATTAGTGCATTGAGGTATTATATATTGATTATTCCACCGGTTAGTAATATTATAAATGTACCTTATGGATTGAGATCCTGCATATGGATTTCGATGGACACCTTGTTGATTTAGTGACTTTATCAGTTCTGTTCCTTCCCTCCACCCCGATACGATTTGTCGTCCATACCATTTTCAGTTTATTTTTTTGGCTCGATTACCCTGGTGGACTGCGCAGAATGATAAGTGATGGTAAATAGCTATTAAAACATAGAGTGGAAACTAAAAAACATTTATAACCAGTATGCTTAATTACTAATGAAAAAAATATAACTAAGAACACTTTCTGTATCTCTGCAGCTTTATTGATTTATGAGCAAACCTTTTCAATCATTGTTCATATAAATGATTCGGGAAGATGGTATATTAAGTACTTGCAGTGTGTGGTATCAAAGGTCTATAATTTTATATTTATAAATAGTCGATAAAAAATGTTTTTAAAACAGTAGGTAGGTGATTAAAATGTCGTTACCTTATTTTATATATTTATTATATATATGTAAAATGTCCGAATCTGGGAAAACAAATAGATATAAGATTGATTTCGATTATTTTACTATTTAAAGTCCAGATAACCAGGGAACGAAGTGAATTCACGAATAAATAGTAATTAATAACAGTTGTTCCAGTTCGGAAATAATTTTCCTGCAATATACATGTCAATTAAATTTATTTCACAATCCAGTTCATATAATTTTTGTAGGTAATAAAAATGAGTGGAGAGGCCACTGGATATATTATAAATTGATATACAATTTTATGTATACGTATATATAAAATATAGTGGGCATACCCAACTAGGGATAAACCGTTTTTCTGTCTGTTTATGTTTGTAAATTGATAGTGGTAGTAAACCTTGTCTAAAATTCTGAAATATTAAAGGTGTAATTAGATAATTATAGTGCAATTGATATTGTTTAAAACATTATTTAAGGAAGTATTAAAAAAAATGAACCGTACAAAAACTCGCCCTTGTATCTTTTGACATTAAAGCTTCGCAAGCGTCAGCCCAGAAACTACTCAAGATTAGAAGTGCCCATTGGCTAAGTGTATGGACACGAAGATTACATTAGAAAAATCACATTTTAAAAAAGATCGCAAACGTAGCCAAAAAGATTTTACATCGAACAAACTAACTAACCCCTGGAAAGAGTATGCCTCATCCAGAAATAACGTGTTTGTGGGTCCGAGCCCCGCCCATGCTTTCTGTTTTGTTGACTAATATTTATTTAAAATAATGGGCTAAACACAATTCTTGATAAAATATTTACTTTATTTAACAATATGGTCCATATATACTTGTTTAGATGTCTTAGACAGTTTAATTCTTAACTTAATGCTGAATGTTTTAAATTCAACCGAATGCCTATTAAATTAATAGTTAGGAGGATAAAATAAAGTAAGCATGGACACACAGGAAGGAGGATACAAAAAACAACGTGAAATTAACTTTATTGTATGGTGAGTTCAAACAACGGCAACACTAGCAATTGTAGAGGGAGCGGCTTACGTTCTAGGCATTCATGGAACACCATATTCAGATACATTGCTCCTCTACAATTAACACTTGGGCTTAAGTTGTTCTGTGAATTATTTCAACAAAGCCAATTGAACTCAACAATAGTTTTATGCTGTGGGGAACAATTATACCGTCCGCACAGAAGTAGTTATCATTCGGACAATTGACCTTCCGTTAATTGAATGGGTCTCTTTCCAGTCCAGGCATACAATTGGTCAATTTCATTTAATGAATGTTTGATGATTTACAATTTAAATGTAATAATTGGGCCAAAGTTTCGTTGCATTGCCACTGGGGGTCACATTTCGATTACGCTTTAAATAATTTCACCATTTCCACTCCGGGTAGAGGGAAGTGGCAACACAAAGGTGACGTAATTCGAAGCTAGAGTTAATTAAAGCGTTAAAACCGAATAATATTAAAAAACCTGGCAGCCAAGTTATAGCCTGTAAAAGAATGTAATATGAAAAATTATGGACGATGGCAGTAACAGTGGGACAGCTACAAATAAACATTGTCCTCTGAAACTAACCTTTGTTGTACTTGTGCCTAAAAAAATGTATTGGTAATTTTAAACCCAGTGTTGAATATATAGATCTGAATGTAGACTCAGAACTCTAATAGTGGAAAGAGGACTGTATGATTGATATTGATATAGTGTATCGAACGTACACATCATTGATGAGAAGTACAAACTATTCTTCCACTCCATTTAGTTGGTTAATGGTACTGTCTATTGTTGGATGGGATTGGTTCGTAGTTTCTTCAAGTAATCAATCATTGGTGTAAGGTGGATAGGTTAAATGAACTTACATATTTATTTTCTTTATTCTCATCTTGCTTCTTCCTGGCCGAAGAGTATGGTTACTCTACTCACTCTGCAAATAAGTGATAGAGAAATGACAAAAGGCATATGCTAACGCTAATGGAACGTTTATCTTGATTAACACCACTCTGCTCAGACATAAGGCGTCGCCATTTTTTCACCCTTTCATTCAAAATTTGTAGAATCGAAGTGAGATCGAACACCACCGCCGTAGTTATTGTTTGAACTATACATTGCTAAGCTGGATTTAAAAATAACATTTTCTGAACTCCTAGCACCTGCTCAATACTATTTATAACTAATATAAATGTATTTTCAGCAAGAGAGGAATATCTCGTAATGCACAACAACCTGGCAAAAATCGTCCACCAATTAACAAACTCATAGACATTTAACAACCCTTCTAGCAATATCAGCCAGTCGCAAATCTTTTCACGTACTCAAGCTATTGTAACATATCATACTTCCACCAAAAACAAACTTGATGGCCTTGTTCTTTGTGAAAAAAAAAATTATTAGTGATAGAGAAGCAATTAGAAAAATGATTATGGAAAGAAATCAAGTGCTGTACATGGAACTAGTACTGCTTTATAAGTTGAAGTCATTACATCTAGAAACGGATCAATACCAAAAGAGACTATATCATTTTCAATTTTTTTTTAAATTCACTCCTTTAAATTTCTAATCATTGTTGGTCACATCTTAAAATGTTACCCTTACTTATTTAATAAAAATGTTAATTTAATCACTTCTCAAGGCCATTATTTATTTTTCTGTTTATTTGTCAGAATTACAACTTATGAACATATTAAAGAGATATTTTCTGGAGATATATTAACATTTGAAAAAGAAACGAAGATGAATCGACTTTTTATTGAAAAGAAATTGCAATTTACCCTATTGTGCAATAAGTAATTCTGATCAATGAATTTTCCATCTCATGTTTAAATTCAGCATTCACTTACTCAATCGAATCATCCCTTTAAATTTATAAAACAGGAACAACTTAAACCCTGATGTGAAAGTGTAAGCGGAAGCTCTATCTGCCGCATCACCAGATACGGAAGTAGAAGCTGGCCAAGCTGTTTGTTCTCAGCTCAGTACATGATTACAGAAACTGGCCATTGTCAGTACGCAAGGCCACTACCACTTAAGTCTACGAGTGGGATTATAGAGATGCGTAAGGTTTGAAACTGTATGAATGTTCTGGGGATTAGGGTGGTCGGTAATGTTTCGGTGAAATTTTTCTGTTGCTGACATAATAATGCCCCTTATTACTATAATTATTGTATTCGGAACTTTCGAAAGAATCGGATTCACTCTGTTTTTGACTCTTCTTTCTACCCCATAACTCAGGTATTTCAAATATTTGTGGTTAGTGGAAGATTATATAGCAGAATTTCAAAAAACCGAACTGCTCGTACTAATTGGAACAGCTAGGATTGCATGAACGTTACCGAATAATAGGGTAATCGAGCTTGAACCCTTGACCCAAGACGAGGCAGGTGAATATTACGTCCATAAAATGCGGTGGAACTGTCAAATGTTTCAAAACAACTAAAATTCTATGGAATAGAATAAATTTTCCATTGACGGTATATAATCAATTGCATAACCCCTATAAATATTTCACTTAGCTATTGTGTCTTTCATGGTGTGCTACTAGGAAAGTCGTTACAATTATACCCTTACATATTTAATGGATAGCATAGACATACCTAATTCGAATCATAACCTGATGAAATCTGTTTTATTTGAAAACCTGTATGTAATAGATTCATTCAAACCAACATCAATCTGTGTCAAGCAATGAATGAAAACGAAATTGAATCAAGTATCAAGTCCTCATGGATCAAGTACGCTGAATCCAGTGATACTACCGTTACATATATACATCAGCAGGTTACGTATCCTGGCCACTTGAAGGTTGATACAAATGTTATTCTAGTTGGTTAGATATTGTAGAACATAATCAGGCTTGTACCCTGAACAGGGTAGAAACCGAACGGTTTTATCTTCAAATATTTAGTCAAAAACAGTACTTCAAGTTTCAAAACATATGCGAATGTTAGCAAAGTTTTAATGACTAAAGTTTTTTGCGCTTTGTGGGGTGAATTTCCATTACAAAAGCAAAACATACTCTGGGCGTTTGATTGCCTTCAAAATATCATGCTTTGGCACAATGCAATTGTTGATAATTACATAATTACCTACAACCTAGTGCTTTGTTTGAACTGTAAACAAACCATTGAAGATGACAAGCAATATGTGGAGGGATTTCCTTCATTTAATCAGCAATATAAAGATGAATTTCTAAATTGTTTCTGGTATGTCCAGGTACGCCACAAACACAAATAAATGACTCGGAGACTCTCTGTCAATGTACTACCATAGAAAACTGGCCAAATAAAATCAGTTTGAATGTCGAAAAAGATCTATATTGAACTGAATTGTATATACTGTGTGCTGAATAAATTCACTCATTTGTTCTAACATAATTTTGCAGTTTGCAGAATTGTCTTTCAGATATAGTTTCTTTCACCCTCAAACTCAAAAATTTCTTCAGAGATTTTGTTTATGTCATTTACTTGTAAATCACTATTTTATTCAAATAAAAATAATAATTAGCCAAGGAGAAAAAGTTCATTATTCATCAAAATCGTTTCGCTTTGGCTAATAACTATTAAAAATAAAAAAGATTATTACAACATCTTATAATTCACGATATACCAGTGATCGTAAATTCAAGTTATTTAAAATACTTAGATAAGTCCAAACTGGTAATTACTCGTTGCTATTAATGGCGAATGGCTTGAAGAAATTCCAGGTAAAATTATCAAAATAACTTAAAACGTAATTATTTATGCATTTATAATATATGCTAACTATATATTAACGGTGTTTCAAGAAAACAAATAATTACATCATACCCAACTCAAAAGAAAAAATAATAATAATATATGCAAGATGTTTTCAGAGTAAAGTTAGTGACATGGTCGAAAAAAGGTAGTTGTAGCTCAGTTGGTATGGTCTCCTGAAAATAAATATGAAGGTTTCTATATCTAGCTGTTTTTCAGTTACATTAATCTTCCAATGACAAATTCACATCTGGCAAATAAAATAAACTATAACAAAATAATAACAAAACTGAGGTAGTAATAAAAATGTAAAATAAAGTGTAAACCTATGTAGGAATGATAATAATAATTATTAAATAAAAATAAAAATTGTATGAATGAAATAAAGTTCATATAGGTACACCTATAAGAAACTAAAAAACAGAGTCTCTACAGTTATACATTAGATAAAAACAATCAAATTAACACACAAGTGAGATACTATCTTGCAGCTAACATTAATCTATATATAGTAAACAATCAAATATAAATAATTAATACAATAATACAATTCATGAAATATAAAATAGTGAATGAGTCAATCGTCAAGACTAAAGAGCGTCTCTTTAGATGGTAAGAAGGTCTGTGAATAGAAGAGCTTAGAAGAATCTTAGGGATTACGCATGGCGGGTACTGGGAGAAAGAGAATTCCAGAGAGTATTGAGCGAGAAAGAAAGGACCGATCGGATGGTGCAGTTTTGTTGGCTGGAGTAAATGGTAAGAGATACGGGATATTGCGTTGTGGGAGTGGACTGTGGGTTTGAGTTGTAAAATATTGTTTATATAAGGGTGCGACGCGAATGGACTGAGGAAATATTGTGAAAGGATGGAGGGGAAGACCCCCCTAACTCGGCTTAGAGTCGTGGAGAGAAATCTAACAGAGCAATTAATGCCTCAACTTGGCCCCGAGTCCTAACACGAGATCCGCACACACCATGCCACCATAGGGAAAAGGAGGAAGGAAACAAATAGTTGACGTGTAGGCCGGGGGAGCAGATGGTGATAGCGATGGAATAGTTTCAGGTTACGTATTGACCGGCGAGAAATTTGAGAGATATCTTGGTTCCAACTGACGGTTTGGTCAATGGTAATCCCTAGGTTTTTGGCTGTAAAGCAAAAAATAATGGCAAGGTTATTAAGGGTTAAAGCAGGAATATTGGCCAAGGATCTGTTGACAAGCTGGATCCTATGACAATTAGCTAGGTTTTCGCTGCATTTAACTCCAGTTTATTCAAGTTTCCCAAGGTACTGATCCAACCTAGGTCTCACTGAATCTGGGCTAACCATCTAAAAAAAACGGAAGGATGGGGATGATAAATAGATTTAGGAGCTGTCAGCGTAAACGTGATATACTTTATCTTTCATTCATGGAGAAAGAGGGAAAATCCTCTGTCTGTTGCCTACAGCAGGTAGATCAGGTTCCAAAATGGGGGACAACAAAATTAGATAGCTCCCACATAAGAATGGACTGGTTAGACTCTTCTTAGACCTAAGACTTAGGCCAGAAGTTTTGTAGACGAAGATTAGGAAGATGTACATGAATCACTTGATATAGTTTACACAATATACCACTGCTTTTCCAAAATATTCACCAGCAATTTATGAATTTATAAAAATAATAGTAGCTGTTATAACATTCCATATTCTATGAGTCCCAACATCAGAGTGCGAGTGCTTACTTAGTTTTGTTAGAGTGCTACTCCAAAGTAACGACTAATGGACATCGTTAGAACTCCAGCTGAAGTTTATAGTTCATTAAAACTCAGAACAAATGTACTCGCATATGCCGTCTGGGGCGAAAGGCCCCGCCATTAGCTCTTAACGATGAAAAACAACTGGGATTATTTTAACCGAATATACGTTATTTTATTTTTTTCTCACTTTAACAGCCACTTCTAATCAACCGACATCTCTCTTAATGGACTATTTTTATAAACTTGCCTTCATGTTATATATTTGGTTTAGTTTCAGTTCCTATTATAACAGGGAAACACCATAAGACAATCAATGTACGAGTATACATGATGACGAACTATCACCAATCTGAAAATAGTTCACTATTGACTAAAAAAACAATCTGAACGAACATTTATCATCGCTTTGTCACAGAGGGCGCCATAATATCTATATTTCTGTGTAGAAGATTTGTTTTATTATTTTTTATGTACAAAAAAATGATGAAACAAATATAAGGTTACAACTATTAGCCACTTATCTCTTAGAAACTTCTCGCCTACTGCTATTCTCTAGTTCTATCAATCACTATTTTAATGTTGAGGAACAAGCCGGGCGTAAACACTTTGTGGGTAGCTCCTTTCAACTGGCCATTTATCATCGCAGCAAACCATACATCAATGGCAGGATGGATGCGAATGTAATGCGCCCTGCGCCATGTTCCATTCACGCCTCAGATAATAAATATAAGCATAACTGGGTATTTACCCGTTTAAAAGTATATGAAGAAATCAAAACTCAATACATTGAAAAATCGGCATAGCCGTAATATAGTACTGCATATACAGATCTACCGACCTGTTTTAGTTTAGGGGAGATTTAGGGTTTTGTCTACAAGTCCCATGTCTACCCCAACTAGACTTCTATATGTCCTAAAAATAGATTGGTCCTACTGGTTCATATTTATTCTTCAAAAGTGTGTTAGTTGGACGAATTGGTGGCATCAATATCTGAAATATCTGACATCTGGCTAAAACAAAAGAGAACCTCAAATTAAGGCTTTTACCAATTAAACTACTTGATCACTAATGTGGGTTACAGGGATTTCACCAGAAACTCCATCATGTATTTGATAATTTTGACACTAGATCAAAAAAATGTAATGGTATATATTTCAATATTGAAAGTTTGACATCGCATGACACTTATGCACTGCTTTACAAGTTACGAATGTACGAATGAACTTCCAGATTTTTATTTTTACTTTTTTTAGATGGCAGGAAAATTCATGTTTTAGTTCCCGATCACGTTTTGGAGGTTTAAATGACAAAAGCTGGATTACCACAAAATAGGTTTCTCAGCTCTTTCCTTATCACATCTGTTGAAATTCTTTAACACTATTAAAACCTATTTCGCTTGTGATTATGCATTCAAATCCTTTCAGCAAACTCAGAATTTAGTAGTTCATCTCTCACGGAGCTGACTTAACAATGTCAAGTCATGGACTGACGAATGAAACATTGAAAATTATCATAAAAAGACGAAATTAACCTGACCTTAAGATTAACAAGACGTTCTACTTATTTTAAATCTGGTCTTGTTATTGTTACCAAAAATAACTAAAAACATAGCTACGTGTTTGATTTTCTCTTTTGCTTGAAAGGTTTATTGATGTTGAAAAAACTTTAAAGTTCACGGATGCTGTTGTTCTATAGCTCTATTGTAAGGACAAAGTGATATAGTAGTAGCATTGTTATTGTTAATTTTTTATTATGATGATAGTTCAGAACATTTATTTTTATTTTTACGCTAAATATTCATTATCGGTGTCTGTTATTATAACCCAAATGCATAGTATTTCCCCTTAAACACCTTTTCTAGATACGATTTGCGATGGTGGTATGGTCGATTATCTCCTGGTTCAAAACTTTTCAATAAGGACCGTTCTTAATATTTTTTCTTCAAATGCTGTTATTATTATTGATCAATATCGGTGCCAGACTATTTTATGAACGTCACGACTTTCTATTGGTGATTGGCTAGACAGGGCATGGTGGTATAGGCAATACATTCCCACGATTAAGACGGACCGATTTGATAGAAGGGTGAACAGAAGTAGTTTATGAAGGCTTATCATCTAGGTTGTTTCACTATATAAATTAAAACAAACTATTCCACAGCATGTAAACAACAGAGTGAAACAAATAGAACCAAACGGTGTTATGATAGTATGATAAAATTATCGGTGGGCAAACATACTAACCAGGTTTCCAGCAAAAAATTGTATGCTACTAAAAGGTTATGATTGAAACAGATCAGTGAGAACGTACCTATATGGTGATAGGGAAGAGTGAATAGTTTAAAAAACTACACTCATTTCTTTCACTGAGCTAATATAATTATACTTAGTAGCAGGATATAAAGCGGTAGAAGATAAACAATGGCTCCTTCTCCTTAATCCTTGTAATGTTCAGCTCTAAGACAAGATTCCTCATGCGAGAGATAAATAAACAGATAAATTGTGACTGATTATTGCACCAATAGTGAAATACAAGATGTTCAGTGGCCGAAGGAGGAAGACAAGACCCCCCCATCGGAGTGCGAAATCTCTTGATCCAGGGCTCACTGGAGGATGGGTATTGGCGTGGCCTGCAAAAGGCACACCTCTCCAAAATATAAAATGATACAATACACCTTCTCGTGTCGAGGTGAAAATAAATTGGTTTTCAATAAGGATTTATCATTTATATTTGTATAGCACATTTTTTACATTTTAATGAATGGTATGAAATATCTAACTCATTAATGTATGTGCAAATTTTCAACAAATGATGAACAAAGGAATTAATAATCATCTATTTATGGAATAACATTATGGGAAGTAAAAAAAAATTCTAACCCTAAAGAAAACATAATGAAAGGAAGCTTAAAATCTAAAGAAATCACTTGGTACATGCGGTACTAATTAGTAACTTATTGGTTACTAAGTCATTGCTAAAAATCCTTCATTTCATTTTGATATTGTGTGGCATCGATTCATCTTTATTCAAGAAATTTTCGCTTTTAACGCTAGACATTACCCTCAGGTCCGATTAGCTCACGCGCCAATATTTGGACACAAATCACTCTCGCGGTCAGGTCAAGTCTCATACATTCGATCACTCATTAATGAAAAATGGTATGCTCAATGTTAATGTAAAATTAAAATCCCTCTGATCTCGCATGAGGAGAATTAATGAAGGATCAAAAGTAGATTTACAAATAGTTTTATTACGATGCATATTTTGAAATTTGTTTGTCATCCGTGTCTATTTTGACTGGCGAACGATCAGTGATTCAGTCATATCAAATCAGAAGCGATCCGGTCTTTGATCGGTCGCAGCTCCCTCGTCTCGTCCATATTCTAGTCGACTAGCCATTCAGTGAGAACACTATCATTTGATTACGTGTATATCGATTTTGATTTTTACCCAGATTTGACTTAATCAGACCATGAAAAGCTGATAATTTTTACTCAAATTAAAATCACACATCATATAATTTCACTGCATGGTTTTTGCAAGCGTCGTCTCAATCAAATATAACAAATTTGATAGCGTAAATAATACTATTGTGAATATAGAATATACCCTCCCTAATACTACCAAATGTAACTTAATAAGAACGAACACTTTAAAAACAAAAATTACCGGTACAAAAGACTTTGAGAACACAACTTTTGAAGTTCATTAAATTTACCCCGGAATCCACGTAATATACAGTATTAAAATTTTATAAGCACCGATACTTCGTGATGATTCACCGTTGGGGCTTAAAAAAATTTGTATGGAAAAAGTTCTTTAGCCGCAAATATAATTAACAAACTTTTTTTTACTCAATTTCTTAAGTACTTTTGATGATAAATTTGTTTGAAAGTTTTCAAAATAAGGAAATATTCCACTTAGGGGGCTAAATTTGACAAAACTCTAACATATATATATTTTTATACATATAAAATAAATGGTTTGTTTTATTACTTGGTCTTTGACATTACAAATTATAGATTGTACAACACTATATTTTTAATCTGTTTACCGTGAGACGGAAAAGTAAATGTTTTAGTTTAATACCAATACAGGGTTTGATTGCAATAATTTATTGTTCGTTGTGAATGTACGTAGCTTTTTACTTACTAGAATTTAATGGTAAGTTGTAAGTTACAGATTTAAATCAATCTTCCGATTTTTTTTCAGTTCCATTTATTTTTTTACAATGGTAACATAACATACGATTAGTATAAAAGTATAGTACAGTATAGACTACAGAACATCTTTTAAAGTTTAGCGAGGCCGTACACCTGCATTTAAGTCTTGTCCTTGTTTTTCTTCAGCTATCACTCATCGAACAGGAATCAGGACAGTGCACTGATTCAATTATGAAGCCTGGCGTTTGTTTTAATCGAGCAAGGAATTCAGCATACTTCCATATAGTTTAAATGGTTCGATACAATATGGAGGCATAAAATAATCTTATTATAATTAAAATAAGCCCTGTAATGGCGTAAACAGCAAATATCAATCGTCGATTCGAGGATCATTTGGTTCATAAGTATTTCTCATAAGCTTTTTGATTTGAATTTTCGAAAATATGCATAATCAAAGAATGACGGAGAAAATGGTGAAATAATATCAAACGACGTTCATGAAACTCGACGTGGGCTTATTGAATGTATATAAACAACTAATACGCTTATGTGTGAAATATTGTTAGCTTACATGGATTTGAATTCGATAATACCCGTCCTGACCTACAACAAGTGGGACTGTCGTACAAACAGCACCACCTGAAGCGTTTGTTCGCGCTACTCGAATATAGAAGATATAATTATTGCGTGTTTTAATAATACAAAAACATTCCAAAACGTTAAAATATCTCTTTCCATCCGATGTAAAATCGAATCGTGCTCAAAAGTTTTAGGTTGTTTTTTCCGTCATTGCGTTTAACCCAAACGAAAATGAGCATAATTTAAGGTATTGTTGAATATATCCTTATAACGTTTTTTAGATCGTATAACGTACTTTGAGAGACTGGCAGAGACGATCGTCATCTGCCTGCAGGGCATATTGTCTCTAGGCAGAGCTAGTTGGGTATAAACACGTTATTTTAATTGTGAACTTGTCGTTTTAAAACCATTTTCTGCACATATTGCCAATCCGCGCTGTATGTTTGCGGTTCCAATCAGAATTTAAATGGACGACTCTAATTCGGATTTGGGCAGTCTAGTAAGTCGTGTAATCCATGCACTCTACATTCTCATTTAGAATTACCACTAGTTCTACATCCGCTTTAGTTGCATCGGACGTATTAACGACACCGCTAGTCCCCTGTTTAATTATACGAAAGTATGCAGACAATTTACGCAACCCCCAATAGACAACCGTCAGCTGAGGGATATTTTCGCAAGACTAATACTTTTTCATTCCTACTTCGAAATAAGCGGAATAACTTACCCCTTTGTTCTCAAACATATATACATATTACATTATAATTAATAAGTAATTAATTAAGAACATTATATAACAATAACATTAATTATATACATATTATGTAATGTTTTTCATGGGAATGTATTAATTGTGAGAAAAGTTATCTTTAGTTATTGTACTGAGTTTGTTCAAGATCCCCTATTCCTCGATTAATGTACATCTAAGGAAACCATAATAATGGTATTACACAGCCTGATATTTAATATGCAATTAATATTGTGAACGCGGATAAATTAGCTGTGAAATCTAAAACAATTTTATGTCAAAATTAGAACGAACGAGTTTTCAAGTTATTTCTCTGATAGAGAACCAACAGTGGACTGTGATATAAAATAACGACGACAAATACCGAAATCGAGTAAAACATAGCAACAAATTATATTAATAATCAATAAATTAATAATTTTCAATAAATTTCAAACTTACCACCAATAGCAGAATCCCGTCGCCGCTGACCCGTCTCTCTGTAAGGGAAAAGGGGTGGTTTTCGGGATCGGATAGATCGAAATTGAAAGGAAAATTTTAGGAATCAATCCCCTTTACCTGTCCGGCGATCGGTCCAGTCTCGGGCAGGAGCTTCCCGCCTAATGGATGATGTTTGACTGCTTTCCTCGACTTTAGGCGAAGGATACATAAAAAACTTCCGAACCATGTATCTGTTATGACTACAATCAAATTCAAACCGATAACTTAGGATTCGACAAACTAATCTCACACGTTAATTTCGGCACTCGACAAATTCTGATGCTACTACAACATTTACATTACTAATTGGCCAGCGATAGCCAATGAAATAATTTTCTTTTTTTTCTAACATAAAGTTTTCTGTTTTTAAATTTTAGATTGGCTCAAACAAATATATTGAAGTGTTTCTCAATTTAGTTATACTTTTCTGCCTTTATGAAACCTATATAATGGACATAAACAGTATGATATTTAATAGCCACATGAAACATGATATATTTTCTGTTATGAACATATTATCCTTTTATCTATTATCTTCCTTTTACATTTCTTTTAAAAGGGTGGTGAGGTTCGCAATTTTTATTTAATTGAAATAAATTGTTTTTTGTTACACCTGATATTGGGAGAAGTTTAAATTCAAATCCAAAGTTAAGTACCCTTCACGCGGTGATCTACAAATTTTTTATTGTATATTATTTAATTATTTTTCGTATAGTATGAATATTTCTCCCAACTATGAAAGCCGAGAAAAACTCCTGTTTGTTAAGAGTTTTACTAAGCATTATTATTAGTTGATAACATAACATCACAACAATCCTTAATTAAATCATAGCTTAGTGGGCAATTGGATCCCTGGGCACCCATTACATTAATGAGACATATTGTTTACATCCTGAATAATACGTACAGCAGAGAATCACTGAATAGAAATTATTTCAAGGTTTATTTCGGAATGAAAAGATAAATCGCTGAATCAAAGTCGGCCGGATCTCAATTTCCATTTCACTGCCATTTGTCCATTACCGAGTTTGGGATTAAGGAATTCACTTAGACGGAATTTCTTCAATATTATCTTGAAAGGGCTTGTTCAGTCTGCATACATAAATTAAGGAAAGTAAGAATGTAACTCAAATTTTAAAAAAAGAATTTAATTTTTAAAATATTATTTTATATTATCCTATTATGTTTTATTTATGGCGTTTTTTTTGTTTTTGTTTTTTTACAAAGAGATGAAATTAGGTAGTCGTTTGACCTCACAAATGAAAATACTGCAATTTATTTTCATTTTAGCTTTTTTTTTCAGTTTGTGTAAAAGTAGGATAAATAAAACACGTTTTTTTTATTGTTAAAAGAACCATACTTGAATATAGGTGGATTTTGACTATGTCACTATTTGTTTTATACACTCTACAATTTGCAAATAATCTATCTATACATTGGCTTACGATACATCTTTATTTAAAATAACATGGCCTTGAAAGCAATAACCTGAGTTCACAATCACTACAAACCCTCATCAAACACAGATGAATAAAGTGCTCCATTATTTAGCTTATAATTTCTGCAAACAAACTACTTTTCCAATATTAGATAACTTGAAATTAATACAATCTTATAAAATCTAAATAAGAATTTAAAGAAAAAAAATATGGAGTATAAAAGAATTGCCATTGCGTCCAAAAACGATAAAGATGGTAATTGAGAATATCTGCTACAAGTGCACCTTCTAAAATTATTAAAAATAAAAATTCTTACTGTGATATAGTAACAGAACAATATTACAGCAACAATTATTATTATGACTGGAAGCTACATAAATTATGGTGATGATCGACATAAACATTGGAAAAAGAACTGAAATACATTATAAGCTATACATAAGTTCATAAGTCACAAATTGGCATATTCTCGAAGACAGCATACGTTATTTGGAATTGTCGTATGGTTTAATTGGTGATTAAGTTACGTTTAATTATGATTAAGTAAAAAACTCTAAAGTTTGTCTTCCCAAAAGTTTGAAGTTATATCCTACGTGAAATTATACATCGAAACCTTGTGGTAAGACAAAATTGGACTTTGTTTTCCTCTTTAGAATTATCGTTTTAGGAAAATTTCCTGTAAAAATTATAAATAAGTGTGAATAAATAGCATTAAAAATTAATAGCATATAAGGTTACTTTTGTAATAAATTATTCCCTTGGAGGGGGCAGGGGGTGCAGTGTGAACACAAGAGGTGGTGCCGTGACAAGAGGGTTAGTTGTTGATGAATTAAAACCGGTCACGCCAGGAAGGCTTCACTTCAGGTCGATACCATGTCCTCTGCCACTTCCCTGATAGTCAACGAGGCCGTCTTCCCTATTTCCGGATTCGCATCAAATTCAAGATTTTCGAAAACTTATTTTGTCTACCTGCGTGTATATACTACGGTAGTGGTAAATAATGTAGTACTGAAATGATATATTCGGGGACATTTCACCCCAAGAATAACAAGAAGAAACAAAATAAGAATGTCCAGCAGACAAAACAAATAAAAAATGCATAAATTACAGAGATTTGATAAGCTTTAGTTATAAAGGGGATATACGATACAAATCATCAACAAAATTATAACAAATACATAATTGAAAAATAATTGAGTAGAGATGAAAAAAAAAATGAAGAGAATATATGAATTATTACAAGAGGGTGGAAGGTTGCTGAGATGACGAATTATAAGTTGTTAGATTAGAGGGAGATAAGGTCTATATTTAAAGAGCTGAGTTGATGAACGACTGATATCGATGGGAATAGAGTGTCAAAAGTTGGTGGCACGTATAAGAAAAGAATGGTCAAAGGAAGCAGATTTGTGAGAAACGGTAGGATATAGTATTATGGAATTTTAGTCACCATAGTACTGAAGAGTAGGGGGTCTTAGGAAGTATTAACGACGGGTAGAAGGGTACAGTACTGAAGAGTAGGGGGTCTTAGGAAGTATTAACGACGGGTAGAAGGGTACAGTACTGAAGAGTAGGGGGTCTTAGGAAGTATTAACGACGGGTAGAAGGGTACAGTACTGAAGAGTAGGGGGTCTTAGGAAGTATTAACGACGGGTAGAATGGTACACCCATTCCAACTCGGAGCAGTGCTGCGAAATGCAACATTCAGAGCTGTCCTGACATTGACCAAAGCACGTGTTGTGTTTTCTTGGAGTAAGTTAGAATTTAGTGTTCATTTAAGCATGGTTTTCAGACATCAGAAGCGTCTAATTCTCTTATTAATACTCAATTCCACGCTTCCTGGGCATCCTTCGATCCAACGATCACCATAGGCAGGAGATCGCTATAACCTCCTATTCTAAGGTAAGGTAATTAATTTTTACACTGCCTAAATTTTTTATTGTTGCATTGCATACCTTTATATTGAAAAATTACTGATTAATTTTCACGCATACAGAAATATTCCACAAAACTTTGCAATCCACTAGTTAGTGGTCGGTTAAATTGTAATGACGAGAAGTATAAAAAAAAAAAAAAAGAAGGAGCGTGAAAAAATTAGGGCTTAATAATTTTAATGGAAGCTATCTAAGTTTGGGTTTTATCCAACAATTTAAACACATTAAATGGAGTAATTCCAAAATAATTGCAAAATTTCGAAAAAAAAAATTTTGCTAGCCACATTATAAATCATTCATTTTATACATTCCTTGCCCCCTCCCCAATATTATAGATATATTCATTTTTTCAAATGTCAATATTTAGTGAATAAGATGATTTAACTCGTAAAATGAAGTATTTTTGATTTCGACTATTTTAGCTTGTTTATATTCCAAAAATAGCACTTTTCGGTCAATTTTTGTAAATTCTGTTGTTCTGTATATAATTCGACCGAATGAGTTTTGTGATTTTTTTCTAAATAAACAAGTAAATATATTTATATTGTCAGCTATTAGATTTTCGCTACGGTAACTTATTGATTTGTGAGTAGACAATCTTGTTGACTTAACGAACAACTAGCAGGCATATCCTAAAACGTACCACTTTCTTGAGGTGGCATAATAATGTCCTGTAAATGATCAACAAAAGAGTCGAGAAATATAAAACAATCCATCACAATTATGCACAAAATGTTTACGATTGATTTGGTTATTAATCGTTTCTACCGGCAAAAAATGTATCAAATAACAATAAAGGCTGATCTTATTTGCATATATATTACTATCACTGACTCGGTGCAAAGTCACTTTTTTATTATTAGTTTGAGAGTCATGAAAAAGCTGTTGGCGAGTTTGAATTGTGACAATTTACAATCTTGTTAATTAATTTTTTTTTTTTTTTTTTTTTTTTCTTAGCTCTCAAACTTATAAAATAGGATGTGGGAAAAATAAAGGAAAATTATTTTGGGCTAATGAGTGCCTTTCACTAAGGGGAGTCCCCCATTTGAAGGGTGTATGAGAAGGATATAAGGTGTGGAATGCCTGAAGGAGGCGGGTGGATTCGGGAAGGTAGTGAGAGTCTACCGAGGGTGGGTTAATTAATTGAAAAGCTTATTGTTTACTAAGGTGGTTTGCAGAGGGATTAACTGGGATTCAGAGATCTGAAATTCCCTCAGTTTGTTTAACGTGGATCATTATTAACTGCCTTTGTCACATGTCATTGCCCTTGTCTTACCAGTTATTAAAACATTTTATATGAAAATTTAATACTTTTTTATATTCTATTTGAATTTAGTTGTTCTTTTACTGAAACGGTCAGAGAGTAAGGTAGGCCGAGCTTCGTTTATTAAAAATTGAGTTTTTAAATCACAATTATTAATGCTGGCTAATCACAATGTAATTATACAAATAAAGAACTTGAATTGCTGTTCTTTTATACTTTTTATTGACCAAGATGTAGGTTTCTTAAATTTCAACTAAAAACTAATAGTCATGTGTAGCGTAATATACTTAAAAGTTTTAGAACGATTGGATCGTTCGGGAAATATTGACAGAAACTTAAAAGAAGGTAGCTCCGTACCTGCAGGATAGTAAAACCACCCTCTTTGGCCTCAGCAATAAATGGTTTTAAATCGGTGTTAGTTATTAAGCCTTAGCAGCTTCAGACAATAACAAATCAATGTTTATCTTCCCTTAATTACCACTTTGCCGGGGCAACCTCCAGACAAGCACTTGTTGAACGAAGCACTTTTTACACGCTATTGAAGTTGAAGCCCTGCCAAGAACAGGCTGAGCTAACTTAACCAGTTTGAAGACTTACCAACTTTCTCCTTTACACCGTCTGGTAATAAATATTATCAATGGTGTGTACAGTACTCTAAATTACATCTAGTATTTATCTATTAAATAAAATTCCACACTTTCGCAAAACACAATCATTAAATGTTTATTTATTAAGAGAAAACTTGTACATGGAGTAGGAATGTTTATTTAACCAGTTGTTAACAGGGAAGGTTCTCCTATTGTTTCTTGATACCAACCAAATAAATATCACAGTACAATTATTAAATTTTTATTATTTTTATTATTATTCAAAAACAGTAATATTGTATTTTTGTGTGTTAATATTGTATTAAAACAATTTTTTTAACAAATTTTAAAACGTGCGTCAATAATAATAGGAAAAATATATGAACTTCCTAAATCCAATTATCTAAATATAAAAAGCCTATTGTCACAGGAGTAAATGTTTACGTCAAGAAAGTATAAAATAAGATAATAGATAAAAATGAACTGGCTCGTATCCGGTGACGAGGCTGACGGAGGAGCGTGGGGGACTTCCCATGACTTCGCTTCCTCTTTCGCATGCGAGGGAGGTGAAAACTATGTGGACTTGGGAGGCCCCTGGGCTGTTTGTAAATATTGTATGGATGAGCGAGTGAATGATTAATTGTAAATATGGTATGAATGAGAACATTTATCTCAATTACTTATTGCCCAATAAGGTAGATTGTAATTTTATCATAATAAAGTTTTTTATAAAATAGATGAAAATATCCATATCTAATTTAAAAATTCATGATTGAGTTAAATATAATTGGAGATACAGAGATTTAATCTGTGAAGAATAATGAATCTATAAAGAAATATAATACTAATTAGCACTTGCTCATGTCACAACTGCATTCGTATTTTCTTAATACGCAATGTTTACAAAAAAGTTGAACGAGATGTCAAGTCTATTTTTCGTTCAATTATCACCGATTTTATTGCATACTGTCGTACATTTTTCCATTATAAATTGTTTTAATCAATATACAATCATTTCTTATTGAAATCCCCAAGTTTCACAACTGTGAATCCTATCTCAGGAAAATTGAGAGTACCGAGGAATATATGTTAGATGCCCTCAATATTTTATTTTCAAGCTGAGTTAAAAGTTAAGTTTTCATTGTCACAATTTTTGTGTATTATTTCAACAGTTAATTGTCACAAACATACTAATTACTTTTACTCATTTCAAAGTATCTCTATTCATAGCTAAACGGTCATGGGCTGATGGGGGGGGGGGGATCTTCGTTACCCCGAATTTTCCACTAGCTACACGGGGAGAATCTTGGGGCTATACTTTGGGCCTACTGTACTGATTTTGTATGAACATATTGTATGAGTGTTGATGAGAGAATGAATTATACATATTGAGTGAGTGGCATTGTGTGTAAGGAATAAATGAGTTATTTATATCACAATTATCTATTAATGCTTGATAAACAAATACTAATTTTTAAAACTAAAATAATTTCTGCTATACTAATAATAGTGGCAAAACTTCTAACAATTTTGGAAATATTTTTTTTTTAAATATGGTCAGAAAACCATAATAAATAAAATAATAAAATAAAATAATTGGGTTAGGCACTAAACTACAACAGTAACATAAAAATATTTTGTTCGCATGAAAGTTGAAGTTACATGTGTAGTAGTTATAACGATATATGCAACAATAACGAAAAAGTGTTCAAATAAATATGTATAGCAATTATTTTTCTATAAAACCCAATAGTCACTTTTCAAAATATTTAAAGTGGTTACGTAGAAAATTCACATAATTAGCAGTGAAGCGGTAGTGACGTAGGCGCTCTCAATGACCACTTCAGTAATACCGCACATATATAAATATTTTGATCTATGTGCCGCATATAAATACATAATAATATTAATTATTATTGTCTTCGTGACTCGTATATTCCGTAATTTTAATAAAATGATACAATAGGACTCATATTCACTAACGGTTAAATGGTACACTGTTGGATTTTATCGTTGTGAAAATACATTATTTATTCATCCGCATTAGACGGAAGGGTAGTGATGCGAGAAGGCCCAATGAAAGGGCCTTACGACACCCATAAAGGGTGTCTACGAAACCTATAAAGTGATTTCCTATGCACTTCGTGACCTATCTCAGTCCATTTGTAGCTTTATGTCCTGCATAAGCATTTACTAGGCGTCTTAAACATAGCAATAACCTTTTCAAGATACAGCTACTTTACTAATGGTTTGTGAATTAGTTTCTCTTAACGCGAGACAGCTACGATCTCCTGAATACTTTTGTATCTTATCGAGATTATCTTTGCAGGGCTAACCGCAATGGACCGATCCTACTATTGAAGTAACCAGGCTAAAACAAGTTTACAAACAACAGAAATAATGACAAATACGTTTTATTATTCACAGAATCCCAAGGGTTGAAATGACCATACTTTTCATCTGCCTGCATAAAGTTTAATAATTACTAAGTAATGAATCAGAGTCAGAGTTTTAATCAGAAAATTAGCTCGCATAATAACAGATACAATGACATTTTATTTAATGACGGTAAAATCAAATCAAATGTGATTATTATAAATTTTTTAACATCGCCAAAATGAGAGGTTTGCAAATATGATTAAATGGAATATGAAAAACATCAGGCTACATCGAAGTAGCCACGCTCCCAAGGCGAAAAATTATATTTTCATTTAAAAAATAATAGACTATTTATATCAAGTTTATAACGATTATAAGGTTCCTAATTGATCGCCTCATTTGGAATAAAAAAAAACAAAAAAACCCTCCCGTTTTGACAATGTTAACAAATTTTATAATTTTATTTTACTATCATTATAAAATATTACATATATAACATCCATTGTGCCTGTTATAATTTTCTTATTATAGTTCTGAAGATCGCAATGTATTGCTGAAAACGCTTAGAACCCTGTAATTTCATGAGGGCAGCATAAAGAGTGTAGTTATTAACTTAACCTTAAATACGTTCTGATAAATACAATAAATGTTTTAAGTTTATTTTTAGGATTTTTCTATTCTTGTTCTTCATTGTTATTAACAATTCCGAATCGCGGCATCCCTGCTCTTATTATATGTTTATTATTAATTTGGGTGGTTATGTGTGCTTGATTGGAAGGTAACAGTATTAAAAAAATGTGATTTATTAGTATTATATAAACTTAAAATAAATAAATATTGATATGTAAGCTTGAAAAAAATCTCAGACGTCTTAGTTTACCTTTTGTTTGATTTGAATGGAGCTCAAGCTTTTGAAATACAGATTTCACGTTGTTTTATGGAGGTGGGATAGCTAAAACTCATTGAAACCCTTTATTTGAAGAATGGACAATAGAAGGAGAATACAATCATGAAAATTATGGCAAGAATATAATCCTTAGGGATAAAACCTTATTTTATTATTCACCAGGTTATAAGAATGAGATTGAGATATATTATTGTATATGTTATCATAAAATATTAAATGATGTAAGAAA
The DNA here is from genome assembly GCA_930367205.1 of Acanthosoma haemorrhoidale. NCBI lineage: Eukaryota > Metazoa > Arthropoda > Insecta > Hemiptera > Acanthosomatidae > Acanthosoma > Acanthosoma haemorrhoidale. The sequence continues at coordinate 80,739,921 of OV884015.1, read as the reverse complement.
ATAATTGTAGGCATTGTCAAGTCATCTTAGAAAATATGAGGTTGTGATTTTTATACATTGTTGAAGACACTTTACTTAATGGAGGTTTCAGCTCTGATATAAACCTGTTTACCAATGGAAGGTTCATCATTAAGCAAAAACCCTTAACGTGGCATCCATAACGGATACTAGCATACTTGCACGTAAGCATGCATAGCATATCTCACTCCCTAAACTCTACTTACTACTACATTAGAAACAATATAAATTTAGTTTGATTCTAAAATTTCATTAAAATATATGTGGCTGGGCCCTAAACAAATATCAATGAGCATTACTGATCCGGTTAATGCTACGAACTGTACAGTGAAATAAGAATGGAAGACATATGCTTAAATAAAAGTAAAATGAGCAGAATAAAGGGATTGATAATTCAACAGCTCTTATAAATGCATCAAAGTCATTGTATGGTGTTTGGCTCATATTTATTCAGGAAATCAGAAAAAAACAATGACGGATCAGTCGAATAAGCATAGTTTTGTGGTTGTCTTATAAGCTGTTAAGACATTATGGCCCAACATCATTGGCAACGTGGGTGTAAGGGTAAGTATGTAACACCTCTTAATTAACAACGTTGCCGCACACTTTTAATTTGACGATCGTGCTCAGAAACTCATTTTTTTTTCCAACTGTTTATGACTGCCAGATGAAATCGAGTGTAAGTTGTATGTTTGGAAGTGAAAATTGTCACATTTGGCCACAGTTTTTCCAAAAAAACTGTCGACTGCTATAACGGTCATTTGCTCATCATGTCATTTTTTCCCTTCCCGGAGCAAATGACGGCTATGACCGTCGTGAAGACTATACAACATTTGCTTTACTAATTCAAAATGATTCCTATGAATAAAAGAGAGTAAATAGGTGTAAACTTAACACAAGAAAATCAGTTTGAAACAAAATTATCATTTGTAATTTATTTTGCTTCCATAAAGAGATGATGTCCTTTACTCAAATATGGCTGCATTAACCGTAGACTACTTGTTTTTGATGTTCCCTGTATGTTGTCTGATTTTCCATGTCAATTTCTCTTTGTTATCATACCAAATATCGTCATCGTCGATAATCCGCTCATTATCTGTCATTATGAAGTATTAAAAAATACTTGCAGAATAAATGGTTCGTCTTCACAGAAACACACTTTTCAACTACATGAGCCGAAATGTACTAAACATTTGGTACGACTACCGAACATTATCGCCGTCGTGAACGTCTGTTATAGCCGTCATTTGTCTCTAGATGCCCAAATGTTTCGAAGCGGTAAAGCATGAGAAAACGCATAAAAGGACAATAGACAGGCGGTCTGAAAAGTTTCCGACCTCAACATGAAGATGATAATAAAATCAATAAAAGCTAGTGAAATAAAAGCTAAAAAAAAAGCTTTGCGAGGTCGGAAACTTTTCAGACCGCCTGTAAATATGCTGTCTGGCATGCTACACCTTTTTTTTGTCGATGTATTACTCAATAATTAACGAGTGTATGCGTCAATATACTTCGTACTAGCGCTGTTCTTTTTTTTATTGATTGAAATGTGCACGAGGGCTATAGCCGTCGTTTGCCTACATATCGCCAAAGATCGGACGGCTATAGCCGTCATTTGCGGCAACGTGTTAAATACCCATTTTTGTTAGCGATATCACGAAGGAATGATTATTCTGGGAGAACAGAACTATAGTCAAGAATAGACAAAAACAAATCTACGTACTAGTGTTGTGTGATTTCTAATTCTGGCTCAGAAAAATCTATAATTTGAAACATTTCTCTTTGAAATTATATCGTTGAGTCGAATAGAAACACATCTCCGCAAGCACCTCACAAAAGTACTGTAAGCACATAGATCGTTTTCGGAAGGACATGCAACTGTTATTTTCTCAGCACTTGATAATTGTAGAATGACAGCAGAGCTGTGTTTCATTTCAGAAATATAAACCCGCAATCACCAATAATATCTATAAGAACATTAAATCTTTAATACCAGTGAAGGAGAAATCACATAGATGACCGCTTTTTTTCCTTAAATAATTTATATAAGCAGAATATTTGCATTGAAATGGACTCCTTGTACTGCAGCAGAGCTGAATTAACTTAAATACTTAAAAAAAAGCAGCCATCTGTATATTAAATAATAGCTTCTCTCTAACCTTTGTAAAAAATAATAAATTTATCTCTTTATAATTCAATGGTTAGAGAAGGAATCTTTTAACATCCAGATAGCCAACATTTTATGATTTTATTAATTTTTTTGATCATATTTAAACAAAAATATTATAGGGTAGGCCTAGGTAGATAGCCTGCCATACTTTTCAATGTTTCAGAACACATGCAGAGGAAACAATCGAACCGCCTGTTAGGGGCGCGGGGTACAGTCGTACCCCAGCTGAATACAACGCAATTCAAAAAGTGGTAAGGGACGTCGAGCTGAATGTAGTCAAGCCCGTAACCGATTGTTGAGAATAGTGTAATCAGTGGATGTGTAATGACCATTTGAATGATACAAGCGTTAAAAGTTTGGAGATATAATGATTTGCATTATGTTTAATTATTAAACAATATGCGAAAACCGAAAACATATTAAATTTAGAACAAAGAAAATGTTTTCTTCAGCTGTTTCTTCATTCCGAAACCATTTTTAATTTTTATGGTTGGATAATTAATCATCTTAAGGTGTTTAAAAGTTTTATTTTTTTAGTAGTGAAAGCGCTAGCAATATTCGAAATACTAAAAAGCTGTTGTTAAAAAAACTTTGTGTCAATTAACTAATGAAAAATCACGGGCCTAACAAAGGGTTAAATTAGATCCAGTCTTTAGGGCTTGGTATTTAAAATACAACTGTAAAAAAATGATTACAAATAAATCCCATTGTTTGAATATATGTTGTAAAACTGAAACAATACATATTTCTTTAGCGGGTCTGTTGAGAGGAGATTCGGAAACATCCCTGTTGAGGACTTATGATGAATAAGTTGGTAGAATAGTTGAGACACTTGCTTCAGACATATTAAAGTTAAACTGCCAAGCCTCCCGACCCGCATCCCTCCTCCCCCCGTGGGAAATCACTCTCCAACGTTTCACGACCTTCCCAAATAATAAAAAAAATCAAATATTATATTTAAATACTTTTTTTGGGGGGGGGGGCAAAATAAATAAATCAAAATAAATTCAATTTTGAAAGTTGTATAACAGTCAGTTATAATTATTAAAATGTATCGGACTTAAAATTTTGAAGGTTTGGAGGTAAAACTTTGAACAATCCTTTCAATTCCTTGACTAACAAAAATTTACCGCAAATCATTTGAAATTTCAGAACAAATCCGAAATTCATATAAACAAAAAAAAATAGCAAAAACTGGAAAAAATATGAATTTTTACAAAGCTGAATATATAGCCCAAATTTGAAGGATTGGTTCTTTTAAGCACACAAATGTCTTCAAAAATATCTAATAAGACGTCCTCAAATCCACACAAATCTTTGTTTTTTCCTACAATAACATAGAGTTAGCTCACCAAATTTAGAAGATGAGATATAAGATCGAAAAAGAAAATACCTATACTGACGTGTATTAAAGCGTGTCGGGTCGTCACTAGGGGGGTGCCTGGTCACCCTAGCCCCTATAACCTGGACAATCGTTTCATGACGGCGTTACTATCTGACTCCATTTTTGATAGGTATGTGCCTCGACAATGCCATATGTTCAAGAGAAGAGGTACTCTGTACCTTTTTACATAAACAATTAGTCAAGTTTTCACAGTTCGAGCGGAAGCCACGCGTCAACGATTAGAGGTCACGAGAGACTAATTTACAGGGCTAGGAGCCCGCCTTAAGTACCCTATCCAGCCTTGTCTTCTGGGAGGGCTGGTAAGGGTGGGTTAGGCCCGCGGTTGGTTCCCGCACAGGTGGTGAGGTACCCACGGCTGACGCCTAATTACACGGCCAGCCCTGTCCTCTGGGAGAGGCTGCAAAAGGAAGCTTAGGACATGCGGGTTCCCTCACTCATGTGGTGAGGTACCCGCGGCTGACGCCTAATTACACGGCCAGCCCTGTCCTCTGGGAGAGGCTGCAAAAGGAAGCTTAGGACATGCGGGTTCCCTCACTCATGTGGTGAGGTACCCGCGGCTGACGCCTAATTACACGGCCAGCCCTGTCCTCTGGGAGAGGCTGCAAAAGGAAGCTTAGGACATGCGGGTTCCCTCACTCATGTGGTGAGGTACCTGCGACTGACAGCTGGTGACCCATCTCGTGTGACTTAGTTGGTACCCGCCTTTTATTGCTTCACATTTACAATGATTTATATTTGTTCATGTTATTTACATTTGTCTATAATACATTTAGTTCATGTTATTTACGTTTGTTTACAATATATATACAATAGAGTATAGGGTTATTTATCTTATGTAGTTAGCGGTCGCTACAAAGCGTCTATATTTTTAATAAAATGATTAAATCAATAAAATAAATTAAATAAATTAAAATATTGATACGAATGAGTTAGAGACGGCTTTATTTTGACATTCTGCTCAACAAAATAGAAATATCCACTTTCATATGCTATTGTAATTGAAGTAATTAAAATTGTTTTTTCAAGTGTTTTTTTTATGTCGTTGGTTAGTTAAGTTAAGGCTTCAATAAGACAAACTGGGGGGTAAGGGCAGACAAACATATTTTGGATGTAAACCAACGGTTTTTTAACCCACAAAGAAGAGTAATGTGAGCTATAGCCTCCTAGTTATTGCGTCCATATAAGCGTCTTCCAATAGGGACTTCCAAACTTTGACAGTTGATAGCGGCCATAGTGTTGAAGCTGCATGTGTCAAATTGGCTCTCGTTTATTTAGTCTGTTTTGCCAAATTACCATGGACGGATATAGCGTTCAACAACACGTGCAAATGATAAAATTGTTTTATCAATATGGGTGTTTGGTTCGGGCAACGTTCCACGCACTTCACCCATTTTACGGTCGCCATAACCGTCCTACCGAGAGGACTATTCACAGTGTGATGGATAAATTTGAGTCCACTGGTTTAGTAAACAATCAACGAAACGCAAGAACTGCTGAAAATATCCCCACTGTCCACGAGAGTGTGCAGAAGAATCCGAAGCAGTCTATTTCGCATCGATCACAAGGACTCGGTCTTTCCTAGACCACAACTTGACGAATTTTGCGTCGTGACGTAGGCCTGCACCCGTACTGACCCAAGAGCTGAAGGTAAACGACCATAGATAACGACGTGTGTTCGCTTAATGGGCTCTGGAGCAGTTGGAAACTGACCCTAATTTTCATCGAAAAAACATCTTCAGTGATGAGGCCCATTTCTGGATGAATGGGTACGTAAACAAACAAAATTGTTGAATTTGGGACGATACCAATCCACGTAAGATCCAAGATCGTCCCAATGCATCCCGAAAAAGTCACTGTTTGGTGTGGATTTTAGGCTGGCGTCATTGGTCCATATTTCTTTGAGAACGACATTGGCCAGGCCATCACCTTCAACGGCGATTGTTATAGGTCGATGATTACCAACTTCTTTTGGCCTGAATTGGATGGCATGGACGCCAACGACGTGTGGTTTCAACAGGACGGCGCTACGTGCTATACATCTCATGCCACATTGGACATTCTGCACGAGCGATTTGAGGGCATGATCATATCACGTGGAGGTGATGTGAACTGGCCACCAAGATCGTGCGATTTGACCCCGTTAGACTTTTTCTTGTTGGGTTTTCTTAAGTTGCAGGTCGATACGAATAAGCCACAAATCACAGCGATCCTCAAAGCCAACACAACTCATGCCATTGGTCAAATTCAGCCTGATTTATGCGCCATAGTCATGGAAAATTGGACATTTCGGATGCGCGCCACCCTGCGAAGCCGTGGCGGTAATTTGCACAATACTATATTCTATACATAATGGCATCAATAGGCCTTTCAAACGAATAAAAAATTTTGATGATATCTCACACATATATTGTTTTATTTAAACTTAAGAATAGGAAGCTCCTAATGAAAGACCCATTTGTTCTTAATATTCATAAACAAATTGTAAAAAGGAAAATTAATTAAAAGACACCGTAGCATCAGAAAACCAATTCTAACTAGTTGATCAAAGTATTTTCTCATGATCTTGAATATAATTTATGCTTTGTGACTTGAAAAAACAGGAGGCCTCACAACCAGCATAACAGATTGGAAAGTATATTCAAAGTGCATACTAAGCAGATTTTTTCTCGCTCAAGAAAACCCCTTCCTTTAGACATTCAAATTACAGTAAATAACAATTGCTGTAGACATTTATTTTCTTGGCTTAAATCAGTATTTCTTACTTCTAGTTTAAGTAAGTAAAGCTTATATAAAATTTCCTTCAAATGTTGATCATCCTTAATATACTAAATAAACCATTTTTTTTTCAATCAGGTTAAAAGTTAAGCCAATTCAAGATTTTTTGAAACTTATTATAAATTCTTGAGGTTCGTTATTTAATAATTGTTGCATGTTCTTGTTTATTATTGTTGAATCATGTGGATTTTCAAGATTCATTGAACTTATCCCCCTTTATTTCGTATCTTGAACTGAAAGATAATGATTTTTGTTTTGGATTTGAGTCAGTATTAAAAAAATAACACGTTGTTTTTTTTACGGATCTTGGGTTTGGTTGAAAATAGAGAAGTAACTCAGGTCGAAGGTGGCTACTGGGGGCCACAGTCTTAGCTGAATACCAATTTCGGGAAGTGCTCTCGGAGGTTCGGCTCGAATAGCAACTAGATGTCTCATCGTGATGTTCTTGCAGGGGGCAAGGGTCATCGTTGATCAAATTAAAATACGTAACACGTTTAATATACATGGTTGTCGGAAACTGGAGAAAACAAATCTTATACTTTTCAATGAATGCGTCAAGTTCATTTTGATAGGCGAAAACCACGGCAAAATCTGCAATTAGAAAGTAAACTAAATTATATTGGTCTCGGTGGTTAACTTTATTTAATATAATTAAATCATGAACATAAACATTGGGTCAGCATTAATGTTCTATTGTATGAGCTACCCAACGAGTTTCAGAAGATTTACTTCAGGGAGTACTGTTAACATTTAAACAATTTCAAAACGATATACTCATGAAAGTGGTCCTTCATACTTCATTCCAGTAGCAAAGGAACAGGGAGCTCCACAAAGATTTTTTTTTTTCTCCCAATCCCCTTAAAAAAAATGACAAAACTTTTATTTACTATAGATTCTTAGGCGAATCTATTTACATACTACATTTTATATGTTGTGCATCATCGGTACACTCTATACAAGGTCTGAATCGGCATAGAAGTTATATAATCAATACAAGTACAATGATACACAATGTACTTGGCTTCATTGACAAAGGCTCTACAAGGTGATGGGGCTCACTGATTTTGAGCTGCTCATGGTGAATGAATTCATTCACCGTAGACATATCAAATTCCTCGAGTAGCTGCAATACATTACCAACCCCGTAATTAACAATATTCCCCCCTCCCCTCCGTTTCCCCGTCGATGGCAGAAGGCTGTCAAGGCGTTAACGCTCTAGGATTATGTTGGTATGTAAGATTAGTTTTAGGATAGCTTTAAGTCCCTTGTGTGGCCCGAAGGTGAGCCTCATCCCCTGGTCCCCTTTTCATCATTTATTTTTAACTGTAATCAGACTAGTAATTTTGTCAGAAACTCCTCACAATGCAAAGCATGCAGTACAAGGACCCAGTCACGGCTCAATTTTTATAGTGATTAGGGGGGGGGGGAAGTTAACATTTAACGATGAAAAATAAAGACCTGAAAGGCACTTATGCCACATATTAAAACTGAGCACCGCTTGGTTGATGTCGGCGCCATCAATGGTTTTTGTACTTCGTTTTGGGGAGCCCACCGATACAAGCCTAAAAAGGTTAAAAGGGCAAACAGTGCACAGACTCCTTATAAGTACGCCATTCCTACATGTCAGGCGGTTACATATACTGTTTTGTGTAATACCGGGTATGATCAGAGGGTGTGCCGTGTAAACCACCTAACTTTGATGCCTGCATCGGTACAACACACCGTTATGTACCGGGCCTGGTTTATAACCACACGCTGTCTGGTACCGAAATACCGAATGTACATCACTTCATGTTATTTTTTTCATTCTCTTTATCCATCTTCATATTCAAATTTCAATTAGGATGGACACTGTTATGTTCGGTGCTCAGAACTAATATATTTTAACATACATAAACAGATAAAATGTATGAAAATATGTAACTAACTACCTATCAATCGATACACATATTTTTCACCTACCTTATCTGGAGAACCACGCCCTACGCTGGAGTCTGATGATTCAAATAGTTCATTTTATTAAATAAAATTTTTTTGGGATGGAATTTAATTATTCAAACTACCGTATTTTATTACTCTATCAAACTCTGAGCGTAGTCCAGTGGTGTAAAGTTATAATTAAATAAATTTTATTATAATGATTTGATTTGGTCCCAATCAATTCTAATCCAAAAGTAAATGTCAAGTTAATCAATGGAAGGAACTTAGATAGTAAAATAGAATTTACGATAAGATACGCTTAGGGTTGAATTTATGGATGATACCCATCATACGCAGCCAACCTTTTGTCGACTGCGGACAACGACACTAAGCAATAGTCGAATTTACATGAGTTACACACATAACATTATTTACGCGCCAAAAAGCATTGCTACATAGTCTTTGATCCTACAGCCAAACTATCTTGTTATTAAATTTACTCAATGCGGTGAGTTACACGTATAACAACACCCTTGTGTTCAAGTTAAAGGTATGATCTGCTTGTTATCTGTAGGGCACCAACCTCATTTTCTAGTCAAAATAAGAATGGTACGTTTATTTACCAAGAAACATATTCCGCTAATCTCACGGTATTATTCACATTCCTTTAAGAATCACGTGAACAGCAATATATTTCTTTTTGTTTTCTTCTTTTATAGCCCCATTAAATTTACAAATGATTATATATTGCCGGGCTCAGATATATGAGCCCCTAAGGTGGGGCGGAGACGCCCGCCACGGGCTAGGGTCACTACAACCTGTCCGGCGAGTGCCTAGAAAGAGATAAGTGAGTGGACCTGTGGTCTTTCACCTTGGCTGCCGGCCTAGTCGGCGGGAAGCTTAATTCGTTTTGATCTGACTCCATAAGATGTTAGAAGGTGTCCCCCAACAAAGCACTATGTTCAGGCGAGTGTGAACCGGAGATAAGCAGACTGGATTGCTGTGAGAGACGCTACTAGGTAAGTTTGTAGGATCACGGGAACCGTCGTCCAAGAGAGAGAGGTCTCTCCCAAGGAGCTGCTAGTTTTAGCGAGACGTAGGCCGGGATTCCCACTAGGAAGGTTTGGGGGCTGACAACGCCGGAATAAAACATAGCAAGGTTAGGAGAGAGAGATGCAGAGGTAGTTGAATGAGAAGACCATGGTTTCAGTAGAGCAGCAAGCGTCAGTGCAGAGAGAGAGAGAAGTGTTCAAGGTGCTCAACTAACTTGCATACTAATTCTTAACCCAAATCTTCCCTGACAGTCTGTTGCCAACGATGATGGCGAGGTGGTGGGGCCATAGTGTTAAACACTGGGTTGGTGCTGCAAAGTGTCAAAAAACTTGATGTGTCTCCGGCGGATGAACTCACCCACCGACGGCACACCAAGCAACGGGAGCAGGTCAGCGTTCTTTAACCTCTCGAGAGAGGTATGTCCGACCATTTTTCGCATGTTGGATACATTTGGCTGAATTGCCAGTCAAGTGGGTAAATAGCGGGGCACCGTACAGCAGAGCTGGCCGGAGGACACATTTATCAGTTTGAGACGAAGCGACAGGTTGGGTTATAAAATCATATGAACAGCAATATCACTATTTACGCTAATATTTGAACAAACAAACTTGCAATGTATTATACGGGTATAAAAATAAAACTTTAGAAGACATTAAGATAAATCAAATATTGTCGTTAAAAATTTGCTATGATGTGGAAGCGAAAAGATCATGAGCTAAGGGGACGCTGCCTCGGATGAGCCATTTATCGAGGAAGCCTGGCCGGGTATCTTAGCTCGGCTATTATTTATCGACGAAGTTTCATCACGTCTCTGATAAACCGCTGACACTTTGTGCCACTTGATATTCCCGTGTGACCCACAGGATCTGTTAGTCAATAGCTACTAGATATAAAAAAGGATAAAATAACTTTTGAAGTATCTTTTCCAGTTAGGTTATTCAGTGAATTATTTAATGTCCATTCAAGATTAGTTAAAGTCAGTTTCTTTAGTTTCAAGCATACACATGTGATTTACTTTATTATTCTGGCCAGGTCCACTTTGGAGAGTCATGTGGGGTTGATTTCGTTGACATCGACCTTAAATATGTTTAGCTTAAAAACTAATTAAATCTTTAACATTATTTTGGATTCAATACTACCAATTTTAGGTTTCATCGCACCTTAATAAATTTTAGCTAGTTTCTCGGCAGTCTCATGTACCACTAAGAGTTACATTTGGCGACCCCACCAGATGCAGTTACTTCGAAGACTGGGATGTCTAAGATTTCATGACATAGCGTACGACTTAAAGAATTATTTACATAAACCCAATTTGTTTTACACGTAAATGTTAAATTGCGCACATAGGACCTTAATCAGAGTTACCAATGCCCACCGGACTAATCCTTACTTTTATCAATTTATTATTTTCTATTTGTCACAGTGTACCAAGGAAGATAAAATTTTGATGAACCACCTCCCCCACTTGGTAGCAAGTGAAAGAAAGAGAACTTGAGATGGAAGGAAAGGTTTAGGGATCATTAAGCAAGCATGTGTTGCTAAGTGTGGAGCTCAGCTGTATATATAGTATATGTAGGATTGTAAATATTAATTACAGGGTGTTAAGTTAAGGCCATAGTGAACAGTTTATGGAGGAAAAGATAATTCACCATAATGTACTGTTTTATGTATTTAATCATTTTCCATTACCATAACATTGTCCTACATCATTCGCTCATTTACACCCCAATGCACTAATGTATGTATTGAATATTTCAACGGTTAAAGATATTCTAAGAGTAACTGACCGTTTAGAATTCAGCTTAAGGGTTTCGATGACCAACACCCTGTGAATTATGTTTTTGAGTTTAGTCCTTCCCTCGATTAGTACCAACCGTAACCTTTTCAGTTTATTGCGCTGGTGTAATCACCCTGGTGTTTATAGTTATGTTCCCTCTTAATATTTCTAATAAGAACAGGTTCGTGATGTTTGAGACCACCATTCCGTATTATACTTGTCCATTGAGCTTTCTTAAGATTTATTTTCTGGATCACGAGAATTCCCCCAAATAACACCTTCCTTGATATTCCTTCCTTGATCTTTGCAAGATTTTATCAAAGATCTCACTACATTCACTCTCCTTAAAGTTAAATACACTTTCACTCCCGCGAGATCCCTAGAAGTGCCGAGAATGCTACATTGCAATCAGCGAATTTCCTTTATTAAGCCTTTCCTCACTACAGCGTCTAACTTGTGGAAATTAAGCCACCTTATTCTCCACTAGTATTGTCCATTTCAAATATTTAAATTCCACTTGTCACCTTTCTGTCATCTAATTCCGAAGCTTATATCCTTTTTCGCTATAGCGATTTCTTGAAATGTGTACAATTTTACCTCTTGATTATTTCTCTACAACTAAGCAAAACATATTTATAATACATTGTTGATAAAATACGCGTACCATAAAAGGACATAATAAAATATCTATACATCTATTGATTAACGTATTGTGGCACTAATTAATATTGAGGAATTATGGCTTGTAGGTTGTATAATTAGTTACACAATTTGATTTAAGTTGAATTGATCAAATAGTACTAAGTAACTTTTGACAGTTGGCTGGTTTCAGTCATTGCGCTTTGTCACATTAAACCGTAACTTGAGCTGGTAGTTACCAAGTACTGCAAACGTCTGTTTGCCTTCCTAACTCTGGGAATCTCGAGTTAGTTAACTTTTCTGTTTAAAATAGAGGCCTCATTTAAATCATAATTAGTTTAATGAGAAAAAAAGTTAGCGAATTAATAACTTTTCCTAATTGTGTTGTTTTCCCTTCTCGAGAAAATCCACCCTAGGCCTAATCATGATCCAATTCCCCGTTGAATATGGAGGTGAATTTGGAACAAAAAAACAAGACAAAAGCAGTATGTCTGGTTCACGTTTATATTCACAGCAAACTCAGTTGTAGAAATTATACGGTTAAGCAAGGAAGAAATTAAAAAAATAAATATGGGAAAGGCTAGCATTCAAAATAAAAAAAATATTGTTTCATACAAAAAACAATTAGTATAAAGTATAATTACTTTATATTTTAGTTGATAACCAGAATACCGGTGTAGTATAACCAGAATACCGGTGTAAGGAAACAAGCTGTTATAATTTATCTAGAAACGAATGCTATTCACAAGAATAGGTTCCTGAAAAAATTAACAATCGATCTTGAGCTTAAACAAAATATTTAAATTATGTATAATTTATATTACTATTAAATGAGGTGTTAAACTGGTAGAGAAAGTATAGTTTAAGTTTTACCTAATGTTCGTTTTTCTTCATAAGCTTTTTTTTTAATTGCCAAGAGCTTTCAACAGCCTTGTCTGCCTTCCATAAGGGCTGCACAGCAATCAGTGACCATTGAAACCTATGCGGAACTAGAGAGGAGAGTGGTGTTATTAAAAACCTTAAATAATTTATTACCACCAGAGTAGTTGATCAATATTGATAATCAGTATTGATAAAATTTATAATGTAACTCGAATTTTTGAAGTTAGCTTTTAGATTTTTTACGCTGCTTGATCCCGAATGATTTTCAATAAAACATTCACTTATTCGGAATAACGAATGGTCATCACATCTATATTTAAACTATGAAATTTTTTTACCTTGCGTCAGCTCATTTTTAATTAAAAGTAGGCCTTTTTTGACGATATATGTATTGATTTTATGTATGTTGAATTTATTTGTTTTTTTTCATTTTATGGTTACAGACAGACTGGTAAAAATAGAGATCTCTTCAAAGCTAAATTAAATAACTTGATATATGTACACCTGTGAAGACAAGCCTATATAAACAGCTATGTTAACTATCCCTAAAGCACTTTCAAAGCACTATCACACCCCTACTGTAACCCTAACTGCCAACTTCCACGACAAACTTCCTCTCAGACCACCGAGGTTTTCAACCTCCACTCAACGGTCAATTACTCCCTTAGACTAGATACCATAGGAATGTTTGTAGACCACGCGGAGAAATATATAATTATTTATTTACTCATAGTGATTATTTTAAGAATTATAATAGAATTTACAAAAATTAAAGATTTAACGCAGTGAACAGAACCGAGCCTTGGTTTAAAACTGGTATTGGAAACTAACTATTGTGTAATAACAGCATTCAGAATTATTTTGTCCTCAATTTCATCATTGTTTAATTATTTAACTATTATAATGATTAGTTTAATTTACTAGTTTTGTGAAATAACTGCCAATTTCACACTTTTTAAAGCCGAAGTAAATGCTGTAGTATTTTTAAACTACATATTATATTATTATGTTTTTTTCTATCTATTTCTCTGATTTATATAGAATCCAATACAGAGGTTGTTAGCAATAGGCGTTATCACAGGATACTGATAATTTATCGTGAAGATGTGTATAATGTTAATAACACCAGTGTTTTGAATCCCAATGGTTTGTCTAGTTGTTATTTGGAGCTTTGTTCTGGGAAAAGACCTTCGGGCCATTAACGTCGTTGTTTGAATGGTTAAACTCATTCAGGGAGCACCCAGAAGCGAACCTGAGATAGTACAAGGAACAGAGCAGATCACACTCCTCGGAATCGGTGGGGGCACAGGAGGCACCCTAGTCCTACATGCCAGGCGGTAGTTATAGATATCGTTTTATAGGACAAGATCTGCGATCTGGATAAAGACCGTGTAAACCGCCTAACTGAGGCACATTCGGATAATCAAACAATGTCTCCGAGCCCAATGGTGTGAAGTATTTTATAAACTTCGCAAATCTGTAGACAAACGGCTGGAGTTTTTGGAATAAATAAGAAGTAAGTCAAATGTAGTACAAGCCATTGAATAATTTTAATGTGATTATTATCGTTTTATTTAAGTCTCCCACCATTAAAACATTGGTAATATATCAATGATCTATCAACCCTTATTTGCTGCTTTGTACATGTTAAGGGCCAAAAAATAATTTTCTTCGTACCATCTAACTGCCTCGGAGGTACATCATTGACTATTTAAAACAAAAGTATGTTGCCAGTCATGACTCCGAAAGTATAACAGGCTCAATATTATCAAAAAGAATAAATTACTTCGTGTAAGAGAAGGGTCCTTTTACTTGATATTCGTCAATAACAACAATTTATTTTATTACTTGCTTCTTTACTCATTCGTTAATTATGTAAATAATGCTTAGTTCTAAAAGACCAAATATTGTATGAATGAGTGAGTGAATGATGAATTGTAAATATGGTATGAATGAGAGCGTTTATCGCAATTACTGATTGCCTTATAAAAGGCAGATTGTAATTATAGCCCAATAAAGAGTATTTGTCAATAAAAGACCTATTGAATGATTGTTTCATCACTAAACAGGAACAGAATATTTCACCCACCTTGAATAAGACATTGTAACCTATTTCGAGCAAGGGACTTTTGTTTCGCGTCAACAAAGAAATTGTCTGGAGAAGAAAGTTTGAAAAGGTGATGTATAAGAGGTCATCCAATTGATTTTATGTCATATGGAAGAACTACTAGGCCGTCTGTTTTGTTCATACTTACCACACAATCAATTTTCCATTGCCAGTCTTTTTCAAAGAGATATTTCATAAATAAAGGTGAAAACAACTGACAAAAATGACAAAGGAATCATTTACAGGACTGTAGAAAAAAAAGAAAGCATTCAGTGTGCAGTGATAATATTGTGGAACGCTGATTATGAATGTAATAAACAGGTATGCATTGAAAAATAATTAAAGATAATTTTTTTAAAAAGTACCAGGATTTTAGGTTTTATTATTTACATATTTTATAATTCTGCTCATAAGCCCAAATCAAACTATAACATACTTTGATCACCAAGTACTCAGCAATTTTTTTTACCGGTAATATATATATATATATTTATTCTTTATTGTGCAATAATTACAATCTGCTTTTTATAAGGCAATAATAATACAGATAAATGATCTCATTCATCCCATACCAGTAATAAAAGATGAAATTCTCAGCAGTAACAAAAACCAACATAATAAAACAAAAATAAAATAAAATTATAATAATACTTAATAAAATATAAAAGAGATAAGTTGACAAAATTATATGTTTTAGGTTATTCCGACAATATATGTTTTGCACATTTGTGGATGTATCTTTTGAGATAATGCTTAATGTGATGAGTTTAAGCATATGGAAGCTAGAAAAAAGAAATGCTCTTTCTCGGTGTGAACATGCTACTGGATTATGGGTAATTGTGTCTGTTACCATAGTGTATCGAGAGTAGTTTTTAATGATGCAAAAAGCTATTTTTTTAACACCCTCCAATTTCCTGTAATTTAAAGTAAAAATATATCTCCAAACCGGTGCAGCATATGTCAATCTAGGGCAGATCACTGCTTAATTTGTTTTCAAGTATCGCTTTTGACTTTTCGTGGAAGTAGGGTGACATTTTACTAATCAGATTTTTAGTTTTTTTTTGCATTTACTGTTTAAGTGGTTCGTGAATGGGAAGGAGCGATCTTAAATTACTAATGGAATAGGATCAGGGTTGTTCAGAAATGCTCAAGAATAAATGGTGGGGTGATATTGGTCTACTTTTGGTAAATACTATTGCCCCTGTTTTAAGGGGGTTAAGTTTAATTTCTCATTTGTGCCTATTCCAAGTAATCCTGCGTAGGTTATATAAACGATATTTCGACTATAGGGTGTAACAGAGTTTCTGGTATAAGGATTCTATACTATGTTTTCTAAACCTTATCAATATGTCTTTCTGTATGTCTGTTCCAGTCCTTGTACAGAGCTTACTCTGTTCAAGCTAGATACCTAAAACTTTACATAGAGATACAATATAATGACCGCACGACATGAACTGCATAGCCATATATATAAAAAATTATTATCGAGTGTCAATAATTATTCAATTATTATTAATGAAATATATTTTTGACTATAATTTCCGATTATATTATCTCAACGTCCGTATCAAGAATATGTGTGTACTCCTGTTTTAATACAAAACAGAACTACATCCTCAAAAAGTCATCAAACCTGTAATTTATGCCGTGTTCGCAACTATAACTCTACCTGTATTCGGTCTAGAGGCATATTTTAATTCTAATTAATTAAGATAAAAAAAAACCAACCACAAAAAATATTTTTGTCTCACATGGGATCCAACTCAATTCTGATCAATAATAAGTAATATGTGTTGGGATTTTTGCGGACTGTTATTACAATTCATTCATTAAATCTGTGTCTATAAATATTTTCAGAGCAGCTGTTCGGTTTAGACGTGAACACTTTTTTAGGTATAGCTCCTAATATAGTCAATAAATGATTATTTCCTAGTTAAAAAAAACATAACAATAAATATACCTCAGCAAACATTTTACGAAATAATATACAACATAAATTAATGAGCCGTGCTAAATTTGTTTCTTTTGTGTTCAAATATTAGTAAACAAATATTGGATGGTTAGCAATTTGGGCATTAAAATAAAGTTGATAATACCTGACAAAATGTTATTGTTTATAGTGTAAAATATCAATTATATTTAAGAACTCTCTTTAATAAGGTTTTTTAGAAGTATTCTTCAAGAGGGTTATATTATGGTAACGTTGACGAAAACATAGCTGTGTTCTAAAACACACGCATATTTTTTTTTTAATTTTAAGTACTTATTCTTTGGAATTCTGAAACAATGCTTTCCAAAAGAGTTTTTCTCTTTGGTTTCTTAACTTCAGAACCAATATTATTCTATCAAAAGTTCATTACTGAGCCCCAAATGTCTTTAACTATTAATTTCGTCCAATTAATCTATAAATAAACGCACGAGAATCTGTCGGGTCGTCACGAGGAGGGTGCCTGGTTACCCTAGCCCCTGGTGACAAGTGAGGGTTGTTTAAGTTTATAACCTGGACAACCG
Organism: Acanthosoma haemorrhoidale; assembly: GCA_930367205.1. Taxonomy (NCBI): domain Eukaryota; kingdom Metazoa; phylum Arthropoda; class Insecta; order Hemiptera; family Acanthosomatidae; genus Acanthosoma; species Acanthosoma haemorrhoidale. Next base: position 80,722,664 of record OV884015.1, on the reverse strand, counting down.
TTTCATGACGGCGCTACTATCTGACTATAGGGTAGGTTGGTAGGTAGTTTGTGGTATTGGAATGACCACGAATTTACAATCGGTATCTGAGGGTAGGCGAAATCCGTCCGGATGCTATAGGCGAGTGTGAACCGGAGAGAGGCAGACTGAATTGTCACGGGAGACACTGCTTGAACAGTTTGCAGGGCCGCGACAACCGTTGTCCACTAGAAAGAGGTCTCTCCCAAGGAGGTGCTAGATTTAGCGAGACGAAGGCAGAGTTTCCCACTAGGAAAGTGTGGGGTCTGACGACGCCGGAATAAAACATAGCGAGGTTAGGAGAAAAGAGATGTAGAGGTTTTTCATAAAGAAGCAGTCAGGTTTTCAGAGTTCAAGGGGGGAGCCTCAAGCCAGTGAGTAGTTGCCAGGAGAGAATGATTTAGAGAGGCTAGACCGCCGCCTTAAGTACCTGGCCAGCCTTGTCCTTAGCCAATAACCATTAAGATTGGTGTAACTAATGGTGAATGACTTCTTTTTCCTCTGGGAAAGGATGGGCGCCAGCTGTTAGGGCTGCGGGTCTTCTAGGGCCTCATTTGGCATACCTGGCTGACAGCTGTGACCCATCTTATGTAACTACTTGGCACCCCGCATTTTATATTGCTCAACACATTTACAATGATTTATATTTTGTTCATGTTATTTACATTTGTCTACAATATATTTTGTTCATGTTATTTACATTTGTTTACAGTAGAGTATTGGGTGATTTATCTTATGTAGTTATCGGTCGCTACAGCATCGTTTTAAAGTAATGAAAGATTATGATGAAGTTAAATTAAGCTCATCAAGCTGTAGGGCAAGATCTGGCCAAGTTGGATAGAGCAACATCCGAGGTAAATTACCAAGGCTGCTGCACCGGACAGCTCTTCGTGTCAGAACTTCTCTTGTCCCCCCCCCCACTCAATCTACCTCAGAAACCTGAGTACACGTTTTACGATTTTTTTCATTATACCATAATTTGAATATTATAGTAATAGAATATTGTTTTTCTATGTCAACATATATATTTTTTCGTATATGCTATCTGAGGATTTTTTTTTTACAAGGATACAACAATAAACATTTTTTTTTTCAAAGCTCTCGAAATTTGAAAAGAGGAATTGGGGAAAAATAAAATAACATTGAATTTATAGGAATGAAAGGGAGCCTTTTAATAGGAGGGATTATTTGAAGGTTGAGTGAAGGGATTGAGATCTCGGTTCAGTAGCGAGAGTCCACTAAGAGTTAACAATAAACAATTTTTTTTTTTTTTTTTTTTTTCATAGCCCCTTTAAATTTACAGATAATTCTATATATTTTTAGATCCTCAGGCAAATCTATTAACAAATTACTTTCCTGTTACAAATTTCCTGTAGCATCGCTACATTATATACAGGTTTCGGTATTTTATAAAATTTATATAATTGAATAAACAAGTACAATCAAACTTAAAACTAACTTACATACTAGTTCTTAACCTAGTTTTCCCCGACAGCCTGTTGCCATCGATGGGGGAGAGGTAGTGGGGTCATAGTGTTAAACACTGGGTTGGTTAGGTGCTACGAGTCAAAAAACTTGATATGTTTCCGGCGGATGAACTCACCCACCGACGGCACACCCAAGTCAGCGTTCTTTAACCTCTCGAGAGAGTTATGTCGGACCACTTTTCGCATGATCCCATTCTGGAAATGTTGGAGACATATGGCTGTATTGTCAGTTAAGTGGGTAAATAGCAGGGAACCGCACAACAGAGCTGGCCGGAGGACACATTTATAGCTCATCAGTTTGAGACGAAGCGACAGGCTGGGTGAAATTAGTAGTGCGATAGCCGGTAAGACCTTTTTCGTACTTTTTCTATTTTATTACTAAAATGAGTAGAGAAATGGAGATGCCTATCCATTTTTATACCCAGATAGTGAATTGAGAAAGCTGGAGAGTTGTCTTGCCCTCCTATGCTATACGATTTTGGCAAGGATTTTTTCCCCTTTTGGTGGGAAAAGATTACGCAGTCGGTCTTCCTGGCGTTTACACTGATGTTTAAGATTCCCAGTCTGCTGCTGATAACGTTACAAACTGACTCGGCCTGTGTAAGAGCTCTTTGTGCACTCATTTATATATTTATGTGTAAATAAGCATTGACTTCAGTGCCTGATTTATTTTAATCTTCTACCTGTTATAATTATCGGGGAGAGTATGTTTTACGTTGCAAGGGGGTGAGTATTAAAGGAGGATTAGAAACTTCTGAAATCTTAAAACTATACTGTTATATACAAAACGTACACCACGTGTCACTTTGATGAAGGTCTGAAGGGCTCTGAACCCACAGAAGGGAGTGCACTCTAGGTTGTAATCCAATTACTCTCAAGTAAATTATAGAACCTACCTCGCACTAAATAAGTCATGTGCCTTTGGTCTAAACAGTTTAATTTGTCAAGTTTCTTTCCTTGGATGCCTTCTGGCAATCATGTACAAGGGTTTTTTTCTATATACTTGTCCACCTATTACAGGAACTTAACCAGCCCCTCTTTCTTCCAAGAAGTTTGTCGTTATACAAAAAACGCGATTGCTTCTGTAAAATCTTTAGTACCCTGTTAGGGTGGACAAATATATAGAATAAAAACAGGACAAACTACCGTCGGTATTTTCATACGATATGCTAAAAAATAATCATTCCTCAATAAACTAAACAACCGACACCCTACAACGCCGTCGGTAAACCAAAACAAATAAACATTAGTAAACTAGCAATATCCAGCATTATTGTGTAATAAAGATGTTTTAGGAAGTGAAGAGGTGAGAGTTAGAGGAGGATCAGAAAATTTTGATATCGGAAAACCACAACCTAGTATCACAATAATAATGTAACTTGTACTGAGAGTACACCACATATTGCTTTGATGGCTGCCCGATCGGTTTTAAACAAAGGTCCCAAGCTCGTCACATAGGCAAAATACCCTAAGTCACCAAAGTTACCTTCAGGTAAAAACATGCTATGGGATCTAAAGAAAAGTAAAAATTCTTCATAGAATTCGAGAGTTTTACATACCGTAAAAATCCTTGGACCTTACATGTTATTTATAGTTATTAGTTATTTTTATTTTCGAGTGACAAAGATGGCAAGTGCTTAAGGCTTGTTACAACCCTGACAGGTCCAATGAAGAACAAATAAAAAGAGGATCAGGGCTGTTCGGAAAGATCCAACAGGTTAATTGCCGATAGCCAAGCTGGTGCTTATTCGCTCTAGCTCCCTTATATTTGCTTTACCGTCTATTCATTATTAGGTCCTGTTTTAGTTTGTGTGCGTGTGCACTCATGTGTGCAACATTTCAACAAGACTGGACACATTAAATCAAATCTGCTGGGAAGCTTGGGATTGATGTGTTCAATAATAAACACTCTTGGTAATTTTCAACTGATAAAACATAAGGTCAACAACTCCATTAAGTCCATTACTACTTATTTAGGCTTATTGTTTATTATTTATTGCCAAGGCCTACATCGAATGATCATCCGTTGTCACTATTGTCTGCAATTATGTTCGTTTCCATCATAATTCACACTTCTATGTATTCGAAAAAGGCTGATGGATTTGAGTTAAAACAAAACATTTTCATACAAAGGTGTGTGAAATGTACATCCAGGAGGATTAGACTCTATTGTTGTCTAAAAACCACTCCAACATATAAAGCAATATCTAACTCATACAGAGAGTAACATGCTCTGCTCTGTCGATTTTCTTATTAACTCCACTGGCCAATCTACCCATACCCCCCCCCCATCTTAAATTGGTGTCCCAAGAAGTGTAAATAACCCCTTGGCCACAGAACAGGCCATAAACACTCTTATACAGCGGATTTAAACAGAAAACTCACTTCTTTAAAATTAACCTATATCTAATATATAAATGTAGTTTGATCCTTAAAAAAACACTGCAATGTACGTATGTTTCCCTACTAATAATAGTAATAATCCTGTTTTATCCCACTAGGTTAAAAACTTTTTTATTTACAGTGATAAAAATTTGTTCAGATAAATTACCACATACTTTTGGCGATGTATGTAACAAAATTAAGGTTGCTTCTAGAGAAAGTGAAGAAAATCTAAATATCAAGAATAGTCTCAACTTTGTGGTGTAAAAACGTTTGAAGGTAAGGTTGTTTTGGGACAGTGTTATTATATTTAATACATCCAACATCAGGGTAATTTTAAACTACATTTAAGGTAATATATCAGGTTAAATGGAAATAGCTAATAAATTTACAAACAAATCTATTAAAACAATCATTGAATACGTGATTTAAATTATTGTTTGACAAAACTTCATTTTCTAGATTAAATATCTTTTCTTAATTGTGTTCTTAACAATAGTTAAAAAATGGAACTTATGCAACATAAGTTGAGCAGCATGTTGAATGCTCTAGATACGAGTTGGATTTCAGTTCATATTTTAGAGTGGTTTCCAGACATCAGTAGCGTCTAATCCTCCTTTAATGTTATCTTCGTTGCTTCTTAAACATCCTACCTACCAAATAATTACCAAAGGAGATACAACTAGAGCTACACACACAAGGTAAGCGGATTAATTTTACATTGTTAAACTTTTTTATTGTTTCATTATTTAATTTCATATTGAAAAACTAGTGCTCAAATTAGTGCTCATACATCAACTAGTGACATCAGGTTTTGATGTCATAGGAATAATATATTTTAGGGCCGGGACTATATTGAACAATGTATATTAAATCAGAGAACTACTGAGCAAGGTACCCTTCCAACAGGGCTATCCGATGCTCAACTGGCAATCGATATCTAATGAGATACAACATCTAATAAACGTTAAGAAGTAAAATTATTGAACTGCCAGTAATGCAAACAAACTCCATTTTAACTGGCACCTGAAATGTTTCGCAGGCATTAACACTTTATAAAACAACTTAGAGTTGAAATACTGTCTCTACCTGTTTTCTCTTTTCTCCAAGCTAGGCTATTTCTTAGAAGTAGGGTTAACTTAATCTCTTTTACTAAGTTTTCCAATCGGATCGAAGTGTACTTTCAATACTTACCCTTACTTCACTTTAGTTAAGTAACAGTTTCTCTCAGAATGTGGCTCTTTTTTAAAGGATTGTAATATTTTAACATATGAAGTGTATTCCTTTGAAAACAAATCAGCCGTTTTAACCCGGGGGAACTCACACTGTGAGATTTTCTCTCATGTTTGAAGAACATTATTAGTAATTCGGAAGCAAGCTTGGGGGGGGGGGGGAGATCGGGCTTCCGTTTAGCTTTGCTCCATTTTGTTTATTTTTGTCTTTTTTTATTTACATGATTATCGCCTTCAGTCAGTGTTTCTTTGTCCTCTGTCCTGCCACAAGCGAATTTTTGTCGAAAAACTCCGTACCGTGAGAGATTATCGTCTCATAGCGAGTGCACACGTCACTTAGTGAATACTTCAATAAGAATTTTTATTCGTTTTTTTTGTTTGATATATATTTATAATATTACAATTTTTGTTGAATTTTTTTAGATCTTTTCATGTACGTTCCTCGATACTGAATCTCCCATTTTAACTGACAATGAGCGCCAAAAGAATAGGTGGACTTGAAGATGAGGTGTGGTTTCGTTGTATTCTACCAACAGGAAAAATAAAATATCGAAGAAACTGTGTGGAAAAATAATTGCCTCTCACGTACGTTCCAGAAATGTATTGACGTTTGATCTTTCATGATACGTGGACGAAATGTGTTTATGCTTCTTTGCTTTTGTTTTCTTCACTTTCATGTTATAAAAATTATAATGTTTAATGTTAATTATATGATGATACCTTACTAAAATGAATATAAACTTGTATACATCGTGGTTTATTGATTAAAATTATTTTTGTTAGTTCATTAAACCATTTTACTTATTTCTTTATCTTTTGAAAATAATTTAATAATTTAATTTAACATTTAAAAGCTCATTATCTGATGAGAAAATCCAAACTTGTTGAGATGTGAGAAGAAGTCTCACGCGTGAGTTTTCATGTATCACTTTCCTAGCGAGTTCTACCGCGTTAAGACCGTTCAATACGTTCTAATGCATCTGAAAACACAGGATCATGACTTTTTTACAAAATTCTTGGCAGTAAAGAGCTACGAAATCAATCATATTATTCACAAGTAGGTTTTCCAACTCTGAGATAATAAGTATAATAATTTGATCTGGTTTTGTTACCAATAATGTTCATTTGAACTGAGAAAAATTAGATTCAATAAAAAAAAAACCTATTATATTTTACAATATTTTTTTACTCTTTAGAGATTAGGCAAATAAACATTAATATTACACCTAAACTTATCAAGATTTGATTGTAACTTTACAAAATTCATCAGGTTCCTTACGAAGTACTTTTAATTTTCCTGTTCTGTTCTCTGAACTATCCAATACCCAAATGAAACTTAGAAGGGTTACATAGAAGGCAGGTATAGAGAAAAGCTTAAATTTTTTTAAATAGATGTTTCACTCCTTTTTTTTGTTTTTTTTTTTTTCTTAGGTATCCAACTTATAAAATAGGATGTGGGAAAAATAAAGGAAAATTATTTTGGGCTAATAAGTGCCTTTCACTAAGGGGAATGCCCCCATTTGAAGGATGTATGAGAAGGATATAGGGTGTGGAATGCCTAAAGAAGGCGGGTGGAATCGAGAAGGTAGTGAGAGTCTAGCGAGGGTGGAGCCTAGGGGTACCTAGGCAATGGTTTGTAGTCGGCCAGGTCAAGCAGGGGTCTGGTACCCCGACAGGGGCCTGAAATAAGTCGGCCTCTCGGCCGGAAGGTCGACCCTGCTTAAACAGGTAGATGGGGTCTTGTACTTTCGGAGATCGGCCCCGATCTCTCGGCTGGGTGTAGATCTTCATTCTCCGTCAGGGGGCTAGGGTTCGATCACGTCCATCTGTCTCCAGGCTTCGGCGGTCCAGCAGTGCTTCCATTTGACGGGTATTGGTGGTGGTTGAAGGTCGGAGAATAGTGGGTTGTGGCTGTGTCGGAGTGAGTCAAAAAAATTGCCTTCTCTTGATGAAATCTTGAATGGTGAGCACTTCAAATTTTTTATGCATCTCGTCTGCCTTCATTCGGTCGAACGGGGTATGTTTGAGGGAGGTGCGGAGAACTCTGTTCTGAAATTGCTGGAGCGTTTTGAGAGTGTTAGGAGTCAGATACTTGAAGAGAGGGGTCCCATACATCAAAGCAGGTCTTAGGACGCTCTGGTATATCAGCCCAAAATAATTTTCCTTTATTTTTCCCACATCCTATTTGAGGCGTACCGATAAAGCCGGGCTGTGAAGTAGGTGTCCAAGGCTGAAGAATTTCTTCCTAACACTCTTTAACTTCTTGCCGAGATGTGTTGTGAACGACAAGTGTCTACCGAGGGTAATCCCAAGGTAGCATAGCTTGTTGCTTACAGGGCACTCTTTGCCGTCTAAGACGTCTAAGATTTCGCGAGCTTCTTTCTTCCGGATTTATAGCTGAATATAATTCCTTGCGTCTTGGCCGGGTTGACTTTAATGTGGACGGCATCGAGTTTCTCGGCGATCTGTTGACTGGCGCTCTCAGCGAATTTCAGGGCACTGGTGGGATTGATGCTAGTGCTGTAAACTCCTATGTCGTCTGCATACGCGGATACCTCGCAGTTACGAGGCTCCTACGATGTGGGCTGTGTAAATGTTGAACAGCAGGGGGCCTAGCACCGATCCTTGGGGGACACCGGCAGTGTAATTTCTTCGGGTCGTAGACGTAGTGCCTATACGAACAGAAGAAGTTCTGCCTGTAAGTTAGGATCTCATCAGGTTCTGCAGCTGATCCGAGAATTCATATTCCCTCAGACGTTAGAGTAGGATGTAGTGGTCCACAGAGTCGAAAGCTTTCGAACAGTCCAGTGAAATCATAGCGGTAGCTCTGTTGCTCCGGACGTTCGATGCAACGTGGTGTTGCAATCTCACCAGGTTGTTGTTCGCACTTAAGCCTGTGCTGAAACCAATCTGCTCTGGCGGGATGACTTGTTTCATCCCGTAGATCCGTTTCACTCCTACGTTCAATCTAAGCTAATACCTTTTTGAGGATCAAACAGAAAGGAATTTGTATGATGAAATACAAAAAAAAAGCAGTCGTTTACATATTATGTATAAATAAACGAGTTTTAAATAAATTTACCGCCAAAAAAAAAATAATACAATTACAATCTACTAACAAAACTATATAACTCTGGATTCTGGATAACCAGGAAAATACCCATTTCGCCCCAATGTACGCCCTGCCTATCTTATTAGGTTATACTGATCACTGCTGACCAATATTATTTCAATATCCGTTTTATTAGTTTCATTCTGCACAAAATTAAATTAGAAAGCATTTATAACCTATAATAACTATGTCTTTCTTTCTCCAAGAAGTCAGAAAACATTTTTCGAGAATAAATATCAGAAGAATAATAATGTATTTAATATTTAACTATACCTGCCGGGATTGAATAATAACCCCATTTCATTTAGTAATTTAATTTGTGAGAATATTATTTTCACTATGCAAAGCTTAATGATGAATAAGCTTCATTTCTTACGATATTTTGATTACAAAAGCTCAAAATCATATCTACATTATTATCTCCAGCATGATCTTCTATTTTATCCTAAGGCGAAGAAAAAACAAAATGAAACTTTAAAAAACAAAAAATCCGTCAAAGATGAATTATAATTTTTTTTTTCACTGTAGGATAACTTGTCTTGGAGTCTTGGTTTCAGTCTTATATTTGACGAAGGAGTTGTAATGTTATATAAGATTGCTCCTTTCAGGTATGTATTGCGATTTCAGGTGGTACTTAATGAATTTAATTTTGATATTGTCTTCTGTTTTCTCAATTTGTAAGTCTTGATGAAGTTGTTTGTTTCTGGTGAACCAGGGAGCGTTTGCAGCAATCCTTAGAATTTTATTTTGGAAAGTTTGCAGCCTTTGAAGCTTTGAAAAGAAGGCAGAGCCCCATACTTCACATCTGTACATGAGCAGTGGTCCGCAACAAACACTTTCAAGTTCAAGTGAATTTGAACTTTGTGGAACGTATATTACAAAATAAGGTTTTAACGCAAAGTTTTGAGAGGACACCATAGAAATCGCAAATTTAATAAACTCCGGGCAAGTTAAAAGATTTTTTTTAATATATACAAGTTTGCTACTCCATTAGTTCTAATTTGTTAAAAAGGCTATTTTCATTGACCGAGACGGTTAACAAATAGAATTAAGTTTGGCCAAAAAGTTCTCAATAATTTAATAAGTGGATAAGGACTATTGGCTTTCGTGCCAGTATCTCTCGGTAAGGTATTTTCTTTTTCATTTATTATTTTCAAAACTTTAATTTAAGAAATAATTGTCGTCGAAAAAACAAAATAAAATAATAAAAATGCGTTAGCTTCTAGTTTCACATGGTAAATATACGGATAGTAATTGTATAGTAACCCCAACGCCGAGTTAGGGTGGCTCACCCCCTTGGGTAGCTCATTCCATTATGAAACCATCAATTCGCATCACCCCTCGCCCCTTATATATATACAATATTTTACAGTTCAAATCCTCAGTCCGCCTCCGTTTCTCGGATCTTTATACTCCTGCCTACGGAACTCCAGCAAGAAAGTGGTCCGACAAATTCATCCCAGCAGCGGAGGAACAGTGAGCTGGAAGATTTACAGATGCCTGCGGTGGATGAGATCATTTGCCATAGACATGTAAAATCCTTCGATTCAATTCATGATCTAGCGAAACCTGTATTTAACCCGATTTCCCCCTCTCCGTTTCCCCGTCGATTGCAGCAGGCAGTCTCAACGCTCTAGGATGAAGTTAGTATGTAGGTTAGTTTTAAGATAGTTTCATGTCCCCATATTTAGTGCGATGGTCAGCCCCATCAACTGGTCCTTTTTACATTATATAGAGTTATAACAATGAAAAGATATGTACAAAAACTGCTTACAATGTAGTATAAGAAATTTACATTGTATGTTATGTGATTTTATACAGTTACTTTTTTTCAATGAATCAATATAGAATTAGGGGTACAGAAGGGGGTGGGAACAGTTCTTCCTTGCTCGCTCTACTACCCTCTGGAATTCTCTTCCCCTTCTAATATCCACCATGCTTCATCCTTATGAACCTTCAAATATCTTTTATTCCAGCACCTTCGTACCAACTTGAGAGACGCTCGTTAGTCTGTGAACGATTCATTCATTCATTATTTTATATTTCCTGACTCTTTTTTTTGTATTTAATACTTTTATTTAGTGGTTTACTATATATATAGATATGTTGGCTGCCAGATTTTATGACACTTTTGTATTAATTTAATGTTTGTTATCTAATGTCTTAATGCATATTATTCTTGTTTTTTTTTTGCTTTGATTTCTTTTAAGTGGATCCTATGGACTTTATTTATTCAAAGCAGTTAAAAAATGTTTATTTGATGTCATAATTATTATTATCATTCTCAAGTTTACACTTTATCTGACATTAATTTTTTTTAGTATGAAGTAAGAGTTCATATTCATAGGGGACTTTGTCCTGGAATATTTTTTTTTTCTACTATATTCCCATTTACAAATTAGTAACGTATAACCTATATTTATTAAATGAGGTATTATTTATAGAATTCAATAAAGCGGATAACATAAGGGAAATGGGACGTGCTAGATATATAGGAAAGGGAATCACATAAAGAAATGCCTATATGGTTCCCAAATATCCAAGGCGTATCCCAAATGAATCCAATCTACCTGCCTTAAGGTCCCTCTGACAGGGCCGAACCAGACCCTCTCCGCCTAGCGGCCTATCACAATGCCTTCTCCCCTCGAGTCAGCATTCACCTAGTTTGGCTTGTGATGGATGATTATTGCTCTGTCAAACCACAATGGTCTACTTTTAACAGTATCGTGCACCTCAACACGACCTTGAATAAAGCTAAAAACAGTACAGGAGACATAAGGCTAGGTAAAATCTTTTTCCAATAAAAAAATTCATTAAATCGCAATAGTTTAGATAAAAATCTAACCAGATGTGCCCCTAGTGTTCGTTAGTAAGCTCCAGATTAGATTACGATAAATAAACACTTTCGTAACATAGTGTTGAGGCTTTAGTGCATTGGAAGGTCTCCAGCCCATGTTTACCTAAAGGCAATCTGGCCCGGGACTTGCGGCATTATTATCTTAATTACGAGGTGGTCTGAAAAGTTTCCGACCTAACAAAGCTTTTATTTATTTTATTATCATATTCATGTTGAGAGCGGAAACTTGTCAGACCACCTGTGTATGTCAGCCCACCTGATTAGTAGGTTGAGCTATTGCAGACCTCCATCCAACAACACGTACATGCCCTCAAAACAAGTTAGATTTTAAAGTGGTTTTCAGACATTAGAAGTGTCCAGTCCTCCTATGTCCCTAAACATCTTTCGTTTCCACGGGAAGTATGAGCCACCGACAATACATCAGGCGAATTAATTTCACGTTGGCTTGTATAATTAATTCCATTTCCACATCGCGCGCACATGCGTAGCATTGTTTATTGAACGTATATTTTAACATTTGACATTATCTAAACATACATGATTTTAGATGTGGTTTATTATGATAATTGTTTTTAACGAATCGTTAAATAATTGTGTTTTTTGCAGGGAATCTATGCTTGTGTCAGAGCTTTTTATGAAAAAAGCTTTGCACTTTCTTACTTTATTGAACGTGGGATTTTAGTTCAACAAATATTTGACTGGTGGTATAGGCTAAGTAAATCCTTTGGTCCAAAATGATGCAAGTTATATCCAATTTCGATCTTTAAATCAAATTCTCTAACATTTAATATTTATTTAAAGGAAAACCATCTCATGTGTTACGTGTTGATATCTCAACCTACATATAAAATTGATATCGTTTTATCATCGTATCCTATTTTATGAACAATTTTGACTGGATTTATCAGCGTCGGGGATGGAAGGTTTTATCTATTAACAGTATGGTTGGCAGGAGCAGATTAGAAGGATGCCCAGCCAGAAGTGGTAGTTTGGAAGTGTGGTGGAAGTAACTTTTGTAATTACAACTTGTTGTGGCTTGAGAAGAGAAGAGGTTTCTTATGCTGACGGCAGCAACAGCCCAGGCGCATGCGTTAATCCTCCACTGGCTCTTTCGGTTCACCCTTTCATATTACTTGATAACTCCAAGAAACTAGGGTGATAAATACGCCCTAAAACAAGGGGTGGTGAGAGTGACTTGGCAAACTACCATTCAACTAATGGAAACTTAAAACTAGCGTTTACACATTAGAATATAGGGAATGTCACATATCGTATGCTGGCCGAACTAGCGGCGAAACGAAGCTATACATAACACATTACCCACACACATACATATGTGTGTTTGTGAATATATACATTCAGTACATTCATATATATAAAACCCTTAGCTGAAGAACCCACATAAATGATCTCTGAATCTAAAATATCAAAAAAACATCTACGGCCCATAGTTAAATTTAACCCTTAAAATCTATTAAGTATCAGAATACCAATATAATGGACAGATGTAATGGACATCTTACGCAAAAGACTAGCTGATCCTGCAAGCAGGGGGACACAGAGATGCCCCACACATCTCTGTGATAGCAGCTTTATTACATACCTTCAACAACAAAGTACTAACAATAAACAAATTTAAACAACAAATTCTAAAACAAGTTTGAAAGTATCGAAGTATAGCGTGACCTTCACTTGAGAAAACTTAGACCAAAAGGAAGAAGATTATTAGTATGGTCATATTACGTTAACTCTCCTCCTTCGTTGAATTAAAAACAACTTTTGGATTTTCACGTTTATTTTATAGTAATTTCTATAATTTATTAAAACAGGTTGTTCATTAGATTGATCGAAATTGTATTAGTTATATAATTTGTTTTTTGCTGATATGTTGTTTTACCTACCACCAATTTTACTATTATACTCTCTATTATATTTTATTAACTTGATTAATGAACAGTTAATGATTAGCTTACCCATTAAGGTAAGCCTTTTTTTTATGCTAAGGGGATGCGACGTAAAGATACAGTTAGATATGTTTAGAAAGCTTATAATATAAATGGCTAGTTTTTTTTATGCAATAGTTGCAATAGATTTTTTTTCAGTTTCGTTTGTTTTCTCAAAGCCTTAACCATATTTCGGGGCATAAAACTCTATGGGTCATAAAAATCTGTATATACTATTTATAGAAATATCCTGGTTATAGAAATACCCTACTTAGAAATATACCCTACTTATAATGGTACAGCTATGTGGAAGATCAGATCTGCGGTACCTGTTGAATCGATCTGGTCTTACGATGATAGCATTATCGGTTAGTGACCGCTGGGTCGGATGTGCATGGTATGATTCCGGCCATGGGACTGTCATTCGCGACCGCATTGGTTGTTGTGTTTACGGCTGGCTGGCATGATTTGTTTGCTGGATCTCGGCTATCTTCGTTGCTGTTTTTTCCATCCCAGTTTTTTCGATCTAGGACAGCGCTTTCAAAATTAACGTTTTTTTTTCGGTTACGAATTAGTGCACTCTTCTGTATATTAATATGATTAAAATTTTTTTATAGCCACAGAATCATAATTGCATTTAAATCAAGTCAATACATGACTGATAAAGTTTATGACCAGATGATGAGACAGGGAGGTCTTGCATACTATAGTTCAATTACTGATTTCTTATTTTCCTTCTTTTGACACAGGGATAATCAAAAAATATAATCGCTATGAACCTAACCTATAAACTTCTAAAACCTAACCTATAATTAACATTTGCAAATTTCGAGAACAAAACGATTCTTTACTGCATTTTCCCTCCTTTGTCTCTCACTGCCAATACATTTTTGCCCCGAACGGCCGGTTCCCTCCGGTACATGGGGCTTCATCGTACTACAGACTACGTAGGTGGCTTAAAAGGCTTAGTATAAAATACTGCTCACTTTACTATATATAGTCTGATAGAACTATAGGAAATATTACTTTCTAATTAGACTGGATATGACAAAAGAATTTAAAATAATTCGAGATGAAGGATTAAAAATTTAACACAATCTACCTGATTTGCCAGAAAAAAAAATTCGAGTAAGTGTTTCTGTAAATAAAAACAAGTCCTGAATCAATTGAAAATGATAAAAGTGATAAGAAAAGTACAGAAGGAGTAATGATGAAAGACTTATAAAGAATGACACAACAGATAATTAGCACTGATCTTGCAAGGTCCGCTTAAGGGGCGGATCAGTTGGAAGTAGATCATGAGCTCCTAAAAAGATTTTATTTATAATTTTATTGACTAATGCATGATACTTCTTTTATTTTAGGAGTAGGTATAGTTAGTGTATTTAGTTCCCCGTGTGGGCCAAAAGCCCAGGAAGGGGTAAAAAAAAAAAAAAAAAAAAAGTTAGTGTATTTAGAATACCAAATGGAGCTACCATGTGAGATTTCATTTTCCTGACGAGAAAATTCTCACAAAGACATATATACAGACAAACACTCGGACAAGAACATAGGGTTTCAGGATTTGAAAAACAAAATCCAGCAAAACCCTACGTCGAGTTGCCACTAGGGGAGTGCCTAATCACCCTAGCCCTGGTGACAAGTGCGGATTGTTGTAGTTTATAACATGGACCATTGTTCCATGTCGGCGTTAATATCTGACTCCATTTCTGATAGGTATGCCCCCAGACTATGCACTATGTCCAAGAGAAGAGGTACAGAGGTTTCATAAAGAATAAGGCAAGCTTTTTCAGAGTTCGAGCGGAAGCGGAACAAGCATAGTTACAGGTCGCCAGAGAGTCTGCCAGAAGACGGGCGAGGAGACTAAGAGACTGACTTCCAGGGCCAGTGGCCCTGGCGTAAAGCGTCACCGAGTAATAGCGCATGAGGAGACTCAGAGGCTGATGAGGAGACTAGACTGACTAGCAGGGCCAGGAGCCCTGGTTTAAATATTGTTCCTGCTTGGAGGGGGGGGGGGGAGCCTACGCCGGCGTGAGGAAATGCGCACACCTGCGACGAGGTACATGACCCCTCGTCCCATAAAGGACTGTTTATGGCCTGGCTTTTAGGCCAGTGGTACCTGCTATTTATGGCTTGTTTTGCTTCCAAGTTTTATTGCTTAGTACTTTACAATGATTTACAATACACTTAGTTCCTGTTATTTTACTTTTGCTTACAATATACATGCACCAGAGTATAGGGTGATGTAACTTATGTAGTTAGCGGTCACTACACCCTAAATATTGGTAGACGAAATCAAACTATACTTCCTGAGACAGAATGAAGTTGGGCATCTTGTAAGTTAAACGGAACCTAACATCTGATTACTGTTATTAGCACAAGCCTCTGTTAACAAGTTAGTTAGTTATCCAGCTAAACTTCAGTAATCCTCAGGTAGTGAATTATAATTTACAAACTCTGCTTCAACAGGATTATTCCGTTGAACATATTCGCAACACTTTGAATAATAAATCTAACCGATCCACACTGACGATGGCCTAATCAATCCTGCACGTTGAGGCCACTGACCCAATAGACCAGTTGTTAGTCTCATCCAATTTGGGTCATGTCAACCAGGTGTTATACGCTCGAATCGATCCCCACTAATGACAGTTCAGCCGTTGAGCGTAACGTCTTGAATATTCATATCTCTAGGCCTGGAGAGGAAGGGAGGGGGGAAGAGACAGGATTACTGCACAATAGGAACCGCCGTGTCTGTCTGTCAAATTACTCTAGGTGGATATTATCGGCACGATTCATTCTATTTACCATGGTATAATGATGATGGGTGATAAATGACTCTGCCACTGTCACCGCAATGCACATTAGTTTAAATAATAAATGCTTGAATATCCTTGTAGCGACCGCTAAATACATAAGGTAAATTACCCTATACTCTATTGTATATATTGAAAACAAATGTAAATAACATGAACAAAATATATTGTAAACAAATGTAAATAACATGAACAAAATATATTGTAAGCAAATGTAAATAACATAAACAAAATATAAATCCTTTTTTTTTTCTCCATAGCCCCTTCAAATTTACAGATAATTCTATATAATTATAGATCCTCATGCGAATCTATTTACAAATTATTTTTGAATTTCCTGTAGCATTGCTACATTATATACAGGTTTTTTTATTTTACAAAAATTATATAATGAATAAACAAGTATAATGATATACATTATACGTGACTGGACTAAACTGACTAATAAAGGTGATGGGGCTCACCTTTTTGATCAACCTTAAAACTAACTTACATACTAATTCTTAACCTAATTTTTCCCCGACAGTCTGTTGCCATCGATGCGGGAGGGGTGGTGGGGTCATAGTGTTAAACACTGGGTTTGTCAGGTGCTGCAACGAGTCAAAAAAAGTTTATGTTTCTCCGGCGGATCAACTCACCCACCGACGGCACACCAAGCAACGGGTGCAGGTCGGCGTTTTTTCCGTAAGAGGTATGTCGGACCACTTTTCGCATGATCCCATTCTGGAAATGTTGGAGACATTTGGCTGTACTGTCAGTCAAGTGGGTAAATAGCGGGGCACCGTACAGCAGAGCTGGCCGGAGGACACATTTATATATCATCAATTTGAGAAGAAGCGACAGGTTAGGTGAAGTTAGCAAGTGCGGAGTCAGAGGATATATAGGTTTGTAAGAAATAGAAATAGGTTTGAGAGGCAATCACCCACCCGTACCCTCACCAATATGTTCTTCAAGAACGAAACCAACATGGTATATAGCTGCTCTGGGCATTCCCAGTCACAAAGCTGTCGGCACAGCACCCCGTGGGACACTGATTCGAAAGCCTGCGTGCAGTCCAACGAGATCATAGCAGTTGCTGTATTCTTGTTGATACCGAGGGTGGCTTCTGTCTGTACCTTCACAAGCGGATGTTCTGTACTCAGATAAGCCTGAAAACCTGTCTGTTCGTACGGAATGGTAGCATTTTCCAAACAGAACTCCTTCAGGTAGTTCGGTATTATCTTTTCGAGAATCTTCCCCATGTGAGGGAGGAGACTGATCGGGCGATAGTGGTCTGGGTGGTCGCCTCTCTTTGTGGGCTTGCGCAGCGGGAACAAGATTGTTTCTTTCCACGCTGTCGGGAAGTATCGCTACCTGATACATGAATTATACAGGTTAACATGTTGGGCAATCCCTCTTCTCGGCAGCTGTTCAGCAATACCGTTTGCACCCCGTCGCCCCCTGGTGCTCTGTTTCCCTGACACCGGTAAAGAATCGCCTTGAGCTGCTTTCGGGAAGACAAACATATAGTTCTGACCTGTCCTCGGCTGCTGAGGTTTGTGGTAGTTACCTGTCCTAGCGGCGTTGTCTGCGTTATAGTGGTTGGCCAATATTTTAGCCTGTTCTTCCGATGTGTACAGGGTGTCTCCGTCATGAAGACGGACACATGAGTCCTTCTTGGTAGTAGTCTTTAGGAGCTTCCAAAACTTACGGAAATCGCCATGTAAGCCATGAAGCCGTCCATGCCACGTTGCCGTCTTCCGATTTCTTATCAAGCCACGAATTTGTGTTGTAAGAGAGTTTACAACTTTCTTGGCCTGACGATTCCTTGTTCTATACCAGTTATTGTTCCAATTATTGCGTAACGCAATAAGTTGAATAATATGGTCTGGTGGTTTTTGTAGCATGGGAGGCTTCGGGCTAAACTTTTGGGTAGCAGTGATTTCTGCATCGATGATAACCTCGGTCAGGAAAGCTACCTGTCGATCCACTTCCTCTGTAGTGCGGAGAACAGGAACCGTATGCAATTGGTGGTAAAGTTGCAATCGATATAGGTCCCAGTCAGCCCGACAATAGTCGTACTTCGTGGAACGCGGAATCACAACTCTACCGTCTATGGAATACAATACTGGCAGGTGGTCGGTCGTTACTGGGTCCAGGGTCTCACAATTGTTTATCCTGTGCGGCTGTTTTGTGAGTAAAAGATCTAGGGTGGAGGTCTTTGCACTGTGACCTCTATTATAAATCATTGTTAATGTGTTAAACAATAAAAAATGTGGGGTGCCAATTAGTTATATGAGCTGGGACACAGCTGTAAGCCAGGTATGCCAAATGAGGCCCTAGAAGACCCGCAGCCCTAACAGCCGGCGCCCAGCCTCTCCCAGAGGACCTGGCCGGGTACTTAAGGTGGCGGTCTAGCCCCTGTAAATCATTCTCTCCTGGCAACTACTCACTGGCTTGCGGCTCCCCGCTGGAACTCTGAACCTGACTGCTTCTTTATGAAAAACCTCTAAATCTCTTCTCTTCTAACCTCGCTATGTTTTAGCCCGGATTAGTCAGACCCCACACCATCCTAGTGGGAATCTCTTTCTTTGTCTCGCTGAAACTAGCACCTCCTTGGGAGAGACCTCTCCCTCGTGGACGACGGTTCCCGTGGCCCTGCAAATTTTCCTAGCAGCACTCCTGCGGCAATCCAGTTTGCCTATCTCTGGTTCACATTGATCACACTGTCGGGGCACATCAAAAAATGGAGTCAGATAGTAAACCCGTCAAGGGACGATTGTCCAGGTTATAAACTCAAACAACCCTCACTTGTCAACAGGGCTAGGGTAACCAGGCACCCCCCTCGTGACGACCCGACCCCTTAACTGGAATTTTTAAAGATTTCAATAGGCGTTTCTATAAAACCAAATACCCTCACGCTTTCCTGGATTTTCAACCAGGCGAAGTTACTTGTTTGGCCTAAATACTTTAAATTTCACATTCTATTTGGAGTTTCCATGTGGCCTGAGAAAAGGAAAATACTAAATTTATCTTTTATATCCTAGGCAATTAAAATAGTTCCTCAATAATATCGAGTAAGTTATGAGCTGGGGATTAATATTTATTGACATATTTTGCTCTGAGCAAACGTTATTATGTAGCATCGAGTACTAAACTTAAATTAAAAGCAATTCGTTGTTTTCAATTGAAGATGAGAATTTCCGAGAAGTGATCATCTGGGCGTTGAACTCTTGGAATAGGTGGCCTCATTCATTTGGATAATTAAACTTAGAAATGTGTACTTTGAAAGAAACAATTTCGGATAAATGATAAACTGCGTGTTGGATTCTCGGAAAAAGTTCGGATTCTTTGTTTTCTAAGATAATTAGACAGAGAATTGTTTACTTTTCTAAATGTACGGAATCCATTACTTTCTTACCTTCGCACTCGTCACTTCTATTGATCCGTCCCTTCAGTACATATACAGTAAGCATGAAAAAGTGGATGGTGAACAATGCCAAAAGTGCTGGAGAAACAAGAGACCTAGTCGTCAAGTACGTTCGTATATTTCATGACGAAACACTTAATATTAATGTGAAAATGTTATCTTGTTCGTACTGCGGATAAATAAGTTTAGACTCCCCATATTATTTTTTTTTTTTTTTTTTTTAATTTTATTTTTTTTTTTTTCTTAACTTTCAAACTTATAAAATAGGATGCGGGAAAATTATTTTGGGCTAATGAGTGCCTTTCACTAAGGGGAGTCCCCCATTTGAAGGATGTATGAGAAGGATATAGGGTTGGGTATGCCTAAAGGAGGCGGATGGAATCAGGAAGGTAGTGAGAGTCTACCGATGGAGGCGATCTTCCCAAATAGAATTTTTCCACTGGGCCATCAGGGACTTAACTTGGTTTGTGAGAGCATTTAAAACCGGTTTTAAGTCCCTGTTTTTGGTCCTAAACCACCTGTTCTTGATGTTATTACGCTGTCTAATCAGTTGTAGGATGTGATCCGGAGGTTTTCTCAGAGAAGGGGGCTTCGGAGAAAATTTCGGGATCGATGCATCGGCAGCTCGATCGATGACGTCCTGTAGCTGATAGATAGCGTAATCTATGTCCCAAGTGTGTCTCAGGGGCGTGATTGTGGGCAACTCGGTCTTGATGAGATGCTTGTAGAGGTCCCATTTGGCCTCATCGTACCTGTACCTAGAAGCAGGCGGCTCTGGCATGTCGCCTTCTAGTTCATAGAGAACAGGCCGATGGTCGGAGGTGGTGAAATCTAAGGCCGAGCATTCGGTGACCCGGTGTGGCTGTTGTGTCAGGAGCAGGTCAGGCGTGGAGGTTCTGTCTGGGTTAGCGAATGACGGAAGGTCGGCAATCCTTGGTGGATGACCTTAAATGGAGTTTTAGTGATGTAACGGCCTAGGGCGTTTGCCGTAGTACTGCTCCACCAGCTGTGGTTCGCATTTAGGTCACCCACGATGACGTGCCTTCGGTCATGAGCTATCGTAGTGAGCAGGAGCTTATACGGGTCGCAGACGGCTCTCGGTCTTCTGTAGACTCCTGACACGATGATCACTCGCCAACAAAGCATTCTAAGAAAAAACTATTTACTCACACATAAATTCTACGAGCAAATAAACTATAATGATAATATATATATTTTATGAAATTTTGAGCACTAGAAAAGTGCTCTAGAAGTGTATTGCGTCTAAGTTTCTGCAGAAATATATGTAAAGGAAATCTATTTCGTTAATTTGAATTTGCCGCAGATTTTCGAACACGTTATCCAAGCCAGTCGAATCAGCTCTAGGTGATAGTGATTAAAGAAGGTGTAAAAAAGAGTAGACTGTTTTAAAAATAGTACAGTGATTATTAAATTGTTTTCTCAAAGTGGTTGGAACTTTAAAAGGGGGTGACATCAATTAAAGAATAAATTTTAACGTCATTTATTTGGGTTACAGGTAGGATTTGTTGGAATGTCATAGTTTAGTTAGTTTACTTAAACAGAAATATGAAAAAAACGCGTTTGTATTTTTGTTATAAAGAAACTCAGTATTGTATATTTTGTTTTATCATTCCTCTGACTGAAATCAATAACCCTTGTATATAGATATACAGAGACTGGTTTATTGTTCTGCACACGCTACGGAATCGGTTTTCAACTATTGAGAACGCTCAACTTCTTCGTACAACGCGGTGATTAGCAATAAGTGTAAAACTGATACTAGACGAGCTGAAATGCATTAAAACCCACAAAAACCGGTATCAGAGACATTGTTGATCAAAGAACACAGTATAGCTCGTTTGGAATTAGTTCGGCAACACCTTATGTGGAATGAAAACGAATGGAGCAAATAGATATTTTAGACGAGTCACGCTTCTCCCTTTATACACCAGATGAACGGATGAGTGTTTACCAATGGCCTAGTGACGATGTGAGTGTAATGTCACTGGGAGAATTCAATTTGGAAGTGGTTAAGTGATGTGTGTGTTGATAGCGAATACAGAGATCCAAGTGTTCCCCAGACCTCTTAATGCCGATTCGAATGCGAGAGAAATCATCCAGGAGTACGTGATTAAACCATTTGCGAAAATTTCCTTTTCATGCAGGGTAATACGCGACCACACGTATGTTCTGCAATACCTCAATGATGCGGGTATACGGACGTTGAGGAGGCCAGCTTATCCCCGGATTCAAATCCTATAGAGCACACGTGGGACGAACTTCTCTAGTACAGAAGTGGTGGGATATAAATCAAGAGTTTCATCAACAATAAGATAAGAAACATGCCTCAAAGACTTGAGGCTGTGATTCAAGGCAGAAGAGGCATTATCCGGGACTAAAACGCAAGAAGAATATTTTTCCCTGGTCAGAAATGTCTTTATATTTTTTTACAATAACGTTTTTTGAATATATGCTGGGTTGGAATCTTGCTTCCTATTTGTAGTCACTTATCGCTGAAAAGTGATGTATGTATTCTTTGTTTACAGGTTGTATTGTGTAAATAGTGTGAATAATTGTTATAATATAAAATATAGTGAATAAAATTGTTCACTTCGTTTACAGAGAAACTGATTTCAGTTTATTTACCCCACCTTCAATAATTGTCTTACAAAACGACAATTACAGTTTATAATTATCATTCTCTATTCACACTCTAATTGCTACTTTAATTACTTTCAGTATTTCTTATCAATATAACCTTTCTCTATCGTCTCACTTTTTTAGAATCTTGCTGGTAGCTCTATTAATTAGTGTGGTCAGTAAAATGGCGCGCTAAGTAGAAGCAGCGCGGCAAATTCAAATTAAAGAATCTATACTTTCTTTACATATTTATACACACATACACCGTTTTCTTATATATAAATCCCATATAATAATTTAATGTTTATATAAACTACTTGACAAAAACAAATAATATGTATAATAGATAATAGGATAATATAGCCTACGTTATAGCTTCCATTACCAAAACTTGCTTTTTAAAAAACTGTAAACAGTCCCTTTATAAAGCTACCATCAGGTTATTCAATTTTCGATAACGCAGTCCATTTATTTATTATTTATGGGCCATATTACCTAGTGGAGGAACGTTTTTGCTAAATAGAGGTATGAAAAAAGTACCTCATAATCAAATAACTAGATCTGGTGATCTGCAATAAGTAGGTTGTCGGCAGATAAGAATAATAAACATAAAAAAACACGTTGCAAGGAGCAGAATAACAAGTACTTGATTGATGATGAGAAATATTCAGACTGCAAAAAAAAAAATCTGTAACGTTGTGCCTCTTCTGTGACCTAGGGATTGCCAGAAAGAAACCCATTTTCATTAGGTAGTTCTTTGTACTACGCTGAAAGAATCCTTTGTTATATAGCCCAGAGAAGCACACCCTTTCTAAATCTTCTACTTTTCACAATTTTCTAAAATTTTCACAACAGCCTAAAATAATTAAAACAAATTAAATCATTTAAAACCCTAAAACCAATCATAAAGGAATCATGTCACCTAAACGTAAAAGAACGAACTATATCACAAACAAAATTATTCTGTTTTATTTTGATTATTTAATGCTGACTTTTTAGGAAACCCTGTTTATTAATTTTATAATTAATCCGTGAAATGGCCTCGCAATGTAACCAAATTAAAAAACAGTAGTCACATGAAGCTATGGGATTTCCATTGACACCTTGAATAAATTGTAACGTGTACATGTACACAATGTGTGTGTGTGTATTATGTAATAGGACAGGCCGATCTTAACAGATCCCTATTCCAACTCCTCTTGAACCGCCGTGGAGTATTATGAGGTAAATCAAGCGTGAACAGTTCTTTTATCAATGGATTCGAATGATCAGATAGTTGGTCATGAAAGAGTCTGTATAATTTCTTTATATAGACCTGTACGTAGGAAGATACCTTCCAGTTATTTTCTGTCCAGTCGCGTATTTACGGTGACTGAGTACTTTGCACAGACATCTTTGAATTGTCATGATGCGGGATTTTTTTTTTTGCATGTCCCCTGAAAGATGTCTGTATTACATGTATCCAAACGCGTTAAGTAAATGTTGCAGTAGTTTGAGGCGGCGATCAAGTGCTTTACATTTAGTATATTATTTTTTTAGTCATAAAGATATTTTTCCTGTATTAAAATGTTGGGATATTTACGACATCCAAGAATAATATTTACTAGTCCAAAGAATAATATAAAGTATTTAAAATGATTTTTTAGATAATTGATCTGGTTAAAAAATTATTCCTATCCGTAAGAGTTTCAAGCTCATTCAGCTTTTAAAAAATTTACCAAAAATATAATTATTACAGATCATCTATGGAGTTGGTTGATTAATAAGGTCTGGAAAGTCAAGATCCACGGGGCTTCCTGACCCCACAAATAACCGTCGGGTTGAACGTAATGACTTAAAGTGAATCTGTTTGAATTGATGACAAAATGTGTTGAAACCTGGCTTTATCTTCCTGAGGCTGTTAGTAGCCATTCATGGCCTGGAAGGTTTTTGCGAGGCCTCTTAACTCTCGTAATACCTTAGTTAGTTCCTTAGTTATGTGGATAAACATTTTCCATTATAGGATACTGAGATTATTGCGAGGATATGAAAGATATCTAAACCTTTATTGAAAATTTAATTGTGACGAAAAAGATTCAGTGATTTTGAAATTTTACAGTTATTTTCCACAACACCTCTGCACATGCTCATTACTCGTTGGTTTGGAAAAACAAAACATTTTTTTAATACCAACATACCATTAACTATAAATTCGATATTTTTGATTTGAACCCCTGCTAAACATTAATTACTCAAAACGGATGGATGGTCCTATGTTATTTTTTGTGGAGTTGATTATAATTTAAACATTATATTTTCATCAACTCTCTTGTTTCATAAAGTAGCGGAGATGACCTAAAACCCTTGAAGAAGTAATCAAATAAAATCCCCTCTAATGTTATCCATCAAAATTTAAAAATTTTAAAGGATTACTTTAAAAAATATGCATCTCAGGAAATATCATGAATATCTCCATCGGCGTCAATAATTCCTAAAAATAGGACCACCTATCAATATAACGGTTTTCATGAACTTAGCACTAGTCCTCAAAACTATCAGATTTAGCTAATCCTTGGAATTAAATTTATGGTAAATCCATCTCCTGTAATTCACCAATGGCCATATTATCAAAGACTGAAACAATTGTATCAAGTTTATTTTTCTTCTTTAAGGAATTTTCTCCTTAAGGAAGAAAAAAATTATCTCGACTCTTGACTGTCTAATTTAAACTGCAGGGAATACAAATACTTTCAGGGAATGAAAAAAACTTTGTGTAAAGGTGTAATGTAATGTAAGATACATGTAAAGGTATCAGCCACTTTCACCTATGCATCTAAACAACAACAGAAGACGTACTCAACAGCCATACCACCTTATCTGTATTCTTATAATTTTATTACACAATAAGTGAGAAATACTTCTTTAAGCACTATAGAACGAAAAAAAGGAAGAATAAAACAAAGTCATAACTTATCTGGTATGCTCAGATAAGGATAGCAAATGGATTAAACGAATAATGCTTACCTTGATGTATTAGATAAAGAAGAAGGCGGAGGGCTGAAATGCAGCTATTGGAAGGAAATGAGGAATAGAGAAGAAGGAATATAAGAAGGCTCCATAGAAACCACTATTGTGAACTGACGGGTGGGGGGGGGTCTCCCAAGGTAAATGTTGGCATAGCTCCACTCAGCACGTCAAAGAAGAACTAACTTTTCCACGGCCTGTCCAACGTGAAGAGCGGCAGAACAAACCAGGGAAGTAGGCAGCTAATCAGAATTAATAGAGTTTATGCCTTAGAAATTTACTTTATTATCATACAAGCTCCTGCAGTGCCGGCCTAAATATTCCAATCTCTAAATTTCCAAAAAATGAAAATCACAGGCTATGTTACGTGGCAATCACGGTCGAAATCAAGAAAATTATAGAATCTATATTTTCATCATATGAATGATCAACATACACAAATAAAGTAATCATGACGGAACATTAAAACGTAAGTAGAATTCACAGATTCTCTATATGCCTATTACTACTTTTATTGCAAATTTAATTTTATTGGGCCAACAGACGTACGCAAACTATTACTTATTTATTATTAGTAGTAGTACGTTTACTACAATTACGTATCCAATTGACAGATTGTTATTATCACATCGTATTTACATCTTTTTTTTTTTTCTAAGCTCTTTAGTTAGAATTTTAGGATGAGGGAGAAACATAAAATATTTAGGGTGATCGAATCCTTGTACTAGGAGGACCTGCTTGACGGTGGTGTGAGAGGAGTAAGGAGTGTGGGAATCCTCGGTGGAGGTTGATTGTTACGGTTCAGTGGTGAGAGTCCACTGGGTATTTACATCTTGTAATGTAATCGTTAATATAGTATATTATGCCTCCTACCCCCAAAATAGTTTGCTTGTTCAATGTAAAAAATATACATGGATCTTGCATTTAACAAAATATTAAGATTTTGTTGTTAGTTGTAAGTTAGTTTTAATTCTCTAATTCATAAGGTGTGCCCCATCACTTTTAAACATGTTTAGACAATCAATATGTAGTGTACATTATACTTTTGTAAAAATCACAAAATAAAATTATTCAAAATTGTATAAAATGTTAAAAAAATCAAAATTAGTTACAGTCGACATGGTTATACTCCCTGAAATTACTCATTTTAAAAACAACTCTTGCATAGTAAACTTAAAAGTAAAGTAAATTGGTCGAATTGGATTGCACAAAACCTCTAAGAAAAATAATTTTCTGCACTCTATACTTACTTCTTTTTTTTTTTCTAAGCATATTGCGAAAGTTTCATAGGCAGAGTTTTGTAGCTCACATTGATTATTTGACCTCAGAACACAACTCGGTCTGTTTCAATCTCATAGAGAATATATTTCTTCTTAGTTTCCTCCTTATAAATGAATGGATCTGAATATATGGTTTTTTTATAAAATAACTGATAATAGGAAGATGGTAAGCATTCAGAGTCTACATTGACACAGTATGCAACAGTCGTCATTCATCTTCTACAACCGTAGTCATAAAAAGGAATCGATATAGATCTAAAATTATTATGAAATATTTCACATTCCCTGGAAATAGGATGATTATGTTTTTTTTACTAATAATAAATATAGAGAAATTAACATCAAGCTTTATTTTAGGCTCTTAATTTATGTTAGTAATGCATTGCAATATTGTTGATTGTGTGCGTATTCATATCTCTAGCAATAGCTTAAAAATGTTTCAAAAATATACCTTATAAGAGGTAAAAATAGAAACAGCTCGTTAAAGTAAAACAGTTGTATATAAATACTTAGAGTACCTCCCAAAATATTTATGATTGTTGACATAAGATCAATAGTCGACATTTCACCTATTCGGACACCCTCAGGACAAAGACATGCAAAACACTTAAAATAATAAATAATAATTCTAAGAATAAAACGACTCTCCACGACAAATGATATCACTAACTGTGACTGATAGCATCTTCGAACTCACAAGTGTTATGTATGCAATGGTTTTCTGTGCGTTTGTCTGAATTGTGGTCCTAACGATGCCTGAATAGGTAAAATGTGATATCAATAGTAAAAAATACATTGAATAAGTCTTCAGGTTTGTTTTAATTTTTTTTTTTCACAATATAAATATCAATATACAGTCTTTTTTAAAGTTTTAATCTTAATAATAATATTAATTTTTTACTTATTTCCAATAATTTTTAATAATTTATTTCCTGAAAAAGCTATACTTCACGTATAGCTAGAATACTAAGCCATATCGTTTATTCTACAAAGCAATGGTACAAAAAATATTTTAAAAAAGGGGTCAGTAAGAATTAAAAAAGCGATCAAAAGTTTATACTAATGCAGGTTTCAAGGTAGTTGACGATTCATAGCTATGCGAAATTTAATCAAGCGTGACCTCGTTAAATGATGAAAAAAAACTTTTCTGGTTCGAAACTCGTGAAATATATCCTCTTTTTAAGAGGTACTGATAGAATTAAATCCGTTACTGGGACGTTGAGTGCATCAACGTGGCCCACATATTGTGCTCTCTACATTAATGGGGGAGTCGTTGAGTGAAGGGTGCCTTGGTTCCAGCCTCGCCGAGGACTGGGGCAGGGAGTTAGCGAAGGGCCCACGCCTAAGCCGGCTTAGCTCAACAATGGCAGAGGTGAGAGTGGAGTTGCTTTCAATGCCGGCTCACCTGCTCCTCTCATTAGCCATCTTGTCTAACTGTTGATCAAACCTGCGAGGGAGGTTTTTCATCTGGGAGGTATGGAATAATTGTATATGAAAAAAGTACTTTTTAGGGTTTTTTAGCACCGCCAAGCCAGAATTGAACTAAATTTTTAAGATTTAGATTGTTTTCAAAATATTGATTTTTCGGTTGAAATCGTGAATACTGAATGTTTTATGACTGTCAGGCTACTCCTGGGTACACACCTGGTTGGAACATTCTTTCTTTGCACTATGAGACCCTCTCCTTTGGATTTGAAACTTATAGTTCCTCATTAATCAAAGCAAGATTGTCCTCTCAGTACAAGTTAGAAATTACTGTGTATTTATGAGTCATTTTCAGACATCAAAAGAGTCTAATACTTCTTGAGTACTCATTTCCTCGCTCCCTCAACATACTTCTAATCAATGATTACCATAGGTAGAAGATTACACTCCTCAGATACCAAGTTAACCAAATACGTTTTACACTGTCTAACTTTACCTAATTTAACTAGCTAATATAGCTTATTGGAGGCTGAAAAAAAAGTTATTTTTCCACGAAACAATAATGCAAACAAACAATAGTATCATAATCTATGTACCAAGTAAAAAATTACATATATATAATGTAGACAAAAAAGTAAATTTTGAAAATGTACATAAGTTTTCACTTGTAATAGTCGTAAATTTGTTATTTCAAGTCATCCAGTTTCTCGTCATCAGTTGTAGTGGTCATAACTATGTCTATGTTATTACATCGACATAAAATGATCTGGAATATAAGGTATTATTATATTCACATACTATATTTTCTTGTGGATAGTCGGGATTTTACAAGCTTACACCATGTCCACTCGTTGTGTTACATTTTGTTATCAAGAAGTTAGTTGTTTTGTTTGGGAACATTTTTATTTGTAAAATTTGTACCACCAGTTCTTCAAAACTGAGAATATGTTTCGAGGATATTTGCGTAACATTTAATCCACTTTGTATGGAAGTTCAGCGCAAATTATTACACTGGTTGGGAGTGTACATTTGGTAATACTTTCTTATGTTTTGTTCAGAAATTCCAAAATTTCTGTCATATTGAAAAAATGGTAAAAAAAGTACCGGTGAGTTTTCCTAAATCGACCAATAGCCATTAAAGCCATTAAGAATCTCAATAAAAGTTGTTGCTGAGTTCTCCCATGACAAGCATTACTAAATACATGCAGCTCTTTTATGTCAGGGTAATCATATCAAGCTGCAGACTTCTTTTGTTCACTGTTTTGCTCCCCTTCCCCCTCCGGATACACGAAAAATTCAGCAAAATTGATTTTCGTGTCATTTACACCGAATAGATAAAGCCAACGTTAGTGAAGGTAAAACATTTCTTGCGCAGTTATTTTAGATAATAGGGGGTTCTGCATACAGTGAGGATGACACCGCGGAGCACGTCGTGCTCTCTTGTTATGCGTTAGAACCGGCTAGAGCGCGGCTGCTCCGCTCGATAGGAGAGTACAGCCTGGGCGAGTCCGACCTGCCGTCGCTGGTGAATGATGAAGTGAGATACACCGCGTTCTGCAGATTCGTCGGAGAGTGGAGAAGAGTACAAGGCTCCGGGCACTTCAATATATCCAGGGGGGTGGCGCGGGGTGAGCAGCCGAGTCTTCGGGAAGGCTCACCCGAAGCCAACGATGTATCGGCGGTTCCAGAGGAGTCACTGTAAATTTGTACATATAGATATAAGGTAGGACTGAGTAGCCTATGGTTAGATATAAGTTTAGTTATAGGGGGATAGAGGATGCACACCCCTTGTAAATATAGCACTTAAGTATAGTAGTAAGATATTAGTATAGTTAACGGATCTGTAAATATTGTAAATAGATTAAGGATACTAGCTATAAGGACAAAAAAAAAAAAAAAAATAGCTAGTAAGGATAGTACAAAGTAGATGTAAGGAAAAGATTTTATTTTATTTTGTTTTCTTTGGAAGTTTTGTGTTTATTTTGGAAAATAAAGAACGAAAACAGTATTACTCAAGGTGCGCTGACCGGTGCAACAATCCCATTGCACCGGAATACGCGCACCACAGGTTACGTAACCCCATGAGCTCGCTCCACGGGCTCGTGGGGTAAGCCCGTTTGAGGCTCAGCCTCAGGAAGGGCAAGAAAAAAAAAAAAAAAAAAGGTTCTGCATACAGTCTAATAAATTTGTACCATTTTTTTTATTTTTTAGCACATTAAGCACTTATTTCTTGTTTTTTATAAAATGTGTTTACTTTATGAACGTGAACAATTTTTTGAACATTAACTACTCATTTTTCTGCATAATGTGAAGTTAATTGAGAAAAAAGTAGTTTTTAGGGTTTTATAGCACCGCCAAGCCAGAATTGAACTAAATTTTTAAGATTTAGATTGTTTTCAAAATATTGATTTTTCGGTTAAAATCGTGAATACTTAATGTTTTATGACTGTCAGGCAACCCTTGGGTACACACCTGGGAATTGATTTAAAGCGATTTAATTTTATCTTTCCTCTTCATTTAAGCCTATAAAGAATAGATTTTCGGTTCCTTGTACCAACCAATAGAAGCAACAAAGCCATCTTGTGTACATTATACAATAAGGCTAAAATCGAATTTTTGGCGCTAGTTTCCTTTTTAAATATTAAGATTCAATTATGAGGCACAAATAAAATATGTTTTTTATTTTTTAGTCTAGAAGAAATTTTACAAAGAGGTTTCGTTTGATATTGCAAAGAAACAAGAAAATTCTTTCAACTATCGAGGACATAATAAACTGTCATAAATTAATTGGTAATAAAAAATGTTTATGTTCCGTGTTGAGTGAGTTATAGAATTACTGCATTTATATCTCGTATGCAACCCAAATTTTCTTGCTTGTTGCGTCAAAGCAAATCTAAATTATTTGCTGGATCATCATAAACATGCCAATGAAAAATTCTTTTAAAATAAATTAACAATTCTAAAATCTTCTAAAGGAGGAATGGATCCAAATCTGGTGCTCACAAAATGTTCTCAGATAATAATTAAAGTATCGCGAAAAATTCCTGGATATGTTTGAATGAAATCCTTTCATTTATTTAACACACTGTCTTGTAAATTGGTAAAAGGCTAAAATATTGATCTAATAAAATTGTCCTAAAACAATAATTGGTCTTGAAACATTTTTTACTACATGTACTTTAATCCGTACATATTTACATGAGTTTACATATTTAGAAGTAGAGTCTTTTTGATTCGAGAGCCAAAAGACCCTTTTGAAGCTGTAATAGTGTTGACTCACCTTTCTGTTATATTGTTAGTTAGTTTATACAGAACCGTTATATCATTCAAAGTGCTAATAACTTAGATTATTTACTAGGTATTAGATCGCGTAATTTTAATGAAATTTAACCACCGGTTAAGATTCACTAACACATACTTAACCTGTGCTCAGTTCTGAAGCCGCTAGATAGTCCACAGACGCCTAACGATTTGATACCAATGATGATAGGGAAGAGGCCATCCCGATCGGAATGGGCGGACTAACGTGGGAACAGCCTTACGCTCTGAGAAGTCTTCGGGCAGTGAAGATAGTGCATGATTGACACAATCGTTAAAGACTCGGTCGCTATCGGTGGTTCAGTTAACGTCATCGCTGGCCTAGCTTTAACGGTCGTAAAAGACCTCATCGTGCCTGCACAGCCTCTGTTTCCCCCTCCCTACCACTGTTCCAGGATCAGTCAGTACAAGCCCCATCCTTACCCACATCTTACATTAGAAATTATAACCCACCGAAAGTTAAATTTATTATGTATACAAATCGTTAACAGAGATAGCGGCGACGTCAGCTGTGCACCGTTTCGTTCCCGTGCAATGGGGCCAGGTCTGATATTTGAAACCTCTCTTTTTGCTCATTATCACATATGCCAAATCTTCCCTCTAGACAAAACCCAAACGATATTAGTTACCGATCTTCATCTTCTGTTAAAACAGTTTAATCGACTTTCGCGAACGCAGTTTCTGATTATGAATCATCGTGAAATCACATTTCACCTTCTCGGCCGTTCCTTTATTGGGATTTTCTTACAAGATAATATATTGTGACCAGAGAATCCATTTACGTTTTTCAACAGTGACGACTTTCCCTAGGTAAATTCTCTTTGGCGTTGGACTTAAAAAAAAAAAAAAAATGAGCGTAGCGTAACGTTTGGGCACAGAAGCAGAAGATGGAGCATACATTAACCCCTAAGTTAATTCCTCACTTTAACTTACACAACAAAAAATTTCAAAAACAAAGATTTTAAAATTAAGAAAAACGCCACAAGACGTTTTCTTTATACACACATATTTATATGCATTCATATATATTGTTCTTAAATGTGACTGAATAAAGCAGGATTACTCAATGTAAAAAGTGTATAAGTATAAATTATATATACAGAAATGTTAAATATGTTATTTTAAGGTTGGTAGTGTTTTCATGCACAAGGGGACTTTTGTAACAAGCTATAAACTGTTGAGGGTGTGATTTTTTTGTTTCCTCCTACAAGGAAGGAGTTTATTGGTCTACACATTACGTGCAGTAAAAGTAAGTACACCTCTTTCAAATGTCTGGCTTGAACATCCGACAAATACACAAGCTTTGTCAGTGGTCTTGTTTACTTTCTTCAATGCTCCTTCATTCTTGTTGAGTCATTTCCGGTGCTATTTCCAAAATTTAACAATAAAACAATTTCCTATCTTTCTAAAGCTATATTTATTTATACCTCGAACATTTTCGAGGGACTAGGCCTTGATAAAGAAATTTAAAACAAACGAATCACATTCAAAGTAACAAATATAGAAGACTTATATTTGAAAGGGAGTGCAATACTTATGTATCTTATAAATTTGACAGCTAAAATCTTCAAAGGCCTAATATATTCCGATATACATTTATCTTGTATCAGTTATATTATAATCATGTTCCGTTTCTCTTGGCCATGAAGTTCAGCCGGAGCTCGATGGGTGAACATTTATAATAATTTCCACCATGAATCTAACTCTGCTGATAATCACACTTAATGTACCTAATTGTATGCTCAATAGTAATGATTGACATCATTAATACCACGCACAATCAACAATTACTATTTTTTATTTCATTACTCTTTTCCTTTAAATTATGAGCTTTAGCTTATCCATCCATGTGGAAATAAAACGTTGAAATAGCTGCATTGGGTGCGGGATGGTCCTTAGCACCGTTGGGCCAATGCCTAGGGCGTCAAGGGCCCCACTGGTCAGTCACATAGAGCGTGTTAGCTCCAAGGTATAGAGGGATGGGATACTTGTCCATGCATATAACAATGTAAATATTGATGGATTGAAGTTAAGTGTATACTTGGTTTTTATCCACATCCTCCAATCAGACCTCGTGTACTACAAAACAATATCTATAACCACCGCCTGACATGTAGAACTAGGGTGCCTTCTGGCCCCCGGCCGGTCCAAAGGCTCTTCTCGTACTAGTAATCTCATCGGTGGGCTCCCCAAAATAATTTTAAATAAAGAAACTACGGCGTTGGTGACCTGAGTGCTTTACGCCGATATATTTCAATTTATCCCCCTCAAAAAAAACAAACAAAGAAATTCCTAATTTTTCTCCTTCTAGATAATGTAAATAATGGTTGTTTTTTTATTTGGATTTTGGTAAAAAAAGGTTCGGAAACTGTGCTGTATTTATTAAATGATCTAGCCAACAAATATGAAAAAGTTTGATTTAATAGACATATAATTAAAGTGTTCATCGTTGTCTTTCTAGAGCGTTGAATGTTTTGTATCCTTATTATTCGTTTTGATTTCCGGTGATGCAAACCTACCAGACGCTTCAATAACGCGGGATTGTGGTGACCTGCCAAACCTAGCGGTTGTGCGGAATGGTATCAATTTATTGAAAGGAATCCCTTATCAACTATATTTTATTGCTCTCCAATCTTCAATCTCCAATATTTTGAACCTTCAGTTTATCCTTACAAAAAATATAAAATTTATAAATTAGTCATTATACAACCGCAAATCCTAATAATTTCTTCACTAGGTAGGTGGTAAATATTAAAAACATAAATTAAACTACATCACCACTAACCTACTTATCTGGATTAGCCAGAAATAATCTCAAATCATAGTAAAGTGAATGGAGATCATATTAGGTTATCTACAAAATATTAATGAAATGCAACGGGTGGCTCCAGTTGAATATTGTTTAATTTCTATAAAATAAAACGATGAAAAGAATAAAAATCATTACACTATACTATTCAAATATTTTGTTTTAATGGTTTTTTTTTAAGAAGATCATTTCTGAATCTAGAATTTTTTTCATTATTTAACATTTTAACGAATCAAAACTGAACGAGTTTTAACTCATTACTTTCTATAAGCTGATGACTATGTGCTTTTGTTCAATAAAGTTTTAATATAAGCAAGCTTCAATAACAATCAATCGGATTGGGAACCGCCCATGTTTCCTGTCAATCGAAGAGTAGATAAAGGTGCTGTGACCCAAAATAAAAAGACAAAAGAGCAGCTGCATAAGATGTAAAATGTGGCCTTTATCCAAAGGGTCAATGATACAGAACTAAGTGACGATCAATGCCTCTGTCAGTAAATCTAGAGCACTCAGTAAACGATCCGAAGAAAAGGGTACTTTAGGGAAGTCTTTCAAGGGCTAAACCAGGATAAGAGCTGCGGTGGTTTCGAAGCCATCTCGGAGCCCGGCTAGCCCCGACCAAAGTGCCATCAGCAAACCCACCCCTCCTAGAGCTGATCACTTATCCAAAGCGTCTTAGGGCATTGGATCCCTCCCTGCAAGGGTATAATTAACATGGCGATGTAATAGCAATAATTCGGATGTTTGGTATCTTTTCACTAATATCAATCTACTAGAGCGAATAGAATAGAAAATAACACAAAATGATTCCAAGGTCCCTATAAATAAATAACTTTGACCTAGAGATAACATAGAATATCATACTTATCAAAAAGTTTTAGAGAATTAATGGTTAGGAAAAGGAATTAATGGACCAACGAAATATTGTGCACGTAAGTAGTGAAAGAGCCACCCTAAATCGGCGTAGAGGTGGGAGACATGGTAGTGCCGTGGAGACCCAAAGACAAATCTAACAAGGAAATTCATGATTCACTACAACGTATTTATCTTTGAGTCCCACCAACAGAACCAATTATGACCAAGGGAAAAAACTGAGCTAAAAAGTATATTTAACTCTAAAAGTATTGTTCATCGAAACCTTTATGCACTACATCACAACTTCTAAGGTATACTTGAAATACAATTAAACAGTAAAGCATTCAATTCATATGAACGCCCCCACGCACTAATGATACAACACAAAATAATGGATATAAAAACACCCTAGCCATATGATATTACTAATAAAATAGTTGGAAAAACATGTACAAAAAAAATTCTTCATAGTATATATATATATATATATAATTAACGAATATATATATATATATATTTATCCAAGCATATACGTACGTACTTACGAACGACAACGGCAACAGATTATGTGCATAAAGTATGAAAATTATACTCTCTTAAGTCTATGATAACATTTCAACAAGCCAATAACAAAACAAAGCTTCCTCACCCTACAATCTCAAAGGCGTTTTCCCTCTCATCAGGCTAGGCCTCGCGATATGGGGAATTTGTGTCTTCATATGTAAAGAAGAATTAACGAATAAATTGTTAATTTGTAGTTTCGTTATTAATTACCGTAGGTAGGTGATGAAATATATCTTTAAAAAGAGAAATGTTTTTTTTTAATACAATGGATGTGTGGAAGTTAACAATAAGGAAAAGTTTACAAGGACCTGCAGAAATTAAGAAGTAAAAGACAATTAAATCTGATTTTCCACGGGCAACTGGCTCATATTAGGAATTATTCCCTGGGACAAGCGGATTAACTAGCCTGATCCTAAAGAAAGCATGAACTTGCGTAAGCATATCTTCACAAGCTAAAAAGTATATTTAACTCTAAAAGTATTGTTCATCGAAACCTTTATGCACTACATCACAACTTCTAAGGTATACTTGAAATACAATTAAACAGTAAAGCATTCAATTCATATGAACGCCCCCACGCACTAATGATACAACACAAAATAATGGATATAAAAACACCCTAGCCATATGATATTACTAATAAAATAGTTGGAAAAACATGTACAAAAAAAATTCTTCATAATATATATATATATATATATATATATATATATATATATATATAATTAACGAATATATATATATATATATTTATCCAAGCATATACGTACGTACTTACGAACGACAACGGCAACAGATTATGTGCATAAAGTATGAAAATTATACTCTCTTAAGTCTATGATAACATTTCAACAAGCCAATAACAAAACAAAGCTTCCTCACCCTACAATCTCAAAGGCGTTTTCCCTCTCATCAGGCTAGGCCTCACGATATGGGGAATTTGTGTCTTCATATGTAAAGAAGAATTAACGAATAAATTGTTAATTTGTAGTTTCGTTATTAATTACCGTAGGTAGGTGATGAAATATATCTTTAAAAAGAGAAATGTTTTTTTTTAATACAATGGATGTGTGGAAGTTAACAATAAGGAAAAGTTTACAAGGACCTGCAGAAATTAAGAAGTAAAAGACAATTAAATCTGATTTTCCACGGGCAACTGGCTCATATTAGGAATTATTCCCTGGGACAAGCGGATTAACTAGCCTGATCCTAAAGAAAGCATGAACTTGCGTAAGCATATCTTCACAATATGTTATAATTAAACAATGCAAAATAAATCAATACGTAAAATTTGGAAATATAAACTCCTAATTTCGTTTTATATATAAGTAAGGCTGGTATATAGCAAATAAATATGGACTACGATTCCCCCACTTTCCTGGTTTCGTCCCAACTTGACAAACAACGTGACACTTCCTGGCTTGACGCGTTTGAGATGACACCTCTAGGGCAACGTGGATGGCACTGGACTATTGATAATGGAAGCGGGCCTAAAACGTACCTAGGAGAGGAATGCGCATGCCAACGAAAACTACAGTGATTTATTAATTAATAATGTACCATGTACCTGTTTCCGACCTATGTGAACACCATGCCACATTTATAGCCAATTAATTTCAATATTTTAGCTATGCTTATTAACGAGATTCAATAGTTAAGAGGTGGTTATAAGGGTTTATATACATTCATATTTGGTTGGTAGACCAAATTATCGTTCTCGATCAAACATATCTGTTTTTTGTTATTATTTAGTTCCAAAGTATTACAAATATTAAATTAGCTGAATTTGTTTTGAGGCAGGTGGCTACACCAAGCGGTCAGCCAGTCATAAAGGCCTTTGGAGCGTGGGTTAGTTTCTAATTAATTTAAACCTTATTTTAACAGCTGAACAACCTAGAAAACACTCAAATATCACAGCTTTGAAAGCCACTGGTTCTCTCTGCTTAGTTTAATTGGTTATGGTGGATCAATTCACTTTTGCCAATCGACTTGGTGTTAAAGCAGGAAATTCGGCAAAGGATCTGAGAACAAAACTGGAGGTAATGGAATGTTGACATAAAAAAAAAATATGATATCATAAAATTAAGTGCACGTCGCTGGTAAAATATGTGAATAGCTGGCTGTTTTGAGAAATTAACCAACTTTTAAAAGGAAAGAGAAACAGAAATAACTAAATTCCAAAATAAATTTATGCACAGCCTCCAAGTGAGATGAACACGAAGTTTTATTGGGAAAGTTAAAGAGAACGAGAACAAGCGAAGATCTAGTCTAACTTGAAGGAATGCTGGTATTTAAAGTTTCGAATTCATAAACGCCAAATAACTAGGTAATATAACATTGAGTCAAGAGAGGCAAGAGACCTACACAAACGTACTCTAATTTGATCTAATGCCCGGAAAGACAAATTTGATACAAATTTATTCATAGGGTCCTGAAATACCCAAAGTAATATAATTAACTTATTTTAACTGTGTATAATTGTAGTAATTACAGAGGGAGACCATTCCTTTGAGGATAGCATGATGGTTCTAACTGCGAAGACGTAGGTTCGATTCTCGGCTTCTCTAAGGATTTGTTTTGCTTCAGTGGTGGTTCTGGTCGGATTACTAGAATTAAACCGAATTGAATCGAAAAATTAAGGTTGAGGTGTAATTACTTCACGCTAAACACCATAATTTGACCATTAATTCGACCACCGATTACATCAAAAGAAATTTCTATACATTTATATTTATTAATTAATTAATAAATATAAATATATACATATATTTATATAAAGATAGATATGCTAGCAATAACTGCTTAAAATGCATAGCATGCAATACCAGGATTCATAAACAACTCATTATTATATTCTTGTATATATTTAATTTAATTTTAAGTTACATTTATACATTATTATATATATATATAGTTAAATATCTTCAAAGCACACAAGACTTTTTAAAAAGATTTATTTTGAATAACAAACATAAATGACATGGTAATATACAGATCTAATCTAGCATAGTGACGGGCTAATGAGATACAATAGACTGACCTCCTTCTCTGATTCTCACGGGGTTTAAATAAGAGTCAGCAAAGGGGTGATTCATAGTTCTTAGAATGTTAGCACGGGTGCACTATAACTCCCCGCAGCCTTAAGTTTTGAACTCTGGTCAAAACAAACATTTAATTTTTACATTTTAAAAACTTGATTTATACAATTTACTTAAAATTACTTTATGATCATCAATAGTAATAGGTGTTGTTGAA
Source organism: Acanthosoma haemorrhoidale (assembly GCA_930367205.1). NCBI lineage: Eukaryota > Metazoa > Arthropoda > Insecta > Hemiptera > Acanthosomatidae > Acanthosoma > Acanthosoma haemorrhoidale. Next base: position 80,684,259 of record OV884015.1, on the reverse strand, counting down.
ACCTTTACATTATTTAAAGGTAAATTTGAATTTTGGATCTTTTTACAATTTCTTTTATAAATAAAAATGTTAATTAGTACAATGATTAGAATAATACATAATACAAAAGAATAATGATAAATATTAGCGTTGTCTACAAAGGACAATATTTCTAATTCTGGTATAGTATAATTATTTGTTTCTAACATAGTTGTATTTAATATTACATTTTCATAAAATGGTTGTAAAATAGTGTTAAAATCATGAGTATAAATTTTATTAAATTCTGGAAAGCAATCCTCCTTACTAATATTAATTAATCCTACATTTGGTAAAAATACAGTGTTATTATGACAATCTGTTATTTTTTTAATATTTACAGTGATATATTGCTTAATATGATCTAAATATCTTATATTATTTTGATTACTTAATACTAGTTTACATTCTTTTAAATTTCCGTTATGTACAATAGATGAAACACATTTTGATTCTGTTTTATTAAGATTTATACAGTAATAATTGTCAATAAAAATACAACTTCCTTGATAGAGAGTGGCTCCTTTTTGTAAGTAAAGATCAGTTTTTAAATCAATTTCGTAAATTGTCTGGTTTATAATTCTTGGTACTGATATCACAAAATATCCTTTATAGGATTCATCATGAATTGGTAATTTGATAAAAGTATGGATTATATTGTGATGAGTTGAACAAAAGATTTTACTATTTGTCCATAGAATTTCAGTATTATCTGAGATTAGTTTTATGTTACTTGGTAGATTTTTTATTACATCAATCATTAAATTGGTGTGAACAATGCCAAGCTTACAAAATTCTAAAGATAAAGTTAAATCTTTAATTTTATTTAATAAATGCATGATGTGAATATATAAGTCATAAGCTTTTTCATTTTGTCCTAGCGATTCGAAATTTTGTCTATTAATTATGAAATTTTTATTAATTGTTTTGATTTCATTCTGGTAATCCTCAATCAGACGTTTATTAATATTGACAGAATTTTCGATGTTATGTTCAATCTTATAATTATTTTGTTCTACATTTGAAATTATTTTATCGTAGTATTCCTTGTCGTCATTATTCATATTACCTGTTATCCAACTAATAACATTACCTAGACCATTTATCAAGCCTCGTCTATGACGATTTTTAATATCTCTTTGTTGCATTAATTGAAATTGTTCAAAAACTTCGTTTGTTAAATCTTTTAGCAAATGATACATTTTATGTGATCTAAAGTTAGTAACATGATCTTCAATATTTATTATTTCTACTTCTAATAAACTTAAATTATAAAAATGATAAGTTTCATAATATTGATTAACTACTCTAATATTATTTACAGAATAATGGAGAATTCCTGGAGAGTTAGTGAGATCTACTACTTTTATCGTCAGAATCTTCTGAAGATGAAGTATCAGAATTATTGACATGTAGTGAATCTTCATCTGAAACAAAATGTTTCCTCTTTTTACGTTTGTTGGGTCTCCTAACGTTATCAACATGTGTTGTTAATTGCCTAGCGCCTTGGATTAACACATTTACTTTTCTGAATTTGTCTCTACTTTTAATCTTCGATTGAGTATCTTTGATAAATTCTTGATTTATTAATTCAGGTGGATCTTCCCGATTTTTATTTAATTTTTCTGTACGCTTTATCTTTTCTTCATTAATTTTTGTGTGAGCTAATTCATGCAAAAGTTGTAAATCTTTATGATACTTTTGTACGTATAGTTCTGTTATACTAATATTTTTGTTGTTGTTATTTTCTTTTATAAATCCGAAAGTGATTTCATTGGGTGTTAATTTTAGATTGTTATTTAAGGTATTATTGTACGCAATAATTGCAAGTTTTAATTTTTGTTCAAATGAATAAGATTTTCTCTCATGCGAGATAAGTCTTAGTAATTCGCTTAGTGTTAAATGAACTCTATTTAATAATCCCAAAGAATTTGAGTGATTAGTGGATGTATAATGTAATAAAATATCATTGTGGTCACAAAATTGTTTAACTAAATTGTTTTTCATTTCTGTGCCTTGATCTAATGAGATCTGTACTGGCGTAGGATAATGAGATAAATAATTTTGTAAACAATCACAAATATTGATTGCATTGTGTGTTGGAATAACTTGTGCGAACAATCTTTTTGAGAAAGTATCAACAGCAGTAAATATTATTTTCCTTTCATACTTCAAAATGTCAATCATTAATTCTCGAAAAGGTTTTTCTGGTGTTGGGGTTTGTTGAAATTTAGTTTTGATAGGTTTTCTATCATACTTTGATTTTTTACAAATTTCACATTTATTAATGTATTCTGTAATTTTGTCTTTCATATTGGGGAAATAAACTTGTTTTTTTAATTTTTCAAAAGTTTCTAATATTCCACGATGTTTAGTTTTTCCTAAATGATAGTTTTCAATAGTTTCGCGTTGTTCATTTACATTTTCTACGTCATTGATAAAGTTAAAATAACGTTTTATTCTTACAGAAGGGAATTCGTTTTCTATTATATTTTGAATCTCTTTAAAGTATTCATCGTAAGTTTTTTTTTAAGTTTTTATGTTCGGTGAACAGAAAATTCCGTAAGTCTTGTCCGGTTCTACGATCTGGTAGAGTAGAGTTTGCAAGTCATCTTTCCTGTTAATGATGAGTTCGTATCTTCTCTTGTTTCCAAATGGCTTAGAGAACTTCATGTCTTCTTTGTTTCCTCTAATGATAATAATTTGATTTTTTTCTACATTTATACATTTATCTGGTTCACATATCCAAGTTTGTTCATTGCTGGATTCTTGTGAATGAATAGTTTCTAGATCTGATTGATTTTCTGCATTTTCCGCTGTAGATGGAATATTTATTAATTCCTCCATAATTGCTTCATATTCTGTTGTTTTTTCAGCAGCTTCTTCTTGATTTTGTAATATGTCATCAATAAATACATCAATATCAATATTTACATCATCAATATCCATATCCTCTGGTTCCGTGTGGTTTACTTCATTTATATTTCTTGATAAAGCATCTGCTACATAATTTGTTTTACCATTAACATGTTTTATGTCAAATTCGAACTCCTGCAACTTCCAAATCCATTTCATGATTCGGGTGTTACCGTTCTTCATAGAAAATATCCAAGTTAGTGGTTTATGATCGGTTTGAAGTAAAAATTTAGTTCCGTATAAGTAAGGCTTAAAGTGTTGAGTCGCCCATACAACTGCTAATAATTCTTTTTCGATAGTGCTATAATTATTTTCCGCATTTTGTAGTACTCGTGAAGCGAATGCTACAGGATGTTCAATATCATCATCGTCTTTTTGGGACAATACTGCTCCAATTGCTTTATTACTAGCATCTGTAGTTAATATGAATGATTTATTCCAATCGGGGTATTTTAAAATTGGTGCATTTGCCATTAAATCTATTAATGTCTTACAAGCCCTTTTTATCTCTTCGGTTTTATAAATTTTTGTTTTAATCGAATCTGAAATAGGTTTAGTTATTTTTGCATATCCTTTAATGAATTTCCTATAGTATCCTGTCATAACTAAGAACTGTCTTGTCGACTTTTCGTCATGAGGTACTGGAAAGTTTACTATAGTTTCTATCTTTTTCGGATCTGTTTTTAAACCTTCTTCAGTTACAATATAGCCGAGAAATTTTAATTCTTTTTTGAAAAATTCAGTTTTATCTAATTGAATTGATAACTGATGTTCTTTTAATGCTTTGAAAACTTTTTCCAAATCTCTTAAATGTTCGTTTTCATTTTTTGAATAAATAATAATATCGTCAACGTAAACCATTGCATTAGGAATATTTGATATCATCATTGTCATTGCTCTCTGAAAAGTCGGCGGTCCATTACTTATTCCGAATGGCATTCGAACAAATTCGTAATGACCATTTTCAGTAGAGAATGCTGTTTTTGGAATAGATTCTTCATCCATTTCTATTTGATGAAATCCCGATGTTAAATCAATAGTCGAAAATATTTTTGCACCTCTTAATCGATTCAGCAAATCTTCGATATTGGGTAACGGGAATTTATCTTTTATGGTAGCCTGATTTAATTTTCTATAATCGATTACCATGCGAACTTTTTTTATACCCGATGCGTCCATTTTTTTTGGAACAATCCACAAAGGGGAATTATACGGCGACTTACTTGGTCTAATTATTCCGTTTTTTAATAATTTTCCAACTTCTTCGTTAATTTGTTCTTTAAATTGTTCCGGATATCTATAATTTCGTGTATAAATCGGATTTTCATTCGTAGTTATTATTCTATGTTTTAATAATTTAGTCGGTTTTAATTTTTCATTTTCTGTTTTTAATATTTCACCGTTTTCACTTAATATTTTTGTGAGTTTTTTCGTTATCTCCGAATTTATGTGTTCGTGTCTTATAACATTTTTAATTTCATTAGTATCTTCGATATGAAACATTTCGTCTCTTTCAAGTTTGTATTTTATTCCCATTATTTTTATTTCCATGTCTTCTAAATTTATATTAGTTTTTAACATTTTCATTGTTTCGTACCCAAGTAAAATATCAAACCGTGAACTAATAGGATAAACTAAGAACTTTACTTCTTGATTAATTCCTATCAGATTTTGCAGGTTGAGGTTTACACTTTGTGTTCCTTCTGCTCGTCCTGTAGGGGTTTTTATCGCGAAGTTTTCTATGTTTATTTTAGCATCTTTCGGAATTGCTTGGGGACAAATATAATTTTTTGTTGCTCCTGTGTCAATTAACCATTTATTATTTTCTTTATCCAAGAGCTGTGGTAAATTATTTAAAAAATTAACTTCGTCACTTATTTTAATTACATTCGATCCGGTGGTTCTCCTTTGTTCGGACCTTGGTCTAAAAAATTATCTTTATTAGTTTCAAGTTGTTTTACTCTTTCAGTTAATATTCTAATTTGTTCATCTCTCTCATCCTCGGCGTAATGTACGCGATTAGAAACAGTTCTCATCGAAACCGTATTTGAATCATTTTGTTGTGGTGGATCTACTTTTTGTTGATTATTTCTCCAATTTCCGGATGGAGGTTTATTAAAGAATCTATGTTGAGATTTTGGATCCCATGATTGATTATGAATAGGTTTTTGATAATTTTGTTGATTATTTGGGTAACTGTGATAATTTGGTTGTGCATTTTGATAACTTTTATAATTTTGGTTTTGTTGATGTTGATAATCTTGTTTTTGTTCATGAGGTTGTTTTTGAAATTGTTTTTCATATTTATGTTTGTAATTTGGATCGAAATTTTTGCCTTTATAATTCGATTGGTGTGGTTGGTGGTGTTTGTCTTTTCGACTACCCGGACCGTACACCCGATGCACAATGTGCGCAGCGTTATTTCTTAAGATTTCGTCAATATCTTCGATTGTCTCGAATTTAATATGATAAATAAAATCAGTAAGCGAGGGATGTAAATTATGAACGGTGTGATGTGATATCTGTTTGTCGTATCTTTCCATTTCCGACTGTTTATTCACTATTTCCGAGTCGGCATACACGCGAGCATATAAATCGCATCTTTTCTTACCTAATCTTTCTAAGTAATCATGTGGGTTTTCGTTATGGTACGATTTAGTATTGAGTATTTCTGATATTAATTGCTCTCTCGTTCGCGTATCTTGATATTTACGTTTAAGGAATGTTAAAATTTCTGTCACACTAGTGAATTCCTTATCATAGGTTGCAATTTTTGCTTTTCCTTTTAGCTTAGTTAATAAAGTTAATACTAATTTTGAATGGTTTATATCTTTATATTGGTTATCATCTTTACAATATAAGTCATACACAAATTTTGTATTTCTAATAAAATCTACTAATTGTAAAGGATCACCATCATATTCCGGAATTAATTTAAAATCATGATCTTTTATTTCCATAGCCATCTCTGAATTTGTATTTTCTAATAGTAATTGATCAATATTATCTAGATTAAAAGTTGTATATACTTGTCTTAATTGGTTTAATCTATCCTGTAAATTTGACATACAATAAACTTATAATTACTTATAATTACCATCAAGTATGTTGTCTTCAGTGGAAAAATCTTCTTCCTTGGTGCTGCGAAGTCTCAACAAATAGTTTTGAAACTCGGGTGATAAGATTTGAAAATCTTCAGAAAGTTGAAAGATACCTCTGTAGTCGTGGAGAATGCTTGCTATACTTGTATACGCAGTGGCAATCTTCCTCAAGACGGAGAGAAGTAGTTATGCTGCTTGATTTCGGTATTACACACGATTCTAAGCTCCGCAAAGTTACTTTAAATACCTTCAAAATTCCTCCCAAGTCCCACGTTCGGGCGCCAGTTAAATATCTTCAAAGCACACAAGACTTTTTAAAAAGATTTATTTTGAATAACAAACATAAATGACATGGTAATATACAGATCTAATCTAGCATAGTGACGGGCTAATGAGATACAATAGACTGACCTCCTTCTCTGATTCTCACGGGGTTTAAATAAGAGTCAGCAAAGGGGTGATTCATAGTTCTTAGAATGTTAGCACGGGTGCACTATAACTATATGTTAAGCTCCGGGCAGCATCAGTATCCAATCTTAATCCCCGACTTCTAGATGTAAACATCCCGAATGTAAATATATAGGATTGTAGGCTTGAAATAAACAGTCTAGTTCTAACTTTCAAGCGTGTTGTTTCTTAGTACCTTTTTGCCTTTTTTTTTTAATTCGAAAGCCATTAACTTTTATATATACGGTTTTATCTACCAGGTTAATTCTTATTAAATAATATAATCTTATATAATAATCCTTTCTCTACATAATTCTTTAATTCTTCACTTTAACTTAATTCAACTCAAAATCGTACTTATATCTACCTTTTTATAAGTTAAGTCCAGGCGCCGCTAGTGCCCAGCCTTAATCCCCAAACATATGTTATCTGTATATGTTTACAGGTAATACCTATAGATAGAGGTATCTTGGTCTAAATAAAGTAGTCTTGTTATAACGTTCTACGTGTTCTTACCAACCTTTCTTAGCTTGTAATTCAATAAACATTAACTTATAATTACTAATCAAGACATTTAATCATTTATACTGTGCTGCCACCATGCAGTAAATCGAAGCGAATTTAAAAAATAAAAAATACGATCACTCAACACGTCTTTATATCCTGGCTGTAAACGATCAAAAAAGATAGAATAAGGCTGGTAATAATACACACAGGTTCGATTGTTAACTGGCTTTATTCTGTTCTCATCCTCTATCTATACACAGGCTTTGTTTACATTAGGCCCTGTGGTATTAGGCTTAACATTGTATTACCACTAACCCCCAACCAGTTTACGGTCGTTCTGATACATGTATAACAAATGAAAATAAAAACTTTTAGTTTACAAGATAAATGAAATTGAAAAAACAATAAAAAGACAAGCAAAACTAAAACGTTCTTCTATTTTACACAAAAGAATTATAATACGTACACGAAGAGAGAAAAACCGACACTGCCGTCAAAATAAACATATAAATACAATACTAAAAATACCCGACAAGCACAACCGATAGTCGACTTGAGTGCGTGATACGACGACTAGGTGTATCAGAATTTTAAACCTTTCACTCTCAAGCACAGACCGGAATCAGGTTGCAACGCCAGGACACTCCGGCTCCGCCGCTAGAAACTTCAGCTGCTCCAAATGCACCGTACTTAGTTTAATCGGGGGTGTGATACTCTCGATGGTGACCATGTTATCTTGGAGGAGGGCGATCACCCGGAAAGACCCCTCGTATCGTGCTAGTTCTTTCCCTCTCTCTGTTGGAGCTCTTTCGGCGATATAGGATTGCGCCAAGTTTGAGTTTACCCGTGATATTGCGTACTTGGAGGTTGTCTCGCGCCACCGCCGGCGTTTCTTCTCTTCAAGTTTGCTACGTAAGGTCGCCACTGATTCCCCAGTGCGATACGATTATTGACGACGCACGCTGCCATGTCGTCATCTACGACTGTGCTCCTGGTGATCACTCCGATATCCTCTGAGTCCAGCCATCTCGACCAGGGAGAACCCCGTGGCGGAATGTACCAAGTGGTTGTATGTGATGACGGCCTTCTCCATGGCCACTCCCGGTTCTAACCCTTTTTTCCCGTGGTAGATATGCAGGGACACTGAGCGTACTATGTAGCCTTTCTATGTCCCCCCCCCCGACTCTTCGGGTGTCCTGGAGTGCTGAGATGCCAACAGACCTTTAAGGCCTCCACCTCGGCCTTTATCTCTGCATAATCCAACTCCCGTCCTCCGTCAAAAGCGATAGTTTCCGGAACGCCATAGAATTGGCACTAATGCGTAATACCTGCACAACCGTTTTCGGTCCGCTATGACTTGGGTCATTGCCATTTCGCTAAACCTGTCTATGGCAGTTGTACCCATTTGTACCCCATCCAGATGAATGTATCCACTTGTAAATCTTCCAGTGGTATGTCTGCTGTCGGGGTCACGTCTTTTGCTCTAGGCGGGTGTCGGTCATATAATGTGGCGAGGCATGTGTCACAGGCGGCAATAACGCTCGGGATTGTGTTCATTCCCCACCAAAAATATCTGCGCTTTAGGGCCTGCAGGGTTGCTTTGATCCTGCGGTGGTTCGTTTTGCCTGCCTAACCTCCCGTTGACGCTCTTCTTGCCTGATGGTTTCCACCCACAGGGTAAAACGAATAAACGTTTGGTCGAACCCAATCCTCTCCGTCCGCTATAGCCTTTTGATGCGGTCGCAAATAGTCGCATTGCCCACTTAAAGGTGGTGCGTCTTTCCTGGCGTGGACGCATTCTTCAGGGCTCAACAGATCATGTCCTTCGTAATTCCTGGCGAGGACCATACTTTCATGTTACAACTGCCGTACTTGCCATACTAGGTCTTAAGCAGCCCTGACATCACTGTGATACAAATGATTTGGCGCTTCTTATCATTGATTATCACTTCGATGTCTTCGATATCCGACGGCCAGTCATCCGCTGAGCTGCCGTCTCCCTGAAGTCTTCTATGTCGGTCTCCTCGGGCCGGTCTCGCTCACTTCTCCAGCGGGTGACCGTTTCTGGACGAATTGCCACAGCCAAATGTTGATATCTTGCAATGGTCCCGCCGACTCTTGTTCCATGGCATTGACGACGATTGCACAGCAAATCGACAGCAAATCCACTACCACATTCTCTCGCCCTGCCTTATATATGATATCCATCATAACCTGACTAAGGAATTCCTTCCATCGGGTTGTGCGCGCCGACGACTCCTTCAGCTTCCCCACACATTGTAGAGACCGATGGCCCGTTTGGACCCTAAATCACCTTCCGATGACGTAGGAACGGAAGTGTTCTATCACCCATACGATTCCTAGCAGTTTCTGTTCAAGAGCGCTATATCTGGTCTCGGGGTCCATAAGGCACCTGCTAGCATGTGCGATCGGTCTCTTTCCTCTGCCGCGATCTTGTGAGAGTACCGACCCCAACGCGTATTCACTGGCGTTCATGGTAATGGTGAACGGGAGTGCGAACTTCTGGAAGGCGATGATAGGCTCCCCCTGTAACCGTTCCATGCACCGCCGAATGTTGTTCTCCATCTCTGGGGTGATATTGACCTTCTGTCCCTACCTGAATAGATTTTTTATCGGGACGAGGCATTCCGCCATTTCCGGCACGAACCTTTGGTAATAGTTCAGCGATCCGAGATCCGGCGCCGGATTTTCTTTGACGTCCTTTGGAATGGTCATCCTCTGAATCGCCTCGACTTTGCTCCGATCGGGTCGCACTCTCTCTCTTGATATGATATGGCCCAAAAATCTTACTTGTGCTTAGTCAACAAGCAATTTTTCCGCCGATAATTGAGCCTGAATCTCCTGATCCTTTGGAACACTGGTCACAAGTGCTTTTGATGTTCTTCCTTGCTTCGGCTGAAAACTAGGAGATCGTCTATACATATCTGGCAGTAAGATTCCTCGAGGCCTCTCAAGAGTTCGTCCATTAATCTTTGGTACGTGGTCTGCACATTCTTTAGCCTGAAAGGCATTTTAGTAAACTGATAGTGCCCGTGTTCAAATGTGAACGCCGTCTTGTGCTGATCCCTCTGATGCCTCTGTATTTTATGATATCCCGCCTTCAGATCGAGTCTGCTGAATATCGTTGCTCCACTTAGTTGGTCGAGAAGTCCTCGAACGGTATTCTCATTCAGTTTAGTCGATGACTACTCGGTACTTTTCTTCTTCGACTAACCCTTTTTTTTTACGGCCCACAGAGGACTATTGCATGGATATGTGCTGTCAACTACGATTTCCGGCCTCTTCAACTCCTCTATCTCCCACTGGTATGCTGCCTCAATGCTTGCGAGTATCTCCTTTCCTTCACATACGTCACATGGTCCGGTTTGAGTGGTATCTCGTGTACCTTCTCCCCCGTTATGCCAAGTTTATCTCCCTCTTTAAAGAAAATGTTGGCGTACTCTTGCCTAATTTCCTTTTCCCAGTCTTTCTCTCTGTTGACTGCTCCCATTTGCTTCCTGACTGTTGACTGCTCCCAGTGTCAACCGGACACCTCACCCCTCTCGCTACTCGGATGATGGGTATACGGACGTAATTTCCCCTCACACTATAATTTGTTAACGTGCGGTCACCTCTCTGCCCGCCCACTCCTTAGGCCACCACTTGCCTTTTTCTTCCCACGTCCACTGCCATCCGCCCCTTCCGTGGTACCTGCTGCACTCTCCTCTGTCGCCTCTGCTGATCCCGGGTTCATCATCTTCTTCCTCCGTCTCTGAGGCTCCCGACGTTTTAGATGATTCTGACGGGGTCCTGTTTCTCCCCCACACCCCCTGTTCATTTACTTCCATAGGTTCCGGCCGATACCTCTCCGCTCTTCGGTAAAAGTACGGACACTGCCTGGCAAGGTGTCCTTCCATCCTACATTTGAATCATTTCGTGCGCGGGTACTGCGCCACCAGTTGTATGACTCTCCCACATCCGTGACTTCGTCGTTCCTCCCTCCTTCCTCCGGTTATCGTTATTCCAGGCCCTGGCCTCTTCCCTTCTGCCATCGTCCTTTCTCTTTTCACATGCGGTGGCTCATTTCTTTTCCCAATTTGCTGCGGCATTCTAAGTCTACGGTATGTCACCTTGGTATGTCACGGTGGAGCTCCTCCACTCCCCGCTTGCCTTCCTCTTCACGGGTGCTAGCATCCATCATATCGAACGATCGGTCCCTCGGTTAGTTATCCTGCTTAGCCGTCTCCCTGACTAGCTGTACTTTTAGAATGGTCGACAAGAAGGCCATCCTGGCTTCTACTTCCGCCAGGTTTATCTCATCTTTTGGTAAGATTGCTGAACCGTGCCAACAGTTCCCCGGCGTATTGGCCTTTCGTTTAAACAGGATGTCGCAATTTTAGATTAACGCAAATTACGAACTACTTATCCTTATTACTTTTTGAATTATAACGTCGAGAATCGATGTGAATTTCGTGAAAACTTGTTAAATGATTTGTAATAAGCTACTCACTGATTTTGATTAAAATTACAATAAAATATTAGCTAAAATATAGACATAAAACTATTAAATCATTCCTGAAACTCAATACGTTCCAACGGGATGCGGAACTTAATATGCTGACGAAAATTCTTACAAAATTAGATTTATTATACATTTCCATTGATTCAAACGTATCTATTATCATCATTCATCATTTTTATATTAATATGTATTCAATATAATAGTAGCAAATGAGAACAATATGAATCGGATGAGAAATAGCCATATTCAAGAATAGTTCTCATCATTGCTTACCGTAATGGTACTCCTTGCCTTCCTAACCTTAATTCAATCCGTAATAGGCTCAGACAGTTTAATGCAATGTTAGCGCCATGGACAATTAAAGGCTAAAGAACGGTCCTCAATCGGACAGCTTCTACACCCCCAGAACCCGATTTAACTTGATATCCTACAGCTTGATAATATAAAAAGAAAAAAACTTGCTTACATTCAAGACGTTTCAGCTCTAAAAGTGGGCTAGCATTTTAGTTAGTTGCGTCTGAAACTTTATTCTAAAATAATGCTATGATGACGTATGCTAACCTGAAAATAAATGATGATGACTTTAATTTCAATTAAGAAAACAGCGATAGTCTTCTAATGCGTTAGAGTGCAAGGAGAATGTGACCACAGTCTTACAATTATTTCAATTTTATCATTGCGTTGGTTTAGTGATGTAAGAAAGTTTGTTGAAGGACTGACCAACTGAGTAAAGTGCCTATGATTTTTCTGAGAAGGCTAGGTTGTTGGACGTTTTTCACTACTTAAAAACAAAAATGTCCATTTACTGTGGACAAACAATGATACTGTAGTCAAGAATAGATTCAAGGTGTAAAAAATCACAACAGCACTACTTCATGAATAGTGTATCAGTTTGGGTATTTTCACTTTTACAATGTTGTCGATATCTGTTTTATGATTTAGTTGCTCCCGGGTTTATATTAAGTAAATAACGCCCTATTCCTGTCTGGCCACAACTTATTTATTTCTAATTTGTAAGTCTTTTCAGCAACCTATACTCTCATTATCAAGTGATCAGAAAGTTACTAATGTAACCTGTCTGACTGACTGAAAGTGCTTGTGAATAAGGTGTGAGAGATAAAAAAAAAAGTACCTTATTTACTTTTGCTTCAGGTAGTATGGTGTATAGTGCTGTTAATAAGGATTGTTTCTAAAATTACTGTTTTGAATATAACATTTTTATTTTTGAAATATTTTAATTTATAATATCCAGTTATTATTTTTAAGTAGTGGACACATCATAGATACTATCTAAAATGTACCATAACCCAAAATTAAATAGGCTTATACTTATTTAAAAAAAAGATAATATAGATGATATACAGGAGATTCCACAAATCACATTTTGTGAAAAAACTACTCTAAAATAAACTAATGAATTAGTTATTTCTTTGCAAGTTCTCATGTGATTCCAGATAATTATAGTAAAAAAAAACGAAATATTGTTTTAACTAGGTGGAATAATAACATTTTCAGAAGACGCTAACTCTTACCAGTGAAAGAGCAGTAACAGACTCAGCCTTCCCTATAAACAGAGGGGTGATGCATTTTAAACAAGGGTGGTTTTGGTAAGGACTCGGAGCGGTCTCAAGGTGATCCTGACTAAACCAGGCATCCCATCCCATCTGCATTCAAATCCATTAGGTGGGATTGTTCCCAGATCTATTTCTAGACACGGAGGTTTGTGATCGATTCATTGTGTATTGATAAACGGTGTTGTTATTTTTTTTTGTTTTTTTCTCGAATCATGAAACTATTATCAGCATCCCAGTAATGGTGAAGTCATGTTAGTGATGAAAAGTAGACTTTTTTTTAGTGATGTCCGATCAGTGAAGCTGTAATTTGGTTGGAGTATTGCTTATTGGATTTCCCCCATAACAGCCATTTCGGAAACTAGTTTGAATAGTTCAGAAATTACTTGAATCTGATATTAGCAAGTAATTTTGAATATTAAAAAGTAAATCTATCCTTTAAATTAAAAAGAAAATACTTACAGTTAATTTACATCTCGCTACACTTCATTAGAATCCAGCCACTAGTCATAGAACTTAACTTACCTGAAACAATATCAGTATTAATCATTTACTACTTAAAATAAATACATACAAATTAAACTTATCTATTAATATACACTATTTTGTGATTGAATGCCCATGGAAGTAGATAGATTCATATATTGAAACTTCTATGCATAAACACTTCCGCAAAAATGTCTTGTATTGAAGGTATCACTTCAGAAAAAACGGAAGTGATTCCATGAACTGATAAGTTTTCTGCACTCGATGAATTATTGAATGTTACTATTATGGTAATTAGTTAAAAGTGGTGAATACATTCAAGGTAAAAGCCCTCTCACATCGATCAAGAACTTTCTTGGTTTTGAATCCATATAGTGACATTGATTTTTTACATTTGCCTACAGATTCATGAACATCTGTAAAGATCTCTCCCATCCAATCCCAATCTTTCATCCAACGATTCTTTCCTTAACACGGTTCTGACCATCCTACCCTTGGAATTATATTCCACAAGCTACAAGTCTTTTGCTGGAAAAACTTCTTTTCCGATATTTATACTTCACTTCTTTTTTTTATTGTGCTAAAATTACAATCTGCCTTATTAGGCAATAAGTAATTGTTCTCATTCATACCATATTTACAAAATTAATTCACTCGCTCATTCATAAAGTATATACAAATCACCCAGAGACCTCCCAAATCCACATGGTTGTCACCTCCCTCGCATGCGAAAGAGGAAGCGGAGTCTTGGGAAGTCCCCCACGCTCCTTCGTCAGCCGCGTCGCCGGATACGACCCAGTGGAGGCATACGAAGAGCGCGAGAGCCTCATACGCTCAGGTCATGATTGGAGAAACTGGCCATTGCCAGGACTCCCACTGTTACGCATTATAGGCAGGCCACTGCCGTTTCAGTCTCCGGGGAGGATTATAGGGGTGCAGTGCAATGACTGCTAGAGGATTAGGGTGGTAGGATAGGTTACAATGGAATTTCATGAACTTGGAACGGATAAGTTCGAGAACGTAAGGTATATTAAGATCGTTATGAAGGGTTTTGTTGCTGACGTAATTAGGGGCATTAACAATTGTTCTCAGGACGTTTGATTGAAAGGATTGTATACGCTTGATATTCGACTTGTTTGCAGTCCCCTATAGCTCTATTCCGTATACCCAGATTGCCTTAGGTTCCATTATTTAAATACAACCATTTAGGATTCAATCAAGGAGCAGTTCCCTGTAAAAATAACCTTTGATAAGAGTAGGTGCATGACTGAAGATTCGATCAGAATGTTGAATATAATACCAATTCTGCTGTACGTATTTACAATAAATATTTTATATTTTGATCTAAATTTACTCTTTAGGATTGACAAACTATTACAAAAAACAAAGGTGTATTTATTCTAAATAGAAGTGGGTGGGCTCCGGTATGACGTACTTCGTATGATAATTTATTTATAGGATAACTCACGAAAAAATAATGGTTCATAAAATATGAATGTTGTGTTCCGAATATAACCTGTATTTTGTTTTTTCTATTACTGAATTCCATACCGTTTGCCGTTATATATTTCGATACGGAAATAGGAGCTTTGTTTGTTTTTTTCCTACACCCACAAATGGCAAGGGTCCTTGCAACTCAGCCTATGGATCTCATTTTGTACATATCAAAGTAACGTTCTTCAAAATGATGGTACAACTCAGGGCTCAAAGTTATACTCATATTTTAGCATTATCTCCGGTTTGAAAGGTGACATACTCCACTCACAATCCTGTAGAAGAAATCGTAGCTTGTAGTGAGGCGAATTTTTGAGTAATAACTCTATATTGCCTAATAACAAAATCTGTGCCGTATACCAAAAAAATGTAAAACCGTTCCAGGTTCTAAAAGGTAGACAGATTATAATATAAATTTAAATCTGTAGGCAAGCATTGTTCAAAAAAACACTTTAGTAAAAGCAAGCAAAAGCAAATCACAACAGAAGGAAATAGTTCATCTTAACTCGTTTGCTATTCAGGCAACGACGGTTCGTGTTCCGATTAGTTGGAGGTATACAAGACAATTCATAAACTTCAGGAGTTTCACAAGGACAGTTAATGGTGCCCTTCATAGTTACGTCTCTTGAATAGCTATTGCGAGAGAACATCAAGACACCTTTAATCGGGAAAGTTTTAGAACGTCAGATGCCACAGGAGCGCTCTCGCAGCCACTTCCTTTCCTACGACAGATGCTTCAGAATACACAATGGGATAGCCTATACTCCAGAATGTAAAAGTTAGATTTGGTTTCAAACTGTGTGTTTCTCAGGTTAATTCCTGGAGGAAATATTTTTTTAGTGAAGTTGTTACTCAAGGGAATAAAATAATTCATATTTTCCATACAAATGGACTTTTTTTTGTTTGATTTCTTTCAAATTCTCAAAAGTAAATGAAGAAATTAAACATTAGAATTATAGAATCTAATATTGTACTAAATATTGTTGGCTCACGGCAACAAACCCAATTTTCAGTAGTGAAGTACCCCGTAGGGTTTTCAGAGAACAAGCAGTTAAGAAGTTTTACCGACCCTGTCAATATTGTTCTTGAAGCACTTGTTTCCCCCAAAAAAGGAATGGTTCTATAGAATCTATCGATCAAACACCTTGCCAGTTTTTCCATTATCACTTAAAACATTTTAAGCTAAATTGTAATTTAAAATATAAATACTCGCGAGTTTGTAAGATAATAGAAAACTAAAGTTAAAAGCTGTTGGAAAACTACTCGAAAATTCTTGTTTTAATCCTCACCAATGTCTGTAACTGAAGTTAAACAAATGAACAAATTAAAATAAGTACACGTTATTATAAAAATGTCCTTTCAATAGTAATGCTCAAATCTATATTTTTGGCATTCTTTGTTTTAATATTTTTAATTTATCCTTAGACGTGTAATAAAGAAAAGTTCTTTTAAATCTGTTGTGTGTTGAGACTTGAGAATGTTTTTCTTAAGAAAGTTTGTGAAAATAGGCCGAAAATTTTAAACGTTCTTCCAATCTTACCGTTTTTATATTTTCAACTAGAAGTAATCAGCGTATTTCGAGGCGTTTTATAGTAAACATTAAACATTTTGTATGGATTAAACCATTTTCGCAATCTACCACCACTACCACTAGATATCAAATCTAGAACATTTATACAGATATACTCGCACGTGTATAAAAGTAGACCCTCACCCTTTCGTCTGTGCTGGACCCATTCATCCCTTACCTAGAACAGTAACAAATGCCACTAGATTGAGTATCGCGTGCTTAAAATTTATTTCATACGTATTAAGAATGTGCTTCTCGCCTGCACGGAAGGTGATAAATCTACAGATTCTATTAGAGCGAGAGAAGTGTAATAGAGCCACAAGGATAATATAAATAGGGGATGAGGGACGAGCTGGATTATTTCTTTGTTCCCTCTGGATAAGGTTCTTAGGCTTGACGGTATGTAATCAGTCTGACAGGATTAGATTTCTTCACCGTCTGTCATTCCTCTTCATTTCCTTTATGCTGGATGATGGTTTTCTTGATGAGCTAAGGATGAGGTCGGAGGATTCGTTAGTCTATGAGAAAGGAGATTAATGTTGGACATACACTCTCTCGTTATTATAAGGTTATAAGTATTGTTAAGTCTTACTGGCTTAGTTTTTGAAATAAGTTTGGCAATCATTTATTCATGTCATGTCTGTGATCAAACTACTATAGCAAGGTTCACTATACTATCTGATATGAAAGCTTAGAAAACACAATATATTGATGCTTCTCATAAACAGATGGGATCTAAAATCTTTAAAACATTCAACATGTACGCCAGTATACCCCAACTATGCTAAGGCAGGTCGGATTACCATAAAGAGATATCATCTTATTGAGGCAAATGACCGGTTCAGGAAGAGAAAAAAAGGCAGAAGCGTGTGATCCCGGACCATTCTTATTTGAAGAAAAGAATGATCTCCGGTAAGTAGCGGACGCAATAAAACAAATTAAGAGAGTTGAACCAACTCCAATTTTCAGTGTAATTTTACCTAGGAATGATCCAAAAAGAGAAACCTTCAAAATTCAAATAAACCCCAAGTGTTACCAAAGCGGACTCAAATGTAACCGCACCTGCTAAAAAAAAACCATACACTCTCAGCATTAATATTTGACTTAAGGAGAAGAATGGTTTCTCTTTTATCAAGCAAAGCACAAGGGGGAACGGCGGGCGTTCTTGAAGACACCGGGCAACCAGGATAGCTAGATCAAATATCTGTTAGAGGACCTTTGTATGTTTAGTCCTCCCGCTATCTTCGACCGTAGAATGGACGAAGGGCTTGACAAAGTGACTTTCCCAAGGGAACTTATCAGTTCAATAACCTAACCTGGATTGTTGTCAAGAAGATCTCACCCAAGAGACTGCATAAGTTTACGTCAATACACTGTGATGATATTAATTGTAACTATAACTGTAATTGTATGAGGTCCATTATTATATATTACCTGCATCGTCATATAAATAAATTTTAAACTTGTAATCGAAAAATAAATTGATATACCAACACATCTCTTTGGTCAATTCACAATAAAATAAATTTTAGGTCTATTAGAGACTGTTTTTTATATAACAAATTAACCTATAAGACAAACTACACAACTTCTATTCGAAAGTCAAATTTTACAGAGAAAAATCACATTAAACAAATTTAGCTAATTTCCAAAGATTAGCAATAAACTTCTATAAGATAAGGAACAAACTCCAGTTTTTCAAAGAGCATTGATTAATTGTAGCCATTTACAATAATATTTCCTAGAAAACCAATTTTAAAGTGAAAACGATATTTTTTTTTAATGTAAAAGTGTTTTTTAAAAGGTCATAACTAAAAGAAGCGTTTTTCTCTGACTGCCTGAATTCTGAAATAATTATCATAAAAATGATCCAATTTTTATAAAATTTTAAACATATGTGACAAGGGCATCGTTTAGGTTAATATTGGAAGCTATTAGGGATAATATTATCGTAATGTTTTAGCAATAGTTTTGATTTCCACCAGTTATAAATTGTTATTGACTCAAACAAATGTGTATCGACATAAACATGTTAACATCTTTTTTGTATCATCTTTAAAGTGAATCCACTTTTGGCATAGAATAAACAATATTTATGGCGTAGGCACCAGGGCAACATCAAAGGACTACTTTCTATTAAGTGAGGTTCGATAACTTAGGATCCCTTTGCCTTTAATGAGCCTTTAAAAGCTGTTTAAGCACTTTCTTTCTCATCGAGGTATTTTGCAAATGAACCTCATTCCGGCTAAAAAGGAGCCATATATCTAACTTAACAATACTTCTAAATTTAATTTTGGGTTTTGGTCGCTTATGCATGCATTTGTTCTAAAAATAAATTTGGGAACTAATTAAAAGTTAATTACTTTTGCTTTGCAAATATATATGGCTTTGAAAAGAAGTAAACCTTAAATCTACAAAGCAAGATTTAATTAGAAGACTCTAACAGTTTAAATGGCCTTATCAGGAATCAGGCTGCTTACATATATTTAAATAACAGTTACTTCGGACCTCGCCAAATCAAGATGTGTTATTTTAGTGTAAGTTAGACTATAGTGTTTATTATATAGTGGCTTTCACAACCTTTTTTTAATTATGCCCCTCCGAGGACTTTAAAATGTATATATTCAATATTTTAGTAATGAAATACTTTAGGGTCTAGATTAAAGTCCAATTAAAAATGAGACCTGAAATGAGTACATGGCAATTTTTCATTCTGATAAAAAATTAATCGTGTGTTATGATAGTTAATTTATAATAAAAATCCACTTTACTTACGTAAATAAGGGAATTTTAAACCAAATTGATAGAAGGTGTTTCAACTCTTAACTTGTCTGATATTACTTATATTGCGAGGGAGCAGAAAAATATTGTAATTGTGCCTGCATATCGGTACATTTTTTTCTGTTGAAAGACCTGGTCAATTTTGAGACAAATGGATGGTTTATGGAATACCAATAGTCTCAATCTAAGAGTAGGTACCTGACCCTTCAGCGGGTATCAATGGTTTCTTTCATTTAAACCAAATTTATTTACATGAACGTTTTTTATCTTTGCTTAAACAGTTTATTTTCAAAGCGCACATTTTCAAAAATGTTCTTTTTACAAAAATGGGTTATTTCAAGATTGCCAATTTTATCTCACCGAGACATGCATGCAGTCCTATGTGTACAATTGGGTTAGCTTTTTACGACAATAAGCCACAGTCATGCCTCAGGGTAGATGGAAGATTAGTTTTCTGGTTTTATGAAGGAAGGCGGTGTATGAATACGTCGCCTTGAGGTTTTATGAGTCAGGCGAAACATTTTCCTTCCTCAATATATTGCACACAGCCATCTTGTTGGCAATTTGATTCATTTCTGTATTGTATTGATAATATCATGAAATTAATTAGTAACATACTTTGGTTTACGAAAGTAATGCTGATGTGGATAATATAAATAGTTATAAGAAAATTAATGTGGAATATTTTCGTAATAATAGGATATTGGAGTAAAACGAATAAAGGATCTGCTGTAAACTTTATAAAAATAGGTGTTCAAAAATATTTCTCGGATTAATAGCGGAAGACTGATAACTAAGGCTGGGATTTAAATGTAATAAAGAAAGTAATGCATGTGCATTATGTATCTATATAATATGTATTTATTTTCACGGAAATATTTAAGTACATATGAGAAATATGTAACAACATAAATCCAATTACTGGTCCAGTCAAAATGTTATAAAAACAGCATATATTTCTTCATTATCACCATTTTTACATTTTGTAAATAGTTTTTCCTTGCAATGTTTTGCTCAGGTATCTTTCTAGTAAGTGTTAGGTTGGTAACATTTGTAAGTTATAACCTGAACCTGGTTGTTACCTCCAGAGCTTTTTATATAAACCGATTACTCATGTTGTATTGCGAGTGTGCCCTAATTAATAAACTAAATTCTTTGTTAACTTGTGTTATTAATTATTACATCCAAACATGGCGCAGTCGTTTTAGTTTAAACTGAACAAACGGACGTGATATTAGCCATGGAGTTCAACAAACCCTCAGAACTCGACGTCAACGTGGATAACATCTCCGAGAGCTTTAGAAGATTACGGACTGAAATAGAAGTTTATTTTGTAGTCACAGAGACTGAGAAGAAATCGCGAGAGGTCAAGTAGCGAGACTGAAAAACTTATTGGGATCCGATGGTTTAAAACTTTACTCCACAATCACGACGTTAAAACCAGGTAATGAAACAGTAATTTCTATTTTAGACGTCCTAGAAAAGCATTGCACCCCACGGAAAAATGAGGCAATAGGGATTTATAAATTTTTTAGCAGAAAGCAAGCAGCCAATGAACCATTTAAACGGTATTTTACTGATCTAAAATCACTAGTAGCCCCTTGTGAATTCGGTGAACAAGAAGAAAAATTGTTAAAATCCCAAATAATTCTTGGACTGTACGACAAAAGTACTCAAGAAAGACTTTTGAGAGAGGACCCTTCATTGGAAAAAAACAGTTAATTTTTGTAAAATAGTCGAGATGGCAGAGCTCAACATGAAAATTTTAAAAGCACCACCTCCAGTGAAAACACTGATTGATACGTTGACGGAGATACTCGTAGTACATCGGAAGCCACAAATGAAAAGACCACCAGAGTTCCGGGACCGTCAGGATAGTTTATATGCTTGTGATCGCTGTGGCTTCAACCACGCTAAAGGACGGTGCCCAGCATTTGGTAAGCAGTGTTCCTACTGTAAAAAATTCAATCATTTTGCAAAATATTGCATCAGAAATAAGCGTAATAATTGCATTCGACAGGCTCATGAAGTGGTGGAGTTGAGTAATGATGTTTTTAAGTTGGATTCTTTAAACCTGTGTGCCTGTGATGCTCTATCACTCAGGGGAAAGATGAATGGCTGGCCTTAAAAGTAACCGATTGAATTTAAACTCGATACTGGATCCCAAGTTAATGTTATAACAACTACTGCTCTTCAGAAACTTGATGCTGACTTAAATATAAGAAAAACTGATGTACTTCTTAAATCCTTTGGTGTATTTGTTGTTCGACCGATCGGCTCTGTTGATCTTGATCTTCAAAAAGACAGTGTGAAAATTAACGCCCCGTTCATGATTGTGAATGATGACAGAACACCACTTCTGGGACTACGTTCCGGTGTTAAGCTTGGACTTCTTCGTCGGATAGACATGGTTACTGTCCCAGTTGATGATTTTCTCAAACAGAATCAGGATGTCTTCAGTGGACTAGGATGCTTCCCAGACATATGTAAGTTAAAACTCAGTTAAGATGCTACTCCTAAGGCAAATCCAGCTCGTAGAGTTCCTTATAAAATAAAGAATAAATTAAAAACTTGGTTAGACGATTTATTGCATGCAAACATAATAGAGCAAGTGGATGAGCCTTGTGAGTGGATTAATAATCTTGTGATTGTAGAAAAACCTGACTCTTCACTAAGGTTGTGCATTGACCCCCAACACTTGAATAAGTATTTGGTTATAGACTACTATGAAATTCCTACCTTAGAAGACAAAAGTCACTTCTGTCTTTTCGATTTAAAAAATGGGTTTCATCAAATTAGACTAGATGAGGAATCCAGTAAGTTATGTTGTTTTAGTACACCATTTGGCGTTTTTAAATATCTAAAAGCCCCTTTTGGTTTGACAGTTTTTCCAGAATTCTTCCAAAAACTAAGATATAAGTATTTCGGTCACATAAAGAATGTTTTAGTTTATTTTGATGACATTTTGTGTTGTGCTAACTCTGAGGAAGAGCTTAGGCAGATAGTTGGGGAAGTTGCTTCTGTGGCTAGAAAATGCAATATTAAATTCTATAGTCTACTAAACGTTGACTCACGGGATGTGGAATCACTTGAAGATGGAGTTAAAAAAGTGCACTCAACCTTGAATTTCTTCCCATCTTTTCTTTATTGTTGTCAGCACCTGTAAGACAACTGAAATGATGGTCAGTCAAAATTCGTTCATATATGAAATCCCTGCATCACTGTTAAATGTTTCGTCAAGAAACTCACTAATGCACTTGGCAACTAGCTGATTTCACCAGAACTAGCTCAACACAGTATTGTTCGCCAAACAATTTTTAACATTTACTGTAGATAATGATTATATTCAATGAATACAAAGATAAACAGAAATTATGAGTGTAATAATAAGGAATTAAGGTATTCTGTAGGTTTAAACATGTAAACCATTCTCTGTCTAATTTTCTAAGAAAACTAGAATCCAACCAGTTCTAAGAATCCGTCCTCGGTTTATCATCTCCCAAAAACTGGAACTTTCAAAGTACACAATCTCAATCTAATTATCCAGATGAATAAAGCCACCTTAATAATCTGACTGTTGGATTCTTAGAACACCAACACTATGATTATCATTCGCCCAAAATTCTAAACTATGTGTTGAAGGAGCAATTATTAATTAATTGGAATGCAAAATTAATTTCAGTTTAAAAAAAAGAGGGGGTGTGTAATTCGCAAAGAGTTACGGTAAATTCAATTAAAATGTCCAAGAATGTACAGTTAGCTGGGTAAAATTTTGTGAATACGTATAAATCCCATCCTCACTAATAGCTGTAGGCCTTACTTTTAATTTTACTATGATTTTAGACATAACACAAATAAAAGGTATGCAAATTAAAGATATTGGAGCTTTAAAATCTCTTATAAGAGTTGGAAGGCGGGTGTTTAATGTTATTGGACCACTTTAGGAGCTATGTGAAAGGGGGGGGGGTGGAAAAACATGGCAAGTCAGGAGAATATGAATAAATTACAATCGATAGAACATTCATTCACAAATAACTTGAAAATAATAGACATGATGTAATTTCACTTGAATTCTGTCAGATTTTGCCAGCAAAATACATTAATTTTTGTATGCTGGCTTACAAATATCGTACGTACAAATTACGATCAATCAAGCGCAAATTTCCTCACTATTACGTGGTTTTATTGCATCATTTTAGATATTCGACGACAATCGACCAACATTCACTCCCGATTTGGAGGTGGGATATTTTAAAAAAAGAGAATAATACCGTACCAAGTGTTTATTTCTGGCATTTTATCCAGGATAATGCCAGTATCAAGTTAGAATTTTCGCTTGAAGGTAAATGAAAGAGAACCTGTGGGACGATGAAGCCAAAGAGTTTCAGAACAACAGAAAAAAAAAAGGAAGCCAAATTTATGATGCGGGAGTGGCTTCTGAAAGATTGAAAGAGAAGAATGCATTCCATTAAGGTTCGGATAGCAAAGCTTCTTCCATTTATTACTGCCAAAATGCAATGACATATACTTTTATATCAGAAGATTCTTTTGCACAGTCCATATTATAATTTTCCTTTGTAATACTAAAGTTGACTTTTGTATCTTATAATAAAGATATTTTAGCTGTACATTAAGCTTCAATTTGAATCATTACGATGTACTAACTGAGTTGTTTAGACCACAGTCATATTTATTCTAATAATATTTAAAAGATTAAATAAAATTCACTTATGAGAATTGAAAATTATTGTGAAAATATGTAGTGAAATATGACCAATAAACAACAGATTGGCCAGACAAAGATCGAGTTATATAGATCTTCCTTATAGCAAGACATGGCGTACTCTCAGTGCATGTTAGATTTAGGTTTGTTATAATGTAGTTTTCAAATACCAGTTGCTTCCAATTCTACTTTTATGCTCACCTCCTTGCTTCCTAAACATACTTTCTAATAAAGATATGACTTATCGAACTGACCACCAGATGGAAGAGGTGGATGCAAGTACCCCATGTCATTGTTCATAACACCATTTCCCATCACATAGTTCCTTTTGGGAGCACCTGATTTCCTTCAGTCCACTGTAGTGTCAATCAGCACCTTCACTTTTCCCCTTAGTCTAGCCTCAGTGAACTTGACACCACATCTTCCTCATCAAAAACATGCTCATGGCACAACTGTTGAAGATTTCCTACCTTCACCTATCCCTCCCTCACCAAAGACCGTTAACCCCTCTGAGGTCAAATACCTTCTGAAAACTTACTTACATTACCAAAAATCTCCTGGATATGATCTCCTACTCCTCAAATTCTCAAACAACTCCCTCCTAAAGCCATAATCTTCCTAACCTACATTTATAATTGCATTATCCAAACGACGACTTTCCTCTCCTCTGGAAACATTCCATTATTGTCATATTCGCCAAACCCGGTACTAATTTACAAAGTTATACTTAAGCCAATCTGGCCATACGGAATAGAGCTATAGGGGACAGCAAAAAAGTCGAGCATCAAGCGTATCCAATCCTTTCAATCAAAATAGTAAATTCCCTTTATTACGTTAGCAACGAAATCCTTTATTGACGATCTTAAAATACCTTACATTCTTGAACTCATCCCTTCCAAGTACATGAAATTCCATAGTAACCTATCCAACCACCCTAGTCCCCTAGCACAGTAATTACACTGCACCACTCATCCCTACAATCCTCCTCAGAGACTACAACGGCAGTGGTGACCTGCTATAAATGCGTAACAGTGGGAGTCCTGGCCATGGCCAGTTTCTCTAATCATGTCATGAGCGTATGTGGCTCTCGCGCTCTTCGCCAGCCTCTACTGGCTCGTATCCGGTGACGCGGCTGACGGAGGAGGTTTGGGGACTGCTTCCTCTTTCGCATGCGAGGGAGGTGACAACGATGTGGATTTGGGAGGTCTCTGGGCTGTTTGTAAATGATGTTTTTTTCAAATGATCATGATATTTCAGTCACGGTCTCACAGAGTGAAGTATCAGTGTATGAAGGACTAAAGCTCCTGTTCTTGTGACACCTCCTTTCCCCTGCGCCATTCAAGGCCTCCATTCTGGAAAGTCTCCTGCAATTCATTCTTCCCGGTCGTACGGAGTCTTTCTTTTGGTGTTCTTTTTCTTTACTCATTCACGTTCATTCTTTTCTGTGCTAATTCGGATTTAGTAGCCCGAGGAACTCTACGTCAAAAAAATATTGCAGGCTACCTAGGAACTACTACTGATCTTCAAAACAAATTGAATTTCATCACTTTTTAAGAGGATATGAATATAAAGATATCAAATAATGTTCAAAAAACCTTCAAAGAATACTTAATAGCCAGCAAAATTCGACCGGGAATATACATTCCATTTTACGAAACCCTGAAGAATGCTAATAACGTACAACAGTCACATTACGAGTACAATCACAGCATTGAAATCTCTCTGGAAAAAATCCTACAAAAATAACTCATAAATGTTTTGTTTATAATTACGAGAATTGGAATGTACGCCATGTAAAACTAATACCAAATGTAATTTGCACAATTTATTCGTCAATACGTACCAAATAATTAGCTTGGTAACCAATCACCATTCACTTTCAATCTTGAAATAATATGAAATAAATCTATTAGTTAACTTCGTCACACTGTCGTTTTCTCCACCGTCTTCTGGTGAATGACACTCCACCGCCTTTATATTCCCGAGCACTGTGAGTTGTTCTCTACCTGTACCAAATCGAACCTTGACTTTTCCTTCTATGGTGATCTTTCTCCTCGATACGATCTCTACAATACGAGCGATTTCTTCATTCGATGGACCTGACTAGTTCTCATTTTTCTCTTACGAATATGTCTTCTTGCTCACACCTTGATTCTCTTCACTATTTTTGAGGACTCTTCATAGTCTTTTGATTTCATGCATGGACCATACATATCACTTTACCGTTCTCTGGTGCAGACGTAAATTTAAGTTGACATTATGTATTACATTCCATATATGTGTACTCTCCATCGGTCCACGTTCCGTGTGAAAATGACTTTCAATATTCAGAGGGACGCAGCCATATGCATCAGGGGTCTAAAAACTTAATATTTTCTTTTGAATTCATGTTTTTATACGCATTTGTTTTCTGTAGTACTTTATATAAAAGTTCTGTGCTTGTGATAAAAATTTATGAAGCTGATACTATCTACATTAATTGATTCTTGTTTCCTATTTTGTCTTCTCCCATATTGTGGTGTACGAAGGCCTCTCTGAGGTTTTCGGAGCTCAGTTAAAGGGACTGATGAATTATTTCCTAAGATTTATATCGGAATCCCCAGAGACTGCCTCATTTCACAGCACTCATTCTACCCGTTTCCAAGACTTCCTTGGATCCCTCCTCTTGAGTACTATTATGACTAAAAAGCCTCTCCACCTTTTACAACCTCGTCCAATTCAAATCAGCAACCATAAAACACGGTTACATCACAATAGTTTTCCCTATTATTATGGAAAAAAGTTGATAATTCAAAGTTGTTTTTTGCTAAATCTTATTTGCTTTACATTTATCATATTCTCCACTTCCCCCTGAAACTTTTTTCCTTAGAGAATATTTGTATTACTTGTGGTATTATATTCAATTAGGTTCCTGAAAATGAAGAAAATTTGTTAAAAGGTTGAGAAAGGCTTGCATGTATAGTAACAATCGTTTAATAGCAAAATACTCCTCAGTATTTTGCAAAATGTTTACAATTAAAAGAAAAAGTTGAGTGAGAAAATCTGGTGGATTTGGCAATTTCAATAACTTTAGACTTTTCTTCATGGTCGAAACTCAAAATTATACAACGGTAAATGTCTTTGTTGTAAGGAACTAAGCGAAACTCTCTAGTATTTAAAATCCGCCATCTTCTTGCTCGTCATGTTGTATGATTACTTGAAATGCGTCTAAGATCCATCTTATACTTCGCCGAGCAAGGCAAGATCGTCAATACGATCTTCATTTTCGTCTTATGAAATATCTAGCCCCCTTCTTCTCGCAGGGTTCACAACTCTTGGGGAAACAGAACTGGCGTTTATGAAATACCCACAAATTACACTCTTGCCTGGAGGAACAAATATTTGCTTCCTTTTTTCTCCCTGCTTGTTTTGTGTCCTCCCTCTTTTTATTCAAACTGGCTATAAATGAGGATTGAAGAGGGCTCGAATCACAATTTCAATTCAATTCATTGTCCAGTGCAAGATGAGTATGAGCGGTTAGGCAGTCTCTAGAGAAGTGTTTCGATTTTACAAATAACACATGCCCTAAAAGAGAGTTCTTTTCCAGAACCCCTCCAGCCAGTCACTACCCGGTTTGTTGCCACTCAACCTTTTCTCCTTCCTCCCACTTAGTTTCAAGTCGAATTCAACTATTTTATTCATAGTCCAAAACAGCATTCCTTCATCGTCCTCTAAAAAAAAAAAGTGAGTGGTTTGTTACTGTACTTCCTCCTCAACTTGTTCTTGATTTTTTTCCTTGGCATGTTGAAGGTCACCTTAGCCTCTCGTTAGGTCATCAAACCATTGCATACAGCATTTAAACACGAGGCAACCGTGTTGTCTTACTGCAAGCTCTGAACTTTTTTGTATAATCTTGTCATCGATTTTGTTATCTACTCCAAACTCTGTACCATCACTATAACACCGCCAGTGAAAATGAAACAAAATATTTGTATTTTTTAGAAAAAAAAACAATCGGGCAACTTTACAGCCCATAAAGTTTTTCAAAGCGTAACCTTTCAGAAACATTAAATTTTAAATTAAATTTTATATTAAAAATAAACATAGAGTGCATTTCCTTTGTGATTAGATATGGAATAGGAAAAAAGAATGACAGCCCTTTAAATTATGTAGGTATTCATATAATTATTTCACCCAAAATGATATGTGGAAGAGACCGATACATCCCGAGAAGCGATGACAAAGAAATCTCACTAACATTCCCGCCAAATCCACGCTGGTAATTCCCGCCGATTCCGTGATCATAGTGAAGCAATTCCCAAGTCTGCCACTCCATTAGTTTTTGCTTATTCCATCAAAGAAGTCATTATAGTTTTGGAGTAATGTTACCCCCCTCCTCCAAGGGGTAAAGTTACCCGGTTTTACGGTATCGGATCACGCAATACCAGATCCTGCGCCTCCGACCTGTATTTCCCTTCAGAGAAAGCAGCTTCCTTTGAAAGTACTTATCTTATGCGTGCCACAAATCTTTGTAACCATATGTTTATCAATATTCATCGTTCATGAACTCTCCCAATGTTTTGATCCAGACTTCACGAGTTCCTCTAATCTACCAATTCATAATTCAACATTAATATAATTATTATTTAATTTTTCATTTTAATACATCTAGGTGACCTTTCACGGTCTTTCCCCTCTTGTAACGATTCCTATATTTTCTTAGTTTCAAATGTCGTGGAAAGACATTCACCCCTACTCGTTAATGATTTTTTTTATTCAATCTTTTGCTTTTGGTTTATTGTAGTCATCACATTTGTTCATAGGCCACTTATTATTTATAAGCCAATCACACCAGTGTAAAGTTACACTTGTTTCTCTTTGGTGATATGCCCCAGAATAAAGTGTTGTTGTTTTTTTATTTCATTTCATGTTTATAAATTGGTAATTCTTTTACACTTGCGGAGGCGTGCATACAAAATCAACGACGTGCCTTCAAATAGCTAGGCAATACATGTGAGGGTGTTTGTACATTTGGGTTTATTATGAAAGTTAATATGAAGGCCCTAATGTACGCACGTCCACGAGGCCAGGTTCAACTGATGGAAAATCGATGAATTACTGGCACCGTGGGTCATAAAATGCCCCCCCCCCACCACTCGGTCCCTTCTACTAAATTGCTAACCGTTTATTCCCTTTCACTTTAATAAGTTTTTCACATTTTATTAAATTGATTATACCGGCTTGTAACTGTTGTTATTTCTTAAAGGTTGGAGGAATTAATATATTTTTTTTTTTAACTCAAATTCAGGCAAATGGGTTTTTCTTTTGTAAAGAACTAAGTTATTTTCTCTGCAGTGGTGGTATCATTTCATTAAAAACTTCATGTTTAATGCACAGTACTTTTTCCCCTGCTTAGTTACGTGTTACAGTAAAAAAAAAAAATAAAAAAAAATTGCATTAAGTTTATTTACATATTACACGTATTAAATGCCACAACCGGGACCAATTAGAATTTACATTGCGGTAACTAAAAAATTATAAGATTTATTAACTGTTTTTATTTTTAACGAAACAAACAAATTTATTTAAATTTTTTTAACTAAAAAATGTTGACAAACTTTTAACTTTAATTTCTAAAAAAAAGGTACAAGATGTAAGTTTTATTTATAGAGATCATCTAACATCAACTATCCCAAATATTACCCGATTGCCTACATGGGTATACCTAGATGATTCTATAGCTTCAATGAAACCATTTTACTTCTGCCCCTTGACCAGAGAGAAAAAGTAGCCTTTAACTAAACAAATCGTTAACTTAATAAGAGATGGTGGTAACCGAGATAAATGACAAAATGAATGATTTTCGGGATCAGGTGTTTGTGTGTACAACGTGCAATGAGATTCGAACTACGAAAGTTAAATAAAAAAAACGTATTAAACATCATATATTCCCTATTTATGCTTACAGGATATTTTTGCTTTTGTCAAAACTATCCTTGTCAAAACTATGTTTCTTAATGTTCTCTCATACAGTTGTTCTAGCTTTTTTAGTGGGACAAAAGGACGCCCGGAGGCGCTAATTATTAATAACAAATATTACCAATCCCTTAGAATAATGATTAAAACTTAATAATTTCTCAATCATTCTGTAATTAAAAATTAAATATTTTCTTTAGAGTAATAGTATGCAATCAAATTGGAGGTTTTGGTTCCTTAATCAACAATATATAGTCTATTGAGGGGTGTTGGGACGTCACTAGGGGCTGACTGTTCACCCTAGCCCTGGTGACAAGGGCAGATTGTTCAAGTTTATAACCTGGACAATTGTTTCATGACAGCGTTACTATCTGACTCCATTTTTGATAGGTATGTGCCCCGACAATGCACTATGTCCAAGAGAAGAGGTACAGAGGTTTTTCATAAAGAATTAGTCAAGTTGTCAGAGTTCGAGGGGAAACCAAGTATCAACGAGTAAAGGTCACGAGAGACTAATTAACAGGGCCAGGAGCCCTGGCTTAAGTACCCTCTCTAGGAGGGCTGCAAGGGCCTAGGCCGGCGGTTGGGTTTCCACACATGTGGTGATGAACCACGACCGCCGCTGATTACCCGACCCCTGGAGGGTAGAGGCTGCAAAAGGGTTGTTTATGTTTATGACTGTTTATGACTGACAGCTGGTGACCCTTCTCGTGTTACTTGCTTGGCCCCCATATTTTATTGATTAACACATTTACATTGATTTATATTTGCTCATGTTATTTACATTTAATTCATGTTATTTACTTTTGCTTACAATATATATATGCAATAGAGAATAGGGTTATTTATCTTATGCAGTTAGCGGTCGCTACAAGGGGTTTCAGTTAATTATAAAAATTATATAAACATAAAATCACAGAATAAACAGAATAAAAAAAATTTAAACATTAACAATGATGATTCCGTTATTTATACAAACTCTTTTTACTAAGAAAGATGTAATAATATGAATAAAAAGATGCTAAAAATATATTTTTACGATCTTCGTACTTGCTTTGGTCCATATCATCAATTTAACCTTCTTTTTTGTTTAACCTTAATACAAAAACTTTGTAAAATCATTGTAAAAACTTGTGAAAAACACCAATGCAACCCTTTTATTAAAGTGATCGCTGTGTGGTGCACGAAGGTGTTATATTTTGGCTGCTAAGATCGCTTGCTAGAGAAACAAAAGTTTTGAAGAGTATGTTCAGTGTTATATGTCTACATTATATCATGATCCCCAATCTAACACTCCATATTATATCACTAGTATCAAGTATTCAGCATCTATAAGACTTAGATGACATTTTTGCGCAATTTTACTTTTCGATGTATGTCACATGATCTCCCTATGAGGCTCATTATAATAACCGCTCTATAAACATATTTAAGTGTCATAAATTAGTAAATCGAAACAATTAATTCCCTGATCTTGACGTGTTGGGAGCTATATTAAATGAATTCAATAAATTAAAATCATTTTGAGAATTGATCAGCTCCCATCAGTCTTCAAATAAATATTAGTAGAACTCAGTGTCAAAGAATCTTTCGTTTTTACTGGTAAGTCCAAAACAAGGATGAGGGATTATAATAAGCTCAACGAACCCTCTAATTTTGAGATTAGTAACTTTCCAGAAGTATCTAACCCAGTTTACATAACTTTCAAGGGCCATTGTTTCATTCGATCAGCTCAGTACAAGACCGGCCTGTCAAGATAACTATCAGCATACGGAGTTTAAAATAAGCGGGCTCTTAAAAATCGTTGGAAGAAGGAGCAAACGGTATAGCACGCTAAATTGTTTTCTCAATTTTCTCAAAATCATTTTTATTCCTTCTCAATTTGACGGGTCTAGATTAAAGGGGGTGACTTACACTCTAGACACCTATTAAATAAAAGTCCGCTTAGACTTGTTCCATTTCTTAAAATTCTACGGTACATATTTTATTTTGATTCACTGCGAACGTTAAGTTAAAAGGGTAGACAACTTTTATCAAGGCTTTGAATGTACTGATATGTAAAGAAAGACTGTCTGGTGATTTATTTTTTATCTTCCATTTGTAATTTTGACGTTTGTTTTTTTTTATTTCATCCCTATACATAAAGTTTTTAATATAAAGAGAACAGAAAGCAAGATATTCTACAACTGGGGGGTCTGTTATGACGTAAAACAAAGGGCCTTTGATATTTCCTTCGTTTGGAAGGCTGACCACGTTTTTAATGGCACTTTCTCGGCAACTTCTGCTCCAGTGAGCAGCTTTCTCCCATTTTCTTCCCTCTACATTCAGTGAGAAATATTTTCCAGCGAAATTTCAGTATATACTCAAACAAATTGGCAGTATATCTTGAAATTTGGAAAAAATCATGGTGCATTCATTATGGTAATGACTTTAATGCATGCGAAATGTTAGTCACGTGTTCGTTGATTGAGGAGATATTTTTGTTATAGAAATAAAAACGATAATTCGGTATAAAAGTTAGACATTGTGAAATTAATTTTCTTAGCTCAATATCTGTTACTCTAGCTTAACCTCCTAACTGCTAGGTCGAAAGGAACTCTATAAACCTAGGAGATAAGTATTAAAAAGTATTAAATAGAATTAAAAGCATCTGATTTCTGAAAATCACTCATATAACACAAATAAAACTTCCACTGAGACTCCACCACCACACGTTGCTTGGACGGATGTCTGAATTTACTCTGCCTTTGTCTGGCCAATCTATTATTTGATCCCCCCATTAATTAAAGAAGATTCCCAATAGGTCAAAGAGGAAACCCCTTGGTCCGTGAACAGGTCATAAACATTGTGTACAGAAGATTTCAACAAAACTCACTCACTTTAAATCACCCTAGTTCGAAAAACTTAAATATCCTTACTATATCCTAAACAACAAGTACGTTGCAGTGATCGCTCATCATATTATTATTTTCAAAGATTTCAATCATTTCAGAAAAATAAAATCATTTTGTTTCTTATCATTACAGAAAAGCCACTTTACAAACATTAAATAAAAATACAATACCGATATTTACTCTTTTTCCTAAAAACTGTATATAAAGTATCCCTGTATTGTTCGCTATACAACGCACCTATTGTTTTTTGCCTTCAAAGGGCTTCTAATCTGTCCGTGATACAATCATTGCGTCCAAAAAAATTTCTCCCTCGAGAGTAAATAATAAAACAATGTCCATCGATAGCTTTTAAAACTCGTTTTCCAATCACTCTCATGGTATTGAGAGACAATCCAACGTAAAGCCATAACCCGTGGCGACTGTTAAAAAGACATTAGACGAGGCGAGGTTGGAAACTTGGCCTCACGCGAACCCGAGTATAGACATCGACCCGCGAGACCCATTGTTACACCTGTTCTCATTGTTGACTGTCTCCAGTTTATCGACCAGCAAATAATCCTGGAAACTATGACTAGTCATTTCTTTATTTAAAAATATTCAAAATTTTATGTATCTGGGACTGCTCTTAAAAATAATATTTGCTAAAACCCACTTCGATTACAATTAATCATCCTTAAACGAAGGTTGTATGTAAACTTTTATAATTAGCTTTATATTATTAGTCAGGCTAACGTTAAATTAGATATGAACTTCTAATATTAAAAAGTATCATTAGTTAATAATCCTCCTTTGATGCTCACCTATTTGCTTCTTAAAACATCTTTCTACCCAGTGATTAACACAGGTAAGGAGATTAAGATATTCAGAGACTCGGGAAAGCGAAGCAATTTTCCAATTACTAACAGTTTTATTGTTACACTGTAACCGTTTTATTATTATGGGTATTTCATTAAGCACTTCCTATCTTTAAATTTAAATAAAACAAAGTGTGTGTGATATCAAAATTTTTTATTCGTTTGAAAGGCCTATTGATGCCATTATGTATGGAATATAGTATAGTGCAAATTACCGCCGCGGCTTCGCTGGGTGGCACATATCCGAAATGTCCAATTTTCCATGACTCTGGCGCATAAATCAGGCTGAATTTGACCGATGGTATGGGTTATGTTGGCTTTGAGGACCGCTGTGATTTGTGGCTTATTCGCATAGACCTGCGACTTACGAAAACCCCACAAGAAAAAGTCTAACGGGGTCAAATCGCACAATCTCGGTGGCCAGTTCACATCACCTCCACGTGAGATGGCCATGCCCTCCAATCGGTCGTGCAGAATATCCAATGTGACATGAGCAGTGTGGCACGTAGCGCCGTCCTGTTGAAACCACACGTCGTTGGTGTCCATGCCATCCAATTCAGGCCAAAAGAAGTTGGTAATCATCGACCTATAGCGCTCACCGTTGACGGTGATGGCCTGGCCAACATACCACCAGCCCAAAATCCACACCAAACAGTGACTTTTTCGTGATGCATTAGACGCTCTTTCATCTCATGTGGATTGGTATCGTCCCAAATTTGACAATTTTGTTTGTTGACGTACCCATTCATCCAGAAATGGGCCTCACCACTGAAGATGATTTTCGATGAAGATTAGGGTCAGTTTCCAACTGCTCCAGGGCCCATTCAGTGAACACACGTTGTTGTCTATGGTCGTTTACCTACAGCTCCTGGGTCAGTTGAATTTTGTACGGGTGCAGGCCCAAGTCACGACGCAAAATTCGCCAAATTGTGCTCAGTTAAATAATCTTGTCGAAGAGAGTCTTTTAAAAACTGTATTATGAATAACAATCAAAACACTGGTATATATACAAATATTAATCAGTTACAGCGTTAATACATACTTTAGTGAAGGCTAAGGCACAAATGAGGGTGTCTTGACCCTAGCAGGTAGCAAAGGGTTAGGAGTTAGGGTTAGGAGAGGAAAATGGTTACTTACAAAAAAACAAGGGGGCCATAAGTCTCAACTGAGGTATACGTTTCTACTAAAAATGTAAGCTATAATAAGCATTATATAACTCCTCCATTCTTTAAGATTCTTGTTCCATCAAGAATTAGACACACAGGGAGCGTTCAAGTTGAGCTTGAGTGTGGTAAAATCTGCTGTTAGAAGATATTTGTGTGGATGCTAAGGTAGGGATATAGGTGATCGTGGGAGGTGGAATACAGGTGTCTTTAAGATTTACAAGATTTACAAAATTTTGTTTTTTTTATATCAATTTATATCGTCAATATAATTAATATTGGATAGTTTATGTTGAGTATAATTACATTAAACTGTAGACCTAATAATATGATTTTTTTTTTCGTTCATTAAGCGGTAAAGTAGGGTTAGTACAATAATAGTTATTCATAAGATAGTTACAATTAATGTTATAAGGATTATTATTTTTTTTCTTAGTGCTAGTGTTTTTTGTATATCAATGGAATAATAAACATTAGTTTTATTTGATATGTTGAATCTGAAGGTGAGCACCATCACCTAGTCCTGTACCCAGTGATTTGTAACTTTAACTTCCAATAGAAAATTGTTATTGTAATTCTACCCTCCTACGAACGCATCTGCGTATGCAGTTAGAGGAGAAGAAATTTGTATATCAAAAATTCGTAAATTGTAAAACTTATTAATCAATAAAGGGGTTTTGAAATTAAAAAAAAAAAAAATTAGTTTTATTTACACGAATTGGTATGAGCAAAGAGGTTCTTATATTTGGTTCTGCTAGTGGCAGGTCTACAAATACATGGAGCATTTTCTCATGTGTAATACAATGTATTTTGCTCATTAGCCATAATATTTCTGATTTTCTTGGAGCTAATATTACATTTAGGTGTATGTCTTATAGTTGAGTCATTTAGTTTGTTATATAAGTGTGTTAAAGTTATATAAATATCATGAAAAGCTACTTCTTTGCCAATGCTTATCATATTGCTTCTACCCTTATTATAATTGGTCATTTATTAATGTACTATCCGTCTTAAAAGTCTATAATATGTTTATTCATGTTTTCTGTCTGTTCAATATTATGTTCGGTATTATAGTTGTTACGTTCAACTTAACTTATGAGATTGTCATGTTGTTTGTCCGTAGCGCCCACAGTACCAGTTAGTCAGCTAATAGCCGTTCCTAGTCCACTTATCAATCCACGTCTTTGTCTTTCATAATGGTTTCTAAGTAAGTAAATTTTATTCTTGGTTTCCATGTATCATATCTACTATCAAACGGTAGGCCGTTATTATAGAGTAGAGTATGTTTTTGTATATTAGTAAGTTCTGAGTCTAATAGGATTATGTTATAAAACTAGTATGTTTTGAAGTATTTTTCTATTACTTTTACATTGTTTAATGTGTAGTGTACCATTCCGTTAATGTCAATCAGAGAAGTTGTTGCTGTCCATAGAATTGTCTGAATCAGCAGAAGTGTATTTATTGTTATGTGAAACATATTTCCGGTGTGTCAGATGTTTCTTACGAGATCGTTTATTATTGTTAGCATGCGATTGCTTTATTTCATTTAATTTACTACTGGTTGATAAGAATTGTCATGCTTTCGATCTGTAGTCATTTTTATCATTAATTGTTTTTCCCCAGTCCATGAACATCTTTAAATATAACAGCAGATTCTAAATAGTTCTAAAAAATTGTTTGCAGATAACTTATTCTTTTAAAACTTTTTAATCCTACCCGTCCCCCGTTTTTAACCCAAAATACAACATAGAACACTGTTTCCTAAAGACCGTTTATAAAGCTTTGAAACCCTCGTCCGAGGGTACAAAAGGGCAACTTAATCACGAAATTAAGTTTTTACTACAGCAGTATTAGGCAGTAAAATTGTTTTTGAAATTTGTACATGTTACTCCTGAAAATATTGATAATTTAAACGTAGCTTTAAACTAAAAAATGTGAAACACCACATACTAGACTACTGTTGTTTTAGATTTCACACTAAAACTAGTCCATTTGGTTCATTCCACAATTTGATCGTATCCCTTTTTTTTTTTAATAGTACAAAATATTTGCAGATTTTTCTTCTGCTAAATGTGGCTTGAAACTTACGTAAGCGTAGGTAAAGTCATTTTTTCCCGTTGTTGTAATAACCGTGAATAAGTTAGATACAAATTCAGATGACCGGCCCACTGAAAGTTTCGCCTCGAATTCACCCCCTGTAATGGCGTCCCAGAACTAAATTACTTAACTCATTACTCCCTCCTAATATTATTAAGGATGCTTTCTCATTAAGGTTTCTTTGGAATTTCAACCTCCAAGTTATAATTGAGTTCTTTGAGGGACATAACACAATCCACAGCCAAGAAAAAGTATTTTCCTTACACCAGAACAACAGATTCAAGGTAAAGTTCACTGTCTGTGTAAGATATTTTGAGTGGATAAAAGTTTTATTCTTTCCCCGGATTCAAAGAAGAAGTCAGAACTGTAATAGATGAAATGACAAGAAAAAGTCTCCCCCCTTCTACACAAGACTGAGATTGGCATTGGTTTCAAATATGTTAGTATGGGTGAATATAGATATACGAATTTAAAGCAAAGCATTCACGTACGTACACGCATCATGATGAAACTTTAATCACAATATACTCATGCTTTGTAACACTAAATAGGATCCTGGACAAGCTTCGAGCAGCAAGTTGAAACAATGACGCGTTTATACTTACATTAAAGCGCATAGAAACTTGCGTCTAAATGTGTTTTTGACTATGAATTGATAAAGAAGTATATTTTCGCACGTTTTATATTAGGACATCATTTATAAAGTTATTAATAAATAAAGCATATTCTTGTTAGGAGACTTTTGAAATCAATACTAATAATTACACTTAATATTAAGGATATCGATAGGTAGAGGAGACATTCATGTTCCTTAGTCGTGACCAACCTGATGATAAGTATTTTTGTCTGAAAAAGCTGTTGAAATCAAATGATATTTAGAATAATAAGCCCAATTTGCTGGTAAGTGGAGATTAAGATACTTCGTTCCTTCAGTTGAAGTTAGCTACAAAGTACTTGGCATCAAAGTGTAAACCCTTTTCTTTTTCTCTCCTCACCAGTGGGCGAGAAACCTCAAAGACACTTGATCCTCTTTTCATAACACCGAGGCTTAATGGACAATATTCTGTTCTTTTCAAAACGAGAAACCGCCTCATAAGTGCGGCCTCAGATAATTGCACACCATCCGCGTTGCTGAAAAACTGAGTGAGTCTCGTGACAATGGACTCCGGGGACTCATATTGCGTTTTGAAGCACCGAATTGAACATAGTTGTAAGTAGCCGTGAGCTCTTATTTATTTAATAATGTCCTTAAGTCCACGCCACTGCTTTTCACTACAGCTCTATTAACGGTCCTGGAGCAGTTTAAAATAATATATTGCATAATTGTGTTTGTGACTAGGCGTACGGGAGTCAATAAGCAGGTGAAAACATAAGCTAGATTTTATTTTATAATTAATTTATAAAACACCATTAATACAATATGTACTCACTGCATGAACATTTCGATCTGATCAAGTTGCTGTTTATGAACACCAATTTTGCTCTAGGCTGCCCCAGCAAGTCTGATCTGCGTAACGGTCTTCAGTCAACCGTATCAGTGTGGCGTGCTGTGTTAAGAGCAGATGATTGATTTTTCTACTAAGTGAAACTAGACTCAATCAATAATCATTCCATCAAAAGCCTTTTAAGTTCCCAATTATAGAGAGAAATGGGTTAACCCTGTTTCCGACCGGATAAATTCTACCAAAGCATAGACTACGGTCAGAAGGAAACCCCACCCGTCGAATTCCAACTTTTGGCTCTAGTGTCTTGCTATGATTCGCCACAATAAATAGCATAAAGTTTAATTAAGAAACAACATAGCATTCATGAAGAGAAATTCAATAATTTATCATGTCTCAAAAATTTACTTTGAAACACATTTCTGTCATGTTTTCCATAAAATGTTGGCAGGCACTAAAATGGTTAATACACATAAGTATATAAAATTCATAGTACGTAGTATACAGAATACATTATATAATGATACATTTTCCGTCTCTTCACAATATAGTAATTAAAAACCATTAACGTTTTCAACAGCTGTAAGGTGTCATCTTTAAAGCTAAAATAAA
Organism: Acanthosoma haemorrhoidale; assembly: GCA_930367205.1. Classification (NCBI taxonomy): domain Eukaryota; kingdom Metazoa; phylum Arthropoda; class Insecta; order Hemiptera; family Acanthosomatidae; genus Acanthosoma; species Acanthosoma haemorrhoidale. Next base: position 80,645,106 of record OV884015.1, on the reverse strand, counting down.
AATTTACCTGAAGAAAACCTCGACTGTGCATATGCAGACTGCACAAATTCCGAAATGGTCCATCTGTTTTATATATTATTAAAATTAAAAAAAAAATCAACAGATAAGTAATAAATAATTACAAAATTAAAAACAAAATAATTCACTAATCTCATAGCTACTCGCCCAACTGACAGGGGAAAAAATTAAAACATCAGAAATAATTTATATTAAGTACACTTTACAATAGTTTTGCTAATTATTACGACTATTTTACGGCTTTGTTTAAGAATTATGGAGGGGGAGCGTTTCTTAGCATAAATGTGTTTATCATTTCTTTTTTTAAATTTATATTGTCCAATGTTTGGAAATATAATTTAATTTCTATTCTTTCAATGCTATTAATTAATTTTCTATCATTGTATGGTGTAGCAAAGTAACTCTATGTGGTTCATCATGATGCTCTTCTTCCTGTAGATGCTGGTAGAGCTGGTATTTTTTTTGTTAAAGATGTTTGCATCTAATAAATAATTTGACTCCCCACATTCTATTCTATATATGCCCGTTCTATCTTTTAACTGAATCGGGTCTTTAGTGTGAGGAATTGAGTTACCTAGTGTCTTTACTCTTAAAGGCTACTAATGACAGCTTTTTTTCAAAGCATTCCCTTATTTGTTGGAAATATTAACCGTTTCTAGACGAATTAGAAAAAGTAAATATAATGTCTAACAAAATCCGTACATCCACAAGATTAAATATTAGATAAGATACTTACTGGCGTGATTCATGAGGAATTAAATTTTGTCTTAAGTATTTAAACAGAATGAATAAAAATATAAATTAACGACAGAAATAAGAGAAATCAATAAAATTTCTGGATCTGACAGGAAATCACATTTACACCAAGTCTGACTTGAGTCTTGAAATCCACTTTAGAAGGGCTAAAGTGTTGAAATAAAACGATAATTAAGTCGCAATCTTCAGTTCGGTGTTTTTTTGGTTGATTTTAAATTTTTCATCAACTAAACAATTTTTACTTGCGAAATAGTGTAAGACATTTTTATATTTTTAAAATAAATCAAAAATATAATTTTGACAAATTTTACTTTAGTCAAACCTCATTTCAATATTAAATTAGTTCCCGGCACAAACTATGACTTGCGAATTTATAACATTAACTCTAGTAAATATTTTTGTTTCTCAAAATGAAGAAAATGTGACAACACTCTGACTTTAACCCTCCCATGTAGACTGTACTAGCTATTTGTCTAGCGTGAGGATTGTAAAGCCATAATACTATTTTGATCAAGCCTATCTTTCTGTTTGAACTCAATAACCAGCCTGTACAAGAATTAGTTAGAAGATACAAATGACCTTAAAAGGAATATATCAAAATCTTCCACTGGACAGACAAAGGGAATAATTATATCTACAGACTAACTGATCCATTCCCTCCTTTTACCGTTAAGCTAGTCTCTTCAATTGCATTCTTCTTAGCTAACAGTCTAGTGATGATGGAAAGTATTGGCACAATTTGGCCAAAGGTTTGGTAGTAAATTCACTGGAGATTTTCACTTTAAGTAAAAGATAATTTTGTGATAATCCGAAAAATTTCAAAATATTTCTACAATTTCATTTTATTTCCTACAACTTCTACAAAATTCTATCAACATTAAATTCCTTTCGTTAGCACAATCTTCAAGAAGATTTGACTATTTCACCAAACTAGCGCTTAAATGCCACTGGGGATGTTACAAATTAGCAAAGTGTCCCCGAGAACTATTGTTTAAATACTAATTCTACTCATTTAGGACATTTTAATTTTCATCCATTCTGAACCCCTACTATGCTAGTGGAACTGACATTAGACCTACACAGTACCGGAAGTGTCACCCTCCATCTCAGTGATTCCAAAAACTGTTGATTCGGCAGTAATATAGATCGTGTTTGATTATTCTTACTTGATACTCCTTCCCCCGTAGTTCTGCTAGCAGTGTCTTGTCCACTCAGTACTTTTTCCAAATTGTAAGTCAAAAGCGTAATAAGATTTGTATAAATTTAGCCGGCGTTCAAGCGTTAAATTGGAGTATAGACGCACACGTCTCAGTTCTTAAATAAATATGTAATGAAAGTATTCTCTCTTTAATTTAAATTGGTCGCGCTGCTTCCACTCTACCAGATGTAGCAGCGCTATCAGATAGCGAAGGTCATGTTAGGTAACAAAACTTGTAAATAGAGTGTGAATATAGAAGTGATAGTTATGAACTGTAATTTTCGTTTCTTTGTTTACACAGAAACTGATTTCAGTTTATTCACCCCACCTTCAATAATTGCCTTACGAAACGACAATTACAGTTTATAACTATCACTTCTATATTCACACTCTATTTACTATAAGTTTCGTTACCTAACATAACATTCTCTATCTGATAGCTGCTTCATCTGGTACGGGACAGTGAAAGCAGCGCGGCAAATTCAAATTAAAGAGAGAATACTTTCATTACAAATATATTCATGTATCTTTCTTTTTACAAAGACAGTCTTCGTGGAAGAGAGGTGGACTTCTGACAAATTGTCATTTATGTGTGAAAAACCATGTGTGCTGGCCATTCGAAATCCGAACTTTGCTTAAGGTTCCAGAAAGTGGAAAAAATCAACCAATTAATTCGTTTGAAATAGGACCGGCAGGCTACATCCGCCGGAAGCTGAGGGGTGCCGTTAATTGATTGGAATTAGCAATTCAGATTTGCAGTTGTGGGATGAAAATGAAGTGGAGCTGCCAACTGCGGTGTGGGGGAGGGGGGCTGCGGAACCGTTTTTTGTCCAGGTCGCTGAACAGCCGCTTTCGAACACAAGTTTTCTCGGTCGCATTTTTTTATTGGTGGGATCTCGGCCTGGAAAAAGGGAGTGGAGGTAAAGTTTGACTTCTTCTTTTAAGAAGTGATCTTTTTTTTTAAAGTCTCGGAACCGAGTTCAATGAGACATACCCATCGTTTATTTTCGAATTGTTTTTTTCTTTCAACTTATATAGGACTTATCTCGTCACAAAACGTAAATAATGAGATAAAAAAGATATGCTTCACCATCGCTTATATATAATTCTTCTTTTGCTTTCGCATACTTAAACACCAAATCTTGTTTTCTTGATTATTTCTTAAGTATTGTAAGCATTGAGAAAATGGTATGCAAGAAAGTGAGCGAGTCATCTCACAACTTTTTTTAACACACTAGACAGAATAAATTAGGATTCTTTTACTTTTGTAAAAATTAATTTTGTCAGCCCGGTGAAAAAGTAAACCTCAATCATAAACAGAAAAATTATATAAGGATCTAACTAAAAAAATAAATAACTAAAGCATTAATAGTTTTGTTCCTCCGTCAATAATGAAGAGGTCTGTTTTACTTTGAAAGGTTAGGTTTGAAAGTAAATATCAAACAAATAATTATTATAGCACATTTATAAATTTCAGAATTAATATTAAATACTCCCTAATTCTTGTAGATTGCCTAATACCTTTTTTTTTATATCCCCAGAATACCGTTTTTTATTTTATTTTTTTTTACTTCAGTTTAATTGCGATTATTGAAACAAGGAAAGATGGCATGTCACCAATTCAGCTTGCTTTAATATATATTAAACCATAGAAAATCGCTAAATTATGTCAAGGAGAAGAAAAAATATATTTCGAAGAGTGTTAAAGGATTATATTTTATGGATTTTGTACTCAACCATATTGATGGTTTACTGTCCAAACTAAAATTGTTTCTCCCATAAACGAGTCAATCATGAAGTCATAAACATCAAGACAATATTTTCTAGAAAAATGAGCGTATCTTTTTAAGATTATATGAACATGTCGCCTGAAAGAAAAGTACGAAACGCTGGCATGTGGGTAATTCACTCTTTTTCAACTTTGCATAGTCCTAATGAACTAATCATATTTATAGGATGAGGGGGATAGAAATACCAATCGTGATAGAATAGATAAATGGAACCAGATGAGTTTGCAGGCTTAAAGTTGGGAAGACTGTGTAACAACCAATGGTCAATATGACAATACTCAACACAGATAAGGTAAGAAGGTAGACTTACATTATAGTATCCTGAGGGAATCGCTTAGGACTTGTCCTACTGGTTAGATACTATTAGAGGAAGCGATCTGTGTAATGTATGACTATCGGGAGAAGTAAAACGATCCAATCAACAAAAGTTCTAAAGCGGATTTGAATCCTCCTTGGTGCACGTTATGAAAACACAATATACGGACCATAGCACAATTTACTACAAATAATAAATAAACCGACTTCACAGTTTAGATGTAAAGTAAATAAGTATCCACTCTCACAAGAACTTATAACTTTAGGACAATCACACTCAACTCTATAAGATGTCTCAGCAAAGATGCTATGGGAAAATCTATAAATTCAAATTAACGAAAATAGGAAATTGTATGTTTATAGGTTTTCATGAAACCTGACAATATAAACATAACACTTTTTTTTTATCAACATCAGACAAATTTATGATTACTCGTATTCATATATAGAGGTAAGTAGACATGTTCGTAAAATCTATTCCTGCGCAAGGTTATTTACTATCTTCTATTACTTCTATCACTGTTTATCGATGATTTATAAGGTCAGATAGAGGAGGTTTAGAAATAGAAATACAAATGTGAGACATCATCTAAACGTGGAACCTTTTAGTACCTCTGTTGCCTTCTGTTACCTGTTATCTCCATTGGCTAGTAGTTTGTTACAGAATGGTAAACTAGTCTATACGGATGCTTGGAAGATTGAAATCGAACAGGAACCACATACCAAATGTGGCATCATGACAGGCCGAAAGAAAGAAAGATAATAACAGGATGTTGACAACTACCCTAAAAATCTCATCTGGGTTTACCAAGGTAGTGTGAGGTACCTTAAACACTATGAAACCCAAACTAAGTTTAAGTCGTCAATTAAACCACATAAAAATGATAGACTAGAACATTATTCAAGCATCTATCATATTTTAAGGGTAGCCTATAAAAGTCTCAACTTTTTTATTATTAATATGTAATATGTGTTGGAACTTTAGCGGACAATAAGTACAAAAAACCGATTGATCTGTGATTAGTTTCGTGAACATAATTTTTTTATGAGTTCGTGTATGTCTTAAAGAATTGATATTTTGTAAAAAGATTTTTCCAATGAAGTCCCTGTGACATTTAACAAAAGAAAGACCAACAAACTTGTTATTAATAGAAATCTATTACATGGTAGTCTAAAAACTAATATGTTTAATTACATTTAACTATTAATCTATTTTTGTACCGACAATTATCCATAATGTTCATTATAATATAATGAATATTATATTATATATTTATATTATAAAGAACTAGTTTAAAATAAAAACATTTAGAGTGAAAGTCATACCTGACCTATCTTCAGGAGTTTTACTTTATTATTAAAAAATGAACGATATAATGCTGTACACAAATAATGGAAATTCCATACAGTTAAAATGGTGTATAAAAAAATATTGAAATTGGCCTGGATGTAACGCACAGCAGTCACTCAAAACGTTATATTTAAATTCATAAAAGAATAAAAAAAATACTTCGGAATAACCTTCGACCTATCAACATCGTTCGGTGAAATATGTTGAGGAATTTCATTTGATTCCACTTTTTATACAAAAAAATACCGACATTCCCAATGTGTATTTAGGGATGGTTAAAAAGCCACATTTGTGACAAGTTTGATAAAGTTCAGCAATAATTCCTGGAAAATCCCATTGCTTTCTTATGAAATCCCTTGAATTTTAGGGCGGTAACAGGTATGAAAATGGTTGATAAACTGGGATTGAAGCTGGAGCTAGTATTTCTAAATAATATCTTCTATTGGTTTTAGCTGTGATTTTTTTGACTAAGCACACAGCATTCAAATCCGATTCACGTTATTTTATTTTAACGTGTTTTTGAGGTATTCTCCAGGGAAGCCATATCTAAGTATAGATTTGATAAGTGATGTGCACAGAAGAATTGTAAAAGATTTTGGAGTGGTTTGTTGGCTATTCAATGGGCATAATACTTGCTTGTCCAGGTTTCTTGATTGTGTTGGATTCAAACAATTTTTATGACACATAAGATGTGATTTTAAAGTTATAATACATGTTACCCCCGGCAAGTTATAACGCCATACAAAAAATCAAATGAGTCTTCCAACTCTTCAAGTATAACACTGAGTGTAAGCAAGTCTCCATGCTATTATATACGCATTTGGAGCAGGGCAGACTAGTTTACTTTTAGTTATGTGATGGATCCATTGGCCATTACACTTATATGAGCTTATAACCATTAAGATGTTAAATGGTTTTGTTAAGTGGGATATTTCAATAAATGTTTGTTTGAGTTCGTACCTATGTGGCTTCGGCGCTACTGTCAAAAAGGTAGCTACGCTCCAAGGGCCAAATTGCCAGCTGATCCTCACTTAGCCACCAGCATTTTCGCATTCAGGCCTTAGTAAACTTTGGCAATAGATTAGACCATAAATAAAATGTAAATCTGTCTGGGGTTGATAAATTACTCCACCTTCATTCACCAAAGGTAATTTGTGTCAGATAGATAAAACAGTAGGTAATAAGTATCCACGATTAATCAAAACTTTAACCTTACCTTTTAGGCTGTATTAGTGTGAATACTTACACCTGACAAGTAACGAATATCCTAACTTACAATAATGCACAGAACCATGATAACCTTCCACCAAGAATACATCTGAAAACATATATTTTTGTCCCAAACAAAAATTTACAACGACCGTATGATGGTATTGGAAGAAATTTATGACCATATGGTTTTTAACAATTTAATCTACTTGGCACTTCTTCCGTCGCACTAAACCAGTCTAGCTCCAGATCAGGCACTAATTGTTCCATCCTTCGGTGTATCTCCATCAACAGTCCAAAGAGAATTCTCACAGTCTAACGAATATGACCTGGGACTGCTAGTAGCTGGGGAAGGAGGAGGGAGGCTGCGAGAATACATTATCCGACGACCTCTGACTTGTGGCTCACGCCTTGAAAGACCACCTCCTCTTGGCCTTCGAGTCCTTTTGCCTCTTCCCTCTCCAACAGTTGACAATACTCGTCTTTTCATATTAATGGCTGGTTATAATAGGTTAATCATCCTTTACTGAGCAATCTAGTTATTTCATTAGAAAAGAAGGATAGCTGGGCCAAGAAATTGATAGCCTTTTTAAAAAAATGTCAAAGCAGACGGGAATAAAGGATCTACCTAATTGAAAAAATATCTAAGGTAACAAGTGATGCGGTTTAGGTATAGATAGGTCACTGCCTTCTCACACGCCTATCTGCTTTATGGACTAGTCCACCACCCTCACTATGCCTTCTGCGGACAATAAGCGACAGAATGAGTAACAAGTTTAATTTAAGACTACAAGGAGCAGCGTCGATTCACAACGAAATCGAAATGTTCTTAGCAAACGATGAAGAAATTGAAATCAAAACGGATTACTCTGGAAGGTGTTGCAGCATAAGACCTTTGTGCACTGTTCAGAAGTAAGCTCTCCAAGAAGAAAAAGGTCAAAAAATAGACTGGCATTTACGCCTTGTGCTTCCCTTACTGGTTTTAGGAGAAGTCAAGCCTCCGTAAAAGCGTCTCTTACTTACCAGTAACATATAGAAAACAAACCAGACAGTGAGTTACACAAGATGTTTTTACCGAATGGTTAAGCAACTGATTCCGGCTGAAATGTATTTACGAAAAGACTAGCATACCTGATGAAGCTTTTCTACTTCTGAATAACGTCCCATGGAACCCAAATGAATAGGACTACAACCTGAAGATAATGAAATTCAAGTTCTGTAAAAGCTTTACAAATGTCGATTCATACAGTAATCCAAAAAATAAAAATAAATTACTAAAAACTCTCCTTTGGCACAAGTGAGGAAAATTTCCAATCTCTATCTGACGAAGAAATCGTTTCGCGGACAAGGGCGGAGACAACGGTGATTTGGATGTTTCAACTCGGTGAAATGTGACTAACAGCGAAGCATTCAACGCACTCAATGTCGGCAGGAATGGGCAGAAAAAAACGATAGAGCGATTGATGATGTATTAGTGCTAAAAAGGATGCAAGAATAAGTTTTTGATAAAATGTTTAAAGGTAAGAAAGAAAAAACAATTATTGATTATTTTTCATTAACTTTTTCAGTTCTTTTTTTTGTTCATAGTATGTACATATTTTGTTTTAAATGTACATATTTAGATGGATATTTGTTTCTTTTTGAAATATATGTGTACTCACAAGTATGTACTGTTTTAACTAAACCGGAATTTTATGATAATCAGGCAGTTGTCTGGACCCATGCCTGTCGTAGATTGTACTTACTATACCTCTAAAATGATGATAAAAACCAATTTTTTTTTTTAAGATTTTCAATTAAATGTTCCGCTTAGATAGCTGCAGAGCTTGTCTAAACGTTTTAATGTAACTCTACTGTTATTAAGATATTTCCGCTATTACAGTTTAGATTATAAATCTTAATTGCGTGTGTCACTTTACAAAGTAACAACGAACATCAAACTAAAAGGTAAGTGGAATCCTTAAACGTGCTGGAGACATAAAATGAAATAGTGATATCCATAAATGATATCACTCAATTATGTATTTCCCGATCGGATTATTTTTCAGGATTTTATTTATACAATTGAATTGTGCAAAAGGAATATCAGTCTATCACAGGTGAGCTATCTGAAAAGATTGTCGCGGTCATCTCTGCTGAGTTACAACTCAAAAATTACCGGAGTTCAAAACAAAACATTAACTTCAAAAAACTGATAGTGAAAATATCCTTTCGATAGCTAAGCCTACTTAACTGTTACAAGGTTGCGATGCAAGTGTCTTTTGTCTAATAAGGAAGACCATATGTACTGTTTTTAGAATGGTGATCGGTACATGGAATAAGGATTATCATGACTTTTGCATGATGTTTGAGTATGAGTGTGGATGACTGATCTTGGAACTTGGAATCCATAAGTATTATATAATATAACTTAACAGAGTCCAGGCTTGATCTTGATGTTATTTTCTCTTCAGCCTGCGGTCAGGGATTGTCGGAAATGTAACTGAACATAATCAGTTCATGTATGCGTTAGGGTGTCATTGTAGTAATGTTGACACCTTGTCAGTAGATAAGGTTTATATAGCTATATATGTAATGTTCGGTTCGATACGTACAATGGCAATAGTGAGTCTGTGGTGTGACATAGTATCATCAACTGCACGATATAACATAACTAATATGTTACTAATATATGTATAAGTTACTCTTTAAAGTAAATAACCACAGAGTAAACTCATAGGTATACCATAAAATATATAACATAACTGATTTACATGTATTTTTTTTAAGAAAAAGACAAGCGTCAGTCATCATTGATTTTAATTATAGAAAGCGTCAGTCAGATTTTACATGGAGTAATGAATGTTGTCGGAAATTAACAATGATTCAAAAGATTTGTTTTTTCAACCGCTCTACTAAAATATGTGTATAATATTACATCAATTATTAAATTATAACTGTTTCTTGATTGTAAGAGGTGTTTTAGGAATTCTGGTCGGGCTCTGTCAGGAAAACCATACGTCATTTCACAGTTCCTATTTCTTAGAGCAGGGTACACTTATTTGGCTGCTACCGGGGATAATATGGCTATGACCATAATATTCAAAAATATTGAACAACAAAATTCAAGTTGTTCAATGGCTTCAAAACAATGAAATGTTTCGTTACAATTGCGAAAGTAGAGTATAAAACAAGTTATCTGATCTTTAGTTTGATACCCTGTACAAAATTACATTTTTTTTTTTCTTTGATACCAATCAATTAACTAATGAACGGTGACCATGCTTTATGGATTTGGTTTAGTAACCAGTTTGAATTTTATGAAGGGCATTAAACTGAATTTCTAGTATCCCAACACCTAATCGGACTGTCATACTCTCTTATAAATAGATTATTTGTGAATTATTGTTTTAATTTAATCGACTCAAATCAAGCAGGGATTAGAATCCCATTATCGGGTAATCTCCGATGAATATCATATCGCGTTTACGTTGGCCTCAGTTCCCATCACCATGCCATTAGATTGCTTTGGTAAATATTGGGGCAGAAATAAGAGAGCCACCAGCCTCGGGCACGGAGGTGGGTCCAGGACTTTTTCCTTATGATGGATTGCACCCTCGTTCTATTTTTATTTTCTCCACAATTTTCTTCGTCTCAGTTATAACATTAGCCACAGGAGACACATATATATTCTTTTTTATTTAAAACCACGTCTACTGATCAGTCTTAATTAAATAAAAAATAATTAAATAATTCACATGAAAAACTTAATATCTCTTCGGCGAAATTGATATGTATGACATGTTTAATAGGCGCGGGGGTCATAAACAATTAACTAGCCTTCTGACACTACTTTATCCATAAGCTATTATGGCTATTGTAAGACAAACGGTTGAAGTTGACAGGTAGTGCAGAATAACGTAAATGAAAATATAAAACCCAAGAGCTATAATTACATTAAAAAAACTGAAAATTACACATTACATTAGACAAAAACTAATGCGTATAAATAAATTTATAATAAAAAGTCGTTTATGATAAAATATCAACGAGACTTAATATGGTTTAGTAAGAGAACTTAAACATAATTAACGCTACTAAAAACGATATATGATCAAGTCACGCAACAAAACCTCCAAAAAATATTCATTTGTTTCAGATTTTTATTCCGGTCCCGGAGCAGCGCAAATAAACAGGAAAACTAAAACAAACTTCATGGACGAAGGCGATTAGTCTGTTGAATTTTGGTACCAGTCGGGCGAGTACGTGGGTTTGGGAACGCACCCTAGCATGAACTGTGAGAACTCTCGACTTGTGCAGTGTACTCAACTCCTGGCATCCACCGATTAGGAACTGGATGTTGGAAGTTTAAGCGAGACTGAGCTTAAACTGCATCAGTTCACATCAGGAGGCAGCTGATAACTTACCGCTATACGTGAGGTGAATATATACAACCACCCCTTTGATACAAACACAACTGAACTAAAACAGAAATATTTTTAAAATTATAAAACAGTGTTGTTTTCTTTCCACAACTGATAATCTTTATTGAAAAGGCACTGACAGCTCTGTCATCTTTAGCTATTTCTACAATAAAATAAAAAGTCAAATGAGAATAAATATTTGCCTCCATGTAAGGAGACAAACTACATTATATTATTATATGTAACAATAATCATAGTCATTAAGTAAAATGTAGTGAGTATATTCTACTAAAATTAAAAGTTTTTAAAGTTCAAAAATACGGAATATATATATAATTGATAATTAAAACTCTTATTGAGAAACAGCCCAGAGACCGAAAGATGAGAAGCATCTGTTTCAATTAAAAAATTTGCATTTTCTTAATGTCTTCTTAGTGTAGCACTCAATTTTGGCTCTGCAGGTCCAAATTTAAATTCACTTTTAATAATATATTATTGATGTAACTGACATGGGAATATATATAGGAACATTACGTGGATGATATAGAATTAGAAAAAGTATATCATTGATAATACTGGGTTTCTGAGGCATTTCAAAAGAAACTTACCCTTGGACTAAATAGTTTACCGTTCTAAATTATTCGAGTTGTACTAGTTTCCTCGTTAGAGATGCGGATCCAATTACATTAAGTTGCATGCTTAAGGCGCTTGATACGATCTCGCCACACATTTGCATGTGCGGTCATGAAAGATACACGATGCATTTGTTTGCAGGCACTTCTCATTAAAGACAATAATTTATTTAACAAACATAGGTTATATGTGTTATAATAGGCTTTGAAGACCACCATGATATGAAAAATATATAGTGTTCTCAGTATTGAAGTTCGATGCCTGTCAAATTAATTAAATTTAACTACCACCTTGCTTAAGAATCTAACCCAGTTACAAAGTTATAATATTATAATACAAAAGGCCAATTTCATATATATATATATATATATATATATATATCATGCCTAAATGTTAAATTTATCTTATCTCGGTTACGTTGACCTAAAACCGTTACCTTTTGACCTGTTGTGGCCCAGCGACCTTCTCACGTTTACTTTCCTACCTGGGACAATTATTAAATTTCGATATTATAGGAATATTATAATTTAGTTATATTTTATCAATTATTAATTTCAGCTATCATTACAGCTCGGTGCAAATCAATCACTGTTTGGAATAAGTGTTATTCATAATTAATGTGATAGATTAAAAATGTGAAAATTGCTAAATATTTTTTTGAGATCCTAAATTCGAAATTATTTGTGTGAGACAACAGATATTTTTTCATTAGAAAACTAAGATTTATAACAGATTCACTTTAGGTATGAAACCATACAATCGTACAATTGAACTATCACTTTGGGAATGGATTATAGATCTTCTTAATCTATGATGATAAGAAATAATCAAATGTGGCTTTGACAATATATAGAAAAAATCATTTGATGTTCTCTTTCTTCGTGCCAACAACATTACTTTATTATATTCCCATCATATACGCCGGTTGTGACCTTATTAGCAGTTATTTAAATTAACTGAACTAATAAAAATTTCTAATACCAGTAAAAAAATGATGATATGTTTGTAAATATTGTATGAATGTGCGAGCGAATGATGAATTATAAATATGGTATGAATGAAAACATTTATCTCAATTATTTATTACCTATTAATATTAAGGCCTATTGTAATTTCACCATCATAATGTTGTTTATAAAAAATAAATCAATATAAGAAGTATGTTAACGAAAATCATATATTACAATTATTTCGGGCGAGTGGTTTCTATTATTACTATTAAAAAATGTATTTGTCAGAGAGGCTTCACTATTTATTCTTCATCTCTATCCATATAAAAAAAAAACCATAACACTACATCCTAAACGTTTACAAGCTGTCTCTTAAGTGACCTAAAAACAAAACATGCTAATCAATTTTTTTAATTTATAATTATTTCTATTTTATTCTAGCTAACACATGATTTACATAATCCGATCAATTCCGGATAATACTAAGATAATAATATATAAGACCAATGCGATCATATTTACGAGCACAAGCGTAACTATAGGCAGACAGCTGAATGAAGGTTGAATGTGAAAGTAAAACCCATTAATTCTGGATCGGCAATTATATTTAACCAACATTATGAAACAAATTACAGGGAAAGAAACCTTTTTTTAGGGTATCGTTTACTTCACAGTGAAGTTTTCACAGTTTTTTTTTCAATCAATTCCCCTTAAAGAAATCATAAAACTTATGTTCTGATCAATATAAATAACATATTGGTGTAAAAAAACGAACCACTATAGAATAAGGATTGTTACGTCCATAAGCTTCATAACCTAGCTTGAAGATGACGTTTGAGTGAATTAATGTAACTACTTATACTAAAATCCTCATCTTTGTAGATAACTAGGAAAATGACTGCTTTTAGTAAATAAAGTGGTAGTTCCAACTATATGCAGAAGCCTGTACAGTATGTCATTAAATAAAAACCATTAAATTAATACAAAAGAAAAGAAAAAAGTGGGATACTAGGAAGCAGTAATATCTATCTATAAACAGTAAATAATTAAATAAAAATAATAGCGTCAGGATGGTGAGAAGGTGTTGGAATAGACGAGCTTTGAAGGTTCATAGGGATGAAGCATGGTGGATATTTCTACTATCACTTACAATTATATTAGGAGGTAGAGAATTCCAAAGGGTAGTAGAGCGAGCAAGAAAGGGTGTGCAGCTGTTTTCTGGGCAAAAGAAAAAAGTTCAGAGAGACGAGATCTTGTGTGGACGGAGGATTTAAACTGTAAACTATTGTACATAAAAGAGGAATGATACGAATTAAAGGTTTGAAAAAAGAAAGAAGGGAGGAGGGGAAGCCAACCCTAACTCGGCATAGAGGTGGGAGACATAGGGGCGCCGCGGGATCCCAAAGACAAATCTAACGAAGCGATTCATGATTCACTTCAATTTGACCTCGTACTCAACCAAGAGACCCTCAATGTGAGGGGAAAACAAGGAGTTGACGTGTATCTAGCAGCAGATGGCGAGAGCGATGGAATAGTTTCAAGGTACCTATTGACCGACGGGAAATATGTGAGATATGTCGGTTCCACGAGAGGGTTTGATCAATAGTTATCAATAGTTAGGACCTCTAAGGTCTACCTGCTCCTCCATCCTTTTTAGGCACGAATTCTAGAAGGAGAGTTCATCCTGATGGTTTCATCCTTTACGTCCATCATGATATCATATGATGATCGCTTCCTGGGAACTTTGGCCTTTGAGAATCGTAGACAATTTATCTTCCATTCGATGTATATCGGCACCAGGTTATCCTGTCGGAGCAGAGCTGACTATCCACTCTGTGTGCCAGGATTTTTTTATTTCCGGGGTATGGCGATACCGCCGACATTAAGATGAAGGACTTAAAGTGAAATATTGATTGTCATATCGAGCACTGAATGGTCGAGTTATCTTCCCTAGAAATGCTCACTTGACAAATAGAGCAGATGGTCATTATTTACAGTGAAATAAAAACGTAAAGAAACCTGGATAAATATTAAATAACTTATTAAATAGATAAATGTTCAGGTAGCGAGAGTTATGCCTCTCTCAAGGTGAGCCTATATTATAATATTCGTAGCATTATTTCTTAAATAACTTTTTCCAGCGGGGATCACCTATCACCTAACTTTACCGGAACTTTTTACCTACTCTCCATTACCATAGGGTTACAATTGTTTTTTAAAACATAGTTTTGCAAAGTCGAGGCTTAAATAGTTAATTACAATAATAATCATTCACACACAATTGTGTATATTTTTAAATATCGTTAAAAACATAACTGGTAGTGGTTACTTATTAGTTAATACACTATTTTTATATGATTGTGCAAAACAACCTTCAAGTTAAACTGCTAGTAGGCAATGTATGTGCATCCTCTCGTGTGATTGTTGTAGTTTGTTTAATAGTTTTCACAAAATTAAACACGAACTCTTCCCAGTTAATACTTATGTTTTTATAGCCATATGGTAAGTGAAAGATTGATTGCCATATCGAGCACTGATTTATCTTACCTAGAAATGCTTACTTGACAAATAGAGCAGATGGCCATTATTTACAGTGAAATAAAAAAAAATAAAGATTAAATAACTTATTAAATAGATAAACGTTCAGGTAGCGAGAGCCGAAATTTTAATGGTCGTATGGCTATTTATGGTTATTTACTTATTTTTACTATCCGCATCACCCTACTAGTTCATTAGTGGTACACAGACGAAGTTCGGTACAAATTGGTTCTCAAGCTCTCTCCCTGATCCCCGAGGAACACACCAAAACATGGAATGTTATGTAATGTGTGTAGTAGACTTACGCTGGATTCATGTGTATTCTGCATTGTGTGAGCCCTGTTCGACAATATGTACATGGGTGGTAGCTGTCTGGGGAACCTTAAGTCCTATCAAGCTATCAAGCTGATTCTTCACTCCTGCTGACTATGAAAGAGTATGTTGACAGTTAGCTTGACTTTTCTAATTTTTTTTAGTATTAATATTATACATTATATTATTAATATTAGCACTCACAGTGTCCATTCCGCAATCACGTGATAACAAACAGTCCTTGTGAAATTCTTTTGAATTGAACAATCAACTACCTCCTCGGCATGGAGTGTTCTGGCCGCTCACAATGAAGCAGACATCTAAGATTGCCAAAGGAATCAATCCACTGACCACTCGATGTGAATAAGATCTACAGTGGAAAAGGAGAAACCAAACCCTGAAGAGCCTACCCTAAATAAGAGTTAATTGCGGTTCTAAAACATTATCGTTTTATTCATTTCTAAGTATATTCCCTTTTATAATTTTGTACCTTCTAATTTTTTAATTATTTTTTTAGTATCAAATATCGAGTTACTTGCATATGGGTGTGGGTGGGGGGACTTGGTTTCACTAGTTTTTTCGTTAAGCATTAGATATTTGCGATACAATTCTTGTGGTTAATTTGTAGAAACGGCCTATTACATGCGTGTTGATAAAACGTTATAAGAGAATTTTCAGCTGTCAAAAAATTAACACTGTTCAAACATTTGGCCACATACGAGTTTTCCGGTACAGGACATTTCCAAATAAAATCCATGTAAGATCAAGATGGAGTCAAGAAAGCCTCTCAACAAGATTTTAATAATGAGTGCATTAAAAATTTAATAGTCATATTACATCAAACCAGTAGTTAACTAGTACTAGCAGTCTCAGCCAACCGCTACCACGGTCATTTCAAACAAAAACTTTCCTTTAGATGTACTTATTTCATAATGAACCATACCAGTATGGAAAGAACCCTGGAAGCGGTGACACAAAAGGACGGACTCGGGAACATCGGTTAACATCAAAAAGTGGAACCACTATTGACAACTGCCTTGGAATCAGCCGAAAGCATCAAAGGTATTTATTATCTGATAGTGCTGTTTATGAAGTTATAACTTTAAAATGCAAAATGTATCTTTTTCTCGCCATAATAATGTGAATAATGTGAATTGCTGAAGTTTTGTGGAACTAACAATCCTTCTTTGATTTTTTAATATTATTTTAATAAATCCTACATTACAGTTAAATTGAGTATTGGGGCAATTTTCGCTGTTTGACTGTTGAAATCGCTTTTCCCAACATTTAAACTTGTCTTGAGAGACAAATGTTTTATTTTATAAGCATTTCCCCGTCCCACAACGAAATTGTGAAATCGAGCAATAGTTACTGCTAATATTTTATATTTTCCAGAGATTATTTAAAAATTTCGACTTTATTTTGTAGGAATCGCTTGATGCAATTACAAATCCTCTAATTTATTTACTCAGAGACAGAATGTGTGTCTCTACGAAATAACTTTAAAGAAACCTTATACATCTTGTTCCAGCAGTTGTTGTTATTGGTCATTTAACATAGCACATCACAGTTGTTTATTTTTATGATTTTTCTATCCTCCTTTTATGGGACAGTATAGGAATAGTTGTTTTTATTCCTTTTAACTGCTGATACTTGGTATCTATTTTATTAATGATTTTACACTTAAGGTTATTTTAATCAATAATTATATTCCTTCTTATATTAGTAGTGCATTAGGATATTTATATTAAATATTTTACTGCTTATAATGGTGTACTAAGCACACCTTAGCTTTTCAGCGAATCGATTCATTTGACGAAGCGATTAAGTATAAGGATTTTGATAAAACCACTTCATTGATTAGATGACTGTTTTGGAGTTCAGTCCCTCGACCCATTTAGTTAGACCTGACACTTACAACTCCTACAATTATTACTTCTATGATCGCTTAAAATCTAATCATAAGCACAACAACGTAAGCGAATTATTGTATTTTTCATGAATGCTTTCCATGCCTACATGAAATTAGGTATTTTCCTATAACAAAGCGCTTACAGCAGTAACTTGCAATTTTTAAAGCTTAGTAGCGTGGCTACTTACGTGAAGGCTGGCTCATATGACGGCCTGTGTCTAATGAAAATGTTCACTATAAATTCTACCGATCACTGTACGGTAGAAAGGTTTATTTTGCCGGCAATGCTCAACGATAGACCGATAATTAGGGAATCAGGCGGGATGGGGAAAGATGGAGAAAGCGGTGGAGGGGAGATGTTGGAAAGCACTCGGTCGAATTAGAGCTGGGTATCGGCAAGAGAGAATGTCAGGTGTCGGTGCGGCCCTCGATCACCGCACGCGGGCTGACAGATGGCGACAGGGCACAGATAGCCATCGCACAAACTGTTTTACCTTGCCCTTATCGGCTCCTGGCTATTGCCCCTGTAGTTACCGGCTAGTAGGTGGTACTTAGCCGCTCTGAGCGTCGCTGCTCCCACATTCCATGGAGGAATGGAAATTTCACCAAAACTAAATTTAATTCCAAAAATAACAAACTAAAAAAAAAACCATAGCGTTGATATTACTAAAAAAAAACTTTAGCTCGTGTAGCGTCAAATCGGTTGAGAATTTCACTGAAATCCTTCCCGCTATGTTTATTTTTAATTTTCCAGATTTATTGATTTTAATATCAAGAGGTAGACTCTCACTACCTTCCTGAATCCACCCACCTCTTTTAGGCATCCCACACCCCATATCCTTCAATATCCTCATACTTCCTTCAAATGGGACTCCCCTTAGTGAAAGGCACCCATCATCCCAAATAATTTCCTTCATTTTTCTTTCATCCTATATTTCCAGTTGAGCTAAGAAAAAAAAAAAAAATCTTGTTTTTTTCTAAGCTCGTAAAATTTGAAAAGAGGGGTACAATAAAATAACATGGAATTTATAGGGGTAAAAGGGATATTTTAACTAAGAGGGACCTATTTGAAGGTTGGGTGAAGGAATTGAGGAGTGAGGTAGACCTCGGCTGAAGGTTGAGCCTAGAGTCTGTCTAGGCATGTAGTTCTGACTCGTTCAGGGTCGGGTAGCGTTCAGTGGTGTGCCCGTCTTGTTGATTGGGCAAGGGCCGTAATGTCCACCATCTTGTCTGCTTTCCCAGACCAACTGAGTAGCCCTTAACTGGTAGCGGAGGTGGTTGCAGGTCACGGAAGAGAGGATTCTGGCAGTGCCTCATTGAGTCGAAGAACTTCATTTGTCGTCTTCTTATGGCTTCTGTGACGGTGGGGACCTCAAACTTTTTATGGATGTCGGGAGCCATCATCTCCCGGAAAGCATGTGCACAGTGCCGAGCGCAGAATCTTGTTATGGAACTGCTGGAGCTGATTTATGGTGCTCTTGTGGAGAAACCGAAAAACGGAGTTCCTAACAGCAGTGCTGGCCTACGAACGCTCTGATATATCAACAGTTTCAGCCTCAGGGGTACAGCTGGGCCGGAGATGAGGTACCGGAGAGAGTAGTAAGTCTTACGTACTCTTTTCGGTTTCTTTTGTAGATGCGTGCCGAACGCCATATGCCTGCCTAGGTTGACTCCTAAGTAGCATATGTTATGGGCGAGGTTGTAATCAGTCCTGTCTATGTTGAAACTGTTGGGAGCTTTCTTTCCCCGTGCTGGAACGAGTAAACGATCCCTTGTGTCTTCGACGGGTTCACCTGGATGTTGATGGCTCGTAGTCTGTCAACGATTACCTGACTGGCGCCAATGTACCCTTTAGTGCTTTCGCTGGGTAAAATTGGTGCTGTATGTTTAATAGTATTTCGTCAGTTTTCCCTTACCATCTTTGTACTAGATTGCGATCGGTGTCAAGAAGCGGTACCAGGTTACAGCTCTTGTCATCAGATACTAACCTTGATAAATTTTATAACCTTGGTAAAAAGAATAAACCTCCCCGTCTGTTAAGCATATGTTTCTAAGTCATTCTAAGGCGAGTTAAGTATACAGCTACTTTGGTAACCCACGTTAGTATCACAGCTAGAAAAGCATGCAAAAATAATATCATAAGCAATCATGACTGCAGGATCCTATCAAATTGTCAATGTTTCAGCGTATCAATGGTTTTCTCTATAATTAGAAACCCTATATGAGTTGAAGCGTATGAAAGGATGATTGACTTGGGTTTATGAAAAGATAAACATCTCTTTTTCAAGAACCCAAGCTTATTTCCCAACAAATGCTTCGACTTATTTATACAAACAGGGGACATTTCACAGAAAATAAGAAATCCTCATGTTTTCAAATATTTGCCTGTCTTTCTTAATCTTTCTTCTTAATTCTTAATCTAAGTCACCAGGGGATATGTACGTTTACATAGAGACCTCATTTGATGTTGAATAAACACAAAAAAAATCTATTACCATCTCCATAGAACACGAGTAAGTGGCGCTAATTAAATTAAAGAATGTTTTCTATAATTTCGAGCAGGGCATCAAATTAAATAGTTCAACTTCTTTAAAGGGCATGTAATTTAGGTTTTATTTTTTTTAAACTATAAATATAAAAATTAATTAAAACTCTCATTAAAATCGTGTTCTCGCAACTGTAACTTAACCTGTGATATTTTTAGAAGAATGATATTTTTCATGGTAGTTCCATATCCTGATGACTCCAACAAAAAAAATTACCCAGTAGATTTTTTTTAAGGTTAATTAACAAATTTTTTTCACTATTTACATAGTTTTTTTTTTTTAATTTTCTCATCTGAAATATTCTTTTATGTGTTTTTTAAAAGGATCCGTGGTTTGTCATTCATTTTTTCTCCTAAAATGTCCATCTTCCAGTATCCTATTTCCAAGCATATTTCTGCATATCTCATTATCGTTCTACTGCCAATTTAGTATACAGCTGATTTAATCCAGTTTAGTAGCACAGCTATAAATGCAACATTTACACTAATAAAAAAATACTATAAAATTATGCGTGATGTTTTCTTCTAGCAGGAGTATTTTCGTCCTCCGTTCCTGAAGGACACTTCTTCAGAGGCTATTTTTATATGTAATATAGTAGTTTCTGTGGAATGTAATTTAGTAGTATTGTAACATTGCCCGCAGAAGCAATACATGACGAAAGAAGAAAATGGTCACTTCTTGTGAATAAAGCATAAACTAATGAAATATTTTTCCATAAGTGTATACAAACGATAAAAAAAAATTTAATAATAGGATAATAATATGCGTATCGAGAGTTACTTACACAACCCCGATTAAGTTCTAAAATTAAATATTAAATGTCAGTGAAAACAATAATCGATGTTTTTAATATAAAATGCTTTATTTTGTGTAATGAACCGTCTCCGCTACGTCAAGTATGCAACAGATTTTGGGATTGGTTTGAACAAAATTGGGCCCGTGATTTACATAGTGGGCTCACCAAACATGGAAAATCTTCGAATTTTGTTTTCCGTTTGATGGAATATTTACAAAGGGACACAGATTTAGTATGTAAATCTTTAATTCAGAGCAGGGGCAGTTGTTTGTTTTTTAAACCAAAATCCTCTACAGCGTATCCTGGCTTTTTCTCGTTTGTTTTTTTGTCGGTCATACAGTCCTCCATCAACAACAAAAACCCCAATAAAGGAATAAATAAAGCAATAAAGGCAGACGAATTATGATTAATATACCCTTGCATAATTGCCATGCCTACAATCGTAGTACGTTTACCGTTGCTGTTTGACAGTAGAGCCTTTTCTTTGGCTTCGGTAATTCACCATAGGTTCAACATTTTTCAAGTTTTTCTGTTACAATATCAGGGTCATTTCCTCTATCTTGCTGTTCATCCCTAGTAACTGATAATGAGGGAAGCTTGAGTGGGTCGCCAAGACAGTTAGGAAATGACAAACGGAGCCCCCGTAATAGCGACTCGCCCGACTCTCTAGTTAGCTAACAGAGAGAACAGTAGACTGAGTGGACCGGTTACCTAATGAAAGGAGGGGACAATTCCTCCAATTGTAGTCTGCTCTGCTTGTCATTAACAGGTTAGCTCTGGATCGGATGATTGGTGAAACCCTCTCTCTGTCTCAATTCAGGCACATATTGAGCGAATGCAAGCGGTCTCTTTTTGAAACGGAGAGGAAAAAGGAAGCGTGATACCGACCATAGCAAATTTCATGAAGAAGGCAGTCATAAGCGGTGATGTACCTTCCTAGACTATCAAAATCATACCAGTATGTCTCTTGTACTTGAATGTTCCATCTTGCACATAGTTTACTGTATAAGAAACCATTGTTTTCATTCCGTTTGATCCATGATAGTATTTATGATGACTCATCGACAATTATTTCATAATTGTTAGTTAAATTCCTTTATTGTGCTAAAATTACAATCTGCCTTTTATAAGGCAATAAGTAATTAAGATAAATGCTCTCATTCATACCATATTTACAGTTCATCATTCACTCGCTCATTCATACAATATTTACAGACAGCCCAGAGACCCCCCAAATCCACCGCGAAGAGAAAGCGGAGTCTTGGGAAGTCCCCCACGCTCCTCCGTCAGCCGCGTCACCGGATACTAGCCAGTGGAGGCTGACCAAGAGCGCGAGAGCCACAGACGCTCAGGACATGATTGGAGAAACTGGCCATTGCCAGGACTCCCACTGTCACGCGTTTATAGCAGGTCACGAGGCCACTGCCGTTTCAGTCTCCGAGGAGGATTATAGGGATGAGTGGCGCAGTGCAATGACTGTGCTACAGGATTAGGGTGGTTGGAAAGGCTACTGTGGAATTTCATAAACTTGGAAGGGATGAGTTCTAGAATGTAGGGTATGTTAAGGTCGTTATGAAGGGTTTTGTTGCTGAAATAATAAGGGGCATTTACTATTGTTCTCAGGACTTTTGATTGAAAGGATTGGATACGCTTGATGTTCGACTTTTTTGCTGTCCCCCATAGCTCTATTCCGTATGTCCAGATTGGCTTCAGTATAACTTTGTAGATTAGTAGTTTATTTTCTATTGAGAGATGGGATGTCCTTTGAAGTAGTCTGTACAGTTGTCCAAAGCGTCTGTTTAGTTCTTGTCTTTTTAGTCTCGTATGTGGGTTCCAGGTCAGTCGTTTGTCAAGATGGAAGCCTAAGTACCGTACTGTCTCGGATACAGGGAGAGGAATAGAATTAAAATAAACTAGTGGACAAGACTTGCGACAAAGGGTGAAGGTAATGTGGGAGCATTTTGCTTCATTAACTTTGATCCGCCATTGATTGCACCAATACTCGATCTCGTCAAGGTGTTTTTGAAGGTTATGGGATGCTATGTCGGGGTCTGGGTGGGATGACAAGACTGCAGTGTCATCTGCAAATGTGGCCAAGAAGGTATTGGGAGTAGAGGGGACATCAGCGGTGTATAGGTTATAGAGGATGGGGCCTATTTCATAATAATAATAAAATTACTTTTACCTTAAAAAGGTATCAAATTAATGATCTGAACGATTAGACGTTCCACTTCTACGTATTGCAATATTCCTGAAAATCATCTTCGGGATTTTTCCCTTCTTCTATGGGAACAATACTCTAAATGTGAAAAACCCTTTCAGAATCAATATAGTGGGAGTTAGGTTTATTAGGAGAGTCATGTCATCATGTATAAACTATTCTACTAAACATTAATTTATTTACGTATATCTTTTTAATTACTTTATTTTCACATTCATGCTTGATATATGATTAGAAATGTATATTCAGTGAATGTGCTGTATAATATAATAAAATAAATTATAAATACTGTTAGTTTTTAAAAAGAAATGTAATTTTTATTTGTATATATATTTATATATGAAGCAATAAAATACTTGATATAAAGTGCATTGTCGGGTCGTCACGAGGGGGGTGCCTAGATACCCTAGCCCTGGTGACGAAGTGAGGTTTGATTAAGCTATGACCTGGACAATTGCTTCATGACGGGTCTTACTATCTGACTCCATATTTGATAGGCATGTGCCCCGACAATTCACTATGTTCAGGAGAAGAGGTATAGGGTAGGTAGTGTAGGTAGTTTATGTGGTCTTGGAATGACCACGAATTCAGACTCGGTATCTGTAGTAGTATCTGGCAGGCGAAAACCGTTTGGATCCCAAAGGCGAGTGTCGGGTACAGATATGTGAGTCCCCAAGGTATGGCTGAGACGCCCACCACGGGCTAGGGTCACTACAACCTCTAGCCACCATCCGGCGAGCGCCAAGAAAGAGATAGAGTGGGTGAACCTGTGGTCTTTCACCTTGGCTGCCGACCTAGTCGGTGGGCAGCTTTAATTCGCTTTGATCTGACTCCATAAGATCTTAAAAGGTGTGCCCTGAAAGTTCAATATGTTCAGGAGAAGAGGTATAGGGTAGGCAGTTAGGGTGGTCTTGAAATGACCACGAATCCACACTCAGTATCTGAGTGTAGGCGAAATCCGTCCGAATCCCAAAGGCGAGTGTGAACTGGAGAGAGGCCGTGGGCGACACTGGTAGGTAAATTTGCAGGGCCACGGCAACCGTCGTCCGCGAGGGAGACGTCTCTCCCAAGGAGGTGCTAGTTTTAGCGAGACGAAGGCAAAGATTCCAACTAGGAAGGTGTGGGGTCTGACAACGACGGACTAAAAGATAGCGAGGTTAGGCGAGAGAGATGCAAAGGTAGTTGAATGAGAAGACTATGGTTTTTAGTAGAGCAGCAAGCGTCAGTGCAGAGAGAGAGGAGAGAGGAGTGTTCCAAGTGACGGTCCGGTTCGTTATGCTAATTCGGTCTAGTCTGGTTTCTTATATAGGTGGCCAGCCGTGGTGGGGATGGGTCCGACCTGCGGCTGTTCCTCCCACTAGCTTCTTCCCCACTCTCACTGACGTCGTAACTTTATTAAATCATATGGAAACATGGACATATATTTTCTAGGCCGAGATGAGGGTAACTTTTAATTATTCGTAATTAAGAGGTGGTCACATCAGACAGTGTGAACCGGAGAGAGACAGACTGGATTGCCGAGGGAGAGGTCTCTTCCAAGGAGGTGCTAGTTTTAGCGAGACGAAGGCGGAGAATCCCACTAGGAGAGTGTGGGGTCTGACAAGGCCGTACTAAAACATAGTGTGGTCAGGAAGTGAGGTCCAGAGGTTTTCATAAATGAGAAGGCCAAGTCTTGAAACATCAGGGGCAGTTGAAGGATGAAGAAGATAATATTATTATCGTTATTATAGTCAATAATTGTTGAGTATTGTTTGTTTTTTTCTGATGTGTTTTTAGTGAGTTACAATTAATTGGTGCAGTGTATGTTCTAGTCAATAGGTATCTAAAGGAAACCCCGCCTTCGGGCTTGGAAGAAATCTCACAAAGGGAATGGCTCTGCTGAAATTGAAAACAATACAATATTAGCTCTGATAATGGGTATTTTCTCCCCTCCAATTACCTGTACTCACACAACGGATACAAGCAAATGGCCACCTGGTAACAGGATAGGTCTTTTGCCAAGTCTGATAGAAATGTTTTTTTCCAAGGATACAATACAAAATGGTTTGAGATGTCAATTATTGAATCAAGTATATAGCCGTAGAAATAAATTCAGAGCTACACGATCACGTTCACCAATGGTTATTTTTTAAGAGTAGGTGTTCGGGAAGATGTTCTTAAGAATAAAAAAATATGTTTGTGTAGAATTAATACCGCTGCCACGCTTTCAAAACCCCAAAACATTAGATTTGACCAAAATTACATGAAAATCGATCGTAGTACTGGAATCGGAAGTGAACAACATTGACAAATCATAAAAAGAGCAGATAAACCAAAACAAAAAGACTAGCAAACAATCAAGGAAGATCAAAAAAAGAAGAGAAAGCCGAAATGGCTATAACATTAATATTTTATGCATTAAACATGCTAATATTTATAACGCTTTTTGATTATCACATTAGTTCTATTCATGAGATTAGGGGGAGAGAACCAATATTCTATTCCAGTACACTGTTGGCCAGCTTTCAGTTTCCATTCACTGAAAGCAGTAACTATAAGTGCGCCAAACCTCCAAGGAGGTAACTCAACTATTATGAGTTTTTGAAC
This sequence comes from Acanthosoma haemorrhoidale, assembly GCA_930367205.1. Taxonomy (NCBI): domain Eukaryota; kingdom Metazoa; phylum Arthropoda; class Insecta; order Hemiptera; family Acanthosomatidae; genus Acanthosoma; species Acanthosoma haemorrhoidale. Next base: position 80,619,572 of record OV884015.1, on the reverse strand, counting down.
TATATTTGAATATTGAGATGGAAAAAGTTATCCACTGAATGGTTATCCTAGCCTAAATAGAGAGGCTCTACTTTCATTCATATTACGAGATGATCTTCATGTTCTTTTGTTGGGTCAACAGCGGTAGTAAAAATGATTAAATCATTCTGAAATTTTGGAGGTATATTCCACATTACCTATAAATTCGCTTATTAGTATTTGGTTGGCATTTACAATTATTGAAAATCTAGAAGAAGAAAAAGCACTGTCCCATTTCATTAACTTACAAGCTTTTTCTTATCCATAACTACCGATGTAATTCGATGCAATTCGTGAGTATCGTAGATATTGATATTGATAGTGATAATCGATTACAGTAGTTGTACAGTACCATGTGGCTTGTTTAAGTTCCTTCTATCATTACATGTCTCTATAAAAGATTTATCTTATTCAAAACCCTAAAACTCCAACATAAATAACAAAGCATCATAGTAAGGGGTTAGTCCCCGACTGCCAGTTTGGGTTCAGATACATCTCTGAGAAGTGATAGCCAGCTCTGTATACCTTGGCACAAATATGTATTGAACGCACTAACGTGCCTTGGAACGTGTAAAGTTTTGGTTTAAAAAATTAAAAATGTAAGTAATAGAATATTAAAGACATAATTCATATTATTATTAAATTCTTTAAATCTTAAGAGAATAATATCTAAATTTATTCGATGGACCATTCATAAAATGGTTCTAATCTAATAAAATGGTTTTGACAATAAATTGTGTCCAGCTCAACAGTTTAAAGTCCTTAACTACTTTCCTATTGTGTCATATAAGGGCACATTAAGCCCTCAAAAAGACCTGGTAGCAAAAGCGTACAAAGGGGTGTTAAAACTGAAACGAGGGTAGATAACACTGTGTGATCGATAGTCTTAGTTTATATCCATTGTTTATGTTTATGTACAAAACCTTGTTGGTACTTTACTACAATAAAGAGGACACAAAGGTCTCTTTCCCGAGGAAGATGCGAGCGCTGATAGGAGAATATCCGGACTTAAGTGTGGAGTTGGCCAAGTCGTTGTTTCCAATAGGACCGCCCTTGCCGTTTCTCCTAGATAAGGGCGACCCGTATATAGTTCATCTGGTCATCTTCTTCCTCTTTCTCTCTTCAGCGTTGGGAAGGTTTTGTAACATATTCTGTTACACTTCTGGTAAGCTTTGTTGGGGAATAGTACAGTATCGGACGTTGTGCGGTGGTATAAAATAAGTTAGCTTTTGATAAAATTGAATATTTTAAACAATCTTTATTTATTAGATTACATATTTTACTTTTTTGCACTAGTGAGTATTAACAGTAACTTTAATGTAAAGATCATTAAATTTTGAATAATATGATCGTAAGCATGAAAATTATAATACATAGCTTTAGGGGAAAAAAAAATATTGTTCAAGTCCCTTCTCCTGGACTTTGGTTATTTCTTTTTGATCTGTAGATGATTTTTGTTTGTATGGTCTTAGTATGTGAGTTGAGAGTTACAAGTAGATCATAAAACTAGTGGCCTAAACAATTTTTTTTATAGTGCAAATTTTTTTTTTTGCATAAATCACGAACTTTTTATGAAATATACTGTTCGAGTCAATACGTCGTTCTGGGTCATGGTCACGTGCCACTGGGTGGGTTGATAGAGTAGGGACGACTAACCTAACGAGGTCTGAGTCACCTGCTAGTAGCCATCTTGCCGGAGTGTAATTACCCAACATTAATGATATATTTCGGGAGGCTTATTCGCGAGGTATTGTTTTTCCCGATACCTTGTTATTATAGAACTTGAAGGTGGTGTCAAGCGCCGCAACAACGAGAAGTCAAGAGCAACATTATTGGCTGAGGTACTAGACCAGGTGATTTCTCTATCTCCGCGGTGTGGCAAAATCCATATTACACAGTTCACTTATTGCGGTATTGGGTATTTTGGCTTTTACACATACATCAACAGAAAACTGTTTCATCCCCATTGATGAGTGTCCTGCCAAAAGCGCTAGTTTATACAAATATGCTTATCGTACTAGGGTTAAAGAGTTTTGTTTTATTTGTTCAAAAAAAAAAAAAATTTATCCATGCTTCTTGGAGTATATAGTCAAATATAAAGACAAACAAATACAAAAGTCCGTTTAGTTTTGCGTCGATCCGTCTTTCCATTTGTACAAGAGGGCAATTTTGTATGTCCTTAAATACTTTTGGTGAGTTTATTCTTGTTTGTTATGTATAGTCTGCTATGCCACGTGCTTAATTTCGTTTTACATAATCGCTTTAAAAATTCAATTTATATTATTCAATAATCATATTTTTTTTTCGACTTGATGAAGCGCATAGAGAAGTTAGAAAACTTTGTACTATTTTTACCCAATTTTATAGGAGCTCGATATCGATGGGATGTTCTGTCAGAAACCTTTTATGGCTTGCAGGGGTAGGAATCGTAAAATATTTACAATACGAATTAAAAGGTTTACTAATGAAAATTTTATCGATATTTAAAAAAAATTTTTTCTTTAATCCTTATTTAGCGTCACATCAAGGATCAAAGTATAAATTACTATTAGTGGTGACATAATCTATTTAAATCTGTTGGTAGAAGCCAATGCGTTCAAAGAAGTGAAGCGGGTTTTCATTAAATTTTTCTTGCTTTATTCCTTTGAGTCGTTCTGGTAGCCCCGGTTCTTAGTCGTGCAGTTCTGAATTTGCGGCACTCAGCGATGATGTGATGAACGGTGCATTATCGCGCTCCTCGTAGCTCGGGGGGGGGGGGTACTTGAGGGTCAGGCTGGTAAAACGTGTAATCACTTCGGCGTCATTCCATTTTGGTTTTACCCAAGCAGAAGGTGTTTTATAACGTTACGGCTGTAATCTGCCTAACTCTTCAGTGTTACACAACCTCATTACATCGTCACATTACTGTGCACTTTCCTTGTGTGCATATGTTGATTTAGTTGTATATATCTGTTTCATAGGCAAAAGCAGATAAACCAACAAAGAATCCACTCATATCTGAATTCGACAATGAACTCCCGTAAAAAAAAGAAAAAAAAAAGAATCAAAATTCAGATGGAATGCAGCATGTTCCTATTTTTATAAGTCTACACACGCTGAAGGAATTTGCCTACAACAGCGTCAATATATCTAAAAATATTGAAGTTTTTTTGTTTTGTTTTTTTTTCCTTTAGCTCTCAAATTGTTAAGATTATGGATAAGGGAAAAATAAAGGAATTTATTTGGGGTGAGCGGATCCTTTTACTAGGAGTAACTGTAAAAAAAAAAAATATATATTGAAGAATAGTATTGAGTTTCTTTATCGGATTTTTTCTGATACATGTAGACGGGTTGCAAAAAGTCAACGGATATCGATTGCGTTTGTTTTTCAGTACTTCAATGTCGCATCAATTACTTTTTTTACTAGATGCCACGTTGAATACCGTAGCTTTACACGCCATTTTTTTTTTTTTACAGTCATGATGCTTGCAGAGTAATTCCTTTTCGTGTCCCCACGGTGTTAAAAATAAAACAAATTCGTCCAAATTAATGATCTTGACCTTCCGATGTGAGCTTAAGGTTTAACGTCACTAAAACTGTTGGTTTTAGATTTTCTGTTTTGTTTTTCATACATATGAATTAAAAACTATTGTACATTTTAGATTTATATGTTATGCTATATCATGTAACATACAATGTAATAAGGATAAATTATTTAGTAGTAATAAAAATGTTTAGTATGAAATTTTTAATTGTTGGGAATCGCTAAAAATAAACGCAACAAAGGGCAAATTATTCTTGGTTAAAAAATAATTTTTGTTCTCTCTTTTCCCTATTAAACAATATGCGTTAAGTATTGGGACTTCATTAGACTAGTACTACCATTTCATTTGTTCTGTTTTATAAACCCTTTTATTTTGATATTTTTAGAAATTAAAACACTATTTACAATCTAGAATGAATCTCTATGAACAAAAATTCCACTTAGGTGTTTCTAATATTTACTGCAGCTATGCTATATTTTGTAGAGTTTATGGAGGTATGCAATATTGTTTAATATTGTTGTTGTCTATTCTAATGTATTTGTATAATATAATTTTCTTCGATCAAGTGATCTAGACAGTATTACTATTTTTTTTGGTTTCTAAGCCCCGGTTTATTTAGCTATTGAGAAATATACACAAGAATGTAAAGAGGTTAGGATGGGTTTCTTTCACTAGATCAGAGTTGGAATTTAACGAGTGTATAACAAATGAATCAATATAAAGGTATTAGGTGATTCAGGAGGTTCACTTTTTTTTTTTTTCAGAGTTCTCAAATTTGAAAAATCAAGGAATAAGGAAAAAAAATGGAAATTATCTGGGATAAGTGGATCCTTTTTTTAGGAGGTACTTATTTGAAGGTTATGTGAAGGAAATAAGGAGTATGGGAGACCTCAGCTGAGGTGCAGGTGATCAAGGTACAGTCCACCGACGGAGGTTCACTTTTAGTATTACGAAAAGTCATTAAAACAGTTAGCACAACCGTAACGAAAACTTTGTGAAACGTATCACACGTGACGTGATTTTTTATTCCAGAGGCCAGCCGGTGAAGATCCCATTGCCATAGTCACCCACTGAAGCTAAATTAGAATCGGATCCTCTTTATCTTGGATCTTGCCAGGCGTCCTCAGATAACACTCCTGACCCTAAAATTAGGCCTTATCCTCGAATCATTCAAACCGCCTGAGACAGCTTCCCTCAAAACAACTTTGGTGCTTTTGCCAAAAATAAAAAGTAAACAATAACTCCACTAAAAGGTTGAAGTGGCCGATATTTACCGAACGTCTAACGGGCAAATGAGCCTGCATACCAGATTTCAGATGTCGTCTATTTTTTCAATTCTGATTCATTTCCCATTCATTCATTTTTTTTTTCTAAATTAAAATTTGGCAGTTCCCCATCACGAAAAACAAACTGACGAAAGCTTAATATATTTGTTTATAAATAAACGAACAATTAGCTTTAACAAACACTGAATGTATTATCAAAATATCCTTTCAAGAGGCTTAGCTGCAGTTTTCAACATGGACGAACAGACAAATAAAGTTTCGAAACGACATTGATGACTGTGAATTTGAAAAAGACATTAGCAATTCAAATAAGACTGACAATGCTAATGGTGTCGTTTTATTTAGTTTCAATCGGAATTCACACATTCCTCAAATATGCTAAACTCCATCAAATTTCTCCAATATTTCATTAATTTTATTTAAGCGTAGATATTGCAAGTTTTACATTTTCTTGCTAGCTAAGGGCTCATTAGAAGCGATCTCCTGATATAAATCTCTTTGGAAAGCATAACTAAAATCTCTTTTTTTGCTATATGATATTTTTTTTATTGTTTTGGAAGTGAAATTTGACACAAGATGAAGACATATGTTGAGAATATTAGTTGCTTCAAAGTTAGTCGTTGATAGAGTGTCAGCCCAAGGTACTTTACTGTCTGTGTTTGAGGTAGAAGAAGATTATCTACAATAGCAGAGGATTTTTGTTTTTTAAGTAATGCGCCATTCCTGAAGAAGTGTAAACTGGTTTTGAAGTGCAACGGAATCTATTTTTGGATCATAATTTTAAGAGGGAAAAAAAAAGTTGGAAAGGAGATTTTCAGTGGCCGAGTTGGTTTAACAAACAAAACGTGAAAACTTTTGGTCAAACCACCCGATAGTTTTGTTCTTTTTTCAAGTCAGTCTACCCGTTCAAATTCCTGACATCTCTAAATGGTGTTCTTTCACTTTGTATACCTTCCGTTGATATAAAATTATAGTTTACCATTTGTATTGTAAGGTACAGGATTACAATGTTGTTTTGGTTTCTTATCCAATCGTTATTTATTTGTTGAGAAATATTTACAAGCTTATACATTGGTTAGGATAAGGTTGTGTTATTCACGAGTGTATAACAATAAAGTATGAAAGGATCAGGTGAGGAGGTCCACTTCACGAAAATTGATTAAAACTGTTTTCGCAACAGTAACGAAATCCTTTTTTTGTGTTACATCATAAATTAGTTAAAGTATTATTTCCAGAGAGGCCAGTAGAGATTAATAATCATTATTTCGAATGTTTGTTATTAAATACTTATTTTTGCTTTTAATTCTGACAGAAGAATATCTGACAATCTGAACGCTGACTAAAAATAGTTGCTACTTCTTCGAGCTCTGGAGAAAACTGAAGGAAGCTAGTCCCATACGAGGCAGGCGAAGAAGACCAGATAATGGAGAAACATTGTGCTGACATAAAAGAGCGCCTATTTCTCGTCAGACTACTTGACCTGAATGGAGTCAGGCTAAATGCATCCTCCATTTGAAGGACGAAGAAGAGGATATCATCGGGAGCGTAAGTTTACCCTTGAAACATTATTACTTTTCACAGCAGAGGGCTCTAAGGGACCTTCTCTTGTATCGTCCTTACAGACCTTGAATGGCATGCGCTTAGTCAGATATATCTCTAAAATTCATCCTGTTGAATCCTGGATATAAAATAAACTCCAATGATTTCCATCCGAATCATCAACGAAGCTCAACATTGCGCAGTTGATATATAATGATTAGGTGGCTTTCATTTACTAAGGTAAAGTTTACTAATTACGTTACCTCTTAATTTACCACTGGAATAGTCTTTTCAATGGGTGTTTATCAATTCAGAATTTTACCACTTAGATTATACGTATTTCAGAAATGTTCTATACTATACGACAGCATAAAACCATTTTATTACATACTATAGGAATGAAAAAAAAAAAAAATTAAAACTATGTTAATGTAAATTAGATCATCCTAATCCCACAGGAAGATTGCTATCTCACTAATCCTCTCCGGACATTGAAACATAAATGCCATTGAGATCTCATGTCCGCCACTGGGAGTTCCGGGACTGTCCAGTATTCTCTCTGGAGTGTCTGCGGCTCTCGTGCTAACTTACAGTATCCACTGTCACTGTCAAACAGTGAAGCGGCTGTAATGGGAGGTGAAAACCCCCAAAATACATTTCATATACGCGTATTGTAAATACTGTATGAATACAATATTGTAAAGCTGGTAAGAGTCAGATCGTTTAGCACAGTTATTTATCTACTATCTATATTATTAGGACAGATCGTATTTTTTTCAAATAATCGAATTTCATAACCAAAAAATAATATAGGTCATTTTATTCATACATAAACCACCATTTGATACAACGTTTAAGCTTAATAGGCTACTGGAAACCATTCACTATCACTTTCCTGAATTCCTGACACCGAATTCTATCAAAGATAGTTGAATCATAACAGTAACAGTTCTTAAGTTTGCGATGCCATAATGGAAAGTCTATTAATCCAAATCGGTAAATACACACTCTGCCTCTTCATTATATTACAAATATTAAAATAATTACTGCACAACCCCCTATATAGTATAATATAATGACATTATAAATAATATAATCCTGCTAAAGTTATTTACGAGAAAATTAATTAAACAGTTACTAGAAACAATTTACATTTTTTTCCCCCATAGCTCTCTAACTTATAAAAATAGGATGAGGGAAAAATAAACGGAAAATTATTTTGGATTGATGGGTGCCTTTCACTTCGAGTCCCATTTGAAGGAAGTATGAAAGGGATATGGGATGCCTAAAGGAGGTGGATGGATTCGGGAAGGTAGTGAGAGCCTACCTATGGTGGAGCCTAGGGGTACTAGGCATTGGTCTGTAGTCGGCCAGGTCAGACATGGCCCCGCCCCTGCAGGGGGGTGCACTAAGTTGAGATCGACCTACCCTAAGCAGGTAGAAGAGGTCATTTTGCTTCGGTTGATCGAGGATTTGCTTCGGATGATTGAGAGATCGAGGTTGATCTCCCGGCTGGGTGTGGGTCGTTCAGTCCCCGTCAGGGGGCTCGGGTTCTATGATGTCCATTTGTCTCCAGGCTTCTGTGGTCCAGCAGTGCTTCCATCGGACGGGCATTGGTGGTGGTTGAAGGTCGGAGAATAGTGGGTTGTGGCAGTGTCTAAGTGAATCAAAAAATTTGATGTGTCGTCTCTTGATAAAATCTTGGATGGTGAGCACTTCAAATTTTTCGTGGATCTCGTCTGCCTTCATTCGGCCGAACGTATGTTTGAGGGAGGTGCGGAGAACTCTGTTCTGAAATTTCTGGAGCGTTTTTAGAGTGTTAGGAGTCAGATTCTTGAAGAAAGGGGTCCCATACATCAAAGCAGGTCTCAGGACGCTCTGGTAAATCAGCAGCTTGAGGCGTACTGATAGAGCCGGGCTGTGAAGTAGGTGTCCTAGACTGTAGAACATTTTCCTAACACTCTTTAACTTCATGCTTAGATGTGTCGTGAACGACAAGTGTCTACCGAGGGTAATCCCAAGGTAGCATAGCTTGTTGCTCACAGTGCACTCTTGGCCGTCTAAGACGAAGGATTTAGGTAACTTCTTTCTTCCAGATTTATAACTAAATATGATTCCTTGGGTCTTGGCTGGGTTGACTTTGATGTTGACGGCGTCGAGTTTCTCAGCAATGTGTTGACTGGCACTCTCAGCAAATTTCAGGGCTCTGGTGAAATTGATGCTAGTGCTGTAGACACATATGTCGTCTGCATACGCGGTTACCTCGCAGTTACGAGGCTCCTACGATGTGGGCGGTGTAGATGTTTAACAGCAGGGGGCCTAGCACTGATCCTTGGGAGACACCGGCAGTGTAATTTCTTCGGGTCGTAGACGTGGTGCCTATCCAAACCGAAAAAGTTCTGCCTGTGAGGTATGAAGTCATCAGGTTCCCCTATATTGCTCATTAAGGCAGATTGCAATTTTATCATAATAAAGAAAATTCTATTTCTATAAAATAAAGCTTCGTTGAGCTTGATGAATGCCTCTTTATTGATGCTTCTGACGAACAATAAATTAATTTCATGTCGATTAGATGAATTAAGGGCTGTCTTAGGACCAAAGAAATCCTTATATCGCTAATTTATGTTCAACTACACTGATAACCAGAAAATAAATGTATAATTATTTTTGTTGAGCCAACTTTGAATCTTATTTCTGTATATATATATTATATCTTTTATTTGAGGTGGGGATTCCATAAGCCTTGTGTAATTTCGTTTAGGATAGAACAATAGCATAACGAGAGAAAGTATATTCAATTTACACAAATCCAGGTCCTATTTTCCATCTGTTGAAGGTATTACCTTATTCATACACTTTATGTCCCCTATAATTTCCAGAAATTCGTTTCATTTAAATGCAAATGTATATATAAGTTAAGCTCCGGGCAGCATCAGTACTCAACCTTAATCCCCGAACGTCGGGATGTAAACATCCCGAATGTAAATATACAGGGTTATAGACTCGAAATAAACAGTCTAGTTCTAACTTTCAAGCGTGTTGTTTCTCTGTACCTTTTTTCCCTTTGTTTCTTAATTCTAAAGCCGGTAAGCATTAACTGGTGCCGAAACCCGTGAACTCGTGGTCTGGAAAGAAAAGTAAGCGACGTCTGTTCGATTTTTTTTTTTTTTTCCTTTTTGCCGTGTTAAATAAAAAATTGAAGAAAGAATGGCGGAAGGAGGCGTGCTACGACCACCTGTTCTGAACGTAGCGGATGGCGCGGAACATGTAGCAACGAGAAGGGTGGGCATTTTGCCAGAAGCTCATGCTACCGCTCTTGCGTTGATGAGAGTGAAAGCAATGAACACTCAAGATCTGAGAAATGCAATTTCAGAGCTGGAATGGTTCACTGGCGAATTAGGAGAACTCAACCACTTTCTGAAGGGAGGAGATCGCCTCACTGCCTTAATTCTAGCAAAATCGGAGGAAAATCTTCTGGACCCCAGGGATGCAGAGTCACTAAGAGCGGCCCTGATATGTCGGGTCAAGAGAAGGATTCTCAACCAGATCCAAGCGGATGAGGAGACGTCGTGGGAAACGGTGAAGATGCGGCTAAAGAAAGCATATGGAGGGGGGCGATGGACGCCTGAAGAAGATATTTTCCAGATGTTCCGGGAAACAAAATCATCAAGGCAGAGTAGCGGCCAATATGCCGCAGTTCTTCTAACCCGTTATAATCAAATAATGGAGAAAATGAGAGAGACAATGAGCATCGAAGAGGTGGAGGGCAGAATGGGATTTCTGTCTACTATACTAAAGGTACAGTTGGCGAAGGAAACAGGGAGAAAAGAGGTATTCCCTAATGAGCGCTCATTCCTCGAATGTGCCCAAGTCATGATTGACACCAGCGCCAGGGAGGAGGAATCGAGGATACATGAGGATGAGGGAGAATGGAGCCGGATAGTGTACAGAAGAACCAGGGTCCCTAAATCAAATTGGAAAAAAGTCGAAACACCAACCGGTAGGGACAGGGGAGCGGCAGGCGAAAGGAGGTTCAGGGCGGCGAGACCCAGGTACGGACCCCGCAGAGAAGAGAGAAAATGCCATGGGTGCGGGAAGACGAGTCATTTAGTGGCACAGTGCCCCCGCACAAAATGTTTCGAGTGCAGTGAGGAGGGGCATATCGCTAGGCATTGCCCTTACGTGTATCGGAGGAGAGATGTTCATAGGGCAGAACCCATGGAAGTGAATACGCAAACGATGCGGGAAAGAAGAAATATATCACCCAGGGGTAATGAATCTTCAGCTGAGGAATCTTCAGGAGCGTCAGGAACGTCGGAAACGGAAGAAGAGCCGGCTCGCGACAGGAGCCGAGAGCATGAGCGAAAGAAGACTACTTCGAGAAGATGGGAGCGGCGTGTGGCAGCCTGAGGAGGGTGGCAGCAGAGTGGCGACCGCACCCTAAAGTGTAATACAGCGAGAGGGAAACTGTGCGAGTTGCCAATAATTAGAGTCGAGGGGGGAGAGAGGTGCTTGGTGGATACAGGAAGCACCAATACCATAATGTCACGCGGTGCGTTGGAGCGGCTGTATGGCAGAGAGAGGGCACTCCAGGTCAAGGTATGTAAGTGCAAGTTAATTACCCTGGGCGGGCCCTGTAAAGTGGCGGGAGAGGCGGTCGTGAATTTAGAGAAATGGGCGAAAAAAAAGGGCGATATTAACGTACATATTGTGGAGTACATGCCGCGCGAGTATGAAATAATAGTGGGGTGTGACTTATTGGGTCGGGTAGGCGCGCTTGTAGAGAACAAGGGAAAGGAGTGGCGGATCAAGTTGGGGGGGGTTACTTATCAATGTCAAGGGACCGTAAGAGGTGGGAGTGCGCGGATAGGGGCAGTCAAGAAAGTTGTGGACTGGAGGGAAAGCTTACGTAGGGAGTTCGGAGATATTTTTTACGTGGAGGGTGATATGCTTGGGGCAACGGGGAAGACAGTACATGAAATCCCATTAAAATCTGACCGAATAACGTACGTGAAGGAGAGACGATATCCGCAGGCACTCCGCCAACATATCCGGACAGAAATTGACAGCTTAAGACGACAGGGTATAATCGTTGATAGCACATCCCCTTATAATAGTCCTCTGTGGGCAGTACGAAAGAAGAGTAAACCGGGAGAGGAGGGGGAGAGATATAGAGTCGTCGTCGATTTTAGAAAATTAAATGAAAACACAACGGATGAGAAGTATCCGATTCCCCGTTTTGAGGACATTCTCGACAGACTGAATGGAGCCACAATCTTTAGCACTTTGGATTTGAAAGCAGGGTACCATCAAATCAAAATGAGCGCTACCGATCAACACAAAACAGCGTTTACTTTCGAGAGGGGGCACTATGAGTTCACTCGGATGCCATTTGGTTTGAAGAACGCTCCGATTACTTTCCAGAGATTGATGGACGAAATCCTGAGGGGGATAGACGAGGCGGTATGCCAGATTTATATGGACGATCTGTTGATCTTCAGCCGAACAGAATCCGAACACATCGAAGATCTCCGGAGGGTATTTCGACGTTTGCGTGAATTCGGGTTAAAATTGTCGATGGAAAAATCATCGCTGGGAGAGGATCGGATCAACTTCTTAGGGCATACCATCTCGAGGGAGGGAGTCCAGCCGGATTCTGCAAAAGTCGACGCAATTCGAAAGATAGCGGTGCCGAAAGACGTCAAGGGCATTCGGCGACTTTTAGGTACGCTAAATTACTATCGGCGTTTTGTGCCAGACATGGCAGAGTATCTCGTACCCATCAGTAACCTGCTGCGGAAGGGGGCGCGGATAGCGATTACACCTATTATGGAGCAAAACCTTCGAAAATGCATGGCTCGACTGCAAGAGGAACCAATCCTGGCGTTTCCCGATTTTGAGAAGCTATTTACTATCACCACCGACGCAAGTGAGTATGCATTGGGAGCGGTGCTGTCGCAGGAGGGAGATGGGGGGGAACGACCAGTGGCGTACGCGAGTCGAAGACTGACCGACACGGAAGCGCGGTACAGTGCCCTCGAGCGTGAACTTCTTGGCATCATATGGGCTATTGACCATTTTCGTCCATACGTCTTCGGGCGGAGATTCAGAGTACATACGGACCACAGACCTCTTCAATGGGTGGGGAAGCTTAAGGAATCATCAGCCAGGGTGACACGCTGGAAGGAGTTTTTGTCCCAATACAACCTGGAAATTGTATACAAACCAGGGAAGGACAATGTAGTGGCGGACTGGCTATCTCGAGCGATTACCGTAAATGCAGTCGAGGAAGGGGAAACGTCCGGGGATCACAGACAATTTATCCAGGAATGGGCGCCCGGGGAAGATGGAAGTCGCGGTACGCGGGACGATAGCGATGGGAGCGAACACCAAGAAGCGGAAGAATCTGCCGGAGAACGTCCGGTGGAAATGGAGACGATCGAGGGTATGATTAACGATAAACGGCGACAAATTATTTGGAAGACGCAAACGACCGGCCTGATGCGAGCTACTCATGAAAACTATGGCAAGAATAGTATTACGACAATCTGGTCCCAACCGGGTGTCAAGGGTGACCAAATTTGCCAGGCATTGAAAGATGCATCCAGACCAGGGAAGACCTACCATCTATTTGTCGGCAACGCGACAGTGTGGGATCTGATCAAGAAATTATGGAGAACAGAACAACTGGGTATTGATCGATCGTTTGTTCGTTGTCTGTCTATGGTCCAGACACTGCGTGATGAGGAACGGCAGCGGGAAGTAACGCTTGCCTACCATCAAGGGAAGACGAACCACCGCGGTGCGCCGGAGACTTTGCAAGCATTACAGCGACGGTACTTCTGGTGGGATATGAAAAAGACGATCCAAGAGATTTTAGGAACGTGCGATATATGTCTTAAGACTAAATATGATCGACACCCACCACAGGGACAACAGGAGGAAACACCCACAGCAGAGACGCCACTGAGTGAACTACAGATTGACACGTTCACTTGGAAGGGGTATAAGTGGGTTACGACAATAGATACCTTCAGTAAGGTAGCTATGGCGTACGCCGTAAAAGACAAATCATCCAACGCCGTCTTACAGGCATTACGAACGTGGTTCCAGTTTTATGGGGTACCGGACCGAATCTCGTCTGATGGGGGTAGGGAGTTCGATGATGCAAACGTTCGGACGGAGATGAAAAACCTTGATATCGTGTGGCATCTCAACACCCCAGGACATCCTAAGAGTCGCGGAGGCATCGAAAGGTTGCACAGTACCTTGAGTGACCACCTGCGGGTGTATCAGGTAGAAAAGGGTCTGCCGGCGAACGAGGCGATGCCGAAGGCAGTGGCGGCATACAATCATTCCATCCACTCCACCACGGGGTTTACGCCGTTCGAGATCCTCTTCGGACTGCGCGCGAGGCGCCGGAACGGGACAGAGACGGTGGCGGACGAGGGAATAGCGGAGCAAATGTTAAGTGCTCACTTAGAGCTCGGAAAACTTTGGGGCAAAGTTCGTGACAAAATCGTGAGGGAGAAGGTCAAGAGAGTTTCTCGGGTAAACCTCAAAGTCCGGGGTCGAATAGGGGACCTTAAAATTGGGACGATTGTATATCGTAAAATTGGCTCTAATCGGAGCAAAGAGTCGATCAGATACGAGGGTCCATTCAAGGTGGTGGTGATCAGGGAGCATAACATCGTCACCATCGAGAGTACAAGACCTCCGACGAAACGGAGGACCGTCCACGTCGAACAGTTAAAACTTCCACCAGGGGGGAAGGGTGCTGGCCATGAGTGAGTTGGAGTGTCCTCGCTTCTGCACGTAGCCAAATTTGGTATGGTATACATACGTACACTTTGTACCATTTCTAGAAGTATTTTTTTTTTGTTGTTTTTTTAGAATGTACACAGGCTGTGTAGAAATATCGACTTTGCGTAGCGTGTAAGATGCCATTGTTTTCTGTGAGTAATGAGCCATGTAATTTTTTTTTTGTTTTTTTTTTATTTTGTCACTAGTGGCTGCAGTGTTAGAAGCAGCGTTTTATTTGGACTATAAGTGTCTTATAAATACGACCGAATGTAAGGGATTACAGGTTGTGTACTGTTTGGGCTGGCCTTCGCTCCCTTAGTACGATTAGGAGAGTGATCGTAATATCGCCTAAGTCGTCCTCAATTTAGACTTAGACTTCATAGTTTACGAGGAGATGTGCGTAAACTGGCAGGGGGGAGTTAAGCTCCGGGCAGCATCAGTACTCAACCTTAATCCCCGAACGTCGGGATGTAAACATCCCGAATGTAAATATACAGGGTTATAGACTCGAAATAAACAGTCTAGTTCTAACTTTCAAGCGTGTTGTTTCTCTGTACCTTTTTTCCCTTTGTTTCTTAATTCTAAAGCCGGTAAGCATTAACTTATATATATATATATATATATGGTAATGTTATCATACGAAAAACTCAAAAAAAAAGGGAAAGGTTGGTAATACGAACAAGTTATACAGCTGTCACAAGACTGCTTTATTCAATCAGATAATCCTTTATATATATGTTCGGGGTGTTTACATCGGGAAGTTTGGGGATTAAGGTTTGATACTATTGGTGCTCGGAATAGGAATTTTCTCACATTTTCCCTAGACCAACGCTATTCCTCATTTTCTCCACCATCCCCTCGTGTGCCACCGTCTCTTCCCCATTTCTCCATCTTCTGTGTAGCCCAAAGAGGATCTCAAACGGCGAGAACCCTGTCGTGGTGTGGATCGAATGATTGTAGGTGCCACCGCCTTCGGCATAGCTTCATTCACCGGCAGACCCTTTTCCACGTGATATACCCGCAGGTAGTCTATCAGGGTGCTGTGTAATCGTTATACCCCTCCTCTACTCTTAGGGTGCCCTGGGGTATTAAGATACCAAGAGATATCGAGAGCCTTCATTTCTTTCCGGACGTTGGCATTGTTGAATTCTCTGCCCCATCCGACGAGATCTGGTCTGGTACGGGTATTCATTAGCAGCATTACGCGTCTGATGACCGTTCTTCCACTGGGAGTGCCATGGCCACCTTGCCAATGATGTCGATCGTGGCAACCCACTTATACCCTCTCCAAGTGAAGGTATCCACTTGTAACTAGGTCAACGGTGTCTCGGCGGTGGGCGTTTCTTCTTGTCGACCCCCAGGTGGATGTGTGTCATACATGGTAGTGAGACAAACTCCACATGCCCCTATCATTTCCTGTATGCCCTTTTTCACTCCCCACCAAAAGTACCTTCGTCACGACGCTTGCAACGTTTCCTGCACTCCACGGTGGTTCGTTTTCCTTGGTGATAGGCAAGCGTCACATCCCGCTGATGTTCTTTGTCTTTGAGTCTCTCGACCATCGAAGTACACCGAATAAATTACCTATCCACCCAAAGTTGTTCCTTTCGCCAGAGTCTTTTAATCTTCTCTCAAATAGTGGCGTTCCCTACAAATAAATAATGGGGATTTCCTGGTTCCGAGGCATCTTTCAATGCACGGCAAATTTGGACGTTCCTAACCCCTGGTAGCGACCAAAACGTCACGATTTTACTTCACGATCCCCTCTATTACTGCCATTTCGACCAGTCTTTTTGCCGGCGGAACCTTCCTCTTCAAGGGTTTCCTCACCCTCCCCGGGTTTCCATTCCCGGAGAAACTGTTGGATTTCCCCGGATGGTTCCCTTTCTTCCACCACATTCACGGTAATGACTCTGGACAGCCAGCCTGCCACTACTTTATCTTTACCGGGTTTATATAAGATCTCCATATTGTACTGTGACAAAAACTGTTTCCACCTCGTGACCCGCGCCGAGGACTCCTTTAACTTTCCTACGCATTGTAGAAGTCTGTGGTTGGTGAGATCACGGAATTGTCTGCCGAATACATATGGGCGGAAATGGCCTATCCTAGGCCCTGACGATACCTAGGAGCTTCCTCGCTAGGGCACCTATACCGCGTTTCCGACTAGCGTTCGCCACCGGGCGCTCCCCACCGTCTCTCACCTGCGACAACGCTGCCCTTAGTGCATATTCGCTGGCATCAGTGGTGTTGTGAAGGGGTGTTGGAAATCGGGGAATGCTAATATTGGTTCCTCCTGTAAGGTAGACATAAATGTTCTGCTCAATTATTAGGGTTATTACCCCCACCCTCGCCCCCTTTCACAGTAAATTATTAATAGGCACCAGGTATGCTGCTATGTGCACCAATATTCTGTAATAATTGAGCGTCCCCAGACATTACCGGAAGATGTAAAGGGATTTGTGGGCACTACCATTCCTTTAGTCACCTCAACCTTCGTAGAGTCTGGCTTAACCCCCTTCCGTGGGATGGTGTGGCCCAAAAAATTGATTCTTTCCTGCCCCAATAGAGACTGCTCCATGGAAAGTTTTAATCCGAATTCACGGACTCTTTGAAATACACTTCTTTGATGCTCAACGTGCTCTACCTCAGTTCTGCTGAAAATTAACAGATCGTCCACGTAGAACTGACATACCGCATCGTCTATTCCGGTCAGAAATTCATCCAATAGGCGTTGAAAGGTAATGGGGCGTTTTTCAGTCCAAATGGCATCCTGGTAAATTGATAATGCCCCCTCTCAAATGTAAAGGCCGTTTTGTCTTGGTCGTTCGCGCTCATCTTGATCTGGTGATAGCCTGCCTTTAGATCTAGGGTACTAAATATTGTCGCCCCGTTCAATCTGTCTAATATTTCCTCAAATTGGGGAATCAAATACTTCTCGTCGGTCGTGTTCTCGTTTAGCTTCCGATAGTCGATAACTACCCTGTATTTCTCCTTCTCGTCCCCAGGTCTATGTATCTTCCTCACTGCCCATAGAGGGCTGTTATATGGTGAAGTACTGTTAAATTGGCGCTTGATACTCCTCTCTATTATGCTTACGGAGCGCCTGCGGATATTGTCTCTCTTTTACGTATGTCACGCGTTCTTGCTTTAACTGGATCTCGTGGACCGTCCTCCCAGTCGCTCCTAGTGTGTCTCATTCTATGTAGAAAATAACCTCAAACTCCCTCTGTAGACCTTCCCTCCAGCCCTTTGCTTTATTAACCTCCCCTATCCGCGCTCGTCCGTCCCGTATGGTCCCTTGACATTTATACTCTACTTTCCCTAACATATACATTTTCCCCAATACTCTCCACAAGCACGCCTACCTTCCCCAACAGGTCGCACCCAACTATCACCTGGAACTTCCGCGGCATGTTTCCTATGATATGTATCTTTAGATCTCCCCCTTTCTTCGCCCACCTATTTATCCCTACGACTACCTCTCCCACTACCTCACAGCGGCCTCCCAGGGTGATCAAAATACAATTACATACCTATATCTGGAGTTCCTTCTCTCCACCAGGTGCTTCCCGCATCGACCAGACACCTGTCTCCTCCTTTGACCCTCATTATTAGCAACGCACACATCCTCTCCCGAATCGCACTACACCTTAGAATGCGGTCGCCTCTCTGCCAACACGCTCCTCAGGCTTTAGCACGTTGCTCCTATCTTCGTGACGCGTCCTTCCTGTGCCCCGTCTGCCTTCTGTTTCTGCTGCGCCTAGCTTTTTCTCCTTCAGTTCCCGACGTCCCTGATGACTCATCTCCTGATGATCCACTCTCCCTAGGAGTCATGCTTCGTTTCTCTCTTACTTCTTGAGTGTTTGCCTCCATCGGTTCTGATCGTTTACCAACCTTATCTCCTCCGGAAAATATATGGGCAATTCCCCACAGGCAAGATTTTCGTGCAAGGGCACGAAAATGTGCCAATAAATGTCCTGCCTTCCCACATCAGTAGCATTTTCTTCCTTCCCTTCGCAGGGCATGCCTCGACCTTGTTCTTCTGAATTTCCTTTCTCCTGTTGTTCCCCTGACTTTGCCGACAACTGACGTTTCTGGTCTCCTCCACGCTGGTTTTGGGGGCAGGGTTCTTTTATATGCAACTCGGCTCCACTCATTGTAGAGGTCTTGCACCCTCACTTCTTTCTCCTTCATACTAGCATCGATCATTGTTTGTGCACACTCCGAGAACGAGCGACCATCAGAGAATCCTTTCTTTCTTCCTGTCTCCTTAACCAGTTAGACCTTATATATATTCAAATCACACACACAACAATTTTTCTCTATTGTTACTAATTACCAGTAGAATTGTCTAGTATTTTAATTAAAAACCAATATGTTACCAATATTACTAATCACGCCCCCAGCCGCCAGCCCCCGAACCCACGGTAAATCCGAGTGAAGACACCACGGCAAAGATGTTGCAACAAGTGCTTGCCCAAATAAACAGTCAATCTAACGCACTTAAAGAAAACAATAAAGAAGTAAACAAAAAATTAAACAGTCAATCTAACGCACTTACAGAAAATAATAAAGAATTAAACGAAAAATTAAATAGTCAATCTAACGCACTTATAGAAAATAATAAAGAATTAATCGAAAAATTAAATAGTCAATCTAACGCACTTATAGAAAATAATAAAGAATTAATCGAAAAATTAAATAGTCAATCTAACGCACTTATAGAAAATAATAAAGAAGTAAACAAAAAATTAAACAGTCAATCTAACGCACTTACAGAAAATAATAAAGAATTAAACGAAAAATTAAATAGTCAATCTAACGCACTTATAGAAAATAAGAAAGAATTAATCGAAAAATTAAATAGTCAATCTAACGCACTTAAAGAAAATAATGAAAAATTAAACAGTCAATTTAACGCACTTAAAGAAAATAATAAAGAACAAAAAGAGTTGAGCGGGAAGTTTGATCAATTAATGGAAGAACGTTCGGGATGTTTACATTATGGGAAGTTTGGGGATTAAGCCTGGATACTAGTGGTGCTCGGACTTAACTTATATATATTTATTTATATTGGTTCAGGATGTTGTAAAATAAATATAAAATCAAACACATGAAACAGGTGGATAGTGAGAGGGATTGGGATATGTAGGGACGGGAGTATCTGCAGCCGAATCGGGTCTGAAGTGAGATAATTGACAGCCCTTTGTGCCTACTATCACCGACGATAGGAGGAGATACCTCAAGATACCAGCCCTTCATGGCACGCTCCTCCTCATTATTAGCTCCGTTAACTGATAATGCTATATATAAAGCTCTTTGAAATTTCATTCATAATTGCTGGCTTTGATCGGTAACCCTTCCAATTACTAGACGAACAAAAAAAAAATATAGTTCTTGTACAACGTCTAAAAATAAACACGAGTGACAATGTTTCAAACGAGTATTGTAGTTTCTTTAAATTTACAAATGATTCCCATCAATATTTACTATATACTGACTACATATAATAATAAAAATACTACCTATAGTCACGTTGTCCATTTTTCTGAATTCATGCAACCGAATATTTGTTAAAATACTTTAAAAGAAAAATTTTAAGTAAATGTGTACTGTTCAACAGAAAAAAGCTATTTTCGTGCTGGTCTCTTGGATTCGCAAAAAAACTTGAATTAAAAAATTATGCTGGGAGAATTACTTCTAAAAGATACAAGTTCTTAAGCTTCCCTAAAGTATATATTTTTAATCAATACATGTGCATAATAATTATCAAGAATATGTATATAAGCAATACAACTTCCAATGCACTAAAATTTGTAATTTGATTAAATAATATAAATTCATTTCAAAGAACATCCAATACAAGAATGGGGAGGGGGCTCAAGTTTTTGAGTGGCTTTCTGGTTTTAAAAGCAGGAAATGTCAATTAATGTCAACCTCGCTCTGGAAGTTCTTCGACGGCCGAACCAACGAGAATGTCAAAACATTCGCGAAATCGTCCTGGAAGATTGACGACAGACCATCGAGGAAGTTGTGGAGGAATCTGGAGTGATTTGGAGTTCAGTACAGCGAATTTTAAGTGAAGATTTCGGGATCAGAAGGCAACGAAGATAAGTCTCCTACTCACACAGCCCTCACTGTGCGCCGAGTTTTGTCCAAGAATGGTATGACCACTGGGCCCCATTCTCATATTTTATATATTCTACCTGATCTATCATGTAATATTCACTTGATCTAGCCACCTGCGACTTCTTTTGATTCCCCTGAAAGAAAAGGGACACGAAAGGAAAGCGTATTGCGGACGCTGAAGAAGTAAAGATAAAAACGACAGAGGTGCTGTCTGAAATCACAAAAGAGGAATTTACAAAATGTTTCGAACAGTGGAATAAAATATTGGACAAGTGTATTGGCTCCAATGGAGAGTACTTTGAAGGAAATTGAGGGTTAAAAATAGTTCGGTTTCTTTTGGGCACACCCTCGTATATATTTACGACAACGATGGCACACCTACCCTTGAGGTTAACGATGATATCGATAGAGCAGTGTTAATTCCCGCGCTTAGAGGTCACCCTAATTAATTACCAGTTGATTTGTAGGTCGTTTCTAATTAGCGGCTGATGATATGTGTCCAGCCAGCCCTTCTCTTGTCAATAATGCCACACATTTGAGGGCATGTGTCACCCAGGTATCGATAACCAGTCACAGAGGCCTACTGGTTGTCTAGACCTCATCACTATCATTGTTGTGAGTCAATAATGATGGTATTATTTTTTTAAATATTTGTTTAGGCCGAAGTCATATTCTTATGATTTTTTAGGATGAAATTTAATTTATTTATTAGAGCTTGGTTGATTTTAAGTGAGTGATTTTCCTGCTAAAATCCCAGGTATACCAGTGTTTATGGCTTGTAACTTCCTTAGATCTTAGAGGGCGTAAAGGAAATCGATAAGAAAAACGTTATTCCTTTTGGAAAAAGTTCTTTCACTATAAATAAACATAAAAAGCTCTTAGCATTAAGCATGAATGAACAGTTCACATAAATTAAAGTATCAGCGAGAATATTGTCAAACACAACTATGAACACAAGTGTGAGATTAGCTTCACACAAATGAATAGGTGCCAAATGATTTTACTGCAGTTATTTCAGTAATAGCATGTTATTTTATATTCACGATTGATTATTTATTTTAAACAAAATTTCAGATCACCAATACTAGGAGAAAATAGATTTTGTGTTTCAGGACCTCACTGGGTCAAATAATTTAAAAACAACCCCAAGGGTGAAGATTGGCCAGACAGAGCAGAGCTATTCAGAAAGTCGTCCAGGCAACACAATCACAGTACAGTTTAGACTATAGTGTTTATTATAGAATGTTTTGAAAACGTCAGAAACGTATAAGTCTCATGTAATACTCTCCTCGGAGGTTCCTAAATATCCTTCTATTCAATGAGCACCACTAGTAGGAGATTAAACTAGAGCGTCACACAGGGTATTATGACAAAGAATTGTAAATAGTCTAACTTTGTTATTGCAGCATTATCAAATTTCAGATTGCCAAATTAATCCTCTAGTAGGGCGTACCTAATATCCAATTAATAATACCAATATTACTTAAGATCTGGGTTCAAAGCAATAATCACTAAATTACAAAACATCTCTTTCCCTCTGTCGTCAAATCTGAATACCCTATCATTAAACTTTTGATATGAAAAAAAAAACATATATATATATTGTCGGGTCGTCGCGCGAGGGAGTCCTAGTTAGGGAAGACTAGTTACCCTAGCCCTAGTGACGAAGTAAAGGTTGAATAGGCAATGACTTGGACGATTGCTTCATGACGGGTCTTACTACTGTACTATCTGACTCCATATTTGATAGGCATGTGCCCCGACAGTGCGCTATGTTCAGGAGAAGAGGTATAGGGTTGGCATTTATAGGGTTATAGGTAGTTTATGTGGTCTTGGAATGACCACGAATTTACACTCGGTATCTAAGGGTAGGCGAAAACCGTCTGGATCCCAAAGGCGATTGTGAACCGGAGAGAGGCCGACTGGATCACTGGGGGAGACACTACTACGTAAAGTTTGTAGGGCCCTAGGTGACCGTCGTCCGTGAGGAAGAAATCTCTTTCAAGGAGGTGTTAGTTTTAGCGAGACGAAGGCAGAGAATCCCACTATGAAGGTGTGGGGTCTGACAAAGCCGGACTAAAACATAGCGAGGTTAGGAAAAAGAGATGTAGAGGATTTCATAAATAGGCCAAATTTTGAAACATCAGTGCATCTGCAAGTACCAGTCTAGAGACGAGCCATAGCTAAAATGAATTATGGGCTAACACTAGGGGGTATATATAGCCTCAAGTAGCCAATGTTCTGAGGCCTTTCTTTTAACATTCACTTTCCATTATTAGTTAACCGTTATTAACGATTATATCAAAGTTAATCATTATTGTGTTTTATGGTTGGTGCCGGTTATGGATGAAGTAGTTAATTGACAAATCTTCTGTCACTCCACAATATATTTTTTTAACTAATAACGTTTACGACAGCTCTAAGATGTCATCTTCAGTTACCTATTGAGAATGTTAAAACTTGAAACCTTAGAAATAATTTATATTGATTCAGAGTATAAAAAATGGTTTGTTATCTCGACCGACTGTGCTCTACGGCTGTGCTCCTCTTCGTGTTAGTTTTCCCAGCATTAATTAAAACTTTTTTGTAAACAGAACATCACTTCAATAGTGAACAGTGTATTGGTGGTGTCACCACACCATTGTACATATATTGGTATAACTGGTGTAGCGAGCGCTAACCATATATGAAAATTACCCTATACTCTGGTGCAACTAATGTATTATAATATAAATGCAAATCTTTGTAAACTTCATGTAATAAATCATAGAGAGGACAGCAATAAAACCTGAGAGGGTAAGCCACCTGCCCCTAATAAAATAGACCCGAGCAGACCTTCAGTCACTTTCCGGCGGTCATAAAATCTAAAAGCTATGCCAATAAACAGTTCTTTAGGGGACGAGGGGCACGTACTGGGCGCAGGTGTGACATCATAAACATACCCCGTTCAAGCTAGGCTCCTCCTTCCGGTAGGAAGGGAAAGTAATGTTTAAAACCAAAGAGTTTCGCCCTGTAAAGACACTCTTTCCCAGGCTCCTCATCTAGACAGCCACTATCACTCGTCGCGATATGCCAGGGCCCCGGGGCCCTGGGAGTAAGCCCACTCAGCCTTCCACTGGTCTACACTCTCTCTGCCACACCTCTGCGCCGGCTCCTTGTCTCACAGCCTCTAGCAGACCCTCTGACGACTTGTAACTATTACGCTGCCGACCTCCCGCCTGAACTCTGAAAACTGGTCTTATTCTTTATGAACCTCTGAACCTCTTCTCCTGAACACAGTGTATTGTCGGGACACATCCCTATCAATAAAATGGAGTCAGATATTAACGCCGACATGGAATATGGTCCATGTTATAAACTACAACAATCCGCACTTGTCACCAGGGCTAGAGTGATCAGGCACTCCCCTAGTGACGCCCCCCGACACTGGTATATAATGATACACGTAGTTATATATATATATATATATATATATATATATATAAGTTAATGTTTATTGAATTACAAGCTAAGAAAGGTTGGTAATAAGAACACGTAGAACGTTATAACAAGACTACTTTATTTAGACCAAGATACCTCTATCTATAGGTATTACCTGTAAACATATACAGATAACATATGTTTGGGGATTAAGGCTGGGCACTAGCGGCGCCTGGACTTAACTCCCCCCCACCAGTTTACGAACACCCATTCGCAAACTTTGAAGTCTAACACTCGGACGTCTTAGTCCATTCAAATAATGCTCCGCTAATGTTACAAAGGAGCAAAGGCCAGCCCCGCCCGTACACAGCCTATAATCCCTCACATTAAGCTCTAATCCTATAAAACGTAAAAACCAACTGTCACTTGTAAACAAAAAACATAAAAGAAAACTTTGACTTTTAAAAAAAAACAATACTTCTGTGGGAAAAATCACATAACTATAACTATTTACAATGTTCCTTGCGTGTATGCTGCGAGGACACTCCAGCTCATTCCTGATCTACAACCTCCCCCCCAGGTGGAAGCTTTAACTGTTCTATGTGGACATTTCGCCGCTTCTTAGGGGGTCGTATACTCTCAATTGTCACGACGTTGTGTTCCCTAATCACGACCACTTTAAATGGGCCCTCATATCGCACCAGCTCTTTGCTCCTATTTGACCCTAGTTTTTTATAGACGATAGTCCCGATTTTAAGTTCCCCCATTCGATCCCGGACTTTGAGGTTTTCCCGTTCCACTCGTCTCGCTTTGTCCCTCGTTATCCTTTCTCTGACTTTGTCGCATATTTTCCTCAAAGCGACAGTATTACTCGCCATTTTCTCCGCCATTCCCTTGTCTGCTACCGTCTCTGCCCCATTTCTCCGTCTTTCGCGCAGCCCAAAGAGGATCTCGAACGGGGAGAACCCCGTCGCGGTGTGGATCGAATGATTGTAAGCGGCCACCGCCTTCGGCATTGCCTCATTCGCCGGCAGACCCTTTTCCGCGTGATATACCCGCAGGTGGTCACTCAGGGTGCTGTGCAATCTTTCTATCCCTCCTCTACTCTTAGGGTGCCCTGGGGTATTAAGATGCCAAGAGACATCGAGAGTCTTCATTTCTTTTCGGATGTTGGCATTGTCAAATTCTCTGCCCCCATCCAACGCGATCCGGTCTGGTACTCCGTAAAACTGGAACCAGGTATTTAATGCCAGCATTACCGCGTCTGATGACCGATCTTGCACCGGGTGCGCCATGGCCACTTTGCTAAAGCTGTCGATTGTGGTAACCCACTTATACCCCCTCCAAGTGAAGGTATCCACTTGTAAGTCACTCAACGGTGTCTCGGCGGTGGGCGATTCTTCTTGTCGCCCCCGTGGCGGATGTCTGTCATACTTCGTAGTGAGACAAACTGCACATGCCCCTATCATTTCTTGTATGCTCTTTTTCATTCCCCACCAAAAGTACCTCCGCCGCAACGCTTGCAACGTTTCCTGAACTCCACGGTGGTTCGTTTTTCCTTGGTGATAGGCCAGCGTCACTTCCAGCTGCTGTTCTCTGTCTTTGAGTGTCTCCACCATCGACGTGCACCGAATAAATATCCTATCCACTCCAAGTTGTTCCGTTCGCCAGAGTCTACGAATTTTCTCCCAAATAGTGGCATTCCCTACAAATACATGATGGGTCTTTCCGGGTTCCGAGGCATCTTTCAATGCACGGCAAATTTGGTGGTTCCTAACCCCTGGTGGCGACCAAATCGTCGCGATTTTACTTCTCCCATAACTGTCATATGCGATCTGCAGCCGCCCTGAGGTCTTGGATTTCCAAATGATCTGCCGTCTTTTGTCGTTCACGATCCCTTCTGTTACTTCCATTTCAACAGGTCTTTCGGCGGCGGAACCTTCCTCTTCAAGGGTTTCCTCACCTTCGCTATCTCCTCGCGTACCGAGGCTTCCATCCTCCCCGGGTGTCCATTCCCGGAGAAACTGTTGGATTTCCCCGGATGGTTCCCCTTCTTCCAATGCAATCACAGTAATGGCTCTGGACAGCCAGTCTGCCACTACGTTCTCTTTCCCGGGTTTATATATGATCGCCATATTGTACTGGGACAAAAACTCTTTCCACCTCGTGACCCGCGCCGAGGACTCCTTTAACTTTCCTACCCATTGTAGGGGTCTGTGGTCGGTGTGAACACGGAATTTTCTGCCGAAGACATATGGGCGGAAATGGTCTATAGCCCAGACGATACCTAGGAGCTGTCTCTCTAGAGCACTATACCGCGCTTCCGTTTCTGTGAGCCGTCGACTAGCGTACGCCACCGGGCGCTCCCCACCGTCTCTCTCCTGTGACAACACTGCCCCCAGTGCGTATTCGCTGGCATCAGTGGTGATTGTGAAGGGATGTTGGAAATCGGTAAATGCTAATATCGGTTCCTCTTGTAAGCTAGACATACATTTCCGGATGTTCTGCTCCATGATTGGGGTAATTACCACCCTCGCTCCCTTTCGCAGTAAATTATTAATAGGCACCAGGTATGCCGCCATGTCCGGCACAAATCTTCTGTAATAATTAAGCGTCCCCAGAAGTCGACGGATCCCCTTTACATCTGTGGGCACCACCATCCTTCTAATGGCCTCGACCTTCGTAGAGTCTGGCTTAACCCCCTCCTGTGAGATAGTGTGGCCCAAAAAATTGATTTTTTTCTTCCCCAACAGAGACTTCTCCATGGACAATTTTAATCCGAATTCGCGGACTCTTTGAAATACACTTCTTAGGTGCTCAACGTGCTCTGCCTCCGTTCTGCTGAAAACTAACAGATCGTCCATGTAGACCTGGCATACCGCTTCGTCTATTCCCCTCAAAAATTCATCCATTAGGCGTTGAAAGGTAATCGGGGCGTTTTTCAGTCCAAATGGCATCCTGGTAAATTGATAATGCCCCCTCTCAAATGGCCGTTTTGTCTTGGTCGTTCGCACTCATCTTGATCTGGTGATAGCCTGCCTTTAGATCTAGGGTACTAAATATTGTCGCCCCGTTCAATCTGTCTAATATGTCCTCAAATCGGGGAATAGGATACTTCTCATCCGTCGTGTTCTCGTTTAACTTCCGATAATCGATAACTACCCTGTATTTCTCCGTCTCGTCCCCAGGTCTATTTTTCTTCCTCACTGCCCATAGAGGACTGTTATATGGCGAAGTGCTATCAATTATAATCCCTTGCCGTTTGAGACTCTCTAGCTCCTCTCTAATATGCCTACGTAGTGCCTGCGGATATCGTCTCTCTTTCACGTATGTGACGCGTTCTTTCTTTAACTGGATCTCGTGGACCGTCTTCCCAGTCGCTCCTAGCGTGTCTCCCTCTACGTAAAAAATATCCTCAAACTCCCTCTGTAGGCCTTCCCTCCAGCCCTCTATTTTATTAACCGCCCCTATCCGCGCTCTTCCGTCCCATATAGTCCCTTGACATTTATATTCCACTTTGCCCAACTTAATGTTCCATTTTTCCCCGATATTCTCCACACGCGCACCTACCTTCCCCAACATGTCGCACCCAACTATCACCTGGTACTCCCGCGGCATGTTTCCTACGATATGTATCTTTAGATCTCCCCCTTTCTTCGCCCACCTATTTAGCCCTATGACTAACTCTCCCACTACCTCGCAAGGGCCTCCCAGGGTGATTAAACTACAATTACATACCTGAATCTGGAGTGCCCTCTCTCCACCATACAGCCTCTCCAGCGCTCCGCGGGACATGATGGTGTTGGTGCTTCCCGTGTCCACCAGACACATCTCTCCTCCTTTGACCCTAATTATTGGCAACGCACACATCCTCTCCCGAATTGCATTACATCTCAGGATGCGGTCGCCTCTCTGCCGACACGCTCCTCAGGCTTCATCACGTTGCTCTCATCTACGTGACTCGACCTTCTGCCCTGTCTGTCTCCTGTTTCTGCTGCGCCTCGCTTCTTCTCCTTCAGTTCCCGAAGTCCCTGATGACTCATCTTCTGATGATCCACTCTCCCCATGTGTCATGCTCCGTCTCTCTCTTACTTCTTGAGTGTTTACCTCCATTGGTTCTGGTCGTTGGTATTCTCTCATCCGGAAGATATACGGGCAATGCCTCGCGATGTGTCCTTCCTCGCCACACTCAAAACATTTTGTTCGAGGACACTGTGCCACTAAATGTCCTGCCTTCCTACATCCGTGGCATTTTCTTTCTTCCCTGGGCGGGGCATACCTCGGTCTCGTTCCTCTAAATCTTCTTTCTCCTGTCGTTCCCTTGTCTCTGCCAATAACGGACGTTTCTGGTCTCCTCCAGGTTGGTTTCAGGGTCCGGGTTCTTTTGTATGCAACTCGGCTCCACTCATTGTCGACGTCTTGCATCCTCACTTCTTCCTCCTTGGCACTAGTGTCGATCATTGATTGTGCACACTCCGAGAACGAGCGCTCATCAGAGAATCCTTCCTTTCTTCCTGTCTCCTTGGCCAGTTGCACTTTTAGAATTGTGGATAAGAATCCCATTCTACCCTCCACCTCTTCTACGCTAATCGACTCTCTCATCTTCTCCGTTATCTTATTGAAACGGACTACTAACCCCGCAGCATATTGCCCGTTACTTTGTCTTGGGGACTTTGTCTCCCTAAACATTTGGAATATGTCCTCCTCGGGAGTCCATCGTCCTCCTCCGTACGCCTTCTTCAATCTCATCTTAATTAATTCCCACGGGGTTTCTTCATCTGCCTGAATTTGATTCAGTATACTTCTCTTGACCCGACATATCAGGGCCGCCTTCAACGATTCCGCGTCTCTGGGATCTATTAAATTTTCTTCTGCTTTAGCTCCAATTAAAGCTGTGAGACGGTCTCCTCCTTTTAGGAAATGGTTCAGCTCACCCAGTTCCCCAGTGAATCTCTCCAGCTCCGCAACAGCCTTCCTCAGATCCTGGGTATTCATCGCTTTTACCCTCATCAGCGCGAGCGCCGTGGCATGAACTTCTGGCATAGTTCCCACTCTTCTAATATCTGCTCCCTCTACGAGATTCAAGACGGGCTGTCTCAAAATTCCTCCTTCAGTCATCTTCTCTCTTTCGCGTATAGAAGAAAAAAAAACAAAAAAAAAATTACGCTCGCACTCGATAACTATCTTTCTCCACGGTTCACGGGTTTCGGCACCAGTTAATGTTTATTGAATTACAAGCTAAGAAAGGTTGGTAATAAGAACACGTAGAACGTTATAACAAGACTACTTTATTTAGACCAAGATACCTCTATATATAGGTATTACCTGTAAACATATACAGATAACATATGTTTGGGGATTAAGGCTGGGCACTAGCGGCGCCTGGACTTAACTTATATATATATATATATATAGTAGTTTTATATATATATATATATAGTAGTTATATATATATAGTAGTTATATATATAGCAGTTATAAAAAATGGTGGTAACCCAACCATAACACTAGTTCACAAAACTATAATAATAACGAATGGCTAGTTTTGCGTTGTCTACCAACAGCTAAATAATATACTCATGTTTGTAAACGACCATTTGTATTCACTCACATAGCTAAAAAAGGAAATAGTGTATTAATCAAAACATTGGTTAAGATATTAAGGAGGTAAAATAACGAAAGCAAAATGTTATTAAGGAGATAGGATCTCCTGCTACCTTCTACTACTGCAAAAAGGGAATGTTTTATCTTGAGGAAGACATCTAGGACCGGGATACATTCGACAGAATAGGGACACATTAGTTTCCTGGGTATCCTTGTATCTCGCCCTCGGAGAGTGTTAATGCCAAAATATACCTCGCAAGAGGCTTTTAAGTCTAAGGTACATAAAACAGCTGTAATAACGAATCGTTTCAGTTGGAAATAGATATCAATCAATGATGCATTATGAATAACTAAAGGAGCCACCTTGCGTGCGTACAACCCGAGCTCTGAATAGTAAAACAGTTTCCGGCTCATCGATTTAGCTACAAAAAAAAAAAAAAGATCCAAGTAAAGGGTAAATGTTGTCGGCTCGAGTGAAGGGGGGTTATTACTAGAATTGTACTATACACCCCTTTATAGTAAGCATGTTTTTTGTTGTACAGTTAATGTCACCTGTACTTATACGTCTCACGCCAAATTCATATTCATCCACATTCAACGTCATAGCTCCGGAACATAATGAAAAACATATGGGAAGGAGGATCTTCTACTTTTTTACCTAATTTGACATAATTTTTACGTAAAATTTATTCAATGTGAAGACTTGGGTTCAAGTCCCGGTTTCCTAATATTTTCTTTGAGAGGGAGGAGTCTGGTCAGCGCTTATTCACTCTCTTAAATAGTTACTTATAGAGTGCGATATGAAACTTATGGACCTAAGCTCTATTGTCAAAAAGGTACACGTGCACCCGAGGGCATCAAAGTGCCGGCTGACCCTTACTTAGCCACCATCATTATGTTGCATCCAGCCCTTAGTAATAAAATCTGGTAATAGATTAAACATTAAATCAAATGGAAATCTGTCTGGGGTTAATAACTTACTCCACCTTCATTCAGATAAATAAAAGAAGTAGGTAATAAGTATCCACAATTAGGAATCAAACAAAGTTTTGATCTTACCTTTTAGGCTTTATTAGTTTGAATACTTATGCTTGACAAATAACTAATACAAATGGTAGTGACTAAAGATAAGATTAATATCCTAACATACAACAATGAACGGAACCATGATACCGCAAATAAATAACTGAACTTAAAAAAATAAACTTAACACAATCCTAACCTTCTACCGATAATGCATCTCAAAAAATGTTATTGGCTCATACAAAAATGTACAACGAAACAATAAGAAATTTATCAACACATGCTTTTTAAGAACAGAATCTACTTGGCTCTTCTTCCGTAGAACTGAGCGTGTCATAGCTGCAGATCATGGACTAATGGAGAGTCGTCTTCGCTGAGAATTGTTCCATTCTTTGGCGTACTTCCATCAACATTCCGGAGAGAAATCCCGACGAACGTATATGGCCTGGGTCTGGTAGTAGCTGGAAAAAGAGGAGGAAGATTGTGAGAATACATTTTCCGATGTCCACCTCTGACGTGTTGCTCACGCCTTGAAGGACCACCTCTTCTGAACCTACGAGTCCTTTTGACCCTTCCCTCTCTGGTAGTACCATTAATGACAATAAGTAGCAGATCCTGTGCAAAACCCAAAGATTAAGTCTGAGGTGTAATAGCGTAATGCGAAACACGATTTTTTAAATAATTTTACTAATGTAGTAATTAGTTTGCTAGATCAGTTCTGGATCTAGAGTTTAGAGTTTAGAAGTTAGCTTCCTAAAGTTTTCGTGATAGGGATTCATTTTCTCAGGTTCGTAAGCTCTTAAGCACTACCTACCAACCAACTTGACAACCTTCCAGTTGTTAACATATAACTTTTATTTTTAACCCCACATAAAACCAAAACGCGAGCCCTAGGCAAGATTGACGCATGTTATCTGAAACCACGTATTCTATTTACTGTGCTTTGATCAAAAGAAAAAATCCCTGTTTAAGGTTTATAACCAAAAAACCGTTATTTTAACCAGAGTAACTTAATTTGCAGTTTAAAAATTAACATGAAAAAGCTTAATGTAGAGTTTGGCTAGTCTCTGACAGGTAACATTTTAACCCTGTCCCTTAAGAAATGAAACCACATCAGGATATTTTTGGGAAACTAAATACGCTCTAGAACTAGTAGTAACCTAGGAAACTAATAACATAAGATAAATTATTTAAAAAATCGATGTCTGCTTAACTACATAAAAATATCTGTCTTTTTATATTAACCTCGTTTTATGTTTCAAAAGTAAAAAAACCAGACTTCTCTTCCTAAAGCCCAAAAGTAACAAGTGAGTGGAAGAAAAATTGACCATTATTTTTCCAGCCAACGGTCTGAAGCTTAAAAAGTTCCCTTTCATATTCAAATGTATTTTTTAGTCCATAAATTATCAATTCCAATATACCTTGCAAGTTGATTACTTTCAGATTTAAATCTTATAATAAAGTCAGAAGCCCACCTTCTATGTATTATACATATTCAAATATGATAATAGACTTAATTTGAAATTCAACCCAAAGATAACACTCTACTAGTAGCATTTTTTTTTTTTTTTTTTTTTATAGAAAGTATTTCCAATTGACATTAGATTTTTTTAATTGTGTAATAAATGTACTTTACAGTGTTCCTTTTCCAAGCTCTACATCAACACCCTCCTCTTCTGTTACCCTGGTCCTCCAAATGGAGATTCAAAGTGGTTGCCTTCCTTCCATCCAAAGTCCTCTTCTATCACATATACCCTCCATCTTAGTTCTTGTCCTACAGTTTTGATCCTCGACTAATTCATTTCTAATTGTATCGTTGTGATACTTCAACATCATCAAACCTACAATTTCTAAAATAATTTACTGGGTCCATCAATACCATTGAATCAATTAAGATGTTCTTCCACAGCGAATGACTTGTAAAAATACTTCTGAATCGCTGAAGGGTCGAACCGATGGGGTGGTTCGACCCGGTACCGTTAACTCACCGCTTCACTGCTTCCTTCCCTACTGACTCATTACAATGCGTAAACTGCCCCCATTCACTGCCACTGACCAAATGCTTCAGATGTTACATTTCACCATTAACCAAAGTAAGTAGCAATTGGTTTTATTAACGATGGATCTGTCTATTCGTTAAGGGGTATAACTAGATATGATATTTTATCATTAAATTACAGCTGTATATATACAATCAAATTGTACTGATTTAGACAAATTATGTTGCAGTACACGTCCCACTATTATTTGTAACTATTAATAATTATATTACGATATTTTATATAGTTTGTTTTGTTTTTTCCACATCTCTCAAAATAATAAAAATAGGATAAGGGAAAAATAAAAAGGATAATTATCTTGGATTGGTTATAGCCTTTCACTAGGGGAAGTCCCATTTGAAGGCTGTGTGTAGAGGATGAGGAGTGTGGAGGACCTCGGGAGAGGTGTGGGTGATATCGGTGCAGTGGTGAGAGTCCACTGAAGGCTGATCCTAGAGTCTCTCTAGGCATGTAGTGCAAGCTCATTCAGTTGGATAGCAGTGATGGGTGCCCGTCAGAGGCTTGTTGTTGCTTGGCCAAGGACCGTTATGTCCACCATTTGGTCTACTTTCCCAGATCTAGAGAGTTGTCATCTTGGTGGTAGTGTTGGGGGTGTCAGGTCTTGGAATAGGTGGTTTTGGTAATGTTTCATGGAGCCAAAGAATTTAATATGTCTTCTTCGGTGATGGTGGGGACCTCGAACTTTTTGTGGATGTCAGGAACCTTCATTTCACGAAAAGGGGTATGCCATAGTGCCGTGCGCAGGATGTTGTTCTGGAAGCTCTGAAGTCTAGTTATGGTGCTGGTGTGGAGAAAACGGAAAAGCGGAGTTCCAAACAGCAGTGCTGGCCTTAGGACGCTCTGATATATGAGCAGTTTCAGCCTCAGGGATATAGCCGGGCTTGTGATAAGATGCTGGAGAGAGTAGTAAACTCTACCGCACCCGCGTAATTTATTTAATATCCTTGTTGCCAGAGGCATATTAATTTGTCTCTTCTTGTTATTCTTAGGGTACAACATCAAATAATTGGTATTTTTTAAAATTTAATTTCGTATTCACCTAATAAATTGTTGATAAAACACTGAATGGATTTTCTATAGATATTCCGTGCTCTATAACTAAGAAAATACCAGGCTAATTTTTCTTATTCCATCATGTTACAAAATTGTTATAGTATCAAGACACAGGTGTTCCCAGATGATGATTTTGGTCCGTAACAGGGCATTACGTAAATTAAAACCAAAGAAATCGTACAGTTGCTGCTAAGTTCTCCCTGAGTGCACGCACAATTTCTTAATCCTGCATGTAGCAGGTAGGGGAAAAAAGACATAATTACCAAAATTAAATTTGTACGCCCACAAAATTTGATGATTAAGTACGTCTGCCCACTAATGTGAGCTTACAGAATTCGTTCATTTTACTTATTAGTGTCCATACATATGCTTTCGTTTAACAAATTGTGTATAAGTGTATTACTCTTATTAAGTAGCCAAGCAAGTGCCATTATCTCAGAGAAAGGTTATTAGAGAGAAGAAAACTATTATAACCAAAGTAATGAT
This sequence comes from Acanthosoma haemorrhoidale, assembly GCA_930367205.1. Taxonomy (NCBI): domain Eukaryota; kingdom Metazoa; phylum Arthropoda; class Insecta; order Hemiptera; family Acanthosomatidae; genus Acanthosoma; species Acanthosoma haemorrhoidale. The sequence goes on along the minus strand of OV884015.1, from coordinate 80,585,624 downwards.
AAACAATTGAGAACATTTTACGCACCGGAATGCAGAGCATAACGATTTCATACAATTCGTTAATCGAAAGCATTTGTATGGACGCTAATAAGTAAAATGAACGAGTTCTGTGAGCTAACATTAGTGGGCAGACGTACTTAATCATCAAATTTTGTGGGCGTACAAATTTAATTTTGGTAATTATGTCTTTTTTCCTCTACCTGCTACATGCAGGATTAAGAAATTGTGCGTGCACTCAGGGAGCACTTAGCAGCAACTGTACGATTTCTTTGGTTTTAATTTACGTAATGCTCTGTTACGGACCAAAATCATCATCTGGGAACACCTGTGTCTGTAGCTATTTAACGAATACCATTTAGGAATTATTGCAGAGGGGAGATGAGCGTAAATAGTTGTAGGGAATGAATAAAATTAATTACAAATAAAAAGAACAAAATAATATTAATCAATTATAAATTGTTACACTGAAGGTATATAAACTAGTAAAATCTAGATTAAAAATTGAGAGAGTTGGTGAGTAACTAATACCGATAGAAAAAGAGTGCCAAAGAAAATAACGATCAAAGGAGGCAGATTTATGGGTAGGGTGGTATTAAAGGTCGAATCGGTGGGTTCTAGTTTAGCCATATTTTAGGAATGATTTGAATTGGAAGAGGTTGAAAAGTTAAGAAGGTATTTTAATTTTGGGTTCCAAGGACGTATTGTCGTCAGATTGAAGATGACCATACCGACTTGAGGCATTTGGACCGACCATTGAGATCATTAGAAAGACTATAAACCACACAACCGTCCAAGAAGACAATATAGGAGTTGGCGTGTAATAATAAGAGGAGTTAATGAGAACGATATTGTTGAAATGATGCCTAGCTATGCAGGTTTAAGCAATTTGTTAATCGTGTTTTCCTCAGATACTATCAGTGTAGATTTCGTTCAGCTAAGAACATTTTCCGAGATTAGAAACGAATATCATTTTTCTCGAGTTTTTTTCTGCAAACAAATCTGTCCTTTAAAGGACACCTTTTTTCCTTCGGCCAATGGTAAAAATTTATGGTCTAGGATTATGTTCTGCTTCGAACACAAGCATTTCACAAAAAAATGCCGACACCACAATTCAATTATTTATGATTAGAGAATAAATATTTGTTCTACTCGTAATAGTTTATTATAATACCCTGTACCGAGGACGTTGACATTTTTGCAATTTACCTCTGCCATTTAACGACCAGAAGAGATAACAACTAGGCTTTGTCTTCGAAACGGTCTTCCTGAGAGTTTTGGGGAAGCCATTGAGAATGTAGTGTTGTTAACAATTGTTTGCTGCAGATAAGTTTTATAAATCTTAATTTTTTTTTCCCTAAGCTCTCTAGTTAGAATTTTAGGATGAGGGATAAATATAAAATATTTAGGGTGATCGGATCCTTGTACTAGGAGGACTTGCTTGAAGGTGGTGTGAGAGGAGTAAGGAGTGTGGGAATCTTTGGTGGAGGTTGATTGTTACGGTACAGTGGTGAGAGTCCACTGGTGGCTGGGCCTAGAGTCTTCTCTAGGCATGTAGTGCAGTCGTAGTTAGTCTGATATCAGTGAGGGTGCCCCTTAGAGGCATGTTGTTGGTGGGCCAAGCGCTGTGATGTCAACCATTTCTTTTGCTTTACTCGATCTTGTGAGTTGCCAACGTGTCGGTAGTAGAGAGGGCTTAGACTGTGCTTCATCGAGTCAAAGAACTATGAAGAAAGATGTGACGTAGTCTGATGGCTTCGGTGATGGTGGGGAGCTCGAACTTTTCGTGCATGTCGGAAGCCAATCTTAAATATAGAGTTTGTTAGTTAGTTGTATATGTGTATAGTTTATAAAATGAAGGTGTATTTAATGGGTATGTAGTGTTTTGTTTAAACTACACTGTATATGCTAACATTTACTTTTAATGCAGATTGATTCCGTTACCGCCTTACGATCATTCAGTTTATGCTTAAGGTAAGATTGTAAATAGTTTCTCCTATATTTGGTTAATAATATTGCAGGTTAAGCACGACCATAGCTGATTTGAATTGTAGGAGTTCGTTAAGGCAAGGATCCTTTGTAGGCATGATGGAACTGAAGAAGGGGGTGTGGGAGTTTTGACGATGGCCTGAAGGACTATGACTCGATAACGATTGTAGAGCTGAAAACAAAGACAAAGCCTACACGTGTTTCAGTACTGAATCACTTTCCATTGTTTGATCAATACTCACAACACTTTTTGTCGTTTGATATTTCAGTACGTAATGGGCAGTGGAGGTCTAAATACACTTCCTTTTCTCGAGAAGAATTACGGAAAAGTAAAAGAAACAAAAGTAAAAACAAAGCTGGAGCAACAGATCTACATAAAAAGCTGACCAATACTTATGCAAAACAAAGGCGTGCAACACGAACTCTAGATCGATTGAGGCCAGAGCTCGTGTGCGTCACGCACCTGAAAACTTTATCCACTTTTATTACTCAGTCAATTATAACCTGACATTTTTTTTTTCCAACGATCTCTGAAACTACTCATTTTTTTTTTTTTTTTTTTTTTTTTCCCATAGCCCCTTTATATTTTGGTTTTGAATCAATAAATTCATGAAATGAAAATTTTACCTCCGTAAATACACCATTCTGGAATATTTTGTGTTTAAAAAGGCGTCAAACACGTGTCGATATGTCAGGTTAATATGGTGGATGTGGTAAAACTTCTATTTTTAGTTTTATTTTTTTAAAGTTAATTGACAAACATGTAGGGCATTGTCATGAAGAAGTATAGGTCCTCTCCTGTTTATAAGGGCTGGAACTTTTTCTTTCAATTTTTCTTAAAAACTTGTTCATTTCTGAATAGTAAGAGTATGTAACAATCCCATCAGTTCAGAAAATAATTAAATAAAAAAAAGTAATTCTGACATTTCATTCTTCAAACCTAATAGAATGATCAGAGGCAGTTCAGAGGTACCTCCAAAAATAAATAAATAAATTTACATGATATTGCTGCGGTAATAGTCAATTCGAATCAAGAGTGCTACTACACCACTCAATTAACGGTTTCGCTTGGGTTTTGAAATAAATTTCACAGGCACTTTCAATGTGTTTTTATAATTCACAAAATCCCCAAGACATATTATTAATCAGTACGAAGATATCATTTTTTTTTTTACTCTTATTCATGGTATTTGTTTATTTAGGTCCATCACCCTACCTACACAAAGGAGTCTTAGTCAAAATTACTTGACGTACAGCGGGACACCACTAATAAGATTTCCAACATATTATATGGTAAATTTAAGTAGATATTTAATGTGAGGATGGAAAAAACCCGGACAGGGGACTTGAATTCACCGATGTTGAATCAATTGATTTCCGGCAAATCTGCCTTAGGTTTTAGTGGGTCATAGTCATTAAAACCGGCAATAAAATGGGTAGAAGGATTGGTTGGTGAACCACCCTGTGTTGATAAAAATCAGTTTTTAGGTTTTCATAAGGGTCATTCAAGGACAATGTTTCGATATACTATATATGTATGCATGAGGTATCTATGTACTTTTACCTATATGGTAAAATATATATACACCTCACACATATACCTGTATATACCTAGGTATATAGGTATGCAGGTGTGAGATAACACGAATATTGTGGCTGTTAAACTCGATTTGAAAGAGCTAATGACAATAGTTATGTGAAGATGAATGAAGTGGACATAACTGCATTATGTGACGATAATGAACTATATTGACCGCATTTGATAGATTTAAATTACAAATATACATAATATGAATAAGCTTGATACCTTTTTTTGAAACTAAAGAAACTGTTTTTCATAAACCCAAGCTGATCTCCCAGTAACTCATTTTAATGATGATTAACTGTAATAGAACTCATAAAATCGTTTTCGCCATCAATACCGTCATTGCCGATTGCCGTGTTGCCTCGCACTTTAGTACTAATTTTTCTCTGTAACCAACCTCTTGAAAATGCACGATATCAAAATAATAATAATAATTTACTAAAGTTTGAAAAACAAATCTCGTTTAACTAAAATCACCTTTTCAACAGATAAAATAAATAGCAAAAAAAAATATTTAACCTGACTATACCGTAAACATGACGGCACTTCTATTGTCACATCACAAACTTTTATTTTGTAAATATGTTTTAAATAATAAATTTATATGCAAAATCCAAGCGTTTGTGAATTGGACCAGAGCACACTTGATGGCGGATATGCCATGAAAGCAGCAGAGATAATAATTAAGCTCGTTAAAAAGAGTAAATAAAAGGCAGAAAAGTCCAACTAGTACAGTCACTCCGTCAAGAGTGGAAGTAGTGTTAATGAGTCTCAGGACTAAGCACACACAATTGACCTACTGAGGGGCTTAATACCCAAAGAAGTCCTTCCCCTTTCGCGGATTCGAGTTAGCAAGAGCTAACATACAAAGGTACCAAGCGTAATCTTAATTAGTGTGTACGTGCAGATGAATGCACCTGTGCATTTAAATGATACCTATACCTTGTTGAATTTATTTCTATTACTTAAATATAATGCAAATCCACTTATTAGATGTGATAATTAAACATGGTTTGTGCTCTGTAGCTATCATAATAATCGCAGTTGGCATTTTTTCCCATATAAGATCATTTTTTCTGATATTTTACATTTTAAATTTTAACCAACAGCTTACCAGTATAATCCGTGGTATCGGGAACTTAGTTACATTAGTTAGAACATACGGACAAGCAATAAAATTAAAAGTATTACGATTTTTCTTTGATTTCTTGATTAATAAAGACTACATTTTGAACAATAAGTATTTTTTTTATCAAGTATGACTGGTCCATTGTTGTTTATTTTAATGAAGTTTTTTTTCATAAAAAATCGATTATTTTTTAGCGATGCAATCAAACAATCTCTTATTTCAAAAAATCTTAAAATTTTTAAATAACTTAAAAGGTAACACAAGTAATTTTTCTTCCAGACTTAAAAAACAATAAACCAAAAGTGCTTTGTTTTGGTTAAATATTTTATAGAACATGTTGGTGTGAAACAATACGCAATTGAACAACGCCTAAGCCCTGTTTTAAACCACACATTATCCAGGGATAAACATATCTCGTTCTGAACAAACAATGATTTTATTTAAGTGATATTTTTACTTTGTATTTTTTAATATTCAGGAAAATCCAATACTCATATTTTATAGAGCAGATTGGCAAAGCGGCAATTGTCATCCTTCCGTTCCGATTATTTTAATTCACACCTCTCCTCTCTGATAACTCTCTGTGAAATGTAACTTAAAATATCATCCTGTTTCACGCCCACTCACTCCGTCGTGGTGATGGGTCCTGGGTGGCTTCCGATAGGGGCTGGTTGGAGGAATTAGCTCTACATCTTTCCCATACTTTTAAACCTCACCTTTCTCGTCAAAACCATACTCATGGCACAACTGTTGAAGATTTCCTCACTTCCACCCAAAGCCGTTAACCCCTCTAGGCTCAAACACCTTCTGAAAAACTTACCTTACCGAAAATCCCCTGGATATGATCTCCTTTCTCCTCGTTATTCTCAAATAACTCCCTCCTAAAGCCATAATCTTCCTAACCTACATTTATAACTGCACTATCCGAACTACGCACTTTCCTCTCCTCTGGAAACATTCCATTATTGTCCTATTCACCAAACCCGGTAAACCAACCAATGACACCTTTTCTTACCGTCCAATTAGCCTACTCCCTATCCTCTCAAAAACTCCCTATCATCAAAATTTGAAAAATCCCTATTAAAACGTCTACTTCCAATTGTTGAATCCCAAAACCTTTTTCCTACATACCAGTTTGATTTCCGTCTACGACATTCCACTGCTCGACAAGGCCTTTGGATTATTGATCATATATCCTCAACCCTTCACCCCTTCAAGCAGTTCAAAATGTATTTACCACAGACCCTTTTCCTAATCCTACAGTCCTACCTTTCAAAACGCTTCTTCCAAGTCCAAGTCCAAGAATATTCTAATTACCATCCCATAAAAGCAGGAGTCCCACAGGGCAGTATCTTAAGGTTTTAATCAATTTAACTAACGCTTATATTATTATTTTTATGATATCTGAAAATTTTCAATCTTGAATGAGATAACTATTACTTATTGCATCAGCGTCATTAAAATAGAACTAAGCGAATATCGGCATATTTTACACTATATCTGAAATCATATATGCATTAGCAACAAAGTATATATTTATAAAAAATACATAATAAAGGAAAACTGCATGCTTAAGCTAGTGATGAATGTATTGCTAGTGTTGGAATGACCAGTTTACGCTCAGCCATGAAAGATATACGATCAAACAATGCTTTTATTATTATATTCTTATGAGCTTTTTTTACCACCTGAATAACCATCAGAAAGATAGTGAATTATATTGGCAAGGTTTATCACCAGGTGAAGTAGTATTCACAAATGTAAAGCCATATTTAGTATCACCATTAATGTTGCATCTGTGCATATTACAAATTTAGAAATGGATACTACCCCAGACTACCGAAACTTTGCCGACTCGATGAAAAATGTTATTTGATTTTTACCTGGTAGATATTAATTTTATTTCAAGATTATCCCGTTATATAGAGTCAGTCAACCTGGAAATGGTGGTGAAATAACACAGAATGAAACTGATAGATTCGCCTGAGGATCTATAATTATATATAATTATCTGGAAATTTAAAGGGGCTATGGGAAAAAAAAAAAAAAAAAAAAAAAAAAAAAAAAAAAAAAGGAAATGGTGGTGGCCTGTTATCATAATATCTATTGATGTGCTATGTTCAGGCAGGTGAGCTTTGACTGACTAACTGACTGACTGACCCCTACGGAGAAGAATTGAGGAGGAGCCTGGGAGGTGGAAGGCCCTCATAGGCGAATGGACAATAGAGGCCTGGGGCGCCAGGTGGACTGGCACGACCAACAGGAACACCCTGGGGAAGTACTTTCCCTCAGTCCAGGACAGGCTGAGGGCAAGTTGGGTCTACCCGGATTACTGGGTGTCACAAGTGCTAACAGGACACAGCGGATTCCGTGCCAGGCTGTACGAATACAAGAGAGCAGAAAACAGGTCCTGCCCCCATTGCGGAGAGAGCGATACTGCGGAGCACGTCGTGCTCTCTTGTCATGCACTGGAACCGGCTAGAGCACGGCTGCTCCGCACGATAGGAGAGTACAGCCTGGACGAGTCCGACCTGCCGTCGCTGGTGAATGATGAAGTGAGATACACCGCGTTCTGCAGATTCGTCGAGGAGTGGAGAAGGGTTCAAGGCTCCGGGCACTTCACTATATCCAGGGGGGTGGCGCGGGGTGAGCAGCCAAGTCTTCGGAAGGCTCACCCGAAGCCAACGATGTATCGCCGGTTTCAGAGGAGTCACTGTAAATATGTATATATAGATATAAGGTAGGACTGAGAAGTATATGGTATAGACATAAGTTTAGTTATAGGGGGATGGAGGATGCACACCCCATGTAAATACAGTTTTAAGTATAGGTATAGTAGAACACGGATCCAAAATTGTAAATAGTATTAAGATAACTAGCTATAGGAAAAAAAAAAAAATATATATATAGCTAGTTAAGGATTTGTAAATATAGTATTAGAGGTGGTTCTTTTGTTTCTTTTCTCTTTACTTTAGTTTTGTGGTTTCTCCTTCCTTTTTGTATATTGTTATCATGTTTTTTTTTTGTTTTTTTTCCTTTTTGTTTTTGAGAATAAATGGAACAAAACAGAATAACCGAAGGTGCTGACCGGTGCAACAATCCTATTGCACCGGAATACGCGCACCACAGGCTACGTAACCCCACGATCCCGCTTCACGGGCTTTTGCAGCAAGCCCGTTTGAGGCTCAGCCTCAGGAAGGGCGAAAAAAAAAAAAAAAAAGTTATTTTTATTGAAAAACTATTTTTTTATTCTTATAATGCAATCCATAAAAATAGCATTGTTCAAGAGTTAATGTTAGTATGGTTTTGTTAGGAGAGGGGATGGGGGTAGATTAGTCAACCAACTTGTAAGATTTGAGTCACTAAACACGATGTTAATAAGGATTTGTGCATATATACAAGGATAAGCCTTGAGATAAGAAAAACACAAAACCACCTTCACCGGAATTCATAATAGGGCCTGGTGCGCAGTTTCACTACTGTCCATATTTCCTTGCTTTCATTATTACATTAGTTGGAACACTTTACTAACAAGCAACAGTCGAAATCTTTAGCTCTTACATTATGAAGACATTGTAGAAAAGACGAACCATAGAACGAATTATTACTATATTAATGGGTCCTATGAAGTGCAAAATACTGAATTTCGTGTGTTCGATCCACGCCTCGGAGACCAAGGTTTATGTCGATACGGCCCTGCGGAAAATACTGAACATTCCAACTCGGATTGGGGTCTTCCCTTTCTTTTCAGCTCTGAATAGGGTGGCGACCTGTATATTACCATGGCTTACTGACCTAGCCTATAGGCTTCCTTAAATCGTGAAGCCTCGTTTAGTCGATGCATCTTTTCATGCCATGCCTCTTGCAAGTTTGTGTACAACAAACTCGCGCCTCATGTTCTAGCATCAACACGATCTCAAACACTTGGCACCATAACTTCTAACGTTGTATGTTACAGACATATCAAGTGATATGGTTTTCCTGAAATAATATAAGAAAGAATATGAAAATCCTGGTAAGTATTAAGTAGATATTTTTAAAACGGTCGAAATAAATTTTCTTTCTTGAAAAATTTAGAATTGTCAGTTCCACAACATATACATATACGCGTCTGACGACTAGTGAATTCGAAGAGGTATCGCAGCTTATTGGACCAGCCGTTAAAAAAAAAAATGACACGAATATGAAAGAGGCTGCAAGCAGTTTCCGTATTTGACGATATTTATAAAACTTATTTGTTGATTGCCATCTAACTTGTACCTACTCGAAACTGAGAGTATCTCTGGCAGTTGTCTGTGTGGTGGGCATGTGACGAAGCAACAATACACGCGAGCAATCTATCACATGACAAAGGTGGAGTACAAAATTCAAAGTTCCGTAAATTGTCTAATCTCTCCAAACAAAATTCACGTTAAATTGGTGTACTCCCAAACTTAAGTTTACATATTTCAAGGTGTATACATATGTCAGAGGCACATATTTTAAAAATACAATTGTACATTTGAGTGTTCATAGTCTACATACATTTAAGTCGGCGAAAAATTATTGATGTCATAGGGAAGAATAACGATGCGTCTAACATGTTTGACACCTTTCCAGCCAAGCGTGAAAATCATCACCATTTGTAACTTGTTCTTCTATGCGATGGGTTCTAGCGTGCTGCTAAGGTAAGCAATCAGGTGTATTTCAGTGAGTCCTCTGAGACCCCCGACAGGTTGCTGGAGCTGGCCTGCAGATAATTAGACCCAGCCTCCCGCGGTGGATACAGCCGAGATCTTTGTGTTCTTAAGCAGCAGGCAAACAGCCGAGGGGCGATCCCATCAATGTTTGAGTGGGGCCTGGGGACATGAATATTTGAGGCCGGAGGAGGGAGGGGTGCTCCGTCATCCCCTATCATAGCGGTGTCCATCCACTCCTAGGTTCTTCCCAGTGTCTGCATTCTTGGGCTCCGTCCAAGCATAGTTTTAGCCCAAAAAAGGTTAGCGGACCCTTTAAGTGGCGCTGATTTTGCGTGACTGGGGAGAAGTACTGGAGAAAGCCTCCCTAAGCCCATTTTTTCTCTATATTTAACCGAGTGCCGTTCCATAGGCTGGAGGATCAATCCATTAAATTTCTGTATACAACGCCTTATTAAATTCATACAACAATTAATTTCTATGCAAGAAAAACTTCAACGAATCTCTAGACCAATCAACCAACTCCCTGACTCCGTCAATGGAAATTACGACTAAATACTTAACAGATGTAAAGTAAAATATTCACCCTTAAAAAAACAAAACAAAGCACTTGGCGTGAGTTTCTTAAAAAGTAATGATCCTGAAAAATGATTTGGTATTTTTCTTCAGAAGTGTTTCATTTTAAAATAAATTGTACCATCATCTCACTATGAAAATGGTTCAGTTTATCTTTTATTCCATCTCGGTCATTGAAAATCGTTGAATTAAATTCCAAAATTAACCCCTTAACTAGCCCAGGTATAAACATTATTTCATTAATTATATTTCATGTATGTCTTAGGACGATTCAGATTGGGAAAAACAAACAAACGCATTTTTTCCTATGGTTTTATAAAATTAATAATAACAAAACATCAGTTGTTTTTGTCAAGAAAATCAAACCACCATTTTTCTAGAAATAGTAACCCAGCAGATTAGGATGTTGGCATCAAATTTTGTTTGTTACACCAGCTTCATACCCCAAAAACGTTTAAAATAATTATGATCGTTAAAAATCTGCTTGCCTAAAGATAAGAAACTTTTATCCAATCTATATTTATAATAAAAAAAAAAAATTCAATACATTTTTTATTATATGTAATTTTATTTATTTTTACTACCCTACTCCGTCTCCATTGCTACCCTTTAGGTCAATGGAGTACAAACTTTTGACACGTACTAGTACCAATACGAAAAATTCTAAATTAATATTCTTACGATTGTGGTTATGGACTAGATTATTAACATTTATTTTCTAGTTTAGGTGAATACAAATACAACATTTAGTAAGTTATTTGATGTTAGTTTATTTTAAAAAGATTTTGTGATATTCTGTTTTAATAGACCTAACAACAATGGCATACTGTCATTTGTAACTGGTAACAATAAGCGTTTCTTCGACCACTTCCAAAAGTAGAATCCTACAAATGTTATGTATACTAGATTATTCTTCAGTACTACATCTTCAATTCTTGGATATTTACTTTTTTCAGGTGTGATAAGTGAAAGAATATTTTTTACAGCTCAGCAATTCTTAAACTATTAGAAAACAGCCAAACAACACTCATGTTAAAATATTGAAAGTATATAAAAACTTCTGTCATTTGGATAACATTAGAAAAATCCTGAGGATCGTTTATTTTTTATTTAATTAGAGTCCATTTAACTATTTTCATCCAGGAGTAGGTCAATGAACAATTTAATTAACTTTAGCAAAGATCGCACGATACATAAGCTTTTGCCATTTTGTTTATTTTATTATTTTCTTACGTGAAATATTTACACGTATAAAGTTCGTCAGAGCGAAAGGTGTTGGCATACTAGTTTATTTATTGAGCAGGACTATAATTGAAGTAATGATCAATATATATTCACAGGGGCAGGAGTTCAGGGAATGTGTAATAAGGGTGAGATCCGGGGGTAGGGGTTGAGCGAGAGGCTTCGTGCCAGTTAGATAAGTCCAATCCGAGAATTTTAATTGGTCTTAAATTTATAAACATTTAATTGATAAATGAAATATTTGTCTTTAATACAACAGACCTCTTAACGGTATTACTATGAAACATGTTTTCCTCAATTAAATCAAACAATTGACTTAACAACTGTCCATTACTGAGGTAGTTCAATGTATTATAGTGCATACGTACGGCTGTATCTACTAAATGTATTAGCATATAACATATTTTTCTGCGTTCATACATTTAATTGCAAAATTATATATTCATATATTTTTAAACGCTAAATTAAGAAGTAGAAAAAATAATTTATTAAAAGAAAACCGGATATTACTTATACAATAGAAATTGAAGGGGAAAGTGGATAAAGGTGAAATGTGGCAATTTCTGAAATATATTTTTTTCATCATGGGTGAAGGTGTTGTGTGCTACTCTGTCATATCACCTCGTGCCAGTTTCTGAAAACGTATAATTTCCTCAAAACGCAGGTAGCAATTGTGTTTTGTGATTCTAGGAGTATATGGCCTGACCTTGAAAAATTTGAGGCCTTTTTCTCAATTTCAGGTGATAGTAACATATATCTTTTATCCACCCCCACCCCCGGTGCCCCTTCAATTATAGTTCATTGAATGAATACTAAATCTCCTAAGTGTTTTTCAAAGAATTAAAATATGTCATCGTGCAGAAGCAGAAACTGAAAGTATTCTAGTTACGTTTTCTTGGGCCATAATATAATAGTTATATATCTTTTATATCTGTGTAGAATAACGTTATGTCAATAGCATCTTTACTGCTAATCTATTATAAAAGCATATAAATCAGTAATTTCCGTTAAATATCTAGTTAAGCTATATTTATTATTAAGCCTGTTTTTTTTCTTGTAACAGTAGCTAAGGTAAAACAAGACATGAACTTTTTTTTTTTAATTCATCATCCGTTTTAAAATCCACAATTTTTACTGATTAAATCATCTTATTTGTCTTCTACCTCATGCATATGGTTTTAACTAAATTGCTTTGCTGAAAGTAAATTTACCTCACCTGTTCAGCGCTACCTTGGTACAGCAAACCGTTTCTGTAGTAAAGCTTCATCTTTAAACTTCGGGAAATGCTTCTCTATTCCCGCTGACATAGAACTTAGCCGACCAACCTGACGCAGTCCATCATACACTTCACCGGGTTTATCTCGATTATATTTTCAGCAAAACGGAGTGTGAAGTCAAACAATTTTCAGCAAAACGGAGTGTGAAGTCAAACAATTTTCGTTTCGAAAGTTGGCCAATTAAACAGGAACTAGTTCTATTATTCTACAATTTTAGTTATTAATAAAAGTATTTAATGATAATTATGTATTCCAGTTGTTGAAATAATATTGTACAAGTGAAAAACATAAAGAATATTGCACTAAATGGTAAGTAAACAATCAATAAAAATTATTCACCGTCGAGATGAATGATTGCAGGAGTTATTTTAGGGTATTTGAAATTTCATTTTTAAAAAATGGAAAAATATGAAGTAAAGTTAACCATTTGGTAAATATAATCCAAGGCATTGGAAACAGAGCGCTATGAAGTAAGGGTGGGATATGACAAACATAAAATAGAACATTTTATAAACAAATAAAAACATGTTACCAACCTATAGATCATTTCAAACTTATTGTGGTCTGACATAGAATATCAATTTATGTACTTCATGTTTCACGTTTAACGAATTTGTATCAAAATATATTGAAAAATTATGTAGGAGTCGTCAGAAAGGAAACAAAAAATGCCTTAGATAAATGATTGTTATTACGGCTCAAATGTAGGTTTATGGATAAAAAAAAATTTATCAAACCATAATGGTAAAATTGTAGTCAGATGCTATCAATCATAAAATACGTAAAGATTTATTAGTAAATGAAAGTAGAATTAATGTTAGTACAACATGTAATTTGATGTATTATAATGACAGTTCAAATAGTTGAAGTTGACCAGGATCTCATTCATAAATTTTACCGTAGTACATTTAGTAGTAAACCCACGTTTTGGTTACAATTCAATGACTTATTGATCTACTCACGTTGAATTTCTCATAAATGTTTTAATAAATCATCGCATAAATACATCATTGCATCTTTTACTCGATACAACCATAAGCACGTCTACATAAAGATGAAAGTTTAAGTGGCTTTGTGAACCTTGAATTTTTTTTTTTTAACAATCAAAGTACATAAGTTACAGGAATACATCAAAACACTCCAATGATTTCATGGGATGAACTCAGATGATATAAATTACTATCAATTCACTTGCAATCACACAATAGCAGTAATTTCACGGTGGAAACAATTGCTTCATTAGAAGCTATAGAGCGAAAATGATTCTTGGAATAAACTGCTGATAGATGACTCATCTTTACTACAAATAGCATGATTCCATACACTCACTAGTACACAATTCAAAATGCATTGTCAAGAATATGAACATATCCTTTTATTCCTTTATTGCGCTAAAATTACAATCTGCCTTTTATAAGGCAATAAGTAAATTATGAACATATCAAAAAGTTGATTCCTATGGTGGATGAATATCCTATTGGATTATACTTGGATAATGAATATTCTTGAACGTTATTATTATTATTATTTTTGTTCCGGCATTTGTGCACCGCGGCCTCAGTGAGACCTATTGTGCGCCGTCCATGTCCCTGTCCTATATATGTGACAGGCCCACGGCCCTTGCAAATCTGAGGATACCGAATGGATCGATCAGTTCACATAGTTTGGGGTCTACAATGCGATCACTACCAAAGTGAAGGTATCGCCTTCTAGCTAGGTTATCACAGTCACATATTATATGACGTGCCGTTTCTCCCTCTTTCTTGCAGAATCTGCAGATTGGTGATCCAACTATCCCCAAATTAAAGAGGTGTTTATTTAACCGACAGTGACCTGTATAGAGTCCTGTCACACTTTTGAGTGTCCACCTGTCCATTGATAGAAGTGCTGAGCTTCTTCTCTTACAGGGTCCATCAAGAAACAGTTTTGAGTGTTCCTGTTTCTTAGTTTCTCTCCAAGAGAGTCTTGCCCTGTCCTCTAAAGCTAATTTTATACGCCTTTTAGCGTAGCTGAGGCTGATACCACATATGGGTTCAGGTGCAAGAGGTGTCTGTTCTGAGCCCACCCTTGCAAGGCCATCTGCGTTCTCATTGCCTGTGATGCCTGTGTGTCCTGGCACCCAGTCGATTCTAACCTTATTGGCTAGCGAGAGTGTGTTTAGGTTGTTTTTGCACTCCTCAACCAAATAAGATCTGGTCGTATAGCTTCTCAGGGCGCCAATTGCAGCCTGGCTATCCGTGAAAATTGTGATCAGTCTGTTTCTTACACCCTCCCCAATTAAGGTTTGGGTACAGACATTGATCGCCATCACTTCGGCCTGAAAGACCGAGGTGTGTCTACCTAAAGGAATAGAAATCCCAGATTCTGGTTTATCTTTCCTCCATATGCCGGCCCCTGATCCGTTTTCTGTTAGTGAGCCGTCTGTATAGCAATTAATCCCATTACACAGTTTATGTGGTTTGGTCTTTGTGTTTACCGCACAGTATAAGACGTCTGTGTGTTTCTTAACTTGTAGGTCAGAGTGCATTGACAGCACCTCGTCCTCATCAATTCTTCTGAACAAGTTCCCATGCCCCATGTGGGTCATGACCTTGGATCTTGTTCCTGATTTCGCAAGTCTGTAAGCCACGTTCAAGGCTTGCGCTTCTACTTCTATGTGCAGTGGATTCAAGTTCAATAAGACTTCCATTGCAGCAGTAGGAGTTGTACTCATGGCACCAGTAATCATGAGACATGAGAGCCTCTGTAATTTGCCAAGCAAAGTTTTATTTTTACTAATGCTACCTCTGTGCCACCACACCATAGAGGCATAGAGCACCATTGGTCTCACTGCTGCGGTATATAGCCAGAATAACATTCTGGGTTGTAGTCCCCAGGTCTAACGTTGAACGTTACACCTTCAAATCTAAATCTTTATAAATCGTTCTAATCCTGCTAATTTTATCTTCGTGCGCGTTTCATTTTACTGCACACGAATACGAGCTAATTTCCCTTCGCTAATGCTTTAAAAAATCGTTGTATTACAATACACCTTAAAAGGGTGGTGGGTAATTGTAAGGAATAATATCATTCATGCCCCCCATTCCCCCGAATTCGGCTATAGAATTGTTACATACTGCTATAAAGAAGGGGACTCCAGAAGTTGAGCCATTTCACTGCTACTTCGGGAATGATAGGGAACGCGTGAGTCACAAACAATCCGGGCATGACGGGACAAAGCTGACTACGGTCGTTTGTTGAGGTATTTAACTGGGTCGGACGTAGTGAGACGGTGAAAATGAGGTGGGCTCATTTTCCTTTGATTACTTTTTACCGTCATCGGTTGCACCAGCGCTCTATATTGGGGTGGGGGGTGAGTTTGGAAGCTATGAAATGCTACATCAGGTTGGGGATAGGATGGTAGAACATTTGTATCACACATAAAAGACTAGGAAGAACAGCTAGCAGCGATAGGCCTGAGTTATATCTACGCCACTAATATTTAACTGAATAATTTTTATTCTGTAACAAAACATAATAGTCTTTATGAAAGTTTCAATCGGCATTTATTCTCACGTGAGTACAGCATTCTAATAACCCAAGGACTCAACAACGTGCTTGAGCAATTTGAATATTGTGAATATAATTTTAAAGGAAAATAAATATCCATTATTACAACACTTGACAAAAAATATGTAGAAAACTAAAAAAAAAGTCAATAACGTAGTTGAATATATATATATATCAATACGTATTTGAATATAGTAAATACAATTTAGCCATATGATGGCTAATTCAATTTTAAAGGATAAGAAATATCCACTAATTATCCACAAAAAAAAATAAGTAGACACAATAAAACAAAAATGTCAATGCAATAAACAAATTGCAGCCCTGTGACTTACTTGAGTATTTAAACCATATTGTGGCTGATAATTAATAAGCTTTCATTCAATTAAAAAACACAAGGAAGAGAAAAATAAACCTGATTTCAAGCATTTATTAAATTTTGACTTGTAGTAGTGAATAAAACAGGAGTAGGTCGGGGCTAAGGTTTAACTATTCAAATTAGTTCTGAAACTATTTCTATTCCTTCTAACTTTATTTAATTTATTCGTGAGCTCTTGGGACAAGTTGATAGCAGTTTAAGCAATGTTTGATGCCTCCTATGTTAAAGTAATGCCAATGACGACAAGAAAATAACTGTTAAATCCCTGAAACGGAAGAAGCGTATTTAAAAAATAATTATTTTTCTGTCTTTATGAGTAGGGTATAAAAATAAATATCTCAACGCCTTGCTAATGTACAAACTGATTTATGTTTGTGAATGTATTCTAGCGTAAATTTAGAATTCCTGAAGCAAAATATACCAAATAAGGTACAATCTAGAGAAAAATACTGTGAATAGGACACCTATCTGACTAACACCATTGTTGGGGGGGGGGGGGAGAGAAAAAGAGAAAGGAGTATCATGTAAAAATAATCAAAAACGACCGATATTACGGTGGAATCCATAGTTTTCAGGGTCGCTGAGATCAATAGTGACCCCGTACACCAGCACATGGTTTGAGAAGAGGGAAAAAATAAAACCTTCAAAATAACCGTCATTAGAGCCTGTAGCTCTAACTACATAAGATAAGTGACCATATATTCTATTGTATATATATTGTAAATTGGTCATAATATGTTGTAAATTAATTTAAACAAATCTAAATAACATTACCAAACCATAAGTCATACCAGTGTAAATATTTTAAACAATAAAAGACGCAGCTGGAAAAAACTAGTCAGAGGCCATTGAAGGGGAAGTCAGGAAGCGACCCACGCCTGGGTGGGTCCAGTCTAGAACAGTCTAGCGTCACCACAATCCTGCGGTTTGGTTGGTCAGAATAAGAACCCAGATAATTGGTTGCTGGGGGCTATATATACCCCCTAGTTTTAGCCGGTAAATCATTCCAACTACTCTCTGACCGGTACCTGCAGCTGCACTGATGTTTCCCTCTTTGGGAGAGACCTCTCCCTCGCGGACGACGGTTGCTGTGGCCCTAAAAACTTTACCTAGTAGTGTCTCACACGGCAATCCAGTCTGTCTCTCTCCGGTTCACCCTCGCCTTTGGGATCCGGACGGTTTTCGCCTACCCTTAGATACCGAGTGTAAATTCGTGGTCATTCCAAGACCACAAAAACTACCTACAATACCTACCCTACACCTCTTCTCCTGAACATGGTGCACTGTCGGGGCACATACCTATCAAATATGGAGTCAGATAGTAAGACCAGTCATGAAGCAATTTTCCAAGTCATAGCCTATTCAACTTTCACTTCGTCACTAGGGCTAGAGTAACTAGGCACCCCTTCGTGACGACCCAACAGACCCCAACCCATAGTTGAGATGTAGAGGTTTTCATAAATGTAATAAAAAAAACCATTTAGAATACTTGGAAAGAATTATTAATGCATCTATTTTGCTCTGCTATTGTAGAGTTCCGAAATCATCTCTGATAACTTGATTCATGTTCTGTTTCTTTGATTGAGTTAAAGTTGCTAATAAGATGTTAATGACGGACTTAAATATTTTTTCAATAACAGTTATAAAATAAAAACTATCCAGGACGACGATATCAGAACTATATAAAAACATATAATTGTTTTAAAAGAGTTTTAAATTATTTGCATTATATTAGTCAGGAGCTAATGTTTTATTTATATGTAGGAGACCTTAATGTGGAATTCCATGTCTCTACCAAGAAGAGATAACTGACTTAATCCATGTTCCCTGATCCGTGGGAACGGGTGCTCAATCCGCACTGGCTTGTCATCTGCCGGATACACAAGCCTTTGATGTCGGGAGCATTTGTCCACATTTCATAGCAAAAGACGACCCACTCCGATAGCCACAACTTTATGTTCCCATGGTGGGATGTAAAAATAACTTCAGACCAGTATAGTCAAGCTACGAATCGTAGGAACAAGGATTTAGACCAGATCATGCAGATAGACATACAATCCCAAAATTGAAAGCAAAAAGGTTTCTCGTTTTTAAAAACAAAACCAGTAGATTTCATCTCCAAAAAACCGTATTTATATGCCCAACAATAAAAAATTTGTTTTGCACTCGGGTTTCAGCCCTCACGAAGTATTTTATTCAACTCATTTCCATTTGACCAAAGTGAATACTTTAGCGCTATACCGGGAAACATGCCACCAGCAAATGGGCTCCGAGCGTGAGTCAATAAAATCAGTAGCCCTTTACATGTTATGAAAATAATTGACTAGATGGCTCGCGTGTCAGCGCTTCGTCCCAGTTTGCTTTTCACTCGCTGATGGATTAATCGAAAAGGAACTTATTCTGCAAAGATGAGGTGCGTGAACTATTTTCGATCAAATCTGAACTTCATAAGTTTGTACAATGCGGCAATATAAAATAATTGTCCATAATAATCTGTTACAAATACAATACAATAATTAATGACTCTTAGACAATACTGATAGACCCCATAATACACTATTATCACTAAATAGAACAATTAGGATACTGAGATACCAATGAAATCAAATGCAAAAAAAATGAATGTAATGTGTCATGACAATTTTCTTCTTCTTACACTTTAAGCTAAGATAAATCCATTATTGTGTCCAGTCCATTATTGTGTTTTTTTGATCTTTCTATTTAACGGTATGTATTTATTGAAACCATTTCTTGATCAATTTAAGACTAGCCTATAATACTTTACTTTCATATTTATCTTATTTATGTTGTCATAATGTAATTAATGATAAAATTACTCTTATTCTATCACTTTCATTGTAAATATTAAAGCAGCCATATTGTGTAGTATATGTGCAATCATTATAATAATGATTTAATTATTACTATGTGTGTAAATTAATTATATGAACCATAATTGTTAATCATTGGTCATAAAGTTTAAAAGCAGGCATAGACTACTCTAGTCCCAAGATGATCAAAAAGTCAAATAAAAATCAGTTACATACGTTTTTCATAAGAAAAGAATTGTCATGCTTATAATTTTTTTTACTTACCTTAAAATAAGACACTTCATACGTCGGAGGTTCTCTGAAAACAAAAAATGGTATCACTTTTAATTTTATGGGAAGATAATTTAACATAAAAGTAAAAAGGGACGTGTTACAACTAAGTTTAAAGTCAGTTATAAACTAATCCATGGCTTACCTCTAAAACATTGTAAGTCCGTAAATTTAAAAAAAAATAAAAATTGTGATTATTTGTTCCTGTTTTATTTTGAAATATCCCAGACATTTGTAGGAGAATAACCTCAAACATTTTAAGTAAATGAGTGAGCATTATATACTTACAAGATTTTATGGAGGAAGTAAATTGAACTTACAAAGTTTAATAAGTAAGCTATCGATATACAGGACAGACTTTTCATACTGTCTAGTTGACATTTTATTAAAACATATTAAGCCCTACCCCAGACGTTATTGAATATACCGGTGGTTCGAAGCCCAAAGTCCCAAAATCAATTTTTTTTTATAAATATAAAGTTCTTCATAATGCTAATAAAGCAAATTGAGTTCGAATTTTTTTAGTATTTATGTCCTCTCACACTCAGTAAATTCAATGTAAATTTGCCCAAGTTATTTTTATTTGTATTTAAATGAGACTCCCAGTTTTGAACCATTGACATATCTGGTTTTTAGCGGGGTAAAAATTTGATAGAAATAAACATTAATTATACAATTCTGCTTCAGAATACACAATTTTCCACATTTCTTAACGATAATTCAATTTATCTAATTTTTCCGTTTAACCTTTAAAATTTCAGATGGATCGGGTCATTATTATGGCAGTTATCGTAGCGTTATCGCTTCAACCACTTTATCCCAAAAACTGTCGGGTTAAAGCAAAGAAGGAAACTTTGTAAAATAAACTCTACGCCGACAATTCCTGTACCACATGAGTTAATCGTAGCAGGTTTAAATCGGATAAATCGGACCCAAGCATTTTCTCAGGTACTTACCTAAGAACTAGAGGGACCTAGAAGGCCCAGACCAGCTTGTTCAGATATCAGGTCTTACAACCGGAGTTAAATGCATTGACCGAAGCAATGAACTAAATAAGCGACCTTGAACCCTATCCTCCGAAATTCAGGTCTCGTGCAGGCCTGTTTAAACTTTGTTAATAACTGATCAGGGGTTTCCCCGGCCAGCTCTCCTGCATGTTGCCCACTATATAATCATCCAACTAACGACAAGCTACGAGTATCCAACAATTACGGAACGCTATAATGAGAAAGTGGTCCGACATAATCCTTTCCAGAGCCCAGAAAGGTCTGTACAAAGCTTTTGTGTGTCTATACACATGTCTGTACAAAGATACCTCTCTTGTATAAAGTCTTTTTATTATGCTATTATTGAGAGTTTTGTTTTATTAATAAAGTGTTTTTAATCTTTACTGATGCTTGCCATACCGAAGGTCCATCCACCAGAGGCACATAACGCATTGCGGCAATTTACAAATCCGTTGTTTAACACCATGACTCCAACCTTAGTTCATCGATGTCAACAAGACAGCCATGAAACTAAGCTTATGTCAGGTTTTAGTGATATTTTAAAATTTTTTTTCTTTCTTTCAATAACAACTTATCCAACTTATTCCTTTACAATAGGCAATAAATAATTGAGATAAGTGTTTTCATTCATACCATATTTACAATTCATCATTCGTTCGCACATTCATACAATATTTACAAACATTTACAAACAGCCCAGGGGCCCCCCAAGTCCACACGGTTGTTGCCTCCGAAGCGAAAGAGGAAGCGGAGTCTCGGGAAGTCCCCCACGCTCCCCACCAGCCACGTCACCGGATACGAGCCAGCGGAGCGAACGAAGAGCGCGAGAGCCACATACGCTCAGGACATGATTGGAGAAACTGGCCATTGCCAGGAATCCCACTGTGCGCATTTATAGTAGGTCACGAGGCCACTGCCGTTTCAGTCTCCGGGGAGGATTATAGGGATGAGTGGAGCAGTGCAATGAATGTGCTACGGGATTAGGGTGGTTGGATAGGTTACTATGGAATTTCATGAATTTGGAAGGGATGAGTTTAAGAATGTAGGGTATATTAAGATCATTATGAAGGGTTTTGTTGGTGACGTAATAGGGGGCATTTACTATTGTTCTCAGGACTTTTGATTGAAAGGATTGGATGCGCTTGATGTTCGACTTTTTTGCTGTCCCCCATAGCTCTATTCCGTATGTCCAGATTGGTATATTTTAAAATAGTGCCCAAAGTTATCCTGAAGGTGAGCTCCCTCATCAAAAAATCCTGTGTTATGTAATTACATGAGAATTAGCTAAACAGTATTGCATACCCTCATAAACTGTATAACATTCAGTATTGCAACAGTAAACATAAGACACACAAAGAGCCATTCCTAAAGGAGTTATAAACGAAAAAAAAGATCTGAGGTTTATTCTTCAACCTCCAGTCCATACCTGTGTCTGTACAAAACTACCTCTCTTGTATAAGGTCTTGCTATTATTGTGAGTTTTCTTTATTAATAAAGTTTTTTTTAATCTTTATTGTTGTGAGGCATTCCTCTTTATTAACAGGCATTCCGACAAATAGACAAAAGTTCATCGCTATGATAGAAAATCCCCTCGGGTTCGGTACAGGTTTTTTGCCTAAAAAAATCTAAAAGATTAGAAACTTCAATATATGTAGAAAGTTTTTCCTTTTTTTTCCCCTTAAGGCGGAAAACTCACTCAAAGGGTATTGTAATATTGGACGTTTTCCCCTCCACTGCCTCTCAAATGCAGTTTAGCATCCAAAAGCTTCTTTTTTTTATTTTTGTAAATTTCCTCTTTTAAGTCTTAGAAGAATTGTTTGTGACACAAGGAAATCAAATTATCTATTAATACTTGCAATATCATCAGATCTTCCGGATAGTTTATAGTTTCGTACCACGAATAAAGTTATTAAATCTTCTGCAATGGAAGTTTCACCAGCCAAGTGAAATTAATTCTTCGAGACTCACCGACCTGAAAAGGTCCTTCCCGGTCTCCTTTTAGTTTTACCCAGACCGGCTAATTAAATTACAGCCCATTAATCAAGGTACCGATCTTTATTAAAGCCTCGAGTGGATAATTTGTCTCTACCCTGTGACTTACACCTGCCTCCTGCGGGCACGGTATCTGGAGCCAACCGCGCCTCATCACCCACGCACTAGTCACAATGATGAGTAATGGGCTCCTTTCTAGTGAATTTGTTAAAGGAAACCCAAATCAACATATAATATACGCCTACATTATATTCTAAATATCTTATGATTAAGAGAGTGAATCGACACTCTCTATATAGATTATATATACCCTCCCCCGACATGTGATTTTCACCTACTTTCAATCGATACCAGAAATAACTCAAAGTACCAGAATTACCATTATTCTTATTGTGGCCAGCCTGTTGGAATTACTTAATGAAGTAAGGACTACATTTAAATTAGCCATAAAATAGTCGGATTTAAAAAAAAAATTTTCTTTGACAATATTAATTCAAATGCTGGATTGAACTATATTTTAATCAAATTTCCTTATGTAGAAATTCCAATTTGTTGGCACTACTGTACGTTGTCCACTCTGTTGTTGGCATTGTTAGTTGCCAATAGAAGGAAAAACATTTAAGGATAAAACAGTTTCCTAACCGAATTGTTGTACTTTTTATGATTATTAGCCTTTTTGGAAATTTTATAAAAAAAAAAAAAAGTAATCATATAATTTTGTAACATATACAAAGTAGTATTCTGTACCTTTCTGATTTCCATGTATAATAATAAAAGGGGTTGATTTATTAATGATAGAACTGGTTTGTCTTCATATGAGCAGTTTTATTTCCACATGCGATCGAGACTGTAAAAATAGTATAACAAAATAGGCAGGCTGGAAATAGTGGGAAGATCCCCATTTTAAATATCAGACAATTCTTCCATCTACCAACCGGTAATAGACTTCGTCATAAACTGAATGATATGTTAAACTCAGAGTTAAACGATTCCTTAAATTCCACCTCGACTAAACACTGACCTGGACACAACAAACAGACGACTCAAAAGACAACGGTTGACTCAACTTATTGGACAACTGTATATACTGCTAAACAGAAAATCTTATCTCTCAATAGAAAAGAAAATACTGATTTATAAAACCATCTTAAAACAAATCTGGACTTAAGCACTTGAAATCTAGGGGACAGCACTGAAAAAATCAAGCTCATCCAATTCTTTCAATCCAAACTCCTTGGACTTATTGGACCTCCATTTAAACACTTTTCTTGAACACATTTCCTCAATTTTTTAATCTCTAATTATTTTGTCAAAATGATCTAACATCCTAATTATCCAAGATTTCTACATATCAACTCCTCCTCTAAGGCAAATTCCTTGATATATCCTGTAATTTCTGACACTGGCCAGTTTCAAACTTCCCCCATACCTTGAACGTCTTGAACGGCTCTCACTTCTTGGTCTTTGCAAATGCTATCGAAAAGATGTGGCTGCAGGTGCACATCGGAGATCTTCTTCTTAGCTGAGGTGAATATATTTTTAAAAATCGTGAATTAATCAGAGAGTGAATCAATACAAAAAAAATCTATATAACGTTCCCGTTTATAACGATTTCCAGGCTATAACGCTCTTTTTCCTGGGCCCCGGTCCCAGCGGGGAATTGACCAATGAAAGTTTATTCGTTGTAACGCTCCTATTTTCCGTTTATACCACTCTGATGGAAGGATTAAAAACATTTTTTTCTAACGATATTTCCATTTTTTAAAGTAGGCATTATATTATACGCAAAAGTTAAATTAAAAGTAAAATTAAAACCAGGAAAGAAACAGCACGATGGCATGATCTACTAGATTCTACGGAAATAATATCTATGGATTTTCTCTCTCCTTTACAAGTTTCCACGGATTCAATTAACTTGTGCGTTTGCAAAATCAAACGCATTTTTCTTTTAGTATTTTATCTTCCTCGGTCCTAATAACATCTTATAAAATGACTCGAAAATATGCATTAAAAACGATTCGTAAACTTTTGATGGGCAATACGGAAGTAGAAGACGAAACTTTCAAAAACATCAATCAATTGGAAAACGATATTTTTAAAAAAAGCTTAGTTTGTAAACAAAAAAATAATAGATGACAATTTTGAGCCACGGCCATCTAACAAGTAATATAATGTATTTAATTAATTTTAATATCCAGAGACGCGGCTGATGTAGGAACGTGGGGGGCTTCCCAAGACTCCGCTTCGTCCTTCGCACGCGAGGGATGTGACAACCATGTGGACTTGTTTGTAAATATTGTATGAATGAGCGAGTAAATGATGAATTGTAAATATGGTATGAATGAGAACATTTTTCTCAATTACTTATTGCCTAATAAGGCAGATTGTAATTTTATCTTATAAAAAATTGTTGTGTTAGAGTTTAAATTAATTTTAAATATTCAATTTGCATGGAAATTATTTCATAACTTTTTTTCTATTTATACATATGACCTGTTTATATTTTTCTTTTTTATTCTACATTCGTTTATCTATTTATGTACTGTATATGTAAATACATATTTCGTTTTGAAATAAATACTTTCCATACTTAGCCGTTCTATTTGTTCATGGTAATAACGCTTTTCTGGCTATACCGCTCTTTTTCTTCGATCACTAGAAGAGCGTCATGACGAACATTCTACGTTTATTTACATTGATACTAGAACAGATATCAGTTTTTTATAAATTATAATTGTAGTTTTAACAAGTAAAATACATGTTTATTACCCCAGCAAATCTCAAAGCCAAACCACTGGCCGGAGATCTTTGTTTCTAGCCCTGTCAATATATTTATTCTTCGGAAAATAATCACAAGTCACAATTGTAATGATTAATTATATTGCAAAAATTGCATATTATGCGTTGAGGACCAAGGATCTGAGAATTCCCTGAGTCTTATAGAGGTATAGAAAACCTCATATGCCCTCAAAAAATCAGGAATAAATTTTCAAAGAAGAGTACAATGCAGTGTACTTAATGTTAACATAGAATAGTTTGCTTTTGATGGCATATATTTAACATTTACCGACGATATGTTAATACAATTTTTATTTTGTAATTCCACTCGTTTTTAATCTCCAACGTTTTAAGACAGGCAACCACGTATATAACTGTAGATGGAATGCCACTTCACTTGTGACTTGGTAACTCTTGTGAATAGAGTATAATCTTTTCAACCATGACCCTTCACTTGTAAAAGTATGCGTAATTTTTAATTAAAAGAAGAACGATTCCAGCAGTGTTTGTGTGAAAATACCACAAAGCTCAATGTGCCCTAAATGTAACTTAAATGTTTAAAATGTATATAATTAATGTTATATAATTCCTTTTGATGTTTTTGAAATGAATGCAGACGGCTAAAACTCTACTAGAAAAGGAAACATCAAGAAGTATTACCTTGAATATTTTTTTTTTTTAATACTGCAATACTTTTCATTTATTAGTTCAGTCCATCTTATTATTATTTCAAAATATAAAACTTTTCAGCCCCTCCTCTTACACTAGCCCGACTCTAGAGAAAAAATACGAGTATCCCTTCCTAACTTTTGACAGTGTTGTCAGGCTCAGTAAACTTTCCGACAATATTGTGAGCTTTCTGATCCATTATTCAGATATAAAGGCACTGGTTTCCACTCTTGAATTTGCTTTCGTTTAAGTATTTTTTCTTTTTAAAAATAGCAACATTGAGATAATCCAATATTCTTTCCTAGTTTTTCTACTTTCCCAGTGTGTATGATTCATATGTTCTTGTTTATGTTCTTTAAGAAAATGGAGTAAAATAAAAGCTATTATTGGTAAGAATCGTGGTACGTTTCCATAGAGATATTACGACTTTATATACTCAACCTAGTATAAGAAGAGTACACTTAGACTTAGTAAACTTAGATTCACAAACCAGCTGTAGCGACCGCTAACTACATAAGTTAAATCACCCTATACTCTGGTGCATATATATTGTAAGAAAAAGTAAAATAACAGGAACTAAGTGTATGTAAATCATTGTAAAGTGCTAAGCAATAAAACTCGGAAGCAAAACAAGTCATAAACAGCCAGGTACACACAGGCCTAAGAGACAGGGGACCAGGGGTACGCCTGGCATGCCATTTCCAGTCGTAAACTTAGCAACCCTTTTAGTGCATCTCTATCGGTCACGTGTCTCGGCGCAGGTGTGCAGGGGTACCATCTGGCAGCCATAAAAAAGTCATAATCAGTCCTTTAGGGGTCGAGAGGTCACGTAATCTGTCAGCAGGTCGCATTTTCTCACGCCGGCCAAAGCTCTCCCCCCCCCCCCCCCAAGCAGGAACGATAGTTAAACCAGGGCGTTTGGCCCTGTAAGTCTAGTCTCCTCATCAGCCTCTGAGTCTCCTCATCCACCTTTACTCGGTGACGCCGTACGCCAGGGCCCCTGGCCCTGGAAGTTAGTCTCCCAGTCTCTCCTCATCCGTCTCTTAATCTCCTCGCCAGTCTCCTTGCAGACTCTCTGGCAACCTGTAACTATGCTTGTTTCGCTTTCGCTCGAACTCTGAAAACTTGCCTTATTCTTTATGAAACCTCTGTACCTCTTCACTTGAACATAGTGCATTGTCGGGGCACATACCTACCATAAAATGGAGTCAGATAATAACGCCGTCCCGGAACGATTGTCCAGGTTATAAACTCAAACAATCCGCACTTGTCATCAGGGCTAGGTGATCAGGCACCTCCTAGTGACACCAGCCATCAAAAATTAGTAAAGTTACACTGCCTATTCACTCCCACATGCTGATTCCTTCACAACAAATTACTATAATGAAACTAAATGTTATCTATTCACAACATTTTATCGCAAAAACAACATGTCTTGTTTCAGACAATGCAAGATTGCACGTATATAAAAACACAGGAGGGTACCCTTTTTATTTGTTTAGATTTGCATCGTAAACATGGCCGCGAATAGTTTCTGGTTAAAACGAACTATTATTATGACAATCAACGTCACTTAAGAAGACTTTGTAAAATCTTCAAACTAGGTGGTTCCTCTAAATTTTTAGGGAAAAGAACCGTGTACTACCAAGCCGGTTTAAAAAGGGCCTCAATATACTTTCCTTAATAAGTTTTTAGCCTCTAGACTCGTTATCATCCCTATTCAAAACCTCCTTAATAACTCAGCTCTTATAATTAACATCTTAACAAGGCTCACCCCACCACCTCTCACTCCCTCTTTCTCTCTCTCACTCCCTCTCATTTCCCCTATAGTCATTGAAAAAATAATTTAAAAATAAGAGGTGCCAGTTTCACTCGCAACTGTGATTATTATCAGAAAAAAAACGCAAAGAGAAAAATCTAATTCTCCCAGCTCGTATAGCTTCGGTTCCTTTGGGATGACATAATATGATCCTTTCAAGACCTGCTCTACTGTTGAAAAGGGAATAGTAAATACTGGTAACAAAACATTTTCGACAAAGCGGTGCTTTAATCATGAGCTTTTGTCTTATAATGCCGTAATTCCTCTTGTTTAGTTTCCTCTCCTAAATTATTCTATTTCAACCAAGCTTAGGTCATATTGTCTTTCTTAATTAATTTATGCTCTTCAATTTGATTTTTTTTTTTATTTTTTATTTTATCCCTGTTTAATTTCGATTAAACGTTCTGGAATACAAACGAGTACTTCACATCGTAATAATTTTATTTCAAAAGAATCGAGTACTTCTCTTGACAGAGTATGAGTTTCAAGTGATTATTTTTTAGAGTTAATTAGTTTTAGCATTTTTTTTTTGACTCATTTACACAATACTTCTTCTAAAAAGCCTTGGTGAGTTGGCACGGTCAGTTGATGCCATTCTTAAGTCTCAGGTGCCAAGCAATATCCTCGAGCAGTGTTGTCGAATTCTTCTTGTTCCTTGAAACTGTTGCGAGATCACTTTTCTTGGGATCTCCTTGGTGTCCATTTTAGTGCACAGGAACCATGCTAGTCTAGTAAATATGGACATGTCTATGGCATTTTAGAAGCAGCACTATTCTTGGGTTCTTCTCTCCCCAGGTGGAGACATAATTAGGTATGGTTATTACCGGTATAGTGCAAGTATTTGTACAAACCGGTCTTTGTAGGATTAATAGAAATCTACTTATAAAGTGTTTAGCAAGGGCGAAGTAACTGCTATAAAAGTCAAATAATTAGATTTCCTAATGAAAAAATGTCTTTTAAATGAAATGAATAAACAAAATTTATTCAGCATTGTGAAAATTAGAGTAACAAGAGGACAATTATATAGGACCACTATTTCACATATAGATGCGCATAGAAATAAATGTGATTATTTTTAAATGAATTACATGATAAATAAATAAATTTAAATTAAAAAACCACAGAACTAGCAAACATCCGATTTTTATCATTAATGTTTTCTTAATTATTGTAATCCATTCGATTTAACTATTCAAGCACTGAGGAAGGCTGTTTT
Source organism: Acanthosoma haemorrhoidale (assembly GCA_930367205.1). NCBI lineage: Eukaryota > Metazoa > Arthropoda > Insecta > Hemiptera > Acanthosomatidae > Acanthosoma > Acanthosoma haemorrhoidale. The sequence goes on along the minus strand of OV884015.1, from coordinate 80,556,643 downwards.
CCAAATATATGACTTTGGAGAGAGACAAAATTGTTTATTTCTTAAAATTCCTAAAATCCCTACGTAGTAATAAAACAAAAAACTACATATTTTGTGGATATGACGCAAAAAAAGTGCAATTTGCAACAACCTGACTATTGAACATTGTAGGATGAACATTGTTTATATTGTGATCAATTTTAAAATAGTGGATTAAAAGAATTGAAGTAATTGATAAAAACCGGAAACTGGCAGGGAATAAGAATAATGGATGATTGCTTACAGGCGAGAACGGAGCAGTCAAAAGAAACCGATCTGTGAGAATGGGCCACAGATGCTCATTCTTGCTGTAGTCAAAGTGGGGATGGATGGGAAAGGAAACGAGAAGTTTTCGGGTTTCTTGAGAAAGGAGAAGGTGGGGCTGTTTGAATAATTATTGAGTGTGTATAGAATGTCTACTGATTTTTGGATACATGCTTATTTTATCTTTTATATCAGCCAGCAGCGGAGGTTTTTGATAAGTTAGCAGTAGTGGAATGTTATTGAGAAATCTGTTTCAACATATCGCGTGAAATTTTCTATCCCGTTTAAAAAGAAAATATTAGTTACATGGTGGAGAAAGTGCTTCTAAAAGGATACGATCCTGGGCTGAAATCCCGGCTCTATGACTATATTTTCTCTTTTAAAGCAATAACTATTAAAATTTATTCCCGACGGATTACATACAATAATTATAATTATGAATAACAAGGAATCTAACTCACAACCAGGACCTATAGGTCTAGTTTATAAAATGATTAGCGTTTGAGTAAAATTTACGAGAGCAATAAATCCTCCAGTCAAAGCTGATACAGAGACAAAACACAGGACGAAAAATTAATGATATATGTAAGCTCTGAACGATCCAGGGCGTTCCTGCTTGGTTGCGGGTCAGCACTTTTTGAATATATCCTACTGCCAAACAAAGGGAAATATTCCGTCCATATGTGTAGGAAAATATGCATCCTACTTGAACCAATTTTCTTTTTTATTGCGTTTTCATTGAACTGGCTTATTTTGTTTGCCCATTCGCCCTCATTTAATTGTTTATTAAATGAACTAGTTAACCTTGTTGAACTAGATAAAAACAAGTGTTTTGAAAAAAATAGAATTTTTAATTTATAGATTAATGATATATGTTCCCCCACATTTGAACATATATTGACTTTAATGGCTACTGTACTCTTTAGTTCCACACCAGATCAAAACATTTTCTATCCGTGGGTTTGTATAAATCCCACAAAACTGCAAATGAAACATTTTATTTTTTCCTTAGCCATATAATTGCTTAGTTATTGACCATTAATGCTCTTTAATTACCACTGTCAGGCTCGGGTTTATACCTGAGTATCCCTAAAGTGGGGAGGAGACGCCCGCCGCGGGGTAGGGTCGCTACAACCTCTTAGCCGCCGTCCGGCGAGCGCCCAGAAAGAGATAAGGCGGGCGGACCTGTGGTCTTTCGCCCAGGCTGCCGACCTAATCGGCGGGCAACTTTAATTTGCTTTGATCTGACTCCATAAGATCTTTAGAAGGTGTGTGTGCCCCGACAAAGCACTATGTTCAGGAGAAGAGGTACAGGGTAGGTTTATAGGTAGTTTATGTGGTCTTGGAATGACCACGAATTCACACTCGGTGTCTAAGGGTAGGCAAAAACCGTCCGGATCCCAAAGGCGAGTGTGAACCGGAGAGAGGCAGACTGGATTGCAATGGGAGTCCCTGCTAGGGAAATTTGCAGGGCCACGGCAACCGTTTTTTTTATTTCAAAACCTCAAAACAAAAATAATTCAATGTAAAAAAATAATAATTGGATTACAGATTTCTCCTCTTCCTGCATTCACATGAATTTGGAGGAGTGCATAAATATAATAAAATTTTTGTTGTGGTTAAAAGTTCATCGTTCTTATACAACACTAGGTAATGAGGCTCACCTTCGCCTTGTCACCGACACCGGCAACCGTCGTCCGCGAGGGAGAGGTCTCTCCCAAGGAGGTGTGGGGTCTGACGACGCCGTACTAAAACATAGCGAGGTTAGGAGAGAGAGAGATGTAGAGGTAGTTAAATGAGAAGTCTATGATTTTGAGTAGAGCAGCAGGCGCCAGTGCAGAGAGAGAGGAGAGAGTAGTGTTCCAAGTGGTGGTCCAATTCGTTATGTTAATTTGGTCTGAGGCCGAAGCTTATATAGGAGGCCAGCCGTTAGGGTGGGGGTAAGTCCCCACCTACGGATGCTCCCCTACTACTTCAGTCCCTCTTCCCACTCTCACTGACGTCATAATCTTTATTAACATAATGAAAAATAGATAAATATTTTCTGATATTCATTTGATGATATAGATACAAGGTCTGATACGAGAAGAGGGTGACTTATAATTATTTGTAATTAAGAGGTGGCCACAACAACCACTATTTTGCTAGTTCTCAAGTCATCTTTTAGAATCACCATGGGCTTAAAACGGATACTAAAGCTGCATGTATCTATCACTAAGCATAATGGTTTCTGGTTTACCCCTAGAAAGTCCAAAAATCTCGCTTTAGGTAAAGTGACTTTAAAAAAGTTCTAAAAGTATGAATATAATGTATTATAATATGAAGAATGATATAAGTTGTGAAGTATTTGAACCACTAAATATGGTTTAAAAAGACTTGGTTTCTTAACTTGTAAGCCCTGCTTGCCTTTCAAGCATTCCATTTATTTAGTTCGATTCGGCTTGAATTGCTGCTAGCCTGGTGGGCACTGTTGTTGGATTTTTACTCGAAAACGAACACAGCAACTCTCATCATGTATTTCATTGTTCTTGTTAATTATATATTATTAATCTATTATATAAAAACCTATTTCAAACGTAAATTATTATATCAGATAATAATGGATGTATTACTCGCATTGATGTTCTTAACGATTGTTTTAATAACCTTGAAAGAACATCGTTGGTTTTAATCAATGATGATGAGTTTAGATAATGAATTTGATTACAAAATAAATTAAGAATGAAGAAATAACTGTATTCATATAAAATAATAAATTACCTAGTACATTCAATTTTAACCAGAACGTACATCTGCAGACAACATTTTCGTATTACATAAATATATATTCTTAAAAAAAAAAAAAGTACATAGTTTGTTATAAAAATGACAAAGCGAAATAAAGTTTAAACCTCTATGAGAAAAAAAATAACAGTACATAAAATAAAAGATTTTTTAGCTCCATTCAGTAAATAAAGTCATAGATAGATCGTCAAATAAAACCAACCAATAAGAAGAAGTCAATAAAATAAAATATAATAAAAGTATGAAAATTTAATATGAAGAACAAATCGATCCCAAACTAGCAATCGTCTTTCAGGATGGGGAGGAGGTGTTGCAATATGAGAAAGCATGAAGTTTGCTGGACATTAGGAGCGAGAGAGTTCCAGAGAGTAATATAACGAGCGAGGAAGGGACGATCATATGATACAGTTTTGAGGACAGGAGTTTAAAGATCAGAGAGTCTGGATATTGTGTCTGGGAGCTGACTGGGGATTTGAACTGTAGAATATTGTATATATAAGGAAGGTAATGGCGATTTATGGTTTTGAAAAGGAATGATCAGAGAAAATATAATACAAGTAAAGGGAGGGAAGAATCTACCTAACTCGGCGTTGTTAGAATACACAAAATGTTATTTACGCCTGTTAAAATTGGCCTCAATGCTACATGAATATATATACTGTATTTATATAATTCAATTTAGGTCCTCCAACGACTCGTATAACACGAGATCTCATAGAGTTACGCCTCATATCCTAAATTTGATTGAACTACCTTTTTGAACTTGTTAGTACAAGCTGTGAGAACTTTGCTCAAAACAACTGATATTTTATAGCATAATTTAAAATACTAAGTCTTTTTTTTTTTTTCTTCATAGCCCCTTCAAATTCACAGATATTTATATATAATTATAGATCCTCAGGCGAATCTATTTACAAATTATTTTTGTATTTCCTGTAGCATCACTACATTCTATACAGGTTTTGTCGTTTTATAAAAATTATATAATGAATAAACAAGTATAATGATATACATTATACGTGTGACTGGACTAAACTGACTAATAATGGTGATGGGGCTCACCTTTTTGATCAACTTTAAAACTGACTTACATACTAATTCATAACCTAATTTTTCCCCGACAGTCTGTTGCCATCGATGCGGGAGGGGTGGTGGGGTCATGGTGTTAAACAGGGGTTGGTCAGGTGCTGCAACGAGTCCAAAAACTTAATGTGTCTCCGGCGGATGAACTCACCCACCGATGGCACACCCAGCAACGGGTGCAGGTCAGCGTTCTTCAACCTCTCGAAAGAGGTATGTCGGACCACTTTTCGCATGAACCCATTCCGGAAGTGATGGAGACATTTGGCTGTATTGTCGGTCAAGTGGGTAAATAGTGGAGCACCGTACACCAGAGCTGGCTGGAGGACACATTTATATATCATCAATTTGAGACGAAGCGACAAGTTAGGTGAAGTTCACAAGTTCGATAGCTGGTAAGATCTTTGTCTTACTTTTTCTATTTTATTACTAAAATGAGTTGAGAAATGGAGATGCGTATCCATTTTTATACCCAAATAGTGCATTGAGAAAGCTGGGGAGATCTCTTGCTCTCCTATGCTATACGATTTTGGCAAGGATTTTTTCCCCTTTTGGAGGGAGAAGATTATGCAGTCGGTCTTCCCGGCGTTTACACTGATGTTTAACATGCCCATTATGTCACGGTGCAAACGGTATTGCTGAAACAGCTGCCGAGGAGAGGGATTGCCCAACTCGTTAACCTGTACAATTCATGTATCAGGTTACGATACTTTCCGACAGCGTGGAAACAAGCTATCTTGTTCCCGCTGCGCAAGACCACAAAGAGAGGCGACCACCCAGCCCACTATCGCCCGATCAGTCTCTTCCCTCACATGGGGAAGATTCTCGAAAAGATAATACTGAACTACCTGAAGGAGTTCTGTTCGAAAAATGTTATCATTCCGAACGAGCAGACAGGTTTAGGCTCATCTGAGTATAATACTGTACTGCCAGAATACAGCAACTGCTATGATCTCGTTGAACTGCACGCAGGCTTTTGACTCAGTACCACGGGATGCTATGCCGACAGCGTTGTGACTAAGTACCTTGTACCTACTTAATTATAAATTAGTAGAAGAGTTTTTGTGAGATTTGATGAAAGAGAGTTTAAGGTTTTCACCAAATTTATAATAGACAACCTTTCGGCATACTATGCATGTCTTCATCGGGTCTTCGAGTCTCAGATATTAGGAAGCATTGACTGTTTCAAACTTTCCCAACATACTCTTTTATATTTTCAAGGCAAATAATGAATTTTCTACATGACTCCTAACTATCGATATTATCCACACATACTTTTTCTGTGTGTCTCTGGCACCATCTAATCGCTATTCCTCACTGTAGGTCCTCGAGATTACAAAATTACCTTACATACATGTTTTTCCATATATAAATAAAACATATAAAAATTGCTATTCAATGCGATTCCACTTCCCATGTCCAATACTGTTACATACCTAGGTTTTCATCTAGATAAAAGGCTGGCTTGGAACTTACATACAAGACTTAAACAGAACTGACGGGACAAAAATTAAACAGACGGTGTAGACAGTTATACTGTTTACTTAACGGAAACTCTAATCTCACACTAGAAAACAGACTGCTTTCTATAACCAATTAGAACTTTCAGACTGAAACGGCCAGCTTTCTCAATGCACTATTTGGGTATAAAAATGGATAGGCATCTCCATTTCTCTACTCATTTTAGTAATAAAATAGAAAAAGTACGACAAAGGTCTTACCGGCTATCGCACTTGCTAACTTCACCTAACCTGTCACTTCGTCTTAAATTGATGATATATAAACGTGTCCTCCGGCCAGCTCTGCTGTACGGTGCCCCACTATTTACCCACTTGACTGACAATACAGCCAAATGTCTCCATCACTTCCGGAATGGGTTCATGCGAAAAGTGGTCCGACATACCTCTTTCGAGAGGTTGAAGAACGCTGACCTGCACCCGTTGCTGGGTGTGCCGTCGGTGGGTGAGTTCATCCGCCGGAGACACATTAAGTTTTTTGACTCGTTGCAGCACCTGACAAATCCAGTGTTTAACACTATGATCCCACCACCCCTCCCACATCGATGGCAACAGACTGTCGGGGAAAAATTAGGATAAGAATTAGTATGTAAGTTAGTTTTAAGGTTGATCAAAAAGGTGAGCCCCATCACCTTATTAGTCAGTTCAGTCAAGTCATGTAGAATGTATATCATTATACTTGTTTATTCATTATATAATTTCTATAAAATAACAAAACCTGTATATAATGTAGTGATGCTACAGGAAATACAAAATAATTTGTAAATAGATTCGCCAGAGGATCTATAATTATATATAATTATCTAATGTAAATTAAAAGGGGCTATGAAGAAAAAAAAAAAAAAAAAAAAGAAAAAAAAAAAAAACTGAAACGGCCAAACGAATAAAATCATTCCAATCCAAAGCCCTCAGAAGTGTAGTCAACGCTCCCTATTACATCACAAACATCCTTCACAGTAAACCAACTGTCCTTGGCCGTACACCCCCAAGATTTTTTATATTCCACAAAACCCTATGCACTTCTCCAAATACTCTTAACAATTCCTAATCCCGTAACACTCATCATTACAATAACAAATCTGCCCTGAAACAAAACCACACTGCCCACCACACCAATGCCCCAGGAGGAGGTCAACGGTTGAATAAATTCATGATAAATAAGATGAGCATCGGTATGAGTGTTCGAGAGGAAACTATAAAAACTGCCCCGGGGGTCTTGGACTTGGCGGATTCCCATGGCACAAATACCAAGATCTCACCAGTCATAGTGGTGGTGGCACCGACTACCAAAATAGAGGACCTCCAGAAAATTCGGAGTATAATTATGCCCTTTTTAGAGTGTTCCCCTTTAAACATCGAAAGGCATGCCACATATGCCAGGAGTTTGCTCAAACCAAAAACCACTGTTGTCAAACAGCTGTATGTGCTGTATGTCTGTGCTGTATGTGCAGCTGCTGTTTTTTCTCGCAAAAATATGCATCAAATAAATGCAACAGAGTACAGGAATCAAAGTGCTGTGGTAGTCCCGACGTGGCCCACAGACGGAGAACACCACCGGCCCAGCAGCAACACCAACAGCAGGAACCCACACTGAGATGGACCCCTCATCACACCGAACGTCCTATGAAGCACTTTCGGATTCTTATCCTTCTTGGACATCGCACGCCATGGATGAGTACAAAGTACCTAACTTTAGCGCCGATGGCCTTAAGAAAAAGTGCTGGCGCTAATAGCGATCTCCGCCTCGGACACCACCGTACTCACGGGGACGAGAATCGAGAGCTCGTGAAATTTCTCAATGTACTATCTCTACATGTATAACATTCCATTTCTCTACCCATATCGAGACAAAATAGAAAAATTACAACACAAGCCTTATCGGCTTTCGCATTTGTTAACGTCCCCCAACTTGTCACTCCGTCTCAAACTGCTGATGTATAAAAGGCCAGCTCTGCTGTACGGTGCCTCGCTATATACTCAGTTGACTGACAGTCCAGCCAAAAATCTCCATTAATTTGAGAACGATATCATAAGAAAAGCAGTCAGACAAGCATCTCTCAAGAGGCTAAAGAACGCCGACCTGCACCCATTGCTTGGTGGACGGTCAGCGAGTGAGTCAGTGTTTAACACTATGACCCCACCACCATTCCCGCATCGATGGCAACAGACTGTCCAGGGAAACTAGGTTATGTTAGTTTATTTATATTTAGTATTAGTACAACTCACGCAAGCTTTATCAAATTCTCTGTTCACGCGATCTTTATACTGTACATCAGCCTACCATAGCAAAATTCTGGCAAACCTCACAAATTATATAAAATACAGACATACAACAGTAGAATCTATAATAATCAATCTGCACCTATTTAATGAAGGGTTTTTAAACAAAAAGAAAACAATTTAACAATGCAATTGCTGCTTATTACAACTATTGATTGACTATATATCTCGAAGCGGACACCATCCATCAATCTATATCAGTTTAACCCTCGACCTTTTACTTTCAACGTGGACAACTTTAATAGGATTGTTGTTTGGATGAGGTCTTCAGAAATAATGATATTTTTCACTCTAAAGGTCCTAACCGGTTTGTAAGTTTGATAAATTCTTTCAAAGGGACGCCGTCTTTGGGAAGGGGGGGATTGTTTCGCCTCGAGAACTGACCGGAGCGCTTTTTGCGCCCTGGAGCGTTACTGGAAGAACTAATAATCCGGTTAAAGGAGTTAGAGGCTGAGAGGTACCACTGCAAAGCGAAATCCGGCTAACAGGCTCGCAGCTTATAATCGAGTAGGGCTGCGGGACCTGATTCAATAAAATAGCTGCTACAGCGACACTGGATACAATATAGCTGCAAGTTCCACTGGGCCTTATCGCTCGCTCCGCTCCACCTAGTCGCCCCGTCAACTTCACTTCTTTGCCCTGCCTTATCTCTCATCGTACCCTTCAAGTCTCTCAGATAACTTACTTGTTTTTCTAACGTTCCACGACTTTTATAAATATGTACTTTGTTCGTTCCATTTACGTCATCACAAGTGGCTCTTTAACAATATTATTCAGGTCATAATAGCTATAATACTGTGTGGTACTGCTAATTGTGGAGTTTTACTTTTAGTAAATAAACTGTGTCTCTACAAAGCGTTATTTATTTGTCAAATACCTACAGATTGACTAACAGTCATTCTCAGAACTTAGTCAATTTTAATGGAATATAAAATTAATAAGAAATAATCGTAATTATCAACCCTTCTCTGTCTATTACATTATTCATAAATTCTTATTTTCCATTTAAATTATCTTTTAAAGGAATGAGGATCTCAAGAATGAGGGTTTTCCCCCCATATCTCCTTGTTATTAAAAATTATAGAATTTTTATATGGAATATAAGAATACAGATCCTATATGTATGAATCTATTTACAATAGGTCCTGTGCTTAGATACATTTCATACAATTTTACACTGTGATTCGCGATTGATCCAAAAGTATAATGTGCATTATACATTTAATGTCTAAAGATGTTTTAAAATCTTAACCTGATTTTCCCCGAGAGTCTGTTTTCATCGATGTGGGAAGGATGGTAAGGTCATAGTGTTTGTCAGGTTCTGGAATGAGTCAAAAACCTTGATGTGTCTCCGATGAACGAAGTCACTCACCGATGGCACCTAGCAAAGGGTGCATAGCGGTACTACTGTACATAGCGGTGTACAGTAGCAGCATGAGCGCCAAGGTAGCTCTAAGACAGGCTGAAGTAGCCTGTAACCAGATCAGTGAGAGATTGGGAAGACTCAATATCTCTGTAAACGCGGGTAAGGCTGACTGTGTAATTATCTCTTTTCAAAAGGGAAAAAGCCCGCTCCCTACAAGTTACATAGTAGTAACGGAGAAAAATTCACCAGCCAACGACCTAGTATATCTGGGAATTAAAATAGACAGACATCTCCATTTTAGTAACCATTTTGCGAAGAAGTTGAAGCTAACACGCACGAAGTCTTACCGGCTTGCGCACTTATTAACTTCCCCCAATCTATCACTGCGTCTCAAGCTATTGATATACAAGAGCATACTGAGGCCTACTCTGCTGTATGGTGCACCGCTATTTCGTTATCTGACGTATACGACCGCTAAGAAACTCCAACAACTCCAAAACGGTATACTGATGAAAGTGGTCAGAGGTACTTCATTCGAGCAGCAAAGAAACAGTGAGCTGTATGAGATATTTGAGTTGCCTACGGTGGATGAATTCATCCAGCGTAGACATATCAAATTTTTCGACTCATTACAATATTTAACAAACCCGGTGTTTAACACTATAACCCCCACTCTGTTCCCCCATCGATGGCAGGACGCTGTCGCGGCTGGAACACTCTAGTCCTAGGTTCTAGGTAGAGATTTAGTTTGTTTTTTTTTGTTCCTAGTGTTTAGTGTTTGGTGTCGGTGACAAATAGAAGGTGAGCCTCATCACCTAGTGTTGTATAAGAACGATAAACTTTTAACGACAATAAAAATTTTATTATATTTGTGCACTCCGCCAAATGCATGGAAATGCAGAAAGAGGAAAAATATGTAATGCAATAATTTTTTGTACATTGTATTATTTTGTTTAGGGTTTTGAAATTAAAAAAAAAAAAAAAAAAAGACCAACAACAAGCCTCTAACGGCCACCCATCACTGCTACCCAACTAAATAAGACTGCACTACATCTCTAGAGGGACTCTAGGCCCAGCCACCAGTGGACTCTCACCACTGTACCGCAACAATCAACCTCTACCGAGGCTTCCCACACTTCTTAATTCCCTCACACCACCTTCAAGCAGGTACTTCTAGTACAAGGATCCGATCAACCCAAATATCCAATCCAAAACCCAATATATTTTTCCCTCTCCCTTAATCTTATAATTAGAGAGCTAAGAAAAAAACAAAAATTAAAGAATTGAATGGAAAAAAATCTATTTCAAGACAAAATCCCCTAGGAATAACAACAGTTGTCAGAATACAGTTTTATATTTGGCAAAAAAAATATTAGGTACACTACAAAAAAAAACAGCAATGTCAAATAAGGTGTGAGTCTTTGCTAGAAAAAAAAATCATAACAAGATTATTTAACTGCATTTTGCAAATGAAATCATAGATGGATAGACATAACAAAAAAAAAGTCACAATATACAACAAAAAATAAAACTACCTAATGATACCAATAGGTTGTTACAAAGGGGAGGGAGTACTGGCTAGCTAAATTTTCAATAGCGAGAAAAAAAACAAGCATGAAAATATAATATAAGAACTAAACTTGGGAACGAAACTAGCAACCGCCTGTCTGGATAGTAAGGAGCTCTTGGAATAGGAGGGTGTTGAACCTTCTTAGGGATGTAGCACGGTGGATATTCGAAAGGAGAGAATTCCAAAGGGTAGTGGAGCGAGCAAGGACGAAACAAACTGCCGTTTTCTGGGCAGGGATATAAAGGGCCGAGAGATGGGATTTTGAGTACCGGAAGTGGACTAAGGACTTAAACTGTAAAATATTGCATATATAAGAAGGTTGATGAATATTAATGGTTTGGAAGAGAAACGAGCCAAGGAAATATTGCGCACGGGAAGGGGGGAATAGCCACCCTAAATTGGCATGGAGCTGGGAGACCAGAGCGCCACGCAGTCCCTGAGACAAAACTAACGAAGCAATGATTCGCTTGAAAATGTCGTTGAGTCCCCTCAAGAGACCTCCACATACCTCACGGGGGAGTGAGGGAAAATAAGGGAGGATACAAAGAGTTGACGCGTTGACTAGGGGATCAGATTTCGAAAGCGATGGAATACTTTTAGGGTACCTATTGACCGCCGGGAAATTTGGGAGATATATTGGTTCCGGAAGAGGGTTTTATCAATGTTTATCCCAAGGATTTTATCGTTGGATCGGAAAGTTACAGGATGGTTATCGAGATTTAACACAGGAAAATCAGTAAAATATCTGAGGAGGAAAATCATTTACTACACTTTTATGTTCATATGCATAAAAACTCAAATTGCATAAAAAAAATTGAGCATAATGTTTAACTGTCGCAAAAATCTTGTTTTTTTTTTATTATTTGTTTGAGTTCAAATGCAACAGCAGTTTCTTAAACTCAACCCATCTATCAATTGTTTCCAAACACAATATGTGAAGTCAACTTCAACATGCCTTCGTCAGACATATTAAATCGAATTAAAGATTTTTTTTTTCATCTTTACTGTACTTAAATAAATGGCTACTAAAAAGTAACGATCACAGTGTCACTGGCTGTTCGTAATCATAAATCAATTAAGCCTTAATGAGTATGTTACGTCTTATTTATGTTAATATTCTTTTATTTGATATTCTACTCAATATCCTATACAATCTTTAGGTACTCCACTATTAAATAAGTATTAAATTAAATAAAAATTATGTTTTTTTTAATAATCTATTAGGCAATACTGATATTTATTACACATCATCTCTCCTAGACATGAAAGCATAATATAAAATAACTAATAAAAATAAAACAGACGCTTTGGACAACTGTACAGACTACTTCAAAGGACATCCCATCTCTCAATAGAAAATAAACTACTAATCTACAAAGTTATACTTAAACCAATCTGGACATACGGAATAGAGCTATGGGGGACAGCAAAAAAGTCGAACATCAAGCGTATCCAATCCTTTCAATCAAAAGTCCTGAGAACAATAGTAAATGCCCCTTATTATGTCAGCAACAAAACCCTTCATAACGATCTTAATATACCCTACATTCTAGAACTCATCCCTTCCAAGTTTATGAAATTCCACAGCAGCCTTTCCAACCACCCTAATCCTCTAGCACAGTCATTGCACTGCGCCAATCATCCCTATAATCCTCCTCGGAGACTGAAACGGCAGTGGCATCGTGACCTGCTACAAGCGCGTGACAGTGGGAGTCCTGGCAATGGCCAGTTTCTCCAATCATGTCTTGAGCGTCTGTGGCTCTCGCGCTCTTGGTCAGCCTCCACTAGCTAGCATCCGGTGACGCGGCTGACGGAGGATCGTGGGGGACTTCCCAAGACTCCGCTTTCTCTTCGCATGTGGATTTGGGAAGTCTCTGGGCTGTCTGTAAATATTGTGTGAATAAGAGCATTTATCTTATTACTTATTGCCTTATAAAAGGCAGATTGTAATTATAGCACAATAAAGGAGTAAATTCAATAAAAATAAATAAAACCAATGGCTATGAAGGGTGCCATTTTCTGTTCTATATCGTAGCAATATGATGAAAAGTCATGTGTGGTTACAACAGGGACGAGGAAATCTTGACAAAATGTTAAAGGAATAGCACGAAAGTATTTCTCCACAAAAAAAGGAGATAAAGTTTATTTGATAGCTACCATAAAATTCTGCACAGCCTATCGTTTGGGGAAATTACTTAGGGTCTCTCTATGTTCGTTTCCTACAGCTCTTCTTTAAAACACCATTTACGGCTTACATAAAAACCCTGAGTTTCGATTCAATTTGATCCGAGTCCCCAGAAACAGTTTGTAGCGTACATTATCATTGCGTATATTCTATTAGTAGAACTCCATTCGCTTCTCACTTACTTGGGTGGAAAATGATACGCTGAACCTTCAACGGTATCTTGAGTGGTTGTTGTTTTTTATAGGCGTATAACCAAGTGGTCATCAACGCCTTACGGAATGTTATACGCCTTACGCATTTTGAGGATAAAATGGAAAATTCCTTCATCAAAAACCGCTCTTTGTTGAAGGTTTGATGGACGAGGAACGAGTAACCCGCATAATTAAGTGTTTTGAACACAGTTATATATATTTTAATGAGATGTAAGTATTATTAAAGTGGTTTCAGTTATATGTGTCATCTTCCGTTCAATACTCATATTTTCATCCTAAATATCTTTTTATTCAATTATTGCCATAGGTAGGAGATCGCACTCAATCTGTAAATTAAAGGTAACCGGTTTATTCTGCATAGCCATCCTTGTGTAAATGTCGTATCGATAATTTCATATTGCAAACATTTTTTTTTTTTAGACAAAACTCCTCAAATTAACGCGCGTACTCTTATTTAAAGTACGAAAAATTATTATGGAATTAGAAAAAGAAAAATAATACAAAAAGAATATTTAATAAATAAAATAGCGTAAAAAAAAATTACAAATGTTAAACGTAAACTGCTAGTAAAAACAAATTATCAGTGTACCTGCAAATATAAAGCTAAGAAAATTAATAATTCTTAAAAATGAAATAAAGATTAAGCACAGTTTAAAAAAATTATTAGAAATATATAAGTAATTCCATCAATTCTGAAAATAACTAATATTAATTACTTTTCTAATAGAAAAAAAAATTATCTGGATTTGGGAGGGCTGTTTGTAAATTCTGTATGAATGAGCGAGTGAATGAAAATTGTAAATATGGTATGAATGAGAACATATATCGCAATTACTTATTATCCAGAGTGTAATTTTATCACCATAAAGAAGTTTCTATGTATAAAATGGAATTGAATACAATTTTTCCCTCAGCTGTTTTAATAGTTCTTGTGACAATATTTTATACATTTATTTATTTTTAAATTAGAGGGCTAGATTTAGTGACCAAGATGCGAGATGACAACTTATTTTTGCTCAAAAATGCTGAATAATTTTTCCATAACCAATTAATAAGTTTTAAGAAACTCAAGACATTTATTCATTCTATATGAAATAAATGATTTTGCTTGCCAATCAATACTATTGAGTTTACGATTGGAAAATCGTTTGAAGCGTCTTAAGAAACATACGTGCTAGAGTCACTTTTCATCACCAAAGAAAAATCTGAAATCAAGAAAAGGTGACAATAAACAAGCGTATCAACTTTTATTATCATAGGAGATAACACGCTGACAACTAGGGCAAACCGCTCCGGACTCAGAGAAGTATATTAAATTCCACCCCAGCATTCTCCGGACTTTCACCGCTTTAATTATACCGCACCAGGATTGCCTAGCCACCTACGAAACTTTCAAAGGGATGTGTACTGTATGCCTCCACATAAGTACAAACTCACCTTTCGTTTGACAGAGGAATTGTCTCAAACTAGAAATAATTTGAGCCATTCTCAAAAAAATCGAGAACATAATAGGTCTAGACATTGTTCTAGCCGATAATAATATAACTGTATGTGTCCGTTAATACATGAACTGTAAAGGGTAGCAGATGGATAGTTTAAACATCGAAATTCCATATAACTGTTAGTAAAGTAAGGGTATTCACTCTCTGGAATAATCTAAATACTGGAAAGCAGCTTAGCTTCTTCCAATCCTTCTCAAACTTCATATTTTAATTTTCTAAAAACCTTAAAAGACTTACCAGATCAATATTTTTATAATCGTTTGATTTTAGCAGCTCATACTTCCCCTTAAGCGGTAATTATAAACAGTAACCAACGATAATCCTAATTTCTTAGAGGTCATATTTATTTAGTGTTTTCGATTGAATAGCATTTACCAGTTATCAAGAAAGGTAGACAGTAAATGAAACACTCACTACCTCTCTTATTACAACAGTTAAACAAAGCAACCTTGGCTTTTCATTTTTTTATATTAATAATTATGCGAAGTTCTAAGAAACCATGTTATGAACTATTATTCAAATATTTTTCGGGGCTCATCGGATGATTACAACATTGTTCTCAAACTATCAAGAAAGCGTTAACTTTGCCGCCCTCACAGATGTACGGAAAAACAAATAACTCCAGGGAATATTCTACCCTTCCCAGGTCAACGTGGTAGTGACGATATCTTACCGGAAACAGAATCTTTCGACAATCGAAAAGACAGGACGAAAGGACAATAAAAGATACTCAAGGTGCAGAACCCTACAACACCTAGCTGTGGACAGTTACCACACTAAAGAGGTAAGATCAAGATTAAAGGGGTAAGGGTAAGAGGGGTAAAGGGGTAACAAAGATTAAACGCGAACAACAACATTGCTCAAAATGACAAATAATTCCTAGGAATTGTATTATAAAGTTGTACAAAAATAAGGACATGCCATATGCAAATCATATATATGGCCTATTTAGTGTGGTAACTGTCCACAGCAGGGTGTTGTAGGGTTCTGCACCTTGAGTATATTTTATTGTCCTTGCATCCTGTTTTTTCTACTGTGGAAAGGTCGGCTGCAGCTGTTATCTATATATATTTTTTTTTTATAATTTGGGATTGCCATTTCACCTTAGTAAAGTTAAGTTCCTGTTTTTACCCTTCTGGCCACGCTCGGTCGGGGTTCAATATTTGATGTGGGTTTAAGGTTACCGTTTCCGTAATATCTTGCAATTTGAGATGGGTTGCTTCAGTATACATTTACGGCCTAGACGAGCATACCTCATTTCTTACGTTAACCAATCCCTATCATCTGCGGAGTCATGCTCGGGATGTTGAACCGTTTGTCAGTCTTCGAACAAACAATGAACGAAAATCCCATACCTTACAGAAGGCTTCACCAGTTCACAGCTACTCATTTAATCTAACAATAATTATTAAAACTAATTCCTCAGCAAGGTTACATGAAAAGTTATTTTTGAATGATAATAAAATGGTTTTCTTATTAATAATTATAGATAATAGCACGACCAAAAAACAAATAATTTCTTATTATTGAATATATTCAGGAATTCCCTACAAGTGAACAAGTAACGCTGACTTATATATAATATTTGATATTACGTAGCGAATACTTAAATAAGGAAAGAAAATTAAACATGAGCACAAAGCCACATCTAATTAGTACCGAAATTAATTAATAATGTACCGTATATGTTCTTATCCTCGTCCTATCCACATCATAATTAACTTCCCGGACAGGGATATTTCCTTGACACGCCTTAGTCTTATATAAGTATGTATTTATACAGACGCTTCAAATGATGAAGTACACAATGAAGTATGTATATTTTATAACTTCATGCTGAATAAAGCTCCGTAATAGTGCAACTTTGCAGGCAATAGTTCTGGATTCTGCATTAAAAAGATTAAACATGCTAGAAAAAGGATCATAATTATTTCCCAAGAATCACGGCCATATTGAATTTAGAGTTCCTTTAGGCAAGGCTACACTTCTCTTCAAAATTAATTGAAATTACGGCTACCAACCCCTATATGGATGAACTGATTGATATAATATCTGTCTTAAAAAATAATGAGACACTCGGCATTAATCGCATCCCATATGAGTTTTATAAATATGGCCATATAACATTCAATAATGAATTCCTCTTTATCCTTACACGTTTTATTTTTATACGGTAATGTTACGTTGACGCGATGTAAAAAAAATATATATATATTGTAACGGGTGTACCAGACTTTATACCTTTAAACTTTAAATTATTCAAATTTGGCATTTCTAATTTGTTTTAAAGCTCCTTTCTATGGAAGTTTTATGATGTCTGTGAGGTTTATGAGGATGGTAATAGCTTTATATTACAGTAAGGCTGTCGAAAGTAAGGAGTGCGTGACTACTATTGACTACTCTCAGTTTAATTTCTGAATTTTCCCAGCAACCGGCATATAATATATGAAATTCCCTCGACATTATCGCAATATCCTTCTAGAACTTCCCCCATTCCCCACGTTCTTTCATAAAATATTTCAAAACAAGAACACCTTAATTAGGCAAAGAGATGCGCCACTCTAGAGCACCGCGGCGTTTCAAATACAGCTCTAACAGAACAATCCATAAATAATCTCATAGGACAAAAAACTTGTTTGTTTCGTGTAATTTTTGTCACAGCAGAGTGAAATTTATTTGCAATAGTTTAAATTTGATTTGCCAAAAAATGAATTTGGGGTGCAAAAGTTGTGTATAAATTCGTATACTTTTTTTCAAGTCCTGTGTTTGCCCATGACCTAAACTTTTACAAGGTAAATAAATAATTAATTGACAAATATTTAAAACCGGCTAGGTGTCCATATATCAAGATTCATCGTATAACAATTAAGGTAAATGGTGTAATTCAGCCGACATAACTTCATTATGGAGAACAAGTTACTGGAACTTCCAAGTAGCCTCTTCTTAATATTAACCCCCCAACTAATCGCGAACTTCCAGAGTGATTGTACCAATCCTTCAAAATGGTCCATAAAGGGCAATCGTCCAAGGAATACAATGGGAAGTTGGTAGCTTCCTTTCCAGAAAAAAATGGTAACGTTACAACTTATGAAAAAACTTAAAAATCGCAATGTGTATTCTACATTTAACTACTTTTGATGATGATTGTGAAAATAATTTAATGATTGTATTCATATTACGATAAATGTATTATTGATTAAACAATAAAGTATTCAACGAGTAAATCCGTTGAATCCTTTTTTACTTACAAAATAAAACTGTAAATTACATTGACAGATGGGCTTCTAATACTGCCTTTAAAAACTTAATTTCTCGAAATATTATTAAACTATGTGCATCGCCATATTTGCATTCTCTCTTCTCCTCTCCCCCTCTTTAATTATTATAATTAAACTTTAATCATGACAAGATTTGTGAGAAATACAATTCATGTATCATAATACTTCTATGACCGAGTCTTTAATGGATTGAAACAGACTCAAAGAATATATAGATTTGTGTTCTTCTAACAGGTTGGAACGCAAATAAAGGGAATTGCTTATAAATACAGTCAAATCTTCTGCAGGAGTCTCCGGAAGTCAAGAAAGCCTTAGAGTGTGATTTGTAGGAACAAAATGTCGGGCCTGAATATTCAACAGCTACAAATTACAAGCTTCAACTTTTCTTGTTGCATATTCAGACATTACAAGTTTTAATTCACGAGTAATACGGCCGCTATGTGTTTCAAGTCAACTTATATTACGCTGCATATATTTCACCGACCTCTCTATTGATCTGTGAGTATGCACGGAGTATTAATATGGTATGTCCATAGCATTCAATAGTTAAAGAGAAGATTTTTTTTCCGAAAAATAAAATATTTTTCTCTCTCTCTCTCTCTATTTTAATGAAAGGATAGAGAATAAGGCAGAAATCAAAGCTTTGGAAAAGAATGCTTGGTTTAGTTGAAAAATAATTTCAGAATAAAAAATGCCAAGGAAAATAACTTACAACAAGCATCATCGTTAGATTTTATGTTAAATAAATAAAAAACGTCACAAGTAAATCTACATCTCAGTGGACTAATCAAGCTTTATTCTTTCTTATCGTGTTTATTGTTAATTTATATATGTTATTCGTTTCATTGTCATATATTTTATAATTACTATGTTTTATTCATCTACGTATTATAATTGTATATTTATATTACAACTATATAGTACATATATAATATTTATATATGTAAAACTGTTTTTAAAATAAAATACTCTCTTTCAATGGATTAAATGAATTGGCGTGTTCAAAAATAGTATAGCACTATTTTGATGATTACGATATCCATGAGAACAATGATATAAGTACGCATCGCACATAAAAACTTTTTTTAAATTAACTGCTGGATGAGTTACTTCTTCATCAAATAAATAAATATAGACAGTAAAACTTATAATACACTAAGACAAATAGTATATTTAAAAATATCAAGAGTCAACAAAAAAATGGAATTAATAAAATTCAAAATATCCTTATTAACTGTTTTTGTTGACAATTATGTCGAAATGGAACATCTTATTATTGTCCATGGCCATAGCTTTTTTTGGTGGACGTTTTACAAATAATTAAAATACAAATTCAACCTGTGCCAGAATATTTAACCCAAATTATGACTGTACGCAGGTATAAATAACATTGTCATCATAATTTTAATAAATGTAATCGCGTTTTATGCAACTATGAAATAACAATTTATAACAAGAGACTGTTTAAAAAAATTTAGCAATAAAGGATAAAGATTTATATCATCCGTCAGATTTTCATCTCTCTTTTTTCTAATTTTTTTTTATCCTCCAAATTGTGAAACTTTTTAATCCTCAAGTGATGATTCTCAAATAAAAGGAGGAGTGAAGTAAAAACGGGCAATTCAAACGGGAGTGAGATTTTTTATTCTCATCTCCTGTGTTCTTTTCCCCTCTGATTGGGAACAATTGATTCCTAAGGGAAAGAACCTTATCGGACTCCCTTTACTCCCTTTAGTATTCCAAAAGGATTCCATTCAACTAACATATTATTTTCTGCTAACCCTATCCTACAATTTAAGAATATTAATAAAACATCTTCGATAGCTTTATTATGAAATTCCCACAATAATTATTAAATAAATTGCATATTATAAAAAGTTTAGTTATTAAAGCATATTCTATTATTATGCTGGCGGTATTTATAAATCGGATGAAGTGTTAGCAATCGATGTTTTATAAATAACTAAATTTTACATTGCATCGCAGAAATTATTGCATTAGATCGCTAGGTATGTTTGGTGTCCTCAATGCTCAACAGTTCATATAAGCTAGGGCCTAATAATTTTGTGTTACATTTGGTATAGACCCAAGCAGTGCCTAATAATGTAAGACAAAACTATATAAGGATTGTGAAAGTAAAAAACTTTGTGAGTTTCTCAAACGGATATGACGTGCATCATGCGAGAATCCTAATGAAAATTTCAAATATGCCCAAATCTTTTGTTCCGTAATGTGGATGCAAAGTGAAATTTTCAAACCTTTCCGGGAAATTCCAAGAAATTTAACACTACAGCCCGTTAAATGTAAAAAAAAAAAAAAATGGCGGAATGCCGTTTTCCATCCATCTGATATCTCTCTTGATTAATAATTCAACTGAATCGATCCAGTCATAAAATATCGGGTTTTCTTGATTCCTTCTTATTATGGGTTTTTCCCACGTGCCAATGGAGTAAAGGCAGTGAGGAAAAAGGCAGGCCACGTCGTTTGAATGGGTGAGAGGGATTATCCATGAAGATTGTTTGATAAATTCAAGGGACAACACAACCAGAAGAGCGGAGTTGCTAAAGGCGCGAAAACAATTCTTGGTACCCACAGCCAGAAAGAGAGAACTGGGACTACTGGAGGAGACCCAGACTCGCTATTGTACTGTTGGTAACTCTGAGTAAATAAGTAAATACTATTATTATATAAACTATTAGTAAATACACATAAATTATCAAAATACAACACAAATCTTCTTTGAGAATTAAAATCACTTCTTCTCCAATTCAGCTCTACACTAAAAATGTACCCACACTTTCTAACACCCCAGAATCTACATACGCAGACAATCCAGCCATTCTAACCCAAAACAAATCTCCAGTTACATTTCAGAACTACTTAACACGTCTACGCATGTTGCACAACGCTGAAAACAACGGTCGGCATTACGAAGTCATTACACGTGTTACTAAGGCTCCACTGGGGCTATTAATATTTTATTTTTATAGATAATCATCTTCTACTTCAACGACTGTACCATGACTGAATTTAGATAAAAACATGGAACCCACAAAAGGAGAACCATAGAGCATTGAATAAGACTGATAAACCACTAAATTAACAGACGATAAAGCCATTTTAAACACCTTGTAGCGACCGCTAACTACATAAGATAAATCACCCTATACTCTATTGTATATATATTGTAAATTGGTTATAATATGTTGTAAATTAATTGAAACAAATGTAAATAACATTACCAAACCATAAGTCATTGTAAATGTTGTAAAAAATAAAAGACGCAGCTGCAAAAAAACTAGTTAGAGGCTGTAAAGGATAGAACCAGTAGCGGGGTCATTGCAGAGAACAAAGCGCCACCGCAAACTGGGATATCATTGGCCACAATAACGCATTACATGGTTGGCTGCTAACGAGGCACAGCCGAGTATAAATAGACCTGGGTTTTTGCCTGTGAATCATTCTAACAACCGCTCTCTAACTGGCGGACTTGCAGCTGCACTGATGTTTCAAGACTTGGCCTTCTCATTAATGAAAACCTCTTGACCTCTCTTCCTAACCTCGTTATGTTTTAGTCCGGCCTTGTCAGACCCCCCACTCTCCTAGTGGGATTCTCTGCCTTCGTCTCGCTAAAACTCACAGCTCCTTGGGAGAGACCTCTCCCTCGCGGACAATGGTTCCGTGCACCTACCAACTTTACCTAGTAGTGTCTCCCACAGCAATCCAGCCTGCCTCCGGGATCCGGACGGTTTTCGCCTCCGTGTGAATTCGCGGTCATTCCAAGACCACATAAACTACCTACCCTATACCTCTTCTCCTGAACATAATGCATTGCCGGGGCACATACCTATCAAATATGGAGTCAGATAGTAAGACCCGTCGCAATTTTCCAGGTAATAGCTTAATCAACCCTCACTTCGTCACCAAGGCTAGGGTAACTAGGCACCTCCCTAGTGACGACCCGACACACCTATTTGTGCGCATAAAAACAGATTTATGTAATAATTTATGTAAAAACACCCGAAAACTGAAACATAGCAATAATACAGAGATTTTAATCAAAACAGCTTGATACCTACATTCGCGCAGACTCATCAAAAAAGATTACTTCTACTAGCAACACAAAACTGTTACTGGTGTCATGACGTCTGCTGTGATGTGGAGATTCAGTTACATTGTTTTAAGCTAAATTCTACCAATATTCTAATGAGCTAACATAACAGTCTAATTTCATTCATATCATATGGCAAGGCACTAATAATGTCACTCATGTCGATTGTTGTTATTTTGTTTCAATCACTGGTTTTATTTTTTTACTGTATGCAGTCGTGAATAAATAATATTACGCATACAGCACAAAAGAGCAAATCTCTTTTTACTTTGTGTCATCGGCTTATTCAAACACTTTTTGCGAGCATTGTGTCATGCTTTGTGACACAAACAAATCTATCTCTCCTCCGTTAGGGTCAGTTTCCTTCTGAACAAGCGGTCTTTTGAGGACCACTCATGCTAATACACACAGATAGGGGGAGGGTGTTTGGTCCCCTTCTTCACCGTCCAAAACGTATCAAGGGACTACATCTCACAGGAATGGATGAGCACATACTACATGATGACATTTACAGGGCACTTGAAGGGTGAAGATCCATGAATAGTGGAATTTCCCAAAAACAAATGATCAGCTTAGCTAGCCTACCGTGCTAAAAGGTGAAACGTATTATTTTACATAAATAGACATTTTTATTTTCGCCTTAAATCACATAAGAAGTATTAAAAAAAAAAGTATGGCCATAAATCTCTCTTACAAACAGAACCCTTCATAACGATATTAATATAATTTATATCCAGGAATCTCGTCCCTTCAAAGTCCACGAAATTTCCCCCAAACTTATCCAATCATCCTTATCCTCTAACAAAGTCATTATACAGCTTCACACGTCCCTATAACTCTTCATGCTGATGAATGTGGCGGTGGCCTCGTGACCTGCTGTGAATTTATGAAAGTGTGTCCTGGCAACGGTCAGTAATTCCATTCTGAGCATATGTGTATCTCGCACTCTTAATCAGCCTCCGTATTCGGTACTGTGGCAGATGTGAAGCCTCCGCTACGCATGAGTGGAAGATCATATGGCTTTGGGCATATCATATAAATGAGTGAGTGAATGCTGAACAGTAAATATGACATGGATGAGATGAGGACAAACTGTTATTTTATTTCAGTAAAAAAAATGTCTAATCATTCATTTCTCCACGCTACAAGATATTATAAATTAAGTGTATCTTCAACTCGAGAGATCCACTCGACAAAGGATCTAAAAAAGTTGTGTTTTTGTAATATAGTTCTCTTAAGTCACAACACTTATTACGTATTATTATTCAGTATACCTCGTAGAGATACACACACATATGCAGGGCCTTCATATATGAATGGCATCACCCCATTCATGTCCATTTTAGAAAAATATAAAAAACACCTAAGGGTCAATGTTTCAGACTGGAGACCCACGTGATTTCACCAATAAAGAACATTATTTCTAGTCGTATTTTAAGAATAACTGTGGATTTTCCGAATTTCAATAAATTTCTAAAGTCTGTACTCAGCCGTTCCTGTGTAAAGCAGTCCCTTCCAATCAAGTGATGTTTTTACTCTGAAGGAGTATTTGGTCTCGTCCAAACAATCTCCAATCGTAAAAAAAAAAAATCAGAAATTTTAATCTTAAATGGTTCTTAAGTAGACACTTGAAAAAATCTTCAAAATTAATTAAATGTATTTTTGTTCATGGTAGTCTTGAATATCCCTTTTAAAATTCAGATCTATTGTGCCCCTTTTAGAACAACTATCGTAGAACATACAGACTAAATTAATTGAGAGAACCAAAATTATTACATTCAAGTTATTCTCATATTTTATTACTTGGGAACTACTTGACAGTAATTGTGATATGTAGCTGTACAAGAGTGGCTGTAATTTAAAGTTCTTCCCGGACATCCGGACAGCAGAGATGTTATTAAAGTTCCCCGTTGAGTGACGCCTGCCCGCTATATGAGCTAGGTGTTAGGCCGGTCTTCGGCTAAGGATTAGTTTGGCCGAGGATCTCAGCTGACAAGGCCAATAAAATGGTAATAGGGGGACCGCAAGACAGGCACCTCATCAGTCCTGCACAAAGGGAACAGGATAGATCTACAGCCCCAAGCCGGGCGTCTTGCACAGAATGCTCATTTCTTACCCCATGCAATATTAATAACCAAGGGAACACCAAGACCTTTTTCTCGGAGGGGATCACAGCTTTCGTTGAGTAATAGAAGACTATTTTTTTTTTTAAAGCCAGGCATTAAAAAAAACTTTGAATCAAACATTTATACATAGTTACGAATTGCCTAGTTCTAAGCGAGAAGCTCTGTTGTGTTTTTTTTAGAAAACGCAATTGACTTTCGAATGTCTGAATGTATATATACTATATTTACTTAATCTTAGTGGGAGTCCTGGCAATGGCCAGTTACTCTAATCATGTCCTGAGCGTCTGTGGCTCTCGAGCTCTTGGTCAGCCTCCACAGAAACCAACCGGGACCTTGAACACTTGTCTCACTCTCTGCACTGGCGCCTGCTGCTCTACTCAAAACCATGGACTTCTCATTCAACTGCCTCTGCATCTCTCTTTCCTGACCTCGCTATGTTGTAGTCCAGCGTCGTCAGACCCCACCACACCTTCCTAGTGGGAATCTCTGCCTTCGTTTCGCTAAAACTAGCACCTCCTTGGAAGAGACCTCTCCCTCGTGGACGACGGTTGCCGTGGCCCTGAAAATTTTACCAGCAGTGACTCCCATGGCAATGCTGTCTGCTTCTCGCCTGTTCACACTCGCCTTTGGGATCCGGACGGGTTTCTCCTTAAATACTGAGTTGTGAAGTCGTGGTCATTCCAAGACCACATAAACTACCTATAAACCTACCCTGTACCCCTTCTCCTCAACATAGTGCTTTGTCGGGGCACACACACCTTCTAAAAGATTTTATGGAGTCAGATCAAAGCGAATTAGGCTGCCTTGCCGACTAGGCCGGCGGCCAGGGCGAAAGACCATAGGTCCACCCACTCTATCTCTTTCTGGGCGCTCACCGGACGGGGGCTAAGAGGTTGTAGCGACCCTAGCCCGCGATGGGCGTCTCCGCCCCACTTTGGGGGTATTCAGGTATAAAACCCGAGCCCGACACCTTTGTATACGAGTATTTCGTTTTCTAATGAGAGGTGGAATTCCCTATAGTCTTGAGGGTCTTCCTATAGTATTGAAAATGATTGAATCAATCTCAAATTTTAAATATATAGTGTGATTTATGTGAAACAATTCTGTGGTGCTAGGGTAAAAAAGTTCTTTTCATACTACTTTCGGAAATCACAAAAAAAGATACTTCAAAATATTGTTACAAATCAGGTGTTTACTAGTAAAGTAGCAAACAATGTGCTTGTCCCCTTTTACCCTAGCAACACAGAATTATTAATACAGCCTTATCCATGGTATTCTGGGCAGCATCTGTGGTTTATTTCCTATAACACGTTCAGTAATTTTGTTTGGATACAACGATGACGATCACAACAAAACAGCGATCTAGTTTTCAAACGAAAAATTTTAATTCGCTTATCGCATGATTATATTCTGATATTTACTCCTTCACAATTTTTTAAGTAATATTTTCACTCGAACTGAATTCCCTTTATTTTGAATTAGTTTAATCATCTAATTTGGTAATTTTAGCCCACCTCAGCCATTAGCTAAGCCTAAAGAAATCAAAGGACCAAATATAAAGTCTCTCCTCTATACCTATATCCACTACAATAAAAAACTTTTATCGTTACTCTGGATTCCTGTCTGTGGTAAATGACAAATAAGAAAAAAAAAATGCAACAAGGGATATTGAAACTAGTTAATACAGGTCACTTAAATTTTCCTAAATAAAAAACGCATATTTTTTTTTACGTTATAGAAACCTAGGGAAATTGTAAAGATCACATTAGGCATGAAACATGCTGAAAGTCCGAAAGGCAGAAGAAATTACTTTTAAAGCAGCCTCTATATCGTAAGTGTTTTTTTCTAACGATCAGATACAAACATTAGTTTAAACAGGATGGCTCAGTAATCACCTAAGAAATATCAATTCCTTTGAAAAAAATTGGAAAATCTGAAGAAAAAAAAAAATATTGTAATATGTGAGAAGACAGAGGTGTTCATTTATTAAAATTTATTTAGTCCTAAAAATAAGCTAAGAAACTACTAAAGTAATTACCTTTAAAATAATGACTAAAAAAGTATAATAAATAATCGCATTTCTTTACAATTTTTCCATAGATTCGAGTTCTTTTTCATTTATTTTAACAGTTTTTTTTAATTGCTTGCATGTGTTCGTACATTAATAATACATTTTTTCTTAAATCTGAATACCACAAAGTTCTGATTTCTTAGACTCCTTGATTGAATTCCCCATAAAGTGAAATATCTGAAAGTTTAGAAAAAAATTCTCAATTTTCGGCTCCACGTTCTGATTTTTCCCCATAGTTAAAAATACATCTAAGACGGACAACCCTATCAAAACTACAAATATATTAAAAAACAAAGTTACAAAAGCCGATGATAAAAACACATACGTACATGTTTATGTTGAAAAGGCTTTCAGGAGAAATAAATAGAAGTATTTTTGAAGTTCAATATAGTATGTCATTTGTATTGGGAGAGGATTGTAATAGCAAAATATCATTACCTCTTATTTCACAGTTATATTACTTTTTTTAATACATTATTGAATTGAAATTTCATGACTCTACCAGAAAAATCATATTTTGAGAAAAGTACTTCATTGAACGATTTCTAGAACGAACGGTGAGTAGGGGTGCGGATGATTCTTCGCAAGCAGATGGCGCGTACGTGCCTTAAGTCTGCTTAAAGCGATTTAAGAATGAAAAAGCGTGAACACACGTGCCCTTAGCCACACAACACAGGCCCCTCCCCCCGGTACATAATGAATCCGGCCAGGTAAGGGTAAAACAAAGTTTAGAGCGGTATTACTGTGTTGATACCCTGCGCACTAGCGTGGAAGCCGCTTTTGCCCGAGTTGTGAGGCGGGCGTCGCCCTAAAGCTTCACCACTCCCCAAGATTTACATAAATTATCCTCCTTGTCTTATTCATTCACGTCGCTTAATGGGCCACCACCCAAAGGGCGCAGGCTTTTAAAGTCATCTTCTTCAACATTTAGTATTTTACTACTTGTATACCTGTTTAAAAATTATTTTATCATTAGTATTTTTTAATGCGAAAAAAAAATCGCTCTTATTTGATTTTTCTTCACTTGACTATCTTCTAACTTCTTACATCTTATATCATATAACTCTATGAAATCCAAGAATACAATAAATGTTGGCACTTGTAGGCTGTATTTTAACTCATATAGGGGTTGAACACAATCTGTCAAAGGACACACACATTTAGGATGAAGGGTGAATTTCTTCCCTTAACT
The DNA here is from genome assembly GCA_930367205.1 of Acanthosoma haemorrhoidale. NCBI lineage: Eukaryota > Metazoa > Arthropoda > Insecta > Hemiptera > Acanthosomatidae > Acanthosoma > Acanthosoma haemorrhoidale. The sequence goes on along the minus strand of OV884015.1, from coordinate 80,529,087 downwards.
TACATAACTGTTTTAACCCAGAATCACGGCATTCTGTTATTTTGATCAGCTTCAAGACATATTGTAACATCGCAATATCCCGGTGGTAGAGCAGTTAATTTTGCTAAATACAATTATTTGTATTCAAGCTAATATGGGATCAAAAATCACGTAGCATTTGTGTAAACAGGAAATTCATAAAAAAAATCAATTTACTATCTCTTTAGCTCTGTTCAACTTCATAAAACAATTGTTTTCAGCCTGATTAGATTAGTTAGTCGAATGCCCTTTATTATACGGTATTGAATACAAAACGTTAAAAAATTCGAATAAAATAGTTAAAAGATTGTGGTCTAAATTAATTAATTAAAGCTAGCGAAAAACTATTAATCTAAAACCTTTCCTTTAGAAAAGATGCTGTATTTCTCTCAATTCAATTGCCTGAATGGTGAGTGCTAATTCTTGAAAAGGTCCCGATACCTTAGCAATGGGCCTATTGGCTGTATACCTCTTATTATGATTACTATTTGGGATGTTGATAAATTAGAAATCTTTATCAATGTAATTTAACTTATGAGAGTAAAAAAATATAATTTATCAACATTTGAAAAAGCTTCAACAGTGATAGCTTGGGAATCCAGATTTTGTAATTAATGCTTTCGTTATAATTAATACTAAACAAGTAAAATTATTTTTAATTTATCAGGTGTCTAATAACTGATCACTAAACTTTAGGAGACACCGAAGTTGAAGTACCTATCTTAAAAGTAGTATTTACAATTTTTTTAGAGACTATACGATCAGAAATGGTAAATGGCAGCTTGAATACCTATGAGAAAAGATAAACTAACTTTATTTTTTTATAATCAATAGATATTTGTATATTTAATGCTCTAATATGAAGATCATCCTACAAACTCGCCCTTGGCAATTCTAACAGAACATTGCACAGAGACTTGAACACACCACCCGTACAAGAAGTTATTCATAAACGTACCGCATATTTCACAAAAGACAAGGACACATAGACGTACAAATTATCACCTTACTCTCTCAGACATTTTCTGAAAACCCTCCTTGCCTGTATTATCTTATACAGGCAACGAGACTTGCTCATGGTCAACATTCGTATCATTTGCTAATGGCAATTTATTTTGCTTTGTAAATGTATGAGAAGGATATGGGGTGTGGGATGCCTAAAGGAAGCTGGTGGGTTCGGGAAGGTAGTGAGAGTCTACCTATGGTGGAGCCGAGCCTAGGGGTACTAGGCATTGGTTTGTAGTCGGCCAGGTCGTACCTGGCCTCGCCCCAGCAGGGGCCTGCACTAACTTTATGGTGGTTGAAGGTCGGAGAATAGTGGGTTGTGGCTGTGTCGAAGTGAATCGAAAAATTTGATGTGTCGTCTCTTGATAAAATCTTGGATGGTGAGCACTAAAAATTCTGGCTTCATTCGGTCGAACGGGGTATGTTTGAGGGAGGTGTGGAGAACTCTGTTCTGGAATTGCTAGAGCGTTTTTAGAGTGTTAGGAGTTAGATACTATTCAACTCTAGTATGCAAACAAAAAGTCGTCGTGCTTGTGGACAAACCCGATTCATCGAGAGTCGTTAACGATCCACATAATCAACAGGTTTAATCAATAGTTCCATTATAATCGACCTCGGCTACCAATAAATAATTTTTCTAGGACTAAATCATGATTGAAAAGAGCCTCACTAATAATGAGATACGTACGAAAATGCTATACGTAAAGACATAATCCGCTGGTTTACATCTTAAACCGCGGTTATAGCAATGATACAGCCACAGTGTGAATAATCCATACGGTGGCAAGGTCTATGGCTCCATATTTCTAGGCTAATGGAGCCGTAAAAATGTAAGCAAAAGCCGAGCCCACCGGCACGGATCGATCCGAGGTCACACGCTCAGGACGTCTTCGTGGGCCCCCACAGTGCGCCAGTTTACTTACGAAATTTACAGTTCACCGCCATTCAGCAAACTCAGAGCTCCCTCTGGAGCTTTTAGTCTAAATTATGTTTGTTTCCTTCCTGTTGGCTCCTCTTTCCTAACGGCCGGTCTCAGAAGGATGAGTTAAGTGGAAAGTTATTTCACTGCGTAGCGACTGCTTCGGATGTATGAGGGTCCGCGCATTCGGAAGGTAATCGTGGTCACTGGCCATCCATTCATTCATTTTTATTTATTTCATTGATACCTTCGCAGCTATACTACACGTATAGGAGTGCAATAAAATCTGCTGGTCGGATATATCATGGTATGGACAGCGTGAAGGAGGGGTGGATCCCCGGGGACCACTTCCTGACTGGAATATTTAGAGGAAGTCCTCCATCCATCTCTTCTTTAGCCCCCTTTCAGCATTCTCAGCAATGCCTGGTGTCGAAGTGATTCCTACCAGGGTATTAGAATCTCTAATACTTGTGTGTTATGGGTAAATAATGTTAATTCCGCTGATTCTACTACATATAATCTACTATATATAATATACATATATATGTTATATAATAACCATTTTACTTCAAATAAATCTACATGACCGTTTACTATTATTATTATATTGCTACTATTATTTTTTGAATGAAAGTCTTAACACCAATGTGTCTGTTAAGTATATAATTGTAAAAGTAATCTGCATCGGGCTTTTATCAAGTGGAAAGTGAGTAAGGTGCACTTTAAATGTATAATGAGGAATGTTAAATTAATTCATAAAGTAACGTCCTGAGTTCTTGCGGTTTCCACAAGAATCATTATAGTTATAAATAAATAAGTTATTATAAATTAACAATAAATGTGATGTTGGCAATATGCCTTTACAACAACCTTCTTAAAACAGATTTAAAATAAGCAATCAACTATTAACAAAAAAATACAATTGAAGAAATCCGATTACACAATCATATGTCACCTCAGAGTATTTAAATGATTTGCCAAACTGGTAAACATTAGTGAAAAAGAATTGGAGAACAAAGAAATTAAACAGTAGGAAAAAATTGTTAATTACTGTTCACATCTCAAAACCTCTTAATAACATATAGTAATTCTAATGGCGTTGGTAGAATCAGCCAAGCTATAAATAAATTTCTAGAACTCTAACTACAGATTAAAACCAAAAAGGCTTTATGAAATTGTAGAAACAATAATTTAGTAACAAGTCCTGTACATAATGTATCAACAAGGAATTTTATTTTTAAAGACCACTAGAAATTAGTCTTTTAGTTGCAGGATAATAAGTGGTTATTCCAGCTTTAATAAAACATAAAAAAGTTTTAGTTTAGAAGCGCCCTGGCGTCTGGCAGCTGGCTGTATCATATTTATCCCATATCGAAAAGCATAAAACGAAATGAAGAATTCTACGAAGGAAAATCATAATACTTACTAAAATTTCATTTTACTATTATTATCGAAAATATTACGTATAAACACAGCACTGTATCTGTTATTATGTAATTTTTGTACTTGGTAGTTTAATTATTATAGCTCTAAAGATAAAAAATTTTCGCTGCCCGCATATAGGAAATATTTAATTTTATTCGGGAAGATTAAAATTATTTCAAACACAACTTTTTTATAAGAAATCTTGACAGCCTCTCCATTTTTTTTTTTTTTTAAGTTTGCCTACGTTTCACTGATTCAGCCACTCTCAGGACTGTGTATATAAACTAATCTTTATTGAGGTAAAATGATTATCTGCCTTTCAGGACTGCGTAGAAAGACAATTAAAATGTATCACCTCTCATGTTTCATATTATTGTAACGTCATATACCAAATTGGTACCTCGTCAGTATATATAAAAAAAATTTATTTCGAAATACAGGTGTCTCTTATTAGAGTTTTGAGAATTCATAAGTCCAATATTTTTGTGACGTAATCAGTGACAGACGGCATGTTGAACATATGAGTAAACCCCGGGAAGACGGACTGCGTAATCTTCTCCCTCCAAAAGGGGAAAAAAGCCTTGCCAAAATCATATAGTATAGGAGGGCAAGATAACTCACCAGCTTTCTCAATGTACTATCTGAGTATAAAAATGGATAGGCATCTCTACTCATTTTAATAATAAAATAGAAAAAGTACGACACAGGTCTTACCGGCTATCACACTTGCTAACTTCACCTACCCTGTCGCTTCGTCTCAAACTGATGAGCTATATATGTGTCCTACAGCCAGCTCTGCTGTACGGTGCCCCGCTATTTACCCATTTGACTGACGATACAGCCAAATATCTCGAACATTTCCAGAATTGGATCATGCGAAAAGTGGTCCAACATACCTCTCTCGAGAGGTTAAAGAACGCTAACCTGGGTGTGCCGTCGGTGGGCGAGTTCATCCGCCGGAGACACATCAAGTTTTTCGCCTCATTGTAGCTCCTAACCAGCCCAGTGTTTAACACTATGACCACACCACCCCTCCCGCATCGATGGCTACAGACTGTCGGGGAAACATTAGGTTAAGAATTAGTATGTAAGTTAGTTTTAAGTTTGATGTGAGCCCCATCCACTTTATTAGAGTCAGTTCAGTTCAGTCACGTATAATGTGTATCATTATACTTGTTTATTCCATTATATAATTTTTATAAAATAACAAAACCTGTATATAATGTGCCGACCCTACAGGAAATACAAACATAAATTGTAAATAGATTCGCCAGAGGATCTATAATTGTATATAATTATCTGTGAATTTAAGGGGCTAGCAAGAAAAAAAAATAGAGTTTTGATGACTTGTTGGAAGATTAAAAAAAGTATTGTTATTTTCACCGTTGAAATATTCTGACTGTTTCAATAGTAGGTAATAATCTACTATTCTTAAAGAGATTCCTTAAATGACCATTCAATTTATTAATAAAAAAAATTATCAATTACAGCAGAACCTTAATTCCTTCGTTTGATAATCAGTTAAATTAGAACTTAAATTGACAGGTCGTTTCCCATCCCAATGGATTTGTTTGAGATCGATTTTTTTCCCTGCAAACTTGAGACGTCTATTTTCAAGACGTCCAAAGAAGCTGAACTAATGTGGGTCTTGGGTTCAAAGTTAACAAAATGTTTACCGACTCCTAATTACGACCAAACAATTTACAGTGTAGATCTGGTTCTATATTTAGCGCGGGGGATGAAATTAGCCCTTATCTTTGAAACGGCAGCCCGCTTTCATCTTTCACATTAGAGAAATCCTTCTGGAAACCGTCTTGTTTAACTCCGACTCTTTCAACTATTTATAAATGTTAAATTTTTAATTTAAATAAGTTTCTTGATTCTAATTTACATTTTAATACGATTTTTATTTTTTAAAGCTCCAATAGTTTAAATTGTTGGCACTCTTTTATAGAAAAATCTTTTATGGCTAATTAATTATTAATACTCAATCACCTTTAACAAGGTTTATAGATTTTCCAAACTTCCAAACAAAGAGGACTTCCTTCAAAAAATTCATGTTTCTATTTTGAATAGTGAATTCTCAAAAATAAAAACAGATAGACACAATAATAATTACGGTCATACATCGCTTAACACAACGCTACAACGTAAAACTTGTAAACAACAACGTAACCCTATCGCATCATTAACATTCAACTCCCACCATCTTGCAAAGTTCGTACAATGCTCTGAACGGGCCTACCATGGTGGTAAACCCGTTGAAACCATTTATTTGCCAGTCAGAAATTGAAGCTAATAAACAAAAATTAATTTTAGTTACATTTAATATTATTTTTGTCGTTAGAATGCTTCTGTAAATTTTCAATAGTTTTCTTTCCTTTTTTTTTGTTTTATAAGTAGTATTTAATTTTATTATTATGTTGTTATATTGATTTTACCACATTTTTATGTTTTTGCTTTTAAGTTACTTTATATTTGCTGAACTTGGCTATGATAATAATGCGTTTTGTATTTAATATTTGTACACTGCAAGATGAGAAAGCTCAAGGCGTACTTGAAAAGTAATATAGGTTTTGACGTGAAACACTTCTTGTCTTATTTTTTTACAGCCATCCGCTCTCTGCATTCTGGCACTATCAAATTAAATAGATAAATTACAAACGAAACAGTTTAAGTGGAAAATTTTATATCTGTAGTTTTCAAGCTCTTCAGAGAATATGGCAGGAGAGAGGGGGAGGGGGTCACAGCTGCAGGAGAATAAGTTCGTTCGTGTGCTGGGGAAGCTTTTTACCAATCTGGTTTCATAATAGGCGTAAGAAAGCTTCATTGCTTTGACCAGATGGCTATACAAGGGCTTACTATTTCTCGAACAACACTACTAGGGTAGAAGTTTTTTAACGCAAGCTTAAAAATATGAAATAAAATTTATATATTTATTTTAGGGTACTCCTTTACTAATGTTGTTTTTATAGAACAACCTCTTTACACTAGTAGCTACTCATTGTGATCTATCAATCTTTCGACGTGATCAATGTGATTTTGTACCTGTGTTGTTTACTTAGTGAGTTTGAAGATAAAACTCCAAGCTACTAGTCAATGGCGTTGCCATAGGGTATATGAATGAGTGAATAGTCAACCGGATGGCTTAGAAAAAAAATTAAAAATGCTGAAGCATATGTAGGTATATAATTAAACAATACAGTAATTTTAAGTATAGATGATTAATTATGATTTTTTTCTTTCAATATCTTTTTCATGGAAAAATACTTAAACCTCCAGGTACTTAAACTTCCCCTAACCATAAAAACAACCTGGCTTCCTCTCTTTCTTTTGGTATTTTTTTTTATAGGCATCTGCCGACCTATATAAAACGCTACCAGCTGTGGATATACACAATACTTTATTATTTTCTATTATATCTTCCATTTAATATAAGTACATTTATTATATATTATATATTTTTATACTTTCCCTTGCCCAACGAAACCATACTTTTTTTCTAGAAGCAAAATATTCCGCTTTTACCGGCTGTAAGGACTAATTTTCCCTTAAATGGCTATTTGTGAGTTGTTTAAATTTAACTTATATCTGTAAAACATATTTATAATCTACAACTGTTACTATTTGTGGTATGCTAATGATCTAATAAATTATGTTGTTATTGAGATCAATTGTTTCAGTATGGGAGAGCTACGCTTAGACAAACACACAAATATTACTATGGTAATTACATTCGCAAAACATTTCGTGTCTGGGTGAGAATCAGACTCCAGCGGGTTCGAATCCAGACTTTGCTGCAATATTTTATCCCTTGTCCAATAATAATTAAAATGTCCACGTGTAATCTAAATAGTCGATGATGTCCAGAGGGGAAAAAAGACTTAGGTTTCACGAGGATTTAAATACATGGAGGGGAGTTTTCGTAATCACGATTGATTGCCCTGCTAATCGAATCGGAAAACCGAACGAAACAACAAAGAGTAAAAAAATATCCGCTGCGTGAAATGAGAATGCAGAGGTGGTCTCTTTGTTCAATAAATCAGAATTTTTCTAATCAAACCAGTCCGATCGCTTCTACCTACCCCAGAGGTAATTTTCAGGCTAATTTGAACATCGGATAAAAAAATACTCTTTCAATTAAGGCCTTGAGTTTAGATCCAAAGAAGTTATCTTTTTTTTTTATTGATATTATTATTGACTACTATTAATGGGAGGGTGAGGCAATTATCTCCGAGTGCAAACGTTATGTGAACAGGTAGTACAAAGTTGCCTGCTCCCTCACACCCTTCCAGTTCCAAAAACATGAACGCCTACTACAGTCCATACTCAGTAATATGTTTGGTAAGTCTGTAGTAGTGCAACCAACAGGACGCCTTGTACTACCTGAGCTCCAGTGCTCGAGTCGCCCTCGGTCAACACATTCGGACGAATAACCCTTTCGAATTAAATTTAAAAGCAATATTCATTTTGGATCACAGTGATTAACACTTTGTTAATGTACGTCAGGAAATTATAACAAAGAAAATTAAACGTGATATTAGTCCGTGTCATCAGTTTTCCCGAGAATCGTCTGAGCTCAAAGGTCATTTAAGTTTGAAATTGGGTTTCTCAGAGTAGTGAACCTACTAAAGTCCGTAACGAAAAAATAACACAAAATTTTCTGAAATGTAAATTAATTGAAGCCAGCCAGGAAAAACACTGTATCTACCTGTTTTGTCAATATTTCAAATATTTATTTTTAGCAACCAAGGGAGTGAGTAAAATCAACCCAAAATATTGTTTTAAAAAGTATATCAAACAAATGCGGATACGACCAATAGATACCGAGTTACAACCACGCCATTCCCGGATATTTTTGGACCCTGGTCTAATGAATTCATTAGCATATTAACGTTTACGAGTTTATAAGTATTTTAAAAAATAATTCAATTAATAATTAATGAAACGTTTTCCAACTATCTTAATTTGAGTCCCTTCAAGGAATTAGACTGGTGTTTTTAATAATAACATTGATATTTAACACATCATATCCCAACTCTTTTACGAGGCTTTTATAAAAATTCGAAGTAACTTCAATTTTACTTTAAATGTCCGATGTGATTGGTTGCTTTGGAAATGCTCAAATAGAACCGCAATTTTATAAGTTTATTTAATAATAGCTGGGACTATACGGTTGTACATAATAACGGTAAGTTTGACACACGGACCTGTGGGCATTAAATAGCTCTGCCATTGCTCGGATCATTTCTCAGACGATTTGTCCACATGATTAAGGACATATTGCTAGCGGTAATACATAAATAAATTCTAAGATATTCAAAACAAATTAGCGCATCACTTTGTATTTTATATTTGAACGTTTACATCTTCGTTAGAACTGAATGGGATTGCTCTAACCAGCACTGGTGTTAGTAATGGAGTCAGGCTTGTAGAAAATCCCCTAATGCAATGCCTCGATGAGAGAATAAATGAATGGCTAAGTATGTGGTTCACTTCCACTGTGTCTTATTGTGTGCCTTCCTAATAGTTTTTATTTTTTTTCATTTTGCCATTGTCCTTTGTAAGTTCTTTTTGAGTTCAAGTTGTCTAGAGCTGAAGAAATTACAGATACTCGATAACAATGTTGGGTGAAGATGAGACAAAAATACAAGTATGTGGCCATACGCTTGGGAATAAACCAATCGGTGGTTAGCCGGATACTCTGTCGATTTAGGAAGATAGGCAGCAACCGTAGGAGACCCAGGCAAGGTCAGCCTAGAGCTATTTCAGCCTCGGCTACGTTCTCGGCCTTAAGACAGAGATTACAAACAAATCTTCATCATCAAAATAAACTTCGTTCAGGCAAAAACGTGTTGATTTCAGTAAAAAAAGACGCCTCCGCGAACGAATCGAAGCCTGCAAATAGTCCTAACCAGACAGCAACGAGTAGCCACTCTTCATTTGTTCACGGGAATATGTAAATCGGACTATCACGGATTAGAGAGTGGTTTTGTTCTATGACGAGTCAAGATTAGCCCTACATTCTCCAGATGGACGGATAAGGGTAATTATAAACCCCAGACAGTGGTGTTCTGCCTGCCACTTGTTTGAAGGTGGTTCTGTAATGGTGTGGGTTTGAACTCACACAGTCACTCATAATAAACAGGGGCTCACTGACTGCAGAGGATTATGTGGCGGACATCATGGAGCACTATGTAATGCCATTTGCGGCATCTATTGTTGAAAACTTCCTTTGACAATGTGACGCCACATAATGACTGCCTGCTTCCAGGAAGTACGCCTTAACTTTCTGCCCCTTCCTGCAAGAAGTCCGGACTGATGAGGTGTATTAGAGCACGGAATCATGCACCCACGACTCTTGTTAAACTTCAATACGTATTATGGCAAGAATAGCAGAACATGCCTCAAGAAGACTGCAAGCTGTTAGACAAGAAAGGGGTGTTACCAGATACTATATTGTAATAAACTTTATTTCTAATTAATGCCATTAATTTTAATGATTCATTCTGACATCAAGACTGTTTGTAACATATTCCTTGTTTTTTTCTTACTAATCCTTCCAATGCTTATCATGTTACCAAATATTAGACTTTATTATAAATATCTAAAGAAAAATAGGCTAGGTTGTTACTTATCTGTCACATGGTGATGCTGAAGTAATGTGCTCATTTTGGAAAGGAGTTAAGCATTCGGAGCCAACTATAGAAATGCCTTTCATGGTATATTTACAGGTAATTTCAAAATTTATTTTTTGGCCAATCTTTTCGTTATTTACAAATTTTCATAAAGTTGAGAGTTATTCCTAATGAAGGTCAGCTATTCTTAAGCCAGACAGAGAAATGCTGCTGTGGTCCTTTTGTAGGTCACGATTTATCGTACGGTTTGTTCTAGTCTCACCAGCCATCAAGTCGGCTTCCCTAACAGCTAAGGCACGGGCATCCGATCCATCGCTCGACGTTAAGTGAAGACAAATGGTATCAAGTATACCATTGCGGTAACAGGCCAATATAACTTTCATGAATAGAAATGAGCTGCTACTGCTGTTACAGGCGGTCGTTTGCCGCTCGGTATCAAACGTCGTTCCTATGCCTACGGTGTACTGCCAAACTTACAAATGGCGTCATTGATATGAGCCCGAACTTAAGCTATATATTCCTCTGATTACAATGAGCTCCTATTGACTCACATCTGGAAAACCTCCTTCATTCATCATTTTAATAGAGCAAAAACGTTAAGGTATGGTTTGATGCATTTGATTTTAAGGTAGTTATTAATTGCTTTATAGAAAAATGTTGAATGTGGACGAAATTTAAAAAATAATACTTTAGTCTAGTAACTACCATCACATTATTATAGATATTGGGTTCGAAGGGATGAAAAGTCAGATTTATTTTTGTTTGAGCCAATCTAAAATTTAATAACAGAAAACTTTATGTTAAAAAAGAAAATTATTTCGTTGGCTATCGCTGCTACTGCTACCTATGAGATACAGCAGGAACGACCTCGCGGATTGGACACCGTTGGGGTTTTGTCGAGACAGGTCACTTTGGATGCTTCATGTGATCAGTAACATCAGAATTTGTCGAGTGCCGAGATTAACTTTTGAGATTAATTTGTCGAATCCTAAGTTATCGGTTTTAATCTGATGATAGTCATAACAGATACATGGTTCGGCAGTTAGTTGTATCCTTCGCCTGAAATCGAGGAAAACAGTCAGAAACCATCCATTAGGCGGGAAGCTCATGCCCGAGGCTGGACCGATCGTTGGACAGGTAAAAGGGGATTGATTCCTAAAATTTTCCTTTCAATTTCGATCTATCCGATCCCGAAAACCACCCCTTTTCCCTTACAGAGAGACAGGTCAGCGGCGACGGGATTCTGCTATTGGTGGTAAGTTTGGAATTTATCGAATCTAAAATTATTTATTATTAATATAATTTGTTGTTATGTTTTACTCGATTTCAGTATTTGTCGTTGTTATTTTATATCACAGTCCACTATTGGTTCTCTATCAGAGAAATAACTTGAAAACTCGTTCGTTCTAATTCTTACCTAAAATTGAATATTGGTGATCTCACAGCTAGTTTATCCGCGTATACAATTTTGATGAAATCATTAAAGTACGGATCTATCTCTTGTTTACATACGCTAACACAACGGGTATTAAATTAATCTGTTGCTATTTCTCCTTTATTTTTATACCATATCTTTCAGTTTATTATGAATTTATAGATTTAAAGCCAAAAAGTTTCTTTAAACAAGGGATAAAAACCTTGTCGGGCGTTAATTTAAAAATGGTTGTGAAGATCGAGGAAGTACCCCATGTTGTTGCTTTAGAGTAAGACAGCCAAAGCCAAAAAATATGCAGCCCTCGCATTTGCTCTTGCCTGAAACTACCTTTCGGAAAGAAATTACAGGTTACCGTAAGACAGGTTTGTGCAATCTTAGACCCGGATCAGGTCGGCCGCAAGAGCCAAGAGATTATCGGTTTATTGTCCTACACAAGCTTTGGAATCGGTTTTCAACTACTACTGCTCAACTCTGCAGGAAGAAGTTAGCAGGGGGAGTAGCAATATGTGCAGAAACTGTCAGAAGAAGACTTGCTGTAGTGAATTTAATTCTTAAGGGACCAGTACCAAGGTCATTGTTGACCAGAGAACATCGTAAAAACCCTTTGCTAAATTCGTAGGTATCAGTTACACAAGATAAATAATAAATTGTTTGGACATTTATTGGGGGGTTTTCTTCATATTTATATAGCCTCTTATCGCTGACAACGTTTAATAATAATTTTTAAAAAATTTAATGCTGAAATAATTCTATTAGGAAGCAAATTTATAATTTTTCTAATTCCTTCTTTTTTTTTTTGTAGAAGTGTATATAATCATTTTTATAATTTCATTATATTGATGTTGTTTCATGTTATTCTTTCTATCCCTTGGAAAAAGATTTGGTTTTTTTTTTTTTTTTAACTTTCTAAAAGCAACTACTTACTACATACAATGTGATTCCGAGAGAGATAGCACTCCTGCCCTACACGTCTGCTGCGCAGGGTAGTTAGTTATTCTGATAGTAAAAAAAACGAGGAATGAAGCCAAAATTATTGTTATTTTTTTATTTTGTAAAATTTGACTAAAAGTTATCTGACTAAAATTTGCAAATAGTCAGCTTAGGAAACATTGTTTTCAGAACTTTGTTATTACATAAAATATTATAATTTTAGGTTGAGGTGGAGCATGAAAACAAGCCAGTAGTTATTAAATTTTACATTTATAAAAAATACCTGTATTAAGGGCAGCTAAAAGATATTCGGAAGGCGTTATCATATTTCATTTCCAGGTATTGCACAAGAAGACTAAAAATAGGAATACATGGGTTTTTATCGCCCTTTATTGTTTATGTTCGACCTATAAAATAAAAATATCTGCTGTTATAAGTATTGATTAAAACATAAAGACCTATTTAAAATAATTTGAAATACTTCCACTACCACATCCCTGCAGTAAAATAGCTTATTTTAACTATTATATTATTTATTATTATATTAAAATAGCACTTAATAGTAAGTGCTGTTAAAAAATAGTATAGAAGATAGTTATTTGCTCAGTTTTCATGGCTTCATTATTATCATTCAAGGCCAATATATTTGTCATACTCGACAATACATCTGTGTTCTTTATATCACATACTACAAACCTAGATGAATATAAATTTAATGAATTAATTTATACTAGTAAGTGTCATTGCAATCGGTAGTCCTACAGCCTGTGACGTAATCGGTTACGACCCGTTGACAGTTATATAATTATTCACGATTAACTATGAGCTCCAAGTACGAAAAAATATTTTAAGGCAGAATCTACCAATCGGAAAGTGTGAGAGAAGCCATTGGTGATGAAACAAGAGACCGCAGTTTCCGAAAACATATCCCCCTTCATAATCTTTTTATAAATAAATCATAAGACATTCCAAAAAATAAATATTTGAGCCAACAATAAAATCTCCTACATGATTTCAATGGGGTTATACTTTGGGAAACATTTTAGCTATTAAATCAAGTAGGAATTCAAATAAATGATTGACATTGTCAATTGTCACTTGGTAAAACCGTTAATGATGAATTGATTGAAGCACTTAAATTTAGTTTAGCACACACGGGAACATTAACGGGGCTTAACGAAAATGATGTTTGTATACTATCCACTGATTGAATGAATAAACAATTTCATTGGGTGCATTATTTCACAAATTGTGTAAATACAGGTACTCACAGCCCTAATATATGTGAATGATGAAAAGTACGGTTATTATTGCGTTATTTAATCCAGCTTAATTCCGGAGTGTGGTAAATTGTATTGGATTCTAAGCCGAGAAATGTAGAACTCGAGGAGCAGCTGGTTGGGCCTATTCATAACAGCCCTTCAAAACAATTTATACGTGAAAAAGGGAAATATACTGTAAGGTATAGACAGATCGCCTTTTAAAAAAATCCTGAAAGTTGGCCATTAAGAGCCTCAGAAGCATGTTTTGAGTCAAAAAGTCCAACAGTGTCTTCATTGAAAATATAATATTTTTGGACAACCCCAAAACTTTGTCAAGACCAACTCAGTCCAAAGACTGAAGTTAAGACTATAACTCAGTTAACTGCCACTAAAAAACTAATTGAAGCTCTTGAATAACTTTGAATATGAAATTATTGATTTTTGTTCTCGCTTTCCAGTAGAAATTCTAAATGTAATACCCAGACTTCATTTACAATTTCTTAGTAAAGGCCAATTAACTAAAGCATCATCCAGTTGGACCTTGGCTAGTCATCAGTAATCTTCAATAATAATACAAAACAAGTTTTTTAAAATAATATTTAAATATTAATAATAAAGCCAAGATAGACTACAATATTCGAAATACATTTTTTTAAATTTTAGGTATGAAATCATTGATAAGCCATTCAAATTAGGTATCAATTAAACACGCAACTGTTGAATTTAGGGATATCCCAATGTCATACAAAGAGTCAAACAAGATATCTCGTAACATTATATACGTATAAGGGGCGTGAAACTCATCTCTACGTTCGAACGCTTTGGGTAAGTCCAATTCAGGTTCGCTCCGTTTTCCCTTCTACATTTTTGAGAGGAAAAAATCGTATTTATTGGATAAATAATTAATTTTCATTTATTCCTCTCACATAGCACAAATTATTTCTCATTCTCATTATCATACGCATCCGAATGATTAAACAACACAAAAATAAATAAAGATTAATATAATATAAATGCATGGTTATTGAGCTAACAGAGGATTAAGCAAAGCCAGACGAACATCTTAAAATACCGGTGTTTCAAAACTCAGGTAGGGAACGATCCAAATTGTTATAGCTAAGTTATTTGTCAGAGAAACAAGTGCACTAAGTGGGGACATTACGCCCGGTGAAAAAATGGACCTCTTCAAAAGCTGATTTAGTGGAAACTACATCAGGCAATGGTGGCAATTCCTCAACGTCTAGGGCCAGGTTTGTAGACAGAATCTTCACTCTTTCACCCATCAATCCCATCTTTGCACATCCCCTTGATGGCGAGTTCTGTTCAGTTCTTGAAAGAACCCGCTGCTCTCATCCTTCTAATGGGATACTGTAAGTTAATATGATGTCAGGCGTTATTTACAAGCCCGAAAGTAAACTCCTTGTAACTCCTTTGTCGTCCTCTCCTCGCAACTGGTCGTTCAGGGGTCCTTCATACAGATCTTGTTATAGTGCTGAAGAGACAATCCTATCCAGCCGCTAGTCGGAGTTGACAATTAATGGCTCTGTGGAATGTCTTCATTGTGTTGAACCGTCCAATCGAAGGTGCCATTATATATCTTCGCTCTTATCTGGACAAAGGAATTCAAATAGAGAACCTAAGTTCAGTGTAGCATCATTCAACTGTAATCGTATTATTTAAAGTTAACACCAGAACAGATTCCATTTGTTTTTTGTATTTTTCCTATTATTTCCTGTGTTTTTATTTTGTTTTTTTTAGAAAGATACAAGTTTGATGGAACCTACAGCTAGTTTATCGTAAATACTGACTACTTTTTGGCTGAGTAAAACAGCTTTACATCTATTGTCTGTGATCTAGATGGTTTATTTCCTTGATATCGTTCAACCGATAATAATTCAAATTCAACACATCAAATTTAATCTCAACACAATTAATCACTAAACGACATGTCATTTGTTTTTTACGCGAAAATGGATATTATTGATGACGATTTAAGCGATTATTACATATTCCTAATCAGAACGTCTAAACAAGTATATAACATAATAAACTAAATTTATTTGTTAAATTCACAGGTTAATCATTATCCTCATGATGCAATTTCTTGTTTATGTTTTCCTACCAAACATAAGTAGATGCTTTAGTCTAGAGGCGCTGTGGCATCTGGCCACTATATGCAAGGAGCCCATCCAACATAAAATAAAATAGTTAAATACTCTCTCTTTAAAAATAAATAAAACATCATTTATTGAAAAAAGTATTATTAAAAATAGCGTTATGTTGCATGGTATTGTATTGATCACATATGATTACGTGCATTACAAATCATATTGTGATAAATTAGTGTATGACTTGAGGCGGTTGTCTCCGGGCTTACAACTTTTTTTCAACGCTTGCATGGGTTTAGTTTTTTCTTTTTGTACTGTAATATAATTCAAATTCGAATAAATAAAAAAAAAAAACATTTATCTATCTAATTAGTACCTTGAGAACTTAATAAAAAATAATGAACCTTGATAAACATTTACAGGTTTGGCAGTATACTTCCTGTTGCTGCATTATTGAGTGAAACATTTTTGTAAATCTTCATACCCATAGGTCAAACAGCGGAGTGAAGTAAATTCCTAGAAAGAAACGGATTTGAGCGAGTAACCATTGAAAACCAAAATGCCTGTTTGCCGGGCAGCACAGTGAACGACTACAGTCTGAGGCCCAGAATGACGCCGGTACACGAGCGAGCAACCACCGGAAGTTAATTGTTAGGACGTGATCGGTGTAGGGACATGATTGAGTATGGAAGTAGTGTCTCGTCCATGTTTATCAACCGCCTGCTGCACCACTCAACTCTAAGTGCCTACCTTAACTGATCGCAGGCAGCCCCGATCGATATGATGTGTTAGTCACTAGAGTATGTTTGGAATACATTAAAATTACTAGAGCAATGCCACTTCGCCTTCAAAAAGATAGTCTATAGATAACCAACTATCCCTGTGCTAGAGTACACAAAGGCACTAAACCAGGCAACAAATCAAAAACAAATAACTAGAGAATAATTTACCGGTATCTAGGATAAATGTTTTAATTTATGTTCACTGTATGCCACTTAATACCAATTAAATTCAGGTACACAATTCCGTTTAATTACTAATTACTAAAAGTATTAATAAAAATGAGTTGAAGCGATTGTTGAAAGATCGGCTTGAGTTGATGAAAAGGTGACGTTAAAAGTTTTTTGTGGAAGTTTCGACATACCATATATGACTGCAAGAAAAAACCGTAGGGGCTGAACATTCCAATGTAAACAAAAAAAAAAAGGAGGTGTATATAAGTGAACAGTAGGTAGTTGATGAATTGATATTAATATTTAACCGTTGGTAGGTTCGACAAAGATATATATAGATAACTGATAAAAACAGATATATGCAAAATACATGTATAAAACAAAACATAAAATACAAAAACAGTCGGTTTTTCATCAAGCCCATGCAGATGTCCCAACAAACGTTTGTCCCGTATCTATTTGCTGAAAATGTATAAACTCTTTCATAGGTTTGTCTATTATCTATCTAACTATTTTCAATGTGGTACGATAATGGAGAATGTAGCCTTAAAAATAATTAATATCCCCTCATTGATGTACTTACGATCACCCGTCAGTCAAGTGCAGTTAATTCAAAATTATAAATTAATGTGAATACAATACCATAATATCACCTCATCAACAACTTTAGCCATAGTCATAATCGCCACTGCTGATAATTCAAATTCATTGCTTTCACCTAGCTTTAAGCACCTTATGTTACTCACACATACCACATACGTATATACGTGTGAGTTATTGTAGGTACGTGTAGGTTTACCTTACAATGGATTATTATTAAGAATGATTAAGTATTGGGCCTATCATACACTAATTTCTACCTCAAAAAGCATTAAAGCAACAGCCCCTACAAAACAATGAAAAGAAGAATTTGAAAAATTAAGATAAATTTAATGATTTTCAACAAAATTGGTTATATGCCAAATGTATGGTTTTAATATAATCTTGTTTTCAAATCCAGAAATTCTCAAGATTGTAAATACATTACTCCAAACCAAAGTTTTTCAATATTTATTGTTTTGTACAACAATATCAGATATTGTCTCAATAAACCCTCAGTTCAGTTATTTCACCCATAAAACAGATATAATGTTTTCTAGCGTAATTTTCGTCACTTTAATACTTTTTATTATTATATTCCTTTATTGTGCTATAATTACAATCTGCCTCTCATAAGGCAATAAGTAATAAGTAGTAAGATAAATGCTCTCAGTCATACTATATTTACAGTTCATCATTCACTCGCTCATTCATACAATATTTACAGACAGCCCAGAGACCTCCCAAATCCACATGCGAAGAGAAAGCGGAGTCTTGGGAAGTCCCCCACGCTCCTCCGTCAGCCGCGTCACCGGATGCTAGCCAGTGAAGGCTGACCAAGAGCGCGAGAGCCACAGACGCTCAGGACATGATTGGAGAAACTGGCCATTGCCTGGACTCCCACTGTCACGCGCTTATAGCAGGTCGCGAGACCACTGCCGTTTCAGTCTCCGAGAAGGATTATAGGGATGAGTGGCGCAGTGCAATGACTGTGCTACAGGATTAGGGTGGTTGGAAAGGCTGCTGTGGAATTTCATAAACTTGGAAGGGATGAGTTCTAGAATGGAGGGTATATTAAGATCGTTATGAAGGGTTTTGTTGCTGATATAATAAGGGGCATTTACTATTGTTCTCAGGACTTTTGATTGAAAGGATTACTTTAATACTAATACTGAAAAAGCAGTTACTGAAGACGCTCAAAAAAGTGAAACCTTCAAATTGAAGGTGGGGGGAGGTGGCTTTGACCGGTACTGTACGTCATTAGCTGGAAAACTTTAAGAGACGAGAAAAGTACTTTATAAGATAAAACGCTCAGGGTTACCATCAATGGATATCAATGAGGTACCAGTGAAAGCTGCAGAATCCAGCCCCGAGTACTCATGTACTTGCCCAAGAGTACGGAGTATCAAAAGACGTGGTTACGAACCATCTTACATGACGACAAAAAAACAGTAGACTTGTCCCACATGTTCAATGCCACAGCTATTCACTAAGAGCGGTTCAAACGAGAAACTATGTTTAAAAGTCCTTTTGATATGATATTTTTCCAAAATATCGTCATAAAAAATGGTTTACTGGCAGAAACCATCATGCGTGAGGGCAATAAATATATCAAATGTCTCTTTTTTATTTATTGCTGAAGGGGCAGTGCAAAAACAATTCAGTTTTTTTTTTAGAACTTTGAAGTCCAAAAAATTATGTACCTAAAAAGATCACAGAATTACGAAGCTTTGGTCAATAGTTAATAAGTTTCATTCCAGCAAGATATCGCTCGACGATTTCCGGTCGGACAAAAGAAAATTTGGAAGATCTTTATGCGATCGACCTCCAGCCACACCCACTTTATAGTTCAGACCTTCTTTTGTCAGATTATCAATTGATTTGTTCTTGAACTATCTTGAACGAACTTTCTTCAATGAAGTCGAAATCATAGGGTAAGAGTATTTCGACACCGCAAGCAGTTGTACCAGTATTGAATCGAGTTATAAGCAGAAAAATCAACCACAACAGGTTATATTTTTGGTATTTCTTTTATTTTATATTAGAGAGAAAAAAATCAATATTTTTTTTTTTTTTGAAAGGTGGTATTCTAGTATAAAATGTATTATATATGTGGATATGCCATGTCCAGTGTAACTTCGAATTATGATTAGTGATGACAATCGACGTCATTAGAAAGCTAACGAACTAAGCTACAATTGCTATCGAGCGACAGTGCGGATATTATTACTACACTATTGTACTTACTCTTTTAATGTTCACGACAAACCATTAGTCAAACGTTAACGAGTGCTAACACGGTTGGTTGTGTTTATATGTTTTTCTCGCATACTCCCAGAATGCGTGGCCATTAAGTCAGTCTTAAATTAAAAAATGTGCGGCAATTATTCATAAAATATACAAATAAACCTTATTTTGACTAAGAGTGAAGAAGGGAAATTTCATCAAGAATCATTCATTATAAAAATTTATCTTCGCAAAAAGTATGGTTCCAATGACTATGAGCATCATTTTTTTTATGAAATGTTGAACATTCCTTCTGTAAAATTCATGTAATTTTCTTTTAGCCTTAATAAATTATTCAAAAATTTAATAAAGAATGAAAAGTACGATTGCCGTATTCAACGCCCTCGCTCCTCCCTGCTTCATTTCAAAACTCCGTAAAAATGACGGAGAGTCTCGTTGCTCCAGTTTGCCTGAAAATGGATGTCGAAACCAGATATTTACACTCCTCCCATTACATTCTACATTCCATAATCTTATTACGCCCCCTCTCTACCGCTCAACCTATAAAAATAAATATGAAGGCTTATATATTCATATAACTGTAAAAACTGGAACATTGAAATATTGGTTACCTAAAAAAATCACAAATAAATTTTCTCCTATTCATCCCACTGTAAAACAATTAGAAGTTAAAAAAACGCCTTATAGAAAGTTATAAGTAGTCGGCGGGAAAATATCAAAGGGAGTTGTTCAGGTTTTATGTGTTTTGGTCAGCGTGTGTGAACTTTTTATAAAGCCTGCATTTGATTGCGTTGCTTGTACCTGTGTGTAGAGGTTTGCTGATCCCATCATCGCCTGCTTAGAACCCAACATGCAGAACGTCATGTCGTGACAATTTATTATTACAATAGCATATTCATACATAACTGGAGATGAGCGTTCGTTGTAGTAGGCATAAATTATCGTTATTGAAGTTTTATGTTTTATTAATTAATTTTACTAACGCCTCTACCCTAATGGGTACTAAGCTTACAAAATTACAATAATTGAAATTTAAGGTGCTAAATTTTACACTGTAAACACAAATTGAACAGATAATTCTCTTATATTTAACACCAATTTCATTGTTTTTCAAACAAAGGACCTTAGTTCAAGATTTTCACGGATTTTCTACCTGGTAATTCTAGTTCAGAATTGCACGTGTTGCATGTTGAGGGGGGGGCAGCTCTAGAAGCACCAAAACAACTATAAAAAAAATATGCAGCGCCCGATCCAAAATCTGCAAAATTTAACCTCTTCATTACTATAATTTTTTTATAAGGGTTCCCAAACACTTAAGTCTAGTTTGAATTTTAACAACCAGTAGGCTCACAATTTTTGTTCATTATTTAAAATATTTTTATTTTTGTACAAAACTAAACTTTTTTTTCATCGATTAGAAACTTGACTCTATTTTTTAACTATTTAAGAACACAATAAAGGACTAAGGAAAATATCAACACATACTTAACGGAGACAACGTGTTATTTGATACTTATCATTACTTAGTGCTTGAAAACAAACGGGTATGATCCAGCATAAGTTATTTTATGTGTTGAGCCATCAAGATCACATTGTTAGTTTTGTACTAATGTTAGATATAGCATTAACAGAAAAAAAGTAAAACAAAATATTACAGTGTAAATGTATGCGGTCTCAGTGTCACTAAAAAATTTAATTCGTGCCTCTGAGCAAGATTGTAATATTGTAAGCTTGTAAGATTGTAATTATTAAGCAAGAGAGGTATTTAAATAATAAACTATAGAAAAAAAAATTTTAATTTTTGTTTTGTTATTATTATTTCATTTTGGTTTTATTAACGTTATTAATCACTCAATGAGATATGTTAAACTTTTAAGTGAAACCTTTTCATCCCTTCTTGTAAATCCTAACCCAATGTGAGTATTAGTTTATCAATTTCACAATGCTGAAATCAATTTTATTACTTTTAGAAGCGCTTAGAACCTTTTTTTTTTTTGTTTTTTTATTATTATATTCCTTTATTGTGCTATAATTACAATCTGCCTTTTATAAGGCAATAATTAATTAAGATAAATGCTCTCATTCATACCATATTTACAGTTCATCATTCACTCGCTCTTTCATACAATATTTACAGACAGCCCAGAGACCTCCCAAATCCACCGCGAAGAGAAAGCGGAGTGGAGAACCTTGTTTTTAGTCTCGAAAAAAAAATAGACAACAAAATATCGTGCCATGTGAAAATTTCATCGATAATCGATACTGTTTAGATAATGTAACCCCGAGACTTTCATTATTCAAGGCTTAACACTAGACCTCTGCCTTGATTTTTTTTTTAACTTTTTCAAAACCACAGCATGTTTTCGAAATTAAAATAGTACGGGGATAAGAGATGTGGTAGAAGTGTTTGTTATTGTTGAGGCCTGGTTAGGAAGCCGTTAATGAAATTTATGGAGGTAAATAAGATGGAGCCGTGAGCCGGACACGCAACACACCCCCGTCTTCACGGCAGGGTGTAGACTGGCGCCGTGCAAGCGGTCACTACTCCCTGCCAACAAGTAATTGATCCATGGATTTGTAGGTTCATTTCTTTTCTTTCAATTACTTTTTTTTAATTTATTTTATCTAATAAATGCAAATAAACATTTCTATATTATAAACTAAATTGTCTTATCTAAATATTTATCAACAAAAAATTATTAGTGATCACGGTAGACCCCCACGCCAGGTAAGTATAATATAATATATGATATGGTATGAATGAAAACATTTATCTCAATTATTTATTGCCTATTAACTATTAAGGCAGATTGTAATTTCATCATAATAAAGTTGTTAAAAAAATTATTAGTCATGGTTCATTTACGGGTAGAGTTTTTTGGGTTTATTAAATTGGGTTGATGAAAAAATGTTAGGGTTCATCAATTTTATTGAAGGGCGAGGTAACATACTACACGTCCGGTACTGGTTACAAGAAAAAAATGTGGGTGTTAAACATGTTTGGTTAAAATTAATGACAACAGTGATGTGCAATTGAATAGAAGATTATTTAAATGCATAGTGGGCAGCTAATGATAGTAGGTAAAAGAAAAATATGAGTAACAGAATAGGAAACAGGTATACGTAACAGACATGGATGCGATAAAATATTAAATACAATGTAAAAGGGAGTCTGTTAGTTTGTTATAAAATGTGTACAAAATAGAAAGGTAAATCTGGTGATGGAAAATAGATACAGATGAGATGATAGTTATAGATTATGGTAACCAAAGGTTGTATTATGTGTTATGAATTTGAAAATATCTTTCATGTCGTAGGGTAATCAAATGAAATCTCAGTATAAATTTTATGCTTATGGGTCAAACAGAAGGCTCAAAATAATCCATACAGGCCAACAGGTGAAATCCGTTTTAAAAACATCAACGAACCCCCAATAACGACAAAAAATAAAGGATCAAAAAAATATGTATAGAGCAATAACACGGAACAAGTTTTTTTTTTTAAGTTATACAGTGTTATTAGAGAAGTATTGTAAAGTAATCTTATTACATTTATTTATTATCCGACCACTTTTGAAATCATTTTGATCTGACAACATTCCTGACGACTTTTTCTGATATGTATTTTTCCATTACATAGGATACTTATCCTATGTTAAAAGCATATTAAATGATTGTGAACTACTAGGTATTTTTACCAAAAATACTATACTTAAAATACAGAACTTCCATCCGTTAAACTATTTCGGTCTCTATAAATCGCTATTTAGACTAATATAAAATAATAAAGCTTTAGTATAAAGGTGGTTAAGGGGCTTATCTTAGGGGAATGGTATAGCGCTAGGGTTTATGTCCCGTTCAGGGAGGCAATATAATTGGTGATAAAGGATGGCCAACCATAGATGAATAGTCCCAGGTGACCATCACTTTTACTGTGTAAAATTAAAAACTGGTCCATCCTACTAGCCCTTGGAAGCCTAAACCATTAAAATCGACATGGGTTTGTAAAAAGAAGAAAAATAAATTATTGAAAATAGTATGTCGAAACGTAGTCGTCAAATAAGCTTGATGAAAACTTTAAATCACTTCTTCATCGACCCAAGATAATCTTCCAATCATTGATATACTCACGGCTAACGATGAACTCACTGAGTGATAATTATTATAACTATGGTAATGAGGGACATTATAACCAAACCTTGAAGAATACTGAAATCAATTTCACTTGCTTGCCAAATGTACAAAGTCTTATTGGACGGAATTCCGTATACGTTAAAAACTGATGTTGAACATCCTGTTGATCTTATCTAGGTTTTGTCATTATTCGAAAGTTCATTTTACAAGGAAATGGAAAACTAGATTTCTTTCTGATTGCTTCAGTTGTTTACGGTCTTAGGCAATATTTTAATTGTATGGGACATATATGTACCTAGTAGCATAAACTAGAATATTATAGCAGCTGGTCCAACTGTAGGAACAACTTTAGGGTTTAAATCACTGTGATTCAATCCCTAGAAATGTAACTAACTTTAAAAGAAACCACTCACAGTTGCTAAGAAAATGTTTGTTGTTTAATAAGTTGCCTGGATCGAGAGACCTGCGATGTGCGTTGTATAGAGGTAAAGGTTCGGTTGGCTTCACTGACAAGACTAACGTAACTTCATAAGCAGTTTCCATTCCTTTTACGGACTTGGGAGTTTGGGAGTTAGGGAGTTCCGTTAATAGGCCTATCCAGGGAGCAATTCAGCTCTTTTACCTCTTGAGTAATTAATCCATCTACCAAACCGCACACCATACGGATACTAATTACTTATCACGAATTCAATACACAGTAGGCAGCAAAATTTTCTTTAACAATAGACATCGCTAAGCCAAATATTTGATAGAGAGGCTTTACTTTTATCCTGGTATCGTCAAACAGCATCTTATTTCGACATCATCATCATCGTCAAACACTTTTAATTTATTAATAAATATGGCACAATTCATATTAAACACTATTAATTCAGAGTCTGTGACTGGCTAAAATGAACAGAGACAGGACTAGGTTGGGTGTGTATGAAAATGAAGTCGACAATTCAGCAGATTTTAGCCGGGCACGGAGGAAGGGTAAACGCGGATTTTTTCATCTTTATCAGGTATTCAGAAAGCTACAAAACATAAGTAGAGTAAAGCCGGGTTAGATACTCTTCCTAGGTATCCTTTTGGATACTCAAAATGGCCAACGAATTCACCGCTTACCGAGATCGACACAACACAAGGCAATAAGCTGCACGCCATTGCAGGTTGGACACCAAATGTCCTTCTTATTTTGCGCGCTTCATGCCAGGCCGTCCTTCGTTGTGCTAACGAGCCTTTGGGCTATATCTCTACGACAGTTGTAAAAATAAATGGTTCAAAACATCTTAAATTCTAAATGAAATCAATTTGTAAATAAAACCGATAATATTCCGCATGGTCCAGAGTTAAAACCAACCCTCCCTATTACTAACTGTATTAACATTTGGTACAGCATAAGTTGTAATTGTTATGGCACCAATTCAGAATGAATGTAAAAAAAAAATAAATAAATAAAGCGGTAAAAGAATTAATAAACATAAATGGAAATAAACGCATTGATTCCCCGAACAATTTTAAGTTATTTTCTTACTAGACCTCTAGTTAACGTCATAACTAAATAATATACTATACCAAAGCAATATAAAAAGAATATTTAATAATCATATTTCACTATGCAACCAAAAAGAAATTTTTGTATATTCCTCAAATTACATATGGAATTTTTAAAAAAACCTGTGTAAACTACCAGATATTTGATGACCAAAGGACTTGAGAAATATTACAAAACTAATAAAACATAACCAAGGATTATTAATGACAACACTCGGTTGTTTACTTTAACGAGCAGGGGGTTATTAAAATTTTCAGTCTGGTCTACTATTATATAATGTTTTTTTTTACCTATAAAGCTATAATAATATGGCTAAATTCCTGTACTATAGGAGGGCAAGAGAGCTCACCGGCTTTCTCAATGTGGATTCTCAATGGATAGGCATCTCCATTTCCCTACTCATTTTAGTAACAAAATAGAAAATTTACGACACAGGTCTTACCGACTTCACCACTTGCTAACTTCACCGAACTTGTCACTGCGTCTCAAACTAATGGTATATAAATATGTCCTCAGGCCAGCTCTACTGTACAATGCCCTGCTATATACTCACTTGGCTGACAATACAGCTAAAAGTCTCCAATAATTCCAGAATGGGATCATTAGAAAAGTGGTCAGACATACCTCTCTCGAGAGGTTAAAGAACACAGACATACACCAGTTGCTAGGTGTGGCATCAGTGGGTGAGTACATCCACCGGCAGCTCCTTGACTCCTTGCAGCACTTCACTAACCCAGTATTTAAACCTATGACCTCACCACCCTTCACACATCGATGGCAACAGACTGCCGGGGGAAATCAGGTTAAGATTTAGCTTAAGTTTTTATTGTTAGATGTAAGTTAGTTTTAAGTGTATGATAAATAAGGTAAGCCCCGTCACTTTTAATCAATTCAGTGAATTAATGTATAATGTACATCATTATACTTTTGTACAATGCAGATCACTATTAGTAGAAAACAGAATTTGTGTAAAATGTAGCCAATCTTCAGGAAATATAATGATGCAATTGTAAATAGATTCGTTTGTATTTTGTAACAAGAGGATATGAAAAAAAAAAAAATTATGGGAATCCATTAAAATCGAATTCAGAACTTTAAATGTGTCGGTGTTCACCATAGAGGCATAATATTTAGGTTCCATTCTACGTTGCTAAATATTAAGAACAGCCAAATGAAAATTAATGAAGCTTTAATTAGCAAGTAAATAAACAAATGAAAATTAATTAATTTATATATTCGCAACTACTTTAAAGACGAAACGCAAACTTTAGTTTTTTAATAGCCTAACTAATCGTGAACTATTAGAGTTCTAATCGTAGTGAAATTAAATTTGTAGTGTAAAATAAATGCTTTAGTTATGATATAACTTTATTAGGATACTTCTGTAGCACACCGAACCATCGGATATAACTATCTAGTTATATACTGCTAGTATCTATTAGTGTGATATTTATCACCATCAAGAATAACTACTGTCCACGAAACAGTAGGCCGATCGATTAATGAAATATTATTATTAACATTATTCATGATAAATTAGTCATAACGTACTCTCATAAAAAAATGTATTCATAATTATCGGGTACTTCTTATAGCACATTATTTTATTAATATCTTTTTCTATATGGACCGATGTAAACGATCACTATTTTTTTTAATACACATACTATATAAACACGAGGATGTGATATGAACGCGAAAGAAAGCGAGATCTAAAACTGGAATATTCTATTATTTTTTTTTATATATAAAAATAGATTACTCTCAATATAAAAGTATAATACTTCAATATGCGTATATTTTTTTATATAGTCAAATTTATCAAGATAGAAATCTTTGAAAAATCACATTTTCCTCCAACCGAGATGACTTGATTAAAATATAAGGTCATAAAATTTGAATTTATACAGTTCGGACTGTGAAAGCTATTCAGACCAAGTGCATTTATTTGCATTTAACTACCTCTGGGACCTACCTATGTAAATGCAGGAAGGTAAATTTTCGCTTTTGTAATATACTTTGCCCAAAACATTTCAAATATGAATACTGTATATAGTCGCATTCGTGATTTCTCCATTCTGCTCAGAATCGCTTATTTATAAATCTTTGGGTGCCAGAGCGTGTCTTAGAATTGTTAGATTTACAGACAAGAAATTCAAAGAGAGATAGTTTTTTAAGTTCTATTTTTTGTTTTCGGGTAAATTTGAATATTCCGGTTAGTCGTCCCAATTAGAATTAATTTTTCATTTAGAATTGAAGCAATAATCTAATTCGTTCCAATTTTAGTATATGTACCACCGAAAAAAAAAAAATCTAATTAACTACAAAGCTCTACTCATATCGGAAGCATGACCTACTTTCCTGTTACTGGTCTAGATGAAAACTATTCTACATATATTAGTAAAAAATTATCGATCTTTTGCAAGATCCACATCGATAATTTAGATGTATCGACATAAAAACTTACTTCAAATACAACGAAATTAAAATAGCTTGTCGGGTCTTCACGAGGGGGTGCCTTACTACCCTAGCCCTAGTGACGAAGTAAGCGTTGATTAGGCTATGGACCTGGAAAATTGCTTCATGACGGGTCTTACTACTGTACTATTTGACTCCATATCTCATAGACATGTCCCCCGACAGTGCCCTATGTTCAGGAGTAGAGGTATAGGGTAGGTATAGATAGTTTATGTTCATTCACACTCGGTATCTGAGGGTAGGCGAAAACCGTCATGAGGTGAGTTTTTTTTTTTTTTTTTTTTTTTTTTTTTTTTTTTTTTTTTTTTTTTCTTAGCTCTCAAACTTATAAAATAGGATGTGGGAAAATTATTTTGGGCTAATGAGTGCCTTTCACTAAGGGGAGTCCCCCATTTGAAGGATGTATGAGGAGGTTATAGGGTGGGGTAAACCCCACCCAAAGGTGAGTGTGAATAGGAGAGAGGTAGTCTGGATCATTGGGGAAGACACTACTAGGTAAAGTTCGTAGGGCCCCAGGTAACCATCGTCCGCAAGGACTCGCTAGTTTTAGCGAGACGAAAGTAGAGAATCCCAGTAGGAATGTGAGGGGTCTGACAAGGCCGGACTAAAACATAGCGAGGTTAGGAAAGAGAGATGCAGAGGTTTTCATAAATGAGAAGTCCAAATCTAGAAACATCAGTGCAGCTGCAAGTACCTGTCCAGAGAGCCATAGCCCCAAGTAGCCAATGGGTTGGGGTCTTATTCTGGCCGATCGCGTCCAGCCAATAGGGCGAGGTTTTATTCTGACCAACCGCATAGCAGGCTTGGATAAACTTGAATGTTCTAGACCAGGACCCAGCCCCAGGAGCTACCTGACTCCCTCTGCAGGGGACTCAGGATTGTATTTACATTAAATTTAAAGTATTCACAGCTGTCCAGCAAAAGTAACACCTTATTGGCGTTTTATTTGTAGCAGTATATTCATGATAAAGCTGAATATTTCCTGATTTATTAGTCAGATTCCTGAAGTGATTCTATTGTACTGCATTAAATAAAAATTGTAGTACGTCTTCCAGCTTTCCCAAACTAAAACAACTTTTAATATCATTATACGTTATATTTTTTCTTGCCTTAAAAAAAACAATGAAATAAATATGACTCATACACTAATTATATACATACAATTGACCATGTTAGCTCTATTTCAACCCCCCAAATAACAATTATGTATATTTGACATGCAAATAAATATTTTTGTAGATCATTATTACAACAGGGTAATGAAGGGCAACCATAGAAGAGAAATGATAGTAACAAACTTTAGAATTCCAGCACTTAACTTAAGTAATTATACTTTAATCCTATCAAGTAGTACTGTCTGTTAATCAAATACTCTAATCTGAAACAAATATTTATAGAAGTGATGGGAAACCTTCAACAAACGATTGTATTTAAACTGGAATCTAAACACATATTGTTTTCCTAACTCCAGAGGAATTCATTTTTATCAGAGAATGGAAATCTCTTAGTTTTGCTCATTATTTACTCTTTTACGCTAAAATTACGTATATCCGATACAATACTATCTATGATAAGCTGTACCAATTTATATATAAAGAATATATGGTACACAGCAAGTGCAAATAAACGTACGCTTACATTTTTCTCCTAGTCTAGGTAAAAAATAGGAGTTAAATATTCAACGTGAGGTCTGTTTAATTATACAATAGAAACAGGTTCCTATGTTAACCAAAAGCAATGCAAATTTACATGTCCAATTCATTTTGAAATTTAGAGCCATACACTGTCACTAAAAGGTCTAACAAACTTTGTTACATTGTCAATAAAACCTGTTTTGGGATAATTTCTTAAAACGTAAAAAAAAAGAAAGAATAAACAAACAATAAAACAACTCAACTAACAAAAAATATTTTAAAAACAATTTAATCACAAAAACATATTGAAAAAAAAATGAATCCATTTTTGTTATTTTACGTTTGTAGACAAGAATATTTTATTAGTGGAAAAAAAACTTTTACTTTTAGATACTAAAAAATTCTTTCTTTTTAGAAAATAACCTCTTAGGAAATGCATTATACTTAACTCAGTTGCAATCCAACCTACCTCCAATTCTGCCAAATCATAAAAACTTAACGATTCAAACCAAGAGCACAGTAAAATTTTATGGGTACTAAAGAATCACATAGCACGTCCTCTCCAGGGTATCCGTTATTACTGATAAACTTTACAGGTGGAGAAAAGTGCTCTAAGATATGAGCCCGTTATTCAGTAACTTTCTAATAGATTGCACGTGGAAGGAGAAATTAAAAAAAAGACTGTAAGGTCGCTTTTTAATTTATTGTAGATGAATCACTTAAATGGGAAATTTCTCAAAGCCATTTTTGGCACTCATCTCTGTAAAACATATTTAAAGGTAAATTTGAACACAGATTTAGGGCTAGACAGAATCATTAAATAATATTTAAAGCTGTTGTACTCTTCGTCAGCCTCAACTGGTTCGAGGAACTTCCCAAGAATCCGTTTCCTCTTTCGCATATGAGGGAGGTGACAACCATGTAGATTTGGGAGGTCTTTGGTCTGTTTTGTTGTTGGAGGTCTGCTTGCAAATACTGTATGAATGAGCGAGTGAATGAAAATTTTAATGGTATGAATGAATACATTTATCACGATTACTTATTCCCTATTAAGTATTAAATAAGGCAGATTGTAATTTTATCATAATAAAGCTGTTTTATCAAAGTTATTATAAGAGAAGCATTACAGTGGCTATGGAATAATGAAAAATGTCATGCGAAATAATGTACATATTTGTATTGAATTTGTGTTGCCAACAACTGAAATTGTATATTTTAATCTTGCTAAAAATCAGATAAAATGTAAGTAATTAAAGATATTTGAAAGCTTCAATCACATTCTATTGATGATATATATTTTATAACAAAGATGAACCATTGAGGTTTTCATCGCATAACAATTTATACATTATATCTTTCAAT
Organism: Acanthosoma haemorrhoidale; assembly: GCA_930367205.1. Taxonomy (NCBI): domain Eukaryota; kingdom Metazoa; phylum Arthropoda; class Insecta; order Hemiptera; family Acanthosomatidae; genus Acanthosoma; species Acanthosoma haemorrhoidale. The sequence goes on along the minus strand of OV884015.1, from coordinate 80,498,424 downwards.
ATGACATCGATCAACGAAATATTTTCTTCCACCACAACTCCCTTTTAACAGTCCCATATCCTCCATATATATATCGTCCATATATTTTATATTCGTCCATAAACTCCTTTATCCAAGACTCTTTTCTTAAAACGATTTGAGCGGTCCAGGGGCACCGCTTTTCCTTTTTCCATTTGGATACGACTTTAAAAGTTTCCTCGGAAAACATCTCTTTATATACCGCCTTTGTTTCAGACTTCGTATTTTCTTATAATATCCTTTCTTGCAGTACACCATCAAAAACACATTCTCATTAAACATAAATTTATTTTTCATGCACTCCAACGACTTAAGACTTGGACGTGAATACATTATACTCTGCTGTATTATGATTCGTTAAGGTTACTATTTATACATCTTTATTATTTTGTATTGTAAAGTCATTGATGTATGCGATCTTTGTACTGTTCTATTGGATTATTGCTTTATTATTCAATTCTTGATTCATTACATTGTATAACTCCATACCTTCTTTCCATTCTTGTATTTTTTTCTGCAATCTCCTTTTTCGTATTAATAAGATAGCTGTTTTTAGTGTGGTGTTTTTTGGACAATATTGTTTGCAAATGGTTCAGTTGAAAATCTTAATCTTATTCAGTGGATATTAATTAATAACTAAGCAATTGATGAAATAATAAAAGCATGAGTAGGAGATGAGACAGATTATACAGCATAAGTAGAAGCAGTTTATTTCAATTTGTTATTGGTAGAATAAGGTTCCTCGAGCCAATAGAGCAATCTAATTTAAAGTGGTAAAATATTCACACTAGATGGTTTTTGTCGTAAATGAAACTATAAAATCTTAAACGAGTCCCTGGCCACAGTTTTTAATTACGAACATTACATCTTAGCATTAAATTATTTCTTGTAAACAATGGAAATAAAATTATTTGAAGTGTTATGCCCCGTTCCCACGGGAAAATGAGTATAATTGATACACTTAATATGGGTTAAGGAAATTGAATACGTTAAAATTGAACCGTTCACACGATTTGGCATTTCACACTAATTCTAAAGACAAACTTAATTTTAATATAATTAATTTCCTTAATCCGTATTAAGTGTATCAATAATACTCACTTTCCTGATTCACGGCATAAATCTCACCTCAGTAGCTATTTATGATTTAAAGTTCTGATTTCATTTATACCACATTAAAAACGGTAAAATAAATTCAAAAACGTAACCAGTCAACTAAAGAAATCGCTCATTTAATATCACCTGGCCCAAGTTCAACTGATTTTTTTGGTAAATATGTTTGCTATACTCTATCTTTTTGCAATTTTAAGTGATCATGATGGTTTAATAAATGCATTGAAGTTTTTTTGTAACCCAGATTTTATTTATCATTGGCCATCTTACATTATTTTACCGGGCTCATTTCGATCCCAATATCTAATGAAAGTCTGGTGCTGTTTCTGTTAGAGTTCCTGAGAGGATTTGGACCTTTCCATGTTTATGAAATGTAAACATTAGTAAATGAACTAATTTATTTAAATTCCTAGGCCCTCTGTTTACCCTCGTTCTGGTGCTCTCGCGGGCTCACGTCAGTGGACTGTACAAATTAGTTAAAATAAACGAAACCGCGTTGATAGCCTAGTGGGTTAATGCCGAAATTAAAAGCAACCAATCTAATGAAAGCATTTAAATTTCACTTTCATTTCTCGCTCGCCTACGGCAACAGTTGGTTGATGGTTATTACTATACATTATTATTATTATGTCAACATTTTAATAGTTCCTCTGCTTAAAACTAAATTTTAAATTCTCTTCCACCTTAAATAAATTCATGTATATATATATATTAAAACATTCATGATATTTGAGAATATCATGACTAGGAACCCTCACATCTGGTAAGTATTTTCCCTTATGCCCCTAGGAGTGGAGATGAGATAAACCAGCAGTCTTAGCACAACCGTCGAAAGGAACGCAGTTAGCAAGCTCCCGAATTAGCGGTTACCATACAGGAAGAGAGGAGAAGAACCAACAGCGAAAGTAACGTTGATTGGATTACAGGAAGATCATCGATTGGGTGATATTGTTTTTATTATGGATCCATTAAAAGAAATTGAGCTCAAAATTTCATGTTTTTTGTATCCTAATTTAAAAGGAATTGAATATTTTTTTATACTATTTGTCAGCACTCTATGTTAATTATAATTATTTGTTATAACCATCTTATTTGAATATATTTCACAATTCCTAGTTTCTCAATTTATTAATAACTACAACATTAGCCTTGAGATCGGGCGATTCAATCGGGATAAATTCCTATGTCAAAGACATAAAACAATTTGAATTAAAGATCTCATGACGGACCTGCCAAATTAGTTAAGTTAAATTGATCAAATAAAGTAAAAATAGAAATGGTAAAAAATGAGGAAGGTTTCAATATATATATATATATATATATATATATATTAATGAAAATAATAATGAAGTAGCAAAGTTAAATTTTAATTATAGCAGAAATGGAGACAAATAAAGTTCGATGTGCTCTATATGCTCTCTGAATGAAGTTAAATACGCATTTCGTTTTTTGGTAGACTGGTAGAACTAAGGATTCGTAACGAGTAACGATTTATCAGTTCATCATTCGTTCTTGTTACGGTAACAGTTTATATTGAAAAACTATTGATTATTTTCTTCAAATAGTGGGGAAATATTCCATGATTCAATAACTGATATTAATGAGCATACATATTATCTACTGTCTATATGGTTTTTTTATTCTATTAATACTTATATAGTACATATCCTTTCCACCAATTCTCTGCACTATGTATTTCATTAAAGCATTTTTATTATTTTCAATTATTGCATAATTAATCAATAATTATTCCCTCTTTACTCAGGGAAGAAGTTCAGCCTCAAAACCCCATACTGAAGTCAGAACTTAAACCCTTTTCCAAGGTATGTAAGCAGGTACGCACTGCAGTTCACTTGTGCTATCTTGATACTGCACTTTAAATGTGGATGTCACACTTTCACATCATTGATGCAAATAAATAATTTACATATTTCAACGGTTGATCACCATTAGGACAGTTGGTCGATAGCTGCTTGCGTGATTATCGGACGGGTGAGTCGGTATGGATTCAAGCTTGACCTAAAACTCGTAAGAGTCAACCTACTCGAAGTGTGCCAATCTAACTAAATAGTTAACAGTGAATTCTAGTCGTCTCAGCTCTAAATTTATGGTTACGAAAAGTAATTAAATAAAAATATCAATGACGTTTGAAAGCGAACTGCTAAGCATATCCATGGTCTTGTAATACTAAAGCGATATTTCTAGTACGTTTGATACAGGAAGAGCTCCTCCATATTTTGTGTTCGAAGCCTCTTGAATCGTTGATAAAAGCAACCCAGAAAGTGTGTCTTGATAATGAATGGAAGACGAGACTTACGATGTTTTTAGTGAACGATAAAGTCGAAAGACGGCGAAAAACAAACACATAAATCCTAAAGCCAACGAGTCGATTACTAACCGGTATGTCACGTATGCTCTTTGCTCTTCTTGTAATGTGCAGAAAATAAATTGATTTGTTTAAAAAAAATATTATAATGTCTTATTTGGAAAATGTAGCCTTCGGGATAGAAATGGGCAGGGCGAATTAGGAGTAGTCTACTGTCATTATCAGGAGAGATAGTATGGTCATTATCACGTTCCTACAAAATGGTCAGTTACACACTTCATGGGGCTCAGCAATGTTCATTCCGATACAAGGCTCCCTCCACTTCCTATGAGGATCACACAACGTTTGTATTTAGGATTATAACAAAGTGTGATGGAGATAAACTCATAGTGGGTTCTCATACATCGATGGCGTTTCCTTTGTTTTCATTTTTATTCTTGTACAACTAAAAAAAGAGCATCATTAAAAAAAGTAATTAGGTTTATGAATATTGATTTTTAGTTAGCATTTTCATTCTATTGGATAGATATACGAGTACAACCATCTAAGGAACTGATCAGATCGAAACGGTATTCAGCTTAGGCTTAGCTCGGCAAAGAAAAAAACGCGTAAAAGATCTTGTTACCGTTCAAAACTAAAGTTTCAGGATATGTGCAAGAGCGTTCTGTACAAGTCCTATAACAAGATGGTCCGTGAGACTGGCGAGCTGACCTTGGAGATGATAAGTAAATACTTATTCCGAAAATACGCAACAAAAATCGCATCTATTCAAATTTTAAGGGAGTTTTCCTAACAATGTGATCAGTTCAGTTCTTTTCAAACAAATCTACTAATACCCTTTTCGCTTGACGACTCTCATCATTCAGAACTTTGTATTTCTCTTTATATATATGTGCGCGAATTGTGTAGTTGCTTGACACGAGTGTCGTGTGATCGCGTGCGCGGGGAAAGGCTCCCTCTCAAATTCCCTCACTCTATCCTCATATCAGTGAGTTACCCGAAACAGCCCTACATACAGTATCTCAGCACTGGTGACTACCCTTGTTCTTCTTGTGAGTCAAGTGCTAGACAGCCCTGAAGAGAGTATCTTAGTATTTATGACTCCCCTTGGCCTGTGGAGCAATTGATAAGTCAACATATATTGGGACATAGACCAGTGGTGGGGTCATAGTGTTAAACACTGGGTTGGTTAGGTTTAGGTGCTCCAACGGGTCAAAAAACTTTATGTGTCTTCGGCAGATGAATTCACTTCGATTGTCCTTTACACAGGTGGTCTGAAAATTTTCCAACCTCAGCATGAAGATGATAATAAAATAAATAAAAGCTAGTAAAATAAAAGCTTTGTTAGGTAAGTTCAATCACATGCCCATACTTTGGTCGAGAAACCTAATGTAAGTTACTTCATAGTCAAGAAAGTGCTGAAGGCTGTTAATTTTTCTAGAGGTGGTCACTATTCTTAAAGTGATCTCTCTGATGCGCGACGAAGAAAGTATCGGCCAAGAAAAAAAACTTTGCAATACCGTACTTCCTTGCGATAGGAATATTATAAACTGCGAAGAATGAACATCAGACACCACTTTACGGTGTAAACTTCACAAAGATTATTAATTAAAAAATGGGCTGTAAGTTAAAGGAATGGTAAATTGTTTTAAAGAAAACCAAAACCGAGACGAAGACAATAATTGACGTAAATTGTTTGCTGGTTTTTTTTTTTTAACGAAAGTTCCATAAAATAATTTATTTATTTTATGTTACTTCTTAATTTTGACACTTCTTCTTTCGTTTGATCAGTTACGTCAAAAATTCAAGATCAGGTAATTTCTTTTATATTTTATAATTCACTTCGCACCGATTACATAAAAACGAATACCTTATATTAGAAAACTCTACACCTCCCCCTCCTAGAGCAAATTTCTCAATCATTTATTCGAGTCGGAGTTTTTTACCTTATGAAATCCACGCAAAAAATTTGCTTAACGAACTATACAACATGAAACTGAATGTAAATAAGCTGGGTGAAGAATGGATGATCTAAAGTACGTCCGTATACATTTTTCAAATATCAGAAATATTTTTGGGAAAAGATATCTCGGTACTTTCGGCCATTGATGCTTGTTTTGATTTGTCGCACCAACTCGGTCATTCAAAATTTCAAAGGTCGTTTACCCCGCAAAATAACGTCATATTATAACAGGACGAGAAGAATGAATGATTTTTAATGCTGCCTATCAAAAATTTGGAATATCATTGAATACTTATTTGCACCTTGTACATCATAGTAAGTTCAGGTAGGAATTTAAATGGTAAAATTGCTTCTAGACTGTAAAAAATGCTACCATAAATCAAAAATACAGACTAATGATATACGAGAACCAGTTTTAAGTAAAGTAACTCCTCACCCTTCTGGCTGGTTAGATGAGTTTCGCCTTGAATATACATATACTGTGTCGGAAAAGCTTTAGATGCTGAGGGGCGAAACGTGCCGATTTCCCATAGACGCTTTCAGAGGCACAGCGTCTCTTGGCAACTTCCATCAATATCGTTAATGGCAAGGCAGAACACGGCCTTCCACTTGCAATAAAAAAGCAGATCTCTTTCATACAGCATTTACTTTTACTTGCTGTCATAATTTCAAATTTCAACTTAACCATACCTAAACCAACAAAGTGATAATATAGGTTCTTTTCAAAACCACCAATCGATACATTGCATGTTCTGGAGATTATTTTCTCCTGTTCAAGGAAGAGACATTAAAATCCTTCTTTATGGTTCCATTTGAAGATCTGAACAGAAAATAAGAAAAACCAAGAGATAAGCAAGAGAAAACGTACATCATTCATTAAATTTAAAATATTATTTTTTACCATTGTCCGCATTCTCACCAAATGACACCGGCGACATCGGGATAGTACTAACGGGGACAGCACTCTGTTGAAGAGATATTTCTAACGGATTCTAATTAGAAAAGTAAAATTTTAGTTAAGAATTATGGAGAATTAGTTGAGAATTATAGAGAACTAGTTGAGTATAAGCTTCTTCATTATATCATTTGTAATCAGGAAACCAATGACCCTAGTGGTTGAAGTGTCTTTAAAACCAATAAATATTATTTAAACCATTTTATAACTGTCAAGCAGAAACCTATTTTGCAATAAACTCCCATATATTCCCCAAAGAAAGGCAATGGTTCAGTATAACTATAAAACATGTTGAAGATACTTAATAAATAAACCACACGGAGCTCAATTGAAATAATTCAATTCTCCGTTTCAAACAAGTTCCTTAAGGACTTTTCAATTTAAGACTTTAAGTTGACAAGGTTGAGTTAATAGACGAAATCACGTATCAAGAAATATACCATTACTCAGACAGTGAGCAACATTAATCATCAAAACCATTTAATCTATTTACTCTACTATTCAGCTAAATTACAACAGTTGTAAAAGGAAAAGTTAAGTTCAGAAGAGGTCGTTCATATTCATGAGACCATCTTGATTGATACAAATGTAGTGAAATTGGGAATAAGAGAATATTAGAAAGACAGAGAGAGAGAGAGAGAGAGAGAGAGAGAGAGAAGAGAGAGAAGAGAGAGAAGAGAGAGAGAGAGAGAGAGAGAGAGAGAGAGAGAGAGAGAAAAGAGAGAGAGAGAGAGAGAAAGAAGAGGGAAGCTGCTAAATTCGGAAGTTGGAGGAGGTCATTTTCTTCGCGTTGGATCCCATTTTCCGGTCTTCCGCTAATTTCCCGTTTTCGCTCTCCACTTCTCCCACTTGCTTCAAGAAATCGATTTTAATTTGTCAATCAAACGCTAACTCCTGCATTAAGTATAAATACTGGTTAAACTTATTTCTTAAGCCAAACCATTAGCAATAATGAAATTGAAACAATATAAGATGTTCCAATTAAAATTTAATGTTACACAGTTCCTACACAACTGAATATTGCCAGAAATGTTTCTTGTGATAATTGAATCATGCAGGTAATTTTCCACCAGATCTTTAGGTTATAGAAACGAGTAGCCCTAGTAAAGCCACTCGTTATATCCCATGTTAGAGTACATAAAAAAAAGTAAATGGAATCTTTGAGCTTGGAATTAGTTTTGCACTAAATTTTAAACAAGGAATTTATAAACTACGATACTTAACATATTGTTTAAAGTATACTTTTTATACTATAAAAATTATTGATAGATTTTTTATGGTTTTGGTGTCTGTGGTAGCAATAATTAATTCTAATTAATAGGTTATAACTTTGCAGTACATGGATTAATACATACTATGATGACACCGTAGGTCTCAATTTAGTTTCGTTTAAGTGGTCGATGTGGATTTAAAATCATTCATACAGACTCTCTCATCAGCTCGTGGCTGATAATCATAGATCTCGGTATGTACATAAAATGTCCACTATCAGCTTTTTGTACAGAAATAGTTGTCCGATATTTTTTTTTAGTTTTAGTTTTTTATTTCTTACGAGTTTTTGAAACAGGTACCAAACCAGCTAACGCTGACGTTTTGAGTAGTGACCTGTTCAAATATATTTGTAGGCAAGTGTTATGACGAAATTGAAATTTGATTACTAATGATTTCAGAAAAGCTTATTTCAAAAAGAATTGGTATTCTTCAAATTATGTGAAACCACGTGGAGAAGATGCATACGTATACTATTCTTACGCCCAACTGTTGATCATTTTTGTTTATGAACTAAATTTGATTTGTTGTAAATACGTTTACCCTAATGAAAGTAACCTCATTTAGTGAAGCATACAGAAACTAACGATGAAAAAACGACCAGCCTACGCAACTGCAGCCCATGAAATATTGTTAACAACTTTGTTATGATGAAATTACAATCTGCCTTTACTTAATAGGCAATAAATAATTGAGATAAGTGTTTTCATTCATACCATATTTACAATTCATCATTCGTTCGCACATTCATACAATATTTACAAACAGCCCAGGGGCCCCCCAAGTCCACACGGTTGTTGCCTCACTCGCAAGCGAAAGAGGAAGCTGAGTCTTGGGAAGTCCCCCACCAGCCACGTCACCTGATACGAGCCAGTGGAGGCTGACGAAGAGCGCGAGGGCCACATACGCTCAGGACATCATTGGTGATACAGGCCATTGCCAGGACTCCCACTGTTGCGCATTTATAGTAGGTCACGAGGCCACTGCCATTTCAGTCTCCGAGGAGGATTATAGGGATGAGTGGAGCAGTGCAATGACTGTGCTACGGGATTAGGGTGGTTGAATAAGTTACTATGGAATTTCATGAATTTGGAAGGGATGAGTTAAAAAATGTAGGGTATATTAAGATCATTATGAAGGATTTCATAACAACAACATTAACCGTATCAAAGCTAGTTAATGTAAAGTACTTTGACTGCGCACATAGGGGAGTTATTCATCCCGCAGGGTATAGAATATAGATTTCACAGATAAACATCATTACTTCGAAAGGTTGGATTTAAGAATTCTTGACAACCTCTGATGCTAAAGAGAAATAATCTATAGCAAGTGTGCTAAAGCGTCTCTTCCCATATAATTTCATTCATATTTGATTCTTGAAGTGACCACTTCGTATATTGCTTGGAAATCCTCGATAAAGCTCTTTCTTCTCGATGCTGAGGTGAGCGTTTTCCCACCCAAGCTCCTTCCTTGTCTATGGAACCTTCCCCGAGGTCAGTGCCACATTGATATACGTAGTCCACAGTATGGCAGAGGAGCCCAATATATAATATACTTGGAATAAATTACTATGAGCATATTTATTAGTTTTCTCTCTAAATGAGTTGTCTGAAGTTTTTTATCATCATTAACTGCCATAGAAGTCACAACATTAAACTTTTTTTATATATATAAGAGAAAATTAAGGATACCGGACAGGAATGGGAATATTTGTTGGACAAAAAAGGGGAAGGGGGAAGGAGGGACCGAGTTCCCACGCGCCCCAATCAAGAGTTATGATGCTCGTTAGGCGGGAACGCTTTCCATTGGCCTGTTTTATTAAACCTACCCACCCCCTAGTCGGCCTGCTTCCATAGATCTAAAGAGAAATAATTCTAGATCCCAATTAGTATACTGGAGGGTCATCTTTGATCCCCGACCAATGAAGGGAAATGTATATAAAAGAATAACTAATCTTGAGTGGTACTTTTGAAGTAGGTAAATTTAATTATTATCATTTCAAATAATTAATTAGTTTTGCATTACATTTCTGTAAGTATAGCTAATTAATTTGCCTTTCATAACTATTTAAATTTTTCATGACTCCCTTTCGCACTGACCTGTTCAGGCAGGTTAACAATTGTAGATCCCTGATCACATTGCGATTCCAAATAATCGAATTCAAGATTCGTTTTTGTTTTTTAACATGTTTGTTCGTTTAACGTCGCTATTTGTATACCATTACTCTTATTTTCAATTGAGACTTGCTTCATTCCCTCGGAGCAATAATTTGGAGATAAAAATAAAAAAGAGTTTCCACGGAGATGATTCCCTTGTTGCTCATGTATTACCATAAACTAAAACTCAATTCACCATCATGTGCCAAGATCGGTTCAAAAAAACAAACGTTTTGAGGACTATGAACTTGTTAATGTTAATTCTGTTGTTTTCTGAATATCGATAAGGTGATGTTAGGAATCATGTATTGGGTTCTTGAATGTTTGATAGTGATGTTCTTGAAATATTCCCGCAATATTATGATTTTCATTATTAAATTTTCAAAGCATTTGACATCAATAACAGTCTATGTTTTATTATTAGCACGTTTATTTATATTTATTTAGTATACTTTTAGGTAGGTATATTTCTAGAAAATTAATAATATATTTTTATCCATCCTTGGCGTTTTAAATATATGAACGCCATATAATAATAGATAATAATAGAATTCATTAAGTTAAACAAATCACATGCTAAACCTCATTGATCAACTGAAGCCTAGTTTTGCTTCAATAGATCATTGCTATTGCACATCATTTACCCTCAACTGTAACTAAATTAGCTGTAATTTATGGCATTGTCATATTGCCTACCGCCCTGTTCGTTGTAGCTTTGGACAGTGGCTTTTTTCCAATAGATAAATCATTTAGGTAGACGGAGGCATTTCGAATGATTTAACTCTGATTTATGTATTTATATGTATTTCTTCTAAATATTACAGTATAATAAGTGTCTGAATTGGCTTTAAAAAATCGGCTAATACTGGCTGAAATTTTCTGTAAATATATAAATGTATTTTACTCTAGTAATCTGAAATCTTAAAAATAAAAAATTTGATTGGAATGTTTTTTTTTTACTGTGTCAGTTGACTGGACTCTATAGAATTTCTATCTATAGAACATAAAATAAGGCGTTAGGTACTTGTAAGTATAATACTCAGAGAAAATGGAAAGCAAGCGGACAGGATCTCTCCATGATATCCCTTAAGAGATGGAAGCCTAAGTACCGTACTGTCTCGGATACAGGGGAGAATTAAAATAAACTAGTGGACAGGACTTCCGACAAAGGGTGAAGGTAATGTGGGAGCATTTTGCTTCATTAACTTTGATCCGCCATTGATTGCGCCAATACTCGATCTCGTCAAGGTGTTTTTGAAGGTTATGGGATGCTATGTCGGGGCCTGGGGGGGATGACAAGACTGCAGTGTCATCTGCAAATGTGGCCAAGAAGGTATTGGGAGTAGAGAGGACATCAGCGGTGTATAGGTTATAGAGGATGGGGCCTAGGACACTGACTTGTGGAACTCCTGCATTTATGGGATAGTAGTTAGAGTATTCTAAACCATAGCGGAATTGGAAGAAGCGGTTTGAAAGGTAGGACTGTAGAATTAGGAAAAGGGTCTGTGGTAAATATCTTTTGAGCTTGTAGAGCAAACCTGCGTGCCAAACCCTGTCAAAAGCTTGAGCTATATCAAGAAAGGCAACAGTGCAATACTGTTTGGTTTCAAGGGCTGAGGAGATGTGATCAGCAACGCGAAGGCCTTGTTGAGCAGTGGAATGTCGTTGGCGGAAACCAAACTGGTGTGTGGGAAAAATTTTTGGATTCAACAATTGGAAGTAGACGTTTTAGTAGGAGTTTCTCAAATATTTTTGAGAGGATAGGGAGTAGGCTAATTGGACGGTAAGATGAGGCGTCATTGGGTGGTTTACCGGGTTTGGCGAATAGGACAATAATGGAATGTTTCCAGAGGAGAGGAAAGTGCGTCGTTCGGATAATGCAATTATACATATAGGTTAGGAAGATTATAAGACCTGGAACCCACATACGAGACTAAAAAGATAAGAACTAAACAGACGCTTTGGGCAACTGTACAGACTACTTCAAAGGACATCCCATCTCTCAATAGAAAATAAACTACTAATCTACAAAGTTATACTTAAACCAATCTGGACATACGGAATAGAGCTATGGAACAGCAAAAAAGTCGAACATCAAGCGTATCCAATCCTTTCAATCAAAAGTCTTGAGAACTTTGCCCCGAATAAATGCCCCTTATTATGTCAGCAACTAAACCCTTCATAACGACCTTAATACACCCTACATTCTAGAACTCATCCCTTCCAAGTTTATGAAATTCCACAGTAGCCTTTCCAACCACCCTAATCTTGTAGCACAGTCATTGCACTGCGCCACTCATCCCTATAATCCTCCTTGGAGACTGAAACGGCAGTGGCCTGGTGGCCTGCTATAAACGCGTGACAGTGGGAGTCCTGGCAATGGACAGTTTCTCCATTCATGTCCTGAGCGTCTGTGGCTCTCGCGCTCTTGGTCAGCCTCCACTGGCTAGTATCCGGTGACGCGGCTGACAGAGGAGTGTGGGGGACTTCCCAAGACTCCGCTTTCTCTTCGCATGTGGATTTGGGAGGTCTCTGGGCTGTCTGTAAGTATTGTACGAATGAGCGAGTGAATAATGAACTGTAAATATGGTATGAATGAGAGCATTTATCTTAATTATTATTGCCTTATAAAAGGCAAATTTTAATTATAGCACAATAAAGGATTAAAAAAAAAAAAAAAAAAAAGATATCCCTTAAAACGATCAAGAACGACAACTATCATAATTCTGTTGTCTGTCACAGTTTCATTGTACATTAAAAAAATATTAAAAATTCAACGAATAACAGCACCACGGCCAATAAATATCATCAGGCACCCAAAAGAAACTCAGAGAGATAAACATTTTTGCGCATTTTGCAACTAATATGAGTATTAATGGTCTTAAACTTTAAATTATTTGCTTTTTCCAGATAATTCCATGCCTCCGTTTGTTTTTTTTTACTTTGTAAGCTATCAATTGCTTAGAGAAATGGTATTACTAGGAGTTGTGAACTGATGAAACGTAAATTTTTACAGATAACATACGGCTTTTAGGGATCATATATGACGAAAGTATGTTACACAATTAAGCAACAACATTGTTATTTAAATATTTAAAAAAAAAAAAAAAACACGGTTCGTCTCACGTCTCCTCTAGAACGAACATTTAATATTTTGTTTTAAGTTAGTTTAATGACTTATTATTATTGTTTTATTTATTAATTTTCAAGAAATAATTTTTAAATTAGACGAAGAAAAAAATGTAACAAGATTCATCAAACACGTGTTTCATGGAATATTTGAACCTTTTGCTAAAATGAATACCCGTGGTTTTGGCAAAAAATAATGTTAATAATAAATAAATAATGTTAAAAATAGCATTTCATAAGCACTTTCACAAAAAAACTGAGGTTACATAAATATTCAGTTATAAAAATAAATGTTTACAACCATTTACATAAATATACAAGTTGAGCCCAATTTTTTACAATTGTAACCCATAGTGTTGGAATCTGAGATACATTTGAAGGGTTAAAAGGTGTTTTGGTCATTTGTTTGGGTTACAAGTTTGATACTCTTAATTCATAGCCAAAGTGAATCAAATCGCGCTCAATTAGTGCTTCTGAAGAATTTTCTCATAAGTATGTTCTTTGCTAAAGTTCACAAACAATGTATTGTACAATATGTACAATGCACCAGATGTACATATAACTTTTAATAAATTTAAACCAAAACCAATATTTTGAAATATTAACTTATATCGAAGCTCATTGTCACTTTTCGTTTATTAAAAGGGAAGACGCAAACTTTTTCAAGGTAATGAAATTTTTCAAGATCCAGAAATCAACTTCCAAAAGATGCAAGTTCTTTTGAATAAAATCCTGCGAAGAAGCTTTTAAGCATTGTCGACTAATTGTATTCCAGCCAGTTAAGGCATGCTATTCTGACAACCTGAATGAAAATGACAACCTAGGATATGTTGCTTTTGATGCGAACCAATATTTAAGATCTTATATATGACAGCCAATATTTGCAAGCTTCGACCGAAAATGAATCATTAGAATAAAAACGTCTGTACCGGCGCTTATAATAACAATCTCAGCACATTGCATTTTTTTGCATGGGATATGTGACGAAACATCTTTTAGTTGGCTTCTAAGTAGTTTCAATTGTAAAACCCCTGAAAAAGAGCGACCTTGTAATATAAAAAACTTAGTCAGATCATCAAATCTACCGCAAACGTACAGTTTGCTCCCAAAAATGTATCTAGTATCAGCTGGAATACTTGTTGAGTAGTTGGAAATCATAATTTTCTTGGCGGTTCGTCCTTTGCTTCGTAATGTTGACTCCAACAATTTCATGTAAACTCCATCATATCTGTCGAAAACTATATCAACTCTTTTAACACCAGGACGAGAATAATAAACGACGTTTTGTAAAGTATGCCTTAGCAAAAGAACGAAATGTATTGATTTTTTTAAATTTGTGTTTGATGAACTTGTGATATACCGTTAACAGTGATACTTTTGGAAGAATATGAAGATAACATTTGTGCCATTGAGAAATTTGCACAGTAAATGATTAATTTCAATTTCACTGACAAGTAACGACGTGATACATTTCTTGTAGAAGGCTTGCTGAACAATAAGATATTCACGATAATCTAATATTTCAGAAGATGCTGATACCGGATTGAAAAACCGCTATGATTTTGTGTGTGTTTGTTGAACATACATTACATCTGTAGAATTCTTCACTTTTTTAATTACCGGTTCTTGTTTCAATTTTATTTGTATTTTAATCAAAGCTGTGGAATGGAACTTTTTTATAGGGTCGTAAAAATTTTTAGTGTTTAATTCAAATCGTTCACTTTCATATTTTACGATTACCCAGTTGTATTGAGATTGACCAAGCACTGCGTAGAAGATTGATCTGCAAGGGACCACACTCATTTACCTTGAAAGGATCACAATCTCTAATACTCCTGATTAACTTTTGAGTATCTTCTCCATCTTAAGAAATTCGCTATGAAAATTAGAATAAATGTCATTGGTAGCGTAAAATTTTATTTGAGGGTATGATAATAGAGTGGAGTGAATAGAATTTTTAACAGGATATAAAAGTAGCCATCTCTGCTCTGCACCTTTTTTTGTGTTATCCCAGTGAAGCCTCCACGTACTGCCGAAGATCGATTTTGAGATTTCTGAACACCAAGTCGCAACAAGTTGAATTGAATTTTCCAGCTAATTGTTTTATAGCTAGCATTCTAGGTCATTTACAACTTCCATTGGTAGGTTTAGCATATCTTGTAGGTAAAATGAAACCGCGAATGTAATTAGTGTGAGGTATGAAGTATTCTCCGGTACTTAATAAATTTAATTTGTAATAATTGATTATTTCTGCCTTGATTGAATTTAAAAGAATTTCTACCATGGCTGGTAAATTACCACATATCTAACATTTTAATTTTGATTCATTTTCTCCAGAAACCCTTTCAGAATGTCGAATAATAACGCTACTTGTATTATTGATGTCTGAAGTGGAAGGAGCAGATTTTTCTAATTCTTTTACCAATGCTTTTTCTCAACGCCATTTTTACCCCTCGCTGACATAACTCGCCATAAATGATCTATGCCACGAAAAACATTGTGTCGTAGAATCTGGTTAGTACACTTTATAAAACTTCTCAGTAAGTTTATATTTTCGTCTACGTGAATCTTCTATTATTGAAATAAACGTTTGTTGTTTAGAAGTTTTCACTAAATCTCCTGATGAATTACAGAAAAAAATATAATGACTCATTCTCCGCTTCAAACAAGTAATATATAAAAGAAATTTTTCACTTTTTGCAGTAAAAAATAGTACATGTATAATAGAAAAGGAAAAGGTTTTAACAGTTACTTAAGTGATGATTTGATGCGACCTTCCTACCTCTCACGCGTCTGTACAATGGAGAAAGTAGGAGCGGTTTGGGGTCCCCAAAAAGGGGGGAGGCAATAAAGCGGCTGGCAATATGTATTTTTGGGTTCCTTAGGGTCTCAGGAGTACGAATTAATTGACATATCTAACTTATCATATTTTTTCTACTCGACTACCTTCAGCGCCTGCATAAGGGGTCTTCCTACACACCGGAGTCAGCCGCAATTGATTACCTAACATGGCAGCTAAAGGCTTGCACCTTGTCCTCCTCCCTCGCCATCCCTATTCCCTTGCAAGACCAGCAAAGCCACAAGAGATTCGAGTACAGGAGGCCAGTTACGAAATGCCAACAAATCACGTCAGCTGCTGGCACAGCAGTGGCCCGGATGACACCTATCCAGATGAGACAACCCTCATTTATCAGGCCTTGTTATGGAAACAATAATTCGTCCTTCCCTAAGCAATAGCCCAGATGACGTCCATCGGCTTAGGCAACATCCACCTATATTTCCCACGCCCCGCTGAGGAGGCATGATCCATTTCTCCCTGAATACCTTCCCCAGATTTTACCCGTCCTCAGTCAGTCACACTCTCTCTTCCCGCTTAGGCGTGAGACAGTATCTACTGACCGTTTACCTCGTTGTACTTTTAAATAAACTCTTCTTGAAACGTCTATCAGTGTAAACCTCTTTAACTGGCCATCTCTTGGATTTTTCGGAAAATACTAGTTTAAATCTCTAAAGGATTCAATCTTCGACTTCAGGCCACTAGGTGATCTGACAAGAAGAGAGAAATCGACGACAACCAGATTGAATGTATTGGCCACACCAAGATAACCCACAACTACTACTTGGAAAGATCCCTTCACCACGATTTTAAACATGTTTTTTCTTTTTACGTAAATACAATCTTATATAGCAATTTTTATATCTAATTTAATCTTGGCTACAATAATGCCCCAGCACATGTGGTCGCTCACGTCAACAAAAATTAAATAAATAAATCGGAATGTTCTAGTCGTTGGGAGGTTTGTTAAAAGATAATTCAACCTTAAAAATAATAGATATTCCTCAAATACCTCTTTCAACGTCCATAATACCAGCCAATGTACAGATCGATTAGAGGAAAACAGGCCGAAGGCCTACAAAATACTGTAAGTAGTATACTATATACAAGGTACAGTACACTGTAAGAGTCTAAAAAGGACTACAGCATAAGGTCTAGAGCGGCAGAAAGTTTGGGTAACCTAGGTACTGAAGGTCCGATTCCTAACCACCACCCTCATAGCGTTGCTCCCTTCCGCACTAACATGGTTCATAATTTAGAAGGCCAATCTATGCATACCTACGAGTTCACCTATGACAATAGAACCAACCGCAATTCGGAGTTTATCTTAGATCCCAACTTTACACTCACTTGCACAGCCAAGATGGTCGGCAGTTGACAAAAAAAACCAAAAAATATTCTTCAAAATTCGTTTTATTACTAAATTACTTTTATAAGATCCGTTCAAGATTCGTTTCTATGCACGAGTGAACGTCCTGCTACGATTCAAATAACACTCTTTTGATTCTTTAGCCAATAGGCACAATCACTGTACGTTCGCAAAAAAAGAAACGAACTGTGAAAATCTTAAATAATCCTGCTCCGACTCAAATTAGCCTCCGCCTGGGAGAACGCAGTGTAACGAACTGATTCCAAACGTTCCAGTAAGCTTCGTTCTTGGAATAAAAAAAATAAATACTAAAACCACGTTTCCAGTAATATTGATTTATTCAAATATACAATGGTAAGTAAATCCATCAATCCCTTTATATACTTTTTATATTGTTAATCACGGATCGACAATTCCTTCACCGGGTTTTGACAATGTGCCGGATCGTACTAAAGCCAATAGAAAAAAAAATAAAAGCAGTATTTTTTGTGTTCAATCCTTATACATTATTTGTTTCCTTGTTGAACAATCAAGGATTTTATTAGATCTACCACACCTAATGTACGTTTTTTACATACGTACATATGTTATATTATATATAACATATATGCGTATGTATACACGTTTTTGATCTAATCTACCCTTTAAAGGGATTGCAACACAGCAACCCGTCCCCCCAACAAAAAAAAAAGACCCTGTATCTTGAAAAGAAACTGGTTTTTATAAACAACGAAGAAGCTTCTACTATCCTTGGGGTGAATTTTTTTTTATGTCAGTAAAGGATTTAAATTTTAATTACTG
This sequence comes from Acanthosoma haemorrhoidale, assembly GCA_930367205.1. Taxonomy (NCBI): domain Eukaryota; kingdom Metazoa; phylum Arthropoda; class Insecta; order Hemiptera; family Acanthosomatidae; genus Acanthosoma; species Acanthosoma haemorrhoidale. Next base: position 80,480,489 of record OV884015.1, on the reverse strand, counting down.
AAATAATGGCATCGTACTTTAAGTTCACGTAATTATTATGATCATGGTGAGACGAGGCGTTAAGTACACCTTAACAAGTTTTATTTGCAATATTTCTGATGCAAAAATTGTTCTTTACAGTTTTTACAGAAATTACTTGTTGAGCTACGTACCTCTGTACTAAACTGAAAGTAGATAGAAAGTAGGACAGTTTGATCTCCTTTTCCTTTTTTTTACATTTCCTGGAGCACTCCCGCCGGAAAGACTTTAAGCAGTTACCCCAGCTTAGAACTATCTAGTACTTTATACTTTGTCTTCTCTTTCTCTTATAGTGAATAAGAGAAGGAGTCAGCGTGCAATGGTAATTGAGTCATTTTATCCTGACAACATATGTAAATATGGGTACCATTTCTACCCAGAACCCTCATTACTTATATTACAAGTGTGCAAATAGACAAAATGTGAATGCAGGCTAAAGCATATAGCGTAGGAGTTGAAGATCGTCATAGAGCCTACACTGAAGTTTTCAATTAACTTACAATGTTGGAACCTTTAATAATTGTTTTTTTTTGTGAATAGCCATCGTTTCAAAACAAAATTAATTGAGATTAGTTCTGTAAACTAACCACACAATTCATAGGGACGTTGTCGAATTTCATTCCGTGCATAGCACTCTTTACTCATCCTCAGGTATGGCACATTAGATTCAAAGGTTTACCAGCCAGTAGTTTTAATTTAAAATTTTATTGTAATTTATTTTAAAACCATAAATTAAAAAAAAATGTTCACATTTGGTCAGGAACGTACTCTTTAGTTCCTACAGAAATACAGAGGGGTCCAAAAAAATGTATCCACTGTTTAAAAGTCCATAACTTGCAAACTAATTGACGGAGTTATCCCATTTTTGGTAGTGTAATAGTTTGTAGTTCCGGCAATCGCCATACAAGCCATATGATTGTGCCATTCTTCTTTGACGGCACAGTTACCGGTGAGGCGTACCTTCAGAAACTTCAAACATCCATTTTACCTGCCATCCAAGACTTGTATGGAGACGGAAGATTTTACTTTCAACAAGATGTTACCTGTGGGGAACACTATAGGACATCGTTTATCGACAAAAGCCACGCACATTGGATGAACTTCGAGAATTCATCGTACATTCATGTGCAAATATCCAACTGAACACGTTGTAGTCAGTAGTTCGTGCTGCAGTTCGGCGGCATCGTTTGTGTGTGGGTGTTAATGGTGACCATTTCGAACATCTACAGTGTTATATTTAAGTTGGACACTTTCACCAAAAATGAGACAACTCCGTCAATTAGTTTGCAAGTTATGGGCTGTTAACCGGTGGATACATTTTTTTGGACCCCTGTGTATATATACATTTTCGTGCACACCAATAGGTATAATGTGAATTCAGTTGGTATCCCGTTATTTTTTGATAGCACTAAATGCCAAAGTAGTCTTTTTTGTATTATCAAACGGAAATGATCATAAATCTTGTGAATCTGACAGGATTATCAACCAGGACTTAAGTCGAACCTTCAATGTCAGGAGCGGTTTAGTTTATATTTTTGCCAAGACTGGATTTTGGAAAAGCCGATTTTAATGATGATTTGACAAATAAAATGGTGCAGTTTTTGATCAAAAATACGAACAGTTGTTTTGCAATTGAAGGGTTTGCTGCAAAAAGGAGGTAGCTCCAATTTTTCCATTTGTTGGGAAACCAAACAAAACGTTTAAAAAATTCAAATTTTAAGTTATGTAAAAATATTGTTGTTGCTTACTTTCAATTATGGTGTTTACATATTACGATTGGAGCTGCATCCTTTTTGTTCCAAATAAAAGAGGTTTTTTTTTGACACAAGAAAGTGTTTCTAACTCCCAACAGCTATGGGATGGAGCTACCTCCTTTTTGCAGCAAACCCTTCAATTATGGTTGAATTAAAAACGCACGCTGAGCCCAATGCCGCTGTAAAATAAAAATAAAAACTAAAACTCAATCGTGTACTTAGTGATTTAAAACAGGTGGGTACTTCACCCTCTTCACCGTACGACAATTTTTCATAAAGTGTTTACAATATTTCTCAAAGTGCTGCAAAACTGTTTAATGGTTTAATGGACGAATATTCAAACGGAAAACTACTTTCTGAGTATAGATATAAAATAACTACTGAAAATGGGGCTGAAACGGGATCGGATCACACGGAAAACAATTAGTTCACGTGATTATATAGCATTAATAATTTACTTGGTAATAAAAGAAAAATATGTCTCCATTATGTTTAGTTAGGTGTCATTTCAAAGATCTCAAAGTCCTGATTGGGACCAACTTTTAGAATTATAGTTATAAGGAGCCATTAAAAACGTCTTCGCAGTTTCTCGGGGGGTCGGCAGGCAGGGAGGGTGCTGACAAATATCCATTCGATTTCAATGATGCATTCGAACATGTAAATGTGTTTGTTAACGACTGTACATAAATTTATTGCTGCCTAATATATATGTATATATTATATATGTGTGTGTAAGTATATGTAATACATGATACAATTTTAATATTATTATTACTGTGATTTTAACATATGAAGCTATTTTCTTTATGAGCTTGGATAAGTAAAATATTAATTTTAGGAATGCCTACTCCTTTGTTTAAATGTGATATACGCGGATACTAAATGACAGATTTTTGGGTGTTACTCTTACATTCGACGAACATAGGACACACACATGGAAATAAAAAGACAACAATTAAATACATGAACAGAATTCAACAGTTAATAACAAGTGGTTATAAGTGTTTTTATACAGATCTTAAACCAGTAATATTTTTTTAATTTGTCATTTCATCTTTTTATATTTTTTATAATGTGTCATAAGAATATTTTCTTACAGAATACTGATGAATACTCTTAGAGAATACTGATTAAATCTAACTTTATTTCTAAGTGTTCATTTTCTAAAGTTATAATTTTTTTTTTTTTAATAAAATCTTGTTTATGGTTCTTCACATATTTTGTTTTTTATTTCTCAAGCACATCTACTCATATTAATTATCAACCATGCCAGTAGCTAAACCTAATGAAAGGTATCATTTCAGCTTTTAATTGTTGATTGAGGATACTGATTTACCTTTAGTGAGCAAAAGATGAACGAAATTGTCGATCACGGTCAAAAGTATTTTCTTTTTGTTCTTATTCATTTCTAAGTATTATAACTATCTATAAAGGGCTGAATGGTTTTTATGCTAGTGACTTTATCAAGAGGTCAGCTGGCATCAGGACGCCCCCTTTAGCGTAGGTTATTTACAACTGTATATTCTAGGACCCGATTAAGTATCGCAAGATTTCTCCCCCTCCCTCGCTCTCTCTCTCTCTCGCTCTCTATTCCATACGTTATGATGATTATGATAAAAAATGCTGATAGAAGCGAACTGGTAAGAAACAGAAGCGGTGTCTGAATAAACCCTACCCCTAATAGGTGGCGGATATTAATCTATCTTGTGTATTCACCTGGCTAATGGAACCGACGGACAGGGAAGCCATTTTATCCACCTTCAAACACAGAACTCACTAAAATAAACCTATAAATTTCTTCAACTTATAAATCATTTGAAAGCTTTTTTTTTTGCTTATGGTTTATTGTGTTCACTGAACTAGAAAATATGTAAAAATAAACATTTCTAATATAACCTAAGGAATGGATAGGGAATACTATTTCCTTAGATGGTTTGGTTGTTGGGAACCTGGCTATATTTAAAATTAATTTTGAATAATAATAAAATAAGCACATATCTTAGCTATAAAATAAATATAATATAAGCTGATTCCGAGCTCTGGTAGTTAAGGCTGTTCCATCAAGCAATATCCATATAAGTTCTACATACATGCATCTATTTACAGAGATTAGAAAGGAACATACATAGTAAATATACAACTTAATACTAAAATGGAAGAGAATGTGAACTAAATATAAAGGAAATAAAATAATAATAAGGAAATAAAATCATTTCCGTAACCCTATTCGCTAAGGTCAGGGCAGGTTATTGTCAGTTACCCAATCTTGCCTTACAGATCGTTCACACATTCTTGACCATGACTCTAATTCTTGTTTGTTTAGCTATCTCTCGCAACGATCTGATCAGGCAGAAAGAACTACACGCATGATAAAGTAGAAAATTTTCTGATTTTAAAAACGAAACCTTAACATATGTTAGAAATATGTTACCAAAATAAACTAATTCTTTTAAATATTAATCCCGGAATAGTTTCGAATAACCCCATTTTGAGCATCGATAACAACACCATTAAATAATGTCCTATTTTTGTCTTCTCGCAAGTTATTTGAATAACAAGAATGTTGTTATTAACAACGTTATTTTGAACATTTGGTAACAGCAATATAGGCTGTTGAAAACGCCTTCAAATAAGAAATAGTTATTTCATGTGCCAAATATCTTGTTGGAAGCCAAAAATAGCACGTTAATTAGCTAATATCAACCCACAATTAGCAATTAAACCGTAAGAACCTTACCATTCTTAGCGATGGCTATGTGGTGGACACAGCCGTTAGGAATATTTTTATAAACAAAAAAAATAGCTGAAGATATAAATAAAGGATAATTCAGTCGGAGTGAGTCGGGGGTGGGGCGGTGGTTGAAAACGAAATTACCGCCTCCAGGAGAGTCACAAATTGACCTGTTTTTCTTTAATCTCTGGCCGCTTCACCCCTTCGCCTAATTGAAACGGTGGACGGCAGAACAAGCGCAGTTATGTGGCAAAGTAGATTTTTATAATTGAATGATAACTTTCACAAATTTTCGGACCCCTCTCAATTGAAAATGATGATAAGCGGACAAACAAAATAAAACAAAATTACATCTTTTTATGAACCTTTCCTACTCTTAGTAGTTTATATAAATGCGAATCTGTACGTACATTAAATTTTATTATAGTTTAACTGGTTTAAAATGATAAATCTTCATTAAATGATCGCTAATTCAATTGTTAGATATGTGCCACCCTCAAGCCACACCTCCCAAATCGTACCTTCAGTGATGGAATATCTTCAGTGGTACTATTTGTTTTGTTAGTGACTTATTTTATTGCCTATATTTAAAAAACAAACGTTGTCTACACCAGACCGTTAAGACATTGACACTACATGAAGAAAACGATAATTTGGCACGCAGTGGCAATACCTGAAAATTATCTGTTGAACATTTTCGCACAAGGCTAAGTAATATTAAATTATTTCAGGGATATGGGATCTCCTTTAAAATAGTACATGTAGCTGTCTTAAGAGTCTGTTTAGTTCTTTTTTTTTCCCCCAATCGCCTTAAAGAAAATGACAATGAATTTGATGTGTCTTCTTCTGATGGCTTCGGTGATGGTGGGGACCTCGAACTTTTCGTGGATGTCAGGAGCCTTCATTTCACGAAAAGGGGTATGCCATAGTTGCCGTGCGTAGGATGTTGTTCTGGAAGCTCTGGAGTCTAGTTATGGTGCTCGTGTGGAGAAAACGGAAAAGCAAAGTTCCAAAAAGTAGTGCTGGCCTCATGACGCTCTGATATATGAGCAGTTTCAGCCTCAGGGATATAGCCGGGCTTGTGATGAGATGCTGGAGAGAGTAGTAAGTACTACGTACTCTTTTCAGCTTCTGCAGGTGTGTGCCGAACGTCATGTGTCTGCCTAGGTTGATTCCTAGGTAGCATATGCTATTGGCAAGTTTGCAATCAGTCCCGTCTATGTTGAAGCTGGGTGGAAGCTTTCTTTTCCCGTGCTGGAACGGGTCTGAACCGGCCTCCTATGTAAGTTCGGAGATATTCATTGAATGTGGGAATAAAACCTAAATGACCAAAATGTTTTCTTGGTCTACATAGAGTTTACTATTGAATACTAGCAAAGAATTTTAAATTTCCCAATGAATTAAATAAATGGCTTTCATTGGATTGAAATTCCTTTTTGTGCCATTTTAATTTGCCCAGGTCAATCAGGGCTGAACGGAATCGTGGCCTTACGTATTAGCAGTTTCAACGACTTTTTAAATTATGTTAAAAAACACATCTTCTTAACCAGAGTTTTGATATATTTACTTGGAACCTCATGAAGAAAATAATCTACCATGCGATAACGATATTTAAAAATTATATCGTAAATATTTTCACACAAGTGTGGGTAATTATCAGTTAATTCTATTAGCCATTTAAGTTATAATATAAAAAAAACTGCTATATAAATTATGTACTTCATGGTTTTTCACACATATGTTTCAGCATTGTAGCTCCAAGAACTCGTTTATCTATATACCCAGAATAAATTTTATAGAAACACATTTTAACTAATGGTTTCTCCGTTGACTCATTTTAATCGAACGAAAAATGGAAGTGTAAAAAGACATCATTTTTGTTGCAGTTACATACTTCAACGTCTAAACATAAAATCGACAAAAACTTTTTGACGCGAAACAAAACGGAAAGTTATTTCAACATTTTGTGTGTGTGTGTGTGTGTGTGTGTGTGTGTACTTGTACTTGTACGTAAGCCAAGCTTTCGCAAAGTCTCGGCTTGTTGGACCTCATGTAGATATGGCATTATGTTGAAACTTGGCCACAACAAAAATATAAGTTATCGACGACGCTTTGTTCACCACAGAAGGTCGATTCAAAACATTTAACACTCTAAACTCTCTTTATACCGAATACCGCTTATAAAACTAAGCGCGATAAATAACGTTTTTTTGTACAGATAATTAATTTATTCACATCATCTTCACCACAGAAGGCAACTGTCCAATTATTCCTGATTGCCACATACACATGGAATGCTAAAAAGTAAAATTTAAAATAAAACGAAAAACAAAGTTCAGTTCCTATATAAAGTAATATAACATAAATAAATTTATATTTTGTTGGTATAATATAATAAAAATGACTTATTGTCTCTCAATCTGTATGGTTGCTTGCATAAGCGCTATATGATATCTACGTTTTGGCTTTGAATCCCTGGGTGGACAATGGTAATTTCTTGTAGTTTCAATTCATTTTATTCATATTATTCTGGTCCTATACGCGATCTTCCTAGCCACCTATGTAAGATGTTAACCCTTCTCTATAAACAAAATAATATTAATAAGTACTTACACAATTGCATGCAATTAATCAAATACATATAACGGCACTTCTTGCAGGAGAGCAGCGTAGCTCAAATTATTGAGAACCTGAGTTAAACCAGGAAGTACAGGAGAAATATTTTTACCCAGCTCGAGTTTCTTTGATTCTTAAATGATCGTGATTTTTTTGGTCACATAAACACTATTTTATTTGTTAGCCCATCCCTTAAAATCGCCTTTTAAACAAAAAAAATATATTAATTTAATAAACCTATTCGGTCATGGTGAAAATGTAAATTAAACTGTTCCTGGCAATCAAGAATAAGATATGTCCTGGTTGATAATACTCACAGATACGCACGGTTCCTGTACATTTTATTTTTATAATACAAAAACAACTACTTTGACATTTAATGGTAATGATAAAATAATGGTTCATGTTTTTCTGTTGGCAGAATCTACATTTTTTTTAAATTTACAGCTGATAGCAAATACGACTCCTCTCCCTGACAAATTTTAAATTCTGTAACCTTGTTAAGCTCAATTGTTAGTTACTTAATCGGAAAATGTAAACATTTCCGACCAGACAAAGTTTCTGTGTCAACCGATAGGTTCAATTACTGATAGGTCAATATTTATTCAACTGAAAGCGTGTTAGAAAGGCTTTAGGTATTTTTTGTTAATCCAACATTCACTTGTGTGTTCTTTGTTGGTTTTTTTTATTTGGGGGGGTAGCAATCTAATTCTAAGCAATGATGTATTTCCATCAGGTAAGAACCCATCCTATATTATTTTAAAAGGTGTAATTAATTATCTGGCTACGGATTTAAACCTGGAACCTTCATATCAAATAACGGTAGCTATGCCAACTAGACAACATAAAGCCCGACTCCAACACAAACTAATTGGTAACCTGAATCTGTCTACTATATGCATTGTGGTTTATTTGTATCCTAATTGTCAGTGCTCTACGTTGCGCGTACATTTTATAATCACGACCGTAATGGTATTTTTATTGTGAATTAGCTGAATATAGAAGAATAGGGTTAACATACTTTTATAGGACCTGCTACTTATTTATTTTATATTTTAAATTGACATATTTCTTTATATCTTTTCTTATCTCATTTTGTTTTTTTTAATATTTTATTGTGTATTGTAATTTTTTTGCGCGTACTGTGATACTGCCAATGAACCCGCTCTGTGACAGTTAAACTTTTTTTTTTTAGAGACATATCCAGGGCATAATAAAGATATTATTATTACTACTACATGTTTGAGGTATATAGGATAAGGTAATCATTTATTTACACATAATATTTAAGTAATGCAATTATAAATAAGTGAAATTATAGATCTGGCACTCGTGCCACATTTCTCGTCTATCCATAGAGCTAAATCTATTGAGCCCTAGGTAACTGAACTACCTGAAGTCTTGCCAATATCAAATATCTTCAGCCACGCTCTCTCAATCTTACATGAAAATCGCCTGAGCGAAGTCTTGTAAAATGAACTACAATGTAGTCCTGGGGTTTTATATTTTCATAGATTTAAGTTACCTTCATATTATACATGTCAAATATTTAAATAATTATCATATATGTTTCAGCTTTTTATTAGTAATCATTAGTATTGGCCTTCGAAAAAACATGCTGCGGTGGAGCTCGGACCCATGATCTCATACTGGTATTAAATAATCGTTGGTGAATAAACAGGTTTTCGCTAATACGTATAATGAAAAATAAATGATTTTTAGTCATTTGGAACATGGTTGTACGATAACAGAAGTAAAAGAGGAACACACGATTCAAAACGACAAACGGGATGAATGCTGGGTAATATTCATAATCAAAAGACTCCTTAGGAAATCCAACCAGTTCCTGGTACGTGGAGTCAGTTAAATCCCTTCAATGTTCATTGCAATCTCACTACCTTTAGAAGGTGTTTAAACTCAAAACATACCAGTAATGGGGTGCTAACTTGCAATTAGTACAAACCATGGCGTTTCTATGTGGCGAAGTTCAAAACCGTAGGGAATCCTATCATTCTTCCTGGAGGTGGCACTTTCTCGGTGATTCCCGACTATGTAGGGACAGTAGTTTACTGTAATTACTTTGCAACGCTGCATTAGAACTAGTAATAGGGTTTATTTATTTATTTTAATTTGAGACCCTTTAGTTTTTGGTTAGCATGCTGACTTTTAACTTCGGTTACCCGGGTTTGATCCCTCTCGGGTCGCCAAAGGATTTTTTTCTTTTAGCAATGGGTTGGGCTGGGGGCAGCTCAGACGAGGAGGATAAATAATAAATGAGCAGCTACTCAAAATAAGTATAGAATCCGTTATGAAAATACAATTCAAGGTTCCGAGCGGTAATTCCTAACTATAACCAACTATGACAACTAATTTCGCTCCGCAAATCCTTCTTCGTGGGGTGTTTCACCATGGTTATTTGTATCAAATTAAAGCTACCAACGTCCTGATAGAAGGATGTAATTCGTTTATTACAATTACTAGAAGTCATCAAAAGTATTTATTTGATATTTTTTAGTGGTATTTTGACACCCCAATGATGGTAAAACTAAAACAAACCAACCCGGGGAAATAACCTGCTCTCACATTCGGAGCGTCTGCGGCTTTTATGCTCTCTTTCAGCCTTCATTGTTACGATCAAGCAATAATGTGGCTTTTAGCATTAGAGGAGGGGACTTCCTTTTCCTTACAATCCTGGAGTAATTCCAGGCATCTGTGAAATTGTTGGGCTGTGCATGAATATGTATATTTTGCGTATGTATATTGAATATACTATGAATGAGAGAGTGGGTGCAATATTGCACATATGGAACGGTTGAGATCATTCAGCACTAAGTTAGACATTTTGTATTTCCATTTTTTGTTTTTTAAAGATAGCTCATTTTTCTATCAAGTATCAAGTAGACAGTCAAATTAAAAAGTCCCGATTAATAATGTAAATGTGGGAGCCCTGGCAATGGCCAATTTCTCCAATCATATCCTGAGCGTATGTGGCTCTCGCGCTCTTCGTCAGCCTCCAATGGCTCGTATCAAGTGTCGCGGCTGACGGAGGAGGACTTCCCGAGACTCCTCTTTCGCATGCGAGGAAGGTGACAACCATGTGGATTTGGGAAGTCTCTGCGTTGTTTGTAAACACTGATATGATACTGATATACTGAATGAAAACTGTAAATATGATTTAAATGAGAACATTTATCACAATTGCTTGTTGCCTAATAAGACAGATTGTAATTTTTCACAACAAAGGAAATTAAAGAAAATAATAATAATAATATAAACAATGTTTTCGTTGATAATTACTACAAAAGGTCAATCAAATCGTATTCACTATCGTAAGGGAACAATTCTGTTTTAATCACGCAAGATGTGAATTTCATTTTTACAAGCACAGTTATGTCACTCAAAAATCACAATGCAATTTTATTTCCTACAGTATGACTGGATGTTTTTATCAAGCAAGAGTTCACAAAAAATACAAAAAACAACAAAATTCCATGAAGGACTTCCCAGTGTTTAGTGCGTAGTGGTTACTCAAATATGCAAGTGTTCTTCTGCTCACGCTAAAGCCTGTCTTAGGACATAACCCCTCACTTTTCTTTATTACCATCTCTGTTCGTTTGTTCGTTGTACATAACAAAGTAAGTGCCAAATGGAAAGTTTTCCTTAATTGTTTTGTAATCCAACAGAGCACGATATTATTAAAACATTGCCTCAGGGTGGAAAAACCACCCTCGCCTCTATATATCGAGTTTTCCTACTAATTGTAACCTTTCTCTTTGATTAAAATTTCATCAGGCCGATCGATGTTTGTAAAATTTTCGTAAATGTGGTAATGGCTCTCTTGGAATAGTAATGGTTTAAATTTTCATATGTGTTCGTGTTATTAACAATTTCAAACTATTTCCGATAAAATGTATATTTTTAAAAGTTTCGATATCGGAGTATCATACAATTGGGCAATTATACTTAATTGGGCAATCAAGGTTATCGCTTCTTTGGATTTTTGAAGGTTTTTTTTTTCAGAGAAAAATAGTGGGTTCTATGGAGGGATATTTTCAAATTAATAAAAACTATTGAGCAACCATTTGCTATATTAAGGAAACTATCCATATTGAGAACGACTTAGAGTATAATATGTAAAAGGGAAGAGTATGTATTCAAACAAGTTCCATTTGGACTTTCGAACTAGTATATATAATCGTAACAAATTTGGCAGAAACATAGTTCAGCACTTTGCACAAAACGTAGATAACCTCGCCATTCACCCCACCCCCACACCTTCATAATTTTGACCACATTGCTCTAATAAGATTTTTATTGTTTAATATGCAACAAATATGACGTGAATACTGTCCCAAAATTTCTTCCTGGCCCGACATAAACCCACTATTCTTATTTATTGTCAGATACGAGCACAAATACTGTTGTTAGACTATGAATAATTCGTGGGTCACGACCTTGAAATCATGTTTCTTAACAGCAATGATCTAACGTCTAAAAGCTCTAGGAAACCACCTGAAACAAAAGCTAGTTAATAATATGTAATGTTTATTGACATTAAAATTCAATAATATCGTGTTTTATAATCATTTACTGATTAATTACATGAGAGTTCCAGCTCATCAAACATGACTGAGTTTTATTATAGCATGCAGTACGGACTGTTGATAGTATTGCAATATCATCCCTTTGTTTTGTTATAAATTTAAAATCATGTTTTATTATTCCTCTAAAACCTGTAAGATATAAAATAATACTATCATATTATAATATATATATACATGGGCGTCCCCGAAACTAAACCCCTTTTCTTTTTCTTGCCTTTATTAATTTCTATGTAATTTTTATTTACTAATTCACAACTGTGAAATGGAATTACAATCAAAAAATGAGAACGGCAAAGTAGAATCCGAATGATAGGACGGAATGATGGTGATGCCTCCTCAAAATTTTATTTAATATATAAGGCTATCTTAACAGACCCCGATTCCAGCTTCTTTTCAGTCGTCGTGCGAATTATAAAGTCAAATATGGACAGTTCTTGTATCAATGGGTTCGAATGCATATATAGTCTAAATAAAAGCGTATATCTACTTCGTGTCATTCTGTAGGTATCCTCCGTGCATCGTATGGTTGCTTACGGTGTAGCTGCAGTTATTAGCCTCATTACTTCGGATTTAAATCACTGTCATGACGTGGGATCTTTTTACAAGCCCGTATATCTGTGCTTTATTACTCAATCCAAAACTGAATTTCAAAAATAACAATTTTAATTAACAATTAAGTTGTTTACTCTGTTTTGCTCTGTAAAAATTGAAATTTTAAAAAGAAGAGAAAATTAGAAGGACATGTACTTGGTTCATAGCGTTTAAGTTGTAACTGAAGAAATAAAAGCGTGATGTAATTTATAGCCTTTATACGAACTTAATGACTTAACACTATTACCAATAATAGTATCATTATGACCTTGCACCCGAATCTTCGTGACCAGGGATGAATTCTTCATAAGAATGCTAAATATCAGTTTTCATAATGAAATATGTATACTTGTTATCATTCAGATTGTTAGGGAGTTGTTTAAGACTGCCTATTGGAGCAAAGTTCAATTATTTATGAGGCCGACTAGAAAGTAGCCATTCACAATAAAGTATAACAAGTTTGTTTTATTTTTCGTCGATATAAAAACAAAAGAAACCACTGTCTTCTAGAAGCTGAGAGGCAGCTGAAAATATCGAATTGGTCCTGAGAAAAGAGGCTATAAGACACACCTCAAAAACGCTTGGGTTGCTCTAGCAACCGCGGAAACACCAATATCTTAAGCCTGACCTAACCTTCACAGTGTGACTGGCGCGCGCTCTATACAGCGTTCTTTCATCGAATTCAGTAAACCAAGCGTAATTTTGATGGAAAGCATAGCCCATAGAATATGTATATACTATACTTGAAATTTTTTTTTTTTCATTACTCCATCGACACAATTTTTATTTCTCTCTCTATCTCGCTTTTGTGGATTTACCTTTCGCTTCCTCATAGCCGGCTACGGCGAGCACATACAGGCACGAAGACACATCACTCGCGGTGCGGCGGGACTGCGGTTGGGCACTGGAGAGTGTGGGCGAGCGCGGGTATCTGGGCGAATGCTGGGACTGGACTGAAGCCCGAGCGCAGGCCCGCCGCCCCCACCGCCCTGTGCCGCACTCACGCACTCTCACGCTCCACTGCGCTCAGTCCTCCCCCAATCTTCTCCGGTAATCCTCTGTCACCGTCACAGGGTACTCATTTGTACATCTACACCATAGACAGAATAAAGTTTTAATTGAAGCTTGTCGGAGCTCATCGAACAGAACACTACGGCTAATCGGAGGTTGAGGGTAAAAACCATACACCATAAAAAGTCACAAGACTTCCTTGAGATAACTTCCCTTGGCAACAGACTGTCGGGGGAAAATTAGGATAAGAATTAGTATGTAAGTTAGTTTTAAGGTTGATCAAAAAGGTGAGCCCCATCACCTTATTAGTCAGTTTAGTCTAGTCACGTATAATGTATATCATTATGCTTGTTTATTCCATTATATAATTTCTATTATATAACAAAACCTGTATATAATGTAGTGATGCTACAGGAAATACAAAATAATTTGTAAATAGATTCACCTGAGGATCTATAATTATATATGATTGTCTGTAAGTTTAAAGGGGCTATGAAAAAAAAAAAAAAAAAATTGAGATAACTTTTCACCGGAAGTACCTAATCAAGGAGAACCTCCTCTTTTTTATACCAGTCATGTGATCCAAACTGTCAAATATATTATTTCACTATTTTCGGTCTTGGTACTTTGGTGGGTTGTGGTTGTAACCAGCATCTCATGTAGTGAACTACACGTTAGGTAATTTTCATTAATTTTTATTTATTCATATTTTGTCGTGAAAGTAGAAGTTCTTAAAATAATTTGCAAGCGCTAAACATTTCTCAAAATAGTACATATCTTATAAATGTGTTGGGTAATGATAAGGGGGAAATTGGAAAATGGATATGTTTCTAAAAGTCACAAAGCTGATTGCTGTGTTCGTAAAGTATAAAAACCAATACTCGCTTATTGTGCGAGCTGATAAAAGTTTCCTAGAATATACGACAAGGAAAGAAATCGATATAGATAATGAAAGTGGTCCACTGTATACTTTAATAGGCCTTAATATGTTATTAATAATATCAAAGAGAAAGGAATAATTGAAAAACAAAAGATGGAAGAGTAGCGGGAAATGTGTAAAGGAATAACAGTAGGGAATATTTGGAAAAGGAAAGAAGGAAGGTCAAAAGGGGATAAAGGAAAAAAAATCCACTATGAAGTAATAGGGGGACCGGAAAGTAGTGTCGGTTTTTTACATTAAATTCAAACACGTAAATTTTTAACAATTTTTTTTTTAATCAATGATGTAATCACCCTCGTTATCAACAACCTTTTCCCATCTAGTGTGCAAATTTTCAATGCCGCACCGATAAAAATCAATTGGTCACTGAGCAAAATATTTGGAGATGGCATTTTGGACATCATTTAAATTTTGAAATTTTTCTTTTCTGAAAAACGCCTTTTTGATTGACAATCGCTGGGCAATTTTCAATTAAAGATTGACTTACACGATCCAATTGTTCACTGTGAGTCTGTTCACAGTTTTTCCAGGTATCAGCAATGAACGACCCCGCGAATACTTCACCAAACACACAAAAGCGCCTTTTTGGAGTGTTAACCTGGCTTAGCTGTATTTCGTGCCGATTCATGCGGAGAGAGATTTTTGGATTATCACAAAGGACCCATTTTTCATCTCCAGTCTCACCCTCCATACTCGCCCGATATTGCACCACCGGATTTCCATTAATTTCGATTGCTAAAAATTTGAAAATTCGGATCATGCCCAAAATGTCATCTCCAGATATTTTGCTCAAAAACCAATTGACTTTTATCGATTCGGCATTAAAAATTTATCTGTTTGAATTTAATGTAAAAAAACTGCATTACTTTCCAGTCCCCCGATAGATGTAAAAAACAGTTCTGGACATACACGATCCAGGAAAGTGGTTGAAACTCACAAGATATTTTTCAACCGCTTTAATAATTATTCAAAACTTTATTGTGATAAAATTACAATCTGCCTTATTAGACAATAAGTAATTGTGATAAATGTTCTAATTCATAGCATATTTATGATTTTCATTCACCCGCTCATTCATACAGTATTTACAAACAGCCTAGAGCCCTCCCGAATCCACATGGTTGCCACCTCCCTCGCATGTAAAGAGGAAGCCGAGTCTTGAGAAGTCCCCCACGCTCCTCTATCAATCGCGTCACCGGTACGCTTTTAATAATAACTAATCAGGTTCATCCACATCCTCCAATCACATTACGTGTCCCTACACATATAACAGTAATAATCATATATTTTCAATAAATAAAACGTTCATTATTAACAAATATATAAATCATCAAATAGCTTGGATTTTTTTATGTTCGTTTATAGATGCACTCTTTGAAGTATTGTCTGAACGAACCGTCTCTAGATGCCATCATTCATGCTAGTTCTACTGCCACGATGTTGCTGTGTTATTACCAAGAAATTAGTTAATGAACCTTTATTAATTTTCATAGGGTTGCCTTTATTTTTAAGATTATCTAGTAAAACTTAATTTCTGATAATTCAAATCTTTATAGTGATAAACTTACGATATGCCTTATTGGGCAATAAGTAATTGTGTTCAATGTTCTTATTTATACCATTTGTATGTATACTAACTGCATAAAATAAATCACCCTATACTCTATTGTACATATATTGTAAATTGGTTATAATATGTCGTAAATTAATTGAAAAAATGTAAATAATATTACCAAACCATAAGTCATATCAGTGTAAATATTGTAAACAATAAAAGACGCAGCTAAAAAACCAGCTCAGAGGCAAGGACTCAAGTAGTCCCTGGGCCTTTGTAGAGGGGCTGGGTCCTGGTCTAGAACATTCAAAATTCATCCAGGCCTGCAATGCGGTTGGCCATAATAAAACCTCGGCTCATTGGCTAGACGCGATTGGCCAGAATAAGACCCCAGCCCGTTGGCTACTTGGGGCTATATATACCCCCTAGTTTTAGCCGATAATTCATTAAATAGCTACGACCTGACCAGGCTTTTAAAAGAATACATAGTCACGGGGTACCATATAGTCCAAGGACGGCAGGATACCAAAGTATTCTGTGCCACGGAACAAGCCCTGATAACCACAACCGTCGCTCTTAAAGCAGCTCAAATCCCATTTCATACATATGCCCCGAGGGGAACAAAGCCTAATAGGAAATTCCTTCTCCACGGGTTTGACCTAACACATCCCATAGACGAAATTGAAGAGCGTATAAAAACAGTAGAAGGAATAATATCCGTCTACAGACTACGCAAAAGCGACCACAATGGCGCCAAAACGGAAATAGAGCCAGTCCTTGTTATAGGTGACTCATCACTTACCGCGGAAAAACTGAAACAAATCCGCCATGTTCACAACGTGCTTTTCAGGGTCAGCACCTATAATGAAAAGCGCGGCATTCCCATGTGCCAGAATTGCCAAGAGTATGGCCATACCCGGCGTTACTGCTTTAAATCGCCGAAGTGTGTGAGATGTAGTCTACCTCATGACACTAAGGAATGCCCACGCGACCAGGCGGTACCCCTACGTTGCGCTAACTGTGGGGAAGGACACGTGGCTTTTTATCAGCAATGTCCATACAGGTTAAAGTTAATGCAGGCAATAGAGAATAGACGCCAGGCCCAGCAAGATACTATTGCGTCATCTAGGGGAACTACTTTCGCTCCGGCTCCCCCACCCCCACGACAAACGGCATCTTACGCGCATGCGACTAGTGGACGGAACCTATACACGGAAGAACCCCCCCTCCCTCCTCCCGCGCCCGCGACTACATCCAACTCAACTATAGACACCATGCTCAATATTTTGGGCACCTTGATAACACAGTTGACCGGCCTCATTGAAAGAGTTCTTAATAAACTCGATGGACCCGCATCAAAATGATTGGTCATCACATTCTCAATTATAACGTTTGCGGCCTTAGGCCCAAACAAGGCGATGTCGAGGCAATTTTACGTTGCCATACCCCGGACGTTGTTATTTTAACGGACACCAGACTAAAGAAGGACTGTTATTGTCGTTTCCCAGGCTACTTCACCTACCGGCAGGACACGGAAACATCAACAGGGGGCGTGGCCATTTTAGTCAGACAGGGAGTCCCTTGCAAACGACTGGACCCAGTGGTGCCATCTGATGGGAATCACTATGTAGTCACTCTCCAGATGCGACTGACTAACAACCTTATTGCGACTGGCATTTATCGACGACCCAGGACAAACTTAACGACAGCCAGGCTCATCATAACCCAGACTAGCAAAAACAAAAGTCACATAATAGTTGGTGACCTCAATGCCAATCATAGCTCGTGGAGTGGTACAATACCTAATGCCCTTGGCAGGCACATAGTTAAAACGCCGTACACAGTGATCCACCCAGGGGTCCCGACATTTAGGCAACACGGCAACCCAGATAGGACCTCCACACCGGACTTACTTCTCACTCAACAGCGACCCAATCACAGCGCCTGGTGAGTGTACCCCCACCCAAACCTCTATATATCCCTCCTACCACCAGGGTTCAGCTATGAGAGGGGATAGAGTTAGCGACCCAATCACAGCGGCTGTTACCCCCACCCAAACCTCTATATATACCTCCTACCACCAGGTAGCAGCTATCATTCGTCGCACCAGAGGCAACAGGGCACCAGGAGATGACAACGTGCAGAACATCCTTCTGAAAATGCTGCCACGGAAGGGGATATCTCACATAGTGAACATCCTGAACTCCTCACTACGACTGCACTATTTTTCCCAGACGTGGAAGCATGCCGTTGTCATCCCACTGCTGAAACCCGCCAAGTCTGGGTACGATCCTGCTCACTATAGGCCCATCAGTCTGCTGACCCAG
Organism: Acanthosoma haemorrhoidale; assembly: GCA_930367205.1. Classification (NCBI taxonomy): domain Eukaryota; kingdom Metazoa; phylum Arthropoda; class Insecta; order Hemiptera; family Acanthosomatidae; genus Acanthosoma; species Acanthosoma haemorrhoidale. The sequence continues at coordinate 80,462,342 of OV884015.1, read as the reverse complement.
CTGTCGAAGATCTATGAACGGATTCTCCACAAACATCTCACCAGGCACTGTGACGCCCAAGACATAGTTCCACCCCAACAGACTGGCTTCACCAAAGGGCTTAGCGCGGACTGTAACCTCGTGAAACTGCAGCGGCACGTTGCATCGAGCATGCGCCTCAATAGAATCACCGCGTTGATCTCCCTAGATTGCACGAAGGCATTTGACTCGGTCGATCATCACACCCTCCTGCAACGTCTGAAAGACCACGACTTCCCGGAGCAATTACAGAATATTATGTCCTCCTACCTGGCAGGCAGAACATTTTCGGTACGCATAGGAACCACGTTAACTACCAGGAGGGATTTCGTTGTCGGTGTTCCCCAAGGGTCAGTACTGGGACCCCTACTCTTCAACATATACACTGCGCACATCGTGGGAGCTTCATACTCCAACTGTGAGGTAGCAGCATATGCTATTTGATTAGAAGAATCAACATAATGCAATTTAACTATATTTTTATCAACAATATCTTTTACGAAATTATACTTTACATCAAAATGTTTGGACCTTTTGGTCTCACAGGTACTTGCAATTTTAATTGTGCCCTGGTTGTCTTCAAAAATATTAATTTTACCTTTAAAGTTAAAACTCTCATTTAATAATTTGTTCAAAAATAGTACCTCTTTAATACAGTCACCTAGTGCATAATATTCGGCTTCACAGCTACTTAAAGCAACTACGCCTTGTTTCCTCGATCCCTATGAAACAACATTATTATTTACCTTGATAATGTAACCAGATACACTTTTTCTGTCATTTTTGTCAAATGCAAAGTCTGCATCAACATATGCATTTATATGAACATCACTAGAGTTAGATTTTTCAAAGCTAAGAGCCATGTCAGGACTTTGTTTCAAGTATCTTACATCATTTTTCAAGTGCTTCCAATGAGTTACAGTAAAACAGCTTTGAAATCTACAAAAATATGAAATTGCATAAGTTAGATCTGATCGAGAAGCGACCATCAAATACATTAAGTTTTTGTTTTTTTTTTTTTTTCGAAGCTCTCTAGGTCAAATTTAGGATGTGGGAAAAACAACAACAAGAGGTTGTTGAGTGAGAAGTAGATCCGGTGTGGAGGTCCTATCTGGGTTGTCATGTTGCCTAAATGTCGGCACACCTGGATGGATCACTGTAAACGGCGTTTTAATTATGTGCCTGCCGAGGGCATTAGGTGTTGTACCACTCCACCAGCTATGATTGGCATTGAGGTCACCAACTATTATGTGACTTTTGTTTTTGCTAGTCTGGGTTATGTTGAGCCTGGCTGTCGTTAGGTTTGTCCTAGGTCGTCGATAAATGCCAGTCACAATAATGTTGTTCGTCATTCGGAGCTGGAGAGTGACTACATAGTGATTCCAGTCAGAGGGCACCACTGGGTTCAGTCGTTTGCAAGGTACTCCCTGCCTGACTAAAATGGCCACGCCCCCCGTTGATGTTTCAGTGTCCTGCCGGTAGGTAAAGTAGCCTGGAAAACGACAATAGCAGTCCTTCTTTAGCCTGATGTCCGTTAAAATCACAACATCCGGGGTATGGCAACGTAAAATTGCCTCGACATCGCCTTGTTTGGGCCTAAGGCCGCAAACGTTATAATTGAGAATGTGATGACCAATCATTTTGTTGCTGGTCCATCGAGTTTATTAAGAACTCTTTCAATGAGGCCGGTCAGCTGTGTTATTAAGGTGCCCAAAATGTTGAGCATGGCGTCCATAGTTGAGTTGGATGAGGTCGCGGGCGCGGGAGATTCTTCAGTGTATTGGTGCCGTCCACTGGTCGCATGCGCGTAAGATGCCGTTTGTCGTGGGGGTGGGGGAGCCGGAGCGTATCTAGTGTCCCTAGATGACGCAATAGTCTGATGCTGAGCCTGGCGTCTAGTCTCTATTGCCTGCAGTAATTGCACCCTATATGGACATTGCTGATAAGATGCAACGTGTCCTTCCCCGCAGTTAGCACAACGTAGGGGTACCGCCTGGTCTCGTGGGCAATCCTTAGTGTCGTGAGGCTGACTACATCTCACACACTTCGGCGATTTGAAGCAGTATCGCCGGGTATGGCCATACTCTTGGCAATTCTGGCACATGGGGATGCCGCGCTTTTCATTATAGGTGCTGACCCGGAAAAGCACGTTGTGAACATGGCGGATTTGTTTGAGTTTTCCCGCGGTAAGTGTTGAGTCACCTATTACAAGGACTGGCTCAATATCCGTTTTGGCGCCATTGTGGTCACTTTTGCGTAGTCTGTAGACCGATATTATTCCTCCTACTGTTTTTATGCGCTCTTCAATTTCGTCGATGGGATGTGTTAAATCAAAACCGTGGAGAAGGAATTTCTTGTTAGGCTTCGTTCCCCTCGGGGCATATGTATGAAATGGGATTTGAGCTGCTTTAAGAGTGGCGGTTGTGGTTGTTAGGGCTTGTTCCGTGGCACAAAATACTTTGGTATCCTGCTGTCCTTGGACTATATGGTACCCCGTGACGATGTATTCTTTTAAGAGCCTAGTCAAGTCGTAGCTGTTTAATTTACCCATGACTAGGGGAGGTATTGGTCTTGGTTTAGTAGTCATGGGCTCGGATGGAGCCGTTTGTGGTTGGGCCGTATTTAAATGTTCGAAAGAATTCTGAACCTGAGTGACGGTTAGTGGCTCTGTTCGGGGTTGACAGTGTCTTTTGGGCTTCTTGAATCCCTCAGTATTGTCCGTATCGGACTCGAGGCTGACTGGGGAGTCGGAAATGGCATAAGTAATGTCCATTTGTGTGTCAGATGACCTGCGGGAACCTTTACTGGCGGGCATTGTCTTTGTGGGTTCGTGCGATGCACACCCAGGTGGGGGAAAAGTCCCTGAATCACCAATAAGTAATAATAAGTAGCACTTATCTTTGTGACGTCACTGCAGATTCCACTCCACTGCTGTAACGGACTTCTAACAGCGTACTTGAGAGTGTTAAACTTTAAAATTTATTTTAAAGTTTTTTCACTTGATATTAAAAACACATCAAATACATTAAGCTTCCTAAAAGTTCTTTATAAGGTAGCTTAGGACAATTATTCGGATCTCCTTTTTCGAGATTAAGCTTAGGCTCAGTAGGTATTCGTTTAAATTTAGCATCTGACATATTAAACTTATGGAATATTTTCTTAATAAGATTTTCCTGTTTTACAATATTCCCTAGTTTATTTCTGAAAATATTCAACCCTTAAAATTCAAAATTTCCACTATTATCATAATCTTTACATTCTAAATCTGTCATTAATAATTTCCTAACATTTTCCAATTTAGATTTAGAATTAGCTATCAATAGAAAATCATCAACCCATACAAGAATATAAACACTGTCATCAAAATATAAACATGGGTCTACATTAGATCTACAAAATCCAAATTTCAATAATATATCATTTAAATGGTCATTTAACACTTTAGCACTTTGACTTTTATAGCCTTCCGGTGGCTTTATATAAACTGGCACCTTTAGATCACTTTTAAGAAACGCACTCCGAACATCAAGCTGATCAATCAATAGATCCTTCTCTGCAGCCGTAGAAAGAAGTACTCGAAGTGTCGTGAAATGGGCAACCGGTGCATAGATGTCGTCAACGTCATCGATATGTTGTTGAAAACCGCGAGCCACTAAGCGCGCCTTCTTCTTAGATTCACCGTTGGAAGTCTTTATGGTGAAAACCCACTTACAGTCAATAGGGGTTAAATCCAGTGGAGCATCTACCTCTTCCCAAGTCTTATTACTTTCTAATGAGGTTAATTCTTCGTTAATGGCTTGCTGCCAATCAGGATCGTGAATCGCATCTGAAAATGTCTTGGGAACATCTATTTCGGCATTAGTGGGCAAAGCCATTTCATTCAAGGCAAAATTAATAACAAAACCATCCAAATACTTTGGTTTTACCTTATTCCTTGTTGATTTTCGTTCTTTCTTGGGATAACCAGTCGTTTCGTCAGGAAAACAACGGAAAATACTTTCTGAATCAGAATCACCTGCAATATCTTCTATAACATATCTTGTCCACTTGGTCCAGGTATGGGAGACTTACATTTGTCCTGAGGTGTGGGAGATTTACTCTGATCTTCAGGAATGCATTCTTCTGGAGATACAATGATGTGCTTAGGTTTGTCTTCACTCTCTGATATATCAGATTCAATAGATTCATCAAAAATGACGTTTCTTCCATACTCTATCATCTTTGTTTCAGGATTCCAGAGACGGTAACCGTTATCCCAGTGACCGACTAAAAACAACTTTTTAGATCTGTCGCTTAGTTTTCCATTTCTGTCTTCTTTGTGAATGAATGCATATGCCGGGCTAGCAAATATTCTTATCTTCTTAAGATTGAGTTTAAAACCTTACCAGCGTTCAGCGGGTGACATACCGTTGGGCAAAACTGAGGTTCCAAGTCGATTAGTCAAATAGGTCGCTGTCATCAACGCTTCACCCCACATGCTCTTGTCTAATTTACTGTCCAACAAAAGGCATCTGGCTTTCTCTAAAAGAGTTCTATTCATTCTTTCAGCCTTGCCGTTTTAATAACCATGAAGGAATAGCTGATAGTGATACCCTTGGTTTGACAGAAATCGACAAACTTGGCAGAAACGTACTCGCCACCACGGTCGCAACGTAAATTTTGAATTCTTGCACCAAATTTAGCCTCGACCATTGCTACATATATTTGAAATTTTTCAAAAACTTCCGGTTTCTTACGTAGAAGATATGTGGCACAAAAATTACTGTAGTGATCTATGAACGTGACAAAATAACTGTAATTATCGTAAGTTGAGGGCGATATCTTACCGCATACATCAGTTGATACACGCTGAAGAATCCTAGTAGCCTTCCAGTCCTCTGGAATGCTCTTCATGAATGATAACTTAGTGTGCTTCCCCTTTAAACAAATGTCACAAATTCCAACAGGATATAATGCACTATGCCCCATCCTTCGATGCATTAGACTGGTACATGCACAAACAACATTTGCTTGTTCCTTTAAAAGGTGAAGTTTAATTACATACAGTTTGCCAACGAGATAGCCTGTCCATAACATTTGATCCCCCAAATATTTTAACACAGGAATTTTCGAATACTACTCTGCATCCCTTCTCCTCCAACTTCATAACAGATAAGAGATTCATTGTTAAATTTTCGCACACAAAAGCATCAGTTATACGAACTTTATTTCCATCTTCCGACATACAAAACAAATTTCTTTCCTTAAAGCAACCACCGATTCACCTGCCTTTGCCACACTAATATCAACATTTACTGGAGTTGAATCTATTAGAAAAACACTGAACTCGTCCCTTATAAGATGACATGTCGCACCTGAATCGACTACGAAGCATGCTACATCAGATGATTGTTCACAAACCACTGCCTTATATGTTGTGGTATCACTACTGTTATCCTGGGTAGTAAACAGAAATTCCTCACAATTGTCATCACTAGAAATGGCGGCAAATCCTTTATTTTTAAGTTTAGGACAATTTTTCTTAAAATGACCTCGATTTTTTGCAATAATAACAAATAACGTTAGACATACTTTTGTTTTGACCGACCTTCAAATTTTTATTAAAGCTTTTAGCTCTATAAGCTGAAAAAACATTTGCAGACGGGTGATCTTCTTTCTTCAAATTCCTCTCATATTCAGCCAGAAGTGTGTTTTTCACATACTCCAAAGTAACGGCCGTCTTGTCCTTACTACACAAAATGTCCATCGCAGATACCACAGAATCATAATCGGACGGCATTGCAACAAGAAGCTGGTTTACAACCTCATCCTCTTCTAAATTACCACCAGCCACTCTCACCTCCGAAGCCATTGAATCGAACGTTTGAAAAAACTCTTGGAGAGGGCGATCATTATTGATATTCCAATTATTGTATTGGATCATTATTATATTCCAATTTTCTCCAAGCCTTCTGGGCGGTGACAAGCGATTTCATCCCACGCTTTTCATAAGTCGCTGCTAGGGCATCCATTATCCCCTTCGCCGTCTTCTTGTCCTTGGTTGTAGGTAATATATTATCGGCAAGTCCTTGCACAATAACGTTACGGGCTTTTACATCTTCTTGATTAAACAACTTGAGTTCGGCTTCCCCAGAACCCCCCACTCTTTCAGAACTCGAAGTACTCCGTTTTGCTCAAGTAACAATTTTACCCTGAAGTCCCAATTACCAAAATTTGAGCCATCGAATGGCTTTATACCGAAAGGAAGGTTCATAGTTGAACTAGCCATCGCAAAAACGAACAAAACCGAAACCGACCGCGCAAGTGAGTCCAACAGGTTACACCGCACAGCACAAACAAAAACTGAATCCGACTCTTTCGTTAAATCGGCCCATAACCTGTTAAGGTGCAGGGAAGAAAGTATAAATGCAAGTTAAATGAAGAAGAGCACAGATTTATTTGGATACATACGTACAGTACACACACTCATGATCGGTCACAAGAGAGGTCAATAAGGCACATGCCAACCTAATCACAAAAAACGCAACAATGCCGCCCTTATCGTTACAACTAAATATAAATCATATAAAACAAGTAATAATAAAAATGCGGAATTATACCAATAGTAAATAACAATGGGCTAATCATACTATGTATAATAATTTCACTATATACCATGTATTCCTAATAAGTGGGCTCAATATAATGCCGCTTGGGGAAACTCCTAAGCTGGCTGGAAGGCCAGGATTAAACAGGACAGTTCCGGATTTCGATTAGTTGTGCCGGAGCTTAATTGTTGTCTCGTGTTTTCAGTCCTATAGAGGATTCAGGATTCACCACGAAAAAATATTTGAAGTACGCATTTAAAATTAGGATGGATAAATGTAGTGAATTATATTCTCTATTGAAAAATATTTTTCCCGTTTTATGAATTCGAAAACTTGCCAATGAAACTAGTAAGCAGTCCAGGCAACGAAGGCCAAAACATGACGATTAGAAAAAAAAAAATGTTGTAGTTCTCAAAATTTGTTACAGTTGTTGGAGGGATGGTACAACATACCAAAAGCCCCAGAGGGTGGGGGATGAGCGCGAGGGAGTTGGTGCTGTTGCATGTTCATTTTTTCGGATTTTCACAAATGTCTCGCAAACTAGTGAGTTTAGCAACAAGTATTTTATATAAAAAATTGCCATTTTTCATGAAAACACACAACTGTTTTTTTAAGTTGCTGAAAATTACACGCTCAGGATATTTTGTCCACTAACTTTGCTCTGACAGTAGCCTGCGATAGTTTTTCATCAGATGACATTACCCTGGTGGGTGGACCATCGAAGGCCAAAGCAGGGTAGGTTAACGACGTTTAAACAAAATACTTAATTCATTCTCGTATCTATAAAGTAGTTACTGATGTGGTTATAAGTAAACAGCGTTCTATACCTTACTAGTATTTATCTATTTATTAAAAATATTTGCTTTGCCCTTTAAAAAATAATAATTATTAAAATTATTGTATGAATGAGAGCATATATCTTAATTACTTATTGCCTTATAAAAGGCAGATTGTAATTATTGCACAATAAAAAAAAAATAATAAATTATTAAAATTAAAAAATATTAATTTTTCCCTTTTTATCGCATGAATAAACCGCTAACAAAAATTATGAAAATAATTGTTTTTAAATACTCGCTATCTCCTAAACCATTGGCTCACGGAAAAAAATAAATAAGGAAATTTTGTACATAAAATACTTGTAGCTAAAATCACTAGCGAAATATTTGAGAAAAAGTGAAAATAAATTACCTTTAAACCACACCAACCGTCTCGCCCCCCCCCCCCAAAAAAAAAAAAACTGTTCAAAATTTCAGGACTTCATAATTTTGTTTTGTCTATTTTTCCTTCGTTGCCTGGACTACAGAAATTCTTTTAAGTACTGTATGCACAGAGCGTCAATGCTGTGCGTTTCTGGTTAGCATATTCTCTTTCTAGAGCATCGACCGCCATTCATTTTTCCTCTAGGTCAGTTGTAAAACATTTTCTAAAACCGTTGTCCTCTATTTGGAGATCACTGTTCTCGAGCATTGAAGCAGATTATCAGTCATATTGGATATTAAAGAAAGAAATTTATCCACAAGGTTTATAGAAGACCACCATACAAGCACCAAACATACAGGACAGTTATATACGCTGAAAAGAGAAAGGTTAGCTCATGGGTCGCCATGATAGGACAAAATGATATCGCCAAAGTTTGTTTAATCAGACTTGGTCAGTCTTCTAGCGGTGTGCAGGCAATAATGAGAGTTCACTATTGACTATTCCCCATGATATCCAAATTTGGAGTAGTATGAAATTTCTGGGTTCAAAATCTTAGAATGCCATCCTCAATTGAATGAAACACGTACAAGTTCTAGTACAAAAGTACTATTAGTTACTACAATAACGTGTAATATTATTGGCAAGCACCAAGGATCTATATTCAAATATATTTTGTCTATGTTTCTGGCTATCTATTAGTGCGTTCAATGATAGTGGACGTATAATGTTGCACAAAAATATAGAATTTTAACGATATCTACCTGCACTCAACAACACTCTAAAAATGTTTTGGTAACAACATAAAAGGAATAATGCGAAAAAAAATTTAAACATAAACATGATGTCTCCGAATCTTTCAACTAAACTGGCTTATCGCTCCTCTCAGACTTTTAAACTTTAGCCAATTCTCAGAAGCTGTTTAAGATTTAATGTTAATTAATAAAATATATTGAAGCGACTTTTGTAGACCACACGAAGAAGCGATCATTTAATTTAGTTAGTAGCAACTAAATCTTTTGATATTATTCCTTCCTATTTAATTTCGTTTATGTCTATACGAATATATTTCGAAAAATACAATATACAAACATAGTTTACATTAAAAAAACAGGGTAAACAACTCTTCCTGTGGTTGACGTGTTGAGGAGTGTACAGTTTTGGGCCTTCGTTCACTCAGGTCGGGCCTATAAACATCTGATGGAGGCTTTCAAAGTGGGACGGAGTGGATTGGTGGTTTAATGGTTGGGTTTCGGTTCAACTCGTCCACTGTCAAATCCATTAGTGTGCAAATCATGTCTAGTACTCTTCGATGGAAATTTGACGATTGTTTCCATTCATCAAAGAACGGCCGATTTCGCTTTTATGAGGATATGACGTTCACGTTGAAAATTATTATTTTCAACCCGGTATTTTAACTCACTCATGGTAGGTCAAAGAATATTTATTAGGCCCTGGAAAGAGTTGTAAATATTTAGATAACCAACCAATTTCATCACTTACAATAATCTTTTATATTTATTTATTATTTTATTATTATTATTATTATTATTAACTGTTAAGTTGTAGAGTTTAATTACATTTGTATTAATAAGAGTACAAATTTAATTTACTACTTACAGTTTTGCTTCAAATATATATATATATAAGTTTGTTTGTTTGTTTTTTTCCCCTAAACCCCTTTAATTATTATACAACATATGAAAATATGAACAAAATCAATAAACAAAGAATTTACAATTTTCTCCTCTTTCTGCGATGCACTGATGCATTCGAAGGAGGTTGGGTTACATAACAATCTGAAGTTAAAAAGTCAATAATATATATACAATTCTAGGTGATGGAGCCCACCTTGTGTTTACAATGTTGATTTTTATTTTTTTTTTTTTTTTTTTTTTTTTTTTTTTTTTTTTTTTTTTTTTTTTTTTTTTTTCTTAGCTCTCAAACTTATAAAATAGGATGTGGGAAAAATAAAGGAAAATTATTTTGGGCTAATGAGTGCCTTTCACTAAGGGGAGTCCCCCATTTGAAGGGTGTATGAGAAGGATATAGGGTGTGGAATGCCTGAAGGAGGCAATGTTGAATGAATATATAACATGCTAATATACGTTTGTAGTTTCCTTCCATATACGGGAAGGATAAATCCGGAACTGAGCCTGGAATGTAATGTTTTAAGTTTCACAAACAATTTCAGGAACTTGGGTCTAAAGATGGACAAAGAGCATATCACAAAGGTGAGTACACGAAGGGTCTCAACTTATGAAGTGCTTGTCGCATTTAGTTGTAAGGGGTGATGTACCGATCTATGATTAGATCAAAGATCGATTTGAGGTAAACATGTCTAAGGCTAAATATCGAACTGCATTCACAATACCCGAAGTGTGAGTGAATATAAAACATAATAGAAAAAAAAGTTACTTCGGGACAAAGTCCCCTATGAATGACATTAATGATCACATTACAAACTCACATCTGGCTAATAAAAAAAAAAACTATTACATCATAATAACAAAAATTACAGTGTAAAATAAAGTTTAAATCTCCATAGGGAATTATTTTAATAGACCTTTTCTATCACTACTTAATTTACCAGGAAGCGCTTTGTGCCAACGAACTGGAATTATCTTCTGTCTAAAAACCGGTGATCGACTGTATCAACAAAAGAAGGGGTCGTGCCCTCGGTCACAGGAAATGTTCGAAAAAGACATTGAGGAGCATGGAGAACTAGTTCTTCATTGTGATGTTAGTTGGCTTTCAAGAGCAAAGTCTTTGTTAAGGTTCTGGAAACTACGGAGTGATTTATCTACTTAACTAAAAGAAAATGAAAATCTTGCTCACATCTCTCCCCTCCTTAAAGACGATGAATGGCTTTGGGGTTTCTCTTTCCTCTATGGCATAATTCCAAATCTGAACATGTTGAACACTCGTTCCCTTGCATACAATCTCACGCTGGTCAAACTGAAGTGGCTCCTGACTAGGAAAAATATATCATCAAAGTTTTGTCTCTACTTCAATCTTTCAAACCCAGATTTTGAGGGAGAAAAATGCTTTTGTGATCTTCTGATCATCCCCTTTGCAATAAAAGTCACGAAACTGCAGCAGTGCTCTCCTAGAATTCACAGTAAATTAATTTACCTATAATACAACTTCGTTCTAACATCAAAGTGTGCTGAGATTATTTAAATAAAACCGGATGATCTGGAATTTTGGAAGTTATTGTAACATGAAGAGTTTCTTTTGTTACGAAATTTAGTTCTCCAATATGTTTGTCATTTTAGTTCAATATATGCGAGCAATCGTTCACCAAGATGAACTGTATAAAATATGACAACTGGGTGTCATTAACCGACTCTCATTTGCAAAGTTTTCTTAGCATCGACAGTGGGGACTCCTCTGAACAGTTGGTAAATAAAAACAATTAAAAGATCCACATTGAGCTGTAGCTAGGAATGATTTGAAAAAACTTTGGTTAATTCAGATTTTTGCTACTCTCGTTTTTCAGGTGCTATATTGTTTGAATTTTGATAAATAAATAGGTATCTACTTACCTGAAATTACGTTTTTTTAATTACCACTTCCTATGTATTGAATATTGAATATGCATAGAATATTAAAGCAATTCAATGTATAACATAACTTTTCTAGATGTGTGGGTTTGGGGAGGGGGAGGGTACTAGCCCACCTAAGTTTTTAGAACCACGAATGAGGCCTAAGGACGAAAAAGGTTGGTCACCCTTGATGTAAATGTTAGGTTGGCAGTAACACGTGAACACTGTTTCTGAAGTTCAGAGCATCATGTGGGAACATCAGAACATCAGGACAGCAAGCACTCCGAGTGCCTGCTCATTGAGGGATAAAGTAAAATGAGAATGTAGAGCAAGCCTCCTACCCCGATAGTTCAGATAAAAAAAACAACGACAAAATATTGGAAAATGACTGTCTAAAACAAAATAATGTAAAAATGGTATAATGATTAGCGCAAAAGAGAATCATACTGACAACATTAAGCCCTGGAAGACCGTTGATTTAATGTGGTCATGTATCGACTTCGGGGTGGAAACTGCGAGTTCACTAACGAGTACATTCTACAACTACCGACACGGTAACTCTGCGCTCAGGTCAGAGCAGTTATGTACGTGCTAATCCACTTTCCTCCACTTGAGCATTCAAGATAGAGTTAACACAAAATAGGACCACGCATGCAATCCACCCTTATTGTTAACCATGAAAACATAAGAAACTTTTGTTAGTATTTTAAACTAAAAGAAATACAATTCCATTACCCATGAAGTTGAGTCATTTTAGTAAATAATACAAAAAAGTTAAGGCAGAAGGAAAAAGATAATGACTAATTAATCTCCAAAATAATAATATGTTTTGTAATATAGTGAGGACCATATGAAATTATAAAATATAAGATTATTTTGGAGACTAATTGGCCGTTATATTTTTCCTTCTTACCATCTTACACTTGAAGTCTCGACTTAATTAAAAACATTTACAAAAAAGTTTATAAATTTATATAGACTTAACAAACTCTACAATGAAGAGAAAATAAAATTGACCAGAAATTGTAAAACTATATTTACAATAGAAGCCGCTAAGCCAATTTTAATCGTAGTTTTTTTTATAATTAATGATTTATAATTTATTCTTTTTTTTTAATTTAGCACGCCTATATTTAAATGAAATTAAGTAATAAATTCAAAAACTCGTTGTTCTCGAAGTCGTTACATGATATTTAGAGGTCTGAAGAAAGCAAGGGCAAAACCGATTATGGTATTCATTTTTTTTTATTAAACATTCTACACACAGTATTCTCGGTAGATTAGTACTAAAATGAACAAATAATTTTTGCTGATCGTAGTAATCAGTGAGAACTGAATATTTATTTGAGTAAAAGTTTAAAATAATGAAAACTCTAATTTTAAATATTTCATCTGTTTTAAAGGTATTAGATGTCGTTAAGGCTCGTGGTTAACCTCCCTTTAAACCAGTATAAATAAATAATCGTCTCGTGCTACTAACGATTAGAAATATAATCCTGTCGGTGTCCCATAAAAACGTTAATTAATGAAAAAGCCCTGCAAAAGGTGACCTTAAAAAAGTTAAATGCTGCGTGGGCGTGAGAAAGGCTAAAAGACGCTCCTCTTGGAAGCCATGTAGGTTCAGTGCTGTGTGCCTTGCTCCATGTTTGCACAACACTCCTGCTACATCTGGGGTGAGGTTATACATACATTGCTTACTCTTCTGTCCCTAGTCTCATTGTTGGTTATGGGAATCTGAGAGTAGCGTAGTAGCAATGTACCTGAACACAATGTTTTCAGTCTTAACTAACAAACAGTAACTCTTTAGTAATTTTACCATTCACGAGTGATTTTTTAAGAGACAAGAGGCAATATTTTAAAGGAAATTATATATGAATTACATAGGAAATAAATAATAAAAATTAATTTATAGTTATAGTTAATTTTAGCTGATGTTATATTGATTTTTATAATGTAAATTGTATACTCTAATTTATTTATGATAGATTTTAATTTTAAGATAAGGATAATTTTTTTTACATACATAATTTACAATTCTGCTCAAAAGCAAAATCAAATAATATATGATTTGCTCACTAAGGCTGGATACATGTGTACCCTGCATTACTTTTTTTACTGCTAATGTAAGTGATTAACCAATAGGAAAAACCTACATATAAAAGACAAAAAAAATAATAATAATGCTAAATTAAATATAAAAGAGATAAGTAATAAAAATTAACTAAGTTGATAAAAAATTTAATTTGGTTAATTTTATACCAACAATATATGTTTTTATGTTCATAGATATCAGATACAGCCAATCTTTTGAGGGTATGTTTACTAATATTGCCTATTTCTCTTAATAATGGGTTTTCAGATAAGGAAGTTAGAAAAATAAATGCTCTATCTGGGTTGTGGGTAATTGTAGGTCTGTTAGCCTGGTGACGTATTTTTATATTTGCGTATTATACACCAATTCCAAATTTGCTTTTTCACTGATTAACCATAAAAATAGCAACATAAAATCAGACTGCCGGGGTCAGCACACATATTTGTTAAATTTCATACTTATTATTATCATTGATTCTGTTGATTACGATATGATTATACTTTTTATTTTTATATAATTTAAACAAAAATATAAAAAAAATCCCGCCCCAAAATATGTGCAACCTATACGGGACCACCCACATCCCACAGGTAAGCTAATGGGCACTATCAACTTCATTAATAAAGTTTAATAGTTATGGAATAATAATAATAATAACGCTTTGATTAACCAATTTTTGACAAATATAATTGTTAAGTTGGAGTAACCAAAGAGGCAAAAACTGTTAGAGAAACTTGATCGGGCACAGACATATTTGTTTGTTTCTGGAAATACTTTCCATGATAGATAAGATGGCAAATCTATGACTTTTTATCCTTATTCTTGAAAGCTGCCACCCACCATATCAGGAAAATTATTGGACTAAACTTAAAAGTATGTTAAATTTTGCATGAACTGATAGATCCAATAACAAGGTCTAAAACTAATTTTAACAAAGAAATGGGATTTTAACACAACTTTAAAAGATTATTTGAACGTATGAAATAGTTTCCTAAATTTCAGAAATATTTATAATTCAGGACGCTCTGTCTCAGTATATAGCATCTGAAATTATAAAAAGACTGCACTTTATTTAAATAATTTAGCTATTAAAATATTTCATTTAATTTTTTAAGATATTAGTGGGAAAAATGTATAACATTATTATAGCATCAGCTAGGCAGATGATCACCAACAGAATATTGTCCAGATGAGAGACGAAATAAAGAAAGATATCTGACTTGTGACTAATTGGTATAGACATTTATAAAGGACAACTCAAAAGCTAATTTTGTAAACGATCAACTTAAATTTAAAATACAAAATTGAATGCTAGAATAATTACCCTACTCAAATAATCCTGATTTAAATCTAATTAGTTATTTAGAAATGAGTTATTCAAAGTATAGTGAGTGATAATATTAACCTACAAAAATATTTACAATAATAATCAGGTAACAAAAATTAAAATGGCGATAAGTATGAATTATGTTTAACTCATAAATATTCATAAAACAATAATAGTTCATGAAAATAAAGCACATGCTAAATATGATACCTCTGCTTCAGATCTGATGTTAGTCCCAAGAATTTCAAGTGTTTTATGTTATTTGTTAAAAGTTAAAACAATATTAATTTAATTTCCTTGAAATTAATGATGTGTCGATATTTCCTACCAGAGATGTAGATTAGTGTCCTGGAAAAGTTTATCCTATTCTCTAACAGCTACCTAAATAAAAATTGTTTATTAAATTTAAAAAGTATAATTTCCTACAAGAAATGCAGTTAAAATCCATGCCCTGAAAATAGTATATACTGATCCGTATGTAAATGAAAATTAATTAGAATAATTTAATAAATAAAAGTAACATAATTAAAGTTATTGTTGAGTCTCCTAAAACAAATACTGTTCGGTATTTTTAGGGATTTTGTAAGTTTTTGATTTTAATTGTTTTGTCCTCTTATTTATGTCAAATTGAACTAACGACTTAAGAGTTTAAAAACATCCTCGGAATGAATTTTCATTTCAATTTATAGTGTTTGAGTAAACCTTTATATGAAAAGATTTTGACTGATTAAGGAAAAAGAAGAATAGAGGAATTAAATTAATCCAAAGGTGTCTACACTTTTCCAGAGATCTAATATTTTATTTCTTTGCAAGTGATATAAATGATAAAAATACCATATAATTAATAAATTAAAACAATTTCATTGAGAAATTGGCATTATCGGCAATCATTATTATATTAGAAGAATAGATTGTCCTGATTTGATGAATAATAATAAAGTGCAATTGAAATGTCTTATTTATAGGCAATGTTTTAGATCGAAACCATATATTCTGACTCAAATTCACATATGAAATAATTTGGCTGAATAAAAAATGTATGTTTATCTTTATTAGGAAATAATTGTCATAAAGAGGTAACCAAACATATAAACCAATATTTAATAGTAATAAGTATGAATCACCTAGTTGAAAAACCTAAAAAATTGGCCTAGTTTCTAAATAAAAGTATTTTAAAATTGTGAAAAACTAAACACAAAACTTAAATTAAGGCAATAACCTAAATTCTGCATAATATTTTAGAGAAAAATATGGCCACTTTTATAAGAATATGTTCATCCAGCAGCAATGTTGTTTCTCAAACCACTGACACCTCCGAAACTATACACACTCCGGACTTGCTAAACGCATTTTATCTCCCCATAGCAGAAACTGATAAATATTAACCGTTAAGAAGATGTTTAAGATGGAAGGATACTAGGAACATGTTCAGGGCAGATGAAAGCAACATTTGTGGGCAAGTGAACAGGAATAGTTAGAAACAGTGTTTGCGTAAACAAACTAATCCTATCATTTAAGTTATGGATTGGGAAACAATAAAACACCAAACAAGGGAGTGCTTTCATTGCCAAAGGACTAAAAATTCTTTATATTATACTCATAAAAAATAATAATAAACTTGTTTTGTGAGCTACACCAGTTATAAAAGGAATGACATTAAACTACTACGACTATGAATCTGTTGGGCAGATTAAAAAAAGGTGCTAAGGTATAATGTTCGAAGGTTACTGTTGATATAGTAAAACCAAATATTATACATCTAGCGAAATAGTAATAAAACCTATGGATCATACGTGGTCATAACAAAATTTCTAAGGTTGTAGGCACCCATACATATGCAAAGCATATATCTTAAGAAGAAAAAATCATTGCCATTTATGATATGAAACAATAATAAATTTGTGGTCCTACACTTCATGAAGAGGTAAGGCTACCTGAGGTAGTTGCCATGGTTGGCAAGTGGAGGGGAACATTGGTTCGTGTTAGGTGGTTACCTTTTAACCCTAATTTTTGTTTTCTTAACTGGAATTGCGGTTTTTTTATTCAAATAGATACTCTCTTTCCCTCATGGGGTTGAGTAAACCATAAACAAACCCATTTCTTAAGATAAAATCCACAGGGCAGCCAGCGATCAATCTTAAGTTTTCGCAGTCAGCATGAGAACCATTAGGCTTTGGAGACAAGAAACAAGAAGAGCTATTTTCCCCTCTCCTTGATTTTGATTTGGATGAGATATGAAAATATATACATACTAACAGTTGAATATTGGTAAACAGTAACAAAAAAAAAAAATATTTCTGTGAAAAACTCAATTTGTTCATTTTATCTATTTTGAAAAATAATGGCAATTTCATTAAGTACAGTGTTCATAAAGAACTTATTATTTATACGATTAATGTGACTACCAACATAATAAGGATATCAGTAGAGCTTGCAGGTATACTACAAAAATTTAATTATTTTTCCAATAATAAAACAAAAATTACAAGCAGATGAAGGAAGAAACTGAAAGACTAGGAATAACGGTCCAGGATTGTCAGGAAGGAGAAAGATATAGGAAAAGACTGAGGGAAATCAAGGTTCTTGTGGGAATGAAAAATTCGAAAAAGGGAAAATTCGCGAGGATAGAAGAAAGAAAACTAAAGCACATAGAGATGATGAGGGAGAAATGGAAGGAAAAAAAGAATAAAAACAAAGAAAGAACCAAAAGTAATGATATTTGCGTGTCTTTAAGGCCTTTCTGTGAAAAAAAAATGAATTATAAGGTTTTTGTCCCATGCCCAGGTTATTTATGTTTGCCATATTGTTTAAGCTACCCAATAGAAAAAAAGAATTCACAATTGTCTGTGCAAGATAAAAAAAATAGGATTGAAGGAAATGATAAAGCATTTGTAGCTGCATCATTTAGTTGCTCTCTTTTCAATGCTAAATATACAATATACTTATAAATTGTCAATATCTATGAATTCATTACAAGGGATACTAAGTCGGTATTTACTTTAAGCAATAAAAAACAAGAATATTAATATCTAGTGACTAAATCTCAATTGATTTGATTATTTTATATTTATGACATACTTTTATAAGTTTGTGGCCGTGATTTTTCTAAAGTGGTTCATTTTAATTATTGAGACATTGCTAGTGATTATAAATTATTGTTTAAAAAATTAAGTTATTATTTAAAATTTTGGGCTTGAGAACACATTTTTTTTTTAATTAGTAGTGAGATAACTTGATAAAACGGAAAAATGGTTTGAGATTGCTTATTATGAAAATATTTTAATATGAAAGTAAAGTACATATAATTTATTTTTTAACATTATAAAATTGTATCATTCGAACATCTCAAATCCTTATAATTATAAGTAACTAATTTTACTCTGCTTGTTTACATGCTTGATTGAACTAGTACCATCCCCAACATGGAAGTACTTATAACCTTCTTAACTATACCAATAATGACTGCGCGGATAATGATATTATTCCGCCAGAACAGACTGGATTTCAATCCAGTCTGAGTACAGACCACCCCCTTCTGAAGGTACAGTCAGAAGCTAGCCATAACCTGAATAGAAACATAACCACGGCTATGATTTCGATTGACTGCACTCAAGCATTCGACTCGGTGTCTCACGGGACACTGTGTCAAATGCTCTGCGACCGGGAATGCCCGGAGCAACTCTATACAATACCTGAACAACAGATCGTTGCGGGTGCGGGTGGGTGATATCTTCTCCGAAGCTGTGCCACTGGCCTGTGGAGTACCCCCAAGGAGCCGTCTTATCCCCTGTACTATTCAACGTATACACGTCTGAGATTGTCGGAGCCCAGTACAAAAATACTGAAGTTACTGCTTTCGCAGATGACTTAGCGGTGTACAGTAGCAGCATGAGTGCCAAGGTTGCTCTAAGACAGGCTTAAGTAGCCTGTAACCAGATCAGTGAGCGATTGGGGAGACTCAATATCTCTGTAAACGCGGGTAAGACTGACTGCGTAATTTTCTCTTTCCAAAAGGGAAAAAGCCCACACCCTACTAGTTACATAGTAGGAACGGAGAAAAATTCACCAGCCAACGACCTAGTATATCTGGGAATTAAAATGGACAGACATCTCCATTTTAGTAATCATTTTGCGAAGAAGTTGAAGCTAACACGCACGAAGTCTTACCGGCTTGCGCACTTATTAACTTCCCCCAATCTATCACTGCTTCCCAAGCTATTGATATACAAGAGCATACTAAGGCCTACTCTGCTGTATGGTGCACCGCTATTTCGTTATCTGACGTATATGACAGCTAAGAAACTCCAACAATTCCAAAACGGTATACTGATGAAAGTGGTCAGAGGTAATTCATTCGAGCAGCGAAGAAACAGTGAGCTGCATGAGATATTTGAGCTGCCTTCGGTGGATGAATTCATCCAGCGTAGACATATCCAATTTTTCGACTCATTACAATATTTAACAAACCCGGTGTTTAACACTATAACCCCCGCTCGGTTCCCCCAACGATGGCAGGACGCTGTCGCGGCTGGAACACTCTAGTCCTAGGTTCTAGGTACAAATTTTGTTTGTTTGTTTTGTTTTGTTTTAGTGTCTTAGTGTTTAGTGTTTGGTGTCGGTGACAAGGCGAAGGTGAGCCTCATCACCTAGTGTTGTATAAGAACGATGAACTTTTAACCACAATAAAAATTTTATTATATTTATGCACTCCTCCAAATGCATGTAAATGCAGAAAGAGAAGAAATCTGTAATCCAAAGTATTTTATTATTTTTGTACATTGTATTATTTTGTTTTGAGGTTTTGAAAAAAAAAAAAAAAAAAAAAAAAGATAGCTTTCATTCAATTTGACCCGGCCACCAGGGACGCGACCAGTACCACGCTCGGCACACAGACGACAACGAGGCACGCATCGTGGGATCACGCTCAGACAAAGAAGACCACGCGTAGAACACAACAAAGAAAAACTGGCCAGTCGCGATTATAATAAGGCACAATTTAAGTTTAATTTTAACAGTGTAATTTTATCACGTACGTGCTTATGTGTAAACCATCCATGAATCAATTTGTAAATAAACAATTTTCCTTTTGCCAGAATTCTTTCTTATATTAACAGAACCTCTGTAAAACCTAAGGTATAAAAAAGTAATTTAAATAAAAAGATAAAAAACGTAATAATATATATATAATAATATTATATAATAAAATATATATAATATATGTTTTCACCACTTATTGTCAAAAAACGTTTTCAACTGTGTCTAAACTTTGCCCAACAGTTTAATTATTAAGTAATATAATCATTAGGTTGATACAATCCCTAACTTAACATATTATGTATTTAAAGTAATTTGAAGTATTCATGTTCAAAGCAATCAACAATATTTAAGGGTTCATTTGTATGTTAGATTTTAAGTTATGATTGTTTTTTAGGACTAGATCCCGCATTTATAAAAGCTATAAACATGTTATATATTAAACCATATATTGAACGTGTACACATCTGAAATTGCAGGAGCCCGATATAAAAACACAACAGTTACTGCTTTCGCAGATGACATAGCGGTGTACAGTAGCAGCATGAGCGCGAAGGTAGCTAGCTCTAAGACAGGCTGAAGTAGCCTGTAACCAGATCAGTGAGAGATTGGGGAGACTCAATATCTCTGTAAACGCGGGTAAGAATGACTGCGTAATTTTCTCTTTTCAAAAGGGAAAAAGTCCGCTACCTACTACTTACATAGTAGGAACGGAGGAAAATTCACCAGCCAACAACCTAGTATATCTAGAAATTAAAATGGGCAGACACCTCCGTTTTAGTAACTATTTTGCGAAGAAGTTGAATCAAACTCGCATGAAAGTTTACCAGCTTACGCATTTATTGACTTCCCCCAATCTATCACTGCGTCTCAAGCTATTGATATACAAGATCATACTAAGGCCTACTTTGCTGTATGGTGCACCGCTTTTTCGTCATCTGACGTATACGACAGCTCGGCGACTACAACTATTCCAAAACGGTATACTGATGAAAGTGGTCAGAAATACTTCAGTCGAGCAGTGGAGCAACAGTGAGCTTCGCGAGATCTTTGAGCTGCCTACGGTGGATGAATTCATTCGAACATAGACACATCAAATTTTTCGATTCCATGGAATACCTGACAAACCCGGTGTTTAACACGATAACCCCCGCTCCGTTCCCCCATTGATGGCAAGATGCAGTCGAGGCAGGAACGCTTTAATCTTAGGTTCTAGTTTTAGGTTTAGTTTTTAGTAAACTGATATTGTTATTAAAACCCACCCTCCTTCGAATGCATCAGCGCATCGCAGGCAAGTGGCGGAGGCAGGAACATATAACACATAGGAACATGTAATAGTTTGTAAGTTTAGTTTTTAGTTTTCCCTTATTGTAACCCGAAGGTGAGCCCCATCACCTAGTCCCTTTTCACTTTATATAACTTTTAACCACATAAAGATTGTTAGTTTTTAAGACAATAACTGCTTAAAATGTATTCAATGAAGTAGAAGGAGAAAGCCACATTGTATCAAATTGTAATCAATTTAAATTAATTTTAAAAATAATTACTCAAGGGGCTTAGAAAAAAAAATCTATTACATGTTTGTGACCCGAAAGTGAGCCCCATCAGCAAACTCACTAAAGAAAGTATAAAGCTAAGTTCAAGATGTATTTAATTTAAGTATAAAAGCCTGTGTGAATATGTTTTGAAAGTATTAAAGTTGAAAACAAACTTATCTTCATTTCCTTCGGCTTATTAACAACTGATAATGCGGAGATAGATTGGATTGGGTGTTGAATAAGGATCAGTCTGGAGAGAAGTAACGTCAAAACGGAACCAGACAGAGCAGCTGTTTTTCGAATAGTACTTTCCACATTTTCGAGGATTTTTTCAAATTCAAATTAATTTATTTCCAAAATTACATAATCCAAATAATCTTATGTTAGTTTGCAATGCACCTAATCTAAAAACAAAAGGCCTACTTCGTCGTTTTTGATTATGGATAAAGTCTTATCCATAAGTACAAGAAGTTGTTCTTTTAAACTGAGGGAACAACCCGACGCCACTTTTTTTTTGTTTGTTTTTAGTTTACTTGCAGCATACGGGCACGAATTTAAATATAATTTTAAATTTGATACCAGGCTATTTAATCTCATTTCTTTTGGCTGACTAAAAGATTTTTACATGACAAGACAATTTCACTTAACTTTTGTAGTATAGTAATGGGCAAGATTTAAAAACTATACGAACTCAAATTTCCCCATGAAATCTTGTACATTGAAACAATGGCGTAGCCTTGGAAAAGTTGGATAGACCCCGAAATTTTGAAAACAAAATTAAATTAAATTATAAAAAATAATATCTAT
This sequence comes from Acanthosoma haemorrhoidale, assembly GCA_930367205.1. NCBI lineage: Eukaryota > Metazoa > Arthropoda > Insecta > Hemiptera > Acanthosomatidae > Acanthosoma > Acanthosoma haemorrhoidale. The sequence goes on along the minus strand of OV884015.1, from coordinate 80,440,191 downwards.
TATAGAAATTGGCTTATTTAACATGCCTTATGTCCAGTTGGAAAAAAATATTATAAATGTAATATAAATTCACTGATTAATTATAAATGTTCAATTACAATAATTTTTTTCAATTTCTTCCACCAAAACGTACTTATATCACTCCAAAAAACATTCTTAGCTACAGCCTTGAATATGCAGAAATTTTAAATCTACTGATTCAATAAACATGTCAACATTTAGATTCAGTAGAGCATTAAAGGCTCATTTTTAATTCATAATACAAATTATTTAAATATGAATTAAATAGGCCTATTATTGTTTTTGCACAAATAAAATAATTGAGTTAATTTCATAATTTCCTTTTTAATAAACTGTATTTTAGTCCAATTCGCTTTGTAATAAGGTAACGAAACAAAATGCTAATGTTTTGATATTGACACTTAATTTCCTTCGACTTAATTCCAACATTTTAAACAGTAATAAGTTATAACTTCAAATGAATATGACACTACTAATGAATATCACAGACTAAATATCTAGGAGGATGGGTCAGTACTCTACCTCCTACCTAAATATCATGAGAAGGCGCCAAAACTGTTACATCTTAAAATTGAATCCGTAACCATCTTTTCTTTCTGCTTAGTAACTGCACAGTCTAACTTAACTAGGCATCTGAGTGTCTAATTGTCTATGTACTTGCTATAGGACGGGAATAGTGCCCTTGTGCTGTTAAAATATCATGAACCAATGTAGATGCTGCTAGTGATGTTTAATAAATTACTGTATAATGTGCTTCATTACACCTTCGTACAAGCACAGATTGCAATGTTTAATAATCAGAAATTGTATAAAATGTAGCCAAGCTACTGGAAATATATTGACCTATTGTAAATAGTCATTTGTAGAATCTATATTGAATTCTGTAATGATTTTTTAACAAGGGGACGTGAAAAAAAAATCTGCTAGGAGATTCATTTTAACAATAAAACTTACTGTTAATTTACATACTTGAGAAATCTAAATTGTTGAAAATATAACAAATTCACCTCTTATCGTCAAAGAATTATGTGTTAGTTTTTGTTTTTGTTTTTTTCCTTTCATAGCACCTTTAAATTTACAGGTAATTATGTATAATTATAGATCCTCAGGCGAATCTATTTACAAATTATTTTTGCATTTCCTGTAGCATCGCTACATTATATACAGGTTTTGTTATTTTATAAAAATTATGTAATGAATAAAAATTATGTAATGAATAAAAATTATGTAATGAATAAACAAGTGTAATGATACACATTATACGTGACTGGACTAAACTGACTAATAAAGGGCTCACCTTTTTGATCAAACTAAAAACTAACTTACATACTAATTCTTAACGTACTTTTCCCTAACAGTCTGTTGCCATCGATGCGGGAGGGGTGGTGGGGTCATACTGTTAAACACTGGGTTGGTTAGGTGCTGCAACGAGTCAAAAAACTTGATGTGTGGATGAACTCACCTACCGACGGCACACCAAGCAACGGGTGCAGGTCAGCGTTCTTTAACCTCTCGAGAGAGGTATGTTAGACCACTTTTCGCATGATCCCATTCTGGAAATGGATGGTTAATATGAGAAAAAAATATTTGCGGGACGGTACAACAAAACTCACGAGAGAGTACTTCCATCAGGGAAAGGGGAGGCAGTTATATTCCCATCTCCTATGAATTATCCACCTTCATTTATCAACCCTACACCCTTTCTTTCCACACACTCGCCACTTGTTACTTATTAACTAAGCCAGTAGTTAGTCATTTAAATTTGTATTTATTTTGTACTTTGATTGAATAAATTTTTAAAAAAGTCACTTGTGGTTTTTGGAGATATAATTGTCTACTACGACGATCTACGACAGTAGTCATTAAAAGTGTCAATAAAATCGTATTCTTAACCCAAACTCTCGTTCGTTGGATCCTTCACACTTGGCGAATCTTCACCCCTTAAACCTTTCTCACGTTATTTTTTGAGACACCTTCAATGTATCCTTGAAGACGTGGAAACATCAAAACGTTAAATCACAAATAGTATTCTGAGCTGGAATTGGAGAAATCATAGTCCTTCCAACATGGTTCACTCTATAGTAATTTAACCAAAAACTATTTTCAATGTGTTGTGGGACATAAAAATTTCCGATAATTTGAATTATTTTTCTAACTTACAGTCCATTACACCATTACGTGAACTGCTCTCCACTTTGGACGTATGAATTTACTTCTCCGTAGTTTTTTCTAGTGTCTAATATAATAAATAACATGGTATTTAGTTTTTGGGAAAGCTTGAGAATCAATGCTCCCACTTGAGCCACTCATGATTGTAGTAAATGGTATAATATGATCTTTGGTCGTTAGTTGAAGGTTTCATTCGCGAATGATACACCACTAATGGTTAGAAGGGAGTAGGTTAATATGTGTATAGTAGTAGGGATCAAATAATGGTAGAATAGGATTGTTTATTTATTTTGTCGACGACAAAAGTAGCATAAATTTAATTTTCCATATAAACTACGTTTCAACTCCAATGCAAATGTATGACTATTATATGGAAGAATCTCAAAAATTAAGAAACATAGGGAAAGATTTAAATCTTACCGATACTGATATAGACAGAATTATTGATGAATCATTCAAATTTCTTGAGAATGAAACCGTTTACCAAAAGAATTCTCAAAAACATTTTAGCAAACGAACGAAATACTTCATTACAATATCAGTAGTAGTTGCATTATTGGGGGTGTTGTGTTTGTTCTATAATCAAAGGAAAGTTTTTCATGGATATATCGAAAGGGATTTCCAAGTTTTTGTTTACCCTGCTATGAAACTACTTCGAAAATTAATGCTGCCTGTAATCAAAACATTTCCTTCTTTAACACGTAATAATTTATATTATTATTATTAAAATATTCTATATTCGTTCTAGTGAGCATTGGTTTGTGACATTCTAGGACTCTATGATGAAGCATGTTTAATCGGTAATCCTTATTTCCAAGTGTCGGATATCGACTGTTGGCCTTGTGAGAATGTTAAAAGTATTTTGAACCTAACTGTTGCCCAGTTAACTAATGAAGATTATCACTCTGGAATTCCTTTTGTTTTAAGGGTGAGTCTATTTTATAATTTAAGTTGTTAATATTCTCAGATAAAATTTTGAAATTTAAAGTAATTATTATTTTGCTGTATAATTTCATAGGATGAAAATCTGAAAGAAGTAAACTTTCATGATTTAGTGGAAGTGTATTCTAATCATAAAGAAATCTTTGACAAAGATGCTGGAAAAACTGAGCATATCCTCACTGGTTATTCGACCCCGGAACATTTATTCTATAGAAGCTCTCTTTCTTTAAATCCATCTGAGAAAAAGGATTTCCGTTCAATATGGTTTGTTTAATAATTTCACTTTTTCTACTGCTTTATTTTAGCACAATAATATCCTTTCCTGAAACAACTAAATTTTTTGTTATTAATATGACATTTGTTTTCTAGTGTCTCCTTGTTCACAAATACTAGGTTATCCAGACGGCATTGTTCCCTTCTTCATTTAGTATGCCAATAGTGGTTTCTAATTAATATACAAATATAAGTGCAAGTGTTAAGATAAATGTGCCAAAAACATAGGCAATAGTTTTTGATTTGATGGATGGGCATAGCAACATTGAATTAAACCTAGTTTTATAAGCAAATTATTAATCTTTCCCATAGGGCCTGTCAGAATTACAATGAATTGTTTTTTTGTTCTTAATGTGTGCATGGAGAGCTTGCTTACTGAACAATTTCAAACATGAAATACAGACCAGCAGAGAAATGGGCTGGCTTGCCTATTTTCCAATTTGGTACTTGAGATAGCTAGGGTTAGCAGACATTGTTAGTATATTATTTATTGTACCTTGATGGAGGTAGTTAATAGGCCACATGTTATTGTGTGACGACAAAGTATATATCGGTTTCCCAGGAAACTTTGCATGCACTGATGTTTTTATTGTGCATTTCATCTTTGAGAGAGTTCAATTAATTGTTCTAGGCTAACTTTATCTTTTGTGTTACTTTCTTTAATTTGTTTTGTCATCATGGGAAAAATTTAGAACTTAAAGTTTTGTAGTAAGATTTAAAATCTTTAATAACATCTGAGCGACACTGAACCAACTTTTTTCTGGTTCAATTTTCTTTTTCATTCTTCCCATTATTGTTCTTCAACCAACATGTGGTATTGTGGAATACACCTTGAACATTTCAGAACAAAATGAGATTGATACTGTCATAACATACACATACAGACATTATTACCCCCCCCCCCCATTAGTAAAGCCTTGTCCTTGAGTTATACAGCATTAACTTGATACATCTCAAACGTTTATTTAGCTGGCAAGCGCTTTCAACAGCCCACTTCTCTCGCCCCCCCCCCCCCCCCAGGCGCCACACAATAATGTTTTTAAAGAGAAACAAACATTTGGTATTATATAAAACCTAAATTATACCATCGCTTCCAATCTAACACCTCATTGTATATGAATAGCCAATAAGCTGATTGAAATGGATTGATACTGTTCGAGGAAATGGGGGGATTGAGATCAAGAAGTTATGATAGCTTAGGCCTTTAGAGTGGTAGGGTTATTTACTATATTCTTTCTTTAATACTTTTTTCAACATGTATTGTGTCTGTCACTCCCAAGCATGAATAATAATACTTGCCTCCATTTTTTTATGTTCCCTATCAACTATCACAGTTTTTTAATTTAATTTTACTTAATAATTATTTTTGTTATTTAGGAAACTTAATAGATTGGAACCAGTTAGAATAATCAGACAGACTTTCGGCACACCACAACAAATACCTTTTTATGTATCAGGAGCAACTATTGAGAAGTGGTTGATGATAGATGAATCCGATGCCCTTCCCTATGAATTGGTAACTATGGTGACTATTTAAACATTTTTAGTGAGTTAATCATGATTCAAAAGATTTTTTTATTTAGCTGCTGCCTGTTGAGGAAGTTCATTTGCTATTTGACACATTCAAAATGGTTAACTTGAAATACCTCTTTTCAGCTTTTCTCATAAAGCATTCCTTAATACAGTAAATAATTAGTGAAAGGAGAGAGATATTTTTGGATTTCCTTAAAAATATAGATTACAGGTGATCATTACTCATCATTTAGTGTAAGAAAAAACCGAAGTGCACCTCTTTTGTGGGTTTTCATAGAGGCAATTGAATTTTTACTAGGTTTTGTTTTAGTTTCTGTAATATACCCGACTTTTTCTCCACCGTGGTTTGGACTGTGGATAATTTGCTAAAATCCCAATAAATTCTACATCTTAGTAATCGCTATATGATCTTCAGTATAGTATCCTAAACTATGAAACATAATTTTTTTCACTTAGTAACTATTTATTTACTACAAAATGACTACTAACAACAGGTTAACCTCCTAAAACCAGTTAATATATTCTAATTTTTGTAGTCGATATTAATCGCAAATGCAGCTCATTTTATTTTATTTGGAACCTAAGTCAGAAATATGGTAGTTTAAGTAAAGGGAAGAAATGGTCTGGTATCGGAGAGACCCAATATGTTATGACTAGCAGATAATGGCTAAAAATACCTTTTTAAATACAGATAAAAAAGATGAACCAGGGAGTTGACATTAAGGACTGAAGTGCCATGTTACAAACATTTATGATAACACAGATGTTCGTACTGTTTGTTAAACTGTTTTTGTGTCATAAAACAGCTTTTTTATTGTATATCCACAGATGAAAATTTCTTCTCTATTCCAAAAGCAATTTTGGCTGCTCTAAGCTGTCATTGTAGTGAGGAGCGTGGATGAAGCAGCCCTTTTTAAAAGATAAAAGAAATACTATTGTTATAGATGAAGTATATATCCAACATAACCAATTAGAGATAACTAAAGAAGACAGCTTAGAGCTGTCGATAGCACTTTTTTAATAAGGAAGAAATTTTCAGTTATGGAAAGGCAATAAAGATGTTTTATAATTTTATTATACTATCCCACAATCTGCCATATATCTTGTAATGTTTTTGTGTTGAATAAAAATTAATTAGTTAAAGACATCTTCAAAGATCACAAATGGGTATTAAAACCCTAAGTAATAGTTAATAAAAAAAATTATAATGTATTGTTTTTGGAATATTATATATTTTTTTCTCTTAATATTTAAAAGAAAAATATAACCTTAACATAACAAACAATGAATTGATGAATATTCTCTATTTTTATTATAGTATTTTGAGAGTGTTTCCAGGTAATTTATTTTATTAATCGCAATTAACAGAAATAAGTTATTGACTTTTCACTCGTCATCATGGGACCCAAACAGGGACATGATGCCATCACTTTTATTAATTTGGTTAATGTTAATAATGAGACTTTATTTAGTACTAAATTCCATAGAAAGCTGTATTTTATTATCATAGCCTCCTTTCAGTTTGATTGGTACTGTGAGCAACTTTTGAGAGGAACATGTTACAGGAGAAAGCTTTTTATATTATGTTAACATTTGACATATACTTTTATTTAAATTATTGTTAATTTTTTATTTTCCAGCCAGTGACTGAAGGGGCAACTGTATTTGTGATACAAGGAAGTGGTTCTAGATTGATTTCCCTGGAGCCTACCACAGAATGTTTGAATTCATGTCATAGAGTTTCTATTTTACTCAGGCCTAAACATATTCGTAAGATTATATATTTTTAATCTTATTAATACCCAATCAATTATTTAATTATTATATTGTAACTAACTGCTTTTATTGTTCTTTTGTTTAAGTCTGGTTCAATTGGTGGTATTGGAGAGGAAAAAGTTTTCCAGTTAACTCAACAAATAAACTCAGTGTTACTTACATTGGTTCTTATTATTAGCTTAGATTTATTATACTAATTTTGTACATATAGGTTCAGTCAAATCAAAATAATTATAAAAGTATTTGATCATATATACCCTACCTACTTAACCTGATCCACATTTAGACTGTTGTCGTAATATAAAAGACTGGTATGGAACTAAGCTAAGATACTCTCTTATCTTACCCTAAAGAATGCTTCCATTAACCAAAGAAATTCTCTAACTTTTAGAATATTTGTGTAATTGTGTTGAAATTTTAATGTTATTTTTATTAAAAGTGTAATTTTTTAGTAATTTAAGATTGTCTTGTATGTTATTTAAATTATGAGATCGAATCTTCCAATTTATACTTCCTAAATGTTTTTAATATACTTTTTATGAATGTATTTACAATTATTTTATCATGGGTTTAGCCAATCTGCTTTGTTTTTCTGTCTCAACCAGTCATTTTTATTAACAAAACTGACCATTTCAAATTAAATAGTGCGTAATTTTAAACTTAACTTCAGAAAAGCCAGTGATTCAACTCTTCGGTGCAATTGAAAAATTGTTTTGTCTATTGTAGCTATTTTTTAATTTGTTATTCATATTTATATAATAACAACTGAATAACAAAATACATTGAATTAAATGGATGAGATTTTAAAGTTTATATTGAAACCTATTAATACCCTTTCACACCAAACATGTCCATAACATATTTATACATAAATGGATTGGGATTTACTAATTTAAATGCTGGAAACAATTCTTCTATCTTTCTGTCAATAGTTCAATGCTGAATCTTCTTCATTCAGATTTAAATTGAACATTTTTTTCTGTTTTTTGGACACCCAAACATCAATTTCTAAGCCACAGTCGCTGTATCTGAGTACTAATAGCAGACAAGGAAAAAGAAAAAAAGACGCAATTTTTTATCAGACACTTTAATAAGGTCTTAAACTTAACATTGAAATTAAGTAAGCTCAATAACTTTGTATTTCTTAAGTTCATTTAATATGGTTCTATATGTCACCTTGACTACAGTTCGTAGTCTTGAAGCAGGCCCTGAATCATCCAACACTTCTTTGGCCTGTTCTAGAGCATTTCTTGCTTCCCTCAGAGTTTTTTCAGTCTTTACCAAATCATTACTCCTTCTTGCAAGCTCCGATAATGCTAAACTTTCTTCTAATAAACAGACACCTGTATAAAGGCCAGTTCTCATGCCGTTAGGATCTAACGTTTTTGTTATGGCTTCCAACTTTCTGCATGTTTCTGTAAAAAATTAAAACAAAAGAAATATTATCTTATCAGTAACATACATACATTGTAATATTCATGTTTTCCTTGAATACTGATAAGTGGAATTCAAGTTTATAATTAAAAAAAAAATTGAGTCTGTCTCACTCATTGAAATATCAATATCTTATAGAGAAAAAAATCACTTGGCTTCTTAACACTATGCTTACTTATTTTCTAGAAACCCATCGATATATAGCATCTTCATAAACCCAAGGTACCCATACAAATAAAAAAGAAACATGAAAAAATGCCTACCTATTTTTTTTTCAAGCAGAGAATCTGTCATCTGGTTGTGAAGATATCCTTGTTCCCGTCCCCATAATTGTATCAAAGAATGTTCTACAGTAAAACAGTGGTAATGATTTGTATGAAGCATTTTCTGCATATTGCTTAAAAGGTTTTGGAGTTTAGCTGCTGAGGGTTCCTGCCCACAACACAAATTCATAATTAATGCTTTTATGTTCATGCAGTTAATCATATTAATTATATCCTTATCCATGTATGCTTAATATAATCCATGTTAAGTTTCATTTGATAGACGATTCGGTGTAACTGATGATTCTAAAGAAGAAAATTGGTGGATGTTCTCTTATAAAGAACTCAGAAAATAGAAAATTGTGATTGTTGCTTACGTAAATCCAGAGAAAAAAAACAGTTCAATTTTTTTTGGTAAGCTGTAGTGATTTTTTTGTTAAATAACATCACAACTGTTGATTTTGAGTTCAAGTAACCACGGCAGAAGCCATAGATCCTGTGTACAACTTGAAACAATGAAACTGTTTTTATATGATCTTCAAAATTAAATACAAGAGGGTTGACCATCCTTATAGGGACAAGGTCTTAACAAATTTTCAATCAGTGTTTCCAAAAGCCTGAAATCAAGCCTGTTACCCACGATTAATAAAGTTTATTGTATATCTTATAACGTAATACTTTGTGATAAAAATATATCATAATTGAAGATGTCTGCATTTTTTATTTCATCTTTTCAAGTTATTCTAATTATATTAATACTAGTAAAAAAGTACCAATTTTGGTGCTGATTACAAGAGACAACTTGCAGGTACTTTTATTGCTAAATGTCACAAACAGCAATTACTGACAAAGAAATTTTCCACCAAGTCCTATATACAATGTATACTTAAACATAACTGTACCTCCATTGCAGCATCCACTTGAGCTCCAATCCTTGAAACCAAATCTGACACATGAGCAGATGATAAGACAAAAGGGCATTTATTACAGAACCAGTCTGAGTTTTCAACACCGCTTTTGGCCATTATGACTCCATTACACTTCTCAGTCTAAAATATATGGATGATTTTCATTAAATTTTTTTCAATTTAAAAACGAATGATAAAATAAGCTCTATACATACTACATCCGAAGGAGATGAGCTGATGCACTTAAGAGTGCTAAAGTTAGTACCAAGTTCGGTTGGGTCTGTGCATCGTTTACATTTACAAAGAAAATATTTAGTTCTTTGCAGATGATCCTGTCTTGCTGCTGTGCCCCACAATGTATGTGTATACATGGTGCACAAATGTTGTCCACTGTATAAAAAAGATATATATTCAGATTAATAAACTAACAGGCACACATTGATCTTACTTATTTTATGCAACCAGATACAAAATAGGTCACACATCGATGGAAAAGAGGTGCAAAAATATTTTAATTGACTCAGTAATAGAATTGGCTTAAGTCCCAATAAATGTCATGTCTTATTAATCAGGATATTAAATAAATAATCATATTGATTGATTTGAATTTTTCTTTCGCCAATTAATTCATTATTTATTACATAATAACTCGTTTATCACCCATAAAAATACTATTTTATTAAAATATGCCCAAAAAATGAGCAAAGTTATATTCCTGAAATTATTCAAAACAAAAGTTCTTATTGCATAAGGAAATGACAAAATAATTTTAACAACCGCAATCTTTTAAGTAGTAATCTTAAAATAGTACAGGTTTCTATTTTATGTTATTGTAATCTTTTTGTTAATATTACAAATTGAAGCAGTTGTTTTAGAATTCAATAACAAATATTCCTTTTAAAATGTTAAAAGTGTTCATTGTTTCATTTAATGTCATGTTTAATAATTCTTAATTATTTATTTTGATTCCTTATTTTTTTATTGGTTTGACGGAGGATATTCTTTATAGCCAAATCTTCAAGTCAGCTGTGTGAAACACAATCTGTACATGGCCATTTTTTTAAATAGAACGTTTTCATAAAGTCAGTTTACTTAATACCTTAACCAAACATAGTTTTGTCAATTTACCATTTTATGTCATCACAAGACTCAACAGATATTTTGAAATCTTCCAGGTTAAACGAATATTTTACATTAGGAATACAATTATGCTCCATCAGGCAGGCATTTGAATAGATAGCCGTGACATCTCCATCACCTGAAAATTAAACCACATTTAAGCTAGGCACAGTACCTTCAGTAATAACAAAAAATAAAAATTATGCTTTACCCATAGAAATTTCAAGTCCGTTTACTTCGATAATGCCACATATAACATGAATTATTTGTGTTGAAGTATTTGGTATTACTCCAGATTCTAAGAATGATAAGTAAGAATCTCTCAGGTATTTTGATATCTTTTCTTCTACCTCCCTAAACAATAATAAACACATTTAAATGAAATATCTATGCTTCTCTCTTGAAAAAAAAGTTTTAGAATATTTTTAATGTATAAATAGTTGCTGTTCAATTGTAATTTATTTGCATGCAGTGTTGCAAATAAAATATAATTACATGTGGATCAAACCCAGATTCATTAAACAAGTGGCCATATTAATAATGAAAAGAAAAATACTAAAATATGGTAGTTATTTCATAAGGATACTAAAAAAGTGGCAAAATTAGCTTTTTCTGAGAAAAATAAGCATAAAAGTATTTTGAAAAATTACTTAACAGAATAAATGTGAAAGTGACATAATGCAATGAATTTTTTCCATTTTCAAAAAATTATTTGGGGCAATAAATAAAATTAAAATTAAGTGTTTGTTTAAGGCCATATCAACAACAAGGGTCATTGATGCCTATTGAGTGGCAAATTGGTTTTACAAGCCAAAAATATTCATAATGCTAATATAATAACAAAAAACAAATTGTACTAATAATAAAATACCAGCATTGAATAGCCTAAATGCGCTAAACAGCTCTCAAAATCAGAGTGAACAAAAAAATGTGTGATCACTTAAGCAACCATTTTTTAATGAATCAAACAATTTGTCTATCAACACAAAAAAATTGTATAACAACACACAATACTTGACTGTACTACACATTCATTACCGAATGCTATATATACAATACATAATATGGTTAATAGATATTTCATAATATTATATGTAGATGCTTTTGTGAACACAATTAAAATCACATAAAACACTAATCATTTACCAAAAATAAGGACATACATCAATCGCATCAGTTAAAACATTAAAAAACTTACTGTCAGATCAATATTTTATAATGTTTTTTAATATTATTGTAACAATATTGTCATTTTTATTAAAATTAAGTTAATAAGTGAGGAAGTGAGTTTTCTGTTGAAATAATGTGTATAGAAATAGTATTTTGTAACTCACAATAAAAAACTAGGTATGCATAGGGCCCCCCCCCCTAATTTTTGTGCCCCCCCCCCCCGGGTCTGGTGGCCAATAAATAACAGGATGTGAGGCCATTCATTCTTTGTAAACCGAAGGTGAACCCCATCACCTTGTAATGTATTTATGTCTTTTCCTTTTAACTTAAATCTTATATATGTAACCCAATCTCCTTCAAATGCATCTGCGTATAGCAGAGTGAGGAGAAAAATTTGTTAGATCTTGTTCATTGATTGTTCATATTTTCACATTGTATAAATTCAAGGGGTTTAGACAAAAAAAAAAAGCCATTCATTCTTCAGTTCAGCAGTTGAGTGTTAGAATTTGAGATTAGTGGTTACTAGACCTTTACAGAAGACAGATCCGGAGGATGCCCCCTGCAGACCTGCATGAAGGATTGAAGAAACCAACCCATACCCCATTTTATTATACCCCATCCATTGTTTTTATTATGAAACTATTATTTGAATTATGTTAATATGAAATATTTTAAATAGCCAAATTATGCTCTAGAACTATATAGAACCCAGAGATCATATTAAATGAAGAGTTATATTATAAACTATTATTCTTTATGAATTTGTTAATAAATGTCCTTATGAATAAGAAAGAAATTGTTTTAAAAAAGATGGATTATCATGATATTATATATTTATAATTAAAAGTATCATATTTTGTTTTTCTGTTATAGCACACTAGAAAGATTCATTGATTTTAATATTTTTATTCATTTTATTTGTGGGTAGAGAAGTGTTTGATTCATTGAAAAAATCAATCCATAACCAGCAACTAGCTTACAAAAACTTAAGCTGGGCCAATCACTCAGTGCATTGTGCTTCATTATATTAACAATTGATGTTAACCAGCTGTATATTAATCAGGAAATATTAGTGAAAAAAAATAGTTAATGAATGATTTGAATTTTTATCACACGTGTGGTAACAAATTAAAAAATGGGTCCATACTGATAAGTTTCAGTTGTTTCATCTCGACAACTGAAATGTGATTCCAAGGAAAGAAGTTGTTTCCATTTTTTGGGATTTTTTTTTTGTAAAAGTAGGCATCTTAGAGGAAGTATAGCATCATAGCTGGAAAAAAAAATAGCACATAAAAGCTGAAATTTATAGGCAAATAAACAACAAATTACAACACCTTTCACTAATTTTTACAAACATAATCAATTGAGGAGGTTAGTGTAATTAAGGCTCTCAAACTATTTTTAGGAATATTGCAGAAATAAATGTGCCATCATTTTTGATTTAATGTCAAGTTTTTTATCAATATCTTCATCTATTATATCTGGTTTAATATTCTGATACCATTGACCATATTTCATGTTTCTCTTGTTTGTGAATTCAGATTGTGAGTGCAGAGAGGAATTAGTATCAGGAAAAATAAATAGGTGAAGTGAATTATAAAATACTGTAAAACATCGAATGGTCAAATAGACTGTTAAGCTAAAAACAAAAAATTGATATGAGTTGCCAAGTACTAGTTAGAAGAATATGAGTAGTACTGATAAAGAAAAGTATTTCAATAAATATTAGATTCTTAGAATCTTGGTGTATTAGATTGGAATTTTCAAAAGGAAGTAATGTTTTAAATTTCAATACCATAACATAATTATCTTTTTACAACACCAAAATTACTTTAGCTCTTTACTTTATGTTTTTTTCAATGCATATAACTTTATTACTACGCATTGGAGAAAACATTGTTACCCCCAAGAAGGGCACATAATCAACTACTGTATTTTATTTTATTGTTTTTTTACTATCAAAGTTACATTTTTTTGTAACTTTTTTTTCTTTAAAGTATGTTTGGCAGGTAACAGTGACTCAAGGTGAATGTATGAAAAAAAAAACTTTATTCCGAGAATAAGTTCTCTTAGAATAATTAGATGGTCTTATTCTGTCATTTAATAAATAAAACGATTTCTAAGTAATAAAATATTACTGCTGCTAATAGTAAAAAAAATTCTAATAGAGGAAGAAAATATTTATATAAAAGATGTTTACTAAATAGGGTCTGTCTGAAGGGTAAAGAGGTGATGAAAGGGATGGGTTTTGAAAGTAAGGAGTGAACGAGAACCACGAATGAACAGAGGAAGGTGTTGTATGAAGTGAAATTATATTAAGGATGAAAATCGCAAGAGTGACCAGCAAAGACATGGGAAGATTACTAGAAAGACGTTTCCAGATACATGGTCTGTAATGGTGAAAGAGGGAGAAGAATGTCAGTTAAGGGGAGATGAGTATCACAGGAAATCGTTTCCTGAATCGAGTTCTATAGCAGGAAACTTGAAAACGCACCATCCGATTCAAGAGGCATATGAATACAACTGATACAAGTGACTGAATATTTTAAAAGAAAAGTCAGTTTCATATTCTTTTTTTTTTATACTTTAAAAAAAGATTTTTTCTTTAATGAGCTGATCCTCATGCCAATGCAGAGCCTAAAAGCACTGTTTTTGAGTATAAGCCCTTACCTACCTCCTCAATCAATAAAAATCTGTGTTATATAACTAAAAGTTTATAAACTAGAATCAGCAGAGTGTTCGGGGAAGTGATATGAAATTCATTCCAGGATCACAAATGAAGCAGCATTTTCTTTTTTTGAATTACATTTTGAACAAAAAAGTTACTGATAAGCTGTTCGAAAACTGCAAAGATTAATAAAATTCATACTCCCCAGCGAATTAGCTGCTGATCCTCAAGCTGTAAACATATTGATTATACTTGTTTCTTCCGATTCTTGTAGGCTGTAGATTTCGACTCAACACAATGCATTCTGGTAAGTGATGATCTGGCATTGTCAATCCAGGACATTTTGGATCGCAGGCTGGCCATTCACAAGATGGACACCTAAAACTCAGCAATTGCTCAATGGTAGTTTCATTCTGATAGTTGTAATTTTATAAGCTAAAAAAATTCCCCATACTAAATTGTTCAAAAAAACTTATTTTTTACCATGCTAAAATGTAAATTTTTAATAAACATACAATTCTTTAAAACTTTATTTTTTATTCTTTACATTTAAATTTTATGTTTTCATAGTTATATTTATCTGGAAGAAAAATTAAAAAAAGAACAGGTTTAAGAAAATTCTCATGCATATTTCCCTATTGTAAATGTCCTCCTAACATATTGGTGGCTTATCTCTAAAACCTTGTAAGTCCATAAAAACAAATTTTACACAGGAAAAAAAACTATATTTGTGTAGAAGAAAAATAAAAACTGTGATTATTTTTTTCCTGTTGAATTTTGAAATATCCCAGAAATTTATTGAGCAAATAACAGCACATTATGTGTTTTAAGTAAATGAGTGAGCATTATGAACTTACTAGATTTTATGGAGGAAGTGAACTGGTCTTATGATGTTTTAGAAATAATCTATTAATATGGCAGGTAGGGTGGTTAATGCATTTATCACCTTTTACTAACCAGGTTATGAATTTTAAATTTATTAATAATAAATTGGTCATTCAGCTAGTCTTTGCTTTTTGTCAGCTTTGATATATTATCTTGTTGGTGGTTGTGCTAGTAGTGACTAAACTAACGGAGCAATTTTTTAGGAGTCTACCATGTAATATGTAGTTAGTGATCAGATAGCCACTTACAAGCCCATTTTTATTGTTAATCCTCTTAACTATAATCATATTTTCATTGTTTACACATGATTATGAATTCAATTAAAGTAACCCCTTATACTTTATGGTTATTGAATGATATGATCATTAAATTTCTTACAGTTATGTTCAATGAATTGGCAACTTGGGGAGCATTGATTCATTTAATGTGATTTTATGAATGAACAATAATTAAGTTGACAGACCTATCTGAGAGAATTATTTTTCTGCAACCAACACGCAAGTTTACTTACTTGATGTAAATTTGTGAATTGGGAAATTCTGTGATCTTTCCTCCATTTCTTTAGACTTTTGACTCTCAAAGATATTTTTGTTATATTAACCCTACACTATTAATGATTTTAATTAGATATTCAGGGTTTTTTTTTTAAGTAAGGCATCAATTTTATTGGCTGGTTTATATGAAAACAAATTTTAAGGTAGATAATGATATCTAGTAAACATTTGAGTTTTATAGTAAACACCTTTTATCAAACATTTGTATTATCATTTTTAAATATCATGAATTTTTCTATGTATATAAACAAACTCAATACTTTATGTAACAAAGGATGGTCGAACAAGTGTGAGTCAGTTAGCTCGAATTCAATTTTCACTGATGAAAGCAGATTTGATATGTTGGAATCGTAAAATATACCAAATTTCACAGTCTGGTTAGAAAACCTTTTATTATAAGCCAATCTTTGTTAGCGTTCTTAAGAGCATTGGCTCCTAATAACAAATCAGTTAACATTATCTCCTTTTTAAAAAAACAAAAAGTTCTCATAATTTCATTGTATAACCTACCTTGGGCATGTTTCAGGATCTACAGGTTGATAACATCCAAGACAAATAGGCTCAGTTGCGGTTTTAGGACCTAGAACTAAGCTATGTTCAGAAATCAATTTAGTTCCATGAGGTATATCACGTGTAGCAATCAAATATCGTCCTAACTCCGTATTTTTTTGAACCTAAATAATAATCAATATATCAACAGCCTTTATCAATATTTTTATTATATTAGTATTTATATGGTAGCATCAGTGGCGTAACTATATCATCTGGGGCCCGTGGCAAATTCTTTTAATGGGGGCCCTATCATTAAGCTTTATTATACTTACGAGTAGTTTAGTTACCCACAACCAATAATTTGTATTATGGTATATATATTTTAATATTTTTATAAATAGGTACAATATTAAAACAATATTTCTGAGCTCGCGGCCACTTGGGCCGGGGGCCCGTGGCATTTTGCCAGCCCTGTAGTTACGCCTCTGGGTAACATTATTTATTTTGAAATGAAAACCATGCCATCGTTCATGTGTTCTACCATGTGCTATGGCAGGAATGATTACAGCCCAAGTGAGCCCCAAAACATAAGCTGTTTCTCAGACAAAAAAGGTAGGAACTGGCCCTCTAATATTATTTGGCAATAAATAAACAAATTAATGAAGCAATAAAATTATAATAAATTCTAACCTCATATGGTCTACATTTCTGTTTGTGCTGTTTCCAATGTGTGATTTGGTGTTCTTTGCTGCAGTATACTGCTTCTTTACAGCCTGCGCACGTTTGAGTTCCTGTATTATTACAGACAAGACACTTACCCATCATGCTAGACACTACTCTAAAGGTTAAATATATCTTGATTCTATAAATAAAACCTGTAGCCCCACTATTGACTGAGGGCTACACTATAGTAGCGGTTTGTATTGTATTTCTTACCATGTGCTATTAGGCACACTAGGTTGACTGTACCAACAACAATCATTTGTTAAAAATAATAAACTTAAAAAAAAATATTATTAAAACAAGGGAGAAATTATTGACTGCTTTTTCTTTAACCACAACTTGAAATAATGTATGTGTAAATATGTAAGTGACTTTATTGAAAAAAAAATAAATCAATAACAAATAAGATCACAAAAATGAAATTTTAGTTTCATGGGATAAAAGGAAATGAGCAATGCAACATAATTTAATATTTTTATTTAAACCTAATAGTTAGAAGGCTGAACATTTTTATTAACTTATCAAATAAGGGCAAACAAACTGCTTTATATTTAAAAATATTAATAGTAATTTATGAAAAGCAAGGGTTTTGAAGAAAATCACTGCTACTCTAAAAAACAACAAAGAAGGAATCAACAATATTTTACAAACAAAAGTTATAATGATATTTACAATTTAATGAATATTTACTATAATTTCAAATTCATAATTTCCTTACATTGCAGTATTATCTAAATACAATATAAAAGAAATTTGCCCTATAAACATTAAAATAAGTAAGCATAAATTAGAAAAATCAATGTATTTATACAAATATACACAATATACATTATATAAACAAAATAAATAATATGTTTGACTTAAAATAATTTCAAGTTCTGTTTTAAAAATGAAGCTTAATGTATTTTAATCCGGAAACATATATTTTTATAAGGGAATATTCTTTAAAAATATTAAAAAAAACAACTAATTATTTCACCAAACATATTTATGTAAAAAAAAACTGGAGCTTCTGCATATGTTTGTTAAATAACTGATTATTCTATTTATAGTCTTATTGATAGGTAAAGTTTCAGTCAGTATGTTCATGATTTGCTTCTCTCCAAACAGCAGCAACAGATTCAATAAAAGCATGCCAACGTTCAAGTCGTGTTATACCATATGCCAGAGCCAGAATGATTACAGCCCAAGCGAGCCCTAAAACATAATCTGTTTCTCTGACCAAGACAGTAGGAACTGGCCCACCAAAATCAGAAGACCTCACGAACATTTTCTCATCAGGTTTAATGCCTACAGGAGATAAAAATGTCAAATTAAATAATTAATAACAACTAATGCTAATTTGTAAGTAGTAACAACTGAATTTATTTAGTTCGGAAACATTGCAATACTAGTTTGTTTTTATATTAGAATAGATTCCACAATGAAAATTGACTACATTTTGACTTTAATTGTAATTTGTATGAAATTTACCAGTAATTCTCGTGATGAATTTAACAAACATTTCAAGATTGTTATCAGTATCATTGAATTTTGCTGCTGCCTTCCCATTATGAAAAAGCATTAATGTTGGCACTCCAGCTATTCCAAATTGTGTGTTGAACCTAAAAAAAGTAAGTTTACTCATTCAGGTGATGCCCTACCAGCACAATATTCTAAATGTTATTATTTGTATGTAATTATTAAAAAATTAAATTAATGGCAAGATCTAAAGAAGAGTTATGGCTAACCAACGACACCACTGTTAGTTGGTGGCATTAAGGAGTGTGATTGCTCTCTCAACCTTTATTTCGGTTTTTTAAACTAGATTAGTTACTTTTTTATTCAAGTAGTTAATTATTTTTTATCACAAGGTTAGGTAAACCCCATCCCCCATAGAAAAAAATCCTTCTGTACCCCATTCAGTTATGGGGGAAGTCGGGAATCGAACCCAAGTCTCTATATTTTGTAGTCAGTCGTGCTGACTGCTATTAAGGTGGGCCGGCTTCTAATTATAATGTCATGGAAATCATAGCAATCAAAAAAGAAATATTTCATTAATATTAACTAGATTTAAAAAAAAGAAGATTTAAGATAGGTCCATGTGAGCAAACAATGAACTTTTAAAATGTAAATGTTTGCTTGAAGTAATGCTTGGTTTGTGCAGTTGGTGTTTGTTAAAATTTTACACATAAATAATTAATCATAATCTATAATAATTATTATCCAAAGAAAACATGATCGTAACAGGACCAGGATTCGAACCCCGGACCTACATCCGTTTATGTGCTCTTCCTTGTGAACTACTCTATTTCAAATACAAGCAGTGCTCATAAAAAACCTTTTTAGCATTCTTCTCATCCTACCAAAAAAAACATTGCCAGAACAAAATCTTTTAAAGGAGACTCCAATGTAGTCCTAGTTTTATATTTTCTGAGAGGTAGTTTGTGCTTATTAAATGAACAGTGTTTAGTAATAATCATTCTGTTAATTTATAATTTTAACTTTTAAATAACTATTTGTAATTTGGAGTTACAAGAGATTGGATGTTGTGTGAAGTCATGTTTTTGTTTTTTTTGTAAATATTAGTTATAGAATTTATATAGTAAAGTTCATGACGAAGATAAAGTAAGGCAATGTAATGTTTTAATTATAGAGTAGTATTTAGTTTAGTATAGATTGTTTCCATGACTGGTATGTAGTTTTATGCTAATGAGCATACATTCAATAATTGACAGTAAATAGTTGTCTATATCAATGTAAGAAACATATTAAGCTACATTGAACAAAAGCTAGTTTAATGATTGTAAATATGCATTATTACATTTCTGTTGGCAATCAAGATTTGTCAGGTTTGTTATTTATTAGTTAATGGTGTTGGCTAGATTTCAGTATATAACTGTAAATGCTATTTGGAATTTTGTTACAATCGTCCTCCAGTACAATAATTGACTGTCTTTATGGGCAGTTTGACTGATTTATTTATTTCCTTTCCTCGGTTCCATGAGTGGAATCTAGTACCTGAAACCATACTATTCTTATTTGTTGGGTCCGAAGGTATATTATAGCTGTTTGAAATGAGATTACCTCACTGTTACTACATATTTATTTTGATATTTAGCCAGATAATATAATATGCTGACTAGTTTAGGTTATGATAGTTTAATCACTCCTTTAATTGGAGCAGTGGTGACATGGGTTTCACCAGTCGAGCTCCCTGGTGCCAATTTAGGAAAATGTGGCTGAAATCCTCAAAGAAATTATCTTAATTTCATCTTGATTTGTGGCTTAGTATTAGATTTCGACTTTAGACTTCCCCCATGTAATTGCTATCGATTAATATTCTTATCTATTTTGAAATTTTACCCTGTAACAACCTGGGCAGTACCAGGTTCTTAAAAGCTATGGTAAAATTATTTTTATTTAAAAGATGATCTACTTACGCTTGATGTTGAATAGCATTTATTGCTACCATTTTTATTTGTGGGAAAGCTCTAGGAAGTGCATTGAAATGTGGTGCTGTTAAACAAGAAAACGGACAGTTTGGTGAATAGAATAAAAGGGCAAGACATGACCCTTCGACTAATCGGGAAGTAACATTTGGATCTGCTGACAACAGTGATGACAGCCTTGTTGAATTTACTAGCTAAAACATAAGATTTCCTATTAAAAAAAAAAAAGTTGCCAAAATTAAGTTTTTTTTTCTCTTTTGCTAACCTCAACTGATAAAGTTCCAATTGTGTTTTGGCTACATTTTACTAGTGATGAGTAGTTTCTTTCTGGCAATTCACCTTTGATAGCATAAAATGAAATGTTATCAATCAGTGTTGGGAATTCTCTGTCAGTTCCATCAGACCTGATCCTAGGATATGTACCATCTTCAAGCTTCCTCTGAACAAGAAAGTGACATTAGTTTAATATGGCAGGCTTTAATTAACAGTTAAACGAACAATACGTACATGAAATTCCTTGATGAATTTACTAATAGATATGATATCTGTAGGCACTTCTGCTTCATCTGTTTCACTCAGAACACTTAAGAGAAGAAATTCAGCTATTAGGAACAAGATGAACAATGCATTGGTAAAAGAAGTCTTAGTTGGTAACATATTTATTTAATTTTTGTTAGTAATGAAAATTAACAATAACTCAGTGTCATCCTACTGTTTACTTGTGTAACAGTATTATAACCTTTGAACAAATCAACATTTGGAGTTAAACTTAAAATCAGTGTTGACCAATCAACAACCAACTTGATAAAAATGGTACAATTTAATTAATTACAATGTAATAGCGACCTGTGTAAATATCATAACCTCAAAATTAATACTTTTTAGGGTCCAACTAAAGACCAGAAATCTGCAAGTGACCTAATGGTTTACAGTCATAAGAGCGAAATAAAATCTACTCCCTCTAATAAGAATCGAAATCACTTCCAAGGCAAATGCCATTATCTTAAGGTTACGTTATAAAATTTATCATTGATTTATATGTCTGCATTGAAAAAAATAATCAATATAAACGGAGTTTAAGTGTTTTTAGTTATAATTTTCCTTAAATATAAAATGCTCATTTCAATTATAATGTTATTTTCATGTTATTAATGATCAAAAACCTTTATCAGTATGAAATTACATTTGTTCTAGTTA
Source organism: Acanthosoma haemorrhoidale (assembly GCA_930367205.1). Taxonomy (NCBI): domain Eukaryota; kingdom Metazoa; phylum Arthropoda; class Insecta; order Hemiptera; family Acanthosomatidae; genus Acanthosoma; species Acanthosoma haemorrhoidale. The sequence goes on along the minus strand of OV884015.1, from coordinate 80,418,633 downwards.
TTTCCTTATATTAAAGTTATTTAGATAAGTTATGCGTTGCTAGACTTAGAAGAGACACCATTATAATAAATCAATCGTTTTCAATTGAATTTCAAAGTAAATGACATTGATGAACTCAAATCAGGTAAGTAAACTATACTTGACATTTATGATTTATACAGACGGTGGAAGGTTAAGTTACAAACTTGTACAATAGCAATGTTAATAGCTTCTTAACGTAGGAATAACTTATGTTTCGATTGCTGTCGAGTCTGTTTCAGCTCACAAGAACTTAGTGTAGTAGTTGTACATGGTGCAATGGGTTTGTGCGCGCAAAATCCTACTAATACCAAATAATAACATGCTAGTAGAAAATTCGTTATAGCGTGGTTGTTGATTGTTCCGAAATACGATTCTTGAGGTTTTGCGTCAATGCTGAAGGTATGACTGTTAACCCTGAGAAAGTTGCTCCTGTAGCGTAATTTCCTATGCCCGACAATTGCTTAAGAATGTTTTTGGAATGACTGGATTGGTATCATCGCTTCTTTAAATATTCCCCCCACAGATAGGTGGAAATGGACTCAGGCTCAAAGGGAAGCTTTTCAACTCCTTGAATGTCTTCACACTCCTGGCCTCGCATTGGCCAGACCTGATGCGAGTGTGCCTTTTATACTTAATGCTGATGTAAGCAATACGGTATTAAGAGCTACTCCTTACAAAATACCATAAAGGTCTGGAAAAATATATGTTTTACCAGCAGGCGATGTTTCTTTATGTGACCATCGCCAATTTCAAATTTACGAAGCACGTGTTTTCGCTGATTAAACGAAAAGTCGACGTTGAGTTGGGCCGCTGGGGTCAGCAACCATTTCGTTAAATTGCATACTTATTGTATTCATTGATTCTGTTGATCACAACATTATTGTATTGTCCCTGATAGAATGACATTATGTAGAGCTATATTCAAGGAAATTTCGTTCAGTGATTCTTAATAGATATAACAAGCCAAAGATCGTCACTGACAATGGCAACAAGTTTGTTAGTTCTCCAAATAAAGCCCTTGTGGACTCAGTGGGAGGGAAGATTCGCAATGAAACATTATATTATCCCCAGACGAACCAGGTTTAGGTGCCAGTGCAGGTGATAGTACCATTCATGCTAGTGGACCATCGTAATTGCATCCAATGTATAAAATGTTCTCCATGACATTTTTTAATATTGGGAGAGAGCTTGAAATCGTTCCCATCCAATAGTAGAAAATAAAATTTGACCCTGCTGACTCAATGAGAACATGTCAGATCATTGGGACAAAAGGACGTATAAGGTAAAGAACAAACCTGTAAGCTTCTAGGCGTATGGTCATCTAGACATGTCACAGTGTATCGTCGGAATTTCATTGCATTATAAAAACAAAAATCTGACACATGGCCCAACTGGTTTTCAACTTATTTTTCTATTATTAGCTTCTTCTTTTTTTTTTTTTACTATTTTCAATTTAAATAATTAATTTAAAATCTCGTTACATATAGTATTACTACATGTATATTTCACTTAATTTCATTATTTATGGACTATATATTCTAGGGAAATAATTTGAAGAAGAGATATTCCGTAACATGTCCAATATCCTACAGATCCTCAGATGACCCCGATAGGGACAAAAGAATGATTTTGGAGTACATTTGTCCGGGCTACCAAACTTGTAACTCTCCCAAGTTGTATTGCATGTCAACACAAACGTTAATATGCATGGCAGATTGGGACAATCAACATTTTAAAGGAACTAAATTTAGAGTACCAAGTATTGAAAATATTGCAGATTCGGATGAATTTCGTGATGCTATTGAAAGTGGGGATGAAGAATTTTTTTCCGTTACCGATGAAACGATGGAAGAAAAAATGCCTTACGCTCCTCACTCTATAAATATAAAACTGAAGGAGTCGCCCCATATAATTATGAAGGATGGAACACGTAAGACAAGTATATCGTTGACCAACAACTACATAGACAAAAATGGACTTGAATTAGTAATAGAGGAAGGTCCAAGTAGAAATGTTAAACTAAAATCTGGCAAGAAAGACATTTATCCACGAGAAAATGTCAACTCAAATGATGTGATTATATCTGTTACTGATAAAAGTCAAGAATCAAATTCAAAACGTGATATTTCCTTTAGAAAAACTAAATCAGGGAAAGAACTTGAGTGCTATCGCGATGAACAGCAAGATGATCTTTACCCATGTGAAGATCTAACTATGGCACTGCGTAATTTAGCATTGGACATAGTTGAACAACAGAGAAAGGAGAAATCGATGAGAGAAAAACTTGTTCTTCCGGGAGCCAAGCACATTTTACGCAGTCCTAAGGAGCACTTCCCACCGACATACAAAACAATCAAAGATAGACATAAATCAGATACACTGAAACCTAGCATGCCTGATAAAGACCCAGCTACTTCAGCTAATCCCAATCAAGCAAAAAAACACCAAAATGACAACTATAAATTAAAAAAGTTCGAGTGGACTGCATTGGAAGGTGATCCGACTGAAAATTATACACTCCCCACAAAAGATGAATCTAGAAAATCAATAGAGGTACAAACCGACGTTCATATCAATCCAAATTATACTTCAGAAGAAATTACATTTACTACTGAAGGTTCTGATTCATTATTTAAAAAATCTACATTGCACGCAGCTGAGCCATTACCTTTTACAGCCGATCCCTCAAACGAAAAAGCCACAGCTATTACGCAAGAAGCTACGATCGCACAAATAGAATCTGATTTATCTATCAAAACAGAACCTACATTGGAAGGAATCCCAGAGTTGACAGAGAAAACCGTTTCTAGTGAAGAAGTATCAAATGTTGAATTGGAAAGAGAAGAGCCAATGATCGACATAAGAAAACAGGAAGAAATCTGTGTTACAGAAGATGAAGAAACCGACATATCAGAAGATTTAATTCCTGGCAGAAAACTTCAAACAAAAAAAAGCGCTTCAAGCATCGGCATGAGATCAAAATTGACCGATACCGAAGATTTGGATGATACAAAAAATAATGAAATTGCTATCGTGCCAAACAGACACATCACCTCACCCTCACTGCTCAAAGCTCTCCAAGATTTTGAGGAGGAATTAAGTCCTTTAAAAACAGAGTTAAGTAGATTGCACATGGAATTCAAAAGCCTCGATATACCCGTGGAATTCAAACAAGAGACACGACCAGTGGCCGTGGATCGGGGACAACATTCAGCCTATTTTAGTGCGTTACCGCCGGGTTCATCCCAGGTCTCATCCACCTACCAACCTGTTTATGGTCCAATTTATGATTTTTATAGGTGAGCGATAATATTAATAATACAAATTTATATTTTCTTTGAATTATATTTAACATGATGAAAGTATGATTTCTGTATGTCAGGTCACAGAACCATTTCATCATGATTTATTCATACATATCTACGTAATAATAATTCGTTTTCTGGATATATTTCATAATATACACCTAGTTAATAAAATGTCTAACTCCACTCTAGAATTCAAAATTAAAGTTTATTACGATTTTGGTTAGGATTTTTCCAACCTTCTTTCTTCCTAAACATTGCATGAAATTGTTTGTGGATACATCAGAGTAATTCGTTACTATGATAACGCTAACACGGGTCGTGAAAACATGATTTTAATGACAGTTTTAACAATATATTGCTGATTGCGGTTATGTACGCAGATGTACATTATATGGTTTAAGCCTTGGAAACAAATAAATGGAAAAGCCGTTGGACCCTTAGTAATAAAAGCAGGTTCCTTAGAGAGACCCAATTATCCTGAGCATATGTACATGTATAAGGGTACAGGGTATTAGGAAATTAACCCTGGAAATGCCCCTAAGAAATACCACTTGACAAAAGCAATGACCCAAGGGGTTCACCATCTTTTTGTATTGGGTGAAGGCTGTCTATAAATACCAGTGTTTTTGAAGGAAACGGGTGTTACTTTTTGGAGCTCAGTGAACATAAATCTTACCTCCAACATTTTGAGAGCTTAGTTATCTTACGCCATTGGGCATTGACACGTGTCGGTTTTGACCGAAGTATTTCCTGAGAGGACAATCGAGTTGATGGGTCGTTTAGTTGCAGTGAACGGGTGATGACAGACGGAGAGATCTGAACCACCTGGCGGTTTAATGTTATTTAATGTTTTGGTCATAACTAACACGCGCGTGATTGACCTTAGGGCATTTAATTATTAAGTTAAGCATAAACATTCAAGAAAATTGTAAATATGAAACATTTAAATAGTAACTTTAGGAAGTAGAGCCATATTAGACCCTGAGCTATTACTAACTTGATCATTATTAATTATTATCCTTTATAAATGTCCTTTTAAATTTTATAAAAAGGAAATCAAAATGTATTTAAATTTTTTTTTTTCCTTAGCTATCTAATTATAAAATTAAGGATGAGGAAAAAGCAAAGGAATATTTGGGTTGAGCGGATCCTATTACCAGGAGTACCTGATTGAAGGTGGTGTGAGGGAATTAAGGAGTGTGGGAAGCCTCGGTAGAGGTTGATTGTTGCGGTACAGTGGTGAGAGTCCACTGGTGGCTGGGCCTAGAGCCCCTCTAGGCATGTAGTGCAGTTATTTAGTTGGATAGCAGTGATGGGTGCCCGTTAGAGGCTTGTTGTTGGTGGGCCAAGCGCCGTGATGTCCACCATTTGGTCTGCTTTACCAGATCTTGAGAGTTGCCATCTTGCCGGTAGCATGTCAACATTGAGGGTTTGTCATGTCAAAACAGAGGGTTTTGGCTATGTTCATCGAGTCAAAGAACTTGATGTGTCTTCTTTGGATGGCTTCGGTGATGGTGGGGACCTCAAACTTTTCGTGGATGTCGGGGGCCTTCGTATCACGAAAAGGGGTATGCCATAGTGCCGTGCGCAGGATTTTGTTCTGGAAGCTTTGGAGTCGAGTTATTGTGCTAGTGTGTAGGAATCGGAAGAGTGGTGTCCCAAACAGTAGAGCTGGCCTCAGGACGCTCTTATATATTAACAGTTTCAGCCGAAGGGATATAGCCGGGCTTGTGATGAGATGCTGGAGAGAGTAGTAAGTCCTACGTACTCTTTTCAACTTCTTCTGCAGGTGTGTGCCGAACGTCATATGCTATATATCACGGTAGCATATGCTGTTGGAAAGTTTGCATTCAGTCCCGTCTATGGTGAAGCTGGGTAGACGCTTCCGTTTTCCATGCTGGAAGGAGAAGACAATCCCTCGAGTTTTGGCCGGGTAAAATGTATTTAAAAAAAAAACGAATCTTTACAATAGATACATATAAAATAGTCTATGAGAGAAAACCTTCAGGAAAAAACTTTAAAATTCCATTTCTTATTTTGTAACTAATCTATAATATGTTCAATATCAAAACCTGAATCGGAGGAGCACGCTGCACTTGCCTACAGCACAAAGTATATAATTTCACAAATTAACTCAACAACGCTCAATAAACTTTAAAATGACACAAGGGCGCGCTGAGATGAACTTCTGTTACATCGCCATGGTCTTATATTCTAACAAGAACGTGCAACAAAGCGGCTCAAAAAAACAGAATTGTCTGTCAACTAGAGTATCAGATAAGAAAACTGCACATTTTTACCTGTTAGGTTCGTACGATGGTGGGGGGGGGGGTAATAACATGTAATGGACCAGGTCTAGTTTTGCTAACTATGCCCACAATGTTTCTGCTTGGATTTCATGAATAGGTATTAAAAATATTACAATATTACATCTATAAATAATTATTAATTTGTCTTTATTTTGTAACCAGAATATACATTATTTGTATACGTGCACTTTTTGGCCATTATTGGATTAACTAACAGGCATTTCTTGAACCAGGAGCCATGGAGTTTTCCCACCCCAGCAGCCTAGCATACGCCGTGAGCCATGCTCATGCCCATACGGAAAGTGTCTTGGTCTCCAACGTTCTTCAGGCTTCGATTGCCAGAGAATCAGGAGACTATCTCCTCAAGCTTTGCCGTCAGAATTTCAGAGAGAATTCATGAGACCATACTGGGATGGACACAACGTCTTCCACCCAAATTCGATATGGTCCGAGCCTGAGGATATTCTCGGTGGTCCTTCCGAGAAAAGGGAAGGTCCTCCAACAGAAAATAGTGATAGAAACGATAATAAATCAGATCAATTCTATTTATTTGTGCTTGTATTGCATTGTTATTTAATTAAGATTGTTTACAGCTAAATTAACTAACATTTAACATACATATATGTATTTTCAAAACTGTACATTTACTCAGGGACATTGCTTCTGTTAGTTTCTGATTCTTACCTTTTTGGATATTCTCACTTCTAGTTATAACCTAGCTCTGTGTAGTCGGTCCTTGTCACCTGGGTATTGTTCATGTATTCTTATGTTGCTTAATAAAGTTTTGTATAAGAGAATGTGTCATTAATCCATTGAAAACCCTAAAAGCTTCCTCTACTAGCGATATAAAAAGTCCAAATATAATCATTGAGATAATATCATTAATCATTATTAAAATAAATATTTCGTTTGCATTGCCCTTATATTAAAACAGCTCTATAAACATAGCTGTAATTTATAGGTAAAACCGAAATTATATGTTTTGGTTACGAGTATAAATTAGCATTGTTTTTAGCTTCAGTAGTGGACAGCAAAGTGGGCTGTGGAGATCACTGAACTTATTTAGTCGTTCTTATCGTTGTCCATCCTCCTTCAGAATATTAGGCTGGGATGTGATTAAAAATTATAGAAGTGGTTCATCAGATTCTTCTTAGTATGTCTTTATAACAATAAAGATTGGAAGTTTGGTGTGAAAACGTCTTAAAAATACCAGTACGGGTCCCTCCAAATTTAGAGATGTTATAAAATTATGTCACCTCTGTTTTCGTTGTAACTTACGTAATGCGAATCTGGTGATCATCTTGGGCGTATGTTCTAAAAATCGTCTAGAGGCGGCAACTTTATCGATATCTTATCCTTTTCTGTTCGCCTTAACATATTTGTTTGTGTACAGATTTACAAATTCAATAGTGTTCAATACTGAAAAATGTTTTAATTTTTATTGCTATTTCAATATGTTTGTATTCGTTGTACCTTGCTTTACCTAAATAATAAGCGAGTCCGGGACACACCCTGATTCATTTTTACCATCTTTGAGGCTAGACAGCGCTAACTGGATTCGAGTGGTAATGGAGACTTCCAACTAGGGAGTAGAAAGGGTAGAGTGATTAGCTAAGAGGTAGTCCTTCACAAAAACATAAATTATAGGAAATATCTTCTGGTTTAATTTATTGTAAAAGAAATACTAGAAATGCCTCAATCCACATTGCTTATTTTTTTGTGATGTGGTCTTATATGCAATAAACCGTGACCATAAAAGTTTTACTTCAATCGAAGTAGTAGCTTAAAATAATTTTGTGTGCAGCTTTAACTCCAAATCATTGTTCTGCTGACAAATGTTCAACACGGCGAAATAATAGAGGTGTAGTAAGACTGTTTTTTTTTTGGGGGGGGGGGATTTATTTTGGCGTAAAACCGTCAGTTTGTCAACGAGGTTGTAATAAGTTTACCTCTCTTCAATCTAAACAGTTTATTTGTGATGTCTGATAGAATTTATTTGTGTGTTTATACACCTTATTCCCGCTTAGCGCTACAGATTGAATAAAACTAATATTTCTAATTTTCTGATATCTCTAACATTTTAAATTAAATAGTAGCCATTGACTCGGATTTCCAAAGTGCTTCTAAATATGCTACTGGTACGAAGCTATTTGTTCCCAGACTAACATCATTTCATGATGCTTGTTTTCATCAGTGTATAGTAAGAGCAACAAGCATGCAGGACCTGCAAAGACAGACATTAAATTAAGTTGGTACGAACATTTTTTAAAAATTACCTGTGAAAAATAAATATACAAATTTTCATATACACTTACGCTAAAAAATGTTAGCATGTTGATTTCCACTAAACCAACCGCTGTATACTTAATATTTTTCTGGGACATCAACATTGGTAAAATCCAATCTCTCTTGCTTGAGTCAAGTGATGTGTACCAGGAAGATTCATAAATTCCATCTCCAAGCTCTTGATTCTATAGTAATTTTAGAAATCGTATATCTTTTGGGAAGGATATTTAATTGCTTGATTGAGATTTAGTATTCTAATTATATAGTCCACATTATTAGTAGTTTTTAAAAATTATTTTGATAACTTTGTTAGTAAATAATGCAACTGTTTCATTAGTATTTTTTTAAAAATAAATGTAAGCTGCGTGTTTGTCTTGGAGCATTAAGGAAATTAAATATTAACGCATTAGAAAATGTATCAGTTAATAGTGCGAACTCATCTTACAAAATCCCTTCTTCAACCGACTCATTCATAAAAAATAAAATTAAAACTTAGAAAAATATGTTTACATACCTCAGATTTTGAAAATTTGCATCTAAATAAATATTTCACGGATAAAAAATGTAGCTTCTTATATAATCATAGAGTATATTTAAACCTAAAAATGGCTTAAAACTATTCTTACTGCTATATTCGCGGCATGGGCCAGCCAACAGAAAGCGTACATCTCCGCGATAGATAGGATGGCATAAAATAAAAAATGTCCTCTCAAATGTTCTCCGTATTTTGCCATTGGCTGTAACAATATTTTGAATTATATATGATTAATCATTCAACAAGCTCAAATAGGAACACATCATTTATAAACTCAACTCCCTGTCAAAAAAATTGCAACAACTAGAGATTTTTGAATTTCACGAGAACAGCAGGTTTTACATTTAACAAAATGGCTCATAAATTTAAAATAAACACTTCTACTAGACAAAATATTAAAATTGAATATTTCTTCAGTTAAAACAAAAATGTCTTTACAAAAATAAAAATACAACAATAAATCAATAATTTTTTTTAATAAATAACATTTCTTTTTTAACAAAATTTTATGTTTATAGGCTTATATGGTTATTTAATAAGAAGTATTGCCTCCTCTGGCTCTAATTACTACTTCCTTTTAAGCATACTCATAACAATATTTTTAATAAAATCTTGGGGGATGTTGTCTCACTCCTCCAATACAGTCTTCAGGATTTCAAGCGTAGTAGGAGGAGGAGTCTGTGACCGAACCTTCCGCTTACATTTGTCCCGCACATGCTCGATTGAGCTAAGGTTTGGACTTTTTGCTGGCCACTCTAGGTGACGGATACCTATTGTGTTCAGGACTCAGAAACACATGTTACCTTATGTGGCCGGGCATTATCATGTATAAGCAATGATTCAGCGCCAATGAAAGGCATTTGAGAAACTACATAATCTTGTAACATCATCTGTACATACCTTAAAGCATTCAAGGCCCCTCCTTGAATTGGTACCAACTCGGTACCTGCCTCCCAAGAAACGCCACCCCGGAACATGATAGAGCCCCCTCCAAATGCTACAATTTCTGACAGGCAGCACTGACCGTTCTCCAGGTCTTTTCCAGAACTGTTCTCTTTCACGGTCATCTGGGTTTTTTTTTTTTTTTTTTTTTTTTTTTTTTTCTTAGCTCTCAAACTTATAAATTAGGATGTGGGAAAATTATTTTGGGCTAATGAGTGCCTTTCACTAAGGGGAGTCCCCCATTTGAAGGGTGTATGAGAAGGATATAGGGTGTGGAATGCCTGAAGGAGGCGGGTGGATTCGGGAAGGTAGTGAGAGTCTACCGAGGGTGGAGCCTAGGGGTACCTAGGCAATGGTTTGTTGTCGGCCAGGCCAAGCCTGGCCCGCCCCGGCAGGGGGCTGAAATAAGTCGGCCACTCGGCCGGAAGGTCTACCCTGCTTAAACAGGTAGATGGGGTCTTGTAGCTTCGGTTGAGTCGGCCGGGAGATCGGCCTCGATATCTCGGCTGGGTGTAGTAAGTAAAAAGAAAATCTCAAGGAAAAACTCTGTGAAAAGGATAAGGTTTTGTCAAGTAAATCTCAAGCATTAGGGGTTCTTCACAATCAGCTGATGCAGCGGTCTCAAGAACATGCCGAACGAGCAATGGCTATCACCCAGGAGATTAGCACACTCAAGGAAGATTTTGGTAAAAGGGAGGAGAACTGGAAGAAAGAAATGCTGAGGCTAAAGGCAAGGGAAGAAGAACTTGAGCAGAGGCTCTCAGAGAAGGAAGCTCACACAGCTGAGGTGGAATCAATGCAGTTAGAACTGACGTTGATTCGGCAAAGCTTGAATGATGTAACAAATAAGAATGAAGATGTTACCAGCAAACTAGAAAATTTAAATAAAATTAATTTAAAGCTTAAAGCGCAGTTGAAGGCTGTCAAACAAGAAAGGGATAAATTGAAAGAGAGCCAGGAACGCCTGGAAGATACAGAGACCCTCCACAACCAAATAGCTCTCCTGGAAGAGGAAAAAGATTCATTGATTTCTGCCACACACGTGGACATATCTGAAATGTGTGAAATTCACATAGTAAAATTTTTAAGTTATTTGTTAATTTTCACGGAACTAACGTCGTTAATGTATATCATAATTATAATTTTAAATGATGGTGCCCATTAATTAAAAAAAGTAATTACTAAAAATTGTTTGTTAATTTGGTCATTGGATAGATTCTTTGTTAGTCTAATCAGAAAGGATGTAATTCCAGCTGACCAAATACGGTTTCCTAGTCATAACTCAAGGACAGCCCATGACCTGTTCATACCCTTCTCCTATATTTTAGACGGTGGGATACTTACAGCAAACTATTTATGAAGCTTTATTAATAAAAAATACGGATCGAGTTCCATGGGAATATAAAACGGTTTCTCACCATTAAAGTTATCGGCCAATATTATATATGAGTTATTGGAATTGCTATGATTTTACCGACTATAAAAAAAACACATGAAACTCTCCTCAAGTCGCACTATTGACGTATGGTATACTGACCTGGCGTTGTTCAATTTTAATTTTTCAAATAACTAAGATATATTACAAAAATTAAATTTTGGGGGTCTACTTATGAATGTAATTAAACCAAATTACTGTTGATTTAAAGTGAAATAGAATAAATAAATCTCCATAAAGGTGGTAACAACATTACTTTAAAATATAGAGGAATTATGAAGATGAATAAAAGAAATTCATGAAAAAATTTTGCTCCTCTGGTAAATCTAACCAACAGAAAAAATATTTTTTGATTGATATAAAATTCATATATATTAGTTTACAAGAATGCTGGAAATGAATACAAACTCGTTTCCCCCTCACCTGAAAATTGTTTTACTTACTTTAATTGAAGGGTCTTTTGGTTTTTGTAACTTTTCAATTTCTACATACTTTATTCCATATTGTTAGTGCTACATAAGCAATGTTTAGTTCAATATTAATGCAGAACTTTTGAAAAACTGTTCCTTGGGTCCAGTAGTTTTGTTTACTTCCATCTAAGGATTGGATCCTCGAAGTTTTTGGCGTTACATTAGGGATGCCAAGTACTTTACATTGTTATGCTTACCGATGCTGCCATGTAGGTACCGCATACAACAGTAAATACAGTTTTCAACAATTGTGCTGCAACAATCGGGCTCAATATACCTCTGAGGACGTTTGTTATCCTTAAACAAAATAGTTGCTAATTAGCGAATATAATAAACAATTAAATTATCTCGTGCCTCTTAAAACATCAACACCCCTATTTTGAAAAAAAAACCTCATTTACCTTATCAATTTAACATGATCTTGCACAAATAGTTTCAATTCTAACGGATCGGCTATAGAGGGAGAGTTGCTGATATGGTGAAATAACGAATTTCGTAAAATCTGATATTGCTTTCTCAATATTATTGTAGAACCAAAGAAAAATAAGTCTAACGAAGGCCATATTGTAGTATATGCCAGACAAAAGACGATGTGAAATACCCATCTAAAATAATTTAAAAAACTTAACAGGAATAAAAACAGATTTTTTTTTCGTATTTGCTCTTCATGGTCCTACCTGAAAAGGCACATGGCCGCATTTGTCTCCTTGCTGGGAAGAGTGGAAGGCAGTGCATACAAAACTTCATTAATGCCATTTCTGTTTGTCAGGAGACCCATCATTGGCTTCGAAAGTAGCGCAGGCATAACGTACCAAGTGGATATGAACAATAAGTAAGTTATCTTCATAACCTTGTCCAGTTTCCTCAAATTTACGTAGCTCTCTCTGTGGGCTGTCTGAGAGGTGTTTGGCATGTGCTGGCTCGAATTGAAGCAGCGGTAGTCGAGCGTAATTATCCAAGTGATCTTATCACGGTACAAGTAAACAATTACGATCCTCGATATGAAGCATGAAGTGTGAAACATTACCGTCGTTTGAAACATGGTGTCTACTGAATTCTCCCCTTCGTTGAACGTCATGACGTGCCAAAAAATAAAACTCAAAGCCACACAGATAGTATTGACGTACATCAAAATGTTGAGCACCGTTTGCCTATTCATACCGAAGTCATGAAGAAGGTACCCTTCAAACACAGCGTAGAAGTAATATACGCTGCTCAAGTTGTCTGGACACCAATCTTCCTTACCCTCCTCCATAGCCTGGTAACGGCTCAATACGCCTTGTAGTCAAATGTAGGCAGCCAAGTTAATGTTTTAATTATGCTCGGTCTTACCTTGAGAATGAATAATTTAACTTTTCCTCCTATAACTTTGTCTACTGAACTAATTAAATTTTGATACAAGAAGAATAGGCTATTACTCTACTTTTTCCTTCCCCTTTAGATATGAATTACTTAAAGAGTTTTTCACATTTCTGCTTAGTTATCTTCATTTACTTACTATTTATTGTGTAACGTAGTCCGCCAAAAAAAAAATGGGGCCCCAATAAGAAATGGAAAGAAGAAAAGTCCATGAACATGGTCTTTGCATAATAAAAAATATGCTAATATATTTTTAAAGAGCAGTGGGCCTTATCTTAAAAAAGTAAAAGATTTTGAATATTACAAAAATAAAAAGCCAATCTAAGAGATTTTCCCAGCCAGAGCCCTCTAGTCAAGAGAATAAAACAATCTAAGGAACTCGGAATTCAGACCAGCAGTGACGCCATTCTTTATCTTGCAGTTTGCTGAAGACATGGTAATAATAGGAAATGATAAGGTGGTTGCTGGATATATATCAGAGTTGGGTATATATTATCATAAATAGCTAATAAACATAAAGCCAATATCTGAATAACCTGTAGCTTTTATCTGCGAATAACTAATAAAAAATAATGATTTGTTATTTAAATTCTGTGAAGATAGATAAACTAGAGAGCATTTGTAATATGATTATTTGAAATAAATTTTAAATTGACAAATGAAAGATAATCATTTGATATCTGTATATAAGGTAATCAAGGGTTATTCTTTGAATTATTACCTGTAAACTCCAATACTTTACTTGAATCAGATGATTGCCTTCCACACACAGGAAATCTGGGGTAACTGGGAAATATTAGTTAAGTGCCCACAATACATATTCGTCATTTACAATCAATAATTTTAATTACCATTCTTACATGAAATTTTGGTGAATTTTTCTTAATTTATTGTTTAACAAATAGACATAATTCAGAGTGATCATATTAAGAAGTAAAAAGTATGTATAACTGCTTTATATTTATTTGTTATGAAGTAATTTTTTTTTCATTCATTAGAAATCAAATTTACTAATATGCAAATGAATTGCATAAAAAATAATTATTTTCATGTCACAAAATGTTGTATTTGAATGGATGTTTTAATAAAATAGAGATTTTCAATTTGTTTTTTTAACTGTAGTTGACCTGTAGCTGTGTTTTTTAACATTTGAGTTGAAATTTTTTCCTAACTATATTTCATTGAAAACCTGATATTTTAATCTTAACTGTTATTCAACTTCAAGCACATTTTGATTTATATTTCAAATCTGGGCCTAGTACCAAATGTTTCAGGCAAGAAAAAATCATGGTAATGTGTCAACAGGCCAAAAAATATCTATTTAATTGTCACACACAAGAATAAATTTAAGATGAACAAGTCCCCAAGCAAAATGCCATTTAAGCACGTTTAGGACATATTAATAAATAATAAGGTTTGTCTATTGATATTTTCCCCTTAGACTTTAAAGGTTATTTAAAGGTTAAATTAATTTTAAAGGTATTCCAAAGATTAACATTTTGATAGCAATTATTGGGAAGTTAAGTGACATTCTAGCCAATTTCAATAGTCCTTTTTATATTAATGTTTTACATATTTATAACATATTTTATTTTTACAATTTTAAGTGTCCAAGATAACAATAAATTAAGTAGTTTTGATAAAAAAATACTGTGTACTTTTGTCACTAACATTTAAGTTAAGTTTTTAAAAAACTCATGCCAAGTCCTGCAAGTATCTATCAATATTGTTTCTTCATTTTCTACCTGAATTTTATTTATTTATATTTCTTAAATAAAATTTAGCTCATAATCATTGAATAAATAGTCAGTTAAGGTTTTTAAAATATAAAAATTTCGTTGTAGAATATATACCACAATTTAAAATCATTCTTTAAAATTTATCAGAAGAGTTTTGTCTAGATGTATTCATCTAAAGGTCCTTAATGGGCGTAAAAAGGACACCTAACAATATAGACATGTGGTATCCTTGATAAATTAATATGCTGAAATCAATAAATTTATACTATTTAACAATTATTTAAAATTTAGCTTTCGGAGGTAGCAGAAATTGACATGCAAGGTAGACAGGTGCTTCTATCTAGCAGGAATACAGAGTCTTAAGCCCTTGATTGCTCCAAGATGGCCGCCTACTATAGTGCACTTTTTTTGTGTTATCACTAAGTTTAGTTATTAGAAGTCGCAAATATGAAGTGAAACAAAAATGTATCTGCACAATACCTACTCTGGAATACGGCTTACCCGCCTGAACATATACTTTTCTCCTATAACCAATTATCTTTCGAACTTTGATCTCAACTGTGACACATTTATTAAGTGCCCTTTTAAGATAATGACATAAAAATAAATAAGTAATTGTGTTTGAAAATTGACTGTGTTCATTCTTAGAGTAATTTATATGTGGTGTGTGAAGTTAATAATAACCAAGCTAATAACCAGCCAGTGATGAATCCAAATTATTACCAGCAATGTTCATCTTTCAAATATGAGGTAGGTGTTACCCAGTAGATTTAATCATAAGATGTTATGTCTAGTCTTGATAATATTCAGATCATTTTGTGGGTTTGTTAAGCAGTTACAATGAGTAATGCACTCAGTAGACTTGTTTAAGTGTTTCTATGCACTTATTAGTTATCAAACATGTCGCTGTTTGACTTATATGACACAATATTATCAGAAATATGCTTGTTGCATGAATAAGCCCATATTTTTCTCATTCACCCGTTATATTGAATAAATATGGTGATTTAAAGGTTGTCACAATAATCTATTTTTATTACATCTTGAGTAATAAAAGCTCGAAATATTAATTTTTTCTAAATGTTAAGACAGGATTTATATTCTTTATGTTATTCTAAAGTATGATATAGCTTATCAACAAGGAAGTAATAGTGATATATAATATAACACACAACTTTCACACAACGCAGCACTATTAATTAAGCATATGGTATGAATTTATGATTTGCCCCATATAGTATCAAATATTGGCTCAGAATTTAAAAATGTCCCGCTTTCAGTCAATCAAAACTAATTTTATAGAATATGACTTAATGAACCTTCTGAAAAATAGAATTATCATGAATCTTATTTTCCTATTTTTAACAATAATCGTTTTTTTTTGTGTTTTTTTGCATAATCTATTGTGTTTTAAGTATCTTTAAAGCATATGACTTACTAAAGTTTTAATGACTTGTATTTAGGCCTTGTGTTCATCACCTAAAATACATTACATTAATGAGGGCTTGGTAATTATGTTAGGAACATAAAAATTTTCTAAATATAAGGTACTTATGTGCTTGGGTGATCCAGAGATACGTTTAGTACAATTGTTTTATTTTTATGTTATGGAAAGGTTACTGCAGTTCTGATTTTTAGTTGTTATTATAGTCTTTCTTAAGACATTATAATCACTCTACAAGTAGCTGGGGATTCCATTTGGAAGACCTTTTGAAAAGGTTTAAGAGAATATCTGGGCCCCTGAAAGAAACTGGTGCTGGTGACATTGAGCATGGGGTCGATGATGTTATCTCTGGACTTTTATGACTTTTTATCCTAAGGTGCTGGTAGCACCAGGCTGTTCTTTGGCTCTTCTTTGTGATACATATTTCTCTTTTGTTGTTCAAGTTTTATGTCTAATTTTACTATTTTAGTTTCCACTTGCTCTTCTACAGAATAAATGTGATCCTCACAAAACAGAAGAAGATAGAGAGACAAGAAGAATTAAGAACAACTGCTACCAACAGCCTTGTAGTAAAGGCCAATAACACCAATATTTTAACTGCTATCATAGCTTGGTTGACCAAAAATTATGAAAATGTAAGCATCAAAAGTTTTCCCACGACACCTACAAATCACTGACAAAATAAGTGAATACTTAATACTTCCGCTGACCAGCTAAAAAATAATGACTTGTTTTAATTCTAAGATGCTTGAAAAACTTTGACATTTTTAGTATTATAAAATTATATAACATGTAGGGAATGAAAACTGTAAACTGCTTCATGATATCAGGGCTCTGAATTCAAATTCCTGAGTGGACAGTGGTTTTTAAGGTTTTCATCCTTCTATCTGGCTGTTCTGCTCGTTGTGTGTCCTCTGTTTTCCTGACAGACTTGAAATTTTACACGGATCTCTCATCTGAGGAAAAATACTGCCTTCTACATGAATCTTGTTCAAGAGAAATTAACTTTTTAAATAGCGCAATTGCTTTTCTATCAAATTAACTGATTAACAGTGTGTAACTTGTTTTTTGTCTTTCCAAACTATAATAACTAAATGCCACAAAAATTAGAGTTAATGCCCTATTCAGATATTTAACTTAACCCATTTTTTTAGTCATGAAACTGCATGGCAGTTCCATTTGCTGCCCTGCCTTGATGGTGCTCATAATAAAAGTAACCTCATGAAAAAATTTGTAAGGGTCATTAATCACTTGCATAGTAATTAAAATGTAAAAATTTTCTTTTTATAATGGGCGGGATATAAAATTAAAGATCTCAAAGTTTTAATCAATGATATGTAATAAACGTTACTATAACTTCAAAAAATCATTTTATCAACCCCTGTTTTTTGAGATGGAGGATTAATATTTTGGATGGCAGTTTATTACTAATATCCTGATGATGCTAAAAAAAAAAGCTACCTCATAAAAAATCATCAAGTTTCTTATTAATTACTTAGTGATGTGTATGGTTGGGAATCGAGTTATGTTGATGTAAGATGTTATAGTTAAGCAGATATTTCGATCTTCTCCCTTAAGGAACTGATGAAATGTCCATTCATAAATAAATTAGATATTTTGTCAAACTAATCCAATTTCCAAATGTATCCAATCAAATCGAAACTCATCTATTAAAGCGTAGTATAATGTCCAGTAATATATTTTCCTAATATAATCGTTGTAATTCAACCAGTGTTTTTTAGAGACATATATATTTCATGTTAGTTCCATTCGATACCCATTCTCTATCACATTGAGAAGAGTTTCAAATTAAATACATCATTAACCTGATTAATGATATTAATAATATGTGCTTGAGCTTATAAGGAAAGTCATTAAAGCATCCTTAAAATTGTGCTTACTGTTTTTCGCAACCCCAATGTCATTGAGAGCTATGATAATTTGTTTGAACGTTTCTATAGATACCTCAGAGATGCTAAAAATAAAAAAAGCACAATGAATAAAAGGAAAGCTCAATTATTAATCAGTTACTTGCTGTTAAAAATTATATATTATGGATAAATTCTTTGTGTATGAAGGGTATTAAATTAAATATCTTGAAGTATTCATTAATTCCTACGTAATATGTGATTGTGCCTTAGTTGACTATGTTCACAAACAGTAATTAGGTGAAATAATAATTATACACATATTTTAGCAGCTGTAATGAAACCCATTAATTGTGAGATTACAATTGATTTGATTTTTGACTACTAGTTTATTCTAGTGATATCATATCTTTTGTCTGTAACTTAATCAAAATCACATAACTTTTAGAATACAAGGCTACCTATTGTTATATCCCTCTGCGCCGTTCTAGCCCTCGTTGAGTGTTAATTGCGTAATCCTACGCTTCTTTGTACAGCCCACTTACATTTCATCATGAATGTATGTAACATCCATTGAATCGGCCTTGTGTGACTCTCTCGCATTAAAACCAACAACATATCAGTTTTTGAAACAATGAATCCCACTAGCTGGCTAAAATTCATCATTCGCTAACCAATTGAGTTATTGCTGTATTTAGTCAACCAACACCTTTAACAATTAAAATCCGGCAAAATTACACGATTATTCGCTTGCAAACCGTCTTTGAATCGCCATTCGGTTTATTTTTGTATTGATATGAACTTAATCATTGAGAAAAACAGTTTATGTATAAAATAGTTTCTAACTTTTGGTCTTGTAAATCTAGAAAGTATGAGAAACAACGCAGATTTTTCAAATTTTATTTCAGCTTACTTCCTCTAATTCTCTTCTGTATTAAAATTTAAAAAAAAGAACATTTGCGAACACTACACATTATTCAATTACACCAAAGGTAAATATATTTGAATTATTAAGAAAGTTGGATCGATTTTTAAGATGGATTCGGTGTACAAGGAGCATCACAACGTTCAAACTAATGGTAATACAACGTAAACTGGAGTGATGTTGAATATAGTATTAAAATTTTGTATGGATCGTCACTTTTATTTACGCTCCTACCATAACACGTGCAGAAAATATCAAACGAAGATTAAGTTGAAGTAAATATTAATTATTTATAAATATTTTGATCGGTTTGGGATCGGCAGTCATTGTCTTCTTTACATCGTTCTCTTTATCTTGGAGAATTTTCTTTTCTCTTTTTCTTCGCTTCTAGAAAGAGCGGCATTCTACTGAAATGAGTTTGGCAATTGTGGTTGTGTAATACGGTCTATAAATATAAAGTTCACTCAGTCCGCCCTGCTAGAAGACGTTAAATCCACAATTGACTTTTAACTTCTTAAAAGCCAGACACAAAGACCTAAAACTCATTTAAGAGAGCAATAAGGAACTTGTTACCGAGTCTAAGGCAGTCGAGCGAAACAGCGAACTTCGCTATGTTGTATCACCGACAACAAGAAAGCGGACATTTCATGCCAATAAAGCAACAATAAGTCTATGCCCGTAAATCATCCATCTCAACTGTTGGCTAGGTTCACTTTCATTCAAGTACTAGTCTTCTTAGCCTTTCATGCGCCTGTAAGTGTGAGTGTGCATGACCTACGATAACTGTTGCAAAGCTGTTCCCGATCAAGCTAAATATTATGGGATGTATGCCACAGTACAGCAAAAAAAGTTCATAAGCTTTCGCTTAAAGTGCAAATAACAGGAATCCTGGGTTCAGGCAAATTTTAAGATTTCTCAAGCTAAGGATCTTGTACGCACAATAATTGAGCGTGAAATTAACGATTTTTAGACCATCGGTAATGACGAATATATGTTCAAATGGAGACTATCTGATAGTGTACGTGACGAGGGTACGATCTAAAATTAAAATAGACAAGATAAACGGCAATCAACACGTTAACATAACTTATAACGTGAAGATTAACTAATAACAAATACATAAATGATAAATATCTGCTTGGGTGAATCTGTATGAAATAATTAAGTGACTCTTACCGTTATGACTGCAGACAATGTAACAAAAAAGGGAAGGCTAGTCGGAAGATTTGGAATTAATAGCTAATTGATTTGTTACCTAAGTTTCTGTGAATCTTCTTAATAAAGAGATCAAAGCGAAGAGATATAACGTTTCTGTGAATCTTCTTAATAAAGAGATCAAAGCGAAATCAAAATAGGGATCGTCCTAAATGGATAGGACTGCCTCGACCACGAGGTTTAAACAAAAAAACAACCGACCACGCACTGGAAAGCGAGATGACTTCCTTCTGACCACAGGGTGTATCCCAATACAAACAAATGTACCACGACTCTCAAAGGACGGTCTCGACACTAAAGCCTACCTAATAGCTTTGTCACCGACCGCAGTGAACAGTAGACTAGCTCTGCTTCCCCGTTAGAAATATGGAAAACCGCCCGAGACGTGCTCTCGTGTTCACGTACTCAACACCGAAAGGGTGGGAAAATTCACCTAGAATTTTACTAATGATAAATATTGAGCAAGGCTGCTTAACTGTTATTTGTGAATTTTTCTCATGGCCAAGGAAACTTCAACGATTGCTAAAATACTTGTTAAGTATATAATAATGCTAAAAGATGTTCTAAAAAGTAAGGTTTTGAGAGCCTACAATTGTAATCGGGTATTTAATACGACTCATTAAGTTTTTTTTATTTGAGTATTAAGGGATTCATTTTCTTTGTTGCAGAGGCGATTTTTACTGCCTGATATGCCTAGCTAATAGAATGTTAAAGAAAAGTGTTTTTTTTAGGATAATTTAATAGGTTTTAAGAAACTGGTTCGCCGGGATGAAAAAAAAAGTTTTTGGTTTTGAATCCTGTGGGGTGGGGCTTTGATCTCGTCCTTGTACTCCCTAGGGCTCGCAGGGTAGATTGTCCAAATGAGTAGGAAGTACGAAAAACAACGGTGTTGATGACCTGGGAGTTTTTACGCCGAAATACACTTAACCAACAAACCAACGAAATCTTATCAATTAGGAGCTATTGTGCCATGGATCAAGTAGTATTCTGTATTCGGGAGGGGACTGACTACCAATCATGTCATGTGTACGCCAGACATCCGCTGCAAGCCTGATCCGACAGTGGGTTGATCATTCGCTGCGAGGGAAATTTTATCGCCATCCTGTACTAAGTAGTAGCCTACTGTTCCTTGCAGACTGTCTGTTATCGGTACTAGCGCTAGTCCTTGCCTTTAGGAGACTCATTCAGAAATGGTAATTTTAAATTGGCGAAGTTAAGAATAATTGTGAGAAACAATAAATAAGCATGGTGCCCCGGAGCTTAACGTTGAGAATAAGATATAGTTTAGGCACTGCTCGCTCACCCACGGTTTCCGCCTTAAAACGAGGCCTGCCCACTTGCAATCTCCGTAGACAATAGGACATCAAATAAAGCAAGCATTCTCAACCGGTGTGATGAACCTCAGGAGGAGAGGGGTCGAAAATAGTGACGTGATATACAAAAAATATAAATTTATACCAATAATAATAATAAATGTAAAAAAAATATATGTAGGTACCATCAACTGACACCGTACTCGAAAAAAAAGATGTAGTTCACCTGATATTACCAACCATTCTACTTTCTGGTTTTAACTACAGTTTATTTGGAGAACTTTTTAAACGGCCTTCCCACGGTTTCAGTACCTTGCAAACATTCAATTAATACGATTATGAATATCGATTTATTCACAACTTTATATAGAAAATGATTGATACAACTAGTGCGTGAGGTGGTGAATGAATAATGGTAAGAAATAGTACGGATGACATGTGGGAAAGAACATCCAGTGAATGAAGGATTATGTTGACAGGAGTTTATTTAAATTAATAAATCCCTTATCCTTTTCCTCCGGAATTGTTGTAGTGTTGCTCGTCCAAAGTATGTGAGGAGTCTGGTGTCCGTATAATTCTTGATGGAATGTTCTTACCGTAGATACGTACGTCTTTGTGTTGGGTATTTACGACATACTGATGTGCACCAGTGATTAGTAAAAGAACGATTGAAATCATTCTATTGTCACTAGGTTTGATTTTCCATGATTGTATAAGAACTTATTATTTTCGGACGACTATGAATAGGCCCTTTTTTTTTTTTTTTTTTTGATGACTATGATAATATGTGTTAGAATTAAACTTCGGTCGATGCAAATAAGATTCATTTTTATCTTACCAAATATCTCCTAAAAATAAAAAATACATCAGTAGCAGTTGTTCCAAATGAGTTGAGTTGGAGGGGGCCTTAGCTGGCCAGAGCATATGAAAACGAGTGACGGGGTTAACAGTTTTTAAAAACTTGAGAACCATTGGTATGAGTTCTGTAATATTTTAAACGAATTCCATCACTTGGCATATTCTTTATAGTGTAAATTGTAATGAAAATATTTTTTATCTCTATTTAAAGAGCCGAAATTAATTTTATGAACGGTTGAGCGTGATCAGGTCACTCATTTAGGACTTCTATTTAAAATATAAATTCATATTTGTACGTCCAATATAGGAAGCGAACACGTTTTTTTTTATAATATTAATGGTCTTTTGCAATAGCATACTAAACTCTCTACGATTATTTGGGATATATAATCAATTATAAAAAATAATCTTCTAAATATTGAAAAGTGGGCGATGCTACTCTGATCCTTGGATCAACTAAAGTTACGTTCACTGCACGATTCTGAAAACATTTTGGTTCTCCCTGCTCTTGCATTACTGGAAATAGCATGGATCCGTTTTTATATGGCAAAACGGCTACTGCTACCAGATCTATGAATTTGTTTTATGGACGAACTTTAACTTTCCCGTTGAGAAACCCCCTGTGTGCAGGGGGACACTAATGGCAGGTAATGTCCCGAGGGAAAGCAATGGCGGAGGTTCTTGTTCTCATCTTTTTATGCCATTAAAACTCGCACTGGCACTTACAGTCCGCCCCTAACCTTTCCTTGGGCGAAAGTGAACGGTTATGATTTTACAAAACGGTCCTACAAAAGCAGGCAATTTGTCGTCGTCAGGGCAGCATTGTATTTGAGAAACCTGACAGCCGGCCTTCTGCAATACCCCGACGCTTACTTTCTTTATCCAGAACAGCGCCGCAATGGAAACGTTTTCATAAGCAAAGAAGATCAGCATAACACAATGAACAATACTCCCCGTTGTAATTCGTTTATGTAAAAAGTAGAATATTTTGACATCAATGATCTTTTTTATTGGTGGAAAAAATGGTTTATATCAATCATAAACTCTGGGAGTTTAGGCGTGGGTTAGTTTTCTCCCGTCATGTCCCGAGCGTATGCGGCTCTCTTGCTCTCTCTCCTTCAGCCTCCACTGCTGCGCCGATCCGCCTCCAGGAGTAGCGTGGAGTATCATCAAAATCTTCGGCGCCCTCTATGACTATGCCCCTACACACATTACATTATACTTCTTTTGGCGCCCCACTCAATATGAATATATATATTTTTAAGCATCAAGCTATTAATTATTGACACATAATCTAGTTTTATGAAGTTAACAGCATTTTCCTTGTCATTGGGTCATTAAATGAAACAAGGTGCTATTACATGACTCTTTATAAAATAAAAGACTTTCAATCATCAGAGCAGGCAGGGAGGCACAGGAGTAAAATCATAAGGGTTTCTGGTTTTGAAAAAATAAACCAACAAAACTGCAGAGAATCCGGTATTGAAAACCGAAATCAAGGACCAGCACTAAACCCGCTAGACCTTGGCGCCTTTTACTTCTCGCCAGGTCTTATCTCTCTTCACGATATGTTTTGCTACGGATTTCATCTCGCTAGGAAGCTATTAATAATTGGGAAGTTGCCAAATTAACGTAATAATAAAACAATAGTAACTCATTAATTTTATGCTGATTTTCCACGCAACGTTTATAAATCCTTACTGTTTTGATTGTATCATAAAAAATATATATATATTTATAAACCTTATCTTCTTCTCATCCATGCCCCTTTCACGTCTCTAGACCGCACAGAATTATTTCACCAACTCCCTGCGATCCTGGATCTCCTTTCAGAGAATAAAATTCCCGAAATTCGGACATTAATTTTATTATAAACATCATTCTCAGGGGACATCAATTGTTGCTGTATATCCAATTTCGGGATGCTTTGAATTATACCTTTCCAATTTTGATTCGATTGAATCATTTTCATGACTGCTATATTACTGTAAGCCCAGTTCGAAAACAGAAGCCGGCCAATTAAATTCAAATTAAAAAAGTATTTTGCTGGTTGTGGTTTGCTTTTGAATATAATTAACAAGCGCTTTAGATAGTCGCTCTGCTACCAATTGCTTAACTAAGTATGATTGGTTTCAATGGGGGGGGGGGGGTTGTTTAGTTTGTTATTCTTACACTAACAATACTAGGTATTACAAGTCACGTACTATCCTAATAGAAATTATATGGATATCTAAGCTATTTACAATTGCAGTGAGACTGCTGAAAGTTCTTGTAAACGCAAAAACACATTGTGGGATGGAGTTTTTTCATTTAAAAAATAATAATTCCGTTATTTTATCATTAAAATATTTTAGTTTATCTGTGATTCTATCTTTCACACGCCTAATGGAGGATTCACAAAACTTCTCAGTTAAGGAAATAACTCTTAGCAATGTCACATAAATGGTTTTACAAATCACAAAGGGGCACTAATTCAACCTAGAAAAGCACAAAAGAAAAACTGGTAGATAAGGTTGACGTTGGGGATACAACATAAGACCTATGGTGCTAGGACGTCACAGTTTCAGATATCTACTTTTGCAATTTTTTTATTATTAGCCACTCCAGTGAGATACGATGATACTTAGAGAATTCTCCTGTTTCTATGGACGAGCTTCGATTCTCTCCCAAGTCCCTGATCGAAATATTGGAAATAACGGTCTTGGAGGTACCGCAAAGTGAGGATGCGGTTTGCTCCAGGCGATTGGAAGTAGGGTGAAACCAGGAGTGACCACGCTTCATTGGAATGAAATTACATTGCAAGGAAGATTTTCTTCAAATTTGTAGGAAAAAACCTCTTTAGTTTCATTATTACAAGAAGCTGTAAAGCTATTTCCCATTGAGTCCTTCGATTTGCGTTTCACATTCTCAATCCTAATAACTCCTCGAGATTTCAGTAGCAACCCTCGTGTCTAGTTGCATACAAAAAATCCAAGCAGAACGGACTGTTAGATATACCGGTCATAGAAGCTTGTAGCTCAAAATCATAATCATTTTTCATCCTACATAATAAATTAGGATTCAATAAACTAGATAGGCCAATATGAAGTATATTTCGATGATTACGTTAGGTCAATTTCGGTTGGTTTCAAATTTTAAGAATTAAAATTTGGCCGTATGCGTGGTTTTTGTTTGTTTGTTTTAGGGCATGTCAACCTTAAGGGTCATTGATACCCGCAAATGCATGGTTTGAGAAATAGAATCTTATACTATTTATAGTGAGTAGAAAGACCAAGGAACGTCACAAAATATGATAGAAATTTATTCGTACCCAGATAAAGGGTGGTATCTCAGAACTTAAACATTTTTATGAAATTCTGAAAAACGTGGCACATGTCTTCAAATAAACAACCTTCGGTCGAGGCGTTTTTGATGGCGATTGAATTGCCTTCCTGAGTTTATGCATAGTGTGGTACTTTTTATCACAGTCGATCTCTCAAATGTATACATACATTTAAACATATTGAAGTACATTTTACATTTATTAATATCTAGTTGTTTTCAGGAAAGTTTTGTGATGAATAGTTAATTTATTCAGTGCGAAGCCACTCAGTGCTGTTTGAAATCATTTAATGACCTTATGTAATATCTGTTCTCTTTGAGAACGAGGTCAGATATAGATAGCTTATTTGGAAACTGATAGTGACCCTTTGTTTAAAACTTGATCTCGCCATCTTTATATTTAATACTTGTAATTGTATCTGGCCATGTTTAGACGACGTTATCTGTGTTTTATTCACCCTTAGTTTGTACCTGGGATTGTGGACAAGGTTTCGACACTGTCTCCGCATCGTGTACAGAACTACGATGAATGGTGTTAGTTATGAAATTCGGGAAAGTGACACACTTCCAATATGTCATCCTTTTCCTTACCACATCATCATTCCGCTGCCTACATATTGTCGATTGTACATTATAAAAAAACATTCTAAAACTAAATGGGAACATATAAACATTATATTGATAAAAATTTGAATATGACGAGAATTTTGTATTTGTTAAGAGATATAATTTCATATTTTTCCACATTTTTTGGGAGAAAACTTCGCTTATTCTTAACTAGTAAACGACGGTAGATGAATGTGCTTTCAACATCTACTGTCGTTGTTGGGCCCCGTGAAAACATGTCTACCAACTTATTTGGCGAAAAAATACCGACCTCGCCTAATAAGGAGATGGGCCAGTTTTGCTCTTCTTTTGTACAATGATTGTTTTAATATTCTCCTAGTCGGGAGACTTTTAGAAATGAACTCTCAAGTATTTTGTATTATCTATCCTTAGCTGACTCCACAAGGAGCCGCCCCCTACTCTTCTAGTTTGGTGTTCGCAGCGTGTAAAAGTGATAATTTTGTGCGAATCATTTAGCCCATAATCAAGCCTTTAGCCTTTTTTGATTGAATCGCGTTCCCAAACAAATTGTAACTGTTACTTTGTCAGAATATTATGCACAATAGAGTGCTTTGTGCAGTCAATGGTGTCTCAAACCAGATATTGGGTGACTATTTTTTATGACTTAATGTTTTTTTTAAAAGTAAGTTCATAATTAAATGACTTTAAATTGTTTTATTTAGCTTTCAAATAATTTATTGATTTAATTAATCAAATAAAATTCATTTCAGTTGTAAATGCTTAAAATAGATGTGCGAAATTATAAAAATAAATGTTCCTCATAGGATTCAAGATTATACTATAAGACCTGTTAACATACATAACCTAGCCTTAAAAGTAAATAACTCATGTTATGCTGTATTAAACATTAAACTTACGACGATTGGCATTTGTACTGGACACTTCACCTATACTTGATAGGCCTATCCCATAACTCCATTTATCCTAAACGTAAACTGGAGGAGGAGAAACCTCATACTATTTTTTGAGAGAATATGAGGTATTCAGCAAAATAAGGTTTTATACCTTAGGATGCTCTAGAATCCCATTAGATGTACTTAATTCCCTCAAATGGAGTCGAAACATCGACTTCGTTAGGGCAGGTAGATTCCCGGAAGAACAGTAGCGTGGGAATAGGTATAACAAAGGTACTGACAATAAGGGCCATAGACCTGGTTGTTAAACCAATAAACCTTTATAGGCCCCCTTACTTTTCATCTGTCTAGTAACTCAAGATCCGTTAAGAACATAGGTTTCTTTTGAACCACTCATAATAAAGAAATGAATCACTCCTTTAAATCCGAGCCCAAGATATTACTCAATGTTGCGCCCCTTCAGGCCTATTCTAGATCTTGATTGAGACTATCTTTGAAGTCACTCAATTATTAAAATTGTCATCCTTTGATGCCAGGGTCTTTGGGCAACGTTATAGAAAGATAATTGTCGGGTCGTCACGAAGGGGGTGCCTGGTTACCCTAGCCCTGGTCACAACTGAGGGTTGTTTGAGTTTATAACCTGTACAAGCGTTTCATGACGACTTTGCTATCTGACTCCTTTTTTTGATAGGTATGTGCCCCGACAATGCACAATGTTCAGGAGAAGAGGTATAGTATAGGTAGGTAGGTAGTTTGTGTGGAATGACCACAAATTCACACTCGGTATCTGAGAATAGGCGAAATCCGTCCGGATCCCAAAGGCGAGTGTGAACCGGAGAGAGGTAGACTGGATTGTCACGAGGGACACTGCTGGGTAAGTTTGCAGGGCCGCGACAACCGTTGTCCACTAGGGAGAGGTCTCTCCCAAGGAGGGGGTAGTTTTAGCGAGACGAAGGCAGAGGTTCCCGCTAGGAAGGTGTGGGGTCTGACGACACCGGACTAAAACATAGCGAGGTTAGGAGAGAAGAGATCCAGAGGTTTTTCTTAAAGAAGCAGTCAGTTTTCAGATTTCAAGCGGGGTAGCCACGTAGTTGCCAGGAGAGAATGATTTACCGGGGCTAGACCCTCGGCTTAAGTACCCAGCAAGCCTTGCCCTTAGCCAATCATCATTAAGATTGGTGTAACCAATGACGTGTGGTTTCTTTGTTCTCTGGAAGAGGCTGGTTGGGTTTTTGGCCGAGGGTCTAGGGCCTCAACAGCTGTTGTCCCAGCTCATATAACTCATTGGCACTCCGCATTTTTTATTGCTTAACACACTTACAATGATTTTGTTCATGTTATTTACATTTGTCTACAATATATGTACAATAAAGTATAGGGTGATTTATCCTTATGTAGTTAGTGGTCGCTACAATAATAAATTAAACTATTCCTCAATACACCTAACCTATCATCTCTGAGGCACTAAAACAAATTGCAAGGAACAACCTTGTGGAACTGATTGGTTTAAAGTTTTTTTTTCATTAAATGTAGGGTGTGATCATAGTGTGATCCTTCGCTACTCCGGTCGCTCTTCAGAACTCTTGCATTTACTCTTCTATCATTTGATATAAACACGAGATAATCTTAATTTTATATCATTGAGTTGTTGGGCCGTAACAAAGTATTTTAAGCGTTAGATTCAATACATAAAAGGTCACTTGTTCAGAGCGGAGGGTGCCCTGTTACAATTGCAACCGTAATATTTCAGCAAGTTGAGGCAGCAGGAGCTGATGCAATATCAACAAGGCGGTACGCTACCAAGCTACCTTCTCGCCCTTTCACAAACTTCAATGGCTCGAGTTAACCAACCATTTATATAACTCAGTACCGAAGGGGTACCAACCGTGAAGGCAGAGCTCGTTGAAGCTTTTTATATCGAACTTGTTGCTGACCCCAAAGGAAGAGACTCAAAAAGATACTACTATAAACAGAGGAATTCTTTACGTTTCAAATAACACCAATGTTCTTATGTCTTCATAAGATTTTCTTTTATTGGCAAGCGCATTCAACAGCCATTTTTAAGCCCGATCAGTACACCTCAAAAACCAATGGAGAACATGTTCTGCTTTGGTACAATACAGATGGATAATGATGTGAATGAGTACATTGATCATAATTACTTATTTACCAATAAGGCAAA
The DNA here is from genome assembly GCA_930367205.1 of Acanthosoma haemorrhoidale. Lineage (NCBI taxonomy): Eukaryota > Metazoa > Arthropoda > Insecta > Hemiptera > Acanthosomatidae > Acanthosoma > Acanthosoma haemorrhoidale. The sequence goes on along the minus strand of OV884015.1, from coordinate 80,389,622 downwards.
TTGTAATTTTATCGCAATCAAATATATATATTGATACAATACAGAGGACTGCTTATTAAAATAAACAGCCCACAACTTATCCAACAGAATCCTCCTTATAAATATAAAACAGCTTTATTGTATTTCCACAATTGATTTTGGAATCAGTAAAACTGTATTATAATTATACCATTCCACAATCCGGGAATTTTTCTTTTGAATCCTCCTTATACAATTAGGTATTATATTTGAAGAGATGATGTAGTATTGGTTTTAAAATACACCGATGTTGTTTCTCTTCTAATGCTTTTCTCGTCCAATAGACCAAGTCAGTCTTCACAGTGGTCTGTCTACAACAAAAGAACATGTTCACCACCGGTTTAGGAAATCTGCGTTTAATAGATCAAAAGTTGACAAAATAAAATAAAATATGGGGCTCTCTGAAGAAAGTGATGGCTTACTCCTAAAGTGTTGAGATAGAATACTCCATGTTTGATAAAGTCTCATTCAGAAATGTTTTTACCATGACGAACTGACCACCCTCTATATTAAAAACAACAACATAATTAACATAACACGATTATATTATTGCAAAACCTTGATTTAGATGATAAATACTGGACCTACTATTATACTTTACTTAATTTGACCTGGGAATATTAGGAAAATGATCAAATTAGAGATTAGAGAAAAGAATCTTAACTAAAGAATTCATTGATGCATTTTTATGGATTTACGTGTTACTGATTATTGTACCTATAAAATATTATAGTAGTATTTTGGGGGGGGGGTGGAGGATTTATTTCATTATATTCCCAAACTAAGCGGGAAGGGGCTAATCAACCAGCCTATGTCTGAGAGCCACATATGTGTACGTATCCCCAAGGTAAAATAAATGTCACTATTCTCAACGAAATTCGCCATTTGAACCCAGAAACCTCCAATTAGGAAGGATTGCCCTTGATAACTCCTCAATTTGAATAGTACATGTCGTTTATAGATTATTTTTGTTCTACAGAGGAGTTAAGATTTATTCTATTTCTGTGTGGTGTAGTAAACCAAAATGAACAGTTCTAAACACATTCATTTAGGTAGTCTTATATAAATACTTCTTTTTATTTCTGAAACGAGGAAAATATTGACCGGAAAATAACTACACCTAATCCGTCGATAAAAAGGTAAAACTTATCAGGTTCCCTCCTAAAAAAAGTGTTTGCGAAACTTACAAAAAAGTAGCTACATTCAAAGATGAAAAAAATCTGCTAAAATATTGGTTCAAAATATTCTTTTATATGAACTTTTTTTCTAGATTTTTTATCATCCGCAATCTATACACGAGTCCTTTGGCCTTCGGTGTTCTCCTTTTTGAGGCCTTGGATCTAGTTCAGCTACCCATTGTTCGAGTTCACTTATCTAAACTATTACAGGATTAAAGCTGTACTCATTTACTGAGATTCGTATTGTATGTTTGCTCAGTTAAGAAGTACAATTTTGGATTTATATTTAATTATACACAGAGAATAGAATTTCCGACACATATTAATAAAATGATAAATCCAGGGGCCTTACGCCTCACAAAGAGGTAGGGCCTACCAAAGTTTGTCGCCATGTTTGGTAGGTGCTAGTGTGAATAACAACTTAAAATTCTGTTTTCGTAACCGAATCCACTATTTTTTTTTTTTTTTTCAAGTTGCTACCCATTAATTCTCACGATGCTGATTTAACTCCGACCGGACCTATTCTCCAAAGAAAAATCCCAGGGCGAACCGGGTTCAAAAACCAGGGGCTCCGTGATTCATACAAGGGGCACATTCAATAAATATGCTAAAATTCATCTAACTACAGTGCAACCTTGATGGTTGATTAGTCTGGCACGTTAGATAGTCCGGGCGTGGGGTAAGAAGTGTATCATAAATATTTAAGACATTATACAACAGCAGGAGAAAAATGATCTGGTGATGTTTCCGTCGTGGATCTTTTTAAAAAGAAATTTTAGCTAATAATCCAAGACTTCTCCCAGAGCAATTCTACAACGCGGATGAAAGCGGAATATTCTGGAGGCCGCATAAGAGAGTTGTGCACTGTTCACAGAAATGCACCCTAGGCAGAAAAATATCAAAACTCAGACCGGCATTCATGCCTTGTGTGGATTTCACACAGACTTCGCTTATTAGTTTTATGAAAAGCCAAGGCTCTGAGAGCATTTAAAGCAAGCCTCAGACTTACCAGTTAATTTAATGGTAAAGACCGAACCAAAAGATGGGCCACCCGGGATGTGTTTACCGAATAGTATTAGCAATATTTCATTCCGGCTGTAAAAAGTTTTCAAAATACCACGACTTACCTGCTAAAGCTTTCCTACTTAAAGATTAAGCTCCTGGGCTTGGGTGCACGGAGAGGAACTACAATCTGAAGATGAGCAAATTCAAGTTCTGTACATGCATCCACCAAAACACCACTTTTGCAGCCCCCCAGGATAATCCAATAAATTAGAAAAAATTCTCTTTGGCACAAGCGTTGAAAATTTTCAATCCTTTTCCGACAAATAAATAGAAGAAGATAAAATGTTTAATCATTTGTTCTTAGTGTGTACATTTTATATTTACGTAGATATTTGTTTCCTTCTGTATCATACATGCAGATATAAATGTGTAAAATTCGAAATTTGTCTATTCTCACGTGTGTTGCACTTTTGAGATTGTTCTATACTTTATTATGCTCAATAAGTAATGGGTGATTGATTTCACCCAGTTTAAATGCTTTTAAATACTTTTTGGAAAGGAACCACTCTGAGTTGTCCATCATTCATCATTATTGCTCCACTAGGACAGAATATGAGCTTGTTAAAAAAATAAAAAATACCAAGTGCTCCGTATCACGTTTCTGTTGTGAAATTTGAACAAAAAGGAATATTTACAGTCAAATAAGATTAACTGTGTGTTATGGATTGTTGGCGGTTCCTCCCCCGCTTCCTGGTTCGCGGTTGAACCAGCTCATTGTCCCCAGTGTCGGGTCTGCCGTGTCGAACCACGGCCATTGTAGAGCTCGAGGTCCCGATGAGGCCAGTTACCTCCGTCTGTGGCGATTCATTTGCACTGTTCAAACATCACGCTCTTCTGACAGTTAGCACCAAGCCGCTTTGATCCTACTTTCACTCTCGTCTCTTTCTGATTGCTGCTTTTATTGTCTCCTATCAATGATTTCCGCTGTAACGATCACTATCCTATCATTTTATCACTAGAACTTTCTTTCTAGAAATCATGAATAAATTTTTTAATTTTTTAGTCCGCGTTTATTATTATTTTATTTTATTTAAACGTATCGCCTATAACTTAGATATAGCTGTATAACTGATAGCTTTCTATTTCATGCGGGAGCTGAAGCCATTATCATCTCGTCGAGCAAGCCCGCCCTGTGAGTGGCTGATAAATAGTCGCCTGCTATCTTGAGGGACTATTAAGGGGCCATTTTGTGGATGAATTACTACTTAAAATTGGATTACTGAAGCCATTGTCCTGTAATCATGGAGTTTGATCCAATCCATCCAATCTCGGAGATCCCGCGATAGGGTTGTTCGAGAAGGAACAGCTCTGGAAGCCAGAAGCTCGGCCCTCATCAAGTAGAGTGCTTCGGGCGCCCTTTCTCCTTTCGTTTGTAATTCTTTGAAATTACCGCAGGGACACTTCGTTATGGCGTGCACTCCTACAAATGTCCTGTTTCACCCCTGCATTATTGTATGACAAGGGCTTGTCTTTTATTTCCAAACAACTGTTCTTCACTTGCCATTCTCTTAAAAGTTTACAGTGTTTTGTTTAAACAAGGGAGCTTATGTTTAACCATAGTTAACCATCAGATTCGCATTTAGTAGTGTCGTGACAAGTTCTACATTGTATCTGTAATAAGGGCCTGTCGCCAAAAATAATATAAGAAATATAATATAAAAAATGCCGTCATTTTAAAGGGTTCGAGGTAACATTCGCAGGATACATGAAGACTTTTATAACCGTTCAACGACACACATGTTTAAATATGTTAAAATGGTTGTAACAATTAAAAACTAATAGCTGAAACCATGCAGCAATAAAAATAGATAAATAGATCATTGCTCACCTGCTGTTGGTTCTTACAATACCTATTCACAAGGCATACCTTACCTATTCACCTCAATTAATTGACGACGCTGGGGATGCTGTTTCGCAATCCCTGAGTATTTCGCTCGTTAGGGCTCGTGTTATTGTCAATTTTAAAAGCTCCTTGATCTTCTTTTAGTTTCCAGCTATTAGGGAAGATAAATAGTTACATGCGTGAAAGGTCACATCTGGTGCCATTTCAAACAAAAACTTCCGCGTCTAATTCCAGTTACGGAAGTGCCGCCGGTTTTGTTATAAATAGTTGAAAGTTTTTAACTTTTTTAGGCCTAATAGTCGGTTTCCTTTTTCTTTTTTTTAAGTTCCATTTTTAGTTAAATTAGTTTTACTTAATTAGTTTTCTCATGTTAAAAATAAAATAAAAGATATTTTAAATGTATGCTAAGGGAGTAGAAAATCACTGTCCCAAAATAATTTGAATGTTAATGTGCTCAGTATGTAGTTCCGCTTTGTCGATTGGTTGTAATTTATATTATTCCCTCAGAAATTCATAGCAAAATTCTTTGTCCATATACTTACATATAAACATCATATCGTCTTCCTGTAATGATAAATGCTGTAAAATGCTAGTGTGTGCTTAGTCACTATCTAAGATTAAAACTATTGGATAGCTGGTATGAATAATTTTATTTGTCTTTAAGGTTGGGGTGGGATTTAATTAACCTATTACATACATCTATGTATAAATGGTGATAAGTTAAGAGGGCGATGTTATAAAGATCTTCAATAATAATAACAGTACATTATACATATAAGGTACTTTATTTATAAAATTACAATTTGCTTATCCAGCATTAATAATTTTAGTTTAAGAGTTCATTCATACCTTATAAATTACACTCACTCAATTAGTACTGTTTACATTCATACAATAATGCCAAAATTATGAAAAATGGCAGGACATATACATCCATGCAAATACCTATAATTAATTAGCTGACATACTGACTATCGATCAAGTTCATTATCCATCAGGCTTCAGTCAAAAAATATATCAAAGACGTAAATTGCAGATTAATTCTTGTAAAAACTTTATTTGTTCAGTACTGACTATAGTTGGTCCATAAAGATGTTTATTATATCGTTAATTTTGTCTTTTTGTTGCGGTTACCAACAACTATTTAGTACTTAGCACAAACTAAGTTTAAACCATTAAGCTTGTTCAAGCTATTAAAATTGTTTGTTCTAACAGATAAACGTTTTGAACGAATTTATATATATAGTAATATATAGAGCATTTTCGGGTCAATGAGTCCTAGGGAGCCTAAGAGCAAGTATTAATTTGTAACCTAATTAACGTGTAAATATTCAACAGTTGGTGATACCTCATAGTATTGACATTTGGTAGGTTCTTGTTTTGTCAAGAGTGAGTTATGTGAATAGTCCTGGTTTATTTAATATTCTTATACTAGTTAGTACAATTTCTTCGCGCATGTTTTAATGATTAGTTCCAATGCCCTGTTGTAGATTTTTTTTTAAATAATTATAATTAACTAATAATCATTAGTTGTGGTGTATAAACTATGTAAATTCTAATAATTATTGCTGAAAGAGAAAAATAGGGACTGTCGGGAATTATGTGTCCCCAAGGGGGAAAGGGGACGCCCGCCGCGGGCTTGGGTCACTACAACCCCAGCCGCGGCGTCCGACGAACCGAGCACTCTCTGTCGGCAACCTCAATAAAAAATCTATTCAATCACTAAGCTTGACGACACCAAACGCTATACAACTCAGAGATGGTAAATTAAACCACGGTACCTCAATATTGTGTACTATAGATTTATAGTAATATTTGTATAATTGTGTTACCTTAAATCCTTACAAAATGTAATACACAATTTCACTCATTCATACTAGATAAAATTTCAAATTATTTTCATTTCGTTTTGAAATTAAACAATGATCTATCATTGGAGTTATTAATTACAATTTATTGATCTTTATTTCATGACTAGAGGCCTTGGTCTGTATGTTTAGGAAATTCGATAAGTTCTTGTACTTCCGAATCTAGTATTGCCGCCGCTGCTAACTGACCCATGTAATCATTAGGGACCGGAGTCCGTTACGTTGTGAACTTGGTTGGAGTGAAAGCCTTTGGTCATCAGTAATTAAACATCTTTTCACTTTCATCTTGCCCGCCTTCCTTTAGGCTATGCAACGGAGAGTAAACATATTTGCGTGTACTCTGCAGGTCCCATCAACTAAGCCGCAATGCCGTAGCAAACAAATTGTGTAGTTCATAGCTTCAAGACTCCTGTTTCACAATTTTCTGAACAACCAAAGAAGCTAGTCAGGTCTTAAGTGGGTTGCTGCCTAAGAATAGAGAAAGTGCATGCAATGGAAATTATGAACATAAATCTATAAATAGACTTGATTTTTAACCAAAAAGGGTTTTTAGAAAATTATATAATAGCGTTAATAGATGATGTATATAATAGGGTGGAAATAATAGTGAGACTTATGCCTAAACTAAAATTTTTCTTTTTTAGAAAGAAATTACTGTGCGTAAAAAACGCTTTCAAAGGAATGTTTTTGCCAGTTCTGTGTTCTTGTGAAGTTTTTAATACAAGTCTTCTTCCTAGCTCAGCAATTTTCGGTCCGGTCGGGACATTTTTTTTTCTTTAATCAAATACTGTGTATATTTTTGTAAAATTAAAAACATTCCCATTGTAAAATCTCGAAAATTATGAAGTATGCCTGAGCCTAGCGGTTTATAAGTCCTTAAAGAATATGATTCTGTAAGCGATAAAGCGAAGCAGTGAGTTAATTAGTATTTACTGCTTAATTGAGAATTTCTTCAGTGATATTGAGTATAGTAATTGTTTACTCACCATTGAAAGAGCACAAAAAACAGTTAAAAGTGATCATATACTCGTAATCAGACGGTTGAGATCATTAATTTGGCACTAAACCAATGCTGATTTAAGAGAAGTTTATTAGAAAGTAATTGCTGATAATAAACGTAGATAATAAACATTTATTATTTTGTATGTTGCTAATGTTTTTCCTATTGGGATTGATATTTTCCCTGCCATCAGTTAGCTTGAATATTGAGGTAGGAAATGGATCTTAAATATTTTCTTGGAAACTTCAGTGTTAAAATATTGATTATAGTTCAGTCTATGTTTAGATTTATGCTCGTTGCCTCCAATTACTGATTTTAATTTAACTTCTTTTCGATCAGTGGAGTTGGGCCTTGATCGAAGAAGCCAGAACCGTTTTCTTAGCAGTGACCTCAGCTGCATTGTCGCTTTGTTAAGAATATAAATGAAACAACAACTTCGCCATTTCGTAGATCTCTTTTTCTAACTGAGTATTACACATACAGAATTCGCTAAAAAAAAACTCAAATTTTTGTAGTTAACGTCTTCCCATAAAAGTAAGTTTACTAAATTTTATTTAATCTGAGCGATTTATGCTATGTATTAACTTTATTTTACCCTTATCTATAATCCTATGGTATCATATGGTATGAATGAGAGCATTTATCTTATTACTTATTGCCTTATAAAAGGCAGATTGTAATTATAGCACAATAAAGGAGTATATCTATAATCCTAAAAATTTGAGAGCTAAGGAAAAAAACAAAACAAAAAAACTATGTATTAACAATTAAGTTATCCCTGGATATTAAAATGTAAATAATTTCAACCTTTTGTGCTTCATAATTTTACGATTTAAATTATACTCCTTAGGCAATAGCAGCGAGAGCAGGGTTAAGAATTTACAATGGTGTCTCAGTGATGATCAAAATGTGAAGTCTCACCCTATCATTTAAATTTGTGGGACATTTATGTGGGGCAACACCATTCTGGCATTAGGCCCCGTTCACGAAAAACTTCTTTCTGACAATGATTTGTAGTTTGTGCCAGGTCATACAGCGACGTCTCAACTTGTCACCGAGAGCTAGTTGGTTCCTATCGACTTATTTCAAATTTTACATCTATTTATCGTCCCTCTTGTAACTATTTATGTTACATGTACCAAATGGTGGTCAAATTAATTATAATTTCAAGTGGAGATATGAGTGAAATCAGCACGAAAATTAAGATACCGTGCGATATACTGGAAAGGACGGCGGCAGCGCTACCTAGTAGGCGAGAGTCAGAACGTCACGCTCCCGATTCCACTGATAATCCGTCTCATTAGTCGTACCCACGTGTTTTTTTCCTAGACCATGTCAACCAAACTTGATGATATTTTGTACAATGATGTTCCGTACAGAAGAAAAATAGCACTGTTTTCAAGATGCGGTTTCATTTATTATACCGAAAATGAATTCCGAAAAACACCTCAAGAAAATCTGTATTCTAACTCATTTAATCTATCAAACTAAACTTTTAAAATACGTCAGTCACCTTGGAGTGATAGGTTTCCTAAGAGAGGTATCTATTGTATACATTTGGTTTGATGATGCCAATTTTATTATGACCCTTTTAGATTGCTTTGGTAAAAAAATTAGTTTTCGTCTTCATTTCTTGAAAAATAAATTATACTAGATGATCATTCCAATAATTTATGTTTTACTATTATTAATTTATTTTTTTTTTTTTAAACATTATTGGTCACCAACCCTTTAAGTAAAATCTACCCCACAAAAAGTGTGCATTTCTGGTTCCTTTACTGCAATAATGTTTACATTTCGTTCACTCAGCTATTGTGATTCTTAAACTGATTTCTAATCACTACTGAAAAATATAGCGAATCAGGAAAGGCGCTTTAAAACACAAATATTTTCGATTTTTTAAAAACATAATAGATAATAGGGATCTCCTGAAATAAAACCCTCACCGAGAACTAAGCGAAAACTAATTCCACTGTACTTAAGTAATTAATTACCTTACTGCATCAGCTGATGTCAAGTTGTTTGATGTGAATCTTGATTATATCGTCAAGTGATAATAGTCTTCAATGATGATAGTGTTCTTAGTTGGTAAACGTCTATTAGACATTGGCAAGTCATAACCATAGGCTACTTCTTGTACGAACACTTGTTGAAGAAACAACGAGATGTGAGTTGACAAAGAAAACGGCCATACTACAGATATATATAAAAAACGTAGCGAATCGCGCGATTTTCCGGACTTCCACCTGGGGGAAATATAACTACGTTCTTCTTACGTATCACAGGGAGGTGTAGTGGTTGTTGAGTGCAAGGACAGTAACCTATAGTGAATATCACTGCTGTAGTGTAAGCGAAAATCTTTTCATCCAACAAAAATGTTGGATTGAACCTTGTCTACTGTGCCCTGTGGAAGTAACCCACGCGGCGGCGAACACCATGCATTCGGCATTAAAGAATTATTGAGCAGCAGTTGTTAGATTCTGTACTGGCTGAATTATTGGGCAGAAGATAATGAGATTTAGCAATAGTTAAAATGTACAATCCAGCACAATGCTGGAGCTATGGCATATTGTTTCTATTTTCTTGTTGTGGACTTTCCATTCTATCTCAATGCGTGCTGAATTCTAACTGTGGATATCTGGATTGGATTCGAGCCATCCTCCCTCCATAAGGATTTTTTCTTAAGTAATGTATCTCATCGGGGCTTGCTCAGCCTCATGAGGAAACGAGTAGTTACTTGAATAACTTTTCATATCGAATGCACGGTAATTTTTAGTCAATGATTTCCTCTTATCTTCAATTTGTAATCTTACTCAATTCTACCTCCTGGTAGGGCAATTCACTTTCACGGTAGTAATATTTTCTTCTGATATTGTATTATTTATTTCCATTGTCCGATTTCTGCCACTCTTCATGGTTTTCAGTGTTCAGTTTTTTCACTGAATTGCCATGCGTTATAATCAAAGAACCTGTATACAGCGCAATATCGCTAATGCGAACTTCGGTAATCCGAAATCCGAACTGGTGAACTGTACCCATTGTATTGGTTGTTTTAATATGAATTTGTTAAAGTCTGTAAGAGATTGGATTTACATGGCAACTTTGGGTAAACACTTATTTAGAGTACCACATCAGAATAAAGATACATTACAAGAAAGACCTGTTTTCGCACGTAGTATCACAAGATGGATACATAACTTTGACATTAAAAACTTGGAATCTTAAGTTACTGTAAAGGAAGAAGATGTAGCCAACTAGATTAAAGGAAATGAAGAGAACGAGTTCACTTTCAAATCAGATTAGAAAACCGTACAAGGCGTATTGAAAAAAAAATCAGACGAAGAAGAACTGACGAAAGAAGCATCTCTACCGCTTCAGTGAAACAAGGAGTTATTGGAAATATCAACCAGTGCAGCAAATGGCTTATGGAAAATGATGTTAGTGACATCAGATTCTGCTTCTCCAGCAGCTCCGAGAGTATTAAAAAAAAAAAATTTAACCAAAATTAACATTTTAAACCGATTTTTTACAAATAATAAGTGTTTTCCCTAAATAAAATGCATATGAACACATTACACACATGTATTATAGATATAAGTTACACATATATGCATGTATTATGAACTTTTTTAAAATATCTTAATATACTCTTATGCGTACATTTTATATTATATACAATAAAAAGTACGTCTACTGTTATTTCTTGTTTATCTCCCCACCACCTCTCCGCATTTTTCACCAATCTAATACTTTCTAGCAACAATTTGTTCGGGTTAGCGAGATTACACTGTACCATGTTTGTGTTAGTATTTACTTGCCAATGGTCATTCAAGGGAGGTGAAGTGGTAGATTTCTCTCTATAAAATGGCAGGTTTGTGTACCGTGGAGGAAATGTTAATTAACTACTGTTTCCCTTCTTTCCCCATGTTTGTTGTAAGTTGAAGCTGATTCCCAGGAGATCTCTTAAAATTTAAAAATCTTTAATCCAGTATTTGGTGATTGTCTGCCTACATGTTCTCCTTCGGTGTAAAAATGCTTTAGTTGATTTGAATTTTCAAAGCCGTATTCCACAACACCGTAGAATGTGCCGATTAGTCTTTGGTAAACATACAGTACGGGAAGTATGTAAAAAATAATTAGACGTCAAAGAAGAAGGCTCAACTGAGAATTTTATAAGACTTAAAGATCCGTTTTTTCCATGGGTAAGATAATATTATAGGCAGTAACGTTAAAACTAATTCCAAAGATATTCTATAAGTTGAAAGTTGAGAGCCAAGAATAGAAATCATATATTTAAAGTCGTTGCCGATTTTATTAAGTTTTTAAAATTTCAAATTGTTTAAAAGGTTATTTTAAGTAACCAAAGTGGGGTTTTTGTTCAAAAATACCGAGTCTTTCAAATGTGTTCCAACATATTTGGGTATTTATTGTGCATTAAATTAACGCATGGCTTATAGCTCGTTCATAAGTTTTCAATTTTTTTTTCAATAGTACAGTTTCACTTCAACGCGTCCAATGTTCGCTCTCATTAATAATAATGTCAATAAAAAATAATTGAGTTTTGGTTTTCTGATAGTCGCCATCTATCATGCGAAATGGATTCTCAACTTTAACAAAAACACATTAAAGAATTGTTCACAATCATTAAATAAATTGACTCCGTACTCAGACATCTTAAGATATTTTACCTTAATTGTCTACGGCCTTAATTTGGTTTACATTTGTTGAAAATACAACTTAGTTTATGCTTGTATACTTTTTCATTTTCTTCTATACCGTTGAATTTTCTTTGCTTTTTCAATTGTTCGTTTACGTTTATTTGCTTTTCTGCATATAACTCAGCAGTGTTTAATTTTAAGTACATGCTTATGTTGTACAACCAAAATGTAAAAGATATAAATATATGTATATATATAAATATAAGTTATCGTCTCCCGGCTGTAGACGATAAAAAAAAAATAATGAATAATGCTGCAACGAAATGGTTTGGTTTATAACTGGCTTTATTCTCCTCCTGATCACACATTACACACACACATTACGGGCTTGTTTACCTTAGGCTATGTGGTATTAGGCTTAAAATTGCCGTGCCACTAGCCATAACTTAATAGCAAATAAACGCGGCTTAGAAGAAAAATAAAACGTAAAATATATGTATAGTTATATATTATTATAAAGCTTTAAAAATATATATGAATAAATGAACAAGCCCCATGGGCCTAGTTGGGTGCCATTTTGTCAATTTGCTAAAATAAAATAAAAAAATTTTAATGTTAATTTATTATATCACAGGATGTTCCTTCACATCCAAACATTTACATAAAATAAATAAAAATTTAGATATATTACTGTTTTTAAGTTCTTCACCTTTTTTCCGTCTCGACTTGTCCTGCTCCTCTCCTGCCAAGGTATTGCGTTTTGTTGATCCCGAGACTCTAAATATAATCCTGCCTCAATGGCCTCCTGTAGATTCTGCCAACATGCACTCATATTCAGTTTTCAATGAGGAAATACGAAATAAAAGGGCCCTCACGTCGAATATGTTTGACCATCCGCAAGCTGCAACAAATTGTCATCAACACCACTCATCTGCAATTCCATTGCAACTAACCACTTCTCCCATCAAGCATCTCTAAGCAAATGTTCCAATAACTGAAAAACTTCCCAGCTGTTACGTTATATTCATTTGTTTAAAATTAAACTTTTTATAGTTTTTTTTCTATCATTTAATATTTTATATAATAAAATAATCCTTACTCCATAAAAATAACGTTACAATAACTCCCGTATAATGTAGAAAATTACGAGGCAACTTATTCTCGGATCAGCTGGTTTAATATTTATTAAATGTTCACTCTTACATGAGTTACATGAACGCGTTTGCTCGTTGCTGCCAACATGAAACATACTAGTGACTAGGAAGTAGCGATTGTCAGATGCTAAGTAACTGTTTGCTATCTACGGACCTTCGGCGAGCCCGCTAAGGAGGTGAAAACTCCATCCTATCCTATACTAGGCTAGGGTCTGTTCTATCGGATAAGGCGTCGTGTATACCTCACCGCTCCGGCAGCTGAGGCCTAAATGTTGTAACAACTTATGAGTGCATAACTCATTTGTAAGTTAACAGTAACAATTAGCTATTATTCATGGTTAAACTTTTACTCTCTAAAAAATTAGTTATGACTCATTAAAATTAAACTAGTTAATTCATGCTTCACCTGGGGGAATTCTCTTGGCCATAGGGGGCTTCAGGGCAGATTTCGTATAGACATATTGTAGGAGTGTTGATAAGCGAGTGATTTACTATTCACATTAATTAATGCTGGATTAGCTGGTCGTAACTCAAATAAAGAGCTTTCTAAAAAAAATAAAGTTAAAAAAAAGTAGCCTTGCCATTTTTGTTTTCAGTTTTCAAAAATATATATTTATTAACTAAAATTTACTTACAGCAATCATGAACAAAATTATTATTTTTGAATATAAATGATTGAGATAATAGAAAGTGAAGTGCCAATATCGAAAGGTACTTAAGGGACTTCCTGTGGCTTTCTTAAATATGTATCAAGTAGTTGAGAAAATAACTGCTTCATTTTATTTAGTAAACCGTCTTGGTCACAGACAATACCCCTTTCAACTAGTTTAAAAAACTATTCCGAACACCTAAAATATTGCCCCCAAAAATACTTTTGAAACATTCTCAAACTAAATTAACTACGTAAATATTGAGTCCGTAAGAAGTGGGAAAAATCATAAATATTATTTACCTTCTGAACTGAGAATGGATAAATACTTTTTTTTTTTCATACTTCACACCAACACAATACGTATAGGACGATTTCTTAAAACATTTAACTACATCAAGAATTAAGCATTTTGTTTTTATCCTTTATTTGCATATAATGTCAGAAATTCTGCCATTAAGCAAATAATACCAATAAGATTGTTCTTTTCACTGTATGAACATTTGGAGGAAAATCTTGAAAGATAGCGAAAAATAAATGCTGTTACTTATGTGGTCAATTTTTTTAAAATGTAACAGACCTTATGAATCAGCCTACCTGAAATTCGGAGTTGGGGGGGGGGGGTTGTTTATTTTATTTTTTTTTCTTTCCCTTAGCTCTCAAACTTATAAAAATAGGATGTGGGAAAAATTATTTTGGGCTAATGAGTGCCTTTCACTAAGGGGAGTCCCCCATTTGAAGGATGTATGAGAAGGATATAGGGTGTGGAATGCCTAAAGGAGGCGGGTGGAATCAGGAAGGTAGTGAGAGTCTACCGAGGGTGGAGCCTAGGGGTACCTTAGACTTTGGGTTTTCTCTTATAGACAAGTTTTAAAGTTTTGAAATTCTGGGTATTTACGAGAATCGTACTATTTAGATTACGCACGATCTTTTAAAAAATATTTAAATAATAATAAGTCGAATTAGGCTTGCATATGTACCCAATGAGTATTGGCATTAAATGCTGTCCTTTCTAACTGGTGCTTTGTGTTATTCCATTACTAGGGCTATTTTGTGTGTCTATCTGTCACTTACAGTCACGTTATCTGATACTTGGCTCTTACGCCTTAATTATTTGTCCCTATGTGATTCGTAGGAGTCCAGTGAACATTTCCTAACTCCATTCCGAATAATGGAGAATCTTCATTTCATCTGAAGTCCTCGCACTTTATTTTGTTTTGCTTTAAAATGGATATGAATACTCTATTTCCTGTAGTTGTATTGATTTGTATAGATGTAATTTTTTTTTCATGACGACTTTTGAACATAAAATGTGATAACTGTGCTTACTTAGTGTTTCCATCGTCAGTCCCTCTCACGTCATCAGACATTTTATGCAAACGTTCTTGTTCGTCAAAACGTTCAAAAATAAATACGGTAAAAAAAATTTTTTCATCAACCTACGCCAATTCATAACAGTTAAATCTTATTTCACGATTTAAAGTGAGCCCACGTGGATTTTTTTTGTTTATAGATTCAATTATATATGGATTATCAGTTTTTAGCATTAATCTTAATATGGCCTGTCAAGGACAGTAATTACTGAACTCCGATAGTGTCATTCTGAAGAGTTTGAGAATGGCCTTTTATTAACGTGCAAATAGCAACAAAATTCAAGCCTATTTCCGCTCGAATAAACTTTTGGGTGGGGATGGAAATGGATCTATGAATGATAGCAGCAGTGACCAAAGTCAGTGTGCCGTTTTTTTGATATGGGAAACGCACAGAGGTGACAACAATAATTAAGAAACACAGAAATTAAATATCGTAAACTCACATATTAAAAACACATTAAAATTTTACAAACCCTATTATCGCAAAATGTTTGGAATTTTATTAATGTTGTTCTCAGCAGACGGTATTGCCTTCCTCCTATTATATTATATTGTCAAACTTCGTCAGGTGGATCATTAGTTTATCTACATTCTTTCGTCAATAGCCTTTCAGAGCTAGAGCTAAGTACACTTTCTTCCATTAAGCCAACTAGTGGGTCCTAAGCCATGTTGCGATCAGCGACGATCGGCATAGTAAATAAGGGAAAGCAACGGAAGAATACATGACAGTAAATTTCTCCGGAAAACTGAAGGAAAATCCTATAATATCTTACTGTGTAACTGTTGCCCTGCCTTTATTTACAATCACTATTAATATTTGATTATTATTATTTGAGTTCCTGCACCCGATCACAATGGCAACAAGTGGAGAATGTCTCATCATGCAAATCATGGCTGAGAACTAAACCAAATCAATTTAGTTCCCATATTTACATAATAAAAATATTATGCTAATATGCAATGCATCTAGTATAAAAAATAGCCTTCTAGTTTTCTGATAATCGCCATCTATCATGCAGATTAGATTCTCAACTTTAACTGTGGCGTTGGGGATTTAACTGGTTAAAGTTCAAACCTCGCCCAGTTACTGGCTGGTCCGTACCAGTCCGTCATTCCCACCCCCATTTTCGTAATGACTCAACGATGACGCAGACTGCCCCCCACCTTTCGCGCCCTCCCCTCCTCTATACCTCCCAACATGCTCAGTCTGTTATCGTCCCTCAACTTGGTTGCTATCGTGACGTCACAACAGTAGGCTGTCGCGTGTGTCTTGTGTGATTTTTTTGTGCCATGGGATATGCCTCTGCGGTTTCTTTTCATAGGTAAATATAAATGTATTTTTTTTCTCTTTTTTTAATTTTTAAAAGGGCGATATTTAACTCGAAGGAGGAGACTGCGACGTGGATGTGTGGAGTAGGATATCATCTCAATTGACTCAATTGGAGCCAGTCTAGATCCTTCCTCTTGATTGTATTATATTTTTTGTACCAGCCCAAGGGAGTGACGTTGTAAGAATCCAACTAGTCTTTAATTTTTATTTCCACTAGATATAATTTTTTGGAATTATGAATTAAAATTGTATTTTTTTGGAAAAAAAATACATGAAATTGAGGTTTTATAAAGTGAAGGAACAAAATCGAATTTCAGTGCCAGTTTCTTAAAAGCTACTCGGAATTTTGTTCTTTAGCACTTCCTTAATTGCGTTTTCAATAGATAATTGATATAACATACCTATAATATTTACTTATAAGATAATATATTAAATTCTTTTGGAAAATATTAATATGAGTTTAACTATTTAATTTTTGAAATATATTTTAAATTATTTTTGCTTTATGTATCCGCCATAACCTCGATGAAAAACCATCTTAAATTCTGAACTGGGACCCATTTCTTTTGTTGGCGGATTTTTATAATGTATTAAATCAGGACCAGAAAATTTAGCTTCTGATAGGAAATGTATTTTTAAGTTATCTTTAATTCAATGCTTGATCATTTTTTGTATTTATTAAATTAAATTTATAATCAACACACTTCTAATCTTCTGAAGTATTTCCAAACCATTAATGGGTATCTTATTGACCTTTGCTAAGGTTATCTATCTCAATTGAATCTTGTTTCTCGATTTCAGTAACCCGAAATCATAGTTTTGTTAATATTCATAGATTTAATGATGGCTTTTTCGTTTTGACAATGACTGCCGATAAATCAGTTTCTACCCCAAACCTTCAGTTCACGTTAAATGATGTAACAGTTATAATAATTACACCTAGTCAATTTAAATTTCAAAGATTTCTTTTTAAGAATAATTCGTAAATATTTTTCTTGTCGTTTTATGGTATTTAACCCTGTTATCGATTTACATAAATAGGTTATGTCATATATTGTTTGAAGGCCATCTTTGAACATGATGAAAATCAATTATCATTTAACGATAAACGTGATTTGATTTAATTGACCAACATCAATCAATATTCCTAATCTAGAGAATGAGATATTTAAAGTCAACCAGAAACTATACAGCGTTAATAATATTTATAGTAAATTCGAATCATTCATTCAACACTTTATAATAATGAATTTGTACTGTATATGGTGCCTCATTTTTTTTTATGATTATATATTTAATTAGTACTAGTATAATTTAGATTTTTTTCCAATATTTATGAATTTACTCATACTGAACATATTTATAGTACATGTCTGTTTACAATGTTAAATGACTGGTCTGCATTATTATCGTAATGATAGCCAATGTACATTAAATGCACTAATGTTATATGTCAACTTGTAACTTAGTTAGCTAATAACTTAGTCAATGGTTAACTTGGTTTTATTTCATGAAAGTAATTTTCATGGAAAAATAATTTTTGCTTTTATCTAAAAGCAGGCTTCATAAATATTAATTTTTACTCAATTTAGCCTATGTGATAAATTAGGATAAACACAATTAGTACATCATATATATATGTATGTATATCATTTTTGGATTCTTCTAGTTATTTATTTATGTATATATTCTATTAAATGTATATGCTAAATATATGTATATAGCGGAATAAAAAAATTATGTTCCTTTGATTACCCAAGGACCATTTAGAGAGCACGAATATGGCCCCAAGCCACTTTAATAGCTGGCATTTATGACGTCAAGTCTCAAGTCTTATGCTGCTTCTCAAAATGTCTTAAAAGCTTCTAGTATGATTCAAAATTTGTACGACAATTCCTTGTTGAATTATAAATAATATGCTGTTGAAAGATGTTGATCTTTATGTTCAAAGGTTCTACTTCTTATTCACAGACTAATGTCCTTATTTTGAATGGTGTTGACAATATTTATGTTTTCATGTGAACTATCATATTTCGAATGATATCCTTACTTTGTAGGATAACATTACCTAACTAACTTTAATTTAGGATTTAGTGATATTTTTTTCTTTGCAGCTGTAAAAAATTATGACGTTTTGTAGTTTTAATCCATAAAAACTTGTTATTTCTTATTAATCATGACTTAGAAATCTTTAATTCGATACCCTGTTGTTTATTATGGTAGGGGGAATGTTTGTTTTTTAACTTCTAAATATTTTATTAATGGTTCTAATACTTCATGCAATATATCGTGCCTGGAAAAAAACATTCAACATAATATTATGAATGGTTTTAATGACTTTATGTAATAATAGTTTAAAAAAAAACTACTCAAATTAAATGTTATTAATCAGGAAGTCTAGATCTTTAATTTGATATTCTACTGATCAATTGATGACATAATCATCTTTCCTGCTCCACCAATGGCTGTTTTTATTAGTAGCTATCTATAAAATATTTAATCAATTGTTTAAAAGGTGGTTGACATCGATGTCGGTATTATAGTTTGAAACCGATTGTAAATGATCATTGCTAATAATAGTGTAGTATCGGACTCACGTTTGAACATCAGAACGTGTCATCCATGTAATCTGGTCTCTATTACAGATAAGTAGAGCACAGTGTAACGATTTTAGCATCACACTATATTCGACTGATGTGCAAGTTTGTTTGGGGTCGGAATGATACAGCTTGTACAACCTGACCTGGAGACTGAACGCAACGTACCAACGTACTCTACTTATCGCGCTGATAAATTATACGGAAAATTGGCCCTGACTCAAGTGGACAATAATATCAAAAAGTCAATAAAATGGTGTTAGCAACTTTTTGATACCCATAATAAAACCGTTAATTTAAAAGTCATGAAGAAATATACAATGAATTATTTAAAAAAATACTAATTCCTACGTTTTCAGTGATGCCAAGTAAGGAAATTGGCGTTGCCTGGTCACGAGACTATTAGAAAAAAAATCCGGTGTTTGAACCCGGCTGTCATTTTTTTTTTTTCTCATTCGCTAATGATTTTGAAGAAGCTTTTATAGTTCAGAAGCCCTTGTACAATTCATAAGGCTTCTCGTAGAAGAAATCATATTATATGAATCACGTGTTCTCTTTAAAACGTGTCTTCGTCAATATGTCTATAAATGGTACACAGCGAGGCGAGTACCTTGGTGATATATAGTGGCAGAATAAGCTATTATGGACTGGTAGTGCAAATGTCGATACAGTGCTTAAGTTTAATATGAACCATACAACCCTTGTAAAGCCTGCAGAAAAAAACTGTTTTAAGGTAAACATTTTTTTTTTAATTTACGTTGTTTCAAAATCAATGTACATTCTCATTTTGCTGCAATCTACTGTGATCAACGAGGCTGACTAATGCATTCAAATCTTTTTATTTTAACCAATTGGACAACTGACCAAATTGAATATTAATGACTGCAATCAATGGATTCTTAAAGATGTCGTACTTTTCCTTTAGACAAAGGATCTTGATTACATCTTATAGCCAATGATACGTCAGGAATGTCTGCTTTAATATCAGAGTTGGCCATCTATTTACCAATGAGCGTGGACCCTATTTATTTTAACCAATTGGACTGCTACAGAATTGAATCTTAAGGACTGCAATCAATGGATTCTTAAAGATGTCGTCCTTTTCCTTTAGACAAAGGATCTTGGTTACATCTTATAGCCAATGATACGCCAGGAATGTCTGCTTTAATATCAGAGTTGGCCATCTATTTACCAATGAGCGTGGACCCTATTTATTTTAACCAATTGGACAGCTGACCGAATTGAATCTTAAGGACTGCAATCAATGGATTCTTAAAGATGTCGTCCTTTTCCTTTAGACAAAGGATCTTGGTTACATCTTATAGCCAATGATACGTCAGGAATGTCTGCTTTAATATCAGAGTTGGCCATCTATTTACCAATGAGCGTGGACCCTATTTATTTTAACCAATTGGACAGCTGACCGAATTGAATCTTAAGGACTGCAATCAATGGATTCTTAAAGATGTCGTCCTTTTCCTTTAGACAAAGGATCTTGGTTACATCTTATAGCCAATGATACGTCAGGAATGTCTGCTTTAATATCAGAGTTGGCCATCTATTTACCAATGAGCGTGGACCCTATTTATTTTAACCAATTGGACAGCTGACCGAATTGAATCTTAAGGACTGCAATCAATGGATTCTTAAAGATGTCGTCCTTTTCCTTTAGACAAAGGATCTTGGTTACATCTTATAGCCAATGATACGTCAGGAATGTCTGCTTTAATATCAGAGTTGGCCATCTATTTACCAATGAGCGTGGACCCTATTTATTTTAACCAATTGGACAGCTGACCGAATTGAATCTTAAGGACTGTTATTGATGGTTCCTGTTCTGTAGCTAATGATCAGATATTTCTCCTTTCGTATCATGATTGACCATGTCATACCAATATTTCCATAATGATACTCGATCCATTTTATTTTTATCCGACAGAATCAATATCTACATCTGACAGAATGCATCCTTAAAGTCTGTATTATAGTTTATTTTTAGCACTTTCCAAGAAAGTAACATTTCGCGACCCCTTTCAGTATCTTCAGTCAGCTGGTCAAGTAATACGCGCCCGGTGGAAGGAAGGAATAAAAAGGATGCTCTACTTAACGAGTGCTCCTGATTGACAATAGTACTTCCAATGGCAGGGGAAACGTATTGAAAGGCCACAAGGGCATGGCGCTGAGTCAGCACAGCAATAAGCACATTACGCGATTATCAGCAAATGGTTCATTTCCTACTTGAAATTGCAGTGCCTTTCTATTCTCCTCCCCCCCCCCCACACACTCATCAACCTCTTTTAAGTGGTACCTTTAAAGGTGGTAACTTCAATTGGTATTTAGTGTGGCCATAAGTCAACATTTTAAAATTGCACATCGTTAATCATAATCTTTTAGCCATGGAAAAACATAGTGACATTCGACCCACGTGAGCGCCTCATCTCCGGCTTGTTGCCCTTTCATTTGTGCTATCCTGTCTAAACGGTACCCTCGTCAATATCTAATATCATTAGATAAAATGAGACAAGCTAAAAATATTAGTCATTGACTAGGCCCCTTGTTCGGCAGGCCCTCAGGGGTTCCTGACTAATCATTTTGATCGGATTGAATCAAAAAGATAAAACTTGAATCAGATATTGATTGGTGATTAACTTACTATCCAGCGAATTTCTATTTGATTGAAATTAGCTTTATCGATTAGTCAAACTTTAACATAAAGTTTAATTTTATTAATAGTGAAAAAAATGATTCAGCCCACTCATTAATCCCTTTCAGTCTCCCCTCACCGTCTATCCTCCTTATTTCCAAAGCTTATTAAGCAGGAGTGTCGGTGATGACAAAGAAAGTAAAGAGTTAAAGTTCCTTTGGAACTCTCTCGGCCGTAAATTCTCTATTGAAAAATTTGGTAATCTATTTAATAAAGGAATTTTAGACCACCGGCATAGTCCATCTTCTCTACTTCAAATCCTCCATCCACTCCTCTTTACGATATCTTGTCCATCCGGCCTGAACCTTTCATCCCAAATATTATCCTTCTACATGCAATTGTTACAAGTGCGAGCACCTAAACTCTCTAGACCCATTCCTCAGACTATCCGACTCTTCTCTTTAAGTATTTAAATCCCGTTTGAGGAGACGAAACTTTTATATTACCGGTGTCAACCCTAAACGACGCAAGATGCCTATAACTTACGACAAATATTTACCTGAAAAACCAAATGTTTGTTTATTTGCATTAGTTTGTTTGGCTTTCCCTTCTATTTTAGTTATGCTGTTCTATAATTGTTTTAACGCTTTAGGAATGGCAATAATTCGCTTCTTATTTCTGTCATTCTTACGCTACTGTCATTCCGGAATTAAAGCTTTTTTTTATCCATATTCCCTACAAGTGACAATTAGGACGACAATCTTTTTGTTACTATTCATTTGAAATGTAGCTTTAATAATTTTTCTGAAATCCCCGAAATGTGCTATTAACATTCCTATTATATTGTTCTTTCAATACTCAACCAGCAGCCCACTCTTCAGTGAAAATCGTTCCTTTTGTCTCAATAGCCAATGGAGGGAACTAAGTTTGTGTGGCACTAGCCTAAGGAATTGGCGTGAACTTCTGACTCAGTACAACGCAGTATATTTTCGCTTTCAGATTATTTTATACTTCTTTATTTTAAATTAAATGTAATATAATATACAAGTTGTATATCATACAATTGTTCTTATACGAGTACAAGGTGATGCCTGACAGGCGAAACGTCGACTGTTAAATGATGTATTGTCAATAAAGATTATTTTGGAGAGATTAAAGCTTTATAAACAACAATGAACTTTTTAATATACTACAAACGTTCAAGATAACTCCAAGGTTATCGAAATTAATAGAACTATGTTGGATTGTGTTGTTGGAACAAGCTGAATTAGCCCCTTTAATCAAGAGGGTGCGCACCATCAACTTTATATGCCACAGTTTTTCATTTTGTAATATAACCAAGTATGTAATATGTAGCTTAGGTACGGTTCATAAAGCATGTACGTTTGCTGTCAAGCATTATGCCACATATATTCTTGTTTTTGTTGTCCAGTACAAATTCCAGTTTGTTGCATCACACAATATCAATGTCGCTTTAATAACCTTTTGTAATTATATCCCAAGACATCATTAATCATGAAGTCTCGATCATTAATTTAATATATGAATTTGATGTTTTTTTTAATTCCTAAGTAATGTTATTTTTGATGAAATTGATTATATTTCTTGCATTTTTAGGGCATCAATTTAGCATCAAATATCATGCAAAATATTATGTCTATAAAAGAAATATGGGTTGGCTATTCAAGTTTTTTAATTATAGTTCAAAAGTCTAGATCTTTATAGTACCGAATCTTATAGAAAAATAATAAATATAAATAAATAATTTGTTTTTGATTACCAACGAATCATTTTTTTTCACTCAATCGAATGGCTGTTTACTTTTTATGTCTATGTATAATTAACGTCAAATTGAACCAAATTTAAAATTTCACAACAGGCTTACTGACTAATAGCTGAAGCAATAGGTTTGAGAAATAAGAAATTTTAGTTGTGGTAAAGGTCCCACTATTATTTATAATTAACAGCCCCAAATAAAAGGGCCAAGTCAAGGACTCCGGCAACTGAGGGTCTCTGCATCTTATGAGAAACTCTCTAAGACTACGCAATCTAACCGCTGGGTACATAAACACATATTTTAAATTAGTTTATTCTTAAAACTGAGCTCTCAGAAAATAAAATTAGGAGTCACGTTGTGTTCCCAATATCTGCCTTCTGCCAGAGTATATTTTCTTTATCAAAATTATCAAAAACAGTAGGTTTTTAGTTTTAAAAAAAAAGAAAGACGAAACCCTGCAAAGTGGAAGGTTCAGATTTGCTAGTTGATGCCAATGCGTTGCTAGAACAGAGCCACCAGAGATAACGTCTTGTCAATGGAGTTCATTTCGCTGGAGATGAGTTAGTTACGCTGGATTAGTGAGCATTACTCCAGCGGGAGGAATTAGAAAATCGATATCGTTATGAATGGAAGCTATGGTGAAATCCAGCTAGAAAGTCTGGAGCCATCAAACCGTTTACAGACCACGTAGCCTCTTTTTACTATTTCTATTTCTAAAGTTTTTTCTCGTAACCGCTAGCACAGTTTTTTTGTTTAAGTTTTTTTTTATTCTGTGGAAGTACTTCTGATATTTCAGTCGATTATTCTGTGGATTGTTTTGGTAATTAACTATATGCTGTCAGTATTTAGAAAGCTGCAGTTCGATTTCTTCTTGTCTTGTCATGTGCATCTTCACGCGTGCCTCTGGCATGCAAACCAAATTTACATTTTCTCATGTTTTGTGAAGCCCGAAGGGATAGGCTCTGCTTTCAACTGAAATATATTCTAGTAGATATTACATTTTCAATATAAGGTCCAAAACAAGTAAGGGGATACAATTAAATGTGAAAAATGTTACATTTGAACAGTTATCAAGTTCCAGCTTAGAAGCTATTCAAGATCTTATGTTGATTTTGTTACACGGTAAGGACACATTTAATGCCTGCCAAAAATAGCTGTAAGTGTATCCTGAAAAAAAACAAAGGTTTGAGAGCCAAGAATAGAAATGGTTTAGTTAAATAAGTCCCGTGCCAGCATTAAATTATTTTTTAGTGAATATTTTAGTTAATTAAAGTTTTTTGGCGACTTTAAATGCTTGAGACGGTTAAAACATGTAGTATTTCTGGTCAGAAATAAAAAATGTTTTTCCGATTTAACTTGGGCATCCTTTGGTATTTTTTATACGTCCTGAATTGCATTGCTATATATTTCTAAAAACAATATATTTTATAATTGATTTGAAAAAGCTTTGCTCTGACTCTGGTAATGGGGTGTAGTAAGTGATTTTCCAGATCAACTATTTTAGTTTAATTTTACTACCTTTATGGTTAGGTATTTAATCGTGAATCTGTAAATCTGTAACCAATTACATATCATTCCTGTGATAGCCAAGTCCTTTGACATTACTTCTCATGATAGAAACATATTTTTTTTATTATTAAGTAATTAAGTGATTAATCAAGCTTCATGGTGTTGGCAGTCTTTCATATGTTGTTGTATCATCGAATAAAACCTCCGTGTCAAATTAAACTTTTCAATGGTGAATTCGTCCAAGCGGGGCTCATATGATCAGATAGGACAGTGGTTAACACATAAGGGTTTTGAAAACAAAATAATTCTAAAAAAGATGGGGGTTTGAGGGAGATTTAAGAGCTTCAATTCAATGAGAGGTCCTTTCTAACATTTCTGCTTCACTTTGAAGTGGAGTTGAAAGCAGGAAAAGGAAAGAATGCCACAAACGCACACATTTCTGCGCTGAGAAGGAAATTGCTGCTCTTCTTACACTTTTGGCTGATGAGCTATACAATCTTTATATGAAAGTGTAAGCAAAAATGAAAAAAAAAAGTCATGAATCTGTCATTTTACTGCGGATATGCTTATCCTAATAAAAACTGCTTCTACCTTATCATTCGGGCTTTCGCTGTATTTATTTATTTCAATGAGTCAATTATTTCGCTTGAGTTTAATAATTAGACAAAATTAATGCGGCTTGCTCGTGACAACTGTGAATAACAATTAGATTTAAGAAAAAGAAAAAGGAATTTGGATGGGGTTTGTTTAGAGCATGTCGACCACAAGGGTCATTAATCCCCATTTATATGAGACAATTATCTTCATTTTGGTTTGAGTTCAGCGATTTTTGATTTTTTTTGATTATTATTTTCAGCGCTTAAAAAAAGACTTGTTAACGTTTATATATACTATTAAACTAGTTACTAAAAGAGTTGCTGATATATCTAGACCGAGTGAGCCCCTGAGCCCGACCTGAGCGCAGTGAGCACCCAGTCCCACCTATCTGGTACAGGACATATATTCTCTTGTTTTCTGAATTATATTTGATACTAATTGTTGCAAACCTCATTTGATTTTGATTAGGTCCGAATAGTCTGTGTGAGGTTACAATTTAAGGTGTATGATAGTTGCTGAACTGTATCTGCATCTTATCACTTAGTCCATAACTCTTATCCGTGGTCAGTTATCGCATCGGTCTAGGCATTAAACTTCCATTCCATTGTTCTTGTTCCGAGAAAGCAGAGCTGAGTCGGTATCAGATCGTCCATCGAAGCAGTTCTGATTATGGCTCCTTAAGATAATACTATTTTTCTCTACAAGTTCGATGTTTCGTTTATGATTACAAAATTTGAAACGAGTCGGAGTCGTAAGGTAGCGGATTGGTACAGTGCCGTTACTGGTTAGATTGTTTAGATTAATAGTACTTACATATTTTATTAAGATAAGCATTTCCATTTCTTATTTTTAGACAAAGATAAATTATACACTGTTATTTTTTGAAGGGCTGAGGGCCTACCCATCAAGTAAGTTGATTTCATGCAAAGGCGATTTGGGCAACTCACACTGCCATTATCAAGTGCTTAATAATATCATGCGGCATAAAACAATTCGGAGAATAGTAGATCATATTCAAGACAAAACAACATATATCAATAAATAACATATAAAAGGTGCTACGTTAGAGGAAACACAAATTTCGTTCAACTATTAGAAATGTTGAAAGAATGTATGTCCGGAATATTGATAAAGTGTTAAATGGTGAAGGTGATAAAGTACAATACAACGTGAAGTTTCTAAAAACAATTGAAAAGGTTAAATATTCTATAGATGTTAAAAAAAAATAAGTTCAGAGTACGATATAAGGTCTATAATAACGAAATAAATAAATATCCTGTAAAATACAATAAAAACAAAACTTCACATGCGAAGGAGGTGTGATCTTACCCAAGAAAACAAGCGGTGTTTGATCTGCGACTGACTGATTTGTACGCCAGGATAGCAGGAATATTTTTAAATTTAAAAAATAGATTTCAATTTCCTTCTGATCAGGTTGACATTTTTTCAAAGATGACTGTAGATGAGATAATGTAATTTAGTTATCTAGCATTGTCTTCCTTTTTAAAGCATTATACGAATGGAATGCAATATAAATAAATACCGTTGTAGTTTCGATTGGAATATTGTGGCCCTTGACCTCTGAATTTCAAAGATTATTTGTATGTGGTCAGCTTAGAAATTTACCAAACTAAGCTAAGGATTGGCTAGAATGGCTCTGACAGAATCCCACGACGATTGGCTTGGTGAACCTTGCCGTAGGAACTTGGAGAATCTTTATTGCTCGAGGTGATACAGGGTTGCTCGCCCTTTCCCGATGAAATGTCGGTGTAAATGCTTTGGTCGTCAAAGCCTTGTGGATCCGGTAGATGACAAGCCAGTGCACCCGTCCCTTTGAGCTGTTTGATTTTGTAGAAGTAATTTTCAGGTAGTTTATAATGGAGTGATGGAATAATAAAGTTATAATGCTGTTTTGGTGCTGGCACGGACGAACTACACAAGCAAGAATGGTTGGCGCCATGATGGTGTAATTTCTGCGCTCAATCTACACACCAAGCCTAACTAGAACTACTGAAGACAACGGTTGGAACTCTAGAAAAATGAAACTGAAGAACCAATGTCTGGTAACGAGCCGTGTTGATGAGAAGGGCCCACATGACATTTGCCAAACCACGCGCCTTGGAAACGGGTGAAGTTTTTTCTACCTTGTGGTAATTCGACCGTCCACAAGCCCGCAAGTAACAAACCTCGAGCACCTCAAGGATTGTCACGCCACATGCCGTGGGAACAAGGTCGAACAGAGCTTGAGATCAAGAGGTCGTGGATTCGAAATCTTGCTATGTTGGTTTGTTTTTTTTTTTGGTTAATATTTTCAATATTACCTGTAGGATTACAGTTCATATATAATAATTATTATCACAATTTTTAAAATTACTGGCAAGGTTGACTTAAATAATTTGTAGGTGTATTGATATAAACAATTGTGTATAGGCGTATAAGATCATGGTTCGGAGAGTTTCTGATTCCCCTCTCATCTTTATGAAATCTATAATTTTCAAAAATGCTATTTTACTTTTTTCAAATTTCAATGTCTTATAGAGGTCCACCCTGACCTCTGTGGAACCTTCACTCACAAAAATTTTAAAAAGTCAGAAATCCATCGTGAACACTCATAGCACAGTTTGAAATTATTAATAATGACAAGTACTGTTACAAAGCTAAATTTCATATAGTGCGGAAAGTTATACACAAATTAATTAATTGAATAAAATTATGTATTATACGATGTAAAATTGGTGAAAAAGTCGTTCACGAACACAGCTAATAAGTAAAGCTGACTTGTTCTATATGAGGATTGGGTTGGGCTTGATTAAGCATTAGTGACTTAGCATTAGGTTCAAACAACCCGACCTAAGTTTGTGTATGTATAGTTTTCAGTTCTAATAAATAAACACTAAATACTGTTTTATAATAATTAAATGCAAATATGCATTATAATAAATATAATACACATGTTCAAAAATTAATCAATAAAACGTATTAATCATATTAATCCGTGGTGTATGTTTAATGATGCATATTTCTCTTATTTGCCTTTATTAGTAGTGCTTATATGTATTTACTTTAAAAGTGTACAATCATGTTTGGTATTTGCAACTTACAGAAGTAAATATTTGATATAATTTATGTATGTATCTCTAAAAATTTAATAACAATTTATTAAAATAAATAAAGTAAAATTGAATAGAAATACATTAAAACTAACAATAACGAGCGCGTTCGAATAGTTTTTTGAGAATCAATTTTTCCGTAATGTGCGTAATTCCACGTTCTGTTCCAAGGACAGATTTTTAAAAATTAACTACCAATTTTTTCTAAACTAAAACAAGCTGGAAGAAACATTTGATTTTACCTTTAAATTCGATAGTTTGATGTTGTTTTTTTCTATTAAATTAAGGTCTGAATCAGGCAGCCATTGAAACAACCTTGATTTTGGTTCTCCATGGAGTTCCTTCATTATCGACTAAACAGCATCGTCACTGAAGAGCATCACGACGATGCCATGACCGAACATAAAGTAATTTCAAAAGGAATCATGAATGGACAATAGCGATTCAGCAATGTTTGCCCTTGTGACTGATTCCTTGCTGAGAGCCCATTGTTATAACTCATGCAATAAATGTATTCTATAGCATTTGTTCTTAATATGGCATCCCATATCAGATTGATTGACGTGTGTGTGATTACTAATGTACAGAAATCGTAAGTTTTAAATTGGTGGCACTGGGATACTGAAAGTGTTGTTCTAGCCATGCTAAGATTCTCCGGTATTTGTGCGAATAGGTAACACTTGTACAAATAAAAAATATACCAAACCGAAATCAATTTTTTTTTTTTTTTCAAAACCCCTTTTATTAACTTTTTTTTTATAAATATATGATCACAATAGCATGAAACAAATTTGCAGAAGCTCCTCTAGCTGCATACGTAGACGCATTTGAAGGAGGGTAGAATTACAAAACAAAATTTCTTTTTACAGTTAAAAAATACAATATCAAATGATCAAGTGATGGGGCTCACCTTCGGTTTACAATATGGGAAACTTACAAACTAATAACTTAAAAACTAGAACCTAAAGACTAAAGTGTCCCTTCCTCGACTGCGTCTTGCCATCGATAGGGGAACGGAGCGGGGGTAATCGTGCAGACTGGGTTTGTCATGTACTGTAATGAGTCGAAAAATTTAATATGTCTACGTTGAATGAATTCATCCACCGTAGGTAGATCAAAGACCTCGTAAACCTCAATGTTGCTCCGTTGCTTGAATGAAGTATGTCTGACCACTTTCATCAGTTTGCCGTTTTGAAATTGTTGGAGTCGCCGACGAAAAATCAGCCGGGTGACGAAAAAGCGGAGCACCATACAGCAGAGCAGGTCTGAGTACACTCTTATGTATCATAAGGCGCAGTGATAGATTAGGGGAAGTCAATAAATGCGTAAGCCGGTAAGACTTCGTGCGGGTTTGCTTCAACTTCCTCGCAAAATGGTTAAAAGGTGTATGTACATTTTAATCCCCAGATATACTAGGTTGTTTGCTGGTGAATTTTGCTGCCTTCCTGCTGTGTAAGTAGTAGGCAGAGGACATTTTCCTTTTTGGAAAGAGAAAATTACGCAGTCAGTCTTACCCGCGTTTACAGAGATATTGAGTCTCCCTGATCTCTCGCTGATCTGGTTACAGGCTACTTCAGCCTGTCAACGATAGTACAGGTCTGAACTGACTAGCGACAACAGATACCCTTGTGACGACAGTACAGTCTGAGATAAAACCACTTTAATTGTAGATTACTGGACAGACCGAGACAAAAGTTAATAGAAGTGATAGTATTTAAAGATAACACAGGAACTATATCTATTACGAGTTTTTTATTAATGGTCAGGTTAAAGAGTTAAACGTATTTGTTGATCTAATTGGCTATATTGCTCTAAATTAGTTGTAATGTAACCAGCCTTTTAACCTCATTCCTTACAGAGTTCAGAACCCTAATTACCCCTCTCAATTCCCTTCTTACAAATATTGTCTCCTACCTTATCCCCGTTAAACAAAATCCATAAGTCGATCCTTCCAGCTCCTTATCCATTCTCCTTTGGAATGCGAATGGTGGTCGCACCCACACTAAGGAACTGACAGCACTACTCAACGACAAGAACATCGACGTAGCTCTCATTACTGAAACAAGACTTACGAGTAAACGACCATTTACCGTTCGACAGTACCAGACTTATCGCACTGATCACCCAGATGGAAGAGCTCGTGCAGGTACCGCTGTCATTGTTCATAACTCCATCTCCCATCACACAGTGCCTTTGGTAGCACATGATTTCCTTCAGTCCACTGCAGTGTCAATCAGCACCTTCACTTTACCCCTTACTCTAGCGTCAGTGTCAGTGTACTGCCCTCCCAATAAATCCATTTCCAATTCCCAATTCATCTCCTTTTTAGACTCCATTGGACATTGTTTCCTTGAGGGTGGGGACTTTAATGCGAACCACCAACACTGGGGGTCAAGATCTTTGCTGTCTGCACTCACACGGAAACATTGCTCCACGATCTCTCCTGACACAAACACCTATTGGCCACCAGATCCCAACCGAAATCCAGATCTCCTTGACTTCTTCTTCTACAATAGTTTAGGAAGACTAAACTATTCACTCACGCGCCTTGATGACCCCTCCTCCGATCATAGTCCTTTATTATTAACCATTACCCTAAGACCAATTCACAAATTGCCTCCTCCTTCATTTATTAGGGGCCCAGTCGATTGGGACCACTTCCGTCAGTTTCTTACAGGTTCCGTAGACGTCAAAATGTCCCTGAAAACATCCCAAGACCTAGACGATACAGTGCATTCTTTCACTACTCTGGTCCAGAGGTCATCTCAAAGACCTAATCCTATCCAAACACCATTCCAGAACAGTGTGGCAAAGATCCCGACATCCCTGCTGATCGCAGCTCATACAATCAGTACTGCAGATTGGCAAAGCGGCAATTGGCGTCATTCCGTTACGATTCTTTCAATTCCCATATCTCCTCTCTGTCTACTAGGGATAACTCCCTGTGGAATGTAACTAAAAAAATCCTAAAGTATCATCCTGTTTCACACCAACTCCGTCGTGATGATTGGTCCTGGGCGGCTTCGGATGGGAATAGGGTGGAGGAATTTGCTCTGCATCTTTCCCGTACTTTCACACCTCAGCTTTCACATCAAAACCATACTCAGAGCACAACTGTTGAAGATTTCCTCACTTCACCTATACCTCTCTCACTTCCACGAAAAGCCGTTAACCCCTCTGAGGTCAAATAACTTCTAAAAAACTTACCTTACCGAAAATCCCCTGGATACGATCTTCTTACTCCTCAAATTCTCAAATAACTTCCTCCTAAAGCCATAATCTTCCTAACCTACATCTATAATTGCATTATCCGAACGACGCACTTTCCTTGACTCTGGAAACATTCCATTATTGTCCTATTCGCCAAACCCGGAATACCACCCAATGATACCTCATCTTACCGTCCAATTAGCCTACTCCATATTCTCCCAAAAATATTTGAGAAACTCCTATTGAAACGTGTACTTCCAATTGTTGAATCCAAAACCCTTTTCCTATACACTAATTTTCTTTTCGTCAACAACATTCCACTACTCAACAAGGCGTTCGCGTTGTTGATCACATTGCCTCAGCCCTAGAATCCAAACAGTATTGCACTGCTGCATTTCTGGACATAGCTCAAGCTTTCGACAGGGTTCGGCACGCAGATTTGCTCTACAAGCTCAAAGTATATTTACCACAGACCCTTTTCCTAATCCTAAAGTACTACCTTTCAAACCTCTTCTTCCAAGTCCGCTGTGGTTTAGAATATTCTAACTACTATCCCATAAAAGCAGGAGTTCCACAGCGCAGTGTCCTGGGTCCTATCCTTATAACCTATACACCGCTGATGTCCCCTCTACCCCCAATACCTTCCTGGCAACATTTGCAGATGACACTGCAGTCTTGTCATCCCACTCAGACCCCGACATAGCATCCCATAACCTTCAAAAACACCTTGACGAGATCGAGTATTGGTGCAATCAATGGCGGATCAAAGTTAATGAAGCAAAATGCTCCCACATTACCTTCACCCTTTGTCGCAAGACTTGTCCACTAGTTTATTTTAATTCTATTCCTCTCCCTGTATCCGAGACAGTACGGTACTTAGGCTTCCATCTTGACAAACGACTGACCTGGAACCCACATACGAGACTAAAATACTGTACGTTCAAAGGACATCCCATCTCTCAATAGAAAATAAACTACTAATCTACAAAGTTATACTTAAACCAATCTGGACATACGGAATAGAGCTATGGGGGACAGCAAAAAAGTCGAACATCAAGCGTATCCAATCCTTTCAATCCAAAGTCCTGAGAACAATAGTAAATGCCCCTTATTACGTCAGCAACAAAACCCTTCATAACGATCTTAATATACCATACATTCTTGAACTCATCCCTTCCAAATTCATGAAATTCCATAGTAGCCTATCCAACCACCCTAATTCTCTAGCTCAGTCATTGCACTGCACCACTCATCCCTATAATCATCCTCTGAGACTAAAACGGCAGTGGTCTCGTGACCTGTTATAAATGCGTGACAGTGGGAGTCCTGGAAATGGCCATTTTCTCCAATCGTGTCCTGAGCGCGTGTGGCTCTCGCGCTCTTCGTCAACCTCCATTGGCTCGTATCCGGTAACGTGGCTGACGGAGGAGCGTGGGGCACTTCTCATGACTCCGCTTCCTCTTTCGCATGCGAGGGAGGTAACAACCATGTGGTCTTGCGAGGCCCCTGGGCTGTTTGTAAATATTGTATGAATGTGCGAGTGAATGATGAATTGTAAATATAGTATGAATGAGAACATTTATCTCAATTACTTATTGCCTATTAAGTATTAAGGCAGGTTGTAATTTTATCATAATAAAGTTGTTTATAAAATAAAAGTATGTGGTATTAGTAAATAGTTTATTTACTATTATGCATAACCATTCAGTATTAGCTAGATTCTGTAGACCCAGTTGGGCAATTAGCAGTTTTAATATGTTATATTCTACCCGAGAATTACATTTGGTTGAGGTATTTTAAAAGATTTTTTATCTGATTTGCCAGTCTTTTCATATGTTCAATTGGTTTCTGTCAGGTTCGTAATCCAGACAACATGAATACTTAGTTCACTGTCGTAGGTTGGCTGTTGTTTCATAGGTCGATTGATCTAGCCCTCCAACAAGAGCCCAGTGTGGGGAAGCCTGCTCCCTAAGATGTTTTGTATGAACTTGAACGTGGTTTAATCGCAACCAAATTATTCTCTGAGTTCCTCCTTTCTTCATAGTCATAATAATGATATTTTTAAAAAACAAACAGTAATTTCTAATCTAGAAGATCTAATGTTCAAAATTTTATAGGTATCAAATCGTTGCTACTAGATTATTAATTTTTATTTTCGTGTAATTTTTTTAGAAATTAATAAATTGAATACTGTATAAATTATTCAGATTAAACGGCTATCAAAACTCGGGATTATGTGAAAGTTGATTTCTTATTTGCTATCAATAATATCCCCCCCCCCAAAAAAAAATACATACTTCTATATTTTTTCGTCAAGAAACTTTCGCTGTAACGGGATGCGTTATGGATCCGTTCCTACCAGCTATTGGGCCATTGAGTATGCCTATGGTGTGACGATTCCACGTGAAACGTAACAGGTTACATATAATACGAAACGGTACCTCGATGGCGTGCGGTATGCAACATCAAGGCCCAGCCTAATCGTCGATTACGCAGGCCGGAGAAAATTCAAGGGGAGGGGTTTTCAAGGATCTTGGCAGACTGGCCACAGTTTCCCCTCTTTCGTCTTTTTGGCCTGTGAAAAAAAGCCTTGAAACGGGGACATTCCACCATTCAAATATTATTAACTCCTTTGCAATTGAAATTATTACTGGGAAATAGTCTGAGATGAATTTGGAACGTGGTAGTTACGGAGAACCTTAAAACTCAAAAAATTATTTTTTTCAATTTTGCAGAGAACCCAAAAATCTGGTCGGGCTCGTATCCAAGCCAGGCCACATGGCTATAGGTAATCAGTGACCTTTAAAACTATTTATTCTGCCTTTTATAATTGTGCAAAATAAATGTATTTTGCTTAGCAAAGTATGATAGTGAATAGAATGCTCCAATTATATCAGATTATTATAATAATGTTCCTGGCTCAGTTTTTCAGACATGTGACGTATGATAGTTTGATGGTTTAAAGATAACATTTAACCTGCGAGGTATACTTTACAATTAAGTTTATATTGATCGAGAAACGGTTTTTGGTTTTATTTCCCATCCAAAGAATGGAAAGCCGAGCTCTTGTGTGCTGCCATGTATGTTGTATTATCGATCCTTTTTTTATCTTTTTTTTTAATGAAAATATTCCAAAAAAAAACAATTTCTAATGAACTTATGAATACCAAGCAACATAATTTTTTTTTTTCGATAAATATTAGAGGACCATTGTTTATTTAAAGTGGGAAGAGGATTTGTTTGAAGTTTTCAAATCTATCTCCTTCATACCTGGAAACATATTCTTTAAGATCCTTGTTATATGATTGCCCAGGCATTCATATATGCTGCCACAAAGACCTCTAATAGCAGTATCCACAGTGTAAATATAGATACAATAAAGGAAAACCAACATGGTTTCTAAAATACCAGCTCTTTTTCTTCATGAAAATTTGTCTTCTGTCCTGTATTTGTATCGGTTTGTTGTACAATTGCTACTATTTTATATCATATACATGGTTTTTCTCGGCTAAGCGCTGAGGTGTAAGCCTTGTACACAGATTGAAGACATAAAAAAAGTACATATGTTTAAAAGGGAGACCGAATGTAGAAACTGTAGCAGAAAGTTTCAAA
The DNA here is from genome assembly GCA_930367205.1 of Acanthosoma haemorrhoidale. NCBI lineage: Eukaryota > Metazoa > Arthropoda > Insecta > Hemiptera > Acanthosomatidae > Acanthosoma > Acanthosoma haemorrhoidale. The sequence goes on along the minus strand of OV884015.1, from coordinate 80,354,430 downwards.
GTGAGAGCATGGAGGGTCAGACCACGACACGACAGTTGATGGGATTGAATAGCCTTAAGGTGACATGGAGAAGGGTGTGAATAACTTGACGCTGAATCGAGCCTCGCATATAAAAAAATAGATTGTTCGTATTTTCCTTGTGAAGATCAAGTTGATTTGGATTTGTGCATTGGAAGGTGTTTTAATTTTTTATTTGCGTATTATTGATTTTTAAATACTATAAGTGTATATTTATCAAACTGTAGATATAAATATATGTACTGTATATGTGTTTTGGGAAAGTGTAGAATACTTTTTTATGTAGTTTTTCTTATTATATCCGTGTTGTACCTTGGTTCATATTTCAATAACAGACAATCAGCCATTTTGAGGTAAGTCTAAACCATGTTTTAATATCATAAGAGAATGCTTTAAATGTATTATCATTGAATCATGAAAACAAAATTGAGTCGCTTGAGAAGAAAAGCCAGTAAATCCAAAATGCGTACATTCAATGGGTGAAAAGTAGTTTTATACACTGTATGATTCTGTAGACAAATAGACGAACTACAATGACTGGTTTTAAAGTAACCAAACGGTTAGAGTCACAATGACTATAGGTCCGAGGTACACATATGTCTGATGTACAACACTTTCCTCTACATTTTTGCTTATCATTTAAGGGCAGGTCATCCACATCAATTAATCTCGAGCCGAGAGGGAGGGAGTGTTTGCTTTGTATGCGTGTGTTTTTTACGATAGAAATCCAATCGATCTATAATTTTGAATTGAATAACGCCAGGCTGAGTATGGTTTAGTTAAGGCTTAATAGTTGGAAGTTTACTATAAAAAAACAAATCAAATAAACTTGGATGAAATCGGTCTCGTTTGTTTTATGTTTAATTTTTTTTAAGTTCGACTCATAAGATATTAATGATTTTTATTTTCTCCAATATCTACACTTATTGGCTTTTATTTGCCATTTAGTCTTTAGAAGCATGAAATAAGATCAATCTAATATTTGTTGTTCAGGTTTTTCACCATGGACAAGGAGACATTCAAAATCGATATTATAATTAGTTTTTTTAACAGCCAACAGATAAATTAAAATACAAAATTTCAAAATAAATTGAACGCTATCATGGAATATTTGTTTCTATTAATATATATGCCTCCTTTCTGGATTTTGTTTTGCTAGTGGTCTGAATATGTCTTATTGGGTCTTGGTATCTTCTGATGTATATTTAACTAGCTTGGTCCTAAAATTAATGAATTACGCATGTGCACAAGATGCAAGATATCCGTACTTAGGGGATCAAAGGTTTCCGGGGATTAAATCATAAATTGAATTATAATTTATAATTTTCGAAATATGATATTACCAACTTGTACTTCCGAGAACATCACTTGCCATGTTTAATATGTATCATATAACTTGGGTGTGATTGCATTTGATTCAATCTAATGCTACACGATCCTATTCGCGTTGCGCATCACTTACTGCATTTTGCATAGTAAACATTGCCATGCAATCCCCTCTCCCTTCTCCATGATAGTGCAGGAGCTGATGAATTTAGCCAATGGATCCTAAGGGGCATGGTAGATTTTTACGCAATTCAGAGCAAACTGTTCCGGCTAGAGATCAAGACTCAAGTTCCTGTTCCGCAAGCTTGACGGTAATTTATTTAATTGATTTAATGATACTTCATAAATTATAAACAGGCCTTGCTTTAGTGCTTGACTGAAGTACTTGCCTTTCTGTAACGGAAGTATGGACCGCTTTTAATCTGAAATTAGATAAATCAACGGGCTTATCTTGTAGTAATCGGTTCGTTAATTCGTTTATGCCAGGTGATTGTGTACAAATGTTTTTCTTATGCAACGCATAATGAATATTTTATTAAACATTTTTGATTTAAAGATTTAATTAAAGGATTCATTTTTAAAAAAATGAGTCATTAAAGTGGGATTTCAATGAGTCATAAAAATATTGTTTCGAACGTAATAGATTTATACTGGAACATGTTTGTGGAACTTTATACTTGGTTTCATTTGATAATTTATTTACATGAAAAGTAAACAGCTACCTCTAACTTTACAGTTACACCTTAAATGTCACTAAATAATTTAATGACTAGGTAATTATGAAACAAAATACTTTCTATAAGATTCGGAACTAAAGATCTTGATATTATGATAACGTTTTTTGTTTTTGTAATTTTTTGGTCTTGTAATTTTAAACTGTAATTTCATAAAGTAATTAAAACTGTCATTACGGCAACTCGTGTTTCTTTTATAAGCATGATATTTTAGGAGGTACTTCTATCTGATATCTCGAGTTATTAAAACTGACATTTCGGCAACTCGTGTTTCTTTTATAAGCATGATATTTTAGGAGGTACTTTTATCTGATATCTCGAGTAATTAAAACTGACATTACGGCAACTCGTGTTTCTTTTATAAGCATGATATTTTAGGAGGTAGTTTTATCTGGTATCTCGAGTAATTAAAACTGACATTACGGCAACTCGTGTTTCTTTTATAAGCATGATATTTTAGGAGGTACTTTTATCTGATATCTCGAGTTATTAAAACTGACATTACGGCAACTCGTGTTTCTTTTATAAGCATGATATTTTAGGAGGTAGTTTTATCTGATATCTCGAGTAATTAAAACTAACATTAAGACAACTCGTGTTTCTTTTATAAGCATGATATTTTAGGAGGTACAATTATCTGATATCTCGAGTAATTAAAACTGACATTACGGCAACTCGTGTTTCTTTTATAAGCATGATATTTTAGGAGGTAGTTTTATCTAATATCTCGAGTAATTAAAACTGACATTACGGCAACTCGTGTTTCTTTTATAAGCATGATATTTTAGGAGGTACAATTATCTGATATCTCGAGTAATTAAAACTGACATTAAGACAACTCGTGTTTCTTTTATAAGCATGATATATAAGGAGGTAGTTTTATCTGATATCTTGAGTTATTAAAACTGACATTACGGCAACTCGTGTTTCTTTTATAAGCATGGTATTTTAGGAGGTACTTTTATCTGATATCTCGAGTAATTAAAACTGACATTAAGACAACTCGTGTTTCTTTTATAAGCATGATATTTTATTAGGTAGTTTTATCTGGTATCTCGAGTTATTAAAACTGACATTACGGCAACTCGTGTTTCTTTTATAAGCATGATATTTTATTAGGTAGTTTTATCTGGTATCTCGAGTTATTAAAACTGACATTAAGACCATTCATGTTTCTTTTTTAATCGTAATTTTTTACGAGTTATTTTTATCTGGTAAAAATAAAAGCAACACGACGAAAAAATATTTTATAGTTATTTATCACTTAAATGGGAATTAAAAAATATGTATGTTTTCTGTTAAATAGTGATTGTATGGTACATCGGACTTAACTCGAATTTTCTCTATTTACAAACAAGGAACCGTTCTGTGCCCAATCGACCATCGTGCACTGTGGGAACGTATAACGGAACTAGATAACGTTTTAAACAGTCCAGTCCTAACAATTTTCTTTTAGAAACTGCATCTATGTTCTCACGGTGATACCATTGTACATTAACATGATAAGGTTTAACAGTTTATCACTGATAGTTTATCGGGGGAAAATTATTGGAGACGGTATTCATTCAAAGTTTGATCCACAGCGGGCCGCAAGTATCATCAGTGGCAGTGAAATTTGCAGCGTTTTGTTATGTGAGTATAATAATTCATGTCGAGTGAGATGCACAAAGGTAAAATAAATGTAAACCGAGAGAATGTGAATAAAATATCTGTACAAGTACATTTAAAAAATGAAAACCTAAGTAGATTTGCGTACTAATGCGTAATAGTAACCTACATAATATAAAAAGATTTACTGGTGACAAAATAGGAGTATCCGTTTAAAAAAAAAAAACCAACGATACTTAAAAAAGATTGTTCGGTTATAGATATGGCTGTGGTTGATAGTTTCGGCTTTGTGTGGTCGGACGATGGCCGGCAGTTGTCGTATAGCTGTAGTCGATTGTGTTTATTTATTAGCTTGCCTAGGATCCCGGAACATCTGCTCTGTGGCTCCTGTACTTAAAACAGATGGCTGACGTGGGAGGCATCACTGTCTCTCCATTTAGAACACCATACCACCGACTTATTGCAGCTGGACTTGTACTTCCTGACGCGCATCAAAATTCTTATCGTCAATTTGGCACTTTTTAGATTTGATTTGTCACTATAAATTTTAATGCCGCTAACATTTATCTGAGCGCTACAAGAGTATCCGATCTTTTCCCAATTTGTGGCGATCCAAATTACATTATTGTGCATACATTTCAGCAAATATCCAAAATTTGTGACGAATGTGGCGCTCAGGGTGAACGCTAAGTACAAAAGGCATGAAAAACGTTCTCACCCAAAAAATTACTCGTGAACATTAATTGTAATAGATCATTAAATTCTGCTTCGGATGCTACCGGAAGCACCGCTATAGTATAAATATCTGATTTTGTACACTTGTTCAGTTTGAAAAAATTAGTTTTTGAGAGGGAGGAGAGGAGGGGGTCAAAGATTGTATTTCGAAAAATGTAATGGTAGTACATATGAATGACCTTCATTAAGTATATTGGGGGAAGGCTTGTGGCTGATCTCTGAACGACCCTCCCTGAAAAACCATGGTTTTCCAAACGTGCTGAACCTCAATAAATGCCCTAAAATCAGAGCTCTGGCCGGGTAGGTCTTATTCGACAGAGAAATTCTCTAGAATGTGCCTATTATTTTTTTTATTAAGGCAATCAATGATTCCAAAAATTAGTCGTCCTTTTAATTTTAACTAATTAGGACTTCATTTGTAACTTATTCGTGATCAACGTCAAATTTTATTTCTGATAACATACTCCATTCCGAAATTTCGCCCAGTCGTGGGATTCCAAACGGAAACATACATTTAACGAAGAGATGCCCCGATGTCTTCTGATCGAGGTGATGAGGACTAAAGTGACTGGTTAATTTCGAATTATTTGACAAACTTTGTATAAACTAGAACTGTTTTTATTTTCTGTTCATCGAAATAAATCTCATCATAGTAGTTTATACCTTAGGTATACTTATTTCAAAATTTCTAAAAACCACCGATGTACAAGTTTGTGTCATGTCGGTATTTATGTTTAATATTCACAAGAAAACTGTGTAAACTTTAAGCCAGTTATGATTCCATGGTCAACCATGTGGCGTGGTTCCATATCAGAGCAATGTGTAATTCTTAGGGCAATGTCTGAATGACGAAGATTGTTCCAATGACGTCATTCAGTGTAGAGGAAGTTTCGGTATGAGTTCTGATAAAACATTTCTTTCATAGTGAGGATGAATGAATCATGTTTCCACATGGTTGTATAGGACTGGGATAAGATAAATTGAGCCTTATCAAACTGTATAATATGAATCATATTCTTAATATTTATATTTTATTCCAGTGTATTGTAGACCAATGAGTCCCCCTAACTCTCTAAAATGATACAAAAATATGATTAAAGTAACATCCAAATTCATTGATAGGTCACTTTTCCTATTTGCATTTGATCAAGTTCAACGATTTAACATAAATGTATCCGGTGGTAGGAACCACGGTCATAATGAGCTCTGTATTTTTGGATCCCGATGTCGCCTTTGACCCAGTCAATATTCATTTATTCAATTTAAATCTTTAAAAACATTAAAAAATGTGGGTTATTAATCCTTGAAATTACTAGCTCATGCTGTCACTGTTTGTGCATCCATGGTGGCTAGATCGCAGGCATTGTCTGCGGCTCTAAATTCAGGTAGTGCAATGCATCAGCTAATATCACTGATTCTCTCTTATCTAATAACTGAGTGTAGTGGGTTCGAAAAAATAGTATGTGGATATGCTGACATCTGCGTACGTACTTATCTATTCAACTAACATTTGCGCTCCGAGATAAATGCCCCGGTCTCCAGGAGTTTGTAATTGTAAGTTTGTAAATTTTCATTTTCGGGAACATCCTTCTTTAATACTAGGTACATACTCCCGCCCTCAATATACGACTTAACTGATTAGAAGGAATGACTTCTACACGCAAATAAGCCGACAGCAATCCATTCAACTTTAACGAGTTTAATATCTGAAGTTGGGAGGATCATGCTATAATTTAAACTCTCCTTGTATGCCATCAACCTCCGCCAGCTGCCCACTCCAATAACCTCTCTATGGCTCTGAGCTGGAAAAGTTCCCCATTTCAGAGAACCACTGCGCATAAAATGTCAGCGGAAGCGCTGCTCTGACCCCACTTCCGGTCCCAGCAACGAAAGGAAATGGCTTCTTTTATCATCGCGCGGCAATCCGCTATGGATTGGGCCAGGTGCTCATAGTTGTCCCCTGGGAACATGGTAGTTAAAGGACACGCAATCAGGACTCGACCAAAACCTTTTGTGATCGCTCTTGTCCAAATAGCCTGTGTTCATGACCGTCAGTACTCTGTAATTTCAGCACTAACTGCCTGCTTTATCCTCCTCAAATAGGGGCTTGATTTCACCATGTCATTTTAGATGTTTGTATGGTTAATTTTTTTTAAAACAACTTATACAACCCTTTAATGTAAATCTACGTGCCTTCAAAACTAATGAAATTCCATACTGGTACATGCATCCAAGGATCTAACCAAATTGTTTGTCTTACCATTATGGAATAACTCGATATAAGAAATGGCTGACTATTTTCTTAAAAGAAAAACGCTTTTTGATTACTTAAACATATTATATAAATAACATTAGGGAAGAGAATGAAGTAATTTATGGTCCAATGAAATGACAACTGATTTAGAGGATTTCGAAGTTACTAAGTCCAAAAATACAGGGCGTTCTACCGATTTGAGCTATTCTTCTTGTCGAATGGGTATTTGTACCAATCACCCATTTTTAAGGGTGTCCACCTCGAGATTTTAGCCAATATTTGTAAAATCAACAATTTTATTTTTGATTTGAAAGGCAATTATCAGTGACAAAAATGGTTTAACTAATAAAATGAAGTATTTTTGTTAAAATGTCAATTTTTAAAAGTAATTTTACCACAATTATTTAATAACTAATTTAAGATATGTAGACTTTTGGCATCTTTCTGCATCGGTTTGAATAAAGATCACCATGGCAATTAAAAGTCACCAGGGTGGTCTCGTTAGTATCCTTTACTCAAACATTTGATGGCAATGATTTAAGTTGGCGCTTATAGTTTGGGAACAGATACAGTGTGTGAGCGAGCCGTGGTGGGACAGTACGTTCGTGCACTACTGGATATGGATGATAACTAATAACATACTTATTCTAATTAGTGGGACGGCTGCTTCCGGTACACCTGAAGAAGGGCGGTGGTTTGTCGGGGCAGCCGTGTTGAACATGTCCGCTTTCCTTCCGGCCGCCGGTGCGAGTCCGCCGCGGATGACCTAAAAGTTGTTAATTACTAACAGCTACCGTTGCTGTTGTTGTTCAATCCCCGCCTATGTATGATAAGGCCTGTTTGTTGCGAAGTGTGCCGCACTACTTTCCCAGCCCCACCGAATGAGATATGATCAGATCGAGAACACCCCAACATTGAGCATTCTGTGTTCTATATTAGCAGTCCAGACCTTTTACAAAGCTATTGACAGCTTTTCACTGGTATAAACTCATATAAAACAAAAATAACTTCAGTTGATGAGTGATCTTCGTTATGATGTATTTTTTGAAATATAAAGAACGTAAAACCTGAAGGATCAGGGTGTTGACTGGGTGCTCCAAATAGTTGAATTAGTACCTTTATAATTAAACGATTTCATAAAAAAACTGCAAAGAATTGCAATTATATATATCATTGAAAGATATACCTCATAATCGCATCTGACATAATATATGATATATAATTACATGCTATTTCTATTGCTGGTTCCCAAAACTTTAAATAGTTTAATAGCTTCGGAGGTGGAGCTTGAGAAGTATCAATATTTTATTTCCAAAAAGTTAAAAAAATCACAAAATTAAGTTTTCAGTGTATTAAAAAAAATAATTTAAAGAAAATATCACCAAATAATAGCACTACACCTCATAGACGTGCATGATCGTAGGGCGTAACACTGTTGAATTTTTTATAAGTGTTAAGGGTCAAATTTCCAGTGTTGAGGTAAAATAGTCAATTTATTATTAGTAGTTAAGCTATTATTGAAAGAGCTAATCCTATAGCTTATAATTTATTGATTACTCATATGTTTTTCTTTGTCTTTTTGCAGGTGAGTAACCATTCATTCATCAGTTTGTAGTCTCAAAAAATGTAAGTAGACATTATAAGTGTATTTTTTTTTACAGTAACGTCCTGGTATTCCATTTAAGGAGGAGTGGTGGGTTAAATACCTCTTAATGTCACAAGTATTTAGAGTGTAAAACTTTTTTTTTTAATAAACAATTTTAGAAAAAATATAAAAATTTTGTTTTCAAAATAGCTATAAAAATATAGTAATTATTTATTCTTGTAACTATTATGTCTCAATATATCACGATATTGATATAATATAAGTAGGCATCCTCAAAAGGAATATGGAAGAATCAGACTATTATTTATTTATAAAACACCTTCATTGTCTTTCCACAACTGATAATTTCTTCTTTATTGAAATAGCACTTTTGACAGCTCTAAGCTGTCATCTTCAGTTATCTGCAATTAGTTTTAAATAATAGGATATTTTCATCTTTTAACCAGGGCTGATACATCCACGCTCCTCATTCTACGTCTTTGAGTCATGGAGTATCGAGCGGGGATGTAGCAGCCTTGGTTAAATAGATAGAAATGTGCTAGTGTTTTTTTTAAGAGTTACGTATCCCATATAACTAATTGGTGATAACTGAAGATGACGGCTTTTTCAGTAAAGAAGAAATAATCAGTCGTGGAAAACAAATAAAGACGTTTTATAATTATACCATTCCTCAATCCGCCAGAAATCTTTTTGCTATTTATTTATTCAACAAGTGTAACCGGAGTCAGTGGCCATAGTGGAGGGGGGGGGATGAGAGGTAGTTGACCTCCTCGGTAAAATATTTAAAACGTGAAGATTCTGTTATATATTGTTGTGATATTAGATATTGTGGAGTTTTTATATAATATTAATCCAACTTATCAAGAAGGCAAAATAAAAACAAGTGAGAGTGTATGAAAAAAACAAAAGGGAGTATAGTTGTTGTTGTATCATAAGAAACACACACAGAATTACTCTCTAGTTTTAGCCAATTATAATTAGTATAGTTGTTGTTGTGACAATGAAAACACACAGAGAATTATACTCATCTAGTTTTAGGATCATCCTGTAATATATGTTATTAGCTTGAGATTGTGAGTAAGAAAAACTTAAAAACTTTGTTGGTTAGTGGTTATTGACTTAAAGCAGAACGGAAGAGAAATAGCACGAAGAGAAGAAGTATTAATTTTGTTTAAAGAATGAAGAGAATTAAAGAAGAAAAGGAATCGAATTTATAGACAAGTATTTATATAATTAATATAAGTTTATTTTTTTTATGTTTGTAAAATTAAAATCATTTTTTTGCTAGAATTATTTTTGTTAATAGTACCTAATAATAAATAAAATAAATTTAAAGTAAAAGTTAACAATAAAACTAAAATATTTGAAGAACGTAATAATATATTAAATATTACTAACTAATAATAACTAAGAAAGCAATATTATATAGTTTATAGACTATTGATTCCGGAAGAAAGTATATTTAGTTATAAAATTATATGTAGTCGTTACTAACCCGAGTTCGAAACCCTGACTCGAAGCTACTTTTTTCCCTTAAGCAGTATCAATAATTGTTGAGAAATTTTGAATATCCAACAATAGAGTACACGAGTACACTCGCTATTAGTATAGCGGTGGCCTTAACTGACATTTTGTTTTTTTGGAGTGATTACTGAATGTGGGTTGAACCTTAATGAATGAAAATATTGGTGCCTGCCCTCAGTTTATTATTTTGATAAACAACGGTTTTTTTTTTGGTCATCGATCCCGTTTGTGTTGTTTAATAATAAACTTTGTTTGGACAAAAATCCGTTAATTTATTAGGCACTGACAGTTATCATCATTTTTAAATTGAATACTAAAGAGGAAAATGGATCCGAATCGTTTCATTTTAGAGCGTTACCGTTGCCGCCGGAAAAGAGTCAGAAAAATATAATTTTGAAAAAGAGACAGAGCCGTCTAACGTTCAAAATAATTACTTGTCTGTCCTACTGTAACTAGTTACGAAGTAACGGTTTAATTCTAGTTGGCGGAAGAACAATGGAAAAAACGTTTTTTCTCGCTTTCACTAACCCTGGCTGGATGGCAGGCTCCCTTGTTTGGAAAGTGTCTCCGCGGTAGAAATATTTTTTTTTTTTGTTCGAGTTCTGTCAGTGGTAGAAATTTCTATGATAGTTTAAAGTTTGTTTTCACTTCTGTCAGTTTGACTGATGGAAGTATTAGGTACAAATTGTTGGGGGTTTCTTTCTCTTCGGGTAGAGAGTATCTCCGTTTTTTTAAATTTATAAATCAAACAACAAATAATAAAATTCCTTTAGAATTTAATTTAACTCGCTGCGAAATTATTGTGAAGTTTTCATTATTATTTTTGATAATTTTCATTTCCTGTACTTAAGCAAGTTAAAAGGTATATTTTTAACAAAATTTAGATATAGTTACTGGTTTTTTGATGTCCCATTTGTGCTGTAAAGATATAAATAAGTTGAATGTTTTGTTGAAAGATCTGTTTGAATTGATGAAAAAGAGTTTTCAGGTTTTCATCAAGTTAATTCAAGGAGAACGTTTTGACACACTATGTACGCCTGCATCAGGTCCGTGTGGGGAGGAGGTTGAGACATTTGGCGAACTGAATTCACAGTTTATCGAAATGTTGTCCATGAATTGAAAAACCTGAGCCGTTGTCCAACCAAGACCATCAACTCATTTATATACTCACGCCTGACAATGAACTCGCACTATTATAACCATGTAACTTGTACATTTTAAATGAGGTATTCAATTTATTTTTTCTATGGGGATGGTTCCAGTCGGGGTTCCATGAGCCTACTGAGGGTAAGTGAGTTGAATAAATTAAAGTTGAGAGGTAGAAACAGCCTAGCACGAACCACGCAAACTCGGTTTGACTTACAGTTTAATGACATGTTGCGCCATGGATTTAATTAAAATTTAATTTTTTATGTTACTTGATGTTTCCTGATGTATAATAGGTTATCTCATCGTTGGTGTCCTTTTTTTTATTTAATTAATGTACACTATTACATATATAGCTTGTTTTATATGGTTTCTTATCTTATGTTATATAATCTCCTTTTATAAGTAAACGAAACCTCTACAGTATTTCCTAATTATTTTCTCCAGGAAGTCTTGTTTTTTTCTTAAACTCTCGTCGAAATGAGTTTTTATTGTTTTTGATGCCGTTCAGTATAGAATATGGTAGGTAATTGTTTCTACTCAAAACGGGAGTCTTTCTCAAGTTTATTTCGTTGAGCGCTACGAACTATAACTTGTTATTCTCTCAGATGAGAATCGAACCCATGCCGCCTCGGTCATCATGGATACTTGGTGTATGCTACATCGCCTACAGGGGCACCTAACGGTTTTGTGGTTATTAAACTTGTTAAATTAACGGAAACCATTAAGAATGAGATGTGTTTACTAATGTAGATTTTCCAGCTGATATTCAGCATTTGATTTTTCCTAGAACCGCCCCTGACATAGCCTCGGTGTTGTAAGATATATTATATTTATTTTATAATTTATGCAAGAGAATTACATTTTAGTCGGTGGGCATCGATTTGGTACAGTTTAAAAACTCTCAACAATGCTTAAACCTTTAATAACGACATAAAAATTATTTTATTAATCAACTGGTTGCAAATTGCATTACTTAAAAAATGCAGTAAACATCACTTTTATCAAGGAAATTATCGAGTGGTATTCTAATATTATTATTAAATTTGGGTTGAACGGTAGTAATAATTTTATCAGCTCAGAGGAGAGATGAAATGCATAATATTTTAGAAAAAATAAACCCCAACGTTCCCTCTGTCATTTGATAAATAGAAATGAAGTTTTGAGTATTTCGGGTTGTATCAACAATTGGAGATGTCTCCGTAAGTCTTATAATGACTAACAAAAATATTTCAATTCTCTACCAGATGGACTAAAAGATGGTGGCGATAAAAGCTTATAAGGTTACGTATAACACAATATAATACAAGCGTGTAATGATCAAAAACGTTATGAAATAGTAATTATTTAGTTAAAAGAGAAGTATTAATTTTTTTTTTTTTTTATATAGTTTCGTTTATAAAACTTCTTGAGATAGAGCTTTTATGTTTGCAAAAAAATTGTCTGTTGCATAAACATAATTGTCTTTTTTATAGCGTGCAAATAGCCGTAGACGAATTATACACCTTTTCCATTGAGCCCGCCTGAAGTCATGCATGAAATGTCTTGGCAGTAACGATTTTGACATTATATTTATTCAATAAGTGCACAAATTACATTTTCTCTATTATAGTAGCCTAACTCTACGAAATATAACTTAGAGATTGATATTTAAATGTTTATTGTTTATACATGTTTTATTATTTTCTAAAATAAAATTTCCACCTCTGTAACATCATGACATTTTGTGATACTTTAGTTATCCTCATAAAATACTTTCCGAAAATGTTAAAATTACATATTTTGCAATTTTTAAATACACTATTTTGCACGTGTGTATCATACGAATTCTTTCAAATTTCCTAAATTGTGCTAAAAAAATATTATGTTATATATACCGCCACTCACAAATTCGCTCACACCATTTTATAATTAGCTTATGAAACAGATTATAAAAAAAATGTAGGATTTGTAGTTAAACTGACCAAAAATTAGCAATAGAATCTTCACTCACGAAACTGTTCTCATGTATAATTTACTAAGACTACCTAAGTTTAAAGAGATAAACACATAAAGGACTGATATTAAAATTGTGTTTACTAAAAGCTTGATAAATTTGTCTCCATGTTGTTGTTTGGATGGATTAATAAATACTACGTTTATGACAGTGTAAACATTGAAAATATTTCATTGGTATGAACGAATTAGTGAATCAACGTATACTTGAGTTAAGTAAAGGGTATTGAAGTATCGGGGCAAAAACCATAAAATAAAATGTAGTATGTAACTTGATAGGAAACCTGATCATTCGTAGCACATTAACAAATGGAATGGACATTAAAGATGGCAATGTAAAGACAAATTAGAATACTCAGAAAAATGATATTTGAAAAGGAAATCACGAATTTAATTTAATTTAAGCTAAATTTGAAAGTTAACATATTTTAAATGTTAAGGTAATTAAAAAAATGAAATGATTTATTTTTAATCAACGAGACTGATTATTTCTTTATCAAATCAATTTTTTTTTTTATGTTCTTATTAAGTATTTAAGAAACACACTTTGCGCCCGTAAATGTATTTCTCCCCGTAAAAAAATCTCTCTTCCATTTTAGAAGTCTGAGAATGAGTATTTGATGTCCAATCGTAAGTAAATGTTTAAGTGATCGACTGCAGAATTAGCGTTTATGGTGGGTAGGTGACCTCAATAATATCATAGGGCATAAAATTTGATATCGACAATAAAAACTTGCAGTAGCACACAATTAAGGGTTTCGATGATCTTACTAATTACCTCGCCTTTATCGATATCCTTTAGTATTTTATTGAATTATTGTTGTTATCGACCACACGAATTCAAAAGCAGTTTATCTAACACACCCCCTTGATTGGTACTGCCAATTTGTCACCACAGCCCACATCTGTTTTATTTTATGATCGACAAACTTCGAATCAAAGACTATAACTGAAAAGATAATTACAGATTCAACATTTGCGGGGTTTACACGAATTTCGCTATGGTATGCTGTCATGACACATTTTGTTCCCCCCCCCCATATCATCTTATTACAAAATCATTACATAATTCAATATAGATTATATTTCCTGTAGCTTGGCTACATTTTATACAATTTCTGATTTCTACACATTGTGATATGCGCTTGTACAAGTTTATAAGGATGTACATTATAGATTAATTTACTGATAATTTAATGACAAAAACGTGGAAACAAACAAAAAACAGTTTATGGGGCAATCGAAAAATCAAACCTAGTGAGAATAGAAATATTCCAATCAAAACTGCCTCGACTTATCACCGGTGCACCTTATTGTTGCAGACCTACATATTTACCCGTATCAAGACTCTGTACTGAAATTCTATCAAAAACTTAATAAAAATTAATCAAAAGCTAAAACTGCCATGACACGTTTTTTTTTTTTTTTTTCAAAACCCCTTATTTAATATATATGATTAATTATATTTTTATATATTAATTATCCATATTTAGGACAGGACAGGACACCCAAATCCTCGCCTACTTAAACTAGCAACACAAGACTTCCCTACACACCACGACAATTCAGGAGGAACTGCATTAGGGGTTTATTGGTGTATATAAACTACCACCAAAATTTGATCAGCACATCACCCACCCCTGCAGGCATCACGGGATGTTCTTTACTTCAAGCCATTCATGCCTATTTGTTCCTATTCTGGGTATTGTTATTTATTTGTTGTACGCAGTTGTGCTTAAATCAATATTACAACAAAAAATGATTACTAGACCAGCCATCAAGCATATTTTTAATCATCACGTCGAGATATCTAATTTTACATTGGTAGCCTACCCCTTTGCTTATCAATGATTTTACTCATTGGACAGGCAGACAAATGGCTAACAACCCAAGTGTTTCCGATTTTGATAGAAATCAAAAACCTAATAAGCACCTTAAGGCGCTAGACAGTCTGCAGCAGTAGCACGGGCGCTGTGCCCCACTGAACAGCGGTTACCACTCATTGAAGGGGCGACCGTTAGGCCGTCTCCAACGAGCACATCCGACACCCTTGGCCAGGAGTCCGCTGATTGGCCCACAACATGCATGTCCGTTCGTCTTTTTTTTCTGCTTCCACACCCAGTAGTTGCCGCGCCACGGTGCAGAGTCTGCCTCCGCAGAACTAGGCCTATTAATCGATTACTGTGCGTGTCCCGAGCAACCACCCGCATCACTTTCACTCCAGTATCCGTGTCTTATCTCCCGTCCCGTTATCTTTACCTAGATGTATCTCCTCCCCCTTTTCTCTGCTAAGTTATACTCTGATATTGTATTACAGGGAGTGGTCCGTCTACCGGGTAAGGGAGTAAGTAAATACGATATGTGTGTATGTGAGGTTCTTACTTGGCCAGTAGCTGACGATTTATTTACAAGTAATTAGCTAAGGATTGTGTGCCGCATCCCGTATGTTGCTATACTTCCATAAATCATGATCATGGCCGCATAATCAGCCTACAAATGCCCTATATCAACAAGGTTTCTTACCTCGGCCGAAACCACACTTACACCGTATTATGTGACACCGTGCCCCGACTCCGAAGAACTTGGGGTAGGTCATTGTTTCATGTGGAGATGTGTATTGTGCGGGGTACATTGTATCAAAAACATTCTTTCATATAGCTTAAATTAATGTGTGCCACCAAGGTAACTTTTTTTAGTTGGGTCAATACGTCTAAAACCATTACCTTCACCAAGTTTTCATGTACAATTTAGCTGTGTGTGTGAATCTCTAGCAGGTCTGCTCAGTTTAAATAGCATACATAATTACTTAATTTAATTAAATATAGTAGTTTATGGACTGAGCTGTTATATATATTTTTTTACCATCAGACCTAGCTTTATAAGAGAAACCCGGTACGGCTCGTATGATAATACAACGTTAAAATAGCTCCTCTTATATACACAGCCTGATCATTTGAACTCCATGTGGATGAAAATGTTAACTAAATGTATTGTGCTTATGTATTTATGTTAGCTCTTTTACATAGTTTTTATCTAGATCCTCCGATTAAATTTCTTACCTTATAGAAAACTATTCATAACCATTAAGGACTCGGGGGTCTCCGGATGGCATGGGGTGCTTTCTCGGGTTCGCCAAATGAGTTTAAATATACCAACCGTGAAGTTGATTTATGTTTTTACGCCCAAATCCACCCTTAACCTCAATATTGCGATATCTAAGAAGTTTCTGATTGAATCAATTTTGAATAGGTTACCTATTATAGCTATGGAAATAGTTATAAGGTTTTATTACGAGTTCTTACTATCGTAGATTGATTAGTAGTCTTTATCACAGCAATATAATATTGCTTGACAAAATTACCTAATAATTTCTCTTAGATTTGATGGATTTCAACCTTTTTTAACGGTCCAAAGTAAAAAAAAGAAAAAAGAATCCTAACTTTTATGCATAGCTACTATTTCTCAGTAAATATGAGTGTTAAGGGATAAAATTATTCAGCTCGTGACCCCGCACAGCATCTTATTAGGTACTGAACACTAATCTCGCCAACTTTTACACGATTCTGACAGTAATTTCGACTTGGGTGTGGGAGGGGTGAAATCTTAGGGTTCCGAGGTATTTTCTTTCTCACAGCTAAATTTGGTGTGATTATGGCACTAAACAGAGATTGTGAGGAGAGGTGTGGTTATAGTTTAGGATGAATGTGCGAAGTGTGAGTAGTTCTACTTACCTGTTAAAAAGGTTTAGCAGCAAATTAATACATTTTACTTTATTAAAGTATTAGTTTTGTCCGTTTCTCGCACAGAGAACTTGGGGTAGGTCATTGTTTGATGCGGTGATGTGAAAAACCTTCCGTCATTCGGTTCAATATATATCTTATAATTAACATGTGCAAGCAAAGTAACTTTTTTAGTTTGGTCAATACTTATGAGACCATTACTTTCACTAAGTTTTTATATAGAATTTAGCTGTGTATTTGGATCTTTGGCTCGTAACCTCAGTTTATGTGACCATGTAGTTGGCATCAAACGAAAATAAGAATGGTTTAAAATATGAATTTTCTTTTTAACAATCTCAAAAATGGTTGATTGGTAGTATTAACGGATTTTAAGATTTCGAATAAGAAATTCTTACGGTAAAGCAGAATACATATATATTCAATTGATATTAATTACATGATTTACAAATTTTTAACCTTTACAAATTGACTAGGTTCGTTGTTCCTTTTGTCTTGGGCCAGGGAATGTAATTAACAATGATTGCTTCTATTTTTTGTTAGTTACCCCATTACGTAAAGCAAACGAACCCAAATTGGCTGGTAATGGGGTAATTACTTGTACGAATGATCCTTCGCTTATTACGTTCAATTATACATACAATGGAACCTGAAAGAAAATCTAGGCCAGTCTTTACAGTTTCCTATTGTTCTGGTGAAGGCTAACGATAGGAAATTGGCTTTGATTTACTTAGTTGTATGTGATGGAAAGTATTACAGAAAAAATTATTTTATGAAAAATTAATTTATCTATTTATCAACTTTTATTTAATGACAAATGAAACAGTCAGTTATATTTAATTGCATGTACAAAATCCTGTTTTAATACTTTATTGTAGTCTTTTAGGACTCATAGCGTACTCGGGACAGTCTAAGTTAGTAAGGAAGTGATACATTCAGGGAAGGTTCTGGCAGTATCCATTCTTGCTCAATATAAATGTGGCTGGGACGATGGGGGTTTTTGGGTTTGTTTATTTGTACTATAATACTGTAGTGTTCCATAGGTAGTAGGTAGTATAAGACCTATTTATTGAGGGAGGTTTAGTAGCATTATCGGCAGGTTAGTAGTGGTAGTTATATAACAAGAGGGTACAGTTTTAAGTTTATTTTGTGAAATATGTAGATACTGGTTTCTATAATAAAACCCTTTTTTGATAATGGTTTCTAATTTTCAAAACCTAGACCATTTCTGTACCCAAAGTACATTTTTTGGGGTGTCTCGCAGAATCATTGCAGTTATATTATAGACCCTGTATGTTCTTGATTTGATTCTTTCCTTATCTGCATCCTAGGCCAAGTATTACTTTGTCTCCTACCGTTTACTTGTTCAGTGACCCACATCTCTTCCTTCTGGTTCACCGTGTTGGGAATCCTGTGCTGCTCGAATCGAGCCTTATCTGATCTTACCAGCCACTTATGGCGTTATGTTTCTGTCTAGTTTCTAATTGTCTTAATTACCGGCCGTTCACCGATCTAACTGTTGCTTACCAGCTCCGGGGCCGGGTCTATTTACGATATTCATCGGAGATTCTTCTATAATTGGCAGCAGTGTTGTCGACTTACGTTGACGTTTCAATAGTATTTACAACCAGCTGTGCACTATAGATTCTTCAGGCATCTACTCTCATGGAAAGTTGCAACGGAATCGATATTGAGTATGTGTGCGATAATGCTGCGTTAATTTCTTTTGTTTCTAAGCGAAACTTATTAGTAACGTTGCTCACCTAAAACAATTTTATTTTCTGGAACATGTACACATGATCTGGGCTACGATACTTATTGTTTTTTTTTTTAATATAGAATTCAGAGGGGAAAAATAATTTTTGTTTGTACCAGATCTGGTGAGGAAAATGTCGTCTGTTGACCTCTTGGCATTTTTGAAAGTTCAATTGACGCATTCTTCCCTCCTGTAAATATATATTCAAAACGATATTTATTTATTATTTTTCAGGTAATGGTAAATAGTCGTTCAATTCTCGATTCTCCTTAGCCTTTCTGCGAAAAGCCTATTGATTAACAATATTCGTTACTCAATAATGATAACAAGTCATCTTGTCTGTTTTTGATAAGCTGTTGATAAGACGTTTTTTGCCTTATACTATCCGAGATGGTCTATCTAATGATCTAATGACATGCCGATTGGTCGTACAATTTAATTATTAATTGTTCAATGTTAAGTTAAGTACGAAATTTAAGATTTGTCAGAAGAGGTTTGTAATTGTAGGACGGCTGATAGTTCAGGAAACTCTATAATGTCCTCGATTGAGCATGTGGGTTTGACTATCTTTTGTACTTTAATTGGGATTTTCAAGAAGAACAGGTAGCACTCAACGCGTCCCACTTCCTTAGCATGAAGGACTAACCATCATTTCGAGGGCTCTTGTTATTTTACAAGGTTGATGTAAACCCTTAAAAATCTATAAAGTTTTGTAAGAAAAAAAAAAAGGAAAAAATAAGAACATGTAATCAATTAAGCATGTTGTGACCCTATTGTGATGTTAGTTATGCTCATGTAGACACATTACAAGGATGCTATATGTCATCCCGTTATATGCTCACAACGGTACATTTCATTTGAGAAATTTCCACGGGCACGCGTGACTAAAACCTGTTAGCACAATACATTCTCGTAGATTGAAGTTGATATTGACAAGACTGTAAGGAAATTACTTATTTTACAGTTAGTATAAATCTTGTTCATATTTGATGGACTTGGATGTAATAAATCTAGGTAATCTAAGTTACATCGAGAAGCTCAAAGATAATCAGTTTATCTTCATAGTTCCTGATCATTTCATGAGCCTTACAGTACACCCATCATCATATATTGGTATCTCTGAGGTCCTAATGTGTAGGGAATAATTGTGTTTTATATTTATCCATTTCTGATTTCGAAGATCAAAGTTCGTATTTAAGGCTCATTCGGAGAAGAATTCAAGATAGATTTCAGAGTGAGTACCTGTACAAACTATATATTTCCCCCCAAATTTTTCATAATAAACCACTGCATACAAACTTTAAATCAAAATTTAAATGTACAACATTGTTATCTCTTTTGAAATATTATCGCATATATAACATATATAAATATATGTTTTACCAGGTAAAAGTGTATTACCTTGAAGTTGATGAATACCTTTTTGCGTTGATATATACTTTGGAAAATTCCATTACCGCATGTCCGTGCGACAAACCATTGGAGCTCTATTCACTCCGATTCGTCATTCATGAAATCTCCCAATCTTTAAATCTTGACTTCACTAGTTCCTTATTAGCCCTCCAATATAGCAATTCGTCCTGATTATATTTGTTTATTTAATTTTCATACATCCCAGCAAACAGCTCCCCCCCCCCCTGTGATAGTTCCTACATTTAGTTTCTAAGTTGCAATGTCATCCACCTTTACTCTTATTTTCTTTCAATCTGATGCTGTTGGTTCGTTGCGTTCATCATAAACATAGGCCATTACGATTATTACCATAAAAGGACATAGGCGTTATTGTTTGTGAGGTGTTCCTCATCATTGCAATTTTCCTTTCCAAATTTCCCGGTGTTTTTTTTTTCAATATTGACTGCAGTGTTCGCATTATAGCCTTTCGCAGCTAGTCGAGTTAAAAGGAGTGTTTTATGTGCATTAAAAGTCGTCCTCGTTCCACTGGTCCGGCCGGACGCACGCTTCACAGCCCCACTTCCTGCCTGACCCCCATCTGTACCTTTGTTTGTCCAACCTCGCATAATGGTTTTGAATGACGCGCTTATTTTTGACTTCTTTTCAAAAATCTTTATATTGATTAGTACCTCAGCCAATTTTAATGTTGAATCAACTTTATTTAAAAATTATTAGATACGTCTTATGACATATTTTATAATGGCAGTATCCTTTCAAAAATGTATAGCTTTTATTGGGGCCTACAATTCATTGTTGTAAGGTGTAGGCCGTATGAAATACGCCAACTATTTCCCGTTTAAATCCTTTAACTAACGGGTGATAAAATAAGTATACGCATCGAGAAAAAAAACCCAGACGGTTTTTAATGAAAACGAACCATATAGTAATAAAGCATAAATATGCAAGGTTTCAGCTAAATTACGTTCTATGTTACATTTTAAGTTTTATACTAAGGTAATCAAATTCAACAGATGTTGTTGCTATGGCACTTTACCTAGCTGGAATGGTATGTTCTGTAATTGGAACACTGTCTTTGCCGCAGTTGCGTAAGGAACCTCTATTGGAAGGTACGTCGAAGGTTATTCAGTTAAAAACCCAGTTTCGCAAAAATGAAACATAAACCGTTATTCCGACTGAACCTTTGGATTGTTATACGATAAACATAGTACAAAAAAATATTAGGATGTGGGGAAATAATGAACTCACCTAGGCAGGGTTGTCCTGAAGATGCGGTTTTCTTTCCTGGGATCGCTGACACCTTATCAGGGATTCATCAGATTTATGCAGTCATGTCGAAAATTGTGTCATTGTCACGTCTCTTGCGATTGCTGTAGCATTGTGAGAATCTTTTGTCATAGGCTACACGTAGTGTACAATTGAATTATTCTGTCGTGAAATATTCGAATTTATTACTTCATAGCTATTATTCTTTGGAGTTAAGAACAAAAAAGAGTGTATACTGCCCACATATCTAAAAACATGTATGCGAATTGCGGTTTCACTTCATCTTTTATGCATGGCACAGGACAGACGTTTATAAAAAGAAATGCTAATAAGAAGGATAAAACGGTAATGATAAAGAAATGTAAGAAATACAAACAATCAAAATAAATGATTTGACGGCTTAGCACTGTTTCGTTGATTTTAATCGCGAGTTGTTTCACCCTTACGATTATACATTATTTACCTTACCCTATTACATATCATTTATTTATTGTTTGTTAGGCGAACATTGTGTTTATTTAGTTAGTAAATACATTTATATATTTTGTTCGCCTATTTTTTTACTTAACAATATATTTTTCTCTTCCAGGTAAGAATTCAAGTAACAAATAAGCGATACCTCCTCTGCAAGTAAAGACACAATTATCATTTAGCAACATGATTATACTTTTTATAAATTACTATAATTATTTATATTGGTAAATTTTCCCTCATCATGATGTTAAATTTATGAATATTAACATTCCCCTGCAAACACTGTAATGAATGTAATGAAAATTATCTCCTACACCGTATAATGGTTTCGAATTCAATCATAAATTATGTTTTTGCCTCTTGTCCGTTAGTGATGAAAATATGACTGCCAGAAGTAACTTATCTATGTTAGGTTGTAATTAACTATGAAATCAGACCCTTGAAATATTTCGTTGTGCCGACATTGCTGTAATGTTAGTTCAGCTTTGAAGTTGGTAACACTAAATTATAATCACATATTCCGTTTGCCCAAACTCCTGCACAGTGGCCCTGGGCTGTATGTATTACGCCTTTGACCTAGAAATGAACAGCGAAGAGTAAATTTAAATATTCATTTTATAGCGTCAATTTATACTCCTAATGTTCTTACTGAAGACCACAGGATTATTTCTATCCTGTCTGATTAATTACTTAGTCAATACTTCTTCGATATAACGCGCAACTCAAGTTAATCCGATTTATCTATCCATATCAGTACATACCTGGGGATTGACTACTCTTATAGATAAATAGTGGTATATTTTTCTTATAAACATTCCGATTTCTTTACTGTTTCCTGAGATATTATTTAGTAAGCAGCCATGTATTATGTATAGTATCTTGATTATTTACGAATTGGTTATGCTATATATTATGCCATGAAGTTATATTTGGTTATGGTATTCGCCTTTAGTATTTTTAAATATGTACTGTTGACATTTCTTGAACTTTGTATTTGACTTCTGAACAATTGTTAAAAGGCATCCAAATAATATGTCACAATAATGACTATGGATATTCCAATTGATATATGACAGTGTATAATTTGTTATAACTTGTTTTTCCTAAATTGTTTTCTTTTTGTGTTTCTTAGAGGTTTTTTAGTCTTCATTTTCTTCCTCTTTTGATTCAAATGGTGATCTATGATATTAGCATTGCATTCCTACGATATTGGTTAATGCTAATCTTAAAAAAAATTATCATCTAATAGAATAATAGTTATCCTATTAATCTATTTATATAATTACCTGTATATTATAATGTATATAATTATCCTTAAGTATCTTTGAAGTTAATATTAAGTTTATCACTAAATAAGTTGACTTTATTGTGATGAATATTGACATAACTTCTTGTCAACCCTATGGCCCTGTAAGGATGTTAATCAACCCTTATTGAAATAAATAAATAAAACATGGAATGTATAAGTAGAAACTTATTTGACGTGTTAGATACGCTTAAATAAAAATTCAATTTTCTCCTGATTTCTTCCTCAAGTATATATTTCCTAAATATATTCTGTTATTAATAAGTAAAATGTAAAGATAAGAGCAGTGAAAGTTAATTACAAAGCCTTTCTTTTCAGTTGAGGAGTGATAAATATTTTATGCATTTATTCGTTCGATAGTAACGTAAATCATAATGTATAGTTATTTTCAAATAAATTATCTATTTTTCTGATAAATCTTTTTAGTTGAAACTTTCCAACAGCTTGGTTGTATCGCAGAATTTGGTTTGGAAATATTCCCCTCTTTTTTTTTAAAAAACATACGCTTTTCTCTAATTTTAAATTGGATCGGGGTCAGTGACTAAACGCAAGAACCCGACATGACAAAAGTAATAATACAAGATTAAATTGCTATAAATAGGAGTCTTGTATTTTTATCCGAGGTTTACCTAATTTTTGTTTTTGAAAACGGTGGATAAAATTTATAAATCATTCGTTTTGTTACGGCATTAAGGAGTGCGATAGTAACAGTAACTTGGCATCGAAAATGGTTCTTAAGCTTTTCATTTATTTTTAAGAACCTTTGAGCGCAGAGCTGCTCGAATTAATGGGAACAGGTGGAGAGACAGGCGGCATGAAGGTCGTACTGAGGATTTCGAGTTGGTTTCTGGGAGACCACAAGTCAGTTAGCTGCAAGGCTGTAGAAAGTTTTTGTCCTAATAGTGGTCTGATTTAAAAATTAATACGGTTTTTTTTTTGTCTGACCTTTTGGACATTACTTCGGGTTATCCGATGACCAGGTCATTTTGATAAGGAGAACAGGGTCACATTATTTATTGCAGGCTAGATCTTAAGAAAGTTACCATTTTTTTTAAATCTTAAATCTGAGTGAGTTTAAAATTTCTCTTTTTCAAAAGACGTTTCGCAACCGCATTGATGTGCTTAATTTTTTTAGAAAGGCTCATTCATAAAGATCATTTTGAGGCTGTTTTTGAATGCTATGATTCACTTAACAGTTCATATGACATGTTTTGCTTTCAACAAATTTTTAATTAATTTACTACTCGAAATAAAATATGTATGAGGTACCTCCATTTGTTTAAGTGGTGCTCCGGGACGGATAAGTTACATTTAAGATTTTATTTTTAAAAGTAGTGGTTAATATCTTATCCATTAGTACATAAGTTCATTATCAGGCAACATTTACACAACCGGGAAAAAAAAATCTTGATACAATCACAATAAATTTTATTTTTTTTTCACTTTGAACAACAATAGTTTACCTTATGTAAATCAAATGCTTTGATAAACACTTCTTGTCCCGTTCGCATCATGATTTCAGCAATAAAAATTATGAATTAATAAAAAAATTTATACAGGAGGTAAAGTACAATTTAAAAAAAATTATTATCTACTAATACATCCTTCAATAAAGCATATATATCTAAGATTTTTTTTTTGAACATTATCGT
The DNA here is from genome assembly GCA_930367205.1 of Acanthosoma haemorrhoidale. Lineage (NCBI taxonomy): Eukaryota > Metazoa > Arthropoda > Insecta > Hemiptera > Acanthosomatidae > Acanthosoma > Acanthosoma haemorrhoidale. The sequence goes on along the minus strand of OV884015.1, from coordinate 80,329,883 downwards.
AAGCTCATTTAGGAGAGCTCGTTTTATTTCACTGTGGCCAGGATGAATTTTGTTAGAGAACTGCAACTAAGCTGGCTTTCTTTATTAAGTTGATTTATATAGGGATGGTGCACCCTAAAAGAAACACAGTAATAGTAGTGGGTGAATAATTATAAATCGCAAAAAAAAAAAAGGCAAGAAAACTGCTTGATTTTTTATTCAGGGATATGGGGTTAGTTTTCACAGCTTAATTTGAATAACTTGAAAAACGTATCCTGCTGGAAAGGTAAGTTATGTCCGTCATTCGGAACTCAACTTCCCACCTCGCGCACATTTCAAATTGTCACAGCCCACTGCGCAATAATAGCTGCCTACGGATTTATTGTCTCGATGTAGGCGTGTTCTTTATTTGCACTACGTCACTCCCAACGATGCCACCTTCAGTCTAAAATTAATTCCGCCCGTGTGCATTGGTTCCGGTGGGCAGAGGTTCTCGGACCCGATGTGGGCTTGTTCCCACGGACTCCAAGGAGCATCTCTTCTAGCGGTCCGCAAACGACTCTTTCATCGTCGGGTTGCCATCTTTTGCCCGATAATCGGGTAAAATGATCTGAAAGGTGTACAAATTTGTATTCACCGTTGAGTCATTGTTAACACCTACCCGTGTATAGACATGAAATTACTGCTGCTTATCCCTTATTAATCAATCTTAGCACTGTACTAGCACAAAGACTTTACTACTAAAGTATTATATAACTTCGAATTATTCGAAGTATTATATGACAATGCGTTCGAAATGTTATTCACTTCTTACATAAGGATTTCTGGGTTTTTTTCAATAGTTTCACAAAAACTTTTATTTTGAACATACGAAACAACAAAAAAAGAATCATTCAATACTATAACTCATCCAATAGACATCCTCAACTTCTCTCTCGGTCTTAACTTTAACAGGCGATGCGATTAATCTGAGCTCTCGCAGATTCAACGAACCTGCTTTTGTTTAATTGTATTAAAATGAATGTTTGCTGCATTTGCTTTTTCCATATCCCTTCGACTGAAACTCCTCATATACAAGAGCGTCCTGAGGCCAGCTCTACTGTTTGGGACACCACTCTTTAGATTCCTACATGCCAGTACCATAACTCGACTCCAGAGCTTCCAGAACAACATCCTGCGAACGGCACTGTGGCATACCCCTTTTCGTGAAATGAAGGCTTCCGACATGCACGAAACGTTCGAGCTCCCCACCATCACCGAAGCCATCAGATGACGTCACATCAAGTTCTTCGACTCGATGAAGCACAGTCTAAACCCTCTCTTCCGAGACATGACACCACCACCGCTACCGGCACGATGGCAACTCACAAGATCACACTTCACAAGTAAAGCAGAAGAAATGGTTGACATCATGGCGCTTGGCCCACCAACAACAAGCCTCTAAGGGGCACCCTCACTGATATCAGACTAACTACGCCTGCACTACATGCCTAGAGAAGACTCTAGGCCCAGCCACCAGTGGACTCTCACCACTGTACAGTAACAATCAACCTCCACCGAGGATTCCCACACTGCTTACTCCTCTCACACCACCTTCAAGCAGGTCCTCCTAGTACAAGGATCCGATCACCCTAAATATTTTATATGTATCCCTCATCCGAAAATTCTAACTAGAGAGCTTAGAAAAAAAAAAAAAATTTGCTTTTTAAACATCTATGGACAATCAATGTATAATGTACATTATTAGTCATTAAACAGACAAATGTCCAAAGGTTCGTAAGTCTCGTAAACATTGAACTATTTTTGGCCAGTTAAATAATCTTTGTAGAAGAGAGTATTTTATAAGAAAAGCTTTATTATGAAGTACAAGCAAAACACTGATATATACAATTATTAAGAGTTATGTTACTACCTACTGGGTCGGAGGTTTAGGATCGAGTGTGAACAAGTGTGAACTAAAGCTGAGACATATGTGTATGAGAGAAGGGTAGTTTCGGGGATTGAGAGCTAGGTCTAGGAAGGATGCGGTCGCTTACTTCAAAATATCAGGGACTTCCATGAAGTCACGAGGCAGGTATACAGTTCTGCTCAACCCCCTTCTACTTTTAAAATTATATATAACATTAGCATTATTTAACTGGCCTAGATCGCTATCGTTGATTTTTGAATGTCCCGAATTCACTAAAAAATCATGAAACGGACTTTCAAATCGTTAGCTTATCAAACGGCTAAAACTCGTGAAAAATTGTATTCCAATTTGTTAAAAATCTATGTTTCTCTTTTCTTACAGTATATATCAATTTTTCGAAATAGTGCATCCTATATCGCCAAAATCATGGGCGAAGAAGCAGCAACTGAATCAGGTAATACAATATAAAGGCAGCAATTGTTCGTTAACTTTGAGTTCTTAATGTTTCCTCTGTTTAAAAATCTATTTTGATGAAGTAATTTAATTTTTGGATTACCCTATTTTAACATTGAACCCATCTCTTCCGATAAATCTTTCTCGATTCTGTATGAGAATCGAAGGCGGCCACAGTCTCGGGGGAGTCAGACGATCCACGAAACAGGCACTAGCGCGAGGAACGTGATGGTGAGGAACGGGTCTGGAGGTTTTTCAGCAGCATGCTCCGTTATAGCATCTAGCTGTCTGCTCCTGTCGTATGTACACCTCCTCAAAAAATGGTTTTATGGATATCAAATTTTATATCGTAAATATTAGTTCATTAAAAAAGTTTTTTTTTTTAGTTTTTTTTTCTTCATAGCCCCTTTAAATTTACAGATAATTATATATAATTATAGATCCTCAGGTGAATCTATTTACAAATTATTTTGTATATCCTGTAGCATCACTACATTATATACAGGTTTTGTTATTTTATAGAAATTATATAATCGAATAAACAAGCATAATGATATACATTATACGTGACTAGACTAAACTGACTAATAAGGTGATGGGGCTCACCTTTTTGATAAACCTTAAAACTAACTTACATACTAATTCTTATCCTAATTTTTTCCTCGACAGTCTGTTGCCATCGATGCGGGAGGGGTGGTGGGGTCATAGTGTTAAGCACTGGATTTGTCAGGTGCTGCAACGAGTCAAAAAACTTAATGTGTCTCCGGCGGATGAATGAATGGTGCCGTATTAAAAAAGTTTCTGCGTACAGAGGAGGCTTATATCAAAAAGTAACATACTTACTGTGGGAATTAAAGTCCCCTATTACAACCTGATGCAAGGTGCGTCATGAAAAAGGGCACTTCTACCTTTCCAGACATTAATAACTGTTGAGCAGTGACTTCAGAAAATTTAAAAAGAATTTTTTTTATTGAATCCTTTTGCCGTAGAGAATATACTTCTAAAATTTTGGATCAATTGTAACAATTTTACAACCGCTATCGTTGGGCATTCTAATGAATGTCGATCTGTTAAGAATGAAACAAGTGTAAATAAATACCTTTAAAATTATTAACCAAAGAAACAGTATACTGACAGGATCGGGAATCGAACCCGTGATCTTTTCGTTATCAGGTTGGCTGATCTATTGACTGAGCCAGTCCATCACGAGACAGGACGTTGAGTCCCCATCAAATTTATTTTTTTTGCTAATAATTATTATTATATACTTATCAACTATAAATAACGATAACTAATCAAAATAAATAATAATTTTTTTAATTTTAAAATTCCAAGTCCCTCTCCCCTATACTGTACTGGTTAACTGTATACAGACATTTAAAGCTAACATTGAATAAATTGAATCATCAAAAGTAGTCTGATGCTTTCTCGATAAATGCAATGTTCACATTTGTAAACTATGCCGAATGGCTGCAACATTCTTTCTTTCACCGCAAGATATGGAATTGTGGTTTTCCGATCGGAATGATATGTATTGGAACGAAAACTATGTAATAATTTCACATGCCCACCCCATTGGTACATTTATTGAAATGAAGTCTTTCTATTTAAAAAAAGAAAAAACATTCCTTCACAATTCCATAATTATTCCTGACATTGAATTCTAGCGTATTATATATACCAATAAGTAATATTATTGTTTAGGTAACTGGATGTAGATATGCAACGGTAGTAGATCAAGCGACTTTTCAATTAGTAATTCGACTTTTTACAAACATAATTTAAAATAATATACAAGTACATACTATACTAGTAAGTATAGTAAAAAGTCAAATTACTCAGAACAAACTGTCGCTTGGTCTGACTACCATTACATAACTATTAGTACATCCGATTAGACTATGAACTATTTTAACACTATATTATTATTAGGCAAACATATTTGATATCTTAACTCAAAGTAGTCCAATGAATGTGCCTGAAAGCTTGCCATTGTCTGCTATGCTTTGCAGCTAGTTAAATTTCTCTCGTTGGAAAAGTATTGCATTACATTTAAAATAGTATAGCCCTATTACAGAAACCATACATACCTCTTCCTTACGGAACTGATCGGGACATAAATATGCAACACTCTGGGAAAAAGGCGTAACAATAAAATGAGTTTCTTCAGTTTATGGCTGATTCTATCGCAATCAGTTAACAGAAAAAAACCCGCAACCATTTCAATATTTTACCGAACCGTTTCAGAATAACCAGACTATACTTGTTCTTAACCTAGTGACTATCCAGTTATATCTTTATCTTTAAAATTGATGTTTAATTTGAGCATATATTTTCTACTGCTGGAAATCGAGTCTAGGACTTACCATCAACACTGTGGGGTTGTCTTATCAAGATGGGGATCCTAAAATGGACTAGTGGACGGACTGGTCTTCTACCTTATATTCTCGAAATATTTATTAGGAATCGATCTTACATTATTAATATTTACTAATAAGAAAGTAGTAGTATTGAATCAAGGTCCGTCTTCTTTTTTTTTTTGTGAAAATCAATTAAAACAAAAGCCCAAAGAGTACTTCTTGAGTGCCAAATATATCGAATCGGGTTGGAATGGATGAAAAGTCAGATTTATTTATTTTGATAAAATCAGTATTGTAAGAATCCATCTCTTGTTTACAAAGAATTAACACAATCGGTATTAAATTAATCTGTAGACATTTCTCTTACATTTTCATGCTATATCTTTGGTTTATTGTGAACTGTTGAAGTGTTAACGTGATGTTTTACTATTAATCGGATCTGATAAATAACGTGTTATATTCTTGTGTCCATTTAAACTTGGACATAATGCTTCCAAAATGTCAATATGTGTTCTGGTGATGGTACAGTAGATGAAAGAACTGTATAACAGTGGTTCTCTAGGTTTCAATCCTCATATCGTACAAGTCTCGAAAATAATTCCCGCAAAGGCCAGAAGCAAAGCTCGTGATGAATTAAAGGCTTTAGTAGAAGCCAATCAATATCAGGCGAGTAGAGAACTTTCAAAACACTTAAACGTGAATCATACTTCTGTTATACACCTCCGTGCTATTGGGAAAACAAAATAAAACTGTGGTAGTAGGTGCCACATAATTTGACTGGCACAAACTTAAAAGTCAAACTTTAATAAAAAATTGTGTGATCTAAAATTAGAAGTTTACACTTGTTGCAAAACTGTCATCAATCATTTTTCAGAGCGTTTAATGCATTTTCAAAGAAAGTAAAAACGATGTACAAGTTTCATTTCTCGAATTTATTGATTCAAAGCCAAAAAGTTTCTTTTGAACAAGGGATAAAAACCTTGTTTGGCTTTTGAAAAAATGTATTGAAGCTAACGGTCATTTTGAATAAAAATAATATAATTATGATTTGTTTTTTCCTTCATTTGCCCCCTACCCTAGGCATTTACTGATATTTCATATGTTCCAACCCGATATATAAATCAACAATATTACGGTCACGCAACTTGTATTAACTGGGCTTTATCCCATAAATACTGTGAAGCGTTTCTTGATAAAAGCCTACACTTTTTTTATTTTTGGACTAATGTATGTACTTTTGTAACAGTCACAAATCGCAATGTAAAATTATTAAAAATTGTATAAAGGTAGCCAAGGAATAGGACATATAATGACCTACTGTAAATAGATTAATTTATGTAGAGTCTCTATTGATTTTCATAATTTTTAATAAAAATGGGACATGAAGCGTAAAAAATTTGGGACTTTTGGTTAATATCTCATATTACTTGTCATCGTGTACATATTTATTTAATTTTAGAGTCTTAGAATACTCACTATGAGTACGGAGAAAAGCCTTCTGAATGTTATTGTTTCCATAATTGTTTTCTGATAGGAGGATATATAGGACTTGATAGTCCGGTTAACAAGGCTATGTTGGAGGAAGCGAAATACACATTTTGGTCTTTGTCTGCTCTTTTATGAGATGTCTTTCTGCGAAATACAATAAAAAACTGTTCATATCTTTTCATCTTATCGAAAGGAAGTTTCTATTGACAGTTTCTATTTTCCTAAATTACGATAATTTTATGGCTGCAAAAATAACTTTAATGGCCCAACTGAGGACGTGAATCCAGGCTTTTACTGTCATAAAGCTGTTAAATTAACTTCTAAAACAAATGAGATACCTATACCTGCTTCTTTGACTGAATACTTTTGCTATTTAAGTTCATTTTTTATTGCCTTTGTATGACTGATTTTTATGATGTGAGCGATAGCAATGTATGCGTCCAATTTGAATGCTAATAAAATCACTTCGACTTAAGAGATCCTTTTATTTTTCTGCCCTGTTCCGAATACATGTTAATTTAACCTCATGATCCTTTTTGTTTCCAGTTTATTTAATTGGCTTGATTACCATATAAAAAAAAGGCGTGTAATTTGTAAATGCTGGTCTTAGGTTCGGTTTTTAATAAGTGCGATCAGTGTTTTACCCAGCCTCAAAGACTTTTTTTTATTTGCGACCAGAATTACTTCCAATTATTTTTTAACTTGGATAAACATAAAGAAATAGTCTGTTGGTTGAGTTGGAGTCATGAGAGATGCCTGTTGGATTCAATCTCCAGCCACCCATTGTCGTGAGTCACATCCGCAGGTAACTACAGGAAGTTGTTAGTATGGAGTTCAGGTGGTCATTTGGCTGGAGGGTTCGTTATACAAAAGGTGTTGGAGGATGCTTCTTGAGTAAATGCACTGGGAGCAAAGACCCTTAGAATGACTCGTGAATATACTCTGTTCGCTATTCTTACGTGACAATTGTAAATATACGCCTGTCTCGTTGTATTGTTGCTTGTTTCTTTTACTGATAACCGTGTTATTTACTGTGGACAAATTGACTTTGGTAGCTGCTAAAGTAACTGAGCTATTTGAGTTTTCAAGGATTCGTTTGGAATTCATTATGGCTGCCGAGCCCGGAGGAAGGGGCTCTTACTCAGGAAAAAAAACTTAAACGTGAATAAATTCGGTCCTTTATGTTTCAAATAACCCGCTTCTCTTTGACTATTCAGATTTCTCAAGTCACATCTCAGAAACCATTTTAGATTTAAGCCTGTCTGTTTCCCCCCCTTTTCTAAAGAAACGTTGAAGCTATAGAAATAAATTAAAATATCAATAATATTTTAATAAATGAGACTTTTTGCACTTATTCAGTCCATCATCAAGCAATCCATGTCGTTTGGTTCAAATTGAATAATAAATAATAATAATTAAAACGATCAATAAATAATTGTCAATATATTAAAAAATAACACAAGTTGGGGTATTTAATTTAAAATATTTGATTTGTTGGACACCTCAATATAAATTATGGATTGTAGCAATTTAATATTTATTGAATCTTGTCCATATTTTAGGTATTTACAATTATTTTTATCTTTGGCTCGAATTCAGGACATATCTCTTAACATTTAGTTTATACGACTTTGAATTTCCCGATATATGCTTAATAAATAATTTTTATAGTTCATATTATATATTTAAAAAAATCTAAGATATATTTGGGAAAACGGTAAGGGAGCCAATCATTATTGATGGTACGGTGACGGGATGGAGTATGTGTATTATAAAATTAAACATCTTCTGTCTGTCCAAAACTTTAGTATCTTATACCCGAACGTTTGGCTTGATTGCAACCCAGCAAGTGTTATAGTTATCAGCTATAGTGTATCAGTTTGAAGCCTGGAGGATGACGGCCTGGTCAGTTGAAAACGAACAAAGCTGTGGTAAGACGGAAGGTGTTTTATTTCATAAACAATCCTTCGATCTAGTATAATTCGATCTTCAAATATACGACTGAGCATGAATTCATTTTATATATATATATGTATAATAAATATTTATTTTTTTATTCACACACTGAGGCTAAGCCCTATACAAATACACCATGCCCTTGCTTCTACGTTTAATAATTATGTTAACAATAATCGCTATAATAGGCCATTCGCCTTATCTAACCAGATACACTTACAAACATAGATATCCATGTTATCAGTTTATTCCTGGACCAATATCCTATGTCTTATAGTGATTGTAAAAAAAACAAAAACATTTATGCCTATAGAATCAATCGATTTATTATATTTTTTTATATAATACAGTTTACTAATTGTCTGGATGAACCTGTGAAGAATATTTTTATTCCACTCTGAAGTCACGTGAATCATAAGTGATACTGAATTTATGGAGAAAAATCTTCGTTAACAGTATGACTCGGGATTTCCTTCGATTGCCAAAGCTCATAGGAAAGTTACATTTTCGACTTTGTCTGACCTGTAGAAATAGAGCAACGCCAGCAACTCGTAGAAACGGTCTCCATAGAAATATCGCTTTAGGCGATTCCAGAATGAAACTCTCAGAGCTACGCTAGTGTATAATTGATGTTAGGTATTTACACCATCCCTGAAAATTATCCATCCGAAAATTTGGTTTAATTACTGGCTGTGGATTTAGATTGAGAAAATAACGTCCTATTTTTGTCTTCCCGCAAGTTATTTATTCCCTATTAACAAGCGCTTTCTGCCAAGTGTTCAAAATGTTGCTAATGATAGTGGTGTCTGAGTTGCTTCAACAACATTCGAACCTGCCTATTTGCTTGCTCTATAAATATTTCTATACATGTTCTCATTTTACCTCGAATTGTAGTAGTGGTTGACAGACTTAGTTGAAGTATTGCTAGTATTTTTGAAGGGCTAAAAAAAAGGCGTTATTAAAAGTTATCAACTGGATCCTGTTGCTAAATTAAGGTTATGACTGGAATATCACGGTTGGGGGAACAGCTTGACCTAATATCTGACTAGCTTCAGACTTGTTCAATGACATATTTTTTTCCATCTCATTTATTCTTATTGTTTGATGCTTGATTTTTCCGGGTATAATAATTTAATATTGTATGTGCTAATACTCTGTGTAATGGCCTGCCTGCCAGTATGCATTTCTTAACAATATTGCTGCCATTCTAGGCCCTACCTACATATAGTGCATATATTTTATAGTCAAGTTGTGTGATTTCTTGGACCAGTGTTCTTCAGCTACCATTTATTAGTCGTACACGTTGAGGTTTGAACTTATTCTTATTTTTTGATGCTTGATACTTTTTGCGTGATTTACCGGGTATGATAATTTAATATTGTATGTGCTGGTACTCTGCCAGTATGCACTTCTTAACCGTCTGGCTGCTGAAAATTCGTTTGTTCTCTTTAGTTCCCCATCTGTTATATCTTCTTTCCATACATACTGAAAAACACTCATTGATTAAAAAAAATCTTAATTTGTTATTTATGGACTTATAGAGCTGGTACATTTTTCTGCTAGTGTTTGTTGTTCAATGCTGTTAACATCATTTGTTTCTTTCATTATTCACAGTCCGTGGGCATATCAGTCGAGGTAATAGTATTGTTAAAGGCAGATATTACCGAACAGTTCTTTACCCTCGATTTTGACGGGTTAAACGATCCAATAAAAAAGAACTCCAGCCGAAACGATTTTCCGATAGTAGTTTGTTCCGTTACTCCACCCTTCCTTTTTCTGCTAAGACCACTCGTCGTAGCACCTTTCGCTTGTCAGAGAGCCGTCAATTTCGTGTTGAATCTAGATGAACACAAATATTTTACCGTTTGAATGTTCGGCGCCCATCGTTAATGGGGACTAATATCGTTATTGATCTGTGGTTATTGATGTCTTGGCTTAGGGTTGATTAAGTATAGTCCACCAAGATGTGTTTAATATTAACACCACACATATTCCCTCGTACCATCTTACGTAAGGATCTGATGACAACATATATAGTTCCATGAAGAGTCTAAGAACAGCTGTAAAATTTAAAATATTGTTAGATTCTTTACCGATTTCCTTCGCCTATTTTGTCTAATCACACGGCTAACTATAAAACACAGTTTAAGAAATAATTTAGTTAATGGTTGAAATTATTACATTTTTTTTCTTTTCTGGGTTATAAAGATTATATTTAAATTTTTATTACAAGAAAAAAGAATTGTTTTTCATCCTGAGCTGATTCCATGCAAAACACTTCATCTGATTGCAATGCCAACTAAAAACTCCTAGTCTAAAAATAAATGTTGGACCATCCTTGGCTTGGATGTGGCCGCTTGTTACCCAAAACGATCTTGAACGTTAATAGAGATTACATGATGAGATCCTGAACCTGTAACTAAGTGCGTCCATATATATTTAGGTATTTTCAGTATAAAAATTTCAATACTTTTTTGTTCAATTGTTGTTATGATGAACAGACTACATGTGATATGGGATACTGCATTTTCTTGTTTATGAGTATTTTCGTTGAGCTAAAGCAAGAATTGATAAAAGAATGAACGAATGATGAGCTCAACATGATTAGTACTTTTTATCATTTTTGCTCTATCCAATGAAGTAAACGTTAGAGTCAAGGTTTTATCGTTCCGTAGTATATAAAATAGAATGTTTAGAAGTAATAAAATCAAACCTTGTCAACAGAATCCTGTTGATTTTCAAGAGCCGTTTGTGCGACCTGTTTCTTAATTGGGCGTTTTAAAGAGCATTTTATTTGTTTTATACAATAGTTTAATAAATGCATACTTTTTTTTTAATTGCTTATTACCTTGCCCAATCAACAGTTTAAATGACTGGCAGGTCTGACTTGCAGGTCAAGTCGAGACCTAGTTAGATGGAAATATTCATTGAGGCTAACTGCTTATGGTATAGTATGACTGGGCGACGTAGATTAAGATGATGTCCATGTTGAAATCGTACCTGCCTCTCTCTTTCGTGGCCTCAACGCCACATTCGATAATAACGTGTTTTAAGCTAGGTAAATTGGAATCATTCTTTTGCACCTGTTGGACGTTGTGTTTTTGCCATACTCTACCTAATGGATATATATTTATTGTAATAAACCGAAAACGACCAAGGACTGAAATTGGTAGGCTATGTCAAAAAATTCGTATATCTACAAATTAGAATCCTTGTCATCTACGTACAATCTATATTGCAGATCGAGACTTAAACCTGGAACTTCCCCAATAGCTTCTAGTCTATTTTAACAACTGAGCTAATTCATGAAACGAGAACCTAGTCAATGAACATATAGGGTGTCCCAGAATTAACGCAAGATTTGAATTTGCCGCCATTTGTGCAGTAAAGTGCTGGCAACCCTAAAAATAAACAATTTGACAGCGACAGTTTAGAGTTAGTAAAAATGGAGCGTTACACGATATAACAACGTGTCTTTATTGTTGAACATTACCTCAAAAATAATGAAAGTTTGGTGGCCACAGTTCGAAAATTTCATAAAAAATATGGTCGGAATGGACTTCATCAACTGTGAAGATTAATTGAAAAATTTAGGGAGACTGGATCAGTTGAAGACACTAAACACACTGGTCGTCCAAAAACAAGCCGTTCAAATGTCAATATCGAAGCAGTGCGTGAGAGTGTTGTTGAAAATCCAGGAACATCAATTCGGCGTCGTAAACACAGTTCATTGTGCCGAAATTGGATGATATTGATGTGGCAAATATGTGGTTTCAGCAAGGTGGTGCCACATGCTAACATGCCCATGAAACCAATTCAAATACTGCATGAGACATTTCCAGGTCGTGTACTCTCCCGTTTCGGTGATCAGAATTGGCCCCCTAGATCGTGTGATTTAACACCTTTAGATTTCTTTTTATAGGGTTCTTTGAAGTCAAAGGTGTATGTCAACAAGCCCACATCCACCCGTGGATTAAAAGAGAAAATTCAACCACATTTATGCCAAATGGTTATGGAAAATTTTGACAAAAGAGTGCGTATGTGCCAGCAAAGCTGTGGAGGCCATTTGCCCGATGTGTTATTCCATAAATAACCCTATCCTATTTACTTTATAATTCAATAAGAAAATAATGACAAAAATACTAAAAACTGTGTTTTCTATTCAAATCAAATCTCGCGTTAATTCTGGGACACCCTTGGGTCCACTCGTTCAGGCTAGCTCAGTTGGTAGAGCTCCTGGGACTATACAATCGGGAGGTCCTGGGTACGAGTCCCGATCCAGGCCAGTATGGTATATTGTTTCTTTGGCCGTGAATAATTAATAATTTTTTTTTCCAAATTCAATTTAAATTAGATAAAACAAACTCAACAAATTGATTTTTGATTGAATATGAAAATCCACATATGCCTCTATCTGATTTGCTTAATGAAAATAATAATTTTTTTCTAAAACTATCCAAGACATATTCAGCTTTCATTCATTCAAACTTCCGTTTTTATATTCACCATAAATATACACGGACCCAACAACAGTTTGGATCATCACTAAGCTATTAGTATTAGTACAATTAAGTGTTCAAATTTATATTATGTTATTTATTAAATAAACATTTATAAAGGAAAAAATTGTTGTATATATTTTTAATGGTGCAGTTGAGAGGTGCGTTTTTTAAACAAGCCATCATGGCTTTGTTTGAACTCGGATTCATTCAGTTATCAACAAGCAACATAACATATCTGCTATTTATTAGTATTTTAGCCTAAGATAATCCATTAAATATTAGGTAATTTAGTAATTGTTGTTAAGCTATTATTTGTAATAATATAGCTTGAGGGTTTATTATTTTAGATGTCATTTAAAATATACTTATATTTATACAATTGAGGTCAAATTAATTATTAATTTTGGGCCGCAGATGTATCCGGAAACACTAAACAAAAGAGTTTTAAACTATTTCTTGCCAAAACACTTAGCAATTCTATTGTTCTTCTGAAAGATCGTGGCTCTCGGATGTTTCGTCCTTTTTTATTATTATTATAACGGTTTAGTTTTTGTTTTAGCCACCGTTATCTCTTTCACAAGATCTTTTGTCTGTCCGAAGAGCTTGCTCATTGTGAGAGTGACTGAGAAACAAACACGTTATGAATTGTAAAAATTATTTATTAAGTCATTGTTCAAATGATATGTACTGTTTAATTAACCCTGTTATTCACACGTGTTAGATTTGAATAATGTCCATGGAATGGGTAATCTGATAAAGTTATTTAAATGAATGGATCACGTGATGTAGCTTACGATAAGTTAAAAAAAAAATGTGGATGTAAAACTGTACATAATATTTCACTATCAAATCAGATCGAAAATATTATATATTTATATCCTTTTTCCTGTCCGAAACAAAATCTTATATCAAAAAAGCCCTATTTTTGACGCCGTCAAGTTTAATTATTATATAGTTATTAACTTGATTGTATTAAGTTTATTGTGCTTGGCACTTATCGCTAAATGTCGCTATTTGCGGCTCACCACATACTTCCTCCCCTCCTTACTAAAGTACCCAATCCTTTCGCACCTTTTTTTGCATATTCATGTTAATTAACTTACGAAACATACTATGGGAGTCATGTTTTTTACTGTAATTTACCTTTCTTATTTTTCCCCTGACCTTAAGTCCTTTTGACTAACCATACTAGGAGAGGTGTGCCATGTATTGTTTTGTTCCGACAAGAAATGTTTCGCGAAAGTTATGCAATCGTAGTTTAAACACATAAATGTTATTTTTTTAAACGTGTTAATATTACGCATTTAATTAAACATATCATTTTATTAGTAGTAGCAATTTTCTCAAATGTACTGATGTGTGGTCATTTTGTGGGTTTTAATCTGTTTTGTTGTTTCCCACGCGGCCTGTTGTCTATTTTGACCCTTTGGCCGTACGAGGTGAAACCCACTGACCGACTCCCAAGATTTGGGTGAACGTATCCAATAGTAGCCCCCCTATATCTAGGTCGGGTGGGAGCATGCGTTTCCGGCTTCTGCGAAAGTGTGACGCGACCTTAGCAGGTGTAAGTTGCCATAAACGGGCTTGTGTCTGTACGTCTGGTCGTAGGAGCGTTCGGGTCAAGGACTTACCCTTGCTTGGGATATCCGCATCGGTCGTGTTAAGATAAGTTTAATTAATGTATTCGGATAACGTTGTGTATCTACAGCGAATCGGGATATTTCGTCGATTCTCCACGGGTGTCTGTTCAAGGATTCCACACTATCATCATTAGTCAGTACGTACTATTACAAAACTCAGTACGTTATAATATGTAAATTATCAAATTAATTACTTAAAGTTACCTGTAATTTATATTGAGTTAAAATTAGGTTTCAACAAAAAAAAACTTATATATTATAAAAACGTATCTTTCAAAATATCTTTTTTTTTATTAATATGACATCATCGGTCGATTTTCTACCTATTAGGTATTCATATATAGAACACAATTGCAAACGAAACTCGTAATTTATTAAATAATATGGTTGAAAACAATAAAATAACACACCTGTGATGTTTTTTATGTTTAAATTCTTATTAATTCATTGTAATATTCCGTTAATAGCTAAATAATAGTGTTATTTAAAATGTTCTCCAATTCGGAATATCGTTCATTCGGAGGAAGAGTGTCATAATACGAAAATTTTTGTTTTTCTTTTGTGCTTGGAAAATTTCCATTCACGTACATTTCTTTGAGAAAAAATGTTAAAATTTTAGGTTACCGCTGGAGAGCAAACGTGGCAGACATGCATGGCATCGATCAACCCTAATTGTGTCTCTTCTTCCAAGTGAACGATATGCTGGTTAGTTTCTGACTAAAACGCAATGACCTGAATTTCGATAAACAAAGATTATCCGAGAAAAAAGTCGGGCTCTTTTCGCTAACTTTCGAGATATCTCTAGAAGTAAATATTTAAAGTTTTGTTATATAAAGAACACATTAGAGACGTTAATGCAACAATTTAAAAGATATTTAAAAATATAACTATTAATAGAAATAGGGAATTTAAGTATATTTTTTTTAATTAGTTAAAAAACGGATTTTAAGAGTTGATTTAACAAGAAAAATATGTTTAATCGGGAATCCTGGTAGTTTTTCATATTTGATGAATTAAAAAAAAACTAACCCCAGTATCGCTATTATCTTGTTTCTTCACTTATTTCACTACATGCTCCATGTATATTTTTAAAAAAACCAAACAATTATTTCATAATTAAAGAAAAAAGAAATTGATCGGTAAAAATTGACAAATAAATCTTTTGAATTGCGAAAATAAAATGGTGCGTCTACTGGTCCGTAAATGACATACCTTAGTTATATACACATACAGATTTTAGTTAATTAGGGCAGTTTTTTCTTTACTTGTAATTGTCATTACTTATAAGCAACCGTATTCTGCATTATCTTTCCATACGTGCATAATGAATAAATACTATTATCTACGGTTGATTCAGGAGGCCTTTGTGAATTTCCTTTCCTGTCTGATGCTTACGTAAATTGTTTCGAAACACTCAAATGTAACTAGGTTAAACGTTCTTCTGGCGGGCTCATACGATCTATTTATGGCTGTAACTCATTCACCTTTTGCAGTAGTATTTAAATCTCTTTGCAGACAGTTAATGTTTTCCTTGAAATCTTCATCTTTTATTTTATCTGTACTTGATAGAAGATTTCTTACATCCTACAGCTGTTCCGTGATTTCTGTTTGTTTTAGGGTCTCTCAATCACAATTATTCGAGTTTATTTTGTCACAGATCATTTGAACAATACAATTTGGTTAGTGTTAAGTGGGTAATAGAACATGTTCATTCATACATCATGCCACTACATAAATTAACTGTTTATTGAACAGAGCTTAGACGTATGTTTGTCCAAAAAGAAAGCACTTTACTTTCACCAAAAGAGATATATAATTCGTACTTAAGTATATTTCTAAGTATAAAGCGTAATTAAAACTTCTTAAGTAACCATAATGGCTTCGAATTTAACACCAAAGCCGTCTTTGGCCGTAGAGTCCTCTGTCGAGTAAGCTCTTAAGAAACTACAATACCTGTAAACATATCTCTTGCAGAGAATGTGTCATATTACACTATACTGTTACGGAACTTAATATATACATACAACATCGAAAGTGCCAATTAAATTTATTAAAACGACTGTTCTCACTATAACAATACACTATTTAGACCAAGCATCTAGAATTTTGTATGATATATTGATTTATATTCATTATGGTACTTTTTTTATGTTAAATATTAAAAATTCTTTAAGATACTGCTTTTATGGACAAAATTTTCAAGTTCAAATTAGTACACTATTTTTAAAATCGCCCTTTCTTAATCAGGACCCTCGTGTCGGGACGTCTTCAATCAAAATTTTGACATTCTTCCGTCAACGATGACGATACCAAACGGATACAATTACTCAAATATTTGTTAATACCTATACCGTCACCGCCCCGGGTGACAAATTATTATAATCAGAAAAACGATGAATAACGATAAAAATGATGATAATCAAAAAAACGCAAACTAAAGTCAATGTTTTAACTTTTTGCGAATGGAATTTTCACTCTTTCATTGTATTCTGCATTAAATTCCTCACATAAAATCGATTATAACCGAAGCGTACACCCCGCTAAAACTGCTGTAGTAGAGCACCAAAGTTCTTCAAAAACGCTAACGACTTGGGGTGATCTTACACAGGAAATTCTTTTTGAAAAAATATATTTGTATTAGAGCCAGTTTCTTTTTGTAATCAAGAGTATGGCCGAAAAATTGCTTAAAATGACCTTACTTCACTTGAATTTATATTTTGGTTCTCAAGCTTTAAATCAGAAAATTATTTTGTATGTAACTTGCAAAAGGTTTATGTTCTGAGATAATTTAATCTTAGTGGTTTGGATAAGAAAAAGATAAGATAAAAGTTTATTTACTTTTTTCTTTGGAATTCATGTTGAATTACTTATTGTATTTACATGAATTAGTAATCCTTTTCATGTTATTTTGTATAGCGTAATCATCATAATAGTACATTTACAAAATTTCCTAATGGTGGTCTGAATGGTTAAGGCTTCGTTACGGTTATATTTATCAACTTTGTTTCAGTAAGTGAACAAAACAAATAGGAATTATCAAGGCTCGCCTATTTAGTACAGGCGTGGTTGTGATTTATTTCTTAGCAGTTAATAATAATAATAAGTTGTATCTGAATATCTTATATATAACAAAGTGAGATTTTCAAAACCTGATTCAAGTCTCTTCTTTTTTATTAAAATCGGTGGGTTAAACTTAAAAATCACACCTTTTCCCTAATTTTGGTAATATTTTGAGAATGGGAATTGAAATAGCTATAAAGCGACATTTCACTCTGGTAAAAATTAATTATCAGAATCAAAACTCAAATTTATAAAATAATGTGTTTTTAAAAGTACCTAGTTGAAGCCTCCAGAATTTGGTCTGGATTTGGCTAAAACTCTCCAATGTATTAAGATCCCATTGTAACGATTTCCTGCCCCTATGCGCAGTAAATATTATGCCCCTTAGTAATAAATATGCATTTTCTTTAACCAATGGAACATTGTATCCCTTTCCTTTATGTAGATTTGCCATCTGACATGGTCTCTCACCCTTAACCTATGACACCCCTAAGCCTAGCGGGTTAGGCAGCATTAACATCCCTGGGCACTGACGTAACAGGCCTGACGTCAGATCCTACAGGAATAGAGGGCTGAGCAATAGTAAAATCCTGCGTATGCCGTCACGTCTGTGGACTGTACTCCACTTGGCTTTTCCTCACTTGTTATCTCTTCCGTTTCTATCGCCAGTCTGTGTTTTGTCGTCGCACTTGCAACACCTGGTGCCTCCCAAGCATTCGGATGTTTGTTGATTTCCATTATAAGGTTAGTTCACTGGTTAATCTTTATTCGTCTTGGCTGTATGTTTACTTGTCCATGTATGCCTGTCGGAGGCTAAATATCCGAATGGTCGGTAAGGTTTAATCCATCCCTTCTGCGAATGCATGTGAATAAACCTAAACATTTCCGACTGATCAATAGGTATTTGCTGTTCTCCGGCTTTCATAACACTTTATTTCGAATATGATTCTATAGTCGAGTAAGCAAACGTTTTGTTAGTCCCCTTGAATTGGGATTCGTATTGAAAATATTCCTAACTATGTGAGAACACTTCATACTATTTGTTATATATTACTACAATTCAGTATGGAAATTTGTCGACAGCACTCTACTTAGATCGATAGCAAAAAATCTTTATTCCGTGACTTTGTGAACTATGAATAACACCGTGGTACGAATAAATAACTCAGGCTGACAATAACGAAACGATACCACATATAAAAGAAAAACGTTATATTAATAAAGTGTATGCCTTGAATTAAAAATATCATCCGAGAGTGTTAAAAAATGTATAATACCATTAAATTTAAAAATAAAAAAGTTAATATTATTGGTTACTCCTTAACAAGGTTGCAACTATAAATTATAAGCAGGAATGTTAAATGATAAATAATGGGGAAAAATCCGTACATAAAAACACAAAATAATGCATGTATAGAAAGTATAGAGTAATAGCCAAAATAAATATATAATTCCTAGATTAGCAAGCCTGTGTCTGGTTGGTTAGGAGGGGGGGGGTGAGAACTACGTAAGTATGAGACAAGACCGAATATTAAGAGATAGAGAATACCAGAGAGAAGTGAAGTGAGCAAGAAACAAGCGTTGTTGAGTTCTGCGGGGAAGAGTGTTAAGTTCAGAAAAACGGGATGTTGTGTTCCGGGATTAGGCTGAGGATTTATACTGTTTAGGATATTGGAAAATATAACAGGTCTTATGAGAATATTCATGAGAAGGTATGAACCAAGTACTCGGTACAAGGATTCGGTAAAACTCCAACCTCTCATTGTAGGACGAATCTTCCGTTTTTTGAGTTCTTGATTCGTTGCCACGAGTTATTTTAGCTCTATTTATGTGCGGTCATTACGTTATAGTGCTTCCTGTAATATGTAACTAACCAATAGTACGGTATCAACCACTACGGTTACCGTTACTCACCGGTTCCGAAGGGACTGGATATTTTACTGCCAGCTCCCCACCGATCCGAAAATATGAAATATAAGTTAGCGATAATCATAAAATTTGGGTAGTAGCGATGTAGTATTATTGATATAGCTTAGTGGGTGAAAATAGCAGTTTCCTTTTAGGCTATATGAATTTCTATAAGTTTGTTCTTAAGGAAACCATCATGGGGTGAAATAATCTTAAAATAATAACGTATCCTTGAAAATGAAACCTATGCACGCCTACAATGCTTTGGAACAGATCAATGAAGGTGACTGACCACTTGTCATCCGGTCCTTGCTAATTGGGACTTGGGATACCATCGCCATCTGTTTTCTTTGGTAACTCCGGCCAACAAGACAGTTAGCCTCCATAGAAAGTCATCATTGTTCGATGTATTGCAACAGCGGCTAAATGAGACTTAGAAAAATATTTAAATAACCGCCCATTTCGGGAAACAAAAGAGCGTCCCAGACGGTAAAATGAGACGGTGTTGTGAGTCACAGACCTGAAACTGACGTCAGCTTGAGGTAACCTTGCAGAAAAACTAAAGGTTAACCTACGAAGGTCGATTACCTTTCTTATTTCAGCTGCCGGTTTTTTTTTTTTCAGCCTTCCTCGCTCAACAATGTATTCTTCACATAATGCTGAAGTGGCTGTGTGTATAATCACCATGCATTTTTTGTATTAAATTTCTTCGACGAGTTGATTCGGGTGTGATTCACCGTGAAAAATTAATTAGTCATTAAGAATTTCCAAGGCGTTTCTTACTCATACCCTCTAGTAAATTGAAATGATCTCTTGTTTGAACTGAGTGTAATGGGGATTCCATGAGCTTGACTGATGAATTCAATCAACGAGCCATTTATTGAACTTTGTAGTTTATTACTAGCCGTAAATCTAAATATAGTTTTAAGAAATATATTTACTGAAATGATTGCACTCAATACACAAAGTATTTTAAGCAGTCCACTAGATGTCTAATTACTTAACGGGAAAAGGCTCATTAGCCAAAACCACTCAAATTGTCACTTAATCACCCAGAGTTCGTTAAAAACAAAATGCTAGTTGGTTTGGAGGAGGTTTAGGCGTCGTTCTGGGTTTCCGGGGATCGGATAAAATATTATTTATCTTTTTTGGCTTTATACGTTTAGACTAAACACAGCTAATGATAAGGTTTAAACAATTTGATTGGATGGTAAAATTCAAATACTATATTTATACTATATAAAACGCAGGCAAATATTTAAAAAAAAACGCTTTACTTTGTAATTAAGTGTTTACCGTTTTACTTTTATTACTAACTAATTGAGCAGTTGAATAAAACGTAATGCTTGAATCGTACATAGATTTCCTTCTGGTACTCTTGGAAAGCGGGTTGCATTGCCAATGTTCAGCATTTAGAAAGCTCCCCCATGTGGCATTTTGAAACTTGAATCGATCCCAAACCGCAATTTTCTAAAATCGAAAGATTTCTCTTTGCTGGCAACTAGACTACAGCTGTTTTTCGTTAAGATATGAAGTAATATTATGAGAATTATTATAGAGGAGCAAGTAGGTGGTGGAAAAAAAAAAACTTAGAGAAATCAGGGGAAATTGCTGCGGAAAGAGCATAATGACAGACAGAAATTCCCCATTAACTTTAATTTTCTCCTTGCTATGCTAGGTTTTTTTTTTTTCTTTCGGTCTTCTCTTTTAGGTATGTTTTATTTCATGATTTTCTACTGTAGTTAGTGACTCCATGCATTTCTTAATAATAATATGTGCCGGCCGATGAAATATTTGTATAGTATATGATTTTTATATATTGCGACAATCTTTAATAAATCCTGCCCACAATATCTCTTGACAGAAAAAAATAAAAGTATTTGAACTCAAGGATGACCAGCTTTAGAGTAGTAACAGGTACTACTATTTGTGAGGATCTTCGAAAATTTAGTTAAATGGTTCTGTAAAATTTTAGTTAAAAACTTAAAATATCTATTACACATGTCCTGCCAACGACGTAACTTTATAATGCTGGATTTTAAGTTTGATCCTGCATGTTATGTTTGCATTTGTAAACAATATATTCAAATAAGCTTTAATAAAGGTTAAGGATTTATTTACCCCATCTTTGATTGATTTTGGTTTCATGAAGTTGCTAATTTTGAATGGTTGTATCCGATGAAACCTTTCCTTGGATGATCTTATTTCGTGATAGATAAAATGGACGGGACTGCCAAATAAATATATTGTGATTTATACTCTATATTATACTCTTTATGTATAATGTACCCTTACATATGGGTTAAAGGATATTTTTATTACTGCTTAACTACGTGTCTGCACCTCCCGATCTCGGGTTAGATGCGCTATACATTTGGGACTTGAGCGTACAATATTGAATATCTTTAGCAACGCTCTGGTAAACCCCTGGAAAAACATGGCCAATATGCACTATTTCATAGTAGACTCCAGTGTTTTTCTTCAGTTTGTAATGTTCCGTGAGTTATATTAATAATACGAGTATAACTATCACAGGTATTGATATAAACCGCTAACAATGTTCAACTGATATGAGTGACATCTGATGAAACATACGTTCAAACCCGCAATAATTGAATCGGAATGACTTAATTCTACAACAGAAAACATTTAGATTTTTTTTTTTCCTAGAATTCCATCAAGTTTTCGCTTCATAAGCAGCAGCAAGTCATGAAAAGAAAATCCATCTGTACGTAACGGTTCTGTAACTCAAAATGAACTTCCGAGATTTATGAATTTTACTTGTAGTTATAATGTACGCGGATAAGTGAATGTCGCTCTTGATAATGTCTGCCCGTCTGTTGTATTGACGACGTGCAGCTGGTGTGTAATTTTGTGTCGATCAGCTGCACTCTCGACAGCAGCTGGTAGCCCGCCAGGCTCGGCGACCATCTCGATAACGGGTGGTGGATTCGATACGCTAGCCGTCGGTTTTATAAACTTTCCTCAGGCTTTATACGAAATCTTGGCGAATATTAGTGAGAGGTGGCTCGCATAAGGTGTAATGGTTAGCGACCCTGCTTCAAGCTATGAAAGTGCGGGGTTCGAATCCATAAGCGGAATGTAAATTTGTTTCATTTTCAGAAATGGATATCTTACCTGGGTTCCTGATACTTTTCTATTTTCTTTCAGCTCTGAACGGAAGTGCATAAAGGCGAAACTACCTTAGTTAAACAAACAAATGGTATTATGCATTAATTATGAATGATACTAAATTTGTTTGATATATCAATGGGAAATAATTTCTAGTCACTCGTTTTAAACCAAAATAAATCTCTCTTCTTAACAAGAGCCGTTGGTAACACCGATATCTCATTCAAAGCTTCTTCCGTGTGTCATTATCGTCTTCTTCACTGGTTGGACGCTCACTTTAAAAATACCCGAGAACAGACAAGATCTAGTCCTCAAAGCGAATTGCAGAACTTTTTGATCATCTTCATCTTTCATCATTTATTCAGTAATCTTCATCAGTACTTTCAGTACCCAAGACAAAATTACTAGTCTAGTATAAATTCTTAACATGATCTAGCTTCCGAACAGAGGTCTGTGTTTACTCCAATAGGTGGATGTGAGTATACACTGTTGCGAGTGGGGGGGGGGGGTGTAAAAAAAAATCTCTTAATGACACGTTACAGTTTTTAAAACCTTTAAAACTGTCATATCCTCTGTGCAACTTTCTCGTGCACTTTTTTTAAACTGAAATCGTGCTATTTTGAATGGATGTTATACATCTCTCAATAGCGCTAAATATAATATCAACTCATAACGAATAATTAAGGGTCATTTATAGATTTTATTACTAGGGTATGTAAACATCTTAGAATCGGTTGATGATTGATTTATATTTGGCTGTAATTATTTTATTCTTGTACAATTAGCTCATGTTATCATTAGTATTTATTTTATTTTTTTTTCAGGTACGTGCTCTTTGCTCAGCTCTCATACTTTTAAAGCTGATTGCAGGTAATTTAAATTATATAATCAATCAATTTTAAAAATACTATCTTTTGTAAATTATTTCCTACAATGCTATTTTAAGAAAATAGTGGGAGAAAATAAAAAATATCTCGAAGCTATGTAAACCAGTAAACAAACGTTTATTTGTGATTCACTGAAAATTATCATTTATTACTAATACATGTGGTTTAAGTCGGTCATATGACCGTTGTATGGATTCGTCTGACATATGTTAGCTCGGCTACTGCTTAAAGGTTCATGTTTTTATTAGAGGAACCAGACAGTGAATCTTACGAGTGAGGTATCTTACCGAACAGGACACATTGTGCCGGGCATATTATTACTTTCTCCTTGTTGGCTGGAGGTTTCGCCTTGTAAAGCCGACATGTGATTTTCATCCATGTTTTCTCTGATGTCTCTTTTTGTAAGAAATTGTTCGGAGTTCTGTTATGTGTATTTCACTTTTCGTCGGGTTCGTGCAAGGTTGACTTGTTGATTTTTTTTTCTTTTAATTATTACACCACTGGTTTCATTAACTAACTACTTTTATATCATTTTTTTTACAACAATCATGAGCTTAATTGCATTTTTATATGTGAATAATGAATGAAGAATCTACTAAAGGAACGCTGTGGATAGGCGAAGTGGGTTTTGTTTTAAATACTTATAATTGATTGTAAAACATAGTCAATATAATTTATATTGTTAGCTTATCTAGTGTACGTACGAGGTGTTATTGTAAATAATTGTCTCCTAAATCTCCTGTGGTGCTAATTACGTAACCTCTACACCTCTAAAAGTTTGATTTCTCCTGAATTTAATGATCTTTTTTATTTTTTTAATATCTCTTTCTATTGTCTACGAAGTGTCGTATATCGCCTTTAGTCACGTCCTCGTAGTTGTTCAACAATTAATAAATTATGGCTCATTGTTTCTCATCCTGTACACTGAATCATACCATTTGCTGACTAATTAATATTACATTGAGCTCAAATCTTTCATGAATTTTTCATACTTGGTGTGAAAAAAAAACTGAAAATCCTCGAATAAAGCTAAGGTTATAATCACGAGATATCCCAAAAAAATATTTTTTATTTTAATCATTTCATTCATTGTTACGTGTACAGTCTCGCGAAGTGTATTATTCAGTGATCTACCGAACAAATTTTTTTTTTTTTCCATTCTCCATTATCCTCAATGATACCGAACAGTTCTATGGCTAAACATTTTTTTCCGTTTAGAGATCGAGGTGTAAAATGTATGCACTCATGTGACTTCTGGATTTAGTGTTTTGTGTATAAATTTAGTGTAAGTGACTGGCATGGTTTATTTGACCTGTGGCCAGCACAACTCTTTTTGACATTTTCCGCGCGTGCCACCTCATAAGTCACAAATATTGAGTTTTTTTCATGCTATTAGAAATTTTTGGTAAACATAACTACCACAAGCTATACTAAATACAGCATAAATACGAACACTAAAGCATGTAAACAAAACATTTATTTCTAGTAAATGAATATGTAAATAATGTTTTTGTCTAGCCAAAATTAAGTTCTCGGCTTTCGAGTGTTGAATGTAGTTTCTAAGGCATGCTGATGAAAACAGAGAAATATGACGTGCTTGAGAGGCTTCATTTTCAAAACAGTACGTTGAAATCGTCTTTCGCCGTCTACCTTGTTTGGTGGGATCGTAAGAGACATCTAATCTAAACCGGTTACAGTTTGTAACATTGTCAATACTCCAATTAATGCAACAAGGTTATGCACTCATATTCATGTCTTTCATTTCATATCACTTATGGAGTTGAACGAATGAAATGGACAGTGGCGGTCTCGACCGTATGTGCCCTCCGCATTTAGTGTATGATTCGTCACGATTTATTGGATGTACGTGACGCGACTACGGTTTGCGACCTATCGGAACTCATGATTCAGCTGTCCAGGCGCCAGCTTTTTCCTCCCGTTTTGACATTGACTAAGCGTGCCTCCACAACCAAGACATTAATGTCGAATTCTCGTCTTTCGATTTGTGCTATCTTATCTTCCTGCGGGTCTTCCTGGCCCCTGATTCTTTGTATTGTTGTCTACAATATATAAAAATAAACAATGTTGTAATCAAAAAATCACTGATTATAATAAGTATCCAACTTTTACAAAAATGTGTGCTGACCATGCTGCGTTGCCTACTCGACGTTGACATTTTTCCGCTTAATAAGTGATAAAAGAAATTTGTGTCACAAATTTGGAATGGCCGTTTAAAGATAAAGTGGTGCTATAAATTTTGACAATGTCAATCAAGACTTTTCTAATGAAAAAGCAAGACAATTAAATATTCAAACACACTTACATTTTATCATTATGTGTACAATCTGTTTCGAAAAAAAAAAATGTTTTTTTAGTTAATTTTGTTTAGTAATAGTTAGTAACCATTATTGGTTTTGATTTACTTAGAAAAGGTGTCAAATTTGGGACCGCCCCAGGTGGCAAAAGATCTAGTTATGCCACTGGATGGTTGATCTATTATAAGTCCATATTCTTAGTTGAACCCAGAACAGTTCAATCGCTTTCAATGATCTCAATCATGCGTGACTTCCGGATTTCGTGTTTGATTTGGAATAAATTTATCGGATGCACGTGCTGCGAATACTTTCTGTGCCCTATCGTCGCACCGTCATCGATTGCCGTGATTCGTCCGTTCGGGAGCCCAGATGTTCGCTGGCATTCGCCAAGCTCGCCTTCAAGACATTAATATTGAACGGCCGTGATGAGTTGTGAACAGCTCGTGATGTTGGCTCCATTATCGCGGAGCGTGTCCTCGGCAGCCGTGCTTACTAAATAGCCGTACAGAACTGCTCCTTCTGACTTATTGAAGTGGAAACAGAAAAGGTCCTCCTATTGTCTCCTGTGTGTGCTCACGATCCCACTTTCCCTTCGTATCTTCTCACTCGGCCTATCTCTGAGTTACTTTCTCGTTTTTACTGTTCGCCGATGAGCGGTTCAAATTTGTATTGCAGACTTTCCGTTTTCCGTGTTTTGTAAATCCATTTAAAAAGAAACTTTCCAACTGTCCTCAACTATCGAAAAGATTCTGTGCTATCCTCATAGTTTTATTATTAAAGTGCTTGTACATACGACAGTCATTGTCAAGAGGAGACTTTCACTCAGAATAGCACTCGTACCCTTCCATGCATAGCCTTGCTATTTTTTTTCTATTATTTAAAATATTTGAACATTAACAGTGAACTAAACTGCTTTTGTTTTTATTTGTTTTTAAATACAGTATGAATGAAATCATTGACCACAATAACTTATTCCCCAATAAGGTAGATTGTAATTTTATCACAATAAAGAATGTTAGATGAAACTTTTAACAAAAAAAAGATCTATCTAAACGAAAGTAAAGGCTTACAAAGTAAAGGAATAATACCATAAGGTATTTTGAGTCTCTGTGATATTTTGTTAAACCTCATTAAATTATTATAAAAGAATTAATCGGTGTTTTGACCATAAATATTCCATTTTATTCAATAAAACATCTCGATCTCTACGATTTTTCAAAAAAAAATTTATTTTTACGTATATCATTTCTCTACTGATATCTCGCTAAACTTAATTTTGTGGAGTATCCTTGAAGTTAGGTAGGCTTTTCCCAGCTTCTGAGCTGGTGATCTTAAAAATAAACAAACGAAACAATAGACTGAGAGGGCTGGAAACATGGTGTTTATAAAGTGAACCCAAGTATTACTTACCCCATACCTTTTTTTTTTTTTTTTTTTAATTTTTTTTTTTTTTTATTTTTTTTTTTTACACTTATTGTATAATTAATTGAGCCTGTGAAAATTAATTATTGAAATGGTTGTTAAACTATGCTGTTTAGATAGAAGTTGACCATTCGTTACTATTCTTTTATGGATTGCTCAAATGGTGATCGCACTGCTCTGACAGTTTCAGTGACACCCGTCATATTTTATGCTCAATAAATAGTACATTGGTATCAAAAAAAAAATATTATGGTAGAAAATTTAATTTAAACTTCAAATTTTAACCTCAACATAGGTTTTAATACCAATGATTCATTAAAACTTTTCGCTCTAGTGCTGTTTCTTTGATTTTGGATTTTGACTTAGAGTGGTTATTTTAATAATTTTTTTAAAAATAAAAATCGTTATGTTTATTTATCATACTTTGAGAAGCAAAATACGTACAAGTTGTATTGTTAGTTCATGATCACCTGCCAATTTCGTTAACATAGGATGTTATTGTTAGAATGTCGGCTTAAGTTGGTTAATATAATTTGTCAGAGTTTCATAAAATGTTAATATTACCCATTAATTTATTGTATGTATTACTTGTTAAAGGCTAAGTAGACTACATGGCTCATTATCGTCCGTTATTCTTCTTAACGCTAATTGCAAGTCTTCCTTATCTGCCACGTTTCTTCAGCTCGTGTTGCTCGTTTCTTCTAGTTGTCTTGACTATTTCTCCTTCGAGTCTGCTTCTTTTGGGGGAACTCTTCTTCTAGGCTCAATCTTTTGAACTGTTTCATCTTCTGGACTTAACGTTTTGGGCTATTTCTAACTTTTTTTTCTCCATTGTTCCCTCTATTTTACTTATATTTATTAACTGTTCAATAAATTATTCTTATCTCATAACTACAAACTGATCAACTGTTCCATGTAGGTAATCTTTCTTATACTATTGACGTTTGACTTGTACCTTCCCGTTTGTTCCCCTAGTCAATAACACACTATTTATAACATCCCCCTTTCTTTTCTTGTTATCAGGTTCTGGTGTAGATATACACAGTATGTTGACACGTTGTCTATAAATAAGTTTAATGAAACTCTAACTGTACCGCTATGAACTAATCAAACGAGTCACTGTATCAATTATCCTTGGTGAGGATGGAAGTTGTTAGAGGGAATGTCCTGTGCATGTCGTATCTTTTTCTTACCCAATGACCAAAGTAGTGGTATCAATGCAGAATAAAAAATCATGAAAATTCTACGTCATTCTTTCATCAGCCTAAGCCGATATCCTTGTTAATATAACCATTCAAATCTACAAGTTGGGCGAGTGTAGGCTTGCATTGGCTGCGATTTTGTTTGCACCCTTCATATTAGGAACTATAATTAGGGTGACTTTGGGGATGAGGGGGTTTATTTACATTTTCTCTTGGATGAATTAGGTCATCCGAACGTTGTGGTATATTAAATGGGATCACCTCTAGGTTCGTTCCATCTTCCGTTCGTCTGCATCCGGAACGGTCTAGCGGTACAGTGCTTTTTATTAAGAGGATTTTGCGGCTATCCTTCGATTCCGTTATAAGATGGACGTTGATGCTCTGTATATCGCGGCAGCCAACCGTGCCATATGCATATGTATACCGGACGTGGTCAGATCGGCTAACAGAAGTACACGGCGTTGCAGGGGTTCCCGTTTCTAGGCAAAACATCCATGACCATAATGATCGCTTCGAGGCATATCTAACGCAATTAATCGTGGTGTGGTCGGTAACATATTCTTCAATGTATTCTAAGGTGTGGTTGTTTCTGTCAGTCATAGAACCTGGATAGAAAACGTGTATAGATTCGTAAATATAAAGCCATTTAAATATTCCTTTGAATTTTTTTTTTCTATTTTTACCATCTATATCGCGATTAAATTTCAATCTGCCTCATTCCTACAGTATTTACAAACATCCCAGAGATATCCCAATTCCAAATTATTTCCAATTCCCTTGCATTTCTTCGAAAGAAGAAAAAGAGTCTTGGGAAGTCCCTCACGCTGCTCCATCAACCGCGTGACAGTGGAGGCTAATCAAGAGCGCGAGAGCCACAAACGCTCAGGACATGATTGGAGAAACTGGCCATGGCTAGGACTCCCACTGTCACGTATTTATAGCAGGTCAAGAGGCCACTACTGCTTTAGTCTTCGAGGCGGGTTGTAGGGATTTGTGGCTCAGTGTAATGAGTGTGCTAGGGCATTAAGGTGGTTGGATAGTTTTCGGTGGAATTTCATGTACTTTGAAGGAATGAGTGAAATAATAAGGGGCATTAAAAATTGAACATGAAAACGTTGGCCCTCCCTTCCGAAAAAAAAAACAATTCCCCGCTCTGAAGCTATTAAAGATTTATAGTTTTGAATTTTCCACCCGGAGTATACGAAAGATGTGAGGGAACACAAAAAGAAATTCATACATACTCCAAAAGAAGTCTTGTAATTATATTTTAGTTATTTACAATTCTTTTGATGCAGAAGATTTTACTCAAAAAGGCAGAGATGGTTAAACAAATAAATTGATATATTTTTGATAAAGTAATGGCTTTGGTTGATGAAAGAAACATGATAAGTATGCTTCAAGTGGGGTTGATTTATTTTTATGGAGGGGAGGGGTTAATTTTGGCGTAAAACTCAGGTCATCAACGTCGTATATTTAAACTCATTTGGGGGGCCCACCCATGGTACCCAAGGCAATCATAGACGAGAGCAGGATGCCACAGAGTGCCCCCAATACTTACCTTTCAGGCAGTTAATAGAGATAGTACACAAGAATGATCGATGATTACTGGTTTTGATCAGTTAGCCACTGTGATTCATGTTGGATAATAGAGTTTTATGTTGAATATCACAAATAATTCTCAGAATATTTTAAACTGAAATTCTACATTGTGTACTCTTGAAATATTTCGATCTAGCCAAGTTTTTCTCGAGGATGAACCAGACAAAGGCAGTGCCAAGTAGTTTTAATATTTACCCATCTCTTGTTCGGTATTGGATATTTCAGATAAAGGTTCTGTAGAGCCCGGGCTTGAATGCTGGATCTGTCACTATTTATTTTTTTGGCAATTAATTATCCACTATAAATTTACTTCTACAATCTCTGAGTGAATGGTGGGTATTAAAGTGTGATATAAACTTGTATATTAATGATTATTTTAAGGCTTTTTTTTTCTCTGGATGCTCTCTTATAATAAATAACACGCTTGCTTGCCATTGATTGTAACATAAATTTACGACGTTTTAGGCGAATTCCGGCAGAAAACATGTATTGAATATTTTTTTTTTTTTCACGAATTTACATTGAGGGTAGTTTCTTTAATTTGCGTTTTAGACATTTTTGTTATAAGACTGTTACAAACTTGTAATTCCTTGCCTACAAATTTATCTTTCTAATTCAAAATAGTCTATGGTGAGGTGCAATCAATTTTTAGGATGATTAGTTACTGACATTTCTTAAGCATGCAACAGATCTCACTTGTTTACCGCTTTATAATGTAATTTTTAGTACTCCAACTTTGACATAATCAAATTAAATAGTTCTGCAATGGAACAATTACTTTTTGTAATAAAGCATAATGGAAAAACTAAATTTAGCCATATGTTGTAAGCAATTCGTTGATTTCTTGGATAACGAGATAATTATTATAATTACCCAACGAGATTGTCGTTCATATTTTCTCTTCTCGTATGTGTTTTATTATAACTAATAGCCTTGAGGAATATTTACGTGGTGTTATGCTACAAAAGTATACATTTTTTTTCTACAAAAATCAAGTATTATTGGGGGCCCATAGGTGATGCATGGAATGACGATATACAATGCGGGCTATCCTTTCATTTATATTTTACTGCTGTTTTATTTATAAATAGTTTATCTCCCAGATTAAAAGAATTTGTAACATGATACCCCACCATGCACGCAGCGCAGAAGGGTAGTTATAGAATACCCAGTTTCCTGTTTTATATTGCATTTTACTAAAACTTTAGAGTTTAATGCAGAAACGAAATAAAAAAGTGTTAACTCGATGAACTAAATAAATAAATACTTCCAATAAGTTCATTTAAAAAAAAATCTTTATCGTAGAATTGAGGTAAAGATATTTTGGAAGGTTAGTTGCTAGCTAGTCGTATTAATAAATGTACATATCTTTAGTCACAATTTAATTTATACTGACACATGGGCTCGGCTTTGCCACCATTCTCAACTATCTTATAATTTTATGTCTTTTCACTTTAATTTTTATTTTTCAAACTTTTATGTTTTATTCTATCATTTTAATTATAGGATACTTTTGAATGGTGCCTTAGCCGCCGAAAGCGCTTGCATCTATTTTGCCAATGGTGGCTAGACCAAAGATAGGAGTAAATTTGTCAATAAGATTAAGCATTATCTATAAATAGGTAATGTTGCATCATATTTTTTTATGTAATTAGCATATACACTACCTATCAAACTTATGTTTGTCTAAATTGTATAAAAATAAAAAATGTAATAATGTATACTGACCCCAGTGGCCCGACTCACCATTGTTATCCTTGATCAGTCAAAATAAACAAGTCACCAGAAAAATTAGAATTGGCGTTGGTTGGCCACCTATTTTGATACCTTGTCTGGTGGTAAAATCGAGAAATAGTGATACTTTACAAAGAAAAACAACTTGCAAATGATCAATTTTTACAATGTCATTCATGAATAGAAAATAAAGAAAAATATGTTTAAACAAAATACATTTTTATTTATTTACGTTCAGTAATTGATAACCACGATTGATTTTGATTGACTGAAAAGGGTTACAACAACTCTAGGTACGCCTCTGTTATGATCTGCCATTTTATTTTGCTCTTGTTAACCTTGTGAACACATCGTGTAACTAATGGAGAAATAGATGAGATAACTTTATTCATAATGTGATTTACGGTTCATCTTAAGTTATTGAATTTTTATTGCATGTTTCTGTATCCTTCCCACTAACTAATGCAGTTTTGGTTCTAAGCTGCTTTTTAGTAATGTTACATTAGTGTTACGCGGAACTGTAGTTAGTATTTTGTATTGCCAAAATCTGTTGTTCAGTACCATGAATTATTCTGCCCAGGGCTGGTGGCTGGTGGGTTTAACCTTCACTGTCCCATTGTTCCAACTTCCCACCTCAGGTGCCCTATCACAATAGGGAAACTGAAATCATCCACGCTGTATGTGTTGTTTGCTAGTAATCACTTTATTTCTCAAATATATCAAATAAAAACGAATACGTTCACGCGTGCTATTTGCATAACATGTTCATTTGCTAGCTGCACTCGCAAATTAGTGCCTTTCCGTTTCATGTTACAGCGAACGACCTTAATAATATTTTCCGCTCCAGAGCACCAATCCTTTTGTGTGCCTGCAATTTTTTTTTTTCCTTCTCGGTTTCTCAGAGTCGTAAATGACTCGCTCAAGGCTAATATCTGGATATTTTGTTTGGAAATTTCCCAGGAATTAAAACACCGCTAATGACATCCTAGGAAGAAAATTTTATCAGTTATTACAGCGGTACTTTAGTAAAGATTATTATGAAACGACAAAAAGCAAAACTATTGTCTCTCCGGACTGTGAAAACCCTATTAAGAAGTTATTACCGAATTCCACTTCATTTTCAGTTTTTATCCACCAAATTAATTGGTTTCAGATTAGGTCCATTTTCGAGAGTGATTATAATTCGCAACACTTTCAATTAGGCATTGGTATAGATTCTCTGTTCGATGATTTTGTGTATATTTAAATTCATGCCTAATATACTTCCTGTGGATAGCTGTTTAATTGTTTATTTACAGGAGAATCTCTACTGTGAAATGAAGGCTACCCCGATTCTACACTGTAATTTTCAGTAGCATCCGTAGCTAGCCTGACCTTGTGTCTCCTTATACTTATCATATATATATTTTATTATAATCGTCGTACTGAATCATAATTGATACTTAGCATTCAGGTTCTTGACCTACCCTTTGCCGGGAGGCTACCCTAGGTATAAGTTACCATGTTCAATGCCCGTAGAGCTAATTATGCCTTCATAAAATTATAATTGTTATTTTTAAAATCAAACATTAAAATTAATCGAAGTTGCTTACAAACCAGCTTACATTTTTTATTATTATTACTGAGCATGTGTTGTCATCTTAACATCCGTCAAGTGTTTCCTATCAAACAAATCTCCTTCACCAAGATACATTTCGACTTCATCATACATCATTTCTTGAGCCATTTTATGCTCGGAGATTTAAATCGCCATTGTTCTCAATACCAGGAATACTATGCATGATTAACATGCTAGAGTTTGTTCTCAAAAAGTATATTTCAATAGTGATCATGCTTCTTTTTTTTTCTTTTATTATTCAAGGTTCTACCTCATACAGTATGGTACTAAAGAAGTAAGAATGGAATATACTATTTTTAGTTTATGTCGTAACATTTTTTTTCCAAAGGTCACGATTAGTTTTCCCTTGAAGAATCTTCGTATCTATATGAGAAGAATAATTAAAGCATGCTACTAAGTTGTGTTATTCTTTCTATTTACCTATGTTTTTTTATAAACTGAATATATGAAAGATTTTTCACCGAATTGATAAAAAAAAGCTATCATGATGACTGGGTAACAAAGATCTCAGTGCCAAGGAAGAGATTGTAGATGTCAGGGAGCCAAGAATGAACATTGGACGAGCAGGAAGGAGGGCAGGGAGGGGACCTTGGTGGGCCACGGTACCACTTCCACATTGATCCGAATCGACGGTGCCATCCGGGGCCGTCCCTCAACAGGTACGCTGCGTCAGGGGTCCTGGAGCATATTGAGTTATTAAATACCTTGGCCTGTAACTGTATTATATCAGAGTTACATTATATCATAATTAGTTGGTTATTAGTTACATTATAGTAAAAATTATTTTTTTGGGGAACATGAGAACAAGTACTCACTCTTTAATGTTTGAATTACTTATGGCTTGTACTCCCCTCCCACAACTACGCCAATGTAGTGAACCCCGTCAGCTTGCAAAATCACTGATTAAAGTTCTAAAAATATGATTACATAATGGTTAAGTAATAATAATGAACGTAATGAATAATGATTTAAGTATAATATGATATGATGGTATATATAATTACTTTTTAAAATAATAAATGAGTAGAGTTATTACGGAGATTTCCTCAGGTCAAATAAATTTTGCTAGGTTTTCATTAAATTTATTACTGTACTATGTCTTGACTTGGGTTTGTTCAAGCTGGTGCAGGAGCAGGAGTACATAGTGTATCAAAAGGTTGCCCATTAATAAATTTTATGATAGCCCATCCATCAATCTTCTACTCACGGCTAATAATAGAATCAGCGATTTTCAGATTCTAATTTATACTCTTTTTAAAATAAAATAAAATTTTTTTTTTTTTTAATATCAGTTTATCGAATAATTAATGGCAATTTTTATATCTTCGCCATATTAAACAGGATTTCGGTGTAAAATTTCATTTTTCTAAGTTGTACAGTAGGCAGACACAAATGAGAAAATTTATGAATCTAAAAAGCAATAAAAATAAGCTGTAAAGAGTTCTATAATGACAGGTATGTCATATAGATAGATCACACCATTGATTGGCCTACCTATTGTATACTTCATCGGCGTCCTCTTGGAGCGTCTTCTTTAAAGCATTCGTAGTGAATTGTTTATCATTTTCTTAGATGATCCGAGAGGCAGAATCGTATTAGATCGTTTATTGGGTACCATTAGTGGTCTAGATGTCAATTTATTTTTTTACTGCATTGATTTTTTTTTTTTTTTGAAAGCGGAAAGAACATCTTGTAGATTTCTAATGTTACGGCAGTCGACTTATCGAGAGGAAAAAAAAAGCGATAATGTGCCTAACTGCAAAGAGACAGACCTCCTCGGAAGACCTTTCTTTTGACGGTTGATTGGTTTTATGGTTTCTGCGGTCTCACCCGGTTCCCTTGCTGAGGACATCCATTCACTGAGGTACCGCTGGGTCTACTTATTCCCATGGGGGAGGGGAGGGGGAGCGTCCCCCCGATTAGTAATTCGGACTTGTAATGATCAGAAAGAGTCAACGTTCTGTGGGAAAAGTTAAATGGTAGTCCCGTAAGCAGTGGAGTTCGATGAAACTACATTCAGGCTTCATTTAATGGTGCGAAGAGCTGAAAGATACGATTGGAGACATTGGGATGAGTTGAAAAAGGGAACATGGACCAGTAATAACCCAGAGAAAATTGTATGGATTGACTGAAAATAAGTTCTCAATCAATTTGGTTCCTAAATATAAAAATGATAACAGATAGGCTGTATCAAGTTGTAATTTTTGTAACAATCGAAATTTCATAAAGCGGACAATGACCTACATTGTTTTTAGGTCACGGAGCACCTGTCGACTTAATAAGTTCACTGGCGAGTTTTAACAATGCAGTTAATGATGTATGCTAACAATAAACAATAAGGTTCCAAGTCTATAAAAAGCGGCATTCTTCTCCTTTAACATTCTTTGAAGTTATGGTTAAGAATGGTATGGTATGAGGGGATGACTGTACAAGTCCATAACATTGATGTCGTGTTGTCGGGGCCTAAGTGGGATAAACCTAAAAGCATGCATTACTTTTCAGATGTTGATCCCTTTTAACGTGTGTGGTTTAAATGCTACAAGTGTAAATGTTGGGCACATTCCAAATGCGCTGAAATGGAAAAAGAGGTATACATCTGTGACTTCTGCAAGTTAAAAATAAATAAAATGCTTTTTTTTTATATATTCGAGGCAAAAAAATAATTGTTAATATTACTAACCTTTGATATGACGGTGTTACAGTATTAAGTTTCCGTTGGTATTATTTATCTATCTATTGTTGTTTTATTGTTAGGCTGTTCCTAATCTTTACTGTCCACAAATGCTTCAATTTTCATTTCAGAAAGCTTTAGTGAAAACAAATAATAATTATCTGAAGGGAACCAATCGGTTCCACTTACCAATCGGAATCATCCTGTACCTGCAGCTAGGGAAGGAATGCCTTTCATGAAGAAATCCCAAACAGCACCTAAATTGTGTCAGTCCAAAATATTAAAATTACTCGTATGTGTAATCAATGGTGTATACTAATGTTTTAATGCTTGTTCGTGGCCATTTTTGATTAGGATTTTATAGGGTTGTACGAATACGAAGCTGTAAACATGTATCCTTCCTGACCTTTTACACGTGTCTGTATAAGTTGTGCCAGAGGGGTGTAGTAAGGGAGGAAATGCGTGCGTTCCGCTCTCATTCCCGTCAAAAACAGTTTTCTCCCGGCGTATTTTCATTTTCTGTCTTGGCTCTCCCTCGAAGGAAGGGAAATCGCCGTGATCTTCAACCAGTCCAAACCCGCATAATGGTGGTCATTTTCAATTCAACTCGTATCTCCGGCTAAGGCTTAGGTTGCGTGCTGCATTGTTCTTGAAGAAACGTTGGCTAGTAACCGTTTTGGTTTACGATTATTCAGTATCCATGGTTACGACTTGGTCGTTGTACGCTCTCATAAGCATTTGACGGATACATAAGCCACCTATTCACCAGCCTACATGTTTCCCTAAATAAACAATGGCCCTTCGAAAGTCTTAATGCTTAGAAAAAGTGGCAATTCTTCAATAAAAAATATTCTTAAGAGTAACATTATAGTTAATATTAACTTAACATTTAAAAAAAATTCTATTCGATATAGCACAATGACTAAATAAGAATTTAAACATACTATTATTTCCAACTGTGTTTTTTTATTGTTTTGTTGCCAATTTTATTATTTATGATCTTCAGTGTTATTTATCTAATTGCTTTGTATGTATGTAAATTTTATTTTTTCGTGTGTATTTTGTCGGAATTTTAGTCATAAGGGGATGCCCGAACACATCGACTGTTAATGTAATATCAATAATAAAAGATGTTCTCGTAGAGACTTTTAAACTTTTTTTGAAAAGCTGATTGTCACGCAATATGAATAATAAATTGAAGGAGTCGCCTTTTCCGCAGGGCCGATAATAAAGCCCCTTCCTATTTCATCTAGTCATACTGATAACAATTATTTCTTTCCACTTTTTCTATCTGTTGTTTATTATAAGTTTTGAGTATCTTTTACTTCAAATTCCTTAGGACGAAATTAGGCTCTTGTCATTTACAAATATTAATACATCAAAGATGTAATGTTTGCTATAAATGATGTAGCAACAATATACGTTGTGAAATAGGGTAAGCAGCCATGTTTAAATACAGCAAGATGGCGATCTAAAGAATAATGGTATCAATTTATTTGATTTCCGTCCAACATGGCGACCTGGTCCGCTACAACAATGGTCTTTCCGACATGATTGTTATTTAATTCTGTGATGTTGTTACTGAATGTTGACTTCCCCTTAATATGTCAAAAAAAGAGTCTCTCTATTTTTTTTTTTTTTTATAAATTAATGTTATTATTAAGAAACATGTTTTCATGGCACATTTTAAACGCCGTGTAAAGTAAACTCTCACTGTATGCGCGTGCACTAGATAAGTAAACCTAGGTATCTATGTTAATCCAAGTTTCTTTAACTATGTTAGTCAATTGTTTGTTATAGAAATTCACATTATTTTTTTCGATATTTGGTACTATACGTGATCTATTGATTGTATTCGATGTGCTATGTAACGAATCCTGGGCTTATTAATTATTTAAGTAAATATAAAAAAAACTCCTCTTTTTCACTTTTATAAAAATCCGTATATACGAATATTCATTACTTTTTATCTTGATAAATGAATCCGATTTTATGTTAGGAATCTTAAAGCCGAGACATACAAGGGTAATTTAAATAAGATCATCATCTGGTATCTCGTCGAATTGGAATTAATGACCGATATAACATGCCAATTTGAATATAATTTTTATATTCAATTTAATGATGGGGGACTCCCCTTAGTGAAAGGCACTCATTAGCCCAAAATAATTTTCCTTTATTTTTCCCACATCCTATTTTATAAGTTTGAGAGCTAAGGGGAAAAAAAAAAATAAATAAAATAAATAAATAAATTTTATTATAATGGATATAATAATGGAACAGATCGCCGAGAAACTCGATGCCGTCCACATTAAAGTCAACCCGGCCAAGACGCTAGGAATTATATTCAGCTATAAATCCGGAAGAAAGAAGCTCCCGAAATCCTTCGTCTTAGACGGCAAAGAGTGCCATGTAAGCAACAAGCTATGCTACCTTGGGATTACCCTCGGTAGACACTTGTCGTTCACAACACATCTCGGCAAGAAGTTAAAGAGTGTTAGGAAGAAATTCTTCAGCCTCGGACACCTACTTCACAGCCCGGCTTTATCAGTACGCCTCAAGCTGCTGATATACCAGAGCGTCCTAAGACCTGCTTTGATGTATGGGACCCCTCTCTTCAAGTATCTGACTCCTAACACTCTCAAAACGCTCCAGCAATTTCAGAACAGAGTTCTCCGCACCTCCCTCAAACATACCCCGTTCGACCGAATGAAGGCAGACGAGATGGATAAAAAATTCGAAGTGCTCACCATTCAAGATTTCATCAAGAGAAGACACATCAAATTTTTCGACTCACTCCGACACAGCCACAACCCACTATTCTCCGACCTTCAACCACCACCAATGCCCGTCAGATGGAAGCACTGCTGGACCGCCGAAGCCTGGAGACAGATGGACGTGATCGAACCCTAGCCCCCTGACGGAGACTGAAGATCTACACCCAGCCGAGAGGCCGACTTATTTCAGGCCCCTGCCGGGGCTGGCCAGGCTTGACCTGGCCGACTACAAACCCTTGCCTAGGTACCCTTAGGCTCCACCCTCGGTAGACTCTCACTACCTTCCTAATTCCACCCGCCTCCTTTAGGGATACCCCACCCTATATCCTTCTCATACATCCTTCAAATGGGGGACTCCCCTTAGTGAAAGGCACTCATTAGCCCAAAATAATTTTCCCACATCCTATTTTATAAGTTTGAGAGCTAAGGGCTACTAATTTTTTTTTGACACTGCCTTCTTAACCAAGATATAACAGTACTAAATATTTAAAAATATAATTTTCTATTTCTCGTAAAAAAAAAAAAATCGTCAAAAGTTCGACTTCAAAAGGTTCTCATTTTTTATGAGGATTTTTTTTTATATTTCCTACTACTAA
The DNA here is from genome assembly GCA_930367205.1 of Acanthosoma haemorrhoidale. Taxonomy (NCBI): domain Eukaryota; kingdom Metazoa; phylum Arthropoda; class Insecta; order Hemiptera; family Acanthosomatidae; genus Acanthosoma; species Acanthosoma haemorrhoidale. Next base: position 80,290,675 of record OV884015.1, on the reverse strand, counting down.
TTTACTGAGGGATGAGTAAATTTGTAATATATATATATATAAAACCACACCGTTAGATGCTGCAAAATACCGGTTGGATCCTTGTTCATTACGCACGGACGTGGCATGAATTTCATCGGAAACTAGCGAAATAGTGAAGAAACATCCAATTAGTTCCACGGGCTTAGTTTGCGTGCCCATCCGGGCCCATGCCTTCCCAATTATGTACATGCTCACTTCTCCAGTCAATACGTCGACATTCTAAAACAGACACTACATACAATGTTTCATAAGCACCTGTCTGTCTGGGTCGTTCGGCTGATTTATTTTGCTATTTACTCTGTGTGAAAATCAAAGTTTTTCAATAAAAAACTTTTAAGTTTCTCCTAAAATCATTATTTATTGTTACGTCGCCAGATGTTTCGTCTATTCAGTCATCCTCAAAACTATAAATGATATATTTATTTTTATACTGTTATTAATTATGTAAGTGATTAAGGACTCCGCAGATTTATTATATAACATAACTTGATTCAACATCGAATTCACTCAAAATAGTAATCCTGAGGACACCTGAATCGTTGAAACGTTGACTGGTTGGTAGTAACCACCTTTTCAATGGCAATGACTCAATAGTCTCTTTTCAACGATTTATTATTAAAATCAGTACTGCTTGTACCGTATCGGTATTATGATACTGTGTATTTTTTTTTTAATTGATAAAAAATACAATAAAACCTAGTTTTCCCCAGAAAACAGTTTTTGGAGGCAGTACCTCTCGAAAAAGGTACAATAGAACGGAATTAGAAGTATGAAGACATATGCTAACACAGAGACCCTGATCTCAAACTAACAACGACCTCACTACATGCCTAGAGAGACTCTAGGCCCAGCCACCAGTAGACTCTCACTACTGCACCGACTCAACTAACCTCTACCGAGGATTCCTACATCCCTAACTCCTCTCACACCACCTTCAAGCAGGTCCTCCTGATACAAGGTCCCTTTTATCCCAAATATGATATACTTTTCCTATTTTTCCTACATACTAAACTTCAATTAAGAGAGCTTCGAGAAAAAAAAAAAAAAAAAAAAAAAAAAAAAAAAAAAAAAAAAAAAAAAAAAAAAACACAGAGAAGACACATGCAAACACAGAGAAGACACGTGAACGTGTAGTTGGCGACGGTTGTGAAATGTAAAAATATTGGTGATAAAAGTGAAGAGGCTATAAAGTTTTACTTAAAGAAGTTAATTGTACAGAACAGAGCTCAGGTGAAGTAAACTAAATTAAAAAGAGTCAACTGCAGAAACAAACTGCTGTAGAATAGAAGAATGGTAAGGTTTTGGGGAAAACTTTTTTTAATAAGAGACTTTACAATACATTTGTCTTTGAAATGCGTGATCGAATGAAGAATTCCGGGAAGTAATCCTCACTTACAATAATTAAACTCTGATTGAACAAATCCCACCTGGCGAGAATCGCTGCTCTTTTCCTTTTTGCAACGATAAATAGTTTTGAACTCCTCGCTTTACTTGGTCTATTCGATGGAAACCTTTTGAATGCAGGAAGGAACAGAAAAATGTAACAGGATGTGGGTAGAGCTTTCTCTGTCATTGCTCCGACACCCGGACTTGATATACACAGATCCGCTGGCGGAGAAATCCCTTGCACTGAGGGCGCCAACAGCCGCAGCAAGACTGATAGTCCGGCCACGAACTGTTCCTGTATGAAAAGGAAAGCGTTCTTACATCTATCATAGCTCTACCTAGTGCTTCATTTGCATTTGCCTTTGTAAACATCGATATAGGAGGGGGTGATTCATGATCAACTGCGTACTCTATCCACGTCCCTTAACCTTGGAGTAGCATTACAGCTCATTATTTTTTCCGCTAAAATTAAAGACTATGTAAAGATAACTTGATATTAAAATGTAGGAGTCATTAAGAGCGAAAAAGTGAAAAGAAACTCTTCTTATCAGTATGATGAGATGAAATAAGAATAGGCTCTATTATCGCCCCTGCAGTAAAACTGACATTGGTATATTAAGATTTATATTGTGTGACAATCAGCTTTTCAAAAAAAGGTTAAAGGCCCTCTCGAAATTATTTACTTCCTCAGGTCAACAGTGCATACGAAAAACACCTAAATTTACATAAATAAACAGTTACATGCAAAACACTAAAATAGTTTATTTAATAAGATTTCCAATAAACAAAAAAATAAACAACACGCCTGTGAATGTTATCACCTTTATATTCATAGTCATTTACCGAATTGTTAACCTTTCCGCAAAATAAATTATAATTTTAAAATCAATATTGCATCAAAAGGTAACTTTGTTAATTCGAAAACCATTTACAATCCTTTAGTATATGAAAATCCTATTTGAATTATTTTGAATGGAAAATATTATTTGCATATTTAAATTTAATGATGATATGATTCACAGACCTGTCGTTCATTCTATAGATTGTTGGGAATTTTAAGTGTTTTATATTTAATTGTTTTCTGTGAATGTAAATTGATGTTTTATCAGAACTGTAGTCCTGAAAAGTGAAACGGTGACTATTGATGTAATTTCAATAATAAAAGATATTTTGGGAAAGACTTCAATATAGAAATAATATTTAGTTTCTTCGTTGTTATTTCAAGACCCCACCTGATTGTTCATTGTTTAATGTTTTACCTTAATATTTGTGTTCTGCCAACTTCACGACGGGCAAAAAGATGTTATCCTCTTCATGGATCAGAAAAAAGCCCACCTAGTTTTCCGCGTCATTATAGAGAGGTGGGTCTAGTTCTCGACCCCGACACCGCTCACAAGGGGCGCTTGCTGCTTTACTCAAACCATGGTTTTCTTATTTAATTACTTTACACCTCTTTATTACTTACCCGCTTGATTTAATGTCGGCACTGTTTCTTTCCACAGCCTTCCCAGTAGAGTTTTCTAGCTTCTGCTCGCTAAACTAGCGTATCCTTGGAAGCGACCCCTATTATGGAAACAACGGATTCTCGGCCCCTACAAAATGTACCTTGTTAGGTCTTCCTCAGTGGTCAAGTCTTCCTCTTTGTAATTCACACTCGCCTTTAAGATCCGAACGGTATTCGCCTACCCTCAGATACCGAGTGTGAACTAGTGGACATTCCAATACCACGTAGGCTACCTATAATATCTAGCCTATACCTCTTCTCCTGAACAAAGTGCACTGTCCGAGCGTACCATCTAAGCTTTTATGTAGTCAGATCAATAAACAATCACGAATTAAGCTACCCGCCAAATAGGCCGCCTTTAAAGGAGACCTTCCAACAATTTGGTGGAGGGTAACTGCAAAATTTCGTTGCTTCAGAGAAGCATGAAGTTAAAGATCCTCGAAGCTTGTACAATAAGCTTGAGTTTCATCTTTATACAATGGATGAAAGCAGAGTGTCAAAAGGTTAGGTAAAACAGGAAGGGGCTTATTATCGCCTATGCAGGAAAGGCCGAAGACATACATTACAAAACAATAATATTCAATGAACATAAACCATGATAATGATTTGTTCATTAAATAATGGTATACTGTCACCATTTATATATAATTTCGGTTCAATGTAAAGTAGGTACAAATTCCTTAGGTTTTGTTTAAATAAATTAATGTTCAGGCAAGTTACGTACAAAATTATGTTTATAAATTTAAATCGTACTTTTATAATAGAAAAACACCAATGAGTAACTGTTTAGTGATAATGAAGTTTCTGCCTCCGCCCGATAAACTATTTTATAATTATTTATGCCAATTTCAAGATTGAATATAATCTCTTCCCTTAAAGAAAAGCCCTGAGCCCGGACGAGGTCTTGCTAAAATATTGCATCATGCGAAGAAGGCTTGAGTTTATTTTTTTCTAGATTTTAATCATAACATTTTTTGTTGGATCTAATTGATACACCGCATAATGGAGGCTTTAAACATTTTTAAAAAAAAATGGTGCGCGACTAACACGAATAAAATATTTCATTATTCAACCGCTCGGTTTCTTTGGAGCCGACGGTTCCAATTACGCAAAGAGCACATACCACTTACGTAATGGCACTATCCATAGATTTTCCGCTTGTAATGGAAATGTTATGACTTCGGATTAGCAGTTGACAATCTACCAAAGCGTTAATTAAAGAGAAAGTAACTAGAGTTAAGCTCGGTATGTGAGGAATTCGGGTTTTTCCATCCCCTAATGCTACACGTTAAGACAGCTTAATTAAAATATCTCATGACGCTAATGGAATTCTGAAGGTTTAGTTTTTTCGAATTTTTTTTTTTGAGTTGGTTTTATTAAAAAAAATAAATATACTTTAATCATTGAACGACGCCTCCTGTAATAAAATTTAGATACATGGAATTCATGAGGCGCCATGGCGATTATCTTTCTCGGTATTCAACCACAAAAAAATGTCTTTAAAGAATTGAGCATCATTTATTTATAACGACTTTCAGAAAAATCCATGCTATGTAAATAGGTCGAGGTTAATCGTCTGCCTGTTTAAACTACTACAATTGTTGCTTAATTAATAATTTAATATACGTTAAATAAGTTAACATGTTAAAGTTTAGGTGTTTATATGTTTTTATGAAATCATTATTATCAATTCTGTCAGTTTCAATACGCTTTGCAATAGGTAATTGTGAAAAAAGGTCTCATTCGAACATATTTGCCATATAACATTCACCCAACCTCATGCAGACAATATTTACAATATACAAGTATACAATGCAAAAATGTATACCGTCACTCGTGAACTCGTTCACACCATATAATTCATGCGTTTTGATAATTTATATCATGAACCGGATCTAGGATAAAAATAATGCCTTTTTTTTTTTTAAAAAACATAAAAAAATATTAATTCAAATTTATAAATTATTTAATAAATGAATTATCGAATTTATTCATCTGAAGAACATGTGTATTATTTAAGTAGAAGCATCTTATTTTTTTTCTTTTGATTTGCCACCAAATATATACCTTATGAAAAAGATAATGATTTTTAGTTAAAACTAACTAAAAATCAGCAATAGAATCCTCACTCACAAAATTGTTCTCATGAATAATTTAATAAGACTAGCTCAGTTTAAAAAAACACCTGAAGGGGCTAGTATTCAATCTTTTTTACTAAAAGGTTGATAAACTTGTCCATGTTGTTGTTTGGATGGATTAGTAAATAGTACTTTTTTGACAGTGTAAACATTGAAATTATTTCATTGTTGTAAATGAATTTGTGACTCACTGCATATTCCCTGGGTACCATCAAGTCACCCGGCGAAAGTTATGTGGGGTGTTTTGAAGAATAGATTTAATAGCGTAATTCATGTAAGTGGTTTTTAAACAACTAAAAAAATTTAATATTTTGTTAATGTTAGTTTTGGTCGCTGATCACTATTGTTCTAGTCAAAATAGATTAAATCATATATTTACGTGTAGTCAGTTTGTTTATCTATGTCATTTGGTGTTGAAATAATTGAAAGTTTACTCAGCAATATTGATAAGTAATTTATATAGTGATTGTTAATTAAGTGTAACGACTGACAAGGTGATAAGAATGACTTTACTATGACCTTCGCTGTTGTGAAAAAAAGCTTTGTTAGGTGCAACGACTATTATCGGAAGCATAAGAAATAAATTAAAAACGGTAAAAATCCCTAGCGCTTGTAATAATAATAAATAAATTTATTACTTTGTGGGTATACTTCATTTATGATAATAAGCTTAACCCACGGTCGGATAACACATCTTAGAACAAATTAGACGTCTCAATCTTCATTGTTAATGATGGTTCGAATATACAATTGTTAAAATGTATTCGTCTTTTTTCTATTTTATCATTTTTAAACAGATAACATTGAGTTTGTTTTATTATCACTTTGTTACCCCGTCTTCATGTTCAAAAGGGAGATTACTACCAGCACTCCGATCAAACATAATTCCATTACGAATTCTTTAGCTTTTGTCCGTCTCTGTTTAAACAGCGGACCACACTTTCTAGTCGTTGACCAATATTTCAACATGTGTTTCTACTGTTCCTGTGAACGGCTAGTTCTGCTTGGTTATTAAGCCTTGTCCAGGGCACATAGTGGCCAAAGTTACACACACATTCTTACGTTGTTATACTTTCTATGTGAATCGAACCTCTATGTTCATGTTAAATGTGAGACCTGTAAAGGGTATATTGCCTACTGTTGCATGTGTGAGAACTGTGTCTGGTCATGGGGTATATAAATTATATAACTCGTTTTAGGTCAGTACCAGTCTGCCTTGATTTTACCTTATGTTATCAGTGAAGCGGACAAAGTAGGCAAATTCGCATAGTAATTTATGGCGCTGGATAATAATTTTAATTATTAGTTAATAAAAAAAATATAGTGACAAGACTGGGAAAGTCTTTAACATTAGCTATCCCATATCGAACAGCAGTCCAGCTAATATCTAATTCAACTGTTCATCCAATAATTTCGTCAATAATCTTTTTTCAAAAGCGATTATTTCGAGTCATGAATTTGTAAGGAGCTAGAATAGCTAACTACCATAGACGTATACTATTCATACGTATTCCTTTAAGTGAAATTTCTCTGGTTACTCAATCATGGATGACTGCAATTCATTGCTGAAGAATAACGTATAACATTTTTTGGGGGATTTCGCCTTCCTTTCAAAATGTGAAACATATTTTCAGTGGGGTTTTCTGTCTGTCTGTTTAACCGGTAATTTTAATGCCGCAATAAAACAAAGGTAGACAATGTAAAGTTAATTTGCGTTTTAACATTTGGAGATCTGTTGTAATCTCCTATATGTGGCAATCATTGGAGAGAAGGATATTTAGAACGCAGGAGGGAATGATTGTTAAAGTAGGATAGACACTTCTGGTGTCTGAAAACCACTTCAACATAATCACTAACTCGCACTGCGAGTTCACTGTGTTGCTTCGACGAGCTCTGAGTTGATTCCGGATGAAACTGGCCTATCTGCGGAGGAGTATTTGCTTAGTGTGATAAAAATCTAACCTGACTGCTTTGAAGCTTTAAAAACGATCCCCCAGGTTACTTACGTACTTGCAATCAACTTACTTCTAATAGACACATTCAGTTTTATTCTAAAATCTCACTACAGTATATATTACTGTGGCCTGAACAGTGTCAAATGAATGATTTTCTGATGTTATGGTGTTCTTTTGAACTACAAAACTGTAGCTAATATCGTTTTCGAAGCGTAAACTCAACGTGTTCTAGGAGCATGATACTTTGATTGTAGTTCCATTTGATGCCATAATGATACTAAAAATAAATAAAACTTAAATAATGAACGGCCATTGTTGTGAATCTTGAAATATCTAATTAGATAGAGTAATTTAAATCGTTGTAAAAGTTGCAACCGTAACAAAACCCTTTAGGCTCCTTTTACACTTTGTGGTTTTGAGACCATACGGCTTCGGATACGTGTTTTTCAGATTGGTTTGCGAAACACCTGCAAAGTACACCAAGGTGCCGTGAACCGTTGTGACTTTGAAGCTAGTTCGTTTTCCATGTACATCCATTTACTGATTCAAGGCTGAAAATGATTACTAAAAGGGCCGCAATATATACGCATGTAGTCGCAACGTCACAGGGTTCAATACTGATCTGAAAAACATGTACCCCTTGCCGTACAGTCAAAACCGTGTGAAAGAAGCCTTGTGCGATGCAACTCATTTTTTTTTTAATTTAGCTGCTTATTAGATCACATTGTTAGCACTTCGGGACTAAATAATATGTAAGAAATTATTGCTGAGTACCTTTAAAAATATAGAAACTTAAATAAGTCTTTTTTGTGTAGCTATTGTTGGAATTTCTTCTTTTTTTTTTTATAACAGTGATATGAGTTTATTTTCTGAGTCATTTAAAGCTATGACATCGGAACTCACTATTTCTCATGATTTTATTGCATTTTGACACAATGCAGTTACATAATTACATTCCCTCTATAGTTTTTATTGGTTGTTACCTATACGGTGTTAATGTCCACTTCACGTGAAACCGTTACGACGGCTACGGCCTGGGATAATGAAATTAAAAAAACTGTTATTCCAATGTTCATTATAATTTACGAGGAACTGATAATAATGCTTCGGAAATTTTAACTCTTGGCATTAGGTGTGTATACGTGACCGAGCATGCAACAACGTTTATAAACGAAAGACCCTTCCTCTAGTCTAGTTCTTTACTTGCTGGCTTCTGTTGCGTCCCTAGTTCGTTCCCTGGCTCGCACTAGGAATATTTCTTCGGGGATGAGTCTGGTCGGTGTTGAATCAGCATCGAGGTAACGCATGGTGCTGACCACAATACCATCTCGGCAGCAACATTTCTATCTGTGGTGTTGCCTAGAAATAGATTTATTTTTTATAAGAACTAAATACACCGTTCTTAATTTTGACATTTTTTAGTTGATTTAAATAACAGTTTTAGAGATGATTTTCTCTCTGGGATTCTTTATATAAATAAGGAGTGATCATTAAATTTAAACTTTGTTTAACCTTTTTTTATCAACAGCGAACAATTTACTTAAATGCTCCTTATGTAAGAAGCGGCAAATAGCTGTAAACAGTTCTGGAATTATCACTTTAATTTTATCTTGTTTATCTCTATCGCCACGAAAACCTTAAGACACTTTCATGCCCATTCTATTCAAATCCTGGCTGGTTGCCATGGATTCGCTTTTCGCTGAGAGTTGCGTTTTGTTTTAGTTTTTTGCGAAACGCTTCGAAAAGGATTAACCTAGGCTGTCTAAATAAAAAGGTAACTGCCGGATTGTGGAATGGCATAGTTGTAAAACAGCTTTGTTTTTTCACAACTGATAATTTCTTTTTTATTGAAAAAGCGCTTTTACACAGCTCTCAACTGTCGTCTTCAGTTATCTTAAATTGGTTATATGATATATACAACTCATCTAAAACAGCAGTATCTTTTTATCTTTTAACCAGGGCTGTTGCATCCATTGAGTCTAGACATACTATTGGTTTAGATCAGTTAACTATCCCACATAACCAATTGGAGATAACTGAAGATGGCAGCTTAGAGCTGTCGGATGCTCTTTTTCAATAAAGAAGAAATTATCAGTTATAGGAAGACAATAAAGCTGTTTTATAACTAGACTGCCTGTTCTGTTAGGCCATTCTAACCAATAAGAGTAAGTTTTCAAGAAGACAAATACTTTATTTAAAGGTTCACAACACAGGGCAAAATGGTAATATTGATTCGTTGAACAATCTATGAAATGATACACAGCATAAGTGGAAGATTAGTTACTAGTTAGGTAATGTATTAGTAGTCACGACATTTGTTTAAAAGCAATTATAGACCAAATTGTATTATTTTAAACATTTACACATAAAATAAACGTCCCAAAAACTAAATAAAACGAGATCGCGAGCAACGCCATGATTTAAAAAACAAATGTTAGTGAAAAACTGAATGGGGTCTATAGAAAATACTTTATTTCATTGTTTAACCGTATTTGGCACCATGGTTTGGCATAGAAAATTAATTAATAGAAACTAAATATTGACTGGGCGTAATTAAATAACTCAATTTCGATTCTTGGTTATCATTTTTTTTTTTTTTTAATCTTCGAAATCTTTTTTTGAAGGAATAACTGTTTTCAAGGTTCCATGATAAATATGCCCTTAACCATGTGGAAAAAAACATACATTAAAGTCATCAATAACTACTGTTCTGAAACTTCAAGGTTAGCGAAATTGTCCGATTATTTCCTAATTTAATTATTTTTCTTTATTCCGGGTTATTAAAGTTTAACCAAAATCTGATCATTCTACTTCAACGTATTGTGGAGTATTCCTTTAAAATGTGTCGATCCTGCACCATTTTTATGATTTGAATGTAACTTAGGCTCCATATTTTGGCTGATTTCTTCCATTTTTTCTAAACTTTCTCATCTTTGCGCTGCTTGTTTTTCAGAATGTTGTCACTGACACCACTTTGCCTCTAATCTTATTATTTAATTATCCCCGCCGTAATAAAGGTAATGTTTTTTAGCCATTGTAATCATCCAGCCTTCATTGCAGTGGTCTTGGAATGTAGCCTGAAGACAAGGAGTTATAATTAAAGGAGGAAGCTTGTTTCAATATTGCTTCTTGTCAAGGTTTTTTCTAGGTCGAGTGTTAATTAGATAATTTTTTATGGTTCTGATTTCAAGTATGCACGTTTGAAGTGGCTTATTAACTTCTAGCTATTTCACAATGTTTTCCAAGATTTGTTTTCTAGTTTTGTGAATTAATCAATTTTTTTGTTTGTTTCAGGTGCGTCACTCTTACTTACTGTTTGAATAATCTACGGGTACATAGTGGTAATTCATTTTTTCAATTATTCGATTAATTAGAAATTATGTTCATAACGTAGGATAAGATTAATTGATGATTGAGTACCGCGCTGTAGCTCATGTCCTCCTATGTTTGAAATTACGTTAAGGACAATCATAGGTCATAGGCCCTCATAGGTAACAACGTGTCAACATTCGGCAACTGCTTATTTAATTATTTATAATAATTTAAACATTTTAACACATTTCAACATTTATCAAAGAACTATATACAAAGGTTTCTCGTCTCGAATGAAAAAAAAACTGAGGTGGAATGACGCACCTCAGCTATTAATTGGATGTGCAATAGTAGTTGGTCAGTTAATCTAAACCTTTCGGACACCGTAGTTAGTGGTGAGCGTTCGAAATCTGAAAATCGTTAATTTTTTTTCCTCCCTCAAAGCTCTGGATTTGAAAATAACATGGAAATTATTGGAATGAATGTAATGCTTTTTCTAGGAGAGACCTATTTGAAGGTTGGGTGAGGGAATTGAGGAGTGTGGGGACCTCGGCTGAGGTGTGCCTGATCTAAGCACTTTGGTGAGAGTCCACTGGAGGTTGTACCTAGAGAAATGCGTGATAATTAATATGGTTTTAATCTGTTCCTTTGACGTTAAATACTGGTATGCTAAGTTTCCCCGTTCCAAGTGAAGGCAGAGGGAGAGAGGCATTAGAAAATTTAGATTTTCGGACTTTTTTCAGTTTCTTCCCTATAACATTTAAGGGTGCACCCTAGTGAAAACTTTATTTTATCATAAATTAAAGAGCAATAAATTCTGCTTAACTGTCAATTCGGATGAGGAGTCAAAATCGGCAGTTTAAAAACTATTGATCTGTGAATTTTCTTCCTATATAGTCATTTTTAATCCATTGTAACTTGAAAACGGCTATTATAAGTGAAAAAAAAACCATTAAATAATAGTTGTAGAGCGTTGAATTATGCTTTTATTTTTTATTTATAATGAGGTAAAGCATAGCTACATAATAAAATGATAGAAATCCTGAGTTTTTAAATCTTTGTCATATGCTTACAGGACGCCTTAAAGGTACCTAAAGGACACCTTACGTGCCATGGCAGGCATCAAACGTTAAACGCGATTTCTTAACCCTTTACTTGCTACCGTTTGTTAAGAGACGAAAATTCCCAAGCCAAAAATGCTAAATGCCCAGGCTTTTGCTGAAAAGGAAAAAATATCGTTGGTGCTTTTCAAAAATCCTCAAACGATGAGCTAAAATATATATTTGTAATGTCATTAACCTATACGATTCCACAGAAATTGCTAGGTGGAATAATTTTATGGAAAAATTATACCTTTCAATAAAACTCGGGAGTTGTTTTTGCCTTTTCTCGATTCCCCCCCCCCCTGGGAAATAGGACTTAAAATACTCATATGACTTTTTCAGCTAAATTTAATTTTACGCCGAATTTAATGTTCTTTAATTTATAATATAATACAATTTTCCGTAGGGTGCGACGTTTAAAAATTAGACGCCAAAACTGAACAAAGTCCAAATTCACCCTCTCACTTCACTCCCCGCCTTTCTCACCCTTTGGAACGGAGCAAACTTAAGATACTATTGTTTGTCAAATGAACAGATTAAAACCATTTCGAAACATCCAACACTTACTTCCAACAACCCAGATTAACTGGCCTGTAGGCCAAGCAGCACACAGTTGGTTTGAGTAATTTGACTTTTTACTAGCAAACTTACTAGTACTTATACAATATTAAGTGATAAGTGATAATAAAGTATTTATTAACACTGCATATAATGTAGAATTTATTACAAGTGCTAAACCATTATAGTACTAGAAGGCTTGTGGTTCCCTTTGCATAACCACATCCAATTGTCAATAAGTACAATATAATATCAACAACGTATATGAATATCGAATTGATATTCGATCTAAAACGCCAGCAGTGGAAAAAAAAAACCTTTGTACTATTTTGTTTCCTGTTGTAAGAAAGTATCGAATGTCAGCCGATTGTGCACTTTCTTGTGATATTACTAAGGCTTCGCTATCCTGCCTTTGTTCTTTCCTTTGTGTGTCATAATCATGTAGGTGCCTATAATAAATGATATATTTTTATAATTTAAATTAATTATTTATAGTATATAAATATTATCGATACTGATGCAAAATCTTGAGTGATATTGTTTAAGCTCTGATCTCCCCCGCCAGATATCACTTTATGCGTGGCCCCGGGGAAAAATAATAAGCTTCAAAAACTACTTTGTATTCAAATTTATTGAAAATTTTGTCATCGTTATTATTATGTTGGCAATTTTGTTTGTGATGTGGTTTGTCTTTCTAGTTATAGTTATTCATAATTAACACCTAAAGGAAAAAAATAGGATGCGCCATTTTTCTTTTCCATGAATAATTATCAGTGGGAAATGTTTCATGTCCCAGTTTCAGTGATAATCAATGTTAAATTAAATCATGACATCTAGCATACGTATTGACATAGTTCACGTTTCATTTACTTATTTGTCATTTCTCGCCTTGGCATGGTTCACCGCCGTGACCTCATCTCTATTATTCGTGATCTGGTTCCATTCGTTCCTCGTGATGGTTTCATTAAAAGACATAATCGATTGTTCTTTGGGTCGAAGCTTGTGCTCATTCACACTACCTTAACCCACGGTGAATTAAATTAAAGGAAGATGTAACAGTTCATTATAATAAAATCAGTTTATTTCCCTTCATTCAAGTTCTTTATGTGTAGAATTACAATTTGGTTATCCACCATTAGTAATTGGGATCTAAGCGCTCATTCATGTGTTATACAAAATTATATTCATTCGGTATGTATGGTTCACACTCATACCAGCGTTCATACAATACGTACACATTCTTCTCAAGAGCCCCCTAGCACTTCCTTTGGGTCGGGATTTCAAAACAAGCCTAGGAGATTCAATATATCAACCTCATAATTAAAATCAATTTTCATTTAACCGAACTGTTACTTATGGGGGAAATAAAAAAATTGCTATAAATATGAACGGTATTGTATTTTTATGGTTATCAGGTAATTGGAGGATACTGCAACTAGAATAATTAGTGCGGTTTTATTTTTAAAATAATAGAAATTTAATTCTTTAGTAGGAATGGAGCGATGTTCATAGCCAAATACGTTGAAGGGGAAGACAAGAAAACACACAGTATACTATTCCAAGTTTGGATAATTATCCCATTAAAATAAAAAAATAGTGACAGCATTGGACCTTCTGATTTCCGTTCAGCAAACCAAAACCGTTATTTTTCCTGGGCTGGGTTTTTTAGACATTTATTTCAAACATGTTTTTTTTCCCACCAAATTGGATTTTAATATTATTATTTGTGTCAAAACAAAATGAAATCCAGTGGTGGAACTCGATTTATTGAATTTTATTTATAAAATCCTTCAAAATTGAACAAAATTAAAACAAATCTGCCGTTAAAATCGCATGTGATACGTACCATTCAGCAAGATATAAACTTTAAAATAAATGGAATACCGGTATCTACTGTTGGAGCTGTTTTAGTAAAGGAAAGTATTATTTTATAATTGTTGGGCCTATTTGGTTTGTAATAATTATCCAAAGAAAAATTACATTGTCAGGTTCGTATTTAAACCAGGGACTTCCCGATCTCCGAACAGAAGTTCCTCGCATGCGAAAGAGGAAGTGGAGTCTTTGGAAGTCCCCCGACGCTCCTCCGTCAGCCGCGTCACCGGATACGAGCCGGTGGAGGCCGACGAAGAGCGCGGGAGCCACATACGCTCAGGACATGATTGGAGAAGCTGGCCATTGCCAGGACTCCCAATGTCACGCATTTATTGCAGGTCACGATGCCACTGAGTTTCAGTCCCCGAGGAGGATTATAGGGATGCATGGTGCAGTACAATAACTTTGATACGGGATTAAGGTGGTTGGATATGTTACTATGGATTATCATAAACTTGGAAGAGATGGTTTCAAGAATGTAAGGTATATTAAGACCGTTATGGAGGGGTTTGGTGCTGACGTAATAAGGGGCATTTACTATTGTTCTCAGGAATTTTAATTGAAAGGATTGGATACGCTTGATGTTTGACTTTTTTGCTCTCCCCCATAACTCTAAACTGTATGTCCAGATTGTATATTTAGCCATAGGCTACGCTACCATTGCGCTGTACTTAGGCCGTTTAACCCCATGCGTTTCTACAACTCATTTAAACGCCCTGAACTTCAACTCAATTGGTGCTAATAGAAAATCTTCATTACGACGATGATTCACTGTGAACTCCTCTGGCGGCCCTCGAGTAAGCTACTTTAGCGCGATGACACGCCGCGTATTAAGAAAGCAGAACAGCCGGGAGGGACTTTGAGAACTAAAGACCCGGCCAGTTTCCACGTGAAAGTGCCTCAATTATGTTGCGGAGGAAATAGGCCACCGGCCACAATGGCCGGGAATATATAATCCGTCTATCCGGCATATCACGTAGCCTATGGATTTCATATACACGATCAAGTCTGCAGTGAGTCTACGGTTGCATAGCTACCAAGTGCTGATTGGCTTATCTGGGTTATCGGTTCCATCCTGCCTTCTCACGATCTCATTTTAGCACTTCATTCCAGTAATTTCCATCCGATTCTTGTGAACTAGAGAGGGAAAAAAAAGAAAAAATATTTCATTAACCTTTTTGTTTATATCTATTCAAATAGGCTCTAAGTATATAAAATGCAATGTCATCAGTTGTTCGAGAAAAAATGTATTTCGATTTATGTAATTCTCTCGAGGACTTCCCGATGTTCATTGTTCAGTAGACGTTTATATTGGAACGCTCACCCTTAATGGATTCACAAGACATTATTTTGATAAACATTTCAAACTAGATCCTTCTTATGATTTTGTTTTAATGATCCCAATGCAGGCACTGACGTTGGCAGTTAAAATCTAAATTATTGAAATAGATGAAGCTTTAATATTTAAAAAAAAAAATATAAATGTATTTCTCATCAAGGAAACCGGCTTTAACATGTAACGTTATCATTAGATATTTTCTAAATACTTAAGTGTATTTATAATTTTCATGAAATAGATATAATTTGGTAATGACAACAGAAGCGATTATTTTTGTTAGTTTCCGTATTTGTAGAAAATTAAGATTGAAAAATTTAGTATGAACGCAGAAAGGGGGGGGGAGAATTCAATTTCTAGATCTCCTGTTACCCTAAATTTATGGCCAGGGGACCCAAACGTTGCCCCGTAAAGGAGCAGCACTTAAATTATCTCATTTTTAGGACAGACAACGTATAAAATTCATGCATAGGATGGCCTGGTAATAAATCCAGTATATTTTTCCCCCAACTTAACCTGAACCGTTTTTAAAAATACATTTTTCTTTCTCCGTGCGTCCACTTTTCGATGGTTTGACTTCATCTCATTCACACAATTTTTTCTAGAAAAATGCGCTTTCAGAAATTCAAGTAGACAAAGTACACTTAATAGTGGGAAACGTCAAAAGCATATTTTCTTGCAAATCGTTTAAAATACCGTTGACGCCCCTGAAAATTAGTAGTTATGTAGAGGAAGCCTCCCTTTCAGTATCAGGAGTAGGAGAATAAGATTGACTCATAGTAATGAGACATCTTGCATTTTTCACCAAATCTTTAACTAAAACAGTTAAATTTAGTTCCTACTTTAGTTGGTAATACAATAAAAGCATATACAATTTTAAAAAAGACTAGACCCTATTACATTATAATTAATTATTTTGATAGAGTTCAGTTTATTAGCTATGTCGTCAGGTCAGATGGCTAAATTGTGTAAAATGTAAAATTTTATGTATCCTGATCAAACAGAGATCTTGCCTGAACATAAACGAGGCACACAGAGGGAACACTAAACATTGACTCTATACTCAAATCGGTTGTGTGGGTGATAGCAATCTCCTCTTATTTGTGAAAGTGTTACGAACCATATTGGGTTCTTAGAAGTAGGTATAATATTTTAGTAAAATGGAAATCGCTGGTTTTCATACTACCTACGAGTTTATAAAACAATGCAGAATCTAACCATTAAAAAAAGATTGTTTAATCTTCAGATTTAATGATCTGTAAATTGTAACTGGGTTATTCAATTAACCCTTATTTCGGGTTAGTTTTCTCCAAGTTGTTAGTGTCGTATTCCTTTTTCAGGACAATAATTACACGAATTATTGACGGATCGGTTTCCAGCTGAGAGATTAAATTTAAATGGATAGTTATCTATTGATAAATATTTCCTTTTGTACTTAGCCGGCCAAGAGGTGGAACTGTCTCGCTACGTGAGGCTCATTAACCAGCGATCAGTGCCGGGTAGAAAGTTGTCTTCGAAAAGCTGGAAAAACGTCCCTCCCTTTGTACGAGTTTGGTAATTCAGGTAATGTCCGAACGTTGCCTTCCTGAGAGCTGTATTATAGGGATGGGAGGACTCACGATGTTGTCCTCCGTGCAGCTTCCAGCTGTGTACTTTTGACCATTTCCACTTTCCAGTCCTTGTATTTGATTCCATCCAGTTGAAGAAAGTGGTTCGGGATAGCGTCATCCAGTGGATATAGCGAATGCAATCAGCGTCAAATTTCTCCGATCCGCGTTTCGCTTTTGGCCAAGCATTTTGTTGATTGTGCTTGGAAAGTATTAAAGGACTTGTGTTAATAGACAGTCCTAAATCTTTTGAAGTGCTTTTCATGATATTTACTCTCCCTCCATCTAAACGCTAAAAATTGATATTTTGTAAGTAATGTCCAATTTTGTCTTCCTATAAGTTTAACTTAGGACAAAATATTACGTTATTCACATAATCTAAACCCACAGCCAGCAATAAAACAACAAGTCGATCTTTCCTGTAATTTATGTTGATACTTTTCTTGTACATTTTTGGGATTTATTGGTGAAGGAAGGCCAGAAAAGCAAAGAATCATCTTTTAATCATAAGAACCAATCAGATGAGAGATATTTATAATACACAAATTGTTTTGTTTTTATGCCCCTTATATTACAATACTATCCGCGTTGCATATATTATCAAAAATGTACTTTAATTTGTATAATGGATCAGAAATATACATGGGAGCCATAATTAATTAAATGTTTATAGTTAGCAATGATATTAGGTTTGAGTGGATTGTTGTTTGGGATATTTACTGAAAGAAAGATGTTTGATTTTGTTGAAATTTATTATTGATCGACGTCTCTACTTGCAATGTACGTCTGCATCAGATTCTAGAGTGAGATAAATATAGAATGGCTGCAAGATTAGGGCTACCTCCCACAAACTTGGAGCTTTTCAGTAACTCGTTAAATTGGCCTATTACTTTATCGTAGCTTTAGGAGAACATTGACCACAATTATTTATTTCCCAGTAAGGCAGATTGTAATTTTATCACAATAAAGATTTTGAATAATAATATATGATATAAGGTTTCAATAGCTGTAATTATTAATGCGTGTAAATTGAACGCATTTTGTTCACCGCACCAGTCCACTAAACTGAAGTTATAGCCTAGCCTCATTAAAAGCTCACAACAGAAGTTATGAGTGGTGCCTTAGGCTTAGAAATAATTGGCACTGAGGGATACTTCTATTCCGACCCGTTTTAACCTGCATCGCTGCGAATTCTCCCGTACAAAGTATCTGTAAATGAATTGTACGAACCATTTTTAATTGAAAGCATTTTCTGATTGAAGCTATTTATCTTTGATGTTTGATTCTCGTGAATCGAGCATCTCAGTTTAATTTCCCACCCCTCCCGATAGGTGATACTGTATAACATTATGTAGTTACAGGGAAGACTTAGCTGTACATTGAAGCGTGATACAACCCCCCTCCTAATGAACTATCGATTCTTGAATTATCGACGCCATGTCCGTTCCCCCACATCCATGTATGCTATAGCAATCATACAATTTCTTTCCTTCACTCGTTTTAAAATTATAACTCAACAAATTAAATGTCTTGAAAACATTGAGCAAAGCAATAGAAAATGGTTCTAGGTTTTAAATATCTAGACGGTCGGTAATATTGATCTTTCATGTCGCAGCTTATCAAAGTTTACTGATCATCTTTAAAAGTAATAAGATACAAATGTATCAAATTTGTTTTGTCCTATACTTACAATTACATTCTTTGTATATCCCAAGGACAGAAGTTAACGGAAGTTGAAGAAATGCAGAAATTTGGTATTAAATGAATACTTGGCCATAAACGCTTAGCACCTACAAACTGGATTAAAGACAATCTGCATTTGTACAGTAAACCTACAGCCGAAATACATATTTAAACTTTTAAACTCATCAAACACTTAACAAAGAAGCTAGCCCACAAAATTATGAATTAAAGAATTTTTACAACCAAGCAAATATTTCTGCGGACACGTTTTCAGTTTTTTTTAGCCTCTCAAAGATTTCCTTCGAACATGTCTTAGTGGAAATCGAACTAATATAAAAAGAAACTATTGTTAACTGAAACGGAATTAAAAATTGTAATTTATACAACTTTGTTATTCATAATAATAGTGCTATCCTTACCACTACGAAATTTACTATATGAATCGGTGTATTTTGTGAAAAAAGTTAGAATATTTTAAGAATAACAGAAAGATTTTTTTCTTTTTCGAAATCACTCTTGCTGTTAAGTAATGCGTACTTGTTTTTGTGTAATCATTGTATTCTTTTTGTTGATACGGAAATATATTTACTTTATTATTACTATTGTTATATTCTATATCTCCATTGTCCTTGCGACGGTATATAAGAAAGATATTACAAGGTAAAATGGCTGAGGCGAGTAATGACTGACAAGACCTTGCTTGTAGGGCTGCAACCCGATTAGGAGACGTCGAGAACACAGACCTGTCTTCCTTGAGCTTCAAAGAAATTCACCCGTTGCGTCTCAGGAAGATTAATATCTCTCATTTTCCCTCTTTGGGAAAAGTGCCAGCTCCTATGGAAAATGAACATTATTTAGTATTTCTAAAACACAACAAAAAAAAAAAAAGAAAAGAAAAGAGTGATGAAACGTTTTCAGGATTTTCTAAACAACCAAGGCTGTCCCCTTTGGAGCCATTGTCTAAAATAGTAATGTGGGAAGTACTTTCTAACGATTTTGTCTGTTACGGTATAGCACAGGGGCTTATTCCAGTCTGCTTAAGTTATGAAACAGTAATCTGACCGTCATTAGTGTTGAATTAGTTCTGCGAGGGTTCGTTTCGCTGTTGGGTTATTCTCTATGAGATAATTGTATGTTTTGTGTACGTTCTGTTGGTTTATTTGAGTTATTTATATTCAGTCATCTTGAGAACTTCGCGATTGTCGCAAAATCACCACCATTTCATAATATTTCATGACTTAATCGCACAAGTTTTCATTTTCATTTAAAAAAAAATAG
The DNA here is from genome assembly GCA_930367205.1 of Acanthosoma haemorrhoidale. Taxonomy (NCBI): domain Eukaryota; kingdom Metazoa; phylum Arthropoda; class Insecta; order Hemiptera; family Acanthosomatidae; genus Acanthosoma; species Acanthosoma haemorrhoidale. Next base: position 80,270,922 of record OV884015.1, on the reverse strand, counting down.
ATTTCATTTAAACTTACAATGTCTTAGTTTTCTCTAAAATCAACCTTGATCTAGTTTTAAGGGGCAAGGTATACGTTTTAGGATCATGACCTGGTTGAAATGCGAAGTTTTTGGCCCTAACGGATAGCAATGAAAAATTTGTATAATTTCTTTATAGTTTGAAGTTATTGAGGAGTATTGAAAAAGAACAGACTCGATGTCGCTATACAGGAGGTGATGTTATTGGGATAATGGCTTAAGATGAAATAAATTTTCATCAAGTCGATTAACAGACTTTCTCAGCATATCTCGATCACCAGCCAATACCCAACAAACTCATCCACTTATTTATAATTTTATAGAATATTTATTTTATGATTCCAGTTTATGTCAAAAACTTGAGCTATCCAGGGCCATTTCCATGCTGCAACATAATGCTTTGTTTCACGTTATCTTTATTCGTTTTAATAATTTATCTTCTTTTTTAACAATTAATAGCCAAAGAAAAATACTGTGACAGGAATGGGGCTGGAACCCCAATAGACCAATAGTTAGTTGGGTTTTAGAACTTTAATGCGCAAAATCGTTAGGCCGGTCATCAACCCCTTTAAAAATTACGATTTAAAACAGATCTAATATGGGTCCGCAATTTGAGCCGGGGGCAGAGCCCAAGTGACCCAGTAGATTGGCGAGATCCCAGGAGGCAGCCATGGTCGGGATCAGGGCACCGCAAAACCCCGCGGCGTGGTGGGGGCTGTAAGCATGAAAGGGGACCCGCAAGGATTTGGAAAACCACGCCCAAAGAACGCCCCAATGTTTTATATAATATTGTCTAACCGTTTTCCCTGAATTTTTGCTTCAGGGGTATTGAAATAGAAGAAAGTTTAGCTAAAGTGATCTAAATAATCTTCAAAGTCTAATAAGACATAACGGAGCAAAGGAAAAAAATCGTTTTTATCAAGAAAACTTGCCAACACGTTTCTCTAGATTTTAAGTGTACAGAAGAACTGTAAAATGTGATTTCTAAGCGTTTAGTTTAAAAATACCCCAGAACCCCTGTAGTTCGAGGGGTATTTTGTGAAGCTTTCCAGGGGGCCCAACATTTGTAGATCCGGTCCTAGAGGAACCTTACTCCATCTACCAGATTGACTAGTTACAGTGGATATTAGCAAAAACCACGAGGAACTAAGAGAAACATGACCACACTTAACCGATGTTGACTAAGTTTAATAATATGGAAAATTCCTAATCCTCTGTTCCTCCATTGTCCTAAGTCCTCGGAGCTGAACTAAACATGGTCTCAGGGACCCCTGGAGTGTTAAATTAATTAGTAATTAAGAAATGCAGTTGGTGTCAAGTAAACATATCTTCAGTTTGTATTTTTTAATTTATTTGTGTGTTAAAATATTAGCTTGAAAATTTCAAAGAGGTTATATGGCTCCCGCGGTATCTGACTAGAATCAAACCCATGGAGTGAGGAAAACTATATGCGCAAGAGAACACCTTCGGCTTACCTCTTAGGTATTGTGTCTAGGCCTGTTTCTATTTTATAGTTATTGTAACTTTCGTTTTAGAAATGATCGACGCTTTTTCCTCCAATAAAGGGGAATGTTCCAGATTTATTAGCTGTGAAAACCACAACTCGACCTACTGCCCATTCAGGCATTTTCCCCCCTTTCCAGTTAAGTGGAATTTTTCCGACCCATTATTATTTTAACATTAGAATTTTATCGCATAGGCGTGATCTCAAATGTTTTTTAGAATATCGTAGTAGAAATAAAACACGTCGCAAATTTTGAAGGTATACTAAATGCCTGCTAGTATTAAAATATCCCTGTTGGTGAGCCACAACACACACCACATATTATTATAGTCGAGATATTTAATTTTATACCTTACTCAGTATTAATACTTCAATTACTAAATAATTAGATTAATAACCATTCAGTATTTTTCATGTAATGTCTTTTACTTTAGCATCAAATGGAGCTACCATGCAAAATATGACTAGAATCTGACTCAAGTTTTGATTCAAACTATCTCTTGGTATAGTTTAAAAGGACTGAGCATATATTACATATTTGTAATCTTTGAGATGATTAATTTGACAGCTTTTTCGAAATTACGGAAAAAATATTTATTTTTTATCTCCTCATGATAATAAAATAATTAATGGAAATCATGTTTGATGGAGATACCAGTCGCAACATAAAATAGGACTGCTATGCAAAATTGTATTTCTCTTGGTTATAACGGGGACTTACAAAGAACTGAACAGGGTTTTAGGTTTTATTAAAACCGAAGAAATCGTAAAAATGGATTCGCTCTTGGTCCTACTATCCTCATATCAAGGTGAACTATTTAAATAATACATTTAAACAGCCTATCTCAACATGTAACAATTTCACCATTGTTATTAAATGATTATTTTTAGACAGTTTGATCAGGATCAAAGTAACTCATTAGTTTGATAATGTTTCTGTCTCTGTTTCCTATCGTATATGTATTTTATATTTGGAGACCTGAAAAGTCGGTTCATAAGATTAGAAATTTATTTTAATACTTATTTTTAAGAAAATTACCTCTCTACCACAAAAGGTCAAAGAAATTTCATAAAAGATCTAGTTATACTTTATTTAAAATATATTCTTACAATGTAGACAAATATACATAGTCAAGAGATTCTCCCAAATTAGCTGCAGAATTGTCACCTTCCTAGTCATGGAGAAGGATCTGGGAGTTGACACTTGACAGTCCTGCTGCCCCGTCTTCCCGAGGTCTTTCCTGAGATTTCTATAATGGGATTTAATTGTTGTATAAAAAGGAGCGCTCACTAATCTCGTTAGTACTTTTGATTGTAAGGATTGTATGTTCGAGGTTGTTACTAAACCCCGTAGGCTTTGCAAAGAAGAAATTCAAGGTATAGATCGGTGTTAAAAATGAAAAATATTAATTCTATAACCCTTTGAGTACTCATAATAATTAAAAATTGATTCGATACTAATTTATGGATTACCCCCAGCTTCGCCAATTGCGACCTTTATTACCAATATTACCTGATATCGAATCATCCCTGCCTACTCTACTGCTGGTATAAGCCCAATTATAATCGGAGCAGTTCCCTAAAGACCCTACTTCCCATCATTGTCTGGGCTGACGTCACCCTTACGTAAGGTGCTCTCAGGTGATCTGATCAAGGCCGTACAAGGTCCTCCCCTTATCGACCGCCTCCTCTTATCACGGTATTCTCCTCGTCTCTAGATATATGTCTAAATATGTTCCCTTATCGGTCCTAAGAATTTGTTTACTCGTAGCTTGCTATGTAGCAAAGATATATGTTTGCTTTACATTCTTATCTGAAGATCCTTACCACCTTATACATTCATATATGCATAGGGTGCGTTGAGGACAGTATGTACATATATGTCTAGTATGTACAACAAAAAACAACTGGATACGGGTGGAATTTTATCGACTGATAATTTAAATGCTGTATATTCTTGTAGCTATTCGCAATATGATAAAAAGTTAACGAATAATTATCATTACGCGTTTAAGTTAGGGTTTTGTAGAAAAAACTAAAAATAACAATGAATTCGTTGACCAATTTTATGTTAAAATAAAATTAGCCTATTTTCGGTTTATTTTTGAGAACCTATTAGTCGTCTATATCTTATATATTCGAAACGACTAGATAGAACATTTTCAACAGGTTTTTCAAGACCTTTTTCTATTCAACCTTTTTTGTAAATGTAAGACATATAATTAAAAATTATAATTAAAACTAATCTATTTTTGACCGAAATATATTATTGGTTCAACTTGATCATTACTAAGTGAGATTCGCAATATTATTTTCTAGAACCATTATATGTTCCAAATTTCTCTGCCAATTGCTTACGTATATTTTCAATATTATGCCATACACAAGGGTTTGGCAAAATCACAGCTCATCTTCTGCAGCTATATATCGTCAGATTTGCCTCCTATATTGTCTAAATGTGAAGAAACCCAACAGGAAAGTATTTCTGAGTGGGTGATTTGTTGTGACATAAACAAGCTGATGGCAGAGACTAAACGTAATATTTTTATCATTATTGCACATAATTATTAGTAATTTGTATTCTGTTTGTAGATTCCTTGCAGATATTGTAGCACTCACACTTTCGATAATTTATTTGAGTTCAGTCTAGAGATCAGGAACTGACTAGGTTTAGTGGGTCCTACGGAAGCTCAGTGAGAAAATTGCTTGACCAGATAACTTGCGCTAATGGGTTCGAATCCTTGTCAGTATTTTATTGTTTATCAGATATACAGTTAACGTTGCACTGTACATTGATACATCGATTAGAGAAAATTTCTAGGAACTCTTTAAATGTTCATTTATGATCCACGCTTGTCTACACGTATATTGAATCATGTTCCTTTAAAATCTACGTTTTTTTTTTTTTTGTTTTTTTTCTTCATAGCTTCTTTAAATTTACCGATAATCATATATAATTATAGATCCTCAGGTGAATCTATTTACAAATTATTTTGTATTTCCTGTAGCATCACTACATTTAGATTATCTTCGAGTAAAATCTACGTTATAATTAGTTGTCGGTTTTTCAAAACACCAATATTTTCCTTGCGAAATTGGTTCTGTGAGATAGGAAAACCGTTTTGTTTCCCTCAAACATGACTGACTTGCTACATTCAAGTTTGCATGAAACGAAGTTCATGCTTACCCCAGGCCGTTGGTAAATTTTCATGCAACATTTATTACGTTTCTCACGCTAGCCATGGGAGAGTATCCACGGCGGACTAATAACAGGCTAAGAGACGTGACCATTCCCTAATGCATGGTCTATGGTAACCCCCCCCCTCCTTTGCATACTTTCATTTGTGAAAAAAACTATTTCCACTTACGTAATTGTTTGTCTAGTTATTTATGCTGAGAATAACGGTTATTTTCCTTCAACATTCACACTCGGGATTTATCTTTATGATGATCATTTCATTTGTCATTGGAAAAATAAACTGCCGACGTTTTGTGCCTATGTTTATTAAGTAACAAACCTTGTTACTTTCTCCGGCCGTTTTTTTCTCTGTATGACATTAAAAGGTCTCGGTTGCACAAGGCGCCACGGTCACAAGACCTCACGTATTAATTTCACGATATGTATCCTTAAAATGTCGTGATTACAGTAGTGGTGATAATTTTAATTCATTTTACAGCATCAGCTGCTGATTCACCGTTTAAGATAAAGCTTATATGTACTGCACTTAGAATATTAATTGTATATAATAATTTGTCTAGTCTTACGACAGAGGCAGTGAAAACTTACGGGTGGGTAATCTGACTAATGTGACCGCTGCAGCCGTTTCTAAAAGCTCTTTAGTCTTACTTTCATTTCTTCATTTTAAGGGTTTCATGTTTCATGACAACTTATCTCCAGTGTGTTATATCGTCTCTTGCGCCAGTATTATTTTCACATGTAGTTACGCAATTTAGAGTTGTTTTCATTAGTTTATTTATAGCTCAGTAGCTAGAAAGGGATCATCCATGGGGTGATCAGCTGCCTATAAAATTATTGAATCTGTAATTTATATTATGTTTGTATTAGTATAAAATAAAAAAAAAGGGGGGGGAAACAACTTGACGTGACTCCCATAGTATCTTCTTTTATTCATATACATTGTTTTTTTTATAAAATATTATTATTTTCCAAGGTATTGATGTTTAGAAAGATACATTTGCATATGAATACTTGCACAATGGTTTGTTCATCATGCCTCTAGTCTCTTCAAAGTTATTCTTTTATTGAATTAATATCATTTGACAGTCAAAGTTTCGCCTGTTCAGGCATCATCAAGAACTACAATTTTGAAACATGAAATATTTAATTACATTAAACACTTAATACTAAATTTATGTTATGAGATATAATCCATTAAATAAAAAGATTGGAAAAGTAAATACACAATAGAAATATTATAGCAACAAAATTGAGATAGTTGTTATCTATGAAGTGAATTGAATTGGTACCATTAATGTTATCAATTTAAATGTATAAGATGGTAAATTTATTATAGTTATTTACTATTATTTTAACGTCATTCATTTTCGTTTTAGACAGTTGAAAAAATAAATGAAAAATAGCGAGGCTACTGGTAAATGGGCTAGCAGTATTTTGCGTTAAAAACTGTTCCGAAGAAGACCAACTATACCTTATTTCTAAATGAATACTAATGCCGAGTGCAGAGTAGAACGGGTTAAATTTAGTCTTTCGCTTCTGTATTCAGAAGCTGCTAATTGTTGGAGCTGTTTAACATAAGAGTGTCATATTAGAAACCATGAATATTGAATTGTAAACAGCTTCTTATTCTTGTCATGAAGCCCGTAACCATGTTGTATGTCTGCTGTCAATGGCTATTACATGCATGGCATTTTAAAAGTGCTCTACGTAACTTTCTAAGTGTCCTCTCAATTGTCGAACATGATAGTGTTAACATTACCTGCAATTCATAATTAATCACAGTCCCAGTGTAGCTAATCACCTCGAACGAAGCTGATTCGCTATATTCAAATAAAGACGACCTGGGTTCTGAATGTTTTAAATAAGTTATATATATTCGTTTAAACTATTCTAGCATTTTTTAAATTGTCATCTGTGTTAGTGTAATAATTATCTCCAACACAGAATTAATCACAGGCATAAAGCAATTAATCTATTTAAAGTTTTAAGCTATCACATGCACATCCTGGGTTCTGACTCTTTTAAATAATGCTTACTGCCTTCATATAAACTATTCTAGCATTCTTTAAATTGTCAACTGTGTTAATGTAATAATTATTTCCGATCCAGAATTAATCACAGTGTTGAAGTAATTAATCCTATCAGAATGAACCTGATTAAACTTTCTTGTCCGCGCAACGTTCCCGTGGCTTCCTTAATAAACAATCTGCAGGCATGCGATGCCCCCAGGCAAACTTGGGTTTCTCATTTAATTATTTTCTATCGACCTTGCAGTTGAGGAGTCACAAATAAATGAGTATTACTTTTTTAAGCGTAAAAGTTAAAATCCATACTAGTTACTTCTAGACTTCCAGTTTGTTTTTCGCTTCTATTCCGTCTGGTCTACGCTACTTTGGCATCACATTGTGACCCGTATACCCGCTGCGCTCTTATATTTATTTGATATTAAAGCTGCTTTTGTTATAAAACATTTGAGAATTCACTGAGCTTGCTAAATAAACTTGCGCAATGGTGACTTATCACTGACAAAATAACATAACTATGCATGTAGAATTCACTTGTTTTCATTGAGGGGGGCTAAAAGTTATTCAGTTTATACAAACTTTTTTTTTTAATCATTTTCTGTAAAAGTTATGAGAATTTTTTAAAGAAGTATTTTCCTATTGAAATTTGTTCTCTACTAAAATGTATTAGTACTATAAATGTGCAGGTATCGTTTTTTTTTTTTACTTAGTCCTTATTATACACGTAAATTGTGATATGGTATTTATTTTATTTTGAAAATGTGTAATGGTTAAACCTATTTTTTTTTTATGATATCATTTTGATGAAATGAAGGGAAATTACCCACAAATCTGCGATCTGAGATTGTTAAACCATTTTTATTTCTGCATAGTATCAACTTCATTTTGATAGTATTTCTGCTCTAATGCTAAGCATGCTGACTTCTAACTGAGAATGGATGGGTTCTCATGAGGATGTTTTTTTGTTTTTTTTCACCTCTATTAAACGTCACCAAATCATCAGAGAGTGTCTGCTTGAATAAAGGAGTAGTGAATGCGGTTAAGAAACCTGAAATTAAGTGATCACAGCCTATTATAGTACCTACACTGGTATACTAGCTCCACCTACGAGATACGGTGGTCTCTGTCGGCTTTATTTCTTTACGGCCTGATGTGCCATGTATTTATTATGCATCCCTACTAGAGCCAAAAACGCCAGTAGTAATGGAATAAGTTCGATTTAGGAAGCAATAATGGTTTCCAAGATGGTTATGGCTGTACGGTGTATTATAGTGCTGGTGATCGTGGGTTATATGTATTATACGGTGTATTATAGTGCTGGTGATCGTGGGTTATATGTATTATACGGTGTATTATAGTGCTGGTGATCGTGGGTTATATGTATTATACGGTGTATTATAGTGCTGGTGATCGTGGGTTATATGTATTATACGGTGTATTATAGTGCTGGTGATCGTGGGTTATATGTATTATACGGTGTATTATAGTGCTGGTGATCGTGGGTTATATGTATTATACGGTGTATTATAGTGCTGGTCGTGAGTTTAGATTTAGTAAGTTTTTTTACTTCTTGTTCACAAGTGCTTTCAGGAGCCTAATTGTGCAGTAGTGCATAATTCTGAGCTCTTCAGAATAGGGGCTGAAACCGTTTGTGTTTAATTAATAAAAAAGTAAGTGGAAATAGGCCATTATTTTTACTTTATGTTTCCAAGACTAGTCGTATCCTTTTCAGTGGATTCACACCTAAAAATTTCGGCATTTCCGCGTCTCCGATTTGTTGAGAAGCCCGAAGAGACTCCGCCAACACTGCAGCTGACGGCTGTGGGTTCTGGCGTAAAGCAGCTTTCGTTTTTTATAAAGCGAATGTGTGTCAAGGGGGCCCCGGGGGCGATAAAAAGTATGAATAGGACGGAGAAACCCCGGCCCACCAGGGCGCGCTCCTGCCTCAGCCTTAACTCGCCCAACGTATCACCTTTCACGGCTGACTTTCGAGATAGGGACGCTAGGACGGGTTCTTTCCTCGGGCAGAGGGAAATAAAAATGCAGAAGAAAGTATCATAAAACAGCTGAAACCGAAGTTTCTTGGGAAATTCGCAACGCTGTGAATATCGAGTAGAGGTCAAAGAAAGTATTTACTTCTTATTAACACACTTAGATTACTGGTGCGAATCCGGTTTGGAAATGATGAAGCCAGATTTCAGAATCACTGCTGCAAGTAGCATAGTCACCATCATCTCTAACCATTGAAAACAGCGCAGTCCGTCGTAAACTATCGCGCGTAAATAAAGCTGAGAAAGTGAACGTTCGTTATTCATTTCGTAATGTCCTTCATTCATATTTTAATAACCATCATTTAAATTAATTGACTAATCTAAAAAAAAACATCAAGAAAAAGATCCTGTATATGGGGGCACCAATGGCCCTAGGTAGTTGACACTTCCTAATACAAACAAAAAATAATTGAATTCATAAAATCCTAAATAAACTAATGTCACTATTTACTGGGCCATTGGGATCTACCTATCAGTACTGACCCTACGGTTTTAAATAATAGGCCAGACATCTTAGTTATAGACGAACAAAGAATACTGGTGCAGATTTTTGAGATGATAATTTGCATAAGGTAGTTGGAGAAAAGAACAAAAAATACCAGGATTTAGCTGAAGAGTTAAGAAAAATCTTAAGATTGGAGAGTTGTGGGATTTTCCCTTCGTCACTTTCAGCAATAGTTTAATCCCATGACACTACCTGAATGCTAGAGCTGTCGGAGAAAATAGTTAACAGGCATCAGCAAGTAACAAACTGCTGTGAATCAAAATACTCTGTCAATTGCCCATATATTTAATACATTATTGCCTAGCCGATCGGGGAATGTCGCTGTGAAAAAGTTATTCAGAATAGGTTCAACCTCTCAAGCAGGTTTTTCTAACGTTCTCCAAAGGATACAAATATCAAGATTCGGAACGTTTTCTTGTTGTAAGCTTGTTCGCTCTAATGTCGGATGGCAATCCATTTCATATTTTATGATTCTCACATACACGAGTTCAAAAATTCAGGAACATTAAATAATCTTCATTAATATAGTCCGGTTAATTTATTATTTATGTTATTTCAATATTTCAGCTATTTGAAATTTTTTTTAATTTATTTAAAAGGTTATATTCAGTACCCAAAACGGTTTAAAAAAAAAAAGAAAAAGTATTTCATAAAGGTGGCATCCCGCAAGTATCTCTTATCTGTAGTCAAACGATATTATTGCAATGTTGGAAAAAATTGCGAGGTCACTGATCGTTGAATCTACTAGCTACTAGATCATGTTCAGCCACGAGTTATTTATTATCCGTCATGTTTTTAGTTGAGAGTAAAATTTTAAACGGAATTTCATTTAAACAGATCCATATTACGCCTTATGTTTTAGGATTTTTTTCATTTAATTAATTCATCCTTTAGGGACTGGGGTTGGTGACATTAGATTTGGAATAATGTTGCATTAAAAATTCCATAATTTCTTGAATGTTTTCCTAAAACAACTCAGCAGAAGCCCTTTGAATAGGAAGCGTATTTAAATAAATGAACATTGGATTAACGTGTGAGTCCAATAAGCTCTATTGCAGCTAAGTAGAACTAATAACGACCTCATAGAAACTTATGATGACTTGGTATAATTTCACAAAAACATCTCTTACTGGAACCTACTATGTAATAGTTTCCTTCGCACTACAATACTTGGGTAATTGCTCTAAGTATACTATTACTTGGTAGATGAAGTAGCCAAGTAGCAACCACGCCCCTAATTGCTTCTAGTAGACTCCGTGATCCCAAGTCATTAATCATAGTGAACAGCCGAGTCAGCAGGGCGTTGAACCAAACCTGCGTGTTGAAATATCTACGGATCATAACGCGGAAATTATCATAACAAAAGAAACAGCCGTATCATCTTGTCTGTAAAAGCTGTTCCAAATCGGATGATTATTATTCGGCCGCCTCATGCCTAACTCCGCTTTTAACCGATTTTCCTTAGCAGGAGTTTCAATTTTTTTCGGTTTTTCGATAGTTAGTTTTTTTTTTTTAACAACTTCGGCACTTTCAAATTCATGACACATAAATGTGTGAAAAAATTAATTGGATATATTGAGTACAGTACAGAATTAAAGATCTCGACAGTCTGAAAATAATAATATCTTTTAGTATTTCTATGGACGACACAACTACAAAAAATCATTTAAATCGTCTTTACAGCTGTAACTAATTAATTCAGTAATCGATCGCTTAAGATACAGTTTCCTGTCGATTCTCTTAGAGTAGGGCTACCACAATCCAGGGACGAAATAGGTTGAATATATTTTGTGTGTTAAAAAGAAACTTTCTATGTGTAATTATATTACTGTATAGTAAGTTAAATAATAATAGTATTATTTAATTTTTGACAATTTTCCATTCAGTTTGTAAATAATATTTTGTTTTGTTTTTCTGTATTTCGGGTTTCTTGAGTAGGTTGGCTGCCATTTGAATTTTTTTGTATATATACCATTATGTTATAGCCAATACATAACATGAGAAGGATAACGGAACATGTAATAAAATTTTTGAATTTCAAATAAAGTTTTCTTATCTATCCCACACAAATAACCGTTTAACGTATTTTTGATATTTACGAGTGAACCAGACTTGCAGACCTCCAACTAGTTGCAAATTCATTATTGCCACTTTTTTATTATAATTATACAGTGTTTGTTTTTTTATTTTTTGATGTTTTAAAGGATGTCATTGATGCTACATTTTACAATTATTAATTTATTTAACTATTTGAGATATATAATTATAATATTGTTTATCATTATGTTTGCAGGAGACTGAGGAGGGCTCGGATGGTATGGAGGTGGTGAGACAAGGCGAGGAAGATAGAACCCCTCCTTTCCATCACATACTTAGTGAACAAGCAAAGTCACTCATTGCACTTCAGGTAATACATATTACATAAGCATTAATGTTTTTTTCTAATTGATCATACATACATTAATAAAATAGTTTAAATAAGCAAATAAAAGGGAGAAAGGAAAAAAATATAATACAATTACAAATTGCTTAATGTAACATATTCTCATTAATTTTAGTACTTAATAAAAAATCTAATTGTAAGTAGTTGGGGACTAAAACTTTAACAGTTCACTACATCATTGAGTAGAAAAGTTGAACAAACCCAATTAACTCTGATGTCTTTTGAGGTTGTTTGTTCATATTGTAGATAAGTTTAGTTATGAATTTTGTTTCCATTGCTTTCAAAATGGGGTGTAGCAGTTTTTAATATGAACGCTCTTGTGTACTCAATTTTTTTTTCCCCTATCATCTTAAAAAAATGACAAAATGATTATTTTCATTATAGATTCTCACTCGAATCTATATTATTTACATTGCAGCAGGTGGAACCGTTTTTTTTTTTTATATTTATAAGTCAGAGTAAAGACCACCTCTCAGAGGTAAACTTTTGAAAAATACCCAGGAACATGAAAATTGCTGCGATCGTTTTAACTAAAAAGTTTATAAATTAGCAATTCCCATGTATGTGACCGATAAAAAGCTGTTATTATTTTTCGTATTGATACGTGTCTATTCTAGGTTCTTTGGCATTCTCCTAGCAATTGTGGTAATAAAGGAATTATTTTTGTATTTTTTCACAGCACTTCTTTAAAAAAAAAAAAAAAAAAATTTAACTGATTCGTGCTTGGATTTATTTAAGGTAAATTTCAAGATTTGTGTGACCGGGGTCAGACAAGGAGTACAAAATAAAATTAATTGCAACACCTATTTTGGTATCTCGGTTACAAATAAAGACTATTGAATGTAAGAGGTGTATATAATTCTTGTTAGGACCTTGGGTATATCAAGTGGGGTCGGTTCCGCATTCGATTACTCATCGTGTTTTATGTCCGGGTTTCAATGGTGCTAACGTGAAGATACCCTCCTTATCCTGAGTGCATAAGGGCGTTAGCCCGCATAAAGAAACAACACTCCCGGGCTCAGATTATTTCCACAGGATCAATTGTTTCAAAATATCTTGTTCCATTTAAGTGGAAAATGGTCTCTTTTTGCCATTTTTAGCGATGGGGGGATGTCACGAGATATTTGCGTAATCAAGGAAATATCTAGTCCTCCCCCCCCAAAAAAAACGGTTAGCTCTGCCTTACGAAATATCGAAACTCCTTCTTTCTCCAAACTTTCGCCTTGCACGTCTGCGGTTGGTGCACCATGTGCCTATCATTACTGGCTTATATAGTTTTTATAGTAACATGGTACGTTTGGCAAGAGTGGTTAAGCTTTCCAATAACTGCACATCTATCCAATCGAAGATTTCATTTTGATTTAAATATCATCATTGTTTTCCCTGATTGGTAGATTGGTTTTTGTGATTGGATTTTTGTAGGAAAGTTGCATACCTTTGTAATCGTGAAAGTAAATTACTTTGACAAGTGACATCTGCTCGTGCTCGGCAATTTTGACATAAAGTTTCACTAATCGTTTTCTCACCGTTAACGATCTGTTTTCACTCAATGAATAAACATTGAAATTACGCGCTGCTTGATCATTACTTTTTCATGACTCATACATTAATGTTGAACTTCTTTTTACTGTGCCTTTTTTTTTTTTTGGAGTTAATAATACACGATGCAAATACCTTGCAGTATGCATTTCAAATGGCACCTAAGACCTCGACGTAGTGAATAACTATAGTATTTTGGACGAGCTCGAATAAAATCCTAGGATCTTTCCAGCAAATTTATTCATATAATTGTCTACGTTTTGCCAAGTTTATCAACCGTTTTCAGTACTAAAAAAAAGGGAAAATACAAATATCTTAGTACTTACTTATACAGTAGCTAGTAAAACAGCAAAAGACAGTTAGTTACCAATTGCGTATATTTCAATAACTCACAAATTAACTTTAGTCTAGGCTTTTGTTGGCATTATTCTGAAATAATACACTCTACAAATTGTTTTGGACTCTACATGGAGATTTATTCCCTCTGTATCTATTAAAACGAAGAAGGAACCTAAAAGTCAAGGTTCACTTTTTTGAATCCCATAATCGGAAGCCCATCACAAAAACGGCTATAGTTAAAGACACAACATAAATAATTACTAGTGTCTTGTCCTTGAAGTGACGTTTTTCTGATTTCCTCAAGTGTAGAATGTCTTGTTTAAACTACCCTCTATTAATGTGAGGAGCAGCAATTCAAATCGAATTGACTGCCCACATCAGTAATTGATTGTTTCATGATGGAGCGGTTAAAAAAAATCTATATTTATTTCCACTGTAGCAGGACAAAGCTTGTTTCATAAATATTAGTATTTATGGTTGAAGATTGCAATTATTATTTTTTAGGAGTTTCTTTGCAGGCTTTAGATTTGAATATTTGTAGTTTGTTCGATTGTTAGAGAAAAGGAAAATGCCTCAAACTGTTGCTGTAGGATATAATGTCGCCCTCTGTTTCTTATTAAAGTCCAGTGTTACGAAACCGCACGCAGCCTAATAAGAATAAAGTGCTCACCTGTTAGCTGATAAGACTCCCCTAATGAGATACTTGCACCTGTTCTTCGTGAAAGCCAGGACGATCATTAGCGATAAAAGTATTTTGCTCTCTCGTAACTGACGATTAGCGAGCCATAGACTTGTTATCTGTAGATTGTCTATTGTTTGCATGATTAAAATTTACTTACAACATTGTCGATGCTCCTCACCCAATCAGTACGTTGCTACAAGTACAGCTCATTTAAACGACCCAGTAAAATTCGCAAGCGTATCACCTTACAAGATGATAACTATCGGTGCAGATTATGTGAGAAACATGATCCAGGTTGAGAAACCATAAAGGGATACAAGCTGGGAGTCATTTAAGCGCTCACCGCTGTGGAAAGTATTGAAGGACAGCGGATGTGTTACGGGCGCGACAGCCCGGCACAGTTCGGTTACCTGGCATCATTAAGGTGGTTGATATTAGCAAGGATACCTGTTGACCCTAATGTGGCGTATCTCTTGTGGTGCAGACCCGTTAACTTATATCTTCCTCGTCGTCTCGTACCTAGCAAATATCGGCCACCACATCTAATGAAAGAACGTCTGTTTGCGGTCCTTCCTGATAATTATTTTTAACTTACTCCATTGTCCTCATGTTGTTTTTTATCGTGCTACAAAACGCATTTTTTTCTTAATTAAACCAAGCTACTTCGCCTAATATACAGTAAATTTTGTCCTAACTGTTCATGGGGTAGCGAGGTGTCTATGTTCTGAATTTTCTTATTTCTATTACAATGACTTATAGTACGGTGATCATAAGTTTTTAGTTATGAGATGAATGCTTCCCCCCCCCCCTTTGTCCCCCCCCCCTTCCCGGGGATGAAACTTAAACGGGGTATGTGATGAATGCAACTTGTATTATTATTTTCTTTAATATTTTGTATTTTAAGTTAAAACATGTTTTATATTTTTAGGAGCTGCAGAATGAAGTGGGTGCACTCCTGGAATTCCGAGAGGTGGTCATGGAGGCGTTCCCCCAGCTGCGGGCGAAGCTGCGGACTTCGGGGTCTGCGCGGTGGGAGCCCGGGGTCCGGGTCAAGCGGAAGCCACGGCCCGAGGAGCCCAGGTCGAGGTCCAACTCTCGCTCATCGAAGGCGGCCTCGTCGGTGGTGGCAGACTCCGGCTTCTGCACAAAACCAACTGAGCCGAGTGAAGATGAGCTGTGGACCCTTCTGGAGCTTATCCAAGCCAAGGGGACCCGCCTCAGACTCGAAGCAGAGACCCTCCGTTCTCGAAGTCTCTCCGACCTGGCCCCTGACCGGTTACAGGCCCTCCTGCAGGTGAGATATATTTCCTTTGTACTTGTATTCATGACATTCATGTGAATATTTCTGTTGTAACTTGTGATCCATCTCTGTTCCAGGAACGGGAGCGGATGCTGAACCGGCTGACGGAGATGGAGGCTGAGCGGACGGCACGGAACGAGGAGACCAGCCGACTTTCGCAGTTGGTCGAAGAGCTGACTGAGAGCAAACACCGGCTGGAGGCGGCCTTGGCTTCGAGCACTCCACGGCTGGGTACTCTCGATGGTATCGTCAGCTCTCCGACTGAGCGGATACCTTGCCAGGGCGGCGTCTCCCCCAACAAAGAGATCACGGCGGCCATTCTCCGTGAGACCAACGTATTGGAGCTCCAGAGGCACCTCATTACCACCTCATACGAAAATCAGGTTAGTGTCTACCTAACAAGAACTAGCTAGTAACGTGGTAAGACATTCCAATGGGTTATTCAAACCAATGCTTAGCAAAATGAGCAATTAATTCGAGATATGGCCTAATGCCATGTATGGGTATTTCAGGGTATTTTCTCCCAAGGCACAGGTCTAATTTTTTTTTTTTTTTTTTCAAAATCTCTTTATTGATAATATATACAATGATAAAAAATTTTGACACTACATTTATGGATGTCACATATCTCCGGCCAGGAACTTCGCTACCCAATCAATTATTATCAAAAGATGTTTTTCCCCAGCTTCCATCCCTTGAGCTCAATCGCCCAAATCGAATGACCTTTTCTAGGATCACAGAATCATTTGTCTGTACAGAACGCTATTATCATAGTCCATATATATATATATATTTTATATTAACATTTGTTATTAAAATCTAATATGTTTCTTTTCATCATGGCAAATACATCCACATAAATCGAAAGTCGCGATGAATTCAAAGTTGACCTGTCTCAAGTGTCTTTCGAGATATGGGGCTGTGGTACGCCGCTGGCTTTTAGTCAAAGGCTGGACCAATAAGGTCATTGTTGTTTGCTTCAGTCATTGATATGATTTTCGGGGACTTGAAAGTAAAACTTACAGCCCATATTCGTCTTCCCCGAACCCCGATGATCAGTTAAATTGTAAATTCTGAGCCTTAAAACCCCAGTCCTTTATGATATGTTAACGAATTATTTTCTTCTCTACCAACATAGAACATCTATGTTTGACCAAGGAACTCCAAATATCAACGTGGGGGGGGGGTACTTTAAATTCGTGTTAGCTGTACTTCACATAGTTAGGATTTGTTCACGTTCATGCAAACTTTTACGTTTGCATTGTACTTGGTTTTTATCCATACTTCCCGATATCGCGTTTAATTACAACCCCTGCCACCTAGTGATTTCCCTTACCTAAATCACTCTTATTCATATAATTCTGTTTTTTATTGTAGTGTAAACTACGGAAAAATAAGTTTTGGTGACAAATTCCTCTCAGCCCATATGTGATTTCGTTCCTAAATGATAAATACGCCACATCATCATTTTTTTATTTTAATTGTTCTTATCTAATATATGTATATTTTTCAGTCATCTTGAAAATAGAAACTTTTTTCATACATCAAATTTTATAATTATAATGTTTAAAATTCACTTAGTAAACTTGTTTATTCGTTCTTGGTTGTTAGTTCGTTTTCTTTGTATTTGAGAGAGGAGAAACAAGAGGCGGACTGTTTGTTTGACTTTGCCCTATCGATTATTGCCAGGAATAGAGCAGCGCTAATTGAAAGTTGTGAGATCGAATAACTTTCTTGGATGATGATTTTTCCTCATAGGCCTCGTTGGTATTTTCCTCTCGTCACTCTTTGTTTCTACAATAAAAAACCATCCCCTCTCTTATCTCTCCGTAGCCTGATATGCTTCTGCTCTTTTTACCTGGTCTTTTCATAATTTTTTTTTTTAGCAAAATATACAAATATACATATTTTTTTATAGCTGTAGAATTACAGTAATACTTTACGAGGTATTTTTTGATTTAAAATGTTAACTTACTTGGAATGCAAACGAGTTTTATTTTATTGACAGGTTGTAATGCGCGTATTACAGCAAATACTAAAAGGCTTGGCATTTCTGTATTACATAAAATGTATCTGTGACCATTATGGGGTGGGTACATATACTAATGAGACCATGTATAGGGATTGTAGCGACCGCTAACTACATAAGAGAAACACCCTATACTCTATTGTATATATATTGTAAACAAATGTAAATAACTTTACCCAAATATAAATCATTGTAAATATGTTAAACAATAAAACATGCTGCCAGGGCCAATTAGTTATATGAGCTGGGACACCAGCTGTCAGTCAGGTATAAGGCCCAAACCGCCGACAGAGCCTGGAAGGGTCCAATCCAGGCTCTGTCGGCAGACCCTTCCAGGGAACAAAGGAAAGCCACATCATTGGCCACTATAGTGGCGATGCTTATTGGCTGTGGGTAAGCCAGCTGGGTATTGAACCCGGCGATTTGGGTCCTGTACGTCATTCTCCTGACAACTACACTGGCTCGTGGCTCCTGCTTGAACCTCTGAAACTGATTCTTCTTTATGAAAAACCTCATTCTCTCCTAGCCTCGCTACGTTTTAGTCCGGCGTTGTCAGACACTTTCCTAGTGGGAATCTCTGCCTTCGTCTCGCTAAATCTACCACCTCCTTGGGAGAGACCTCTCCCTAGTGGACAACGGTTGTCGTGGCCCTGCAAACTTACCAAGCACTGTCTCCCGCGACAATTGAGTCTGCCTCTCTCCGGTTCACACTCGCCTTTGGGATCCGGACGGATTTCGCGTACCCTCAGATACCGAGTGTGAATTCGTGGTCATTCCAAGACCACATAAACTACTTACACTACCTACCCTATACCTCTTCTCCTGAACATAGTGCATTGTCGGGGTGCATACCTATCAAAAAATGGAGTCAGATAGTAAGACCCGTCATGAAGCAATTTTCCATAGCTTAACCAGCCCTCACTTCGTTACCAGGGCTAGGGTAACTAGGCACCCCCCTCGTAACGCCCCGACAACTTCCCAATAGAATTATTTCGGCTTATTTATATATGCATTATTATTTAGTTTTTAATTAATATTAAACGTTTTCAGTGATAAGTACAACGTTCTCTAGTAGCGGCCCTGATGCTTGTCTCAGCGGGTCTAAATTAGTTCGGCAAGCTTTTTTCTAACAGTTTTTGGACATATTGCTACTCCCCTAGCTACAAGAAGAAGTTGAGCAGTCTCAGTAGCAGTTGAAAACCGATTCCGATGCGTGTGTAGTACCCCGGTCATCTGTTGGCTCTGTCACTCCTAACTACCTACCATATACCTCTTCTCCTGAACATAGTGCATTGTCGGGGCGCATACCTATCAAAAAATGGAGTCAGATAGTAAAGCCGTCACGAAACGATTGTCCAGGTTATAAACTCAAACAGCCCTCACTTCGTCACCAGGGCTAGGGTAACCAGGCACCCCCCTAGTGACGCCCCGACAGGCATATTAATAATCTCCTTAAAACACTAAGAAACTGTATCATAATATATTAATCGCAGACTATTATATTTAAAAAACGTGTCTTGTGTACTCGTTATTAGTTCTTACGTCCGGTTAAAAATATTTATAGTTCATTGTTGAGATACTAAAAAAAAAAAATTGTAAAGCTGTTACAATGTTTCAACCGTACCTCAACCTCTGGAAAGAGTAATTAATATATTATTGGCACTAGTGTATATATTAGCTCCAATTCGTCGCTGAATGAGTTTTAACCACGCTGTAAAGTCGGTTGAAGTGTAAATACACTAATTTAAACAAATCATACGTACTCGCGCATGTCCTCTATTTTGTCTTGAGTACTTATTTGAATGGTTCGAGAAATAATCGTGAGAACATGCTTCATTCTCAACCACTACCTTGGAAGCGTACTCGCGCTTGCCTTATTAATGCCGGTGTATTAATGCAAATCTTGAAAAAGGCATTTGGGACAGCTTGAACAACTGTAATAATTATCTAGAATGCCTATATGTTGATATGTCATCACTCTTTTACAAACCAACGATATTTTACTGCCTTTATCCAGATATTTATGACCACGATTTCGGACAGTGTGCCCACTGTTTGGTCTGGTCCGCTGTTACAAAATCGACTGAACTGTACCCCCACCTCGGGGAGCTTAACACTTTCCCTTCGGAATAAATAACTGATCTGAGGAAAACGTGCAATGATAGTTATCCTAACATTTATCGTCCTGCGCTTTCCACTCCGCTCCGAGCTGGATCGGCCGAGGCACGTACTGCGTTATAAGAACAGTTCCTGGACAGCGTTAGGCAAGCCCTTAGAACCGGTGCTGCCTAGCACTTTTTATTTTTCCTTACTATGTTGTTTTTTTTCATTTAATCCTCTCAGTCTTCGTGACGAAGGCTTAATTAATAGAGCGATTCGTGATCAAGCGAAATTTATAACAGTGGGATAATTGAATAAGGACTATAAGTTTCCAGAAGACCCCAGGGTTTTACAGGAGTTGACAGGGAATGGTTATGTCAAAATAAATTAAGTTCTTATAGTGTTGAGGGTTTATGGTGAGGAAAAAATCAATTACAAGAAAGCTCATTGAAAGTTTGAAAAATAAAACAATGAAAATACCGCACGTCTTCAATGAAAAATATTAATTTCAATACTCACAACCTTATGAAAAAGAGTAAGATTCACTTTAATTCTACTACAAAAAATAAGAAACAAAAAGAAAAAAATAATGATAATTTAAAAGATTAAAAAAAAGGTAAAGAATATTATTGAAAACAGAAAACTATTCCTTTAGAATAACGTTAAGAAGAAAAACGAACAAAAATCTCTCGTGTTTGAAAATGTGTCCTTTGATGTTATGTAATAAAGAAAATCTCATTTTAACAGTTTAAGTTCAAAGAGGTTTCTTATGATTTATTTTCCTGGAAAATTGTGTTTAAGCAAATCAAATGTCGTTAATTAAAGCGTTAAAGCAAAGAATATTAAATGTGAGACTAAAGGGATTTTTCATAAATTATATTCAGTTTTACACGGATATTTCAAGCTAAGCTACCTAGTGTTTATATTTTTTTGCACATCTAAAGAGATGTTTCAATTGTTATGAAACTTTTTCCAGTTGTTAAGTTCAAATGAGCCATGCGTGGACCGATATTCATGGTGGCATAACTAATCGTTTTCCTATCCAGTTTAATATTATGAAATACCAGTCACTGATAAAATATTTCGTATCTTTGTTCAGTTGGCTGCAAAGGAAGCTTGCTGTTTAGTGAAAACCATGCAAATTAGTCCTGAAGAGGAACTCATGGTTGGTAGAAAGATTGCCACCATTTTTCTGTAGGGAATAACTAGAGTGTGAAGTGGGTCTTGAATTAGCTGTTGAGACAACTATCTGCGTTGATGCACTAATAACCATATTCTCCATAACTGCTGTGTGTTCATCCCTTGTTGTTCAGCTGCCATGAAGATCGGGCTGTTATAAAGGCTCCAAGTTGTACGGAATAGAAAAACTCCAAGGAAGGCAGGCCACCGACTAAATTTTTGTAGTAGACATTCATAAAATGAGATTTTTATTACCACATAAATCTTCTATCAAATTTTAAAATAACACTAAGTAATTAAAGTCTGCCGCCTCATAGTGGAATCATTCTGAGATGGCACCCATCAAAAACAGGTATATTTTTTCTAAATTTTCAATGAATGATTCATTCTTGGGATTTTTCAGTACACTTTATTAAAAAAAAATGTCAACAATAGATTTTTTTCGGGAACACTTTTCCAAAACTATTTTTACAATAAAAATAAGTGCCTTATTAATACACTATCACGGAGTGGTAGGGTTTTGGTAAGGAAGGAAGAGTTTTTGGCGATGATGATACCATTAATGATTAGATCATTCGGTGACCTAAGAACTATTTCTCAACATTAATGGAACACGTAAGAAATATATTAAATTTAAAATACTTAAGTGTAATACACAAACATAGAAAACAATAAAAGCTTACTATATACAAAACTATTTGTGCTGGCTTCTATAATGGAACTGTTGTGCTACAGTCACCATCACAGGACCGCTTCAGTCAAGATAATTCTCATTTAATCCCAATTCTTGAACTCATCCCTTCCAAGTTCATTAAATTCCATGGTAACCTATCCAACCTCCCTAATTCCCTAGCACAGTCATTGCACTGCTCCACTCATCCCTATAATCCTCCTCGGAGACTTAAACGGCAGTGGCCTCGTGACCTGCTAAAAATAAGTGACAGTGGGAGTCTTGGCAATGGCCAGTTTCTCCAATCATGTCCTGAGCGACTGTGGCTCTCGCGCTCTTGGTCAGCCTCCGGTGGCTCTTATCCAGTGACGCGGCTGAAGTAGGGGCGTGGGGGACTCCCCAAGACTCCGCTTCCTCCTTCGCATGCGAGGGAGGTGACAACCATGTGGACTTGGGGGGCCTCTGGGCTGTTTGTAAATATTGTATGAATGAGCTAGTGAATGATGACACTTATCTCAATTACTCATTGCCTAATAAAAGGCAGATTGTAATTTTATCTTAATAAATTGTTGTTCTCTCTCTCTCATTTAATCCCGTTTCGTTAACCTTTAGTGGTTCATCAAATGAAACTTTGATGCAAAAATGGTTATACCTGAAGTCAAGATCCTACAATGAATACAACACGCAGAAAGGGGCGAAAACTTAACGGTTAAAATAACCCCTTGTAATACCCCGAATTCCCCTTTTCAGTCCTTTTCTGGATAGACGCCTCCAGCCATCCAGGACGGAATAATTATGAAAGGTGGTGTGCCTATTTGTCTCGAATAAATAAAGGGGTTTAGGGGGAAAATATCGAAGGTCTTTTATGGGATCCATGTCTGGTCAACAAAGGCAACCATAAGTAAGGACGGACGTGAATCTATGATCAGTGCTTTTGTAGATAACTGGTCTAGGTATTAAGTAGCACTTTCATTGATGAGTCAGCGCAAACGCCTACAGGCTTGGAAAGTTGTGACCGGCTCCTAGGTCATCGGCTGGTCACGTTCTCGAAATACGATCTGGGTCCCTCCCACTGTTTCTTCTTCACCTTGGACCAGCCGTCAATGGGGCTTTACTCCTGCTTTGTTTGTGACGATTCCTCCACTACAGCCCGTTCTAAAATTACCTTCAATGTCATTCCGGGCTATATTAAGTTACGGTTTAATCTCCATACATTTCTTAAGAGATCTAGAATATTCCTCAAACTTGGCAGTGAAACAAATTAGAGATACAAGGTACGATTTTATATTAATTGGAATTGGCTCTTCGTGGAGAATTCATACAAAATAAAATTAGTAGATACATTTTTTTGGAGATTGGTGTAGGTCGATGAAATAAATTGGTTATGTTTTCACCATATTTATTTAATGGGCTGTTTTTTTTACATACAATCTTTGTCTCCAGATCCTTGTGTAATAAGATGGTTGCTGTGGAAACGTATATAAATAAATTTGATGAAAACAGAACAATTATCGAACCCAGCCGATCTCCCAACATACTTATCTACTAATTTATAAACTCGTTGCTATAAAATAAGAATAAAATCCATTAGATAACAACTCAATAGAACACGTGCCTTGATAATATAAATAACTAAATGATGCAATGATTAATGTTGTTATTTCATTTCTAATGTTGTTTTTTTCTATTTGAATTGATCTATTCGTTAGGATATCACCTTAGGTTTATGAAAGAAAGATTTTTATTGAAATTCCATGGACGATATTTCGGCATACTTTGTATCTCCGCTACAGGTATTCATATGAAATGGGCAGGAGATGGAAGTAAGATGTGTTAAACCTCTCACTCTTATCTCTCTTAAATCTAAACTAGGATCACTTAAATCTCTCCACTCCAGCTGTTATTAGTTCCTGGATCTAAAAAACAGCTTCATTCGTCAACATAAGCCAATATCTATAGAATGGGATTATATTCACTCTTGTGAATGAACTTGCATCTTAACAGATTTTTTTTACAATAGGGAAAATTTGATATGAGGGGAATCCAGGCACTCCTAAATATTTACTAAATGATTGTGAAGAGACCTGCTCACTATTTCTGACCAAAAATACAAATATTTTATTTATTAAATCACATCATTCACTGCAAATTATTCCCAAACAAAGAACTAGGAAATATTTTCAAACATTTTTCTTCAACATCTTTGTTTTTATTTTTTTTGCTATACCGACATTTAATGACCCTTAACGCTGGTTATTTTTTTCTTACTTTATGGTTGTCTTAAACAAAATATCCAAGGTGACATTGGATATACCTCTAAAGTATTATACATTTTTACGGTTCTCTTGGCCCGTTTGTAATAAATCATTCCATTTTTTTTAATCCAGGTAGCAACCTAATTATTTTTTTCCACATGATTTAAATCAAGGACATGTGTGGAAAATCGAATATGATCCCTACGCATGCCTTGAAACATTTTTTTTTTCTCCTTCCCTTTCTGGGATCGATATCCCATAACGGGATTTCACGGGGACAGCCCGTGAGGCGAACTTGTGGTGCGCGTATTCCAGAGCAATTGGTTGCACCGGTTAGCGCACCTTGATTTATTCTGTCCGTCTTTATTCTTGAAAACGAAATTATATAAATTTCATACCCTCTATTTAAAGACTATAATTATAAAAATAAAAAAACTTCTTAAACTCTATATAAAGGGATGCTCAACTACTAATTACAAACTATTTACAAGTAGTGCATCTTACAATGATGCATTCTTGATAAGCCTTCCCGAAATATGCTGAAATCCAGGAAGCTGCTCATCCTCCACTACCGTACTTGATATGTTGGAGAAGCCAAGTCCCTGATGTTTCCTCTGTTTCTTGACGAAGTTCTCTTCCGTTATTGACCAGCGACAACAGGTCGGATTCGTCCAAGCAGTGCCTTCCTAACGAACGGAGTGGCCGTGCTCTCGCTGTTTCCAGGGCTCCACAGAAGAGTGTTTTTTGCTGTGCCCTCTTCTCTTCTGCGAGCTCCAATAATCAGGGTAGACTTATCTCGCCCTCGGCCGGTCAACCGCATTTAGCCCCGCTAGGTCCTCGATGTGGGACGAGAGACTCAGTTTCTTTCCCAGTCGTATTTCCAATTATCATGTTACCTCAGTGCCCTCCTTTACGTGGTATCTTACAACGTCCTGTCGGATCAGGTGAGCACAGCCCTTCTTTCCTCTCACCAGGGTGGTCATCTTCCCCGATGCTCTCCTACACAAGATGTAGTACAGGTGCACGATCTCTCCTCGCGAGTCCCCCATGATGGTCGTCTACGTAGGAAACCGTGGGGATTCCGTAGTCATCCATGGCCACGAAGACCATATTAAATATTATCTTCCAAAGAGAAGGGGTGCATCCACTCCGTACCTCTCCCCTCAGACGATCACTCATTGTTGCTTCATGTAGCTGCCTACTAAATCACAAAGTTTACTAGGTGCCTCTAACTCCTGCAGCTTCCTCATCACGTAAGGCCACCTCACTGTCAAAGCGGAGGAAATCTCAAAAACATAACATACTATGAGTGAGTATCAGTCACTTCGTCCCTGGTCTAGCTCAAGGCATCAGACCTCGTTTACAGGGGCCTCGGGTGGTGCGCTCATTCAAAAATCTGCCATTGCGCAGCGTACATAATTCGTTCCAGGACTTTAATTTGAACAGGCAGGAAACTGATGGACCTGTAGCTCTTGGTAGGTGTCAGAGGCCATTGGCCAATATTGACTTCGAAAATTTGCATTCAAAGTCGGGCTTTGACTACGGTACTTAAGGTTACTTAGTTGCACAATTCTAATAGTTTTATGTTAATTATTTTTATTACTACTTTGTTTTATTTCAGTTCTATTTATTTATTTTTTTTTTTCCATTAAGTGTACTATCATTTAATTTTTTTTTTATTGCATTATGGTATTTGTCATATAATTTCATTTATTTCATTAAGGGAAAACTTTTTTATCTTTTGATGATGGTTCATAAATGTTCATTGGAACATGGTACTTTCTATATAACAAGGGTGCTATAACGGCGACGGTTGACCTCAAACACGTCAGCTCGACATAAAGGGGACACTAGACGGCACGATTATTCTCATCGTCATGCGGCCGTCACACAATTGTAGGATACTTTGCAAAAAAAAGAGCAAAAATTGCCAATTCATCAAAAAGAAAAAAAAAGAAATACAATCAAAAACGGTACTACATCCTAGCAAAAATAGTTCTATGATATTCACTCCATTTTAGATAGGTGATCGCATGAATATATTTATTGACATTATTTTTAATGTCTCTAGGTCAAATTTGAAAAAAAAAAATGTACATTTTTCTTTCGGGAGTTAATAGTTCCTCTCAATATTAACTTATTTTAAATCAGATTTTCTCATTGAAAATAGATGCCAAGTCTGTTTAAAGACCTATGTAATATAATAAAATTCCTTGTTCCTACCAGTTTAACACCATGACTCAACCGCCTTTCCCGCATCGATGGCATCAGGCTCTCCGGGAAACTTAGGATAAGTTTAAGTTCGGATAATAGTCCTTAAGGTGAGCCCCATCGCCGTTAAAAAATCAAAAATATTTTGTATTATGTGCATCAGATTCTTATCAGAACATATACTGCATCTCCACAAAAGTGTACAACATAAAGTACAAACATTGGAGTTTGGAGGGGGGGGGGATTTATTGTTGGAAGCCCTTTCTCACGACCGCACTAGATACATCATAGGGATAATTTGTTGTACTGTGAGTTTAATGATGAGTGGAATGGTTTATGAGGAGATCGGCTTAGATTCATGAATGAGAGTTATTACGTTTAAATTTATTAATGGACAACGTTTCGAGTTCTTCGAAATGCGTTAAACAGTCAACACCCCCCTTCCATCTCACAAAAGCAACTGATGAAGACGTACCTAGTATGTCGAAACGATATTTTATTGTAAGTAATGGTTGCAGCTGGATTTTAGGGCTAGTTAGATTCAGGGCATTTATTATTTGGCCAGGAATGCCGGGTTTTTCTAAGTGAGGGATTTATACACAGCGGGTTGTTTGAACGAGTTTTAGATAAGTTTAAGTTGGACGAAAGATGGTAAAATGTATGGGCAACTTGAGTTCAATAGAGGATTTGGGTATTGGGACCTAGATTTGATATTGATGGGACGTCTTTTGGTTTTTTTGCGAGGAAAGAGTGTTGAGACGAAGCTGGTATGTAGTATATCGAAACGTTGTCCTTCACTAAATGTTATGAAGACCTAACAGCTCTCTTTCATCACCCTTATCCAATATCCCAACAAATGCTTTTATTTATTTAAAGGAATGGTTTTTTTACTGTACCGTGACATATCAATCTTAAAATGTTGAGTAAGATTAATGTCCTATTATCGAAGTAATAAAAAAAATTATATACATTTACGTCTGATTTATTAACTATTTATTATTATTGCATTTATTATATATCAAGCTGTATGTAGGATCATGGTTTACGTGCTGCTGGGCCATAGGGAAGAGCTGGACGATAATAGATTCTGTGAGGTAATGCTCAGCAGATGGAAGGATAGCAGTCATGTATAAGTAGCAGATAGTATCACTTGCCTACATAACTGTTATGTATTGTGCAGTTCCGTCCGACTTCTCAACATTTCTTTCTCCGTGTCACGACCGTCTCAGCAGTAAGATGCAATTCTTCGTGCACTGATTCCAGTTTCATCTGTCGTATATCTCGAGAGACTTGCTTGTGAAAGATTCACGATACGATTTTGAAATAATCATAATACCTTTATTACCCTAGAAAGAGATATGCCTCATATACAAACCTCTAGCATTACTGAACAAATAATTAATAGTCGCTTAAAAACAAAGATTTATTTAACATAAGATGGGCCTTGAACACTATCAGTCCCCGCTTCAATTTTCAATGTGCAACCAAATCAAAGTTAAACAAAGTATAAAATGAAATTAGAAAAGTTACATACTTACACATAAAAGTTACATATTTTTCAAAGCTTGCCTATTTAAGAGATAAACCTTACTCCTGTTCATTTACTCAGGCATTAATTAGCTCGTCCCAGTGCCCCAACCAGGTCCTCAAGAAGCTCATTGTGAAGGGAAAGGGGTCGATTCATTTTTACTGTACGAAATTAGAGGAAGGGAAGAATCTAGAAACGAGGATATCTAAGGCTAGGTCGATCAGGTCATGTTTGGACAGTAAGGGGACCAGATGTCAATTAAACGAAAGTGGTTAGTTTTGGGAATCGATACTATGGCGGTCTATAGTGTCGCTTAAACTGTTAACATAAAAAGAATATTAAGAGAAATATTTTCATAAAAATGTATGCTTAAGTTATTTATAGAAAAGTTAATATTAAAGCCATCCCAGAAGGAGACCTTGTCCTTCAACAGGCACGCGGAAGAAGACTTAGAAATGTAGTTGCAATGTTTGCACGTGTTTTTTTAGCAAAGCTGTTCATCCAGCGAGAAAATTTGTTCTCAAGGCCTAGAGTTCATCTAAGGAGTAAATTAAAAATAGGGGGAAAATTCCCTTCGAGGGAATAAGCAAGTCTTGGGCTGAACTTATTCAATTATAACTTTTCCCTTAGATAGAAAGAATGGATACCTTCATCATTCGATGGTGGATCTCTTTTCTCAAATGAGCTAAAACATTAACTCGTTCTTTGATGTGATAGAAACATGGGAATGTAAAATCCTCAGTTGTTTCCATTGTTCTGCGTATCGTGTAATGCACAGTTCATGCTTATGGAATATGAATAAATATTTCCCTCAGCTAAAATAAATCTGAATAAAATTTTTCAACTCTTTGTCCTCTTGTGTGTATCTGCATGCCTACGTCAATACTGATGTTATGTTTATAACGACGACATAAAAACGTCATATCTGCAAACATTTGCTTTTAGCAATTACCTATATTTGCTCTTAGAAACGACTTACTTCTGTTCATCTAACCAAATCAATTCAAGCACATATATCTTCTGAGTAGTAAATTTCCGATTGAAAAACTGCATTTCATGAAACTATCATCACAGTGGTTAATCTTCTAATCGGAATTTATCCAGAAGAAGATCAATGCTGGGCGAACACTCAGACAAAGGCGGCATTTTACATTCTTGGCAAGAACTAACGCTTCCGAAGTTATTGCTTATGCCTTGTAAAAGAAATGGGTTTTTACCTAGGCCAGGAATACGCAGATAATTCTCATCGGGAAAAACGGCCTGCTACATACGGTCCGATATGTAAAAAAAATCGGGCCATCGAAGAAATCTGGACTTATTCTCCTCTTACCAAACACCTCAGATATATACTTTGTGAATTACTACATATTTTGATTGTATGCTTTGGTACTCCTTTGATAGTTCATCCCACTTTCCAGTAGCTAAAGGCAGTAAACTCTTATTAATGTTCATGGTTAAGGAATTTTTAACTTACGTCCCGTACCGACCATTAGATAGTAATACTACAAATATTGGAAATGCTCAAATCGTTGACCCTAATCCCCTAATCCCTAATCGTTTACACTAGATTTTCTGAAAACTGTGGATTGTTACTTTCGAAATCTACCTTTGAAAACCAATCTGTATCCTACCTCAATAACTTAGCAGTTGCCGTGTTTCTGTTGTTGATGACAATTTAAAATACTATTTACACTAAGGTTATCTATGATCGTAAATTTCTTTCTTGGGATGTCTCGTGATTTCCAGTGCTTTGGGTTATTCTTTAGGGGATGTGTCTTTTTCTAACATCTGACGCTTGTCAGTAGTGGGCGAGGATATACCGGAAAATATTCAATGCACGTAGCACTTTTTGCTATCATGATTTTCAGGGTATCAAATTGAAGGCCTTGGCCCTCTGACAGAATATCTATGCTTTCTGGTCCTCCCTTTGTGGATTGTGGTCGCAGTAAGTCACTACAGCTATCAATAATATGATTATCGCAACTTTTGACGCTGGTCTTGGTTGTTTTAAGCTGAAAGCGAGAATATCATCCCTCCGATTTCATATGAATAACCCCGGCCAAATAAGTTGCGATCTTTGCATTTCGTTAACATGGTCACTGTAGCTATATGGAATGATATGTAGTTTGTTTTACCCCCCCCCCCTGCACTGCTAACTAATACCAAAAATGTCATATATTCGGGTGGGTGGGTCCCGAATCTTCGCTAACAAGAAAGTGCACCTGTTTTGAGTTCTTGATCCATCTTAACAAGAGAATTTGGTTCTTTACAGGCAGTACCCGGATATACAGGCATACACTTTCACGAGAAAGTCCCATTCGATTTCTCAACGATATCTCATAAAAAATAATTAAGGTCACTTGGCATCCAATTACTTTACGATTTTAACACCTGAGAAAACATTAATTATGTGATTTGACACAATTCGCTGATTGCTTTTCTTTTTTAATTTGATATTCTCTCTATGTTTCTGGATTATAAAATGTAAGTGCTCATTTCGTAAGGCCTACATTATAAACAAACGAATTTTATTCGTAGGTTAATAAAAGAATGTCCGACTCCTTGAAGGAATTCTCCCCCCCCCCCCTCCAGTTAGTCCAGGGGGAGTTATTCCAGAAATAGAGCTAAAACTGATGAGGGTTGCTCAAGAAAATAAAAAGGGCGTGTTGTAAACATTGTGACGCCAGAGGGGTTGGCCAACTGTGCTGTGCAGTAAGCGGGCGTCCACGACAATTCAGCCCGCCTTCGCCCGCGGACAAAAGGAATCGACCTTATGTCATATTTGCCCACCGTCCGCCGTCACCTATGACCTACCCTCTATAGCCTGACGTATGCACACTTCTCATTGTATGTACACATTGCAGGCGTTGCTGTGACGACATAAAGGCATGTTGTGCAGCGCCATTCGCGACAAAGGAAGTCCTGAATATCCAAATCCTCACGTTCATTGTATATGAATTAATTTATATTACATACAATGATACACATTAGATTATAGTATAGTTCAGGTTTTAAATAACACCAGTATTCTTATATTTACATTAGCATGATTTTTTCTAGAGAACTCCAGATAATGTTGCCTGAAAATGCTTGATGTTCACAAACTCCAGCCCGTGAAAAATAAAATTTGTTTTATATCGAGTAAAGCGCCAAATTCTGGAACTAGACGTCCCAATTGATAATAAGTAATATCTTTTGGGGCATAGACTATAATTATCTAAAGTATCGAAAGTGTGTTCACAATTTTTTTCACTTCCTATTCTACATAGAGGGGTGGAAGTTTTACCCGATACCCAAGAAGGTCTCAACGTCCTGATTGTGTGTTAGGTTTTACTTGGACCATTTTTGCCAAGTGTCAATAAAACCCATAAAACTTGACTTTAATATTCAACAATTAAATCGTGGAGAAACAGTTTTAAGTGGCCCAAACCATAAATTTCTACCTTTGTGTCTTATAACCGTTTGTAATGCCTCTGAAGTTATTAGTACATCACTATTTAGGTAGCTACTTCTATTACATGTACCAAATTTAAATCTTGACTAGCTCGACAGTTAATCACACGATGCAGGCAATGAGTATAAAAAGATTAAACTATAAATCAGCGGTGATCAGTGATAAATATACTATTTTCGTTCAACTTCAGTAATATATTCTAAGCAGGAAATAGTTACATAACACAGGAACCTAATCTTAATAATATATTTTTATTATTTCTGCATTACATTCATTTATTCTATTGATGTGCCCCTATTTACTCCTTCCTGTTTCACTTGATCGTATTTTTTTTTTTTATTGCGATTGTGCAACAGATATGTCTCGTGTATGGAGTCGGTGCCTGCTTGATAATTGGGTGAAGGGTTTTGAGACTTTCACTTTTAGTCATTAAAGTCTAAACTACAGATCTAATTGAAAGTAATAACTCCATCCGCTTCGTGTTACGTTACACAAGGTCTCCTTTTTCATTGCCTTTTTTTTTTTTCTTTTTTTTTATGGTAATTCGGTCTTCTATGTAATATCAGATAGCAATGAGCGTTTAGTGGAAATCTTGAAACTTTCGTTTTACATTACACGATATTTGAGGTTTTGAAATATATGTTCGACAGAGGCCAAAATTTTTTTTTCAAAAATACTTCAGTGCGTTAATGAAAAGTTTTATTCAAGAGATAGTGAATATATTTATCAGCATTTTACCACCCTGGATTTTTCAACAGGATCTCAACTTTGCGCTGCGTTTTCCAAAAACTTTTGTTTCTTTTGAACCTTTTCTTCACGCCCCGTATTATAAACAACCATATATTTGTTATCAAAAACGGAATCAGTTATATAT
Source organism: Acanthosoma haemorrhoidale (assembly GCA_930367205.1). Lineage (NCBI taxonomy): Eukaryota > Metazoa > Arthropoda > Insecta > Hemiptera > Acanthosomatidae > Acanthosoma > Acanthosoma haemorrhoidale. Next base: position 80,239,018 of record OV884015.1, on the reverse strand, counting down.
CGGATGTGAAGTGCTGTAATGTATCTGTTCTTCAATATGAAAATTAAAAAAAATTATTTTTGGAAATTCAGAGGAATGGTATGGCTAACTACAATTAAAACAATAACAAATTAATTCGCTCTTCAGCCTATTTGGAAAATTATGAATATTATCTAAATCGTAATAACATACGATTTCTTCTTTATTATCTTATAGTTCTGATAACGCTATAACCCATTAGTATGGCAAATTGTTAAATAGCATTACTGTTAAAATGTTTACATACGTATGTATACCTATATATGCAAGTCTAAATAACAATATCATGACCTTAATTTATATAGCGTTCTTTTGTATAATTTAAAACGCACTGTATTTAAAAAGAAATAATAAACATAATGTGTACAGTTGAAAACTTATTCAATCACAAAAAAGAAACAGCAGAGCGTTTATAGCCAAAACAACACAAAAAACTTTTTGTGAAAATTTTTACTTAACCAGGAAAAGAAAATTAAAACTAAGTTGTCTGTGACATCAAAAATATTGAAACAGTGGTGGATGGGTATGTCGCAACATGCCGACGTCAGGCCTCTGACTCCTCAAAATTTAGAAGATGAATGCCAACTATTCCCGGTCTCCCCCCTCAAGGCATGAATGAGCTCATGTATGACAATTACTTGTGATAGATAAGCAAATAATAATTTCTATAGAGAACTTTCTTAATCACATATTTAACATATTGTTCCGAGTTGCTATCTATCTCTTAAATTTCAGATGTATTGTATCATTTTCACGACAACCATTGTAGAACAACAGACAGGGGGTCAGGCACAAGCCTCTCTTACGTGTAGCCTCTCTCCCTTTGGGTTTGGTGTTCGAATCTAGCTGTTTTCGCACAGTTTTATTGTAGATAGCTCGAGGAGGTTCATCCCTGATAAGCGTTCCTCTTCAACTCCCGTTCTAAAATAGTCCTGCGCTCTGACACTCAAATGGATTGCAGGAACCACTTTGTTCCGCGCACAAATCAGATTTCGTTGAGAATAGACATCAATAAGGCGGAATCATCAATTTTAATGAACCGTCTCCTTCTGTCTGACGGCGACTGATGGCTGACCCTCACGACATTGTTCCATCAGTCAGTATCACTGACTCCCGGTTGGTAGAGTTTTTAAACAAATAAAGATATATTTTTAGTACCTATTAAATTTATCAACCATCATACTTTGATAATATGAATAACGTATCATTTCTGAGCTAAGGTTTTGTTAGCAGTTCGGCTTGTATTGATGAAAAAGAGTTGTTAGGTTTCCATTAGGTTTATTCACAGACAACGATTCAACATACTATCTATTTCTTCATCGGAGATCCCTGTCCAAAAGACATTTGGAAGAAGTTTGGTGTCCGTCAATAAAGCTTGATAAAAACTACTAAAAATCTGTCTTCAAAACCATCAGCTTATTTGCTCAAAGTTGACATTGTTAAAAAACTCGGAGTATATCATTTCTCTTATTAGCAACGCTCATGACAGATGATTTGGAACCATTCATTTCTCGAGAGAATTCCCTAGCCCCAGATTTAATTTATCAGTAATTTTTAAATTATATTCAACAAAAGCTTGAAATTTGCTGATCAGTATTTGGCTAATCGCGATAACGGGATAAATAGACGGGGGAAAAAAAATAATGGTAGAATTTATGAGGCTACTTATTAATCCAATCAACTAGTTAGTTTATAGCCAGCCATTGATCGTAATTTGAAGCGCCGAAAGCACTCTGCAATAAAATAAAATCGTTTTGCAGGCAATTAATGAGTTTCTCTTATTCCACATTAAATAGTAAATAAGTGGGTCATATCAAATATGAGATTAAAGCTAATTTTTTGTTGTCAAATTATTATTTGATTATTTGCAATATCATCCTACCTGTTACGTTGTCGCCATTTGGAATAGTCGTCTATTAAAGTATGAACACGGCTAATATAGAGGTGGCATTAATTAATTCATTCAACATAAATAAGGTATACAGTTACAAATTTACCAACCGAAAATAAAAGAATAAGAATTGTGTAACTTTGAGTATAATTTACTTTTCATGAGTTCGGGATCTCGGCAAGTGCTTCAGAAGAGATCCTCGTTTATTTAAGGGGTAAGTTGCATAACATATCCTGAAATTGTTTGCTCATGGTGTCAAGTTTCGTTAAATTAAGGAAATAATAAAAGATAGTCCTCGCGCGAAACTGTGTCGTTAGCCAAAACCTTAGTAAGATTAAAAAGAGCATTTACGTATTTTCTTGGTTATGTGATATTACGTAGGTATTCAATTACAGTAAATTATTGCTCAATATTTATTACGTTCCTGGATACTTGTGGACTGTATAGCATTTAATGGGAATTATAGTATAATTTTTAATTATTAAGGATTTTACGAACTCACACCATGAAACAATTTTTAAATATTAAAATTAAATTTATCATATACTCGATCGAGTTGACTGTTATTAAACTGTTTGTATTATTCATTATTGCGCATTTGAGTAAATTATCGGCACAGGAGATTTGATTCTAATGTTTAAAATTAAACACTCTTTATTATATTTACTGAACAATAAGGAAATGATAGCGATTGTTTGCATTTACAACTCATTTTAACAGCAATGGAACTACTGACAATCACTGTATCAGGATATTAAACATTGTGCCCATCGCCGGGAAAACACATGATAAATTATCATGGAAATAAAAACTCGATGACATTTTTATGAAGTGGGTTTGATTAAACGACGTAGGAAATGATAATAGCACACTTTTTGATATCAAAAGAAAAACAAAATACTCGATTATATTTCAACATTACAAATCAAACATATTATTTTCATATGCACAGTTTGTATAGGTTATTCCCCGAAAACCAATAAAAAAAAACTTAATTTATTCATTACATACGTAAATGTAATTGATTGACTATAAGTTTATAAATAATTAATTCTTCGTATGGAGAACCTGGATTCGAACCCCTTCCTGTATTTTGTTTTGTGGTTGTTGCATATTTAAAAAATAGATCCACACATTTATTGGCTTTATGTACACACTAGTAATTCGAGCAGTATTTTATAAACTTAATAAAAGTGAAAAGTTATGACTGAAATTCTAATTTTTCTTCAGTTTCATTTAATCTTCCAACAACTGTCTTATCTAAACTTAATTAGGTTCAAAACTAAGCCCCATCGGCTTATCCGACCCCGAAGTAAGAGGATCTACTTTTAGACTGGTGTTATCTTCAGCAAGTATGCTCTAGTTTAGACGCCAAAAAGATTGTCCAGTCGATTTGAAATTTTGAAAGGATTATTCAACAAAACGCCGCAATGTGATTCCTAGTATATGTTTTCTTAATGAAATAATTATGGAAAATATGTTTTAAAGAAAAAAATTCAACAAAGTCGGCTCCGGTCGTTTGCTCCCGCTTTCATGATTTATCAAATCACTGCTCAAAAAGTGTATAAGATGGCTAAAAAGGTACATAAATACCTATTCTCAAAAATAATTGAGTTTTGGAAACCTAACATTTGGAAACAATACCAAATAGTTTTTTTTCAGAATTATGAAGTTTTTAAGAAACTGACCCAGAAACTCCGCTTCAAGCCGGGCTTCACTTTTTAAGTTCTTAATTTCATTCAATTATTTATATTTATTGAAATAAAATTTAATTTATAATTTACGTAAATAATTTTGGTAGCTTTTAAAAAAAAAAATTGTTGATCTAATAGAGAAAAATGGTCCTCGGATGAACCAGTAAACTGATCTGATAGCGATTGGAGCTTGGGTTGTTTTTATCGCTATTTTTAAACAAAGAGGAGAGGGTGAAGACAGTGACATCTGCTAATTTAGTAACTTTCTACAGATGTAAACCGGCTGAAAAGTAGTATAGGGTTATGTGGGTCGCCCGATTTGGGGCGAACAGGAAAAGTGAGCAGTCCAGCTGGCTAATTATGACGGACCGGTCAGCTTGAGGAAGCGGTCTCTTCATTGCTAGTGGCGGGCAGCGAATAGATTCACTAGCTTAGTTTAGTTAATAAGCTGATTAGATTTTGGTTTAAATACAGTAATGGGAAGTATGCGAAACAAATGTGTGCTCGTCTGTCGATATCTTTTAAGCTTTCTAAATTAAAAACTGTTTAGGATTGAAATTTTTGATTATTTTTTCCTTGTCTCAGCTAAGACCGTAACACAAAAATAATTTCAAGGATAACCCAAAAGCTAAAGTTTTAATAATTACGACGGATTGGTTGAGGAGAACATTTTCCTTTCTCTAGTAACCGTAAAATTTCCAACACGCTCCCATAAAATGATTACTCATGATTCACATTTGAGACTCATTATTCATGCATTTTAACTTACAATTGCGTCGGTCCAAGATATAAATATTCCATCAATATTAGATAACAGTAATAGAAATAAATAAATGCATCAAATCAATGTATCTTAGTAGCCATTTGAACTCTTATTGTCTATTATTGTTATTAAAGTCTGTATTATTAGTAAACTTTTGAAATATCTCAAAAGTATTGAGTCGCCAATAGTTGGAGTTCAATAACCATAGTTGCGCAGTACATTAATGACCACCTTACGCCTAGGTCGCGTCACTCTTCAAAATTGTCGCATTGAAAATTCATCGTTGAATTAATAAATTTAGTTTTCATTAATACCGTCTAAAATTTCGCTCGTTGTTTTTTAATGATGAGAAAATTTTAATTTAATTTTTGAAATCAACAAGATATTAGCTGCGTGGGTCAAATTGACATCACACCATGCATCTTGCTTGAATCGTATCAGTAAGCTCGGAAGTTTTTTTTCATTGTTAGAAGTTGTTTTTTGGGTTTTGTTTTTTTTACACCGATTATGAATTAAATTGTATTTCTTGAAATACCTAAAGGAAATTAGAGATACTCGTAGGACTCGACTCCTCGAGGGAAAAAAAACTAATCATCATATAATTGTTATAGAATTATCCCTTCAGGATCGACAATTAGCTACTTTGAAAACTAAATTAAAATTTACATTTGTTTAATTATGGATTTTAGTAATTGATCGCCTAAAATTGAGTAAATTTTTAATGAAAGTATATATAGGTACCGTTACATACCGAACGGGTGGTAAGACACAAATTTCGTTGCGTCTATAAGAACAAAGTGTAACATCATTCTGTGAGCAATATAGGAGTGAAAGCACGAAATATGAACATAAATTACAGACCATCCCATTGTTCCGGAATGGGACATAATACAGGTAGTGCTAAATTAATCTGACAGAAGAGGGAAGGAAGGTCGTGTGACAGGTTTTGTTTTTGGACCGTGATCCACTAAGGCGCCCCTGTTTCAGCAGTGAAATCCCCTTTTCCCACTGAGAAAATCAGTCTAATTTCTCTTCCCATAGCTGAACATCATGTAAGATATTTTACTGCTTTATTATGCACGAATTAGCCTACATCAAGTCAAATATAACAAGATTCATTTTATTCCGATTCACTTTATATGTAAAGAAAGCGCTTAATTTTAACTTAATTAGTCTGTTCGTTTTCAAGGTATTTTTGTCTAGAATCATAATTATACTTTTCTTATTATATAGAAAAATAAACGGTATGCTGAAATATATCAAATCTTCATTACTTTTTTTTGTTAAACAATATATAAACATATTTTAACATTAAATAAATAGGTTTACTCGCCTACTGATTGCCAAACGCCTGAGTGCCTCTAAACTAAAACTAAAGTATCCCCACTTAATAAGAACAGAATAATATTTCTGGACAATCCCCTATCACAGATAACGAATTCATTTCAGGCAACAAAAAGAACTATTGCATGTTTCAAAAAAAAATGACACGTAGGTAAAATAAAGTCAAACCTATAGAAGAAACAAAAATATAATAAAATAATTAAAAGATGGTTTAGATTTAGAAAGTATATAATGTCATAGATGAATCGACTTATAAAAAAAAACAATATGATGAAGTCAGTAAAATAGAATGCAACATTAAATGAATACAAACAAACCAAATAAAATTAATTAAAACCAAGGAAGGTGCTAGTCAACATCTGGATATGCTCCCTAATCACTTTTTCGGGTTCAAAACGAGACCCTTATGTTTTCACCCGTGTTTCTTGTCTTCCTGTTCTGGTTTTTGTGACTCCCCACTAAAGACATGACTTATATGTCTTACATTAATTATGAATTACGTAGAAGACCTAGAAAGACATACGTTATGTCTATATATGATTTAGTGTCCATATTTAATGGATTTATCCATCAGCAAATTAATTAAAAAACAAATATATTTTTCTATAATTATTAATAATTAACAGTCGAAGTAAAGGTTACTGCCAAGATCGGCAAGATAACCAAAATTTATGTTGGTTCGAGTCACGCTCTTGCCTGTGATTTTTTTTTCTTTGACTCTTAATTATTATAAAGTATAAATAACCAATACCATGATAAAAATTTCTTATATTTTTCTATAATTTTGAGTGGGGCAAAACATTAATGATCTCGCGCCCGATATAACTTAACTACCAATAACAATATATCATTTGTTTTTAATTATAATTACAAAAGGTCGTTAACATCGTTTTTGCAACTTTAGAGTTGAACGTAACCAGTGGTGATTTTAGTGGCATGAAGTCTTGCATGTTTGTTCCATAAAATCATAAACTGTGATTAATTATTCTTTTAATTTTAATTAAAAACTTTATATTTTCCTAACGTGTTCAGTAGAGTGTCATACTAAATATCACGACGACCTGATTAATAATATTTATATATATATATATATTCGGATTTGAGTGGACTATAATTGCTAAAATCATTGAAATCGATTTCTCAGCCTTAATGCAACCCTTAATTGTCTGACACATTTCACATTTTTTTATTATAATAAGCAGTTTATTCAACTGACATTCTCTTTATATTGTAGCTTTGTCTCATTTTATGTACAATACTGTGGTTTTCTGTATGAATTCCTTGATGCTTAGAAAGGTTACAAAACCTATTTCGTCTTGAAAGGTTTTCATGGGTACATTAAAATTCCTTAAACATTTTTAGTGTCGCTTTTCAAAAGAAAATTCTCTCCAAGGCCGCATTTTATTAAAGTTGTTGTTTCCAACTTTTTTTTTTTATGATTATATATCTGCTTGTGTAGTAAAGTTTTCAAGGTTTATTTAATCTTTTTCATGGCTGATGCATATTCATTTTGAGTAATTTTTCATTTGCTTGAAGCCAAAAATACTCACTAAAAATTATAACATTCACTAATGATTTTTTTTTATTATTATTACAGGTGGCTGGAAAGAGGGTAGAACGTTTAAGCCGACTGCGAGAAAACCTTACCCGCCAATTAGACAAAATGAAAGATGAAAACGAAGACCTCAAATTCCAGGTAATTTTGTAATACTTTAATGCAACATTTCTCATTGTTGGAAAACTGCTATCAATTTCTCTTTTTTTTTTCAATATTCATAATGAAGTAAAATGTTTACTAAATTCTACGAACTGTAATACAGTTACATTCATAACATAATGGCTTAATGTATGACATAATTTTGTAATAAGATATTTTTGATTAATTTTAAAATCTATCTTACATTATAAACTAATGTTGGAAAAATTTACAATCATTGAATACATTAGGCTGTCTTTCTAAAATTTTGTTTATTATAAGTAATACATTAAACGATTCTTAAGTACACCAGACTGCGGCGCACTAGAATATAATACGTAAATAATAAATTATCCGATTTTTTTGTTGTTTTTTGTAATTTTAATCAACTAGACCCCCAACTTATTAAAGATATTCTTTATGAGTGCGCCGAGGTGTTTGAATACGCTGTGCAATATTCTAGAAAAAATATTATTTTACAAAGTTATTAATTGATTAATGGTATTCGTTAGATGTCATATGAATTTTATTTTTAGAGTCATCGGTTGACCTAAACGTTGCGAACACGATTTTAACGGTATTTTTTATGACTTTGTGTAATAAAAGTTTTAAAAAAATACATAGTATTAATTAGGGCGATGATAACTTTAATTAGATGGCCTACTAAACATGATACGGAAATATTTTGTATAATTACCCTGTGATTAATTATTTATGACAAGTTTTAATTTACCACGGAGCTGGTTTTAGAGCTATCGAGATATAAAATGAAACGACTGTAGAAAAGTACTTTAATGACAGTTATAATGACCTTCTGTAATTACATATAATTATTGAGGGCAACTAGTATTTTTACTCGATATCCTAATCAAATATATTTACTATTCTGAAACTTTATGTCCTAAAGAAGTAAAATTTTTGTACATGAAATAAATTATCCAACGCTCATAAATTAAATTAGCTAAACAAAATAAAGCAGAAGAACAAAGACCATGACCTAAGATTATAATTAAAGAACCAATAAAACCAAAATAACAGAAGAATACACAATTATAGATTTAATATTAGTCCTTGCTGATTTTATAATCAGTGTAAATAAAATATCAAAATGATAGAAGGAAGAAACGCGTGTAAAAAAAAAAAAAAAAATTAAAACTAGAAAATAAGATGTAAAAAATATGAAGAAAATACTATAAATTTTAAATAGCCTGCTTGAAATAATCATATATAAGATATAAAGAAAAAAAAATAAACATGATGAGATCACTCAAGAATTAGATCTATAGAATATCACTGATAAATTTCAAAAAAAAAATTAATCCCGGTGAGTAACAGACCGAATTGGTAATGGATTTATAATGTACTTTTTTTTACATGGGGGGGGGGTCAGTAACTAAAGATCTAGGGTAAAATCGGCGTTATTTGACTAATGGTTGATCGATATAATTGAAGTTTTCGAAACGGCTCTCTGTATTATCTGATCCAATGGGGTCAGAATTTATACGGTAATATTTTTTATTCAAAGAACGAGTCTTGGCTTCAGACGGCCAAGCGTAATGTAACGTTTAATTAGAGCCATTCATAGACCATGGTGACAATGGTGAACGGAAGTAATTTTAAACAATTTGCAATATGAACATGGTACATGCGTATTTGATTATCAGTAACACCAGTAGTCAAATATAAGGGTGTTAAAAATAAAATCAGCCATTCTATCATCTGTCGTTTCTCTCTATTTACTGTAAACTATTGTTTAATTGTTTGCTTTGATTCGTGAATAATCAGTCCTAACTGCAGTGCTGTCTATATGTTACACATTGAATATAATGGAAAATACCACGTTCACAAGCCTTTCAGGGTGAGTCCCGTCACCTTCCAATTTCAAAAAGCTTGCGTTAGAATCGATCATTTCGTATAACTTCATAGGCTATATAAAATGTATCGTAGCTCCAGAAAATATCAGAATCACCAGGTGTAATTTTAAGTTTATATAGTTTCCTCAAAGATTCTGAATATCGTAACAAATATATCAAAATAAACTGATTTTTTTGAAATAGAAGAGAAATCACTAATCTCTTTCAAATAAGTTGAGTATTCATTTAGCCAAAAGGAATTCTACAAGGAATGAATAATTGGAAGATTGGTTATCTAGACTCGTTAGTTTTTAGAAAAATATTTACTATTTATTAAAATGTTGGGCAAAGGTGAGTCTATTACACCACACATAGGCAATTATCCCTGATTTGATGAGTACCATTCCGATTTTGTTGAAGAATTAAATCTTAGGGTGGAGAGAATCTAGGCACACAGCAATATCGAAATAAAAAAAATTGAAGATATCTCATCATATTTATTTTGACAGTTTTCCGTACATTTTCCCATTTTATCAATATTTTTAATTCATTTCTTTTTCGAACCTTGTCACATGATTTTTTTTTAATTAATTATATCTGTTTTTTATGTATTTATATTTTTTCAGCTTGATTTTTTTTTTTTTTTTTTTTTTCCCCTAAGCTCTGTAGTTTTAGAATTTTAGGATGAGGGAGAAATATAAAATATTTAGGGTGATCGGATCCTTGTACTAGGAGGACCTGCTTGAAGGTGGTGTGAGAGGAGTGAGTCCTGGGAATCCTCGGTGGAGGTTGATTGTTACGGTACAGTGGTGAGAGTCCACTGGTTGCTGGGTCTTCTATTTCAGCTTGAAAAACTTAGTTTCAATTTTATATGTCCTTCCTAGGATTGTGATTCCTTCCTATTCAAATATTTGTTACCTATAAAGTTAGCATACAAATTATTGATCTTGTTAAAACGTTATTGCTTTTTGTATTTGCTTAGTTTTTTGTTGTTGTTTTTTTATCGCCATTAAATCGGGAAGTGGATGAATGAATTCCCCAAAATAAATTGTAAAATATTCTGTAACGAGTTAAATTTCCTTGTTACGATTGAAAAACGACTCATTTTTTTTCGATCAAGATTAACTCGACGAGTAAAAAGCTTTTTGTATGATCAAAGCTTCGAGTAGTAAGTACATCGCCAGTTCGTTCTTTTATAGTTTATGTTTTAGTTATAAGCTTCATTATTTTTTATTATAGATTTTTATTTTCATTACACAAGGGTGTCATTGTGGCCATTTCATCCTTTATGTTTTGTCATGCCCGGTAGGTAGTTGGTGTTGTAAACATTGCATTTAATTATGACAAGCCGCCGGTTTGGTTGTTTCCTTTTGTTGTTTTTTAATTTCTTCTTCAAAATCAGAAGCCGGCCTGCATGTATGTGTGTCATATATATATAAAACATTAAACTAGGTCGTCAAAACGGCCATTAGGCAACAGCTTGGCAACTTTAAGCCAATCTTAGGGGTTAAGGAACTTCTTTATTGTGATAAAATTACAATCTGCCTTATTGGGCAATAAGTAATTGCGACAAATGTTCTCATTCATACCATATTTACAATTTTCATTCACTCGCTCATTCATGCAGTATTTACAAACAGCCATGACACCTCCCAAATCCACATGGTTGTCACCTCCCTCGCATGCGAAAGAGGAAGCGGAGTCTTGGGAAGTCCCCCACGCTCCTCCGACAGCCGCGTCACTGAATACGAGCAAGTGGAGGCTGACCAAGAGCGCGAGAGCCACAGTCGCTTCAGGACATGATTGGAGAAACTTAAATGCCAGGACTCCCACTGTCACGTATTTATAGCAGGTCACGAGGCCACTGCCGCTTTAGTCTCTGAGGAGGATTATAGGGATGAGTGGCGCAGTGTAATGACTGTGCTTGGGGATTCGGGTGGTTGGATAGGTTTCGATGGAATTTCATGTACATAGAAGGAATGAGTTTCTGTTTGATGAACCTCTACACCAAAAGTAACTACATCACATCGTATCACGACGCTTCAATTTTATTTTGTTGTTTTCGTCCTATGGATTTGTGTGATTATCTATTTTTTGACCTTCTACTATACCCTGCCGACAAATAATCGGTTTGGTATTTTGAATCCACTACCTCGTAACTCGTTAAGGCCAGAGTTTCCTACCAACTTTTAAAATTGTAACGTCATTATAAAAAGCCAGCTGCTTTTGTGATGGCTAACTAGCTCAAGGAGTTGACCTTTTTTCGTGAAACGTACGTCTCAATTAAAAACAGGCAAATGACGTGATGAAAAGAGCAGAGCGTTGGCGACTGACCACCATACATTGTGTGCATAATGGCTGGTATGATAGGCAACTTACAAAGGATGTTTTTATTCTCCATGGCTGATCCGAAGCAGGGCAGGACAGTAGACTACTTGCACAACCGTTACCTAATAATGCTCGTTAGAAACCTAGACAAAGGCCGGAGGCCGTCGCCCCTCTGGCTCTTGTGGGCATCACGTCTAAGAATTTTTCGCAGCCATTTATAATGGGGCTTAACTAGGCGATGACAAACCAATCCCCTGATAATAAATGAGCTTTTTTAGAGTTTCTGTCCTTTTTTTTTTTTTTTTTTTTCAAAACCAAAAACCCTGTCCGAATCAATTAATTAGGTACTTGGTAGTTAAAAAATGATAATTGTCAGTTACTATTTTAAATATTCATCGTAGAACTGAAAATCAGAAACAGCTTTTAGTTACTGAAGAACACTCGCCAGAAATGATTAGACGAATGCCCTGTAAAATGTATCAAGCAAAAGAACGGAAAACTTCTCACTAAAGAAAAAGAAGTTATGAAAATTTGGAACAAATATTTGTGGAACTTTAAATGGCTGGAGTAAACGAAGAGGTGAAGAAGAATTAAATAACTTAGTTGTCTCTTGACAGCTGTATCGATTTTTAGCCGAACGTTTTCGACGGACTTATACCGTCATCCTCAAGGGTTACTACAGTACTTGCTGGGCTAGCTATCAAGCGATATCAATCCTAGGGATGACCGATTGTCGAAAGTCACAATAAACTTATCGATTAGTGGGCGCTTATCGATATTTTTCAAACAATCGTTTTATGGGAGCAATACTTAAAATATTATGCGAATTTTCTTCTCTTTGAGCTTAATTTTTTTTTTTTTTTTTTGGTCAACCGAAGTACAAAACCGGGCTTTTATTCAAGCAATTACGTTTTTTTATAAACTTAAAAAAATCATATTTCGTTGATACGTTCTTACTAAATTTGACAATAGAAAATTAGAAATAAAAAGTGATTAATTGTAAGAAATTAAAAGTAAAACTATTTCTAGGTGATTTGTAATAGATTACAGTGTTAATTTAAGATGTAAATTCAATCAATTAAACCCAACATCTTTCTAAGTTTTTTTGAACTGTCTTATGAGAGGAAACTGATGTCGGTGTTGTAAACATTGCATTTAATTTTGACAAGCCGCAGGTTTGGTTGTTTCCTTCTTGTTGTTTTTTAATTTCTCCTTCAAAATCAGAAGCCGGCCTGCATGTATGTTTGTCAGATATATATATATATTACAATTTATATGAAACATTAAACTAGGTCGTCAAAACGGCCATTTGGCAACTTTAAACCATTCTTAGGGGTTAACGTTTTGATTGGTATTATGTGTTGTGACTTCAATGGACTGAAATTATAGAAAATAATTGAAATCGTTTTAGGAGTTAAAACGATAATCTTAATTGTATGTAGTTATGCAATTGTAGACCAAGCTACACAAAGTTCGTTTTGAGTAATTTGCCTTTACAGGCATATCAGAGTACAAGTGCTGGTGTACTAGTTAGTCCGTTTGTTAACAGTCAAATTACGCAACACAAACTTTGTGTCGCTTCGTCTCTACCATTTTTGTTTAACATTGTGAAAACTTACTTAATACGTTATACTTTCGATAGGGTTAGTCGATCGCCTGGTTCACTATCCCTCCAAGGGACATTGCTCTCCCACCTCATTGCTATCGAGTCCGCTTTCTGAGTTGCTGAGACTGGCTGTAATCCAAGCCACCCTGACTCAGAGACAGATGCTAACTAACCAGATTGCATTCGTACATGTGGCGGCCTTGACCGCACTTTCCTCCTACCGTGACCCGCTCGCTTGGACCCTATTGCACATATCGTGTGTTTGCATGTCGGCCGAACTCCCTGTTCTGCACGAGCGGCTTCTCCTTGCGTTTTGAGTGGGCGAATTTAGAAACGCTCGCTGCTCATCAACCTTCCAGGATATTTGTGCAATGCTCGCATCTGCTATCTTGTACCCTGCTTAGAATATTGATTCATTTATATTCTTCGTTTAATTCTTCTTAGGCAACCTTAAGTGTTTAACAATACATGTAAGAAATTGTGATATTCAGGTCAACCTATGTGATTTTTTTTTTTGTTTCCTTAGTGTCCCTGTTTTACTTTATGTACAACCTTATTGAACATAGTACTTTTGTTTATTAACTAAGCAATAATTATTGATGAAACTAAAAATTGAATGAAATAATAAGAAGTAAACTTTATTTGGGGATGAACTATCTAACTAATGAATATAAATGATAGACTGTCTTGCCAGTAGTAAAGTAGAGATCAATTAATAAAACCTTTTTAATAAATACGATATCCTATTAGTAGTTAATTAGAAAGTTTATTAATGAAAATGCTAATTAAATGGAAATAAATATGCTGATTAGATCTTGGGTTCTTTAGCTCTTTGTTAGGCAATAATACTTTTTATGTAACAACAGATACATTTTCATCTGGAATCAGTTTTGTAAGTCTATGGGAACTTGAAGCAATAGTATTTTTAAGTTGGGAAGGAATGGTATTTGGTGAATAGTTCCAAAAATTTAGCTAGAGGTTAGATATTTGAACTAGAAAATTTTTGTCAAAGAAGGTGAAGTGCGACATGAGAACAATTTAAAGATAGTTAATCAGGTGTTTTATTCAGTCCTTGAGATCCTGAGTGAAAACACCCAACCATTGTCAAATCGGGAACAATTGGAGAGGACACAAGGAGTATGATGTGAGAGGTGAAGAAAGTGATTAGAATGTTTAAGGTGAAGAAATAGAATGTCAAGTGTCCAGGAAAGGATGTGATTATTCCTGATCAATGATTATACCCAGGATTTTGACAGAGCCAATGTATTGGATAGGGCAGGAGTCCATTAAGAAGGATTCCTTAAGGGTTTTTGGACCCCAAAAATCAGATCATGATTATCAACATAGAAACAAAATTCTAAAATTTGTTTGAAGTTTAGCTCATTAAATTTCTTAACAGTCTGACTTTCTATAATGTTATTCTAGCATATTTCGGTTTGACCTAGAATCAGGAAGTATTGTATATAGAAGCTACAGTTGTCTGTCGCCTTACATAAAACCCATATAATAATATAACATATTAGATATAATGAGAAGAATCAATGCTTAGTTGATCATGCTACAAAAAGAGTCTGTCAGGAGTACCTACTTTAATTATAGATAGACTGGTATTTTCAGTTGGGCTTATGAAGAATCAGATCGTCTATTATTATTAACATGTAAATAGAAATGAGATGTGCTAATCTTAATTGAGAGGATTGTGAAGCAGACCTTTAGTTGTTAAGGGCAGGATACCTTTAGAAAATATACTTCAGTTAATGAAGTTCATCCAGAAATTTTGAGAGATGAAGAAACATCAACAACTCAATAATTCAAAATATCTTCTGAATGTAGCAGAGAACCTAAAAACTTCGGAATTGGAAACCTCAAAGCCTCAAAGTACCATGGAATTAGTTTGCTTTAGTTTCTGTGCATTCTGTTCTATAGATGTACCAACTAATTTGGGATACATGGACGACTGTAGTCATGCCAAAACAGTGGCTCATTGATTCAATCTTATGTTCTATAATTATCTTCAAGCGATGTTAATAAAGTGGACCAACTCCTATTTAACAAATACTGAGGATTTGCATGGTCAACAGCTGCATTTGATAAGTTATTTACCTGTTTTTATAATGCTCTAGGGTAAAGAGATCTGATGTCACCTATTTCATATTATATTACAGTAGAGGGTAGAGTAAGAGCTATTTATTAGACCTACTTCCCACATGGATGTAAGCCTTTGACTCTTTCCAGTGAAAACGGGCACTTGTAGAAGAGAAAGGTACTCAGAAAGATTTTGAGCCCTTTAATGCAGAAAGCGACTGAAGAGAAAATGAATCAGTGTGGGAAAGACCCTAGTCAGATGAGTTTCCGAAATGGGGAAAAGTGTCATTGAACTGGAATGGATGGGCAAAAATATTGAAGCAGTGAAAATATTTTGATTCCTTAACTGACGGTCTTAAGTAAGGTAGTGTGGACAAATCTCCACAGTAGTTAATTGTAGGTTTATGTTCTGAATTAAACATTTATACACTATTTTTTTTTATGTTGTAGAGTCTATTATTTTAAATTCAATAGAAACTATTATTGTATTTTATATTACTAATTATGTTATCATATTAATAATGTGAGCATTGTCTGTTCAAGCTGGAGGAGAAAAGCATTGAGCTGGAAGGCACAAGGGCCCGTGTACGGCTGTTGGAGCGCGGGCAAGAGGCACGACAGGAGGGCGACAACTCCTCGACCGAGTCCGCAGGCCAGCAGAGCGGAGAGACCCCGAAGCGGCCTAGATCGAGGATCCCGCTCAAAGCCAACAACAGCAAACCCCCCCGGCCCCTCCCAACTCCCCAAACCAGGAAGCCTCCTGCCCAGGTACGGCCTAACAAGCTAGCCTTCCTCGGCAATTGGCTCAGGATCTCCTCGGGGCCCACTGCCTAGTGTCTTCTCTTTAACAGCGAGATCTAGTCCCACTCACCGTACCTCCTCCACACCAACATACTTACCTCTGAATTCTATATCTTTCTTACTCTTGGCCTATTTCTTCCCTTTTTTTAGTTTCCTAAATATTTTCCACCTTTTGTTCCTGTAGTGGTAAGGCAATATCATCTTTTCCTTATAACTCGACTACTTCAACACTTCCAACAATTAATAATTGTTTATATACTAAAATAGTTGACCTTGCCATGTTTCATATGGTAGACTTTTTTTTAGCACCTATGACAATCCTTCTTTTAATCCATTTATGTTTCCTAACTTATTATTATGCAGCACTTCCTAAAAAATTTTATTTTAATCATAAAATATCTGTTAGTTTCCAATTTTCTACCATTTGTGTATTTCATAATGCATTTTCATTACTTTTTTTCAGGCGGTTTTCCAAGTATGTTCTTGTTTTATCTAATTTTTAATTTATCTTTCTTTTTTTAATTACATTTAAGTAATATTTCATTATTACCACTTCTTGCTGCTAATATTAAATTAAATCTTTGGGACTAGACCTATGCTGCCTTTAGCTTTTTCCTTATAAGTTACCAAAAAATTAATACTGTATATTATTCTTTATTCTTATAAAATTTTAATAAGTTTCCGCTGTTTCTCTAATCCTCTGAGCCGTAAATCCTTTAGTTATGTTCTTAAATTTTGTTATTGATTTCTTTAAAAAAACATATTTAATTTACCAATCTAAAGATATCCATTGTCTTTGTTTTATTACTTCCTTTTATTATAGACTTACCAGCTTTTTTTCTATTATTTTTTAACTTTTACAAAGCTTTGCTTGTTTGCTTTGCTCTGCCCCATGCCCAATCCCCCCCCAGAGCCTTGGAGCCAGCTCCGACAAGACGTCCCCTATTTTAGTAAGTTTCTACTTTTATTTTTTGTTTAACCTGTCTCTTCTTTATCTCTTTATTTATTTTTTAAAATCCCTACTAATCTAAATTTGTCTGCTTATTTTGATTTTATTTTTAAAATCCATTGTTCCATTATTTATTACAAAACATTCTTTCCACATAACTAATAAAATAATAAGAGATAAAGAGGCTACTAATAATTATCTTAAAATTACTTTAAAATTTTTGCTTGAAGCTTATTTTGCTTACATGGTAATAATGCTGATACATTTTTTTATTTGTTTAATCATGGGATTGGAAAGCATGCTCAGAGGATTAGTAAAACTTTGGACAATATCTTCAAAATTATGTCCTTGATATGACAAGGAAAATAAAACATAAATTACAGGGAGGGAAAGCCATCAGATTAAAAAAGTGAAATATTCCTTTTTTAATTCTTGAATTTATTGAATAAAAACAAAAATGCTGTTGATTAGTAAACCAATGTATGTTGTTTCCTTTCTTGACTGAAAAAAAAGTATTTGATGAAATTAGAATTAAAAAACAACAACTTTATTATGATAAAATTACAATCTGCCTCATTGGGCAATAAGTAATAGTGATAAATGATCTCATTCATGCCATAATTTGATGAAATTAAGTTACATTTTCGGTTCATATCATACAAATAAACAATAATGCATCATGTGTTAACCATTAGAAAACTAAATATTTGATAAACTAAAGAAATCTTATTGGTCCAATAATGTTATTCTAGGATTCCTTTATTTCAGTTTGATTACAATTTATTTATTTGAACAAATCAATATAAAGTCAATACTCTTTACTTATCTATGCTTGTTGTTTATTTGTTATTTTAAACTTAAGTGGTGATTCA
The DNA here is from genome assembly GCA_930367205.1 of Acanthosoma haemorrhoidale. Taxonomy (NCBI): domain Eukaryota; kingdom Metazoa; phylum Arthropoda; class Insecta; order Hemiptera; family Acanthosomatidae; genus Acanthosoma; species Acanthosoma haemorrhoidale. The sequence continues at coordinate 80,221,118 of OV884015.1, read as the reverse complement.
CATTTATAGGTCATTTTGAACAGAGTAAAGTAATCAATAGTTGCCCATGTGGATGGCTGAATAAGTTTGCTGATTATTTTTTTATGGACGACATTGTTGACTTTTGGTAGGTTTTTGACTCAAAATCCACTCAAGTGGGAGTGAAATATATGATATACACTTTCATAATTACAAATGCCGGAAAAAGAATTTTCAACTACAATAATTAATTTTTTTTTAATGAAAGGGTTTTGAAAAAATACAAAGTTTTCGCGCTAGTTACATAAATGCTATCTATTGAAAGATATTAAAATGCCCTTAAATCTTCTGTAATAAATTCTGCAAGCATGATTCCCTCGCAAACTTACCTTCTAAGTGTTATTATTCGTTTTCTCAAACAATATACTTTCTTTTGACTTAAATTGACTGCATAATTTAGTTAATTTACAACTTCATATCTATGCTTTTGTAAATATTTGAAAGTCATGGAATATGCCTTTAAATTTATTGAGATCAACACAGTTGAAAATAAGTTGAATTCTATTTGAAAATCAGTTGTTTTAAATGGTTCCAGTGCAAGGTTTTCGATGCAGGTGTGTTTTACCTTGAAACCACTGAGTGTAGTTCCTGTCAGGAAATACATTGTCTCCACGGTCCCTGGACTAGCCATAGTGGTCATAGTGGCATGGCCAACTCTTTCAAAATATTCTGCAATTACTTTACTAATGCTAACACAGCTTTCCTGTGTTTATAAATTTTCTTTAATGGCATCAAATTCAGCAATTTTTTACTTTTTGCAATTGTTTTCCATTTATGAATTCATAAGAATATTGCTAAAAACCAATTTCTTTCAATTATTACCTAATCCTGATGAATGATAAGATACAATAATTATTTAAGTTTGTATTTGATAATAAGTAATTTTTTTTTCTTAATTGAATATAATATCTAATTAAACAATAAAAGCTTAGTAGACCCAAATATCAGTGGCCATACTATATTTTTTTTTTAATTTTCTTATTTATCCCTTTTGAATTGAATTTCTTTTTATATATATAAAAAATATTGTGTACCAGTAAACATAAAGGAGTATGTGGAATGTGCAAAAAAGAGGTTCCCTTGAATTTCTCAAATATTAAAAAATGGTTTTGACTAAACTGCTCGGTATTTTTAATTTAAGCAAGTATTTCTTCACTTTATTTTTTGAGCTATAATTGAAAACAAATTTTTTAAATAAATCTTAATTAGTTATAATTTTGACAATAAAACATCTATTAACATTCATTTTATTTTTGCTACAGCTTTGAATCTATGAGTTGAGATTGCCTCAAAGTTCAAGAAAATATTTTTTTCACACAACTATTTTTATCATTTTTTCTGTTATTGCATCTTAACAGTTTAGTGGTCATGAAATATGCCTTTAAAATTGTAAACATTTAATTTTTATGACTACATAGAATTATATACACTCCCGTTGATTCAGCATAATAATATTATTTGTTAGATTTATCTTCATCACATTTGCTTTATCAATTTTAAATTATTTGATTGTTGCGTTTTATAGAAATTAATTTTTATTTGTATGTTTAATATCCTATCTTAATTCCATCCCTTCATGCACGATGTTCAAAATTAATAAAGAAATCATTCTGTAATTGTAATATAAACAGAAATGTGATTGACAATGGCGGTTACATTCCCTTGAATCATTAAATTCTTAATTGTGCTATCTATTTACATTATAACTTAGAGTTTTTGTAACGCAATGTTTTATAGTTCATTATAAAATCCTTTTTATTTTCAGGGTGGACTGGACCACGATTCATTAGAGAGCAGGGAGCTGGACAGATCCATGAGATCTGAGTTAGTCCTCCAGCCAGACCCAAGACAGAAACCAAACCCAAGGCAGGCAAAACCGATTTCTACAAGCCCTAGAAAAAAAAAGGACGAGGAAAGCCTACCACGCTACTTTGATTCCATCGATTCACGTTTAGAATCGGATTCACTCGACATGGTCTGAGTTAACCTTGTTACAATCAAAGCCTAAAAACCCTCATGCCTAAGTGGTAAAAGCCATTTCATTTCTATTAACGGCCAAGCTAAAAGAAAGTGATGTATACCATAAAAGATAACAAGCTTCAAGTGGTGGGTTTGATCCATTTCAAACTTAAAGTTTCACAAATCTTGAAGTTCAGTATATAAGAGTATATTGTTTTTGTTATATATTAATAATTAGATTTCATTGTATTCTTCTTAAGCTCGAGGTGCTATCGAGAATTTATGATCTATTTGCCACTAGTATGATGTATATATAATATATATTGTACAGTTTATATTGTAGTAATAATTTTTTTTCTATTTAAGCTGTGATAAAAAATAAAAGTATGATTTGTGTGAAGGGGAATCTAAAATTACCAAAGTTAAATGAACATTATAATGAATTGTACATATATAAGTTCAAATGAAATCCTACATGTGTTTGTACATCCCTCATTTTATTGTGGATAAGAAACTGCAATTATATTAGTTTAAACAATTAAATTAATGATCGTGACTTTAGATACCCGCTGAGAAGGAGGAGGATCCTTCTTGTAGGGCAGAGTAGTAGTATATATATTTTCGGATAAAAGTATGATTAGAGATTTGCTCACAAGCATAGGTGATTTATATCGTATTTCATTAAAATATTAAGTGATATTATATGAACTGATGGAAGGAACTTCACTCACTTAAATTAAAGCTTTAAGAAATTAGAAATGAACACTGCAATAGAAGAATTTACTATATATATTAATTTGTATGCCAATTAATAAAATAGAATAATCAAGCCAATCGTTCTTCTCCATCATTTCATTGTTAAATTTACACTAAAATGCATTCCTGTCAATAAACTTTAAAGTGTTAATTAAACTGTTAGTTTTAAACTGTTAGTTTTAAACTATTTAAAGTATATATTTATCTGTTTCTTCCTTTAATTACAGAAATGTAAATAATGTATTCATATTGTCTCATATGTAAAAGACTTAAATTTAAGATGATTATGACTATTAAATAGATAAAGAAATTAAAAGAGTTATTTTATACATAAACCCTGATATTTTCTGATTAAAAAAAATCATTTTTAAAACTTTTGTTGTAAAACGTGTACAGGCTTGGTCTTAATTTGAGAAGTAAGTGTAAGGTCCTCTAAAATTTGCCTAATTAGCTACATTAAAGAAGATGGAACCACCAGGAAAAAACATTGCACTGAAAAATAAAAAATAAAAATTGATATTCCGAATTCTTAAGTTTCAAGTCAATTGTGATCCAGCAATAAAGGGTTTCATTAAACTAACTAGAATATCATCCCTTTTATTGATTGATACTTCCCACAAATAATATGAATAAAAACACTAGCATATCTTTATAAAAGTCTCTTATCTTTGTGTAACATTTAAGTCATTAGCTAGCAAACAATAATTTAAAAATTGTTCTTCAACGACCAATTTTTAATTTCTAATTTTCATTGCAATATTTTTTGGTAACATATGTTTAAAAATAAGAATTCTTTTAAGAATGTAAATATTTTATTGGCCATCATCCTAGCTAAGTGGTTAGCATGTTGTCTTCTTACTGTGGGGACCCTCTGCTATCCCAAGGATTTTTTTTTTTTTTTGCTATTGGGGTCTGCCTTGTGTGAATCACAAAACCTAACTTAAAGAAACCGAAGCAACTGCATCCTAGAATTAAACAGTATTTGTAATTTGACACTTTCTCAATGATTGATTGTTTTGCGCATGAACGATCAAGAAAAGTTTATTCCCTGCCTAGCACCTTACAGGAGCTAATTAATAGTGGATTGATCTGTCCACATAAATAATAATTTTAAGTTCTAATTAGTAGTTAAGGTATATAGTAAGGTACTGAATAAATGAATGAACTCAATGAAGATTGAATAAATGAAAATCAGTATATTGACTTTGTGTAATTACAGTATATAACAAACACATAATTTACATATTGTTAGTTAAAACCTTGAAAACTTATCTGCTGTCCATCTCAACATGATGGAAGCTGCTGTTCATGATATTCTATACAATGGCTCACTTACCTTAAGGCAGACACCTCATACTGCTATTTAAAAAAAACATGTAACATATCAAGTTACCAATAAATATATACAACTCTCTCGCAATTTATTTTCACAAAGGAATTTTATGATGATTAATGGAAGGTTATCTGGATATTGAACATTAACAATAAGCCATAAATTTGCTATAATGAAGATTTTATTTTAAATAAAATCTCTTTATTTCTTGCAAATTGATTACAGGAAAAAGTTTAATACTGAAAGTACGAGATAATAATATGACAGAAGATGAGCATCCATCAATTTTCTAAAAAAAAAGTTTTTAATTAAGAAATATTTTAGAATAAATAAAGGACTGTGATCATATTTTAATGGTATGATCATCGGATATGGAAGTACGGGATAAGCATCATAATAAATAAAAAGTACATTGCTTGGATAAATAAGATTAAGCTAAACTAGTTCTATAATATAGTAAAACCCTAATTTGAGGGTTCTAAAATATTAAAAAAAAAAATAAATAAACATCAAAAAATTATTCTGAACACTTTTTAGTTTATTATTTTTTTTACAGTTTCTCCATTTGTTACTACATTAAAAAAAAATTTAAAGGGATGCCCATCTTTATTAATTTAAAAACTGTTTCAAATTAATATCTGTCATATTGGCATTAATTAATTAATATGTGTAATTAATGCTTTGTATTATTACTGGTATTTATTAATGAATATTGTAATTAAATATAGAGTACATTTTGTATTTTTAAAGAGGCAAGTTGGTCAAGAGCGGGAATTACTTGTCTTTCTTTTCAGTTCTTCCCAAGCCTAAGTGGTGGAAGAACTAACTGCTTGGACTTTTAGACATGGTCTATTTTTTAAAAGTTAGTTTCAAAGGTTAATCAATAGATTGGCAGCATTCCAAGTGTTCACTTTGAAAAATCATCACTCTTTTACTGAAATTTTGTTTATTTTTTTGGGAGAATCATTTAATTTACTTTTACTTACTTTTTTATTTTATATAGTCGACATTATGCCCACTTAGGCACTTTTTGGGCGAAAAATGTAATCTTATAGTAATTATAATCCAACAAATACTCGTGCTTTAATATTGTACACAACACAATACAAGGGAAGCTTATTATTATATTTAATGTCATTCAGGGGAGTCTCAATATTTAGAAAAGACAGCCACAGGGAGTTAAAATGCATGTGTTTTTTTATGATTTTTGAAAAATAGGTTGGTAAATGGAGAAGAAATGTTTTCAAAATAACTTAGGAATTAAAAGTATTTAACTTTTGTCTAAATAATAGTAGGTAAATAAAAATAGGAAATAATTAGGGCGTAAAAAGAAAAAAGCAGTCAAAAATAAATATTGTATTATAATTAACAAAGATAATTATGTAAAATATAAATTATATGAAACAACATAAATATAATAAATTTTATCATAAATAAAAACATTATTTGAGATAATACATAGCTGTAGATAGATCATAAATTAATTTCAAAATAACATTTATTAAAAATGGGTAGTCTTACTAGTGAAGCTTGACCTCTAATTTAATATAATTATACATACATTTGTTTTAACAATATTGTATCCTAAATTGAATAGGTTTACTTGATGTAATTTTTAGTAATTTATTGACTACAATTATTTAATTTTTTAATGAAAAAGGAACCTTCTTTGATTGGGAGATGAATCATTTGTTATGAAACTGTCTTACTTTAAGCCAATTATAATCACTAATTTAGTTTTAATTAATTATAAACATATATTATGAGATACAGAAAAAAAAACACAATCTAAAAAATAAAGGTTTGAATATATATATATATTGTATAAATATATATAGTGGTTTGGTGAACTTAGAACTATAAATAGTAAGTTTATGAAGTCCACAATATTTTTTTTTTAAATATTGATATAAAACTGGTCTAAATGGAGCAAATAGTATATCAACTTAAATCTATATTTGAGTGATTATTTTACCATATACAAAAGCATTCATTTATAGCTTTAATTTGGCGATTTCTTCCTTCGAAAAATCAACCCTTGAAATGAAAAAAAAAAACTAATTAGTAAATAATACCAGAATTACTTCATTGACAATACCTAAAACAAGGTAATACATATACTAAAAAAATTGTTCAGTAATCAAAATCATACCAAAAAGCTATTATTCATTTTTTTTTTTTGGTATTAGGGTGAGAAAAAGAAATGCTGGTTTTAAAGTTTAATAGGTTTAGTTCTTTACTGAAACTAAACCGTAAATGATATCATGTTAATCCTTTAGTTCGAAGGACCTGTTTTGTAAGTACAATTCTCTTTTTGCTGTTCAGTCTTGTTACTTTGACATCCCTGCTTTTTCTTAAGACATTGGAAACAAATATGTTCTGGAGCCAAAGCCACCAAGAAAATTTGTAGATCGGTTTTATTTCATCAATTAATTTAGTTATATCAATTTATATTTATCAATTATCAATCAAATAAAAATTATTTTATTCAGACAACTCAGGTTGTAAAAATATATATATATATCATGACTTTTTTGAAATATTTCCTTATCTTTTTATAATATCAAATTTCATTAAATACATTTTACAGCATAAACACATTTTAACGAAGTTTTTTAACAATGCAACATTCAAGCAAATTATGTGTTTAATACAAATTAACTCTTTTGCAGGATTAGGTGGAATGTACCTAATGTATTCGAAATCAATAACATCCACTTCTTTAAGGGCAAACAAGCATACCAATCCATTTATGTACACTTATTCCCCACAACCAAAAATATATGAATAAATATTATTTATATCTTAACCTAATTATCTTTTAAGTTATTAATTACCTTAATTTCAACACTTTCCTCACTTCGCTAGGAGCCAACCTCCAACTTAATCTTGTCCACAAGTCCAAAATTTCATTCGCTTTCTCCATATTGAGAAGTTTAGCTATTTGCCCTAAACGAGCAAGCCTTTCCCTGACAGTCATCGATGTGGTACTGTTCAGATACCCTGTCAATGCTCTCACTTCTCTTTCAAGAGCCAGGCCACCTAGCTGTTAATTGTATTTTCTAAATTAATACATATTATTAAATCGAGATGTTCGTTATAACCAAATATTTTTCTAATATTCCATTCTTAAAATTTCAAATAGACTGGACTGGAGAAATGTTAGTCAATTGACATTTCAGGTTGGACTATTTAATACAATGCTTCAACAAATATTACATTATTATATATATATATCAATGTAGGTATAATTAGTACCAACATGTGGCATTTTTTATTTATATATATTAAATTAAATAAAAACAAATATAATAAACGTTTTGAAATATAAATAAAACTGTTCCTATTTTAGATGCTGCAAGAGGCATGCACCTAAACAATGATGTAACAATACATGATTCCATTACCTTAACTCTATAAGACTCAAAAATATATCCTGAAACATACCCGATTAAATTCTGTTTTCATTATAACTCTTTCCATTTGACTGTTTACTTCGTCAGCAACAATTATGACCAAAGCTTCAAAAATTCCTGCAAAAAGCACATCAAAATATTACAAAAATAGAACTCTTTAATATTATTCAAATATTAAATTGAAATGTGATTCATTACAATACTCTATAATTATAAAAACTTATCATTCAGACAATTTAAAAAAAATGCAAATTTTATCTAAAGAAATATACATGGAATACTAAGTTACCACTTCAATCAAAAATAACCAACCTGGCAGGAGTGAATTTTTGAATTCCGATAATAAGCCATCAATATTAGCAATTAAACTTCTCACAAATGGTTCATTTGCTTCATAGCTAGAAAATTCCTCCTAAAAACATGAAATTTAAACTTAAAGAACCAACATTGAAAATATAGATGTAAGGGAGTAATTATCAAAACCAGCAAAAAATAGGTTATAAACCTAGGATCCCAACCTGGTTCATATACTAAAAATTCATTCAAACTTGGAAAATCATAGGTTTCTTTTCTGTTGCCATTGCATAAATCATGGTAATAATAAACAAATAACTCAGTTATAAAAGATTGGGTATTGCAGGTTTTGGAATTAAAAGAACATCTGAGAAGGTGTTATTGTAAATATACCTCAGTTAAATTGTGAGAAGGAGAAAGAAACGAGTCAATCCATGGAGCGAGTCTGGGTTTGATAGCTGAGTTGGCAAGCTGCTGAAGACCGAGATCTTGTGCTAATCCCATAGCAGCACAGACACTTGACAAGCCCGACAGACAGCCTTCTAGTTTTGATCTATAGCAGAAAATTTATATTTTTTGAAAATTCAAAGGTAAAAAAAATGAAATTGATTCATATGTGAAATTTACCTGTCTGTTTGAGTAGGGCATTGGACTTCCCGAGCTAAACCACTTGCTAAAGTAGTTACATATTCACTTCCGATTTCCGTGTTGTTCAAATGAGCCTTTTAATGATAATAATAATAATAATTAGAGGACTATTTGCATGATAGATTATTAAATTATCTCAAAATTTTCTTACGATAAATAGTGACTTCGACTGTTCTGTATCTGACGGTTGAAGCCTGGCATGAATCATATTATAAGCTTGTGCAAGATCCATGTAACCAGTTGGGTAGCCTTGCTTGAGAGTAGCACTGAGCTTCGAGGACATTTCATTCTCTAATACGCCGCATGCATTGTTTATGACGGCGCAAACACCATTAATGTTCCCAGTAGAACTTGCCCTCCTGAAAAATGAATTTTAATTGAACTTATTTTGTATATTGTTATTTAAGATTGTAGAGTATTTGTTCTTTGTTGTTGCACAACAGACTTTATCTTCAACTATATTTTTGATTAACATTCAGAATTAAAATAAAGAAAATTTGTGTGTGGACAAGTTAGAGGACTTTATGCATCCATAAATAGAAGCAGTGATTCCCAATAAAATAGCCCTTCCTCCATTTAGGGATGGGAGAACATAAAGGCATAAATAAATAATCATTTTGTAAAGAGTTGACTTGTTAACATAAAATTTACTATCTAAACGTAATATGTTAAGTTTGTTAAGTCTAATCCAGACTAATAAAATATGTTTTTCAGAGCTTAAAATGAGTAAACAAACAGTAAAGCACCATATTTGAGCTCACTATGATTACTTAATTTTTGTTAGTCCTCATGATTAAAATATCATAAGGAGCATGCCCATTTCCAATTTAGGAGCTGCAAGTGAAAGAAAAATCATAGATAAACGATTTCATGCCATTGATTATCTGTTAAAACCTATATTTAGCTGATTAATCTATTTGAAGTTAATGTATTTGAATAAACCTTATAGATTTTTTAACAATGAAGAAAACATCATCAATCATGCTGGAAACATGAGAGCCTGCTTCAATCGTATCCATCGATATTGCTTTTCTTACACTCTCCTCCATGTAATGATGTTCAAGTATGAGATATACACTCAAAAGTTCTTCCATACCACGGCAGAGAGCACAGGACTTCAACTTTTCTTCCAAAGCAGCAAGCATAGATGTTTTTTTTTCCTCTTCTGCGTCCATCTAGGAAACAATGTACAGCAATTATTATTATATTTATTTGATTCATGAATCAGTAGCATCAATGAGATTTTTTTTAAGTTTTACAGACTTTTTTCTGTCCTCATAGCCTAGTAGTTAGCACCTAACCGCTCTAACTGCGGAGGTTATTTTTGAGGCAGATTTGATACGCAGCTCCCCTAACGATTTTTTGTTAGAGGGATCGGTCTGCTCAGGATTTACTCATTCTCGTGAGAATAAATGGTATATATATATTTAAGTAGTTACTTAAATAAAGAATAAAGAAGTTAGGAAGGAAATAAAGAAGTGGGGAACTCTGTAAAGAAAACTGAAATCAAGGTAGACAGGTAATGAGCCAGTGCTGATTACACTAACACCTCAGAGTCCCATTAAAATTTTGGAGATAACTTCAGCCGGCACCATCACTTTATTTTTGCCTAATTATTATTACATAAATCATGAAATAAATTGTTTGTTTTTTAAGTATTCTAAAAATAAAGGAAATAAATTATGAAAAAAAGTGAAGAAACTACTTCAAGATATTCTTATGGGACCCAAATAAGTTTTTAAAACACCTATTTAATGATTATTAACCTGAGAAAAACAATTTTGACAGGGCTAGGGGCTCCCAATTTCCTGCAGAGTGCTCTACTTGTGAGCCTAACCTGTACTACAAACACTGGCCTCATCAATTTCAAATATTTTAAACATTTCTCTTGCAGTGAATGATATTGACTAGACCAGCGTTTGGTATGGGTATCCCAGACCGGAGATTGGGAAGTACCTGGCTTGAACCATGGCCTTTCTTTGGCTAATTATTATTAAAAATATTGGGAAAGAAACAGTGAAATACTTATTAAATTATTTAAATAGAAGAAACTACTAAATTTAACAATACCTCTGATTTGTCAAACTTTAACACAAAAAATACCTTTGAACTTCTGTGTTACTATTGCTAATGATATCCTTAACCAAGAGAAAAAAAAATCAGAACTATAAATCTTAAATAACTTCTGGTTAGGGACATAAGAAGAAAGGAGAGTAGGAGTGAAGAGAATGTTCTTTTATTCCACCTACTTCCTATAATTATATCTTAGCCAAAACATAAGCATCATCAGGGTGATGGTGAATATACTTATAAAATTTCAGGTCGAACAAAAAGACTGACAAAAGAATAATAATCCATGTCGGATTCACTAAAACAAAGCTAGAAGGAAGGCTCAGGTTAGATACCGTGATTATTCAGTGGGTTCAGGATTTGTGAAATTCTTTTGGTGAACTCATCAACATATTGGTTTTTAGATCTAATGCAAATTAGATAATAAAGTATTATACTCAACTTATCCAATAGAAACATTGTTATTGTTCTTTCTTTACTTACTTCAAATGGGCATTTATGTAACTTTCATAATTAGTTTTGATTAATTCTTAATAAAAAAAGGAACATAAATGAACCTAATTAACAAAAATAGACTTTTTACAAATTCATTACTTACTGATACCTTCCTCCTAAGAAAAACAAGATAGAGTGAGTAACGCGAATGAGCGATTGCTATCTCGCTCAAAAGTTGATCAAATTCTTTTGGATCTCCTCGACTTTTATGAATTCCTGATTTGATATTGGATGTTAATTTTTCCAGACCTCTTATCCTCCACATTTCTGATAATATAACTTGACCTGCTCTATCGCATTCATCTTGCAGTCTGCAAACCAATTTCAAAATTCTCCCAGGTCCTGAAAAAATGCATGTTTTAATTAAATGTATTCCTAAGTTACACAATAGAAATGTAAAAACCATGAAGATGAACATAAAAAATATATGTATTTACTCATAGAATTCTGAGGACTTTTGTAAGATCAAAAGTTTTCAATAAACTTTTTATTTTTAATATTCTAATAAATATAAAAAAAAACACATATACCATAATAAGTTTCTACTAAAGGCTGATGAGTTTCTACAGTTCTTGCAATGTCTTCAAATAAATGTGTCAACAGATCAGAGTAGAGGACAGCTGCCCGTTTATCGACCAAACTTGTTTCCGAGGCTGTTTTCAAGTGTTTCTTAGAAGAAATCTCCACCTAGCAAATTAGCAAATTAATATAATATTAATACATTATTTATTTTATAAACCAAATAAGCAAAATTAAAAACTATGTCTTCAACTTTATACCTGATCCACTAGATAATCTGAAAACTTTTCTATTCCGTAGTCATGCATGCCAAGCAGAGGAAAAAGTTTAAAAAATCTTTCAACTGCAGCTGGATCTCGCTTGGCCACAGCATCATTAAACCTACTTATCAAGATATCTTGTAGTTTTACAGCCGCTTCTTTTAGTAAGCTAATAGAATTATTTACTGATTTTGAATCTGTAACAAAGATACTCTAGTTAAAAATTAGAAAATAAGGATTAATGATTTAAAAAAAACATAAAATTCTAAAACCCTAAAAATTAGAGACATACATTTTCATCAAATGTATTAATGGATAAAGTTTTGATATACTATGTATGTCTGCATCATATGTGTGTTAAACAGTCATCAATCACCTCACTCCAACCATCTCAAACTTGGACCTAATGCAAACATACATATTATGTCAAAATGTTGTCTATTAATAAATTTGATGATGATTTATAATACCGCATGAATTTCATTTATTCACTTCAAATCAAATCAAAATGTTTGCTTACCCTGTTGCACATCATCAGCAGTTTTTTCAAGCAGATTTTGGTCCATAGCCAAATATCTATGAATATGACCGGCTGCCTTTTCGTAATCTCCAGAATTCATTGCAGTTTGCACTCCATCACAACAAAGCTGTAAATCTAAAAGATCATGAACCCTCTGTTGGCACTCATAAACTCGGCTCTACAATTAAATAAAATACACTTTTTTTTAAAAAAGAAAAATAATTATTTTCATATTTTCGAAATTATGATGGATTATTAGCATGATGGATTGCCCTCTGTAGTCAATAGAAAGAAGAAAACCTAAAATAGGTTCAACTGAAAATCACTTTCAAAATTAAATATGAAAAAAAATTGTTGTTTGTTTCTAAAAGAAATCAAAATGTTCAAGGAAGTTTGATTGATGTGGTGCTTATTTATAGAGACCATAAGAAGTAAAGGAATTTCAATAAATTTCACTATTATGAGAATTATACAAGTTAATTATAACGTGGACAAGTATATGCTGAAGTAAGAAACTGGAGTTCTGTAGACATCTGCCCTAAACAGGAGCACATAATGCCATTAATCACATGTAAACAAAAAATCATTAACAGAAACAATAAGAGATTTTGTATAAATGATTGAATAAGAAATGCTATATTTCATGGATTGCCTTGAAATTGGCAGTAAGTATGACTTTTACCCAAACTCTCTAATCATTCCTCATATCCACCAGAACAAATAATAGACCGATCCTACACCTCCAGAATGCTTAGATTTTTATTTTTTAAGTTAAGGAGATGGGCGATTGTAACTTTCTTATAACAATTGAGAGAATCGTGTCACTGACATTAGCTTTTAGTTTTACTGGCATCCAAAATACCAAATAAATGAGTGAAGTTAATTAAACTATTAAGTTGAAAGAGAAATATCAAAATTGTTCTTTTTTAAAAATTAATAAACTTACAACCAAAATGACTTCAGGTGCTTTTTACTTAAATGAAAGGAAATATGAAGCACTTGTTAATTCTAAGGGCCCTGGTAATAAGTAACAAATATCAGTGCCATGATTCGAACCCAATTTTATATACATCATTTAAAATGTGAATATATCATCTTGAAAATGTAAGCTGTACATAAATTATGCCAGACAGTTTTAAAGTTGAATAATACAAGTTAGAGGTAACTCAATCTGCTATTTGGTGGGCCCTATAATTAACATGTACCAATAGAGGCAATAACATGATATTGTACATTGTTTATGTGTTTAATAAACTTACTCGAGCAGTATCCAGCTTCCTGACCTTGTGGCTTACATTTTCTGCTAAAACGGAAGCAAAAGATATCATTTCGTACAATTGTTTTGCATCTGAATGAATAATCTCCAAGTTTGGTAATACTTTTGTTATACCACGAATTTTGGTTTCCAGATGACAATGTCGATTAAGTAGCTTTTCCAGCTCCTTTTCAATTTCTTTCTGGAATTGAATTTAATCAGAATTAAACTTTACTATGAGAGAGTTACAAAGAGGCACATAACTACACTACTCATATTTTTTATAAGGAAAATAAAAAACAAAAATTAATTTGTTGCATAACAAAAAATCTGTTTGTGATAACATGACAACGGGAACATCAAAAATGCTGGTTAGTTATTAGGCAAAATTTAAAGCCCTCGTAAATTCTATTATTAACATGTGTCATTAAATCCCAAGTTTAATCAATCAATTATTACCTTAGTTTGTTTATTAAAACATAAAATTATTATTAACACCAAAATATTGACAAAATAATGCGGCATGATTTAAACAAAATATAGTGGAGACATTTTTTCCTCTTTTTTTGGGTTTGACTATCTTTTTCAGGATGCTTATATTTTGCTGATTTTTTTTCTCTAATACCTGTGCCTCCTTATCTGAACACATGTTGGTGACTCGAATCATTAAGTTATCTTAGTTAAACATTTTCCTCAAAATTATTTTAAAAAAATATAATAACTCTTCAAATCAGCTTCGACAATTCCTTGTTCACAATTTTTACTGCATAAACTTTCTAGTTCAGATGGCGTCATCTTCAACTTAATCATCAATTAACATGCAATCATTATTTTTGTTTATTTCATAACCAAAATTATTTGTATATGATCAATACATCTCACATTAACACGAATGTTTGACGAGATTGACCCACAATCAGCTTTGAGGAATAACATACAATGTTTCTGTGATAGCCTTAAACTAATGAATGCCTGCTGTTCTCTGGTGGACGAGTAAAGATCTGATGTGGTTTACATCCACATCATCCATCCAAAGACGCTGCTCAATTAGACTGACCTTACATTCCCATTGTCAGAAACAGTATAAGTCTTATTTCATAAAAAATTAGAACATCACGAACCCATTCATTGGAATTTTTCGCATTACATACTGAAGAGACAATTGTTATAAATAAACTTGTACTTATGTTTTCATTGGGCCGAACATAATATTCACCAATCAAAATACCCCTTCAGCACTCAGTAAGGGTATTAAAATCCGAGACATGCACAATACTTAATAAATTTTAACATATTTCTCTCTGTGAAATATTAACAAAACCCTATCAATCTACATTAAGAAGGTATAACCAGTAAAAGACAAATTTGGTCAAATATTTCACTGTCATATATCTTTGAATTCTGATGACTGGAAATAAACTAAATCCTTTCCTTGAAAATTCTCTCAACCATTTTCTTGACAAAATAATACGGCATGATTTAAACAAAAGATAGTGGAGGCATTTTTTCAAAAAACGCTTTTGCTTACTTCTTTTTTTTGCTCAATTCTACAACCTCTTTTTTGTGACAACCAGCAACATGATTACATACAGGTTTGTTACAGTCAGTATTGATTATAGTTTTAAAAAATCTATATCAAAACATCCATCTTAGCGAAAATATTGAGAGTAGGATAGTGATACAGAAGACAGTCCACTTAAGTAAAGACCTTACATATAGCCCATGAAACAAGTTATAGCCAAGTAAATACCTCATTCTGCGTTAACTGACTATAGAGCTTTTTGTGTTCCTCATTTAAAAATTCATTATCCGGAGAGAACTCATCAGAACTTTCATCACTATCATCTTTTATAGACAAATCTTTGAGGCTGAACCTCAACTGGTTCAGAAAAACACTCTCGCCATTCATTTGTGCTTTTTCCATTTTTATTTTAAATTTTTTAGCTGGGTGAAATAAATTGCTAAACTTCAAAATAATATTTTGAAAAGGTCATTTTTTCAGAAATTAAAATAAGAAAAGTTTGAAATAAATAAAATGAAATCTTCGGTGTTTATAACCTGCTATTTAGAAACTTCCTAAATGACATGGAAGCCACAATACTAAGAGCTAAAACTACTGATTTTGATAGTTGAAATGACAACAGAGGCAGTCAATAATGAGAACATCGTTACAATAATGACAAGGATGTTTGCTTGCCGCTCCTGTAGTCTTCCAGCAACCAAATGATGTTCGAAGCCCCATTAGGCTTCCTCAACTACTAACATACATATTAATCTCTTGACAGTTAGTAGTCTATCAACGTCAATCGACACCAATCCTGATATTAATAAAACAGACTCAATAGAAAAGCAACTACCTGATGTAGGTATTGGTTCGTCCTTATCGCGCTATGTAGCGTTAGTCTGCACTGTTTAGCAGTAAAAGGATATAAAATAAGAGGTTTTTCCACATTCCGGTATGAAAGGTATTGGACATTTGGATAGATATGAACAGTGAAATAATGCGACAAGCTCGAATATTGAAAGCCCATCGGTACTATATATTAGTTGGGAAATGTTCGAGGCTACTGATCCATTGATCAACTGGTTATAATTATGTAGTTCTAGTGATAATTGTAGCATAGTTCACTCTAGTTTGGATGCACATCTTTTCTTACTACTTTAGAAGAAAAATATGAACGATTATTCACGCATACATCACATGTTAAAATATATATTCCTGGCATGTCAAGCAAAAGTTTGCAAAGAAAAAGTTACAATTGTAATTCCAACCTAACTTGCTGTCTGATTTAATTTGAAATAAATTTGGAACGATGAAAGAAAAAGACGAGGAAAAACACCAGTGAGTATGGAATTCTTCTTTTTACTTTTCTGTTCCTTCTTTCTTTGTAGCTTAGACTAGATATTTTGATCTTCCCACAAGTGGCAGAAAGATTTTTAGCTACAATGCCAGTAGATAACCCCTTAAAGTTTGATCACAGTTGTGGGTGGGCGGGTTCGGAGTGGGGTGGGGGTCAACAGATCCACGAAATAAATTCAGCATCCCCATTCCTGTTAGATCTGAACGCTTTTCATAACCAACCTTTCCTGCCTTAAGTCAGCGTACATAACAGAGTTAATTCCAAGCAAACATGTCCATAAATATTTAATATTTATGCTGCAATAAAAAGTTGAGTGTAAATATTGTTAATTTTTATTAAGGTTTTAAAAATGCAATAGGGGGTTCAGTCCACTGAGCTACGGTGCCCGACCCTCGAGGATTTCCGGCGTTGTACAACATTGATAAACACCAATCAAAAAAAGTTTGATAAAAAAAATACAATATCTTCTTAACAAATCTTTGTTTATCTTCTTTTCTCGAAATGTTTGTAATGCTTTAAGAACTTGTTCAGGTCTGTTGGAACAAGCCTATTTACAATAAAATTACTTCACTTTATTGTTTAGATAAAGTAACCACATGGAACAAAAAGCAAATGATGTATGTTAATAATTTTATACGTGTACCAAAAATCATCCTTGATGGTCAAATTTCGGATTAGTTTGAGAGCTTGGGCCACTTTCAATTGTAATTTGTGAACAGGGAATCATGGAAAGTTTAATGAGCTCAAATATTCAATCTGACAGTCTAATTGTACATTCTCATTTGGTTAATAAAATCCTGGAGGTTTAACAATTTCTACACTCAAATAGGTATGAGCTTTTCGTTTGATAAAATTCAATATTTTATTAGCTAATAAATAACAGCACTCAATAAGAGGAACATTATGAGACAACTAAAGAGGGCATGTCCTTCAACTCGAATCTGAAGTTTATAGTACATGGTTTATTGTAATGAAAAAAAAGTCAATTGGTCAGGAATTTTCCTAACAAAATCAACTGTAAATTAGACAAGAGTTAATTGTTAGTTTATAATTTTAAAACACAAATTTGAGATTGTTACAGTTTTACACTAAAGCTAAATCAATTCTGAAAAAGATTACCAAATACATAAATGATGAACATAAATGATTTAAGATATAGCCGGTGTAATGAATCCATTTGATAAAAACGAGAGACGTTTTTGCTCACATTTTTTAATAGTATAATATATGGTAATAAAGACGTTAATATAATCTAAGTTTAATAGCTCTAAGTAATAGAGGCAGGTTATAACTATTAAACCTGTTCTTTTTCTTCTAGTCACTTCTGGTGTGTCCTTGGGGTTTAAATAATTAAGCTATGTTGATAACTAGATGGTACGTACGTACGCTCTTAAATTAGAAGTGTGAATCCCTGCCCTATTTAGCGTATACTGGAAACATCCGATCTTCTCTACAATTCTTTTAATATTATGATTTATACTTCCAGGCAAGAAGAATATGATCTATTCCCGAGCTCTTCATCTGACCTTTTGGTGAAAACAAGTCCATCATTAGAGCGAATTTTGCTTCAAGTGTCTGATAAACTGACAGGTTATAGGTAATTTTGTAACATAACACACTTAAACATTATCCCATAAGTTTTTGTAGCTGGTTATCGGTTACTTCTTAAAGAAATGAACGAATTTTACCTTCCCAAACTTTCAAAGAAGTAGAACATAAACACTTAAAATACGTACATATCCTTGATTAACAAACGCATTCTTACCTAAGATTGAACAGATTTCAGAAAATTTTATACTCCATAATTCACACATCATCGTTTGTCACATCAACAATCATGTGACCTTAGCATACAAGATATTGAAAATAAAATACCCTGTACCTCTCTCAGGAGAAACTAACGTACGGAAGATATCGAGCCACATTAGTCGGCAGGATTCTCGGGAAAGTGAAGGCTATTTACCGAGAACATATCAGGCGTGAAGACAGTTAATTTTTTTTTACAAATGAAGGAAGCGGAATATAGTGACCTCGCTCACTTAAGCACATTTCAAAGATGCCTGAAACATCTCATTATTAATATGAAAAATAAAGAAATAATAATAGACAACAATTTCAATAATCTGAACAGGTAGGATGGAATTAAAAATATGCTCATTTTGGAAGAGTCACCTCTCCTGTAATGACCTAAGACCGATTTCGGCCTATTAAATTAGTTATTACTCAATATTAAATCATATAGAGAAATTAAGATACGGTTCTACATTTAGCAATGCTATACTTTATTTATAAGCTGTTAAATTTAGAAACACTTTTGTTTTAATTTTTTCTTAGGACTGATTGCTTCGGAGATATCTATCACCAAATGCTAAAAGAAAAAATTCATTTTATCTTCCATTCTCCGTCATTCGATGTTCCACCTTAGCTTTAGGGCAATTTGTGCAAATGTAGTAAACAAAGATTCGAAAATATGCTTGGTAGAATCATTTCGTATTTTTGACTATAACTTTCAGTCCGATTCAATTTCAACTAATTCTCATTCGTTGTAACTTCATTCAGTTTCGAGAAAATTTATATTTATGATATTTATATTAAAATAAAAGTTACACAGATTTATATTTCATAATTTAATTTTATCATAATCTATAAATCTACCCTTAGTAGATAAAATCATCATCATTGATTTAGTCATTTTAACTTTCGTAATTATTAATAGAAATATAACGACAGCAGTTTCTGTCATTAAATAATGTCTACTGGGTTGCTACAACTATTTTTTATGGATATTTAATTTTCTTATTTTTGTTCTTCAATAGGCTTCTGACACCCAGTGATAGCCGAACGATCAGATCATTGAAATACGATTTACACAGAGAAAGGAAAAATGACAATATATTTTTAGAAGATATCCAAGCTGTAC
Source organism: Acanthosoma haemorrhoidale (assembly GCA_930367205.1). Taxonomy (NCBI): domain Eukaryota; kingdom Metazoa; phylum Arthropoda; class Insecta; order Hemiptera; family Acanthosomatidae; genus Acanthosoma; species Acanthosoma haemorrhoidale. Next base: position 80,201,794 of record OV884015.1, on the reverse strand, counting down.
CAAAAGAGACCTATATATACGCACAGTCCACTTCAAGGTAAATGATTATAAATTGGAGATTCTATAAATAAATACATTCTTTTTATCCTACGCAATCGAATTAATGGCCTTGAGGCGTTATTCTGCTTTGCATAACAGTATCATTACCTGGAACTTTACCATGTATGACATTGTAAGACTTACTTAATTCGTAGATAAATTATTATAATACAAGTATAATTAGAGTCTTGTGAATAATAAATGGTCAATGTCCATGCATTCATCAATTTAAAATGCCTCTCTAACACAAAATACCCCCCCCCCCCTATAAAACATTCTTGACTACGCTACTGTTGAAAAACAATTAAATTGTTCATAGAAGTTAATAATTGTTATCAATTTCGGAATCTTAGTCAACAAAACACACAACAAATCGATCCCCAGAAACAACATTTACGAGGAAACACTTTTTAAATAATTAAGTAATTTTAATTAAAAATATTTTAAAAAGGTTATTTTGTGGCAAATACTTAAAATTAAATGTCATGATCAAACTGAGTAATAGTTTTTTACACAAATAAATCTTCATTCACCGATCCAAGCCGACTTCAAACAAAAATATATTCCAGTATTGAAAGACCTTTCATCATAAAGAGTATTATCATTGGATATTCTCACCACTATGTGCTAACATAAATTTATAAACATTACAAAATTGTAATTTTCAGTGGTTACAGGTCTCCAGATATAACTGAAAAAAAAAGTCCACCTTCTCCGGGCAAAAAGAGGAATAAAAAAATCGCAAAAGGAAAGGAGGAACCGAAAAAGTTAGCAATTATCTTAGATTTTACTCACAAAATACTGTTAATTCATTATTACTCTATTAATAGACAATCATCTACATTTCCTTCAGTTTATCAATCATGTAAGCAAATATTCCAGTCAGAAATATATATATGAATGTATGTGCTTCTATGAGTATGTGTGTGTGTTTCCAATGCTGTGGTTTGCCTGGAGCAACTTAAACCAAAATAGTTACAAATATGACTCAAAATCTAGGGGGAATATTAAAGGTATAGTCCCTAGCACGGTCCAGCACTTTTAGGAGGGGTGGAAAGATGACGTGTAAAAATAATCAAAAACCACCGAAATTAGTTTTCAGGGTTGCTGAGAAGGATAGTGACACTACCGATGGATCTCTGTCTATTTATTCTGACGGATCTTGCTTTTAACATTAAGATATTACCATTTCCAATGAGACTTCCATTATCGATAACAATCAACAACCCACAGGGGCAGTCAATTAAGTAATGTGGCGTCGTTTTGAAATCGACATGTTTCTACCGCAAACAATTTTATGTTGCTTTCTCGTAGGTGGGTATACCCAAGAATTTATATATTCTTATTCCTAAAGGTGAAACTAAAAATGTTGTTTAAATGTTGACAATTGTCAAATTGGTTTATCAGCCAGTCAAATGGTCAGTGTTTGTTTATAAATAAATGAGACATTTATGAAGTCAAACCACAATGTTCGTGAAAACTAAGGAGACGTAGTAAAATAGATTCTAAAGACAAATACCAATTATGGTGCCCATATCTCTGTTCGCGTCATACTCGTACGTGGGTTAAAAGATACCTTTAGTGGAAATGTGGTCGCCAATAGCATACCTGGAGTAAAGCGTATTTAGACTTCCGGTAATGCCGGATATTTATTCAAACGAAAATAGAGACTCTCTGATAGTGTACATTCATTTATAGGAATTAAGTAGGATTTCGTTACTTAACGTTATTACTAAACATGAATCTTGGTAATATAAATGTCTTAATTCGCGGTAAATGTGCAACCAAAAATATTGAGATCGTCGCAATATTAGAAGCAATTCGACCTCGAGGTGTAAAACAACCAACCGGTCACTCAGAAACGGCTTTCTTTGCTCTGACCATAAGAACGCCTTGACCACAAGGTATATAATATTCAAGCATAAACACAGATACCACGTCTCCAAAGGACTCGGCCCTCAACTCTAAGACTAACCGATGATTACTGTCACTAACCACAGTAAAAAGAAGTTTTCTATCGCCACAAGTCGTATGCAAACATAAAAACATTGACCACGACTGTGTATTGAAATGACTCGGCGCTCAACACAGAGGCCTACTTGACATAAGGCCTGTCATAACCACAGTAAACAAGAGACTGCCTCTGCATCCCATCAGAAAGAGACCCCGCGCTGTTGTCGAAAATTGCATAGAATTTCACTAACAAATAACAACCTAATGCTCATCAAAATATCAAACAATTTTTTTTTATTTTATAGTGAGTTATCAATCTACTATTATTAGCAAATTTACTAAAACTACCCTTGGCTCATTTTTGAAAAACACAATGGAGACATAACATTTTTAAAAAACCGGCAAATTTATTTATAAATCAATGTTAAACATTTTAATCCTTCATAGGAGATATAGACCTCACAATCTCTTTGTGGCAAGAAAGCATGGGCATACCAAAACTAAGAAATTCCCTAGTGACCTGGCATCATCCGGTGATGCAAATCAACCAGTATCAGACCCAGGAGGCCAAGTATCATCCAGTGGTGCAAGTCGTGCAGTATTGGACCCAGGAGGCAAAATATCATCCCGTGGTGCAAGTCGACCAGTATTGGAACCAGGAGTATCATCCACGAAGGATGAAACATTTGGTAATTTCTTAAACACACGCTTTTTTTTTTTTTTTTTAAATGAGTTTGTTTTTGAAATTGGAGCAGTACTGGGTTGTATGCATGATGGATCAAGACATATGTGGACTTTTAAGCAGAATCCTTACCATGCGTACAAATTAACAGACAAGTGCTATGTAATTTTATTTATCAATAACTCAGCAATAATAGAATAATACAAGTATTATTAAGCATATAAGGATATATTTCCAGGAATTCCTACAGAGAGTAAGGGATAGAAAAAATTAATAGCAGAACTGAAGTTTTTACACTCAGAATGAACCTTTGATATCCTGCAAAATACATATAAGTACATTGCCCATACATACTTGACAAACCAGGACAGAAAAACTAGTCTTGAGATTGTATTGATTATATTTTAGGTCAACTAAAGATTGTATTAATTATATTTTAGGCCAACTGGAGATTGTATCAATTATGTTGCAAAACTAATTTTAACAATAATTATTGATTGTGGCATGTGACCACAACAGTGTAAATTTGAATAGTTATTGATTACAGAGAAAACACAGTGAAGGGGTGAGATATGACCAAAAATGCAACAAATATTTAATATTGTATTCTGAGTGAACTTAATCAATGCTCATGGATTTTAAGCTTCTATACAGGTTTTTGAAAATGCTATCGAACACATACTCAAGATACAATTGCTACTTTCAACTCACATAAAACAATATAACTTATAGTAGAATGAAATATTATCTTTCTATCCTATCTTCTTTCTTGGTTTATTTGCTCTGTTTTTAATTACTTCTAATTGATAAATGTTCCATAAAAATTCACTGTAGACTGGCCAGATCATGAAATACATTAAATGTCTTGAACAAGTGTTTCTCTCAGGTGACTCATTTTTTATACTTCTCTCAATCCTCCATATGATGAACACTTGTGTTTTTTTTCTTTCTCTCCCACTCTTCCATAGCATTTATCTTAGTTCATCAATGGCCAACATATTTTAATGCCACTTTTATTTATTCTCATATCTTTTAAATTGTAAATAAATTATTTTTATTAAAAAATAATTATATTTAAGATAGGTATTAATGAAATACAAAATAAGATATGTACACATGTACTTATTCATTATTCATACTGTGCAATAATAGACAGGGCTGTTTGAAGACAGATGATGGTGGTTTGTAGATTGTGAAAACTCGCTTTTTTTAAATAAAAACACTTGGATTCAAGTTAGTATTTACAATTAATAATATTATAAAATACCAATTCGATATAATTTAGTTCTTAACTGTTCATAAAACTGTAGCTTTTTTTTTTTTTTTTATGCTGTGGTTAATTTCAGAAATATATATAGAAAAAGACAGAGGAAGTTTTATACACATTCCAGAATGTTTTATGTATCTTGTTTTTTTAATATCAGTTTCAATAGGTAAGTTGGAGGTGAGTAAAACTTGGTCTTGTTAGCTATTAGATTCCCAATCATGAATTAAAAATAATAAAGAATATAAGAATAGTATTAAAATTTATTTCAGCCTTAATCTTTATCATGTATTTTCTTACAATAATTATTTTTATTGGGGTTTGCCCTATAAGCACATCATGACAATATATATTTTTTTATAGTTGCTTTTGGATCCTTAAGTTTTGTTATGTATTACTACAGTTACGTTATTTCTGATATATTCACTAAAACAAAATTCAAAACATCTCAAGGCTTATCAATAAATTTTAGAGAAACAAGAACAATTCAAGAGTTTTGGGAGGTAAGTAATTTATTTATAAATTCAAACGAAATGAGTACATAATCATTAAAATTAAGTTATTTAGCACAGTGTTTCATATCTATATACTTTTGAACATGCTCCATCTGGCAGATATTTCTCATTTCTATTATTAAATTTATACAGGCACTAAACATATAACTATATAATTGAAAAGTTAACTAATTGGTATTCACATAAACAAAAAAAAATTAAATAAAGAAGTAATTATAATAATATAAATATCAATTAACAAATAAATAAATAATGCTTTTAGAAATAATAATAATAATAAATAATTACTTTTAGTATATGAATAACACTTTTATCGACACATTATTTTTTCAATACTTTGAGGACAAATTTACTATGATGACCCTTACACTAGAAGAAAGTAAATTAGTAATATTGGAAAACATTATGATTGGTGTACCAAGAATAAGACAGGTAATTTAAATATATTTTCACTCGAATTTTAGCTAATATTGTGTGTCTATGATATAAAATAATATATTTATATATATATTATTACGTTTTTTATATATATTTCAAATAATTTTTATATTTAACTTTATCTTTATCTTTTACTTTATCTTAAGGTTCTGTTAATAAAAATATAAGATAATTCTGGCAAAAGGAATAATTGTTTATTTACACAAATTGATTTAAAAATTCAATATACATTTAAACTACGTACATAATAAAATAACATTATTAAAAACTAAATTTAAAATTGTACCTTATTACTAAACGGGAGACTGGCCAGTTTTTCTTTGTGAATTCTTCGATGCATTGGCTTCTTTGTGTCCCGATGCATACCTCGTACTGATCATGGTCTGGTCCCGTTGCCGGTTCGGATGCAAGTGAATGAAATGGGAGCCGGGTTCTTCCTAGCTCTCGTCTCCTGGGTCTCCGATGAAAGATTGCCTGATCTTGTCGCGTTATTCTATATCTCGTACCTCTCCGCTGCCTTATTGATCTTTCAACTGGTTGTTCAATGCCAGTTGTTTCGGATATTATTACTTTTCTTGTTATGAGGTTAATAAATTAAAATATTTATATTTAATTATTGATATTATTTATATTGTAAATATTAATGGTAGATACAACGCAACAAATAGTGTTTAAACATTCATGAATTGTGATCCACGAGTCAAATATTGTTCATCAACGCTCGCTAATTTTGAGTTTATCTCAAAAACACCATCAAAAATCACCACATCAAATATCACAACAACATATATGATAAAAATGATTGGCAAGATGCATAAATTATAAAAAGAAAATTGTCTGGTATGTATATATTGTCATCCAAATATTACTAGTTTTTCAATATTTCTTATTGTTAGGATAGAATTTTTTAGAATAATTGCCAGACACAATAGTGTCACTAAACTAAAACTATAACCAAAATTTACAGTGTAAAGATAAAATATACAGATAAATTGAATCCACTTGTAACTCTTTAATTTGACATTCATTGCAGCTTTTTAAAACCAACAAATGGCTTTTTAAAAGGGCCTATTGCAAAAATTATTTTACTCAAAGCAGTAGTAGCTATCATCAGCTATTAGTAGTATATGGATATCTGGGTTCAGTTCCAAACTTTCCTGTAAGTATTTCTACTTTGGGCATTGGTTTTGGTTGGAAGGAAAATGGGTGGTTCATAAAACCAAAAAAAGGTTGAGAGCTGATAGCCAAACCCCAACCCTACTAACTCCTTATCTTCTATGACTAAGGTAGTAAACCCTGTATGGCCTTGTCTGTTCCCAGGTGTCGATTCATGGATGTATTAGGTTGGAATGGATGAAATGTCAGATTTATTTATTTTTATGAAATCATTAAAGTAAGAATCCATATCTTGTTTTCAAACACTAACATGATGGGCAAATTAATCATTAGACAGTTCTCTTTCATTTTCATGCAATATCTTTCAGTTTATTGTGAACTGTTCAAGTGTTTGTGTAATTTTTTACTATTAATGGATTCTGAGCAATTACAATTATATTCTTGTATGAATTTAAACTTGGATGTGATGCTTCCGAAGCCTTTGGTAATACCAATACAGCTTTTGGTGATGTTACACTGAATGAAATAACTGTATATTGATTAGTTCTCTAGGTTTAAATCCGACAATACAATTCTCAAGAATGAATCTCACGGAAGGCCAGAAACAAAGCTCAATGATGATTAATTAAAGGCTTTAGTAGAGCCCAATCCACTTCATGCTATTGGAAAACAAATAAAATGGACTAGTGTGTGCCACATGATCTGACTGATCACAGAAACTTAAATGTTAAATTTTAAAAAAAATTGATCTGAAAATAGAAATTTTATCACATTCAACATATTCATGTAATTTGTCATCAACTGAATATAATTTTTTCAGAGTGTTTGATGCATTTTTAAAAAACAAAATATTCAAAAATGAAACACAAGGTAAAATTTTCATTTCTCGAATTTATTGATTCAAAGCCAAAAAGTTTCTTCAGTAAGGGATAAAAACCCTTGCTGGGCAGTGGGAGAAATTGTTTGTTTTTTCTTTCATTTGCCTCATATCCTAGGAACTGACATCTCATATGTTTCCACCCAATGGTATATGATAGATGATGTATAATATTACTGATGAGAAAGAGCAAGTTTGATTTTCATTTTTTTTATTGTTTATTATCTACCCTAGAGAAAAAAAAAAGTCGTGACGTATAGATATCATAAAATGTTCCTTTCTACTCTAAGTTTGAGTTCCTAAGAGTATTAAACAACATAAAACTCAGGGAATCAAAACGCTTCAAAGATTGTATCTTTATATTTATACATGTGGGTATATTAAAAAACTTGGCAGTAAAATAACTCAAAATTGAACTGATGCAGGATGATAAAATCAAAATAAGAGGCTCTTCCCTATTTTAAACATTACTCAAGCAATAACAATCAGAATTTTTACCCAAAATTTTTTTTTCATAAACAAATAGAATTATAATAAATTAACAAATTGCAGGTTAGGGTGAAACCCGACTCGTGTAGGATACCACTGGATTTTACGGACACTTTTCGTTCATGTTATGGATATTATGAAGCCTCTACAGAAGATAAACAACCCTTTGGTCAGAAACAAAGATCTGAGTAAGTAATTTTTGTAGAGGCTCAATAGTAAAAAATAAACTTCAGTAAACATTAACCAATGTAGTAAAACTCAAGCGATTATAAACCAATAGATATTAGTTTGCAAAAGAAATTTTAATCAGGTAGATTAAGACATTTTTTAACATAAAAAACATTTTTTTACATTAAGGCCTTGTCAAAACAGGTAAAAAGTGTCTCTCAAATGTTTGACAGGTGGACATATGCTGAAAATATTGCATCAGGCTACAGCGGAAAAATATCTACCTATGGACCAGGAGGGTATTATTTAAACCTAACAAGAAATTATGAATTTTCCAAACAGCTCATCACATACCTTCATGATAGTTTATGGATAGATCATGGAACAAGGGCAGTTTTCATTGACTTCACTTTATATTCGCCCAATATTAACCTCTTCTGTGTGGCCAAGCAAGTATACTTGTATTTTAAAAGATATTAACAGATATGTACAGCTCTACTGAAAATATGCCCTAATAAATTAGATTTACTCTTCGTATATCATCAAAACGGTATGGAGTGTAACTGTGTCATTCTGGACAAAATACTCCAATTAATAATACATAGTTGATTTGAGTTACATAAGATATTTATATCATTCCATGCCAAACATTTTCAATATAAATTTTTTTTTTAATAAAAATTTTGGCCTGAGTGACAACTACATTTATTTTATTTGTTTTCCATTCCCAAGTTCAATTTCTATTCCCCCAATTTAGTAATATTCATGAAATATTAAATTAATTAATTCAGCACCGATTGTGATCAAGAAAACCAAAATAAAAACTGTATAACTAGAACCTTTTCCACAGACTTTGTCCTTTCAAAGAATGTTCTTCCATAAATTTTTAATTTAATGTTTTGTGTTTAAATAGGAGCATTTATTTCTACATTGCACAAAGGGGTTTTACCAATATTTACAACGTGTTTAATTGTAATGCATCTTTATTTGGGTTTTCTGGACCAGGTTCAGTACCCTATAAGTTTATTCGCCAATAAGTTTATTTGCGATTATGTATAAAAATTTCAAAGGTTTACAAATATCAACATGAATTTGAGGGTAATAGGTTAGTTGCAGAATTCCCACCAAGTGGAGGGGTGGTACCATCTTCTCATTTCTACACTCTGAAGTTTCTACGATACGTTTCCTACTGGGACCATGTGATTTTTGGTTTTGAAGTGGTATCAGCAGTAATGCTTCTCTTGTTCACTGGTGTGGCAGTATGGACAATGATTAAAATGAAATGGTATTACATATGGGATCTGTGGAACATACTTGATTTAGGAATTGTGATTGTAAGTGAAATATTTTAGTCAATTTTTCTATAAATTTTTATTGATTTATTAAAACTTTTATACTTTTTATATTTATATTTATTCTATTGGTATTTTTGTTTTATCTATGTTATGTAAAATTTAAACTATAAAATAGAATTTAAACCTTAGAGTATAGATCACTTACAAGACAAACAGATTTAAGGAATAGTAAATAATTAAGTATCATCCTGCTTTTATTTTGGCATTTTCTTTTGTAATTATTTATTCTGATGTAACAAAAATATTTTTGACAAAGGGATGAGCAGTTTTATATATTTCTACAGAATGTTTGTTCATTCAGAGGAGTGATTTTAAAATTAAATAGCTCATAACAAATGGCTCTATAATTTAAAAAAATAAAAATATTAAAAGTTAATATTATTAACTGAATTTTTTTTTTTAAAAGCTCGGATGGAATTTATTCACAATAGGGTTCCTGAGATATTATCATATAGCAGATCAACTACCTCCTTTAATTAAAACAATACGAAAAGATGACCATGGAAATTTTGATTCACTTTCCAATATACAAAGACTATTTGACACAATCCTTGGTTTTTTTGTGACAGCAGTGTGGATTAAACTCATCAAATATATGATGCTGATTAAAGTTATGAATCATCTTCTTAAAACAGTGAGCAAGGTAAAAATGATTTACAATACAATATGTAATAGTATACTTTGTTAATTGATCACTTAATTATTATTTGATTTTTCTGTTTAGTGTGCTTACGAACTTCTAGGATTGACATTCATACTGATTGTATTGCTGCTCTCATTTGCTACGCTAGGCCATCTATTATTTGGGTCACAGGTAAATAGTTAATTTATTAATAATAGTTGAGATCAAATAACGTTTTCTTAAAGATATAAAAATTACACTCGTGATATTTAAATTCATTAGAGCAAAAAATGTTTAAATATTTCTTAATCGTAGCTAGTTCTTAATAGTTCCACACGAGTATCTTTAGTAATAGTTCCTCCAGTTTTATAAAATGTAATGTAATTATCAACGAATAAATTCGTAAGGTTTATTAATTTTCTTTTACTTATTTAGGTTCAGGAATTTGGCAGTATTGGTCAGTCAATCATTTCCTTGATGATTCTTTCAGTTGGTGCACTAGATTACAAAAAAGTACAAGAGGTCAGACCACTGCTAGGACCGATGTACTTCACATTGTTCATCTATTTCTTCATCCTCATATTCTTGGTATGTATTTTCACAGATACTTTGTAGTTATTAAAATTAAGAGGTGAATTATTTATGAACTGGCTAGCTTTTTATAAAAATAAGAATATTTAATGCTCCAATAATTAACAAAAATCTTGGCACATGATGATTGTACAAACACGGTACACTGCAAAACATCTGATAATGATCATATTTATTATGTATTAAGTAATTACAAAGTTAACTTCAACCATCAAAGAGTTTGTGTCAATAAATAAAAAATTACAAGTCGGACAAGTTAAGAGATTATTCAAAAGTCATTTCACTTGTCAAATCAATCAATTTGTTATTGTTACTATTTAGAAGAAAAAAAAAAATCAATATTTTCCAACTTTTTTGTTTGCTTTAAAAATTGTATTTAAAACTGAGTTGTATTTTTTAAAGTACTGTTATTACAACTAAATTCTCTATCTATTAGAAACTACATGTTTGACCATTCAAACATATGTTAGAAAATCTTTAGAAATAAAAAGAACACCAAAAAATTATTCTAAAAAAAAATAGAACAATTACAGTTAAGATTAAGATTTGAAGAACAATAAGAATTAAGTAACTAAAATATCCTTAATTTTTTGCAGTCCCTATTTGTTGCAATAGTAGTAAATGGCTTCACAATGGTAAGGTAAATAATATATAGTTTTCAGAATAGCTATGTTTATATTTTCTTCTAAACAATAGTTTCAATTTTAGAGCACAGGAAAACAAACTAAGATAGCTTAAACTAAGATAGCTTAAACTAAGATAAAAGTTTGAATTTAAAAATCATAATTCTATTAAACATCGCTTTTTTTTTTTATATATTTTAGTAAGTATTAAATCAATATATTGAAAATTATAATTGGTTTGGATTTAAATAATTCCAGGTATGATATGAAAGAAGATCGCAACAAAATATATCTAAAAACCATCCTTCTTAATTTCTTAAAGAACTTCTTGAAAATTATTAAATTAAAAGGGTTGGCTAATAATTTGCAGAAAAAGATGAAAAGGGACATTGCAAATGAGAACTACAGCGTAGTTGTAGATTTATTGAGAAGGTAGTAATTTACAAATTAAAAAAATAACTATAATATTTATGACAATAAGTACCTTAGTATTACATATACTATGGAATGTACCCAGCCCATTGAAAATACTTCCATTATTATTGCTCCTCTATTTTTCTAATAGTAAGTAGACAGTACAAGAAATAAAACTGTTTGAACTTTATTAACCAATAAGTTTTAAATGTAACAAATACATAGAAGCTTATAATTAAGTGTACAGCATTATAATAATGCCCATGTACTCATGGAAAAGAGGGGAGAATGGCGGACACAGTTCTACTTGCCTTTTGTTGACTTTGAGAAAGCATTTGAGTCTAATATAAATCTTATATTGCAGATTAGGGTCTCCCTCTCAAGGTCATTTCTCTTATCAAAACAAATGTATGATGATTTCAGTGAACTACGGATTTTCCCCATTACCAACAGTTTTCCTTATAGTCATAGACACTGTGATGGCGAAGACTATCAGGAGAAATTCTTGGGATTAAATGGCTGGGTATCATTTCCAATGACTAGATTTAGGTTTGAACTAAACAGAAAAGCATTGAGCAGGACATAAGAAAAAGAAAATGAAACCGTATAAACTGTTATAAACTCTGTAAAGGGCCATGTGATGGCAGTAAGGGCTTTAAAAATGAACACTAAATTCATTGCGCATTTGTAAATATGATGGTTGCAACAGGGCATAAAGAAATAAAAGCTTGAGCAATAAGACAATTATTTAATTAAAAAAAAAAGATTAATAGTAAAAATATCATCCTTAACATTTAACAGAACAAAAATAAAGAAATGAAGATCTTCATAAAATAGTACATAGCAATTCTAATATGTAATAAGTAGATCGATATGAAAAATTTTTTTGTAAAAATAAATAAAAACAATAATTGTTTTGAGACAAATATTTATGAATTATTTTTAAAGTATGAAATAATTAGAACTAAAAATATTAAATATTCTATATTTCTGGATGGGGATGAAGCCCAGAACTATTAGTACAGATCCAGCATTATTCATGATATGGAGTGAAGTCATATGGGACAGGCTAGAGAGAGAGAGAGAAAGATACCTTAGCATCTAGTGCAAATTCAACTTAAGCTCCTGAGGCTACCTCAAAGAACTGATGAAGCTCCCTGAAGAAGATCGGGAAATTTTGAGTTGGCCGAGAGCCCTCATGTCTGCTTCGCTAATAGTTGGAGAGTGCTTGAGTACAGAAGTTGACTAAGTACTCCACCTAAGCCTCAAGTCGAACACACACTTTGGTAATACTTGCAAAACAAAACAAAAATATTTACGTGTTTAAATTTCATAATGGGAATGCAACATTCCCGGTACCATATAAAGAACTGCACTCTACTGAAATCCCCCATCCTCTTCTCGCCTGGATCAGGGGGTAAGACCTAGAACAAAATCAAGGCTGCACCAGGGATCAAGACATTTAGAGGAAACTTGTGAAAGCTGTTTGCTCCAGTGGATAGGAACTAATAATAATAATAAATTGTATTAGAAAAGACTCTGAAAATATAGTATCAAGTACTTTAAAAATGTTTATTTTTTGGACTGTTTAAACTAAATATTTAATTTTGCCACCATTTGTCACATTTCTAGATCAGGATTTCATGGCAAGGAAATAAAGTTATTCTTAAAAAAGCATAATGTAGAAAAAGGAAGACCAATTTCGGAACAAACAATGCAGCAGATTTATGATGACATAGATGGAAAAGGACAACTATGTAAGTGAAAAACATTAATCGAAAATGTATTAGGCAATATAAAAATTTTTTTTTTAAATATACTTTATGAATATAACACTATGGAGGAAGACATGTCCTGAACAACTATAAATTAAATGTATTTTATTTTTATCATTTCAGACATTGAAGCTGTTGAACATGAACAGATATTAAATGAAGTTGATTTGTAAGTGAATATTTAATAAATGTATTTTCTACTAAATTTAATATATACTAGGAGATATTTAAAAGATATTAACAAACCCAATATTGTTTCAAGAAAGCTGCTAATATTTTGGAAAATATTAGTGAAAATGATGACTTTAATCAACAATTTTTCATAAGCTAAATTTTCAAGAAGTGTAGCAGTGTTAAAAGAGACACTGTGCAGGACAATTCATTTTCTTATAGACCTCGACTTATTTTTTTATTCACAATTGTGTGGATACAGCCATCAACCCAAACATTTTTTTATTCTTAATCTAAAAGAGAGCTCCTTTATAAGTTAATCATTTAGATACAATTAATTTCATTGTTAGTTGTTGTTTTCAATTTATTTTTTAGAATGTAGGAAACTAAAGAGTTCCTAAATTAAATGAAAAAAACAAAACAGAATCAGTCTATCTATGTCAAAGACATAAAACTAAAAATGTACTATTTTTTAAAAGATAAATATATTTTAAGGTTGAGATTGAGAATGTCACATAGTGAAAGAATGGCAGATGAACTTGACTCTAAAATAAACCTTCTTCTTGTGAAAGTTTCAAGTAAATAGATTACGAGTGGAGTAAATTACTGTTGCATTTGTAAACTTATTTTTAAATAAAGTGCTCACCTCTCAATATTCAGGTAAGAAATAATTTACTCAATCTTACTCGCCTACTTGGAATTGTCTTAATCATTGTTTGCATTGCAGATCCATTTATGTCCTCTCTAGTACAATTCAGATAATCAGAATTTCATTGGACAAAAAAACAATTTATACCATCAGGGAAATAACTATGTTAACACAGAAGTATAAAATGCATTGCATTATTTAAAGATGTTTTATTTATCATTTCATAATAAAATATATTATTATTTTTCGTAAAGCCTTCTAGTGACTATATATAATCTGGAAATATTTTAAAATGTCATCATATTTAATGAATTAATCAAAATATATCTTTATTTTAAAACACATCAACTTTAATATAAAAAACTTGAATGTTCTAAAACTGTCTAGCTTAGATTTTATTATTTTTAATTAATAAGGTTAGATTTCTTTAAGTGAGCATTATCTTTTACCTTTTAATATCAAATGAAATGTGAGAACAAATAAAAATATTTATTAGTATAAATATATTATTAATGGCTAATAAAAATAATAATTGCTATAAATGAATAATAAAACAAATACTTGGGTTACAAGTAAATCCTAAAATACTGATAATATAAATTTTCTTTATTGTGAGAAGAGAAGAGTCTAGTTTAAAATGCTAGGAACGAAGGAGATTACCAGTTATTGATGGAAATGGAGTTCCAGAAGTTTATGGTTTAAGCAACAGGTTAAACAAGTCTACATCTGTTGGCTGCAAATTTAATACTGATGGAGAAGTATTTAATGAGGCGATGGTGAATAGAAGGTGTCGGGTTAGATGTCGCATGTCCCTAAAGTGGGGAGGAGACGCCTGCCGCGGGCCAGGGTTGCTACAACCTCTAGCTGCCGTCCGGCGAGCGCCAAGAAAGAGATAAGACGGGTGGAGAAGTATTTAATGAGGATCTGTGGTCTTTCATCCTGGCTGGTGGCCTAGTCGGCGGGCAGCTTAATTTGCTTTGATCTGACTTCATAAGATCTAAGAAGGTGTGCCCCGACAAAGCACTATGCTCAGGAGAAGAGGAACAGGGTAAGTTTATAGGTAGTTTAGGTGGTCTTGGAATGACCGCGAATTCACACTCGGTATCTAAGGGTAGGCGAAAACCGTCCGGATCCCAAAGGGGAGTGTGAACTGGAGAAAAGCAGACTGGATTGCTGTGGGAGACGCTACTAGGTAAAGTTTTTAGGGCCACAACAACTGTCGTCCGTGAGGGAGAGGTCTCTCCCAAGGAGGTGCTAGCTTTAGCGAGATTTTGAAGGCAGAGATTTCTACTAGGAAGGTCTGGGGTCTGACAACGCCTGACTCAAACATAGCGAGGTTAGGAGAGAGAGATGCAGAGGTAGTTGAATGAGAAGGCCATGGTTTGAGTAGAGCAGAGAGCGCCAGTGCAGAGATAGAGAGAGAGAGAGAGAGAGAGAGAGAGAGAGAGAGAGAGAGAGAGAGAGAGAGAGAGAGAGAGAGAGAGAGAGAGAGAGATAGCAGTGTTCTAAGTGCCGGTTTGGTTCATTCTGCAGTCCGTCCTAAGACGCCCGGGTTCTATAGGTAGACCTGGGATGGTTCCCCCACCTGCGGCTGTTTCTCCCACTAGCTTTTTCCCCTCTCTGACTGACGTCATAAGCTTTATTATTAAAATATGGAAACATAGATAGATATTTTCTGGGCCGAGAAGAGGGAAACTTCTAATTATTCGTAATTAAGAGGTGGCCACAACAGAAGGTCTTGGGCAATTTTGAAAAGAGCAGAGAATCCAAACACATAGACATATATGTGTGTACATAGACAATGTATGTTGTTTGTACAAAAAAACAAGGCACATTAAATAAGATTTTTTGCAATGTTTGAACTGGAACATCAATACGTGACAACTTGTCTGTAGTCGGTGCAGATATTTATGCTCTTGGTCTCAAACCTTAAACCCCTACACCAATCTTTAAGGAGTTTTCAGTTTCCCGGTTCACACACAACTTGTGTGTAACAATTGTATTTGCAAAGACAAGTTGTTGCGTACAGACCCTACTAATTGAAATCATAAGGAAAGCTGATATTTTGATTAGCCATTCCAGAAATTTTGAGAAGAGAAATATAAATAGACCAATAGTCGTTTCAAGAAATTGGATTTAAAAATTTATTAATAATAGAACATGAGCTATTGAGGGTACAGAGTTTAGAGGAATGAAACTGTCAATATGTAACAAAGGAACTATTAGAGGCAAATTGTTAGGGATTTTACAGGAATTTCATTATGATTAAAAGATCCTGCACTGGCTTGCTCCTCAAAGGAAATGTTACTGATAGAGGGAGTGTGGAGAGAATAATGTCTTGAACTTAATTTTGAGATTTCCTGAAAGAAGAAAATGGCGATGAACCAGTGAAAACTGTTAGAAAACAATAATTAAGGTCGCTGGGTGAGATGTGACTGACAACAGAAATTACTGTTAATAAATCCATAGCTTTAAACTTGTAAAGTAGTAACTAATTTAATTTTATTATAAACTAATCTTATTTTTTCTTAATTCAATGACTTTTTATACTTTTTTTTTTGTATTGCAATGAATTCTTAGGTGATATTTTCTGATTTTTGATAAACCCTTTATCTATCTATTATTTTTTATTATAAGTATAATGCAAGAGATGTATTGTAATATTTTTGTAGCCAAATTTGGAATCATTTTCTTGTACTTTATTGTTATTGATAGAGGATATATTCCCAAATATAGATTTTTGTATCTAACTACTTAATGGTCAAGGCCAAACTGGAGTATGGAATTTTCTGATATTAATGTGTCTGATATGAACCTGTTTTTAATCAATCATTAGTTTTTTGTTATGGTTTCCAACAAGTAAATAAGTGAATATTTCAGTTTTACTTATTAATAGTATTTCAGTTTTTGTTTAGAGGAGCTTGGGCATCTGGCAATAAAATGTAACAGAGAAATTTTGTCTCCCTCTCTTTCAAAAACAAAAAAGAGCCTTTTGTAACACCTTGTCTCCATATCATAGTAAAACTTCTAGGAGTTGTAAGCTTTATTAATGAGAATTCGCGAGATTGAATTTGGTTCAGAGCCTGGAGCTTACGAAAGCGCTTCAAGAAAAATTGAAAAATTAAAGGTTTTAGACTGAATAAGGTTAGGCAACACTGGGTTTTGAAAGCAATTGTTCTCCTTGCTTTCTTTTAATTCTCCAAGTCTTGGATTTCACAAGTTAACCATGGAGCAGAGAGAGGGCATGCTCAGATGGTTATTAGACAAGCATGTTTAGGAGATTAATAAGGTGGCAGTTAGACAGTGGGGTGAATGAAGGAGGATGAGAAGATGAAATTCCATAGAGCATGGTTTCTAGGTCAGGCTCTGGCAGTGGGTTCTGATAACTTTGCCCATTGAAATTATGGATTTGGAAGCGGTGAAATTTAGATTTTAGAATATCAAAAGTGATATTCATAATCAAATAAAGAAGTGTGATTTAATAACAAAAGATCACAAATAATTAATGATTTTAATTTATATTATAACAATGGCAGACTTAGATCTTTAGAATTAAAGAAAATTAAATCTTCAGTTCATTGAATTCCCTATATATTTATGGGAGACTTTGACATCAGGCTTACATTTTTAATGAGTATTATACTATAAATTTATAAGTAAACCTATTTAAGAACACTTTAAAATTATTCTAACAACAATTAATTATTTCTATACACAAAAGTAATCACAGAAGAGGCTTAAGCAATTTCATAGTTGCGCAGTAATATAAACTGCTAAGAAATAGTTAATAATACTGATCCCTCACTTTTAACGTTAATATTATTTCCCCCCTCTACTTTTTCAGCAGGAACAGCTGTTGCTTCACTGTCATTCTTTTTTAATTGGAAGAACATCTATTTTACTGTTGTTAGTTTTTTTAACTGTAACAATTTCAGACTTGTCATCATTTTTTCTTTTTCTCTGTTCCTCTTCTTCTACCTTCCTCTTTTTTAAATGGATTTCATAAAGTCTCTTTAATTCTCTAGCTTCTGGATTAGAAATTGTCCATTCATGTATTCCTTTTTTAAGCACTGGATCTAATTCGGTATTATAATTGTCTACTTTTAAATCTAAATATTCTAATAGAAGACTCATCACTTCATCTACATAACCATTGAGGGTCATATCAGCTCTTTTATCCTAAAAAATGAAAATAAAATAATAAAATGAAACAAATAATAATAATAGAAAATATCTAAAATATAAACAGTTACATATTTCGTTGGTTGAAGATTGCAAATTACAAGTTTTCCATTCTGATTTTTTTTTGTGAACAGAGGTAAATTTCCACTTGGAATTATCTGCATTGTGGTCCCCAGACATAAACTGAGATCAGCTAAACTGAAAAAAAAATCAATTATTTGTTAACGATTATATTTATTTGAACTGTACATATCAAGAGAATGGAATTGTATAAAAAGTGCGATAGGATTCTTGTATGACAATTACTCTTGCAGGTTAAGCAGGTATTAATTTTTTAAGTAAACAATTATAAAAAAATCTAATACATGTGAATTATAAAAAAATATCAAAACTTGTGGTATAAATATGTATAACCATAATGTAGGTTCAAAGCATTCAAATATTTTTCACAAGATTTTTTCCTGGCCATACATATGAGAGAATAATTTTCAAAATTGATTAATAAAAAAAAGCCACATTTTTCAAAGGAGACTACAATGAAGTCTATTTAAATTTTTTGGGAGCCAGTTTGCTTTTTACGGCATTATAAGTACAAACCATTTAAAATTTACCAAATATATATTAATAATATGTGGCTCGTCAGATATCAGAGGTCCTGGTATCGAATCCCACCCCTGTCACTGTCTTTTTTTGTGAGTGTAATAATTATTAAAACATGTGATAACTAGTAATAATTAATATAAGTTATAAGGCCTATTAGCCAAAACAAGTGATTAAGGAATTTATAATGGACAAAAAATAATAAAAGATAATAATATAATTTACTTAGAATGGTAATGAGCAAGGTCGAGATCTTTCTCAGGTAAAGCATGCTCCCAGTCTAAAACAAAGTCGTGCAACACACCTCTGCAGGGGCGCCCATTCGTTTTAACTCCAGGGCAGTTTAAACCTAAGCACTTCTGTCCAACAGATGTAGTTGCTGTCTTCCGAACGAATTGCCTGATAAAAATAAATATATTTTAAGTAAAAATATAATATATATTTCAGACTTGTCTCAACAAATCTGTCCTTATCTGTAGAGCCTGAACTGTACAATTTGGGCAGGTAAATGGATCCTCGTTAACCCGAAATACCAAGATTCTATTTACTAGACATAATATAAAGTAAAACATAGGTTTCCCAAGCAAAAATGACACCTCATATTTCCATGTATCAATTGGCAGAACTAGACATTCAAGCACCAATATTCCATGGGAGACCTATATTTTTTTTGTAGTTTTATTAAAAAAATAGATAGATAACCTTTACGTTATCCAGTGTATGATTTGTAACCCATGGTTTTAACTAAAAATATAATAAAATTTAAAAATGATCATTGCTTACCTTTTACAACTGCTGCACTGATTTATAAACATATTGCCATGGAGTTCAGAAATGTATTCACGACTTATTCCTGATCTTAAGTGAAGACCATCTATATTTTGGCTTACAATGTACTTAACATAACCTACAAAAATAATTTTTTTTATTATTGTGGCAATAGAAATTTTCCTTTCTTGAGATAAAAATTACCTGCTTGAACTAATTTGACAAGAATCATATGAGTTTTTGTGGGTACTGCATCATTAAATGATATACTTATTTCTGGTTTCTTTCCTTGTTCTTCAAGTGTCCACACTCCATTTGGACCCCTTGAACAATAATGCATTATTTAAGATAAAAATATAATTAATAATTTTTTATTGTGAGTGGATTTACTAGTTTGAATAAAAAGGAGGGCCAAATTTTACTCATGATAAGGGGCTACTGGTTCGTAACCAATCCTTATTCCTGGGAAGCGATGAGGTCTGTACCAGTTGAAGGATCAAGTACCCCCTTTCAGATGCTGGGGGGATTTCAAACCACTGAGTTGAGAAATTGTCTGATGACAACATTAATCCATTAGTAATAAACCATCTCTTCCTCCAAAATTGTCAAAATATTTCACTTATCACAAATGTGAACAAGCTTAATTGTTTAGCAAGAAATATCTGGATCACCCAAGTCTTTATGTCAGTCAGTTTTGTTTGGAATGACATGGGAGAAGATAATATTCCACACAAGAATTAGGATGATGAGATAGGGTGGAATAGAAATTCTATGGAAAATGGCTAATTTCTTGATGAAAGATATGTTAAAATCAACGTGAAACCCTAACACCAACCAAATATCAATCCCGGTTAACACCCATGAAAGATAAATAAGTTACATATAATAAAAAAAATAAATTAACAGAAGCTCACCTGAAATCGGGTATGCCAGCAGATGTGCTTATTCCTGCTCCGGTATGGACTACAACATGTTTTGATGATGATATCCATTTCGAAAGTTCTTTCACTTTAGCCGCAATTGATTCCTTAGGTTCAAATATCTGTTAAGACACCGGCAGATTTTAAGAATATTTTATCAGCTGTGAACCTCTTCAAATAAACAATTGACAATAAATAAAGTGATCTTGCGCCTCACCTCTTTCAGGCCCAATTTTCCTTTATTTTCATAAGGTGACAGCCCATCAGCATAAGAACATGACATACTGTTCCTAAAGGAAAATGTGAAACGAATAATTTGCTTCTTAACTAGAACTATGACGAAAAGACCTGTAAATATAACAGCTTTTTTGACACTCTTATGATTTGTTATTTATAACCTTCTCAATAGATATACGATTTCTCAGCGCTGAAGACCTCTGGTGGCTAAAAGGTTAACCTTAAATTATTTTTATGATATTGATTTTTCAAAATCAGAAACCCTTACGTATTGCGGGTTTTTTTAGAAGCTTGCTATTTTGCAAGTTAGCTCCATTTAATGAGCCGATGATGCTATAAATAAAAGCAACCATGTGAAAATAATTATGGGTCATTACTTTATTAAATACTTAGTAATAAAAAAATAAATGTTATTCTATGAAAAAGTGTAAGGTATCAAATAAAAAATGTCTGTGTCCTGATTATGGATTATATGCGAGACTTTAATGGACCATAATTACAAAAATATCATTAGGCTTTTCGCAGCCCTTATGGAACCATTACTTGACATTCAACTTGATTTTTTTTTTTTTTTGCTTTAGGATCAAGTGCATTTATTAGCCATATGGTTTATGTATCCACTTTAACGTATTTATAATTTAAATATGTAACGATATAATTAGGTCATTTTCGATATTTATCTGAATAGGAGTCCGGATGATTCTCATGATTTACGTACTTTCCGCAGTCCACAAAATTGTGATTTTTTTTAACATTGTTTTAGCACTCTAATAATATTGTAATTGCGAGATCCTTTGTAATTCCCCTGGGGGGGGGGGGTATTTATAGGTATTTTTGTCTGAATTATATAAAAAACAAAACAATACAATGTTTGTAATAAGTATGCGATTTCACAACAATGAGGGCTGACCCTGGCAGTCCAACTCGACATTTTAGGCTTAATAAGTGAAACATGAAAACACATGCGCCGTAAATTTTGAGCTGGTGATGGCGACATAAATATGTGTGACCTAGTGGCAAAATTAAGTTCTTGCGATATTTTTATAGAAACTAACAGATCATGTTGTCGGGTCGTCACGAGGGGGGTGCCTAGTTACCCTAGCCCTGGTGACGCAGTGAGGGTTGATTAGGCTATGACCTGGACAATTGCTTCATGACGGGTCTTACTATCTGACTCCATATTTGATAGGTATGTGCCCCGAAAAGCACTATGTTCAGGAGAAGAGGTATAGGGTAGGTATATAGATCGTTTATGTGGTCTTGGAATGACCACGAATTCACACTCGGTATCTGAGGGTAGGCGAAAACCATCCGGATCCCAAAGGCGAGTGTGAACCGGAGAGAGGCCACGGCAACCATTATCTGCGAGGGAGAGGTCTCTCCCAAGGAGCTGCTAGTTTTAGCGAGACGAAGGCAGAGAATCCCACTAGGAGAGCGTGGGGCCTGACAAGGCCGGACTAAAACATAGTGAGGTTAGAAAGAGAGATCCAGAGGTTTTCATAAATGAGAAGGCCAAATCTTGAAACATCAGTGCAGCTGCAGGCCCACCAGTTAGAGAGCCGTTGTTAGAATGATTTACAGGCCAAAATCCGTCCCTACTTATACTCAGTGGTGGCTCGTTAGTAGCCAATGATCTAAGGCGTTATTCTGGCCAATGATACCGCAGTTGTGGTGGCGCTTTGTTCTCGGCAGTGACCCAGGCCTCGGTCTACCTGCTACCTGCTCTATTCTTCCAGCCTCTAACTAGTTTTTGGCAGCTGCGTCTTTTATTGTTTACAATATTTACACTGGTATGACTTATGGCTCGGTAATGTTATTTACATTTGTTTAAATCAATTTACAACATATTATAACCAATTTACAATATATATACAATAGAGTATAGGGTGATTTATCTTATGTAGTTAGCGGTCGCTACAATGTAAATTTCTAAAATGTCATTCAAGGCTTTTATGGTAAATAGTAAGAAAAATAAATAAACACACTTACATTTTATCATTATGTGTACATTCTGTTTAAACAAAAAAAACAATTTTTTTATTTATGTTCAGTAATTGTTAGTAACCCCTCTTGATTTTGATTGGCTTAAAAACGAAGGGAACTCGGGACCGCCCCAGGCGGTAAAAGCTCAATGTAGTTTGATAAATAAAAAAATCACACTTATTATAATTATTGATACTGTTGATTGCAACCGTATTATGTTGTTAATTTAAAATTTAGACAAAAATATAAACAAATGCCGTCCAAAAATTGAGCCACCCGAAAGGACCGCCCCTGTCTTAGGTAGGCTCCTGGATGAGTGCCTTCCAGCGTAATTGAATAACTTAGTCGATGAACATAAGTGACATTCTGACAAAATTTAGATTTAGAGAAATTTAGATTGAAGAGGATTGCATACCGTATTGAAGGGGATGAAAAATCAGATATTTCTTTCGACATATGTCGAGAGCTACATTCTTTAGAAATGACTAAATTTACGATAGCAATACTCAGATTATTCTAATGAAGAACTAACTAAAAGAGTTGCTTTACTCGCCGCTGTATGCAATATGACAAGTGTGGGAAGAAATGACAAGCGTGGGAAGAAGCACAACAATTGGAATAAACCATTCTAAGCAAAGTCGGGTAGATCAGCTAGTTAAATAACGTGCATGCAAAATAGTATTTATATTGTACAACAGCTAGGTAGGTCTGGACCAAGCATAATAAATAGTACTTAACCCTTAATAACCTCCCACTGTTACTCATTCCCATAGAAGTACTGACTTAATAACAATTTAATTTAAATTTACATGATGATTTCATGACAAAAAAAAAAATATATATGTGGAAAATATTTTGTTGACGGCTGATATCGTTTATGTAATTTATTTGAGACGGCAGAGAGGGCTTTCAAAAATAAAGGATTAATTCACTGCGCCTCTGTAAATACACTTGTTGCAACATAACAAAAATGTATTTGGCTTGTCAATTATTTAATTTAATAGAATTAAAATAAAGAAATGAAAATTTGTTTCAAGAGGCGTTGCACCTGCCAGCGATGGTTGGGCTCCAATTCGGCAGGAACAAGTTTTGGGAAGTTTTTCGCAGTCTTCAGACTCAACGGTGCACCCGTGACCAGGTCACAGAATGTGTCAACTCGAAAGAGGACGTCCACCTCTTGAGGCTTCCAATAAGTAGGGATTGCCAGTTCTTAGGCACGGAGGTGGAGGTGCAACCAATTTGGAGTGGGATAGGCAACCAGTGATGTTTAGGACAACAATGGCATTAGTCCTGTTATTGACACTTGTGGATTCTTGAGCACATTTCCTTGCAATGGAGTGTTGACTCCCGCTTTCTGCCACTAGGTATATTTGTCTGTCCACACTAGCCCTACTAAAAACACTTACGTTTACAAAATCACGCAATAGGGAAGCAACATATTTGAATAGCACAACGTGTGAGGAAATGAAATATTAAGTAATAAAAAACAAATTTTGCAAAATTATTACTTGATGTTAATATAGTAAATTTGTTTTTTGGTTGAGTAGATGTCACCTTAGGATGTACCCATATCAGTGCGAAACGAGGCAACAAAGTACTAATTAATAAAATTTGAAATGCTAATATGTACATATTTTAATCATAATAACATATTTGTATATAGTTCCATAATTACATAATATATAGATGAATAACAACGGATAAATATTTGTTGAGGTTTTTTAGGCTAGTTAAATTGAAACTTACTACGCATTACGATTAAATGGAAACGGCCACAGCTGTTTTTCATTTCACTAGCTTATGATTACAAATTTGAGAAATAAACTCAAAGTAATAAAAATATTTTCTGAAAAAGTCAATCAAGACTTGAGCACACTTCTCAACCAATAGTAAATAGAAACCAAATTAGGAATGCTGGTTTTTTCTTACCCTCTCCTGAACGAATCATGAAACACTTTTTTCTACGCGTGTTACGCCCGCTGCCGTTACCTTCCTGTCAGTTTAGTGTGCTTGAAACAGATTATATCTGCCCCTGTGCCCGCACATGTCCGTCCGATTTTGGTCAATGTCACTGCGGCGGTTATAGGTGTATCGAATGAAATGGATGTGGCGTTTCCAACAAGCTAAAGCCCGAAAACGTTAATTCGAATTCGGTATTCGGATACTTGCTTTGCAGTGTTGTTAGGTTCGAGTGGAAATATTTTATTTCAGATGCAACTGTTTCTAAGTTCGAAGGGAGAGGCTCTACTAATCGTATAACCTCTGATGCACGTTAGAGGTCAAATAGTTCAATCGATCTGCAATTCTGAATGAACATTCCAAAACCATCTCAAATCATGTAATTAGACACATTTATGATAAGAACAGATTAAATACATTATTCATTTTGATCCAGTTAGCTTTTACAGTGATAGATAATTAAATACTTTAAATTTAGAGTAAAGGCAGACAAAGATACTATCTAAATGATAATATACAGTAAAAGTCTAAAATGTGGCCTCCGTTCAAAGTGGATACATTTTTCAGCTTTATACTAATATATGTAATATTTTGCCCTATGATACAATTACGGTAAGTATTTATGTAAGTATTTAAAGTATAAAATAATTACGTTCATAATTGTTGTAAAACACATATTAAGTAAAAAAAAATCGTTTAAATAATCTAAATATTCACTCTAAATTAGTGGATTTTTGTTTTGGGATTCTATAATTGTGGTTTATTATTATTCACTTTTAAAAAAATAAAGGAAATAACTAAAAACATTAACTAAAATGTTTTAATTCGCCATTTTTTTTTGTTGTGCATTATTTTATTGATTTGAATAACTTTGAATTTCATTTTGCTTAACCATCTTTAATTGTTTTTAATCCAAGGAAAAATATAGAAATATTAATCTTTCTAATAGTTTTTCAATGGAGTCTTGCGAAAGTTATTCCGCTACTCTTATGGTTTTAGACTAGATGCATTGCGTATTAGCATAACATTATATTTTATTATGTAAATATCGAAAATCAATTTATTTGATTGTTATTCTATTAGTTTGTTTTATTTTAATTTAACCTAGAAATATTTTATTAGTGTCTAGAAATATACTCTTACCATTTCAGATCGACTGGATCACTATTAGGACACACATACGGACAAAATACCTGTACCTGCTACGACTACCTGTTTCAAATTAAAGCTTCTCTTTTTGGCCCAGGAACCGCATACAGTATATTGTGGGCTCATTGCTATTCTATTGGAGTGAAACAGTGAAAATAACAGTTAGGTAGTAACTCGAGACAGCAGCAACAGGTAGGATGAGTCAGCTTCTCTAGCACTTGCTGATTCCCCGCAGCCGTATAACAGTTTTGGAACCAGTCTCGTCTCCAGAGAGAGAGAACCTTGTCACAATTACATGGAATTAAATGTACGCGGCCAGTTTTGAGCGGTGTGGAAATGGTGCCAAATGCGCTCAACCGTTGAGTCGGCCCCTACGTGATTTGGCTAAGATCTAATCGCCATTGTCCATTAGATTGCTTTCCGCTGTTCAATGGATACATCAACCCCTAGCTGTCCTTGAGCGTGTCAAGAATGCACTTTAAGCCATTCAGTTGCACCTTAGCAACTTGGTTGATCAACAGATCTTATGTACTATCCCGGACTATACTATGCGAAAAAACACATCATGATTGTGGCATTCATGTTCCATACACAAGTTTCAAGTACTCAACAAAACATTAAATACTAGAATTTAAGAATTTTGAAGACATGTGATCTTGGATTGGCAGAACTTTACGGTCATTATGGAGGGTTCAATCTGTGACATAAAAAGGTGCCTAAACTGATATTCTTAAGAGTTATAATTTGGAACGATTGGATTATGCTAATCCACATAGCTCAACTCGTTTTTATGATTGCTGTTGTTTAATATACCACAACCCTCTATATTTTAGGCAACGCTATGAAATCAAAATAATGAAATAAAGTCTATGACACTGTATTTTAATGCAAATAAATAAAATGATAACTATATAAGTACACCAGATCTTTTACATATACAACTGCAAAAAATATAACAGGCCATTGAAGGCCGGAGGCCTTTTTTTTTATCCATAAAGATGTATTGGTTTTTGACTAACGGTCATCCGCTAACGTTTCAACAATCTTTATCGCGATGAAATTAATCTCTGCCTTTTATAGGGCATAAAGTAACTGTGATCAATGTTCTTATTCATACCATATTTACAGTTCTTCCATCACCCGATCATTTATACATTATTTACAAACAGCCAGGAGACCTCCCAAATCCACATCGTTGTCATCTCCGCCACATGTGAAAGTGGAAGCGGAGTCTTGGGAAGTCCCCGTAGCTCCTTCATCAACCACGTCACCGGATAAGAGACAGTGGAAGCTGACCAAGAGCGCTAGAACCACAGACGCTCCGCACATAATTGGAGAAACTGGCTAGTGCCAGGACTCCCACTGTTACGTATTTATAGGAGTTTTCGGTGCCACTGCCGGTTTAGTCTCCGAGGAGGATCATAGGGACGTGTGGCGCAGAGTATCTGAGAGAATGTGTATGGGGATTAGGGTGGTTGGTTGGAAATTCATGTAGACTCTCTACTAACAACTATTTTTTTTTACTTCAGCCAATTAGAAAAGCAATGTTTCCAAATCAAGAGTGATATGTCCAATATGCAAGGGCACTACTCTCACCATGTAGGGGAGACCAAGGCTACATACCAGATGGTAAGGGAAGGATGCGTCCTCAAATCAAATTGACATGGCCGGGGCTTGATATCAGGTCAGGTGCTCTTTCCACTGAGCTATCCATATCAGAGAACGAGAAAAGCCAATCAAATTTATTTAGTTAAGCTCTCTTAAACCTCAGAAAAACATCACCGAAGCGAAATCTTTCAAATAAGATTAAAATACAGTCCTTCAGATTTAAAATTTTCATTCTTTTGCTCTTAGCAATTTAAACAGTGAGATTACATAACATAACTACTAATTGTTCATACATTAGTGTTAAAGTGCATTACGATAATCTTAAATGAGTGGATAGAAAAAGGAAATGAAGCAGCTAAGGCTGAATATGTGACATCTGGTAAGGCCTGAAGATAAAACATTTAACTCCATTTTTTGTCTCCAAAAATCAGAAATGGTCTAAGAGTTTTAGCTTTCGATTTTGTAGCTTATTTCTATAAATGATATGGAAATACCATATCTATTCCATATTAATGGTGGTTCATACATCCTTGAGCATGAGATTTTGGCTGAGTGGAGTGAACTGCACAGGAAAGCTATAATTTTCTTGTTTGGAAAATGGCTCTCGTTGCGCCATCCGTTCCTCGAGAAGAACCATTGAGTGAGTGGTCGATGGAAATGTCATGGTCGGTAACCCCAGGGGTCAGGACTTATGGTCAGGCTGCGGCCGGACGGTTCGTTGTGGTTCACTTTCTGTATTATCTATGTCAGTGTTTACATAATTACATTCCCTTCCGTGTAATATTACTATGTACATTGTCAAATAAATCATGCAATGTTTGTTTAGTTTAATGCTGTGAATGACATCAGCTTAATAATTGAATATCTTCTTGGAAAATGGATGATGGAAGAATAGAGCGTTCCTTGAAAATTTAGGGATAAAAATAATATTTTTTTCATCGATAGCTCTACCATTTATTTCTATAGCCCTCCATAAGGTTCATATTTTTACCTTCAAAATATGTTCTTTGACTCGTGGTACATAATGATCTCCAGTGTCTGACAGCATATGAAAAGACCCGGGTTTATCAATAGATTACTCAATCGAGCTAGAAAAAAAAGCAAAACTTTTCAGTCAGAGCATCACATGAACTGTAAAACTGAATACTGATTATTGGCAAAGATTCAAGAATTGCAGTCAACGCCTCGGTGATAGACATCGAGCAATTGTGCAATTCATTGATGTCTCTATAATTGAGTCAATTAATGTCAACATGACGGCTCTAATGCTTCTGACCAATGACCCAAGATTTATTTGTCCTAACGTCCTAACTCATTTTCTGAAACGGGTGATTCAAACTCTTGTGATTTTTCAAAGTAGGAAAATATATTTTCTTTGAGTGGGAAAGGACAGTAATCAAAATCAGAATTAATGAAATATTTGCTAATACGGCGTCGAAGCTGTTAAAAATTAAATCCTTTATATAGTCACGATTGTGAAATAAATCAAAACATATTATTCTTGAACAAGGATTCTCAGTAAAAAAGGTAAAAAATCCTGGCAAATGTAAGCCTTGGCAGGCATAAATAAATTAAATAACACAAAACAACTTACTCATTGAAATATAATAAAAATGAGATGCGTTAATAAGTTTTAGAGAAACCGGTTATAGTCTTAAATGATTTTTTCTACGTCTTCGGAAGATTTTGCCATATTCACTATGGGTTATTGATTCATTTTCTGGTTAGGGATAAGTGAGAAGCAAAGTAATACCGGGCTATAGTCTGATGAAAGTTGATCGAGAAATGTATTTGAAGGAGGTAAGGATCTATAACCATCATGGATAAAAAAATCGAGAATGAAGTTGCCTTATAAGGTTCTGTATTATCTAAGAGAATTTGATGAAAGGAAGGAACGTATGGAAGAGAATGGAGTCAGTAAATTACGGCCTCTGGAATTGGAGAGGATGTTTAATCTGTGTTGTGCCAACTTCACCACGGACAAATAGATGTTATCCTCTATATGGCCCAGTAAACATCCGCCTACTTTTCCATATTTTTGAACACACACCAATAAACTTACGACGCCGTGGCGTCGGTACAGAGAGATGGGATTAGTTCACGATACCAAAACCGCGGAGCTCGCTAGTCGTAGTCAACCTGATTCAGCAGATTAATGACCTTCCTGATTGGTTGGGAAAAGATAGCCTCTCATTGGCCACACGCGGAAATCCAACTGCCCATATAAGGCAGAAATTCTGAGTTTTTTGTATGCAGTCGGAATCAAAAACTTGAAGTGACACTGCTTTCTCTCTCTCTCTCTCTCACTCTCTCTCTCTCTCTCACTCTCTCTCTCTCTCTCACTCTCTCTCTCTCTCTCTCTCTCTCTCACTCTCTCTCTCTCACTCTCTCTCTCTCTCTCTCTCTCTCTCTCTCTCTCTCTCTCTCTCTCTCTCTCTCTCTCTCTCTCTCTCTCTCTCTCTCTCTCTCTCTCTCTCTCTCCCTCCCCCTCTCTCTCTACTCTCAAAATACCTCCAATAGCGTCTCCCAAAGTGGTCCAGTCTGCCTATTTCAAGGTTTACACTCTCCTTCCGGAAGGTTTTCTCCACCCGCAGATACCAAGTGTGGACTTGGGTTATTCCAAGACCACGTAAACTACCTACAATACCTAGCATGTACCCCTTCTTCAGAATATAATGCGCTGTCGGGGCATAACTTCTAAGATCTTATGGAGTCAGATCAAAACACAATCACAACAAAGAGTTAAGCTGCCCGCCAGCAAAGGCGGGACACAGGTGTTTCTTTTTATGACGCCCGCCGGGAAGTGGCTAAGTCAGCGATATCTCCCCCCGTGAGAGTGCTAGATAATCTTGGGTTGAGATGGGAATTGAAGCGTGACCTCATCTTGTGCTAGCTGATCAGTCAAAAGAAGATACTGAGCAAAAGGTACAGATGAGTTAGAAATTGTAAGTCTTCTCCTATCTGACGAGGCTCCTGCTCGATCTGTGTCCGTGGTCGTTGAAATATGTCGGTTTGCTTGAGAGTTTTGTACACCTGACATCCTATGAATCGGACCTTCCATCTCGTGATGAGCTTCATTAACAGAATATATGAATCTTACAGTTTCTTTTAATATACATTTAACTAAATGAGTACTACTATTGACCTCCTTGGTATTTTTGGGGCGAAACGCAGACCTACTCTTGCTGCCACCATCTCCTACTGCATCAGTTATCATTAATATATCCCAGAAAACACAGGTCTTTGGTGAAATCCAGTCCTTGGAG
Source organism: Acanthosoma haemorrhoidale (assembly GCA_930367205.1). Classification (NCBI taxonomy): domain Eukaryota; kingdom Metazoa; phylum Arthropoda; class Insecta; order Hemiptera; family Acanthosomatidae; genus Acanthosoma; species Acanthosoma haemorrhoidale. The sequence continues at coordinate 80,171,381 of OV884015.1, read as the reverse complement.
GCCTTTAGCGAGTCTTCATTGAATGGGACACGTGCCTGGTGTAATGCCTAAGAGCTAAATCAAGTACTATTAAGAATATAACAGGACAAAGCATGGCCGTTGTTGTGCTATACGGTATGAATCCATTGTCCAAATTAATTTTATTTTTTTTTTTTGTGAAAACCTCTGGATTATTGTCTATATTTCCCCCGGTCAATACAACAAAATGCTTTCTCGAAGAATGACTGAGATTGTTTGACAAAATATATACGGCTAGAATTATCTATCCATTTAAGTTTTCCGTGCGTACACCATAGTCTTCTCTAGACATTGGTTCTTAACTTTCTGCATCGCTGATATGGAGGAATTTCACACTTGGAATATATATACGATTTACACGTTCTATGGTGTTTATCGAACGGTTATTACGTAGTTACCTCTGCGTAGCAAATGCGTGGGCGAAGGTTTCGGCAGACAGCTGCGCCGGGAAATATGAGAAAACAATAGTGGATAAGAGAATGGGCGAGCAGAGACAATCCCTGACATTATTTCATACAATTAGTTTGCTCTGATGTGTTCCTTAAGTGATCGAGCGCTTCTCCTTTCACGATGAAGGACGTCGCCACGGCCCGTTGAACCCTCGAGTCTATGGGCCTGCCGTACCACTGCCGGAAACCTCGTGGCAAATTAGCTAATTTTGTACAGGATAACTTCATCCTGGTATAGTAGCAGCTAGTTAGGTCATCATGTCATGTTAATAGTATAATAGTCCGTGATACGCTTTCTCCATCATCATAAAGATGTACATTGGTACTGTGAAGGCTGTGAATTATAATTAGCCCCAGGTTGACAGACCTCCAGAAGGACATTCTCATTTAATATCAAATGAAACTTCATCGGGAACCGTAAACAATATTACATTAATGACAATCACTACTGGACCGTTTCAGTGACTAAACGGATAGTGTGCCTAATAACTATGGAGACCCTGGTAGGTGTCTAAATACATAATTTTTTGGAAGAAAGCCAATACGGACCAGGTCCGGTAAGCCTGGAGAGGATGCCGGAGTAGTTGAATAAAGTACTAACCGACCAATCAGAAAGCCAATAGAATGGTAGTGTGGTTCCATAATACGATCTACTAACGGTAAATATGACATCCCTTGTCTTTTATCAGATATGTGCCTGAATTATTTTAATTAAAATGTCAAGTAGATTGATAATAAATTATTCTTATATGCTTTTCCTTATTATACTCAATTGCATTGTAAATTTTAGCTCTTTACCGACCCCGAAGAGAGTGGTTCTACTTTCATTCAGGTATTGTACTTCCTCTGCCTTTCTTATTTGTATTTATCTGCCTTTTTATTTTGTGATCTTTCTATTCTTTTGTTGTTTATTTCACAACTCGAAATATCCTAATTAGATTTGTTGTGACAGAACCTTTACATTAATCAAAGTATTTTGCTAAGCTCTACTTTTTTCAGAATAAAGACGGTTAGTTTTATTGCAGCATGAAATTTTAAATATAATCTACGATGAACCCAAAAATCAACGATCAACTCATATCGACAGATGTACAACAGAAAAAATACTATATAAAACTGTATTAGTTGTTTATCTTTTTGATTTAAATATAACACTTAAATCTCAAATACGGCGCCTAATAAAAACTAGTGAATAAAACATCATTTTGTTTTATAGCATAAATCTTATTGCTGATTATAAAATTGATTATACATTCAACGTAATAACTAGTAATGATAGTTTAAGTAAATATAACTCAACGCTATATAGAAAACTCAACAATTCCTAGAACACAAAGCTTGATGCATTGTGCTAAATTCTTGTGCTGAAGAGACCTTCAAGCTTTCAGTATTTTAGCACCATTCATCACTATAATTCCTTTCAAGTGTCTACAAGGACATATTCAATTTAATGTTTAAAGTTTAAAGGTAAAGGCTAAAGTAATATTTTACAACTTCAAGAGTTATATCTTCAATCAATTATACAAATGGGTATAAATGCCGTAGCGTACAGGAGGAAAGTACTTATTTGGTAATTATAAAATAATTATTGATTCGGGAATCAATTGGATATTGCCTTCTGCTCCTCTATATTGTAATTTCTCTATTTGGGCATTGGAAACGCTTTATCAGCAATTATAAATATTTACTATTTATTTTACCCGTGATGGAATACGTGGATAAAGTTTTATGCAATCTTTCTGAGTAATTAGTTATAATAATTATTTTTATGATAGTCGAAAATTGCAAACTGCAATGAATATATAATTATGTTTCTGTTGATTTGTAAAGTTTCTTGGGCTTAAGCCTTCCTCCTTGTAAAGCCTTCTAGGCAATTTGTTGGATTGTTGAGTATGGTTGATTGTTTTGAAGACTACGGGGGACAGAGAAAGAATCTATGCTATAAGAAGTAGCTTATACACTATGCAACCTGAGTGGTACGGGCTAGTCTGTCCAAGAGATATGACTTACTGTCACAGAGATTAAAAGTAATTCTTTCATGCCTCTTTGTTCCTTTATTACTTATATGCAAAAACTTCGTCCCGGCAATTCCCCTTTTGGATAATCTGATAGATCGGTTCTTTCGAAGATGCCTCTGAATTACTTCCATGATTTTATTCAACTATTATCCATTGGCCGGGTGTAGGGGCACCTTGTGAATGCCTATTTGTTTTAAATATAATAATGTTTTACGAGACTATTGAGCTTGCTCGGTATACGCGAGTGGTGTTATAATGGCCGTTAATCTCTCAAAGTAGTGCGTTAATCGCCTGATCTCCAACTGGCCGCAGCTATGTGTTATGAGGTCTTAAACCTCAATTATCTTTTATTGTCCCAGCGAAATGTTTCTTTTTATGATTTTTAAAAATACTACTTGTAGAGCAGTAATTTGTTTCTATAAAGTTAAATTTATTTTTACCTCGGTTGACCATTCTCTGCCTTTTGTTCAAGCGCAAGAGAGCTTTGTATGTATTTTATTTACTGTCTTATAAATAACTTCCTATCTGAGATGGGTTACTTCAATACATATATAGCGACCGCTAACTATATATGTAAATTACCCTACACTCTGGTTCATAATGTATTATAATATAAATGCAAATCTGTTTAAACTTCTGGTAATAAATCATAGAGAGGTCGGAAGTCGTAGACAGGTAGCCCAGAAAGCCCCACCATAAAACCTAGGCCAAGCACACCTGCCCCTAATAAAATAGACTGTCAGTCACGTTCCCACGGTCAATAAATCATGCTAGGAACCCTTTTGGGACCCATGGGATAATAACCTTGCTATAGGTGGTCAAATAACCCAAGGGGGTGAGGCCCTAGCAGCCTTATAAAACACACCCTCGTACCCCAACGGTCAATAAACTAAAAGGAAGTGACTACCTGTGTATCGTAAAACTTACTCCGGGCAGACAAACCGGCCTTCCACGAGGGAGGGGGTTATCATATTTATATCAGTAAATTTCACTCTTCAGCCCACTCTGTCTCTCAGTCTTCATAGCCGCACGTCTTATCACTAACCCCAGGGCCACCTGGCCCTGGTGGGCTCACTCTGTTTTCCTAGTCGCCACATCCGATTACCTCGCGATATGCCAGGGCCTCGGGGCCCTGGGAGTAAGCCCCCTCAGCCTTCCGCTAATCGACTCTCGCTATGTTACCCCTCTTTGTACAAGACGGCACTTTGCCTCACAGCCTATAGCAGACCCCTGACGACTTGTACTATAAGTATATTTGTGTACATATACATCAACGCTGCCGATCTCTCGCCCGAACTCTGAAAACTGGTCTTATTCTTTATGAACCTCTGAACCTCATCCTGAACACAGTGTCTTGTCGGGACACATTCCTAATCATAAATGGAGTCAGATATTAACGCCTACATGGAACACGGTCCATGTTATTAACTACAGCAATCCGAGAATTGTTGACCTCCGACAATTGTTCAACCAATATCCCGACAACATATATATAAATTTATAAATAATATATCATGCTTACTATATACAGATATAGTACACATATACGATTATAAAATAAACGTTTACTCCTGTTCGCACAGCTAGATCTGAAATTAAAGATGGGTCAGATCCAACTTAACAACGGGTTTTTAATTTTCTTTATAAAATAATAATTATTAAATAAAAACAAAAATATGTTCTGATAAAATTAAATAAAAATAAACATATAAATTGTTATATAACATCCGTTAAAATGAATATCTAACGTAAGATAGGCTGACCACTTTGGCTTCTCTCGAACCATCGTCACGACCATCATTTCTTGAGAGTGTATATCAAAGAACACTGATAGATGTTATATTTCTTTTAAAATTTCTCTACTGAATTCAATAAAGATGGAGTAAGTTGTCAAAATTGATTCCATAGGGCGTAGAATTGCTCCATAATAAAAGATGAGCTAATAATGGAAACCCATTATCGCTCTAAGGACTTGAACTCTAGAAAAACATAACTAAAATTACGGTATATGGTCAATTCCTGATTAAGCGAACAGTTTTATTTTAAGCATACTTCATGTTTGGCGGAATAAAGAATGTTTGCTCGTCGGCTCGTCAAGTTATATTCACTTTCCAAGGCTCACCTAACCTCACCTTAAGCCCATCAAGTTAGTACCTTACTTATAATTAGTAGGTCCAAGCACCGCTGCGATTGTCACCTTTTATTATAAGCATCAAAATCATTTTTACTTTCTCAATTTTGAAAACTGATGATACCATTACTATTTATAAAATAAAAATTTAATTTTTTAGATATTTTTTATTAACAACTGTATACAAAAAATAAATGGTACGACCAGTGAATGAGATTTTGACTGAATAATCGTAACAAATAGGCGTATTTGACGTGTAGGCATGAGCATCGAGTGATGCATTGTGAAGGATTATGTTAATGGCATTTTATCTAAATTAATAAATTTTTTATTTTGTATAGTCCAAGTATGTGAGGAGTTGGGTGTTCGTATAGTTTTTGATAGAATTGTCTGCACATTCCTGATGCACGTGTGGAATCCATGATTCTGTGAGTAGAATCGTATTTTTGACATACTGAGGGGCACCTAAGTGAAGTAGTTTTCATTGAAATCTTTCTGGTGTTAATAGGTTTAATTTTTTGGTTGTTCTACAATCCCATAGTTTATACTCCCAAGTAAGTTTCAGTTTCAAAAAATTCTGGAAACGCATAATGAATAAACAGATAAACATATAAACGAATTAGTATAATGTGTGACAAAAAAAATATGTCGGGATGGTCTTGGTTCAAACCACTTTTCTTAAACGATTGTAGGAAAACTACTTGCATTGTTCATCCGAAAAACTATCTGTTATATAACTTCCAAAGCCACTGAAAACACTATGGATAAAAATTAATATTATATTGCACAAAAGTTAGAAATAGACAGAACAGTAAACAAGAAATAACAACCATCCAGGTCCCATAAATGTGATATCTGATTTCCACAACAGCTTTAAGTCAATCCCATCTTTTCTAAATAACTTCAAACAGTTTTTAAAATAATACTTCCAGCACCAATCTGTAGCACTTGTGAAGAAATATTTCTCACCCGAAGAATTATAAAACTTTTCATACAAGCTAAGGATGCAATATTATCATTTTCACATTAAACATATTTTGATCATGATCATTGGTTTTAGGTCCCACCGTTGGAGGAATTCAGTATATCGTGTTGATTTGTTTTGATTGCTACTATTTTTGATGAATGTATGCTGTATTGGGCTTAAACCTTGCTATAAACTTCAGATAAATGTATAATTATCAAGGACACATTAATAGCTCTCATATAATTGTAAAAGATACATTTATCTCACTTTCGGACGGAGGGTATTATTTGGGATTTCATCGTGACGGTTAATATGCACTAAACATACAAATGGAAATTTACTTAGGGGTTTTATCTAGATTATTGTAAAGGCGTTCCAAACTTCCGATTCAAAATAAAATGAATGCATAGCATAATGCACATTTGAAAACCAAATGACATAGAAGCCTGGAAGACAGCAAAAAAAGGAAGACCTACCAAATTTCTAACAAAATTTAAATTACTGATGAGCCGATCTTCGTATCCAATTTTACTTTACATCCTAGCAACAACCCTAGAAAACATAGCTGGAAATTTTTTTTAAACTTCCACAAACGACTAACATTCAACAAAGTTCCATTGGCTTAATCGTAACCAACTGTACACACCTGAAGGGTGACAGTGGTACAAGCAAACACATGTTTAGAGTGAATTTTTGTCTCATCACTTATTGAGAAATCACCTTGTTCGTGTTTCTATTTTCCTAAACGAGGCAATCCATTATTAATTAAGTGGTTAGCAATTAGATGTGTCGTGAATCTGCCTCCTTAATCGTCCAACTAATTTAGAGTTTCTGCCGAGTTGTGAAGGTATCGACATCTTCTCCAACCAGGTCAGGTATTTCTTCAGAATGAGAACTCGAAAGTTATTTCTTCCTTTTATCGACAGGATGCAATTTATATAGCAAGTAAAAATTATTAGTTCATGATATGTCTCAACTTACTAAGCAATTAGAGCTGGTTGTGGTATAAATCTAGTCTTAAGTGCTTTCGTCAAATACACCACCATTCTAAATGGCTAAAAAATGGTATAAACGTCTTATAGTTCTATGATATTATTATTATAAGCATCAAAACAAAAAGATTGTAAATATGAAATATTCAGTTATATGTACATTAATTACATGAATATAACTTTCATAATTGCATCGGTATAATTGTATAAATGCACCAAACTACGTTCAATAAACTATTATAAAAAATATTAATATCCCCCCACAAATGTAAAGGAAAGAAAAAACATTCTTCAATATTATACCAAATCAAAGATTTCAACATCCTGATTTATAACATTTAATCTATTATGTGATACAATTTTAGTGGATTATTATTACAAAAAATAATTAAAAACTGCCAATAAAATCATTCTCGTGCCAATGAAACGAAACCCTTAATTCGGTAATGTATCACATTTGACTTATTTTTTTTTCTCCAGACCCTTTTCGAGCAAGGGGACTTACTTTCATATTAAGCCATTGTCCATTCACGGATAAATACACTGCGTCATAAAAAAAGTGGCCCGTTTAAAAAAATTAAAATATTTACTTTGTAGCGACCGCTAACTACATAAGATAAATCACCCTATACTCTATTGTATATATATTGTAAATTGGTTATAATATGTTGTAAATTAATTTAAACAAATGTAAATAACTTTACCAAACCATAAGTCATTGTAAATGTTGTAAACGATAAAAGACAAAGCTGCAAATAAACTAGTTAGAGGCTGGAAACCCGTAACCTCTACCCAGAGCAGGTAGCAAGCGACCCGGACGAGGCCTGAGTCACTACGAGAACAAAGGGCCACCGCATACTGGGATCTCATTAGGTACAATAACGAGGCACATGATTGGCTACTAACGATACAAGCCGGGTATAAATAGACCCGGGTTTGTGCCTGTAAATCATTTTCATGACGGCTCTCTACTGGCAAACTTGTAGCTGCACTAATGTTTCAAAACTTGGCCTTCTCATTTATGAAAACCTCTGGGCCTCTCTTCCTAACCTCGCTATGTTTTAGTCCGGCCTTGTCTGACCCCACACTCTCCTAGTGGGATTATCTGCCTTCGTCTCGCTAAAACAAGTAGCTCCTTGGGAGGGACCTCTCCCTCGTGCAATCCAGTCTGCCTCTCTCCGGTTCACACTCGCCTTTGGGATCCGGGGGGATTTCACGTACCCTCAGATACTGATTGTGAATTCGTGGTCATTCCAAAACCACATAAACTACCCGCAATACATACACCATACCTCTTCTCTTGAACACAGCGTATTGTCGGGGCACATACCTATCAAATATGGAGTCAGATAGTAAGACCCCTCATGAAGAAATTTTCCAGTTAATAGCTTAATCAACCCTCACTGCGTCACCAGGGCTAGGGTAACTAGGCACCCTCCTCGTAACGACCCGACAACTTCCTAATAGAATTATTTCGGCTTATTTATATATGCATTATTATTTAGTTTTTAATTAATATTAAATGTTTTCAGTGATAAGTACAACGTTCTCTTGTAGCAACGGCCCTGATGCTTGTCTCAGAGGGACTAAATTTATTTCGGCAAGCTTTTTTCTAACAGTTTCTGGACATATTGCTACTCCCCCTATCTACAAGAAAATGTTGAGCATTCTCAGTAGCAGTTGAAAACCGATTCCGATGCGTGTGTAGTACCCCGGTCATCTGTTGGCTCAGTCACTCGCAGCCGACCTGAACCGGGTCTGCGATTGCACGAACCTGTCTCATGGTAATTGCTCTCCGAACTGTAGTATCAGGTAAACCCAATGCCCGGGCTCCATATTTGTCTTCGACCGTCTTCCTCTAAAGTTACTTGCTACTTGCTCGACTTCGATATAAAAGAATTAAAAGCCGAAATAATTCTAATAGGAAGCAAATATTTGAATTTTTCTATGTGAACCACTTTTTTTGTGGGGCAGTGTAGTTAGAAATTAGAATATCCGTGTATCGATTGAGTTGTAGATACAAAGAAGTAATATTATAAATATCAATAATATGATTCAAACAGTAATCTGTTCTGACCAAGATCAAGATATATTTGTAATTACTAGTTAAATTACCCTCAAAAACATTTTTTAATTGCTATAAGTACCTGACTGAAATCTCGATTTCCTTCTACGGTAGTCAGATAATTTGTAAATCCATCAGTGACGGAGTGAATGAGTCAGAAGGGCTCGTGTGTCTAGACGGACAGTATAAACTCCACTAAAGATCAAGGAAGACACGATCAACAAATCATAATTATATCTTCAATTCCTCGTTTGCATGGAGATAATAACAGCTATGGCAGGTGATTAAAGATTGATAGTGTTTTCATCAACTGATCGCCTATCTGGTCAATTACATACCATTTCCGTTTTTGTTACATCGTCCTTCATCAACTCTTTAACGCAAAAGCGGCCTTTTATTAGGGCTTTTGTCACTCAGCACAAAATGCGATTCTCCCCAAAATAAAAAGATAGATTTTTGAAAAAATATATAACACTATTAGTTTTGAGTGGAAAAGTTCTAATTAATAACATTGACATGCTTACATTACATTTTCAAATGAAAAAAGGCCGTTTACTTTTAACAAGCCCATTGAAAGCCAAACTGGAGACTACGAGGCTAGCTAGTAGTTGAAATGGAGTCAGATGGAGTTGATATTTAATAAAATTCATAAATCATTTAAAACCGATTAAGGGGTATAGTTTTATTTAAACTCCGTGTAAATCTCCAAATAGTTAATGCTGATGTAGACGGAATTAAGGTAAAAACAGTGTGGTTTCAGAATAAAAAGATTTTGTATCGACCAGATAAACATTGAGGTAAATAATAATGTGCAATGTAAATTATTTCAAGCTATAGGTTTGTTCCAACACAGAATCACGGACTAGTTTCAAACTGGTTTGTGATTATTTACCAAGCATGAGCGAACGTTACCACATCGCGCATTTAGAACACGTCGGAACGAACGCTTTTTCTGTTCTCCGACTGTTGACTCTTTAAGAAGGTTACTTTACAAAACAAGTCACTTGCTTACGAGCTGGCTTGTTTGGACTGCAAAAACTCGAGTTATACTTTTTGTTTTTATTAGAGAACAATTTGGTTCTAATTGTAATCTAATATGCAAAAGATATCTATGTAAATTGCTGTCAAATTGTTATTTTATTTTTACGAAATTCAGCCCGCATTTTAATCTTTAATAATTTTTAATTAAGGAAAAATTAATTTAGAAATTCATATAGATTTTGAACTATTAATAAAGTGCATAAGAAATTATTAATACACAAAATAAAAGTTAACTTTTATTCATTTTACGATTAATAATTTAACAGAAGTTTAAAGAGAACATTAAAGAGTTAGATAACTTTAATTAATTCTGACGATATTTACAAACTTCCTTTTTACGGTGAGCTGGAAAAAAGAGACGTATGACAACACTCTGCCCCTTAGTCCTTACTCTAATCCTGGGATCGTTATGATTTCGGGTGAGATGGAATGGCACAACTGTTCTGCGCATGCTCCCAACAGTTTCATAGTAGTTGGGATTCGCGTTGGAACAAACCTTATACGCTGCCTAAACTTAATTGACGTCAAAATAGCATTTGACGTCGTTGGCCGGAACAATTTATTATTATTTATTTATATGCCATGCACAGCTAACAAGGCTACAAGCCAAAACAAGACGTAGTTACGCAGTGTTTTGTAACAGTACGTGATGTCAAGCAACGCAAGGATTCAAATGTCACATTAGTCATGCAAGAAGACTTTGCATTCATATCCAAACACATTTTTAGTAAGAGTGCGGGCTATTTAGTTAGATGGGGGCCCTATCTAGAGGTTTGCGAGGGTGCCTTATTGACCGATTACTAGATCTCGATTTATTTCACCCAAACCTTTTTGATATTCAAAGTATGCTTGTTGATGTGCAGTCTTAAGTTGATTTTGGATCTAATCAGTGAGAATATCTTTAAATGAGGGAATCAGGTACAACCCTTTCAATGGTTTTTTTTTGTCAAAGTTTCCTCACCGAGAAAAATCAGTGTAACCTACGGTGATGTGGGGAGTGCGTTCAGTTTTTCATTTCAATTGGAAGATACCTATAGATATGTACATTGGCTTATGCAGATATTTATAAATGCCAGATAGGCTGACATGTGAAAGTTTAATACTCGTAATATATGATACAGAAACAATTTTTTTCATTCAGTAAATAAATTCTCGTTTTACGATCCTGTGACCTAAGCCGGTTTATTAACCTAGATATTGCAGGCTCGTTTGCAAGCGAGAGCGTGGCTAGGAAGTGCCAGCCCGTCCCGGACTTATCAGACCTGAGCTGACCTTTAGCATCACGGGGCAGATTGTGAAACTTGAAATGAAAACGGTGCCTCAACTAGGTGGCAAAAGAATCATATAGAACTCTCTTCCACACAAGGCTGGCAAAAGAATGGACGAGGGATGTAATGTACTGAGATATAAACATTTTAGGGTATGATTTTGTAAGCAGGGTATGTGAAAATGAGTAGAATCGTTAATTGGAAGTTCGGATCAGGTCGATGAATGAGAGTTAGGATGTAAGTGCTAAATATGATTGGTAATAATTATAACCAAAAGTTAGGTACAAAAGAATAGAAACAAAACGAGGTATAAATAAGTGGGTAGCTAATGTGCCGATATTAATATGTAACAGTTATATATGGATATATGTAACAAACATGGATACAACGAAATATAAAATATAATGTAAAAAGTGTACATGTTTTTTACATATACTTGTTTCATCTATGATTCTAGAAATTCAAACCGATCAACTGTATCATATTAATATCGGTTCATTAGCTACCCATTTTGCACTTATTTTATTAAATTGTTATGTTTTTTATTAAATTGTAAAATTGTACTGTACCTAACGTTTTCTGCTACTTATTTCCAATCGTGTTCAACAACTAAATTTTTTTTTTATTTTCAGGACCTGATACAGAAATACATAGTTGAAAGACATAGAAACGTTGTCCATTAATAAATTTGATAAAAACCTAACAATCTAATCCGATCTCCCAATAAACTCATCTACTAATTTATATAAACTCACAATAAATACGAGAAACTTTGTGTAGTGGTCCGAGTGACCGCTTCATCATTGATTGTTCTCTGTTCTGATTAGGTGAATTACGAATTTTGTTTTCACGGGCAGCTCCACAAAGTAAGAGGGATATATATATTGTAACCTACCTCATTTTTTACCATTTATTTTTCTAATTTATTTGATCAATTTACCTTAACTAATTTGGTAGGTCCGTCATGAGATCTTTAATTCAAATTGTTTTTATGTCTTCGGCATAGGAAATTATCCTGATTGAATCGCCCAATCTCAAGGCTAATGTTATAGTTATTAATAAATTGAGAAACTGGGAATTGTGAAATATATACAAATAAAATGGTTATAACAAATAATTATAATTATATAGAGTGCTGACATTAATTATATAAAAAATATTCAATTCCTTTTGAACAAGGATAGTTACTACTAATTACAATAAAAAAACATGAAATTTGAGCTCAATCTCTTTTAATGGATCCATAATAATAAAAAAAACAATATCAATATCACCCAATCGATGATCTCCGTATAATCCAATCAACGTTACTGTTGATCTCTTCTTCTTCTTCTTCTCCTCTTCTTCTGTTGGTTACCGCCAAAACGGGAGCTTGCTCTGGTTCGCTCTCTGGCTGTTAGGCTAACACTGGCCCTTCATCTCATCCCCACTCCTAAGAGCACAAGGGACGATGCTGACCAGATGGAAGGGTCGCTGGTCATGATATTCTCAAATATCATGAATGTTACAATATATATACTATATATTACGATAAGTCATAAGTATATTGTATTACAATATATTTATGCACCATCATTACCTCGGGGTTATATCTATGGTTCCGGGGAAAACCTAGGTAAGTCTCATTAAAGTAAAAATGAGATATGAGTATATACATTGTTAGGTAGGTTTTGTTTAACCTCTGATAAATAATGGTGAAAAAGGTGTAATGGGTAATTTTAAATCATTCACCTAATTTTCAGGTTTATTAATTAATTAATTTAGGTAATTTTAGGGTATGAATGATAGTAGATCTTAATTACTTATTGCCTAGCAAGGCAGATTGTAATTTTAGCACAATAAAAGCATTAATTATAAAAAAAAATTTCAGGAATTTTACAAATATAAAAATGTAAATCTGAAAATACATGTTTTTGACTTACCTAATCTTATCCCCCGGAGTCATAGACATAATATTTAATTTCCACTCTCTTCTTGAGTAGGTAATTAAACTGAAATGATTCATGATCTTGTTCGTTTAATTGATTATTGTTTAAGGCTCATTGTTATTGGTCTTCATTATTGGGATCAAATAGCAGATGAAATCTGTTTTTATGCCATTTTTTCTTGTTAGCAGATTCCTTATATATTTATTAACTGACGCTAAAAAAAATATTCCGGGATTGAGGTGTCCCAAGATACATAAGGGAAATGAAAACTCATTTATTTTGCAATTCAAATATGCAGGCTTTAAAGGAATATTTAAATTCTAAGCCTTTTTTTTTTTATTAAGGAGGTGAAGGATTTTTATCATACAAATAGAATGCCGTTTTCTGCTCCTTTAAAAATGATATGTTATGTAATTGAAAGTGCAATCTCTCTGAAACGTCACTTGAACAAAACTCATGCTTGAATTCCCATCAATCCTACACAAGCACACACACGCACGCGCTTACTGTCATTTCATTGAAGTGGAAACATGTTATTGAACTCCATACTCCAAAAATATAAAGGTTGGCACTCATGGAATTATGTAAGCAAAAAATCGCAATTTACTTCAGCAAAACAAAGTTTAAAGTCATTTGAAGTAGGGCATAAACCTGTATTCTAAGTGCTTTCCGGAATAAAAGTTTTAGTTCTAATTGTAATTTCATTGTGTCCTCCTACTACTTACACTTCTGACACCCCCTTTTTACCTCTCAAGTATATGTAGCATAGATTGTTAAATGTCAAATTTGCCCTAGAGGTATCAAATTTTACATGCTGCTCATCTAAAAGGATGACTAAAAGACTTGAAAAATAGTTAAAACTGGTGAAGATTAGCTTATGTCTTTTGATAGATTTTCTAAACCATGAAATACATTTTAGAGTAAGATTCATAATGTGAAGCTTAAAACTGGTTTTTTTCCCCCTTCGTGGATTTCATTAAATTGGGAAAACACCAATGTCCGTGGAAAAATCGCAATGGTGTTCGACAATTTTTGATTTCGGATAAAAAGTTTTCATCGGACGTTGGTGAGGCAAAATTATTCATCGATAAGCTTAAACGATTGCTTCCGGAGCAAGTATAATTCAGGACATAAAAAACCGTCGAATGAACGTCTGACCATTGTTTTGTCTAGCAACGCGAGTTGGAATAAAAAACTTTACAAATATCTAGAAATAACAATAAATAAAACTAATAATAAATAACTTACTAACTAAATAAAAGAAAATGTTTAGCTGAATCCACCGAGAGGTCTCTGTGAATATCATGTAGTTGATAAAGTTATATTTTTTTGTTTAATTCAATTGCATATTATCCTATAAAGAAAGAAGCATGTAATAAAGAAAAATTAAACATGCATTTATTCCATCTCCGGTTATTCCTTGATTTTATTATTTCCTCTGATATTATTATTATTTATGATGCCAGTTTGCAGAAAAATGGTAGAAGGTTTTTTCCCCCTTCACCAGTATCCCGATTTTCCTTCAGGACTTTAAGGATATTTAGGATGAGGCCGTCCAGTGACCCTTGACTCTCGGGACATCATCTTATTGCCACAACCTTGCCCCCTCGTGCCATGTCGCAAGGACGGATACTCATTTGACCGCTTGGCCGCAAGTTTTGAAACTCTCCGCCAAATCGAAATCTCACTCTTAATTTTTTTTGAGTTTTTCAAGTCACAGAAAGTAACATTTAGTAAAGATTGTAATTTTTATGGTCATAAGTAACAAAATATTATTATTAGCAGTAGTCGTGTAAATTTCCATTATTTTTATTAAGCGGAAGATGAATGATAATAAGTTTCCACAATTATTGCACTCTGATCTTTGTATTTAATTGACGTTGCACACTAAAATATAATGAGTACAGAACATGATAATTCTCGCAAGCTTTACTAATTAATGTTTTCTAGGCAACATTCACTGTCCCATAATTCAAGTAAAAACTAATTTTGAGAAGCCTGGAATTGAACCCGAGTCACCACAGTTAATATTAAAGCCGCTGATTTGCTTTACAAGCTCAAAAGATATTTACCACAGACCCTTTTCCTAATCCTACACTCCTGCCTTTCAAACCGGTTCTTCAAAGTTCACTGTGGCTTAGAATATTCCAATTACTATCCCATAAAAGCAGGAGTTCCACAGGGCAGTGTCCTGGGTCCCATCCTCTATAATCTATACACCACCGATGCCCCCCTCTACCCCCAATACCTTCTTGGCCACACTTGCCGATGACACTGCAATCTTGTCATCCCACTCAGACACAGATATAGCATCCCATAGCCTTCAAAAACACCTCAATGAGACCGATTATTAGTGCAACCAATGGTGGATTAAAGTTACTGAAGCAAAATGTTCCCACATTACCTTCACCCTCTGCCACAAATCCTGTCCACTAGTTTCTTTTAATTCCATTCCTCTCCCTGTATCCGAGATAGGACGGTATTTAGGCTTCTATCTCGACAAACGGCTGACCTGGAACCAACATACAAGGCTAAATAGACAGGAACTAAACAGACGCTTTGGACAACTGTACAGACTACTTCAAAGGACATCCCATCTCTCAATAGAAAACAAATTACTAATTTACAAAGTTATACCTAAGCAAATCTGGACATACGGAATAGAACTATGGGGGACAGCAAAAAAGTCAAACATCAAGCGTACCCAGTCCTTACAATTAAAAGCACCCTTTTTTCTTCCTGCTTGTTCAGCAGCCCGTTAGAGCAAAGATAACTCTAACATCAGCCTTACCCTCTTAATTTTTTTTACTAAGCAGGTATGAAGCTGAAGCAAATGACACTAGCTAACCGATATACCAACAGCTGTGGGATAAATTAGTTAGCTACCTACAACTCTAGTAATTTTATAGTATTTATACTCTGGTGGTTTTGATTTGAAACACAAAATTAATCCGAACAGGACCTTTAAACTTTAATGAGTAAATTTAGATTAAACTGATTCCAATACAAAATGTACATCAAATTGCCAACTCATAAATGTACTAAGTGATCTGTGAACATCAAACAAAAAACAATACTGAAGGCAGAACCAGGTTGTGAGGCCATGTTGGTGGTCTTCGGATGAATATCTTTAAAAACTATTAGTTATTTATTTCTAGCCTTTTGGATTTCTTCAATGTGATTATAAATAAGGATTGAGATGCTTTAGTGTTTGATAATTATACGTCATTGTCACAAGATCCATAACACAGGAAGGCTGATTAGAAAACATTTATTGCGGATTTGGGAGGTCTCTGGGCTGTTTGTAAATACTATATGAATGAACGAGTGAATGAAAATTGTAAATATGGTAAGAATGAGAACATTGAACACAATTACTTATTGCCCAGTAAGACATATCGTAATATTATCACAATAAAGATTTGATTTGATGGAAAAGTAGATTTAATAATGTGTTGTTTGTTACATAGCATATTGGTGTCTTAATGGTTTCTTGTTTTGAAGCCCCAAAATCAATGGTATTTTACTTTCTGAATGAAGTGTTTGTTATTTAGCATGATTATATATCCCTAATAAATAAATCGTGGGTTGCATAATATACAAAATAAAATACATTCCTTACAATGATAATCATTATTTCGAAATACAAGTGATATCATAAGTTCCGTTTGAAGCCAGATGATTTACTGCTTATTACTAACCATATCTGGGCAGAGGCTTGGATACATAAATACATACTATTGCTTTATATGCGTTCACTATTACAGGCGAAGCGATTCATAATAATTTATGTGTGAGTTCTCTTGCTACGTGCACTGACCTGAGTTGCTTTCACGGGTTCCTTGTTCTGTAATCGTTATGGAACTCTGAGTACAACTTGCCAGATTTGATTGTTAACAAGAGATGTTTGACCTGATGGTCAACGATGATCAAAACGTCACTGCCAATAAGTTATAGTTATTTCGCCATGACTAATATGTGTGTTTCCGTTTCCACTGTTAATATCAACGTTACTTGATAAATAATGGCCGGCCAACGTGAACCAACACCTTAGCAATAAACAGACATGGGCGTCAGGTCCTAATAATAAATAATATAGGGCAAAAAATTGCAACTTGGTTCGGGACCAATCCATAAATATAAAACCATCAATGAAATAGAAGGAAACAAATAGAAACATTTAAAATACATGCAATTACATTAAAAAACTATTTGTTTCAAAGGAATATGTAATGATAGAAATAAAAAGATACTTACAGTCCACTGACTAGCATTTGGCCATTTGTTTAATTTGAGCTCGCGTGTTTCTTGTACTAATAAGGAAAACTATTTACAGCCCAATATTGAATAATAATAAATATATAATCACCATAATATAATCAACCTATACAGATTGTTTGGGCTCCATAGACAGTAAATAAGTTTTGATAAGAAGGGTAATTCAAAGTAAGAAACTTCAGTGTTTTGTTTAAACTTAATTTTTGTTTGAGAGGATTTCAGCAATATTTTTTTATTATTATTATTATTATTTGTTTTATAGTAACAAGTTGAGTGGAAAATTTAAAAATTGTAAATTTATTTTTTCCTTTATTTTCTGATTGTTTTGGTGAGAGAAAATTAGGAAAATCGTATGTAAATATTGCATACACAAACATATAATAAAAAAAAAAAAAAATTATGTAGTTTATGAGTGTAGGTTATGAAATGTGTCTGGTGACCCAGCCCTGGTGACGAAGCGAGGGTTTATTAGGTTATGACCTGGACAATCGTTTCATGGGGGTTTTACTATCTCCATATGTGATAGGTATGTGCCCTGACAATGTACTGTGTTCAGGAGGAGAGGTATAGGGTAGGTAGTGTAGGTAGTTTGTGTGGTCTTGGAATGACCACGAATTCGCACTCGGTATCTGAGGGTAGGCGAAATCCGTCCGGATCCCAAAGGCGAGTGTGAACCGGAGAGAGGCAGACTAGATTGCCGTGGGAGACACTGCTCGGTAAATTAGCAGGGCCACGACAACCGTTGTCCACTAGGGAGAGGTCTCTCCCAAGGAGCTGCTAGTTTTAGCGAGGCGAAGGCAGAGAATCCCACTAGGAGAGTGTGGAGTCTGACAAGGCCGGACTAAAACATAGCGAGGTTAGGAAGAGAGATCCAGAGGTTTTCATAAATGAGAAGGCCAAGTCTTGAACATCAGCGCAGCCACAAGCCATCCGTTCGGCGTCGTCGGGTCAATGAATTAAAGCCAAAGTCTATTTATAGTAGGCTTCCTTCATAAGTGCCCAATCATAGGACTCGTTGTTGTGGCCAATGACAGCCCAGTATGTGGTGGCCTTTGTTCTTTGACAGGCCTGACCCGGGTAATGGTCTCCAGCCCTTAACTAATTACTTGCAGCTGCGAGTTCTTTATTGTTTAAAACATTTACAATGACATTTATGTTATTTACATTTGTTTAAAATAATTTACAATATATATATATATATATATATATATATATATAAGTTAAGGTTCGGACGTCGTAGGCAGCCAGCCTAATCCTTAAGTCATCGGGATGTAAACATCCCGAATGTATTTAGATAGGCTTTAAAAGCTCAAATAAAAACAGTCTTGTGACAACTCTCGTTCAGTAACTACATTCAACCTCTTTCCTTTTTCTTCTCGTTTTTCGTTGACGATCGTTAACTGGTGCCGAAACCCGGGAGCGGAGTGGGTTCGAGTCATTAACGTGCGAGTTGGTTTTTGTTTTTTTTTTCCTTCTTATTCACTTTCGTGTGATTTAATTAAAGTAGGTAATGGTGGAATTGCGGCCGGCAGCGTTTGAAGTTCCACAGTTACCTAAAGAAACCATGGCTGAAGCCCATGCGAACACACTGGCGTGGATGAAGGTGCGGGCAGTGACGTCACAGGACATGAGGAAAATGATCTCAGACCTCAAAAAATTTTCTGGGGAAATAGGTGAGTTAAATCATTTTCTCAAAGGTGGAGATAGGATTATGGAGAGGATACAAGCCAAGATGGACGAAGGGTTACTCGACCCAGGTGACGCTAAGTCAATAAAGGCAGACCTGGTGTGCAGGGTGAAAAGGAAGGTGCTGAACCTAATACAGGCGGACGAGGAAACCCCGTGGGAGATAGTAAAGACGAGACTGAAAAAAGCATATGGGGGGGGGGGACGATGGACCCCAGAGGAGGATATATTCCAAATGTTTCGAGAAATGAAATCTCCGAGACAGAATAGTGGACAGTATGCTGCAGTCCTGGTTGTCCGCTACAATAAAATAAATGAGAAAATGAGGGAGACAACTAGTGCCGATGAAGTGGAGGGCAGGATGGGATTCCTGTCAACAATCTTAAAGGTACAATTAGCGAAGGAGACGGGAAGGAAGGAAGGGTTCCCTAATGAGCGATCGTTCCTCGAATGCGCCCAGGCGATGATAGATGCTAGCGCAAGGGAAGAAGAAGTAAAAATGAACGAAGATGACAACGATTGGAGCCAGATCCCATATAGGAGAAACAGGACCCCAAAAGCAGTGTGGAGGAGACAGGAAACGCCGTTTGCCGGTAGAGACAGGGGAGCGACAAGAGAGAGAAGATTGGGAGTGACGAGGCCTAGGTACGCACCTCGGAAAGAAGAAAGGAAATGTCATGGTTGTGGAAAAACGGGCCATCTGGTAGCTCAGTGCCCTCGCACTAAGTGCTTTGAGTGTGGGGAAGAAGGACACATAGCAAGACAATGTCCATACTTGTTTCGTAGTAGGGAATTTCACAAAGCAGAACCAATGGAGGTGAACAACCAGGAAATCCGGGAGAGGCAGAGCGCGACACCAAGAGAAATTGGATCATCGGGCGACGAGTCATCAGGGACGTCGGAGACAGACGGAGAGGAGTCGAAGCGCAGCGGGAGCAGACGACGAGAGTGGCAGAAGAATCCCTCGCGCAGATGGGAGCGGCGTACGGAGGCCTGAGGAGAGTGGCAGCAGAGAGGCGACCGCATCCTAAGGTGCAATACAGTGCGGGAAAGGATGTGTGGTTTGCCAATTATCGAGTTCGGGAAGGGGGAGAGGTGCCTCATTGATACTGGCAGCACCAATACAATAATATCTCGTGGTGCGTTAGAGAGGTTGCGTAGAGGAGAGAAGGCACACCAGATCAAGGTATGTAAGTGTAAATTACTTACTCTTGGGGGACCCTGCGAAGTAATGGGAGAAGCGGTCGTGGGGCTGGAAGAATGGGCGAAAGTAATGGGTGACATAAAAGTACACGTCGTGGAAGACATGCCACGGGAATACCAGATAATAGTGGGGTGTGATTTACTGGGAAAAGTAGGCGCGCGCATCGAAAACGAGGGGGAGAACTGGAGGATCAAAATAGGGAAGCGAACCTATCGAAGCCGGGGGGGCGTAAGGGGCGAAACGGAGCAAATAGGAGCGGTTAAGAGAGTGGAGGATTGGAGGGAGAGTCTGAGGAGCGAGTTTAGGGATATTTTTTTCGCTGAAGGGGACAAGCTAGGAGCAACGGGGAAAACGCTACATGAGATCCCGTTAAAAGTAGAGCGGGTGACGTATGTGAAGGAGAGGCGGTATCCGCAAGCGCTCAGACAACACATTAGAAAGGAGATCGAGGATCTCAAGCGCCAAGGTATTATCAGAGATAGCACGTCTCCGTATAATAGCCCTTTGTGGGCAGTGAAAAAGAAAAGTCGACCGGGAGAATGTGAGGAAAAATACCGAGTCGTGGTGGATTTTCGGAAACTTAACGATAATACCCTGGACGAAAAATATCCGATCCCGCGGTTCGAAGACATCCTAGACAGACTAAACGGTGCAAAAATTTTTAGCACATTGGACCTAAAAGCAGGGTACCATCAGATCAAACTAGCTGCGCATGACCAACATAAAACGGCGTTTTCGTTTGAAAGAGGGCATTTTGAGTTCACGAGAATGCCGTTCGGTCTCAAAAATGCTCCAATAACCTTTCAGCGTCTCATGGACGAACTTCTGAGAGGAATGGACGAAAATATGTGCCAAATTTACATGGATGACCTGCTGATCTTCAGCCGAACGGAATCGGAACATATTCAACACCTCCGGAACGTATTTGAGAGATTAAGGGATTTCGGGTTGAAACTGTCAATAGACAAATCGTCACTGGGGCAGGAGCAGATTAGTTTTTTAGGGCACACAATCTCACAGGAAGGGGTTCAACCAGACTCGACGAAAGTAGAAGCGATCCAGAGAATGGAGGTGCCAAAAGATGTAAAAGGGATTCGGAGATTACTGGGCACGCTCAATTACTACCGCCGTTTCGTGCCGGACATGGCAGAATATATGGTACCCATTAACAATTTACTACGGAAAGGAGCACGGATAATGATCACGCCGCTGATAGAGCAGAATATCCGCAAATGCTTGGCACGTTTGCAGGAGGCGCCGATTTTGGCTTTCCCTAACTTTGAGAAGGATTTCACGATCACCACCGACGCAAGCGACTATGCCTTGGGGGCAGTATTGTCACAGGAAGGCGAAGACGGGGAAAGACCGGTGGCTTACGCGAGCAGACGCCTGACGGACACGGAGGCGCGGTACAGCGCTCTGGAACGAGAACTCCTCGGGATAGTGTGGGCCATTGGGCACTTCCGTCCGTATGTATTTGGCAGAAGGTTTCGAATACATACGGATCACCGACCTCTTCAATGGGTCGGAAAACTCAAAGAATCCTCCTCAAGGGTAACAAGGTGGAAGGAATTCTTAGCCCAATACAATCTGGATATTGTATATAAGCCAGGCAAAGACAACGTCGTGGCAGATTGGCTGTCGCGCGCTATTATGGTGAACGCCATAGAAGAAGGGGAAACATCGAGCGGTATGAGGCAGTTCATTGAGGAATGGACGCCTGGAGAAGCGGGCAGGAGCAGCACGCGGAAAGATAGTGACAGGAGTGCGGACACACCATCAGACGAGTCTATAGGAGAGAGACCGCGTGATATGGAGACGACGGACGAAATTATCAATGATAAGCGGAGACAGATCATTTGGAAAACTCAAACATCGGGTGCTCTGAAAATACTCCATAGTACGTACGGTAGGAGTCAGATCGCGACGATTTGGTCACCACCGGGAGTTCGAGGAGATCAAATTTGTCAGGCTCTCAAGGACGTGTCCAAACCCGGCAAAACACACCATTTATTCGTGGGCAACGAGACTGTGTGGGACAAAATTAAAAAGCTGTGGCAGAAAGAGCTGTTGGGGGTGGATCGCTCGTTCATTCGGTGTCTTTCCGTGGTCCAAACCCTGCGGGACGAGGAGCAGCAACGCGAGGTAACACTGGCGTATCACCAAGGAAAAACCAACCACCGCGGTGGGCAGGAGACGGCACAAGCACTACGAAGGCGCTATTTTTGGTGGGGGATGCAGCGGACTATTCAGGAGGTAATCGGAGCATGCGAAGTTTGTCAGAAGACGAAATATGATAGAAATCCCCCGCAGGGACTCCAGGAGGAATCACCCACGGCAGAAGCACCACTGACGGAGATTCAAGTGGACACCTTCACGTGGCGGGGTTTTAAGTGGGTCACTATCATCGACCCATTTAGCAAAGTGGCTATGGCCTACGCGGTGGGAGACAAGTCATCAGATTCCATATTACAAGCCCTCAACACATGGTTTCAGTTCTACGGCATACCAGAGAGGATCTCGTCGGACGGGGGACGGGAGTTTGACAATGCAACCGTGAGAGCCGAAATGCAAAAACGGGATGTGGTATGGCATTTTAATACCCCCGGGCATCCCAAGAGCAGGGGAACCATCGAAAGGTTACACAGCACCCTCAGCGACCACTTACGCGTGTACCAGGTGGATAAAGGCCTGTCGGCGAACGTAGCGATGCCAATGGCGGTGGCGACATACAACCACTCGATACATGCCACGACGGGGTTAGCACCCTTCGAAATTTTGTTTGGATTACGAGTGAGACCGAGGAACTGGCCAGAGACGGTGGCGGATGAGGGAATGGTGGCACAGCTCCATAACACCCACATACAGCTCGGAAAGATGTGGTACAAAGTACGCGATAAGATTATGCGCGAAAAATCCAAGCGCGTGGCACGGGCAAATTTGAAGGTGCGGGATCGCATAGGAGCAATATCGATTGGGACCGTTGTGTACAGAAAAGTCGTGTCAAATCGTAGTAAGGAACTTGTTCGGTATGAGGGGCCCTTTAAGGTCATCATAATTCGGGAACATAATCTTCGTGACCATCGAGAGTATGACCACCCCAAAGAAGAGGCGAACCGTTCACATTGAACAGTTGAAACTCCCAACACAGGGGGGAGGGTGTTGAATGTGCGTAAGATGGTGTGCCCTCGATCCGATACGGAGCAACTGATCCGGAATCATATGTTTCACATGTTCACATTCACATGTGCTGCTCAGAGAGAGTTTTTGTTTTCATTATTTATATTGTGGATGTTCCATTTTTTTTTTACCTGGCAGCCACCGGGTCCAGGGCGAATGTATTATTTTTTGTTATTATTATTTTTGTTTTATTTCTGTATTATCTCTTTTCTTTGTTTTTTGTGAGGACTATGAATATATTAGACCGTAAACGTGTTGTAAGGGATTACAGGCTGTGTGCTGAGTGCGGCGGACCTTGGAGTTTACGAAGAGATATGCGTAAACTGGCAGGGGGGAGTTAAGGTTCGGACGTCGTAGGCAGCCAGCCTAATCCTTAAGTCATCGGGATGTAAACATCCCGAATGTATTTAGAGAGGCTTTAAAAGCTCAAATAAAAACAGTCTTGTGACAACTCTCGTTCAGTAACTACATTCAACCTCTTTCCTTTTTCTTCTCGTTTTTCGTTGACGATCGTTAACTTATATATATATATATATTATAGAGTATAGGGTGATTTATCTTATGTAGTTAGCGGTCGCTACAGAATGTGTTTGTTTTATTTCTCTTTAACGGCAGTTTTCATTTTGTTACATCAACATACATAGAAGAGAAGTTTGACTATAAAGCACGAGAAAGTAAATAAATAGTACTTGGCGCATTGGAGGACAAGGCTTTGGGCCTGGGCTTGGCTTAGTCGGCGTTGAATATATTATAGTTCGTGTACAGAGCTGATATATTGTTAAATTGCTGATCAGTTTTTTTTTAATAAAATGAATGGTTATTCATATATTATTTTTGGTACTTTGTTTGTTTAATGTTAAAGCTTACTGTTAGCAATTTTGTAACGCTAAGTGACTCAATCCAACAACCCGCGTCTCACGTCTCACAACCGGCGCAATTTTTTGGTGTTTGGGTAATTCTTAATTCTTAAGAGCCCTAGCGCGAACATTTGGTCCTCCGGGCCGGATCGTCTGTGTTAGTTATTATTTAGCTTTTTTTTTGTTGTTTTTTTTTTCCCACCATGGTGGACTTACTCCTGACAAGCGGTCCAAAATTATACTCAAGCGATTAAATGATATTTTCAGTGAAATTAAATCCATTCGTGATGCAGCCAAGGCATCAGAGGACGATATTAATAAATTTTCTATCTTTCGAGGGAAATACCTGACCCTTGGGAGTTTGCATAAAGACTATGTCAACCCATGGGATCAATCATATGAATTATATTTGACTAAGATTAAGGAAAAGGAATTCTCTATTGATGAAAAATATTTTAAGCTGCTCGATTATATGAATGTAACACCATCCATGAAAATATTTTTGAATCCTCTTCCATGAATAGTTCCCCCCGGTCATCCAACAGCTTCGTCTACTTTAATGGACCCAAATGTGAGTTTAGCTCAAAATTTAACAGCAGCCACTATGGCGCGATATAGACTCCCGAAGATAAACATACTTCAATTCGAGGGTGACCACTCGGAATGGATCCGTTTCCGAGATATATTCTTCTCGATTGTCCATGACGAAGGTTCCTTGGCACCCATCGAAAAGTACTATCATCTTATCGGCTCCTTATCAGGTGACCCTCTTTGTATTGTTTCTGCTTTTCCGCCTTCTGATGATTGCTATTATAATATAAAAATTTTTTTTGAAAACAGTAATTTCGTTGAAAATGTTTCTTTACTCGTTGCAAAATCTCCATAAGATGTTTTTGAAAAGTTTGAGAATGTTCTCGCACTTATCTATCTAGTTCTTCCCACGGCTATTCAATAGGGTTGAGATCTGGGAGGAGGGAGTTTCAGGGATAAGTTTTATGATTTCCTCATCTCCTTTTTCTTAAAAAAAAAAAAAATCCTAAACTATACCATTATGCCCATGCATTATGAACTAGAAAAACACAAAATCATTCCAAAATCAAATTGAAAAAAAATTTTGCAATTAACCCACTAAGGATTACAATACCGTAATGACAGATATTTTAGAATTCTTTTGAACGAGGAGGTAGTTGAATGAATGAATGGGAAACCCTCATAAAAGGTAGATCAAAAAATGGGCAACTCGGAGTAACTGAAGAGCTTACGTAGCTTACGACCACTATTCATTAAGAAAGTGTTAAATATCAATATGAGATCTAAAATAAATTATTAGCGATAAATTATGTAATAAATATCTACATCTGAAACTAATGCTAGTATATCTTTAAATAGATTATTTACGCTTTTGATGCTTTACAGCACGATTCAAATTTAATTAATCGTACTCTTCCACTGAGATCGTTAGGAAATATTTTAATTGAATAATAGTTGAACTACAAATTAGAAAGAGAACGTCACGGGGCTGCAATTCCCTTCAAACTATCCCTGGATTAAACTTAATTCTCTCCTGACCTACTTTATCAGACATCTTCTGACTGAAGTGAATTGCAGGAGTGCTCCAGACACGGAATGAACTTTTTAGAAATCATAACCTCGTACCGTATATCATCAGCAATTTGACAAGTATCTAGAGAAAGTGAACTTCTCGAATGGGAATAGGAACTGTAGGTCATTGCCCTGCTCAAAGGGAGCTTTATATCGAAACATGCTTGGGCCGAACCTCGTTCCTCTTTTTGTACGTTTGTTCGTTCCATGAAAGTGTTCGTCGAAATACATGAAATATTAAGACAATAGCGCCTCTCCATTCGCTTCTTTCCTGCACCAAATGTCAACACAGTTCCATCCAGTTTTTTATTTAGTTTTGTCTCTTTCAGGGTACACTCTATGCTAATATTAGCTCAATGATGAAAATTGTGAGAAACAAATTGAACTTTAAAATGACTTTCGGATTTCTCAAATAATAGCTCAGAGACTATTTAAGATTCATTATATACGTTACACAACAACACGAAGACAACCCATAATCCACCTACAAACCAGTATTTTATATACTTATAAGCATTTTCGACAGAACCACCATACACCTCCTAAAGACTCCTAAAAAACTTGTGAGTGTCCAGAATTAACGATTTGATTTAAATATAAAACACAGTTTTTAGTATTTTTGTTGTTATTTTTTTATTGAATTATAAAGTAAATAGGATAAGGTTATTTATGGAATAACACATTGGGCAAATGGCCTCCATGACTTTGCTGGCACATACGCACTCTTTTGTCGAATTTTTCCATGACCATTTGGCATAAATGTGTTTGAATTTCGTTGATGCAGCGTTGAATTTCCTCTTTTAATGCGCGGTTGGATGTGGGCTTGTTGACATACACCTTTGACTTCAAAGAACCCCATAAAAAGAAATCTAAAGGTGTTCAATCACACGATCTAGGTGGCCAATTCTGATCATCGAAACGAGAGAGTACACGACCTGGAAATGTCTCATGCAGTATTTGAATTGTTTCATGGGTTGTATGGCATGTGGCACCATCTTGTTGAAATCACATATTGGCCACATCAATATCATCTTGTCTACGACGCCGAATTGATGTTCCTGGATTTTCAATAACACTCTCACGCACTGCTTCAATATTGACATTTGAATGGCTTGTTTTTTTGGCGTGTTTGGACGACTAGTGTGTTTAGTGTCTCTAACTGATCCAGTCTCCCTAAATGTTTCAATTAATCTCTTCACAGTTGAAGTCAAAACACTATTCCGACCATATTTTTTATGAAATTTTCGAACTGTGGCCGCCAAACTTTCATAATTTTTGAGATAATGTTCAACAATAAAGACACTATGTTCTATCGTGTAACACTCCATTTTTACTAACCCTAAACTGCCAGCTGTCAAATTGTTTTTTTTTAGGGTTGCCAGCACTTTACTGCACAAATGACGGCAAATTCAAATCTTACGTTAATTTTGGGACACCCTTTATATACCATAAATTCAATATTTTATACGAATTTAGCATTCTAAGTGTGGTCAATATTTTAGCTATTTACAATTTTTGTTTAAGCGAATCATTCTTTCCGGTAGCCCCAAAAGATTACCTTCTAATTATTTTTGCTTTAAGATTTTTGAAATTAATTATTATTCGTGCTTATGTTTATTTAAAAAAAAACATAATTTAGAATTTGTAATTGATATATGGATATGACGATATAAAAATTATAGTCAATAGGAAAATACAAAAAATACATAAAATGGATTTTTGGTATAATACAATCAAATGGTGAGGTGACTAATCCTTAGTTGTAATCGTTAATAAGAAATCATACTCACCCCATATTTCCTGTTAGCTCGCTACTGGCTAGGGTCTAAATTTCACATAGAAACGACAATTTTTGTGTAAACAATTGTAAGTAGTCAATATAAAGAGACAAGGATGTTTTCTTGATGTTAATGTCGGACCAATGTTAAACTAATACTTGTGAAGTGTCAATGTCAATGTGCATAAGGCGCCTGTATGCCAACCTGCACAACAGTTCTGAATAGACGTTTCTGTAATCGCATAGATGCGCCTGTCCGGCCTGATTAATACCCGATATTAGCCCTTAAATAATAACACTGATCAAAAACCAGCAGTAATAAACACCAATACCATGACACTTTTGCAGCGAAAGATCTAACAAGCTCCCGACAGCCAGCGTGTTTCAAACGAATAAAAAATGAGTCCAATTGTGTTTTCACTGATTTTAAGTAAAATAATGCACACATTCAGGCTACATGGATCTACAGGAGTTCAGATAGGACGAATGATATTTTATTGTAGAAGTATCTGGACGATTTTATACAATGACAGTAGACAATATAGAAAGGTTTAAAGCTACCCTCATTAAATGATTTCGTGAGATGAACGTCTTCTTGCAATAATTTTACTTTTTCCGTAAAGCTCAATTCACATTAAATTAGACATTATTATCTATTCAGTGTGAACAACTGAAACCTTTCCAATGGAAAGACGCTTCAGTCAGAATCACAAGAACTGGATGGCGCAATCTGGAATGGTGATTAAAACTAATGAGCCCATACTATTCTCATGTTGGGAAAACATTGGCCCTCAACTAATTAAACATAGAAATAGTATGAATTCATATTCTTATTGTTTATTATCATTCCCAGAATCTTAATTGGTTCTTTTTCGGTTAAAATTTACAATTTTGTTTTTTACAAATGAAATATTTATTGTTATAAAATTACAATCTGCCTTATTGTGCTATAAGTAATTGTGTTCATACCATATTTACAATTCTTCATTCACTCGCTCATTCATACAGTATCAGAGGAGGATTATATGGATGAGTGTTGCAGTGCAATGACTGTGGGTGGTTTGATAGGTTACTATGGAATTTCATGAACTTGGAAGGGATGAGTTCGAGAATGTAAGGTATATTAATATCGTTATGAAGGGGTTCGTTGCTGGCGTAATAAGGGGCATTTACTATTGTTCTCAGGACTTTTGATTGATAGGATTGGATGCACTTGATGTTCGAATATTTTGCTGTCCCCTATAGCTCTAATCCGTACATCCAGATGGGCTTAAGTATAACTTTGTAAATTAGTATTTCATTTTCTATTGAGAGATGGGATGTATTTATAGCAGGTCTCGAGGCCATCGAGGAGGATTATAGGGATGAGTGGTGCAGCGCGATGACTGTGTTAGGGGATTGGATGCGCTAGATGTTCGAATTTTTCGATGTCCCCCATAGCTCTCTCTATCCCGTATGTCCAGGTTTTGTAAGTGGTTTTATATTTAATAAAGTTACTTTTTAATGTAATTTTGAATTACCATTTTGATTAATTATTGTAGAAAAGTTACCAATTCGGTACATAATAAAATAGAATAATTAATTTTAAAGATTCTATTATTCACAGGTTTGTGGTTTTATTCATTGGATTTTCCCAATTTTTTGTTTTATATATATTTAAATATCGTATGTAATTTGATTGAATTTTAGTCCTGAAAATGCCCGAATTGGCGAAACTTTGACCGATGATGTAATATAAATTATAATTGGAGAAACGTCTAGCTTTTTTTGAAAAATTAACTTTTACACGGTGTAAATATTAAAATTAAAAATGTTATAAATTTTTAAAGGCACAAAGATAATATTCGCAGGATCCGAAACCATTGAAATAAAAAAATTGTCTTGGATAATATTCACCTTACAAATTTTTGGTATAAGCGACGTACAACTGACAAAGAGCTCTGCTGCCAAAGAACGTGATTGTTTGTTATTCTATTGGACTTATTTAACTTAGCTGGAAGCATGGCTTTCGTTTGGCTTTATTATACAACGCGTAAAATCTCTTTAGATCATCTGTTTCTCCACTATTAGGCAATAATCTGAGTATTTCCTTGCGGGCCCGGGGTTGGTGCAGTACGTGCATAGAAGCTTGAAGATAACAATGATGTCAGACGTTCCACTTATTCCGCTATTCCTATCACTCGCGGCATTCTTTCAGGCGATTTCAACTGTCACAGGTAGCAACACCTGTCAAATGAGAAGCCTCAGCCATCATTCACCAGTAAAATATTGGACTATTTTTTTTATTTTTACCTTGATACTTCGGTTTGGTCTTGGTCATATTTCAAGTTACTGAAAGTTCAAGCAGTCTTGGGGGCATCATCATTGAATCCGCTAACTATTTCTTAATATGGAATGAAAGCACTGAAATGACCATGGTAGATTTTGCCGAATAATGAAAACCGTTCAATGAATTTTTTCAGCATGTATTCACTACAAAACTAACTGGTAATGAGGATCAATAGGATCAGTAAAATTGTTCAACTTTGCCTTGAATTATCTGCTATGAAATATTATTATGAATTATTATCTGCTATTAACGTTGCAATATCACGACCAAACAGTATATTTAGTAAGTTAAATAACAGTATTCCTGCCGAATTTTCTGCAAATTCGACTAAATGAAAACTAAGGGTAGCAAAGGGGTCCAAATTAGAATAATAAGAGAGGTATGACATTATAACCTCCCTATTTCTTTGTTGCAAGATGCAAGACTGCATCCCTGCTAAATTTAGTGTGAATATCTTCCATATCTGCATGCGCCCTTTTAGAAACACACATCCTTATTTTTATACGTTATATCCTATATGTTATATTAAAAATAATTCAACAACGATTTTTACGACAATTCAATTGATTACAACGAATTTAAGTTCTGACAATTATGTATTAATAATAAGGACGTCGGGATCATTAATTTGAAACTATAATCAATATAATAGACTTTTAATTAGCGTATAATTTATTATATATTGTAGGGCCGAGACCAATGTTGATATGCCACGAGAGAAGTCACGAGGTCCTGTGGCAGAGAAAGATTTAGATAGTCTATGATCTTGACAACGACATATTGTCGGCTAACATACTATATCTGACTATTTTCTTTTGATAGGTGAGTGTGCCTCGACACTGTGTCCAGGAGAAGAGGTGGGCATAGGTTAGATTTTACGTCGTCATGGAGTGCTACTACACCCTGTGAATCTTAGGTTAGTTGAAAGCCTTCTCCAACGGCGAATTTGAATCGGAAAGAGAAATGCTAGACCGCTGGGGTAGTACTACTAGGATGCTGTAGTGACCCAGAAGACCTCGTCCAGGAAGGCTAGTTTTAGCGAGATGAATCTAGAAAATTCTCCTAGGAAGGTGTGGAGTCTGACAGCGCCGGACAAAAATCTATCAAGTTACTAAGGAGAGGTGCTGACACAATAAGAAGACAATATTAAGAAACATAAATACAACTGCGAATGAGGCGGCAGCCAATCACCATTGATTCAAAATCAAATCAAATATTATGAGAGTAATTCTTATTTCTTTAAAGTACATTCGTTTAACTTCCAAACTTCTTTCAAAAATTTGACAATTATAATATGACTAAATTGTAATTATTTTCGTCAAAAATATGGGATGTTTCCGAAGCGAATGGTGACTATATTCCTATAGCTTCCGCCAATAGTCTCCGGACACAGAAGCTCCACGTTAGTGCACGTGACATAAACCAGGAGATCCAGTGTTCGTGTTCCAGCCGTGACACTTTTTTTCTCTCACAACTATAATTATTTAAATGAATATACCCTTGGTCGTTAACTGTTCAAAGCGAAAACTTCCTCATCTATTTCAAGAAGGCTATAGGTAATAATGAATGAGACAAACATCGAAGAACAAGATGACTCAGGCTAGAATAATCACAAACAAAGCGAGCCGGCCCAGCTTGCTAGACAACCTTCGAACTCCACTCAGGTTCCCATAGCTGATGTCTCAACATAATCATTACTTAGTCCTGTATGGGAAATAGTAGCTGCTCAAATTCATAGCATGGGGTATTGTCCTTTGAAAGAGACAACCGCTAGGTAGAAACGTCTAATCAAATCTACTGTATAGTTTATGATGTGTTTAACTTAAACCGCAAGCAGGAACTATTGTGAACATACCTCACCTAGTCCAGCAACATTCCTTCATGATATTCTACAAAAGCGTCCAATTACACAAGCCCTTTAGAAAAAAGTTCGTTCAAGGTTCAATGTCCTCACCACTTTTTTCTTTGTCATTTCATAGTAAATTAAATTGCTTCAATTTTTAATGTATCTTAATTATTTTCTTATTATTATTTATGTATTATTGTTGAATTTCATTCAATATTCCTTGGAAATTTAGTTTTATATTATACAGTTTTGCTATTATGAATATATACATTTATCCAAATAAGTTATGTTTTTTATGCGTAAATCTAGGTATGTATATATTTACATATTTGTATTTGAATAAGTCTGTTCATATTTTAGTTTTATTTAAGTAGCTTATTGTATTATGTTCTCCATATTCTTTCTTTGTGTTGGTTTCATTTTCTATTTTTAATTTATGACAAATACGTTTCATTTGTTCATTTTTTTTTTTGGTTTTAGTTACTTTTTTTTTTCTTTCATAGCTCTTTTAAATTTACAGATAATTATATACAATTATAGATCCTCAGGTGAATCTATTTACAAATTTACAAATCCTGTAGCATTGCTACATTATATTCAGGTTTTGTTATTTTATAAAAATTATAAAAAAAGAATAAACAAGTATAATGATATACATTATATGTGACTGGACTAAACTGACTAATAAAGGTGATGGGGCTCGCCTTTTTGATCAAACTTAAAACTAACTAACATACTAATTCTTAATCTAATTTTTCCCCGACAGTCTGTTGCCATCGATGCGGGAGGAGTGGTGTAGGGCCATAGTGTTAAACACTGGGTTGGTTAGGTATGATAAGTGGATGTTCTGTACTTAGATGAGCCTGAAAACCTGTCTGCTCGTACGGAATGATAGCATTTTCCGAACAGAACTCCTTCAGGTAGTTCGGTATTTACTGTACTTACAGTAGTTACTGGAGTAGTTGTTTATATATACTTGAAATGAGATGTTGTCATCTGTTTAAAATTGCATGAGAAAATGAGAGGTGATGGTTTGTAGCAGTTTGCGGTTGGTCAAACATATTTTTATTTATTTTATTTTTTTAGTTCGAACAAAATTTATATTTACATGTACCTCATATTAGTACCATCGCATACCATCATATCACTTCAAAGGTGATATGATATCATATTTGGATATTGACGGAGTCTACAGGAGACCATTGTTTTTGGAGCACCGAAATCATAAAACACTATACTTGGGCTAGAGTAAGACAAGTCGAGACGGAAAAATTATGAAGAACTTATACATGTTTTATTTTTTTACGTATATTTATTTTACGATAATGGTTGGATCTCATGGACCAGCCTAAGACACAATAAATTATAAGTTTAAAAGTTTAATTTACATTTTTTTTAAGGCTATAAGAAAATATTACTATATATATATCACTACAACTTGTACGTATTAAAGAGGAGTATGGTTCCCATAATGCAATTAGTATAGATAACATACACAATATGTACAACTACACAAAAGGAAAAGAAAATACTTACAGCATTTCTAACAATATACTTTTTTACATATAAAATGTCTATAAATAAAATAGAGAAAGTAGGGAGTGAAGGAACACCATCAATGGTAGGTGAAAAACACCATATATACGATCTGGAACAATTTATTTTATTTTACAAGCAATCTCGATAGCAGAAAATTGCCTACTCAGTAGATATGACTGTCTGAGTGGCGTACTTAAATAAGCATGATAAAATAAATTATCAACATTTGATCATTATCCATGACGCTAACGGTGATGTAATTAACTTATACAATCATATATTAAATTAAATATATGTAATGGTGATCTAGTGATTACTGGGAAAACGAATGAACGAACTGTATAAATAAACTTACCTTATAAATAGTTAAGTATTTTCATAAATTTCAAATGACCTAAAGTAAAATTGAATACAAAAGATCTAATACTGAAAGTATTTCAATGAGAGTCTATGACTGCTAATTGTTTTTATATTACGAATAAATCCACGCCACTAATAAAAATTACCATTCAACTGTGGTTCATAGTAAGCCTTTGAAATTTCGATATTTTTATAACAGTACAGTACTCAATGTATTCTTTATATAAATTACCAAACGCTATAAAATAAAAGGGCATAATAGTTGAATACAAAAGGAAAGGATCTTACTTTATAACTGCAATCATCCACTTTGTGAGTAACAAGAAGCTAAAAGAGGGTTATACGGATATTAGGCAAGTAAAGGATTTGTTACTTGACATTTCTTGCTAGGTTTTCCTATAAATAATTTTTCCTAGGAAAGAAATCTTTCCTTGCACAATAGGCGAAACAAAAATGAATCTCTGGCGGATTTTGGCACCTGCAAGACACAAAAAACATACCGAAGAAACTGGCCCTCATCACCAGCGTACGTACCTCATTCAGGATGTCTCTCTCTACCCAAAGGACCGACTCGGACCTGCAAAGTTTCTAACACCGAAGAGTCTACCGAAATGTAATAGAATTCAATAGTCTAGCAGAACCACCTAAACAAAACCTTGACAAACATCATCAACAGTAATGTAAAATCATTTGATGAATATCCAACTTCAAAAACGTTTGGAGGTAAAGTTTAAAAGCCTGAACCCGTCATGATGAGGTAATAAAGACCAGTGTCCGATGCAGCCACCGACAGTTACCTTGGGATGATGGACAGCAACGCTCCGCTAACTCCTCTTTTCTTCAGATAGCCACACACTTCTTCCTTAATTTAGTCAGCCAAGGGTGCACGAACAAGGCATTTTTCAGTTCCAAGGGTAGCCTTTAGTTACGACGGGGTAGGCCACCTTTGACATTCAATTTTTTTTTTATATAGACTCTCCTAAGGAAATTAAAAAGTAACTGCTTATGTATTCTACCCGAGAAAATAAATTAAAAACTAAGTTAAAAATTATTCAATCTATTTGAAAGTTGTAATAGTTTTTTTTTCTCAATATCTCTAATCACCTTTTTTTTTTTCTTTTTTTTTTGGAAAAACCCGATTTCAGTCAACAAGATGGTTTTCAGTCAACAAAGAACAGAATGAAGCATTTGTTGGTCTTATTAATATAAGGTTTTTTCACCAAATTTTACAGTCAGGCAACATTTCGATATTGTTTCCTCTCTTTCTGCATCCTTAAGTTTGTTACATTATACACACGCAATGAACAAAGTTCGTAACTATAAAAAAAATCATGGATCTATTAGAGACAAAATGGGCGAGACAACTGATGTATTCCTGACTTTCCTGAGTTGGTAGATTTATGACTCAGTTCTAGACTTTTTAATGTTTTGGCGACAAGTTTAAGATAATTTTCAACCAATCAAATTTAAGATAAAATTAATAAGATTTTTATGCGGATTTAATACAATGAATTCCACAAAATTTTAAGTAAACTGTTAACATGTCGTTTGTAATAAATGGTTTTCTTTATAATATTATGTTTTACTTAATACAAGTTTTTTATTTAACGTTGCAAAATGATATTGTAGCATACTTACATCAAACTAATCCAATATAATGAAATATACAGTTTTTTTTTTTAAG
This sequence comes from Acanthosoma haemorrhoidale, assembly GCA_930367205.1. NCBI lineage: Eukaryota > Metazoa > Arthropoda > Insecta > Hemiptera > Acanthosomatidae > Acanthosoma > Acanthosoma haemorrhoidale. The sequence continues at coordinate 80,136,162 of OV884015.1, read as the reverse complement.
GATATAGAATTTGACGTAGGTAACAAATGATATAAATTGTATGCCTGGCAGGAATGCATTAAACAACAACCATAAGCCACAAAATTGTTTTATAGTAGAATGAATCATAATTATTTTTTTCTGTGAAATGAAATATAATTAATAACTAATTACTTGGTGAATACTATACTGCAGTACCATGGTTAATTTTAATAAGAATCAAGGTATTTACCTAATGTTGCACTAAGTGATATCATCGGTATATTTGAATTGGTCGTTACATCTTCAAGAAGAGCTAAGCCGTGCTAGTAAGACTGACTCCGTCAACATCGGGGCCACGAGAGACGAGCGTGACTCCCTGTAATAAGCAAAACATAACCTGGGAAATAAGATCGTACATACAGACAAACAATTAGGTGCCCACGTTAGGGATTTTATACTAGAAGTTATCTCCAACCCCTGTTGGGGATGGATGCGCCGGTATGGTACTATGTCACAAAAATTTTCCGTTTATGTCTTCGAAGCTGAGTATAGATCAGAGTAACGAGTCTTCTTAGGTACAGGGGTACTGTTCCTAATGATTATTACAGCGTTTGCTTTTTGGTGGCAGATCTTTTAGTCTGTCATTAGTTTTCCCTTTTGATCTTAATGTGTCTGACATGGCTTACTCCAATATAAAATAAAATAATTGAGTAGCCTGGTTTAAAAACTGGTACTATCCATTTTTCAAATGCGATTCCATTTTTCACAAGTTCTCAATCTCAGAAATACCGAGATAGAAGTATTTGTTCCAAATCTTTCTAGAAAAACATTGCTAGAAGAATTAATTTCTTTACGAAAATGGTTCCATTTAAGCTTGGAAAAGCTTTACTGCTGGAAGCGTTTTACCTATCACCTGTTATTCATTGTTTGCGTTATTATTCTGAGTATAACCATAAGATTATAAAGCCGGTGAATTACTTAACAAGTTAAACTCTAAAAATGTGTCCTTAGACTATTGTTTTCCAAAAATATAAATGAAATAAAATACTCCAATCAAGGAAACGGGGGAGACAAGAAAAATCGTGGAAACGTTCATTAGAAACGAAAGCTAGGTTTATGTTTTTTGTATTTTTTTCACAAAAAACTTTTTTCTTTACCAATAAGTATTTATTTTTAAAATCCTAGCAAAATTTTACGTTTTCTTACATATGCAATTCATCTGGATCACCAATCAAGCCAATAAAATGTAGTCTTCGCACTTAAAAAATTCATATATATGTGCTAGGCTGACGATTACTGACCTCTTCCATTTTCATCGCCTGTTACATAACCACATATCAAAAGTAGGTAGATTCATTTTCTATTACAAAGACGTAATAAAAATATATTTAATTGATTTTTTAATGGTTTCAGATGGATCGAGATAAGTTTATCATCGAATATACAGAAATAGTTGAATGGCACTCTACACTACTTTCGGAGCAAGAGAGTGCCGTATAATTGTCATCAGATCTGAACATAAACAAGTTATGGCGTTTTTATGGTCGAGAAACTAACGTTAAAAGCCTTGAAGGGAAACAAAAATTGTTTCGCAATGTTTTCCGCCAAAATTTCAACATAGGGTTTGGAATTCCAACCCCAAATGAGTAAAAAATCAAATCAAACCCTATGACTCTGACCACATAAAAAATTCATTTGAAGACCGATTTCATAATGGCCATAATACAAGTCGCTTAAATCGAATTCGTTTTATGATTTCCTAAATAACAAGAATAGTAATGTTTTCTCGTTTTGATTGGATAGCCACGAGTTACCGACCAGTCTACATACTATTCTCGTTAACTGTAAGTGTATAATTTGGCAGTGGCTTCTGGGAAAGCCAAATACTTCAAAATATAGATAATGGTTTTAACTATCACTGGATCGAAAACCAACAAAAAAGTTCAAATAAAATTTCCACAGCAATTTATGATTTTCTCCTCAGTTCGCTCCTGTGATTCGAGCGGAAATGAAGGTCAGAGAATTTTGAGATGGGTGCGGTGGTCAAAATAAAAATTCGACGTTCATAGGAATGATCGCTAACACGCTTTTAAAAATACCCCTCAAACTGTAAAACAGTCAAAGTCCGGTTTCCGATGGTAGGCCATTTATTTCTTCCGTCAGACAGGTTATTGCTAGGAAGGATGGAAAAGGAGATAAAAGCAACAAGTGGACATTGCCGATTAACAAGGAACACCAATTAGCTTGGCCGGAAAGGTTGACATCGGGAAAAATGCATTGAGTCACATTTTACGACCACCGGGTCAATGTCACTTTAAATTTGAGATTTATACAAATTTAAGATTTATACTTTTACGAAACATTAGGTAAACTATTTAGATGAAAAAAATTACCGTAAAGACATAGGAGTGTATGAACGTGTATGCAAAAGAGGTAAGCAAATTTCAGAGAGTCTCTCTTTCAATGTTGTATCCATTGGCGTTGATGTCCCCCGACAAAAGATAAACGATGTTGATTCTCTACTGAAAAACACCAATTAGCAAAATTGGAAAACAGTCCATGCTAGATTATAACATGGATAATTGCCAAATTAAAGACATGATTGAAAATTTTATAAATAAAATTTACAGCAGAATATGCAGGTTTGTAAATGCAAAAATAGAAACGTCTGATTTTTTATAAAGAAATTATAGGGTTTAGTTTTGAAAAATGTAATTTTTTCCTATTTTAAAAATGTATATTTTCTTATCGAACCAACCCAGTTATATATTTGTATGATTAACGGTATTAAAAGTCAAGATCACAAAAAGTTGTGAATAAGTTTTGTTTGAAGTCGTTGACCAGCAACATAACAGAATAATAATGAAATTTGGCCAAAAATGGAATGTTCTTTTATCACTACTGAAAAATTTCTAATGTGACCGGTTATAAAACCAAATGCCTCGATTGATGCTTAAAAGAAAACGGTCACTATACCATTTAAGAATATACTGTAGACCTTAAATGGTATCGGAAACATTTTATTGTCGGCTTACATCACTTGGAGAAATTACGATGAGTCCTGTAGATCGTCCATGTTGTCTAATCATAGGACATCCATTGATGGTGACTGCGCCTTTGCTTGGTTCAGCTCGTTAGTCAAAATAAAAAATAATATAGTGGATACATTAAATGTGTCTAAACACCACATAAGCAAAAATATTCCCAATTTATACCATATGGAACATAAGGACAAGAAATGGTTTGTTGATCTTTTAGTTTTAATTAGGCCTTTGGCTCAAACACTAATTATTCTATTAATTACCGGAAACCAGAATCCTAATTAACTTGTCTGATCAGTCGCACAAATCGTGTAGATAACTTAAGTCTTCGATGATGTGAACGTTTTTCTTGAATGATTTGTAATTCCTTTTCTACGGATGTGAAGCTGGACACTTCCGGAAGATGGACCAATAAACATTGCAGGGTTAAATATACACAGAGTTGATAGTTAAAACAAACACTATTTTTTATCATTCATGTGTATAGTTGATGCATAGCAGCAGGGTTTCCTGAGTGTAACTACTGACTGCCAATTACGAAAGAACAAAGAAATGACCTACACATATGTTTTTACACCTAATATTTACATAGTAAGAATATATTACTTATAAAAAAGGATGCATAAATGTTATACCTTTTAGCGGTTAGTTCGGCACTGGCCACATTGCTTTATTCTGTGTTTCTAATAAACCTTCTATTTCAACCAGTCTACAATTGTCTACTAACTTCAATGAACCTTCAAAAGACAAAGACCATAACCAATATAATTTTTAAAATGATTGAGATGATCGACGAAATATATTTAATAAAGGGTGTCCCAGAATTAAAGCAAGATTTGATTTAAATAGAAAACACACTTTTTAGTATTTTTTTATTAAATTATAACGTAAATAGGATAGGATTATTTATGGAATAACACATCGGGCAAATGGCCTCCACGACTTTGCTGGCACATAACCACTCTTTTGTCGAAATTTTCCATGACCATTTGGCATAAATGTGGTTGAATTTCGTTGATGCAGCGTTTTAGTTCATTTTAGTTCGAAGAATTATGATAAGAATTCTATTGAAGATCCTTAGATTGAATGGGCTGAAATGTTTAAAATTAATGTCATGTGTAGCATATATTGTTTGTCGAAAAAGACATATTTATTAGATATATATTATTTAGCCTTATTTTATTATTACTTCCTTAAGTTATCTCATTTTACTTTCTAACGCCTAATTTTCCTATTAATTAGGCCTTCATTCTATGACAGATAGGCTTGAGAGATTTTTTAGCTAATCCCAGTTCACACGGGCGAAGGATACTGGCCAATTGAAGCCTTTGGCCATCTTTTGCAACTTAGCGTTCAAGGCCTCTTTCGGAGGGTGATGACGTCAAATGTGCGGATCGTTCACGATTAGAGGTTTCCTGTTCTCCCTAATTGATTTAAAAAGTCATTCATTGAAACATGGAATGAAACGGAACTATTTTACCATTTTTAAGTAACTCAGGAAGAAATAGTTAAGCATTATTGCTAAACTATCCACTTTTAAATGTCTAGAACACTCCTTCCTCTTACAATGTTAACACCTAATAAGACTTTTTTCCTATTATCTCCATTGTCATCACTTCTGTGTTATTATATAGAAATTCACACCCGGAATCCATCAATATTAACCTTCTCGGACTCATAGGTCAAGGATTGGGCTGTCTATTTAAAAACTGGTGAATTTCTTAAATATACTAGCCCAAAAAAGTATTTCTTGCTGAACTCTGGCAAGTATTTTCTTGAACCTTTGAAGGAAACGTTGATGGTGAAAATCACTTCTCCGATCTTTGGGATTCACAATAATTCTTCTACAAAATCCTGGCATTTACTCTTCTTTTTGCATCCCTTTTCGAATTATCATCCACAGGCAATTCTATCTCAATAATTCGCTTGTTTACCGCGCTATTTTAATGCTACTTTCCAATAAATCGGAATTTAATAAGAAGCCAATGCGTGATTTTCGTTTGATTTCTTTTGCGAGTTCAGACTCAGTCGTAACGCGGCCCAAAGGCCAGAAACATTAATGATGCAAGAGAGGCGTGGCTCGAAAAATTTCGTTGAAAAAAAAACATTCGTGAAAGAACTCTCCCTGCTGACGATGAGAATCCAAAAAAAAATAAAGATCAAATGTTCAAAGTTTTCGGGGTAACTTTCAGTTGGGGGATCAACTATTCCTGACCGCCTCGCTGAAAAATAAGTTCCTTAGAAACTGACCGACCGACATGTCTCACGTCAGATTTTTACAAAAATACAGGAGATGAGACTCTGTCTTGCCCAAATTCATAAATTATAAGAATTCTAATTTATTTGCAGACGGTATCGAAAAGTTTTTAACACCTCGGCAAAAGTGATCAGAGTGGAGCCTATTTATATTGATTTAATATAGATAAAAATCGAAGTTTATGATTTTTTTTAACACTCTTAAGAAAGCTTGAACGCGACTGTACCCTCCTCGATGATTACTAAGCAACTTATTCCCGCCCATTTATTGACCGTAGTCACTTTTTACTTTTTAAAACCTTAGGAAAAAATACTTCAGTGCTTGAGATTATGCTACTTGCATTTTTAACATGGGAAATCCCCATGGGAAAAAAATGATTTGTGGCATAACAACTCATGATTACCTCTTTATTGATATCACCTTATGGGTAGTTAGTGATGATGTGGATCTTGGTTGGTGCTTTGCTATTACCACTCAATCTAAATATTGGTCATTTAAGCCGGATTCGCTACTTCTTTATTCAGGTAGCTATTGACTTACCCTCACCAGGCTGGGGCAGTCCCGACCAGACTCAGCAGCAAGCAGGAATTTGGGCGTTTATAAGTCAGCATGATAACCACTAAGGGGATGTGATCTTTACTCCCCTTCGACGAGGGTAGGTATGTCTAATTTTCATCTGAGAGCACGAATGTTGTTTTGACAAAGACTTGGAACAGTAGACGTACACCGTGGTGAAGTGGTCTTCACGCTTGGACTTTTTCTTATCTTGAGCTGGGAAGGCCACGCTACCTCACTGACACTGACCTTATTTGATATTGAATTTTTGGCTGTTATCGCTATAACAATCTCCGTAACCATATATCCGTGACAAACATCCTTTGATGAGATAAGACCAACACCAAAATACTCTAAGGACCAGTGACTTCATATTTTTCGTTATTGAGACAGAATATCCTGATAAGATATTTATGTATTTCTAACATACAACATCAAAAAATTAGTAGCAGAGGAATTTCTACCTGTTAACAATAACGAATTAGAATATTTTTCGCGTTCTGTCGTGCTATTTACCAAATTTGGTCCACTTAGGATAGACATGCGAAAGTCAATCGCTAATATCTGTTTAAAAGATCTTTTCCCAGTGGGCATAATTTTATGTTTCATTGACAAGATTTTTACTAGTGATCAATATGTCTATCTATTGACTATAGAAAATAGAAAACTATTCTAAAAACTAAATTATATAAAAAAATTCGAGTCAAGTTTGATTCATCTCACAATTAATGTTTTGTAATGCCAAAAACATGGCAGTTATGATTATTATTAATTATTGGCTGTTTCATCTGTTTGCTGCTACATTGTACTACAAATATCTATTTATTTTTGTTTCTTTAGTAACCAAAATACAATACAATGTCCATCTTACACTTACCTTTAAAAATGTTATCATGCGAAATTCTTAGGAGTAATATAAATCAAACAGAGATCTTGTTGGTATTTATATTATGTTAAAAAAAAGACCTTGCAGTACCCTCCCAATATATTTTTTTTATTGATATACCAACCTCAGTTGACGTTACCCCAATTCAGCCATCATCAGGACTGCAATTTAGAACAAGATACATAATAGGACTTTGCATAGTTAGAATAATAATAAATAATACAAAAACACTACGCACTGACACTTAATTTATTAAATAATAAAACTGGAAACGTTAAAATAAATACTTAAAGTATGCAAAGTAAGTTTTTACATATTTAAGATATGCTAATTTATTTTATATTTTAAGAAAGCTACTTCTTCATGCAATATTGATTTACTACCCTAAAATTCTAATTTATTTTTCCAGTAAGGCCCCCAATTCGATATATACACCAATGAATTTAATACAGATTAAGATGATAACAATTAACTTTCAGTTTGTTATTATGTGCTTCTTATCGTTTAGAATCTTATTATTTATTAAATTTAGTGTTATTGTATTGTATTGTTGTGATATGTTATTGTTCTTTGAAATATGTACATATTTTCACCTTGGTCTCAATTGCCTGAATACCAAGCTTTTTTTTTTAACATAATATAAATGGCTACACACAAGATTATCTGTTCTACTACTACTCCGAAGAATTACGCTTGATGAGATTTTTAATGGTAAGTGTAAGATGGATATTATATTGTATTTTGGTTACTAAAAAAACAAAAAAAAAATAGATATATGTAGTAAAATATAACTGCAAACACATGAAACTGTCAATAAAATAGTTTTTTAAACCATTATGAAACATTAATTGTGATATGCATAACTTGACTTGAATTTTTATATATAATTTAGTTTTTAGAAAGTTTTATATGTTCTATAGACATATTGATCACTAGTACAAATGTTGACAATGAATGATGAAAGTATGCCCATTGGGATGAGGCTTTACTTTTAAACAGATATTAGCGATCGACTTTCACCTTTCTATCTAAAGGGGGCCAAATTCAGTAAATAGCACGACTAAAGGGGGGGGGGCTAAATCAGTAAATCTTAATTAAAATTTTTAATTCGTTATAGCTAAGAGGTGGAAATTCAGCTGTTACTAGTTCTTTTCTTTGCCTCCAAACTTCTGAATGTAGTGCTAAAATTTTGATGTGAATGCCGTTTTAAATGGAGTAAAATCCACTATTTTATTCACCGTCATACCAGCGGTTACTGAAGATACATTAATCTGAAGTATGATTTCATTCCTTCGAATTAATCCCATTGGTTCCACAATTATGACCGTTAAAAATGTAGTGTAAGCGATAAAAAATACTTGTAATTTTATCCTTTTTGAAATGATATACAAACGAACACAGTTTTGGCCGTTGTAGAGTGACAGTAAAAAACAAAAGTAAAAAAAATCGAATATACCAGGCAACACAACATGACGTGATTTTGTTGTAAAACATTAAATGTAAGGTCAAATTTGTGAAATAAAAATTTGTTTTTGGAAAAAATGCAACCCTTATCATTATTTTTAACAATTATTAGCCAAAGAAAAAATATAGTGGCACAATAGGGTCTCGAACCCGGGGACATCACCGAACTCTACCGATCCAGCTACCCCTTGTGGAGTAGACAACCTTCCCAGATCTTTCCTGGTTTAGGGGATCGATTATGACCAAAGTATCATAATCATCACTAACCAAAGTATCATAAATGATAAAGCAATACCGCCAGCCACAAATAAAGATATTGCTGAATTCGAAGAGACCATTTGTGATCATGAAGCCAAGACGTAGTCTTAAATGGTTATTTCGAATTTAATAATACTTTTGTTTGTATCATTACATTTATTTAAAAAAGTAATTTCTTCCGTAGTCATCTTATAAATAAAATATCATTTCAATGTAGGAGGTTACAGATGAAAAATGATATTAAAAAAAAAAACCAATATTAAGTAATGATGAAAAGTGAGTTGTAGACAACAATGAATAAAATAATGACTATTCTCGTAGGCTATTGACTGTTGTTGTACAAAGAACACTATTAATCTTTTCTTTCCAACTTTCTTTCATCAAGCAATCAAGAACTGATATTGCGAGTTACGAGTCACATCTCTATGACTGTGTGATTGATGGTTTTAAGATTGAGTTCGTGTGCCTGTAACATAATATATTACATATAATTATATTACAATTGTATCGTTAAATTCTACGCATATAGTTTAATGAAATTTCTAAATAACGTTATGACCGTTGTCAATAATTTTTGTCTCTGCTCAGATACTGATCAAAGACGACTGCAAGGAAATAAATACTCTAGCTATAATGAAAATATATTGAGTTATATGCTTAATTACATTTTTTTTATTAAAACACATTTAGTATTATATTAGTTTTATTGATATTTGATACAAAGTTGTATATCATTGTGTATTGCAGCCTACTACAGGAGCTCGTTTGTTTTTTTACACAGCTCTTCGTTCTATGTTAAAAAAAATGTCATATTCAATTGATTTAAATTAAATATTTGAAGTCAAATACTAAACGAATCAGTCGCAATATAGGGGGAAAAGGTTTTATGAAAACCAATACACATGATAGTCGTATAATGGGCAATTTTATTGCTGCGTCTCATAGATTAGTTTCATGAATATATTATAATAATATCTTTGGTTTATTTAGAAAATATTAAGATTGTGAACTAAGAGCTGAGTACGAACAAAATAAGATTTTTGTTTTATATTTTCTAATTTTTCAGTGACCAAAATGGTGTATCAACTAAATTAAAGTATTTTTTATCAGACATATGATATTTTCACAATCGTTTAATATGTTTTAGAATCTCATGCACACTAGTTAATGTCTCTCAATATTGTGTCTTAATTTTCTCCTTATAGTGGATGTGAGTTACTTTAATCGGTATATTTCAAAAATTGTGTTTTAATTTTGAAAACGAAAATGGCGAAATCATTGTTGCTTAGAGAAACTAGTCAATTTATAATTTCGAAGACACCCAAAAAATGATAACTTCTGTTATTAATAGTACATCAAGACAGGGAGTCGCATGATTTGTTTGTTTTTTCTGTATAAAAGTACAGCCACACCTTCGAATTGTCTTGTTCAGTACTGGTTGATCAATAAATCAAAATGAAAAAAAAAATGGATCCACTTATTTCAGTAGATGTAAGGATTCCACCTACAAGACATCAATCAAACAATCTCACTTTGCGGTTACGAATCATTTTGCGGCTTTGAATTTCGCATTTAAACGACTCGCCATTTGCCTAAAAGTTTTCTTGTCACCCAAGAAACATACGGACGGCCCGTCAAGGAATAGGAAATGGTCGAAAAGTAGACGAAAACCGCTGGAGATGGACCCGAACGGGGGTTGGTCGTTTCGCAAGAGAACCAAGGTCGGGCAGTCGCTATATAATCTACTGCGGTCGCTACACCGGCATCACTACCACCCCGCCCACCATGAAAGCATTCGTGAGTACCTTTCATATACTATACCATACCATTGAATATACAAACATTCACTCATTACACACACACACAAATATACCTGGAGCGTTTGGTAAAAGTCATAAAAAAATTGTTAATAGTATAAGTCATAAATGGAAAAGTTTCAGTAGACACATTTTATTGACTCGTTTTTTTTTTTTTTTTTAATTACACTGCTGGAAAATATATAAATTAGGTATTTTTTGTAGATTGTGATAAAACTTACATGTTAAGAAAACGTATTGACTAAGAACGTATTCCATAAAATTAAAGGGGATACATAAATATTGGCGCAAACTTTAAAAATTAAAATCTGACGTGGTGTTTTAATTTATTTTTGGGATTTATCGTCTCAATTGGGCTAGTATATCAAAATCTCTAAAATCCAATGAATACTGGTGTCTCTCTTTATTGAGCGACCATTTCCCCTTTGAATAATACTATAGTAGAAATAAATAAATAAATTTCCAACTAACATTAAAGAAATAAAAACGTAAAGTAAATAGTTTCATTAATAAGTATTTACGTTGATCCATCAAATAAATATATTCATAAATCGTTAATAACAATATAAATAGTAGTGATACAATAATTAAATGACAATAATACACCACTACAATGGCAAGTAAAACTAACAATCGCAACGATATTTATGTTATAAATATAAATCTAGATGAAATACAAATAAAAATTGATAAAATACAATGCAATCATTCCATTTTCAATAATTCCGGATGTTCAAAAAAGTATATTTTTAAATTAAATAGTAAAATAGATAAAATAAATACATATTATTTGAGAATTAAAAATTGATACACACCCTTTTGGTATTCCTTCTCATGTTACATTTTGTGGAGATTTTAAAGAGTTATATTTACAAACATCTCATATCAGGAAATAAAAACCTGCTCAATTACAAGATAAAATAATAATAAAAATGAAATTGTAAATATTTGTTTTGGTATTAATTTATAAAAATAAATTTCAATTTCAAGGTTTTTCAAACATTTTTTCAATGGTGTTGAAAACGCAATTGATTTTTACCGAGAGTTGGTACCGTTTATAATTATATAGTTTTACATGAAAAATCACCGGAGTGTGAATAAGCTCCTAAAGAAAGTCTATGTCAATAAGTTGCCCGCAAATGTCCGAGCTATTAAGCATGACAACCTTGTTCAGTCTTGGAGCTAATCGATTCAATATCACAAGTGGGTGGCCGTATTTTTTCCCCCTCGTTTTTTCCCGTTCTCGTGGGTTATGTCTTGTACGCGTTCCGACTAGTCATAATTTAATAAAACATTACTAATATAAAATGCAATATTAAAATATTAGCAATAAAATCGATAACGTTAAGAGAATTCTGATTCATATTGCCACTAATAATAAAAACAATCATTCTCAACTGTGTTGTGATGTTGGTGAGAGTGCATACCGTAATTTAAAGGAGCTGTCATTATTTATATCTTGTTTATTATTTGATATTTCTAAAAATGTTTAAGAGCAATGTTGTTAAAATTTTCCTCGTCGATTTAAAATAATAAATAATTGCCCGTTATTATTGTAGCTAGTAAATTAATAATAATCTATAAAAATATTTTGGTATATTATTTTCAATGATATTAATACGAATTTCATAAGCTCTATTTTATATATATTTTAGGAAAAAGAAAAATAGAACATCGTCCAACCATTAAGCTAACTGCACAAAGCAATGGCAATTTTAATTTCAATTAGAAAAAAATGTCTACTTTTGAATTATTTTCGGAGTCTACATTTTGAGAAAAAAAAATATATATAAAATACAGACTACAGTGTCAATAGTGTTAAAGAATGTGTATACCTAATTACTTTGTTCAGTCAACTTGAAATTTTTTTTGTCTTTTGATTTTAACTTTTTTTTTTTTTTAATCCAATACTCTGTATGATACCTCTATTGAATGAATTTAGCAAGTAAATAATTCACTGAATTAAAAGTAAATACAATCCCAAAAGCAAAAAAAGGGGCTTTCGGTTGTATTGAATTTACTTAATTCGGGTGCATAATAATATTACAATGTACCCATTATAATGCTTTATTAGGATTTCTCAAGCTTTCGAAAATATCAGAAATAAAATGGATTTTTTTTTCACCCTTAAAGTCTTAAGATTCGCTCCACAAGAAGAAACACGTTTTGATCAAATGTGACTAAACCCATTTGGAGAAACTATTTGATGGTTATTTCCCTCGTAAAAGTGTATATCTTTATGTGAGCAGAAAACGGGTAATTAAACATTCCTTCAAGTAATTGTCGCTACAACAAAAAAAAATTGTTAGAGTAGCAAAATCTTGCGTATAAGTTACTGAAATGTAATATTTCATTGTATAGATGTTTTGTACGACTCGGTACGTACTTCATTTAACTTTATTTCGTGGATATTAAGTGTGTTTAATTATGAGGCAACATAACCGGAATTCATTTTCATTCTCTGCTCCACGTGTCTTGGAAAGCACTTACGCGTAAGTCTTGCTCTGGTTGTTGACTCTTTTAAAAACAGGGCTAGTGTCACAGTTTCGTGAACAACCCGGTACTGACTGCAAGGCAGGCGTACGCAAAGTAAAACCTTGTTGGGGATGTTCAAAGAGTAAATTTGTTTCTTTGACATTATGTTTTTTTTTTTAAGACAGTATCTGCAGGGAATATTAAATGTTATTCGTAAAAGGTATGTTTCCATCAGTAGAACTTTGAAAGTTCAAAAGGAAAGTTTTTGAGATTAGCTAAGAAGTTTCATTGCGATATGTATGTCCAAGAAATAATTTATAAACCGCGCGGTTGTTCAATCTTGCGCCTCATCAAATCTGATAAGGGAAATGGCTCACTGCTCTGCAAAGTGCTGGTGGAGGTTCATAAATTCACCTTTCGATATGCAAATTAATAACATTTTACAAGTGGTTCATGCGTAACTTCCATTCGAACGGTTGCATGTGCAGATCGGAGGAACAGCAATCCCGCTATAGGTTTAGTTCTAGAACTAAGACTATTAATTTTTGGTCTTTTCTTATTTCATTTACTTTTTCCTCAGAAACATGATTTGTTGAAATTAGCATTTAACGACGATTTCTCTGTAGTTGTTAACAGTCTTACCTATAACTTTGACAGTTCTTTGTTTTAAATTATTTATAATTTTATGTGGTCATACTTGGAAAGGAAGAACGGGCAAACATATTGTGACTTCACCTCTTTTATTTATGGTGGTAGAATTGAAGTCCGTCTTAAAATCTCACTTCAACTTCTACACCGTATAGCCAGAATTTTTATTAATCGCGCAATCCCGAATTCAGTATGAGTTTTATTTTTTTGGAAATACGATAAAATTCAATGTATGAAAAAACTTATTAAATAACTTATAAATATCGATGCGAAACATAGTAAATATTCTTAGTGCTTAGTACTTGACCACAAAGTGAAAGTGCATTCTTAAATTCGTCTTGAATCCCGTCAGTATAATGATTAATTTTAAAAATAATTATCATCATACATCACACCGTTTTCTGCTTAATTCAGAATAAGATTGTAGAACGGCACACCTCTCGATCAGTTGAAAGCACTTAGAGTAAGATTTAAAACCGTTTTAGCACAAAGGTCCGAAAGAGAAAGCCAGCAATGATAAATCATGGGAAGACTTCACAACATTATCCAGGGACTGTTAACCCAAAAAGGCGTATGTTGTCCTGATGGTACGTCTCCCGAATTACGTCAAAGGAGAGATCGATATATGTGACCTGAAGGTTCGTGCCCTGACATTAAGTGAAAACCAGTTTCATTGACTCACAGCTGACCGTCCTCCTGAGACTCGGAGTTCATTTCACTTTCAAACGCTCCTCATTGCTTGGCCCCGTTGCGTGTTATATCTTTGGGTTCGATCCATATAAACTTTTGTGTTTTGCAGTCCACTCGACATCGATTCGTTCGCCCATTTTCCTGCAAAGGACTGCGGGTATTTATTACATCATTACTTTCTGCCACGCAGTATTGCTTGATTAAGCACCATAACCTCTTGATTCGACCTTTTTCTGCCATCCTTGCCCATATCGTTATACATTCTCCCGAACAAGAGGAGAAACCGGTCATCCTTTTTGAATTTGGCCCAGAACTCAGGTCCAATCATGAAAATAAGAATTATATGTACATGTAAATGTTTCCTCCAATACATAAATTATAAGATGAGCGTTATCGAAGAGCATATTAGTATCAAAACTGATAGCATCTAGAATTATTTTTTAATTATTCTCAAGCCTGTGTGATCGTTTAATCTAAGGCATTGGAATGACTGATTCCAGCCATTTTAACCAAACTGTATTTATTTATCTAAGTTTATAAAAGCAAGGAAAGAAACGGGGTTTGAATGCTACATCTGTCATGTTCATAATGTGATGCAAATGGTGTTGATAAAAATTGTGTTCCTTGTTTGGTTTAGGTAGCACTGTTGACCGTTGGGGTCCTAGCAGCCGTTGACGCTGGCTACATCGGCTCGTACGGAGGCAGTGGTTGGGGCGGAAGTGGTGGAAGTGGCGGCTGGGGCGGAAGCGGTGGCTACAGCAGTGGCTGGAAGAGCGGTCTAGGAGGATATGGTGGTGGCGGCTACGGAGGCGGCGGCTGGAAAGGAGGCTATGGTGGTTATAGTGGAGGCAGTGGCTACAGCAGCGGTGGTTACGGAGGCGGTTGGAAGAGTGGCTATGGAGGTGGCTACGGAAGCGGCGGATACGGAGGCGGTGGCTACAGCAGCGGATGGAACCCGTGGAAGAGCGGTGGTGGGTACAGCGGTGGATACAGCAGCGGATGGAGGCCATCCTACAAGATATCCTCTGGCTACTCCGGATGGAAGGGAGGTCTTGGAGGTGGCTACGGAGGTGGCTACGGAGGCGGCAGCTATGGTGGTGGATACGGAGGACATGGTGGAAGCAGTGGATGGTGGTAAACTATGTCTGTATATATCCGTACCAAAACTACCCCAAACAAGCCATTTTGTATGTATATTTTTTATAATGAAATAATCAGTATTATAAATATATTTTGTTAATAAAATTTCTATTTTTTTATACTACCATTCAAACCTAATCAGGTGGACGCAATGTCACGGTTTGGATTATTATAAGCCAAACAAAAAAATGTGACAGAACCGAGATTAAAAGCGAAGACATCCTGATCCCCTGAGAATGGCCCGTGTTAAATACTAGCCTGGCCAACATCAATTATCTTCAGCCAAACTATTGTCTAATCGTAGAACTCCTAAGGAGGAGATACTAAATGAAACGCATTCAACAAAATAGTAACACTGTAATCAGTGTAATTTATAGGTACACATTCTACACATGGGAGAGATATAGTATGGACATCCATAGCCACATCAGTTCCTCCCACCTAGTGGTAGCCCAAGCTCCCTTGGGAAAGGGCTCATGCTCCCACCCCTGGAGGTTCACTGCCTTTACAATAGCATGACGATATAAAAAACAACAACAATGTAGTCTTTTAGTTTAAACTGGTTCAGGCCAGTGCCATGAAGGCCCGAGTCAGCAAACTTTTTCTATATATAAAGACACAGTTCAATGTACACAATATTTACTTAATATGTTCCTAAATATGGTCCCTTTCTTTTCACAAATGGAGATTGAAGGATTAAGGTATAATCACAACTTGTCCCTTCTCCGTTTGCTGAGTCTGAGTTGCTATAATGGAGCTTCTCCATTAAATATGAAATTTTTTCATAGCCTCCTTGATTTCAATGCTTTACGTTAAACCATTTATTACCAAGTTAATAAATTATGGCTATACAGTCGAAATTATCGATTTATAGCTAGTAAAATCTATATAGTCGACTAATAAAAACTATAAATATAAATTTTAGGATTTAACAACTAATTTCGTTCCATTATCTACAAGGGATACACGCCAGAAGCATGAATAAATAACATATACATTTTAATCTATTTAAAAGTCAGGATATTTTTCTGTTGAATTTCTAAACATTGTTAATTACACTAATTCTATATCTTTAGATACTATTCTAAATAACACTGAGAAAGGAAATATTAACACTACTGGTAATATATTTCAAATTAGAAAGAGAACTGTATACAGAAGTGTATACTGCGTATATGTTTCATCACCTCGCGAACACACCGCTGGGTGAGAGGTCAATCTATTCTGTCTTTAAAATCTATGGTGCATGACCTCCGAAATTACAAGGGCAGTCAAGATTGTGCCGTACTTGGTAGGTGGCACAGTGGTTTGCGCTAAGCCAGCTTTAGTTCGTTTATTTTAGACGGGAGACGCCAATTCATTACTGAATTAGCTACTCAAGTTATCTCAAGAAGTTGAGTGAACCCAGGCGACAACCCTCCACTCTCATGTGAGGAATATATCAAACCTAGTTGGTTAGTTAAACTTTCTCATGGTTTGCAGTTATTTTTGCACTCGTCTCGTTATTGAATTTGGGGGATTTTTAATCTCATTTTTTTTAATTCAAACAGGATTGAATCTTTTTTAGGGGTTCTAAAACAGACAACAGAGCGCCAAACCTAAAATACAAAACATGGTATCCAAAAAAAAAAAAAAACTGTATGAAAGTTTGACACGGAAATTGAGTCTTTGAGACAAGAAAACTTCAGTTATCTATTCATGATTTCGGTATCGAATGATAATTGAGCTGGCTAAATATCCATTCGATGAATTATTAATGCTATTAGCCAGAGCAGAGCACGTCAATTTATAAAATCCTGTAACAATAGCAGAGCTAAAACGCATTACTAGAAGACCACTCGCCGGAAACACATCTCAAGCACTCAACTGTGAATTAGCACTTAATAGTTTTTAAATCGCGCCTAGTTAGTAAGTGATAAGCCTGCCTGAATGGAGAAGCAACAATAGAAATGTCCCATGAAGCCATTATAAATAATTACCCCCACAGAAAACTAACCAAACAGTTTTTCCCAATGCTGTTTGCCTGTTGCTTGACGGAAATTGCATAAGGTAGCCCGCTGAACTCAGCCCTGTTAACGAGCTTAGGTGTACAAATCACACGGGCTGTTAATTGCAACCGATGGCTCAGTTTAATACTGCATTGCTGTCAATGAATATTTGCTTCATGTTCGTATGCCGTTCTATATAGCAATACTTAATCTATGTGAAAACGGAGTACAGGTATCGTTTGTTATGTTTGTTCAGATCTAAAGGATGTAATCGGGCAAACAAAGGATCGCCCACCTCTCCATTCAAAATCACTTTTGTTTGTTTACACACCATTAGGAATCGAAAGTTATTAGTTTTCTGAGGTAATATCTACTTCGCGGAAGGGTAAAGTAAAAATAAATGTCTGAATATCTACTGTTTATTCTAACAATTATTATGCGAATGCCATCTCACCGCAGACTGCAATAAAAAACATAATAATTGTCGACTCTGAAAGAAGACAAAAGAAGGTCTGTATACAAGTATGTTCTGTGTTAATAATCATAAAAATTATTTAATTTATTAAAGTTTCAATGTATAGTCCACAAAACGTTTTAACAGTATCTGAAGCTTTTAAAAATTTTGATTTTTTATCATGCTTCAGACCACATCAAACAAGGCAATGAAAAAATATTATTTGATAGCTAACATTAGAAATAGATACTTCTAGCCGAATTCAATATTTTTTTAAAAATTATTGTAATATTTTTGGTTTGAAAATAGATTTATCTAATATATATATATACATGTAAGACAATTATTGAAGGTGGAGTGAATAAACTGAAATCAGTTTCTCTGTTAACAAAGTTAGCAATTTTATTCACTATATATTGTATTATACCAATTATTCATATTGATTTACACAATCTTACCTGTAAACAAAGAAACGACAATTACAGCTTATAACTATCACCTCTTTATTTACATGTTCTGTTACCTCACATAACCTTCTCTATCTGATTGCTGCTCCATCTGGTGGCAGCCAGTGGAAGCAGCGCGGCAAATTCAAGTTAAAGAGAGAACTCTTTCATTACATACATATTCACATAAATACTATTATATATTACTCATATAGTAATAGTAAAAGTAGACAATCAAAGAAAAAGAGAGAATATAGATGGTAATAATGCACACAGGTTCGATTGTTAACTGGCTTTATTCTGTTCTCATCCTCTATCAAAACCCAGGCTTTGTTTACATTAGGCCCTGTGGTATTAGGCTTAACAATGTCTTACCACTAGCCATAACATATATATACATATGAAGCCCCTTCATGTATAAAAGATTACATAACAAAAAGCGTTTCGTCAATTAAGATGTTGTTTTTGAAAGTGGTATAAGTCCACTTTTTTTAAAAAAATGAGTTAACGGTAATTTCAGTAAGATATAGACATCTTCTCTCCATATTTATAATCATACATTCAATAGAGTATGTTTTTCTCATAAAATTAACAAAAGAATTTTGGCAATAAAATGTTAACGCAAAAGTATTTTTTTTGAAAGTGAAATAAGTCAATTCCTAATTATTTTAATTAAAACAACTTTCTTATTGCAATTATTATTCATTATTACAACTTCAGTGAACACTGCGCTTTAGCAGATATTACTTAGCTAGTGCTAGCGTATTAAAAGCGACTATGTTTACAAGATAACAGTATTATAGCTCAGATGAAATGGTAAGCATTAATTTAACTGATTTTGTTTAGTTTTCTTTCGCAAGTCCTATTCTTTGGTTTGGGTTTCTTATACTAATAGATTGCATTGTGAGTATTCAAATATGATTGTTATTGAAGCTGAAAATCAAAGTTTAAGATAAATATTATTTCATACAGTTGTTAAATACCTATATAAAAGACGATAATAATGTATATTTGTTCTGATAGTGATGTTGGTAAGTAAGAGTAAATTTTTTTCCCCGGGGATATTGATAAATATCCTATACTGTTTTAGAAATAAGACCCATGCGTATTGAAAAAGAAGACGAATTTATGAATTGGGCAAAGAAAGCAGTATTAAGATTGCTAAATACTAAGAAGAGAATTAGAATTTTGGAATTAATTGATTCAACGACTGACGAAGACGATGTTTCTAATTTTCGATCACATTATGAAAATAATGATCAGAAAATTAGGGAAAGTAAAAGAAATAAAGGCGAAAAATATTATACAAAAACTGGAAATATTATTCCTGTTAAGAAATTCGAAAGTAAGGATTGCAAATGTAAGAAAGTGTGCAAGAATCGTATTACAGAAAGTGAATATCCTTAATTTATTTTGGGAAATGGGGGATTTTAACAAGTTAAATACATTCTTGTGTGCATCTACTATGCGTACGCCAATAAAAAGAAGAATAGGCAGAAATTTTAAGGGATCAGCCAGAGACTGAACTTATAAATACTTTTTTAATATGGAAAGAGAAAGCATTGCGGTATGTAAAAAGCTCTTTATAGAAACATTTGATATAACTATAGGCAGACTACATAGGGCTCTCAAAGCAACGGTAATAGGAAAAGACTTACGTGGAAAAATGAAAGGATCTTGCAGAAAGAGTGATGAGAAACTAGTGGATGCCGCAAAAGATCATATAATAAATTTCCCACTCTATGAAAGCTTAAGAAAAATGTACAACTTGTATGTCGAAAAGTGCGAAGAGAATAATACAACATTTCTCAGCGAGCAAATATATAGAAAAATTTTTAATTTAAGTTTTCATCACCCACATAAAGATACATGTCAAAAATGCGATTTCCTAAATATGAAAATTAAAGCTACCAAAGACCTTAATGAAAAAAGCAGCCTTCTAGAAGAACATAGCATACATTTAAGCAATGCAGAACTGGCTCTAAAACCTTTAAAAGAAGATCAAAACTTAGCATCAACGAACCCAGATAAATATTTCTCATTTTCCTGGGATCTACAAAAGGCACTTCCATATCCCAAATTATCAGTTTCTGTTGCGTACTATAAGCGAAATATGTATGTTCTTAATGAAGGTTTCCATAATTTTCATGATAACAGAATTCATATGTATACATGGGAAGAAACTGTAGCATCTAGAGGCGCGGAAGAAATACCATCTTGCTGCCTGAAGCACATTCAGAATGTTACCCAAGATCATATTGTAGCAGACAGTGACATGTGTACCGGGACAAAACCGAAATATTAAGCTCGCATTGATGTGTTTAAGGATTGTTCAATCAGCTGATAAACGGTATTGACCACAAATTTTTGTTGTTGGGTCATTCATTTCTTCCAAACGACAGAGATTTTGGAATTGTGGAAACAGTATTAAAGAAAAAGGATCAGTTAAATACTGCTCAAGACTATTATAATGCCATAAAGACTTGACGAAAAAAAAATAGCTTCATTTTGTATGAACCGAAAAGAGAAGATTTTGTCTCAACCAAATCTCTAGAAGAGGCAATATCAAACAGGAAAAAAAATACGGACGGAGAATTTGTAAAGTTGCTGAAAATATGTTGGATGAGGTTTAAAAGGGATGAACCGCACAAATTTTTTTACAAAACGAGTATGGAAGAAAATACTCCATTTAAAATAATTATTTTATATGGAAAAAAAGGAAGACCTAAAAATCTCAGCAAAATTACCACTGTATAAAACTCAAAACCTATAACAAAAGTGAAATATGATGAGTTTAATGCCTTACATTCTACCTATTTACCATGAATACTTCAATATGCTAACTGTAAAGGAGAATTAAGTTTAAAATATAATATTTTTTTGTTATCTTAATGAAGTAATTTACATTTTACGCTTGTTTATTTATATCGCCTTTTTAATATAACTGAAATTAATTCTTAATAAACTTGGTTACTCGTGTATTTCAATGTCTTCATTTTAATTATTATTTTTTTACATTGAAAATCCATTTGGGTAAAGCTAATGTCTATAAAAATATGGACTTTAATTTACTCTTGTTTTTATTTCTTATTATATGTTATTTTTGAAAGTGGTATAAGTCCATTTGGAGCTAAAAATTGTCTCATAATGGTTTATTTTTTAAATAATTATAATAATTAGTATTTCATAATAAAATTTAAAAGGTGTATAGTGTTAAAAACATCACTGGAATATATTAACGTTTGCCAATATTTTTAAATTAACTCAAACGCAAACCCTTAAATATCTCGATACATGAAAAAATGGACAGCTCAATTATTGCTAGTTATTTTATCGATTATTATGTAAGATTCTATCTCACGCTAAAGAAGAAATTAAATTTAGTCCCGGAATAATTAATGACAATGAAAAAATGTTGTTGAAAGTGCGTCTTCATTTTCAATATTCAATTCCATTTTCATAATTTAATTTAATCTAGTACATGTTTTTTTTTCTTAAATAGTTTAGTATTCATAAAATATAATACTTTCATGATTGAAGACGTGGAGACTTTACGACTCTACAAAATGTTCGTTCAAACCAGTGCTTAAATTATCCCTCCAACCACCAGGTGAAGAAAAGTGTACTAAATAATTTTTGTTGATTTTTACAATTTGCCTTTATTTAATTGATCCAAACTCATTCCATATTCATAACTCATTAGAAGAACGCTGAAGTCCAGGAGCGAACAACGCCGTCGGCCAGAAGAGGAGAAACAAGCAACAAGAAGCGGCCCAGCCAGAAATTTGAGGCCTTCAGTCTCATTTTTCTTCTTACAAATCTTGTCTCCTACCTTATCCTCGTTAAACAAAATCCATAAGTGGATCCTTCTGCCTCCTTATTCATTCTCCTTTGGAATGCGAATGGTGGTCGCACCCACACTAACAAACTGACTACTTCACGACAAGAACATCGAAGTAGCTCTTATTACTGAAACAAGACTTACAAGTAAACGACTATTTACTGTTCGACAGTACCAGAGTTATCGAAATGACACCCAGATGGAAGAGCTCATGCAGGTGGCATTATCCATAACTCCATTTCCCATCACATAGTTCCTTTGGTATCACAATATTTCCTTCAGTCCACTGTGGTGTCAATCAGCACCTTCACTTTCCCCCTTACTCTAGTATCAGTTTACTGCCCTCCCAATAATCCATTTCCAATTCCCAATTCATTTCCATTCTAGACTCCATCGGACATCGTTTCCTTGTAGGTGGGAACTTTATAGCAAAGCACCAACACTGGGGGTCAAGATCCACTAATACACGAGGACGTGCTTTGCTGTCTGCACTCACACGGAAACATTGCTCCACTATCACTCCTGACACAGCCACCTATTGGCCATCTGATCCCAACCGGAATCCTGATCTCCTTGACTTCTGACCTCCCATCATCATAGCCCTTTATTATTAACCAGTTCCCTAAGAGCAATTCACAAACTGCCTCCTCCTTCATTTATTAGGGGCCCAGTCAATTGGGACCAATTCCGCCTGCTTCTTACATATTCCATGGACCTTAAAGTGTCCCAGAAAACATACCAAGAACTAGACGATGCAGTGCATTATTTCACTGCTATGAACCATGGGTCGGCTTGGGAGGCATCATCACCCCACCACCATCCAAAAATTCACAATCAAAATCGTAAACCTTAACATCT
This sequence comes from Acanthosoma haemorrhoidale, assembly GCA_930367205.1. NCBI lineage: Eukaryota > Metazoa > Arthropoda > Insecta > Hemiptera > Acanthosomatidae > Acanthosoma > Acanthosoma haemorrhoidale. The sequence goes on along the minus strand of OV884015.1, from coordinate 80,113,383 downwards.
CAAAGACATAATCCAATCCAAACGCCACTCCAAAACCGTGTGGCAAATATCCCAACACATCCTGCTTATCGCCGCTCGTACAATCAGTACTGCAGATTGGTGAAGCGGCAATTGGCATCCTTCCGTTCTTCTTCTCTCTGTCTACCGACGATAACTCTTTGTGGACTGTAGCTAAAAAATACCTAAACGTATTTCCCAATACGTCTTTCCTATACTTTGACACCTCACCTTTCTCATCAAAACCATACTCACAGCACAACTGTTGAAGATTTTCTCACTTCACCTGAGGTCAAATACCTTCTGAAATACTTACCTTACCGAAAATCCCCTGGATATGATCTCCTTACTCCTCGAATTCTCAAAAAACTTCCTCCTAAAGCCATAATCTTCCTAGCCTACATTTATAATTGCATTACCCGAACGGCACACTTTCCTCTCCTCTGGAAACATTTCATTATTGACGTATTCACCGAAGATGGTAAACCACCAAATGATGCCTCCTCTTAACCTCCAATTAGTCTACTCCCTATCCTTTTAAAAATATTTGAAAAACTACTATTAAAACGTCTACTTCCAATTGTTAAATCCAAAAACCTTTTTCTTCACACCAGTTTGGTTTCGGTCAACGACAATCTACTACTCAACAAGACCTTCGCGTAGTTGATCACATTTCCTCAGTCCTTGAAACCAAACAGAATTGCACTGGTACATTGCTGGACATGCTTAAGCTTTTGACAGGGTTTGGAACGCAGGTTTGCTTTACAAGCTCAAAAGATATTTACCACAGACCCTTTTCCTTATCCTAAAGTCGTACCTTTCAAACCGCTTCTTTTAAGTCCGCTGTGGTTTAGAATATTCCAACTACTATCCCTTAAAAGCAGGAGTTCCACAGGGCAATGTCCTATACAATAACCTATACACCGCTGATGTCCGCTCTACCCCCAATACCTTCTTGGCATTTGCACAATTGCAGATGACACTGCAGTCTTGTCATCCCCCAGACCCCGGACATAGCATCCCATAACCTTCAAAAACACCTTGATGAGTTTGAGTATCGGTGCATCCAATGGCGGATCAAAGTTAATGAAGCAAAATGCTCCCACATTACCTTCACCCTCCGTCGCAAGTCTTGTCCAATAGTTTATTTTGATTCCTTTCCTCTCCCTGTATCCAAGGCAGTACGGTACTTATACTTAGTCTTCCATCTCGACAAACGACTGACCTGGAACCCACATACGAGGCTAAAAAGACAAGAACTAAACAGACGCTTTGGACAACTGTACAGAAAATAAATTACTAATCTACAAAGTTATTCTTCAAAAGCCAATCTGGACATACGGAATAGAGCTATGAGGGACAGCAAAAAAGTCGAACATCAAGCGTATCCAATCCTTTCAATCAAAAGTCCTGAGAACAATAGTAAATACCCTTTATTACGTCAGCAACAAAACCCTTCATAACGATCTTAATATACCTTACATTCTTGAACTAATCCCTTCCAAGTTCATGATATTCCATAGTAACCTATCCAACCACCCTAATCCCGTAGCACAGGCAGTGCACTGCACCACTCATCCCTATAATCCTCCTCGGATACTGAAACGGCACTAGTCTCGTGACGTGCTATAAATCTGTGACAGTGGTAGTCCTGGAAATGACTAGTTTCTTCAATCAAGTACTGAGCGTATGAGGATCTCGCGCTCTTCGTCAGCATCCACTGGCTAGTATCCTCTTTCGTAGGTGAGGAAGGTGAAAACCATGTGTTTGACTTTGGCTAATTACAGTAAACATTGTAAGATGAATAAATAAAACCTTACATAAAAATTTGCAGACATAAAATTCCAAGTGCTTTTTGTAAAAAAAAAATCGCCATAGATCGAATCATGCAAATCTTCCAAACCGACAACGCGAATTCGTCACAGTTAGTTAAAGGAATAATGTAATCTAATTTCATAAATATACCTCTGATTTAAGAGCATAACATACTAAAACCAAGGAATGGGTTCACCTGGTATTCGGAGGGTTAAGCGGATATATGTGCAACATTATTATAGGTGAAAACAAAACAATATGGATTATTTAGTGTCCCCATCACCTTTACCCTCTGCCTTTAGCCCCGTCCACTAGTTTTTGTTAATTCCATCCCTCTTCCTGTATCAAAGACAGTACGGTATTTAGGTTTCCATCTCGACAAAAGGCTAAAAATACAATAACTTAACAGACGCTTTGGACAACTATACAGACTACTTGAATCCCATCTCTCAATAAAAAATAAATTACAAATTTACAAAGTTATACTAAAGCCAATCTGGACATACGGGATAGAGCTCTGGGGGACAGCAAAAAGTCGAACATCAAGCGCATCCAATCCTATCAATCAAAAGTCCTGAGAACAATAGTTAATGACCCTTATTAGGTCAGCAACAAAACTGTTCATAACGATTTTAATACACCCTACATGCTTCCAATGAATGAGGGAACTCATCCCTTCCAAGTTCATGAAATTCCATCGAAATTTATCCTCCCACTCCCTACCACAGTCATTACGTTGCGCCACCCATCCCAATAGTCATCATCGGAGACTAAAGCGGCAGTGACCTCGTGACCTACTACAAATACGTGTCAGTGGGATTCCTGGCAATGTCCAGTTTCTCTAATCATGTCCTGAGTGTCTGTGGCCATCACCTTTATTAGTCAGTTTAGTCCAGTCACGTATACTGTATATCATTATACTTGTTAATTCATTATATAATTTCTATAAAATAGCAAACCCTGTATATAATGTAGTGATGCTACAGGAAATACAAAATAATTTGTAAATAGATTCACCTGAGGATCTATAATTATATATAATTATCTGTAAACTTAAAGGGGCTATTAAAGAAAAAAAAAAAAATGAATAACTGTTATGAACACTCTTAATCATCACAGGTAATGACAGGTAACTACCACGAACCTCAGCACCAGAGGACACGCCAGAACTATATGTTTGTCTCCCCGAAGCAGCTCAAGGCGATTCTTCGCCGGTGTCAGGGAAACCGAGCACCAGGGGGCGACGGGGTGCAAACGGTGTTGCTGAAACAGCTGCCGAGGAGAGGAATTGCCCAACTCGTTAACCTGTATAATTCATGTATCAGGTTGCGATACTTCCCGACACCGTGGAAACAAGCTGTCTTGTTCCCGCTGCGCAAGCCCACAAAGAGAGGCAACCACCCAGCTCACTATCGCCCGATTAGTCTCCTCCCTCACATGGGGAAGATTCTCGAAAAGATAATACTGAACTACCTGAAGGAGTTCTGTTCGGAAAATGCTATCATTCCGTACGAGCAGACAGGTTTTCAGGCTCATCTGAGTACAGAACATCCGCTTGTTGAAACGGAAGCCACCCTCGGTATCAACAAGAATACAGCAACTGCTATGATCTCGGGGACTGCACCTAGGCTTTCGACTCAGTGTCCCACGGGATGCCGTGCCGACAGCTTTGTGACTGGGAATGCCCAGAGCAGCTATACACCACGTTGGTTTCGTTCTTGAAGAACAGACCGGTGAGGGTACGGGTGGGTGGTTGCCTCTCTAACCCATTCCCTCTGACTTGTGGAGTTCCTCATGGTGCGGTTCTGTCTCCGGTTCTTTGCAGCATGTACACATCTGAAATTGTTGGGACAAATTATAAGAAAGCTACTGTAATCGCTTTCGCCGACGACATTGCGGTTTACAGCAGCAGCATGAGTGCACAAAGAGCTCTTACACACGCCAAGTCAGTTTGTAACGTTATCAGTGACAGACTGGGCATGTTAAACATCAGTGTAAACGCCGGGAAGACCGACTGCGCAATCTTCTCCCTTCAAAAGGGGAAAAAATCCTTGCCAAAATCGTACAGCATAGGAGGGCAAGAGAACTCACCAGCTTTCTCAATGCACTATTTGGGTATAAAAATGGATAGGCATCTCCATTTCTCTACTCATTTTAGTTATAAATTACAAATAAAAATTAAAAAGTACGACAAAGGTCTTACCGGTGGCTATCGCACTTGCTTCACCTAACCTGTCGCTTCGTCTCAAATTGATGATATATAAATGTGTCCTCCGGCCAGCTCTGCTGTACGGTGCCCCGCATTTACCCACTTGACTGACAATGCAGCCAAATGTCTCCAGCACTTCCAGAATGGGATCATGCGAAAAGTGGTCCGACACACCTCTTTCGAGAGGTTGAAGAACCCTGATCTGCACCCGTTGCTTGGTGTGCCGTGGGTGAATTCATCCGCCGGAGGCACATTACGTTTTTTTGACTCGTTTCAGCACCGGACAAACCCAGTGTTTAACACTATGACCCCACCCGCATCGATGGCAACAGACTGTCGGTGAAAAATTAGGTTAAGAATTAGTATGTAAGTTAGTTTTAAGATTGATCAAAAAGGTGAGCCCCATCACCTTTATTAGTCAGTTTAGTCCAGTCACGTATAATGTATTGTATAACTAATATGTATTATATATAATTATCTGTAAATTTGAAGGGGCTATGAAAGAAAAAAAAAAAAAGAAAAAATAACTGTACGTATGGTATGAATGAGACTACTGATCGCAGCTACTTATTTCCCAATAAAAGACAGTTTGTAATTTTATATAATGATTGTTGTTTGCTAATAAAAGTATGGATTATTTGAAAACAGAGAATTTTAGAAATAATCGCTCATTTGTCTCATATATATAAAAATAGTTTTGTTGGCAGTTTACACATATTCAACATGCAAATGAATGTCATGTAAATATACATATAACCTTTTGAAACTCATTGAGCCATAAATCAAAAAGAATGTCTGTTCAGAGAAGCAATTCCAGCTAAAGAAAATTTTTTGTAGCTTTTTATTATTCCTTTGAAAACACGTCCTTTACTTTTAATGGTACAATATGACTTATACTCTTTTAAAAAAAAGTCACTTACGACGAATTAAATACCTTCCCCCCGTAATAAAATCTATGATTTAATAGTGAATGAAACGAAATTATCTACTATCGCTGGTCAAATTGCTGTATAAGTAATTTGAGAAAAATAAATCTTCGTTTTAGGCTTGTTAGTGTGTTGTAAAAGTTCTTTTATAGCATTTACCATCGTGCATTTACCATTACAACGTTGACTTATAAGTCGACGATTAATATTTAAAACAAGAAGGATGTGAAATGTTCAGGCCGCGAAACGTTATATAGCCATTTAACAACGACCTTTCGACATTATACAACTTTCTGGGCAAGTTGCACAAACGTGCGACCATCCCACGGACCTGAGACAGAAGGGTAGTCCTTGCGACACCTTTGACATGGAAATAGGGTTGTTAGAGCGGTTGCACCTGGGGTTGGCGATGACATCTGACAAGTAAATTAGTTAGCTTAACAGAAAAAAAAAAAAAGTTACCTCTCAATAGAAAACTGGACGGGCTTGAATTCTGGTGGACAGCAAAGTACTTTTTAACAGATTTACGGTCTAGACATAGATATAAAATCTATTATCCGTTTTATTTTAAATCTATAAAGATTGAGTGGCTTTATGGAGTAGAGCTTTTTTTTTAAGTTTTTTTATAAGTTGAGTTTGCCAGGGTCTCCCAACCCAATCAACAATGCTCGACTCCACCTTCTACTCTCTCCTTATTTCATCTCTTATACAGAAGAACGTCACCATAAGATGCACTAGGTTGCCCAGTTTAACGTGCAAGCGACTACTAAACTCTATACTCAATACAGTGAACCAAGAAATTTTATAAACAAGCTTCCTTATAACCTTCATTTGTCAGTTTTAAGTTATACTTGTGTGTTTTTGTTTCTGTAATATTTCTATAAGATCTTCCTTGTCTATGCCATTTTATAACTAATTTTAAGATTAAACATTTTGTCAATTGAAATCACGCATACAATTGTTATTCATTTCGCCCTGTTGTAACCGACGAATATTTTACAGGCACACGGTGAATTAAGCTTTCAGTTTCGAAATCACTTGTTGCCGTCACATAATGACAATGCTATTCCACTCGTTATAATTCGTTTGAAGATCAGATTAAAATTAAAATTGGATGTGAAAACTCTTTGTAGGCAGTCAAGCTTGAAGAGCTATTGTTAATCTTTCTAACACAAAAATTGAATCTGGGAAGAAAAAAAAAGGTTAAAGTCCAAGACATGTTAGATTAGACACTTCTTATTTTATTCTTATTAATGTTGATGTTATTCGATGCTGACGGTATGTTTGTGAAGAAGAATTTCTTTAATCCTATCTCGGAATACTAGTCCTTATGTCTGTCCCTTAAACTTGAAGTTAGATTCTAATCTGAGTGAGCTAGATTTTATTTTTACCAGACGATTGACAAAAATAATCATTCTGGTTAGGTGGCAAAATATCGATTGTGTATGTCATGGGAGGAAAAAATTAAACAAAAGAACGAACACCAAAACACATACATCTTAAGATCGGGGGAGGGGGGAGAAAGAACGATAAAAAGTTATTATATGGGTTCGACCCCGATATGTAAATGTAATGTTGTATAATTAGAATTAATATTAAGAGATGGAATTTGAGTGGTGGGAGCTAAAAGGCACTATCAGGTATAGATGGTCGCAGATGTGCTTTTAGTAGTATAATTCCTTTATTGTGCAATAATTACAATCTGCCTTTTATAAGGCAATAAGTAATTAAGATATATGCTCTCATTCATACAATAGATGTGCTTTTGAAGAACCCAAATGGATTCATGTGATTATTTTATGGTCCCTCATAAAGACAGATTCGAGGACAGATTACAACCCTCCTTTTTGTGTCACAAAACGAACTGCCAGAAGGGATATGAGACTCAGGAGGACTTCGACAGTGTTTTGAGTCACATACTGACTTGTTCACGGTCATATTCCTTAATACTAGGCCCAAAAGTACATCAGACGAAGCAGCAAAAAACAGTTCGTTTTGAGGCCAAGTTCCAGAGCGGATCTTAAACTTCTGTGACCAGACATAGGGATGAGGACTTTTTCTTGATCTGGACCCATCAACTTTTGAAGTCATTGTTGTTAGAAGTACGAAATATTTTTTATTGTTAGCTACACCTATTTTCATCATTTTTAGTCATTATTCATACGTTAGCCTTATTCATATTAAAACACTCTTAATAAAATATATTGTGTATGAAATTCTAGTTGATATAATTTATATCCTTCCACTTCCACGACCATTCAAATAATTGGGTTTAGAGACAATTGTGACTCTGCGTAAATTAATTGAATATTTTTTAGCAAGATACTAGAAAAACTGCTTTATTGTGATAAAATCACAATCTGCCTTATTGGGCAATAAGTAATTGTGATATTTTTAGCAAGGTAACTTTACTCTGATGCACTGGGCTCAGGAGATGTTAGTAGTGAAATGGCATCCTATTTAAATCACGTATTCCAATTATTCAACAAGAGTGTTGAATCTAAACATTCAACTAGAGTAAGTTTTACATATAACTTCTTTATTGTGCTAAAACTGCCTTGTTTGGCAGTAAGCAATTGAGATAAATGTTCACATTCATACCATAATTACAATTTATCATTCACTCGCACATTCATAGAATATTTACAAACTGCCCAGAGGCCGTCCAAATCCACATGGTTGTCACCTCCCTCACATGGAAAAGAGGAAACGGAGTCTTTGAGAGTCCCCCACGCTCCCCCGTCAGTAGCTTCCCCGGATACGAACCAGTGGAGGCTGGCGAAGAGCGCGAGAGCCACATACGCTCAGGACATGATTGGAAAAACTGGCCATTGCCAGGACTCCCACTGTCACCCATTTATAGCAGGTCACGAGACCACTGCCGTTTCAGCCTCCAAGGAGGATTATAGGGATGAGTGGGGCAGTGCAATGACTGTGCTACGGGATTAGGGTGGTTGGATAGGTTGCTATGGAATTTCATGAATTTGGAAGGGATGAGTTCAAGAATGAAAAGTATATAAAGATCGTTATGAAGGGTTTTGTTGCTGACTTTGAAGTAGTCTGTACAGTTGTCCAAAGCGTCTGTTTAGTTTTTGTCTTTTTAGCCTCGTGTGTGGGTTCAAGGTCAGTCGTTTGTCGAGATGGACGCCTTATTACCGTACTGTCTCGGATACAGGGAGAGGAAAGGAATTAAAATAAACTATTGGACAAGACGCGACGGAGAGTGAAGGTGATGTGGGAACATTTTGCCTCATTAACTTTGATCCACCAACGGTTGCACCAATACTCGATCTCAAGGTGTTTTTGAAGGTTATGGGATGCTATATCGGGGTCTGAGTGGGTTGACAAGACTGCAGTGTCATCTGAAAATGTTGCCAAGAAGGTATTGGGGGTAGAGGGGACATCAGTGGTGTATAGGTTATAGAAGATTGGACCCAGGACACTGCCCTGTTGAACTCCTGCTTTTATGGGATAGTAGTAGGAATATTCATTACCACAGCGGACTTGAAAGAAGCGGTTTGAAAGGTAGGAATGTAGGATTAGGAAAAGAGTCAGTGGTAAATTTAAGTCTTTTGAGCTTGTAAAGCAAACCTGCGTGCCAAACCCTGTCAAAAGCTTGAGCTATGTCCAGAAATGCAGCAGTGCAATACTGTTTGGTTTCAAGGGCTGAGGAAATGTGATAAACAACGTGAAGGCCTTGTTGAGCAGTGGAATGTCGTTGACGGAAACCAAACTGGGGTGTAGGAAAAAGGTGTTTGGATTCAACAATTGAAAGTAGACGTTTTAATAGGAGTTTTTCAAATATTTTTGAGAGGATAGGGAGTATTAGGGAGAGGGCTAATTAGACGGTAAGATGAGACATCATTGGGTGGTTTACCAGGTTTGGCGAATAGGACAATAATGGCATGTCTCCAATGAGGAGAGGAAAGTGCGTCGTTCGAATAATGCAATTATAGATGTAGGTTAGGAAGATTATGGCTTTAGGAGGATGTTGAGAATTTGAGGAGTAGGGAGATCATATCCAGTGGATTTTCGGTAAGGTAAGTATTTCAGAAGGTATTTGACCTCAGGTGAAGTGAGGAAATCTTCAAAAGTTGTGTTATGAGAATTTTTTTGATTAGAAAGGTGAGGTGTGAATGTATAGGAAAGATACAGAGCGAATTCTTCCGACCAACCCCATCCGAAGCCACCCAGGAGCCATCATCACTGTGAACACATCAGAGTGGGTATGAAACAGGATGATGCTTTAGGATTTTATTAGTTACATTCCACAGGGTTATCCCTGGTAGACAGAGAAGACAGGTGGAATTGAAAGAAGCGCAACGGAGGGATGCCAATTGCCGCTTCACCAATCTGCAGTACTGATTGTACGAGCGGCGATCGGCAGGATGTCGGGACCTTTGCCACACTGTTCTAGAGTAGCGTTTGGATCGGATTAGGTCTTTGAGATGCTGTGGTAAAATATTTTGATTGTGAATTTTTGGATGGCAGTGGGGCGATGATGCCTCCCAAGCCGACCTCTGAACCAGAGTAGTGAAAGAATGCACTGCATCGTCTAGGTCTTGGGATGTTTTCAGGGATACTTTTATGTCTACGGAATATGTAAGAAGCTTGCGGAATTGGTCCCAATTGACTGGGTCCCTAATAAATGAAGGAGGAGGCAGTTAGTTAATTGATCTTAGGGAAATGGTTAATAATAAAGGGCTATGATCGGAGGAGAGGTCATGGAGGCGTGTGAATGAATAGTTTAGTGTTCCTAAACTATTGTAGAAGAAAAAGTCAAGGAGATCTGGATTTCGGTTGGGATCGGTGGCCAATACGTGGCTGTGTCAGGAGAGATCGTGAAGCAATGTTTCCGTGTGAGTGCAGACAGCAAAGCACGTCCTCGTGTATTCGTGGATCTTGACCCCCAGTTTTGGTGCTTCGCATTAATGTCCCCACCCACAAGGGGGACTGGATTCTAGAAAGGAAATGGATTATTCAGGGGGCAGTAAAATGATGCTAGAGTAAGGGGGAAAGTGAAGGTGCTGATTGACACCACAGTGGACTGAAGGAAATCATGTGCTACCAAAGGAACTATGTGATGGGATATGGAGTTATGAACAATGGCAGCGGTACCTGCATGAGCTCTTCCATCTGGGTCATTAGTTCGATAAGTCTGGTACTGTCAAACAGTAAATGGTCTTGTTTCAGTAATGAGAGCTACATCGATGTTCTTGTCGTAGAGTAGTGCTGCCAGTTCGTTAGTGTGGGTGCGAACACCATTCGCATTCCAAAGTAGAATGGATAAGGAGCCGGAAGGATCGACTTATGGATTTCGTTTAACGGGGATAAGGTAGGAGACAAGATTTGTAAGAAGGGAAATGAGAGGGGTAATTAGGGTTCTGAACTCTGTAAGGAATGAGGTTTAAAGGCTGGTGAGATCCGAAGAACTTGAAGGTGGAGGAATATGCGAGATGTGTGGTTGAGTATGGGATAGAGTTTGCGGGTTGGCGGGATGAACGGAATGCTGGGGAAGATGAACTTGTGGACAGGGAGTGGGCGGTGCCTGTGACTGCTCTCTGTTCCGGACTGCATCGGCAAAAGTGACAGAAGGCCTCAAATTTCTTGCTGCTTCTTGAGCTACTGCTTCTCTTGTTCTAGCCGACAACGTTGTTCGACCCTGGACTTCAGAATTCTATAAGCTTCGCAGCCCTTATAGTTGGCCGGGTTGCCTTGATTACATAGAATACATACTGCAGGTTATTTCAGGGGCTTCTTACACAATCCACTTTTGTGCTGCCCACTGCACTTTACACACCTGGGAGGGTGGTGGCGGTACGATTTTGTCCTACGGCAGTTACGGCACTAGACGATGTCGCGTTTGGGATACGGTTATTCGACCTGTATACTAGTGTAGTACAGGCGTGTTAGATCGTATATCTTCTCCACTCCAGGTGTTCGCACAAGATCGACAAAGAACAGTGGTAACGCCGTTTTGATTAATTCATCTTGTTGCCTATCCTCGCGTAACACGTTCGTTATTTAGAGTAAATTAGAAAAGTTTTTTTTTTTAAATCCTCCGAAAATAAAACTCTCCAAAAACTAGTTTAGTAGAATGGCCGTTTATTTATTGTACGAGAGTTGTTTTTTTCGCTTATGTTCCTGTACGTGGTGGGCATGTAAGTAAATGGATGCTATCTTAATTTCATATTAGGAATCGAGGTACTACCTTCCCCCTTTTGCTTTGTGGGGGGGGGGGGCAGCACTTAAGGCTTCGAGAAATTTGATATTGATTTTATTAAATTTACAAGGAAAAGGTAATACCATATATTGCCTTGTATATGTCTTGTGCCATATGTCTTGTAAGGTAATTTGCTAATTCATTATTTGTAGTGCACATTGCCTGAATTAGCTAACATTATGTAACTGATTTTAAATAATTTATAAAGTAAACTAATAATGAAAAATTAAACAATAAATAAAATATATGCATAGAAAGTACAGTCTAACTTCCGGATATGACTAACTCCGGAAACACTGCAAGAACAATCACTACCCGACCAGCAGAAATCAATCGATAAAAAAATTATTTATGAATACAATGCATACTAAAAAAAATGAAAGCATTTTTAATGAACGTAGGCCGTAATTGTAGAGGTGATTCAATCTGGGGGATCCCAGCAACTGCAGGCTGGTCTTTCACGTGAAAGTCTTACCTAACACTTAACAACGGGTAATTTATGCTCTCAAAGGCACCTTGACAAAGCTGTTTGGCATCTGTATTTGAACCCGTACAACGTATACCAAACCAATTATGAGCCATTTAATAACGGTTATTTTCGCAGTGAGTGACTTGTTTTGATTGACGACTTGGTAACGTAAACTTTGCACCTCACTCATTTAATGTTGAAATATTGTTATAGGTACCTTTGTGAAGGGTACGACTCTAATCAACATAAATGAAAAGCTCAATCAAAATTGAAATTGAATGGTAAACGAGCGCGTGAAATGGAAAGTAGCGACCCTGTTAATGTCACGCTTGACGGTAGCGTGCCAAATTTGGTGCAGACATCACTACTGAATTAGAAGCTTTTACGGAACCCACCCGTTTTTATTATTAACAAACCCATAAATTGAGCCTTACCTTGTTGTATATTTTTGTAGTAAGCGGTGAAGAGAATCGCTTAAGAGGCGATCATGAGCCGGTGAACTGATAGAGCGCTTCGCGAAACCAGAAGCCATTCGCTAAGTGTCAGTAGGAAAGGAACCTGCGAAGTGCTTCAAAGGTCCATAATGATTCTCTAATCTAGTGGAGTTCAGCGTGAACAACGTATCATTAATAATAATGGGAATATGTATAGGTTATGTGTTGTAGGTGAATAAATCGAAGTTTCGTACAATATTAAATTGAATTATGAAGCATGCTGCTTTTTTTACTGAGATGCCATTTAACAGACTTTCAGCAAAGAGAAACAGGCTAGAGGCTCTGTTAATGTACGGATGCCGAAGAGAAATAGTAAGCATAAAGTTGGGAACGATAGTATCAGGGTAGGGGCATTATTTCTTCATAGAATAGGATCAGGTGAAATCAAGATATCGCGTGGGCGGTGTCACCAGACCAATCCTATTGGTCTATCCCTTATTCCATAAATTAACCCCAATCTCTGTAACACTTTCAGGCATATTGTCTTGTTGCAATTTCCTTCCATGATGATTCCAGAATGAACTATGACTGAAAGGTGTTATGATTTGAGGATATCATTTTATTTATCATCACCAAATTTTCTGAGAATATCGAGTTTCTCTTCATCTAAGAAAATAATGTCAGTCACGGGCTATTATTGAGATCAAGTTTATTTTGTTCATTTGGCAGAAAGTGCATAAACGATGTGTGCCATGACACACGCCGAAAGATGAAGCAAATGTTGCGTAAGTATATGCTGCTATAGGTAAGCAATACGAAGGTTGATAAATTTCCGTTGGTTGTTTAGATGCTGATGCGGCAGAAGCCACCGCTTGTGAAACGCTTGGCACTGCCCAGCTGTCATGTAACAAATAACAACAGTGTCCAGGTGCTTCTGGAGGTAATTGGCAGAAACAACGCTAAACGTCGTTCCAGGTAAGACTAGTTTATCCTCTACTCAGATACGACAGGAAATAATCATTGCATACTAAATTTATATTAAATATCTTCTATTTGTATTTGAAAATATATTTTGCTAGATTTTATTTCGTCCCAATTGCCTGTTTATGAAGTACTTTTTGAGACCCCAGTTCGACATAGAAATATAAAATTTTACAAGTAAAAAACAAACTGTTATCTCAGTAAAATATTATTAAATATAATTAATTAAATAAAAAATGTGATGTGACGAATAATAGCTCTTAACTTCCTGATTAACATTATGTTATTTCAGTTGTTATTAAAAAAAAAAATAATACATAAAAAATAAATAAATAAAAACAGTCATGATTATAAGCGTCCTTAATTTTAAATAAACCGTCGGAAAAATGAATTTTAAATAAACGGAATGAGAGAAAACAATGCCGTTTTCTTCAAATTTAAGCTGTTATCCTCAGTTGCTCGCACGTTTCCCTCACTACAACCTGCAAATTCACTCGAAGTTCGGTTGTAACTTCATAAAACGCTACTGTTTAATAAACAGTATTGTGGTGAGATCGAGAAGTATCGATTTAAATGTATGAATCTACAACGGACACAAACCATACAGTATGGAAGCCCCGTATGTACTGCCGTACTTCAAGTTAAGTGGCTTGTGGTAATGAAGGAGACGTGCAAGCAACAGAAGATGACAGCTTAGGGCTATCGAAAACTTGATAACTTACATTGTGAAGTATTAATTTAAACTCTTAATTGCGTGACGATTCACATTTGAATTGATTTTTTAACTAAATGGTCCCAGGCATTATGAGAACAGACGAGAAATGAATTATATATACTTTAATAAAATATTGATGAGTCCAGAAAAACCACCTGATATGTTGGGGTATCACAAACTGTTGCACCTGCCAGTGAATGTGTTACGACACCGTGGGTTGGGTTCGATGGACAGAGTTGTAACTCTCTTCATTGGACTTATCATATAAAATTACAATTTGAATTCAATCTTAGCAGAGGGCTATCTATTTTCAGGCGTGGACCATCAGTGAATCAGTGACCCGACTAGGCCAGATCCGGTGACCCACTGCGACCGGCCTCTTTCAAAAGTTCCTAGTGGGCGTTCTTCTTGGAGTCCGCTTTTGTAACTCAGCATAACCTGACATACTTTTACTTTCAACTCGCTCAGTCATAGAGGAGTGCTGGCGAGGGAGCATCTGTCACCGATATGCTGCTGCAAGTAAGTTTTTTTCACGATAATGCTTTAGCGTAATCAATATTTAGTACTTATTAACACGCAACATGAAATAATGCAAGATATATACAGCTTACATAATAAATGACACCGTGAAGAATACATCGTAAATTATTTTCATGAATATCACTCAATTGACAGCTATTCAAAAATGTTGCATTGTATCCTTCCCTCCCCATTCGATTAAGAGCATTCATTTCAGTATTTTATGTACTATAATAAATACGAGTCTAATTTTCTTTATTCGTGTATAAATATTAAAATATTACGGGGTGGAAAGAAGTTGAAGGGTCTCAACATCCACACACAATCGGACGGAGGAGTCACCACCTATTTAATGATTCTAAATTCAGGGCATTTTTGACAAGAATACTTCATTTTATTTGTTAAACCACTTGAATAGTGAAAACACCTTTTTAACGTGTAAAAAAATTGGATGTACTTTACTTATACAATAGTAGACCAAGCGACATAAAGTTTTTTTGGAGTAAGTTGACTTTGTACAAACAGACTTTTTACTACTAGACTTGATATTCTATCAGTACTTGTTTGTTATCAAAGTACTGGCAGTATATAAATTATTAAGTCTATTTGTAAAAGTCAAATTAATCAAAACAAATTTTGTGTCGTTTGGTCTACCACTGCATAACTACGTCCAGTTGAAAAAGGCTAAAATATTCCCATGCAAAAAAACTATTAAAACCTATTAAGGTCGCATTAAAAAACATACATTTTAATCGTAAACAGTTTCTGAGACAGGACTTGAGATATGCTAGTAGTTCTATAGATGTTTTTTCAGGTTTGATTTTTTCATCATACATTAGTAATTTAACCAAAAACTAGTCAGTAGTTGTTATCACACTTTTAAATTTTCAGATGAATTGAATAATTTTTACGACCACTATCATTGAATAAACATAGCCTAAATGAATGCAGAACCTCCTCTCTTCTCTCTTCCATAAAAGTAAACATAACAACAGTCATAGAATAGAAACATTTCAGTTTTAATTTCAAACCGTTAACAGAAAAAAAAATCAACACAATGTTATTTCAATTTTTAATCTATTTAACTATGTTTTAGAATGTTTAACCTATATTATCATTCCAAACGGCTGACCTGGAACCCACATACGAGGCTAAAAAAACAAGAACTAAACAGACGCTTTGGAAAACTGTCCATACTACTTCAAAGAACATCCCATCTCTCAATAGAAAATAAATTACTAATCTAGAAAGTTATACTTAAGCCAATCTGGACGTACGGATTAGAGCCATAGGGGACAGCAAAAAACTCGAACATCAAGTGTATCCAATACTTTCAATCAAAAGTCCTGAGAACAATAGTAAATGCTCTTATTACGACAGCAGCAAAACCCTTCATAATGACCATAATATACCTTACATTCTCGAACTCATCCCTTCCAAGTTCATGAAATTCCATAGTAACCTAACCAACCACCCTAATCCCGTAGCACAGTCATTTAACTGCTCCACTCATCCCTATAATCCTCCTCGGAGACTGAAACGGCAGTGGCATCGTGACCTGCTATAAATGCTTGACATTGGGAGTCCTGGCAATGGCCAGTTTCTCCAATCATGTCTTGAGCGTATGTGGCTCTCACACTCTTGGCCAGCCTCCACTCCCTCATATCCGGTTACGCGGCTGACGGAGGAGCGTGGGGGACTTCCCAAAACTCCGCTTCCTCTTTCGCATCCAAGGGAGGTGACAACCATGTGGATTTGGAAGGTATCTGGGTTGTTTGTAAATATTGTATGAAAGAGCAAGTGAATGAAAATTGTAAATATGGTATGAATGAAAACATTAATCACAATTACTTATTGCCCAATGAGGCAGATTGTTATTTCATCATAATAACGCAGGTATATTAATAAAAAAAATAATATTTTCATTCATGAGCTCACCTTAAGTGTAGTTTAGTACTATCAATATATCAATATAACTAACTCAATTAGCTCAAGATTATTGCACACATCTTACTCAAAATGTTGAGTTCTTATGATTAATAGCTATGAACACAATGTAATCTATTTACAATAATTTTCTAAGAAAACAAACTCTGAATACGTTTTTTAAGAAGCTAAGTCATAATTAGTTTAATTCTTACTGATATTAGTAATGCTCACTTCATTCATGTCAAATGTTACTACTCTTTTTTTTATAAACATTTTTATAAGAAAAATCACAATTTGGTTGAGCAGCATATTAATTGGCAAGTAGCAATGCATTCATAATTATTTATAATATTCAATTTACATTCATACAATATGTGCATGCACAGTCTTCCCAGGAGGCCCCCACTCACAAAGCAATGCCTCTCGCTACCGGATGGAAGGATCGGGAACCGATGGGTTACTCCCACCTCCCTCTCCGACTGTTTCCCTAATGGTGTGGACCAGAGAGAGAAAATAGAGCCACAGATACTCACTAATAAGTGGAGATGGTGCCCAGTACCAGGACACCATAACATATTTATCTGTTTACAAACGTTCGCAAGGCCACTACTAATTTAGGTGACCTAGGGGATTACAAGAGTGAATTGTATTGACAAAAGATGATTCAGATGAGTGGATAAGTTTTCGTGGAATTCGGGAAATATTGAAAGTATAACGTGATCAAGGACAGTTGGCAGTTGGAGATCACTGTAAAGGGATGAATTTGTAATGAAATTTTTTTTTTAATTTAACGATCTTTATTGTGATAAAATTACAATCTGCCTTTTATTGGGCAATAAGTAACTGCGATCAATGTTCTCATTCATACCATACTTAACAGTTCTTCATTCACTCGCCCATTCGTAAACTATTTACAAACAGCCCAGAGAGCTCCTAACTCCAAATTGTGTTCACCTCCCTCACATGCGTAAGATGAAGCGGAGTCTTTGGAAGACGCTCTTCCATCGACAGTGTCACCGGATACGAGCCAGTGGAGGCTGACCAAGAGTGCGAGTGTCACAGACGCTCAGGACATGATTGGAGAAACTGGCCATTGACCGGAATCCCATTGTTTGAAGTTCAACGGTTTAACTGTCCCCCATAGTTCAAGTACGTAAGTACAAATTAATTTTGGTAACTGTTTATTTTCTGGTATGAGGTTTCTGTTAAGTAGTTCTTGTCTTTAACGTTTTGTATGAGAATTCTACGTCATATTTATATCTAAATAAAAGCCTTAGTACAAATAGAATTGGACATGAGAAGCGTTATCGAAAGGAAATTGACAGATGGACATAATCCTCGTCGAAGGGTGGTGTGTACGCATTTGCCTTCATTGACTTTAATGCGCCATTGGTTACACCAATTCTCTATCCCAGTGAGTCAATTTCGGACGTTGCTAGATGCAGTTATGGGGTCATGATATGTCTAAAGGTTTGCTATACCATCAACAAGGGTTGCGAGAGTTACTATTCTAGGGAAATTATTCCTGTATTCATGGTTTGCCTAGATAAGTTTCTTTTCATGAATTCATATAATTGTGGCGGCTATCATCGCAATTTCATTTAATTGAATTTTCTTTGACAAATTACACTCTTCGCGATCTACAGATAGCTATTAACACTTTTGCGAAACCTCTTCACGAAGAATCGTGGAATCCCCATTTCTTGGACGGAGAAAACTCTGTATTGCTACTCCAATGCATCACGGATGAACACCAGGAAGGCACGTCCAGTCAGCAACTGTTCCACTGAGCAATCTGATTACTAGCGTTGCCCCGACCTTTGGCACCACGATCTTGGACCCTAGACTTATGTAACAGCTTTGAACTGTGAAACTGAACTCAACGTGGTCATAATTCTCTGAAGACCTTACATATCAAATCACAACTAATTAATAATAATAGGCTGAGGCCATTTTATTGCGAAAAGACGATTCATTAGTTTACTGGCAATAGCAAATACTACCAGAATATTCTGCATGTAAGTATTATGAAATAACCAATTAAATGGACTCATTCATTCACATCTAACTAAAGGGTGTCCCAGAATTAACGCAAGATTTGATTTAAATATAAAACACAGTTTTTAGTATTTTTGTTGTTATTTATTTATTGAATTATAAAGTAAATAGGATAGGGTTATTTATGGAATAACACATCGGGCGAATGGCGACTTTGCTGACACATACACACTCTTTTGTCAAAATTTTCCATGACCATTTGGCATAAATGTGGTTGAATTTTGTTGATGCATTGATGAATTTTGTTTGCAGCACAAAGAACTGTGTTGTCATGACACAATTCTTGTCTACGACGCCGAATTGATGTTCCTCGATTTTCAACAACACTCATACACTGCTTCGATATTGACGTTTGAACGGCTTGTTTTTAGAAGACCAGTGTGTTTAGTGTCTTCAACTGACCCAGACTCCCTAAATTTTTCAATTAATCTCTTCACAGTTGATGAAGTCAAAACACTATTCCGACCATATTTTGTATGAAATTTTCGAACTGCAGCCGCCAAACTTTCATTATTTTTGAGGTAATGTTCAACAATAAAGACGCTTTGTTCTATCGTGTTACGCTCCATTTTTACTAACCCTTAACTGTCAGCTGTCAAATTGTTTGTTTTTTTAGGGTTGCTAGCACTACTGCACAAATGGCGGCAAATTCAAATCTTGCGTTAATTTTGGGACACCCTTTATAAACAAATAACAATTGTGTTGTTTTAAAAATATGTTTTTGTGGAAACTACCCACCCAGCCAGTTGTTTTTAACAAATAATGCCGGTCCCAAAGGAAAGGGGCGATTTGGTCTATTTACCTGTTCGTGTATTCTAAGATACAAACAATCTAATACATCTGAAACTTTAAAGACACATTCAACACAACATCCAATCTTATGGTTGATTGTTAAATGTGATAAGCAAGAGGAAGGCATTTAAACATTAAAAATACTGGCCCTGTATCAATTAACACTCCCCTTTCACTCTGGCCTATAAGCTTTCTCGTCATATTACAGCTTAAAAGCTATGTAATGTTTTGATTTCCCCTATGATTGAGGGACACATTACATTCAGTAAAGAAAAGAAAATCTTTAAGCTATTAAAAAACTTTTTTTTAATTTGGGAGTTAACCATAGAGTTCACATATTTAACGTTGTTGTAGTTAATCTGAACAGCTTTATTAGTTTTTAAAGAACTAATACCGAGTTCCACTCGATATTTTCTCCAATTTCTATATTTATATGTTAATGTTAAAGTTAGGAAATATGCAGATTAACTGCAGAACTCCAGTGAGAGAACCCTATGTAATAATCTCATTCAAGTTTAAGAAATATCTCACTTCAATCAAAACTTATCCTAACAACCAAACCCCATATCAAAGTTGCTAAAATCCTGCCCCATACAGTAATCCTCTTAGAAACTTAAAGTGGCAGTAGCATAGCATCTGTTATTAATGCAAGAGTCCTGACAATGGCCCTTACATTGCTCACGCTTAGCGTATGTGGCTCTCACGCTCCTATCCAGTGACATTACCGAATAAGGAGGACAGAATCTTCAACTTTTGCTTTGAATACAAGGGAGATGATTATCAAGAGAAATTGGAAGATTATTATTATTCAGGGGCATTATGTGTAATGTAAGAATGAACATAAATATGTTATGAATGATATATTTTATGATAGTTACTTATTCCTCAATAGAGCACTTTTTAATTTCTATTTTAATAACAAGATTTTTCTCTCACTTTCAAAATTTATGCAGAAATAAATTTAGTTTTTTTTTTTAAGATTATAATTATTTAAGAGCTACTCTGTTCTTTAAAGCTACTTACCAGAGTAGGTTATGATATCTAACAGTCCTATGAAATTATACCTTGCCACATGTTCCATGATTTCGCACATTTATTACTTTCTTGAGTGACTTTGACTTGATAATTTTCCTGAGCTGTCATTTTTTATAGCCCAGCGTGACTTCCCATAGGTTGTTCACTTGATTATCCCTACCACACAAGCTATTGATCTACTTCAATTTCCAATTTACATCTTCATTCATGCTGTTAACCATACATTTATATAACAATTAGAAATATTTCTAATTTCCTCAAGATGCATGGCATACAGTCCATTCAACTAACTTCAGTACGAGGTTTTATAAATCATTAAAATATTGTGTGATTTTCTTGTAAACAATTAATAATATAGCAATATAAATTAATTATAAGTTCACAACAATTTTCTCATTTTAAAGCATCCTATTCTTTGGCAATAATGCAAACTTGCAGACAGTAATTCCTTTCACAAATTTTGCTGTGTACCAGACATTTGAAGGAGCACACTCTAAAGAGATGAAATTTCTAAATGATTGTGATTTGATTTAGGAATAATATTATATATATATAGTTTTTCTGGGGAAAAGGTTTATAGATCAAATTGGAGCTTTGCTCCCACCAAAACAAATAGAAACACACATGACTGAAATAATATAGCTTTTAATTTAATTCTTTAATCAATGTTTTTTAGTAATTAATTCATGCTCCTGTTTTGCAGCAATTTTTACTGGCATTGGCTGTGACCATCTTTTCAACTGAAATAATTGGAAACCCACTAAAATTTCCAGAGGGCAATAGTGATGATAGAAATTTAGAAAGGCAACCTACTGAAGACTACGAGCCTCGTTTTCACCACCATAAAAAGAAAAAAATTCACAAGTTCGGATGTGGTCATAAAAGATTGAAACGACAATCACAAACAGAAGGACGATTCTTTTTTCCCATTCTGAACTATTATGACACTGATATAATCGTATCAAATGGTTATGGTGATGGTTCTGGATGTGGATCTGGTGGAGGTGAAAAACCACCTCATGGAGGATTTGGTGGAAAACCACCGCTCGGTGGGTTGGGGAGTTTTGGTTCTGGATTAGGCAGTGGTCTTGGGAACTTAGGAAGTGGTCTAGGGAGCTTAGGAAGTGGCTTAGGTAGCATAGGTACAGATCTGAGCAGTGGATTTGGAAGCTTGATACCATCAATTGGTAATGGGATCTCACCACTTGGAATCTCCCCGTCACGTCCTCCTCGGCCATCTCGACCACCTGCCCCAGTAGTCACCCGCCCACCAGTCTCTCGCCCTCCGATCACTCGTCCCCCTCTAATAGTTTCCCCTCCACAGACCACAACAGACAATGGAGACGATGGGGATAGTGAGGACTATGACTACACTGACTTTTCAACAACTGTCAGATCAAGACCTTATTCAGGAGTTGCCTTTACTGGGCACCGCCCCATGCCAATCAACAATCCTTTGGCAAATAATGTAAGACCAGTGTTTGAAAGGCCAGAAAGATATTTTAATCGTTATGTTGTCAGACCCATCAACAGGACACTACAAGAATTCTATAGTTTATTTTAGTAATTTAATAGATACTGCCATTTAACAACATTAGTGATAAAATTAATATTTTTTTTATTTGATAAATGGTTGTTTTCAAGCTTATGTTATAGTGATATGATCAAGAAATAATTTGCTACAAAATTGCTGTTTGTGTACACTTGAATCTGGATTTCTATTTGTATTAGTTATAACTACTTACTACAATAGTTCAAGTAGAACCACAAGTTATAGAGTAATTATAAATGTAATTTTAATTAATGAACTTTTTGCTACTTGTTGGTTTAAAGACATCAACTATTTAATTTTTGTAATTATTGTATTATATATTATGTAAATACTGTATTAATTACTTTCAAAGGACTTAGTAATAACTTGTTAAGCATTGGCTCATGAAAATTTTGTGTTAGTTTACACCTTATTAATAAATATAAAAATTGACTCAGTGATTACTGCTAATCATTGACAATTATTTGCGAAAAATTATGTCACCACCAGTCAACTAGTCATAAAATTATTTAACAAGTAACTTAGTGTAGTTAAAAAGTCACTAATAATTAATTGCTCAATCAAAGAAGAGAAGAGAAAAAATGAAATTGTGGAATCAAATTTTGATTTCTTTCAGCTGCTTTCTCTTATTTAACATTAAGTTTTTTCATGTTAAAATTGTGGTTTATATAAACTAACAAACTTTTCAAAAAATAGAGAACTTTATTTTTCAATAAAATTTTAATCTCCTGTTCCTCGCTTTTAATAAAATATTACACCCAGTGATTTTTATAACTAACACTTGTTCAACTTCAGTGTTAATAATTCATCTATAATTTCTAGTATATATTATAATTTTACATTCATTGTACTGACAAGTAATAATGGGGAAAAACACATGGAGTATATTACAACCCTCCATTTAAACCACTTATGCCGGCCATCTTTTAAGAATTCTTTGTGATAAGGAAGTCTAGAAAATGCCAATCAACATGATAATATCAATAAGATTTATGTTATCCAAAAACAAGTGGCAAGCTCTAACTTAAAAGAAATGTGTCTTCTAATGGCTGCAGGATAAACACTAGTTATAAACATAAGGAATGTATTTTAGTATTTAATTTTCTAATAAAAGCTTTCATGCTCCTTTTGATTGAACTCAGGCTACGTTACTACTAAATCTTTTTTCTATTTTGATTAAATCATACTTGGGCGATATTTTTGTCATAAATATTATTGACAAAACATGTGAAATACAAAGCATCCCTTATTATTACATAATTATATATGTATTTGTTTCTCTTGATGATTTATTGATCATTTAAGAATATTTTATTTAAAATAAAAACACAACTACGTTACAAATCTGGAATAAATTAGTCACGTAACTTGATCTTGAGTTTTACACTCACTGCTTTTTTACTTTGATTCATTTGCAAATACAAACCTAAATCATTAACAATACAATTTTAACTAACCAATTTAGTAAAAAATAATACAGCATAACATAAGTTATCTATTTTATTTAAATTAAATTATGTTTTCTTCTAAATACTTCTTAAACATATCTTGTAATTCATTTAAGTCTGTTTTAGATCCCAAAAAAAGGGAAGTAGTTTCGAGAAGCTTTACAGGGTATATTTCTAATGTGTCTTTAAGCCCAGCACCATTGAAACTAACCCCACCAGCTTCTTTCATCAAAAACGCCATTGGATTGGCATTAAACAACAGTGGTGTCTGAAAATGATTTTTTTTTCAGTAACTTATAGTTATGCTATGAAATGTAGAAAAAACAACACATTTATAGCTTAACAATCTGTAGGGTGAAAGTCATACAAATCTTCTACGTATTCTTAAGCATTTGAACCCAAAATCTTAATCTTGTTGGGCAAAGCACTGATAATCAAAGGTGAGTCTTTCAGACCGAGTTAGGATGTAGTAAAACTTTCCTTTGAAGTAATAATTTGTTTAATGTAATTGGTTTTATTTGAATAAATAATGTTCAAATAATTTCCAGTAAATTACCAACACTTCAATTTTATGCAAAATCCTATAACTATGGATGAAAACTAAATAGGCATGTGTTTTTGCATATAATTTGAATTTAATTTTATAATATTTTTGGAGTTAAGTTTTCTAAAGGTAAAATTTAATAGCATTTGTTGAAAATTTTCAATTCTGGATTGTGAATTGCTCTTTTATGATATTTAATTTTTACTTTCTTACTTACTATATAAATTCTGCTGTTACCCATATCAATCAATGACATACTGGCTTTGGTCACTGTTGTTTTCATAGGTAGATCCATTCCCATCTCTGCCCAAACTAGTGCATTCAAGCAGGAACAAATTTAATTTGAGTGTTGTTTTGGCTTGCTAACTCATGTTCGATGATTTCGGAGTGGGGTCATTCAGCAGGCAATATGTTTTATTAAAGTGTAAATTTACTGTTTCAGAATTAATAGAGTGTAAGTGATTTTTTGTTAAATTTAAGTTAAAAATTTTGAACTAGACTGAATTTTCAAAATTTGTTTCTGCAATCCGAGTTAGTTCACTTTGAATTCAAATTAAGTGGATTTAATTTAAATTTATATCGACATGATTTGTGAGGCAATGGAGGGCATCATTAGATGAACTAAATATAATAACAATTTAGGCTATGATTTGAGGGGTAGACTATTTATTGTGGGGATCACAGACTGTGTGCCATGTGAGAGGTTTAGTTCTTCGCTTAGTTCTCAAGAGAGGGAAGTTGTATTTAAAACTGACTGGGGAGATGCAGATGCACAGGTTATCCTAATGGATAACAGCTGTTTGATAGCTCCAAGATAAAGTTATACCCATAGTAGTTATCGGGAAGAACTGCCTTAGAAAAACCCAAATAACACCACACATGCGAAAATTACTTAAGTTCTTACTTCGGCAGATCTAATTAGTTTTATATTCTAGTTTGATTATACAAGCTGTAAATGGAATGGATCCTGATGAATCCATACGTTATACTTCCGTTATATAAAAACATCACTGTTATAACAAAATCGAACAACATTCATTGCCATATATCACAAACATAGGCTGTCAAAATTGCTGGCAAAGAACAAATGTATTGAAGAGAAGCGAACAATTGGTGTCATTTAAATTTAAATTCTAGAGATGCTACAAGAGAAAGTGTATTCTGGAGGGCTTAGTTTGTTTACATCATAACACTCAATAAAAAAATATAAAAAGGCCAATGCTTAGATTTTAAAGGTACGAACAAACTGACAATATCAATCCTGAAAAAATTACATTTATAAGAAGTTTGTGGACTATACCAATAAAAGTTCTATAGTAAGTGTGGAATGAAGCAGCAAATGAGGTGTGGCGTGTCCTATGGCTTGGCAAGTACAGCACAAAAAAAAACAACAACTAACATATATGGCTCATAATGTATAACAAATGCTCAGTTAACACCTTAATATTTTTTTTTTTTGTGCAAAATTTAGTTATTAAATATTTTGTACATGTTTAAAATGTTCTGTCATTTAATTCTGTTTTAGCACCCTAATTAAAATTGGACAGCCACTCTTTATGAAAAAAAAAATGTTTCTCTCTTAAAGAGGAAGGAATGTAATAGTTTTGAGATAAAAAGTATACGTTAATGTGTGCAAAAATAACTGAATCTGAAGTAATTAGATCTGAGTGACCTAACAATTATATTTAGAGTGCTAGAGGCATTGATAATGTTTAATATACAAGTCAGTAAAAGTTCTGATAGTAATCTGTGTGGGTGCAGATATATTATTTATAGTAATTTTTAAATAAGAGTTATGAACCAACCTGAGATATAAGCTTTTAAATGGGAAATAACAAATCAATTTTTGTCAAACACGTTTAATTTTTTTAAAAAAATAGTTCATAAAAAACTATCAATAAATCATTATAAGTCCATAAATTATTTCAACATATCTGAGTTAAAAGAATAAAACAACAGTTATATTGGAAGTAGAAGTGCACTGAAACTAGCGCATTCTGTACATATGGTCTTCATGGAGTTCGCCAAGCTCTCCTGCAAAATCAACTGAAATTTTGAAGTCAAGATCACGGTTATTCTTATTATTTGGTTTCAAAGAAAATGTGCCAGTAATTAGTTCATTCCTCTTAGCAGTAATGTAACTTTCTAGGTAGAAGACAGTCTGCTTCCAATGGGTATAAGGGCTTTCTGGGCTTGTAGTAAACCATACCCTTTTGTGGCACTTTGTAAATTCGACTGTGAAGTATGTTACCAATGCCTGAACATAGTCATTGCGGGCAGCTTGGAGGGTAAAGGCTGATGAGAAGTTGAGATCATCCTTAGTCACAGTATACAAATCAACTTCCTTGAGGAGTGCACTGTTGGTCACAACTTGCTTTGGGTCGACTACATCTACAAGAGGTTCTGTGATAGCAACTGACCTGATTGAGCTCATGTTGAACCCGTACACATTGTCCCACCAGTTGATCTTTTCATCTTTGTACTGCCGGTCTTCGATAGCAGTTACATAAAGGCAAGCCCTGTCAGGAAATAAGAGGCCACCTGGCTTGAGCCATTTGTCACGTGCGAATAGTACAGTGTCCAACATAGACTCGTAGAAGAGGCAATATCCCATCCATTCCGATATGATTACATCAACTTTTTCAATGTTGTCAGGAAGTGTGACTTCTTCAACCTTGCCCTTAACAATTGTGATTATGTTAGAAAGGTCATTTTCAGCAACAATACGCCTTGCATAGTCCACAATGTTGGAGCACTCGATACCAATAACTTTCTTTGCTCCTGCCTTTGCTGCGAACATACTAAGAATTCCAGTTCCACAACCAATATCCAATACTATTTTGTCCTTAAATAAATGTTTATTGTGATACATGGAGTTTTTGTAAGTCAATGTACGAACTTCATCTTTCAACATTTCTTCATGTATACCAAAGTGGGCATAAGAATCAAAATAATAGTCCCTTGAAGTCATTTCATCAGCCTGAGTGTCCTCTGCATTACTGGTTGGCTCAGAGTTGGGAGAGGTTTCCATAGAACCGTTCTCAGCTAATTCCATCTTTCCTGCACCGTGATTACAGTTAGTGGAGCGTTCGTACACAGCACCCTGGATCATCTGTTCTTCCATTATATTACTTCTTACTCGAGGTCTCGGTACGAATGGAAATAAATATTTGTAAGGACACTATGTGATTAGTAACGGTAACCGGCTAACACACACGCAGAATGGAGAACACTAAACAAGATAATAAGTTTAAAACTAACACCGTCAACTACAGAGACTATAACTAGAGAAGTGTTGAGCTTACCACAATATCATCTAAACTAGCAATCGATACACAGTAAGCTTTGAGCAACATGAGACTACCACAATCGCACATGCAGAGAAAATGGCGACCATAAACATAATTTGAATGGTTAGAAAATACGTTAAACAAAGGGTAGTAGAATCAATACCCACCATTTACAATAATAGTTGAGATTAAAAAGGCACCTCGCTTTAGAGAATTTGTATTCATATTAGATAACATTTGTCTGGTGTATATGACAGTTCTATAAACTTATGATATAGTTATCTTAGAAAATCGAGTTTACAAATTTCGATTATACCAGATTCAATCTTGTATACAAATAATGGAGGAAAGTACAAACTACAGGCTTTTGGTTCACTGGAAAAGCGCATTAAATTGTTTATAGTGAAATGTTCATTTAAAATCAATTTTTAGAACTGATCAACCTTATTACTAAAACTAACTTTGAATTAGATACTTTTATAACTGTAGCTAACTTAAAATAGGATATACGTAACTCAAAATTATAAAATATGAATAGAATGCAAAAAGCAAAGGAAGAAATAATATATTTAAAAACCTAGATTGATAAATTAGAAGAAATTTTAAATAGCATTATTAGAATCAGGGAAAATATTTAATACTAAAATGGATGAAATCGAATTAGTTGTGGGAACAAATGCTAAGTAGTGTGGGAAAATAGGCAATATAGTTGTAGGCTTGGTAAAGAAATTTAGAGTTGAGTTAAGAGTGTTTTTTTTTTTTTCGGAAACTGTATTGAAATGATAAGATGCAATCCATAGGATGTATTTTAAGCAGAGCTTATGACTTAAGTTTTTAATGTCTTGTTTATTTGAGAGGAAAAGGCTCATTAGCTAAATAAAACCATTAACTTGTCACTTTATCACATAGAGCTCAATCAATAGATATATTTATTGGTATTTTACACACATTTTTTATAAAGGATAAAAAAATTAAACAATTTAAAGGCCTTGATGCATCATTGGCTTGAGTCTCTACTGGATAGGTTGGCCTAGATGGAAGGATACTGCACCTGAAGAAAACTGTAGATGGTCAACATATCTCTTTGTAAGTTCTATGTGTTGGGATTTTGGAGGCACTCCCAATTCTAATGAATCTGGGTATTCCTGATGCTTCCAGTGCTAGCCAGAGTATTTATAGGATTGTAGCCACTTAATGCTTAATGTTCACAAAATGCTAGTTGGTTTGGAAGAGGTCCCGAAGCCACCTCCACCTTGGGCGATGCTCTGGGTTACTAGGGATGAGGTGGGATTATAGAGCATAAGCATGTGGATTAGGATGCCCAGGGAATGAGATGTTAGGGTCACAATTAGATATAATCTTTAAATGCAATGCAGGATGAAATTAATATTTTAGAATAAAAATGCTAGATGGAAGAGATGTTAAATGATAAGTAAAATATTCATAGAAATTGAGAGTACCATTACTGAAGTAAAAAAACTGGATCAGTGAAATAATTAAGAAATATTTTTAGATATGAAATTAGAAACCGAATTTTCAGATTACAAAGAAAATGATATATTTTGATTTTCAGACAAATTAAAAAATATAAGAATAAATTCCTGGTCACAGGACAGCCCACTGTTGGCACATAAGGAAAAGTTCTCTTAATAGTGTGTACATTTGAAAATAAAATTTTTAACTATTTAAATTTATATACAAAAAAATAGCAAATAATCAAGTCTTGGAACCATTTGAATCATGAATGAGTGTGATCTAAAGAAATATGATCCACTATGGAATAGGGTAGAGATTAAAGAAGAAATTTAATTTAAAGTGTGTGTAGTTACCAAAGACATAAAGAAACAAAGGACATACAAGAAGGGGACGTTAAGTTTAAGGAAAAAATATATAACAGGGCAAATAATGATGACTATTATACTAATCGCCCAAACCGATGACAGATGATATTCTAAGAAAATGGGTATAAATAAATAAATGGCCATTGAAATTGAACTCTTGATCTCAATGTTAATACAGAGTAAGAGAGGTCTGGCACTCTACTGTTAGCTATACTCAAGAGAGTATTGAAACAATTTTTTTCATAAATTACATATCGATGAATTGTTGGTATGTAATTTTAAAGAAACTCGTGTCAATACTCTCATCATCCTGAGTACAGCATTTTAGAACAATTACACTTGGAAATTCCAGCACAAGCTGCTGAAAGCATTTCTGCTTACAAATTAAATCACATCTGAAAAAAGTCTAATTTTTCATCTGACATTTGTCACGTAAATTTCTAATTGTTGCCTGCCCATCAAAATCATTTTACTTAAACTTCCTATAACATTATCACTGTTTCCTTGCTTAAGCCATCTATTCCTATTTTTCACCCTCCGTAATGACACCTTATCCACTAAGATTGGGTTGTGCACGATAGCCTGAAGACCCGAATCCTTCATTTTTCATCTCCATCTGAAGTCATGTTTATCAAATTTCTTATCCTCAGGTACCTTTTGATCCAACTTTTGTACTGACCCTCTAAAACATCAAACCTCTCTACTCCAATATAATCATCTTTGAGGACCCATGTACCAATCTTAAATCAGACTGTTACGATAAGCTGTATCTTGAAAACGTGGTCTTCTATCATTATCTCTTTATTGTACCTTTATCTTCCTTTCATCAAACTGGTACCTCCAATACTTAGTAAAACCTCCAAGGTTATTATTATTTGTTATTATCAAGTATCCAGGAAATGTTCAAATAAATAATGGTAAATTTTGTCCACTTCCACCACTTCCACTTTATCACCCACCTCATCTTATTTTTCTCGTGAATTGACGATTTCTATTTTTCTATATCCCTCCCTCTGACTTTTTAGTGAGACTAATGTTCGACTTACCTCTAAATGAATGTAAAACATGTTTAAATGTACTGGTCTGACCAGATTAATCTGTACAGATGGATTTTAACAAATCATTTTACTTTAAACCTGAATCTAGATTTCAAAAACCACTACTTAAAACTGTGTACTTCAACATTGAAAATATTGTTGTAATTACCTTCCCTTCATCAGAGCTATCATAGCTTGTGTCAATATAGATGCCTCCATTTTCCAATACGCAATGCACTGCTGCAACTATGCTGTCTGGTTGGTAATAATCCATACTTCCCTGAAAAATAATGTACTTTATTCATGAACCATGTTGGTTTTTTTTGTGAGTTTATTTTTATCCCTATTCAGAAAAGCTTATCTGTCTTTATAACGCAGTAAACAATATTACATGCCCTGAATATATTTAAAATAAACACTAAACTAGATGGATCATCATTCCCTTTTTGCGGACTTCACACTGGTTGCTGATTTTCGATCATTCTAGGCGATAAGAAGTTCTGTGTATCTCCAAAAAATTCTAAAGAAAGAAGAGCTTTACAGTTTCTTAATGGTGGAGCTTTATTGACATTCCCTCAGCCTCACTTTCCTTTGACAATAAGGTTTTTTCTGATGGTGTAAGTAATTTAGTAAAGGTAAGAAACAAGATATGCCATGTGAACATGAAGTATATATTATCTACAAATTTCGAAATAAAATCTATATTTACAATAGCAAAGTATGACATAAAACAGTTTATTAGTAGTTAATTTATATTTAAATATAATAAATTAACAATTTGTTTTTGTCAGCTAGAAATTTCAGTTTTGATTGTATTATTTGTTGGAGATATTAACATTTGTTTGCATAAATCTAAAAGTTGTTGACGAAAATTTTGTTTATCTTGATGGCGTTTGTTTTTGTCATGGCGAGTAGCACGAAGTTCTTCCAAATATTTGTCATACCATTCAGTCGGAGGTAGTTTTCTTTTTAAACAATTTTCCTCACAAATATCTTGGTGGTAAGTTTGAAAAGGAGGTATGGGAGAGTCTGGTGGAGATGTTGGCCCTGGAACAAAATAATGCTATTTGTACTTACCCCAATTGTGTCTCCCTAATACTTGAGCAATAATAACTAAAAATAATGAATGGCTTTACAAAGTTAATTTGATTTAGATCAGGTACCACTCAAGTTACTTGTGACGTATTAGTAACAGAAGAGTAAGTTTTTTGAAAGAAATAGTATTTAACATAAAATTATACAAATAGAAAGAATAACATTATTTTAAAAGAAAAATTATGTTATATTCATTTGGTTTTGTACCAAGAAAAATAAAAGATACGGCAATTGAGAAGTGAACATGTATGAATGGAAAATATTCATCGTAATTAATTAATTTTCTTTAAAATTTTTAATTATTTATAGTCTTTTAAAATCACAACTAGTATTTTAATAAATTCCATTGGCTCCATTTTAACAAATGTTAAGTAATGTGATGGTTAAAAAAAATGTTGCATCTAAGTTACCTTTCAATTGATGCACTTCTGAGGTGAAATTAAAAAGTCCTGAGCTGCTGGTTTGAAGAGGGTCGGTAGAATGTTCTAATGAAAACATTTTAAATGATTTAGAATTTTCTTGAATGGAAATGGGTTCACTAATATAATTTTCCTGATTAGAAACTTGTGAGGCACTAGGTTTTACTTCAATAAAAACAGGTACAGTTTTAGAACTTTCCGGGGTGGATGTAGGTGCATTATCAGAATTGTCCGGAGTATCAGAGATTTCGTCATTATAAACTGTTTCAGTTCGAGAATTTTCCTGAGTGGAAGCGGTTGTATTTTCAGTATTTTCTTCCAATGCACCTTCCATTTCATAATAATATTCCCACTTATTTCGACGTGATCCTGTCTTTCCAATAGTATCTCTAATCTTTATATATGTCTTCTTTAAATTCCTCCATTTCTCACTGCACTGATGTGGATTTACAAGATAACCCATTCCGCACATGACTGAAGCTATGCTTGCCCAAATCTGAAATAATTCAACACTATTAGGAAGTAGTACAGCTTTAAGCATACTTTATATTAATAGTTTATTGACCTTATTTCAATATAAGTTTTAAAAAACACAAAATAATCTTATTTTACATCTGAAGGTACATAATACAACTTTTTGTGGCTGTTTTTTATTACAGCTACATGTTATTTAAGTATTATTTAGATATTTATGTAAGTAATATTTTTTAGAAAGAATACTATTAGTATTTATTTGGTACTTTTTCTTAATTATCATTGATTCTGCAATTTTTTCAACCTGTGCTTTAAGATCATTTTATATTTGCTTAATCAAACATATTTTATTTATCTTTTGCTAAAATTTTAGTAGGATTCACTAAGTAATAATAAGTATGTATGTACTAAAAAAAAATTAAAGAGTAGAAAATATTTATTAAAAATTATAAGTTATGGTATGTAATCCCACTGTTTAATAATTATGAATTCAGGGGTGCCATCTGGGAGTCCTTGGTTAGAGCCATGGGCTGTCACCAATATTTTTAATTTATAAAAAAAAGTTATATTTTTCATTAAGAAATTGATTTCAATTAAATTATTAGCGAATTTTCCTTTCACTCCTTGTCTGTCAATTAGAATTAGGTGCCTCCTGATTCCATGTAATGTTCATATTAAAAACATAAGTAAAATGAATCCAAATCAGAAATGTTTTTAGTTTTTGTTTGGTTGTGAACAAATACCCTTAGTCAATACCATGCACTAATCAATACATTAGTCCCATTATAGAAACATATTAATCCCATACATGCAATATTTTTTTGTAATCTTTCATTTTGTTGAAGAGTTTGGGGTCACTGAGCACCCCCCCCCCCCCCCGACTTCGCTACGCCACTTAAAATGAGATGAATTGGCAATGGATCCTTACCCTTCTGTTCGTCCAGTGAATGTCGCCATACTTCTTTCTGTTGTCGACAAACAGCATTATCAATACCTTCACCATCGATGCAGTCCACTTCACTGAAGAGTCCAGAACGCCGCATTGCGGGAATCCGTGCTCTTTGATGTGCGCGTTGAATTCCTCTGTTTCGTTGGCGACAAAATCACACTCTCCACACTTGAACACCAACTCTACGTTCATTTCCGCTGCTGTTGACCAGATCCACGTTTTATGAAACGATTTATATCGTGTTTATTTATGTCTGAGTAGTCCTAATCATGAGGCTGTAGATTGCTTACGACTGGAGCGCGTTTTACTGCTAACCGGTTTCTCCCGTCCTTTATCGGGCAGTAGCGGTTAGAACCGGTTCTTAGATTCGGTCCCTGCGCAAGACCAACCAACCAGTATTGAACGATGGCAGGCCAACAAAGAAAATACCAGTAAGCCAAATCGCACATCCGGTGGAACAAACTAAAGTCAAATTAAGTTAAACATGTAATAATTGTCAAAAACACTTGATTTATCGAATGAAACCTGTAAATGATAGTTTCAAATTCATATCAATTGAATTCCAATATTTAAATAATAAAAACAAACTTGTGCTAATTTAGTCTGATACATTTAGTTTAAAAGAAAACAAAACTTACCATAAAAGAAAACTAAAATCTCCATTGAAGCACACATAAATTTAATTTAGGATAAATATACTTAAATAAAAAAACCTTCAATAACGAAATGATAGTTAGCTTCTGGAATGTTGGAGCGTAGTTAAAAAGACGAGATACACTTTTTTCTCGAGTAAAATTTCAGTTTCGCAGTTAGTCCAACCCCCCAAGTAGGGGGTCTAAAAGAGGGGTATCTTAAAATTCGGGGATTCTTTTTCTCATACTTCCCATAATAATGGGATACAATAGTATTTAAGCTAAAAAGTGATCAGGACATTTCAAGCTGCTCTGGAATCTAACTTTTTGTATCATTAATTGTACTCTGTTATCTCACTGTTTTTTACAATACAATTGTAAATACTTGATTATGGTTAAATGATATCCTTCCCAAATTTGTATTAATCAATATAAATTAATTATATTTATTTGGGTTTTTTATTTACATGACAGAATGTGAGTTTTCGGACTGTTATCAGTCCATCCTCAGACATCTACACAACTACCAAAAAAAGATGTAATTCGAATAACATAAAGTTAAGATTTTGACGAAGAAAATATTTTTTAAAACAAAATTTCAAAGACATATGCTTATTACTTACATACTGTATCATTCATCAAACCAATATTTAAAAAAATATATCTTGGCCAAAAAATCGTCATGCTAGTAATCATGTAATACTTTTGTAATCATGTAGTACAGAATGTATTGATGTAATCCAGCCTATATTTCTATGGAAACGTGTTATAGTGGAAGGTTATTAAGGGTTGTCAGTGCAAAATACTTAATAAGCTTAGTCAGATCTGTCTAGGATTATTAAGCAGCACTTAGAGTAGGAAATCAATTTTTGCACCCTTTTATTTAAAAAATTAAAAACAAAATGAGCCTCAGTTGAACAGAACATAATTTGATGTAAAAGCTAACATAAATCAAAAGAAATTTAATTAACTTATAAATAGTTTACCTTCTCTTGTTTCTTCTTGTTTAAAAATTCAGCTAGCACCTGGTTCCACTTCCTTGATGAGGATTCATTAATAGTATAGGACGGCGCTTTCAATGGGACTTGAATGTCCCTTGCAGTTAAAATGAACAAACCCAAATTCTAACGGAAAAAAAAAAGTTCTAAAACACATTGTCAAAAAGTAAGTAAGTTTTGCATGAGTACTTTGATCTATCCAAGGTAGTTTTACCAATAAATATTTAACATTGCCGTTAAATCAATTGATTAGGAAAATGAGATGAAATATTACTTTAATAACAATCTAAGAGAGGTGTTCCTCCGGAGGTGAACAAGCCAAGATTAATTACAATATATTCAAAACGTATTTCGTATGTCAGGAAATCCGGGACAAAAAAGTGACTTATCCGTTTCTGCCCAAAAATATATTATAAATATATCAGACTAAAGCCTTAAAACAAAACAAGTCTGCGACACCTGAGAGACTGTTTCAGTTTTAGTCCCGTATATGAGATCTATGTCATCGAATCCTAGATCATGAAGTCTGTCAGTTTTTAGGATAGAATAATTCTGAAAGTGATTTGTGGGAGGATGTCAAAACCTGCTTTTGTCATAAACATTGAAAATGGGTGCGGTGCGCTAACGTTGTTAAGTTAATTTGTTCGTGAAATTACTTGGAACAATAAAAAAATCGTGGCCTCCAAAAATAATTATATGGAACGGTCGTAGCCTATATTATGATTAATTTTAATATATTTTGCCATTAGTTAGTAACAAAGTTCTGCGGAGTCGTCATAAATTATAAGCATTATTTCGTGATACGTCTATAATAATAATTTAGTCTAAT
This sequence comes from Acanthosoma haemorrhoidale, assembly GCA_930367205.1. Taxonomy (NCBI): domain Eukaryota; kingdom Metazoa; phylum Arthropoda; class Insecta; order Hemiptera; family Acanthosomatidae; genus Acanthosoma; species Acanthosoma haemorrhoidale. The sequence continues at coordinate 80,078,173 of OV884015.1, read as the reverse complement.
AAACTAAATTGTCTTCAATAATAACCATTTCATGAAATTGACGTTAATTTTTTCTTTCTTTCTGCAATTCTGAAATCTTCTAATCTCAATTTATGTTTTATTTTAAAAATTTAGTTTATTAGATCTCATATATGGTTTATTATTTTTTTTGTATCCCATTTTCCGACCAAGGCCCGCCGCAAATTGAACCCAGCCTAATTCCCAACTCTAACATCCCACACACATGGGCAGAGTCGAATCACCACCTTTCAAACCCTTGAACATTTGGTGTTAAATTTCTCCTTGATTTTGAGTAAAAATAAGAGAATGACGAACTAATTTTATTCAATTCAGTAAATAAGAAGAAAAAGGGTAGATAAATGCGGTCTTAGCTTGCAGAAATACCTATGGGAATTTTAAACTATCACAGGAAGTTCCTGACAAAGTGTACAAGGACAGTTTTCGTATCAACAAGAACATGAAGTAATAACTAAGTACATGAAGTGATAAAAAATGACATAATTGGAAGGGAATACAATACTCAAAACCTATCTGGAGTGAAGACAAAATTAGCTATATACCTCAGGTATATTTATATATTCATTTATTTTATTCTTTCACTTATTATATTCAACAAATTAAAACTTTATTGGTAACCTTAATACGTAAACGTATATGAGTACAGCAATAAAATTATTTGGAATAGTAAAACACATGGAAAAATCAGGGAGTTGTTAAATAGACACCATAGTCATATAGAAAGAAGTGAACCCGCGAACTCAGTGTGACAATGGGAGACAACTGTGTGGGATGGTTGTGTTGGATTGAACATGTGGTACCTTATGCAAAACTTTATTTCGCAGATTCTCCTCTCGTGGGATGGGGGGGGGGGGCAGGGGTGGGCTGCGTTCAGTTTGCGCTGGGCCTAAAGATCATTATCGTGGCGTGGAGTCATCAGGTAAACCCCAAACATTTATTTTAATTATATAGGTGATGGAAGTGGACCAATTACTTTAAAAAATGAACTCACGCTATCGAGGGTGAATTGATGCACCCCACCGTTTCGTATGCCAAGGGTCAGTACGGTGCTGCATCCGTAGATAGCGTAACCGGCGACATCAATGCACTCTCCGGGCAGAAGTGCTTGTTCCATGGACAAGTTTTTCTTGTAGAAGTACTCGGATCTACTGTAAAATTATACGGAAATTAAAACTATTGATTGTTGATGTGTCAGGGCACGGCTTATTTGGTAGATAAATAACCCCTGAAAACAGCTGAGGGCTACTCCTGACAACTTCATACAGAGGAAAAGATTTAAAGATATTTATGACCACAGATCATACCAGTATAGATAAGTGCTTATTGTTCCTATCACACACTAGACTTTTTTACACTTGGTAATGTGGTGAGTTAAAAGTGATGGTATTGTATTAATAACCCTTCGTGGATTGTAGATAGTTGAAAAAAAAAAAAAACATTTCGGGACATGTCTCCTATAAATAACAATAAAGTGCATATAACAAATTCATTTCTGACAAACTAAAATAACGATTATCTTATATAAAAAGCAAAAGAAAAGGAAAAAGTAAAATAAAAGATTGCTTAACTGCACTTAATAAATAAAGTCGTTTGTTCAAAACGAAGTTTGAAAATATAATATTATAAATAAATTGTTCCTAGACTAACAAGCGTCTGTCTGAGTGGTAAGGAGATGTTGGAATAGCAGGAATTTGAAGGTCCCTAAGGATGGTGCATGGTGGATATTAGGAGGGAGAGAGTTATAGAGAGAAGTGAAGCAAGCAGGGAAGGAACAATATATAGATTTGTGGATAGGGTATAAAGGTCAGAGAGACAGGATCTTGTGTTCCTGGAGTAGACTGAGGATTTGAACAGTTCAATATTGTATGTATAAGGAGGGCGATGATAATTTTGCACCCTTTCAAAAGTGCAACTACCAATTCTTATGTTAAGGTTAATTAATAATTTTTTTTTTTTATCGTGATGAGCAGGGTGCCAAAATAAAGATCTCGTAACCCTGATTAACAATATGTATTTTTTGTCTTTTACTTTTGAGTAATTACAAACAAAATCAATGAAACTGCCATTAAAATTGTGTTCAAAGAGAGAAAATATTTTGTAAGTTATGCTCTTATAGTGCTGAAAATAAAATCAGCTCTATTGTAAATTAAAACTTGTCATCATTAATTAGCAAGTTGTTATTAAAAAAAATCCGATCGCGTGGAGTCGGATTTAATATCTTGTAACCCTACTTAGCAATATGTTGTTTTTTTAACTGTGGTTACACCAAGTCATTAAAAACATATTGGTAACTTTAACTCAATCAGTGATTTTCTTAGAGACAATATTTTGAAAGTTATGTCCGTATGATGGAAAAAATGGAACCAATCCTATGACAAATATTGTGTAATGAAAAGAAGATGTTTTCCTCGCATATTGGTGATTATAAATATGTACAATGTTGGGGTATATATATATATATATATATATGGGTATATGTTGGGGATTTAGTAGACTATAATTAAAAAAAACAACATGAAGACAGGTTGATGAATTTTTTTTATCTTAGAGCAGTTGTTGCCAGTGGCCATGATTAAGAACTACCATGCACATCATCGATCAAGGGGACATGTTAAAAAAATTGCTTTTGAATGAGAATGCCATAAAAATAATTCAATAAACTTAGGAAATCAATCAGGAGAGAGTAATTTGTAACATCATCATCAGTTAATTAATATTTGTAGAGGTGAGTCTTTTAAAAGAAAAGAAAGAAAAGCTTTATTATGAAGTACAAGCCAAACACTGTTATACACAAATATTAAAAGTTACGTTACTACATACTGGGAGGAATGTCTAAAAACAAGTGGGGTATGGGGTTTTTTTTCTTTAACCCCTTGGGTAATTATTTTTAAAAATTAAATATTTAAATTGGTTTTAAATTTACAATGTGGATTTATCATTATGCTGCATTGCATACATTTTAAGCTGTCATTGTCTTAAAAAAACTAACAAATCTTTATGTGGTTAAAATTATATAAAGTGAAAAGGGACTAGGTGATGGGGCTCACCTTCGGGTTACAATAAGGGAAAACTAAAAACTAAACTTACAAACTATAACGTTCCTGCCTAGACTGCTTGCTGCCATCGATGGGGGAACGGGGCGGGAGTAATCGTGTTGAAAGTCTGGGGCTAAAGCTGAGACAAATATGTATAAGAAAACGATAAGATTGTGGGAAGCAGGGAGGTCTTGAAAGGATGCGGTCGCTTACTTAAAAATAACAAGGGTTCTGCTGAAGCCCCTTCCACATGTTCTTAGCATTATAAAACTATCGAAATCTTAACGAAACTGCAAAATTAAGAAAATTTGTTTTTGTTCAATTCGACGTTAAGAGCTCCATCAGTGCTCGAATTCATGAAATAAATCGTACTGGACCTTACATGATCTGTGTTAATGTCATTATCTTTATAAGTATATCATCATAACTACTTCATTCTTTACACGATCATTATTAATGGTAGTACTTTCCATCAGTAGATTGAAGGAGTAATGATGAAAGTAACGACATTAACATTGATCGTATAAGGTCCACTGTTTCGTTTCCACTGGCAACCACGCTCTGCTACCAAGAACAAAGGAAAAACCACGGGTTGAACAAAGAACCCAGATGAAACGAACAGAAAAGGAAGCACAACTTAGTAAATCTGGCCAGTCGTTATTATATTAAGGTCAATTTTAAGTTTAGTTAATGAAATATTGTAATTTGTAACATACGTGTTTATATATAATAAATTAATGAAAAGTTTTGTAAAATCTAATTTTCCTTTTGCCAGAAATTTTCTTTTTATATTAACAGAACCTAAAAAACCTCAGATTAAAATTAAAAAGAAAACAATATAGATAAAAAACGTAATAATATAAATTTAATTATGGGGCAAAAATGGCTTACCGTGTGAAGGAAAACATCGATCCACAACTCGTACCGTAATAAACATTGTAAATTGAATCTAACGGGTTGTAATAAAGTATGTAGTTCCCTCTTCTCTCAAAATCGACCTGAAATTTACACTTTTATATTTTTATATCGGAATCGCTATTGAATAAATTTGGTATAGGTAATTTACATGATGATTTCTTCAAGCAAAGAAATATGAAACATTCCAACAATGTTATATGCAATATAATAATACACACGTGAACACCGCATTTAACTTTTGATGACATGTGAAAATGTTAATTTGTCACTTAATAGTAATATTACTAAAACTTTTCATTTTAGTCTATGTGAGCTGGTTGCGTGTTAAATATTTTCAAATTATACATCATATATTTTTTTATTTCTTATTATCTGAAGAGAGTTTGAAATCACACAGAATAAATGCACCAGATTTATTTAATCGTTTCCTAAAAGAATCTTAATAATACACATCCCTTTGTAGATTCTCCTGAAATTCAAGACTATGTTTTAAAGATTCCAATGATTATTTTTTTAACCCTGCCACCAAAATACGTATGGAGACTTAAATGCAATAGTAAAAATAAAAAGACTCCAGCTTATAATACTTTAACTTTCATAATTACTTGCTAAGTTTGTATACTCATGTGTGTAAGTTTTGTATACTCATAACATTATAACTAGTTTGATTTATATCTTATTTTTTTTCCTAATTATGATATTCTCTATACAATTTAAAAGTATTTATATTTTTATGCTGTTACAACAACATTGGACGATGTAAGTTGTAAAAGTAATTGCTTAAATTACTTATTGTTATACTATTTAAGTATTTTTAAACCTCAACCAGCAAAAGTCAAATCTGAATAAATAATAAGCTTCCTTCTACAGTGAAAAATACATCACTATTCCATCCTTAAATGACTAAATAAAGGATCACGAAGGTGAAGCCCCCTCCCCCCAAAAAAAACAATCTTCATTTCATTTGTTAATTTAAGTACAAAACTTACCATTTTAAATGCTTCATCCATATCGTTAGCCAGCATTAGGATTGTATTGGAATTCATGAAAAAATCAAAAAACACCTTGTTAAGTCTATCCTTAATCGTTTGTCCGGTTTTATCAGTAAAAAAGATACTCCAAGTCCTTGAAGAGTCACTGTCGCTGTCGAGAATGTTTTTTTTTCCCCTCTCCGTTCCCTCGTTTGGCACCGCTGTTTTTTTAGTGACGGCTCCTTCACCCAAATAGTCAGAGGAAATCTGAGTCAATAAGGAGTCTGACTCTTCCGAGCTGCTGTCGAACATCTCTCTTCTCAGGTCTTCCAAGTCCAACCTGGCCTCGTTCCTGAAATATCAACAATTTCTTAGCGCTTTACTAAACGGTGCTGTAACAACTAGCGGAAGTTCACTGGCTTAGTAATAATTTTTTTTTGTTATTGAATCAAATACTAATTTTATTGTCAAGTTACGAAGGGAGAGGTATAATTTTTGTTCAGGAACTCGGTTTGTCGTTATGTTCTATCATAAAAGGTGTAATACAAGGGAACATGCCACGTATTTCACTTCTCCGTTGGAAAAGTAGTGAAGAGCTCTGGAATCCACACAGAAGGACCAATTCTGAACCTAAGTGTACAACTCCTCAGACATGCTAATGACATGGCGCGGTTCAGGATGCTTTTGTCGCAATAGAGGAATCCGCAAAGAGAATGGCTGGTCCGCTAGTCATAAATGGTTGGCTGGTCCCAAGCTCCAGAATTACTTCCATGACATTAGCGTACCTGAGGGGAGGGGTCCGCTAGGGCAGCTCCAATTAAGGATAGAGGAGGAAAACAATGAATGATCATTATTTAATAAATTATTTCTAATTAAAAAATAAATATTTTCTATTGAGTGAGGTATCAAATCAAACGTGTTGACGTACTCTTTTAACACTGGTATTTTATACAGCAGTTCCATTTATGCCTCAATTATGCTAAAAATAAAAGCCATATAATATGACCCATGGAAAATAAAGAAGGGTCTAGAATATTTAATCGGTAATAAAAAAATTAATAATTTTCTATCAAATTGAGTACGATATTAAATCAAAGAATTAGACCTGTTTAATATCATGTAATAGGTGTTAGGAATTAAGTTATCTCTAACAGTTATTGAAATAATTTTCTTATCCGCAACGAAACAGTTAACCATGTTAAGTGTGATGAATGCAATTTTCACACGTTTCGAGTGAGCTAAATTACTTACTCTTCCAGATTTGAGATTCTCACAAAGTGGGCGTTAGTTTTTATGACGCTCTCTAATGTCAATAACAACTTCAAAAACTCCGGGCTGTTCGAAATAGGATTGTCTTGTTGGGTCAAGTGTATGAACTCAGGAAGAGACGTAAGTTCCGCCACTTCACTCCTTACAACGTGAGTGAATATTTGATTAAAGATAGAATCCATATTAGTTAATTCGATAAGCAATTCAAGTTATTCAACATATATTTCATTAAATCATGTGTTGAATGAATTAATTCCAAAATTTGAAATGATTTATGAAACTAAAAACTGGTAGTTACTGGAATCTGCCCCCTCCGAGTCGAGTCAATTGGACGATGGTTTTATGAATTTGTAATGACCGATGATAATAATGGCAAAAATAAATAAATAACCTGCTACAGTGTTATTTTTTCCGCTATCGATATGACAATAGAAAATAAATTGCCAAAAAAAATCAGCCCACTACGTCTCCAATGACGTCATACTTCTACCCTTGCTAACCAGGCTCATAAGTCGGTGGTGTTCACATCCTTTGTTTGAGCATGCCTGCCATAGCATTTCAATATTGAGATCGCTTCTATTGCCAGTCTTCCCTCTACTGATAACGATGCATGTCTACCAGAGAACTCATGTCATTTTTGCTTACCTTTAATATAAAAAGTGCATTTGCAAACGCAATAGACTTTATTGGGCACTTCCATTCATAAATTTAAGAATTTCAAGAGAAAGGTTTGAAACGTCATATGCAGATTTGCGAGAAAATGGAAAACTTTTTCAATTACTTCCTGATGAGTGTTAAATCATTTGACGCAGTTTAATAAAACCTGCAAACAAAATTAAGTCTCAAAAGACATGGATGAAGCCCTCCATACCGCCAAAGGAAATGATAAGGTAAGTGAATTTTATCAAGAAAAGAATTTCTGTTATTAATACTTATAACAGAGGGAGGAATATGTGCCTCCATGAATTACTCCACACCGCGTCTAGAAGCTTTTTGATCATTGTGGACTTAAGGTCCTGTCACTGGCAGTTCTGGTTGTCCTGAATACTTCCTCTTGATGATCTACATCTTCTTCTTCTACCATTTGATCAAGACTGGTCTGAGTTTCCGTAATAGTACTAACATGTTGAAAAAAGACAACTACAGAGCATAAACGTACTTCCTTACTATATTAGCAGCCTGCCCAGATTTTATTTTATTTTCTAACTTTCTAAGTAACTTTCTTTATTGTTTCACCATTTCTTAATCAATTTGATGTTTGAAAATAAGCACAGTCATATTATTAGAGCTCTATTTCAAAATTATTTTCTATTTTTAAATGAATGATGGATGAAGAAGTATCTACAGTCTATCGGGAGATAGATGAATTCAAAAGAAAAACCATTCTCTTAGATACAAACTTTTATCCTGCTGGAAAATAAACATGTCACGGAAAACATTCTTGAATGTATTTTGGAACAGTTCCCTTTTAAACTCCAGCACTAATCCGTCATCTTCAATATCCTGGTAAAATCTGTCACCTTGTTACTCACTAGTGTCTCCTAACTTTTAAGGAAAATGGTCTATGTGGCTTGGTAATAGTGCACCTTAATACTTAAGGGATTTGAAACTGTTAAGCATCTTGTTTACCTTTTTTTTTTTTTTTTTCTTCTTTTTTCTTTTTTCGCCCTTCCTGAGGCTGAGCCTCAAACGGGCTAAAGCATCTTGTTTACCAGTTCAACATAGTTTTCAGCTTTGCGTTTGCCCAGAAAATTTCCGACTACTGCTACAAATGAAGTCCAGGCTTTTCGCTCAGCCCCATTCATCACATTTATGAAGGCAGGATGCTTAATGAGCTGTCTTATTTGTGGATTGTCAAATATTCCTGCTTTATTTTTTTCCATATTCAACTGGGGAATTTGTTTCCCTACATATGCAAAGCATGATCAGTTCTTATCAAGAGCCTTAGCCAACCTGTTTCATAAGGCCCAGCTTTATATGTAATAGAGGAAAGATGATTTTTTCTTGTTCGACTAAGGGGTCGTTAATCACATTTTTTTCCCCAATGTCCACGTTTTTTCTCTTAGGCCACTCTTTTTAACCCAGTAGTGTGTTTTGTCTCTGGTATCCCAGAGGCACAAGAAGTAAGGATAATTGGTGTGACCATTTTGCTGTCCAAGGAGAAAGTTTACTATTTTTAAGTCCACACAAATCACCCACTGATCTTCATGTTACTTTATCTTCTCCAAGACCAAAGCTATGGTGTTATATTCCTCTTTCCTTTTTGTTGAGTGAGCAGTTGCAAATGAAAAGAAGAATACAGGGACCAATCCTTGTATATGTGATTTAGAACTGCACAAAATGGAGTTAAAACTACACATTAAAAAAAACTCTGATCTAAAAAAGTAGAGCAGATAGAGAAAAACTGATTTTGTATTTAGATTCAGAACCCCAAATATAGCTAAAATCAGTTCTAAAATCCAAGGCGCCAAAAAATATTTTTTTTCTTGCAGACCTGAGTAATAAAAACATAACATTCATTGTAACACAATTATGTGAATATGTTGATTTTTCTAATATGATGAGCAGACACACAATCACAAAATTTAAAGAACACTTTTGAGAAATGGAAATGGAATAAGGAAATTATAATCTTCAGATAAATAAAACCTGGACTTCATTACAAACAGATTATGTGCAGACTTAAGAACCCCACTCATAAAGCAAGAGCCATTAAAAAAATCTGAGAGGACAATGAACTTAGCTAAGCACAAAATATAAGAGAAATAGTGGCAAAAAATGCACCGCAAAGTATTCTAAAGTTTTTGAAAATAAAAGTTGCCTTTGCTCAAAATAAATGTTTGAATCTCTTACCAATACAGCTGGAACCGATCATTGTAGGAAAATTCTTGGGTCATCCCAGAAAATAAATAAACAATAAATATATGTATTTAGACTAATACATTAGCATTTTACACAAATTTTTAAACAAGAAAAAAAATTAATAAAAATTTGAGAAAAAATAATAATAATTTAATACTCTTGATACATTTTAATTGGCTTGAGTCTCTTCTAGATAGGTTGCCATATATGCAAGGAGACTGCCTTTATCAGTTGGTATATACTTTGAAGTACTGGGGGCATTCAAAATTCTAAATGAATTTGGGTGTTCCTGATAAACCATAGTCCTCCTGGCGCTAGATGGAGTATTTTATTTTAAAGTGTTTGAAGCCTTGGCCTGATAGACTTGCTAGTGCAGTACAATACAGGACAGGCCTAAGTGAGTCGCAAAAGTATGTAGCCTGTTGAAGAGGGGGTTCAGGTGTCCTTGCCATGTTCCAGTATGTATGTTGGAGTATAACTAGGTATAATTCTAGCATCATGGGCCATTTTAATCAATTTCATCACTAGACTTCAATTGTTACGTTGTATGTTCTTGTAGGCTGCTTCTCAGGATATATCTCCATATTTAAGGTGTGATATTTCAAAAGGCAAAAATTTAATATGTATAATTCTGTCTTAAGAAATAAAAGGCAGTGGTTAACTTATTTGGTGTTTAACCAAATAAGTGAGTTATCCATGGTTGTGAACCACAAGTTAATGATAACAAAAATCTATTTGCGACTTTGGTAGGGTAACTTGTGGTTGCTTCTCAATCATCTGAAAGTTGTCAGTAAAAGTTGATGAATGCTCATAATTAATGATTTTTATTTGTGTACAGGTGAGGTTTGGTTTTTATTGCTATCAATTTGGTCATTAACACGTTGATTTTGCGTCTTTTTTTTTTTCAGAATTGAGCTCCCATCAAGCTTAAGAAATTAATTTTTTTTCAATTCCTCTACTTTTATGGATACACTTTACAGCATGTTCAAGCCATTTTTGAGAAAGAAAATAATTGACAGGGTAAGCGGATGAATTTTAAGACTAAAAAAAACACTTTTTCATTTTTAGGATACGAGGATTGATAGGAGGATTTGGGTAAAAACCATGATACCTACCATTATTTTATACATGAGCACAGTCCACTGATGTTTGCATAGCTGTTGTGTATGTTCATGGAAAAGCCCTAATTATCTCAACCCCTTAGAGCCTAACGTCATGGTACCTTGACGCCCAAAACACCGACAGTATTGGCTCCCTAGAAACCAAGGACCATGACCCACAAGCACTCTCCCTGGTTAACATCCGTACAAGTTACAATTTTTAAATATCTATCTTTCCTTGAAAACAAGAAAATAATATTATTTTTTAGTTGAAATAATCACAGAAACAAATATAATAATAAAAAGAAAATAAGTTTGGAACATAAAATTTTGAAGAAAAAAAAAATTGGTGTTATAACAACAAAAAATGTTGATGTGTCAGTGAAAAAGTAAAAGACTAGAAGAATAAGTTATCAGATAAATAGCATAAATAAGCTTTATTGATCAAATATGCTGAAGTATTTTTCTGGAGTCTAGGTAGTTAAGTACTTGTGTGGATTAATTACTGCATATGCTCTTCTTCAAAACATTTTATTCAAACAATATCATTTAATTTCCCCCAAAATTAAAAATATATTTACCCTGACTAATTATAATATAAAAATTATATGCACGACTGTTTGGTTCTTACATAGAATCTCAAAATCTTTAATTGGATACCCTACTCATAGAAAATGTTTCATTATTTCCTACTAATTAAGTATGCTAAGCAATCAGCAATGTGTTATCAGTCAGTAGATATCACGACTGGAAGTAGCATTCAAATTATTTTTGGAAAATATTCTCTATCTTTCTCTAATCCCTTAACTTTATTGAAGAGTGAAATATATCGCTCAGTAAGCAAATAACTTATTTACAAGTTGTTTTGTTTTTGTATTATGAATTAGTTTTTAACGTAGAGGATGAAGTATTATAAACTGAAGTATGTACTTTTGTGTTAATAGATCTTTTATACTATATACACCATCATACTTGGAAGTTGATCTTAAATGTAACATTTATTGAAATATAAATCAAATAATGTTGTGTATGATGTTTAATTAAGTTATTCCACATTTAATTATGGAGCATTTACCTGAGTTCAAACCTTATAACAGCTAACTCTTTGAATTAGAAATGTTAGCAGCTTTTGCTACTTAAAAGGAGACTGTATGTGTATATGTTAAACTCCAAATAATACTTTTTAATTGATTTAGTTTCTTTATGAAATTTTAGTAGTACTAAATACTTTTGAAAAACAATTGCTAATGATAATAATTATGTAAATTTAGATTTGTATGGTGATGATATATTACATTGCCTACAAATTTTTACTATTTATTCATCAATTTTATACAAAGAATAAGTTACTTTAATGTAAAGAAATCATCCTATTTATCCAAGAAATGTACTTTTTAATTTATTATGATTCTTACATGTGAACTTCCATGTCCAATGATCATGGTACTACCATATCATCACAAGCCTATTATTTATGCTGAAATATTTCTTAACTGAAACTTTTTTTTTTTTTGAAAAAGTTGAGAGATGGCACAACTTCTGTAGTATTATTTTCATCTCACACTATCACTATTAAACTTTTTCCACTAATCCATTAGCAAAAAAGAATGATACTTTATTTAAAAATTCATTTCCTTTAAGATTAACACAGTTCTTCATTATATCACACACACATATAAATATATCGCTCTCGTTAATCATAGAACTGAAACATTTAATTTAATAAACATCTTCAACACATTTTTTTGGAATAAGAGCTATATGTACATAATCTGGATATATTACACTGAACTTTACTTTTACACATTTCATTTTGAGTTAAAATGAGAATTGGAAATAATATCAGTTTGAGAAAAATAAATTTATTAAACTAAGATCTCAGGATGGTTTCCACTTCACAATTCAAAATATTGCATTCTTTGATGTGTTGTTCTTTTGGTAACATGCGATTTTACCTGCGTCTGTACGTCAATCAGCCTGTCCTTGCAGCTGTGAGTCCCCTTTTTACCTTGAATTATTAAATATAAATCAAGATTCTATTCAGGGGTTGAAACAGTAATTTTTTTTTCCAAATGAGTTCAATTTTAACGTTTGAAAAAACTATTATCCAAAAGGAGTCAATGATGAAGTTTTTTTCAAAACTGTTAAATAAAAGTTCAAAAGAGTTTTTACTTTTTTAATATCTAAATAAAAGTTTTTGCTAAACTATTACTTGTTCCCACTAAAATAAAAGTTATAAATTATAACAGAATATCATAATTATTACACTGCTCAGCACACTGGGTGGAAAACGAATTCTGCCATTACAAGAAAATATTTCAATGTTAACTTTACAGAGCATTATGTAATGCAAAATGTTATTAGCTAATTAGAATTGTTTTATAAGCCAAAGAAACATACAATATTTAATGTTGTTGAATGATTGTAATGCTGTCCTGTTCCAAACTTTATAAACCTGATTAACTTTTGGTTTTAAATGATCGGGGTATAAATAAAAAATTAATGGAATTTCTCCTTTTTTAAGTATTGAACAAAATTCTGACCTGTCAAAACAATCTTGTGTGAAGTGCTTAGAGCACAAATAACTTCATTTAGATGGATTCTAATTTTATCTCTTCACAGCTAGAATTCATTTTTTCTTTTCTTCCTTACCTAAAGGAAATCAGTCAACAGGTGTTGTGTTAAGGTGGATTTTACATGACAGAACCAGGAAAGGAAACAATAAATATAATAGTAAATTAGAATAAATTATGTTTAGATCGGTGATCGATATTTTTTGTTCTATAATGATATTAAAAAAAAAAGACTAAGAAACCAATAATTTAAAACAATATTAGTAGTCTCATTAAAATCTTTTAAGGGGGAGTAGCCTCATTTTATGCTCATATTTTTTTTTAAGGAGGGATAATTTTATTTGTTACTTCTTCCTTTCCATTGTTTGCTAGTTCAACCACTGTTTACATGTGATCTACCACACTGTCACAAGTGATCTTAAACAGATTTCTGTTTTTTCCAAGTAAAAACAAATTTTTTTTTAAATCAGTTTTTTGGATGGTATCTAATACAACAGGGTTGGTTCCACATTTATATGCTGTGCATATAAAATATTTCATACCTTGGAAACTGTATAAACTACTGGGTATTAATTGGTCATTACTAATGACTAATGAATTGTTATATTCTAGAAAATCTACATTACTTAGAAAAATTTTTAACTCCGATTTTAAATTTCAAGAGCAGAGGCTAATCCAAACAGAACAGAATTGTTTTTGGGACTATTGCTGATTTGGATTGGTATGAGATTGAACACAATTGAGCATAAACAGGAATAAAGTACAAAAAAGGCTTTTTAATCAAAAGGTAGAATTCCTTTACAATCAGAAATTTGGCAGATTCTCTTAAAGAAATTTAGAACTGAATTTCAACAGAACTCAGTAACAAGGACATAACCTGCAATCTAAGGGAGTTTCGGCACCCGAGGACTTTTGGTCCACCATTGAAAAAAGGATTCAAGATCAAATTAAAAATAAATAAACACAGGTAAGATAAAACAAAAACATAATAAGAAACAATGATTTTAATTGAAACATTGCACAAAATAAGTTAGAAGATATAAAAAACGAGAAAATCTTTTCATTTTTTTTCAATGATCTGGAGAAGTTCTTTAATATCTTCTTTTGAACCAAGATAACATGGACATCTTTGATGAATTGTCTGTGGAGCTACATCCAAAATTGGGATATTTCCTGTTGTTGCTAATCCACCTGCTTCTTCAATAATGAAAGCCATTGGGTTGCATTCGTACAACAATCTCAACTAAAAATTACAAAAATATGTAAGTTAATAAAGTATTTGAATATATCAAATAACGATTAATTGTAGAACAATTGTATCCTACACACATGAAGGGATAATATATTTTAAATATATTGGAGGAGATTGAAAATATATAATTTAATAATAATTACTGAATATAACTACAAATTGGACTATAAAAAATAAACCTGGGGAATCCAACTGAATTATTTAGACTTATATGAGCATGCAGGAAAAAGGTCTGTTTATTAATGGTTAGTTAAATACTATTTGTAAATGTCCATTACTTAATATACATAAACATAAATCCATACATATATACATAAACTTGAAAAATGAAAATAATGTATGCATGAAATTGTAAATTGTAAATGAGAGTTGTGCAATGATGGAATTAAAATAAAGAACAAAACTAATTTAATTCAGGGTTAAAAGTTTCAAGAAAGATTTTTTTTATCGATACCTACAAATTAACTGTTCAGAAAAAATTATTTAAATGTGTTAAAAGTTTTGAATAAGCATTTAGTTCTAAATATGGTTATTGAAACATGAAAAGACTGTTTAAAGACCAAGATGTGAAATATTAACAATTAAATTAAACTAATTTACAGGTCTTAATGATATAAGTTCATTTCAATGAAAATATGCCTTAAAAGGTGGTTAGATCTCAAATAGGTTGAATTAGAATTTTATCTTTTTTCAATAGTTCTATTCTGTGATCTGTAAAAACTGATTAACTGTTATTATGTATTTCTAATTTGATTACCTTGCCATTTGGAGAGTTTTTATTTGCTGGGTACATGAAAATACCTCCGTATTTCAATGTTCTATGCACATCAGCTACCATAGAGCCAACATACCTCGATCCATATGGTTTTCCAAACTAAAAAAAAATCTAAATAAATGCCCTTAACAGAATAAATAAATATGAACAAACCTAACTTAAATTCATTAACACGAGAGTAAATTTTAGCTATATTTTGTTAAGGTATGAACAAAATCTATTATTGAGGATGGGCTTAAAATTATAGTTCACACAGTTTTCATCTAATGACAAATAATCGTAACTAAGAATTTACATTTGTATTCCATACTTTATTTTATAATTGAATAATTGTGAAATAGATACTACCTTACCTTTGGATTCTTCTTTCTGGAAACATATTCAGTGACAGCTTCATCCCAGAGATAAGAATATCCTTCATTGATGCTGTATATATTTCCTTTTTCTGGGATTCTCATGTTTGGTTCGGTTAATAAAAATTCCCCAATTGCCTATGAAAAAACAAACATAAAATTATAATAGAAATAAAAAAAATGAAAGAAAAAGTTGGTTTGCAGACAATGGGTAAATGCAGAGATTACTTTTACTGGAAAATTTTCAAAATATTGTGCACCACTATTATTTTATGTTATAAATGATAAATAATAAATAATATTGCAATTTTTACAATCATTTAGTAAGTTTTTGAATGGAATTCAAGAAGAAATTTCATCCTCCTACACCCTAACATTAATGTATATATATACATATATCTATATATATATATATATATATACATATATATATATATTAAAGACCAAGATGTGAAATATTAACAATTAAATTAAACTAATTTACAGGTCTTAATGATATAAGTTCATTTCAATGAAAATATGCCTTAAAAGGTGGTTATATATGTATATATATATATATTACAATATATACATTAATGTTAGGGTGTAGGAGGATGAAATTTCTTCTTGAATGCTATTCAAAAACTTACTAAATGATTGTAAAAATTGCAATATTATTTATTCTTATGTATATAATATCTTATAAATTCTTATATATATATTGTAATGCTACTTTATGGAGTAACTTTGAGAGAATTGTTATTTTATTATATAAAATAAATAATAAAAAGTATAATTTCAAACGAGTGAATGAAACAGGTGGGAAATATGTCAATAATTGGAATACCTGATAGGAGCACTGGGAGTTAAAGTTGTTTAGAAATCCTTTAAAGAAGTGCTCAGTAGTTTAAAATTGCATGAGAAGAGCGGTGTAGATCATGATTTGTTGCAGTTTGCAGATGGTCTAACATATTTGATGTGAGGGCCCTCATACTTTGTATTTCCTAATACATCAGATTTGCATGTACCTCTTATTTTAGATCTTAGTACTTACTAATAATCTACATAAAAGGATCACTCATCAGACTGACTGAGTCTACAAGAGGCCATTGAAGCAGAATTATAGTAGTTGCATCGGGATCAACAAAACAATACATGGACTGGAGCAAGACAAGTCATAAATGTATAGCTTTATATTACATACCGGATCAAGCATAAATCCATTCACTCCTTGGCCTTTTCCGAGGGACAGAACAAACATTGTCGCACTTCCATATAATATGTAACCTGCTGCTACAATTTTATTTCCAGATTGTAATGCATCACTATCTTGCAGAGGTCCTTCTGATTTCCTTTAAATTTCAGAACAATTTTTCTGAGGTTATAATACAACAGTAATATATTGTGATGATATTTTTAAACACAATTTTTTATTTAAAGATACAGTTGGTTTTATTAGGTTTGGATCCGAATTCGGAAATAGGTTTGATTAAAAGAGTACCTAAAAAAGAAAGGAAATGACCTGGAAGGGTGAGATAAATTAATGTTTAATGACCATCAGGTAAAGGCCAAATACAATTTTTGGGTGTAGAAAAAACAGGCTTGCATGGACCAAACGAAGCAGGCATTCTCATCAGACAGCCTGGAGAAGGAAGAGGGTTAAGAGTTGAAGATCAGGACTGAAGTCACATGTTTCAAATATTTATATTACATTATATTTATTTGTAAGCTAAATTGTTTTAGTTTTGGGTCAAAATTAATTAGTTGATATAAGAGATTTTTGTGGATCACAGATGGGCATTAAAACCGTAAGTTATTACAAGAATAACGAATTGTAATATATTGTTTTCTGAATATTATAAATTTGTGTGTGGTTAATATTTAAAAGAAAATTAATTAAAACTAAATACTATCTTATTATATAAAGAAATATATATTTAAAAGGAATAATTATTAATAATAGTGGGATCTATACTGTAACAAAAATTTCTCAGTTAAAAGAATTATTTTGAGTTCAGTATTATGAAGAAATAGATAATTGAAAAATAGGATTAGGTATTTGTAATTTTTTTAATAAATATAAAACAAACCTGTATACAGAAAAAATTGAACCAATTGAAGCGAGACAGTCAATATTTGAAGATCCATCAAGAGGATCAAAGCAAACAACATACTTTCCTCTCCGTTCAGCATCCACCTAAAAAGAAATGAATTTAGTATAGCTATAATATTATGAGTGATTCACTCAGCGTAATAATAATACAAACTGACCAATATACCTCAACAAGGAGATATGAGAAATTTTTTTTTTCACTTACTGTTATGATATCTTCATTTTCTTCACTGACAAGTGCGCAAGTTGTATAGGAGGATTTAAGCATGTTAATAAACAATTCATTAGACAAAACATCAAGTTTTTTAACCTCTTCTCCTTGAATGTTAGTGTTACCAGCCATACCATACCTAAAATAAAGTAATTTTCTTTTATTGCATTCTCCAGTATTGGTTCCATTACCAACCAATATTTCTACTATTCATACATAAAATAAAAGGGAGTGACAAGGTGTCATTCGGGAGCAGTCCATTCACAACTGTCCTGAAGGCAGAGCAAGAGCAGCATATCCCTAAAAGCTTCACGCCACAACCTAACTCATCTGAGGCGGATTAGGTGCAGCTGAACAAAATAGCAGAAAGAATCGGACATTGATAAAATGAAATTTTGTTTGAAGAATACTGCTAAAAATGGCCACTGTGGGATTTAGATTAAGTTTACGATCGAGTAAAAGAATGTTTGTCAAAAATCTCATGGTAGGTAACCTTATATATTTTACAACAAAGGAGTCCGGCACTGCTAAAGGAGATCAGTGGGCGGGCTTTCCTTCAATGAGTTTTATTCTTGAGGTTGACTGGGCCAAAAACTGTCATTGGTTCCAAGGTCAAACGGTAATAGACTTTTCCTCCACTAATGGACCATACAATAAGGTTAATCAGAGGAGTGGTATCACAGTACAATAGTTGATCATGTTAGACTGTTACTTAACAACATGGGTGTTAGAAGAATAATCAGATGTTTTAGTCAGGAATGTAACAAAGATTTTATTTTGGGGGGTTACTTCTGGGTGGCATAAGTATTTTTTCTTGGGAAAAATATTGTAACTTAAATAAGTAAATTGTAATTAAACATCACTACTTTCTTAACAATATTTATAATACAATACAAGATATTGTATATATTATTATATATTATGAGACCACAAATATTATAATTTTTTTTCCTTTGAAAAAAACTTCATTTGATAAATTATAATCCTCCTTAAATGGGCAATGTATAATTACGATAAAAGTTCTCATTCATGTCATGTATACAATATTGCATTCACCCTCTTATTTATACTGAATTTACAATATATACACACACAATACAAACATTTACAAAGCCCAGGAATTCCACAGAATCACCTGCCACCACCTCAGCAAACAAGAAAGCAGGGATTATGGAAATCCTCCTGCAGCCACATAACTAGTAGATATTAGCAGTTAAGTCTGTGAGATAACTTGAGAGCCACAGACGCTCTGGAGATGAGAGAATACTGGCCAGGGCCAGGAGTCCCAAACAGAATAATTACAAGAGATCTTGAGGCCATTGCCGCTTCAATCTTTAAGGAGTGTAGATAATTTTACACCTACATTTTTTATCCTTAATTTTTTTTTTTAATTTCTGGGTGATCTATTCTACAAAACACTCCTTTGCTACGCTTGCTATTTTTTACATGTCTAAAGTAACCAGGTCAGTATTAAAATAACATATTGTATATTATTCTATCAGTTAAGTCTGTATCTCTTATATTATTATATAAGTTAAGTCTGTGTTTAAGTTACCTAAGGGGTCAGAGTTTAGAATAAAAGTGTATTTTTCCCTACTTTGTAATCTTACTTATGTATCACTTATATTATTATATAAGTTAAGTCTGTGTTTAAGTTACCTTAGGGGTCAGAGTTTAGAATAAAAGTGTATTTTTCCCTACTTTGTAATCTTACTTAAATGGATATTAAGCAAACATTTAATTTGTTTTAAAATTATTAATGAGCACTGCCACATCTCAGCTAGTGACAGAACTTTATTAATTGAAGATAGAGAGTATAGGAAATAAACTTACCATTACTTTATGAAAACCGAACACTAATAAGTTTACAAAAATACTTACAATTGAGAGATGCCAGCCTTCCTTACAGCAGAGCTAATTGCTTTCACAGAAGCTTGTATTGAATTCAAAAGCTGAGTTAATTCTCCAGTAGCACCAGGGAATTTTTTTTGTTGTGCCAATACATATCTTGTAAGAGTTATGCAGTCTGAATCGAGGACTTTTGTTGAAGTCATATTGACAAGCTGTCTAACAAGTGACAAATCACTAGTAGAACTGAACTTAAATCAAATTCCTCTCCAAGCTAGAAATTTTGATCCATGACCCTACAGAGATAATGAAGTATTATCTCATTTCAGTCTAAAGATAAACTAACGATTGTAGACATCAGTCTCCAAAATAAACAGACTGTAAGCAATTCAAGTTTATATATACTGTGTACTTATAAATAGATGTCATTGATAATACAGTGGTTCTATTATCACCGTTTTATGATAGCAAACTGATAACAGGTGGTTTCACTTTCAAGGTCATAACTTTCTATGCAGTTATCACTCATGTTCATATTTTGTTTAGTTGAGACATCAAATTTTACATAGAGATCCCATTTGATATTGGGAATACATGGCAGATATAGCCATCTATATAAAACATGGCTGTGTCAATAATTAATTAATTTGTTGATATTAAACAAATGCATATTTTGACCTAATTTTGGTAAGGTAATTTAAGTAGGTTGTCAAATTAAAGATCTCAATGTCCTTATTAACAATATGTAATTTGCTTGTTTTAACTATAATTCAAGAAGCCATTAAAATTTCCATTAACATCGAGTTCACAACTTTACTCAACCAGTGATATTTTGGATACTAATTTTTCATGGTAGTTCTATTTAAAAACCCAATGATGCTACAGATAAAAGCAACCCCATACAAAATAATGAAGGGTCATTGATTATTTACTTGAAATTAAAATAAAAAGTATCTTTTCCTCACATCCAGTAGGGTATCATATTGAAACTCTCAATATCTCAATCGATAATGGGTCATTTCATAAAAACTGGGTATTTTGACTCCTACTTCTTACAGTTATTTGTTTTTTCTTTTTTTTTTTACTATATTTTTTACATATTACTTCTGTATATGTCTTCTATTAGTTAGCCTAAAGTTTCATTCATTAATTGAAATGATATGCTATACATTTAGATATATTTTAATTAATTAATGGTTGAGTCCTCTTTACAATCTGTCCTTTACTATCTTTCTGTTCATAAGGAACAACTCTTAAGAGGACTGTCGACCGGTAATTAATTAATATATGTCTATAGCATATAATTAAAATAAAGTGAATAAATTAATGTAACTTAAGGCTAAATACTACTAGACGTAAACATAAGTGATTTAGTAAAAAAAAAAAACCAAATTACTGTAAAAAGTTATAATACCCATTTTTTTTTTTTTTTTAAATGACCCATTACATGTTATTAATCAAGACGTCAGTTTTAAAGAAAAATAACAATTTTGACGATCCTCGTTGCTTTGACTATGCAGAGGATTGAGGAACACAGGAACAAGGATTTGAACATAAAAACTTGGCAACTAGACTCCTTTGGTTAATAGGTGAAGGGGTTCATTATGAAACTTCAAAAAAGTTGGTCAAATTACTGAGACATTATGGAGAGAACTTAAAAGGTTGCATAAATTAGTGGCCAAGGTAAATCTACGACAGACCCTATAGAAATATGGGTCCAAGATCTGTTGGGAGTGAGGGATAGAAGTAGGGGCATTAATGTAATGAATCCCATTCTTTAGGTAGAGATTTATCGTTATATTTATTAATATTATGTATTATTGGCCAGTAGCTTGAAAAATCACTCGGCAGAATCCCCTCTCGCATGGAGTTGTGAAATGTCAAAAAGAGAAGGTTCTAAAATTTACTCAGAAATAAAGAAATGATTCAGTAATAACATCTGATGCTCTTCATTTTATATCATCAAAACTCATAGGTTATTGAGTTCACAAGTTAATTGCTAAATTATCTACCAGATAATTCATTTTGTAGAAGTGTTATCTGAGTATTGAATAATCATTATCTCAATAACAGGCCTTTCACACACCTATCAGTATTAGTGATTTTAGCTGATTTGATTGGTCTGTTAAAAACTGAGGCTGTCTTGTTTAAAAAATTACATCATAGGTTAGATGGCCTCTTGATTGCCTCTAGTTTATCGGGTATTCCATATCATTTTATTTAGGCTGCAAGTTGCTGCAGCTGATATTTATTAAATTAATCTCTAATAATTGTCCCCTTAACAACCATTGTGATTTCTTCACCTTTATATGGTCATAAATTTAACTACGGAATCCCAAAATAAGCTAAATACATTGTATTTATTCATTAATAAAATATTTACTTATTTAATTTTTCTTATATTATCTATGAATTTTAACTGCATAAAATTTGTTTCACTTTTGTGATATACTCCCATGGGAAAAAAACATACTTTTTCTTTTTTGCCATGTAATTACAATAATAAAACTAAATATGATGAAATTGAATTTGTGAAATGTAGTCTTGCCCAAAAACCGTTTTGTTATTTGCTGAGGAAACAATGAATTCATCTTATTACCAGAAGCAGTATTTCTCTGAAAATTTAAACTTACTGTGGATTACAAATCTGTTTAGTCTGTTGAAAATAATTCCTGAAAATGTTCCTGTGGTAGGAATTGTTTTTAAATTTCTGTTAATATATCAAAAATGTGTTCATCAGGCAAATGTTGGAACTCTTTCTGGACAAAAACTTACAGTAGCTCTTATCAAAAAACATTTGACATAAGAAAAACAATGTAAATTCCTACATTATAAATTGTTTTGACTCACATTTACTTGATCTTACATGTATGATCTTAAATGTAAACTAAAATAAAAATAACAATCCTCAATTTTATAATTTAACTTAGTAAATAACCTGCATAAAACAAAGTACCATTGTTTACTCGCCTTTATTTTTAATCAGTACAACGGTCTTAAGAACACCCCACAATTGATGTACATTTTATTTGAAGTTGAATTTCCCCAACACAGTCAGTGGAAACTGTGATAAATTAGTAACTCAATAGTTGTACCTTAAAGAAAAAATCAATTTGAGCTCGGAGATTTTTCATAGTGTTAAGAAAAAATCTTGGAAATAATATAAATTATTTTAGAATTTATTCTACTGTAGTTGTATATAACAGCTCATTTATAAAACAATTCTGCACCCTCAAATCTTTTAATAGTCTTACTAGCCATAAAAAAAACAAGCGGATTTTACAGCTAACAGTTTGTGGCATAATTTTGAGAAGACAAAAGGTCAATTACCATGATATATTTCTCGTTATAAAATTTGTATCCATAAAAAATAACTTACCATGAATACATACATATATCCCATTTAATCACATTATAGCCAAAACAAATAAATGCGAGAATTCTGAGGAATACAGGAATCCGTACTGCTCTTGACTTGTTTAAAGTCCTTACAAAGCAGAAGTGATGGAGATATAAGGGATATGAAGGAAAATAAAGGTTAACGAACACTGATTTACATTTATTGATATGAAATACTCATATCTGCTTTAGCTCTGAAATTTGTTGCTGGGGAGGATAAATAAGAAATCATTTTTACATCATAAACAAAAAGGCTTATGGCAGTAAAGTATATTTGAATAATATTAATATTGTACATCTTGCTAACATCATTGGACAGAAATAATATGAAAAGTAATTATTTATTTTTGCTTATTCATAATATCTAGAAGTTCTTCGATATCCTCCTTTGATCCTAAAAAACATGGAGATCTCTGATGAACTGTTAATGGCACAACATCAAGTACAGCTATTTTCCCTGTTGTTGCTTTTCCTCCAGCTTCCTCCAATATAAAAGCCATTGGGTTGCATTCATAAAGCAGTCTTAGCTAAAAATGTGAATGTTTAAATAACAGTTAGTACACACGTCTAGTATTGCTGAATAGATTGCTTGTAATTACTTTGTTTCCATTTAATCAGATGATACTAAAAACAAATAAATGTAAGAATTCTGGGAAACATGGCATAGGACTTGCTTTTCTTGACTTGTTTATAGTTATTGCAAAGGAGAACTGAAGTTGTGAGGGAAAGGTAGGAAAATCAAGGTGCCCAAAAACTGCTTTAAATTTACTGAAGAAATAAAAAATGCATGACATAGAACTAATTCTATTACACTACTGTAAATATAAACTTACCTTTCCATTTGGAGAATCCTTGTTAGCAGGATACATAAATATGCCTCCATATTTCAATGTTCTATGCAGATCAGCTACCATGGAACCCACATACCTTGCTCCATACGGTTTTCCAAACTACACATAAGGAAATTTTAGGTATAGCTTCCTATAGAAATGTATTGGAGACATAGACCTACATAGGTTAAAAACCTGCAAACTCGTTGATTTTAATTTTTTAAGGGCTACGCATTATGATTTTATGAATCTCAAGAGTGTTCTTTTTTTTTTGAAGTTAATAAAATAATCTTTTATCACCTGTAGGTGGATGTGTATTTTGATATATTTTTCCATAACTAGATACAACATTTTGTTATGATACTCTACTAACAAGTAATTCCCAAAGTAAAATAAAGACAAAACGAAAAAAGTAAAAGAATAATGAAAGAAAAGAAAAAGAGGAAAAAGTAGACTTGCCGGCTGGTTACTGTAGTCAAACAGACCAACAAATTTATTAAAATATTTATAACTGATCAGTATCAAATCTGGCATTGGTGCCATTTTTATCCTTTGAGCATTGCTTGTTTTTATCAGTTTAGGTCTTGACCTAGTAGTTTATATTCAAAAGTTAAATAATCGCTTGTTCAGAGATGTCACAAGTATTGTTGCCTATAAGTTGGGATGTGTATAAATACTTCCTCCCTCCCTGGACCTTTAAGTACTCCTGGGATTTTTAAATTTGTTAAAGGGAACTTCTGACTATGCTCAACTGTCCTAGCATACTCGTAAAAATGCCATCCTCTGTTTCTTGATACATTCTACTATCCGTCTTTTTTGCCTAGAGTCTGAGATTGAAGTATATACTTTCCTTTGGAAATGTGAACTCAGTCATTCTCTGTGGTTAATAATGGACCAGCTGTTCCTGATTTTGTCTCATAATCAACCACACCGTTATCACAAATCCCACAATCAGCTTGACCCCATTTTATTTTTAACATTTTTGTAGCTTATTCCATATTTGTTCAGTCAGTTTGTCATGTATATTTACATGTTTTATTCATGTGATAGTAGTATTGCTGTCAGTTTATACAACTTGCTTACGCAAAACTAGTCTTTTTTGGCTCGAAATGACTTGATAAATTGAATAGCTATAATGATTGCTAACTGTTCAACCTAGATGTTAGAAAATCAACATCCCACTTTGAATGTCTAAATCAAACTGTCTGTACCTTCGATGTAAAGGAAGGTGACCTAACATTGTTTATATATTTGCTCACATCAGTAAAGATATTTAATGTAATGTATTATAACTCTTATGCACACAGAAGGATAATCTTTGATGTGGATAAAGTGTTTTGTTGGTAAGCTTTTTTTTTTTTTTTTTTTTTTTTTTTTTATCTTTTTGCGTATTATTTCAGGTAATATCTGACTTCTCTTTAATATTTTGAATTTTTACACATTTCATCTGCCTTAAATTCCATCAAAATAATATTTGTCAGCATGAAAGCCACATTATGTGGTAAGGTTTTATATTCACCAATTAATTTTATAACAATTAATCTTTGCACTGTTATAATTTTTTATAGATTGTGCATTACACCATGTTTCAATTCCATTAGTCATATAAGATGATAAGGAACAATTTTCCACTGAAGTGTTTCTGTACAATTGTAATTTTGGCCCAAGTTAATTTTTCAGAGAAAGGACAAGTAGCAAGAAACAGATCTGTGATGTGTGAAGGGGTCCAAAATAAGTTCCTGATGAACTATTGCAATATTTCCTACTAGTCATTCCGACTCTGCATAGTGAAGGGAAAAGTTCTTAAGGCATATTAGTTTTTGAGAGATAACAAATAATAACAAACAGTGTACCAGTAGTTGAAAGGATAACTAGAAGATGGCAAGTTTTTAGTAGGAGATGTTGGGATCAGTTGACTAGTTTTATGGTGGATAAGGAAGGTCTAGTGATTTGGAGTACTTGCTTATTGCATGTTACGGATTGATCTAGGGTCAGGGAGAGGTTTTTGATGGATGAGGAGTATTGGATATATCTGAAATCTTTGTAAAAATTAGATGGGTCCAGGAGGGAGTGGATGAAGGGTTTGGGTCCTATGGTAATGGATTATAACATGGATTTTTCAGTTCCAAGTTTACCGACCAAGGGACAAGAAATAATTCGGACTTAGGCTTCCTGGTCAAGGGGATCAGATTGGAGATCTGAGGGATGGAAGGAGTGGTATGTTTTGGTGTCATCGGCATAGATATGGAAAGAGCATAATTTAGTAAATTAGGCAGGATGTCTAAATAGAGCTCGACACATTTTTAATTATTGTTAATGGCTAAGGATTCTGATGTGAAATTAATTTTATGTGGAGTTTGAGGGTTTTAAATCTAGGTACCTTAATTATTCTGTGTAAAGTTTAATTGATAATTTCTGTGGAATGGAAATAAATAGGTGATCATAGTACTTTGGGGTCCTTTTTTCTGGCCACATATTCTGCTATTGCTGGTTCCCACAAGTAACTGTATCCTTCATTGATACTGTAGATTTTGCCTTTACTTGGGATTGCTATGTTTTGATCTGTGAGCAAAAATTCACCAATTTCCTGGTGGATAACATGTGCAAGAATTATTAAGAAATTTTATGCTCACTTACTAATGACTCCTATTAAATAACTCTAATGAATGCAATGAACTAAGCTATACCTACCGGATCAAGCAAAAACCCATTTACTCCTTGATCTTTTCCAAGCGCCAGCACAAACATTGTTGCACTACCGTACAACACATAACCTGCACATACAATGCTTCTTCCGGGTTGAAGGACATCTGACTCCTTTAGGGGTCCCTCTGGTTTTCTTAAAAATTTAAAGTGGTATGGTTATAAATGCCATCGTATGGTTGAAATATTAATATTATAAAGAATGACACACAGAATTCAAAGTTATTTTGAAAAATCCACTTGAATATCTCCTAGGGACTTTCCAGGAACCCATAATTGTAGTGATATTTGGGTGTGTAAAAAACAGTTGATAAATAAATATTAATTAAATACATAATATTGGAAAGATGACAGGGTCCTAAATTATTTCTAGCTGGTAGTTTCAAACAACATGTACCTTGTGGGGAAGTTTTAGTCTGGTTTGGAAATAGGGGATGTATGGATATGGAGGTAGATCAATTATGGCGTGGATATACACAGGTGGTCTGAAAAGTTTCCGACCTCAACATGAAGATGATAATAAAATAAATAAAAGGTAGTGAAATAAAAGCTTTGTTAGGTCGGAAACTTTTCAGACCACCCTCGTAGATAAGATCACCTGGTGTTTGAGACATTATGATAGGTCAGTTGTCTGATCAGTGTTAGTGATGTATACAATCAGTTATTTAGCAGACATTAATAGAGTCAGTCAATATAGTTAAAATATCAACGATATAATGTATAAGAAGTCAAACAGACAAAATTATGCACTTGGACCTGATATAGTCCTGAGATCAAATTAAATAAAACATTTTAAAATAAACTTATTCTTTATGAAATCTCCTTTGACTCCCTATGAATAAGAGAGTAAAAATAAAAGCAAATACAGATAATCATTTTATTATAAATATTTTGTCTTCAAATAATAATAATAATAATGTATCTACCTGTAAACGGCAAATATTGAGCCTATAGAAGCAAGGCAGTCGATATTTGATGAACCATCCAGAGGATCAAAGCAAACAATGTATTTTCCTCGATAATTTTCATCCACCTAAAATTAACAATCTTTTTTATTTTTCTTCTTCAGGTCTACAACTGATCGTTGAGTCATGGTATTAGCTTCAGTCAACTATCACATCTTTAGCTTTACCAGCCTTGTCATTTTAACTTAAGTTACCCTACTTATCTTGTAAAATAGATCAGTTTTGATCGATCTTCTAGGGAATCTCCAAGTCTTTCATTTTAGCCACATGTTTGTGCCATCCTAGTCTACTACAGACAAATAATTGCCATCCTTCTCCTGAGTGGGGGATGACAATTTAGGTTAAATTCTAACAGCCTGTGATTGATTATTTATCATGATCACCAAACTGCATTTACTTAGAAGAAAATAAGCC
This sequence comes from Acanthosoma haemorrhoidale, assembly GCA_930367205.1. Classification (NCBI taxonomy): domain Eukaryota; kingdom Metazoa; phylum Arthropoda; class Insecta; order Hemiptera; family Acanthosomatidae; genus Acanthosoma; species Acanthosoma haemorrhoidale. Next base: position 80,050,585 of record OV884015.1, on the reverse strand, counting down.
CATTTAATATATAGTCCCAATTTATATTATATGACCTAACAATATGTCCCCAATTTTTTCTCACAAAGGAATTTTTTGCTTGGGGGATTACATATGCCCTACCCAATATCTGCTTATTGAGAAGCAACGTTAAGCTATAAATGTAATATAATGAAGAACTTTATTTTTGGAGAAAATTAATGTTGCATACATAAATTTAAATGATTCAAGGTAATGGGAAAAACTGACTCATAAATAGTTTTATTAGGTCAACATGTTATTTTACCTAGGAAATTATTTATGTTCTGTAAGCAGACCATCTTTAGTTCATATCAAATCTTGGTTGCAAATCCAGAGACAAGGAAAGACAGCTTAAAGGATTACTGGTAAGACACACACCAATAATAATGTTTGGGCAACTCATAACCCACTGCTTATATCCAGGCATCACCCCACTCCAATTCCCTTGATAAATTAGTGGCATGAATGTGTCTTTTTGTTTTAATATACCTGTCTGACTAGCTCTGCTTCTAGGTTGAAGAATGAAATTCAACTGGGAGGGGAGGGCATGTACACTCATATCGCTTCTTGCTTTGAAAGGTTAAGTATTTCTACCCTCTAAGGTACTGGGCTAGATTATGGTTTTAGATCCATTGAAAAGCTCTCTTTTAGGTCTTGTTATGTTATTTGCTTGATGGATGTTTTGTGTGTCTGTAGTGTTAGTGACCTTGTGTTGGAGTATATGTGTAGTGTACTGTTCTGGCGGGTGTGTGCAGAGCGTACTGTACTCCTGATCCAGGGGATTGTAAAGTCCAAATAGTTGTACATAAAGACTACCCCCTGAGGGGGGGGGGTGGATGTAGTTATCTCAGATATAATGACGGGGTCTATGTGCATATGTGGGGACTTCGGAATGAAATGAACCAACAACATCTCTCCATTTATAGCATATTTCTTTATGTCCAACAAAAAACATAACAATATTTTTCAAGGAAGAAGTTTTATGTTTACTGTATTAATTTTTTTTTTATCTAATACCAAACTTTGAAAATTATGCCATAATTAGGTTATTTATAGAGAAATATATCATAAATTTATATTATGAACTTTACATCAGATTAATGAGTAGAATCACAAATTTAAAGACTACTAATTTGTAAACAGATTGATTTCTCCAAAATCTGAAATTATACTTACAAACATAACTTCATCGTTTTCTTCAGAAACAAGGGCACAACATGTATATGACGATTTCATCATATTAATAAATAGATCATTTGATAATACATCCAGCTTTTTTTGTTCTTCCCCCTGAATATTGGTTGCTCCAGCCATACCATACCTGGAAAGATGCAGTTGTAAGTTGTCCAGATTCCAAGAGGCTTAAGCAAAAACACTTATTCGCCCCATACTTCACTGGCTAATTTATATTTTACTCTATTTTTGCTTGATGATTCTACATGCTATCATCACAGTCACAAGTAGTGTTTGTGTAGGTAGACGAAGTTTTTGGTTAAAAATTTTTTTTTAACCAGTGTCATCCAAAAAATATCTTTAACACTTGTGGGGAGCTGTTAAAAAGAGAGAGAGAGAGAGAGAGAGAGAGAGAGAGAGAGAGAGAGAGAGAGAGAGAGAGAGAGAGAGTGATCTGGGTTTGCCTGATAAATGTTGAGGGATAAAGTATTTAAATAAATTAATGTTTACGTAAGGCAGTGGTAAGTGGAAAAACTGTCAGTATTTGTACCACAGTAGACTGGTAACTTCTATGTGTTATCCAACTTTAATACCCAGGATTGTTATTGTAAAACTAAGTTCGTGTTGTATATTGTGTAAAATAAAACCTTATCTTGTTTCTCTAAATGGTGGCTTATTAAGATCCACCCCTTCCACAATAAACATAGTGGGTTCATATTTTTTTTTTTATTAAGTGTTGTATTATGATAAAATAAAATTATACCTTTATAACATCTAGTATAAATGTAATCAATAACCTAATTGACTATCAAAGTATTAACTATCAATAAATGTAAATATTTATAAAATCCAAATACCACTCATTGTATCTCTAGCCCTTGGATGCTGAAACTTTGCATGGTGATTTTTTGTATATTGTGGCAGTGCACTAAAAAAGAATTTTGGAAGACTCTTAAGAGAGCTAAGGCTTGAACTTGTTAATCGTTTTTTTTTTTAGGGCAACAAGACAGAGTGTTGATATTTCACAAGGTGGTTTCAAAAGCTATCAATATGTCAGATTCCAAGAGGCTTAAGCAAAAACACTTATTCGCCCCATACTTCACTGGCTAATTTATATTTTACTCTATTTTTGCTTGATGATTCTACATGCTATCATCACAGTCACAAGTAGTGTTTGTGTAGGTAGACGAAGTTTTTGGTTAAAAATTTTTTTTTAACCAGTGTCATCCAAAAAATATCTTTAACACTTGTGGGGAGCTGTTAAAAAGAGAGAGAGAGAGAGAGAGAGAGAGAGAGAGAGAGAGAGAGAGAGAGAGAGAGAGAGAGAGAGAGAGAGAGAGAGAGAGAGAGAGAGAGAGAGAGAGAGAGAGAGAGAGAGAGAGAGAGAGAGAGAGAGAGAGAGAGAGAGAGAGAGAGAGAGAGAGAGAGAGGAGAGAGAGAGAGAGAGAGAGAGAGAGAGAGAGAGAGAGAGAGAGAGAGAGAGAGAGAGAGAGAGAGAGAGAGAGAGAGAGAGAGAGAGAGAGAGAGAGAGAGAGAGAGAGAGAGAGAAGGAGAGAGAGAGAGAGAGAGAGAGAGAGAGAGAGAGAGAGAGAGAGAGAGAGAGAGAGAGAGAGAGAGAGAGTGATCTGGGTTTGCCTGATAAATGTTGAGGGATAAAGTATTTAAATAAATTAATGTTTACGTAAGGCAGTGGTAAGTGGAAAAACTGTCAGTATTTGTACCACAGTAGACTGGTAACTTCTATGTGTTATCCAACTTTAATACCCAGGATTGTTATTGTAAAACTAAGTTCGTGTTGTATATTGTGTAAAATAAAACCTTATCTTGTTTCTCTAAATGGTGGCTTATTAAGATCCACCCCTTCCACAATAAACATAGTGGGTTCATATTTTTTTTTTTATTAAGTGTTGTATTATGATAAAATAAAATTATACCTTTATAACATCTAGTATAAATGTAATCAATAACCTAATTGACTATCAAAGTATTAACTATCAATAAATGTAAATATTTATAAAATCCAAATACCACTCATTGTATCTCTAGCCCTTGGATGCTGAAACTTTGCATGGTGATTTTTTGTATATTGTGGCAGTGCACTAAAAAAGAATTTTGGAAGACTCTTAAGAGAGCTAAGGCTTGAACTTGTTAATCGTTTTTTTTTTAGGGCAACAAGACAGAGTGTTGATATTTCACAAGGTGGTTTCAAAAGCTATCAATATGTCAGATTCCAAGAGGCTTAAGCAAAAACACTTATTCGCCCCATACTTCACTGGCTAATTTATATTTTACTCTATTTTTGCTTGATGATTCTACATGCTATCATCACAGTCACAAGTAGTGTTTGTGTAGGTAGACGAAGTTTTTGGTTAAAAATTTTTTTTTAACCAGTGTCATCCAAAAAATATCTTTAACACTTGTGGGGAGCTGTTAAAAAATTGTTTGATTCCTTTGGTGAGAGGCATTCGTTTTGTAAGCACATAATACTTTTTCTTTCCAACTGGGGAAAATGCCCCAAGACAGACATAAAATCATTTCTCAGGTTTTTCATTTAAAAGTTAACAAAAAAAGTTGACAATCATTTGACTAAAGACTATTTTCAGTCTAAGTACGAGTTACATGTACCCTGGAGTGGCAAAAGTGTAGTTAGTGGCTATCATGCCTTAAAACAAACAAACAACTGTGGTTAGGCTTCACGCCTAGACTTTGCATTGTCTAAGTCATGAAGTATAGCTGAAATGTAAATGTAAATCTATGATGTAACAAGGGCAGCATTTAGTTTAGACACCGAGTAGTATGAATTGTGTGAAGTAAACTAAGGTTTGAGGAGGACGCTGTAATTGTGGCTGAAACTGCTTTGGAGAATCTTATGGTTACTTACTCATAGGCGCTACCTATATGTTATGTTGTCTCTAGAGATAAGTAACAACAGTATCTCTAGATAGAAGTTCTTGCTTAACCTGTTAAGCGTCGTGTCAGTCATCGGTGACTGACAAGATCTTTCCGTTCGGAACGCTTCAGTTACTGGTGGCTGACAATTCACTTTTTGCTAGCCTTAATCCAACAGATCTCCAGCCGTCAAGAGCAATTAGTTTAGCTGGAGGAAGCAGGAAAAAGCCACCCCTGGAAAGCAGGAGTCAACCAGGACCTAGTGCATGATCGAGAGTACAATGTATGCATATCCGAGAAATGCTGAATGATATTACATACATTTTGATAATACATACGTAAGTACTGATACTGATCAGACTACATATGCTGAGCATTGAGGTCGTTGGAAGGATATATTTACCGGGACCACAACGGGGGAAGCCTACAGTGAGTAAATATCTAACATTTTCTGTGAATTATTTTCGGTCATAATGTTTTGTCAATTAGTAGATTTTTACCACCGAGATAGACTTTCTGTATGGATGTTAAATCCCGAAATCACCGAGAATTTCCCGTAATTATTAGCCTCCAGAATAATTCTCGAACTCGCTCAACCATATCAAACAGTAGCTCACTCTGGCTAGGAAAGGTACTGCGTCTTTCCTTGAGAAACAATCTGAGAATTGAACCCGGGTCTCCCTAGTTAAAAGTCACATTATGCCAACCACGAGGCTGAACCACATACCAACTAAAATAAAAAAAGTTGTTTCAAAGAACAATTTGCTCTGTTCTACACCTTTCATAGAAATATCAAGAAAGTAGTATTCTGCAAGACATATTTTTTAAAGATAATGAGATACAACACTACAAACAATACAAAACTATATATAAGCGCGTATTCATGATAAGGCAATCGATTCGAGTATGAGGTTATATAGATATTTTGCATAAATAGGTAACTAAAGCATAAAATTTACAGCAAGGTAGAAAAAAAGAGTGATGCTGTAGAAAAACAATCAAGCAATTTGTACAAGGGATAAATTCGTATACTGCATGCGTTTTAAAATTCTTATAACCTTATCCTAACTTAGGAGAAGTTTCTTATTATTCAGCATAAACAAAATAAAAATATTATTTTGCATCGGCGTTAACTTACAGGTGTGAGATTCCAGCCGTTCTCACTGCAGAACTTATCGCTTTCACTGCGGTCTGGATGGCCACCAGGAGCTGAGTGAGTTCTCCAGTCGCGTAAGGAAAGTTCTTCTGTTGTGCCAAGACATACCTTGTCAGGGTGACGGAGTCTGTGTCTATAGGTAAGGTATGCCTTACGTTTATGGACGTAGGTGTGTGCATCATTAATTAATCAATATAGGAGACTATATTAGGTAACTAACAGATGTTTACAAAATATGTTATCGCTAAATTCACTCATGTTTTATATTATAATTAGTTTATCAACAAAATAGAAAGATGTACTAAACGGCGTATTCAAGAATGTTTAGTACTCGTCTGTTTTTTCGGTTGATCTAATTCTGTCCGAATTTAATGATATAACTTAGCTGGTGTAGCAGTGACGCGTCGCCTAATTTCGGTTCGATGCAGTTGCGACCTGCTCCACTCTCTTGAACCATACTGGTACTGTGACAGTCACAACCCCGTAGCTGTAGCAGCTAGCCTTTTCACTCTGCGACTCTGTCACAGTCACCTTTTCCTCTTCTAAGCGTCCCCGGCCTTCGTGACAGTCCCAACCCCGTAGCAGTAGCAGTTAAGAGTATGATAGTTTTCACTCTGCCACTCAACTACAATAACAGGAATATCAAAACGAGTGCGACTTTGTCACAATCGCTTCTCATTCCTTTGTTGCGTTACATCAGCCTACCACTGTCCCTTCCATCAGACTTAAGGCGTATAAACATTATTTCACTGTATAATCCTTGAAGAATTACCTACTCGTAAGTAGATAGGTCTTATTAACCTCAAAATAAAATGACTATACTTTTATGTTTGGCTTTGTTTGCGCCACCTTTTGGGTTCATTACGTCCTTATAGTACAAAAATATTTAACGTTTGCCAAAATAAATAGTGCCATACTATATCAAAAAATGGAATTAGTGCAAAATTCATGAACTACATTGAATCGAACCAAACTCATAAATTAATAATAAAAATAGAATGGCCTTGAATGGTATATTTTTTTCTATTTATTCATTCCTTTTCTTCATTATAGGTATCTGAGTGTGCAGTATTGGTTGATACTGAAAACAAATGTAAGTCAAAATCTGCCATAATTTAATTTAAGTTCAATTAGTAGAAATGGGGCTCTAGTATATAATGGTCTGCACAACTGTTTATTACAGTTGTTAACTGATGTGAAGGGTCTGGATTCAAATCCCGTGGATGGGCAGTGAGTGTTATTTCATTTTAATTAATATAAGTGGCTCAATTTTCATGTTATAGTTCATAGATGGGAATATAAAATACTCCATTAAATAATAATAATAAAACAACAAGAAGCCATTGAAAGGAGAACTTACAAAAAATAAAGCACACCAGTGGGGAAGATATAGCTAGTGTCGCCTGTGCAAAGGAATAAAGTGGGATCATGTTTCTTCGGTTTGTCAAGTTCTGGCGGGGAGGGAGAACCTGAGTTTTCCATTCATCATCCGATAGCATCAAAGATGACCTTTGTCCTTGAATCCCCCTACTGTATCACCCTATCGATTTACTGGGATCATCCTATCAGTACAGTACAATTTCAATAGACGTACACATATGGGACTTGACAACTTCCGGATTATCGGAGTACATAGATATTTTAAAAAGAAACAAATATCAATAAAAATTACGTTATTATGTACGTAATTACATAATAAAGTTTATGAAAAATGATCATTCATTTTTTTTTGTTTCTTAATTTTAAACATTTTCTCAAAAACGAATCTCGCATCCCTTTAGCAATGCACTCGGATGCTTGGCTTTTCATAAAACCACTAAGCGAAATTTGTGGGTGCCAGTGGATTTCGTTGAGGCATGAACATTTCTTCCAGGGGGTGCTATCCTCTGAAAAGTGCACAAAGGTCTTATGCGGCAACATCCTCCAGAATAATCCACTTCCATGCTTGCTCTGGGAGAAGACCTTGAATTATAACTGAAATTTATTTTATAAAGGGCCCACGGCCGAAAATAACGAGATAATCGTTCTTCTGTGATTGTTAAAACACGATACGCATTTCACCACACCACCGGATTATACTTTGCGGTTTCAAGCTGACAACTTGCGCAGTGTATTGCGATAGGAGTGCTTGAGGGTGGTAATTTGCACTAGATAGCAGTTGAAAAGAAGAGAAAATGCCACGACTTGGTTGATGAATTAAGGCAAATTTATGGAAAGTTGTGGGATTTAGCCAACATCGTTCGATCGGCCTGCAAGAGTTCGATACCGAAGGATTAGTTCGTATATATCCGCGTACTTGAACTGTCAGAGGAAATGCGAGCATAACTCTGGGAATAGCTAGGCATACATAGGAAATTCAGGATATATAAATTGAGCCTAACCCTTGACTAAAATATTCATAGAGTATTTCGAGTAGGTGTAAAATTCTAAATAATAAAACTAGTGAATATAAAAAATGATGTACTGACTGAACTTTTAACGAACTCATGATCTATGTCACCACTTGTAACATTCTTTTCCCAGGTGGCATTTCTTGTTTCTCTTTTATCTAGATTTGATTTTTTCCTCTTGTTAAAAAAATATCCGCCGATAAAAATCATAACGAGAACCACTCCAGTTATGTATGGAGTTTTTCCTGTATTTACAGTATTGTCTTCCATTTGTGATTTATTTTTTTTCTCATAAGTGATTTTTTAAATTAAATAATACTTTTTTTTTCAAGTTATATCTCTGAAGCAAATCAAAATCAAAACAGGAAATTCATTTTTAAGGTATGATTTGATTTTTGGAAAATAATGAACTCATCGTGGCTTGAATGTATTCAATGTGTACGACGTAGAAACTTCAATGTGGAATAATAACAAATAGGTTATTACCCTTACCAGACAATTATTATTGTTTCGCACCTGTTGGTTTATTGGTGCTTATACTGAACTGTATTTAATGTTATTGTAGCCTTAATTATTATCTATGTCGACAGATCTATAAGATGTTATAAGTGGCTTAGTAACCTGTACCAGTTTATTTAATCCGTTTAAATAATAGTTGTACATAGTATGTTTATCAGCAATCAAGCAAATGATTTACTAAATATCCAGCATTTTCCATATTCCGAAATGTTACAATATTTCTGCCAAGGCTCAACACTTCTGTTAATAACATTGTATTTTTAATATATTATCTATGTTATAGATAATTAATTTGGTTTCAATGTGATTTAATTGTTTATATCTTTGAAGAACATGCTGAGTTCTATCACATGTTATTCCTCTCGCTATTTCATACTAAGCTTTTCTTTATTATTCTTTTATAATATATATTATTTTATTAAATTGTTTTAGTTTTATAAGTAGATAGTAGAGTTTTTTGTATTTATTTTATTTGAAATTTTGTGTAATTAACATTTTGTAAAGTTTGATTGGACAACTATTATAAGCAATTTGTGTGATTATGTTATCAGATAAGGTTTGCTTACGGCCTCTTAAGGGTTGAGACCTGCCTACAGTGAACTAAGTACATTCTTTGTGAACGTTAAGCCAGTCTTCCCCTGAAGCCACTCTTACCAGGTGTCATTACCGCTACCCACTTGCAGTTTTGGTAATTTCAACTTCATCAGTCTGATCAGAAGATGCTCAAATGAAGGCGTCCTTATAGCTGACCATCAGCAGTTAGACCACATCGAAGTCCGTCTGTTACGTTGTACTGCTCTGCTCAACGAGACCTCACGAGCATCGGTCACGTGAATAGATAAGCACTTTGTGGGGTAAGGCGGTTATACCAACTGCCAGTATTTCATGTACCTTTTTCCCCTTGGAGGTCATTAGTTTGACAAGCGAAGGTGCCATTTCGTCCTATTGTATAATCCTAGCCCGAAATTCCGACGTCGCTCCCCCAAATGTTCAAAGTAAGGATATAAGATTATTCAGCACTAATGCCTCACCATCTATGAAATAAGAAATTTGATATCCAAGTAATGAGTGGGTCACCTAGTTCCAAAATTCGGTAGATGCCTAATATTCACATCATTAGCTGCAAAATAAAAAAAATGAAACGTCATTATTTTCTCTTGATAAATCGATCATAACACTTTATAATCGGCCATCCATACCTAGCGTGTGCCTTTACGTGCACTTAATCGGCCTCTAGATCCATGTGAAAATTGTAATTGTTACCATTTTTGTGGTTTTACGTAAAAATTAAAAAAAAAAAATATATGTGTAATGAAATGTAAAGTAAAAATATAAAAAGGGGACATGAAAGTGTATGGTGATATCACATTCAGATGAACAGTTTCCAAAAATAAGGTAAGTAATTACCATTTTAAACTAAGAACATCATGATGTTTTTGTACAACATTGCACTCGTTCACTTTGTCTCACTAAACACTAAAATATACATTATTGATTTTGTACTGTGGTATTGTTCCCACCATTTTCTATTAGATTGGTGATCGGGGAGGTCCACGTTTCAAGCGCCGGCCCCTTCAAAATGTCTAATAATTACAATATTTTGGTTGGCTTTTCATTACAATATAACTACATACAGAATATTAAATAAACGCAAACGAACCCATTCGATACTTGTTTAATCGTAATCAGTATCTGTTTCATCTGAGTAGGTTTCATTTTTCTTCGTCATGAATTGATTTAAGCTGGAATCATCTTTGACGATTTCCATCGCTTCTTCCACGTCATCAGCAGAGCCTAGGAAGAGGTGAGTAAGTTGATTTCTTTTGTCCGTTTTCACTTTGAGGATTGACAATGTTCCGTTAGTGGCAAGTCCGCCGGCCTTTTCTACTAAATACGCAAGAGGAAGTACTTCAAACAATAAACTTCGCTGAAAGAATTTGGATTCCTCAGTTGAAAAATAAATGAAACCGTAAAAAAATAAAAAAAATAAACATCTAATTATAATTATCAGGATAAGACTCCTGAAAGGTGATTTTATTTCACGGTGGAATCGCCTTCCAGAGCCAACCCTAGACATTAAATACTGATATCAAACTGAATAGTGTTCTACCCTAATGACCTTTTTCCGCCCTCATAGTACATCGTTTTTACTTGGTCAGGTCCGCAACAAGATTTCCAAAAATGCTGAAAAGACATGTAAAAAAATCAAGTAGGTTCTAGAAGTCTCTTGTTCTTTATCGTGTTCCAACAAGGGCAGAGTATCGCTTGATAACAGTTGAGGAGGAAGCGGACTGGTAGGATTACCCTGGACGAGGAAGTTACGTCATGGAATAGAAACAGCAGTGGACTCGAGTGAAATCTCCAAATAGTCTGAAGAAGCGGTCGTCCTCGCGACTCATGTAGGTATGGGCATGTACAGAAAGGGTCCCACCTGCCGTCAAAGATACCGTTGGGTTAAGACATATAGCTCGCGGGTGTCCTATATGAGCGTAAAATAATTATGATATTTTCCCTAGAGAGAAAGCACGTATGTAATTAAATATATAACTTCTTACCCTCCCCCGTGGCCTTTCTACGTCCTCCGGAGACAAATAAAGTCCTCCGGTGATCAAGATTTTGTATCCATCAGTTACGCATCCACCAGTGTACCTGGAATAGTACTCACTTTTTACGTCCTGAAATGGTTCAATTCTTATTAGTATGTGAATAAAACATTTGAAGAAAATATTGTTTTGTTTTTTTATAGCGTCATTTAAAATATAAACGAATGGTTTTAGCCAATAAATAAAATCCATGGCGTAAAACTCCTATCAAGTGGTAGAACCGACAGACGGTTGTAACTGATAGGTGGCGCTGAGCTGCTTCTTAGAAGAAATCAAATTTTTTGCCTCAATTCCTTGCTGTGCCAAGGATGAAACGTTGAAGGAGGGATCTCTCTGCCAGTTCTCGCTTCATGCGGTCTTTGAACTCTGAATCGCATTTCCTCTTTTAACAGGGGAACCTTCGATACTCCTCCAAGAATTTAGTAATATCAAAATGGTGGAGCGTATCCATTTCCAGGCCAAGTGCTGAAGTAATCAAAGAAACAATATTGAGACAGTATCAAAACAATGTTTGCCCACGCGTAAAATGGGAGATAAGGCGCGACAGTTCTCTGTCTAGGCGCCTATATGACCGGAACTTTCATACAGTTTACACCTTGACAGTTACTGCGACAGCTGGTAGTGGCATTAAACAGCCTGTAAACGAGGCTTTAAGCTACGTTTGAGGTTTACATTTTTGGCTGTCTGGAATGAATAAGTGGAAGAAAATTATCTGTTATATCTGTAAAAAGGATAATCTTTACATGGTTGGCGCCTGATGAGAAAGTATTTGTTTAACTAACAATTCCTCAGTCTCTCCGCAATGAATTCTATTTTCGATCCATCGAGTTTTACGATTCGACTCCACGTTGATGTTCTGTTTGGGGGGAAATTCGTTCGGAGAATTTCATTGTGAAGAGGCAGAACAATTTTTATTTAAAATGATGACTGTTTTGTCAAATGTATAGAGACATCTCACATCTTTCAGGTGCTTACAGCGTACTATTGCTTCATTTTGGCAACGTACCCGACTTGATTATAAAAAGTAAAGTCCACAATACTGTTCTGTTACTTCTCAAAAAGGCATTGATATATCAGCTCATTATATTTTGGTGGGCTTCCAGCATGCATATGGTCGTGTAAGAAAATAGAAAAGAGATATAGACGCCAGACTTGATATTCAGATTCCTCCGAAATGTCAAACAAAAGACATTCATGTTCATGGCTGAAGTAAGTCGAGGAGCTGCAGTGGCGCACATTTTTTTTTTTAATCTGGCACTAGCAAAACCCCAGAGTGGGTCCAGGATTCCAGCTTCTGGGACCTTCTTTACAGACTCACTTAAGTACAATGACTCAACAATGTTCTATGCATTGTTAGAAGAACGTTTGAAATTGTTTGACCTGCTAATCTCCGGAGACCACAGCTGCTAGAGTAGTACTTACGATAAGAAAATAAAATGTAAGTGAATTGGATCCTTGGAATACATTCATAGTTTCAAATTTTCCTTTTTGTTGTAACCCAATCTTTCCCATACTTTCACAACTCACCTTTCTCATCAAAAGCACACTCATAGCACAACTGTTGAAGATTTCCTCACTTCACCTATACCTCTTTCATTTCCACCAAAAGCCGACAAGTACTAAACAGACGCTTAGGGAAACTGTACAGACTACTTCAAAGGACATCCCATCTCTCAATAAAAAATAAATTACTAACCTACAAAGTTATACTGAAGCCAATCTGGACATACGGAATAGAGCTGTGGGGGACAGCAAAAAAGTCGATTATCAAACGTATACAATCCTGCGTCCTGAGTCTTGAGAACAATAGTAAATGCCCCTTACTACGTCAGCAACAAAAACCTTCATAACAATCTTAATATATTTTACATTCTTGAACTCATCCCTTCCAAGTTCATGAAATTTCATAGTAACCTATCCAACCACCCTAATCCCGTAGCACAGTCGTTGCATTGCACCACTCCTCGGATACTGAAACGACAGTGGTCTCGTGATCTGCTATAAATGCGTGACAGTGGGAGTCCTGGCAATGGCTAGTTTCTCCAATCATGTCCTGAGCGTATGAGGCTCTCGCGCTCTTGGTCAGCCTCCACTGATTAGTATCCGGTGACGCAGCTGAGGGAGGAGCGTGGGGGACTTCCCAAGACTTCTACTTTCTCTTTCGCATGCGAGGGAGGTGATAACCATGTAGATTAGGGAGCCCTCTGGGCTGTTTGTAAATACTGTATGAATGACCGAGTGAATGCAAATTGTAAATATGGTATGAATGAGAACATTATTGCCTAATAAGGCAGATTGTAATTTTAGCACAATAAAGAAGTCGTAACCCAAGATGTATGCCAAAGTTAGTCTTATGTATTTCGGATTCGGTTTCGTTAGAGGCAATCAAGGACTTCGTTATTCTTGCAGTGTTTCGGTTATTTGTTGAAGTCTCAGTTACTATTCACTTTATTTCCTATTTCGACCAGTGCACTATTCTAGTCCTCAACTTTAACTAAAGATTAACGTTTGGTGTTTCTTCATGTGGACTCTTGAATTGGTATTCGAGCTGTATCACATAGAAACTGCTGTATTTGCAGAACGTAATCTGAAGAAGCGGCTGAAAGTTCTAATTAAAAACAATAATGTTTATTAAGTAGGGCGTTTGATTATTTAAACACATAGATAATTCATTATGTTTTATTATTTGAGTAACTGCCAAATATTATTATTTACTTTATTTTGATTTGACTATTCTGTGTATAGTAAAATAAAAATTCAAATGATAAAAAACTTTTACCTGGTCATATGGAGACAAACTAAATTCTATTATTATACAATGACCACAGTCATTAAGTAAAATATAAAATATATTCCACTAACAATGCTGAACTAAACCTAGTTTGGAAATTGTCTTTCTGTTCGACTTCACTTAAAAATTCTTAAAATTCAAAAATACAACACATATGTAATCAATTATTAAAATTCAAAAAACAAAATTAAAAACTATCAAATAACCATTAAAAATATCAAAAATTATTTTAAAAATCTCAAGACAATATCATAAAATTATTAAAGACTCTCTAAATATTTAATTATTTTTTTATTGTAGAGATAACTGAATATGATATCTTAGAGCTGTCAAAAGCGCCTTTTCAATAAAGAAGAAAAATAAATTATTAGTTGTGGAAAGACAATAAAGCTGTTTTTATAACTTTACTATACCATTCCACAATCCGGAATTTATCTTTTAATCATATTGTTGCTTTGATTATTCATTTTGGGGAATAGCATACCTTGCAATTTTTTTTCTTCATTAGCCAATTTTGGATTCTTGGAGTAAATTTAGGAAAGAGGCCTTCATTAATAGAAAAAGCATTTCCCCTTGGACGAATACAAGTATTCTCTCGGTATATAAGAAAATCACCAACTCTCTAGAAAACAACAAAACCCATAACATAGTTTAATTAAAAAAGCTACTATGTAATAATTGCACACTGGTTACATTTAGTTAAAATTCAATAACTGAAAGTAGGTAAAAAAAAATTAAAAATGTAGGCCTCATGTAGGATTTTAAGCATTTTAGAGTAAAATGTTCATCTATTACAGATAAAACTTATCAAAATCCACTATATCCACATTAAATTGTGTTTTCTATTGTTGGGTCACAAAACTTTATTTTTTGATTTTTTTTTTTACTACCACTGCCTTGGATTTTGACACCACTGCCTTTAATATGCACTCAATTACGTGGATTGAATCAGAACATTAATTCTTAATTACCTTCTGAGCTGCTTCTTGAGAAAAGATATCAGTCAAAGGGAAATGAATCAGTCAATTGATATTGATAATTGAGTCCAACTTTTACTCATTTAATTTCTTTCACACATGTCTTATTATTTTATGTTTACAAAAGCATATATACCTTTACAATTTTTAATATAGATTTTATTATGTTTAAGGGTGGTGTCGTAGAACACTTAGAAAGGCAGGCAAGTGACGACAGCAGTTTAAAAGTAGAGCCTCTCCTTTTGGGCTTGGTAAATAAACTGTTTGAGATGTATTTTCATTTTATTTAATCCATTTCTTATAAAGGTAGAACCTTATAATAAAACCTATTAGAAATAGTAGTTGGCCTATTATATATAATTTTAATATTTAGTGGTTTTAAATAATAATGATTCTAATTAAAAAGTATAAATAATTAACTAAAAATGAAGTGTATTATGACACTTTTTTTTTTTTCCCCTAAGCTCTCAAACTCATAAAAATAGTATGTGGGAAAAATAAAGGAAAACTATTTTGGGCTAATGAGTGCCTTTCACTAAGGGGAGTCCCCCATTTGAAGGATGTATGAGAAGGATATAGGGCGTGGAATGCCTAAAGGAGGCGGGTGGAATCGGGAAGGTAGTGAGAGTCTACCGAGGGTGGAGCCTAGGGGTACCTAGGCAATGGTTTGTAGTCGGCCAGGTCAAGCCTGGCCCGCCCCGGCAGGGGCCTGAAATAAGTCGGCCTCTTGGCCGGAAAGTCGACCCTGCTTAAACAGGTAGATGGGGTCTTGTAGCTTCGGTTGAGTCGGCCGGGAGATCGGCCTCGATCTCTCGGCTGGGTGTAGATCTTCAGTCTCCGTCAGGGGCCTAGGGTTCGATCACGTCCATCTGTCTCCAGGCTTCGGCGGTCCAGCAGTGCTTCCATCTGACGGGCATTGGTGGTGGTTGAAGATTGGAGAATAGTGTGTTGTGGCTGTGTCGGAGTGAGTCGAAAAATTTGATGTGCCTTCTCTTGATGAAATCTTAAATGGTGAGCACTTCAAATTTTTTATGCATCTCGTCTGCCTTCATTCGGTCGAACGGGGTATGTTTGAGGGAGGTGCGGAGAACTCTGTTCTGAAATTGCTGGAGCGTTTTGAGAGTGTTAGGAGTCAGATACTTGAAAAGAGGGGTCCCATACATCAAAGCAGGTCTTAGGACGCTCTGGTATATCAGCAGCTTGAGGTGTACCGACAAAACCGGGCTGTGAAGTAGGTGTCCGAGGCTGAAGAATTTCTTCCTAACACTCTTTAACTTCTTTCCGAGATGTGTTGTGAACGACAAGTGTCTACCGAGGGTAATTCCAAGGTAGCATAGCTTGTTGCTTACAGGACACTCTTTGCCGTCTAAGACGAAGGATTTTGGGAGCTTCTTTCTTCCGGATTTATAGCTGAATATAATTCCTTGCGTCTTTGCCGGGTTGACTTTAATGTGGACGGTATCGAGTTTCTCGGCGATCTGTTGACTGGCGCTCTCAGCGAATTTCAGGGCTCTGGTGGGATTGATGCTAGTGCTGTAAACACCTATGTCGTCTGCATACGCCGATACCTCGCAGTTGGGGTACGAGGCTCCTACGATGTGGGCGGTGTAAATGTTGAACAGCAGGGGGCCCAGCACCGATCCTTGGGGGACACCGGCAGTGTAATTTCTTCGGGTCGTAGACGTAGTGCCCATACGAACCGAAAAAGTTCTGCCTGTAAGATTGGATCTCATCAGGTTCTGCAGCTGATCCGAGAATTCACATTCCCTCAGACGTTGTAGTAGGATGTAGTGTTCCACAGAGTCGAAAGCTTTCGAACAGTCCAGTGAAATCATAGCGGTAGCTCTGTTGCTCCGGACGTTCGATGCTACGTGGTGTTGCAATCTCACCAGGTTGTTGTTCGCACTTAAGCCTGTGCTGAAACCAGTCTGCTCTGGTTGCATAATAGGGCGGCAAACGACCCGTGGAAAAGTAGGAGGTTTTAAACAGAAAGATGGTGGTAGTTGTTGTTCCGCTGGAAAGATGTTAGGTTAGCGTTCTTCTATTGGTGAGCTCATGAGGCAAGGAATGCGAAAATCGTAGAAGAATGAACATTTTTTATTTAATGGTGATTTGTACTGTGGGAGAACATTAGTAGGAAGTTTTATCCAGAGAAGGATTGAAGAGATAGAATTGGATATTACGGACCGATTGGCAGATCAAGTGAAGAAGCAGTAAGAAAAATACATACAAATTAGTAAATCTGGCCAATCGGTAATAAAATTAAGGTAAAATAGTCAATTTGTTAATAACATTGTAATTTATCAAAGACGTGATTGTATATAAATTAAAGAAATTTTTGTAAAATCTAATTTTCCTTTTGCCAGAGATTCTTTTTTATATTAACAAGGACCTAACAATATATAAATATATATGGTATATTATTATTATGCATATATATATATTTGAACTAATTTATTTGGAAAATTTATCTATCCATCAGCAGTAATTGTGGTGTAAGTATCCATTCATACCTTACACACAAATCCGCTTAATCTGAACAGAGTAAAATATTATTCATAAAAGCTTAATAATTAGTTAACATTAGACAGAGCCTTTGATAAATCAATATCACTTACTTATTGTGCTATACTTATTATGATTTACTATTATTTATGTGTTTGAATTCTTCCCCATAATGCTTGAAACCCATAATTCATATTGAGATTATTATCTCGATGAAACAATGGGTTTATTGTCTTTACCTAGTTTATTATTATTTTTTTTTTGGATAATGTTAATGTTTAAGTCTACTATCTTTCTAGGGGGTGAGCCCCATCACCTTCTTCTTGCATATACTTGCATTACACAAATGATTTCAATAAGTTATATGTATATGTTGTGATATTTAGATGTTGTGAGTTTGTGATGTTGCCTTTGATATAAACTCAAAATTAGCGGGCAAAAATGAATGGTAAACGACCCGTGGATTATGGTTATGAAGGGATGAACATTATTTGTTGCCGTTATATCTAATATTAATAGTTATCATATAAATAATATCAAGAATTAAATATAAATATTTCAATATTGGATTTGTTAACTTTAAAATAAGAAACGTTAATAATATCTGAGACAACTAGCATTGGAAAATAAGAAAGTTAAAAAATCAAGAAGGCAACAGAGGGTATGAGAACGACGAGACAGCGTGAGTCGAGCTCTTGGATTTGACCCGCCTATGAGACAAGGTGAGCCTTGTTAGTTTTGACCAGCCAGGAGACAAGGTTCGTCTTGTTTTTTTTAGGATCATCCCATGAGACAAGTAGATGGAAGAAGAGAAGAAAGATTGAGATGAGAGAGTGGAGGTACTGATCGCGTGGAACAAAGGAAGACCACGCGGAGAACAAAGAACCCAGATGAAACGAACAGAAAAGGACGCACAACTTAGTAAATCTGGCCAGTCGCGATTATATTAAGGTAAATTTTAAGTTTAGTTTTAATATTGTAATTTTATCACAGACGTACTTATATGTATATTAAATTCATGAATCAATTTGTAATTAAACAATTTTCCTTTTGCCAGAATTATTTTTTATATTAACAGAACCTTTATAAAACCTCTGATAAAAAATTATTTAAACAAAAAAGATAAAAAACATAACAATATATAGCTTCATGTTATGTATAAAATGTAGCATAGCTACAAAAATTACAGAAGCACTGGGAGCAAATTCTGTTTATTTAGTTCCTTATAGCTTCTAATTATTGTAGTTTCTATCTCAACATAAAGGAGTTTGAAAACAATCAAAAACGTTCAGTAATTCTATGTAATTTTTTTTTTTCATATTCATCGAAACTTGTCTAAGTTTAGGTCTTTTAGTTTACTGAATGGTCCTCCGAAAACATCAGAAAATCAAAAATTCCGATCTTTCTGAAATCTTTAAATGTACATGATCTAAATTTTGATTTCAAGCAATATTAAAAATTTTTTTAAACCTTACAGTATCAAAAATGAACCTGTGAATCCCAGTTGTCTTTTTAAACGCTGTCATTAATGTTGTTGTACAGCCGTTGATGCATATACCAGCAGTTAATGCTCTTCTGCCATAATTGAACACTTCCCTGTCAAACAACATGCGGCGACTTTCTGCTGAACGCCTGTACACAAATGTAAACTGAAATTTGATGAAAAGTTTACTTTACCTAAATAATTTAAAATAGTTAGTTCTATCATGTTCGAATAAGAATTGACTAGTAATTTCTTCTTCATTGGAAAGGTTTGGAAGCTGTTGAAGACTACAAATAGCAAGGCAGCCATTGTCCGTCTTCACGAAGGCGACAATATTCTTACTGCTGAGCAACAGGCAACAAAACTGGCCGACCACTACGCTAGGGACATTACGGCTAGGACGGGCTACTACCACATGCCTACTCCGGTAGATGCTGAACAGAACCACATGTTTGTATCACCGAAGCAGCTCAAGGCGATTCTTCGCCGGTGTCAAGGAAACCGAGCACCAGGGCACGACGGGATACAAACAAATGCCGAGGAGAGGGATAGTACAACTAGCAAACTTATACAACTCTTGTATAAGATTGCGGTACTTTCCTGACACATGGAAACAAGCCATCTTGTTTCCATTACTAATTACTAATTAGCCAGCCAAGAGCGGGATCACCCAGCCCACTACCGCCCAATCAGCTTGCTACCGCAGATGGGAAAAGGTTTTGAGAAAATTCTATTGAATTATCTCAAAAACTATTGCTCGGAAAATTACATTATTCTACCAGAACAGACTGGATTTCAATCCAGTATGAGTGCAGAGCATCCCCTTCTGAAGGTACAGATTGCTTGCGCTCAAGCATTCGACTCGGTGTCTCACGGGGCACTGTGTCAAATGTTCTGCGACCGGGAATGCCCGGAGCTACTCTATTCAATTCTGGCTAGCTTCCTGAAAAACAGATCGTTGCGGGTGAGGGTGGGTGATAGCTTCTCCGAAGCTGTGCCACTGACCTGTGGAGTAACCCAAGGAGCCGTTTTATCCCCTTTACTATTCAACGTGTACACGTCTGCAATCGTAGGAGCCCGATATAAAAACACAACAGTTACTGCTTTCGCTGATGACATAGCAGTGTACAGTAGTAGCATGAGCGCCAAGGTAGCTCTTAGACAGGCTGAAGTAGCCTGTAACTAGATCAGTGAGAGATTGGGGAGACTCAATATCTCTGTAAACGCGGGTAAGACTGACTGCGTAATTTTCTATTTTCAAAAGGGAAAAAGTCCGCTACCTACTAGTTACATAGTACGAACGGGGGAAAATTCACCAGCCAACGACCTAGTATATCTGGGAATTAAAATGGACAGACATCTCCGTTTTAGTAACCATTTTACGAAGAAATTGAAGCAAACACGCACGAAGTCTTACCGGCTTGCGCACTTATTAACTTCCCCCAATTTATCACTGCGTCTGAAGCTACTGATCTACAAGAGTATACTCAGGCCTACTCTGCTGTATGGTGCACTGCTTTTTCCTCATCTGACGTATACGACAGCTCGGTGACTCCAACAATTCCAAAACGGTATAATGATGAAAGTGGTCAGACATACTTCATTCGAGCAGAGGAGCAACAGTGGACTCAAGATATTTGATTTTCGTACGGTGGCTGAATTCATCCAGCGTGGACATATCAAATTTTTCGACTCCCTACAGTATTTAACAAACCCGGTGTTTAACACGATAACCCCAGCTCCGTTCCCCTATCGATGGCAGGACGCTGTCGTGGCACTGGCGATTGCTGCTCAACTCGGACCACGACTTTCTCATTCAACTACCTCTGCATCTCTCTCTCTCCTAACCTCGCTATGTTTTAGTCCGGCGTTGTCAGGCCCCACATTTTCATATTGGGAATATCTCCCTTCGTCTCGCTAAAACTAGCACCTCCTTGGACGAGACCTCTCCCTCGCGGACGACGGTTGCCGTGGCCCTACAAACTTTACCTAGTAGCGTCTCCCACGGGAATCCAGTCTGCTTCTCTCCGGTTCACACTAGCCTTTGGGATCCAGACGGTTTTCACCTACCCTTAGAAACCGAGTATGAATTCATGATTATTCCAAGACCACATAAACTCTCTATATACCTACCCTGTTCCTCTTCTCCTGAACACAGTGCACTGTTGGGGCACACCTTCTAAGATCTTATGGAGTCAGATCAAAATGAATTACGACTAGGCCGACAGCCAGGTTGAAAGACCACATGTCCACCCGCCTTATCTCTTTCTAGGCGCGCGCCGGACGGCGGCTAGAGGTTGTAGCGACCCTAGCCCGTGGCGGCGTCTTCTCCCCAGCCCAGGGACTCTCACATCTTATAACTAACCCGACAATTACTATTATAATATTAGTAACTCATAAGGGTCTTAGGGAATAAAGAATTTTTTTTTATTTCTAAATACTAACCTGAAAACAATCCAGCTAGATCCCACGCACACTTTGGCATCACTGGGAATTTCTTTATCTGCTACAGATAACAGCACAACAAAAGGCGCGTCTGGGTTGTTTTCCTTCAAAAATTCTTATGGGTGATAAAAATGAAACATAAATTCAAAAGTATTCTAAATATATTTACGAGTACCATCACACCCATGCCTACTGTTTTCGTAATTATTATCACGAAAACCTATAATAAGAAAGTAGATCTATAATGAGATAGTGCCACGATACAAACCTGGTACCTCCTGGTCCTAGTTTCTGAGCAAATCTTGGGTCAGCATCCAGAACCACTATAATTGACTATGGCTAATAATATTTAATAATCTTTGTAACACCATTAAAAATACTTTATGGGTCATGAACTCGATATTTTACCACATCCTTCGACAATTCTTGTCACTGGTTAAGTGCAGATTTCTATATGATACTTTAAAATTTTACTCCGGGCAGTGGCGGTTTCTTCAGCTAGTATAGCATAAAACATATTGAAGTTATGAGGATTTAATATATAGTGAGGGATAAAATTTCTGTATCTATAAAGCAAGGCTCTGGCATCGAATAATAAGGAACAAGATATCCCATACAATCATTAGAAGGAATGATGAGCAGGTATGCTTAAAAGGAAGATGAGTACATTGAGGAGGAGGATATGGATAACCTGGATGCTATATCTAGCAGGGGGCAAGAGGAGTACTCCACCATAAATGAGTAAGGTACGTATATGTAAGGTGTTTAGTTTCAAAACCAGCCCGATCCATTTTCTGAAATTTTACGGGAGAGACAAAAACAATCAACTGTGAACTGGGTTTGATACGAGTATGCACTTTTGAAATCACTAGTTGACGGGGTGGAGCTGTTTGTTTTTATCAGAATTCTCTCAAGGCGTTTACAGAATAGCCCCAACACTTTAAAAAAGTGGATTGAGCTGGTTTTGATACTAAACGCCTCATGTAATTGTTGGGTTTTCGATAAAGTACTTAACACACATTACTGAGTACACTTTTTATTGAACACCACATGCTTCATCTTCAACGCTAACTCATACACAAAACAACAACCCGGGGAAGGTTCCCTTGCCGGTTACAAATCAGGGTAACAACAGTAATATAGAGGAAATTACACCATTCTTCACCTTCCCAATGATATACTTGAAAGTTTCCTTTCTTACTCCTGACTTTAAAAACGGTGATCACAGAATTTGTAAAATCACTGCTTAATGTCCCTTGTAAGCTCTATTCCAGAATTGTTGAAATAAGCTTGAGAAGTTAAGACGAAGGAAGCTATGGAGGAGAAAAATAAGACTCTCCAATTTAGTTATTATGAAATTACCAGAAAAGCTTATTAAGAGAGGAAAAGAGGAGGTATGATGCTGTTTTCTGGAGCATAAAAAGTATTTGAACAAACGAAAAAGGAAACAAATTGGACAAAGAAGGGATCAACCGAATAACTTTCAATGCTCAGTTTCTTTGAAAAGACCCGACGCCCAACTAGGTATCTAACAAAATGACGACATCCATGGTAAGGTTGCATGACTTTTTAAATTTTTTCTCATTATTCTCGCACCGTCGAAGGATGCGATGTTCGGGCTATGATAGACGGTTTATCCAAATTACAGTCACATTGCTATTTGTGGTATTTATAAAATACATCCAAGGCGGCCAAATGCTTGCTAACCCACCAGACCATTAAAAATAAAGAATATAATAGTTTTGTCTTTTAAATTGTTTCCGGACGTTCAATAATAGTATAAAGTATTATAAACATTTCATAGCACAAGTACTTTTTTTTAACCATAATTGCCTGAAATTTGTTTTAGTATGAATTTTAGCTATGTCCAAAAACGGCACCATCTCCTGGAAAGCCCTTACAAGAAACTGCAAAGCCTTTTAGATTTCCTGTGTGTTATCAACTGGAGGTCGGAGCTCTTGAAAATGGCAATGTGAACGCTTGTCTTTCAATAATAACCCTCAACTAGTATGACATCGTACACAGATGAATCAAAAATTATTTGCTAGACAGATGCAATTAGTAAGGATTAGCTTGCTATTAGAAGCACTGGAGAAAATATCAAGGAGTACTTTTAGTAAAAAATTGAGGAAATTCTGAAGGCAGCATATCTATACATAATGAGAAATAATAGTGAAGAGAGGTATGGATTCTGGAGCTGGACTAGAGTAAAGTGGTCCTTATTAAATTATAAATCATTATCATCAAGATCTAAAGATGTCCAAGAAATGCCTATGTGTTTGAAATATAAAATGTGATTTTTACCTTTCTGAGAGTTTCTTTATTTTTAGCGGCAATCAAGCAAACTGTACCCGACTTCACAAGGAAATCAGAAATGATGTCAGCGAATGATACCTTGTTGCTTTTCACTTCTTCCCAGTCCACTTTACTTTTCATACCAACCATGTATCTAGAACGAAACATTCCACGTCATGGTGGTATCAAATATGTAAATAAGCGTGGTAAGAAGATATTCTAACTAACTTTTCGCCATTTGTTACTAATTTATTACTAAGTATCCTAGCCTCCATATTAGTAGTTATAACATTGCTAGCTTGTGTATTACTCGGTGCAAACGCCACGGAGCTGCCAGTGACTATCAGATATTAGGTATTTTACCTATCACTTTATCTGTAGCGTAGGACCCGTGAAGTCTCACCAACTCTCGCACTCCGTGTTAGTATCAGTGTTTTTAGGATTTTAACCGGTATATGTTTTAACGGGACGAATGTAGCAATCAATATGAGTAGGTTGAGTGGAAAAAGATGGAATATCTCATTGGTTTTAATCTTCACAGTATGTTCCGTAGGTACGAAGAAGTATTGGTGGCAAGTTTGGGGATGGCTGAAGATAAATGCTAAAATGTCAGAGATGCGAATGTCCACGTGTTGTGTTTAAAAATATGGGATGATTTGCACAATATGAAGATTTTAAGAGGAGCGATGGGGTTGACAGGTGTAAAATGCCACCCTTCTATTGTACGTAGTACGCCAGGAGCTGAACTTCACCTGTAACAAATTTGAAATTGCAAGCACTTATATCCGAGCGATAGAAGCCTTTGCCGGACAGACATGCCCACAAACATGTTTTAATAGTTAACTGCTTCAAGATATAACTACTCAGGTGGACAGTGGATTCATTGAACCGATAAAAATAAAAGTGCGTACAAATAGTATACCCTGCCTTTCAGCCTCCAATGGACTGTATTCTTCAAATATCGAGTCTGCGATCCAGAGTCTTATGATTTATTTTCGCAGCAGTGCTTGTGACAAGTTGACATTATATTGCACCCTAGTTGGAGCTCTTATTGTGTTGCTACAGTACTTCTATGCCACGAATGCTCCACTCCTGACCTATAAGCTTTTAACTTAGGACTCATAAGCTATTGTTAAGAGTAATGGTCAGTGGCGTAACTATATCATCTGGGGCCCGTGGCAAATTCCTTTAATGGGGGCCCTATCATTAAGCTTTATTATACTTACGAGTAGTTTATTTACCCACAACCAATAACAATTTTCAATTGAACCTATTTTAATATTTTTATAAATAGGTACAATATTAAAACAATATTTCTGAGCTCGCGGCCACTTGGGCCGGGGCCCTCTTGGGTCGGGGGCCCGTGGCATTTTGCCAGCCCTGCCACCCTGTAGTTACGCCTCTGGTAATGGGTACTTGTTAATGATAGGAAACCCCAACAGCAGGTAGGGTAATCTCACCATTATGTTATTCGATCTAGCCGGGGCCTATTATTAATGAATTATAATAGGAAGTACAATACTTATTGTAAAGATATTAGCTGCCCCGCGTGACTCTTATGAGTAACATGTCGCAAGTAAATAAAGAGGAGGAAATCAGTTTCTCCTCCTCGTTCATAAGTAGGAGCTGTATGGGACCCTTGGCCATTTCGAGGAGGGCTTGGACTTGGTATCGAGAGCCAAGGCTGAAGACACCGCTGCAGCCAACGAAAATATTGTAATTGTAAGTACATTGTAATTATTAGACATTTTGCAGGGGTCGGCGCTTGAAATCAGGACCTCCCCGATCACCGGTCTAATAGAAAATGTTGAGATCAATACCACAGGTTTGTTTGTTTCAAAACCCTTCATTCTATATACATAGATTGGTTTACAGATTCCACAATACGAAATCTTCACACAAATGCACATCATGCTAATTATATTTATTGTAGCGTTTTATGTCATGTGTGAGGTTTAAAGAATTTTCTATGGTAGTCTTATGTACAGAATACAAGGTGTGTGAGCACAGAAAGTGATAGGGCTCACCTTATGAATGAGTTGTGCTAAATCTAACAAACCAATTTAACCTAGTTTTCCAGGGCAGCCTGCTTCCATCGATGCGGGAGGGGTGGTGGGGTCATAGTGTTAAACACTGGGTTTGCTAGCTGCTGCAACGAGTCAAAAAACTTAATGTTTCTCCGGTGAATGAACTTACCCACCGACGGCACACCAAGCATCGGGTGCAAGTCGGCGTTCTTTAAGCTTTGGAGAGACGTATGTCTGACCATTGTTGGACCATTGTTCCAACTATATGTTCTAAAATTGTAGGAGAATTGTAGCTATATAGCTACAAGATATAGTTAAGTGACTATATCGCGGGGCACCGTACAGCAGAGCAGATTTTTATTTCGTTGGCCATTTAACTAAACTTCCTGTGAACGGACAGGTGGACAAACTAAAAACTAGCCGAATACTTAAAATCTAATCTTGCGTAGGATAAACGAGCTCACTATTTGCTTATAACTATAGCCTAGATACTGATGAGGCCAAAAACATATGTAAGTACTTAAGTACATACAAAAACATTTTCTCAAGTACTCACAGCTGTGCAAAACCTTCCCTTCTTAAAGTTGTACTGGTGAACTTTAAAGAGTTTTTTAAAGCGCATATACAATAGAGCAATTGATAATCGGATTTTTCACCCGTAATGCAAATGGGAATCAAGAACGACGTAAACGAAAATAGAACATTTTTGAGTGGTTTCCCTTTTTTGCTCTTTTCTTCACGCTTGTATTCCCATTTTTCTCGTTTGAACTTTTCCTTTTTAGTTTCCGAAGGTGGCTCTTTCTCGGGCTCCTTCTCTTTTCTCGGACTTAAGCGACGTAATCCTTTGGGACTCGAACCGCTGGCTCCTGGGGGCTCTATTTCTTTCCAAAGCTCTTGATCAACTAAGCTCATAAGCCTAATAACTTCTTTTTTCTTGCTCATTGTTCACTTTCAGCATAAAATATACAAACAAATATAAATTAAAGCATACCATATGTATTATTTATCTTATATTTATAAATAATTGTGAATTTGTGGGAAAGAAATACGGTTAGCATTAGTTAGCACTCATAAAAAAATAATTCTCTTCTGTGATAAATCTAGAAGAGGCGAGAGGCTCTAGTTTCATATATATCCTGAAATTTGAAAGGTATTTTCCACAATTTATGTTGATTAGATATTGGAGGAAATAAAATAACGGGATTATGGAAACAATTATAATACAAGATTGTTAGTACAATTAAATTACAAGTTTATTTTTATAAAATTGGACCGCGAACTTTAAAAATTTACTAAAGAACTGACTTAAAATTCTATTGTTTTTTTAATGCTTAAAGATCGGTTATTGACAAAGAATTGCAAAGATATTACAAAAAAATAGTTTTGAGAACAGCATCAACAAGGAGGGGGTATTTAATATGCTCCAGCAAATTTAACTTTTTTTAAAATATTAATTGTGAAGTTACACTATTTTTTATTTGTCAAAAAGGTGATTTTTAGTGACCAAGAATGATTAATAATTTCATTTATTGTAAATATATAAAATTTAGAAGGGTAGGGGTACAAATTATGAGTCAGGATTACGATATTTTCCAATTAAATCTGAAGTTAAAAGAGTTACAAATCACAGTATTTCATATATTCTTTTTAAGATGCATGCCCAATAAAATTACCAAATTTTAGAAGAAATAATTTCCTATCATATCATGTAGGGTATCAAATTAAAGGTCTTGACTTAGGTACTGATTAATAATATACATTAGATACAGGGACTTCAGCGGACTATTATTACGAAAAGTCATTACAATTGTGTTTTTATTATTCCCTAGCAACAGGATCGGCATCCAAGCCGCGGTTCCCTCGTGTCGATGATATGAATTTAGACACTTGTGACTCGGTGCGGGGGGACTAATCAATAATTTTCTTATTTCATAGTGATTGACATTATCAAAGTAAAGGGATCACGTGGAGAAGAGAAGTAGTGCACATAGAGGAAACATGGCTTGCTATGTATGTAACATGTATTTATTGCCTGTCTCATGCTTCTAATTTGGTGACTGCAACTATATCAGCTTACAGGCCTATGGGGTAGGTATAACGTAACATGTGCTGTGCTTATTCAAGGGCAGTTAGCAATGTTGCAATTAGCGTAATTCTGATAAATCTGTTGTATTATTCTCGATTTTTTTTTTTTTACAAAGATTGCTTTACTCACTGGCTTTTAACTAATCATAAAATCTAATATCAAATATTTACTCTTAATAGAATTTACAAAGTTGCCTTATTCTCTCTATCTTCAAACTACTGTCTAAGTAAAGTGTATGGCAATTTATCCCCTTTTTCTGATAATTAACATGTGTTTGTATGTAACTATAAAAATATTTCAAATTATGAAGGATCATTAATTAATTGGGTAATAGAAAATAAATGTTCTCATATTATATCAAATAGTGTATCGATTCAAAGGTGTCAATTTATAATATATATTATGTTATGGATATAAAGAACTGTAATCACAAAAGGTTATTAAAATTGTGAACAAATGGGCTTTAGCAACCCTAATTAAAATTGAGGGTAAAAATATTTAATAGATATTTTTTCTCTGTACTTTCATTTGGTTTTAAAACTAAATTAAACTTCACGAAAAATTGCATGTCAGAATTAATCAATTACTTAGTTTATAAAAAAAATGTGTCTATCATAATGAGCAGTTCATCAAAGTGAAATGCTAACAAAAAATATAACTATCATCAAAATCATTTTCACAGCTATAATACACCCCTTAAATACTTGTTGTTTAACAATTAACTTGATTTTTTTATATTTCTAAAACTATTTATGAGTGTATTATCTTAAAGGAATTTTTTTTCTATATCATGTTTTTTTCTTCGATTTACTGTTTATTGGCAGTTAGACAGCATTGGATTTATTTATCTATACCTTATTATGTATTATTATTTTTTCGAACAAATTTTATTACTTCTGTTCTATTCAATCTTCTAAGTTTTATTCTTATTTCCAGTTTTATTGCTTCATTGTTGTCTTATTGCTTTTAAGAAATGCATAGGGTCCATTATTAACCATCCTTGAAGTGTATCATTAAAACTTTAATTACCAGACTAAATGTTTATTGGTTGATTGGAAATAGAAGTTGATTTCTGTAACAACTTTAAGGTAGGCA
Organism: Acanthosoma haemorrhoidale; assembly: GCA_930367205.1. Classification (NCBI taxonomy): domain Eukaryota; kingdom Metazoa; phylum Arthropoda; class Insecta; order Hemiptera; family Acanthosomatidae; genus Acanthosoma; species Acanthosoma haemorrhoidale. Next base: position 80,022,151 of record OV884015.1, on the reverse strand, counting down.
GATTTAAATCATGCTAAAAAGTGTATTAGCATTAGCATTATTGTTAATTAATAAATCCAAGCCAATGACAATTGATGACAGGGATGATGGAACGTCAAGAGTGAGTTGGAATTTTAAATTTAAACATGTTTTTAACAATTTCATACAAGGGCATAGCCAGGTAATTTAATTCTTGGGGATTTATCAAAAAAAAAAATTTCAATTAGGCTCGTCTGTGCTGTTGAGTGGTACATTATAGTTTAGTCTATATGGGACACTTTGAAGTTGAAGCGAAGATTTTGATATTTGCATATCTTATTTTATTATTTTGTGTATCTTATAAATTTTGATATAAAATTGTTTAATACTAAGTTTTAATGAAACATGCAGAATACAGTAATACGTTCTATTTTCATTTTTGACTTTCTTCTCCATTTGTGTCAATTTTTCTTCTTGCGCAATCGTCAACCATTTCATAAGACTGGATTTGGAGGCATATGCCACAGTTCATATGTATTAACAAATTTTACTATTTTCGAAGCTATTACAAAATGACTTTTTGTTTCAATCAATTGAAATCATATTTAATGATAGCAGCTGCTGACCTTATTCCATTTTATCACATATTCACAATGGTAAAAATTCATCATGTATTCTTGTATTAAATTTGAAAAAGTTATGTGTAATTATTTATTTTCAGATTTTGAATTCAGAGGACCATAATTCTATTGACAAACCGCCATTCATTTGCTCAGGTGTGATTACATAAATTCCTTTTAAATGTGTAGGAATATCTTCAACACTAAATTATTTTCTTTCGATAGTTATAGTTATTATAAATTTACTGGAATAAACATTTTACTCCTTATAAAACTTAATATATTGTAGCTAAAACAATATGTATCAAAAGCATTATAATGCTCTTTGCCACGTAGTGGATGTTAGGGCTTTTGTGTCTGTTATGGAAATTTTTATACGTGATAATTTAAAATGTTGCCAACTCGGACATCCCAAGATGGCTATGTAATAAATGAGTTCAATGATATTAAACAGTATATATGGTCCAGAGGGTGCGATCAACATGATAGACGAAAGCTGACAAGCTGATTCTGCCTGTCAAAGAGCTTTGTTAGCATTCATGCTGCTCCTGTACCGGTTGATATCATTGGCAAAAACAGCAACTGTAGCCTTTTTATACCGTGCTCCGCCAATTTCAGATCTGTACTGGTTGAAAAGTTGACAAGTACTGGGGAGAGCTCGGCTCCTTGAGTTACTCCACAGGCCAGAATGTGTCAAGGCAGAATATTAAGCTTAGGGATTTTAGCAGTGGAGACAAAACTTATCAAAAACACCAACCTGGACGATATCATCGATGAGTTCACCCTGGAAAAGCCCTGAAAGGATTTTTTTTTTGTAGAGAAAGATATATTATGACTAAGTTGTTGGTAATATAAATAAAAAGTTTCTCCTAGACAATTGCTGATAAAATATTACACTTTATTATTAATTTAAGCAGTACTTAATTGAAATAATTTAATAAGACCTAATCATATGTCTCATAGTATAATACTATAACATGGCTCTATAATGTCTGACTTGTATAATAAATATTTATAGTAACGATGCAAATCGAAGTATCTTACTTTCGATGAGGTGGACATTGCAATGAGTGAGATAATATCTTTTTTGAAGGGTCATAAGGAGAATGAGCTGGTAACCATTGTTGAGGAGACAATGTCCCCACATCTACAGATCGGACCCTGCCTGCATCCAATAATCAGCAGGAAAAAGAAAGTCTTCGGGATTCACATGACAATGCCCCTTACCAGATGCAGAGAACTACTGACCCAATAGAACTTCAATCTGAAGACCAAACTAAATAAACAATTCAGTGATATTTATCGGATCCACTGTTACAACACAATGCAGACATATATTCTTACCGGAACTCTAGTCCATATCCTTCTCTAAGAAAATCAGTGTTGAAATACCTTTCGGCCTCACCGATAAGTGTTCCCAGTGAGTAGAGGCTCAGTGCTGCTGGACCAAGTTATTAATTTAATTGGTGAAAATGTGGCAAAACTGCTTTTCTTAGCTGATAATATTTCATTGCTTAATTATAATTACCACATATTTTGTTTTGATTGTATCGATTGTTTGTGAATTCAATTTTAATGTCAATGATTACTGTTATTGTGTAGGCTTACATTAAAGTTATTGTAAAACTAAAAAATGAAGTTATCTTTTTCATCAAGATTTGTTTTTTGTCATTAGAACTCATAAAAAAAACTTTTAGATACCTAAATAAGTTTTGTTTTTGGCTAAAATTTAAGTTTTGGTCGGTCACTTCTTTCAGTTGAGTCAGAGGAAATGTCTCTTCTTGAAAAGGTTGACAGTTCTACGCAGTGGTACTGTAATGTCACATTTTACAGATAATGGAGTGTACCCACATTTGAATGATTGCGAAAGATATTACCTTTGCCAAGATGGGAAGTTATCGGACAAAATATGCACACCAGGTAAAAGCTACAACCACCCTAAGGGAGAATGCTGGAAGAGAGTGGTGGGATGTATAAGGTAAGCAGATTTCTGCTTGTGATTAGTTGCTTCACTTAACACATTGCACAGTAAGGTTGGCAGACATCTATGTAGAAATTGAATCTTTTATTATTTCTTTTTGGTAGTTTCTTTAAGGGAAAAGTAATTTACTCAAAATGGATGCTCTCAAACCAGGCTGTTTGTCTTATTCATTTAGGCTATAATACCAAACACTTTTTTTTTTTTTTATTCATTCACATTTTAATGATTTGGTAAAAGGTTTAATTGATCAGTTATTTGCTTAAATCAAAATATAAATTTATTTCTTGCATAGTTCTTCTTTTTTTTGTGGTTCTTAAATTTTGCTACAAACTTCCACTCCATATTTCTTTCGGACACCACAATCTTAGTTGTTGATTTAGAATGTTTTACCTAAACTTGAAAAAAAAAAATTATTTTGTCAAGCATGTTTTATGAAATACCAATTTTACATGAATCACTTTACTTATGAAATTTTACTTTGATCAAAAGTTTAGGGGGTCCCTATATTTTCATTTGGTCTGCTCCAAAGCCGAGAACGATTCTGGCACATTCATGTGCTTTGGAACTGTCGAACTAAATGACTTCCCATCTAATTTATTTTTTAACTCAATATATGTAGAGTTATGACCTGCCAAGTAGTTTTTTATTGTTTGGATTGGCTTCTAAATTTCAGACGTATCTCTTTTGGTAGTGATAAATGGCGACTGCATAATACATACATTCAGATGTATCTGAAGGTAAGTCTTTTTCATTGAGTTTGTAAAAATTGACGAATACGGCTTCAGTTAGACAGAATAATCCTTATTTTCTTTATTGAATATATTTTTACGAAAAAGTCTAACACCTATGACCTATGAATATAGTATTTGAATATTTTACATCTACTTTTGTTCAGTTATATCCTTATTGAATCCTCTAATGACACCTTTCTAATCTAACATCAAATGATGTATATACACCTTTTTCTGATGGTTTTTCTTACATAACAAGTACGTTTGGATGCACATCTAATCAAGCCTCTATTTCCATTTAGTTACAGCAGCTGTACGAAAGTGGAGACATGCTATGGGAAATTCTGTGGAAAACTTCATAAGTTAATGACAACAGGTATCCTAAACTGTGATAACTGTAGAGACATCACTGCATAACATATTGTGCCCACATGTTGTACCTTGGAACAGGCCAGAGCCAACCTCATGTGTAAAACTCAGGAGCATTTCAGAATCTGTCTCACCAGCATTCGTAGACAAAGAGGAAATTTTTCCTCCTTATCCATTAATGGAAGATACTACAGGGACTGGTTCATTTTAACATATGTAGACGACGAGTGCAGTAATAACCAGACTGTACTGGAGGACAGATTGTTGAGAGCTTACATAGAGCTCATGTACATCTTGTAAATGAAGTTGTGATAGAATTTCCAACACAACCCGATTTAGCTAACGACCTAAGTAGAGCAAAATACAAAAATAAAATAACATTTATAATATTAGTACATATATCTGGACACAAATTATGGAGTAATTTCCCTGAGTGCTAATACTTTCTATGAGCACACAGTAGGGTCATATAAAAGAATTTTCATAATGTTGAACTGGATTATTGCTAAAAGTTTTATTCTGTTGATAGGTTTTCTATTTTGTATCCACTTGGTTTTTTTTTTTTTAAATCTGCCCACTCCACTCTATTGTAATAGTTGTATCCATATTATCATAGATAATTTTAAATTCACAGGAATTACTAAATGAGTTTCCTTAACCAGGATTTTATTGAAAGCAGTGCCTCTCCTGGGTTTGACAACGAATGGTGTTGATTTTTTTATTGCGATTCCTGATAAATTCAATTCTCTATAAGGACTTCCTTATTTATTATTGCAGCTCTGTAACATTATCCTAAATCAAAAATGATTTGAATTAGTTATTACTACGTTATTCATATTATTTTTTCAGGCCGGATTGTTCAGGGAAGCATGATGAATTCATAGCACACCCGGCAGACAATCAGCTTTATGTAAAATGTTTGGGCGACAAACCATCGCAAATGTACAAATGTTATAATAATACACAATTTGCTCCAGAGGCCAACACCAATCCACCCTGCAAAGAAATATGCAGAACTGGCTTCTACCCCAATGCAGAGCAAGCAAAATTGTGAGTAACTAAAAACATATTTTTGATTGAAATATCTCCCTTGTACCAGAGCTGGTAGTGCCAATCGATTTCATTCTAGTCATCAATTAACCTTGCCAATTTTAAACTGAAGTTGGTAATTAATATGTTTTGTTTGGGGATTGATAGCAAGAGTACTAATGTTGGCCTATTATTGTTCTAATCTTCCTATTCAATTTATAACTCAACTATTAGTATCCATGCTAAGCATATTCCTAAACATTTCATTAGTCTGATATTTACATGTTAATAATTTTATTAAATAAAATAATATTTTTGGAACTCAAACTTTTGTCCATCTTTAATCTAAACTCAATAAATTTATTGCTAAATGGATTGTATTTTTTTTCCAGACCAGAAATATTAAGATATACATAGTACTTCAAACTTTATTGAAATTATAACTCTTACACACTTTTAAACTTTAAGGTCATAACCACAGATATACTTTTTACCATAAGATTTCCCATTTGCATTTGTTAATTCTAGCTTAAAAAATCTTCATTTGTTTTAATTTCAATATAAATTGTTTCTAACTTAAAATTATAATGTTTTCTTTTACAATTTTTATTATTTAATTTATTAGCTTCATAAAGCCACTGTTACACTTCTTATTACAATTAACACACCTTTGCAAACTTTCACGAATGTGCAATCACTTTTAAAAAGATTTAAACTACAATAAAATAGGGCATATATTCTTATTTCCAAGTCAAGTGCTCAACTCTATCCCCTAATAAATAAAGATACTGCAAAAAATTCATCTTTGCTTACAAACAAATAACAGTTCCGGAGCAAGTTTGCAAGACTTGCACTCCTCATCTATTTCTATATATACAGATAGCCAAACAACATTAGTGACAATTAGGAGCTATAAATCACAGTTCAATAAACAAACATTGTATAAAAGCTTATGTTAATTTTGAATCTAACATCACCCCATAGCCCTAAAAATGACAAGTTTGAATAGATAATTTGTACACCATTAAGAACCGTATGGACTCAAAGTCAATTTCAAGTCATCAAAGTCATTTCTTCACGGGACGAACAAAGCCTACCTACCATGTGTACAAAATTATCCGGTTTTGACTTAAATTGACTTACCTAATTAATTCCCATAGCTATAGATTAATGTAGGAAAACTATATATAATGAAGGAAATGAAATACCTACTTCACAATATTATAATAGCGATAAAATCTATTCATTAATCTGTAGGTTTGCTATACCTTCTTGGTAGATTCCTCAATCCCTCACTGCCTATTATTATTATTGATTAAAATTTTATACAAAAAATTCTAATTATTTCCTAAAATTTTTTTGTGTTTCAGTTTCTTAAAATGCAAAAGAGTTGGAGGTAAACTTATCAATCTAGGATTTTCTTGTCCTGATGATTATAAGTTAAAATATCAGCTTCATGAAGGCATCAAATGTATAAAAACTAAGCTTGCGTTAAACTAATTTATTGCGTCTTTATTTATAACTTTATTTAGATATTTTAATTACACTAAAATATTTTTTATTTATTGATTGGATTTTCCTTCACTGCAGAGCTTTTATTTTTTTCTGCTTAAAATGTTGATTTGGCACCTTCTCCAAACAAGGCCAAACAACTGGTTCCAATAAGTAATAATTTAAATCTAATTTAAAATAGTCATCGCAGCAAAGGTTTGATTTAAAAAAAAAAAGATGGGTGGATAGATTTGAATAAAAATGCATATAATTACTCAATATTATAAAGTTAAGGGTTCAATGTTAAAATATTACATAGGCCTAAAGGATATCAAGAAAATGGAATAAAGCATTATAAAATCAGTAAAATTAAACTTCTTTTCTTTTGTGTTTAATCTCCAAAAAAATTATAATCAGTATCTTTTACTCTTTCCATTTCCAATACAGACCTTCATCAATGTGACACAGCCTGCCCGCATGGGAGTTGGGGTGTGATATTGGGAGATTTTGTTTGGGTAGCACTGCTTCTGAGTCTCTGATATTCAGAGGCTGATAAGGTAGGCCAAGAACACAACGTCCAAGGTTGTCCCAAAAATATTCAATTGGATTGAGATCAAATTAGAATTTAAATTTCAGCTCATTTAAGTGAGAACCCTTTTTTATAGATTACTTAATATATTCATCCGATTACCATTATTTCATAATAATAAAGTATAACTCTTTTTTATTTTTATAATTATACTCTATGGTATTAAAAACATCCCTGGTTTTGTTTTTAATGTCTTTCCATTTATTATTTTTCATTTTGTTTTCACTAAACTCGCAAAAAGGGTCCTCAATCCGCAAAATATCTCTCTCATCTTTGTCTAAGAGATGACTGCTAATCTATATTATTTTTTCCCAATAAATTTCTTTATTGGTCTTGGTTCCGGTTCCTCGATGTTCCAAAAACCATATTGTGCCAAGCCCTCATTGCCGCTCCTAAAATGAAATGACATAGAATGTCAATTTAATTTTAAAATTCTGGTGAGAAACACAGAGAGTGACTAGAGTGATGCGGGCTACGCCTGAGGGTTCTATCCAGTGTTCATTCTGGGCCCTATAAGTTAGGTGTGGTAAAAAAACAATAAAATGGAATACGATAATCTGTAAAATGTTGGCACCACTGACAGTATTGTAGCTGGAGCACAACATTGCTCAGGTACTACTTGAGTTCACAAAAACGAAGACAACCCCTTCCACCTGACCCCTCATCCCTCACCCACCAGACAATAAGATGCATTTTCTTATTATTTTAATTATATTATGATATAATTAATATTTCATTGTAAATGTCGTCTCTTTTAGAATATACATTACTTTGTCTATATACCCACTGGAATCACTAGACTGAAGTGAACATGGGCAGGATAATAACATAACATAGTAAACTGATGCTATACTTTGGAAAACTCTGCAGTTTGCCAGGAGGTTTGGATTGATGTTTTGACCTAGAAAGCTACTGCTGATACTTAGAGACATAGTCGACCAGTCATTGTGTATATACAGATTTAGTCAGTTGGTGTTTGAGACATTGTGATTGCCAGTTGTCTGTACAGTGTTAGTCATCTACACCATCAGTTATTAAATGGCCGTTAATAGGGTCGGTCAAGAAAGATAAGGTAATGAAGATATAATATATGAGAAATCGTGCAATGAATCCATGAGATACTAAAAAAACAACACATCAAACAAAAAAAAACGTTGTAATTGTTCATAATTCTTTATTTATCTGTTTATATAACTTTAATTTAACAATTATAAAGTAGGAACCTACCTGAAAAATTAAGCTTCAACTCGTTGAATAAATTTTTTTTTCTTTTCATCATGTCCTCCTACCTAGCAGGCAGAACATTTTCTGTGCGAATAGGAGCCGTATTAACCACCAGAAGAGATTTTGTTGTCGGAGTTCCCCAAGGGTCGGTGCTGGGACCCCTCTTCTTCAACATATACACCGCGCACATAGTAGGAGCATCATACTCCAATTGTGAGGTAGCAGCATATGCGGACGGTATAAGGGTACTACAGCACTAGCCTCAACCCAGCGAAAGCTCTAAAGGCTGCAGAGGGTGCCAGTCATTTAATCGCCGACAGGTTGCGAGCTGTCCACATTCAAGTGAACCCAGCCAAGACTCAAGGTATTATCTTCTCTTTCCAGCATGGGAAAAGAAAGCATCCACCCAGCTTCACCATAGACGGGACTCAATGCAAACTTGCCAACAGCATCTGCTACCTAGGCATGAACCTAGGTAGACACATGACGTTCGGCACACATTTGCAGAAGAAATTGAAACGAGTACGCAGGAATTACTACTCTCTCCAGCATCTCATCACAAGCCAGGCCATATCCCTTTGACTGAAACTCTTAATATACAAGAGCGTCCTGAGGCCAGCTCTACTGTTTGGGACACCACTCTTTAGATTCCTACATGCCAGCACCATAACTCGACTCCAGAGCTTCCAGAACAAGATCCTGCGAACGGCACTCTGGCATACCCTTTTCATGAAATGAAGGCTTCCAACAAGCACGAAAAGTTCGAGCTCCCCACCATCACCGACTTCATCAAAAGAAGACACATCAAGTTCTTCGACTCGATGAAACACAGTCTAAACCCTCTATTCAAAGACATGATACCACCACCGCTACCAGCACGATGGCAACTCACAAGATTGAGTAAAGCAAAGGTAATGGTGGAGATCACGGCACTAGGCCCGCCAACAACAAGCCTCTAAAGGGCACCCATCACTGAAATCAGACTAAATAAGAATACACTACATGCCTAGAGAGACTCTAGGCCCAGCCACCAGTGGACTCTCACCACTGTACCGAGACAACCAACCTCCACCGAGGCTTCCCACACCCCTTAATCCTCTCACACCACCTTCAAGGATCCACATTAACCTATTAACATTAACACAAGGATCCGATTAACCTAAATATTCTATATTTTCCCTCATCCTCAGTTTCTAACTAGAGAGCTTAGAAAAAAAAAAAAAAAAAAAGTAAAATCAGTACCAATTTATTTATTTAATTTAAGAGGACCTTCACTATTGTTGTGTAATTCTTCTGGTTCTTCCTCTTCAACTTTTATTAAATCTGGGTTGATATGCTTCAAAAGAGAAATCACATCAGAACTAGATCCAATAAAGAGAGCGGATGTGCAATGAAGATGTGTTGGTTGAACATCAAGTAGCCAAGATTTCCCATCAGTAGCCAGGCCTCCAGCTTGCGTGATAATATGGCCCAGAGGTTGACATTCATATACTAGATGATGCTTTGAAAAAAAAAAGTAGAATAATGTTTGTTTAATTGGTTTAACATAAAATTTCTCTCCAACCTTTGGTACCACTTCAAATTTTTACAGGTGAGATTACCTGCTCCCCTTACCATTTAGCCCTAGCCATTTGGTGATGCATATTTTATTATAATATATATTTATGCACTAGTTGAGGAGTTAATTGTGCAATCTAAAATAAAACGATGCAGTAATAAAACAGTTAGGCATTGTAAAATTACTTGAGTTGCCTCAGTATGTGGTGCTATAGCTTAATCTACCTGCGCTAATCGTGGGAAAGGAATTAAGGAGGTGAGTATTTTAGGAGGGTTAGAGAGAAACTTCTGATATCTGAAAACCACACTCTAATATCAGAGCAATAATTTAACTTGTTCTGAGAGTGTTGTCTTGATGGTTGTCTGAATAGTTCTGAACAAAGGTCCCAAGCTAGATGAGGGGAGGTTCTAATTATAATGCAAAAATGTAGGCAGACTACTGTTGGGTTTTCGATAAAGTACTTAACACACATTACTGAGTACACCTTTTATTGAACACCACAATGCTTCATCTATAATGGTCACTAACTACATAACAAAAACAACTAGGGGTAGGTTCCCTAGCCAGTTACAAATCAGGGTTACAACAACTACCCTCCTAGATACCTCAAGGTAAAAAAAAATATATGACTGTTGCCTCAACAGTATATATTATTTCAATTTATTCATTATATTAACTTATACTATACACTATCTGACATGGCCTGTAAAAATAAAGATGGCAATCCTTTCTGGTTAGATAATCATCTATTATGGGAGCTCAAATATAAAATTCATGTCAAGTGTGATTGATGTATACGTATTCACAATTAAGGGTTTCGTGCTAAGGGGACAGAAACAATTTTTAAGACATTTTAATGAATTATAGTCGACCAAATCCTCAAGACATAATAAACTTTATAGGACATAGAAATCTTTAATTTGATTGCCTTGACAATATGATAGGAAACTATTTATTAGTAATGGATTAATAGCTATCTTTTTTGTTTTTATTATTTTAGCATATTTGGAGCATCAAACAACTTTCACAACCTCTGGGGTTGAAAAAGATTCAAAAAGAACAGTATTAATGACTACATAATTTTAGTCCACATAAGCCCCTAAACATATTATGTATTATTTATGAATCAGCTCGTCAAGATTTAGAATTCAATGCCCTAGTCAAAATAATAGAAATTAAGAAATACTGATTTTGGTATTAATAATTAATAAATTAAGGACTCTTAACTCTAATCTGACTCTAGCATCATCAGGGCATGAAATGGAACTACCATAGAAAATATTATGCTTGTAATAGTATTAACTACATCTAATAAGCATTATGTTGAGGATTACTTTTTGTAACTATGATTCAAAAAAACAAAATGCTAATTACATAGGTGTTGTTAATTAGAAATTCAAAATATTGAATTTATTGGTTACCCTCTGTCTACTATTATGCATGCATTTATGTACCTAAAAAATGATAGAATTTATATTATCTTGGAACTAAATACAGATTATAACTAATTTGTCAAAAACTTATAACTTATCACTTGTCAAAAATCAAAATATCTACTTCAGTTGGTTTAGTAACCAAATCAACAAGAGTCGGAAGAATTATAATAAGTTGTTAAGCATCAATTATGAATGGCATTCCTGTGTTAGATGTTGACGAAGTATGAATAAAACTCCAGAAAATCCAGAGGTGCAGCCCAAAAAGTGACTAAATGGCACTGGAAAGAAAACTCTTTAAACAATAAAAATGAAATTAATAATAAAGTTAATTAAATGACATATGAAAATTTAAATATGTAATTTATATAAACATTTTAAGAACTTATGGTCATATATCAAAAGGAAAGGTAACCCTGAAACAGCATATTTATTGTGAAGAGACTATTAGAATCAAAGTAAATTTATTTATTAGTTAGGTTGATTGAATTTAAAGGAATGAGTTTTCGGTGGAAATCATCTGTACAGAGTGTTTTGCATCTTTGGGATGTAGCCCATGGTATTACCTAATAGGTGGGGCCATCTGGCCTGGGCTAGCGGCACTATGTTTTGTACTAGGAGACCCTCCCTCTCCCCTCAGCAGCTTGTGTCTTATTAAGTTTTTGTAGTTCCTCTGCTCAGCAGCATGTGTGTAATATCAGTGCAAGCTAGATTTTGGTATTCTATTGAGAGTGGTTTTCAGACATCAGAAAATTCTGATTTTCCTTTAATACACATCCTTTTATTCAGTGGTTACCATAGATAGGAGATAACACTAGATCTTCAGATACTAAGGGAAGCGAATAAACATTATTATTGTTGCATGACTTGATTTCCAATTGTAAAATGACCCTTCATCTATCACCTATACAAGACATAAAAATTTAGTGAAGTAAGTCTGGCTGGTCTCCGGGAAACTAATTCAAATCTTATGAATCTCAAGCAAAAATGAAAGGTGTATTTTTTTGATGATCTATCCTTATGTATACATTCTAAACCTGCATAGATTATAACCTGTGAATGTTTTACTTAAGGATTACATGATTAGATATTATAAATTCATAGGATGACAATAATAATTGAAGAAACAATGCACGCAATATTATTAATTATGCTAAAAGTTGTATATTTAAATGAAAAATAATGAATTATATAATACTAACGGGTACCAGAGTATCCATAAATTTACTGTGGGGGTGGCAATAAATCCCTCCATTCTTCAATATACGGTGTACATCTGCTATCTTGGAGACAATATATCTTCCTTTAGCTCCCAAATGTTTCTGCAACAAAATTTAATTGACAGTATAACAGTTGTACATGGGCTTATGATACCAAGTGTCTAAATTACCTGCACAGCTAGAATTAGTCCATATTTTTAGGCAGTCCGTACTACATTACTAACTTATTTTGTTATTTGAATAATTGTTCCTGTTGATTTGATCCCTGGGTTGAACTGCTACTGCAACATATGCTACCACCAACCAATTGTAATAAAATAGTTACCAACTGAAGTATTAAAACCTTCTGACATTGTTAACACTCAACATCCACTGAAAAATGTGCAATTTCAGCTAAGTGGGAAAACAAAAAATGAAGATGTAGGAGGAGAGAGTTTTTAGCTTCTTTTCTGGCTGAATTTGTGGGGAGGCACAACCATGAGTTTCATACAGGTTTGTACATGATAATTAATAAATAATCAATATTAAAAAAAAGTTGGTTATTTTTTTTTGGTCTACATGTGCAGTTGGTAATACTAGATGGGAGGGCATTTGTAACAGATCAACCCAGGGATAAAACAAATAAGTACTCAAATAATAATATAAGACATATTCATGGCCATGAGTACATCTAGTGTAATCCAGTGGTCAATAAGTGTGTTATTTATTCACTGCCCCACAAACAAAGTTGCGTACTAAGAACAATTCGTTATTAAAGTTATTAAAAAATAACTGAACGAGTTAAAAATACAAGTAGTAAAAAATGAGTAAAAGTTCATTCTTTAATAAAAATAATTGTTGAAGGGAAGTGTCTCGTTTTATTTTCAATAAATGGCTTTGTTTACATTTTTTGATATTAAATGTTATTAGGTAAAAAAACAAACTAAAACTTTTATCATCATTAGCTATCGCGATTTCTTGTGTAACTGGTTTTTAAAAATTTAGCAAATGGTTTATTTTTTTAAAGTTTAATTTAAAATGGTTTTGGCGGTCGAGCGAATAGCCTATGTTGTTGCTTTAGATGAAGAGGGTCGAAGCCAAAGATGCATTGGGTTTACCTGAAACTACTGTTCGGAGAGCAATTACACAGGGACAGGGACACGCAGACCATGTTCAGGTCGGCTACGAGTGATAGAGCCAATAGATGTCAGGTTTATTGTAGCAATAAGTGCAGAAACTGTTAGAAGAAGACTTGCTGAAATGAATGTAAACACTCAGAGACTAGCGTAGAGCTCGGTTAGAATTAGCTCAGGAACACATTATGTGGACTGAAAACGAATGGAGAAACGTTCTGTTTTCAGATGAGTCGCGCTTCTCTCTTTACACACCAGATGGACGGATGAGAGTTTACCAGTAAGCGTGTTATTACGAGAGTTTACTCTACGGTTAGTGCTACGCTAAGTGGAATGTCACTGGGAGAGTTCAATTTGGAGGTGGCTCAGTGATGGTTTGGATTTTCTTCGACGGCCCAGAGGTCCCAGTGTTCAACAGGTTTTCTCTTAATGCCGATTCGTAGGGGAGGGAAATTATCCAGGAGTACGTGATCCCATTTGAACCATTTATTGGCGAAAATTTTATTTTCATGCACAATAATGGGCGATTACACGTGGTAAGTTTTGGTTTGCAATACTTCGATGATGTGGGCTTATGGATTTTGAGATTCTCAGCTCGTAGTACGAACTTAAATGGTAGAGGGCACGTGTGGGGCGAGCTTGGCAGACGTTTAAGACGGCAGGTTAAGGGGTTGCCCCCCCCTTTAACTTACACGAGTTAAGAACTTCTTTAGTAGAGACGTGTGAGGATATGAATCAAGAGGTTACAGCAAACTTGATATGAAACATCCCTCGAAGACTTGAGGCTGTTATTCAAGCAAGAGGAGGAATTATCCGGTACTAAGATGTATTTTATTTTGTTTTTTATTAATCAGAAGAATTTTTTTTTCGTGATCAGAAATTTCTGTATAATTTGTTTTAATAAATTTTTTGAGTATTTATTGGGGTTTCCTTCATATATATTTTCACTGAAAGTGTTTAATATTAATTACAAAAGAATTGAAAGCCAAAATAATTTTATTAGGAAGCAAATATCTGAGTTTTTTTAAGTGTGCCACTTTTTTTGTGGAGCAGTCTAGATTGAAGTAGTTCCAAAAAATCGCACCAAACAATTTTTAAAGTTGATAAAAACCTCTCTAGTACGAAACTCACAATGTAATTCTACCCAAAAATCAAATTTTTCGAAGAATTTAAGAAAATAATTGGAAAATAACGAATGACTGTGCAATTCACCGATTTCATCATAAGCGATCCATGTAATCAAAATTGGGTTGGTAATTACTTCGCAACCCAAATTTCATAAAGTGGGGCGACATTTTACATGGAAGCTGGAATAGATGCTGAAGAGATGTTAAAAATAAAAGAAACTATAGAAAATAATGAAGGATGATATTTAATAAATTAGTTTAAGTTAAAAAATAAATATTTTCCTACAAAACCAAGTAGGCTATCAAAATAATTAATGATTCCAATGTAATTATTGATAACATATACAATTTAGGGGACTATAATTATAAAATCGTTAACGAATTCATTGTGTGATGCACCTCACATGACTTGCATTTTTAATCTGATGAATGTTTAAGCAACTTTTAATCCTGATAAAAAGTGTTTAAAAAAAGAGATCCCTAGTTCATTCTGACGTTGAATCCGATAACTTCTTGTGGCCTTGTCAAATTCCTTGCAAGTAATTAACTTACTTTAGGGTTTTTCTTACTCTCCAACCAGTCTAGGAGCTTCTGAGAGTAGTAAAAAGACAGACCTTCATTAATAGTATAAATTGGACTAGCAATAGGAATCCTCAGGTCTTCCCCTATCAATATTAGTTCACCAATATGCTGAAATGAATCACACAAAAAAAAAAAAAATTATCTGACTAACCGATTATACTTATCATAATAATAATTTTTTTACATACCGGATCAACAAGAAAACCGTCCACCCTACTTTTCTGGAGGCTAACGTATAGCACTGTAGCAGAGCCGTAAACTGCGTACCCTGAGTATAGTATGTTTCTGCCAGGCTGTAGAGTATGATCTGTAACACTGGGATCTGGGCTCTTCCTAGTAAAACGAGTATTACTATCTAGCTCATTAAATGATGTGCTTGGAAAATGTTTCACACGCCCATAATAACATGTACGTATTACGTCCTGGTGACGGAGAGAAGGTTGAATAGTCTATGGACTGTACGACTGTTTGGTGACGGGTCTTACTATTGAGCTATCTGACTCCATATCTGATGAGTATGTGACCCGATAGTCCACTATGTTCAGGAGGAGAGGTACCTGCTTGGTTTTATAGGTAGTTTACGTTGTCTTGGAATGACCGCGAGTTCACACACGGTATCTGAGGGTAGGCGAAACCCGTTCGGATCCCAAAGGCGAGTGTGAACCGGAAAGAAGCAGACTGGACCGCAGGGGGAGACGCTGCTAGGTACGTTTGTACGGCCCCAGAAATTGCTGTTGATCCCTTCCTTATATATAGCCGGGAGCAGCCAATGAGCAAGCGTTTTATTTTGGTCAATCGACCTGCAGGAGGAACCTGCTGTTGGCTCGGGGACTCAAGGGGGTGCCCTTTGAACTCGTCTGTAGCTACGTCATTTATTGTTTACAATATTTACGTTGATATGACTTTGTGATTTGGTAATATTATTTAAATTTGGTTATTTAACTAATTTACAATATATACATGGCAAACCCGCTTCAGTAGAGTAGAGGGCATTTTATTATATGTAGTTACGAGTAGTTAGTTAGTGGTCGCTACATTCCATAATCACAGTGGCGTTCACTAGAGCTATTGCTGCCTGCAGTGGTCCCTAATTCCATCAATCAAAATCAAGAGTGTTTGTTAACAATTACTGAACACACAAAAAATATATTTCTTTTGTTCATAAACAGATTGTGCAAGATAATCATAAAATGTAAGTGCTTATTTTGTTTATTTTTCTTGATTTTTTATTAGAAAAGTTTTGAATTATACTGTCAATCCTACTTTTAAATGATAACTGAAACTGTATCAGTTTGTTTTAAGCAGTTGTTACGTCTGCTTTCGACATTACAATGAAACAAGCGGTCCTTTAAAATTTACAGGGTGATATATGTTATCTATCTTACTTGAATATCGCAAATGCTGAAGAAAAACAAGAGGTCCCTGGATGGTCAGGAATTCCATCTTGAGCTATATAGTTGACAATATACTCAGGGTTTGCACTCTCCAAAAACTGAAAATAATACCAAATGCCTAATACATTTAAGATTACTTACTGAATATTCAGTTAGGTTTCTACTGACATCTGATTCCGTGAGCTACACGCCCACCATAAGTCGCACTGCTTAAGGTAAGCAAACGACGTACAATCATTTAATTATCAGATAAGCACAATACAAATCCACGGTTATTACACACTGACGGATATAGTTAATACTTCGAAGAAGGAGTTTATATAAATGGTAGATGAAGGCATTCCTCGTCTCTCATACCCCAAGGCTAAATCCACTCTACATTGGGAACTTCGAACTCTTTTAATCCATTGAATTCTGCAGGCCAGCCAGAGGCTAGCACCTCTGCTGCCTCAGCAGCTCCTCCGACTTCCAAACCAAAATCACTGCCTCCCCTAATACTCGGTCGTATTAACAGCTACGACCTAACCAGACTCCTAGCCGAATTTAAAGTAGAGAACTACCGTATAGTCCAAGGTAAGCAGGACACAAAAGTGTTCTGCCAAACCTCGCAAGATCTGTAGCAAACCATCGCTGATATTCGGGAATTAAATATCCCATTCCATACCTTCGCCCCCAGAGGAACCAAAAACAATAAAAAAAATTTTATTGCACGGCTTCGACCTCACTCAATTGAGGAGATAAAAGCCCATATAATACCTATAGGTGGGATAATCGATGCATATCGATTACGCCGATCCGACCGCAACGGTGCTAAAACGGTCGTCATCCTCGATCCTCGTCATTGGTGACCACTCCCTGACGGTGGAGAAGATCAAGTAGGTTCGTCATATAAATAATGTGCTCTTTAGATTGAGCACATTTCATGACAAAAGGGGGATCCCCATGTGCCTGAACTGCCAGGAGTATGGTCACACGAGTGCGGTACTGCTTCAAACAACCCAAGTGTGTGAGGTGTAGCCTACCACGAAACAAAAGACTGCGTCGCTGTCCTTATAGACACCCGTTTGAAGAAGATCCATTTCGGCTGATTCCCAGGATATATTGCTTACCACCACGACACTGAAACCACCTCAGGGGGAGTGGTAGTTTTAGTGAAGCACGGCGTACCCTGTAAACGGCTACCCCACCTTTGACTCTAGGCCCCACCGACTACATCGTAACGCTCCAATTACGACTCAGCAACAACATCATAGTGTCAGGGATCTACAGAAGACTATGAGCCAATTGCGACTCAGACAAGCTCCTGCTCACTGTGATATCCCAGGACCGAAGGCACGCCATCGTGGGTGACTTGAATGCCAATCACAGCTGGTGGAGCAGTACAGTATCTAATGCTCTAGGCCACTACATCACCAAGACGCCATTCACGGTCATCCACCCTGGCCTGCCGACATTTCGCCAACCCCGACAGGACCTCCACACACGACCTACTACTGACATAGCAGCCACACCAAGTTACTGGGTGCTGCGCCTTGGACTTCGGTAGTTCCGACCTTCGGCCTGTGCTCTACGAACTGAAAGGCGACATACCAGAGCCGCCTGCTTCAAGATACAGGTACGATGAGGCCCGGTGGGGCCTCTACAAACAC
Organism: Acanthosoma haemorrhoidale; assembly: GCA_930367205.1. Taxonomy (NCBI): domain Eukaryota; kingdom Metazoa; phylum Arthropoda; class Insecta; order Hemiptera; family Acanthosomatidae; genus Acanthosoma; species Acanthosoma haemorrhoidale. The sequence continues at coordinate 80,004,084 of OV884015.1, read as the reverse complement.
CTGATCAAGACCGAGCTACTCACAATTGAGCCTCTAAGACACACCTGCGATATAGACTACGCTGTCTATCAGCTTCAAGATGTCATCGACCGATCAGCCAACGCCTCAATTCCGAAATTTGCTGCAGACCCATGGCCTAGACCCTAGGCTCAACCCTCGGTGGACTCTCACCACTGTCCCGATATCACCCACACCTCTCTCGAGGCCCTCCACACTCCTCATCCTCTACACACATCCTTCAAATGGGACTCTCCCCTAGTGAAAGGCTATTACCAATCCAAGATAAGTATCCTTTTTATTTTTCCCTTATCCTATTTTTATTATTTTGAGAGATATGGAAAAAAAAAAATCCCTCTTCATAGGAAACTAGGAGAGTACTTTATCCTCATATTCGGAACAGTTTGATTCATCTGATTTTCTACAGATGTCAGCTTTGTCCTTTTGGAAAACATGTTGTGTTTCTAACCTATTGATAAAGCAGGTTTACCAATTATCACTACACTATTCGTACAAGGAGAAGTTTGATATTATATTACTTTATATTATACACTTGTGGTTTGGAACTATTATTAAGATTTATTTTATTTTTATAGGCAATTCCACAACATAACCCATTTTATGGGTTAACCCACCACTAAAATGTTTAATGTGGTTTTCTAAAATAGTTTTATTTAATTTTTAATATGACTTATTTTAATATAATATATTCATATATTTTTTTCTTAAATTTTCAAGTTAGGACATGGTGTTAATGGTGATGTTTAATATGACATCTGTTTTTGGCAGAAACTACCGTATCTCACCCAAATAAATAAAACTAACTTAATAAGAATAATAGGTTATTAATTAGGAACATAGGTTCGGACGTTTTATCATATTATAAATAATAAAAAGACATACCGTGTCTGGCCCTGGATGAGATGCACAGCCAACTTGCCAAACAACGCCAGTATCTTTAACAAATTGAAAGAAAATTTCATTGGCGATTTCCGCTTCTGTCGGACCTGCTTCATCATTATTAAAACCCAAAATTTGCCTAAATTTTTTTAATTAAATTATTAATCATAAAAAATGAAACAAATGCATTAATATTTGTTATTTTGAAGGATGTCTGTGTGTATTAAATATCACAAATTATGCACAATTTCCTTCTTTATCGATTTGATTGTGCATTTAGACAATTGTGACGTTTTGTACTCATTCAGTCCATCGCACATGTCATAATTGTTCAAATTAAATAAATGGGTTTTGAAAATAGCTGGGGTATTTTTTTTAAAGTCAGCTAGGTTAGCTTTTATTTATTATGATCGAGTTTCATTAGTAAATATTATATTACGTTATCTAATTAATATGACAGCAGCTACAAAATAATCAGTATGGAAATCCCATATAAATAAATTATGTAGGAGAATAAAATATTTTACTGCGGTTACCCAGTAAAAGAAAAGTCTCGAAAAGCGTAAAGAATTTTATCGTACATCACATTTCTTCCCCCCCCCTCCCAAAAAAAACAAAACAATTTTACCACCGCCAGTCGTCCTAATATAATAAAGGAATAGTGGATCATATAAAAAATCGTAAAATATGGTTCAGTGGTAAAAACCTAGAGCCAACCTAGCTTAAAGAGATTGTCAGGGCAATCTACAAACTACACTGACAACCTTCTGTCAATATGGATTTATTCTGTCCCGTTTGAATTGCCACACTTCGTTGTACAAATAAATAAATACACTCACATCCCCGATAATGCTTTCTTCCTTAATATTGCCGATATTGTTTTGACCGCTGTCGATATGGCTATTATAAGATTGACAGCCTTAATGTCGGTTAATGTGTTGTTGAGGAACGCCACTAGTGTCAGATGCCCTGGATCGCAAGTTTGACGGTTATCTGGCAGTATAGTTCCTCTGGGACAGAGTAGCCTTTTATAATAAACTTTCTCCATGTTTTCTTAACGAACTGAACAAGTAAACTAATTAAATAACTATTATTCATGTATATAAATCATATGAGCGTATTTGTTAAAAAACAAAACAAAAAAAAACATGATGGGTATCTCTTCACACTCTTGAAACTTTGGATATTAATTCTTAAAATGTGGTATTTGGTGTGCCACCACTCACATACGTCATTACACAGCGACGAGGCTTTGGTAGAGATATCAGCACCGCTATCTATACTGAAAGAAGCTCCACTCTTCTCTGAACTAAACAACAAATTGTATCATTTTCACCACAGAGAGAAAACCACGTTAGTCTCTATGTAAACATTTTTAATGAATAGTGTTTCAAGCAATAGTGCAGATTCCTTGCAGCCCTGTCTTGAGGCACTAAGGCTACTCAATTCTTGTTCGACAGGGAGCCCTTCTACATGAACGACAGCTTCTGTGGGTATCACACACTACCTAGTGGCATTCCTAGGGGGGAGAATGCTATCTGAAAACTCGATGCCACGTCAATAAAATAAGAATAATATCATCAAATATTAAATACTGTTCATGAACGCTTTTATGGCTTGGAGTCCGGGCCTATTTGTCCTTTGTGTAGAGGCAACACTTTGAAGCAATAAGGTCCCAGTATCTTGAATTATATTTAAATAGCAGAAATAGATTGCCGAAACTCAATCAAAACATCCTAACTATTAATAATTATTATCAAATAAAGACAGTTTTTTAATTTTCCAGTGAAAGTCTTAAAAGTAGGAGTTTTATGATTTCAGGGTGGTCCTTAGGAATTAGTGAATATGACGTTAAACAGGTAGCTATCCTATAGACAAAGAAAGAGGGGATTAAGAGCGCAATACTTATTGACTGTATTTATTTTACGTGTATCGTGACTTATCGTAATTTTGTAATACAATGATCTATTAGGATAGGAGACAACCAAATTAAATAAATACATGTATAGTTATTCCATAAAAAAAGTAAATAATAAAATATATTTTATTTGTGATAAACATAGATATTTATCTATTAAAATTATTTTCGACTTCCCCCGAGATCTCTTGCTTTGTATATTGTTTTTAATTCCATTAGATTAATTACATCTTCGATGGAACCACCAAAAAAAGGAGTTTTATGATGCGGGCCTTTTGGTTGCACATCCATGATTGGCATGTAGCCATCTGCAGCATAGCCTCCTGCTTGTCGCAGAATATAAGCCATCGGATTGGCCTCGTAAAGAAGGCCAAGCTATAATCAATAATTATTTTAAAATATTTTCTTTAAAAGTATCTATAAATAACCAAAGGTTGTATATGTATAAACCGTTAAAAATATAATAATGCTATGATTACATTCTTTATTTCTGTTTTGGTTTGAATATTTTGATTCAAACTAGTTCTCCTCTTCTTCTCTTTGCCATCTTTCCAGATAATGCAAACGTTTTAAAGTTTAAAAAAAATAAATATTTTTAGTGTCTCTACCTAGTTGCCTTATTGACACATATGATCTGTTATATCCTGTCAAACTTAATTTCTTTGAGTTGATTGAATTTTTTTTTTCATTATTTTTAAGTCCCCTGATGTGCACAATCATTTCTGAGTAATTGGTAACCCATACATTCTATCAATACGTGGTTTGATGTTCTTTGGTTGGATGCTACTTTTTCAATTTGCTTAAAGAAGCACTTGTAACACTTCGAATGAAGGGTAGGCGAAAACCGTCTGGGTCCTAAAGGTGAGTGTGAACCGGAAAGAGGTGGGCTGGATCACAGGTGGGGATGCTAATAGATACAATTTGTAGGGCCTCAGAGACCGTCGTCTGCATGGAAGGGATCCCTTCCAAGGATGTGCTAGTTTTAGCGACACGCGGCCAGAAAATCCCACTAGAAAGATTTGGGGTCTGACAGCGCCGGACTAAAACAGAGCAAGGTTAGAAAAGAGAGTCATGGTTCGAGCAGAGCAACAAGCGACAGTGCAGAGAGAAAGAAGGAGAGATAGCCGTGTTCACTTCAAGTTTCAGCTTCCGACTGAATGAAAAAGCTTAGAATTTCAGCCTTATGCCGGGCTATGCTCACGCCAGTAGTGAGCTCCGGCCGTGTCGTGAATTAGCCCCCCCCCCTTCTCTAAACTGACACCGAATATTAAAGTATGGAAACGTAGGCGGGTAGTTTCTAATCCGTGAAGAGGGTAACTTCTATTTATTGTTGGTGAAGAAGTTGGCAACACTTTGTTATGTTTAATTATATGTTGATTTTTAGCATCTGTGCTGACCGTTCCTATTCAATCATAATGAACTTATGATAAATCATATGTAACAGTTTATTACATTTTTTCGTTACTTTATACCGTTGATTTGTAGTCATTGCAAAGTACTAACATTGTAATGTAAGAATGATCCACGAGACAAAATTATATCAAGATGAACCAATAAATTCAAAATCAATAGTTGATTTAAACAAATTAAAAATGATAAAAAAATTCAATTCAAACTAAAAAAATATTTTATTAACAACTATCAGTTGAAGAGAAAAAAGGCTACCTTTCCCTAGTCTCACGGAAATAACAGTTGAAATAAAAAGGGCGCGGGTTTGAATCCTGGCCCATTCGATATTTTAAATTAATAAATATTAAGAAATCATGTTTTTTATTATTATTCATAGAGGTCGTTTAAATTGGGTGTTATGGATCAATATTTTATTGCCACTTTATAAACTATATAATATTAGTTTTAGATACATACCATTGGCCATCAGATCCCAACCGAAATCCAGATCTCCTTGACTTTTTCTTCTACAATAGTTTAGGTACACTAAACTATTCACTCAAGCGCCTCGATGACCTCTCCTCTGATCATAGTCCTTTATTATTAACCATTTCCCTTAGACCAATTCACAAACTGCCTCCTCCTTCATTTATTAGGGGTCCAGTTGACTGGGACCACTTCCGTCAGCTTCTTACAGAGTCCGTAAACCTCAAATTATCCCTGAAAACATCCCAAGACCTAGACGATGCAGTGCATTCTTTCACTACTCTGGTCCAGAGGTCGGCTTGGGAGGCATCGTCACCCCATCGTCACCCAAGAATCCACAATCATAATCGTTTACCTCAGCATCTCAAAGATCTAATCAAATCCAAACGCCGCTCTAGAACAGTGTGGCAAAGATCCCGGCATCCTGCTGATCGCCGCTCGTACAATCAGTACTGCCGATTGGTAAAGCGGCGATTGGCATCCTTCCGTTCTGATTCTTTCAATTCCTACCTCTCCTCTCTGTCTACCAGGGATAACTCCTTGTGGAATGTAACCAAAAAAATCCTAAAGTATCAACCTGTTTCACATCCACTCCGTCGTGATGATGGGTCCTGGGCGGCCTCGGATGGGGATAGGTCGGAGGAATTTGCTCTGCATCTTACCCATACTTTCACACCTCACCTTTCTCATCAAAGCCATACTCACAGCAAAACTGTGGAAGATTTCCTCACTTCACCTATTCCTCTCTCTCTTCCACCAAAAGCCGTTAATCCCTCTGAGGTCAAATACCTTCTGAAAAACTTACCTTACAGAAAATCCCCTGGATATGATCTCCTAACTCCTCAAATTCTCAAACAACTTCCTCCAAAAGCCATAATCTTCCTAACCTATATATATAATTGCATTATCCGAACGACGCACTTTCCTCTCCTCTGGAAACATTCCATTATTGTCCTATTCGCCAAACCCGGTAAACCACCCAATGACACCTCATCTTACCGTCCAATTAGCCTACTCCCTATCCTCTCAAAAATATTTGAGAAACTCCTACTAAAACGTCTACTTCCAATTGTTGAATCCAAAAACCTTTTTCCCACACACCAGTTTGGTTTCCGCCAACGACATTCCACTGCTCAACAAGGCCTTTGCGTTGTTGATCACGTCTCCTCAGCCCTTGAAGCCAAAAAGTATTGCACTGCTGCCTTTCTCGATATAGCTCAAGCTTTTGACAGGGTTTGGCACGCAGGTTTGCTCTACAAGCTCAAAAGACATTTACCACAGACCCTTTTCCTAATCCTACAGTCCTACCTTTCAAACCGCTTCTTCCAAGTCCGCTGTGGCTTAGAATACTCTAACTACTATCCCATAAATGCAGGAGTTCCACAGGGCAGTGTCCTAGGCCCCATCCTCTATAACCTATACACCGCTGATGTCCCCTCTACTTCCAACACCTTCTTGGCCACATTTGCAGATGACACTGCAGTCTTGTCATCCCACCCAGACCCCGACATAGCATCCCATAACCTTCAAAAACACCTTAACGAGATCGAGTATTGGTGCAATCAATGGCGGATCAAAGTTAATGAAGCAAAATGCTCCCACATTACCTTCACCCTTTGTCGCAAGACTTGTCCATTAGTTTATTTTAATTCTATTCCTCTCCCAGTAACCGAGACAGTACGGTACTTAGGCTTCCATCTCGACAAACGACTGACCTGGAACCCACATACGAGACTAAAAAGACAAGAACTAAACAGACGCTTTGGACAACTGTACAGACTACTTCAAAGGACATCCCATCTCTCAATAGAAAATAAACTACTAATCTACAAAGTTATACTTAAACCAATCTGGACATACGGAATAGAGCTATGGGGGACAGCAAAAAAGTCGAACATCAAGCGTATCCAATCCTTTCAATCCAAAGTCCTGAGAACAATAGTAAATGCCCCTTATTATGTCAGCAACAAAACCCTTCATAACGACCTTAATATACCCTACATTCTAGAACTCATCCCTTCCAAGTTTATGAAATTCCACAGTAGCCTTTCCAACCACCCTAATCCTGTAGCACAGTCTTTGCACTGCGCCACTCATCCCTATAATCCTCCTCGGAGACTGAAACGGCAATGGCCTCGTGACCTGCTATAATCGCGTGACAGTGGGAGTCCTGGCAATGGCCAGTTTCTCCAATCATGTCCTATTGTATGAATGAGTGAGTGAATGATGACTGTAAATATGGTATGAATGAGATCATTTATCTGTATTATTATTGCCTTATAAAAGGCAGATTGTAATTATTGCACAATAAAGTTATACTATATATATAGATACATACCTTACCTTGCGGATGCTTGACATTGGCCGGATTCATGTATATTCCTCCCGCTCTAAGTAGTCGAGTGACATCAGCTGTTAGTGACCCAATGAAGTAACATTCCCTTTTAGTTGTAAGCTGAAGCAGAATTGTATGGATTCATTGAGAATCAGTCATGCGTAACATAAATGGTCTATGTTATTATATATTGTAATGTATGGAAATCTTAGACAAAACCAAATAATATAATGAAGAAGTGGTTAACGGATTATGGTTGGAACAGCCCAAGACTAGGGATTATGTCTAAGGAAACGTTGGAAAGTCATGGGTAAGGGTACGAATTAGAAAAAATAACTGACCCAACAAGGGAAATTTGTTTTGGAAATACGCCTAAATGGATGTAGAAACAAGTATTTCTTGCTGCAATTCTGGCCTTTATTACCTCTGTCCTTTGCGATGCCCACTAGGATAAGACTGACACTTCTGTAAACGTTAATAGCCTAATAGATTTCCCCAAATTTCTAGACTGATCATTTCGCCTTCGAAAATACCATGTTTTGAAGTCCAAAGATATTTCTTTTTTGCTACATTGCAACACCTAGTTGCTTTGACGATGCATGGAATTCCTCCGGAAACCAAATGACATAAAACACAATAAAATGAAAAGGGTAAAATAGGTAAATAGAAGTGTTTGAAAAATAAATCTGGTAAACGGACTGTAATTAACAAAATCTTACATCTCCCACACAGGTGTTTATTCATCATCCAGCTATACAGTAAAGTCGATAGTGTCAAATATAAACTTTATGCAATTTAAATATGGGCGGCACTTTGTCAAGTCCAGTACGAATGCTTATCGCCATATTACTTGTTATCTACCTTATCTTTAGTGTTCATTAAATCATCTTGTCTGAATGTACGTGTTCAATATTCTCATTTGTTACAATCCTGAGTACCCTAACTATTTTGTGAGATCGAACTAATTCTTCAAAAAAATTGAGCTTCAGACTGACAGAATGTCTTAAAACTTATTAATCGAACCGATTCTTGACTGAGCTTAGCTCGGAACTTCGAGATAACAGATAGCCAGTTCACAGAACACACTAAGGGACGAACAAGTAGGCTTCTGGTTCCTTGCAGTGAGGGGGCGTTCTGCGGTAAGCTATCGACTACAAACTGTGTTCAGCCAAGTCTGGAGGTAAGAGGCGTGATAAGAACGTGGTGGAGTATCTCAGCAAGTCCACAAAGCAACTGATCTAGGGTTCTAGGCCTATTTCTAGAAAATATTCTACCGGGAATAAATACAATGACAAATACACAACCAATTCCGAGGATCAATAAGACAGTAAGACCACAAGGTGGTCTGAGAAATTTTGAAATACGTTTAGCCTATCCCCATATACATCTTTGTTAATTTTACCTTGAGGTAACTAGGAAGGGTGCCCTGTCTACATTTCCGACCGAGGGTTTTGCTTGGGGGCTTTGTACAAAACTATTCAGACCATCATCAAAGCAACACGGATTGTACTTTCGATGCAAGTTAAATCCTTATTATGTTTTATTGAGTCGTCATTTCATTTTATTTTGCAAAATTAGCTCCTTAACTGATGCATACAAAATAATTTCCCAATCACTAATTTACTCCAACTGACGAATGGTGAAAGTAGCATATTGCAATAGCACTGTACACTTCTTTAAGAATAAAGACTTTTTTTATGGATCCATCACAACTTTTTCCTCCAGATCATAATTCTTTTGACACTTCTGGAAAATATTTAGTAGGATATTGAATTGCTTAGGTTGATTGTCATACTACAAGGATATCACTGAATAAGTTCAAAACCTGTGATCCAAATAACCTTGAGCTTCATTTATTATACTATCTATTGTTAAATGCTTTGCAAGTTTTATGTTCATTCATACTGAACTGGTTCTCATCGTTTACGACTGGGATTCGGCACCAAGTAATTAAAAAAAATTAGAAAGGGAGGGAGATATTTTGATATTTTAGGATTTGGAATTCCTTCATTACTCTAATCATCCCAAATATATCACATTGGTCTACATTTTTGCAATTGTATTCTATAATTTTAGTAAAACTAGTAATAAATTAGGCATCGGCTCACCCTTGGATCTTTCTTCCGGTTGACAAATATTTTGGTTGCTTCATCCCATCCAACGGTTAAACCTTCGTTGACACTGTAGGAGATCCCACGTTTGGATATGGTTGTGTATGGTTCACGCAATATAAACTCTCCAAGTGACTTGAATAAAATAAATTACATCTAAATTTGTAAATTAGAAATGAAGAAAGACTATAAAAAAAACAAAAAGAGCTTATGTATTATTATCCAGAACTATTTTTAATTTTCAGGGAATCGTCTTAAAATAAAATGCACCTAATTTAGAAATAAAAAGAGACATCAAATTATATGAAAAAAAAAAGGCAAATATTTAATAAATTGATTTCTGTTTATTAAATTAAAGCTTCCCAAAGGCCCCTGGTTCGGTTTCTGGCGCGTTCGACTGGTTGTACAACAGTTTTTTATATTCACAATTTTGCTCTTCAAAGTTGCCAAAGAAATTTTAGCAATTTATTTTTATAGGAGTTCAAAGTTTGGTTGCAACATTTTATTCCTTTTGTTCATTCATCATTTTTGAGGCCGAATTCTTGCCTCTTATGCCGACATGAGGAGTTATTTAACCATCCTGAGGTCACTTTTATCGCACAACATAGCTCTATTTTTATAACGAATAGTTATAGCTCTATAACTACTTAACGAATTGACGATGGGGTTATACATTGCTTATGGAGCTGATTATATTTTTATCCCAGATTTTCCTTTGTGCTTACGCATTGTGATAACTGTGGCCTTGGGTATGAAGGAAATAAGTTTCAAATATTTATTAAAATCCAGTTATTTTAGAGCAAAAGCTAATTGAAAATTAATGAAAAGAAAAAGTTTTGTTTCTTGTAATCTGTTGTCAGTAATTGAATATTTTATTAGTGAACACGATGCAAATATATTCGCTTGTGGGCGATAAAAAATAGTTCACATACGATATGAGTGGTATAACCTCTTTCAAATTTCGTACACAACGGTGATAGACAATTATTTCGTACCTATTTGTATGTAAAGCCTTCCTCTACGGTCATGGAAATTATATTAGCTCACTTACTTGATCTAGATAGAAAATATGCACCCCTTGATAATCATTGAAAGCCAGAACTATCATTGTACATGTGCCATACAAAGCGTAACCTGCTGTCACTAATGTGTTGCCTATGACCTCATTTATGTCTAGTTCTGTACCTTGGTTAATCCTGAAATACGTATTTACTTTAGTATATTGAAAAGTTTTGTCTTTACATAACAAAAATTAAATACAACTTAGCACCCACTGGGTGCGATGTATTAACACCATAACACCAATAACACTAATGTGGCACCTAGTTTGGTAAAATGGGTATTTGACCCAATCCAATAGTGCCTAATAATTTTTTTTCTGAAAAAAATTAACTTACGGTTGGTGACAGAATGAGGGATTTTGAGAGCAAGGTGTATAACTAGTACTGGCAGGGCTCACGATCTAAGCCCACCATACAAATCGGTAATATCAAATTGGCAATGGAGAAGCCGATTCGACCAAAAACCTTCACGAACACTATACAACTCATAGAGAAATAAAAATGGATATTAATAGGATCTCCTTAACATTGACAATCCACGTACAAATGCATTAGCTGTGATAAGTGCTGTATGCTTTCATAACATTGACCAATCATTCACCACACAGAGAATGCCCAATATAGTATTTCACTTATGTTCTTGCATTTTATTAATGTAACACGCAAACATTATCACAGCTTGTCGAATGAATAGGAAGAAAAATACTGTGATTTTGACACACAGAATTTACTAATGAAACTACGGTAGGACCAGGAATAAGTCCTTTGGAAAAACCTCAATCAGCTTCTGCAGGAACAAGGTGAGTCGGTGTTTTTTCAAATTAACACGTTTATTCAAAATCGAAATAATATCATTGTTTTACTAACTTCTTCACCACGAATAAATAGAGGTTCCTGTAAAATGTACCGAGCAGTGTCTCCCCCAGCGATCCAGTCTGCCTCTCTCCGGTTCACACTCCCCTTTGGGATCCGGACGGCTTTCGCCTACCCTTAAATACCGAGTGAAAATTCGTGGTCATTCCATGACCATATAAACTACCTAAACTACCTACCCTATTCCTCTTCTCCTGATAGTGCACTACGACACTGTCGGGGAACATGCCTATTAGATACCTCAATAGTAAGACCTAGCACACAGGTTACGCATGGTAGAAATATATATTATAAATATATATATAAATATAGAAGCGAACCGTTCAACACATCGAACTGGTATGTGCCTACAAACCTGAACTAAGGGAATCCCCATCAGTATACTCCAGGTTACACATCAGCAACATCGGCTAGTCATTAAAAAAAAAAAAAAAAGATCAGTCTCACACAGACCGAAAAGAAAATGGCAGCGAGATCTGTCCCAGGATAAAATTTACAAAACTAGTTATTACTTGTATAGCCCAAAAACACTTCCAACTGGCAAATGATCTTGAAGGTTCCTGTGTCCTTCAAGAATGTTAAAGCATATCATGTAATCCCCAAGACTCCGAGCATTAATCTGTAACATTTAAGCTTTAATAAGATACAATTGAGCGTGATATTATCCATTGTTATTAACATGTTAACAATAAGCTTAATAAATAAAAAATTATTCTTACGATATTTTAAGCCAATGTCATAAATTCAGATATTTAATGACATAACCACATTTATGTCAAGTTTCTGAAAATATGTTTGTTTTGGAATTTTGTGGATAAAGGAAGCGTAAGTTGGCTTAAATATGTAATATATAATTTTATTCAGCAAAGAAAATATATAGTGACTTTTTCAGGTAATTAATTAAAATTATATATTAGTTATCAGTGTCATATGGTTTTGTTATCTCTATTAAATGAACAAAGCCGGCTGACATTATTAACCTAACCTATATAACTTGTGACCAAAATGTACTTAATTTATGGTTAATAAAGTATTACTTATATTCAATCAACCCATGTCTTTCATTCTGACATGGCGCAGACGGTAGGACATGTGAATTTGAAACCGCCAGAACAATTTATTTTCGAAGGAAATATAGCAGAAGCATGGAAAAGGTGGTATAGAAAGTTTAATCATTACTTGTCGGCTATCGAAGCACAAGATAAAAAAGATGAAGTAAAAGTCGGTATACTGTTGAGCGTATTAGGAGAAGATGCACAAGATAAATATGAAACCTTCAATTTAACGGCAGAAGAACTCAAACTTATAAAATAGGATGTGGGAAAATTATTTTGGGCTAATGAGTGCCTTTCACTAAGGGGAGTCCCCCATTTGAAGGATGTATGAGAAGGATATAGGGTGTGGAAAGCCTAAAGGAGGCGGGTGGAATCAGGAAGGTAGTGAGAGTCTACCGAGGGTGGAGCCTAGGGGTACCTAGGCAAGGGTTTGTAGTCGGCCAGGTCAAGCCTGGCCAGCCCCTGCAGGGGCCTGAAATAAGTCGGCCTCTCGGCCGGAAGGTCGACCCTGCTTAAACAGGTAGAGCGGGTCTTGTAGCTTCGGAGATCGGCCTCGATCTCTCGGCTGGGTGTTGATCTTCAGTCTCCGTCAGGGGGCTAGGGTTCGATCACGTCCATCTGTCTCCAGGCTTCAGCGGTCCAGCAGTGCTTCCATCTGACGGGCATTGGTGGTAGTTGAAGGTTGGAGAATAGTGGGTTGTGGCTGTGTCGGAGTGAGTCGAAAAATTTGATGTGTCTTCTCTTGATGAAATCTTGAATGGTGAGCACTTCAAATTTTTTATGCATCTCGTCTGCCTTCATTCGGTCGAACGGGGTATGTTTGAGGGAGGTGCGGAGAACTCTGTTCTGAAATTGCTGGAGCGTTTTGAGAGTGTTAGGAGTCAGATACTTGAAGAGAGGGGTCCCATACATCAAAGCAGGTCTTAGGACGCTCTGGTATATCAGCAGCTTGAGGCGTACCGATAAAGCCGGGCTGTGAAGTAGGTGTCCGAGGCTGAAGAATTTCTTCCTAACACTCTTTAACTTCTTGCCGAGATGTGTTGTGAACGACAAGTGTCTACCGAGGTTGATCCCAAGGTAGCATAGCTTGTTGCTTACATGGCACTCTTTGCCTTCTAAGACGAAGGATTTCGGGAGCTTCTTTCTTCCGGATTTATAGCTGAATATAATTCCTTGCGTCTTGGCCGGGTTGACTTTAATGTGGACGGCATCGAGTTTCTCGGCGATCTGTTGACTGGCGCTCTCAGCGAATTTCAGGGCTCTGGTGGGATTGATGCTAGTGCTGTAAACACCAATGTCGTCTGCATACACCGATACCTCGCAGTTGGGGTACGAGGCTCCTACGATGTGGGCGGTGTAAATGTTGAACAGCAGGGGGCCTAGCACCGATCCTTGGGGGACACCGGCAGTGTAATTTCTTCGGGTCGTAGACGTAGTGCCTATACGAACCAAAAAAGTTCTGCCTGTAAGATAGGATCTCATCAGGTTCTGCAGCTGATCCGAGAATTCATATTCCCTCAGACGTTGGAGTAGGATGTAGTGGTCGACAGAGTCGAAAGCTTTCGAACAGTCCAGTGAAATCATAGCGGTAGCTCTGTTGCTCCGGACGTTTGATGCGACGTGGTGTTGCAATCTCACCAGGTTGTTGTTCGCACTTAAGCCTGTGCTGAAACCAGTCTGCTCTGGTGGGATGACTTCTTGTGACTCGCAGTGCCCTGAGAGATGTACGTGGATGATTCTCTCGAACAGCTTCGAGAGTTGAGTCAGCAGACTGATGTGGCGGTAATGAGATGGCTCATAACCGCTTTTCGCTGGTTTCAGAAGGGGGACCACTGCAGCGTGCTTCCAGTTCTGGGGGAAATAGTGCAGCCTGAAGCAGGAGTTCAACACGTTCGTTATGAATGAGATTCCTTTCCTCGGCAGCTGCTTGAGTAGGATGTTCTGGATGGAATCCTGACCTGGGGCCTTCTTGCCGGTTTTTCTTCGAATGAATGCAGCGCATTGCCGGTGTGAGGTGTAGATTTCGGTAGTGGTGGGGAGGGTGGGGGAGGGGGGGTCGAGGGCTCTTATTAGCTGTCCCTGGCCACGACTGACTTCCTCATAATGGGCCGCCAAGATGTCCGCTTGCTCGGTGGTGGGAATGAACTGCCCGTTTACGGCCAGCCTTACACCGTTCTTTTTGGACCTGCTGGTCTTCACAAGCTTCCACAATTGCTTGTGGTCACCGTGGAGACTGGTGAGGCGATCTTCCCAAATCGAATTTTTCCACTGGGCCATCAGGGACTTAACTTGGTTTGTGAGAGCATTTAAAACCGGTTTTAGGTCCCTGTTTTTGGTCCTAAACCACCTGTTCAGTGTGTCTGAGAAGTGTGTCTAAACTCACCTGAGAAGTGTGTCTCAGGGGCGCAATTGTGGGCAATTCGGTCTTGATGAGATGCTTGTAGAGGTCCCACTTGGCCTCATCGTACCTGTATCTAGAAGGAGGCGGCTCTGGCATGTCACCTTCTAGTTTGTAGAGCACAGGCCGATGGTCGGAGGTGGTAAAGTCCAAGGCGGAGCACCCAGTGACTCGGTGTGGCTGTTGAGTCAGGAGTAGATCGGGCGTGGAGGTCCTGTCGGGGTTCACGAAGTGACGGAAGGTTGGCAATTCTAAGTGGATGACCGTAAATGGTGGCTTCGTGATATAACGGCCGAGGGCGTTAGCCCTCGTACTGCTCCACCAACTGTGGTTCGCATTTAGGTCACCCACGATGGCGTGTCTTCGGTCCTGAGCTATTGTAGTGAGCAGGAGCTTGTCCGAGTCGCAATTGGCTCTCGGTCTTCTGTAGACTCCTGACACTATCATGTTTTTTGTGAGCCGTAACTGGAGCGTTACGATGTAGTGGGAGGGGCCTAGGGTCACGGATGGGGGTAGTCTCCTACAGGGCACTCCGTTCCTCACTAACACTGCTACTACTCCAGAGATGGTCTCAGTGTCGTGGCGGTAGGCGGTATATCCCGCGAATCGGCAGAAATGAATCTTCTTCAGTCGGGTGTCTGTCAGGACAGCGACGTCTGGTGAATGGCACCGTAGAAGTGTCTCTACGTCAGCTTGTTTGGGCCGAAGGCCGCAAACGTTGTAATTTAATATACTATGACCCATCATTTGGATACCCGGTCAGACAGTGTTAATAGCCGCTCTACCAGTGCGGCGAGATTGTTCATGGTAGTTAGCATAGCGCTCATCATACTCATCATAGCATCATTGTTGTTAGCGGGCTGAGGTAGAGGTGCTGGGAGTGCTACTTCCGGAGCCCTGGTGTTACCTGACGCCATCTGCGCATAGGAGGCAGTCTGTCGTGGTGGTGGGGGGGGGGAGCAGTCATAAATGTGGCTTTTCACGGCCCGGCTGTGAAATTCTGTGCCTGTTTCTTGATTTCTGCAGTCTCTAGGAGTTTAATCCTGTACGGGCACTGTCGGTACGACGCGACATGATTTCCCCCGCAATTGGTGCATTTGAGAGGAATTGAAGCGTCCCTGGGGCAGTCTTTTATGTCGTGAGGTTGGCTGCACCTCACGCACTTGGCCTGCTTGAAGCAGTACCGTCTTGTATGGCCGTATTCCTGACAGTTAAGGCACATCGGAATGCCTCTTTTGTCATGAAAGGTGCTCACTCTAAAGAGTACATTATTTATATGACGGAGTTGCTTTAAGTTATCCGCCTTGAGAGTATGGTCGCCGATTACGAGAATCGGCTCGATCTCCGTCTTCCCGCCATTTTGGTCAGAGCGCCTCAATCGATATACATCGATTATATTGCTACCCACGCTATTAATGTGGGCTTTTATCTCCTCAATCGGGTGAGAGAGATCGAAACCGTGTAGCAAGTACTTCTTGTTGAGCTTAGTACCACGGGGGGCGAACGTATGAAAGGGGATTTTTGATTCCCTAATTGCAGCAATTGTTTGCTGTTTGTCATGCACGCTGTGGCAGAGCACCTTTGTGTTCTGCTGTGTCTGTACTATTTTAAAGTTCTTAACGTTATTATCAGCTAGTAACCTCGTGAGGTCGTAGCTGTTAATCCGCCCTAATATTAGGGGGGGAGGTGATTTGGGGGCAACTGGGGCGGTGGATGTGCTGGCCTCGGACTGAGCTTTCGAGTTTAGGGGGGTGAAGGAATTGGAGGTACTTACTCCGGGGGCTTGTGGTAGAGTACGCTTTCGGCATACTCTCTTTGGATGATGAAAGTCATCACCTTTGGGGTCCCTACTGCTTTCCATACCCTACAAAGGTCCGTGCGACGCACGTCCCAGTTAAGGGGGAGAGCCTCACTTGTAATAATTAAAAGCACTCACCTGCCTTCAAGGGAACAAAGCGCGACTGACTAAAATATCAAAACTTTACCAGATTTGAGTTCTTGCCACAATGGAAGATGGATAGCGTCTCTTGTTGTTCAGAAACTATGCATTCAGTTTTGACAGAACGAGAGCTAGGTTAATTTCAAGATAAGATAACCTTTTTGAATGTTTCAAGTTTAGTTGCAACAATCGATTTCTCCAGGAATACGCAATTGTAGTTAAAGCTTTTGAAGATTATTGCATACCTAAAAAAAACGAGACGGTGGCAAGATTTAATTTTTTTCAACGTAAACAGAGAAAGGGTGAGTCATTCGATGATTTCATTACAGATTTGAAAAAGTTAAGTGTTGATTGTGCATTTGAAACATTGAAGGATAGCCTTATAAAAGATCAAATTGTAAGTGGTATACAGGATGAACAAGTGAAAGATAGATTGTTGCGGGAAGATGATCTAACACTAGATAAATGTACTAATTTATGCAAAGTGGCGGAGTTAGCAAAACAAAGAATAGAGACGTTGCGAGGTACAGAAGAAGAGGAAATAAATATAGTACAGCAAAGGAGCAGAACCAAAGGAGCGACGAGTAATCTGAGAGTGAGTACGCAGCCGTGGACGTCGAAACCAAGTACCAGCGATAGCAGCAAGACATCACTGCAACAAGAGCAGCAATATGGAAGCCAGCAGCGATTGAGGTGCAATAAATGCGGCAACGTCCATGGGTACAGAAATTGCCCAGCCTACGGTAAAATTTGTATTAAATGTAATCGGATAAATCATTTTGCAAAAATGTGTAAAATAACTCGAAATATAAATAATGTAAGTATGATTGAGGGAGAGGATGCTGAAATGTACACTTTAGGGAGAATTCTAAAAATAAATAATGTTCAAAAGGGTTGGGAATTATCTATAAATATATTGGAAAGCAAAACTTCACTTTCAGTCAAGCTCGATACAGGGGCGGAATGCAATGTTTTAAAAAAAAGCGACTATGAGAATTTGAAAATTAAAGAGAAAGTAAATAAAACTGATAACAAATTGGCAAATTACAGTGGTTCTGAAATACCGGTTATAGGAACTGTTATATTAGATTGTGTAATCAAGGGTAAAATAGAACCAATAAAATTTTATTTAGTAAACTGTAATAGCTCAAGCTCTGTTTTGGGATTAGATACAATTAAAAAACTGAAATTAATTACCAGAGTTGAAAATATAAATATAAATACAAATAATGGTCTCACGAAATTGCTTAGCAGATATAAAGAACTATTCGAAGGTATAGGAAAAATCTCAAAAATATATGATTTCAAATTAAAAGAAGGATATGAAGGAAAAATTGAACCATGTCGTAGAATACCTTTTAAATTATTAGATCTTTTCAAAGAAACATTATACAGAATGAAAGACAATAAAATTGTTACAGAGGTTAACGAACCTACTGAATTTATGAACCCAATCGTAATCACCAGTAAACCTGATAAATCATTACGTATTTGTTTAGACCCACAGCATCTTAACACTTGTTTACTAAGAGAACATTGTCCTTTACCTACATTTGAGGAAATATCTAGTAAAATGGCGGGGGCAAAAATGTTTGCAGTTCTAGACGCATCAAATGGGTTTTGGCATTTAGAACTTACACATAGGAGTTCGTTAATGACGGCTTTTCAAACGCCATATGGTCCATTTAGATTTTTAAGAATGCCTTTCGGGGTTAGTATTGCACCAGAAGTGTTCCATAAAACTTATTCAGAGATTTTTGAAGGTATAAAAACGTAGCTGTGTATATCGATGATATAATGATATGGGCAGAAAATGAAAAAGAATTATTAGAAATTTTAGAATTAGTAATGAAAAGAGCTTATGAGCATGGGATTAAATTTAATAAAAACGAATGTAAGTTTAAAGAAGAAAGAATTAAATTTTTAGGTCATTACTTCAGTAACAAAGGGATAGAAATTGATGATGACAAAGTCAAAGCAATTAGTGAAATGGAAAGACCAAAAGATGTTAAAGCAGTAGAACGATTATTAGGATTGATAACCTACGTGGGTAAATTTGTAGAAAACTCAGCTCAGTTAACGGAACCATTGCGTAATCTAATTAAAAAAGGTACAATTTTCAACTGGACAAGTGAACATGAAAATTGTTTTAAAAAGATAAAAATATGTTTAAGCAAAACTCCTGTTCTACAATTATACGATGTAAATAAGGAGTGCAAAATTAGTGTAGACGCTAGTAGTACCGGAGTAGGGTCAGTTCTGTTACAAAAAGATTTGCCAGTAGCATATGCATCACAAGCATTCACTGAATGTCAAAAATCGTGGGCTCAAATAGAGAAAGAATTATATGCCATAGTGTTTGGATGTGAGCGTTTCAGACAGTATGTAATCGGTAAACCTTTTGGAGTAGAATCAGATCATAAACCGCTGATCCCTATTTTAAGACGAAAGATAACTGATATACCAATGAGACTACTAAAAATGCGAATGCAGTTACAACCATATGATATTAAAGTAACTTATACAAGAGGTAAAAATTTAATAATAGCAGATTTACTATCGAGAGCTCATTTAAAAGAAACTAAAGAGGATGGAGATTCCAGAATGTATATATTAGAACTTACGTTAGCAAGCGAGATGAGTAATCAAAAGAAACAAAAATATATAGAAGCAACAAAAAATGACATAGAATTGCAGACATTGAAAAATACAATAAAAAAAGGTTGGCCAAAAGAAATAAAAGATGTACCAAATATAGTTAAATATTATCATACTTACCATGCCGACATTTATGAATATGATGACTTACTGTTTAAAAATAATTGTGTAATAGTACCAAACAAATTAAGAGAAGAAGTTGTGAGTAAGTTACATTATAATCATTTAGGCATTGAAAAAACAAAAGCTAGAGCGAGAGAAATAGTATTTTGGCCCAATATTAATAAATATATAGAAAACAAAATAAACAACTGTAAAACATGCTTAACGTTCCAACGATCAAATCAGAAAGAAAGTCTAATACCAACATTAATACCAGATAAAACATGGGCAACAGTAGGAGCTGATATTTTTTTACAAACCAAACATGTTAGTTGTGGATTATTTTTCTAAATATGTAGATGTTTTACCATTCAAGGATGAAACTAGTGTAACAGTTATAAAAGCATTAAAGTCTTGTTTTGTACACTGGGGTATACCAGAAGAATTCAGATCAGATAATGGCCCACAATTTTCGAGTTTTCTATTTAAAACGTTTACAAGAGAATGGAAATTTAAGCATGTTACGTCGAGTCCAACATATCCACAAAGTAACGGAATGGTGGAGCGGCACATACAAACTGTGAAAAATGTAATTAGAAAGGCTCATTTTGATAAAAAAGATGTGTACTTAGCAATACTAGAATTAAACAACACACCAATATCTAATACAATACCTTCTCCAAATGTGATAATGCAAGGTAAAAATGTGAATGGTGTTCTATATGATATACCAAAGTTTAAAAGTGAAGAAAATTCATATATAAAAGGTGAATTGTTACAAAGACAAAGGAAACAAAAAATTTTTCATGATCAACGAGCCAAAGATTTGAAAAAATACGAAAAAGGAGAAAAAGAGTTAGAAACAAACAAGGAATGTGGGATCGGGCTGTAATAATAGATAGAAACATAAACAATAGGGCTAATCAAATTAAGACAGAGGGAGGCTCCTTATTAACGCGTAATATAATACACTTAAGAAATGATACTAGCCTACCATTCGAAATAGAAAGTAACGAATATTGACTTGATGAAAATATTAAACCACAAATTTCGGAAAATTCAAATAATAATGGTAAGGTTAATAATACAGCCGATCCAGCAGATCAGCAATTAATGAACCAAAGCCAGAGCGAAGATATCAATAATGACAATGACACATATGTAACTCGTAGTGGACGAATCAGTTGTCAGCCAGCATATCTAAAAGAAAACTATGTATTACAATAAAAAAAAACGGAGATGTCGTATGGTTTTGTTATCTCTATTAAATGAACAAAGCCGGCTGACAATATTAACCTAACCTATATAACTTGTGACCAAAATGTACTTAATTTATGGTTAATAAAGTATTACTTATATTCAATCAACCCATGTCTTTCATTCTGACAATCAGAATATAGTTATTAATGTAATTACAATTATATTTCAATTATTATCAAATATTTTTAAGACCGGCCTCAATTATATCTTCGCTGTGCTTGCTAATCATGAAACGGGCCAACCCGCAATCTCCTACCACATTTATGAACATATCTTCTAATTTTTTTACAAAACTCTTTTTATAAGCTCTTTTAGTTTCAAGATCCAGGTTGTCACTGATTACATTTGAAGTTGTTCCAATTCTGAAACACAAAATTAGTAAAATTTAGATTAAGCAGTTATTTCACTGTGAAATGTATTTAAGAAAATGAAAGCCAATAAAAGTATTAAGTTATAATAAATATGACTTTATGTTATGGAGCAAAAAAAGTACATTGAAAAAAAATTAATTCACTTTCAAAGCGTTAATTAAAATGTATTAGAATTGGTCAATCGTCTTGTTTTTCCGTTAGCTACATTTGAGAACGAAATTTGAAAAGCAATTAAGAAAAAAATTATTAAAATGAAATCATTAATTTAGCATTCAAAATCTAGGCATTTTGCTATAAAAACTTATCCATCATTTTGTTCATCTTTCGAAGATAGTTTTTTCTGTTAAAAACTGTCATAATAGACTATTTTCGTGTGCTCAACACGAGGGACCCTTTTTTTCGAGTGGAATTGTACGATTTGGCGTATACTGTTTGTTCACGACGGCCTTGTCATATTATATGTAACCGCATATAACCTCCGGGATCGGAATATCAGTTCTCAGGTTTTGCTTGTAGCCACGTTTTATATGCAATAAATGTTATTATTATTAATTATCAGTTTAATTATTATACATACATACTATATGAATAGTGATTGGCGACGACGATGGGATATTGTCCGTGTTTGTGAAAGTGATAATAATAATTAACAATTTTTTTACTCTCAACAACGCCTATTCAACTTGCCCAATTAGCTCGTAAAGTGAAGCATATTTATTTGCTTGTTTAACAAATACAAATGCTGTTAGTACAAATAAACTTTCTCACTGCATTTCACGTGTGTCTTAACAGTCCAACCATAAGGAGTCTATAACTTTATATTTTGACAGATTCAGAATACAATTAACTTTTAGCAGGATCATAGAAGAACATTAGGGAGATTATTTACAAATTCATATGGATCCACACCTTAGCGATCTGGTTTACCCTTCTTCACGCAATGAAAAAACATTTAAAGCTGTAATAAAAGCTCTGACTGACCATGTTATACAATCAAAGTAAAAAAATAAGTACAGTGAAAAATAATTAATAATAAAATTTAGGAAAATAATTCAGCAATCAGGTAAATTAAAGAGTTTTTGGATTAGTCCTTAATAGTCCAATTTATACATGGAGCGCATGATGATTATGCCAGAGATCCATTTGTCCAAGTTCAGAACCTACTAGTGCTGCTTTGCACATGCTATCCGCCCTCTCTCCAACGATAAACAGAGAATAACCACAGTGGTAGTGTAACTTCCAGCCACAAAAAGGATGATCAACCTGAACCATCGATCTGTTGGGGATGTGGTTAACATCACTGGCGTAAACACTCACTCATAAGAACTCGGAGTGCAAGAAACGTCATAACCATGGTCTAATCGGAAATGTTCTTAGTTATATAAATAAAAGATTTTGCTGCATAGGGTTACTCCCAGTCAAATTCACATTTCGCAATCCCACACTTCTATCTTAAATTGATGTGTGACAACTATGGGAACTGACAGCATTTGAAGGCCGTGATTGGATTAAACAGATTGTCGATTTAATTTCATTTTAAGAGTGTTTCAATTTTCACCTCCCAAAATCTCTGTTATCTCTCCTAAAATCTTTAAAATCACTTAAATCAACTTTTGTATAACAGCTACTTATTCAACAAAAAAGCTGGTACTCTAGTTGGTCCTCCAGGAAACATCACGTTACGAGACGATTACCTTTTGCTCTACGAGGTACTTAAGCCACTGAGATCCATAAGAAAACAGAATCTGGATTCTATGAGCAAGCTCAAACTTATTAATGGGCATCCCCAACCCACATCGTAATTAAGGGTAGCAAAATGAGAGTAACTGGTGATTACAATGCTCTGGACTAAATCCTCAACTGGATGTTGAATACACGATTGGTCGCGATGACGAACTGTTCCAAAAATTCACGAGTCTACCTTCCAATGAAAAATTTAGTGAAGCTATGACTTTAAATACATCTACACACGAACTGATCAGACAAACAAGTGCACAATATGGCGTTGCTAGTAGTAATCCTGCAAAATGTCGACAATGCTATTTGTTTTTTGATAACATCCTTGTTTTCTCTTCTGGATGAGAGAATGATTCGTACTCTTGAATCCACATTTAAAACCATTATAAATTCATGGCTGAACCTTTAAATGCAATGTGCCTTCCTTCTGGACAAAATCAGAGCAATGCGGCAAAGAAACCAACATCCAGCTGATCGCCACTCGTATAATCATTATTGCGGATTGGTAAAGCGGCATTTGGCAGCCTTCTGATCCCAGCCAACTTTAATTATGATGATTGGCGATCCTGTAAGTATTCAGAGGCCCAAGACAGCTCACAATACGTAGTTTAGCTGCCCCCCCCCCACATTGAATTTTAAAAGATTTAGGTTGTAGGTTATACGATTTGATTAAATATTTACTTACTCATTGAGGTTATACCGTGTTACTTTATCCGATATTGCTTTGACAACAACTTGTGCAGCATTGATATAACTATAAGTTTCTCCTGTTGCTAAATTGTTTCGGAGTATATAGTCACTAAGTGTTACTACGTTTTTTTCTTCGCCTTCAAAGGGGGTTATTTGGTCAAATAGACTATCAAATCTGGGAAAATCAAGTTCATTTTCTTTATCGAATCTTGTTATTTCATATTCCATTCGGATAAATGTGGTTATTTTTAAATATTTGTCACGTGGAAAAAAGTGTATCAATTTGCAACAATGGTTTGTCAAATTCAAATTAAACTCAAATAACATTAAAAAACATCAGAAACCATGAAAGCCAACCACGTCATTCATTATACCACCATTTATTATACTTTGTTTTAAAATATCATTACTGTCTTAATACCACTGGGCGACGATTCCTCAAAAATCCCGAAAAAATCGCAAATATAAACCTATTTTGTGCCAAATTTTCGATCTGGCTTCCGACTGAATATATTACACTAGTCTGGTGCAGATGGAGGTGGAAATACAATATGCATTCATCGGAAGACAGCAAATGCTGTATTTTGATATGCGGACCATAGGCCATGCGTTTGATGATGATGCATTTGACAACGTAAATAATGAAATCATCTAAAATTTGAAATAATGAGTCCATAATTAGTATCAGTTTAAAATTTTTTCACGTAAAACATATTATTAAAGAATTGTAAATATCCTAATTAGTAACCTTTTTTTATTGTCCAGACAGGCGGTATTTACCAATGAGTTTGAGGCCACAAATAATTAAAAGCTAACCAACCAATACCAAGAATAATAAATCACACAATACAATACCAAACCCCAATGAACCATGGGACACCGTACTACAGAGCTGACCGGAGGACACATTTATGTATCCTCAGTTTAAAACGTAATGACGACAAGTTGGGGAAAGTCAATAAGTGCGAAAGCCGCTAAGACTTGTGGCGTACTTGTTTCACTTTTTCCTAAAATAGGTAGAAAAATGGAGCTGTCTATCCATTTTCAAACCCAGATAGTACATGAGAAAGCCGGAAAGTTCCATTGCCCTCCTATAGTATAAGATATCTGTAAGGTTATTTCCTTTTTTTGGTGGGAGATTACGCAGTCGGTCATTCCTGCGTAAATACTGATGTTTGACTTACCCAGTTTGGTACCGATTACGCAACAAACTAACTTGGCATGTGTATGTGTACTGCACTGTTGTTGGCGAAAGCGATTACAGAAGCTTTCTTGTAGTTTATCCCAACAATGTCAGAAGAGTACATGTTAAAAAGAACCGGAGGAAAACCACTTCTTGAGGAACTCCATAGGCTAGAGGAAATGGGTTCGGGGGCCGTCTCTCACGCGTACCCTCATCGTTCTGTCCTTCAGGTAGGAAACCAACTATATATAGCTGCTCTGAGCATTTCCAGTCGCAAAGCTTTCCCAGTCCAAGGTTTTCCCAAGTTTACTTTCACAGTCAACTGGAGGACCCTGACATCTAATGTAGTCAGTGGTGGAGCCACTTTGATTCAAGTGATGCGCTGTCGCGTAGCGACCAAAACTCCACCGTAGCCCTTGGCCTGTTCGATAACAACAGAGTAGACCTGTAGGCTTACGTTCGAGTGCACAATGCTCCTCTCTGTGAGCACGATGATGTCAGGAGTGGAGACCGCTATTAGCGCCTCCACTTCTTCAAAGATAGTCAGTAGCCCATCAACGTTAAATTTAGGTATTTCTCTTGGCATTGTGGCATGCCTTGCTGTTTTCTATGCGGGACCACCATAAAAAGTTCAAGGTTTATGCACCTAATTATTTGAATGTCCTCAATGCTTGTGGTGGGCACCACTGTGACTAGGACTAGAGTTTTCTGAACTAGCGAGCCGGTGCAGAACATTGTACTATTCGGTAGGGCTAGCTGAGCACTCCAATTCAATTAAATATTCGGAGTGGGACACCGGCTCCATTCGCTGCGACGCTACACTGTTACGTGGCACTACTGTATGGAAATTGATAGTTTACCTGTTTATCCTTGAAGACTCCCTGGCTCACTGACTCGCGGCAATGGCTCACTGGGACACACTGCATTGATCTGCTGACCACAGACCCACAGAATCACTGTCAACGACGCTGATTGAGTGACGACTCACTAACTCATGACTGCCTCTTAGGAGGCGTTATCTCTTCTAAGTACTGAGGTGCAGAGTTCACCACCGGCTTCCAGCAATAGCAACATCCTGTAGGCTGACGAGGAAGAACACTGAGTGGTCCTGGACGACAGAACTCAGTCGAGCCTGTTGGCTAGCGCAAGTTGGTGACTGCCGAAATGCCCCTCTTCTAGACCTATATTGGCATTATGTCTGAGACCTTTGGCCAGTACACTGCTCTTCTACACTGGCACTCGCATCTTTACTCGAACCATGCTCTTATTTTTTACTCAACTCTTCACCTCGCTGCTTCCTTACACGCTGGACCTAATCCTGGCCCAGATTCTATACCCTCCCAGTCTTACGCCCGTAAGACTAACACTCCTTGTAAGGGACTCTATCCATGTACATAACAGCCTCGATGGCACCAAACCTGTTCCGTTTCACACTCCCCTTCCGACCCGGTGGCTTTTGCCTACCGTGTATGAAGTGTGTGAATGAATGAGTGTGAATTCGTCATTTCAAGACCACACAAACTGCCTACTACTGCCTCAACTTCTCTTATATTTATTAGAGCCCACACCTCTTTCGATATGGAGTCAGATAACTTAAAAATACAGCCTATCACCACAACAGCCAGCAAGGTCATAGACCAAAACTTACCTCTTCTTCCACCTCCAGGTCATTGAGACTACCTTGGCGATAGCCCAACATCCCATAAATCGTAATCACATCACTTATAGAAAGTACAACAACAGAGTAAAATTGTTGGCATCTGAATCAAATCTACAGTTTGAAGTAAATCCAACAAAAGAAAAAAAAAAATCCTTTAGATTTTATTTACGTAAAGCATAAAGTGGATTGTATATTTATTTTGTGCTTTAGCTGAGACCTCTTGCCTTGTAAATATTCTTCAATTCCATTACATTAATGACATTTTCGATGGAACCACCAAAAAAGGGAGTCTGAGCATGTGGGCCATTTACTTCTAAACCCAAAGTTGGTTCAAATCCATTTGAAGCATAGCCACCAGCTTGACGTAGAACATATGCAATCGGATTTGCCTCATAAAGAAGGTTCAACTATAAACAATAATTAGTAAGAAATACTATCTTAACAATGTTTACAAATAACTATACCTATACTCTCTATCTTTCATCTGATGGTACTTTCATTGAAGGCTTTCAACTAGGACTAGGATAGAGACACCAATTGTAAATTAAGATAAACATTTTTTCTAATCCCAATTTAAATTTATAAAGTTCAAATCACCATGACTCAGCTATTCCGATTAAAAATTCCTAAAAAATCACTATACCTTTTCTACTTTGTCAGTTTTCTTGTAGATATGTTCTATACACTGGATGAGTAATAGTTACAAAGAAGATGTTAAGAATGGCTTGAAAGAGTTTTTGTAACTACAATTTTTTTTTTATGAAATAATGTTAAAATTATTATTGCTTTTCCATCCTAAATGTGTGATTAAACATAGAAAGAAAAAGCTGTCAGAACTCCTTAGCTTAAATTGGATCAGAGCTGTTACTTGAGAACTTACTTTTTTTCACATATCTTTGTTGCATGCATCCAGTTATTGCATCTTAGCAAACCTGTATACAGCATATCCCAAGCTATTTTAGAATATTTATTATTAAAATTTCAGATTTATTGGGTCGGTTTTACTACTTGCTATCACATTAAATACAGGCACACAGACATTCTTTGTGCTCAGAAATTACCTACTTGATCTAGGTAGAAACTGTGGACTCCTTGATGATCATTAAAAGCCAGAACCATCATTGTACACGTGCCATACAAAGCGTAACCTGATGTGACTAAATTATCTCCAATGACATCCTTGAAGTCTAGATCTTTATCTTGATTAAGTCTGAAATAAATATTTATTCCAATATAATGTAATTAGCACGATGTACATTTATGTAAATATTCCATACCGTGGAATCTGTAGTTCTCTCACAAAGTATTAAGATAAATATTGCCAGCCAGCCACATCATGATACTTTAGTATTGAACATATTTGTACAAAATGCACACAAAACAGAACATATAAGTAATTCAATTCAAAATTATTACCTAATTCAAGAATAATATAAAGCAAGCCTTTTGTGCTGGTATGTAGATCGATTCTCCAAAAATGTTTCCCTTAACTTTTGTTTACTTTAAGTTTAATTCTTAAAATTTGAGAATAATTACTGATAAAGAAAAAACTTTTTTGTAGAAAAGGGGTGGAAACAGAAAATATATTTTCATTTAGAATTGTTAAGAAAATTGTTGTTTATGTGGGTAGAGTAGTGAAGGAAAATAGTTTCATAACAATTCTAAATGTACATCTAATAAGGTTAAGTTAGTAAGTACAAGTTAAAGTGGTATACCTTTTTTATATAGTTAAGTGCTGACTCAGCTCGCTATCAGCTCCTTATCATAATGCTGACCACTGTCCTTTTCTATCCTATATATTGAGCTCCTCGCATAGAGATAAGTAATCCCCTTCTGTGATTCCATCGAGTACATTCATTTAGTAGCTTAGCCATTCAATATTTTATTTGCACTTAGTGTAGTGTAAATCAAATAAAGCTCTTTTTAAAAAGTTCTACTGCTTTATAGTTGCTTTAATTGGCGCCCGAACAGGGACCTGAGGGCATTTCAGACAACCGAGATTTTATTTCGATTATCGACAATCCATATAACTCAACCGTCTTCACTCTACAAGAAGGACGTCACTTTGGGGCAAGGGCTCAACCAACCGACTTCAGAAGAGGAACTGCCGATATTTTCAAATATCCTACGCTCAGGTCAAGAAACATTGGCAACCAACAGAGCTGTAAGAAGCCTTAGAAGGAACCTCTTAGGAGAAGAACTCTACACCAGGTGAAAACAACCTTGTACTAATTTAATTTTTATTTTTAAATTTAATTTAATTTTTTATTGTTTTTATATGTCTTTAGTCGATAGACTTAATTCTATTCGAAATATTAACGGGAACGAAATAAATATAGAAATGGAACACGAAAAAATCAAAAACAGTGATTGCACATTCATTCTAATTTATAATGGGAAAACGGAAAACCTTATATTGTACATTAACAAAGTAACTTACTTACTATCTAGATTTTGTCAAGCTGATAACCCGATTCGAGTAAGAAACGAATAACTTATTCTTATGTGTGCTAAAACCAAATTAGAAGGGAACGCTAAAATCGCGACATTCGACAAACAGTTTAACTCAGTAATAGACCTACTCGAATTTCATAGACGACACTACCAGGACAATCGATCAATTTGCCAATTAGCTCAAGAAATCTCCAACACAAAACCCCGACACAATGAAAATCCAATCGAATACATCGAATGATTACAACAAAAAAGATGCGACCTATACTCGAGAATTTTACGAGACAAAGATCAAGAAATCGCGCGCTAAGGCAATGACATTAATCAGGAAGCAGTTAAGAACTTACACCCGACCGCAGCAATATTTCTACAACACATACGATACAAAACTTTAAATGACGTGTATAATATTTCAAGGAAAGAAGCCTCATTCCTGGTAGAACAAATATATGGGAACCAAATATTTAATAAAGACGTGACAGAAGAAAAACCGAGACAACACTATAATAATAAACAATTTAATAAATCTCAACAACAATATCAACAACATTACCGACAAAGACCACATAACAATTACCAGGGATATAAAGGCAATAACTTTAACCCTAACTTTCAACAATACAAACCACAGTATAATAATAATTATAATAATAACTACGCGCAACCCCAACAACAACAATAACAAAGATACAATTACCAACAACAATGGAATCCACAGGCACAACATAACTATTTTAATCAACCGCAGCAAAATCAAGTACAGAACCAACCGATAATTAATCAAGCTTATCCGCTAACAGTTTCAATGCGTACAGTTAGTGACAGAGCACATCACATTGAAGACGAAAATGACAAAATAATTCCAGAACTACAAGAGAGACTAGAGCGCGTGGAAAACCATTTTTTAGTTTTTAGACTCGGGACAGATACAAACCGATCCGCCTCCCTTAGAGGAGAAGGAACAATTTTAAATAATAATAAAAACCTGGTTAATAATAATAAAAGTTTAAATAATCATAAAATAACAAAACAATCCACCTCCCTTATAGGAGCAGGACCAATCTTAAATAATAATAAAACAATCCACCTCCTTTAGAGGAGCAGGACCAATTTTAGAAAATAAGAATAAAAGAGACCAAACGTACTCGGAAAATACATTAGAAAATAAGAAAAAAAGAGACCAAACATACTCGGAAAATAGAGACCAAACATACTCGGAAAACAAAAAAAAACCAAACATGCTCGGAAAATAAATTAGGAAATAATAAACAAAATATGGTGAATAAACAATGCGAAGAACTGCATTATACAAATGACTTACCGTACATAATAGATTTTAAGAATAACAAGTGATAATAGATATGGGTGTGACAAAAAACTACATACACCCAGACATAGTAAAAAAACATAACTTTACATTAATAAAAAAAGAATTTTCTATTAAAACGCCCACGGGTTACGACGACGGCGATTCAAGTGTCAAGGTCAATATCAAAAATGCATTAGGTATTGACCAAATGATCGAATTCTTAGTTTATCCATTTTCTAAAAGATTCGATATCCTATTAGGTTTTGAAACAATGAAGGATTTAAAGATGAATATAAATTGTACGGAGAATCACATAGTGATCGGAAACAATAAATTCAGATTTAAAGACTCCAAAAATGAAATAAACCTAATGGATAACGAAGAAGAAATAAAAAACATACTAAGAACGGAACATTTACCAAAAGAATCATCTAATAAATTAATAAAAATAATTTCAAATAATGGGGAGATAATAAAAAGGGAAAACGAGAAACTCCAAGCAACTAGTTTAATAAAGCACCGAATAAATACAAAAAACAATGACCCAATTTATACAAGAAATTATAGGTACCCCGAGCAATTCAAAAACCAGATAAAAGATGAAGTACAAAAATTGTTAAGGGACGGAATAATAAGAAAAAGCAACTCACCTTATAACTCGCCACTATGGATAGTGCCGAAAAAGATGGATGCTAGTGGAATTAAGAAAGTGAGAATGGTCATAGACTACCGCAAACTTAATTCAGAAACCACCAATGATAAATTCCCCATACCAAATATAGAAGATGCCGTTTGGTTTATGTAACGCACCACCAACCTTTCAACGTATCAACGTAACATGGCTATAGAAAATTTAGCTAGACCCATGGCGTATATTGACGATATAATAATCTATTCAAAAAACAAGGAAGAACACTTGAAAGACATCGAAAGGGTTCTACAAACATTAAAGAAAAACAATTTAAGTATACAATTAGACAAAACAGAATTTTTTAAAACGGAACTAAAATTTTTAGGTTATATAGTGACACAAAACGGAGTTAAAAACGGACCCAAGTAAAATAAAAACTATTACAGAATTTAAACAACCCAATGACGAAAAATCCCTTAGACGATTTTTAGGAATGACCTGATATTATAGGAAATTTATAAAGAACTACGCGAAAATAACTAGACCTCTTAGCGCAGCCATTAACTCCAAAAATTACAAATCCAAGGAATTTGAGGATAGTTTCCATTACTTAATTAAACAAATGACTAACACACCGATTCTAGCTTACCCCGACTGGAACGAACAATTTATTTTAACTACAGACGCGAGTAATCAAGCCATAGTGGCAGTACTCGGTCAAATAATTGACAACTGAGAACATCCGATAGCATTTGCTTCGAGAGTACTATCAAAAACGGAAGAAAACTATAGTACAATAGAAAAAGAACTATTATCTATAGTATACTTTACCCAACATTTTAAACCCTACCTATACGGGACAAAATTTTTATTACTTACAGATCACAAACCATTAACGTGGTTATTTACTATGAAAAATGAAAATAGTAGAATCATGAAGTGGAACTGGAAGCTTCAAGAATTTGAGTTTGAAATTAAACACATTTCGGGAAAAACAAATCAAGTAGCGGACTGCTTATCCAGACGAAATGAAATAAACGCATTAGAAGACATAGAAGTAAATTTATACATACCAGAAGACAACACGTCAGAATACGAGGCCCTTATAGACCAATTATTAGACACTGAAGAATTAAATAATGACGAAACTTCAGATAATGAAGAAATAATGAAGAAAAAAGACAAAAACGCGGAATAATAAACGGATTAGGCGAAGTAATTTCATGGGTCACGGGAAACATGGACGCCAAAGACAAAGAACACTATGTACTCCGTCATTGAAAAATTAGCACTATCAGACAGACAGGCTAATATTAATGAACTAAAAATTGTAAACACAAATAAACGAATCATTGACAAGTTTAATAGTGACATAGGACGAATAAATACAAACTTTAGAGAAACCCAATCTAATATGAGAACAGTAAACATAGAAGAAAAAGCCTACTCGTTTCTTACTCACAAACAGCTATTAGAAAAAAGGATTTTCGAACTCATTCTAACAATGGAATTCTGCAAGATTGGAATAATACATTCTGATGATATCCTCAAGGGAATACCACACAATGTAACGTTAATTTAAAATGACAACACCCTTATTTGGGAAAATACAAAAATTGATTGTGTATACCAAGACAATTCGTTCCACGTAATAGTAAAATTACCTGTTCATGAACAATCCTATACAGGATACCTCATTGTACCTACACCTATTTTTGTTAATAAAACTTATGAAGAGATGAACATTGTAAATAAACTAATTATTAAGAAAAACAACCAATTATATATATGAGATTGTATTCTAGATTATTATTATTATTATATTAAAAATTTAAAAACTATTAACAATACCTGTATAAATAATATTATTGTAAGTTCAATGATTAAGGGATGTAATTATAAAAAAGCTAATACTAACATTAGATATAATGATGATTTAAAAGTATATATTATTTTTAATCAAACCAAACTTACTAATTGTAATAATGAAACTATATTCCTACCCAATATAGCATTAGTTAACACCACAAAAAAAGATTGTATATTAAACAAAACATACACCCATAATTATAATTTAAACCCCTTGCCAATGTATAAATTCACAAATATAACCCAACTAAAAATTGAAACTATTAACCAAACTGTACCCCAATTTATTGAAGTAAAAGACACCTTTGATTTTTCTTTTATTCATGGAGGAATTATAATGAATGTAGCCATAATAAGTTGTACAATAGGAGTAATTATCTATTATAAATGTAAAAGTAAGAAATCCCAAGAACCTACTCCTACAACACCTCCTTTTATACCATTATTACCCATGGCTAATCCATACCAAATTTCTACTCCTAGCAATCCCATTCCAGGAGTAATGTCCAATTTTCCCCAGGGAGGAGTTAAGTGCTGACTCAGCTCGCTATCAGCTCCTTATCATAATGCTGACCAATGTCCTTTCCTATCCTATATATGAGCTCCTCGCTTAGAGATAAGTAATCCCCTTCTATAATATTTTATTTCAACTTAGGGTAGTGTAAATCAAATAAAGTTCTTTTTAAAAAGTTCTACTGCTTTATAGTTGCTTTAATTATATATTAACAAATTTTAACGTTTTTTGCTTCATTTTAAAGACCCATTTCTTCTGCTTAATTAGATGTAAAATTTGTAAAAATCGATTGATTTTTAGTTGATAGTTCATACCTTTCTAAGAAATATAATGCATACAAAATTCCAACTACTCTTGAGATGTCCTGTGTTTACTTTATTAGGTTAAAACCCACCATAAAACCGAACGAATTCGGTGGACGGTCCAATCGCCTGTCAGGAAAGATATTTATTATAATTTGAATTAGAAGAATTCTTTTAGTGATGAATTCATAAAAACGAAAAATAAATAAATTGGCAAACTTACTCGTGGAATGAAACTCCGAGTTTGTCTTGCGATTTGTCCTATTAGAACATCCGTAAGCAGAACAATGGCCATTGTTATAATAAACCAAGTGCTTAAATCTTGATGTAATACACAAAAAGATTTTTAATAAGAAATTTTCGGTAGGGGATAATAGAATAATAGAATAAAAGTAGTTTCGCTTGTGCCTTCTGCATTACTCTTCCAGCCTCCTTGGAATATCTTTTTGGCAAATGCCTGTTCGTTTGCTAATGAATGTTCGAATGTTGCTTGGGAGGTTATGATTGGGTTATCACGTGTGTCTAAAAAGCAAAGAATTTGAAACTGGGATTTCTCGATCACTATACGTGCTAGAAGTGCTTACACTTCTTTCTCTCCTGTTTCCCTCGAAATAAAAACCATTAATAGATTTCATGATGTTGTCACGGAATTTATCATCGTATTGATGTTCTTAATTTGTTTTATGCCACTGATGAAGTACTGCAGAAGAAATAAACGTTTATTATTTTGCACAAACAAGTTAGACTTTAGGAACTTCAGTGATCAAAGCTTAATAGTTTCAAAATATTGTTAATTTTTTATTGTTTTTAAAGTTCTTTAAAGTAATAGCCAATATGAGATTAGTAACTCAAGAAAAACTTGGAGATCTTCAGAGAAATCCTAATAATATAAGAAATATATGTATAATAGCTCATGTTGATCATGGGAAAACTACACTGGCTGATTCGCTGATTGCTAGCAATGGTGTAATATCACCTAGGATGGCAGGAACATTAAGGTAACATTTACAACTAATTAAATTAGTGCCTGTACTATGTGAGTACTTAAACTTTTATTAATCGATATGTCATTATTTTGACCAATATATTAGTATTTTATGAAAAGTTTGTATATTTAAACAAAAAGAAGTAACATTTTTTAAGGTATATGGATAGCCGTAAAGATGAGCAAGAGAGAGGAATTACAATGAAAAGCAGTTCAATTTCTCTTCATTACACTTTAGGTAAGCGTTAAATAATTTCCTGCTACATTATTATTGTTTGCCAAACCCCTGATTTTGGGTCTGTATGTCCATATTGGTTTTATCGTATCGCTTTATATTGTACTTTTGTTGCTCCTTTATAGAATTGAGCATCATCCAATGCGGGAATAGTTAAATAATATTATTCAAACCATGATTCTCAACAAAAGTATTCTTCCACTTAGGTCCCATCAGCTTTATGAGAGTGAAAAAGTTGCAATTTTAATAATGACATGCATATAATGAGATGTTATACAACAGATTTATGTTTTTGCTTTACATTTTTGTCTTTTTTTAAATATAACTGCTTCTATTAGATTTGACATAATATAGGAATGTTAAATGAATTATTTGTTTTTTTTATTTATTTCAGATGCTTCTGAATTTTTAATTAATTTAATTGACTCTCCTGGACATGTGGATTTTTCATCTGAAGTTTCCACTGCAGTTCGACTTTGTGATGGTGCTATACTTGTTATAGATGTTGTTGAAGGTGTTTGTCCTCAAACCCAGGTAACAAAATGTCTTAATAATTATAACCAAATCTTAAAATGTGGTGTAACTAATCAAAATAATTAGAATTGTATAGTTTTTTAAATGACCCACAAATTAACACTGCAGCTTTATCCATTATACTGACAAATATGGGGGAAAAAATTCCAATCGTTGTTACCTGATGTGAGACATTTGTATTATAGTAGTGTTTGTATTAAACCAATTTTCGTAATGACCCTTATATGCTGAAATTAAATTCAGCAATTGAGTAAAAACGAAGTTTGTGGAAGTTTTGTTTTCAGTAGATTCAGAAACTATTTTATTTTCAAATTTAACATATTTATTTTTCCAAATTTACTCTGTTACAGGCTGCATTACAGCAGGCATGGATGGAGAATATCAAACCAGTTCTTGTTTTTAACAAGATTGACCGGCTAATTTTAGAGATGAAACTGGCACCTCTAGATGCTTTTATTCATTTGAATCAAATATTGGAACAGGTAATTAAAACTTTTCACTTATTCTTAGAAGACCCTCACTGTCAGATTTTGATGATAGTAGGTCAACAAATGTTAGACACATGTGTAGGCATATATTCCATGTATTTATTTCCAGAAAAGACTAAAAAAATTCAAAGAAGTGTGATTGAAATACAATTGAGGGTTCCTTTACAAATTGAAGCGATTTTGATAGCAGCTTTTATGACTTGTTCACTATAGCACATTTTCCTTATTTTTTATCTGGACATGGAGATCTTTAATTTGAAAACCTTTTCAATACAGTAGGAAAATATATTTACTTTTTAATAAACAATTGCTTGATGAATGATCATTGATTATTATGGAGCTGGTTTTATATCGAGTTTTATCATAGTGTCAAATGGAGCTACCATGCAAAATATCTTGCGGAAGGTCAGGATTAGTTGTATTGAGTTAATGTTGGGAAAATGATGATAATGATAGATTTAATGACTTTTTGTTACCATATTATATTAAAAAGCCAAAACACTAAATGCATATTGTTAATTGGTAAATCTAGATCTTTAATTTAATACCCTAGACAAAACTACAGCATTTTTTTTATATTCACTGGTTGGTTTAATACAATTTATTTTAATTTGTTGATAAGGTAACATTCTGTGACCAAGGTGATTTAACAATGTATTGTTTTTTTATCAGTGATACCGAGTGTCACTATTATCAAATAGATTTTGAAGAAACTGATGGCTCCTTTACTTTCTACATTCTTAATTTTGTTTTTATATATTTTCAAATTTAACAAACTTAGTTTGTTGCTGATGTTAAAACATTTTAGTTATATAAGGTATTAATAAAAAAATCTTTGAAATAAAGAAAACCAAATCTCGGCTAATGATTCTAAGATACATTAATTATGTATGTAATTTGTTTTAGGTAAATGCTATAACAGGTGAATTATTTGCTACTGAAGTACTTGGACGAACTGAGAAAGAAGTTTCTTCTAGTGAACCAAAACCATCTCAAGCTACTTATGATTGGGATTCTGGATTAGATGACGCAGATGACTCTAACATTTACTTCTCTCCTGAATTAGGGAATGTTGTGTTTGCTAGTGCGATTGACGGATGGGGCTTTCGGTATTGTGAATTTTATTTTAATTTCTTATAATTTGTTCTTTATATTTTTTTACTTTAATTATTTTATTCTTTTAGCCTGGACAGCTTTGTTACATTATACGCTACTAAATTAAATTTAAATAGAGCGGAATTGAAAAAGTGCCTTTGGGGAGATTTTTATTTTAATTCTAAGACTAAAAAAATCTTACCTGGTGCTCAAGAAAAGGCAAAGAAACCTTTATTTGTTCAGTTTGTCTTGGAAAATATTTGGGCCTTATATGATACAATATGTGTCAGAAAGGTAGGTTCACTTGCTTCAATTTTTATTATTTTGATTATTTATTTATTTCTATATATTCTCTATTGGTTTCATTATTTTTCATTTGCTTGACAGGATAAAGACAAACTTACTAAAATTATCGAGTCGATCGGTGTTAAAATTACAACTAGAGACTTGCGTCACAGTGATCCTAAAGTTCAACTGAAAGCAGTCAGCAGTCAGTGGCTTCCATTGGCTAATTCTGTTCTTGGTATGATTGTTTTGTATAATTTATTAATAACTTATACCTCCGTTAAGTATCTTCATTAATTAGTTTTTCGCAAAATTAAAAAGGACCCTTTGTATGTCTCTAATAAAACTCTCTCTTCTATCACCTATCCCATTTCTCACTTCCCTGATTAAAAATGATTTTTATTACCAACACTACAACCCCTGATCTTGTGACTTTTCCTATTCATCCTCCCTCACACCCCTTTCGTATATCTCACTTAATCCTATTGGTCATTTAAAAATAAATCTAAATCTCGGCTCCAGATCTATTACATCTAATCAATCCCCCCTTGCATTTACCAATCCTTCTTGTTTTTCCACATTTTTCACTCACTTCATCTGATATTTGTGTTGTATGAAAATTAATTAAAAAAAAAAAAAAGCTATAAGTCTTTTCCAAAATATCTTTTATTGTTGATATTACATCAACAGTCAACATTCTGCCTATTCAGGCACCCCTAGGGCTACAATTCAAACAAAAAACCATAGATTAACCTTCATAGAAAACAATTACATTAATAAAAACACTAATAAAATAATAAATAATAAGATTGGCTACAACCAAAAGCATAAGAGACTCATTTAATATGTAGTAGTATCTTTAAATTCATATTGACTCATTGTCATAAAACTTAAGTTTGATAACATAGTTGACTTATCATAAAAATCATAATTGTCCAAAATCACCTAGAAATCTCTTTAGATATATTTTATGAACAGACATCAAAATCCTTTAAAAAATGTTTCAAAAGTACTACCAGGTAAAAAAATACCTGTTATCAAGAAAAAAACCTTCAGTTTTTCTAAATTTATTAAACATTTGGCCTAGAAAATGTTTAAGTTCTTACAATCAGTCTTTAGTTGACTACAAAATCCCAATTTCGTACCATATCAAGATTTTCCTGCAGCTTCAGTCTATAGCTATCTATATCTATTGATATAGAATCAATAATATAAATTACTTCGGGAGGGAATTCAACAATTTTTTTGAAAAAGTAATTTTCACACAGTATAAATATCAATACAAAGGTGTATTTTTTAGTGTTACTATGGAAAATAATATTATTTTTGGATATCAAAGCTCCTTTAATGTCAACCCTTCTTTTTTTTTTAGATATGGTGTGTGAAATATTACCTCCTGCAAACCAACTTCCTGAAGAAAAGGTTGAAAAACTAATGTGCTCTACAAAGGAAAGCATACAACATTATCCATTACAGACGCAAGCTTTAAAAGAAGCATTTTTGAAATGTTCCTCGTCTGATGATGACCCGTTGATCGTTTATATTTCAAAAATGTTCCCGGTACTTAGTCAATTATTTTATAAAATATTTTTCATAGTATATTTGAACTTTTGATGTTGATAGAATTTTATGTATTCAAAACACAGGAGCACTCCCAAAGACTTCACCACAAAAGTTAACTTTTATTATTACTGTGATAAAATATTGTCAAAAAAAATAACACACTTTACTATCAAATTTTGTATTTGTCATAATATATTTATTTTAATGATAATTGGCCAATTAAATTTCAGATTGAAAGAAATCAACTACCACAGAACAAGCCTCAATCTCTGACTCAAGAAGAAATGGCTAAAAGAAGAGAAATTGCGAAATTGCGCCATGCTGCAAGACTGGCAGGTACAGTCTGTGCTCAAGATGACGATGCTACAAACACTGCTTTGGAACCTGTCCCTCAACTTCCTGAAGATGTATTCATTGCGTTTGCTCGAGTGTATAGTGGGTGCTTAAAGCCGGGTTCAAGTGTTTATGTCCTAGGACCTAAGCATGATCCTGCAGAAGCTTTGAAAATGGTTAGCATTATATTGCTTATTTGAAAATATTAATAGATATTTAGGATGTAAGGCTAACTTATTTTCACTTTTTACAGGCTTTTAATCAGTCTGCTATGACACTAACGTTCAAATCTTGTTATAGATTTTTAACCTGATTACAGTGTTCAAATGAGTCAAAACCTTACCCGTTTGTGTTTTCCTTATTTTAAAATATTTTTTCATATTTCAATTATTATTTACATTAAGTCTGCTTGCTCTGTCAATTTTATGAACATCATGTAATCAATTTTTCACACTTTTACCCATGTTCAACCACCTTGAAACTTCGCAGACGAACCTATTTCCGGAGAACATACAATATCCTATCAAAGTTGATAACACACCACTTCAGGCTCAGGGCATATGTTTTAATTTTGCATATTTAGTATTCATGTAATACATCCTTTATTTGGCCCTAGGATCATTTTTTCATTAACTTTCATTTTTTAAATAGACTTAAGTTTAAATTTGGTGCCCATAAGCAGTCCCTTTCCTGCAGCATGTTTTTGTTTTAGTTAACACCACTTGCAAATTTTAAAGTCTTATTGGTACTGATATCCAGTTGGTGTGGTTCAAGCTTGGAGTGTGAAAATTGTATATTTTGTCAATACACAATTAACACGTTGACAGCCACAGTGGTCCCTGGTTGAACGGGGGTCCTAATTGCAATCATAGTGGCTTTCATCCAACCTCTGGCTGTCTCTGACCCTTGGCTCTTAAATATTTTATTAAAAGCTGTGGAAGCACATTTTATTTTTTATCATATCTTGAATATTTAAAAAAAAAAATTCCTGATGTTCAATAGACTTCACCATTAGCAAGCTTCTTTTTATCTTTAAGTAAAAGATTATTATTCAGAGCAACACTTGAACAGAGACTTGTATATTTATATTGTGTTATAATTATTTTTCCAAAAAAAAGCTTTATGTCTCTCACAAAATAATTTTTATTATTGCTATTGCATCAAGAGCATCTCACCTATTCAGGTATCCTCAGGACTACAGTTCAGGCAAAAAACATAAATTTACTGTATAGAAGACAATTACATCATAATAAGATAGGCAACAATAAAAAGAATAAAACAACACACCTGTGAATGTTATCCTTAATTTCTTAATAATTCATTTTTATATTCTGAATTGGTAACCTTTCTTCAAAAATAAATTTAAATTTTAAAATGATAAACCAATATTACATTAAAAAGTAGCGCTTACCTAAAAAGTAAGTAAACCATTTACTAACCTAAGTTATATGAAAAACTTATGTGACTAATAGCAATCCTAAGGTATGTGAAAAACTTATTTGAATAATTTAGAATGGAAAACATTATTTGTATAGTTTATTAGAAAAACAAACCTTACTATGTTGAGGGTGATTGTGTACCTTGGGGAGAAATATTAACCCTCCTAAAATTATATCAAAAATTACACTTACCATAAAAATCCTTATTAGCTACATAATTTGCAATCACCAAAAAAATACTTAAAATATTTTTTAATAAAGAACAACAAACTCCCTGACAAAAAAATTCAAACATAAAAAACCTTACTTACCAGAAGTGACTATTAATAATGAAATTTATTTTTTGTAAGACTTCAAGGTGTTTTTTTGTTTGTTTTATTTTAAACTAATTTGATCACAATCAAATGAAATTTTTAAACAAATAAATTCAACGCAATAAATTAAATAAAAGAAGGAGAGACCAGAGACTATTAATCCGGTAGGCCATGAACTACATTACAAATGATTTTTATCATATTATTATTATTCACTTAAATTTTCTCATTGAATTATTTATTGCTTTTGGATACATTTTTTTACATTCCAGATTAAAAGTGGAGATGAAATAGAAGAAAATGTATCTCTAAAGGACATGAAACCAGGCCATCACATAACCAAAGTTGCCATATCAGATCTTTACCTTATGATGGGGAGAGAATTGGAAATTGTCCAAGAAGCTCCAGCAGGAAATGTTATTGGTAAAAACAATTGTTTTAAGTAGCTTTATTATCACAAAACCAATTTTAAGTTTTATTGTTATATTAATATATCCTTTTATACAAGTTTCACACTTTAATTACAGGTATTGGAGGTCTGGATGATTATGTTTTAAAATCTGCTACTCTTTCTTCTGAAATATTCTGCCCTTCTTTCTCAGAAGTTACACTTATGGCGGTTCCAATTTTAAGAGTTGCTGTAGAACCAGTCAAACCAACTGATCTTCCACAGTTAAGGAAAGGGTTAACACTTCTCAATCAAGCTGATGCTTGTGTTCAGGTATGCATTTAATTTTATTTTGACTAGAAAAAAAGTGTAATTTTTATTTAATAAAGGTTGGGTATTTTATTCTGAAAATAAGTCATGTCTTTTGAAGTAATCATTATTAAAAATTGTGTGCTTGTTTGTCAATAATAAATATAGGCTTGTAAGAGTCGTATTGCTGAAATTTTATTTTAGTTTATTTTGATTTCTATAGGTCTTAATTCAAGAAACTGGGGAACATGTATTAGTTACTGCAGGTGAAGTTCATTTGGAAAGATGTCTTGATGATCTTCGTACAAGGTATTTACTGTGGCCCTTACTTTTCTCAATAGCTTGTTATTTATCCATATTATTCTATGGAGTTAACAATATTTTTTAAACATGGGCAAATAAGTTTCTATATAAATCTATATATATGGTAAGAGAAATTAAGATTTTTTTCTTTACTCTTTTTTACTATTGCTAAATATTAGTGAAAACTCCTTGCAACTAATTCATTTCTTTTCATTAAAGCAATCGTATTCAAACAATTCTTTATCAGATTTTTTTTTTTTTTTAAAGTATTTGGTTGATATTTCTACTCTTTTCTACTGTGAACAATACTTCCACCTTTTACTATTTGGACCTCTTTCTTCCATCTTCTTGATCAATTTTTTTACGACAAATATAAGGTAGGACTTATTTATCCTGAAGTAAAGGAAGTGTATGATTCTTAAAAATTTAATATTTTTGAAGGACTTGTCTCTTGGCTAGAACTTTAACCTTCAGGACTATTATGAGAATTACGAATTATTGTGAACAATTATGAGGTCGTAAGAAAATATATCTTATGTTCAATCTAATTTTTGTTTTGTTTCCCTAACTGCTCAAAAATGAAAAATAAATGATAATTTATTTACAGATTTGCTAAAATTGAGATAAATGCTTCAGAACCAATCATACCGTTTCGAGAAACCGTAGTTCTTCCACCAACTCTAGACATGGTGAATGAAGCGATCCTAGATCAGCATGTGTCAAAGAAGGTTTGTATTGCCCACTAGGCTAACTTATAGTAGTATAACCTCCATGGAGTCATTTGATACATCTCTTTTTTTAGGAAACTACTGAAGATGAAAATTTAGATCCTGATGGTTTATTAACAATAATTACACCTGGAAGACAAGCCGAGATACAAATTTTGTGTGCTCCACTTCCTTCCAGTGTTACGAACATTTTAGAGAAAAATGTTGTGCTATTCAAATTACTTGATAAATACATGAGAAGTGCAGAAAGTTTAAACAAAATAGACAATCCCCTGGAAAAACTAAATTTAACACATGAAAATGAAGTGGGTGTTCCGTTTCAATTATCTGAAAAAACATTACGAGAAATAAATGTTTTAAAAGAAAAACTGACCCTGGCATTTAAAGAAGCCGGTGCTCCTTGGGATGATGATAATTTTGTTGAAAAAATCTGGAGCTTTGGCCCGAGGAGATGTGGGCCAAACATTTTAGTAAATGCAATCAAGGGTAAGTTTAAATATCACACTATCTGTCACTTTTGGTTTAACATTTTGTTTTTTAATTTATTCTAGTTGTAAATTTTGAAATGAATCTGTTACTCATGCTGGTAGATTTAATACCTGCATACTTTGCTTGTGAACTACCTTGCCACCTGCTAAGCTAAAAGGTTTTTTTTTTTTATTGATCAATGTTTGTAAAAGTGAACATTATTTTCAGATTACAATCGTAATGTCTGGAATCTGCCTTCAGTCGAAGTCTTAAGTAACAAATTGTATGAACATGACAGCAGTTTCTTAAATGGATTTCAAATGGCCACACTTGCTGGGCCACTCTGCGAAGAACCCATGATGGGTGTAGCTTTTATCGTTAAAGATTGGACACTTGAAAGCTCATCGAGGTAAAATTATTGAAAATGTTTATATTTCTAACAATTTAAAAAAAATTATTTTATAGAAATTATCTTCATTTAACATTTATATTGATTGAATAATATGTATAAATATAAGTAAAATTAAATCATTTGCTGGTTTTTCATCTGGGTTTGTCAAGGGATTAGCAATAGTCTAGGAGCTAGAAATTTTTGAATTACCTTGAAGCAGCAGAAGGTTTGATTAGTGTATATGGAAGATCTCAGCATTCACTTAGAAGAAAAAATTTGTCTAGCAGTTTCTCAGGGTGGTTCTAGTATGTACAAAGTTGTAAAATTGGACTAAAATTACCTCATAAGCTTGACACAATCTTGTTACTTTCCAGAAGAATATCGCATACAATCTGACTAAATATGGCATTGACGGTTACCATCAGTCTATTTTTTGCTATCACAAAATCCAGCCAAACTGGATAGTGTTCAGCAAGAGAACCAATTTTGGGGATATTTCCCACAAGAACTACTTATTACTATCCTACAATGGAAAAGTGTAGGCTAATCACAACGTTTTGAGAAAAAAAGGGAATACAAGGCATTGGAAAGTATTCCAAAGAAATTAAAATAGATTTAATTAGGTAGAATTAATTTTTATACCTCCATTGGTAACAAACGTAGGAATTTTTTTCGATTCGTGTTAAAAAAAACAAAAACTAAATTATTTTGATGTAAAAATTTCTTGTGCTGCTTACTATGTAGTGCCTGTTAAAAGTATTTAAATTTTAATGTTTGACAAATGTGAATAACCAAAAATATTTATTCTGGGAGTAGCTTTCTGAATTATGTACTTTGTGATAAAATTTTGATGAAAAATTGCTCGTGATGCTTCATGGTGCATAATGTTTTAATAATTTAAGGTATTTTGAATTTGTCCAACCCACGGACATATTGTGACCGTTTCCAGGGAAATATATTCAGTGTGATCTTAACATTGAAATAAGGCATTTCGCAAGCTTGCTCTAATCACGTAATTTCTAAAAAAAAATTTGAATTTAACCTAACCCAACAAGATATTTTTTCATAATTTTATGGATGACTCTTCAGGGTTGTCCCAAGATTGATATGAGCCATTTTTCAATCCTACTGCTTGTGCTGATATTCCAACCAAAATTAAAAAAAATATCTGTTGGAAAGGGGTAAATAATCAAAAATATTTGTATGGGGAAGTATTTAATAAATCACCTCTATCACTACAACATTTTCATGTAAAAATTTCTTGGTCTGCTTATGAGATAATTTTTATCCAATTTAAAATTTGTCTGGTTTGTTGAACCTAACAAGATATTTAGTCAGATTGTATGCGATACTCTTCTGGGAAGCCTCTAGATCGATATAAAATATTTTACAATCTTGCTGCTTATGAGGCAATTTTAGTAAACTTTGAGAAACTGTAGGACATAATTTTTCTTTAAACTAAATGATGAGATCTTCCTTATCCACTAGTCAAACCTTCTGCTGCTTATGAGTTAGTTAAAAAATTGCTAGCTCCCAAAGTACAATGATGATGATGACATTTTTAAACTACTTCTGTGCCTTTAACCAATGGGAATACTTAATTTATTATCATATTTGTACAGAATCCTTAAAAAAATTGTACTTTTCAGTGGAACTCATGGATCTATATCGGGACAAATTATGTCAGCTATTAAGGATGGATGCAGAAAGAGTTTCCAGGCACAACCTCAGAGACTAATGGCTGCTATGTACGCGTGCAATATACAAGTCAACGCTGAAGTCTTAGGTGAGTACTTGTGTCTTATAGATTAGTTTAGAGGTGGGAAAATAAAGGCCCCTTGCTTGATTATATTTTTATGAGGGCTTTTATATAATAAAAGTCAGAGCAAGATAGGCATGTACTTCCTATATACAAAATAATTAAGTAA
Source organism: Acanthosoma haemorrhoidale (assembly GCA_930367205.1). NCBI lineage: Eukaryota > Metazoa > Arthropoda > Insecta > Hemiptera > Acanthosomatidae > Acanthosoma > Acanthosoma haemorrhoidale. The sequence continues at coordinate 79,959,096 of OV884015.1, read as the reverse complement.
TTAATTTCCTTTCTAAGGATTTGAACCAAAAACATGCATGATACAAAGCACTTGTTATGACATGTCTACTACTCCATATGAGATTTCTTGAAAACTGAGTTAGTTTATTGTAGCGACTGCTAACACAATATACTTAAGATAAATCACGCTAGACTCTATTGTATATATATTGTAAACAAATGTAAATAACATGAACAAAATATATTGTAGACAAATGTAAATAACATGAACAAAATATAAATCATTGTAAATGTGTTAAGCAATAAAAAATGCGGGGTGCCAGTGAGTTATATGAGCTGGGACAACAGCTGTCAGTCGCAGGTAGGGGGCCAGATGAGGAAACAGACCCCAGAGGCCCAAGAACCCTGCCAGCCTCTCCCAGAGGACAAAGAAACCGCACGTCATTGGTTACACCAATCTCAATGATGATTGGCTAAGGCAAGGCTGGCTGGGTATTTAAGCCTAGGGTCTAGCCCCTGTAAATCATTCTCTCCTGGCAACTACTCACTGGCTCGTGGCTACCCTGCTTAAAACTCTGAAAACCTTACTGCTTCTTTATAAAAAACCTCTACATCTCTTCTCTCCTAACCTCGCTATGTTTTAGTCCAGCGTCGTCAGACCCCACACCTTCCTAGTGGGAATCTCTGCCTTCGTCTCGCTAAAACTAGCACCTCCTTGGGAGATACCTCTCCCTCGCGGACGACGGTTGCCGTGGTCCTGCAAATTTTCCTAGCAGCCCCCCTGCGGTAATCCAGTCTGCCTCTCTCCGGTTCACACTCACCTTTGGGATCCGGACAGTTTTCGCCTACCCTCAGATACCGAGTGTGAATTCGTGGTCATTCCAAGACCACATAAACTACCTATAAACCTACCCTGTACCTCTTCTCCTGAACATAGTGCACTGTCGGGGCACATACCTATCAGAAAATGGAGTCAGATAGTAAAGCCGTCATGAAACGATTGTCCAGGTTATAAACTCAAACAACCCTCACTTGTCACCGGGGCTAGGTTAACCAGGAACCCCCCTCGTGACGCGACGACAGTTATAAATGGTCATCAATCTAAACTTATATGAAACAGATCGGAAAAAGAAGATTTTGTAAACATCCCTTAATATAGAAATTCTGTTTCTGGCATGATCACCATACTTTGATCTACTACGAGAATGTATATTGGTGAGCAATGACGTTTTCATGTTTGGGTGCATAGCTTAAGGAAGGCTTTAGGAATAAGACATTTTAAAGAAAGCTTTGCGACTAGCTAGAGCCTTTAGAGAAGCCCCCAACGGAGACCTTAAAGCGATCAACTAGAGACTTTTGTGAAGGCCATGTGCCTTAATAGATTCCTTAGTGAAGTTCATCCTGTGATATAGTTTCCCCACCACTACTTGGATTAGTGGTTTTATATATTAAACTGCAAATAGCTTATAGTTATCATTACCATTGTCATTTTCAATATTTTGCCGCTAGTATATATACTTCTAATTGTCATAATCCAACATTTTTACATGTGAACCTTATAGGCCATTCACTTAAAACATCGACTTGTGCTAAAGGTCAGGTAGTTCTAATTGTTTGGTATGTTGTAGGGACCAATACAACCAATAAAAAAACAAGTTCCAATTCCAAAGCCCTTTGGTAGCTGAGATATAGCTAAAAAATTTTTGAACTGGCTATAATTTCTAAACTGGGCTTCCTAGTGAGAAAATATCTATTACAAAAAAGAATAATATAAAAAAAGAAAATCAAATTTTGTATTGAATAACCTACTTAAATTTGAAATTCGAGATAGTATCATCACAAAACCGACAATTTTATCCATTTTCTGTGGAATTCTCACTTCATGACTTTTCAAGCATCCCTGACTCCAAAACGGTTATTCCAAATGAAACACCTATTGACTGAAAGTTGTAGAGCCTTGAATTCTGCATCTAATGAGCATTGAAAATTTCAAATTTGGTTGAATTTTGTGTACGTAGATTTCACCAATAAATGTATAATTGTCATTGTACCGAATTCTCGCTAGGCCACTCATACTACCTCGACATGAGCTGATTAATTAGTATTAATGAATTAATTTTAACACTTTAAAAGGTGCAGTCAAATACTTTTCGATGATCCCTACCTGATTCCATTCCATTCCAGCCCATTCCAATAGCCAAGTATAAAAAATTGTATAATTGTTTATTTTTTTGCTTGTGCTACCTCTGCATTCAACAACCCTTAAAAGCAAGTTCTTAATATTTTATTCAGAAGTCATTTTTTTTCTCAATTTAAGGTTGTTATAAGTTCAATAGTATTTGGAATTAAATTCTAATACTTAATTTATTTAATTGGAATTAAATACTTGAATTTAACTCTTCAAAAAATAAATAAATGTATATTTTCTAAATAATTCTTAAACATCTTCAGTTATTAAACAAATGTATATTTATTTTACATGATGGTCTTTATAAATCGTTTCACTTGATATTTTTTTATTTTTTTGTTAACTAAGACTGGTCTTAAGATGATACTAGTATCTCAAATTTCAAATTTAAGTAGATCATCCAATGCTAAATTTGATGTCCTTTCTTTTTGTAATAGAACTTTCTCGCTAGGAAGCCCAGTTTAGAAATTATAGCCAATAAACCGAGAAAAAAAATGATATTTTTTAGCTATATCTTAGCTTCCACGGTGCTTTAGAATTGATTTTTTATTAGTTGTATTGGTACTTACAACATACCAAAAAATTAGGACTACCGAACCTTTTGCACAAGTGGCCTTTCAACAAGAGGTTCGTTTTTTTTGGGTGGGTTTTTGTAGGATATTAAGTATGATAAGAAGATGTGGATGTGTATTATCCCGCGCCCATAGCAGCAGGAGCAATTTTAACGTTTTATTCCTGTATGGGTGTAACTGGATTTCTGTGAAAATGCTAAGGCTGATTATTTAATAAAAGAGGGAATTACGGTTTAAATCAGTCTTGGAGAGAAAATTTATGATGGTATTTATGGTTGAATTGTCATATCATAATGTTGCTAGCAATCTTAATAGAATTTGTAGGCTATTAAAAATAGATCTATGATGGCCCTCCTCGAACAAATGAACGATAACTAAATTTTGGCCTCATTTTTGACGATTTGGAGGTGCTTCTCGTTATGTGATGTGCGAGTCTGCTATGCCCTTTCGTTAGGCATGAGAACACTATTTCTTCACGGCAATTGGTATGGTTGGGTTTACTCCAAGGTTTGACTTCTCTTTTGATTCCAGAGTTGTTGATTGGTAAAGGATTTGTGGGATTAGATAAACCACTACATTTTAAAATAAATTACAGTTTTATTTGTAATTCTAAAATCATCTTGTTTACATCATCCCACGAGTTTTTTTTTTGCTAACCACGAATTTTACATAAAAATCTCTAGGGAGGTGTTAACAAATTACAATAATGTACAATATTTTTAAAAATTATTTATAACACAGTTGTACTTATTTCAACTACACAATATTATAATATGTTCTACATTTCACAACTAGCCAAAGAAGATATAAAATACATACATCAGCTAATAGACATCTTCGGTAATGGCTAATTTATTTCATAAACGCGCTTGAAGAGACTGTGAAACCTTTTAGGACTAAAGTATACATTTATTGAAGTTTTATACACTTTTTTTTATTTTTTATTTACTGATACAATTAGTTTTATTTATATTTTTTTATGTAAGATTCACTCTTTACTATAATTTAGGTTCATAAATAAAATAAATAAAAGCTTTATTTACAGCATATAGTTTGACTTATAATATACTTTTAAGAATTGTATTCCTAAATCACAAATTTTGAACTGCTAGATTATGTTGTCATCTAATTAGAACTATATTTATTTTTTATTAACTCATTTCATTCGATTTTCCGAAATACGGTGAGGTCTAATACATTCAAGGAATAAAAAATTTATAGGTTATTTATATCTTTCCAAATGGAACAGATCGGCTTATTAATTCTTGCTTTCACATAAATTATTACCCGTTAAAGCCTAGTATGTGGAGAATGACTTTCATTCTCCTTGATGTGTTTTCCGTTGCTTCATTCACTGCAAGTTTGCCTGCTTCAGTAACGTTTTTACCTTGTGCCATGGGAAGGGAAGGTCAGTTCCTTAAAACATTTCATATTTAATCATTAAATCCATTAAAAAAATCGGAAAGGTTTAATTAATAATTAGCTCATTAAGTTTTAATGATTATAACTTTGTAGCATATACTTATGATGGTGGCTTTAAAATTTTATTTGGTTATATTACATTAATTAAGAGTGTTAAGACTTTTTTCCTTGAATAACTTCTTAGTTAAGAGTTTGAATAGCACTTTCAACTGAAATATGGCAAATTTGATATATTTAGAATTGAATTCTTATAAATTTGTTCTAAGAATTTTTTTGTCTCACCATTTATCCTAAGACTTCTTGAATCTCTTAGAGGCCTTGCTTTGCGTTTTGACGATGCCGGGGTAGGTGTTGGTGAGTAATTTTTATTTACGCACATCATACCATACACTCTTATTCCTGGCACGCTTGCATAGGTAGGCTGATCGTGGCTCATCGGGCCTTCTAAAAAAATAAAAATAAAAAAAAATTAGCATTTTTAAATTGATGTTCTAACGCTATCTTCTCATGCTGGTGCATTCAAAATTACCTAAGAGACTGGTGTCCGGGCATCTACATATTACAAGGTAGTGACTTTTTCCTGTCCTGATGTTCTGAAGTGCCAGCAAAGACCAATCTCTCGGAGACCTGCACAGTCTCATGTCTGCTACAGGCTCACAAGTTTTAACTAATGTAAGCACCTGGTCATTTAAAAACAAAAATTAGCAACATTTTATATTTTTAATCCCTCAATAAATAATTTAATTGATTTATTTTCAGTTATTGCCAACATTGTGGTTTTAAAATTAGAATTAAATATAATGAAAATCTATACCTTTAAAAATTTGTGCTCACTATTGAGTCCTTTGTCTGTTTTTTTGGGGGGTGGGATCAAATGAATCTCATTGTACCCAAAGTTAGTGATTGGTTCTGTATAAGATTGCCGTTTTGACTGGGTTTGCTTTAGAGTTATTTTTATACACATGAAAATTATGTTTATTTAAATTTCATTGCTCAATGCTTATTTACTTTCCCAATATAAAAGTCAAGTTTCTGTGTTTGTTAATAGTTTGATTTGATTTTCTTTTCTTCAGAGGTTTCAAAGAAATTTTTTTTTGTCATACTTCGTTCTCCATTCCTATCATTTTTTTCATATCCCAAATAGTGAAAAAGTTAAATTGAAATGCTCACTACTCGAAATCTATGTTAATGATTTATGTACAGTTTCAAAGAGGAAATAAATCACATTGTGACGTGATGATTTAAGTGGGTGAGGTGGGAAAATTTCCATGTCTACCTTATCGCTTCATTGTGATATAATTCACATATTTTTTGATTGGTTTTACTTAAGATACTGTAGCGAGAAGTACCCTGATCTTTTCTTTAGTGATAACATAGTTTGTGGAAAATAACATCATTTATCAGTCAGTAGAATTATGCAAACCTAGTTTGTAAGAGTAACATAATGATTTCAAATTTTCCTTTAAATGAAAATACAAATAAAATGGTGACTCTGCTACCTGTAAGATGGTTGCGGCTTCTGATATGAAAATAAATTTATAATTAAAACATGTGTCAACTTTCCATGTTTTTTACGACTTTCAAAATGAAGGCCTAGTGGTGGACGTCTAGGGTAAGAAATGAGATTTGAAAAAAAACAAACATTAAAACCCACAAATTTTCCAAGTATAGGATTTCCCTGCATTCATTCCAGGCATCCCTATTGATATTTGAATTTTTTTTCTTAATAAATACGAATTTATCTTTATGCTTTGTTTGTGGTCTGGTATTTGGTACAAGACACTCCTCAGCTCTACGTCTCACGGTTTTATGTGAAAGAAAAAAATAACTATTTTCCTGAGGGTTTGAGTCCAGAATTACATACTGCACGTAATGAGAATCCTCACCCCTAACTTCTGCCGCGTTCTTTCACTTATAATAAGAGAGAACGAGGAAAAATTGATCGAAAAATCGTGCAGATTAAAAAAAAAAAAAGCACGTTAGTCGGTTACGGTTCCGTGAACGTGAATAAAGAATTAATCCTTGATTCGTCGACGCGGTGAGCATACCGTAAAGTGGCTTACCTTTCCGTTAGGAGACGTCGAGAGTTCAGTTGTGTGGAGGTCATCAGCGTTAAGTGAAGCAGAACATGGCTCCCTGTACCTGGACGGACAGGCGCACAGTGGCTGGGTGTAGTTGAGCCGCACGTAAACGGCATTGCATACCTGTGCAATGTCAATTACATACTTTATAGATTATTTTAGATAAATTATTATAGATTACAAATTATTTTAAAAGAGAGAAATATCTTCATTGAAATGATTACGTACTTATATGTTCAACCCCCCCGACATGGGGAATGAAGTGTGAACTTCTTAAATAACGTTAAGGGGCTGAGCCCATAGGGTCAAAGGCCGGCTGTCGGCATGCCATAAACTCCTCTCTTAGGTGTAGGTACTGAAAGTAATGGTACGCATCTGTTGCAGATTGTCGGATAGGGGATGAAGGATTTTACTGTTCACAGCTCTTCCTTTTTGTTTCCTGACACGAAAGTAAGTGCCAGAAGGGATATGGGACCAAAAGTTGGGGTGGTCCGAGAATAATGTGAGTTACCCATCCGCAAGATGATGTGAAAAGGCATACACGAAAGGTCATAAAGAAAAAAAACCTTGTGTCGAAGAGAGAGAAATACGGTCCAGGACGGGAACACATATACCTCAGGACGAGACAATGGAGAGGACTTTGCATCTGTGTATGCAAAACAAGGAGAAATATGTAAATAAAAAAGTTATTTATTTATTTATTTTTCATTGTATATTAATAAAGAGAGGTTATGCAATAAAAAAAAAATGGAGAGGACTTGCTGAGTCGCTCTGATGTGAGCAGGACTCCGATGCCCATGATGTGGGTTTCTGTCCTGAGCGTCCTGCTTTGCAGTTCTTCGAGAGAGCATTTCACGTTTCTCTGGAGCCGTTGACTGCGGAATGGTTGGAGACGAAAGTTCTGTTACAGGGTGGCTAGGTCTTAAATGAATGGGATGTTGAGACCTGCGCAAAGGGAACGGTGGTTGACATAGAAGGGAGCATTGGCTGTCTTGCGGAGGATTCTGGATTGCAGGGACTCGATGTGAAGAATATTGGAGGGCTTGAAACTCCCGTTTTTAATCCTGTCAACTCGAAGCAATATTCATCGTTGGATCGCTTTTTTATTTTAAAGACGTATTCAAGTAAAAAGAAAATTAATCTTGATAAATGAAGGGTATCGCATGAAATAATATGTATATTTTCGTATTATCCTGCACCCCCCAACCCCATTTCGCTCGTCCTGCAAAATGTAATTAAATGTCATGTATTAATTAACAAGTTCGAACTTTTTGACTTCACTACTTTCATTTAAGCGTGTATAAATATTATCTACATAAATAAAATACATGATAATTTAGCGATGAGAAATATATTCAAATAAAACTATTAATTGAGTTATACACCAGATGCATGACATCGGTCAGAAAACAATGTGGAATTAATAACTTGCAAGTCCTGGGGTATCAAGGGCTGAAGTTATATTTTTAATGATACGATTAATTATTAATTTTATGATCAAATCGCGTGGAATTCACATTTGTTTTAATTAATTACTCTCTGCTAAGGAAGTAACGGGAGAAAGAATCTATTGAGTAGATTCTAATGTCTTTGGAATAATAATTTATTTTCGTCCTGTGAGGCAATTTAATGAGCGTTTCACGTCTATAAACTTAATGGCGTGATATATTAAAGATGGAAATGTTTCCATTTCATAGGATATTAAATCCTTCATTGCTTGACCAACTTTCACAGTACAGTGTAATGTCTTGTTTTATTTTATGTTTAGGGTTCTAACCTTTTGATCCATTCGTGTTTGTTTACATATAATAAAAATAGCCCGGAATAGAGTGCTAAAATACTGTGATGTATATGTACATACATATGAAGGGGCCAGAGAAAAACAGTATAACGCGAATTTTTTTTCGATTTTGAAAGACGGATGAATCTAATAGTGTGTACCGCTCAGGAGAAAATAAAAGTCTAAACGCCTAGTTTTTAAACAGAAAATAATAAGTGTTCTTGGGAAAAACAATATAATTGCCAGAAGTTTGGGGAACTGTTAACTTTTCAACTGTTAACTCCTTATCAGGTGTAGGTAAACACACAAAATATATATATATATACATACCATATATTACCTAATATATGTACCTGCAACGTACCTAGGAAGGGATGGGGGCCGTCCGTCTAAGGTGGCACTTTTTTTTCTAAATCTTATAAAAATAAACAATATAATCATGTTCTAACCAACAAAATCAATTATTATAATAAGTAAGCAATTTAACAAAAATACGTTTAAAATACTTTACGTTGACATGTTTACACTTTATCAGTGAAAAAAGAAAACACGGATTTTTAATTGGCTATGGCCACATAAAGATAATCATGTGCTAGCGATACTTTCCATCCAACAGATGCCATAAGTTTTTACAATGCCATTCAAGACTTTTTCGGAAAAAACAACTACAAGAAAAGTAAATATACAATATGTACACGCTTACATTTTATCATTATGTACAAATTGTTTAAACAAAATAAATAATTTTATTTATTTATGCTCAGTAATTGTTAATGACCAATCTTGATTTAGTTTAACTTAAAAAGGACGGCTGATTGGGGGCCGCCTCAGGTGACTGGTGTTATCAGACCCCACACCTTCCTAGTAGGATACTCTGGCTTCGTCTCGCTAAAAATAGCGCTTCCTAGGAAGGGATCCCTTTCATGCAGAAGACGATTTCTGGGGCCCTACAAGCGTACCTAGTACCGTCTCCCCCATAGGACCAATCTGCCTCTTTCAGGTTCACACTCGCCTTTGGGATCCGGACGGTTTTCGCCTACCCTCAGATACCGAGTGTGAACTCGTTGTCATTCCAAGACCAAATATGCTATCTATAAAACATACCCTGTACCTCTTCTCCTGAACATTGTGTGCTGTCGGGGCTCCTACCTATTAGATATAGAGCCAGATAGTACAGTAGTAAGTCCCGTCACCAAGCAATCGTCCAGGTCATAGACTATTCAACTCTCTTTCTGTCACCTTGACTAGGTGAACTCGACCTTCTCGTGACCACTCGACAGTGATCATCAAACCAATTCGTTGAGACGGTTAAAGTGTTGTTTTTTTTATTCGAATGTTTTTCTTAGCAGTGATTATTTGAAATTATTCATTAATACTGACCTGCTGCACTGCACACTCCGGAAGGAGGTAAATGTGCTGGTTGTGAGGATAGTAGTGATATTTCGTCGGCTTGGTAGAACCTGCTCCCGGCAGCCTGAGGGCGGCGTCCTGCAACATACAAACAACATATTATTATCACTTGTAAGCTGTCAACCGTTGAAAAATTATAAAAACCGATAGAAACTTTCCCTGAAGCTCTGGTAGCGGGCGAACGACTCAAATAGGTCGGCCGGCGCCCGGTCTACGTGGTTTCGGCCTCGGGAGTTTTTACTGCCGCCGTGAACTATGTCACAGTTTTGAAGAAACCCCTCTACGCCACCAGGGGGGAAAGTGTCGAGAGGAGAGCACATTTTTTTCAGTCTACGAGGTTGGAATAATTTCTCCTCAAATCCTTTACAATACCGGCACCTCCTTCTCCGCGGAGCGATTTGAATGACAATGCAACATATATCCTTCGTGGTACTACCTTTCCTTTTTGTCCTCTCAGCTCAGAAGAATTCGTTGGAATTGGTTACGACGCACAGTAGGACGGATGTACAAGTTTGGTGGAGAAAATTAAAATTTTCAATCGGCCTAAAATTATATTTTCTTATTGAGAGAGAGTTGTGGAGTAAATATAATAATGTTCATTCAACGGCTTGTGTTTACCTAAGCTGGTGTAATGAGCTCCCGAATGTTTTTTAAACTAGCGTGTACCTGCAGATAGATTAAGTGCACCTCATATTATCATGGATCTTGAAGTTTCAGAGAAATATTACGCTGCTATATATTTTTTAATGGCGAAATATTTAATGTTTTAATGGGTTCTTTAATTATCAATATTCAAATGCATTAGACTTAAAAGTATAGAATGTTGTGGAATACCACGATGATTATTTTTTTCTCTTTAACTTTGAGTTATGTAGTTTCATGGAATAGCATACTTTTTTTGCTTTAAGGCTTTAAATTTTTGTATTCAGCTACCAAAATAGGGCTGATTTTTTCGAGGTGTGGCCTAACTGCGCTACGAAAACCGGTAGAAACACAGCAATTTACAATTATTTTGCTGATAGATTTAATGCGGGGGGTCAGTCCAAAGCGTACTTTTAATAAGCGGAACCGAAAAATCAAAGAAAGGTGGGAAGAGTCACAGCGAGAAAAAAACGTATTTCTTTGCAATTATAATAACTGGCTGGGAAAAGATGACATTGTATTCTAACTTTGAGTCGGTTCCTGATACCGAACCGACAATTTCGAGAAGCCGAGGAAGACCATGAAAGCCTTTCGCGGAGTCTAGCGACCATGAAAAGGACGGTGCAGGCTCTTTTAAGCGCTAGCAGCGATGAGTTTTCTCACGCTATAGGACTTAAGTTATATTCCTCGGGTAATGGCATCTTCATTGATACCCAAGTACACAACAAGGCTTGCATCTATTATAGCATCATCAATAATATAATATTTATAAAAGTACTATCGGACTAGTAAAAACTATAATAATTCCAATTAGTACTCTTTTCCCTCTTGCCCGCCTCCCCGCACAGTGTGAAGTCGTTCAAAGTTTGTTTCGAATACATTTTCAAAACAAACCATATTATATTCACAAGTTATTTTGGTAGAAAAAAATGCTGAAATTCGTGATTTTTCCTATGTTTTAAAACTAGCTCCTCAGAATTTCATTTGCAATCCCACATACGGGGTATATTCATGATCAGCAAGTAATACAAGATACCCCACTTGTTGGGTAGGTTTTTTGGGAGGATTTTTATTACATGATACATTATCAATCGATTGCCGGAGTGGCTAAGTAGTAGTTAGTGTGGCCAGTAGTAGTAAGTGTGGTTGTCCCACAAAATGAATCGACTTTCCCACTGTTCCAATATTATTATTCTTGAACTGCATATTAACAAAATAAATGTGATGAGGCAATATCGAATGCAACTTGTTTGTTTTAGTAGATACCTCAATTAAATACATAATAAGAGGTTTTTTTAAATATTTGATCGATTGAATTAGTTGTAAGACTATCTTATCTACAATGCTTGCCCAAAGTTTACGACCACTGGATAAACTATAACAAAACACAAAAGATTTTTAAACCAAACATTTTTGTTATAATTTCTTTCAGGTATAAAAGACAATATACAACCTTTAGGTATGTTTTTTGTTATAGCGTAAAGAGAAATTCTGGAAATAATTACAGATTTTCATTTAATCAGTCTTTTTTTACGTTGAAAAATCCTCCTTTACTTTTAATTACGGCTTTGGCAACATCCTTCCCTAGGCATACTTTCAATGAGTTCGTTTAATTTTTCGAAACTCAAATTGCCCCAGAAAAATCTCCATAGCTGTTTTTGAGCATGTTCTCGCACTTGTGTATCGAGTTCTTCCCAAAGCAACTCGATTGGTTTTTGATCGATTTCTTTTGGCATTTGTATTTAAGTGAAAGAAAATATTTTTTTAATTAAATTATGCTATTTTGACCACACCTTATGAAGTAGAAAAAGGTAAAATCATTTCAAAATCAAATTGAAAAATATTATTATATTATAATTAACCTACTAAGGATTACAATATTTAGGGTGCTCTTAAACTTTTGGCAGGTAGTGTATCTTGACATACTTTGTGGTTAGTTTTATTTTATTTTTTTCGACAGTGCCTGTAATCTGGTTGTCTGTTAGCTTGTGGAGACCCAGGTTTTGATTCCCTGGTCACCCCAGGACTTTCCCTTTTAGGAGGAGTGCATGGGCCTGGTGTTAACTTTTCAGCTTCCTGAGGATATAAGAGTAGCTACTTAAATAGAAAAAGTACGATTGTACTTATATCCATATCCCTGATTACTTAGTCTGCCTATATAGTTCTAAATTCGAAGTTAGAACAAAATTAGATGACCTGGAAAAAAAGAAAATTCTGGTTTGGTGGATGTCCTACTCACTAAGCTTTTAGTCCATAGCTGTAGTATGTAAGGACTATATCTAAAAAAAGGACTATATCTGAAATATCTAAGTATCACGATGCTATTGGTGAACGTTAAAAATCACCGGAATACCTGCAGGAACAATTAATTATTTTGAGTCTAAAATGGTGGTTTCTCTGGACTAGGATTTTGGATTATAGGTTCTTCGTCCACTAAACGTCAATAATTATTTAATATTGAATACTAAAATAAGACATTTTTCGGTATTTTGTTTATCTAAGTTCAAACTTGCTATTACAAAAACTCGAAGTTACAACGAAGTCGAAGACAAAAAAATGTATTAAGAAGTGTACCTTTTCGGTATCCGTTTTCCTCCTCGACAATGGAATTTATACATCCTACATAATTTTTCGTGTTATTTTATTTTTATTTATAGTTTTCTATTTAATGAAGCAGAACGTGTTTTTTTGTTTTTTTAGATTTGTTAAATGTGGAGGGAAGAAGGGTAATTGCTTGTTAACCGATTTGATTGTTTCGAATGCCAATGATCCTGGCTTGTAGGAAGAAGTACGTACCCACGTACTCCCCCTTTGTTTTGAGGTTAATTTTTTTCTCTTAATTTCTTGCTTCGTACTGTCCTTACCGTTAGGTAGACAACCTTGAGGAATTTATAGTTGAGGCTCTTGTAACTAATAAATTTTCTTTTATCACATTTTTTTTTCTTCAAATAGTGGTTTACCACTATCCCGTGTACCGTACTGTCAGCTAACTGCTTATATTTTATGGAACATAAATCACCCCTTAGATTTTTCTGGTCATTCATTCAGGACACCTTAACCACTTATGTTTATCGATGTCTTGTCGCTTGTTTAAATTTTTTATCAAGTTGAATATACAATGTACTAAATTGCCGACCCCTAAGAGATAGACGGTGTGCATCGCCTTTCAGTCGATTGCAACGATAGTCTTAAAATGGCTTAGTTTTTTGAAATTTTAAAATTATATTCAATTCATTACACAATTACGCTGCTTCACACGACACGGTTTTGACCGCATGGCAAGGGGTACATGTTTTTGTAATTGGTAGAGCACCGGTGACTTTTTGTAGTCCTTTTCAGTCTTGAATCGTCATATATAATAGATATATATGGCGAATGAGGACTATCCTCAAGTCGCGGTCTTGTGTATTGAAGTACGACGGTCCCGCAGCGGCGCCGTGTTGTATATTATAAGTATTTTGCACTCTTGGTGTGCTCAAGATGCACTACATCGCCTTATCATCACCGAAGGTATATGTGAACTACTAGTCTGAAAAACCTTATAGTGTGAAAGGAGCCTTATTATATTGGTTCTCACAATTTTTTTAATACTTCGAAATATTTTATCTGTTATATCCAGATCACGACAAAAGAAAAATCTTCAAGTTTGTGCGTTACGAGTTGAAACATCGTTCAAATCAGATAAAAGCGCGAATCGTTTTGTCTCGTTTATTATGAATTATTTATCTTTGTCCAAGAGGTTAATCGGCATTGCTAGGGATATTTAGAAATCATCGTTTGAAATTTTATACCGATTGAACTATTTATTCTAAAGACTGCTTTCGTAGAACGTTTCCACAGTCACACGAAAGATTAGTTTCATTATAGAAAGTCTTATTTTTGCCATCCTACTCTGGAGTAATTCTGACACAGCTGTCATTAACAACATTCTGAGCAGATGAAAATGGCTGCTGAAAGCGCTTGTGAATAAGAAATAAATAACTTATGGGAAGACAAAAATAGGACGTTATTTACTTAATCAACCAGCCAGCCATTAATGAAAACTTCTAATTTCCTTAGATGTTTAGAATCAAACCCTTTTGAGTCAGACTCGCAGGAAAAATATGGTGAGCCCATTGATCAAGGGTTTTATTAGTTACAGGTTATAATACCGTTTAAGAGTCTTCCAGTTCTGCTGAAAAACTTAAAACTTTTCTTATCAAAATCTCTTGTAACTTTCAAAAACTGCAGGAATTCCTTTCAGTGTGTTGATGAATATTACCCCTCTGAGCCGTGGTTCCGTGCTCTTAACGGAATCTATAAATTGTCTTGAGGCAGCCTGTAGGTCCGTGAGAATACACGGAATGAAATCGCCTGACCTGATAAGAGCCCGAATTTGTACACGATCTTTTTATGTCTTCTCTTTGGCAATCACCTCAACATTTCCTCCTAAATGTATTTTCAAAAAAATGCTAGCACGTATGTTATTGGACTTTCATTTCATCCTGTTCCCGTAAACATCTGTGTTTCTGCCATTATAAACACTTATATGTGTATCTTGAGTGTTTCTTTCCTTTGGGGCCGTTACTAGATTCATATATATGGCTGTTACGGCCTGCTTCACTTCTAGCATGCAATTTACCGTTGCATTCTTGCTGCGCATTGAATATTCATTATTAGTTATTCGATAAGGCTTTGGCTCGATCTCAATGATGGATGTTACGATCATTTTATAGCCTTCTGTACTCCATTCAACTTTCACGTCTGGCAGTGCTAATAATTTTGTAGGTTTTTTACTCCTTAGCCTCATTGGTCCGACGAGAATTTTACAACTGTATACAAATACAATTTAGACTGTGAATCGGCCTGAATTATGTAACTTTTGGTCTGTACGTGTGTTAGGGGTCTTTATAATTTATAACATATGTCTGGTTGTTGAAGGTGGGACCCAAAAGAGATCATATCTTGTTATTCGTTTTTTCTTGGTGACCCTTTAAAATAATTTTACCAATGGGGTGTGGTCCAGTAAGCACTGTGAAAAAATAGAATCTGTTACAGAATATTAAACTGTAGATATTGTTCGACAAGGACTCTGCGAAGTCAATTCTTGAATGATATTTTTTAATTCGAGGTATGCCTTTTAGCTTTTATTATTATTTTATTTTCGCCCTCTGTGTGATATGTTGTTGCCCAGAACTGTATTTATTAGCTTTAATTGATTCTGTTTTTTTGATGAATTTTCTTTGTGGGTGAGATACTAGAGAACCCTAGGCGCTAATCCTGTTATCTGTTAAATCTTTATTTATAATAGATTATAATAGATCTCTTCTCAGATTTCTGCCGGTGTTATTTACAATATTTCCGGGGTTCGAAAGAGCACGAGATGCGTTCCATTCAGGCAGAGAGGAGATCTGTAACTGTCGGATGGCATGACCCGTAGCGTGTTCTAGGTTAATAACTCCAAGCCTGCGCCGAGTGTCGAGCTCCCTTCTTCATGCTTATGATATTTATCTGCTTCTCGGGGCATCGACAGGACAGCTCCTCGGACAGCTACAGTTACAAGGCAGCTCGGGAGCACAGGACGGACTCGTGCCGACCCGCATTGAGGCGACAGTGACCCGCTTAGCGGATCCCACGCCTGGCCCATCACACTGGATCAGTCACTCCGCTTATGACCGCACTTTCCTTTTTACTCCTCAATGGATCATCGATTTTCTATAGTCGGCTCTCGGTTCTTTTTCTTCTTTTTAGAGCCTGACCAACGCACGGTCCGGTTAAAAAGCCGCAAGTAACTCGTCGAATTAGATCGTAGTTATTAAGACATGAAATTCTGCTGCCGGGTAAAAAAAATCATCAGTCATCCTAGCCAATATTCCAGATAAAATCCCGATAATCCTTTGTATGAAATGTGACAATAGATGAAGATACTCAGTGGTCTCACTAGAGTCCTTAAGTACATATTAATATATAATTACATACTGTATACGTTTTTTTAAATTTTGATCGATTGAATTTGTTTACAGTCTGTATCATACCTACCTTGGACAGCTGACACATGATGACATCCTGCTCAGTAGACAATTTCAAACCTCGGCTTGCCATGGCCAAGGTTTTTTTCTTTGAGAGGTGAGTCAGGTCGGGTTTGACTCAGCCTCGTGTGGAAAAATGAGTAACTAATACAAAACTAGCGTATTCGATTAAGAAAATTGAATTTAAGGTTGATGCGCCTAGTCCTGTCAGCACTAACACCTCAAGTTCATTTCAAATTTGACTTGTTGGGAAATTAATTGATTGCACGGAATTAATTTCATTGTAAATGAATAAATAATTGTACAGTTTGAGCGTATTAACCCGAGAGCACCGCGGACGCAGTAATGCTGTATACTTACCCGTTCTATGCGCTTTTACTTATTGTTAAGCTCATTTTCTTTCTGTGTGTTAACTTTCGTTTTGCATACTCTCCTAACTGTCTCTTTGTGTGTAAAAAAAAAAAAGTGACTTTCTCAGCGACTTTATTGCTCTATTTTTAAAAACTTTACAATGTTTTTGGATTGAGTGAAATTACATTTTAGACTCGACCTTAGACTTAGACAAACGAGTTTTTTTAATTCTCTATTAACTCTAGGATATTTTTTTTTTTTTTAAATGCAATTTCAATTGAACTTTTTTTGAAAACCGCATCTTAGTTAAACATAGAGGCATGCAATAGAACTTGGATGCTCTAAGAACGAAACAGACCCTTCATCAATTATCAATTTTGCAATTAAAAATTCTGATTTAATGATTTCATTAAAATGAGAAGTATTCATAACTGAACGCCTGATCCTTCTAATTTAGGAATATGACGTAGAGGCTATGACGCGTTACAAGTTAAGAAATAATCGTTGGTATCACTTGTTACCAATGTTTGTTTGAATTGGAGTAATTTTTCATAGAAGGCCAATTGATGTCCGATCGACGGGAAGATAATGACGATACAGTAAGACTTTCGACTCTTATTGGTTAGTTCGTGAGAATGGCAGATATGCTAACTGACTTTTGATTTTAGGATACAGATGTATTGCGCTAAGAGACCTTTTTTCTGCCAATTTAGATGCAATGATACTTAAGTGTTGCCGTTATTACTCGTGGCATGCTGTATTTTGTTAGTTTACTATTTTATTCCTTGTCGGCTGCAACTGCAATGAATCTAATAGACGATTTTTTTTCAGGGCTAAATTTGGCACCTTCTATGGGAAGAGTAACTGTTCCGCTCAACAGTTAAACTCCCCCCAATGCTTTCCCCTGGCCATCAGCTTCATGGAAGCCTCAGCGTTTTCGCTACGGCCACAGCTGTGAAGTATTGGCCACGTCTGAGTCCGGCCAGTGTGTGATGATCTTATTGCACCGTGGTAATGGCGGGTAGTTGACCACTAACGACCCGTAAACGGTGAAGAAGCCCGTGAGAGGCATGCAAGTGGCAGGGTAGCTGGCAGACTGTCCGCTGGAGGGACCAGATGCCTCCGCAGCTCCAGTTCTCCAGGCGTCAGACCGTTAATGGAGAACGGTGGACGGAGGTTTCGGCCGATTAGTCTTCGGCTCGCCGTGTCCTATAGCCTTCGACTGCTTTTGTCTTCTTGTCTAGGCGCCGGCAACCGTTAGCACCGTTTAGCTCCTTCTTTCTTCCTATCTCAGGGAAATCCGCTATTTAGCCTGTAGTCGCATCGTGATTCACAAAAAAACCGCCTATTGAAATTCATATTAATTTACATCCCGTTATTAGAACCAAGTCTTAGTGGCATTCACCGAAGGAAGGCGTTAAGGAACAGTGATACAAATATACACTTCAGAAGAGAACCATCGAACTTGTTTTAGAAAGGAATAATGAAAGAAATTTACGGTACCACTTTAGATATTTTCACTGTCATTGAAAGTTACCTTTGGATGGATCAAACATGACGTTGTAATTACAACGGCATCCTGTATCAACATGGTCGTGATAACGTGCCAAGGTGCATCATAGTTCTACTTTGCTCCTCGATTTGAGTAGGTTTCTTTTAATACTGAGCTAATAAAACATAACATTTATTTACATGAGTACCGAATCCGAAGTGTTTCTGGCATTTTCTGCTACTCTGTCTAGCTAGCGCAGTCAATTCTTTCCCATTCTGGAGATATCAATCAATTCCTCCGTTTTTGGGTCGGACCCTCAGTATCTATAATTGATATCAATCTTTATTATAACAGTGATACTGTTATGATGGTGAGATGAGACTATTTTATTAGGTTGAAAACACATTTGAATGTTGCTGTACCCTTTTTAGCCTTTTTTTATCGACGCCTGCACATTAAAAAATGAGAAAAGTTGATCATGAGTTCGTTTCCCCTGAAGCTTACAAACACTAATATATGTATTCGCTAATATAATTTCGCTCTCCCTTCATTTTTTTTCTTTTTGCTCTCCACTATACAAAGAAAATTCGATTAATAAACATTCAAATACAAAAAAATGTGCCAAATCTGTTCATCCACAGCATTTTTCGCAAAAGCTGATGACCCTTAAAGTTCCTGATGAATTATTCTAGAACCTATGGGTTTCCTTACTTTTCCCTTTTACCTTACTTACTTTTGTAATAGAAATTTAAATCTGAATATTGTGCGTAAATAAAAATAAATAACAATCCAATAGGTGCCAAAATTATTGATTTTGACATACTTAAACAATGTTGGATTAAAATTACGATCCGAACAATTCGTTTTGTGATAATCAAATGTTGCGTAACATCATCGATACTTAATGATTGATCAAGGCATCGGAGCGAAGTGAGACTTCCGAGAATGTGTTCTCCAAATGTTTTCGTAGTATCCGTTTCACAATCATAACACCAGATCTCCAATCGATCTTAGTGTCTAGTCAATTAACCACGCTTCTTCTCAAACCTGATGGGCGTCCTCTATAACGAACTCGGTGCCTATGACGTTCCGAGTATCTAAAACGCCTACACTTCGTTAAACCCCAGCTGTTTTTTCTGTCAATAGTATGGCCAAATGGAATTAAACAATAAACTATATATTTTACCTGATTCTTCATCTCTAAGGGAGCAATCCTGGTATATTTTTCGCTCTTGGTTTAGATTCTCAGGAGGTGCTTGCAACATATTTTCATCTTCAATCAAAGGGGGATGGTACTTAACCCTTTAATGGGTTGGGTGCAAGGAACCTGTGGTCAGGGTTAACCACATCACATAAATAACAGCTGGGCATGAAACGGTTCATGCTTATATAGTTCCTGGACCTCATGGGTATTCAAAGTTTACTTTTTTTGTATATCATATTGCTATATTTTATTTTATTATTTTTTTTTTAACGTTAACTTTTTCTGGAACGACTTGGAAATTCTACCAAATGTAACTCTTATTGCTCAATGCTGTGGAAAGGTTCGGCCACTACATTCGACGGGTTTTAAAGTGCAGTAATATTGTGTTATTGCAGAAAAAAAAAACTTTGTAGTTAGTAAATGCCTTGTGAAAATTGTTGTTATTGACCAAGTACATGTTTATATTGATATAAAGGTTCTGTCTGGGTTATCACCGAACTAACGATTACATTCCGCATTTGACGCCCTATATGCCAGCGTATAAGAGCGTAAATAAATGGATTGATACAATTCCATACGTTCTCCATACAGTCATGTTACAATAACAATTGACAGTTACCCCTAATGGATACTACAGTTATATAAATAAGTGAGACAGCTTAAAACCGGTTTAGCCAAGAATGAAACGTTTTTTTTTTTACTGCTTGCACCAAAGCAATTATCAAAACTAGGTTTAATATCTTATTACTGTTATTATGTTACTTTCATCTATGCATTATAAGTAGGTTACTCTCGTTAGGATACCCCCTATTTTCTTGACTATAAAGAGAATGGTATTATAAATAAACAATCCACATCATTTTAAACACAATTAAATAATAATAACTATAATAATAATTATAAATAAGTTCGCTAACTATAATTTTTTTCAAAATAAAGTACTGCTGACGATTATCGTTGCTCCGTCGTTTGTCAGCGAATTCATGACGAGTTTAATTGTTGGTTGATCACATCAAATGACAGGTCGATATTAACCCAAAATTAACATTTATAACAAGTACTGCTTACTACTACTATCCTACTATTAGCTATTACTATCCTTGGAAATGCCACAGTTAACTTGAAAATCTATTTGTATTAATATGAAACCGTAAGGAGTTTTAACGTAAAAGTAATAAAGAATTCGTTTATAGAGCGAGGCACTATAAAACATACTTGCCAATGGATTGCCTGTTAATAGTTTTTTTTTTTATCAAAGTTTTTCTAGAGAACTCTCCACGTTGCTAGACCAGGTTGGCTAGTGCCGTTAATCCCCCACAAGAGGGTGATAATTTCTTGCATTGTTCCTTTTCTCAAATCTAAAAAACTTGACTCTAGTAAACAGGGGCTATAGTTTTTACTTGTATACTGTTATATTTCTTTTAATAACTTGTCCGACCCAAGCTTACTCTAGATCAGTTGTTCACGCAGGTGTTTCAGTTTTTATGTCGATTGTGACCATGTTTATTATGGTAGTTGGATGGCTTGCTCTAATGTTGTTAAGAATAGAGTATATTATCATATTTATAAATTTACTATTGTATAAAAATAGTCCTTAAATTACACAATATTTACATTTCCACAGTGTTGTGTTGCGTTTTCTCAACCTTCGTTGTCTTATAAGGTATTGTGGTGGTGGTCCGAAATAAATAAATTACTATTCGACTGGAGAGTAACTCGCTCAATTCGCAGCTATCCCTGCCGATAATCTGATTCGTAGCAGGAGAGGAACAGATGGGAGGACCCGTTACAGAAAACACTGGATCACGTCCAAGCGGCTCCGCTAAGAAAAACACCCCGCGGGCCTTCAATCAGGCCGATCTCATGGGTCCGACACATCTTGCTGTACTCCACTTCTTATTACCCCCTTCCCAGGCTTCTGTCCGTTTGTCTGGCACGAATGGGACGTGGAGAGCACCCTCACGGTGAATAATATTATATAAACCGTATCAGAAAAGTCAAATGGATAGAAAATTCATGGCTAAAATTAAAATAGTAGTTCAGATAGAAAATTAGTTACCCATTTAGAAGATAACTGCTGAAAACGCGACCAGAAGGGCTAGGAACTAGGTGGGAAAGTGGGGGTGGGCCTCATAGACGAACTGGTTAGATGAAATGAAAAAACAGGGAAAATTTCCCCCGACGAACGACCAGGCATTACACACCACCGGGTAATGTTCTGGCATCTGCTGTGACTCTCCGAGGTATTGTTAGAGGATTAGTGTTTACTTATGTAGTAGGGAGAAATATTCTTGCTTTAGATGAACCGTGATCAACACAAGCCAGATTTAAGACATAGGAAATGATTAGTAATGGACAGAGAAACCTACAAGATGTTTTTGAAGACTGGCACCCTTCATGGTGATTGAGTAAAATAATAATAAATATATTTAATTTTGCCGGTGGTCGAACAAAGTACTACAACACCAGATTATGAGGAGAATATCTAAATATGAATATAATCGGGTCTGTTTGTTAAATTGATGAGCTACCTCAGGGGTTCAGGAGATATATAATACAAAATGGAAAAAAAGTAAAGTGAAAAAATAATTCTAGTTTTGAAATGATCTAATAAAAAAATGTACTCTTCAGGAATGGATAGATAAAAAGAAGATCTCAAATTCTCATCTCATTTATTGAAGAAAACATTTCGTTGAGCAATTCCTGTCAGAATCAGCTTTTAATGAGCGATGGGAGGGGTGTTGAGGGGGAAACACGCCTGGGTCATTGGGGGAACGGGTCTCTCTCCCCTCCCTAAAAATCAGCTGTGTTACTCGTTAAATTTTATAAATCTTATATAAATTAACATTTTTTTACCAGCCATAACTGAATCTCGACGAACTATTCGCTGATCTATAATAATGAAAGGAAATTTTATAAAGTTTTTTTTTTCTTTTCTTCGTACTTGCTAACTTCACCCAACTACGTCCCTTCGTCTCAAAATTATGATGTATAGTGTCCTCCGGCCAGCTCTGCTGTACGATGACTTACTGTATACTCACTTGACTGACAATGCAGCTAAAAGTTTTTAGCAATTTCATAATGGGATCATGAGAAAAGTGAGACATACCACTCTCGAGAGGTTAAAGATCGCCGACCTTCACCCGTTGCTTGGTGTTTATCCACCGGAGACGCATCCAGTTTTTTGACTCGTTGCAGCACCTAATAAACCCTGTATTTAACACTATGACCCAATCACCTTTCCTTCATAGCAACTGCCTGTTGAGATTTTGGTGTTAGATGTTTGTTAGTTTTGGTCTATGATTCATAAGGCGAGGTCCATCACTTAAACATGTTTAGACAATGTATAATGTGCATTATACTTTTGTAACAATCACAAATCGTAATGTAAAATTGTTAAAAATTGTATAAAATGTAGCCAAGCTTCAGGGCATAAAATGACTTACTGTAAATAGGTTCATTTATGTCGAACCTATACCAATTTCCGTTATTTATAATAACAAGGGGATATGAAAAAAAAAAAATCAAATTATGTTCAGTGTATCGTTTAAGCTGGTTTTCTCTTACCATTATATTATTTTGGTGAGGGCATTTCGGCAGATATACAAGTCCCTTGTCTTTGTGTATTCTATAACTAAATAAATCTATCTATTTCATCTATGACGAGTGATCATAAAAACAAACACAATTGCGTTGCCATTGTAAAATTGTATTTTTAGAAAAGGAATTGATTGTCCTTTTAAAATAGAGAAACTGAAAATAAGATAATTATTCTTAATAGGTAACTTAAATGTAGAGGTGCTAGCCATCTTTGGCATTACTACGTTCAAATTGGTGAAACTCTTAATATATAAAGCATACAACTTTCTCTTAGCTGTCAGTGTTGCGTGCAGAAAATGCATTAAAATCTACCGTTGAAATAATCACAACCAGTAAATGTACTCTTACGTTGCCATAAAATAAATTGTTTTATAGCAGTAATGCAGGTTATGGAATGTATGTTACTGAGAATAGTTAGCTCTGAATTGAACTGGATACCCTTTGGGGGCTTTTCTGAAAGCGTTCAGGTCGTTACAGATAGGAGCTTCATCGTGTCTTAGATTTATTACCAAAGGCTTTTAACTTTGCATTATCCTGGGCTGCTTGCTTCCAGTGAAGGTTCAATTATATCCAGACTCACGTA
Organism: Acanthosoma haemorrhoidale; assembly: GCA_930367205.1. Taxonomy (NCBI): domain Eukaryota; kingdom Metazoa; phylum Arthropoda; class Insecta; order Hemiptera; family Acanthosomatidae; genus Acanthosoma; species Acanthosoma haemorrhoidale. Next base: position 79,935,803 of record OV884015.1, on the reverse strand, counting down.
CTTTAATTGCCTACTTAAAAAATACTTTGCACGAGTTCTATGGATGAAAATACATTTTGATTCATACATTATTCTATCTGCCTCGTCAGCTTCCCTCAATACTTCAACAATAAGTTGAGTCGCCCTAAATTAAACTTAATTTCCTCAGTTTAATTATTAGTTAAAAACAAAGTCCTGCATTAATCCATGGCTCATCTAATAATTATTAATTGGTATATGATCGATGACTGATAGTAAAAAAAACAACGCTTGTTATCGCGGGGGGGGGGGAGAAATAAAAATGTCCACCCTTCCTGTTTTTTTCGCTTTTGAGTGTCATGGCTTTCAAATCGTTCTCCTGGACTTTCGATCCATTATATGTAGGATATATAATAAATAAATCTATGTATTGAAACGAATTAAAATTTGTTTAATAATCGATGTGAGTGAAATAAAATGGTGAGTATGCTGACCCTGTTTATTAGTACTATTTAATTCATGTTTTTTGTTTATTTTTTTAGGGGGGTTTAATCACATAAACACAGGTAAGATACAGCTTATTGTCTAGAAGTCGGTACTCTTTCCTCCAGGTAATTTGCTAAACTTGAGGGTCCACTATCGATCAAGATGGCCCCGTCATTTTAAAGCTATTCGCCACTGTCTTCGCTGATTGACCGGTAATTGGAAACGAGATAAACGGCATATCATTACCTTATCCATTAGTTCTAAAGCCTAGAATTTAGTAGTTTCCGCTCGTTATCTTGTGCTGAGTATGTTGTTAATGTTTAATGTCATTTTAACTAAATAAATTTGACGTGTATAGAGCTTTCCTATTCTTATTGAATTGTGTCAGTTTTTCATGACTTTATTTATACATTCCCATTAGAAATAGATACATTGGTATTTTATATAATGATGGAAAACCCCAGTTTGCAATTGGCAATAGGAAAACTACTAATTCAGAATCCGAAATGGCTATAGTGTGTGATGCCTTTGTCTAATATAAAGTGCTTACTTATCATTCAAATGCTGTAGTGATAATTCTGCTGAAAGTTTCACTTGAAGATTAAAACGAACTAATAATAAGTGATTTTAAATAACACCAATGTAAGTTTCTTTTCAAAAGCTTATCAATTGATAGAATAAAAAATATCTAGGGAGTAGGGTAGCACATTCTAAAGATAATTTCGTTCGTTAAGAATATGCCCTAGGACATTTTATGATTTCTGAGCATTTCTTACATCGCGTCTAACTACCAGCTTTGCTCCTGACCATTTTGCAATATTTTTCTTTAGTCCATAGTCCCAGAATACCTGAATCGTTATATAGTACCTAAAAGTAAATACGACAGGTTGTTTTATGAATTATATAAATTATATTGCATTTAAATAAATCAGTTCATGTACAGACCTCAGTTCTTACTCCTGATATCAAATGTTATTCTTAATTTCCTTCTGTTATGAAACACGTTACAATTTATAGTAAATACAAAAGTACATAATCGAATATAAAACCTCCCTTAACATACTTATTTTATGCTTTAGTTATTCGAACGCTTTATTTTACTGTTAGTGTTAATTATGTGAGACTGTTACCCGTTAGCAACGTTGAAAGCTTCCAAAAAAAGAAGCGATGTCTGGTTGACAGGGACCGTTAACGAGGCGAGGTAGTAGTGACAACTTACGGAATGAACTTATCGATCACCAGTGAATAACTGTTTAAAGGATTGTTTTGGAGATTTAAAAAAACTGATGTTTAAATAATCCTTTGGTATTGCTTACTGTTTATTTTATTTGTACTGATTTTACTTCGGTTGAAAAAATTTCATTAAATTAATCTTTTTAAAAAATAAAATGAAGGGTAATAGAGGGAGATATGACGCTACTCATAATATACCTAATATATGCATTTTCTATATGATTTGATTTGTCTTATTGAATGTGACAGTCATGTGGATTTTGGAGGTCTCTGGGACGTTTGCAAATACTGTATGAATGAGCGAGTGAATGGCAATTGTAAATATTGTATGAATTAATTTATCACAATTACATATCGCCCAATAAGACAGATTGAAGATATAGAAGTTTCAATACAGCTGTTTTTTTCTAACGACTTATGTGCAACGATGTCTATGGATTGGTTGTGGGTTGCGTCTTTAATAAGGAATGCCATTTTTTTCTGCCCATAAATATTTATTTCGCACCACAGCGCTTTGAGGTAATGAAATTAACATCCATAGTGAAACTCAGTTATAATAGTCTTTAGATTATATGAAAACATGTTTTTTATGAAACATGTGTGTATTGCCATTGGTTACATTAAAGTTCCACCAAAGATAGAAATTTAATTACCGAAAACGCCGTGGTGTGAAATAAATATTCAGTGACAGAAAGAATGTCTTTTATTTGTCATAACCCTCTTAAATTGCTGTAACGCTAATAAACTGTTTTGCGCAGACAAAACAAACTAGCCTTATTGACTCGTATGCATAATATCGATGCTAACTGTATTTCTGTCAATACTGTGATGATGTTTCAAACAGAAATTAAGAACGTGATACGTTTTCTCCTCCTTGATGGCAGCTGCTAAAGAGATGAAGTGATGGATGAGTTGTTTAAGCTGCTCCTGATTGGAATATAAAAGCTATAAGAATCATATAAGAAAGCGGTGCCTTCATCACCGGTGCCAACTCAGTCCCATAACAGTAAGCCACTCAGACCATTTAAACTTTTTTCTCTTTCAAAGAAACTCAATAGCCAGAATGAAATCATCGTCATTTCACTTGCAAAAAGTCTCGTACGGTGTTTAAATTGTCGGTAAGCGCCTAAGCGCTCTTTAATTTGATTATAAGTCTTTTTCTACGCCCTGTACGCGCGGGTACGTCTTCTGGGGCAAGAGGGGCCCATTTTCTCATGACCATTTCCTGCGAACTGTCACCAAGTCTATGTTACTGATCGAGCAATTATTATAATTTTTTGTTTTTTTAATGTTCCCCATGTATTAGAAGTCGCAAGCGTGCTTTCCTTTCTACATTAGATATCGGAAAGACCGAAGAATTTAAAAAATGTTACATAAGTATATATTATTTCCACCCACCTGAAATGACTGCTTTCTAATTTTGGTTCGTTTTTGCCTTATAACTCGGCTCGAATTACTAATTGTAATTTTAAAAAAATAGTGATTAGGAACAGTTACTTTTTTACCGGCAAAAAAATATCGGCAAAAATGTATTTGAATGGATTAAGGCCTATTTATTTAGTGTCTTATAAAACACTATCTGCAACGATCTCCTGACATGTGGGACTGGGGTGCCTCCTAGACCCGCCGGTTCCGAGGAGCTCTCTTTCTGGTACTATCTTAGGCTCACGTCGATGGCTCCAAAACAAAAGATAACAACTAATTTCATAATAATAATAACGAAAGTCATTCACGAACGGTCCTATACTACAAGGTGTTTAGAGAGAGTGGTAACCGCAAATTTCACGTTTAAATTAGTATTATTGGCCCAATTCACATCGTGATGATTCAATTATAAAAATATCTATTTATTTCTTCGGTTTTGGACTTCCTGTGCTTTAAACAACAATTTTTTTTTCCAATTTAAGACAACTGGTCAGCTTAGATGTTGTACGTCGCAATATTGACAAATTTTCGGAAAGAACAGAACTTGGTGTTTTTTTTTAAATATGCCGGCTTTCCCATTGCTAGTGTTTGTGGTTGAGAGTATAGAAAAGAAAATAGCATAGTGCATCTTGCCTCAATGTACAGTTTTTTGTTATGAGAGATGTATATAGATCCTTTATTCATATTACTTATTATACAATTTTTATCAATTTTACACCGCGATTTGCTATTGTTACAAAGGTATAATATACATTATACATTCATGGTCTATACATATTTAAAAGTGATGGGGTTACCTCATGCATCATAAAACTTAAAACTAACTTACATTCAACAAACAAAATCTTAACCTAATTTTCCCCGACACACTGGGTTTCATAAATGATCTCACCTGTGGATGATCTCAACCACCGAGTCATAAAAAAAAAAAAATGGGTGTGTCACTTTTCGTAAATTTTAAAGTGGCTTTTGTCAATGTTCGGTGACGAGATGAGTTCCCTAAATACCTCTCTCAAATGTCGCCCTCGCAGCTATTCTTTTCTTAATGGTACGCGGAGGAGGTCAAGTCGAAAGGAGCCCAGGATGCGGGCACAGAACCCTAGGTACCGTGTATCAGCCGTGCCGTTGTACACGCGAGAGTCCCATGGAGCTCTAATCTGCCGGGCACGACTCCCTGCACACCGGCCTTTCCCCTGCAATCACAACAGGGGCCACCTTCCTGTGCCTGAGGAGGACTTAATAACATCTAGCCTCTTGGCTGCTCCGCCCCCTTCTATCATCGGCAAGAGCCTTCCCTGGATCTGTGTCTCCGTCAACAGGGTACGGGTTGGCTTAGGTGTTCTTCTGCTCTGACAGCGACCACTCAAGACCCTAGTAGATAATAGTTACATGGTGGGCTGGTGATAATTACAGGTACTTCCAAACTCCGGTAGTTCCTGGTCTCTTTACTTGGTAAAATAGAAATCCTAGGATTTCAAATAGAAAAACTGAATTGTTTATTTTTATCGAAATGTATTCATTGTTACTTCAAAGATGTTCCGTTCATATACTTCATTGTTGAAGACATACAAACAACCTTTACCAAACCAGGAATAACTCCCTAGTTTTGCATATTTCTTCTTCTGTCTAAAGACTTGTTTTTAATAGGTATTTAGCAGTTTTCTCGTCCTTGATCATGGAATGGAAAAACACTACAATTATGTCCCTAAGTAAAAAATTGTCGACAGTATTAACAACTTTGTACATGTTTATCCCCCACCTCCTCCCTAAAGTCCCAGCAACCCATACATATTGTTGATCGGTACTTTGAGGTCTTTAGTCGGTCAAATTTATCACTGGGGATAACCAGCATTCACTGACACCTCTCTTCATTATTTGATAAAGAACTTGGATTGGAGCGTTCCTTACTTTTCTCTATTTCATTGGGGAAATCGTGATCTGTCGCGATCTGTGAAAATTTGGCATATTCCATTTAATATTATTATCAAGAAAAACAGTTTTTGTAATAAGACGAAAAGTATGCCTGATAGCACATTTATATTTTTTGAATCACTAAAAACTATGCGTTATGTGTAACTAACCCAGTCCAAAAATCTGATGACGTGAGCAGATTCTATCGGGAAGATCTGAAGTACGTGAGCCCTTTCTATGTCGGGCACTGGTTCATTATTCGGTCATGCAGACCCCAAAAACTAAACTCATCCTCATAACAGGAAGAAAACACTTGAGTAATTTTTTTGGTGTTTTTATTCCATGTACCGTTTTTTGGAACTCGTTGCAGATCCGCCCACCATATTTTTAGTTCTATGTAGCTCTGCAAATAGTTCATTGTATGGGAAAACTGAAATTATTTATTAGTCCCTTAAATTGATATAAAAAAGTTTTGTAAAATTCAATCTGAAAGGAATTTATAGTTTTAAACGTAGAAGATTTCTTTTCTGTAAAAATTGCAGCTCTAATCCTTTATCTCTGTGTCTTCTCATTCGATTGAAAAACAAATTCCCACATTTAAGGTCCCACTGTCTATTTTTATGTATTTACAATTTAATAAATATTTGAGAGATATATCTGGATTTGTTCCTTGACGTTCTAAATGTATGTAGTTATTAGTACGTGTTTATATATCATGAAAAAATGACGTAAAAAAGGTGATGGGGAGGTAAGGCGACTAATGATCGGACCCAAAACCAATAATAATGTGCTTATCTAAATTTTTCCTTGTCACCTTCAAAAAATAAAATAGTGATATCATTTAAACTAATCCTCTCTTGACTCCTGTTTTTTCGTATAAAAAAAATGTCCTTATGTACTTAAAAAGATCGTCAAGGGATTTGTTCCTTGAGGTTCTAAATTTATTCAGTTATTAGTACGTGTTTATATATCATGAAAAAAGTGACGTCACAAAAGCTGATGGGGAGGTAAGGCGACTAATGATAGGATATAAAACTAATGATAATGTGCTTATCTAAATTTTTCCTTGCCATCTTCAAAAAAGAAAATAGTGATATAATTTGAACTAATTCACTATCCTAAATTTCTTGAGTTCCCTTTTCTCGTGACCATTTCCCCAAATAGTCATTACTTTTAATGTAATAAAAATGTCCTTATGTACATGAGGATCGTCATGGTATGTGTTTCTTGACGTTCTTGACGTTGAGTTTATTAAGTTTACATGTTTATATATCATAAAAAAATTATATGTATCTTCCGTTTCCATTATTGGGCGCTGACGAAGCCCTAACCATCTAGCCAGATGAAGATTTTTGATAGTAAGAAGATAAACTTTTTATGAGAAGTTGTTGAGAGGCCTTTCCTGCTCGTTTTCTTCAAAAAATGAAATAGTTACATAATTTGAACTAACGCACTCTCCTAAATCTCCTGACTTCCCTTCTTTCCTGACAATTCCCCCAAATAGTCATTACTTTTAATGTGACCGTCCTGCGCCTATAGCGTAAATAAGAGGATCGTCATGGGATTAGGGGCGCCCGTTATGCTTGGTCGGAGACATCTGTATCCGACCCCGGTGAAAGTTGATGTCTTTTCATATCAGTGCTTCTGATTCGTCGCTCTTTTCCACTTTCGGCCCAGGCTGTGCATTAGTGATGCCTCGTTGACCGCCCTCGTCGTCATCCCTGTAAAAAGTTTCTTCAAATCGCTTAGCCGCCGTTTATCACTCGGTGTTTAGTCGAGGCTGTGGTTTTCATATCTTTCGACTTTCGTCTTTATCCGCATCTTATCGTGCCTTTTTCTACCATACTGAAAAAGTCGTTCTTTCAGTTAAGACTGTCCATTGCGCCGGGAGATGCGAATCAGGGAGACTTAAGTTACAAAAAGCTGTTCTCATGTTTAGACTATTTTAAAGAGATGTCTGCAAATGTCTTTAAATGAGGCGATGCATGTCTTATTTCCATTCCGTTCTTTCAAATCGGACTTATCTTCTCTTGTATCTATGTAAATTCCGTTCGAAGATTCTACCGCTAGGAATTCGTATTGAATTTCATTAGGTTTATTCTGTACGTTAAAATTAATTAGAATGGTGAATGACAGAAATCTTTAACGATTTATTTAAGTTTCATTTTGGGATGGCAAATAGGAAATCTCGAATAATGTACAATTAAAGAGTCGTATTCTCATTTTTTTTTTCCGTTGAATGGTGTTTGTTGCTGAGTTGTAGTTGACCCATCATTGGGCGCTGATGAAGCCCTAACTAGCTAGCCAGATGAAGATTGTTGATAGTAAGAAGGTAACATTTTATGAGAAGTTGTTCCTGCTCGTTTCCTGTGACCGAGATGAAGTGTCTGCTTGATACCGCAATCCTATTTTTGGCATGTATTTCCTGTTCATTGCCATGCCATTAGTTTCGTTTGTTCGCTTCTGTCTATCTTCTAATACTAATAATAATACATACGTGGCAAATTATACATGTACACGTATTATTCAAAACGCAATACAAAACGAATCAATTAAACATAGACAATAGTAATAGACAAATCCTTAATTCTCAAATTTCCCTTATAGAAATTGTATATTTTTAAATTAGTACCGGATTAAAGTTAATTTATTTTGTTTCTATTGTGATATACGGTTAGAAGGGAAGTGATATTTAAATTATCCACGTTTACATGAAGATCCGATAAGGCCACCTGATAAAAAAATCTGATATTCCCTTATGGAAAGTTTTGAAAAAACCAGTTATTTGAGTGTTGATGGCATTAAAGCTTATCACTCGTTAATTGCCATTCCATTAGCCCGTGATCAACTGCTTACTATAATTTCATTTATATTCGATCAGGCAATTTTTATTCAGTTGGCCTCTTGACTCAGTTCTGTTTCGTTTTGACATTTACTGGATTGTTCTAGAATTCTTCCAGGATTAGACCCTTTCGCTTGTGACCGTTACTCCTCCACCGGCCCATTTTCTTCAGCCCCTCTATATGCAGAAATTGAAGATGTTGGAATTCTCAGTTTAAAATAACTGATGAAAATAAAAGTAATAAAAAATAAAATGTCTTCCCACAACATCTATGTCAAATCCAACTATATTTACATTAAAAAAAATCTAGTCTTATAACAAAACATCATCGCTCTTGATTTTTACATATAGAAGTTTTTTTATTGTTAATAATTGTTGTAATTGATTGTTAATTGAGAAAAATATCAATAAGAATACATGACGACAAAAAAATAAAAATTAGATGGGACAAGAAAAAAATGTCTTCAATAATATTTATGCCCTAGGCCTTAGTTTTTGGGTAATTTATTCTCGCCATGTTTATATTTTTCTATTAATTTTGTGGTTATCCCTTTTAAAATATCTAGAATATAACCAGCTTTGGATACTTCTTACGACTAATGTATAGTGCCATATTTAAAAAAAAATACTGTATACACAATATATATAAGTTATTCACCGCCGGGTAAGATGTGAAAAGAGAAGAAAAACGGGAACAAAAGACTAACTCGGGTTCTCGAAATAGACCTCTTTATCTGTAATCCGACATATTTGGGATCATGGGATGTTTACGTCCCATGACCGATTAGTTTCTAATACAGAGCTGTCTCTGACTTTAACTTATATATGTGTATGTGTATATATAAATATATATATATATATATATATATGTATGTATATATATTATATTATATATATTCTCGTTTTATATGTGTCATCTTGCCCCGGCTCACGGCTGATGTTCGAGATGCATTCTTTGTATTTTTTTTTTTACATATTGTCGGTTGATTTTAAAAAGTATAAAACAATGTCAGCGCAAGAAAACAATCATGTATCTGCTAGTTTTGTATAATTTAAAACAGTGATACCAATAATAAATATGTAACTAGTTGATCCAAGTGTAAGCTGCCTCACCATACTTTTGCACTATTAAAAGAGATTTTATCTTAAAATTTTGTTACCTACAAAAAAATGTCTTGGGACGTAAATTCGCAATTTCTATTATTGGCGATTAGTGCTTTATTTATTTTATTTTTTTATGGCATGTCATTGTTGCCTTGTTGTTCCGAAATTGGAGTATCTTTAAAATTCATTTTGCGTTACCTAAGTGTACACTAATGTGTCTTTATCCCAGGGCTAAAATGATATGTTTAAAATCTTTAAGCTTTTGATCTGTCATTTGCGCGTTAATTACATTTAGTGAAACAGGTTTTTTTCATGTTTAATTTGTTCTCTATAATTTTAATATAGTATTTTAACCAGTAACTAAGCACATTTCACCGTGGCGTTCACTTTAAAAATTTCACACCGATTTTTTTTAGCTTAGTTATAATAACAGATTGACAGACACATGGACCCCATACTTGAATTAATGTAGAGCCTATATTCCTCCAGGCTTCTTATTTGAGCATGATGTCAGTGATGATTGTAAGCAATAAATTGCAAACTTTATGACATAATGCTGCATAGGTATGAACTGCCAAAAGAAGCTAAGCAAATGGAGAATAGATAATGTACGTAGGCTAATAGTTATTGCTTGTACAACGGTACCGCCACTCGGAGGACACAAAAAAGGTTCAGTAACCAACTGTTATCTTAGCATTATGTATCCTGCACTTAAAGTGCTACTCAACGCACGCACATGCGCGCGCACACACTCACGTGTATACCATTAATAACAATTTTATAAAGAGTATTGAGGAAATAATTCAAAAGGCATAAAATTTAAAAATAAAACTTTGAATATCTTTTTTGTGGCCGCCTTTAATATACCTTAAACTATTTGGCCAAAATCAGAACTTTAAATATTAAGTAGCTTCTGAGCCGGGTTATGAGAGTTCTTAAAAGGAACCGAAAAGGACCATTTTTATATATATATATATATATATATATATATATATATATATATATATATATATATATATATATATACTTATACCCGTTATTCCAATTTACCCACGAACTAATTAGTAACAATTAAAAGTGTGGACATGCGGTAGACTCTCACTACCTTCCTGATTCCACCCGCCTCCTTTAGGCATTCCACACCCTATATCCTTCTCATACATCCTTCAAATGGGGGACTCCCCTTAGTGAAAGGCACTCATTAGCTCAAAATAATTTTCCTTTATTTTTCCCACATCCCATTTTATAAGTTTAAAAGCTAAGAAAAAAAAAAAAATAGAAAGGACATGCGCTTTAGTAAAATAGTACCTGTTCAGGCTCAGGGTGGGTCGATCTCCCGGCCGATAGGCCGACACAGTGCAGCCCCCTTCAGAGGCGGGGCCAGGTATGACCTGGCCGACTACAAACCAATGCCTAGTACCCCTAGGCTCCACCATAGGTAGACTCTAACTACCTTCCTGATTCCACCCGCCTCCTTTAGGCATTCCACACCCTATATCCTTCTCATACATCCTTCAAATGGGGGACTCCCCTTAGTGAAAGGCACTCATTAGCTCAAAATAATTTTCCTTTATTTTTCCCACATCCTATTTAAAAAAAGGACATGCGGATTCATCATTCCAAACCGACTTAATTATTGTCATTAATATTATTATTAATCCAAAGAATATCGCCTCATATTTGAATGAAAGTGTTTCCTTTGTGCTTAGCAATTATTATTTTTGTCATTGTATTTCAATTGCCTTTTTTTACCCACTAGCTGAAATCCTTAACCCTAATCTTGTAGCCGTTTCTTGGTTCCTCGCTTCTTTGAAGCGTCCTCAGATCGTAAGTGCTGATTTTTGTTCATAAGGAAAACCAAGGATTCATTTATACTCGACTTCTTCTCTCTAGACAGTGGAGAGGCGAAAATAAAGTTATTTCCCATGACGCGATAGCTGATTGTCCGATAGCCGTGGTATCCCATCATGCCCGCTTACGGGGCGGAAATAGCCTAGGGCTCCTGACCCCGGGAGGAGAGAACGTCTGGCTGACAAGTGAGCGGTTGGTTACCGATACGCTCCCCGGATACAACCCCGATTGAATACATTAGAATATGGAATAGCCCGTCTCAACACGTGTTTAGACAATAGACCTATTTAAAAATCTTCAATTTAAATAAACGAATCTATTATTTCGCAGTGTTTGGTAAATGAGTCCAGTCTACTTATCCCGGGGAAAGAATTAACATAGATATACCACAAGATCTGAGGGCGAGACAAATTACTTGAAGCATTCGGCTATAAATAAATTATTTGAAGCAAGTACTTCTATTCATCAACCATATGATTCAGTCACCATTGCTGCTAAATGGAGTACGTAAGTTTTATTTGATGATTCACAACTGTGACTATCGTTACATGTATGTGTGTAGAAATTAGTTTTGAATGGAATGAGCCCAAACCCGTAGCGAGGTTTTCAATAAACTTCAAACTGCTTGACAAAAATCAGACTACCAAAACGACTCGAAGAAATAAAGAAAAAGAAATTCCACGAAAGCACGCTGTACTTCCTTGGCCGAATTGGCTTCAAATTAATTAGATAAAGTCGTCGGTAGTATTAACTGTTTGTTACTGATGTAACATTAAATAAATTAGTTTTACCAACGACGTAGGTCATAAAAGACTACACATGTCGGTTTGGAATGTTAAATGCATATATCACACTCTTACATGGCCATGTCCACATGTAAATATCAAACATTGGCATGTCCATCCATGGCATCCAGTGATATTGTTACTGTTGAAGCCACATTTGAATTTATCGTATTGTTATCAATTTAGAAGATCTCTATTCCGACGTCTCCTTAGTAGTCGTTGGATGTTACCAGGTAAGAGAGGTGTAGACAATTCGTGCATCAGTGGGTCTGGGTGCTCATTCCGTGTGTCGTGAAAGTTTTTGTATAGTGTTCTAATTCAGTCGTAAACTTAAGGATTTTTGAGGCCTGTTTGAATAGTTTGATATCGCACGTAAAACAGTGCACTTGTGATGTCTTAGAACTTATGATTGAAAGTCTGTACAGTTTTGACGTTAGTCTTCTTAGCGCATCAGTAAATTTAGGCTCCATTTGTTCAAATTGGTTTCAGTAGTAGTAGTAGGTTTCAGTTGGCAATAGTTTCTGATAAAAGAGAAAGTTGGTCTTGTAGAAGCTTCAATAGTTTGAACTGTTGATGGAGCGTTAGTCGTTAGATTTTCGTGTAAGGTTTAAATGACCCTTCAAGTGTAAGACGTAAGTATTTAACGGTGTTGGCTTGTGTCGAAGTTTAGCTGTCAAAATTAATGGAATGACAGGGTTAGATGTTTGTTTTGTTTATTTCGTTCAATAAAAGATCTGTTTATAAAAGAAAAATGTTTTGTAGAGTAAAAAACGGCTAATTTTGATTTGCTAGAAAAATTATGTGACAGGGCCGGAATTCCATACATACGGTACTTATACTGAAGTTGTCAAATTGCAGATGTACGACTAAGCTACCATAAAATAGTTTAGTTTTCGAGGTTGTTTCACTAGTAATTATTAATTTCTGGAACGGTAATTGAAATAATAATATTCGTTATGGGATTTGATCCCCGACATTCTGCCAATGTCCACAGTAAAGTTGTCCATAGTAAAAATCACAGAAATAATTACTTTAAATTACCAGCCTTGAATAGGACTCAGATGCTGTTAAGCCCAAGCTTGCAATTGGCAAGTGTTCTTGATATTAGATATCGAAAACAATCTACAGCAGAGGTGCAATTAGGGGCCATCTAAGGTTTTATTGCCTAGATACAAGTGGCTCAACTATTGAACCTTTATGGTCGAACCAAATAGCCTTAATGCTTATCGATTGTGAGTGCCGTCTTAAATATAAATGTATACGTACCGTTAGTCGTTCCATTTCATTTATTATTAGATTGTTTTATTAATAATTTTTTTTTAAAAATAAACTCTTGGGCCAAGGACCTTTAACGCATGATGAATTACCCGAGACGCTATCTGGCGACCCAGATATAAAGTATTCATGGCCTTGACTCCTATTGACTGTCGTGCCTATTCTGGGCCGGTCGGTAAATGGCAGATGCTCGGACAACCTCCTTTCCGGGTGTCGGATCGTTTCCTTTTCGTGTCTGTATGGTGAAACATTAGAATGCTAATAATTTTTGGCTGAAGTGAAAATAAATATTCGTTATCCCTGCCGAATATCATTGTGGTAGATGAATGAGACTGATCATTATAGTATATACATACATATATAATATGTATTGTTTAGACCTCTGGTATAATATCACCCTTGCCCCTCTAGGAACAACAACTTTTATATGGTAGGGGTAGGTTCCCGATAAACAGCTGCTTTTAGGAAACAGGGATATCTTTGGTCTTTGTCATTCAGTCAGCTGGGTTGTTAAGCAGTCGCGAGACCTCGTAAGACAGCATTTGACGAGAGACCACATGGAGAAAAGTACTAACCAGGAATGATAAAACTAACCCATTCCCCAACATCGAAAAATGTACCATGTTATTGTTGTTTATAGCAGGTAATTAATTTTTTTAACTACATAAAACAGTCTAGCCTATTATGTTAACATGAAACATTTGACAAAATTGTGCATTAGAACCGTATAGAACCCTAGGAGATCAGATTTAAGAGAACGTATGAAATAAACTAATCTGAATATTTTTAAAAATTAGAATTTAAAAACATTTGAACAAAGAGTATATGTATTACATTGTAACGATATTCTTATGTTAATCCAGCCATGACACGGTCTATTATTTTAGTTGGTCTCGTTTATTCTCTCTGTAATCATTAGAAATCACAAAAAAAAAAAAAAAGTTAAATAAATGACGTAGTCAGTTTTTGACTCTGGTAAATATTTTGCGCTGTTTTCTCAATTCCTTATAACTTGCCTGTTCTAAACATTGTCAGCATTTGTACTAATCACTCCTTGAAATGATAAAAACAATTTAGAAATCTCCAGCAAAAATGTAAAGAAATTGAACAAGAAAAATGACCCAGTTAGGTGGTCATCGGGATCACTTAAGAACGCCGAAAAAGAATACGTGCTCTTCCGACGTCGGTGTCTGGAACTAACGGATACTGCACTGTCCGGAAGTTGTGCTCGGAGGGAATATAGTTTTTCCACGGCCTTCATACCGGGATAGAGAAGGGGAAAAAATCAGGCTGGGCAGTTCCCACAGCTGTTATGCAATTTTTACAAGACTACGGCCCCTTCCTTCGTCTTTCCTACCGCCAATGAAAAACGCCGATTAGCCTCGCTTCATTCCGGATCGAAGAATACTTCGCCAGCGTTTTTGCATATCCCGTTCATGGCTAACATTTCTTTTGTTACTCCATACGCGTTCCTAAACTGCTTCTCCCTCTTTACCTAGTTACATTAGCCCCGATAATGACAGCTAGAAGAAAGAAATTGATAAAAAAATCAAGGACAAAAAAAAAAGGCATGGACAGAATGGTGTTTATTGAATACCTATGAAGGGAAGATGGTCTTTTAGAGGAGAAAAAGTTGGTAAAAACATCCTCCATGAAAGAAAAAAAAATTCTTATTACAAAACACCCTTAATAACCCCTCATCCTCCGGGAGTAAATTATTCTCTCAAAAGATATATATGCTGTTCATTAATGCATTTGCGAGTGGATTATCTTTCGTAAGTCTGTCAGCCTGCTAGTTCTTCAAGTACTACAAATAGTAGCTGCAAGTAGCGATTGTATTGCTGTGCGTATTTTCCTCAAAATTTCGAATGACGCTGATCATATAGCGTGCTGAGAATAGTGAACAAACTCCCAAATCGTCGAGAAATAGTTAAGCCAAGCCAAAGGGCTTGAGACTCGCCTATTTTTATCGTGCAAGAATGGAAAAACTCAAATTCAATATGTTACTGCTTGAGTGCACTAGTCTTCTTTTGGGTGGGGATGGGAATGGTTCTAAGAATGAGAGGAGCTATGTCCAAAGTCAGTGTGGCGTATTTTTGATTTGAGAAACGTTTTAGCCGATTCAACTGTGACAAAATAGGAGATAGGTCGGTATGGCACTCATTATGTGATCTTTTGTTTTTTTTTGGAAATCATCAACGACTACTTTCTCGTAGTTAGGTCACTATTGTTCTCACCAGGTGAAAAGTTAGTTAAGCTGTTATAAGGGAAAGTATGGCGAATTAAATCCGTATATTTTTTACAACATTAATATGAAGACAGTAGTGCAAAAAAAAATCACAGATATATCAACAAAAAATATCATTATCCGGTTTGGTATTAAAAATTTTTCCTCATTTACATACCTGATAAAATTTTGAGTAAATTATCTATTAGATTAAAAAAAATTTTATTGAGACATTGCTATTCAAAAATAACGAGTAGTAAACAAATAATTTAATCAATTTTTTTATAAAAGCTCACAAGATCACTTTTTTCCCCTTATACGCCCTTAACTTGTGTAAATCTCTATTTTTACTTGATTATGTAATTATTATTATGATGAATTATTCTTGGATGGTGGATGAAAAATCAACCCCCAAGGAGACTTTTAACGAATTATTATCCTGTAAAATAACAGCAAAATAAACTTAACTTCTCTTGTGTTATTGGTTAACATTATGTACTTGTTTAAGCGTGATAGTGGATATCATCATGGACTCTTTTTCTTGTTATCCGCCTGGGTTTCCGTGTCCTGAGATATTAACCCCAATTGCCACATGAAGG
Source organism: Acanthosoma haemorrhoidale (assembly GCA_930367205.1). Lineage (NCBI taxonomy): Eukaryota > Metazoa > Arthropoda > Insecta > Hemiptera > Acanthosomatidae > Acanthosoma > Acanthosoma haemorrhoidale. The sequence goes on along the minus strand of OV884015.1, from coordinate 79,920,107 downwards.
TATTTCTATTATTGAATAAAATCATTTCTCCTGGAACCCGCAACACCGGAGTGCAAGCCAGGTGGTGCCTGCCTATCCATACCTTAACGCTTGTTCTTCTTAACTTTTTCTCATTTTACGAAACTTCTCATTACCCATCTGATAGATGTTTAAAAACTTACTTATTGTTTAGTATGATTTATTCAAATATTGATACCAACTTTTTCAATTGGCTTTTCATGTAATGTATCTAGTCTGTAATTTTTCCCGTATTACATTTTTTTATTACAGTTCTTGTATCAAACCGTATTTTTATTAGTTTCGGTTTATTTCCTGTAAAGAAAACATAGCAGCTGCTTGTTCTTTTACCGTACCCCGGATTCACACTTCGGCCTAGAAACCTTCTTTATTGGTGCCTCCGATCAGTCAAGGACTGTTGTCGGATGATTAGTCCTTTTCTAAGACTTGCGTGTGCGTAAAACAAGGTAGAGAAAGGGCTGAAAGTTCGAAAAACGATTTCTGCCTCGGACGAAGAAAGCAAGTGACCTGGTTCTGACTTACAAGGGAATAAGACGTGCCCCCTGCGGCCATTTGAGACTTTCAGTAACATTTGCCTATCATTACTCTCGTGACTTGGGAACAATCAATAGATTGGCTCCAGTATTATACTACCAAACAAATAATTATTTGATAATCATCACCGTAACTAAAATAGGTAATAAAATCGATTATTTGGAGAAAAAAAAATGCGAGTGTACGTATTTGTGGGGATATAGGCTTGATCAGTTAAAAGAACGAGTTTTAATAAATTTATTAATGGAAGATGTTTCTTACACTCTTAAATATTAATGACTGCATATCAAATTTGATGAAAATTTAACATCTTTTTTATTTCAGCAGCATATATCAAAATACACCGTTATATTACCTAAATTTACAGCTAGGAATTCCCACTATAAAAAATATATTGTTTTCATGATTGACCCAGTGTACTAAAATGATGCGCTTCAAGTAAGCAGCAGCACGGATTTTGTGACCTTCCCTACTCGAAAATTTCTTGTCGCGTAAAAAACGAAAGCGAAATTCTAAATTGAAATTTTTTTTTTTTATTTTATTTATTTATTTTTTCACTTGTGTGGCAAGAGCAGTTCGGCGAGTTTCCCAATCCATTTCTTCTCTTGCTCCTCCTCATTGTATTGCAGCTTCATATATAAAGTACAAGCGGGTTGTGAACCACCTATTTCAAAGTTTTGTAGGCTTGATAAATATCAAACTTCCAGCCTGTCGAAAAATTTGGACCTCAAACTTGCTTCGCTCCCTTTATCGCTATACCATACCTGGGCCTCAAAGTTAATAACCCATAATTACCACGTAACGATTCGGTGTAAAATAACTCCGCTAGGCTGGTGAATTAGACCCGCATGACTAACCTATTTTTCCCCATTGTGTAAAGAAGAATGAATGCGATATTTTTATGAGACATTTTTTCAACGATTAGATTTCCTGAATAGATGCCGCACGCGTTTTCCCCTTTCATTTTTATTTCTTCGTTTTCGATATGTATACAAAAATTACACTTTAATAAACAAAAAAACAGGTATTTCTTGTTATAACAACCTCAAGTCATTCATAAATCACATGAATAATTCTTCATCAGGCCATGTTTATCCAAGTCAACGAAGTTAAAATCTCTTTGCTCGTTCCTCTTGGCCCCCCCCCCCAACATAGCTCAATCTCACTAATTCTATACCATTCGTATGTGTTAATGGGTTCACGGAATTATATAGGTGTATATGGTTGATAATATAATGTTTGTAACTTTTTCTTTAAAGGCTGACCCCGATCTAATTATATCAATTATAATTCGTAGAAATTTTCCTTCCGACCTGTCGGGAAGTTCCTCAATGAAATACTTTTCACTGGTAGCTCCGCAAACCATTTTCCTTTTTAAAAATTGAATTTTGTAAAATCTCCACGTATGATCCATTAGTGAATATATCTGGGGACCTGTTTAAGCGAACAAGATGGTGTAATTCAAACAGTGATCGAAGGCTTAAAGTATATTAAGCTGGATATATCTGTTCATTTGGTACGACTATTATTAGATCAGGTTGGTGTTAGCATTTGTAGCAATTTGAGACATAGTAGTTTAACCCTAGCAAGCAGTTCAACGAGTACCTGAAATGTACCTAGAGGATCATAAATATAAATGGGCGATTCCTGATAGGGTTATTATATTCCCTGACATGATTGGGATATTTAAGGGTGTAGGTTGCGCTAACATGTATTTTTTTACCACGTTTTTGTGAAGGTGACGTAAACTGTTGTTAGCAGGAGGCAGGAGCTTGCTCGTAACTGCCTTCCATGCGGGACCCCCATCCTACGTCCCTGGTTTAATTTTCAAAATTGGATTCTTTACCGGTATGCACCGAGGATGCAGTTTCTCTCAACTTCCTAAAAGCTTTTGGCAATATCCCAAAATCGGAGTTGTATGTTTATTAAAAATAAAATAAAACTAGCAGTCTACAATTTTTTTCAGTATCTATCTTATTTATTATTTTATAGCCATTGATAATTTCACAAAAAGTACTCTGGCGTGACATAAATTGTTCTTTTGACAGACAAAACTCACTTTCACAATGTTTCTCATATTTGGTTGTGCTTTTTTACAAAAAAAAATTATATCCCAATATAGCTTATACTGTTTGTGAAGGATAATTTACAGTACACTGACAAAAGTATATTCGCGTTTTCGACTATTCAACAATAAAGCATACTCGAATCCTTATCCTTGTTCGTCATTCAATGTTATTATATCTTAACAGGATTTAAGTAGTTACCAACCATTTATTATACAATTAATATTATTTTTCTTTCTCAAAAATAAAAAGGTTTTGTTAGTGTTATTATAGATTTATGCGATATGCATTTTTTCGGGTGGGACATGTTGATGTAAATAAATTGTAATTAGCACTGAAGTACTAACAATACAAACAAGGTGTATATTTCTATACTTGTGAACTGAAGAAATGTTATAGATAAATTATACACTGTACGTAAAAGCATTTTTTTTTTTTTTACCGTTTATGTAGGAAGTGTTATTTTCCAGCTACAAGCCAAATAAGTGCTTTCAAGTCGAAATGACCGAGTTCACTAAGGTCAAAACCCAAAACAATCTAAATATTTTCTCTTGAAATGTGCTTAATATACGTTTAATGCGTCAAAGAACTGGGATAAACAAATTCTCCTTGAATGAAAGCTGGCAACTACACCCCCTACCTACACTTATATGTTTCGCGGAATCTTGTTGAGTGATGTTCTCATCGATTCACGTTTTTTTTATTGGATTTATTTCGGTGCGAAATCATCTACGATGGTATATTGAAACTGAGTTCGTGAGTCCACCGATGCTAGTTCGAAAGAGTATAAGAATGGAAACCCAGGAGGCAGCCCCGCATGTTAGGCGGAGGCTATAGATACTTTTTTATAGGACATGAGGTTTATCGGAGGCTGTTGATAAAAACTATGTACCCCGCATCATTCCAATCCACCAATATCCAGGTTCGTTTAACGAGAAAGTGCCTTAATTTTTTATTGTTGCTCTCCTGAGACTAGTTAATGAATATGAGATTATAAACGGGATCTTATTCATCATGGAAGTGACTACCTCAACTGGCTCTATGAGTACATACATACTTTCCCTGGTGACTTATTTAAACAAGAAAATAGAATCCAACAAGGAAGTGTACGTGGTACTACATTGTTTTCCTTGGCTCTGGGTAACATCAAAACATGCTCGGCTCAAGATGTAAAAATGTTACTATATGCCGATAACAATTAAATATATGTATCTATATATAGGCCTTTGCAATGACCTTCATTCCCTAATGCGAATAACTCTGAACAGAATAGCCCTGTGGGTGGAACACCATAAATTCCAATTAGCTTTAGAAAAATGTTCCGGAAACGCCTCGCTGAAAACGTTTACCCACTCTACATTAACAATAGGGGCATTGTCACTGCCACGGCCAAGTCAAATATCTGGGGCTTGTTATAGACCGTTCTCTCAGCTGTGGATGACATTCAAATCTAAATGTACATCTGCTCTCACCTCACTTCTTAAGGAATTCTTGTTGGGAAGGTCTTCATTCGTGGCAGGGTAGCTCTTGACAGACTGGATAAGTATTGTGGAGGCCCCGATCTTGCCTATAATATTGTCTTTGGCTGTCAATCATTAATAATAATATATTTTGTTTATATTCTCATAATCCTCACTAGTCCTGGTCTATTAATAATTTGTACCTTTCACTTTCTGAAATACTTTCGTTTATAGAAGTTTCTTCTTATTAATTTCTATCGGAAGTATTGTGGTATGTTTGTTTTCTTTAGAAATGTTCCACTTGAATATCCTTTTCATTTCTTTCCCTTCTCAGACTTTGATAGGTCTGTAATCATGTGTTTCAGGCACGAAACGATGGACCTTTGTGTGAATGAGTTATGGAAAGTGCAGAACGGGATAATCACATGATTATCAGAGTATATGGACGTCGGGGAAAGGTTTTCCTTCCCCCTTAACACATATCACAGGCTCATTTTAATTCCCGGTTTGGTTAGCGCACGTGATGCTCGCTCCATCTGATAGCCTTATTCCCTTCACCGTCCTTTATTATTCCATGAAACCTTATAATTATATCATTTCTCTATCTCATAGGCACTATTTTCTTCGTAATGTCATTAGCATATAAAGAAAGAATAAAAAATAGTCATTTCACTTTTTATTGCGTTCACTAAAATATCTTAAACGATAATTATTACTTGCTGGTTAGGGATCTTTAGTGCATCTTTAGTTTTATTTCATTCAATCCTCCATAACTTATAATCTTTTTTTTTTCAGGTACGTTTTATGTTTCCATCGTTATATTTTACATCTCATCATTAAGGTAGGATTATAATTTTATGTATTCAGATGCTCATGAAAACAAATTATGTGAATTTTAGTTATTGTTTTTTTTTATGTTATTTCATTGCAGGTCTTTAATTTGTTCATTCGAGAGAGGAAATAAAAACTTTTTTTATTCTCTAAAGATGAGAGATTTTTTATTTCTTCATCTTTATTTGTTTTCCTCGTGACCAGTAACATGGGATGGATATTGGGTATATGCATATTTATTGTATGCGTACAGTGATGACAGACAAAAGTACGTTTCTTGTTTATTATTCTGAGTAAAGCTCCGCTGTTTTAACATAACATTACTTTATATTGTATTTTATAAGAGCGACTTATACTTTTTTTACCAAAGAATTAAGATTCGCTCTTAAAACAAAAAAAAATAATGAATTGAAAGCTGAAACACGGACAGAAGCAAAAGCTGTAAAAAATAACACAATAAGATATAATCAATGATTGTGGACATATAGAACTTAGATTGTCAAGTATATTTTAATGTTTCACCGTTAGAATTATTAAGTTCTATCTTAGTCTTGTTTGCAGCTCCAAGCGATTTTTACTGGAATGTGTTTGTTATATTTAGGATGGGTTTCCTGAGCTACCCATGCACTTATTTTCTATAGTTTGTGCTATTTATGTTGGTAAGTTAATATCGTTGTATTTCAAACGCTGTTACGACGTCTTGTGCCTGCCCTGCTCCTTAGGGAAGTTAAGGTTGCCTGAATTTCGTGATGGTACCATTGACGATAGCCGGGTTATGCGCTTCATAAAGGATTTGATCATGAAAAAAATATTTTTCATCCTCCTTTGGTTGGATATTTTTTGACATCGGGTCATCACAGTCCATGAAATTGTGGAGTTTATGTTTATATGGATTGGGGATTATGTATGATTCCTCCGAATCCGTTTGGATGTAAATCTTCCCCTTTGGATGGTAAGAGTCAGGTGCATGGGTAGCTCACCGCCTGCAACGGCTAGCGGTCCGACAATCTGCATGCGCAATCTGCACTAACTGGACGTAGGTGACTCGCCCTAATGAGCGGTCGCCTTAACCCACATCCACTCCGGCTCGCAGTGCTAATAGCAGACTCGGGGAACCGGCCTTTCTATGAGTGCTCTCCTTGTATTTATGAAAGTGCATTATTTACTTTACGTGGGAAACTGTCAGTCTTGGGAAGATCGTTTACTTCTTTTTTTTTTTGAAATGTGACGTGAATCCAATTTCATGAAAGGTGTGGTTGGTGTTGAGAAATAACAGCCTGTCATTTCATACAGGTTTTTGAGAGATGCTTTATTTTTTTAACTCACTCGCCGTTTGCAATTCATCGGCTGAGGGAAGTTAGAGATTCAAATCAGGTTTTCCACTCAATTCAAACTAATTTATAAGTAAATAAAATATGTTATTATGTACAAAATTACATTTTGTCTGTTCAGTAGGTTATGATATATGTATACTGAAAAAGAGTATTTATATCACTTTTACCATAATCTTTCTGGATATTTTCATGTTGACTGGGTGATTAGCACAATTCATCCTAAACACTATTTATAACCTCCCCCCCCCCGGTATTAGGTTTAAATACTCTTGTCCTTGTACTCTCTTAGGTTTACATCGGTGGGCTAGCCAAATAAGTTTCCTCTCTTGAGCCACAAGGGGTTAGAGAATTGAATTAAAAATGACTATTTTTGTATGCAAGTGAGCAGATATTCTTTTAATTTCCTAAACCTAAATATATTTCCCGCAACCGTGAAAATCCAAAGTTTGTTGAGGTTCTTAATTTAAATTGTTTTGGTGAAGTGGATTTTTCGGCTTGATTGAGTGAGTTTTCATTTTTGGATCCGATAGGAAAAGTATTCATGAGATTCAACTGGACTAGAATACCTCATGAATGGGAATCTTACAATCCTGGCTAATCAACAAGGAGTGGTGTATGAATAAGAAACATGTGACTCATGCCCGAAATTGTAGCTCTCTGCTTTAATGTTATAATCTGTGCATTGACTATTGATGTGTCTTCTTATGTTCGTCACCGCTATTTCTACCGGTTGGCGTAACGTTTGGAGACGCAGGACTCTCCCTCATGTGGAATATGAGTTTCATCTTTAATTTTGAACAGGATTATAATCTACAATTGTTCAAAAATGCATTGATCTGATTTAAAATGTGCCCAACCTCTTGTTGGAATGGTTATTTCACACAATAATCGAACACAAATTGTATTGAAAATATATTTTCTTCTTTCATATGGAGTTAATGTTGCTTTATTCCGAACTGGGTTGGTTAAATGAAAAGAAATATGTAAGATATTCATCGTATTTATTTACGGTTGACGTTTCGGCGTATTATGTATGTCCGCATCAGGCCCAAGGATCAAAACAGGGTGTGTGTATGATGCCCACACCATGTTGGGTGTATGTGTTTTATGAGTGCCTACATTCTGTTAATTTTCATACTCTTACATAATGAGCTGATGTATTGTATGTTGACACCGGAAATGACACACTACGCTCCTTTATCTTTCTGGAAAAAATATTTATTTGTCTATTTAACGAATGGTTTAACTTTCAAGTACTGCAAAAGCATTAAACATAACTTTCATGATAATGCATAGATGTAATGACATTTACTATTGTTGTACGTAACATATAAGTGAAACATTATTAAGTGTGTTTTTTTAATTTAGTATTCAGTTTTATTATGAGTTGTATATTTATGTAAAAATAACATTTATTTATAACTTTTTATTTTTTTTTTTTTTGCTATTTTATTATTTTAATTTTTGATCAATTCTTGTGGGGTTTTGTACAGTAATATTTAATTTCATTTCTACGTCTAAGCATTGTCCTCAAAGTTTTGTTTCTGCTTTTTCACAGCACTTGAAAATGGCATCGTATACTGCAGAAATTGCTCAGTCATAGGCAAATGTATATTTTTTTTAGGAAGACGAGAAAGTGTGTTTTATTCAAAGATTTTAACCCACAACTATCAAGAGCAATACATATATTGTCTCACCCATAAAGTGATAAAAATCTACCATCTGCTTTTTATCACCTTAAAATAGGTAATTCATTGTAGCTTTATTAAATTTAATCGGGTTTAGATGGTTGCGAATAATTACTCACTTTCAAGATATCATTTATACACTTTCAACTATCATTTAATTGCTTTAGTTCAGAAGTTCTAGATACGGAGTACATAAAAACCATACCCTAATTTCTGAGTTAGTGAGAGGTGTATTCGATTATAAAAGGCACGATCTAGTTGGCCGTTGCAGTGTGGTGGCAATCTTTCGGAAAAGGTCAGCCCATAATGAAGTCTCAGGTTACCTTGCGGGTCTGCATTCTGAACACTATGTCTCATCCCCTGCTTGGTTGTCATGGTCTACCTGCTAAGTTGATCAAGTTGAACAATTACTGTATCTGAGACTTAAATTGTTGACCCCTGCCCTGCCCTGCACCCTCGAGGTGAACGTACCACCGAAGAATACTGAGCGCTCCCGTGAAAGTCTTTAAACGATTACTGCCAGCCCTGAGAGGTCTTAGACCTCCAACTAATCAAAATCGCATTTAGATAGCCCACTATAAAGGATACTATTTGAAATTAAAAAAGCTTTGTCACCGCCCCGTGAGTAATTCTTCCTTTTTAGGGTCATTAGAAAATTATGCAGTAATATTTAGAAATTTCAATAACCCATGAATATTCGACATAAACCGAAAGCATAATTAATCAGTTTTTGCACACGATAAAGTATAACCTACTATACATGAATAGGTGATAAAAAATAAACTATGGAAATTTAAAACAGGAGCAGCTGTCGATTAGCTCTGGGAACTTTGCCAAACAGTACATTTAAATAATGGAAGTTTTCGAAGCTGTTATAAATTTATATCGAAATAGGTTAAATATACCGTTTCCTAAGAAGTGAAAGCAGTTAATAAAACAAATCATTTCTCTTTTTAAAAAACTCCGTTTGAGTTAAACTTGAGATGACGTTGTTAATTTATGTTAAAGTTAAGTGTTCACGTTGTTAATAGTAATTTTTTTTGTAATTATATTTAAAAAACATAATATTAATTACATATTGTCAACTATGACGTTGTGATCTTTAATTCGATATTCTACTCAAGTGTATAGAGTATACCAATACTTAAATGAAGCTAATCACGTTTTGTGGAAAAGGCTATATTTTCCATGCCTTCGCAATATCATATAAAATTGAACGTTCATATAAAGTTTCATCAAGACCCCCAACAGATGTAACGAATGAAAACAGGAGGATTTCTGGATTTTTAATTACTTGTTAATGAGTTAAAAACTCTTGACCGAAAATTATTTTCATCCCATTTAAAATTAGTTGATTGCTCTTGCTTTATTTCCCTGTTTTCTTTCTTCGAGTGTGTATACGTATTTAAAAAACAGAAAAGGTTCAGTAATTATGATTTATACTGTATTCCTGCTATCACCACTATTTATTAGTATAGTTCCATAATCGTCATCCTTGGTCCCATGTTGAGGTGTCATCCCGTCTTGCCCGTGGTTTGGCGGCTTGACCGTTCTGGTGTGAAACATGCTAACACGGTGCTGGTATTCTGAGAGGTAATCGTTTCTGTTGTTCTGAAACGCAGCCAGGATAGACTGCTCAATGAAAGTAGTGCAGAATGTGGGGCATTCTTGCATATCTGTTGTTAATGCTTTAGGATTTTTTTACTTCGAATATCACGATCATTTCCTATTTATTCTGAAGTGTGCTAATTTTCCTGCATGGAACTGTGTAATATTACCTAATGAGGCAATTCATGGGACAGTATCCAATATTTGATTCCTTACTCCTGTCTACCTAAAACTTCTTTGTAAAACCTTGCTAATGTAATGTAATACATGTAAGGAGTGGACCAACGTAAGATTTAATTTAAAATTTGAAATAATTATTGAAAAATTAATGATGTTTTTATTCAAATATGATTTGTTTTTTATTACTTGGAGATTGTTCTCTGTCAGCTATGGAATCATGTCAGGATTACACTCATTCATCTTCACATGGTCCAAAGGGTTGATCGGCACTCGGTTGAATTGAAAGATCTTGGTGAAAAATTAGTTTCATACGTTCGAGAGCTAATGTGCTATACTAAGTTGTTAAACTGTGTAGTGCAACCTGATGACTGAGTGTTGCCTCTTGATAGCAAAGGTCATATTACTGTTTATTACGTATATGCACCTTGTAGAGACGCCAATTTATATCGTGTTTTTATTTTAACTTCTTTCAAATAAAGGATTAACTTTTAACTTTTTATTTTAACTTCTTCTTTAATTTCCATTTTATGTCGCGTTTCAAAATATTTAGTAATGAATACTCTTTTGAAAATAAATTTCAACTCGTTCGTTCACTTGACTGTCGCCGACCATGTCTTTTTTTTTCATAAACAATTTTACTGTGTTATTCTACCTTGTATTGTTCGTTGCGGCCAACGTGAGAAGAGGATGACAATAAATTTTAAGCGATTCAACATAATACAACAAAAACTATTTGTGCGGGCGGTGAGACAGGCATCACAGTCCAGTGAGCATCGGTGATTACCTCAGACGTGCCGTACGACTATGACCAATGTCTTCTGTGGTCCTCCCTGTGGTCGCAGGCTCGGCTGACTTTTTCAGTCCGTCTGTCGTGTCCTCGACTATTTCAATGGCATGCTCAGCTATTTATCAATGGGATTAATTCGCACTTCATGGCGGTTCATGTCATGTGTTCCGTTTTATCTTGGCGTGATGTTTTAAGAATAAATTCTGCCCAAATGCTTGTTAAAATTTATCGAATCACGTAGTGTTCAAAGAGCTATGTTAAGCTTATTACAAAATTTGTGGGTACATTTGGTCTACACAAAATACTATACTTTGTTCGCTGTTCCTGTGCTTCCTTTGGTATTCTAAAACATGAGTTGGAAAATCATCTTCCAAATGTTTTCAGCAGTGCGTAGAGGATTCGCCTCAAATCGGCAGCATATAATGACTTTTAACCCAGTTCTAGTGTCACCTTTTTTTACTACACTCATTAAGACATACTAACTCTAAATTATTGTTAGTCCTATTCTTGTATCATTGTTTTTTTGTATTTGTTCTTGGATAGTAAAAATAGTCTTTACTGATCTGGGAAACAATTTAGCTTGGGCTCCATGACCTTAATAGTGTGGGGTCCCGTTGCGAAGCGACCTTCCCTAGGGGCTTCATTACTGATTCGTCACAGTCGATCCTTCCTCGCCTTAGTGTCGTATGTTCCAGGTGTGGTGGCGTAATGTACGAACTTCTATGGATTGTCATGGATTGAAGAATAATAAGTGCCGCTAAGTATATTTTAGATGGGTTGAATATAAAAACTACAGATCTCAACTTTTCTGGCATTTTGAAGCTCTATTTACCGATTATATAGAGCTCTATTTATGGCCTGATTGAGAATTGAACATTGCTACTTCATATAAAGACTCATTTATACTATATGAAAGCATAAAATCACTGAGTGCTAATACTTTCATGGAATCGGTTCATAAATACTCCCAGGTCGTTGTAATCAAATATTTTATTCCTAAATTAGATTACAGTTACAACTGTTAAAACTATTATAATATTGTGCTCTCAACATTTTGAAGCACATTTCTGACCAAGATACACGAATTGTTGCTGAATATACAATTAAGTTTCATTTATCAAATATTTACTTGGTGAAAAATTAAATGAATTATAAATAATTTTTTCTGTAATGTTAGTAGGGGATAAGTCAATGCTCTTGACGTCGTGGTTAATAACTTAAAAACTTGATTGTTTTAAAATTACAATATTTCGTTAAAATTGCCATATTCAAAAAGTTTCAGATCCATATTCAAAAAGTTTATCACGTGTAACGATACCATTAAATTGTGTGATAAATTATACTACCTGAATTTCTTCTTTATTTATGTGGACAATTTTTGATACTTTGAAAAAATGGGAGCGGCCTAGCTTTGGTCTAATGTGTGTCACAGTAGAAGGCGTGTCCGAAGCGTGGAAAGAAAACCGTGCCATACCGGAGCAAAATGCTCTAGTGATGTAACGGTGCCTGGTGTCAGTCTTTGGTGGTTTCCGTATCCCAATGGAAATCTCTCCTAACCTGTTTCGTGCGTATTGAAAGCGCCGCGGCTCCAAGAGATCCAATCCGCATACCGATAATTCCTCCGACATTTCTGTATAATACAATATACTCAGCCATTGGTTGTTAAAATTGTGCAGGATAAGAAGTTTTTATTTATTGGTATTGACTAATTGAAGACTCACTTACTCAAAATGATATGTTAAAGGATGGTACCCCTCAGCTCACCAAGATTCAAAGTTTACATCAAAACAAGAGCAATCAAATTTCAGGGATTGTCGGTACAATTTTCTTTAAAAATTATAAATCCCCTTTAAAAATGAAAATAGAAAGATTGTATATATTTAGTTCGGAAAAAAATTTTTTTTTTGTTTGTTTTCCTTAGTACAAATCTTTTAAGTCGGCCCAATTTATATTATCACTTTGAATAATTTCAACTATTTTTAAAAGTATTACTATCGTAAAAGTAATGCGAATTCGACAATATATTTATAAATTTACTCATACTAAGGAATTCGATTTTTTTTTTCTTTTGGCTAGTTGGTTTGAGCTTTTTTTTGAAATGCTAAATCGATAGTTGTGTGCGAACGTCTCAAAATCTATTTGTAATCTGATGTTCATGTCACAAATCAGGATTTTATTTTATTTTCTAAGAACAAAATTCGTTTATACTAATCTTAGTTGCAATTTTTTTTTTTACAATATTCTTGACTATAGATTTTGTTTTTTTAATTTTCTGGGTCGTTCATCATTTTAAGTTAAATTTATGTTTTTATATTATTACTAACAACATTTTCGTAGATTTTAATTTTTTTTTTTTAAGGAACTATTCTGGTGTTATTAAAAATGATAAAAAAAACGAAAATATTTTTGCCCGTTACTAGAGCGTTTCCAGTGTGTGCCTGTGCTTTATGCCACTTCCAATATCAATACATAATAGTTACAAATAATGTTTATTCCTAAACCATAAAATCTGTGATACGTTTAATACATGACGGGTAATGTGGTCCTGAAATTCTTTAAAAAAAATATATATCTATTCAGTTTGCCTTGGTGTAAAATATTATTTTTATAATAATTAATAATATTCTAGAGAGTTGTAACTCCAAAAAGAGACAACTGTAATTTAAAATTAGCACTGTCTATTTAAAATCATTTGTTTCTTCACTCCTCCACCATCGCTTACCATATTCGTAAAATCTATAGTATGTTTCCCGTTTTTAAATATTTGCAATATATTCTCCTGCTTACAAAAATACTCGTTTTGGAAATTTCCAGGAGACTGTACTAATTTAGTATACACTAGTAGAAGAGCGGAACAATGATTTTGAAAAAGTATACCGTTCATTGTACTGAAGATGCCTGAAATTTTGGTAATGTAAAAATATATAAAAAGTTTTTAGAATCTTTTTTGAGAAATTATTTTGTTCACAAAGTTTAACTCATAATTATTACTAACTAAGTGAGGGATCGTGGTTATGATTGTATTATAATAACTATTATTTACCTGTAAATAAATGCCTGAGTAGCTGAATAGTACAAATTGAATTTAATGGAAAACAGCATTTAATGAACAGCTAAGCAGCCGTACAGGACATATAAATTACATGTGTTAAGTGGTGTTTGATTTGAAGATGACCATTTTTAAAGTTCAAAGTGCTGTATTATTAGTGTAGTGATGGGTGTTTTTCTAGTGTCTGTGGGAACCCTAATTGCTACGCCATTACAGAGCTGAGTGTAGAAGAGATCAGTAAAATGTCCATTACGCAGTGAATTAGTTCATCATAGTCCTTAATTCGCATGTTAGGGCATGAACCGTCTTGATGAATTGCTTGCTGCCCTGCCAAATGTGAAGCTCAAGATGATTCACGCTTTCCCTTGTCTCAATTACTGACTTCTTTTCTTTGTCTTAAGGCATTATCTACGAGTAATTAATTATTATATGTAACGTGACAAACTGATGTTTGCACTTTTCTTCCATTACGAATTTTTTTTTTTTTTTCACTTTCTTTTTTTTTGAGTCGGCTAATTTTTTTTTTCTCTCTCGCAACTAAGCATATTTCTTTCCAACCATAACAGATAATTAAGGTAGGAATGTGGTAATGACTAGAAGACTTTTAACTGCGGTAAAAAAAACAAAAGCGCAGAAAGCGTTTCTTTCATTGTATGCAAAAAAGATCTACACTGTTAAAAATAAATCTTAAGTGTTAAACAGTGGAAGTTTATTTCTGGAAATACGTACGGCTACGTTACTGGCTATGTAATAAATATCCTTGAGTGTAAGATTTCCTTATTCATTTGGGTTTGACATCGTTACAAACCTACTAAGAAAAAGCTGCTTGTCTACGGTTTCCGTCAGTTCATAGGTTAGTGCATTCACGTAAACCGATCTGAAATTAATAGATAAATAAAATTAAAACTGTACAATTTATCTTGCTTTGGTTAAGGTGAATCACGAAATAGCTTCATTTAATAAATAAGGCTTTTAGGGGCTTTTATATTGTGTAGTAGTGAGCCACAGCAGGGAGAGGTTTTAGCTTAAAATCTCTTGGTGGAAAATGAATTTTATTAAGTCACTCTCTGTCTGTCTTTTCCCTAATCTTTATGTCTTTTACACCTGCCAAATCAATATGAATCAATCTAAATCTTCTCAGAAGGTGGAAAAACATTTTATGAGAGAGACTAGACAAGGTGAGACTATAGTGGAGATGCTATCACTATGTCATCTTTTAGAGCAATTTTTAACATCAAGCAAAATAAACTACCTGTTTGAATTGCGGCTCGTCCGCAGTACAAGTTTCGGGTTTTGCAATCGGATACAAAAAAATGTAAATACGCTGTTTGATAATACGATTATATTGATAACCAAAATGAAACAATACTTCTAACAGCCTTCACAATGATACAAATTCCTTTTAGAAGTGCCTCCAAGTGCTTAGTTAACGGTACTTAAGGGGATTCCGTTTGGAAATGGGATCAATCTCCCTAAATGTAATATCAAGTCTTCTTTGGAAACACTACATCGTTTCTAAACCAGTTATGCTTTTTTATTTATACTGCCCCGAGGTAGTTTCACTGCTCCGGGGTCTATGGCTTACTTAACTAAAACATTTCTTAGCATGAATAACACAATAAACATTATTGAAAAATTTATTTTTTTTTTTAAATGTAAATTCCTTTTTTTCAGGTATTTTTGTTATTTGAAGCTTGTTTCTTTTCTAAGGTTTTTTTCTACGATCATATTTTTTGCAGTTTGTTTACTCTTGAACATGTCAACGCGTACGTGTACGTTGCTAAAAGGGTCCCGCACTAATTCGACGCACGTAGTATACGTATTGTGTACAGACAGATCCTTTGACAATCGCCTGCCCATGATCTGGGTCCTTTCCCTGCTATCTATATGTGAATCAGAACCGCCGAATGCTTCTTTTTCTTATGCCCGGCGGTTTCACTGTTACTAACTGCTTAAACTGTTTTTAAAAGCAATCTAGGCCATGAGAACTCACTTGTGAGGTGAGGCCATTTCTTTGAGACTGCTCGCTCCTCGGCCTGTTCTGTTTTCTTGAGCTCTCCACTATTCATAAACTACTATAAATTTATATTTTAACGTATCTAGAACGTAACAGGTTAAAAGAGGGGGAACAAATCTTTATTGTAATTCACTCTTGGATTGACTGGTATGAAAGCCAATCTAACTTTTCATTGGCTTGTTATGCGTAGGCTACAAGGGAAGAGGTAAAAGCGGAAAAATTTAATCTTAAAGAATATTCCTTATGAATTGCAGCCTTACAGATTACGTGAGATGTATTAAAATGCTGAATGACCTAGTTAGGTAGCATTGTACCACTTCCCGAATTTTCAATGCCACTTGAATTTCGCACTTCCTTTTCTCAAATCTACATCATTCACACCACTTGGCCTCTAAACCACTGAAATTGACTGCTTATTTGCGAAATTTCCTCCACTAAATAATGGGTTAAGATTCCTAACACTGCGATAGTTGAATTAGATTGTCTGTTTATCGATTAAGTTCTATAGGCTTGCACCTTAATGAAACCGGTGTTCTTTGAATCCATTAATTTTTATTTCTGTTATTATTTTTATAAACAAAACTAGCCAATGAACTACCTATTATTTAATTTTTTTAATTTAAAATCAAATCTTTATTGTGATAAAATTACCATCTGCCTTATTGGGCAATAAGTAATTGTGTTAAATGTTTTCATTCATACCCTATTTACAATTCTCCATTCACTCCCTCATTCATCCAGTATTTATAAACATCCCAGAGACCTCCCAAATCAACATGGTTGTCACCTCCCACGCATGCGAAAGAGGAAGCGGAGTCGTGAGAACGTCTTCCACGCTCCTCCTCAGCCACGTCACCGGATACGAGCCAGTGGATGCTGACCAAGAGCGCGAGAACCAAAGACGCTCAGGACATGGATTGGTGAAACTGGCCAGGTCGTATTTATAGCAGGTCACGAGGCCACTGCCGCTTTAGTCTCCGAGGAGGATTATAGGGATGTGTGGCGCAATGTAATGACTGTGCTAGGATAATAGGGTGGTTGGATAGGTTTCGATGTAATTTCATGAACTTAGAAAGGGTGAGTTCAGGAATGTAGGGTATAATAAGATCGTTATGAATTTACATAATAAAAATAAGCTTATGGTAATATGCATTGTCTAGTCTTAATCTAAAAGGATAAAATCATCGCTATTGATTGTGAATAATGATTTCACTGAAGTACGCATACATTTAAATTAAGAAACAAATACAAAAGTTGGCCCTTACTTCGTATATTAAGATAGCTATGAAAGGTTTTGTTGCTGACGTACTAAGGGGCATTGACTATTGCTCTCAGGACTTTTAATCGAACGCTTGATGTTCGAGTTTTTTGCTGTCCCCATAGCTCTATTCCGTATGTCCAAATTGGCTTTAGCATAACTTTGTAAATTCAACATTTTTAAAATTAACAGGATTATTGGAGAGGCCCCGGGTCGAGTCCTGGTCTTGTCAGCTGTTTTCTGTTAATAATGACTCCATCTCAAATTTCCTTTAAGATTTATTGGCCCTGTATTTATTAGATCCCCTCCCCACCCTCACATACCCAATGGTAAGGCACGTACATTTAAACAAAACGTGTCTATCTATTGTTACCATTTGTGTCGCACTCGTTCGCGAATGTAGCCGAGGTGGTTAAGTCTCGACTTCAAGCTCCAGCCCAGCTCAGTTAAGTCTGCTCCGAGAAAGGAAACAGTTGGGCGTTATGTGGCTTGTCGAATGGGATAATTTCTGTAATAGGAGAATGAGGTACGGCCGTCGGAGTGAAGCCAACCACCCCCTGGGTCGTCCACCTCTTCAGCGTTGGTTTTCACACATTACCTCCTGCACATCCTGGTTCCGCTTTTCTTTTCTCTCGTATTTTCCTGTCGATGCCATCGGGCCAGGAAGAAAAAAGTGCGAGAATCGATTTTCCTTTAGAAACGTTCTCAGTTACCATGTCAAATTACGGGACGGTATTGCTAACTCCTACCGACGAAAAATAAATTCGAATTTGTAAATCATATTATTATCCGATTCTCAACTACAAGTAATGTTATGTCGTTTGATGCTTATTACATATTATTTTTTATAAGACTAATACAGATTAGTCTTATAAAAAATAAGTATTTCAAGTTTGAATCAAAGTAAGTAAATAAATTTTCACATGAACCTTTCACTGTGCAGCCACGTCCAGTTTGTCCTCGTTGCCTCTAATCCACTCTCTAGCTTAAGTAGAGAAAGGGAGGTGTCATATAGCACTGACGGGGGTCTTTTCAGAGCGCGAAAGCTTCTTGATATATGAAATCGTGGACCGGATAACCCAGATCATGATTACAAGCTTATATTATAGGGGCTTATAAAATATTTTATTATTCTTTGATCACAAAGCATGAAATGGATTAGGTGTGTAGTTTCCTAACATTTCATATATATGTTAAACATAGTACTTAGGGTTAATTTATTACAAACAGACGTTATAAAGCTTTTCCTTCTTTTCACATTTATGGTGTGTATATAACTGTTTAAGTAATTGTTTTTTTTCCATTTTGGTAATTTCTATCTTTTTATAATTCAAACTCTCAATATTTTGAAATTTTTCTTCGGTATTCGAATTATTGGGAGTCAGCTGTATTCGAGATCTATTACAAATAAGGGATTATATACTATATTTCGTAGTTAACGGGAGTAACTTGGTATACAATGAAAATGGTACTATTGCCTGCCATTGTCATTTAGCTGTCGCTAAAGCTTCATCAGTTGTTGGACTTTACCGGTAAGAAGAGAATGATGTAATTCTATTGTTGCGCTCATGATGTGAGAATAGTGATGATCCCTCTCTTTCTCTCCGATGTCGTTAGTCTTGGAAAAAAACGCGAGGGAGTTGCGAGGCATTTTTTTTAGCCAGAGGATTAATTATTGATATCACCCCTAGTTTTTCTTATTTTTTAGAAACATATTTCTCTTCTCAATTGACTTTCATTTGAGGCTGCAGGCTTGATGAGCAAAAGTAAGACCAAGTTAGCTCGGTTCCAGGGCCGTTCTTTTATGAGTGAGAGGGTCGTAGCTTACTGACTTTTCACTATAGAAAAATTTCCGTTTAATTACGTCTAATGGGGTCTGTGAGTCAGTATGTATGGTTATTGTTCGAAATATGACATAGCATTTGTTAGTATTTTAAGTAGCTTTCCAATCATAAGCTGAAAATGAAATTTGAATTAAAAACCAGAATTAACAGAAATATACTCATCGTAAATAATAATATGACAAAAATAAAATTGAGGTAGTATAAAACTTCTAGACTCAATCATCCATTGCCCACGCACATACTCAATGAAATCACTCTAAACCAACCTTATTAGATCTTGCTGTATTCAAAATGGTCTTTATTGACTGACAATACAGCCAAATGTCTCCAACACTTCCAGAATGGAATCATGCGAAAAGCGGTCCGACATATCTCATTCGAGAGGTTGAAGAACGCTGACCTGCACCCGATGCTTGGTGTGCCGTCGGTGGGCGAGTTCATCCGCTGGAGACACATTAAGTTTTTTGACTCGTTGCATCACCTGACAAACCCAGTGTTTAACACTATGACCCCACCACCCCTCCCGCATCGATGGCAACAGACTGTCGGGGAAAAATTAGGATAAGAATTAGTATGTAAGTTAGTTTTAAGGTTGATCAAAAAGGTGAGCCCCATCACCTTTATTAGTCAGTTTAGTCCAGTCACGTATAATGTATATCATTGTACTTGTTTATTCATTATATAATTTCTATAAAATAACAAAACCTGTATATAATGTAGTGATGCTACAGGAAATACAAAATAATTTGTAAATAGATTCACCTGAGGATCTATAATTTTATATAATTATCTGGAAATTTAAAGGGGCTATGAAAAAAAAAAAAAAAAAAAAAAGTCTTTATTGCTCTTACACTCATTATTATGGTTTATTTTTGATGTATTTAAGGAAAATTAATGTATAATTATTAGTTATGTTATGTAATTTGATCGGTGTAAATTATAAGAAATGAGATTCCCCGGTTTCAACCGTTCCCCAATAATTATTAAAATTTACACTGGTGAGATTACATGTTGCAATTACTAATTATTGTTTATATTAGAAGGCTGGCCGTAGGCTATTCGTGTTAATAAATACACACTTCTCTGGTTTGGCCACAATTTATTTTAACCTGGTACAAGCTATTTTGGCGACTTAGGCCATTAAAGTTTGAAAAATCAAAATGAAAGTGAAATGTTAAACGATTCTAAGGCGCATCAGACCTGTTACTCTAGTAGTAGAGTTTTTAATTAATTTATTTATTAGATATTTGAGAATGGCGCTAGAGGCGGCGAAAGCGCGAGTGTCGTTGTATAATAAATTGTCGGTAGACCACAGGGGTGTATTTTAATTAATTATTATTTGAATTGTTGTGGGTTGTGTCAACAACCACTTTTCACCCTTTCCAATATTAACGGACATTTTTCAAAACAACCCAAGTAAACTTTGTTGAGAGATGTGTTGACTATACTGTGACAACGGTGGTTGGTTCGCTGGCAACGGACATGAGAGGGGTAAAGAGAAAGGTACGAAGATTCTTAAAAAATAAAATAAAAAAAAAATAGAATAAGAAAAACCAAAAATAATCTTTGAACGTACGTAGTTGCGGCCTCGGTTGGAATCTTCCTCGGGGGGGCAGCGACATAATGGTGGTCATTCTCACTGACCGTAACACCATAGCAGAAGCCGCATTGTTTGTGGTCTTCCTCCGCGGAACAAACCACCAATTCATTAGTGGGAGGAAAAGCGAATCACTTCGGCCCATCTCATCTGCAAATCATAGTTATCTCGTGTGCAAGATGACCTGAGGGTTCTACGTTATCGCTTTATTCCAGTTAATGTCCCAGTGGCGTGAATAATAGTGTTTGTGTTTTAACGTGGTGAGAGATCGGCAATTAAAAACTAAATATTTTCGTATATAGTGTACTTTATGAATTAATAGACCTCGACGATCTTATTAATAATATGTAATACGAATTGGGTCTTTATTAAACTATTTAAAGTTTAATGAATATTTAAATAATTAATGAATTTTGCCGGTGATGATGATTAATAACGATAACTAGATACGATTTATTTCATAACTGACCTACTGTTTCAATGATCACATGACTGGATGCTATCATCTCAAACGTTTATAATCGTTACTTATTACAAAAGCTAATATTAGTTTGAACAATAAGGAAGCGCTTAATGAGAATTATCAGTGATACTTTGGGTTTTTATTATCTTATTGGCGTTAATGAATCTAGTTAGGTTTCGAAACATGTGAACTTTGTGCGGACTAGGTGCACATCATAACGCGGTTCATTAACCGTGACATTAATATTATTCCATTAAATGAAGAAGATTTCAACCTCTTATGGAATGACACTGCAACTCATAAACTGTTCGTGGGAAAACACATTTAAGGTTACTTTTTTTTTATCCCGCGTAGTTTCACTAGAGAAAAGCTACTAGCGCTTTTTGATGGCAAATGAGCTTCACTGTTTTTACGTATAAACTACGCGCCTTAAGGCAAGCAATGACGTTACGAACTCAAAACGTTAAATGTTTATGTCATTCCAGGCCTTGTGCGGTTTCGCCCGTACCATGGCTCCTCAAACAGTTACATTTTACGATTTGGTGACTCCCCCACTTTATGTTGATGGCTACCTGGCCTAGAGTGAACTGAGTTTATGCCGTTTTCTTTGGAATGTGCTTTGATTCATTTGATTTATTATGTCAATAACTATTTAATCAGTTTCAACTATTATTGAAGACACGCCTGATAACCGTTTCTCGCTATTTAATTTTTTCCTGTGCTTTCACACCAGCAGGCCTTTCTATGAAGAGTTTGGGAAAAAATGCCCAAAAAAAAGATGTGATTGACAAGATGTAACCGCAAGGAAGATCACTTCAAAAGAAAAGACGACAGCTTGAACGCTTACGGTAACTTTTCCAATAGAATGTCCTGTAAGCGTGTTATGCTCGTATGAAAATATCCTTTGGAAGGCGGTTCAAAGGATCCCTGTTATACGGTTAGCTGAAAAAAAAAGTCTGTCCGGGTTGTTCAAAAAGTACCGAAGCTCTGCAAGAAGGTGACATATGACCGTCCTATCAAGAATGTTTTGTTGAAGGGTAATCTGCCTGTCATTATTTTGCAAACCCTGCCTGACGTTCGGACACGCACAACATTACTCTTTTTTTGTTTGATATTTTTTCTAATTTTTTTTGGGCCACAAGCTTCCCATATTAAAGCCGCAAACTACCCATCAGCTGGGGAGAGGTCCTTTGTTTTTCAAGTTTTGTTCAGTCAGAGCGAAGTTACTGAGAGACACTTAAAGCTATTAACAGACATGCATACGATTCAACCCAACGGATAGTTTGAAATGTTTACCAATTCTTGGAACAATACTGATAACAGAATTCTTTCACTAGAGCTTAACTGTGCCATTTCGTTTTTATTATAAATTTTCTTTATTAATTTCAATATTAAATTATATGATTGATTTTTTTCAATGTTGTTTTCCTCTAATTATTAATAATTGTTAGTTTTAGTATATATTCCCTCTGGTGTAAATTGCAATAACTATTGGCTAAAGAAAACGAGTTAGAGAGAATCAGTCTTGAGATTACCGAACACACGTTCTTTTCAAGGACTAAGTTGAACTTGATCTTAATAATTAATTAACATTAGTTTAAAATAATAATTTATGAGGCATTAACACGAATCGTTGATCGCTTCAGACGTCATGTTCAATTCAATTTTAAAAACTAATTTGAGCAACATACTAAAACCAATCTAGACTACAGTTAAGGGCAAAACTAAATGGTCAGACATCAAGCGCATCGAATCCTTTTAATAAGTTATCTGAGAATAATAGACCATAGCCCCAATTACTGAACCCTTCATAAAGATCTCATTATATTATTACATCCTTGATCTCATCCCTTCATGAAATTTCACCAAAGCGTATCCAAATAATCCCTTGAGCATTCATAGTACAGCTTCACACTCCTATAATCCTTCGCTCTAAAATAAATGTGACAGTGGCCTGATATAAATTGATGGTCTGTTTCTCCAATCAAGACGTGAGAGTCGGTAGCTCTCCCGCTCTTGGTTAGCCTCCACCGGTGCGTATTCTGTGATGTGATTAATGGAGGAGCATGGGGGATTTCAGGAAGAAGTGAAAGCTCTCATATATAGTGAAGATATATAGTGTACGAATGAGATCATTGACCACAATTGCTCTACTCTATTAATTACGTTAGATGATCGACAGAGTTGATTATAATTTTATTTCAATAAAAAACATTTTCTAACTTAAATTGTAGTGTCGTGTATGCATCTACGCTAGGATGTAGGTTTATGCATGAAGTCATTAAAGGAAATAGGCTGTAAACCACTAGATGAGATTTCCTTATAAAATGCAGTAAAGCTCAGGACAAGTATGGCCGTATTTATAGCTCAGTTCATTAGTTCTCTTCGCCTGCTAGATAGGTTCATGTCTGAAATGATGCTATTACCATATAAAAATATGATATTTAAAATAGCATTTCTGATGTTCGTTCGTCATTCTGATGTAGTTAGCATTATTGAATTTCTTCGACGAATGATCTGTTAAATGTTCGTAGGATTTCACTCTCAAACATGCGGATCTCTTGCAGAAATAACACGGTCGATTAATTGCAAACCCAATAGTGAGGAGTCACCGCAACGATCTCGGTGAAAGAGTTAAAAAATCGGCGAAGATCCAATGTGTATGCTTTGATTAGTTATCTCCAAACGGATTAGACCATAGTGGATCAGATTTTCATCAGAGATAGAGAGAGAGAGAGAGTTTAAACTGATAACTGACCGCAAGATAAAAGATTTGCACAGGTGTGTGTGCGAACAAGCGGTAATTGAAGCATCTACCTGCTGAGTAATTCTTTATGAGCTTTCGCCCCTTCTTGGTTCGTCAAAGTACGGGATCTTATTTGCACAAAGCTGATTTGCTTAAAAAAAGAACCATCGATTAGTGTTGCAAGTTACTATTTTCTTAAGTGAACCCCGAACGTTATTAATGTCAGAGGTATTTTTGTTGGTAATAGGCTCCTTCGGACGATTCAATAGATGACTACTAAATAACAAGAAAACGATGGGAAGTTTACCGGGGGGGGGGGGAAGCTTAAGTAGGAAGTTATTGTTACTTAATCTATAATTTTGTGAATTTTGACATGAAGTCGATATTGCATGGAAATTACCTTGGATGTTTCACCGACCAACTAATAAAAAAAAGTAATTATTGGATGGAAAAAAGTTTTATTTTACTACTTTTGTTGTAATTATATGCAGTAGTGGTCAAAAGTTTCCGGACATATTCAATGGTGGTCAAATATGTCTTAATAATCTCAGAAAATGGCATGAGGAGTTAAACTTTTTATTTACGTAATTAACTTTTAAAATAATTAGAAAAAAATAATATATTCATCAAATTTATGAGTAATTTTGTTTGCCCATTACTCCTTATTAAGGAATTACAAAACAATACTTTTATTCAGTCAGTTAAAATGGTCCGTCATACGAGTCAATGATAAAATTACTGAGTGATTAAATAAATAAAATTGGAAGTGATTGATTAAAAAAATACAATACAGGAGATCAGTTGCTGACGTCCGAAAATTAAAAAAAAATCTCAGTGTGTGGAAACCTTTTACCACTACTTTGTACGGTAAAAAAACATTTACACGCTAGTTATTTATATACCAACAAATTTATCTGGAATATGAAGCATAAAATGTCTTTATTACTATCTAATTAGCACTTTTATTTTTAACTCAAAACTGTGAAGATACCACATGTATGTTTGTTTTACCTTAATATTTATTTAAACTAATTATTGATAGATCTTATACACATCGACATAAGGAAACCATTGTGCAGAATTAATAAATTGGATTCAGTTTCATCGTACTATTCATCAATTTAACATAATATTTAAAGTATTGTTATAAAGAAAAAATGCACAAAATGTTTTTGTGCTATAATTTGTTGATACTGTGCCATTTGTTAATTTTATTGGTTCTGTAAGCTTTAATAAAATTTAGTTTAAATGCCATTACTCTTGAGATGTTACAACTGGTGTAATTTAAACCTAAGCATTCCAAAGCTTCAACACCTCATTAGGGTATGTGTGTTTAATAAAACTGTTAATTAACGCCATCTTCGCCATGTTTTTTTGCTCATTTGGGGAGACTCAATTAGCGATACCTCTGTGAAGAAAAGTGAAAGCTGGAAAGTGTCTTGGAAGGTCCATTGTTTTTCTTTATCAGGATGTGCTTTTCTGATTAGTTTTTGTTCTCCTTCCTAATGAACTTGTCGTATCTTGTGATCTGGTGGTCTTTCGCTGCCGCCAACAATAGAATTGCATTCCATCTTTATTAAGGATAGAAATCCGTAGTTTGGAGTTTACGCTGAAAGATGTAAAATTTCGACAAAGCCGAACGTTCATTTATCTGCCCATTCTTATCATAGGCTTAAAGGTAGTCTTTAATGTTTCAGGAATGACCCTTGTAGTTTATATGCCCTAAAATAAAAGAAAAAAAAGTAGCCGGAGAGGCTTTCTTTCACTGGAAAGTAAATTAGTTTCAAAGAATGGCTCGAGGAAATTGCGCTAGTAGTTCATTCCTGACAGTGAAATGAAAGGTTTTAACCGTTTACTGTAATTGAAAATTACCAAGCTACATTGCAATCATTTGTTTATTATTAAACTGCTACTGTATCCGCCCTGACACAAGTTAACACCTATCTTTACCGGTACTGGGGTAAATGTCTAACGGTCGCGATGCCGGAAAGTTCTTATTTTGCTGGAATCAGTAATTCCATAATGGTTACTTCATTTTTAATTAGTTTTATGAAATTGCCACTCAGAACAGACTCACGTCATTTGGGTTCAGTCAGTATCCTCTATTTCAAAGTAAAGATCGAATACGCCGGGTCGCCAGTCTTTTCTAATACCCATTACACTAGGAGGTGATTCTGTTTTTTTATCATTCTCCTTACCACTTCTACTAGGGCCTTCATTGCAGACTGTATGTGTTTCTTCTTTATTTTCCTGCTCCGAAATACCTATCTTCCGAATTCTTTCTTGGTCAACTTTGTCTGATGGAACATCCATTTACTTGGGTTCCATCGTTCACCATTGTCTTCCTGTACATAACATCCTTTGATCGGAATGTTAACAACCGTCTGGTTCTGCACCGGCACATATTTTGAAGTGCCCTTCCAGACTTATCGTTGAGCCTTGGATTTAATTTTATCATTGGAATGAGAATTTATTAAAAAGAATTATTTTTATTAAAAAAATTCGAAATAATTTTTCCACGCTGATTCGGTAAATGTATATGATACTCACACTCTGTCTCTTGATTGTCTATTGGCTTTGTGTCTTCTTCATTCGTCTTTTATTTCGTTTGAATGTATTTAAAGAAAAGGACTTTAGTTCATAATGCTTGCAAGAAATAGTAGGAAAATGTGTATTAGCGATGTACCTTAACTGTTTCTAGGAAGCAACTACATCGGTGAGATCTAAAATAAGACGGCTTCATGGTCAGATATGGGTCAGGAGAGCGGGTACTGTCCGAGGGTGACGAAGCTCCCCTCGCTCAAGTGGTCATTTGCCCAATCTCTGAGACCCATTTAGTCACTGATTGATGATGAAGCGTACCGCTCCGTACGCTGGGTTTTTTGCTCTTGTTCGAGTTAACCTAGTGCCGATTTATTTTATGGGTCCTAACAGAGGTCAGTTGGCTGTAGGATACAGTCAAGAGGTATTTGCATAGCCCGAAGGGAGAGGCTCCACTTTCATTCTAGTTGGGGGTGAAGTTATGCATCTGGTACGATTAGGTCCGTCGATGTGATTTAATCGTTTTTAAATTTTAAATGCACATAAAAAAACAACTCAATTTATACTGATTATGTTTTGGTTTAAATACAATAGCAGTATTATAATCTTCAAGGATTTCTTAAGTCCAAGCTCAGAAACTGTTTAAAATTAAAATTTATAATTTTTTCTTATAGTTAAGGACTCTTTTAATTTAACCAGTATCCTTGCTATGTCTTATGAATTGTATCGTGTCCATGGGAAAATAGTCTTTTCAACAAATTTAAAAATAAATTGAACAGCTCAAATATTGCAAATAAAAATAAAACATAAACAACCTAATTAAATTGGAACGTATTCAAGGTGTCTGAAATATACCTTTAAAATTTCAACGTTACCAAGGAAACCCTCAATAGTCTTTGAGTTGATATATCATTGACCTACTGCTTTTGTGCTTGACCTTGAATCCTTATAGTGAAAAACAACAGTAGAATCTACTACCGGCTGTATGAATGCATCATTAATCTGATTCGATAATTATTATGAGAGATAATTATCATTAATGCTGTTCGTCGAAAGTCATTAAGACGGCGGGTGAAACCCTACGCCTACGACACTGAGGAGTAATTGAAAGAAAAGCGAGTCTGATCCTGCCGGGTACCGTTAAAGCGAAATAAAGACGACCGTCTGAGGTCGGATTGATTCGTCAAGCCGCCGACTCAAGCGCCCCGACACACTTCCCGCACCGCCTCACACCCATTAACGCATTACTTTTACTCATGACGTCGGCAGTTTATGCATGCCAATGATCCAATACGTATACATTTCAATTAACAATTACCAGTCATAATTCTAAAGGTTTAATAATTATTAGTGTTGAAATTTAAATTAAAATGATAGCGATAGGGCCGGGAATTGAACTATGGATTTCTCTGTCCTGTCTAGTGCTTTGCCAACTAAATCATCCCGTATTGAATACGAGACTAGTCAATATCGTATGTCTTCCTTAATAACAATAAAAGTTGATTCATAACTATTAAGTTAAAGCTTGAAATGAATGAACTTATTTTAGAAGTTAAAACGGTTTTCTTAAATCTAGGAGAGCAGTTATCTCGCACTTTCCTAGTTAGATAAAGACACTCCAGGACCAAGTTTCTTCTTCTCTGGAATTGGCTGGCTAAACTGATGCAAACCAGAACTCTGGAGCATTTCGGAATCTGACCTGCCTGAATTATTGGATAAATAGGACAATTACAGGGGATTTTTCCTCTTTGTTCTCTTATGGATATGGAAGATACTACTGGGACCGGCTCATTTTCACATTTCTATGAGACAAGACGTCCCAAGGATCTGAGGAAGGCGACGAGTGCATTAAGAGCATGACTGCATTGGAGGACTGTTATGAGCTTCCATAAAACAATATATAAGGATGTATTGAATTTCCGACTCACCCAGTTTTGGCCTCCGAACCTTGTCAGGGGTTTCAATAAATAATAATAATAAAATGGTTTTCTTATAACTATGCATGAAGTCATAAAGGCCTCACAAGTTAATCATGTGCCTAATGGGTTTCTGAGTTTTTCTTGCTATCACAGTTCATTTTATTTCAGTTATAAGTTAATGAGTTTGAAGTCCTTTCTATCTATAACTATACTTCGAGCTTAGTGGAATAATTTAAAATAATGCACGGTTCACGTTACTGTGTCTTTTGTGATTGGAATTCGTTTATTTTGCTTTATAGTATCTAGCTGACAAAAAAATAAAATAGATACGATAAATTACACTGATTTGATTTGCATATAATTAATAAATGTCCGGTGTAGATATGAGGTGACTTCAATGATAGCGTATTAATATGCAATAGCGTGCATAGTATTAAAACAAAAAAGAACATAAATGAGTAGAGGTGAATGGCATTCGCTAGCAATTGTAGCTGAAAAAAATATAGGCAGGGAGATAAAAGATTGTGGAAGAAGAGAATGAAAATTGCTAATAAAAAGTACATTTATGACGAAGTATGAATTGCTAGATTGCAGCGAGAAGAACAGTCAAAGAATACATTCAAAAATTTTGAGGCTTGATAAATGATGAAAATGCCATGGGAATATAGTTTAAAAGGTTTGCGGCAGGGATAAGAAAATAACAGTCAAAAGTACCAGTTTTTTGGGGGGGGAGATATAATTTTTTTAGTCCTTGCAAAAATGTGCATCCTAGTTATCGGTTATCACTGGTAATTCTTTTTTATATACAGTTGTATTATATTTACTTATCGTATAATTTAACGGAGTCCAAAAGTCCCGTACACTTCAATTGATTGTGTTGTTTCTTCGTTTTTGTCGCTGTCACTTTCTCCCGGAGTTTGAGAGCCGGCCGATAAGAATTAGCGGTCCCGCGATGCGATAGGATAACAAAGCGGGCAAAGGGCTTTTGGAGCAAGAGAGTTGAAGAAAGAAAGGAAACGGTACAGAGGAGAATGTGGCCATGCTGACACGTAGCTAGTCACACAGAGGACCTACGTGCCGGCCCGCCCGCGATCGTAGCTACAGTTCACAAACATCGTGTCCTCCTTTGCTTGCTCCTTTTTCCTTTTCTCTCCTTTTTTATATATATGTGTGTGTATGTACCTCTTTATCTCTTAGAAATGCAACTTAATTTCAGTTCTTATCCTTTTAAAGAGACAGAGAAAGAGGGAGGAGAAAGAGGGAAGAACCTGTTTTCTCCGAACTAGTGAAAAAAAAACCGCCGGCCGAATGTAGGTCAGTTCTCACGATTCCCACTAATCCAGAATGTGAGTGACAATTAGTAGATAATAGTGTGACAGTTAATAGATAATTGTGTGACGATTAATTTCCATAGTTTGTCCCAATTGCTGACATTTTCCATCCATCCTCTTCCAATTTAGTCCCAAGTGAAGGATACTTCCGTATTAACACTGCAGGTTTACACTAACTTTTATATCCCTAAGGGTTGGGCATTCAATAACATATTCAATAATTTATGGGGGTTTTTTTCCACTGCTAGGAACTACTGACAGATGAGAGTGCAGTAAGAAATTATGAAGTGAAGTTTTATCACCCTGTCTGCATCCCCTGTAGGACTCCAACGGCCACCATGCAAATCCTGTGAACACTCACACTTGAAATTTATTATCCAGCTTCTTCATTCTTGAAGAAACTGGCGAGTAATTGCATAAAGGCTCTAGTTCCATTCTCTTAAACAAACCGAACCCGGAACACTAATTAGATCCTAGAGGATGTGCAGATGATCTACGACATCTAAAGCCCAAGGATCATCACTAAAAACAGCTGAATTGGCCCCCGCATTAAAGAAAATAAAATGTCATAAAGCATCTTTAGTGGTCTGGTAGATGACAACACTACCCCTAATAAAAAAAAATCTAGTTACAAATCCGTCCCTAGTCGTGGCTGACGAATAACGATTAAATGCGTTTACCGCCCGTTAGTCATGAGTTTTTTACTCATTAGCCATTGTTTTGCCCCGATCTGTTCCAGATGAGTTGCACCGCTTCCTGGTCCCCTTGCTCCGTGATGTCCCTAACGAGTGTCCCCGCTTCGGCAGCTCGTCGATAACAAGCTGTGACCACACGAATCGCACCGGATCTTCCAGATTTAGCTTCTTTCTATCCCCCAGTGCTGTAGGTCCTTGTTCTGTTTTTTTGTTTTCATTCTTCTGTTCTTCCCTTCCCTGTAACTGTAAAACAGTAGAGCTTTGACCTCGACCGCTGCTATTGGAAATCGATAATATTTCGTTTGTATAAGCAGTCAACTCATCGTCGAAGGAATTAATCCAATTGTTATATTTAAATTATATGTGAAACTAAAGGCCATTCACCTCAGCCTTAAAGGTACTTGGCCGGGACACTACATAGGTATTAAGTGTTAAGGTCTTGGCTGCAATGCATATAGTGTTGAAATACCGTCAAGAACACGGCTGCTCCGCACGCAATCGGCAGCATTAATTCATTATTTTTTTTATTCCTCTCGTATAATAAGATGAATTCGGACTATATAAAGCATTAGGATGATTGATCCAGATCACTTTTCCAGACCAAATCTAGTGAAATAGAAATTTTTTTTAAAAAAAAAGTAGCTCCTATACTTTTGTCATAATGCAATCCCATGCATGCTACAATTATCACTATGTTAGTAGTCATACTAGTGTGTTAATACGCCAGTGGTATTCTTATCATCAATGAATATTTGTATGAACTTTCTTGTTTGACATTTTTTATATGTTGTAATAAACACTTCGAAATTTCTATCATTTCTTTTTTTGATTTCCTTATATTAATTACTGTTTACTTTAACAAAATAGATATTATTAATAATTAAAAAAAAAATGATTTATGCTTCAGGTATAAAAACATGCCTGTATCATAAAAAAATTCAAGAATGTTTCGTATTATTGATAAAACAAATATTATGGTTGCCCGAGTATATGACTATCTATATTTCGTTGTTCATTTGATAATTTATATGAGAAATGAAATTACGCCGTTCCTGTCTGCGTTTTTTGAATCGTTAGTCAACCGCTCACGAATGTACAAGCCAGTCTCTCGCTTTATGATAGTGTTGAATATTTAAAAAAATCTGTATAATTATTTTAATATTTACTGGGTTTTCCTTCTTGTTCATCGCCCCTTATCACTGAAAACGTTTAATATTAATTAAAACAGAATTGAAAGCCTAAATAACCCTATTATATATAATATATAACAATATAATATAATATAAGTTTAATTCAGTGGATTACATGTGTTGAGTTCCTCCTTCGAATGTGATATCTCTTTAAGTGTAGCGAGCGAGGCTAGCTCTACTTTTTTCTTAGTTATTCCATTATAATTCTTTCTGCTTTATGGCAAAACCGTTCTATGTCCCCGCTATAGTTCTGACATGAATCACGAGGATGATGCTGAACACCATTTGCATTAGCATATATGCAATGTGCGTGCCCGTGAGTTCTAACGGTCGAAAACTCATTAGCCGAATAAACGGTAAATCCCTTTGTCCATTCATCTCAAGTCCTTTCTCTCCCCTTTCGAGAGTTTGATTTTGTTTTTCATCGCGATTATCTTCGGCTCCACTTTCTCCTATCGGGTTTGTTTACTTCGGCTCCTCAGAGAATCTATCAAGAGAGAGCAACAAAGCAATCGGAACTTGCGATTGAGAATGTCACCAAATCCAAATCTGATATATGTTATAAGGTGGCCTATGATGTCACGCCGATACTGGCTGGTTCTTTTTTCAACTTAGTTATGTTTAACGCAATTATCCCTTTTTTGTAGGTCTAAAAGGAAAGGATTGGGTATCCATAGTTTATTATCAATTTGCTTTCATTTTATACCAAAAGAGGAGTAAGAAAGTTAAGAATTCGTAGAAAGTATGACACCATTGACAGGCACGATTTATCACGAATCGGGCATTTACACCCTTAAAGATATTTCTAAGCGATTTGAAGGTATGGAGAATATCGTGGAAAAATGTGGGTTGTAACCATTCAACGAAAAATCTCTGAGGGAAAATGATCGTGACGATTGAAAGAATGAAATCCTACAGTCTTTTTCAATTGCTAACTACCTCAAAGACCGTAAATAATTGTTGCGCTGTTAACAAAACGGATTATGATGGACACTAGGCTCAAAAATTTATGCAATGCACAGCAAGGAACGGAATTCATAATAATTAAAGAGGTAGGTGGTTGCAAATTATAAAACTGACATATTTAGGTTGTCGAAAAAACCTATAGCTTCTACTGGTTGCCTGCGATAGATGGGACGATTCCCAAGTATTCCGTCCTATCTATCACATTATTTAAAGTTGATTAGGGTGGTTTGATGATTAAAATGTATGTTCTACAGCCCAGAGTGTAACAGATTACTTTTGTATTATACTAATAGAACAAAAATATTTGTTATTTACATTTAATCATTGATACTATTTAGTGTGTTCATTAGATCTTTAATTTTCCATTGATATAAATGCATTTATTTATGAGAAATAACAGTTATATATCTGTTCTTACAGAAAGCTATATGGTTCGTTGCAACAGAAAAAAAAAATCTGTTTCCATTGTATTCAGATAATAATACGATTTTCTGAAATACTAATTTTTGACTATGCTGACTGCAACCTTGCAGCTTAGGCTTATGGAATAATTTAATTGGCTCACAGTTGTAGAAAATTTAATAATTTTCCATTCGATACCTTGGCAGAAGTAAGTATAGTGAAATAAAAAATAATCAAAATCGTATGAAATAAATTGCTCTTCCCACTGAAAAAATAATGAGAAAAGTTATTTTTTTAAAAAATAAGGGACGCGTTTTGGTATATCCAGTGGACTGTAATTAATTAGCAAAGTTTAAAAATTGATTCAAATCAATGAAATAATTGAATCTGAGAATTCCAAAACTATCGAAAACCCAAAATATCTATTCGTCCTCTCAAAAACCCCCAATAACGAAAAACTGTTCACACTTACCTGG
This sequence comes from Acanthosoma haemorrhoidale, assembly GCA_930367205.1. NCBI lineage: Eukaryota > Metazoa > Arthropoda > Insecta > Hemiptera > Acanthosomatidae > Acanthosoma > Acanthosoma haemorrhoidale. The sequence continues at coordinate 79,887,107 of OV884015.1, read as the reverse complement.
GGTTGGATAGCTTCTTTCTTGAGCGGTTCGGCTTCTAGGAGGAATATGAGGGATAGGAAAGGACAGAGAAAGTCTAGGACAAGCCCGAATCCACTTGATGACCCTGCCAAGAATTCAGAAGCAGCGAACAATGCCAGTCGGCGATGAAAGGGTCGTTTTACCCATATGAAAAACTTTGATATCCAGAAAATGAAACCATGCACCAACCATCGGCAAATTTGAAAATAAAAAAAAAAACCGGAAATAACTTTCCCTGGTTCTGGCAAACACCACACTCGATCGGAGTCTAGATCCAGCCTCTTCAGACTAATAGAACACAATCGCCAGTTACTCCCAAAACGGTTTCTGAGATCAATTGGCTTGCTAGAGCGCAGCACCTCCCAGAGCTATTTCCCCTACAGATAAATCAAACAATCTCGCGGTAATCCTCCCGCATATGTTTTGTTATATGGGATAAATTATGTATGGAAAATCGTAAAAATTATTAATACCAATGTAAAAACTCGTGTTTTGGTTACACTATAATTTATGGATTACATCAGAGAAACGTCAGGAAGCTGCACTCATTTGTTGAAATAATAATAAGAACATGTAAGTAATGCTCCGTTGAGTTTGTGCAAAAAAATATGTTTGTTCTTTAAAAAACAATTTGACTATATCCCGTAAAAAAGTATAAAGAATAATTAGAACATACCTCCTGCTCCGGTTTCGCCGACGACGGTGGAAGCCTCTCCCTCCTGCTTGGGTAGTAGCTGATGGACATGGGGTCCCGGATGATGCTCTGTTCGAGCTCTGTGAGGTCCGCCCTGCTCAGACCGGCCCAGCATCCCAGCACCACTACCAACCACCACATCTCATCCACTCCTGGTCACTACCTGCACATAATGTACAACATGTAGCACAACCCTTAAAACGGCATTATATTAGTTGTCCTAAAATTAAGAATATAACCATGTTTGTTAGTTATTATTTGTTTATTATATTAGTTTAGCCAAGAGAATCGAAATAAGTAGCGAACTTTTTAAGAAGTATGAAATTTTTTGGATAGATTAAGTCGTTTGAAGGGGCACTGAATGGTCAGTTTTTGCATTCAATTTTCAACTTAAAACAAAAATATGAATAAAGGATGAATGCATAACTATTAGTTGTGAATCTAAGAGTACACGATGAAGCCCTTGCTTTTTACCTGCTGTCTTATTAAATCTAACCATCAGGACGAGATGGCAGATTGGACAGTGTGAGTAAAACCTATGTTGGTTATTTATAATATTAGCATTGATAGAGGATATATGTGAAGTATATAAGTTAAAGGAAATCACATTCTTAGAACAATTTTCTAAGGCTATCACATGGACTTTATCTTAACCTTTATCAATTACCTGAAATAGATTCAAATGTTTTTAAGAGCAATAAAACAACTGAAGATTAGTTTAGAAAATAAAAATTAACTTGTAGCATAAGATATAAATTTGAGAGATGGCATCTTTTTGAATGATCTACCAGGTGATAAAAAGAAATTGATAGTTAACAGGCTAAGACAACAGTCTTCTGATGCTTAGGGGTGTTGGTATGTCAATTAATGTAGAGGCCTATAATTCTTCCTTAATCCATTAATTGGGGACATCAACATCTCACACGAACAGTGTCTAAATTATATTGCTTCCTCTCATATGACTTTACCGATATGTTGCAAATAGAGACACTTTAAGTAACATTACTTTGTCTAGTAAAGCAGACCAAATGGTGGACATCACGGCGCTTGGCCCACCAACAACAAGCCTCTAACGGGCTACCCATCACTGCTATCCTACTAAATAAGACTGCACTACATCCCTAGAGGGATTCTAGGCCCAGCCAACAGTGGACTCTCACCACTGTACCGCAACAATCAACCTCCTTAATTCCCTCACGCTACCTTCAAACAGGTACTCCTAGGACAAGGATCCGCTCAACCCAAATATTCCTTTATTTTCCCCTCATCCTTAATCTTATAATTAGTTAGGAAAAAAAAAAAAATTACTTTGTTGGTTGGAGCAAAACGATAAATGCTCAGTTTGCTCAGAATTATCAAGAACCTTGTCCCTAATGTGTTAAATCAAGTACCGTAAGTACCCTAAGTATATTGTTAGGGATTTCTTGTTCTGTTCATTCCCATGCTCACTTCTAACCGCTGCATACGAACAATCTAGGAGTCGCAGAGATGAGGTGCCGTAGCGTGCTTGCCATCAAGAAAGAAGTCATGCAGGCAGGAGGTGGTAACTGTCCCAAAGGGTACACTTGTAGCCCGCACAGCCGGAGGCCAGGCTTTGGGCCGTTACACGGAGGAGTTGCAGTCACGATCCCGGCTCGCTTTCCGCAGTTTCTCATCCTCGCAAGAAATAGTTAAATAGGATTGCCTGATCTACACCGATCGTGCAAGACCGTCAATGCTCTAAAAGGGTCCCCTTTTAACTCGTACGTTTTTGATTATCCAGACATAATTATGATGGAGGCGTTCTGTTTATTCAGAACTAGTTGTCAGTACCCTCCTGAGTAGGAGAGTATTGAGGGTGGGTATCGTTCATTTGTTCCGCAAGATAGATGTTCTTTTGAACTAAATGTTCAGTCTTGTTTAATATTATCTTGTTCTGCCCTAGTGGTTAGCTTGCTGACTTTAAGATAGGGAGACACTAGTTTCCAACGATTTTTCTTTGTGATAAGGGTTTGTTCGGGATTAACCTGGCTTGTAAGGATAGATGAGTTTATACTTGAATATAGAAATAATGAATCCGGTAAATAAAACCGAAATTTAAGTTGAGAGCAACAATCTAGCCCTTCATCGCTGGCTTCGTACAAGTGCGACAAACTCGGCTGGTCTTACCTCTTCTTAATGAAGATCCATAGAGTGATTTTTGGATTTTACCTTTGGAAAGGAATCGATCTAGGCGATGGGTGATCTTTTATAGATCTATAATTAATGATGGATTGTTTTTACTTCATGATGACATGACTTACGAATAATGTGATTCGTGAGTAATAGCTGTGAATATAATATTGTTAGTGTTTTTATGGCATGTGTTTAAAATCAAGCGGGGCCATTAGCTCATTTAACCTTAGTTAAATTCTCATTAGAGGGAGAATTGTGCTATTTCCCTTTAAAATAAACTCGACGATTCTATCATAGGCGCGAAATAGAATGGCGTGAATTTATGTTGTAATAAAGTTATAATTGAACACACGCATATATTACAATCGTACCTGAATTCATTCATATCAAACGCTGATTTGTATTGAATGTTCTCGGACATCTCAGAATGAACAGTGATTTTAATATTTTTGTCTCTCCTCATCCCACCGATTAATATGCCAAAATGTTTTTATTATGGTCTTCAGATTTTACACCCTGTTGCTTGTCAATGCCGATTTAGATTACTATTTTGGCGACTTTTCGGGATATTCTCTCTGCCATCTTCAACCAATCTATAAGGCATGTCATGATTTCATCTGACTATATCTGTTCGAATCACTAGTAAAAGTTTAAAAAAATTGTAGATCATGTTATAATCTTCAAATTTACGACAATTTGGGTGTCGGTAAAGTAACGTCTTAACGGTGCTAATACTCAAAATGAACTTCTGGACCACCACACTTCGGGTGTAACCCTAATCAATAAGAGATGGTATTGGATTAAAAAAAATAATAAAGTTTATGACATTTCTATTTAAATGCACAATCTCTATCCAATCAAGTTTTTAAAAACTGAATTTATAGACGATTTTATTTAATCTAAAGGACGATACTTACTCACCGGACTTTTTATGGCTTTTATGTTTCCGATTTTCGAGAAATATTCAAGGGAAAAAAAAGTTGATGTGACCTTGTCTTATCTTATTATATTTGTGTCAAAATGTCCATACCATCAAGAACCGTGTATCAGAACCACACGATTTCAGATAAAACAATAATTTATACTAATTACCTCCTTGCAATAGTTTAATAATTGTTCAAAATATCAACGAAAAAAAACCTTTAGTTTCTTAGCTTGGATTACTAATAAATTAAAAACTCTGGCATTTGCTCATTTATTTCATATGACTGAGCGTATAAACACCGTTGATATGTTTTATGTTTTCTCGTTTGTCTTATATGCCGTTGTTTATCCCAAGTAGGTATGAGGAATTTGTGAGAAACTTTATCCAAGTTTCCTTATAAGCCAACATTTCTAAGCGCCAATGGTATATATAAGGGGGAAACCTTTTGTTGCAGTGAAAGCTCTAAAAAACGGCATTGCCATATGAGAGATGTGAATGATTCGCAAACAAAAGTGAAAATTATATAACACCTGTTAGCGGGACGGCAGTTTTCGATTTCATTCAGTATCGGTATAGTGATTCAACTTTATCTCCTCCAGAGAAAATATTCAAATCGTTTTTTTAACTTAAAAAGTTGTTAATAATATAAGCTGTAAATGATTGCTTAATATGGGCGTAAAAATGATAAATTGATAAAAATCTACTATTATCTTTACATCAGTCAGTTATATTAAATAAATGGTATTTTTCTTTTTCAGGGACATCGCTCTCGTTTTTTGTTTTTGTTAGCTTATTTTTATTCTAGCTACTGATAGCTTAGTCTAGATACGCCAATGTCTCTTATTGTTTAATAGTTATTAAAAAAAAAAACTATAAATAATCGCTATTTTATATTATAATATACCATATCCCAGTACTTAGTGAAAATTGTCCGTTTTAGTGCCAAACAAGATAATATTAAACGAAAACTATATCCCTATCAATTTAAAAAAATGAAACCGAAATGGTTTCCTTGATAAATTATTGGGTTGACTGAAACATGTTGCTTAAGTCTGGCTGGTTTAGCATAGCAGGCTCGCCGCAAACAAATCCCCTGGCGGTAAAATCTTATTTTTCTCTATCTCTCTGTGCGTAATTTGGATTTTCGCCGGTGCTGTGACTAATACGTTAGGGCTACCAATTATTCAGAAGAGTTCGGGTTAGATATCAGGAGTAATAGGAGGATTTTCCAAAAGGGTGGGTCTCTACGGGGTTCACCCGAAATGAGATTTGAGTAATAACCTACCTCTGGTCAATAAAATGGCTCGAATTAGTTATGTTGTATTATTCATGCTTCTATATACCCTCCCTCCATCATCACTAAGTTCCTGTTGCATGCTGAAATGTTGTTGCTATCATATTTTACTTGTACAAGTACACAGGTGGGCTGAAAAGTTTCCGACCTCAACATGAAGATGATAATAAAATAAATAAAAGCTTTGTTAGGTCGGAAACTTTTCAGACCACCCTCGTATGACTACTAATAATCTGTTAGTAGCTGTGAAGTGGTTTGTGTGTTTATAAATGGTTTGTTGATTTGTTATTGTGTTTGTTGATATCGAGATGATAAAAGCGAGATGTTGGACTTATTATTAAATGGATTTATGTTAGCAGTTCATGAAGTTCGTTAGTGTGGTTATGAAGTGTTTTGTATGTTGCATGTCACCTTCTTGCGACACGTTTATGGTTTAATCGTCGTCCGTTGCTTTATTTGTGATACTATGTGATGCCCTTGCTAAATGGACAGTCCATAATTTGGCCCAAAATGGTTGAACTTGTGTTGTTTGTATGTCATATTTCGTACGTAATATATAATAGCGTACACTGGTGCTTTGATGAGTTCTACTTAATGATAAACTTAACGCCAATGATCCGCGCTTACCGTTACTAAGCCGCACTTGTAGGATGTATGTGACTCAGGTGGCTCCCTCCTTTGAAAACATAGCAAGAAAGAGCGCGCTTAGGTGACTATGTAGAGTGGAGCAGTGTGTTGTAGAGACGGTGGGTCGTGTTTCATGGAGTCGTGAGCATATCCTGTCCTCACGATAGGATCTGTCTTGTCGTTCTTGCCTGGCCTGCCGCTCGCGGTTCTTTACCGGTCTGTTGTTTGTATGTTTATTTGGGCTTAGCGCCCTTATTTGCTTTAACTTAATGCAGGCATCTTAAGCAGGTTTATCTTAAGTGCCCCTTCGATTGTGAATTAAATGCGAAAGTTGTTAGGCCGTTTAGACAATGCAGAGGTTTTTGTAGCTGTTGGTCTAAAATTAAAGTTTTAAAATGCCACATGCGGTTCTTCTAATTCACTTGTAACTATTAAAAGCAGCTATATTTTCATCACGATTCATGTTGTCAAAATTTCAAATAACTCCACTTTATATGGTGTTCACACCGCATATACGTTAACTCCTTTTCGTACCGAGATTTCCGTACGTTGTTTACTTTACTTGCTACTATATTGTCAATGTCACCGCTAAAAGTGAGTTTGTGATTTACTATTATTTAGTTACTTGACTATAGTAATCTTTTATCGTTAATATTTTTATAAGTACGCTTCCAGACTCAAAATAAACCTTTTTATTAATACGTCATCCTGAATGAGATCATTTATCACAATTACTTATTGCTCAATAAGGCAGATTGTAATTTTATCAAAATAAAGTTGTTGAAAATGAATACGTCATCCTTCCTATCCTCTCAGCCAACGTTTTACAAAGTTACATAACCTCCTTCCCTGGTACTCAACACGGTAATGGTTGGTTTGCATATTAAATTTTTTTTTTTTTTGTTTTTCCCTAAGTTCTCTAGTTAGAATTTTAGGATGAGGGAGAAATATAAAATATTTAGGGTGATCGGATCCTTGTACTAGGAGGACCTGCTTGAAGGTGGTGTGAGAGGAGTAAGGAGTGTGGTAATCCTCGGTGGAGGTTGATTGTTACGGTACAGTGGTGAGAGTCCACTGGTGGCTGGGCCTAGAGTCTTCTCTAGGCATGCAGTGCAGTCGTAGTTAGTCTGATATCAGTGAGGGTGCCCCTTAGAGGCATGTTGTTGGTGGGCCAAGCGCCGTGATGTCAACAATTTCTTCTGCTTTACTCGATCTTGTGAGTTGCCATCGTGCCGGTAGCGGTGGTGGTGTCATTTCTCGGAAGAGAGGGTTTAGACCGTGCTTCATCGAGTCGAAGAACTTGATGTGACGTCGTCTGATGGCTTCGGTGATGATGGGAAACTTGAACTTTTCGTGCATGTCGGAAGCCTTCATTTCACGAAAAGGGGTATGCCACAGTACCGTTCGCAGGATGTTGTTCTGGAAGCTCTGGAGGCGAAAAGGTACATGAAAATGTATTTCTGAATTATGTAATAATGTTCATTGCAATACGTCTCAGTTAGTACGTCTCCTGTCGTGGAATTGTGTGTGTAACTCGAGTAAATCAATGCGTAAGAGAAAATGATATATTTAAAATGTGATATCCCTTTCACTTGCACTGCCTGTCAGAAGCTTAAGCCCACCCTAAATATTGTAATTAAGTGATTGTGATTGTATTAATTAAGTGATTGATTGTATTGTAGATATTGAATTGTGATTGTAGATAGATCAATTGCAATAATAATTATCATCATGGATTGGAATTCCATCTTTTTCCAACTCAAAATGTGTGGTCGTAATGGTACAATTCGATAAAAAATCTTTTCTTTAAATAAAATTAAAAACCGGTTTTTAATAATCTCTTCGTAAGATATTATAAACAATTTGGTTTATTTGTTCAGTTGGATTAACTAATATCTATGAGTGTTAATATAGTTTAGTCCATTTAATTAGTTAAATTCAATTTATTAGAATTACTTATTAACATTTTGATAAATTTCAATAAAAGATAGGTAAAAAGAAAGAATTTTCAATTGAATAGAGAAGTGTTATTCATACTCTTCACATGTTTAGTTTAAATCTGCAATTATTGCACAATTCGTCTATGTGTCACATTAAACACTTAATGACAGCGAAAACAAATATTTTGTTAACCATGAATATTCTATTTCGTTTATAAACTCCTCTTATTCTCTACAAGTTGGCATAAAAAAAGTATTGTAAATACCGATGATAAAATAACCCCATTAAAATTGTATCAGACGTGTAATTCCCCATTTCTGTAGATGTCTTTCAAACGTTTATTTGAATTTATTTTAGCGTTACCGTCATTAACGTATCGTTTGCAACGGAGGGGGGGCTTGAAGTCATAATTTGCCTTCCGGCTGTGACTTCAGTCATGTTAAAGATAACTAAAATTGAGACTAACAGGTATAAAAAGACACTAACGAAATACGACTGCCTTGTTCCTGGTTGAAAATAATCCCGTTCTCCTTTTGGGTTCAGGTTTAACGGTTAGTCACATGCTAATCAATTTGTTACTTTTTTTTCTAATTACCATTGTTCCTTCTTTTCAAGTAGATCTCAGTTCTGTTAATTAGACTGTATGGTAATAAGGTAGCGGTTTTGTTAATTTGTTAAGTCCGCGTCTTCAATAGAACATTTTAAGTACACAGTAAATAGGCATTAGCAAGTTTCGAATGCATATTTTTCATATACATGTTACGTCACTTACTATGAATCAGTTCGATTGGATTAAAACTAGGTTAGCTCGTTGAATAATCAATCAACTAAATAATAAGGGGGTTTAAAAACCCTTATGCTTCAGGGATATTTATATATATGGGCTTTTCTTGCCACTCTGTAATTATCATGTGGTCCTTACAGTGTTCACAGGTAATATGGACAGAGCAACTTCGAGGTATTTTGCCAACATTATGATTTTTGGTACTTAACAGAGTTCCCAAATATTATTTTTACTACCGCATTACCTAAATCTGACTTCAAGGAACTAGGGCAATGGTCATAACATCGCCCTCCACTCCCCCGTGTTCTCTTTTAATTTCTTGAAGCAAGGCAGCATTTAAAGTTCTATTGTTACCCCTTATTTAAAGTCACAATATAGACGTTAACGCTAAAATAATAATAACAATAATACAAAAGATCCACTCCAAAAACGGTCCGTATTAGTGTTTCCTTCCGTCCAAAACTTTGACTAATAAAAATGTCTTTATTTGTTAGTGAGGCGATTTATGTTGGCCTAGATGCTTAAAAAAATAAAATATTTTTTGGCAAAAATTAGCAGTAGTGTTTTTAATGAGTTGTATAAAACTGATGTAGATTGCGGCGAGTTGTTTTTGAAAATACAGTACAACTTTAGTGATTCGGTAATCCCGCTTATTCGTAACAAACTGCTGGACCCGTGCAAAAATAGCGGTTATTCGTAAAAAACAAAACACTGCATTTCAATCCCTTTGGTAATTCGTAATGTTTTTCGTACCTAAGACCACTTAAACGTCTTATAATTCGTAATTGACATTGTCTGGTGACAGTCCCGTTTATTCGATATACTTTATTTTCACAGTTCAGTGTTGTTTCACTGCCAAAGTGTCTCTCCATTTGTGAAAAAAATGGCATTATAAAATAAAGGGATGACGGGGATAAATTCCCGAATGGTTTCAAGTAGGCGAAAGCTTACATCAATAATTCGCGTCAGTTTATGACCATAAATGACGTAAATGACTATGTTTTCTTTGCTATTGTGACCCAGGGCAATGCAATTGATCAAGCGTGACAACAATCCCTCCGTTAAAAAAAAATAACTGATTTCTTTTCCACTTCAGGTATTTTCTTTTATGAAGAATAACTAAGTTTACACATATTTCTGTTTGTCGTTTTGTATTTTATATTGTAAACATATGGGATTTAAATAAAAACTGCTAATCCCTTAATTAAAAATTTTCTTTTTTTCAAACCCCAATAGTTCATAATACCTCTATTTCGAAAATATCGATATTTCATCTTAAACCCTCGGTTCCGTTACAAATTATTTGGATTTTACTGTACAACCTAATTCGTGATTGATGTGGAAAAAGTGTTAGTCGGTAAAAAGTAATTTTTTTTTAATAACTAGAAAAAAAATGTGAGACAACTGAGCCATGGATTGACTTGTACATTGTCAATGAAGTCACTAACTGGCCGAAAAATATTCCCTAGTTTGAAGTTACAAATGAATTGGAGCGTTCCGGAGAAACTGGAAAAACTGCACCAGTAGTTTATCTTCATCCTGTGTTCTATTTCCCGTGCCGCGACCGCAAATGCCATTTCGTTACTTACTTTCCTCACCTTTGTCGAACCCCTTACGTTATTTGCTAGTAGGTCAAGGGGTGAACTCGCTCCGCTTCCTCAAGTTTAAACGGCATTGTTAGGGTGTCTTCCACAATAGTTATTCAATTTTTTCCTAGGAATTACTGGCTAGTATCCGGTGACGCGGCTGACGGAGGAGCGTGGGGGACTTCCCAAGACTCCGCTTTCTCTTCGCGGTGGATTTGGGGGGGTCTCTGGGCTGTCTGTAAATATTGTATGAATGAGCGAGTGAATGATGAACTGTAAATATGGTATGAATGAGAGCATTTATCTTAATTACTTATTGCCTTATAAAAGGCAGATTGTATTTTTAGCACAATAAAGGAATTTAACTATATCCTAGGAATTATTCAATTTAGTGGTTGTGGAGACAACAGTGTATGATACCTTTGTTTGATTCAAATCTTGTTCGGAACAGACATACGATCCATTACTTTATCTCAGCCATGTACAATACAATGAGATTGTTTCCGTATTATTATTATTTAAAAATACTAATATACTCCTGCCTCCTTTAACACTGACCGAAAAACAATTTATTTTGTCGTAAACAAAACCGAAAAACGTTTGTTGTGAATTCTCAATGGCAGTATGATGACAGCATGAATGAAGTATCATAGATATAGTTAGCGTGATCAATTGTTGATTGCAAATATTCGAAGATTAGTTTATACTGTGAATCCACTATGGAAAACGACAGCTGTCTCTTGCATATTAATATGGGTTCATTAGCTTCCCACACTGCCCTTGTATGTCTACCCCGCTTTGTTTTGTATTCTATTGTACCTATACTTTTTTACTAAGTTATGTTTAACACCTACGTTCGTTTCTTGTTACTAGGACCTGATGCAGATATACTTAGTATGTGGAAACGTTAATCGTTTATAAATTTGGTGAAAACCCAACAACTATCTTCAATCTATTCAGGCCGATCTCGACAGGCTCTTTTACTCAAAGATTATTTTAGTTTTACATACCTAAACGATAATGTAGGCAAGGTTGTTGCCATATATTGTGAGGCCTCGGCTTTGGAATACGTATTGCAATTCTTACTCTTCACGGTTCGAAGTAACACGAAACATTTCCATGTTCCTATTTAACTCAGTAAATATTTACTCTCTGAAGATATCAGGTCGTTTGCTATATTTATTGGCCGATCGTTGATGTAGAGTGATGTAGCAGCTTAGCGAAGCCTTTTATAAGAGACAGGTTATGCCGACGTTCTCGAACGACTCGGTCAGCAATTGCCTATATCTAATTGGATCGAAATGGAATCAATCCACTGAGTGAATCGAACATATGGAACGGCTGCTTTGGTTGTAGCCAGTTTTTTTTACCGTGCACGCGCTCGCATAGCCCAATTCTGAATATTTTTAGTTTTCTTACTCCCTCATGACTTTTTTTCATTTATGGTTTATCTCTGCGTTCTTTGTGCGTGTTTATAATTTAAGGGAGATTAAATTGTATTCAATATAAGACCAATCTGCTGTTATTTCCTCATCCGCCGAAGCTCTTAAAGTATCTTTATGTTTACATCTTATCTCATGATGTTTTCTTTTGAATGACATAAGTTTGCTGTTTTCACTTTAAACAATACGGAGTTCAAATTACACTAGGAATTACATTACACGCTCTCGTTCATTCACATTCGGTCTGAAGGTTTTCTATATTGAGTATAGAAATACTCCTGATGGGTGCTGTATCAACCATTTTGATGCTTTTCGTTATAAAAAGGAATATTTTTTTTAGGGTATGTCAGTCACAGTGGTCTTTGAGTCCCGCATATACACGAGCACTATTATTTTATTTTTAGTAGCTATGTTTTTAATTATTTTACTGGATAAGGAACGTTATCGCTCGTTACCGGTATGATGTTAAAGATGCGTCAAAGTGTCAAAACTTAAACAATTTATTTTAAGATATTACAAAACACTTTTGTTGCTGAATCCCACTATAGCTCATGCTCCTCTCTCCAGGAGAAAGTCTCTATTCACAACTACCACTGTTCAGTTGAAGCATTTGCATATCAAATGTCTTCTCTACAGCCTAGGATAAATGTTTTTTATATAGCTTCGCATATCTTACAAAGGAGTGCTTGATCCTGAGGAAATAATTCTAGATATATGTACTGTTAATATACGACTGTTTGGTTCATGATCTATTGCTAGTGTGTTTTCGCCCAAGCAGGGTATATTACAAAAATGCGTAGGGGAATTATAATTTATACGCTTATAGTAGTTATTTGAGGAAATTAACATTTTTAACACTTTTTGGGAGTATGGTTACTAGCTTAAATTGTGTAAGGTTATTAAATATATACAGTTGGAAAAAGCGTAATTATTTGAAATAATAAAACATCACCTTCATGCTTATTAGCATGAGCACTTTGTTGGAGTAGTGTGAAGATATTCCTGATAGCACAAAACTCGATAATCAATTAATTCCGTTAAGTTTATCGCCATTGGCTCAGGCGCATCGTACAATTTATCACCCCTCTGATTCACTTTCACATATTAATTATTAGCTATTTTAATCGTTTTTTTCTTCATCGGCCCAACTACTCATCTTTCCAAGCCTTCCTTCCTTATTGATCAGTTTTTCCCAGTCGCGTTCTGCTTTGCTACCTGTGCTACATGATCTGTCAAGTTTCATCGTAATCTTTATCTTCATCGTCGTCTTTTTTGACCATCTGACTCTAGAACGTAAGTTTTGTTTCGTGGCCATTCAGAGTCTGCTCATATGTACTTAAAATCGTTCATGTTTCTCATGCTCATGCACGGATTTAAAACTGGTAGATCTTTAAACATATCTCCTTACAATCTAATCATAACAAACGAACATCATCAAGACGGAAAGTTAACATCATCTCTGGAAAACGAAGTGACAATTAACGAAAATAAATCTATTTTCAAATCTCTTCGTTGAGGATAAAGTTCTTGTAGTTTAATTATAACGAAATGAAATCTCAACAGGGGATTATGCTAGGACCCCTTGTAGAATGCACCTTGCTATGTTTTGTTTGAGACAGGGCATTATGCTAGGACCCCTTGTAGAATGCACCTTGCTATGTTTTGTTTGAGACAGGGCATTATGCTAGGACCCCTTGTAGAATGCACCTTGCTATGTTTTGTTTGAGACAGGGCACAGTACACCAACTGACGCAATCTTAAAGAAATGCCAAAGAAAATACTTCATCCGATAACCCACTAGGTAGTCGTCCTGATCCTCAGTCCCTAAAAACAAGTTTATGTAGGCTTCTGAGTTGCTCCCCCCCCCCCCCCCTAAAAAAAACAAAAAACAATAGATAACTTCTGTTATTAAATAGTTCAAGTCTGGTTGAACTAGTAGCATCATGGTTAGTTGAAAGGATGTTTGTTTCCTGAAAACTCATAGATATTTATGTTTCCCTGCCTAAGACATTTTCGGGGATTTTAATGGGGCGTGATATAAGCTCTGGTAAGTGTTTGAGGATGTGAAAGTTACTTTAAATCGGGTGCTAAGCCTAAAAGATTATTTACGACGTATTATAAAGTTTAAGACCCCGCTTTCTCTTGGAGTGTACTCCACTGCTTTCTGGGTTAACTGAGTGAGCATTATTTACATATGCATTGGGGAGTTTAATTTATGATGGTCACCTATTAGTTCTATAAATGGACTTCTGGGGTTCCTTTCATATCAAGTCATCTTTTTATGAATGATTTGTGCACTGTATCACGCCCGGGAGCTATTTTTAACATCAATTTATTTTTGTAACAGCCAGTTCACAACCATTGTCCATTACCATCCAATCCAGGAACATTTTATGCAGATCAAAATGTAGAACTGTTGATTTCATACATTTGTCCCTATTAGACTACCATGTATTTTTCTATTGTTAATAGTATGTCGAGAGTGTAACTATGTAAATTTGAGACAACAAATGACTTGATCCCCGTGGCCTTTTTCTATGACCAGGATTGAGCAAATGTTTTCAAGAATAAAATTACTATAAGTCATGTCTTTTACGAACTGTTTCAAGCAGTTAATTATAACATATGGGGGGGGGGGGACTGATCATCTAATGAAAACGATAAAATTGACAGAATCTTCGATGTAATAAATCCTCTTCCCCCATTAAACTGTATTCCGCAAATTAAAATGCTACTTTCTTTTTCCCAGGCTATTATGCTGTTAGGGATCACTTTTAAATAATAGTCGGGGCGCTAATAGCGTGTGTTATTTCAATGACAGTACTATTATGCGAGAGAAAGACACAGCTTTGTCTGTAATTAATATTAATAATTTAATGATGTACTATTTACATAAGCGTAAGCCACATAAAGCTATGTTCATAAATGATTATTTTAAAATCTATGACGTGCAATGAGTATCCGAATAATTCAGGGCTTTGTACTTTTGATAAGTAGATTTAAATTTTTTTTGTTTAACCTGCCCAAAGTTTTTTTTGGAACTAACAATTTAAAAATGCTTCACGTAACCGACATTAAATATGATCAATCGTATGTATGTATAAACAATGATATGCTTAGCATCTAATTTCTATATACATACTAAATAGGACGGCGCTGTTCATCCTCTATTTTGGTAGTCGGTGCCACCGTCGCTAAGATTGGCAAGATCTCGGTTTTCGTGCCAGAGTGTCTTTCGAAGGCGCCAGACATCCAACGGAGGAGTTTTTAAAGTTTCTTTAATTAAGGTTATATACTCACTCACATCGATGAGGATATTTTGTTGATATATATATATATATATATATATATATATATATATATATATATATATCCCAATTTTACGACGGAATATTTGTATTCACAATTTGTTAAGGCAAAAACGTAATCTGTTAAGAATATTATTGGTGCCACGCTGGTGCTCGAGTAGGTACTGCTCAGTTAAAATGAGTGCCATATGGTCCTCTTTACTCACGCCTTGAAAATATATTCCTATATATTTATGCGTCAATTATATAAATAATTAATGAAGACCGGGTAGGGGGGTATAATGGGACAGGCTGTGTTTTAGTGCAGTGTGCACCTTGTTTTGTGACTGTTGACGTTAACACTAATCGCAGTGACCCGGAACAGTGGTCCATTTGGACAACAGACAAAATGGCTGGCGAATAGCCACAAACCTGAGGGCGACTGCGATAGAACCAGGTCACTTTTACTCCTCAGGGCTTCTACAGTTATCGGTTTTCTGCTTTCCTCCTTCAATTTGGTGAAGGCGGAACTCCTCACGGTCTGATGCCTTCGGCCTAGTCCGAGCGAAATTTTCACGGGAAAGTAAGGGCACTAAACCTTAGGAAGGCAATTATATGCTTTTCAAATCCATTGCCACAATCTAGGAACATTTATTTTTATAGCGGTTTGAGGTTATAAATGTTTATTTATTTTTTAACGTTAGCCTATTTTATTTATGACTTTTTAATAATTTAAATATCTGGAACGTTATTTTTACTAGTTCATTGAATTTTTTTTTAATATGGAGTGTGAGGTCGCTCAGATGATAAATATAACTTATGATCTACTTCATTTTATTTTCTAAACCACCTCTGTAGTTCAAAATTGCCTTTTAAACCTGTGGTAACAATTACAAATTGGTCAATAAAAAAAAAAATTTCAAGTTATTTTAATGTGTCTTTTATTAATCATAAAAAATAATTAATAAGTCGATAATTAAGCCAGTAAATTTCTTCTGTCTAATGACTCGTGAAAGTTTTTTAAACCGGATAAATGTGGGCCAATTAATCCATACAAGGCCTACTTTTTTTTCGTTAAATTTTTTTTTCAGCGTACATATGATCATTATGTTTTATACTCGAGGTTTATGTTGAACATACCTTTAAAATTTGAGATCGATTGAATAATTTTTCCGTCACTATTTGTAGAGCTCTCTAGATCTCTCCGCCATAACCAATTAAAAACATCAAGAACTATTCTTGTGACATTATTTAAATATTTCTTATTAGATAATATGTAATAAAAATAATTATTATTTAATGATTTATAGGACTTGTAAAAGTGAAATAAAATTTTAGAGGTTTCGATCTGCTCGAGACGACTGGTCGCGTGCAGCATTTCCCACATAATCCTCCTTGGAATGATGTCTACTCCGATTGTGACCATCTCCACACACATCCAAAAATCGTGTACTTAATTTTTCTTTCGTTGGCTTTCTTTCGTGGGTTTGTACTTGTAATTAATTATTCATTTTCTCCACTGATGTATGAAGATCTTAGGGCCTGAAAATTGGCAGATCTTTAGTTATATCCCCTCACAGTTATAAATACGAACATTTTAACACATACATTCTCTCAACAGATTAGGTCAGCTTGACCTGACGAAAATCATCATTGGAGAATAAAGCGACATTTTACGAAGAAAAAAAAACTGTGAAAATCTCGTTTTCTCATTGGCGTAAGATGATGTTGACTATTGTAAGTAGGTTTCTGGAATGGAGGTAAACTGGCATGACTGCAACCAGGAGCCCGCATTTGTGCTTGACCAGTGTGTGCTATTTACAATTATTTATACTTTCAGGAAACCGTCTTGAATAAAAAATACCGAGCGAATAATTTAGGCGTGAAGTAGGTTCGCCGGAATGCAAGTGGAAAGCAAAGTATCTCATATTTGTATTTTGTTACCCTAAATATATTCTCAGGTCAAGGATACCATCGTTTGTTTAATACAACGTTCCTTATCATCTGGATAATATTAGACACATGACTCAGAATGCAGAAGTGCTGTTGCGGCGGCTGATCCAGTTGAGTTAATTACCCTGAGACAGTCTTGGCATCTCTGCGATCAATGTCATGCCTTGGTGGACCGTTCCTATGCTCTCATTTCCAACCGTCTGCATTTGCGCCTATCAATTATCTTTCGACTCCTAACAAATCTGCTGACAATTATGGAATTATCTTAAAGGGTTTGGAGGTTGAAATAGATTATCTCACAAACTATTTCTGTCTAATGTTGAATCTTATTTTGCGTGTAGTGGGGACGACTCCGATCCACATTTTTCACATCAGCTCGGTATTCCCTTCATAATCCTACCAGAGTTTTCGGACTTTAGGGTCCGATCCACCCAAACATGGAGATTAAACGTTAATCTAAATATTCCAGGTTCTCCACATTAAAGGAATATTAGTAACGAAGACACGTAGAAAATTCTAGCGTCTTCTAAAGTATATTGTTATTTCCCGAGGCCGAAGGGAGAGGCTCTACTCAAATTCCGGTTTTTTTGTTTTTTTCATGTCTGATAACAGTATAATGTTAATAGAACAACATAGTGTGCTCACAAATTTCCTTCCTTGTTCCCATTCTTCCGCCAACCTGAACCTCTCTCTATGTCTTCTCTAGTCCCAGTTCTTCTTCAAGACATCCTTCCCCACACGTAACTTGCATTTAAGGTACAACACGACTGCCTGGTGACTTCGCCTGTTTCTCTCTTGTTTCTGAGTATGTGAGCCAGTCATTCTTAATTTTAGTCAGGTATCTTTCCGGTAAGGTCTTCTTTCCGTCTAAATGTTCGTTTCACAATACTTCGAAATATACCGATTAATTTTTGGTTTTAGTACAACAAGGACTTATTACGAAATCAGGAGGAGATATCTGATCTCGTTATATTGACTTTAGTCCCATTGTTATAAAAAATTTCCTCGCTGAAAATTCGTTGGTCTTTAGTAGACCGAAACAACCAACCTCCACCGAGGCTTCCCACACCCCTTAATCCTCTCACACCACCTTCAAGCAGGTACTCCTAGTATAAGGATCCGATTAACCTAAATATTCTATATTTTTCCCTCATCCTGAATTTCTAACTAGAGAGCTTAGATAAAAAAGAAAAAAAAATCGTTGGTATTTACGCATGTATGGAGGAAGGACTATTCTGCCTTTTCGAAGATTTTTACGTTCCTATAACGAAAAATGGAAGTGCATATGAATACAAAGTTTTCGCATTAATATTTCTTCAGGTCGGCGATTACCATTTTTTTAATTAGCAAAAAGCAATTGAAAAAAAGTTGTGTTTATGCTGTTCATATTTTTATTCCAGCTCAATCGTTCCTGGCATTATATACGATGAAGAATATACAATTGAAGATATATATTTCTGTTTTTGCCTGTGGTTAAGGAGGCATTAACGCAAAAATAATTTCAGAGATATTTAAAAATGTTTACTTTCTTGTTGCTGTCCTTCTGGTTTTTTCCCCTAAAAAAAAATGTTACTTCACTTACTTCTTAATGGGGTGTAAAATATTTTTTTTTTTATCCGGGAATAATTCCTGGGCCGAAAGAGGCGACCGCATTTCGTGGCGGGACATCCCTGGGGGTGATTCGTTCCGACCAGGGAGGGTGAATAGGGAGTCTTCTTGAGGGAGATGGAAAAAAGGCAATTGGACTGTGAGTAGCTGTTCCCGTTCTTGGCGCGGCTATTCGCCCTCGTTACTGCAGCCGTTTCCGCTTCTCTTTCCTCTTTCTATCACACGCGTGCATATTTTGTTTTTATTATTAGTATTTTTATTTCTTTTACAAATGCGTTCCGAAATTTTTTTTTGCCTTACAAAATTTATTAGCTAAGAAATTTCTCTTTTGCGATTGCAATTATTAATATTTAACTGCCAAAGAAAAAAAGCTGACAATTTCAGGACATGAACCCGGGGCCTATCCCATAGCTAGCTGGCCGGGTTCTCTACCCTGCCTCTAGGATGACCTCTCAATTTTCATAAGTTGATCCAAGACTATATATTGTAGGAATTCTGGGTTCGGTCCCGATGTTGCAAGTAACTTTTTTGTTGCCTGTTAATGATTAGTAAAAGATATTAAGCCCTTCCCCCCCCCCAAACAAAGTGTTTCTGACTTTTTATTTAAACGTGAGTCTGCCAGTCTGTCTGCTATAACATTTGTTGGTATTCCCCTGCAAAGATCTCATTTGATATAAAAAAAAATATTCTTAGTTCACAAGGTCATTACAAAAACTTCGTAAACGAAAATCTGAGTACCCCTCAAAATCTTTAGTCCGTTCTTAATAGAGACAACGTGGGTAATAACTAACATTTTCTTGATGCGCATGTGCAATCAATAAACCAATCAAACAAAGGGTACTTACTAGCCTTCAAAAGCTACCAATTTCTCCGAATACTAAAATAGAAAGTGTAATGACTAAATATTTTTCAATAAACAGGTGAATATGAAGAAAACAATGAATCCTTAACACTAAATTTTAAATTAAATAAAAAAATATTATGCCTTAACAGTTCTCATCCGTTTGCGCTGCGTAGCGTTTACGCCTGGATATATTAAATTACAATTTTCCCAGAACTGAAAAAAATTTATCTTCCTACTGATTTGGGAAACTATCCACTTTATTATTAACTACACCGCCGTTTCTCAATCTTATTGATTCATATATTGCTATAATAAAGTACAAGGGCTTTTAAAAAACATGATTGTTTTGAAAAGTTCAAGTAAATATGCTTATCAAAATTGCACAAATACATTATTTACTTATGGCTTTCAAAAACTTTTCGGTAACTATGGGAAAGTGTTAAGAGACTGGATCTTCCTTCACATCACGTGTTTAAACTTGTTCAAGGAAGGTTTGGAAAATGTGGCTTACTTCCGAGGCATTCATCACATGTAAATCATTTTAAACCTTAAAGGTTTAAAACCCTAAAGAATTAATATATTTTATGCTAATTCGTTAAGAGGGTGAATAACGCTTGGTTTTAATTTGCTGCGTTGAAACACTGTAATTCACTGATTTCTGGTGTCATTCACGAAATACTACGCCGCACGTGAAATGATACAGCCATTGTTAGTAAGCTTATAAGATTTTACTATAAAAGTAAGTATACCTTATATTTTCCGATGCGAAAAAAACATGAATATGTTCCAAAGTTACTATTTAGCTGTAGATAAATTACCAATTTATTGATTAATTCATGACCAATCTTAATGCAGCTAGGCGAATTATTTATGCCCTTGAAGAAGAACAGACGCGTGGATGAAAACATAAGTTTCACTTTTGATAAACCGTTGAAACCTTTTGCTATTACAATGTAATGCACGTTGGATTGTTTTTTTGTTTTTTTTAAGTGTGTTCCATAATTAATACATTTATTATATCATATAATTTTAACAATACACTCCCAAAATTTATTTTTTTATTGATGTTATCATCAGTCGTACAGTCCTGAGGGCGTTGAGCCGAAACGTCGACTGATGATGCTTTTATGCTGATATGTTTCGATAGACTTTATAAATTTCAAGAATAAGTAAGTATAAAACCATTTAAAAAAAATATTATTTTCCCCACTTGGTAGAAAGTGATCCTCAAGCGAAAATGATCCAACTATAGGACTCTAGATGGAGTGTTGGCCTTAAGCAAAGAAAGAAAAAAAAATTATACAATACTCTTACTTTCCGGTACGCTGGAGAAAGACGCCAGGCTGGCAATTGGCGAAACGAGCCAGAAGAGATTACAATCCCGGGATCTCTAGAGTGACTTTCGACCCTGGGTTGACCTTAAGAAACAATACTTTTCCGCCTGCTTCAAACGATATCGTTCTTTCAAAAGCTAGAAAGCAAGCATCAGTCGCCAGCGGTACGATGACCTCAAAACGTCGTTGTCGGATTGTCTTGAACCGAACTATTATATTTTGCAAAGCGTTTTATTCCTAAAGAAATTTTTTTGAGCTCATAAGTTTGCATAAACTTGCTTTGCATTTAATTGTCAGTCACGATTCAATGAGGATAACATCATCAGTGTAGTTCGTTCGATTTTCTTTTCCTTTTTCTTGTTCTAGGCAAAAGAAAGCTTGTTTGGAAATCAGAAGGTTCTGGGCTGGAAACACAACCATACCACTATTTTTCTTCTTCTTTGTTTGATAAGAATATAAAACCAGGCGAATTACAGACCTGTACAACTAATAACAATATTTACTCGATATATGTTAAATATTTAATATATATATATATATATATATATACTCCGCTTCCTCTTTCGCATGCGAAAGCCATGTGGGTTTAGGAGGTCTCTGGGCTGTTTGTAAATACTGTATGAATGAGCGAGTGAATGAAAATTGTAAATATGGTTTGAATGAAAACATTTATCACAATTACTTATTGCCCAATGAGGCAGATTGTAATTTTATCATAATAAAGCTGTTTAGTAATAAAATATAATAAATGCATATATACTTTAAAAAGAAAACGATTCTCGCTAACTTTAAATAGATTGCATCGTACTGTCTTTGTTCGTCGTTAAATCCGGACGACTGTATTGAAAAAAATACGGTAGGATTATTAGACATAAATTATTGTTACGTTTGTGTTTTTTTACTCTTTACATGTAATATGTAACGATATAACGAAGCCTTGCCAGCAGCACATTTAGGAAATGTGCTTGTAATAACTTTGCATTAGTAAACCCCTGCATTTTGAACTTTTGTTTCTTTGGCTTATCATACTTCTCAAGAAAACTATGAGAAGGTATTACTTTTGTTAATTTTGAGCATACACTTTAAAGCAAGTAGATGTTAAATAGCAACTTATTTTTAATCCGAATTTTTGTTGGAAAATATACTTTGTCGAGTTTCTTTTGATAATATGAAGATTTCACCAATACATCGTTTTGAACTATAGCTCGATTTACCATCAGTTTCCAGTACGTTCATATGATTCTTTATCTTTATGATACATCAAGAACCATTTTTCATTGCTACATTGTTAAGATCAATAATACAAATGTATAGCAATACAAATCATAATAATAACAGTATATAAGTGGTATAAATTCGAATTGGTAATTGGAAAAAGTGTAGTTTGCAAGGTAGAATCTTTTCTGCTTAGAAGAGCTCCAAGAATGTTATTAGAGGATTGCAGGTAATGGGGCGTAACAATGGAGGGTGCTATAACGCAAGGAATATTGTTGAGAACGAAGCATTTTTTTCTGCAATTACTTTTTAATCACCTATGCATTTAAATTTTATATTTTGTGTTATTACTGGGCTCGTCTATGTAGTTCCTTTTACGCCAGAAGTTAAATATATAAAAATCCATTTTGGTTGCAATAAAAACGCATTTTCTGGAAATTGGTCAAAACTTGAACTTATCCCTTGATAACTTAATTAAACGGATTTATTACTTTTATTATTACATTCAAAACTATTATCTACATTTAACCTCTCGTCAACGGCTATTAGCCACTATTAACACAGAAAGTCATTTTTAACATCATGTGCTTATCGTGGCTAATGTTTTAGCTTAACCAACAAGTGTCCTTCAAAAATAAAAAAATAAAATATTGTTCATATTTTTTTGGTAGGTTAGTAGGTAGGAAGTGCTATTTTAAAAGTCACCTTAAGAACCAAATTTGTCATACAATTCTCAACAGTACTAATGCTACTAGTAATATATAAACAAATATGCTGATGACATAATAAACAGCATAATTGTTCGGAGGTTATAAGACACCATATAAAGATTGTCCAGGATAAGTTTCCATGCCGAGTTAGAATACCGGCCCTGTCAATGTAGGTTTTATTTGAGTAATAAAACAATTACTCTAATATTATGGTTTGTAAATTTGAGAAATCTACTGTAAGCCACAGCGTACACTGCAAATCGCATTTTCGACTATTTTTTTTTTATATTGCCTTGGCATTAAATATTTTTTATGTTCGCTACTGTGAATCATTCATACAGATAAATTAGCAATTCATCGGGATCGGCAAATATAAATATTTTAATAATAACAAAATAAATTATTTGAATTACTTATTCTACTAAACTTGTTTTAAAGTTGTTAAAAGTGTACTTGACGAAGTGTTGAGTCGCGTGACCAAGTTACTAGTCAACTTTCTTAGCATGTACTCTATGTAACTGTACGTTTACAACCTACCAATGGCCCCTTGCACGCACACTCATCCCCTTGATTCGGCTCTCGGCCAGTGAAATCTCACCGTTTCGGGTCATCCTCGCCCCATTCACTTTTCCAAATAGTAATTTAAAAAAAGTAAATATAAAAAATTGACCAGCCAGCATGAGAACGGTCATTAGAACTTTTCACTTTTCATTTTAGAAATCTGGACGTGACGGAGTGTTTCTCGTAACAGGGATATGTTAGTACAGAATATGTAATCATCTATGTTTATTAGGTACTCAACGATATAAGCCCTTTTTAAAGTATATTATTGCATTTATAATTTGCATATTACTGATTTATAATTTACATAATTTTTTTAAAGAATATAATAAATGTAGACATTATGCATTATAACTAACTCTGGGACATTGCCCTCTCATAATAGCAAAGGACGGACATCCTAGTCGACTATTCCGATGTGGATTCTTTATCTTGAAACTTCATACACTAAATAAAAAGAAACAAGGCAATTGACATGTTTGTATAGTAATGGTACAATTGTCCTCATTGAAGGAGATTAGAAACTGGAAGAAACTAGTCTTAAATATTTTAGTAAAGGAGTTAGCATTGTATTGATTGCATCTACACAATTGACGTGAACTTAATGATTTAAACTTTTCATTTTCGCCCGCGATAACGTCAAATTTCGATTGTTTTTTTTTTTAAACTACATTTTCTATAATTTATACATTCATTTTTCATATAATTTTACATTGAAATAACGAAACCGAAAAAAAAAAATAAAAAAATATATATATAGAGATTGAACAAATATGAATAAAAAAAAGAGTAAAATTATTCTTCGGAGTAGTACTTGGACATAGACATTAGTATATTGAAAGTTTTATTGTACTAGAATTAGTTTTAAAAAAAGACAATTGACATGTTTATATATATAAATAATGTGTGCATAGTAATTGTGCAATTGTCCTCATTGAAGGAGATTAGAAACTGGAAGAAACTAGCCTTAAATATTTTAGTAAAGGAGTTTGCATTAAATTGATTGTGTCTTCGCAATTGACGTGAACTCAATGATTTTTATCTACTACTTGAACTATTGTCGCCTTCTATAATGTCAAATTAAATAATTTTACGATATTTTGAATCTTCAAAGGACGTCATCCGAAAATGCATGCACATATTTTTCTTTTTAACGAATAATGTAAACATTTATCAAATGATACTTACTGCAATTTATCCACCCATTTCTTAGTGATTTATAATTCGTTATTATTAGCCAGCAGTGGTGCTTATTCATACCGTATTGTTATTTGTTGGGTACACGAAGTTTATTTTTACTCATAGGAAATAATTTTTATTTTTCTTGAATATTCCGGAAAACAGCCTTCTCTTAACACTAAGCCATCCATTATTTAGAATCACTAAAATAAATGGCGCACGCGACCCAATTGTGCATTTCCGGTTGAGCCTGAATCCCCTGTGAAGTCTGCTATCTCAAAACAATGTGCGTGAAATTCCGATATTTTACGTCAATTCGCTTGATGATGGCATTTTCCCCGTTAAGGATTAAAATTGGATTGAATCCAAAAAAAAAATGAAAAGTTAAAAAAATTTCAATATTTTACGTCCTCAAAGCAAGGAGAACTTACGAATTTAAAAAGATATTGCTCTGGGGCCAATCTTAGTGCCGTTAATTGACAATAACACGCGCGTCTGCATTTACTTCAAAATGTAATCGCACTTACAAGTGACTCATTACTTATTACGTATTACTATCACAAAATTTAACATGCATTTCACATATCAAGACTATCGCTTGAAATATTTAATTAGTATGTAACTCGCAAATGAAAATTACACTTGATACTAATGAAATGATAAAATAAATTATGAACTAATCGCATTATCCACGACAGGGGTGATGAATACATCACTAAAGAAACAACTCGAGCATTACACGACATCATCGAATAATCAATTATCTCATAGCGAGGTACTCTTCATGCTCATCAGATCGGTAAATTACACGGGTGCTTTAGCTGTTTAAAATATGGCCTTGGCTTTGCTGCAGTTGGGCGGGGAAGAAGTTAACCTCATTCCGAGCTATAGACGACAGCTGTGGATGATCCCACGCTCCCACGTAATCAATTCTAAATACTATAATGTTCATTCACGACGACAAATCATTCATGTAATATACTTTACAACGTGATGGGACTCCTGTTTGAATAGACGGATACTATAGCAGAAGACATAAAACCGTCTTCTTCCATCACATCTCTTTGTCGACCGGACTCAACTGGAGGCACTTCTATTTCCGGCTTCCTCATTTGAACAATAATAAAGAAATATGGTGATGGGTCTCTCGAACAACACACCCGGTCTATTAAACTGACGAGTAAATTATTGAAGTTTAAAGTTTAAACGAATTTTATCGTGTTTTTTTTCATATTTCTCTGAAGAAAATTATAGATGTGCATAAATTTTACCCGTACGATGTGTTTCTTTTATTTACTGCTGTTTTTGGTAATGGAACTTAATGAGCAGATGGAACCAAAAAAAGTATAGAAACCGTCTTGCCTTTGTGCTTCGTAGAAGAATACACGCATTAATATTTATGACGTGGGGCCTTTCTGAAGTTGAAAGACTAATTCTCATATCTGCATATGAATTTCATGTAATGTACTGTTAGACACGGATATGTTTCCGTATAAAAATGATCTAGCATTCTACTTTATGAGGATTCCTTGAGCCCTCTGTTGGAGATTTCAAAATTATAGCCATCCCTATAAAACATTAATTAAGTAGTAGGAATTAACTGTCATTAATTAGTTCGTATTACAAAAAAATGTATACAATTTGGAGAAGAGTATAAAATTTAATATCTTGATATCCTTATTATAAAACATGTATTTTTGTTAACGTTCTGTTCGGCAAATTTAACACAAGCATTTCTTTTTTTTTTTAGTAGCATGATATTTCACATGGTAGTTATATTATGTGCTGCAACATTTGCGAACTGTTATTGAAAAAAGAGACACTAAAAGTGTCAATGAAATCGTTTTAGTTACCGCAGCGAAACCCTTAATTGTGTTGATTTGCTAATTTTTTTTTTATTTGCTAGTGCTGGATGAATTTTAGTATCTCGTCAAGGTCAAAAATTTCAATTATAACGATTAAAATGTAAAATCTCAATTGAATATTTATTTCGGGCGTTAAAGTCTCCAAGTTGACTGACAGTATTCCCCGGGGATTTTAACGTTTGTGGGTTTCCTGAGGTGCAATATTATTTTACTCCTGATTTTGTATGGTTGCTTATTTGGGTATTATTTACTTATGACGAATCCGAAATTTTGTTACAAAAAAATATAATTTTAAATTGCTATGATAACATTTGTAGTTGCCAAGGTGTTCGTAAATTACAATCCAGTAAATAAATGCTCTGACTTTCCCTATAAATAATCAAGGTGTTTCATGTAAACTTATAACAGGTGACTGTAGTGTTACCATAGCAAGAAACTTCACAACTGGGTGGTTTATGTGGTTTTCCAACTTCTTGGAGCAGCGGCTCTATGTGAAAGCGCATATGGTTTACATCGATCGCTATAAATAAAAGAATGACGATTTCACATAAATCTCATGATGATTTTTTTAACAACTTCCTCCCTGATCCAAACGGAGGCCACTCGCGTGATCTGTTGTGATTTAGCGGTGACAGAGAAACGTTTGACGAGTTGAAGTCTCCACTGTCAATTTAAACGTCTTGATAATATAGTGAGGTGCCCCGTTGTCAGTGCATTTCCACTGAGAATAATTTATTGTGAACAGCTTTTATTTCTTCTGTCTGATCACATCAACTTGAATATATCTGTCTTAATTTTAATTGCACTAATTTGCTCTTATTCTCAAGTAGTGTGCATAATATCCTTTACTAGGCATACAAACGAAAATTTGTTTTGTTTTCAGTCAGATTATTTGTTTTATTTCAAAAATAATTACTACAATTTACTCCGTTGGGATTTTACACCAAGGCTAAAAGTCATATAGAAAGTTTAATATTTTCTTCTTCTATTAATAAGTACTTGCATTTTCCATAAGAAAAAGGGAAAGCATTTAACTTCCTAGGACTCGACTGAATTTTTTTTTTTGTTAGCTTATATGCTTTTTACTTTTATGACTTAAGACGCACAACGGAATGAATGTGGCACATAGTTTGTGCATAAACATTCCTCTAAGCTGGAGGATTTTCTGTTAACTTGACATTATCATTTACCAGTTCGTAGTTTTTGTTTCAGTAAAACGTTACCCTTTACTGGAAAAACTTTAGTAAATAAACATTTCCTACTAAAACTGTGTACCTATCTATATGCAAGGCTCACCCATGTAACCGAGTATCTTTTACAGTATAATACCAAAAAACCTTTTTTTGATTGACAATATTTTTTTAATTAAAAATGAAATGGGCACTATATGGGACCTGCTATTTTTCAAGAAATATAAATAATAATTTTGGTATTGTTATAGATGTAACGGTTAGAAGTTAGAATTTGAATTTTTCATTTGTGTTCTTTTTGCTGATACATGTTATAAACTAATTTTCTAAATAACAGTAAGAAATTAAAAGTTTTAGATAAAAGTAAAAAAAAAAAAATGTCGGTTTAGAGATAGATCTTGTAATATTTTGTTTTATATAATGTTTAATGATTGTTTGTAATTATATGGATCGGAAGTCTACTTTTAAATATTCAATTCATGTTAGACTGAATAATGTTTCATGCTATATACACAATGTGATTCATGATTCATTCTTCGAAACTTCGCAAGCATTATGCAATCAATATTAAAATACAATTATTTACGACCTCCCACTATAACTTAGTTACAGAGAAGTTCAGACTAGATAACATATTTTATTTTCAACTAACATGACAATTTCCCGGCCAGGATTTTTTTTTTTTATTACTGGTTTAAATTTTGTAAATTAATGAGACAGTATGTGTAAGAAATAAACATATTTTTTGCATTAATGAAAGATTGTTATTTGCAAAATTATAACTTGATGTTAATACATTAATGTTCTTTTTTTAGATTGTTTAGACATTTCCGTTTCAACAAACTAATTATTAATAAAATTTAGAGGGAATGTTATTCACAGCTTTTAATAATCAACTTTTGCATCTTTCGAAATATCATATGTTATTTTATGAGATTTTCCGCAATGATAGATTGGATTATAATAAAATATGTCTAGGTGCACTTTTGTTCAGTTTTGGCTAGCAGGAAGAGTACGGGCCAAGGGCGGACAAGTTCAATGCCGACCCAGTTAAACCTCATGCCTGGTGCCGTTCAACTTCTCTCCTTTACGGTTCTTTCACATTTCTCTTTTTTTTTTCTTCTTCTTCTTTTTCTTTCCTTTCTTTTCCATTTTCTTCTCTCTGTCTATACGGCTGCTCCGCTTAATTTGTCACTTACGTTTTCGTTTCCGCAACTGCACAATTGCACCGGTGCTTCACAAAAAAAAAAACACATTCTTTACAGAGTCCTCTGTAACGATAACGGAATTGTGCGCAGGCAAGTTTTTTTTCTGATTCTGGATTGCTTACTCAAAGAGGCTGTATTTTCCAACAGGTAAGGGTCCTACACCTTTGGTCTTCGTCTCATAAGATATTTAAGATTGGAACTATGCTTTATCCACGGTTAAACATTAATGAAGGCATTGCAATTAAAGTTTAAAATACGCACACCCAGATCTGCTGGTACAGAACATGTTGACAACGTACCTGCCTTAAAACCCCGTTAGGTGTTAAATGGTAGAAACATACGGGGTTTCCTCTGAATTTCTCCTAAATCTGTTGGCTTAGTGACTCTGTGGGCGATTTGACTTCCAAGAACTCCGATTGTTTTAAGTTAGTTAAAGTGTGAGCCAATAGTTCTAAAAAAAAAAAAAAAAAACTAAACAAATTTTAGTCGGCGAAATGTTTTATACAGTCTTCAAAATGAAAAAAATAACGAGGGGTAATGATCCTTTTGGATAAACCTATTTAAGTATATGTACTAGATTCAGTACCTCTTAATAATTTTATATTAAGATATTTTAGTTTCGCATTTGCTTATGAATATTCGGTTTGACATAATTTGGATTTCCTTTTTTAAACTATGGGGTTGATTTTAATCGAAAAGTTAATATTCGTCCGAAGTGGTCGATCGGGGAAGACAAGCAGCAGCTGCTTGCAAGCTATTGGTGAGAATATTTGTATGATAGTACTTACGTTAAAAGAGAGAAATGAAGGGTTGCGACTAACGCGACGGTATCCTGCAGTAGCGGCTTAGGCACTAGAGTCAGTTGTAGGACTGGCCTCTCCAGTGGGGGGAGAACTGTGTATACCAAGGCCCCCACCATCCCGCCCCCACTCCGGGGGCTGGGGGTTGTTATTCAGGGGGTGAAAAATACCGGAGGATCCCTATCAAAATCTGTATCCATTAGAACTAAAAAACAAACAATCAAAATGATGCTATTTAATAAAAGGTTGTTAGAGCACAAAGGGGGGGAGGAGGCGACTATTTTAATGACAGATTATTAAAATATCCATATTTTATACGTATTATCAT
This sequence comes from Acanthosoma haemorrhoidale, assembly GCA_930367205.1. Classification (NCBI taxonomy): domain Eukaryota; kingdom Metazoa; phylum Arthropoda; class Insecta; order Hemiptera; family Acanthosomatidae; genus Acanthosoma; species Acanthosoma haemorrhoidale. The sequence continues at coordinate 79,857,560 of OV884015.1, read as the reverse complement.
TACGTTGAAATCTTGATTTAGGTGTAAAAAATGTATTCCTATGGGCTCGATGAATACTCAAAATTGTTATATGAAATTTAAAATAAATTAATGTAGTAAATGATGATACGTAGTTTGGAGATCATTCTAATTTCTTTTCTTTTTCGATTCTACAGCCCACTAGTGGTTCTTGTCCAATGGTCCTCTGTTAAATGTTATTCTGGCATTGGTTTGCCCGTAATTTTCTGTTTCATACGTTCGTCTAAAATTGTTTTCTCAGGAACTCCCTAGTTTAACTCATGCGTAATAAAACTCCCAATGGAGGCGACCTGCCCTTAAAACCTAGTCTTCTTTGTTCAGGGCATGCCCTACGTCTTAAATTCCCACCGACTCAGTTTCATGCAGACTGCCCCTCTCAAATGTTAAGAACCTCTGCTCGGCTTAAAATTGTCAATAATTTAGTATAAAATTTGGGCTCAGCCAGTCTCAAGTACTTCTGTCTAATAGACTTGTAAAAACTTCATATCAAAGTAAATATGACCTTCCCAAAGCTCTACTAATAAACGTGTTAAAGACTTTTCTCCTCCGTAATTAACATATTAAAAACATAATTAAACCGCATTAATGGTATAAAAAGATTTACCTGTATTCGTTTGCTACCATTACTTAGTCGCGTATAAGCTCTGTGATCTGTGTACAATCTCTCCGCTTTAAAGACTATTAAACTTTAGTAATTGAAGATGGCCTAACATTCCAGTGGCATAATAAAACTGAAAGCCATTTCTAAATATCCCTGTTGTGGTTGAACGCCTAAGATTGTATCTATTGACAGTATACGTTCATTGCCTTGTTTGAAGGGAAAGGCTCAGCTCTGAAACATGTTGGAATAATCCAACAACTGGTATTATGATGATTAGATGTTAAGTTGTAAAATTAATAGGATGTATGTGATATAAAAAGTAATTAAAAAGACACGAACGGCAGTTTTTATAACTTATTAACTCCCTTAACTAGTGGAGAGCAGAAAAATAATGATTGATTATAATGCTAGGAACGAATTAAAGAATGCAACGCATAAATGTATATTTATTAATAACACAGAAACTTTTAGACCGGGCATAGTCAAGCGATTAGCGAACTGACTTCCATCTGCGAAACCCGCGATTTGATTCCCTGCTTCCCTGAAGCTTTTTTCTATGTCGAATGCGTCTCGTCAGCCTCTTGAGGATAAATGAGTAACTCGTTGAATAAAGGCGTTGTAGATTACACCCTAGCAGCATCCGGATATGCCAAGCGCGCATCAAATAGACGATGATTTTAAATAGCCAGCAGTTTTAAGGGTTTCGTCGATTTATTTCAAAATCAGAAACCGTTCTGTTTTCACCTGTGTTTCTCTGTGTTCTAGAGCTTGTTTCTCCACCAGTTTGTCCTATAATAATGAAATTTTATGCTGAGATTCCATTTCATTTCCTGACAACTTAAAGAATATTTTTAACATCATAAAACCTAATTAGAGCTTAAATTTATATATTAATTAAAAATATACAGTTCTTCATCATGTTGAGCAGGGCACCAAATTAAACATCTCGTCGCTCTAATTGGCAAATATTTTATTTTTATACTGTACTCACTGTCATTAAAATGCAACTTTAACTCAACCCGTGTTTCACTTAGAGAGATGATATCTGAAGGTATCTACCATTGACTGTAGACGAGTGGCAGACGATTGCTTTTGTCTTTAACCTTAGCTTTGTGGTTGCTTCTACATCAGATTGAAGGCATCGATGTACAATAGTAAGATTTAAGCTTTATTTGTAGCTAGTAAAATAGATGTAATCTGTTCATCATTTTGATTAATAATAAAATCAGGTCATTAAGTTTTATTTTTTTAATGGCCTGCATGTGCTAAAAATAAAATCAGTCCCCTGATAAATTACAGCATGTGACAATCAATAAATTGCTAGGTAATTAAATGTTATAAATCATAAACACAAATTTCATCCTCGTGTTATATGTTAATTCATACTACTGTTGTCAATGAGGTCAAAAAATGGTTTTGTCGCTTTAAGGTGATCACTACTTCAAAACAGGGCATTTCCTAAGGTTTTTATTAGCTTTTGCCCTGTTTTTGTTGTTTTATGCCTGGCTTGTACTGTTGTTACAAGCACATTTTTCCGTAGTGTCCAGTCAATTTGTAATTTAGGCTTGCCATCATCTTTAAATATTACACGTTAAGACATGAGAAAATTTAATTAGTCAAAAAGATTTAAAAGTTTCTTCATATACATAGATTCTACATAGATAAATCTATTTACATTAGGTCTAGTGTATTAATAATTACTGTAGGATGGCTAATTTTTTTGTTTCATATCCCCTTGTTACAAAATATATATTCTACAAACGAATCCATTTACAATTATATATTTCCTGTAGCTTGCCTACATTTTATACAAATTCTGGTTTCTATAATACTAATAGTGATCTGCTTTGTACAAAAAAAATAATGATGTACATTATACATTAATGGACTGAATTTATTAAAAATGATGGGGCTCGCCTTAATTTCCCCGACAGTCTGTGGCCATCAATGTGGGAAGGGTGGTGGGGGGGGGGGTCATAGTGTTAAACACTGGGTTTGTGAGATGATGCAACGAGCCAAAAAAGTTGATGTGAATGAACTGACCCATCGATGGCACACCATGCTAAGGGTGCAGGTCGCCGTTCTTTGACCTTTCGAGAGAGGTATGTCGGACCATGTACTTCCTTGATAATATACTCATGTATGTATGGTTGACTAATATAAATTTTGTTTTTCTACATTTAACATAAATTTACAGATAATTATATATAATTATAGACCCTCAGGCGAGTCTATTTACAAATTATTTTTGTATTTCCTGTAGCATCGCTACATTATATACAGGTTTTGTTATTTTATAAAAATTATATAATAAATAAACAAGTATAATGATACACATTATACGTGACTGGACTAAACTGACTAATCAATAATGAACTCATCCACCGACGGCACACTACGCAACGGGTGCATATCAGCGTTCTTTAACCTCTCGAGAGAGGACTAATATAAATATATACATTGTAATTATTTGTAACTGGAGTGATTTAATTATTGAGAGGGAACGAGTGCGGTAAGCTTTCTGTCCAGGTGAAAGTATGACGATTTCTTCTGTAATAAGTGATCCGATATAGATAGTTAAGCACACACGATATCTCTCATTCAATGACTTGGTAGGAACGTTTTGGTTTAGAAAACGAATGGAAAAATTCTAACTAAGAGTGGTGTATCGCACAACTAACGATCTCTATCTGTGAAAACTATTTTAATGGTTGATAATTAACAACCAGAGGCAAACATAAGACTGTACGCAATGAACCAACAGGTGCACATAGTGATTGGTTCCCGGGTGTGAGGACCGGTTCGCCTGTTTGCTAGTTGTCTTTAGCATCAATATTTATCACGTATCAAACAATATATCATTTATCGCCTTATACGTTCATGATACTATCAAAAAGATCATATGCAACTTTTCATTTCAAACTTGACCATTACCCTACCATTATCATTTGAACATTTTCTACCCAAACTGTTCTTACCATAACCAAACTTGGAATACCAAACTGTTCTTACCATAACCAAACTTGAAATACCAAACTGTTCTTACCATAACCAAACTTGAAATACCAAACTGTTCTTACCATAACCAAACTTGAAATACCAAACTGTTCTTACCATAACCAAACTTGAAATACCAAACTGTTCTAACCATAACCAAACTTGAAATAACAAACTGTTCTTACCATAACCAAACTTGAAATACCAAACTGTTCTTACCATAACCAAACTTGAAATACCAAACTGTTCTTACCATAACCAAACTTGAAATACCAAACTCTTCTTACCATAATCAAGCTTGAAATACCAAACTGTTCTTACCATAACCAAACTTGAAATACCAAACTGTTCTTACCATAACCAAACTTGAAATATCAAACTGTTCTTACCATAATCAAGCTTGAAATACCAAACTGTTCTTACCATAACCAAACTTGAAATACCAAACTGTTCTTACCATAACCAAACTTGAAATATCAAACTGTTCTTACCATAACCAAACTTGAAATACCAAACTGTTCTTACCATAACCAAACTTGAAATACCAAACTGTTCTTACCATAACCAAACTTGAAATACCAAACTGTTCTTACCATAACCAAACTTGAAATACCAAACTGTTCTTACCATAACCAAACTTGAAATATCAAACTGTTCTTACCATAACCAAACTTGTAATACCAAACTGTTTCCTGTTTTACTTTTTTCTTCCTCATCATGCTTTACATTCGTTTTGATTGTGAACTACATCTAAAGTGCAATGACAATTCGGAATCACCATCGGTGCATGACCTATAGTATACATTAATAATTGTTTTGTGCAATAAAAAATTAAATATTTGGACATTTATAATAATATAAGTTTTATTATTCAGAAACTAGTTGAGGATTGGATATTGTTGTCTTGGATATTTTCTGTTTTATAAAACTTCAGGTTATTACATAATTTAAGCAGTCATGTCATGTTGATGAACGGAGTACAAAGATCTTGATATTAATTATCTGTGAAATATGTTGATATCTCAGTAAGCTATAATTAGATAATTTTGTTCATCATTTTAACTGCTATGATTCGTAATTCAACATAACGTAAAAAATAATTTGATTTCATTTCTTTTCTATTTTTTTAATAAAACTTAAGGAATAATTGTTGGACTATCATGTTCTCCACATTAAATTTTTATAGTCATCCCTTGATTTTAAGAGAAGGTAATTAATGACCACAATGTAGGTACCGTTGCAACATCTTCCAATTACAATCAGCTATCAAATCCCACAGTGCTAGATCCCATTTGACCTTTATTTCCCATCTTCTCTTGATTTTGATCTTGATCGTTCTTTTCTTACCCGTGCCCAAAATCTTTGGAACTCAATTCCCATTAATATTAATATTCGTTGCTATTCCAATCCACAATTCTCCTTAATTTTTAATTTTATTTCTTTATTTATTTTATATTAATTTCTTATTTAAATACTTTCCACCAATCTTTCACGTTTGTCAATGTCATTCATTTCTACTCGTTTTTGTTTCAATCTTATGCTGTTAGTTCATTAGAGTCATATGTCCTTTATTATTTATAAGCTAATCACATCAGGGTATTGCTATATATTTGTTTCCTTTTTTGTCAGCTAGACTTACTTGTTACTATTTCTTATTCTTAGGGGTGGGGTCACAGTCCTGAGAATAAAGGGTTTTTCATTTCATAATCTTGATTGACGAGTCCTATTTATTTATTTACTCATATGTTTAGTGTATCCCATCAGTTTACAACGTTAATGTCAGCCTCTACTGCCAAACGCTCTTATCCGCTTCATAAAGAAAATTCGTTTTTATTTCTATTACTCTCAATCCTAGGAGGTATTTGGTTTTATCGTTTGCTTTATCATCTCAGCTCATTTTTCAGCATTCTATTTATTACCCACTTTTACCGACGATTTCAAGTTAATGGGCCGGTAAATACAATTCTTTAGTTTCTGGAAGGTCATAACAGTTGACCGCGTCGATTGGACATTGAGAGCGGGATTCCGAAGACAGGCGAAGGCTAGAAATGTAGCTGAGACGAAAGAGACGGAAAACAAGGTTAATACCGCTGCTTGGAAGGAAGATAACTTTTCTCAGCGAACAAAAGGAGGCAACTGGTTCTTATTTTTAGAAAAAAACCTTTCTTCGGATGTGTGGTTATTAAAAAAAAAAAGAAAAAGAAAAAGCATTATAATGACTTTGGTCCTAATCGACATATATGTCCATTGATGATGAATCCGAAATTAAACATGAAATTTCCTATGATGTTGATGGACGGTGCTGCAGTTGTGGTTAAACTCCTTCAAGGTCCTAAGGCTAATGTTGATAGAATGGGGAAAAAAACAAACAAACAGCTTTCGTTTGTAGCTATCTCAATTTTAAATTAGGCCTTGGGAATATTCGTCAATCCCAATCCACGGGTCCAGACCTATTGAATCTGAAAGACGATGAGATGTACATGATCATGTTTTATTGTAATAAAAAAAAATTAATGCATTGTTTATTTTTAAATAAAGGAAATTGGTTGCTAGACTTCTCTTGAAGGTATCTTACAGAGTTGGGTATGCGTTGAGGTCAATGCTAGATTATTTTCCCAATGTTTGTAATGTTTTTATACCGGATTTCTTGTTTATTTATTCAATTATCTACTCATAGACCTCCATGAGACTGAGTGAACATATTTTAGAACCACCCTCCAGAAAAATCAAAATAAAACGTTATCAAGGACCCTAGAATTGTAAGTCAGTAATGTTTTTATTACAAGATACCTTCGACGGATTAGTTGTGCCGGACCATTTTCGTAATTATTCCCTCATAATTCAACTGTTTTTTTTTTTCGTGAAGTGATGCGATTCCCCCCAAAAAATGTTTAATCCATATTTTTATATTGACAATCAGGCGATTTTTTTTATTTCAGATTATTCTCCATAAGCTTCACTGAAAAAATCCTAGGGAGGTGTCGTATGAATGTTGACTACATGTTGAAAAATAAAAACATGATTAACTGAGTCACACATGAATGTAAACTGTACATATTGAGTGAGTACAATAGTGTGTACGAAATAAATGAGGTCCCTGATAACAAAATATTAATGTTGTATAATCATTAATCATCATCCGTAATTTTAAAAATAAAAAACTTTCTAATCAATTTTAGTGAAAAATAAAGGTTTATGATAAAATATATAATTATTGCAATCCATTGATGGCCTGTCATCATATTGCACCCTGTTTTTAACTGTAAAACAAGCAAGTATATCAACATACAAAACAATAATTATTAGTAATATATAATAGGATTTACGAAGCATTCCATGTCACCAGGAGGAATTTATGGTTTTATTATCCTTTTAAGAATTCTTGCCTTGTCCTTGGTATTATCTTCGTTCATATATGTCTTGTAGCGTTTCCTTGATCTACCTCTCTCCCTTGGCTCATGTGGTGTGTACTTCTTAATGGTTTAGGAGGCTTTAGCATTAGTCAGTAAATAACGTCCTATTATTGTTATACTATAGTTGTCTTCCTACAAGTTAATTATTTGTTATTTACACGAACTTTTAGCACCCTTAACTGCTGTACAAAACCGTGTGTGAAATATTATTCTCAGCGTTAGGTTCTAACAATCGAGTCCCCATAGTATCTATTTTTTATGATTTATTACTTGGATTGGTTACTTGGTCCAGTACATGTTCCAATTCCAAACAGTTGCAGTACTTTCTAAGGTGGAGGTCCTTCTTATTTATTACAATGTCTGCTGATGTTGGCAACCCTGCCCCCCCCCCCCCCTAGTGGACTCCGGGATTGATAGGAGCGTCGTTTGGCTGCCGTCTCAGGGAATCTTCAGCCTAGGTTTCCGTTACCATTCAAATATCTTTGTGCCCAACCGATGACGGTCAGCATTTTTACATCTCGCTATGATTTTTTTTTTCTTTGGACATATTTTCGTTTTTCATTTTCTGCAGGAGTCTCAGTCGTCCGCTCTACTTTCACATTTTACTACGGAGGTCGTGAATTCATTATAGATTTCCCTGCCTTTCACGGAAGGTATCAGAGCCCATTGGTCGCTATTGGAAGGAGTGCACAGCGTCTTTTTCAGAAAATATCTATTCTTGTAGATATCGCCGGATAACACCTCTTATGCAGGTAATTGGAAATATATATTTTTTTCGCTGTAACTGAATGGCATTTCCTACTTCCCTGTTTTTCCTTGCATGCTGAAGTATTTCCGGTTTTCGTTTAGTTCCTGAGCCCGAGGAAGTATGCGTACTCTGAAACTAATATCTGAATGATAAGTGTATTTATTTATCCCGTGTAAACGACATTGCACAGATAAAAGAGGTGTAAGAAGTGTTGGCGTTAATAAAAAAAAGTATCTTATTCATGAGTTATGGCGGACATCAAAAAGTTGAACATCAAATGTATCTAATCATTTCAATCCAAAGTTCTGAGAAGGATAATTAATGCCCTTTATTACATCAGCAACAAAACCCTTCATAACGATCTTAATATACCCTACATTATTACTACCCTACATCCTTGAGCTCATCCTTTCTAAGTTCAAAATTTATCCAATCACTCCAATGTATTTGGAAGATCTCTGGGCTGTATGAATTTGTCAACTTTGTATGAATAAGCTAGTGGATCCAGAACTGTAAATATCGTATGAATGAGATCAATGATCAGAATCACTTATTGCCCAAACCTAATTATATTTTTGATTTTAATTTTATATCAATGAAAGGTATCTAATAAATAAGACACAAACCCATAAAGAGGAAGGACAATATAGCTACTCATTTAATTAGTGCTGTACTCTACCAAAATCATAGATGTGTCGCTATTCTTTTAATTCTGTGATCTATTCTAGTGGTAGTAATGTTATTGTGTACAACCCCTAAATCTAAAATGTCTTTTATTTGTGATTTTATATCAACAGTCGACTATTCGCCTACACTCTGGCATCCTCAGGGCGAAAATACAAACAGCTTACATACAAAACAAGAAATAAATATTTCATTTTATGATAATTATATTATTTGATGACTGTTGATGTAATATAAATAAAATATATTTAGTGAAACGTTTTGAAAAATTGATTTTCACCTAGTGTAAATATTAATATACAAGCGTTGCTGTTTAGAATATTTCTTTAGTTATTAATTCCTTTATTGTGCAATAATTACAATCTGCCTTTTATAAGGCAATAAGTAATTAAGATATATGCTCTCATTCATACAATATTTACAGTTCATCATTCACTCGCTCATTCATACAATATTTACAGACAGCCCAGAGACCCCCCAAATCCACCGCAAAGAGAAAGCGGAGTCTTGGGAAGTCCCCCACGCTCCTCCGTCAGCCGCGTCACCGGACACTAGCCAGTGGAGGCTGACCAAGAGCGCGAGAGCCACAGATGCTCAGGACATGATTGGAGAGACTGGCCATTGCCAGGACTCCCACTGTCACGCGTTTATAGCAGGTCACGAGGCCACTGCCGTTTCAGTCTCCGAGGAGGATTATAGGGATGAGTGGCGTAGTGCATTGACTGTGCTACAGGATTAGGGTGGTTGGAAAGGCTACTGTGGAATTTCGTAAACTTGGAAGGGATGAGTTCTAGAATGTAGGGTATATAGAATATTTCTAATAGTAAAATTATTAAATTAAAAAATAATTGATCATTTATTAATCTTACATACATAATTCTCATATACCCGAGTTCTAATTTTTGTGATTCGTTTTCAGGTAAGTTAGCAAGAACTATCCATGTTGAATTTTTATTATTACTGCTGACGTCCAAGAGTGAGTACACCTTTATTAAATATTTTTGAAAATATGTGATCATTTTAGTTTTAAAAAATTATATATAATTATTTTTTATTAGATTTGCTTAGTTTTTGTATTGTTTTATCGAATCATAAACTCTTGTCCTTTGAGGGGAATATACACAAATTTACTGAGTTTGACTTATATTTTCTGGACCGGATTACCAGAATTATTAAGTTATTTAAATTTGACTTTGATGTGTATCCAAAAACCGAGAAAAAACAAGACTCATTTTCATGCCCCCATTCATGTATTTTTATTTATTATCAAAATAAATAAAATTACGCACTTTGTATTGCAATTTTCACAGAATGGTGTGAATTTTAAGTTCGGAGTGCTGTATTTAGTTTCGTTTAAGTAGTTGCACACACGAGGAAACAAAATACATAATGTTATCACTCGGCGAAAATACTAGAATTTATTCATGAAAATTTTTTTTTAGTTTAATCGCCTTAAACCGATTAATGTTGCGTCTGACATGAGTCCACTCATTTTTAGATGGACTAGTCAACAAAAACTTATAGCCTTCAGAAGTTTTTTTTTTGTTTCTAGAGCGTACAGTTAGTTATACGAAAAACCGTAACATGTTTTTACCAACTTCTTGGAGGCTTGGTAAGAAACTTAACAGTTTATATTTTATCCTGAATTGATTTTATAATGTCTAAACCAGAACTACCACACCAGTTCAAATGACTGGTTTCACAATCCCATTTTAAAATTCCTACTTTATGGTATATTTATTTTTCCAACATGATGTAATGTCTTTTCCCGCGTAGAGCATATAATGTAATGCACTTTATTTTTAAATAACGATTCCTCTATATCTTCACGATAATGTGGAAAATTTTATCCTTCCACAACCTGCACAATTGTATAGAATTTTATTTTTGTTTTATTTATTCAAAATCATGCTATGTAATAGTGTATCAAGGATACTCATACCAGTCAAAATGATTTGTACTTCTCAAAGTGTAAAAGGGTCCTATAACCTGTTTAAAGAACCCGAATACGTTTCTATTTACATCGTTTATTAGATATTCGGCTATTTATTCGGTTACTCTGGACCGAAGACGAAAGAAAATACAGTTGCCCAGCTCGTTATTGAAAGCATGTATTTGTCCATCCGTCACGTTCCAGGCTGATAGCTTCCTCGGATCCTGTATCACAGTTCCCTTCTGCAGGCACTACTTTTAACTGGAAAATAACATCATTTTATAGATTTAATAATTCTTTTTTATGAGCTTATCGCTCTACTACCAAAAAAAAAGTAGTTAAAAGCATGCATACATGATTTATGGTAGACTAACAAAGTTTTAATTTCATTCCGGTATAGTGCGGGAAATATACAACAGGTTATGGTGATGACCTACTACATTTTTGTACACCCGTTTTCAGATAAGTTAAGCCTGATCTGATATGTTAAATGTCTGCTTTGTCATTGCGTCTTTTTTATTTTTATGTAGCAAGCCATACTTTTACTATTACTGAACTAAGAAAATCAATACATGGATTGCGTTTCGTTAGGTTCGTGGTACCGTGTAATAGCGTCTGGGTTGCTTCGTATGAACACCGGAGCAGTAAGAGAAATATAACAATAACTTTTTTTTTAGTTATTTACTCTGTCAGGTGATGGGAAGCAGGTGGGCCCCCTCCCTTCTAAATGGTACCATTTGCCAGAAGCCCTAGAAATGGAATGTTCGCAAGTTCAGGGGAGTAGTTAGGGCAATATGTCGTCACCGTGGGAAATGAGCGAGAAATGGTTATGCCCTGAAACAGGCCTGAGTACAATTCATCTATAAAACTTCAGACTTTTGGAATCTCAACTACCTTCATGGGTGGATAAACAAAGTCCTCATTGTTCACAAATGGAAGATACCAGAGGGACCAGCTCATTTGAACATCTAGCAGAGCCAGTTCAAGAGGAAGATGACGTTAAGAACTAAACTTCTCTTGAGGGCACATTGTTGAGCTTCCATATGGACAGCATATCCCTCTTGAGTAAGGATGTTACAAAACGCCCCGTTTGGCTGCATAGCCCTCGGTAAAGGAAGAATACAAAACTAGTTATGTCTGTGAGTTCAGGTCATGGCAAAGAGACAAAAAAAAAATTAAATATAGGCCATGGAACTCTCACCTAGTCTCTATAAACTTGGATACCTGATCGTTCAGATGGCATCTAGAGCATGATGCCAACCACACTACCTACCGGGAATAGCGAAACCGTTGTTGGAGAATCGTTGTGTCTTTACCCGGTTCAGATCGCTTGAAAAATTTCAATCGACTAACGGGTGGGGTAAATAGTGACGGTTCATTTCGAAATTCTGTCAATTCGTGATCTGTTAGGGGTTAGGGTTGTTCAAAATGAGAAAATCCCTGTAGCGCCATTGCTGTCAATATTTTGGATAATCAGACAATTTTTATTTTTCTTGGCTTGATTTAAAAGTGATAATCACTCCCGAGGACTCATTATATGATCTTTTAATCATAAGGGCCTTCCAAACATAATCATATTAAGTTTGTTCATATGTATATGTCTGTTATATGTATATTTATATTTGTTTTCCTTGCACATAAAAAATAATCGTATATTTTTAATAGTCTGCCAGTTCATTGTCCTCATTGCAACACCAAGTGTATTGCGTACTAAGTTTTTACATTTGTATATGTAACCTTAAGATGTTTATACATTGATTGTAGGTAAAAGGATACAAATCAAGTAAAACATAATCAGTTAATGTCATAAAAAGCACTTTGGAAAGAAAGTATTTAGAATTACAATAATTTAACTAGATTAATGACTGAACCTCTCTTCGCTCTACCCACAATTTATTTAATATAGTGCAAGCGATTTAAGAGTAAGTAACAGACCTGACTGCATAAGAATAGGAAACATCGTTTAAAATTTTCATTTCTTATTCTATTAGTTCTATTATAAGGTATTTGAAATGGTGGTCTATCCACCGAAAGCGCTTGCTTTAGTATAAAATAAATAGTGGGTATAGCAGAGAGAGGTGTGATCATTTATTAACACGAATAGCCTACAACCAGCCTTCTTTCATAAGATTAATTATAATAATAAAATATATATAATAAATTTCTCGTTAAATTGCTTCGCGTTGATAAGTGAGTACTTCAAAGTCATAAATAAACCGGTCTCCAGAATCCCCTTGGTGTGGAATCATCCCGGCGAATTTCAATCGCCCAGTTATTTTCTTAAAAGATTCTTTATGCCATATCTTTGCCCATTCCTTTCTCGCTCTTCCTTGTTTTTCCAGCAAAGACGTTCGCGCACTTCCTTTCCTTGGATTCATCATTATCCCCAATCTTCATGATATGCATAAGGCATCAGAAAAGATACAGTAGTGTTGATTTAGTTAGGAACGCATTAAGATTTTACATATTGAAGATGGTGAGTCTTAAGAGGTCTTAATCCTGACACGAGTCGTACCGATTTCGATTACTTTTAAGTCCCAAATCAAAAGAAATTTACGGTTCAAAATTCTTATTTCTTCCCCATGGCTAATTATTCGAAGACGTTGACATAAAAAGGATCTCGAAGTTATTAAAACGAATTAAGGCTTATCAGCCAGCGGTTGTATTTCAGTTTTCAGATTTCAATATTTTAGTAAAAAAATTTGTTCTAAAAGAGATTTTTAGTGACCGCCATTGATCATCAAATGAAATGAGGTTGATCTGTATGACCGATCATTATGTTATCACAATTATTCGATAATTTTGTTTAGTATGGTCTGCCGCGAGTATGGTCTGTTCCAAACTGATGAAGTGTTCCAATTATGTATGTGTAAGTTACCAAAGGACTGGGACTCATACTTACATACAAAGGTAATGGCAAGCGTACTGAGTAATTTACGGGAAGACTGATATGGTTGGGTTATAAGTTGTAAGCTTCCTAATCTTTAAGTTATTGAAATGTGCTTGTTGAAACGGGCTGTATTTATAGAAAAAGAAAGGCATTTAACAAATTATATTATGAGGAAAATCAAAATGGTAAAAAATTATAACCTTAGCTGTTGATCAAAAATTGCCACGGTTTGCTGGTGCTGTAGGTTTTGGCATTGTAGCTTGTTGGTTGCTGAGCAACCATCCTTTTCTTCTAGAAATTTTCGCCTTTGTCCTGCCATCGTTTGTGGTCCCGGGCTCCCTGGTGGCTGCTAGTGAGAGTGATCTAGGCAGAAAGAAAAAATGGAGAACGCGGTTGCCTCTGATGGGAGATAAAGGGATACGCTTCTCTGAAACTGTTCTCTTGTTTTTTTACCGCCTTGTGTTTGTTTCACTTTCGGTATTCAGTGTTGCCAATTTGTTTACTGTAATCAGTTTTGCCACTTATCGATACAACGTAAGGTATCGGGAAGCAGTGAGACGATGTAGAAATGTATGTTAACCCATTCAACCTCTTTGTTCTTGTTCTTCATGATGGCTGTTAGTGATGACTCTCGACAAATGATTCTTGGATTAGCTAGTTAGTGCATTACCATAGTACATATTTTATTAATTAATTCTTAGTATAACGTTGAGAGACAGAACTTGGAACGTGGGTAGGATTATCATTTAAAAGAAAACTCGTGTAATGAGCAATGGGGGGGGGGGAGTGCCTCCGATTGACAGCGAGAACAAGGACGACGTGGCCGTGATGAGGGAGGTAAACAATGGGCCAGGACCTCGGACACACAGACAGATGCGACAAAGGGAACCAACGGAGGTGGAGGGTCCTTGTAGAGGTCTCCGGAATGAGAGCGCCACGTACGTACGTACTGTCCGACCCAGTTGTGAGTCACACGCGCGCTCGGAGGGGTTGCTACCTCAACAATGCTACGTCTCCGCCATCACGTATGTCTTTCCCTTGTCCTCGGCAAAATCTAGGTATTCATTAGAATGAAAGCGGTATCATTTTACGGGGAAAAGCGGTCTGTTTCTAACTGAGTCTATTCAACGGACTCATTCTGATGGCCCCTTCCAGTGGTTTCAAAACCGCTAATATACGATGTCTTAAATTTCTAAATAATGACAGTTTTTTTTTTCTAACTTTTGAGGAAAAAATTCCCTTCTACTATTTTCTTCAATGCACTTTCAAGTTAGTACTTTTTCAATGGCTTTAACATCTTCTCGAACAGCTTCAATGGAGAAATTTCCTGGGCAGATTTTGTATGTACATAATGTATGTATTGGTATTGATATATGTGTGAACACTATTATGAATGAGCTCTGAAATTGCAATTATTAATCATTAATGTTTTGGCTTGAGAGTTGAGAAATGGATTTCCTTCGCCTTCGTGCCGTCAGTCCTATTTATTAGCAATTGCTGGTTGTCATTTCGTTTCACTGTTATGAATTAATTAATAAAGTAAAAATAAAGATTGGAAAGTACATTTATATTCAATCACAGCAAAGCTTGATTTTATTTCAACATTATGTGTATCTTTTGAGGGTCTGGCTTTTTTAGTTACTTATTTCTATAATGTTATAGTCCTCAGGTATAGATGTTTAGATCCCATTCATATTTGGGTTTAATATTTGTTGGTGTATCATATCGAGTTCGAGTGTATGTGATGTGAAATGTGAAGCACAGTTGTAACTGCAAACCGGTGTAGCATATCGCTCATCCGGAGATGTACAACGGCGTTTACAACTTATTAAAGTTGTTATTATACTTATTAACTTATTAAACTTATTATTCAAATTATTTTAGTATTTCCTGTCGCGTCGCTACATTATATACAGGTTTTGTTACTTTAAAGAAATTAAATATTTCTCATTTTTTTTTTTAAACATTTTAACTAAATGTTGTAAATAGATTCACCTGAGGATCTATAATTGTATATAATTATCTGTAAATTTAAATGGGCTATGAAGGAAAAAAAAAAAGAGAAATAATCACTGAAAGTCAATACATCAATAAAATACTTCACGTCAAGTGCGATACAACATACGTTATGGGATTTGCAACAGGCGTGAAAACGATTTTATGATAGTTTTAATGACTTGTAATTGTAGTCCATTAAAGTGACACCATTAAACATGTATTATTTATTAATTGGGACGCTACATTATGTACAGGTTTTGTTACTTTAAAGAAATTAAAGATTTATCCATTTCCCCCCCCCCTTTCATAGCCCCTTTAAATTTACAGATAATTATAGTTCCTCAGGCGAATCTATTTACAAATTATTTTGTATTTCCTGTCGCGTCGCTTTTGTTATTTTATAAAAATTATATAATGAATAAACAAGTATAATGATACACATTATACGTGACTGGACTAAACTGACTAATAAAGGTGATGGGGCTCACCTTTTTGATCAAACTTAAAACTAACTTACATACTAATTCTTAAACTAATTTTTCCCCGACAGTCTGTTGCCATCGATGCGGAAGGGGTGTTGGGGCCATAGTGTTAAACACTGGGTTGGTTAGGTGCTGCAACGAGTCAAAAAAATTGATGTGTCTCCGGCGGATGAACTCACTTTTACTAAAGATCCTTTTTTTTCCCCTCCATAGCCCCTTTAAATTTACAGATAATTATATACAATTATAGATACTCAGGCGAATATATTTACAAATTATTTTTGTATTTCCTGTAGCATCGCTACATTTTGATCCCTTTTTTTTTTTTTTTTTTTTTATTTCCCATAGCTCTCAAACTTATAAAAAATAGGATGTGGGAAAAATAAAAGGAAAATTATTTTGGTTTGATGGGTGCCTTTCACTAAGGGGACTCCTATTTGAAGGATTTATGAGAAGGATATGGGGTGTGGGATGCCTAAAGGAGGCGGGTGGGTTTGGGAAGGTAGTGAGAGTCTACCTATGGTGGAGCCTAGGGGTACTAGGCATTGGTTTGTAGTCGGCCAGGTCATACTTGGCCCCGCCTCTGAAGATCGACCCACCCTGAGCAGGTAGAATGGGTCATGGTGCTTCGGTTGAGTCGAACTCGATCTTTCGGCTGGGTGTGGATCGTTCAGTCCCCGTCAGGGCTCTATGAGGTCTGAATCGAAAAATTTGATGTGTCGTCTCTTGATAAAATCTTGGATGGTGAGCACTTCAAATTTTTCGTGGATCTCGTCTGCCTTCATTTGGTCGAACGGGGTATGTTTGAGGGAGGTGCGGAGAACTCTGTTCTGGAATTGCTGGAGCGTTTTTAGAGTGTTAGGAGTTAGATACTTGAATAGTGGGGTCCCGTACATCAAAGCAGGTCTCAGGACGCTCTGGTAAATCAGCAGCTTGAGGCGTACTGTTAAAGCCGGGCTGTGAAGTAGGTGTCCTAGGCTGTAGAACTGTAGAACTAGAACACGAAAAATGTGATCTCATTTTAGTTTCAATTATTTATTAAATAGGGGGATTGATAATAATTTTTTTGTGTATGGGTATCACAAGTTATTGAAAACAATTAAGGTTCATTGTTGAAGGCATTTAAATTATGTTCATGGCAGACAGGAATGGTTTATTAAAAAATTGGTTTGTTTTGAAGATCAGGGATTTACACCCCATGGTTGAATTGATTTTGACATCTTTGACAGCTTGTCTTCTTTTAGTTAGTATGACATATATTTAGTCTTTAGTATGTTAAGTGGTTTTCACATTTAAGTCAATAAACTTTTACCTTTTGTTTATCCTCAGACTCTTACAACTATGATTGCTTAGTCCAATCCTCAATTTGAAACAATCATAATTAATTGACCAAGGATTCATTAAAGAAAACACGAGTAAGCTGGTTTTATTCAAACGGACTTGAGGTACTTCTAAATAACGGTTCCACCTCTACGATTCCTCAGTCGTGGCTATTTGATTACGACCGGGTATGTGCAGTGAAGCGCTGTCTGTCGGTGGTCGGCTAGGTCCGAAATTTCCCTGTCCTTGCTCTACCGTTTAAGTAGCAGGACTTCAGTCAACACTTTTGCACGTATATTTATAGCTGGAGTTTATTCGTTTTATGTTATATGCTGTGTTCGGAAAATGAACAACATTAAGTAAACTTACATGACTAAAACCGGTCCAAAACGTTTTTGTCGATATTCTAGAATTTCACTTTAATGTGACACCAGCTATAAGATTTTCAGGACCTTCAGATCAACTATGCGTAACAATTGTGACATTGAAGTAGTGACGTGAAATTTATTTGAATACAATTTTATATTAATAACCACTAGTTACTTAGTAACTTATGGCGAAAATCCATTGTCTATGGATAACAAAGGATCATTTTACTTCTCTTAACTTAAATTCTGGTTATTTGTATCTGTGCGATTCCCCATTCTGAATTTGTATTGAACAGCTAAATATTTCAATCCGAAATTCGAGATCAGTTCTGGAACAAGGGGTTGTAGAATATATTACTTACTACTTCTTATGTATAACTAGCATTTACTATCTGTAAAGATCTACTTTAGGAGTTTATATTAACAAAGTTAATTACATGTATACTTACTAATGCTTAAAACCGAAATTGTTACTGTTGTTTGTTGATTTCTTGACTTCTATATATTTTATTTTATTTCTTACACATTAAAAATTGAAACCATTGTACTGGAAAATTAACAATAAAATAGTCCTTATGATTCTAGCTTTTCTAAACCCTTATCTGACTTAATCATTAGTACATAGTGGATAACTTGCGAGGAATGTGGCGTGGTGGTTGATTGGTAGCATATCCTATTGTGGGGCCTTGATCATGGTTACAAACAGTCTATGAAATCATTTTCGAAATCCTCAATTCTTCAATGAAGTATACTTCAATCGTTCAAAACATCTACCGTTTAATAATCAGTAAAATCATGATCCCTTCTCAAAATTCCATCTCTAGTCACACTCATTGCCAACTGATGGTGAGGGAACCCCTCTAGAATGTTGAGTATGTGGCCCTATCATTACTGTATACACCATTCTGGTGGAATGCCAAAAGTAGGAGGAATGGCAACGAGTGAAAGGTTTTTTTTTTCCGTTCTTCTCAGCACTCCTAACATTTTTGGGGATAGTATGTATGCTAGAGTATTTAAGTATTTTTAATCGATGCACACACGGTGAGTTATATACAAATTCTGCAATGAAGTGGTAATAGTCAACAGATTCTTTTTTTTAGTCTCTCAAGTCAATCACCGTGGTATTTTGCTATTTTCTTACAGCAGTAATGTCTTAAAGAAATAAAAATAAAAATGGTACAGATAAGAAAACTACTAATAAAGTGACTGTAAAGCGTCTTTAAACGTAGCCGGACTTTTAAAAGATATAGATGATCTATGTGACAGGATTTCCCTGTATCCAAAAATAAATAGTGTACGTAAGTAGTCAGATATCTTTTGAAAAATTCCACTCCTTTAAGACCTTATTTAAGTTGTTATTCGAGAGGTGATCACGATCTAATTTAGGTGCGGTATTGAAAAGAAATCGGAGGGGGGATTACTGATTAAAAAATCAAAAAATAAGCGTTACTCTGCTTGAGGACACGAATTGAAAGGACGTGAGACTAACATGTGGCGTATGAGCGAAGATCTGAGACAGGAGATCTAGCGGTGAGCTGTCGTCGGGCCAGGCCAGCTACCCTCTCTCTGCCGTTACCCAGTCGTCCTTTCTTATGTCTCTGCCGTTCTTCTCTTGTCTGCCCCTCAGTCCTCTGTCATAGCGCCGCTGCGGTTTGGTCATGGTCACACACAGCCGGGGGAGGGGGCGGGGGCGGAAAAAATCATCAAAGACAACAAAGACGGGGAGAAAAATGACGGATAACGACCCAGTGCACTTGGCCCTCGCCGGGACCCATGTCATTGCCTAGTGCACAATGTGCCGAGTCCGAAGTTCAAGTCTCCAAATTTTCATTCATGTATGTCAGCAACAAAACCCTTCATAACGACCTTAATATACCCTACATTCTAGAACTCATCCCTTCCAAGTTTACGAAATTCCACCGTAGCCTTTCCAACCACCCTAATCCTGTAGCACAGTCAATGCACTGCGCCACTCATCCCTATAATCCTCCTCGGAGACTGAAACGGCAGTGGCCTCGTGACCTGCTATAAACGCGTGACAGTGGGAGTCCTGGCAATGGCCAGTCTCTCCAATCATGTCCTGAGCGTCTGTGGCTCTCGCGCTCTTTGTCGGCCTCCACTGGCTAGTATCCGGTGACGCGGCTGACGGAGGAGCGTGGGGGACTTCCCAAGACTCCGCTTTCTCTTTGCGGTGGATTTGGGGGGTCTCTGGGCTGTCTGTAAATATTGTATGAATGAGCGAGTGAATGATGAACTGTAAATATTGTATGAATGAGAGCATATATCTTAATTACTTATTGCCTTATAAAAGGCAGATTGTAATTATTGCACAATAAAGGAATTATACTACTACTACATTCATGTATAGGCCGGTCTCTCCAATTCTAAAATGAACAGTTAATACTAAAAACACATTATTATAAAAAACAACACACCAAAATGGCAGCTGAGGGGGTGACTGGGAAAGTCTGGCAGAGACAGAATAGGTCTGAGTCACTTGTTATTTTGTACATTCCATATGATTTGTAATATTCTAGAATCTACAATGAATCTGTATGAACTAATATTTCACCGAGTGCTCCTTATATTTACTGTAGCTAAGGTACATTTCATATAGTCCATGAGGGTATACACTAATTCTATAATTCTAGTGTATTCCTATAATGAAAAGTTTTTTTAAATTGAAGGTTCAGAGTCCACTTTGGTGCCTAGTCCGTGTAGACTGCTTGATTCTACTTACTGGTAAACACCGGGTCTTAAAATGTCAAGGCTTGTTTGTCCCTTAGAAGGTACTCCAGTTGGCTGCAGCCTACTCCACAATAGTGGTCTTAAAAATTATTCATTTCATCTGAATTTTTAAACTTTGAAACATTCTAATTTTTTTTTATTTGAATGCCACAACGCGTATTATGGGAATATAAATTACATGACATGCAAATCTATTATAAAATGGTAATATAATAGTTTTAAGTGTTATCTAGATGATTAAAAAGTAAAATGAAGTGTTAATGGACAAAAATATGTAGTAGTTTTTTGTGTAACCTATGTTGTTTAATCACGTTATACGTCCTTAATTTTGTTTATAACTGTATTTGTTTTTTTAAATACGATGAAGTTCGTAATTGATATAAAAAAAATAATCATGAAGAACAACAAAAAATAAATGTTTTGACTAAGGAAAAAATGCAAGCCAAAATCAATCCATCACACAATTATTGTTAGTTTAATGGGTTTTTCTGCTTGTAGGCACCAAACCCCGAACACGCATTACATATTAATTATTTATAATACTTCATCATTGTGAATACTCTATTAATGTGTACTTTTTTTTCATATTCTATTTTTCATTTCATTATTCTATTTGGTATGATAGAGAAATATTAATTATTTACATAGCTCATATAGTCATGTTAATTACTGCAGTGATTCAGAAGTAAATGTTTGTTTGCATAAATTGTTGTGGTCAATTTAAGAACAGTCGTTGTGGTTCAATCATAATAATTGTTGAATTTAATAGATCTTTTATTTTATTTATTCCTTAAATGACAAGTTCCATAACGCTTCTAACAACCCCCTGGTTTAACTTATGATGATAAAATTGAGTAGTGGAATATTTCCTCATCCATAACTCTGTGTGGTTGACATGTTTTTATAAGCAGAATATTAAACCTACTTACAGTTATTATAAGCAGCCGATTAACAATAAGTTATTTTGCTTCTATTCATTGCATCGAAAACATTCAGCAACAATCTGTATGGACGTAGTAAACTCACTTTTCATCAAATCTGTATTATTATTCAAAACATTTTTGTAAGTGGTTGACAAAGGACCATAGTTAGAAAAAAAAAAAAAGAGAATGAGATTTCATCTCGCCGCTTAGAGTGGACCACTTTTCTCCTAACCGGTATATCTGCATCAGGTGCCGAGATGGAACGTGTTGACAGTTAGCTGGCCGACACAGTGAGGAGTGGAGCGTAATGATGACCATCATCAAGCGATTCTACGCTACGTCACTGTCATGTCATCCCGTTCAGTATGGATTTGATACGAACATACATTTTTTTACAAACCCCTGTAATTAACTATAGCAAATATATGTCATTTCAATCGCATGGAGATCTATCTGGAATGATTTTCGAATTACTTACTTGTCTATGAATTTGAACGTAAATTTCTCGATGAAGTTTTTAACCATATAGCATAGAAATCATTGAAGGATTTAAAGCTTAGCTTAGTGCAGGAAAGTGTGGGTTAAGCACTTGGCTATATAAAGTGTTAATGTTTCGGTTTAATTAGTTAGTTATAAGAACTTTGTATCCTCCCCATTTTAATTTATATGAAACATGTGTTTATGTCATATTATTTATACTTAGTTTTTTTTATTGTGCCCATGAGTAATATGCCATTAAGACCCTTTCTTATGTTGAAATGTTCATAATATCAATATCCTTACAAAACATGTATCGATTTATTTTAATAACATAATAAAATTTTGAAAACTCCGTTTTTAGGAAGCCCAATATATATTTTTATGGAAAATAATAGTTCCCCGACCCCGATGCTATGCCGTCTTTCACATCAAAGCTGATTGATTATATTCATTAAACGGTGCCGACTGCAGGGTGTTGCTAATCGACACGATTTTTTAAAAATGCCCGTGCGTTTTCGGAAACTCGGAATGCTGTCAAAAGATTTTTTGTTTGTAATTAATATTATATATTAAGGTACTATCACTTTATTTTATTCATATTCAACGATAAATTTCGCTTTTAGAATGGTAATGGTAATTTACGATTGTTATCTTTTTTTGTTGATGTGTTTATAATTTTGAGTTGATTTTAAAACCCTGTCAAAAGTACATTCAAAAGTACGGTACTTAGGCTTCCATCTCGACAAACGGCTGACCTGGAACCCACATACGAGACTAAAAAGACAAGAACTAAACTGACGCTTTGGACAACTGTACAGACTACTTCAAAGGACATCCCATCTCTCAATAGAAAATAAACTACTAATCTACAAAGTTATACTTAAACCAATCTGGACATACGAAATAGAGCTATGGGGGACAGCAAAAAAGTCGAACATCAAGCGTATCCAATCCTTTCAGTCCAAAGTCCTGAGAACAATAGTAAATGCCCCTTATTATGTCAGCAACAAAACCCTTCATAATGACCTTAATATACCCTACATTCTAGAACTCATCCCTTCCAAGTTTATGAAATTCCACAGTAGCCTTTCCAACCACCCTAATCCTGTAGCACAGTCTTTGCACTGCGCCACTCATCCCTATAATCCTCCTCGGAGACTGAAACGGCAGGCAATTATTATTGCCTTATAAAAGGCAGATTGTAATTATTGCACAATAAAGATTGTTGTTGTTGTTGATTTTAAAAATATTTTATATCAAAATGGCTATTTCTGTAGATAACATTATTTTCTTTTTTTTGTATCTTCTGAATTTGTTATACAAATGTATGTCGTAAAAATTTTCAATATTTTAGCATTATATTAGTATCTATGTGGATATTAGTGTGTTTTATCATATTGGCCAACCATGAAAATAACAGCGCTGGTAGCCGAAACCGCCTTGAAAAATAATTTGTAGAGAGACATTAAATACTTGCCCTTATTGAGTCTACTTTTGGGATTATGTATTTTGCAACTGATATAACATCACTGGTTGATATGGTATACGATGGCTCAATAGTTTAGAGTAACTATCTAAATTCGTGATATTTATTTAATACCCATCAACTGGTTGGGTAACAACTTTTCCTTTTTTCTAATGTAACAACAGTTGTTCCTCATGACAGAAAATCACAGCACGAAATTGATTACTTGAGGTTCTTGATCTTTGCCGGATCCGAAATAAGAAAGGTCATATTATCATTGATTTACTTTCTCCTTCATTGAGTGAAAGTTCATTTCAATTGAAAAATCTAACAGACCGTTTGGTTTTATTGAGTGCGCGTTAGGTGATCGAAGATCATCTGCATGACTCCAAGCTGTGATGTCATTGCCTTTCATCGAAAATGAAATCGGAAGAGAGTTTGATCTTGACGTTTCTTCGGTTACGTTGTTCTACGTTGGAGACTTCGGTACAAATTATGGTACAAAATCACCATAAGAAAAACATTAATAGAAATTATTAATAAGTAAATTGTTGAACTCGGCACTATAGTGTCATTTTTGGCCAATGAGCGATGAACGGTATTTCGGAATGTTTGGGTAGTTATTAACAATGGTTGGTAAAACCTTCCGTTCGGTTATAGCTTTAAATTAAAAAAGAACAACAAACTCAAATATGACCGCGTATATACAATTTAAGGAATGCTAATAAATGAAAAACAAACCCACATATTTTTGCGTTCAAAAATATTTTTCACTGTTCATTTGGCTATTGCGTATTAGACCGGTAAAGTCGATCAATGATAATCTCGTTATAAAACTTTTTTTAACTGCCTTTGAAAAAGAAAAAAAATATGGTTTCTGTATTATTAAAAAATTAACTAGATTAAAAACGGCAACATCATCTTAGCTCATTATATCTTCGGTGCTATTCACAGTTTTTCTTCATGGCCTGTTATATCATTATACAGCATTAATTGTAGCAGTAGTATTAAAAGAATAAATTTTAAAAAACTCTCGCAATTAACTATTGCGCATTATTATTTTGCTCCTCCTTTAATTTTCGTCGAATAATTATAAAACCATTTGGATTACGTAGTATAGAAGAAAAAATAGTGAGAAACATATGAAATTATATCAGTTATGAAATGAACATCAACAATACAACGGAAACATCACGTATAACTTTGAATACAAAATATACATTCCCTCTAATCCAAAACGTTGTTGAACCTGAATCTTAAAATTAAATAAGGCTTTTCGTATCTGAATACGATTGCTCTGCCTAGGGATGCTACAGATATATTTAATTAATAGACCTTGACAAATTAAGACTGCAGTACTCTTTGTCTTGCTTTGACAATAAGTGTAACATGTATATTAAATGTTTGATTGGCTAACTATGAAGATTTTTCAGCAGTGTTTGGTTATTCTGATTCGAGCCTTTGCCAACCATTTTTTATAATGTCAAGGGATTGATGGATTTGTTAAGAAGTCGATGTACCAATTGTGGCATTATGTTCATTTTATCATTTTTTTCTTTTTTTTTTCTTAAATTTTGTTTTCGCTTTTTAAGGTTCGTTGTATGAGCCTAATTTCTCCCTGTATTTTTCGTGACCCATAAAAGTCGTTATCAATTAATAACACAGGCGAAGTTTAAAATGTGTCCTTCTACACAAAGCGAATAAGTATGGTTCAATACTAATCGCTCACTCAACGAAAATAAAATAAGAATACAACACCATTGCTTTGGTCTTGGAGAAGATAAAGTATCACGGACATCAATGGGTGATTTCTGTGGACTTATTTTAAAGTTGGTAAACGTTCCTTGGGCAGCAATCTGGCCACGCCAAATAATCTTGCTTCTTGTGCCTCTGGGATAGCAGAGACAAAACACACCATTGGGTTCGAAGAGTGGCCTAAGAGATAGAACGTGGACCTTGGGGAAAAGAATGTCTCAGTTGATTATTTCTAGGAATGCTTCAGCCTTCGTACATTCGAATGAGGCTGAACGAAAAGCCTGGACTACGTATTTTGCCGTTGTCGGAAATTTTCTGGGCAAACGGTACAACATGAGTATTAAAATGCACTATTTAAACAGCCACTTTGACCGTGTTCCAGAAAACTTAGGAGACGCTAGTGAGAAACAATGTGAAAGATTTCACTAAGATATCAAAACTATAGAGGCTCTATACCCCCCGCTACCAAGGAAGATGGTATGTGCACATGATGGCAGATTATTGCTGGAGTTTAAAATAGAACTGTTCCGAAATGCATTCAAGAATATCACGGAAAAGAAGCTTTCGAAGTGTTAAGGTTTCCAGAAGACCATTTGGTTTCATCGATGAATATTTCATCCATGGATTTAACTTAAAATAATGCATACTTCACTAAAATGTTATATCTTAGAAATTTGAGCTCCTAGGCAAAAACTAGTACCATATTTGAATTGCGGGCATCAAATTCATATGAAATCAGCTCCAAAACACCTGTTGGCCTGTGAATTCGATACGACCGTAATAATAAACAGTGTGGTTGTAAATTGTTAAAAACTGAATACGTATATTTCTCACATTGTAATATGTAGTCAGAAGCTTTTATGCAGTAGGTTATAATTGATGTTGGAGCTGTTGCATCATGTTGAGTGTCTACTGTGGGAACTCTGGGAAGATACTATTCCTTCCGTTTGGTCTTAACCACATTCCTGAAAGAAAGCGGTGCTCGCCTAGGAACTGTATGGATCTGGGTGATTGTTCTGCCATTAACGGTGACAATTAAAGCCCCTGCTTATAAACTTCCATTATAACGAAGAGTTTCGCTTGAGCAGGCAAGCCGAGAACTTTTTTCTCCATTCATCCTTGCCGCTACAGCCTAATTGTATGAGGACGTCTCCGCGGTCTGCGAACCCTCGGTTCATTTCTTCATTTCTTAGCTCATTTCTCCAGAGGTCCCTTCTTAGCCCAATAAATGGTAGGTACGTGGTTAAGTTCAATTCAATCGCATCTAACAGGGAAATATATGTTCCTTGGAACTTCTTATTAAAGGGAAACCATCCTGGAAAGATATTTTGTCCTATTAGCAGTATGCCATTTGAGTAGAACATTGAGGAAAAGGTTCTTTTATATTAGAGTAGTCTAGAATAAGAATTTAATAATTTAAATAAACTACCATCAACATAATCCTTTATATGGGGAGGCATCAATCACTGGATGTTCTTTCCCTCATGTCTTCATGTCTATTTCTTATTATTAGTCGTTCACCATCTCATTCATACTATATATACAAACAGCCCAGAGGCCCCCCAAGTCCACCTGGCTGTCACCTCCCTCATGTGTGAAGGAGGAAGCGGAGTCTTGGGAAGTCCCCCACGGTCCTTCGTCAGCTGCGTCACTGGATAAGAGCCAGCGGAGGCTGGCCAAGAGCGTGAGATCCACATACACTCAGGACATGATTGGAGAACATGTTCCAATCCAACTGGCCATTGTAGGTCACGAGGCCACTGCCGTTTCAGTCTCCGAGGAGGATTATAGGGATGATAGGTGCAGTGAAATGACTGTGCTAGGGAATTAGGGTGTTTGGATAGGTTACTATGGAATTTCATAAACTTGGAAGGGATGAGTTTTAGAATGTAGGGTATATTAAGGTCGTTATGAAGGGTTTTGTTGCTGACATAATAAGGGGCATTTACTATTGTTCTCAGGACTTTGGATTGAAAGGATTGGATACGCTTGATGTTCGACTTTTTTGCTGTCCGCCATAGCTCTTTTCCGTATGTGCAGATTGGTTTAAGTATAACTTTGTAGATTAGTAGTTTATTTTCTATTGAGAGATGGGATGTCCTTTGAAGTTGTCCAAAGCGTCTGTTTAGTTCTTGTCTTTTTGTGTGGGTTCCATGTCAGTCTTTTGTTGAGATGGAAGCCTAAATACCGTACTGTCTCAGACACAGGGAATGGAATTGAATTTAAAAAAACTGGCGGACAGGACTTGTGGCAGAGGGTAAAGGTTATGTGGGAACAATTTCCTTCATTGACTTTGATTCGCCATTGGTTGCACGAATACTCGATCTCATCAAGGTGTTTTTGAAGGTTTTGGGATGCTATATCAGGGTCTGGATGGGTTGACAGGACTGCAGTGTCATCTGCAAATGTTGCCCAGAAGGTATTGGTGGTAGATGGGACATCAGTGGTATATAAATTATAGAGGATGGGACCCAGGACGCTTCCCTGTGGAACTCCTGCTTTAATGGGGCAGTAGTTAGAATCGTTCACCATCAATTCACTGGTTTTAACATTTATTTTCTGTATGAAGTTGTGAATAAATCCACTCGATGTAACAGTGGATATCATAGGTTTGTTAGGAGGTTAAGAAACACCTTAGACGAGGTTTTATTGATCATGTAATTCAGCTTATAAACTCATAGAATGGTGAAATGAAAATTATAACATGAAATAGATGCAGTGACTACAGTAACAAGATTATAAGCACATAATCGCTTAGGTTAATGACATCCTATGGATATCTACTTAAGGTCCTGATAATAAGAAAAGGAAGTTAAGTTGGTCCGATTAGTTTTAAGTTAAGATGAAAAAAATTAATGAACCGTTATTTGCCGGAATATTACTAACGTAATAAGAATGTAAAACGGATACAGATTTATTTTACGAAGGCATATTTCTGAAATAAGAAAATACTGACAAAAATTAATTAATGAAAATTGGGAATGAAACTGGATGTTGAACAGTGAAGTACCATTGCTAATGTTAACTTGAAGTTTTTTTATTTTACTGTAATGCCCTGGATTCATTAAGGGCTCAAGTTATACAAAGCTTTGGTCGAAAAAAAAGCACAGCCAGCCCAACTGCACCCATCTAGTAAATTGGAGCCTAGGAAAGATTGGTATTTTTCACCAATACTTCAATCGATGGTTGATATACTAGTTCCATTATATTGGATTTTTAGTTATTTTAACCTTTTGCCTTTATTAATATAAAAGCGCGTTTTCTAAGGTCACCTTAAGGAAAACTTTTAGATCTTGTCGATTAAGGATTGATGTCGGCAGCCGGCCGCTCTTAATTTCCGTGAGGAAAAACGAGCTATCCACCATTTCTATGTCAGATCAAATTTTCTTTTGTGGTGCGGTTTGTAGAACGTTACAGAGAAGGCGAAACCCTATTTAGCCTAGATCAATGGTCCGAAGTGAAGCATGAAAGAGACTTCGAGTCGGCCCTTGAAAAACCCCGCAATTAAAGTTCCCACTGATTTTTCTTTTCCTAGAGTTTTCCCAGCTTGTTCCCACTCTAAACCAGATACCCTTACCGTGATTTTTTTTTTCATAAAGTTCTTAGCCGCAGTTTTTTACTTCTAAAAATTTAAATATAGCAATTGATAATAATTAAAAATATTTGCTTCAGAAATACAGAATTTATTGGGTTTAACAAACTACTTCGAGTTCAGAAGTAGACATTGATGATAGACTCGTTGAATAAATAGAATTTATAATGCCGATTGTACTTGTATTACGTGTATTAATTTACAATTTCATTTAAAAAAGATTATTTAGTGCCAAACTCGGCCAAACGCTTCGTTGGCATCTAAAAACCAGGATGAACAATAATAGTCAGCTGTGGACTGGTAAATGACTATATCGTGTTGAGGAAATACTTGTAAAAAATCATCTTATTCAAAGAACTTTAACGTTAATATGGTGAAAATAAATCTCACATTAGTCCAATTGAACTAACTCCGGTTACCTACCCAAATATCGTCCCAGGTATATTGATTTATGATTTCATAATATAAACATCGTGCATTGTTAATGTAATACATTTTTCTAAATTTTGTTTTTTCATTATAAAAATATCAATAATGTTTGATTTATTTATGTTCGGTAATTGTTTGATTTTGATTGACTCAGAAAGGTTGGAAAAAGTTTTAGTACCTTTCTGCCATGATTATTTCTTTATCTCCCTGCTGTTTGAAATCTCAAATAACGGTGACAAAAGTAAAATTTACGTTTTCTTATTTCAGGTGTATTATAATGTATTCCAGTCGTTCACATTACGTGTCGCATGATTTTCCCTTGTATTTTTCAAATTTGAGGACATGCAGCAGGATCGTACGGCATACTATCACATCTTGTCATGATTTGCTTCGTTTAATGTATTCATGCGTACCGCCTCTTAAGTGAGACTTTCCTTGACTTACGGTCACCATATGACACAAATTTCCACTTTCTTGCTTCTCTCTCACTCAGTGATTATCATGACATTTTTATTTAACTCTCTTGACATGATTTATGGCTTTACATCTGTGGAATTGTAATTATTGCTGGCCATTCCGGTGATTTGAGTATTATTACAAATCCTTATCCCACGGTAGTTAGTTAATATGGAACTAATTGACATAGCTAACTTTCCCTTGATATATAATAATTGTATTTGTACTTTTTTTTTTTGAGAATTTTCCTCAAATTTTTCTTTTCTTTAACTCTTATTCTATAGCTATTTCCATGCCTTTAATTCTAAATGTTTCTTCTACTTACCAGAACCCTGTGCCTGGTATATGTTTTCCTCCTGCAGGGCCATCCATTATACTCGGGGATGCTCACATAGATTCTCTTTAGAGGTGTCCAAACCATTCCAGCAAATTTTAATACCTTTTGAGGGTAATAGGTTGTAGATTTGATCTGATTTGGACTCGAATGAGCTGGTTTTTTTTCACATTTTCAACCTGCCCTCATGAAGAGCTCTTCAAGGAGAGATTGAATTCATGGTTAAAATAAACTCATTCTATCCGATCACTAACCGAAACATTTTTTTTCTTTCACTTTTAACACGAGCTGAGCACCTTCATGGTATGTGCACGTGTTAAGGTGATGACTGCCCATTGCTGATCATGAGGTATTATAGGTAATATTCAGGATAGCAGACCACGAACGATGTAAGAATTGTTTTACTATTGCTAGATTACGGTTCTCACTGCATCCTACATCGGCAGAAGAATGGCAGCTGCGGGTACACCAACAAATTTTCGTTTCATTTAATTAGTACGCTAAGCAATGCTGTGTTTTTTGAGCTGGGCGAAGCCTCATTTTATGAGCCCTATTTTATTTATTTATTTATATATTTATCAATTTATTTATCGACTTAAATGAATACCGCTTACATGGGGGCCACCCAAAGATACAAGGTGGTTTAGTGGAGAGAGAGAAAACCTGGCTATTAACGGTGTCGGACGATCTCTTGTGTCTTAAGTATGTTTAGCCACTCCATTATCGCTTTCAGCAAACGATATGACTATAGAATAATTAACAATTTCAGATTTTTGTTGTATAGGTCATTTCATCCTAAGTTAGAACAGGCCTAATTAGTGATACCTTTCACGCTCCATAACTGTTCCACGTGTAACCGCTGCTTTTAATAATTTACTTTTCTTTTTGCATGGGAAGTGGAGGTCTATTTTAAGAAGGCCTGTAGTTAACAAATTACCTGCTAGGCGGCAGCAATTACCTGACAATTACATGGCACGGTAGGAAAACCTGCCGCGACGCTCTGAAAGGATAAGTCCACCTGAACGGGCTTATCATGATTCATTAGCAGTCCTTTTGATATGCTCTCTCGCCAGCCCTTGGTTCGCTCCTTTCTCCCTACACCCGGAGCCTGCCCTGTTGGATACTCGTAAGGCCCTTTCCACTACGGTTTACTCGACACCTCTTACTGTCTGCCTAATGACTCGGTAACACGATACGCCCACTGACATTAATATACTCTGGTCCACTTTATGCTGCAGGGTTTATAAAAGCTTTGTCATTTTTTTAAAGGGGATTTTAAGGGGGGGGGAATAATAAAAATGATGAGGGTCGAACCAGTATACTCAGATATTCTGTTTAGAGGTAAGTAATTCCAGCAGTTTTGATTGTCATTCGAATAGGTGATAGTTTGTGGTCCCATTTTCAAATCTGATTTTAAAACGAATTTACTTTAGACTAACTATAGTGTTATGTAAAATAATCAACTGAAGATTTTAAAAAGTAGTTATCATGCATCGTTCGCCTCAAGTTGAAGATGTTACACCGTGTTGATAACTAGCTTTCTTGGCAGCTGGAAATGTCAATGTAAGCTGCTAGGTAATTATACTTCCTTTTCCTTTCCTTTCAACTTTTTAACAACGTTCTCCAAAATTTCATCCAAAAAATCCTCAAGAGTATTTCCAATTTTTTTGCTGCCTCCATAAAGTAGGGGGATGATATTTTTCCAGAATGTTTTACGTGATGCCTGAGAGACACTAAAAAAAATCCTTATGAAAAGTTATGTATGGTCAATGAAGAAGTTCTTTCAATAAAAACTTTGTATATACTTTTAACAACCTGTTAACAGGTTAAGGCAGTATTGCAGTTTATGGCTGGTAACAACAAACTTAACTGGAACAGAAGCAATGAATGGAATAAACAACGAAAGTATAGGAAGGGAGAAGTCAAGAGGGTCGAACAAAAGTGTCAAACCCTCAATTTGGCACTCAAAAAAAGGGGCTTTTAGTCTCCTCTTGTGGTATAAAGGCAGATTTCTGCCCGGAGGAAGTGGTACAATGGGCGGAGGATCACCTCGAGAGGGCGCCTGAAAATAATCCTCCGGCCTATTCGGAGAAAAACTCAAAGGGTCCATTAACATCATTCATGGAGGGACACCGCCCTCCGCTGGAGGAATGAAACCACACTATTGTGTTATTGAGAAGGCCGGTGAAGAGGAAGCGCTGTTGACTGCTGCAACAAGAAGGAACAGATTGATGAAAGGAATATTATTCAGCGTAGTAATCAAATAGAGACATTTGTATTTATATTACGGAAAAAAAATTGGAGTGTCTCCCAATAAAACTTTCTTTATTTGTATCAATTAGCATTTTGCCTATTTAGGCATCCTCAGGACTACAATTTAGAAAAGAAACAAAAATTCACTTATTTAGAAGATATTATGTTAAATGAGAAATATGTTTGATTTTCAAAAAAATCTATTATTGGTTGATATTTTGACTGGTATGTATGTTTCCGTTTCCAAATATTTACCTATTAATCATTGACACTCCTTTTTAGAGCAGGTGGCTATCGAAACGGAATATCCCTACTTGAATAATAAATACTATTTTAATCGAGAGATTTAAAACTCTACTACCTTCAAGAATTTCAGAAGATCTCATTCATGTTACGTCATTTATCTCTTAGGTCTCTATTGCGGCCCTTATTTGGCCTATAAATCTTGAATACATTTAATGATCCTTCAGCTCGTGTACAACAAGAAATGACCAACGAATCACTAAGAAATGAGCTGGTCCTGTCTTATGAGAGATAATGAATGCAGCCCAGACGGCATCGTTTGCCTATGCATTGTGGCGTACCCCACCCTCGTGGTAAGGTCAATCTTAGCCGCACAGCTTGCCTCTGCATCCTAGTACTTCTGCTACCATAAACTAACCACAGAGGCTATCAGGAGCTCGATGGTTCACTGGCCTTCCGCAGGTTATTAGTCCTTTAAAGCGCTGACTTTGGAATATATTCGTGTCTGTTGTCTACCGGCGCATCGATCCATTCCAGCAGCGTTTCGAACGCGTTGGATCTAATTGTCGGAACAGAATATGACGGGTCCGTTTTTGGTGGTAAAGGTCCAGTATTTTTTCTAAGTGATAAGGTGCTTTACCTATAAAATGCAATAACGAAATCTACTATTTTATTCATCCTCCTTGTATTTTCGTTAGTCGTTGGGTTGTGATTGATATACGGTGAGCAGACTCCTATATCAACTCTATTCGCAAGTACTGTAGATAGCTTACTCCGCTTACTCAATTACTAGTTATTCAATAGCAGAGGAATAAACCCGGCGCTGCCCATGTAAAAAGTATAATCAGCATTTAATAATGGTGACATGGGCTGCCGAAAGAAAGTATTTGCAGGCATTCCATTTCTGGGAACACAGCAGTGTTGCCAGTTATTTAACATTGCACTTGTTTGCATAAAGTTTATTTTGGTTCGCAAAAAGTTGAATTCCATGGCTACTTCGCGTGCGGTACAACTTCGTAGAGTTTTCATAATGACTAAAAGGTCACAGTGGTTTGGGTCATTATGGAAGTTGGAGTTGGAAGACACCAAGTGTACTCGAATTGCAAATAGTTAATTGCCGATCCCGAAGCGAGAAGCTTCACTTTGAAAAAGTACGTCGCAATTGTATTTTGTTTAGCTGTACGTTCTACAAAACATTGGATTATACTGAAAATAAATTAGTTAAAATACAATAACAGGAAATACAAAATGAAAGTTGTTAAATAAAATTTCTTGAGGCAGATATATCTATTTAAGATTAAAAGTTCCGATTCACCTTTCCGGACTAATGAAATATTAAATGCACCAATTTTTTGAAAGCCTACTATGGAAACCGCTGCTTTCTTTTTCCTGAGCCAAGTTTTGGAAAAATAATAAATTTTTTTATAAAAAAATTAGCACTCTTTTGCTATTATTTCAGAAACTCATGGGTACCTTTTAGTCGGTAAATATGAAAGGAAAGGACAAAACGGTATTCCTTTGATTTACTGGTAATTATTAGTTGAGGGTAAACTTGACCTTACTGCCGTAAATTTTGAGCACTTTCTACGACTTCCTACAAATAATATTGTGACCTAGACATTAGGACTGAACGCGTCTTTTTAGCCACGGCTTATCCTCCTCATGCCATACAACCAAGTCGTTTTTCTAAACAGAAAAAAAGTTCATGATCCATTTTTTTTCTTACTTCTTATACTGCTCAGAGATGGACTTGTCGTCCCAATTTCTTCTTCTTAGTTATTCAGGCCATCGACATTATTGTTGAACCCCAGCCAGCACGTGAGTCATCGTGTTTACAGCTGAATAATGATTTTTGGAACCATTAAGACCGCTAGGGTGTAACATTACGTTCCGTAATGTACCGGCAATGTACGGCCTCTAAGTGATTGGTAAATAAACAAGTAAAAAAAGGATAAATAATATAATCAATGGAATTTTTTCGGTGGTTTTGTAATTATAACGTTGTTTCGCAAATTATGAAGTACGAATCATAACGTTTATTCACTCATTAGAATATAGTGAATAAACAACTAATAATAATAATGAGACCGGGATTTTTTTCGTTTATTGTTTTATTTTGTTTTTTTTACCTTAACTAAAACTTATAAGTCGTGCTTTTTAGATTTTTAAATATATACATCTGTAAATTTCTGTACGACCTGGCCATTTTTATGATCTCTATCCTAAAACACACACACAGACAGAAAAACGAACGATCTAAATATGTTTGTAAGTTGAGTCTTACTCTTCTTTGGGCTATAGAATAAATTATTCAATCAAGCATTGGGGGACCGGAATCGTTTTTTTTACATTAAAGTCAAAAAATAAATTTTTAACAAGTTTTTGTTTTTAATCAATGGTTTAATCACCCTTGTTCAACCTTTTGGCATCTAGTGTGCAAATTTTCAATGCCGAATCGATAAAAATTAATTGGTTTTTCTGCAAAATATCTCGAGATAGCATTTTGGACATTATCCGAATTTTAAAATTTCTAGCGATCGGAATTAATGGAAATCCGATGGCGCAATATTGGGCGAGTAAGGAGGGTGAGACTGGAGTTGAAAAATGGGTCCTCTATGATAATCCGAAAATCTCTCTCCGCATGAATCGGCACGAAGTACAGCTAAGCCAGGTTTACACTCCAAAAAGGCGCTTTGTGTGTTTGGTGAAGTATTCGCGGGGTCGTTCATCGCTGATACCTGGAAAAACTGTGAACGAAGATCTTTACAGTGAACAATTGGATCGTGTAAATCAATCTTTAATTGAAAATTGCCCAGCGATTGTCAATAAAAAAGGCGTTATTCTGCAACATTATAATGCAAGACCCCACTGCGCCAATTTTTTTCAGCAAGAACCCTGAAAAATATTAATGAATTGGGTTGGGAGGTATTGCCTCAACCACCATACTCGCCCGATATCGGGTTTCCATTTATTCCGATCGCTACATTTTCTAAGTGGCAAAAAATTTCAAAATTTGGATGATGTCCATAATGCCATCTCCAGATATTTTGCTCAAAAGCCAACTGATTTTAATCGATCGGGCATTGAGAATTTGCACACTTGATGGCAAAAGGTTGCTGATAACGAGGGTGAATACATCATTGATCAAAAACAAAAACTTGTTATAATTTTATCTGTTTGAATTAATTGTAAAAAAAACGACATTACCGGTCCCCCTAATACTTTCCAAGAAATAAAACGTGTTGTTTATTCACAATGATGTTATGTTGGCAGAACATATAGAAAACTATGTACAAATCATGATGTAAGGAACATATTTGGCAAATTAATAGGCGATTCTGCCAACATATATGAGAAAGAGGGAACACACAAATGCCCCTTACAAAGTAGCTTTATTACATGTTTTAAAAAATGAAATTTTTAACGAGCTAATTAGAATATCGAAATAAAGCATGACTCAATGATTTCCGATAGCTCCAACCAGAAGGAATAGATCACTAACACAGCCAGGGCCAGTTGACCACTAAAGTTTGTAGAATTAGCAACCCTTTTTTAATTATTGCAATTATTTTTTATTAAATCTTATATAAATTTAAATTCAATTGATTAAAATTTCAATCGTTTATTATTTATTTACGCAAGCTATACCACCTATAAATTGAAACGATATGTGATGTTTAACTCATACGTATAGGTGATTCGTTGTCGATGGTTTTTCTGTGATCAATTTTATTATTTAATATAATTATTATCTTAACTTTTTAGCTGAGAGTACGAAAAATACCTGATTGGCACAGAAGAATTCATCCATTGCCCCCCCCCCCTCCATATATCCCATTGATACAAAATTAATTATACTATTTAAATATCTACAATATCTACAACGAATCTATTTGCATTATTCTACAGCTTATTTATATGAACTGTAGTTGCCTAAATTTTCTATGAATTCTAATACCAAATATTATTAATATTTTCCAATAAAATGCTCCCCATTGCGTTTTTTTATTTTTATTTATATCTCCTTGTTATTAAAAATGATGGAATTCAATGTAGATATAGATATAGACAAAATGAATCTATTTACAGCAGGCCATTATGTCTTGTAGCTTGGCTAGATTTTATACATTTCTTAATCATTTTAAATTTGTGATTGTAACAAAATATATTATGCATTCATTTTCTAAAGATGTTTAAAAGTGATGGGGCTTACCTTATGAATAATATACTTAAAACTAACTTACATCTAACAGAAAAATCGTAAACTCAATCCTAACCTAATTTTCCCCGACAGTCTGTTGCCATCGATGCGGGAAGAGTGGTGGGGTCATAGTGTTAAACACTGGGTTTGTTAGGTGCTGCAACGAGTCAAAAAACTCCGGTGGATAAACTCGCCTACCGACAGCACACCAAGCAACGGGTGCAGTCTCGATCTTACCAGTCATTTTTCATTATTATTTTGTTTTTGACTACTCAATCTTTTTAACTACTTAACAATCAACCATTAGATATTAATATGTTTGTTTTATATCAATGCTTATCATATTATCGCTAGTTGTAGCGCTGAGAATGACAGTTTAAAATTCTTGTCAAATATATATTGAGTTCATTCCACTTGGTAGGGCCCATGTAGCATCTTAGTGACCTTCCAGTTCACTTTACACCATTGCTCGTCTGTCTACCTTGGATGGAACTCGTAATATTTGGAAAACCCCTCTACCAAACTTTGAGTCTACTCAGTTTAGCGATTGTTGCTCTACCCCCTCCTCCTATAACCTCCAGTTCTTTAGTACCTTAAAACGTGTGTTACGAACTAGAAAACCATGTCTAAATAAATATTAATAGTACGGAGCTTCGGGGAAAACCAGAGAGTTGCGTTTATTAGGTCAGTATCATCGATCGATTCGTTCGGCCTGTATGCTAATGTGTGTTTTAAAATAAAGAAGCGGTCCTGTCTTTCGGGGACTGTTTAGCAATTCGAAGCAGACGCGGCAGTGACACAAAACATCTTCGGACTGACCCGTCACCGAAGACAATCGGGGCACGAATGGGGTCGTACCACCCCCGCCCTCTTCGGCGAACATACTCCTCGAATTACGGAATATGCCGTCATTATAACTTTCTACGGCCCACACATCTCGTCTTTAAGTCTGTCCGTCAGTCACTTTCTCGTCACAGTCCGCTCCTTTTAGTGAGGAGCTGTCGATGAATACATCAATAATGTCTACGTTTAAATGAAATTGCTACTCCATTTTGAATGATTATTGATGTTTTAATGAGGTTTTGTAATTACAGTCCACTAAAGTCACAACACCAAAACATGTTATTAAACAAGACGTTAAGATCTTTAATTACTTTGTAAATGATACCTCCGGGAGAAATTCCTCAGTAGTTATGACCGAGTGTTAAACCCGTAGGAATAAGCCATTAATAAAAAATTATATTGGATAAATCTATAAAATAAATGTACAAGCTTAATTTAAAGTGACAATTTCAATACTATCAATGAATGATTAGATGTACGAGATCCCAATTCATAATAAAATGATACATTTGGAATAGAATTGTATAAGTTTTAGAATGTACGTGTCATCCAGCTGGAGTAGAATCCAGTATTTTCTCTTAGTTTGCCCCATTGAGACATTTAACGTTCATCCTTTTAATGATAATAAAAATCTTTATTACTTTAAAAAAAATATACACCAATTTATATATACAATAGTGTGGTAGCTTGCGTCTAAATACACTGTTCACTATTGTATTGACTGATTGTAGGGTTTCAGAAAAAAAAAATTAATGCTGGTAAAACTAAATAACAATATTGAGATTAACTTAAATATAAAGTGATGGCTAAATGAAAGCTTGATACAATAAAATAAGTAAGATTATTGTTAATTTTAGCTTGACTTGCTACTCTACTGTAATAAAATATGTTTGCTACTCTTATGGATGTAACTTTTGTATAGTACTTTATTGTAATTTACTATTTATATAATTAGTGGATTTATGAAGTTAAAAAATGTTTAGCCTGAGACTACAAGAATTGTTCAATGAAAATATTATTTAATTCTTCATGAATATTTTTTAAATTGTAGTGTAGTAAGTGGTAATTATATATGATTCTAAGAAATTTATTTTGAGCAATTTGAATTTTTCGTCAATACTTTTACTTTCTGACGTAGAGCCTTTTGGATGCGGTGTCCTCAGAATTAACGAGAACACTTTTTGTGGTGTTAAGTTTATTAGAAATTCTGACATTATTATCATTCACCCCATCATTATCCTGGAAATAATACTTCAAAAAGGGACAACGTTACATCATAAAGTAGTAATAATATCGCTTACACTCAATCAATGTTATGTTTCTTTTCTAACTAGTTACCAGCAATGAATCATCCATTGAAAAGTTAACTCCGTTTGATGATCTTTTGTTTAACTTTGTTTGTTTAAGTCTGGAGTAAGTAAACTTTCCGCCTGGACTGTCTTTAAAATATAAATATTTGTTAGACTTGAGAACTATTATTTAAGATAGTCTTCTGTACTACCTTGTAATTTAATTTATAATTATGCATGATGAATATATTGGATGGAGTGGCAACTGGAAGGACGCCTATTGTAAAATAGATTGGTGAGGCGTGGAAGAGTTGCAGTCAGTGAAATATAACTTGATGTCCTTATCCGGGAAAGGATCAGATATGCTCGTTATTAAGAATATATGCGTCTCAAGACTGCATTTGTTCTGACAAATCATATGCCTAGGCGTTGGGTCTATTCCGGATCATCGGCGCCTGATTGCGCCTGTTCCGAAAGTGTTGCATAATGTATAGGATTATTATTGTCTTGGAAATTTGAAAAGGAAAAATAGGAAATAAAAATTCATGAGTGAAAGCTCTCACCTGCACTCCTAGAAAACTTTCACTTCCCATATTTTGCACTGCGAGTCATTTCTACTTTCGGGGAAAATTACCCGTTTGTTGCGGACTTAAGAGTTTGGAGATGTTGCAGACAACGAATGTTTGTCGTTACGCTATGACATACTAAAACCAGGTGTCAGCTATTATAATGCTGTCTTTTTTATTGGTGATTCTATGGACATTTGGGGCTCTCTTCATCTTTGATATCCCCTAATAACTATAATTATATAATCTTAATTTTGAATCATGCTTTAAATATTCCTGTC
Organism: Acanthosoma haemorrhoidale; assembly: GCA_930367205.1. Lineage (NCBI taxonomy): Eukaryota > Metazoa > Arthropoda > Insecta > Hemiptera > Acanthosomatidae > Acanthosoma > Acanthosoma haemorrhoidale. The sequence goes on along the minus strand of OV884015.1, from coordinate 79,818,250 downwards.
TGTAACTTGAAAAAGCTTAGGTGTTCAAAAATCAGGACCGACTCATTGTAATTATTTTCTTATGCTTCCACTTATTTTTCATTAGACAACAAGTAAACTTTACTATCTGAGGATAAAAAATGTATTTACCACTAAACTTTCTGATAGTTTCCACAAGCTCTATCGTACAACTCGTTCGTACATCCAGAGACAGCCGATTCATTCGTATGTTTTTCAAATAACATTAATATACGTATATGGGTGTGTTTTTTTTTACTCATTCGTTATTTATTTTTCGATGCGTCGCTACGATATTTATTCTGAATTTCGTAACTTCCTACGTCAGCTCGTCTCTTGCTCCTGACGTAAGGATGTCCTGCATGTTTTGTTGACTATGATATTCATAAGGTCTATTTGTGACTAGTAGCTTTAATGCAGTTAAACACCTGAGACTTTCGTATAAACAGTGACCCATTAGTACCACAAAGGTATACTTATCTTTGACTATTAAGGGTTATTTTTGTATCTGTACCTTGGCACCCATTATTATTTTTTATGTTTTAATATGATCACAGGATATCCTCTGTCGTCTTTGCTACGGTAGCTGTCATTTTTATTTAACTTCTTTATTATGATAAAATTACAATCTGCCTCGATCACTCGATCTCATCAAGGTGTTTTTGAAGGTTATGGGATGCTATATCGGAGTCTGAGTGGATGACAACACTGTTGGCAAATGATGCCAAGAAGATATTGGGGGTAGAGGGGACATCAGCGGTGTATAGGTTATAGAGGATGGGACCCAGGACACTGCCCTGTGGAAGTCCTGCTTTTATGGAATAATAGTTAGAATATTCTAAACCACAGCGGACTTGGAAGATGCGGTTTGAAATGTAGAACTTTAGGATTAGGAAAAGGGTCTGTGGTAAATATCTTTTGAGCTTGTAAAGCAAACCTGCGTGCCAAACCCTGTCAAAAGGTAGCTGTCATTAAAATGATTCAATCGACCTGACATTTGCAAGGTATATAATGCATAAAATGTTGTTAGTTCGTGATCTTGTTCATTTTGTTCACACATTATATAATCAATAAAGGGGTTTTGAGAAAAAAAAAAAAAAAGTTCGCGATTTAAGTACAGTAACAGGAAATAATAAGGAAAGTAAATATAACGCGGTGAATACCGGGCCCATTTTGCCATGGGCGCCTACCTATTTAAGATTTAAATTTGTAATTTATTATTTATGATTATTACTGTTATAAAAACAATAATAATTTCAAATGTTTTAAAAAAGGTTACGTTCCAGTCAATATCAAACAAGTTTTAGTTATTTTTATTTTATTTATTTATTTCGTAAATATAAACTACCTGTTAGTTTTCACAGTAAGTTAGTAAGTACCAATCCTCTGCTAAGCTAGTTTAACGAAAACGCATGCAAAAGAACAGCGTTTTTCTTTATAGCATGCCTTGCATATGTGATCGTCTACATTTATGGTATTGTTCCGGGATAGACGGACATACTGACAACCGCACGTAAGAGGCTTATCTGCAGCAGCAGTCAAAGCCTGTCAAGAGTCCCGTCAGCGGCATACCGTCATCCGTCTTTCACCACTATCAAAACAAACCACTTTCTTCGGGACAGTTTTATGTAGGTATATGTGCTGTTTTTTCGACCGTGCGTTATTAGCCTACTTGACTGGAAACGGGTCATACTGTCCCAGGAGGATGGAGGACCTTCTCACAGGATAAGAAAAGGGACGGTTACTTACTTAGGTGGAGGGGGAATCATATCGTCGAAAGAAAAATCCCACCTCATTATTCATTATTCTCTGTGTCATAATAAAAAATAAAATACAGGTAATGCCGCAAACTACTCTGGACAGTTGAAAATTTAAAAACGGTCCAGAAGGCATTACCCTATTTCTTGGTCCGAAGCCTCTTTTCTCAGACAGTCTGGAAGTGTATCGGATTAGAGAGTCATTTTCTATCCTAGGCCTCTCTTTTCTCCGGGTGTGTTGTTTATCCGTGGAAAAACTTTATTGGTTAGATTAAATTAGATGAATGGAGTGGGGACCCTTATAAGGTTTATTGATCCGACAATTAGGCCTATGCCCTTTTCGTTCGCCCTGTTTTGTACCTATTTCCATGTTTCTGTTACTCCTGGAATCTCCTTAATCTTTGACGAAATCGAGGATTTATTTCCATTGATGATGGATAATATTAAATTAAGGTCTTGTTCATAATGAAATTAAGAATCCTGTCGCATTCTATGTTAATTTTATTAGTTACTACTAACTCAAACCCATAATTTAGACTTTAAATCATATAGTTATTGCTAAAACAATTAACTACTAATATTCCAACAAGCCAACATTCTAAACAGAGACTCATCTCTCTATTTCGAAATAATAACTGTATAAAAAACACATATTTTTCACAAGAGGCTTTACTGTCTTGTTTTTAAACTTTGTCATCGTTTCGGCTATTCTAGCATCCTCAAGACTGTGAACGAAATATAAAATTTTCATTATTCCAACGTCATACACGAATTGGTACACTCTCAATATGTTTTAATTTAATTCTGTCCAAAGGGGATGCCGGGTCGTCACGAGGGGGGTGCCTAGTTACCCCAGCCCTAGTGACGAAGTGAGGGTTGATTAGGCTATGACCTGGACAATTGCTTCATGACGGGTCTTACTATCTGACTCCATATTAGATAGGCATGTGCCCCGACAATGCACTATCAAAACCATCCGGATCCCAAAGGCGAGTGTGAACCGGAGAGAGGCAGACTGAATTGCCATGGGAGACACTACTAGGTATAGTTTGTAGGGCCACGCCAACCGTTGTACGCGAGGGAGAGGTGTCTCCCAAGGAGCTGCTAGTTTTAGCGAGACGAAGGCAAAGAATCCCACTAGCAGAGTGTGGGGTCTGACAAGGCCGGACTAAAACATAGCGAGGTTAGGAAGAAAGATCCAGAGGTTTTCATAAATGAGAAGGCCAAGTCTTGAAACATCAGTGCAGCTGCATGCACCAGTTAGAGAGCGGTTGTTAGAATGATTTACAGGCCAAAACCTGGCCCTACTTACAGTCAGTGGTGGCTCGTTAGTAGCCAATGATCTGCGGCTTTATTCTGGCCAACCAGGGTGCGATGACGCTTTCTTCTCGGCAGTGACCTAAGCCTCGGTCTGGGTCGCTTGCTACTTGCTTTACCCTACCAGCCTCTAACTAGTTTTTTGAAGCTGCGTCTTTTATTGTTTACAATATTTGCACTGGTTTGACTTATAGTTTGGTAATGTTATTTACATTTACTTAAATTAATTTACAACATATTATAACCAATTTACAATATAGATACAATAGAGTATAGGGTGATTTATCTTATGTAGTTAATGGTCGCTACAGGGGACCTTACACGATCAGTGGTAATGTCATTATCTGTAATGTAATGTAAACCTTTATAAGTCTTTCATCATTACTCCTTCATTACTTTTCAATCTTATACGACCATTGGGAATGGCATTACTTTTCATCAGTAGGTTATAAAGTAATGAATAAGTAATAATGAAAGACTTATGAAGGTAATGACATTAACACTGCTTGTATAAGGTATAAGGTAACAAATTCAACTATCTATCGTTTTAGTGAAACAAAAAAAAAATTGTTTTTAGAGTATCGTTACCTGTCTTTTTCAAAAATCATTTTCAGTGACTCTACATTAGTGGGTTAGCAACTTAAATTTTTATATCAGGACATTTCCTTGCAATCGGTACTGCTTATGCATTAGTTTTAGAAATTAAAATCTAGTTGATTATTGATTAAAAATTTGATTAGTAAAAAATAACATTAATAAAAAAAATATTATTGATCTCAGTATCAACTGATAATTATTTTTTGCGAATGGCAATAACTTTCCTTTAATAGTGATAGGTGTAAATTATGAGCAATGAGGTCATTTCTCACGCGTGTCGTAATCGCCCCTATAATTATGTTATGGGCCCAGTTATAGTTTCATCTATGATATTTTAATTCCTATCGCTTTATTTTGACTGTGAATAAAGCGTAAACGAATAATGCGTAATAAGAGTCAATTTAATAATAATGAAATTTGAAAATATTTTTTAATTTTAAGCAAGTAAAAGTTGTACTTCCTACAAAACTTACTTATATTAACAATTTAATCATTTCTGTATGAAAAAGCTTTTGAACCAAACTAAAATACTCTTTAAGCGCTTTTTTGAAATGTGTAATGGCTTGAATAGACATGAAGCCCAGGGTTCAGCAAACTAACTGTGAAAACCCAGGGTCGTTCAAGGATTTTTCTGAGATTGGAAGGATCAGGACGAGGTTGGTCCTTGGCGACCTCGTGAGGATAAATGAGTAGCTACAAAAAGTAGTGAATCGGGTTAGTAATACTGAATTTAAGGTTGAGAATAGCCATTAATATAATAATTACTGATTAAGAAATAATTATTTACCTAAGAAACTGAGTCGATTATGTAATTAAGATCTGGATATCTTGATTGATAATATGCAATATTTTTTCGGGGTTTAGTGGACTACAGTTACAAAAAGTCAGTAAAATTGTCCGAAATCATTTCCAAAGCTTTAACGAGACCCTTAATAGAGGAGTATAGTTTCAAATCCATTTTCAGAAATTTTACAGGAGAGACAAAAAACACCCCCAATTTACATTAAAACTGAAATACTGCTGACGAAGAAAACTATCTTAAATTCTAATGCCTGGATTGGAGTTGGTTTTTTGTCTCTTCTTTAAAATTTCTGAAAATGGATGTATCTGGTCTTGAAACAAAACGCCTCAATCCAGTGACGGTGTCACACATGACTTGAATTTTTATTTCATATTAAGATTAACAGAAGAGTTTATTTTCAAAACCATTTTCAGAAATTTGTCAGGAGAGACAAAAAAACAAAACCAATTTACATTAATATAATACCTCTGACGATGAAAACTATCTTAAAACAATCAGGAACCTAGGTAGGACTCCTTCCGAATGAACCGAAAGTATTTACCAATTAAGTATTTATTAAGTCCTGGATTGGGGTTGTTTTTTGTTTTTTTATCTCTTGAGTAAAATTAATGAAAATGGATCTAGCTGGTTTTGAAACAATGGTGTGATGTATCACTCATGACTTGATTTTTTATTTAATTTTTTGTAAAAAGTATCGTTTTTGCCAATTGTGACTTGACATCAAGTAAAAACTATAAGTTCAAAGGTTATATTCACGGTGGATAAATTATGATTTATCATGATGAATTACTTAACGAGGTAAGACGCCCCAAAATAGTGCCAATGCTATCTGGTAGGAGTGAGGAGGGCGGGGGAAACTGGATGCAAGATTGGCTCACCGCATGGTTGGCTACCTGATCCCCTGTGAACACTCGAGTGCCACTGGTACCTGCGTAGTTGTTCTATTTGCTACGATGAACCCGCCTAGTACCCTCCGGTAATTGCCAGGGTGGGGGTGTATTCCTGCGGTCTGTTTCTTTCTTTTCGTTCTCATGGTCTTCATTCTTTTTTGCACGCTGGTCAAAGAATGCTCTCGTAGTTCTCATGAATGAAGGAAAATTATTTATTTTATTTATATTTGCTATTATAATAACATTGCCTGTATCGAATAGATCAATTTTGTTAATCATCTTTAACAATCAACTTTAATTCGTCTGTCTTACTGGAATTCTTTTTGTTCCACGATTGCGGCCGTAAAAAATAACTAGCCTAGTTAAAATTTTAGATTTAAATCCAACAGCACTCCTGGATAAGCTACATTTTTTGCCGTCATCTATTAACTGGCCAACTTCTCAGGAGTCATTCAAGATTTAATGTCAATGAGCAAAATCAAAAATGCATACCATCACTTCTGTGCTCAGATGGCATAATGCTATGTCACTTTTCCTAACAGATCATTTCACATTCCAGAGTCTATAAGTAGTATAGTGTTAAGAAAAATCACAAAATGGTTTTACACGAGTGAACGTATTGCCAATGACCAATGATAGTTGGCTAATACTTAGATTATCTTTTTATAGTACTTACAGACTCTAGAATGTGAAAAAATCTCTTAGAAAAAATGACCTATAACATTTTTCCATCTGACCAAAGGCTTGGTCTTTTATTTTATTACATGTTTAAGTTTACGTGTTGTGTTTATTAAAATAATTCAATACAAAATAGTTAATAATTATTATAAATATTTAAGCTTGTATAAAATATAGAACAAATCTAATTTCCAAATTAATCTTTTACGTAATGTGGGGAAATGACAGGCACATCTTCTATCCACTAATCGATATATATTTTATTTAGTAAAACTCAAACCAAGTTTTCTAATTTCTCAGATCGTCAGTTTTTTTCTGTCTAAACGATCAATGCCCTCTTTTTAAGTTTCTGTGTCTGTTGGAAAGAAGTCTATGGTCGTTCAGTTCGTTTCACATTTCTCATTTTACTTTTTTCTTTCTTCTTTTGCCGGAGAAACGGTTCTTATTTTTTTTTTGTGGTCCTTCAACTCTTTTGTTTGTGGATTGTTCAGCAATAAGCATTCGATGCGGCTTATCCATCTACTTTGGCGCTCTCTTGAGATCTCAACACTAAAAAAAACTATTATTCGCCAGATAATTAAATCATTAATGCCTAGGCAATTTAACACATAAATACGTACCTTAGTACTTTTTTATACGGAATTTCTTACCTTCAGTGGAATATATCCACTATGCAATGATACAACGTTATATTTTTTTGTCTGTTTTATTGGTTGAAAGTATCAATCAAGGAGACTTGTTATAGTATAACATTTAAGTTTATTTAATTGGTAAGTTTCGAAGTAATACAAATTTTCAACGTCATGTTACCGAGCCTAATCCTTTATTATGAAAAATACATGGTTGTTAGATTTAAATGGTCTTAATATTCATTCCTGAAGAACTTTTGAGTTCTTCAATGGGCATCAAGGTACGATTCTTTTGAGGGAGGCGTGAAAGCAAACAGCATTATTTAAACCACCCTCCAAGTTATTTTTGAGCAAAATCGACAAATGTCACGGCACCGAGTGTTAAAAATACCAGAGTTGACAAACAAAAAATTCTTAACAGAATTTTGAATAATATCATCATAAAGATTATTTTATTGCTTACGTTTTATTTATATTCGTATTTTACGAAAATTGGAGAAAATTCGTAAATTGTGTATTTTCTGCTATCGGGGTCTATTTTACACATCCCCGGTTGCACATATAGAAATGACATTTTCCACTGTTTTTTTTTTGTTTTTTTAGGGTTTTCCTTAATTTATTTAAAAAATGCTTACATAGAATTAATAAGGCATCTCATAAAACCTCAAAAAAAATAATACAATGAACAAAATAAATATATAAAATTATTGAAATACAGATTTCTCCTCTTCCTGCCATTCACAGATGCATTTGAAGGAGTGCATAAATATAATACATTTTGTTTTTATGGTAAAAAGTTCATAGTTCATATACAACACTAGGTGATGAGGGTCACCTTCAGCTTGTTACCGACACTAAACACTAAACACTAAAACAAAACAAAACAAACTAAAACCTATACCTAGAACCTAAGACTAAAGCGTTCCAGCAGCGACAGCGACCTGCCATCAATGTGGGAACACTGGGTTTGTCAATTATTGTAAGGAGTCGGAAACTTTGATATGTCTGGATGAATTCATCCACCGTAGGCAGCTCAAATATCTCATGAAGCTCACTGTTTCTTCGCTGCTCGAATGAAGTACCTCTGACCACTTTCATCAGTATACCGTTTTGGAATTGTTGGAGTTTCTTAGCTGTCGTATACGTCAGATAACGAAATAGCGGTGCACCATACAGCAGAGTAGGCCTTAGTATGCTCTTGTATATCAATAGCTTGAGACGCAGTCTTGCCATTGACTATTGAAATTCGTCACAATTAGAAAGCACTCTCTGCAAGTAATCGGTTAGCAATTGGAAGCTCTCCATCATCCTTTTGGTCGGATGGACACGATTATCTGCACTCTTACTGGCCATCGTACAGGAATGTAACTGGACACTGTCTGATTCGTTACGCTACGGTCCGCTCCTTGATTTTTTCACAGTATTCTAAACTTCTCTCTTCCTTTGAGGTTTCTGCAGATCGAACCGACTACGTCTGGGGCTGTAGCCGCGGGCACGATAGCGTCCGGTGACCGTTTCATTGTCCTGTCCTCCCCTGTTCAACAACGATAAAAAAATATTTTTAATAAAATATTAAGTATAGTTTTTTATTGAATAATTAATTAGTATTATAGAAATGTCATTCATTATCAACTCTCAATTACTTCAAGACCGGATTTCGTCAATTGAATATCATCAAGCCCGATGGTCTTCTTTTTTTATTAATCCTTTTACTTCCAAAGTAAATGTTACCGAAATAGCTGTAATCATTGCACATTTTGTTTAGAGTTGTAAGGGCAGAAGAACTGGAGCAAGAAATTTTGTATCTTGAGAGAAAAATTTTTCTTAAATCCAATGTATCAAATGAGAATTTTTGGAATATAGTTGACAAATTCCTGTTTTAGAAAAAAACATGGTACAAGATAAAATTGTTATTCAGTTCCATATGCTTTTATGAATCATTATTCACACATGATTATCACAAAATCAAAAAGCAAATCTTGACTTGCTGAACATCTTGATGAATGCTTACGAGGAGAAATATCATCATACACTCCTAATTATGAAGCAATGGCCAATAAAATGCAGTGTCAAAGATCACATTGATTTTGAGATATACTTTATTTGTATTTTTTTAATTTTTCATACGACATAAATGTTAGTATGCCTAATTAAATAACTATTTATTCTACATAAGAATATAAACATGGTATAATATAAAATACAAAATAAATAAATGAACAATATCAAGAGATGTTTTCGGGGCTCTGCGTGATTTTATGTATTATGCTAATAATATTTTGATAAGAATGCTAATAATACATCAAAAATTTATGTTATATTTTAATACCGGCTTATTTATTCATGTAACGGTTCAGTGATTTACTTTCAACATATACTCTGGTTAATAACGGTTCATTAAATTATTCTTATTTCAGACATTTTAACTGATCTACTATATCATTTAGGTAATCATTTTATATTATTGTTGTATAATTATTATTATATTATATTATTGTTCCACTTTAATCCGCCGCTTATTGTATTGCTGTCAATTATATTTTCACCAGATATTTTTCTTTTTATGTTATTCGGATCATGCACAGTTATACTAGATCGCTACTAAAGTCCCTAATCGTCAAAAACATTGTTGAAGTTAAGATATCATGCTAAATCTTTTACCATTTGTTTATATTGTAACATACATACATAACATTGTTTGTTTAGTTATGTTCCCCAACTGTCTTTGCGTTTCATTTACTATTTCACTATATATTTCACAAAAATGAATATGAATAAATGTTTCTTATTTTTAAAAAAGTTGTTTACTTTCTTTTATTTTTGAATTTTACAGTTGGTAACACTGGATTGCATAGCAGGGTAATAAAACCAACATTTGTCGAATTTTGTTTGGTGAAAGATAAAGGTGTGCTGATCGAAATACTTTTTTTTTTTTTACCCCTATAATATTTATATTGTTTACAATTTTAATTTTATATTCAAACAAAAAGTGATCTCTGTTGGCTCCTTGTACTGCATGCATTATAATCAGTTTCTGACACAATTATCAATCTGATCAAGGTTAAAAAATAATACAATGAAAATGGGACCAGGCTCACCTTTGGAATACATAAGGGACTTATAACTAATCTTACATACTAACTTAAACCTAGACCATTGCTGTCTCGACTGCCTTCTGCCATCAATGGGGAAACGGAGAGGGGAAATCGTGTTAAACACGGGTATTGCAGCAAATCAAAGAATTTGATATCTCTACGGCGAATGAATTCATCAACCGTAGGTAGCTCAAAATCTTCGTGGAGCTCACTGTTCCTCCGCTGCTTGGATGAAGTATATCGGACCAGTTACATAAGGATCCCGTTTTGAAATTGTTGAAGTCGCTTCACTCAGATGACTAAAAAGCGGTGCACCGAACAGCAAAGCAGGTCTGAGTATTCTCTTATAAATCATAAGCTTGAGGTAGGTTGGGGGAAGTCAGCAGGTGTGGTAACGGGTAAGACATCGTGCGCGTTTGTTTTAACGTCCTCGCAAAATGATCTAAATACTGCACCGCTTTTGTTCCAACTCTTAAATGAGTATACGTCTGCTATGAAGCGCTTTGATCAGGTTTGCCCTGAAATTGTCGATGATGATGAATTATTCGACAGCATAATCCGAGATTCACATAATCACTGGAGGATTCAGCGGCTATAGTAGGGGCTAAGAACTCGGAGGTTCCTCTAAAATAAGGATATGACGAGAAAGCGCTGGGCTGAGGTGGCCATTGTAGGCTCTTAGCCGCTCGCCTATTACGGTTGAGGCGAGGGAGGGCAGAACCGATGAAGCCTGTAGCTCAGGATCAATTAGACCCAGTGCCTATCACAGTGTTGCTATGGACCAAGGCCGGCGACCCACTGACCCACAACTGGGGATTTATCTCTTCCATATAGATAAGATGCTACAAGTTATAAAAAAAAAAAAATCATTCCAAATCATTCAAATAAGTTATTCCCTTAGGTTGGTATATACGGTTTAAAAAAACAACACAGAGTTACTTTTTACTGTAGTATTTTAAAAATTTAACTTATTATTGCTAAACGTTTACCAATTCGGTAAGTAACAATGAATTAATTACATATACTATCATTCACAGGTATGTTTTATTCAGTTTATTGTTGCCAATCATATTATTTATTAAATTAAATGTTTTGTATGTAATTGTCTTATATATTTATTTTAATTAATGTTTCTTGCCTAAATTATAGTTCTCAAGGTGTGTTGATTGATTAATAATTTAACGGTCGTTATTTTTCATAACGTTCATTTTAATTAAAGCATCTCTGGGGCACAAAGTAAAACTTTTATTCAAAATATCATGTTTATTCTATATTAAACTGTGGTTGTGAAATAATTGGGTATTAATGGGCTGAATCAGAAAAAATAACCGTTTTACTTGCTGATATAAAAATAATTATATTTTAACAGCATTTTTTTTTTTTGTGGTTTGTCGCCAACTCGAGGTGGACTCAGATTCCTTACTACACGGATTTATTTGGGTTTTAAACGAAAGAATTCCGCAATATCATCTTGAACCTCGTCCAGAAAATTGAAGTATAAAGTTCTGAATCTATGGTTTGAACTTCGGGAATGAATTATGCCTTCCAAAATGCAGGGAGCATTATCCTTTTTTTAATCGCCCTTGCTTATCGACTGGCACAGCAAGCTGATTGCGGTCTAACCATCTTGGTCTTAGGGTTTCTCTAATATTTCCACTTTTCATCGCATGTAACAATTCTTTTATTGAAACGATGTTCATGAAAAAATTCTACACGACGTCGTGCCTGCTCAGTGGTCAACTCATGGGGAACCACTCTTGGCGAGCAAATCACTTTAACTAGTTATGCAGCTACGTTTTACAATGGATTAGAAAACTGCAAGCTCTCATGCCAATTCCTGAGTACTTTTCGTTGGGTCTGCCTCAACTGAGTCCCGCAGAACTTCTTCGTCGAATGATGATTTTCCCCCAGAACCTTCTTTTTTCTCGAGGCTGATGTCACTAGTTTTTAATTTCTGGGACCATCTATACACAGTCCGTTCAGAAAGAGTATACTCTTTCGGATTTCCATACCAAACCGGTTGTTTTGGTGGTGGAAAACTTACGTTTTGAATAATGGAGTAATATTGCCAATATTTCAAAATTTAGTGTCATGTTTAACCGAATGCTAAGACAAACCTTCAGACAAGACGAGGTAATTTTGTTTACAAATGCTTTTAGTACAGTTTAGGGATTAAAGTGATACCAACCTTAATTGGATTTGAAAAATAAATAAATCCGATCAGTGGATCACAATTTCCAAGAAAACGAAATCGGTCATTTTTTATCAGTCACCCCTTTAATATTAAAACCAAGCTTTTAAATAAAAACTCGTTTGAGTTTTATCACCTTTTTTGTACCTTATTACACCTTTTTGTTTATAGTTCGAAAAAACTAAACACAAATTTATGTATTCTATGAGTTGGGACCTGAGTGGACTATAATTACAAAAAAACATTAAAATCGTTTTAATTATAAACACCTTAATTGGGTGATACATCACACTTGAATTGAAGATGAACAAGATTCATTGTTACATTTTCTTTTGTATGGATTGGGCCCCACAACTTTTCAATTAATGGGTTGAACTATCATTCCATATTACATATATACCATATTATACTTATTATACTATAAGCTACATTATAGCTTAATAACATACTACACATAATCATTGTGTACTGTAATATGTTGTTATTTATGAATATATACACTCCTTTTTTATTGATGTGATCATTAACATTCTCTTTGTTTTTTTTAGGTATGTTTTGTGATGAATGAATGTTACTTAACCTGTGCATCATCAAACAGTAAGATTTTTGTGTAGATTCATAAATATAGATATATTTAGTGAAATGAACTGAAATGATATTTCTTTGACTTGATTAAATGTGTATTTTGTGACATTTTCTTCTTAAAAAGGAAATTAGGTTATCATACAAATCACAGTAGGTATCAAATATAATTATAATGTTTTTTTTTAATGGTAACTTCACATAATCTCTATTGCCTTTCTGGTACAGTTCTTCTCTTAGGAATCAATTAATTTCTGTATGAAAACTCATCACATAATGAAACAAAAATTTTGAGGCTACTGAAACATTTCCAAAATTAGTAGACGAGCTTGGATGTATGATTAAAGACACATTTATCCTCTTAGGTTTAGAATTCAATAAATATTTCTTTTTTATATTATTAATCAACTGAATAGATCATTTTTTAAATAAGTAATAAATAATACGATTCAATGGTTCTTTCAATTAAAAAACTAATACTTTGATTCCATAATTCTCACTAATCGCTGCATTGAAATAATTATTAACTGAATGAAGCCCAATAGTTAGATAAAATCATAAGTTATGCTTACCTTTACAATCTGTACAGTGCTGGCATCTTGAGGCACTAGATTGTTTCTCATGCCAGAATATTGTCTGTTGCCCGAGAAGTGGGGATAATTTATCATTTACCAAATTAGAAGATATTCTTTGGTATACTTAAAATTTGTCCATATTCCCTAATTAAATTAGGGTTTGTCACAGTAAAAACATATCTATTAACAAAACCTAACCAAGTAATTGTTAAATGGACTTCAATTTAGCTATAACTTTTATTTTTAAAATAGTCATGGTTTCTGTTAATATGATTCTGTGCATACTAAGGATAGATAATTGTGATAAATGCATAAAAATAATATGACTTTATTTTATTAATTACATGATTAAAAACATGTGTGAAAATTCATAGTCTATATGTTATTGGGCAGTCTAAGGAACTTATCAATTTTCAAAATGCAGTCAGTAGTACCACAGTTTATCTCTGCAAATAAACATTCCTTAACTGTATTAATGTAGTAAATATTGCTCTATTTATTTATCCTAATCTTCTTTTTTGACAGAAAAAGGAATGAAGTCTATCTACGCTGTAAACATTTATTTACAGGGAACTAAGAATAAAGTACAGTGTACAAATTATAAAGCGGAAACACTCTTTTATTAACTTAACTTGAAACTTGATTATTAACTACACAAATAAATGCTTGGGTGATTCCGTCCTTTAGCAAGCAACATAAATGCTTCCCTTTGGGGAAACATGGTGGTATCAAATGCACTGTACAGTACTTAAAAGAATGCCTCTTTGATTTGTCGTTCACGATTAAGTATGAAAGTCTCACTAGAAATCGCTATCTCCGTTAGTTGAAATGGAGATTTTTCCTGTGGTATCTGTTGGAAAAAAAACTGGTTTCCTCTCTTCTTTTCCTATTAAGATAGTTCCTTGACGATAGTTTAATGACAATACTCGCCATTACCTTTAAAACAACTCTGTGCTGTTTCAAAGTTCTGTAGGATCAATGCCCCATGGTAAAATAATAATTAACTGTACATAGTGTTCTAGAGAGTTCTTTTTATAGTTACCAACTCCGAAAAGGTAGTACCAAACCCCAGTTCAATTCGTTTCCACAATCTTCTAGTCTATCAGTATCTAAAAATGTTCTACAGAGTTCTGTTTTATTAAACTATGGTTTAAATGTCTTCGGGACTAAGACCCCCAAACCAAAGGATTTTACACTAATACCCGCCATCTTGGTCTTAAGCGGCATTGTCAGTGTCTCAATTCATCTCTGCGACCCAAAACTGTGGATTCGACACTAATATTGCTTTACATGTTGTTTATGATTTTGTTGCATGTTGAGATCTGTTCTGTACTGTTGTCACTCTGTTTAAACCTGTACAAATATCTTTTACTTCCTCTGTGTACGGCCAAATAGTAATTTGTATTTTATGTCTTCATTCTACTGATTTCATGTATTTGTACTGATGTAAACCATTCCCAATTTCTATCCACTGTTTGTTCCATTTTTTTTTCAGCTCATATAGCTGTAAATTACTCTTTAAATAAGTATTTCATTATACTATACAAGGATTGAAGGATCTGAAGATGGCTCTTGAACATCAACAACCCTTGCTCACAATGTCATTGGTGTGGGTGCCGATAGGTGGCAGCACTAACTTGCAGATCCTGCTTACACTCTATCTCTTATTTCTTTTTAAGGTTCATATTTTGCACAGAAATTTATAGCTTTTCAGGGTTTTCACGATAAACTTCCTGTTTTACTATCTTGGGCTCATAAGTTCAACTGTATTTTAGCCATTCAACACAAAAGTTATAAATGGATATGTATATATATATGGGGGATATATATAATATTATATCTGTACCTCGGAGGGATACAACACTATGTCCATTTTTTTGTCCAACTGCATGATGTAAATAACAATAAATAGAATGTTCTGGTAAAATATTGTTTCAACATCTCAATAAATAGCTGTGCCAATACAAACACTTTTTGTTGAAAAAAAGTTTAAAACTCCTCTCCTGTAAAGTTATGAAAATGGACGTAGTGTTGTATCCCTCCGAGGTACAGATATATAAAAATGTTTATTTATTTCCGTGGTAAACGGTTTATTATTGTTAAAAAAGGTTCGATATTGGTAATATTTTAGTAAAAAAATTAATTTGTCTAGGAAAAAGGTTTAATACAAAATAGTTCATTAATTAATTGTTTTTTTGTATCTCAAAATGGTGAAACCCTTTTACTCAAAGATACGACAGGCTGGAGATAGGAAACGGCTCACTTCACTAAGATCTTAAACTGGAATATATTAAAATTGCTGGGTGAGTGAATATTTTGGTATCCTGGCTTAGGCTGATAAAAATAAACATCTCTCTTTTATCAGCCTAAGTCAATATCCTTGCCAATATCCAATATACAATTCTTGCAGTAAGGTAAAAATTAATGAAAAATTAATTCAGTTTCTCTTTCTAAAAATACTTTTGATCCATTTCAAAAGTTCATTGGCTGTTTACAATTAGTGATATTTAAATAATAAAAGTAAATACTTAATCTTCCGTCAATCTGATTCATGATATGATTACATGCTGTCAAAACAAATATTTTGAGATACAAAACTAGTTGATTACTAAATTATGTTGTTGAAGAATTGCCTCTGGTGTTATGTGGGATTACAAGTAGATCTATTTAATAATAAAAAATAAGAATTTAAAAACAACATAAGACAAAATTAGGGAAAGATAAATTTTATTTAATATAAGCCAGCATTGATTTCAGTTCCACTGTTGAACATTATTTAACTAATAGTTCAAATGGGAATGATATTTATAGTAATCGGAATTCGGGTTCATTGTGTGAAATTAAAAAAAATAAATATATAGATAGTTTATTGGGTAACAATCTAGAAATACTATCCCATGTTGCGTGCTTTATAGTCCCATTGGAACAATGTGGGCAGTCAGTAATAGGAGAGTTATGGTCGATTAGCTGATGATTGAAACTGTTTTGCATAATAAAAGTTGGGAAAAGAATTAAATATACAACAAATTATTAATCTATAGAATCATTCATGTATGACTTAAGCAGTTGATAGTAATATTTTTTATGTAGGTTTATCATTTGGTAGCATTCATTGTTTCATGTTAGGTTCCAATTGTGGTTATTAAACCACTCTCTTCTAAATTCATGACTAACTATGAACTCGCAGTTTATTAATAAGTAGATATGTACTATTTTTTTGCAAAAAGTCAACTCAACTGATGGATGTTTAAAGATATGTAATTTATTAGTTTATGTAATTACCATTCAGTGGAACAAATTTATTATTACTAGGAATAAAACTCTTGTCTTCTTACTCTTGTTTGCTAAAATTTCTTATGAGATTGTCATAATATCTACAAGCAATTTATTTTATTTTACACTGACGAATAATGCTTAGTTTTTCAACCATAATAAAAACGTTTTAGCCGATTACTGCGATCGGATATTTCACAAGAAATGATATTAATGAAACTAAACTAATTTATATGTTATTGGAATGGAAAGCTTGATCTCTATCCAGAATTGTGGATAGGAAAATTATTTCAACACACATAATTTATATTTATTGTTCGCGTTATGTTTTGTCTTGTTTATTTCCTTGATAGTACGTCTGAAGGTATAAGTTGGGCCCTAAACTCTTATCTTATTTGTTTTCCAATTTTGGAGTAACAGTTGTATACAAATTTATACTCATAAAAGTGATACATTAATTTTATTCATAAGTTACACATAGCATCTTTTACTATAATAAACATAGGATTTACCATGAAGAAGTACAAAATCGACTGATCTCAGATAAAGAAAATATTGAAAATACTTATGGTCCTGTGTGAATACTTATTGAAGGACTTGTGTGAATTATTTTATTGCATTTAACAGCAAAATATTGGGTTATGAATTCACTTTTAGTGAATTTACCAACATTTGTACTGGATTGCAGCATCTGTAACATTGTGGAGGAATGTTTTCAAGGGAGCATTAAGTGCTTTCTTCTTTTAAGGTTTTATGGAGGGCTGGGTTTGTTGGTCCAGGTTATAAGTGGTTTGCGTTAAGAAAGAGTCTATTGCGGAAAAAAAATTATTTAGTATGTGAACTGTTGTTTTTAGAATTTTGTTTGACATGTACAATTTGAAGTTAAGCCTTAATATAATAGAATACACCTTCAGTTCTCAAACCCAAATTTGAATTTTTCCCCATTTGATCCATATTTCTGTCCTGTTGGTACAAATCATCATTAATCAGTTGCAGAATACCTTGATTTTAGATTAAGTCGTCATGAAAATTTGTCAAGAAGCCTTGAGATGAGTCTTTATAATTTGGTAAATTATTTTTAGGTATCTATTATCACACAGTCTTTTGTCAATTTTGTTTTGAAAAATTTACTTACATTTTGATTTGATTTTTTCTATTCGCCATTTATTAACCCAACCCTCTATGCCCTTCAAGGACTTTTGGAGATGACAACTGATGATGAGGAGCTAGGTTTCAGTGGAAATAAACTAATCCCTTAAAAAAACCAATCTTATTTTCACTGACCTTTTATTTATTTAAATCCATATTTTTTTTAAAACAATAACTTTATAGAATTATACATATATTAAAATTTTAGATATTATTGAACTGATAACATTATAAACAAGGAATCAAATAAATGTATATTACATTTAAAGCTTATACGGGTTTACATGGTAACATAACATTTAATATTTACCAGAATCATACTATATTAATATCTTATAAATATATATATGTATTTTTATATAATATATGGTAGTACTATGCTCTAAAAATTAATTTATTATACAATTTACATAAAAACAACACCGCTGATCTAAAATCATCAAAAAAAACGATATTAAAAAGGAGTAATCAATATCTGAGCTTGCCCTACCTATTTACACACATGCATAATCACTTTTTACACAAAGATTTACTAAATATGTTTAACATATCCTAATATGAAAAACCTATGGAAATCTAAAATAATGATTTACATCAGGTACAAGAAAGTTTGTCAAAACTCATCCATGCATTCTTTATCCCCAGATTATTCGTTGTATATGATTAGGATGATAGAGTATACATCATTCTCCTTATGTAAAACAGAAGTGTGCCTTTTGATAATTTTAAGAAAGTGCATATGATAGATCCCTGTTGAATTGATTCTTGTTATTTCTCAAACTTCAAGTTTCAGCCAGTTGTTGCCAAGTTTTTACAGGCTTTATCTAACATTTTTAATTTAAAAAAAAAAAAAAAAAAAGGACCTTCCTACAGCAAAATAACCAAAAATAAATTAATTGTCTAAATGTGCACATCCATAGATATAACAGAGACAACATATACTACAAGTTTTTTAGTTATTGTTTATCCGGTTGATTTTTGACTGGAAAATTTAACAAAAAAAATGCTTGTCTTATAATTTTTTTTTATGTTACATTTTTGGACAATTTGAAGTTTTAATAAAAAAGAAAAATGTCTGCAAACTTAATTATTAGTATGCTATTTTAATCCCCGTTTATTTTGTACTATTTACTACCAAACCATCATTTCCATTTAGTCATACTTTACAATAACAATAAAAAATAAATATTTATTTTATATAAATACATGGAAACTATGTACAAATGGTTTATCAAGATAATAAATTAATATGTTTATCACCTGTCATAATAATACATTTGGAAATAAGTTTAGCTACAGATTTTTAATTCTCATATACATATATACAAAACTACAAAGAGCACTCATTCGACACAGTATCCTGAAAATGTCCTTATGTTCTCTTCAATATAACTTTTTCCCTGAAGGACCCCTGGATGTGTGTGGTGCTTTGGACAGTGGTGGCCATGCGGGCACTGGCAAAGCGTGCTGGTGTTTACTTCATCCAGTAACTCCAATCTCTTCCTCACTGTGAATAGTCGGCATGGCTCTTTTCTCTGACACCGCAGTCTCTGAAATCATTAAATGACATTTTATAAAACTTGCTTACATAACTTGTATAATTCACAATAATATAGCTATTCGTTTGCCCTTGTGAGGAACATATAGTAATGAAACCTTCTGCTTGAGTGGATAAACATTATTTTATTAGTTGTTGAATTTCAACCCGCCCTTCGGAAAAATAACATTTCAGTACAGTTATAATCATAAATTATAAATGAAGGATTATGGCTTGAAGGTTATTATTGTTCAGTATTGAACTAAAAATATAATTTAATGATCCTTGCGATTGAGATAAAATTTATTACTGTCAAGTAAATAACACAGCAGCCCCTGAACCATAAAAGTGCAAGTACTTATGCTTTCACTAGTAGATACAAATATCTATCTATGTATAAACTTAACTTAAATTAATTTTTCTTGCTTCTTCTTTTATAATGAATTAGTGTTACTAGTGTTACCATCAACAGTCCCCAAATGTTTCAGACATTTCTTTACTCAATAACTATTATTGTGGGGAAATTCATCTGTGCTTCACCCTCTTACCATTCCTTTGTATATCATTTAATGCAAAGGTTATGAACAGTACCCTTGCCAAATTTCCTACACAAAATGTATAGGAGAGAATTGAGACAAAAGGGAATATGAGAGAAAAATGGGGGAGGGGGTGTAAAATTTTCCAGCAGTCATTTTTGTACAGTACTCTCCAGTACCTGTGAGGGATTTAGTGTGAGTGAAAACGCAAATGAATTGAGGGGGTTAATCGAGTATAATGCCTAGGCTTTGAGCATGGTCCTGAAGTATCTCTGCCAAAGTTGGTGAAAGTATCTTTACTTGTTTAAGTAAGTCTTTCTTAAACCCTCACACATTATATTTTGATTCATATTACAAAATGGTACCACTTATATCAATGTATAATCATTATTGGTTAACCCAGCCAACTAAACTCTCCTCAATTGGATCCAGTAAGAAACTCCGTTTCGGTTAATCTGTCAACATCAAAAGTTGAGAACCAAAAACCTTAACTTAATGAATGATACATATGTATTTTACTTACGGATTGCGGAGAACAGGCGAACGAGTATCGATACCCGATCGTGGCGCCGTGCCGCGCCTGGAATGGCTGCCTCCTGATGAGGTAGGCAACTGACCCTTTGGGACAGTGGCAATGGACCACTTGAGACGTCAAGTTGTCTCCTGTCACAGTCAGGGTCCAAGTGATGTCTCGGAAGTACCTGCACTTGGGCAGTTTTTTCACCGGTTCGCATAGCTGCAAAATTAATCCATAATTACTACGTTACATCATTATAAAATCATCTTTTCTTATTCGCAAACTAAGGAACATGAGTATTATTGTCGAGCCGGAGAGCTCTACTTTAATTCAGGTTCGGGGAAATCATCTTCGTTTGTACGGCTGTCTGTATACATAGTTTATGGTTGAAATATCTTATTGGGAAGTGTAAAAGAAAAAAGTGCCTGTTCCTTTGCTAAGGTTAAGGAATGGGTCATTAAAGGCGGAAACACAAAACTAAATTTCAAAAATATTGTTTCGAGATCGAAAAATAGAGTTTTTGTTGTATACTCGTACTTCCCGAGTATTATGGTTTTAATAGTGTCCTTTTAAGCGTATTCAAAATTTGTTGCTATTAAATGAAGCGTATTTGCTCAAAATTAGTCTTGACTGTAATGCGCGTTTTGGTGCCCACAAATGTGTCCGTGTGCATTTTAATCGCCCAGAGGCCCAGTTTAAGTGAAGTGTTACAGACAAATCCCATTAGGTATTCAAGGTTGCCGATGGCAAGTGTTTGCTTAACGTGAAAGGATCTCACCTTGAACTGCCGTGTCTTGTCAGTGATGGTGTGGCCGTCATTCGGCGTCACCAGTCCCGGGCACTTCCTCTGGTTGGGGCAGCGGCACTGCCGTTCTAGCCACGGAGTGTCGTACAGGTCCACCTTGCTGCATACTGCCCATGGCTCGCACTCCGGAAGCTCTTTCTCAGAATCCTTGAAAAAAAAATATTCGTTATTAAAAAAGGTTTGTAATGCACACTGGATAAGTTTGTACTGACTATTGACCAACAGCTGTGTACTCGGTCAGTATTAATACAAAATAGTTTAATACATGGCATGATACCATTAAACGACAAACCCTCCCTCCCCCGAGGCTGTTTTTGAAAAGGATTTAAGCTTCAACATAATGCCCAATAAAACATAACGGATTGCCTACTGCCTTATAAGAAAAGATTATCTTCTACCTCAGGTAACATTGAAGTCCCTCCCTCTTCCAGATCATCAATAATGCCGGATTCCACAGGAAGATATTCTACAATTTTTTTTTTTCCAGATGAAAGTAATAACATTTACTCATCCCAATGTTGAGACAGCGGTGTGACAGAATTTATCTAAGGCTGAGATTGATGATATTGCTTTTGAACGAGGAAGAAACTTTGGCAGACTTTTTTTTTTCTCTAGTGGTTTTTTGCCGAGATTACAAGAGGTCGCGAGGGCTATAGACGAAGACGTGGAGTGGCTCAGCGGCATAAAGGCCTAATGAATGAGCTGTCGAGAAGTGTGAGCCCCTGGAGGGCCCTACAAAGGGAGATGCTGGCCCTCGATATCCTCCTGCCATTCACTCCCCTCGCCACGTGGTCCAAACAACATGACCGAAACAAGTTAACTCTCCCCCTTCCACCTTCTAGGAACTTGTTCCATCTGATAGTCACTTCGTGGAAGTATAAACTAGGGGAGCTCCCAGCCCTTATTAAACTGTCCCCAAGGAGAGAAATCCCAACGACTGAGTATCATTACCCCATTTTATTCCTCCAATTGGTTCTGATCATTCTCATTCCTAGCATATCTTCTCCGCTCTACGACATATCTTCGCATTATACTGGCCACTGATGCACTGCTCGTCCTCGACTATCTCCGCGCTTTTGCCTCCTTCTTATGGCCTCCTTCTTGGAACATATTACCTTCTGGTTTAGTGGTTCTGTTAAGAAATTCCAGTTTGTTATTTTTGTTTGAGCGCTTGACCAGCTATGGAGGCAGTTAGCTGAATCCTGGTTAGCTACGAACTGAACAGTCTCCGGTTTTGTTATTTAGACTGAGCTGTTGTGAACCGGTAGTATTTTCAACAATATTCTTGGAAGAGCGCGGTTGGAGCTGAAGGCAGAAACAATATTTTATCAAATTGTTTGTTTCTGAGGTCAAAAAGTTTCTTGAAACTCATCCTGGCCTATGATAAATATTTACTCTTCACCAAGTCAGAGCGGGCAGTGAAACGTCATACTGTTTCCATTATTAAAATGCTCTTCTGAATGTACTTTATTTCCTTTTCTTCGACTCGTCAAAGTGAGCTATAGGAAGAAAGTTGCTTGTCCTCATTATGGCTTAGTCCAAGTTACGAATGCCAACACTTCCTACATTATTATGAATGGCATAATCAGGAAAAACCTGTTTGCTTCCCAAGTTAATGCCTTGCACTAATAATTTATGAGTGAGTATCCTGAAAACTTATTGTTTTGTTATTCCCTGCAGTTTTCTCTTTCTTCTTCCTCATGAAAGGGTGGTACTTTCTTAATAACACAGTTTTTCAATGAGTGGTTTCATTCCTTTGGGCGGTGTCGAACTGCCCCTCAATGGCGATAATGGGCCATTTGGGAGGTATTTTCCCAGAATAGCCGGAACACGTGGATTACTTTTAGGCGCCCTCCCAAGGTAATCCTCTGCCCATTGTGACACCTCTCCGGCGCTAATGTCGCCCTTCAAGTAGCAGGAGGAAACTTGAAAGCCCTCATTGTGTGCCAAATCGCGGCTTGGATACTTTTGTTCGGCCCTCTTCATCGTTCTTTCGAGTGCTTTCCGAATTTGACACCGTTCGTTATTCCATTCTTTGCTTTCCTCGCAGATACAGGCGTGGTCTCTTCGTTGTCATTGATATGTGAATTGATTTAAATAACCGTTTATTTTATTCTGAAACTATTTGTGGCGAATCCTTTGACCGTAAACTCGACGTTTCTCTGCTCGTTTGCATCTCTATATGGTACTTGCTTCGCATTTTTTACTATAACACACTTCGTTTTCATGGTCATTGAAATGCTACATCTTATTAGGTAGTGCACATCGCATTACCATGGTATTAGAAGGCATAAAATGAAAGTAGATTATTTTAAAATTACTATCTACGAAATGATTGCTCACAATCAGAGTGTTTAGGTCCTGCTATAATCAATAAAAAAAAACTAAAATAGTAGGCGAAATAGGGAGTTGATAGGTATCTGTGAATTTGGATTTGAATAGATGTATTTGTGGGGATATCGGCTTGAGTTTACGAAAGAAACAACAAGAAAGTTTACCAAAAATAATTTCTGCCCACAAATCAGTGTTTTATTATACGCACTTGCTCTTTCAACAGCTTACGATGCCACTCTCAAGTGCTAAAGACGATGCCAGCCGGTACGATGTATGATCTACTGGCCAACATACACATGAACATACTATGTCTTCATTGATTCTGCCTATGAGATAGTTAAAAGGTGTATGCTGATAAATACATATTGGGGGCTATGTAGAGTACACATCTTTTTTCCATTCTCTAAATCTCTCATAAATAAATTTGATAAAACTATACCCTCTTGTTTTAATCAACATAAGCCTATATACCTTGAAATATATCAAATCAAAAGTAGAAAATCATATATTCAGTTCGCCTTGGCTATGTATCCTAAATGTTTCAAAATTTGAAAATCAATTCAACCTGCTCATCCAAACGCCGACCATCTTCCTGGATTCATGGGTGACTCCAATTGGTTATTTCTTTTGGCAAAATTACACAGTTTAACATCATACTCATGTAGACGAAATAAAAGGTCTTGTCAGGATGTACAGAATTGGTTTACGCTAAACTTCAAAAACTTCTTACAAGATGTTCCGACCTTAAATTCAAGTTTTGCGCCATACCCGTAGATGAACGGTCGTGTCTTGGTGAGTGCCGGGCAGATTTTCGCTGAGAAATCCTTACATTGTGAGGTTGTGTAGCCACCGGAGCGTCACCCCCTCGTGTATGTGAGCCCGGTAAAAACTAGACTTTCCCCCTCCCCCCCCTTGCCCCCCCGTAAAAACTAGATCGATCCCCACCTCTCCACACACGTCTCCCGGGTGCAGACGTGCGCCTCAGCTCTCCCGACCTTATCCTTTGTTTACTTTCCTTCCACTACACCATTTGATGACTCACTCGGCCTTAAGAAGTGTCTCCACCAATTTACCCCTCCTTTCCCGGTGACCACACGTTCCACCTTTCCTCCACTGTTGATTATCAGTCATTTCGACAAAACGTATCTGTCCAACCGCCCCCCCCCCTCCGGCATTTTAACTTCGAGAAGTCCATTAAGTTGAATCGTACAATGGGCAGTTTTATGGTCTTTTGATTACCTTGGGTCTTTTTGGTGTCGATTCTTTTCAGGTTAGTCGTTACGCTCTTCATTTCCATCTGTGTAACGGTTAAAAGGCTTTAAAAGAATGGAACCCATCAATTAATCACTTTGACGATGGAAATTAATTTAACGACTATTTATAAATTAGCAACCCAGTGGTCCTCCCCATTTTATTCTATTACCTGAAAGATTAGGCTTCGTTACATCTTAGGACTCATTTTTTAATAATAATAAAGGATGTATAACTTGAAAGAACATTATCGCAAGATGGTCCGTGGTTCTTCGTGAATTTCATGAATCTTTATTAAATTACTATTGCAAAAATATTATTAATAGTATTTTAGTTTATAGCATTACAATTTAGCATTTTGGACCAAAAACGCTTAAACTATTTGATAGACCTTGTTCAAGAAGATAAAATCCCTATGGATATACCCTCTCGGTGGACGCCTATTTTTTCAAATATTGAAAATTATTCGATATTTTCGAGGAGTAAAGTAGTGGGCTTAGAATTACCCAGCTTCCATTGGACATTAAATATAATGACATGTTGTGTCACAAAACTTTTATGTTTTCGCATATCTGAATTTATTTCTTAATTATGACTTTATTCTTAATTTTTCTCTTGGAGATCTATCCCTCCAACTGTTAACTAAGGATGCATGTAAGTTCAATATTATAAGGTGCCCAGCTACTGTACATTTTCTACCACAAAAGATATTTTTTAGGGTTAGTGGAAGAGGGGAAAAAAAGAACAAATATAATATAATACGAGAGACACATAAACTGTTCCCCGTGCCTCTATTCCCTCCCTTGAACCGCAAACCACTGAACTTCTTTCGTTTCCAATTTATCTTGTATATAGGTCTGCTGCGGTCAGCTCCCTCTTCTTTGGGTTTCTCTCACTTCGAGGGTAAACATTACACTGTCTCCGAATCTCAAATTGATTGCCCGCGTGTCTTGAGTGATTTTTCAAACATGCGCTAGATGTTCGTTCGGACCCCGGAGCTACACCGCTGGACAGCTGAGCAAGAGAGCTGAGAGTCGAATCCTTCAAAGGTATGAGGCAATTACTTGAAGGAAATGAGTTGACTAATGATCCTCCGTCAACCTTGTTCAAGAAGATAAAATCCCTATGGATATACCCTCTGGGTGGACGCCTATTTTTTCAAATATTGAAAATTATTCGATATTTTCGAGGAGTAAAGTAGTGGGCTTAGAATTACCCAATTTCCATTGGACATTAAATATAATGACATGTTGTGTCACAAAACTTTTATGTTTTCGCATATCTGAATTTATTTCTTAATTATGACTTTATTCTTAATTTTTCTCTTGGAGATCTATCCCTCCAACTGTTAACTAAGGATGCATGTAAGTTCAATATTATAAGGTGCCCAGCTACTGTACATTTTCTACCACAAAAGATATTTTTTAGGGTTAGTGGAAGAGGGGAAAAAAAGAACAAATATAATATAATACGAGAGACACATAAACTGTTCCCCGTGCCTCTATTCCCTCCCTTGAACCGCAAACCACTGAACTTCTTTCGTTTCCAATTTATCTTGTATATAGGTCTGCTGCGGTCAGCTCCCTCTTCTTTGGGTTTCTCTCACTTCGAGGGTAAACATTACACTGTCTCCGAATCTCAAATTGATTGCCCGCGTGTCTTGAGTGATTTTTCAAACATGCGCTAGATGTTCGTTCGGACCCCGGAGCTACACCGCTGGACAGCTGAGCAAGAGAGCTGAGAGTCGAATCCTTCAAAGGTATGAGGCAATTACTTGAAGGAAATGAGTTGACTAATGATCCTCCGTCAACCTTAATGCCCTCTGTACTGTTATTTGTCCCAACTCGTATCCGTCTCAAGATCGCGCATTGGCACGATCCTTCAGTATCGTCATGCTCAAAGGAGAAACCATGAAATTATTTATTTCCTAGCACGGAGGGAGGGGGCTGTACTTTCATCTAGGTACGGAGCGATCGTATTAGGCCTGGCAGTATGTTCTTAGACAGCGTCTATAGAATGTCGTAATGACACGGGCCTGTTTAGTGACTTTAAAGATTTATCAAGAACCAGGCCAACAGATATCGAAGAATGCCAATCAAGATTTTTTTTTCTCTATGGCTAGGGAACATATTAGCTTATCCGGTTACGCAAAAAAATGACAAACATATTTCTAAAATATAAAATTTTGAGTTCTGATCTTTTCATTTTATTGTTTTTTAAAGAATAATTTTCTATTATTCTAACGAGTACATACTCTAATAAAAGACTTGTATTTCAAAATAAAAGCTGCATGAAAAAACAAATTTTTCAGAAGGATTTAAAGTCTCTCCAATTTTCTTTATTTTGGTTTTTGCAATTTGTCTACGTTTTGTTTTCTCAGGCATCCTCAGGACTGCATATTATGTCAAATTTGTCATCATTCATCTTTCATATTATTCGAACGCCACGTACCGAGTTCCTGCAATTAAATATTTTCATTTACAGAACGAGCTGAATTTCATACTGGATATTGATACTATAGATTCGGTGACATGAATGAACCCTATTCGGTACAGGGTTCGAAAATGATGTAAAAGATGAAAAACACAGGCCTGAGGATGCCTGAATAGGCGAAACGTAGACAGATTGTGAAAAAAAATGGAGAAAAAAGAGCCTTCCTGAAAAAAAATTGTATTTTTTGATACTGTTTTATTTAGTAATATTTTATTTGTTAGGATTTTTTTAAATAATGCGTCTTTCAGTAGCCAAAAAGGTTATTCGTAATAACTTTTCATAACTGTTTAAGAAATCCATGTCGCGTCCTGCTGCTATTAGTATTATTACAGAGGTCAGTGTACAGTGAGGCCTTTAGCGTTGTATATACTGTTTCTTCATGCGCATCCCTCTCTAAAAGTATTTCTCCTTCGCGAATATTTCTTTGGCGTTTTTAAACGTAGATGAATCAGCCCCGAGTATGTTGTGGGAAATTCATTTTGTGATTATGTTCTAGATGTTCCATACAAAGTTGCGTCAATAATCATATCGATTGTAGCTGATGGGCTCTAAAGCTTATGCTTTCACCTGATATCGTTTAGTGACATCAAACTATCTGAGTCACTGTCAGATGAACACCGGTTTCTATTTACAGTCGATAGCTGTGTTTAAGTGAGTAAACTATCGAGATAAGACCCCAAGCTCCGGGTCTTCGAAACATGTTTGTCATTCTGTAGTTTATCGTTCTGTTGAGTTTAAGAAGCTCCTTCCGTGACCTCTTATCTTTGTCGCTGAAAACCTCTGAAAAAAAAAATGGCTTCCGAACTCAGACCGAGAAAGAACTTGTGACGAGCATTTTTTATTTAAATGAGTTGACTTTTATATATTGCATGTCAAAACGTTGCTCTTAAATAAACTCTAAGCTGATCTAACAAACGCTTTAACTCATTTATATTCTTACTGGCGACAGTATTAACAATATTATTTTGTATATTATTAAATCTTCGAAAACGCCTATACGGCGCTGTCCAGGAGTAGAGTCGTATACTTTTTAAATTTCAGGTCGGTCGGAACATGTTTACTATCGCATCAGCGTAGCTGATTTCAAACGTGTTAGATTTCTCTCAACGCTCAAATGGTTTCTTATGAAGACATATGATAAGGCGTGTTACAGATCAGTTCCTACCTACCCATTCTACCCACGCAACAATTTACATCACGGTCAGTCGCTCATTTTAACACCTTTCGGAATAATTGAATTCACAACAGTGCCAAGGTTATGAAAAATTTGAATATCAAAGATCCATTTTATACATTTATCTTTGGCACTATGGCATTGCCATATGGTATTTTCATTTTTAAAAAAGCCTTTGTAAAGACTAGGAGACTTCGAAATATCCGCCAACGTTACTCATTTTTTTTTTCTAGCCTCGGCTACCGCTTTCAGTGATTTTTCTTCATCAATGACGAAATGAAAAAATATCCATATTCATAAATAAAAGGATAAATTGATGCACCTTAAAAATATTCTGATAAAAGTTATTGACAACAGACATTTTTCAAATGAATCAGAAATCGATTGGAAACTCTTGGAGTGCCATTATGTCTGGTATCAAGTATCCTATTTATAGCTTATCTGTGATAAGTCGACTATTACGCGAATGTCAAGCTGTGACCTTCTTCGAGTGAAAATAAACAAATTGCATCATTGCCACCACGGAAATGGTTTATTTGTGTTGGGTTTGGCCGTAGAAAGCTAAATAGTTGACATTATAACTTAATGCAGATAAATACCACATTTTCCGTCATGAGGTGACAATTTTACTACTTGCCTGGCCTTCATTAAAGTTCATCGCTAATTTTAAAATATATGTTATCTAATTTACGTTTTCATATACACCAACTCAACTTTCCCCGGTAGGAATCGAACCTATGCCGTTGGATCTCAAAAATGCGCCGGATTACCGGCCCTGCCGAGATCGAGATTTCACCGTACTACAAGAAGCAGAGCGTACGGCTTGGCCGACAGAAGCGAACCGGAGACGGCTGAATGTGTAAACTAGTTATGTAGGCAGTAGGGAAAGTTGGAGCGGCAAGACCTGTGCGTCCTTCGCGTCTATTCGAGGTCGGGTCTTAACGATTCATCTTTCTTCCATTCATAACCGACCGTACCATCTTAGGATGGATTTATATCCATTTGTATTTATTCATTTTTTTTTTCTAGCCTCGGCTACCGCTTTCAGTGATTTTTCTTCATCAATGACGAAATGAAAAAATATCCATATTCATAAATAAAAGGATAAATCGTTTTTTCACCTTTAAGTGTACCGTTATACTAGGGAACACTCGTAACTCCTTTAAACCATTATAAAACCACGCTGTAACATATCTTTTAACGACAGTTTTAACTTTTATTTAATCGCATGATGTATACTTGTAACGTTAACCTCCAATACATGTAGTGTTGTTTTTTTCGCGGGGTTTTACTCTCTTATGAAGTAGGGCAGGGCCAACCACTTCTTTTTACGGAGTTTGAAGTGAACTAAAATTCCCTCTCCGTCTTGTGATTCGAATCTAGGACCTTGACCACATTTGAGAGCCATATAATAATTTTGTATTGTTCCAGAAAAATATAGGCAGATACACAAGACAAATGTTTCTTGTCGAAAATGACTAAGATCAGCGAGCATAAAATCTATCGTTAGTTACTCAAGCTCATTGAGGAAATGTGGAAATAACTTAGGAATTACTATAAATGTGAGGCATTCAAGCACTTAAACTAGCATTCGATGGTGTATGGCTTTCGGCTACTACTGCTTATTTTGTTATTATTATTAACCGTATGACTCTCAGTACCTTTTTGGCTGTTTCAAGATAAGTATTGTAAATTGTAAATTAACGTTCGATTTATCTGTCAATGCCGAGTTACATAGAATTGCTAGTTACTTTGTGTGGATGTTTAACATTATGTGAACATACAAGACGAATTAAAAAAATATTTATTAGTTATGAATATATTCTTGAAATATATGTAATATTGCTGTATATTAATATCATACACGTGAGAGTATTTCGTGAAGGATGATCTTATCACAAGGCATAATTCGTTCGTTTTTTTTTGTTTTGTTTCTTGTTTTTTTGGCACGTCTAAAATCTACAATGAAAGTTGTTTGACGCTTGATTTTTATTGTTTTTGGAAGTGGTAACTGCGTTGCTTAACAGGCCGTTCTCCTACACATGCAAATTTCACGAGGTGGGGTTTGTTGCGGAAAGAATTCTTGGCTTACGAGCCCAGCATCGCTTCAGTTATGTAGCTAGCTATACAAAACACACCGAAATACTTTTAAAACGGTTGTGAGTTTTACAAATTAGCATTTCATTTCCAGCGGCCATTCGTACATATTCAAGTCAATTAAAATTATTTCCGATTGGTACTTCCTGTAACTGTTTTCTTAGGGTGTTCGTTTCTTTTCTTTTTTCTTACGGAGTTCGCCTTCTCAGATAATTAATTATTCATTCCGCATCTGCGTTATAACTTAGACGAAAAGATGAAGAGCAATTTAATTCTACTACAAATAAAATTAAATTAAAAAAAAAAAAAAAAGGAAAGACAAGACAAGGTGTTGCCTGAGGGGCGAACGCCCACAGGTGACTTGATTGGCTGCTGCCAGATGTTTAGGCAAACTGGATGTCACCGCCACACAGTCTTGTAATTGGCAACAGCATAACGACTATTATCTGATTATTATGCAGGAGTAATAACTTCCTGCATTTGATCAGTTGGTCTTGTACTTATTATGTAAGGGGGCCATTAGTGCACCTTGCACCACGCCCGTTATTATCCTCTTTAGTTCTACTTTTTGTCCTTTTTTTTTTCTTTTACGTTCTAGTCATTTGTAATTTCCTCCCTTCCGGAAACGTCGGATCTGCGACTCGAGGAGTCGTTGCCTCCTTGATTGAGTACATCATCTCCATCGGCGTTTTCTCCTCTCTCCCTCCACCCCCTCCTCCTCTCTCTCTCTTTCTGTCGGCAGGAAACGACAACAGATTTATTTATTGCGACAATTTGTCAGCCGCCTTTGTGGTCGGCCGGTTATGCCATTCTCTACATTTAATGCAGTTGGCTTTTGTGATCCGTCGCTTAAAGGATTTGACCTCAACTGAGATCCGTAGCGAAATTAATGGGACTCGGGCGAATTTTTTATAATGCGTATCGTTAATCTGTGAGTGTACCCTATATACAAATTTAGTGTGGTGGTATTTTTTAGCGCTTCCGAATAGCTCTCTGCCAGGGTTTGGGATTACTCGGTGAATGAATTGCTTTCATCTTAAATAAATAAGGATTTCGTCTGTATCTGCTTTTCTAGCCTGTTCAGTAAATTGCAATCAGGCAGGGTTATATAGGACATATCATTTCAAACATTTATTTATCTATCTATTTGATTCCAGCAAGGTTTCTGCTTTTATCTCTTTTTTTTTAATCTAAAGGTGAAATAATCGGCTATAGATAAAATTACAATGGATCGTTGACAGCCAAGATAAACAACGTATCGCATTTCAGCTTCTCAGCGCAGTTCTTCAATTATCTCGTTGTAACTATTATACTTTTCGGGGGGAAAAAACGAATTGAACGCTTGGTATTGGTTTTGATATTATTAGCATAGTAGTGACATTAAACTGCGAGTTCATTGTTCGTAGTGATTCATGGCTCTTCGTTCGTATATCAGAATGTTTTACGATAGCGGCCTTAAAAACGATTCAATCGTTTTGAAATTTTAAAGGTTTAAACTTTATTCGGTTTTAGTTGAGATTAAATAACAGGAAATGTGGATAAAAATTAATCAAAAAGTTAGGCCTTTTTCCCCAACTTTAATAATTAACAACTCCAAGCTTGGAGTAAAGCAAAAAGAATTTCAGGTTTTCTAAAAACGAAAGTTTTGAAAGCCAAATATAGAAATTGCTTATTTAATATGCTCGAGCCGAACGTTTTCCCTTTGAGAATCATTACTTAAAAACCCCATGCAAATTTCAGCGATTATCTCTCAGTACTGTTTCTTCAGTATATTTCTTTCAATTGATCTTTATTTATTTAGGTATTAAGAAAAAAAAAAAACCCAAAAAACCAAGAGAAGAAGAGTTGTGAGATCAGCTTAGGTTAATGAAAAATAATATGATAGTTTTTGAGAAAATTTATTAATGAACAACGTTTCCTCATTCTATGTGTCTTCTTAGTGTGGGTAAGAAGTCGGTGTCGCCATTTAACATTTGATGACATTTAAGAGATCTTCAAGAAACGCTTCTGCTTAGTCATATACTCATGGCTAACAACGAATTGGTCTAATACAAAAGCCTGAACGAAAATGAAATTTAGTTTGCAAAACATTTTTCTGAATATAAAAATGGCGACAATTGTTCTATTACTTTAGACTCTCGCCATGACTCAGATTTTGGAATGCTGACATGTACTGTAAGAGATATTTGATTGAAAATACGTGACTGGTCGGCGGAGAAGGTATAACGTCTTGAGAGACTGGAGAGCGCGGGCTGACCTTTTCCCGGAGTGGGGAGCCTTCAATGGCTAGCTGCGCGGCCGCCCAATAACCACCAACCCCATTCATGATTCCAACAGGTGCCTCCGCTGCTACCGCTCGCGCTTGAGTCTCCTCTACTTAACCGGCATCGGACCAGAGTATTATTTCGAAACGGTTCGACTCTCGATACTGACCGGAAAAAAAAAAAAAAGAAAAAAAATGTCCAATGTCACTTGTGCTTTCGCGTTTCATTTCTAGTTTTATTGGTTGTCCTGATTGCGGACTTTCTCTAGTCGCCGTGAGGTATTCGAAAAGTGGGGTGGTCCTGTCGGTTAGTAGTACTTAACCGTCATCTTGTATTTGAGTTTGTTTAATTCAAAAATAAATAAATACAAATGAACTAAGACTTATAACGATTAAAAAGGCAGTAAAGAAAACGAATCAGTAAAAAATCCAAATTAATATTGTGGTATTGATTTATTATGATAAGGAATGAGGTATGATTGATAGTGGAGAGTACTTACCCCCACTTGGTAGAGGGTCCTGAGGTGCTTGCCAGGTTTGAGGTAGTGGTGCTGCTGATGGTACTCATGAAGGTGAATGGCGAAAATGGAGCCCAGGTCTTGCTCAGAAGGGCGAAAGGGTTGGTCCTCGAAGACGAGAAGAGGCGTCCTGGCCGCCCAGGAGGCTGCCACCAATACGCTCATCACTAGCCACATGGTCTCCCCATGTATCACTTCACCCCGCTCCCTCCCTCTAAGGGGTACATCTTATGAATGAACCCGCTCCTCTAGGCTACGCTAAACACCTGGTCTCCCCACTCCTCCCCCCCCCACCACCACTCTACAAACTCCTCTGACCTTTTTGTATTTAACTGCTCCGTCCCTATCCACCCTCCCCCGCGCTTCCTTCCTTCACTTTTTACTCCTTCTCTGTTTTTTTTTGTGCCAACTTAATGGGGTAAATAAACGGGTTTTAATTGCGCTCTCAATTGTTATCGATATCCTGACCAGTTTTATTGCTTACTCTAACCATCATCTCCTCGTCTTATATTGATCTTTCCTATGTTTTTTTTTTTGGATCCACTTCGGTCGTAAACACTTGCCATCGAGTTAGTTACATCCGTCCTAAGTTAGCCTTCATGGTTTCATCCCTCAGCATTACGTAACATCCAGTAGCTAATTTAATAGAATCTATTTTTATTGACTTAATTTGTACATTTGCACTATGGGCTGTTGATTAAGCTTTAGTCTCTTCACAATTATTTGATCGACATTATATAATTAAACAGTCAACGTTTCGCCAGTTCCAGGCATCATCCGAGGAATACAATTTTCAAATTAGATTTTTTTTTTTTTTCCCTCAGCTCTCAAACTTTGAATATGTAGTATAAGGGAAAAATAAAGGACAATTTATTTGGGGTGAACGGATCCTTTTACTAGGAGGACCTATTCGAAGGTTGGGTGATGGAAGTAAGGAGTGTGGGAGACTTCGGTAGAGGTGTCACTGTGCAGTGGTGAGAGTCCACTGATGGGTGCCAAATTAGATAACAAATTTTGTGTTTAAAAATATAATACATAGGAAAAATTTATTACGAGTAAAGACTAAAATTTGGATTGTTATGAGGTACAGTTAATCAAATAAAAAGATCGGAAAAATAAATACTCAATAAAATTAGTAAAACAAATTTATCTGCTGAACAATAATTAAAACTAAAAATCATATCTTAAATAAAACCTGTTTAGCATTCGTATTTGAATACTACAAACGCCTTATAGACAAATGATTTTGAATAAAATTATCGAACCTGAAGAGTACTCTTGAATAAATGTTATTGGATATGATTCATTAATTTTTTTTTGTTAATCACACCAGTCTACGTATTTATGAATTATAACAAAGAAAAAAGCAAACCTCAGGAAAATATTGCCAGGGGAGGGAAATCATATGTTCCAGTCCATTTATTTTAAATCGCTTTTAAAATTTATATTACTTTTAAGATTGAATTTGAGCAGGTTTAGAACAAACACTATTGTTTGTTTCTGTTCGCAGGCGATTTCAACAGCCCACGTCTGTCCTCCTAATGCGCTACACAGCGATCAGTCACCAGTACCCAATTTAAAATTATAACTAATAATTATAGTAAATTTATTGTTTCATGACGATATGCGTACATAAAAGTGCAAACAAGAAATTAAGTGTATTCCATTTTAAGAAACAATAAATTCAGATTAATATTATAAACAAATAAATAATATCAATGGAAAAAAATAATTTATGTTACTAGATGTCTTTATCTAGTTCATGAAGTGCAAGGACATCACCTGGCTGTTTTCTGAGACAAAATATCTGTTGTCAAGAAAAGTCAGTAACTTGCTAACCAAGTATTTTATAGCAGTAGTATAATGGTAAAGTAGTATTGCTCAAATTGTCTTAACTTTTTGTACTGCTTATTTAAAAAAATAATTAAATAAAATACGGGCAATAAAGATTATTGATAAAAGATTAGATTCACACCAGATCAAAATTTAATAATTTTGATCACTCGTTACACAAACTATTGCATATATAGTTAACTAGTTGGCCCGAATTTCACTAGAATCTGCATTGCATTTTTTTAAATGAAGTAGATTAAAAAAATCTAAATATGAAACGAAGTCCTCTTTCGCTAAATTTTAAGCTTTATGAAGCCACAGCTCCGATGCTATTCAACTTTTGGTTAAAGGCACATTAAAGACTGCTGCTCCAAATGAGTTGTAATGTTGCCCCAAAAAAGTAATTCACGAAAGCCAAAAATAGAATTAGGTGGTGTGAGCCATTTTGACTGTTGTTTTCTCATCAATATCTTAGCAATTTGATTATTTTTACGGCGATTGTTAATTACCGAGGAATTTTATCAAATCAAAGAAGTATTGGCGACAAAACATACCAATTAATATTTTTCACGATTATTTAATAGTGTTTAAGAATCTTAAGTTCCTGAGTCCTTCGTTTCGTTTAAAAAAACAAAATTTAGTTTATAATTTATGCTTATATTATAGTTTATAAAATTTGTTTTTTCTTCTTTAAATCTAAAGTAAAAGTAAAACAAAATCCATAGCATAGGTTGTACAAAAATTGTAACTGGCCCAAAAAAAAATATGAGAGGCCGTTTTCTATTTATTTATTTATATATTTCTATTGTTGTGATTTTATAAGTTGGCATTCTGATCCTAAATGAACAGTTCTTACAAAATTCTAGAAAGCGTTGTTAACTTTTTTTCAGCTTATGAATGGAAGCCTTTTATTTGTTTGTCAAAAAAACTCTGCTGGCGTTCAACATTGTTTGTTCTTATGTACAATTATATTCATTTGTTTGTCTTTCGGTTTATCAGCGTTGATTTTTATTATATATATATATTGTAGTTTTTGTCCGTTTCTTTCATCCTTGAATTGTTAGTACTCGCATTGCAGTTGTAGTTGAAGAATAATCTGTTTACAATCTTAGATTATTAAATGGAAGTTCATGAATGAACATTCATTCATTATAGAATTGAATGTTGGTTTGGCTTGCGTTGGTTTGCAGGACTTTTACGTCTCGAGAAAAATTTTCAAATATTTATCAACTGAAGTACTGCTTTTGATGACCTGAGAGGTCATAGTTAGCTGTATGTGTGTGATATCGGCTTAGGTCGATGAAAAAAGATGCTAGATTTTCAAATCAAGTCAATTTATTTCCAATATTCTTTATAACTTTATCGCTCTTATGATTGAAGTCTGCATTACATATAAATTTTAATTTAGGGAAAACATAATGACAAGCATATACATAACATAAATAAACAAAACACTAGATGGTAATATAAATACATTTTTTCATAATATATTATGCTCCAACCCCTTATTTTTGGTTGGTATATATCATATATGTTAGCAATATTTTAATGCAATGGATTCTTGCTGTGTTTACATTTACCTATGAATATTGTGGTCATTTCTTTGAAAATAGTTTGCTTTCCATTTGCTTTGTATTTGTACGTTGTGAAAAATTAACTATTGCAGTTTATCCGGTTTGTTAAATATTATTCTCTGAAACTTATTGGATTGTTTGAAATTTCAAGTTTCAGGGGGATATTGCTGTTCCTTCAAGCAAAAGGCAAATATGTTGTATATACATACATCTATTTACAAAATATTTACTGCAATTATAAGAAAAAAACAATAAAGACGGAAACAATATATTTAAAGGTTAGTACTAAAATGGAAGAAGATATAAACCAAGTACAAAGGAATGGAAATACAAGCACAATAATATATCATATTTATTTCGAATAATAAAACCTCCCAGATTTGTATTAATCCAATTGCTACGTTTTAGACTGGTGGACTGGAACAAGAAAAAACCTTAATAGAATAGCTTTAAGTGAAATATTGTATTAAAAATTAATGCCAAAATTTAATGTTATTTAACGGCAAAGCTTAATGTTATTCTAATGAGTTTGTTTCCTGGTTGTGAACAGATGTTTTCTGTGGGTCGAGTGATATCGCGCTGCTACATAGCAACAAATTATTGATTAATAAAAGTTTAAGAAGGTTGTTATGCACTTGTGCCCCGCAATGGTGAAATAGGAGGCAGGTTACCCAATATTGCCAACAGCTCGGTCACTGTGCCAGACCATATTGTATACATCTTTTTCAAAGCAAGCTCTCACCAAGGCATTGTTTTCGCTCGCTGCACACCTCCAACAGTCACTACTGTGAAGCTACTCCAGTTGAATGGACACTGTCGGTAGCATGATGGAGGTTGAATGGCTCAAAGTTATTCCTCTTGAGGAGGCCTGGAAGCTAATGAGAGCCGGCTAATCAAGAGGGCCCCCTGTAGCCCGGACTGATTAACAATAAAAGGTAGGCCCTGGTCTATAGCTATAGGTGGGTAAGCTGCCTTTATTTCCACCACAACTTCCATTCATAAGGTTAATTAAACAGTTAATAGAATTTGTGATCAATGGTGCCCTCTGTTCGGGCAGGGGGATTTGCACTGTCCTTTCTCCGCTGATAGCCTTCCTTCTGGTGAAAGTACGAGGGTGGGCTGAAAAGTTTCCGACCTCAACATGAAGATAGGAGAAGTCGTAAATAAAAGCTAGTGAATTTCGTTGTTCATCTGTTGACAGTTACTCACCAAAGTTTCAGCCATTTTGGACGTGCAGTTGTTGTGTAACAGTCGTTTGAGTGAGTCGATGTGAGTGTTTTTATGAAAATGGACAAAATCGAGTATCGAGCTCTCATTAAATATTTGTTTTTGAAAGGCAATACGCCTACGAAAATCAAATATGAGTTGGATTCTGTGTATGGGGACTCTGCACCATTATTTACCACAGTGAAATTTTGGGCAGCTGAATTTAAACGTGGTCGTAAGATCTTGGGAGATGATGAACGTTCGGGACGTCCAAAAACTGCAACTACCGACGAAAACATCGCCAAAGTTCACCAAATGGTGCTAGACGACCGCCGAATTAAAGTGAAAGAGATAGCAGAGGTTATGAACATGTGAAAAGAACGTGTTCGTCACATATTAAATCAACATTTATGGATGAGAAAGCGGTCCGCGCGTTGGTTGCTGCGTTTGCTCACGTTAGACCAAAAACGTGTTCAAATGAACATTTCCAACGCTCTGTTAGCACAGTTTAGGCGCAATAAATCCGAGTTGTAGGCCCGATTAATTACTGTGGATGAAACTTGGATACACCATTATATGCCCGAATCAAAAATACAGTCCAAACAGTGGACTGCGAAGGGGAAACCGGCTCCGAAAAAAAGCAAAAACTGTTTTTTCGGCTGGGAAAGTGATGGCGACTGTTTTTTGGGATAGTCACGGAGTTATTTTAATCGATTATCTTCAAAAAGGAAAAACCATTACAGGAGCATACTACGCATCATTACTTGACAAGCTGAACGCAGAACTTTAATCCTCTTCGGAGATTAAAACGGCAGTGGCCTCGTGACCTGCTATAACTAAGTGATAGTGGGAGTTCTGGCAATGGCCAGTTTCTCTAATCATGTCCTGAGCGTCTGTGGCTCTCGCGCTCTTGGTCAGCCTCCGCTGGCTCTTATCCAGTGACGCGGCTGACGTAGGAGCGTGGGGGACTCCCCAAGACTCCGCTTCCTCCTTCGCATGCGATGCAGGTGACAACCTTGTGGACTTGGGGGGCTTCTGGGCTGTTTGTAAATATTGTATGAATGAGTGAGTGAATGAATAATTGTAAATATGGTATGAATGATAACATTTATCTCAATTACTCATTGCCTAATAAAAGGCAGATTGTAATTTTATCTTAATAAAATTGATTGAACCAGAAAAAAAAAAAAAAATATTATATTTATTTATATTATTGATT
Organism: Acanthosoma haemorrhoidale; assembly: GCA_930367205.1. Classification (NCBI taxonomy): domain Eukaryota; kingdom Metazoa; phylum Arthropoda; class Insecta; order Hemiptera; family Acanthosomatidae; genus Acanthosoma; species Acanthosoma haemorrhoidale. The sequence continues at coordinate 79,779,361 of OV884015.1, read as the reverse complement.
TTCCTATGTTGGTAAAACGCTCTTTTACACTTTTTTCCCCTTGTAATAATTCCTATATTTTCTTAGTTGCAATTGTAAGTGAATGTCATTCAACTATACTCGTGTTTTTTATCTCAATTTTTTCTGTTGGCTCATTGCAGTCAGCCGCTCTATTATTTATATGCTAATCACTTTATTATAATGTTATTTTTTTTCTTTTAACGACAGCTAGACATTATTCTTAGAGGGACAATGCCCTAGAATAGAGAGTTAATTTTTCATTATGTTTAATTTTCAAGAAGAATCCTCTTTAATAACAGGTTATTAAAACTGCTTTGATCACTTGTGTGATGATCTAGATTCCGCTAAGAAACATTGGGTCTGATAAAACTACGGTGGACTTATTTTTGCTTTGCCCCCAAAAAAGCACTTAAGAGGGTTATGGGAGCCCGCATTGTCCCCACATCCTCCCGTTGGGAGTTATGCAGTGCAAGAATGACATGCCATGGCGAGGCGACGTGCGGGCCAGCCGATGTTCTGTCCACGGCGCCGAAGCAACTAGCAACTGTTCTCTCCGTGTCGTAAATCCCATTCACGGTTTCCACTCAGGTACATTAACCATTTCCGATTGTCCGGTTTTTAGTATAGTGTAGTAACCCCCCTGTGGATGCTTTGTCGAGCATTGTGGTTTTTAGAACTTCAAGGTGAAACTTTCTTGGGTGGTTTCATTCACATTTTTCGTTTCAATTACCTGACTTCTACTACGCCCTTCTTGGAAGGGATTTCTGACCTATAAATTGTAGGCACACGCCTAGGAAGGGCATAGATAATCTTTGCAATACGAGTATTTATTAGAAATAGTGTTAAATTTAGTGGTAGTATAAATGTAATATATAAGGAAGTGTAATATCTATACTTTGTGTAAACATATCAGTGGTTATAACCCCGACATTAACTGCTAATATATATATATATATATATATATATATATATATATATATATATATATATATATATATTTTAATATTTATGTAAATTTTTTTAAATAATATTTTTTTATTCGGTTACAAATAAAAATCTATTTTCGATGGTATGAAATGTATAACCCGAATTCATTCATGTTAATCGTCTGCTCTACGACGTCTTTCATACAAATTTTTCAGTAGATCTAAAATTTTAAAGCTGTAGCCTCGAAGTGTGCTTTTTAATTTTTGGTTAAAATACAATAACAGAAAGTATGGAGAAAAAATCGGGCCCATTTTTCATATAAGATTTCTCAAATACCAGTTGGGGAAGGGCTTACAGGATTTAAAGTTTTTCTCCCGATGGTTACAGACACTTTGGTGATAATGTATTAGTTATTTACAAAGTGTTGTTATTTCTCGATCAAAAGGCTATTTTTTAGTTACTGAGCTGAGCTGTTTCAATAAATAAAATGAGCTATTGTTGATAAAAAAAAAAAAGTAGTTTTTTTCAATAATTTTTTAAGTTTGAAAAACACATTCCCATCCTGGTGTTTTGTATCTCTAAACTTTATCCTTTAATGGCTATTTATTTCATTTCGTTTATCTACCAAATATACGTTTTTTATAATAAAAAAATTTCGTTTATTATTAATAAACATTTATAGACAATCAATGTATAATGTACATGTATATAATGTATAGTTTAAAATTGTTAAAAATTGTATAAAATGTAGCCAAGCTACAGGGCATATAATATTGACCTATTGTAAATAGATTTATTTATACAGAATCTATATTGAATTCCATAATTTTTAATAACAGGGGGATACGGAGGAAAAAAAATATCGTTTATCCACCTTACAAACCCGGTCCTAAAAACCGTGAATTCACCACCCTTCCCCGTTCAATAGCAACAGACTGTAAGGGAAAAATAGGTTGTTATTTTTAGTCTACAATCTTTCTCCCATCTCCTTCAAATTTCAAAAAACTGGCATTATAAAAATTGTTTATTTAGTTTAAGAATCTTAATATTGTAAATCCGAATATATCAAAATAAAGGGATGATAGAGAAAAAAAGTATTTATGAATAGAGGCAAAAATTTTGTTCGGTGAAATCATAGTAAAAAAAAATCGTTATTTAGTGAATAGTAATTGGTGCGGTTACTGATAATAAATATGATAATTTATTTTATATATATATATATATATATATATATATATTGAAGTGGGTGGGGTATAGAAAGATGGCTGGCACTTACATAGAAAATACATTTTAAAACCATAATATCATATGCTAAGAAAAATTGTAGATGATTCTATACTGCTAATGGGTATGAACTCGTGATCGGCCATGATGCTCTTCGGGTCTTGGAAAATCGGATAACCGTCTGAATGATTTTGGAAGTGGAGTTCACATCCAGTGAGCGTCGTAAACTAGTCTGATTTCCAAGGCTCAATTTTCTCGGCCGAAATGAGGCAACCCTGAACTTTCCGCGTCGAGTTTCAATAAAAACCGAAGGGAACGGCTTTCGCGTTTGGACGCGGCGGAGTTTAGCACGTGCCGCGTTGCGGCCGCCAAAACCACAGCCGGTAATGTCGGATAGAAAGGCGGACTCCACCGTGGAAGAGACACGCGTGATCTTGGATAGCTTTACCAAGAACTCCCTAGCACAGAACGTGTTATTAAATGATTTATCAAGTCATGCACCGCCCTGGCTGGAGATGTACCTCACAGCCTTCGTTCCGCGAACCGGGCTCCCTCCCACGTGCAGCTTTTGTCTTAGGGTTCTTGGAGTTCCAGACAACTATTAGCTGAACTAGTTCCAATGATTAGTCCAATGATTTATATCACAATAAATTATTATTCAGGCTAGCATTTAAAAAGACATGCATATTGGTATTTATATTATGTGAAAATTATTTATTTTTTTAAAGGTTGAAAAATCTCTGAATTATAATAATAGTGGTTAATTTTTGTTGAAATTTATATTATGTTGGAGTAAAATGGCTCGTTGTCTCTCCCAAAATATCTTATGTTATTGATATTACATCAACAACCTTTTGCCTATTCAATTTTGTTCTACAAAAAAATATTTAATTCGAAAAGAACAATTATTAACTTTTAAGAGAAACTAATTGTTTTGAAGGAAATATTTTATTTTAACAGAAAACTAAATCCATAAATTAAAGGTACAACTTAGTTCATAGTTGATATAAACAAATGTTAACCGGTATTGATATTGATATACTATTTGATAAGGTGCTTGAAAAAAAGGGGGGGTTGAAGTAAGCTTGAAGTCTTTCCTAAAATATATTTTATTGTTGATAATACATCAACAGTTGACGATCAATTATGAAGTAAGTTGAATTTTTAATTGAGGAATTTTATAGAAAAATGATAGTTATCTATCATGTAAAGTATCCTTTGAAAAAATTTGTTTTTTTAGAAGTTAATTATTGTTTAAGAAGTTTTAAGTGTTTTTGTAAAACTAATCTCATATCTCTCTCAATAGAAACTTCATAAATTATTTAGGTGGTTACTTAATTCATGTTTCTTTATTTTCTTTCATTTATGGCGCTAAGTGAGCGTAGGTATGAAATTTGAACCTACAAACAAAAATGTCGGCGTTTTAGTCCGATTTATCAGCATTTATGTTTTAAAGCATAAATACATCGATGTTTTACTTTTTTCGCCATTCTAAATGTCTTCCCAAACAACACAACATGGAAGACTCTTCTAGAAAATTTGTTCGGACATGCATTGGCTGTTGAAAGAACTCGTTCACAATGAATACCCATAAGAGGCTTGAAACAAACTTATATCACCGAACCCTTATTTAATGCTAATGGTGGAGGATAAACGATTTCACTCGCCGCCAGAGGTACACGGCTTCCCCGACACTTTTCAAATTACAGGCTAAGCCACTAACAAAACTGAACAATTGACCCTCTCGCTAATGAAGGGGTCTAGAGATTCTCTATACGTGGCTCGCACACAAAGCTTTCCTTTTTCCTCATTATATTTCAGCTTTTCTTTATTTTTCTGCTTCCGGTGCACGGAACATCTAAGTCGTATCTGCTAATGTGCAATAATCTACAACTAAACAAAATTGAATCCTGCTCTTTTGTTTTTCAAACTGAAACTCCTCGAGCTTGCGAATTTGCGATTGTTCTATCGTAATTTTATTAGTAAATGTCACAGCTCTAATTTCATGGCTGTTAATTGACTACAATTTTCTTGATGCTCAATCCCAATATCTTTTATTTATGAAACAAAACCCCCTTTCCACAGCTTCACTAACTCAAGCACCAACTCCCTTGAAAGCCAACACGGGATGTACTGTTGTAAGCATCGGCTCGAACCATTTAGGATACTCGGTTGAAAACGTTCAGGTATAAATAATCAGAGTTGTGGAGACGTGTTTTATAAGAGAAGTCACCATTTTTCTCAACGTATTACCTGGGTAAAAAAATGGATAGGCATCTCCATTTCTCAACCCATTTTAGTAACAAAATAGAAAAAGTACCACCCAGGTTTTTGCACTCGCTAACTTCATCCAACTTGTCGCTGCGTCTCAAACTGATGACATATAAATGTGTCCTCCGGCCAGCTCTGATGTACGGTGCCCCGCTATATACTCTACTATATACCTAACTGACAATACAGCTAAAAGTCTCCAGCAACAATAAGAAAGACATACCTCTCTCGATAGGTTAAAGAACACCAACCTGCACCCGTTGTTTGGTGTGCCGTCGGTGGGTGAGTTCATCCTCTGGAGACACATTATTAGGTTTTTTGATTTGTTGCAGCACCTAAAAAACCAAGTGTTTAACACTATGACCCCACCACCCTTCCCACATCGATGGCAACAGACTTTTGGGGAAAATTGGGATAAGATTTTATTTGTTAGATGTAAATTAGTTTTAAGTTTTAAGATTCAAAAGGTGAGATCCATCACCTTTGTACCTTTGTGTTTATCAAGAACATGTTCAATGAGCAATTCATTTCAAAATATTAATAATAATTGGTGATAGCAATTAAAAATAAATGTAGGCAACTACAGTACATATAAATACGTTATACGCAAAATGATGTAAATAGATTGATTAATTTGAATGTGTATTCAAATAGTCTTATTAATTTTGTAACTAGGGGATATGAGGGAAAAAATGTTTTATTTATTAATGTACAAACTCCACTCCGGCACATTCAATAATAAACTAGACCAGAAGTTCTCATGATTAGTTTCATGTCCATATCACAAATAATTATTATTGTTAAATTAAAGCCAGTTTTTAATTTTAATAACATCAAGTATGAACTATGTTATATATTTAGAATATAAAAAACGCATACAGAACCTAACCTAACTTAATATTGCTGTGGAGAGACAGAATGTGTTTTATTTTATAATACACACACTTCACGTCATCACTATCTTCTTTTTGGCAATGGAAAATCCCGTCTCAATTCTACAATGTGTCCCTTTTGAACATTACAAGTGTTTTTGACTGCTAACATCTCATATACCAGAAAGCTATTCCAATAAATATTAGCAATGTTTTAGAAACTTCCCATTTCCGCGAAAAACAGTAATGTAGACTACAAAGGAACGAGCACTCTAAACAGCAATCTAGAGCCTTATACTAAGTGCTCTAGATTTTTGCCACAGGGTTCTGTTGGAATGTGCACCTCATGCGCAGTCCCCACCGCGATGGCTCTCTACCCGTCAAGATGTTGGAGTGATCTGGTCCAGAGTGCATACTTAGTGTCGACTCTTGCACGATATCCTCCCTTAGTGGTCTACCGGCCGCCTGAACACGGTAAGCGGCCGTCCCGGTTGACCCGGACCGATGGTAATTGGAAAGGTTGCTGTTGCTATGTAATTTGTACTGCGGGAGGAATGCTGACGGAATGTCAGCTGACCTTTGACCCTACCTCCATCGCTTACGTCATAACCCCTCCTTCTTGGAATTCCTCCGGCCTCGTGGGCACCTATCCATTAATGAAGTCGAAACCTGACAAAGTAGTGAAATTGTAAGGATTCCTTGGACAATCGCACATCCGAACTTCCTGAGTTCCACCCTAACTTGCAGGACTGCAGGACTTTGCAGAGCTTGAATGCTTGGAAGTGTTAACAGTATCCGGTTAAAATGATCCCATAATAATAGATAAGTTTAGTATGTTCTGTTCCAGAAAGGTATTCGATAGAAGCGCGATCCAAAAATTAAAGATGAGCGATGACTTCAGTTACGTTAAGAATATGAACAATTTTGGTCAAGTCCAATGACGCTGGCAGGTTAGTACTTGCTTCAGCCGAGTAATGTCTGCTAATGCGAGGACTGATCAGGGAAAGTGACAGTCAGAACGCTTTCTCGAAATCATTTTCTGTTTGCTAACGACAGGCCCCACTGGCTAATAAAACCCACGCTATTCCCGTTTCAACATTAATTTATAATGTGGGGTCCTGTTTCAGTGTTAATTACACAACCAGTCAAAACTGTTCCAGCAATATGCGGTCAATTTCCCTATACTCTGTGCCCTATACTATAAGGCTATAACCCTTATCTTTATCATCCTTTAAATGATGTATGCAACGTTTTACCTCATATTCTTTTAACTATTTGGCATGTATCAAAGGCGGCAATATTTTAATTTGTTCTTAAACATTAAAAATTTCCGTCCTACGCTAGGTTATCAAGCTCTAAATGTAATTACTACCAGCCAGAGAAAAAAGAATTTATCATGCTTAGAAATCGAACCCATCTGATCTCACCAAAAGACACTTTCCAAGTAATTTATTTTGCTTTTATATATTTAAAAAAAAAATCGTTTTAGTTCAAAACCAATGCAAAAAAAAAAATAAACAACGGCACATCCACAAAAAGATCCTAAAATTCGCCTATGCTATCTTAGTTGTACCCCCTGTGTGAGACCAAACCCGCAGTACTTGGGAGTCAGGCTTCTTTACCCCATATGTCTATGGCCATTATAACAGTACAAAACAAGTAATTGTAATGTTATTATACCTGCTACCTGTTCTATTACAGTACAAAAAAAAATATTTCGATAATACAAAGAAAAATTCAATTTTTCAGGTGTTGTACAGTTAAGAAACATTTTTTTTTCACGAGCCCAGGATTCCATATGTTTGTGTCATTGAAGTAAGAACCAAATCAAAGAAAATTCAAACATAAAAAAAATAAATATATATATATATATTCCTTATGATCCTATTTCAAAATTATTTATTTTGAAGCATTATGCAACCGCTCAGCTTTCTTGACATAAAGTAATTTTAGATTTTCTTGAAGCTCCCCAAATAGAAGTACCTCATAGGATTAACCCCACTCCCTGCTTTGGTTCGAGCTTTTAGTGGACCTAAAAGGAAATCATTCATTGATTATAAGTTAATGAGTTAAGCACAGACTAATGAAAAAGCGAATGCAGAACAGGATTATTTCTATGATAAACTGAAATGATTCCGCGTTTCATATAAAATACTTCATATTTTTCTTTCTTCGAGACAATTGTCAATTAAATATATTGCTATTGAAATCTCAATTAAAAACATTTTTTTATTGCTTGATTTTTTTACGCGATCATATGAATTTTCGGTACGAGCGTGAACAGTATACGAATAACAGGAATTGGGTATAAGATTTTTCAATCACAATCATTAAAGCCGGATAAGCAAATTGTAGTTTTACAAACTTTCTCCATGAGTTTTTGATGATTGAGGACCCTTGGTAATAATCTTTTGGTAATAGTGTAAACGTGGCGGACTGGACTGACCACTGCATTTAAGTTGAGACGCTGTTGTCCTCCAGGGGTTAGAAGATGAAGTATAAGACAGTACGGTATGTGGGTGTAGAGACAGGATGGTCCTGACGAGTGTGCTGCCTCGATTTCACACGCAATTTCCCACTTCCTCCCGTTTTTTCCCCTCCTCCCTCCCAGTTCCCCACTCCCGGAGAGAGAGAACCTGTTATTGAGTAGGGTTGGGTTTCCGTCCTCGCCTCTTAATTACACTGGAGTAGGTGGCCCAGCTCTCACCTATCTCTCTTTGGTCCATATCATTTAGTTATAATATACACTGGTTTATCTTCGGTGGATCCCCTGGGGTTTTTTTTTAATTGGAGATCACCTGCCCATTGTTTATTATTGTTCCTAATTGAAAAAATTAATAATTATTTTTTGATTACACATGTTGATCAATTTATCGAAGAATTTCTAGCTCAGGTAGGGTGTTGCCACTGAGCTAACCTCCCACGAGTAACAACTTTCCTAATAGGAATTCTCTATCATGTCTTTAAAAAATAAACAATACAAGTATTGTGCGACGATTCATTTCCAGTTTGAAAATCTTGGCCTATTGCTTTTACTTCAAGATGGGGATAATCAATGGCATTTCAACTCTAGTGCCCAATAGTCAGGGTATCATTTAGGTATGCTAAGGATAAATATTCCAAGGATCTGCTGAGTCCCTGCAACTTAGTCTTACATGCCCTAAAATAAAAAAAGCTTTGATTTGTTATAGGTGTTTATGTGATAATGAGTTCCTTTTAAAAATACAGACTTAGTTTTCAAAAAGGAAAAGAAAAACAATCTACGATGAATAGCTCCCCACTTCTACTCAGAGCCTTGGGTTCCGCATTTGTTTACACAGTGACAAGTTTATGTAAGCTGGGATACTCGACTATAATTAGGTGACTGTTAGCTCGGCGATATATACGAGCGGAACCTCTAAAAGGCAGCACCAGTATGAATAATTAATGCCGGACAAGAAGAAACGAGCCAGCGTACGAACAATAAGAATGGTAGTTATAGGCGGCCTGTTATGAATGGAGGATCCGAGCCCCCCCCCCCTCCCCCCATTACAACTAATACCTAATTCATTCAGCCTCCTGGCCTGCATGTAAATCAGGGACAGGCCTGCCTTCAATTGGCCGACCCAGGTATTTTACTGCTCCTTCACTTACCCCTAATCTGCCTCGTAAAAAACCTTTTCCATTTCTCTGTATGATAATTACTCTTTTATTCGCTCATAAAATGCCTCTTAGCCCTTACACGTTTATTGCTTCGGGGGCATAAAAACATATTTTATAACTGTCTCTTTTATCGTTCTCTCGTCGTGTATTCCTTCCCTTCTATAAAAATAAATTCAGGACAGAATTTTTTTTCTGCCCGTTTTTAACCAGGGAGTTTCTGGTCTTGATAATCTTTGTCATCATTGACAGCGAATTAGATTTGTTAGCGTCTGATGCGTTAATTACCTTTAATGTACAATCGTTATTTATAGATTAGATTTAATTTATCACTTATTATCTAGTAATTTTTTTACGTATACGTTTACTTAACTCCAAATGACACAGCTTTGCCCTATAACCCTTTTTTTTTTTTATTTAATGTTTATTTGAAGAAAATGACAAACTTCCCTAATACGGTTCTTTTGTTCTCTCAATCCACCACTATTGAACTATTTTGAGTGCCATCCCACTATAAACAAGATTCCACTGACAGTATTTAATTTATTATTTGCTCTAATAATTGTTTTTTTCGCTGTTCTGCTGTAAAAATGGGATCATGCGAAAAGTGGTTCGACATACCTCTCTCGAGAGGTTGAAGAACGCTGACCTGCACCCGTTGCTTGGTGTGCCGTCGGTGGGTGAGTTCATCCGTTTTTTTTGACAAGTTTTTTGACTTGTTGCAGCACCTAACCAACCCAGTGTTTAACACTATGACCCCACCACCCCTCCCGCATCGATGACAACAGACTGTCGGGGGGGAAATCAGGTTAAGAATTAGTATGTAAGTTGAGTATGAGCCCCATCACCTTTATTACTCAGTTTAGTCCAGTCACGTATAATGTATATCATTATACTTGTTTATTCATTATATAATTTTTATAAAATAACATAACCTGTATATAATGTAGTGATGCTACAGGAAATAAAAAAATAATTTGTAAATAGATTCGCCTGAAGATCTGTAATTATATATAATTATCTGTAAATTTAAAGGTACTATGAAAGGAAAAAAAAAAAAATTGTTTATCACAAAACTGACTTAAGAAGTTAGATTTATTTATATAAGCATTTATAGCCAAATTATCTTTAATCCTTGGTTTAAACCCTCCTAAGTTCGTTTTTATGTCCCCATTAAAAACTACGGTTACTAGATTCCTTCTGATAATTAAATATATCCATTACAAACAACACTTCATCATTAAGTGTTTTGTTTTCTTTCTCGTTGATCATGAAACATTTCTAAATAATAACTGTTACACTAAAAATCCTTCAGACAGGTCGCTCCTAGTAAAAGGATCCCTTTCACTCCTATAAACTCCATGTTATTTTATTTTTCCTCCATATCCTCTTTTGAAATTTTGAGAGCTTGGAAAAAAAAAAAAAAATTAATTCTTAAAATCTTACATGTTAAAAACTAGCCGAGAGGACTAGTTATTATTATTTCTCTCTTATTATTTGATTATATTAACATTTGAAAATACAAACTAGTGACAAACGAAACTAGTGAGCTGTATGGCCGACCTATACAAAAGGTAAGGTGCATTTACGAATTACACGCGTTTCTAACTTACTTATAAAAGCAAATTTGTTACTGATCACGTGCCCGAATTTTATGTAAAATTTAAGTAGTGATGGACAAAAGAACGAGGTTTACCTAAGACTACTTGCGGCCATATGACTCACTAGTACCACCGAATATAACTTAAAGATATTTTTAATACTTACTGTATCAGAAATAGATATGGTTGATTGCCCAATATTTGTTTAGCTTATGATTTGGGAAACACATTTTCTTTTTTTTGATAGAACCATACTATTGTCAAAAAAATTTAAGAAATTATTTTTGTTGACATTAGCTATCGTATTTTAGAATTATGAAACGGAAGTGTGAAATCTTGGAAACATAATTTCTTAATATATTAATTTACTTGATATTTTAATATATGTATGCATCCGAGCGCTCTTCTTACAAAGGTTAAGTAAACTTAGTAATATATTATATATTTATTTTTTAAATAAATACGTAATTTTTTTTTTCCTTTACTTTCATAGCCCCTTTAAATTTACAGATAATTATCTATAATTATAGATCCTCAGGCGAATATATTTACAAATTATTTTTGTATTTCCTGTAGCATCGCTACATTATATACAGGTTTTGTTATTTTATAAAAATTATATCATATAATGAATAAACAAGTATGTAGCGACCGCTAACTACACAAGATAAATCACCCTATACTGGAGCTACCAGTAGCAGGTAGTAAGCGACCCAACCCGCCGAGAGACCCTTACCCGGGTCACGTATCGGTGACATGCCTCTTTGTCAGAGAACAAAGAAAACCACATACTCAACTGGCATTGGGTAATATAAAACCATAGCTGATTGGCTACTGACGAAGCCTGCTGGGTATTTAAGACCGGAGGTTTGGGGCCTCTATATCATTCTCCTGACAACTGGCTGACTGGCTCGTGGCTGCTCTGATGTAAACTCTGAAACTTGGCTTCATTATGAAAAGCTCTGCATCTCTCTCTCCTCACTTCGCTACGTTTTAGTCCGGCGTTGTCAGACCCCACACTCTCCTAGTGGGATTCTCTGCCTTAGTCTCGCTAAACCTCCTTGGGAGAGACCTCTCCCTAGTGGACAACGGTTGTCGTGGCCCTGCAAGCTTACCAAGCAGTGTCTCCCCACGGCGATTCAGTCTGCCTCTCTCCGGTTCACACTCGCCTTTGGGATTCCGGACGGCTTTCGCCTACCCTCAGATACCGAGTGTGAATTCGTGGTCATCCCAAGACCACACAAACCTACCCTATACCTCTTCTCCTGAACATAGTGCATTGTCGGGGCACATACCTATCAGAAATGGAGTCAAATAGTAAAACCGTCATGAAACGATTGTCCAGGTTATAAACTTTATCAACCCTCACTTCGTCACCAGGGCTAGGGTAACTAGGCACCCCCCTCGTGACGGCCCGACAAAGTATAATGGTATAAATTATAAGTGACTGGACTAAACTGACTAATAAAGGTGATGTGGTCACCTTTTTTATAAAACTTAAAACTAACTTACATACTAATTCTTAACCTGATTTTTCCCTGACAGTCTGTTGCCATCGATGCGGGAGGGGTGGTGGAGTCATAGTGTTATACACTGGGTTGGTTAGGTGCTGCAACGAATCAAAAAACTTGATGTGTCTCGGCGGATGAACTCACCCACTGACGGTACACCAAGCAACGGGTGCAGGTCAGCGTTCTTCAACCTCTCCCGAGAGATATGTCGGACCACTTTTCGCATGATCCCATTCTGGAAATGTTGGAGACATTTGGCTGTATTATCAGTCAAGTGGGTAAATAGCGGGGCACCGTACAGCAGAGCTGGCCGGAGGGCACATTTATATATCAGTTTAAGACGAAGCGACAGGTTGGGTGAAGTTAGCAAGTGCAATAGCCGGTAAGACCTGTGTCTCGACATCTGTCTCTTGATTGGGGCTACACCGCAACAAAAATACTAAAACTGCATATAAAATACGAAAATACATTTATCTGTACGTAAAATTAGTTAAGTGTATTTACTAATACACAAGTACTGCTTTCAATAATAACCGCTATCACTCTTGTCAGGATTACACGAAAAGTGCATAAGGCCACTCCGTGCTACAGCGCAAGGAATTCGTTAGTGTTATATACCCTGGAATACCAGGGCGTAACTAAACTGTGGCTGTTACAGGGATTTAATGGCGACTGTTACACAGAACAGCACTCAGACTGTCTGCAATGGACAGCCAGCGGTGTATCGTGTGTTCTCCGGTCGTTGCGAACACATATAAGGTTATACTCTGCCAGTGCATCGTTAGTCGCTGCATCGACGGACTCAGTTGCATCGAGCTGCTCGAGAGTCCTACTCAAAAAAGTACCACCAAAAAACATACCGCTGACGTTAAAACTCATTTTCATGCCTCCTTGGAGTGGTTTCTTTGTCCCACCAACAGAAGTAGAGAACACAACGCACTTGCAGCCAGGAGTAACTTACTGCAACATCAAAATCCTCCTCCCCACTTATTTCCATTTATTTTTACAGTATCCGCTAACATGCAAAACCCTTCTAGTCGGATTTATGTCGTAACATAAGGAAAAAATGGCCCAGACCGTCTGTGATAAAACTAAAACCCAACGAAATAAAAGAAAACGTACAACTTAAAAATTATAGCTACCTCGAAAAATATTAAACAGATCATATACGAAATAGCTTAACAAAAAAAGCAACAAGAATTATAATAGTTTACTAAAAAGCAATTCCTTATCATACTCATCAATTGAATCATTCTAAAGCTAAATAACGTTTAATTTTGTCCTCCTACAAGTTTGCACTTCTGAATTCAATGTCTCTTGAGAGCCAACAAACGTCGCCATGAAGAACGAGCTCTCTATAATCCACAATATCTTTTTCGAACATTTCTTGTGATTGAGGTCACGAGCCTGTCTTTTGCAGCCCGTACAATCGATCTGTGGACAAAAGGTAATGCAATGTTATCTTAGAAGAGGTATTTTCAAATCGTTTTCAAATGCTGGAATGCATCCATTCTTTTTACCGATCATGACAGGAGCCACATCACAGCAAATGATCTTACAGATTTTTAGCTCTCCAATCATATCTTCTCTTGTAGTTGTTGTTCGTAATTGATGGAGGCCAAGAAGTCAATGTATCAAGATTCTTGATACAAACGTACACTCAAAGCAGGGGAGATGATTTGCTGACATTCGTACAACCCAAAAGAAAAATATTTGCAACTCAAAAGCTTAGATATTTCCTCCAACCTCACATCATCTGCCATCTTGTCAATCCGCAGCATTGCCGCATTTTGGTACAGAGTTATTTAGTCCAGCAGTTAAGAATTTTTCGGATCGTTTGAAAATATTTAGGCTTGATAACTTGCTCTCCATTTCCGTATGGTTTCATTTCATGTGCTTGTGCCAAATAGATTTCATAGGAAGATGTTACCATTAATGAAAGCTCATTAGTTTTATACATTAGCTTTCGGCTTGCAAAACAATTTTTCCTTCTATGAAATATGGTCTCAAGACTGAACCAATCGGATACTTGGGAACAAAATCAGTCTTGAATTCTTAAAGTTACCTATGGAATCAATTTCACGCGACGTAGCACTAAAATCCAACTTTTATTAGGCACTATAATTCAAGATTATGCCCCCATTATGTGCTGATAGATAGATAAAAAATCCTGGCCATTCGAAAAGGTGACGCGGGTTCCCCCCTCCTTTCAATTAAACCATAAACTCTAGTTTAAGCATACTGTCCAACGAGTTAGGCTAGGCACCCACCTGCGATTTCAGTCGCGCGATTATTTTGTCGCAGAAAACCTATTCAAATTAAGGTTAGCCCACTTGCGACTAAATGGCCGTGGTGATTAAATAAACGCAACCAGTTCTATTTTCATCGCGACACGGTAATTCCTGATCGAACACACATACATGAATTAACGTACGCCTATTTAAGAATACTGCTCAGTAGCTATCAAGTCCTTTTTAAAAGAGGAATATATTTTTTTTTCAGTACCTTCATATTTTAATAATAATGTACGAAAGTAAATTGTTAGTCGATGATCTTCCGTCAAATAAAAATTAATATTCGAAATTGAAAAGAGGCTTGTCTTAGGGGTGACATTTCAGATAATCGTTTCGTATAAAATTGGCGTTTTAATAAAAGGTATCCACTAAAAGTCGGATGCACTCAATATTGTCGCTTACGATTCTTTTTATATCAAAGTTCCGAACGACAAGAGATGTCTCAATAGGATTTTTTGTCGAAATATTTGTGAACTAGGACGGTACATATCTCAGAAACACTTTAATTAAAAACTCTTTAAAGGTTTGACAAAAACATATATTCATTAAAAATTTTAACCTCACTTTTGTAGTTTGCTGACCTGAAGTATTTTATATCTGTGCACTTGGCTGTAAAATGCTCAATCCCCGAGGTCCACCAGAGCACAGTACTCACTCCGTTAGTTTCATAATTCATGGTATCATTTTTTTACATGTGACAACCAAATCCAATACAAAATGGTTCTTTGCGATTGGTTTTTCGATTGTGTTTTATTTTTGTGTATTATGTTTCATGTATTGTATCTTAATGAATATTGAATGCTTCAGCGTATGATATGCAGGCCACTAAGTTTGGAAGTGAAACACAGATTATCTCGTATAGATTTTATGTGCATGCCTATATTTGACATTTAAATATATCTCACTCGGGGAATTATTATTTATATTGTTATTTGTTTTTTTTTGTAATATGACCAGTATGGATGATATCTACTCATAAAGTAAGTAATATTATTGGTTCAAAAATGATACGGCTATCAGACCTTTAATGATAAAAAATCTCTTATCTTAGGTCACGTATGAAACTAAAATGCCGGATGCCTGCTTTATAGGTTGATCAGAGAAAAACCAAATTCCGTTGACAAAAAGTCAAATCCCAAATTTTAAACGTTATGTTCGAAGATCACTTCGCCTCCAACAGTATCCAACTGTGTACACAAACAACTGCAAACACGTCATTGCTTTGTGGGCATATATTATCCATTTGGTCACAAAAACGTAATTATTACCAATTTAAATCACTGTTGCTAATAATAAATACATATGTGGATCTCGCGCTCTTCGTCAGCCTCCACTGGCTCGTATCCGGTGACGTGGCTGGTGGGGGAGCGTGGGGGACTTCCCAAGACTCCGCTTCCTCTTTCGCTTGCGAGGGAGGCAACAACCGTGTGGACTTGGGGGGCCCCTGGGCTGTTTGTAAATATTGTATGAATGTGCGAGCGAATGATGAATTGTAAATATGGTATGAATGAAAACACTTACCTCAATTATTTATTGCCTATTAAGTAAAGGCAGATTGTAATTTCATCATAATAAAGTTGTTTGTTAAACAAAAAAATAATAGATACTATTTCCGGTAGTAATTTATTTTCTATAAATAAATAAAAATTAGGGAGGGTAATAATAATACTTCAGTTTTTGTTTCCATAATCATTCAGCTTGGCCGATACATTGATCATTGCATATAACACACGTATCATTGCTTTGTGAACATCTATTGTCCATTTGGTCATAAAAACGTAATTATTATCATCTTAAACCACTTCAGTTCCTCCGCTCTTTTAAATCATAGTATTGTGTCTTATTTTAGAAATAGTTTAAGGTGCGTTTCGGCCCTGTTAATCGAACCTTCTTTCACGCGCATAATTTCTGTTCCTGCAGAGGAATTAAAATGCAGTGAAGGTAGTGTCTAACTAATGCCGCACGCTTGCTTTGAATTCTAATACTTTGTGTTTAACTTTTAATTAATTGATTCTTATTCAGTTGCATCCGAGCAATTTTTTTCCTTCCTGTCCCTTTGTGTGTGATTGTTTTAAACATGAGAACATCTTTTATTTACTTGTTTTTTGTATCTTTTTTATGACGAAGAGCTTTATTTTCAGTACCTCTCAAGAATAAACTAAATGTATAAATAAAACCGTTCTATAGTTAGTATAGTGTCTTTTTTTTTATAATTCAATTAATCTTCTAAATTACTGAATAATTTTAATAACGGCCTTCTTTATTGCCGTTCTCCCTTTAGGCTATCGCTACTGCCAGACTGCTGGGTCCCATCTTGCCCAGGACGTGTACTAAAACAACCCAGGGCAATAGTTTAATATTGGAATCCGTTTAGGTTCTTGCCAAGTTCGAGCTTCCTAATTATGTACTAGCTGGCCACACAATAGTCCCACGAGAAGGACGCAAAGGCCATCTAAACAAATATTTGATGGCCCTATTTTTCTTCTAGGACCTGAGTTGTTGCCCGATCCAATCCTAATAAAAGCGATTCTCGGGAAAAAATCTGTAGCTGTATAAATTTGTGATTGGCAATTATAATATAAATGTTAGTCCTAATGTATGTATGGTAATTACCTAAACGAAATAAACTACTGCTGCTTCTCGTCTAATTCAAACTAAACTTAAATAAGCGCAAAAGTTCAAATTCTAAGGTTAACAGTAAAAGTATTACCTTCAATAGGTCCCTCCTATTAAAAAGATCCCTTTCACTCCTATAATTTCCAGTTTATTTTTTCCCGATTTCTTCTTTTCTAATTTACGTAATTGTTTTTCAAGGAAAAACCAAAAAAAAACAGTAAAAGTATTTTCGTAAATTGAAGTAGATGTTCCATGGTGGGATAGTCCGTTTTGCCTTCCCTTGATTGAGGTCCATAAGGGCGTAAACCCTTAATATATTAATAAAACATTTTTGATCTATTTTTGAAGATGAGTTCGATACAAAGTTAAAAATATAAACGTCTTGATTAATGATACGTACTTTTTGCTTGGAGTCTGATTGCAAAAGTCATAAAATCGAGTAAGCGACTTTGACTAAACCCATGTTTGACGTAAAAGCATTTTGTCACCTCAGCTCTAATGATGCTAAACTAAAGATTGATTAAACTAGCTAATAAACGTTTTGCAGTTGTGTAGGAGATCGATTGAAAGATCTTGGCTATGAGAATTCATGTCCTTCCCTGTCTGGTGGGACTGGTGTGCAGCTTGCGCGCCTTCGTGTTGGAGTTTTTGAAGACTAACTACTAACTAAAGAGGTCAAGGAGAAATCAATAAAACTGGCACTAACACCGTACTGTAACAAAACCCTTAATAACCATTAATGCATCATACTTGACTTGATCATAGTAAAATTTTAGTGGGATGAATTCAGTTTTTTATCGATTTTATATAGGTAGCAGTGGACTGTTAATTTAACGAGGTGACTAAAACTCTAATGCCAAAATAAAGTACAATTATTATATTTTCTAAAAAATTGAAACATTCAGCGGTGATCTGCTCCAGAAACAAGTAAATTGCATGTGCTTTAAACGAAGAAGAAAAGCTGATGAAATTTTTTTTAGTTTTAAAAAATTATTCATTATTTATATTTGAGTATTCCAATATTTTTTTGTCATAAAATTTACACTCACCAGCTCATATTTTCACTTTACTTATGTAAATAAATATTCGGATTCGGAGGTGCCTAGGGACTTGGTTCTCGCTCAGGTCAGCCGCTATGTTTCGTAGCATTACTCTAAAACAAATCTTTTCTAAGAGCTGTAAAATAATAATAAAAGTATAAATAAATGAATCGAGAAAATGATCGTACACCTCCGTGCAACAATGAACCTGGTTGGCATGCTCTAAGATCTCGACGATTTCATTAATGATATGTCATGGATTGAGGCTTTGATAAAATAACAAAAAATCATTAAATTCTTAATCGTGACATTTTGGATCACATTTTACTTTGGTCATTATTTATTACTTATGCTCTGGTAGACAGGGTACATCATTTTCACTGGACCCTGGAAAAGTACGATTTCCTAAGTCTGTTTTAAACGTCATCCCAACTCCTGTCGAGCTCCCCGTTCGGGGTCCGGATAGCAGAGGATGTTGGTTCGAATTTGGCCAGTGAGCGGGAGGCGGCCTTGGCAAGCGCGGGTAGCAGGCAGGGGCCCATTGAGCGCTGCCGACCATTCACAACCGCATTCCCTCCCACCGCCGCAGCCAAGGGCACCACCCCCTAGTCCCTCTCGGCATCATAAATCCATTCAGGCCTCTCAATTAAAATTCTGAAACTGTGAAGTTGGGACGGGATGAGGAATGATTCAACCCCCTAGGGCAATAAAGCAAGGAGTAATCAGCCAACAGCTAGCGGGCCCACGCAGCGATCAACCCCCGCCCACCTCCCACGGGCTCCCAATACGTTTATATTTCACTTTTGACACAGCTATAACTACCCCTTCGCATTGCCACCCTCGCGGGGCAGGACGGATCGCCGAGCTGTCAGAGTAAACTCACGTCACGTACCCACTAGAAATATCTGCGATGACGTTAATCGCCATAGAAAAACAATACAAAAGGAATAATTTTGCAAATATAGAGGAGTTTAGTTAGAAGGGAGAGGATCTACTTTCAAAAATATAGAGTTCAAACATCATCATCTGTACGAAGTGGATGAACCACAGTGAAGGTCAAGACCGAGTGGAGATTATCGCTTTCTGGTTTTGCTAGTCGTCCATGATGAGTGCTGAACACCGCAGACAATAACATTCATATTTTGTTTGGAATATATTTTAACTACATAAATTCTGTTTATATAAGTTATGTTTATGGTTTAAGAAATAAAATAATGAATTTATGATCAAAAGTACCACGTGATAATATCATGATCATTTAACAAGTGTAATTATCATATGTGGTTACCTGGTTTTCATCTCTCGCGGTTGTTTCTTTTATTCTAGCACCCTTTATTTATGTAAAAAAAAAAATTAAATTTAGTTTGCAATCATCCTATTTAAAAGTGGTTAAATGGACAACAATAATAATGATGGAATCCTGATAAAAATATCTCGAGAAGAGAGGTAGGACATGATTGGTTCAAAGATCATAGTCTTGTAAAATGACTATTGGACTATCTGCCATTGAATAATAAGCGGAAGATTTGTTACGCCATTTTTACTCATGAATCCTGTTTATTCACAATATTTTATTAGGTGCACGTTATTCTTCTTCATCAATCAATCTTTTTTTTTTGTTTTATCAAGCTCTTAATTTTCGTGACGCTTCTGTCTCTCATTGCTGGTGCCAATCATTCTGACAAGCTGCTATCTTCGTTTTTTTATTCTTTAATGATTATTATTGGGGAATGTTTAAATAGCATTAACTTTTTATCTACCAATATAGCTATCGACATACTTTGCATTATAATTTCGTTATTTTCTCCACCTTCTCTCTATTTATGTGTTGAGGTACCACTGCTTTGGAATTTGTATCAAAGAGCGAGGTGAGCGACACCGTATCACGTACATAGTGGCGATCGCATCTTGGACTTCATTCCTTCTCGTTGCATCTAACTCCTAATCTAATGGCCATCTAACATGGGTCTACGCGTCGGTGATATCTTGTATTTTCTTTTTATTGGGCTATCAACTTGGAGACAAACCGCCTCTAGCTTACGATTCTTAGCAAGCGTCACGAGTCCTTCTAGTTAGAAGGAAGTTCTCACGATTTTTAGGCTGTTGCAAGATTTTTCTCATCTAAAGCGTACTCATGCTCAGTCTTCCTTTGGGTCTATGGACCAAAGGTTTTGTTTTTTTGTTAGAACACCATTTAAATTCCCTTCTTCTACTGAGTACCTTCTATTGCTAAAACCATATACATCCCGTGTACCAATTGAGCTCAATGTGTCGCGTTTACATTAGCGTAATTATAGATATCGTTTGGCCTAGAGAAAATTTGGGAAAAAAATAATGTAAATATTTTATAAATGGACATGTATTTAACTATACTATACTCTTTATTGGGCTATAATTACAATCTGCCTTTTATAAGGCAATCAGTAATTGCGATAAACGCTCTCATTCATACCATATTTACAATTCATCATTCACTCATTCATTCATACAATATTTACAGACAGCCCAGAGACCTCCCAAATCCACATGCGAAGAGAAAGCGGAGTCTTGGGAAGTCCCCCACGCTGTACGGACATGTATTTAAGATTAAAACTTAAAATGTTAGTTATTAAATGTATTTATTTGATTCCTTTTTAATAGCAATCAAAAAATATTTTGTAAAACTATAAATTTGAAGCAGTAAATAAGGAAGAGTGAGCTCTGGACCCAAAGATAATGCTTTGGGCTTTAGGGAACGAGGCTTTGTTGTCGGGGCTTGGGGTCAAGACAGTTGAAGTTGCGGCTGTACGATACTGTTCCCCTTGGTACTTGAAATCACCAGATTGACTTGGTAACGTTGGCCTACCGACTTATTATTGCCAAGTTGGGCGACCACAATCCTCCTCTTGACTCTGTCGCACGGACCGTTGGCATCACCGCCTTGGGGCTATCTTTCAACACTCCTAGACTTTCCTCGACAACTTGAATATAAATTTGTAATCCATTATTCACTCAACATTGTTTTCTCCTTATTTATTTATTATTACGGCTATTTATAATAACAGAAATTACGATTTCAGAATTAAAGGAGTAATTTCCTAGCTAAATTTTAATTTCATACCTAGAGGTTTACATTCATTTTAAAATTATTTCATTGCATATTTTTTTTTACGAATACTCGTTGAAATAGTAAATTTTATTCATAATTATTCTAATCAGGCCTGGTATTAAAATATTGCTATTTAATCATTTTAAAACTAACTGGACTACCATTGGGTATAATTTTTTTTAAATAAAGTGTATTGTGATTTGGCATACATTAGAGTTTTGCTGTTTATTTATTTCTTTTTGTTTTAAATCCTGTATATTTTTTTTTGTTCAGTTCATTTTTGTGCCATAGAACCCACCTGAGTGATCACTTAGTGGGTTTTAAGTTTTCACGGATAACTCAGCGTAAACAAATATAACGATAGCAAAATTTTATAAACACGTCTGCTCAATCTTTGTAAAAAAAAATATCAAATTTTGAAGACAATTTTTCCTTTAGAGTGAAGAAAAATGCCAACTCATGTTATGAGCAAGACTCGCGTGTCTGGTTAAAATGCTATCCTCACTAATTTTATAGTAATTTAATTAAAGCCCATATTTTGGCAGCTTTTTCACTACACTAGTCGAGTATTTGCTTAAATTCACGAGAAATGATTAGAAAAAACCAAGAGTTACAATTCAAATGTGTGTTTAATAGTTATAATACGCTCCCTCAATCACATTTTGTTAAATAGTTAATTATGCATTACTGTTATTAAGTATGATTTAGTGAATTAAAGAATAAATCCATTTGTCACCTTGATTAAAATCAATATGATCATTCAACATTGTTTCTCAGGTGGTTGTTTTATTTATTTTTTATATAACTAGGAACTTTTTTTGAAGGCATGACGTAAAATATATCAACTTCAGTTTTGAAGCATCTATGGGAACGGAATCTTCCCTCAGGGTGAAAAGAGAATAGGGACGGCATTCCACCCGGATGCCAATGAACTAAGCGACTTCGGAATTCGGATAGGTCACATAATTTTGGAGTTACCGCCTTCGTATGAAATGAGCCCGGTTAGTGGATCCAGTATGACTACTGATCTGTATGTGCACAAGAAACAGGTGGATGGAATATAATGGTATGTTGCATAAAGTAGTTTTGCAGAAACATTTTCTCAAGGTTAGATCTCCTGATTGTTGTGATAAAAACTTAAAACAGATACACTTAGATTTATACTCATATAACAATATTTTTTTTCTTTAATTAAGGGTAATTGTCTTCTACATATACAAATTAATGTTTCTTGTTCTGAATTTTAATTCCAAGGTATACTGAATAGGCAAGAATAGGAAAAGTCGGCTGATGATGTCACATAAATAAAAAAAAAAAATTATATTGGGAGAGAATCCAAGATTTGTAAATATTTTTTCCTTAAATTTAATATTGATAGAATCTTTGCCATTTAGTTATTTTACCTTATTTATAAGGTCTGTGTCCAAAACACCGATCGAATCTATTCTTAAAGGTTCAATCCCGAGATTGGATGACATATCCGGAGTCCACTCGGCATCTGCAAAATGGATACCTGACCCTTCAAATGGCTTTGGATGTGTTTTTGCGGGGGGGGGGGGGGTCATTGTAGTTGAAGACTCGTCGTACTGGCCACGCCATCATCCTAGTAAAAAGCTCCCGGTCGAGAACGAGTACACTCCTGCCTATGCCCGTTCCTCTCTCCAGATGAGCTGTAATGGTACAGGACGTGCGTGACACGCTGAGTGGAGGGGGATAAGTGAAGGGCGGATAGCGCACCCGCTTCGGCTAATCACCGAGCGAACCAGATTTATACCCGGCCAAGCCTTCGTTATTACTGTAATCCATCGGGGCCACGACTTTTCATCCCCTAATTACAGCCGTTCTCAATGAAATACAATTACGACTGCTTTACTCGGCTCTTCCCATTCACCACCATCCCTCAATAACACAGCTAGAGATTCTCCTGCAGGATACGGGACTTCATTGGTAAGCACGATTTAACCAGTGAAAACCTGAACTTCTAGTTCATTACTGCCGCCTCATCCATGGAGCTGAATTATGGAGTTAAAGTGGACAATTAAAAGTATTTCGCGATGAAGATATCATTCTGCATGTTTGCTTACTATTGTTATGTAATTATTGTATCACATCTTGTTGGACTAAAAATAATTTAGAAAAAAAGATTTTTTTCTAACCATCTTGTGATATGGATTGACCACGGTCAATGATACACTTAACATGAAAAACCCCACTCTCTGCGAACCACTCACTTATGAAGGAGTAATCAAGCTCTGCTCCTATTTGTGATGTCCCAATTAAAAAAAAAAATATTCATATCCTTTGTTATTAAAGATTATGGATTGGAAATTCAATATATGTATATTCTGTATAAAAGAATCTATTTGCTGTAGGTCAATATTACATGTCCTGGAGCTTGGCTACATTTTATACCATTTTACACTATGATTTGCAATTTTTACAAAAGTATAATATAGATTATAAATTCATTGTATATATATGTTAAAAAAATTATGGGGCTCACCTTATGAATCATAAAACGTAAAACTATTTTAAGTTTTACCTTAACCTATTTTTCCCCAACGCTTTTGTGGCCATTGATGTGGGAATGATGGTGGGGTGTCCGTGGTGTTCCCGGATGTCCGTAATATAATAATACTAATAATAATAATAATAAGCGTCCAATAAAATCCGCAGTTACGAGTTTGATTATGAATCACAAAAACCGAAACACTCCGGAATTAAACTATAATTCGAGTCAAAGCAACCGAAATTAAATTATATCTTTGATCTTATGCAATTATAGACTACAGACATAATAAATATCACCTTGTTGAGGTGGAGGTTTGGGTACAGGGCTAAGAGGGTTGTACTTTCGGAATAGACTGTTCTGTATGACCTGATGGTCCCAAAACACTATAAGCCTTTAAGCACTATAAGGACCCAAAATATGTGGTGATAGTACTACTCAGTGACAAGATGAACACCATCTTGGCGGTGCTTAGCAATCAAAATAGTATTCTCGAATCTACTCATATAATATATCACCACAATATATAGATTTAAGTTTCCGGCTGCAAAAAAAACTTCACGTAGTGCATATAATTATTAAACCATTATAACTTCTTCACGTAATTTTCGAAAAATAGTTCGCTGTTTTCTATAATTTGCTACCAATTCAATTCAATTTAGTTCTTAGTCGGTGCAAGTAGATCTTCATTTACTTTTTCGGTCGTTTTAAGCTGTCGCCATCAGGTGCTAATACGAACCTAATAATGTAAAAACAAATTAATATACATTACTCGTTCAAAGTTTAACTCAAACTCGTTTAAAGTTTTTATAGCATCAGTTTTATGACAAGTTCTTTTTTGGTCACACTACGTTGTTTAATATCAGTTCTAAACAGTGATAGCTACAATCCAATGTGCTATTTTTAGTCGGGCAGTAGTTTGGGAGACACTTGAGAAAAATATTGTTCATTCAAACTTTATGTTTTAACGTATGTAAAATCTTTTCGCAGTGATCACGACCCTTTTTACTATTCTATATACAAATTTTAATGTTGATCCGAATGAAAAATACGTCAGCATTTTTATCGCAACTGATTCAAAATTTTTCGTCCATTTCGGATCTTCAGTGAATTTAAATTTCAAAGTTGTACGTAAGCGTTGTGCAACTATTGGTAGTTTGAATGCAAAGCGTGGGCTTGTGTTGTTACTAGAGAATCCACCAAAGGAAACATGGGAGCTGAAGTGCTACCCACGAACTGAACTTCTAACTATCCAATTGAATATTTTACAACCATTATAAGACTTCCTTCATATAAAAAAAAAATTTGTATTCTATTCAAAAAAATCACGATCCAATTTTTAATGATTGCAAAAAACAACAGTACGACCGCCCTTACCGCTATTTCGAGGTCTAGTTGGTTTTCAAACTGAAGCAGCAAACCTTAAGTTTTTGTCTGTATGATTGCGTGGCTGTTCTAAGGAAATCATGAAAAATGTAAAAGTTTTCATAAAACATGAGTGTCAATAATTAATTAGTTCGTATCAAAAAGTTAATAAATTTTATACAACTTTGAATAAAATTAAAGTTCTTGGCATCCTGGATAACAACAATATTTCTTAAAACTTATTATTAATAATTACAAAAATCATTAAAACTATCACTTACACGTATTCGAAATTTTTACACAATCGCTTGATATTGTGCATGGCAGTTCATTTTGGTGCCCCTTTAAGTAATAACTGCTACATGAACAATAATAATGATCATGAAATTTTTTTTAGCATATTAACTAGGATATTAAATTAATGAGCTCGAAATCATGAATATGTGTTGTGGTTTATAATTATGTTAACTCATTGAAGCTGCCACAATTAAACTGCATTCCATATTTACCGGTAACCTCCGTTTCATATAGAGGAGAGAGATTATTATCTTTCGTAAAAGTTTTACCTGATGAGAAGTAAAAAAAAAAAAACTCCTAAAAACAATCATTTAGGAAATCTCAAGTTATTGGGCGCTATTTTGTCCCAGTGGTCTTTTGATGTTTTACAACTGGCGTCCGAACAATTATACTTTCAAAATAATTATATAGCTCCCCTACCAAAAAATATGAAGTGTTCCTTTTAATATTCTTTCATGAAATAATAAGTCACACTAGGGAAAAAACTGCGATTGTACAAACAGTTAATAAAACGAATTCGGTACCTACAGACTAGAGCTATGGGTGACAGCTAGTAAAGAGTGTCCCAGAATTAACGCAAGATTTGAATTTGCCGCCATTTGTGGAGTAAAGTGCTGGCAACCCTAAAAAAAACAACAATTTGACAGCTGACAGTTTAGGGTCAGTAAAAATGGACCGTTACACGATAGAACAATGTCTATTTATTGTTGAACATTATCTTAAAAAAGAAATAATAAAAGTTTGGCGGCCGCAGTTCGAAAATTTCATACAAAATATGGTCGGAATAGTATTTTGACTTCATCAACTGTGAAGAGATTAATTGAAACATTTTGGGAGACTGGACCAGTTGGAGACACTAA
Source organism: Acanthosoma haemorrhoidale (assembly GCA_930367205.1). Taxonomy (NCBI): domain Eukaryota; kingdom Metazoa; phylum Arthropoda; class Insecta; order Hemiptera; family Acanthosomatidae; genus Acanthosoma; species Acanthosoma haemorrhoidale. Next base: position 79,753,247 of record OV884015.1, on the reverse strand, counting down.
ACACAATGGTCGTCCAAAAACAAGCCGTTCAAATGTCAATATCGAAGCAGTGCGTGAGAGTGCTGTTGAAAATCCAGGAACATCAATTCGGCGTCGTAAACACAGTTCTTTGTGCTGAAATTGGATGATATTGATGTGGCCAATATGTGGTTTCAACAAGATCGTCCCACATGCCATACAGCCCATAAAACAATTCAAATATTGCATGAGACATTTCCAGGTCGTGTACTCTCTCGTTTCGGTGATCAGAATTTGCCCCCTAGATCGTGTGATTTAACACCTTTAGATTTTTTTTTTATGGGGTTATTTGAAGTCAAAGGTGTATGTCAACAAGCCCACATCCGCCCGTGCATTAAAAGAGGAAATTCAACGCTGCATCAACGAAATTCAACCACATTTATGCCAAATGATCATGGAACATTTCGACAAAAGAGTGCGTATGAGCAAAGACATCGAGGCCAGTTGCCCGATTATGTTTTCTATTTAAATCAAATCTTAAATTAATTCTGGGACACCCTTTACCTTCGAACATCAAACAAATCATTGGTCCGGAGATACGAAAGGACCTGAAGTATGCAAAAAAAAAAACCGTACCGCGATTTCTCTTTTGATTTGAATCGGGAGGGTAGAAAAAGGGTACCCTCAAGGAAGGGGTGGAAAAAACCCGGTGCCGGTGTTGGCAAGAGCGGGAGGGGGTGCTAAATCGCTTGCGCATCGTACATTTGACCAGTAAATTGTCCATTTCTCTCCAACGATGAGTCTTAAAAAAATTTATTGGTCTCAAATTGTTTATTTTTAAATTCTTTACATCTTTTATTTTATAAAAAATATTCCTAAAGTTCACCGTTTCTCTAGAAAACGCCGCAAAAGCTGAAAAATCTAATGTAAAATTTAAGCCTTCTTGATTATATGACGGGTCAGAGAGGGTTTTAGTACTGACAAACCCAATAAATATTGGGTAATTATCATTAGCCAATTTAGTTCTGGCAACTTGCATACAAACGTACCTCTCTTTTCGCCTTCCACTCAACTTTTCTCTTGAACTCCCCAAAACGTTTTATTGAGGGTATACTGTCTATTCTTGAGTCTCAGAGGAAGTTCCCTGCTAAAAATTATAATATTTATGTTCATGGCGTACACCAATGCTTGTCCTAATACCCTCAAGATTTTTAAAATTCCATGAAAACCTACCCAAATGATATTGTCAACTCCTTATCCGGTTAGAGTCCTCCATGACACCAACGCCGGTGGCTTCACGATCTAATTTAGATAGACAATTATGTTATAGGAATTTTACATAATTATCATCTCAACTAATAATGCTTTTCAAGTCAATTTTATGTCAAAGAAATTATGATATTTTGATTCAGCACTAACTTTTCTCTTACGCACTGTTTTTGAATTAGGTTCCGGTGTTTCTATTTTAAAAAAAAGACAAAAAAAAAAAAGGCTACTTTAAGTATTCGAATGAGGACAAGTGAAACTTGAGAGTAGGCAGTATTATAAATCATGCTAACAAGTCTATTAAACAGCCTTCGAGGAGTGACTTCTAAATAGCGGTTATTACACGAGCGAGTGCGATTAATCCCCTCAAGGAGGTGAACTGTCCACTATTTATGACGCTAGGCGACACTGATGGAGTGATGCGCTGCGATAAAGGGGAAAAAAAGCAAGGTTGAAAGAAAGATGTATTGTCCTGAGGAGGTGTAGGCAGGGTGGTGCAATAAAGCTCAGCCGGAATATCTGAGGCCTGTCCCCCACAAATAAGGTGCTGGTGCTCCCGTGATTGAGAGCCAGCAGGTGGAGTAAACACGTTTCACAACCACCTCTTCGCCCACTTCTTTCAGGCCGAAAACAAAAATAATAATACACCTTCACAAATAGCTCTTACAATCACATCCTGTATTTTTCCAATTACACCTCTAGTTTTATTGTACCTACTGCTATCTCATTTTTATTACAGCTCTTCCATATTGTAAATACCACTCTCCGGAATTGGAAAGTTTGGTTTATCTTTTTAACATGTATACTAGTTACTATTTAATCTAATTACCTTTGGTCAAGGGCAGATTACCCTTAAGATCTCGGTAAATTTGGATTTATAAAACAACTGCCTCACGGTGGGAGGGATGAATTCATAGTGTTGGTGAAAGTAAAGTTTTATGCAGGTATTGTGGACTGTAGCGCTGCGATCTCGTAGAGATTGTAATAATAGAAATAAATTACACCTTGAATTTCATCCTGTATTAGATTAGATCTTAGATATATAGATAGAAAGCTGTACGGTGCCCCGCTATTTACCCACTTGACTGACAATACAGCCAAATGTCTCCAACACTTCCAGAATGGAATCATGCGAAAAGTGGTCCGACATACCTCTTTCGAGAGGTTGAAGAACGCTGACCTGCACCCGTTGCTTGGTGTGCCGTCGGTGGGTGAGTTCATCCGCCGGAGACACATTAAGTTTTTTGACTCGTTGCAGCACCTGACAATTCCAGTGTTTAATACTATGACCCCACCACCCCTCCCGCATCGATGGCAACAGACTGTCGGGGAAAAGTTGGGATAGGAATTAGTTTTAAGGTTGATCAAAAAGGTGAGCCCCATCACCTTATTAGTCAGTTTAGTCAAGTCACGTAGAATGTATATCATTATACTTGTTTATTCATTATATAATTTCTATAAAATAACAAAACCTGTGTATAATGTAGTGATGCTACAGGAAATACAAAATAATTTGTAAATAGATTCGCCTGAGGATCTATAATTATCTGTAAATTTAAAGGGGCTATGAAAAAAAAAAAAAAAAAAAAATCCTGTATTCCTTTTTTCATCCGCCGATGACACATCATGTTTTTCGACTCGTTGCAGCACCTAACAAACCAAGTGTTTAACACTAGGACCCGCCATCCCGCATCGATGGCAACAGACTGTCGGGGAAAATTAGGTCAAGATTTTGTTTGTTAGATGTAAGTTAGTTTTAAGTTTTATGATTCATAAGGTAAGCCCCGTCACTTTTTTAACATGTATAGACAATGAATGTATAATCTATATTATACTTTTGTAACAATCGCAAATCGTAGTGTACAATGGTATAAAATGTAGCCAAGCTGCAGGACATATAATATTGACCGATTGTCAATAGATTCATTTATATAGAATGTATATTGAATTCCATAATTTTTAATAACAAGGGGATGTGAAGAGGAAAAAATGTATGCCTTTTTCTAACGTCACCTGATTCTTGATAACTCTACAGCGACTGATTAACAAATGAACGGATATTTGTATATGTTATTAAAGTGTCATTCATTGGTGTAATAAGCGTACTATCATAGCTGCTAGTATTCAAAATATGAATGGGGCTATAGAAGGGATTGTCATTGGCCTCTGAAGGAGCCAGGTGAATGGAAAGGAGCTGGCGACTTTTTGTCTGTGAGCGTCCCGCGGGGAAAGGACATCGGGGCCGTAGGCTGCCGAGTCGTGGGACGCTGTCCTATTTCGAAGGTGGCGTTGAGAATGTACGCAACCTCATGTTCAACCTACAGGAGACGGGCGTAAATCCTATAGCGGAACTTGCCCAACCTTCCCAAACGTACCGGCTGTGCGCTTTTCCTTTCATTCAATGGTCGATTAAAAGTATCGAGGTGATTGGTAACAGTATAAAAAATAAATAAATGAAAATACAACTTAATTGTAAAGAAATACAAACCCTAGTTGATCGTATCGCTAACACTAGTCGTTGATAGATGCTAAGGCTTGATACCTTGTTAATTACTGATGAATGTAATTAATGAAATGATTATATAAGATAAGCTCAGGTACGTTAAACAGGTATAAATTAGGTACATAGATCTAGTAGTAATATATAATAATAATATCTTTATTATGACTATAATACAAATTATAACAAAAAGTGGGTTCTTTGACAGTATCAGTATCCGCTTCAATGTACAATGTACTTATAAAAAAAAAATATACGTACATACATAAAAGACATATATTTAGTTACCATATTTAATTAAATAAATGTCAAGCAATACAATATCAAGAAAACAAAACAAAAATTTGCTAGTGAAATAAAAATAAAATAACTACACAATTACACTCACTATTACACAATCGTGGATTCAGAAATAGATGAGTTTTTATACCTGGGTTCGCACTTAAAAAAAAAAAAAGCCTAAGCAGATATGTACTGCTGCATAATAGTAACCTATATTATATAATTGAGTTTTTAAAAATCAATAATCTTGATTTGAACTCATTTAATGAAGGAGGGTGGTGAATGGAGACGGTGAGTGCAGAAGTATATTGCTAAGGAATTGCGTAGTATTGTAGATTATGGGGAAAGGTAAATGAGATGGATTGCCGAGACCAGGTTTGGTGTAAATGAACGCCTTATTTGGTGCTACATACAGAGAATAGCTATGCAGATTGTTGGCTAAGGTACAGTTTGTAGTTTGCAAGAAAAAAGTATGGATTTGCGACGATGGAGCATTCCTTTTTAAATGTATATGTATGCATATATAGTGTATATGTACTTATTACATTGTATTATGTACATATATGTAAAGATAATGTATCTATTTAATTCGAATTTGCCGCACATTTACGAACGCGTTATTCGCGCCTGTTGAATCATCTTTAGGTGACAGTGTTTAAGAAAGCTGTGGAAAGAGGAGAGTGCAACATAGCGAAAAAGAGTACAGTGATTATTAAATTGTTTTCTTAAAGTGGTTGAAACCTTAAAAAAGGGTGACATTAATTAAAGAATAAACTTTAATGCCGTTTATTTTTGTTACAAGAAGAGTTTGTAAGAATGTTATGGATAGTTTTCTTAATTAAAAATAAGAAACAATAAACGTTCGTCCTTTTGGTACAGAGGAAATCAATATTTTCTGTTTTTTTGTCGTTTCCCTATTGAAATTATTATCCCTTATATATAAATTAATGTATATATATAAATAAAAATACCATCATATCACAAATACTTTCCTGGTACCTTCCTCTACAAACTTTTCCTTACCCAACACCCTTCATAACTTTTCTCCATATTTAGCACCAAAGTAGACATTCATTTAAGACAGTATTTTCTTTGCCTGTTTGGCTTAAGAGTTGGCCGTATAGTAACATCCGCCAATACTTTCACCAACGTCCAATAATATGTACATGGTATGATTACGTATGATGTACAAGACCAGCCGTTTACCAACTGTGTATGGTGGGGCTAACAACTATGAGTTGGCTGTGGTGTTTGGCACATTGCAAAGTATAATACATATAGATTATTCATTAATTCCATTTCGTTTTTTTTTTTCCTTTCGTCATTTTGTAATCAATAAAATTCTGAGAAAATGCTTGGAGCTATTCCGCGCCTTTTTAACCTTGGCGCGTTGCCCAGTTTAGGAAGTCATCCGCAATTTTACGAAGGCAATTAAACTCAAAGTCGGATTTAATTGGGATTTTTACGACTCTTTTGACTGTTCTGCCTCCCGACATACTTAAAAATATGTTTAGTTTATTTTACGATTGCTATTTAGGTATTTTATCCCTTAAAAAAAAAAATAAAAAAAAAACATATACAAATGATTTACGCTATTACAAATATTCATGCATGCAGATACAATATGATTGCAAATTATTAACTAACTTTTGTCCTATAAATTAAAGAGATGAATTAAATTTAAGTATCATATTAAAATATTTGAAGAATTTTGAGATCAGTTCTATTTGCATTTGACTATGGGTACAATAATGCTTCAAATTAATGTATATTTTGTATTGCTTTCTCTCATGAAAGTTTTTATATCAAGAATTATATGAGCGAAACAGTTATTACATGAATGTGAACGATGTATCACCGGTTGCCGTGGAGTCATTGTAAATATGTAAAAATATAGAATATAAGATAGACAGAATTATTTAGTTAGCAAGTTTAGTTATAGGGGGAAGAGGATGCACACCCCTTGTTCATATAAATTAAGATAGTAGATTTAGGACTTGTAAATATTGTAAATAGTAGATAAGTTAAGATAATAGGTTAAGGATACTAGCTATAGGGGAAAAAAAAATTATATAGCTAGTAAGGATTGTATAAAGTAGATATTAAGTAACAGTGTTTTTGTTTCTTTTCTTTTCTTTTTTGGATTTATTTTTGTGTTGGCTTTATAAATAAACGTCAAAACAGAATAACATAAGGTGCGCTGACCGGTGCAACAATCCCATTGCATCGGAATACGTGCACCGCAGGCTACGTAACCCCAATGAGCTCGCTTCACGAGCTTGTGAGGTAAGCCCGTTTGAGGTTCCACCTCAGGAAGGGGGAAAAAAAAGAAAAAAGTTATTAAATGAAGTCGTTATAACCGTTCCTTTTTTTAGCTGCCCGTTTTATGTCTGATGTTTAAAATATTTTTATAATATAAAATATTGTTTTACTTTTATGTATTTTTAAAATATTGTTAACGTAACTAAATTTCTGTCAACTTAATTATTTTTGTTTTTATGTTTTTCCTACGGTAAAATCCATCACTTATTTCATTACCACTTAAAAATAAAGGCAGTTAATACGTGTGTACGGTCTCAGTGTTCAAAGCAAATAATATTTTACTTGTGCTTCTGAGCTAAATCATAAATTATGTAAATAAAAAACGTAAAAAAAAATGTATGTTTTATAATTAAGAAAAATAAGCAACTAAACCCCACAAAAGTGACAGTAGTATTAACAATTAGTGCTTTAAAACGATACCCATAAAAGATAATTCAGAATTAGTAATTAATCAATTACTTGGGATTTCCTTCAAATGGCGTTACTAATTTATTTAATATGAATGAAAATTCTGGGTCCCAATTTTGTTTCATCCACTTGAAGCTCCGCAAATTTGAAGTGCTGGTCATACTTCCTCGCCGTGGGAGTTCTGTTGTCCATTTCCGTTCGGCGCATCGCAGGAAGGAAGACAAACAGACGGACGGATATACGGAGGGAGGTACGTAATTGCTTAAAACGTCGAAGACGTCTTGTGGTAAAAGGCCCAGTCCCAGCCCTAAGGTAACAATGGGACCGGCGAACAGTTAGAAGGAGGATTACAGCGAGGAAGGGTGGAGACAGGAAGGAAGGACAGACAGACAGATTAGACAATCTGCCACTTGCTATGACCCACCTACCTCTACCTAAATGTACCTGACTCTCTGCCCATTCACGACAATCCCATTCGAGGAATGGCGCACCACTTAGCACCCAATAAAGGCTACGTACTTTTTTCAAAAGTCATTTCCGTTCTATTTTCCTTATGCTCCTTGCGCTCCGTTCTTAAGGACCGTTTCCTCCCTGTTTTATGAGCGGGAGTCGTCGGCAAGACGTGGCCGGCTCGGTTTGTTAATATTCGATTGCTTTCCACTTTCTTTTATGAAGAAAAATCGTTGGATTTTTGTAATATTGGATATTATCGTTGTTAAATATTTAAGTGGTAAGTGAGGAAACGTACCTGTTTGGATTATTTTAATTTTACTTTATGCATATTAATGTATATAATATATATGTATCATCGTATATATGTATATAATATATATATATATATATAAATGTGTTTTCACCAGTAAAGTGTTCCAAAATAGATGTCTTAGAATCATAAATAATTACCCTAGCAATAATAAAGTCTTGATTGAAGTAAACAAATTATTATTAGTAAAAATCCTACTACAAAAACAAAGAAACAAACAAATTAAAAAAACTATATTCTGGAATAAAAAAATTTCTTTATAATATATAACGACCGAAACCTTATGTTTGAGTAATTTATCTATGTTAGCAATATTTTGACTTGGATTCCCCCTAGGATTCCATTTTCGGGTTATCACTATTAAAGTATCTAGAATATAATCAGATTCTGGTACTTCGTGCAACTTAACTAATTTAGTGTCATTTATTTAGTTTGACAAATACTATAAATTATTTTATGTGTTATAACTGACTAAGCTCTTAACTGTGTAAGTTAATGCTTTACTAACATATCTTAGATGAATAGTTTGATCTGAGTATTACGTATAGAATTTCTATTTATTTTTCATAATGTACTGGAGGCCTCACTATCAGATTATTGTACTTCGAGTGACATATTGTCCCCCAAAAAGATTACCGTGTCTGCCAAGAAGCTATAAAACAAACACGTGTCCCGGGCATCCAATAAAAACGGTTCGGGATGTGACTTTTAAAGATTGTGACTTTTGATCTTCTTCTTTTGCCAGGCGTGCTTGGTTACTTTCTAGTTTGGTTGTCAGCACGACTTCCCTTCAACACTATAAAAGGTTATCCCTTTATATAATCATGCAAATTTCAGCCTCATATTTCATTCTGTTGCATAAGAAAGGAATTTTCTTCTGTGCCTTCTGGTTATCTTCGGCGTGGGCGTCCATTCATGCCTTCGGTCTTTCTCCATTCTGCCAGTTTCGCATTTGCACCTGTTCTCTCTCTTGTACCGAATTTTTCTTACTTTGAATTATGTTGTCATTCACCCGTAACACCTCATTCACCCGTAACACCTCATTCACTCGTTACATCTCTAATGATGTAACGAATGTTAGTCATTGCCAAATTTTCTTTCCACCGACGATCGATTAATTTTTAGGTTCATGCAGTTCATCGTTTTGTTTGTATTTCACTTAATTCAGCTTTGTTTGTCAAAGCAAATATTATTCATAAAAGTTTTATATTGAGTTTATTAATACTGAAACCCTTTGATTGATTCATCTTTCATTTTGTACATGCGAATGCTTTAGACTTTAATTCTGTATATTTTGATACAGAATATATTTTGTTTATTTTAATTGTGTATACGTTTACACGCAATGAGTTTCATTTGCCGCCCCGATGATGCTGAAATTTAAACTTCTATAATAATGATGAGTAATTAATTAATTAGCACTAAAAACATTTTTGTAGCATAAATAAAATATCGTATCAAATTGACGATCTTGACATAATGATTAATATTATATAATAGGTGTCGAGTGCCATTAAATCGTCAGCGATGATCGTGTGATCCATCAAGTTTGAGCTCAACTTCGATTTGATCGTTGAATATTTTTCAAAATGATGTAACGTAGATTTATGTATGTGATTATTAATTCAATTCTTGCGTACTGTGGTGCGCGTATGTGACAGACAGTATTTATTTATTTTATTTTTTTTTAATTTTCTTTCCTTCACATTTTACATTTTTAATTGTCTGTTAAACTGGTACTACTCTAAATTTTTGACCAGAAATTTATTTGTCTTGGTAAACCTTTATGGCCAACAAAATTGGCTTTTCAGTGACAAAAAACTGTACTAAATATAAAATGTTAACAATATTAACAGCTTGGTAGTACTGAATATTTATTCCGTGCGTATTGAGATAAGAAAACTTATTTACGTTTTTCTTTTCAAATTAATATTGAATTACTTATTGTATTTACATGATGTAGTAATTCTTCTCATGTTATTGTGCATAAATATGTCCATCCATACATATATAATATTATTATAATATATTTACAAAATTTTCTACATGAAAGAAAACCAAACAAGAATGTTCATAAATTAAATAAAATTTTTTACAAATTAAAATAATCTTTAAGCTCATCAAAATCAAAGATTTTAATTTACCTGTGTATGTATACATGTTCAGTGCACCCTTCAAATGATAAGAAATTTTTTGTGTCCTTAAAATACAATTGATCTATTTCTATTTCTTCCTTATCCCTCAGTGAGGTGTTATGGTTCATGTTTTATCTAACCTTTTAACCGGTTGTCTGAGTGGGATCTTAATGGTTTTTTATTTTCTTGGTATTCTTCTCTGTTCCAAGTGGTAAAAGCTTCGCGGTACAAACTAAAAAGCTTCGTAGTACAAACTAATTCTTAGAAAAAGAAAAAAAAAACAGAACAATAAACATTCTTCCGATTGTGACAGCCGAAGGTGTGTTCGTTCCATTTCTCACTTGCCGGATGGGACCGTCACAACTTCACCCTTACTCAATGGCCATTGTGGAAAAGCGGGCACTTCGATTTGGAGTGGCTATTTCGGGACTGGTGCTAAAAAAGGCCGGTTTTCGTTCGTTTTATAAAGGTCAATTGTTTTTGTACCATTTTAAAATAAATAATAAGTACAATGAAAACTATACCAGCCCACTTTCCACAAAAATTAACTGTTTTAATATTTACATTTATACGTTATTTTTTAATTGATAAACAAACTGTAACTATTACAATATATTAGACCAGCGGAAGTAAGATCAGTTACGATTTGTTCATAAATGAAAATAACACGTAAAATTTTATGTTAAAATTAAAACAATTAGCTTGATATTTTTGGAAAATGGACTGTTAAGCTATATTTATGTTTTTTCCTTTCTGAAAACTCATATATATTGGATAGATATTAAATTTTAGATAACGCGATGATATATAACTTAATATAGCTATGTATTACTTAATATTAACTATATCTGTACCTCGGAGGGATACAACACTATGTCCATTTTCATAACTTTACAGGAGAGGAGTTTTAAACTTTTTTTCAACAAAAAGTGTTATTGGCACAGCTATTTATTGAGATGTAAATAACAATAAATAGAATGTTCTGGTAAAATATTGTTTCAATGTTGAAAAAAAGTTTAAAACTCCTCTCCTGTAAAGTTATGAAAATGGACATAGTGTTGTATCCCTCCGAGGTACAGATATATAACTTATATAGCGGTCCATAACGTAACTTGAGTCAGGGCTGATAGCACCCTTCTGTTCAAAAGAAATAAATGAGCGGATTTGCTTATATAAAGCGGGAAAATGTCTTCTTCTCACTGCCTGTGGTTTTCTTTAATGGTTTTGAACAATAAATCTATGTATTATGGAGTGTATTGACCACTGCACCCATTCATATCGTATGTGGATATTCATTCAATTGTAGCAAATAAGAAATATATTTTGAAATTTTCAAACTATGCCTGGTTCACAAATCGAGGAATTTTCAGATTATCGGTTTGTACTAAATGGGAGTGAAATAAAGATATACTAGTATATTTACCCCAGTTATTTTGAGATTATTTCGTTGTGCCAGTAATAATTTTTTTTTTTATTTTGATTGTATAAATATATACATATATAGTAAATAAAACCTATATAGCTGGAGAACTCGATTTAACGGTTTAAAATTAATTGTACTTTTTTGTATTTTATAAATAATTTTACGCCCTGGTAAATTCTATATTTTAAAATATATTGCAGCTTTAAAAATGAACTAGATTTGGTAACAGCCAGTAATAATATTTTTTTCATACAATCGGTTGGCATTCAAATTAATTGGTTACTTAACATCGCGTCACCTGCCGTGGTTATTGGTGACGACTCTTAGGTTTGTGAATCGTTGATGATTCCGATCTCTTGTAGCTCTTGATGGTGTCCTTTGTTTGAGCAAGCGGGTTTGAAGTTTTGATGTTATTGTCACGATCCTTTCAGTATTTCGGGCATGCGAACGAATGTTCGACTTAAGAGTGCTCCAAACAGATGTAGATGCGTCCAATCCATTGTCACGTTAACGTGCTGCTCTCTTTTTAGCGAGGTGTCCATGGCGATCCTCGAAGTCACTCAAATGACTTAAGCGCAATGCCTTTCCCTCCTATTTTCTCCTCGTCATAATTTTTATCTCACATTTGTCTTCTGAGGCAAATGAGAATTTTGTGAAAGGTTGTTCATCAATTTCAGCTTCTTTTGCAGCTTTGTCAGCTTGTTTATTGCCTTCAATTCCTACGTAAGAAGGAACCCTATAGAAATCCTTCTTCCGGTCAGCTAGTTCATTAATAATGTTGTGAAGTGATTGCTACAAATAGTTCGTTGACCATTTATTTTGTATGTTCTCCAACACAGATTTGGAGTCTGTGGTGGCGACTGGTTTTTAATTTTTGCTGATTAATATTAATTTATTGGATGTTTTCTTCCCCAATGGATAATATTAATAACTACTGCCCGCTATAAAACGCATTGATGATGGGAAGCATGGACACTGATGATAAAGACGTGTTGAAGGTATTAAGCTTCCATAATCCTTTTTCTCCTCGTTAATTGTCTTCTTCATCTTCCGGATTTGATTACTGGTATTTTATTTCCCCCTCTTTCTTTCTTTTTAGCCTTTTTCATCCCCGGAAATTGTCCTGTCATTTTCATAAAGTGGAAGACATTTCCACTTCTTTCTGGAACCTGTTCGAATCTCTTCCTGTTTCGAATCTTCAACGGGCCATCTTAATAAATGCAATCATTTCTATTTTTAAAACTCATTACCTAAGGTGAAGTGGTATTTCTTAGGCGGAGTAACGAATTAAGTACCGTGTTTTCTCCCGTTAGAAGTAATAAGCTCTTCAAAGTGCTAATATAAGAAAACCTTTTTGCAGAAAATGAGATGAAAATGTTTTGACTTCTCCTGCTTTGAAGATTTCTAATGACTTCATTGCGCTAAACTCTCAAATAGGTATCATCACTGGGCCACATCATTCGAAAAGTCTTCTGATTTTGAATATGTTGCTGGGCATTGCCTAAAACTCACGTGCCAATAGTTAAATCTAAAAAAACAAATACTACTCATGAATTATAAAAAAATAGTTCTGTTAATGGACAATGTTAAATACTCTGGGAGATCTATGGATTAGTGGCCTCGCCAAGTTTTTTAGGCCAATTTTTCCGACCACTATCTTAGAGCATTCTATCATATAACAGTAGATATGGGCAGAAAATATTCTTCCTATGTGCCTGGCTACATGTAGCATTCATTTTGAATACTAATGATACAATAAATAAATGAAAGCACAAACCTTAGCTATAAAGTGATGGTAATATTTGCTTTTAATTATTGCTTGGTGTTTCTTCATGCAACAGACAAATTATATACATCCATATAAAAATATTGACAGCAAGCAGATAGGAAAATAAGTTAAAGATATATATGCAATGTACAATAATAAAACGGAAAATAAAGTTAATTTAATTATAACATTTCACTAATGTGCAACCCTATTTGTTTATATCGTGAAAGGCAATTGTCAGGCTACCCAGTGTTGCTCATAATTTGGTCAGATGAAGTGCGGTGAATTGTTGTACTGGCGTAAAAGTAAAATCTTTTCCCTTTAAATTACTGTGTTCAATAATCTGGTTGCTCATTTGTTATTTCTCTCGAAAGTTCCTATTTTGTCATGATTTTCATCCTAGATCTTAGCGCTGACTTGGTTACTTCGCTGATTTTCTTTGAATGGGTTACACAGTATCTCGGTGAAGATATGCAGGTAACGCGGAGTATTATGCCTGAACCTTTGAGTATGGAACGAGTTTGTTATCTTTATTGCTGAGGACTATTAGCGCTACTATGGCACTGGCTTCGGGTATGGTTGGCTGGCCTGAGGAGTTGCCTCCCATTGAGGCTCGTGGAGATTAGATACTTCGGAATGAAAAAAGACCGAGAACCAGTGACGAGGTGTAGCGGATAGCCAGCGGTATTACGATATCCAGGTGAGGCTTCGCCGAGTTTATCTTGTGGAACCAGTTTCGCGTATCTGGCATAGCTCCCCTCCCTGGCCCCCATCACCATATTGCCGGCAGGAAATTCTCTCTCTCTCTCTCTCTCTCTCTCTCTCTCTCTCTCTCTCTCTCTCTCTCTCTCTCTCTCCCTCCTCCCCCCTCCCCCACAATAGTGTTTCGTCTTGTTGGTAACCCAAAAGTAGAGTTCTAACATTTACAAGACTGTTGATGAGGGGATGAAACTTGAACACGGATAACATACTAACAACTTAGGCTACTGAAGCCAAGAGCTTATTAGCAATAAAACACTTCGTTGACAGCCACCATGCAATAAATAGCGGCGAGGACTATTTTATAGATGTTCCAAATGGAAACGTTTTTGCGAAGGCAAATCCTACGGGCACTTTCTCCACCAATTACGGAGATGACCTGAGTTGAAGCATGGGTTCATCGAACATTTTAAGAAGCCCCAATTAAAAAGCGTAGAAACTAAGATTGCAGCTGCCATCGAGTGGGCTAGTGTTACTCTACAGCGGATACGGGGCCAAAGGGTAGTGGATTAGCTTGTAAGGGAAGGAGCTCTTACTTCTGAGATAGGATCCAAACTTATTTTGGGAAGGGTAAGGATGCTAAGTCGATTTATCATTATCCAAGGGTGCAGCAGCCACATCACAATCCTGACGGTAGCCATTATAAACACTCTCGCGAGAAAAAGTTATGATCTTCCGTTCGAGGAGTGACCGTAATAGAATGCAAAATGTCCAGCATTGGTGAAAATCATTTGTATGACGGTGGATCAGACCTTGGACCATATTCTTCAAATTCGTGTCTTGGATGAGAAGAGACAGGTTATATGGCCCTAACCCACCGAACCAGCGGCTTTTTAAGAGAATCATCGAAGCATTAATTTTGTCTCCTGACCATTTAAGATAAGATCGAAGGAAAGATCCTCAGGAAAAGGTAGAAGTTGTTGCCGAGATTGGCAGGTGGCGCTAGGCTTTAACCTCTTGACCTTAACTTATGTTTTCTAATCCGGTTCCGCTATTTGTTTATTCAAAAACATACTAATTTTTCCGCACGAGGCTATGTGGAACCTTACCAGACCCTTTCCCAAACATCAAATCCACAGAGGAGCCATGAAACTCCGGGTTTTCCCAAGAGGTAGTCACACTAGGCTGTGAGAACGGCCAAATTAAGGACCTTATAAAGATGAATAAAGAGTTTTAGTGAGCGAGATGGCTTGGAAAACAAATTAAAGTATTTTCGATAAAAAAGCAATACAAAAACTAGTATTTATGTGATAGTGGTATGCATTGAGCATATTGTTTCATATATCGATTAGTTTATTCCGAGTTTTATTACACTGTATTTCAAACCGATGGCATCCCACAAAATTTATGTTTACCCTTAATTTCATTAGGAAATATTATCCAGATGCATTGGTTTCAACGGCACAGAGCATACACGCGGCTTTGGCAAATAGTAAAAATCTGCTATAGGAGAGGCCGTGGGAGAGGTGTGGCGTGGACGAGGCTTCGGATATCGCTCGTGACTCGTTTATTGCAGAAGTATCCATTCGGCCCTTATGCGAGCGGCTCCAGCCATGACACTTGCTCGCTCTTGCCTCCTGTACTTCATCTCTTCCTAGCCCCGGCTATTCCTGCATCTTCCCATACCTTTTGGACGACTCCTTGATTGCGATTTAATGCTCTACTTCGATAGGAATCGCAGTGCCCGAAGGGCGAGTCTAAATAACTATTAGCCAACAATTTAATAGACTTTGTTGCCCTTAGCATCAATGAAACATACTCTTTTTTATATTCTTCTTCGAGGATGTTTTTTTTTTGTTTTTATTGCTAGAATATCTTTTTATTGAAATAAAATTACGATCTACCGTGTTGTTCAATAAGTAATCGTGATCAATGGTCAATCTCGAATTTGTAGTTCTGCAATCACTCACTTATCTTTACGAGATACACAGGCCCAGGGACCACCCAACGCGGCGTGATTGCCAGATCAGGATATGGGACAGTGGAGATGACCAAGAGCGTGAGAGTCACAGACGCTCATGATATGATTAGATACCTCCCACTTTCATGAATTCATCACTGCTTTTTTAGTCTTCGAGAAGCTTTTAGGGAAGCGTGAAGCTTAATAATAACTGTGCTAGGGGAACAGGTGAAATTCCATGAACTTTGAAGGGATGATATCAAGAATGTAAGTTATTAACATCGTTATCGTTCTGTTGCTGACATCATTATTGTTCTCAGGGCTTATGACTGTTTCTCGCTGTGCCTCCTATCTATTCAGTATGTCCAGTTTTTTTTCCCCTTAACCCCTATTTTATTTATTTTAGCTTAAAATCTATATAATGAGCTTCCAAACATTTTAAGCAGTTTCTGTTAAAACTGATATCTCTGATTATGGTTAAAAATTATATAAAATGAAGGGAACAGGTGATGGGCTCACCTTCTGGATACATGAAGGGACCTAAAACTACCTTACAACTAACTTACAAACTTAAACCTAAAGTATTTCCGCCTCGACTGCTTGCTGCCATCGATGGGGAAACGGAGGTGGGTATGTCTTGTTAAACACGGGGTTTGTCACGTATTGCAGTGAGTCGAAGAATTTGATATGTGTACGGCAAATAAACTAATCCACCTTAGGCAGCTCAAAGTCTTAGTGCAGTTCACTAATCCCCCGATGCTGGAATGAAATGTCGGACCACTTTCATGAGTATTCCGTTCGGAAATTATTGGAGACGCTGCAGTCAGATGACTACAAAGACCGCTTTGGGTGCGGTGCAGCGGCACCGTGCAGCATAGGCTGGCCTAAGTATGCTCTAGTACATCATGAGCTTAAGTCGCATACATAGAGGATATCAGCAGATGGGTGAGCCGGTAAGACTTCGTGCGTACTTGTTTTAATTTCCACAAAAACGGAGGTGTTCATTTCCAGTTTTAGTTTGACTTTGGGTTGAGTAGTTTACTTTCGGGGGATATATGTCCTAGTAGTTGTTTCTGTGAAAAAAAATTGTTACTTTTACCACAACAAAAAAAAAATACAGAAATAATTAACAATGGGGTGTTATTGTGAAGAGAAACCTGCAGTGTGTTTTACCGAAAGTTCCCGCGGAATGTCTCGAGTCATCCAGTCGAAACGTGGCGCCTTCACTGCCGTGGAAAAAGTCGGAAGCTATTATTTTGGCATTTTGATATTGGCAAACCTCCCTTAAGGGGAATTTAAAAAAATTACAGGCATTATACGCTATTAGGCCGCTATTAAGGTAGGCAATATATATTTGGAAAGAGAGGCCAAAACGGCTATTGGCCGAAGTTACAGGTAAAGTGACTTTCATGAATTGCCGGGTGGGTCTTTAACTGTGGCGTCGTCTGCTCGGGCCTGGACTCGTCATCAGGCTCGACCGCCTTCTCTTCGTGTTTGTTCGGTCTGCCTCGTTTCCTTTAGTACTTACTTTGATAACTGTAATCATTTTTAACTTTCCTGTCGTTTATACCTGTCCCTGGCTGAAACAAATAGTAGATTTACTCGGAAAGCCAATATAATGTCATCACCAGGGAAAACCTATATCCCCGTTACCTGCTAATAGAAAGAATACGATGTCAGAAGCTATTCGAGGCACAATATCTTAGTATGGTAGTTCTCATGGTAGTTCAATTCGATTCTCCGATAATACTAAAAATTAAACCCAACAAAAATAATAAAAATCTTTTTCTAGCTTCGAGTGTTCAATGAAATTAATGTTTTCGATGTCCTGCTATCACATCAGCAGTAGACATTTCGCTTATTCGGGCATCCGAACTACGAAGGGGACTACGATTCAAACATACAAAATACATAAAATAATAAGCAATAAGATCGGAAACAATTCAGACGAATAAAAAAACACATCCGTGAATGATACGATGTCAGAAGCTATTCCATCGAATTTGCGTTCAGGTTTCTCCAATCAGCAGCATTCCCGGGCTAAGTTAAGTATAAAACTATGATTAGTTTTTCAAAAAAAGCTTATTCTTTTTTTTTTTTTGTTATTCTTTGGATTGTTGTCAATCTTATTATTTATTACGTTTAGTATGAGGCGGCCTAAATAAACGAAACTCCGACTGTTCATGTAATATTAGGGAGACACTTCAAGCTTTTTTTGAAAAACTAATCATAGTTTTATACTTAACTTAGCCCGGGAATGCTGCTGATTGGAGAAACCTGAACGCAAATTCGATCGAATAGCTTCTGACATCGTATCATTCACGGATGTGTTTTTTTATTCGTCTAAATTGTTGCCGATCTTATTGCTTATTATTTTATGTATTTTGTGTGTTTGAATCGTAGTCCCCTTCGTAGTTTGGATGCCCGAATAAGCGAAATGTCTACTGCCGATGTGATAGCAGGACATCGAAAACATTAATTTCATTAAACACTCGAAGCTAGAAATTTTTTTTTATTATTTTTGTTGGGTTTAATTTTTAGTATTATCGGGGAATCGAATTGAACTACCATGCAAGATATTGTGCCTCTAATAGCACAGGTTTATTTAAAGTAAAGTTGCAAACATGGCGTTAATTATAGTTTCAATGATTTTCTTGTAGTTATTGATGAAAAAGACAGTAAGCAGATAACATTTAGGTAGTCAGCTAGTCAAGATCATTAATTTGATATCATTCTCAAAATTATAGAAAATTAATTTATATTTAAAACCAACCGCTCAATTGATGACGTTCGTTTTTTATAGAGAGGGAAAACTGATAGATTTTATTCCCATCCGGGCGTTTTTTGGTCATGGGGTCAATTTAACAAATCAATGGCATAAAAAAAAAAGTAAATAAAACAGGTTAAATTATCGTCGATATATAACGTTTAAATTTGGCAATTATCAAGTGGGATTACTGTTGGTTATGTTTTGGAAATTTTTATTAATGTCTAATTTAGTGATTAAAATATCTCCGTTTAGATCCGTGTTCCTTGTTTGGTATACAGAAGTCACTTTGAACTTTGTAATTTAGTATAATTATACCGACTTATCATAACGAATCAGTTGAAAAAATGGGCCGTCACAATTAAGCAACTATCAGTTATCGATCTAATTTATTTATAATCGATTTATTAAGAATGACTTTACTTAACCATAAATAATATCTAAATGAATTTTAAGTTATTTCTAATTCCTCTATCAGTGCTCGGGTTTTTTATTTGTTCGTATATCTACCACTCCTGACCCTCATCTTTGATGTTGGTAATTTCTATTGAGGTGTTCTTAATATATCTGCAAAACTAATAAAAAAATCAAGAGTTATAACACTCCTGAACATCTGATAAATAAATAATTTTCAATTAATGATTTCCTTAAGAAGCAGGCTGTTAATGTTATATATTTTATATCACATTTAATCACGATACGGTTAAAGCTGATGCCACGTGCTTCTGTTGAAAACCTCTGTACACTCAGCACTTATAGAGCAGAGGCGATGAAGAAATGATACTCCATCTCAGGCAAGCAAGTTCTGCAAGGCTGATCCTGCGCAAAGTGGTAGCTATATTTTAGTGTCAGCGAAAATTGATGGCTTCATCAATTATTTATTGGCCAGGCTCCCGGCTGAGGTGTGCCCAGATTAAGTTTAATTATACGTCTAAATGTCTGGCTTTGAATATTTTTATTTTTAATAGCCCAGGCATACGCGGTTATACAATGTAACAGTTCTTTTTTAATTATCATGAGGGGTGGATTGTATATTTGTTCCCTGAACGGAATATTGCTTTATCCCGAACGATCTCTGAGGTTGCATTCCCAAGAAGATGAAAGCTGTTTTTTTTTTAATAATTAACTTCATTGTGTATTTTTGTATTTACTAAATTTAAATATCACGTAAAACCCGAAGTAAAACTATTTTAATTTAGTTAATTTTAAGTTAGTAAATATAATAACATAACTTTAATTGTCGACTTAAAACTTTTCAACGTTTAAAACAAATTGTTTTCGTTTTAAATATACCTTCATTAGAATCATATATTTCCTGTATGACATAATGTCCGCCATGCTTCATTCTTACGAAGGTACAAAGCCCTCCTATTCCAACACTTGCCGTCTTGACAGATGATTGCTATTTGCTAGATGTTTGGCTGGCACCTTCCTTGGCTTTTACTATTGTTTATTAAGCTTGTTTTAAATTGTGTATGTATTTAAATCTCTCTTGGACAGCCTCCGCTGGTTCTTATCCAGTAACGCGGCTGAAGGAGGAGCGTGAGGGACTTCCCAAGACTCCACTTCCTCTTTTGCATGCGAGTGAGGTGACAACTATGTGGATTTGGGATGTCTCTGGGCTATTTGTAAATGCTGTATGAATGAGCGAGTGAAGGAAAATTGTAAATATGGTATGGATGTGAGCATTTAGTACAATTATTTATTGCCCAATAAGGCAGATTGTAATTTTATCATAATAAAGTTTATATATATTTATATAAAGGTTTTCTTTCGACGTTGTATTGCGTTTTGCCGTATTCATCATATTGTTTTTTGTCCTCCTTTTAAGACTATTTTCTGAATCCAGTTTAACAATCTTTTCTTTTCTTATAGAGGTTTTCATTTAGTTTGTTGTAAAATGATCATAAACCGAGGTATGCACTCCACTGATTTTCTTTCAAGTACCAGGCAATCTAAAACCCATTGACTTGGAACATATTACGCGTCACAACCCTTGACAGGAACCGAAAAAAAATGTGTGCAGGACATGCTTGTAATATAACTTGTACAAGATATTGTTCTTCTACTGTTTATTATTCATTTTTTATGTGGGGTTTGGACGGCTGGCAGAAGCGTGGCTAAAATACATTACCAGGGTAACCAGGTGTATCGAATGAAAAAAGGTGGCATTGTTACACGCACGCGCCCCTCCACTAACTCATTTGTATTTCTTATAAATAGCTATAAACATTTTTATGGGGAGGTTTTGGTCTGATAGTTTTGTCTTGTACAGTTTCCTTAGACCCCCGTCCCTTTGTGAACTCAACAAAACAATCTCTGACCATATTAAATGGGATGACACACTTTTTTTTATCTTCTTTTTGTATACGAAAGGTGTAATAATCCTGTGCTAGTAGTGTGGAAAGAAGACAACATAATTTACTAAAATGGTCCGTACTTTTCTCTACGTTCACAAGAGAAAAAGAATTGATAAACTAACAAGAAAATACAAAATAACCTGTATTTTGATTTATTGCTGTGTGGAAAATAATGATAATCTCCTAAAAATACATAACATACGTTTTTTACCTGATCATGTCTTTTCATACTGCTGTGAACATTACCGTCATAATAACAGCTTATTTAATTGATTATAATACATAGTATTGCCCAGATAATATAAACAAATTCCATCTATATTTAATGACTAAAATTTACATTTCAACGTTTTTTTCCATTTATATTTCTACTATTTAAAAATATGGTTAGTGATTAGAAATCAAAATGCTCTAGACTTATAACAGACAACCTTTGAGAGAATGATCTTTATTTTAAACAATAACTTATAAAATTATTATTGAAATAAAAATTAATATAAAGGGTGTCCCAGAATTAACGCCAGATTTGAATTTGCCGCCATTTGTGCAGTAAAGGGCTAGTAACCCTAAAAAAACAAAAACAATTTTACAGCTGACAGTTTAGGGTTAGTAAAAATATTAAACGATAGAAGAACGTGCCTTTATTGTTGAACAATATCTCAAAAATAATAAAAGTTTGGCGGCCGCAGTTTGAAAATTTCATACAAAATATGGTCGGAATAGTGTTTTGACTACATCAACTGTGAAGAGATTAATTGAAAAACTTAGGGAGACTGGTATACAGTCGAAGACACTAAACACACTGGTCGTCCATTTCAGACGTTTCCAGGTCGCGTACTCTCTCGTTTCGTTGATCAGAATTGGCCCTGTGCATTAAAAGAGGAAATTCAACGCTGCATCAACGAAATTCAAACACATTTATGCCAAATGGTCATGGAAAATTTCGACAATTTGCCAGATGTGTTATTCCATAAATAACCCTATCCTATATACTTTATAATTCATTAAAAAAATAACAACAAAAATACTAAAAACTGTGTTTTCTATTTCAATCAAATCTTGCGTTAATTCTGGGACACCCTTTATAAATGTAATTCGTAAATTACAATTAAATTGAAGAAAAACTAATATCACATTTAAATTAACAATAAAATAACATAAGATAATAATTAATCTAAGTTATTGAAATTAGAATATTAGTAAATTGGGATATAATAGTTTAGTAGTTTAGGACACCTCAAAAATTGTATCTTAGTCTAGTGAAGGTTCTGAAGATGTGAAGGGGAAGATATCAACTTTATAAAGACTAAATGAGATCTCAGATTCACCGGATGGCAGTTTTTGTACCTCTTGGCTCATTCTTAATTCATAACGTTTAGGAAATATTTCCATACCGAATTTTCATTTTACCTACTAGGATAAATATCTTATTAATAAAATTGAAATAAAAACATATTCGGAGCCTTTCGAGATCTGGGTTTCAGAATTGCTTTCGTGGTACAAGTGAGGTCGATAAACATTGATTTAGCACTTGATTCTGTTGCTATTGATTGACTTTTACGTGAAGGCATTAAAGAATTGATGTGCTCTGCTTGAAAAAAAACTGAACGGAGGTATCCGTTGTATTGTTTAGCATACGATATCAATATGTCTCCCGCATCCTTATGGATCTGTAAATGAATTTACAGTCAGCGCGGTATTTCTCTGGAGTCTTGATTCCTTCTAAGTCGAACGGAAATTTCCTACTTGAAAGAGTTTTGTCAGTGGATGTTTTGTCCTTGTCATTCCATAATGACTACCCGAGCCTGCGGTGTCACCTTCAGCTCAAAGTTGATGTTACATTTCATATGGACGTTAATTTAAAATCCTCCGGATGATAACCAATACTCCCTTCTATATCAACAACCCTTCACGCTGATCTCAACATCCCATTTATTCGAGATCTAACCACTTCCACTGTACTCCCGTCTCATCCCCGGCAACTCAGAGCCACACTTAAGCTACAGGTGGCCTCCCCTAAATTAGCATTTTGTTTACAGCGAGCTCTGAGTGATTAAGTTACTTGCGAAGTGGGCTCAGCTTACGAGCCTTGTCTTCCCCAAACAAGTAACAATCCGATACACCGAGGTTCTAAGGTCAGCTTAAAATGCAATGCATTTCATGTAAGCATTCAAATAATAAAAAGAAAAAAATCTTGAAAACACGTGTGGTTTAGGGATAGTGCAAGGCAATTTATTAGAGATGACAGGGTCCTCCAATTTTTGCTAACAGCATTCCATTATTACAGCTATTGTTGGGTCCCAACTATTTTTTTATTATTTTTTTTCACTCACGTAATTATAACGATTAATTTTATTTTATTTGTTAAAAGAAAAAAAAAAACAAGATTGTATTATTTGTTGTATTGATATGCATAATTAGTAATTAAGGTTGTTTACGTCTAAGCAAGTGATAAGGTGACCTCTAATGCGATCGGCAATTGTTTTGGCATGGCGGATCAACTCCGATCGTCATCTAATTACTGGCTCAGTTCCCTGAAAGTTGTGAACGAAGAAGGACGCTTGGAAATTTGTTGATTGATGTTGACCCCAGATTCACCCTACTTCTTCATCGCTGACTGTACACCGGACATCCACCACCCACCCACGCTCCCCATTGTTTGGAGAGTGAACATCGAGAAGAATTTTTCTTCTCCACTTTGGGATCTCCGGTAAGCGGTTATTTTGATAGTATACACACCAATTATCTCCAGATTCAGCTCACATCATCCTTTCACTTGCAAAGAATAAAATATTATTGACTTTTGGTGATTGACAATGTTAAATTTAGTAAATATAGGATTTAATTAATTTTTATTTATACTAAAGCGTAAAGACATTTATATTTTTGGTTATCTATGTTTCTTTCATTTTATTTTTAGATTAATAACCCCGTTACTAACATTATTTTTTTTTGTTTATATATATACGATTATTACATATGTATTGCCAGTTTATAATTTTAGTTTTTTTTTTGTATAATCTTTCCTCAATTATATTTTGTGTAAACAATCTTGTTTTTTGTTGTTTTTCTGGGAAAATGCAGGCATCCATTCTTGTACTTTTTTTCTGAATTTCACAGCCGGTAATTTGCAAGGGACAGAAGTTCGGCGACGTAATTTACTAGCCCCTTCTTCCACAGCTATATTCCACAACAGGTCATCTTTCATGGGCATAGTGACCACTAGTTGGTCTTTGCTTTCTCTATAAATTCCCGCAAGATATTCGTATAGAAAATAACTTTTTTTCCGTTAGACTGGCCATCAGGTAGCCGTTTTGTACAGCTCAAAAACACAAAATAGAACCTATTCAGTGTTAACACCGTTTTATCTCATGAAATTCATCTCTGTGATGGATTAACTGGTGAAACATGCTGCTTTTGGTGAATTTTCCCAAAACACAAGTATCCAAAAGCATGTAAGTGTAGTGTGCAAGTATGAAATATAAGTAATTGCAGCAATATGCGTAAACTGTTCTATAAATAATAAATAGATTATTAAAAGATAAATCTAGCTTCTTGTCCATAGGGAATATTGACATAACCACTCAGTGTTGGAAATGTATTTATTATTTTGTGTAGTTATTTATTTTATAGTTAGTTATGTTGTTTTTTGCTGCTTTTGAAATATATTATGGTGTGTTTCAGGTAAGATGTACGCAGTGCTCGGAAGGCGCCAGGGTCGAGTGCTCCACGGAGACATGACGCAGGGGTCTGCTTCGTTTGCTGTCACCGCTGTTCTTCCAGTCATCGAGTCATTTCAGTTCGCACATGAGATAAGAAAGTCGACGTCCGGCCTGGCCAGTCCACAGTTGGTATTCAGCCACTGGGAGGTAAGCTTAATACTCCATTACCTTTTTACTACAATAATGAAATATTAGCAAAAACCTTGAGGCATACAGAAGACGAAACATTATAACAGAAAAAATATAGCTTATCATAAATAAATATATATATTACATTTATATGTAGCAAAAGTAGCGCAATTTTAAATTCTTGCATCAAAATATTCAAATATTAATTTCTATAATAAACATTACCATTTAATTATTTGATAATTAACTTTTTTATCTATCTATAATTAGTTAATCACCGTCCCTACAAGGGGTGACATTTAATGCGAATTGTGAATTCCTGGGCCTAGGGATTATTGTAAAGGTACCTATGGTCCCAAGGTCATCATAACGTCGGCTGACCATTACTTAGCCACCAGCATTATAATGCATCCAGCCCTTAATAAAGATTGGTAACAGATTAGAATTTAATTGAAAGATTAAAATCAAAATTGAATATGTCTGGGGTTAGTCCTCTTTCGTTCACCAAAGGTAATTCGTGTCAGATAGATAAAAAATTATTTATTAAATATCCACAATTAAGAATCAAAAACCCTAATCTTACCTTTAGAATTTCTATGCATTACCTCAATTGAGCAAAAAAAAAAAAGTTGATCACTAAATAAAAAATTCAATGCTCTAAAACTTTCATTCAACGGGTATTTTCATTTATAATAGTCGTTTTCAAGTTAAAATCGATTTAAAATGATTGTATACGATTTTGTAAAAAAAATCAGCAAATCAATCGTTTTTCGACTATCAATTTTGACTCTTCTGCTTAATTGAATTCAACGTTTGAGATTTTACGCAGAATGTAATGTTCTTTAATTAAAAAGTTCGAAAATTTAGTCCTCCCCCTTCGCCTTGGTTCACCACTTGAAACGGAGCACAAACTTAGGGAACTTTTATTTGAAGTCAAAGGAACAGATTAAAACCATTATCCGCTTTCCAACACTTACTTGCGTCCAACTACGGTGGCCAAAATGTTTTGATTAACTGACCTATAGCTATCAGATGTTACAATTTAGTTCACTTTAGGCTATGAGGTCAAATAATTCGTTTAAATCTTTAAGGTCATCATTGATTGATGTATCTGCTTCCGAATAGACTATATATTTATAACTTTCTAGTAGTCTACAATGAAATAGTTATTGGTAATCTGTATCTGTCCTGTTGTTGCCTGTCCAAATAGCTTCTACTTCCTTCGTGTCCGGTCAGTAGTTAAGTCAGTTTTTATTTGGTATATTCTTTCTGTTTTCTACTGACAATATCCATTCGTACAATTGTCGTTCATTGAGAAGAGCGATATACCCCACCATGTGAATTACAACAAGTATTTCATCATACGATGCAGCTTGTGAGGAATCTGCTCAAAATTTCGCCTTAATGTCAGCTAGCTAATTTCCAGCGACACCGCAGTGAGCTTTAGCCCGCATAATACAAATATCTTTTTCCCAAATTACTTATCTTTATATATTTATCTTATTGTCTGTTCGTTTGTGATCTTATCGTGTTAAACCAACCCCTACAGCCAGGCCAAGCTGCAATAAATAAAATAAGTGTGTGATATGAAAGTTCTGCGTTCAAATCCCTAAAAAGAAAGTGAATTTACTTTCCATGAATAGAAGTTTGATTTCTAGGGTTGCTATAGTATTTCAGCCCTAAATACATTAAATAAATAGGAGTCTGACGAGTTTATCTTCTTGTAAGTGTATTTCAACACATTCGGTAGCCTACACTGTCAATATCAAGTGCTTAGAACGCTGCCCACTCAGCAATAGATCAGAGACTCAAATAAACATTATTCTAAGCACTTGATAGTGACACTTCGAGTTGCCGGCAGCACTTGTGTTTTAAAAAATATATACTTAGTTATGGGAAGACAGACTGATTGACTTACCGTTAACTTCATATGAAAATGATTTATCTAACAAAAGGAATATATTATTCATTTGTTGTTCTTTTGGGAATAATAGTATTTGCATATTAACGAGTCGATTGTAGGTAAAAAAAAGAACACAGACAAATAAATTAATTGACAAATAAATATTTATGAAACTACATTGTGTACTAATTTTACGCTTGGTAATTTGCTGAATAATAATTTTTAATGCAGAGTGAACTATCTGTGAATGTTGCATTAGTTGAATGATTAAATGAATAAAACGAAGAAGAAGCAATTAAAAAAAAAATTGTTACAACTTTAGAAAAAAAGGATTATTTGTGTGAATCCATTTCCATTTTAGGTGGCATTTTAGGTTACCGTGGATACGGTTGGTGGATGGATTCAGAATAAGGGGATTCTCGTGTTCAGAATCTTCTATAACCGATTTCAATTAAACTGTGAAAAATATGAATATTTAAATCGAGGTGCAACGTATATTTTAAAACCTCAGTTGGTGCATTGACTAGTTTTTGAGAAAAAAAAAATCAAATAATAACTAAAAAAATTAGTTAATTTTATGGCGTAGTTATATTTTAATAAGAATGATTATGAGTTACTAAGAAATAAAATAATTCCAAAAATTGTACAGATAGCTTACTTACTGTGCATTCACAATTATTATTTACTCAGCAAATTACCAAGCATAAAAGTAGTACACAGCGTAACTTCATATATTTAATAGTTATTGTA
Source organism: Acanthosoma haemorrhoidale (assembly GCA_930367205.1). Classification (NCBI taxonomy): domain Eukaryota; kingdom Metazoa; phylum Arthropoda; class Insecta; order Hemiptera; family Acanthosomatidae; genus Acanthosoma; species Acanthosoma haemorrhoidale. Next base: position 79,726,132 of record OV884015.1, on the reverse strand, counting down.
GTTTAATATATTTTATGTATCATCCATTAATTTATTTGTCTCGATTATTTTAACCTACTATTGACGTGTTACTGTATAAATACTATTATTCCCACAACAACTAATAAATTAGGTATTCTATTATTTATTTGAATCTACATGTACACCTAATGCAGTTTAATGGTAAGTTTTCAACTGCGATTAACACTATAGAAATTGAATTGTAGCAATGGTTGTCTATCTAATATAAATTACCAAAGAACATTGAACCAATTTCACTCTAAAACTAAATGAAATATTAATCAATTTTAAAAAAAATAAATATAATTTTGCCCCTACTCCTTCATTAGCAAATTAGTAACCAGGTATTGAGCCAGATGTTTAGGGTAGGCAGCATGTATACAACTGATTCATGAGTAGGCAAAAACGTATTTTCCTTTAGTATAGGAATAAATGACATAATTAGGTAATGTAATAGGTATACTTTGTTAAATGTATCTTTAGGTACCAAATGTACCTTAAAAGTATCCTAAGGACTGAAAAGTAATTGAAAAATTTCATTTCTTTACTTCATTTCTAAAGTAGATCTTCATTGAGATTCATGAGGTCCAATCCTTCGGTTTTGTGATGAGCGTTCTACTCTCTGTGTAATGCTGAACAAGATATGCTCACTTGTAACGTATGCCAGTGAAGCCTAGGCAATGCCAATGAAGGGAAACTCCACGGAAAAATTATTTTAGCTGGGTCATCGGAGAATCAGGAAGAATTCGGTGCTGATGTCACTGTGACAGGGGAACCTGACCTGGTAGCTACCATAAAAAAAAGAAGACTGTACTGGTTCTGGAACATGGAGAGGATGGGAACGACACGACATTCGAAGCATATTCTGTTTTGTTATCCTGGAAGTAAGGCTGACCACGCATAAGAGGCCAAATGACGTGGAGGGCGACCTGAGAAAGATGGGTGTTGAAGAAATGTTGCAATGGACAGAAATGGGTGGCAGAGGATTGTTGGACAGGTCCATGTTCTCCCAAAGACCTTAATAATGCAGATGAATGGAACTACTCTGAACTCAATACTTGTGTAAATACATGAATTAACATATAATTTGTTCCAGGCATATAACTAAAATCAAGAATAAAGGAGACTCATTGTGTCTAGATCTTAATGAAATGAAAAATGTTAACACTAAAATACAATTGTATGATTTCAAGATTTTTTTTATATCAGGTGAAGCATCGGAGTTTTTCCATAGTTTCATAATTGACATTTTTCCGGAGCTATCCTATTTCGTTCGACTCGTCATTATTTCAGGACCACCATTCATCTTTAATATTTTCATTTGTAATTGTTTCAAATTTCCGCATTGTCAGCCAGATCATCTTAGACGAAAATTCAATTATTCCTTCTATAGAACGGTCTATGAATATGATTGAGTTTTTATAATTATTTCTTTTATCATAGTGTTTTTATTCATGGAACCTTATTGATTCGTGTGACCGAAGTGAGATTTACTTCGTAACAAAGTTGCTTTAGTACAAAATAACAAAAGAAGAAACTAATAATTAATTGTAATAACTTTTGTGTGGCCAACGTTTTTTTTCATTCTTTGTAGTGCAAGCGCTTTTGACCATGTGCTCAATCATCTTCAGGTGCTTAGAAGAGGTGCTTAACTCGCATATTTGTCGCAAGGTGACACGCGCAACACTGGATTATTAGAAGAAAAACTGTGTGCAGATAAAAGTTATTTAATTTAATTTTATTGGTTTAACCCACATCGGCAAATACTCCAAAGGAAAAAGAAACTAGTACTGTTACTTACCTATAGAAGTTTTAAGATCTCAAGAGTTTCGCACATAAAAGACCCCTGTAATAATGTCACCTCAATTGACTAGATCGGTGCTTAACCCTAAACAATGGGTTAGGGTTAAGCATACCCTAACACTGTGGGCCACAGGAAGTGCGGAATGCTCTAGAAACACCTTGGATGTCACTGTAACCCCGTACATTACATAAACTAAACAAATAAATAAAATGTAAGTACCAAAGTAAAAACAAATTGTTATACAAAATATTTACTAAATAAGTTGACATCGACTGAAAAAAATAAGAGTTTGTTTGTTCACTGTATCACATACCACATCCTTTCACAAATTCACATTCCTTACATAAATCACATCTGGTAAATTTGTTATTCCCTCCATTTCCGAGTAACGATGAATGTTTGTGGACAGGCAGGTTTGTAGATTGTTTTGTGGAAAACCACATCCGCCCCCCCCCCATCAATGACAATAGTAATCTCTAGAGGTTGTAACTTTGCCCAGGTCTATATAAATGTTTGTGGTACGTGACTTTACTCACACGCCATACCACATAGTTTTCTTTTTCTTTTATTATTTCTACTATTTTTTTAGGTGGACCATAATGCGTTGTCACATCTCGGCATTTGTGCTTCTGACGCTCAGAAGCCTTATGTATCTATATCTGTTCCTTGCGACTGAATTTTGTTGTTTAAAATTCAACAGTTATATTAAAATGTGACATAGCCTATTTTGCATCAATTCATAGTAATTATATAAGAATTAAATTGCATAGAGTACATTTTGTACACTTTTGGTGCATCAATGGCCAAAATCGTAAAACCACTAATTAACTTTGTACTTATCATAAATGGGAAATTGCCAAATTTTATTATTAAAAACATGGAAATCTTTGCTCGATACACATCTGTTTATTTCTTGTTATATCTACGCGATAAAAGTCAATATTAGCTGGTCTCTTATTATGACACTTATCTTATTATTACCATCACTTATATTTGCTCTTTTTCTATCATTCTTCTAGACAGACCAATATTCCGCCAGTAATAAATATTAAAATAAAAAAGTGCTACTAAAAGGTGGTACAGAAGATGAAGTCCCCCAGTCCCCCCCCCCCCCATTTTCTTACATATAAATAAGTGGATATTTTAGTTTTTTCATCTATTTTATTCCATGATCTCAGAAGATCCCGTATTTGGGCACGAAAATAAAAATGCTTATAAAATTTTTATAATAAAAATCTATGATTTCTAGTTGAGTGTCCAATTAAAAACCAACCATAGACTTCCAAAAGCCCAATTAAATAAAAGCACAAACGTCACTAACCCCGATCTAGCAACTTTCAAATTCAATCACTGATTTGTTTATAGGTATAAAATTTTTAATAGCGGTTCTGTCAGACGACTGATAAAATTATTGAACGGATCTGTCACGGATATTAATGAGTAGATCTGATTGCGTAAGAATAGGTTATATTATTTAATGTTTTCCGTTTTATTTGAATTCTTATTTCATATGCTATCATTTAAATTATTATAATACTTATAAATAATGGCAATGCCACTAGCCGCCGAAAGCGCTTGTATGAGGATAAGATGATTTGTAGGTAGACCATAGAGAGGGGTACATTTCTAACAACAGTGAAGTGTTATTAATAAATTGCTTAGTAATACAGAAATAAACGATTTTATGTCATCAGGATCAGATCGAAGATCTTGACTGGACTACGACCGAAAGTGAAATTGCTTAAATATTTTTCGGAAGGATTGAAATGCTGCATCTAGATTGTAGACCAAGGAGGACCAGCACATTTCAACTTTCCTTTTTTTGCATATGATTGCTCGTTTTATATTTGCACACAAATGGGTAAACAAATAAAATTCCTTAAAAATTATAATATGATAAGGAGGTGGACCGCGTGGGGAGACAGATGCTAAGTGCCTTCCAGGTAAGGTTCACTCATCGCCCTCTTGTCGGCCGGACTCTCATTAGAGGCATCTGCACGTGGCCAGCTCATCCTTCACACCGCCCTCCGTCATCTTTTTAGTTTTTTACTTCCTCTTTAATGGCATACTGCCTTTTGATTGGCTCTCTTCTTCCAGGTACCTCCACCTCCGGTGTTTTTCAGCCGTCCTCGCTTCTAACCTTCATTAGGATGTTTTTTTTTCTTTAGTTGGACCACTCTATTTTTTATTCTTTTGACATAATCATTTCTAAGATATGAAATGCATACAGTTTTATCTTTCTTTTTTTTTTTTTTTTTCTTATCGAGTTGTCAGTTAAAGAAAACTTATTCGATTGTTATAAAACTATTTGATTATTCATAGCTATCGTCTGTGCCGAACCTTCATTAGGAAAAATACTTGAGGTGAAGTACTGCATCATCGATATAGGATCTACATCAATTTTTGGTAGAATTATCTAAGAAAGAAACGTAACCAAACGAACACTCATTTTCAGAGAGAATATACCATCAAAACTATAATGAATACAAATAACACCCCCTGCAGAACACTGATGTAACGAATTTGCCATGATTAACGAATAATTTAAAAATAATGCAATGAATTTAAGCTTCGTAGATAAGGAATAAACTTTTATTAGAAATTGGTACATGAGGTAATCTACTCATAAAAATTCTATTTCGTCATAGGACGGTTAACCACTTTAAGACGTAACAGTTCAAATAAGATCAGTGGATTTGTCCACTAGTTGCTATAAAAATTTGTAGTGGAGTTCGATTCATCACTGTTCTTAATTGAAATAAATCAAAAGAATGAGAACAAACGTCATGTCAACTGTTGTGTTAATTGGTGACGTCTTTTAGTTTTTGGATGCCTTTGATGATCTGGATTTGTTTTAGATACTGAACCATATTTGAAGCTTATGGGCCAGGCTTGCTGGAGGATATTTGACAGAAACCTATCACCCGTTCCTTTACGCTAAGAATCCTAGGCATGTAAACCTATGTTCGATGGTAAGTGCGGTGTATGTAACAGCAACCATAATCCGCATGTTGGTCAGTGGAGTCTATTATTGTTAAACGGCTCCCTCAGTTCTTTCCATGAACATTAAATCATCCACTGTATCCTCCTTAAGCCTAAATCTCTTCAATGGTACAATTGCGATTGATTGCTGTTGTAGTTAACAAAGACTCATTAGTGAGATATAGTGCTGTGTCTAAGTCACTGAGAGCGAAGTAATCTGCTCAAGTTCACCCGGCCTCTACAAAGTAAGAACGAGGGATAGCCGTTCGTTCTGGTACGATTCTGGCAGCTGCCTCGCTAGAAGTATCTACGGGAAGTTATGTAATCCAATGCACATTAATGGATTCCACTTGTTTGTGATACTCTGTTGGGTATAGGTTATACCACTTAGTAAATTCTGCTGATGGCAACACAATCTTTATCTGTTAAAGATAAGGTGGCATTTTGATTAAAGTTTTTATAACCTTTGAAGCGTTAGATTGGATCAGGCCTCTTGGACTCATTCAGTCACAAATATTTGACTCGGAAAGTGATATTAAGGGATGCAATAGTTGGGTCAAAGAACTTTGCCATTTAGCAATTTAACTCCACCGACAATCAATCGTATAATCGGGATACCGGTCAATCTGCATTTGAAGCTTCTCCATAGTCATTTGACTTACGGGATGACATTTTGTGGCGGATGGAGTGACGCTTGGGGAATGTCCGTGTTGCAGATGCTCGCTGCAAGATTGATCGCAGAAGCATTACCAGTCGATTTTCTCTAGTATGGAGCCTTTCTAATATTCAAACCCATTCGTCCGGGAAAGCCAGTATTTGCTGAGATGACATTCAATTCCTCTTAATCAAAACTAGAGCTAGATGTTTTTGATAGTGTCTCAGTGTGTAATTATTCAATGGAATATTTTTGGCTCAGCAATTGTGTGGATTGGGGGGGGGGGACTCTTTTTTTTGAAAACAGGAAAGTTCTCTACCGGTAAGAAAGTGACAATTATTCCAATTAGACGTTATTTGAGGTCGCATATTGGGTAGTAGTTTGGTGTCTAATGCGCAATACCTCATTTTCAAGACCGGCTCCACGGTTTTCTATGTAGAGAAGCTGATTTAAGTAACCCACTCACGAAGTTCAAAATCCTGAGCCATGAAGCCACTGTAGATCAAGAGGTTTTCTTTTGTTCTGGATTTCATGAGTACCCTATGCAACCAATTTCCTGTAACCTGGTATGAATGGACTTTGATCTTCTGTTTCTGGGGCCTTATCTCGGTGGAGTTGGGCAAGAACATCAGATATGTTATTGATATTGACAGTGAAATTATTTTTAAATCCTAAAAACGACCATCAAACTTGCTTAACATTTTTTGGATTACGCAGAAATACATTTTTATAATTTTTGGCTAGTTACATTTTTAGATTTTAGTTTTATCAAAATAATTCGTTGTCCCAATTATATGCGGTAATTTACGTTCAATTACCTGCATATCGCGATTTTGCAAGATTTTGAAGTTTAAGGATAAAAAAATGGCAACATTTTTAGGATTAACGTATTATTTATTATTTGAGTGTTTATATAATATTTTTTTTTTTTAAACTTAAATGTGATAAAATTACAATCTGCCTTATTGGTCAATAAGTAATTGTGATAAATGACTTAACAAAATTAGTAAAGATTCTGTCTTCATATTTGATGTATTTACTTTTCGGGAAAAACAAACAAAAATTACTATTATGTTATTATAGATGGCTGGTTGTGGCATATTCATATTAATAATTGTATATCTGGTCTAGCCACAATTTATTGTACACTTATACGAGTGCATTCGGTGGCTTAACCACCTTTATTAAAACAATCTTACAATTAAATAAATAGAATAGGAAATGAAAATGAAAAGTTTAAGTAATGTCTCCTATTCTTACTCAGCCAGTTCTCTCACTCAGAGTTACTTGAGAATATAGCAATATAGAAGTATTTAGTAAGACTCTTGAGAACGTTGGTGTACTCCGTGGATAATCAGGACTGCACTTGCAATGATTAGTTAGTAGTTGTAATAAAGTATTCATTGGATCTCCAAGAGGCGATTATTCGGTAAAGATTTATATTGTTCTCAGACACCAGTCACGTAAGAATCTTTTGCAAATTACTAAGCACAATTCCGTTTTGCATCGGCAAACTATTTATAAATATTTAAAACGCTTTGGAAAGGACGTCAAGATTGGCGAAGAAAATTGGCCAGTTCGTTCAGAGTTCATGGATGTGTTGTCCCAGTCCCAGAAATGGGAAATATTTCACTGAGAGATACAGTAATATAAGTTGAGGTATCCAAGGCATCATTTCTTCCTGTCCAATAGCTCTAGATCTGGGGGAAAGGAGCGGCCGTCTAAAATTTCGCCATCCGCAACAACTGGTTATATCCTTGTGCATAGCTCTTGGAAGTACAACATTTTAGTGGTTCAGCGACATTATTTTATGGGGCCCAATTTTCTTCGCCGATTTTCAACAAACCGTTTTAAGTAAGCATGTATAAAGTTAACAAATAATGCGGTCGTCTAAAATTACCGCATGCGCATAGGCTACCCCACTAAATCCACCTGAAGAGAGACAGATGGAGAAAGGCCAGGACCTGGCTAACGGTCCCTGGCCCAGTTCTCCCTCCCTCTTCCCTCCCCAGCGCTCTCTATTAATGATTCATTACATGGCAGCACCGGGAGGGGGAACAGGATGTTTCCGTCCGACCCGGCAAAAACAACAGACTGGTTTTCATTCATAAATCCTAGAGCTATTAACCCCACCCCTCGGCCGGCTCTTTCCATTGATAAATAACACTTTACCTGGCCACCTCTGGCTAGGGCTGCCCAGAAATTTCGAGCCCTGTTGTACTTTCATGGTCAATAATGGTGTAATCATAATTTCACATTTAGAAATAAGCTACAAGCAGGCGCAAGGCAATCGCCTAAGAGCTCTTCGGCAATAGCGAATGTGTTGCTCATTGAGTAGAATATTTGACACTGAGCGAATCAAGTCCATTTCAAACTAAGGTTTCCTTAATCATAAAATTTGATTTTAGTCATAAGTCAGCCACCCACTTCAGTTTATCTTAGAGTGATATAAATTCACTGCAATCTAGGAGACTCGATTCTACATCATGTAAGAGACCTGGATTAATACCAAAATTGTCTTCAGTTTTTTATTTTTTCTTACTAAATTTTCATTGTTTACTATTATACGGTTAATCATCATCCTCGAAAGAATATACAGTTTTCCGACGCAGCTCACACATTTTCTCAATGTACAAAATAAACAAATTTTATATTCCCATCATTACATTGTTGATCATATGTCATATTTTACGATAAAAAAATATTACGGCTATCCAAAAACCTGAATTTTTTTTATGGTAATCTTCATAGTGCAGCGATGTATCATTTTACTTTTAGGGCTTTACAATTTAAGTTTAACATTTGTGGACATTGTTCTGCGTAATAACAAAACATAAAAGCTGAAGAGAAGATATCAGCTCTTTGATTGATAATGTGAAGCAGAGCATTTTGCATTTCGCACCTGTCAAAGAATTGATTGTTTTCTTCCACCTCCCTGGTCGCTTCAAGGGCGCAACCTTCACTCGCTAGAGCCTTCTAGCTTGCTCTTCTTCTCGTCGATCTTTACTTCTTGTCTAGAAGAAAATAACGGCTGGTCCATCCCATGCATGTAAATTAATTACTCTACAAAATATTTGATTCTGCTCAGAACAAATTTGAATGCCCTGCTTGAAAGAGCTTATCCGCTTAGGACATTCTCTATTAAAGAGTATCTACGAGACAGGGCATAACTAGTCGTCGGTCTTTTTCCCTCAACTTAAAATGGTTATTTACATTTCGTTACTAATTAATTAAGGTTATTGTCACAGTTTGTAGGTGTCGATGAGCTAGAGTGATCATCACCTTTCAGCTTAAAAATCGGATTTAAGTAGCTACTTACTCATTTAACTTCACGAGGCTGAATTAACTCCGACCAGACTCACCCCTCAAAGAAAAACTCCTTGGGTGAACGCTGGTCTGCTCAGTTAGACCATAGAATAGTATTTTCTATTGTTTGATCCCAAAACTTTATTTTTAGGAATATATTTACTATTATATTCCATTAAAGTTTGTTCTCGACCATGTTAAAATAAATCAAAACATTTAATTTTTAATAGGTACAGAGCGATGAATTTCATTGCTAAGACAGAGTGAAGCAGAGCTGTATAATAAATATATAACGTTATAATATAATATAATCCAGAATAGATTAAAGGGTGCTTTCGAAGAATACACAGACCTGTTAGGAGGTAGAGCCTCTGTCCTGGGGTCTAGCAGATAACGACATGAATCTATTAGTGCTTTGAAGAATAATAATTCAGAATAAATGCATGTAGAATTCTGTTTGTCCGCTGGTTGTAAGTTCAAAATTCAATCTCTTGTGCTGTTATAATGATAACGCTACACATTTTACATGAATTTCAACTGTTTATTTAAGTCATAGGACATTCAAATATATGAGAAACCCATCAGTGGTAGGTGGGATCTATTTTGTATCAACAAAACTTGTAGCTACAAGTTGTTTGGTGTTGTCTGCCTGACAGTTGTACGATAACCATTTTAAATGCTGGTCGGAGCGTTGTTGAAGGTTATACTCATGTCCAAGAAAACTGTTCCATGATTGGGTCGCGAGGTGTTTCGAGGAACTACTAGTGTAAGTATCGCCAGCCATAAAGCGGTTTCTGTTTCGCTCGGGCGGCTTCCAAGAGACACACTCCAAAAGTGGACTTCTCGCTATTAAGAAACCCAGTGCATTGACTTGCGGAATGTTCATTGACTAAATTTCAAACGGCCTTCTCCGAAGTTGTTAGCACATTCCCTTAGAAGATTTGCAAAGGTGGCAGTGATGTCGTTTCTCTATTAAGTAAGAACAATGCAGCTGTATTTGCCTTTAGTCATTATTATGCAGTCCCCTTTATATTAAAATAAAAATAATAATTTATAAAAAAAATAAATAAATAGCATCCAATGAAGAGGTAAGGGGTGATAGAAGGTTGTTGCATTTTTAATTAGATACATTATATATTTTATAATATTATATATTAAATATATATAATATATTTCATCACTGGGTTTATGTTTTAGTAAAATAGTATCCAACGGTAAATATTTTAACCATGACTTAATGTAATTTACCAATCTTCCTTAATAACTGTCATTCATGAGTTAACTAATTCTGATGTCTAATTTACATTTATGAAACACGATATTCTGTTTTTTGACCTCACAGTGTCATTTGAGATTGCTAACATTTTCTGAATAAAAATTAGAGTCAAGATGAATTTGTATTTCTATCGGAAAAATGTAGATTGATTTAAAAAATAACAATAGAAAAAAACATAATTTTATTTGCGAACATGAAACATTTTCTTAATTACTTAATTGTAACAGTAGGTATTTATTTACCTAATAATTTTATTACATAGTCTGCAGTACCAGACTATTGAACTGTTTGCTAGAAATAGAAGATAGCCCTGTTGAATTGAATTAAATTAAATTAAAAATAAATTTATGGCGTGACGCCTGATGAAGAGGAAACAAGAAGGGCCGGCGGAATTGGTCTACTCGGTACACTGGAGTAGTGCAACCCCAGTTTGGTTTTCTTGCCTGGCTTTTTACTCTTTTTTTATTTAAGTAGCTCCTCATTTATCCTTAAGAGGCTGAGTCAGATCCGACCAGAACCATCCGCTTTGGGTTGGGGATCGAAATCAGACTCAGTTAGAACCAGCCAGCATGCTGGACAACCAATCCATCTATTATTTTTTAATGGTTCTAAAACGGAATTAAGTCATTGGAGAGATCTTGTTTCTTTAGGAGGGTTAGTCAATTCCTCTTAGTGCGAAGAAAACCAACGTTTTACATAATTATAATTGCAGCGTTTAATTTTATAGTTTTAAAATATTTTTGGGTATCTACTCACCCACGTCGTTTTTCGAAATACCAGTATCAAAATTGATTTTTTGTGTGTTTTCAAGTTTTTGTCTATTCACACTTATATTATAAAAAAAAGTCATTACAAGTTTCCGTAAATTTTCTCTGTTACGAAGCTAAAATAATGGATATCGTAAAAAAAATTAAATTACGGTAATTATGTTTCCTGTTGAAGAGTAGTTTATTCTGGAAGTCTAAAAAAGTATTTTTTTTTCGCCATCTCTAATGGTTAAGGGAGGAAGCGTTATAAAAAGTAAAATTTACGATTACGATCATGTCCTGGTTTGATTAGTAAAACCCTATGGGTGAACTGTTAATGGTCTATAATCTAAAGGTGGCCAGAGAGCGACTGTTAACTGTCTCACACGAATGGTCATAACTTTTTTGGGAGGGCTGTCAGATAGACGGAGAGATGGGGCAAGGTCTGTTCTCTGTCTCTCTCTTGCCCTGCCTCGTCCACTCACTCTCTCTCTCTCCCTCTCTCTCACACACACACACACACACACACACTCCCTCCCCTTCCTATCGCCCTCTCTCTCTCTTTCTCCCTCCCCCTCCCCTTTCTTAGATTGGAGGTTGAGATTTGATGACTCTCCGACCACTTGGCTACTGGCATACGCAATGTGCTTCGGGTACAGTCCCTTCCACAACACTATAGACCTCCTTGTAACCTATAGGTGTAACATTGTTAGTTCCTTACATTCTTATTTATCTTATTAAGACAAATCACGTACGTTTTATCTTGTTATATTAACTCTTATTGGCTTACTATCTATCTATATTAACAAAATACACAAAGCAGTACAATAAATAGTACCAGTATAGTCAAGGATCTGGCAACCTTGTCAGGTTAAATAAACAGGTTATGGTTAAGTATATAACTAATGTCACCCCTTCAGTCATTTTAATTTTAGTTTCTTTTGCTAATGGTTCTTTAGCTGAATATTAGCAAGACATATTTACTTACTGATAGATTCTTGATTCAGCGTGCGGTTGACTGTGGAATTTTTAATTAATCAATTACTTGAAAGATATGTTTCCTTTTGTTCCTACACCCGAGACACGAAAGGTAAAACTCGATGGCTTCGAAAACTGTGTAGAATACTTAAGAGGAAATCTCGCATCTATTTAGAAAGCATTCTTAATTCTCATATACTAGCCATGCTAAAACCTCAAGGACTCAAACTTTATAGGGCACCCAATCCTCTAGCATCATTTTATTTATCTCACATCCTCCTTTTTATCTCACCAATACCACCATAAAGACCTGAAAATCTTCAGTATTGCAGATTGCATTACCACAAATTTCATCAAATTTTTTTCAATCCCTCTAATCCGATAGCAAGGGACTCAACAGACAGTCCGGACAACTGTATAGACTGCACAACTGGAAACATTGCTTCACATTAGAAAACGAAATACGCATATACAAGTCCACAATAAAACCAAATGGGATTTGAACTATGGGGATCAGCAAAACCTTCAAACGTCAGTGGCATCCAATCTGAAGTCCTAAGAACATCAGTTAGTGTACCTTTTTGTGGCACAAATAGGATCCTTGACGTTCTCCCTTCAAGGTCACATTTCTTCAAAATTCCACCAGAATCCACTAGCAAGACCACATTAGAGTCCTACCCATCCCTATAATTCTCCTCGGACATGCCTCATTCTCGGACGGGGTTCTTGCGATCCCTTGTTAACGATGCCTCTTTGGTAGTTCTGGCAATGTTCATCATTCTCCTCTCTTGTCAAGAGCGTCTGTAGCTTTCGTGCTTTTTCTCATTTTCATTTTTGTATAGTTCCCAATAATGTGGCTGCATGCGGAGTGTTGGATCTCTTAAGTGTAAGCGATCTCACCGATTACTGCCTACTCCTCTGCAGTAGTCGAAAATACTGCTGGTGAATTTGGAGCATTTTGGCTGTGTGTTTATATTGCACATATGATAGAGTACTTGAGATATATAAGCTGAATGAGTGGAAGACTGTAAGGTATCTTTGAGCGTGCGGAGGTAGAGAGAGATAGAGGTACGACTCCGTGTGTGGAAGGCCCGCTGGTAGGTAATTCCAGAAGCCACAGGCGAGATTGATGAGTCCCACCTGCTCGGCCGAGCTACCTGTTCCAAGGGGACACTGCTCTTGTCCGCCTCGAGTCCACCAATTGAGCTTACATTACAGACCGCTCTCTCATGGGAAGTGTTAAAAAATATCCTCTAATCTATTTTCAACGGTAATAATTGCTTAAAAGGCCATGGAAGAAAAACGAAATACAAAATATTTGGTTGATTTTGAAGTGACTTCACTTCATGTGTACTGGCAACAATACTCAAACCCGTATGTATTTCCAATATTTACATGATAAATATAATCTTGATAGTATACAATGCATACATCATCGCTCTTGTTTATGAATAAAATCTCATTGATATGTAAAGGCATGGTTGTTATCCACATGCAGAGGATGGGCGGGGCAGTTACCGTACCCTAAGAATAAGAAATCTCTACATCGAGTGTGGACCTGGTGTACCGCCTGTGCTCGGCTCAAAATATTGTCCAATTTAACTATTATAGTGTCCCTTGGTTTCTCAAATAATATTCATAGAAACTTATTGTGGATTATTTGAAGTTTGTTGAGATTAGTATGGCTGACTAAGCTCCTACTAGGTGAATATGAATGAACTGATTTTAAGGTGTCAACATATGATGTACTTATACATTTTTAAATTTTAAAATAATGTTTTTTTAAATGAATAAACAATTTTGTAGATTTGTTTTGCTTATTTTTATTGTTTATCATTTTTCCTTCTTGTTTCTTGTTAAAAAAATGTCTCTATAGAGGACAAAATTCCCTACAGGTGTCCGCTATTAGGAAGGTTTATTGTTATAGGTTCTCCCTAGAACAAATTCAAAAACTTCATTATAACTTCATTATTCTACACTATTGCGAACTGCGCTTGACTTCCACAAATTCAAACAGCTCGTGGGGACGGGAGTACGAGTGCCATCTGACGAACCACCCAAAATCACCACGAGCCATGACATTCTATACATTCCCACGGTGCGAGGTAGCGAGGCTTGCCAAGCCATGAGTCGTGGGAGCAAGGCTTGAGAAAGGACATTGCCAAGAGATAACTTATATTCAATAATCACATCACTAAGATCGTGTATCACTAGTATGACATCATATCACCTCTCTGGCGTCAAAAAACAGATTATTCGCACTGATAGGTCTCCACCCTCGATATTATCATTGGCAAAAACAAAGCGTGCCTAGTTACTCAGCGGATGAAACCACTTTGGCCACAGTCAATCTTCGTCTTAAAGATAAAGGTAATCATTCGTTTTTGTTTTTTTAGGAAATCAGACGTTACCAAAAGGATACAAACTTTTAAGGATGTCCCAAAAGCAATTTCTTTTTTTGTTATTTGTGGTTTAATATAATCGAGTAGCCCCATTAAGGGGAGGAAGTGGGGATTATCTTAAGGTGGCCCACCATTGTAGCCAGGGGAAGAATGCCGAGATTACTTCTTGCCGCGGTAATAATTTTCGCCGGCCGGGTCCTGCATTGCTGCTGCTACCTTGCCCTTTTTATCTCGACTGGATTTTCCCGCTGCTACCCGTTCTCCTAAATCCCAGCCGAAAAAAACAGATAAAGGGATGGTGGATGCTAAGTGGCCGTAAGTCCCGATCACATCTGAGAAAGTCCGGTGTGAGCCTCATTCCCTTTTCGGATTCTCTTCGAATTTAAAATCATTTTAAGCATTTCTTTGGTTTTCTCGAAATCAGAAACCCCTGTGGTGAGTTATATTCGCTGTAGTATTGCAGTTTTATGAATTAGTATTTAATGCAAGGGACTACACGATAGCCCCCTCTGCCGGACTCCACCCAACGTTGGTTAGAAGTCTAGCAAGCTTTCTTATGTATATGTCTTGGCCTGTTTACATACTATCATAACAGTTGTGTTTTGAGCATAGCTCAGGGCTTTATTGCGTCTTGTTACGTTTGAGAGGCAAAGGGCTCATTAATCATTTAAACCTATTAGCTTCCCATTGTATCACAGCCAGCTCATTCTCTGTAAACCGAATGTTTGTTGGTTTGAAAGAGGTCACGAGGTTACTTCCGCCTTGGTTGCCGGGGTTGAGATAACAGCATTGCCAATTAGGATGGCCAGGAAGTTCTGGTAGTGAGTGGTGTCATGAATGAATGGGATGTTGAATTTAGCCAAGAGGTTACAGTTGTTGATGAAGAAGGAACCATTGATTAAGGATCCAGGCGGATTGCAGGGACTTGAGAATATTGGTGCTTGGCACTCCCCCAGACCTCTATTCCATAGGACCCGTAGGTTGGAGCGTCATTGTAATGACTTGTGAGGTTAAGGTAGTACTTTTTATTATTTTCGATAAAAATCAAAAAATCCTTATGTTCTAACCCGTCTACAGCCTGAGAGTCCCCTGTTCAAAAGTTCACGTAACTGTAACTTTTTTGATAGAGTTCACTTTCGATACTGCGACTAGAAGTAAAACATTTTCAGCCCTATAAAACATTAGGCATGCCAAAAGGTGATTTGGTGCCGGGGTATTTTGAGCGGATTTTAGATGAATTTGATGCTATGAATTCAAATATATTTTTTTATTCTAGTTTTTACCTAGGAGCTCAAATGTATGATATGGCATTTTTGGGAAGTACGTTGCACTATTTTAAGTTAAATCCATGGATCAAAAAAAAAAAAATTAAACACGGAACAAACATTATTAAATACAAAGATAAAGGGAAAATCCAAGGAAATCAACTAGTCACTGAACACTTCGAAAGCTTCTTATCCGTGACTTTCCTGTGCATTATCGAACAGTCCCCTTTTAAACTTCAACAGTAATCTGCCATCATGTATGGGTAAGCTGGTATCCCACCTTGGTAGTGGACTTCCATAGTTTTAATATACTTGTGAAATATTTCACCTTGTTCCTCCCTGCCACCTCATAAATTTTTAGAAAAACTGTCTAAGTGGCTGTGTGACATAGTGCACCTTGGGCTGTGCAAATGTTACATCCCAGGGATTTGAAACTGTTAAGCATCTTGTTTACCAGTTAAACATAGTTTTCAGCTTTGCCTCATTTGTTGCAATTATCAGAAAATTTCCAGGCTTTTCGCTCGGCTTCATTCATGGAATTTATGAAGGAAGGCTCCTTCCTTAATGGCCGTCAAATATTCCTATTTTTATGTTTTCCATATTCAACTGAGGCATTTTCCCCCTATATATGCAAAGCATGATCCGTTCTTATCAAGAGCCTTTACAAAGCAGTGGAGGAAAGATGATTTTTTTTGTTGTTCAGCTAAGGGGTCGTTAGTGGCATTCTTTTCCCCAACGTCCAAGATTTGCCTCGTAGGTCACACTTTTCTAACCCAGTAGTGTGCTTTGTCTCTGCTATCCCAAGGGCACAAGAAGCAAGGATAATATTTTTAAGTCCACTCAAATGACCCATTGTTGTTCATGATACTTTCTTTTCTTCTCCAAGACCAAAGCGACGGTCTTATATTCTTCTTTTATTTTCGTTTAGTGAGCAATTGGTATTGAACCATATTTATTCCCGTTTTGTAGAATTGAATTCTTCTAATTTCGGGACAAAATTTCCCAAGATTGTCTTCTTGAGAGAAGAGGAATACAGGAACCAAACCTTGTAATTGTGATTTAGAACTGCACAAAATGGATTTAATGCTGCACATTTCGTTAAAAAAAACCTCTAATTTCAAAATTAGAGCAGATAGAGAAAAACTGATTTCATATTTAGATTCATCTTCCCAAACACAGCTAAAATATGTTCTATTAGTCCGTATTAAAAAAAAGTGTATATAATTTTTTGAGTTGTTTTTGAAACTTATTCTTAAACTTATAAATATTACATATAAGTTATTTAAAAAATAAGTATTTTCCTAATATACTGAGTAGGGTATCAAATCAAACACCTTGGCGTCCTAAATAATAATATGTGTTGGGACTTTAGTAGACTATAAGTACAAATGCTATCACAATCGTATTAGCGGACGTAAAGAATCCCTTAATTGTGGATTATTCTGCAAAGCACTCTATCCCTCAAAAATATTAAATGAGCTTCTTTGAAAAATGTCGATCAGGTGACGTTATCAGAGTCTAGATGAGACCCACTGAAGAAATTAGTCTGGTAGATAGTCATTGATGGTTTTCTATGTCTGATAATTTTTACGTGCATGTGTCAGAAATAGACGTACGGAAATGACATAAGAAGTGAGTAGCCCTTGCAAATAAATACGGGCTTGGCGAACATTACCTTTGCTTTGCCCCGGATAAATGTAACGCATTTACATGTTTACAGATTTTTTTCCGTATAGCTCCTTCTAGGTTGGTACACGGTTTTTACCCACAAGCTCCATTTCGAATCATTTATCGTGTTTTGCAGACCAGCCTATGGTGCCGTCTATGGTGCGGCTGGTCTCATGGGTGCTTGGGGCTATCTCTTCCTTCGCCCCTGAACTGTGAGTCTAAGATTCACAGTTTAGCCCAATATCAAAGTTGTTTTGTGCAGGCGTTGATAACCAAAACATTTTACTACTAAAACCTAAAATCAAGCAAGCACCCTTTTAATTAAATCCGAAATTGCCAAAAAAACATAGATCACTACTTACTGTACGTTTAGTAGTGATATTAAAGCATATAGCTGCGGAATCTCCTGTTTCCAGACAATGTTTCCTGAAATTACTCCACTATCTGATGTCCTCCACAAGCGGTAAACTGTTCTCTTGAAATACGTCCGGGTAGTACATCCAATATGAAAATGAGTATTCAAAATAAAGCCCATTGATCTAAAGACGTAAATAATGCGTGTCCATCGGAATCTGACGGTCCGGTTGTAACCTCATTTGCTTAATGGACAGCGAGGCTATCTGACGGCCAAGGTTATCCACTCTACACACGAACAGTTGGCTGGCGCCAGGGCGATCTTGTTTACTTCTCTCCATCCCCCCCCCCTCGATGCCTTTGATTTGTAAACACATTAACACGAAAAAATAAATTTCCCTTGTGGAAATTATTTGGAACACCAGAAATCCGCAGTGTCTGAATATCATGATACCGATAAGATCCACCTAAAGCAGTAGGCCTGCTGCATTAAAGAATTGATCTGGATTAAAATACTGGTCCCGGATAAAATGGATACTTGAGCGTGGTTCATTGCTATATCCATATATCATTCCTGTATCATGTTTGTCATGATTTTTATTTGACATTGAAGTTTGAATAAGAGCCGCCAAGTCCCCCCCCCAAAAAAAAAACCTCCCAGAAAAACAGACTGTATAGAACCGCTTTAATATTCTTGGGGGATTACAGGGATGTGTGGAGCCAACTCTGATAATCGTTGTAGACTGTATAATAATGAACTTTGACAGAATGAGATTAGGATGTGAGTTATTTTGAGATTATTGCTAAGGGATCTTTTGCTTACGTATTGCGGTGCATAGACCATTGTTATCAGGGCTTTCTATTAAATTATGCTTCAAATCATTCGAGATGTCATACAATATATTACACAATAGTTCATTTTCTGCTCAACAATTCGAACACGAGCTCAAACTATTGAAAGATTAGCTTATTGTAATAACGTTGTTAATTGTAAATTTAGGCGGATTGACTAAGTTAAGTGGTTTATATGAATATTATCTATAATCACCGCCTGACATTTGAGACTGGGGTGCCTCTCTGCCCTCCCACATAAACATTCCTCTCTCCCAGGCCGTGGGCTCTGTTCTCGTGCTTATACTGTCTCGAGCTCGCAACGGTAGGCTCTCCAGATGACTTTAAATATAAAAACAATACGTTGATGCCCTGAAGGTTTTATGCCGAAACAAATCCCATAAAACAAACTCCGTTTTTTATTCAAGCGCCAGAATATGACAGTCACGGAATGTCGTGTCTTGATAATAAACAACTGGAAGATATTAGCTCTATGCCTAATAATTGAGTAAGTTTCCTTCATTCCGACCCCGATTTCATGCGCGATGGGGTAGTTTCCGCGCTGGTATAAACCAATCCGGTCTGAGGACCGTTATCCGTAAGAAGTTACCGGGCCCGCAATGCCCCTCAGATGAGGCCCCGGTGTATAAGCATATGAATGGGTGGTATGTGGGTCAGAGGATGTCGAGAAGGGAAGGAGAGATTATGCAGCCTAAGGACAGGAAACCTCAACGGATTCATGTTAGATATGTGCCGGCGTGCTCTTCTTTCTCAGGGTTTGTGTAAGTCGTGAGCTCCGTCTGTCCCTGGCGCGCTCTCACATCCGCTCGGGTGTGTCTCTTCTTCCGCTCCTCTCTTCGTCTGGCTAGTCTTAAAGCTTTTGAAACTCACATTCTTAAAGAAATACCACTATATTGGGACTGACGCTGCAATTATTTTATTATATTTATATAAATATTTAGACTACACTTGAAAGTATATTTTTAAATAAGCTTTAAGTCTCTAATATATTTTATTTATATTACATCAACATTCGGTGTTCCACCTAATTGTGCATCCTCAGGACTGTGTGTTATGGCAACTCATGCTAAACAGTGATAGTTCTTAAGGTTAAATTTTACAGAATTTAGGGGATGAGTCTATTGGAGGCAGGCAGAATCTTCTGAGATCTGGACAGGATTATCATCTGCTAAAAGTAGCTTGAAGTGTCTGTTAAATACTTAGCACTATTATTAAATGTAGTGAAATTAGTCATAAATCAATAAAACTGTATTGATAGTAGATTATTCCCGATTAACATTGTCATGTGATTAGGTACTGCCTCCATTCTTTCTCCCATTAATTCCGATTTTGTACCGGTAATTGTTTCATTTTTCAGTTTCAATAAGCATTACTTCTCAATTTGTTGACATATTTCCGACAGTTCGAGCAGTTTATCAAATATAATTGGGAATTTGCTGTTATTTTCGTCAATGAAACATCCGGCATTGTTTGAATATATATATATCCAGTTTTATTTGATCGCATTTTTTTACTAAGCGTTTTTTTTTTACTAAGCGATCTTTTGTCAGAGGAAAAACTGAATGTTCGGTACGGGGTATGGACCCCTCAGTACCTCGAGTGAAATTTAACCTTAAGAAGTATCGCTCTTTTTTGAAAGTTAAGATACTTCTGCTTTACGAAGTGTTTCTAGTCATGTCAAAAAGGATGTATTTTATATTAATTGATCATTTGAAGTGCGAGCAGTAAAACTATTTCAACCTTACCCTATTTAAATTTTGTAAGATAAATGAAAATAAATTTAATTGTTTACTAGAGAAGACAGGTGCTTTAAAATAGTAAATTAATATTTAAGGAAAATAGCTCCGAAAGATACTGCGCTCCAGGGAGAAAAATCAGACTGCTGGTCCTCTTGGAGCACACGCCATGCTTCAATCCTGTTCCGTCTTCGACTCTGATCAAGGGGAGTGGTATTTTAAAAGACCAAGGAGAATTATCTTGCCAACAGTTGGTGATGGTAATTTTATTTATATGAGTGTCATCAATAAATCCTTTTTGTTTCGTCAATGTCTCCGCTCGAGTTGACTGTTATGTATCGAGAAACCAGAAAAATTGCTTGCTTATCTCCGAATTTCCGACGTGGCTATTTGAAAGATTAGTGCTTATCCAAAGATTTCCTTTCCTTTTGGTTATTTTCCTATTCCTAATGTCCCTGCAATAAGCCGACCCATTTCAAGAAAAAAACCATCCATATTTAGGGAAGTGGGCAATTATTCTTTTTATTGATTTGAGAGGACGATATACACCTTTTTGGATTTAGATTTTTGAAAACCGATATGTGGAAATGATATGCATATTTTCGGATTTTAATTGTTGAGAACCGTTATTCTAATATCGAATCGTTTCCTTTTATTTTTGTTTTAAATTCATAGAAAATGAAAACCTAATTACAGTCCACTTGCTTCAGCTATCATCAAAATATATATTACAAATTATAGCAATAAATACTTAATTAATTAAAATCTACTAAATAATAGCAAATCGGTGGTGATCTGTCGCTCCTAGATCAGAGGCCCTGACCACTACTCCTAGTGGGTGATCTGAATAGGCACATCAAACTATAGGAGCTCCGTCGCTACACTATAAAAAAAAAAGAAGCGAAGAAATCGGAACATTTTCGGGAAAAAACAACACAACCATTCTCGTGAATAATAGCACTGTAACCAATCATTATCCAAAAACCATAGACTTTTCAATGGCCGAGTCTTGCCTTGCTCTTCCAACAAATGAGTGTAAAAAACCGTCTACACGGAAGTAATCATTTCCTCATTTGCATACAAATGGTAACTAATCGAACTTTTTTTTTTTTTCTGAGGTGAACCTCAAACGGGGTTTCCCCACAAGCCCGTGAAGCGAGCTCATGGGGTTTCGTCGTCTGTGGTCGTCCGGTGCAATGGGATTGTTGCACCGGTCAGCGCACCTTGCGTTATTCTGTTTTTGCTGTTTATTCGTATATATTTCTGTTTATACCAAACACACACAATATTAAATCCAAAAGAAACAAAAACTCTTACTTAATATCTATTATTTACATTCCTTACTAGCTATATATACACACATATATATTTTTATTTTTTTCCCCTTATAGCTAGTAATACTTAACCTAACATTTTACCTTATCTACTATTTACAATTTCCTAAACCCTAAAATCTAAATCAATATGTACAAGGGGTGTACATCCTCTTCCCCCTATAACTAAACTTATAGGTAACTAGATACTTCCAAGTCCTATCTTATATTCTATATAACATATTTACAGCGACTCCACGCCGTCCGGTGATACAACGTTGGCTTCAGGTGAACCTTCCCGAAGGCACGGCTGCTCACCCCGCGCCACCCCCTGGATATCATCAAGTGCCCAGAGCGTTGCAGCTCCCTCCACTTCCCGAGGAATCCGCAGAACGCAGCATACCTCTTCGTCCAGGCTATACTCCCCTTTCGAGCGGAGCAGCCGTGCTCTCGCCGGTTCCAATGCATTACAAGAGAGCACGACATGCTCCGCGGTAATGCGGTCCTCTCCGCAATGAGGGCAGGACTTGCTATCTGCCCTTTTGTACCCTTATAACCTGGCACGAAATCCGCCGTGTCCTGTGAGGATCTGTGACACCCAGTAATCCGGGGAAACGCATCTTGCCCTCAGCCTGTCCTGGACTGAGGGGAAGTACTTGTCCACCTGGTGCTCTACGCCTCAGTCGTCCATTCGTCTATGAGGACCTTCCACTTCCCAGGCTCTTTCTCGATTTTTCTCCGTAGGGGAGGTGAAATATCTTCCATTTGCCTCCTCTTCGTCTTTGACCTGAGCCGCTGTTCCAGGAGGATCAACTCCATTGGTGCCGCCAATGCCAACACCTCCACTGCCTCGTGCGATACTGACCTGTAGGACCTCGTGACCCGTATCAACGCTATCCTCTGTATTCTCTTCATAGCGTGCGCCTGTCCCTTGTTAAGGTGCGCCGACCATGACTCCGAAGCGTATCGAAAGATTCTTAGTACCACAGCCTGGTAGAGGATTCTTGAGACTGGGAACCTCACCCCCCACATCGCTCCCCCTATCCTCGCGAAGGAGTTGGTGACAGCGACTACTCTGTCACCCAAATACTCGATGTGAGGAGAAAGGCTGAGACGCTTTCCCAGTCTCACTCCTAGGTACGTCACCTCCGTGCCCACCCAAACGCGTCTTCTTTCTATCTCTAACCAAATTGGGTGAGCACGGTCTAACTTGCCTCTCGCCAGGTTGGCCGTCGTCTTCTCCACAGCCATGTTCATCTTCATGCCGGCGCACCACTCCTTGACCAGGCGCACGCCTTTCTCATAACCTCCGCACAAGAACCCCCCACGGTGGTCGCAGCAAGGTCGTCCACGTAGCCCACCGCGGGGAATCCCTGCTCTTCTAGGGTCACGAGGACCTTATTAAACACCAGTTTCCAAAGGGCAGGAACCAGAACTGATCCTTGGGGACACCCTCGCTTCACCGGTGCCTCCTCGTCGTAGGATACGTTTCTGATGACTGCCCTACGTTTGCTGTGGAAGCTGCTCACAAGCTCATACAAGTTGCTTGGGGCCTCCAGCTCCTGCAGCTCCCTCATGACGTAGGGCCACCAAACCCTGTCAAAAGCAGAGGAGACGTCGAAAGTCAGCAGCACCGCATACTTGGAGCGAGTCGCTATATCTTCCCTTATCCTCTTCAAGGCATCAGCTGTGCTCCTACCCTTGCAGGAGCCATACTGCCTAGGGTGGTCCGCCTTCTCGAACGTCTGCCGCAACGCCGTGTTCATCAGTCTCTCCAGGACTGGGAGGATGCTGATAGGCCTGTAGCTCTTGATCTCAGGTCCCGATTGGCTCCCTTCGGAATAAAGGAAAAGAAAGCTCCGCTCTCTTCCACTCGCTTGGGAAATACCCCTGGTCGAGGCACACGTTCACAATCCTAACCAGCCTCCCCTCAATGAGTGGGCATAATCGCGGCATCGATCTCGTCCAGTTCTGGAGCTCTTCCAATCTTCTGCTTATCCACGGCAATGCGCAGGTCCCAAATGTCCCATGGTGAATACTGGTCCGTGACGGGGGGACCTCTGTCAGGGAACTTACCCGGGAGTCTTCAAGCGAATTGTCTTGGTCATCCCTGGGGCATGTTTCCTCCATGTAGAACGCCGCTGCTTCTTCCGGGGAGGTGGCTTGCCAGTGTCTTGAACTGTCCACCTCTGGCCATCGCTACTCGGTACGGTATACCCCAGGGGTTCTTCTCCGACTCGCGCTGGACAAACTCATCCCAGGCTTCCCTCCGGGTAACCTCGATCTTCTTCACATACTCCTTCCGGAGGGACCTGTGTCGGGCCCGGAGGACCTCCCGGACCTGTTGGTTCCTGCACTTATGGAACGCTCGCCTCGCCCTGTAGAGTTCTCTCTTGGCCGATGTGAGGGCGGGCTAGACTCGTCTACGCTACGCCAAAATTTTAGGATAAGTTTTTAGCTTTCGTGTCAACATGATTAGAAAAACCAAAGGAGTTATATTGTTGTTTAGAGGAAAAATTACAGTATTTTAACCAGAGAATATGGAATACATCATTGCACTGTGTACCGCATACAGCCTCGTGCACTGAGAGAAGACACGTTCCTTCTTAGAACGAGGAGTGCCATATGGGAATTTTAAAAACAAAATTAAACGAAGATTATGCCATATAAAAAAATATCAAAGCCTTCCATTGAATAAGCATTTTCTTCGGTTTCCTGTAGCCAATGATCCTTTAAGGATACATGCTAGTTTTAAAAAAAAAATGTATTTATTTTAAAATATCCTCAATTTAACCTTCTCTTATTAAGGAGGAAATCCGGCCAGTAAAACAGGTAACGGCTAGTAGAAAGGACACAAAACAGGATTACGACTGTTCTATAGCTGAGCATGTTCTGTTCGTTTTATTACTTCCTTACAGTTCAGGTTTTAGATTAATTTACATAGAATTTGTCTAACAACATTGTTGAAACTAGGAAATGGACTAATCCACAAGTTTTATCAGTTTTACCTGATATTTATTCAGTGATTTTTTTTTTCTCATTTTGAACAGGCTCTGAAAAGTAAAAGTGGAAGTTTATAATATAACAATGTATTCTAGATTCTGTACATAAATCGTATAATTTTTCTAATACTACTTGCCAATGCTTATGCTATGCAGGAAAAGGAGCCAGAAATCTGTAAAACTGTTCATGTTATTGTCCATTTGTTTGTAAAAAAAAATTTTTATAAAGGGGTTTTGAAATTAAAAAAAAAAAAAAAAATACTACTTAATAGATTTTCTTTCGAGTATTTGTCGGTGTGGGTTGGTCCTTGATAATTGATTAAAACAAATTTTTTCTGTCTCAAAACCGTCGGTCAACTACCAGCAAAATACGACTCGTGACCTCAGTCGCAGGAAATTCCGGGTAATGTTCGAAAAAGACATTTCGATGTTCGTTGGCTCTCTAGAGGTAAGTCGGAAAGTGTTTGGAAACTACGCAGTAATGTCTCAACTTTCCTAAAAGAAAATTAAGAACTTTATCATACATATACTCGTTGAAGACGATGAATACTTTGGGATCTAGCTTTGTGACATGAGTTCACATCTAAAGTTGATCGCCACTCGATTGCAAGGGCAGAGGTGGAGGTAAATCTAATTATTCACTAATATTGATGTCTCATGTTGCTTCGTTCGAAACAAAGCTTGCCCTTCATGTGACAGAATTTTTTGAAAACCGTCTTCCTTGCATTCAAGAACACGCAGATAAAACTAAAGAAGCTCCTGACTGCAAAAAATAAGTTAGTCACCTCAAACTGAATGATGTCTTAAGTCATGAAAAGCTCTTATTATAAACATAATATAAAACTGTGAACAGACCAAAGTTGTTGTAATCAGTTAATATCTTCGTAAAGGATACGATAGTTTTAATGACGATCATCGTACTTTATTTAGTTTATGTATGGCACAACAACTCATAAGGGGTAAAGTAAGAGAGATCGAAACTTATCTAGGTAGTTGGTGGGTGGCACTAGGTAATTCTGGTAACCTAAATTTCGGCTTAGTGAACCCCCGCCGCACATATCGCTCGAAGAAAAAAAACCCAAGCCGTGTTGGAACTCCGCTTTTAGAAGGCTGCTATGATGTCCATCATGCCAAGTGTTTTCAATCGAAAATACGAAGTTTTTTGACTGGTATATCGATTATGTCGAATATGTATTACCATTGCATTTCTTTTCTAATTATCGACTTCAATGTGCCCTTATCAGTGAAAAAAATCAGCTCTTCAAATCTTAAAAAGCTTCTGAGTTGGTACTTAATAAATTAGTAATAAAAAAAACTATCTCTCCCTAACTTTGATTTTTTCTATTTTTCCGACATTGCATTTTAACTAAAAAACTAATTATCACATTTATATTTTAGGGACATATACAATGTTGTTTGAGCAAGGAAGAGATGGAATAATTTAGGTTTTAAATTAAAAGAAATATTCGATTCTCTAAAATTCTTTTATTTATTAGCAAGCCCCTTCAACAGTCCATGCATGTCATCCTCAGGAACCACACGGCGATCACTCCAATAGAACACTATGGAAATGGTGTCGTCACATATGGGGGTGTGCTTGGCAT
The DNA here is from genome assembly GCA_930367205.1 of Acanthosoma haemorrhoidale. Classification (NCBI taxonomy): domain Eukaryota; kingdom Metazoa; phylum Arthropoda; class Insecta; order Hemiptera; family Acanthosomatidae; genus Acanthosoma; species Acanthosoma haemorrhoidale. Next base: position 79,700,189 of record OV884015.1, on the reverse strand, counting down.
CGAAGGGAAAGCCATTTTGATATTTAGAGGGAGCTTTACCCCTATCAGGGATTGTTATTTAAACTTTAAAGCCGACCCATTCATGATCAGTGTTAATGTCATTACCTTCATAAAACTTTCATCATTACTCCTTAATTACTTTTCAACCTTACACAATCATTTGGAATGGTATTACTTTTCATAAAATGAAGGTAATGGCCCGACAGATAATGACATTAACACAGATCGTGTAAGATCTACTTAAGGATACCTGAAGTATTTGTAACGTCAACACATAAATAAAAAGATAATAATTAATAATAATAAAATAAATTTTAATTTCTAATGGACTCAAAAGTTTTTGATGAAAGAATTTTTAAATAATCATTCTTCGTGTTGTTATTGTGTAATAAATGACCCTATTGGTTGAACTGTCAAATCAAATAATCGGGTGTTTAGGAATTATGTTCACTACCGGTGTCGTACAACATACATACAGACCAATGAAAGACGATTGCCCTATCTGAATCTAGATCCTCTCCCTATGGTTCTGTTATCATAGCTCGCATTGTCTTCTTCGACATATCATTTTTTGTGCGTGTTTTATTTTTCTTGGGGGAGGGGATAGGAATGCTCTTTGCACTTAGGCCGTTGTCAGATTGACGAAAAACAAGCCGTGATCCCACTTCATTGATATTTCCTTGTCACTCTCAGTTCTTGAATTAAAATCTCCTCAAGGCTTTTAACTTTTTGTTTGGTAAAGTTGATAAAAGAGAATAGAAATACGTCCATTGAGTTCTTGATCCAGACCAGATGTGGTTTGCCTTTTACCTAGTAAATGGAAAGGAAACTATTTCAACTCTAGATATCCCTTTTAAATTTTTATTATTTTTTTTTAAGAATGTCTATCTCTATCTTTGACAGATTTATGCTGATATATTTTCATCGACGTTTCATGTTGTTGCTTTTTTTGTTTAGTTTCCTTCTTTGAATTCCATTTACTTCATACAAATTTTAGTTATCTGATATATAAAATAGAAAAGTGAATGTACGTAGGGTTGTTCACACCATATTTGGCAGAGATATAGTAGAGCCTTGCGCAGATTCCCGGAGAAAATAGGGATGGATCATGTTTTGTCACTTCTTCTCCCCCTTTTTTGTCCGATTTTTTCCCCATTTGTCATATATACTAGTTCTCCATTTAAGAAAAATACAATAGGATCGCGAACTGGAAATTGCGTCTCTACTTTTGTATTCATTATCATATCACCACATTACAAAAAATGATATGGTGATCGTGAATCCATCATGTTACCTCTTCAGCCCACTTTCACTGTTAATTATTAACAGATGTCAATTACTCATTTCTCAATTGACAGGTCTCGCCGCAACCCTTAAGTTTATTTATTCCGTTTATTTATTCCGTCCGTTTATTTATTCCGGAGTATCCGTCAGGGGGATAATAATAGATGGGAATATTTATAGAGTAGGGAGACTATTAATCAGTGAGAACGGAGAATGCTTAGATTGAATAAGCTAATATACATATAATAAAATATAGAATAAAAGATAGCAGTTAAGAATTTGTCGCGATATCATTGGAGCCAGTCCTTGGGGTATTTAAGTAGTTACAAACACACGGTATTATTTACCCGTATGAAACCCATATAATGGTCTTATAGTGACCATTGTCATATTTTTCAATGTCATTGTCATTATATGGCCACTTTTAACATAGTGGTTAAAAGAAACTATCCTTACTGGGGTTCGTTATTTCTGCTAAACAAGAAGGAAGGGAAGTGTATGCTTTGGGGATGAGTATGTTTAGTGTTAACTTACCTTTGGGAGGATAAATTAAGAAATCACACGAATAAACGAGATTATATTGTGCACGATTTTACCTACGAAATCATATCCTTCACACTGACCTAAAAATTCCTACTGCATTAGAACACAGACACTTTCATGACAAACTGCACGGGCACCCCCACTGATACAGGGATTGCTTACCCCTGACTTACCTGTCTAACCTGAGAAAATAGGTAACCTGTCTAGGAGAAGATAGAACAGGGATCATCTAAATTAATAACAATAATAAGATTCAAATTCAGCTTCAACAAAATAAAGGAGGTATCAATGGATATCCTCTGCCTTCATGTCAGACATGCCACCTAATCATATTTACAGCACATTTTCTGGTTGTGACGCCAGTCACAATTTTGAGTCAATAAATAAAATTAAATATATATATTTTTTCCTTTGTAAGAGATTATACGAGGTGACTTTTAGAGACATAAATGGTTTAACAAAAAAAAATGGAGTGTTTTCAGCCCATATTGTGTCTTTTCACCAACCTTCCTTCTTATGTTATATCAATATATGTATTTATTGAAATGATTACATGCAAACTGTACAGTAGTATTTTAATTAGTGTTTAGAACTTCGGCTTATATGAGCTTCTTGTTATTTTTTGGAGAAACAAGTCTCATTAACCAAAACCACTTGACTTGTCACTTAAGCAATATCTACAGAGCTCACTGTAAACAAAACGTTAGTTGGTTTGGAGGAGGTCACGAGGTCACCTCCACATTAGGCGTCGCTATGTGTTGCTGGTGATAAGCTGGAAGTATAGATCATTAGCATACGGATTAGAAATGCCAGCCAGGCGGGGATAGCTAGGAATGGCTAGATCTTGAATGAATATGATAATGAGATCAGCGTGAAGGGTACCGTTGTTGATACGGAAGGGAGCATTGGTGAAGGATTCTGAATTGCAGGATGCGAAGACTAACAGAGAGGGGGGGGCTTGGCTGTTTTCATTAAATCTTGTGGTATCTCAAACAACGAACATCCGCTAATGCTCAGTCTGTATTTTATTGTGTGACCATTGTCAATTCATTCCTCTCGCCGTTGGTCACCGAAGGAGCGAAAAGAAGAGAGCAGAAGACTTGGAGATGAGGAAGTGGCAGAGATTGCGAATCAGAGACAAGGGAGGAGTGGAACAGTTGGAGGCCCTTCCGCCCTTCACATTTCCATAGACCCCACCTGTGGCTCCACCTGCCCCAAGTTCCCACACTCACTCCCCACCTGCCGGGCCCTAGTACGTACACATTTCACCCTTACCTTCTCCTTTTTTTTTTCTTTATACACATACACACGCACGGATCCAGACACGTGGATTTAAATGGCCTTCCCCTCCGATACCTTTACTTTCTTCCCTATTTGTATAGAATTTTTTTTCGGTCGAAATTTGAAGAGACCAGTAACGGACTCGAGTGAATATTGGACATGTCTATGGTTTAGTAAATAACTTCTAAGTTTTGTCTTCCCACAAGATAATTTATTTATTTTTTATTAACAAAAGCTTGCAGCAGCCCATACTGCTATTCTAAAGACTTGAGAATGTCAATATAGGTTGCTGAATGTGCTAGGGAATAAGAAATAGATAACTAGTTAGAAGACAAAAATAGGACGTTAAATACTTTTAAAATTACATCTTTTAAACTGAATTTTTTTTATTGTAAGACTAGTCTCACTATTATTTATAATTATAAGCAATTAACAGCCAAAGAAAAAAGGACTAGACCGAGGCTGCCCCCTTGGCTCCAGGAGTGGACAGCTTTCCCCAATATGAATTCTCTTCAGCCAAACACGATGAACACAGAGACGGACAGCGGGAACATAGCTTAGTTCATTTTCCGAGATCTTGTTTGCCAATATTAAACCATTAAATGAAAATATATAAAATATTGCAATATATCTTTATTTATAAAGAGAAAATATTGGGCCAAAAATATGTCACTCTAGGCAGGAAGTTGGCATTGCCCCCGACTGGGGATTGGGCTGGACCAGGGTTTGAGTCGCGATCTTGCCAAGCATCTATTCTATTCGTATCCCATTAAATATGACTCTAAGGTAATCCAGTACCTCTTGGCCGTTATCCTTTCCGCAGAAAGGTTTTTCGATTGTAAAGTACAGTCCGTCTTATCGGCTCTCAGATCAAATGACAGTTCATGATGATTGGTGAGGAATTATTCTAGTCACTATTTTTCACTTCCGTCACAATTGACCATAATGCCAAAGCGGAACGAAGAAACTGTCTTCCTGCCATCTCCCATTCCAGTAGTGAAAGTATAGCTTCTATGTGAGTAAATTGTTACCCATGAGCATATAAATGAGTAAAAGAGTCCTTGTGAGATCGGCTTTAGGTAATGAAACAGATGTTAGGTTTTCAGTAAATTTATTAATGGACAACATTTGGACAGACCACTATGTATGTATGTATGCGATGTTAGAAAACCAAAGGAGAATGTATATAAAATTCAATACGAAAGAAAGTAATTGACAAACGCATGGTAATGGTAACATGAGCATTTTTTATTTACAATTTACATTATTTGTATTATTTTTTTTATCTAAAGTTGTAACGTCATGAACCTAAGCAATTTCATTATACAAGGTGTAACATAAACTATGTAAAACTTAAGGAGTGGTAGTAGACCTCAAATGCAACAGAAAAGTTCGTATGGTCCAATAACGAACAGGGAAAGAGTAAACACAAAATTTAAGGTTGTCAAATTTTTTGTTGAATAGGTAGCGATAACTAAAAAACTATTTAAGTTCGATAATTTCCAATTTCAGCATCCTAAACTTGAAATTTTCTTCAAAAACAAGTAGAATTTGTCTTTGTAAAAACCATTTGAAGGGGGCTTTTAAGTTTAAGTGGCTAAATTACGCAAAATTCTGTTTTTCGTAAAATAACGGATAAGCGGATAATCTGTTAACGAATAAGCGGATATTCGCCTCCAGTTTTGTAAAACAAATATGTGAAGTTAAATTCTGTCTCCTCAAAATGTTTTCAGCAAAAATAATTACAATAAATTAGTAAAAAGCTGTTGTTACTTTTTTTCTGTGACCTGGGATGTATTGTAATAAATTAATTACTAAAATACACTTTTTATTAATAAAAAATACGTAAACTAAAATATTTAATATGGATATAACAAATGAAATTCTTTAAAAATAATGAAATTTACAAATTGACTTAAAATAATAAAATTTAATAATACTTAATATTCCTGGTAGTGATAATATCAAATGTGTATTTTAATGAAAATTTTCAATGTGCCCTCCACCCAGGGGATGCGTCTCCCTTGTCCTTTCCTACACGGCATCAGCTGCTTCAAGGGCCTTGTAAATCCTTATTCCTTCAAGTAGATGGTTCCTCTTCTCAATAGGTTCGGAATAGACCATTATCTTCAACTTCCCCCAGACATAAAAGACCAGAGGTGTTTCAGGTGTGGACATAAAAGTCCAGACTTCTGTCCGGCCATCTCACTGGACATGTCCACCTATCCCCAAATGCCTGTAAAGTCCCGCAGTCACTCCTCAGCCACATGCTGAGCCATCCGTTTGAAACTAACTACCTTCCCATTAAGCAACCGGAATATCTTCCAAAAGTACAGGAAGCTTATTTTCTAATAGCTCTGAGAATTTCTAAGAATTCAGCTGAATTGAATCTATCAGCAATGAATTCTGGCCTAAGGAGACATTTACCCATTATCGCAAGCCAAACGTTCACCCGAAACAAAACACAGTTTTTGTCTCAAGGTTTAAAAAGTATTTAATTTTTTTTGAGGGGGATTAGATTATTCATTCCTTTGCAAAGAATTACTTAAAAAACATATTGAATAATTTTATTTTCTATTGACCCCCTTACGTCCACTTTTCGCTTCCATATGATATGCTCACCCTGTTTAGGTTTTCATGAAAATAATTTAGGCAATTTGCCTTGACTTAATGAAACATGGACTTAAAGCTTGTTAAACAAGCAAAGTTTTCTAAAAGTGGGGAATCTGCTGTCCTGTAGGAGGCTGAAAAAAAAAAAAAATAAAATCGGGAACAATTCATGATTTTACAAAAAACAGAACTGAAAGCCTCCTTCAAATGGTTTTTACTAAGACAAATTCTACTTGTTTATAAAGAAATTTTTTTTACGATCCTGCAATTGGGAATTACCTAACTTAAATAGTTTTTTTAGTTATCGCTTCGTATTCAACAAAAAATTTGACACCCTTACAAAAACAAAAAATTAAAATTTACTCTTTCCCTGTTCGGTATTTATTGGACCATAAGCCAAGTGAACTTTTCTGTAGCATTTGAGGTCTACTATCACTTCCCTATGTTTTGGGTATCATTAACGTTACACCCTGTACACAAAAGATCCTTCATCAATGTGACTTATGTTGCATAGGCTCATCCCGCAGTGCCTTTGTGTTAATAAATACACATATTAAAAAAACAAAAAATAAATGGGCTAAATCTATTAGAAGGCAATTAAAGTAATTTTATTTATTGAAGAAAATTTCACTTATTTTAAGTAATTACAACAATTTATGTTTAATATTTTTTATTGATATATTATTGTGTTTATAAAATTAGGATAAAAAGCAACATATTGGAGTATGGTGTCCGGGAGTGAATGAATTACTTGCATTTTACCTCCCTCTTCCTTGTAGTGTTTTCAAATATTGTGTATACTCTATGAGCGGTTTCACATGTATGAATGAATAAACTCTTACATAACAATTAATAATTCTGTGCACACAAATAGTAAGATGTTTATTACTGATTTAAATATCTGGCATTAAAGATTGATGATTTTATGTGATTTCCAATTTACCCAAGCCCAGCATATAATAGGTATTATTGATCAATGCGTGGATTCCTTTAATTTGTCACTATACTCCAAATGCTTGGAAAATATTTATTTTTTTAATCACACACACACACACATGTCTTTGGTTTATTATCCCTGCAAATACATCTGCATTTAACTTGTTTGATGCCCCTTTATAACAAAACATTAATGTATTGAAAATTAAGGTCATCCTCATAATTTTTAAGCACTAAATTTTAATTTAATTCAATTATGAACTAAATTGTAGATTTTAAATGTAAATACAGAAAGAATAAATTGAATTATCTATTAATTTAATCCAACCCCCCCCCCCCACAACCATCAATAACAGCCTAGAATGATTCTTTGGTTAGATATCCTAAAAATCCTTTCAGGGCATAGGATGATTTTTTAAAAAAAAACATTATTTGTGAAATTATAATTTCAGTTCACAGTCATACCAATATTCATACAATACGCACTTATAAAATCTCCACTGGAGCACCCAGGCCCAGGCCCCTGAGGATTTCCCCAGTAGAGCTGGTGGAGAAGTCGGGGCAAGGTAGCACTCCCCGCCTCACTCTCCAACCATTTCACTTGTGGCAAAGGCCACAAATAAGGCAAGAGAGCCACAGATACTCATGACATGAGTGGGGTTGGTAGCCAGTCCTGATGGTAGCCTGACCTAAGAGATTAATTTTGCTCTCAGCATATATAAATTATAGAATAAAGTTGTTTATTTAAATTAAACTAAATGTTCTTGTGCATACAACTGGTTCATTTCAAAAATTAAAACGGAACACCTGAGAAGTGTTTGATTATACGCCCATTATTGAAACTTCTGAACCAAAGCATAGCCTTATTTAAATCCAGAACCCCTTCACAGTCCACTGAACAAATTTCTTTGAATGCTGCTACATTTGCACTCGATCCTTTTTTCCACTAGTTTCTTAAATGAAAGAAAATCACAATTTTTTCTTCAGGCATTCTCAGTAAGTTGCAATATATAATACTAAATAAAATGCAAAGACAGGTATAGTATAAGGATTTAATATGTTGCTTATTTTATGTACAATGTTTTCATGCTGAACAACTTTTGTGAAAACCTAGTATCTAGGTTTTGGTCACAAAACTAACTACATTGTACTGCAACTATTTGCATTAGGTTCTTCCAGATCTACCAGAATCAAATAACTTCAATTTAAAAATCCCTCAGTCTGTTATTTAAAATAATGTGAAAAAGCACAACATAAAAGCATAGAAAAAGTTGCTTCATATAAAAAGCCTCATAGCTGAACAATAAAGTAACAAGTTGAATGTAAAGTGCTAATTATCAAAGTCATACAAAAACCTATTTGGACAATAGTTATAGGGCACAGCAAGATGGCCAATCATCAAATCCTTTCAATTAAAAGTCCTAAGAACAATTAAATCCCATTGTCACATTAGTAACAGGACATATCATAGTCTTAAAATGATTCTTCAAAGTTCACAAAAGTTATCCAATTACTCTAATACCCAACAGAGTACTGTACAGTTCCACAAATCTTTATAAAATTCCTTCAAGGATAAAGCCCCAGTACCTCATGACCTTTTCTAATTTACAACGATGGGAATCCTAGCTTGGAAAAATTTCTCTAAATGCCTGAGTGCCTGTGGCTCTCGCATTCTTGGTTTATGAGAGATATGACAATCAATAGTGTTGGGGAGGCCTCTGGGCTGTGTGTAGTTGTAAATATTGTATTATATGAATCCAGTTGAATGGATCACAACTGCTTTGATATATTCTTAATTTTTTTTTTCCAAAGAAAAACAGAAATATTATTATCTAGAAGAATCCCCCATATTTGGGTTAAAGTATTATTTTAAACATTTAATTATGTGATATCAATGAACATTTGAAAGCTACTATAATTATAATAATACAAATTTCAAATTGACTGTTTCAGGTTGTAGATATTGACCCATTTTGGTCTCCCAGCACTGAAGAAGAAATTGCTCATTTTGGGGAAAAATCTGACACTGGTAATAGGGCAAGAGAATATATGAACTCCGTCAGAAGAAGAAAGGGGTTGGCTGTAGATGAGAAGATAGTTCAGTTCGCCGAGAAACAGCGTACCCTATCAAAAAATAAATGATTTCTTAAGAAATTATTATTATTAAATTGTTTGTAATTTAACTTTTGTTTGTTTTATATGTATTAACTTGTGACAATCAAAAAGTTTCAAATACACTATTTTTTTCTTATTGTGTGTTGTTTAATTTCATATATTTTTGTTATTTATATGAGGAAAAAAAACAATATATATTTTAGATTAAGTTCCAACAGAAAGCACTTCTAACTCACAGACAACTAATGAAAATCATTATTATCACGCATTGTGGGTGAAGCTTTGATTAGTCTTCAATATTTTACTGAAACGGAATTGTTCAGACACTTTTAACTACCCTTTAATATGTTTTATATTGTCTTTATATTTCTTTGAGAATGGAATGATACTTTTGGTAACTCTAACAAACCATTAAGCATTAAGTACACATAGGATATTGACACAGTTAAATTATGAAGGCAATTCTTTAATATTGTATTAATAAATTTGAATGCATTTACTCAAAAACCTTTGTAGTGAATTTGCTTTTATTCATTAACTTCTTTAGAAAAATAGTTTTGAAAATAGTCAAAGTAAGTACACTACTGTTTTAATAAAAAGTGTTTCATAAGTCATAAATGAAAAAAATATGCTAAATGGAATTTGCAAAAAAAAAGACAATTGGCGGAAAGGGTTTCTTCATTCAGTGGAATCGTCCTTATATTATTAAAGTTGATCTTGGAATAATATTTTAAAAAATCTTATTTGCTTTGCTTATATTTATCATCATTCTTTTTTATTTACATTAAATAATTAATCATCATAAGCCAGAAGGATCAGTTACCAAAACTGATCAGTCTAATAAGTGTTCCAGTGAATGTTTTTTATGTATGTATTTATTACAAATATTGAATGATTTGATGAGCTCTGAAGGATTTGTTTGAAATATTCCTTAATAAGATAGAGAGGAAAAACAATCCTAATAACTCGAAAAATTGGGTTCAATGAAATCCTGTACAACTGTTTTTTTTCTCTAAATCTTTAGATTTCAAATTTTATTGATAAAAACGTTCCGGAAATTTATTGTAAGTATGTAGTACATTTCTATATACCGACATGTACTGTAAGCTAGGTGCATTTTATAGAGGTCTTGAATTGGCCTAAAAATTTAAAAAATGTTAAATAAGAGAGCAGAAACAATAAATCGAAAAATATCCTACACCAGTGTGTGTATAGGCTGAAAGAAAGCATATTCTTGAAATAATGTATTAGCTACTGATGTAAGGGATTATACAACTCAGCCAGTCGCAATGACAGTAACCATGAACCACTTCGACAACCTGCTAAATAATCAGTCGAAAAAATAAAAAATATTGAGTATATATAACACTATATAATAATGCTGCCACCTGGTGGTAATATCTGAAACTATTTAAATAAAACAGAATTACATTACTTTATTGTGAGTTAAACAAGATCATGATGTCGCTATCTTTCTGAAATATTTAAAGCAGTAGATCCATTATCCTAGCCATCTGATATGTCTCAATTTACTTACTAAATAACACCTCAGTTATTCTAGAAGTTATACAACCCTGATTTATTGGTTGTTAAAGCGAAAAAGTGTCATATCCAAGGTATGAGTGCCTGTAAAATGACATTCATATAAAATTTTGATATGTCTTGAAATAAGATTGCTTCATGATACTAGATGACATTCTATTGTATTGTCCATCTCTTGTAGTCGTCACCTTTATATTGTGTCATCCCAACAGATACTAATTAATTACATTCTCAATCTGATACCGAAAAAAGTTATATACAGACTTCATCATGCCAGATAAATTATTTTATCTTCTCATCATTTGGTTAATTTCAGTTGACCACTACAGTAAACCTGACAGTGGAAGTTAATGTCATTAGATAAAGGTCTTAGAGGTTAGTAACCAGATTTATAATTTTTCTTCTCTTAAACCTTTGACTGCTGAGCTTTCCTGGTCAAAATAAGATGCTGTGAGAAATGAAATGCTGAATTGTAGGTCAACAGAAAGCATGTGTAATTAAAGTACTTCAATTCTAGCTAAGAAGGAGCATAATATTAATATTTCATAAGATCATCTTCAGAACAATGGGATTTTGGTTGAATGAACAGTTTGGTTGCAGGTAAGTGCATAATGTTCACAAGTGTGATGGGTTGATTGCAAACCTTGAAATAAAATGAATTAAAAAAAAAGTTTTTATTCTGTGACATTGTCTCCTAAGAATAACAAAAAGGTACAAAGAAGTATGTCTAGCTGACATAAATTATAATATAATGTAATTTGTTTCTTTTGGTTAGCCTATAATAACTTATCACATACACATAACTCAATTTTTCCATAATTTAAATTGCCTTCATTGATTTATTTAATCATTAATGCCTTACATATTTTAAAGCCCAATGGAGGGAATTTCACTTTGAATGTCATGCATCACAGATCTTTCAGCTTCTTTAATGACATCTTACCACTACCACTGTTCAGTTCACATTTTTCCTATTACTTAGATCTCATTTTCGCCTTGGCTTCTGGGAAGTGCTGTTTCGAATGCTGTTACGACTGCTGTTGGCACTGCTGACAAAAAAAAAATATGTTAGTATACCTAAAAGAATTTATCTTGATTAAGTAAAAGTTGTAAGATAGATGAGAATATATTAACTAAGAAGAATATTTATTTAACAAAAAATACCCTATTAATCGCAAATAATAAATGACGATTATTGAAAAATTTATTATTATTGTGATTTGCATATCATTGTTTCATTTTTTACTTACCCTGGAAAAGAGTCAATTTTATATTGGTTTTTGCTAACTCCAAAATTTATATTCCAATTAAATTCTGTGGGATCACTATTCTGGTCGGAGTCCTGAAGAAAAAAAATCATCAGGTGTTAAGAATGGTTTAGGAAAATTATTTAGTACTTTTCAATGGATTATATATAATGGTTCAGCTTTAAAAGAATTGGGGCAATATATGATATATTCATACATTAACCCAACTCATACTTTATACTCATTGAAGTAAATACTATAGACACAAACTATATTAGAATTAGGGTTCTCTCCTGGTGTCCAAAAAAATTATAGTATAATGATCATAAGTTGTATTTTTTGCTAAAGGTGGATTTTTGTTGGAGAACTACCAAATGCTCTCCTGTTTCATGTCTTCATAGATTACTCAGCCAAAAGAGCCAGTCTTAATGAACCCAAAACACTTTCATATGGCAAAGGCTGCTTGACTACTGACTGGCTCATTCTGGAAGCATCTACATGGAAAGAAATTTTTTGTATGAAATAGATACAGTTTATCACTGGACTGGATTTGGCTAATAAATGTAATATGGTTGGTTCATGATGTGAAAAAATCATAGACTTGTTCTCATGCAGTTAACATCAAGTAAAGAAAGTGACATCAAGCTGGTAAATTTTAGATTGGTCTCAAAATGCTGGCTGGGAGCTTGCACACACACATACTATTACTAACCATAAGTACACCATTTCATGAGGCAAAGCCTTCATTGACAAACATGGATGACTTCAAAAAATGTGTAGAGTTGATTGGAAGTATTGAAATGAAATAAAAAAAAAGATACAAAGAAATATACAGACATAAATTACAATATAAAATGATTTTTCTCTTGTGGTCAGCCCATAATGATATTAGAGCTATGTGCACATCTATGGTGAATGAATAATGTTAAAACTGCATTATATCTACTATATGATATTATGAATTACAGGATTTATCGTAGAATGTCCAAAGTTCGTGTCGGATTGTGACATATCTTTTCCTTTACTTCCCTGCTCTTTCCACTTAAGTTTTATTTGGTTTATTGTATTTTTCATCATTGAGCTCTTGGCATATTCATGTATCTAGCAAATAAAAAACACAGTTGATAAGAAGTTTTAAATGATAGAATAATAACAGTTTAAAAATAGCAATAACTTTTTGCACACTGAGCAATTATCTCAATCTCAGCAAGACAAAAGATGAACTTAAATTACATTTTAAAATTTATTACAGAAAAAAATATCTGCTATTAGATTACTTAAAGAGACAGGATTTTAGTTATACAATGTTTGTGATTTAATACCCTCAATTGCTCAATCAAGTGTTATAACTTAATGCTGGAGTGTAAATTACCTATAAGTCGGCAAAGTGGAGGATTTCTTACTAAAAGGCGAGTGGATAAATGCTGGGGTAATTCTGTGGAGTCACCATTGAAACAAAATCTAGCTTTCCTTAATGAGAATCTAACTCAATAAATAACTTTGGTAATTATAAAGAGAGGTTGTCGACTCAGCAGGTAGGTGCCACTTAGCAATTAGAATGGTTGGCACTAGGCTATTTCTCTTCAACCTTTGTTTCAGTTTTCTATGCCTGATTAACTAGTTTTTTTTATTTAAGTAGCTTCTCATTTTTCTTTATTAGAAGACTGAATGAAACCACATCCCCTAAAGAAAAAAAATCTGTTGAAATTTGATGCTTGGTGTTCTGTTGTTGCCTTCATATTTTCTTGGTTAAGCAATGAAGATGATATGTAGTTATATAAGAATTTTTTCCCCTTAGCTTAATAGCAACTCCTAGCCTTGTGCTGTTGAGGCAATAATATAAATTAATTTTTTCAAGGCCATAAATAATCTTACAAGTTGATATTATTCTATCTTAAAACAATAAACCTACATAGCCACAATTCTTTGAACTAATTTGTTTACCTTTTTCAAGTATTCACCATTTTCTTCATGATATAGGTTAGTCCATTCGGATTTGTCTTCAATTTCTGATTTCTCATGCATTAACGAAGGTAAATTTGAATTTGGGCTCAATTCTTCACGCAGCTAAAAAAAAGAAATTCAAATGTTAAGAAATACACTTTGTCTACAAACAAATTATCTTAATTAGTCATTTTCCTTTTTATATTGTTTTTTTATATTTGGACCTGATACAAAGTAGCTTGCAGAACTCCTTACAGATGCTACATTGGAAATTTAAATTACGAATCTATCAGTATACTATGAAAGTTTTGTGGCTTCAATGTTAAATATTCTAAGATTGGAATGTATTTACAGATTTTTGAATAAAAACCTATGAATATGTATCCATGTGTAAGTATTTGTTAGGATATCAGCTTAGGTTGACCGAAATCTAACATCTCTCTGTCATCAACTTAAGCCAATATTCCATAAATTTGTCCACTCAATTAAAAATTCATCAACAATGAACTCCCAGTTTATAAATATGTACATTATACCTTGTGACATGGCTTTTCTTTCTTATGAAAATGTTGAAGTGTTTGCTAACCTAATTAATGGCTGGTCTCCAAATAATTTTATATTTGTATTTCATTCATTATTCTCTTTCCCGGGGTTTGTATATGTGTATTTATTTTAATGTGGGTCTCATTTGTTAGTTTTGCAGCTATATATACATAATCTATACCTGTATAATATAATTTCTTAACCAGTAATTAAATTAAGTAAAGCAATAATATTTTTGTTGTTTTTCCTCTGTTTCACTGATAATTTTTAATTTCCAGGTAAATTATTATTAAAAGTTCTTGCCTCCTTTTTTTAATTTATTAATATTTTTAGTTTGTCTCGATAAAGAATGGAAAAGGAAACAATAAATGCTGTTTATAATTATTTACCTGGAAATGATATTTTCATCTATTGACAGATACTATATTCATAATTTATTCCAAATAAATAAATTCAATCCTACTTTATTATGCGATGAAAGTCTTTCAGATATTTCTTTTCTTGTAATTGGAGAGTCCTGATAAACAAATTAAACTTTATTTCAATTTATTATAAGTAAAAATACTATTTTTACAGTTTATAGTTTATTCATGAACTATTACTTTTTGTTGTTACCCTCACCTCCTTACCTCTCACAATTAATTATCCTACAAAAATTGGGAAGTAACAATTCTCACCATTCCCTATTTTAGAACAAACTTAGTAATTTTAATGAACATTTAGAATAAATTATATAAATGGGCTGGTTTGGATAGCTTAAGACAAAACTTGGAAGATACTTGTGGATCAAAGATCCATGAAAAGTGAGCGATGGACATAAGCTAGTTATAGTATGTTGTTTGGAAAAGTGGAAGCTAAAGATGTCTTTTCTTTTATAATATTGATTTTTCCTATAACCTACTCATTTGTCACCATGAGCAGGAAGTGACTGGTGGTGCAGTCTAGAAGGCAAAGCCTAGTAATGTGAAGTGAGCAAATGGAAAATTTTAATCATAAATCAATTGTTAACCCGCATGAGGAGTTTTGAGATAATTTAGTATTTCCCCTTTTAATCACAAACCTTCTGGTGTAGAGCAAGATAAATATGTAATGAATATCGTCAGCTTGAAATAGATAATTTATTTTAGTTTATAAGGCAGGGCCTCAAACAGTTTAAGCTAATAGTTTCGAGTTATAAAACAATAAATGTAGATTTGAATCCATGACTTTTTCTCCGGCCGAGTTATAATCTAGCATGCCCAACTTCAAACTGTGGCTACCTTTTTCTTACCAGTACCTGTCAAAAGAAAGATTGCTAGATAACTCCTGAGAAAAGAGGTTGTTACTGTAGAACCTAAGTAAAAAAAGGCACTGCTTGGGACCTTAATATACCAATACAATTTTATAATGCTGAATATTTTTTATCTTACGTTAAAACAATAATACTTGGTACTTCTTTTAAAACTCGTTTGAAATTATGATGAATTATCTTATGACAAAATTATATTGTAAATCTGGACGCTTACTGGTAATGGTCTTTTTGTCAATTGAGTCATAACTGATTCAAATGGTTTCAGCTTAGCTAAATCCTTTTCCTAAAAAATAAAATTGTCATACATATAGCATGATGACTAATCATTAATACAATCAATTACGCTACTTATTGGTTAATACCTTTAAAAGCTTCAATATTTTTATTTTAACTTAATTTTACTTTTACTAAAAAGTTTTATTTTCACATTATCACAACACCCGGCTTCCTAGATTTTATGATTTCAATATATAAACCCATACTACTGTAATCTAGGATATACTTGGTATTGTCATAAAGTTTTTAATAAACGTTAATAATATTTGCTTATATTGGCATTATGATAAATGGCATTGGTAGCTGCAAGATTATTTTATATTTAAGTAGCATATTGCTGTTTCAAATTGCCTAAATTGAATAATGTGTTACTTCAACAGAAAGTGCTAAATTTGCTGTTAAAATATTGTAATTATTCTATGTTATCCAATGTAATTACTTATAAAACATTATTATTTAACTGCTTTCACAATGGTACTTAGCAGATGCTGAGATTATTCTTAACACTCTGATTTGTAACGGATATATGAGTGCAATGTTAGCTAAGGTATGCACATTTTTTAATTTGGCCTAATAACACCATTTAACTATCACGTAAATCATGGTAAAATACCTGGATTCCTTCTTTCATCAGTTTTGATACTTGTTCTCGGGCACGTGAAGAAAATGTTTCATTAAAAAGTGAGCTGGTGCCTTGACAGTAAAATACAGAATACTGATACAATGAGTTATTTGGATATATGTTTCTGAAGTTTCCTTTGTGTTCTTTTTCAAATGACTCCTGTTTTTTTAAATTTTCTTCTGAAGAAATGGCTAAAGCAGTGCTTAAAATAATTTTAGATTAGACAGCAATTTTTTTTGTTAGGTGTAAAAGGAAGGAAGTCTCTTTGTTTGGGTAAATTACCTGGTGTTCGTTTGACTAGAATTGGGAGAATTTTGTAAATCCTTCAAAAGTCTATTTGTTACATTTCGCTTTTCTTCAAGCATAACACTTAATTTGATATTTTTTGGTAAGTTTAGAATCTTAAATGTGTCAATTATCAAAGCTTCTTTGACCTCTCGATCAATAGGAGCATCTGTGTGAAAACTTGGAGAATGGTTCACCTTAAAAATTACAATTTGTTTCATTATATTTTTTCCAATGATTGAAGGGAAAAAAGGAAAATCCAAAATGTAAGTAAGTCACTTGGGAAATAATATGCTAAGGATATCTTCTTCCTGTACCCATACAAGTAAATCATTAAAAGATTCATTACTAGATAACAATGCACTGTTAGTAAAACAGAGGACAAGAAGCAAAGAATACTTAGACTTTTAACTGTTAATTGTCATTTATGCACTCTGGGCTTGCATGTATCTAATGCTAATCACGACACATTTGTTCTGTTCTGCAATGTTGCACATGACAATCCTGGTCCCATCTTAGAGTCTTCTTGTTACCATAATTCAATTGCTAATAAAATCCATCCCAAAAGTACCACAAATTAAGATTCATACACTATAAGTTGTAATTATTTACTAAGTGTTCATTTATATATATATACAAACCGGGTGTAATATTTTACTATAAAATAGTAATTTAAAGATAATTTTTGGGTGTTTAAAAAGTGGGAGAGAAGGTTTTTGCATCTGTAAACAGTTCCAATTACAACCTTGCAATTGCAAGTTAGCTAGGGGTTGGAACACATACTTTACATACTCATACATTAATAAAAAAACTTTAAATAAGAGATAAGTGGACTGTATAATTTAGATGAAGGCGGAAGGGTGGGTCATAAATTCTAAGTTATATAATATTTAAATTAATGAAATGAAAGTAATGGGCTTGATACAAATAGACTATATTTATAAAGAAAGGAAAGAAATTAACAAAGTAAAATCATTGGGATAATGAATGTAGTATAAATGAAAATTCAAATTGTTAGTTTCTTAAATTGCTGCTGTCAGTTGGTGCTGTAGGATGTAGCGTATTGGTGCAGTCTCTTTAGACATCTGGTTTTGTTTGTTGACTTCCTAAAATGTTCCCCTTTGTTTGTAGTCCAAGCACCCTGCTAGCTGAAGTAATTATTCTACTCACTTAATTTAGGAGAGTGAGCAAGGTAGAAAGAAAGTGAAAAAAAACTTGCTCGCCTTCAATTTTTCGTCATATTGTGTTTTTGTTTTCTATTGGCATATCAGATCAGTGTTGCCACTCACAGACCGTCTATAGCAGCAGTGTAGTGAACTGAGGAGAGCATTTCTGCTGTCTCACGATTGCTGTCATTTCCGAAACTTGACACTGTTATCTGAAGCTGTAGCAAACAGCCTTATTTATTTATATCCAGTTTGATGCTGGACTAAATAAATAACAAAATCTTCATAATTGCAATCATTTTTATGGTTTTGTTGGTTATTCAAAACCAAAAACCTTTATGTTTTTACCTGTGTTCTATCTGTCTCCCTGACGTGATCTTAGTGAGTTCACTGTTCAAGTGAGATATGAAGTTTTATAGAGTGTATACATTTGATATTGGCTAGTCATAAAAAATATAGCCATCTTCATAAAACATGACTGAGTGTTATTAATTAATTAATTGAAAAAAAATTATGCTACAATGATGATGATACAATTAAACCAGTCCCATGGATGAAAAAATAAAATGTAATAGTAATATAATAGAGTATAAAGTAATAATTTTTTTTTTTCATATTGTGTAAGATGTGGAATTAAAGAGCTCAATGTCCTGATTAATAAGGTGTAATCTATTTTAACAAAATGTTTTTGATCAAATTAAGTTCATTTATTAGAATTATGTTAATTTTAAGGAAGTAAGTTTGATGTTGAAATAATGTGCATAGAAATGGTGTTTTGGACCTCGCAATATAAAACCAGGTAATAAGGGTTAATTCCTGAAAAAACCTAATAGATAGGGTGGGGGATGGTTGTGGGATTTTAAATAAATAGCTATTCAAATTAAAGTCAGTCGCGTGTTAGCCTTGGATAGAGTACAGACCGGGGTGCCTTAGAGGCCTCAAGTATTAGACCAGATAATGGAAGCCAGAGCATGAGAGAATGAAGAATTGAAGAGCCTTCCATTCCCCAACAACTAAGGATGTAAGCATAAATCACTGTTTGTTTTAGGTAACTATTATTTAAACTATATTGCTACCTCAGTACAACAGTGGACTTCTCATGTTTTTGTGATTTGATTCTAGAACAGTTTTAGAATAGTATGAAAAAATGAAAGTGAAAGGGTAAAACTATTTGCTCTATATTACTTATCGATAATTTCAGCCAAAAAGAGATTAAAAATTCAAGTCAATTTTCCGAAAACTTGAGATTCCATAGTTGTTTCACTGTTGCACTGTGGTAGAAGTATATAAAATTTTTTAGCCAATTATATTGAAAAAAAAATTTTGAGATAGACAAAATTATGTACTATAACCATATAATGCCCTGAGATGGGTCTGGTTGTGGTAATCTCGGCCTCATGAGAATAAATGAGTAGCTTGAATGAAAAGTAGTGAATCCGGTTAAGAAAACCAATTACAAACAATAACTAATAGCTTAATACTCACTTTAAATTACTGTATATTATTCCACATTTGATGGCTTAAAAGAAAATTGAAGGAAAACAAATATATGTGAGTGCGTGTAAGATGTCATACCTCAAGAAGATAAGGTTTTAACGAATTATCCAGTATTAAGTCAAATCCAAGAAGTTCAAAACAAGCTTGCCTATTGCGGTGACTTGGAAAAGCAGCTTTGTAATTGTGCTGCAATGTCGGTAATGCTAATAGCACAGTTTTGATGATAATGTCATCTATGCTTTCCCATAATTTAGTCACATCGTGTAATTGTCTCTTCAAATACTCATTTAATGTGGTCAATTTTCTGTAAATTATTATTAGTAAATAATATACACCTTTCAGTGTTCCATTTTACTGTACACAGATTCATAGATAGGAAGAATCGAACCTCTTACTTCCTTCTTCTGGATCAGCGATGTAAGTCCGACTAAATTTATTAACAGAATAATTTGTTAGGTGCATATACATATTCGACATGTTAGTTTTGTTTGGCTCCTTGTAGCGTTTAGTAGCAAATCTAAAAGATATATTATGGGTTTAGTAGTTTATATTATATATTGCTACAACTGAGCAAAGTTATGTGTGGATGCAGAATTAACCTATGAATACTTGGCAAAAATTGCATCCTTTCATGATCATAGAAAAATGTCTATAATAACATATTGAAAATATGTCATATTACTTACCTTACCAGTCCTTCATTATAAACATATAATCTTAATGGGTCACAGGAAGTAATTAAGACATAAACCCTCAAGTCAAATTTAAACCCATCAATTAAATAGGGCTGAAATAAGAACAATGAAACATGAAATAATATAATAATTAATTAAATGTAAAAATTATTATTATTTGTCAATCTTTATAAATGCAAACTTTTAAGTAGCACAATTTTGTTTTATATAGTTTTATATGTTATTGATTATGCTATTAGTTATTATTTTTGCTATTAATTATAAGTGTAACTATCGCAGCTATCAAATAAATAAAATTTTCTTGCCAAACATTTTCTTTTTCTAACAGTAGGCAACAAGAGGTGCTTTGAGGGTTTGCTTTTGATTTATTGTTGGCACTTATTGGAACTTAACTTAGATCAAGAGATATGAGAGGTACTTAAAAGCCTCAATTTCAAAGCAAAGTTGCTATGTGATTTTCCCTCTGAAGTTGGGTGGACCCTGTCTTGATTTATGACCATTTATGTTGGACAAAATCGTTAAGGGCGCCAAGGAATAGAGCTCTAGTCATATAATTCTATTCATTGTTTTGTACCCTTTTTTTTATGCAGCTATAAATTTAGGAAAATTCACTGCCCGAAAAGATCTTCCATTAAAACCATACCACTGTTCCACCATCATTTTCTAGGGAAGAGAGGGGCCTTTGCAAATTGAGCCATTAGGTATCCCTCAATCAACTAGCGGATTGATGCATTTTATTATCTAAGAACTGGATGTATTGAAAAACCTTTATAGTTTGAATAATCATTCAAAAGGCCTCTAGTTCCTTGGTTAAATGTAAACAGCCAAGCATCTTTGGTCCACCTAAAGAAACTGCACAACTTTCTCCCTCTTTATGTCCGAGTTAATCCTATTTCCACCCTCATCTCTCACTTAGACTATTGATTCCTAGTGTTTGTACGATAGACTTGGAGTAACGTTGGAAACAAAGCTTAAATAAATGGCCAACACATTCATTAGATTCGCACTGCGTTATCCAAGAAATTCTAAAATGACCCACTTTTATTCTAAGTTGATGGTTAAATGGCTTGCTCCATACAATCATCGAAAACACCACCTTGGCATATCCTTACCAGCAATCTTCATATTTAGCACCAAAGTAGAAGTCCATCTACAAACCAGTTCCTGACAATCCATCCTATGTCCTTACCCCCATAAAGCTGCCATATTCCTCCAGTCTTATGTCATAATTACAATATCCTTCTGGAATTCCCTCCCCCTCCATTCGTCATGTTCCTTCAAATATTTTCCTTATATTTTTTTGTTCTTTCCATTTATTTTTCATCGTTGAGTTATTCATCATTGAACTAATGTTAGTGTTGATTTTATTTCATTATTTTTATATTATGTAGGTTACTATTGTACATTAGCACATATATATTATATGGTATTTTTTTTAATGAGTAAGTCTAGGAATGTTTGAATTTACATATTTATGTGTAAATTTTTTATTTTTCAACCAAGCAATTGTATTATTTTCTTTATATTGTTATTGTATACATGTATTTATTTTTTTGATATTTTATTTCTCAGCACATTTAAAATTTTAGTGATGACTGAGATGCTCCTAAGAACCCACTTTATCTTAAATAAATATTTTTTCTTAAGAGGCATATTCCTATGATAATAAAGTTATTATTATTATTAAACTATAGGGGAACTTCTTTCCTCAACCACAGCTTCATGGTCCTATGCAGAAGCATCACCTTGACTAGATACATAGATAAGTGCTCCTGTTTTACAAGTTGTATACTTTTAAACAGTAATTTATTAGGCAATGGGAAATCTGTCAGCCAACCAAGAAGTCCTACTTTAAATAATATTATAATATCAAAGTGCTCTCTCTATAAATAATCCTCTTGAGACAGCAAAAAACAGCAACAGTGATTGGAAACCCCTTATAAAAATGTATGGTTAGATTGGTACATAATAATTGTGATGATCTAATTATTTAATTTTTAAGACAATGTGATAACAAGTTGGTTTGTTACAAGATTTCCAAATATAACAGTAGCTAAGACCCTCAAGCTGTAAGCACTGGTCAGATATTATTTTAAATGTTGCAACAAGGGGATAATCAAGGAAAGTTTCTAAATTGACCTTAGCAAGCCTATATTGGTTCTTAATTGTAAACCCAATGAGTTGAAAACTGTAATGGAAAAATATACAAAAAAAAAGACGACAAAGTGTTAGGGCACTTTAATGGTGTATTTTTGTTTTTGGTTGTTAATGGGTGAATCAATTAGATTGGTACCATTCAAAGAAAACTATGGAATCATAAGTGGCGAAGGACCCCATAAAAAAAATTGAGGCTTTATGAAGTGGACCAAAAATTTAAGTATCTGCATTTTTACAAGAAATTTCAGGTAATGTTTGGAAACGATCCAATCCAGAATCTTAAAGAGGCACCCTATCCTATGACGTCCGTTTTCTTACTTCTATTTCCCATTTTGTTTTTGTTGTAATAGATATTTTTGGTAAGTTATAGTAACAATCATTTATTATTTTATATCACTGCCATGCTTGAAATGATCAAGATTGGATGTACTTATAGGTTAATTATTATATCTGTGGGTTGGTGTGTTGAATTGAATTACATACCCTAGAAACATAAACCTGGCAGATAGTGCGATCAAGATTTACTAAATCTTTTACATTTTTAGTCAAATGAATTCCTTTTCCTTTACATCCCATATCGGGCTTTACAATGTAAGTTGTACTCCTATATTTTCTTCCATAGTCTGTGACTTCTCCCAAGCTAAAAAAAAAATCTAGTTTGTAATAATTGAGTAACATCCTTTTATTATTGTATCATTATTGAAATTATTACATGCAATCTATACACAGTATTTGTAACAGTGCTTATGACTTCAGTTTTTAACATCTTATTACTGTGGGGGGAAAAAGGCTCATTAGTCGAAACCACTTAATTATTTTATCACCCAGAACTCCCTATAAACAAGACATTAGTGGTTTTGGGGAGGCCTTTAGGTCACCTCTGTCTTAGACATTCTTTTGGTAGCTGACCAATGGTCAGTAGGAATCAGCCGGTAAGTAATTTCAGTGAAACTTTTTTTAGGTGCTTTTGTAGTTCCTCCTGAAGTTGCCTTGTTAGTTGCTTAAGTTGTCTTGTGTCAGAAAGATAGGAAGAAAGTTGCCAAGACTTTCTTGCCCTCCTTTTGTTTGCAGTAGCTATTGTATGTCCAGTGGCAAGGTTTGTCAATTCGTTTGTAAAAAGTGAGGCATCTGATAGGTTGATTTGAGTGCACTGGTTTGAACTGCAGTCATGATCTTCTAGGCAGCATCTTCAATACCATTCTAAGTTCTGAATGGGGAGTAAAAGTCAAGAGAGGAATCAAGACTATTTCGGAATGACATCCAATCAATTGGACCTTTAATAAGAGAAGAGACAGTCTTTGGCTACATAAATAGGGATTTAATATATATAGCAGTATTGAATGGAAGAAGGATGAGGCTGTGGTCAGAGGATAGGTCAAATAGATTGGAAAAGTTGGAAGGCTAGAGATTAAGAAATAGTCTACTATGTCAGGGAGAATGATCCACACAATGCTCATTATCATATTCCAAAATAATAATAATAATTAGAGCTTACAGAACTAAAAAAAGTGGTTTGAAACGTAAAATAGAAAAAAACTAAAAGGAAAATTACAAACATCCTTCATAAAAAAATTCTAATATATACTAAACTTACTCTATTGGTAGAAGCCAAGTCTTTGGATAAAAGTCATAATCCTTTGGAAATAACTTACTCATACGATTTAAGTTTCTTGCTAGATAATCTTTGCGACAGATCTCAGCCATTCCAGGGAAGTGGTTAATTTTCTGAAATATAAAATGTTCTGTTACCCAAAAAAATATTAAATACCTAAATTCTAAATCTGAATATGATAAGCAGCTGAGTAACATATTTATAAATTTTAAGTAGTACATAATTTGAAATTGGTTGTTCCAGTGAAAAATATTCATAGTTTTCCTTAAAAGTTGAAACCCACAGCATTAGATATGGTAGATATACTATATATACTCTGAGCATGAATCGCCCATGCTTATACAAGCAGATTGACACACTGCACTGTAAGGAATACAGGTTGTGAATATTCAAGGTAATTTCCTTTTGTACCAACCCATTGGAAATATTAATACAAATTACAGTGATATTTGCTGTAGTTGCAGTTTTATGTATCTACCTCAGAATCAAAAATAATAACATTCATCAATTCAGAAGTTGTGATCAAAGCACTCATTTTACCTTCAAAGAATGACTCAGACCACATATACAGAAAGGAAGTAATCTCAACTGTGGAATTGTAAAGATGATTATGTTCCAATGGATACTAGGCAATGTTAGTATTTCTGAAATGAGCCTGTGGCTGTCCTCACTAATGAATGACCTAAAAAAAACCAACAATATATATATTTGTACTATCCATTAGTACTGCAAAAAATTTGCTAGCAACTTATAGCAAAGAGTCAAACAGTGAAAAATTGAAGATTAGTGGAGGACAAGAATCAAATCTAATAAACTTTCCTTGATTAGTGGTAGAAACAGGCTTTAGGGTGGTAACTGGCTATGATCACCTGATAGCATACCTCATCAGGGTAGGCTTAATCGATTATCCAGATAAAATAATGTTATCATGTCAATGGACCATTTTCAAAAATGTCCCTGTCTACAGCATATGTCAAGAGAAGTTTCATAATAGAAGAAAGAAGAATTATAAGTGGCTGTATGAAAACTAATGGTTGGAAAGAAAGGATTAGTGGAGGGTTAAAAATAATAACAATTAAATTTAAAACTACTTGCATTTTCGTGTAGATGACAATACTACTAAAATCTGTTTAGAAAGTTAGAGCTTATTTAAAAACTAGTAAATTAAACCAATTACTCATGGTTAATTCAAATGGAGAGAATTTGTCTATTTTTAAAGCTCTTGAGTAAAAAAAAATTGGAAATAGCAAAACATGAATATATTGTAACAATATTTTTATGATGAATAACTAGTTATGAGGTTTATTTAGGGCCTCCAAGGGTAGTTAGGGTTAAAATATATGTGTGGACACAGAAGTGTTGTTGGCTGTAGATTGTGTTGCAATACCAGGTAAAAAGAGTTGGTGCTAGACCAGAAAAAGTTGTCCAGTTACTGCTATATCTTCAGAGGAAAGAGAGAGAGACTGAGATGATTTGAACTAACTCCTTAGAAGCATGAGTTAGAGGGAAAGTAGCATGTAACAGAGAATCCAGGAATGAAAAGTTATATTTACCAACAATCTGCATCTACTTATTTTCAGAAATCATTTGTAATACTGCTTAGCCAACTACCATTTAAATTTAAATGTTATTATGAAATATTTAAATAGTCAAATATCAACTAGAATCAATATCCTGAGATCATCTTAAATGAAGT
The DNA here is from genome assembly GCA_930367205.1 of Acanthosoma haemorrhoidale. NCBI lineage: Eukaryota > Metazoa > Arthropoda > Insecta > Hemiptera > Acanthosomatidae > Acanthosoma > Acanthosoma haemorrhoidale. Next base: position 79,674,847 of record OV884015.1, on the reverse strand, counting down.
TTGTAAAATATACTAGTTATTATTCATTATAAAATTTTTATAAATGTCCCTTTACTGCTCTATGTATAAGCAAGTCAATTTTAGTCAAGTTATTTTTTGTCAGAGATAGGATCATTATAATGAATTGATTTAGATACTGCCTTCAAAACTTTGGAGTGTGAATCTAGAAAGTCATTAAGACAGGATGACATTTGAAATCTAATGTTTGATTTTGCAAAAAATATTACACTTGGTAATAGTATGGTCATATCTTATTGCAGAATTGTCAAAAAGCTCAGCTGATGGCCTAGAAGGGTTGATGTGGTTATATACCTGAATAAATAAATTACAGTATTTGGAATAATAACATGTACTAATTAATTACCTGGTATCTCCATAATAATAAATTACCTGGTATCTCCGAAGGGTCTTAACCCCTTCACAAGTTACAAGATAATCACTCCATAAAATATTCCAGTTCTCTTGAGATTCTCTCATCCCAAACTTAGATGCTATTTGACGTACAATATCGTATCTACAGTGTGCTGTACAAATATAGCTTGACCTATTATTAAAATAAAAAATATTGGATCATGGTATCTACATCATTAGACAACATATTTAAAAGGGTAGAGTAAACAAAGTAATCAATTGTAGGTCATTTCTAGCCGTATTTCATTTAAATAATTGTTCCAAGGATCAGTGGCCTCTGAACTATAGCTATATAACTATATAGCTGAACTATATATAGCTTCTGAGATAACTACAAAATGCTTAAAAGTCAGAGAAGTTTTTTTTATAATTCTACTTCTGATTTTTCAATTGTCTCAAATTGGTCCTAAATATGGTATAGAATACCTTTACTAAATAGGTACTCTAGTATCTAGTGCCTTCCTTATTATTTTTTAGTGCTTTCTTCTTTAGTATTTTTTCTAAAATCTTTTATCATGTGTTATGTTTTCCATCCCTTTCTTTTGGCATATTTAATCAGAGGGACATTGTTAAGTCTATCTGTCAGGGTTGAATATAACTTGATTATGGTTTTAATGGTGGACTTATTTGTTATGGACGACTATGTCAGTTTTCTGAAGATGGCAAGTCCAGTTTTATTCCTTTTTATTGTCATATCTAAGCAATTTATACCACTTGTTCAAGTTTTGTGGTCAATTTTATGATTTTTATTTATACTATTAAGATAGGTTGTGAACTGGTCTTCTGAGTACCAAATCTAGTACATGACCTTCTGGTAAGGGTTTTCTTCTGACATGATACATTCCATTCCTAAATAGTCGGTTAATAGTTCTGCCAAGAGGAGAAATGGGGAGCTTACCCATTACTAGACATTTCATTTTATGGTAAAAAATCCGCTGAATTTAAAATAGTTATCCTATCACCAAAGTAATATAATCCTTTTGGCCTAAGCAATAATATTGAAAAGTTTGGAAACTATCTAAATTGAGTCATATCAAGACCATCTATTTCTCTTTGAAAATTTTTCTCATCTACACCTAGTGAGCATTTGAGTTGAACTTCCTCTCAATGATCAGGGCTGTTGCCTACAAATATTTATTCTTGTCTTTGAAATGGCACTTTGTTATTAAACTTTTAATAAATAATTTGAAGTACTTAGTTCTGTTATAAGAACGTCTCTTATAATACCTGAAGTTTGATTTAGAACAACAAATAAACTTTTAGTATCGATAATACCAAGAGTATCTTGTTGAAAAACTAACCAAATACTTTTGTTTTTTAGCCGCCGATTACACAAAATACTTAGCATTAGTTATCCTTGTGAAGTATATTTTTATATAGATTTTTTTCAATTTCATTTTAGTGGTCAATTTTGTAAACGTACTTATATTTTCTTTGTTTTGTTGCTGTTGATAAAAACCCTTCAGATCGAGATTTGTTCGCTTTTTCATCAAATGATTTTGTCTTCTCCTTCTTTGGAGAATGCAGATCTTCAGTTTTTGTGCAATCTTTGCATTTTTTTCCTGAAAAATAGAAAAAGTATGTTTATTGTTCTAACAAATAAGAAATTTATTAGTGAACATAAAATCAGTAAACTCTGATTATGCTGAAACTGTTGGATCTAATTCCATATTTTTTCCGAATAAACTAAATTTTATAAATCCTGAAAATATATTTTCATCTCAAAAATAAAATAAATTATTTACAGCCATCTGTAATGTGTTTATTTTGTCCCTAAAAAAGTATATGTGTGCTCTCAAACAGAGTAATTTTGACACTGTTTAGGTATTTGAGAAATTCTTCAAAATCAGGATTGTTCAGGGTATTGAATCAACTCAATTCCCAAACCAAACTATAAATGACTAATAACAATGAATTTAATGAGTAAAGCAGTAAGTATTAGCAGAAATAGGATTTTCACACCTTTATGGATTTATACTAAGAGAGATCATGGAGAGTGGGTTATTCATGATGGCTCCTTCCATCTATTTTAAGGGTCTTGGATTTGAACCAATGTCATCCGTAAGTAGTATTATGTTAATCATAACTGCATCTGATGTACGTTTCAAAAATAACATAGTAGTTATTGCAGGGAAGACAAAAGTAGGAGCATGAAGTCTGGAGATAATGTCCCAAGTTCATTTAATAACAATAATAATAAGATAGTACTTACCTGTTGAATAGCACTCTAAGCATAGATCTAATGCATGATTTTTCTCTTTTTTTTTTTCTTGAATGAATTCATTGGCATTTAATTGATTTTGATTTAAAACATTGGTCATCATTTTAAGGCATGAAATTTTTGTAAATAACTAGTGTTATCACTCTTTTCACATTATTCATACACTTTGTTTTAATGTATTTAATCATTTAAATTTTCTAATCACCTAGTCACAAATTGACATAGAATTACTAAACTATAAAATAAATAGTAGATAATATTTAATAAACAAATGTAAACTTCAAAAAGTATTTGCCATATCATAAATAAATGCTATTATTTATTAAAACTAAAAAACAGAAAAGGTCGAAGTTCTTCATATTACAATTATGAATGGGGGGGGAGAAAATTATGCCACCAGCATATTAAATGACTTTGGGATAAGCAAGTGGATGACAACTTCACAAAACACTGGTAATTGCTGTTTGAGAAAGTCCAAGGCTTGTCAGCGGGTTGTATCAGTACATTAAGAATATAAGTGTAACTTATTATATAAATACACTCAATAAATATATGGTGAAGCAAAATAAAATTTTTCAATGTCAGAGATTATTAAAAATTTCTTAGGGAATTTGTTCTCACAATTACATGATAGCCTTTGATTGTTACTGAAATTGATTATTTTTCATCTTCCCTAATCATTAGCAGAAATAAGTTTTGGAGTGAACTTGTTCTCCTGTCCGAAATCGCTTATTATCGCTTATACCTATGATTGAGAAACAAAGCCAATCACACAATTAAGGATTTTCTTGTTAACATTTAAGTTCTATGGACTTTTCAAGCAATTAATGAACAAATGAACCTCAATTATGACCAATAAACTTATTTTTTAACTTGTTGGGAAATCGAATGTGAAATTTCATTTCTCTAGGTCACTAGTTTTCACTGTGGTGTTAGAAAATGTAAAATTTTACTGTAAAACAGAAACTAATCTCAAGCTTAATAAGGTCTGCTAAAAGCTTATAGACTATTAACTTTTAAATATGCCATTTGGGAGTAAGGTTGTAATCAAATCATAAAATAAGTTATTTATATTGAAGTCTAGGTTACAATAAGTTATTGATTAAAACATATTTACAAGAAGAACTTAAATTACAATCAATGCCAAAAATATAACTTACCTTACAATTTAACAATTTTTTTTCATGTTCATGTTATTAAAAAAAAAACATTTACATACAATTATTGCTAATTTTGATAAACTAACTTATTAGATATGCACAGATATATTTTGAGTGAGAAAACATGTGATTCAAATTTATTTTATATTTACGTGACACTGTTTAGATACTTAAATGTTTCACTATGTATTTTGTAAATTTACTTTGCTTGGCCACTAACTATGCCAAATAATTAATCCTTAGCAGAAATATAACGATGATACATATTTTCTCAAGATTCAAGTGCTTGCCAGACCTCTATTTATTAACCATAATAGGTTTGTTTACTTTTTCTTGTTGATACAAAGGACAGGATCAAAAACCGAACGAAAAATTCGATTTTGGCCCTTTTGCATTATTACCTGCCACCACACTCATTGTGAAAGAGAGATGTTTCGATCATGCAGAGTTGATTTTATATAAGTCATTACGTTATATAAATAAAAATCAGATATCTTAAGGAGGTTTTACAACAGTTGTCAATTGAGTTTATATTAACAATAATTCAAAATATAAAAAAAAAAATGAAGATATTTCTAAAAGTAGACCTTTAGACACTGATAGTTGTCAGTTTTAGATGAGAGTCAAAATATGTATGTGTATTGCAATGCTTAGTCGTAGTATAAATCTGACTACAATAATAATTACTTGCCAAAGAAAAACACCAGACTTCCCCAATATTCAGTCAGGGGACCATGACCAGTACATTTGTTTCTTCAGTTGTTAATTATTATTTTGTATTGTTTGTGTGACGGGTGAATGTAGCAAAAAGAGCTCTATTTAAAATTAGTAATTCAATGTTACATGAAACAATGGGATCAGATATAAGTTCAGAGGTCAAGGGAAGATATGGTAGTAGAGTTAAACCTGATCTCTAATTTCTGAGGGTATTGGCAGGTTACTATTTTGAAATGTGAGCCTGGGCTTAGAAAACAATCCTTCAAATGATCATTGGCCCTAACTAGTTGTCACCAGAAATGATAGTAATTAATGCTAATTATCTAATCTGCATATAAGATAATTATAAGGATTATTTTTGTTAACATTTACAGCTATTTGTTTTTTTTCTGTCAATCCATTATATTATGGCACTTGTTTTTTATCAAATTCTATACCTGATCAATATCTAAATACATTTTTTTATTTGGTCTGTAACTAGTTTAATTTTATATATCTAAAAAATGTACCTTGTTACATAGTACTGTATATTTATTCAATAACTATAAATATTGTTATGATTTTATAATCAGTCTGTATTATCCTCTTCCTTTAGTGTAGGCAATTGCCTATAAGTAGAGTTTCCTTTTCTTAATTTTTTCCATTTAAAAGATACTTTTGTTGTTTCAATAGAGTGCAATTCTTCTGTTGTTTCTTTAAATTTTTCCTTCTCAGATTCATTTACCTGTTGAGTCATAGCTGGCAAAGACCTATTCTGAACATGGAGATGATGGTAACCAACCGCAAGTTCAAAGACAAGCCTTGCAGACCTCATATTCTTCATATGAAAAACACATTCTTTAGCAGTTTGTAACACTGGATGAACTATAAATTTTTTACATGAATAATGTACCATTTTAATGAAGACCCACCTTAAAATTGTTTTGGGAATCAGAAGTTCATCTTCATATATATTAATGCCTTTCGGATGAATACCAATCCAAACTGTTTCACCACCGCTTTTAGCTTTGAAATAACTCACTCCATACATTGTGAGGTATTGGGCAATCTTAAGGTACTCAATTTGTGCTTCAGTCGGTGTTAGTCCTTCATGATCTTTATGCCAATCTCTGAGACTCTCTGCCCAAGCATCAGGAGACATTGTGTACTGTGAGAGAACCCGTTTGGAAATCAATGAGCTAGTATCGAGGAAGTAATGGTCAACATGTGGCCAATCACCTTCTTCAGCCTGTATAACATATGAGGCTAGTAATATGCTTGTTTCTGGAGGACAGAATACTGTACTCGCTACTATCTCTTTTTTACATTGATTGTAAATTAGCGAAATGGCAACATTATCATCAATTTTCCCGATCTCTTCAGGAAAATATTTTACCAGGAAATATAAAGGTGTTCCGGTGTTTCCTACAACTTGATAGACTTTTTTCCCGGGTCGTAGCCATCCTACCCCTTTATGCTTTCCCTCATATTGCAAGCCAAAGTATTCATATTTTTTAACTTCTAGACAGTTACATACTTCTAAAAATAATTCTTTTCCAGTTGTTTTTGTGTTGATTTCTATGCTTAATTGCCCAGTTATGTAGTTTATTATTACTCGGACACTTCTTGATGACTTTTTCTTTGCAGGTTTCATAACTTTTGAACTATCACCCTGTAAATGAAAACAAAAGATTAAAGAGAAAAAATAATACATTTATATGTATTTGGTGAATATTATTTCATTAATTTTTATTGTATAACATGAATACAAATCTGCTAGTGCTGTTTACTATAAACAATACATATTCAGGGGAGTAACCAAGACAGGAGGTATTGAGGATGTATTTCTCCACATAATTAAATAAACAATTTAAACAAATTTATAAGACATGTAGGCATATTTAATATTAAATATACTATATTGTGTTAAATCTTAACACAATATGACTATTTTCATTAGGCCCATCTTCAAGTGTCTAAAAGAAACAACCTCAATATTTTCTTGATTCTGTTTAAATTTCTAGAAGGTTCTACCGAAACTGCGGTCTATCCATTTCGACAACCTTCTAGAATGTTCTAATGAGTTCAATTCTTATCTCAAAATTTCCTGTAAGTGCTAAAGAAGAGTCCTATATGACTAAACTTGGACTTAAATCTCATGGGAGTATATTAACTCACCTCAGCAACTATGATTGTTAAAATAAATATCCCTCCACCATACTAAAATACTGAGGTACCGCCTAGGTATACTAAAATAGACAGGGTAGGTGTGACTAACCCTCAATTGAATTCTTCATTGCAGGAATGTTTGACTTTTGTGACTTGTGAGGGTTCCTGCTCATTAGCCTTGATGTGAAGTGGACCTCTAGTCCAGGCAAGGAAACCCAAAGTATAATGACTAAGAAAAAACATGATGTAGTTCTGAGATTTGACACAGTTGTTGGGAGGAGTATCCTGCAAGACATATAAAAGTCCATGAGGGTGGGGGTGACTGGAAGGAGAGCAGTTTTAAGATATATTTTTTCGGCTTTTCTCAAATATCTCACAAAGCAGCGATTTTAGGAAAAAATACACTCAAAGTACACAAAACGTCCCTATAAAAATCTCTTTTATTATTAATTTTTTCCGTTAAGTCAATGGATTTTTAGGAGATAGCCAGGGTTAAAAACACAGACGTTTTCACAATTTTTGTTATTGTTGTTTATTCACGAGAAAAAAAAGAAAAGCAAAACATCAGTATTGAACAGAGCCAATGATTTTTAATAATACACCAATGGTTGTTAAGTGAATTACGTTGTGTACATATAGTATCAAGCATATAACCACGTCAGCAACTTCTATTTTATTCTTTTTAGACAACTCATAAACAGCCTCGGTTGCTAAGTTTGAATTTACTGGTAAAGTTGTGAGAATTTTTCCCGATTTCGGAGTATTGTGATCAGTACAAGTCGGCGCCTTCAATAGGAGCGAAAACTTTGAATACCAAAACTCAAATAGTGAAAAAATCTGATAATACCGAAATATGATTATGAGTAGTGGTGTACCCAAGAGCTTTTGCTGCCTGGGGCGGTCCCCGATTTTATACCCTTTCTAAGTCAACCGAAATCAAGAGTGGTTATTAAACGTTACTGAACGTAAATAAAAAAGTGTATTTTTTAAAACAGATTGCACATATAAAGTTAAAATGTAAACGTGTTTATATATTTATTTTTCTTGATTTTTTTTGTTAGACAGTCTTGGATGACGTCAAAATTTATAAATCTATCAGTTGTCTTTCTTTGAACAAATCTTTATGAGACCATCCCCAATTCCAAATTTTAGGCGCATATGGTTTTTTTTTTATCGATTAAGCGTAAAAATGTCGACGTCGAGCCAAGCCGCTCTGGGGTCAGCATGCATTTTTGTTAAATTGTATACTTATTACAATTATTTAATTTGTTGATTACAATATTATTGTATTGTTTATTTTAATTTTTATATATTTTTTACACAAATAGTTTTAAAATACCACCCGAAAATATGTGCCAACCAGGGCACATTGCATTGCCTCCCAGGTACGCTACTGATTATGGGTGCTTATAAAAAAATTGGCAAGCTTTATAAGGGTACGGTGCTCTTAACTTTCTTCAAAGGCAACTGACTTGATTTAACCCAAAATTTGCGGGAGATCTAATATTTGTGCTGTGACATTCGTAGTACATCCCTTTGAAAAATATTCAGCCAATTGTAAGAGGGCTTACTAACTTACTAACGGGATTACAACCAAGTGATTGACGAATGTAGAAACTAAATAATGGTATCTCGAAAACCGTTACGAATATCAATAGAATTTCACATTACTTTCTAAACATCTTAACCCTCAACCAGTAATAAACCATAATATAAATATTTTAATTATCTATTATGCCTCATAAATACGACTCCTTCTAATGGAAAACTTAAGTTAATTGTAAAAAATAAAGAAATTTCGTGCCAAGGGTTGACGATTCGGCTGAATCCGAAATATCTCGCCACAAACATGTCGCTTACACCGCTTCCTAATAATTGCCCTTGAAGAAACAATCATCTCAGCAAATTTAATGTTTAAAATGTAAAAATATATTTTTTAAGGGGTACTTTTTTACGTCATTTGGCTACAAAATGAAACTTACTTGAGCACAAAAAAATTGCCAATAACAACATTTAAAAATTGAATTATTGGCAGCTTTAATAACGTTTTTCTTTGTAGTAACAATTAGTCTTAGTCCCAAAAACCGTTGCATGACCTCAATCCGGATGTCGAGACTTTTAATTTGGTACTCTATTCATCATAGTCGAAAAAAAATGTTTTTAAGTGCAAAATAATTGGTTGATTGAGCCGGAACAGTTTTTCTCTAGAAATTCTCCCAGAAGGGTTTCTGGTTTTAAAAAATATTAAATGAGAAACCATTGAACTCAAGAAAAGGGTGATAAGAAACATTGCATGAAGCTTGCTCCTGAATTACAGAAAGCCAAGTATGAGTTCAAAGGTGCGATAGTTATGCATCTTGTACTTGATAGTTTCGTGCACAGGGTAGACAAAATATCAGCATTTTTTGTAGATGAGAAAAACTTTTGCAGTTAGAACCCCATTACTAATACCTGTCACTGGTAGCGTTTGGAGTGTTTCAAGCCTTGACCCTTCTTTCCTCTAATTTCCAATGACACACAAGAATACATTCACAGTAGTGTATCTGGGAGGAAGGGCGGTACACATTTTTGGGTGGCATAATTTTTATATTTTTGTATAAATTATTTAAAAATAAAAGTAAATAATATAATAATGTTGTAATCAACATAATCAATGATTGCAATGAGTGTGCAATTTAACGAAAATGTGTGCTGACAGCTCGACTTGACGTCAACATTTTTACGCTTAATCAGTGAAAAAAGAAAACGCGCACACTGTAAATTTGGAATTGGTGATTGGAGCATTAAGATACGTTGAGTGGTTGTAAAAATTAGAACTGCTAAATAAAGTATTTTTTAAAGGGCCGCTTGTTTCAAGATAATTACTGCAATGTCGAAAGTAGATGTAATACCTAGTACAAACTCCTTCAGTTTTTTCACCATTTAAAATATAGGCAGAGAAAAATAAATATAAAAACACGCTTACATTTTATCATTAGGTACAGTCTGTGTCTTTAAACAAAAGAAATAAATTTATGTTCGGTAATTGTTAAAAAAAAAACCTCCTTTTCTTAAATTTGGAATAATACCTAGTCAAGATTACTCCTCTACGTTACGCGCTGTCAACTTTAAACCCAAAACAGACCCAGAAATGACACGTTGTTGCATCACCACTTACTGATTATTTAATGTACTAATTAAAATGTACTATGACTTACAGGGTGTGGGTTGACTCATGTTGTGGTAGCTCCGGTGCTCGGCTGGAGGCTGCTACTGGGTCGGGATCTGCGCCATCACACCCAACCTATTGTCGAGGCCGACCTATTCACATTATAATGGCCGTTGTGCAACTTTCCCTCCGCTACTGACAATTTCCTTTTCGTTCCGTTAGAACGATTCTGGGCGATCACTATGATGTTCCTGGCGGCCAAAGAAGAGCATTGGATATAAACAGACATTGCATGGGAAAAAACCGATCCCCTACCATCCAGAGAAAATTCATCAATCTGCCTGTGAAAACAATGCCAAGGTATACCGTGGTGGCGAAAACCTAGTTATTATTGAAAATAATATAAACTGGTTTATCCATGGTTTTTTTTAATATCTACAAAATAATATTTTTTTATGAAACAGTTATGAACTTAGTTGTATTTTCACCATGTGAAAAACCAGACTTCTCAAAAAAGGCTTTAGAGTCTCTCCGAAAATCTGTTATTTATGTTTACATCACCGTTCATATAACATACTCGTATGTGTGACATGTTAAGATGTTTGTAACCATTAATATAACTCAATAACTGGCGCTCGTGATATCACGACAAATCCTCAACTGATATTCTTATTTTATAATAAGCCTGCTAGTCTAGATTATCTATTCTCACTGATTAATAGTATCCCTGCACTATAAATATTAGCATCCACGTTTAGGGCATGCCCAGGACTGAAAATCAAAAGCATTCCATGTCAAGCAACATCTGAATTGTATGTGACCCCGCAAGCCGTTCAATCATCTTACACATACATTTCATCAACATTCGTTAATAGTCAACGCCTCTTATTACGCCTCCAACAGGTCTTTCTATAACTCAATATACGTTACCTACTTGCTCTCATCCCTCCTGAGGTAAACAAAGTCCCATTGAAACTTATTCCCTACCCACCCCCAGTGCAGTTTCACCCAAAGCTGTCTATTATCTTTCTCCAAGGCGTTTGTCTCGTGACATGTTCAATAGATTCATGGCAGTGGGAGTCCTGGCAATGGCCTCCCGACCGATCTCCAATCATAACCTGGGCGTCTGTGGCTCTCGCACTCTTGGTGAGCGTCCACAAGTCTATATCTGCTGATGGAGGAATATATGACATCTCTCGAGCCTCAACTTCCTCTTTCGCATGTTGGAGAGACTCATGCAGGAGAGAGTGGCCCCTGGGATGTGTGTATTTGTATATATTGGACAAATGAGTGAGTGAATGCTGAATGAAACTATGGGATAAATGAGATAATATACTCACGATTGTTTATTGCTTAATAGATTAGATTATGTTTTTATTTCAATAACAAACAAAAAATAGCTTAGGAGCTTACAATTGAAAATACTCAACAGTTTGGCGAAATGTGCCTAATTTTTTCTACCTTTAATTACTTTATCTACACTTCCCAATATTTCCTTGCAATCAAAACTGATCAGCATATTTCGAGGTGAAGTATGCCTTCAAATTATATTAATGACAGTTATAAATACGAAAGTATTTTTTCTACTCAAAATCGGGTTATTCGACATATTTCCTTCCCCGCTGCAAAAGGCTCGTTATGCTGCCTTTTAGAAAGTTTTCTGACTTCCAAAAAACATGAATAAATGGATATTCTCAGCTGAAACAAAACTATTACTAAGTTTATACAACCGTTATTTATTTTATAAATATAGTCCACAATTGGTATCGCTGCTCGAAACGGCATCTTTTTATTTATTTACTTATTTATCTGCCGCTTCTCAGGACATTCGGGCTTCAGATATTTATTAAATCGTCATTATTAGTGGAGAAAGCATCGACCTAACGGGTAAAATTTCAAGGTCAAGATACGGATTAAGAAGATTACGAAGATTAAGAAGATACGGAAGATAAAGATTTTTAGAAGTAATTTTGTAGTAGTTCATAATGAAGTTCTTGGATTTGTCCGAGGGAGAACCTTTCTTACGGAATCCACATCAAAAATATTAAGATAGGAATCACGTGTTATACAGGCACGAATTATACTAGCCAGAATGGTTTGCGTACGAAAAAATGGCGTTTCACTAATTTGAAACAACAAAATAAATGAAAATGAAGGAGGAACATCTGGTTATAGCGATATATAAGATTTATCAAACCTCGTGCCTTGGGAATGGCGCGTGGTCGAAATGCGACCAACCACAAGCCTGCAAGTCGAGCAGCTTGAGGTTTGCCGTGCTGCACGCCGAGGGAACCAGGCTTAACTAGTATCAAGAATGTAATAGATACGGCAGAAATCCGAAGTCGGGTCACTACGGATCGTTCAACCAGGGAGATTACGGAGTTCGTGTTGTAACATCACAAACATGTTTCATTCCAATGAAACAAATTTAAAATTATTGCAAAAGAAGAAGTCACCGAGGTCTCTGATCTCCTAGACTCTCCGAGGATGATACCCTGTAAAAATCACCACTTCGTGTGAGCAATGATCTCGTGAACACGACACGGTATGATCTGATCCGATACGCACCACCTTGTCTGAGCTGTCCAGCGGGTCTTTCTTCGGCCTGAGAAGCGTTTTCACTGAGATGCGATGAGAAGTAAATTTGCCTTCCTCAGGGCCACTGCTTCGGAAAGCAAGTGTCATTAATCCGTTATACTCTAGCAATATGAGGCTGGAGTACGTAGGGACTTTAACCCAGAACATTTTCATATCGTGAAGAACATGTAATTCAGGATGCAGGTGCAGTAGTTAAGTACAATAACATGTCACTGGACATCGATTTGTAAGTCATTAAAAATAAAGTCATGCATTAAAAAAAAAAACTGCAGCTATAATAATTGAACAAATTACGGGATCAAGAACTAATAATAAACAAGTGATTCAGGGGCGTTCCAGATCGAGCGACCTTTCACACATGAGCACGAACAAGGCCTCGTAGCGTCCCGTTCATTATTTGTGTACATCTTCCTCATTCATGCGGGAACATGTTACGGCAATGGTATGTACTAAGTCTCCTTGAATTTTCGGATTTCCTTTACTGTGCGATTTTCTCTAATCTTGCTCAACACGAAGAGATTTGTGTACTATTATTAGGATGTTATTTGTTAGATTGTAATAGCGGGTTGGTGCACTCCAAAGAAGGCTAATCTCATTCGAGATAGAAACGCAATCTTCAATTAGCCAAAATCGGAATGATGGGCTTATTCGGAATAAAGAGAGAATCTGGGTCTGGAAACACAACTTCAATAGTGTAATTAATGACTGCATAGTTAAGGCTAGTCAATAGTCGTGTGGCTAGTAAATCAATTTTCAAGGGTAACCCCCTCCCCCACATGGCCAAAGATCTATTTTTTGGGTGGCTTGTTTTGGGCATAAATCTTCAGTTACTAGTCCCTTAACATAACGGATCCATACCGTTTGTACACATGCATTTTGTTGGTTTTAGGATTAGGCTGAATATTGCCAACTGTTTGAGCAACGTCCAAGGATAGCTTTATAAAAGTTCAAATTGTTGTCTTAGTTTTTTAGACTGTACGAAGTAAAGCCACAATTTAACTACTGAAATTTGATAAATGAGGATTCCAATGGATTTAATTTGAAACGTCATCCGTTTGAGTGTGTTAGAACTACTTGACTGGATGCTTGTGTGAGGTCATAGCGTTAAGACATTATTTCTGAATCATCTTAAAATTTGCCGAGTAATGTGTTTTGATTGTCGTGGGGGGGGGGGCTGTTTCGGGTGTATAACGGAACGATTATGGGCAACTACCCCACTGCGGAGCTCTTGCTTTTGATCAGCTATATGATACAGACTATTTTCAAGAATGAATTTAATACTAGATAAAAGCTAAGTGGTTAACCATTCCTTCACTGTGAGACTTGAGTTAGTCATACAGTACCGAAGGTTTTCTTGTTGTCCAAAAAAATTCCAGTGCAGTAGTGCTGTTACGAAAATTCCTTCTGTTATATTATAAAATAATATAATACAAATATATGTGAGTTTTACTTCCAGTTACTCAAAGAAGGCATTCTCTACCCAAAGTGGGAATGCTGACTAGAATATCATGCATGCTCTCCCTTGAGAGAATCGAACCCAATCCTTTCATTGGACGAACGTTTCAGACAGTTTTACACTTAAATCTATCTCCGACTTGCTTTAAGTTGGAAAGATGTATCAAATGGATAAAGTGTTATGAAAGAATTTTGTTGGTGGGTAATCTTGGGATGTTTGAGTATACGGGTAAAAACGATGACATATTGATAACTTTGTCGGAGTTGGAGTGTCGTATTTTCTTCGGTCATAGAAACTAGCTTTGTCCAATCAGTAAATTGACTCTGAGCAGACCTGGAATTGCACCTCCCCCCTCCTCCTGGTTCCTCCCTGACAAAAAAGAAGCCGGCAAATGAGATGGGACACAGGGGACTATCGTGCAAGACGGAGGTGGGGGTGAGGCAATGACTCCAGGCAGCGGCACCGCACTAACTCACTCCAGTCTGTGCTTCCGAGCCGTCTTCATCATGTGGTGGTAAGCATCTCCTTCTTTTGCCATCTTGTAGTATAGCTAGCTGATCCTGTTCTTGGTAGATGATGTAGAAGCGTCATCGGAGGAGTACGAAAACTGTACAATACCCCCACTTATTCTTTTTTTTTTTTCCATGTCTTTCCAAGTCATGGATTCTAATGTTAGTATATTAATCGAGCCATCTTGTCTCCTAAACAAATAGCTTTGTGATGAACTTCGTTATATGGTAATATTTGACAAATTGAAATAACACAATTAGGGGTTTCTTCACGACTGCAAAAAAGTTTGGGACTCGATTTCAAAGCCAGTTTTAAATTATATGCCGTATAAAGGATGGTTTGCAGATTAGAAGCTGGTTTGCTAGTAGACAGTTGATGGCGTTTTGACTTCCACGAAACTATTTCGAAATTATTTCGATGTTCGCATTATTGTGAGATGATGCCGAGCCTGCGAGATCTTATGAAGCAGACAAATGAGTCTGTTGGGAGATCGGCTTAGGTTGTTAGGCTTTGATAAAATTTATTTATGTACAACATTCCACCATTATATGTATGTCAACATCCACCTTGCGGGAGATGTTGACTGTTTAAAACATTTTTGGCAGAGATGAAGAGTAACAATTTAATTAGAATATTATGTTTAATAAATTTGATTAAAACTCAGCAACTCCCATTGACTTGAGCCGATCTCCCAACTGACTCTTTTCCTGGTTAAAAACAGAGAGTTCTCATATATATTTACTGTATAACGAGTTAGTAAAAACTGCTCAAAATAAAAAGAAATACCTGGATTAGAAATTAGTTGCGAAAAAATCTTCAGGGGAAAGAAGCATCATATTACAAAAGTTATATTACGAAGATTACAACGAATGTAAAGCTGTTATGACGATGGAACCTGAGCAATTTGAATTTATAATACAATTTAATTGATTTGAAAATAAAGTACAAAACACATCGATGAGAGAATGTTTCTATGACAGCTAAAGAGACAACGTCGACCTATTATAGTTATAGTATATAGTTTTAATTAAAAATATTACTATCGCAAGTGTGAGCGGACAGTAAAACAAATATTCTTGTAGTAATCCGCACTCTAGTTACTGACTGATTCGCATGTGACAGTAACTTATATGTAATCACAGTACAGTTACTGACTGATTCGCATGTGACAGTAACTTATATGTAACCACAGTACAGTTACTGACTGATTCGCATGTGACAGTAACTTATATGTAACCACAGTACAGTTACTGACTGATTCGCGTGTGACAGTAACTTATATGTAACCACAGTACAGTTACTGTATTCACTCTGAACATTGGAACTGTAAACAATTCATACAGTAACTGAAAATTCGAACTCTCACTAACTGAACTGTGTGAACTATCTTTAATTCCCAACACTTATCCTATACATTAATTAATCAGCACGTTGATAACGTCAATTTGGTACCCTACTCATGTTGACATTAATTACTAAGTGACTAATTAATAAATGACAATTAACCATCCTTTAGAGAATTTTCCACAATAATTTTCATGGCGTTGGGTCTTCCGAAACGTGCAACTTTATTTCTCTTACCGGGAAATGACTTGAAAGGCAAACACACACAAGTTAAAGTAAAGGTTTCTGGTTTAGAAAAATAACAACAAAACTCTAAAAATAGAGAAAGACGCCCTCAAGGAATGCAACCGTACTATAAGGGGCTATTTCATTTTTTTGTAAATTGCACTCATTAAAACAAATATCGACTCGTAATTACAAAACATAACTTTTCCACTTTATTGGGATATTGGTCTCAATATTATTTATAATTATTATTGACTGCAAAAAAAAAAAAGTTGGTTAGTAGAACCCCCAACTAGATATTTGGTGGTCCCGAATTCGTCTCCCGATCTTGACTGTAATTTTTTATCTGGCTTATATATTAATGATAATTACCTCGTATCTTGTCCAAAATACTGTCCTATGTAATAGAATAGTAAATTAAAATGCCATTTAACTATCAGCCTCTGAAGCGCACACACTATTGCTGCTTGGCCTCTCCTTCAGAAACCCAACTTGCCTAACGTGTCACCTACCGTGAAGTTGTCACTTAAAAATATTTTTTAGTCGTTTTTTGCATATCAGGATCACCCTGACTTTATTGAAAAAAAAATATATTATGTTCGCAAAGCTATATTTTGGAAATAAACGTTTTCTGCAGCTTTGATATTATACATGTCACTAAGATTAATATGAAATTGACACTTTTACCTTACACAGAACTAAAGTTAAGAATGAGTGAATAAATTTATGATATTTATACATACATATAATTTTTATGATATTACACAAAATATAAAAATATCGTCTTATCGAAAGCTTGGTCGATGTTAAGTGTGAAACGATTACGGACATCTGCACATGTTTAGTTTTATCCCTTTTATTGAATTTATGAGGAAGAATGGAAGGAATATGTATTAAATATAGAAAAGAGAATTATTATATACAACAATATCGAAACATCTATCGAAAAGTGTTTTAATTTAAAAGTATTTTGAAAATCTCGAAACCTTTAATTGACGAGCCTAAAACGAGAAATAGGATCCAGGACAGATCAGATTCATATTTTAATAATCACAATCTATGCCTATTAATCAATTTTAATTTCACAGTTATTATAAAAATATCATCTATTAATCCAAAACTGTTGTAAGTAAACAAAGAAAATTATTCAATAAATTATAAAAATAACTTTATAAGGAAAATTGTGCCAGTTTTATTCAATTCAAACTTTTTTTTACCGCATTATAATTTTTTTAACGAAACATGCCTTTTTTTTTTTACACTTAGGAGAACGTAAATTAATTTTAACTTGATCGGAGCAACTAACGTCTACTTCTTGAAGAGTTAAATCCTGACTCCTCAATCCTCATGTCCACTTAACTCTTATGATATGTAGTAGATGGTAACTAACCATCCGAGTAATTCCACTTTCTTGGTCAGTACAGTGAAAGCGCACATTACTTTCTAACGTAAATAAAATTGAGTTTTCCTGCTCTATATATGTCGAATGGGGAGAGATTTCTACTTATTATCTTGCTACGGCCCATGGTAGACGCTGGGCAAACAAACAATAAACCTACAAATAACTGCATTTCAAAACCTTGTTTATCGTTAACTGTACTATTCAGTTGAATAAAAAGATAATTTTAAATCCTTGAACGCTCCTAAACATGGGACTAAAGTAGTAACTGTTTCGTGACACGAAGGCTTTAGAATGAAGTAGCTAATTTGTCCGATCTTTCGATGGCGATTTAGCCTATTCTGGAAATACTCGCGTTCCTATTGATCTGTTTAGAATCTGATCTTACGTGTACAGACCATATCGGGATGAGGCAACAAAGGATTGTATCTATGATAGCGAACATTCGGGACCACTGACCCGTTATAGTGTTATGTCAGGAACTGCATGGCATTTACACCCATTTACATTCAGGAATTAAACAATCAACAGTTTTTGTCTGTCAGTTACTTATACAAAATATTATAGTATATTGGAAGTTTATATTTGTCTTCGTGAAATTTCGCAAGTTCCTGTAATATGCAATTAATTTGGGAATTTCCTCAATACCATTATCAATGTACCTGAGAGTACTCTGACCAAGAATTAGCGTCCTCACCATTTCATTCTGATAATATCCAATATTAATTTAAGTGGAAGCCTGAAAGTATCGAAAAAGTTTCACCAACTTCGAAAATTTGATTTCGCTTTGAATTTTTACTTTGTTAAATATTATTTTATTTATTTATATCAGTATGAAAAATAAATATATTAAAACCAACGAAATCCTAAAATGGATAAAAAATGTTTATTCAGGTACATCATTTGTTTTTTGAAAAATAATTTACTCTTACAATATCTCTGTATACGCCGAATACTAACTCCCCTTGCCTTGATTATATATTCTAACCACTTTGGAATTTGAAATCCAATAATTAATTTATTCCAGTTTCATTTGTTTCTCCTTTTTGTTTATTAATAGATTCATTGACTTTTATCGCTTCGATTAAAATGGAGGTCCAATCAAAACTGCACTGAAAAATAATAACATTTTTAAAGGAATCATCAAATTTTGAGTGTGCGGATTTTTTCCCTCTTAGTGTGTGAATGAACAAAATAAATGAGTTTGAAACTGAAAACATATTATCGAGAGAAACCAACGGGATTCCGAGTGTTAACAGGACTGAATTTTTCCACGTCGAATTTCGTTTTGCATCATTCCCGTAATTTTATTTTAGTTACACACAAACAGCTAAAATATTTTTTAAATGTACATCCAAAATTTTACTGATAGAGGAAATACGATACCCCCCCCCCTGCTTGCACCTATGTAAATCATATCGTAAATTAAAAATCACTTTGGCTTTTAATGAAATAAGTGTGTGACAGCTTTATTGTATTAAGTTGGCACACATGTCGCTTGATTATCAATCAATTGTTTCTCTTGGCAGGGTTGAATGAATAAGTTTATTATACTCCTATATTTCGTTATATGTCCGTTGCCCATATTGTTGGCGAGACCGAATGTACTTTTCAGTGCATACTTTTGAAGATCAATGCACATATGTCATGAGTCCATATAAATGTTTAGGTGAGGTGAAGCGTTAGTTAGGAGATTAGCTTAAGTTTATGAAAAAGAGATGTTAAGTTTTCATCAAGTACATATTGTGTACAACGTTTCGATATATTATGTATGTCTGCATCAGGCCCTTGCGCTAGAAGGAGGATATAGTAAACTGCAGATTCGGTCTAAAGACTTGGACTAATGCATTGTCTACAAAGTGATACATATAAAAACTCCCTGTAAAAAAATCTAGGTGTTTAAAATCTGCAGCTATGTCTGTGACAAATTCTTTAGCTTCTCGAAATATGTCAAATATCTATCTTGCCTAAACAAGGCTCAGTGCGCACAATCCAATTTGGCGGTGTTCAAAACCATTCTTCCAAGTACAAAGGTCTGGGTCCAGACGCACTTGGCGAGAGGGTGCCGAGACAAGAGTGGTGACCTTGACTGCAGCGACCACATCGGCTTAGAAGGAATGCACCATGTACAGACTTAGTACTTCACCGAACTTGTCAACGGTGCCCTTTCTACTTTTAAGTCCACTTTAAAAAATATATAAATTATTTTTCGGATTCATATATATAACACAAGTTGAAACAAGTTGCCTCGCCATTTTCCCCAATTTGGCACAAAAAATTACAATCGCCTGGAAATATATTAAAGTATCTTATATTTTGTTGTATTTAAAAACGACATTAAGGAGTATATTGAACTATATTTACATCCTTTAAGTTAACCAAGATCAAGAGTGGTTATTAACAATTAATGAACATAAATAAATAAAATATTACTTTTAAACAGGCTGTACCGATAATGATAAAAAGCGTGTTTATTCATTAATTTGTCTTGTTTTTTTTATTAGAAAAGGCCTGAATGACCAATTACAAATTTACGAAGGATGTATTCTATTTTTTTTTGACTAAGCACGAAAACGTGGACGTCGAGTCAAGACGCTGCATCGCGAGTCAACACGCATTTTTGGTAAATCGCGTACTTATTATATTCTCGATTCTGTTGAATCTATATTATAATATAAATTTGACCACTTATTTCATCCCGGAATAGGTTTCATAAATACGCATTTAATGCTTGCGCTCAAATATTTCATTTTATATGTTAAGACATCTTCGAAAAGGCATTTTTTATGATGTGAATTAAATACACGATTTCGTTGGCCTCGAAGAATTTCTTTCTTTGAATATATTTAAAATGTACGTAATACCGCTGCAACGTTCCGCTAATTCAGCCATCTTCCGGACTATGAATTATATAATTTTTTACATTTTCATATTCTCCTACCATTCTGCACACCGAATTGTTAAACTCCCAATATAAATAAAAAACTTTTTAATTATTGCAATGGGACAAAAACCTTTTCTATTCACCAAGTAATACTGTTTTTGGGGTTTATAATCAAATCTGAAATTCTAAGAAAGATGAGAAGACAGAAAGAAGCCGTTTGGATAATAAACACCTGATCTGTTTTCTATCATTTAATTTCATTTTACTTCCCACTATTATTTATTATCTATATATTAATGTATATATAACAATTACTTTAACCATCGAAGAACACAAAAACAGAACTAAGTACGACGATTGGTTTAAAAATGGAGTGTCTCACTTCGGGCCTAAATAATGGTCACTAGTTATTCAGCTGGTATAAGTTACTTGTAAATGTATGCCACTTTCTGGTCCACCCCAAGTTTTTAAACTTCTATATTCTATTCTATTATATATTCTATAACTATAACATACTTGAGAATGGTAAAATAAACGCCGAAAGCATGAGTATAATACATTATGGATAGACCAGAGAGATGTCAATTTATAAATACGAATAGCCCACAATCACCCTTTTGATATGCAGTATAATCTTTGTAATTCGTACACCTTCAATTTGCAAATACCGCTTATTCGTAATAAACTGCTGGCCCCACAGTCCAACAATCACGGTTATTCGTAAAAAAACAACAACAATGCTTTTCGGTAATTCGTAGTGATTTTCGTACCCAACCGCTAAATTATCTTATAATTCCTAAGTCTCAGTAGACAATCCCGTTTAATCGAACCACCCTTCTAGTTACCAGTCTTCCCATTCTCTTAATCACGTTTGTTAACGTTATGAGAAATGATTTATCTGTTTACATTGGATTCGATATCCTTTATTTTTTCACTTCAGTTCAGTGTGAGTTCAAAGCGTCCCCTTAAGTGTCTGTCGATTTGTGTCTTTCTGTTAAGGAGGCGAATGCTTACATCAGTAGTTTGCATCATTTGATGACCAGAAATGATGAAAATGGAGATGTTTTCTCTGATATTGCGACCCAGGACAATTGATGAAGCGTGCCAATCCCTCCATCTGAAAAAAATAAATGATTTCTCTTTCATATGAGGTATTTTCTTTATCAAGAATAACTGAGCGCATAAATATTTTAGTTTGTTGTTTTGTATTCTGTATAATTCAATAATTTGTAATCTGGATAATTCGTAATAAACCCTGGGTCCCTTGGCATTACGAATTATCCAGATTGTACTGCAATATAAGTTCTCCGAGAGGTATTAAAACATGGGAGATTTGTGCCAATATCCGCAAAAAAGTAAAAACCCACCCATCGGATTGTTTGCTAACGCCGACTTTACATAGCTATCGCCGGCAGACAACAAACGAACCTATGCCAAGAACGGAGGAACAATAACTACTTAATCAACTGCTGTTGCCCGGGATATTGTGCAAGCCTGATGGACGTTTCGTACTTTCCCTTCTCGTCTTCATCCGACCCGAACGGAACCCTCTTCCCCTTGAACTAGAACTAGAACGACACGAGACAAACAATCGCTCAGAACTGGGCCTAAACGTTTACCGCGGCCCATTTCAAGGCTGCTTACATGCAAAAGCTCTACTCAACAGTCTCGAACAGAAAAAAAAATATAACTAATGTTTGTTCCTTTTTTTTTTTCTTCAAAAAAATATTTTAGTTTAAAGAAAGGAATATTTTATCCGTCATGCACTTTTTTAGTTATGATCTAGTAAGGGTAATTATTTATGATTTTTTAACTGGTGAAGCTCCGTGCACCCATGAATTAATATTGATTTAAGTACAGTTTTAAACAGGATTAATTTATTTTTTGGAGAAAGTTTGGATTGTTTATTAAAACATGAGTTGTTTGTTTCCCAGCTTTTATGATGGAAATTCAAGTATTGAATTGGTTTGCTTATTTAGTGAAATATATTTTCATGCCCTTTGGTTCCTAGAAAAACATAAAGATCTCACAATACAACTCCATCCTTCCATATCATCATCCATCATCATTCCATTTCTCTCTCTTCCTTGACACTGGAACTCTCTCTGGAGTCCGTAGGATCTTCCCTAAGACAGTATGGGCTTCCCAACACGTCATCGTTATCTATGAATTATTTATTATTGGGCTCCAAACTTTTATTTTTTTTTCAATCGAAATCCGTGTATTTATATACGTATGTATTTTGTCATGGAAAACACGAATTATAACCATTTTCGGATTAAATAGTTTCTTACTCATTTAAATCCGCGATGGACTAACCCTCAAAGTTGATAATTCGATGTAAATACATATACTCAGTTCACAAGTTCTCATATAAAAAAATGTAGTGACCCATTTCTTTTTTATAGGAGATTATACAAAAGACATATTAACAACGTTTTCACGTCACGTCAAAACGTGTAATACCTTTTAACCCCAGTTTTGGTTGTCGATAAAAAAAATAAAAAAACGCGACAAAGGTTACAATACCGTCACGTAACTCGTGTCTGGCGAGTATTGGTATAGGTAGGTCATTATCACGGATAAAGGATATGACCGAAAATTCAAGGAACCGATGGCTGAGTGATCTAATAGTGGTTTCGTGAGGAACGAATCATATTCGATCATCGATCGTAACGATTTTAGGAGAAAATGAAAGTTACGTGTATAAGGTTTTAGTAAAACTCTCTATGTGGGGAGATCCTCACGTATGATCTAATAAAATATGCAATGTAATAGCTCAAATTTTGCATAAAGTCAGTTTATGGTCATAGGATTAAGTGCAGGCATTTTCCTAACCTTTGGCCACACATCATCATAGAATAATAAATTAACTAAATGATCCATGGATCGCTTGTCTACACTCAACATTTAAACGAAATCAAGGGCATAGGTAGTGAAGAATCATTACCTCTTTTTTTTTTTTTATTTCATAGCCCTTTTAAATTTATAGATAATTATATATAATTATAGATCCTCAGGCGAATCTACCCCATGAATTTTCCGCCTCCTAATATCCATGAAGCATACATAGTTCATCCCTATGCACTTTCAAAACTCCTCTAGCACCTCCTTACCATCCATACAGCCTCTTGCTAGTTTGGCAATGATTTAGTTATTGCATTATTTTTTGATGCGTGTATTTTTTATCACTATTGCAAATTTAGCTGGTATGTGTATACATCTATGATTTTATTTGCTAAACTCAGTTATTATTATTTCTCACACGAGGAAGGAGGAAGGAGGACTCTGTCCAGGAATATATTTTTGTTTTCTATTCTAATAGTTCATTTTACTGGTTAAACCTTCTCTGTTACTCAATATTCTTTTACAACTTTACCAAACATTAATAGTGTTCTTCGGAGCAGAAATACTGGTATGTTGATATTTACAATATGTTAGAAAAAAAAGTTTGGACTCTGTCCAAATAACTCTTTTTATTAATAAACCATCTTTGGTAGATGTTTCGCCAATTCAGGCATCATCGGGACTAGAATTTAGAACAAGATACACAAATTTACATATTTAGAAGAACAATTACATAAAAAACCACTTAATAACATTGGAAGCTGAAGACTCTCAAAACCGAAATTTGGAATCGATTGAATCATTTTTCGAACGAAATCATTGGTCATACAGGCAGACATACAGACATAGAAGAAGATTACCCAACGTGAGAATGAAAATCGAACCTCTCCCTTCGGGCCTTAAAATACTTTTAAACATGTTTCGTCTGCTTGACTAGTTTTATGCGTGTGTCAACCATAATGGACGTAACAATAAAATAAGATACAACAGGTCTTTAATATTCAGTGGTTTAATCAACAACTCTTTAGGGTATGCTGTATAAGTTTTGGGCAAGATGAAGCGTGTGAAACAAATTAGCAATACAAAAAGTCGTGCCGCATCACCGCTTTTCTCAAGTTTTCTGATCAGAAACTGTACAAGGTTTATTTTAGTTGTAGGGGTTTTTGATCGGATTTTCTATTTATAAATAAATAGATAATTTAGTTTTTTACATAGATTGTATTTTAGTTTTAGGTAAGAGGAGCTCTGGCGTCTGGCAACTATGTATATGTAACGAGCCTTTGTACATAAAATGAAATAAGTAAATTCTCTATCAAAAAAAAAAAAAAAAATTACTGAGTTTTTTCCATGGGTTAATAGACATGAAAGAGGAAAATGGAAAAAAATTGACAATACTTAAAAAAAAATAAATGATATATCAAATAATGATGCAATAATAGGTTATTTTTATATCGAAGCTAATAAACAAAAAAAAGTGGAATGAGCCGGTATGCTATAAAAAAGAACTGAAGGCCTTGTACTCGTTAATTGTGATTACTTTAATAATCTGCTGTACTCGCAAATACAGGAATCACTTTTAAGAGGTCTCCATCTGCCTGACCTCTACAACATTCATTGACTTGGCGTTACACCAGGATAACCTAGGATGTAATTTTAGATATTATGCTCCGGGTTATAATACGTCTAAATTGTGGCGCATAAACCTGAAGGCAGAGGTCCGTGGCAGAGGCGTCAACCGTGGATAATTGCATATGGACGGCTCGTAGTTAATCCTTCCTCTTCTCACACACCTTTTCGACACTCGAATAATTATCATCTTCTTTCACCTTTCAGTATATTTTTTGTTGCAGTAGCATTGTCATTCCAGGTACTAGAGCGGGAATGAATCCGGTCACTGGCATTGTCTGCGCTATCAGCTCAAAAGATCACCCAAAAGTGATCAAAAATAGGAATTTAGTGAAATTTCGATACACAATATCTAGTCAAACGAAAATACATGTCTGTTTAAAACTAACCTTTGGCTACACTGCAAGTTCAATTCTATACTCGTCAGTGTGCCTGGATGCGCCTGATTTATATCTTCCATACAAACGAACTGTTGGAAAAACGTGCCTAAGTTTTGGCGAATTCAGCCTTCTCTACAATCCTGATGCCATACCTAATGGACTGAATACTGCTAAAGTTTCTTGAGATCGTCACAACCTGATGTCATCTTCTTGGCCTAGGCCAGTTTTAGGTCATCAAAAGAGTGTGAAGGTATTTTAATATGCTCCAGAAGCTTTTTGTGACATGTATTTTGATTGATCAGCGAACCCTTGCTCAGAGCTCGTTATTTGACCACATTAAAGACAATTAATCAAAATGGGATACCAAGTTTTTTTTCTATCTCCCGGAATGTGGCATGAATTCCATAACTTTTAGTTGTAATCTAATAATCGTATGTAATTAGAGAGGGTAAAAAGCAGACGTTTTGTAAAATTATTAAACACGGTTAATTTGTTGTACAAGTAGAGATTGTACTTTTGTTTCATTATTTCCTTCCAAAGACTTTAGCCTCGTGGAACAATAGATACCAGAAGTCTGTGGCCTTAGAGTAGTTGCAATCATTCGTCGTGTCATTGACGTGGCAGCCTGAAAAGATTGTTCCAGAGCACCTTCCTCCCCCCCTACCTTTTGACAGGTTCGGGGTCGTCGAACCTCTTTGGCGTTCTCTTCCTTCGAGAGAGGATATAATAATGACCATTTCGTGGACAATTGGACCATTCCACCGTCAACTATTTCAAGTCTTATCGAGGTCACCAACTCTCTTTCTACTAATTCATGGCCAAGAGAGGTTATATTTATATAATTATATCGTTGTATATATTGTAACGTGCTATGAAATACGTATTGTAAAAATGATTTGATGAGCTAATATAATGAACTAGACCCTGATTGGTAAACCATTTGATGTAGCATACTTACACCAAATATAATTTTAATTAAGTAATCAACTTCTAAATTTTACCTTTGAATATTCTTTCACATATATATTACATTATAATTTATTTTGAGTCAACTCGTTTGAGAGATGAGAGGTTGTACATCTTATTTATATGTATATATATGTTCCATGTTAATGGTTGTAATAATGATTCAATATATTGAATTTTTTTAATAATATTATAAAGAGCTAACGCTTAAAAGTAGAGACATCTGGAATTTAATGCCTGCCCTATGCGAAATTCAAATTTTTCAAAAAAGCCTTTTCAAAATGTGTTTGATTTTGATTCCTGTAGATACCAGAATAGGCGAGATTTAAAAGGAAATAAAAGCATTTTGGAGACACTCTAAAGCCTTTTTGAAAATTTTGTTTTCCATATTGTGTAAATAATTAAAGATTTAATGGTATATTATACGTTTCTTGGTTGAATGATGTACATAACAGTCCAATTGTTTTTTTTTAATGCAATGAAACGAAAATTATGAAAAAATAATCAAAAAGTATTCCCCATTTCGCATACTTTTTCCAACTCCTTTTTTAAAGCTATTTCAGATTTAATGTTCTGATTTCTCTGCACGATTAAGGAAACATTAAATACGTTGACATTAAAAGCTCAAGCTGATTTTTATAGATGTCAAGAAGTTAGTATCATGTAAAGTAGTAATAAATATGTACACAAACTTATAAATAAAACTTTATAGCTCAAATTTTATTATTTACGAAATGAATGGCTTGACTTTATATACAGACTTATGATCTGATTTTGCTTGTGAAAGGTTTGAAAATCACGTTAAACGAATGTATCTCCTGAGTGGGACCATTGCTAGACTTCTTTTAAGCTCAATTAAACCAAAACTGGATTGCACAGTGTCTGAAAGTGACAAAAATAATTTTTTAGGGAAAAAAGTTTGTTACGTGTGCCGTTAAAAGAACTAAGACTATGTGATGTAACAAATTACTATATTATTTCTTCATTGATTCCTAAGTTATATTGAATTATTAATGGCAGTGAAATGGGGGAGTTCTTTAAATTAAATCAGATTTTATGTTGTTTTGTTCAAATTATAGTATTCTAAACCCCCACAGATTATGTCTATTATAAATCTTGATGGCAAGTTATTTAATTCCCTACGAAATGTGCTAGAAAAACCATTATACAAAAAAAATGTGGTTTTAGGGTCGCAGGTTGAGTTGCACGACCTGAGTTGGATCATTAGCGGACATCTTAATTCGGCTATAATATAAACTTGACCTGTATTTGACCATAAGGGTCCTCTAATAAATACAAAGAATTTCTGTTGAGTTTGAAGCTACTCAGAAGTATTATAAAGACTGGATGTCACTATGTAGCAGATTTCTTTTTAATTTGTTGATTAATTGTTTTGTCAAGTTGATTATTAGTGACTGAAAAGGTTCAGCAAATATAATTTCGTTCAAAAATATTGCTGATTTTGAACTATTTTTTAATATGTTTTAAAGAAACTTACATCGAGTATCACGATATAGTTTCTGAACAATAGTCAGATCACTTATGTATGATACGTTTTACAATTTTGTGGTTTAGAAGTATCTAGATTTCGTAGATAAATTCTAATGCCAGCATGTTAAGACACAGTGGCAGATTTAATGCACACAAGTTCCCCCTTTGGGTATTTCATATGAATCGACCTTTTCCGCATTAGATTTCAGAAAAGTTGCAAATTGCTTCGTTCAGGAATTGACAAACCCATATTTTTTATGTGCAAAATACATAAAGGAAACTTTGCAATTGCGATTTGATTAAAAAGAAGGGATTATATCTGATTTTTACAATTGTACTATTAGTACTAAAATGAAAAGCGAATCAAGTAGCAAAATCCAATCTAAAATGCACGCTATCGGTTCGAGTAGGTGAAATGTTTAAACATAAAAGAATTGTGAGTAATTTTATTCATTAAAATTTAGTTATGTTATCATTTAATTTAAATCAGCCATCAAATCCCGTAATACTAGACCCCGCCCGCCCAAACTGTATTTCCCTCTTCGCAAATCTTTTATTATCTGTGCCACAAACTACTAGAACTCTATTTCCATCAATATCCTTCGTTCATGAAATCTCATAATCTTTAAATCTTGACTTTACAAGTCCCTTATCTCCCTCAAATCTAAAAATCCATCTTTTTTTTTTTTTTAATTTCAAAACCTCAAAACAAAATAATACAATGTACAAAAATAATAAAATAATTGGATTACAGATTTCTTCTCTTTCTGCATTTACATGCATTTGGAGGAGTGCATAAATATAATAAAATTTTTTATTGTGGTTAAAAGTTCATCGTTCTTATACACTAGGTGATGAGGCTCGCCTTCGCCTTGTCACCGACACCAAACACTAAACACTAAGACACTAAAACAAAACAAAACAAACAAACAAAATCTGTACCTAGAACCTAGGACTATAGTGTTCTAGCCGTGACAGCGTCCTGCCATCGTTGGGGGAACGGAGCGGGGGTTATAGTGTTAAACACTGGTTTTGTTAAATATTGTAATGAGTCGAAAAATTTGATATGTCTACGCTTCATGAATTCATCCACCGTAGGCAGCTCAAATATCTCATGCAGCTCACTGTTGCTCCGCTGCTCGAATGAAGTACCTCTGACCACTTTCATCAGTATACCGTTTTGGAATTGTTGGAGTTTCTTAGCTGTCGTATACGTCAGATAACGAAATAGCGGTGCACCATACAGCAGAGTAGGCCTTAGTATTATGCTCTTGTATATCAATAGCTTGAGAGAGACGCAGTGATAGATTGGGGGAAGGTAATAAGTGCGCAAGCCGGTAAGACTTCGTGCGTGTTAGCTTCAACTTCTTCGCAAAATGGTTACTAAAATGGAGATGTCTGTCTATTTTAATTCCCAGATATACTAGGTCGTTGGCTGGTAAATTTTTGTCCGTTCCTACTATGTAACTAGTAGGGAGCGGGCTAGCAAAATCCATCATTATTATTCTGTGTATTTATTTTTCATTCATCCCAGTAACCCTCCACGCTCTTTACCGCCTTTTTGTGATTCATTTATGATTTTGGTTTCAATATTTTGCTCTTGGTTCTCTGTAGTCATCTCAAATGTACTTAGTCTTGTTATTAATATAATAAGCTATTCAAACTTTCTTTTCTTTGTTTTTGTCATCTAGGCATTCCTATTTCGTCCCTTGTTATTATGAAGGAAATAAGAAATGAGAAATGAACAAATGAAGGGAAGGCACCGAAATAAAGTGTCATTTCATTACATAGTTATTGATATTCCATAGATGGGAATATTTCTTACTTTCTGATGTCATTAAAACGTTTCAGGTTTCGTTGAATTCTCCAAACAAGATATATTTATTTATCTACTTCTAGTCGCCGTCATGAAATTAGACGCTTGGGATGAACAGGCTACTTGACGGTGCCGCATATAGACGGGGAACTAATCATTAATTTGCTTATTGCTGAATGATTGACATAATCGAAGTAAAGGGATCACGTGAATAGAAGCGAAGTAGTTCACAGAGCGGTAACAAGGCTTGTCAAGTATTGCGGGTCTCAAGCTTCTAATGTCGTGACGGCAACTTGTATGATTGTATAGTCTTGAATGGACTTTATACGAATCATCGGGACGTCGCCTGCAATGAAGGGAAATCACCTATAATACCTTGATCACTCGAGTTCATTCCGACCTTCCTGCAAGATTGGTTCTTGCAGTAATTTTCTGTCTGACCTACGCCGAAGCGGTAACGGTGAATTAACAGTACGCAATGATTAACTTCACCTGCGTGACTTTCCTCCTGGGAGTCGGTTGGCTATGTCTGTAGTAAACGGGTCGCTGGGAGCAGCTTACAAAATCTCCCACGGCTCCATTGTCTTGCCGGGCAAGCCTTGTGTCGGCCCCGAACAAGGGAAACCATTGATGCCTCACCGCGGACCTTCTCAGTTTTGAAAACGATAATTTAATAAGAGATGGAGGAGTCCATCAGCGAATGATTGATACATTATTAACAATTTAGCAAGTAACAGAAGAATATATTTGTTTGAATTTTTCTTATATTTAAAGTTTAGTTTTATGTAATTTAGCTTCATAGAGAATTTCAGCTACAAGCCTTCCAAGACTAAAAATGAGAATTTGAAGAAAAAGCAAATTTATTTAATCAATGGTTTCTAGTAAGTTATGAATCAAAGCTGAAATATAGTTCGGTTAGATAACTGAAGATTTCTAATTTGAATTTAATGAAATGAACCAGTGTAAATGTAGAAAAAAGAGTCATTCAAACATCAAGTGTAAGAGAGCACCCGTTTTGAAAAAAATTCCTCAGAATTTCTGGACAATGTCTAGTTGTATTGAAATTAAAATATTACTTCGATTATAAGTAGGTGCTTTATTAGAAAAAAAATACAATTAGCTTGTGGAGCATTATTAATTATAACGTAAGAGCTAATTCATAATTATTCACATTTATACATAAAATATTACTAAAGTGAATGTCATAGAAACGTCGCGTCAATAAGACTCGACCTTGGAGACAATGGTTCATCTCTTGACAAACTTTTGAAGTAATGCTAATGTTTGAGCTTGGCTTTTCATTGTTTCAAATCTATACCTGATGACAAAAAAGTCAGGATTCAACAAAACAGATTAGTTCAAACATTTTAATTAGTTATGTATCCACGTGTATTCACGGATGTATTCACGTGCGCCAACCCGGTCTAGCAACGGGCTCCTTCGCAACCATTCAAAAATATTCCGAAAATATGATAGAAAATTTTGTAAAAATCACTGCTATTCCACAAATCATTAAGAAATCAATTGAAGAAATGATTTAAAAAATTAAAATCAGTTGGATAATACTCGAGCAAGCTAAAACGTTTCTTCTCTAAACGATACAAGTGGTTTCATAAATGTATGGTTAAATGTTCATGGCTTAGGCAGGGCCGGGGTGGAGAGACCAGAGGCCCGGGGCCTTGTGCCCCAAAGGGGCCCAGGGGACGAAGATAAACATTTTTATTGTTGTATTTACTCACCCAAGTTTTGTCACGGTTCTTCAATAAATTGTAATTTCGTTAATCGAATCCTGGTATCAGTCTCCTCCGGAAAATGTTTTCATTTTTAACTATTGAAGGTTATAATAATATTTTGAGTTAGTTCAAAGCTTATCGTATTTATTCTGACCTCTGCTATATCCATACTTCGTACGGTAGCGGATATAATTTTATGTTTATCATATGTTAACTATTTTCTATTTTTAAAACACTAAATAAAAAAATGTATTTATACAAGGGGGCCCGCGACCGCTTTCTCTGGTCCCCCAAGAGACCCCGGGTTAGGTATATATAAACTGCATAAACTTCTCTGCACGAGTTACGTCTTATTCGTCGGTTCTTCTCTAGCAGTAGTAAGAAAGTAGTCAAAGAGTATGCTCGATAATTAAGGCAAACGTGGGAATGAAGATACATCTAATCACAAAGTAGGGCTAGAAACGTTGGAATAAGTCACACAATTAAAGTTGAAAGTTTAGAAGGTGTATAATGAAGGGAAACTTTGAGAACAAAAGGTGAGTTTTCGGTGAATCCAATCTCACCTAATGAAAGACCCACAACACATGGTATTTTACATTTTCTCCCTGCTCTGTATAATAATAATAGTACTGTACTATATGTTTAATTTTATATTGATTTTGTTGTAGCCAACTAAAACTAGTTTCTTCTATCAAAATTTTATAGAGCTGTGTATTGTACATTAACTAACAAACCGTCCCTCGATCAATGAATGTGTTATATATTAAAAGATGTCAGTATTGTCTAAAAAAATTGTAACATCGCGATGCAACATTTTAATTTGATATGAATTAATTGAACCAAAGCTCGATTATCGTATTTAGAGTTACTTGTATTTATTGTTGTTGAGTTGCAGTGTTTTTCACAAATGTCTTATAATCAAGAGAGAGAGACCTACTAGTGAAATTCGATGAAACTTAGTTAAACAGGTGATTGAAATATCCGGAACGTACTGACAAACACATAAGAGAAAACATATAAATTTCTCAACATGAAAAAACAGTGAAAACCTACAAAAAATTCATAAAAATGAATAAATCATGTGTCTCTCAACAGACAGATAATAACAATATTTGTTATTTGATTGTACCCTTTCCCAAACCGACACAAATCACATAGTCATATAAACATTGACCCTGTAAGAACTTACTTACATGTTCTGCGGAAAGTAGTTTGTTTATGAATAGTATAACAATCTGAAAAATATACATATCCTTTCTTTTTTTTTATATTTTACTCTAACGAGTTTAGTTCATTTTCAACTAACATCTACAGAAAAATGCTGACAGTTAATAATTCAAGCTGTGGTTTTCCCTGAGCAAAAACCAGTGGATTGTACTAATGTGTGAAATATTTGTAAGCAACATGTTTTTACCCGCATGCTCCGATCAGTCCTCGTGCCTCTAAAATGAGAATACATGTCATTCCTACCAGACAGCTGGGACTGGGGGGTCGTCTGTGCACCTGTCGGCCTGAGGGTGCCTTGGGGGCTGTTTTCGCTATCGTGCTCACTCGGATCCAATAGTATACCACATTGCAAGCGCTTTAAAATAATAGCAAAACCTCTGTGTGGTAGCATAACCCATTTGGTTGACATTACTCAAAATTATATAAATTATAAGCCTTATAGTATTGCATAGTCTTAATAAAGTCTAATAGTTGGGCTGTGTTAATAAGAAAAAATTATTCTCATTCCCTGACCAGAAAAATCGCTATAAAATATTCACACACAAGCATACTGCTCTATTTCCATGTGGTACCACAATAAATTTAATAATTTAAAAAAATAATTACAGTTATAGTTAACGAACACCACAACTTCACAAACTCGGATTAATAATGAAACAGTTGATTATATCACAGACAGTTCCTGCACGTCTCTCCGTTACTCTGTGGGAGAGTCCCATATGCTCGTTACAACGGCACCTTAACAAGGGTTATTGAGACTAACTCTGGTTTCACTTTAAACAACACACGTTACATTTACCATTGTTATTCAATTCCTTGTAAGCGTTCTTGCATAATATTTTAAATAGTGAATTAATGTGGCTTTTCATTTATAATGCATGTTATGTATAATACTTTTATAATAACCATGTATAATTACATGGATGTGTTCACAAAAACGTGTAATACCAAATTTCATAAAGGCCTTCATAGGGTTCGGTGCTCAGTGATAGAACTAGGAACGAAAACAGACCATCCTAAAACTAAGGTTATCAAAAGATATTTCTCGAAATTTTTAGTTACCATTAAATTGTTACTGCCTCATTACAAGGTGGCTTAAAGCACATTGGCCGCTAAACCGGATAAAAAGTGAGCCAGTCAAGGAATGAGATTTTCTAAATGAAAAAATTGATGCATTGAAGAGTAATTTTTCTCTACCCATAAAACGAAGTATGCCAATACATTCGGTTTGCTTACAACAGCTAATTTTTAATTCGAAGACTTCCTAAGCCCAAAGAATCTCGAAGAATTTATCGGGAATTACTCGCCTATGAATCGGAATCTGTAGTGTTATAATATAAAACAAACCATATATATAAAGAGAGAGAAAGATATTTTTGGCAATTTCATTACACAATTACATTATCCGTATACTTTTGTGTACGGATTGAATAAATTACAAATTGAGAAAATTAACTGCAGACACAGAGAAAGTAGACATTTAAACTTACTGGTAACAGCAAATTCCCTGGTGCCAACAGTACAGAGCATTCATAACACCACTTCATACTACTAATATATATTACTGTATGAACCAAACAAAAAGTTAATAAAAACGATAACAATAAAATCATATTCGGAAGCAAAGTTGAATCATCAAGTACCTTAAAGAGTTAAGTAAGACTAAAGTGGACTAATTTGTATTACATGATGCAGTTGTACCTTTATATTTTAAAATTTTTATGTTTTTCTATTTTATTGATTATTCGTTGTTAAGTATAACGTTATTATTTATTTTTTTTATTCCTTTTTTTGTATGTTATATTTTTTTGGTTTTTATTTCATTTCTTACACTGTACGTTTATTGATTATTTTTTAAAATTGCTTAATGTGTTAAATTATCATACATATAGTAACTAATAGATGTATCATGTAGTATAAACGTATTTTAAAATATCAATAATGAAAAAAAATTGTAGTTATTGTTCTTATGTTATAGTTTTCTTTTTATTACTTCAGTTAAACGAATATATTTATTAAAATTGTATTGTAATGTTGTTGTAAACCTTATCTAATTAATTATAAAAAATTATATCTAATTAAAAAAAATAGCCGAGCCTTGTAATAAATAGCTAACACTTAACTTTCCTAACAAGTTGCAATTAAAATCGAATCAAATGCTTAAGCAACAAGCTTCTTCTTTCACTAACTGCATTTAAACGGCCAGGTCTGGTTCACATCAGACGGTCAGACAAGTCTTGGGCCACTTTTTTTTTGGGGGGGGGGAATTATGATGATTGAATATTTGCTGTTTTATTTTTTTCCCAAACATGTTAGAGACACACTGTGACCTTTGTTTCGACACATTTTCCGGGGTTGATTATCCCCACTTGTCCTTGACCGAGTACGCCATGGGAAAATTGTATTGAATTTTCAGAAATTTTAATTGACCAGCCGACACCACAATTACAAGTAAGGCGACTCAGATGAGATATAGAAATTACTTGCTTAAATTATAGCTATACTGGCAGCGTGACGGAGCAGCCCTGCTCTCTTCAGCATGTGTGTGTTTTCCTAACTGTTCAGAGCGAATACGCTACCTTGTCACCTTTTACCACCATTATCTAAACTGTGTCAAATTCAAATCTTCAAAAATTATTTGACCATCAGGACTGAAATCCATATTTTTTCTTTTTTTACTTTCATACTACCTTACAAGACTTTCATCTAAATATTTAATTTTTTTTTATGAAATAATAAAATTAATGAAAATACAAAGGACAAACAATAGACCTACGAATAATATATATTTTGCTCTGAATAAGCGAAACGTAGACTGGCAACCTAACAATAAATAAAAGAATTTTCGGGAGACCCAAAAGGATTTTAAAAAAAAAATTATTTCACACATTGCGCCTACTTTTTGAGTTTTTACTCTTACGAATAATAATATATCATGATCGCCCAAACTTGAAAGGCTAGTCCAAATTAATCATTATTGTTTTTGTTAAACATTTTATTTGAGATCGATTGCTTTGCGTATCCAGCTGTCGCATTCAGCTTTCCAATCAAGAACGTTGCGTTTACATTTTATATCAATGTTTTAATTAATTATTTTTGAAGAGAGATATAATTTAATTTTATGTTACATAGGACATTGCATGTACAGGAAAGACGCCAGAGCGCCACTAAACTAAAATTAAAATACACCAAATGCGTAAAACTAAAATATCCACTTATTTATGTGTACGAAAACCGACAGTAAAAACCTACAACTAAAAGACTACTTTCTAGCCGTCCTTAAGATAAAAAAAAGTCTTTGTTTCTTCTTCCAGTCCATAGAAACATTGCACACAACACTTTTTACTATATCATTGTTGATACTCATACAATTTTCTAGAAATCTTTGAATTTCACTAAGTTTAAGAATTTGACTAAGTTGTAAAAAAGTCAATGCGAGTGGTATCGTGCAGCCGGATGATACTTAGGTGATGACTTGAGGTTTAGGCGATTTTTTTTTACTATTCTTAGAATTTATTCTGTATTATCTGCAGTTTATGGAAATTACTTGTAATTCATGAAGGATTGTAATTGATATCTACGAGTACGCCTCAATGCATTGGTATATATTAAAATGAGTTCGTCTTCAGAACTCCGTTGGTTTTGACTGCTCTATTAATAGCGAATTGAGAGAGGGATGTTGAACTGTCATATAACTGTTTAGTGAGTTCTTAATGTGAAACGCTGGCCTGCAAGTACCACTATGTCACCTAGTCATGAAGGCAGACATCCGCTACCGTTAAACAAACGCTTCAGGAACTATTGTTTCCTCAGATATAACTCAGATTTGAGTGATGACGGTTCATAGTCTACTCAACATTAACGGTTTAAATGCAGTCGTTACGTTTGTTTTTTTGAAAAGAGTGCAAGCACCGAAGGTGTGTACACCCATTTAGTTAAAACGAAATTTATTCTAAATATGTTTGATGTAAGGATCAGAAGCATTGGATTCTTCCATTATTCTAACGGTTTTGAATTTGATTTTTTTTTTTTTTTTTTTTTTTTACATCGATCTTGAACTAAATTGTATTTTTTGAAAAAATATATAAACCAAAAAAAAGGACATAGAAAAACAACATCGATATACACTCGCAGAACTGTGCGAGTTTTTAAAAACATACTAAGTTATTGTGAATAAT
This sequence comes from Acanthosoma haemorrhoidale, assembly GCA_930367205.1. Lineage (NCBI taxonomy): Eukaryota > Metazoa > Arthropoda > Insecta > Hemiptera > Acanthosomatidae > Acanthosoma > Acanthosoma haemorrhoidale. The sequence continues at coordinate 79,638,362 of OV884015.1, read as the reverse complement.
CTACTCAATTGTTTCGTACTCCCAAGCAATTTTCAATTGGATGTGTAAATCCACAACCAGTAATTAAACCATACATTTCTTTTCCAGGACCGGATTACTGCTAGCATGCCTATCCCTTGGCTGCCTCGCGGCCGAACACTACCCTAGAGCTCAGAGTGGCACCGCAGTCCCTGACAAAGTGGAAGTTGTCAGCTCTGCACTTCGGGTCCTGCCGCGGAAGAAGGAGAGGTTCCGCAGATCCCCCCAGTGGAGGAAGCCCAGGGACTACGAGTTCGTGACCCGGAGCCTTGCCAGATCCCCGCGAAGGCTCTCCTACCCCGAAGACAGGTCCGATCAGGGCAACTTCTACGAGAGGAGGCGCGACTTCCCGACCAGGAGGATAGTCTACTACGCCACCCTGCCGGAAGTGATCCGTAGACCAGGGGAATGGACTCCTCCGAGGCCGATCTACGCCGGGTACCCTCCAGTCAGGGACAACGAGATAGTGACCAGGGTGCATTCAGGGCTCATCGACGTAAGCAATAAGTACAAGCAGGAAGCTCCGAGGTTCACCATCATAGACGCAGAACCGCCTTATGCAAGGCCGCCGCCGCCTCCATACGATAACTATGACTACAGGAGATACGACTATAACAGGTACACGTCATTGTGACTGACTATGCCGTTGGAGTATATAATTAAAATACTTATCAACAACTAGACCGTTATTAGGTCAGACCTCTATAATTTACTTCAGACATATGTGTCATCCGGTGGATTAATAACTCCGAAATAGGTAAAATAAGGAATGATTATAATCGTCAGAAAAACTTGATCAATCAAAAGGAACAAAGCATTAGTGACGGTTGTCGGGCACGCTCCTGGGGGAGACGTTTGTTAAATGCAGTCGTTACGTTTGTTTTTTTGAAAAGAGTGCAAGCACCGTCTCAGCGACCTCCATCCAGCCTGGGGTGGCTAGAAAGAGACAAATGAGTGGGTCTTTTACCCTTCCTGGTAGCCAGCTCGATTTGTGTTGTTTGTTTTGATCAGACTCCATAAGATCTTAGAGGGTTTTCCCCGACAGTGCACGAGGTAGTTTACGTTGTCTTGGAAACTAAATTATATCATCTCTTCCAATCAATTGCCTCATAATATAATAAAAAGTTGTAGATTAGGAATTTTCATGTGAGTGGCAAAGTAATATTTGACTTATTAAATTATTGCAAATAATGTTTATTGGAATATTTCGTGAAACAAACAGAGTTAATGAAACGTTCTTAAATAATCAGGACCGTTTTCATGGTTATTGGGGCCTCTAAAGATCATTTGATGACATGAGGTTCATTGTGTATTATTTTATCTTTTTCACTATTTAAGTGAATTTAGCCACCTTGATACCACCACGTCTATCTTGTGAGCAATGATTTAGTAGTGCGGCAGGATTTCAGGTGGATTGACCTGAAGTTGCTGTGTGTGAGAATAATTTCTCGTAGTATATTATTACAAAGCTATCTCTAAAATTTCAAAGATTTTATAATTACTCCGATAATGCTCTGACGGTAATTGATTTGAGTTCCAATCCAGATACTGATGATGACTCTATGAAGTGAGTTACTGATCCTTCAATTGGTCTTACGAAAAATTTACCAAATTACTTTCTTCTTCTTTCTTGCCACTTCAACCGGCGTGGAGACCCATGTGTTGTCAGGCTTTAAATTTGGATTCCTGTGGAATGCAAATGGATGGATTTGTTGAAGCTCCATCCGCATTCTTGATCGCGACGTCAGCGACCATGCAGTTTGTTAAGCGTCTTTTAGGTATTGGGTGTTCGTGAATTCCCTGCTATAGATGTCCAGCTCATTTAAACCACCCTAAACCAATTTAATTCTCACTATACTTGTCCTGCACAACACTGCCAAAGCTTCGTAGCTTGACTCTGCTTATTTTCGGCCCCCTCATGGACTTTCATTCAAAATAAGGCATCGTGAAAATGAGTTCCGATTTTGAGATTGTGCATCTCTTACAAAATGTGACAACTAGTATAATGAGTGGCTTATCGGATATGCATGACTTGAAAACCCTTAAAGGTAGCGTTACTTCTGAAATATTTTTCGTCATTTCTTATGATTTTTATTGTATCCGGAAAAGAAGCTATATTCTTATCCAATTGAGAATCTACCATGGATTCCAAATTGATTCAGTGAGGGTTCATCTACATCCTATTTCATCCTTTTTTTCTTAGATTTAGGCTTATGTGCACATCTTGTTTTAGACGAATTCACCTGGCCAATCCTAGTTGCTGTTTTCTCAAAAGTTAAGAAACTCATCTTCCAAAGTATTTTACCTCTAGCTCAAGATCCAGACGTTTGATGGATCCTCACATGCTAGAGTTGGTCGTTTAAATTATTGTTCGTCTTGTAGTACTTCTGGACCAGAATTCAATTATCCATTATAAGACTGTTTGTTAAGACAAAATGCGTCCTTGGGCTATCAACGTAGGAGCTTTAGCTCTTAAGTGCTGTAGTGATAATTGTTTTTACGAGGGTAACGTTTTGTTCAGGTAAGTACAATACACTAATCTCAGCTGTTGTGTTGGCAGATACGACTACAGAAACCAGGAGGACCCGTACAGGTACTACGAGCAACCTTACCGCCAGGAACAACTGCCAGCCCAACCTTTGACAGTGGTTCGCCAACCGATCGAAGTGAGACCCCTAGACATCAGACCTTTGCATCATCTGTCTACCCAAGCCCCTCCGCTGCTGTCTTCGTCTACGACCCAGGAGCCCTCGTCGTCTTCTGCCAGTCCCGACATGTCAAACTTCGAGAGGACCTTCAAGCAGTGACAGTAGTCAACAATCTAAAAAGTCTCTTATGGATCTCCCATGGAGGAGTTCGGGCGAAACTTAAATATTTATATAATAGGTAGTAATTAAAAGATAGCGAACTTCTTCTCAACTTGTCCGTTAGAACACTGTAACGGATGACCCTGAGTCGTTTTTAATCCCTTTTACTTATATAACTTATGGGTAAATACATCTATAAAAATAAGAGAGCAAGTGGTAAATACATTTGTAAGGTTTTATTATTTATTTAATTAGTCGTTTGTAATGTCCTGTAACAGTATTATATGTGTATTCGCATATATGAAAAACTTTTAATGCGAATTTAACTTAGTTTCCTGTCATATCTACACAACTATTTTTGATTGAATTGAAATGCCATTCAATTAGAACTTTAAATGAAAGGAAACAATGTTAAACTTACGAACATCACCGCCGAAGCAGTGTTATCTTATAATGAGTTTATACGTTTTCTCACGGAGAACTATTAACTCGCAGGTATAAGCGTATTTGATTCCAGCAACTTAACCATGAGAAATATTTTGACACCAAGCACGAGATACTATAGTGTTAAATGATGTAATATTTTGAAATCGTGGAAGCCTTATATTGCATAATATATAATGTTAGTTTTTCTCTTTTATATTTCGATCTCAAATGTTTTCTCAAATTATTATAAACTTTGTGGTTTACAAATAAATTATTAAAGAATGAGAATGCATTTTTCCTCTGCCTTACTTTGTTAACAATGCTTTTTTTTTTTTTTTTTTTTTAAATCCAGAATTATTGTTTTCTGGCTGTCTTACTGAAATATTTAGTAAATTTGTTGCAAAGCTACAGCCATTTATAATAAAATATAAATACTTATAGAAACAATATAGAATCCTGGGTGCTATAATTATTTGAGATGTAAGGGCAAAATTGACAAATATTCAAAATGTTAAATTCGATAAAGCTTCCTTTCCACCTCCACTCAAAGCCTCCTGTAACTAATTATCGTTTAGAATTTCAATTAAATACATGAATAGTCACCTCATATCAAGTTTCAGTTTAGTTAGTTATATTATATTTTCTTGTAGTGCAAGTACTGTTAGAAAAATATACAGGAATTTTGATTGTATCCCCCAAAGGGACAAATGCAGCTCTGATTATTGATCACAGAATTCGGCTTGAGACCAATCATATTTATCAAGCCTGGCGAGTGGGCATAGAGAAGAAAGATATTTTGGACAGTTACAATGATTTCTGCCGAAAGTAAGTTTCTTCACAAAGCGTTACCAAGCTCAGGGACTAGGGTTTGGTTCGGTTCAGAAGGAACTGCAGAATTTGTCAAGTAGATGGGAATCGACTACAAGCAGGTGGGTTCTGTAGTGCAGTCAATAAATTCCTTAAGGATAATTAATAATCATATCCTTGGACAGACAATTTCATCACACGTTTAACAACATTTGATTTTATTATTGTGACTTTTTTTTTTAATACTCTTCAATTTTTTCAAATCTAACATTAACAAAATTCAGAATGGTAAGTATCTAATCTAACATTAACAATCTAACCTTATCCTCTCAGACACTTCCTGAAAACCCTCTGCGCCAGCTGTAGTGAATTAGGCAACGAGACTTGCATTGGGACTAACCTGACAACTACATATCACGCACACCAGCAGACCTCCTTTATTCACATCATTTACTAGTGGAAATTTATTCCGCCGTTGTGAATAGTGTATATAGTTTAAATAAATGAATAAAATATTTAAATACTGTCTTACATGTTACGTGTTTGATTTTTTGCCCTGTAGATGCCCGAATAGTAGTAGACTGATGTAAAAACTAAATGATTTGAGAGACTTAAGATTTTTTTTGGAAAAATTTGCTTTTTCTTTACATAGTGTAAAATTTTAATTCAGGTGTTTCTTCTTAGATCGTTAGAATATTAATATTTTTCAGAATGCTATAGAATACAATACTATTTATTAGTATCAATGTCATAAGGATTTTGGAGACAGTACCTTTTAAGTTACGAAAGATTAATAACGTTCCAATGTTATTTAGGATAGGGAGACAAAGCAGCGAATGAGGTCTTTGCCTGTGTTATTAAAAATCAAAACCTCCTAAGATTATGGCTTAGGAGAGGGGAGCAATTAAGGGTAGCGGTCGTGTATTAGCTGACGCCCTGGAGTTAAGCACGAGTCTGTGGTTAATTGCTTATTATTCAGTCTTAACTATCACCTTACAGTGATGGCTAGAATCATCCGCTATTCCTCCCCTCATTAAACCAAGTGGGACAGCAATTATTCATGAACCTTGCGGACAACAACCACAGCGCCCCAAGATTCATGGTGACCGTTTAGCCTACATCAGTCACTCAATGAGTCTTCCAGTTCCTGACCCGAGTGACCAGTTCCTCTTACCTCCTCATCAGGAGACAAGCTTAGTGACTGTCTCTTTGAATTTAAGTTATTAATGTCTATCTTAAACTCAGCGCATGCCCACTAGATTACTTTGACGAGTATGAAGTCGAGAGAGCTCAGGAATGGCTTGCTACAGTTTTCTAAGCAGCGTTCATACAATTGCCTAACAATGAATGTTGTGTTTTTTTGGCAGGTTGGTGGTACGTTATGTCTCTAAAACGACGAGGTTTTTGACTAACGTATTACGTTTAAACTGTAGCTACAAGTTCTTCTAACCATTAAATTGTAATAATATAGTGGTAAGAATAGATTAACCATTGCCAACCCGAGGGGCATAAGAACTGTGGACATAAACTTCAAAAGTTTTATTGAAACAACAAACTTAAGCAGGGTAATTAAATAAACCAACACAATATACTAGGACAGGGGCACCATATCCCACCAGTGGGATCGAGCGAAGGAACTGAGCTCAAAAAGTCAACTAAATTCACGGGTTGTTTGTTTTGAAAGCCATATGCTGGATTGCAAAAAATGAGGTATACTTAAACCAGCTTAGGCAATAGTGTCATAAAACAGTGTGCATAAGCCCCAAAGCACTAATGGTATAAGACAGTTAATGGTAAACAAACCAGGGTTCAGGAACACTCCATAAATTTAATATTATTAATAAAATTAACTATCAATAAGAAAATTAATGGTTTTAAATTAAATTGAGCAGAGTGTCTGTACGAATTATAAAACGTTTAAGTGGGCTTAGGTACGTTAATCATGATGAATTGCCGAGGGTACCGAAATGCATTGTTTTTTACGAATAACGCTCGATTTTTCCAAGGGACCAGTAGTTTATTACAAATGAGCAGGATTTAAGAAATAACGGGATAGGAATCGCCGAGATTGTAGTAGCAGATTTTGAGGACTGTCTCCATTTTAGGGTAACTTGAGGAAAGTCGTACTATACATCATTTTCCTATAAAGAAAATTTATATCAGAGACCTAAAGATGGTTACAATAATCATAAAACAATAAAAAAATCCCTGATGTGACAAAATCATCCACCCCCAATTGAATCAGCAGCCCCACAGAATATTTTGAATAAATTAAATTGTTCAGTTAATAAAATTATATGAAAGGTGAGGTTTCTTAGTTATAATCACCTAAGAAACAAGTCATGTGTCTCATTATAAATAAAGGATGGGTACAATTATTGTTATTTGTAATTAATTCTAATATTCAATGACTTTTACTGTGAAAATGAACATCTAATGTTGTGCTGGCCACACAAGACTTCAGTGTGACCTGCCAACTATGGCTAAAACCATTGCATGACCCTTATCACTTCAGGATGTATCATGCCATGAATTTGTTTTTATTTAAACGATAAAATAGTCCAATGTTAATAAATTCCATTACTTTCCTCACAGTTACAGATTTCAAGACCCACTACTGAACAGTTTCTTCCTTATTAGAATTAAATTCATCAAGGGTATTCTATTATTAGCAAACAATCTAATATTCTGGTATATAATATAAAAACTATATAATAAACTTATTAATTAAGTAATAATAATTACAATTAAGATTATATAAATCAGAAAAAATTCATCTTCACAAATAAATAATTAGAAATAAACGATGGGGAAAATGTTTTTACTATTATTGTTTTTTCAATCAATCTTGATTTGAAGTTTTTTTCAATAGAAATCCAAATTTCTCATGATGCACTGTCATTTTTCTTCAGAAATATTGCTAGCAATCTCCTGCACCCAACACTGTGATGTCACAAAACAAATTTATGTCACCATAGAAATGTGTTTCATAAATACATATAAATTACACAACAGAGTTATTCATTACTAACTCAAGAATGACAAGTTATTAAGCATATTTACCAAGGTAATGTAGTATAAATCTTGACCAGTTGTTTATATTAAAAAGATTTAAGCAAGATTGGTGAATAATAGTAAGTCATTGTTAAATCATTTACCTTTGGACACTATTTTATTAAAACACCCTTTCGTAAATACGGCCTTAGTATGAGGAGGTTACAAACCTATTTTAAAGTCTCAATTAATATAAATTGTTTTAAGTGTTATAAGTTTTTTCACACTATCAATTGGCAACTAAAGATGAGAGCTTAGAGCTGTCGAAAACATTATAGGTGAATAAATATCATATTGTGAAAAAATCTATTATTTAATTATGCCCTTCCACAACTGGGACTAATCATTAAACAGGATTGAACAAAATTTACCAGGAAAGGAATTTTCATTTGTTTTGTTTGTGCAGACATTTTAATCTTTCCTTATTTCTCTTACTAATATTTTCTTACCTTTTGCAATATCTTTTGGTAAGACTGGCCAGAACAAAGATAGAATAAAGCTTGCCAAGTCCTCAGCAAATTTCTCTCTGTAAATTAGCCTTTTGCAGCACTCAATCCAATCGTGAAGCTAGATAATAAAAAATATTTGAGCTTAATCCATTCATTAAAATATTTCTTTAATCTATAGAAACAAGCATCATTATCAAATGCTTTTTAATATGAAAATTTAAGTTTCAGGTGAGAATTAAATCAGAAAAGCGTGGAAAGTAAATACTTCATTATTTTTACATCCATTCGCTACTTATTCATAAAGTCAACATCAAGCACATCAATGATCCTTTAATATTCCAATAAAAAATCAACACATTTGATGAAGATAATGCTATTATAAATATTTGCACTTGTAATAGAAATAGAGAACATTTGGTTGGTGAACAGCGTCTTTTCATGTCTAACTAATGTGAATTTGATCAGAGCACAAAAGATATAAAGTATAGACAAAAAATATAGAATAAAGAATCCTAATTAATGAAATTAAAATCAGTAAAATACAACAGATAGTACTCTATTAGAAAGAAGGATTTATGATCAAAAGTTTGCTGAAGCAAATGTTATCAAAATATTTAAAATACCACAGTTTGATGTTTAAAATCAGTTCTCAAATTTTTGTTACTAGTTCAAAAGTGCATCTAGGAATCAATTAAAGAAAATTATAAATGTTCAATGAGAAATTTTTCATTGTGGTGCTTACTTCAAAAATACACAAACAGCAAATTTTTTTTCAGCTCTGTGAATTTAAGATTGTTGATTAAAACTCACACTAGGGATAGCTTCAGTTGCCAGAACTCGAGACATCTGTGCTGCTGAAACTCCTAAGATATAAGAAGCTGCTTGAACTCCTCCCTCCTCTTGACATTTCCTTTTTATATGTTCCAATTCTGCTTCGTATAGGCGGTGGTAGATGCATTTCATAATTTTCTGAATTCACAAATATTTACATTCATTTGTGTTTACTAATGAACTTTATAAATGCCAAAACTAATTAGCAGGTCAAAAATGATGAAAGAATTTCCATGAATGAAAGAAAGGCCAAAAGAGTATGAAAATAAATTGGTATGAGATTTAGTAACATTTCTTCTACATTTACCTCTATGGTGCAGTAAAACTCCTTTATTTTGCTGTCTGCTCTCAGAAGTTTTTGAGACGCTATGCTTGCTTGACTGTATAATTGCTTTTTAGCCTTTACAACCCTTATTTTGGAATCGCTGCAGCTCTTCTTACTCTCCTCCTCCAACCGGCTGATCTTTGCTTTTAGTTCACTGTTCTATCACAACGATAAAGTAAATTTGAAAATTAGTTCACAATCCATTTATTTATAACCTTACAAATTTATGAGCTTACTTCTACTTGAAGAGCAGCAATATTGCTATCAAATGATATTTTCATTTCTTCAATAAGTTGTCTTTGGTCTTGTGCTGCATTACTAACAATATTCCTGACATTTATGTCATAAGCTTGCTTCATGCTCTCATTGAGTGCTTTTTCTTTTCGAATGGTATCTTTAAGGTCTTCAATCTGAACATTGAAATTTGTATGCAATGTTATTTTTTATAGCATAACCCAACACTGTAAGGTGCTAAAGGGTTTAAATCTAAAGAAGAAGAAGATATTTTTAAAAACAAAGTGTGGCAACATTGCCTTTGCTGACTGATGTCATCACACATTGGTGAGGCCCCAGCAGATATCAACCCATACCTCTGCTCCTAGCACTGAGAGAATGTGATAATACCCTCTCCCCTGAATGTGAATATGAGTATGAATAAATAAATAATCGGGTAATTATTTTCCCTATGTCTGTGTATTAGTACCATGGAATAAACATTACGATATAACTCTATAAAACTTTATGAAATAAATTACTGAGCGCTAATGGAAGAAGACAACAGCGTACTAGTTCACAGGTAGACACTTGGAGCACTCACTTGAAGGTGCTCAGTCCACTCAATCCTGGTTGGTTAGCCCAAACTCAGTTACCCATCTAGCCCAGTTTGGGAAGTCAGTAGTACCTCTTAGTCTTGCTCTTGGACTGTCACTTGCAGCTGCACTGGTGCTCGCTTCTATGCCCTTATCACTGCTTTTTTATTTATTTACACATCTTCATCTTTCCCCTCTCTTATCTGCCATATCTAACTTCGACACTGATTCGACGTTAGACTAGCATTCCTGGAAGGGACCCATTCAGTGGATGACACTTGCTTATGACATCCCCTCCAGAGTCCAGTCTGCTTCAACTCCTTTGGGATCCTATCGTTTTTCACCTACCCTTAGATTCTGGGTGTGAACTGTGGTCATTCCATGACCGCACAAAACTCCTTTATCTTTTACTGTACCTCTTCCTCTGATCACCATGCACTGTCAAGCCATATTTCTATAGAGACTGATTAACAGTCTACTGCTAGCTAAACGATGGCTGAAGAAGACGGGAATCTGGAGCGCTAGCTAGGTCATACCATGCTATTGCCCCAGGTTTAGGTCATTGACCCCCTGTTGGTTCAACAAACGTAAGTCCAGTATTCAAACAAAAGCAATTATGTATAAATAAAGCAGGGAATGTACAATAAATTTAACTTTTTGTATAAGTATGTATAAATCACTTTATTTAAATTTATTAATTATTAGTTTTGACTATTCAATTGCATTTTCTAATGAATTTATTTTACATATTTTTATATTCAATATGAAGTTAATGTATCTGCCTGGTTATTTATTGCCTGATATTATGGAGTTGTTTTTTATACAAGCTTTGTTATGAATAATGAATTTAGGGTAGTCATCTCAAAATAAACTCACTAAACAGTGGTCTTTCATTGATGACTGACTTTTATTGAACATTCATGTTTCATTGAACATTCTGAAATTTCTGTGTTCATACAACACAAACCCAAATGTACATAGCATGGTGATATTTATAATATAGCAGTCAGAGGAGTGAGGGGGAACAACTGTGAAGAATTGCTTATCTTTAGGTAAAAAAAAGGGAGGGAAATAAAAATTTCTTGGTTTAAAAAAAAATAACCAAGAATTGTATTTAAAAAAAAAAAAAAACCTGTTTTCTAGTTAAAGCCAGTTTCATTGAACATCCTGAAATTTCTGTGTTCAATTGAATGTTTTTAGCTTGATATTCTTTTTTAAGTAAGTTGGTCTGTTTTAATTCTTCCAATAAATTGCTCATTTCTGTATCTTGATTGATCAATTGGCTATTATCAAAAACTCTAAAAAATTGAGGGTTAATAAAGAAGTTGTCTAATTTATGATTAAAAAATAATAAAATTGAGAACGAATAAATAATAAGCACCTGTGTTCTATCTTTGAGATCCTATCTTTCAGCTCAATCATAGTTGTTGACTGAATTTGATCCCATTCATCATTTTTCATCACTTTATCTGCTTTAATCACCAATGATTCAATGATTGATTTTTCTCTCTCTTTATCATGTTTAAGGTCTTCTACCTAAAATAAATAATGATTATTTGCAGTCACATGAGGGATGTTAAACATCTTGAAAGAGAAATAGTTAGCCCAGCTTTATGTTAAGTGCTTTGCCATCTTTCCGGGAAGGAGGAGCCTGACAGTGACTTACACCTCCCTGCTGGTGATGGTACACCTCTTGTTGTGCGTTCAAACACTGTCCCAGTCAAGAATTTCATTTTGACTGGTCATTTTTAAAAATAGTGGAATTAATAACAAAACTAAAAAAAATATTAAACAAATTTTCGACTTTTTCAAAGAAATGTGACCTTCTATGTGAACAGTTATGCTGAAATAAGTATTATAATAAGTAAGTAATAATAAATCTTCGTTTCCAAAAATTCTCTTTTTGCTTATTATTTATACTAATTGTGTTGATACATAAAACCCTAAAATTACCAACCTTAACATCTGTATCTTCCTGAAAGTAGAGAGAGTACATGATTAATACCCCAAGAAAAAATATTTTAACAGGGCATGGAATGAACCCAGAACCTTCCCAATGTCCAGTTGTATGCTCGATTTTTTAGCTATCCCTATGTACAAACCACTGACAGATCAATACTACCAATAATAATAATTAGTAATGTGCTATGAATGAGAACATTTATCTAATAAGGCCTAATAAGGCAGATTGAAATTTTATCATAATAAAGTTGTTTATCTTAAAATAATTAGTAATTTAAAGATGAATGGCAGCTTTTATTCAAGCAGGATAGACTTTACCAACTACTCTGACCTAGGAAAATGGCCTAATTGGAGGTACAGCAAAATTAACAATATGAACATAATTTGTATACTATATTGCTGTAAAAACTTGATGGAAAAATCCTGGTACCTTTTCTGTCCTAGCTATTATCATTCAAAAAATATGGTTTTGTATTAAGCAAACTAATAGATTTTTTTCTTATAAAACTAATATTTAATTCAAATTCAGCACCCTAAAAAACAAAAACTAACCAATTATTGTTAAAATAATTTTTTTCTCGATTTTTTGGGAGTTTAGCAACACTGTGTGCTGCCTTAATGTTATTAAGTTGAGAACTGAATAACAGCAAAACCTGAAATGTAAAATCTATTCCAAAGTGAAAATAAACAGTGAAGCCAAAAGAAATACTAAGAGCCCCAAGGTTTAAATTTAGAGAATTAAAATTGTTATAAAAATAAACTGAAGCTGATATATCTGTAGGACATCACTGTATAATTAAGCTCTTAGTATATTGCAGTTCCATTAACTAAGTATTTAGATTATGATAGTGGCTACATAGCAAGTGGTAGTCAGTTGTACAATAGAGGATTCAATTGTCTCTAAGAGGGATGGGTAGGGTCTTCCCATGCCCCAGGAGATAAAATGACAAGGTGCTTTAATAAAGGAATAGTTATTCTGGTTTAAAAAACTGAAACCAAGATTAGGAGGTAATAATCTAGTACATTATATACAGTACCACAGCTTCATCAACCAAGTATAGTGGCCATCTCGGCAGATAAATGAAAAGTGACACACAAAAAAAAACATTGTTGTAAAGTTAAAAGCATTCTGTATGAGGTGTAGGTAGGATCAGTAGGATTGATATGTCCAATTAATTGATAAATTTTGTACATTCATTATCGGAAATCAGAGTTAACAACTAAACTGCATTTTAACAATGGTATCTAAGAAATATTTCACTAGGAATTATGTAAAAGATAATTATGCACCATTGACATGAGAGACTTTCCTTGATCTTGAAATTCCTTTAACTCCATTTTTGTTTTTGCTAAGTATTTTTCTTGCTTTCTCAACTTCAAGGACATATTTCTAAATTTATCCCTAAGAATCTGAAATATACACATTTTTCATTGATTGAAATTAAATAAACTATAATTGTATTAATTCTTGAAATGAAATTTAACCATTCAATTTATTAAGCATTGGAGTGATTGTAGTTGACACAAGCTATCGGGTCGCCACGAGGGGGTGCCTAGTTACCCTAGCCCTAGTGACGAAGTGTAAAGTTTGTAGGGCCACGGCAACCGTCGTCCTCGAGGGAGAAGTCTCTCTCAAGGAGGTGCTAGTTTTAGCGAGACGAAGGCAGAGAATCCCATTAGGAAAGCGTGGAGTCTGACGAGGCCGGACTAAATCATAGCAAGGTTAGGAAGAGAGATGTAGAGGTTTTCATAAATGAGAAGGCCAAATCTTGAAACATCAGTGCAGCTGCAAGTACCAGTTAGAGAGCCGTAGTTAGAATGATTTATCCGCTAAAACTAGGGGGGTATATATTGTTGTGATATTTTAAAATGATGATTTTTAATAGTGTTTGTTTAAATAAACTCGAAATTAGCGAGCATTGAATAACGTAATAACGATCCGTGATTCATTTTTGAAAGTATGAACGTTTTTATTGTCGTCATATTAATTATTAATAATTGAAATAAAAATAATATCATATTTAATATAAGCATTTATTATATAAACTTGTAAATAAGGCAAAGTATAAACATTCAAAACAACGGACATTAGAAGACAAGATATCAATATGGCGGAGATGGGACTATAAAAGACTGAATTCGAGCCAGACTCGGCCTCATTCAGTTTTGACCTACACGAGGAGCAGACGCTACCGGAAGAAGACTACGCTCGACACAACCAAGCCGACAGGAGACGTATCAGACCACGCGCTGCATCTTATAAGACTCTAATCCGGACCACGGAATCAGAAGAAGACCATCGAAGATATCAACATAAAGATACACTGGCCAGTATACTACGTAATTTTAATCTTAACAGTAATTTTTAGTACGTACGTAATTTATTATTTGTATATCAATTTTTATATCTTAATGTGTGTAAATAAAACCAATATTCATTTAGCCAGAAGTTTCCTAGATAATTATTAACAGAACCCTGAATTAACGTAAAAGTTATAAAATATAAAAGTTTTTAAAAATTATATGAAAGAATATATAATTAAAATTAAATATTATTAATGCATCAAGCAAATATTAGAATATTTGGCGCCCGCGAACTAGGACATGTTAATTGAGGAAATCTGGTTAAAGGATTGATTGGATAAAGTGTGTCACGAAAATTGGTTTAAATTTGATATAAAGGTTAGGTCAAGAAGTGTTAAAATAGTATTTGTGGTTAAGATTTGTATTATTAAAGTTCAGTCATGGAAAACGATAGCAGTAGTGTCAATATTGAGCCAAATGAGCAAAGTATAATAAATAGATATGTAGATAAACACGAAAATGAGGTTAACAATAGGCAACCACGTGCTAGTACGAGCGTATCCAATAATAGTCAAAATTTTAATGTAAATGAATCAAGTCCGGTAGAAAGCGAGATGCAAACGATGCTTAGATTAATGGTAGAAATGAAACATAATATGGGAGAAATTAAACGTGATATGGACGAAAATAAACGTGGTCTTGAACGTAGTATGAACGAAAAATTTGAAGAAAATAAACTTGATTTGAACGAAAAATTCGAAAAAATTGACAATAGATTCGAGAATATTGAGCAAGGGTTACAAAACTCTTTCAAAGATTTTAATTTAAAATTTGATAAAAAATTTCAGCTTTTGGAAACAGATATAAAAACGGATTTTAAAAAATTCACGTTACAAACGGAAAATAAATTAGATAAACAGGTAACAAGTATTAATAATAAACTAATCAATCATGAGCAAAAAATTAGTACGGAATTAGAAACATTCAAAAAAGAAAGTCTCGACAAAGGTAATAAAATAGAGAAGGAAGTGGAAGACTTAAAAAATAAATTGGAAGAAAATAAAAATAAAATGTCAGGTAACTCGTGTGAACCTCAATTAATAATTGATAAGGAAATAATAAGAGTAATAAGTAATAATAACAAATTAGAATTTCAAAACTTTAAAAATTCGGACCCGATAGAATTCTTGAATAAATTAAAAAATGCAATAAATAAAAATTCGGAGTGGAATAAGTTAGAATTTCAAATTGCAGCTCATTTAAGTGAGATATCTTTTTGCTGGTTCAATATGAACAAAATGAAGTTTAATAAATGGGAAGATTTTGAAATTGATTTCAGGGCTGTTTTTTGTGGTAAGGATTACAAAGAATATCTAATTTCAGTATTAAATGGAAATTACCTAAATTTCACGTATTTAAACCCGCAGGAATATTTGTCAGAATTCACTACTCGGATGATAACGATGGACATCTTAAATGAAGAATCCACGTGCCAAATGTTCATAAGGCATTTTGGGCAATCGGTCTATAACCTTTGCATAAACAGAAAGGTTGAAAAAGTGGTAGAATTATTCAACATTTTAGGGATGTTTAATAAAAATCAGATCATTAAAGAAGTAAAAAATGGCAATCTCCAAAATAACGGGTTAAATCATAATTTTGTAAATTATCCACAAGTGAAACAACCGACTAATAATAAACCATACCATCATGATAACGGGCAAGATAATAACTTTGAGCGAGACAAAAAAGATGATTATTACCAAAATAGACAAACAAATGACATACAAACTGGACGGTTCAACAGACCATATCAGAAATTTACTGGGGAAAATAGAAACAGATTTAGGGGTTATCAAAATAGTAATTTTAAAAATGGTTATAGTCAAAACCAATTTGCAAATGGCCAACAATCGGGATTTAAAGGCGGTTTTACAAATAAAGAAACAACCAGAACAGACAGAAGACCATATTATCAGAAAAATTATAGTCAGAATAGAGAGGAGTTTGAGCAAAATGACAGACTAAATGAACGACAAATACAGTGTAATCGAATTGAATCGCAGAGTGATGATAACCAACTGGATCTAGACAATAGTGAAGAAATTAGGAATGAACACGATACAGTAATACGAGAAAATAAATTTACAACACATACGATGGTACATCAGGACCACAGACAAAATGAATTAGAATGACTATATGAATTTGGTAATGAGAATTATATATTAAATAATCTTTTTGAGGATACTTTGCTAATTGA
Source organism: Acanthosoma haemorrhoidale (assembly GCA_930367205.1). Taxonomy (NCBI): domain Eukaryota; kingdom Metazoa; phylum Arthropoda; class Insecta; order Hemiptera; family Acanthosomatidae; genus Acanthosoma; species Acanthosoma haemorrhoidale. The sequence goes on along the minus strand of OV884015.1, from coordinate 79,622,307 downwards.
TGAACCAATTATGGAAATTAAAAAATATAATAGATGCCCGATAATAAATATTAACTTTGGCCAGATTAATAACCATTTTATTTTTAAATAATTTAAAAATTACAAGTTTAGAAAATAATAATACAAGAAATAATATCAAAAATGATATCGATTTTATCTGTTCAGAAACAAAAAGCATTTTAAATAATAAACAGCTAATCGAGTTTAGAAATGTACTTGAGAAATATGATGAAATATTTGAAGAACGTCCTGGGTGCATCGAATGTTATGAACACAAATTAGAAGTAAATGATAATACCCCATACAAACAGTTTCAATATAAACTAAACCCTAAATTGATAATAAAAGCAAGAGAAGAAATAAATAAGATGATAAATGACGGAATAATTGAAACATCGAATTCGTGTTATGTTAACCCCATTATATTAGTAGAGAAAAAAGATGGTACAGTTAGAATATGTTTGGATGGACGATTTTTAAATAAAAGACTTAAGCCCTTATATGATGCACCACCAAATATAGACTCAATACTATATCAATGCTCAAATTCAAAATTCATAGCAACGGTAGATTTAAAAAGTAGTTTTTGGCAAGTTAAATTAGAAGAAAATAGTAGAGAATTTACAGGTTTTCAATTTTTGAACGAAACTTTCCATTTTAAAAGAATCCCTTTTGGCTTATCAGTCAGTTTAGCTGCATTAATAAAAGCATTAAAGAGAATAATACCAACAACCTTAATGAATAACGTTAAAGTATATGTAGACGACGTCCTCATACATGCAGACACATATGAAAAGTTTTTAAGTGTTTTAACTGATCTATTCAAAATTTTCCAAAACAACGGTGTAACAATAAATTTAAAAAAATCTAAATTTTTCAAAAATAGTATTCCATTTCTAGGTTACCTGCTAACATCGGACGGTATTAAAAAAGATCCTGAAAAAGTAAATGTCATAAAACAATTTAAAGAACCAAACAATATGAAAGAATTGCAAAGCTTTCTAGGGTATATAAATTTTTATAATAAATTCTGTAGCAACTATGCTGATATTAGTAGACCACTATATAAATTAACTTCAAATAATTCAAAATTCACATGGACAAATGAACAACAAGTTGCATTCAACGAAATTAAACAAAAACTGAGTGATGATATCCTGTTAAACTACCCAGATTTTAAAAAAGTTTTTTACATAGAGTCAGATAGTTCAGATTTTGCTTCAGGCGCTATTCTATATCAATTAGATAAAAATAATAAAAAGAAAATTATATCCTTTTGTAGTAGAACTTTTAAAAATTCTGAACTAAATTATTATTCAACTGAAAAGGAACTTTTAGGTATTATACACGCGATACAAAAATTTTATAATTTAATAGCAGGATACAAGATTATAGTGAAAACGGACAACAGTGCAATTACTTTTCTACATAGCTGTAAAAATCCACCCAGTCGTTTGATCAGATGGATTAATTATTTAGGGCCTTTAAATATTGATTATATTCACATTCAAGGAAAGCGAAACAAAATCGCTGATTTCATAAGTAGAAATCCAATAGAAATCCCGGATCGATTAGGAAATGATTTTAAATTAAATGGATTACAAGAAGAAAAATTCTTTGAAAACATAGCAAATAATCAACAAAATGATGTAAAATTAAAAAGAAAATTTGAGAAAAATAAAGAAAATTATAAAATAATCAATGGTATGATACATAAAAAATTAAAAAATAAATTCTATATTGAACTAACAAACAGTGATATGACAAGTCTGATAAACATAGTCCATTTAAAATTTTGTCATGCAGGCATGAGCAAATGTTTAAACATTATTAAAGAAAGATTTTATTGTGTCAATTTAAGAAAGTTAATTAGTAAAACATTAAAAACCTGCCATAATTGTCAGATAAACAAATCATCCGTTAAATCAATAGTACCGTATCAGCCAATAATTCCTAAAATGAAGCTAGAAATTATATCTATAGATTACTTGGGTCCATTTGTTAGTAATAAAAATTATAAATATTTACTAGTTGCAATAGACAATTTTACTAAATATATCAAAATCTACCCAACAAAAAGAGCAAATATAACAGGTGCCATATCATCATTAAATAAGTTTTTTCAGGAAATGGGCATACCACAAAAATGTTTGAGTGATAACGCCACTTGTTTTACATCAGACAAATGGGAAAAATTTTTAATAAAAAATAAAGTAGTTAGAATCCTTACCTCAATAAGACATCCACAAGGAAATATTTCAGAACGGGTTAATCAAGATATTTTGAAATATCTGAGACTTCTCATAAATGAAAACCATAAAGAATGGCTAAGCCAAATTAAAAAGATAGAATCTACAATAAATAGTCTATACCATACAACCACCAATATTACACCGATTCAAGCTTTTTTCAAAATAGAACCATTACGTTTTTGGTCAGTATACATTGGAGACAATCCAAACAAATCACAATTCAATGACCCGGAAGAAATAAATAAATTCATATACGACAAATTAAATAAAATAGGAGATAAAAATAAAAACAAACATAATAAAAATAAAAATTTTACCGAATTTAAATTACAAGATAAAGTCCTTGTTAAAGCTTTACGCATTCCTAAGGCAGGTATGAAAAACGCAAAACTTTTACCTATTTTTGAAGGACCATACAAAATTGTTAACCAAGTTGGTAAATCCACTTTCATAATAGCAGGTGATAGAGACAACATTCGTGGAATGTTCCATGCCACGCTATTAAAGCCTTATTATGAGAATGATATAAGTCAAGAACATGTAAAAATTTGAAATTTTATTGTAAAATATTGGATGTTAAAATATTGTGTTGTAAAATTATATTTATGAACATGTAAAATTTTGGTGACATACATTTTGGTATTGTAATTTAGTTATAAGAAAATACAAATGATTAATATGATGAACAAGTAAATGTAAAATCAATAGTAAAGTAAAATTTTTTAGACAAGCTCAAAAAATTTTTTAAATCGGAGCGGACCCGAATGTTGTGATATTTTAAAATGATGATTTTTAATAGTGTTTGTTTAAATAAACTCGAAATTAGCGAGCATTGAATAACGTAATAACGATCCGTGATTCATTTTTGAAAGTATGAACGTTTTTATTGTCGTCATATTAATTATTAATAATTGAAATAAAAATAATATCATATTTAATATAAGCATTTATTATATAAACTTGTAAATAAGGCAAAGTATAAACATTCAAAACAACGGACATTAGAAGACAAGATATCAATATGGCGGAGATGGGACTATAAAAGACTGAATTCGAGCCAGACTCGGCCTCATTCAGTTTTGACCTACACGAGGAGCAGACGCTACCGGAAGAAGACTACGCTCGACACAACCAAGCCGACAGGAGACGTATCAGACCACGCGCTGCATCTTATAAGACTCTAATCCGGACCACGGAATCAGAAGAAGACCATCGAAGATATCAACATAAAGATACACTGGCCAGTATACTACGTAATTTTAATCTTAACAGTAATTTTTAGTACGTACGTAATTTATTATTTGTATATCAATTTTTATATCTTAATGTGTGTAAATAAAACCAATATTCATTTAGCCAGAAGTTTCCTAGATAATTATTAACAGAACCCTGAATTAACGTAAAAGTTATAAAATATAAAAGTTTTTAAAAATTATATGAAAGAATATATAATTAAAATTAAATATTATTAATGCATCAAGCAAATATTAGAATAATATAGTCCCCAGTAATCAATGATCTGGGGTTTTATTCTGACCAACCAAACCGCAGGGTTGCGGTGAGACTTGTCTGTTCTAGACCAGGACCCATGCAGCCCCCTAGCCGCTACCTGACTCTTCCTTCAAGGGCCTCTGAATAGTTTTTTGCAGCTGCGTCTTTTATTGTACACAATATTTACACCGGTATGACTTATGGTTTGGTAATGTTATTTACATATTTTTAAATTAATTTACAACTTATTATAACTAATTTACAATATATATACAATGGAGTATACGGTGATTTATCTTATGTAATTAGCGATTGCTACACAAGCATATCAAAATGCCTTCAGTAGTGGTTCTAGTCCACTTTTAAAGACTAGGGAGTAAGGACTTTTCACTTTTTTGTTACACAATATTCGTCAGCTAAAGCACCAAGCATTTAATTATTTTTAAATTGAATTGAAGAAAGAAACCCATAACTATTTCAGTAGGCTTATGGGTACTGGTAATTTTTGTTTTTCAATGATGTACCAGTTAATGGTACTTTTCATTTTTTCCATTCTGTTGTTGTAAATGGTCTTTCAGTAGGCTGTTTAGTTCATCAAATTGCAACAGAATATGGACATATACTCCTCATCAAAAGTATTGTAACATCTGGAGATTTTATTGACTAATTACATAAAAGTTTTAGGATTAAACTATTATTAGTAGTTTTAATGTTTAAATCCTTTAGTTCTCCTTTATAAATCAATCTCTCTTGTCACTTCCTCTTGTTAACTTTTTTTCTATTGAATCTCTTATAAAAACAAGTTTATTTCAATTTTGAAGTAGGTTTAAAATTATTGACATGAAACTTATTGAGAAATAAGTAATCCATGTGATCACTGTGACTGAAGATGGTTCACACCTTAGATGCATCTTTCTATGGTATCTACGATATAGAAAATACATTAAAAAATTGGGAGATGATAAAAAAGGCCAACTTCAGGCTATACATAGGTGACCGATTAAAAATATGGTACTTGTTAATTATAGGGGGTACCTTAGCATGTAAGGTAACCTCACTCTGACATTATTACTTCTTGTTGGGGAGTACTACCAATATATTCCTAATCCATAGATTTATATAAAAATAAATTTAAAATAGATCCAAGGATTCAATTTGGGGGATTCTAATACATTGTCTAATGTACAAATAACACTGGTCAACATAATTTTTGCCTCAGGGGCACCAATAAGTACTCAATGCAGTTTTTTTTAATCCTGTTTGTTTTAATCCTCCGTCACCTACAGTTTTTGGTTATTTTAATTGTTTAAAATAATTTAAAAAGTTTTTTCATCCATTTGTCTATTGTCAAGTAAAAGTTCCTAGAGAATTGTAAATATGATGGAACAAAATGAGCTAATTCAAAATGTAGCATCGCTACTGTTGTAGAGATGCAGACGTGTATACCACATGCCATTTGCTACCCTTGCTTAACAAAGATTAAAGGGATTACATCAAAATCAAAACATACAGTGTTATACCCTAACACTGCAATCTAAAATCTGCAATGAGACCAGTTCACACGGTAAAGAATTGCCTATACCAAAGCCTGCAGAACATGTGATATTAGATAAAAATAGCTAAGAGTCTGTGGTAAGTAAGGAAGAAAAAGAAACAGATTCTGGTGATAAAACTTTTGAACAAAGCAGTTCATCTGAGCCCCATTTTCTCACTCAAGAAATCTTAACAATCTCATTTGGAATTTAATGTTATCCAAAAAACAGTCTGAAATGCTTGCATCCCTAGTAAAAAGATGGAATCTTCTTCAAGAGAATACAAATATATTTACTTATTGTAATCGTGATTCTAAATTTAAAGACTATTTTTGTGAAGATAATGGCCTAATGATTTGTAAGGTGTAACAACATTTTTTCTGTTATGAAGAAACTTTGTAATGAACAAAAAACCTACAAAAATGTTTCATTTTAATTTGTAAACATTTTGACTTAATTTAAACTTTATTTATTTTTTTCATTTCAAAATTTTGTAAACATATTATTATGTCATAGTCATACACAAGATGTAATTCAAGATAAATTGTAAAATAAAACTTATAAAGTTTTCTTATCTCTCTTATCTACATCAAATAATTGGTGATTTAAAAAAGAAGGCACATTTCTTACTAAAAATTTAAGTAAAAAGTAATTGAATAGAAATTCTAAATAGTGATGCAAAAAAAAACAATAAAAAAAAATTAAACAGCATTGTTTTCACCCAAAAATATTATTACATTCTTGGTTTAAATTTATTTTAATTAATATTTATTATTAGGTTCTATCAACAAAATAATTCTGGCAAAAAGATGAATTTAATTTTACAAACATAACAAAAAATAAACTTATATAAGTATATAAATCACAACAATATATTTTAAAAAAGATAGAACATTTTTTTCCCTGAATGTCTGATTTTATATCTTAAATTAACACTTTTTAATTTATTGAAAAATTACTTGGACATAATTTTAAACATATATAATAAGAAATTATAATAAACTACACAAACTTTCTTTTTCACTTTTATGTTTCTTTATTTCTAATTTCCTAATGAAACGGTTAGTAAGAAATCAACAGTATAAAAGTTATTATTAATTATTTGTTATGAATATTTATTGATCACATTATTTTTAATGTTAGGTATCCCTACAGAAACCTATTAAGGGTTATTTCATCTATCTATAACAGGATCACCTATCAGATTCATAACATCCAGGGAGTTGTTCCCGAGTAATCCATGGAGGGAAATTATTTAAATAATAAAAACTAGTCACAACACAGATACATTTCTATTACCTTACTAAAGTTATTATTGACCTTATTTTTCAGTTTTTTAGAAAACCCTTGGTATTTTTCTTTTATCAATTTGTGACTATCTTCTGAATTTCTGTAGTAATATTCAATTGATGTTTGGGCTGAATTAGGATTAGAGGAATGATTAGAGTCTGTGCATCTTTCAGTATTAAAAATCTGTAATGTAAAAAAGAAGAAAACATTGTATATATAGTGGATATTTAAATAGTGTGATATTTATATTTCGCTATAATGCAATATATATCATGACATTATTAATGACTCTGACTTGGCCCACCTATCTATGCTATTTATTTTTTGGGTACAAGCATGGACCAACCCAGATTGATGATTAGTGAATTCAACTGGGTCATATTTGCATTAGAAATGAATAAAAACATTATTGAACCACTCAAATGTAACTCTCCCATAATAATATTGATGCAATAATTCAGCAATTTAAAGACAGCATTTATACTTCTTTCTATACTAAGTTCTACCTGCAAAAACTTCATAGGCTCAGATATTTGAGTCCCCAAGGTGGGGAGGAGACGTCTGCCGTGGGCTAGGGTCGCTACAACCTCTAGCTGCTGTCTGGCGAGCGCCAAGATAGAGATAAGGTGGGTGGACCTGTGGTCTTTCACCCTGGCTGCCGGCCTAGTCGGCGGGCAGCCTAATTCGTTTTGATCTGACTCCATAAGATCTTACTATCATATAAGATCACTATGTTCAGGAGAAGAGGTGCAGAGTAGGTTTGTAGGTAGTTTATGTGGTCTTGGAATGACCACGAATTCACACTCAGTATCTAAGGGTAGGCGAAAACTGTCCGGATCCCAAAGGCGAGTGTGAACCGGAGAGAGACAGGCTGGATTGCGGCGGGAGACACTACTCAGTAAATTTGTAGGGGCACGACAACCGTTGTCCACAAGGGAGAGGTCTCTCCCAAGGAGGTGCCAGTTTTAGCGAGACAAAGGCAGGGATTCCCACTAGGAAGGTGTGGGGCCTGACAATGCCGGACTAAAACATAGGGAGGTCAGGAGAGAGAGATACAGAGGTAGTTGAATGAGAACCATGGCTTCAGTAGAGCAACAAACGCCAGTGCAGAGAGAGTAGTGTTCCAAGTGACGGTCCTGTTCATTATGGTAATACGAGCTAGGCTGGCTGCTTGTATCCCCACCTGTGGCTGTTTTCCCCACTAGCTTCTCCCCCCACTCTCACTGACGTTATAACCTTTATTAACAACAAATATGTAAACATAGATAGATTTTATCTGACCGAGAAGAGGGGAACTTCTAATTATTCGTAATTAAGAGGTGGCCACAACAGCAGACATCAAAAGAAGACCCATAAAACACTAAATTTCATATTATGAATACCAAATACAGAAGAAATGATAAAGAATGAGGGAATGAACAGGAATGAACAGACACATTTGACTGGCTTTGGACATAAACAAAATAGACAATACTTAGCCACTATGGTACCTTGTGACAATGGAATGTGGAGAGAAACAAAATAAATTTCAATACATCTGCAGTTTCACCACTGACACATAAAGGACAGACAGTGAGTCAATACAAAGCTGAACTTTTAGCAAACTATTTTTATGGTATTTTCCAAATATAACTGGAATGACGAAAATACTGACCTAGTGGTTCAAACGCAGCTGATTACTTTACATACATATACAATATTTAAACTCTTCAAGAAATACCTAGCATTAAATGGCTCCTGAACAAAAAAGCTCCAGGAGAAGACCTCATATCCAACGTTATACTGAAAAAAACTTTGAAGGAAAAGCATCATTTTTCTTGTAAGGTTGCTTAACACATGCTTGAGGCTGGAATATTTCCCAAAGAAATGAAAAAAAGGCCACTTTTCTTGTCTTTCACAAACTGGGGAAACCCAATAACAATCCTTACAAATTGATAGGATTTGGGAATGAGGAAGGTACCATAATATGGTACAAAATTCTTAAAGTAATCCATTGGAACACAATGGATTAGAGCGTTTGTTACCTTGAAGTATATTTAGGTACACCCCGAGTCTAAACACAACATACAAACGACAACAAGCTAATTGACACTTACAAAAACTGGACCCTCTCATCAACAGACATATTGCTATAGCACATTTGTACAAGATTATTTTTCAAGACACTCATATGACTGTTACTTTTATACACATGTCCTGTATGGTACTGCACTTACCTACAAGGACAATACAAAAACAGCTCCAGAACTAAATACTCTGGCTATCACTGGAAACTGGTTGGTTAGAAATTTCTTAATTCGTTTAGAATTGGGGATTCTCCCAATATCCTAAAGCAACTTCAGAGCCAGTCTTCTTCCAAGTAGGTCAATCTACTCAGCAAGCTCAAATTTGGGTAATATACTAAGGTATTGGTTCAAATAAATATATATTGATTGACTATGGCACAGATTTTGGTAACAGTCATTAATTACTGCTATGCTTACTATTGCTATGTTAGATGAAGGAACTTACTTAAATACTTGCTGAAAAGATGTTCCAAATTATCACTAGTACATTTAATGCAATTAGATACGAGAATATTTTTATTTTGATATGAGATTATTTCAAGTTTGAATTAATACATGTGCTCATGGCAGTGCTACAACACACAAGTGGTGAGCTTTCACTACAGAGACAATTTATAAATTAAATTAAATTAGTTGATATGCTCTTGAGTGATGGAAGGGATGTATACAGATACAAAGGCATGCATTAGGAATAACATTGTCACAAAGGGTCTAAAGTCTTTATAATGGCAACTCAGAACAACTCTCATTATAAACAAACTATCTGAATATTGCCAAATGTGGGGTTTGATGATTAATCTAAACAAATTCAAAGCAATGGCAATCGGAAATGGTTGAAGACTGGAGATACAGGAGTACAGCAATAGGTTATTAAAGGACATGAGTCGCTATCTTAACATGACATAACACCACTATTGGCCAAGCCCATTAAAAAATGTTTTCTTGAAAAACCAACGAGTCAATTTCCTCTATTTTTAACATGGAAACCCCTTATAAGAAACCATAATATACCACTCTCTGCAAAGTTGACCTTTTACCATTGTATCAATCATTTATAATTGGTAGAACTATTTTATGCTGTCTTTCAGAAACCTGGAGGTATAAATGGATAGAAGAAATTGATTTCACACATCAAATAGTTGTAAAAAACTGCTCATTGTAAAAAAGCTTCCATTGTATCTTTACAACTTAAGTAAAACAGCTCAAAAACGTTTTAAAAGTAACAAAAATGTCAGCTGAAAAACTACTGAAAAGAATAGAAAAAAATTATAATAATAAATTTAAAGAGATTCTATTAAGTAATGAGAAAATTTTATAGGGGAGTTTTTAAATAGCGATGAAAACATCAATGCATGAATGAAATAAACTTTAAAAATAGACTATTCAGGAGAGCACAGGAGAGTAAATTATGTTGGATGTTCAAAGACCTTAATTTAAATTCCAAAGGCATTCATTACCGTCAAGATAAAAACAAATTGTTCTTATATGTCTTTAATTATGAAAACCTGAAGCGAAATGTTAATCTTTAATTATAATATATGACAGAGGACCAATTTATTTGCACCCCGTATAACCCACAAAGCTTAAGAAACTGGGTTCATTTTTGGGACATCCACTACAATTACTAACAGAACATATGTTATAATCAAATACCTGATTCCAACTAGATAAAGGATTTTGAATATCTTTCAATGGAATAGCCAATCCATCATATTCCCTGAAATTTTTATCAAATTTCATTCTTTGTTCTAACATTTAAATTATAATTATACATATAATTACGTATTATATTTTATATTATGTTTAAGATATTATCTATCTAGTCATAAAATACTATGTGTGACATGGACTAAGCATGTACATACCAATTTTCTTGCTAGAATACCTTATTTGTATCCTAGTATTTGTATCATTATTCCTTATTTGTTGGCACATTAAATAAAATGTTTACTTAAATTAAATGTTACTACATTTATAGATTTAAGTTTATGCGTAAGTTGTGGTAAGAGTTTCAATTATGGAAACTTGTATTGAAATCAAAACTGAAAAAGAAACCAAACTCTACCCTCTATGCCTTAATACTGTTTTAGATTTTCAATTCCAAAGTTTATGGAGGATAATGTACAGTATGAGTTTATTAGAAAATTATTATATAATTTGTTGGCTTATACATTTTGTAGAGCTGTAATATTTATTTAAATACCTGGTGGTAAATGGTGCACCAGGAACATCCAGGTCCCTTTTATACATTAAAAAAAACATTATATTATGTTAGGGCTACTATCTATCTATGTAAGGTTTTATATCTAATATGTAATATTTAATTCACGTTTGAAGTTGTATAAACAATAAGGGTTGGGTAAGGTGAAAGAACTAACTCTTCAGCTTAATTGATTATAAACACTTTTTTTTAATTTACTAAGTAATGGAGCAACCAATGCATATACACCCTTCAATTGAACACAGTTATCATTAATAAATATGTGAAGCATACTCTAAGTCTCAATGAATTGTTTTTTTGATACCTTTCAGCAACAGTCTTCGGGTGATTAGCTTTAGGAGATGAAGGCATTCTATTGTTTTGATGCTCTAAAACTTTTTTGTTCGATTGTCTTATTACATTCTTAATATTGTTTTGATCTTTCAGTTCTTTCACAACATCACTCAACTGTTTAATGATTTTCATAAAATTAATTTGTTCATCTTTCCTTGTTTTTGTATCATTATAAATAGCTGAAAAGATCAAAGAGAAAACATGAATTAATATAAAAAAGTACTTTATAGAATAAGCAAGAGGCTCCAGCCTGGTCAGGCATGACTTGAGCAATTTATGCTAACTCTATCCATCCTGGTATACCAGTGAGGATATTCCTAATCTGTTTGAAAATATGGATAATCAAGTATATCACTTGTAGTGACATCACCTTTCTCCAACCTTTGCTTTTCATTTAGTATTCACCACGTTTCTTTTATTGAGAGTATTTTTATCAAATCTAATTTTATAAGAACTTATCAACTCCGGCAATCAATAAACTACTTCATACAAAATTTCTTTACCTTTTTTTAACTTAATTTCTTAAATTATGAAAATATTAAAATAGCTTAATTTAATTTTTAATTAATAACTTCTAAAAATTGCAGAAGTATATACTACTGTCTTTGTTCTAAAATATAAATTATAATTATACATATAATTACATATTATATTTTATGGTTCATGATCAACATCCATTTTTGTGTGATCTGTCTGTCTTTCCATATGTTAGGTCTTTGCTTCAGTACTGGTTTGAGAACAATTCAAATCTATAGTATGTAATATGTAGTAAAAGTGATTAATTTCCCTACCACATATTTTACATATATGCTTTTGCTACTCTATGTAGAACTCCACTTATTACTAAATGTCATCATTACATCCCATTAGGAAATATTCTGTATCAGGAAAAGTATTCCATATAGTAAAACAGTACCGAACTAAACAATTAAAAAAACCCAACTGTAACAGGTAGAACAATTAAGGAAAATAGCCATTTAGTCTTAAGATAGTGTCCTACCTGATAGCAGTTTTGTATTTAGTAAATGTAAACTTTTTAAATCTTCATTTGGCGGGTTGGTGATAGTTATAACTTCAGGCTTGGCTTGTTCTTTTTTTGCAGCTTTTTTCTCCTTTAGTAAAAGAGAAAAACAACATTAGATAAAAATGGTATATTTTCAAAATTGCTTAACAAAATTTAAAAATAAGAACAAAAACAAAAAAGTGAATTAAAATTGTATTTTAGATCAACATTTATAATTGAAATGAATTGCTAAGTTTTACTTTTTTTTTTTTAATTCATCAATTACTTTACTTTATTAACGATTCAAGGTTGCGAGTAGGATATGAGCTGAAAAGCTATAAATATTGCCATACATTCCAAGAGGAGCAAAACTAAACCATACAGCAGTTAACATTACATAACATTCTATGTTTATTATTTCATTTGTAGGTTTTACCTCATAGGTAGGGTTGTAAAAGATGAGCTATCTCATTAAGAGCCATCCACCACTAATATAAAGATCTTCAAGTGAAAGGTGTTTAAACTCAGAGGCTGCAAATCATCAAAGAATTGAACTAAGCACTGACTCTCACGTGAGAAATTGACACCATTGTAGCTGAGACATCCAATTCAGAAATTTAATTAATGATATATATATATATATATATATATAGGTATTGAAAACAACAAACAATCAAAGTAGACAATACAAACGATCAAAGTAGGTATTAAACAAACATTGAAATATTTGTATACAGCATGATTTTTGCCCACATCTTTCGAACATTCTCCCGTCCTTTCAGTGAGAATACACGCCCTGCCTACCAGACAGGTGGGGGACTGGAGTGCCGCCTGTGTCTTAGTGCTTTCTTGTCGCTATCTTCGCATCTCGGATTCACAATATATACAGTCACTGTGTTTAATGGTGTTAAAACCACATAATAGGTTAACGAATTTCTTTCTAAGCACTGTTAAATAATTAAAAAATCACTATTGTAAAACCAAAATCAATAAAATGATCATATACATGCGCTCATCAATGATCCATGTCGTTGAAATTAGCTAAAAAATAAAAATAAATAGGCCGTGTTTTTACAACGGACCTCTAGAGTATGTTCATGATATTTTCCCCACAAATATTTTGAACAGCGGTCTGTTAGGGATTAATTAAAAAATACATCACAATCGAGTGTTTAATCCGCCGCGGTTTTAGCCGATTTGAAATCAAAACAATGAAGCCGCCATTGAAATAACAGTGGTAGGGCAGTCTGAGATTTATTTCCATTTCTTCCTCATTAAATGAATGATTAGCTTGGTTGTCGAACCGTGCCTTACCTAATGGTAAGTAAATAATTAATGTTTACATTAGAGATGGATTGTTCTGTCTACGGATTATGATATTCTGAGGAAGTTCCCGACGTTAAAGCAGATAAGAGAAGCCCTCTTGAACTTTGCCCCTCAGGACTTATTTAAATATAACCAAAATGAAGTTCTCAAACAGCTTGAAATTAACGCATGTCGCAATCATTCCTGTTTATTTACTATTACCGACTATCGGAGGTCCACGAATATGTTGTTTGTAAGTGGCAACACGCCAAAGTCGCTTTAGTGAATTTTACTGGTTAATATGGAGCTTATAATCGACGGGGATAACAAAGTGAAATGTATCCGATGAAGAAGTTGGTAATCTAATAAGAATGTAAGGAATTCGGAGGAAGGAGAAGATGCCTGAGTATGGAGGCACGTGCTGAAGGTTAATTAGAAAGGATCAGAAGTTCTCATGACGAAAATCTTCTTATGAGACGGATATGGTTAAGTAGTATGTATATATATGATCAGAACTAAAAGTAGATGTGTTTTGGTCAAGATGTATAGAAATTGTAAACATGTAAAGGGACATTAGTCATTTTTCTGATGATTTATGATTGAAGGGACTGAGTTTTTTAAATGGATGATAAGCCTAATCCCCTCAGCTCAAGCCCGTATTGCTTGTTTATTAAGTGTCAGTTTCACTTACTTGTTACTCATTGCTAAGGCAAAAACCTAAGACTGGATTCTCAATTCCCATTAGTCACACTTTGAAACCATAAAACGGCTTTAAAGACGATTTTATTAAAACTAGGATGCTACACAAAGGATGTAAAACTGTTGTATATGCTCTGAGCCGTTTTGGACAAAAAACTACTCAAAATCATGAGGAAAGCTTTAAAACAACCCCTTAATACAAGTCTGTCAAATCTAAAAGAAAACTTCAATGTTTGATAAAAAAAAATAAATATAACAACTTAAATCATAGGAAATGTCTTTTAGTTGAATGGCTATTTTTTCAGAAAATATTTTTTTGCCAAATTAAATGTACTTAATATCTCATAGCTAAGCGTCCCCTTAAATTTTGAAGACAACTTTTATATTAAAATGGTGAGAACACTATCAATGAATGCATTTACGCATTACAAATCATAAATATCACGGTCATAGCAGTCATGACACTGAAAAACACATGACAAGTCAAAGTCTGAAGTAAAATTAAATATCAAGACCGGGGACCCCAGTCATGTTGAATATTACATTGGAAAAAACGGCTAGAACAATAAGGGCTAATATCTTTAACAGGATGACACAGCATACTGCCTACATTGATGATCACATAGGCAGAACTGAAGGTTGAGCTATGCAAAAGTTAAAAGATACAGCAAGATGGGTCTACAAGGTGTTGAAAGAAAGAACAAATATATGAAGCCACCTGGATAGAAATCCAGGAAGAAAGGAATATACGACTTCGCAATAACCGTTACATCCAAATATCTTGGAATTATTATGGTTAAAGAAAACAATGACAAAATTAATTATGATTCCAACGTGAACAGTGTCGGCCCTGTTACGCAGTGGATATGCTGCTAAAGTTTGAAGCATAATTAGTAATTGAAAATGTGTGCCGAAAGCCGCCTTATGTAGAAATATACCTATTGTGAAAAGATAAATCGACGTATCTTTTGTTTGTTTAAATTTGAAGGTATTCATTTGAAACTAGCAGCAAACCAGGCCTGCAAGTCATGGAATCTGACTAAAGGCATGGAGCTTATGCTGTGTTTTTGGAAAAGAAAAATCCAATAGCGAATCTACGGACGCACTCAAGATGGTGGTCAGTGGCTGATAAGTACCAATGCCAAGCTCCAACAATAATGTAATGAGATATCGTCACTGTTGTGAAAAAGGTTAAGATGGTATGGTTAGGGTATGTGGAGAGGATGCATCCGGAAAGAATAGTTGTGAAGATGACCTATAGCCGCCCACCCTGGAGGTCGAAGGAAGAAATGAATCTCTTGGATTCATCAGATTGGTGTTATCGAGAGAGGTCTCGGATTGGTGCTAGACGATATAGACTGGAAGAGGCCTTATTAGGTGTTGTAGAGCTCTAGCACACCGGAGTAAGTAAATCACCATATGTTATACATGTTTTATGGAGTTGAAAAAAATAATAAGTTGTGATTTTAGGATAAAAACGTCTTATTAATTAACTAACGGATTCGGCCCAAACGGTAACGCGTCAATTAATGTATTAAATTAACGCATACAATTATCGCACTTTCTTAGTTGACGGTCCATCATAATTAATAAGAAGATAACAATCAAAGTGTATACATGTTAATAGTGATATTATACAGACATTGTTGGCACAGATTACTCAAAAAAAAAACAATCAAGGAATGTTGCTCCCAAAAGGCGATGAAGTGAGGGAAATCTCTCTAATTACAGAGCCACCCTTAGCCATCAGGAGCATAGCTTGCCGTCTAATTATACCAAGTCCGACGCGGCTGGTGTGTTCATGATGCTTTACACGCTCATCCTTGTCTGCCAACTTTTAAAAACGCCTAGCCGACCTTTCCTCTTTCCCTGCCAAGTCGAACACAAACTTCTGTAACAAGTTGCTCCTCTCTTTACTTCCCTCTTAGCCCAACAACTTATAATTTAATTAAGTATATTATGAGGGTGATGTTGACGTGAACTTTTTGGATTTTACCTTCCCCCGTACCTGAAGAAGCCCCCGAAGCTAGCAAGTTGACTTGGACGGTTCTTGCGTTGGCTGCCACTTTCAAATAAATAAGGTTCTATTCTTGCCTTCCTACAAGTTCTTTATTTCTTGTTCACAAGCGCTTTCAACAGACTATGCTGCTATGCACAAGTTGTCAATCATAGGGGTGTCCCCCTTGCTGCTATCTTTTGTGATTAGTAACTATCAAGTCACCAATGCCGATCTCATAACCGGGGCGAGTATATCTTTCCGATTTCTTTTTTTCATATCCCCTAGATATAAAAATTACGGAATTCAATATAGATGCATCAATCGACAATAGGTCATTAGATATATGCCACTATATGTCCTGTAGCTTCGTTACATTTTATACAATTATTAATATTTTTACATTGCGATTTGTTACAAAAGTATAATGTAACTTATACATTGTCGTGCATGTTTTAAAATTATATTTAAGGGCTCACCTTATGAATCATTTTTTTTTTATTTCCCATAAACCCTTGTTATTAAATTAATATATGTTACAAAATATAGATTCTACAAACGTGTCTATTTACAATTGCTTCATTATATTTCCTGTAGTTTTGCTACATTTTATACAAATTCTGTTTTCTAAACATAGTGATCTGCATTGTACAAAAAAGGACTGAATTTATTAAAAGTGACGGGACTCGCCTTATTTATCATAGACTTAAAATAAACTTACATCTAACAAGAAAACTTAAACTAAATCTTAACCTAATTTTCCCCAGTCGGTTGCCATCGATGCGGGAATGGTGGTGGGGTCATAGTATTAAACACTAGGTTTGTGAGATGCTGCAACGAGAAAATCGATTTGTCTCCGGCGGATGAACTCACCCACCGATGGCACACCAAGCAATGGGTGCAGGCCCGCGTTCTTTAACCTCTCTCGAGAGGTATGTCTGACCTCTTTTCTTATGATTCCATCCTGGAATTGCTGGAGACTTTTAGCTGTATTGCCAATTAAGTGAGTATATAGCGGGGCACCGTAGAGCAGAGCTGCTCGGAGCAGACAATTATAGGTCATTAGTTTGAGACGCAGCGACAAGGTGGGTGAAGTTAGCAAGTAATAAAACCGGTAAGACCTGTGTCATACTTTTTCTATTTTATTACTAAAATGAGTAGAGAAATGGAGATGCCTATCCATTTTTATACCCAGATAGTGCATTAAGAAAGCCGGTGAGTTCTCTTGCCCTCCTATAGTATAAGGCTTTTTTCTCGTTTTGGAGGGAGAAGCTTGCGCAATCGGTCTTCTCGGCGTTTACACTGATGTTTAACCTATCTAGTCTGTCACTGATAACGTTACAAACTGACTCGGCCTGTGTAAGAGCTCTTTGTGCACTCATGCTGCTCCTGTAAACCGAAATCTCGTCGGCGTAAGCGATTACCGCAGCTTTCTTGTAGTTTGTCCCAACAATTTCGGATGTGTTCATGCGAAAAAGCACCAGAGACAAAACCGCTCCTTGAGGAACTCCACAGGTCAGACGGAATGGGTTTGAGAGGCACTCACCCACCTGTACCCTAACCGTTATGTCCTTCAAGAAGGACACGAACATGGTTTTTAACTGCTCTGGCACTTTCCGATTTTTATATTTATTTATTTTTTCAACCCCTTCTTTTAAAAATTTTTAAAACAAATTATGAACAATATTATATGTTGGTGATTAATCGGTCCTTTTACTGCATAAGATATACATTGTGAATGCAAATAAAAAACAATTATCGTTTTAAAGTTAAAATTACATAAAAAAAAGATCGGACTAGGTGATGGGGCTCACCTTCGGTTTACAAATTGGGAAATAAATAAAGACTTACATACGAAAAATTTAAAAACTAAAGCGTTCCTGCCTTGACTGCGTTCTGCCATTGACAGGGGAACATCGTGGCTTTGTCATATGTTGCAACGAATCGAAGAATTTGACATGTCTACGGTGAATGAATCCATCCACCGTAGGCAGCTCAAAAACCTCGTGAAGCTCACTGGTTCCCTACTGCTCGAATGTAATATGTCTGACCACTTTCATCAGAATGTTGTTCTGAAATTGTTGGAGTTGCCACGCTGTCGTTTCCGTCAGATGACAAAAAAGTGGTGCTCCGCACAGCAGGGCAGGCCTGAGCACACTCAAATATCATGAACTTGAGGTGCAGAGATAGATTGGGGGAAGCCAATAAATGTGTGAGCCAGTAAGACTTCGTGCGTGTCTGCTTCAACTTCCTCGCAAAATGGTCACTAAAACGGAGGTGTCGGTCCATTTTAATGCCCAGATATACTAGGCTGTTTGTTCGAGAGACAGGGCCATTGAAAGAATTATAAATAAAATGAAATTTAAATTTACATGAAAGCCACCTACATGGATTTATGTTATTGATATTGATCAATGATTTTAGCAGTAAATACAAATTTTTAGTCGTCTTATGCACACCTCCGTCATACCATTTGATAGTTCACATTTTAATGAAAAATTCTTTTATGGTAAAATGCGGTGTATATAGATCACAAAATACAATTGAAGAGACCATCAAATAGCAGTCGACTTAAGTTCTCCCCCAAGTTGAAGGCATATTCCAGACATCGAGGTTTTTGATATTAAGGTATCTTCCAGCCTGAATCTGGGCTTACATAACAATTACAAAAATACATTTAAAACTGCAATATGAAAACTTTCACTAACCTTGGAATGAAAAATGTTAATGAAAAAATCGTCTACCTTTTTGGAGAGACGTACGCTTATTATTTGATGGTTTCTTTAATACTACATAAACATGATAAATTGGCTATTATCCATAGAACTTTTCACGTGAAATTTACTAAAACACCTTTGACGATCTATTCTGATTAAATTGTTACCAATTAAAATTTTAAATCGTAAACGACTGTCACATTGCAGTCTTCAGATTTACCACAATCAAAGCTCTCAATAGTCTTCTTTGGCCGCTTTATGATGAGAAAATCTAGGGAATTGATTCAGATTTCAAAAACAAAAGCTCACAAGAGGCGCATTGGTAGATAATCCCTCTCTTGTTTGACTGGATTAGCCCGGTGTCTGATGACGGTTAGAATGATCCCCTGCCAACTGAGCCACCCCCCCCCCCATTCCCTCAGCCCGAATGTTATTGGTCCAATAAATCCCAATTACTGCATAATACCAGTTTTTAATAAGGGTAGAGGATGGCTTAGGAGAGTTAAAAAAAAAGTTCTAAATGAAAAGAAGATATTAAAAGTGATAAAGAAAGAAATGCGACCGCCAAATGGAGTTGCTCTGTTTCTCTGCTTGATTAGTCATCGCGAGGTGTCCCCGGGCTTAATGCTCCTCATCACCCTCTCCCCTAACCCTGATCCTTTATAAACAATAATCCTGGGAGCTTAGTCTCTTTCGCAACATCATTATTATTATTAATAATTACTAACAACAGAAATATATCATAACCAGCGTTGTAATAAATAATATGTGATTTATATGATATTTAAATTAATGAATATAAAAAATAAATTAAATACATTGCAGGATAGACTTAGGAAAAATGAAAGCCATCTATCTCCAGATAGATAAAAAATCCTTCTATTATTTCTACACATTTGACTTGCAAGGACAGTCAGTTCTAAGGGCCCATAAAGAACAAAGTCCACTTGATGCACCAGTGAGGGTAATTCTGTTTCATAGTACAACTCTATATCCAATTCTTAATTGAAACGACATTTGCGGCCCACGGTTTTTTATTATTTTTAATACTGTTGATGTTTTCGATTGCTTAAACCGTCATCTTTAGGTGCTTAGCAGATGATGGTTTAGAACCGTTGAGATTAAATAATAAAAAACCACGGACAGACAAAAGTTGTTTCGATTAGTTATCAAGGTTCAACCCACACCGGAAAGTACTCCCAAGAAAACTCTATATCCAACGTAATGCCGGGTTCCCACGGGGCGTGAATAACGAAAGAGAGGCCAGTTAAATAATCTTGTAGGGGAGAGTCTTTTAAAAAACTTTATTATGAATAACAATCAAAACACTGGTATATATACAAATATTAATCAGTTACAGCTTTAGAACATACTTTAGTGAAGGCTAAGGCACAACTGTGTGTCTTGGCCCTAGCAGGTAGTCTTAATTTTAATGTAATTAATTTCCTTAATCCGTGTAAAGTGTGTCAATAATACTCACCTTAGGTATTCACGCCCCTTTGGGAACCCGTCACAAGGCAGAAGATTCAGTGAACCTTTCCTTACCATCGGAATTCACAGGTGCAAGCAAGACTTGGTGGGTTCCAATCCAAACCACAGGATTATTAAAGAGCGGATGATCCGAACTGTCCTGTAGGGATAGAGGATGTTGTGCTCATCTGTCGAGCATTGCAACTTACTCAAGTACACCATCAGGTTATTAAATGAATTATATTGTTAGTTTTAAGGGAAGATATCATAGCAAGTTATGAAAAACCTCTACTTATGCCCTTAAATCCCCCTAATCCTTATGGTCTGCTATACCTTGTTCCTTCTTCCTGGGACCGGTATCCCATAACGCGCACATGGAGTATCTCGCCACATGCGTGACTTTTAATTCAGTGCAGCGAGGATTTCCGCACTGGTCAATGCTCAATTGATGGCCTTAAACTGTCTTAATTGAAAAAAAAAATACAAAGATTGAATAAACTAACTAATATAAAGTTAAAACTTTCTTATGCTACTCATTACTAATTATCTGATATTTACAGAAACATAAGACCTATTTACAAAGTTGTGCACCCACTTCTTCCATATCACAATGCCATATCAAATTCCCAAGAATCTACCGTTTCTCCTCGGTCAAGGGTCTGCCATACGTTCGTAATGAAAAAAAACTTTATTCAGTGAAGAATAACAAGAAGGGGGATAGAGTTCCAAAGGTTTGTGCTACGGATAAGAAAATAACGTGCAAATAGTAATGTCTAGCTGTCAAAAAATATATTGATCTGGAGAGCTTATAAATACTGAGTACATATGTATAATACTACGTAATGTGATTATGCACATATGAGAAGACTAAAAAGCAAAACAACAACCAACAGTAAAACATTGCAACAAAAAACAGAAATAAGTACTGTTGGAAAAAAAATGAATGAGTAAATAAAACATAGGAATCATTACAAGGAAGCAAAGACCATGGAAGGATGGGATAAAAGAAAAATAAACAAAGAGGGTCATAATGAATTATGAATTCATAATTGGAGGGAGATAAGGAACCGGCAAAGTCTATATTTAAAGATTGGGAAAATTTATGAGCGGTGGGATTAGAGTTCCAAAGGGTTGTGGCACAGAAAAGAAAAGTAATATATAAACGAAGCAGATTTGTGAGAAGGGAAATACAAGTCGAAAGGGAGAGATCTAGTATTGTGAGATTTGATCGCTGGTTTAAGTTGGAGGAGGTGCTAGTCATGGTAATATTAAAGATGACATACAAAGTAA
This sequence comes from Acanthosoma haemorrhoidale, assembly GCA_930367205.1. Lineage (NCBI taxonomy): Eukaryota > Metazoa > Arthropoda > Insecta > Hemiptera > Acanthosomatidae > Acanthosoma > Acanthosoma haemorrhoidale. The sequence continues at coordinate 79,600,642 of OV884015.1, read as the reverse complement.
GTATTATGATTATTATGGAGTTATGGTGTGAAATGCAAAAATCCCTGGGGATCCCGACTATAAATCTAAAAACAATCCATCAGCCGGTTGTAATATTTTTCGATGAATGCAACTTTGCCTTTAATGCCCCTCCCCCCTTCTGAGAGCCAGCAGTGATCTGAAGTTTACAGGATTTTGAGTAAAGCTTTAGGTAATGGATGCAGCAACACCGACAATTAGATAACAAATCCAGTCTTCCCAATTCCTGATACTACCACTGTGGAAGGACTGCGAACTGTACAAGTCCAGAAGAGAAGACAGTTGGTAAGAAGAAATAGGCCGGGGCGAGAGATTGACCGCCATGGGGGGGGGAAGGGGTTATGGAACCGTGACTCGGACACAGGCGGAAGAGCAGAAAATTATCCATGGGGTCATGAATAATACATGTATTGTCACTGGGAGGGCCATGTGTCCTCCCGTAATTATCTTATGTGACTCGTTAACCTTCTATCTCTGCATCATTGTAACATTTCTTACCGTCCCCGTTCGGTCACAGTTTGTTGAACTAAACCCTCTTCTCAAGAGTCATCTGAATATTAATCCATTTTTTTAAGTTGCGTGCAGTGCTGGAAGTCAGTGGTCCCGATTCTGACTCGTATTCAAAATTACCACCAGACCAGGAGAAATCTTGTGCAGCATATACCCATAAAGCCTTGTTCTCACGGGGTGTGGCTTGGTAAGCATTGTCTGAAGCCTACCCTCGGTAAGCTTGTTCGAAGCGAGGACGTAAAGTCGTCACTCGAAGTGATTTGGGGTGGTGTTGGGTCTTTCCCTTGAAAGGTGCATCCGGCAGATGACAAGCTCGTTCACTCGTTCCAAGGACCTGCTTGATTTTGTACAAGCGATTTTCAAGTATTTCATAATGGCCTGAAATAAGGAAGTTATATTGAAGTTTTTGGGACGAAGTGGGTTATTTTTCGTTTCGTTGGGACGAACGAATTACATAAGAATGGTTTGCGTACGACAAAATGCTCTTAATCCAAGCAACAAGGCGAACTAAAACTACTGAGTTTAGCACTTAGTTCTTTTTTAAATTACTTAAACACTCGTAATGGGTTATAGGGGTTCGTTGGTTATTTCACAAATGAAACTGAAGAAGGAACGTCTGCACAATGGCGAGTTGACGAGAAAGGGACTACTTGAGGATTGCCATGCCCCACACCGCGAGAACAAAGCTTAACATACTTGTTACCGTGATTTGGAGTTGATGAAATTGAATATGACTTTGTAGAACTGATAATAATTGCACTATAAATGTAGAGTAGCCAAAACAATGAACGCCTAATGTGTTTGCCTCACATTATTGCCTTATTGTCACTAGATTTGCTCTCCCCTCGAGATGGCTTTAGTGCACTTTGATGGAAATATCCTAAGATAAAATTAAACTAAATTACATAAGAACTTCTTTGAATGTCGTACGGTTTGATACCAAATCCAATTTTTTGAAAAAATGAAAACGCTTTTTCCCTTGATAAATAACTTTTTCTCTAAAATCAAATAATAAATCTCTACCAATGTCTAACAGCCAAATAGCTAAATATAGTGAGGTATTTATTTATAACACTCAGCTTTACAAAAAAGATTAGAAACAAAATTTTTTGTTTACTTATAGTACAGTCATATAAGTCAATGTAAAGTAAAAAAAAAAAAGGGGTCATTTAACCTCCTATGTGTAATATCTTCTTTATAATTATAATTATTTTATATTACTTGAAGGGTAAGATAGGAACTTGTTAAAAAACAATATTTTATCTTGAAAATTCCGGAGACGGTAAGGGCAATAGGAATGATCGGAAAATGTGGGTAAAACCTTCAATGGCAAAAGCCAGTATCACCCCGACCAGCACATTTCACCGATCTTTCAGAGCTATCGGAGCAAACAAGTTTTAATGCTACGACATTAGAAGATAAAGGACTTAATAAAACAAAGCGTATAGGATGGTAATTAATGAGCGTAGGGTCGATAGAAATGTCCTGTATTTCAAGAAGTAATTAAGACAAAAATAGTGTTGTTTTTGCAAGTTGATCAGGCCATTTAAATTATACTCTGGAAATTGAAACGTTTAATTGGAAAATCAAGTTAAGTATAAAGAACTTTTTGTATAACAATGGTGCACATCTATTGGCATTAATTGTGATGAATATGGATAAAACAAAAAGAGCTTATTGCCCTATGCTATGTAAGGTCATTAATGATCCAATTTACTACCGGAGTGTCGGTGGTTGTTCATGGAAACTTTGATAGGTCATTTGGAGAGGGATGAACAATTGGTCTTGATAGATCAATAGTTATAGAATGGTCATTTGGCTATCCATATTTTTATTTTTTAATATTCAAATATTTAATAGTTAATGCAGGTGAAACAGTTATAATTACCATTTTTGGACTACAAAAAAAAAACCCACAATATTTTCCAAAATTCCAGAGATTGTCTATTTTTTGAACTAGAGAGATGAAATTTCGTAGGGCCTTTTCCAATGATCACATGACGACTTAGAATATAATTTTAACCCAATGAAAATAACTAAAGGTCAATATTAGGCTATTACTTAGTGATTGAAGCAAAACTTCTCCACTCATGGCGACTACTGTACCAAATCAAAGTAGCTCTTTTCGGTATAAACAAGACAAGTTGGGAATTAAGCTCAATATCATCGTGATAAAATATTCGCTGTATCCTTTGTTTGTTCCGGGAACAATAAAATAAATAAACTTATGTCATGAGCATTTTCTTGAAAATATTTTGTTGAACTCCTTTGAGTGGCAATGATGGTTAGTTAAGATGGCCTAATAACGGCATTTATGCATCACTAGTACATTTTATACTAGTAATCAAAATAATTCAATTTTTTTGAAGCATCACACTTTAAAGTAGTCTTTAGGATTTCGGCTGCTTTTAAATACCGTGCAATTATGTTTTCAAGCTTATGTTTGTCAGTCGGTCCAATTAAAAATAATCAGGGGCCACTAACAATTACTTTGCAATTAAAAATAACTCTTTATCATATTGATGAGGGTATCAAGTTATATGCATCGGTGTCCTGATTAATAATATGCAAGTAGTGACTTTATTGAACCATAATTAAAAAGGTCATTAAATCAGTGTTTAAAATCGTTTTCGCAGCTGAAAGCATTACCTGACGATGCAGCACTATTGACTTGCATTTTTTTTTTTTTGTAGCCAGAATTAATTTGTTAATTTTATCTAACCAGGCTATCAAGAAATGATGTCAAATCTTCTAGTCCAGAGTTGAGATTAGTAAATCTACACCTCTCTCTGGTCCACCGACAATTTATTTTTATTCTCAAGCATCTAAAAAGCAATGGCATTATGGTCAATATGATATCTAATGAAAATCTTATATAAAAAATGATAAATACAGGTTGTCCTCGAATATGTATACAATGTTTAACGGGTCATGCTTTTCTGATTTTTCTTTCTCTTCAGGGTGTAACTAATTGGAAGTATTGAGTGGACCAAGATTAACTTTTCAAACATGTAAGCGTTGTATAAAAATGGCATTGCCAATACCAGCTATTCAGTGCAATAATTCCAGCGGAATTACAAAACTATAAACGGTTCATTGCATATTGAAGGTTTTAAAGACCCCGAATCGATTTCGCTGTCATATACATTTTTAATTTGTTTATACTTTTAGACCTGGTATTTCAGTAGCACTTAAAGTGTTCTAAAGGAATTTCACTTTGAAGTAAGATTAATTTAAGTGCAGAAAAAGTCATCTACTGATTTGATTGTTGTCAGTTCCTTAGTATAGCTCTGCAAGTTGATTTGATACGACCGATGTGCATGCGTCAATTTTCAGCGGGCAATACCAGGCCAGATTTGTACTCGCTGCTACTGTAACTATATCCTAGCCACTAAATACACATTTGAGTATCATATCATGTGCTGGCTTACTATTTTTACTAAGACAAAATCCAAAGGAGTTTCAGGCAGAGCCACTTAGCGATTTAATTAATCGGATAAAAGGTAAGTTTGAAACGAATTTAAATGTTCATGGACAATGTTCCAACAAATGAAATGTTTGCTGAAGTTGTGATTCAATAGTCCACCTTTATCAGCAGTGTATTGACCAGAAAGGTAATAATTATGATATGTGGTAGGAGGACAACCTGTATATCTTATGTATATTCTTTTGAAATTGAAATATTAATGATATGTGAATAAAAACTGAAATTATAATTATTCAAACAGTTTATAATAAATTTTAAAAAAACATTAAAAATAAGTATGTAATAATAAGTTAAAAATCGTCTATTACTAAAACAGGATTAATTACAAAACTGTTTAAAGAGTCGAACTTATTAGATTTTGGTTACGTATGAAAATAGCTATCTTATTGGGAGCTTCTTCTTATCGAATTGGATACAATTCAATTTACGTCCAGGGATTTGAACCTGCAACTTTCATATCACGGAATCAGTTAAGCGTATTGTCCAAGAGCAAAGAGAGATTCTAGCGCGATCAAGTAACACTTAACGAATTTGTTGACTTGCTCAAGTGCCCCCTCCAGTGGAGAGCAAACAGGTAAATGTTTTCTCTGTGGGGCTAAAAGAGTAAAGTCCCATTGACAACAGCACAGTGTTCGAGGGGGGAGGACGGCTGGCGTGGCAACCACCTGTTGTCAACCCCTCCTGAATTAATCATACTATTAGGGCAACTGCTGTTCCTGTATATGGAAATTAACGCCTATTAGTGGTCTGGGCTTATCTTGCCTCTTATTGCCCTCGGCTTTGTCGTCCGATTACCATCAAGGATTAATTTCATTACCCACCTCTAGTACCGGGAACGGCACTCAACGGCAAACGGCACCTTTGTTTGACAGTTCCGCAAATAGATATTTTGCATAATAACTGACTATTTGAGGAGTAACGTATAATATAAAATAATTACTTTTTTTTTTGTTACATATGTACTCCCGGGAAGGAATTTATCCTGTGCTAACCATTCTTTTCTTGTTAGGGTGTGAAAGACTGCTTATAAAATCTGTACTCTGTCCTACGCAAGAAATCAGAAAACTGAATATTTGTTTCTGTCCAAAGGAACTCAGGATGGGTATAAAATATTTATATACGAAGTAAAGGATAACAAATTACTGGCAAGATGGCCGAAGGTCTGAACCCGGGGATAGTGTAGCTCAGTTAGTGAAGTCCCGGGTTCGAGTGCCGATCTTGCTAGAAATGTTTTCTTAAAAACAATTATATTTACTCAAAATATAAAAATAAATATTGTAACCTGAATAGGTACATTGTGGTTCTCGCATTACCTATTCCAATTGTTTTGAATATGCATACAAAATATAAATTGTTCAATGTTATGTAAATAGCCTTTTTGAGATGGGATCGTGGAGGGAGGGGGACTAAGTCCCACACGACTTAGTGGGAACTACCGCGGTGTTACGCTAGGGATTTTTATTGTTGCTGTAGATCATAGATTCATGGAGACAACTTTTGGGATCGGCAAATACATTATCACGCGGAGTCCTTTCTGGAGCATGTTTTTGATTCTCAATTTTTTCCCCCTACAGCTTCGTTGACTCAATAACTATTCATGTTGTCCATTGCGGACTGAATCCGTGAGCTATTCCGTTGTAGAGTGTGACATTGGGCAAAGAGTGAGATAAAGCGAATCGTGAGTGACTGACAGAGCGGACACAGGAAGCCGGATAGCAACGACTCCATTCTCATGTAAATCTCCCTTGCGGATGACATCCCCCCAGAGGCCGTTGTGTAATTAGAGGAAGCCCGGATGGCCGGCATTCTGAATATTCATAGTCTCGACCGGGGAGAGAGTACGACCACTCGCCTGTGATCGCCGCCTTCTCAAACGTCAAACCCTCAGGGCAAAGTTGAGGGAAAGGGCAGCCCTTAGGGCAATTCGATCCGTGGCGGTACATAAATGGGCCGGAAACCTCGAGTCAAAATATCCTTCAATGCTTTTTTGAGCAAATGTATTAGTTACAACGGCGGATGCTACATATCAAATAAGTGACTTCCAAGTTTCTTCCTGAAACTTTTTTATTTCCACTATATGCGACGTTTAGTTTAAAAACCTGGACGATCCATTTACAGGAGAGACAAGAAACTACCAGAATTAACATAAAAATTAAAATATTTTTGACGGACTACGTAAACAATCATCTTCGCACCTTGTTTTTTTCCATAAGCACCAAAAAACATTTTCATATAAATTTTTTTTTCTAACTCAAAATCTTTATTGTGATGACATACAATCTGCATCAATAATTGTGCCGGCAATAAGTGATTGTGATAAATGTTCTCCTTCATACCATATTTACAATTCTTCATTCACTCGCTCATTCATACAGTATTTACAAACAGCCAGAGACCTTACGAACCCACATGGTTGTCACCTCCGTCGCATGCGAAAAAGGAAGCGGAATTGATATATTGACCACATACCAACATCACTAGACACCACAATCATTAGCAAAATTCTGAGCACTTGAGAATTACAGTATAGCCTACTGAAAGCGCCAGTGAGATGGAAGTAAAAAATGTGGGGGAAGACAAAATTTGATGCTATTTACGTAATCTAAACCCATAACCAGCTATCACACCACAAGATGTTACATACTCAACGAATCTATTTGCAGAAGACATTTTGACAAACTGTACGTGTCTGCATCATGTCCTGATTACAATGATAGTAAGGGCGGTATTAAAATATTGTATGAATGCTACTGACAAGAATAAAATTTATACAAAACAAAAAATAAACATAAATTTATTATAATTTTTTTAAAAATTTAATAGGGTAAGCATCTAAAAGTTAATGATTAACCGTTAAAAAAAATCAAATAAAAGGCGTGGGTCTTTCAAGCAAATTCATTATCCTGATAACATCAGTCACTTTCAATACTATAATAGTAAAAGACAAAAAACCTTTTGTTTAAACCACATCGTATCGTTTTATTACTAACTTTCACAATTTTCACACCTATAAAATCAATAAAACAGATAATTTGCCACTCGATAAAATTTCATATATATATTTTATATATATCTGATCAAATTTGTCATCAATTAAATTTAATCGTTGAAAACAATGTTTCACTAATTTAATCGTTGTTTTATTTTATTGATCAGTTGCCGAAGTTTTTTTTTCTCAAGAAAACCACGTTATTTGACATGTAAACTTAGGTTTCTACACAATAACTGAACGATAACGAAATATTCGTATTCAGATTTAAATTTCTTATAAGTTTATCAATATTTGAAAATAATTTCTAGGCACTTGGGTAGCAACTCAAATTTTGGGTGTAGTTTCAGACCGAAATCTTTTTTAACACGACGAACCAACAACCGTTGTTTTTACTGGCAAGTAAATCGCATTATAATTTTTTTTATTTTGTATTGTCATTAAGGACCCCCCACTGAAAATAATACTTTTTTAAACAATGAAAATCTTCTGGTATCTAGTATAAAAACAGGTTTAGAAAATTAAGCTGGTGTAATTAAAATTTCACTCAGCGAAAATCATTGCATTCATTTAGTGAATTAATACACTACTTCTGATCTGAACGGCCATACTCAGAAATTAATAAATACCGTAACAAAGGTATTAACTGAGTAACATAGTAATTTTATGAAATTAGTGATGAATATGTAAACTCAAATAATAGTGTTATAGTATGTTGTCGGTTCGTCACGAGGGGGGTGCCTATTTACCATAGCCCTAGTGACGAAGTAAGGGTTAGGCTATGACCAGGACAATTGCTTTATGACGGGTCTTACTACTGTCCTATCTGACTCCATATTTGATAGGTATGTGCCCCCGACAGTGCACTATGTTCAGGAAACGAGGTATAGGGTAGGTATTGCAGGTAGTTTATGTAGTCTTGGAATGACCACGAATTATCGGTATCTAAGGGTAAACCGTTCGAATCCCAAAGGCAAGTGTGAACCGGAGAGAGGCAGACTGATTTGCCGTGGGAGACACTACTAGGTAAAGTTTGTAGGTCCACAGCAACCGTTGTACGGGAGAGAGAGAGGTCTCTCCCAAGGACGTGCTAGTTTTAGCGAGACGAAGGCAGAGAATCCCATTAGGAAAGTGCGGGGTCTAAAACGACGAGGCCGGACTAAAACATAGCAAGATTTAGGAAGGGAGATCCAGAGGTTTTCATAAATGAGAAGGCCAAATCTTGAAAAATCAGTGCATCTGCAAGTACCAGTCAGAGAGTAGTTAGAATGATTTATCCGCTAAAACTAGGGGGTATATATAGCTCCAAGTAACCAATGGTCTGGGGTCTTATTCGGACCAACCAAACCGTAGGTTTGCGGTGACGCTTGCCTGTTCTAGACTGGGACCCACCCAGGCCTGGGTCGCTACCTGCCCCCCTTCAAGGGCCTCTGACTAGTTTTTTGCAGCTGTATCTTTTATTGTTTACAATATTTACATTGGTATGACTTATGGTTTGGTAATGTTATTTACATTTGTTTAAATTAATTTACAACATATTATAACCAATTTACAATACATATACAATAGAGTATAGGTTGATTTATCTTATGTAGTTAGCGGTCGCTACACATGCATTATCAACTGTTAAAGATTTCCTCTCTTCACCTATACCTCTCTCACTTCCACCAAAAGCCATTAGCCCCTCTGAGGTCAAATACCCTCTGAAAAACTTATCTTATCGAAAATCCCTTGGATATGATCTCCTTACTCCTCAAATTCTCAAACAACTTCCTCCTAAAGCAATAATCTTCCTAACCTTCATTTATAGTTGCATTATCCGAACGGCGCACTTCCCTCTCCTCTGGAAACATTCCATTTGTCCTATTCACCAAACCCGGTAAACCACCCAATGACGCCTCATCTTACCGTCCAATTAGCCTACTCCCTATACTCTCAAAAATATTTGAAAAACTCCTATTAAAACGCCTACTTCCAATTGTTGAATCCAAAAACCTTTATCCTACTCACCAGTTTGGTTTCCGCCAACGACATTCCTCTGTTCAACAAGGCCTTCGCGATTGTCGATCACATCTCCTCAGCCCTTGAATCAAAACAGTATTGCACTGCTGCCTTTCTTGATATAGCTCAAGCTTTTGATAGGAGTTGGCACACAGGTTTGCTTTACAAGCTCAGAGGATATTTACCACAGACCCTATTCCTAATCCTACAGTCCTACCTTTCAAACCGCTTCTTCCAAGTCCGCTGTGGTTTATAATATTCTAACTACTATCCCATAAAAGCAGGAGTTCCACAGGGCAGTGTCATGGGTCCCATCCTGTATAACCTATACACCGCTGATGTCCCCTCCACCACCAATACCTTTCTGGCAACATTAGCAGACGACACTGCAGTCCTGTCAACCCACTCAGACCCTGATATAGCATCCCAACACCTTCAAAAACACCTTGATGAGATCGAGTATTGGTGCAACCAATGGCGAATGAAGGTCAATGAAGCAAAATGCTCCCATATAACCTTTACCCTCTGCCGCAATTCCTGTCCACTAGTCTTTTTAAATTCGACTCCTCTCCCTGTGTCTGAGACAGTACGGTATTTAGGCTTCCATCTCGACAAAAGACTGACATGGAACCCACACACGAGGCTAAAAAGACAAGAACTAAACAGACGCTTTGGACAACTATACAGACTACTTCAAAGGACATCTCATCTCCCAATAGAAAATAATTACTAATCTACAAAGTTATACTTAAGCCAATCTGTAAATAAGGAATAGAGCTGTGGGGGATAGCAAAAAAGTTGAACACCAAGCGTATCCAATCCTTTCAATCAAAAGTCCTGAGAACAATAGCAAATGCCCCTTATTACGTCATCAGCAAAACCCTTCATAAGGATCTTAATATACCCTACATTCTTGAACTAATCCTTTCGAAGTTCATGAAATTCCATAGTAACCTATCTAAGCACCCTAATCCCGTAGCACAGTCATTTAACTGCTTCACTCATCCCTATAATCCTCCTCGGAGACTGAAACGGCAGTGGCATCGTGACCTGCTATAAATGCTTGACATTGGGAGTCCTGGCAATGATCAGTTTCTCCAATCATGTTCTGAGCGTATGTGGCTCTCGCACTCTTCGTTGGTCTCCACTGGCTCGTATCCGGTGACGCGGCTGACAGAGGAGCGTGGGGGCTCAAGACTCCGCGTCCTCTTTCGCATGCTAGGGAGGTGACAACCATGAGGAAATCAATATCAAAGTGAATAGAAAGTTTCTATTTTATTAAAATTGAATTTCAAGACATTTCTTTGCTATGCTTTTTCGATTCAGTTTGGTTTTGATAACAACATATGACTTTCTGATAACAAATGCCCCGTCTGGGTAGAAATACAAACAAATCATTAAATGGAGAATTAATAATATAATACGGAATATAAATCACGGTTAAACATAAATAATTAAATTACTAGACTGTACATATGTGGAGTTATGGCATATGTTGAAATGTTCGAAAAATTCAATTTTCTTTTTTGAGTTGAATGTCATACTTTAAACTGGTTCTTTAATTTGGCTTAAAGTTGATATTTAGAATATCATATTCATAATGATCGTACATTAAATATTATTTTATAATATAACATTCATATTATATAAATATTGTTAAATATTTTGGAGAAAAAAAATGTAGGGGAGATATAAAACCCCCACCCCACTTGCTATAAGACCACTGTTACACACTCTCAAGGTAACATTAATTAGCAATCGAAATTAGCTATTACTAACCTTGAATCTCTGCATTAAATTTATGATCAATGGTTCTTTATAAGAATGGGAAGTAGAGATCATCTTTTTTATTGCAAAGGCATAATCTATTGCATATATCCACCAATTTCCATTGAAATTGGCCATTTAAAGATTATTCAGTGATGGAGCATGGAAGAAATGCCCACTGACTCACATTACGTGGACTGTGAAATGACCGGGATCCTTGGAGACGAGAACCTATATTAACCTTGGACAAATTGGAGGGTTGCATTTTTTTACCCCTGAAAGCTGTTTTATAACTCTTTATATTATATCAGGCCATTTTATAAGCGGAATGTCTCCAGTCTTGTAATTTTTAAAGTGGTTGGCTTTCAATTTTTTTTTCTTAGCTAGTTAAACTAAATCAAGCTATAAAGGAGTATAAAAAAAAAAAACTCTGCGAATATATATTGCTCACGGGCAATATTCAATAAAATTGATCAATAACTAGCTCTTAATAATTTTTCAGTTTTAGAAACGAAACGTTTAATTAGAGTGTTAACTGGTGACAACTGGACAAAATAAGTTTATTTTTCGTAGTTGATACTTTTTTTTTTCTTTTTGCAACGCTCTCAAAATTTGAAGAGGAACGTGGGAAAGATAAAATAACAAAGAATTTAAAGGAGTGAAAGGGATCCTTGTATTTAATTAATATCCTGTATTTAATCTGTATAAATTAATATCCCACCCAAAAATGGCTCTTCTTTCAAACTGAAGAGATAAATAAGATCAACTCGCCATAGAGAGTGTCTTCTGTTTCGCTGTCCGTCGTTTCAGTTATGTTCTACAATTCCGGTCGTAAAATAGATTCAATGGCTTCAACATTTTTGAGCGGCATTCCACAACTCCTTGAATTAAGCTCATTAGCTACTTGCCTAAATAACTTTACAGAAAGTATATAAAACACATCAGTGACATTTTTCCATCTTTTAAGAGTTTTTAAGACGCAGCTCAGATTTCTCCATGGTTAGGGCCTTAATTAAATTCGCTAATTATTATTAGGAAGATTCATTAAAAATTTTGCAGGTGTTCTATAAAATAAGGTTTTGAAACCCAACAATACAGAGGAAGGGAGAAAGATACTTAGTCAGCCAAAAACATGAATTTGAGAAAACGAGGATCAAATACTTTTTCTTTTAACTTCATTGGTGCTTAAATTAAATATAACATTAAAAAAGTTGTTGGTTTTTCGGGCTTCACTAGTAGAAATATATCCGTTTTGCGGTCAAGAAAAGATAAAATAATTTTGACTTAGTGGGTTTTACTATAACCCCACGGTATAAATGTAATGTAGATAGATTCATGTAAATTAATAAATTGGGCATTTAATGAAGGCAATGTTTAGTAACTGAGTTGTTGCCAATTATTTTTAGTAAAAAAATTTAATAAGTGTTCCAGAAATGTTTGCCGAGTTCCGCGAGTACACTTTTGGTACCGCTTATTTACCAGTACCACTTTTACTACTACTAACTACTAACTACTAAGTAAATACTAAATACTACTAAGTACTACTATTACTACTACTAATATGGACTACTAAGTCCATTATTTTGTTCTTTTACATATATTATATAAATAAGGTTTAGCGCATAATCGATTAAATTCTTATTTGAGCTCCATTGATTGTCCAGGCTCCTGACCTTTTAATCGTGACCTGAACCAGTCCACTTAATTCAACGAAGGAACTATAATTCTGAACTACAGATACCAGCAATTACCGCACAGATCCAACTATTTCTAAAAGGTTCGACCTTTAATTTAAAATTGTTTAATTACGATCCGGGTTTTTAGATGTTACGACAAGCAATGGTAGACCAAAACGTTTTATCGGCACGGGATAGTTTTGTCTGTGTATTTAATTTAACCTTTTAATTATAGATTTTTCTACCTTTCGCTTCAGGATCTATATATATATATTTGTTTTTTATTAAAGTAAAAGCAACTAAAGTTATATTTTTTTTTTGTCTCAACATGGGGTGAATACTGGTTGAACTCAAGTTTGAGTAAATAACATGAGATACCAAAACTGGTTAGCTGTGACACTGATCGACAAGCAATAGTTGAGACAGAGAAAGAGAGAGCGGTCTTCAATAAAGGCACCGACGGGTTGGCAAAAGAGTTTTATACTTTCTTGGTGGACTCTTTTGATTTATCAGACTTCTTTTTTAAACTTATGCATCATTGTTGTTTTGAATATTTTATCTAACTTTAAGTTCACAATATTTAACTTGGAATGTATATTTTTTTTGTAATTATAAGTAAAATATGATTTTAATTTGTGATATAAATTGGTAAAGTATAAAGATTTATAAATAGTCCATCATTTCGTTGTTTGGCATCAAGGTGGAGATCGCAAGGACAACCTGAAACTGCGTGAAAATTATATGATGCTTCATTAATTTGTTTTCTGTACTTTTTGTATTCACATACATGCTAAAGATTTAAATTTTGTTAACCTAGAGGTAATTTGGTCTACTCTATAGTCAACACCACGATGAACGCTATGTATGTTATAGTTAATATACTGGAAGTAAGGCAAAAAACTAAAAAAAAAACCTTGAAGTAGTAGGTAACTTATCTTTTAAATTTCTTTTACATTTAAGTCAGGTCAGAAGCTATTTTACATTGAATGATATGTATTTTTCCTCTGGTTAAAAACTAAATTCGAAATCAGGACGTGAACTAAAAAATATCCTCTAAATAAAGTTCTAGGAGGCAAAAGAAATGGCGCACCGTTCGAGCCAGATGGACGAGGTGGTCTGACAACACAGGACTCACTTTTTGATAGTCTGTATGTTCAATTAATAAATTCAAAACTAAATTATACATTCTAGACTCCTTTGAGAATATTCAGCTTGTACGATGTTTTTCTTCGGTTCTCGAGAGCGTTGATGAAGGAATTTGGATGCTGGTAGGCCCAGTTGGAGGAGCACATACGCCCCAGCTCTTGGTTTTGTCTGTCTGTCTTCACCATATCGACAGGGTTTGTGTGGTATATGGTGGCCTCTCTGAAGATCTTGAGGTTGTTCTAAAGCGGTAGATGAATTTTTTTCTTTGATTTATACTCTTGATCCCAAGAGACTAACAATTCGCAGCATTAATCCAAGTTGGGAAGGCTTTTCCGTTTCACCCGTGGGCAATACTTCCCTGGTCCCTTTTCTTCAGTTCTACCAAGACTAAAAAAGCCTTCAGAACCTCCTTCGATAAAATCCCGCAATACAAGATCCTGCCCTTCCGACCAGTATTTTCGCAACCGTCTGCGCTCTTACTTTTTTTAACCGTGCCACTAATTTTTGGTACTCTATTCCCATCTCGTCGTTCATCAACTCTCCCAATCTTTAAATCTAGACTTCACCAGTTCCTTATCTCCCTCCAATGTAACAATCCATAATTCATCATTATTGTTCTGCTTATTTATTTACCATTCATCCCAGCAACCATCTCTTTCCAACTTGTAATAATGTTTTCTTCATCTCTATTCAATTAGGTTTTTTGTTACAATTTCTTGCTGTTGGTTCTTTGTAGTCATCTCATATGTACGTAGCCCCTTTATTATTTATAAGCTTATCAAATTTATTATGTGTAATGTTAATTTTTTTTCTTCTTGTTATTCTGAGGTGACAATGTCACAGAATAAAGTGTTGTTTTATTTTATTTTAAAAGATTTTCTAATTCTATTTTATTGTTTAAGTGGCACTTTCAACTTTAGTATTTAAATAGACACCTGCCCGTATATTCAAAGTATAATCCTATTGGTGTACAAATAAAGTGAGTCGCATAGAATGATGACCGGACTGGCTCTCGTGACCACTGTGGAAGGCGATGACGTATCCATTTGCTCGGATACGGATCTGTGGGTCGTTATGTGGGCGGAGGGCACTACATTATTCATCTTTGTTTTATAGCCCCGCGTTATAATTACAGGAGACCGTTCCTCCCGGGCCATGGATAACCACTGCCTCCGCGGACAGCTGTGTCTCGTCTTCTCACGCTACCACAATGAACAAACTGGAGCAGGGGGATGGGGTCTCTTGGCATGTCATTGCATCCTATGAAGGTTTATTGTACATTGCAAGGTTTTTATCCGCATCTCACTTGGCCTAGGTGAGCACTGAGTCAAAACCACGTCTGAGATTTTACGGGACTTCGTTTCACACGAATAAATAGAATAAACAAGTGAATCAGTAAGGTAAGCCGCTTATTAATAACCTGTATTTTCTATCCACTGACTGTGGCATAGAATCATTCAATTCCTTACCGACCACTTAAAAATGTTCATTGCGATAAAATTACAATCTACCTTTGTAGCGACCGCTAACTACATAAGATAAATCACCCTATACTCTATTGTATATATATTGTAAACAAATGTAAATAACATTACCCAAATATAAATCATTGTAAATATGTTAAACAATAAAACATGCTGCCAGGACCAATTAGTTATATGAGCTGGGACGCCAACTGTCAGCCAGGTAATAGACCCAACCACCGGGAGACCCTCCCGGCTCTGTCAGGGAACAAAGGAAAGCCACATCATTGGCTACTACAATAGCGATGCTTATTGGCTACTGGCAAGGCCAGCTGGGTATTTAAGACCTACGGTTTGGGTCCTGTATATATAATTTTTGAGAAGATTCTTTTGAATTATCTCAAAGATTACTGTTCAGAAAACGACATCATTCCGCCAGAGCAGACTGGATTTCAATCCAGTATGAGCACAGAGCACCCCCTTCTGAAGGTACAGTCAGAAGCTAGCCATAATATGAATAGAAACATAGCCACGGCTATGATTTCCATTGATTGCACCCAAGCGTTCGATTCGGTGTCTCATGGGACACTGTGTCAAATGCTCTGCGACCGGGAATGCCCGGAACAACTATATTCAATTCTGGCTAGCTTCCTGAAAAACAGATCGTTGCGGGTGCGGGTGGGTGATAGCTTCTCCGAAGCTGTGCCACTGACCTGTGGGGTACTCCCAAGGAGCCGTCTTATCCCCTGTACTATTCAACGTATACACGTCTGAGATTGTCGGAGCCCGTTACGAAAATACCACAGTTACTGCTTTCGCAGATGACATAGCGGTGTACAGTAGCAGCATGAGTGCCAAGGTAGCTCTAAGACAGGCTGAAGTAGCCTGTAACCAGATCAGTGAGAGATTGGGGAGACTCAATATCTCTGTAAACGCGGGTAAGACTGACTGCATAATTTTCTCTTTCCAAAAGGGAAAAAGCCCACTACCTACTAGTTACATAGTAGGAACGGAGGAAAATTCACCAGCCAACAACCTAGTATATTTGGGAATTAAAATGGACAGACACCTCCATTTTAGCAACCATTTCGCGAGGAAGTTAAAGCAAACCCGCATGAAGTCTTACCGGCTTACGCATTTACTGACCTCCCCCCAATCTATCACTGCGTCTCAAGCTACTGATCTACAAGAGTATACTCAGGCCTACTCTGCTGTATGGTGCACCGCTTTTTCGCTATCTGACGTATACAACAGCTCGGCGACTCCAACAATTCCAAAACGGTATACTGATGAAAGTGGTCAGAGGTACTTCATTCGAGCAGCGGAGCAACAGTGAGCTTCACGAGATCTTTGAGCTGCCTACGGTGGATGAGTTCATCCAACGTAGACATATCAAATTTTTCGACTCCCTGCAATATTTGACAAACCCGGTGTTTAACACGATAACCCCCGCTCCGTTCCCCCATCGATGGCAGGACGCTGTCACGGCTGGAACGCTTTAGTCTTAGGTTCTAGGTTTAGGTTTTAGTGTTAGTGTTTTCCACGGTCGCAAGCTGAAGGTGAGCCTCATCACCTAGTGAGTGTATGTGTATTGGACTTATTAACAACAATCTGAAAGTATTATATTTTTATGCACTCTTTAATATGCATCTGCGAATGCAGCACGAGGAGACAACTGTAATTCCAAATTTATTTATTTATTTTGTCATTGTATATATATTATCAATAAAGAGGTTTTGAAAGAAAAAAAAATCCTGTATATCATTCTCCTGACAACTGGCTGACTGGCTCGTGGCTGCCCTGCTTGAAACTCTGAAACTGCTGCTTCTTTATGAAACACCTCTGCATCTCTTTCTCTCCTCGCCTCGCTAGGTTTTAGTACGGCGTTGTCAGACCCCACACCTTCCTAGTGGGAGTCTCTGCCTTCGTCTCGCTAAATCTAGCACCTCCTTGGGAGAGACCTCTCCCTAGTGGACAACGGTTGTCGTGGCCCTGCAAATTTACTAAGCAGTTTTCCCGCGACAATTCTGTCTGCCTCTCTCACACTCTTTGTGATCCGGACGGATTTCGCCTATCAAAAAATGGAGTCAGATAGTAAGCCGTCATGAAACGATTGTCCAGGCTGTAAACTCAAACAACCCTCACTTTATCACATGGACTAGGGTAACCAGGCACCCCCCCTCGTGACGACCCGACAACCTTATTGGGCAATAAGTAACTGTGATCAGTGTTCATACCATTGTCTCCGAGGAGGATTATAGGGATGGGAATGTAATTCCTTTCTGAGTGAAGCATATCACTCTTCTGAATAAACATTAGATGGACTTTTTATTCTGCTGTAACAAGCCCCTTTGAGTGAAATGTTTGTTGTGCAACCTAACTAATTGTTTTAGTTTAATGTGAACCAAAGACTTTGCTAAATTGAGTCCATTAATATCTGCTGATTTTATTAATTGTATTACATGGTTTAAGGGTCATCATGTGATGAAAGAGATGTGAAAAGGTATGTCATAATATAGAGGAAGGTTTTAATAACTTAGTATAAATATTAAATTATTTGTTTTTTTAATCCTAGACCTTCAAGTTAATCCTAGAAAATCAAGTGTGCTCCATTATCAAGTGGAACCACCCCCCAAAATATCGTTTTCCTGATCAATTTTCTTTATAAAAAAACATTACATATGACATAAGACATAGAGGCCTCTCTCCAAATTCATACCCTTCAAATAATACTAGAAAAATCTTATCAATATTAGATTAGAAAAATATTAAATATCAAATTATTATTAATATTATAAATATTAAAAAAATTTCTAATTATTAGAAAATGTTTTTTATTGCAATAAAATTACAATCCACCCATAGACGATGTATACAAATATACTCGGTACACCCAACTCCACATGATTGTCACCACCATCATCCCCATCACCGGATACGGGCCAGTGGAGGCTGGTAAAGAAGAGGAGATGAGAGCCACAGACACTCAAGAGATGATTGGAAAAATTGTTCATTGCCAGTACTACAACTGTCATGAAATACAGTAGCACAGTACATTGCTAGGGTTAGTAGGATAACTGGAGGGTTTGGCGAAATTGGTCGTGATTTGTGGAGATGGGTATATATATTTCTCGTATTCCCGATATCAAACGGGGCCTTTATGTGAAGCTCGCGCAGGGGGTGTTATAACAGGTATCTAATAGAGCCCCTTACATTTATAAAAAGCGTAACGAGCTCCTTTTCGAAACCACTCCTGAGCTGCGCAGAGCCAACACATTTATAATAGCGTGATTAGAAATGTTTTTGTCCTTGGAACCATTATTTTTTGCTATCTGGTCATCATCTGTTTCCATTTAGTGAGGAGTATAATTTGGTCCGGGGCGAGGGACCGGGGGCTGGTGTGGCTAAGACTGGCCTGGCCCCAGTAGGCGTGGCGGACATCAGAAACTCATTAGTGAATAAATGAAAAGACCCTTTCCTCGGCCCTCCTTGTATTAAATGCCCTTTTTCATGCTCCTCCTCCCACACACACATAAGAAGACCCTTTTGTTCATGTTTGGTTATCTTACTCCTCTCATTATTCTCAGCAAGATCTGTCTTCATCAGGGGGGGGGATTCATTTCATGCCCTCGCACGTACCTCTAAACCTTTTAAACTAAACACTTTTCTGACCTACAATCGAACAATGCTGAATGACTAGGTAGAAAAATGTGGAATTATTCTAAAATGAGGTTATAAATCTCATTTTGATGAAGGGTTTAATGAAACTAGTATTGTATTTATTATGCTGGGAGATTGTCACTTAAGAACAAACATTCATATAACATAAAGTGGGTTATTTAACATCGTTTTGCTCCGTTAACACTCCTAATGTACAGATAAAAGAAAATGAAATAAATAAAATATATAATAAAAAGTATACATTTAACATACATATAGCTACTTCATAATGTGAAGTGTTCAATCGCATTCAAATTTCCAAACGAAAGTGTCATTTTTTCTTTAATTTAATGTCATTAAATGAATATGCTTGTTTCTGCCTACAGGTTCTATTGTCTATGAAACACAAAAGTTTTCGAATGTTTCAAACTATAATGACATGAGAAGCATAGATACATAGAAATTTCATGTGTATATTTATAATTGCCAAGTCCGACAAAATTTGTCTACCTGCCTCCTATCGATTTCTTACGATAACCGCAGTACAAAAGATCCAATTGAAAATTGTAGAGGTGTTTTTTTTTTCCAAACTTGTTTATTAACTTGTTTTATTTACAATTGGCAACCTAGTCAGAATATTTATCATACCAGAAATATACTTTCATACAAACTAAAAATGGAAATTAGTTAAGCCCCGCCCTACATTCAACAACAATCCAATTTACGCTATATATGTTCTGTTAAGATGTAATTGGAAGTAAAAAAAAAAAACTTAATAAACAATATATATATAAATTAATCATCAGTTTTCTAAATCAAAACTGAAAATATTGAAAGACTAAACTACGTTGCCATTTACAATTAAAATAGGCCGTATAAAATTAGAAAAATTAAAATCAAGCACGTGCTCTTAAAGTTAACATGTTATAAATAATTAAAATCACAACAACTAACAGTCAAATTGAAAATCTTGAAAATCACAAAACAATAATAATAACAGTTAAACATTTATATAAATTGTTAAAGTTATGATAAATAATCCTTAAAAGTTAAAATATAAATATATATATATGATTAGTGCTGGTTGTGGAAGGGTATAAATAAATAATAATTCTTTAAGAGTAAAGCCAATTTATGCAACTATAATTATCCAAACTGAAGCCCGATTCAATTAAAAGCTTGATCAATTATAATTGGCGTATACAGAATCAATTATGCTATGCAATAAATCTTATATAGGTGGAACAAATAGACAATTATCAATTAGATGCAAAGTACAACTTAACCAAATAACAAGCCAGTTCTACCACCATCCACAGGAGGAAGAGTATAGAGTGCCCGTACTACGTCATAAAAATGGTAGAATATTAATTATTAGCCTGCAATGCAATGGAATTAAATTAGATTGAAATTAAACATAGGATAATATAACGTAAAAAGAAAAAAATCCTAAAAACACGAGTGCTGAGAAACCCAGCCCCTCCGTACCTCCTAATTAAAGCCACTCATACAGTAGAGATTGCAAACCAATTTGAAATATAAATTATTTCAATTAGTTATACGTTTTTTAACACCATTAATTGAGTGAGCAGCCAAGAGATCAGTGTATTATTGTTTTTT
This sequence comes from Acanthosoma haemorrhoidale, assembly GCA_930367205.1. Classification (NCBI taxonomy): domain Eukaryota; kingdom Metazoa; phylum Arthropoda; class Insecta; order Hemiptera; family Acanthosomatidae; genus Acanthosoma; species Acanthosoma haemorrhoidale. Next base: position 79,580,305 of record OV884015.1, on the reverse strand, counting down.
ATGTTTTTATTATTTATTACTTATATGTCGAATTTAAAGAAAAAAATTAATTTTAGAAAAATTAATGGGCCACTTTGGACTTGCGGTCCAGCATTGCTAATACTTTTTACTATGTTTTATTTATTGAACTTTAGCACTGTTGCTTTAAATGATTGATTTTGTTTCGTCTCCATATGCACACTCGAGAGTTTTATCATGTGTCTATTTATCATTTTAGCAACTGAATATGAGAGCTTAGACCTTTGGAAAACGATATTGGTGAATAAATACCATATTGTGGAGATATGGAACATTTGCTATTTAGTATATTTATTAGTCGAACACTAATAATCTGAAATATTTATTAATAATTAACAACCCAAGTAAATATTAGTCGGTACTTCCCCAGTATTTAGTCAGACGCTCTACCAACTACCCTTCCTGTTTGGCCAATCCCTCTTAAAATAGTAGGACCAATACCACAATAAAGTTGCTGATCTGAAATGTTTAATTTGGTGGAGCGTAAGGTCCTTCAGAGAGGGTATCCACACCTTCCTCTCCCTTCAGGACAAGTAAATAACTAGGGGTTATACTTGTAGTTATCAAACCTCAACTAAGTCGTGTGTTATTAAATACACCATTGAAGTTTTTTTTTTGCGTAGGCAAAAATAATGTGATTTTAGTCCTAATGCGTGTAATATATTAATTAGGGGGTTGAGAGATTGATACCCTTCTGAATGCGATACAGAAATATTTACTCATCAACTACGAGTTAACCTTCATTATTTATCATTGGGTAACTCTTCTTAATAGACATAAACGCTTCTTTTCTTTTTTTAATACCACTGGAGCATCAAATTGAACTAAATATTATGCATTAGATATCTAGCAATAAATCGGAATCAATATAGTACCCATAAGTTTCATTTTATTTTAGATCTCTAGAAAACTGTATTATTTTCTTGAGGGATTTTTTTACATGAGATAGGTACTACCGCTTATTTATTATTCAATTGTATACTAAATTGTTGACACATGTAAAAAATAACTTGGAAACTAAGCATAGTACACACGGACTTAAAATGATTAGGATCTATGTATCGTTCAAATATTAGTATACGCATACGAGGAAAGTACACTTTTATATTAAACTGTAAAAATCAGTGGAGTGGGCTGATGTATTGGTATTATTAGGCTGCATGGTCAGATCATGAAGTCTGCCTTATCGTTTATTTTTGCGTCCGTTCGTTCAGATTAATTAACAGAAATAAAATACAAGTATATTAATGTACAAATGAATTGGAGAATAGGCTATTTATTTAATGACGTATTACAGATCAGCTTGCTAAGCATAGTAATTATAAATTATTATGAATGATCGTAAAGTTAGGTTTCCGCTAGTTAAAGAATTCCTACGGATAGAAGTAAAGATTTTTTTTCTTCATAGCCTTTTACATTATATCGTGTTTTATTAATCTAACTTATAATATCTCGTGAGCTCCCAATTAGTCTTTTATATCTTTATTTCCGACTCAAGCATTTTATTTAGCAGCCTTGTTCGTTTGGTTTTTTTCATTTATTTCAGAGAAAGTACTATTGCACAATATTCAACACCCATAATTTGCATCCATAATTTGTGGAATGATTTCAATATTTCTTATCTCTCTTCTAACTTTTCAAATTTACATTTTGGTGGAAATAATAAGTTTATAGGTTTATGTGCTGATCTCCCAACTCCTCATGTCACTTTCCTCGGATGAAACAGTGGAATGGAACGCTCGGGAGATCCCTCTTACCCCTCCGTCTGCCACTTGGATCATCGAAGTCTGATCAAGAGGTCGCGAGCCACGTAATCTAAGGGCACGGCTGGAGAAACTGCCCAGGACATCTGCTGTTTTCAATTTCACGAGGTCACTGCCATTTTAATCTTCGAGAAGGATTATAACAGATACGTGTAGCTGTTTGGGTATTGCAGACGATTTATTGCAAACCATAATGTTGTCTAATAGTGCATTCAATTCGCTTTGTATCCAATACCATTCTTAGTCTTCAGGTATAAATCCGTTTGGGAGCCAGAGAAATGGAGATGGGGGCAGATACGGCCAATGGGACTTCACTGGCCGAGTGTGTCTCTCAGACAGCAATTTAATACTTAAAAAACAAAAAGGGGAGATAATAGAAAATGGGATTGTCGGGAGGTGGTATCCTCATCTGTTATGCAGCCTGTGGGACAAGCGGGGATTTTTAATTTCCCTACACTGGGCCGGCCCCATATCGGATTCGTGGCCAAGGTTTCAGCCGGCCCCGCAACCCGCCGCTTTAGGGGGCCATTCGTGACCTCTCATCTTGTTAATTTTATTTATTTACGAGAGCCGTTCAACGTGATTTCTCCGTTTGTATGCGTTATCTGTTCTCCATCCGATTGGTAGTTGAAAACCAAGATCATGCCTTCTTCTTATTGCTAGTTACAAGTAGTAATGCAATGGTTTTATTCTATTTTTTTTTGTCATATTCACAACTGTATACAGGAACAGAATTTGTGAAACAAAAATAATACAAACATATTATGTGAGATGAAGAGTGATTAATAACAACACAGGCATAAAGAAAGTTCAGTGATGCCTCCCCATACGAATGAGTATGTTAATTCAAATCAATAAATACTTACTCCAGTTCCTGTGGAGTCATTGTGGCGTGTCAGGTAAGCCGATTGTTGCCAGTCCAAGTATGTGAAGATTCGGGTGTCCGTATGGTTTTTGATGGAAACGTCTGTTGGAAGTCTTGATGTAGGGATCCGTTTAGAATCCGCAAGCCTGTGTGTAGGGTCGTATTGCTGACATTCTGATGACATGCTGGAGTAATGTTGATCAAAATCCTTTTATTGACACTAGGTTTGATTTTTTGGTCGGCCAATAAATGTGTTTTTCATGTGCCCTTTTGGATCTTAGTAAATAAGTGTATGTCTTCCGTTTTCGTAATCGAGTTAGCATATGGTATAACAGTTTTAGCCTTTGGTTCCAAATTTGCTGTTTTAATCAAGGGTGTGTCGTTAATCTAACATGGGATATCATCGTTTACTGTCTCAGTTTGAGGTAGAGGATGATTATCTATGAATAAGATGTGTTTACAATCAAAACTACATTCAATTATAACTACATTATAAGATTAAATAAAACTGTGTTTCATTATATTTGCGAAAACAGTTTAATGACGTTTTTCTGTTTCGTTTTGTAATAAAGATCTCTAAAATCTTCAAGGATAATCCATATTACTGAGGACGTAGTGACCTTTAATTTGATACCCTCCTTAATATAATAAGAAAATTTGTATTTATAATCGGAAGTAATTTATTAGTTTCCCTTCTGCTTTTGCTGTTATGCCATCTGGGATATTAGATAAACCTTTCACTCAAAACTCTCTACATAACACTCCTATATATAAAACTGGGGCTGGTTATTAATCATCACCACACGATCTAAGATTTGATACCCTATTTAACATGTTGATCATTTAATTAATCCCGCTTCATTTTTCATCATTGGGCTGGTTTCATTTTTGGCACTGGGGCATCAAATGCCTTTATCGACAAAAATCATGTCTTTAAAGCAAACACTTGTTGTGTTACTAAGTTTCCTCCACTATCCTAGAGGACATTGATATTATATATTCAGTCACAAAAACGGATGGAATCATCTCTCCATCATCCTTGAAGGTACGCACCAAAAACAAACATATTCAACCTCTTCAGAATGACGGAATGAATGGTAAATTGCGAGTGTTCATGTAAGACATTGAAAGATATTTAATTATTTATCGATTAACAAAATTGTTTCGTTTAAAAAAATTTTACCCAATTCTCCACTAAAAGACTTATTTCCACCTCAGGTGAGAGAAATCAACTCTGACTCAGAGCGGAGAGAGACAAGGCTGAGAAAGAAAAGTGCGGAGTGTCCCTGCGGCCCAGAGGCAATAAATATTTGAAACAATCAAGTGTTAGCACATTAATAGGGCTGTAATTGAATTTAGGAGGAGGGGGCCGGTATCGTGATTAAATTTAAATAATTTACAGTAGCCGGGAGACGGTTGCGCCCCCTGGGAACCACCCCCTGGATTAGGCGGGATAAGGATGTCACTCCTGCCTTATTAAACCTTCATCTTCTCAACCCTCGTCTCGTTGTCAACTCTAGAGGTAGATTTTTCCTCTTCTCATCACTTGCCTACCACTTTAGATTTTCCTTGGTGATTCCTACAGAAATTTTTTTTCCCTATTTGTATTTAAAAATATTTATTTAAGTATTTTTCCCCAACAAACCGAAATAGACCAATTTGGTTTTTAACGCACTTGACCTCAGTTTTGTCTCTTGGGCCTTCTTTAACTAAGTCAATGACAATAACTTATAAGGGCTCATGTTTTTTTTTTTTTGAGGTTTGTAAAATATTTTCGATATAATTACTATATTCACCAATGATCCCATATGAATTGGCAATTAAATCTTTCTTCACTTTATTTTATTTGTCTGTTTTCAACAAAGAGGTTCAAGGCTGTGAGATCGATTCCGCACCAACTGCGCACTACACCCTGTCACGAAGAAACCACGTGTGAGCTCCGTGTGGCATATTCAAGCCTAGTAATGATTACACAATAAGTTCTTTGCCTTCAATTTTACGAGTTGCTCGTACCTAAGGCTACTGGTCTCTTTACTTCCAGCAGTTTGTTGCTCTGTTATTTCTGCAAGTCTTCATCAATACGTGCCACTTTATAAACATACCTTCTTTTACCTAAAAGGGGCTCACTTGCTGTCGTTCTATTCTAATTATCGATTACCAAAATTGATTCGTTCAAACAAATATTTTCCAATTTTCCACTAAAAGACTTATTTCAGATAGTTCTAATCCTAGTTAACTTTGCCACAGCAACATTTTTCATCCAATGTCTACAAGATGGTGACGCATTAATTTGCTCGTACGTAGACGAAGAATGGGCACACCTTCTAATACCCCCTTCCTTCTTGACTATTCAAATTACCCAAAAATTCGAAATGAATGCTGCTCATTACATAATAAAACAGGATCTGCCTCTACAGCTTTGATTATACCCGAATGTTTGGATAGGACTAGGATGTAGACAAACAGAAAGTGTTTTATTTCAGAATATTCATACTCCAACACCGTCAATAATACTGATATTCTGATGCTTTAGGAAAGTACTGTGTAGATCGTAACTAAAATTCAACGCACAATTTTAAATAGTGAAAATAAATTTTGGCTAAAACACTAGAATGAAAAACTATTTTTGAACTGAAAATTGAGAAAATAGAGACGACAGAAACATTTTCAACAATTTTTTTTTTTTCTTCATTAGAAACTTTAGATCTTATTGCTGAAACAATAGCGAAAATCATACTAGAATAATAACAAATCTAGATGGGTTGAATGGTCAAAGTAATATTGTCTCTAGATGTACATACAGACGAAAAACCCAATTAGTAAAGCTTGTTCTTTGCAGGAATAATATGTGATAAACGAGCATGGTAAGCAGCATGGTGATTTGACATTAGCTCGATAATAATATGCAGGTAGCTCTGCATTGCACTGAAGGTTCGTTGTTGGAAAGTTCACAGACTAACCGTCCTTCTAGCATATATACTCGCAGAGCCAGAGTATCCGGATCTGAGTTTCACACGGCTGGCATGACTCAGATGGCAGTCAACTCTGACCCATACTGATTTACAAAGCCGGAGTGATTCGTACACAGATAGCCGCGGGGAACAGACAAGACACAGCTGGGTGCAAAGTTGAAGGGAACCCAACGGAGTAGCCTTGGTCGCTCGACGGTGTGTCCAGTTTGGCCTCTACCTTCTCACCTTTAATTAATTTTCCTCCTTTATCTGAATAGCAATCGAGTGACGGGAGGGGAACTAAATGAAAATCTAAATTCATTATTTTACGTATGCTCTGCACAAACATTTACCGGGCTGTTTTTGTACATATGTAGTTGCTTTTGTTAGTATACCGGTGGTAATTGTACTACCATTACATTCCAAAGAGGGGCAGAGGTTCATTGTTGTATTCACAAAAATTTTGAAAGAATTGCCTGAATGACGAAGCTAATCGTAAGGTAGCTCAAATTCTAGACATTCTAATCAAGGATGTTTTACATAATAGTTTTTATTAGTAATAAAGTATTATGCTTAAACATTGAATTGACTCTAACATATCGCGACAAACTATAATTAAACTAAATGTATGCTTCCATATACTGTAATGAAATACATTAGCCGAAGATCTATGCTTTAAAATGTTCACATGCACAGCCCTAAAACAAATTCCTGGAATTTTATGGTTGCGGTTTTGGCATTCAGGCCAGAGCTCAAGTGTGTACCTCATCTCTTTTTTAACATTGTGTATCTTCAATGAGGGCTAAGATTTATTTCCCAAATAGAATCAAATTTTTATCAACTTTATAGTTTTTTAGGTTTTAAGTAGAACAGTAGCAACATATAAAATGTATCAAGTTATGAAAACTCACACTGTGCAGCTTTTATAACTGACATCCAGGTATTTTATGTTTTTATTCTATTCGTATTTCCAATGATTTGACTGCATAATATTCATATCTAATCCACAGTAAACATTTTATACTTTCTAGACTTAAAAGCGCATACTATTACGTTGAACAATTGGCTTCCAAAAGCCCGAGTTAACAATATTAAATATTATTACTACTGTACTAACAACTTGCTTACTGTCAGTATACAATGGATGTGATTATATATGATAAAGTTCGGACCAGTATTACACATATAGAAGATGTTATGCGAATTAGGGCAATATACCGATGATATATGCCACTTCCGTCAATAATAACGTTACTTAACGATCGATATTTCCGTCCGTATCCACCATCGGCATAAGTACTCGGCGGTCAGTCCTACACTTAAGACTAACAGACACGTGCTACTTACACGCTTAGAGATAAGCGCTCGGCAGCATAAGTGCTCTACTATAAGCACTAGATACCATCGCTCTGTGTTTTCTAACCGAGCGCTATCATCTGCTAAGCGTCTATATATTTCGTGTCTGACGTTTTGGGGGAGGAATTTCCATACGGCACGAGTCCCTCCCAGACAGTTCTTCTCACCTTGAAATATTGCCTTGTCCGTTAAAAAAAAAGAAGATGTCTCTCATTGCGGTTCGCAAGAGGTATCAGCCGGCGTTAATGTCCCTGCTAGCGGTATGAAATATTGCAATTGAAGAGAATTATGTTAACAGTTCTGTCTTTCTTTCTTTATGCATTCTTTATGCGAACTGAGTTAAAACAACTGCTAAAAATTTAAATGGTGATGTGTTAATTTCATTTTCAGAAAACGGAAGCGGAGGTTCTTCATTTATTTAGGTTCATTTGTCCATCTGCCTGATTGTACTTCAACAGCAAGTATAAAAATGATGAAATTTTAAAGGAATAAAAAGTCAAGCTATACAGACTACTTAACCGAAACTCTAACCTCACACTAGAAAGCCATCCATCAAGCATTCCAATCCAAGGTCCTCAAATTCGAATTATTGCACCGTTTCACATTACGAACTCATACATTCACAGGGATCTCGATGCGCGAAATGTCCTTGACTTTATACTCTCAAGATTTTCCAAAATGCACGGAAACCCATCCGCTCTTTTAAATCCATTTGCCAGTTCCTTATCTAGTGACACTCATACTACTATGCTCCTCGTCACGCTAGGCGCGTGAACTCACGATGTATTGAAAATAGACATGTAAGTCATGGGGCCTGCCCCACTTTCCCCAACTCATGTCCTGAGCGTCAGTGGCTCTCTTCCCCTCCCTTGACCAGATAGTGAAACTGTTGGAGAGGGAGGAGGAGGAGGAGTTCCAGTCCTTCCACCAGCTTGCTAGGGGGATTTCCTTAGTAGTGGCAGGCCCCTGGGCAAAATTCGTTTGTATGTATTGTACAAATGTCAGTATGAATGGAATTGTACATAGGTATGAATGAATTCTTACATCACAGTTAATAATGCTGTATAAGCAAAATGTAATTTTCTAATCTAGATCTTCTAATTATACATCAGCTAGGGTAAAAATTTATTTATTCAATCACCTCATATAACCTCATTACCAACCTTTACTGCTATTGTCACAAAATCACCAATACTCCTATAAATCGTCACTAGGTAAAATTTTATATGATTACTCAACTTAACTTCTTTATTGTGCTAAAATTACAATCTTCCTTACTAGGCAATAAGTAATTAAGATAAATGCTCTCATTCATACCATATTTACAATTCATCATTCACTCGCTCATTCATACAATATTTACAGACAGCCCAGAGGCCTCCCAAATCCACATGTTTGTCACCTCCCTCGCATACGAAAGAGGAAGCAGAGTCTTGGGAAGTCCCCCACGCTCCTCCGTCAGCCACGTCACCGGATACGAGCCAGTGGAAGCTGACCAAGAGCGCGAAAGCCACAGACGCTCAGGACATGATTGGAGAAACTGGCCATTGCCAGGACTCCCACTGCCACGCATTTATAGCAGGTCACGAGGTTTATATAATTGCCTAATCAGGCATCCTACAAGTAACAAGTAACATAGGAGAATACAATTATATACAAAAACACTCAATTTAATAAATAATACGGTTGGAAACAGTAAAATAATTGATTTAGAATTTATAGATTTTTATTTATCTTTGCATAAGGTGAAGCAATTCGGTATACGTAACAATAATGGTAATGGTAGGGGGTTTTACTTTTTTTTATTATTTCCAGTCTTATTATATATTTTTTAAATATATAATAGAACTTTATTTGCAATAATTACAATCTGCCTTTTATAAGGCAATAATAATACAGATAAATGATCTCATTCATACCATTACAGTCATCATTCACTCGCTCATTCATACAATAGGACATGATTGGAGAAACTGGCCATTGCCAGGACTCCCACTGTCACGCGATTATAGCAGGTCACGAGGCCACTGCCGTTTCAGTCTCCGAGGAGGATTATAGGGATGAGTGGCGCAGTGCAAAGACTGTGCTACAGGATTAGGGTGGTTGGAAAGGATACTGTGGAATTTCATAAACTTGGAAGGGATGAGTTCTAGAATGTAGGGTATATTAAGGTCGTTATGAAGGGTTTTGTTGCTGACATAATAAGGGGCATTTACTATTGTTCATTTCATAGGGACTTTGGATTGAAAGGATTGGATACGCATGATGTTCGACTTTTTTGCTGTCCCCCATAGCTCTATTTCGTATGTCCAGATTGGTTTAAGTATAACTTTGTAGATTAGTAGTTTATTTTCTATTGAGAGATGGGATGTCCTTTGAAGTAGTCTGTACAGTTGTCCAAAGCGTCTGTTTATTTCTTGTCTTTTTAGTCTCGTATGTGGGTTCCAGGTCAGTCGTTTGTCGAGATGGAAGCCTAAGTACCGTACTGTCTCGGTTACAGGGAGAGGAATAGAATTAAAATAAACTAGTGGACAAGTCTTGCGACAAAGGGTGAAGGTAATGTGGGAGCATTTTGCTGCATTAACTTTGATCCGCCATCGATTGCACCAATACTCGATCTCGTCTTGTTGAGCAGTGCAATGTCGTTGGCGGAAACCAAACTGGTGTGTGGGAAAAAGGTTTTTGGATTCAACAATTGGAAGTAGACGTTTTAGTAGGAGTTTCTCAAATATTTTTGAGAGGATAGGGAGTAGGCTAATTGGACGGTAAGATGAGGCGTCATTGGGTGGTTTACCGGGTTTGGCGAATAGGACAATAATGGAATGTTTCCAGAGGAGAGGAAAGTGCGTCGTTCGGATAATGCAATTATATATGTAGGTTAGGAAGATTATGGCTTTAGGAGGAAGTTGTCTTATTATATATTAAATTAAGAATATTTATATGTAATTGTCTTCAAGCATGTATTTAGAACATTAATGTTCTAAATTGCATTCATGAGGTAGTTGTAGTGAAACTTCAGATGACGATGTCTTATAAAGAAATATATTTGGTATTACATAACATATATATTTGGAGAGACTCGAAGCTTTATTTTTTCCAACATAATATATATTTATAAATATAAATACATAATAATAAATATAAATAAGTTCGAGAATTACTCCTAACAATATATTACATTTATAATTTTTGAGATGATGTGTGGGTATATACGACTTAACTGAGCATGAGAGCATAAAATCCACCTCAAAAAGAACAGTCCCAAAATAAAATTCCACCTTTAGGGGATGAGGCATAGCAAGTCTCCGGCTAATACATCTCTAATGCTCGCAGGTCCCCCATATCTCAAGCTGCCATCTGAAACCTCCCCCGCATACCCTAATATATGCTCCACCTTATTTTACTAAATCACCCTCCGAGCTGACATACGGTTCAGTCCTAATCCGTTAAACATTTCATATCCATAGTATCAGTTCATCAATTTATTTTTTGGACTAATAACATCTAGTGAGAATATCGCCTTGAATATGAATGGTGCTTATGAGTTAAATCAACATATTGGGTAGGATCATCTGTTGAAAATAAGTTACTTACTATTATGTAATCAATTTGCTCATGTTAGTATCTCCAGCCTTACTGGTAAAATAATGGTGAAGGAATTTGTGCATCAACTAATTGAATAAAAAAAGTTATGAGTGGACTGTACATCTGAGAAGGTAAGAAACGTGGTTGAATTATGAAAAACACAGGATTGGTAAAATCTTATAAGAAAAATGGACAGGTTATCAAAAAATGAGGAAATTGAGCCTTCAAGATAAACAATATTGTTAATAGATTAACAGGGTTGAATAATGTTGAGCCTTGGAGAGCTGCTCACAAGACAGGTCTTGTTATGGCACCCTGAGGTTGTTTCTGCTGGCTTGGTAGAGCGTAGCAGTGTTGCGTCTTACAATACACGTCCAACTTACTTCGCTGGTGATAACCTCGGGTCATATAATGCTATTAAAGATTATTTCTAAAATACTTGTTCATAACAATCGGAAGCTTCTTGTAAGCCTCTACTATACGTTCCTGTTTCCGCCGTCATTTAGAACTACTGTTATGAGGGATTTGTTATAAAAATTATAGTCTTAGTTATTAGCAAAATAGGTAGGAAGGTAGCAAAGTAGCTAGCTGCAAACTCTTCAACTGATAGATATTATTGAACTAATCACTTAGTGTGGAAGAAGCAGACCTTACAATCTATAAGTCTGGTGATGATCTTCTGTTTGTTACAACGCAAGTCAGTTAAGAGAGCATCATTGTTCAAATATTGTGTAGTGTATCACGAAACTTTGATATACTTAAGAAAATTAAGCAAGAATCGGCAGTACAAAGGTGTCACTTTACTACAGAAAATATAGAGGGAGAGTGCCTTTTCTCATGAGGGTTCTTCGCAGTGCTAGACTGAAATTTGGCAAAGAAGATAGGGCTAATGAAGACGGGAGAGAATTCCTGTTTACTGCTAGTACCTAAGCCACCAATGAACCAGAGAACTTTGTGTAGGATACAACGAAACTGTTTGAAATAGTACATCACATGGCTTAAACCTGGTTTCTCGCAAACCAGTATTGAAAGTCTCCTGGTGCCAAAGGGCTCCAATACTCCTCTCCTCGTTGTCAACCTCTCTGTGTTGTTTTGTGTTTATAGCCAATTCAATTGTAGAAATGTGGACCCGGCGTGCCTGCCGAAATCTCAGCCGGGTTTTGGGACTTAGAAAGTTTGGCTAAGCACTCATAGACTCCACTATACTACATATACCAAGGCCACAAGGCGTTGATCATCAATCTAATTGTAAAGAATGTAATGACCAGAGAGATCGATCGGTATGGACAATTGAAAGAATTTCAACTTCATACTCATTAGTTGGACTTATTTATATATTTATTTATTTTTCTCCTTCTTATAGGATGCCATTGGATATCCTTGCAAAGTAGATAAATTCCAAATAAGTATTCTTACTTTTATTGATAACCTTTAAATTTGCTATATAATCTTTTACTTATCTTAGTCAGGACAAATGTTACAATTATACAGTTCCTTTGATTAGGTTACACAAACTATGGAACGATTTGTTTTACAAGTCCCCTTTGAGTACCAAAGCCGTGATAGAAACGATAAGATATTATTCGGGGTATTTTTATGAGCGGGTCGTACGGGACTATCTATTGACACAGTGTTAGGAGTCTCTCTCTCTGTCTCGAGGCTATTATTATGCAGATATTATCACGGCTAAAGATGGGCTTGCCTGCCATTATGGGCTGGTGCCTATCTCTGCCGCCCCGGGCCATGGTGCAGGTTCGCCCGTAGGAATGGCCCACCCTCTCAACGGTCCCGGGTCTTCAATGACTTCTTCCGAAGAGAAAGGACACCGCGGCCTCACATATATCTCAACATCAGCCTGGCATAACCCCTGGCATGTGGCATCGATGATCTACGCTATATCTCGCCGTGCCATGTCCCTCTCCGACGAGTTACTTCACAGTTGGAATATATCGCTCATTTACATAATTTTTCCAGTACAGGCTTAAGCATGGAGTTTATCAGGTGCTCGTAGATAGTCTCCAAATTAGCAGGATACTTGAACAACTCTCTCTTCAACGAAACATTTTGTTTTTTAAGAGAGAAACATCAATGTGGTTTAGTTGCTGGCTGTGGGTTTAGAATAAGTAGATAATGACCTATTTTATATTCTCACAAGTTTTTTATTTTTAATTCACTAACGCTTTCAGCAGCCTACACTGCCATTCTTGAGTGCTCAGATGATTGCTAATTGTCTGAACACTTTAAATGGCAGTAAAAGACCAAATAAGACGATGAAGGGAACCGTGGGAAATTATGTTGTAATCGGTGTTATAGTTGAGGGTCTAATTCTTCCCTTGATGATATGCATCTAATGATCTCCAGTGAAAGAGAAGACATAAATATCAATGGATACATAATTAATAAGAATAATATAACATATTAATTTTGCTAAGGGAACGAGAGAGTGTCCCATATCGACCGGGAGCCCGTTGGTGCGGTGTAAATGTTGTATTGTAAGGGCTCAAGTAGAAAGAGTCGGAAGAGGCGGCAGTTGCACCAGGAATAATTAAACAAGGGGAAGAAGTAACAAGTCCCAAGGGACTCCTTCCCGAGCCCGTGCCTTAGTCAAAAATTAACATTGTCTTTCGTTGGCTGTGCTCAAGGAGGTTTTTAACCCCAATCTAAGCATTCACCGCCAGTTTTAACCCCTTCACTCCCGCTCCCCGGGGAGCATTTAGCGACTTAATTAGCCATGATAGACACCCAGCCAGCACATCCTACATTTCTTACTTATTCTTAACAAAGTTTTTCCCCTGAAAGTTCTCATCTAATGTTTTCATTATCTCTAACCTGCCTACTTCCAGATCCCTTGTTTTTTTTTCCCTCTTGTATCCATGTTATTTTTTTTCTCTTCTTTTTCTTGAACTCTGGCCTAACTTGTAATGCAGATGGGAAGGCCGGCAACTAGGATCCTCTTAGCCGTAGCCAGCTGTGCATAAATAAACTAAAATGGCCGAAGTTGCCCAAGGAATAATTAACGCGCCCGTTGTAATATGAAGTTCACTAATGAGGAGCCGTTTCAGTTTAAACAAGAAGGCTATCTGTTGGTGGACAGATCCGAAAACACAAGACATTAAAAAAATCAGTGATCAGAAGCATCACTTTTTTTCGTTTCATTCCTTGAAAGATCAATTAAGAGTAAAAATGTTTGGAATAACACGTTTTCCTGCGGTCTACATAGCAGCCAACCTTTGTTGAGCTAAAAAGCTAAAAAGCTTCAGCCCATTACCGAGCATGGATATTGTAAATGCTTATGTACAACGGCAGCGTACCCTACTGATCCATTTCAGCTGAACAGATTGAGCTCAGTGTTTTCCTTGTATCTATTGAATAATATCCAGCATGTGTTTCAATAGTCATTTTATTATGACTTACACAGTTTTTCTCTGTGACCACCGCTAAATCATAAATTATTGGCTTCATCGTATTTCAAAAACAAGAGCAGGTATAATTAGATAAATAACTTATAAAACGATAAAGTATCTTCAGTATCATTTGTACAATGTGCACAATAAGGTATGACATGTGTAAAGGGAGAAAAAAGTCAAGGAAAAAATATATCAATCTAGGTCATAATTGATAAGTGACACAAATAGGGCAGTAAGGGCTCGGCATAAAATTCCCTACAGAATCTGAGCTATGTAGAGAATTCAATTAATAAGTTTTCCGTATGTATTCAATCATGTACACGAACGGTATGGCTTTGGATCAATGAAAATTATATAATTAATAAAAAAAGATTAAGAATTAAGTTTGTGTTTAGTCTGACCTAATGGGCTTATGTTCGATTCTGAGTCATATTAAGTAATTATCGCTGATTAATATCTTTGAAGATCTAAATAAAAGTTATTACTCATAGGTAAATGGCCTAGGTTAAGCTAGTGAGCTTAGCTATGAAGTGAAATTGTGAGCTCATCGTTGGCCGTGAATTTACATATGAGCTTACAAACCGATTCAATCAATGCAGGTTAAGTGAAGAACTTTTTTTAGGGTCTCCTGATTTTTTTTTTCAGAATAAGCAACCCATTTATCCTTATTCCAAAACCGCTTTGTATTGTATACGAATAGTAAACAGTGTAGGGGAAAATGTTATATCGGCGAAACCTCACAAACTTCAAGGAAAATATTATAACAAAATGGAACCAATACGATACTAATTACGAAGAATTTAAGTGTCACATCTTTAGCCAACCGTAGGATTATTCAACAGTTTTCACTTTGACTTACCAAAAATCGTTTGAAAAGAAGATACGAAGAACAGGCTTCGTGAACTATTAGAATCAATTCACAAAAGCTAAAATATTTTTTTTTAAATGTGAACTTTATTACAGATATGAATGGTAAAGGTATATACACTATGCTGACAGAATTAATAAGTTTAAAATTTTCAATCTGCTTTTATAATAATATTAGTTAGATCAGATTGTACATTTGAAACAGAACTTGGAGCACACAGTGTCCTGTAGCTAAAACTGCTGCCATAGATAAAATTAACTAACTAGCGTGTACTATCCAGAACTTCTGAACAATTTCCAAGCTATGAATTGATCATGACGATTTTAATTTATTCATCTATTTATTATTATTATTTTAATTTGGAAGGACGCAACATGTGAGTATTAAACAATATTTTCTTAATATGAAAATACGTTTTACTTATTTTGATTATACTACGATATGTTTTCTGCTTTTATAGGGGTCCAAACCGTCACAAGAAGGATTGAAAAGTAAATAAAGTTTTGTTTTCC
This sequence comes from Acanthosoma haemorrhoidale, assembly GCA_930367205.1. Taxonomy (NCBI): domain Eukaryota; kingdom Metazoa; phylum Arthropoda; class Insecta; order Hemiptera; family Acanthosomatidae; genus Acanthosoma; species Acanthosoma haemorrhoidale. The sequence continues at coordinate 79,564,980 of OV884015.1, read as the reverse complement.
ACCTTTCTTGGGGATTATAAGTATCTAGTTCCACCAACTAACTCGCCTGCTGTGACTTTGAGAGTAAAAAAAAATCATTAAAACGTTTTTCGCAGTCGTAACGAAAATCTTAATTGTGTGTTTATCGCACTTGACTTTTTATTATATCCCTACGCGATAGCTCAATATTATACACCGGAAAAAACAACAATAAAAACAGTGCTAATTAATAAATAATCATATCATACTAGGATGTTTTATAAAATGAACGCCTTGTTTTTATCCAATAAAATCCCAACTTGATTGCCGCGGTCATTAAAATGAAGTGTTTATAAAAAACAACAATTCGTATACATACATGCGGCATGTGTTATCCTTGGGGGACTCCTTGATTAATTCACACCGTGTAGTTTTTCTTCTACTTCCTCTTCTCAGTTGCCTCAATTAAAATGTCACCGTTGACTGACCGTTACACTTTTTCGGTGCTAGTCATTATTTTGGAAGTATCCAGATAACAGTTTTATAGTCTAGATCCTACACGGCTACCGTAAGGATGTGTGAAGATTTTATTTACCGAAGTTGCCCTCATTAGCGTTACTTTTCTGAATAAATTTGAATCCTTTTTACTTTTCCGTCTTCAATTAGTCCTAAACGTTACAGAGAAATTAGTATTTATTAAAATCTTAATTAGCTTAAGAGCTAAGTGAAGCGATATTTTCGAGATCCACGCAGGAAAATAATGGTTACGATACCTTTTTTTTTATGATTTGGTTGATTTTACTAGACGAAAAGTTCGTACACGAAATTCAGTTTATTTACTACGTGTAGGTATGTTTTTTTTTTTTAATTTATGGCAGATTGATGTGCCTTCAATAAAACTATCCAAAATCCTAGATTGGAATTCGTTTCCTTCTAATCTGACAAACCTGATGAAGCTTCATCTATTAATTTAATGAATGTGACTATATTCATAGTCATAAATAGTTGTATACATGTCTACCTTCCTAAAAAAAACAACTAAGAAACATGATTTGGGTAGCTATTTCGCAAAAAAAGTAAATTGTACAAAGGATAGACTCTACTGTCGTCATTCGTCAAAACATACAATGTTTGAACAGTTCTTAAACCAATAGTCCATATTAAACAAAACCATTTTGGTTTTAGCTAAAACATAATAACGTGGGAATGCCCCCGTATTGTTTTACCCGGCTCACTACGTCACCATTTCCAAGTCAAAAGCTGTTTATGACTGTCTGAGTTTTGCTGAAAGAAACATTAAGCCATGCAAAATAATTACAGATGTGTACCAATAAATATGGTTTTGAGATACACCGATGGTTGTAATGATTCGTTCCAAGTGGGCTTTATTATTTTACACTTTTTTTTTTTTAATTCACGAAAATGCTTTTTATAAATTGTTGTCGCTTAAAAAATATTTGATGTTAATATATTATACTCACGAAAAAATGCACGGTCACTCAATCTCAATGATTCGAGAAGTACATCTGACTTGTGAAATTAATACTACAATATAGGGGATGTAACACAGTGTTTAACACTATGACCCCACCACCTCTCCCGCATCGATGGCAACAGACTGTCGGGAAAAAATTAGGATAAGAATTAGTATGTAAGTTAGTTTTAAGGTTGATAAAAAAGGTGAGTCCCATCACCTTATTAGTCAGTTTAGTCTAGTCACGTATAATGTATATCATTATGCTTGTTTATTCGATTATATAATTTTTATAAAATAACAAAACCTTTATATAATGTAGCGATGCTACAGGAAATACAAAAATAATTTGTAAATAGATTCACCTGAAGATCTATAATTATATATAGTTATCTGTAAATTTGAAGGGCTATGAAAGAAAAACATCCTCCAAACGGCACTGTGGCATACCCCTTTTCGTGAAATGAAGGCTTCCAACATGCACGAAAAGTTCGAGCTCCCCACCATCACCGAAGCCATCAGACGACGTCACATCAAGTTCTTCGACTCGATGAAGCACAGTCTAAACCCTCTCTTCCGAGACATGACACTACCACCGCTACCGGCACGATGGCAACTCACAAGATCGAGTAAAGCAGAAGAAATGGTTGACATCACGGCGCTTGGCCCACCAACAACAAGCCTCTAAGGGGCACCCTCACTGATATCAGACTAACTACGACTGCACTACATGCCTAGAGAAGACTCTAGGCCCAGTCACCAGTGGACTCTCACCACTGTACCGTAACAATCAACCTCCACCGAGGATTCCCAAACTCCTTACTCCTCTCACACCACCTTCAAGCAGGTCCTCCTAGTACAAGGATCCGATCACCCTAAATATTTTATATTTATCCCTCATCCTTAATCTTATAATTAGAGAGCTAAGAAAAAAAAATAAAATAAAATAACAAAACCTGTATATAATGTAGCGATGCTACAGGAAATACAAAAATAATTTGTAAATAGATTCGCCTGAGGATCTATAATTATATATAGTTATCTGTAAATTTAAAGGGGCTATGAAAGAAAAAAAAAAAAAAAACGGGATGTAACACTGAGTGTCGAATGCCTTCTTGTGGCTGACATCTACATACATTTTGGAGCTGAATTGAACTGTAAGTGGCGTTCTATGAATGAAGCTAAAACTGTCACTCGTAATGAAGCAAATAATTAAAGTAGTACTGCTGGAGCTTAAATACTTGCTCTTCATTGGACCACTGGTTAAATGATAACCCTTTAAATTTACGAATGTTATTGGGATCTAGTGTTATTGTTCTCAACATAAAAAAAAAAAAAGAATTAGCATATACATATAATCAATAACTTTCAACATCAATAATTTTCCAGAAACAGGTATGATGAGAAAATATGTTTTTTTTTATTTTTAATTTTCATCTAATGGTGAATATATTTGTTCCTGTATGAATGATTAAAAATAATTTAATTGTTTTTTTAATGCAAATATATGCACTGCTGCTAAAAGCTGAATTCCGTCAAAAGATAAACAATCGATTAATCAGAGCAATACCACCTTAGTATCATCCATTTTGATCTAGGTTCAATGCTCGACTCCCTAGGAATTACATAGAGAAGATAGGCCCGGATCGGGAAATAAGTAGCTATTAGAGTATTAAATTGCTGCAACTCCCTATACAACTTGTACATATGGAAGCTATTTTGTGCACTATATAACATATATTTGTAAAGTGAGAAAGCAAATGTTCATAGGATCTAATCTGGAAGAAGGCAATACATATTAAAAGCTTAATGATAATATTTAGTAGTACTGAGAGTTTTTTTGTTTTTTTTCTTTCGGCAGAGGGACCGGCGATGAGGTGAGGTTTTAGCGGGAAGGAGCTCCCACTCCCGCCATAAATTACCCGCGGGAAGAGGCCCACATGGTTTTGTTTTTAGCCCCGCGCGCTCCGGCGTCGGCTAATTTGACGTCCTAGCGCCCGGGCTAAAATGATATTTAGCGTCCCCCGGTTGAGTCTTAGGGTAATATCCAGGACCCCTCCCCGTGCCCAAATTGTGAATCATGGTCCGACCTCTGCTTTTAATATCTGAGCGGCTCTTCTTCAGGGCCGGGGCAAACAGTCCTTTTAATAACAACCAGCCATGGCAAACAATCAGTCATAAAACCGGCTTCATTTGTGAGCGAGCTCAACTTGATTAAATTCGAATCAACAGTCTATTGGATTAGGCGTTTCATTTCGCCATTCGACACCTCCCCGTAACTAACAAATGTTTTTTTTTGTGTTACCCCGAGGCTGTGTCTTAATCTTAATCGACAAGCTTGTTTGTCTAAGTAACTTTTAGCCAAACGGAAAGATCGACAGGCCGGGGTATTCAAAACCAGTGTCAGACAAATATTAGGTCCGTGCGTTCTGTCAACTAACATATCCTTGTGATTCCCTAGACAAGACATTTTCTTATCTCTTTTAGCTGATCACGCATACAACCTGAATATTATTAGTTATAATGAATTCGTCGAAAGAATCGATTGGCTTATAATTTTTTAAAATAAATATACTCTATCTTTAGTCCACCCACAATTTATTTTACACTGATATGAGTGCTTTCAGTGACCAACATTTTCAAGGATCTTATAAATTAAATGATCGAATTTGACATAAAATAAAAAGTGAAAAATTAAATTTCCTATTCAAACACAATCGCACTCATTGCATTAGAATAGGAGATATTTTCAATTGTGCTTGGACCTGAGGGAGTGCAAATTAATATGAACAGCACTAAACCACCCTTCAAATATAATATAATTTTTTATTAAGATTATTATTTTTTTAATTTTACCGGATAGATTGTTGTTATATCACTATCGGTTCAAATTATATTTTCGGAATCTTATAACGTTAAAATTGGTCGAAGTGTCAAGAAGTATTTTTTTTTCAACTTTTATTTGGCTAACACAAAATGAAATGAAGTATCGTCAGCCCATGAATGTGAAAAAAAAGGCAAATTTTACTTGTGAGCATGGTGGTGGTGTGTACAATAATACAATAATATTTCACTTATTATGGTATGAAACAACATAATTGATGAAGAAAGAAGGCGTGGGTTATATTAAGTAAGTATGGAAGCTGATTTTTGAAAGCCAAAGGAAACTTCAATCCTCGTTTTATCAAAATTACGAATTTGCACGTTCCTGATTTTGCTTTATGCCAACGATATTAAACGGACAATGACGCCATATGACTTTATGGTTCACTGGTTCAAGCTAGAGACATGAAATGTTTCATGAAAGTTCCATTTGGTTTAAGCAGGACATGACTAATACAACCGCGACCACATAAAAGCTAAGTGAATATCGCTAGTTTATTGATTGGTACATGGTGGGCAGCTAATGGATTGATATTAATATCTAACAGTTATAAGGTTTGAGATAATATTTAACACCTATGATGCTCTATTATTGTTGACAGGAACCCTATATCCAATAGTTTTATGAAATAATTAATGAATCATGTTTGAAAAAAATTATAATCCATCATGGAGGGGCAATAGATAATGATGATAAAATATCGTATTCATACAAATCCATATATACTCTCTCATTCATAACGTAATTACAATGTACATTGTTCAACCTCCGATATGAGGAGTGTGGTGTAAAATTATAAAGTAATATTAAGGGACAGATATTGTAAAAGTGGGACAAAGGCCGACTGTCATAAACGGCTAAAATTAGGCATGTTGGCCCACACCGCAACTGCAGGTGTGGGCCGATTTACCCGAAGGAAGTCAAGGGTGCCCCATCTGTTGCAGAGTGTCGTTTGATGGCTGGAGGATTTGACAGCTCACAACTCTTCTTTTTCCACGTTACGAAACTAAGAGGCAGAAGGAATAGTGTGTGTAGAGTCACGTATTGGCCCATTCGAAAGGGGATGTGAAAAGGCAGACACCAACAAAAAGGGGAATAAAGTGAAAATACTTCTGTTTAAGAAATAGAGATACGGCCCAAGACAGGGGGATGTATACTTGGAGACAAGGCAGGAAAAGGACACCGTTGCAGGCTTCCTTCTGGAGCGTACCTCTTCCTGAGCCGCTATGCTGTGCTGAGGACTCACATCTTGGCCAACATATTAAACTGAAGGTGAGCCCCATCACCTAGATCTGTATTCATGTTATTTTCCTATTAACTTCAATCTGATTTTATGTAACCCAACCTCCTTCAAATGCATCTGCGCATAGCAGAATGAGGAGAAAATTTATCAATTATTTTGTTCATATTCTTACACATCGTATTAAATTTAAAGGGGTTTAGGGGGGGTATATTGGCCTTGAAGCCATCAATGTATTTCAGTATACTTTTTATTAAGATATACTTTTTATAGTTAGACTTATAAGAGCTTTATAATATTTCTAACATTTTATCTCTATCATTTAAATTAATCAAAATAAATATTCATTCAGTAAAATATTTTTAAACATTAGTAATAATTATAGCGTACAAATTTCTATTTTATATAAATTAATTCCTTCCATTTTGATCACCACGTTAATTTATTAAGGTATGTTACTTTGGGTTTAGAATCCAATTGGGACAATAGAAATTTAATTGAGTATTTTTGAGCAAGGTATAATTTTGAACAACTTTACGCAAATGGAATACGCCTAGGATTTGACTGAGGAATCAAGTCTGTCAGTAGTTGAAATGGTATCTACATAATTCAAATAGTCTAATTAGTCAACTAGATCTTAACAGCGTGGCGTTTGTGAGCAAGTCAGGTAAATATGTAAAGAAAATGTATTTCTTTAATTTGAATTAGCGCGCCGCGCTAACGTAGATAATGTAGGCGTTGAAGAGAATGATACTAGCGTTATCAGCAGGGAGGTTACGTGAGTGATAGGCAAGCAGTGAAAAGCTAAACGTAAGCTTTGACTTTAATTATTTGTTAATATAAAACAAACAGAATCGACAGGACAATAAACATTGAATGTCATTTCTTTCTTTTACAGGTATGAATTTAGATTTTATTTGTAAACCCGTAAACTAATTATCAATTAAAAGAAAATAAACTTTGTTTTACAGAGCAACACAACCTTGTTTAAATTGATTTCTGTCGTCCCTAAGAACCATTATAAATATATAAACGGCTAAACGTATCCATAGAAAAGATACATCCGTTATATATTTCATTTCAGTTGTATGTATTCTGATACAGTTGTATATAAAATAAATTAGGTACCGATACGCAGTAAGTATCCAACTAATTTAAATAAAAATCCGTTCATTTCCCGACTGTAGCAACAATCGTACATAGCCCACAATTCTCGCGATATTCCCACAGTTTTTTAACCTTCAGAAAGAAGCAAGGAACTAAATTGAAAATAAAAATAAAAATTCAAGCCAATTGTCATACAAATAAGACCTTTGCTGTGGTTGTGAAAACGATTAACACTTTAATGAAAATCTAACAACTTTCAGAAACCTAAGTGGATATCCCAACCAAATCTTCTACTCAACTTATATAATATTTAAATATTTATAAATAAAATTAATGGCGAATTGAATTATAGGATTTAAGCGCTAAGTGACTATTTATAGTTATTTATTGCCGAAATAGTAAAATTTATCGTTCATTAAAATGGGAGGGGGGATCATTCCATTCAAAAATAAGCCCGAGAAGCGGTATTTTATCATTTTACCAAAACAGGACCATCAGTTTCTGTAATTAAGCTAATACAGCGGACCAATTGAAAAATGTTGATTTATAGCTTTCTTTGAGTGTGGCAACCGCATTTAACTGCCTAGCGTCCGTATCTGAACGAGGCGGCATTCAATTTCTATGCATCCCCCGATAGGGACATTAACTACCGAACTAGATAATGATGTAATTTAGTGCGTAATGAATCAAATGTATTGCTCATTCGGTGGGCATAGATCATAACAAACGGCCGGCGGGTTTCGTTACGGCTGTGTTTAGCATCGCTCATATCGCCTCGAGGAACTTGGAATGGAAAATCCTCCGTGGGGACAGGTTTAGTGCCCTGACGATTCTGTGGGTGGTAACCGTGTGTTCTCTGAAGCTCCATTGCCGTCGTTTGGCAATTACCTATCCAAAGATACGACAGCAAAAGCAATCAGGCAGGCATACTAGCCGTTCCTGGAGCTATCTCAGTTTTTTTTTCTTATTATATCGAAGCCGTCAAGTGAATTATATTTTTTCGGGGGCTAAATTGCTGGTTGTGGGATTAGATTAAGTAAATAACGTGCTATTCGTGTCTTCCCTCAAGTTATTTAAAAGCACTTTCAGCAGCTTATGCTGTCATTCTGAGCACCTCAGAAATCTTATAGGGCTTTTAAATAATAAATAAATCACATGAGACAAGACAAAAATAGCAAGTTGATTATTGAATTGTACCTAACCGTCTTCGTCACCTAGAGGTCAGCATCTTGACTTCTAACTGCGAAGAATTAGTTCGAACCCCGGCTTACTCAAGAAGTTTTGTGGTCTGGGTTGACTTAGCCTTATGAGAATAAATGAGGAGTTACACGAATAAAAAAAAGTAGCCATTCCGGTTAAGTTTAAGGGGTAACACCGAGTGCCAACCAAACTAGCATTCAGTGCCTACGACGGTGACAATCTCCAGTTAGTTTCTGCACCTCTTCATCAGGTGTATTTATTTTTATTTCAGTAATATTGAATAAACTGATGAAATAGTCCAATGGAATTAAACTCTTTTAATCCCTATTAAAATTCAATTCAATGTGGCTATATTCTATTATTAGTGAACAATGTAATGGTCTGGCACTGAAATATATTAAAATCTATATTAAAATAATCTATTAAATAAATATTACATATAGTTATGATTATATATATCTTGAAATACATTCTTTATTGTGCAATAATTACAATCTGCCTTTTATAAGGCAATAATAATACAGATAAATGATCTCATTCATACCATAATCATTCACTCGCTCTTTCATACAATAGAACATGATTGGAGAAACTGGCCATTGCCAGGACTCCCACTGTCACGCCTTTATAGCAGGTCACGAGGCCACTGCCGTTTCAGTCTCCGAGGAGGATTATAGGGATGAGTGGCGCAGTGCAATGACTGTGCTACAGGATTAGGGTGGTTGGAAAGGCTACTGTGGAATTTCATAAACTTGGAAGGGATGAGTTCTAGAATGTAGGGTATATTAAGGTCGTTATGAAGGGTTTTGTTGTTGACATAATAAGGGGCATTTACTATTGTTCTCAGGACTTTTGATTGAAAGGATTGGATACGCTTGATGTTCGACTTTTTCGCTGTCCCCCATAGCTCTATTCCGTATGTCCAGATTGGTTTAAGTATAACTTTGTAGATTAGTAGTTTATTTTCTATTGAGAGATGGGATGTCCTTTGAAGTAGTCTGTACAGTTGTCTAAAGCGTCTGTTTAGTTCTTGTCTTTTTAGTCTCGTATGTGGGTTCCAAGTCAGTCGCTTTTTAATTTTGCTTCATTAACTTTGATCCGCCATTGATTGCACCAATACTCGATCTTGTCAAGGTGTTTTTGAAGGTTATGGGGTGCTATGTCGGGGTCTGGGTGGGATGACAAGACTGCAGTGTCATCTGCAAATGTGGCCAAGAAGGTATTATATATATCAAAAAACTTTTTATTCATCAAGAATAAATGAATGATTTGTACCACTAATATTTTTTCAAACAATCTTGTTTTTTTTATGTTTTTGATTCTGAACTATTAGAACATTTAATTAAACAAAAACACTGTATTTTTAACGCTTATTTAACGTTTCAAATAGTGTTTCCTGTCAATGCTCTCTTATCAGCTTATTAAGATCCTAATTTACGCAGGATTGAAAAATAGGAAATTGCTTGCATAGCTGTAATAAATTCCAGAATCCAAAATATGGGATAGATTGCTTGATTGAAAAAAAAAAAAATTCGCATTTCAAATCAATTGCGCAATCATTATTACAACCATTAATGTGAAAGCTGACCTGATATATATCGAAGACGTCGTAATCAAGTAGAGAGTGACATTATTTCGAAAATTTGCATAACTATAATTATAGCCAATTATTTATATTTTATAGCACTTTTTAACTTGATCATTACTTTAGGAACGATTAACCGCGGGGCAAATTGCGTCGTTAATGTGATCATTAAATTTTCGATAATATACGTAGTTGTCTCATAATTAAAATGAATGCATATGTATGAACATTCTGAGTACAATTTTCTGTTTTTATAAACACGCATGTGATAAAATATTTCATTTTTTAGTACCACTATAATTTGTCTCAGATTTTTGAAATTATTTCTTCAAAAATAGCTGTACCGTATCCCAACATCTATTGGAAAAGAGATAGTAATAAATAATACTAATTTCTTTGAAAGCAAATCGGAGAAATAAACTAAAAATTTTAGATAAAACATCTGTTAATTTGGGTCAGTAAAAAGTCAATAAAAAACGAGGTTTTATTAGTAACAAACAATTATTTTCTATGTGTTTGAATGTGGTCTTCAAATAATTAAGAAGTAGTCAACAATTTTTCCCAGTTAGGCAATTCAAAAGATTTCGACTGGGATCTCATATTCTAAATACGTTTTTCATGATTATTTATTAGACACTCTATGATACAATTTTGAATGTCTTTCTTTTATTATTATTGCTTTCGGAAATCATGTTAAACGATTACTGTGGCATTGAAAATCCATTACGAAACGCCTTTTATTTTGTGTAAATACGGCAATATAAACAGTCACATAATGCAACCTTTTGAAGTATTTGTTCTGTATTAATTACAACTAAATTATGTTATCATGAAGCATATAATTATTCAATATAAATGTTTAATCCAAAGCACTAATGAAATACGACAGAATTATGGTAAAACCTGGGTTCGAAAACAATCGATAAATTAACATTATTAATAAAATCGAAGGGAAAACAAATAACCATTTAAAACGTAATAAATTACATACAAAACTGTTTATTACTTGGAGAGACGAAATATTAAAACGGAAAGATCTAATACTATACTATTATCAGTATATGATTTATGTATAACAAACTATTGGTATAAGAGGGAATAATAATTGAGTCTTGGTTCCGAAAACAATCTACCAGTATACACAGGTGGTCTGAAAAGTTTCCGACCTCAACATGAAGATGATAATAAAATAAAATAAAATTTGTTAGGTCGGAAACTTTTCAGACCACCCTCGTACCCCATTAACAAAATAAAAGGTCCAAAATATATACATGTACATAGCCGAACTAACTATACTTAATATTTACAGGACTTATCTAAAACAAACAATTGTTCACAACGCTACAATCTTCAAGTCCTTCTAAAAAAACCTACCTATGAAGCTCGTTGACAATTTTCTATATCCTATTGATAATCATTATTTGCGAGGCTAAAGGGGGAGGCTCTACTTGCATTGGAGTATAGGAGTGATAACCCTTCTTCTGTCTGTATATTCTGTGATACAAACAGTTCACTACGCCATCTTCAGGAGGGCCACCTAGAACGATCAATCCTGACCAGAGTGGTGACAATGATACGAAGATACTGTTTCACCAAGATGGTAAAGAGCCACTGTCCGAAAGTAAATCAAGGAATCATTATTTGAGGTAGGTACACACACAAGTTAGTTGTAAAACTAGGAATGAGTAGAGGAAAAATTAACTTTTGAAAATAGTTTTATCATAGAGAATAATAATTACAAGTAATGCTATTCAGAGTTGGGAAAAGTAAATATTTTAGATAGGATATCATAAATATGCATAAGATTACAAAAATAACTTCACATATATTCCAAAGAATATACTTTTGAGAGCCAAGAACAGAAATCTCATCTTTATCTTCTGTCTGCGAATTGGGTTCATGTGATAAGTAGTCCTGAAAAGATGTATCTTAAGAATAGGAACAGACTGAGTTGTGCGGGATGGTCTATTTGTCCTTAAGTTAGGCGTTCATCGTCAGCTGTTTTATCACTGAAAACCTAACATAATGAGATTTTGAGGTTTACGACATGAAGGATAAAAACAAAAAAAAAAGAAGTCATTTTTAACTGATAAAATCATTAGTAAAAAGTATGTTATTTTTTTCAATGGATTAATATTTTGTTCATTTACAATTAATTTTTTTTTGCCATTTGACATTTTTTATTACTTTTGCTATTTTTAGTGACAGACTAACAACATTCACCTATCATTTAGTGCACTAAACCTTGGATATGAAATTTCAGATTTTATCAAACTAATAAATCGATGTGTGCTATTTAATATATATGCTATTTAATATGCTCCGTGGATATCATGATCTTGAATAAAAGGAAAAAATGTTGAGATTCCACTGTTGTTACTTAGATCAATGAAACATTTGCCTCATTATTTATTATTTTCACACCTAGGCTATTTTAAATTTGGTTTTACCACCTTCTAAAATTTTGTTAATTAATTATGATATCATTTTTTAAAAATTTATATGAATGAGTAAAGGCTATAAAAAGCGAGGGAAAAATATCAGGTTATTCTGTTTAACAGGCTAGAAACGACGTGGTTTCTTGTGAAAAAAACTACTAAGTGTTTTTGACTATGTATATCATTTGTTAAACTATTTTGGTTCCTCAAAAAGGAACAAATAAGTACAATTATGAAAAGCGGAAATTATGATCAAAGAATCATAATGAATCATTGTGTCGATTTCTAAAAAAAATTTTAATTTTAGTAAATGGATTGACTGTTTTGGATTCTAGAAGTTTCTATCATGTGAATTTTCAATTTAGTAACTGAAGATGACGGGTCAAAGCTGTCAAAAACTCTATTGTTAAATAAATAACACAGTCTAGAAATAATAATTTAATACTAAAATCAGCTGGAATGATACTGTCGTGGATTATAACTGCAACATTACATATCCATTTATTTTTTACAGACGTAAAGGCTGACGGACTAAAGAAAACATTTTCTTCTTGCCATTCACCATTTATTTGATTAGAAACAGAAAGAAAATTTCCGAAATGCTTGGAACCTTAAAAGCCCATTGAGTGAACTGCAATGTTTTCGTGTATTGAAAGGGCATTAGATGGATTCTTGAACCGGATTGTTTAGACCACAGCCAATATTTTGTTTCTTGCATATAGCCTGCTTTGCTTGATTATTGCCAATAATCAATTAATAACCATGGAGGCTTGCATTTTACAATAGTTAATAAATGTGTTATTGGTTTCGGATTTTAACATTTTCTCATATTCCTTCATAATCACTATCTTATCTTACGAAACATCCATTAAAGCCCATGTCTACTACAAGCAAGAGTTTAAGATAGAAACAGAAAGGTTAGCCATACGATATCTAATGGTTTTTAATGTTTTATCACTGAATTCATTCGGAACATTCACTTCCAAACTACCGCCTACACGGATGATGATACCATTTCCCAGTTAATATCAAAAAATCTTCTATTTTTCTATGGAAATAATGCGTAGATTTGTATAACAAAATATTGGAGAATGTATGCAGAATAACAATTTTCATTTTATTTTAAATTCACCATTGATATTTAGAGAAGAGCGTGGCAACATCAAATGGCCGTAAATGCAGGGAGGGTGCGATTTAAAAGGGCAAAAAACGTACAAACTGCTGGAGCATTATTGTGCAGCGTTAATTAGTAAATGCACTAGATTGGGGGTGAAAAAAAGCTCTGGTACCTTGCATTAAAAACATAAAAAAAACTTCCGGCCGTGTGGAAACATCGGCGATGTCCGTGCAATATTGACTGGTGTCTAATTAAGACAGATTGCATGGATTTTGTATTAAATGCTGTTTAAAAGCTTTTACGATAATTTCTCTGTGTTTTAATATTTTTAAATCATTTGACAAAAGCTTTCTCGTGTATGTACATGGATCTATTTCTCTGTATGTATTTATGATCTGTGATAACGGCCAAAACATTTGTATGTAATTGAGAGAAAAAATATTAATTTAGCGAGGCTTCAGATGCTTTTTTTAAACAGTACACTTTGAATTTCCGTGCAGGCTGTGAACCTGCTGGCACCCGAAGATCCCATAGACCCTAGAACCAAGACCCAGATGAGCAGCAGGCTCCCAGGCCAGGACACGACAGCTGGCCAATACCTGGCCTACATCACCTGTGGCAATTATACAGTATAAATCACCGAGATCTTTTGGTCTTAGGTGGAAATTGCACTTCCTGTCCTCTACAGTCAGTTTTCTATGACCGATGGCATGCTGGTCTTCTCTATGCATTTTGAGATAAGGATCAGCAGAATAGGCCACATTTAGAAGTTTGGATATGTTTTTGAGTAAAATAAATGAGCTTTCATAATAAAAAAACAAATTCAAGCTTTAATCACTATTAAAAAATAGTGCAACTCCTAACTGACAGTTGTTTAATGAAAAGACCATAAAATGTTTTGGGCAACGTATCTAAAATTGCTATAAATATTCCCCGTATTTGTGCCCCTTTTTTTATGAAGCATTAACTAAACATTTCATTTTATTATATTCCACTGCTCAACAAGGCCTCCGCGTTGTTAATTACATCTTCTCAGCACTTGAAACCAAACAGTATTGCACTGCTGCCTTTCTTGATATAGCTCAAGCTTTTGACAGGGATTGGCTCGCAGGTTTGCTCTACAAGCTCAAAAGATATTTACCACAGACACTTTTCCTAATATTACAGTCCTGCCTTTCAAACCACTTCTTCCAAGTCCGCTGTGATTTAGAATACTCTAACTACTATTCCATAAAATCAGGAGTTCCACAGGTCAGTGTCCTGGGTCCTGATGTACCCGCTCTACTCCCAATACCTTCTTGGCCACATTTGCAGATGACACTGCAGTCTTGTCATCCCACCCAGACCCCGACATAGCATCCTATAACCTTCAAAAACACCTTGACGAGATCGAGTATTGGTGCAACCAATGGCGGATCAAAGTTAATGAAGCAAAATGCTCCCACATTACCTTCACCCTCTGTCGCAAGTCTTGTCCACTAGTTTATTTTAATTCTATTCCTCTTCCTGTATCCGAGACAGTACTTCCATCCAACCTAAGGAGACTTAGGCTTCCATCTCGACTAACGACTAACCTGAAACCCACATAGGAGACTAAAAAGACAAGAACTAAACAGACGTTTTGGACAACTGTACAGACTACTTCAAAGGACATCCCATCTCTCAATAGAAAATAAATTACTAATCTACAAAGTTATACTTAAACCAATCTGGACATACGGTATAGAGAGGGGGACGGGACTATGGGGTACATCGAACATCAAGCGTATCCAATCATTTCAATAGAAAGTCCTCACTACGTCAGCAACAAAACCCTTCATAACAATCTTAATATACCCTACATTCTTGAACTCATCCCTTCCAAGTTTATGAAATTCCATAGTAGCCTTTCCAACAACCCTAATCCCGTAGCACGGTCCTTGCACTGCCCCACTCATCCCTATAATCCTCCTCGGAGACTGAAACGGCAGTGGCCTCATGACCTGCTATAAATGCGTGACAGTGGGAGTCCTGGCAATGGCCAGTCTCTCCAATCATGTCCTGAGCGTCTGTGGCTCTCGCGCTCTTGGTCAGCCTCCACTGGCTCGTATCCGGTGACGCCGCTGACGGAGGAGCGTGGGAGACTTCCCAAGACTCCGCTTCCTCTTTCGTTTGTTAGGGAGCTGTCAAACATGTTGAATTGGGAGGCCTCTGGGCTGTCTGCAATTTTGTATGAATGAGCGAGTGAATGATGAATTGTAAATATGGTATGAATGAGAGCATTTATTTTTATTACTTATTGCCTAATTAGGCAGATTGTAATTTTAGCACAATAAAAAAGTTCTATTATTATTATTTTATGTTAATCGTGAATTTGTAGTTTCACTATTAATCACAGTAGGTAGGGGCAAGGTAATATATATTTGTGAGTGAAGAGAAAGAGAAGTATAATGGATTTAATGCTATGTAGAATATCCTAACATTAAGGAATATGTTATATATTTTTTTCTTTCATAGCCTCTTTAAATTTACAGATAATTATATATAATTTATCAGGTGAATCTATGGATTATGTTATAAGGCCCTGCAGACGTTTATAAAGAATATCAGATCCAGTCTACTCAAAGAGGTAAACGGATTAGAAGGATTAGCTGGCACGAATGCAAACCGCCTTATCTCTCTTCGCGTATGAATATCTTTATTGTATAATTCAACAATTTAAAAGAAATATCTATGAAAAATCTGGAAATTCATCTTTTTTTTTATATATATAATTAAGGCTGCTATATGGCAAATAATTAGGGACTATGTTTCCCCCACATTCAAAGCTTCATCCTAATCTGACAAACAACGCGGACTAGGAAGCTTGACGCGGATGATATGCCACTTGGGCGTATCTGTACGAGTATAGCACTTGACTAACAATGATGGAAGCTGAGCTGGAGCCTGCTTAGAAGTGCAATGTTGGCGTTGGTTATTAAAAAGTACGGTTAGTTATTAATTAGTAATGTACCGAAGCCTGTTGTCAATTTTGTGAACACCATGCTAGATTTAAAGGCAATTAATTTCAATATTCTAGTTCTGTTAAATATACTTATGAAGGAAATTCAATAGTTAAGACCGTGAGGTTATGTGTTTTTATGTATGTCATCAATCAGTAATATTTTGTTTAGTGTAATAAGATTATTTTCATTTTTATATTATCTGTTGGTAGTGAATAAATCTATCATGTATATTCCCAAGTGTTGTTAGGTTATTTTTCTATATCTTGTTGCTCATGGTTCTTCACACATTGTGTTTTTTATTTATTCCTCAAGTATATTTATTCATATTAATGTTCTATCATGCAAGCTGTGTCTAATAATAGGTATCATTAGAGTTTTTAATTTTATTACGGATATAAAATAACTGCTTTACTGTTACTTATCTACTGACACGATTTGGTGAACGAAAGGAGAACCAAATCATCGATCCCCATCAAACTTTTTTGTGCATTTCCACAGTAATATAAATATTAGAAGGGCTGAATGTTTTCTGTCGCTCATGGCCGTCGTCATAACGCCTTTTGGAACGTGGGCTCTACAGTTTCCAAGTGATGGGTAGTTATTGTTTAATTAATTCAACCCTTACTTTTACAACTGCAGAGCCTAGGGCCTAATTAAATATCGCAGCTTTTGATGGCTATAATGTAAAAATAAAACACTTGTTCTTTATGATTCATCTTTTAAGGATCGTTTCATGCAATCCTCTGCATCTTTTCATGCAGCATCAGACATGGCTCAGTCGGCAAGGAAGAGTAAATCAACGTCGCATGCCCCACAACGGAGAGGCTGTGATTTGTTACTTGGTTGCAAGTAAGCCAACTTGCTCCCCATTTTAACCATGCATACCTGTTGATTTTCGGGGAACATACACATAATTAACTCACAACAAATAGTTAAATCATTTGGTGATAAGCCTGGACGAGGGAAAAGACCTTTGATTTTAACCAAGGTTTCAGAAAATGTGTGGCAACCGGTAAATAAGTTTTATAAAAACCGTCAAATGAGAGAAATATGCCGGGCGATAAAAATAGACTAGATAACTTTTTTCCTTTTTTTTTTTTAAGCAATAGACAAGAACTCAGATGCGAAAAAACAATAAACAATAGAAATAAAAAAAAAACAGCGTGGGAAAAAAACGGGTGAGGGTAACCTGGAAACGAAGCTCCTCCGATGCCCCGTTAATGTGAGTCTTGCCTTCCAAAGCTAATAAAGCAATTAAAAAATACACGTTTTATTTTTTTCTGAAACAATTCGATTCATATAAATTCTGGCTGTGAAAAGAATCGACTGTTGCTAAAAAGCGTAAAGTAACTGTGAGCCGTACTTACTGATACATACTCACTAGTAGAAATTTTAGTAAAACGTTTGAACAGTTCGCGGAATTATCGATTCGAACTTCACATAAGACTTAAAATTTGTTCTGGCTCTCTTGATAATATCTACGAACACAGGACATTTCAACACGAATAAATTTCATTTTTTTTTATTCTTCCACGATTGCCATTCTACTAATGTTAAGCCTGCAGCATTCAACGTTACAAGCAATTGTGCCATAAAAAATTGGGTTTGAGAATCGTGTGTTGAGGCATGTGTATGTGGTGCTTAAATGCAAGAGATGCTGCACCCAAGGTTGCATGCAGCATGGTATGAAAAGATGAACCGCTTTAGTTGTGGGTGTGCATATATTTGCATGTGGAGTGCAAGGAGAAGCTTACACTACTATTAGGTAATATTCAGCATGATGATTGAGGCGTTTATTTTCATAACCAGCTAGATCCATCCATTTTCAGAAACAGGAGTAACAAAAACTAACCCCAATCTGTAAATACCCAAGGTGCTTTTGGAATGAACCTGAATATACTTATAGTAAAAAACCAACCAACAAAAACGTTAGCTAAACATTTATACAGATAGTATGTAATGAGATAAAAATACAAATGCAAAAGTGTAAGTATGAAAATATAATATTAATCGTAGTTTTATTTATGAGTTATTGAATATAGATATGACTCAATGTATCTGAGTAGTAATTGGACCAGACTGGGTAATTAAAATTAGCACGGTAATTAATAGCCACTGCAGGTACTATAACTTGCTGACTTTTGTTTGAAGTATTTATTGTCATTCCTTGCATCTGTTTCGTGTTTTACGGCCATACAAATTTACAGTACCCCTTAAGATATTAAAAAGTCCTTATTAACTGTCACCATTAAACAAGAAATTGATTTGATCGTTGGTCTTTTATTTTACTGACATGTAAGTAGAAATAACTTTGGAAAAGTTGACTTTTATCTTGATCCTTTGTAGTAAAACCTAGAGCCAGCAAAAAAATCAAGTTATGAGAAGAAAGAAGCCCAAAAAATTCACTTTATTCAACTCGTAGGTATAAATCCAGCTTCTCAAAAACTATTTCATTTATAGTTTATAAATAATTGAAATATTTAGAAAATAACAAGAAATTTTGCATTCTCACTAGCTCGGCAGGTACACTGCAATTATGAAGTGCTTAAAATGATGCTTAAATTTACCGTGTCACACTTTCTTGAGTAGCAAGCAGCTCGTGAAATAAAAATAAAAACTTGTGTGAAGATGAAATTTCATTTTCTTAATATCTTAACCCACAACCAGGAATCAACCATTAAATTAAAATATTATTATATTTATTTACTATTCAAAGGACGATTCAATAATGAAAGTCACTGGTGCTCTAGTGGGATTTCAATTTTCTCAATCAAACCCTCTTTCTCTAAAATTAATTTTGAACTTTTTGCCTTTATTTTTTTGAACATTAAATTTCAACCCCGGCTTGTTCGAAGGTTATGTTTATATATGATTACAAATAAATAACAAGAAATCAACTTCAAAGTGCAACAAGTAGGATTTCAAAGTACATAGAATGATTGTGAACTAAAATGTGATCAATCAACGCAGGGTTGCAGACCAAATATATTTAAATTTTTAATATCTTATATGGCGGAACAAAAAGGTATTTATGCATCCACTAAGACAAACCTTTAGCTTTTATTTTGGAACCTCGCTGCACTTAAACAAAATTTACGATTTCTTACCGGCAAAAATCTATCAATTAAGTATATAACTTTAATGTAATTGTGTTAAATATGAAACATTTAGAACATTAATGTTACTCTCTATGACCATATTGAACCCTCAGTCAGTTTAATGTGTTATAATTTAAAGCATTGTAAATAAACAGTTATTATTTATGAATGTCCTGCGGAATTGATATAACATGTTCCTAATTGCATTTAAAGAGTTTAAAATAACACTCCTATTGTTAAGACGCAGAGAACAATAATACTGAAGCGATCCTTGGCATAATTAATGATGAAAATTTTACATGTAGTCACTGAGCTCGAATTTGCTGCTTGAGGAGAAAGTGAATGTAAAATATTTGGTAAAAACGAAGTATCACTTTACCCAAATTACATCGCAGATACTGTCGAACGAAATTTGAGGACAACGTTCCCTTGTCTCAATGAGCAGGCTGATTACGCACATTTTGTGGGTACTATTAGGAGTGTATCCACATTGAACATACTGAATTTTAGCGAAATATGTAAAAAAACAACAATTGGACAGTTAATACAGTATGCATTTTGTATGTAGTAAAAGTTTTGTTTATTTTGAGGAAATCTCTTATACATTCAGGAAAAGAAAAATATCTAAGACGATCTCCCAACAAAAGCTTCAACTCGTTGATATTCATCGCAGTGATAGTCGTGTAAATATTACAGAAATATCGGCACTCAAACATTGGACCACTCAATGATGAACAGTTGACCAAATTCAGTTAAAATATAAATAATAAATGTGTAATGTTGAATATGTGCTTACTCTTTCATAGATCACGAAGCATTGTATTGATTTATTCTGTTGTGTTGATTGTGTCAAGGGTAGAGTAGTTTGATTAATCCGTTAGATCTGCGGTGAACTGCAGCGCAGAATTAACAACAGGGGCAGCGGATTCAGTTGATCCAGGCATAAGGAAGGAGGGGCGGAGGGATTGGCGAAGGAGGTCTCCAAGGAGGAGACTTGGTTCTCTTTTGATCTTGGAGTAATTTAATTAAAAGTAAGACTTTGTGCCGCGGGGTGGAAGAAGGCATTGATTCCTACTTTCCTCCTCGCAGCCAAACCCCGACGGGAAAACATTGTTTTTTAATCAGGGCCTAGGGATCTTGGGAGGGGTGGAATATGCCAATAAATAGGACTCCGCCATTGGCCAGGCCATACGTAACAATACTCGCATTTTAATTTAGGCATGGGGGGTGGCTGGGGTTCGGCCAATTACTTTAAGCCGAGCGTGAACTGCCCTTAGACGCAGCACTGATATTCTAATCCGAATAGCTGGTGGTCAGTGAACTGTTGTCAGCTTTGTAACATTGTAAAATTAGTTGGGGGTCAACTCTCTTATGTAGATTCATCCCTTGATATTTGACATTGTTTACTTTCTAATTAAAATAGGAAGAACAGAGGAGACTTCAGCAGGAATAAATTCCACAGCACTGAGCTTCCAATTATCCAAATGCCAACCCTACGCTACCGGAACACATTGTCAGGGCAGAACATATTTAGCTTGCCTCAAAAGTCGCTTTTTTTTTTCTCTCAAGCTCTCAAACTTATAAAAATAGGAATGTGGGAAAAATAAGGAAAATTATTTTTGGCTGGAAAGTGCCTTTCACTAAGGGGAGATCCCTATTTGAAGGATGTATGAGAAGGATATGGGGTGCCTAGAATAAAAGTTTTTTTTTTTTTTTTTTTTTTTTTTTTCCGAAGCTCTCTAGGTCGAATTTAGGATGTGGGAAAAATATAAAACATTTGGAGTGATAGGAACCTTGTACTAGGAGTACCTGCTTGAAGGTGGTGTGAGAGGAGTTAGGAATGTGGGAATCCTCGGTGGAGGCTGGTTAAGTCAGTACAGTAATGAGAGTCTACCGGTGGCCGGGCCTAGAGTCTCTCTAGGCATGTAGTGTGGTCTTTGTTAGTCTGATGTCAGGGTGAGGGTGCCCCTTAGAGGCTTGTTGTCAGTGGGTCAGTGTAGTGATATCAACCATTTCCTCTGCTCTACCCGATCTTGCGAGTTGCCATCGTGCCGGTAGCGGTGGTGGTGTCATGTCTCGGAAGATAACCAATAGAGATATCCTTAGATTTAGACTAGATGCGTTGCATATTACCGTAAGATTATTTTTTTTACGTAAATTTATAACGATCTTAATATACCCTACATTCCTGAACACATTCCTTCCTACTTATCCAACCATCCTAATCCCCCTACCACAGCCATTAAACTGTGCCTCATATCCCTGTAATCCTCCACAGAGACTAAACCTGTAGTGGCCTCGTGACCTCCTACGTGCCAGTGGTAGTCCTGGCAATGGCCCTTTGCTCTAATCATATCCTGAGCGTCTGTGGCTTTCACGCTCTTAGTCAGTCTCCACTGGCTAATATCCAGTGACGCGGATGGTGAAGGATTGTCCCCCAAGTGGAGGACCCAAGACAGCGCTTAATCTTTCGAAGGCGAGGGGTAGGGGGTGATAACCATGTGGATTTGGGAGGTCTCTGTGTTGTTTACAAATACTGT
This sequence comes from Acanthosoma haemorrhoidale, assembly GCA_930367205.1. Taxonomy (NCBI): domain Eukaryota; kingdom Metazoa; phylum Arthropoda; class Insecta; order Hemiptera; family Acanthosomatidae; genus Acanthosoma; species Acanthosoma haemorrhoidale. Next base: position 79,543,355 of record OV884015.1, on the reverse strand, counting down.
ATGAATGAGCGAGTGAATGAAGAATTGTATATGTGATATGAATGAGAACATCGAACAAAATTACGTATCGCCCAGAAAGCCATACTGTAATTATATCACAATAAAGATTTGATATTATCCTCCACTCCCTATCAAGTATGTATAAATATTGGAACTAAATAGATTTGAATTTTAAGAAAATCAATCTGAGTCAATAATAAAACCAACTATAATATATAATAAAATAAATAGTCATTTTAATGACTGGTAGTCGGTTTGGAATGCTCAGACAAAGTTGAACTGTCATCAGATGGTCATAGATCCGTATCTCACTTATTATCTTCAAACAACAATTACTATTTGAAGATTAATAATTATTATTTTAAGGCATAGCACATTGATCGTGTTTATACATTGTGTCATTTTTTCAGCCTTTGTAAATGGATTTATACTTTTGTAAAATTATTTATATTATAAATCCTTTCTGTGGGGCACAAACCTCTGAAAATTGGGCTCCTGTAGGTTTACTGTGTCTGTGGGAAAAAACGTTTCGTATCATTGGACAAGAAGCATCAGTTCCTCTTTGAATATTTTGTTGTCTGTGTGAAGAGATATAATCACGTTTTAAAAATATTACAAGCTCATAAATCTTGGGTATTAAAACGAACCGTGAGGAGTCAAAAACAAACTCGTTTACTGAGTTGATTAATCCCCACCGTTCCAGTACCAATAAAATATGCTTTTTTTTTTTTACGCATAAGTAACATAGACATCCACGTATATCAGATTTTATTAACAGCTGCAAATTGTCCTATTAACGTTTTTTATTATATTTTTTATTTTATTCATTACTGGCAAGAGCTGAGCTAATTTTTTGCTACCCCCAGTTCAGCACAATTAAAAGTAATTGGACTAATTACTACGTCTTTTGTGCATTTAGTAGGCAACGGGGCTTGTCTAATTTATCAACGCTTATGTACTTCTAGTTTAACAAAATTCTTAACATTTTTTTTGCACGACGAAACCAATTTTTTGGGAATCAAAGAATTTCCAAAGAGTTGCAATTGGGCAACTGTCTTTATGGCTAAGATCAATTCACTGCTTCTATTTGAGATCCATCGTGCTGAATCATACAATTAAGATTTTTATTGAACCTTGACTAAGAAAAAAATCTAAATGAATATAACTTCAACATAATATGACATCAATCTTATAAAAAAGCTATTTGTTTATTACATTTTATATTATAGCATATTACATTTTAGTTTATAGGATCGCATGCAATAAGTTTTATTGTTTTGTTTTCGAAATCTTCTATTTTATATGACATTATTTATTTTTAACATTAAAATACAAAAGTGAATTTCGGGGAATAAGAAGAAAAGTCTAAAAACGTTTATTTTCAAGGCAAATTTTTTTAAAGCCGAAACATTCCCACGAAACATGTTTGAGATACCAATTTTTTTACACCAATAAAGTTTTAATGAACTAAATATTATATTTGTACAATCAGCTCGTGTAATCTTTATTGTAAATAATCTTTTGCATAGTGTTATACACGATTTTCTATGCGATAGCTAATCTACAAAACGATAAACTAAATAACTGACTATTACAGAAAAGTCACTATAAGACAATGTACCACGAAGTACAGCCACATCCTTTGGTCTTGGCGAAAATGTAGGAACTATTTTCGCACCGTATCACTACTCCTTCCCAAAGGTCTTTTCTAAATATATGTGTCCTGTCGTAAATCCCTCAATATTAAACAGATCTTAAACATTCCTATTTCAGGAAAGTTTGTTTGATTGTAAGGGATCTATTTTACCGGCCTCACTGTAAACTCTACAGTGGAATTGTGATCGTTTCTATTCTTTGTGTATTTCCGACTCGACTAAACATGTTCAATAGGAGGGGGGCCACCGAATTTATAGCAGAATGGCACAATAAAACTTTTTCATTCATATACAAGTCTATAAATCAACTATGAACCCAATAAGCAAAATAAAACAAATAATGTATGAGATGTTGCTTTTTAAAAGTTCAGGGAAATCAAGAAAAAAACAATGGCACTAGCTGAAGGGTAAAATTGTTGCCTTTGCTTTGATTGAGAATTAATACAAAGAAAACAATTGGAAATTCGCTCTTGTTTGGGTTTTATATTTAAGTATGCCTTTACTCCCTAACCGTTTTCGAGCACATCGCATTTTTTCTATAAACAAATCTAATGTGTTATGTGTCAAATAAATACTACATGCTTGGATATCGTCTTTCAAAATTAACAAACATATTTTCACAAAAATACTAAAATCTAATTAAGGGGGATTGATGATTAGAAACGTACCTCAAACAATTGGTATGAAGGCTCTTTTTTATAAACAACGACCCACGTGTAATTAGTAAACAAAGCTTATTACCATTTTCAAGGTAACACTACAAGACATCTACTGTGTATGTATTTACAGTTGTATTGTCTCTCCAAAATAGCAATAGTGAAAGATATTTTGAAAGAGACTCCAAGCTTCTTTAAAAGACTAATTTTTACACAATATATATAGTTTATCACGTCATTGCATCAATCAACCTGTAAGTATGGAAGTATGGGCAATAATATTTTTTTTTCCCAAAACAAATATTTTTATCAAATATCGAATTTCATGCGAGCAAAGCCGAATGCAATCAATAATTAATTTTAATTTAGTATAAGTAAGTATTTTGTAGTATGATGTATTGTTTTTGAGAGTTATTGAAAAAAAAAAATTATAAAATTAATTTTTTTCATGGATTAAGAAACATTTTTCAAAAGAAGCGTTTCTGCAATTAGGCTATGAAGACTTTTCTTCCTAGTCTAAATTGGGGTCTCAACTGCTAGTTATTTCAAGGGTACTATTGCCTAAAATAATCTTTAGGCAACTTTGTAATATAGCAATGTATTCCCAAACTTGCAGGAATTAAGTGAAGTGTAGACCAAGTCAACATGTTCTCTAACAAAATTAGAAGTGGGTCTGAAACGTTCTGAAGTAATAATAGGCCATATTTAAATGGTACACAGGATATTCGTTATATGTCTCATTACAAATTATTTAACGTCTCCTTGTTTTTGTATATAAACTTTATTTTTGAGTGATTGAAACCGGGTTTTAAAGAAAGGATACGATCTTAGAATTTTCTTCTTATTGTATTTTTAATTTTGTTTGTTTGTATTTTATTTATCTTTTTTTTTTTTGCATGTCATCCTTGCGCAGGGGCCATGCTAATCTTCTCTGTATCGTTATGAGGCAGATTGTAATTTTATCATAATAAAGTTGTTGTTTTAATGTGTATTTTATTTCGGTAGGATTAACTAGTGTTTAAGTTAACTCTAACCTCACACTATTAAACAAGCTCCACATACACAAACAGTTGCTAGAACCGATTTCGACTTACAGAATAGAACTATTGGGGACAGCCTTCAGGGAAAGACTTCAAGCATTCCATTTCAAAGTCCTCAGAACTGCAGTCAACGCATTCAAATTACAAACTCATTCATCCACAGTTATCTCAATGTGCTTACTACTCATGACCACAAAGACCTATACGCTCATCCAATTCCTTATCCAGCATCACTTGTCTCAGAATACTCCTCTTCCACCGCGTGAAGTTTTGTGAATAGATACATAAGTCGTGGAATCCTGGCGCTGGCCCTCATCTCCACTCAAGTATTGAGCGCCTGTGGCTGCCTTGCCCTCTCTCTGGTCTTCGCCTTGGTTACCCGGCCGGAAAGAGAGGTGTGGAGCTCCGCTGCTCCCGGTTCTTCAACCTGATTGTTGAGGGAGAATGTGTATGTGTATATTGGATGAATGAGTTCTTACATCCTAATTAATAATACTGTACAGGAAAATGTAATTTTTCAAATAAAGATGTAATAATAATAATTTACCTAAAAACCCCTTGTTTTAACAAAGAAATGAAAATTATCTATAAAGTAAACAGTGAATGGTGTTCCTACAAGGTTTCTGTACATATTATATAGATATGCCTACGATGTGGACAGATGAAGTTTCGATTAAGGTGTAAGGTATAATAAATGAGAGAAGGTGGGCGGGCGGGTTAACAGAACCTCGATAATTATTGATGGATTATTTTTTTTTTTCAAAAGATAAATATTAATTTATTCTATGGTAAAGGAGTTGATGAGGAAAAAAATATGCGACAAAGAGAAAGATCCAGTACTACGATTAATTATATAACATCAAAGATGATCCGAACCCCTTTTACTTTGTGTGTATTCCCATCAGGATCCGACCTTTTTACGGGAATGAAGGAGGGGGCGGCCCTTTTTGCTCAGATACACAGCCGGCCTATCTACAGATTTTATTTTCTGAAGTAAAAACTTCATTAGCATAAAGCGTACTTGATGTAAATGACTTGTTTTCTGATCAAACTGAAATTAGGGCGAACGAGAGGAGAAGTTCTGAATCTTAAAGGGAAGCGACTGGAAGTTTAGTACGAAAAACTTCAACGTATAGCTCTTATCTATCAATCACCTTCGATCTATCAATCATTGGATCAATATTCGTCTACTTGTCTGTGTCTACTCCGCATGTGGTCGTAAAACTGATAAAGCTGATCATAAGAATATTTCGCGAAAACCTGGATTTGGAAATGGAATGAAAAAAAAAATCTTCATTCAAGGATATTGTCCCTCAATAACAAATAGCAATGTTTAGCTGACAGAAAAACAACATAACATTACATGCATAGATTTATTATGCCTATGTAGATATATGATGAAAACAGTGAACCAAAAGCATTTTGCTATATTTTATAGAACCAAAAAAAATATAAATGAGTACAGATGAATGATATTTACTGACTACTGCAATTAGGAAAAGAGCTTATAAAGATGCTTGGATGTACTCAACTTGGAAATTAATAGAATTAATAAAAAATTGTTTTCATTAACTGGAAAGGCAGTGGTTGATAGTCAAGATATTATAAAAATTTAAATTAAGTTCGTGTGAAAGTGATATTTGAAGTTATTACAATTCTGTAACTGTTGCGAATGCGATTTTCTGAATCGTAATGGCTAGTGAATTCATTGGTCAAAAAACACTCTGTATTAGGGGCATATATATAGGGAAATGTATATCAGTATATTTCAAAATAAAATTTAGTCAAATATTTTTGACGGATAAATAAAAAATCTTTGACCTCACAGAGAAAATATGTCGAGGGGCACCGATCCTTGTATAAACTTGTCCAAACTACACTTTCTCTTCATAAGAATTGACTTTCCGAAATTTATTTGTTTAGTTTAGACTAAGGAACATATGTTGCAAGGTAGCTACAGACAGCAATCATTAACAACGTCTTCAAGGAGAGATACTGTAAATTTCTAACTGGATTTATGAACACTCTAAACTCATACAGGCACTTTCATGCGCTACACATTAGGGTATTTAATTGGGGCCTAGCCTGTTGTACACTTGTAACAGTAAGGGTTAAATGAATCAGTCATTAACCAACAATCACTAAGATGCAGTAGAACCCACTGTTCGAAGGGCGTTATGACGCAAGCGTACCACATACAAAAACACTTATAACCAGATGGTTTTAACTATTAAATTAAAGTATATTTAACAGAACTATAATATTGAAATTGATTCGCTCTAATTATGGCATGGTATCATAAATTGGCAATGAGCTATGGTACATTAATGATTAATAACTTACTGTGGTTTTTAATGACCAACACCAACGCTGCTCTCCTAGGACAGGCTCCTCCTGCTCAAGTTCCCATGTCATTCGTGTCAAAGGCCCGATTTGGTCATCAAAGGTCATCTGGGGCTATGGTGTATAAGTGGTTCGTTTTTTTTGAGCTTTTGGTTAAAAATGTGACAGTGGGGGAAAGCATAGTTTCCTGATTATTTGCCATATACGATCATCAATTTGATGCAAAAAAAAAATAAACTGTATAAAGAAACTACAATTTTAAATACTGATTTCTTTTATATTGCTTGATTATAACATATTGTGAGGATATCATATGCAAATAGAGAAAATATCATAGCAATTAGAGAAAAGGGCGTTTCGCGTTCGTGGCAGCAAAACCTTCTAATTCGTTTACTTCTTCGAGTAAATTGGATCTGGTATTCTTTATAAACATTTCCAGCCCCTTGTGAAATTTTTCTAATTGTTAATATATCCTAACTTTTGTCACATCCATTAACTTAAAAAAAACTTTCTGTTTCTAAAGGTACAGAACCTACTTACGGTGATTAATAACGAAACTAAAAATTCAAAATTAGAAAATAAAAAAATCGTTAATTCTTAAACATATGTGGGGACACATATTTCCTTATACCGTGAAATGTTTTGTAACCACAGCGTTTTTTCAAACAATTTTTTTTTTTTTCCCAATCCCCTTAAAAAAAATGACAAAACTTTTATTTACTATAGATTCTTAGGTGAATCTATTTACATACTACATTTTATATGTCATGTGCTTCTCAAACAAAATTGACAGCGAGAACTATTTGACAATTGACTGCGTTGGAGATAAAACGGGAAGAAGCTACGCACCCATTTGCACAGCAATAAAGTTCATCTTGTAGTGGTCATAGTCACCCCTCGTGTTAATAACAGCGGAATTTACTGTATTAATGCAAATTATATAATAAGTTTCTATTTGTAGGGGTGGGTTTGGTCCTTCAGTGAAGAACACCTGGAGAGAAATTTCTCTGAAAGGGAAGATCTCCTGAGAGAGTTATAATGGGGTTAGTATAATGTCCATGATTGAAATATATATATAGAGGGTACGAATGGAGAGGAAACAATGTGTACCCTGCGGCCAGAGTTATATTTGCTCTGCATGAGGAGGCTTGTTAGGAGATGTTCCTCCCTCAAGCCCTTTAGGAGTGGCCGAGTGTGTTTGCATCCCCACCGTTTGAGGTTTAGGTTTTTTTTTTCTATCTCGGCAGATCAAACGGGGAAGATAGGCAAGTACACATCACTGTAGCATCTCCAAACCCGAGCTCATCAGCTTGCCCAACACAACTCCCCGCCACAAACACACTGTTTGCACTTATAGACCGAGGCCCATTCAGCCAATAGGTTTCGGGGGGGGGGGGGTGTACCGTACCCTTCATACAACTGGATCTGGTCTTTTGACTGTACCCGGGGGCGTTAGGGCATGGCAAACATCGTTTTGGATATCACAAACAGCACCCCCCTCTTGGGTTCAATTCTTACATAGATTCCATAACTGGAGGTATATTAGTTTTCCTGAGATATGCTGTTTCAGGTTCAGTCTCTTACGTGATTGACCTCATTCATGCCAAAATAACCTAATCCCGCATGCGAAGAGTACACATTGCATTGCTATGAAATAACATTAACTCTCTTGTAGGATTGTCGTCTATTATGTAGAGTTTGCAGAAGGCTACTCTACCCATCACATCAATATAAATTAGTAGAAAGAGTAGATAATAGGGAAGGACGCCAGACTTTGAAGACATAACTCAGTTGCCCAAAGATATAACTTGAAAAAAACAGGTAAAATATATCAATAATTACTTTTCAAAACCCCATTTTCACGTTGAGAGGTGCTATATAGCATGGAAGCTACATTTTTACTCCCAATGATGTTAAAAAAAACATGAAAATAATGTTTTCGGATCATATCGAGTAGGTTATTGTGGGCCTTGACATCAATATTAAAAGTTTATAATATACGTTAGGTCTTTAGAGGCAATAATTTCTTAAAAGCATCAAATTTATCATAACAGTCAGTAACACGTCAAATTTGACTAGAATATAATAGATTATACCCAATTATATCAACGCAATTTTCACTTACTCATATCAATTAAAAAAAAACCAAGGCATTAGGAGTCTACCTGAACAACCTGAGTGTCTGTGGCTCCCTTTCTCAGCCTATATTATTTTTACCTTATATTGATTTAACGGGAAGGTTAATCTCAGGAAACTCCCCTATCCTCTGTGGAATGGAAAACAATCCTACGGGAGAATTAAGGTATTTTTTGGGGAATGCAAAACTTATCTCATGGAGGAGTGGATGATTATGGCATAAATCATACTTGCCCTTTAGTCTAATCGATTATATTTTATTGTTATCTAGTCAAGTGTGACGTGACTATTGATTGGAAAAAAAAATCAAAAATGATTTTAATGGAGATTTGTATGATATGATTGCCTTTAAAGGCCAAAAGTATACTGAGAATTATTAATCAAGATGTTTCATTTAATAACCAAATCAAAATGATCGGAAAATATTTACCTCCTTAACGTAACACTGGGGTTACGAGAAAAGTCTTCTGTGGTGACCTTTTGAAAAGTAATTATTGACGTATTTTCTTACAACTTGATTTATTAACATGAAAAATTGGTAGTTGAAAATTTATGATGCTAAATTTTCATTTTACAAGTAGTTTATGTAGAAACATCTTTCGTATAAGAAGTCAATTTAGGAGCCAGTATTCAACACACAAGATATACAATCAGATTGTCGCTACACCAACAATAAAATAATATGTTACACCAAAAATAAACAATGTTGTGAGATTTTGTCGGATTTTTCCTTTGAAGAACTCCGATAACAACAGGATGTTCACCTAACGCCTTGGGGTTTTTTTTTTATTTCTTCACGTTTATGGAATAAAAGAAGGACTTTTTATTCATTTAATCACATTCAACACGCCAACATTTTGCCTTTTCAGGCTTCTTCTGCTCAAATATTTAAATAAATTATGGTAGGCTTGCCTTAAAAAAATTATTTGATAAACTTTAAAACGTATGTATCAACATAAAAATATAAAAAGATAAAAACTTTTCTATGAAGAAATTTGACAAAATCCAGGCAAATTATTTTTTTTTCTTAATGCTTTCATAAGAATCACGTAAAAGGTATTTTAGGATAATTAAATAAATTACTAAAATTATTATAATTACTCATCAAGTGGTAATGTATTGATTTTTCTTTCCTTAGAATAAAAATGATTTTTCTATAATAAGTTAGATGGTTTGATGATGATTTATTGTTTTTCTCTACTTTGTATTAGTAAATTACGTTCATTAATTTACCAGTTTTAATTACTTGTTAATGATTGGAGAAAGTTGGCAATTCAGTGATTTAAAGTTCAACAGTGAATAATAACCAACAGTGAGAGAGAGACTAACCCTAGTTTGGGAAATAAGGGGTGGGGAGCATACGATATGATTGTTTTAAGATATTTCCAATTGAATTAAAATAAAATTTCTAGACCCTTTTAAAATACTTCAAAAGTTTTTCTCCAGTGATGTCATACTTTATAATACTCAAAATTAATTAAGCGTTGAGGTGATATCATGTTACAGTTGCCTATATCGGGGGAATACATAAGTTATTAACCTTTAACAGATAAAAATGACGTATTACCAAGGCTAGCAGATTTAATTACATGGTTCTAACGTCATATATCCTTACAGCAAATAGATTCAACACGTTTAGCTGCATGTACATATAATATAAGCTCTATTACTAATACGGAAATGAATTCGTTATTGATTAAAAAATTGATTAATAGTAATTAACTATCAACTAATTGTTTTAGTACTTATTAATGAGAAAACATAGTTTGAATAAATATGAATTAATTAGTTACCTCTTCAGTATCAGAGCTCAAAGCGTCAATGCAGGCAGGAGAACATCTGCCGCTCCTTAAAATACAGGTAATATATTAAAATCCCCTTTAAAGTATAATTAAGCCAGGATCATATGAATTATAATAATTGAAAATCGGAAAAGTCAAAATTAGTATTGGATCACAATGTTTTATTTATATTCAATTCAAGTGACTGACACACATGCATACATATACTGTGAGTGTTTTTTATTGAAAATTATTTGTTCAGTGCCTTGTTTCCGGTTCTAAAAATAAAAACAAGCGTGACATGTTGTATATAAAGTGTGTGAAATAAAAGAATAATTCAAAAAGACAAAATATATTGTAAAAATTATATTTAACAAATGTAGAATGTAAACGCTTATTGGTATATTTCTCCTAAATTGATCTAAATGTCATGAAAAAAAAATTTGTACTGGATGAGTGATTAAAAAAAGATTCAGAGATACAATTATGGAAATATGATGGAAAAAGATGATTATTCAACTAAGTTTTGGAAATATGATAAAAGGGTAAGTTATTTACAATACATGCCAAAATCAGATTGTGACGAATATTGGGAATTCAGGGGTACTAATATAATAAGGTTATAAGAGTAATAATTAAACTAAAAATAATAAATTAAATTAAAATTGGAACCATAATTGCAAATAAATTATCTTAGAAACAGAATAACTTTTAATTCATGTATTTTCGATAATATACATACATCCTCTCAAAAATATTTAAAAAACTCCTATTAAAACGTCTTCTTCCAATTGTTGAATCCATAAACCTTTTTCCTACACACCAGTTTGGTTTCCGTCAACAACATTCCACTGCTCAAAAAGCCAGTTTGGTCTTGGCGTTGTTGATCACATTTCCTCAGCCCTTGAAACCAAATAGTATTGCACTGTTGCCTTTCTCGACATAGCTCAAGCTTTTGACAAGGTTTAGCACGCAGGTTTGCTTTACAAACTAAAAAGATATTTACCGCAGAGCCTTTTCCTAATCCTGCAGTCCTACCTTTCAAACCGCTTCTTCCAAGTCCGCTGTGGCTTCGAATATTCTAATTACTATCCCATAAAAGCAGGAGTTCCACAGGGCAGTGCCCTGGGTCCCATCCTCTATAGCCTAACCACAGCTGATGTCCCCTCTGCCCCCAATACCTTCTAAGCCACATTTGCAGATGACACTACAGTCTTGTCATCCCGCCCAGACCCCGATATAGCATCCCATAACCCTCAAAAACACGGATCAAAGTTAATGAAGCAAAATGTTCCTACATTACCTTCACCCTCTGCCGCAAGTCTTGTCCATTAGTTTCTTTTAATTCCATTTCTCTCCCTGTATCCGAAATAGTACGGTACTTAGGTTTCCATCTCGACAAACGGCTGACTTGGAATTCACATACGAGGCTAAAATGACAAGAACTAAACAGACGCTTTGGGCAACTGTACAGACTACTTCAAAGAACATCCCATCTTTCAATAGAAAATAAATTACTAGTCTACAAAGTTATACTTAAGCCAATCTGGACATGGACGGAATAGAGCTATGGGGGACAGCAAAAAATTCAAACATGAGGCGTATCCAATCTTTTCAATCAAAAGTCCTGAGAAAAATAGTACATGCCCTTTATTATATCAGCAACAAAGCCCTTCATAACGATCTTAACATAACCTACATTCTTGAACTAATCCCTTCCAAGTATGTGAAATTCCATAGTATCCTCTCCAACCACCCTAATCCCGTAGCACAGTCATTGCACTGCACCACTCATCCCTATAATACTCCTCGGAGACTAAAATTGCAGTGGCCTCGTGACCTGCTATAAATACGTGATAGTGGGAGTCCTGACAGTGGCCAGTTTCTCCAATCCTGTCCTGAGCGTATGTGGCTCTCGCACTCTTCGTCAGCCTCCACTGGCTCGTATCCGGTGACGTGGCTTACGGAGAAGCATGGGGGACTTCCCAAGACTTCGCTTCCTCTTTCGCATGTGAAGGAGGTGACAACCATGTTGATTTGGGAAGCCTCTGGGCTGTTTGTAAATACTGTATGAATGAGCAAGTGAATGAAAATTGTAAATATGGTATGACTGAGAACATTTATTACTTATAACGTAATAAGACAGATTGTAATTTTAGCACAATAAAGAAGTTTCAATAAACAAAAAAAATATACTTATGATAATTAATTGTAAACTTGTAGATTTTAGAAATGTCAAATATATTGTAAAGTATAATGAAATAATTGATAATTGGTATTCTACTTTTATCTATTTCTATTTTTTATTTAAACAAAATAACGAAAGAAGGAGGTTGAAGAAATGAAATTGATAACTCTTGATGATTAAAAAAATCGTAAAAACCACAAACACTGTAAATATTAAGCAATCTCTGTCACTAAAACTTGCACTTTGAATATACGAAAAAATGAAGTTAACCTAAAATATTAAGCTTCAAACTAACTCAAAAAACTGATTCCAATGATGAAAAAAAGCAGGTTTGGATCATTCCAACTACTACTAAAACCTCACAAGTCCGACTCACCGGGTAATCCGATCCTCGTGGGATCCACTGTGTATTATATGTCTTGGTGAGTTCAAAGTGAGAAAATGCCGATTCAATTGAAACACTCTCGTTATCCTTACAGAAGCAATTCTTTCAGTATTATTTCAAACTTGGTAGTGGAAAATTTTAATTTTGTAAAATCGACAATTTTAAATTTTGTTTGAAAATCTTTTGCGCAAGTTCGATAAGTTTAGGCAACTTGCTATAGAAAATAACTTGTTTACGGGGCAAGTTTATAAAATATTATTTTGTTTAATTCAATAGTATATTATCTTGTTAAGCAAGAAGGATGTAAAAAGACTGGAAAACATTAGAATTGAAAATATTTAGTGCAGGAGCGTAGTGAATGGAGACATATGTACAAATAACAAACATGTAGGAGTAAATCGTCAAATAAAAGTAGAACTTCTCCCTTCAGGCTCGGGAAAAAATAAATAATAATAAAAAGCCATAAAAACTAAATTATAACATAATGACTGTATCTGTATAGCGTACCCAGATTAAAAAAATCGTTTGACTAAACATCACTTTAAAAGAACAATATTTTTACATTTGGTTTTATTATATACTATTGCTTTCGAATTGGAAAACAGATAAATTATGACGTCTATCAAATTATCATTAGCATTTAACTTGTTAACAAACGTTTAGAGTTAAGAGTTATTAGTTTAGTAAAAATATAGACTGTTCGATGTGCAATTTAAACGCTGCTGAATACGCTATTCTCTTTCTTTGCAGTGTGTCCAACCTTGTTCAAATCAGTAAACGAATTTAAGTATGATGATAAATATAATATTTGTTTTAAAGTATTAACAAAGAAAAAACTTCTCCTTTCAGGCTCGGGGAGAAAAAAAAATTAATAAAACAACAATAGCATGAAAACTAAACGATAGCATGATGACTGTATTTGTCTACCGTGCCCAGATTTCGTAGACGTGTTACAGGCGATGTGGTCGGGTTTGTGTATTATAGATGACGATGAAGTTGTCAGTTGATAAATGTGGGAAACAAATTTACAGAACCCGTTTAGTCTTGGAAAGGCTCGTTCCAGAGGCACGGAAGGCCGGGAGGAGGTCCCTAATATAGTCTAATCTTCTGTGAGAATATTGTGGTCCAGATTCTGCCGCTTCCCTTTTCTCGAATATCATTAATGCGCCCGGTCCCCGATTATGTTATAAGGAAATAAATAAGTTCCTTCCTCCATCGTATCCGGGCATCCTCATTCTATCTCAGTGGTGCAGTTTTTGTTGATGACCGAAAGCAAAACATTTTAACTAAAAAATAGTTGACGAGAGAGAGATAGAGAGAGAGAGAGAGAGAGAGAGAGAGAGAGAGAGAGAGAGAGAGAGAGAGAGAGGGAGAGAGAGAGAGAGAGAGAGAGAGAGAGAGAGAGATAGGAGAATTAAAACAAACAGGTATGTACAATACAAGGACAGATTATGGATGCATATCCATGAGAGGGAGAAGAATAGAAATATGAGGAAATATTTCTAATTAATTATTCGCTGTGAATCCGGTATAAGTTGACTAATAGGAATACACGATTCGATGTCATAATTACATAGGAAGATCAGGGAGTCGTGAAAGACAAGATTCACGCGTTTCAGTTTTTCTTCTGTTAGCAAGTGCATCAAGGATACCAGAGAGAGGTACACAACTTTATTCGCTGAATGAGTAATTACAAATCATGATTCACTTACTATTTGTTAAGTCAGTATTATTTTTTCATTGCTTATTATTGTGCTATTTTTAGTAACCTCTGTGTTTTCTTAGGACTGTAAAGTAGGAGCCACGAATAAGGTGTTCATTTATTAAAATATACTTTAATATTTGGAATTTATTATTTGTTGTCGTATTGATTCCAATATTTTCAATAATTACTAGCTAAACAAAAAATATTGTGACAGTACCTAGGCTCGAAATGTCCAACAATTAATAACAGGTATATATACATCTAATATACCTAAATATACCTCTTTAAGTACCTTAAAGCCTACTAACTAATTTTCTGTAAATTCTAGTACATTATTAGATTCACATGGATTATCTTTTTCTTTTTTTTTCATGTCCCTTTATTACAATACAAAAGCAAAATAGAATATAGATTCTGACAAATGAATCTATTTATACTGGGTCATTACATATCCTGAAGTTAGCCTACGTTTTATATAATTTTTAATATATTAACATTATTAATAGTTTAGAATGCAATGATCGTGGAGCATTTCTGATACTATAAAAAGATGGGGATCAAGTTATGAATCGTAAAAACTTAAATCTAACGAACCAAATCTTAGCCTAGTTTTTCCTGACAGCCTGTTGCCATCGATGCGGAAAGGGTGGTTGGGTCATAGTGTTAAATTATTTGCTAAGTGCTACAAAGAGTAAAAAAACTTGATGTGTGGATGGACTAACCCCGGTCCTTTGGCATGGAATCTCTTTCTGTGCTGGATGTCACCTGATGTTCTAAGAGGACTTGAAAGATTGTGAGAGGAAAGCTAAAAGAGCTTGTTATTAACTAGGGAACCTTAGTTTACGATCAGAAGTTGAAACTGAGGAGAGGGTAATATTTTTTCATCGACAAATAAATATAATTTACTTTTGTAAGAATATTTAAATTTGAGTTTTGCATCAAGATTTGCATATAAGATTTGCATAACCACCTTAGGTTATATGATTTTGTCTATATACGTATTTTTTAACCTCCTTCTCTGCCTGATCCATCACAATGATTTATAGCCTTCTTTACAGTTTAACATGTCCAAAATATATAAAAGAACGAAAGATTAACTTCATAAAAACATTCAAAACAAAGACTGTCTAGTAGTTAAAAAAGCTTAAGATAATTAGTGATTTTTCAAACCAAAGAGTCAACGCCAATGTCCAGTCCAGTTGAAGCAACGTTAAATATGAACAAATTAAAAATAACTGGGTTTATTGTTACCCGTACATTGGTGGCATTGGTTTGGATTGAATATATCTAACCAAATATCCTAGCGAAATCCTAAAACATATTGCATATCATTAATCAAAACATTGGGATCCTAAATTAGATACCATACCATATCATAGTAAAGTATTTATTTTTTTCAATTACAAAATTTATCGTTAAGGAGTTGGATAATGTTATTGGATCATTATATGGAACTGATACGCAAATGATTTTTTGTCAAAATCGGTTGAGTTAATTTCGCAGCTAATAGTAATAAGTCGACCAATTTATTGCGCAAGGGTTAAAATGAAGTATATGATGTGCTAACAATCTCATTCAAATACGCTGATAGTAATGTTTTTGAGAAGAGACGATTTTTTGTTTTTATGAAAGCACTTCGCAACTTTCTTGAAACCGTGCGGGAAATATCAGGAAGGGGTGAATGAGTTGCGGATGAATTGGCGGATCCCTGAGATTTGTACCCATGCTTTTTATTGTATTACAGACTGTATGTTGTGAATAAGGTATGAATGATAGAGTAAAATTTCAAATATGGTATGAATGCGATCTTTTACCACTATTACCTGTAGCTCTTCAAGGGCGTTACAATCTCCCCTTGCTCTTCCGTCAAATGAAGATTTATAATTGAAATTTTAAAGGCCTGTTTTTCAGGGGTCTTCTAATTTAAGGAGCTGTTTAAGATAGGAAAATCTATTCATTTCGGTTGAGTCATTAACATCACTAAGAGGTTGCACCAAACCAATAAGAACTCTGACGTGTTTGTCATTAAGACGCAGGCCTTGAGGTAATCAACAATGATGAAGGCGTGCAGCCGCCGTGAAATGGTTGGAGGCTAACACTTTCATACGTCTAGCCAGCGATGAGGAGGAGCTATCGCTAGAAAGCCATCGCGGGAGGCGGTAATTGAAATCCGAAGAGACTTGGGAGTTATTAGAGGGAGGATAGCGGGGGTCGCGACCCCCCCGGCCGTCATATCCTCGGCCTCCTTTCACGACGGCTGGTTCGCACTGACCGCTCTCTCCGGATCTGTCCACTCCACTCCCTTGCTTCCTATTAGAAATTATAGTCAGCCAAAGTATATATATATATATATTGTTATATTATATTATAGTGCCAGGGTGTATAATATCACTTGTTATGAGACTTCAAATTAATAACATGTATCATGCATTGGGAGGAACTTTGGCATATATATATATATATATATATATATATATATATATAATAAAATCAACCATATGAAAGTAAGAAAGGATTATATATATATATATATATATATATATATATATAAATATATTAATAATCCTTTCTTACTTTCATATGGTTGATTTTATTTTAGAGATGTTATTGTTTGAAAGCCAAGCTGGTAAGTGCTATAGCTACTGTTAAAGTGGTATCATTCATGTTACCTTTTTTTTTTTATTTTTTTTCCCTTAGCTTAAATTTTTAAGATTATAGATAAGGGAAAAATAAAGGGAATATTCATGTTACCCACACATTGTTTCGTATTTATTTACATTGGGAGCATTCATGGTGGTTGTCAAGACGACAATGTATCCCACTTTTCAAAAAGTATTAAATTTTTTTTTTTTTTTTATGGTGCAATAATTACAATCTACCTTCTATAATAATAATGATAAATGATCTCATTCATACCATATTTACAGCATCGTTCACTCGCTCATTCATACAATAGGTCATGATTGGAGAAACTGGCCATTGCCAGGACTCCCACTGTCACGCGATTATAGCAGGTCACGAGGCCACTGCCGTTTCAGTCTCCGAGGAGGATTATAGGGATGAGTGGTGCAGTGCAAAGACTGTGCTACAGGATTAGGGTGGTTGGAAAGGCTACTGTGGAATTTCATAAACTTGGAAGGGATGAGTTCTAGAATGTAGGGTATATTAAGGTCGTTATGAAGGGTTTTGTAGTATTAAATTAGATAAAGTTTTATTTGTGACTTTATTTGTTGTTTATTCTTATTATTTTTATTGAGACCATAATTATTTTAGTCATTATTTTACTTAGATATTAGATTTTAAACTGTTTTAACCGCTCTGAGTTTAGTCCTGACATTTCGGTATTGAACATTGAAATATTTTTTCCATGACTTTATTTTCACAATATGTTTTACCTACAATTTAGCAACAAGCAAGAGAGCAATATTGTTAAAAGTTAATAAATGACACTTCAATAGAACTATCTAGAAAATGGAAGCAGTATGATGCAAACACTCCACCTGAACTGTCTGGAAAAGAGTCGAACGTTTTCCACTCATTATTGCAAATGAAATTAGATTGTTTTCAATCAAGTCATCAATATAACTGGCCCAGAAAAATGACACTCATTCCTCGTAAACTCAGCTGTTGGACCAAGTTAAAAATCACTACTGGGCCCTTGAAGACAACGTAATGGATTACCCACGTTCAACGATTCTCGGCCTAAGTGGTTCATTTAACCTATTCTTGATTAAATCTCATTTGTAATTCGTTTTTAATCAATTCAAATGTGGGCTTTATTGGTTTCGTAAAAATATAGTTCGATGTGCAAATTTGCCTTGCTCAAATCCGGGGGAACAGAAAACTGTTTTATTTATGACTGGACATAAGTTCAGAACAGAATCAGTGAACGAATTTAATTATGATGAGAAATATAATAATGTTTTTTCTCATTAACACGTCAAATATAAGTGTGATACAAAAATAATATTGAAGATTGAAGTGTTTACATGAGAACAGCTACTGTAGAAACCACAAATTCCAGTAATAGAAATGGAATCGTTAGCGTTTTTTTTCTTGTACATACCATTCATCCTCTGAAAAGTGCTGCTGTTATTCGCTCGATAGAAATTATCATGTGGATTTCAAAAAATTTTTAGACTATAATTTGTTTTGTTTTTAACTTTAGAAGAAATTGAAATTTTAAATGAATAGCCAGATCGGCGGATTGAATAATACCTCATGGTCAACTGTAAGGTTCAATAAAATTGTTTATTGTGTTTAATTATTCATTATTATTAAGTATTGTCAAGATGGCAAATAGCTGTACTGAATCAGTGGAATGAAGGATATACCTCTGCAACTTAGTATTTTGCCTTAGCTGAAAGAACAATTTACATTTACATTGATAACGATTTATAAAGTACAAGAGGGTGTTTGGGATCGGCTTGGGTCTATGAAAAAGAGTTGTAGGTTTTCATCAAGTTTATAAATGAGCAACCTATCGACATATGTCTTCATCAGCTCCTGTTAACAATAAAGTTAGGAGTAAATACTTAGGCTAAGTTAGATTATGGTAAAGATGAGAATGCACTCTTTATAAATAGTTTATAGTTAGTTTGAATACATCCTTGTAAAGAGCCAGTTAATAGTAGGATTTTTATAAGGAATTTTTTATTTTTTTATGCAAAGGAGGAATCAAAGAACAAACTAAGGTGCGCTGACCGGTGCAACAATCCAAATTGCATTGGATTACGCGCATCACATGCTACGATTGACCATTAGTCTCACGGGCTCGTGAGACTACCTCGTTATAGGATATCGATCCCGGGAAAGGGGAAGGCCTAATAATAAGAAAATATTGCAGTTGTTAAACGTAATTGGTAATAATTCCTGACAACAGTTAAGTAGAAAATAATACAAAACTAAAATAAGGTAATATAAGTGCAGCGTAAATAGCTAGTGAATTAATATTATTATGTAACAGTTGGTAGGCTTTGATTACAAAGATATACAGAGAATAGATGAAACAGGTAAAAAGGCAAAAGCATGGCTACAACAAAATATACGCTTCAAAGCAAACAGAGTCTGCTACTGTTATAAAATATACTTTATATACAAAATTAAGTACTTAATATCTACCAACCTTCTACTCATGGCTAACAATGAACTCACGGCATAATTTGATGCCTTTAGATTTCGAACCCGGTTCGACATCTAAACGACTAACATCATGCTGCAATGAATGGCAAATTCGGCCGGTTTGATGGTTGATAATTGAAAACTGAAACACCGAGGTACCCAAAGATTTCTCCAGGACCAGGTCAGAACGCTCGCTGAATGAGAACCGATTTAATTCCGAACTGCTTCACCTATCCTCCATCATTATCTATTGTAATTTTTAATTCCGGGAGTGGTAAACGTTTCCCGGAGTCACTCTCCGATGAAATTACACGTCTGGCGAAATAAAGGCCCCTGCAGTTGAGTTAAGTGGTTAATTATCTTGTCCTAATCGTGGGATAAGAGCTGGGCAATACTCACACCAGTCTCGTCCTCAGGTGAGTCGAACCGCAGCTACTTATGACTTATTAAGAAGGGTAAGCACGAACACTTGTACAACGTTATATAATTGTGTGAGGGTGATATACGCACAATATTTATCATTTGAATTATTCACAAATAGTTTAGGAACTTAAACCATGAAAAAAATTAGTTATTCAAGTATTCAAGATGATCAAGTCTAGGATGTGAATACAACAAAGTATCTTGAAGAGTCTTGAATTTAAGAAATATACAAATAATTCAATATTTCTGTCCATTCCAATGGTACATTTATTTCCACTTTCCTCTATTAGCAAGTGTTTTTCATTCTTTATACTCTCACAGGCAAATATATGTTCGTGGCTACGACACTTTATGATCATTGCAGGGAATTGCTTTTTTTAACTAAGAAATGGTTGTTTATGAACTTATCGTTAAATAGTTATATCTGAAACTTATATTTATGAAAGAATTTTTATAAGGCTACATTTTTAGTTCGCCTTCTTGCTGCAGAGTAACTAGGCTTTCAGAGAGCTTACAAGGCTACTACAAACATGGAAGAAACAGCCATTCCTTAAATCTGAAAGACTACCATGTAGACCTCTCAGTTCTCCACGAATTTCAGAACTACTGGGTGATATGAATTTTTAAATGTTTTTTAAATAGCTTTAGAAACTACGTAGTATTTTTGACAAATTTCAATTGTTTAAACCACCTCGGTTGCTGGAAATCTTCTTTTGAACATGTAAATAAAATTGTAAAGTGATATTTATATTTTCTTCAAAACTTTATTTAAATTGAATGTTAGCAAAACGGGTTATTTTATATTATGTGTCCTGGTTTATAACCCCCAACACCCAACGCTCCCTGATCACTGACTGCATCCACATATTTCCAGATATACTTTAAGGACTTCAAAGAATTACTTATTTCAATCTAATGAGGGACAAACTGGTATGGCACAGGAGAGGGGCACGACCTATTTATTATCAAGGGCTACTATTAGAACTATATATAACCTTATGGTTATATTTACTGTGACCCAAAATGTTTCATAAAACACACTATAGAATCTCACCTTCGCGAGTTATGAAGTTGGTTGATTCGTGTAGTATATCTTGTATCATGGGAACTATTGCACATTGATTTTTAATGCTGTGTATTATGCAAGCGAGTCAGAAAAACAATACTTTATTTCTGCTATTTTGAAGGCCTTTGAGTGCTTTCATAGAACATTGATCATATGAACTTACCGTCATGAGAAATATCAGCACTCTAAGCTTTTTTGCAATACACTGAAATAAAATTAAAAAATGGAGATAAACTGATAGATGGGTTCAGGTGTTACGCGAATTTTAGGAATCAAAATGTAGAGGGTTTTACTAGCCATTAAGTAGCCATGGTTCAGTCTGGTATGGCCAATTCCAACACGACTTCCTGTCTCCTAGTGGATCCCATACTATTTAATTTTTATGATTTCGGGCACACCTTAAGATACCTTGCTTTCTTCTTCCATCATTGGAACGCTCAGGTAACATAGAACATTAGTGCGTACAAATAGTTTGGTCTCATGCCTGAGGTTGCAATTCAATGCCAGCCAATTAGAACTTGACGCTGACTACAATCAATAATAAATAAATGAATTAGAATGGCGATTCTAATAAAGAAAAATCACAGACTTCCTTATTATTAAAAGTCGCTCTGTAACGATGCAAGTTTTTTTGTTGTTAGTCGATCCAATTACACGGGGTATTCTGTGTTAACAGCTACAGTTATTCTCCACCGCTGGGACGTTTTTAGACCATTGTCGGTTTAATTAGGAAGCGATCTGGTGAATAACCATCAAAACTAAATGAGGGGCAGAGAGGGGATACGTGCTGCCGAGGGACGATTACTGCTCTACGTGAGTCCGCTACTCGACCCCTGCTGACCCACCCTGCCTAAGGCCGATACATATCCCCTCGACAACTAGTTCTCTCTACCGGACGTAGCAGTTGTGCTAGAGCCAACCCGCCCTGTCATAGGGGACCGTTACTGCATATAAATGTAAAATCAAAAAGTGGCTCTGGTACGGTAGTGGTAAATGTACTTGAAATTTCCACTGCGGAAATCATTCTTAAATAGAAAAAAATCTGCTCTAATAGGGCAACGGGTAATTGTGGTGAATGATCTCAATCAAACCTTATATTTCTCACAACATATATCATTAATAAAATATTTACAATGTAGAAATATACAGAAAGCCATGGAATCCCCTAATTCACCTGTGGGAATGCCCCAAAGGAAGCAGCAAAGACAAAGGAAGCCCCCCCCCCCGTTGCTCCTTCAGCCACACTACAAACTATCAGCAGTACAAACTGAGAGAGCAGCAGTAACTCTGGAAATGAAGAGGGAGTGACATGCACATGACCAGTGCTGGGAGTCTCCATAATGCACAGGTTCCAGGAGATCTTGACACCGTTGACCCTACAATCTTCCGATTGAAGGTCTCCGCATGCTCCCACATGTTTTGCATGCTCCCAACGAAAAGATCTTATGATTTTTGGATAATTTCGTATGGGATTTAAAAAAAAAATAGATGGAAAGGTGTTCCAGGATAGTAGAAACTTTAAATTCAGTGTGGAGGGTTTTATTGGTGACGAAGGGGTCATTTACTATGAGTCTAATGACTTTGGACCGGTAGTTTTCGTGTGCGTAATTCCAGATGTCCAGATTGGTATTAAGATGGCTTTGTTAGTACCTATCTAGTCGTCTGAAAAGTCGATTGAGTAGAACTTGATGGTCTCAAGCAGGTTCCGCCCTCACAGTCCTTATTTCAAGTTTGCCGAGCCTGTAGGGAAAGGCTTGCTTTTACGAACTACTTTCCGACAGATGAATAACGATATTAAAATTCTTGCATTTGAAAGGAAAATCCCGTGCAATGTAAAACCCCAATATTTGAAAGCGAGGTCAAGAAATTTTAACACGCTTCAACAATGAAGTACTTTATATAGATGTCGACGTAGTGTCTATATTAGAATCGCAATATTTTTCTATAAAAGAGGATGACTAGCTAAAGGAAAATATTGATACGATGAACTAGTAGTAGTGTCATAGGTAATGATAGCGATTATTCCATGAAAACACAAGCTTAATGTAGGCCCGTCCAAAATAGATAGATGGATAGTTAGGAAAAAACTTTATTTTCGGGAACAAGTTCAAATAATGGAAACTCAATTGTGGCTAACAAAAAAGGAATCGTTACAAACAAAGTAAACCAGAGGGTCATTCTCAACTAAAAAAAAAAAATAAAGCATACTGGGTTGCTCAATTAAAATAAAAGCTCTAAATTAATGCATACGAAACAACCTACTGTTATGTGTATAACCCATCACAAAAGTATAATATAGAATATAATAGAAATTAATTAATATAAAACGACTATATATTGGTCGGTAAATGTAAGGAGCCTTCTTGACGGCAATTAAAAGGGATGTGACGGACAAGCAATAGCCCTTTATGTTATTATATATACATTCTTAGGTTTTGGATTCTTAAAAGTTTACAGTAGTTGGTTCTGCAAATGGAGCTCCATACTTAAGGTTATGTGTAAAAGTTATGGCTGATTTGTAGAATAAAAGTTTCGGGACTTAACTGAGATTTGTTTGTTAAAATACGGGAACATTTTGTATATGATTTATTTTGCTTTGTCACTTTTCCTGTCGATATGTTCTGTGTAGGTTAGGGATCTGTCTAGTGTCGCACATAGATATTGGACTGATTTTAACTACGGGATACGAACAGAGTTTATAGAAACATGATAAATGATTTGTGGCCTGTGATTTGTGAAAATGATAGTTTACGACTTACTTTGATTGATTTTCAAAATCTAGTTTTGAAAATATTTGTTTATGATGTGTTTTTGCTAATATTTTGTTGTAACCAGTTTAAATGTCGCCATCATATAGAGAGCTGTCTTTATGATGTAATATTTATTGTTGTTTGTAAAAACAAATGAGTTATCTGTTCGTTCATTTTTTTTAGGACTTGGTCCTGGAATATTTATTTTTTTAATTCTATTCTAATCTCTTGAGGAGTTATAATATGGCCTGGCGTTGATTTTTGCCTTAAAGGCATGACTGTAACCTTCCTAGAACCGATATAAGTGAAGAAACAGCTCCACTTCAAAAAAGTGTTTGAGGCATACATCCTGATGGCAGAACGTGGTGACCATCAGGAAATGGTACCCGACGAGGACCGATAGAACGGTAAAGGCATTAGTCTGAAGGAGTATAAAAACTGGTGAAATACCGGCGAGAGGACAAAAGGGCTGTGGTGTCGCAGCGATGGGAAATGCCCGGCGATTGACAGATATCGACGTGACCGTGCCCTCGCTTTAGCACTCGCGGTAACTCGATAATGTCTCTCCGGCAACAATTCGATACAACGTCGCCGATTCCGGCGCACACGTTCTTATTGTATTTACTGTCCGTCCATAGCTCACGTCCCTGCCTCTTGTCACTGGTTCACTGCCCAGTCCTGTCTGCCATAGGGGGACTTGCGAATAATTCCAGATTCGATCCGAGTCAGGTGCTGTGGATTCGCTTCGCGGTGATGTGGGATCACACATGGAGCCTTTGCAGTCCGCTACTTTCATAGTTTTGCCACATCCCGGGAAAGTCGCCCACCATATAAGGAGGGGGGGGGGCAGAGCTCCGTTTTTTCGTAAATTCCTTTATTACCCAAATCAATTCCTTACCCATGGAATGCACAATCTCCCCACTCTTGTTGGAATATACTGGCTTAAACTTTACGTTAAACTGGAATCTAGGTTAGGCCAATTTAAGGCCTCATCGGAATAGCTTTTTGTTTCCTCAAAAAAGTTCTATAAAACATCTTTACAGTAAAAAATGAACCATCTTGCAAAAAGAGAATAGAAAACAAACCACCAGGTGGTGGAAAGGTCTTAGAAAATTCTTTTAGAATCTTAATTTGTAAAAATCTTTGTTTTCATTTTATTAATATTTAATAAAAATCGCATCAGTATGGATGAATATTAGAAACGACAATACCAATTAATAATCTCCGGGTCGGTATGGTAGTCCTCTCTTTGCCAATCAGTTTGCAATTTACGACTTTAAGCGATGGTGTGATGACTGATGAATGATGCACTCTTCGTAGGCTGGTCTGTCAAACTAGATAAGTAGACACATACGGGTCAGCTTGCGGGTAATGCCTTGCGATTGTTTTGGCGTCATTCCATTCGGAATTTATGTCTTCTATCGTTTTAATCCTAAAGATGCCAAAAATTTAGTGAAACGTTGCCAAAAAATAAATAAATTTGCTGGAGAAACCTAAAGCTTTTCTTGGAATAAACTTTAATAATAATAGTAAATAATCTGTTACTAGTTTTGCGACTACAGGAAATCCACCCAATGCCTCCTTTTCCTTAGCCTCAGGAAGGAGAATCTGCAGTTAAACTCAGGGGATCCCTGAATTTTTTTTTCTGATTCAAACCAAGTCAACCACATTAATAATAATGCTTATAAAGTGTAGATTGTGTGTTTTAAATACTCTATAAATAAAAGAATGATGGCGTATTGTAAATATGGTATGAATGAGTTCATCACAACTATTTTTTGCGCATTTTAGGGCGCACTGTAATTGTATTATTAATTTAAAATGAAGACGTCTAGGATCTAGCCGCTAGTGAGGTTTGTATTTCGATTTGATTTGTATTACGCATTATCGAAAATCACTGTTTAAAAAAACGCATTTATTTTGAAACACAGCTGTGGACCATTAAATTTGAACGGACGCTAAAAATCTCCCACTTGATAGATAATTACCAATTAAAATGATAGCAGCAGCTTTACCACCGGCTATCTCCAGAGCTGTTGAGATACTTGAGGACGGGGGGGGGGTCACTAAAAAACCGCGGATGCCGCCCCCGGAAAAACCACCATAAAACGAAGCGAGCGAGGAAGAAAGAGACCGGCGACAGAAGAGCGGCCGGGTTGTTTACGATCCAATAATGGAAGCGAACGATGAAAGCTTTATGTCTAACGTTACGAGACACTTGCAATTAGCCCTCATTTCATTGCCTTTACCTCATTAGGTGAGCATTCCTCTCTAAACCAGGGCAGTTAACAGGCGAGGCTGCTCAGTACAGTGCTCTCAGATCCAATTTAACCATTACGGTGGCCAATTTATATTGTAATAACTTTGCAATAAAATCACTCGCATGTAATAGATACATAGTTTAGAATATTTTTGAGCAGGTATATTTCCAATTACGAATACGAGCCGTGCTGTTTTTGTTGGACGTTGTGGATTAGGTCGAGAGTTCGGATCTAGATTTCGTTAGATTTGATAGCTGACCCTTAAAACCGTAAAGTTAAGGAGGCTTTTTAGTCATGTACAAGGAAGTTTTGGGAACAGGTAGAAGAGTTCATCTTTAGGTGTAGTTTTGAAAAGTGTGACAGTTTCTTGGGAGGAAACAATTCTATTCTCAGGTAGCAATCCATCAGCCACATTAAACGAGCCTCGAGAGTGGCCGCCATTAAAGGGGGCACGACCGTAGCCAAAATGGGAGAAGAGATTTGAACATGCGGAGGTTATAAAGGCTTTTTAGTCATCATAGTACTGTAGTGGACGGAGGGTTGCAAGAAAGTATTCCAACTTGGAGTATAGCCGTGAATGATTGTAAAACGTGTATAACTACTGCTTTGTTTGATATCAAGGAGCATGTGGTGAAAGGAATCAAATTAAAAATGACGTCCCAATCAATAATATGTATTGCTAATTTACTGGACCATAATTCCAAAAAAATCATTACAGTTCAGTCTTAACGAAGCACTTATTCGTGTGATGCATCATACTACAATTGATTGATAACAACGGTGTGTATTCATTATGGTTATGTAGATAAGTAGTCATCCTCTTACAATGAGCCAACACTAGTTGTTTATATATTTAACATATTTAAACTTATTTAGGGAACTTATCAATGTGATGTTGAGACAGTACGAGGACGAGAGCAGAGCCTCGTCTCCCCGGAGATGGAGGAGCATTGGAGGCACCCCAGTCCCACATGTCTGGAGGTGGTTAATAGGCGTTATGTATAGTCCAAACCACCTTATACACTTTATACATCGGTGCAATCCACCGATGTTTTCATTTTTATACACACGGAAACGTCCAAATCCTCCCGTACCTCTGGGCTAACACGTTCTGTGAGACCAGTGATGTCCCCTTAGCCCCAGAAGACTCAAGGATACCCAGGACATCCAATCAGGCAGTTTGGTTTCTACTTATATGAAAAAGTTTGTTTGTTTGAGTGTTCGCTATACAGCGATAAAGCGATCATTTAGCATGAATGGGAGCGTCATAAAAATTATCTTTATATGAAATTTCTATTTAATTAGGTTAAAAGCGAAAAAAAGGTGGAGTTTTCAATTTTTTTGCCTCCTAACTTTTCAAGCTACAATTTTCGATTTCATCCTACGTACTGAAATACCCCATATTTCTTCTGCTCTAACATAACAGCGGTTAGTATTCTTGAAGTGTTACCTCTACCAGAATGTCCATTCCTCCATTCCATCCTAATCCGTATACTAATGCTCTCTACTCCCAAACCCAGCAACCCCAAAATGACGTCGAAGGATGAGGTTGCTTCGTGACTTTCAAATCAACTAACATTTTCTTTATATGTGAGCTCTGTGGTAAAACTACCAAGGTGACAAGTAAAGTGGTTTGGTATAGTGAGCCTTATCCCACCAAAACCTCACAAAACCGTACATACTAAAGTTCTTAACACCTTCTAAAATACAATCGAATTCAGTGCGTGTAATCATTTCAATAAAAAATTGTTGCCCAACTCTAAAAAGCGATGTTAACTAGCTTTATGGTATTTTAAATTGTTGTTTAAATAAATTCTTTAATAAATCAATAAATCGATGTTATATTAAATATTATCCAATTTACCGTAAACAAAATTAAGCAATATAAATAAGAAGAAAGTGTAGTATCTGTTCTTATCAGCTTAATCTCTGGTACGACTCCCATCGGGGGTCCAGAAGATTAAACTGATTTTTGGGAAATAACGGAGTGCTAGGGGCTTGTTCCACCTCTGTCACGGGTTGACCCGGTATTGCAGTACCTCCGGGAACGGCCCATATAAATGAAATCACTGACTCAATTAATTAATTTAATTGAGTCAATAAACAAAACAAATGACTGTAATGTGACAGCTATACAAAGTAATTTCGGACATTTTTATATAACACTCGTTAAATGGCGAGGCTGGTTAATGGAGCCTGATGTTTAAAATATTGGGCTCACATCCTAATGTATCCCTCATAGGGTGTGGAGCACCCATCGGCATCCACGGTTTGTCGCCGTCTGTGTCGTACGTCATTACGCTACAAGCACCCTATGCAAAATTACATAGCTAGCTGCTAGTTAGACGCCGATATTGGGCAGAAGGGTAGCACTTTTCCGCGGCAACAACCCACATTTCATTATGTAATGGAGAAGCCGGCGCTGACGATGGTTATCGGCGTCACGAAGCGCGGGTCCACTACCCGATATTTTACACGGACGCCTAGTACAGAGCTGATGAGGTTCGATCCCTGCACAGGTATGTGAGACCCTGGCGGCTAATGACTCCGTGCCGGTCGTGAGCTCCCGTCAAGTGCTAAAGCCCGCACAGATGTAATCAGGAACCAAGCAGCTCAATCTCCAAGCCTTGGTAATTTCCAATGACACGTACCTACATGACCCCACGTACTCTCCATTCAGCCGCCCCACTCCCGCCTTTCCCACACCGAATCGTCCATCTCAATGGAATCTCAGCCTTTCTCAAGGTGGTTCATTCAGCCGGAGGGGAAAAGAATGGAATTATTGATAAGTGCTCAAGTTTTGAGCTCATTCAGCCTTTGGGACGCTCCTTTCAAGCAGATTTCTGTCAATCAACTTGTGCCTTTGGATCTGACAAACCAACGTTCTATATAGGTTTTCAGTCTTATATGACCAATATCATTCTCTATATTACATATAGTGTATATTATATCGCCTCTGCAGCAAAACTTTATTTTTTATCCAATATCCACGCAATTATTTTTACAACGCCACCTTCAATATGTTTCATAAAAATGGGTAAAAATGTGAACCACCAATTTGAAATGGCTTCTGAGCTGTGACTTGAGAAAACTTAGTAGTTAGTGAAACCAATCGTCGTATTTCCCTTCTCACAAATCTGCTTCCTGTGACCGTTCTTTTCTTTTCCGGTTCACAAACCATTAGGGCTACGCTCCCATCAATGTTTGTCGTTCAACTCTGAACTTAGACTTTGTCGGTTCCATTTATCCAGCAATTGATAATTGGCCATTATTATTTTTTCTGTTTACTGTTTTAATTTCCTATCTTAATAGATTTATTTTCTTAGTTGGAATTGTCAGTGAATGTCATTCACCTTTACTCAGTCATGTTTTTGTTTTAATATTTTGCTATTAGTTCATTGTAACCATCATATATGCATATAGGCTCTGTTCTGTTGCTATGGTAGTCTTATCAGCGTGATGTTATGTATTTTTTTTTGTCAGCTAGACATATTTATTCGTCCCTTTTAACGATTCTCAGGGAACAATGTCCCGGAATGTTTTTTTTTTAATTATTTATTTCAATGTGTTGTGTGATATACCTTTCAAATTAAAACGAACGCCATCCTAAGAGGAACATCCATACAGGCAGATAGAAAAAATGAAAGATAATCTCTTCGGGGACATCAATATAGATCTGTTATTAAGAAATAAAACACATTCTGTCTCTTGACCCAAACCATTTCGTCGACTATGCCGTCATTCTCAAGGGTTCGAGCTAATTGTGACTATTATAATGCTTGCCGCTCTATCAAACGGCGCACAGTGTTCTGAATCCTGCCATGCTTGGTATTCGGAGCTGCGACACCGATAGTGATTTTATTTTATTAGATTTTAGTTTCCACCTATTTACGAATTTAATTATTTATAATAATGTTGAATAATAATTATTATTTAATTGTATAAAATAAGTTACTAAAAATGATAAGTAAAAATGTTTTTTCTTAAATACTCTTCAGAATGTAAAGTGCTAGATTAACAGTGCAAGAAAATAAATCATTATAAGCGCACTTTTTTTTTGTATTCACAATTAATTTTCTCTTTTACATATACTTAGTAAAATTACAGATTTACAACATTAGGCTGATGAGGAAAGCTCGGAGAGAGCAAACACCCAACATTTCTCCACAAAGTATACTCCCATTATCATGGCAGCAAACGAACAAGGGACATATCGTTACTGAAAAATATACCCTACAACCTAGCATAAATTCGCGATGAAGCTTGAAGAAAATTGTCGTTACTTTTCTAAATTTCAAGTATCCGATAAAAAATATGCCTCACTTTAGATATTTTTTTCTTCAATTACATTTAAAAGTGTTGAATTTGTTTGTTTGTCATTAAATGTAAATAGTATTTATCTTGTATTTCTAGGTATATTGTAAATGAGCTTAGCAGAAAAACGTCTTTGAGTAAAAATTGTCTTGCATCCGTGGGCTGTTAATGATGCCAGAACAGTGAAGTTGAGAACAGGACCATCCGAAAATCTAAATTTTTCTCTAATAAGTCATAGGCATCCAACTGAAGCCCAAAAGAGAGATCAGCTTAAATGAAAAAAAAATTGTTTGTACCATGATAGGAGAAAGATCTGGAGACAGAAGTTGTTTTATTTCTTAACACCCACACTCTCAATAGATCTGAAATTAATTTTTTGATATTGACCATTAATAAGCGTTCAAAATCATCCTCGCTCTTTTTAACTGACAAAATAAAAATCGTGGAAAACACTTAGGCCACGTGAAACGTTCTTAAACATCTACATATAAAACGTTTCAGATATAGACATTACGTGAAAAAAGAGAGTTGTTGGGGTCGTGAGATGACAGAAGGCAATTGTTTGATGCACATGTGGAGATAGAGGACATGAAAAAAAGCAGTAAATATGAGGGGGCGGTTTCGGGGGACGGGGGGGGGGTGGTTGGCATGACGTGATTTGCTGTCTCCCGGCACAGGTATGAGACCTTTTTATTTCACCCTAGGCCCTTTTTTAGCTCGAGTAAACTCGCATGACACACAGTATTTCTTTTTCATGAGTTATCTTCGTGTCCTCGTAAATATAACTATTTTTAAACGCTCTTAACGACCGCTTCGTTCTATCTACAACGACTTTATTGAGTCAACAATAGTCTCCTTGGTACCTAGGAAACCCTTATTTAGCCCTAAGCTACTAGCTACCGTAAAAATAACAGTTTTCAGCAACTTAAGTACTAGTTTTATTTCTTTATTTTGTTTATCTTGAAGAGCTTAATTTTTGGGTTGTAGCGAAAGGAAACAAGATTTTGAAAACTCAATCGTTTTGAAAATTTAAGGAGTTGAAATAATATTGTACATTAAACGTATTACCAGTCTGTTAATGTCTCTGGGAACAAATTTTTAAGATGCGTACAATTGTATGGTATTAAAAATTGTACTTTTCACTTACATCCCTATGATTAAGACCCTATGATACGAATAAAAAATATTATTAATAATAAAACGTAATTCTATTTTATAATTGGGATTCGAACTATTCCTGCATAGGCAAGAAGGGGGCGGTAACCTAATTATTTTTATAAAAAATAAAGATACTTAAATTTTTATAAAGTGTTTACTGCAACTAATTCGCGGTCATACCCTATAATTCTAATTCACAAAATAATTAATAATCATTCAGCCAATAAACTGGTCTTATAAGTAGTTAAACGATATCAAAATCGGAAAAGACAATATTAACACAGTTTCAAACGTTTCCTGACGAATCAGTCTGAAACGTCATTGCGACGATCAAATTTATAAAAGGTGAATTAACCATTAAAAATGAAAAAAAATATAATCAGTCCTTGTTTTATACATTTCTTATTTTAAGGTAATTTTATGTGGCGCATCTCCGTGACCACCGTATCGCCGTGACGTTTAATATTTATTAAAAAAGAATCGAAAGCCGCAATAATTCTATTAGGATGCCAATATTAAAATTTTTCTAAGTACGTCACTTTTTGTGGGGATGTGTAGATTTTAAAAAAACCACTCTTTTTAGGGCCAAATAAATAATAATAAAATCTAAGTATTGAAAAATCTGGCCAACAAATAAGAAACATCACATGACGTTGTAAGTATAGTCCAGGCATGGCAGAGCAGAAACTAATAGGATGACCATTAAGAGCTAAAGCTGGAAACTTTACAAAGGTTCTGTTGCTAATAGGCTTAATTTGTTCTTATTTGCGTAGGCGATGATCCGCGTTTGGTCTTGCTGAATTCAAATAAACGCTCCTAATAATTCAGGGTTACGGCATTGCCGCTAAATTTGTTAGTGCCGTGAGACCTAACAAAGCCATTTAACAATAATAAAAGACCAATTACAGATCTAGAAGAAAACATTTAGAAATATAAATAGGGCCTTCAGTAATTGTCTCTGAAAATCATAAAAATTAAATTTCTAAGAATACTTTTATATGGACGAAAATCGCTTACAAAATCTCTCACAAAAAGATCATTTTTCACACAGCTTGAATTCAGCGGAATAAACTTCCTAACATTGTATGAATGCCTTCTCATTGTATGAATGTTCGATATTTTTCAAAGGTTTCCTGTACAGCTAGCACCTCAAGAACTATCATCTGGAGAGCTGGAGACTAAATTCGACAAGTGAAGGGAACGCACCGTGACCGCAAGGAATTGTCCGATGCATGACCGTTTTCTTCTCTGGCCTTCCATTTATAGAACTGCTTCTCTCACATAGGAGTAAACGAAAAATCATGTACCATTACAGGTCACCGGAGGTTGAGGAAACTTGAGCTCGTACAGGAAAATATTCGGAAAATAAAGATGCACTAAAATATTATCATTTGTGGTTTAATTAGTTAAAGGTTAAGTCTAATTGTGCCTTCCATAAGTTTGTATTCCTATTTGACAAGCACTTTGAGCAGCCATGCTGACATTATGAAGTACTGCAAAAACAAATACTCTCTCACAATAATATATGTATATATGACAGTTATACTAGACTAGATTACATTTAAACATTCGTCCAAAATCAAACTATTACCCATTAGCTGAAAATCTAATGCATAAAATCATACCTCCCCCCCCCCCCCCATTAAATTACCAAATAAATGGAATAAGCCACTAATTTAAAACCATGCAAACATTCTTACTCAAAATAATACGCAAATACATATATATATACTCGTATAATGGTAAATGTCCTATAAACTAATCAATAATTAAATTAAAATTTACTAAATACATGTTTGATCTATTTATTTACTATAATTTTAAGAAATATATATGCAGGTTTTTATTGACGAGTGTAACCTATTGATTAATTTACTATTTTAATGGGTGGTTAGGTTTTATGCATGCTTTTATATTTCGTGTCAATAAACGCAATCATTTTGAATCTGAAAGTAATTATGGTGGAGGCCGGTAGTTAATACTTTGTTAACATTAAAATAATATTGTTTATTACATCTAATACACTTTATCGTGTAAATCTTTCCCCGTCAGAACTAATAGAACAACATTTCGATAATGGCTATTAAAGTTGTTTTATTCGGCTTCAGGTAATGAAGATCGTGGGGCGGTAGGACGGGGTAGATTACTTTTGTCGAATAGGCTTTCGTTTTTTTTTTTGTGTTATCGTTTTGTCCTATTATCGTGTCCCCTTGGTTTTTCTTTAGTGTGCTAGCGTGCGAGATCACTCATGGCGGTAAGAAACGATTTTCTCTTCACCAAACTTCGTCCTATAATCCTCTGATTGCTGTCCTGACTCACTTATGTCTTTTGGATTGAATGTGACAAGTAACATTCTCTTCAGACATATTATTATTTTTTTTCCTTGCACTTTATGTCATTTTATGTAGTTGTCAGAGACTGTGACGACAGCACCTATGAACTAAAAATATAATAAACTTAATTCCTAAAACTAATGAAATAACCACTTATTTATTTATATGAAAGAAAACAAAAAAAAACATACAACTTAAATACTAATTTCTAGTGGACCTTAAGGATAAAAAGAATGTCTCTATGTGTCTTCTTTCTAGGTGAAACATTTCGCATATCTTTTACTAATTAACTAATTATTGTTTCTACTCTTACAATTTTCAAAAAACCTTCGAGTACTTTATTTAAATAAGTTTTAATTAAAGTAAATGCCACTGGTCGAATCATGAAGACATCTCTCCTTTATTTAGTCATGTCTTTTCTATCATGTAGTCGGGAGAAATTGTTGATTTTTCTAGACTTAATATTATATTGATTTTTTATGAAGTCAAATCATGAAGAATAAAAAAAATTGTATTTATACGTCTTCTCACAATTTATTTTTTAAAACATCGAATGCTCGGCTTAAACTGCCATTCTCAATCAAATTTTATGTTCAATATCAGCACATCAAACTTTTTTTATGAGTTTTATATTATTTTCTTACTAACTGCATATCACATTTAATCTCGAAAGTAAGGGCGTTAGATAACTTTGTTACAAGCACAATTAGAAATATTAATAACTCTGTTTATACTATTATGCCAAATTTCTAAAATATATTTTTAATATATAATTTATTTATATTTTATTGAATAATTTTCGGTTCATTATATTTAATAAACATGCATTTTAAATTGTTTATTGTTGAATTTCCTTTTGGAACTCAATTAATGCATGTGATTTTTATATTTTTGATTTAATTTTATTATTAGTATTAATTTATTTGTTTTATCATTGATCATGTAATGTTATGATATGGAAAATTCTGAAAAAATCAAATCTCAAATTGTGAATATGAAAAATAATCGTATGTTAAATTCTTGTTTTATTAATTTTTTTATTTATTATTATATTTCATAATATTTAATAATGGTTCATGTTAGGTTAGGTAGTGTTGGACATATAATCATCTTACTTTTCATACCATTTTGATATATAGAGCTTAATTGATAACGGGCTAAATTTGAGAGCTAAACAAATATATTTTATTAATTATAAATTCCGATTAATGATATGTTATGCGAATATTTTAACAAATATTTTGAGGAATGCTTTTATAGCAGAATAACACAAAAGAATTTATGTGAAGACATGCATTTCTTATCCTGATCTAGTAACTTACTAATGCTACCAAAACCACAATTATTCTTGTTATTTTGAGGGTGATTTGCACAGTTCAATTATTTGAACAAAAATATCTAAAATTTCATAAAACAATAAACCTCTCCCCTTGCAAATATTCACATGTTCCTTTGTGACTTTACAAACAAATATCAATATAGATCGGGGCTTTCTTTATAATTGAAACTGGGCACACTGATTTATTTATTAATATATTATAGTCATAACATGATCTTGTTATAAATTATATATTATGCGTGGAGATAATGCGATAGTGTCTGCAAATGGGTGAGTATGGTTGCATGGTAGAAATCCGCATTCCATATCCCAGCTGAGCGACCATTGTCTTCGGACCGTTAGGTTACACAAAAAGTTTTATGAATGTTATTTCTGACTAATTAAATAAAGATTTATAATTTATTCTAATTAGCAAATGTTTGCATTGTATGCATATATTTTAAAGAGTAGAAAGCGGTTTTTATTGAGTGAGCCCGCGATAGCTGAACTTGATATTATTTTGTAAATTTTAGAATGTTAAAAAGCACTTAGCACGTTTAACAAGCCATAGAGTTTTTTTAAACATCCACAGCCCATTTCTGCAGAACTAACTGTAAAGAATAACCTTTATTCGATATTTTCTAACGATTCACGTTTATACGAGTGAACTCTTTGAACGGTACGCTTTTTTGGGGGATAAAAAAATTACAGTCTACCCTAATCATGAAATCGGTAATTTTTTTTTTCTTTCATAGCCACTTTTAATTTACAGATAATTATATGTAATTATAGATCCTCAGGCGAATCTATTTACAAATTATTTTTGTATTTACTGTAGCATCGCTACATTATATACAGGTTTTGTTATTTTATAAAAATTATATAATGAATAAACAATTATAATGATAAACATTATATAAACTAGACAAAACTGACTAATAAAGGTGATGGGGCTCACCTTTTTAATCAACCTTAAAACTAACTTACATAC
The DNA here is from genome assembly GCA_930367205.1 of Acanthosoma haemorrhoidale. Classification (NCBI taxonomy): domain Eukaryota; kingdom Metazoa; phylum Arthropoda; class Insecta; order Hemiptera; family Acanthosomatidae; genus Acanthosoma; species Acanthosoma haemorrhoidale. The sequence continues at coordinate 79,507,731 of OV884015.1, read as the reverse complement.
TAATTCTTAACCTAATGTTTCCCCGACAGTCTGTTGCCATCGATGCGGGAGTGGTGGTAAGGTTATAGTGTTAAACACTGGGTTTGTCAGGTGCTGCAACGAGTCAAACAACTTAATGTGTCTCCGGTGGATGAACTCACCCACCGACGGCACACCAAGCAACGGGTGCAGATCAGCGTTCTTCAACCTCTCGAAAGAGGTAAAGTGGTCGGACCACTTTTCGCATGATCCCATTCTGGAAATGTTGGAGACATTTGGCTGTATTGTCAGTCAAGTGGGTAAATAGCGGGGCACCGTACAGCAGAGCTGGCCGGAGGACACATTTATATATCATCAATTTAAGACGAAGCGACAGGTTGGGTGAAGTTAGCAAGTGCGATAGCCGGTAAGACCTTTGTCGTACTTTTTTTTATTTTATTACTAAAATGAGTAAACAAATGGAGATGTCTATCCATTTGTATACCCAGATAGTGCATTGAGAAAGCTGGTGAGTTCTCTTGCCCATCTATGCTATACGATTTTGGCAAGGTTTTTTCTCCTTTTGGAGGGAGAAGATTACGCAGTCGGTCGAGTATTTACAGTATGTACAATACATACGATGTAGACATATATACATAGTGAACCCCCCGAAATCACTTGCGTGAAAGTCACAACCCAGAGATGGGTGGGAACCAACTAAGCTTTTATTTCAAATAAATTAATTATTTTTGTAACAAAAAATTTCTAGATTTCTTGATCTTTCATGTTATTATATTCCAGGTTGGCTTTCTTGAGGGACTCTTATTTACCAAACTCATACGTTTTAAAAGAGGAAATCGTGACCAGAAATTACTACAATTGAAGCCGCTACTTTCCCTGTGAATTGATCCCCATTAAAACACCACAAAAATAGCTTCTAAGATTTAATTAATTTAAAATCTTATCTCTTCGTCCTGTTGGTGGTCATTTAATTGTAACTTTTACATAAGGTGTTCTTCATAAGTTTTGAAAAGAGGCCAGAGTTGTACTTAGAATGTTTTTTTTTTTATTAATTGACCGTAATTAAAGATTTACTAGAAACGCTCAAGGATTATGAATCTTTATAATTGTGATATAAATCATGACTGAGTTAACCCATAAAAATAACATCTAGTATATTATTAATGACCTTTAAGGTGAATGAATTGATATTACTATTATTAAAATTAATTTTTTGAAATGCCTATAGGGTTTCGGGGGGTAGGTGAGAAATTAGGTGAGATATAATTGTGCACATAAATTGTTCTTGATAAATGTAATTGTCTGAGAAAAAGTGTACCACAAAATGGCCAGCGCCTTGAGCAATGTACGGCCCTTCCCGCACAACGCAGTGGTAGCACGTAAGAGAATAAATTAAAATTTGACAAGCTTCTCACTTGCGTATATAATTTCTTTTATGTACCTCACCCCTACGGTTAATAAGTTAACACTATGCAATTGAAAAACTTTAATAACGACACGTAATCCAAGTCATTAAAACCACCGACATATTTATGTCCCCTAACTCTTTTTATTTTATTTTTTCCTTTTATTTATTTATTTTATTTTGTGTTAGTGATTACCGAACTTCTTTTTAACAGTTTTTTTTACTGGAGGGTTCGCAGGGTTGGGATTCTTCTCTACTCAGACCCAGGGCAATTATTGTTGGCAAGGCTGTTGTCACAAGATAATTCACCCGTGTCGATGAGACTGAAATAGGGGTAACGCAAAAACCTTGTACAAAAGTTAACCTTCTGAAAGTTTGTCGTTACTGCGTTTGTGGTCAGGAAACTCACAACTCAAGTTAGGGGAAGGTTTTTTTACCCAGTTTGCATATATGTTTGCGTTATGTTCTTGCCGCCAGAATGAAGAAGTCCAGGCATTTCTTTATCAGGCTGTACACATAGAGTCTGATGGTTACCCCCCAGCTGATGGGAACTCATTCCTTGATTTATTCATTTGACAGTAATAGTTGTTCAATTATTGTAATTGACATTCAATGGTGTAAATATATACTATAAATATGTTTATATACTATTTATAGATGTAACTATATAAATACATATGTACATACCCTAATTATAGATGAGACTATGTACATACATTTTTTATAGATGTAAATATATACTATAGATATGTACATACACTGTTTATGGGTGTAAGTATATACAACACACGTGTACATACACTATTTATAGATGCAACCATATAAATACATATGTACATACACTAATTACAAATTTTTTATAGATGTAAATATATACTTTAAAAATGTAAGTAAACTGTTTATAGGTGTAAGTATATACGATAGATCTGCAAATACAATATTTATAGATGAAATCGTTTGTCATACATACGTACATACACTATTTATATATGTAACAATTGTCAAGGGGTGCCCTTGAGTTGAGAAGAAGTTTCAGGGAAAGCCGTCTATTTTGCGTTAGCAGCTCGTTCAGCATTTTGCATTCTGCTTAACGCCTAGCCGAGTGGATTTGAGATCTTACTCCGGTACCCCCGAAGATGACCAGAGGCCGCAAGGAGTGGCATGCGTACCGGTTTCAGCACCTGCTCTACCCTCGGGTGAACGAACCGCGGGGTCAGAGGTGGCTACCTAGCCGAGCTAATATAATTATAGCGGTCCGCAGACCACTGGACGTGACCCATCACACATCTTAATATATTCCCATCATTGGCGACCGCCACTTTCTACATACCATCTCGTCATTACCCATCCTTCGGCTATCCCAGCTATTAATAGCGAGCCCTGCGGTTCCTCCTCAGCCTAATACATAATACCAATACACTACCGGCGGAGCTGTAATGGTCCGGTTAGGGCCGTCCGCGAGAGCTAGCCATAACTCAGCGGGTTTCTCCTCACAGACAGATCGGAACCTTCTTTCTAAGTAGTTAGTGATTTGAGCCTGAGCTTTCCAATCTAATGAGTAGCTCAGCGAAATATATGCCTGCTTCTCTTGTTGACTAACGGTTAGCGGGAGAAGGACCTTTCCAATCAAGCTGCCGTTTGCAGATCCGCGCCGAATTAATTTTTAATTTAGCACGCATACATTATTGGCCAAGCCTCGCAGTTCAAGCGGGCAGGATCTCAGGTCACAATTGGGATGGAGCGCCATGATCTGGGAGAACTATATTCTATTTAATATTCTTATTGTTCTTAGTCAAAAAGAAACACCTGTTTATACTGAGTAAAATAAATAAAAAAAAAAAAGGTTTTCTGTTATTTATATTACATCAACAGCCTATTAATGCATCCTCAGGACTTGAATTCATACAAATTACATACAAAGCAGTTAAAATAATAAAATATAAGATTGCCAACAACCTAAAGAATAATATGAGACATCTATGAATGATACCATCTTTAAATTCAAATTTTTTTCATTCATTCATTATCATCACACAGTATAGACTTTATTAGTCGGAGGACCACACTAGATAAAAATTCAAGTCAATGATACAAATTGTTTTTACTTTTAGCATCATCAGTCATTGAATGGCATCAAATGAAACTACCAAGAACCTTTATAAATTTTCTATTTGGTCGAAACATCAATTGAATGTACTATGCAAAATTTCCTTGCTTAGAGAACGAACTGTAATGCATCAAACATTCAAGGTATCGACATTAACAATTTTTTTAAATTAATTCCACTAAGATCCAACGGGTACACACTTTTATCATCAGGACGTTGAGCTCTTTAATCTTTGCCCTACTGAATTTCATAGAGAAAATAATTGAATTTTTAAGCACATATTTGTGTTGTTAATGACCCTTGTCATGTTGATGCATTTTTCACCTCATAATAATCAAGGATAATATGATCATGCCACGGACGAAACTAAAACTAATTGGGCTAGCAAAAAAAAAACACAGCAAATACCGTTTTCATGACTTTTTTTATTAATTATGCCCCACTAAAGTCCGAAAGTATGATGAATATTATCAATCAGGGCAGATATTTAATTATATAAGAATATATGTATGATGTAATTACCAAATGATTTATTGATTACCTTGGATTATTATTTCATGCGTTTGTTTTATTTTTAGCATCATCATAGCATTTTATTTGAATTGCATCAAATGAAACTACCGAATACCTCTATAAATTTTTTATGTCGTCGTAACATCAATTGAGTGTACTGTGTTTTTGTTTACAGGTCGAAAAGGTAATTCACAAAGACCTGAATAGACCGCTAGACGTCCAGAAAGACATAATAATAAACAGACAAGCACAGAGGTGAAAACATAAGAACTTCTGGTTTTAAAAAAAATCAACATTGAAACCGTGAAAATGGGTCTCAAAATTTTATCATGAGCCATTGAAAGAGATCGTCAAAATATTTTAAATCCTTAACTTTACGTCAAAAGTAAACTAAGACTATCGATTTGAAAACCTGCTCCATATTTTTTTTTTATTGTCAAAAAGAGGAAGAAATACAGTTTCTTAAACTTTCAGATATGTTCAGTTGTTTATGCACACATGAAAAAATCCTACAAGTTTAGGATATTTTATAGCCATAAGAATAATAACAATTTTTTTTCTCTGTTCTATTTTATGGCCATGCTTGTTTTACAAATGAGGATTCGTGGGAAACGTTTGGCAACGTATTCAAATTTGTCGTTGGATGGGTGTGTCTCGGTAAAAATAAAATACCTCATTAATAAACTTTCAAGTATAGACTCACATTAATGTAAAAGTCTTTAACAGTTAGTTCACTGCTCCCTCGCCTAGTTTTGAATAATATACTGTTCTTCCTAGGGGGTCTTCCTGATTCCTCCTCCTTAGCAGGAGAGATCTCAAGTGACAAGGGGAATTCCTAGGCTACACGTGACCGTGTACATTTTATGTATGCATAGTGAACACTGTATAAATGGAGGGTGAACATTTAGCACAATTATTGTGAGCCATTAAGTAACAGTTATTCTATATTTTTTAATAATATAGTTTTTGTAAAAAAAAAATTGAAAATATTATTTAACTCGTATGGATTTTATCAATTTTTGTAGATTATAATACATAACATGTACATAGTACGTATTATTAGGAACAGTGATAACAGTTGTAACCTAATAATCGCTGTTCCTTCATAGTGTTTGACTTGATACACCCTACCATGATGTCCCAAAGCAGGTTGTCTGCCACGTTGGGCTTTACATGAACGTTCGTAGGGATTCTGGGCAATAAGAGTGTCTTTATTTGGAAGTTGAATGCCAAGTTTTCGGTACCATTCTTTCCTTTTTCTTATTGTAGTGGAATAAGAAACCGTTTGATCAGATTAATCTAGACCTCAAATTCCTTTATTGTATGAAACAACTAATGCTTTAAATTCAAGGATGATTGTTAGCTTGTAGAATCAGCACTAAAGTCTTTTTTACTTGGTACCATGATGGAAGAACATAAAATGCCATATTTGCAAGGAAGAATTTTCAGTTATCAGAACATTCACTGCGTGGGAGGAAAAAAACAGATACACGTTAACACACGTGCATACACGTTAACAGATACAGAAGAAAAATGGGACGTAGTTGTTGCTGCTACTTTGCCTTATGTGCGGTGTTAATTTATTTTTTCGTAATTATTTTTAATCTGTACTCTTCTCTTTCCAGTTATCGTTGCTTGTATCGCAGCTCCATTACGTGGTTACTCCAAGAAACCGGAATTTAAGTTTGAATGATATCCTGCCCCTAGAGTTGATCACATTTTGTTTTGCCAATTTGTATATTTTCACCTTTCTCTGGCATCAGTCTAACAATTGTTGTAACCTAACTTCAATTAATATGAATCAAATTGTGTTTTTTTTTCTTTCCACGGAATCTTATTTGCAATAATATCACTAGCACTTTTACGATTCAAACTATTATATATTGCACTAACATATATCTAACTCTTCCGCATTTGGACGTCTGAAGGCAGGAGTAAGAACGAAGAACAAATAGCACCCTTGAGGGATAATCCCCAGAAGAAATTAACAGTTATAGCATTGCAAGAATTATGGTGATCTCCCACTCACACAATTGTTACATCTGCCTTCGCAAATGAGTTTTCCTAGATAAAAGAAAACGAATGAAACCCAACATGTACATGTTATGTATTATTCGGAACAGTCCAATGGTTGTTACCTAGCAATTGATGTGTCCTTAAAGTGACGAGATGGACCGTCGATTATGTCTCCTAAGTAGGTTGTCGGCCAGTTGGGGTTTACAATGAAGTTCTTAGTGATTGTGGCAGATAAATGTGTCGTTATGAGGATTGGAATGCCCCTGTGGGTTACTGTGGAATTTAATGTTCCGTTGTCTGATGCGAGTGTACATCGTGTAGGGTTCAGTTATGCCTTCTCTCAGTGTTATGCCTTTGTATGTCATTTCTAGTCGAGTATTCTTGAATTAAGATTCGAGTTTCTCCTAAGCTCTTAATAGTTGTAATTGGCAGGAACGGTGACATGCCTAGCGCTGGGATATGCTGATAAGTTACACCATGAGCAGGGCGGAATCGGTATAAGGAATGAACAGCAGACAGCAAACGGATATAGAGGCGACATTGAGGGAGTTAGACCGGTCCTAACTTGTCCTTTGATTCATTAGCCGTGTTGTTCCCCTTGTTCTCGGTCAATGTGGCTACCTTAATGGCACTGTGTGGGCACTCGGCAACAAGGTCGCTAAATTATAGCTCTTAGTTCTTTTTTCCCCATGTCCGTGTCTCCGGAGGGTGCAATGCTCTTTGCCGCGGTGCACCCTCCTCAGCTGCCAATATTGCGTGGGAGGAATACTTCACTGATTCGCTTATACCTTCCTCAACTGATGCAACTCACTGTACCCTCTGATTGTACTATAGTCAAAACGGTAGTAGTATTATAGTTAATACCTTTTGGGATTCAATGGTGATTTTAGGAAGTTCATCAAAGGAAATGTCGCGTTTTCATTGTATTTTTGTTATTATACACGAGCCTAGTGGTTTATACTGATTTCTGATCACCCAAGGATATTTCCTCTATGGGATGGGTCTGGTCGGGATGGATTTAGCCTCGTAAGGGTAAATGAGGAGTAATTGAATAACGAAATAGCGAATCCCACTAAGGGTAACCGCACAGTAGAGCGGCGATAAGTGGGGAAAAAAAAAACGGCAAACCTAAACAAACGCTCTTCAATAAAACCCCGCCTATAGTGAAGCGGAGAAGCTATAACAGTGACCCGATGAAACAAAGTTGTTTTCTTCACTACTCTCTGCCGGTTTCATTTATTAACATGTCGACTTTCGTGTTATCCGTATCCGGATGGTGGTCAATACTAAAAAAGGATTTCAGCAGGTATTTGGAAAGATATACCAAATAATTATTGTAGATTATTAAATTGTTATAAAAGTAACATTGTTTATTAAAAATATTTATTTAGAACACAAAAAACATACATTGTATACAAAACTGAGGTTGATAAGGGCAAATTGGACAAAGAGTTGTTGTTTTATGTTTTTTGTGCCTTTGATGAATCCGAACTAGGTCCGAACTATTGAAATAACATAATTTTCAGTCACTTCTTACGGCAATATCATTCTGACTACGTTAAAAATGAGATTTTAGTGTAATTATAGCCCGCCCTAATAATTTTGTGGCTAATAATTCTTATATTTTTATTATTCTTCGTTGATATTTTGTAAACGATTAATACATTTACTACTGACATTACTAAGAAAAGTTGAATGCCAAGTTTTCTGTACCATTTTAATCTTTTTCTCATGGCGGTGGCATAAAAAACTACTTAACCTGAATAATCTATAGCTCCATTTCCTTCATTCATGAAAAAAACGCTAAATTTGTCAAAAAAAATATATTATGGGTGAAATTAAATCCTGTTTGAAGAAAAGCAAAAATGTGTCGTTAAGCTCTTATTGGTGAATTATATGCTTTTAACTGCTATATAGAGTAAAATGTCTTAATAAAAAGTAATTTTTGTGGATCTATTAAATAGAGATATTTTACCAATTAAAAACAAAACAAAAACGGATAGTAATCCAAATCGTTAAAGTTTAAAAAGTAAATTTACGACTTGACTGAATCATATAAATACTTTAGAGCATTCTAAACTCATTTCCGCCTGGTTGCAAGCACTATATCATTTGTGTTTATACAAGCTTAAAACCCAACATCTGTGCATCCAAACAAATGTAAATATGTCCTCGAATATGTAAATAAAAGTAATCAACATCGTCGTTCGGTTGCTGCAATATCGATGCGAGTAACAAATCGAAAAATATTACCGACGACAAAAAAATACAATGGTTTCCGCCTATAGATTTAAAGCTTGTGTCGAGGTTGGAGTACAGCTGAATTTATTGATACCCGTCTATTCTATCGGTAATTTATTTATTTTGTGTAGGACGGGAGAATAATATGCTGTGGGAAAGAGAGTGCCCGGAGACAAAATGATTTAGGTCCTGTGGAAGGAGCTGGGCTGTTTTAAATTCACAATTTTCTGTTTGGCTCCTGGCTGGAACCTCTTGACCCGGCGTTCCGAGACCAAATCCCACGTCACAGTATTTTTTAATGGCGGATAATCTGAATATATTGCGCCCTGACCTTCGCACTCCGCTGATGACGGTATAAACCTGCACCTTTTAGCGGATGGAAGGAGGATCGGATAATGGTCTCCTAGTCCTGTCTTAACGGTCGTGTTCCTGGAAGGTGATGTGACCCTTTTAACAAATGATAGTAAAATTATTGCTCAATGAAAATCTAAACATTACTAAATTGTACTGGGATACCTACGTTAGTGTGGTTTGATTTGTATCTACACCCTCCGATCATACCTAGTTTCCTATAATACACAATCTATAGCTCCCACCTGATATGTAGGGCTGTGGTGCATCCTGAGCCGAGCCTCTGCTAACGTTATTGAATTATCTCGGGATCTCATCGGTGGGGTCCAAATATTTCATTGATTGCGTTGATGGCCTAAGGATTTTAAACCGAAATTAATTTCTCAAAAAACTAACACACTTTCTACAGTTGTCTGATCTGGATGACTACTTACCATAGAAAAATCACATTTCTAAAGAATATAAAAGTGATTGCGATTCGACATACAAACAAGAGCTTTATTAAGGCTGAGTTGTATTATATTTTTGGCATTATGTTTTAGTAAATTAGCACCACATAATACTATTAATTATGACCTCAACATCTTTGGCTCGATACCATATGATAGGATAATATTAAGGATTATAATATTATTCACATTTTACAATCATTCGTGGCGATGCTCCGAGTTGGGATAACAGTACCCAAGCCACCAAAACTTCGTTTGTTTCCTCCTCTTCAGTACGATCATGACTAAAAGGCCTCCTTATCTTAATAACCTCGTCCAATTCAAATCAGCTATCAAATCTCAGAATATTAGGTACTGTCCATCCGACTTGTGTCTCCCATCCCACAAATCAGCCTTTCTTTTCTTACCCTGCCACAAACATCGGGCTTCTTTTCCGATCAACAGTCGTCATTTGCCAACTCTACCAATCCTTAAGTCTAGTCTCCCTCTCAACCATTCATACTTCTATTCAACCGTTCTACTTCTTCTTTTTATTTATATTTCATTGTCTTCCTCTCCTATTTTATATTATCCCAGCGAATTTTCATTCTTTTTACCCTGGTAATAATTCCAATCCCAATTTACAATCATTAATGAATATCATTAATCTTATTATTATATCATTTATAGTTATTGTTTTAATATTATTATATATATAAACAACTTTATTATGATGAAATTACAATCTGCCTTAATACTTAATAGGCAATAAATAATTGAGATAAATGTTTTCATTCATACCATATTTACAATTCATCATTCGCTCGCACATTCATACAATATTTACAAACATTTACAAACAGCCCAGGGTCCCCCCAAGTCCACACGGTTGTTGCCTCCCTCGCATGCGAAAGAGGAAGCGCAGTCATGGGAAGTCCCCCAGCCACGAATACGAGCGAGGCTGACGAAGAGCGCGAGAGCCACATACGCTCAGGACATGATTGGAGAAACTGGCCAACGCCAGGACTCCCACTGTTGCGCATTTATAGGAGGTCACGAGGCCACTGCCGTTTCAGTCTCCGAGGAGGATTATAGGGATGAGTGGATCAGTACAATGACTGTGCTGCGGGATTAGGGTTGGATAGGTTCAAGAATGTAGGGTATATTCAGATGATTATGAAGGGTTCTGTTGCTGACGTAATAAGGGGCATTTACTATTGTTCTCAGGACTTTTAATTGAAAGGATTGGATGCGCTTGATGTTCGACTTTTTTTGCTGTCCCCCATAGCTGTCTATTCCGTATGTCCAGATTGGTTTAAGTATAACCTTGTAAATAAGTAGTTTATTTTCTATTGAGAGATGGGATGTCCTTCGAAGTAGTCTGTACAGTTGTCCAAAGCATCTGTTTAGTTCTTGTCTTTTTAGCCTCGTGTGTGGGTTCCATGTCAGTCTTTTGTCGAGATGGAAGTAGGCTTCCTTACTGTCTCAGACACAGGGAGAGGAATCGAATTGAAAAAGACTAGTGGACAAGACTTGCGACAAAGGGTGAAGGTAATGTTGGAGCATTTTGCTTCATTGACCTTGATTCGCCATTGGTTGCACCAATACTCGATCTCATCAAGGTGTTTTTGAAGGTTTTGGGATGCTATATCAGGGTCTGAGTGGGATGTCAAGACTCCAGTGTCATTTGCGAATGTTGCCAAGAAGGTATTGGGGGTAGAGGGGACATCAGCAGTGTATAGGTTATAGAGGATGGGACCCAGGACAATTTTATTATATTGACTAATTTAAAAGTCATCACATATGTACATACGCCCATTATTATAGGTATTTTTCTTAATTTCATTCAGCAATGTAAACTTTTTTTGCACCATTTTGTTATTATTAGGGGACAATGTCATAGGCTAAAGTCGTTTTTTATTTCATTTAAATTATATTTTTCAAATGTTTCATGTATAGGTACAGCCAAACTTTTAGCCAAAATTATATCTCTCTGTGTGCGATTGGGGTTGCAAAAAATCTGCCATCTCAATTTTATTGTCTGTTCTTATAGACCACTGAATTCCATAGCTAAAATTAATGTTATTGATCTTATACAATTAAAATACAACATGATCTTAGAATCGAAACCTCGCTCAATATAATGGGAAAATATTGTTTAATGAATAACTGTTTATACTTTTTGCTGCCACCATTTGTCAGGTATTGAATGACACAACCAGGGAATATATGCTATGTTAACCACTGATGCAGTTAATGTTGGAAATGTGATTTTAACAGTAGTTTGATGGATTTTTGTAATTATGGTCTGCAGCAGTCTTATTGTGTCGTACAATTTATTGATCAGAATATTAATTTATTTATTAAATTCCACGCAACATAATTGAAAAATACTTGTTTTTCAATATTACTTAATTAACTAATGACCCGTGATTCATAGAGTTGACGTTAATGTACGTGTCCAAGTCACCTTTAATTAATTATTGGAGGTGACTTTTTACAAGCAGCGTCAGTATAAATAGTATTACCAAGTATTATATTCACAGCATTTACATGATTCGTTACTCCTTTATTGATAATACTCACTGATTTTTCCACGTGTAACTGAGTAAACCCCGAAATCAAAAGAAATTGAGAAGATTCTGGAATCGAACAACTGTTATAATGACTGTGGACTGTAGAGAGAATATTTTTTGTTGCAACTACTCTTAATTGGGCTACTGTTGTGCTAATAAATAAAATCCAAGGAACCGTGTACCTTATTAATGAATGAGAAAATAAATCATACTAATTGAGGCATAATTAATCGGAAAATATCTAAAGGCGCATGTAAATGAACCGATAAATTATTAAAATATGAATATTTTATAGCTATATTCAAATTTTCACTGTTAAAAATTAAGTTAGAATCACTTAAAATTATTTTTTTTTCGTTAATAACCACGCAGTTTAGAAACCATATCGGTGAAGGATGTTACCAAAGGGTATGTTACCAGAAATAGCTACCCTTTTCTTATACCCATCAATCTATAAATGGCATTACATTATGTAACGTATATAACATGCAATCGAGTGGAAATGCCATTAAGACATAAAAAGTGATATCTGATAAAAAAAATTAAATAAAATGGTTTTGTTATCTGCATAAAAGATAATATCTAGAACATATTATATTCTAAAATAAAATACCTACTTCAAAACTTCGAAATCAAAATCACCAAAAATCCGCTGGCCATCGAAAGAATCTATTCCTCGCCCCTGAAAACATATAATTTGACTATTTAACTGTTTAATGGGGCCAGAAAAAATAAGTTTTGTCATGACTAAAATAATTCAAGTAATTAAAGCTTTGACTTACATTTAGGTCACTTGTGATATCTATGGTTCCAGGGAATAAGTAAGTTGACTTGACTTCATAACCAGGTGTACATACATATTATTGTAAGCTTTATTTATTATTATAAGCTATAAAATGGGTGTTACTAATTTTTAGTGCATTTGTTCCTTAGTTGTGCAAAAGGAGTTTTATTTCAAACAAATAAATTGCAGAAGATTTAAACGTATAAATAAGAAGGTTAAGAAGAATAAGAAGAATAAGAAGGTTTAAACGGTTGTTTTTAGACTTACCAACTTATAACTCAGAATCACACAAACATAAGCAAGTCGAATATGTTTAATGTTTAAAAAAACATAATGACAATGTTTCGTAACAAATACAATTTACAATTACCACAAAACACCATTATTAACATTGAGGTTTCTGTATTAAAAATGAAAATTGCTATTGAACTAATATCATACACTTAGTACCTGTTTGCTGATCAATTCTAACAGGCGGATTTTCTCATTTAGTCCAGCCAATTCCAAATCTTTCTGAGACATTATCTGCATTGTCTTGTGTGCCATATCCTCTTTGGCCATAACTTCCCTGGAAATATATTAAATATCTGTTAGCTAGTTTAGACTCAGGGCTGGTAAGTTGTACCTCATTAGACATTGAGGTGGTATTTATGTATCATAAATGGTTCATCATCTTTCAAATGAAACGAAGCACTGTCCGACTGCATTAAAGATGTATATGGATACATTGTTGAGGAAAGAATTTAATAACTTATGAAATGATAATAGATCTTCCTTAGTTTACTTAGATATGACTGAAAAATTTTCACGTGCAGTCAATGATTTCAAAAGAAGAAAAATTTGTGCCTGAACTAAAAGTCACTATATCCTCACTTATTCCAGAATGCAAGGCACCGGACATTTCCTGATATACAATCTTCATGTGGTAAGAATCGTCTAATTAACATTATAATTTATGATCTTTAAGTATTTTTATGGGTTGGAAGTATTTTTACTGTCCGAAGATCGTCAAGTGGTACATCCATGTAAAATCTCAGGGCCCTAGGTCAAACTAAATACTTTGATCTTAAAGATTAATGCATCCTATTAGAGTCTTAAAATTACAAAAATGATATAAGAGAATTTAAAGTGCTCGATTTTTCCTATAAAAAACTGCATAATATTTTCTAAATTAAATTCAAACCTATACATGCAGGATATTGTATTAATATCGTAAATGTTTTGTTTTTTTCAAGAAAATATCTCTAGTTGTTAGACCAATTATTTATTAGGAAAATTAGGTCTTATGATTTGATCGGTTTTTAACAAGTTTTGGTCTATATATTAAGCTATTTTGTGCATAACTAACCAATTAAAAGTTGAGGTTCATCTTTTCTCAATGTTATGTTAAAAAAAATATAAGATTACATTTATTATTTGAGCAGATGCGGAACCTATTAGACACCAAAATTGGCTTGATAATTAGATTAATCCGTATTATTTTGATTGTAATTATTAATTTATCTCCTGCTCTTTGTTGGGAAGGTGTGGCTGCGTAATCATCGGAATATTGAACCATATTGGCTAGTATAGATTTTAGGGGAAGTTATGGAAGAACCAAAAGGTTAAAATAATATGGACACCTAATAGACCTTAGGGAAAGAACGCTAGTAATAAAACTTCATCGCTGAAGGATTCAGGGCAAGCCAAGAAAATGTAACAAGAAGTGGAACTTGGACCGGTGACAAGATGGTTAAGGTAGGGAGTCTGAAGGAGGTGGAAGAAGTGGTTGTAGGGGATTGATGCATTACATGACATAAATTGTAAATTACCTCATATACTATACATATATAGTATATAATAGTAATAATAATAGTAATAGTAATAGTATGGTAATATATAGTAATATATATTTTATTTTATTTAAATCATTATTTTTAATAGTGTTACTTTTGGTTTAATAATAAGCTTTTATAACCCTCTTCTGTTACCCCCTCCATAAGTTCAAACTTCGATTCCATAAAGACCTGACTGTTATTAACGTCTTTAACCAGAGGGAGGGGGAGGGGTGGTTCCTCGGAGACGCCTTTGCTCAAGTTTCTGTTTTTAATAAATAGTTTGTCGTTCATAATTCTTCCCTTAGCTTAATCCTCCCTTATCTCCCCGTATACTGAGGTTTTATTAATATTTCACGGGCCTCCTTCTACCCTGAGTCTTGGCAACAAAGTTTACTTAACGCCAACTCGCCGAATTAAGCCCCATACCCAAGGAGTGGAACCACTGCGGTCCAGCATCCCAGGGAGAGGAGACTTTCTAACTTACAAAACATCTTTACGTTTAGCATATATTTTCATTTAATAAACTTTTGTTAGAGAAATATAATGCTTGAAATAAACAATCGTCTGGTATATAAGGTATCTTTACCATTGCCTATAGGATAAATTATTAATTTAATTTTGCATTGTTTTTATTTAAAGAAAATGACAATCTTTTGATGGATATATATGGGAAAGAAATACTTTCTTTAATAAAACAAGGTGATGTTGCATTGTAGTGTTGAGTTGCCATAATGCACAGGTTACTTCATCAATTCATTTTTTAATTGTAATTAAATATGTATGTACATATACATATTATTACAAAATCAGTATAATAAATGGAGGAACCATGTAAATTTTTACACAAATTTTCAAACATCAGGAAATTGAAGAATAATATTAGAATACAAAATCCTAACACGTACCACACGATATTGTACACATTACAATAATAAGTCAAGATGTCAAGCATAAAATATGAAGTTCAATTCAAATATTAAAGTCTGTCAGTGTGGTTTCGATCTGCATTAAAAATTTCGCAGTTAAGTAAAGTATTTAAAAAAAATTTTTTTTAGTCCCATATGGATTTGGGAGGCAATGTGGGTTTGGGGAGGTTCTCTGGGGTGTTTTTAAATACTGTATGAATAAAAATTTTAAATATGGTATGAATGAGAACATTTAACAATTACTAATTGGGCAATATGCCAGATTGTAATTTTATTACAATAAAGAAGTTTCTTTTTTTTAGTTAAATAATAGGATCTAAATTTAATAACGCCTCGTCCCTGTAGGGTGCACCAAATCTTTGCAACTGTCATAAATTTAGTTTTTCTCTTTGACGAATCATTGGTCTCAAACCAATTTTATAAGACGACAAGCGGAAAAGTATTTTTTCTTTTTGTGAAGTTCGCTGACCCAGACAATACTCAAAAAATAATACAAATACTTAAGAAATGTACATTGAGTAACGTAGACCCCCCCCCCCCACACCGAGACCGTTAGCTAATATTGTAAGAACTTGGTAGTCACTATTCTTTCAAGCAGGAACACGACCATAAACGCCCCGGGGCGCAAATCGTATGATCTGTTATTAATAATAATAATTTATGTAGCACGGTAAAGTGTGTCTTCACGGTCTATGGACTGTGCGGCTATAAGCTTCATTCACCTGGAACTAACAGTAAGTAGTACTTGATCGACCCTACAATGTGGTTGGCGGAAAGAATGGCAATAACAAATCAAGAATTAAAATAACAATATTTACCATTCATGGGCATTTGAATATTAATGTTTGTCATTCATAATCATTTTTTCGAAAATCGAATTAGAACTTATAAACCATGTCTCAAGATGAAAAGGGAAAATTAAGGTTGGTCTATGCAGCAGTGTGTGATTATAGGTGAAATGACAGGTGTATATGAGACGACGTTCATTTCCGTGCCGAAATATGTCGTTGTTGGTGTTTTTTTATGCAAAAATTATACTTACAGAACTAAATTTCTTCAAAAGCAATAACAAAGTCTCCGATCCGTAAGGAGACTTGGGTGCTGATAAAAATAATACTACGATTACTAAAAAGATAATAATAATAACAAATTCAAGTGAAGTACATCACATAAACAAGTTTATTTTTACGGTTGTAATAACGATACAAATGATTTTGAAGTTATAATTGACTAAAGTCTCAACAGATATTATTTATCAGGAATACCCTACTTGGTAGTTTTTATTTCCTAAGTAATTTATTAATGAAAAAAAAACGAACCGAACAACAGTTTAAAAATAATAAATATATACATAAGATATGTCACAAATAAGAGACACAGAAAAATTATAAATAAATAGTATAATTCTCATGTTTTAAAAACACCTGCCGGAAGACTGGGAAAGGAAGTCAATCCGGCATACAGAAAGATAAGCTAGTGTAAACTTAAAACCTGATGAACGAGGTAAGAAGTAAAATGAATGAGCATGGACTCAATGAAGATGACTCACTTGAACCGAATTCTAAGCATACGCCAGTAGAGTAAATTTAAGTCAACTACTAACGAATGGAAACTCGAAATAAATTAATTCATTGTTAAAACCATACTCGATCACTGTAAACAAAGCGTATTTGAAGAGATTAAACCCTGCTGGACTGTAAATATTTATCGCATATGTGTTATACGCCTTGTAAATAAACATTTTATTCATTGCTTCGACGGAAATATCGCGTTGAGGCTATGATTCAAGAATGGATTCTTGCCCACTAAAAATAATTGTGCAGAGAGCTGTACGACATAATCATAATAACAAAAAAAGTAAATATTAAATGTGGAATACAAATCACTTTATTTTGGGACTTGTTCTACCACTACTTCATTTCAACTCTCGTCAAGATTCGTCCTGCAGACGTTTTACATTTAAAGTACAATAACAGCCGGATATTTTATAACAGGCTGTTAGCTCTCAAAATTTAATAACTTTTGATGGTTAGCTTATGAGGTTTCGGTATGCAACCATCACATCTATCGAATGCTACCAGTATCATCTATAAGTTTTTTCGTTCAATAGTTACAAACTAAATTTAAAACTTCGGTCAGTTTTTAAACTGCAACAACCTTCATCTTCTGTTGTTATGAATTCGGTTTTAGGGTGCTTTGGATCATTTTTTTAGCCTAGTTTCAATCGCAATCCTTTTTATTAAATGCTCTACAAATATTTATGGTATTTGAGGTCGTCCGATTTTGGAAAAGCAAAGGCTTTTGGTTGTAAGTTTGTAGGATGTCAATCAACAATCGTAACATCTATCAAACAGAACTATTTCCCCCAGTAATTAAATGACCCGTTAAAAATGAAATGCCAACTTTGATTCTGGTAAAAATTTCCATTATTGCGCTATAACTTGGTAATTTGACCCATCCTTAAAAGTAGAGCGAAAAGATACTGAACACGTCAATCCAATCATGCAAGGGGAAGGCGTCCAAGCGTGGTGTAAGATTGGAAGAGGTGGCATAATTTAAGTTAGGAATTTAGCTCTGCAGGTTTTAGTTGTAGACAGATCGCTGTTTGGCGCGAGATGATAACAGACATGGACTGTAGGGAAACGCTTGCCAATTAAAAAATGCTTAAGACGAGAAACGAACATCAGTGTTTTTTAAAACCTAAACCAACCGCTCTTGTGGAATCCTAGTTGAAAACGATCCGATTGATACGTATTGGATAAAACCCGCAATGGTGAAGGATCCGTGCTCCAAATTACAAGAAAAAAATTGGACAAAAAACTTTCCCCATCGGAAGAGCACCGGTTGGCAGGGCTATTACGGGGACAGTGGGAAGACACCCCGGACCAATATAGAAGAGGGCCTCCTTAGTTTTAATTAGTCGTTCCTTCTGGGCAATAAGTGGCCCCATCCGTCTTCCAAACTCACCCTTATTGCTGGATTAAAAAGCTACAAGTGCTAATTTATAGCATCACTTTAAACAGCATTCTCTTCCACTGATTACGCCCATTATGTCAACTAATTGGTTATATCTGCGAATCCATTTTTTTTCTTTTTATATCCCCACCCCCTCCCCTCTGGCGGACTAAGTCTCGAAGAAGAGAGAGACGGAGGAAAGAGGGAGTGAGACCGCAAGGCTTAGATCTGGCGAGCGGGAGATTTAACGACCTTTTAATCGGCAGGGATTATCCACAAATTGAATGGGCCCACGGGGGAGGATCTAAGTTACGGGGGATCCAAAAATTATTCCATTAAAGAAACGACCAGATATTATAAACAGGGTATTACAGATTGCTAGAGACTGCTTTACCGTCCTGTGTCAAGGGGTTTTCATCTTCGTTGATTAGAAATGTTTTTCAAACATTTTTTTTTGTCCGGGATTGTGTTTAGTTAAATATAAAACATTGGTAGCCAAATTTTCAACCTTTACTCACAATCGAATGGTCTGTATGCCCTGGGTCAAATCTTTTGTTAAATGTTGTGACCCTTTTAGTGCATACACTACGATGTATGTTTTTTTGACAACGTTATGAATCGGACGTAAGTATCCTTTGTTGTCATACACTTTCCGATTTCTTCACACATGAATTCTCGTCATTGTATTCCAGATCCTTGGCCTGGCCGGGTAGGAGCTAATAGAAAATGTTCCTGCCTACATAAAAAAGTCCTAAAGTTTTTATCACCAGGGTTTATAGTAAGAAGTAGGAAGGTAGTGAATGAATAAACGCATTGAAACTCGAGTGAAAGAAAATCAAGAGCTATAATTGTAGTAGGTTTGAAAATTAAAACCCCGAACAAATTCATCTTTTAGAAATAGAACCGTCGTTATAAAACGAAGATAGACTTGCGGAAGAATAAGAAAAGAAGAAGAAATAAGAAATAGTCCAAAAGAGGAAATAAACTAAAGAACATCCAATACAAGGTGAAAAAAAGTGGTGGATAAGGAAGAATTGCTCTTATGCAACTGTAGTTAAAGACAATCGCTTTTAATGAACTAAACTAACTTTACAGACTTCCTACAGGTTTTTTAAGTCAGTCAAGATAATGGAGATAGGATTGTCACATGATGAGGATCGATAGCAACAGGTAAGTAAGAAATGTGCAATGCCCTCGTGTGAAATGCCCCTCCCCCTGTAAATATAAGTATCTTATTTTCCATATTTTCTGAACTTAGTAACTTATGGTTTCTTCGATTATGAAGAATACTAACGCTTCATGGAAAAGACCTTATATTACAAGGGCATGATGAAGTATATCGACACATTGAACATAAATTAATCAATGAAAACCTAACATCTTATTTTTCACAAAGCAAAGCCCATTCCTAACAAATACATCTACTCAAATCTAATTTAATGGGAAACAATGAACTGTGTGATCTGCTTATTAGTTCTACAGCCTTGGACACCTACTTCACAGCACGGCTTTAACAGTACGCTTCAAGCTGCTGATTTACCAGAGCGTCCTGAGACCTGCTTTGATGTACAGGACCCCACTATTCAAGTATCTAACTCCTCACACTCTAAAAACGCTTCAGCAATTCCAGAACAGAGTTCTCCGCACCTCCCTCAAACATACCCCGTTCAACCGAATGAAGGCAGACAAGACCCACGAAAAATTTGAAGTGCTCACCATCCAGGACTTTATCAAGAGATGACACATTAAATTTTTCGATCCACTTCGACACAGCCACAATCCACTATTCTCCGACCTTCAACCACCACCAATGCCCGTCCGATGGAAGCACTGCTGGACCGCCGAAGCCTGGAGACAGATAGACCTCATAGAACCCTGACGGGGACTGAACGATCCACACTCAGCCAAGAAATCGAGGTCAATCTCCC
The DNA here is from genome assembly GCA_930367205.1 of Acanthosoma haemorrhoidale. Taxonomy (NCBI): domain Eukaryota; kingdom Metazoa; phylum Arthropoda; class Insecta; order Hemiptera; family Acanthosomatidae; genus Acanthosoma; species Acanthosoma haemorrhoidale. The sequence continues at coordinate 79,487,705 of OV884015.1, read as the reverse complement.
GGTCGACTCAACCGAAGCACCATGACCCCTTCTACCTGCTCAGGGTAGGTCGATCTCCCGGCCGATAGCCAATACAGTGCAGCCCCTTTCAGAGGCGGGGCCAGGTATGACCTGGCCGACTACAAACCAATGCCTAGTACCCCTAGGCTCCACCATAGGTAGACTCTCAACACCTTCCCGAACCAACCCACCTCCTTTAGGCATCCAACACCCCATATCCTTCTCATACATCCTTCAAATAGGACTCCCCTTAGTGAAAGGCACCCATCAATTCAAAATAATTTTCCTTTTATTTTTCCCACATCCTATTTTTTAAAAGTTCAAGAGCTATGCAAAAAAAAAAAAAAAAATACTTATTTTGTTTATATACTATTTTTATTGCTAAGATTATTGTTTATATGGCGAATGATTATAGATTTATTGTAAATTGTATACCAATTTTATACTTATGTGCAGGGCTAGAATTGGGTCCATTTTTTACTTTATCTATAACAGGTTCTTATAATTTTAATAGGTCAGGACGATCAGATCCATAATCTTGAAACACTGGACACTTCACTTGTGGCAATTGTGACACTTGGGTTTATATTGGGTATAGTAAGTTGCTGATATTAGACTTCCCATGAATGAAATCCTTAATCTTTTCCTTCTTCTTCAATCACTGAATCCTGCAGCACCCTTAAGCCTGGAGTAAGAGCATTGATCCGTCCCTCTGGTAGAACTTGTCATTTCCACAGTTAATTTCTCATTCTCTAGCACTTCAAGTTTCTTTAAATACTAATTTGAAATGAGCCTGGGTCCAGCGATGGAGTCACATTTCTTCTAGTCTAGCTTCTAAAACTGTTTAGCTTTCCGGTTATCACTCACCCATCCTAAAATGTGGCTAACAATTTCAATTGTAACTGTCCCAGAAATGCTTTTGCTGAACATACTTCAAGATCTTCTCTTATTCTTTGAATCATGGAATGCCATACCTCCTTGTTTACCGAGGACGGTTATGAACCTACATTATTTTGTTATGTTCCTCCTCCTAAGGAAATATTATAGTTAACTTCACAAATATCTATAATTTATATTGAAACTTCTAAAGAACTAAAAGTTAATAGCAAAACAAAGGTCCAATGATCAGTTTTGTCAATTCAGGAAAAAATTAACGTTTGAATTCTTAAATGGTGAAATTTAGTGCAATTGATTCAATTTATAGTGCCCATTTTTCACAAGTTTCCGCTTCCTCTTTCGCGTGCGAGGGAGTTGACAACCATGGGGATTTGGGAGGTCTCTGGACTGTTTGTAAGAACTTTATGAATGAGGGGGTGAATGAAGAATTGTAAATATGGCATAAATGAGAAAATTCTCCACAATTACTTATTGCCGATGAGGCCAATTGTAATTTTATCGCAAGGATGATTTTAATTATTGTGATTATTAGTGCCTATTAAATATAATATTGTTTTAGACATCCATATCAGGTTTAACCTGCTGCTATATTTATAAGCAGCCCACTTAGACAGAAGCAAAAACTATTATTAGTCTTACCTTATTAATTAAACCCTTGAGGAAAGCACAGGTGAAAAATACTTTATCTTCGCTGACGACCTTTCATCGGCTAAAGCTTCTCTGTAATGTATAATCCTCTAGTTAATGAGATTGACGTTTTAATTTAACTTGTTTAGCACATATAAAACTTTACTCTCCCCCCCTCCCTTCAACAGCAAGCAACTTTTCCATTTTCCTTCCCTGATGATTATACAGGTTAACCAGGATCACTTATTTTCTCCGTCTAAAGTAAATATTTAATTGAATAATGATACAGGCCTTTGAAAGACAAAACAGATTACAGGGACCAAAAAGTTGGAAGTCATTAAGAGTTGTTTTTAATTGTATGACCAACAGAATCCTATGAGCTCTAATTGGCCGAATAGATACGTTTTATTAAAGTAATTGTCACTAGAACTCTTTATTGATTGTTTTGCGAAAATAAGCTACCCACAAATCTATCGTTCCTCACATATTTGAGGGCTTTTCTTCTTTGGCATTTCATTCGTTGTAAAGACTCATTGAGAACAAAAGACCGACTGATTCAGACATTACGTGTGGTATTGTTCAATGAAAAAAACATTGCAAGAAAGTATTTGTGGATATTATTTGTTCTACTTGCAAGAGAGTTTTTGTTTTTATTGCTACCAAGTATAAGCCTAGCGTGCCTTTGTACTTTGTATAGCATCTTCCATCGTGCGTTGTAACACAGTATATTTAAACCTAAAACTCACAATCGCTTACAATAAAAATTATATAGTCAATAAGTTCGTTGCAACGTTTTGGACTCATATCAGTTCATCCTCAGGCAACGTCTACACAATAATTTTTTTTTTACAATATTTGACTCAATCCTAAGCAAGCATATGATTATTACTCACGTGTTGGGTCATTCAAAAAAAGTATGTCAAAAAATTTCAAGCCATGAAATAAACAAGTATTGTAAAAATATTTTCTTATATTTATATCATTCCCAGGAAATCGTCATGATAGATGAAAATAAAGTATGTTATCTAGCCTGTACCTCTAAGGGTCTGAATATAGACAGCTTTAGAGGAGGGGGGAACCATAGAACTAGGCCTATGACCCTTTATATCAGCCCCTCAAGGTTGTTGAACGTTTCGACCAGGTTTACAAATCTACTAGGTATTAAAAAAAGGCCTCCTCGTGGAGACCCCAAGTATGGTGGAGGCGGTAAGGCTCCTCGAAGCCACTAAGACGGCCGGCCTTAATTCGAGGTTGGCACAGAAGAGGGGACCCAGGGTGATATTCCGAGGGGTCCCCAGAGCCTGGGTAGAAAAGGAATTCCTGGACGAGGTGTGGGACACGTTGTCCCGGGTTGACCCTACCCTGGCGAGCCTGCCACAAGACCAGAGACCCGGCGCACTGAAACTGGTCTTCAGCATGGGGGCCACCAGGGATCCGGTGTACATCAGCTGGGTAGCTGAGGTGTCCCCCCAAGTTAGGTTCGCGCTCCTGGGGGGAGAAGGGATATGGGTAGGGGGATGGCACAGGGTAGTGGTGAAGGACTACCTTGATGCTCCCCGCTGCGTTACTTGCCAGGGCTATGGGCACTCCAAAGCCACCTGTACTAGGAAAGAGAAGACCTGCAGATGGTGCGCCCAGGAGGGGCACACGGCTGAGGCATGCTCCCGGAAGGACGAGCGCCCGAGATGTGCGGGCTGCGTCAGAGCGGGGCGCCAAGAAGACACGACGAGGCACCAGTCAGGAGCGGCGGAGTGCCCGCAGTTATATAAGGAGGCGGAGGCCCTGGTAAGGAGAACGCATTATGAATAAAATAATGATTATCCAAGTCAACATGGCAAAGAGCCGGGTGGTGGCCACAGAGCTGTCTGCCCTCACCCGCCGCTACGATGTCATGTTGCTGCAGGAGCCGTACTGTCAGTGAGGAGTGATTGCTGGTCTCGGCGCGTCGGTGAGAGTAGTCGCCATGGGAAGTAGAGAAAGGAGGCCCAGGGCGGCGATCGCTGTCTGTAACCCCGCGCTGGACGTCATGTCCCTAGACCAGTTCTGTCGGGAGGACCTGGTGACGTGTCATATTGGGTGGAGAGGGGGGAAGCTATTGGTATCCTCTCTCTACCTCGCAAATGACTTGGACCCGTCGGAGCTGCTTGGGGTGCTGGAGGAATGTGTCAGGCAAAGAGGACATAGGGAGATCCTTATCGGTGGAGACTTCAACGCCTGGCACACAGCGTGGGGTTCCACACACACTACAAGGAGGGGGGTTGTGGTGGCGAACTTTGCAGCTGCTGACCAAATGGTGATCAAGAACAACGAGCGAGGACCCCCGACGTTCACGGGGCCGCAAGGTAGCAGCTGGATAGACGTTACCATGTCCTCGACCCCCCCTCGCAGGACGTATAGAGAACTGGAGAATATCTGCCGAGACCAGCAGTGACCACAACTCCATCTCCTTCGATGTGGTCACCGGGGCGCCGAGACAGGAAGGTGGCGCCCAAGGGTACGTCACGCGGGGAGTTAGGTGGTCCGCCTATCAGATCCAGCTGGAGGGAAGACTAGTGGACGACGAGTGGGCTATCCTAGGGGATGATCCTGGAATGGGATAGCCTCGACAGGAAGGTAGCGTCCCTCACAGAGGCCATGAGAGACGCTGCGGAAGCAACCCTCCAGCGAAGGAAGTACAGAAAAAGGCGCAACCCATGGTGGACGCCCGCCCTCACATCGGCCAAGAGAGAGCTCTACAGGGCGAGGCGAGCGTTCCAGAAGTGCAGGAACCAACAGGTCCGGGAAGTCCTCCAGGCCCGACACAGGTCCCTCCGGAAAGAGTATGTGAAGAAGATTGAGGTTACCCGGAGGGAAACCTGGGATGAGTTCGTCCAACGCGAGTCGGAGAAGAACCCCAGGGGTATACCGTATCGAGTAGCGATGGCCAGAGGTGGTCAGTCCAAGACACTCGCCGCACTGAAGAGTGGCGATTGGCAGGCCACCTCCCCGGAAGAAGCAGCGGCCTACTACATGGAGGAAACATACCCCAGGGATGACCCAGAAAGCGACTCGCCTGAAGACTCCCAGGTAAGATCCCTGACAGAGGCCCCACCCGGAACGGACCTGTACCCACCATGGGACATTTGGGACCTGCGCATCGCCGTCCAGAAGCAAAAGACCGGGAGATCTCCAGGACTTGATGAGATCGATGCTGCAATGATCAAAGCATCGTGTCTACTCATTGAGGGGAGGCTGCTTGCGATCATGAATGAGTGCCTTGACCGCGGGAAATTCCCGAGTATATGGAAGAGAGCGGAGCTCAGACTAATCCCGAAGGGAGCCGATCGGGACCTGACAGCTACCAAGAGCTACAGGCCCATCAGCCTCCTCCCAGTCTTGAGTAAAGTCCTGGAGAGATTGATGCACACGGCGTTGCGGCAGACGTTTGAGAAGGCGGACCACCCAAGACAGTACGGCTCCTGCAAGGGCAGGAGCACAGCTGATGCCTTGGACAAGATAAGGGACGATATGGCGACTCGCTCCAAGTACGCGCTGTTACTTACATTTGACATCTCCTCTGCGTTTGACAGGGTGTGGTGGCCCTACGCCATGAGGGAGCTACAGGAGCTAGAGACCCCGAGCAATCTGTACGAGCTCGTGGGCATCTACCTCAGCAAACGTAGGGTGGTCATCAGAGGAGTGTCTTACGACGTTGAAGCACCAGTGGAGCGAGGGTGTCCCCAAGGATCAGTCCTGGGCCCTGCCCTTTGGAAAGTAGTTTTTAATAAGGTCCTCGTGACCCTGGAAGAGCAGGGATACCCCGCGGTGGCATATGTGGATGACCTCGCCGCAACCATCGTGGGGAATTCGCGTGCCGAAGTGACGAGAAGAGCGTGCGCCTGTGCCAACTTGGTCAAGGAGTGGTGCGCCGGTATGAAGATGACCATGGCTGCGGAAAAGACGACGGCCACCCTGGTGAGAGGCAAGATGGACCGTGCTCACCCTATGTGGCTGGAGATAGAAGGAAGAAGAGTTAGGGTGGGCACGGAGGTGACGTACCTGAGGGTGAGACTGGGAAAGAAACTTAGCCTTTCTCCCCACATCGAATACCTGGGCAACAGGATCGTTTCAGTTTGCAACTCCTTCGCAAGGATAGGGGGAGCGATGTGGGGGGTGAGGTTCCCAGTCTCGAGAACCCTCTACCAGGCTGTGGTAATGGGCATAGTAAGGTATGCTTCGCAGTCATGGTCGGCGCACCTGAACAAGGGGCAGGCGCACGCCCTGAAGAGGATACAGCGAATGGCACTAGTACGGGTCACGAGGTCCTACAGGACGGTATCTCAGGACGTGGTGGAGGTTTTGGCAGCGGCGGCACCAGTGGATCTGGTCCTCCTGGAGCAGCGCCTCAGGTCGAAGACAAAGAGAGGGCAGATTGAAGCTATTCCACCTCCCCTACGGAGAAGAATTGAGGAAGAGCCTGGGAGGTGGAAGGCCCTCATAAGGGAATGGACGATAGAGGCTTGGGGAGCCAGGTGGACTGGTAAGACTAAGGGGAGCACCCTGAGGAAGTACTTTCCCTCAGTCCAGGACAGGCTGAGGGCAAGTTGGGTCTCCCCAGACTACTGGGTGTCACAAGTGCTTACAGGACACGGCGGATTTCGTGCCAGGCTGTACGAATACAAGAGGGCAGAAGGCAGGTCCTGCCCTCATTGCGGAGAGGATGACACCGCGGAGCACGTCGTGCTCTCTTGTTATGCGTTAGAACCGGCTAGATCACGGCTGCTCCGCTCGATAGGAGAGTACAGCCTGGACGAGTCCGACCTGCCGTCGCTGGTGAATAATGAAGTGAGATACACGGCGTTCTGCAGATTCGTCGTGGAGTGGAGAAGGGTACAAGGCTCCGGGCACTTCAATATATCCAGGGGGGTGGCGCGGGGTGAGCAGCCGAGTCTTCGGGAAGGCTCACCCGAAGCCAACGATGTATCGGCGGTTCCAGAGGAGTCACTGTAAATATGTACATATAGATATAAGGTAGGACTGAGTAGCCTATGGTTAGATATAAGTTTAGTTATAGGGGATAGAGGATGCACACCCCTTGTAAATATAGCACTTAAGATATTAGTATAGTTAACGGATCTGTAAATATTGTAAATAGATTAAGGATAGTAGCTATAAGGGAAAAAAAAAAAAAAAAAAAAAGCTAGTAAGGATTGTACAAAGTAGATTTAAGGAAAAGATTTTATTTTATTTTGTTTTCTTTGTGTTTTTTTTGGAAAATAAAGAACGAAAACAGTATTACTCAAGGTGCGCTGACCGGTGCAACAATCCCATTGCACCGGAATACGCGCACCACAGGCTACGTAACCCCATGAGCTCGCTTCACGGGCTCGTAGGGCAAGCCCGTTTGAGGCTCAGCCTCAGAAAGGGCAAAAAAAAAAAAAAAAAAAAAATTTTTTTAACGTATAACATATATTTTTAGCGCTGTCTATTTAAGTACCGAGCTTCACGTGTTGAATATATTTCCAGAGTTAGTTTATCAAAATGTCTTTATATTATTTAATAATATTTTGATTATATAATCATGCTTCGCTTACCACCAATGATCCCTTGCTTTGAAATATGGGCAATGAGGATAAGCTGTGATCTCATGGAAGCTTTTCAGGGGATGTGCCAGATTGATAAATGGGCCAAAAAGCCGAGTGGGGAAAAATACAGGGGAATAAAAGAGCGAGTTTTGTGGGTATCCAATTGGACCGTAGGAGGAAAGGCCTTAGACAAATGTTGCTCAGTGTGTCAGGGCTGTAAACAGGGGTCGGTAGTTGAGTAATATCAATAGAAGGGTTGTCGGTGTCATTTGTGCGCTGTGCTAGGGGAAAGGGTTTAACAAGTCCTTCCAGCCCCCGCTCCCACAACAAGCGGGCTAAAACACTGGCTGTTCCTGACTCAACATTAATCACTCCCCACTTTCATTATTTCTTCTCTCTCCGTGCCATTCCAAGCCCGCCCTTTTCTTACTTAGTGCTTGAAGGGCATGTTCCCGACTACCCATCACCGGGGGGGGGGGGGGGGGAGGTGACTGTCAACTTTTTGACGACATCTCTTCTTTATTCCTCTTTGTTATAGCGGGGGTGGAAATTTGCGTAAGAATGCGGGGACATTTCTTTTGTATGTAAAGCGACGGAGGGAGTTCCGCTGCCAAGTTTGTTTTCAACCCCCCCCCCCACCATCCCCTGAAACCCTTCGGAAGGATCACTAAACTGGAAATACAAAGGAATTCTTAAGAGTTTATGGATATACTGAATATGACTCTGATCTTCACTGTAGCGAGATATTTCTAAATTAAAACTTAACAGTAACACTCAAGCAGAGAGACTTGTATATTAATATTTATTTTGTGTTAAAAACGATAACGAAAAAGTATGAACTCTCTTCCGAAATATCGTTGTTCTTTTTGATGTGGCATTATCAGATAACGCTTCGCCTATTCATGCATCCTGGACTACAATTCAGGCATTAATATACATGCACATAATACATTTACATACAAAACAGTTAATTTAATAAATAATAAGATTCGAAATAATAAAAAGAATTCAAGAACATGTGAATGAGACTATCTTTAAATTTTTAATATTTTATTTTTATAACTATCGAATTGGTAACCTTGCTGCAACAATTAAATTTAAAAATGGTAAATGAAAATTATATTAAAAAGTAACTATGTTAATACAAAGACCATTTTTCAAAGCAACAGGAAAAACTTTTTTGAGTAATTTAGAAGTGATGCTAATGACTTAGGTCATAGCCACAATCTTTAAGTAAATAATTCATCGTTATTAAATGGAGGACATTCCAATGTATGAGAAACAATAAAATGGTATGTATTCAACGAACAGCAATGGTAAACGTATCATAGTTATATAACTCTTGCTCTTCTCGATGACATATAACATTAAGTTGTGACTGGTTTACCTTTAAGCGCAATTGAGGGTTATTGAACGACTATTTTTTTGGGGGGGGGGGGAAGGACTTAGGACTAATTTTATTTTGAGACCCAAAATTTAGATTCTGCTGAAACTGTTTGGCATCTCTCTTTGCAGTCTTCTCGTTAATTTCATTGTATTGAAAATAGGGATAATATTGTACGGAACACAATTGCAAAACTTGTCTCACGTGACTTATTAAGCACATGCGCCAAGTTCTAATACGAAAACATAAACTTTACGGATTCCTTCATAATCTACTGAGAAAAGAACTAAAATTTACTTGCACAGAAAATTGTCAAGAATCCTTTAAAACCATTAAAGGAATTGCTGCGTCATTAACCAGTGTTGGAAATATTTGATCAAGATTTGCCAATATACATTTACACGGATGCAGGTTTACAAGGTATAGGAGCTGTGTTAAAACAACAACAGCCAACTAATGAAGAAAAAACAGTAGGCTACTTTAAAAAAAACGATCTAAGAGAACAAGAGAAAGCTTGTGATTGTTAATTAAGGGTGGTCTGAAAAGTTTCCGACCTAGCAAAGCTTTTATTTCACTAGCTTTTATTTATTTTAATATCATCTTCATGTTGAGGTCGGAAACTTTTCAGACCACCTGTGTAATTATTCAATATAATATTTAATATTGGGGTTGATATATCTGGATGTAGGGTTCAGTCAGGTTTATTTATATTAGCTGCTGGTGCTCCATATTTAGTCTTGCAGCAAAATCGTTTAATTTATTGCTGGTGTGTGGTGAAGACTTTTTGATAGTGATTAGATTAGGCATCGATTTTGGATGAGTTTAAGGTAAGCTGAGTGGTTAAGGTTTTGTAAAAGAGGCGAAGCTTAGAACAGTTTAGGTCTTAGTATGGTTTCGTGGATTAATGCTTTGGTTTAAGTCGTAATGGTTTGGAGATGATTCTGTCGATAAAGTTTTTGTCTCGTCATTGGTGGTCGTGTTTAGAGAATGTTAGATGCTGGTCTAACGTCACTCAAAGTTATTGTAAATTCAAAGCAATCGACATTTATTAGTTATTTTTATTATTTTATTAGTTATTTATTAGTTATGTATAAATATCTAACTCTCCTCTCCATCCTTCCATGGACGTATTGAACACAAATATCTGCTTGAATAACATTACATCTTTTTTTTTTATTTATCAACAACTTTATTATGATGAAATTACAATCTGCCTTTACTTAATAGGCAATAAATAATTGAGATAAGTGTTTTCATTCATACCATATTTACAATTCATCATTCGCTCGCACATTCATACAATATTTACAAACATTTACAAACAGCCCAGGGGCCACACGGTTGTAGCCGCCCTCGCAAGCGAAAGAGGAAGCGGAGTCTTGGGAAGTCCCCCACGCTCCCCCACCAGCCACGTCACCGGATACGAGCCAGTGGAGGCTGATGAAGAGCGCGAGAGCCACATACGCTCAGGACATGATTGGAGAAACTGGCCGTTGCCAGGACTCCCACTGTTGCGCATTTATAGTAGGTCACGAGGCCACTGCCGTTTCAGTCTCCGAGGAGGATTATAGGGATGAGTGGAGAAGTGCAATGACTGTGCTACGGAATTAGGGTGGTTTACATTACATCTAAAGATAAATATTTTTAGTTATGATAAATGCTCCTTTAAATATTATTACTGAGTGGTTTCATAGGGCTTGAGTCGCTGCAAGGAGTTATTGCTTCTTGAATCGACTGAGGCGTTATCGTAACACTTTAAAGAAACGGGTAAAGATGCCTCAGCCAGGACTTGTTGGTATATATTTGAAAACATAGTTCGTAATTATTATAAGAAAACTATGGTTAAATTAAAGGAATTAAAACTATCTATTAAGAAAAAATTGAGTTGCTAGCGATCCTCGGACCAGTTATCAATTTTCAGATTGAATGATTGCTATTTGTTTTATTTTTTTCCAATCTAAGCAACGAGGCTCCCATTACAGTTACTAATCCATCAGCTACACAGGAGATAATTTCTTCTACTTGGTGGAGGACCATTAACCTTTCCCCGGGTAGCAGAGAGGACTTTTTAATGGCAGGGTCATGAAAGAGTACGGTTTGTTTAGAGCAGGCGGGCTGCAATAGATCCATTAGGAGAGATTACTAACCAGTGCCCCCCCCCCTCTCGAACCGGTAGCGGGAATTTTATTTGTCAAACCGAGGGGAAAGTTTTCTTTTGATGGTAGCAAAGAGATGGGACAGCCCTGGCTCTACTCTGCCGGAATGATTTGCTTAGCGTCTGAACTGCGGGGGGCGCTCGAGGGTCGGAGGGGTAGCACAAAGTGTTTAGCCTATGTCATTGCCTTTGTGAAATGCCAACTGGGGGGGTGGTACTGTGCTCTCTGATAACTTCTCTTTCACCGTCTGTGTTTTTATCTTCCTCTTCGGTTGGTCTTAATCACTTAATTCGCACAGGGGCAGTGTATCATTCACAAGCAGGGCTAGTACAACACGCGCATTGGGGAAAGACTCAAATGAAAGGTTTAGTATTTCAAAATCATCACAACAAACCAAAAACATCTCTTATAATATACTGTTGATTGTTTAATACCAGAAATGTTTGCCTGTACATCTGCCAGTTCAGGTCTCTTTGATCCCCGTGATCGTCCTGTCTAGTGGCATGACACAAGATGTCTCCATAAAACATATTCTACTTTCATTAGTTATTTAATTACCAGTTAATACTTTTGTTTTATTATTTGTGTCACATCAATAAAACCGAAATTAACGTTGAGTTGAAACAACACTTCAGCACCAGCACATACATATCGTCAAGCCCTTATTTTATAATTTACTAATTGTGCCAAATTAAAGATCTATAAAATATCATTATAAATGATTAATTAACTCCTTTTTAAACCATAATTACAAAATGTCATTAAAACTAGAATACCGTTTTCACACACGATACCGTTTTTAAGCGGTGATTGTATTTTTTACAATGTGTGATGAAGGCTAGTGCTAGTGCTAGGGCCACAGTGAAAGGCTAGTGCTTGAAAAATGTTTATCATTATATCGTTTTTACACGGCGACCTTCTCTAAGGCCAACAACTGGGACATTCTATTATTGGTGAGTCCTTCCAGTAATTGTGCTGTGCTGTGCGTTCCCTCGGGTTAGATAAGCCTCTAGACACCTACCAAAAGAAAATGCAAATAAAAAAAGGCGGGTATTAAAAGGCATGTGGTGTGGGTATTCCAGGGATGCTTAGTTTGCTCTTTATTTAGAAAAATAAAAAAAATCCTTATGTACCATTTACAGACTATTTACAAGGATTCCTGCAAATTGACTATAAGCTATTGCCTATTGCCATCCTCTTATTTACCTAAAACTAAATTAATCTACGTATTTAAAACCTAATCTTAACTTATTTTATAGTGTGTCTACACCTTGCCACACAACGATGCTTTCTTGACATCCTTAAATACCTTTTATTATTGATACAACAAATATGTTCCACCTACTTCCTCCTCCTTAGGTATACAATTCAGACAAAAGTGAAAAATTTGACAAATGTAGAGGACAATGGAATACAAATGAACCTTTTAATTCATCGAATGAAATAGTTGTCTAATTATGCATGCTAATTTTATGTTTTTGTCTAAATTGTAGCCCTGCCAATGCATGAATTTAGACAGAGTTGTGACGCTCCTTTTGAAATTGAATTTAGTTCTAATGAAATTCATAGGCAACATAAAATTCAGCGGCGTATTGTTAACATGTAACTTCTCTGGAGAATTTATAAACTCTTCTAGCATACGAATAGATAAAAAAAAAAAAGCTATAGGTCACATCGCTGATTATCTTCAGCATTAAATGACTCACATGGGAATGATAAAGGAACGAGCAGGACATAATAAAAATATTTTAAAGAAATAAAAATAAAGGCAAGGTGAAAATTACATCACTCCTCAACTGTATGTTATCTGTATACAAAATCATATGCGGGGCACGTTTAACATTAAAATTCTCAGGACTGAAATGAGCAAAGCGAACGGACAGCCTACCAAGCAGGAGACAGGAATCATTAAAGCTGTCCCTTGAGTAAAGTAATAATCATTAAGGCTGGGCATCTGAGCCGCCTCTGATACTAAATCCTTTCTAGCGACCCGCATTTAGGTGCGGACAGTTCATATGCCTTTATCTATACCATAATACTCTACGTTTCTTTGCAATCATTGATTTTACTACTTTTTTATAATTATTAATAAATAAAAATACGAATACATAAATGTGTTCTCTGGCCAGCTCTACTGAACGGTGCCCAAAGCTAAAAGTATCCAACAATTTTGGAACAGTATCATATGAAAAGTGGTCAGATGTATCCGTTGTTTAGTGTTTCGTCGGTGAGTGATTTCAGTTTTTTGACTCGTTGCAGCACCTGGCAAACCCGGCCGGCAGCAAAGGTCATATTCCACAGGTTTCCCCATTATATCTCTTTCTTGACGTCCACCAGGCAGTGGCCGAGTCAATGAGACCCTAGCCTTCGGCTGGCACTCCCTACCCTACATCTACCAACTCAGGAAGGGAAGATTCCAAAATATTCCAGTCCTGTTTTTCGCATGAGTTAGGATTAGGCTTGTTCCCAGGCAGATCATGTAAGCACACTCCTCTCTGGTGCTACGTTCCGTGATTGAGGGTTTTAAATTTATCCTTGGATACTTGTATACCAATACACTTTTGTATCAGGTGTATGATCTATATCCTAATACAAAAAAACGTAAGGGAATATATAAGGGGGATATATACTTTTTAAGTACATATATTTACCTTACTCAACTTCAACACGACACTTTTACCCTCTAGTGGAATAATTAAAATATTCAATTAGAATATATGTCTTTTAACTCTAACAGATTTGAGTCCTGTAACAAATCCTGAGTGTATTATTATACCCTTAACATAAAGTTATACTTGGCTCAAAGATATTAAATTAATTTACAATTTGTCTCAATTCAAAGTAATTTTCCTTAATATATTAACGTGGTAATGGAAGGAAACTTCATTTATATAAAATAGAATTTTACAGTACAATATGCTTTATTAAAATATTTAAGTGAAATCAAAATTAAACTAAAATTTAATATGGATCAAAATGATGAAAAGAGTTATAGATATCTTACTAGCTAAATATTAATAACTATGCTTACAGCATACATTTCTAAAGCCCAGGAAGTTGTAGGAAGTCCAGACCAAGACCTAAGCCCGTCTTCCACCCTTGGTCCCGTCACATCCACCCGTCCTGGGCATCGCCCCAAACGTAAAACCCTTTTTCCCCTTCTTACAAAATCATTACATAATTCAATATAGATACTACAAATGAATCTATTTACAATTGATTCATTATATTTCCTGTAGCTTGGCTACATTTTATACAGTTTATGATTTCTACACATTGTGATTTGCGCTTGTACAAAAGTATAATGATGTACATTATACATTAATTTATTGAACATCATTAAAAGTGATGGGGCTCACCTTATTTATTATAGACTTAAAACAAGCTTACATCTAACAATTCAAACTTAATAACTAAATCTTAACCTAATTTTCCCTGATAGTCTACTGACATCGACGTGGGAAGGGTGACGGGGTGTCATAGTGCTAAACACTGGATTTGTGAGATACTGCCACTAGTCACTAGGCGTTGCGTCTGCGTGACTATAACAATAATAGTCCATGTAATAACTTCCAGTGGTTATTGGCGGCGAGTCATAGTTTTATAACTCGTGCTCTCGATCTACTTTAGGTATTGTATGGTTTTCATTTCTTCACTAAATGGAGTTGATAAATGAGTGTTTTGGGCATATCAACGAATTTTCGACTGTGAGCGAGGAGTTACTAAATGATTCACGTATGTAAGTCTCGTCAATACGCTGTTTCATTTTCTTAGCAGTCACCATGTAGGGGACCATGGCGTCATGCGTTCCTTCAAGTTCCTTAAAATGACTGCTTACTATTATGCGTTCCATTTTCTCCTCGTTACTTTTGAATTCTGAGGCAATGACAAAGTATAGGCAAGGTAGTTACTCATCAATTGATGCTTATTGTATTTTTTTTATTGATGGCAGGGCAATACAATCAATTTATTTTCTGCTATTGTGAAATAAAAGTACTTTATATTTTTGTTAAGTGTGAATTGCCTTTTGGCGTCTATTCTAATAGTTACCCGGAAATAACTGCAGATTTGAGATCCTAAACGAAAAACTAATCTTCTAAATATTTAATCAATTAAAATCGATTTTTCATTGCAATCAGTTACTTTTTCCCAACGTATTAATTAGTTATTACTTGCTATCATACTCAATATGACAGAAAAATATTTATTAAATATTTACCATCGGGCAAGTTTAGTTAGCTTGAAAAAAATCCTCCATGAAAATTTTTAACCATTTATGTATGCCTGTGAAAAAAATGTGAACTCAGCTTTAACCCTTGATTTTACGACATAAAACCCACAAGATTATTCAAGACGCTGAGATCAGATTGCATTCCCTACTCAATTCGGTTGGAACATGGCTAATGAATATTAAGTGATATAAATTAGTCATTGATAATTATACGTGATTATGGCAATGTATTATGGCTTGTTCACATGGAGCGCTCCCCCTTAAATCTCACGACTCTAAATCAAATAGGGGATATTAAGGGACTTGACAAACAACAATGGAACTGTTTCCGAGTAACATAAAAAAGATTCTCTAAATTTAAAAATATTTGACTGTCAAATATCTCGATGCACCATTTTCTCATTTCGGGGCATAGGCAGTTGTCCCTGATGCCTCCTAGATCACTCCAAATTTCACAAACGCAAATATCAGGTCTCTAAAGGCCCACACATACAATAGGTAAATATATCACAGGAAGGGGGGGGGCAATAAAGATTTATTGAACTTACAACTATAACTACTATGACGAAATTAAAAGCTAGAGACCCGCAATACACGGCACATACATGGCAAGCCCTGTTGGCGCACTGTGTACCACTTCTCTTCTATCTACAGGATTACTTCAATAATGTTAATCATTAAGCAATAAGAAATTTAGTGATTATACAGCCACCAGCACATATGTGGCCACACCGCGCCCCCTTCAAAACATCTAATTGCATGATGTCGACTATAGGCCAATGTTCCTTAAGGTTATATATCCTGGGTCAGCCCACGTGTTATACCCATTCTCATGCTACTGTTCCTCCTGGAATCTACCTGTCCTAACGAAGTTAAGGATTTTATGGAATTAAGTTTTTCTAATGGAATTCTGTCACAGTATGTATGTTTCACATTCAGTTCACAAAGCAGTTCTGGGATACCCCTGTCAAGAATTGGCGTCGGCTCAATCTGGAGTGTCCTATCAACATGCCTGTTCAGGAAAGAGCCAGCTGACCTCAACCTTTGAGTCCCGTGTCCCGGAATCCAACAGACTTTATCTTTGAGAAAACATTCAGTATTGATACTCAGTACACCTATATCCTCTCACCAACATTTTTTGTGCTAATAGGAAATTTTAAATGATGCTATCATTAATGTTTTAGTAGCTTAGACTACCCGGCCTTGGTTTTATCCTATCTTGACAATGTTTTGGGTTCACTTGCCATAAGCAACTATCTATAAGAAGTAGGGATTGCAAGTCGGGAAGATCTATAGGAGGCACCTTTGGTAATTAAGGGACGAAGGTGGACATGAGGAGGCGGCCAACTGCGCCCAGGGGTACGATCCTCGATTTATGCAACCCTCCCCCCCCCCCTCTCTCTCTCTCTCTCTCTCTCTCTCTCTCTCTCTCTCTCTCTCTCTCTCTCTCTCACTCTCTCACTCTGCCTCTATCGTCAGCCGAACAATATATACACCCAGTATGGGTTATATATTTTTTTGTTCCCGAGCCTCGAAGGACCAATAGTTTTAAATAACGGAGAGCATTCATCTCCGCTAACAACCAAGCACCCTGCGGCCCTCAAGTAGAGGTAATTATAGAGCGGGCCAACATATCACCCTCGACGGTGGACGGCCCTCGTGGGCCTAATTGGTTTTCTCTCTGTGTTCCCGACATCGTGGAAATACCCTTTTCCGCACGTTACCCTTATCTGGAGTTTGAAAACCACTCCTTTATAATCTGCCAACTGATACCACACACTGTAGATCGGACTGCGACAGAATATGAATCATTATTAAACTTTTCACTACATTCTTTAATTTTTCCCCTTTAAAAGTCCTCCTTCAGTTTAACAATAACATACCTGAGAGTGGTATAAAATAAATTGTGGAGAGACCTGAGAGGGCTGTAAGTTTCTTTATATAACAACGCAATCCTGAGAATTGATTCGAATCATCAATAAATAAACCTAAAGAGGGGTGCTCGACTTTCATTCAAGTACCATTTTTTCTATATATCTGCCTGTATGCACTACAGTAATAACATAAAAAAAAATCAACCTACCTGGAAATAAATACCTTTAAATATTTGTATAAGTCTTTAGTGAAAAAACAATAACCGGAAGTGACAAAAAAAAAATTAAACGCGATAAATTCGTGTCAGTCTAACATTTATAATTACAAATATATTTAAGATTACTATGTAAGGAAAGCATTTGAGAATTATTTTGTATGTCCTATTTTTTTTTTCTACTTGTTATTTTTTTTTACTCAATAAAGGTCGCGTGTTACAATCTTGCAACTACATGAAGGTGAGCATTAGAAAAGGTAACTTAGGGTTAGGTTCAAAATTATGCTTCCTTTTTCTGCAGCCTTGAACTTACACTCATCTAATTTTATGTAACCACTCGAATTTACTCAGTAATACTCAGTGGGTAGACAAATTGTAGGGCTCAGCCAAGTATGGAAATACATACCAACGAGGAATGAGCAGAGAGCTTATGTGGAAACACAACCAGAAGACTGATGTATCTTGTTCATATGTTTTTGGCATACTTTTATTTTTCTTATCATATCATATTATATATCATAAATGAAGCAACAAATATTTATGAAGAGAAGTAGTTAATTTTTTTAGTCCTAATAGTCTTAGTATGATAGTAGGTAACATGGGGCTGGAAAACAGGATGGGCCTGTTTTTTGCAGTACTTTGGACAGGAGCAGATCAACCAAGGAATAAAACAAACAAGTAACGAAATTGCTTTAAAAGTAATTAAATGCAGAACTAATTCAAGCATAACCGGTTCTCGTCTGTCACGGAGTAAGTTACATTGACATAGCCCGTACATGCGTATCACACATGATCCTGCTAAGCAGGGCACAGCAGGCGAGGGAAAAAAATGCCTTCTCCCGTTCCATCCCGACCTGACCCTTGTGTTTTAAGGTTTGATGAATTATTTATTGTTTCTCCTGGCCGTAAATGTATTTACTTTTGAGGCCAACGCCGGGTAGATATTTTTCTACGTCCATTGAAGAATGGCCGTTGATTAATATGAGGCACGACTGACTCGCTCGTGATTGGCCGGTGTGTGCATTAGGAAGGTACGAGTAGGTAACGAGAAGGTGTTTCCCAATGATAAATCCCCGTCCGCTCGAGAACTGTTATTATGTTCTCTCCCCAGCTCACGAGGTGTTAAAAACTAATCTATCCTCCTCCGAGTCTTCTTAAGTGCGGGCCATCACAATCTCTCTCTTGCTTTTTCTATTTATCAATCTGTGTTTGTTTTCCCGAAAATACTCAGTGATATTAATGAAAATACAAACACGAACTACCTATGAGCGATAAATTATGGGTAGACTTGCTTATTTATTCTTATTCATCCTTACGAGGATGTGTCAACCACATTCCAGAGCCACCCACTCTCAATCAAAATGCATCCCCGCAGTGCTAATCAACAGAATACGGGGACGTTAGAAGCATCTAGTGGTAAGTTATTTGTGTAAGGGTTCAAGGCAAAATAACAGGCACTGAAACCATACAGCTCATCTTTGTAATTATAAATACTCTTGTAAGTAGGCAACCAAGCAGTAAAAACGTCGCCACACAAACCTGGTCTGGAAAGAAAAGGGGATCGATTCTATGTGGCTGAGAAGACTTACAGATATTCCTATTTTTTAAAAATGTTAAATAAGATAATGTAAAAATCGTCATTGAATATTATTCAACTCTTAACTAAGAGTGAGTCTGGAAGAAATCACTGGTAGAGGTCTCAACCTATCTGAGATGTATGGCAACAACCTAAACATGACGATAGCCACACTAGCTCGAGTGATTTTGAGTCTCACTCTAGACGGCCAACAAGAGCTTCAACTATTTAATAAGTCTCTCAGAACCTGCAATTAGAGAGGCGTAAGAGGTGATAAGCCAGAAGCACTAAATCTACAATAATTCTAATAAGGTCACTGCTTTGTCAAAACGTATATATACCAAATACAAACTCGGGGAAGCAAGCATATGATGTCATTTATAAGGATTTGTCAACTCCGGGTCTACTCAATGACCCGTGGCATAAAGCCACGATGATGAAGCTGCTGTTGTGAACAAGAAATCTCTTCCTACCCTCTGGGCCTGATGTGCCACCGGGATCTTGCCCGGCTTCCACGAGGCCCCAGAGTTCAGTTGAGTGCTCTTAGAACCTACTAGGCTACGTATACCAATACCATAAGGCGTTCATGACCATTTGGTTTAACCCTATAAAAAACAACAACCAACCGACATGCTTCTTCAGAAATCCAGGTCAAGGTGAACAAAAGTAGGTTTTCAAGTCAGAAAAAAGCAAGTTGATATTTATCAAAAAGAGCTGTTTATTAGTTGGTTTGAAAGGGTTGAGGTCAGCTTCGACCTTCGTATGCATTACAAACGATACAATTAGCTACAATTAGAATTAATTTTCGTGCTGGAACGGCTGACCGGTCAATGCATTGATATTTGTCATTTGAAATAAAAAAAAAGTATTTTTTTCCCCGAAAGAAATGAATTCAAATAATGAACGCTGCTTGTTCAGGTAAGCTAATTAATACTAAACACAAATCAGGTACACATAACACACATTACACAATGCTTACTTGGTATGACGATTAGATAAGTTGATTAAAATGACCTGAAAAATATGATTCTAGCTGATTGTAAATACAATTTACTCAGAAATGTCCAGTAAAAACTCAGGAATGAATAAAAAAGAAAATCAGCTGCTTATCTAATTGATGAAGTGATGTTTGATGAGTTCTCATTTACCGGTGGGATATTACACATTGATTTGTATAAATGGTATTTTATGCCAGCTAGCATCCATAAATTCTTAATTCATGGTCTGCAGTCATAAAACATGCCTGGTTAGCGATGTTCAACCATCAGAAGGAGCTTGTGAAAGGTTTACAGAAAATCTCAAGAGTTGTAAATTTTCCAGATCTTTTAACCCGCTCGATATCTTCCCTCATAAAATAAGTTGTATTTTATCCTCTAAAGTTATACGTATTTCTGCTCAATAGCAGTCCAGGAAAATATCTGATCTCGAAGAACACTTTAATTAGGATTGCATCATTAATTTTAATTAAAACTCATCAAATGATAACATATCTTACTCAATGTTACGTAAGATAATAAAAGTGCTACTTTTAACAAAAGAAAGTCTTTGTTTCATTTCAAATATAAGTTTATAGTTTTTTTTTTTGGCTGTAGATTACGAGTTTGAAGTTAAAATACCCGATCAATTCGCCTGTTAAACAAAATCGATTCTGCGCTCTACTAATCCTCAAGCTTCCAATTCGTTATCTACACCCCAGAAAACATATCCAATTTTGGTTGTGGGCCAAAGTTTTCACACGAGATACAACTTTTGTCCTAGATTTGCGATTCCACACACGTTGCCCAGAATGAACTGATCCCTATAATGACTACTCGTTTTTTGGTATGTTTTTTTTTGTCTTAAGGTAGATGCTTTAATCCTTTCGTTTGGCCACTCAAAGACTTGGCCATATGCGAGCACCGAATGTAAATCGACATGTCAGCGCTACTAGAGGCACTACACATGCGAGCATGTTCTCACTGTGTGGCCAACTGATCTTCTTTCTTTTCTCGTGGTGTTGGGCTCAGAGGAAACGTGAGCAGGACACGACGCCGGGCGCCAGATAAACAGACACGAGGTGTAACTAACACGACCATTAAATATACAGCGACCAATGGTCTCAGCTGTGGGCTTTAGTTATGACCAGATAACTAGCATTCCCTTGTCGTCACTAGCCTCTAACAACGGCCAACAACTCGGATCTATTTACTCGCGTTATATTCTTAGTGCAACTTGCTCTTTCCGAGCATGCTCGCCTCGTCGTCTCCTCTAGTATATCCGTTAGAGGCAGTCTGTTCCACGTCCTCAAGGGTACTCGCATCGTTGGTATGTGTTCTTGAGTCCGAACGGAAAATCTGTAGGCCATATTTCCTTCCCTCGTTCGATCTCATAAATAAAAGTTCGAAGCACGTGGGTATAAATGTAAGCCTGAGTTTAACAAGTGTTAAAAAAGAGTCAAAGTTTCTAAAACAATATAGCCATAGCTAACTTGGATGGGTTAAAACCGTTATTTACACCATTTTACATTTACTTTGCTTGATTAATTTTCTTTGTTTAACTACTGGACAAAAACCGGAATATTACTGGCAGGTGTTCCTTAAGGATCTATATTTAGCCCTATATTCTTAATATATAATAATACGATCTTCCCTTGCCAATATCATTACTTCTCTTTATATACGGCGAAACTACCTTAAAATTCAGTGCTACAAAGAAGATAGCTGATGCTTCCATCACAGCAGGAGTATTGAATAAGGCATCCTCTTCGTTATAAAGAAAAAAATCATGAATTTCAAACCACTTTACTTTACTAGAAAGATATAAAGATTAACATTCTGGAATATACGAAGTGTATTTGATATTTAATTTGAATACCAAAGAACACAGTGTTTGGTACCTTGGAGTATATTTAGACATAAATCTTTAACGGAAACTGAAGGGGGAACAATATTCACAAACCACAGCAATCTGGGACACTTATATTCATTACTTTTTAAGAAGCTCATTTTTTCCCTGATTTGTTCTTTTCCAGCAAATCCGCCAGGTCAAGACAGCAAACATTGTATCACCCCCGTCAAGAAAAGAGACACAACTCAAAAAATAGCAATTTCGAGGTTACACCATTAAAAAATATGTATAAAGTGACCCAACGTGCACAAAAACGCTCAACTCTCTATCTCGCAATTTAACCACCTGAGGGGTCATAACAAAATAAAAAACTTTTTTTTTTGCTTTTTTTTCCTTCATGGCCCCTTTAAATTTTCAGATAATTATATACAATTATAGATCCTCAGGCGAATCTATTTATAAATAATTTTTGTATTTCCTGTAGCATCACTACATTATATACAGGTTTTGTTTATAAAAATTATATAATGGAATAAACAAGTATAATGATACACATAATACGCGACTGGACTGAACTGACTAATAAAGGTGATTTTAATGATTTTAATAAGTTTTAAGAAAAGCAAGAAAAGTGACATAATTTGAAGACCTCTCATTCGACGAGAATTGAGCTACGATCCATATTACTACTCTATAGATTATATCAGAATTTACCGCCATATATATATTACTTACCTTAAATTTATAAGTAGGTTATACGATTTCAATGAAGTTTTATATTATTCACTATAAGTTGATTTTTCTCAAATGCTCCATTTTTTAGTTATATTATAACGAAGTACTCTGGATGAGCATTATAGTTCGTTACTCATTCCAATAATTAATTCAGAATTGAAAAAAAAAGAAGGATATATATAATATATTTCAACCACTAACTAATCTTTAATTTTTTATGGCGTTTTCAATTGATTTTATTGCTGTGTATATTATGGGGCTTATACTTATGTATTGGTGAAACAAAGAAGTATTGCTTTAATTAATAAATATATTGCAACAGGATTTGCTATTTGAAGACAGCTTAATTTTTATGGAAAATGGGCATTTTCCTGTAACTGTTCAAAACAAGAATCATAAAAAAAATGTCCCTGCAGCAATGACGTCTGTATGACGTTTTAAGTAACTATATTTTCGTTATAAGGACCCAACCCCGTGAGGTATTAGGAGTAGAAGAACAGAAAGAAGGAGAAACTTTATAATAATTGGATTACTACTGAGTTGTAATTTGGAAACGGTTAAATAAATATTATCTATACGGCTAAAAAATATTATACTCCAGGTATCTAATTCTAATTATTTTTTCATTATTATACGAGTTAAATTAATAAATCGTTTTTTTTTTTATTAATACTTGGATATTCATTTGATTAAACAACATTTTTTGTAACGAATTTAGTTTACTGATACCTTTGGCTGATTCAATTCTACTCTGCGACAAGGCTTTATCACAATGTATTGTTAAAGACACATTTGTTTTTACTCCCTTCTTGATATTTATTCACCATTTGCTTAAATAATGATAGAATTAACATTTACATTCTTTCGCTATTCAATTCTAAGTATAAATTATATATATATATACACAATCTTTATCCTTGTCGTTTATTTTCCGACTGGTATCTTGTGTACCTGATTTGAATATTAAACGTTTCAGAATGACTGGCACTTAAGATAAAATGAAATTGACAACGTTACATCTCAGGAATGTCCTTCGGCATATGAAATATCGTGACAAAAATAAACGAGAATTCCTTTCACGTCGACACAAAAGGTCAATCGAATGGGGAAAAAAATCTATGAGAGTAAAATCATTGAGACAAAAATAAAAAAAAGGCGTGTGAAAAAGACTTGACTTGACTGCATTACATTGCATTACTTAATGATTCATAAACTTGGGTATTTATTATTACTTACAACGTTATGTAAAAGAAATCTTTGTTCAGCAGGTTATACCTACTATATGTTAATTTGTAACATATATAATGTTATTATACATAACATAACAAGCCGTTTGGATTATTTCCTTAGTTTTGCTCAATTGGATTTTTAAAATGTTTATTGCTCTTAATGGTCCATATTTTTACGCCTAATCAGTCAAAAATAGAAAAAACTTGTGCCGTAAATTTGACGATGGCCACATAAATATATATGTACGTTGCCTCAAAATTAGAACTGCCAAAGAAAGAGCCACATGTTTCAAAAGAATTATTCCAATTTCAAAAGTAGACGTAAAAACCTAATAATGAAAATCCTGTGTTCTTGGTTGCCATTTAAAAACAGGATTGAAATGTCATTGAAGGCATTTCTAATAAATAGAAAAATACGCATAAATTTTATCATTCTGTTCAAAATCTGTTTAAATAAAATTAATATAAAAAATAAAAATTTGTATGTTAGTGGGAAATTGGGACCGCCCCAGGTAACAAACGTTCTATGAGTGCCATTGAAGATACATGTATTTCTTGAGTTTAATCACTTTGACTCAGAAATTCACACATTTCTTCAAGATGGATTACGAACTTAAAAATAGAACGGGATATTTCTGTTAAACTTTGAGCATGTTGTCATGAGCTGCTGCTAGAAGGTCGTAAGGTCAATAAGGTATATCACTTGGAAGTAATGCGCCGTTTACATGAAGCGATGCGACGAAAACGACCGGAATTGTGGCAAAATAATTCGTAGAAATTGCATCACGATAACGCTCCCGCTCACACCTCACTGATTGTTCGTATTTATTGTATTCGACGGACATGGCTCCAAGCGACTTCTTTTTTGTTCCCGAAGTTGAAAAGTTAACCTTAAAAGGACGACGTTTTGACACTATTGATGAGATAAAAGAATAAACGCTGAAGGAGCAAACAGCTATATCGAAAAGTGAGTTTGAAAAGTGCTTCGAAGATTAAAAAAAACGATGGTACGAGTGTATTTTATCTGAGAGGGATAACTTTGAAGGGAAAAAAATTGCTATCGATGAATAAATAAAAATTTTTTAAGATAAACAAGAATACTCGTTACTTTTTTGTTAAACCTCGTATATTGCTTCTATATGTTTCTTATCTCTCTGTTGCGTCTTCGTTCTTAATAAAACACCAGTACTAACCTTTTTCAATCGGCGACACCCCTACATAAGTTTAATTTAAATTAATTTAAGGCATGATAGTGAGGGGAGATGTAATGGCCAGGTCAGGAGGCTTATCGAAGGAGTGGATCGCTTCAGGCAATCAAACCGCTCTCTGAGCTCGGACAGGGTGAAAATTTAATTTTCATTAAACGTCTTTTAAAAATTAAGCCTGTTACGACAGGAACGTGACGGCCTGTGGATGGTCACTAATACAAGGCTCCAACTGTGGGAGTTTACTCTAGCACCACTTTGCCCTTCATCTTAAACTTTACTCAGTTATACCTGACAAACTAATGCAATTTTGATAAAAAAAAAAAAAAAAAGAAGATTTTTCTTTTCGGAGTACTCAAACTTATGTATGGGTATGTATGTATTTCAGAAAATAAGCTTGAAGGCTTATAAAAATATATTCTTTATTGATATACTATCTTCACACAACGTTACGCCAATTCAGGCATTTGATTGACTAACAGACCTAATAATCTTTATTGCGACTAAATTACAATTAAGTATTGGCCAATACGTAATTGTGTTAAATGTTCTCATTCATACCATATTTAGAATTCTTTGTTCACTTGCTCATTCATACAGCATTTACAAATAGCCTAGAGACCTCCCAAATCAACATGGTTTTCGCAAGTGAAAGAGGAAGCGGAGTCATCCCTCACGTTCCTCCAACAGCCGCGTCACTGAATACGAGTCAGTGGAGGCTGACCAAGAGCGCGAGAGCCACAGATGCTCAGGATATGATTGGAGAAACAGGCCTTTGCCAGGACTCCACGTATTTATTTTTACCAGGTCACGAGGCCACTGACGTATTAGTCATCATGTCCTGATGATTGGAGAAACTGGGCATTGCCAGGACTCCCGCGAAACACCTAAAAAAAAAACGGACATAAAACATCAAAAAGAAGAATGAAGGAAGCGATTAATATCACGTAGATATGTCAGTTATCTAAAAGTCTGACTGTCGGAACCTATTCGTTTTCTGTGCTGACATTTAAAAACAAAATTTGAAATTAAAAATTTATGCTTGAGCTCTGGTATTAAAAATATTATTGTCACTAAAAATAGATTTTTAGAGTTTGCTGTTTTAAGTAAAAATATATTTGAAAACATTTCTGGATGTAGAATATTTTACTTTTGTAATTATAATAGTTTCATTGGTTCTAGTTGTTAGCTCATCAAATATCCAAATTGTGTTATGCATTATCGATCTAAGCTGATATACCTCAGATTTATAAAATATTTTTGTTTTAAAAAAGTTATAAAGAAGTTTTTCTTTCTCTCTATTTCTATTTTTCAATTTTTTCAAACAACAGGTTTTTTTTCATTAAGGTTCGGGGTGAGAAACTTTCTGTCATAAAATCATACTTTATAAAAATGATTAAATCCACCTTAAATTTCAAAGGAATACTCCACTATACTACGAAATATGATGATTAGTTTTCGTTTAAAATAAATTTTACAGAAATAAAATTATACTTAAAACATGACGCCCGTTTCACTAAGCTCAGCTCTTTAAATTTTTTTCTCCATCGTCAAAAACGAAATTGCGTACTTTGTCAGTTTTTTATATACTAATATTTCAATTATTTACTTTGGAAAGACATTAATAATATGATATGAAGATGATATGCTTTAACAAAATAAAGGTTTTTTTTTGGGGGGGGGGGGGGGGGTTCTTTATAAAAATAGCGAGTAGTTATCATAATCATTTAACTTTATTTTTTTCAAAAATAGGTCCCGAGTCCAAAGCTTGCTACTTCCTTTATTCCGTTTGTGAATATATTTAAAGATATATTTTGTTTACTTACACTTGATTTGAACACATTTTAGTTTGTTATAAATTAAATTCTTCTCACCAATAAAATGTTACTGTTCTATTACTAGCTTTGTTAAATTTGACTTGAAAATGTATTCTTTATCATCTTCTTTCTTACATTTGATCTCATTCATTAGCTGAGTCTCGTTATCAGAACATCGTACAACAATTTGCGTTTCGTGAAATTCTCTATTGTTTCAACTTATCAACATTCTTCAATGGAGGTCTATACTAACCATTCATGCCTTTACCTCATGTACGTTATTTAGATTTTAACTACTTGTTTAATTGGCTATGTTGGTTTTTTTCCTACAGCTTAGTTTACTGGCACATTGTTGTACACGAGGCACAGAGTGATGGCGAGAACTAGTGAGGGAATAATAAACTTTTTTTAACTAGAAACAATTCGTATTAATTGGATCTTTCGTTTCCTTACGACGAGCGGTTGGCTTTCGTTGCGAAGAAATGGTAATGAGACATTTCCATAGCAGGTGGACAGGAAACGTGAATCATTTCCTTAGCTCTAAGCGCTCTTACCGTTGTCTTCATTTGTTCAGGGATAATCATGTTGGCAGCGCCAATTAAAGTACGCATGTAAATGAGCGATAATATTAATGGCATTAAGGTTTTTATTTTTTTCTAATATTGAAGTATCTGGTCAAATCGGCAGTCCTGGTGATGGCAGAGTTCATTAAGGATGAATTGGTGGTTGTTCGCAGTTCTTAAAAATGTTGAAAGAAAAAGTCTGTTTGTATGGGTACACCTACCCCTAAATTAAGTGGATTTAGCAAAAGAGCTTTCGGCAACTCAAACTGTCGTTATCAAGTGCCTACATAATACTGGTCGACTTATTTTTGTCTCAAGAGTACGAAAAGGTGTACATAGTGCAGTTTTGAATCCTGTTATCAAATATGTATTTCTCTATCACCCACAGTTTTTTATTTTAATTTTTTTTAAATATTTTAAAACTTTTTTTCGTCCATTTGTCTCGTCCAGTCTAGTCTAGTAGTAAGGCTCCTAGAGCATTGTAAATATTTACAGATGTGATCTAGAATAACACACATTCATCATAACGATGATGCGGGATAGCAGTGAACCAGAAAACACGTCATTGTGAGTGCTCTGTGTGTCTCAATTGTATATAACATTATTTCTTTTAATTAGTCGTTAGTAACAAAATGCCTAGAGCTTGTTTAAATCGTCCTAACAATTTTTTTATGCGGTGAAGTGACGCTCAAGTCCCATAGGCTAAACCTTACTCCATTAGTAATAAAGTGCTATGATCTTTTGTTTGTGTCGACACACTTTCACGTGTTTTAACCCTGGGTCAGTTACTAAAGTTTAAAATAAACAATGACTAGACAACTGGATGTAATTGAACCACTGTAATGATACATTACGAAAACTTTCCAGGGGCCACGTATTTGCATTACATATAAAAATGTAAATGTGATGTAAAAAATCTACCTTTGGTACGCTTATACGGAGGGTACAGTAGCGCTATGACGGTACAGTAACATTGACAGTGGGGGATTGAACTTCCATAAATAGAAATAGATGGCAGCCTTATTAAAGCCCTTTAAATCAGAGTACTTGAGGGTGTAAATAATACAGCAATCAAACAAACACAAGGTATAGCGAATTTTTTTTTTACGATTATGTACCGATTTTCATAAAATATTAATCAAAGATGCTACACATACATCAAGATTCTAAACACGATCATTGCTACACACTTTTACTTAGTGCGATTTCCTTGTCAAAATAAAAAAACAACAACATTGAAGATGAGTTGAAAAAGTAGTGGCGTCTCAAAAACGCATCTTCGTTAGGAAAAAATGATATTTATGGTAGAAAATGAATGAGGATAGCATAGTAAATATATATTACTACGTCATGGAGAATAATATAAAACGTTGACTAGCCACAGTAAAGGAAGATTTACCAGATAGTGCTGAGTACAATATTATAGAATGAAAAAAAATTGACTTGATCACCTAATAACAATATTAAGAAAGAACATTAGCTATCGATAAAAAAACAGTACAAACTGTTAGTTTACAGTTGGTATACAGATCTTATGGATAGAGGTAAAATAAATTATGAATTCGCCTAAGATAAAAAGAAGGCATACATTTATGTTGAAAAAAAATGCAACATATAATGGAATCATTAAAGCAAAACAATCAGGTTTAATTATTTCCACTGATCCAGGTTAGCAATCGCCATAGCTTAGCTTAGTAAGGTGTTTGATTAAGCAACGTGAACTTGTGGGCCAAGTGGATAAAGTTTAAATATTAGTTCGAAGGTAGGTTCATTGTAAAATTCAACCTCCTTATCAAAAAGCTATTATTTTAACAGTAGTTGGTTAAAAGAAAAATGAGTGGAAAAATCGTTATTACGTGGATGTACCACTGTTGGCTTTGTCTGTGGTTAGTTGTGTGTAGCAGTGGGATTCGATAGTTGTATGTGTGAAAGAGTGGTAATAAGTGATAAGTGGTAGTCAGTGATACTTTTGACAGCGTAGGAAAAGTCACGGCATTAAACTGTGCTTCTTCCGCAACCTTTTGAGGTTTGTGGTGCGTGTAATGACCACCCTAATTGTTGAGCAAAACAAGTAAGGAAAGAAAAAATAAATTAATATATATATTGAAACCTCTTTATTGTGCTAAAATTACAATCTGCCTTATTAGGCAATAAGTAATTGTGATAAATATTCTCATTCATACCATATTTACAATTTGCATTCACTCGCTCATTCATACAGTATCCTGAGGCCTCCCAAATCCACATGGTTGTCACTTCCCCACATGCGGAGTCTTGGGTAGTCCCCCACGCTCTTCCGTCTGCAGCGTCACCGGATACTAGCCAGTGGAGGCTGACAAAGAGCGCGAGTGATAAATAAATAAATAAAAATAGAATGAATACAATATAACCGGCTTATTAAAATAACAAAAGGTGTGCTAGCCCGTGCAACACACCCTATTGCACTGGAAAACGCGCACCACTGGCAACGAAATACCCCATTGCCCCGTCAACAGTAAATAAGACCCATGATGGAACCCCGTCTGGGTCACAAATCCCATGATAAGGTTAAAAAAAAAAACAACTAGTAAATATATGAACGCAACATTGCTTAAATGGTGTGTTCATGAGCTCATGTTGTAAATGAGTTTAATCACCACAATCCGCCATTGCCCTATTAGGAGATTACAATACTTATTCTTATAGAGATTTTTTTCAAAAATTGTTTGTTGTCGCTAAGGGCTGTTAATTAGAGTGCCCACAGTACTTACATGCTACATCCATTGAGTACACATCGTCACTCAGCATCAGGCCCCGATTGATGAATGGTACTCTAGAATTCAGCCAACTAGGTAACGGACCCAGACATAAACAACTCTTCCCTTATTTTCTTCTCTCTGCCGGACAGCTGTTAGTGAGAGAAAAAAAAAGTTCCGGAGTCATCCAATTTACTGGAGTCTTCGGCATCTGAGGGAAGAGAGAGAGAGCGGGAGTGGCGGAAAACAGAAGGGGACTGACATTTGTCTTGCCGGAGGTGATCAATCTTGGAAGGAATCAGCGAGTGTGTGATGACCAGTGGCCTCCCTAAATCAAATATCTGCTCGGGCGCTGGCTGTTGGAGGAAATGACGCGGAAGCACAAACACACGCTCCGGGATCGGAAGCTGGGGGCGGCACGCTAGCCGCTTCACTAATCACCCCAATTACTGCTGCCACCGTTCGAGGGACCTATGGCACTTTAACTGCACAACCGAGTGCTCTCTAGGTCTGCACTCTAATAGGCTTTTAGCACTGTTGTGTCTTTTATAACCAATTACCTATTGATAGCGGAGTTTCGTTTCGAATCGCATTCCATTCTGCTTCCTGCGTAAATGGCCTATTTTCCTTCCACCTTTTGCTACACGTGGAGCCACGTAAAAAAATATGTATAAACAAGTCCTCACTCTCAATATGCACTCGTATTCCTCAGAAAAAAGTTATATTAGTTGAAACATTCAATTCAACTGGGGTCGAGCATTTATTGATTATGATAAGCACCCGAGGATCAAAAGATATTCAGACTTCTTGCAATTATGAATACTTATTCTCCCCCCCCCCTAATTTATTCACAATAAAGGAAACACAAATAAACACCCACGGGTAGCGTACGTTCGGGTAACAAATTAAAATAGACAAGATACACGACAACTAATCTATCAAATAACAATATAAAACAGTTTAAATGTATCGAACATGGGAAATATCTGGTTAGCCCGGTGAAGTAGACTGAATAAACCAAAAAATCAAAACAACTCTTACCATTCGTAACCACAGACTGCAAACACATTTAACATGATAGGAAAAGGTATGGCTAGGATGATTTTATATTAATTATTAATGGTTCGTTACTCAATGCGATTTATGATAACATAACATTACAATGAAATGATAAACATATAAACAACTAAGGGCCTATGTATATATGTAAGATTATAATGAGCTAACAACTAAACATTGAAACCAAAAACAAAAAGAAGTGACCAAATAAAGAAAATATAGCACTTATTACAAGAGTGAAAAGAACTTGAATGATTTCTGGGATATATTAAAATAAGGAATGTAAAAAATTAATGAAAAATAAATAAAAAGAAAAATAATGGCAATTTATGAATTGTTAGATTGTTGGGAGATAAGGAACTAGCAAAGTCTAAATTTAAACATTGGCAGACACAACCAGTAATAGCAATATATTAATTTTAAATGTACTCGTAGGCACAAGAAGAGGATAAGTTAACTTGAAATAGACTGCAGAGTTTTGCATATGGTATTAAAATTATAGAAAGTCTAAATATTTAATTATTTTATATTCTTCGTATATTCATAGTTACGAGGTTGAGAGAAAGTCATTATTTGGGTTTTTCAAAGAAAAATTGAGATTAATAAGACTATTATAATAGAGTACCCTAGGTTCGTTGAACTGCCTAGTAAAACCAAACTGCACTGTGATGCGCGCACCATAGGTTACGAAAGTCCCATGGACCCAATGGTAAACCTCCACAGTGAACGATGGCTACCAGTATAGGCCAAACCATCAATTCTCATTACCCTCCTTATTTACAAGACAATATTCTACTTGAACTGTACTGGATTTGAACTCTCCTCAGCATATTCCCGGAACACAGAATCCAGGCTCTCTGACCATTCAATCGTTGCTTCTTTGCTTCGTTGCTCCATTAGCCTCTGGGATCATCTATCGCCTGATATCCACCATGCTTCAAACTTGCCAACCATCAAAACCCTACTATTCCAACACCATCTCACCATTCAGACATGATAGATTTGTAGCGATTCATTATATTATATTTTCATACTTTAATTTTTGCATTCCTATTATTGTATGTCTACTATGTATCCTGATATTTGGTAGCCCTTCCTTGGTTTTGCTATTGTATATTTAGCTTTAACGTTATATTTTTTTTTTGTATTAATTTAATGGGTTTAATTTAATTTCATACCGCATTGAACATACTTCTTCATATTAGAATAAACTTAATTTATTGCCATCAGCTTGGTTCGTGTAAAATGTATTCCGACGTAAATCAAATCTCACTTCGTAAAGATGGACGCACCTTCGACTATGAAAAATTAACTGTTGCATTCCGATTATTGAATTTCGTTTGGAACTCTCCGGCGTTCCAATGTCCACGGGGAAGGAGTGATTTAGCGTTCCGTAAAGCAAAAATCACTCCCATTACGGACCATCGGCCGGCACTGGGTTTGAAATATATCTGTTTTGAGGGCGGAGGGCCAGTGATTTAGGGCACCTATTTCAACCCCCCTTTTACTTTGTCCTCACTCAGGCGGTAATTACCTAGCTCCTTGGTGGATTTATCGCATCCCCAGGACGGCGAGAGATAGGGACCTGGCCGGCCCACTGATAACACCACCTGCTCCAGCTACCATTCCCGCTCGCTCAGCCTTACTTGTACCATGTTTTTCTTTTTTCTTGCAATAGCAATACATTATCTAAATGAAAAGCTTTTAAAGTTCTTAATATAATTCATCAATCTTACTCAATGAATACTAAAGAAGTTTACAATTTCCGAAGAACTACTGACACTACTCTGAATTATACACCTATATAATGATGTCCGCCACCCACGTTATGGTCAGAGAGCCTGGATTCTGTGTTCCGGGAATATGCTGAGGAGAGTTCAAATCCAGTACAGTTCAAGTAGAATATTGTCTTGTAAATAAGGAGGGTAATGAGAATTGATGGTTTGGCCTATACTGGTAGCCATCGTTCACTGTGGAGGCTTACCATTGGGTCCATGGGACTTTCGTAACCTATGGTGCGCGCGCATCAAAGTGCAGTTTGGTTTTACTAGGCAGTTCAACGAACCTAGGGTACTCTATTATAATGGTCTTATTAATCTCAATTTTTCTTTGAAAAACCCAAATAATGACTTTCTCTCAACCTCGTAACTATGAATATACGAAGAATATAAAATAATTAAATATTTAGACTTTCCATAATTTTAATACCATATGCAAAACTCTGCAGTCTATTTCAAGTTAACTTATCCTCTTCTTGTGCCTACGAGTACATTTAAAATTAATATATTGCTATTACTGGTTGTGTCTGCCAATGTTTAAATTTAGACTTTGCTAGTTCCTTATCTCCCAACAATCTAACAATTGATAAATTGCCATTATTTTTCATTAATTTTTTACATTCCTTATTTTAATATATCCCAGAAATCATTCAAGTTCTTTTCACTCTTGTAATAAGTGCTATATTTTCTTTATTTTGTCACTTCTTTTTGTTTTTGGTTTCAATGTTTAGTTGTTAACTCATTATAATCTTACATATATACATAGGCCCTTAGTTGTTTTTATGTTTATCATTTCATTGTAATGTTATGTATTTTTTTGTCTGCTGGTCTTTGTTATTTTGTTCTTTAAGAACAATAGCAATGCACTGGACAATGCTCCGAGAATAAAGTGATTTTTCATTTCATTTCTGATTATCATTTTTCAAATTAAATTTTATTTCTTCCTTTTTAAGTTAATAGCATTTTAATGTTTCATTTTTTTATTTCTTTTATAAGAACTCGTTTTGCCTTCGTCCATTCAGCTATTTGAAGAAGCACCTACTTGGCCAAGTATCTATGATAATACGGTCTAAAATCAGAAATAAAAATAGTAAGGAAATATAATGAATCAATCACCCGGTTAGCAAGCTTAGCAACACCTTCTTAATAATGGTAGCATCACTAGGCCTATAATAAAGCTATTTCTTTATACATAAATAGTATGATGGTATTACGACGATCCCACTTTTGTAGACGGATTTAAAAAAAAAAAAAATTAGGTTTTCAAAATTATACGCTTTATAAGTGGATCACACCTAATTTTCAAAGTCTGCTAATCAAAAGAAGCTTATATAAACTGATATGTACCCAAATAAAGTGATTATCTGTGATGTTATGGAAATATTTTGTCTCATGGGAATATCGGAGACAATATAGAAAATTGACGTTTGGGGCCTCCACAGCTCAAAGTCGATACCTAACGGAGACAATTGCACCCTGACTGTGAGGAATCAACAGTATATTAAATGCCTCATCCACGGGTGTGTGGTGCTTTGAATAAGACACTATTATAAAAAAGAAGTTTATTTGAAGACCCCCATGCCAAAGATATCATTGTAGGCAAATAATCCCCAACATTTTGTCAATTAAAACTCCCACATAACAAAGTGGGAGAACCTAGAAATGTATCCATAGAATTCAAGCTATTATATTTACCAAAGATTAAGTTGAGTGACTCGAGGACTGTTTATAAGTGATAGAAGGTCAAGGAAGGGAGCTTGTCACTCTCAAGCTACACACTGTCATATTTTGAGCTCGGTTCGGTCTTAAGAAGTCTAGAGTATTCTGTCATGGTCTACAACCGCTTGCAATTTACAATCTTTCACCTCCTATCTTCTGTCTTGACTAGTCTATAACTTCTTTTGCCTTGACCACCATCAGTCATCGTCGGCTTTCTAGACGTCCAGTTTTCGTGAACCATCAAGAGCTCAACTCAGAAGCTGCACGAACTTGGCGTAAACATTTCGTCAAGGTATATAGTTTATTTTATG
Organism: Acanthosoma haemorrhoidale; assembly: GCA_930367205.1. Lineage (NCBI taxonomy): Eukaryota > Metazoa > Arthropoda > Insecta > Hemiptera > Acanthosomatidae > Acanthosoma > Acanthosoma haemorrhoidale. The sequence continues at coordinate 79,453,204 of OV884015.1, read as the reverse complement.
TCATTCATTGTATTTTGCATTCTCCTCAAGATTGCATATAATTGAATTTGTTTGATAATGAAAATGGTTTAATATTTTATATATCCAGGTATATCTGGGAGACAGATAAAAAACAACTTTATTATGATAAATTACAATCTGCCTCATTAGGTAATAAGTAATTGTGATAAATGATCACATTAAAACCGTATTTACAATTTTCATTCACTTGCATACAGTATTTATAAACAGCCCAGAGACCTCCAAGAAGTCCACATGGGTGTCACCTCCCTCCCATGCGAATGATGAAGCGGAGTCCTGGGAAGTCCCCCACGCTCCTCCGTCAGCCGCGTCACTGGATAAGAACGTGAGCCACATACGCTCAGGATATGATTGGAGAAACTGGCCATTGCCAGGCTTCCCGCTGCCACGTATATATAGCAGGTCACAAGACCACTGCCATTTTAGTCTCCGAGGAGGAATGTAGGGATGAGTGGCGCAGTGTAATGACTGTGCTATGGGATTAGGGTGGTTGGATAGGTTACTATGGTATTTTATGAAATTGGAAGGGATGAGTTCAAGAATGTAGGGCACATTAAGATCATTATGAAGGATTTTGTTGCTGTTAATAAGGATCATTTACTATTGTTGTCAGAACTTTCGGTTGAAAGGATTGAGTACGCTTGATGTTCGACTTTTTTGCTGTCCCCCATAGCTCTATTCCGTATGTCCAGACATAGATTAGTAATTTATTCCAGGTATATCAAAACAAAACAACAGTAAACGTTCATTTCATTTTTTATGTCGGGAGGGGAGATTACACATAAAAATTGGCTATTGAATTAGGGGCATGTAATGGTTACTCAAATAATAAAGTGGCACACATGCACGCAACCATTTGATGATTCTATAGTGCTAAGATGTAAGCTGAGGAGGTGAAATCCAATTTAGGTAATGTACCTACCCTCCCACCTGCAAATATTAAATGTAATGAGGGGTGTCGGGTCGTCACGAGGGGGTACCTATTTAGCCTAGCCCTAGTAATGGTGAGTTGTGACGGTTGATTAGGCTATGACCTGGACAATTGCTTCATAATGGGTCTTACTACTTTACTATCTGACTCCATATCTAATAGGTATGTGCTCAGACAGTGCACTATGTTCAGGAGAAGAGGTATAGGGTAGGTATTATAGGTAGGTATTATAGGTAGTATTATAGGTAGTAACCTCATAATCTTGGAATAACCACGAATTTGCACTCGGTATCTAAGGGTAGGTGAAAACCATCCGGATCCCAAAGGCGAGTGTGAACCGAAGAAAGGCAGTCTGGGGGAGACACTACTAGGTAAAGTTCGTAGGGCCCAAGGTGAGCGTCGTCCACGAGGAAGAAATCTCTTTCAAGGAGATGCTAGTTTTAGCGAGACAGAGAATCCCACTATGAAGGTGTGGGGCCTGACAAGGCCGGACTAAAACATAGCGAGGTTAGGAAAGAGAAATGCAGAGGTTTTCATAAATAACTAGGCCAAATCTAAAAACATCAGCGCAGCTTCAAGTACCAGTCCAGTAGTTTATTTTTTTATTTATTTTTTTTTTCCCTTTAACAATCTTTATTGTGCAATAATTACAATCTGCCTTTTATAAGGCAATAATAATACAGATAAATGATCTCATTCATACCATATTTACAGCATCATTCACTCGCTCATTGATACAATAGGACATGATTGGAGAAACTGGCCATTGCCAGGACTCCCACTGTCACGCGCTTATAGCAGGTCACGAGGCCACTGCCGTTTCAGTCCACATGAGACCTCCATCCGTTTCAGACCTCCAAGAAGTCCACATGGGTGTCACCTCCCTCCCATGCGAATGATGAAGCGGAGTCCTGGGAAGTCCCCCACGCTCCTCCGTCAGCCGCGTCACTGGATAAGAACGTGAGCCACATACGCTCAGGATATGATTGGAGAAACTGGCCATTGCCAGGCTTCCCGCTGCCACGTATATATAGCAGGTCACAAGACCACTGCCGTTTCAGTCTCCGAGGAGGATTATAGGGATGAGTGGCGCAGTGCAATGACTGTGCTACAGGATTAGGGTGGTTGGAAAGGCTGCTGTGGAATTTCATAAACTTGGAAGGGATGAGTTCTAGAATGTAGGGTATATTAAGATCGTTATGAAGGGTTTTGTTGCTGACATAATAAGGGGCATTTACTATTGTTCTTAGGACTTTGGATTGAAAGGATTGGATACGCTTGATGTTCGACTTTTTTGCTGTCCCCCATAGCTCTATTCCGTATGTCCAGATTGGTTTAAGTATAACTTTGTAGATTAGTAGTTTATTTTCTATTAAGAGATGGGATGTCCTTTGAAGTAGTTTGTACAGTTGTCCAAAGCGTCTGTTTAGTTCTTGTCTTTTTAGTCTCGTATGTGGGTTCCAGGTCAGTCGTTTGTCAAGATGGAAGCCTAAGTACCGTACTGTCTCGGATACAGGAAGAGGAATAGAATTAAAATAAACTAGTGGACAAGTCTTGCGACAAAGTGTGAAGGTAATGTGGGAGCATTTTGCTTCATTAACTTTGATCCGCCATTGATTGCACCAATACTCGATCTCGTCAAGGTGTTTTTGAAGGTTATGGGATGCTATGTCGGGGTCTGGATGGGATGACAAGACTGCAGTGTCGTCTGCAAATGTTGCCAAGAAGGTATTGGTGGTAGAGGGGACATCAGTGGTGTATAGATTATAGAGGATGGGACCCTGGCCCCTGCCCTGTGGAACTCCTGTTTTTAGGGGATAGTAGTTAGAATATTCAAAACCACACCGGATTCGGAAGAATCGGTTTTAAAGCGAGGACTGTAGGATTAGGAATAGGGTCTGGGGTAAATATATTTTGAGCTTGTAAAGCAAACCTGCGTGCCTGACCCTGTCAAAAGCTTGAGCTATGTCCAGAAAGGAAGCAGTGCAGTATTGTTTGGCTGAGGATATGTGATCAACAACGCGAAGGCCTTGTTGAGCAGTGGAATGTCGTTGACGGAAACAAAACTGGTGAGTAGGATAAAGGTTTTTGGATTCAATAATTAGAAGTAGGCGTTTTAATAGGAGTTTTCCAAATATTTTTGAGAGTATAGGGAGTAGGCTAATTGGAAGGTAAGATGAGGCGTCATCGGGTGGTTTGCCGGGTTTGGCGAATAGGACTATAATGGAGTGTTTCCAGAGGAGAGGAAAGTGCGGCGTTTGGATAATGCAATTATATATTTAGGTTAGGAAAATTATGGCTTTAGGAGGAAGTTGTTGGAGGATTAGAGGAGTAAGGAGATCATATCCTGGAGATTTTAAGTAAGGTAATTTTTTCAGAAGATATTTGACCCAGAGGAATTGACGGTTTTTGGTGGATGTGAGAGTATTGTTTTGAGGAGTAAGGTGAGGAGTGAAAGTACGGGAAAGATGATGTGCGAATTCTTCCACCCTCTCGCCAACCGAAACCGCCACGGTCCCATCATCACGACGGAGTGGGTGTGAAACAGGATGATATTTTAGGATTTTCTTAGTTACATTCCACAAGGAGTTATCCCTGGTAACCAGAGAGGAGAGATAAGAATTAAAAGAATCGAAATGGAAGGATACCAATTGCCACTTTACCAACCTGCAGTACTGATTGTATGAGCGACGATTTTGGTTGTGAATTTTCAGATGACCGTGGGGTGACGATGCCTCACAGGCCGACCTCTGGATCATTCGCACAGCATCATCTAGGTTTTGGGATGTTTTCAAAGGTACTTTGAGGTCTAAAGAGTCTGTAAGAATCTGGCAAAAGTGGTCCCAATCAACTGGGCCACTAATAAATGAAGGAGGAGGCAGTTTGTGAATTGGATTTAGGGAAATGGTTAATAATAAGGGGCTATGGTCGGAGGAGAGGTCATCGAGGCACATGAGTGAATAGTTTAGTGTTCCTACACTATTATAGAAGAAAAAGTCAAGGAGATCTGTATTCCGGTTGGGATCTGATGGCCAATAGGTGGCTGTGTCAGGAGTGATAGTGGAGCAATGTTTCCGTGTGAGTGCAGACAGCAAAGCACGCCCTCGTGTATTCGTGGATCTTGAGCCCCAATGTTGGTGCTTTGCGTTCCCCATCCACAAGGAAACGATGCCTGATGGAGTCTAGAAAGGAGATAAATTGGGAATCGGAAATGGATTTATTGGGTGGGCAGTACACTGACGCTAGAGTAAGGGGAAAAGTGCAGGTGCTGATTGACACTGCAGTGGATTGAAGGAAATCATGTGCTGTCAAAGGAACTATGTGGTGGGATATGGAGTTAGGGACAATGACAGCGGTACCTGCATGAGCTCTTCCATCTGGGTAATCAGTTCGATAAGTCTGGTACTGTCGAACGGTAAATGGTCGTTTACTTGTAAGTCTTTCTCAGTAATAAGAGCTACGTCGATGTTTTTGTAGTGGAGTAGTGCTGTTAGTTCGTTAGTGTGGGTGCGAACACCATTCTCATTCCAAAGGAGAACGGATAAGGAGTCAGGAAGATCCACTTATGGATTTTGTTTAACGGGGATAAGGTAGGAGACAAGATGGGTAAGAAGGGGAATGAGAGGGGTAATTTGGGTTCTGAACTCTGTAAGGAATGAGGTTAAAAGGCTGGCGAGATCTGAAGAGGTTGAAGGTGGAGGAGTAAGCGAGATGTGTGGTTGAGTTTGCTGGTTGCTGGGATCAACGGAGTGCTGGGGAAGAAAAACTTGCGGAGGAAGAGTGGGCAATGCCTGTGACTGCTCTCTGTTTCGAACGGCATCAGCAAAAGAGAGTGAAGGCCTCAAATTTCAGGCGGGGGTGCTTCTTGAGCTACCTTTGACTAGCCAGTCAAGAGAAGGCTCTATTCTTCTAGCTGACGACGTTGCTCGCTCCTGGACTTGAGAATTCTATAAGCTTCGCAGCCCTTGTAGTTGGTCGGATGGCCTTGCTTGCAGAGCACGCATACAGCAGGCGATTTCAGGCGCTTTTTGCACAATTCGCTTTTGTGCTGCCCACTGCACTTTACACACATGGGAGGGTGGTAGCAGTACGATTTTGTGTGCCCATATGCCTGGCGATTATGGCATTGGACTATGTCACGTTTGGTGTAAGGTTTTTCGACCTGTACTCTTGTGTAACACTAGTGGGTAAGCTCGTAGATTTATTCTACTCCAGGTGTTTGCTCTAGATCCACAATGAACCAGGCAGTGGTGTCTTAATAGCTTCATCTTCTTGCCTTTCCTCACAGAGCACGTTGGTAATTTGATGAACCTTGTATCCTAAACCTATGAGCTCCTTTTCTATCTCGTCTGTTGGTGTAGTGGGATGCTGGTTTCTAATCACCAGCCGTAGCGATCTTTTCTGCTTTAGCTGGTAAGTATGAAAGTCGGCCTTAGTTTCTTCCAAATATTGGATTATCGCTCGATATGTGTCCGGAGAAACTTTTGTATCTGAGACCGATTGAGGAACATGTATTTGCTTGTACCTACGATTTAACTCAATTGGGTATATATTAATTTAAAATTACTAATATTGTGTACAAATATGGCAGGTGGCTTGGGCTGTGTGGGTGTTTGTGTAGAGTCCATGCCCTCTACTTCAATATTTTTCAACACCTCATAACTATTGGGCGTGAAAAATGGAGACACATGGGTTGTTGTTTGTTTAGATGTGCTAGGTTTGAACAGTGTTTCTTCCATAGAGCTGCTGGGTGCTGAAGAATTTACCGTATTTTTTGAAGATTTAGATTGCCATGGCTTACGTTTGACAGGCAACAGAGTAGGTGTTGATCCCGGAAACCTTGAGCGTTTTTGTTTTTTTTCAGACATTGCTTGTTGATTGAAACGCATTTTTCATAATAAGTATTTTTATGAATTTATGGGTATTTTTTTATAAATATAAAATATGTAGCAGATGGCAGCCTCGAACGCACGTAATTTTGATATGAGCCTAAGACGCCAGCAGGAGGCCACAGTCAATGTTATGAGGGTCTGGCTGGACACCCCACTCTTATCACTAGCACAGGCTGAGCTACAGCCTTTCAATCTGGCCACCTTCTCTATGAAATGTGAAGTGAAACATACACTTAGCAATACAGTCCACAGCTTCACTATCCACTCACCTGTAGATAGCCCCTCCGGGAACAGTTCACCCAATAGTTGGTATAAACAGTTCTACGAAGTAGACACTTCCCACGAACGGTAAAAAAAACAGTTAGTTTGTAGAGCGATACGAATACGACTTGTTATAGTTTAGCGCAAGCGCAGTATTCAGATATCCGTACTTAAAATGAATTATCGGCTAAAACTAGGGGGTATATATAGCCCTAAGTAGTCAATGACCTGGGGTCTTATTCTGGCCAATCACGTCCAGGCAATGAGGCGAGGTTTTATTCTGACCAACGGCATTGCAGGCCTGGATGAAACAATGGATTTTCACAAGAGCAAAAATACGAGTGAATTTTTCTTTTTGATGTTTGAAGGCCCAAACCTGTTCGATGGGAATATCACATAAGGCTCTTCATTGGTGAATCCTTCTGTTTAACTGTGAAGTTTCGAGTAACAATGGCTGATAGCATCGTGAATGAACCGTTTTAGGAGTTCTTTCGGATAGTTGAAAACATACACGTGGTTATTGAATATAGAATAGAAAAATAGAACCAAAACTTCACTGAGGGTATGTTAGTAACTGCAATTAATTCGACTAAATTAGTTGGAAAGAGTTTAAATATATATTTACGTCATAATTTAGATTTCAAATATTCATTTTATTATTGAGTTTTTTTTTCTACTTAAAGATAAGCCTGCTTTCATGTGCATAGCTTCGTTTACATAGTTTCGTAGAAATATGAGTTAGTCATAAGGTAGTGGTGCCAGTAGATGGCCATTTAATGCAGTAGTTTTTGTTTTTAAACACTGTCTGTGTTGTTAATCGGTCTATGCACTCGGTGAAGGCGTTTTGCGATAACTTAAACTCGAATTTATTAAGATCAATCAACAGATTACTCCAGAAGAAAAAAAAATTAAAAAAAAAAAAAATACAAATCTAGTAGATGGCCACTTGAGATAAGTGAAAAATTAGTAGATGGCCACTTTCTCACTAGTAGTTGCCCACCCAGTTTCAATGCTATATTCTGTGTTCTAAATAAAAATAAGCCTTATAGAATGCTTCATAAGAAATTCATTTAATTATTTTAAATAAGTCTAGTCTTGAAAGTGTTTCATTTCAGGCACATTAAAGAGGTCTCGCGTTTTGCTTGTTTTCTGAGGCTCCTTTATGGTAGTGATGACGTTTTTCCACTCGTATTCACAAACGTCGGGCCGAACTGGCCATTTCCATAGCCTCCCCACTCTCGCCATGGCAGAAATTGAAGCGACCAATGGAAGCGCCGTAAGAACTTTGCCGGGATAGAACCTGCCGTCATAACGAACGATGACGAATTCGCCGTTCACTTTTTTCGGAGGGATAAGTTTGCCGTCACTATCATCCTCATCCGTATCTTCGTCGTCAATGTCGCTTTCTGCCGATGAGACTTTAACACTTGAGTCAGAAGAATAACACAGCTTTCTTCTGGTTTTTTTGGCTTGGGTGTCTTGAGACTTGCGGCGCTTTCGATCTTCTCTTTCCAATTTCTTCTGTTCCATCAGTGCATCTTTTTCCGCCTTCTTCCGTTTCCTTTCGTTGGCTCGCTCTAACTTCTGCTTTGCGAGATTCTCCTTCTTTTCCATTTTCCGTTTCAAGTAGATCACATAATCTTCTCCAAAAGCTACGGTGGGCAATTTTTCCTTTGGCTTCCTTTTTGTATCCTTGCTCACTTCCGTTGGTACATAAAAAAAGTGCTTTTTAAAGGGACTAGGCACAGTGCTAGTAGATGATGGACCTGGTAGTTCATGTACAAGTTCCATGTCCGCAGTGGCTAAGTCGGAAATCGGTGCTGGAATGTTGAAGTCAGCTGTGCTAGATGATGGTCCTGGTAGTTCATGTACAAGCTCCATGTCCGCAGTTGCTAAGTCAGAAATCGGTGCTGGAAAGTTGAAGTCAGCTGTAAGTGGAGATGCTGTCCGATCCTCGTGCGTCACTATCTTCCTTTTGGAGGGCTTCTACTTCAGTTTTGGTACTGTGCCATAAGTTGAACAATGGCTTATCTGTGGTGTCACCGGACCAATCACCAATTGAAGGGTTTGCTGCAAAAAGGAGGTAGCTCCATTTTTTCCATTTGTTGGGAAACCAAACAAAACGTTTAAAAAATTCAAATTTTAAGTTATGTAAAAATATTGTTGTTGCTTACTTTCAATTATGGTGTTTACATATTACGATTGGAGCTGCATCCTTTTTGTGCCAAATAAAAGAGGTTTTTTTTTGACACAAGAAAGTGTTTCTAACTCCCAACAGCTATGGGATGGAGCTACCTCCTTTTTGCAGCAAACCCTTCAATTGTAGATTGAAATGCAATCAAGGTGTCAGCAGGTATTGATTCATTTAGAAAATGTAAGCCTCTCTTTAAGAACAAAATTCTTTCAGTGTTGTCCTTCTTCTCAATAGCTCTAGAAGACGTCAAGTTTTGCGAGGTTCTTGAGGCTATTCCTTTATTCCTCTTCATAAAAAGTTTTAAAAATGTTTTTCCTGGCTTATTATTCGCCTTAAAAAATTTGCAGTTTCGTTTTAAATCATTCAAGTATTTCTGAATACTGAAGAGCAGCTGCTCGTGAGTAATGGGGAATCCAGCCGCTGCAGAGTCGTACACCCATTGGCACATTCTCCCCTCTTCTTCTTTTGTCAGTGGCTGGGCCCATCTTCCTTGCAAGAGGAGATTTCCCGGTCACTTTATTTGCAAGAGTCTTCCGAGGGACTCCGAATTTCTTGGCGGCAGCACGTATCGGTGTGTCATGGAGTCTTACGTCGTTAACGGCTTGGGTCATGGCCTCTTCACTATAACTTAAAAACGCTCCTTTTTTTCCTGGCATCTAAAAAATAAAGTTAGTACTTACCTAAAATGGAATACATGGACAGAATTAGTAATTGGCCGAAATAATAGTCAGTAGTTGCCCACCCGGCTCATTACTGAAAATTAAAAATAAAACCCAAAAAATGTTAATGCATTTTAATTTTATTAATTTTTTAGGTTAGATAAAAAATAATGAAGCAAAATAAACTCGAAATAGAAAATACCTAGTAGTTGCCCGGACGGGCAACTATTAAATTATTTTGACTAACAGATGCTAGTAATGGGCCACCCCCACAAACCATAATGTAAACAAAAATGCATTTTTAATTTTTAAAACAAATGTTGACTCAAACCCACTATAAATCCTAAAACCAAATTATCCAAACAAAATAACATGATTTGCCATCAAAATCTTTCGAATGATTGACCTCTTTGCTTAATAAATTACATAAAAAATTACCTTGTTTTATGTGACGACCACCGATTCAAAAGTCAAAATTCGCTATCTTGAATACCACGGCTACCAACATGACGGCGTCTATTTTGTTGTGTTCCCAGATGATCACACTAGCCTATAAGCTAACAATGCGTAAAAAATCTTAAATAAAACTCTTGTTATAAGCATTTTTAGGGAAAGTGGCCAACTACTGATGCATGGCCATCTACTAGCACCGCTACCTTAATTGATGGTTGTCATTTAGCTGGCGTGACTAACAATCCAATCTTTATTTTAATGGAGTAAATAAAGTCTTGTTTGTTTGGTATAGTTAATTATCATAAACTCTCAACAAATGCACTAGGCAAAGTTAAATTGTTTCTAAAGTGGAGAAATATGATTGCATTTAAGTGAAGTTTAGGTGTAATTTTGTAATTTGATTAGACCATGTTTTTAAGTAGACAGCCTTAAATTGCGGAGCGAGTGAACTCCCTTCACCGGGCGGCTAAGGGTGATTTAAGACACCTATTCCAGCCCCCACCCCTTTTACTTTGTCCTCTCCCAAGTCCTGTAATTACGGTGCTCAGGGGATTTATTGCAGTTCTCTTCGGGAAGAGGGCCGGGGATATGGTCATCTGTAGTCTTATTCCGTCTTAAGGGTGGTAATTAATTACAGTTCAAGGCTATTCCCCACCGCGGACTATATTTTATTACAATTGTAGTTGGTCCCTCGAGAAAAAAACCATTTATTAAAGTCAATACATATGAAATTTCATATGAATGTATATCTCCTTAGCCGCACATAAGAATATTTTCAATTCCATCACACAGTAACAAAAATGAATTTTCACCGTGGGAAGTTAGATAAAGCTCGCGTGTTTTATAATATAAAATTTAGGCTTCCATCTCAACAAAGACAACAAAGACATGAAAGCCATACACGAGGCTAAAAAGACAAGAACGCTTTGGACAACCGTACTGACTACTTTAAAGGACATTCCATTTCACAATAGAAAATAAATTACCAATTTACAAAGTTACACTAAAGCCAATCTGGAAGTACGGGATAGAGCTATGGGGGACAGCAAAAAAGTCGAACATCAAGCACATCCAATCCTTCCAATAAAAAGTCCTCAAAACAATAGTAAATGCCCCTTATTACGTCGGCAACAAAACCCTTCATAACGATCTTAATATACCCTACATTCTTGAACTCATCCAAGAACATGAAATTCCATCGAAGCCTATCCATCCACCCTAAGTACACAGTCATTACACTGCGCCACACATCCATATAATCCTCCTCGGAGACTAAATTCCTCTTTCGCATGTGAGGGGGGTGACAATCATGTATACAATCATTGGGAGGTCCCTGTGATGTTTGTAAATACTGTATGAATTAACGAGTAAATTGTAAACATGGTATGAATGGGAACACTGAGCACAATTACTTATTTCCTAGTAAGCCAGATTGTAATTTTATCGCAATAAAGATTTTATTTGAAAATAAAAAATTACTACCGGATTGTGGAATAGTATAATTATAAAACAGGTTTATTACCTTTCCACGACTGATAACCTCTTCTTTAACGTAATAGCGCTTAGATACATAAAAATATACTATTGCTTTGGATGGGTTATATATCCCACATAACCAGTTGGATGAGTAGACTTAAGATTGATGCATAGTTGTGTTTAAGTAGATTTATTATTATATATAACACCCTCGGTAGACTCTCACTACCTTCCTGATTCCACCCGCCTCCTTTAGGCATTCCACACCCTATATCCTTCTCATACATCCTTCAAATGGGGGACTCCCCTTAGTGAAAGGCACTCATTAGCCCAAAATAATTTTCCTTTATTTTTCCCACATCCTATTTTATAAGTTTGAGAGCTAAGGGAAAAAAAAAAAAAAAAAGTTTAAGTAGGTTTTTATAATTTTTGGACAACTTGTTGATAAAACTTTTTTAATAATTTTTAGTATATAAATGGTTAAAGTATTTATGCATTTATTTATTGATAGGAATTAACTTTTATCTAGTATTATTAGGATTTTTTTAAATCATGAGAGAAAATAGACACCTTTCATATACTAAAGTTGATGACACAATATTCTATTCTATGAAGGAAACATTCCTTGGTACGGCTTTAAGCGTCGGAGCCCTCAGGGTAGGCTGTACACTGGAGGCCGACGGGAAATCGTAAGTTGAAATCTACCCCGCCCAGGAGGGTTCGAAAAGTTTGACAATGAGTGAGCTATCTGATCCAAGGTGTGTGTTTCCATTTAACCTTTCCTCTCCGTCCTAAGGACAATGGAGTGCGTTATCGATTGGCCAGCCTCCCGCCCCGGGTCACGATCTGGTGGGGCTGATCTGTGGGGGAGTCTTCGTCATGTGTCTTACCCACATCTCCTTTATCTAGTCGGAACTTTGTCGGATTTATCTGGCTAATATGTCAACGGAGGATGTGGTGTTGGAAAGAGGATGGGTCTGCCACCCTCCTCTGTCGGTGGTACTTAGGGAACATGCTATCAGGGCCATTCTCAAGTGCCGTAATATCCTAAAGCCTCTAAAAGACCCCTAGGCAAGGGTTTTATAAAACCAATCTTAGGAGAAACTCCGAATATAAAATGAATTTATACGAATGAACGATCGTTGACGTAATAAATTAACAAAAAGGAGGGTTTTATTAGTTTTCTGAAATTCATGGTAAACATTGGTTGACTTCCATTTGCATCCGACTGACAAATCTTCAGAGGTTTCTTTACATCCAATCTATGAAGCCATATTGTGATCCAGCTATTGTAAAAGAGTGCGTGCTAAATACTGGAATCGTATTATTTGAGAATGAAAAGTATATCGTTGATACTATATTACGTATTCTGCTTTTTCAGGCACAAGGAATACAAAACAAACTTTAGCTGCCACAGATTACAGAGGTTTATGGCATTACAGATAAACGACAACGTTATTTTAGTTCGTTATTAGTACAGAACGACTAATGGTGTATGAGCCAGTAATGCGGCAGGTGTTTTTAAGAGCATCAAAGTTATAAATAGTTGAGTTCCAAGGAGCTATTGTTTTAAAGTATCCAGAACTAAAAGCTTTAGCTATAAAGGTGTTTGGGTCAACTTATGTGTTTGCAGCATGCTCAAAAATGAACTTACTTAAGAACCGGGGCAGATCACGTCTAGCCTTAACTGCTTCATGAGAATCAGTAACATCAACTTGATACCAAATTTTATACAGGTTGTTCATAATAAAATGTGAACAGTACTTTTGAATTTATATGTCTTTTTTATTGATTTTCTAGAATTCTGAAAATCGTATTACAAAACTATTATATTGTATCCATGTTATTTATGCACTTCATTTCACCATTATCTATTGTGTTATACAAGTCATAACTGAGAGTAAAGAAATGTTTTACTAAGCAAAGTACTTCCCCTAGGTTAGTAAAATAGGTAATGTAGTCGGTTAGTAGTAGTAGGGATGGTTGTGAGGTGGCGAGTCTTAAGTTTTCTGGACCACCAAAGTTGGTAATTGTCCAAAAGGACCTACATAAAAAATGCTTGGTAACTACTGGGTCTACATCCAGGTTGGCAATGTATTATGGGACTTAATATTTCACACAATCAAGCAGATTCATCCGTGATAATCGGGTGAAATTTCCATTCCAAGGATTTTATGTTCCATTCCCTGAGTTCATATTCCTTAAATGTATTAAATATTTATGTGATCAATTCTATTTTAGCCTTTGATAATGAGATGTAGATGTTGAAAGCCCTCAGCGTAATAAAAAATATATTTATCAATTATTTAATTAATTAATATAGAAACCATCCTGATTATAATGAGTAGGATATCTATCAGGGCATCTCTATTATTAATAATTTAATAATTACGTGCGTGGGCTTAAATTACAAATAGTCAAATCTTGTTCGTAAAGTTCCTCTTTTTGGATTTTTGAAAAATAACCAAACAAAAAATAAACACGAAAGTCGGGTTAATAAATAACATTACCCGCGGTATGGCAAACTTTTTATTAAGCGGTTATAACTCGAAAAGAAACCTGTAAAATAACATCTGAACCCCTGGAATGCCAATGGTGACCCTATACAGACAGGCACAACAACAATAACAATACATGAGGGACTGTATTAATATTCCTTAACGACTATGCTCACATAAGTAAGGCAGAACGAATGTAGACTATCAAGGGAGTTAAGCTAATCCATCTCTCTATCCTGTGTCATTACAAGCGAAAAAATTCCTTCCCAAATGGCCGCTCTCTCCCTGAGGAATCCGGTGCCAAATTGCCCAGGCGAGGACAGTGGACAAAAACCTATAGATCTTGTCCGAAGATTGTGACCCTAGAATTATGACCGGCCTCTCCCATGTCCTGTAGATGGCACCTGAGCGCGTAATTATAGTGCCCGGCATCTCTTGTCCCTCTGGTCACTCGGTAATGCTGGGCCTCAATTAATAAATATTTATGTTTCGACCGCCCATGTCAGTGCAGTTTCTTCCTTTTCGTTTTATTTTTCAGTTTTTGTTTTTGTTTTTCTTCTCTGCTCCACGTCTAGTAAAATCTCTGTTTTCCTCGTGGGTTTAGTACGTTAAAAATATAACGCCGTGGCTAAAATGTCCTATACAATTTGATGCTCCGGAGTATTTCTAAAAAGTGGACTTACAAATTTTTTGCCAATTGGATTGAAGACTTTTTCTATAGCAAACACAATTTGTTTCAATCAAATATATACTAAATTAAGAGTATAATAGGAAAGGATAATTGAAATGTATGGAGAGTCTAGAAATGAACAAGAAGCTCGGGCTGTAGCCCAGCATTTTTTTAATTTAATCTTCGTTTGAAGGAAACTACAGTCTGTCCCATAAAGGCAATAGATGACCGTGATAAGTGGTGTCATTCATACCGCATTTACAATAAACCAGGAATCCCCCAATTCACGAGATCTCAGCAGGCTGGAAGGAGAACCCAGCCACTCAGGGAGGAAGGGAGAAAGATGACCTACGCTAGTAGTTCCAGTGGCTCAAATTCTCACGGAAGATCTTGGAACCACCAATTCCACCTCCAAAGAGGATTGTAGCGAAGAGTGATGCATAGTAGGGTGGTCGGAATTTTCAAACAATGTGATGTTAGTTCATTTTCTGTTTGATCATAAAATTATGTATTCACTTATGTGCATAGTGCTTTAGATTGAAAGGATCGAATACTTGATGTTGATGTTAAGGATTTTGCTTGGTTTTGTATATTGGGTACCGTCTGATATACGAAGCGGAGAAACGTTGATTAGAGGATTGGTAGTATTTAACAAAAACACAAAATAATTTTGAAAAAAAAGCTTGACAGGTTTCTCCAATCATTATTTTATTTTTTGAATTACCTCAACCACTAAAAAAGTGTGTTTTTCAAACATTTTCAAAAAATAAATTTCTATAATAATATTAAAAAATGGTATTCCTCCATGGTGATATCCGATATGGACCGTAATAAATACGCGATTTCTATTAACGGTTCTCAAAAGTTTTACTTCTGTAACATCTTTGAAAGCTGTTTTGCGTTAGATTGGCAAAGCTGAGATCTGCGACTTCAGAAGTTCTTTCTCAGAAGATAATTTTTTCAAAATTGTTTTGTGTTTAACATAGAATTTCTCTACCAATCCTAATCAACGTTTCTTCGCCTCGTGATTTAGCCATATTATGATACCTTGAATCCCACCTTAACTATACCGGTGCCCCAAACCAAGCAAAATCCTTAACATCAGAAGAACTCTTTCTCAATTTATCTATTTGGAAAAGTATTTTACACAGATTTATAATAAAAGAAATTAAAAGGAAGGATATCAAAACAATACATTAATAAATCTATAACTACATTAAATTTTAATTAATGCTTTGTTACGAGGTGGCCTATCCTGACATGAGAATGTAATGTAAAATTATAATTACTAGTAAGAATTTGCGATGTGAAAGGTAAAAGGCACTAAGTGGCGACTATCAGGTATAAATGGTCGCAGATGTGTTTTCGAAGGACTCACTGGATCCAGATGATTCTTTTTCGGACCCTCACAAAGACAGATTCGAGGACAGGTTACAACCATTTTTTTGCGGGCTCGAAAGGGAATACCAGAAGGGATCTGGGACTTAGCAGCCAGGGACAGTGTTTTGAGGCACGTCCTAACTTCCTTACAACTTGGTGTTTGAGTAATATTCTCTTAACACAAAAGATCAGAAAGGAAGACCACACTCGCTAATGAAAAGTAACCTGGATCAGGAGTACGACGTATTATAAGCATCGAAACGACGCAGCTCAGCACTTCTTTTTGTGCCACAGAAGGGAGTACCAGATGGGATCATGACAGTGTTTTGAGGCACGACCTAACTTCTTTACAACTTGGTGTAACATAATATTCTCTTAACACAAAAATACCATAAAGGAAGTCGAGCCTGGCTAATGGAAAGTAACCTGGTCCAGTAGGACGAAACATAAACAGTCGAATGACGCAGCCCAAGGCATTTCTTTGACAGCTCTTCTAGAGGGGACCTTTCGCTTCTCTGTGTCGTTTCTGCAAGTCTTTGTTGGAGTGGACTGAGGACCTGTTGGAGACGATAGCTGAGCGCATTGGCTTTGAGTCACTTACTTCATATTGAATACATCGATGCGCAATAGTAACGATGATTTTAAAATTTTCAAGTTAGATGTTTGTAATCCTCTTTATCATTTTATTCATACTAAATTTATTCTTTTTTCATTAAAACATTTTAACCATTTGTAATAAAGCGTGTCGTGAAATTCCATGCTACATATAGAAATTCCTTCCTTTACTACCACGGTAAATTATTAAACTAAATTACTTTGGGGTTAGAGACAATTGTAGCATAAAGTAAATTATTTGATAATTTTTGACCAAGGTATAATTTTATGCAAGATTATGCGATACGCTTAGATTTTAATAGAGGAATCAAATATGAAAGTAACGGATTAGTTAAAAGGCATTGCATTTAAATCAAATATTCTAATTATAATATATTAACGGATATAAGTATCTGTAGAAAAGATACATCTTTTATTTATTTCCTTAATTGTGTGTAGTCGGATACAGTAATGGATCAGATGATTAGTGTAACGATACAAATATCTAGAATAGTAGATCAAAACACTTCATTTCGCCGAACCTAGTAGCGTTTTGTGGGATATATCTCTTTAGTTAATTTGAATCATTTTACGTCCAATTCCGTAAAAATACAAACAGACGGACAAACGAACGAGAAACGCCCTACTAAATAGTAGTACAGTATATATAAGAAGTGATGAAGTGTGCATATAATATATATGTATCTTTTCCATTTATGATTTAGAAAAGCTCAATACCCAGTCTAAATTACTCATCTGCAGTGTTTTATTAAACTCTATAATAACTAACAAAGTACCTTGCTCCCCAGCAATAACAGCAAAGCCCCCTTAGTCATACCAATTAAATTAAAATAATAAAAAAAAAATTGTTTAAGAATAATAATCGACAAACCATGGTACACTAAAATAGTTACATATCCAAAGCTGATTATATTTTTGATATTTTAAAAGTGATAACCAAAAGATTTATTGATAAATTTAAACATAGCGAGTATATGTACAAAACAATATATACCTAACCTAACTAGATAGAATAGCCATCAAGTTCTTCGACTCGATAAAACACAGTCTAAGCCCTCTGTTCAAAGACATGACACCACCACCGCTACCGGCACGATGTCAACTCACAAGATCGAGTAAAACAGAGGAAATGGTGGACATCACGGCACTAGGCCCGCCAACAACAAGCCTCTAAGGGGCACCCATCACTGAAATCAGACTAAATATGACTACACTACATGCCTAGAGAGACTCTAGGCCCAGCCACCAGTGGACTCTCACCACTGTACCTAAACAACCAACCTCCACTGAGGCTTCCCACACCCCTTAATCCTCTCACACCACCTTCAAGCAGGTACTCCTAGTATAAGGATCCGATTAACCTAAATATTCTATATTTTTCCCTCATCCTGAATTTCTAACTAGAGAGCTTAGAAAAAAACAAAAACAAAAAAAAAACAGAATAGCCAGACGTAAAGGCTTAGGGCATAATATATTATGAAGAAATGTTTTAATATTATTCTCCAGTTTTGTCGTTAGATTTTTTTTCTTTATAATGTTAGACAAAATTTAAATTTATGTGTACTTAAATGAAGGCTTTATTCAAAATTAATAGCGATGATCTTAGTAGACTAGATGCATTGTCTTATTAAATTCATCTTGAAAATGTATTGATTGAAAGAAAAAAATAATAATGTCAGGTTACTAGTAGCTGGCTATTGGAGTTTTTCGGGATTAAAAAACAGTCATGAATTATTAAACAATAGTCCATTCGAAAAAGTTCACAGTAGACGTAGCAGTGTATGTCACAAGTTACAATTGCTCGCATTGTAAACCTATCGGATTGAATCCAACGCTCACTACTAATTAACTAAAGGACCGGCCTAGTTTGTCTTAGCTTTTATAGCTTTTTATGCTTTCGTCGTCCAAGGATTAAGTGTAATGTTGGTGCTCGTGTGAGTTTTGGCGCTGGCCCAGATGAAACACTCCGGCCGGCTTCTGTAAGCTCAGTTCTGAACATTTTTATGACCTTTGTTGAAACATCACAAAACCTAGTTTTATCGCCTCTAGGCACGCTCAGACTCTCGAGCTGCACAAACAAAGTTAAAAGTGTCATCTCCAGTAATAGACTGTCGACGGGATGTTCCCTGCTCACATGGCCGTTAAAGACGCGGTGGTTCACTAGGTCACAGCTTCGCTTGATTACGGAGATTTTATGATTACTATTTTTAATTATTAGTTTACGTTTCTTCTGGGTAAGACGGGACCTCTCTAATTACAAAAGGCTACCACTTTGGTTCCCCGTTTTTCCGTAATTTTGATGAGGATATCAAATGAAAGATCTCAATACCTTGGTTTGCAATTTACAATATGTAACTTCTCTTTTAAATCATTTTGCCATATTGATTTATTTGCCACTGTATACAGGAAATAAATGATAAATCAGTGAATGAGACGGCGGATGAATAATAGTAACAATTAGGTATGAATGAAAGAACATCCCGTGATGTCTACCCATATGAAGGAATATGTTGCCGGTAGTTTATTTAAATTATTAAATCCCTAGTCCAGTCCTTCATGAAACGCAATCAGGTAAGTGTTGTGTTGCTAGTCCAAGTATGTGAGGATTCGAGCGTCCGTATAATATTTGACGGAATAGTTTGTACATAGTCTTGAAGGAGGTATGCACGTGAACAACATATAATCGGCATTCTGCGTTATCGTAGATCTGACACACTGGCACAGTGATAAGTCAAAGTAGCTTTTATGTCTTTCTGATGCCCGAATAGACGATGTTTCAAATCCAAAATATATCACTCTGGAAGAATATGAAATCACAGGTACTTACATTTATCAAATATAGATATATATATATTTCATTAGCTTGCCTTCATTAATTACCTTTTCACTTAGTGGTCGAGTTTCACAGAGTCATATTTTAGAACCTTCAAACCCTGATGACTACACCATAGAAAACAACGACGTACTATCGAATGTAATGTTTGATGTAATTGAGCATAGCTTGTAATTTTATTTATATTTTTTGTAAATAAAATTAATATAACTAAAAATTGTTTCAACTTAAATTGCTTGAGAAGATTGCTTGGCGGCAATTATTAATTCCCCAATAAATAGCCTTGTTCAAATGATTCACAAAATTTTAATTAACCTTTGTTATAAGCCACATTACCAAAAATTATTATAAGCAATGTCATTATCTATTTTATAGCTGATGGTAGAAGCCAAGTTTGCCCGAAGTAATTCAGCTTGTTTATATTGAGTTGCTCTTGCTCGTTCAGTGGTGGTCCTGGCCCGGTTCGCTGTCGGGGAGTTTGGAATTCGCGGCAATCAACGATGATGTAATGAACGGTTAAAACCTATCCAGCATTGCAGAAAGAAAAAAAAAAGTTGTACTCCGATTTTAACTCCACAATGGCCGGCTTGAATTGAAGAGGCCGATGCATTAGCCACTAGGCCACAGGGTCAGGGGACGGCAACAGTTAAGTAGATTGCAGTAACTTTAGATTAAAAAAAGCAAGATGATTCGTAATTGTTGGACGTTTATTAACTCTTTTTGCAGCACTTTATATTGCATTTGCTGATTTAGCAACACTTTCAAGAGATTATATTATAAATAGAAAAAGCAACAATTATTTTTGGATAATTAGAGTATTCATGGTGAACAAGAAATGCAGCAAATTAGCAAACGATAGAATCGATAAGTCAATAAATAAAATTAGGTTTTTGCTCTTAAATTATCTCAAATAAAATTCAAGGCAAAAAGTTTTATTTTTTTTTAATATTTCCATAATGGCGTGTTAGCCATGAACCTTGACTGTCTGATAGTGATTAGCTTTGACGATTTATTAAAATTATTTATTAGATATGACCTTGAGGTGGTGAGTGAAAAGTAAAAAAAGTAATACATACACAAGCCCACTATTGCAATTGTGTGTAGAAAGAACACACTTACTGATTTCCTATTCACGAATACTCTAATTATGCAAAAAAATATATATTTTTTTTTTTCTATTTTATAATATAATCTCTTAAAAGTTGTGATAGATCTGCAAATGCAATATAGAAAGCTACAAAAAAGTTTATTACACGTATAACAATTGTGAATCCTCTTACTTTTTTTAGTTCTGACCTGAATTTATTGCAATCTACTTGCCCACTACAACATCTGCCCCTGTGGCCTAATGGATAAGGCATCGGTTTCCTAAACCGGGGATTGTGGGTTCGAGTCCCACCAGGGGTACAATTTTTTTTCTTGTGCAATAGTGAGATTCTTTAACAGTTCATTACATCTTCGTTGAGTGCCGTGAATTCCAAACTCCCCGACAACAACCGAACTACTAGAACGATTCAAAAGAATCAATATAAATGCAATGCAAACAAGCTGAATTACTTTGGGCAACTACTATCAGATATAAATAGATAATGTCAATGCTAATAATCATTATCATTGTTGGTAATGGTAATGTTTAATAAAATCTTGTAAATCTCTGAACTCGCAGTAGACCAATTAGCGATTCTCGCCTTTTCTTTGAACAATTGGTACGTTGGAGAAACAGAAGAAAGTGGAGGGATCGGAACAGTAAGTCTGGGGTTATTCTTAACGGGAACATAAACCCTTGGATTTTTTTGTGTTCTTAACGTGACACTTACAAAAGTTTCTCCGGAGTTGTATTATTCGAAATGGTATAGAATTACTCATACTGAAGAGCCTGTATCGTCCAATCTGCGATACTGTACAACCGCAGAGCGAGTTTTATATAGACCATGGATGATCGGGGACCAGCTCAAGGGGATCTTTACTGTGAGATGTTGCTCAGTCAAAGGCCACTTATCATTTATGCATGAGCCCGGTCTCGACTGTAATAGCGGAGACAGTGGTAGCGTGAAATCTGTAATGTTGACTAGCCCGGGGCGGATCACGATGGGCACTGTGTCTCGCTCGCCATCTTGTCCGCTCGCTCATGGTACATACTTCTCGCATTGGGCAACATGGACACCAGATGAGGGATGTGCCTCCACTTGTGAACTTATGATTGTGGGCAACAGTCGCGCCCTTAGACCGCTCTTGGATCGCAGAAAGGGAGTTTCGAAACAGGCATAAAAATGGAGACGTTACACTAACGAGTCTTCTTGCTCACACTCTCCATGCTTGATTATGAGCTAGAAAAATGAAAATTAACTAGTTAACAAGCATACATTTTGTTATTAGGTGTACAATCTGTTGGAACAACATACATTTATTTATTCATTCAAGTTCAATAATTGTTAAACCATGCATAATTTTGAATGAAGTAAAAAGGGTGAAAATTTGGGGTCACCCTAGCCGGCAAAAGCTACGCATTTAAGTGTTTAGCTTTGGTTGAACGGTAGGTCCTCCTCTTCGCAATCTTACCTATTCATGAGGTGTTTTTGTACTATGGGTTTAATTTATTATGTAAAATGAATTTCGATTACTTTTAGTTGAATACTCTTCAATGATAGTAATAATATTTTTAACATCTAGGGACTAAGCCCCTTAAGAACAAACATTTATCCAACATAAAGTGGGATCTTTGACTGTAACTGCCCCCGCTAAAATGTACAATGTGTAAACAAAAAATGTAAAATTAAATTAAATTAAATAAGAAAAAAATATACATAAACATATGAAAGGCACAATTTTATCAAAAATTAAACATATAAAGTGAAATGAATGTATAAAAACACAGCCAGAAGAAAAAAAAACTGTAAACCTGCTATAAGAATTAAAGTAAATGGTTACATAAACACTTACACCCACCAACTCACAATTTGGTCTCCAGGCGTAAATATATAAATTCATACATACTTAGTTTTACAGATTAAAATAAAAACACCTTAAGTATATGCGTTTTGCTATATAATCGTAATCTATATAATGTAATTAGAATGTTATAAAAATCAACACTAATTCGTTATCATAAGCACTATATGCAACTAATCATTTGTTATAGCAAATAACTAAATAATCTTGTTCTAAACATATTTCAATTAAGGATTCACGTTCAATTAAAGAGCGTAGCAAATGGAAGGGGGGGGGGAGGTCCAGATTGATATTGTGATTATGACGAAGGTATAGTGTAGTATTGTAGTTCTTGTGCTAGTATTGTGGTCTTGTACTAGTAATGTTGTATACTTAGTATTAAATGTTTTATAACCTCACAATTATTGATCATGCCACTGACTAGGATATGTTTGGGATGATGAGGTTTCCTCGAGTTGATATCCCGAGACATAGAACGGAAAGCTTTCTCAATGCCCATCCCCGGGCGCAGTGCCTTTCGTCGAGAGGTTTGAAATATCGCCGGCCGACTGGTTTGTTAGCAGTCCGGTTCGGAGAGATCCTTCATATTTACGACGGGTCCGAGACACGTCGGTGTGAGTGCGCGCCGACGACGGCTAAATACCCGCCGATAGAGACTGGCCATTACCGGAGAGGGAGGGACGGGGCTAATGAGGGATCGCGGCGTGATGTAGGGGCGTCCATATAACGAGTATACAACAGCAGTTGTCCATCGTCCCATTTCCCACACTTGGCGATCACGGCATAGCTCTTCGTCCATCGTCTACATCATTCATCTCCAATGGCAACCGTCCTCTCGAATCTCCGGGGATATATCGTCTTGTCAGTGCTTCACCGAGTACTTCCTTTACGAACAACTTTCCACGGTCGAGAGAGGCGTTCATAAAACCTCCTTTAGCTTCGAATCTTATTTATTATAATGGGGTTGGTTTACAGAAAGATATTTCCGTCTTGAGAGCAGGATCTTTACTTCCATGCACGTAACAAACTATTTTATGAACAAAATACCATTTGCAGACGACACACCAGTTCCGGCCAGCCCACACTGCTACCTTAGGCGAAATGAGGGTTTTAATTTTACTTTCCACATTTACTATCATACCGATATACTAATCTATCTGATATATCAGGTATTTACCAATACATAAATATAAAGGAGTTCATAAGGGATGTATCTTTTATACGGATACATATATATTATTTACTTAACTTACCCAAAGGCTAATTCTATTTAATTCTGTTCTATTTACATGGCAACGACATCTGCCCCTGTGGCCTAATGGATAAGGCATCGGTTTCCTAAACCGGGGATTGTGGGTTCGAGTCCCACCAGGGGTACAATTTTTTTTCTTTGTGCAATAAATAGTGAGATTCTTTAACCGTTCATTACATCATCGTTGAGTGCCGTGAATTCCTAACTCCCCGACAACGACCAGACTACCAGAACGATTCAAAGGAAGCAATATGAATTCAATGGAAACACGCTTAATTACTTTGGGCAAACTTGGCTACTACCATCAGATATAAATAGATAATGTCAATTAGCGATGATCAATGTTGGTAATGTGAACTTTAAATTTTGTAAATCATTTAAACAAGGCGATTCTTCTTTCTTCCAATTCTGAATGTTACATGTTGCCATCCTGAACTCGCAGTAGACCATTTAGCGATACTCGCTTTTTCTTTTGTTCTTAACGTGACGTTTCCGAAAGTGTCTCCATAACTCACTGTATAAAGCTAGTTTATCCTATAAATTTGTTGAGTTTCTTTGTAATTTTCAAAACAAGAAATCTTCAACTCAATTTCAACTTTAACTTCAAGACTGACAATGAACTCACAGTAGCTGACTGTCCTGTTTTTGACGAGTCCCCATTGGGCATGGAGGCATCTTATTTTATATTGAGTTCATAATTGATATTGGGACAGCATAAAAAATGGTCCAGTCATAAAACACGATTACTTGATAATGTAAAGAAAAATGGTTCCGATCAAATTTAACTGGTTATCAAACTAAATACCTTGACATGTTTGAGATAGCAGTACATCGCAGGTACATTATCATATATAATCTGTATGTAATATAGTCAAGTAATCAAAATTTATTATATGATCATATTGCGTAATAATATAATGAACAGTCAGAGCTGATTTTTTTAACAGTTCTAGGAAGTCTTGGGATGATCTTAAGAAGATTTTGGATGTTAGGGTAAACGGAAAGTTTTTAATGATAGATACCAAAACTGAAGAGCAAAATTGTTCTTGTCGTTAGGTAACAATCTTTATAACTATGAGTAGCTAAATTCAATAGTAAGATTGGTTTCTATTTGTGCCCGCTATTATGTACTAAAAAAAAAATTCTTTAAATTTTACATGATCCACTAAACCGGGATAGAATTGGGTCTATTTATGGCAAATTAACCATTTCTAAAACTTATACTTTCCTATCTCTTCCTAATTTTCTTTTGTCCATGTTCATGGGTTCTGGCATTATCCAATAATTCATCAGAAAAACAATTAAGATTTTTCGCTTTTTGAATTTAGAATCCTTTCCAAGTGGAGCTAAATTTGCAAATTCAATACAGAATGCTTTAAAATTGTTGTTTAATTTTTCAAAAAAATGCTATCCTCTTTTCTTTTCACATTTGGGACTTAAATTCACTGAGTTCTATTTGCCCAATGATCGCATCAGCCCCTGTGGCCTAATGGATAAGGCATCGGTCTCCTAAACCGGGGATTGTGGGTTCGAGTCCCACCAGGGGTACATTTTTTTCCCATAGCCCTCTTATAATGGTAGGCACATTATGGTCGTGATTAAACTTAGTGCGCACTACCTAACACTACTCTTAATTACTGAAAGTAAGTAATACTTTTATTTCAAGTTTCCCGCCATTTGGTGTTTTGGATGGTATCTTGATATAATTCTGCGTTCCTCAAGTAGCATCGAAAAGTGGCATTTTCAGGTTAGGATTTCAGAACCCAAAATTGTTTTGCCTAAGATTTGGACACCTAGACTCGCTCCGTTCCGTAAAATTAATAATAAGCTTATTATTTATATTAAAACTAATAATCTAAAAACTTATTACTAAGGAGGCATGATGGAACACAGTATTATAATTTTGGATTCCCTACATTTTAAGCAGAAGCGGTCTGAAGATGAAATAAAATTAAGAAATTTAGGAGTAGGAAAGAAATCAGGCATAATGTATATAGAAAATTTGTTAAATTATAATTTCGAAGAAATTAACAGCAACGTTAATCTAACAATTTGATCTTTTGAACTTAATGTAATTTAACTGGAAGAAAAGAATATCTGCAGTGTATTGAACATGAACTGAATATTATATAATTTGCACGTATTTTTTATTCCTGAATTGGTTGATATAACGTTTATAAATGTTATGAGTTTATTTAATCATACAATTAAGGGCTGTAATAAATTATAGCGGTAACAAAAATGTTGCAAATTAAAATAATCTATACATTTTCTATTTAGTAAAGTAAATAAAATGTCATCTGTCACTCACCCTTCTAGAAGTGATGCTATTTTTTCTGCTAATGTAGTTTCCATGCATTCGTTTGTAATTTTAGGCGGTGCGTCTTTTTCCTAAGAAAGTAAAAACACATTAACATATGCGTCAATTATATCAAGTATAGACAAAAGCAGATCCGAAACAAAAGTGGCGATTGAAGCATTCATTTGGCAAGATTGGCTACTTCTATCTTATTTATAAATTAAAATAATTCTATTAATGTAATGACTCTAAGAATTCATTTATTGTAACATTGTTAGAAACAGGGATAAAACCCTGTATTACGTATCTTAAACGAATAAACGTACAAAACCTCCAAAGGGGGAAAAAAACCTTGCCAAAATCCTATACTATAGGAGGGCAAGAGAACTCAACGGCTTTATCAATGTACTATCTGGGTATCAAGATGGATAGGCATCTCCATTTCTCTACTCATTTTAGTAACAAAATAGAAAAAGTACGACACAGATCTTACCGGCTTTACCACTTCCTAACTTCACCAAACTTGTCGCTGCGTCTCAAACTAATGATATAAATGTGTCCTCAGGTCAGCTCTGCTGTACGGTACCCCGCTATTTACTCTAACTGACAATACAGCTAAAAGTATCCAACGATTCCGGAATGGGATCATGAGAAAAGTGGTCAGATATACTTCTCTCGAGAGGTTAAAGAAAGCCGACTTGCACCCGTTTCTTGGTATGCCATTGGTGAGTGAGTTCATCCACCGGAGACGCGTCAAGTTTTTTGACTCGTTGCAGCACCTCACAAACCCAGCGTTTAACACTATGACCCCACCACCCTTCCCACATCGATGGGAACAGACTGTTGGATAAAAATTGGTTAAGATTAAGTTTAACTTTTTCTGGTTAGATGTAAGTTAGTTTTAAGTTTATGATAAATAAGGTGAGCCCCATCACTTTCAATAAATTCAGTCCATTAATGTTTAATGTACATCATTATACTTTTGTAATATGCAGATAACTATTTTGTGTACTAGACTTTTTATAAAATGTACTCAAGCTACAGGAAATACAATGAAGCAATTGTAAATAGATTCGTTTGTAGAATCTATATTTTCGACATATATAAATTTGTAACAAGATAATATGGATAAAAAAAAAACTTAAACGAATAAAATGAAACATTAATTGTTGTTTTCGTCAATAAAAATAAATTTTAAAATTGATACTGCGTCATGGTCTTTTATAGATGGATCAAAAATAGGATAATAAAGAAATTCTAATCCAATCTCTGAGTTGGTATAATGGCGGATGAATCATTCTAATAACTCCATATTATTCAAGTTTTTGGATATCTGGAATGAATGAATGCATCAATATTCCATTTTAAATTAACTTTCGAGTTACAATGAATGACAAACGAACCGGGAATATTTAAGAAACGCTTTGAAACAATACTTTCCAGATGATTTCTGTAATTTTTGAGATCGTCAAAAAGTGTATTTATTATATTATATTTCTTGATTGGAATCTTTTCATGCAATCAATATAGTAGTATTTTAAACAGTGCTTAGAGTTTATGTTTTGGTTATTTTTTTGGGGCAAAAAGCAGATTAGCCAAAACCACTTATTTTGTCACTTAAACGAGCACGTGAACTCTATGGTACGTGAGTCACGTATAAAAACAAAAAATAATTAAATTGCTCATTATCTTGAAACTTTTGATATATTTTTTTTTTTTTTTTCAAAACCTCTTTATTGATAATATATATACAATAACAAAAATAAATAAATAAATTTGGAATTACAGCTGTCTTCTCGTGCTGCATTTGGAGACGCATTCGAAGGAATGCATAAAATATAATACTTTCAGATTGTTGTTAATAAGTCCAATACACATACACTCACTAGGTGATGAGGCTCACCTTCAGCTTGCAACCGTGGCTGCAAACCATTTTATGGAAACCCATAATTTTTTCATAAAAAATATTGAGCTATGATGGCAGTTTGGACTCTCCTAGCAGATATTTGGTATCGACTTAAAGCTAAGTCATATTTGTAGTAAACAATTTTTAAAAAAATGAGAGTTGATTTCTAGACGTTCTATTTAAATATTTTTGTTTCCTCCCCACGCCGTCGACAGCCCGCCGGGCCTACCGGAGCGTACAGATCGTAAAATGCTGGAGCTGCTAGTTTTAGGGAGAGGCCACCCAAGGAGGCTAATTGTCGCCATGGTGTGCGTATTTATGGGAGCACGTATAGACCCACCAGCACTCTCACCCACTCACTGTAAACATTTCACTTGCCCTTACAATACGGCACCCTTATGAGTACATTCAGAGGGACATTTAAAGAGAGAATAGCTTTTTTTTTTTTTTTTTTTATGAACATCTCAGCCCATTTTAAATATATATTCTACCCTGAGTTTTTTATTAGCCATAAGTTGGGCGTTCGTTGGGAGATCGGCTTGAGTTGATGAGAAATACATGTTAAGGTTTCTCATCCTTCTTCTCACTATAGACTGATCCTGACATACACATTACATATTTGAACACGTTGTCCAAATGTCAGGCAAGTTCTGATTGAAACTTTAACATCCCTTTATCATCAACGCTTCAAATTATTTATATATACCTATACACTAATATCCATATAAAATATATAATATAAAACATACAAATGCGATATACTTCAAAAGGTAATTACATCGCATTATATTATGGCCGCATTAATTCCGTCATTGTGAAAAATAAAAAAATGGGAAAAAATTACTTTGTGGATTACACGATAGCTTATAACGCTTTTAGATTAATTTCATTAAATATATTAAATTCAAGTGTAATAATTTCGGGAGAAGTCATGAAGACTTTTGATGATCTTTTGCAATCATAATCCAGTACAGTATCAACACATATTATTAATACATACTATATTGTAATTAATACATATATATTATTAATAAATACCTCTTTTCACTTGATACCCTACTATTGAAGATTATCTATTTCTTTAATTATAAATAAATTGATTACTAACACTTCCTTATTTTTTTTTATTACGGTTTTAATGACAATATGTCTTGGCAATGTTTTGTAGTTGTTAAGAAATACAAAAATATATCTTGATAAGATTGAAAAATATTTAGTTTATATTACCTAGTAAATTAATTAATTAGTTCATATTTAATTATGTTTCAGGGTATATTTTCATATCTTCGGCTCGTTAGGCGTGGCAATCTACACGATTTCATGTTTTTCGGTTAAACAGAAGAAAATTATTAACAAAGCCCAGACATCCGCAGAGGTGAAAATATAAAAATTGTTTGAAGTTGCGTTATTTTTGTAAGGGATTTGCTTGAAAGAAGTTTTAAAGCAGATATTATTCTGCTAAAAATATGAATAGAACTAATAAAATTTAAAAAAAACAAACATAAAAATTCAATTGTAAATATCAACTTAAAACTATAGTTCAAATTAGCGATTATTTATAAAAAAAATTTAGCTTAATTTATTCTTGTCAATGCGATCATTTTATGATGAATTATTATCACTAGTTAAAAGGATTTATTGACATTCTATGAATGTTAACAATTATGGCCGTCGATAATCCAGTTTAAAAACTGAATATTATGAAAAATTTAGTGATATAAGTTATAATAGTTGCGAATTTCAGTTTTTAAATAAATTTTTATTTATTTTTGAAACGCCAGCTATTGGTACTGTGCATATGCTTTTATTAAATCTAAATCGTTCACTCTTATTTATTCTGACATCTCGAAAATACGTCAATACATAAGAAATTCTCCTGGAAAGGCCAATTACAGTTCTGATATTTTTCTTACATTACCTTAAAGTTATTCTTCCAAAAATAATTCTGAGTCCTCCTTTGTGTGTTAAATAGAAAATTATTTATAGCCACAGCTCAGCTGCATGCTCATTTTTTCAATGGAAAATTTTAAAATAAAAGTGAATGTACACGTGAAATGAGGGAATGGAAAAGCGTTAGTGACTGATAATTGAATGGGCCTAACACATGGATAATTAAACTACCAAACGTTGTTAAATTTTCAATAAAACAAAAAAAAAGTAATTGTAAAATTAAATCGATAAAACAATTAATTGCCTTTGCACGGTACTTTGTAGAATAACTTTTGAAAAAATCACAGTGGAATAAAAGTTCGTCTCCTTTTTCAACAATTAATGACCGCATGCTGGCAAAGTATGTAGCCTTCATGGGGAAAATAAGATATTTATGGGGAAGGGAAGGTAAGGGAATGAAAGAACTGTTGTTGTTTTTAAGAAATAACTTAATAAGTTACACTCGAATCATAAATTATAAAGTATTTGGTCTTTAGGTGTCTCTAGAATGAATGTGTATACAGCAAAAGAAAAAAGAAATTACTAACCTCGTTTAATTAGACCAAAGGAATGAGTGACAATAAAACTACGGAACCATCTCAAAACGATTAAAAATAAGTGGCAGTTCGAGCCCGTAATGAAAGTGTTCGGCATGCCTCTTCTTACTTTGGAAGTAGCGAGGCAGCATTTTAGACCTCATTTGATATTTTAAGTCCCTGCTATAACTGAAATCACTACCTGGACGCGGAAACAAGAATGAAACAAAAACTCAGGGACACGCTTTAAATAAGCCGCTTACCGTTTTCGATATCTTCAATCCTGTTTTATCGGCCCTCAAAATACAGAAACCAAATTTGATATTTAAAAAGTGTTTTTTCCTCAAATATCTATAACGACGTAATTTTTGTTGTTAGCAATTATCTACTGATCATACCTTTATTCATGAAAAATGTTCCTCACATATTACATTGCTAGAAAAACCATTTGTCCCTACTAGGAGAATGCCCCATGAGTTTTTTTATTTCTGAGTTGAATAGCCTCCAACCATTTAGCTCTTGAATGTTCACAAGTAATTTTGCCTTAAAAAAATAGTAATTGTTTATAGATAATATTACGCAATTCCAAAATGTATTATTTAATTTCAGAAAAAAATAATTTACAATGTTTAATGAATTTAATATAGAAACAAAATATTGCGCCCAACGTGGGGCTCGAACCCACGACCCTGAGATTAAGAGTCTCATGCTCTACCGACTGAGCTAGCCGGGCATCTGTAGTGAATCCGAAAGTGTTCTTAAATAAGTAGTATATTTCGGTCTTTTTTTTACTTCCAACGAGTAAATTTTTTTTGTTATGGTCACTTTTATTATTATAATGTATAGGACAATAGTAGTAACATGACTTACTGAGGGGTTAACAATCCTATTGGTGACTTTGATGTAAATGTATTTACATTGTATATATGAATGTATATTGCAATATTTTTTTTTCTGATGGCCAGTTACTTACTCCTAGTGTCATTTAGGCCAGGAGGTTTGATTCTCCATTTAACCTATAATGAATGAAGATTAAATTTTATTAATCATCTTTAAAAAAACCAATGGTACAATGTATGTAACTTATGAACAGTTATTTAGTGTAGCTCGGATTCCCAAGTGAAAAAACAAACTAAGTCTTCTTTATTGCTATCTAATCATGATCATTTGTGATCATTAAAAATAAAGATAATTTGAAATTGAAGAAAATTTGACTGTATATCACAGGTACTTAGGTACTAAGTTGTCTTCTCCTGCATCAAGACCTACTATTCATATGTGTACAAGAAAAAATCTTGAATCGTTCTTGTTATGCTACTTGAAATTTTTTCACTCTAAATGTCTGACATGGTTCATCATACATAATTTGAAAAGCCTTCTATTCCAACATCTTAACAATCATACAGACGCTTGATAACCTAAGATATTTGTATTCTTCTTATTACAGTCTTATTTTATTATATTTTTAACTATACATGATTACTACCAATTAACTCTTCTGTCGATGAGTCCATAGCTGCAACCTTTAAAATGATTTTTTTTTTAATTTGTTTATTATTCTTTTATGCTTATTTTGTATTTGAACAAATCGTTGATGAGATATATTTTTTATTTTAGACATTTAGTTTTTTCTTACTATATAATTTATGTTCTCCCGTGATTTTTTTATTTCATTTTTCTTGGCCAGATATGTGTTCATTTATTTGAGAATTGTCACTATTTAATGCATGTAGCGATGGATGCACCCCCTTTCACCCGACAGCAATACTTTCTTGGATCACACCTCTCTTCGGTACTATCAAAAAAAGTATCCCTTCCTACTTATATTTTCTTCTCAGAAATCTGCTTCCGTTGACCAGTTGTTTTCTTATCCGTGCCACAAACCTTTGGGACTCGTTCATTCGGAACAATCGTCAACACTCCCAATCTTTAAATATAGGTTTTACCAGTTCTTTATATCCCTCCAATATAAAAAATTATAGTTAATTATTAATATTCAGTTTATTTTTCATTCACCCCAGAATTGACCATTTATTAGTTATAAGCTTATCAAATCTGCTTAATGTTAAGTATTTTATTTGTTTCTGTTCTTACAACTAGACATTCTTTAGGGGACAATGTCCCAGTGTGAAATGTCTTTTCATTTCATTTCATTGGAGACACGGTCCCGGAACAAAGGTTTTTTTTTTCCATTCGATACAAAATATGATAGAAATTGCGGTAAAACGAGATTTGACGGCCCCAATCGACAGACGGACAGGTGGACATACAGACAGATAGAGCGTTCAAATGGTCTAATAGTCGATGTAGTAGGAGTGGTGCCAAGCTCTATTTGTGAGAGTGAACTGTGCGCGTTGTCCGAAGACAGTTATTGGCAGGAGGTGACGGGTCCTATTTATAATATATTGGCCGGTACCCGGCAGGTGACGGGTGTCCACCGTGTCCTCTATTCCTGGATCTTTCATCTTTGCCTCTGTCCCATTGTCTAGGGTTACCGTCGGCACAGAGATCACAGAAATACACCCTCAAGGTTGGAACTCGAAAACACAATGACGACCTGATAGTAAATGAAAAACTTTCATCGATTTGACGAAGCCATCTATAATCTTGGAACTTAATGCTATAAAACCTTACTTTAGTTTGAGGAGATTTTTATATTGTGGGAATAGAAGTGAAAATCACCAAGGCAAAATTATCAATTTTCGGATTTTCAACTTTTCTTGAACACAAAAACGAGATATTTACTATGAACTACTCATGAAAAGAACCATGTCATATCTTTATTTATTTTTATTTTTTTCAATGTACTGTAATCACAATAAGTATTCTAGACAAGTACATTATACAGGTTTTGTCTCTCCGGGGGATAATAATCTAATATGAGTATATGAGAGTCATGAGGTTCGTAGTTATCAAAAAAACGCCAGTGCTTCATTTAATAATTTTATAGAAAAAAAAAATTGTTTTATATATCTTACATAACCAATTGAGTGAGTAGCCATAAGATGGAAATAAAGTCTTGTTTGAAGTAACTTTTTATAAGATTATATATAAATGACAACTTATTGAAAAATGTTTTTAATAATTTTTGACGTTTTTAATGGTTATTTCATGTTTATTACTTTGCTTTTGAATTTTATTGACTACATAGGTATTTCTGAGTTTTAAGAATTTTGAATTATAGTAGAATAGAAGGGTAATTTCAAAGTAAATACAATTCAGCACTGTTAGCAGAATATTATTTATCTTTTACTTAATGACTATGGCCATTTTTAAAGTAGCTACTTTGCCTCCACATGCGCAGGTTAATATTTTCATTATTTGACTTATTGTAAAGATAACTGAAGATGACAGCTTAGAACTTTCGAAAGCACTATTACAATAAAGAAGAGGTTATCAGTTGCGGAAAGAAAATAAATCTGTTTATAATAAAAAAAAATATTGGTACCATAGAAGCAAACATAAAAAATCTTTGACCAGCGTTATTTCAAAATTGTTTTTGATTTAGTGCGTTTCACTTGTTTCCCAACAGTATAGTCTCGTTTTTCTTAATTTGTCAATGTTGGAGGAAACATAAACTACAGTTGTTGTTGATGTCGACTCTGCAGTTTATTAATCGTTGATGATCTTGATCTCTTTTAGGTACTGGATAGTGTTCATTAATGGCCTTACTCGAGTAAATGGCGTTTAGATGAAGTTATTATTCTGTTCCTTCTTGCATTTTGGACATGTGAACATACGTTCGACTGTGATTGGGTTGTTGTCACACAATACAAACGTAGTATGGAGGAGTCCTACAAGATGTGGTTGCGACGGTTTTAAACATATGAGTATGTATGTGTGTGAATGTAGTTGTAGATGCGTCCAATCATCATCCTCGTTAAGACGCTTCTGTCTCCTTTTGACAGTGACAATGGAGGTGTCAATGCCGTCTTGCGTTCCGCAAATGATTTAAGTGCTTCCTATTCTTTGTTCCGTTTTTTCCTAGCCAGAAGTTCTATCTTTCTTTTGACTTCTGAATCAAGTAATATACAAAGTCGTACATTCATTTTGGTTCCTTTGTCAGAGAAAAAAGATATTAAGAGATCGGGTTGATGAAGTTTATTTTTATTTTATTTTTTTCTTAGCTCTCTAATTATACGATTAAGGATGAGGGGGAAAATAAAGGAATATTTGGGTTGAGCGGATCCTTGTACTAGGAGTACCTGCTTGAAGGTGGTGTGAAGGAACATGAAGTTTATTAATTGCCAATGTTATACTATACATGACTGAATGAGCTCCTTGTGTGAGATTGTGGAGGATTTTGTCTATTTAAACATTTTGCTGAATTCTTTCACCGATCTAAGCCAATCTCCCTAGCAACGAGTCTATTCATTTATAAAGCTATGGCTAACAATGAACTCACAGATTAATAACACGTAAACATACAATAGCACTACAAGAATTTTAGATAAATAAGTAACGTCCTATGATTGTCTTCGCACAAGTTCAATAAATTTATTTCCAGTACTTACAGGAGCCAATGTCAAGTCTTTGTTGTTAATGATAGTGCGGATCTGACTTACTACCCCTTGGAATTCATAAAATGGACGTACTTACTTAATCTAAACCCACAACAAGCAATTAAGTTTCATTTGAGATATTCGTACTGCAATGACATCTTCTGATTACAACACGCCATAGTCAGACGCTTCGTCTGTTTCATTTGTTTCGTTGTCCAAATGTAGTTTACCAATTTAACAGTGACGAGGAAGTAGAGGGTGCCACAGCGTTGTAGTGTTAAGTGGTAAGTTTTCAAAGAAGAATACGATGAAACGCAGAAGGCGTTGGTGTCATTGAATACATGAGAAGCTAATTTAAGCCAATCTCCCTAGCAACGAGTCTATTCATTTATAAAGCTAACAATGGACTCACAAATTAATAATACGTAAACATGTAAAGCACAATAAGGGATGTTTACAATAATATTATAATACCTCTAAACATAATACTCAAACTAATAAAGTAAAATTACACTTTAAATTTGGCCGATTTAAAAACTGTAGGCTAACCGACTCCGATTTCAAGTTCTAAGATCTTCCAGAAAACACTCAAGACCAATATTAATATGAATACGTTTCCAAGGATCGTACACCTGGTACCAATCTTTAAGTAGTCGATGTTTTAGATTCTATGTAATAGGTTCTCCCTTCTACAAATACAAAAACTACATTATGAACTACTTGATTACTTCTACAGACTGAAACAGGCCGTGGAAACGTAACGACTTTTCATCTGCCGGATGTAGCCTTTAATATCAGAAGCAACGTACGAGCCACCCCGAATCACCTCAAGCCTTGAAAAGTCTTTTGGGTCCCATGGCGCGAGATATGTGAAACTTCAGACAAGGCTCTCCTAATGCCATGGATATCTAAGATAGCGAACAGCCTGGAAAAGGAAGACCGCACAGATGCCGTAGCGCTGAGCGGGAGGTCTCCGGACCGGCCGACTGTTATTTCTGTTCCATGCTGGTTTACACTGTGGATGTTTACCTAACCTCACTGTTTAGAGGAGCCGTCAACAATACCGCTGTCACATATACACACCGCACTCCCTCTCACGTCATGAGCCCCAGTGTAATGACAAATACGGCCCCAACTTCCTCTGCATTCACGATCCCAGCTCAAATTGTAGCCACTTCATCGCTCTATTTGTTCATACCTAACCTTCATTCGTCAACCAGTACCAGATAAAGTGCTATAACAAATCTATTAATTAGAACTAAATATCCGATATTTAGGATCTGTATCCAAAGATCTAACTTATTCATCCATACAGCATCTAAGGTATTAAATATACGTAATATCCCATTTCGTTTTGTCATTTCTGGCTTTTAAACAGTAAATAATTAGTCAACACGCCGGAAATTCACGAAAAGCCCTTGAAAGGGGTTGAAAAACCCTGGATTTGGAATTTTTTGCAAGTTTTTGGGAAACCATGTCTTTGTACTTTATATATATATATTATTTTCTCTGAATTTGAACAGGAGTACTGAAGTAGAAGAAAGTACATTATGCTAGAAAATTCTGATAACACCATAAATAATCAATAATTATGTTTTGATTCTAGACAAATTAGGGGCGATTAATGCGAGCACGACGCACGAGCATTTGACTCTAGTCTTTGCGAATGATAATATAAGCCAAGTGCTTAGATAAGGCCCATAAACCATGCATAAGCATAACCATGAAGTCTCAGAGCTGGAAACGGAAGTAAGCCCTAGAGTATGCTTTGGAGAAATGAAAGCAAGGAAGAAAGATCTAACTTAACGCTACTCTTAGACTCTTAGTACTTCTGACAGTTGTTTGTACATAAATAAAATTTAACAGCTGAATTCTATATACTTATTAGAGGTTTTGTTTTGTTATAATTTCGTTATAAATTTTGTACAACATCAGTTACATGTACATTTTTGTAAGGTACGTGTCTGCCCAATAAAAACATATACACGTATTACTTTCAATGTTTATTTTGTTGCACCTTTTTGAATCAAAGTTAACAATAAACAATAAGAATGCCTAAAATTATCTGTCTACGTGTCTATCAATCGATACGTTGTTTTATTGTTTTCTTCTAAAACTCAAATTTAAAGGCATAACGGAAAAAAATTGTTTTTATTAAGAAAACTTGCCAACACTTTTTTCTGGACTCTAAGGGCCAGAATAGTGTAAAATGTGTTTTCTAAGCGTTTAGTTTAAAACGATTCCCCGCAGAACACCGGTAGTTTGAGGGGCCTTTTGTAATGCTTTGCAGGGGGGGGGGGCTGAATTTGTAGTTCAGGCCCTGGTCTTGTGAAGTAGCAAGTCTTGGTGCGGTGGTTATTTCCAGTAATTGTAGCGGAATAAATAAGCTTCAGGACATGACCCTACGTTAAGTTTGTTATTGTGTTCTTTTACCAATAATAAAATAAATTCTAACACATTGTACATTTCAGATCAGAATTAAGGCAATCCCATCAAACAGCAGAACAACTTAAAAATCGGCAGATCGGCTTAGATTGATGAAAGACAGTCGTTAAGTTTTCATAAAATTTATCAATGGACAACGTTTCTACATTGATAAAAACAAGAACGCATGCCTGCATCTGGTAAATGCATGTAGGAGGTAATAATCAGATGTAAACTTTAGCTACAAACTAATACAAAAACAATGAGGTAGGTATAAGTGCAGAGTATGTAGTTAATGAACTGAATTAATGTGTTGATAAATTAACTGAATTAAACCGTTGATCGGTTTGAATTAAAAAATACATAGATAATAAGACGAAACAGGCAGCTGTAAAAAACATGGATAAATCAAATATGTAAGATAAATGTAAACGAAGTCTCATAGTTTGTTATAAAATACAAATAGACAAAAGTAAAATTGATACAGGTGTGAGAAAAGTAGAAAAGAATGTATCGAACTCGTTCCACAAGAAGATAATTAGCAGTACTCATAAAGTAACATTCGATTTTTTTTATATTATAACAGAAAATGTTTTAATAAATCTTATGAAAACCTAGCAATCCTTTCACAACTACTCATTTGCGTGTTATGTTTGGGCACTGATATTATTAGTTTCCGTTTATTTAGTGACAATTACTTGTCTATTAGCTTTTCCAACATTTAAGGCAAGAGTATATTTTTCAATAATTACCTCATCCAACAATTTTCTGCATCAATTTTCCGAAGGTACGTTTTTGAACTGTTTTTATATATTAGCCTATAGATTGTCCGGTTTGTGTCAGCTGTGTGATGAACATCGTGTCATAACTTGGGTACCCTAAATACCGAATGAGGGTAGGTGAAGTTAAGAATGAACTTGTTACTGCTTCCTGGATTTTTAAATAATTATTACAAGGAAAATTTTACCTCTGACAAAATATTATTCAAAGCTGGTATAAAAAAAACTATCAAAGAAGGAATGTCGCAGTGGGCTACGTGTCACTAATGGACTAGAGGAAGGCCTACAGATGGCAGTGTACGGAAATAGCTTGGCCGCTGCCTTTCCAGATGTCCGCGATCTGGCCCTTTCATTCACTTCCGCCGCCTCAATGGACTGACAGAGCCGCAGACACTCACTGTCACAAATAGATCTCGCCACCGGCGGTAACTGGGCCACGACCGATATCTCGGACGTTGTAGTTTGCAAATAGGAGTGCTCAGCTCGGCAGCTGCGTCGTCATAGACTGTTTTCTTTGAAAACTCATCATTTTATTCGCGTCTAAATACGTTTTTTATTTATATTGACCGATATTTATTCACATAAATTAATAACTAAACTTTTTTTGGGGGGGAAAAGGAAATAAATAGGATCGGAAAGTAAAGGAATGGACGAAATTCGAAATATCAACTGTTTGTTTATTCCATATGGATAATTCAGACCTGTTTTTTATAAAACAAAGGTTTTGTTAACAAGGGTCAACATTAGCTTCTGGAAAGAAGGTAAGCAGAAACAATTTCATTTGAGTACAGGTTCTCAGTCTCGCAACATGACACATTTTAATGGTGTGTTGTTTCTTTATTCAAAATGGACTCTTGACCCAGTGGTAAGTTTTACAATTATTTTATGACACTTTAACTAATTTACTATAGTACCATGATTTTTCAGTTAAAAAAAAAAAGCTTATTTATATTTAATAAAAATTATATTTTTAAAAAAATGAGTACACATCCTTACCGATATATTGTTAACCAATTAAGTTTATTTTCAGTATAGAGTGTCTCAATCTTGTTTTAAAGGAAGAAGAAGAAATTAGAGTTCAAACCCAAAATTTGGAATTTGTATAGTGTAAATGTAAATTATTACACTATTAACGTTACTTTTGATTTTCATTTGACAATGCTTGATGACAGAAACAATTTCTACTATAACGCGCAACATCTGTGGGGCAAAACAAGCTGAAATGAACTTCATCAAATCATAAAAACAACCCAATACAGACAACTTTGACATATTGCAAAATGTACTTTAATTATTATTAGTAAATAGATTAATTTGAATTGTTATTGTTTCAATAATTTTATTTATTTTTTAAAACCAGGATGTTAAGTATTATCAATTAATTCAATTGAATTTAATTCATCTTAGTAATTTTTCACCGTTTTTGCTTTCATATTAAAAAATAAATTCATTTCTGTGTTATATGAATTATGGATTTCATTAATTTTAGAAGCAAATGCCAAATTTCTTTATCTCGTTAAAAAATACTTATTGGAAGGTTATTATAGGTTTTCTCCTTATATACTCAATGGGTAGTCTTCATATTTTCGACCTTTCAAATGGGGGACTCCCCTTAGTGAAAGGCACTCATTAGCCCAAAATAATTTTCCTTTATTTTTCCCACATCCTATTTTATAAGTTTGAGAGCTAAGGAAAAAAAAAAAAAAAAAAATTCATATTTTCGTTGTTTTAAAAACTTGTTAAATTATTGTATAAAAAGTAATATTAGGTGTTTTTGACCAAAATTTTTGTTCAATTTTTTGACCAAAACCCTGGTCACTAAAAATTGCTTTTTATACAAAAAAAATGTAAATAGCAAATATTTTTACACAATGGAACCGGTTTGGAACGTGATTTACATATTTGCCAGACCAAACCTTTATTTTTGTATTATCATGGACTTTCTTTAATATGCCATTAAACATGGACAAAAAAATGAGACACTTGAATCTTATAATAGTTTTCTAAGATGTTTTTGCACATTTAGTGATTGTTCATATTTTTGGATTAACCAATGCCTATTTCAAGGTATTGTGGAATATACTTACATAATAAATAATACATTTTATATTAATTGAATCATTCTTAGAAACTCAATTGCAGGATCATGCATACAGACCAAATACCCCGTACATATTTGAATACATTCCCCAGGCATGCAGCAGTGTCAGTTACAACTCTTCAACTGGGCGTCTATTTTTAAACGGAGATAAGATAAATAAGTTAATTGGGTCTAGAAGATCGTTTGAAATAATTCACTTGTGTATAGGGTGACTGAAAAGATTTTCTGTTGATGTTTCGTTATAGTCAGAAAATATCCAAATAGTTACTTATCCAAAATGAATAAATATACCTATCATCGAAGAACTAGAATATTTTTTAGGTATTGTGGAATGTTGAAAATGTTCTTTATTACCTGTCACTGTTTCCCTAAAGACTTACAATTAAAAGCTTTCTGTTTTGTTTTTTTTATTTGAATACAATTATGAGTATTTTCCGATATTTTAATTTAGGCATATTCTTAATTGCGGGTTGTTGGTTTAAATCATGTGAACTACAGCCTTTTCATTATTCCCACATGTTATTCATTCCTTATTCTAAGCGCTTCAGCGGCCTAGTCTACCATATTTATTTTTGAGTAGCAAGTCATGACGCCGATATCATTAACAATATTTAGAGCATTTGAGAATGGCAGTGTAGGCCAGTGAAAGCGGTTGTGAATAAGAAATAAATAATTTGTGGTGAAACGATTTACGTATAATAGGACGTTATTCGCATCTAATTTATCTATCATGATTTATTTTTCCCTTCAAAATTATTTTGATTAAAGTTGTAATAATAATAACGAAATCTTTATGACAGCAATATATACACCAATTATAAATTGTATTTTAAATATTATCCTAGGCTTGGACTGCTATAATATCGTCTGTTTTTTGTTTTTTTATGTTTACCAAAGGTATTGAATGCAGCTAGAATCACAAACTAGTTCCTTTACAGAACAGCAAGACTGTGTAACGCGTATTGGCCGTGTATAGTAGATTGGCAGCTGATTTAGGTTTTTTACACGTCCTCAATCATGTCGGTCTCAACTAAAATGAAGTTCAACCCTTTCATTTACTCTCATCGTTAAAATTCTCTTCCACTATTTTTTTTTTTCATTTATAGCTCCCCTTTACAATTTTGTCTTGGTTATTATCGATTAATCACCCAAGAGAGGGATACGAAGAATGGATTCCAAATCAAGAGAATAGCGCCAAGACCATTTTCCTCTTTTCCTTTTTTTTTTTTACCTCTCTACTCATCTTCCCATCTCTTCGTTTCGGACGGTCCCCTCCCCTCGGCGGTAAGTACTCATAAGAAATGGCAATCAAGACGTCGGTGGCAGTCGAAGATATGTGGTTAGCTGGGGCACATTAGGGTTCCATCGGTGATGAGTAAAGAGGCGAAGCGGCTATCTGAGCCAGGGATCTATGGGCCCCTAAAAACAGGGGCAGGCCCCAATCAGGGCGGTAATTATAGCAAGGGCGGCTCATTACCGTCCCTCGCCGGTAATGACGACGCTTTAATGGACTTCCAATCTCTATTCATATACTGCCTTTAAAGGAGTCTTCGGGGTCCACCCTATATGGTCCATCTCATCCGCCCGTCTCTCGTCCGAGTCTCAATAACTGCGGATCATCCCGTCTCGCATCTCATCCCTTCTCGGAGTGGTCTGTTGTCCATCTGAAGACTGTCTCATCGCATCTGCTACCAAAGTGATGTTCCCATGCTCATTGCGTGTTGGACCTAAATCACAGTCCTGTAAAAGATTTATAATAGACTTGAACTAATTAAAAAACATCCTTCTTTATTAATGGAAGGATATACTTATTGGGGTATTGGCTTAGGTTGATGGAAGGCATTCCCAGTTCAGAATGGCCTGTTATCGGTTCATAGACTGCCTCATCTCATATTTTACTGAAATAAACAGTCCATGTACATTGCAAGTAGCACTTACATCACGATGATATCTAGAAAAAGTTTGGATACCCTGTATATTCAATTCAAACTAATTAAGAAATATCCTATAACCTATATTTGTTGGGTATTAGCTTAGGTTGATGAAATAAAATCTCTTTCTTTCTTGGAAAGTCCAAAGACCATCTCATCGCATATGGTACTTATACATTTATGGGTAATAAAGATTGGAAGCTCCTGCATAGCAGTGTTTCTTTAAAAGATTTGTGGTAAACATTAAATAGTCTTGAACTAAATAAGGCTCTCGCGCTCTTGGTCAGCCTCCACTGGCTAGTATCCGGTGACGCGGCCGACGGAGAAGCGTGGGAGACTTTCCAAGACTCCGCTTTCTCTTCGCATGTGGATTTGGGAGGTCTCTGGGCTGTCTGTAAATATTGTATGAATGAGCGAGTGAATGATGAACTGTAAATATGGTATGAATAAGAGCGTTTATCTTAATTATTTATTGCCTTATAAAAGGCAGATTGTAATTATAGCACAATAAAGAGTAATATGTAATGGACTATACAAGTGAACTAACTAAAAACAGCCTTCTTCATTTTCCCGCTACATGAAATTGGTTCATGTTAAGGCGTAGGTGAATCGCTTTCTCATCAACTAAAGAACTTGTCATGTAACAACCTTATTTTTTGATAAACTGGAAAGGTCCCTGATAAGTTGAACTGAGATAACGTAGCATTGCCAACTCCATAAGAGTTTCTCTGGCCCAAGAATCTGTCAAAATCCAATTGATTGCTTATCTTAAACGTATTTACTGACGAAGAAGAGAGTGGACGGCTGTTTGAAGACCTTCTAGAAGCTAGGATCTTTCCAATCATCCTCCCGGGTTACTGTAACTTCACTCATCAAGTTGACTAATCTTAACCTCAGGTAAACAATAAAGACGAATCTTTCAAAGCGCTTAACATGATTTAAATCTCGTGCCAGTCCAGAATACCACAAACAGACCCCTCGCAGTAGAATCCGTAGGTCGGCTTGTTAGCTCATTCTCAAGTGGATTATCCAGGGTCCTTTTTGAATTTATATCAGTTCCTGCCGAAACGTTTTATCTTCCACAGCCAAGATATAAGAGATGAGCCTGTGGAGGAGCACCTCTGTCTCTTACAACGGAAGCTTTCCTCGAATTATCACTCATAGAGACAAAAAATTATCTTTACTCGAAACTTAGCTGGTCTAGCTCATGGATGTATTTGTTGGGGTATTGGCTTAGGTTGTCCAAGAATGATTTTTATCAAATGTATTAATAGCCATCATTTGAAAATTAATAACATAAAATAAACTTTATTCTGAGTCATTAGTAGCCTTCGAATTACAAAACTCACAGTTATAACCTACAGCCTGGCTTATGGGTTCCCATCATAATAACAGGTATTATTAATAATAGTTTTTAGCAGGAATACTAAATAAAATACATTTATAGATAAAAAATACGAATCAAGTATATGATAATAATTTATTGACTAATAGTCAAATCAATTTCAACATCAATTATAATGAGTCTGTGGCCCTTGTGAGGGCTAAGTTTACTTTAAAATATTATTGTGGCTTTGTAGGCTGGATTCCGGGTAGATCTACACCGACTTCGAAAAAGAGTGGGGAGTCAAGGCAATACTTTGAAAATGATTACATACAAATATATTATTGAAATGTATCTAAAATGTTCATGCATTCAAATAGCAATAATTCCAAAAGTAGGGCGTAAAGCCTACCGCGGATATTTTAGTCCTTGCGGTGAAGAAGTCCGTTCGATCTTTCGGTTTGATTGATGATCTTAGAAAGTTTTCAACTCTCTTTATTCAGGAAAGCTTATCGGAGTTTGGCACTCTTTGGGTATCCTTTATTTCTCAACATACACCAGTCCTACCTGGGATAGCCAAAGATTTATGGCACATTGTATACAACTGGAAACTAACTTCGTCATTTGTCTGTACTTTCTAGAATACCTACCATATCAGTATTTATATTAATTCCTCGGTTATTTACAATTTTTTTTTGTTCTATATTCAAATTCAATATTGCAATATTCGGTTTGTGAGATCGTTTAACCAAAAAAATGAAGTACTTAATAAGTTACTTAATAACAAAAAAAACAGTTTCTAAGAAACTATCAAGCAGTGTCGTGTGGGTGTGTTATTTTTTCTTTTGGAATCTATTTATTTCTAATATTTACATAAAAAAAATAATCTTACACTAATATGCGATATATATATAGAGAGTAAAAACAATAGACTAACATCATCTTTCTGTATCATGAATAAAGTCTTCATTGATGTATTTTCAAATTTTAACTTAGGAAAATATATAAGTACAAAAACTTACTGGGAGTGTGTGAAAAAAATAACTCAAGCAAGCACTTGCTCACAGTGGAAAGTCTGGTTTACTTGACATGTTTAACATATTATAGAATCTACAGTAATTTAAATCAATTAACTAAAATTGTGAATCATTGTTCTGTTACAATGCTGTACACAATACAATGCGTTTTAAGAATTTCAAAGGTGATGGGGCTTATCATAAGTTGATTTCACTTAACTTAATGATGATTGAACTTATAGATAAAATTAACTTAATTTTAGTTTCCTAGACAAACGGTCGCCTGTTGCTATCAATGCGGGAAGGGTAGTGGAGTATTGGCGCTAAACACTTTCTCTGATGGATGAAGTAAACCAACATTTTTTTTTTTCCAATAACCCCTTTATTACATATCTTGACCAGTTGAACAATATTTTTTGGTTTAAATGCTGCGTACATAATACATTGTTATCAGTGACAGACTGGGCATTTAAACATCGGCGTAAACGCCGGGAAGACCGGCTGCGTAATCTTCTCCCTCCAAAAGGGAAAAAAATCCTTGCCAAAATCGTATAGCGTGGGAGGGCAAGAGAGCTCACCAGCTTTCTCAATGCACTATTTGGGTATAAAAATGGATAGGCATCTCCATTTCTCTACTCATTTTAGTAATAAAATAGAAAAAGTACGACAAAGGTCTTACCGGCTATCGCACTTGCTAACTTCACCCAACCTGTCGCTTCATCTCAAATTGATGATATATAAATGTGTCCTTCGGCCAGCTCTGCTGTACGGTGCCCCGCTATTTACCCACTTGACTGACAATACAGCCAAATGTCTCCAACACTTCCAGAATGGAATCATGCGAAAAGTGATCCAACATACCTCTTTCGAGAGGTTGAAGAACGCTGACCTGCACCCGTTGCTTGGTGTGCCGTCGGTGGGCGAGTTCATCCGCCGGAGACACATTAAGTTTTTTGACTCGTTGCAGCACCTGACAAACCCAGTGTTTAACACTATGACCCCACCACCCCTCCCACATCGATGGCAACGGACTGTCGGGGGAAA
This sequence comes from Acanthosoma haemorrhoidale, assembly GCA_930367205.1. NCBI lineage: Eukaryota > Metazoa > Arthropoda > Insecta > Hemiptera > Acanthosomatidae > Acanthosoma > Acanthosoma haemorrhoidale. Next base: position 79,408,329 of record OV884015.1, on the reverse strand, counting down.
ATTAGGATAAGAATTAGTATGTAAGTTAGTTTTGGGGTTGATCAAAAAGGTGTGCCCCATCACCTTTATTAGTCAGTTTAGTCTAGTTACGTATAATGTATATCATTATGCTTGTTATTCGATTATATAATTTCTATAAAATAACAAAGCCTGTATATAATGTAGTGATGCTACAGGAAATACAAAATAATTTGTGAATAGATTCACCTGAGGATCTATAATTATATATAATTGTCTGTAAATTTAAAGGGGCTATGAAGAAAAGAAAAAAAAAAAAAATTGTTTGATACAAATTAAAAAGGGAGCTCCAACGTTAACCAGTCTCACCACAGCATTTTTTGTTTTCTTTTTTTATCCCCTTGTTACAATAAAAATATAAAAGAGAACATACATTTTAACTAATGAATCTACACTGGGTCACATAATATATACTGTAGCTTGCCGCCTACATTCTATATAATTTTTAAAATATTAGAATGCAATGTTCATGGAACATTTTCTGGTATTAGAAAAAAGTCAGGGGGCTCACGTTATGAAACATAAAAACGTAATACTAAAACCCTAAAGAAACAAAATCTTAACCTAATTTATCCGGACAGTCTCTGGTAGATGAACTCACAAGCAATAGGTGCAGTTCGGACTTTATTTAACCTCTCGAGAGAGGTGCGTCTAACCAGTCGCCCACTTTTGGTTTTTGTTTCAAAACCGTTTATTTAATATATACAGACATAGCTCTTATGATAAACAGTAATTCGGAGAGGCACGTGGACTAATTTACCATCTTTGAGCTAGATTGCGTTAGGTGCCATGGAGCTTAGGTACTAAGCGTTGGATAGATTATAGAGGTTGGCAACAGAGAGTGCAAAAAATATAATCACTTCATAATCGATGTCGTTAAAAATGATTAAAATCGGGTAAATGAATGCAAGTCTACTGATCCATAGATCAACTAGTTATAGAATAGAACGCACGTGAAATGTTTTCGATAGTTTAAAAATTGAATTCAGATCCCAGAGAGGGGAATAACTCAATAATATAACACGATAAATATTCTCAGTTCCCATTTGCCAGATCTGATTTCGCTATTCTTCAAAAGTGACCTTTGATAAATCCCCTTATCTCGTATAGGAGTGAGAGAGAGATGGGATCAGAAATGATTTTCCATTCAATCTGGAATGAGGGGTCAAGATATTCTGTTATGGATTCGCCATGTGCCTGTGATGGATGAGGTCCACGGGATGGAGTTATCGGAGTTGTAAGTGGGGTGATCTCCTCTATAGAGAGGGGATGACACACGCGATCCAGGAATCACAGCAATATCACGGCTGTGCCACGTTGCTATTCTTTCCTAATTGAAACTTTTCCAGATCGCGTGATGAACTCGGACCCCCTTGTCGGTCCGTATGTCCATTCCGCATCAGCACCACAAGCCTTGCTTAGCCATGACTTGCAGCAGTTATTCACTCTTCCAGGCCTGTACAATCTATTATCCTTGGTTACGCCATTTGTCTGGGACGTGTCATCTGCAGAGGATTTGGACCTTTCAAAGTACTGTGTCTTTTATTATTAATGATTATTGAGTAGTGGAGTTTGTTGGGAGATCGGTTTAGGTCGATGGACGAGATTTCTTCGGGTTTTATTAAATTTACTAATGGAGAATGTTTCAAAATATTACTTTTTAGCATACTTACATCAAACTAATCTAATATAAAGTATTTTTTCAGGAACTTGAAGTCTCTGTTAGCAGGTAGCTATAATCTACAGTACTTCCTTATTTATCCGTGCCTCGACTATCCGGGTTTGTTTTTAGATGAATGAAAGTGTTATTTAAACATTTTTAACAATTTTGGGCCATGTGTCCGCGAACATCAATGTGAGAAGGCTGTTGTTCTTTTGCGCAATGCGCCATCTCGTCTATTAACACCTCATAATGTAACTTCGTCGATTCATTCTCATGGATATTGGATTCTGGATGTGATAGCCAGTTTAAAAAGAATAGTTTAGTTAAATTCTGTTTCAGTTATTAGCACACAATTCAATTCACTATTCTCAGTTTTATTAACATGATACTTGATTTAGCGCATTTTTATAAATATAAAATATACATTCATTCTAACAATAATTTATAGTCTTATTTTCCTTAACGTTCATCGATCACTGAGATGTATTTTAAAAATTATATTAAATTTACCTTTAATATATACGATCTGTTTTATGCAGTTTTTTGTACCTCACGGTCTCTCTTTATGTGACTTCTCCCCAGTTTTGATTGACATTAATAATTTTAAAAGGGGTATTTTTCACCTAGTCCCTTTGGACGGAGGGGTCGGTAGCACCCGGACGTTGCAATATGGTAAGTGGCTAGATCTGCGGATATGTGGCTATGAGGGTATAATAAATATAGGGGTAGGGAAGTGGGGGATGGGCGAGTGCCCCAAAGTCCTCGCATAAATCCTACAGCGCCCAAGAGGGCATTGCCGATGCACAGAGGCCGGTCAGCAATGAATCCCTGCGACACCTAACCGGCTCACTTGTAGCGGCCGCACGTAGCACGTACGCGCCCCCTCGACTCCACGCCCGCCCGCACGTATGAGCTCGCCTAAAGGGAACCACTTCACTGTCGCAGTCCTATGGGGCGTCCGAGTAGTTCTGGAAGAAATAGCACTTGTGTGGAGTTTGTTGAGTGTACTAATAACATGAACGGTGGAGCATTTAACATCGATCTCTGATGACTCATTCGTATAAAACTTTAATTCTAAGCACTATACAATACATCTCTATCCCGGGAATTTAAGTTACCTTGAGTGAAAAGCCGGTTTTAACTAATTGTATCTCCAGACATAGGACCAGTCACGAGCATTTTAGAATGAATGTATATGTTCTTTTAGGCACTCAATTAGAACTATAGTCGGCGTCATGAAATTAGGCTCTTGGGATGAAGTGACTACTTGATGAGGCGTTTCCACATACTCAAAAAAGAAGAAGGCAGGCTAACAACGATGGATCTGTTTATTGTATTTGAAATTTGAAAATGGTTTCAGATTCAGAATGCCAACCCCCAAGTGCCAAATTGAGAATAAGGTTTTTAAGGGAAAGCAAGAAAATTGAAAATCCGTTTTAAAAATATTTGTTCACTTTATTAATAATTGAATTATCCCGGAAGCAAATTTAGACCCGAAAGTTCTGCCTTCTGATTCTTTACCTTTCTAGTTCACCTTAAATGCTTAAATAATATAATTATTATTGCAGGTAATGCAATGCTTGTAAATGCGAGTTTCTTCTGCAATACAGGATATTGGGAGGGCTATTAAAACCATGTTTATATGTAGATCCAAGTAATAATTATTATAATTATTTTTTCATATATTTTGGGGGAGGACATAACCCCTCCTTGCGTCAGTGGCTAACGCCATTGATGGAGTATCAGTATTTAGTCCTTTGACCAAATATTATAATGAAGAAATAATTGAGCTTTCGAACTTGCCATAGTAATTAAAATATATTCGAATAAATTAATGCTTAAAAAACGAATGTATGAGTTTATTTCAAAACTACTGCCTTACCTATGATGAATAAATCATGACATAACATATAAAAACTTTTCAATACCAACTCGGTTAATGCATAGCAAAATAACCCATTTTTGTTTATTTTAGAAAAAAAAAGATATTTATAATTTAGTACCATAAACAAAATTACAAATATTTACCATAATAGGGTAAATAGTTACAAATCGCCTATAAAGTACTATATGTTTTTTATTAGAGTGGTGCTCTGGTAATCCCCATGTCAGAAGTTATTATATTAATAAGGAAACAACTCAGGGCTGAAACCTAATTGGAAAATATACATACGTTTTTCAAAAGATTTTATATATTATTGACCTTATTGGGGGAGGGCACGGGAAACGTGTTATTAGAATTTATGAAAGGGTGAATAAGGAAAGAAAAATTTTGGGTCATATCTGAAGACCACTTAGCGTCTCTCCCGCCAGCCTTTATTGTTAAAAAACATTTATTCCCCAAAAGTCTTTTGGATATAACTATGGAAATACCGATTAGTCCTGTTCTATAATAATATCAACAGCTTTAAAATACGTTATATGTACCCCCATATATCCTTTAGAATAAGTGAATTTTTAATTTTTTGCTGACTTCATTAGTAATTGTCGTTCCTAGACGTAAGGCTGATATGTATTTATGAAAATAAGATACATTTTATTACCCATGATGGTGCAAAAAGTAAGATGTTTTTAATTATAAGGAATGGTTGAGAGCTGTCGAAGGGAAATTTTAGCTGAGGTGAAATAAAATTGTTTCGGTTAGCTTGTACGAATTCAGGAAAGATATCTTGTTAAATGGGATTATTGCACACGTTTTGTGGCACGATTTCTTACCAACTCTTCTTTCCTCCACGTATGGATGTTCCACTAATTTAAGAAATTAACAAGAATTAAAAAATGATTAAGTTAAAAATAGAATTTATCCATAATATTAGTCTTGGGAAATACCTTTTTTTAACATATTTTAAATCTGGCGGGAGCGACGCTAAGTGCACTTCAGATGTGACCCTAAATATAGCATATGCATGAATATGCAATATAGCATATATTGTATGAATGAGTCCATTCTATGGCACGGATAAAACTCTTCATAATTACTTTAATCTTCTTACAATCCTTGAACAAATTCCCTCTAAATTCCTTTCAAAATTATCCAACGTCTTAATAGAACAGGCAATGGCCTTTAAATCTCCTATAATTAACCCAACATTAGGAGTCTGTATTCCAGTAATTGTATAACTGGCCAGTATTCTATCATTTCTTGAGTGCCTGTGATTCTCACGCTCACTGTTACTCTGTACCACTATCATCTAGCAGTAATGTGACTAGAGGAACATCGTGGAGGATCACCCAGATCTCTGTTTGCTATTTTGCTGGGGAGGTGACGTTCTCACAGGCAAATTTGGGAGATTGTGTGTAGGTCCAAATTGCATTTGTATATTGTAAATACTGAACCATTGAGAATGTAATGTATGTACGGTCTGAATGTGAACATTTATGGCAATTACCCATCACCCAATGAGGGTTCATTATAATAACGAAATTTCATAAGTTAATAATTTGGAACTAAAAAAAAGAAAAAGTAGATACAGTAGGCTACAAATCACAAGTATCGGGCCTAATCTAAAAGGATTAAAAGTTGATGGAAAAGAAAATACCGTAATCGGAGGGGTTGTCCTCGGCCAGACCACTAAACCGCTGCCACCCCCGGACAGTAAAAGCCAACAAACTGCCGAACCCCACCCTCTTCTCCCCTACTTTTTTCTCCTGTTTTTTTCTTTTTTTTTTCAATCAACTCAAATTCCACTTGCGCGGGTGGGGTGGTGAAGGAGATCTGCAGACTGTCGCAACAAGTCCCTTCTTTTTTATCAGCCTTTATTAAATTAAAGCCGTACGTAACCATGAGGTGGCAGGTTACATCTGCCCGGCCAATTTTTTAACCTGACGTCCTCCACACACTGTCGTCTCTCTGTTATTAGCCCTTCTTTCATGTACCAGTCCCCCAATCCTCCCTAATGGACTTGTCCCATTTGATTGGTCCACTTACAATCCACTTTTTTTTTCATTGGCTTTGTTATAGTCCATTTACAGTTGGTTTATTCCACTAATTTCAACCTGCTCTAATCATTATAGTTGTGGTAATCAAAACCCCTCACGCAATAAATCTTTATAGTAAATACAGATACATATAGTTATTGCATTCACATTCTCATTCGTACAGCATTCACCATATACAACTGCAATATGGACATTCACACAATCTCCCAAATTCACCTGCAGAAATGTCACCTCCCCAGTAAAACAAAAAGCAGGGATCTGGGGAATCCCTAACGATGCTCGAGTAGCCACATTCCTGCCAAACAGTAGCAGTAGACAGTGAGAGCGAGCGTGAGAGCCGCAGACGCTCCGGAAATAGTAGTATACTGGTCTGTTACATTATTACGACAGTACAGACTCGTCATGTTGGATTATTTATAAGAGTTCCATGTTCCTGTTCGTTCACTATGTGCAATATTCTCATTCTCATTCTCATTCATAAATCATTCACAAATTCCACGCATAGTGTATGAGTACGCGTACTCATGGGATCTAATGATGAATGGGAATCCTTAAATGGCATGGGATCCTAAAATGAAGAAACCAGAGATGAGGAAGATCTCCTGTCCTAAGCCTGCCCTGTTTCAGTTCTGCTAGATATATATCGTGTTAATTACTTGAAATTTCAAAGCCACTGCCATATCAATCTACGAAGAGTATAAGTGAAGCTCTAGACAGAGCTATCTTGCGATGGGATTAGGATGTTTCGGTAATTTTGTATGGAATATTAAAAACTTTAGCAGGAATGTGTTTAAATATTGCTAGTTAGTGTTTAAATATGATTAGGCCAGTATGGGGAGTTTTATAGTTTACGTGCCCATATAATAGGGCATTTACTATTGCCCGGTGGTCTTGGGACTGGAAGGCTAGAATGCTTTTGATGTTCGAGCATTTTATTGCTCGTAAGCCCATATTGGATTTAAGATGGTTTTCTATCGAGAGTGATTATATGGTTGTCATTTACATCTTAAATCTTCCAGAAGATGCAGAATGCATTGAATCAATACTATGCCTGTCTTGAAGGTAGATTATACGTTCTCACCATTGCTCCTTTGTTCAACGAGGAAGTTGTTTCCCAGAATTGATAATGAATAAAAATCACTCTCGAAAAATTTGGATTATTCATTCAAAAAAATATAAATGATTCAATAATTTCAAAAACCTATGAAAACCCTATGTCATTTTTCAACGTTTGAGTGTTCTAGACCACTAGTGACAAATTAAAAAGAAATCAAAATCATTCTTACCCCTTGCATCATTTATTATTTCAAAAATTTTACTAAATTAAACTTTTTTTTAGCTTGTTCTTTAAGTAGTTTACTTTATTATTTGCCTTTTGAGGCTTCTTCTTTAAGGGTTCCCATATTTCTCTCCAGCACAGAAATTCGATCTCAAGGGAGTTTAAGATGCTTTATGTAAACATATTTAAGCAATAAAGGCAAACAAATGCATTTATTTAACTAATGGTTGTTAGGGGTTTGCCATTGTATAACAAGATGTTTGAAAGGAAGACATTAGTTAGAGGAAAATATGCTTGATTTCGGTAGTACTTTTTCGAAGAAAACATTGCGGATTCAAATTTGAATTTGAGTTTTCATAAGCAAGTAGTATGTTTTGTTTTTTTGGAACGAATAGTTGGAAATTTATTTTTTTTAGCATTTATAGCGTGTGGTTCGCGAATTGCTTAATTATTTGAAGGTACTGGAGACGCTCAGAGAATTTTTATAAATTTAAGTGAATTGCTCCCGGTGGAATAAACTAGTCACAGCCATTACTCTAGAAGGGAGTAAATATGTGACCAGTCAAACTTATATTTTTATTCACATAGATTAAATGAGAGTCATTCTAGTGCTGCCACGTCCATTTTTAGGTAAAAAGATCATCGTTATGACAACTAAACAAATAAAATCTAAATAATAAATAATCGTATAAAAAATAATCATCAAAAGAATGCACTACTATAGGGCAATATATAAATGATGTATCTTTTCGAAGGAAACCTTCATCCGCTTGTATATTTAGTTGGCTTACCCACAAACGCCATGTTGTTACGCTCTAATTAAATAATTAGAATATTTGAATTATAGGGATGTCATCTAACTATTCAGCTTCTGAGCGTGAGTCTAAGTAAAAACCTCAGCGTCTCAGAGGTCTACCCGAGATCTGACCTCAGCACAGCAAGCAGCAGGCCCATCCGGGTAGTCCTGTCACATCAGACCTGCTAAGGAAGTCCTCCCCACTGTCATGCCCCTAAGTATATATCTACTCGACTTGGACCATATCTTTCTCTCTCTTACAGAAGAAGGTATTTTTCTTTATGGCCTTTTGAGTTCGTTCTTCTTGCAAATGGATTACGCACCCTATTCTCGGGCCACAATAGCTGCTGAGTCCCTTCTGTCACATTCTTTCGAGACTGATCAAAAATACAACGAAGAAATGTAAAGTTTCGTAACTGAGGGGGCACCCTTGCCTTCTGTTTGGGAAATAGGCCCACACTCAAAACAGGGGTTCATGATATGCCAACATTTAACCGATTATGACAGTCGGCATTTGTCCCACTTTTACAATCTACGTATTTTAACGTTACTTATAATTTTACACAACATTTCCCATACCAGGGGTTGAACATATAACAACACATTGCATGATCTTACAAAGCCATTTTAACTAGGCACCATCAATAAATCGACAAAGTTTGCTTGGAGCTGTTATAAATGAATCTATCGCTGACCAGAGAGCCCAGAAGGAAATTACATCTGTTTATAGCATTGGCCCTATATTTTACCCTAAAGTGCCCCCATGATGACTGATGAGAGTCATCATTGCCCCATAGAAACTAGATATCCTCATTATTGAGGATGTTTTCCAAAAGTGTTCATCGTAGATCATTCCGAGCTAACTGGCTACCGTTTGCCACATGCTATTAGTCTGATTTCGAAGGGCGCTTATTACAGTACCTTTGCAAAGGACCTTTGCAGACGTGGAAACCTAATTTATAACGGCCACTTTGTCAGAAACCGAATGCAGTCGAGAAAAAATAAATACAGGAAAATTGAATCAAGCCAGTAATTAGGATGACTAATAGATAGACAATCGCAAAAGTAATAACAGAATAATCACTTCTGAAAATTATTTTAGCAGAGTGGCAATTTATCCTTTGTTTCGAAAAAATTACTGTCGTCATTCAGGGAAATGAGTAGCCACTTGAATAAGAAAGTAGCGAATCCGGTTTAAAAAACTGAGATATGAATGCTCAGATAATCCTAGCCCTGGACCCTGTTCTCTAGCTGCTTATACAAGTTTCTCAACATTACTTACAGGGCCAAAATGGAGTACATTTCTTTGAACAACGAATGCATGAAATGTTAAAGACACATTTTAAGGTGCCTTAATCTTTAGCGTTAGGTACAAAGGTGTACGAGAAACAAATATACTTGAAAAAAACCGTTACCTTTTTGAGCTTTCTGAGACGGAGGTCTGAATAATCTATTAAAGGCAGTTACACAATAGAAATTCGAACATGACCCTGATTGTTTTTGAACTAAATCGCAGGTTTATATAATGCAATGAAGAGAGTCACCGTGCTTTAACCGCATTGAGGTATTTGTTCTTCATAACCTATGTCCTTCAGTTCTTGGGTTTATTATATTCTAAACAATAATATTTAGTTAATAAAATGAAGTAATTAAAATATCAAAAATAATCTTTCATGCAATAAAGAAATATTTATGATGTCACTGATAATTTGTTACTAAGATTTAGATATGTGCAATGTATTTTTTTAAATAATTTGACTTCTAAGACGCGGTGCATATTATGTGTGACATCTTCATAAATCCATCAAAGGGAATTTTCATCTAGAGAATATTTAATGACTTATAATTTGTTTCTAAAGATTACGTTGTGTATAGAAAACTTTCTCTATAAAACTGCCAAGGGATGATTTCATCATTTATCTTGTTTAAATTAGAGGATAAGAATAGTCTTGGAAATCTTTGGAGAAATAGAGTGTGTAATATTTTGGCTGTCCATCGCCATTAGTGAACGTGTCTTGGAGGTAATTTGAAAACTGATAGTACCCAAAGAAGACGAAATTTTGATACAATTCCGTCTAATATTGTCATAATACACGATGTGATTCACCAGGAAAATACTGCATTGTACAGTTTAATACTTTGCTATTGAAAACGGCAGACAGCGACTGCATAAAAAACACAAGACTAAATAAGCACTTACTTACGTTTTTCAATATTTATTCCTGAAAGATATTGGCATAGGGAAGGGTACTTTGACAAAGGGGACGCGCTGAAGAGACATTAGAGAGGCCATCGAGAGAGGAAGGAAGGCAGGAATTATTAAAATGGACAAACGTTTAGCAGTTAAAGGGCTGTCACGTAGCCCTAACTACGTCCTTAGAGGGCGGGGGGAGTATACTCTACAAACATTCCCCTGTTTTCCTTCACGTGTTTGCCACGTTATTGTTTCCCTATTAGCCTTGGGTTATAAAAACAAAACTTCTCTACTTCGACTGATGCAAGCTTTACAAGCTCCATCTCGATGATCCCCCAACGTGTTCTTTGCGTCTTCAATACTTGTTTCTTCAAGATCATTAACTAAGAAGTTGGGTCTTGAAGTAACATAATAAATAATTTTTTGACTGTTTTGTTCATATAATTATTGACTAGTATTTTATTCAACACCAATGTCGTTGATAAAGATTAAATAATCGAAACTGTGAGCATGGTAATCACGCTGGCACAATAGGGGCTTTAAATTCCACCATTGGTGGATTATTTTTTAAAATTAACTGTTATACATATAAACAACTTAGTAACAACTAGGTTCGTAGTTCTCTATAACTGGTATAATGAAATCAACTATTAGCTTTCAGGAGATGAGGCTTAAATCAAGAGCTTGGTTGGTTATAATACGATTTGAATACTTTAATACTCTGATAAGTAAGGTGCATAAAAAGACTGTTTTGACATTCATGGTTTTGATTTTTGGATAGGCTATTTTCGTTTAGAACACACTATAGATCAAAATTTCACTCTTTTAAATTGTGGCTTCATAAATTAAAAATTAAGACGTTTCCTTCTGTCAACTGAAAGACTCAAATGACTTCAAAATCCAAAATAGTGATGGCCTTATAAGAATCAAACTGAAGGGCTCATAACAAAAACAATCCTTAATTATAGTCACTGCTTTCAAAATGAGTTTTAATACCAAACTGACCTCACAACTAATTAAATAAGAAATTACTGTTAGATAATATTTTATGTGGTTCAGCTTAATGACTTTTTTTTTTTTTATTGCAAAGGGAAGATTTTGTACGGATTAACTAACAGATTTTATTCATTGATAACTAGTGACTTCTTTCCATCGATTCAATAATTATATATAATTCCTTTATTGTGCTAAAATTACAATCTGCCTTGCTAGGCAATAAGTAATTAAGACATACGATCATTCATACCATATTTACATTTCATCATTCACTCGATTCATCATTCACTCGGATTCAATAATTAACAATTTACTTATGTTCACCATAAACCTATTATTGAGATAACATTACAATCTGCCCTATTGGGCAATAACCAATTATGATGACCAATCCAGAGCATGATTAAACACTTAAGGTACAGAAGTCCTGTTTTTTGGAAATGAACTGTTTTTGTGTTGAACCTTTCATTTTGTTGTTGTTCCATAAGCTATTTATGGTTTAATGGCTAAGGACTCATTAATAACGATGGTAATGCAGACTTGCATTCAAAGAAATTACAGAAAGTAAGTTTTGGGAGCCTTCAATATAATTCAGGAAAAGAACTGCGGTGTCATTAACTAATTGTAATTGTCAATTACTTCGGTGCCTACATAATTAGGTCACAACTTAAATTCAGCAAGAGCATTGGCCTACATAGAATGACAACTCCCGTGCATAACGTGGTTGATCACTAATTTTTTTTATCCCTATCCATCAATCAATTCATACCAAGAGAACAAGCAATTATGGGGTAGAGGACAAATGTAGCTTAGGGCAGGAGCCCATAAGGAAAACACAGAAAGCAAGATGGAGGTACAAAGATTATTAGTAACCTCCTCCTTGACACTTGAAGCCACAGAAACATTAATTTGATTTTGTTTTGTTTTTAGGTTAAGTCAGGGAAAACAAAATTTTAATACTAACTCAATAATTTAAATTGTAAATTTTGCTGGCCAATCTCCCCGAAATATATGTTCAGTTATGTTTCTTTAATTTTCATTAACTAAATTAAATTTTCATGTTCCTAATTTCCGATACGTGTAAGAGGTACATGTCATACTCTCACCATCCTCATCTTCTTTGTTGTATAGTCCATTTCACCAATTTCATACCAGCTACCTCAAAATACAGTTGTATTGTTATATTTCTTCAAGGTATTAGATCAAACACTAATAATCCACAATAGCTTTTCGTCTAAATATGTGTTGTTGGCCACACCTATCAGGTAGGATTGTTTGACCAAACAAGAATGTTCTCCACACTTGCATAAAATCAACTAATCGTTGGGAAGGGACGATTGTGTGATTTTAACATCGAATCTTCCTTCATTTCGGCTTTCCGTTCCTCCCGATACACCCACGTCAGTCTTCCGTATTAGTTGACATACGGACGGACGTTTATCAGCCTAAATAATAAGCGGAAAGCTGCACATTAGGGCAAACACTACTGAGAAAGTCCATTAGTGTTAGCGTGAGGGCTGCCGGACCGGACCTAATAGGGGGGTTGACGTGGGGTCGCTTTATTAGCTGGGACCCCAGTCCCAATGGTCTGTTAATCACTGGCTACGTGCAGTGCATCACCGGCCGAGCAGCACCGGGGCCACTATATCACAGGTATATCAGTAGTAAGTCTCTTACGCCGGCGCATTAGAAGTGCTAATAATAGAAGTCCCCCCTTGACCTCGCGAATTACTCGAATTGTCACCATCGTCGGTCATGTTTTATTGTTTGATGTTATAGCTTCTAGAGGGCACCGATCACTTGTAACCGATGTATATTAACTCCTGTTGGCATTCTCTATAAGCAATCTTACGGCTTGCAGCGACCGCTAACTACATGAGATAAATCGCCCTATACTCTATTGTAAATATATTGTAAATTGGTTATAATATGTTGTAAATTAATGTAAACAAATGAAAATAATATTACCAAACCATAAGTCATATCAGTGTAAATATTGTAAACAATAAAAGACTTGGAGCTGTATATACCCCCTAGTTTTAGCCAATAAGTCGTTTCCCTCTTTGTCAGTTAGTTTCCTTCTTTGTAGTCCGAAGGTGAGCCCCATCACCTAGTCCTGTGTATTGTGTATTGATCTTTTCACTGTAAAGAAATTTTGTATTTGTAAATCTACCCTCCTTCTAATGCATCTGCGTACGCAGCCCGAGGAGAGAATTGTAAATATTGTCTATTATATAAATGATCATATGTTGTAAACATTTTTAAATAAAAAGGGTTTTGGGGAAAAAAAAACCGATGTCATTTTAACTACGGCTCTCTAGACTGGTACTTGCAGCTGCACTGATGTTTCTAGACTTGGCCTTCTCATTTATGAAAACCTTTAGATCTCTCTTCCTAACCTAGCTATGTTTTAGTCCGGGCTTGTCAGACCCCACACTCTCCTAGTGGGATTTTCTGCCTTCGTCTTTCGTCGAAGGTCGAAATTCGTGGTCATTCTAAGACAACATAAACTACCTACCCAATACCTCTTCTCCTGAACATAGTGCACTGTTGGGGCACATACCTATCAGATATGGAGTCAGATAGTACAGTAGTAAGACCCGTCATGAAGCAATTGTCCAGGTCATAGCCTAATCGACCCTCACTTCGTCACTAGGGCTAGGGTAACTATGCACCCCCCTCGTGACAACATGGCTCAATCTCTAAGCTCTTCAATATCTAACACTACCTAACTGAAAGATAGTAAATTAAGCCATGTTTACAATAGTCGATTGTTATATACAAAGATCCTTAGAGTTGCAAAGATGTATTTGATATGTATATTCATACAGGGACGAGAAACAAGGAAATAAACGATAAATTTCATTTTGTTTTATTAGATTGATAGAGGCTGCGAGCTGAAAGTTGCAGAGATCCCGTGAACAGCTGCCGGACCAGTTGATAACTGCAAAACGTTCATTAGCAAATGAAATTTCAGAACGGTGGTTTAGCTAATAGCTCAAACCCTAGATGAGATGACAGATTGTTCAGTTGGTGTTGCGTAGTTTTCGAACTTTGATGGGATGAGCCCACAATTGAGCATTGTCATAAGCCAGGTATGTTGAAACTACCAGGCCCAAGGGTTTTACATACCCAAGGTTACCACTAAAGGGTTAATTCTGCTATTTAATTTTAACAGAGCATCCTGTTCTCATTTTTCCAATTACCATTCTCAAAATTGTTTTCTTTGGTCCTGATCATCTTCATTAATACCATGTACCAGTGCTGAATGTAATTTTTCTACTTACAAGGTCTTAAAATGCGATGGGCATTTGATTTGCTGATGCCAATATGATAACGTTTTTGACTTACAGATTTTTTGGATGTTTCGTTTCGCAATAACGTTCTAGTGCGCTTTCTTGACTGGTGAAGGTCGTTGGTGTTCTTGGTCTTCCGGAACGATGTCTAGGAACATCCTTAACAGTTCCATTCATTTCAAACTTATCTTTTATCCAATTAATTGCAAGTGGCGTAGGTGGATCTGTCTAAAACTCCTTTTTTTTAATGCCTTTGTTACGTCTTCTGCACTTGCATACTTCCGAAAGCATTTTAAATAAATTTTCTTTTTTTAAAACATATACTTGGTCTACTCATTATTTCCAAATAATTACATTCGAAAAGAAAGAAAAATTACAAAGTTATGATTCGTTAAACAGTCAGTTTTTCGGGACACCCTTAACACATCCAGATGTTGGGCACCAATCCTAGTTTTGCTAGCAATTGTATTTTAGCTTTCATGTTATTTTGTAAGTATTAATTTTAAGGTGTTCATATTATGTTGTATTGCATTATACAACCATCTTCATATTGTTTTTTTTTTCACCTATGACTATATTTTCTGAGCAAAACAATATTTTATTTTATATCATTATTTTTTTTGTTACAGAGGTTTATAGTTTATTTTACTTTTTGTTGTAATTGTTCTTGTTGTTTTCCGAAAATGAATTTGTCATCTATACTTTTTTTTATTCATACTTTTTTAACAACATCTACTTATTTGGAAAATATATTTCTAGGTATATTTTGATTAATTTAACAGAAGTATAAGTCGTAAGTATTTCACTCAACAAAAATTATTTAACTTTTCTGTTAGTGGATGGGGGTAACGCTTTCGAGGATTTACAGTTATGCCCGTGCTGTTATGAAGTTGTTATCTTCACCACCACTCTCCATGAAACCCCCTACTTGCATCTCCGGTTCCTGGATGAAGGATTTTCCATTATAAATTAAGGAATCCCAGCAGGGAAGCCGAGTAGCACATACCAAAGGTGGAGGAGGAGAATGTAAAGTGACAAGAAGAAATACCTAGAAGATATTAGATCTGTGTTAGCCGAGCTGGAGAGTTTGGACTAAGTATAGATGGGAGAGGCGGATACGTGATGGCGCAGAAGTGTCCAAGATGCGCCGTTAAATGAGACCTCTGACCAAAACAAACATACAATCAGGCGACCCCTAATGACCGACAGTTCCCACAACTTGTCCCTGCGACCCTCGTGACCCGTGTGTCACACAAATCATAGTGTCCGCGTGCGGCTAAGCAATGGTGTACACTTATCACGCCTCACACTGTAGGGGAACTTATCGCATCTCACCGTGAGGACCACTCTCTTTTAAAATATTTCTTAACAAGTTTTCACAGCATGGCCAAAGATATTGGGAGGTGGTTTAATGGAGAAATAACATGTCGTTAAGTCCGGTTTTGGGACGGGCTATAGACAGGGATAATTATTTTATTATTATTATTACTTTTCAAGCAATAATATAACTAATAATATAATATAAATATTCCAGGGAATAATGGCACTACTAACAAACGATAACCTATCTATAGATATTCCACAAGAAATTAAGAATCCGTTTTATCTCACAATTTATCATGCGCAAACATTTTTGTAGGCTTAAACCCCAATTTTTTTTTTAGAGAGGTTGTCACTCTTTTATGAGATTCTACTACCTGGCCACCTGACACCGATTTGTGCTATGAAAATACCGTTTATGTTTACATACTTATTTATGATTGATAAGTAATGACTTGTACGACCAATGTTCTTGAATACTTTTTTTTTGTTTTTCATAGCCCCTTTAAATTTACAGATAATTATATACAGTTATAGATCCTCAGGCGAATCTATTTAAAAATTATTTTTGTATTTCCTGTAGCATCGCTACATTAAATACAGGTATTGTTATTTTATAAACATTATATAATGAATGAACAAGTATGATGATATACATTATACGTGACTGGACTAAACTGACTAATAAAGGTGATGGGGCTCACCTTTTTGATCAACCTTGAAACTAACTTACATACAAATTCTTAACCTAATGTTTCCCCAACAATCCGTTGTCAACGATGCGGAGGGTTGGTGGGGTCATAGTGTTAAATAATGGGTTTGTCAGGTGCTACAACGAGTCAAAAAACTTAATTTGTCTCCGGCGGATGAAATCACCCACCGACGGCACACCAAGCAACGTGTGCAGATCAGCGTTCTTCAACCTCTTGAAAGAGGTATGTTCGCATGATCCCATTTTGGAAATGTTGGAGACATTTGGCTGTATAGTAAGTCAATTGGGTAAATAGCGGGGTACCGTACAGCAGAGCTGGCCGGAGGACACATTTATATATTATCAATTTGAAACGAAGCGACAGGCTTGAATACTTAATTATAATATATATATAAGTTTATGGCTCGTGGTATGGCAATGTTAGGCCTAATACCACGTAGCCCCATGTAAACAAAGGCTGTAAACAGAGATAGAGGCTTAGAAGCGGAATAAAGACAGTTTAAACCTAGCCGTTGTTCACACATCAGTTCCTTTTACTCTCGTTTTCTTAGTTTTAATCGTCCAAAGCCGATTGACGATAACTTATATAAGCATATATATCGGGATGTGTCAGATCACGAGATGCTACACTTAATTAGTTACCAAGTCAACCTTTTAATAAAGTAATGACTCACGTTAAACAAGCGCATCCAATTTGTATACTTCATTTAGCAATATTGCACGCATGCTTATCATAATAAAATTAATTATATTAACGTTAATTAATATAAACATAGTTGTGATAATGTTACCTCTGTTTCGGTTAACTGTTAATCACGCGCTTCGGTTAATTAACATTTATTTATTTAATGAGTGTGATACTATTATTATTATGGGGGGTTTTACCCTATTTTTGTTTCGATTTGAGATAGCTAGTACATATCTCTTATCAGCGTCGGTGAGCGCTTGTAGTGACTGTTTGCCATAAAAGTTAATCAAGATGTACTGAACTTTTTTCATGGCTGAGAAGAACTCAATGGTTGTAGCACAAAAATAATCACAAAATATTCCAATCATTACAGTTTGAAAGCCAAAAATAAAAAAAGGCCGATTTTAATAAATTTTGACAATGGCTTAGTCATTTCCAATGTTCACCCACAATGGCCGCCAGACACCGACTTGTGCTATGACAATACCGTTTATGTTTACATGCTTATCTTTGATTGAAAACAAATGCAACATGAGTTAATAATGATAGATGTAATAAAATTTCAGGCAGTGTAAATTAGAATTAGTTAGTATGACTTTAGTATAATTATTGCTGGAAATATTTAAAAAACACGCGAGGTAGATCCTTGAACCTTCTGGTCAATTTAATGTATACAAATAGATGTATTAGCATGTTTATTACAAGATGATAGTCATTCGTATAAGGTTTAATCAAACGAAATAGAAACTGTATATTAAGTTCTCGTGAAAGGAACGCAAGCATAAACTACATACTTTACAGCTAGCGCTGCGAAACTCCTGTAAGCGTGGAACCCTGATCATAAATGTCACTTGATATTTTCCTCCTATTGGATGTTAGATGAGCACTGAAGCCACGGTGTACGAGGCCCGGCAGGGTGTCCCAACTGCGTAATGGGCTTTGTACTTGTTGCCTGCTAAGTTGGAAAGTTACCACCAATCCTATCTCACGGATGACTTAGCGCCCGGTCATCAGTGGAAGATGTCTGCTGAAGGACCCACTCGACCCATCACGTCCAAGGCTCTGGGGTCGTGTAAACCTCGATAACAACTCAGTAATAATAACAGCCACAACAGTGGGCGTAGTTGGGATGTTTCAATCAATGGACACATTCTGTTGCAGTCCATGTTAATGTATATAAATTTATGTAATGTAATTGACACCATTAAGCAGTACTAGTTGATCCACGGCTATTTCTAGTAAGTTTGAGAGTTGTTAAATGATTTCTATTGTTGTACTGGTCCCCCTAGTTTTATAATTATAAATATTTAAAAGGTAAATAAAAGATTGCTATCTTGGGTTCGAATCAATATTGCCAGTCATTATTTTTTTATGTTTATTATTAATTATTTAAAAGTTGCTGTTCTCTTTACTCGTGAGGCCTGAAGGGAGAGGCTCTAAACGTTTACGAAGCAGTAGTATTTTGTTTATATGCCGAAACAGTCTATTTAGCGATCCTAAAAATTTAGTAAATGTGAAATTTTGAAGGTACATCACACAATATTTCGAAACATACGGATTGGGCGTCGATTAAAACACAGCTACAGAAATTACGGAAAAACAGGACGCAGTAACAAGTTTTACCCGATTCCCCAACATTTCCTTTGATTAAGCCTACCTCAGAGAAACAGTACAAAGAATTTCTAGAAATAATGTTTGGGTGAGAGTAATAGAAATCATTTGTTTGATGTTGTCCATGAGAAGGTTACGATTGGAGTTTTGTCGTCAATCTTTCAGATAATACCAATTTATTTTATTAGTTGGAAATTAAATTTTTTTAACTGAGAACAATTATAGAAATAAAATAAAGCATTTATGGTCAAAACTACTGAATGTTTAGATAATTTATGTAAAGAAAATCACGCTCATGTACTGTTTATTTAATTCCTTCGTGTTATATGAGTGTTTGAAAAAGTACAAATCAGTTCATATTCGTAAAAAAAATTGAATCTAAAAAATGGAAATAAAATTGCTAGGCTTCTGATCTTTTGATCAATTACAGCTGGGTCTTGTCTGTCTGTGGGTCCCGAATAATTTCCTTAAAAAATATAATACAAATGAAAGTGAGGAATTCAAAGAAAGTCTTTAGTTTATTGGTTTTTTAGCAAAAGAGCTCCTGAGTAACGAAAAAATTAGATCTAAAACCAAGGAAACATTACGAAATCTAAAAAAAACTGACAGGTATTTTAAATTTTCACTTTCGTGTGATGCTTTCGATATTTCAAATATGTATGATTATGAAACAAATAAATAGTGTATACATTTTTTAATGTATAAAATTGCACATAAATTTAATATGCGATTCATAAATTGTTATATGGGTTTGACCCCGACATGTAATTTTTAATTCAAAATTCAATTTATATTTAGAGGCAGAGGTTGCTGGTAAATTGTCGTAAACGGAAGAATATTCAGCTTAGAAAGGTCACAGATATGTCCCTATGGGTCCTTTATTAACTATCGTTAAGACGACTTGACAAGTAATAACCTTTTCGTGACCATCGTAAAGTGAGGGTGACCCTCAACTGTGTTGTGAGGCATGGCCAAACTTAATCTCAGGTGTGAAAATATTTCCACTGACACAAAGGGTCATGAAGAAAACTGCCTTCTCCTGCCAAATCAGTTGGAGTGACTGTGGCAAAAAGTACGAATACGATTGTTAGGACGGATCAAAACAAGTTACTTTGTTTTCGGATGAGTGCCTGTGAACACTTCTGATTCTTGACGAGACCTAAGGTTGGGTGGTGCATGGGCCCTGAGGCGTTGAGGTGATTTGGTAGTAAGCAAGAAATGTTTTTTTTTTTGTTAGCAGCTAAGATCTATCTTTTTATCATTTTTAACGATATTAAAACTAAAATTAATATTTGTCATTGAAACATTCTTAATAAAATATATTGTCAATATAATTCTTTTTGGACTCTCTTTGATATATCGAAGTTAATTATTTTGGGTTTAGAGACAATTGTTACAAAGAATAGGTTGATTGAATATTATGAGCAAAGTATAATTTTATGTGACAACACAAATGCAATACGCCAAGGATTTGATAGGGGAATAAAATCTGTTAGTAGTTGAATAGTTAGATGGCTCTTTAACTAAATATTGTAATTATTCAAGTAGAGCGTAACAGCGAGGTGTTAAGGTAAATGAGGTGAATATATAAAAGTATATAACTATCCTTAGAAAAGATACATCTGTCGGGTCGTCACGAGGGCCTAGTTACCCTAGCCCTGGTGACGAAGTGAGGGTTGATTAAGTTTATAACCTGGATAATCGTTTAATGGCGGTCTTACTATCTGACTCCATTTTGATAGGTATGTGCCCCGACAATGCACTATGTTCAGGAGAAAAGGTATAGGGTAGGTAGTTTGTGTGGTCTTGGAATGACCACGAATTCACATCGATATCTGAGGGTAGGCCAAATCCGTCCGGATCCCAAAGGCGAGTGTGAACCGGAGAGAGGAAGACTGAATCGCCGTAGGGAACACTACTTGGTAAGCTTGCAGGGCCACGACAACCGTTGTCCACTAGAGAGAGGTATCTCCCAAGGAGGTGATAGATTTAGCGAGACGAAGGCAGAGATTCCCACTAGGAAGGTGTGGGGTCTGACAACGCCGGACTAAAACGTAGCGAGGTGAGGAGAGAGAGATCAGAGATTTTCATAATGAAGCAGCCAAGTTTCAGAGTTTACATCAGAGCAGCCACGAGCCAGTTAGTTGTCAGGTGAATGATATAGAGGCCCCAAACCTCCGGTCTTAAATACCCAGCTGGCTTCGTCAGTAGCCAATCAGCTATGGTTTTATAGTACCCAATGCCAGTTGAGTATGTGGTTTTCTCTGTTCTCTGACAAAGAGATATGTCACCGATACGTGACCCGGGTAAGGGTCTATCGGCGGGTTGGGTCGCTAGTACCTGCTACTGGCAGCTGGTGCCCCAGCTCATATAACTAATTGGCTCAGAGCTGCATAGTTAAGGTTTACCACATTTACAATGATTTGCCCCTAGGCTCAACCCTTGGTAGACTCTCACTAACTTCCTGATTCCATCCGCCTTTTTAGGCATTCCACACCCTATATCCTTCTCATACATCCTTCAAATGGGGGACTCCCCTTAGTGAAAGGCACTCATCAGCCCTAAATAATTTTCCTTTATCTTCCCACATCCTATTTGTTATAAGTTCGAGAGCTGAGGAAAAAAAATTCAATGATTTATATTTTGGTAATGTTATTTACATTTGTTTACAATATATATACAATAGAGTATAGGGTAATTTATCTTATGTAGTTAGCGGTCGCTACATCCCTTACAAAAGATATTGCCTAACAGTTTGTGTATTCGGATACAGTTATAATATCAGAAAAATTAGTATCGATAGGCAACCATCCATCTTTTAAAATAACAAAGAAGTACGCACACAATTATTCAATATGTCGTTAAGTGAAAAAGTTTCTATAACAGATAGCTATTACATAAATAAATGTAAATGGTGTTTTTATATTCTTGTATCATTTATTATCCTAACAATTAACTATGTTAGCAATGTATATATTCATCCTTCTTTGAATTTCAAAATCTTATTAACCATTGTTATCACTCATCCACAACCACGGATACTCAAATGCTTCACTTTGAGTTTGATTGTGTATGTGTGTTTGCAAGGATCGTATTAGTTATTAATAAGGTGGAGTGTGCCCTGGAATATTGGTGCTGCATCTTCACCCCTGGGCGTGCTACACACTTAGGAGGAAACCTAGATTTATAAGAGGGTGCCTAGCTTATTATAGGCGAGCTATTGATCAATGTGACAATGGGGAGAGAGGCCGGGGCTCAGGTCCCATGGGACCGTGCACCCCAGCGGTCGGGGAACACTTCCTCCTCTTTCTTGGTAGCTACCGGCCTCCCATGCTTCACACAATATTGTTCTGTTAGAAATCGGTTATTATAACAAATTAGAATCACCAGGAAATCATAATAATCGTTTAGAAAGACAAGGCCGAAAGTACAAACCCCCTGCAGAAGGAACACTTCAACAATACTGAAATATTTAGAATTGTCGAGCCCGAAGATGGTCTTTCGATCTGAAATTTCAAAGGTTCAAACGATCGCATCTCTTCCGTAATTGCTTTGTAGCCATTGGGCAATACACAACAACCTGAAATGAGGAAAATTCCATCTATTTATTTATTTATTTTTTTGTAATAACAAGTCTACAAGATACTCGAGACTCACAAGTTGGAGAAACATTAAAAATAAATAAATTTAACAATATACTTACAATTTAAAGGTGATTTTCCCCGATGGTTAACAGCGCATTAAACGGTCACGGCAAAAGAATTTCAATGAAACTCCAAAAAATAAAAGATAATGCCATAGGAGCCAACGATATACATTGTTTTTTTATTACTTTTCGGCTATGTAATTTGTTACAATGCTTAAGTTAATTACATTTTTTTTTTCAAAAATACAATTTTTAGTGACCGAGGTGGTTTAAGATAAAAAGTTTAACAGAAAGTACCGCGTTCGTTATTAAATTTCTTCACTTCAACTTACTTTATTTTGTCTACATATATATACACAAAATATGTTACAAAAATATGTAACACTCTTACATAAAATTAATTTAGTGTAACGAAATATATAATTCCCCTGGAGAAAGTCGTATTAAACGTATCAATATTCAATAAATTTAATAATAATTATTGTTTATCCTTTTGCTTCCAATTAGTGTCCTCAATGCCGGCCTACCTTTGTTTTCCAATTTAATCATAATTAGTCCCTTTTAATCTGGCTTGTTCCAATTTATACTTAAAAAACACAATTTAGTTTTCAAATTGATTGCAATTTGAAAGCAGAGTCGAATGTGACTAAAGCATTAAACCAAAACTTAGGTGGACAGTCATGATAAGCCTCCGTTACAAAAGTATCAGAGATGAACGCCCAATAGGCAAGTGATAGCCTTAGAGGGGCATTGTGCCTCATGGCGGGCCCTAAACATGATTATTAATGGGAATGATAAAGGTTGGCCATAAATGTTTGAAGGGACGGCCCTAGGGGCGTTGGAGATATAGGGCGCAATAGCCGGGGTCGCAAGGGGCCACATCTTACGGTTGCGGTCACGCTTATTATCGCGGGGGGAGGTCCGGCGTCGTCAATGTTGCACAAACTGCCCCCGCAATGGCAATCCGGCTAAAACACCGTCGTACATAAAACCGTACGGGATCAATAGGCCATCATCTACCGTCCGGTGCTGACTCAGTGTCTGAATATTTGAGCACTACCTATCTGTGTGACACATGTGCACATTTATCACCCACTCTCTTTATATCACTGCTACCCCCTCCTTCACTAGTAATAGACTGGTGTGCCTCCCCCCCCCCTCATGGCTTCTTACTCATGATGCAATAGCCTTTACCTGATTTCTGTCATTTATAAGCTGATTGTCTTCGTGAAATAAGTATAGTTGATCATTTTTAAAAAAATGTGCATAATATCTCTACTGTATACTCTTTTTTTATTCATTTATCAATTTTGTTGCGACCTTCTGGACTCCATTATTGGGCAACATATGTCGGGTCGTGCCAAATTAAAACAATATTAATAAATATTAAAAAAATATAAATAAATTGGCATCTTCTAAATTTCCCTGACTAAGAAATAGACTATGTCAGTTGGGTTATTCCAAATATCTTCTTAATCAGGAATTATTAGTGACAATGTTAATTTATTTAATATTTATCAATATTGTTTTAATTTAGAACAAAAACATATATTGCCTGATAATGGACTAATGGAATGCGAAACGCTGAAAAATGAAAACAATGATGAATGAATAAAAATTGTCATACAGAAGGATAACATGCACAATTTATCAAATATTATTATCTACCTGTACATCCTTCAATATAGCAAATATTATTAAGTATAGTTGTATGAATTGTGATGTCTTCTGAAAAAAACATTCCACATTTAAGAAAAACTGTGCTCAAGGGCTTGTAGAACAAAAAAATGTTTCACTGAATACACACTAAACGATAACAATTCAGACCACTCTTCTTTAAAAAAAACAACTTTATTATGGAAGAGAGATCGATCCTAACTAAACGACAGCTGTTAGAACCGCGAGTGGATTGGGGAAGAGCAGCAATGCTGTATGGGGTATTTATACTAACCAGGAAAGGATGTTATGTCTTCGTGGGAGATGATACGAACTTATTTCTCAAAATTAAATAACTCATCTACCTTTAAGTTTCAAGCTGTTCTCGCCAAAAGAATCATAGATGGTAAACATTGGGATAACATTACTGACTGATAGATTCGTAATATAAGTGAATTAAAACAACTAAGCAATTAAATGACAATCTGGAAATGCGATTTTCGAAGACATCTACATTTTTTACTCTACGTTTGTTTTACTAGTGGTCTTAGAAACGCATGCCTGGTGTCTTAGGAAGGATCTGCTATGCTTACATGTGCATTCCCCCGTATCAAAATAATGAAGCAAATTTCAGTTTACCAGCGAAATAAAACCGTGCCGAAATTTCTGGGGTGGTAATTAAGGAGAGATAGTGGAGGCGGCTTCTTATGGTTTTTGGTCTGTTAACTTGATAAAACAAGTCCCAGAACCGCATCTGCATTACTAACTGGTAGATTTGTAATATAAGTGAATCAAAATAAAACTAAGCAATTAAATGACAATCTGGAAATGCAATTTAAGATTGAAAATGTACAGTTGATATGTGTTTTACAATAATTACAATAAAACACTTGAGAAATGACGTTTCTTTCAGAATATAAAATTGTGATTTCTTAAATCTACATTTTTTACTCTACGAGGTTTTTAGAAACCTACTATAAACATTTTAATAAGGATAATACGCCTGTAAAATATGGCAGATTACTCCTACAAATGCTGTATAATAGAGCTGAAATTTCATAGTTACATTACTTATGTCTTCACATAACCTGGTTAGTTTTCATCTAAAGTACAGTAACGAAAATTATGGGTGAAAAATCATCAACAAGTTATTATAAAGCACAACTAGCCACAAAATAGTTTCATCAAACCACATCACCTTATGCACACTTTTATTTAATTAAAAAAAACAAAAACAAAACATGAGGCCTGATGAAATCTATGATGGATAAAGTCACTTCCAAGTTGTCCACTTTACATTCATAATAAATAAAATACAGGAGCATCAATATTTCCTTTTTAACTGGCAAAGGGCAAACTTATTATAATCCCTAAACCTCTAATAACAAAAACGAAAAATTAAACCATAATAATCCCAATAACCTAAGCCACATTGGGTGAAGCAGTTGAAAAAACTCATTCTAATAAAGTGAATAACATTTAAAAGAAAATAACACGTTTTGAAATATAGACTTTTGTACAAGTCATTGGACATTTCACAACTTTTTTTTTCAGATAGAATAACAAAAAATGTTGTTTTAAGAAAAGATAAAGGTGATTTGGAAGCATTCGACACTGTGTGTCATGAAGGATTAATACATAAATTAATACATTACCAAGTTCCCATTTATTTAATTCAACCTATCTATTCTTAGGAGACAGGAACAACAACCTTCTTTGTTCATATACGTTGCAAGCTTTTCTCTGTCTGCTGGGCTGCCACATGGATCGGTTATCTTGCCAACGATTTTATTCAATGCCTATATTAATTACATTGTCCCCACTGAACTAGTATATTTATGTATGATGTTTGCTGACGAAAATTACATCTTGATGGTGATGCGACACATTCTTTCAAAGGCTTGAAAAGTCCACAATTAATAAAAATAACTTATTTAACCGAAGGAAAGTAAAAAGAAATATTGAAAAAAAAACTGGTTCAATTCTATTCTCTCAACGTAGGCCCATATGAATCTCATGAATTAATTTAGGAATTATGAACTTATGAAGCGTGAATCACGAAAGTGAGGTAGCTTGCATTCGGTGCCGCTTACAAAAAGCAAGAGCCGAGAACTAATAAAGTGAAATAAAGAAATTCTCTCTCAAAAAAAAAAAAAAAAATCATATTTTTGATTATGATCATTTAACAAATAATAAAAGCAAAAGAATCGTCCCGAGTAATCATTGCAGGTGATTTGACGCTAAATAAAATAGAATGCAATAGTTGTGATAATGTGCTAATGCAAAATTTATTGATTTTTAATACATTTTAGAAATCCAATTAATTAATTGACTAATCTATTAATAAATAAAATAAAAAAAAAATTATGCCCCGGGTGAGGATCGAACTCACGACCTTAAGATTATGAGACTTACGCGCTGCCTACTGCGCTACCGAGGCCCTTGAATGCCAATACGATGATCACTCATCCCCACTTCCATCTAACTAGGAAACAAACCAATATTTTCTATAGTCCAATTAAATACTGAGCATCGTGAGAGTTATTTATTTTAGTCCCTAAAGCTAATTTTTGTCTGAATTAAAATTCAAGTCAACTATAATACATCATCACACAATTTAGAGTTTAGTTACGACTGCAAAAATATTTGTAGCTTTTAGCGACTTGAAACTATGTTCCACTTAAGTCTCAACACATATTACATAATATCGATCAGAACATTAAGGTTGTCTGCTTGATATCCTATTGATTACGGCATGAATTCTCGGCCGACCTAAAACAGGTCTAGGATTGCACAAACCTGTCTCACGTGTAATTGCTTTCCGACCAGTGTTTTCCGGTTAACCCAGTGCCACGGGCTGCATCTTCGTCTTCGACCGTCTTCCTCTAAAGCAACAACACGAGATACTTGCTCTACTGTCAAAACCATTTTTTAAATTTTAATTAAAAAGAAACAAAAAAAAACTTTTGATAAATTTTTAGAGCTGTTTCATAAAAAATAAAAATATTAATTTGTGTATAATTTTTTTAACGTTTATTGGGGGTTCCCTTCATATTTCCTTCCTAATAGAATTATTTTGGCTTTAAATGCTTTTTATTTAATATCAAACGTTTTCAGTGATAAGTATGAAGGGTTGAATGAAAAGGGTTTTGAATAAATCGAAAAATCCTTAAAACACTAAATCCTACAAAAAAAAGGTAAGGCTTAAGATTATTGGACAAAGTGTTACACGGATGTCTAATAGACAGCTGGTTACGCGTCTTTTCGAAACATACACATTGCTAATCCTGTTTCCTCGATTCTGGTTGGCGTTTTGTAGAGTCAGGAAGTGTGGATTTGTTGTAGAGGGAACAATTACAAGAGAAGTACAGCAGAAGACAGAAGTGCTGTCAGGTGTTGTCAGAAGGCGGTGATTTGTGTTGTACGTGACCCCGCGGGGAGGCAGCGGCTGAGACAATCTGTGCCTTGGCTAATCCAGCCCTCCTTCCTAAGTGGACCCATCAGTTCTTCCACGAGCCCTGTCTGCCCCCACTGACATATCTCCGCTCTGTGCGCTGGCTGCAGATGTCTTCGTAGTCCTTTTTGTATTCATTTGTCTGGAGAGGGGGGGGGGGACTGACCTCCGGCTTCCGTGCAACATCAATACAGGGAAACACATGCGTCTACAGTCTGGGTTTTGATGCATTTGTCAGTAAAAATATTAAGTTATATTGCACGGAGATGTATATCTACTTTGAAAAATACGAGTGATGCCATAAATTTCTTCTCAAGCAAGTGGATATGTCAGATTAATCATATAAATATTCTCTGCACAAGCTCATCATTTATAAGTGAACAGACTTTGCTACTCAATCGCCTTCGGGCTCTAAAACGAAAACACATCAGGCATGTGGTGAGACAATAACGTAACTGTTAAATTTAGCCTAATTGTCATAGCAACCTTATCAAGAGGAAACCCTCTTAAAGATAATTAGCATCAGGTACGCCTTAGGCGCTGATCTGTGCCTACACACTCCATGCACCCGGTGACCACTGTACGATCACGATAACATAAATTTTAGTTTTTAATATATTGTTACATTTTTTTATATTTTAAAATTAATTGGAATTAGGGAAATATACTTATTTTTGAAAATAAGTATTCGTCATTTCTCGACCAGACCGGTTACAAAAGCGATTTTTATAGTTTAGTACCATCGAGGCAATGTCAGTCACCTTTTTTATGAATCCTTTTACTTGCCAAGTAAATGTAACTGAAATAGCTGTATCATTTCTGAGCTTGATGCAGTAAGCAAAGAAGAGCAGGAGGTTTTTGTATCTGCAGAACGAGAAAATCCATGTACCAAATCAGAACTTCTGAAATATGGTGAAAAGAGACTAATTTCCATCTCAGAAAAAAAAAAATCATAAGAGATAAAATCATTTTTCAGTTCCCCATACTTCTGTAAATCATTGTTTTTAAAATCGTTTGAATATAATAAAATCAAAGTAATGATAACGACTTTGAGATTGATGGTTGCTTACGAGCAGGATATTTTTCATATATTACAATTATATTTTTGAAATTAAATATTTTCTTTTTACATTATGTCTAATGTTGACTATGCACAATAATAAATTTACAATATCTTTGATCCAGCGGAAGAGCGCTAAAACATTCAACATTTTAACTTTAAATATGTATTCCCTTATACCCCTGACAATGGTTAAATCCCCTATTACACAAATGATGGTTTGAAACATCATTTAATGATCTGATTTTAAGTTTAAAATTCTCTTCGTTGGATTGGAAATCGTACCCCTAATCACAAGGAACGCCCTACCAATTAAAGTAATAGATTATCCTTGAAAACATTTATTTATCCTGAGACAAATGTAGTATACTTTGATCGAGAAAATCTATTCCTCAAAATCAGTCATAAATATTCTACTTTAAAGCTTCACTAATTTATTATGATAATTAATTAGTTCCTGTTAAAAAAGGAACACGAAGAAAAAAACTCGGGAAGACTGCAGATATTATTAAAAGGATAGAAATTTTCTTCATGTTTGGAATTTCTCCTAGCTCTGTAGCCAGTATATATACACTGAATTTACAATCTTAACATATGTATCAGTATATTTTAATACATAAATTAATTAAATTCAACTTTCATTAAAAGTGAACTAATAATGTGTAAAATGTGTTCAGACTTTATTCAGACCACGAATATTTTTGTCAATTAATATTGTTTTCGAGGCGTTCTGAAACTGTTTCACAATATTAACTGGGGGGGGGGGGTGGGATTTCACACTTAAGTGATTTATTTTTATTTTTGAATTGAAATGAAGCTTAGGAAAACAAAATCACAAAAACTAAATTATTCATGTGATGATTAGTAACTGGACAATAAAGAATATTCTAGATTTTTCCTAATTAGCAGAAAGTGGGGATGATTACTCTATTTGATATGAAGCCAGGGCCTCGGTAGCGCAGTAGGCAGCGCGTAAGTCTCATAATCTTAAGGTCGTGAGTTCGATCCTCACCCGGGGCAATATTTTTTAAAATTTATCATCAATATATTTACAAGTGTATGATATTAAAATTGTAATAAAATTATTTGTTTGTTTTATATTTTATATAACGACAAGTGGACTTATATTATTGGTGACTGTACTTGGGTTAGAGTTCAATGGTGATCTTAATATTCTTCAGAAACTGAATATTTGTGCTTTATGTTAGTCACGTGTAAGGGTTTTATATCCATTTGATATTTATATTTTATAACCAGAAACGTAGCTGTTTGATAACTTATTAAGTTTTTTTTTTTTTAAGTTTATCTACTCAACACATAACAGGCTCACAAACTTGTGATTCGGTAAACTTATAAGAAAATTAGCAAGTGAACGGAAAGTGATAAAAGAATAGGGTATCGTGTGGCAACGGTCTTCATGATCTCTCGATGCATATGATCCAGGTGGCAAAAGGCAAAGAAT
Source organism: Acanthosoma haemorrhoidale (assembly GCA_930367205.1). NCBI lineage: Eukaryota > Metazoa > Arthropoda > Insecta > Hemiptera > Acanthosomatidae > Acanthosoma > Acanthosoma haemorrhoidale. The sequence continues at coordinate 79,378,539 of OV884015.1, read as the reverse complement.
GTCTGAAAATCAAGAGGCACCTTTCTCCACTTTACACCTTGAATTCTTACACTTCAAAATATTGCCAACAAGGATAAATTACCCAATAATAAGGAGCTACGGCATAATATATTACGAAGAAATGTTTTTCTATTTGCATCTAGTGTTTATTTGTATTTTTCTGCTCTGGTTTTAAGTTCTTTATTGTAAGATTTTTTTTTTCATTACATTACTGTTACGAAATAATTAATCAATTATATTACCCCGAAACTATTGCATATTACAAAAGGTAATACAAATATAAATAAAATATTTCCTAAGAACATGTATACGATAAGTCACCAAAAAATGAACTTAATTGATAAGTAATAGATTTAATATTCAAAATTAAACTATGACTACTACCGTGAACTGATGAAACAAATCCTCAGAAAAAAACCAGCACTACTTGCCTACGCTCTGCGCCGTTCTACAAACCTCACATCTTGTCCTTTATAAACTTATCTCCTCATTTAAAAGGCATTTTCGAAAATTATTATTTGTCTCTCTAGTAACCTTAATTTCGATTGAAGTTCCTATCACTCCATTAATTAACTTGTTTTCAGACTGTACAAGTAGCCAATTGAAGGATAAGATTCATTTTCCTTCTTTTGAAAAAAAAAATTTATTCTCATGAAATAGGTATTTAAAACGATTTTGTCTCAGTTTTCGTTATTTTTAACTCTGTGTTCCTACTTTTACCCCTTTTAACTTTTGTTTTCTTGTTGTTTAATTGGAGTTTTTCTGCTGCTATGGACGGAACCAAATTCAAAATTCTTATTCTATGCTTCAACCTAGAACGAGTGAAATATTTTTACATAAAATGAAAAACGTAAACAAACACCTTTCACTTCAAGTCACATAGCAAAACACATGTAAAAACGCTACACTTGATTGTAACAGAAAGCACAAAACAATCGTGCAGTTCTTTAATAACTGTAAACTTTAAGCTCATTAAAATCATCAGTGAACTCTATAACTCGATATAAAATGGGAATATAATTTTTTCAATAAATGTTATAGTTACGGATCTGTGAGATAAGTAAATATACAAAAAGTAATGCCCCGGGTGAGGATCGAACTCACGACCTTAAGATTATGAGACTTACGCGCTGCCTACTGCGCTACCGAGGCCCATGCTCGATAATATAGAGATTAGTCATTCCCCTTCTCTCTGTGATTAAGTACAATTTGACTGGGCTATCGATCAATGAACGACTATAAACTCCTAATTCACAACAAAATAATATAAAAATAACATACCAACAATAAATAATATACCTATCCTGCATGTCAGATATTCATAATGATAATCATTTAGTTAAATTAAAGTGTTATTTAAAAAAAAAATATCAGAATAAATAAAAAGTGTCTACTGAAAATTTTTGTCTATTCCTTTTACTAAATATTCTAGAAAATATTGCTTATTGACACACATATTGCTTTGCCTATAGTCAGGGTTGGGATTTGAGCTCAGGATAATCCCAGTATTTCTTCATTCCTTTTTATCAAATGACTGGAATGAAATACGAAATCTAATATTTTGTAGTATTTGAAAATCCTACAAACCGACTAGGTGGGTGCAGGTAATATTGTAAAGCCTTGTAAGCCACAATTATTTATATTTCCTTCCGTTTTGAAAATTCCATAAGATCATAAAATTTCAACTTCCGTATTCCTGAAGGTCAATGCTTATTATATGGAACACGAATGACCATCTAAGAAATTTAAAGATTTCAATGTTAATCAATTTTAAAATCGAGGAGGCAGAGACGAAATTTGAGACAACTTAAATTGGATAAACTCTTTCAGCACTGGATTACAACAAAGACCACTTTAACACAATATTTAATGCGAATTTCCTCATGATAGTAAACCAGGTGGTCATTGTACCCATTTCATAATTAATGGCTTAATTGTTTTGACATTTAAAAGTTTTTTCAGTTAATTAGTAATTTTTTTTTTATCCATTTAAATCACAAAAGTCATTAAAAAAAAGTTGAGTTCACAATATAAGTTGCACACAGCCGTGCTTGGGTTACAAAGTTTTATACTTTGTTAATGAACTATAAAAAAAAAATTATCCATTTCATTAATTGACACTTTACATTTCAAAATTAGTATTTCTTTATAATATTAAGTAGAGCTACATATCCTTATTAATATAGCTTTTGTGTTTAAAAAACATGTTCGCAATTTTTTTTTGATCAATTACAGTTGGCAGATTAGTGTTAGAATTACTTATAAGTAATGTGTATGCTCAGTACAGACGAATTTGCGTACTATTATTATGTTTCGGTAGCAGTTATGAATTTCGCTCTGTTTTAATTTGTTTGCACGGGTTCATAAATATTATTTAATAGATTTATTCTCGTGTAAGATTTAATAAAGTCCGATTGCAATCAAATAACTTCCAAAATCAAGATCCAGGAGTGACCCCGAAGGAGCAAACAGACGAGTGATGCCACGCATATCCAGGAGACAGCGATTATTGGGTACTGGGGTCCAGGATCCCGGAGGCCTTCCACGTAAGGCCCTTCTGTAATTAGTTTCTCCTATGACGTCCGGCTGCTCATCAAGTGCCTCCTCCCCCCCTAACCCCAGAGCAAGAGGGGTATTCAATATCGCACCCTCCCCCCCACGTAGACTGTCCTGATGGCATTACCTGCCTCAATGGACCGCAAACGATCTCTGAATCCGCCAACTCCACTAACGAATTATTGGTCCGAACTGTGCAATAAACAACAACAAATCTCATATCTCAGCAGGTGTTTACCACTTCATTGGCAACGTAAACGAACCTATTCAGAAAGGTGCCTCATCAGTCAGTTGACAGATGACTGACTGTTTCATCGCTTTTCAGGACAATTCGCTCCACTCAACTACAAACATGGTGCCGAAGAATCGGCGGATTAATGAAATGCCAGTCAATTCATAAAAGATGAATTGAATAGGGCTGGGATTAATATGTAATAACAAATGTTGCCACAGCTCAGAAACAGTTTAACACAGTTGTGATTTTTTCCCAATAGTTTAAAAATACATGATGTTGAGATCGCGTGTTGAAAATCAATCTTTTAATGTTCAATTCTTTTTAGTCAATCCTTTAACTATTGTTTATTATTTAAAAGCAATTTTCAGTGACATCGGTAGTTCAAAAAAAAAAATTTAGATCAGAAGTACGGCGTAGCTTTTTCACAAATGTTTCGTGAATACTAAACCAGACCTCCGGCCTTCTAGATACTCGTGGATACTGTTCCTACGTTTGATAGGTCTTTTATTTACTTTTCATAAAAATAAAATTTTTATAATAGTAATAAGTTACAGTAGCTACTTTTCCTTTTTTTACAACATTTATTTAGGTTGTGAATAGTTTTTCCTTGAAGTGACAGGCCAATTCCGTATATTTAGGACATCATTTAATTGAAAGTCATTATTTTACTTAAAAAAAAAAAGAAATATCTAACGAAAAATACAAGGACATGTATGAAATATTTATAAATATGTGAAATAAATTTAGGCTGAATTCAATTAAAATTCCTTAGAAAGTATCAGTTTTTTTTTTTTTTTTTTTTCAGTTTCAATCAATTTTATTTTATTTTTTTTTTTTATATATATATAATCCTTTATTGTGCTAAAATTACAATCTGCCTTTTATAAGGCAATAAGTAATTGAGATAAATGTCATCATTCATACTATATTTACAATTGTTCATAGGAAGAAAGTATAGTAATCGTATAGAAAAAAAAATTTCTCTTAGGAATATATGTAAATCCCAGCCCTAGTAATTAGCCATTAAGTTAAGCATAAAGACCAAACATTCTTGACTGACATTTTGGCAACAGAAATGACGATACTTGACGGCTAAATAAGAACTAAAAAAATATTCAAGGCAATCGAAGTTGATTTATTTATTGGACAATGTTTCAACATTGCCTTCAACCTATCGCATTCTCTAACTAACCTAAAGCTAAAAAAAAATGAATATATCAAATAAAAAATACAATTTAATAATAATAGCAATATACTGAAATAAATTAGTAGTTTTGTTGAATCATTTGTTGCTCCTTTTACTATGTTATTCATTTATTTCATACTTCCCTGCATTATTTCAATGTATTACTCATGACCAATAAATACGGTCACAAGAAAATTATACCAATTTACTTTTGAGTGATGTTGCCAAAATAAAATAAGTCTTCCAATCGTTAGCATCGGAATTCTGGTTGTCATAACAAATGTAATTTCATTTTCATGTCCGCATTCCCACTTTTGTCCATAGGATAACTTTTAAATGTTTTATTCCTCATATACTTCACCCAATATAAAATTTTCTTATTACAAAATTGATACAACTGATTAGCGCTGTCAAATTAAATTTAAGTTTTCAAGCCTTTTGGACTGAAAACCATGACAGATCCAATGGTGACAATCTAAGGGTTTCAACGCTAAAATATACCAATAGTAATTTACTATTTTGTTTACGTTGTGTTTGAACCTAGACATCATTTAAACATGTTTGGGTTTAGGATTCAAATATCTTAGGGCAGAGCCGTATATGTTCATTTATGAATGTGAAGTGCCCGTGGAAGGTGCATTTATAAATCAAGCAACTGTTTTCATATTGACATATTTTCGTTAGCTTTTCATTTTTAAACCAATATACATATTAAGTCTCATTGCCAAAGTAATATTAGTTGTTCTAGAAATGGAAAGATAAAGTTTTATGTTTGCAGATTCCGCACCGAAACAACCAACCTCCTCCGAGGCTTCCCACACCCCTTAATCCTCTCACACCACCTTCAAGCAGGTACTCCTAGTATAAGGATCCGATTAATCTAAATATTCTATATTTTTCCCTCATCCTGAATTTCTAACTTGAGAACTTAGGGAAAAAAAAAAAAAAAAAAAAAAAAAAGATTTCCAATACCAATAGATTTCCAAAACTTTTCCTAAGGAACAAGAAAAGAACGGTCATTTGAAGCAGATCAGTTCAATACAGAGTGAAATATTAATACAGTTTCCTGGATTTTTATGGAAAATTGACTTCAATATAAGAGGGTGGTCTGAAAAGTTTCCGACCTAACAAAGCTTTTATTTTAGCTTTTATTTATTTTATTATCATCTTCATGTTGAGGTCGGAAACTTTTCAGACCACCTGTGTATCTATCCCAGGATATCCCGTGTAGGAGGTGTATATTATATTTACGAGTGGCCTTTGGTGAATCTACCATGAATAAAGCAACAGTTTATGAGTGGTATAGATGTTTCAAAGAGGGCCGTGAAGACGTTGAAGATGATGATAGCGCATTCGAAAAGTTCTTCTACTGTTTTATTCGATTCGAATAAAGTATATCACTTCGAAGTAATGCGCCGTTTACGAGAAGCGATCCGACGAAAACGACCGAATTCGTGGAAATTGAATCACGGTAACGCTCTCTCTCACACCTTACTGATTCGTAATTTTTGAGCAAAAAACCACACTGCTACCTCAGCCGCAATATTCCGGACCGGCTCCCTACGACTTCGTTTTGTTTCCGAAGTTGAAAAAAACTATGAAAGGACGACGTTTTGACACCGTATATGGCATAAAAGAAGAATCGCTGAAGGATCTAAGAGCTATTTTGAAAAGTGCTTCAAAGATTGGAAAAAGCGCTGGCACAAGTTTACTATATCTGAGGGGGAGTACTTTAAAGGGGAAAAATTGGTATCGATGAGAAAGATAAATAAAAATTCTCGTTATTTTTTATCAAACCCAGGAGATACAGTGTATATAGAAAATGGCAACAAATTGAACAGGAATAAACTAGATGAATTAAAAATTGGTCCCTTTGAAATAACAGAAAAGATATCAAATTCAATATATAAAATAAATACCGGAAGAGGAAAGCAAGAAACTGGATTCTTTCACATAACAAAATTACTTCCAATATTACCAGACTGAAAATTTTCAAAGAATTTTCACCTCGGAGAGGGGAGATGTAATGAAAGTGATCTCTCTTTCATTTGAATTTGCCGTGCTGCTTCCACTGGCCCCCACCAGATGGAGCATCAGTTATCAGATAGAGAAGGTTATGTGAGATAACAGAACATGTAAATAGTGTGTGAAATAAAATAGTGTAAATAGAGAATTGATAGCTAGAAACTGTAATTGTCGTTTCTTTGTTTACAGGTAAGATTGTGTAAATCAATATTAATAATTGTTATAATATAATATATAGTGAATAAAATTGCTAACTTTGTTTACAGAGAAACTGATTTCAGTTTATTCACCCCACCTTCAATAATTGTCTTACAAAACGACAATAGGAGTTACAATGGCGAAAAGACTGCAATTCACCATTAACTTTGTGGGATCACCGAAGGATAAGAAGACAAATGTTCTCTCAATTACCACAATTAAGACAGAGGAAAATGAAGAATATGTGTTGCCCCTAGAGAAAAGCTTTATGAGTGATCATGAAGAATTGACTAAGACACTTATTTATAAAAGATTGAGGAACAGTTTTACTCAAAGAGGTCAACAGAAGAGTGTGTGGATTACATTAACCGAGAAAATGAAAACAATATATTTTGATGAAGAAGGTAATGTAATGTTTGATAATTTATATTTAGAACAAGTAGTGAATAAAGATAAGATGGTTGAATCCACACAAAAGAATGAGCTAAATTTAAAACATATAGCAGAGAAGTTCATGGTTGAGAAGTTTACATGTAAACACTCAAATGCTAAACAGTGGCTAGAGATGTTTGAGAAAGAATGTAGAAGATGTGGAATCAATGCAGACAGTAATATGATTGAGATATTAAGGTTGTTTTTGGAAAAGTCATGCTTAGACTGGTACTCAGCAACCCTAACAATATTAACAATGGACTCTGTGTGGTCTGAGTGGAAAGAAAAATTTTTGGAAACTTTTGAAGACCAAGGATGGAGTACAGGAATGCATGCTATATCATATAGGTTTAAAGAAGGTCTACTGATGGAATACGCCATGAAAAAAGAGAAATTATTGTTAGATATGGATGAGAATATTAGTTCACAGACTTTAGTGATGCTTATAGCTGCAGGCTTACCTGAGTTCATTAGAAATAAGTTAGATAAGGAAAAATGTGAGAATTCGACCAAATTACTTCATGAAATTAGAAAATGTGAGGGTCTAGCGAACAAAAATAATTTTATGAAAAAGAAAGATGAAAAACTTTTTAGTAAAAATAAATTTCAAGAAAAAAAGCCATGCAATAATTGTGAACAATTAAACAAAGGCATCAGATATCATCCAGAAGCTTCATGCTGGTTTAAAAAGAAAGACAAATATGAAACTAGAATACTGGGAAGCAACTCAGTATTAGAAGTAGATCTAAATACAGAACAAAAAAACGAATAATCACACCATTGATTAAAGTAAAAATATTATTAGAAGAGAAGTTACAGGTAAATGGGACATATGATCCAGGATCCCAAGTCTCTCTAATAAATACAAAATTAATTAAGATAAAGAAAAAAACAGAAAATGTTAATAAGATATATTTAAAAACAGTCAATGGTGTGACACAAACAAAAGGTTTAGTAACCATAAAAGTGAAAATTTTTGACATAGAAAAATATGTTGATGTGTTCATTGTAGAGAGAGATGATTTTGAAGATTTTCTTATAGGGTTAGATATTATCAAAAAATTTAGATTAATTCAAAATGAGAATCTACAAATATTACAGAAGAAAGAAGATGAAACAGGAAATACTGAGAAAAAGAAAGAAAAAAATGAAGAAGCTAAAGTGAATTTTAATGAACATATCGAAGAAGACGGGTTCAAAATAAAATTAGATCACTTAGATAATATGAGAAAGATTACGATAGAAAGACTGATAGAAAAGTACAGTACAGTATTTGCCAGGAACAAATATGATGTGGGCACGGTTAAGGATTACGAAGCTAGAATTGACTTACTGGTGGACAGATTCTGCAGCAAAAGGCCGTATAGATGCACTATAGCAGATAAGAAGGAAATAGAAGATCAGGTGGCAAAATTATTACAAAATGATTTAATTGAAGAGTCCTATAGTCCATTCGCAGCCCCCGTAACCCTAGCATTCAAAAGAGATGAAAACAAGCGATCAAGATTATGTATAGATTTTTGTGAATTGAACAAACTAGTTATACCACAAGCTCAACCATTCCCATTAATAGATGATTTAATAATACAAACAAGAAACTGCAAATACTTCACCACACTAGATATAAATTCCGCTTTTTGGTCAATTCCATTACGCATTGAAGATAGACAGAAAACAGGATTTGTCACACAAGAAGGGCACTTCCAATGGACATGCCTACCCTATGGTTTAAAGACATCACCAGCTATTTTCCAAAGAATTTTATCCAACATCTTAAGAAAGCACAATTTAAAAGACTTTTCAGAAAATTATATAGATGACATCTTAATTTTTTCGAAATCATTCACAGAACATATAGAACATATAGAAAAAGTAATAAAAGCAATAGTCAATGAAGGTTTCCGATTAAAATTAAAAAAATGTACATTTGCAGCAGAATCAGCAAAATACCTTGGACACATAATACAACACAATACAGTAAGATCAATAAAGGACAACTTAATTTCAATAAAAAACTTTCCAACTCCAAAAACCCAAAAGAACATCAGACAATTTTTAGGAAAAATTAATTTTTATCACGAGTATATACCAAAAAGCTCGATATTGCTAGATCCACTGCATAAATTATTAAGGAAAAATGAAAAATTCTTATGGACGGAAGAGTGTGAAAAATCCTTTGCAGAAGTAAAGAAATTGCTATGTTCCCAACCAGTGTTAGAAATATTTGATAATGATTTACCAATAAGAATTTATACAGATGCATCTCTAGAAGGTATTGGTGCAGTTTTGAAACAAGTACAAAACAATGGAAAAGAAAAGCCAGTAGCATACTTTTCAAAAAAATTAAGCAAACCGCAAAAAAGGAAAAAAGCAATTTATTTAGAGTGTTTGGCAATCAAAGAGGCATTAAAATATTGGCAATACTGGTTAATTGGAAGAAAATTCACTGTATTTTCAGATCACAAACCATTAGAAAATTTAAACATAAGAGCAAGAACGGATGAAGAACTTGGTGAATTAACTTACTATTTGTCACAATACAATTTTGAAATTAAATACATTCCGGGAAAGGATAATACCGAAGCAGATAGTTTGAGCAGAAACCCGGTATTAGAACCAATTGAAAATAAAGAAGAAATCCTAAAAATAGTTAATTTGATAAAAATACAAGAAATTAAAAAAGATCAAGAGGAAAATAGAATATTACAAAACACCAAAACAAAATTAATAGAAAAAGATGGAGTGTTCTATAAAAAAGTAAGAAATAAAGAAAAGATAATTTTATCTGAAAACTTAAGTTTAGAATTCATTAAAGAAATACATTCTGAATGGTGCCATATAGGAATTAAACAAATGATGAATAGGGTATGCCCTTATTACACAGCAAAAAATATAACTGCAAATATAAAAAAAGTATGTAAAACCTGTGAAATATGTATTAAAAACAAATCCAGAGGGCAAGAAAAATATGGGCTAATGTCACAACTAGGGCCAGCAACAAAACCATTCGAAATAATGTCAATCGACACTATTGGAGGTTTTGGAGGACAACGATCAACAAAAAGATACCTCCACCTGCTTATTGACCACTTCACAAGATATGCATTCATTTCAACATCAAAAACTCAGAGTGCCACTGACTTCATCAAGTTAGTAAATAATGTGCTGGAAACAGAGAAAATAGGTATAATACTTACAGATCAATACCCAGGAATCAACTCAAGAGAATTCAAAGATTTCCTAAGGGAAAAGGAGGTTCGATTGATATTTACAGCAGTTAATGCACCCTTTTCCAATGGTTTAAATGAGAGACTAAATCAAACTCTAGTCAATAAAATCAGATGTAAAATGAACGAAAAAGGGAAGAAAAGAGCCTGGACAACAGTCGCTAAAGAATGTGTGGATAAATATAATGAAACAGAACATACAGTAACTGGTTTTCCACCCAAGTATTTATTGGATGGCACAGATACTAGCATTTTACCTGAAGAATTAAAAAAAAGAAACAATAAAGAAAACTGGATGAATGACAGTAAATTAGCCTTTGAAAGAACAAAAAAGTCTCATGAATACAACAAGAAAATATTTGATAAATCAAGAAAACATTGGGAATTTAACACAGGAGATACAGTGTATATAGAAAATGGCAACAAATTGAACAGGAATAAACTAGATGAATTAAAAATTGGTCCCTTTGAAATAACAGAAAAGATATCAAATTCAATATATAAAATAAATACCGGAAGAGGAAAGCAAGAAACTGGATTCTTTCACATAACAAAATTACTTCCAATATTACCAGACTGAAAATTTTCAAAGAATTTTCACCTCGGAGAGGGGAGATGTAATGAAAGTGATCTCTCTTTCATTTGAATTTGCCGTGCTGCTTCCACTGGCCCCCACCAGATGGAGCATCAGTTATCAGATAGAGAAGGTTATGTGAGATAACAGAACATGTAAATAGTGTGTGAAATAAAATAGTGTAAATAGAGAATTGATAGCTAGAAACTGTAATTGTCGTTTCTTTGTTTACAGGTAAGATTGTGTAAATCAATATTAATAATTGTTATAATATAATATATAGTGAATAAAATTGCTAACTTTGTTTACAGAGAAACTGATTTCAGTTTATTCACCCCACCTTCAATAATTGTCTTACATATATATATATATATATATGCTCACATGGAAACTGTGTGTGTGTGTATCAAAGGCAGAATAGACCTCACGGAATTCAAATTTATTTGTATTGTTCTTGAAATTTCAATTAAATAATTAGGTTATTTAGATAACGACGTAAGATTTTTATTGAATGTTCCATAGCAGAACGTTATTGAAATTACAATTTATCGGATGTATTATCGTATATTCTAAAATGTATAATCCTCAATTGAGCCCTGTAAAGAATTTCCGGCCGTAGTTCCAATTAGATAAACATTCCGACAGGCAGGAAGTAACTATTCCAAGGATGTTGGATGTCAAAAGGGGGAGAGAGAATCAAGAGATGCCTTGAGGCGGCAACTTCAGGCAAAGACATCTAATTTGTGGGCCCAAGATCACCCTTAGCTCACAAAGGATTATATTCCTTTTGCCACCGGCGTGTGTCTTCAGCAGAAACAAATTAAATGCGCTTGCGTAATTATTGGTTGATAAATTACAAAGAAGAAAGTCTCTCCTTTGTCCATTTTTACGGATCGAAACAGTGAAATAATCTTCATCTATTTTACAGTTAAGTTCATGAAAATAAATGAAAAAAGTACTTTATTGTGGGACATTGTCCACTAAGAATAACAAAAAGGAACAAAAAAATGTTTAAATTACAATAATGTGATTGCCTTTTTAATCATAAAGGGTCTATGTGCATATGTGATGACTGAAATAACCCAAAAGCATTGAATTAAAACAAATAACATATTAGTAAAGAAGAATGGCATTCGCTGACAATTCCAACTAAGAAAATATAGAAATCATTAGAAGAGAAGAAAGACCGTGAAATGTCGCTGGAACGTTTTGAAATCGGAAATTAATAAAATGAATAAATAAAAGTTTCAATAATAATGGTGAATTATAAATTGGTAGATTGGATGGAAAAAGAGGAACTGTTGAAGTCTACATTTAAAGACAGCGAGAATTGATGAACGAGGAATATTGATGGGAATAGATTTCCAAAACTTTTCCCAAGGAACAAGAAAAGAACGGTCATTTGAAGCAGATCAGTTCAATACAGAGTGAAATACAGATATTGCAGTTCTTTTAGACAACCTAAGTGCATTTCTTGAAAAATGATCGTTTTAATTTACATCTTATTTAAGTTTTAGCCATATTTTTATTGAATTCTCCATCCTCTATGTTCACTATTGTTTGGCCTAAACTTTAGCATTTAAATTGTAGTCAAAATCTATAGTAATTTTACTTCAATATAATTGCTTTATTACATAATAATTGCAAGCGAATAGAAAATATAAACTAGCTTGATAAGAACATAGTGTGGATAAATCGGACTACTTAACAATCATTACCCGTTTTAGATCGGCAGACATACCAATTATATTCATAAATAAGCGGTGCGATAATAAATTACGAGTTTTGATTAACCGATTTCCATTTAGTGAATTTCTAAGATATTCTCAAAAATTAAGTTGTAACAGGCCACAATACAAATCGTCTTTCATTACATTCTTATTTTGTCCTCCAGTCAGCTCTGCTGCTCGGTGCCGCACTGTGTTCACTGGCAGTACAGTTAATAAGTCTTCAAAAATTTCTTAACACTATGATTTTTTTAGTGATTTGATTATAATTTTATAATGATTTGAAATTTAGAGTGCAGGTTTTTGATCGGTTGTAACTAATTAACCCTGTGCTAATTATTGCAAATCCTAACAACTAGATCAAAGTAAAGTGCTCAAGAATAAAAAATTCGTATTTCGTTTTTTAATATTAATGCTTTAGTTCTTAAGAATTTGTTTAATTTATTCAAAAGGGATTTTTATATTTTCTGGTATTTTTTCCTATATTTTCTGTGATCTCAAATTTTTTTCTTTCAATCTTTTTTAAAATTGTTCAACTTCCACTGTTATATATAAACCATCTGAGTGGCTGAAATGAATCGATATTAATAATGTCACATTCTTCCTAGTTTTTTAGTTTTCTACACCAGCTACACTGGGGGAATCCTATTATGTATGTGGGCTCCTGGGCAGATTTTGTATGTATTGTATGAATGTTGGTGTAAGTGTTAACTGTACATAATGGCTGAATGGGATCGTTTATAAAGTATGAATGAGGTTTTAAATCACAATTATTATTACTGGATAAATAAATTAAATTTATAATGAAATCAACTTTTTTTTCAAATCAGTAGCGTGAGGACATTAAGCGTTTCCTGTTGGATAAAAAGGGGGAGTAAGTTAACTGTATTAAAAAGTGTATAAGGGCTGAAGAAGACTTTAATAGGGCTGGTAACCGCCCCAGTTGTGACAGGAAGTTGACGGATACGGGGCTGTTTATATTGGAGTAAATAGAACGGAGGGGTTGACAGCTGGGAGGCGGCAAAATAATGAAGGGACCGCCCCAATCCGTCAACCCCTTGTTGAATCAGTTTACAAGGCGCTCTACAAGGGGACAAAAAACATCCTTCTTGCTCGGGGAGTCGCTTTAGCTAGAGATTGATCTCCGGGACCGCCGAGAGTCGTCTGGCTAATTGCTCTTGTCCCGTCAGGCCAGACAAATGAGCCGGAGCTCTGCACTGATTGTTCGCCGATATTGCCTCTTGAGTTGAGTGTCTGATTCGTCAGTGAGGCTCTCGAGTATGAATTTCTGTCAGATTTGGCAACTGTACGGGTTTCAACAGAATACCGGCCTCAGGGATGCTGCCTGCTGATCTATTTTCACTTACAGACCCATAAGGTATGTAGTTCCGGCTTTTTAATAGTATAAACCCACAAAAATACGTTAATAAATGTCTTTCAAAGAGGTGTCAAGTTATAATAAAATAGACTAATTAAAATTACCAAAAATATCGTGTATATGGCCCTTGTGGTGTGAGCAAACTCATGGGTTCTTGGTTGAATATATTTACTTGTGGGCAAATACAATCCTAACAAACCTTTTATTTATTTTATTATCATCTTCATGTTGAGGTTTGAAACTTTTCAGACCACCTGTGTATGCCTTCGAAGTTATCGTTATATATTACATATGTACTGCCGTAAAGTTCGCATTTTTCTTTCGCTTTTTAACACATATGGAGGCTCTTATAGGAGAGTTGTCGAATAACTAACTACTTAATGTTTCTTTGTTATAGTACAATTTTACGTGCAAAAGAAAAATGTATAGGATAAGGAAATAGAGGACAATTTAATGTAAATCTAACTTCGAGCCTGTGAATGGGTTCATGGAAGAAGGTGATTAGTCCACTTCACAAAACATTCGGAAAATGAAAAATCTTCAGTGTCCTATAATTAGATCTAAATGATGCAAATAAACATATCAGGCTGATATTAGACCTTGTTCCTAATCTGTTGGATTGTTTTTTATTCAATTATCTGTAAAATTTTACCTTGTCGGTGTCGGCTTTGTAATCTATGAAATTTGAATGTTTTATAAAAGTTTATAGCATCCAATATTCCATAAAATATCATTATTTTCAGAAGTAGAATAATGTTTTGCACTAGCGTAACTCTAGATCGAATTGAAAATAATGTTTTGCGATTGGAAGCCGTGGCCGGTTCGGAGGTGCCTGCCTCTGCTATTGACGTCGCGGGCTGGCTGGTGGCCAGAAGTGGACGCCTTTATCCAGCACTTATCTCTGTGATACTGACAACAAGCCACCTAGGTTTCTGTGTCTCTAGGAATAGACCATTTCAAGCACCGGCTGATAGGCTAATGCTAGGGTATTCCTGGACACAGGGACATCTGCTCTACTATTTCCTCCTCCCTCTATAGGATGCCTATATCCGGACAGCAACATCACCAACCGTCCGCTAATAAATAGGCCAAACCTGATCTCTTTTCGACAAAACCCTGCGGCGATTGAACGGTGGGTATTGGCCAGAGGAAGGAGAACTTCAGACCAATCCAAAAAATTTATGAATATAATTTTTACAAAACGACTTGTTTTTACATATTTAAACCAAAAGACATCGGTTTCCCATACAATAGTTATAAATTAGATCTTTACCACATTGACCAATGTACGAATTTTACCATCAACATCTTTCAATTCTTAGTCAATCATTGCAGTAGTACTACTTCTCTTCTTTATACGTGATCCCTTGACATCAATCCTCCGTTACATATTTTAGGATGCCCAACCGTTGGATATTGGCCAGGGGAAGCGAACTTTGTACATCAAAGGATATTACGACTATAATTTCTACAAATCAACTTTTGTTACAAATTTAACCAAAAAGACATCGGCTTCCCATAAAATAGTTACAAATTAGATCTTTACCACATTGACCAACGTACGAATCTTACCATCAACATCTTTCAATTCTTAGTCAATCGTTGCAGTAGTAGCTGAATCACGAAAATTTATTAATTAGAATTAAGAACAGGTCAACCACTATACAAAAATTGCTATCTCAAAATTAGAAGCTTGAGAACCCGCAATACATGTTAAGCCTTGTTGCCACTCTGTGCACTACTTCTCTTCTTTATACGTGATCCCTTGAATTCAATCCTCCGTTACATATTCTAGGATGCCCGAACGTTTGATATTGGCCAGGGGACGCGAACTTTGTACATCAAAGTATTACGACTATAATTTCTACAAATCAACTTTTGTTACAAATTTAACCAAAAAGACATCGGTTTCCCATAAAATAGTTAAAATACTTTATCCTTTTACTTCATTGATGTCCAACAGTAGTTCCTTCAATAGTCCCCCACCCACCCGTAAGTGGCAACACCGCGCCAAGAATCCACTTCATTCCAAGCGCCTAATTTCATGACGGCGACCATTGCTGTCCTATTTATAAATTCAGAACTTAAAATTTACTCATCAATTTACTGCCCTTTAAAAATTGAAACAATCTTTTTGATAGAGTGAAATCCCCGTTTAACAACTCACCAAAATCGGTTAGATGTCTGTGATATTGCCTGCATCGCTGTTGTCCAAGACATTCCTCAAGGATGTGGAAAACAGTAAGCCTAACTCCGCCGTAGCTGCACATTAGTGGAAGGCTTAGTGGAATTTGGCCGTACTCAGGTGAGTTTAAATTAGTTCCTCTCTGTGAGGCAGTAAGTACAGGCCAGAAACACTGGCGAAAATCCCAACAAGAGGTCTGGAAATGTTTCTGTTTCACAATTCCAGGAGCATCATAAGTATGAATGGTTTTGATAGCGGGAATGTGTTCTAGGTTTTTATATTAATCAATGTTGAGTTAGGCATGTAATGTCGATGCAGAATGGAACATTTTCTATAACCATTTTTTTTTAAGTAGTGTGGTTTTGTAGTTTTTCATAATAATCCGAACTTTTTGTCGATAATATTGGAATTAGCAACTCTGGTTTCCTTTGGTGTTTATCAGTTATCCGTTTACGTTAATCTACTCTCCACATTTCAGCTTATAATGCAGGATTTTGAAGTTTCTAACTAGTTATCGCACAAATATCCAATGAACATTTTTGGAATTGTATTTTGTCCATTTACAATCTACTATTAATTTGTATTTATCTGCCTACTATTAAATAAGGTCAACAGTACATGATAATTATGTCAGGATCGACTTGAAATAAATAAAAACGCGCACCGCCTCCCAGGTTTGACCACATTAGACCACTGTCAATAGCTTCCCTTATTATGTTAATCCTGTATATGTGCTGTAAGCTAGAAGGTATTATTTTTTTTTTTTGTATTTTGGCATGAAACCACCAGTCATCAATGCCTTAGTTGGTATACATTTGACGATCTCATCGATGCAAGCCTAAAATAGTGCAAGGACGAGAGCAGATCTCGGGCCGCAGGGGAGGCACCCCAGCCCCACATGTCAAGCTTTGAGTATAGATAGTGATACTAGGAGGATGTAGATAAAAACATATATAGTACCAATTAAGCTAGTTTTTTGTTAAAATTATATTCCATTTTGTTGTGCACAATATATATTTATTTGAATAATATATAAATCGATAAAAAAAGCTTCTGCGATGCCGAATAAAAAAATCGATGGCTACCTTAACCGAATAAACCCTCGTTCTAACATCCAGCATTGACCTCAAAGACTTCGGTCCATTGTTCCATTTGAGAAAATCAATTAGCTGAGAGTGACCCGCCCACGGAGAGAGTTGAAAGTAAAGTTGAGTGCTGCTTACGTGTGCACCTCTTAGAGATTCTTTGAGTGGTTCGTAGGAGAGAGAGAACCCAATAAGCAACTCCTAGTTCCAGATGTGCCTAAGACAGAAGGACGTTAGTGATAGTTAGCTCTGGCTAAATTGGCTTCTACTTGCACGTCCCCTTTTCCTAACTCCATTCCTTCTCCGGCCTCTTCTCCAAAGGGATGGGGGTTTTAGTTATAACTAGTCCCTAGGTAGTTTTATGGTATAAGAAAAGTCAATAAAATGTGGTATCACGCAATAATTCAAGGATTATTTTGTGTATCCTAGTTATTTACAAGATGCTTTAGTAGCTGAAAGAGGTAATATTTTTACTCGAATAGCATAACGATTCATAGAGATCGTTCAAACTTGGCAAAATTTTGAAAAAAAAAAATTGGACAATACAACAAACAAAAAAAGTTGCCGTAGTAATTTTAAGTGTCGAGGAATTGATTGTTCAAAAACAGTTACACAATTAGATCTATATATGTTTTTAATATACTTTTTCTTAAGTAAACATTTCTTTTTTTTCAGAATTCTACTGCCGTAATACCTTCATCTATCTCGGTATAAGATATCTTTCCATCATTCCATTTGATTTATCTATTCAGTCATTTTTTAAAAGATGATTTTCAAATAACTGTTCCGAAATCTTTTCACAAAAAACAGTGCCTATTATATCCCTTCCCGGCCATTCACATGTGTATTTACATTTTTATCTGTTCAAATTGGATTCAATATCTTTTATTTTTACTTCAGTTCAGTCTACTTCCACCATGAGCTCAAAGCGTCCCCTAAAGTGTCTGTCCATTTGTCTGTTTCTTTTAAGGAGGCGAAAGCTAACATATAGCTTGCGTCATTTTACGACCAGAAATGATGTAAATGAAGATGTTTTCTCTGCTATTGTGACCCCGGACAATGCAATTGATGAAACGTGCCAAGGATCCCTCCAACTGATGTCTTTTTCACTTCAGGTAATTTTTTTTTTAACGAGAATAACTAAGTTCTTACTTACTTTAGTTTGTATTGTACGTGTATGGTATTTTAATAAAAAATGATAATCCCGTTAATTCGAATTTCTGCTTTTTTTAAGTCTCAATAGCTCGTAATCCCGCTATTTCAAAAATCTCAATAATAATAAACCCTCGCGTCCCTCGGCATTAAGTATTATCGGGATTGTACTGTACAACGTAAAGGTGTAACATGCCTGTTCCTGAGAACTATGGTCAATCTCATACTTACATCCCACCCACGGACCAGTTGCCCAGCACCATTACGCTATTTTAATGGAGTGCCATTAAAGGGACACGCCATTAAGAGGAGGAGAATAGAGATTTGTGAATGTCCGGCCAAAGGGTCAGCACTAGATCTATGGGCGGGCCGGAATTGAAGGGCGCAGGGGGTTCCTTGTCCTTCCGAGCTCATTTGCCCTCAGCCATCCATCTCCAACATCGGCTCGGCCTCTGCAATTAATCCAATAATTGGCCCCCGAGTCCACCTTCCTACCAGGAGAGCCTCTCACCAACAACGAGCTGGGAGGGGAAACCCAATTTACTCCCGGGGTTAACTATCTCCTAATGTCCTTCTGTCTTTATAGTTCACCCCCAAGGAGTTGTTTATTGTCCTGCCGGAGATACCTCATAGCCTCGGTCTTATTTCCTCTCTCCCTTCCTCTTAGGCCAACGAATTCCCCCAGGATCGGTCAGGCTAGATTGCCATGTGTCCTGTAATGTTTTGCACGTGTCAACAGAGGTGACGGCCTCGCATTATTTGTGCGTCCCTGCACAAGCGAACAAATAAATACTAAATACTCAAAGAGAAATAATTGGAATTAAAAAACATATTCTGGGAGATTATTCCGTTAGAATACAGCGAGAACAGCCAAATATTGAAACAAAACCATAAGTGAGTAGAGGAGAATGAAGATCACTGACAATTGCAAATAAAAAAATATAGGAACTATTGCAAGGGGGGGGGGAAAGCATTAAGTTTGCTAAAATAGGAAAGAAGATAATAATTAAAAAGGACTATAATTGTGATAATCAACTGGTGAAATCTAAATTTAAAGATTGGGAGTATTAATAAACGACGAAAATTGATGGGGATAGAGTTCCAAGGGATTGTGGCATAGGAAAATAACGGTCAAAGGAAGCAGATCTGGAAGAAGGGCTGAATCTAGTATTATTGGTTTTGATATATGCACTAAATTAAATGAGATTGTAAAGGTAAGGATGCTTTTTATTAAAGTACGATCCAAAGAAGTATTGCTGGTGGATGGAAGGGGCACTTATCCTATGATACCATCAGTACATACATTAAATAATGACCATGCTATAATAAATAAAAACAGCTCTGGCTAAGAAAAATGAAACAATAAACCACATAGAAAGAGAAAAAAATAGGTAGTAATAAAAAACTAAACGCCTCAAATTAAGAATATATCTCATCAACGATTTGTTCAAACATAAAATAAGAAAAAGGTATAATATACTATATACTATAATATAGATTTTTTAGTCATGACGTTATTGAACAGGAGGGACCCTTGGAAGTATTGGCAACGTGCAAAAGGAAGAGGCAGGTCATAGTTATTATAGCACGCGATATCAAATGTTACTTTAGCCAACAATCAATTTGTACTTACAGTTATTTGTGCATATAGATGAGTTTTTCTCAAATATTTTTACTAATTTTTTTTATTACTTTTCTTTTATTTTTATTTTTTTTTAAATTATACAAGTCAATATAGATTCTATATAGATGCATCTATTTACAATATGACATTATATGTCGTGTAGCATGGCTAAAATTTATGCAATTTTTAATATTTTTTCTTTGTGATTTGGATTTGTTAAATGATATGTCTATATGTGTATAAAAATAGTGATGGGGCTCACATTTTGAATCATATTGTGCGATATGTGTGATTTTGTTAATCGTTAATTCCGTTACACTGTTCAGTTGCCTAGCATGATACTTAGGCTGTCTGCAATTACGGTTTTACCTATGTATTACAGTTGGCGTTTGGTGAATGCGTCGATCTTGTATCGCCTATTCTTAGATAAGTAACAAGGGTTTCTTGACATCATTTATAAACTATGAAGTCCAAGGATGTTGATAAAAGTCAATTTGTTCATATTTATTCTTGAATTATTCTGTGTGTCCGCTGCTTGCATGAAAGTAAATTCGGGTATTGGGAGATATGTACACAGTTTTGCCATTTAGGCTGTGTTTTGGTTACCCTAAACAGCCAATTTAACCTTACAAGAATCGTTAAGACTAAAAGAATAGTAACAGGCAAATAATTAAATATAAAACCAGGATATAACAAAAAAAAATAATGAATTTTCGATGTATAGTTGAATTTATTTATTCGTTTGTTGATCAGGATTGGACAAAAATTTTATTTTCAGCATAATTAGGACTTCCGGTGTACATTAAGTATTCAGTCAGAATTTCGATACCGTCAATTTGACACCTTGCTCATCACGATCTGAGAAAATATCTGAGAAAACCAGAACGTGAAACTAAGACGTAGATGAGATAAATAACATCTGAAAAAACAAAAACTCATTAAACATGGAGGCACGTAGATATTTTGACCCATTTTCTATTCTTAGTCTTTGGGTTCTATTGATGACGGAGAACCTTGATAGTTCGGTCCCTATCAGACCAAAGGAGGCTGTCTTCAGAGCCTAGAGCTGTTACAACCATGTCGATTAAATTCTTGAAAATTTACTTACAGCATACACCTGAAGGTGAAAACAGAAAACTTGGTAAAATTGTGCAGCTACCGATCGAAGTTTGACATGAAATGATTTCAGATGCCATAAAATAAAAAAATAACAGTCAGTATTATAACATTGGCACGGCGATGGAATGAGGATTAGTACCTGTCAAGGAATAGTACTTACCAGCCGAAAATGACAACAGAGCATGTGTAACACCGAAAGTAAGGCTTAACTATCTTAGTTGAGTCGTCACCTTCTCAACGTCTAAAGACCAAACTGCGTGGATTGCACTAAAGCACCATTAAGCGTTCATCAAATTATCGTGCCGGATTATCAGAACGACTCGAAGATACAAAGTAAGATGAATTTTATGAATTTCAATGGATTTGATTTATTCCATTCGAGTATTTTAAATTCTGATAGTCGGGTTCTTTCTTTGTTGGGCAGTCAGGAATGTACGGTACTCAGCAAGCATTATTGGATTTCTCGTAGGTGAGCTTACTTCAAGTTGTAGTGGGAGCGATATTCTTTGAAGTCAAGATAAAGTTGTCAGCATACCCACCGATAAACATACTTAGCATAAAAATCGCCCAAAACAAATCATTGATACTACCTGAAGGATATAATATTAAGGGATCCTGAACGGCGTGTTTTAAAGCTTTGAGGCCATTAACGCTGAGTGACTACACTACTAAGTGAAATAGGCGGCGTGACTGAGGAAGTCTCCCCTACAGCTGGGGGGGGGGGCTAGCAAGAAAAACGACAAAACGGCCCCCAAGAGAAGACAAACCGGGTTGGGGCCAGTAAAAGGTTTGAAACAATTACAAGATTTAATTAAAAGAGGTGCCGGCAGTGAGCCTATCCATCACCCTAGAGGCCGGTATTTGCATAGTGATGCAATGCGGCATCCATAACTGTCACAGCTCCAATCTTCTCTTCCCTCCTCTCCTATCCTCCTTCTCCTCCCTTCTCTCCCTGCTCCTTACCTACTTAAAAAAATGTCTTTATTTATATTTTTCTATGAGAAAAACCTATTTCTTTCCACCACTGGTGGTATATAATTTGAATGATTTAGAATATATTCAAATCAGTTTTTGTATTTTGTTGAAAAAATTACTAGAGATCTCATACTCTATTCTTGAAAACTGCGGTTTGAGCCCGCTTTTAATATCGTAGCTAACAGCTTTTCAAAACTTTTGAACGTTTAAGTAACATAGGTGTAAAAATTTAGACAGGATTAGAGAGCCGCAGACGCTCAGGGTACTGATGTCTATAGCCAGAACTACATGACAAACATCTAGGTTTTCAATAGATTTCGAGGCCACCACCGCCTTAGGCGATGAGGAGCACTGGGTGAGTCTTACTGGATAAGTAGTTGACAAGACTAATTGGATGAGTGGATAGGTTTTTGTGGGATTTGGAAAATCTTGAGAGTATAAGGTCTAGGACTGGTTGGCTCATCCAATCACAAGTAATAGCCATAAACTGAATATACTGGTAGGATCGAGGCTTAAAACCGGGACTAGCCGGGGCTTTTACCAACTGAGCTGCCCTGCACGAGTGAAATTCTATGACCTCTCCCTTCAGACTTGGCAGTATTGGGTACTCCTAATATTCCAATAAAACAGTAGAAAGCACCACTACCTAATGCGTAGTAGTACGTGACCTTAATGATCTAATGTAGTCCCTTTTTAAAGTATTATTCCAAGAGTAATTAATGTTAATTAATTACTTGGAGCAATATGTAAAGCAACTATTAAACATGTAAATGATTAATATACTTTCAAGCTATCTACAAGATAAACACTCCTAACATAATAAATATTATATAATATAATTTAACAATAATACAATTATATAAATAACAATAATAAAATTCTATAAATAACAAAATAAAGATTAATAAATATCTCTCAGGTCTAGCAATTTCAGAGACTACACCATTATTCTTAAGTATCATATAATCGAAATGATCAAATAGGACATAAAAATTGATGTCTCCTATTTGAATGCACTCAGATCTGATACTGTAGAATGGATCATGTATAGTACCAGAACTATCAAGCTGATTCCTAACAAATGTCATAATCGTTAGCTGGGCTATTATAAGATAATTAATTTGTAACGAAAATAAATATGCGAAGTAGTATAGTTGAAAAATGATCTTCAAAAAAATGGGATTTTGAACCTCTTCTGCCGTTAAGTATTTATATACAGTACTTTTTGCTAAAATTACTAGTTTGTGAAAACAAAAATTGAGTTTGTACCTTAAATAATAAACCGTCCGTCTCTCCACAATATGGTATTTATTCAGCAATAAAATAGCTCAAAGCTGACATCTTCAGTTACCAATTGATGGTGAGAAAAACCTATTTATATTGGTATAGACTTCCAACTAGGTTCTCTTACTCTTACAGCTTCACTCTCCGACTCCATAGAAACGAATAATGTTGAAAACGGTATTGATGAATAAATACAATCTTGTGGTGAGACGTAAGATTAAGTATTTAATTATACCATTCCACAAACGGTACTAATCATATAGAGATTTAAACCGCTCATCCCTCCGGCCCAACCCTCCCCGTAGGGGACTGTTTGCGACTGACAGTTTGTTGTACAGGACACTCTCCGAAAAACCTGTACCGAATTTTTAGAATTACATGATTTTTTTTTCTGATCATCATTTTAATATCCCGGACCGATTCATATCACATTTCATTGCTAACTGTGAATTCAACATTGCTTTGTATGATCTTTGTAATTAATTTCTAATTAATTAATGATCCGTATGCACTTCAGTTAAGTTCAAATAGCCCGTGCGAAAATAGTTGCCAAGGCGGGTTTGGGAGGATGTGGAAGGGGGTGGGTAAGACGGCACATGTGGCGGGGGCAGATTGGCCGTGTCACGTCAACAGGAGTGCCTTCTGTTTTCTACCCTTGGCCAAAAATCGATAGTCAATTAACGGTTTCTCGATTCTGCCGGGGATCGACTCTGCCTGTCTTTCACCACCCCCTCCCACCTACAGCTGCTGATCACCTGTCCCCCCCTCCTTACAACAACCCCCCCTCACAGTATTGGATTACTGAAATGTCTGTTTAATGAACACGTAAGAGACGAACTTTATCCGTAACAATTAATAATAACACACTTCATTCACATGACTATATGAGAAACACTAGCTGTGAAAATGCACAAACTAGCACCGACACAACATATGCTTATAAATAAATGCTTACTAAGCAAGATAAAGAGAAACAATATATAATACTTTATAATAATTTTTTTTTAAATTATACTTGGATATTAGTTTGACGAGCTCCTATTAGTGTAAAATTAAAAGTAGACGCGTTAATAATCAGTTAATTTTGCATAATTGTTTTCTTACAAAACGTGCTTTGTTTAGAGCTTCAAATGAAATATATCAGATTGTTGATGAAGGAAGTGTATAATATGTTGGGCGTTTAGTGGACTATAATAAAAAAAAATTCAGATAAATGACAATTTTTTAATAAATATTTAAACAAACAGCTGTTTCAAATTCCTTTGTACATCATCAATCGCTTAAAAAATTAATGTGTATATTAATAGAAATGGTCCTTAACTACTTAGGAAATTAATCAAGCTTAACTATTATTGTTAATATATAAATGAAACAGCTGTTCTGAGAAATTTTCGTGTACAATTCCGCCAATAAGGTCTGTTAAAGAAACTACTTTTAAATATGTGTTTTAATAATGAAAAAATGATTCTTAAAAACTTAGGATATCAATCAAGAGGTACATTGAGCGCGTGGAGTGCATACAATTTACAATACATATCATTCCTGAAACTCCAGAGGTGGGTTCGTGGCCTCCTCCAAACCAATTAGTATCTTGTTTATAGAAAGCTTCACAGACTGATGAAGTTAAGTGGATTTGGCTTATGAGGCTTTTCCTCGCAAAAAATTAACATTACGTTACTTACTGAAGTTATAAGCACTGTTAAAATGCTATGTATTGATACAATTTTTGATTCCCGATAATGATAGTTATCCTATAGAAGGAGAACAAAAGCTGTTAAATGGAGCATGATACGAGGAGAGAAGATCAAGGCGATCTTACTGATACTAATCGATCCCCCGAGTTGAAGATGCTCCTCACGGACATCCTTCACCCCCGTGAGAGTTGTACAATCGGCCCAGGGGGAGGCGGGCGAGTGATATGTAAAAGTTTCGAAAGACGTCGGCGTCAGGGGGGGGGGGAGAGAGAGACACGAAAGGGGCCTTTTGTGAAACACACGCCCCAGAAGAGGATGGTGCCGCAGCCCTAGAAACACATTTCGAAATTGTTCTACAGAGACCGTCCTGGCTAAAGTTCACGGCAACGCGGCCAACATGGGTAAGCGCAAGCGCAACAGACCGCAGCATATTACGCTCGTTGCCCATCGCGGCGTTCCGATATGTGTCGGCCGAGGGCCCCTACTTTCTAATATTGACAAAATGAACATTATAACTGTACGTGATTGGCTGATCCCTACGTGTTCGAGCATGAGAGAACTGTTTCTATTTCAGATATCAGCTCCTACGTAACGTACATTACATGATTACTCTTCTCCCTTTTTTTTTTAATATACCCTATGAAATATTTTCCATTTATTGTCTCTTAGGTATTAGGTTTTTTTTTCTTCATAGCCCCTTTAAATTTACACATTATATACTTTAAATTACATCATTATATACAATTACAATCTTTCGCCTTTACTAATTTTAAAACGCCTAAGATACCATTATATTTTGAGATGATTGTTAGCTGTGAGTACATAAATGAATTGAAGAGTTCGTCGGGAGATTGGCTTAGGTTAATGAATGCACAACATACTGCGTCTGCATCAGGCCATTGTGTGAGTCGGACTGTTGACTGTTAATGACATTTTGGAGTACTGTTTTTAATACCCTCTATTACATTCAAGGAATTTTTTTAAGAAATAACTTATATTTTTGGTTTGGCCAATGTTACAGCATTATTAGTGTCCAGTATGCATCTATTGTTTAGGAAGAGAAGTACTTCTTGTTTGTTTACTAAATATTCTACAGTCTTACCTCTTGGCTTACCTGATTTAGTTTTTTTGTTCACTTTACCTAATCCATTAGGATTAATCCACGAAATTATTTAACTTACTTATTATTTTGGTGCGTGTTAATATTCTAAGTTGGTGTTTTTTTTCAGAATCAGACGTTTCGGCTTTCATGTTGAGTTTATGTTTGATCACCTAGTTAATTGATTACTTGATTATAAAAACAATTCCCAACACATTTAATAGGGTCTCGAATCAAACATTTCGTCGTCCCAATCCGTAATACCTAATTTATATTGTTTGTTTTTCAAACGTCAAACACAACTTTATTAAAACCGTGTAATAAAAGGCATTGACGTGGTGTTTGGTGTTTAAATAAAAAAAAATGAGATGAAGTGCATTTGTTTAGGGGTTCGTCGATGTCTTTATCATTACATTTTATGAAACCGTTTTGTTTTCACTTTTGTGTCGGCCTGTCTGTAGCTAACCATTACACCACATTTATTTAATTATGAAAAAATGCTAATCTAGTAGTAGGATACATTTTGTTTTAGAAAACTCCACCACTACAATGACCATACACATGCTTAGATTTCATTGTAAGCGACGTGATGAACAATCTCTAAACGAGCGGGGACCCTGAGAACTGTGTAGTTTATTGGTGCTGTCAACCAGCCCCTCCAGACACTCACAAGATAGAGGAGGTTGATTGGTAAACGAGCCGGGTGTTTAGGGGGCAATATTGTGTTGTCCATTCCACCGGGGAATGATTGAGTTAGAGAGAAGAAGGGTTGACCATGGGCCGGTCCAATACTGACCGCTCATTTCTCCAGCGCCCACCCCCCTTAACCCTTATTGAAGTCGCAACAACATACGTCTATGTCGGCATTCCTCTCCGCCGAGTATTCGTCCGGACATTCCTTCCGTGTGTGTCTCTACATGTGTGCGGTTTTCGGGCAACACACAACAAACCGACCATGGGTATGTCAACTTGCAATCACTGTACTGTTGTTGACTAAGCCTCAGGTATTTTAGATGAGAAATCCGTTATTAACAATTTAAACTCCTACAAAACCGGACTACTTTCACACTTCGCATAGAGACGTGCCAATAAGTATACCTCAACTCAACATCCACTATATATTTCCAACAATGGCCATCACGATGCAATTGAGTATCACATCTTGAATGAAGGTTTTCACAGTTTAAACAAGTAATGAAACAATACTTTGGGGCGAAAACATCACATCTCTCCTTAGCAAACATACGAACTCTTCATAATCACTTTTTAATTGTTTCCTTAATACTTTTCAACAATTAATTTTAACCAAAACTTTTGATTACATCACATGTAGGCTATGACATTTCTAACCGACAAATTGCTGAATTCTTCATCTCTACCATTCATCACTTCTTTTAGTTATCTATACCGGCACTTATCAGACACGCTCTTCGTTCCTGGACATTTTCACTAGGTTGCATTGTAACTTCACCATCAACCCTAGTTTCCACAAATCCTCTTTGGGTTCTTGTTCTTAGAGGTCTAAATCAAATATTCTCAAAATCACTATGAAGAGCAAAGGAACACAAAGTATGTATAACTACTAATTCGAACAAACTAAAGACTTATATCTTGTCTTATCTAAAATCATCCAAGGCGGGCCTACTCAATATATTTGCGAGATTGACTGGGTGCTTAATGTTGATTTGTATGGAGTTAATATAAAAAAAAGAAGAAAAAATACGATTCTATTCCGTTTGACATTTCATATAGTTAATTCAAAAACTAAAATCTAATTTAATTAGCATATATGGGTCAGAAAGTTTTCGTAGTGGAAATATACATTTCGTGAGAAAGAGTAAAAATTATGAAAATAATAGGACATCCGCGAGCGAGACCCACGAGGAAATCCCATCTGGGAAACGGATCTCGTGGTTGGGTTAAAAAAATATAAAATAACAATTTTTTGAAAAGAACATTCAAAAGAAAATTTGAATAAGTGATGAAGATTCATATATTCACCCAAATCTTACTTCGTATGAATCCTTAGAAATGCAAGAAGAATGACAAGAGAGATGTCTGAGAAATCAAGATAGGTCATCGACTGAGTGAGAAAAATATCAATAGTTTATACTCATTCAGTGAAATTTAGGGATCGCTTGTATTGTAAAACATTTATTAATAGCCAAAAAACAAAGGGATGTCGTTCATAAAGGCATTTTGAGTATTTTACTCCGCGTTTATAACATGTAGTAAATATTTTTCCGCGATGACCTCCGATTAGGGAAAAAATTAAGGAAAATCCATTCTGGGACGTCAAAACCACCAAGGAAGTTGGAAATAGCTTTCTCTAATCTTCATGCCGATTTTGAAGTAAACTTATTTTAGTATATATACAATTACAGGACACAGAAAGTAAATAAACAGTTTCAACAGATACTTTCCGGACCACGAGAGAGTTTTTTAAAAATTACTAAATGATTGATGATGATTTCACAAACTTTTAAGATTTTTCAAGCCCCAGCTCAGAATATTTAAAGTTCTGACATTTTACCCATGGTGAAGAACGGTAGCACTATAAGAATTGAAAATCAAAATCAAAAAATTAAAGTAATAGGTATAAAAGAAAATATAAATGTTATTCATTTTTCACAATTTTAGCTATTTAAAATTGTTATTTGTATTAGTATAGCTATTAATATAGTATACTAATAATATAGTTATTTGTTATTTGTTTTAAAGGTGGTATTTTGGAGATCAAGCCATGTAAATAAAATCAAGAGAAAAAATAAACATTATAATACGGAGTATTACTACTACTAAGTATTTTTGTTTGTATTGTAATCAAGAACGATCGACCCGTTACGTTGATCGTTCATTTTTTGAATTTCAGAACATTAGTAGCTGTTTTATGATTTAATGTTCTGATTTAATCACAATTTTTACGGACGCCTTATCTGCTGTAACGCCAAAATAAGAAATGCAAAGTTACTACAAAAAATTAATGGTTTGAGAGCCAAAAATATTGTGTTTACTACTTTTCAAGGCCATTTTATTTTAATAGGATTTTTTTAGCCGTCTGACTATCGTGTTGACTCGTAACATGAATATGGTCATCTTCACATTGCACGCCCGTAATTTATATATAGCACTGACATATCAATTTTTGAATTTATAAAGTGAATTAAAATCAGTTTAAAAAAAAAAAAACTTTTGACAAAGATAAATTTATTTAATAAATTGGAGTTAAATATCTCCTAACTTTCAATTGGAAATTTGAATATATTTTATTCAATATAATTATTTTTAAAAAATAAGGATTGTTAAAAGCTACAAAGTTGTTTTCAATGGAAGTTTTCGAGCCAATGTTGTTTAAATGATTTATTTATTCACTTCTTGAATTTTTCCTCTTCTATATTGTAACTCTTTTACTTTATCAAATATGATCGGTATTAGCTTTTTAAACTTCCGATTAATAACTGGCTGTGCTCATTAACACTATTGTTCTTAACTGACTACGTACTGATTGTAGTAACAACTGGCTCGTATGTCTAAGCACTATCATTGGCTGTCTAATGACGCCTTCCTGCCTTGAACTTTCTAAAACCATAGACAATATTACTATTTCCATGGCCTCCTAAATCTTTGGAATATTCTAAATTCCAATTGCGACCTAATTGTTGGCAACATTCCACCTGACAACTACCAGTTTTAATAAACAAATTGGGCTGTACATGTGCTAGATGTTATAATTGTATTTTATTTCCTTTACATTTTCGTTCACATTTTTATTATAATTAACTTGTGTATATACATTGGAGTGATCAACCCCTCATCTCACATTAAATAGAAATAATAAAGAGCAAAATCTATACAAAAGGAGTGTGGACAAAGAGCAACTCCTGAATATTTCAGTACTTTGTGAAAAAGGGATTTACCCTGAGTTTAATTTTTAATTAGGCAAGAACAGAGCAATAAAAAAAATTGTTAATTGCCATCGACAGCTGCTGCCCAAGGACCCAGTGGCATTTTACAACAGAGGCCACCCTGAAACCATCTGAACCTCTCCCTTCTTCGAGAGGCTACGATATAAAAGATTCTTAGAGTCTCGTGTACTCTATATCCCGTGAGCAGAGGGAGGGACGGCGTGCAGTCACTAAGCACCAGAGCTTCAGTCTTCCTACGAATGAACTTCGTCCTTTCTACAATCTCAGAAGTTCGTGTACACTTCCAGACAGAGCTGAGATGACCGTGGGTCAGTCTTCAGTATGACTAGACTTTGAAGACTTATATAACGTTGGAGTAATATGATCTTTATGTATTAATGTACACTCCAGTGAAACAATTGTGTGCATTTACATTTAATTACTCTTTTATTACCATTTATTTTGTTTATTAATAAACCATTTCACAATACACAGATGTGTATATTTTTTAAGCAGGCAACCCCCTAGGTATATAATACATTATTAACTATTTAAAATTAGACTTGGTGTAAGCATGCATACTGAAACTGAAGTTTAGATCAGGGACCATCTCTTCACATAAATCCCCAAAGGAAAGGAACGTATATGCTTCAATGTAGCATAAGATATCTGTATTTATTACTTTGTGATTGCAGTAAATGCTGTTGTAAATAAAGGGTGTCTCAGAATTAACGCAAAATTTGAATTGGCCGCCATTTGTGCAATAAAGTGCTGGCAACCCTAAAAAAAAAAAACACTTTGACAGCTGAAAGTTTAGGGCTAGTAAAATTGGAGCGTTACGCGATAGAACAAAATGTCTTTATCGTTGAACATTATCTCAAAAATAATAAAAGTTTGGCGGCCACAGTTCGAAAATTTCATACAAAATACGGCCGGAATAGTGTTTTGACTGTGGCATCAACTGTGAAGAGATTAATTGAACAATTTAGGGAGACAGGATCAGTTGGAGACACTAAACACACTGATCGTCCAAAAACAAGCCGTTCAAATGTCAATATCGAAGCAGTGTCAAATGAGGTCAAGCAGTAACTGGTGCTCGATATCGCGACATGATAACACAGTTATTTGTGCCAAAATTGGATGATATTGATGTAGTCAATATGTGGTGTCAACAAGATGGTACCACATGCCATACAGCCCATGAAACAATTCAAATACTGCATGAGAGATTTCCAGGTCGTATACTCTCTCGTTTCGGTGATCAGAATCGGCCCTCTAGATCGTGTGATTTAACACCTTTAGATTTCTTTGGAGTTATTTGAAGTCAAAGGTGTATGTCAACAATGCCACATCCACCCGTTCATCAAAAGAGGAAATTCAACGCTGCATCAACGAAATTCAACCACATTTATGCCAAATGGTCATGGAAAATTTTGACAAAAGAGTGCGTATGTGCCAGCAAAGTCATGGAGGCCATTTGCCCGATGTGTTATTCCGTAAATAAACCTATAATATTTACTTCATAATTCAATAAAAAAATAACAACAAAAATACTAAAAACTGTGTTAAATCAAATCTTGCGTTAATTCTGGGACACCCTAATCTAATCTGCCAACTGCTTAGGAACAGTCCTATCTCCCTCAGCTTAGAGCAAGGAGCTCATGTTATTTTTATTTCTAAATGGTATAAGCTTTCATTTATTTATATCATTATTAATATTTAAAATTTAAGCTGAATATCAACAATCAAACTTTCTTGTATAAATAATATTCCCCTTTCCATGCTTTAGATTATACAATGAATCATTATACATTCTGACATCTTATCAATTTTAATTATTTTTTATGAGCTCATAATACTACAGTAATATATTTCCGATAGCAAAAAAAAAAAATTTTAGGTTGTAAAACAGGATTTTAGATCTAACGGGGAAAAAGTAGTGATGCTGCTGATGCTAGGTTTATCTGGTTTATAATTATATCTAGTATGGAATATCGACACGGTCTATCATTTGGCCAGCCATGCGTATAATAGTTATTTGAAGACTGTATTAGGAAACCGAATCCTGGTTAGAGCTTGCGGTTTCGGTATGATCTGCTCAGAGACTAACCGCTCGTTGTTTAGCTCAAGACAGAGCCGCCGAGGACTGAGGTTTGCGGTGGCGGTGTGTGTGTGTGTACGTGTGTGCGTCAGTGGGGGTGGTCCACCCCCGATAACTCACAGCCCGGCCTTATCTCGAGTCCACCCCCTTGCCCTGCAGACTGACACAGCGAGCACATTGATTACCCGGCCCACACACAACACTCCTTATCCCCCCACGACAATAATACTCACCACTTCACACCGGCTTTATTTCCTCTTTTATATTCCCTCCGTTGTTCCCGCCACCCCGCAACCATTGACACTCCACTCACTCATGAGAGAGACAATTAAATCCCTGTTTATAAATGTTATTAAAACTACTTGATTAATAGGTCAGCAGCATTGCTGTATTCAAACAAATTTATAACGACCATGTGCTAACGGAGTAAAGAAATAAGCAATGTAACATCTTTCTATAGCTTTGTTGATTTTCGTCAACGGAAATATGGTTTATAGTCAAACATATTAGGGTAGAAATCAATAAAGCTGCAGATTGACTGAAGTTGTTTTATTTTTTAATTTACACTCTCCATAACGGCACCACATCATCTATAAAACTAAAGCCTCCCAGAAGTAAAGACATGGAGGACATGGAGATAAAAGCTTAATAAATAACGGAGAAAACACTATTCTGTATTTTTCTGACGATTTCGTTAATCGCATGGTTTGGACCCCTTTGTTTAGGGCAAGGCAAAGTATATGGTAATGTTAAATATATTATCAAAATAAATGTATTTACTACAATTAGGTTGATTTTAAGGAAGTGAGTTCTTGGTCGAAATCATCTGTGTTGTGTGTTAGTCATCCACTCTAATTTGATAAATAAATTTTAAGTTATGAATATTTAAAAAGCAATCTTTATATAATTTTTTAATAGAATATACAAGCGCATCCCATCCTTTCAATCAAAAGTCCTAAGAACAATAGTAAATGCACCTTATTACGTCATCAACAAAACCCTTCACAATGATCTGAATATACCCTATATTCTTGAACTCATCCCTTCCAAGTTCATAAAATTCCATAGTAACCTATCCAACTACCCTAATTCCCTAGCACAGTCATTGCACTGCACCACTCACCCCTATAATCCTCTTCGGAGATTAAAACGGCAGTGGCCTCGTGGCCTGCTATAACTAAGTGATAGTGAGAGTTCTGGCAATGGCCAGTTTCTCTAATCATGTCCTAAGCGTCTGTGGCTCTCGCGCTCTTGGTCAGCCTCCGCTGGCTCTTATCCAGTGACGCGGCTGACGTAGGGGCGTGGGGGACTCCCCAAGACTCCGCTTCCTCTTTCGCATGCGAGGGAGGTGACAACCATGTGGACTTGGGGGGCCTCTGGGCTGTTTGTAAATATTGTATGAATGGGCGAGTGAATGATGAATTGTAAATATGGTATGAATGATGACATTTATCTCAATTACTCATTGCCTAATAAAAGGCAGATTGTAATTTTATCTTAATAAAATTGATTGATAATAAAAAAATAGAATATAAATGACCCTAGTGGTTGAGCTGTTCTTGAAAATAATAAATAAATCGTGTAATTGATACATATTGTTTAGCTTCCGTATATGTGCCTATAAAAATGAATGCTTGACTTTCTAGCTTTGTTGACATTACCTTCCTCTCTTAACTCCCCTAATTGCATTAAGCATTTAAGGTAACCAAACCAATCGTCAAGCTTATTGAATGGGCAGTTCCAGTTCCATCCATGAATAGATCCTCTCCAGAGGTAATCACTAAGACTGACCGGGAGAGAGAACTCCCGGAGGATGTGGGTCATCTGGATGGATGTCCAGAGGAGGCTATCCGCTGATTTAGGATAACTGCCGCTCCAGGGGCAATTATACCTGGAGCGGCGCCGCCAATGCTCTTCGTTTTAAATCCTCTCCAGCGAGACTGTGCCCTGGGGGTTCTCTTCGATGGCTTCTATAGCTCTTCCGTCGGTCCACAAATTTACTTTCTCATTCTCGCTGGATATATTGCCGTTTAATCTGCTTTTTATTGCCATTTAGATTTTCGTTAAATAATTATATATCTACGTTCTTGTGCTCGCCCATGGTTAACATGCAAACTCTTAATTGATGGAACCAGGCTTTGATTCCCGTCTCCATCAAGAACTATTCGTCTGTGGATTAGGGTATGGACCTGATTCACACAGTATTGCGTGATAAATCACCTACTAAGTGAATAATACACCATTGAATATATTCTAGAAAGGTAATTAAGAATTGGATTCGTCTACCTATCTGGTACCTTAACGCCACCTTCCAATGATGGTGACTAATTAATTATTTTCCCGCCACTTTGGCTAAGCAATTAAGAAGAGATTTGCATTGGTAGTTGCTGGTATGTGTTTTTGTTAGTTTATTTCAAAGAAGACTTTATTTATAATCAAGAGCAATGATGTTAGTTTTTTGTAACAAGTATGAATGCATTCCGTATTAGCATTAGCTTACCTCTATTATGTATTTTTATCCCGAAAATCGTCGCTGTATATTTCTTCAATGATAGGCATGCAATTAAAAGAAATATTGACTCCTGCGGCCCGACTTGGCATCGACATTTTCACGCTTAGGCAGTGTAAAAAGAAAACACGTACACCTCAAATTTGGATTTGGAGATGACCACATTAAGATATGTCGCCTGGTGGGAAAAATTGGAACTGCTTCAGTATTTATGAAAGGGCCTATTGCTTCAAGAGAATTATTGTAATGTTAAAAGTAGATGTATTACCTCATACAAACTGTTTTTTTTTTTGGTTTCCATTAAAAAATAGATAGATCTCTTGTCTTAGAAAGGGCGGCAAACTAGGGACCACCCCAGGTGGCAAAAGCTCACGGTACGCCACAGTTGGATCCCGTAAATTTCATCTAATGTAGTAGAACTTTTATTGTAAAGATCTAGAGAAAAATAAAACGTTACTTATAATCCCAGAATGCAAATAAGTTAGTTACCGTGTCGCAGATTGGTCAATAAATCACCCACCGTACGGACGTCGGAGGTGGAAGGAGCTAATCAATGTTTAGACAAGACGAGACACGACCTGAGTACACAGGTCATCTTGTCATCGTAACTTTTGTTATCACCGCGACGGTAATCAATAACGTTGCCTCACTTCGGCTTCATCAATTCTGGTCTTCTTTGATATTATCTCTCTTGTTCAGGTAACAAGCTCCATCACTTCATTTGTTTCACGGTTGAGCGGCTGGCTTCTGGCTGTCAGGTCTGAATGGGCCCTGCTGTCGGCGAAAACGACGTTTAGGTCGGAATATACGGTATAATTATTACCTCATATTAAAAAAATTAAATAGCTATCAATAAGAGGGTTTATTTACTGGCATCAAGACCACTCACATTAAGGTACGCCATCCAAGTTTGGAATCAATTTAGAATAACATGAATTTTAAGTTTAGACCATTAGATGTAAATATTAAAAGTTGTATCTTTGACCATACGCCCGTGATTAAAATGATTACAACCTTCTCAAGTATGACTAGTAAATATTAATGATAATAATATGCATTCGTATTTGAACTTGTGCTTGTGGTTTAAGCTATTCAGACAACGGCAAAAACGGTGGGCAATCTATGGAGCCTATTTTGTATCATAAATAGTAAATATATTCCAAACATTGATCTTGCTCTATGATCCAAAATGCATAATAATCACACACCCATTATAATCATAAACGTTTCTTATAGTAAAAAAGGGTTTGAAAATACAATATTAATTAATTAATACTATATAAACTAATGTTAAATTTATCTCTAATGTCAATGAAATGATTTCGCGATGAAAGAGGAGAAATCACCCTTAACAATACGCCATTAAAGAAATAATGAAAAAGTTTTCTTGAATGAACATTTCTTATTCTACCACTATATTCCCTATGATTAATGACAGGGTGCAAAGAAATAAATACAAATTTAGCTATCGAACAAGAGACCCCTATTAACCCATCACACAGGGGGGTAATAAAAATAAATACTATTAAATAAATAATGAGTAAACCTAAACTAAAGATATCCTTAAATGTGTTAAAATTCGAAAAAAATGTATAGTACACAATTAAAAAACTCCCGCAGGAAAAGCCAAAATCCTGTTTCCACCCAATCAAATAAACGAGCATCAATTTAATTTCGTTCTAAATTATTAGTTAAATTAGTTAAATCAACCTCCACCGAGGATTCCCCACTCCTTACTCCTCTCACACCACCTTCAAGCAGGTCCTCCTAGTACAAGGATCCGATCACCCTAAATATTTTATATTTCTCCCTCATCCTAAAATTGTAACTAGAGAGCTTAGAAAAAAAAAAAAAAGTTAAATTAGTATGACGCACGTGACAATTGTTTTTTTTGAAAATGGAAGGGATATTGGAATTCACTTGTGCATTTTTGTAAGTAGCATTTCACGAACGGACATTGAAATAAATTTGAGTATGAGCCAAAAATAATTAGTTGCTTGTAGCAACTATAAGAAAGATACTAAATATTTTAAAGATAATATGAAAAAAATGATGGCGATTCTCTATTAAAATGTAGAGTATGTTAATAAACATATGTTTTTTTATTCATATATTAGATAATCGATTAGCCATATTGTGACCAATCTAGACTCTTAGCAATGGCTGTTTGAGAATTGATGTAAGTAATTTTGAATTGGCCGGACTCAAGCATTTGAGTAGGTTATAGTAAGGTTATAGGTAGGTTTTACTGTATTATATGAACTTGTTGCTTACTAAATAATGTTTTATAAAATCAGCATTGTAAATTAACGCAAAAAGTATTAATTAAATTCTTATCTAGATAATTTAATTTGCTTTATATTTACAAATATTTGAAACAGACCTAACTAAATCAAGACAGGCTTAAAAATATACACACTAAAAATAAAATACTATTTTTGCATTGAATTAGTAAACATTATACTTACATGAGTTTCTTGGTGATTACCACTCATCATTGCCGCTATTCTTGTACCGTTTGAGACACACAAAAAAAACTGAAAACTCCACTAATAAATGACCAATTATACTATCGCAATGTTAGAAATAACAGATGTTTTTGAAATTCCATTGCTAATGTATAATACACAATTAAAAAACTCCCCTAGGAAAAGCCGAAATTCTGTTCCCACCCAAAATCTACTCTTTTTTTCGTTTACCTGACAGGATTGCTAATCTAAAGATAAAACACCATTCCTACCCTAGGTTCGTTTAAATAGAAAGGAGTGTAACAAAACAGGGTCGATACTTTTTTAGAGTTTCGTTATTATTTTTCAGAACTAGAAATCCTCATGTTTATATCGGTGTATCTGATTATCGCTGTTCATTGAGTCCTCTACTAAAGCTGGGACCATAAAACGTTATATAAAGGTCCCTTTTTATTAAAGACACGCCAACTTCATCCATCTTCATAAAACATAATTATAAACATTGTTTTAATATAATTTTTAGCATTGAATAGAATGAAATATCACTGCTTAACGTATAACCTATCATATCATAGCAGTAACGTAGTGGTAAAATTGAAAAATACTCTTAAAGAATTTTTTCTCTTTATCAAAGCCATATCTTTCTTTGAAAATTCCTGTTTTTATTTATAGGTTAATACGTCTATGAAAATATTTTCCCATTTTATTTGTAGTCCAGTTATGAAAGTAGAAACCCCATGAGATGAGTCATGAGGGGTAAAAAACACCTACGAGGTGAAATTCAGCATTTTTTGTGGTTTTGACAATACCTTGAATCCATTTGAGCTATACTTTTTCAATCAATGTGCCCATCTATAATTAAATTTGGATTTGCTCTAATAATTCTCCAATGCATAATGAGCGTTAATATGTTAGCCTTCATTCATATTTAGTACTCTTGTATGACAAGTGCGACTTCAGAATATATGCGTACATACGAGTAGGAACCTAACCAGTCTCCGACCGTAGTATACATATTGGTTGGAACTTTCCTTGTCAGTCAAGAACTGCTTGATGAAGATCGTGGTGGTTTGGTGAAAAAAAAAAAAAAAAAAGGTTTGGATGGTCAAGACCCCGTGAAAGCGGTTAATAAGGTATAAGATAATAAGGTATAGTTATACGAATAGTAAGGGGCAAGTTAACAGCAAGTAATCTCAAAAAACGAAATACAAAATTTGTATTGGTGTAGAGATGTAAAAGTGCTTGGCTACTTTTGGATCACAAACTCATCAAATGACAATCTTCATTGATAACAATTCATCAAACTATTACTTTCATGAGAGGTGCCTTTTGAACAAGGATTCGGGTGTTATAAAACAAATTGTAATGAGGAAAAGAATAATAGCAAGAATGAATAAGAATATTTGAAGACCTTAGTCAAGGCTTTATTGAACATAACATACAACAGAAATTAGCATTGCAATGAGTAGCTAAAATAGGAGAAGAGGTTAAGTATTGGTTATACGAGGCCCTTTACGATTGACCATCAAAGATCGATAATAACGACCAACAATATATCGAGTTAATTACGATTGTTATGAGAGTTTAATATTTCATTACATTCATTCCACATCGATTGTCCACGTGTAATTTCGGAGAAACTTTGACACGTTTCTTATCCTTCTAGAACGTCTTGGGGCTTCTGAAATTTGCTGAAGTTCAGATGAGTCTGTTGGAGAAGGATCCTGTATTGATATGTGCACTACAGGAAACGAAAGACCTGATAGTCCCGTCAGCAGAGGGCGAGAGTCTCCATGAGGGTCATCCATGTCTGAGACACGGATAGGGATAGGGTTATTACGAAAAAATAAAAAATGATCCTTTATTGCAGTTTTCACAACAATTCAATCGAAATATTGTGATATTGATCTTGATTGATCAGTCGGGAAGGGACTCGAACAACCAATAGTAAGGCTTTTCTCTTTGATTAGATACTCACTACAGTGCTGATTTCTGTTTTATTTTATTTTCAATAAAGCCTTGTCTAAGATGTTCAAACACGGTTTTTGTTATTAGCAACACCGAGTTAACCCAAACTTATTCTCTTGAGATGGAATAAGCTCCGATTAGGCTTCAGTTAACATATTTAGCAAGGGAATTCCGTGATAATTTATATCTGTATAATTTTCTGCCGACGATCACTCCAAGACATATTAGAAAATATGGCAACGTTCTTACCAAGTACAGTTTTGACTTTTGAGTGACAGTACAGAGGACGATTGTTGGTCCGTGATGACGGTCTTGGGGAGGACTGCTCCACCGGTGAAGTGTGAAGTTGACGAAGAGGGAGGAAGTGCCAAAGGAATGCGGACAATGTCCTGACCGGCTGACGGGTGACGGGCCAAGATACGGCCCGCATCTCACCCCTGTCCTAAGCCCTCCCCTTCAGACAATCCCACGGCCAATTACACTCGTCCGATACTCCTTGAGGAACCAGGCCTCCGGCCACCTCCTAACAACCTTTCGAAACAATTAGCTCAACTCTGGTATGGCAGGAGCCCAGTAACCTGCTTTAAACTTACATTGTAATAGTTCTCCATAGCCTTTCGAGCGGACGGTATTGGATTTGTGGTAGTTAGCGGTTTTGTTGGTCTCCAGTCAGTTGCAACCAGCCACAAAGCATAACTTAATCACCATTCTGCTTTGCTTAACTTCATTCGTCATTTCATGTATTACCATAATATAAATGATCGCAGTTATAAATATAATTAAGTTATAAATAAAGCGGTATGCTAATCCACTTGATAAATAACCTAAACGCAAAGTGTCCACCATTTGGAAATCTTGAAAACAAATCATATACTTCTTGACTTTTAATTTTTATGTACGAAATCCAGGTTCCACGAAATCCATTTCACCATCCATAAGCATTTCTCCTTTGAGGGTCGGTACGGTGTGAGATTCGAGAGTAGATAATCAGTTGTAGAAATCTTAAATTAAGCCCCAGCTACAAACTACGGCAACAAGCTCAACTCAATTCATAATGAGATGTTGTTTCAAAAATTTATTTTTCATTTTATGTAGCAGGGACATGAATTAATATTTTTTTTTAACATCATCGATCCCTTATCGCATACCAAAGTAACTTTTGATCGCTGTTTCGTTTAGTGAGTTCTCTTGTATGTCGTACAGTGCTGATAATTAGATCGAGTAAAATAAAATATTTATTAATAATTACAGTTAATGAAAAATTATTGGAAAGATCGGGGCTTGAACCTGGAACCACCCACAATATCTATTCGGGCGCAATACTCACAGAGCTATCCAGTTCGAATGACGACAGGAGAAAGGAATTCTCTTTGGATTAATTATTAATAATGGAGGAACCAACAATAACAATTTCCCATTCAAGAGAAAAAACTCCATATCACATTTATTGACGCTTTGAAACTTTCCTTTGAAAATATTGCATCAAAAATATGTCCGGAAGACCTCTTCACTGTTTACGTGCTTACCGTCTCCTCTGTTTTATAGCAGGAAGATTAAACGCATAGTTAATTTCTTTCTAGTTGGATTTGGTGATTCGGGACGCCATTGTGAAAGATGGCCCTAAACACGGCGTCCTCATAACCTTTCATGGATTAACCTCACGAAAAACAACACTAATTTCACGAAACAACTTTAAGGTTCCACCGGTGAGTTCCCCAATTTAAATATTTCTTATAGTACTTTAAAAGTCTGCAAGTACTTTCAATCTTAAGTTCATATTTAAGTCATGCCTCAATAAATTCAAGATAATTTTACTATTAACGCAAATGTTATTCACTGAAATCACCACTTAACTGTGACCTCAGCTGACCGATCGTTATTCCGCACTGTTAGAAATGTTTTTACGACATCACTTGTGCATTGACAATTTCGTAAAACAGTTATCAGTCATTAGGAAGGCATAAAACGCTGAAATAAAAGACCCAGCCCCCTCAGATCGGAGCTGTAGTTTCCCAGGCTCCTAAGGTATTTATGGGGCCAATAAAAATAATGATAGTGGGAGAGGGAGGGAGGGGGGCTAAATCGTCCCGTTTTAACGTCCGTTCGCTTAGACTACTTTCGGTTGTCGTCGGCTCTCTTTAATGACACCACTCTTAATGTGAACATTCCATCACACAGTGACTCCCGGCATCAAACGGCATTGATTCCCTTCTCGGAAGGCATCGCTCT
Organism: Acanthosoma haemorrhoidale; assembly: GCA_930367205.1. NCBI lineage: Eukaryota > Metazoa > Arthropoda > Insecta > Hemiptera > Acanthosomatidae > Acanthosoma > Acanthosoma haemorrhoidale. The sequence continues at coordinate 79,337,604 of OV884015.1, read as the reverse complement.
CAATTAATTGGCAACAAATGCGCTCTTTTCAAAGTTTATTACCTACAGGTAACATTACCAATGGAATTAATCAAGGACATATTTGCAAATATATATTCATATATTATATTAAATAATCCAAAAATATTAATTCACCTATCAGCTGCATCACTATTTTTTCCTAATAGGATCAATGATTTCTTTATGTTTTACTACGAGAAACATTTATTTACCGTTTAATTATATAAATATAAATGCCAACCAACCAGCCACAAAGCATAACTTAATCACCATTCTGCTTTGCTTAACTTCATTCGTATTTCATGTATTACCATAATACATCATCGATCCCTTATCAAAAACTATTTATAAAGAAAATTAAGGAAATATATTAAAATATCGAGGAGTTTCTTTACAATATTAATTAATTTATTGTGACATTACTTGTTTTTAAACGAAAATGCGTAGTTAAATTTTTAAACCAACTCTAAAAATAACTTTTTCAACAAATAACAAAATTACAGCAAGGCAACTATTTGTTGCTTTCTATTGTTCTCAAAATGTTACTGAGTCTTTCAAGCTCATCTGAGTACACAACATCAGGGGCTCCAACGGGATATTGTGCCTAAAGCTCTGTGCCTAGGTATACCATGATGGTTTCCTTCTTGAAAGTGCACCCATTTTGGTTCTTTTCAACCTGAACATGGTGTATTATGTTAAATTAGTTTATTTAGATTTAGGTTAGTAATAGGACAAGCCATTCTTAAGATGAGCCTTATCACTTTCTCTGTTCACACGCCTTGTATCCTGTACATCAGCCTACCAAAGCAAAATTCTTATAAACTGATATTACTGATATCTATATTACTACAGCAAATGTAATAAGCACGATGTGCATTTATGTAAAGATTCCTTATTGTGGAATCTGTATATATTAAATAAAGGGCTTGGAAACTGTACAAAAAAATGTACTTTTAAGAATAACCTTACAAATATATTTTTATTATTGTATTTAATATTTCTTTACTATAGGAACGAAATCAGAACTTAAATTATAGCTTCTTAGCTTTGTCTTACGAAATTTTAATAGTTAGCAAAGCCGACCCATTGTTTTCCATATTTTTTTTAGAACATATTTTGAGGTGTTACGAAACATACCTATACAATTTAAATCAATTTTACGGTCGTGTAGAGACGCTACAGGAAATACAAAAATAATTTCTAAATAGATTCGCCAGAAATCTATAATTGTATATAATTATATCTAAATTTAACGGGGCTAAGGGGGCTATGAGGAAAAAAAAAAAAAAAAATTAAACCACTTATCGATTGGGTTATCCGTTCAATGCAACCTACATAACTGATATCAACATTTGGCCCTGTTTTCTTGAGTGTGTTTGCTATTGTCGAGCTAAGGCCTGCAAAAATACCTTAGACTCTCTGTGAAAGCATCTTGTGGAACCAATTAAAAATTATGTTGATGACACCTATGCATGAGCAGGTAAAAATTAAATAACTATTTACTTATACTTCCAAAGGAATAGTTAAGCGGTCAGTAAATGTGTATTTCCTTGCACTCACATTTGTTATAGAAGGGAAGACATGTATAACTAAAGATGAATTCAGTATTCATTTCATTTGAATCAAGAAGCTTCAAATCCCAAAGTTACGCTAAACACTATTATAATGATTAGTAATATCTAAGAGGGTTGACGTATATGATGGCAAGCCAACGTTGGTTATTTTCTGTAGATCAGACCAATGGAAACTGTCACGTGAACGTTGAAATCACTGCCCACAAAAAAAAAACCTACGCACTGTTATAAAAGTTATTATAAAGTAAGCTCACGATAAAATGTTCATTCTTTAACGAAAATAATTTTTGAAGAGAAGTGATGTTTTTTTTTTTAATAAAGGGCTTTGTTTGTCTTATTTAATCATTTATATAATAGGATAAACAAAAACTAACACTTTTACAACTGATCCATAAAAATTTAGCAAAAGGTTTTTTTTTGCCGTGCAGTAGGCTTATCTGAAACTTCTGTTCGGAGAGTCTTGAGACAGGTTCGTGCAATCGCAGACCCGGTTCAGGACAGCCGCGAGTGACCGAGCCAAGAGATGACCGTGGTACTACGAACGCTTTGGAGTCGGTTTTCAACTGGTACTGAGACTGCTCAACTTTTTCTTACAACTCGGGGAGTAGCAATATGTGCAGAAACCGTCAGAATAAGACTTATTAAAGTGTATTAAACTCTTGGATATCAGGGCCATTGTTAACCAGTAGTGTATCCTAGAGCTCGTTTAGAATTTGCTCGGGAACTCCTCACGTGGACTCAAAACGAATGGGGCAACGAGCTGTTTTCAGGTGTCATGCTCCTCTCTTTATACACCAGATGGACGGGTGAGAGTTTACCGAATGCCTGGTGACGCTGAGTGTAATGTCACTGGGAGAGTTCAATTCAGAAGTGGTTCAGTGATGGTGTTGGGTACAATTTCTTCGAAGGTGAACACATCTTCACGTGTTCCACAGGTCTTGTCCTCACGAGAGAAAATTATCCAGGAGTACGTGATCCCTTTTGCATCATTTATTGGGGTAAATTTCATTTTCATACAGGATAATGACAACCAGGCAAGGTTTGTTGTGCAATATCTCAATGATGTGGGTATATGGACTTTGAGGAGGCCAACTTGACCCCGGATTCAAATCCTATAGAGCACATATGGGACGAGCTTGGCAGACGCGTAAGACATCTCAACCCCAGTTCAACCACTCCTTTAACTTACACTAGTTAAGAAGTTCTTTAAATAATTTTTTTGAGCATTTATTGGGGGTTTCCTTTATATTTGTAATAGCCCCTTATTACTTAAGGGTTTTCTCAATTACAAAATAATTTGATTAGGAAGCAATTTCAAGAATTTTGGTATGTGCGCCACTTTTTTGTGGAGCAGTGTATGTATCAGTACCTATTTTTGAATTTCTTGAATCGGCATTGCTTACTTTGCTGCTAGGGTCAGTGTAGCGGATCTTACATTACCATAAAACAGGAATGTGATTCACCGTGACCTCCAAAGCCCTCTTGCAGATGGGTCCTTCAAGGTCTGACCCGTCACTGCGGAGAAGACAGCTGACGGGTTCCCGGAGCCCCAAGGGCAGAGTATAATGAGACGGGACCCCGTTGTGTCGCAGGGCAGGAACATTTGTCCGAATATTAATCGTCCACGCTAAGACAAACAATGGGCCCCGATAGTTATCTGGATAGATAAGTATCCAGGCTTACATAAGTATCTAGACGAAAACACTCGCCAGTTAGTGTCATGACAAATCGTTGGCCTGGGTCACTTAGCCCGGGCAAGATTGATTAACCCCTGGCAGTATAAACTACCCTAATTGATTTTCAAAAGCATGCGGTTTTGTCTGGCATCCTGTCGTCTTTGCCAGAGGATTTTAAATAACCAACCGTGTGCATCACTACCAATTCTTATAATAAGTTCATAAAAGTGACTATTTGAATTAACACAAAGCTCTAAAATGACCCTGGCAAATATTTTTTCTTTGCAACGACATGAGTCGTTCTTACCACTGTTTCCCATAAAATATTTGGCTTTATCCTCATCGAACCCTTTCACACATTGGACATCAGGTGAATGTAGGGCTGCCATCCGTCCGGGTTTCCCCGGATTTGTCCTAGTTTTGAAGACGTCCGGGGAGCGTCCGGGCGGGGTTTAAATTGTAGTCCGGGTGCAACCCGGACTATAATAAAAGTCCGGGTTTTCGATCAGATCCGTTCCCATAATTTATGTAAATAAAAACTATGGATTAGGTATTTCACCGCACGCGCTGCCGACGCTATTTTACTACGCGAGCGGCGAGCGGGGGTGGGGCGCGCTTGACCGACGCATGGCGTGATCTGGCGAATGGCGAGCGCGAGCAATCTATTTAGCTGCGTAGCAAAATATTAGATGTGTAGACGTGTGTGGCGATTCTTAGTATATAGGAAATCACCCTATACGCTATTGCAGATATATTATAGACAAGGTAAATAACATGAACAAAAGTAAATTATTATAAATCTTTTAGCAATAAAGAAAACGCAATAAAGAATTACCAAAACATTAAAAGCATCATTATTTGACATAAATAAACACAAATTAAAGACTGATTTAATTTAGTTCAATAGAGAACTACAGTATTTGTTTCAGTGTTTATTTATTTGGGTACATTAAGTGTTACCAAAAAGTTCAAATTAATAATGTAGTAATTTAAGTTTAAAATTTGAAGACATTTTAATGTTATTACTTTAAAAGTTGCCAAATAATTAAGAAGTATAGTTTTATTTGATTTAAATATTGATTTAATTTAGTTACATAGATCTATGGATGAAAACGACAAATTGTGTTTTCTTTCTTGAAATATAAAGCAAAATGTAAGGCTGTTAAAATTGTTCCTTAGTATAAGTTATTATAAATTTCTGAATTTGATTTAAGATTTAAGTTGTTTTAAAACTAAATATTGTAAATTGTATGGAAAAATAAAAAGTTAAACAAGTTTTCATTTAATTTTATTAACTGAGTAACTAATATTGGGTTTGTTTATTTTTTATTTAATACCTAAGCTAAGAAGGTTAAAAAATAAAGCAAAATTAATAACTTGTCGTCACAAGAACGATTAAACACACTATTTCATGCAACAAAAGAGGCTTCAAATCAAAGTTTTCTTCTATCCAGTACGGAGTAAAATATATTTTAATCAAGATGTAAGTGAATGAAAAAAAGTTTTGAAATGTCCGGGGTGATAGCTCCAAAATCCGGGGAACTTACGCTTCCGGTCCGGGGAGCAGGTTTTAGAGATGGCAGCCCTAGGTGAATGGGATAATCATGCATCGCTTGAGGAGACTTCTGTCTTTCAGCCATCAACAGATCGGCTCAATGTTGCTATTGTTTTAAACATCAAAGGACCTTACACCATTGGATACAGCATCCCTGACACACCAAGCCATTTTGAGCATGCCTTATTCTCTACATGATTTATTCACTACAAAACAAACTTAACTTTTTGTTTAACGGACATTTTTACGTAAACTAAGAAATGTAGTTCTCGTATTCCTAATACTAACTAATTAGCTAATATGCCGGATCATGTTGAATAAGCTTGGATTATTAATGATTTGCGTTAATTATAATTAATGACAATAATGATTAATAAACCGGTAATAAAAATGATTTCTAAAGTTAATAATTGGCTATAATAATGTGTACTTACAGTTTGATGATCTCTGGAGGTAGTCGTTTTTTCATTGTGGTGCAACTAGTCTGTGAAATGACTTTCATACTCAATCAATACAAATTCGTCAACGAAACCATCTCCTTAACTCACATAGTCACATGAATGAATTGGATTAAACAGATGTAACGAGAAAAAGTCCACTAAACCATAAGATCCGGACTGGATCGATGCCGCATTCGGAACTGAACTAATCTTTGCTCGGTGGTACAAAGTTCAACTTAACGGACTTGTTCGTACATGGTCCCCAGCCAGCTGTTTCCACAAGTGGGCACATTGACTTTTATACTAGTATCATTATTTGCTATTGGTGTTTAAACTATTATTGAAAAATATACGTAATGCAAAAATAATAAAATATTAATTAAAACAGGATTTCTTCCTAAAGTATATATGAATGAGTACTTACAGTTTGAAGTTCTCTGGAGGTATTATTTATTTTCATTGTGGTGCAACTAAACTTCCATTCTCAAAAAATACAAATTCGTCAACGAAACCGTCGTTTAATTGTAATAGCTAATTATTGTATTAGTGTCTAATAATTGTATTAGTTTTCATCATGTGGTTTATAGTACCATAATTCGATATTAGAGTTAAATTATTAGTGAGGCATATTCTTAATAAACCTTATTTCAAAAAATTCTAATTAAGTTAAGAAATCAAAAAAATATTTGAGGAAAAACCATGTTCTAACTCGATATTCCTGAAAGAAATATTTGTTGTCAATATTTTGGCTTCGTAACTCGTGTTAATTTTTTACAAATCGAATGTTATTGACATCGTTAGATATCTCTCTTTATTCTTTTTCAAGAGAGCTCAATAGCAATAAACAGATATTATTTAAAATTTAGACAATTATGAAGGGTTAAAGTATTACACAAAAATTGGCAAACAAATATTTCTATCCGGCAAAACTTGTATTTTTCCTAAAATATTTGTTTGGTTTAAATTATTTAATTATTATTTTATCAATTAGTTGTTAATACGTACCTTTCTGTCTAATAATTTAAACAACAAATTACCTAATGGTTTGACTGACGAATTTAGTATTTTTTGAGAAAAAAAGAAAAATAATGGACTAGTTGCACCTGAAGTGCCTACAGAGATCATCAAACTGTAAGCACTTATTCTTATGGCCAATTATTGTTAACTTTAGTAAGAAATATTGTTTTTATAATTAGTTTTTATAGATTAATTTTTTATTACGTCCACTTTTGGAATCAGCTGGCTGGCTACCATGTACGTAAATTTGAACATTGTGCCATCGAGCAAAGTTTGGTTCAGCACCTTATGTGGCATCGATCCAGCCGGATCTTATAGTGTTTTGTACTTTTTCTAGTTATCTAATTTTAATCCAGTGTATTCAAGTGACTATGTGAATTAATGAGATGGTTTCGTTGACGAATTTGAATTTTTGAGAAAGTCATTTCACGGACTAGTTGCACCACAAATGGAAAAACGACTACCTCCAGAGAACATCAAACTGTAAGTACACATTCTTATAACCACTTATTATATACTGTAGGAAGAAATCGAGTTTTTTTAATTAGTGTTTTATTAATTTTCTGTTACGTATATTTCTCACTAATAACTCAAGCACTAATATTGAATAATGATACGATTAAAAATACTGTAAAAACAATTACAGTATTCGGTATATCCTCCACTTTCGAAAACTACTAGCCACCAGGTACGAACAAGTCCGTAAAGTTGAACTTCTTACCACCGAACAAAGATTGGTTCAGTACCTAATGCGGCATCGATCAAGCTGGTTTTGTATAGTTTTTCTAGTTACATCGGTTTAATCCAGTGCTTTCAAGTGACTATGTGAGTTAAGGAGATGGTTTCGTTGACGAATTTGTATTGATTGAGTATGAAAGTCATTTCACGGACAAGTTGCACCACAGTGGAAAAACGACTACCTCCAGAGAACATCAAACTGTAAGTACTCATTCTTACAGCCAGTTATTAATTTTAGATAGAAATTGTGTTTTCTTAATGCGTGTCCTAATTTTTGTAAAATTTTAGTAATCTAAGTTTATTTAATGCTCTCAAGTTTGTCGTGAAGTTCCATGTCAGTAACTAACGTTTCTTTAAGAGCAACTACATTTATCCTTCTCATATCATTTGTGTGCCCCCGAACGTCACATATCATTCATTTATATATAATTCTAGATTATATAATTAGAACAAAATGTACGTTACTAGCTATTTCAAATGCTTTACATTAATAATCATTTTTAGGTTTGTGTGTTATTTAGTCTTATTTGCTGGAATCATTAAAAATCTGGGATTGTACAGGTTCGTTTCATGAATGGCAGTGATAGAATCTTTGAACGAATGCACAAAGTGGACATATCCTGTACTAAGCGACTAGTCGGTCTAGTAAAGACAACTTCTTCTTGCGTTTTTGAAATATGCGTTTTTTAGTTGGTCCGACCAGCGATAATTGCTCTTTAATTTGTTGTTTTCCGCTCAATGCTACATGATTCATGACAAACAGTTTAACGCGATTAGCAGAATCTGACATGAGCGGAAAAGGGTGCGTGCTGGAGACATTTTTCGCATTCATGCCTGTGTTACCGTAAAATTTCATTTCGAAATGTCCACAATCTGTGGCCACATCATACGGACCAACAGACCATGACATAACCCTGATTGTTAACGCTGAAGATGGGCGGTCATTGAATGCTGCGGCATACGTTAGTAGGGTTTTAATTGCCCGGACCCCCGCTGCACGGCAGGCGCCGCGCCAACAAAAAAAAAGCAACTACAACAAAGTGTAGTCACCTGGTCCGCGACCCGGCTTCATCAATAACACACCGTTCTGGTCTTTGTTCTTCTGGTCGGCACCTCCGGGGTCTCCGCTCCCTAATGAAGGAAACATCATAAAACGGCAAAAAACCACCCGGCTAATGATCCTAAAAGGATATTTATGTCATTTTTTGTTCTTTTTCCCATCGCTTAGGCGTGGCACAATACAAGAAACAGCAGTGAATTAATGGAAAATGAATAACATTAGAATTTGACAACCATGGATGTTGAATGCCTGAAAGAACGAATACTTTTTTTTTCTCTTTTAGTTAATTTTTATTAAAAGAAAATTAAATCTTCCCTAGAAGGGCTATAGATGATTGTGACAAAAGATCGCTTTCATACCATATTAATAAATTTACATCTACTCATTCATTCACCGTACTTACAATATACATAAATATAATATCACTCAGTATTGTCACCTCCTCGGCTAAGGAGAAGGAAACAATCATTTGGGAGATCCCCTACACTACTCCGTAGCAGTCAAGGCTGAGGGAGAGCCCGAGAGCCACAGACGCTCAGTAAGTGCGTGAAGACTGATCAGTGCCAGAACTCCCAGTGAGTAAATATTTACAAAATAACATGAGGCTACATTCGGTTTAATCTCCAAGTATGGCTGTAGGGATGGGTGATGGTTGAAAGTTATCACGATAAAGGATGCGTGACGAATATTATAAATTAATAATTTGTTTATGCGTAATTAATAAATTGGAATTTGGTGCATAACAGATAAGTACTGATGTAGGACTGGAAAGTGTCCCTTTTCTCTCTAGTCTCAAACAATCCTAACTACATGAAGCTGCACTACAGTATTGCAGTTTTTCATTACGTGATTCTCCTTGTCTAGAACGTTCGGTAGTATTCAGTAGTACTGTAGTAGGCATTGCTAGCAACTGTAATATAATAACTCTTTGAATCCGACTCCCCAGCGCAGGCGATGAGGAGAATCACAGATCGTTTTACCTGTTTTTACAGGAATGTAAGACTGCAGGCCCCCGTCTCATCTCAATATCTTCGGGAAGTTAAATCCAATACACCCCAGACTGTACTAGAATGCACATGATGAGGACAGATTGTTAACCACGTTGGTGAGTAACACTTGAAATCTTGTAAAGAAGACCTAATCCAGGACGTTTGGACTACAGGCAAAGAGGAGGTAGGGAAACAGTAAAAAACTAAAAACTGTTTATACAATAAAGTATTAGATTGGAAGAGAAGATATCAGATGTTATTTAATAAAACCTAAATTTACTTTTTTGATTCTGGAATGGTGTGATATTCACTGCCTTAGGAAGTTCAGCGAATAAAACAAATCCCCAGTAGTGCCTTCACAATAGCTTGTATTGTTTTTAAGGTTCACTCGGACCTGTTGGTAAGCTAACAGTCCTAAACAATAGCAACGGGAGGTCCCGAGGCGAAAGGACAAGTGTTCACAGAGGGGTAGGTGGGCTGGAATCCGAGGGTTGTGTAAAAGAAATCAATATTAGTGGAGGGTGAGCTGTGGGGCGGTTCTGAGCTATTTGTCCTACCCTTAATGACCCAAGTCTTAGCACCGCACTGTGCTTTCTTCTTCTTCACCACGAACGCCCTTCTTAATGTCCTCCACTCAACCTCCGTCTTCGCCATCACCCTCATCTGGGAAGATCTTTTCGCTTGGTTTATGATAAAAACAAGAAAGGAACATTGATTCCATGAATAAAATAATTCAAGAGAGGTACAAGTGCATTAATTGTGTTGTATGGTCTACTTTTAACATAAAATTATGAAGTGGATCTAAATATTTTAAGCATATTTTCTAAAATGCATCTCGAAATGGGGATTTTTTTTATTAATAATAATAGGATGTATAAAAAAACTTATGATCCATTTTGCGAGCTTTTAAAACCTCAACTCCCAGCTCAGAAACTACTTAATATTTAAAGTTCTTATTGTCTCCACGGTTAAGGATAATCTTAATTAAAGTCCAGAAAATAGAGGAGCCCACATGGAAGTCTTAGCACCTAAGCATGTATTTTTTATGTCTCTTCGATGTGCGAAATTAAATTCTAAAATACAATAAAATACTATAGAAAACATAATTATCTACTTAATAGAAAGAAATGGCATTAATAACTACAGTTCAAAGCATTACGTGTAACTGCAAAATTATATAATTTCTGAAAACAACGAAACCAAACATATTAAACAAAAGATTTAAAATGTCACATCTAGTTGTATCATATTTACTACCCGTATCTGGTACAACTCGATTTAATCCAAAACTGGTATAAGCTTCATAATTAAAAAATGCGAAAAAAACTGAAAGCAATGTCTAGGCCTTCGGTGGCATCCTTAATTATTGTAATTGCAATAAATATTGAAATTTCAATCGTGTTAAATTAAATTTTTGTAACTACTAAAATAATGGTATAAAGGTATTAAAATGAGTCTCATATAATACTTTTATATTTATATACAAATATATAGAGCTAACATATATTTTACTATGATCGTTTTTTATTCTAAATTATATATTAATTTTGGATTAATATCTCAGAAATTTACAATATTTTTTTTGAAAAAAAAATGCATTTAATGTGACTGAATATTCCTAGAATAAAATTCCGTGTGGTATTTTTAAATATCGTTTAAATGATTTTCGTGCAGTTAAGTTAGTCATTTTAATTTGCCTACGTGTCTACTAGTTTATATGATTTACTCTTTTAATTTAATTACTCTTTTATAATTAAATCTCCTCTAAAAGAATCAACTGCTAAATTTGTAAATAATAAGTTGGGAAGGTCGGGAAAAATTACGAAAGGCTACGACCTTTTGCTGCCGGCAATGATGAGTCATTATCGGGTTCATAACCTTCGATAACTGAGTCAGTCAATCAGGCTGTCAGTTCAATGTTAATTAATTGTCAGAGCCTCGCACATTTAGGATAAGTATTTAAATTGTGTGGTAATTGCAGCCCATTAACATTCAAATGATTTCTCATCGTTTCCTATACAAACATGATTCTCATGAAAACACGTCGCGACCTCACTCCAAATAAAAATAACCAAATATTATGTTATTATGTAGATTATTGTTTAAATGCTAATTGTTCTCTTTTTGGTCAATGTCAAAGCAGGTTTTAAACAAAATTATCGAGATATGTTCTGTAAAACCCAAAATATTCAATTTCTCTACTTTTTATATAATGTTTAAATACAAAAAAATTTTAATATCTGAGAGATGTCAAAATTCAGAGTGATTGTAATATAATACAGAAAATAAAATAATAATATATCACAATGATTACGTTGCATTAAGTTGCAATTAGCGTTGTATTCAGAGAGCTAGGAGGACCCAATATAATATTATTTATTTATTGTACCCAATTCTTCTATCCATAAGTTATCAGTATGTTTACTTATCTTGTCTTGGTAAATTGGTGCAAGTTCTGCGGAAAATTTACTAAGGTGTGGATCCACTAAATTTTGCGCTAATGTTTTTAAATGTGACAACTGTCATTTTCCGCTTAGGGCGCATCAGTAAAACTTGTTATTTGTTTAAAATCAGGAATACAAACAATGTTGTTTGTATGGTATCATATATATTTCCTTTACCTGCTCAGCTATATATGCAACAATTACAATAGTACGATTTCTGTCAAATCATGATGTTTTCAAGACACAGTTGTATGATATTTAATAAAATTTTAGGTCTGGTCTTGAAAGCTTGAGGAGTTTGTCTAGGGTCTTTTACGAAGGAGGATAAAAGCTGGTAGTTGGTATGAAATTTAATGTTGAGATAATTTTTTGCATTATGTTTTGCAGTACTTAAAAAATCCCCTTCAGAACTTCAGCCGGGGAAAGTCCCTGTAGTTGATTCGAAATTACCAATACATGACACATGCTTCAACTATTGGCTCTTAGCCTGAACACACCAACCACGAGCTTTTTTTCCTAAGCCATATAAGAGCATAGACGAACTCTCCCAGATATCAAAATTATAATAAATAGTATCCTAAAGTGTTGAAAAAAGTGATATTATATGGTAACCATAGTATAAAACTATAGAAGAACTGGACATTGATACATGCATAGCCGAGCAGGTTACAAGAATGGACATGACACCAAACAAATAACAGTCATTCCATGAGTTAAACAGCAAGTACCCAGATAACAGTCATTGAAATTTGAAAATAATAATACAAAATTTAAGCATACCTTACGATTAACTGCATTTTACCAATAAATATAAATATACTACTACATCAATCCCCCCAAGCTGCTCAAAGTATCTGTTTAATTAAGCTTACTAAAGCTGTACCTCGCAGAAATATATCAATTGTGGGAAGACAAAACGCCGTTTCTGTAAAGGGCCTTTTACACGAGTACGAATTCTGATCCGAACCTTGATCAATAAATCGCAGTTAGTACTTTGATTGTCTGTGACCACAGGAGGAGATTATCCAGAAACTGGCTCGCTATTTTACATAGTAACATTTTGTTAAGTATTGTTCAAATTGACGATTAATACTGGAGTAGGTGTATCGGGAAAGTAACCTTAACTTTGAAACCTTCTTATTCATTAGACTAGTATATTTGGACGACACGAGGAGCGTTGTTGACTCATTGATCAAAAATTTCCCAACATGTTGGGATTAAGTTTTTTGTTCAAGTGAGTTTGTTAAAGTTTCCGATCAAAAGCTTGCTCGTGTAAAAGGGCCATAAGAAACACAAATAAAGTGGATGAACAAGAGTGAATGGGAACAAACGCGCAGACTACTGCGGCCCCCGCCCGCTGACAAACGACCCACCTGGAGTACTGGACGTGGCTGAGTAAACTCCGGGAAAAGTTACGACTCCTAGCGACCTCCTTCCTGAGCTAAAAAAGCCCTCTGCTCCGTGTGAAGTGTGATCCCGAGGCGCCACTCGGAGTATTATTTTTGGCCTGGCAATCAAAACGAAACGGCAAAAGGTGTTTACATCGGCTCTGAGCGCGGCATTCCAGCGGTCAGGGGTCAGGTCTTTGCCGGTGTGGAGTCTTAGATCAGAAGACTTCCGACACAGCACACGACGGAGCCCTTTGCCGATCACTTGTCACGCAGATGACGTTCTCTATGAATTCACGAACGTAAATAATGTAGTTGGATATATGAAGTTATACTTAGCTTCTTTTGTAGGTTCAAAAGTGTGACTAACTCTGTCGTTTTCTTTGAGCTATTTAAAATTAACTATTCTTGCAATCAACTCCTGCTACAGAGCTATTTTCGCGATATACGCAGGAGATAACGAAAATGTGTTTTTCAATGTAGCGTATTTTCAACTTACGCAAACGAATTGAATGAAATATAATGCCTTTTTTCAGGAATTCATTTAATAATAGTGCTTGTTTATTGATTTAACTTTTTATACCTGAATAGGATACCTGGTTATGAAATAATCTATGAATTTATCACAACCATAATTCATTCCCGATTTATTCGTTTTTAAAGAAGATGAATATTTTTTGTGAAATGAAATAGAAGTTAGTTTTAAGGTTGATCAAAAATATGAGCCCCATCACCTTTATTAGTCAGTTTAGTCCAGTCACGTATAATGTATATCATTATACTTGTTTATTCAATATGTAATTTCTATAAAATAACAAAACCTGTATATAATGTAGTGATGCTACAGGAAATACAAAATAATTTGTAAATAGATTCACCTGAGGATCTGTAATTATATATAATTATCTGTAAATTTAAAGGGGCTATGAAAAAAAAAAAAAGTATGATTAATAACTAATTAATTGGCATAATACAGTATTCCCCAGTATATCAGTGGTTATAACTGTTACCAATGATTCAATGAGTAGGGGTTGTATAAAAACCGAAATAAATAAACTCAATGTCAAGTTAAATGTAGAACTTTCCGTTTAACATCATTCTACGAAAACCTTCCTGCTCATTCGAATCCGGACCACTCTCCTAGTCACTTAAAACGGCGATCAATTGTAAATATAAATTCATGCACTTGGAGTCCTAGTGCTTAGTAGCTCTGTGCGCCATTTTCACAGATGTCCTGAGGATCTGTGGCTCTCTTGTTCGCGCCCTGGTCTTCGCCACATTGTGAAACGGTCGGAGAGGGAGACTTCTGGCCTTTCCATTAGCTTGCTGGGGTAGCCTCTGTAATGCTGTGGCTCCGGGTGGAATGTGTATGTACATATTTTATGAATGTGAATTGCAGATAAGTATGAATGATTTTTTATATCCCAATTAATAGTGCAGCAAATGGAAATTGTAGTTTAACCAAACAAAAATAAATTAAACATAAATTGTACTAAATAAATAAAAAATAAATTTAAATTAAATAAATAAATAAAAGAAATGTTGAGTCCCCTGACCCTTTAATATACCAGTTTAATACCGATGTTCCCAAAAATAATTGTTAGACCTCACGTGAAGTTTTAATTATACTAAATGGGCGAAAATAGCTTGGGGGCCATCAACTAGGGCAATAAAGGGATGTCAGGATCAAACAGGAGTTCGATGGATCCTTTTTAGCTTTTTAGCCATTGGCCAGGGCTGAATAGCCGCAATAAGTCAAAGGGCCCTTTGGTCTTGCCCTCAAAGCACTTCTCTTAGCCCCGTCTCAATAAGGCTAATTTGTCGTAAAAGTTCAGGCTGCCTGTTTTTATTTTTGTACCGCTTCTCTTTCATATTGGCACAGCACCCTTCCTTGTCAAAGGTCAAAGACAATAATGATATTCAAATGCCCGAAAGAGCGCATCCATAAAGTGATTGGACTTTCAAAAAACATTAATGGATCGAAGCCTATACTCAATATATATAAGGCATCAATTCCACTAATTAGATTTTTTTTAAGTTCTAAATAACTGGGGGTTTAAACAATAAGAAAACCACTGATTTGACGAGGAAATTATAATAATTTTTAAAATAAAAAATTGATGTACGCAATAAAAAATAATTAGAAGAGGTGGGACTTCAATATACAAGAGAATAGAAAAAGATTATTCCTGAAATCCTTGAAAATATTTCTTTGTCTTTGTTTAGGTAAAAGTCTTGTTTGTTTTAATGATATTATTAGGATTTTAATACATTTTCTATAAGAAGACGGTTGATTTCAGGGAATGAGTGAGTTTTCTTTTAAAATACTCCATATGAGAGTGTTCATTGAGCAAGTATCTTGGGGTTACCATTGGACCTATTGAGGACACCTAACACGGTTTTTTAACTTTCCAAGTCTCTCCTCTCTCACCTGCGTAGGCACTTTTTTAGTTCACAGCTACTTTAGAGCACAGCCCCAAGCGTCTTGTGTTCTCTTAGTACAAGTTGTGCTTATGTGTTTATTTGTGAGTGGTTTTCAGACATCAGAAGCTGTTTATGCTGCTTTAATATTCACTTCCTTACTTCCTAAAATTCTATCCAATGATTACTACCCGGTAGGAGATTCCCACAGATGCTTAGGTAAGTAAATTGATTTTACATTAACATTATTTACTATTACATCACTTAGATACATATTGCAAAAATCCTCAAACTAGCGCGGATACAGTTTTTATTGTACTCATCTATTTTCAATATTTTTAAATTATTACAAGATAGTCCGATTTAACAAAAGAAAATAGCACTGCTTTCAGAATGTATGCTTTTGACCTGGCTACATGATTGTTTATATAGCGGTTTTCTCGGATAACTCAAAAATGTAATAAATTAAAGCAACCACCCAAAAAAATATTCAATCAGTCTTTATGATAAAAAAAAAAAATCCTATTTTATTGAATAAAGTAATGTATGTTTCTTAATTAATAATACCTATCATGTAATAGGTATTTATGAATTATAATTACAAATACAATGATCTAAAATTTAAAACTATACAAATTTAATAAGAATTAGAAGGTTAACAATTTGAGGTTATTATATAAATATAAAACCTCTTTATTAATGAGGTTCATTTTGGTGAGACTGGTAAACAGAATGTATATTTCTATGATATTAAAATTGTTTGGGAGCCACAGTGAAACCCTAAATTTTGCGATGAATCAGGCTACTTGACTTATTATATTTTTTCCACCTCTCTATCTATATTTCGGTTTAGTTTCCATTAAATCGTCATTTCGACCAATCATAATATATCAATACAAAATTCATAATATTTAGACTGTAGAGATCATTTTGGAGATTGGTAAAGGAATATTCAATTAAAACACGACATCTGAGCAACCAAGAAGAAAAAAAAATGCTAAATAAAAAAGTTTGTTTGTAATCTGCCATAAAGAAGGCGAAATGAAAGAAAGAAGTTTGGATATGAAAGAACAGACTGGGGAAGGGGGTGGGAGACCCGTGGGCAAATATTGTAGCTAGGTTATGAGATGTCGCCCCCCCCCCTATAGACATGCAGTTTGCTTTAGATTTAATGGCTAATTTGTCTTGGCCGCGGCCGCCGGTTGTGGGGTGGGTTACTTCAAAGGGCTTGGAGTTGGGGGAGAGGGCCTCGGGAATTTTTCATTCTTAGCCCGGCCCTTTGACTGAGAAAATCTTATTCAGATCCGGTCTCAAACCGTACTGTCACAGAGCAATTCCGGTTTCAGTCATTACTGACACCCGGACGGGATGTTTCGACAGCATACCTGTGAGGGGTGGGTCCTTGGATAAAACGTTACGTCCGGATTTCCCAGCTTCCTAGAATATTTATTGTGCTTGAAATACCAAAGCGAGCTTTGTTAGGCTACTGAGCCTTTGTCCTACAATTCTGCTATGGAGTCGTATAAATGTGAAAGCTTTACTCTACCACGCCACGAATTATACTGATTAGTGTATATAGATTATTAGAAAAATCAATCATCGATAAATATGGAATGAAATTGTAATGTGAAAAAAACATGGTTCGTTTCGCTAACTATCAAGCACCCATAGAAGCTAAAGCAGATTTAATGTTCTTATTTTAGTAATTTTTTAATGATCGAGATGGATTCATAAGAACAAATTAATTAAAAATGTTATTCTTTGTACATCATAAGATGAAAGGGGAAGATTTTACATACTGAATTGTTTTCTCAATGTCTAACTAAATTTGATGATTGATATGGGGGTATTATATTATATGGGGCTACAGTTTATTAACTCACATGTAGTAATTATTTTACAACATAAATTTTGAAGGTACTGCTACTATGTTTAGCAACATCGAAATGACAAGTGAATATTAATGGGAGTTTTAAATATGATCTTCGAGAGCAACAATTAATATTGCATATTGTTATTCTAGGTCAGCAAGGCTTTTATTTCATATTTACCCAAAAGGACAGGTACACATTTTTTGTTTAAAAACAAAGCCAATTTTTCAATTTTATTTTATAGGCAGCATTTTAATTTTTCATTTTTCATTTTCATGTCCAATGGAAAACAGAACTTAAATTAACGAAGTCAATTGGAATAATATTCATGCTCCATCGTGTGGCAACCGACTCATGCATGGTCCAGTCCCAAATAGTTAACTATCTCAGCATTGCACACGACATACGATTGACATAAAATGCTTAAGGGACACTCAAAATTGCCAAAAACAGAAAAGTTGAATGCGTACATTACTGAAACACAGATATACTGAGATGCAAAAAAAAAATCCTACGGCCTGGCAATTCAGAGATTTCAATCTAAAGTAGTCCGGCTAATAACAGTAGCACCACCGCACACTGCGCAGAAACCTACAAGTTTCAAACCCACTAAAGAGAAGCTGGATAGCTAGATTAGCTGTTAAGATAACCGGCGAATCTCAGACACATTTATGTTGGGGTCACTCACTGGATGTCCTTCACCCTCACGCTGTCACAGAGCATACTCAGGCCTACTCTGCTGTATGGTGCACCGCTTTTTCGCTATCTGACGTATACAACAGCTCGGCGACTCCAACAATTCCAAAACGGTATACTGATGAAAGTGGTCAGAGGTACTTCATTCGATCAGCGGAGCAGCAGTGAGCTTCACGAGATCTTTGATCTGCCTACGGTGGATGAGTTCATCCAACGTAGACATATCAAATTTTTCGACTCCCTGCAATATTTGACAAACCCGGTGTTTAACACGATAATCCCCGCTCCGTTCCCCCATCGATGGCAGGACGCTGTCACGGCTGGAACGCTTTAGTCTTAGGTTCTAGGTATAGGTTTTAGTGTTAGTGTTTTCCACGGTCGCAAGCTGAAGGTGAGCCTCATCACCTAGTGAGTGTATGTGTATTGGGCTTATTAACAACAATCTGAAGGTATGATATTTTATGCACTCCTTAATATGCATCTGCGAATGCAGCACGAGGAGACAACTGTAGTTCCAAATTTATTTATTTATTTTTGTCATTGTATATATATTATCAATAAAGAGGTTTTGAAAAAAAAATAATGCTGTCACTCGGGAATAAACAGCCACTGCTAGGTAAAAGATAATGGTTTCCGCTTGGACTCTCAAAACATTACTTGTTGACAAAATGATTTTTTTTTTTAGAGACAGTGTCTAGGAGAAGAAAAAAAACTTTTCATCTAAAAAGTACAGATCGAGTGACTAAAGAATGTAGAAAGGACAATAATTATAGTTTGAATGACAATAAGACAGTAATAAGAATGAGCTGGCGATTGTACGGCTGATAATAGAGACCCCTTTCCTCCGATCTCGCCGGGCTGAATGGTGATGTGTGCTGTACGAGGTCCAACTGGTTGAATAGCTCGTC
This sequence comes from Acanthosoma haemorrhoidale, assembly GCA_930367205.1. NCBI lineage: Eukaryota > Metazoa > Arthropoda > Insecta > Hemiptera > Acanthosomatidae > Acanthosoma > Acanthosoma haemorrhoidale. Next base: position 79,318,827 of record OV884015.1, on the reverse strand, counting down.
AATGTCCTCATCGCATGTCATCATGGATCCTACAATAATTCCCGATGATTAGCCCTCAATGGGGTGCCAGATTTCCTGTGCAATCAGCCGGACATGAAGTATTTAGGCCTACGGGCCTTGAGGAGCCATCTGCAGCTGGACGTTTAAAGAACAATGCCGTGTCATCTGCTGTATCAATTCCAGAAGAAAGGAGTCATATACACGCTGTCGATGATACGCAGAGGAATAATTCATTCCAATCTCTAATTAATGACATATCATCAGCTCTTTGAGTACAGTGATACGCCACTATACTGCCATCAGTTACAAATGTATGACAACCCAACCGGAACAAAGCCAGTATAATTTTAATGAACAGACTATTCGGAGACGGTAGCATTTAGCGAAAATTGCCAGAGATAGATGGCTGTGCACGGTTTATATGTGTTTATATCTGAACAATTAATGTTCGAATGAAAAACCAATTATGTCACTTAAAATGTTATATTGGCACTTGGCACTTTTCATTAGCCTTGTTAGGTTTTTGAGGATAAAGGATCGTTAGCCAAAAGCACTCCATTTGTCAATTTAATAATCACTACATGCTAGTTTATTTTGAGGACATCCTTAAGCGTCACAGCAGGTTGTCGGAGATGAGATGGAAGTATCAATCAAGCATTAGTACAAGGAGTTCTTGAAAATAATATATGATATATAATTTAGAAAAACGTTTTGTGCCTAACGATTCAACTAAAAAGAATATACATAAAGAGAGGAAAAGAGGGAGACAGAGTGAGATGTGCCAAGGAAGACTTAAAATAATGGTTTGGAGAAGAGTCATGGATAGTAAGTAGTGAATGTCCTATGAAGATCATTACAGGCTGGTATAACATGATTTATTGTGACATTCACTGCACATTCTCTGGTCGACGAAGGGGCTGAGGAGAGTAAAACCCTTTATTTACAGACATCTAAGTTTTTTACCTTTTTTTTTAATCCGGCAGCTTCGTCAGCAGATCTCACTAATACCGACCGAACTCCACTACTGTGCGATATGAACTCTCGTTTATAAGTTAATGTTTCCGAAGTCCATTGGGCAATTACAACGTATGTTGCATGTACACATTCCATTTAACAAAGATGCTATATGTATCGATTCATAAATATCAACATTGCTACAAAAAAAAAACTAAAAATACTGCTAAAAGTAGAACAACAACAAAAAATATTGCTATAAAAATAACAACTTTATTGTGATAAAGTTACAATCTGCCTCATTGGGCAATATGTAATTGTGATAAATGTTTTCATCTATACCATATATACAATATTCATTCACTCGCTTATTCATGCAGTATATATAAAAAGGCCAGATTCCTCCCAAATCCACATGGTTGTCACCTTCCTTGCGGGAGGAAGCGGGAGTCTTTGGAAGTCAAGAGCGCGAGTGAAAAAAAAAATTACTAAAGTTATGATTTAAAATTAATATGAAAGCATAATGAGCTGTGAATATCTATGAATGCCTTTCTTAGGTGCTAGGTAACGTTTATGACAGTAAACTCTAGTTCAGTCGCATTTATGAATGTTATTAAATTCTGTAGAGTAATTAGATTCTAAAACATATCCCAAGTTCGTGTGTTAGTATAATTTAACTATCGCAATAATGGTATAAGCCTTTACCCACAATTTCCCCATAGTTAATTACACAGTACACACGGTGTTGTAAATCTAATTTACAAGATATCCAAAATTACGTTTAGAGATCATAAAAAGCCAATGTCTCGTGAGTAATTGTGAAAAGTTTCCGACCTAACAAAGCTTTTATTTCACTAGCTTTTATTTATTTTATTATCATCTTCATGTTGAGGTCGGAAACTTTTCAGACCACCTGTGTATTAGCATACAAACTCAAAAGTAGTGTTTCTAACACGTTCACTTGATCGGTTCTGTTCGTGAGAATTTTTAACTGCTGTTATACATAAACATTTACCTAAGAGAAAATTGTCATTAATCTGCTTTGTGGTATTTAGTATTTATAGCCCAAAAAACGCCCAATATGTACATACTCTTGTAAAGTGCGTTAAGATCTTTTATTTAATACCATGTACAATAAAACCTAAGGTGTGGGTAGAAAATATAATTCCTTCAATATGGTCTGGTTGTGAGCGCCTAGGCTGTATATAACCTTCATTTGAATAATAAATAAATTAAAGCACACACCTTGCCTATAAAATAAAGATAATATAAGCCTCATGGTGAACTCAGATAGATAGGATTGTTCCTTCAAGGAAAAGACAAATAAGTTCTATATCTATGCATCTATTTACAAAATGTTTACAGTAATACTATTTTTATTTTGGCTTCATGGGGATATTAGATGAAACCAACCTTCAAAATATTATTTTTTGTTGTAAAACAGGCAATGAGCAAACAAGCAATCATGGTTTAAATGATTTTAAGAAAAGTTTTAATGACTTTGTGCGAGTTCAAACTATAAAAATAAACGGAAAAAAGCGTATTATTATTTAGGCCTATGAGATTTTTGATTTGTAACCCAACTCAATATAATAGAAAAATATCGTTGTTTCTTTATTACTAATTAATCAATTAAATGATTATCTTTCATTATTTTTATGGAGTTGAAAATATGTTTTGTGCAGTTGGGTGATCTAACGTAATCTCGATATAAAATTTCTTGCTTATTGGTCAAAACATAAAGTTACTGATACCTGTAAAAAACTCCACGATACTCTATAAAATCTAAAAAAAAAGAAAAGACATGAATACTCATCCTCGAGCCAAGTAGTTTTAAAGTGCATGTTAAAAATAGATTGAAAATATTTGCTTTATGAGTGTAGTGGAAATATAAATTATCCACTTTATTCTTGATTCAATTATCAATAGTTTAAAATTAATCAAGTTGACGAGGGGGGGGGGGCTAGTGAAGCAGAGACCCGGTGTAATGAATGGTTAACTTCCAGACAAACCAGGTCGATAGTTGTGACCAGTTTAAATTACTTGTTGGCTGCAATATCGCCTGGACAGGCAGCGTCACTCAGCGGGCACGGAAGAGGACCTGAGTGACAAGCCCCTGCCACTATCACTCAATAGCATTAAAGACCTTTAATTTTCTTAGTTAGATAATTTTAACTACAGTATAAATTCCTAAGAATAAGAACAAATTCGCGTAGAGGTACTAACATATCCCGACTATATGATACCATTGTCATTGACTTTATAAGTATTAAAATAAAGCACTAAAAGGTTTTTTGAAAATTGTAAGAGTAGCAACAATAATTTAGCAAAAAGTACTGTTCATAACGTTTTTATCACAATAAAGATTTAAAAAAAATTATTTGGGTAAATACCCTAATGGGTCATTGGTTTAAAAAATTAGAATAACTGAATATACTATTCTGTTCTCGGTACGTAAAGTAAATAACTGTACGAAAATACGATGTTTCCAATTCGTCTGGACAACCTTATTCTTTGCAATGGCTACAGAATTAAGAAAACCAAACTCTCAATTCTGTTATTTATAAAACTATTAAATAATAAAAATTGACTTATTGAGAGGGATAAGGGATAAAGAGTGAGAGAAGGAGAGAGAGAGAGAGAGAGAGAGAGAGTGAGAGAGAGAGAGAGAGAGAGAGAGAGAGAGAGAGAGAGAGATATTACGTCTTACGACCACTTCACTCACTTTCCAATCCTTTTACAGTAGCGTATAATCGCATTTAAATGAATTCAACATATCTTTTTTTTTTTTTTTTTCTCCTTAGCCCCTTTAAATTTCTAGATAATTATATAGAATTATAGATCCTTAGGTGAATCTATTTACAATTTATTTTGTATTTCCTGTAGCATCACTACATTATATACAGGTTTTGTTATTTTATATAAATTATATAATGAATACACACGTATAATGATATACATTATATGTGACTGGACTAAACTGACTAATAAAGGTGATGGGGCTCACCTTTTTGATCAACCTTAAAACTAACTTACATACTAATTCTTATCCTAATTTTTCCCTTACAGTCTGTTGCCATCGATGCGGGAGGGGTGGTGGGGTCATATATATCCCAGGCAAATACTTATAAAGTATGCTATTTATATTATTGCCCTATAAAAATTGATTTATTGATTAAACAAAAAATTAAATACTAATGAGAGTGAAAGTACAGAGAAACATAGGTGTAAATAGTAGGTGTTTTTTCATATCTCAAACTGACCAATTTCATCAAAAAAATCTATTTCTGGCTTATGCTCTTGGGGTGTGTACTTAACGAGATAGAGAGAATGTGTTTACACTGACCAAGTACCCTATCCTTACCTAGTGATCTATTAAATGCATATATGTTCACATCCTAGATTAGCAGAAGGAATGACAAACATCTACACCATTATATATATCGAGGCCAATCTCCCGGCCGACTCAACCGAAGCTACAAGACCCCATCTACCTGTTTAAACAGGGTCGACCTTCCGGCCGAGAGGCCGACTTATTTCAGGCCCCTGCCGGGGCGGGCCAGGCTTTCGCCTGGCCGACTACAGACCATTGCCTAGGTACCCCTATATATTCCACCCTCGGTAGACTCTCACTACTTTCCCGATTCCACCCACCTCCTTTAGGCATTCCACACCCTATATCCTTCTCATACATCCTTCAAATGGGGGACTCCCCTTAGTGAAAGGCACTCATTAGCCCAAAATAATTTGCCTTTATTTTTCCCACATCCCATTTTTATAAGTTTGAGAGCTAAGGAAAAAAAAAAAAAAAAAAAAAAATTATATTCGAGGTAATGTTTCCATGGATTCACATAATTTATTACTATAATTCAGAACTGTAAGAAAAGAACTACTCTGAAATCTGGTTCTCTGGAAGTAACTACAGAACTACAGAACTACTCTGGTTCTATCGAAGTAAGGAAATAGTCAAGAGAAAATCATAAACGAAAAGAAGAATCACCAATTGAGTAAGTATCGTTGCGAAGGTAAGTTTTTATATTTTTAGACACATATTAGTAAGGTATTGGATACCTGATGGCATCATCTAATGCCAAGCAGAGTGAAGTCCTTATTATTGTTTCATCAGTCTATTGAATGCCATCTCTTACAAACCATATTTCCTATCGCTATATTTTTAAACGTTACGACAATCATACAATAAGAAAGGACTACTAAGTAGGCTAGTTTATAACATGTAACGTTTACTAGGAGCTGTATGTTATATATCATGTATATATATATACATTCCTGTAAGATTTACACCCTATATCCTTCTCATACATCCTTCAAATGGGGGACTCTCCATAGTGAAAGGCACTCATTAGCCCAAAATAATTTGCCTTTATTTTTCCCACATCCAATTTTTATAAGTTTGAGAGCTAAGGGAAAAAAAAAAAAAAAAAAAAAAAAAAAAAAACGAGGTAATGTTTCCATGGATTCACATAATTTATTACTATAATTCAGAAATGAAAGAAAAGAACAACTCTGAAATCTCTAGTTCTATTGAAGTAAGGAAATAGTCAAGAGAAAATCATAAACGAAAAGAAGAATCACCAATTGAGTAAGTATCGTTGCGAAGGTAAGTTTTTATATTTTTAGACACATATTAGTAAGGTATTGGATACCTGATGACATCATATAATGCCAAGCAGAGTGAAGTCCTTATTATTGTTTCATCAGTCTATTGAATGCCATCTCTTACAAACCATATTTCCTATCGCTATATTTTTAAACGTTACGACAATCATACAATAAGAAAGGACTACTAAGTAGGCTAGTTTATAACATGTAACATTTACTAGGAGCTGTATGTTATATATATACGGACCCGTATGGATCATGTATATATATACATTCCTGTAAGATTTACTAGGAGCTATTGGTATATAGAATATACAAATGCCAAAAATGTTTGTTTAATGATCCAATATATATAGCTCCTTTGCAAAAAAAATGGGGTATTCTTACTCCCGGAACTATGACGACATATTTTTTTATTTTTTTTATTTCAAAACCTCTTGATATTTTTTACAACGAACAAAAATTTTTGATTTGCAATTTTCTCCTCTTTCTGCGATGCATTCGAAGGAGAGCATAAATATTATATAATTTTAGATTGAACTAAAACCTATACCTAGAACCTAAGACTAAAGCGTTCTAGCCGCGACAGCGTCTTACTATCGATGGGGAAACGGAACGGGGGTGATAGTGTTAAACACCGGGTTTGTTAAGTATTGCAAGGATTCGAAAAATTTGATGCTATGCTGTCTACGTTGGATGAATTTATCCACAGTAGGCAGCTCAAATATCTCATGAAGCTCACTGTTGCTCCGCTGCTCGAACGAAGTACCTCTGACCACTTTTGTCAGTATACCGTTTTGGAATTGTTGGAGTTTCTTAGCTGTCGTATACGTGAGATGACGAAAAAGCGGTGCACCATACAGCAGAGTAGGCCTGAGTATGCTCTTGGAGATCGCAGTGATAGATTGGGGGAAGTCACTAAATGCTTAAGCCGGTAAGACTTCGTGCGAGTATGCTTCAACTGCTAGTTTTTAACCTGTAAGATTTACTAGGAGCTATTGTATAGCAGAATATACAAATAGCTCCTTCACCAAAAATCTTTAGATATTACAGGGAGATTTATTCAAGAGTGCGATGTAAAAAGCATCCAATTTTTTTTTTTTTTTTTTTTTTTCCCAGCTCTCTAGGTCGAATTTAGGATGTGGGAAAAATATAAAATATTTGGGGTGATAGGAACCTTGTACTAGGAGTACCTGCTTGAAGGTGGTGTGAGAGGAGTTAGGAATGGGGGAATCCTCGGTGGAGGTTGGTTAAGTCGGTACAGTAGTGAGAGTCTACCGGTGGCTGGGCCTAGAGTCTCTCTAGGCATGTAGTGTGGTCGTTGTTAGTCTGATATCAGAGTGAGGGTGCCCCTTAGAGGCTTGTTGTCAGTGGGTCAGCGTCGTGATGTCTATCATATTCTCTGCTCTACCCGATCTTGCGAGTTGCCATCGTGCCGGTAGCGGTGGTGGTTTCATATCTCGGAAGAGCGGGTTGATATTGTGCTTCATCGAGTCGAAGAATTTGATGTGTCTTCGTCTGATGACCTCAGTGATTTACTAGGAGCTATTGGTATACAGAATATACAAATAGCTCCTTCACCAAAAATCTGTAGATATTACAGGGAGATTTATTCAAGAGTGCGATGTGAAAAGCATCCAATTTTTTTTTTTTTTTTTTTTTTTTTTTTCCCCGAAGCTCTCTAGGTCGAATTTAGGATGTAGGAAAAATATAAAATATTTGGGGTGATAGGAACCTTGTACTAGGAGTACCTGCTTGAAGGTGATGTGAGAGGAGTTAGGAATGTGGTAATCCTCGGTGGAGGTTGGTTAAGTCGGTACAGTAGTGAGAGTCTACCGGTGGCTGGGCCTAGAGTCTCTCTAGGCATGTAGTGTGGTCGTTGTTAGTCTGATATCAGAGTGAGGGTGCCCCTTAGAGGCTTGTTGTCAGTGGGTCAGCGTCGTGATCTCTATTATATTCTCTGCTCTACCCGATCTTGCGAATTGCCATCGTGCCGGTAGCGGTGGTGATGTCATATCTCGGAAGAGCGGGTTAAGATTGTGCTTCATCGAGTTGAAGAATTTGATGTGTCTTCGTCTGATGACCTCAGTGATTTACTAGGAGCTATTGGTATACAGAATATACAAATAGCTCCTTCACCAAAAATCTGTAGATATTACAGGGAGATTTATTCAAGAGTGCGATGTAAAAAGCATCCAATTTTTTTTTTTTTTTTTTTTTTTTTTTTCCCGAAGCTCTCTAGGTCGAATTTAGGATGTGGGAAAAATATAAAATATTTGGGGTGATAGGAACCTTGTACTAGGAGTACCTGCTTGAAGGTGGTGTGAGAGGAGTTAGGAATGTGGGAATCCTCGGTGGAGGTTGGTTAAGTCGGTACAGTAGTGAGAGTCTACCGGTGGCTGGGCCTAGAGTCTCTCTAGGCATGTAGTGTGGTCGTTGTTAGTCTGATATCAGAGTGAGGGTGCCCCTTAGAGGCTTGTTGTCAGTGGGTCAGCGTCTGATGACCTCAGTGATTTACTAGGAGCTATTGGTATATAGAATATACAAATGCCAAAAATGTTTGTTTAATGATCCAATATATATAGCTCCTTTGCAAAAAAAAATGGGGTATTCTTACTCCTGGAACTATGACGACATTTTTTTTTTTTTTTTTTTTAATTTCAAAACCTCTTGATATTTTTTACAATGAACAAAAATTTTTGATTTGCAATTTTCTCCTCTTTCTGCGATGCGCTGATGCATTCGAAGGAGAGCATAAATATAATATAATTTTAGATTAAAGTTAAAAAGTCAACAGATATACAACACTAGGTGATGAGGCTCACCTTCCGCTTACAACCGGGAAACTAAAAAACTAAAACCTATACCTAGAACCTAAGACTAAAGCGTTCTAGCCGCGACAGCGTCTTGCTATCGAGACGCAGTGATAGATTGGAGGAAGTTAATAAGTGCGCTAGCCGGTAAGACTTCGTGGGAGTATGCTTCAACTGCTAGTTTTATCCTGTAAGATTTACTAGGAGCTATTGGTATATAGAATATACAAATAGCTCCTTCGCCAAAAATATTATATTTATCGATCCATTGCATACAGAACCACCATTCACCAAAATTCACCAAAAGAACTTCAAAAATATGTTGCTATTATTATATAGAAATGTTTCATAATCAACGAGAAAGAAAAAACTTTTATTGATAAAGTTTTGTTTATTTAATTATTTGTATATTTAATTATCAAAGAGAACCTTTTAATTATCCGTAGTTTTTAATGAGATATTTCTGACAAGGAGAGTTTAAACTAAGGATTAGAGATAATTTGTTTATAAATGGGTATCTAAATAAAACTAACTTCTTAAGAAACAATAAATTAAATATTGTCAAGGGAATCTTGTTTGTAGCAGGATGCCACTCAAAATAGTTCGATAGTGGTGGATTGAGAGGACATAAGATATTTATAAAAACAGGTTTTGAAATGAGCGATCGAAGGAAGCCGTTCTGCGAGCAGGATTTTGAGTTTAGGAGATTTTATGTACGGTAGGGATTTGGTGGGTATGACTTAGTAGTGGTCTGGAGGAAGTATTTGTGGTCTGGTCAAGCGGGGCCATTCTGACTCGGTGGAGCACGAGAGTCTCAGCATCTCAAAGATAAATTGCAGGGAACAGTTCATAAGATTAATTTTTCATGTAAGTTAACCCATTTTTATAACCGACTCAAGTCTACATGTGACCATAGAATCAACCGAGATTCCATATTAAAAACTATGGATACTTAGATACTTTGCTGATACAAAAATGTTAGATTTGTAAACTTTGCACCAGTTTTATTCTCTATCGTTGGTCCCTATAGAGTATATTTCTATATAATAGTGGTGTCATTAATTATTACAGAGTGGTTTTTGTAGGGCTCCAGTCTCTTCAGGTTGCATCAAGCTCCTTGGATAGAGTGGGGCGATACCTTTCCACTACAAACAAAAAGGTAACGAAGCCTTGGCCAGGACCTCCTGGGTGGCTTGGAACACTGGCCAAACATACAGACAAACCACATATTTACAAGAAAACTTTTTTTTGTATAAAGTTTTCCTACAAGAACTAAATGTTTACTACTGCCAAAGTCAAGGCTTGTTGATTCAGTATCCGAGATACTGGTAGCAAAAATATTTTAGCTCATTTGGTAAATTTTACACATAGTAAATACATTGATTTTATCCTTTAGAAATTAGTATTTTAGCTGTAGGTTTTTGGCTTTCCTGCATGTAAATAAATAAGTATAAATTTAATTTTTAAGTATTACGTAAAACTTTGGAAGATATTATTTAAATTTCTACTGGTCTCTACGTCGATTTCTAAAAGTTTATAACAATAATTTTCATTGTAATTTGAACTTTTATTAAAGCCAGAGAGGATCTTTTTTTCAGATTTGGAAAAATTAAATTTTAAAAATGAATAAATAGAATTTATTTGTTATTTGCAATTTACAAAGAAAAGGTTTATTATTATTCGCAATTATCTAATAATTTAAAAGAGCGTATTATTTTTGTTACTTAAATAAAGAATAATTATTGTATTTGTTTTTTTCCACTCAACATTCGAATTATTGGAATTATTCGAATAACAAATAATTTATCTGGGATATTACATTTAACTTTAGAAGTAAAAAAATATTATGTTTTATATAATTTCTTCAGAAAGCAAAAAGTTTGTTTATGATAAATATTGCAATCCATACAAGTATGGATGTACTCAATTGGTTCCATGAAAATAAAAAAAAAATGTAAATAAAAGGGGCTATGAAAGAAGAAAAAAAATAAAGAAAACATAATAAAATTAACAAATATCGAATTAGAACAAATAATAAATAATAACAAAATATTCGTTAGTTATATTCAAATAATTTCCAATAATTTTATTCCAATAGTGTCCAACTCTGTAGGTGATACTACTTTGAATTTATGAGCGTTATTTCAAGATTCTAACTAAATGTTTCATAGCCAATGAAAGAATTCAAGCTTTCTGTGACGGCTTTAATCTGAGTAGACTCCTGTACTCTGAAGTATAAGTTAATGATCGTCAACTAAAAACGTGATGGTAAAAGGAAAGAGGTTGAACGTAATCACAGATCGAGAGTTGTCACAAGACTGTTTTTATTTGAGCCTTTTAAAGTCTCTCTATATACATTCGGGATGTTTACATCCCGATGACTTGAGGATTAGGCTGGCTGCCTACAATGTCCGAACCTTAACTCCTCCCTGCCAGTTTACGCATATCTCTTCGTAAACGCCGAGGTCCGGCGCACGCAGCACACAGCCAGTAATCCCTTACATCACGCTTACGGTCTAATATATTCATAGTCCGTACCAAACAACAGAACCCAAAGAAAAGAGATAATACAGAAATAAAACAATAATAATAATAATAAAATATAATACATTCGCCCGTGCCCGGCGGCTGCCAGTTAAAAAAAAAACAATGGAACTTATACACAATATAAAGTATGAAAACAAAAACTCTCTCTGAGCTTCACTTGTGAAGTATATGATTCCGGATCAGTTGCTCCGTATCGGATCGAGGGCACACCATCTTACGCACATTCAACATCCCCCCCCCCCCCTGTGGCGGGAGTTTCAACTGTTCAATGTGAACGGTTCGCATCTTCTTTGAGGAGGTCATGCTCTCGATGGTCACGAGATTATGTTCCCGAATTATGATGACCTTAAAGGGCCCCTCATACCGAACAAGTTCCTTACTACGATTTGATACGACTTTTCTGTACACAACGGTCCCTATCGATATTACCCTACGGTGGCGATCCCGCACCTTCAAATTTGCCCGTGCCTCGGGCTTAGATTTCTCGCGCATAATCTTATCGCGTACCTTGTGCCTCATCTTTCCGAGCTGTATGTGGGTGTTATGGAGCTGTGCCACCATTCCCACATCCACCACCGTCTCTAGCCAGTTCCTCGGTCTCACTCGTAATTCGAACAAAATTTCGAAGGGTGCTAACCCCGTCGTGGCGTGTATCGAGTGGTTGTATGCCGCCACCGCCATGGGCATCGCTACGTTCGCCGACAGGCCTTTATTTAACTGATACACGCGTAAGTGGTCGCTAAGGGTGCTGTGTAACCTTTCGATGGTTCCCCTGCTCTTGGGATGCCCAGGGGTATTAAAATGCCATGCCACATCCCGTTTTTGCATTTCGGCTCTCACGGTCGCATTGTCAAACTCCCGTCCCCCGTCCGACGAGATCCTCTCCGGTATGCCGTAGAATTGAAACCATGTGTTGAGGGATTGTAATATGGAATCTGATGACTTGTCCCCCACCGCATAGGCCATAGCCACCTTGCTAAATGGGTCGATAATAGTGACCCACTTAAAACCCCGCCACGTGAAGGTGTCCACTTGAATCTCCGTCAATGGTGCTTCTGCCGTGGGTGATTCTTCCTGGCGTCCCTTCGGGGGATGTCTATCATATGTTGTCTTCCTGCAAACTTCCCATGCTCCGATTACCTCCTGAATGGTCCACTGCATTCCCCACCAAAAATAGCGCCTTCGTAGTGCTTGCGCCATGTCTTGCCCACTGCGGTGGTTAGTTTTCCCTTGGTGATACGCCAGTGTTACCTCGCGTTTCTGCTCCTCATCACGCAGGGTCTGGACCACGGAAAGACACCGAATGAACGAGCGATCCACCCCAACAGCTCTTTCTGCCACAGCTTTTTCATTTTTCCCACACAGTCGTGTTGCCCACAAATAAATGGTGTGTTTTGCCACGTCCTTGAGAGCCTGACAAATTTGATCTCAAACTCCCGGTGGTGACCAAATCGTTGCGATCTGACTCCTGCCGTACGTACTATGGAGTATTTCCAGAGTACCCGATGTTTGAGTTTTCCAAATGATCTGCCTCGTTACCCTTGAGGAGGATTCTTTGATATTGAAGAGGTCGGTAGTCCGTATGTATTCGATACCTTCTGCCAAATACATACGGACGGAAGTGCCCAATGGCCCACACTATCCCGAGGAGTTCTCGTTCCAGAACGCTGTACCGCGCTTCCGTGTCCGTCAGGCGTCTGCTCGCGTAAGCCACTGGTCTTTCCCCGTCCCCACCTTCCTGTGACAATACTGCCCCCAAGTAGGGCTGCCATCCGTCCGGGTTTCCCCGGATTTGTCCTAGTTTTGAAGACGTCCGGGGAGCGTCCGGGCGGGGTTTAAATTGTAGTCCGGGTGCAACCCGGACTATAATAAAAGTCCGGGTTTTCGATCAGATCCGTTCCCATAATTTATGTAAATAAAAACTATGGATTAGGTATTTCACCGCACGCGCTGCCAACGCTATTTTACTACGCGAGCGGCGAGCGGGGGTGGGGCGCGCTTGACCGACGCATGGCGTGATCTGGCGAATGGCGAGCGCGAGCGATCTATTTAGCTGCGTAGCAAAATATTAGATGTGTAGACGTGTGTGGCGATTCTTAGTATATAGGAAATCACCCTATACGCTATTGCAGATATATTATAGACAAGGTAAATAACATGAACAAAAGTAAATTATTATAAATCTTTTAGCAATAAAGAAAACGCAATAAAGAATTACCAAAACATTAAAAGCATCATTATTTGACATAAATAAACACAAATTAAAGACTGATTTAATTTAGTTCAATAGAGAACTACAGTATTTGTTTCAGTGTTTATTTATTTGGGTACATTAAGTGTTACCAAAAAGTTCAAATTAATAATGTAGTAATTTAAGTTTAAAATTTGAAGACATTTTAATGTTATTACTTTAAAAGTTGCCAAATAATTAAGAAGTATAGTTTTATTTGATTTAAATATTGATTTAATTTAGTTACATAGATCTATGGATGAAAACGACAAATTGTGTTTTCTTTCTTGAAATATAAAGCAAAATGTAAGGCTGTTAAAATTGTTCCTTAGTATAAGTTATTATAAATTTCTGAATTTGATTTAAGATTTAAGTTGTTTTAAAACTAAATATTGTAAATTGTATGGAAAAATAAAAAGTTAAACAAGTTTTCATTTAATTTTATTAACTGAGTAACTAATATTGGGTTTGTTTATTTTTTATTTAATACCTAAGCTAAGAAGGTTAAAAAATAAAGCAAAATTAATAACTTGTCGTCACAAGAACGATTAAACACACTATTTCATGCAACAAAAGAGGCTTCAAATCAAAGTTTTCTTCTATCCAGTACGGAGTAAAATATATTTTAATCAAGATGTAAGTGAATGAAAAAAAGTTTTGAAATGTCCGGGGTGATAGCTCCAAAATCCGGGGAACTTACGCTTCCGGTCCGGGGAGCAGGTTTTAGAGATGGCAGCCCTACCCCCAAGGCATAGTCGCTTGCGTCGGTGGTGATCGTGAAATCCTTCTCGAAGTTAGGGAAAGCCAAAATCGGTGCCTCCTGCAAACGTGCCAAATATTTGCGGATATTTTGCTCTATGAGTGGCGTGATCATTATCCGTGCTCCTTTTCGTAATAAGTGATTAATTGGTACCATATATTCTGCCTTGTCTGGCACAAAACGGTGGTTGTAATTTAGCGAGCCGAGTATCTCCGAATCCCTTTTACGTCTTTTGGCACCTCCATTTTCTTGATCACTTCTACTTTCGTCGAGTCTGGTTGAACCCCTTCCTGTGAGATTGTGTGCCCTAAAAAACTAATCTGCTCCTGCCCCAGTGACGATTTTTCTATTAATAGTTTCAACCCGAAATCTCTTAATCTCCTAAATACGTTCCGGAGGTGTTGAATATGTTCCGATTCCGTTGGGCTGAAGATAAGCAGGTCATCCATGTAAATTTGGCACATATTTTCGTCCATTCCTCTCAGAGGTACGTCCATGAGACGCCGAAAGGTTATTGGAGCATTTTTGAGACCAAACGGCATTCTAGTGAACTCAAAATGCCCTTTCAAACGAGAACGCCGTTTTATGTTGGTCATGCGCCGCTAGCTTGATCTGATGGTACCATGCTTTTAGGTCTAATGTGCTCAAAATTTTCCCACAGTTGAGTCTGTCTAGGATCTCTTCGAACCGCGGTATCGGATATTTTTCGTCCAGGGTATTGTCGTTAAGTTTCCGAAAATCCGCCATGACTCCGTATTTTTCCTCACTTTCTCCCGGTCGACACTTCTTTTTCATTGCCCACAAAGGACTATTATACGGAGACGTGCTATCTCTGATGATACCTTGGCGCTTGAGATACTCGATCTCCTTTCCAATGTGTTGTCTGAGCGCTTACGGATACCGCCTCTCCTTCACATACGTCACCCGCTCTACTTTTAACGGGATCTCATGTAGCGTTTTCCCCGTTGCTCCTAGCGTGTCCCCTTCAGCGAAAAAAATATCCCTAAACTCTCCCTCCAATCCTCCACTCTCTTAACCGCTCCTATTTGCCCCGTTTCGCCCCTTACGCCCCCCCTACCGGCTTCGATAGATTCGCTTTCCTAGATTGATCCTCCAGCTCTCACCCTCGTTTTCGATGCGCGCGCCTACTTTTCCCAGTAAATCACACCCCACTATTAACTGGTATTCCCGCGACATGTCTTCCACGGCGTGTACTTTTATGTCACCCATTACTTTCGCCCATTCGTCCAGCCCCACGACCGCTTCTCCCATTACTTCGCAGGGTCCCCCCAGAGTAAGTAATTTACACTTACATACCTTGATCTGGTGTGCCCTCTCTCCTCCACACAACCTCTCTAACGCACCACGAGATATTATTGTATTGGTGCTGCCAGTATCACTTAGGCACCTCTCCCCCCTTGCAAACTCAATAATTGGCAATCCTCACATCCTTTCCCGCACTGTATTGCACCTTAGGATGCGGTCGCCCCTCTGCTGCCACTCTCCTCAGGCCTCCGGACGCCGCTCCCATCTGCGCGAGGGATTCTTCTGCCACTCTCGTCTTCTGCTCCCGCTGCGCTTCGACTCCTCTCCGTCTGCCTCCAACGTCCCAAATGCCTCGTTGCCCGATGATCCATTTTATCTTGGTGTCGCACTCCGCCTCTCCCGGATTTCCTGGTTATTTACCTCCATTGGTTCTGCTCTGTGAAAGTCCTTTTGACGAAACACGTATGGACATTGTCTTGCTATGTGTCCTTCTTCCCCACACTCAAAGAACTTAGTGCGAGGGCACTGAGCTACCAGATGGCCTGTCTTTCCGCAGCCATGACATTTTCTATCTTCTTTCCGAGGTGCGTACCTAGGCCTCGTCACTCCCAATCTTCTCTCTCTTGTCGCTCCCCTGTCTCTACCAGCAAACGGCGTTTCCTGTATCTTCCACACCGCTTTTGGTGTCCTGTTTTTCCTATATGGGATCCGGGTCCAATCGTTGTCATCTTCGTTCATTTTTACTTCTTCTTCCCTTGCGCTAGCATCTATCATCGCCTGGGCGCATTCGAGGAACGATCGCTCATTAGGGAATCCTTCCTTCCTTCCCGTCTCCTTCGCTAATTGCAACTTTAAGATCGTAGACAGGAACCCCATCCTGCCCTCCACTTCCTCAGCGCTCCACCTCCATCATTTTCTTATTTATTTTATTGTAGTGGACTACCAGGACTGCAGCATACTGCCCGCTATTCTGTCTTGGAGATTTCATTTCTCAAAACATTTGGAAGATATCCTCCTCTGGGGTCCACCGTCCCCCCCATATGCTTTTTTCAGTCTCGTCTTTACTATCTCCCATGGGGTTTCCTTGTCCGCCTATCATGTTCAGCAACTTCCTCTTTACCCTGCACCCCAGGTCTGCCTTTATTGACTTAGCGTCAGCTGGGTCGAGTAGCCCTTCATCCATCTTGGCTTTTATCCTCTCCATAACTCTATCCCCACCTTTGAGAAAATGATTCAACTCACCCAGTTCCCCAGAAAATTTCTTTGCCCGCACCTTCATCCATGCCAGCGAGTTCGCATGCGCTTCAGCCATGGTTTCTTTCGGTAACTGTGGAACTTCAAACGCTGCCGGCCGCAGGTCCACTATTACCTACTTTAATTAAATCACACGAAAGCGAATGAGAAGGAAAAAACAAACAAAAGCCAACTCGCACGTTAGTGACTCGAAACCACTCAGCACCCGGGTTTTGGTACCAGTTAATGATCGTCAACGAAAAACGTGAAGGAAGAATGCAAGAGGTTCAACGTAATCACAGATCGAGAGTTGTCACAAGACTGTTTTTATTTTAGCCTGTTAAATCCTCTCTATACGAATTCGGGATTTTTACATCCCGATGGCTTGAGGATTTGGCTGGCTACCTACGATGTCCGAACATTAACTTATAGGTATTAAAAGAAGAATGGTTGGAGGAACTGGTGGCAATTCGTTAATATTTCATGGCGTCATGGAGACTAAATGAGTATCATGGTACTTGTACAGATGTATTCTAAAGGAGAAAGAATAAATATGGTATATGTGATCCCCTCCCTGTGTTTCAGAGGACCGGAAATATAAATTTCAAGAAGATTCGGAAGAAGAGATCTCTTATGAGGAGGGGTTAAGAAGAAAGACTTAACAACGTTAGGTGTGATGCAACACATGATAAATCTCCATAAAAGATACAAAAACATTGGCGTATGGGTAAATGGGTTCGAGAGGGGTAGAACGGCAATTAGCAATCTCTATCAACTATTTAGCTAATAAACTAATTGATCCCTAATAAATAATTCTAATGTTCAAATCCCAATAGACACTTACATCCTATCACTTACGAGGGTTCAATACTTAGGTGTCTTATACTGCTGTTGTATAAGATAATTATCGTTTGTAATTACCAAACCATCAGAATCAGTAGACTCTTATTGATTTTTATGTAGTTCTTACGTAATAAGTCCCCTTTACTTCTCTAAAGATACTCGTATTAATAAATGGAAGCATTACAATAGATAAACTATTAGTCTACGAAATCAATTTGTAACTTAATACGAAACCTCCAAAAACTAAACTTCAAGCAGAATTGGGAGGACTTATTAAATTGTTTTCTGGTTAAAATAGAATGACTTAAATAATAATAATTCACTTATACAAAGAAACCTTTATTTAATAGAAAAAATATAATCTTCCTGTTTTGGGCAACATTTTGATGTGATAATGTGATAAAATGTTCGTTTATGCCATACTTACGTTTTGTCTATGATATAAGCTTAGATACCTTACTTTAATTTTATCTTTTCTCACCTTTACTGGTGGTGTTGAAAAGCCAATATTAGAGGATCGGTATAGTTTGAAAAGTATTTTTGTTAAATTTATAATTGCTTATGTTTATAGAAAGCCATCACACACTCTCTTGGTAACCCCCATCGTGAGAGTAATGTTGAGTCGACAGCGAGACTAGACAACATAAGCATTTCGTAGCTTCATACATAAACTTATCCGTGCAGTAACCAAAATAAACCGGACTATTTGTGTAAAAAGTGATTTATTTTAATAATAATTTTTTTATAAAGGGATAATTTTTGTACAAAAAACCTTTTATCTCCTTCAAAGTACTCATGGAGTCAATACAAGTGTCGAATCTTTTATTCCACTGTTGGAAACATTTTTAAATTTCTTTTTTGTGATGCCAGACAGCGCCTTCGTCGTTTTTGTCTTTACTTTTTCAATGTCCACATACGCTCTCCTTTCCATTTGGGGGAAATAAAAAGAAGTCGCGGGGGGCAAGTTCGGGTGAATAGAGAGGTTGGGACACAGTGGTAATTTTTGCTAAAAAAATGTGCAACCAGCAGTCGAGGAACAAATTTAACAGCCAGTCTTCTCATCCCCAAAGCTTAACAGAACTCCAAGTCACTCCAGATTTCTCCACAACTTCTTCGATGGACAACGTCTTCGATCATCCAGGAAGATTTCTTGAATTTTGACTTCCAGAGCGATGGTGATTATTAATTGACATTTTCCTTCTTTTAAAACGGGAAAACCACTTGAGTTTTCTACATAGTGTAATTATTTTAGGCTGCTTATAACATTTCTGAGTTTCTGCGCCAGTTTTCCCGTGCAGGAAGCAAACATTCATGGCCATGCTCTATTCACGATCAGCCATCACAAAAACGACGAGCCCGCAAAATAACTGCTACAAACAAATTAACACAAGCCAAACGGAACCTTCTCCAGTGGCGGCATTTGGCATGCTCACTGGTGAAAAGTGGTTTTACACGGTCCTTCCGGGGATAACCGGTAACAAAATGTTTTTATTTAATTATATTTTTCAATTTTTTTATTATTTATATATCTATGTCATTGTTTGCTAATTCGCTTTATACTATTACTCTGTAGGAGCGGGGGATTTGTTGAAATAATCAGGAGTATACAATTTCTCAATAGAGTGACCTCCCCTCCGGAGTTCCCTCCTGGCTCAATAGAAGGGAAAACCTATAGAATGTCTCTTATCCAACTCCTCTCTCGACTGTTGTGCACAAAGGATGTTGCGCATAATTGGGCTGGAGTATCTTTTCATTTTATCATGGGTGTGTCTGTAATTTAATGTAGAGTATGTACTGTACTTGTGATGAACTAAGCTTACTTTCAAAAATTTTCTGAACATCGCTTTAATGACATTGCTATTGTAATGCAAAATGACCATTGCTGGTATGGTCCAAAAATATATCACCGACCCCTATGTCAGTTACACACAGTGACGTTTCATGGAGTTCACAATATTTTTCAGTTCATCAGGTGATCAAATAATTAATACAAGTTGTAAAATTGTAAAACTCAGTAGTTCAGATAAACATTTTACCATGGGCGAAATGAATTTTCAGGGTTTAAAAAAACAGCAACAATAAACCCAGAAGTAAGTTTTTTTTTATTTCCTGGATCATAGTCAAATAAATCACAGGATCACTATCCTCGCAAATTTAAATGATTATTTTTTTTACATTAATTAAGAGCCCAATTGTATTGTTAAAAATAGTTAAAAAAAATAAATTACACAAAAAGTATTCAGTAATTTTGAGACAAGTTAACTGGACTCACTATGAATTTAAAATTAAACCTACTAATTAATTGTGAAAAAACCATGGGAAATTTTCATCAAAAACTCATGTTAATTCTAAAATCATTTCAATTACTGAAATTCACCTTTTTAAAAAATAAAAAGTAAATTAAATACGAAAACATTAATATGGATAGCCTAATTGAAATCTTCGTTACATAATCAATTTTAATTGGCCAGCTCCTAAGGAATTATTTTTTTTAGTTACTTCTAGATTTATTTGTCCTCAACCTCCTTGAAGCTTCTATGAAATCGTTTAGTGATAACCAGGGTCAAATTAACCAGGTCATTGCGTGAGAATACGTGTAACATCAAATTATTAACATTAACGATTTAAAATGAATATGTAATAAGGTTAATAGATACGATAATTAATTGTCCTCATCCTCGATTCAAAAATTACGTTTACGAGTTAGAAGGTTGTTTATTCGATTTAAATTAGTAACATTTTATTTGACAAAAAATCAGGTGGAACGGATCAGCTGCGGAATTTGATTTAAATTTCTATTGTTGGTTCTCAAACTTTATTTTTCGGCATGCCATTAATTTTTTTTTAGCCTTGCCACTCTTAAGGTGTTATTTACCTGTCCGGGTTAAACCATTCAATTTGCAATTGAATATCAATCGACTGACCATGGAGCTACTGATAAAATCAGCACTATTACAACAATGTATTGAATGTATACACAGGGAATAGACAGGAAATGCTATTTAAACAAAGGCTAACTGACTTTTATTGACAGCCTGTTATAGCAATGTTTATAGCAAGCCTGTTATTGAACTGCATTGAAGAGTATCTGCGTCAGCTCGTGGAGTCATAGCAGAACTTCACTGTTATTATTAATTTATTTCCCTTCATATATAATGTTTGGCTTTGTTTTATAATTTTTTTTGTATTGTATTTTATTTTTTATCTGCTAATTATATTTAATAGGTTTTTCTAGTTTGTTATTTTTATGAATTTATTATTATTATTCTTTTTCCCCTAAATTTCTTCTTCACTATATACTATGACCTTCATATGCATTTTTATACTATGTTTATTTATTATATATGTTTATATAAAAGGAGTACTTGTAAGAGCATAAAAGGAGATAAGATTATAATAAGGATTGTGATTATTGGTTAGAGAACAGTATATTACGTTTGATTATTTTTTTGTCTTCACATGATAATAATATTATATAATTTTAAAAGATTTTTTGAACAAAAGTATGGTTTATGTTTTTCTGATGATATTTAATTGTTTTTTTGTGTTCTATAATGGCCGTTTGATTTGTTGTTGGTGTGCTTGGTAAATTTGCTGATTTGTGAGGAGACCTTTGTTTCTGATGAATAATAAAAACACCCAAACGGCACACTCTTCCTATTTTCATTCATGAATATAATTGTGTATAAATAACAGAGAGAGTTGGAAGGCTTACTTCAACTTGAAACAAAAAAAGATTGGAAAAATTACTGACATTAAATTTTAAATTACTTTATTTTAGGACTTAGGAGTATATTGTGTGTGGGTGTGTGTGCAAATATTTTATTTTTATATTTAAAGCAATACAGAGGGGTCCAAAAAGATGTATCCACTGGTTAACAGTCCATAACTTGGAAACTAATTAACGGAGTTGTCTCATTTTTGGTGAATGTGTAGCTTAAAGTCCAACTTAAAGATATCAAAATTCACCAAACACTTGAGCGACTCACTCCAGTTTCACGGGCACACTGTCTCACACACTTCTGTGGTGAGCGAGTGAATTGTTGTAACACAAGATGGGAGTTAAATGGACTTGTTACTGTTACAGGTCGTCCAGATCGTTGTTTGTGTACATCTTAATAGCCTTCGGCTTCAAATTTGTCTCGAATGCGACGAATCGTTAAACGTGTCGGTGGCTCTGTTTGATACACATTTCGCCATTGCCGTTGAACCTCATTAATGTTTTCGTACTTAAAATACCACTTTAAAACAGACTTCCTTTCATCAAATGTAAGCCTTACGCCAGCCATGTTTACTCGAGTAACAAGGTACAACTAACAATAAAACACTAACTATCTGGCGACTGTCATCTGGCAAAACAAAACAACGCAATACAACGCTTGTGTGGCGATGGCCGGAACTACAAACTATTTCACTACCAAAAATGAGACAACTCCGTCAATTAGTTTGCAAGTTATGGACTTTTAAACAGTGGATACATTTTTTTGGACCCCTCTGTATATTGTATTATTTTATTAATATTGGTTTTTATTTAAATATATTCATTTTATATTTCAATTCCAGAAGAATTTTTATTATATCATTTCTTACTTAAGGATTTTTATATATTTTATTTATCTGCTTGCGCGTTAACTCCAGTGCGAGGTAATGCGGACAAAAACCCACTTTTCGTTAAATAAATGATTTTTCTTATTGTCCCTGGATAATAAAGATATTATCAAAAATAGTCATATTATTTTTCCTCTTTTAATCAGGATTTATTTATCGATTCTGGTCCCTGTAGTGGTCGTCCTGTTAGTACAAGCAGTATATATTCTACGGACTCTCACCCGAGACAATTAGACAAGACGGAGACATAAATTGCAGAGGCGGGACCCCAGAAGACACCCACTTATGCACAGCTAGCGAGGTCTACTGCACCCGAGGGTGCAATGTACAAGTTGAGACGGACCGGGTTATGTCCAATTAGTCTTCGACGGTGGGTATGTCCCGTGTAGCGGTCAGCCCGGACACAGCCAGCTGATTAATTCCGCCGATGTTTGAGTCTGACTTGCGGGGACTTGTGGGGTGGTCCTTAGCGCGAATTAAGTAGTCCGGAATCGCATTTTTAGTTTCAATACCCTGTCAGTAATTCTTAAGGGCCACCACTCTCGGAGCAAGCCAAATGTTGTAATAATAATGATTTAATGGCTTTTGACATCGGGTTAATTGTATTTTTTTATGGTTGTGAGATTAATTAATGAAATGGGAAAGGCTCCTTGTATTTTGTTTCTTGCAGTACACTCACTGCTACATATGACACATCATTGTCACTAACAATACAGCTTCATTATCTTTCCACAACTGATAATCCCTTCTTTACTGAAATAGGGCTTACGACAGCTCTAAGCTGTATCTTCACTTATCTCTACAATAAAATAAAAAGTCAAATATTTTTACCTGCGCATATAGACACAATCTAAATACTAAATACTAAATTATTATACGTCACAATGGCTACAGTCATTAAATAAAATATATTTCACTAACAGTGCTGAACTGTACTTAGTTTGAAACTGTCCCATTCTACTACAATTGAAAATTCTTAAAATTCAAAAAAAAAAATTAAAAACTATGAAATAGTTTAAAATATATAAGATAAATACAATATAAAATAGTTCTGTCACTGCCCAAGTTAATAGTATAGATGATTGCTACTTATGATAGGGTAAACGAATTATTTTGAATATAAGACTGAAAGCATTGTGTGATTTGCACAATGTAAGTAAATGCAGGAAGAATGGTAAAAAATACTAAGAAAGTATATTAATGGAAACTAAGTCAATTGGTAAATAAGTTGGTTATTGGATTACTGCAACTGCATAAAGTTTGTAGCACGTTTTTCAATTCTATAAATTGGGTTTTGGATGGGGTTGTAGGGCGTTATTTAATTGGTTATTTTAATTGGTATTACTATCGAATTTTTATTTGTTGTTAGGATATTTAATCTGCTAGCTTTGCAGAAAATCTTTTAATTTATGATAGTGAATAGGCATCGATTTTGGATTTTTCTGAGTTCAAGGTAGACTGAAGAGTTAAGGTTTTGTGGAGGAAGCGAAGCGTGGAACAGTTTAGGTCATACTATGGTTTTGTAGATTGATATTGTAAGTTATAATGGGAGAGTTTGAGAAAATAAGAGATGGTTTAGTCGATAAAGTGTCTTTTTTTTTCTGAATGCATATTAATTGTCATTGATACTCGTGTTTTTTTTTTATTTTTCTTAAACCCTATTTATTTATTTATTAAAAATTTAATACAGGTACAGAAATGTATATTGAGCTAAAGAGGCTCCTGGTGCTGCAATGCTAACATACATTTTAAGCAGTTCTTGGAACTAACAAAATTTGGATTTCGGTTAAAAGAATTTACACAATGCAATAGAACCTGTGGATTCCATTTTATTTTTATTTCATATCGCATTGTTACAAATTTATTACATAATTCAATATAGGTCGAGTCATAAGTAACTTCCGATACAGCTAAGTAGAATCTATTGTTCGTATCTACCCCCTATGAGTTACCATGACAACAAGTTTTTGTTTTCACTATATTTCACTGTTTTTTTTTTTCCTTTGAAATGGAGAGTCAAAAAGTACATATTCGTCATGTAATGCTTTGGGAATTTAAACAAGGCAATAGGTGACAGCTGAAAAAATACGCAGTGTATATAGTGAAGGACTAATAACTGATCTGGCAGTTATAAATTGGTTTATAAAATTCCGTTCTGGAGATATGACCTTAAAAGACGAACCGAGGGTGGGACGTCCTTCCGACTTTGACGACAACTTTTTAAAGGCAATATTGGAGCAAAATCCACGTCAATCAACAAGAGGTATAGCAGAAAGGTTGAATACATCACAATCAGCTGTTAACAGCAGCCTGGAGAAATTATGGAAAGTCAACAAGTTAGGAGTGTGGGTACCTCACAATCTCAGTGAACGAAATAAAGAAGATCGCATGTCATTCGCCACAAGTCTGCTCTCGCAGGTAAAAATTGAGCCTTTTTTAAACAGGATTGTAACAGGTGATGAAAAATGGGTTACCTGTGACAATATAGTCCGCAAAAGACAGTGGCTTGATAAGGATCAACCACCCCTACCAGATCCGAAAGCAAACATCCATGGCAAAAAATATTTTATTGCGTGTATGGAAGGATTGTCAAGGAATAATTCACCACGAGTTGTTGAAGTCAAATTTAAGGATTACTGCGGATAGATACGTTCAGCAGTTGCAAAGAGTGCAAGAGAAACTTCATGAAAAGCGTCCTGCACTCGTCGAAATGAAAGGTTATTTAATGAGCGCAAAATAAATGTTTGATAAAAAAACGGAAGTTAATTATGAATCGACCTAAATAGATTCTGCAATGAATTTATTTATTATATTTCCTGTAGCTTGGCTACATCTTATACAGTTTTTAATAATTTTACATTGCGGTGTGTGCTTTTACAAAAGAATAATGATGTGCATTATACATAAATTTATTGAATATCTTTAAAAGTATTATGTATATATAATATGAATATATTATAAAAGTATATTGGATTCCATTTTTTTCTTTTTTTCTGAACCTCTATTTAGTATTATTTTTTAAAAATGATTATTATATGCATGAATAAAAATTTGTCAGTGGGTTGCTCCTTTTACTGCGGAATATATGCATTTTAAGCAGTACTTCCAAAATAACGAAATTCCTATTTCGGTTAAAAGAATCTGCACAATGCAATAGGACCAGGTGATTGCCCTCACCCGTCGATTTCATTTTATTTTTTTATTTCATATCCCCTTGTTACAAAATTATTATATCAATGTGATTGCTCTTTAATATGTTCACCAACGTTATATACTTTTTATTTAGGTACATAGTGTGTTTAAAAGTATTAAGTCGGTTTTGCCTACCATGGCTTTACTTTTTATCGTTTCGCTAGGAACCGCTTGGTTTGGTAGAGAGGTAATTGTATTAGGCTATATCTCTTGCCTACAGAAAGCGCTTGCTTGAATATTGACCTTTGAAGATCAATATCGTACAAAAATCTAGGCGTTATTTCATAACAAAGTACACTCTATTATATTTCTTAAACCATTTAATTTATTTAGAGCCAATCAACAAATAAATAATATATTAAATCCGGCATGGAACGTAATAAATACGCAATTACTACAATTCCTGACTTTTTTGCAATATCCTAAAAATTTTTTTTCCTTAATCTTTTTGTGATTGTATGAAAACATGGAGACTTTAAATCTTACATTCCTTCCTAGCTAGGACTTAGATGAAACAAGTTAATATGTTTATCGAAACTCCCAGTTATTTCATTTTGACCAGAAACTAATCAGCGAAATTCGAGGTATAAGACTATACAGTTCAGATCAATTGAATCCGTCATGAAGCTTATTTATCAACAGACAGACAGACTAACTCTTCTCAGTAAATGTTATAATTAGACTAAAGTTATAGCAAATAACTTAATTCAGACAATTGAAAGTTAAAGTATATTGATGTAATATAAATTGATAGCATTTAATAACTATTACATATTAAACCCGACCGGATCTTGGGACCCTGGGCTCTGCTGTCGTACTTGTATCTCGGGCACACATAGGTGGGCTCCCCAAATGTTTTTGAATATACCAACAGCGTTGATGACCTGAGAGTTTGAATATACCAACAGCGTTGATGACCTGAGAGTTTGAATATACCAACAGCGGTGATGACCTGAGAGTTTAAATATACCAACAGCGTTGATGACCTGAGAGTTTGAATATACCAACAGCGTTGATGACCTGAGAGTTTGAATATACCAACAGCGTTGATGACCTGAGAGTTTCAAGCGAAACAAACAAATGTTTAGATATTAGTAATAACTTTTATGACAACAGACTTCACCATGTTTTGTTTTTTTCTTCATAACCCCTTTAAATGTACAGATAATTATATACAATTATAGATCCTCAGGTGAATCTATTTACAAATTATTTTGTATTTCCTGTAGCATCACTACATTATATACAGGTTTTGTTATTTTGTAGAAATTATATAATCGAATAAACAAGCATAATGGTATACATTATACGTGACTAGACTAAACTGACTAATAAGGTGATGGGACTCACCTTTTTGATCAACCTTAAAACTAACTTACATACTAATTCTTATCCTAATTTTTCCCCGACAGTCTGTTGCCATCGATGTGGGAGGGGTGGTGGGGTCATAGTGTTAAACACTGGGTTTGTTGTCAGGTGCTGCAACGAATCAAAAAACTTAATGTGTCTCCGGCGGATGAACTCACCCTCCGACGGCACACCAAGCAACGGGTGCAGGTCAGCGTTCTTCAACCTCTCGAAAGAGGTATGTCGGACCACTTTTCGCATGATTCCATTCTGGAAGTGTTGGAGACATTTGGCTGTACTGTCAGTCAAGTGGGTAAATAGCGGGGCACCGTACAGCAGAGCTGGCCGGCGGACACATTTATATATCATCAATTTAAAACGAAGCGACAGGTTAGGTGAAGTTAGCAAGTGCGATAGCCAGTAAGACCTTTGTCGTACTTTTTCTATTATATTACTAAAATGAGTAGAGAAATGGAGATGCCGATCCATTTTTATACCCAAATAGTGCATTGAGATATATCTTACTTTTTTTTTTTTTTTCTTAGCTCTTAAACTTATAAAATATAGGATGTGGGAAAAATAAAGGAAAATTATTTAGGGCTGATGAGTGCCTTTCACTAAGGGGATTCCCCTTTTTGAAGGATGTATGAGAAGGATATAGGGTGTGGAATGCCTAAAGGAGGCGGGTGGAATCAGGAAGGTAGTGAGAGTCTACCAAGGATTGAGCCTAGAGGCAATGGATTGTAGTCGGCCATGTCAAGCCTGGCCCGACCCGGCAGGGGCCTGAAATAAGTCGGCCTCTCGGCCGGAAGGTCAGCCCTGCTTACACACGTAGATGGGGTCATTGTGGCTTCGGTTAAGTCGATATATCTTACTTTTTTTTTTTTTTTTTTTTTTTTCTAAGCTCTCAAACTTATAAAAAATAGGAATGTGGAAAAAATAAGGAAAATTATTTTTGGCTGGAAAGTGCCTTTCACTAAGGGGAGACCCCTATTTGAAGGATGTATGAGAAGGATACGGGGCGTGGAATGCCTAGAAAGGCGGATGGAGTCAGGAAGGTAGTGAGAGTCTACCAAATACATCTTATATACATAAGCTGCTCATATATAGCCCAGGCAAACACTTATGGGAAAATAATATATAAAATATGGGAAAGTATGCTATTTATGTTATTGCCCTATAAAAATTGATTTATTGATTAAACAAAAAATTAAATACTAATGAGAGTGAAAGTACAGAGAAACATAGTTGTAAATAGTAGGTGTTTTTTCATATCTCAAACCCGACCAATTTCATAAAAAAAAAAAATCTATTTCTGGTTTATGCTCTTGGGGTGTGTACTTAACGAGACAGAGAGAATGTGTTTACACTGACCAAGTACCCTATCCTTACCTAGTGATCTATTCAGTGCATATATGTTCACATCCTAGATTAGCAGAAGGAATGACAAACATCTACACCATTATATATATCGAGGCCAATCTCCCGGCCGACTCAACCGAAGCTACAAGACCCCATCTACCTGTTTAAGCAGGGTCGACCTTCCGGCCGAGAGGCCGACTTATTTCAGGCTCCTGCCGGGGCGGGCCAGGCTTGACATGGCCGACTACAAACCATTGCCTAGGCACCCCTAGGCTCCACCCTCGGTAGACTCTCACTACCTTCCCGATTCCACCCACCTCCTTTAGGCATTCCACACCCTATATCCTTCTCATACATCCTTCAAATGGGGGACTCTCCATAGTGAAAGGCACTCATTAGCCCAAAATAATTTGCCTTTATTTTTCCCACATCCAATTTTTATAAGTTTGAAAGCTAAGGGAAAAAAAAAAAAAAAAAAAAAAAAAATACGAGGTAATGTTTCCATGGATTCACATAATTTATTACTATAATTCAGAAATGAAAGAAAAGAACTACTCTGAAATATCTGGTTCTATCGAAGTAAGGAAATAGTCAAGAGAAAATCATAAACGAAAAGAAGATTCACCAATTGAGTAAGTATCGTTGCGAAGGTAAGTTTTTATATTTTTAGACACATATTAGTAAGGTATTGGATACCTGATGACATCATATAATGCCAAGCAGAGTGAAGTCCTTATTATTGTTTCATCAGTCTATTGAATGCCATCTCTTACAAACCATATTTCCTATCGCTATATTTTTAAACGTTACGACAATCATACAATAAGAAAGGACTACTAAGTAGGCTAGTTTATAACATGTAACGTTTACTAGGAGCTGTATGTTATATATATACGGACCAGTATGGATCATGTATATATATACATTCCTGTAAGATTTACTAGGAGCTATTGGTATATAGAATATACAAATGCCAAAAATGTTTGTTTAATGATCCAATATATATAGCTCCTTTGCAAAAAAAAATGGGGTATTCTTACTCCCGGAACTATGACGACATATTTTTTTTTTTTTTTTTAATTTCAAAACCTCTTTTGATATTTTTTACAACGAACAAAAATTTTTGATTTGCAATTTTCTCCTCTTTCTGCGATGCGCTGATGCATTCGAAGGAGAGCATAAATATAATATAATTTTAGATTGAACTAAAACCTATACCTAGAACCTATGTTGGATATTAATTATTATTTACTATTTGTGATTAATTGTTTAGTGACTTTGATGTTTATCGTTTCTTGGCAACACTGTCAAATTGCCGCCATATGTTTTTTCTGTGTAACCTTCCAGATTGTATTTGTTTATTGCTCAATACAGTTAGTTGTTTAAATTGGCCTTTTTAGTTTTGTTTAATAACCCGATTTTCAACAGGTTATGGGCCCAGGCCGTTTTTAACTGTATTTGTGGACATTAGCCGTCGTGTCAAGTTTGTGAACCGTGTCGGTGTGATCGCGGTTTTTTTTTTTTTTTTCGGACTTCTTGCTTGTTATTTTATTCGAGGACTTTTCGCCTGTTACCTTTCGAGATGGAAACACAACTTATGTTGAGAGGTGCCTCGAATTGGGAAGTTTGGAGGTTCCGAACTGTGATTATATTGAAGGCTAAAGGCACCTACGAAGTATGCATCGATGAAACGAAGCCGACGGATGAGAAGCTTTTAAAAGAATGGACTCTAAAAGATCGTTTGGCTTAAGAAATTATAACATCGAGAGTGGATGAGAGTCAACTGAGGTATTTACTTTCATGTGAGACGGCGTTCGCAATTTGGAAAAAGCTTTTAACTGTGTTTGATAAAAAGTCAGAGGTTAGTTTGCATCTTTTACAACAGCAATTTTTTGCGTACAAATACGTAAATCAGGGAATTTCGCATCACATATCTAGACTGGAGGATATGGTTTCAAAAGTTAAAATGTTAGGGGAGGAAATTTCTGACAAAATGTTAATGACTAAAATTCTTATATCATTACCCCCTGAGTTTGATCATTTTATTCCTGCCTGGGAATCGTCAGATAACAAAAATTTAAATGAGCTTATGTCACGTCTTTTAATAGAAGAGGAAAGATTAACTTCTCGTAGCAGTGATAAAAAAGATAGTGATGCTGCATTCTCTTCAAGATCAAAGCACTTAAGGTGTACCATCTGTTATAAACTTGGTCATGAAAAATCAAAATGTTTTAAGAATAAGTCAAACTCTAATACTAACAATTCTGTAAAACCTAAAACTTGCTTTTATTGTAAAAAGGCAGGGCACTTTATAAAGGACTGCCAAGCTCTAAATAAAAAGGAAGGGAAAAATGTTGAAAGGCATGCGTATATGGCATTAGGCAATGAGAATATAAAATCTAGTCATTTTTGGATTGTTGATAGTGGTTCGACTGAACATATGACTCATGAATGTCATGTTTTTGATTTTATTAACCCAGTGTCAAGAACAGTAAAAATTAGTGATGGATCTTGTCTGGAGGCTGCAGGTATAGGTGATATTTCAGTTCAGATGTTCAATGGAACAGAATGGGTCCCCGGAATATTGAAAAACGTTCTTTTTGTTCCCGAATTAAAAGTGAGTTTATTTTCTGTAAGTTCCACCGTTGATAAGGGCCATACATTTGAAATTGTTGGTGAATCCTGCAGAATACTCGATAGAAACAATAAATGTTGGGCTGTGGGCACTAGGGACGGAATGATATATAAAATGCAAATAAAGCATGATAACATGTCCTCTGCTCATTCAAATAATACTGTCTCCACACTGTTCGACTGGCACATCAAAAGGCCATCTCGTTTTCAGGATTATGGCGCTGCAGCTAATTTCTGTGACTCTGAAGACATTACTCTTGCTGAGGCTGTTAGCGATCCAGGATGGAAAAGTGCATTGCAGGAGGAAATGGATGCATTGCGGAAAAACGCTACTTGGACCTTAGTGGATTTACCTATGGAACAGAAACCTCTTACATGCAAGTGGGTTTTTAGGAAGAAATGTTCTGACAATAAAGAAAAGAAGAAAGCAAGGCTCGTGGTGAGAGGTTTTGAACAAAAACAAGGCGTTGACTTTACTGAGACATTCAGCCCTGTAGCCAGCTATGAAAGCATACGTTTTTTATTGGCTTTGGCAGTAAAGCAGAGTTACTTGCTTTATCAGTTTGACGTTAAAACCGCGTTTTTAAATGGGGAGTTGAATGAAGAGCTGTATATGCTGCAACCCGAAGGTTTTCAAGATGGAACAGAAAAGGTATGCAAACTACAGAAGAGTCTCTACGGTTTAAAGCAAGCCCCTCGAAATTGGAACTCAACATTCTCAAAGTTTTTATCAAGCGAAGGATTTGTTTCTTCAGCTGCCGACGAGTGTGTATATGTTAACCCTGGTGAAGACACAATTATTCTTTGTTTATATGTGGATGATGGACTAATTCTCGGAGAGTCAAAAACAGAAATTATGAAACTATTAGAAAAATTGAATAAAAGGTTCGACATTACCTTTGGTGAAGCCAAAAATTATTTAGGAATGCAGATTCTACGTGGAAGCGACTCAATTTTTGTAAGTCAACCTGCTTATGCCTGGAAGATACTATCAAGATTTAAGATGGAACAATGTGATCCCTTGACGACCCCTATGGAACCCCATCAAGAAGAAACAAATCAAGATTGTGCGAAAAATAAGCCTTATCGAGAGGCAATAGGAAGTCTACTGTACTTATCGAATGTTACTCGACCTGACCTTGCTTATTCGGTTAACTATCTTAGTAGATTCATGGAGAACCCGACAATTGATCATTGGAAGCAACTGAAAAGAATATTCAAGTACTTAAAAGGGACCTCGGATTATGGTTTGCTGTATGAAAAAAGAAGCGACCTACAGATGTACTCGGATGCTGATTTTGCTGGTGATCTCAGTACAAGAAAATCTACTAGCGGCTACCTAATTATGATGTCAGGAGGAGCTGTTGCTTGGGCATCAAGAAAACAAAATTGCACTGCTCTTTCCACGGCTGAAGCGGAGTTCATTGCAGCGTGTGAAGCCTTAAAGGAGCTTGTATGGATCGTTCATCTTTATCAGGAGATTGGTATTTATAAGGAGTTGACACCATTTTTCATTGACAATAAAAGTGCTTTATTTATGATTGAAAAGAGTGATGCAAAAGCGTTAAGGCGTACAAAACATGTTAGAGTCAGGTATCATTATTTGTTAGAACAGTTTAACAAAATGTTTTGTTTTAATCATATTAGCTCAGACAAACAAATTAGTGACATTTTACAGTAGGCAGCTCAAATATCTCATGAAGCTCACTGTTGCTCCGCTGCTCCAATGAAGTACCTCTTACCACTTTCATCAGTATACCGTTTTGGAATTGTTGGAGTTTCTTAGCTGTCGTATACGTCAGATAACGAAATAGCGGTGCACCATACAGCAGAGTAGGCCTGATTATGCTCTTGTAGATCAACAGCTTGAGACGCAGTGATAGATTGGAGGAAGTTAATAAGTGCGCTAGCCGGTAAGACTTCGTGCGAGTATGCTTCAACTGCTAGTTTTATCCTGTAAGATTTACTAGGAGCTATTGGTATATAGAATATACAAATAGCTCCTTCGCCAAAAATGTTTGTTTAATGATCCAATGCATACAAAACCCAAAAGAACTTCAATAATATGTTGCTGTTATTATATAGAAATGTTTCATAATCAACGAGATCCTCAGGTGAATCTATTTACAAATTATTTTGTATTTCCTG
Organism: Acanthosoma haemorrhoidale; assembly: GCA_930367205.1. NCBI lineage: Eukaryota > Metazoa > Arthropoda > Insecta > Hemiptera > Acanthosomatidae > Acanthosoma > Acanthosoma haemorrhoidale. The sequence continues at coordinate 79,286,270 of OV884015.1, read as the reverse complement.
TAGCATCACTACATTATATACAGGTTTTGTTATTTTGTAGAAATTATATAATCGAATAAACAAGCATAATGGTATACATTATACGTGACTAGACTAAACTGACTAATAAGGTGATGGGACTCACCTTTTTGATCAACCTTAAAACTAACTTACATACTAATTCTTATCCTAATTTTTCCCCGACAGTCTGTTGCCATCGATGCGGGAGGGGTGGTGGGGTCATAGTGTTAAACACTGGGTTTGTTGTCAGGTGCTGCAACGAATCAAAAAACTTAATGTGTCTCCGGCGGATGAACTCACCCTCCGACGGCACACCAAGCAACGGGTGCAGGTCAGCGTTCTTCAACCTCTCGAAAGAGGTATGTCGGACCACTTTTCGCATGATTCCATTCTGGAAGTGTTGGAGACATTTGGCTGTACTGTCAGTCAAGTGGGTAAATAGCGGGGCACCGTACAGCAGAGCTGGCCGGCGGACACATTTATATATCATCAATTTAAAACGAAGCGACAGGTTAGGTGAAGTTAGCAAGTGCGATAGCCAGTAAGACCTTTGTCGTACTTTTTCTATTATATTACTAAAATGAGTAGAGAAATGGAGATGCCGATCCATTTTTATACCCAAATAGTGCATTGAGATATATCTTACTTTTTTTTTTTTTTCCTTAGCTCTTAAACTTATAAAATATAGGATGTGGGAAAAATAAAGGAAAATTATTTAGGGCTGATGAGTGCCTTTCACTAAGGGGATTCCCCTATTTAAAGGATGTATGAGAAGGATATGGGGTGTGGAATGCCTAGAAAGGCGGATGGAATCAGGAAGGTAGAGAGAGTCTACCAAGGATTGAGCCTAGAGGCAATGGATTGTAGTCGGCCATGTCAAGCCTGGCCACCCCCGGCAGGGGCCTGAAATAAGTCGGCCTCTCGGCCGGAAGGTCAGCCCTGCTTACACAGGTAGATGGGGTCATTGTGGCTTCGGTTAAGTCGATATATCTTACATACATAAGCTGCTCATATATAGCCCAGGCAAACACTTATAAAATATGGGAAAGTATGCTATTTATATTATTGCCCTATAAAAATTGATTTATTGATTAAACAAAAAATTAAATACTAATGAGAGTGAAAGTACAGAGAAACATAGTTGTAAATAGTAGGTGTTTTTTCATATCTCAAACCCGACCAATTTCATAAAAAAAAAAAAAATCTATTTCTGGTTTATGCTCTTGGGGTGTGTACTTAACGAGATAGAGAGAATGTGTTTACACTGACCAAGTACCCTATCCTTACCTAGTGATCTATTAAATGCATATATGTTCACATCCTAGATTAGCAGAAGGAATGACAAACATCTACACCATTATATATATCGAGGCCAATCTCCCGGCCGACTCAACCGAAGCTACAAGACCCCATCTACCTGTTTAAGCAGGGTCGACCTTCCGGCCGAGAGGCCGACTTATTTCAGGCCCCTGCCGGGGCGGGCCAGGCTTGGCATGGCCGACTACAAACCATTGCCTAGGCACCCCTAGGCTCCACCCTCGGTAGACTCTCACTACCTTCCCGATTCCACCCGCCTCCTTTAGGCATTCCACACCCTATATCCTTCTCATACATCCTTCAAATGGGGGACTCTCCATAGTGAAAGGCACTCATTAGCCCAAAATAATTTGCCTTTATTTTTCCCACATCCAATTTTTATAAGTTTGAAAGCTAGGGGAAAAAAAAACAAAAAAACAAAAAAAAATGAGGTAACGTTTCCATGGATTCACATAATTTATTACTATAATTCAGAAATGAAAGAAAAGAACTACTCTGAAATCTCTGGTTCTATCGAAGTAAGGAAATAGTCAAGAGAAAATCATGAACGAAAAGAAGAATCACCAATTGAGTAAGTATCGTTGCGAAGGTAAGTTTTTATATTTTTAGACACATATTAGTAAGGTATTGGATACCTGATGACATCATCTAATGCCAAGCAGAGTGAAGTCCTTATTATTGTTTCATCAGTCTATTGAATGCCATCTCTTACAAACCATATTTCCTATCGCTATATTTTTAAACGTTACGACAATCATACAATAAGAAAGGACTACTAAGTAGGCTAGTTTATAACATGTAACATTTACTAGGAGCTGTATGTTATATATATACGGACCCGTATGGATCATGTATATATATACATTCCTGTAAGATTTACTAGGAGCTATTGGTATATAGAATATACAAATGCCAAAAATGTTTGTTTAATGATCCAATATATATAGCTCCTTTGCAAAAAAAATGGGGTATTCTTACTCCCGGAACTATGACGACATATTTTTTTATTTTTTTTATTTCAAAACCTCTTGATATTTTTTACAACGAACAAAAATTTTTGATTTGCAATTTTCTCCTCTTTCTGCGATGCATTCGAAGGAGAGCATAAATATTATATAATTTTAGATTGAACTAAAACCTATACCTAGAACCTAAAACTAAAGCGTTCCAGCCGCAACAGCGTCCTGCCAACGATGAGGGAACGGAGTGGGGGTGATAGTGTTAAACACCGGGTTTGTTTAGTATTGCAAGAAATCGAAAAATTTGATATGTCTACGTTAGATGAATTTATCCACCGTAGGCAGCTCAAATATCCCATGAAGCTCACTGTTGCTCCGCTGCTCGAACGAAATACCTCTGACCACTTTTGTCAGTATACCGTTTTGGAATTGTTGGAGTTTCTTAGCTGTCGTATACGTCAGATGACGAAAAAGCGGTGCACCATACAGCAGAGTAGGCCTGAGTATGCTCTTGGAGATCGCAGTGATAGATTGGGGGAAGTCAATAAATGCTTAAGCCGGTAAGACTTCGTGCGAGTATGCTTCAACTGCTAGTTTTTAACCTGTAAGATTTACTAGGAGCTATTGTATAGCAGAATATACAAATAGCTCCTTCACCAAAAATCTGTAGATATTACAGGGAGATTTCATCAAGAGTGCGATGTGAAAAGCATCCAACTTTTTTTTTTTTTTTTTTTTTTCCCCAAAGCTCTTTAGGTCGAATTTAGGATGTGGGAAAAATATAAAATATTTGGGGTGATAGGAACCTTGTACTAGGAGTACCTGCTTGAAGGTGGTGTGAGAGGAGTTAGGAATGTGGGAATCCTCGGTGGAGGTTGGTTAAGTCGGTACAGTAGTGAGAGTCTACCGGTGGCTGGGCCTAGAGTCTCTCTAGGCATGTAGTGTGGTCGTTGTTAGTCTGATATCAGAGTGAGGGTGCCCCTTAGAGGCTTGTTGTCAGTGGGTCAGCGTCGTGATGTCTATCATATTCTCTGCTCTACCCGATCTTGCGAGTTGCCATCGTGCCGGTAGCGGTGGTGGTGTCATATCTCGGAAGAGCGGGTTGAGATTGTGCTTCATCGAGTCGAAGAATTTGATGTGTCTTCGTCTGATGACCTCAGTGATTTACTAGGAGCTATTGGTATATAGACTATACAAATGCCAAAAATGTTTGTTTAATGATCCAATATATATAGCTCCTTTGCAAAAAAAATGGGGTATTCTTACTCCCGGAACTATGAAGACATATTTTTTTTTTTTTTTTAAATTTTAAAACCTCTTGATATTTTTTACAATGAACAAAAATTTTTGATTTGCAATTTTCTCCTCTTTCTGCGATGCGCTGATGCATTCGAAGGAGAGCATAGATATAATATAATTTTAGATTGAAGTTAAAAAGTCAACAGATATACAACACTAGGTGATGAGGCTCACCTTCCGCTTACAACCGGGAAACTAAAAAACTAAAACCTATACCTAGAACCTAAGACTAAAGCGTTCTAGCCGCGACAGCGTCTTGCTATCGAGACGCAGTGATAGATTGGAAGAAGTTAATAAGTGCGCTAGCCGGTAAGACTTCGTGCGAGTATGCTTCAACTGCTAGTTTTATCCTGTAAGATTTACTAGGAGCTATTGGTATATAGAATATACAAATAGCTCCTTCGCCAAAAATATTATATTTATCGATCCATTGTATACAGAACCACCATTCACCAAAATTCACCAAAAGAACTTCAAAAATATGTTGCTATTATTATATAGAAATGTTTCATAATCATCGAGAAAGAAAAAACTTTTATTGATAAAGTTTTGTTTATTTAATTATTTGTATATTTAATTATCAAAGAGAACCTTTTAATTATCCGTAGTTTTTAATGAGATATTTCTGACAAGGAGAGTTTAAACTAAGGATTAGAGATAATTTGTTTATAAATGGGTATCTAAATAAAACTAACTTCTTAAGAAACAATAAATTAAATATTGTCAAGGGAATCTTGTTTGTAGCAGGATGCCACTCAAAATAGTTCGATAGTGGTGGATTGAGAGGACATAAGATATTTATAAAAACAGGTTTTGAAATGAGCGATCGAAGGAAGCCGTTCTGCGAGCAGGATTTTGAGTTTAGGATATTATATGTACGGTAGGGATTTGGTGGGTATGACTTAGTAGTGGTCTGGAGGAAGTATTTGTGGTCTGGTCAAGCGGGGCCATTCTGACTCGGTGGAGCACGAGAGTCTCAGCATCTCGAAGATAAATTGCAGGGAACAGTTCATAAGATTAATTTTTCATGTAAGTTAACCAATTTTTATAACCGACTTAAGTCTACATGTGACCATAGAATCAACCGAGATTCCATATTAAAAACTATGGATACTTAGATACTTTGCTGATACAAAAATGTTAGATTTGTAAACTTTGCACCAGTTTTATTCTCTATCGTTGGTTCCTATAGATTATATTTCTATATAATAGTGGTTTCATTAATTATTGAAGAGTGGTTTTCGTAGGGCTCCACTCTCTGCAGGTTGCGTCAAGCTCCTTGGATAGAGTGGGGCGATACCTTTCCACTACAAACAAAAAGGTAATGAAGCCTTGGCTAGGACCTCCTGGGTGGCTTGGAACACTGGCCAAACATACAGACAAACCACATATTTACAAGAAAACTTTTTTTTGTATAAAGTTTTCCTACAAGAACTAAATGTTTACTACTGCCAAAGTCAAGGCTTGTTGATTCAGTATCCGAGATACTGGTAGCAAAAATATTTTAGCTCATTTGGTAAATTTTACACATAGTAAATACATTGATTTTATCCTTTAGAAATTAGTATTTTAGCTGTAGGTTTTTGGCTTTCCTGCATGTAAATAAATAAGTATAAATTTAATTTTTAAGTATTACGTAAAAGTTTGGAAGATATTATTTAAATTTCTACTGGTCTCTACGTCGATTTCTAAAAGTTTATAACAATAATTTTCATTGTAATTTGAACTATTATTAAAGCCAGAGAGGATCTTTTTTTCAGATTTGGAAAAATTTCATTTTAAAAATAATAAATAGAATTTATTTGTTATTTGCAATTTACAAAGAAAAGGTTTATTAATTATTCGCAATTATCTAATAATTCAAAGGAGCGTATTATTTTTGTTACTTAAATAAAGAATAATTATTGTATTTGTTTTTTTCCACTCAACATTCGAATTATTGGAATTATTCGAATAACAAATAATTTATCTGGGATATTACATTTAACTTTAGAAGTAAAAAAATATTATGTTTTATATAATTTCTTCTGAAAGCAAAATGTTTGTTTATGATAAATATTGCAATCCATACAAGTATGGATGTACTCAATTGGTTCCATGAAAATAAAAAAAAAATGTAAATATAAAGGGGCTATGAAAGAAGAAAAAAAATAAATAAAATTAACAAATATCGACTAAGAACAAATAATAAATAAAAACAAAATATTCGTTAGTTATATTCAAATAATTTCCAATAATTTTATTCCAATAGTGTCCAACTCTGTAGGTGATACTACTTTGAATTTATGAGCGTTATTTCAAGATTCTAACTAAATGTTTCATAGCCAATGAAAGAATTCAAGCTTTCTGTGACGGCTTTAATCTGAGTAGACTCCTGTACTCTGAAGTATAAGTTAATGATCGTCAACGAAAAACGTGATGGAAAAAGGAAAGAGGTTGAACGTAATCACAGATCGAGAGTTGTCGCAAGACCTTAACTCCCCCCTGCCAGTTTACGCATATCTCTTCGTAAACTCCGAGGTCCGGCGCACGCAGCACACAGCCAGTAATCCCTTACATCACGTTTACGGTCTAATATATTCATAGTCCGTACCAAACAACAGAACCCAAAGAAAAGAGATAATACAGAAATAAAACAATAATAATAATAATAAAATATAATACATTCGCCCGTGCCCGGCGGCTGCCAGTTAAAAAAAAACAATGGAACTTATACACAATATAAAGTATGAAAACAAAAACTCTCTCTGAGCTTCACTTGTGAAGTATATGATTCCGGATCAGTTGCTCCGTATCGGATCGAGGGCACACCATCTTACGCACATTCAACATCCCCCCCCCCCTGTGGCGGGAGTTTCAACTGTTCAATGTGAACGGTTCGCATCTTCTTTGAGGAGGTCATGCTCTCGATGGTCACGAGATTATGTTCCCGAATTATGATGACCTTAAAGGGCCCCTCATACCGAACAAGTTCCTTACTACGATTTGATACGACTTTTCTGTACACAACGGTCCCTATCGATATTACCCTACGGTGGCGATCCCGCACCTTCAAATTTGCCCGTGCCTCGGGCTTAGATTTCTCGCGCATAATCTTATCGCGTACCTTGTGCCTCATCTTTCCGAGCTGTATGTGGGTGTTATGGAGCTGTGCCACCATTCCCACATCCACCACCGTCTCTAGCCAGTTCCTCGGTCTCACTCGTAATTCGAACAAAATTTCGAAGGGTGCTAACCCCGTCGTGGCGTGTATCGAGTGGTTGTATGCCGCCACCGCCATGGGCATCGCTACGTTCGCCGACAGGCCTTTATTTAACTGATACACGCGTAAGTGGTCGCTAAGGGTGCTGTGTAACCTTTCGATGGTTCCCCTGCTCTTGGGATGCCCAGGGGTATTAAAATGCCATGCCACATCCCGTTTTTGCATTTCGGCTCTCACGGTTCCATTGTCAAACTCCCGTCCTCTCCGGTATGCCGTCGAATTGAAACCATGTGTTGAGGGCTTGTAATATGGAATCTGATGACTTGTCGTATATAGCGCCTTAGTAGTGCTTGCGCCGTGTCTTGCCCACTGCGGTGGTTGGTTTTCCCTTGGTGATGCGCCAGTGTTACCTCGCGTTGTTGCTCCTTGTCACGCAGGGCCTGGACCACGGAAAGACACCGAATGAAAGAGCGATCGACCCCCGACAGCTCTTTCTGCCACAGCTTTTTAATTTTTTCCCACACAGTCGTGTTGCCCATAAATAAATGGTGTGTTTTGCCAGGTTTTGACACGTCCTTGAGAGCCTGACAAATTTGATCTCGAACTCCCGGTGGTGACCAAATCGTCGTGATCTGACTCCTGCCGTACGTACTATGGAGTATTGACAGAGTACCCGATGTTCGAGTTTTCCAAATGATCTGCCTCCGCTTATCATTGATAATTTCATCCATCGTCTCCATATCACGCGGTATCTCCCCTATAGACTCGTCTGATGGTGGATTCGCACTCCTGTCACTATCTTTCCGCGTGCTGCTCCTGCCCGCCTCTCCTGGCGTCCATTCCTCAATAAATTGCCTCATACCGCTCGATGTTTACCCTTCTTCTAAGGTGTACACCATAATAGCGCGCGTCAGCCAATCTGCCACGACGTTGTCTTTGCCTGGCTTATATACGATATCCCGATTGTATTGCGCTAAGAATTCCTTCCACCTCGTTACCCTTGAGGAGGATTCTTTGAGTTTTCCGACACATTGAAGAGGTCGGTAGTCCGTATGTATTCGATACCTTCTGCCAAATACATACGGACGGAAGTGCCCAATGGCCCACACTATCCCAAGGAGTTCTCGTTCCAGAGCGCTGGACCAGCGCTTCACGAGATCTTTGATATGCCTACGGGGATGAATTCATCCAACGTAGACATATCAAATTTTTCGACTCCCTGCAATACTTGACAAACCCGGTGTTTAACACGATAACCCGCGCACCGTTCCCCCGTCGATGGCAGGACGCTGTCGCGGCTGGAACACTTTAGTCTTAGGTTCTAGGTATAGGTTTTAGTTTGTTTTTAGTGTTTAGTGCCGGTAACAAGCTGAAGGTGAGCCTCATCACCTAGTGTTGTGGATATGGTTATGACTTTTTATGCTACAGATTGAATGTATTTATATTACGCCCTCCTTCGAATGAATCAGTGCATCGCAGTACGAGGAGCAACTTGTAACTCTATAAAAATTGTTTGTTCATTGTATTATTTTTTTTGAGGTTTTGAAATTAAAAAAAAAAAATGCTGCAACAAGTCAAAAACCTTGTCTCCGGCGGATGATCTCACCCACCGACGGCACACCAAGCAACGGGTGCAGGGCAGCGTTCTTTAACCTCTCGAGAGACTTATTTCGGACCACTTTTCGCATGATCCCAATGGAAATGTGCGAAACATTTGGATTGCATTGCAAAAGTCAAGTGGGTAAATAGCGGGGCCCCGTACAGCAGAGCTGGCCGGAGACTTCACCATGACCTTCACACGTACATCTTAAACGCATTTCTTGGCATGAACTATTATTAAGTAGCAATAATCCCTTATGTCGAGATGGAAATTCTAGTTACGAAATTATTTGGCCAAGAATCAATAAGATGGTCTACCCAATTCTATTTTGGTGGGCATGGCCAGCCAGGTTTTCCAGTCTACACTATCAAAGATAGATGTCTTTGATTCCCTAGCCACAAATACTAATCTACTCTGATGGGGATACTTAACCCAACCTATTAAAGTGGTTTAGTGATTGAAAGAGATTCCTAACTTAATCCACTACAAGTACAAGACTTGAACAAGTTACTTGGAAGCCTAGCTGTGTTATTTTATTATTAAGATTTTATAGTATATTAGTAACCTTACTTAGTAATATTAAAATTAGAGTACATTCAAACTAGCTAATCATATTTCAGCTAATCCACAGATTCCACTGCTCGCTGGTAATTTCTGAATATGGAACCATAAAGACCTTCAACAGCTTCGTAGAAAAAGGAAAAGAAAAACCAATGTGTACGACATTTATGTGACAAATGCCGTGACAGGATGAATCGGCTAGTCGTAATGCTTTACGTGCTTCCATTGTCATTTGTCCTCGTTATGTCCGAAACCTCAGTGCTTGTTAACTCCCGACACCTGGGCCGCGGAACAGCCGGACAATGTCACTCTGTAACTCAAGTCTCTTTGAAGAAATATCCAGCTCTATATGTTAAACATGATTTACAAAAAGTGTTCAAAGTACTTTAAACGAATACTTATTGGTTACTTTACAGATAATATACTGCTACGTTCGGTGAAGATGATTTTAATATACGGTTACTTAATGCATTCCGAAACGCTAAATTATCTGATAATTGTATCACTCTGATATATAATTGTATCACTCTGATATATTTATATCATCACTCACCATCTCGTTCCCTATTTTCCCTTTATTTTCCGATGACAGTTGTGATTAAATGAATACGACAAAAATCTACGCTTTAACTGATTACCATGTACTTCATTCTTCTGGTTGTACAGGGAAAGTGATCGGTTCATTGTCATCACTGTTACAGATGGAATAACACCTGCTGGCATTTCAGTGTCTTCCTAATTAAAACTTGTTTATTGGACGCATCTCCGATAGTTTGGTGACCTGTACATATCCCTATTACCTAAGACGCTGTACCCGTGGCGTACTTGAGGTGATGTTGGCAGACCTGAGTGGGATAGCTGGCCGCCACGGTCCAGGTGCTGCTTTCCTCCATTGTGACCAGGCCAGCGTGGCATCAACTGGCCAATTAGTCCCATTACACTATGTACAGGAGCGTTAACCTCATCCCTTCTTCTTTGGCTTCAACTCTCAGCAGATACTTGGAAGTTGTTTTAAGTCCAAAAAGTATTCAACGGTTCTCAAGGAGTTAAGGTGCGAGAGTAAAAACCATAGTTAAAGTGAGGGTACTAAGTAAATGATTGATTCCTAGTTGGTATAGTCTTCCACCAGGCTATCCGGCTATGAATGAAAGACAAACAAAAAACTTTCTGACACATTATAAATTCTGATCTATTACAAATTAATACTTCTAACTGACAAAAATTACTCCAATGGTTAGTTGGGTTCATTTCGTCGTAATTTTTCCGTTAATTCTTATATTTCAACTAATAGGATATTCCACCACCTCGAGTACGACCAGTATTAGGACAGGGTACGAACTCAGGCCCCAGGAGACAATCAGAGTACCCAGCCCCACAAAAAATTTCTCTGATGGGGTTTGTTTTAGGGCCTATGTACATATTTGGCGATTTCAATGAACCATCACGATAACATTGATAAAGATTATTAATTGAATTCATAAATGTTCTGTTATTAACTTTATTTTATTAAGTCTGTAGACTTATTTGTCAACACATTTACCACCAAAGGGTCCTCAAGACGAGTTTAATAATAAATTGATATCTTATTTCGTAACTTTCGTGAGTTAATAATTTGTCGCACATTGGCGTCAATAATGACAATGGCAGTCTTGGGAATAATTAGGTACAGTGTTTCGATACATGAGAACGGCTACCCACAAACCGCAGCACAGTCCTGCGCCACCACCATCCATCGAAGGCCGCGATCCAGAGCGTAAAAGTACTCTCATCCTTTACAACATCGTAAGCTAATCACATGTAACAGGAGTAGTCGAGTCACAAGGTGTCATCGGGCAATGAACTGCCGAGATGCATACTGTTAAACACCAATCCTACATAAAGTAAGAAACGGTAAATTTTTTCAACAGTTATATAATGCTAATATTAATGCTAATAGTAGAAGCTAGTGTATACCTGCCTCGTGACTTCATGGAAGTCACTGATATTTTTAAGTAAGCAACCGCATTCTTTCTAAGACCTCCACCCCAATTCCTGGAACTACCCTTCTCTTATACATATGTGTCTCAGCTTTAGTCCCAGTCCCTTCTACCCTCCTTCGAATGTATACGCAGATATGGAGTAAATGGAGAAAACTGTAAAACTTTGATCAATAAAGAGGTTTTGAAATTAAAAAAAAAAATCCCAGTCCCCACTTGTTCACCGACACTCGTTCCCCAACACCCGACCCAGTATTTAGTAACATAATTCTTAATATTTGTATATACCAGTGTTTTGCTTGTACTTCATAATAAAGCTTTTCTTTTAAAATACTCTCCTGTACAAAGATTATTTAACTAACGACATATTTTGTTCATGAAATGTCTTACCAAGCCCAGAGGGAGAGTAGAGGCACTACTTTTATTCATGGTCACGTAATGCGTTCTAGAAAAAATGATCGATTCCACCTTAACTTAATGATTATTCGTGGATTCCTCGTCGAAATAAGCTGTCTAGTTTTTATGAAATTGATTGAACGCCTATATGTATTTCTACAGCTTTATTAATCCATACCCCATCGGACTATGCCGCCGTTCTGAAGGGTTCGACCACTTGCTGGCTTGGCTTTTTTTCCGTTAGTCTAATACGATATCATTCACAGGCGTGTTGTTTTGTTTTTTTGACTGTTGCCATTCGTTTCATTTATTAGCATAAGTGTTTAGTATTAGTATTTAAATTTATTTCTTAGGTTTTTTGTCTTAATTGTAGTCTTGAGGATGGCTGAATATACTTAATATCAATAATCAATTATATTTTGAGTGACATACTACTACTAATTTTTACACAAAATAAATGTCAACTTGTGTCTCTTTTTGAGTGTTGCTATTAAGAATAATAATTTCATATATATTATATAATTATGATTTTCGTATGCCTGCTGACACTTTCAGTATATTTTACACTAATAGTCCTGAAAGCACTTCTTGTATCTTTATTTGAACTAAAATATGCCATATCAACTTTCCATTATGTCAAGAAGCCTTTTTATGGTTACTTCAATGACCAATTTCGGTTTTCTCTCTTAATTAAACATTTGCAGTATCCAACCGCATACTTCCAAGAAATGCCATTATTCCGCCAACAAACGATCAGTAAATCATTCGCTGTGTGAGCTTGAAGTAGAATTGGCGATGAATTATGCCCCAGTTTCAGTTTGTACCATAAGAAACAACAACGGTTTTACATTAAACTCCAACAATGAACTAGCTCAAAGTGAACAGTCTCCACAACTCTACAAGGAATGTGACATACTCGTGCACGTTAGCCTAAGGAGACGGAGAGAAGCCGTCGCAGCCCAGACAAAATGACACCAACCCGTGAAATTCCATTGCAGCCATTCTTGTTCCAGATGTTTCTTGGGTCTTACACTTTTTGTTAGCGTAGGGTCACACAATTTACATTATATTGCCTCCACGAAGGGCGAACTACCGACACCACTTGCTTCCCTTTGGGTCGTCTCTCTTCAAAGTAACACTTGTCAATGTTTCGTAAACACATATGCCAAGTGCACATGAGTGTCCATTTCTTCAACCTTGAACATCCTTCCGGCAAGACGAACATTTGAGTTAATTAGTATTAATAATTTGTGAAAGGTTTCCAAACGTGATGAAAACCTTTTAGAAAAACATACGTGTTAATAATTACTATGACGATGTCTCTATATAAAGGTTTATATTTTTTTATTTATGATGAATCTAGAGGGAGATGGAAATCTAAACCAAGAATACTTAACAACTGACCATATCATCAGAGTTCAAGACTACAATATGGATACCCAAAATTTTAATAATTATAATTTGAAAGGGAAATTTAAATCAAAGTAACAAAGAGTTGGATTTTACTTTCTACTGTGCATTTTATTTATTACAATTTTTTTTTTGGTTTATTCATTTAGACATTGTTTGATCTTGGGCACTAAAATATATCAGAAATACGACTTTACATGCTGACGTACAAATTCCAAACGATCATATCTCCTTCTAGAATCTAAGCAGTGAATTTCATAAACAACTCCTAGCCTATGAGTGTGATGATTTGTCTGACTGTTATTTTCCAAATGGAACTAGATAAAAAGGAAGAAGAAATACAAGATTTCTTCAATTTTTGCAAGATGCTCTGATGCCAGACATTATCAAAAGCTTAGTTTAAATCGAGAGAAATCATTACGGTGTTCTATCAAACAAGTAAATAAGAGCATACTGCAAACCAGCCTGAAGTTTATTTAAAGCGGTTTATGGTGCTCACCACCAAACAAGAACACATGGCATCCACAGGCATATTGAGTTAAAATCAATAATTCTTAATTTTTTTTCATCATTGATATACTACATTTATATACAAAACACAAAAGCGAACATACATGGCATGTTAGCGAAGTTAAAAAAATGAAAATTCAATAACCAACAATTCACAATTTTTTATGTTTTATATTATATGCTAGAAGTATAGGAATGAAATACTTCATTGTTTGTTTCTTTTTTTGGGATTTATTTTGGTGAAGAACGTACAGCTCATCTTCAATGTTGTTTGTTAATTTAACTCATTTGGAAGTCAACCGATGCGATTCAAAGAGGAACTAAAAAGTAGGAAAGGGCATCTGGTCCAAGGGGGCACCCCTGCCCCACATGTCTCACAGGATTATAGATAGTGTTTTATAGGACCCGAGGTATATAGACAAAAACCACTGAGATACACCAGTAAAATCCAGCGGTCATACGCATGGAAAATTTCAAACCCTCCCTGTACCTTGGAGCTAGCACTCAGTTGAGACCTTCACCCAGACTCCATACCTGCAGGAGGGCACCAGCCATCCCGATCATCCCTCAACTTGAGCAGCAGCCATTTTAACGCTTTATTCCCATATAAGTGTAACCTAGTTTCTGTGAACAGGCTAAGACTGTCAAATAGGCAAGCACTTGTAGTGGCTATACCCTTTCACCTGTCTATTCTCCAAATGCTTCCTTGTATCATCCGCTTCAGTACCATCATGACCAAACAGCATCCTTGCCACCACGAGCTCCTCCAATTCTAATCAGCGATCAAACTCATAATACTAGTTTCCGCCCTTCCGACTTGTATTTCCCTTATCACATCTTCTTCCTTTGGCCGCCCTTTTCTTACTCGCGCCACTAGTTAGAAGTAGGTTGGCAAGAAATTAATTCCGGTTTTTTAGTGGGAAATAAAACATTTTCTATAAAAAAAAAGAACTTTAATCAGTCAAATATCTTCCATTCTGATCGAATTCCTTTTGCCATCTTTCTGGTAACTTTATGATGACTGGTGGAACCCCAATATCGAGTCCAAGACGTCTTATGTGATTTTCAAGTGTTGTGTGTGATACGTTTAACTGTTTCGCAATCTCTCGCACAGTTATATGACGATTCGATTCAATTGTCCCTTTCATTTTGTCATCATCAACTTCAGAAGGTCAACCAGAACGTTGGTCATCTTTCAGTAAAAAATCTCCAGTACGAAATTTTTTAAACCAATTCTGACACGTGTGTTCTGTTAAACAATCAACACCGAAAACGTCACATATCTCTTTGTGAGCCTCAACCGCTTTCTTACCTTTATGAAAATAATAAAGTAAAATGTGTCAAAAATAATTCTGCACTCCATGTTAAAACTGACCGTAAACTGACAGTTGTTAACAAAATTACAAGTAATTTCTTTCTACAGCAACCTATAGGTATCGACTACCAAATCTCAAAAGAAAAAAATTCACATTGACAAAAGAATAACGAAACAAACATGACGCTATCTACTCGTGCAAACCGAAATCACTTTCTTGCCAACCCAATACATATTTCAACGTCTCTTTTTAAATGTCAGATAACGTGTTCTTCGATAAATTTAATATTCATTATTTACATACATACCTATCCATGTTCCTTGCTCCACAATATCGGAAGTAATGTGATTCCTCTAAAACGTTCCGTGAGATACCACAGAGACAAGAGAAGCCGTAGTAAGTTGACAGATACTGTGCAGATTGACAAGGCGCTCTGCATAGCGGAGCGTTCAGATGTGAGGCCGCTTCAAGTCACTTTTTGTTTCCTCAACTCCCCGCACCTTTATCGCTTATTAAAAGTCCTCTCTCCTCCCCGCCTTCTCCTGTGACACCCCGTTTTATGGGAGACTAGCGGCTGTCATAAACCGAGGGCCTTCCCTTGGATTAGGCAGACTGTTTTTTTATAGGTGCCGGGACAGGTAGTTCTGGCTATCATCGAGCTTGTCTCTTCACCGCCCGACCGCCGGCTGCCTCTGGAGGACTTCATTACCTTAAACTCGAGTCATTAAAATTCCGACTTCTTACGTGTCTCTCGGGTTCAGTCCACAGTCGCACTGTGAAAATAAAAAGAAAGACACTCCTGTGTCCTTCAGTAAATGTTCTCTGAGCACCCAGCTGACTAATCGCCCAACCTTAGGGTGAGGCTCCACTTTCGTTCATTTGTTCAGGTTCGTCTTTGATTTTTCTGTTTCTGATAGTTGTTATAAAGATTAGTCAATGGATCGCATCACATGAAATTGGTTATGACTGCTTAAATTTATCTTTTCCACTTGCACTATTACACTTCCCTTTTCCAAGAAACTATTAACATATGAACTTCTGCTGAAACCATTTTGGACATATTGAGCCCAAATGTATGAATATCCTAAGAAGTTTAACATCAGGACAGATTTTTCAATTAAAAGCTCTTATTACAGGTGTGCCATTTTATCTCATCCTTCATACCTACGAAATCATACCAATCACACTGACCTAAATATTTGTCAAACTGAATTCTCTGATACAAATACTGTTCACACGGTACAACAGTGTCATCAACAGTACAACAGTGGTATCATTGGATGTCCTCTGCCTTCATGCCAGACATAGCACTTGTCATCTTTATAGCACAATCGCTGGCTGTGAGGCTAGTTACAGTTGTAAATCATTAAATAAAGTTAAAAAAAAAAGTATAAACTTATCCTATGAGGACAAACAATTCTATAGATAATCACCCACCTTTTACTATTCAGTTCTGGCTGATCAAGCACTTTCCGGGGTAAGAAGAGATACACCCACCAACAGGAAAATCCCGACCAGAGCATTGTGACCCCGCGAATAATCCAAAAACGACATGCCTAGAGAAGGTGATGATTATGGAAAAATCTTTTATTGATTTTTTTAAAGTTAATACATACATACCTTTTTTTCTGACAAGTGAAGTATTATGTTTGAAATTAATTCTCTGAATCATGCTGAAAATTTAGACGTTCAAGCATCGACCCTTAAATTTTTTCAGGCAAAAAATGTCTTTGTTAAGATAACTTAGTCATATTTGGTGACAAAGAGTGTGATTCGATGTACAAAAAGCTCAAAATAAAAATGTGGTACTCAGCACCAAAAAACAAATTTCGTATACTTAGTATTTTTTTACTATAAGCTTTACTATAATTATAGTAGTGGTAATAAAGATATTCAACATCCTGAAAAAAACCAACGATTAATTATCAGATATGAAGTGTTTTGCATGGAGAATGACTTCCGTGAATTAAATGTTTTACAATTCAAATTATTCATTAGGTGACGATATGAATGAATGAAAAAAACAAAAAACAACAGCACTGCAGTCGAGTTCACTAGATTTTTTTTTTTTTGTTTCAAAACCCCTTTATTCAAAAACCTTTTACAAACAAATGAATAATAACATTAACTAATTTACAGATTTATGGCTCCTTTTCCTGCATAGCATAACATGCATTTGAAGGAGGGTAGAATTACAAAAACATTTTTCGTTTTACAGTTAAAATTACAAAAACAATAGACAGGACCAGGTGATGGAGCTCACCTTCGGGTTACAGTAAGGGTGACTAGAGAAAATATAAATTTGTATTGATCTACACTCTGATCGTAGCGAATAGACCGAGATTCTAGACATTCTTTCGGCAATGAATTCATGCAATTATGAGCAGGGATAAACAGCTGCGGGAAGGCAGCAAGATAGGTAGAGCTAGAATACAGAAGTTGGACTTACATGACCACCTGGCAGAACAAATTGCAGAAAGAACTTGTAGTTTGTATCACCTTGAAGAAAGGTATTTCTATCACTGGAAATAAGCCAGGAGACTTCAGCTGCAGATCCCTCGCACGCTGTATCATATATAAAATACCTGTCTCTAAGGTAATTACAAAGCTGGGGGGAAAGACTACCGGAAGTTGAAACCGTCCGTGTGCCGAATCGCGGAATGTACGATAAACATTCGTACGAAAAAATATGGTAAGTAGAACAAAAACAGAAATACAAATCACAAACTTACTGAACTACTGACTGAAAGCACTGGAATTAGAAACTATTTGGACAGTTCTAAACTGACTGACAACAACAGTACAGATCAAAAGTACTTACTTCATTATGTACAGTCGGATGGACCAAGACAAAAGTTAGTGAAAAGGGTAATATTGATATGGCATTCACGAAGCATAGTTTCATCAATGATTACTTTAACGCATCAGGCGACTTTATAGACTACAGTGAACTAAATTGTAACACATGATACAGTTTTTGTTGTTTTTTAACTATGTTAATTCTGTGGTGATAATGCGAAAGAGGAAAACACCTTTTTTACTAATTTCGGAACATATTATGTATTGTCAAATAAAATAAAAAAACCTTATTTCTGAAAATATTTTGGAGTTTATTTTTTTGTGTTTTACAAAAGTACATATCCCATTTCATCCTAGCACCACAGAATTATCTATTGTTTTAGTTTTTTGTTTTCTTTTGGTCCTTAGAATCACCATCGTATCAATTATATTTAGTATCTAATAGATGCAGTATATGGTTTCTATAAAGGTATCTAAAAAAACCCATAGAGATCAGAGATTCCGGGGGTTCACCACCACGATGAATTGAAGAATTTTGTTTCCCCAAACTTATCGAATCATTCGAGCCGGAAACCGGTGTCAACTAACAAATACACGTTGAGTAATCGAAATTTAATGTCAATTGAGCTTTAATATAAATTTATATAGTATAATTTATTTTAAGGACGGAGTTGTAAAGAAGTAACTAGAAGGACTGGGATATCGTAATTAATTGCCTGACCCAGCTATGTTATCAGAAATTCTATTAATATGCTACCGATGCCCATTTTAGGTTAAGCGAAATTAGACCTTTATAGGTGGTCAAGTAATTTTGATCATATTGATAACATCAATTTTAATATAATAACTCAGAAGCATGCACATCTAGGTCATCCGGTGTCCGGTTTTGGCATTGCAATATCTGGTGACATTCAAAATCAATAGTTTATTCCGCAATACAGAATACTGCAATGAGGGTCAAACAGTCCTTGTTTAATAGGGTCCAAAATTGCTTCTTTCCCTCCAAACGTCTGAAAAAAAGAAATAATATCCGGTTTGGCAGAGATGAAGAAGTCAAATGAATTGGCTGACAGCGTTGGCGCTTTTCCATTGTGTAATTCAATATTGACAAATCTGTAATTAGAATGTTGACAAATGTTCACCGTGGCAGATTTTTTTTTTAATTATAGTATTTTCATAGTAAGAAGTAAAGGAGGAAATAACCTGAAACTATGGTAGATAAGTCGTCTAAATCCGATGGAATTTTGTAAGTTTAAAGTAAACTTTCGAAGTGGAAGAATAGGAGAAAATATGTAATGGTTTAGTGGCTGGGTTTAGTCAATAACGATTGCGTTTTTACGATCAATTCAAGATATTAGTATTAAAGTGTTATTTATAAATATTAGTTCAATTTTGTTTCGTGAGCCGTTGATATAATGAAAATACAATACCGTTGGATATCCCAATATTATGAGGTTTGTTGACTAATGTTAATGGTTGCCTGGATATGTAGTATACATAGTGTAATGCTGTAAAGGGCAATATCATCTGCGTTAGCCTCCATTAGACGTGATATTGTATGCGAAGCAGATGAAACGTAAAAGGAGTACAGTATAGGGGATAGAAATGAGCCTTGTGGTACTCCAGTGCCAATGGGGTTTTGGAGTAGAAGTTGTCGTTTTTATATTCCACAATGTTTCTAGATGATTCCGGCCGACTAATAACCATGTTGGAAAATTCTCCTTCGAGAGAACTGGTCTTTTGACGAGAAGAAAATTCTCGGGCTTTGTGGTGCCTGCAAGGATGGTTGCCTCAATCTTGGGTTGTGTTTGTTTGAAGATTGGTTGACAGATTGTCCTCCGTGTGGGATGTCGCCTAAGATCGCCTTGTGTCGGCGCTTGCGTCCGTTGTCGCGGCGAATGACAACACGCGGTGGTGGGGGGACACCGCGAGGAGGGGTGCCTCTCAGTGACAGTCGCTCTCAGGCGGTCCTGCTCTCTGTGTCTGTACGCTACCTTGCTCTATTGTCGTGTCTTGTCGTCTCTGATACGTGTTCTGCAACAAACGTGCATCCGGATCCTCGCCACTCTTGCTGCATATGGGTGTTGGTGAGTCATCAGTCTCTCTTATCAGTAACTTTAACGGCTATCTCTTATCAGTCCTTCTTATCTATCATGGCAGACATCTTTGTTTTCATCCTGTTAGTAAATATTTGACTGGAATTTCAGAGCCACAATATTTTAGAATCATAGCACCCTTAAGTTTTAACCCTGTGGGAGCAAATTATGGGTGTCAACCCGTCACGTTTCAATATACTTTACTTGTAAGTACTGTTCCCATTGATTCCTGTAAACATTATTTAGGTGACAGTTCCAAACAAGATACAAGTCCATAGCACGAACACTACTTATTTCATTTTACAGATAAATATAACTTGAACTACATTCCAGTAATCATCTTGTTCATCACGCTTCATATAAATTATATAAAACATTTGACAATAGTTCGAATTATCGATTTTCGTAAATAAAAACACCAAATGCCATAACCTAAAACTTATTTTCTCTATTACGAATATTTTTTTAACAAGATCAAAGCGGTAATAAAAATAATCGCAGTTTTTTGATTTAGCAATTGGGAATTAGAAGTGCGGTTTCGTACATGAACCCAATCTTTAACCCTTCGCTTGCTGTGCGGGCGCTTCAACCCAACCTGTTGCACATTTCTTCTGGGGACTGCAATTCCTGCGCCGCGTACATTTTTTGTATTTAATAACAGACTATCTCAAATCAATGTCACAGTTATGTTTAATTTCGGAAATTAAGTAATTTTATGCGAGAGATAAATAACATTCATATTTCATGATATCGCCTTAATTGTCAATAAACATGTGATTACTTAATTTTTGTATTACAATTAAAGGGGTGAGTGGATGAAAGGGGTATGTAACAACAGCATTTGTGTTTTGAGATATACAGCCTTAAAGTTGTAATTGTAGTACTATTTTATGACACTAGTGTCTAGCTTAATAAGGCCCCTGTAATCTAGCTTAAAAAGGTGCTTGCTGTAAGTATATACAAGCCAACACATACCTCCTTTAACTTGAAAAAAAATGTTACATACCTCTTTCATCCACTCACCCCTTTGATTATGAATTATACTCACATTGAGATGTAATTGAATTTCGTAAAGGTTGAAAGGTTGGTACTATTGTTATCATTTACCCTCCCCCTCCCCATAAAACATTTTTTCTAATTCCTTTTCCCTACTGGTCATATTTCATGTCGAGCACTCAGTTGCAAATAAAATTTCCTAGATAATACCTTAGAGCAAAAAAAGCGAACACGACTCAATAAAAAATTAATTTTTTGATAGATATTTTTCCATTACGATTGTTATGGCTTTTCCACGCTTCACCTAGAACGTTTCTTTTTCTTAATTACGATTAATTTTTAGTTTTGATAAAGAGGTAGTCTTCATTACTTCCAACGCGACCTATAAAAATATAGGGATATTTAATTTTTTTATTAAATTTTCATGGTTTTTTTTTTCACCATTGTTTTATAATTAAAAAAATTCCCATCAATAGATGCTAACATTATTTTTTGTTGCATCTGAAAACATGACCGTGACAACACTGCATTGATATGCAAATGATGTGTCATTAATAAAAATAAACAATTTTATTCTTGTCACGAAACGGAAGTCCTTGGACGTCCGAACTGTGTGAAAGCTCATAAATCAAACTTTAGCATAATTATTGTTGCTTGGGATCCCAAAATTCATTTTATTTTAGGAACCGTGTACAACTAACAAGGTTCTGAGTGAAGAACACAAAATTTATTGATTAAAGCTGATAACTGTAAACAATCGCTAATAACAATGGGTCAGAGTTTCCATTTCTTAATTCTAATAGATCAAAACTGTCACTAAATGTGGATCATAATGATTTTTTGGAATCCGTTAAGACTTGTATGACATTCTCAAATTCGTTGAGGTTCTTCTGGCAACCTGATATTTGGGTCTATGATGATGGTGACTCCATTGATAGCTGTAACATTTAGTTACAAGTGGTGCATTTGGTTGGAGGTTCCTGTTGCATGTGATAGCTGTGAATCAGTCTGATGAGTTCGATCCATATGTTGGTAGGATGTTCTTGGGCTGTAGATTTTAATAATTGCACACCACTTTGCAGTCTACCCACAATTTATTTTATACTGATACTGTTTTCAGCAGGTGTAACACCATTCTATTCACTATTCTATAGTGCCTCATTAATTAAATGAATGACTAATTAAGGGTTACCCTCCTTGGATTAGAGGAGGATACCTCATTTGCATTTTTAATTTTATTTTTATTTTTTTTAACTTTGACGCCCTTTCATTTTAATTATGAGATACATGAGGATGGCGGTACAACAACTGAAAGGGCTTGTATCAGTATAAAATAAATTGTGGCTTGACCAGAGAAAGGATGTTAATGGTCTATTATTTATCGCGTGAAGATGTTTTGTCTGATTTGAAGTACACAAGGATGCAACCCCGCATTTAAAAAAATATGAAAATCTTGAAGTAGATCTAAACGTCAACTTGTTATCATTGCTATGGAATGGGCATGAAGATAGCATCTGGATCGAGCCCTTGCTTTGGTAATATAGTTTATTTGTCACCGCAGTGGACTGGTCGACATCAAATGGCCCCCTTGCCCCAGCTACAAATAGCCTCATTAGCGTTGAAGTCACCCCCGGCTAATTTATACCATCCTCGGCGAGATTGAGCGGATAAGTACAAGGCGGAGAGTCGCACACATATATGAATTTTTATGGAATAATTATAAATCTCGTGCAGTGCCCCTAATCATACACCACTGGCCAGTTCGCTCCTACATTAATGAAGTGAGTTAGTTACCATGTCTGCGGAGGGAGCTGAGCCTTTCTCAACCCGACCGAATTCTTGATGTCAGTTCCCATTCACGAGTACCCTAATTGCTCCGTCTAATGCATTCTGTCTTCGTCTGCATGGCTACCATTAAAACAATAACGCCAGGACGTTTACAGTTATATGTCGGTTCCCTTTGGTCGGTATTCAAATTGGAACCCCTTGTTATAATTAATATTAGCGGTTGTGTATAATAAGCTGGGAAAGCTCCTGTGAATGTGGGCAGATCCCTATCTCCCGAGAGACTCCTCTTCTTGTCAAGGGCCGTTCTTCATGTCATTCTCAACCTGCCTCTTCGGCATCATCAACGGCCACTTCCGCTCCTTTAATAGCTTTCATGTTTGTAAGTTTCTTTTTATTTATATTATGAGAAAATAACTTTGATCTGTGAATCAGTCCTGTCTTCCGGACATTCCTCGCCTGACTTCCGTTACGGTTCATTCACATTCTTTTTTGTCATTGAGTTTCCCTTTCTTTCTTGTGTACTAGTCATTGAGGAACAGTTGTTTCTCAAGTTTGATTCTTATTTGAGGCAGCAGACCTGATTACCTCTGGGTCCAAGATTGTTTTGTTAGACATTATCAACGCGGTCTAAAAACTTAAGTAGATCGCTCAAATATCCCATAATTCTACGTTGCATTTTTTTCAATGTTTTAGTCACTTATAAAAGAGCTCATTCTTGAAAAACAACCTCTAGGGGTTTTACGCAAATCATGAAAACCACTGCCTCTTTGTTTTTGCATTATTTTAATAAATTTATTCATTTCCTATTACAATATATCTCAGCACTTTCGCACTATGTTCCTCCTTGTATTAATTCCAATATTTGCGGAGTTTCAATTATCGCCGAATGCCATTTATCTATACTCATTTATGTTTTTGTTTCAATCTTATCCTGTTGGTTCATATATTAATAGGCCCTTTATTGTTTTTAAGGTACTTGAATCATTGTAATGTTGTATCTTTTTTTGTCTGCTAGACATTTGTTCGTGTTAGTTATTCTTAGAGGACAATGTACAAGAATAAAGTTATTTTTTTTATTTTTTATTCCTTTCTTTAAGAGGTTGTCACCATAGTTAAAATGTGGAAATGAAACTTGCTCATTACTCAATCGGATTCACACGTCCAGTACGTAAGTAACTACTTTTTATCCTCACGCGAATAGAACCGGAAATTGAATTTGAGTCTTAACAGTTACGACCACTAAACTGCAGAAATGGCCCCCTGGAAATACTATGCAAAAATTTCAATGCAAATCATGAAACTCATGAATGCAATTCATTTTACTATCAAACTCTACCAAGGCTAGTTCAAAGTCGACGCTAAAAGGACTTCAAAACATTTAAAGCATAATCATCACTCTACGCTTTCGTGAATTATTTATTCCCAGAATTTATCAAATCTAGGTTTTTACTTTTACGAAGAGGTTTCATTTCATCACCGCGAATTCCCTTTTGTTCAATAAGTAATTGTGGTCAATGACCTTATTCATTCCTTAGTGAAAGTTCAACATTCAATCACTCATTCATGCAATATGTACAAAAACTTCTTTTTTTTTTTTCTTCCCCCCTTCCTGAGGTAAAAACCTCAAACAGGGTCTTATATGTACAAAAACCAAACATAGCCTAAAGGCCCCCGTACTCTCATTGATTCTCACCATCTTCGCTTGCGATTGAGAAATCCTTTGCTTCGGGAGATCCCCACGTTCCTCTATCACCCACAACACAGACTGGATTCCATTAAACATTCTCAATCATGTTTAGTCAATTACTTTACAATCACTTCTTCAGATTAATAATAAGTGTTGTGTTTGTTTAATTGGATTGTGATTAATCACATTTTCATGGTTTTATATAGCTTTGTAGCAAAAGTTTTAACAAAATTTCCCCTTACAAACGACCTGTCTTGCAATTTTTTAATCGATTCGTTCCTCGTCCTTCTCTTTGTGTAGTTCCTTTAGTATATATCCATAGTATGATGTTTTAATCTGTTTTCCTCAAGATATGAATGCGCAAAGAAAAACTTAAAGCAAAGAAAAGAAAACTGTAAATTTGACAACTTTCCAGCCGGTCAGTGGGCCTAGGAATTAATTATTTTACCAAACTATCAATTATGAAGAACTTGCACCAGCTTATAAACTATCCGGCAAATGAATAAAAGCGCTAGTTTGTTGTCCAGTGTAGCCTTCGTCATTAGCTGAGTCCTTATCTGCCTTCCTGTTTCCTACATCGTGTGAAATCCTCTCCCTTACTCTCACCATCCCGGTTGAAAGCGATTGTCTGTCCTAACAAACAGTGATTTTCATTTCCCCACGTGTTCAGTAACGTTTGATCGCAAGTTAAAACGTGAGGATGAACAGTGACTTTATTCGGTTGGGTGAAATGAAATTTTACATTTTGTCATAAATTTTGAAAATAAATTTGAGGAAGCCCATATTTTCTCACTAATGTGTCAAAATCACAGATAGAGAGAGAAAAAGAACTTATTTGTTTTATTTCACGTGGGCTCATTGCATGCAGTTGTTGTCTGATGATATGAGTCCCTCTATATTAAAACTAAAATATCCACTTATTTTTGGGTACGGAAAAGGCTACTATCTGATATTAGATTCCTGGAATACACTAAAAATATTCTATTTCTGCAAATTATTTAATAGAATAAATATTCTAGACATCGGCTCATTTTCAGGTTATTAGAATGTGTTTATGTGTTTCAAGCCTATAAGGCTCCCATTCATTGACTCCAAATGAGTGAATCGATATTCCTTATTATTTTTATTGCAATTTGCAATTTTTCAATGATATAGTTTTATTTTCCAAAATTGCACTCATGAGTTAGCATGGCTTAGCATTTTTTTCAATTTTTCTTGTTATATGAATTAATGAAACGCATCTACGCATTCGCCCGGACAGACAACAAATTACATCAGTGTATTCTCTATCAGCTTTAGTTTAAGTTTAATTTAATTGAAAGTTTTTAAGAATGCAAATTGAGAAAAAAACAAAAACCAATGATGCCCTGATTTATTCACTACATTTTCTGATAAATGACTCCTTTTTCAAGAGGGAGCTGACCTCCAAATGTACCTGTCATATTTCCTTGAACTCCTCCCACCTTATCCATCTAAGTAGAACTTAAAATCGTTATCTGCTTGTTGACATCCTGTAACAACCTTCTACATTGCCATATTCAAGCATCTTCTGGATGCCCTCATTTCTGATGTTATCCCTATTATGGATAGCTAGCAAGCATCTTATCTTTTTGAAAGCTCTAGAAAAAATGATTATTTATACTGAAGTAAGTCGCGTCTAAATCATTTTCATATGATAATACGGGATCATGTTAGAAGATTGAAACAATTAACTTTTGTAAAACGGATAATGTTTAGATTAAAAGGAGTGGACTTGTTGACATTGCAGTTCCAATTACTGAGCAATATAGTGCTGATGTCATCCACGATTTAGCATCAGGTTTGATCTGTTGTTAATTAATCTACGTAGTTTCTAGTATTTATTCAGTTTCTCACTTTTAGGCTGCATTTAAATTACAAAATTAAATTGAAGTAATGAAAAACTAGTATCACATGAGAATGAAATACGGCTGGAATAAAAAGCTCATCGCTGACACTACTAATGTCCAGTGCCCCAGTAAAGACAACGGTTGTGGAGCAGGTGGTCGGACCGTAACAGATATGCAAAAATGAAGTGACAAAAATGAATAACGCCACTCCGACCTTATGAATATTAATGACGTTTAAGCGTTTTGACGATTCGGAGGAGTCTGAATTTTAATTGTACCCAGTCGACCCTAAACGGCTTGCTTCGTTCTTGAATATTCGAAAACCTTCTGATAATTATAATTGTAAACTTATGTCAACGCGTGAAACTTTCCGCACGAGATCCATGTATAATGAATATTGTAATGAGCAGTGGTTTGGTCATTGCCTTCTGTCTTGTAAAATGGTGTCACACAGTCCAGAAAAGAACAAAGATTATCTTGATCTCAATATCAATGTGATAGCGTAAAAGTGTTTAAGGTCTTAATATCTTAATAGTGACTTAGCAATATTCTACAAATGAGTATAGTTCAGAATAATTGTGAACACAGTAATCAGTTTAGAAAATTTCACTAAAAGAAAAGTAGCAAAAAATTTACTTTTTATATTCATAGTATAAAGAAAATGAGAACATCTCTATCGTGTCGTATATAGTTTCGAAACTGCTGTGATAACTAGTTGAGAAAAATGTTCACTACTTTCTCTGATTAGACAGTTTAATCATAATTTGGACAGATTGCGAGATCAATTTCCTAAAACATAACATGAGTTTTCTTTTAATTAAAATATAGTTAACGAAAAGTAGTTTTAATGCTAATAGGATTGATTTGAATCAGTTGATAAGGGAGGGGCTTGCCTTCCTTCTCCAGTTCTGCACAGCTCTTGTGATTCCCAGGGTATGATGGGATCCCGTGTCCTACGAAAGGAAGCTGCCAGGGTAGCGTGACCTGCCAATTGAAATGAATCCTGAATAAGTAATGGATCGCACTTCCTCCCTTGCATGGCCCAAATGATGATCGCGATTCATCATCCATAAAAGAAACATTCTTTCTAAAATAACATATCCAAAATTAAGAAAATTTACCGTAAAGTTGAATATAATATTTAGGCTTTATAAAAATAAAAACAAAAATCGGCTCGTAGTAATAAAAGTAAATCATACCTTTTGTAGTTATAGTAATAATTATTGGTTTAAAATAGCAAGCAATAAAGCACAATAAAGGTGATATTTACCAACAATCATTTAATACTTATCGCATGTAAAGTCTATGCTGTTACCAAAATTATTATAATCTATTTAGATGAGATATTTTTTAAATATTTATATATTATGTTGAATTTAGTCAATCGCTATCTCCTGCAATATTAGCAACTTTGACAATTAGTATTGATTGGTAGCCTGGAAGTAAAATTTTAGCAGTTAGCAGTCTGTTTTTGTAAACAAGTGTTTATGTGTCTGTATTGTTTCTCCTTTTCTTAGCCTAGTCTCAAGTTCAAAATTAAATATTAAAAGGTAAAATTACAATATGCCTTATTGTATAATATTATTGTAATATTATTATTGTTGGGAATTCATTCATACCCAGCCCCCCTAGTCTACATGGTTGTCACCTCCTTCGCATGGGAAAGAGAAAGCGGAGTTTTGCGAAGTCCCCCACGCTCCTCCATCAAGCGCGTCACCGGGTACGAGCCGATGGAGGTTGGCCGAGAGCGTGAGAGCCACAGGTTCTCAGGACATGATTGGAGAAACTGGCCATTGCCAGGCAGGAATCCCACTGTTTAGCCGCTATTCAAACTGTTACTATTACTGACTACATGTAAAGTATATTAAATTTCATAAGATACAAGGGTATTAATGATTATTTTATTTATTACTTGGTAACAACAAAATAAATATCTCCTTATTAAATAGGCATGATACTAAGAATGACAGTTCCCTATGATTCTAAAAATACAAGTAAACCTGTAACCAAAAAAAAATGTCATTAATCAGTCAATTATAGTGTAATGAAACAATAAAATTTTGTCCTGGTATACTGTGTAGGGTGTAATATTAAACATCTCGACTAGCCGATTAAGAATACTTATAACATGATGGGAGTTTAGTGTACTGTAATTATAAAACAACATAAAATCAGAATTATTACAACTTTTTTTTTTAAATATTTAAATGTGTAGACAAATTGGAAAGCTTCGTAGCTATAAATTGGGCGTGTTAGATAAACTTTCATTAATGTGTGTGTTAATAAAAATAATAATAATTGAAACACTTTATTGCGTGGTAATTCACGTTTAACTGACTTTTTTATGTACATTCATTCTCGAAAAAATAATGTGTATTTAACCCAAAAAAATTTATTTTCCTCTCTTTGTGTTTACGAGAATTATAAATTTAAATTATTTTGTGAAGGACGGTTAAATTGGTTTGAAAGGTTCAAGTCCTGAATTTCGGCCGACAACTGTTTCTTCAGGCAGAGTTGCCGATACCTATAAATAGGTGGTTAGTCAATATTGTGACCGAGCACATCCGTTCCTTCTTCAAGCATGTAAACTAGTGTACCCCTCATATTCAGCGACCACTACGTTGATCTGCTATTTTTGAAAAACAGATTTTTTTTTCTTTTTCATTTCCTTCGTCGAGTTTCCGTTTACTCTTGAACGCACTGTAAACACGCGGTTGCCATTTTATGGTCATGTTATCGCTAACAGTAAATTGTGAGATGATTACCATTTTATCTATCTCGTATTGAGTTACACCTGACATCGGTAGCAAAATTATATTACATAGGTAAAAATCTCGTAAATCATTTCTGAAAATAACTAATAAGAACGAAAAATTGGGATCTTAACCTAAAGAAGGGTTTTAGAAACAGTAGGCACAACATATAGAGAATTTTTGAAGTGCGTTACTTATTAAATTTCACTAAATTTACTATAGTAATTATACTTATAATTAATATAATTATACGCTTATTGGTTTCATCGTTAACTGAGTATAATGAATCCTGTTATACTTCTGATGCCTCATGGCATTCTCTAACTACTTAAAAATTGTTACAAGAGAACCCCGAACGATAGTTCCATTTGATGCTCAGATCATGCTAAAATAAAAGTAACATCGTTTGAAAGCCGGCAAGTGCTGTAGTCGCTATGAGCTGATGACCAATGAAGCTGTTGAGAGACAGAAGGTGTTTTTTCTTAATTTCTTAAATTAAAGGTAATCCTACGAAAAATATCAGTTAATTACTGCGTTAACAGATAAAAAAAATTTCCTAGAGTATTGTGTATGGAATCAAATTATTGATTTTGATCTACTGATTACTAATGTTTATAATTACTCTTTCACAATGTCTTTTTTTATATTTATTATGATTAGCTCTTTTTATTAGTCTAATATGAATTTGCCATCTGAACATTATTGTTATTCATAGGAGTCTTTTCCAGCAATATTTGTTTTAATCCTATTCTATAATACTTTGGGGGTTTACTGCGCTGTATCAAACTAAAACATAGAGATAATTTGATAAAACAACAATTTGATAGTGGAGATAAGCTGCTTTTGAATGTGTACGCTGATAAAAATATTTCAAAAAAAAAATACTCAGGAAATCAATCAAGAGAGAGTGATTAGTAAGTTCGTCGAAACCCTTAATTGTGTGCACAGCCGTTGTATCAAAGAGTAATCGAAATAACTTCACCGTCCTTGAGAAATGAACCTGTCCCCTCTCTCGAAATCACGGTTGTGTTAAGTAAGCGATTAAACGTGTTTACATAAGATGATAATCCCGTTTGGTTACTGGAGGGCCGAACCGAGGTCAGGCCTAGACCTGGCTCACCCGCCGTCTCAGGACGTCTGGCCCGAATTGGCCGTCGGTCGTGGGAACTGGTTTGCTCCCGATCATAGGAAGCCATCATTTGCATTTCAATCTGTTGCTCTGAGTCAGCTCATGTACTACAAGGTCTGTTTTTAATATTTTAAATTTATTCATTTATTTTTGGCATGATGGTAAATAGCCGTACTGTATAAGATATACTTAATTGGTAGAATGAAGTATGATGAATATTTCTGGAACTAAACCGTTTGTCTTTGTTGGCAAACAGTCTGTAGATCCATAACTTGATATGAATAGAAGAGTTTGTTGCTTGATTGGCATGATTGATGAATAATAGTTTTTCGTATAGTTTATCAGTGGAAAAAGTTTCGACTTACTATCAGCTGATCGGAGGATACGGTTAAAAAACATCTTTCATCTTATTCAAGTTCAATCTTTCTAATCCATGCGTATTTTGTTGATACCCAAAACACTACTTTATTTTTGGAATTAGATATAGGGATGACATTTCAATTTTCAATTTTAAAACTATGGGCTTTATAAAAAGATTAAATATGCTTTTTATAACAGCTTTCTTTTGGAGCATTCCTCCTTTTGGATTTTCAAAGCCGGGAAATGGAGGCTGGTTTTTATTTGCTCACCACGCAGGCGGATCACATAACCCAAGCAGTCAGGTTACAACGCTTTCTAATATCCTTGGCTTTGGGAGGTAACTTTAGTACGGAATAAAACTATCTACCGTAAGGAAGTTGAGTGCTCTACCTGCCAGACGTTTCATGACACAGATAAAAATTATATATTTATAATAAACGTTTCGTTCCTATTCGAAACCGCTTAGTTCGAATTTTTCATCAATAACCTGAATCAATTATTGCTGAAATATTTTCGAAGGAGTGATCACAATAATATAAATGACCACTCATTTTCGGATGTTGAACATGTAGAACTCGTATTCGTATTTAGTTATGTCCATTTGATCTTTTTACGGTTGAATATGAATGTGAATTTTCTTTGTAGATCTGGTGTTGTGCGAAGAGTCGTATTGCTGGCTTTGTGAATTAGGTCTCGTGTTTTTTTTCGGAAGGCCGGTCATTCATCGGTGGTGCTTTTGTTGGACACAGTTTCTTTGAGGGTTGCGCAGTCTGTCTTGATACTCGGCCAAATATTTGCCCCAGTGAACTTCCTGGCAATTCCGTATTTGCGACTTCAGGGCTTCTGCGACAAACCTTTTTCTTTTAAAAGGTTTACATTAAAAGGCTGGCATTGCTATCATAAGATACTATTGTATCCGTTGGTCATGCTCACAGATTGGGCAGAGAGATAACCTTAGAGGAAATTTCTCAACGGTTGAAAAGAAAATGGCATGTTCTTACGTCTCCTAGATCTTACCTAGAACTTGAATGCCCCTAGTTGTAGAAGATTTTCTTCAAAGTTAAAAACTTTATTATGATGAAATTACAATCTGCCTTTACTTAATAGGCAATAAATAATTGAGGTAAGTGTTTTCATTCATACTATATTTACAATTCATCATTCGCTCGCACATTCATACAATATTTACAAACATTTACAAACAGCCCAGGGGCCCCCTAAGTCCACACGGTTGTTGCCTCCCTCGCAAGCGAAAGAGGAAGCGGAGTCTTGGGAAGTCCCCCACGCTCCCCCACCAACCACGTCACCGGATACGAGCCAGTGGAGGCTGACGAAGAGCGCGAGAGCCACATACGCCCAGGACATGATTGGAGAAACTGGCCATTGCCATGACTCCCACTGTTGCGCATTTATAGTAGTGCAAGATTTTCTAGAGGTGAA
This sequence comes from Acanthosoma haemorrhoidale, assembly GCA_930367205.1. NCBI lineage: Eukaryota > Metazoa > Arthropoda > Insecta > Hemiptera > Acanthosomatidae > Acanthosoma > Acanthosoma haemorrhoidale. Next base: position 79,254,808 of record OV884015.1, on the reverse strand, counting down.
CTTCAACCAGGGACATCTATACTAATTATTAGCAAGATAGACCAACTTGCCTGCAAATAAATTTTGAGCTTGATACAAAACGCAGACAACAAAACTCTTGTTTATAATATTAACAATATTTAATATAATATTAATTTATAATATTTATAAATTAAATATTGGGCCTCCCTTATAACATTGTTTTAAAACATGATATAACGTTTTGGGTATGTTATGATGCCTGGATGAGTATTTGCTATCACTTTGAATATCCATCGTTTATGCGCACACTCAGGCTTTTGATACCTCACAATTCACGACAAAACAAAAATGGAAGTAACAACAAAATCGTAACACATTCAGCAACAACGTCGTTTGTTAGGCCTTTTATTCTTTAAGATTTTGAAAGGTACTCATGACCCCTAGCGTACGATCTCCCTCACGATTTTCAGAAATACCCATATTTTTTTTTTTTTAAACGTTGAAAAATGACACGCCACATGAACCTCGTTATAATGAAGGCCATATCACGTTTTTCTCGTATGATTCCACGCGATCGGTGAGGAGTCGCTCATTCATCACCTGCGATATTGCAGATGGACAAGATGGATTCATGCGTCTTGATCTCTATTATTTTCCCTCATCAAGTGTAATATAACCGTCGGTAATGAGTTGTAGGCAGTCGAAATCTTTCTTATTATTTCTTGACTTATCAGTGAAAGAGTGTCGTGATGAAGAAACTCTCGGTTTATTGGAAACCACAATTATTAATTGTACCGTTTTTTTTTTAAAGATCCTGGCTTAAAGTTGTTTTTTTTCTTTAATGGCCCATTCTACTGGTATCTTGTTCTCTGTTAAAAAAAGATGATACGTTGAGTACTCCTTGGTGACGATGACTCAATTCCGCGGGTCGCCCGTTGGAAATAGAATTAACGACTCCCCTACTCCTCGTTAAGTTCCGTTTCTCATCAGCAGGTAGCGTTAGTGCTGTTAACTGTGCCAGCTAGTTCCGGGGGGACCGGAAGATAGCGAAACTGTCGGCATTCTTTCCACAAGGGCAGAACCTACTAATGGGATCCCCTTGCTCAATCCCATCTTTAATTTCCCATAATAATGTTACAAGTTTATTATTTTCTAAAGATAGAAGCACCATTTAACCGTATTTTAAAGTGAAATCAAATTTTAAGGAAATAATAATTTTACTCTCCAATTGTTTATTTTTCTTTCCAAGTGAATCGCATTAGATCTTTAAACGTTTACCAAACATTAAAGATATTGCCAGGATTTGAACTAGAAATCTTCTCAATGTCTCTTACAGATACAAACGCTAAAAATTATCCAATATTTATTGATTTTACTAAAAAGATATGACATTATAATTTTTGTAAGAAGTGGGATTCATTGAGTTTTATTGGTCTATTGACAGTTGAACTAAAAATTAGTTATTATGGCTTAACCAGTTTTATACTGTGACCATCGATATTTAACACTGGAATATGGGGCTGTTCACACCCCTAACATATGTATTTAGGATATTTTGTACCTCTCCAAACTAAATCCTCAGAGCAACCTATCCAACCACCCTAATCCCGTAGCACAGTTACACTGTGCCACTAATCCCTATAATCATCCCCTAAGACTAAAGCGGCAGTGGCCTCGTGACTTGCTATAAATACGTGACGGCGGGAGTCCTGGCAATGGCCAGTTTCTCCAATCATGCTCTGAGCGTCTGTGGCTTTCACGCTCTTGTCAGCCTCAACCGGCTTGTATTCGGTGACACGGCTGACGTAACAGCGTGGTAGACTTCCCAAGACCCCGCTTCCTCTTTCACATGCGAGGGATGTGACAACCATGTGGATTTGGGAGGTCTCTGGGCTATGGTAAGTACAGTATGAACGAGCGACTGAAAAAAGATGATTGAAAGGGTTACAAATTAAAATGAGATATTTTAAGGGAAATTTATATTAAGGGAAATGTGATATGATCAGTTCGAAAGAGTACTGGTTGAAATGACAACAATTTAAGTGGGGATAAATCCAACACGCCAGTCGGCAGATCCAGGATATTACCTCTAATTTTAACATTTTCATTATTGGAAATATTCTACTATTTTATTTCTATACTTTGGAATATGATTGTTTTATGCTTTGAGTTTTTCCTTTTAATGCGAACGTTTCATTACACACTGAACACACGCCAATGGAAATGACAAAATATTCATAAGATTTAATAAATGTTCTTTTTTTCTTTTTTACATATTCCGTATATGTAATATATTTTACATATATATTACATATTTTTACGTATATGCCTTCATTGCAGCTCAACCTCAGTTCAATTTTCTCGAATCAGTTGTTTAAAAGGCGATTATTATTTTTTTTTTCGTTTTGAGGCTATGCTGTTGTTACGTTGTGCCTTACCGAGAATGGCCGATGCAATGGAGTGTGAAATCGGATAGCCGCTCATTACAGACGGCCTGGCCGCACGAACGGTTTAACATGGCCACCGCAAAGTAATCAGCCACTGTGTCATCTTTGCGGCAGCGGACGATTCTTCCTTCTCCACCCCCTCTTTCTTTCATCGGTTCTCTTATCCGCATCATCACTCACCGGGGGTGCCCCCAACTCTAGTTTTGTCTAGGGTTTCGGTTAACTTTGACCGTGAAGATTTGTCCTTAAAAAAAAAATTCGTATGTCTCTCAACAACTTTATTGATTTCTAATCTTTTCAACCAACTATCCTCAATTGACTCAATAGTCGTTTGATGACCGATCCGGGAAGTGGCATAGTTACCATAAGCTTGAACCATTGAGAATGACCAAGAACGCTTGGGTAGAAATCAATAAAGCTGTGGAATGGCAGAAGATGTTTTATTTATTGATATGCACTCTTCACACATCGTCTAAAGACTTTGAGGTGGAGATACATAGTGGACCTCGCGGTAAAAGCTCAATAAATAACAGCGAAAACACAATATTTTGGATTTTTTTGACCATTTTGGAAACCGCGTAGACCCCCTTCGTTTAGGCCACAGCCACGGTTACCAATATGGTCAAAATAAATTTATCTAATACACTTTTTATTGGTATGAATGAGATCATTTATCACAATTACTTATAGCCCAATCAGGCAGATCGTAATTTTATCATAATAAAGTCTTTAATCAGAAAACAAATACAATTAGGTTGATTTTAAGTGTGCGAGTTTTTTGGGTTGGGAGAAATTTAGGTTGATATAAATAAAAGGATTTAATAAAACAAAAGCACGTATAGATGATGAGGGGGAAATGGAAGGAAAGGAAACAAAAAAACAATAAAATAACCGAAAGTAATTATATTCGCGTGGTGTTTAAGGCCTTTCCGTGACCAAAAAACAAAACAAAAACGAGACCGATGCTGTTAGTTTTTTCGTAAGAGATAGTAATAATTATTTTTTCTGTTAGTTCTATTATATGTATGTTCTATGTTAGTCTGTTATATGTAGGCAAACAGAAACAAAATAACTAAAATTAATCTTTTTTAAGTTATGTTGTTCTACTATAGTTGTTCTGTGTATTATCAAAACATCATTTTAATGATGTAAATACGGGAAATAAATTAATATTATTTGATTGACTGAGGTTTTCGAGTTACCTAGAGATTTAGACTCGATATTGCTCCTTCTCTTTTCACGTTAACTATTTCTACGCACTATTAACAGTCAAATATGACCTCGCTGCGTACCTTTCTATACATATGAATAATACATTAAAACTTATATTAAAATGTTTGAATTACAGCTATAGTAAAAAAGGCAGTTTGATTTCTAATGCTCTATGCCTGGGACTGGTATGGCCTTGTTGAAATATATGTGCAAGTAGATAAGAGGCTATGGACAAAGGGTGCATACAATCGATGTGGGTTGGTGGCGGGAACACCACCCCAGCTGCTCCCCTTCGCCCCACTGACCCAATGACTGGGGCCCTTACGTAGGGTGGACCCGCACGACTTCATCGCAATTCTCCATTATAGCTAAGCACATGTGTTGTATAGTTGTGTATGTCATTACTAGGATTCGGAAACTGAACAGCTCTGAAACGCACCGCTTAATATATGTTTAATTATTTACACTTTCAAAAACTCGGATTTTAATCGATGAGCTATCGTCATTTCTTGCTTATTGTTATAAGAAGTGTGGATTACTGACGACGACTTATAATTGTTATTCTTTTTTTCAATAAAGCCTAAAAAATCAAACAATTCTTACTATTTTTATTGAACACAATAAGTTTTCCTATGAAATATCGTCACCATGATTTTTGATAAGAAATACAAGATCAGCTAGAAATTTAAAATTTTCTTGCTGTAGTCCATTATAAATTATCAGGGGGGGGGAGAATCGGAATAGTTTTTAATTGCTAATACTTTTTCAACAATAAATATAAAAAATATAAATCGATATAGGTAATTATTCCGATTTTACAGTTACCTCGAAAATATTAGTAGTGTTTTGCAAAAATTGAAATAATATTATTCTTGTAGTTAAATTATTCAATTGGATTTTCTTTAATGTGTTCTAGCCGAATGTTTCAAGCCTATCACCAAAAGGCAAAGATACCAAGTACAAATAAATTTCAATGCCAACTCAATCATTGCAACCTATTTTTTTGTTGAATTCATTTTTTTTTGCAACGATCTCGGATAATCAGATGAACGTATTTATTTTTAAACCCCCTCTCTAATTACACGAATACTCGTAATAATTGCACTAAAATTCAATGTCGATTTCTTTAGTTTGAAAGTTTTTTTTTGTTTTTACTGCCTTGCTCTTATTTTCAAATTAAATTACCAGTTGGTACACCAACATTGCTTGTTTTGTGTTTTATTAAATGTTTTAATTGAATTATGGTTAATTACGCTTATTGAAAGTTTTAAGTGGTATCTCATTTCATAAATTTATGTAGGTTTCAAACACCATATAAACGCCTTATTATGTAAAACCCTTAGAGACACGAATTTTCGGAGGAAAAGATGAGTTATTTTTACTGTTCAGAAAATGTTGTACGTTTAGCTCAAACTACAGATCACCTTATCTGCTACTGTCAAAAGCTATAAAGAAAAAGAGTAGCCTTGATCAAGAAGTACGTTGAAAAAGTGTTCTGATGGCTGCCAAGCAAAACTCTTGTTAGTAAAGTAGAAGAACGGAAAAAAGATGTGGTAATTACGTGCCTGCAAGATTGTATTTTTTTTCCAGGATGAAATATAGCTGTCATTTTATCTTAGCAATTACGATTTTATTACATCTTAAGATGTGTAAAGTAGATATTGCTAAGTGGATTTTTTTTAATTCACACTTCCTTATTGGTAAAATTTAATTAAATATTAGATTCTGAGCATCATCACGAAATTTCAAAGTCAAGCGTGATGGACAGTTCAATTAAAGGTTTTGTTTTGAATGTGAAAAAGATTTGAATGACAGTTTCAATGATATTTTGTATTCGTGGTTAATGAACCGAGGATGCCGAGACCATCACTTTGATACCATACGCAATACGAAAGGATTTATTTTTAATTTATAGAGCAATATAAGTAATTATATGATGATAATGTTTCATCATGTTTCACAGAGGTCTCCCCCAATATCAAATGCTAGCTGTTAGTAAAATTTCTTGTCTAGGGCGATCAGGGGACTACATTAACAGACAGGCAGGCATAGGGTATAGAACGTAACAGTTCCAGTTACTAGTTACTAATATGTAATCCCACTGGTTTTGTAATTATTAGAGAAGTAAAAAAGATCTTCCGTCAGGTGAGAGTGACAATCGTTCAAATATGACATTTAATATATTTAATGTATTGGATATTTTTTCTTTAATATATGTGGTATGTAATCTTACCGGTTTTATAATTCTTAGCTAAATAATAAGCCCAGTTTATCATTTTATGGCTAATAATAAAAAATATAGGTTTATGTTATTTTTTATACGAAAACGAATTAATAAAATTTGCACCAAGTTTCATCCAGGTCAACTGGAGCTGAAAGGTAGGGGAGGCTTGGCCAGGGGTAGGCGGTGACCTGGGCGTGGTGACAGCGACACACCTGTGACAGTGCTCTGCGCATGCCCGGCCAACCCCTGTAACCGTCCCTCCCTTGTCACTGTAATGTCTATTAATAACTGTTACCACTAAAGAACCTGCTCCTCGTCTCCTTGACTATTTCGTTGTGGCCTATTCCCATCAGTCACAGTAGTTCATTCATGCCGTCACCGCTACTTAGCAACAGTTATGGGAACGTATAAAAAAGACGTACCTACCTTCCTACATGGCAACATGATAGGATCCTTTTCTCATGGCTGTGTAAGAAGATGGGCCGTTATGTTGGGAGAGCGAGGGGAGGGATGGTAAGTGAAAGTGGGGATAGATCGGGGATGAATGGGCACTACCGGCTCCTGATGGTACCCCAACAGGCTGACTGTCTTGGCCGAATCATTGAATCCGCCGCTTCATTGAACGCGTAGGATCGCTCAAGTTCATTCTCTTTGTTATCCTAGCCCATATAACGAAGCTTTTCTTTCCGACAAGTAAGGAGCAAATGTCATCAATCTATGTCTATTTTTGTTCTCAAAGTAATTCAATCGATTTAAAATTTTAAGTGTGAGTTCCACAAAATATATCAAAAATAATGGCTTAAGATTTATCATTAAAATACTACATAATTGTAGAAACTTCATATTTAGTTATTTAAAATATCATATTTAACTGTTTGTTCTGACATGAACACCGATCTCTTAATATTCTTCCAGCACATTCCTTGTCCTTAACTCTCTTTTTACGTTCCCAAAATACAATTTGTATTATAACTATAGATATTTAAAAATTTTCCAAAAGAGAATTTTTCACTTTAATTTCGCTAGTAATCAACAATTATATTTTTCCAGAAAATTGATTTCCATTACAATGAGGTTGGTTTTAAGGAATATAAGTATTTTTTTTTTCATAGAAGAAGGATTTGTCAAAAACTAAATTATAATTACCCATCTATGATTTTAGTGTAATTCAACCACAAGGGTCAATGATGCCTGCCTATAATAAACTATAATTTCTTCTTTTTGCTTTTACAACAGTGGTTTAAGAAAATGATATTAATAATTATTTAATTTATTACTTCACCAAAAATCAGGGCGATCATCTCATGGCTACGCTAGTGAGATTAGTATATTTGTAAAAAAAGTCAAACTTCCTCAGTAACTTGGTAATAATTAGTCTAAAGTATTATACGTGTTTCTACGTATGCATGCATTTTTGGATACAGTAAATTTTACACAACATAAATGGGATGTAATTGTATAAAATTATCGAACTATTGTATGTGTCAATGTTTCCACAAATGATAAATTACCATAGTTTTTCTCCTGGTTACTGACCATCGCTGTGATATATTTATTTTAAACTATATTTATCTTATCACAGAACCATTAGAACGAATTTTAAATATTGCATACGGCAAGACAGTTAATAGAGCTGCTAAATGCACAGTGAAGCATAGCACTAATTTAGATATGAACCTTTCAAAAGACAGTCAACTAATTTTCTGATCATGTTTATAAACGTTTATAACATTAAATTTAATTTCAACGTGTTAGTGACAAGTTAGTAAGTTAGTGAACGAAAGTAATGTCGTCGTTAATGAAAATGAAGTTGGATGTCATTTTGTCAAAGGAAAGGTTCTTCTAAACATATTGTTTATTATTTATATATTGTTTATTGTATTGTTATAATCATTTTATATGAATTGATGTGTATATATATTTATATATGGAAAGAGCTGTTATTATATGTTTTGATACTAAGCAGTGTCCCCACTGTCTGTTGAACAGGTGAGGAGAGGAGCGATAGAGAGGAGGGAAGAGAGACGGGGCGCATGCGCGGGGCGGACCAATCCCCGCAGGTCCCCGCCATGGAGCTGGTAAGTGGCCAGGGGACAGGGCAGGTGGTGGGGGGTCTCCGCTATATCTCTCATATTGACTTTTCCTTTTTATCTTCTTCTTCCTTCCTCCTTCCTATATTCTATATTCCACTGGTGTGTCCCTGCTCTCCCGCTGTCTGTCGTAGATGAATGTATCAAGAATTAGGAGGGAGCCGCCTGGGGGGGAGGAAGGAAGGGGAGAGTTTTATAACTCTCCCCGGGAGTGATATCTTCATCCCCCTTCAGGATATTGAATATGTTCGTCTCTATCTTTGCATGTCTCTCGCGCTTTCATATATCCTACTGACTAGGAGCAAATCTCTTCATCCCTATTTATTATTCCTTCATATCTGAGCATCCAATTCGCAGAGGGAGGCAGATATCGTCTCACCGTCTTCATTTATAACACATTGTTTTCAATTTTTTTTCCATAATACAGGGTTCTTACAAATATTTCTGCCATTCATAATAAAAATTCATTACTTAGAATTATGTAATTCCTTCTACTTGCATTTAAAAGAGGTTTGTACCTATAATAGGAGAAATAATTAATATATGCAATTACAATTTATATATAAACTACAACAGCTCTAGAGAAAGGCAGTGTTGGATACCATATATGCTATGTGTCGACAGTGAAAGATGTGATAAAAACAATGCCAAGTGGAACAGCACTTCCCTGGTACAGACCTCGTTCGAACCCCTGGCTTTCACTGTCGTTTTATTTTTAGATTATAATTTTGAAAAGGAAGTGTTGTTTGAATTTAGAACAGAACCACGGATGCATTTACTGCTCACCGTATTAATATGTTATAAGATTTTATGGATTGGATAGTTTGGGAATTATGGGGATGAAAAGGGAAAATTACGTAACAAAAAACTGTTAGATAATCCAAAGTGCGATACCCTTAACGGCAGAGATAATGTAGGTTTCTAACCCCTTCATAAATAGAGACAACTAGCCTGAGAGGGGGGGTGGCTAGAAGAAGGGTTGAGAGACGGGGGTGGGGGGCCCCGGGTGGGGGGCGCTGCCTAGCGGCGGTCGGCCGAACCCAACCCAGAGGAGGGGCTACTCTGTTTTTTGCCGGTGAGACCGGAGCTGCCGTTGTGACGCGGGTTCTATTCCGCTAACCATGTGCCGCTGAATCGTTCGCCGATTGTTCGTCGTCTTCGATGCTACTGATGCAGAGCAGCAGCGGAAGACGGCATCAGGGCTGGGACAGCAGGTTCTGGCCGGGCCCGCCACACGAGCACGAGTTCAAACCAGACGGGAGGATACTCAACGTGAGTCTTAGAGAAATATTTGTCTAGTCAGTAGTGAGTTGATCGCACGCCTTTTCCGAGAACTAGCGGGGCTACGAGGGTGAGCAGGGGTCGATGTCATCGTCATATTGGCAAGTGTCATTGGGATGCCCGCTGACAACACCGGCACCCCCTTTCAAAATATTACTAAAACATATACTTCAATTCGAATAATTTTACTCTATAAATTAATTATACATTTCATAATTTATCCACTCTCTAAATATAAATTATTAAATAAAATATTTAATCCTCGTCATCCTACATGAAAACCCATGAAAAGTGTCTGAAAAAGCTTGATTGTTAACTAGTTAAGTGTCAAAAATATAACAACTATGAAATTTTTATGTTTAAATAAGAAAAAGATCACATTGGAAAATAATGATACTAAGAGTTCATTATTCATTGGTTGACATTAGAATAATAATTTAGTCATTCTTTCTGGGTGCGGGGAGAGCAAAAATTTCTAGTATCGAATGAGGATCAGTATTTTTTTCTTGACCGCAGTCATCAATGTAACTTTTTTTGTAAAATGTCATATTTTGAGTTCAATGAGAAGAAGAACGGAACGAAAGGCACACCACGCGAAAACAGTGGTTTCTGGTTCAGGAAGAAAAAAAAACCCAAAAAGTAGTTTTGCCCTGATCTCGTTTATTAAATTATGTGATGATGTTGCTCTTTTAGTTTTTTTAAATGTCTCTCCAGAAAATAAAACATTGTAACATATAGTTAAATACTAATAAAGCGCGTAAATGTGATTTGGTATACATCGTAGTGTGAGACTTTATCTATTATAATTGTATAATGGAATGATGATAGGGGGGCCGTTAGGAACCGGAATTTCATCATTCAGCTGTGCATATTAACAGCTGATTGATCCGACCTTGTTAACATGTCAAAAGCACACACCTGACTGGCTGTGTCTAATTATATAACTCAGGACCATTCCATACAGGCCCACGCCGATGGGCCTATTAATTTATTAGTTTCGGATTCAAGGTTTTATTATTTTCTGTCAAATTATCCGTCTGTACTTCAATAGAATTCTTATATCTATAATATGGCATTAGGCATAGATATAATACTCCAGATAATCTTTAATAAGCGGTTGATCTTCTCCCCATATCGAAGAGATATTAATTTATTTTTGATGGCGGGCTTCAAGGTCTAAATAAACTGGGCATATTTCACCTTGGATAGCGGTATTTGTAAGAGCATTTGTTTCAGTTAAATATATGCAGCTAATAATGTAAAAAAAAAATGTGCTTAATTTACCTGCCGTTTTTCTAAAAAAACAAACGCTGAATTCCATAAGCTTAAATATTGACATCATGAGTGGGCATACGGGCGGTCTGAAAAGTTTCCGACCTAACAAAGCTTTTATTTATTTTATTATCATCTTCATGTTGAGGTCGGAAACTTTTCAGACCACCTGTGTATGTGGGGCATTCTGCCGAAATATAGGGTTCTGGACTATCTGGTAGAGTTCATTCTACAATATGTGTGTTTTAATCTGACATTATTTCGAAAGCAAAAAATGTTTGAACACTATTTTTGACTGTTCATCCTAGGCCCTAAGTAAATTTCGCGGGAGGACTCTCATCTCAGTATTTTATATTTAGAATCTAAATTTTTTTGGGGAGTTTAACTGACTTCTAAGTAAAAACAATGCTTATGTGGTATCTTTATCAATGAAAAGTACTGAGAGCCAGTAAATAAAAAGAGTTCAGAAATCATCAAAAGTACAACTTGAGAAACTCTGTGCTTTCCAAACTGAGTGTATTTTTTTCTCATTGGGCCGGGAAAGGATACATTACCACTAATGTTACAATGAGTGTTATATCCGGTATAGCCAAATGTTTTTATATTGTCATAATTAAAGTAATAGTAACAAAATTACCCGTGACCATGTACCCAACACCTGCACGTTTGAATCGATAAAATGACAATAACGTTACTAAACTAATGTATGAAATACATCAATCTAATAAAATTCTATATAAAATACAAGCTGATATGTTAAATACGTTTGCTTCAACTTAAAGGAGCTCAAACCCGCTCAAGAAGAGCCATATAGTTTCAACCCTCTCCCGTGCAAAGTCCGGAATTGTTCGTCCAAACTTTTAAAATGATTCCACCAATCGGAAGGGTGCTGTCAAAAATCTGATAACCAATCAAATACCTTAATCACAAAAACTCCACGCTCCCTGATGTAATATGTGCTTAATTATAAATTTTACCAACCCTGAAGGTGCGTACACTTTTATACAAGACCATCTTTCACCAATATGCTACGATAGTGGTCGAAAAATTGAATGATACCTTGGACTACTAAATTTAATTACTATTTGTTTAAAATACTATTGTGAAATAAAGAAAAAAAATTACACGCGAAAAAAGAAGCGGATGTTTTGCTAAATTTCAGGTCAACTTCTGACCCCCCCCCAGGTCTTGTTAAGTGCACGGGCGCATCAAGTACAGTGATGGAAATATATATTTCATGTTTCAGAATGAAAATCGCGTATTGGATACATTCCAGGACGGTTTTAATAAGTTTTTATGCCAATATTACAGCATTTTTAGTTATATTTTTTCAGTGAATGCAATGGTTTAGTAAATAGATTTTGGTCACAAATACTTAATTTTCTTCTCAATCACTTAAAATGTTTTTAACCATAATTGAACACCTCTAAGTATTCTTCCTTTACTTACTACATGCTCATTTCGTAAATGAATATTAAAAAAAAAAAAACTTTAACGAATCGTTGATCTATTTGGAAAACAATTAGAGGCAAATGACCCAGGAAACAACTTAGTTCAAATTGCGAATAGGCTGGCAATGGTATTAAATATGACTGTAGTCGCACCACCATTTTACCAACTGCGGAAGCTCGCTTACCTGCCAATAAAACGCAAACAACATTACCAACATTGACGTTCGGCGTGCACAACGCTCAGGTGCAACTCTGCAGACAACTACACCACAGCTGCGACGGGTACAAGGTTACAGTGGTAATTGATGCGGGATTTTTATTGCTTGCTTATTTCATAGATGGAATTTTATTACCAGTTTTATGCTACCAGAAGGAGGTTTCAAAGGGAACAAGTGCTCAATTAATGTCTAATTTACGGTAATTGTTAAACCTAACGTGCTTCCAACTATAAAAGTATTGAAAACCCCGAGGCTGTTTATCTTAGGTCTTATTTTTATTGATTCTGTATGAATATCACTTACTATGTTATTCAGAATCAACAAATGAAGTTTCCTTAGAGGCTCACTCATGAAATGATATACCCCTTTACTATTTAAATGTCTATAAATCGTATGACCTTTTGATTTAAGAAGACATCTTTTTCGACACAATTTATGTAACTAAACAGTTTCATTGTGTATCATAACATCTTTTTAAATCAATATGATACAACTAGTATTTTTAAGTTAATTTAAAAAATACACCCCGATAGTGGAAGAGAAAATTAATGGTAATAATAATGACTACAGCAAAACATTATAATAGTTGTAAGCACATAAATAAAAAAGAGCTTAGCACGATTTCATCTACATGACTTATAGATTCATCAATCAGGACAGAAAATAGGAAATATTACGTTTTTTTTAAAAATTAGTTCGCATATTATCAATCGACTAGAAATAGTACATCCGGTATACGATAACAACTATAATACATAAAACAACTCCAAACTGATTTAAAATAAACGACATATAAACACAAAATATATATCTATAATATAAATGAGATGTTCGATTTGAAGAACGTGAAAAGTGAAACTGGAATGATTTGGTTTTAAAGAATACTTAAATCATAAAGGCAAATAAACATAAAATACTCCTCGAGCTTTTTCAAATAATAGCACTAAGGTATTGAAATTCCGTGTTATTACCTCGAAATCTCTTCTTATTTAGATCCATCTGCTAATAATGAAAAAAAAAATCTACTATTTTGAAACATCACCTTGAATAGGTCTGCTCAACAATCTGTTAATTTGGGGTTTTCACTTAGTTGAGTTGATTGTAAAACTTTGTGTTTATTATGGTATCGATTAATGATGAAGTGCAAGCCTTCATGCAAAGCCCCTGTTATTTTCTAATTTCATCCGCTAGTATTTTTAATATTGTCAAAAAGTAATCTTGTGCTACTTTTAAAAATGAACACTTTTTGAAATGTTTTAACTTTATCATAATTTCAGTTTTACGTTAAGTTTAATTTAATTTGATTGCCTTTTTTTCCTTGATTTTGTTTATTAACTCGCTCATCGGATTTTTAGAAACATGTAGATATTTCCAAGTTTCTTCAGTGAAATTTCTATCTTGAGTTAAGTTTTAGGTGGAGTGATACCATGAAGTAAGGTCTCTCGTTTAGATAAACGGAAAATTAATTTAACTTATAGATAAATGACCTTAAAGAAATAATTATTGCTGTGAGCAAACAATAAATAAAAAAAATAATGATCCCGAAGTTAAAGATATAGGCCATTCAGTGATTTTATAATCGAGTGACAGATGTTCAAAAGATGGAATTATGATTCTTCACCATCGGGACTGTTTCCAATTATATTCCGTGTCTGCACTCGAGATATTATCACCACCTGAAGAAGATGGCTCACGTCGGCCGAAACCGGTACAATAAATAAACCTATTAATTGGTAGGCGGTATCAGACGGCCTTATCTAAAAGCTTGCAACATCTCGGGGACAATATAGCCAGCGTATCTACGCTTCGAGCGTTATTAAGCCGAGTTTTCGAGTGACACAGCCCTTGTGGAGAGTCGAGTATAGATACGGATCTGAAACGCTGTATAACAGGTGTACAGAATTAATCAGTGAAGTAGTTAGTTTAATCAGGTGGCCCTTATGTAGTCCAAACAGGCTAAGAAGGGTGGGTTATCATGTATCTTAGTTATAATTAACATCTTGTGAAAAAAATAGCTCTTGATTTAGTAAGATGTACGAAAATATTGTACAGTTATTAATTAAGCAATAATCATCAAAACTGTGACTTTCGTATTGAACAAAATATTTTTATTTAACACGAGTATAGTCGTGCGTAACAGACGATATTCGATTTGATGAAAGTGAAAATATGATCTAGCTACGGTCTTTTTTACATTTGAGCTTTTCTCAACAACAAATAATCTTGAGAGAAATGTACCTTCTGAAACGAATAAAAAGCTTTTGTACAAAACTCCTGGGTATTTCTCACATCGAACAGTTATTGAGATCGCGTGAGGAGAGTAAATTAGTTTGGAGTTTAAAAATATATTTATAACATAACATTACTTTTTTAAATGTTTTTCTATTCCTTTAGATATTTTATTTTTTCATTTTACTATTGATGTTTTATGATATTTTCTTGATAATTACTATGTCTTTTTGAGATTTCAAATATATCGTGATCTATGAAGGACGCGCTCGGTCGTCATATTAAAAATATGTGTGACTACATTTAAAAAGTGGAGTTTTATATCTAAACCGTTGTAACACAAGATGTCTTAAAGTTTTTTTTCGAGAAGACTTTACATTAAATTTTAAAGGAAATCTAATCATGATTACGAAAATGTGGTTAAAAGTTGAACAAGTTTAGTTAAAGTAGAGAAAATCGGGTTTCTGTAGCAGAAAAGATTGTTTTTTCGAACAAACTTCATGGCAACAGATCGAGATTGAAAACTGAGCTTGGCGGCTACTTCATTTTTTATGTAGTTTCATTAAAGTTTTTAATACAACGAACCAAACACTATTTATAAATCATAAAATATCTGGAATAGACATAGTAATTAAATTTTTTTTAGAATTAACAAATCTTTATTTGAAGAAGTTTACAATGCCCCGTAAGGGCAATAGATAGTTGTGATAAAATATCGCATTCATACCATATTTGCTTCCTTATTCATACACTATTTACAATCTATATTCATACAATACTGGCATACACATAGCTCCGGGAATTCCTCAATTCTCTCGCAGGATTGTCATCTTGCCAGCTACAGAGAAGGAGATTTGGGAAATCTCTAACGTAAATCCAGCAGCCGCGTTCCAACTATGATTAATTAACAAGATCATTCGTTAATATCAATAGCCTTTGTGATGGAGAGTAAAATATTAGAAATAACTATTAAAATATAAACTGTGCTAGGGAATAAAACTTGGTTCTCTTAAGTAGTAAGTTTGCGATGCGAGTTCGAAGAGTGGCTTTTATTCATTCAATATCATGAAACTCAAGAGCCTCAGTTCTCAAAACTATTTTTGTAAGCATGGTTCCACTACGTTCCAGACAAAGAGTACATGTACAATTGGCTCTCGATAACTTTGGTAATTCGAATTATTCGAACTTATCTGCTGTTCACTACGGTAAATCAAAAAAACCTGTGTATTTTAGACTAAGCAATACGAAGCCCTTTTCGTTAAAAGGAGACACGACTTCTCTCCGCCAAAATTTGAAACTTTAAACCGGCAATTTATTACTAACGTTTGTATGTACGTAATAAAATCTATAATTGTGCAATTTTTTTTTAGAAGATTTTTTATTTTTTCATTTATGTATGTATATTTTTTATTTTTTTTTCATATTCCCTAGTTATTATAAATTATGGAAATCAGTATAGACAACATAAATCTATGAACAATAGCTTGGCTGCATTTTATACCATTCTTAATAATTTTACATTGCGATTTGCGATTGTGACAAAAGTATAATGTACATTATACGTATGCTTAAAAGTGATGGGGCTCACCTTACGAATCATATACTTAAAACTAACTTACATCTAAAACAAAATCATAACCTAATTTTCCCCGACTGATGCCATTGAAGCGGGAAGGGTGGTGGGCTCATAATGTTAATCACTAGGTTTGTAGTTGTTGCGACGAGTCAAAAACTGTTATGTGTGTCCAGTGGATGGACTCAACCACCGACAGCGTATGAAGCAACGGGTGCAGGTCTGCGTTCCTTAACCTCTCGAGAGAGTTGATGTCTGACCACTTTTCTCATGATCCCATTCTGAAAATACTGGAGACTTTTAGCTGTATTGTCAGTCGAGTAGTGGGGCACCGTACAGCAGCGCTGGCCGGAGAAAACATTTATACATCATCGGGGTGAAGTTAGCAAGTGAAAAAGCCGGTAAGAACTGTGTCATACTTTTTCTTTTTTATGTAAGTATATCAATACATCGAAATTTTTTCGAGATTCGAATGTGAATGTATTTCATAAGATTTGATGTCCACAGCTACAAGATCGCCGCTTAAATCCGTTATTAAGCATCCCTTTGATATCTGTCGGGCCACTCAATAATAATTGATGACGAAATTGGGTATCGGACGTTATTACTGCAAGAAGACCACGACACGATAATGGTGGCGTTTATCGGGTGGCGTGATGTGTCAACTGGATCGCTGACCTGAAGGATTTACAGCGCCAAACGTCCACTGTCTCATGACCTATCGATCACATCTCGTGCACGCCCTTCAGGTACACACATGGACGGTATCTCAGTCCCTTATTCTTTTATATAGAATCTATTTTTCTTTATTATTACATTTTTAGGAACTTGGGGCTATTACATTCAGTGAATGGAAGTCAAGTTTTATCTACCCTCAAAATATTATAATTTTAATTACATACATACATGTCTTTACTTATTACACTTTACTTACACAATTAGATGTTACTTGCATGTCATTATTAATTGGAAATAAGAAATATTCCGTTTCATATCAGAGATATTTCAGCAATCACAGTGGATCGAACGTAATAAATGATATGTTTTTCACAAGTATGAGCTACAAATACCATGTTTATGTACGGTTTGTACAGATATACACTTGGGGAATATATGCATGAGGAAGTCAATATTTTCAAATGAAAAGTTATACATACATAAAATATTTATTATAAAGGCAATACATCGCAAATATATCAATGTCACGAATAAATGCGTTACAGTCGACTCTCCATAATTAGAAAACCAAAGGTTAACAGAAATATTGAAATATAAGTATTCAGTTTTGAACAAGTTCAAATCACCAAAATGAATGATAAAAAAGTAAAAAAAAAATACATAAATGTGATAAGAATGGAAAACTGCAAAAAGAACTGTAGAATTATGGATTTTATTATGTCTGTATGTACATAAATATTTTAGGATTTAATTACATGTCTATAATTTCGAATGACAGAAAAGAGATAATAATTCATTTTGAGTTATAGAATCTATATTGAATTCCATAATTTTTAATAACAAGGGGATATGACGGAGGGTGGCGGGAATTAATAAAAATAACATAAACTCTACACGTTACCTCAGAGGTTATAAATCTTGGTGCAGGGAGTAAAAAAAAATATTAATAATAAATATAATTAGTTGACTGGAGGTATCAGTTTATTTTTGAAAAGGAACTTATGTTTGGCTGGAACGAAGGCGGTTGAGCTGAAATTTGTTGTCATTAGTTATCTAAATGATTGTAACTGATAGCCATTTCATCTTATTCGGGTCAGATTCGGATCCGAATATGCATTTCAATTTTAGTTAAATAGGTCTGTTAGTATTTTTTTAGGACCATGCAATGAAAGAGTACATTGACCCACTTTTCATATTTACTATGTTCACTTAAAATGGTCCCTTATTGTCTTGGTGCTCTTGAAATTTAATTGCAACAAAATATTTAAATTGTAATCAATTCCGTTTGGATAGCTTATAAAACACTTTTCGCTCATAAATCTCATTTTATTCAACCACAGCCAGACTAAACTTAGCCAGAAGTTAAAAATATCAAATTCCCTGGGAAAATAATTAAATTAATATCCCAAATCAGAAAAACAAATCTTCTCAATGCTAATTCTTAATGACTAATTGGAAGCGCCTTCAGTAATTAAGTCACAGTAATGTATCATCGTTTATTTTTTTAAATTAAGTTGAAGGGTAAAAAAATGTATTAGCTTTTTGTCTGAGATACATTTCGCCTTGTTCCATTATAGAGCGAGGGAATTAAAATCCCAAGGATATGCAAACTTTTAAATGGACGATCACGTCAATAACAACAAATCAACTTCGTCATAATGTCGCGGAGACTTAATTGTCTTGGACAACATAATCTAAATTATAACAGGGTTCATATCAGGCGTGAGTTATAAATTATCAGGGACTTTTTTTTTTATGATTCTCTCTTAATAGGATCACAGAGATTTTTTTTCAGACTCCAGAAAAACTACAAAAGTGATGACGTGAGCTTTGATTAAAAAAAATATAATTACTCAAGTATTAAAAAAATTGAGTACTATAATTTATCTACTTTTCAAAGAAGAATTTACTTAATATTAATGTCCAACAAGCTAATATGCGGTACGAGTATTTCATGCCTAGTTAATTATGAAGTTTTTTTTTAATAATACTGATTTATAGTTTGTTTCTGTAATAATCTATAAATTAACGATTTGAATAATATACATAAACAATTTGTATTCGCTATTATGACTTACTTCTGACGGTACACCCAGCATTTATCAAATTAGTGCTTGTCTTCGATATGAAAATTCGCGCGGAGGCGTGATTTTGAACACGTGAAATCCGTCTGGTCTTGTAGGACTGTAATGTTGTGGGGCATCAACCGATCTGCGTCCAGGGACAGAACTGAAATATAATTTTTGTTCAATAAAAAGTGGTCTCTGGCAGTAATTAGAAGCTGTTGACACGATATTAATAAAACTATTAATGACTATCTAATGTATATGATACCATCTATCATCCGACTAATTACCTGAGTAAAAACTATCGATCTAAGGATCTAATCATCAGGATTCTGTGATCGGGTATATTATATAATCTGCGATGAGTAGCAGTTCTACTGCGATCAAAACGAGATCTTGGCTCGTTTTTTTATGATTAAAGTTCATAATTGATTTGATGCTACGTTTTTACTTCTTGAGAACCGTTATTGCATTTAAGTGATGAAAGACATCTTATAAGAAGGTTAAAGACATCTTAAACCTCTTATTAGAATAATAATATAAAGCTATAATTGTGCATTTTATGGTTTGTGGTTGCAAAATCCTTTTTTGGCCAATTCATGCTCTAATGCATAACTGGTGTTTAAATCCAAAGATTAGGATCTAAGCCCTGTTGTAATGGTTAATTACAGTATTAATGAGTCATTATAATTAAAGCTTGAAAATATAAACTACTTTACATATTGTTAATCAGTACGTCAAGTTAAATAATTTAACACTAACTAATTAATGAATTAATGATACAAATGTTTCACAGATATGTTTTCTATATATTCCTTGTATACAATGAGAGCTCCGTGTAAAATGTTATGTTGTAATTAATTTTAATGAAAAATCAATATAACTATAAATAAAAACAAAGGCCAAGGTTTTGATCATGTTATATCATGAAGTGTATAAATATTCCTTGGCGGTATGTTTTTATTAATTAATTTTATCATACGCGAACTGTTTTTATAAACCGGTTTTTTTATATTATACAAAGAATAACATTATTTTCCAGAGTAACACTCTTAACAGAGATACTTGGTATATTGATAGACATTTATACCGTTCAGTTTCTCAAAAAATATTTGAAGTCAGTCCTGAAATATTTTTTAATAATTTAATGATTTAATATCAATAATGAAATGGTTTTGGGTGTTACGTCTAGTTGAGTGAAGTAAACTATCCGTACAGTGGGCTTAATGGACAAATTGTTTTTACTAGTTATTTAGGTATGAATGAAAATGTATTTCATTGATAAATTCTTCGATTTTCGTTCAAGTGGGTTAAATCATTTCGTACACCTGAAGCCCAGGGATAAGTTATATTCCCTCCTTTAAAAGGAGGATTGTGGATTAGGTAGCATATGGCGTCCCGGGCCCGACAAAGGCATGAAAAAGATCTGAAGAGAAAAAATATCATAAAGAGAGAGAGGAGGCGAAGCCCTTTGTTGTGAGACCGGGAGGCGGAAACCTTACAAGGGCCTATAACTACTTTCTTTATAGATCCTAACTGTTGTTCTCGTGCACAGGTAGTCTTCGGGTCTTTGCTTAGGTCGCTCGCGTATCTTCTATCTGGCCTATATTAATAACTGAACATTTTTATATCGTATCGTATCCCTGATTCAAGTTTAAACTCCTCAAAAATACTAACTACAAGACTACGTGTCATTCATCCGATTTCATTAATAAACAGAAGTTTAACTCAACAGAGAAAAGAATCTCTGGTCTACCCACAATTTACTTTACATTGTTACAAACACTTTTGGCAGCCACTCTACTATTTTTAGTATCTTATAATTAAATGATAAAACAGGAAAATAAGGTTTAAATAATAATTAAAGTAAAAAGTTATGATAATGTCTCATATTCATAGACAGTCTGATTGTTACTCTTCATTCAACTACTCACGTAGCCGAGTGAACCTGTACAAGACATTTATCTAAAAAAAAGTATTTTATCAAGTGATATATTGAAAACCTATTAAATAAATATATATGGATATATATAAAAGGTTAGTGATAAGGCAGCATGTGTGGTCTGCTGGAAAACGTCCTTCACTCATTACATGGGTTCCAAATATTTATTAATTGTTTCATCTACACATGAAACGCAAGGATTAAGTTAGTATTTAAGTTTAGTTTTAGGTCCCGTTATGTAGTCCGAAGGTGAGCCCCATCACCTGGTCCTATTAAATTATATAATTTTTAACAATAAAAAAACATACTTTAGGTTAATAATAACTGCTTACAATGCATAGATCCAGTACAAGGAGGCATTCGCAGCTCAATTTATATTGTATAGAATTAATTTTCAAAAATATTCAAATAGGGCAATTCAATTAAACTCTAAGGCGGCAAGTGAACTCCACTTTACTTAAGCGGTCCACCTCACGCCATTAGTAGTTCTATTGTCACCTTCCTGGCCATACGAATCCGCATAGCAATCCCCTCCCTACACTCCCATATAATCCCCGGCAACCCAGAGCGTCACCTAAGGTGGAGGTGTCCTCGCGAGATCAGTGAGAAAAAGTGTCAATTGGTGCGGGTTTGACTAAAGAGCCTCTTTTTCTTAAAGAAACAAGAAACAAGCCTGAAGTCATAAGCACATCTTGCTTTGTGCGTTGATTACATCTAAACATTTTAATAAAGATTTATTAATAATTTTTTATTTTTTAACCGGAAAACTCTTGACCATTATGTGAGGATCGTTTTAATCTGAATGCCGCATTTAGTAGCCCAAAAGACTGCTTGTATTTAATTTTGAATTTTTTTTGGAAGTTAGACGGTAAGGTGATACTGGCTTTAAGGACTGTTATCATCCATAATGCTCGCCCGTTTATTATTCATGGAGATGGAAAGGGTTCTAGAGAACGACTGGGCTAAGTCGCGGACCCGACAAACGGGGGAAATGGGTCGCGGTGCGCTAATGACAAGGTTCCAGCCCCGCTTAACTATAAAGACCCAAAGGATGCCCTTTATACTACCCTTTCTTAATAACCATAAATTATATCGGCCGGCTTCAATCCGTGTCCTTCCTCGGCCCCCCTTTTCAATCGGACTCTCTATGTTCACATCTTTCCGTTCGTTATGTTTTTCTTTTTATTGTTTTCGTCCCCGGGAGTAAACGATCTTCGATTCCGAGAAAGCCGGGAGCGGGTTCTCCTGCTAAAGGATTAGGGCGGCTGCTGAACTGTCGTCAATAGAGCTTGCGGTTTTTCATGCGCATATGGCTTGCGCGATGCTCGCACGATCGCGTATCGTGACATGGGCTCCGACCGACGAAATCAATTACTGCTCAGTCAGAGGGACAGCTGTCGTACCGTCAGGTGCTCGACGTGTCGACTCTGCGACAGTAGTCACATGGTGCCCGTCCAGGTAGATGCTCCTACCTCCAACCCACAATTACAATTTTCACTCCTATCAATCTCACATGGCGTAGGACGATCTACACCCTTTGTTATTACACAGCACCGAAACAGTGTTTATCCTGGACACCTTCCTGCCTTACTAAAAAAAAAAAAAATAATGGTTCGGCGATTAAAATTAAAAAAATATTTATTCTAGAACGCTGTTAATCAATATGTAAATCTAGTTAATAATTTTATATAGAGGCGTTAAGTTTACGTTAGAGGAAAATGAAATTAACAGCTCACATACTAAAAAAGTTTATTAATATGATAACTACCCCATCACCGCCCTTTTTCTAAAATCTCAATCTTGAACTTTTTTTGAGTAATGTATATATAGTGTCTTTAACCCCATAAATCTTTTTGGTGTACTGTTGATAACTTGAACGTCACTTCTCATTTCTTTCACGCATAATGTAACTTATTTATTCACTATAGTTAAACACATAATCATTGGCTCTTCCCATTGAGAAAAAATTAAAAATATATTGCTAAATATATAGAACATAATTACTAATAGTTATTATGATTAAAATATGAACATAATATCGTTCCAAATTTTAATAGTTCGTTGGTACGTTTCGGATCCTAACCGGAATAGAGTTCCTCAGGAAACATGTTGTGTCATTCAGATCAGAAACATAAATAAATTAAATCACTTATTAAATCCTTTTTATTTGACACATAGAAGTACATTCTGAGGAAATCTCTTCTGTTGCCTGAGATATCAGACCGAAACGTATGCATAATACCTATTTTGAGAAACGATCTTATGCATACCTTTAATCATAATCAACTTTTCCACCATTCAAAATATTGTATTATTATAATTAATAATAGAGGTAGGATGTAATGTCATTAGTATAAAATTTATTAATTATTGATTACATTAATTTTACCCTATTTATTTTAAAATATTAATTTGATAAGTCAATAATTCAGAAAAAAATATTCTATTTTAGGGTATGTACAAACCACATTGGTCATCAGTTGTAGCTGAAATATTGACACATTCAAGTAATTTTTATCGTTGACTCTGCAAAGATTTCTTCAATAACTTGAAGATAAATCCTAAAAAAATCTAGGAATTCTCACTTCTTGAATCTTACCTCACTCCCGTATCAATGGCAACAGGCTGTCCAGGAAAATTAGGTTAAGTTCATTAGTCAGATTAAGGTTGGTATCGGAATACTGATTCTTAGGGTGAACTTTCTATGTCTTGTATTCGGTATATCAGCCTACCATATAAAAATTCATTGAACTTCACGCATTATTTAATAAGCTACAGTAAATTAATTTGCCCGATGTGCATTTATGTAAAGATTCCATATTGTGGAATCTGTGATTCTATGTATATTGACTGGAGGGTTTTGAAACAAAAAAATTGTCTCAAGTTGATGTTTTTTTTGTTCATGCTTTCTTCTCTTGTGTTTTCGCTGTTTTGAATTGGATCAGTGACTTGGATCAATTACAGATACTCTTGATTACTCGTTATGGTTTTAAACTAAATTATATCCCTTCTGGATTGGAAAAATTGCAACTTATGGGAGTTATTTATAATTTTTGATATTTTAATTGATGCTCTGAAATATGGCTGTTTAGTTCAAGTGTTCACCGTTTTCTGGATTTGAAGACCGTACTACCATATGGGTCATGTATCCAAACGGACATCTTTTAGTGTACCAAAAAAAAAAATTAATAATCCTGTGGATAAACACAGAATACGTGGAAAGAGAAGCTCCTAACCTCCTGTAGCAATGCGAAGTCCTATTGAACTCCAGCTTGGGCTTTGAAGCAATAGGATGTTACGTGGGACCGTCTATCGAGACTGCATAGGACGGATCTGTTTATCGAAGCCATTATGACGAAACGGACGGCTCTTACGCCAATTTATCTCCTCGTTGTTTCCTTTTCTCAAAAGGTGAGTGAGGCCGCAATCACGTGAGACCTCCCTGTAATTTCTGCTTTCATAGACCTTATTGGGAGCCTTAAGTTGCATAAAGCAGGAGATGAAGTCCGGAGACTTCTATTGACAATAATTACACGGACGAACCTGCTTGCATTTCTCTGTCGAAGCACGAAAGTTAAGTTTGCTTATATCTCAGGTGAGCCAGAAGATTTAAAATATATTTATTGCTTTCATAAATGAAGATTCCAGCTAGTTTTATCCTATATGACCAGATATAGTCTAATATTAAAGGGTTATAGTATGTACTAAAGTTATCTAAAAGTCAAATACTTGGAATAAAAACTAAAAAAAAAAAGGAATGTAAACTCACACTTGATATTAAGTGTAGAAAAGTCCATTTTCAATTTCAAATAATTCTATTCAGGCTAATTTCCTGACGGAATCTCCGGCATTATTAAAAAGCATAATAATAAAACATAAGCATTTAAAAACATGATTTAGGCCATTACAGGAAACTGGTGCTGTATTCTCAGAAGCGCTTATTAACCTTATGTTCAATGTCCTACTGTAATAATTGTTCTGAAAAATTTTTAACATGAAATTATAAACACGATATTTATATCCTCAATCAGCCTTGCCCTATTTTAAACTTATTAGGTAAAAATTTAACGTGAAGTAAAAAATTATTAATCTCAAGTGAAGTGTTGAGAATCCACCTCATTGTATATTTTCTTTACGTTTCCTTAATTTGCATACTTTTTGCATGCTATTTAACAATGCTTATGTTGAATATATCATTGCTGGTGTCAACATTGAGTTTATTGATCGAATATTAGTACATCAGCGAGATAATATTGTTTTATTAAATTGTAATTCTTAAACAATCATAATAATTCTAAAACTAATTATGATAATAATAACAAGATTAATTATGATAATAACAAGATTAATTAATAAAGTTGCATTTTAATAATTTAAAAAACGAGTTTAATTATTATTTCTAAAGGCTAATATCTTCCTTTCTTTCACTTTTCTTATTGAGTACTATTGCATTTAAATAACTTATTTATTTTTAAGAAAATTGTGCACGAAATGCCATCAAGAAATTAACAGGTCAATTATCTAGTAGTAGTCAAGTAATTACTTTTCTTTCACATCATTTTATTTTTTAGTGATTAGTTGATTTTTTTCCCCTTTATGAAACCCATAGGTTTTTAACTTATGTGAATATTTGCTTATCTCCAGGTTGTCCTGGAGAAGGTTAGTCTTGATCTATATTTTATTCAAATATTTGATATCGAGATTACATTTGGCAAAATGACAATATGAGAAATATTTTCATCTCCATCAAACATACATTAAGTAAACATAATTAACTAATTGTTCACTTTGTATTTAGAAAAGGTAGTTTTCCATCAACTTAATGATCATATTGCCCTGTTTAATAATAATTTAATTTTTTTTAACCTGTAATTAAAGATAGCCCTTAAAACTGTCATTAACACCGTGTATGCAATTTGAATTCAGCTAATGTTATACATGCATTGTAATTTGACAATATTCGATACTCTGATATAGCTTTAAAATAATTTAATAATATAAAAAGTAATAATTGTCATTGATCATTCAATTAATTTCTAATGAAACTATGCTTTTTTTTCTATCCTATTGCGTAGGGTATCAAATAAATGATCTTGGAGTGCTGATTCAGAATATTTATTAACCTTTGGTGGTTTAATAAGATGTAATTAAGAAAACTATAAAATCTGGATGATATTTTTTTTTTTAGATTGTAAAAAAAACTTTCTTATGATAATATTACAATCTGCTTGATTGGGCAATAAGTAATTGTGATAAATGATCTCATTCATGCTATATTTTTTAATATTGATGTAAAACATGACCATGGTGACAAATTTAGGCTTGCAAGAAACTTTTGAATGTATATGCTAGTTATAAAAAATAATTCTACAAACTTGAGAAATCAATCAAGAGGGATTAATTATCAATAATTATGTGACACTGCACACTTAACTAAGAAGCGTAAAGGCTTGTTTTATGACCTTTCCTGCCATTTGAGAGTGGCAGTATTGGCTGCTGAAAGCTCTTGTGAATAAATAATAAATAACTCGTGGGAAGGCGAAAATAGAAAGTTGTTTACTTAATCTAAAACCACAACCGTGCATTATTTTTTTTTTTTGATAAATAATAACCAAGAATAAAGAAAATTTATGTTTATAGTTAAGACTAGAACAAAATAATAGAACCTAAAGTATGGGTTTATGTTTTTTTTGTGACGAGTTACCTTCCGAGCCAGCCGAAGGTGTAGGAAGAGCGAATGAAAGGACTGAAGCACCGTGAAAAATCTATTCTCCGACGGTTGTATGTTGTAGGTGGGACAGTTTTCACGGGGCCTGGCCAGTTTAACGAGAATAGGTTTGTCGTGCGCTCGTGTCACACCATCTGTACACCCGGGCAATTACCTAGCAAACAGGCTTTCCTCCTCACAGCCATCATATTCTGCACGAACTCTGGGCGACTTTAATCGATACATGGGCAAGTGGGGCCCACCTGCCCTAGGACCTAGTTCAGCTGGCAAGGCTGGCCAATTTCACAGGAGGGCAGCAACTGTCCCTAAATAGCTTATATACAAGTCCCAAGGGAGAGGCTCTACTTTCATTCAGGGTCGTATTTCGTCTAACTGTGCGATTGCAGTCTTAAAAATTATTTATACGATCTAACATTTTATTAAAGGTATTTTCCACTGCCCATCCACTCAACTCTCATTCAAGATTGAAGTGAAAATAGCTTCGAGATCTCTTATGAGATTTCCAGAAGTTCCAACCACCGGGAGTTTTGGTAATATCCTTCTTTCATGTTTGGATCATCTGCGGCTCAAACACGAACAAGTGGGATGAGTGCAAGAGAAATATGGGGCATTTTCCTTATTCCTGTTTCATTTCCTCAGCTTGAGCTGTACAAGCCCACAAGAGAAGTTGGAGAATCTCTAGGCTACGTATGAATGAGAGAGAGAATGTAATATTGCAAATTTGGTATGAATCAGATCATTTAGACCAATTATGTATTACCCTAGTAGATCAGGCTGTAATTTTTCTTATTAACGTAGTTAAAATATAAAAAAATAAGTATATTTCACTTCGGAATATGCTGATTAGTTTAAATACCATAACCGGAAGTATTTAAAATAAATGTGAAAAGAATTGCAACGATTATGTTACAACAGCCAAAATGAAATTGGGTATTTTTTACATTCCGGCCGATATCAATAGGTTTTTATAACATGTTTTTGTTATTTAATTTTTTTTGTATTTGTCGAACATGAACATTTAATAAATGATGCAATTTTTAATTAATTAACTTAAATCTTTATTGTATACGCAATATCACATGACCTCTTTCATGACGAAATAAAGGCTAAAGAATAATAATGTTATACGTACATTTGAAATCAAGTATGAGGACGATTTTTGAATGCATATATTAACCTCAATACATATAAATTTAAAATTGTCAGCCTTAATAATTTGAATAGCCATTAATTCTCACACATTGCCCTAATTCATTTGAATTAGACGAAGCACACCACTAAAGGATTTCATGAACCACCGTCCTCAAAGGCTCATCCAGCAGAATTTTAAATTATTCCAACAAAATGTATTTTTGAGGACACACAATTGAAATCAGGTATTTTATGTCATTCAATTTTAATGTTTAAGAAAATTGAATATTGTTAAAATGTATTTTTTTTATGACAGAGATGGTTATACAAATAAAAATATAGTTTTTATCAATGATGTTGTTTTATTACGTATAATGAGATGTTAAGAAGTTCATGCTTGCACTCTCTGCGTGGGGCTAGACAAGTACAGCTGCAGGACGTTACTTGAACTCAATGCTGAAGTATTACGGTGCCTAAGGCGTTTGTGTAATCTTGATACCCGATTGAAGCAGGTGTGCCACAGAAGAGCTTTACAGCGCTTGTTATTTAAACTGCTCGCAGCACCGTATGCTGACGGTACACATGAGTAGCACGCGAGAATCTTGGCGATTCGCCTACACGAATTATAAACCATGTGAACAAGCGTACTGACTCATTCCATAGGCCAAGGGGAACTGATACGGAGTGGTTGTGTTTGTATTGATTTGAAATATTATGGCTATATTCAGTAACCCACTAACACAGTAACGCTCCATGAGCTTCAGGAAAGATATAATACCAACCAAAAACCCCCCAAAAAGACCAAATGTGAAAAAAAATTGGCCCCAACTATAGTAACTGAGTTTTCAGCTTCACTCCGTCTTTGAAGCTTTCTCAGCTGCCATCTCAAAGCTATTTAAGTTTTAATGTTCAGATTTTACGCATGCATTCAAACATAACAAGATATGAATTGTCATTCAAACCAATTTCAATAAATATTACTGCCAGTATTCTAGTAACTGTTTTTTGAGTTGAAAAATAGTTCAGTGATCGAGATGGTGTTATATAAACTAGCTAGTAGTTCACAAATGCTGCTCTAGGACTTATAAATATTCTTTCCATTTTTGTCTTATTTATTAGAAGGCACGAGGGCACAATGTCTAGATACATATTGTATAAATATTGAGTATGAACTTTACATATTGATTCATTGGAATTGTGTATAAGTTCTGAATGAGCTCTAAAATCACAATCATCCCAAAAGGTTCCTAAATATCTACGTTCGTCCAAACAACAGGCGTACAAGACACTTGATCCTGGATTTGGATTTCATTTAGGAATAACATATGTTTTCCACGTTCCCCTGATCATCGTCTGGAGCGCATTTTAGTTTAACGCCAATTTTTTGTGTTGTTCCTATTCAGTATATAGTAGAATATGCTTAGCCTCATTCACAACATTCTTTATTTTTTGTACATATTTCATACATATTAAATTGTTTATAATTGAAAAACATATGATTGTTAAAGGATCCAATTAGTAGGTTTCCCGAATATGATAAACCAAAGGGTGAGCCTCACTACTCAACCATCTTATAGAATCCTCAAAAAGAAGGAGTATGCCATTCTATCCTTCATTAATATAACTTTTCGATTTCTAAAAACAGAAAATTTACAAGGGAAACATAGCCAGTAATATTGAACTCTTTGATGTAATGAAGTATTTGCAGGGTTTGGTAGAATAGTACAACTCCGTATAAGGTACGTCCTCAGGAAGGGAGGGGGAAAAAAAAAAAAGTTTGGCAGAATAATGGTCCATGCTACATTTTTGCAAAATCGGATTTTTGATTGAATAACGTTTTGTGTAGTTTCCCTTACATGTTCCTTACACAACTGGTAAGTAGACCGTTGTTCCAATATTTGGACTCACCATCCCAGCTGTGCGAAATTGAACATAAACTAAATTTGTTGGTTTCTGTAGGAAGCGAATTACCTTTATTGCTTAAAAATTATGATCTTGCTTGTAACATAGGCCAGCATTTGTCCGAACCCTTGATTTTTTTCATCTTTAACGTATGGATTTCAGAACTGGCTCATCACGGGATCAATAAGTTCGGAATCGTCCATTGACCGTCGTGATGAAATTTCGCGGAAGACTTCCACTGTTGCCTGTTGCTCGCTGTATATAACATCACACATGAGCCGCTGCCACATACCCACGTATCGGCGGATGGGAGTCGTGCCTCAGTAATCCCGCGGCGGCGATGAGAACTGAGGAGCACGGGTAGTTGAGACCGCAGCATCACCCAGAGTACCGCGGGGTCAGTATTCATTAAGCCGAGAACTGTCCGCCGGTTTCACGCTTCTACTTCCCTTACGACCGGTCCCAGAATCTTCAGGGCACTTTCGGTAAAAGAATCTACACCGGGTGAATTAGCCCTTAACCGTTAGTGTGCTTTGATATAACGAAGCTTGTTGAAGTTATATTAGCTAAAGAATGTATTCATAAAAGATGAGTTCATGTTGGAAACAATGGGTGTAAGAGATCAAATTGAATTGTGGAGAATACCTTGCATAATCACAAATCTTCTCTTCTAGCTTACATATCTAATTAAAAGAAGTACTGTAATGAATATGCTTTGCCACCTTTTCTCAAACCTGTGATACATCATTTTGCTTCTAACCTCATCATGCAATGAAATTCACCAGATAGTAAGATTATCAATAATTCAAAATTAAATATAAATAAATATAATGCTAATAAAGTTGACTGTATGGTTAATGATTGAATGTTTAAAGCAGAGAAACATAACTTTATTCTAGGACGTCGGTCTCTATCCTATCGATAGTTGGCACAATCGATAAATGACGATAGTTTTTATTTTTCATGTAGTATTAAAATATTAGCAGTATTAAGCTTTAAAAGTCTAACTCCTTTAGGGAAGACCGGTAACTAAAATTTAATAAAATTTTTGAATAGATATAAATCGACTGAAATAGAAATTTTTCAGTGCGTGACGATTTAAACTGTATTTATTGTTATGAATCCAGGTAAGTACGATTCAACTCGTGATTCAAAATTGTCTAAGTTTAAAAGTAAGAAGGATGTTGATTTAAATTAATATTGCATTTGTTGCAGCACATGCTGCAAAACAATAACTATATTTAAATTGAATTTCTTTTATATTGTATTCATTCACAAGACTTAATGTCAACAATCCTTGGATGAGCTGCACTTAGCCTGTAAAAATAACTGCCCTTGATATTTCGCGATACTTCATTGATCAAATATCCAGCGTTAGATAGATAGGTAGCTCTTTAATTAAATAGTTAAAAATTATGAATACAAATCTTTAATACACGATCTCTACTAATTCAAAAGTGTATGGTATGTTCCTGAGGACAAAAAAAAAATGCTTAATTAATTCTGAAATCACACCAGTGATGTTAATATAATATTAGGTAACGGATGTTTTGTTTATTACATTAATGAAGTGTTTTGTCAGATGACGGATTAGATATTAAAGAAGGCAGACTCCTAGCAAATGGAAGGTCATTTGAAAATGTTATCGATGTATTCAATACTTATCGAATTTGACATGACAAACAAAAAATATAAAAGTGCATCACACCAGGAACAAAATATTTGAATTTAATATGTTTTGGTCTGTTTTTTACGTTCTCAAGTTGTTCGTTAGAGAAGGTTTTGCCAAAACCGTGTGAGAGCTTAGATTAATAAGAAAAAATATTAGCCAACTAATGAGATTGATGGTTCTTCCAAACGCAATGAATTATATTTATTTATGTGTAAATATACAAAAACCGTTTCTTTAACAAGCCTTGTTGATTCATGTGAGTTTGTTATATAAAAACATGTCATCTTTACGCATATGCATTCATTAACGAAGTATATAACTCTTTCTCCTATTAAAGAATAGTTCTTCTCGGGTCCAATGAATTAACGCACCGTAACAAAATAGTATTTTTATCTTTTTTTTCATTACGGTATGACACTCGACTCCCATCAAGACGTTTACACATCTTCAAGGTATATTAGCATTCTGCATTTTACTGTCTGCTTTTTATTTGAGTTTTCAAAACGATGAAGCCACCCCAAAAAATAGATAAATAAGGGAAGGAAAAATACTAGGGGGATCCCCCCTGGTTTCTACTTCTACCTTTTTATTTATATTATCCGACAATAGTAAATCTAATTTTATTTCAATTTCTTCCATGCTAGTAATAAATTTTCTTCTATTATCTGTGTGGTGGTAGCATTACAACTTTATGTGCCTCATGAAGTTATTTATATTATTATAAATATTTATTTATAAATTGATTATATTCGTTCATTAGCAGCTGCTTATCTGTGTATCAAGGGAATAAGTGGCTTTTTTTAAAAGCACAGACTTTCAAAGGAACGTATTTTAACATGGAATTATTACTGATAATCAAACATTTGATGAAAAATGAAATATTTTGGTACCATTCAGGACCAAATGCACTAAAAATCAATAATACCCGTTACTTCATGAAGTTAACACAGCCTACCAAGTATGTGTACTTTTCTC
Organism: Acanthosoma haemorrhoidale; assembly: GCA_930367205.1. Taxonomy (NCBI): domain Eukaryota; kingdom Metazoa; phylum Arthropoda; class Insecta; order Hemiptera; family Acanthosomatidae; genus Acanthosoma; species Acanthosoma haemorrhoidale. The sequence continues at coordinate 79,222,756 of OV884015.1, read as the reverse complement.
GTTTTGAGGTTAAAAATTAACATGGATATTGCATTCTTGGAAACAAAACTTCGGCTTGTGGCTTCCAATCTTAATAATTCATAGTAATTAATAGATGGAATTTCAAGGATTATGGGAGCTACAGGAAATATTGTTAAGTTCACTGTAAGCCGTGAGTATGCAAATGACTAGAGTTTTATTGGAGATCGGATGTGGTTGAAGAAAGAGAGTATTGAATCCGGGATTCAGTTTTTCGAAATGTCTTCACGCACCTGATGCCGCCATGCATGTATTAGAACGTTGTCAATTAATATAGGCGAAGGTAGACTTTTAAATAAATATATCTATAAGGAACCTCCTTACCTATCCCCACAAATATTCTTCATTTGACTGTTATTTTCTTTTGACTTCTATTCCCATCAATACCGTTTATCAACTCTCCCAATCTTTAAATCTAGACTTTTCCTGCTCATTTTACTACCTCCAATCTACTAATTCATAATTTATCTCAACTGTGACTGTGAGCTAAGCTTTTCTTACTTTCATCAACCTAATCCGTCTTGAGTAAACAACAGCTTTATTACCATAAAATTGAATCCGCCTCATTGGGCAATAAGTAATTGTGTTAAATGTTTTCATTGATACCATATTTACAATTTTCATTCACTCGCTCATTCATACAGTATTTACAAACAGCCCAGAGACCTCCCAAATCCACATGGTTATCACCTCCCTCGCGTGCGAAAGAGGGAGCGGAGTATTGGGAAGTCCCCCACGCTCCACCTTCGCGTCACCGGACACGAGCCAGCGGAGGCTGACCAAGATAAGTTGGAGAAGTTGGCCATTGCCAGGACTCCCACTGTTATGCATCTATAGCAGGTCACGAGGCCCTTGCCGTTTTAGTCTCCGAGGAAGATTATAGGGATGATTGGTGCAGTGCAATGACTGTGCTATGGGACTAGGGTGGTTGAATAGGTTACTGTGGAATTTCATGAACTTAGAAGGGATGAGTTCGAGAATGTAAGGTATATTGAGATCGTTATGAAAGGTTTTGTTGGTGACGTAATAAGGGGCATTTACTATAGTTCTCAGGCATTTTGATTGAGAGGATTGGATAACCCGTCTTACCTTAAATTTCTTCTTAATATAAATGAAACGTTATATTAATCTTTGAATTAGGAATTCAGTTTATAACGTAGTTACAACGGAGTAGTTATGTGTAGGTCTTTGTTTACTGTGTTATTGATATGAAGTTGGAAAAATCTTGAAAATTTGTTGTCGTGAAGGCTTTTGATATGACAAGGCATGAAGGGGAACAAAGACCTGACAAGGAAGAGGAACAAAAGAAGGATAGGGTTGGTATTGAGATTTACCCCCTCCCAGGGAGACTGGGCCCAGTTTCACAACAGCCTCGGTCATAAATTAGGCATTCATCGCTTCCAGATACTTCTTTAGTGCCCTCTGTCTTGACATTTTGCACAATAAGCGGCTGTAATGACTGGAATTACCCGGCCTCACGCTGGCCGTAAAGGCAAGGACGCTCCCGTCCATTGAGAAGGGAATTATAAAAATCCACACATACGCATTACACATACAGTCCACTCACTCTTGGCCACCTATAATTTGAGCAGGCTGATTATCCGGTGTCATACGCAGCGCCATGGGCTCATTGTGCGCGATGCAATCTGCTTTTACGATGTCTGGCCGAGCCCTGTGTCTTGTTTTATGCTTCATCTTCTTGTGGGCGTTACTCCCGGGTCCTTCTCCGCTCATTAACCTTCCTCTCCAGCCGACTGGGTATCGCCGTGGATGTAGAACTTTCATCAGGAGCTGTTCAATTTCCGAGTCAATATAACTACTATATTTTCCTCTCGGACGATTCAAGGAGGATCAGTGAGTGAACTAAATTGTATTTTTTTAAATACAGTACGTGAAGTGCAAAACTCGTTCTTTCCCCGAAAAAAACCAAGGTGGAAGTGGATTCCAAAAGCATCTTCTCGCTCCTTCAAAATATGGTGAATCTGTTTTAGCTCTCAAAAAAGTGCTTTACTCCAATTACTTACTGCATGGAGTCTGCTTTAAACCATAAAATATGATGGGTTAAAAGTCATGTGGTAATTACATTATATATGATGATATGAAACAGTCAAATATTATTCAGTCCAAGCTAATAAAACATACACTTATGTATTTGTTATGCTGATTTGATTGTTATATATTTTTATCTATGGTCAAATGTTGCAAACTTATTGATTAATTTTCAACAACAGCGTTGATATCGTTTTTCTCAATGAATTAATTGTATATTAACCAACATGTAATCAATGTAACAAAATTTTTTCACTCAAGTTGATAATTTCAAACTACTATCCTCTTACATACCGGCCAAAATTACCTGTTTGAAATATAGCCTTCTGATTTCAGGTTTGTTGATTAATTATTGACTTCACCTCCTTTGTGTAGACGGTAAAGTGACTTTCTGCGGGTCCCTTCGGGGGTTCCTTGGCTATGTATATATGCCTATATTGTGTGTACGTATCAGGTTGGCCAAAAAGTCCGATCGGGTTTTTAAGCGAAAATACGTCACAACTTTTAAACTCAAATCGGTTTATTCAATCAATCAATGAAATAATTGCCGTTTTGTCTTCTACAGAGTTGAAAGTCTGTCCATTCAATGAAGAGACCGAAACAGGTGAAAATCTGAAGGTGCAAGGTCGGGCGAATCTGGAGGGTGCGGAAAAACATCCCAGCCAAGCTCCAGTAACTTCTGCCGCGTCTGCAAAGAAGTGTGCGGTCTGGCATTGTCATGATGGAAGACAATCCCCTTACGTTGGCTAGTTCTGGACGCTTCTGGTGGATCGCTGCATTTAATTGGCCCAGCTGGTCACAGTACACATCCGAATTGATGTTCCTGTTCGTGGGAAGAATTTCGCAAAAGACAACACCCCTCCAATCCCACCAAATCGAGAGAATAACCTTCTTTGGGTAAAGTCCTGCTTTGGGGGTTGTTTGTGGTAATTCGGCGCGCTTCCCCCATGAGCGTTTGCGCTCCACATTGTTATAGACGATCCACTTTTCGTCCCCTGTCATCATTCTCTTCAAAAAAGGATCGTTTTCTTCACGTTTCTGCAACGAATCGCAGATGGAAATCCTTTGGGCGAGGTTAGCCTCACTAAGTTGATGGGTAACCCAAATATCGAGCCTGCTCACGGAGCCAAGTTTTCAGCACTCGATTTAGATATTTTGAGGATAACTTCGATCTCCCTAGTTGTAAAGCGGGGATTGGTGTTGACTAATTCCTTCACTTTGTCGCTGTTAATCTCAGTTGGGTGGCCAGGAAAAATTTCCTCATCGAAATCTTGAAAACCACTTCTGGCACACACGTTCTGTAACAGCATTCTCTCCGTATACAGCGCATATCTTCTTGCATGTTTCCACTGCTTTCTAGCCTTTTTAAAATAAAACAGCATGAGGTGTCGATAATATTCGTTTTGGTTTTCCATTTTCAGGATGATCCTAAACACACAAAATACAATCAGTCTCGTCGGAATTTAGCGTCAAACTACGTTGAAGTGTCTAAATCTGACGAAAGTTTAATGAAGTTAGCTACATATTGACAACAAAAACCGAACGGACTTTTGGCCAACCCTTTATATTGTAAATACGGTATGAATGAAACAGTAATTGAAAATTTTCAATATGCTATATAAATAATATGCCCTTCTTTAAATAACTTTCTTCTAATAAAGTATTATTATTGAAAAACTGTCCATTATGTAATTATTATAAAATAAAAAGAAAAAAAACAAAACAATATCAACTAAGTGAATTTTTAATGAGAACTAAGCAAAAGCGGGAATATGTTTAATGATGTGAATAATCAGACGATACCCACCCGCCGATATAAGGAAGCCATCAGAGCATTGAATAAATATTCAAAGCTATGAATCGAAGCCCTTTTTCGGATCCGGATCAGTGGTGTGTTATAGTTTATGCTTTTTATTCACACACGATCAGGTAGGATGAGTTTTTCATTGGAGTCCCGTCAGACCCCCGAAGATTTCCATAACATGAATTGTAAAGCCTGTTCAGGGCACCGTAAAGGAAGACAGCTGGCCTCGCTCTCTTTGTACTCAGCTCGCTTTTTTTTGTTACCTTCTGGTATAGCAACTTAATGTCCAGCTAACCTAAAAGTGTAATGATTTGCCCGTGAATTTATCTATACAATAGTAACATTGTAAATGGTCACATTCGAATTAATTAGCAATTTTACTGTCAAATCATTGTATGATTATTGGTTCATTTATATCAATAAAGTTTAATTTATAGTGTTTAGCCGCTAAAACATGGTAGTGAATACTTTCTTTTTCGTAAAAAAAACGAACATCTTTTTGGCCCTCCAAAGCACCCCCCCTCCCTGTACATTTGGGTTACACTATTAAAATATAATAAAGGCCAGGCCTAGCTACTTGCAGCACATCAAAGCTTATGGTTCCAATTCGGAAAATTTCTTTGTGAACCCACAGCTATCCTAGTAACACCTATCCATATATTACTCCTCAAAAGTGAACAATGAACAAATGCAGTGGAAAGACACTAGACACAAGTAATACTGCACATGCACGATTAGTCCAAAATTGGCAAAGTGTATATTTTTCCTGCTAACACTCTTTAGAAATATAAGTTTATTGGATCCCTTCTGAAGAAAAAGATTTGGCAATAAGGTGTAGCTGCTTCTATTATAATTTTTCCGAAGGGTCATGAATTCAAATCCTTATTCCCTTTGAATCTCATTTGACTCAAGGTTTGGTATGTTGAAAAAAAAGTGCATTGATTTAGTGCTCTAGGGGTGCTGGTCTGACAATTTTTCCGCCGTAACCACTTTCCACACACATTAGTCAGAGCACTAAAGGGTAGTGAAAACGATTAGAAGAATTAAAAAAAAAATGGTTATTTATCCTATCTGGTTTTTATTATGGAAAAAATATTGTTGGTAATGTTAAACTGAAACCATTATTGTAAATTGTTCTCATGAAGATTACTTTCAACTAGCGCGGGCTGTTTTTTATCGTTTTCATATGACGTTATCAAATTGTAGAGCCAAGTACACCTCTGTTGTCGTCCATGGGTTTATATTTGCATCATAGGAAGTGAAAAAAGATTTGATACCCTTGAAGGGATCCTTCGCTTTGTCTAAAAAGGTTTCCACTTTTCGCTACCATTTATGTTTATAATCCGGTGTATTATCCTTGGCGGTGTTTCCTCCGGTGACACTTTTTGTCTTTCACTACTACTAAGTTTCTGCATTTATATGTAATAATTAAGGAAGACCAATTAAGGAAATATAGACCCATAAAAGATAGTATTTCAGATATGTGTATGACTAAATCTAATGGTGATAACTCACATAATAATTGTTAATTTATTAAATAGGTAAATATCGAAGAATATGTCGTTTGTAACTGCACATCTAAGGGCAACCTTACCTCTCCATGAAATCTATCATTCGCTAGGACTCTCTGCCTCCCTATCATTTTAAATCCCAGCTCTTCTTCTGACCCAGAGCTAGATCGGGCCTATAGAATTACAGCATAAGCAGAATGGTGTTGCCCTATCGCCACCTGCCCAACACCCATTGTTCCTTCCACAACCGACGGTAGGTAACGATTTTCCAAAAGGGGTTTAATCCATCCAGAGACAGGAGCACTAATAGCCGAACGGGAAGGGAGAGAGGATAACGTTAACTGGAAATCAATAGGACTGCCCCGATGGACCCCACCCCTAAATTGACGGATGCATCAATCGGGTTGACCCGATATGATGAATGGACGGTCGCAAGATGGAGGCTTTTACACAGATTGCCGCCGTAGCAGCCCTCGTTTGTCAGCTATCAATTAGTACTCACCCACCCCCGAGGTCGGCCTTTAATTTTTTATCTGCTCCAATAAAGCCTATTGTCTCTCAGCTGTTTTTGTCCCGGGCCGAATCCATACCATCGGAACAACTACCTTCCAACCGACCGAGGTAAGCTTGGAACAGTTTTAATTGTTGGATAATAGTCGACCCAGCCTTCTTAATTGCTCCTTTATTAAGGGCAATGGTGCATCCCCCAAGGATTATAGATGTTTTTCTTTAGTTAAAAGCTGTATAAAATCACAAAGGGTTTCTCTTTGATTATATAGCTCCTGATAATAATTTGAACTCCTCAGCTGGTAATTTTGGTAAATCCTATGACATAGGAATCAGTTTTCATAGCAAGGGGAGAGAAGGCTGTCGATAAGTTGAAACGAAATTCTCCTTCTCACTAATTCAAATTGTTCTCGCGTACTCGCAACTTCCGAGAACTATTTTTTTCGTTTAAACATTTCATTGTCAAATTATAGATAGCAATTATTAAACACATCTGATGTCATCCATGGCTTTTCACGTCAAGCCCTCCAAAATTAAAATGTTTATTGTGTTCATGACTATAAACAACGAAACAATAAAATGTGCAAATTAAATCAACTTTTTAATAAGCTTAAGTATTATTCTTCCGGCTTAGACCGAAAGTAACAACATTCCTGGAATACCTTCTTGGATTAATTAGACTACCAGTGCTATATGAACAGTATCCCGGAATTTAATTGCTCAATAAAGTACATAGATTTATTGCTTAGCCACCAAAAAAAACAAGCGATGAATTGTAGTTGTGTACAAATATATAAAAATTTGATATTAAAAATTAATTTCATTGTACAAAATTTTATAGTTTAAAGAGAACCAAAAGTGATGCGTCTGTGCCAATTTCCAGCCGGAGTTTATCAACAGTAATAAACTTTAAGTCTTTCTCCAGCCTAATTTACTTTCCACCCGAACGTTTCGATGGACTGTACCAGCTGATAGTAATTCCACGACTTGCTATCATGGCGATTGAACTGTCATAATTTTTTGAGTGACGTAATGTTTGATGAATTGGTTATTTTATCAACACATCATTGTTGTTAAAAAAATATGTAGGATAGCATAAATAAAGTGTAGTATTCTGTCTCTTCGTGTCAGCTTCTATCCCTCAGCAAAACAACGATAATAGTTTGATAGCCATGATAGCAAGTCCTATAATTACATTCAGCTGGTACAGTGAGTCGAAACGTTGCGGGGGAAAATAAATTAAGCTGGGGAAAGACTGAAGGTTTTATTTTTTTTCTTGATAATTTGGGGTAGGATATCATAACAAAGAACGCAGTTTGTCTTCTGGTATGCGGTTTTTGTTGAGTTTTTTAAATATACAATTCCAAAAAGTCAATAACACTGAATTCACAATCCTTTATTAAATCGTTTTTGTATAGGCATAATAATTTGTTGAGCTACGATTGTGATGAGTCTCACTTGATTTGATTTTTTTAAATGATTAAATGAAAAAGTTGTTTTATTTCAATAAAAAATGTCGTTAACAAACATTGTCTTCAGGGAGTGTCAATATTCTTCGCATCGAGTCACATAAATCCAGAATCATCCGCCAATGGTCTTTTCCATATCAACTTCTGTACCCTTCACGCTGATCTCAACATCCCAGTCATCCGGGATCTTCCCCACATCCCGCTACCAGACCTTCCATTACCACCTCCCTGGGCATCTTAATCGGGACTATAATGGTCTATATTCCCATCTCATCCCAGGCAACCATAGTGGAAGTGGCCTTGTGACCTACTAACAAACTAGTATTTTGTTTATAATAGATTAGTATTGGTTTGGGCTAAAAAGTAACATGACGTTATAAAATGATGCTCTAAGTACTGCTTAGTAGGAATGCTATTTATTACACTTTAGCAATGATTGTCGACTATTTTAAGATGTTTCCATATGTATGCCTTTTTTCCGTTGTTGACGAACACATAAACAATGGTGAAATCTATTTTTCCTGCTTAAGACTGGTCGGTGGACTCCGCCACGACGAGGAATTATTAATATAAAATAAGCAATCAGCTCTAATGAAGTAGCCCTGCCGAAGTGTGGCAAGTGGATCTCGTTAGCAGTGTTTGCACTCGAGACGCCCTGTGACATATTTGAACACCGGGCAGACCCAACACCGGGTCCTCGACACGTCAAGATAACACTCCTTAACCCCCACAGCGTTCAACAACCGCATACACACTGAAAATTTAATGCTCCCCCCCCCGTTATCCCCCCCCTCGAAAGGTGCTCTCTTGTTTTACAACTCGGAACAGAACCTCATTATCCTGATTAACAGTACGACGCCCTGTGTCAGGTTGTGCGTGGTTTATATACTTGTCGTTAACTGCCAACCTTGCATCCACCAGTTCTGGGTTTACTGAGCTGCTGCTGTAAATTCTCCGAGTGGCTAACTAATGTTAATATTAATAATAATAATATTAATAACCGCAGAGGCCAATTAAAACAAATGGTATTTCATATAAGGGTGGCATTTAATGTTTCCGACTTGCAGCCTCGCTTGCGCCCGAATGGGTTTAAACTGCTCCCCTCTTGCGCTTTATAAAAGTCGCAATTATGATACCGTTTCCACATTCGGACGTTTTCCTATTTCTTTCCCGAAGTGGAATTGATCAATCTCGGAAAAACCGATGGTTGGTTTTTGAAATAGTTGGTCTGGCAGTGTGTTCTACCATAAACAGCTTTCAAATAATTCAATCTGTCTGACACATTAATAAAAACACCCTTGGCTACATGGTTCATATTTTAGTTCCAATATAATAACGGAAAGTACTAGTTGAATATTAACAATTTTTGTTGCGGAGGTCCTCTAGAGCAGACTACGAGGGATGACAGAGCCCCCGACACATTGGGGAGGATCCGGGTTCACGTCCCGTTCCTATCAATGTATTGTATCATCGGCTGTTAATTACTAGCGGGATCTTCATTAGATTTGATCTCAGAATTTATTTCTCATGGTCACATATTGGAACCAACTGTACATCCCAAAATGCTGCTAACTTTTGACTGCGCTATACAATAAACCGAGAACTATGTACATTTTACCTAAAGGTGCTTTCGTAGAACAGTGAAAAGAAAGCGTTAGCTATTAATAAATAAAAACCAATGTAGACAATTTGTTTCATTCATTTTATTTTACTTAGATTTTTAGTTAGTTGGGGAAGCTATTTTCAGTGACCAAGAATAAACAAATAATAAATAAGTTATTAAACTTTTTTTTTTTAAATATACAACTGTATAGTGATACAATTACAATCTGCTTGATTGGGCTATAAGGAATTGTGATAAATGATCTCATTCATACCAATTTACAATTTTCATTCAGTCGCTCATTCACACTATATATAGAAACAGCCCAGAGGCCCCCCAAGTCCATATGGTTGTCACCTCCCTCACGTGTGAAGGAGGATCCGGAGTCTTGGGAAGTCCCCCACGCTCCTACGTCAGCCGCGTCACTGGATAAGATCCAGCGGAGGCTGACGAAGAGTACGAGAGCCACAGACGCTCAGGACATGATTAGAGATACTGGCCATTGCCAGGACTCCCTCTAACACTTGATTATAGCAGGTCACGAGACCACTGCCGTTTTAATCTCCGAGGAGGATTGATTATAGGGATGAGTGGTGCAGTGCAATGACTGTGCTAGGGCATTAGGGTGGTTGGATAGGTTACTATGGAATTTTATAAACTTGGAAGGAATGAGTTATTTATAGCAGGTCACGAGGCCACTGCCGGATTGCATTTTAGACATGAATTTATATATAGGTCGATGAATTTGTTTAGATAAATAAGAAAAACTTATGCTAAGCAGCATCATTTCACTTCTATCCTCCAATTATCTTATACCAGGACCTGAAGCAATTATCTTATACCAGGACCTGAAGCAATTATCTTATATCAGGACCTGAAGCAATTATCTTATACCAGGACCTGAAGCAATTATCTTATATCAGGACCTGAAGCAATTATCTTATACCAGGACCTGAAGCAATTATCTTATACCAGGACCTGAAGCAATTATCTTATACCAGGACCTGAAGCAATTATCTTATATCAGGACCTGAAGCAATTATCTTATACCAGGACCTGAAGCAATTATCTTATACCAGGACCTGAAGCAATTATCTTATACCAGGACCTGAAGCAATTATCTTATACCAGGACCTGAAGCAATTATCTTATATCAGGACCTGAAGCAATTATCTTATATCAGGACCTGAAGCAATTATCTTATACCAGGACCTGAAGCAATTATCTTATACCAGGACCTGAAGCAATTATCTTATATCAGGACCTGAAGCAATTATCTTATACCAGGACCTGAAGCAATTATCTTATACCAGGACCTGAAGCAATTATCTTATACCAGGACCTGAAGCAATTATCTTATATCAGGACCTGAAGCAATTATCTTATACCAGGACCTGAAGCAATTATCTTATATCAGGACCTGAAGCAATTATCTTATACCAGGACCTGAAGCAATTATCTTATACCAGGACCTGAAGCAATTATCTTATACCAGGACCTGAAGCAATTATCTTATATCAGGACCTGAAGCAATTATCTTATATCAGGACCTGAAGCAATTATCTTATACCAGGACCTGAAGCAATTATCTTATACCAGGACCTGAAGCAATTATCTTATACCCGGACCTGAAGCAAATATCTCATACCAGGACCTGAAGCAAATATAAATAAATGAAGTGGTCGAAACGTTGCTCGTTTAAGGGTGGATTCGTTTGTTTAAATACAGCTTGGTTCTTCAACAATACTATTTGTTAATAAATAACTTTTGGACAGCTCAAAGTTAGTAAGAATAAATGTCACAGGGTAAAAAACATTGAGCATGTATTCGTAGACAAACAAAATTAATTAGTGAATGTCACATAAATAAATAACGATCATGATCAATAATATTTACATACTACCTTTAAAAAGTGCCAATAGCCAGAGACAGGCAAATAATTCGTTCCTCAAAATATGTTTGCATATCGCCGGGTTCATATTCCAACTATTAAAAATGTCAATTGTCTGAACTCGTGTTGGGATTTGTAACATTTTTATGTAGTTGTCAGCTATACTGCCTTTATGTTCCTGAAACTCAACCACATATTCGGATATTTCCGTACCCAATATTCGTGGTTATGCGAATCCCCCTCTCCCTCTCGATGAAAGGGCTACGCTGGCTAATGGTGCGGACGGCGGGGACCCAGATCTGCCTGGATTAAGCCGCTTTGTCCCGGCTAATATGATTGTGGTCGGATTTATTTCCTATAGGCCGCCACCGGCTCGCTTAATAGTCTAATGGCTACCTGTCCGTGCCGATTTGAATCGATGTTTTACTCCTTGGTTGTTTGAGCGAATGAAGTTCAGTTTAATGACGTTGATAATGTGTAATTATTTTTTATAATAATGTTTTTTTTGTAATATTGTGTTCATAATTACAACGAACTTCCATATTTATAATACTTTCCGTTTTGAGATATTAGCATCTTACGTCATTTATTTATCATATGATTCAGATCTTTGCTGTAGATTGATATTTGAAATAAAAATAAAAATGGGACTTAAAAAAAAATATTTCATTTTATCGTTTGGAATTTTATCTCTGGCACACATAGATACAGTGCTGGAAAATAATTTTGGGGCGATTCCCAACCATGAATGAACGGAGTGGATTCCTGACATAATTACTTTGCTCCAATAACACGTTTTATCCGGTGGTGCATTTTCTATCCCTGTCGAATCCTGTAATTACCTTCCTGCCTACCTTCGAGGAGATGGGAGTGTGGAAGATATGACGTGCCCCCGGGTGGTGAAAAAGAGCAAGACGGCAGAAGACAATCAAGGGACGGACAGACAAGGGGGGAAGAAGGCAAAGAGATAAAATAAAAGTGGGGGGAGTTGGGTCCCATTGAGTCGGTAGGACCCCGGCCTGTAATGAAGCCTTTAATTGAGTTTATTATTCCTAGCGGTAGGGGGTAGCCCCGACGGCGTGGCGTGCGCTCACAGAAACGGTCAGATACACACACACACATACGGTCACAAAAGTTTTTGCTAATTAGCTCGTGTCCTCTGTGGAATGTCACCGGCTTCACTCTCACTGTCTTCCTCAAACAGTGAGGCTGGTCGTAGAGAATTCCTCCTACAAATGAGCTTTGATAAATGGACTAGAGTACCTAAAACTAATAACATATAATAAAATTAATAGCTTTTTTTTTTTTTTATTCTTCCCCAATGTGGTGGTCAAAATGGCCGTGTTAGAACCTCACAAAACAAACATGACGTACAATATCTATAGAATCCCTCAACAAACCGTCCTCCAATACAGCCTAGTTCTTACTGCACTCGTCGCCTTCCTCTCATCTGATTCTGGTCATGTCTTCTGCCCTTTTGGTGCCTTAAGTATCTTGGATTCGTGGACAGAGAGGAGAAATGCCCTGTAATTATCCTCTTGTCCAACCAACACACGTCGAATACGACACATTTTTGGGATAGCGTTTAAATAGAAATTAGAGCTATGAAGAATTTGATATACACAATTAATTGCAAATATTTTAAAGACCCATGCTATATCGGTAAAATCTCACAAAATTTAAACTATAGATTAAATGAAGGACATAACTAATTGTAATTACCTGAAAAATATAAATCTACAACATTAGTTAGCACAGTTATATAAATGGTTCAACAGCATATCTCTATGACTTGTGGTTGACATTCCAAAAATGATAGGAAAGGGAGAGAGTAGCTTGTCCCGTAAACTTTTAGAATCCAGACTTATGACTAATAATATAAATAATATTGGTTATTGTTCAGTGTGGTTTGAATTTCTAAAAATTATTTAGTTGCAATGTCTGACAACAACTTGACATGTGGGATTGAACATTTTAAACAGAAGATATAAGCTATAACTCATTTCCTGACCTAGCAGCAGGAATTATTTTGATCATTATGACGATTTCCTGGACAGAAATTATTTTTGTTACTGTTTTAATTGGTCTCTCAATTTTTATATGGAACAACACAAGAACGAAGTTGAGCGGATTGTGGTTATTATGATTGGATTATAATATAGTAGCTAAAATATTTACTTGATATGATTGCACCGAAGTTTTTTTTCTGATTGTCTTGTCGTTACAGCGTGGAATTGATAAATGATACGTAAGAAGGATATCATGCACACTTTTTTCAATCATTTCGCATCCTTTATAATAGGATACTTTAGTAATGGATTTAGATTGACCCCTACTCCTGATTCCATATAAGGATACGATGGGGATAACCTTTGTACAGTGAGTACATAAGAGAGCCCAGAACCCCACAAAGGTGCATCTGACACAATAACATCATGTGGCCGTCCCGGCACTGGGGACACTCACTCTTCGGTTTACGCCCGGTTATTTATAGCGAGTAATGTTTGTTTGTGCCGGGTGCCCGTGATATCGGAGGCTGCCTTTCATCTTGTACGTTTAAGGAGCTGCATATCGTGTTTCTCAGACCGCTCCTCTTTCGAGTGGTTGAGGCTGCAGGGAGTTGAGTGGGGAGCGCACTATTCCTTGGGAACTGACAATTAACAATCGATGATTTTTATTGTACCCATCTTGCGATTTATTATAGCTTTAAAACTGCAGTTATAAACCACGGGAGGGTAATGACTCTGTTCCGGGTTCGTTAAGAGCTCTAATTGGCTTAATTGATGTCTAATTGGCTTTTACTTTCTTTTTACGATTTAGTTCTAACAGTAAATTTTTAATGAGGGCTAAATACACGAAAATAATCTGCATTACAGATATTATCAATACCTAAACGTATTATATTGATTTTCAAAGATTATAACTAAAACGAAAAAAAATCAGTCACCTGCTAAAATTATTGAAGCATTTACTAGAACAACGTTCAAAACATCCCAGAAACAGATGTCATACAAACTTCAACTGACGTCAATTTGTACATGAGGAGCCCGAATTTAACAATGGAATGAATCTAACATCAAACCTATACAGATTTTTCTATCACAAGCTCTAAGACTGCTCACAGGTACACAATTTACATGCCAAATTAATACCCTTCAACATTCCTTACGTTCATGACTGTATTAGAACACTGTAAATAAACTTTCACGACATACTGCGTGGACCCACTGAGATAAAGACACTCCACACCTGACTTACCAAGTAACATTCTTCCATGAGGAATATAGATCTTTAAAATTAACAACAATGAGATATATTCAAACGTAGCTTCAACAATATCGAGCCATCACTAGATGTCCTCTGCGTTCATGTCAGAAACGCCGTCATATTTGGTTCACATTTGCTTGAGTTGTGAATCAATAAATAAAATCAAAGAAATATATGCATGATAAACATAATTATCATGGTAACATTGTTTGGCTTACTTTCTATGACATATCTGTTTCGTCTGTGGTTGACATTATTTTTCTTTACATTTTATATTATTTTATTTGAGTACCTTATTAATTATTATTGTCTACTTTTTCTATATTTGATGTTTTATTTCGCTTCTGTAGTATTTTATTTATCACGAAAGGTAATATGTAAGTCATAATTATTGTAACTACCAGTGTAACTATTGTAACTTAATCATACATGCAACATGTACTCCAATAAGTGACAGTACAGCCTGTTAAGCGGAAACAAAGTATTACACCTATAAAATAAAACTTTCTTCTTTTTACCGGACACTGTGTATTCTATATAGGTAAGTAACACTAAACAAATAACTTCAAAGAAACTGAAATCTTATAGCTACATACTTAGAATAGAAGTTATACGAATACCTACATCATATGAAACAGAATCAAAAGCGAATAAGTGAGAGAAAAATACAAAAGCTAACTTGGAGGAAAATCATATAGGAAGATATGGGTTTGGCTTGAGAGAGGAAGATATCAGAATAAGGAAGGTATAGAGGAAAATTTTATTTCAAGGAATTTTCTAATAAATGAATATTAATCATTTGCTATGAAATACACTCAAACTAATATATGCTATTTTAAAGGATGCGAAAGTTGATAATGTTTAAAAACTGTGTATAATATCCTTCTTAAATTTTATTCTCCTCTGTTGCAACACTTTGGACTGATATTAAGGGGGGATATTATACAAATTTTTTGAAACTTTGTAACGTGATAATAATTATTTTACACGCAGAAAAAGACAAATGTTCAAAAAATGGAGTTTGGAAAAATTTAATTATTTTCTTCTCGACTCCTATAGCGTATTGGCAAGAGCTCTTGGAAATAAGTCAAATATAAATTTAGACATTATTAATTTCACTCGATTTTATGATAGAATCCGATTATACCCGCCAGCGGTGCAAGGACTGAACTACTCAGAAAACTTACCGGGTTTAGATTCGTTTCATATGATGTTGAAAAGTGCAGACACACTATCATATCGAATGATTGTAGTTACTTGTAACACGTGAACAACACCCATATATTATACTTATCAAATAATAATATTATCTTGAAATGTAGGGGACATTATTACTCCTGATCTTCTGAGTTCACATTATTACCACACCTGAGGTATCTTACTTTATCTCGGTTTAGGACAATGCAAAAACTTTTGACAAGGAAACAAATATCGGTCTAAAGTAAAGTTCCAATATTGAGTGTTGTAAGCAGCAAAGGAGCAAGTTAGACAGCCCCGCCAGAGACAGCTGACTGCCGTTCTATCCCCGAGCCTTTTTGATGTGGTTTAATTTTTTCTTTTACTGTCTCTCGGAGGCCACCTTTTATCCGAGTTTTACAGCCTGACAGGGGAAAAGTTTTAGTTAGAGGAGGAGACCGGGAACACAAAGGAGAAGGCATTAAACCTGCAGAGGGACATTTATGTGGATACTTTACCCCGCCAGCTTACAAACAGGTTGTAAAACCCCAGTTCAAAGTGCCAGTATACACTTCTGGCCCTCCTCAGTTCCGCCTACACCTCACTCGAATCCTTAAAGGATCCTTTGGAAGGCGTCGGTTTAGGATATCGTCAAGGCCGGAACTTCATTACGCTCGCGAATGGATCGATTAGCAAATCACTCGAGCCAGTAAGACGATTGTATCTTCAAACAACCAATTTTCTATTCAATTAATATAACTTATTTGATTTGTATGAAGGGTTACGTCCAAAGTAAGTTTTCATTCCATCTTCATTACAAAACTCCTAGATGCTGGGGTCGGAATCTGCAGAAACTTCCATATACGAGGGCGTACCCAAAATAAACCGAAGTGGTGTTATCCATGTAAGGCAACTTTTCACCAGTCAGAATGCCAAGTGCCGTCACTGGAGAAGGTTCGTTCTGCTTGTGTTTTGTATTTGTGACAATTGTTTAGCGCGCTCGTCGTTTTTGCGATGGCTGATTTTCGTGATCAGCGCATGGCTATGAAGTTTTTGTTTCTTCTAAAAAAAAAAAAACTAGCACAGAAACTCTGGAAATGTTAAAAACGGCCTGCAAGGATGATGTATTGGGGAAACACAAGTGTTTGAGTGGTTTTCTGGTTTTAAAAGTGTGGAAATGGCAATTAATGATCAACATCGCTCCGGACGTCCTTCCACGGAACCAACCAGAGTATCAAAAAAATCACGAAATCATCCTGAAATATCGACTATGCATCATCGGAGAAGTTCTGGAGAAATCTGGAGTGACTTGGAGTTCAGTGCAGAGGACTTTAAGTGAATATTTGGGGACGAGAAGAGCCACCACGACAACCCTCCCGCCCACACAGCCCTCTCTGTGCGCTGATTTTTTACCAAAAATGATATGAACACTGTGCCCATTCCTCCCTATTCACACGATATAACTCTCTGCGACTTCTTGTTATTCGCCCAAATGAAAAGGGACTCGAAAGCATTTTGCGGGCGTTGAAAAAGTAAAGATAAAACGGAAGAGGCAGTTTCGGGCATCACAAAAGTGGAACTTAAAAAATATTTCGAACTGTATCGAATATTGGACAAGTGTACTGATTCCATTGAAGAGTACTTTGAAGGAGATTAAAGGTTTTTTGTAAAAAAAAATAAATAACTCACTTTGCACAAAAATAGCTCGGTTCCTTTTGGGTACGCCCTCGTATTCCTCCTTCTAAACGATTCAGGTCTCTAATATGCTGCATTCACTTGCTCTGGATAAACCTTCCAAACGATCCAGCCAATGTTTTCTTGTGCACCCTCTGCGTCACTTGCAATCAGAACTAGCCCGTCAGTTCACTGGCATTATAAGGACGAGACCGAACCATTTAAGTACTCATGTATATATTCAGCCCTGGAGTGGAACCTGATTTACCTCGCACTCTAGTTCTCCTGGTTTTGCTAAATATAGTTTTCCCAATTACTCCTCTTCGAAAGTTCATCCCGACAGTAACCCAATAGGGACCATGGGTTGGCCTATATAAACTGGGTAACAGAGCTGATAGTAGGACAGAAACCATTTCGTTGCACTCCAATACATCAAAGGCTTTTTACCTAGAACGAATTCTTGTTGAAGAAATATTTTACCTCTTTATGTGGTTTATCTCTAAAACAAAAGTTTCCTATATATTGAGCAGAGTATCAAATTAAGGAAATCAATTTCTTTATTGATGTTACATATTATGTTGTATACTTTTTCTATATTCTTGTATTTGGAATCCACTTATTAAAGTTTTAGAGTATTATTTTGCACGTGTATAATTCATATAGTATTGCACCAGTGGATATTTTATTTGGATCATTTTTTTTAAATTTTAGTTGTAGTTTTCCATAAGATATTATAATTGTTTTGTTTTTTGTTTTCAAACACTTTTAATAGAGCTCGTGTCAGTTGATAACAAGTAAATACATAAATTTTAGAGTGTTATAATCATAGAACAGACAGAACAGTAGCTAGATCCAACAGTGCTAAAGCTATTAGCACTTCTATAAAATATCTTTAACATTTAATAATGCTTTTAACAAAAAAATGCATTAGGATTATTATTATTATTAATTTATTTGTATCTATCGTATACATAATACTCTTGCAGTGATATACTCTACTATACTGTAGCATTCTATATAGTAGCGCTGAAAAACTTACAAGGACTTGGCCACAAACAGATTACAAGCGATGACATCAAATGATCTCTAGTGAAAGGCACCCCTTCCCTTCTTTATCGATGTGTCCCTTAAACCTGCTTCAATAAATTTTTATTGTTTATCTGGTCTCAAAGAGACGTTCAATTATCATTTATTTGCATTATTATGACTCATTACAAAATACTATTTGTTACAGCCCAATCATATTTAGTTCATGAAAGACAAGTTATTTTTTTTATTTTAACCTAGTAAATTTTTGACACAATATCTGATACTACTTGTGCTTTTATTAAATTTCAAAATGTTTGCTTATCCAGCCTTAATAATTGTGATTTAACGATTTAATAGTTCGTTCATGCTTTAATCGCAATTCCACTCATTCAATAAGTACAGGTCACCCTCATACCAACATTCAAACAATAAGTATCAAATTATTTCAAAAAAGCTACTTGAGATTTTTTAACAAAAATACTGTATTTAACTATTGAACCATCTTGGGAGTAGTGGCTTTAATCCCTGAAGTTGGTGAAACGGGGACATTTTTCTTTTTTTTTTGCTTTCTCTCAATTTTATTTTAACAAAAACATATACGATTATATTTAGGTATTGTGGGATGTAATTTAAATAATTTTAGATAAATATATCCATTTTTTATTACTGTTGAAATTACATGTGCATGCAGAGTAGCTGAACGATAGTGAACTACTCAAATTAGTCTGAAATGACTGGCTTTTATTACAGTTTTAATGTGTTTTATCGCATAGGTCGACATTGACGTTGGAACGAGAGAAAACCCTGTAACTTTTAACTGAAACAAAATTACAGTCGAAGAATAAAACACTGGTGAGATTTCGAGTTATCACAATAGCGCACCTTCTCCAACTCGAAAAGTCGCTGTAATCTGAGAAATCATTTGAAAAGATAAATGGTAGTGTATAATCTTCCCTTACAGGTGGACTTATCGAAACTTATAGAAACCTATAAAAAAATTGCCAAACTAATATAGAACAAATATTTACGGATCATTTGATAGCATAATTAAAATACGCTCTGTGATAGTGTAAAATACGCAATTCAACGCTCCCATTCCTGCTTCTGGGTATTTAAATTTCAAAATAAAACTCGATTTCGATATCCTTTCAATTCAAAATAAATGATAGCTCATCAATATAGACATCAACCTTGAAATCAGTCCGCTAAGACAAAGCAGCTTTATTCGTTTAACATTGCGTGCGTGGACCGGTGGCAATTAGCAAAAAAGGAAATTGAAACATGTAAAGCTTGGTTCCAGGAAAGGCCTATATTAATCTCACAACTGTTGAGAGGCGCTTTATGTCTTATTTAAACAATTTATTCTTCATTAATTTCATCGACGAGCCCGTAGGGTGAGGTACTACTTTTGTTCAGATGAAAGGTGGTAGTATATCGTTCGTCTGGATGTGTTTTTAACGCTAGAGGTCATAAGAATGATTCAATATAGTATTTTAAATATATATTCCTGACTAATTAAATGTATGCTGAACACTTTTTGTACAAAATACTAAAATGAAAAGATGAAGAAGTGAGGTCTGTTTAATTTAAAGGTAACATTTATCATGTTCCAGCACTGAAGGAAGATATACGAAAATCTATTAAATATTTTAAGTTATGATTTCTTTCTCATGGTTAAGGAAACATTGAAGGCGGGGAGAATTTCAATGATAAACCATAAGATAGTGATAGAAAATTAGATCAAAATCACAAAACATCATTTGGTTCAAAATTTAAGCGTTTTGTAAGTGTTCAGTAGTTGATCATGTCGAAGAATAAAAAAATATATCGATATATGATTACAAATAATAGGTCACACACCTAAAAGATTTCTTTGAACATTCTCCTAACATTAAAAATGTTTTAAATATATATATGCCCTTCTAAATTTGGTCTTCTGGTGTTTAAACATTAAAATATATGAAATTTATATATTTAAGTAACTATCTATCGATACATATATATTTTCACCTGCCTTATCCGAACAACCATGCCTCTATGATTAAGTCGAGTGATTAAAATAATGTAATTAATTGATTTGGTTGATCTGTCAAACTCTGAGCGTACTGCATTAGCATAAATTTATAATAAAATAAGATTGATTAAATTTTTTTCCAAATTTAAATTTCATGATGATCAATAGAAGAAATTTAGACATTGAAACTGGATTTTAACCTAATCAGGCATGATTGAATTTACGATGTGATGTATATGTATTATATAAATTAAATGAAATGAAATTATTGATAATTTTACATTAGACTTATATTGTAAATATTAATATGAATTGACACTTACTTAATTCTGCATATGGTCGTTGCCTTGAAGACAATCTTTATTGAAGCAGCCTAGCCAAGCACCTCAAGTTGCTGACTTTCCGCCAAGTCTCTCATCTCGTCTCAACTCTGCGTCCATTCCATCTTTCTCTTTTCAAAAAGCTGACCTCAACTCCTTCTCATCTCAGACCTCCCCTTAAACTGACATGTTTTCCAACCCCTTGCTAAGAAGGGTGTTTATGATCATCTTTGCCAACTGAAAGTGTCCTGTGCACTGCCCTTTCCAAAGTAAGGCTCGACCCGGTGTAAAGAACGGTGTTTTTAAGATTCTCACTTTTTGGTACGTTTGGTAAAGCGTTTTTATGATGCCCCTTCATGTTTTGCCGAATGTAAAACCAATGTGCCTTCAAATAGTGTTGATTCATATATTTATTAATTACTTATTCATTTAAACCATCTCTTTAAACCTGTTTTCAAACCTGTGTAAAGAAGAGTGTTTGTGGTCGTCTTTGTCAACTAAAAGTATCTTCTTTTAGAACACCTTGTAGAACAAGTGCCTCAACCCGGTGTAAAGAAAGCTTGTCTGTCAAATCCCTTTTGTTTACCGCCAACATGGACACTTATAAGCTAAGTTCGATTCAATTATCTAATTTATATTATACATTAGGTGGAGAGTTACACATATAATATTATGTACCCGCCAAAAAGGAAAAATGTATTTATTTTAATAATTAAATGTTTAAATAGTCTGTAACCTTATGTTTAATCTACATGTATGAAAAATACGGTATAAAACTCTGTTGTCCGTTAGTTGATTGAATTTTAAGTAATAATGTACAGTTCTGGGTTTTTTCGGATAGTTTTCGTGTACTGCTAGAATTATGAACCTTCGGAAACCAGCGCAATAGCAGTGGACTTAAAAGCAGCGCAATAGCAATGGACTTAAAAACAGCGAGTAACCTCCGCTCTCCGATGCCTCCGGACCTCCTCTAAAATAGTAGAAACATTTTTGGCACAGGTCTCTATATCTGCTCCGAGTCTACACCTTTGATTATACACAAGTCCCTCGGACGGAGTAAATATTTATTGTCTTAAATTTAACCCCCCGCTGGCCGGCGGTATGCGGGGCCTAAACATTTGGGACTAACTGATGACACGGGTCAACTATTTCTGTATCGAAATCGACTCAGCGGTATGTCCGTCGGCACGGCAGAAATTGCTCTTCCACACGTGCTCCGAGTTTTAAATGTCCTGCACGGGACTAATTTTAGACAGTCCAAATAACTTGGGTAGACATTACCCGAATTTATTTGATTTCAAATATTCCTAATAAGGAACCATAGTCATATATGTGAAGCTAGCTTCAAACTGTCAACTAAAAGAGACTTTGATATGACGTGATTAAAGTGTATAATAATAATATATCTGAGAATGATAAGTCTATGCTGACTCTGTCTCTTAAAAGCAAATGTAAAAACATACATATTTGGCTTTGCTCATTGAAAAATATATATGAGCGAAAAAGAGGACGAAAAAAAGTATAAGCACAATTTAAAATCATCCTGTGTGGGTGAATAAGTTTAATAATATCAACAGTAAAAAAAAAAAACTACTTGGCATAAATAAGTTAATTTTATCTTATAAACCGCATCAATCCTTGAACATTGTCCGAATAAATCTGAAAGGCGTTAAGCATGCAGTGGTATGGCTCACCTGAAAAACGATTTTTAGATATTTTATTTTTAGTTTCAGTTGAGTCTTTAAACATTAATAATAATATACTCCAACCTCTAACCTAAATACTTACACTCTTGAAAAACAAATGTTTTAAACAATCGGGCAACTTGGTCTTCCTTCAGCCACTGTTCTTTAACCACAACTCATTCTATTCATTCAAATAATAGTTAAATAGATGAAATTCGATACTTTTTCTAATACACGCCAATTGTCAAGTGGAGTTGCTCCCGTGTGATCCATTCTGATTAGAAGGCGCTCAAAATCGTTAGCTTTTGATAGTTAGTATGACAGTTTTAGTTTTTTGGCGCTTCTAGAGAATCAGTTCACAATAAAAGTACACTCCGTGAAGATTTAGCCAGCAAGAAACACTAAAATAGTTTTTTACGACTGTAACGGTAATTAATATTTTACTGAATAGAATTCTTGGCAAGGGGACCACACTTGACATGAAAAATGAAATAAAATCTGGGATCATTTTCTCCTAAAAATAACTTGAAAGTTAAATACCAAAAAATTAGCTGTCATATATATATATATATATATATATATATATATATATGTATATAAGTTAATCGTCGGAGGTTAAGCTTAATGAAAGAAAAGGAAAGAGGGAAACGAACTACACTCTCGAACTTCTGTAAAGACTGCTTTATTGTCTTTAGTAATCCGACCTACATAGGATCATGGGTTGTTTACCTCCCATGATCGTATTAGTTTACAACATGAACTTGCCTCTGGCTTTAACGCCCCCCTGCCAGTTCCTGACCATCCGTCGGGAACTGAAACTTAACACTTAGGCTAATTATATATAGTTCTGACATAATAATTTCCTGCTCGCCTAGAGCAGCACTGTCTTATAATCATAGAAACAGAACATAACTCTATCGAATGTGGTACAAGGTTAAAACAATAAAATAAAAAAAAAAACATGTATTGGGCGAATGCCACCAAAAACCAAAAGAGATGTGTGCAGGAGTGAGCAAATTAGAGTCAATTTCCTATTTGGATGGCTTCCCCACTTGAAGCTTTAACTGCTCGATATGGACAGTTCTCCTCTTCGCGGGTTCATGAACACTTTGGATGGTCACCAAATTGTGTTACGAATCGTGATCACCCGGAAGGGACCCACATAACGGGACACCTCCTTACTCCTATTGGAACCGATCTTATGATACACCGTAGTGCCTATCGCAACGCACCCTTCTAGTGGTTTGACGCCCGCGTTCTCCCTCAACACCCTCCTGGAATTTTCCGCGGTAACTTTCGCGTACACCTTCCCTCATAATTTCCCCAGTTCCACGCGGTTGGTGGTGAGTTGTGTGGATGTCTCGCCTCCCACCACCGTTCTACTCGTGTCCCGGTGACACCCACGAAGTCCGAAAGGATTTCAAAGGGTGAAAACCCGGTGGTCGTGTGAACAGAATGGTTGTACGCAATGACCGCCCTAGGCATCGCCTCGGCCGGCTCCAACCCTTTGTTGGCATTGTAGACGCGGAGATGATCGCCTAAGGTACTGTGGAGACGCTCAATTCCTCCTCGGCTCTTTGGATGCCCTGGGGTATTGACATGCCATATCACGTCCAGAGCCTTCATCTCTTCCCGCACGTCGGCGTTATCGAACTCCTTTCCGCCGTTCGACGCTATCCGATCTGGGACGCAAACTCCCTGGCGTGGATAAAATTGCGGGCGGCGACGCAGCAAGACCTGAGAAGGGCAATCTCGGACTTTTTGAAGACATTTTCAGGAGAACTTGGTGAGTTAAGTCATTTTCTCAAAGTCGGTGACAGATTTATGTAGAGAGTGGAAGCTAAATAAGGTAAATAAAGGTCTACTTGATCCAGGTGAAGTGAAGTCGATTAAGGCAGACCGGTCCTTCGTGGTTTGCGCTTAAGAGCTAATGGACGCTAGTGCCCGCGAGGAAGAAGTGCAGCTCGAAGCAGAGGAACCAGGTTGGACGAGGATGACATACCGTAGGCCGAGGATGCAGCAGCAGACTTGGAGAAAGAGAGAACTGCATTATAAGGAGACGGTGGCTGAAGGGAAGACGACAAGCCAAGAAAGCGCTAAAACTAGTGGAAGGAGAGAGGACAGACGATGTCATGGGTGTGGGAGTGCCGAACATCTAGTAACGCAGTGCCCGCGTACGAAATGTTTCGAATGCGGAATGGAGAGGCACATCACTCGACAGTGTCCATATATGTTGTTTTAAAGAACTGAAAGATACGTACCAGAACCAATGGAAGTTAACGCCCAGAGAGTGTGGGGAAAAACTTGGGCCCCCTCCGAATTGACGAAGACATCGGGAGCGTAGGAAACGAAGGAAGAACAGGAAGAACCTGGGAACAGCAGGAACTACGGCCCTGGAGATGGCAGCAGGGCCCACGTAGGAAGCAGACACTGAGGTGCAGAAGTGGGAAGGAAAATGTAAACGGTGGCCTGAGGAGCGGGCCGGCAGAGGGGTGACCGCGCGTCAATCAATTACAGTGTGGGAGGAGACTACGGCGGTATACCCATAATCCGAGTGGCGAGAGGAGTACGGTGCCTGTCAGTGCCAGAAGTTCAAGTACAATCCTCAGCAGGAAGGTGGCGGACAGATTGTGTATCAGCAAGGGAGCCCCAGATCTGGGCGTGTGCGTGTAAGCTGATCACCTTTGGTGGGCCGTGCGAAATCGAAGGGAAAACGGTAATGGGATTGGATAGGTGGGCAGCCAAGGAGGAGAGTTTGAATGTACACGTAGTAGGGAGGATGCTGCGAGAATACGAGGGAATAATCGGGCGTGACCCCATAGGAGGAGTAGGAGCACGAGAGATGTACAGAGAGGGAACGTGGTCTATTAGGCTGGGGAAGAAATAATACCGGTGTATGGAAGCCGTGAGGGATGGTAATGATAGAATCCGGGCAATTAATTGGGAGAAGGACGGGAGAGAGTCGATTAGGAGAGACTATGAGGATATCTTCTTCAAGGAGGGGGCACTACTAGGAGTAACGGTGGAGACAGTTCATGAAATTCCACTGAAACAGGAGCGCGTGATATATGTGAAAGAGAGGAGGTGGGTACCTCCTGGTTGCACTCCCGCGCTGGACATTGTATGGATATATTTGTATGCTCCTGTCCTGCAGCTGCCGAGTGCTGGCGCTGAGACAACACATCAGAGAGGAGATCGAAGCATTAAAAAGACAGGGTATCGTGGTGAATAGCACGTCACCGTATAATAGTCCCCTTTGGGCAGTAAAGAAGAAAGGGACACGGGGCGAGGAGAAATACCGAGTGGTCATAGACTACAGAAAGTTGAACGAAAATACGCTAGAGGAGAAATACTCCATCTCCCGCTTTGAGGATATCCTAGATAGATCAGGTGGGGCGAAGATATTCAGCACTTCGGACCTAAAGGCGGGTTACCGCCAGATCTGAATGCATCGACGGGACCAACATAAGACCGCATTCACATTTGAACGGGGACATTGTGAGTTCACAAGAATGCCGTTTGGATTAAAGAACGCGCCGATTACGTTCCAGCGGCTAATGGTCGAGTTTTTGCGGGGTATAGAGGAGTCCTTTTGCCAGGTCTATATGGATGACTTACTGGTTCCCAGCCGTAATCATGCAGAACACGTAGAACACTTACGCACCGTGTTCAACCGCATTCAGCAATTCGGGCTAAAACTGTCTGCGGAAAAGTCGCTCTTAGGACAGGAGCATACAAATATATCCATAGAATTTCCAGCGCGGGAGTGCAACCAGACCGCAGTAAAGTTGAGGCGATCGAGTGGATGACCGTCCCGAAAGATGTAAAGGGAATCTGACGACTACGCGGGTATTTAAATTACTATCGGCCGTTTTTCCAGAAATAGTGGAGTACCTAGTGTCCATCAATAACCTACTCAGGATAGGATGGCTTATAGTGACACCAGTAATGGAGCCCAATCCACGGCGATGAATGGAACGGCTGCAAGAGGAACCGGTATTAGCCTTTCCGGAGGCTAGGGAGGAAATGCCTACAGTGGACATGCCACTGGTGGACCTGCAAGTGGATACGTTCACCTGGCGGGGATATAAGTGGGTCACCATCATTGATCAATTTAGCAAGACGGTTATGACACATATGATTGCTGAACGATTGGCGGGGGTAGCGTTAGGGGTGTTACGCACATGGTGCCAATTTTATGGTGCGCCGACATAGTTGCATCCGACGGCGGAAGAGAGTTTGACAATGTTAAAATAAGGACCGAGGTGGTGGCCTTGGAGATCAGCTAGAACCTTAACACCCCAGGACACCGAAAGAGTCGAGGAGACGTCAAGCGAGTACACAGCACGCTGAGCGACCACCTGCGAATCTATCAAGGGGAAAAAGAGCTAGAAATGAACGTAGCTATGGAGAAGTCAGTTATAGCATATAATCACTCCATACATTCTGCCACGGGATTCTCACCAGTCGACATCCTTTTCGGACTTCGAGAACAGCGGTCGACGAGGAATTTGTGGCACGCGTGGTCAATAACCGGATCGCTCTGGGGAAACAGTGGGTAAAATTTGGGGGAAACTCGTGGATGGGAAACGCAGACGGGTGGCGCGAGACAATCTCAAGTTCAAAGATGTGTTGGGTAGGATTAAAATTGGAAAGATCGTGTACCGGAAAAAAAATAGTCTAACAGGGACAAAGAATTGGTGAGGTTCGAGGGTCCTTTTAGGGTGATCGCCATTCGTGAAAACAATACAGTCACGATAGAAAGCATATCACCGTCCATCAAACCGAGGACAGTTAAAGTTTCCCGCGGCGGAGCCTTTTGTACTTTATTTTAATATGTACATTATGTCGCTTGCCCTAAGTTTACGAGGAATGTTCGTAAACTGGTATGGGGGAGTTAAGGTTCCTGGTATGGCAATGTTAGGCCTAATACCACGTAGCCCCGTCTCTATGTCTAAAGCCGATAGACGATAAGTTATATATATGTATATAAATATCTATACTTAATCTAATCTAAATATATATATTATAATATCTAGCGGTAATATTTATATATAATTTATAACGTGTAAGATAATTTATATCTTGCGATGAACCTATAACATCATTAAGCTTTACATATTTGGTAAAGATTAAATCAACAGTAAAAAAAACAAAAAAAAGCATAAATTAATAACTTTCCATAATAATTGTGCTGAAGCAGCGTAAATTGAAAAGTATAAATTAGTTAAAACAATTTATAATGCATATAATGTTATCAGTTCTTTAACTGAAGTGCAGTAAAATAAAATAAAGCGTTGATCACGATTACTTATGACTTACTTTACAATAAGGCAGACTGTAATTTTATCACAATTAATACTTTGAATTAGTAAAAATAATTTCACAGTGCTTGGAAAGAAATTTGTGGTGTTTTAGGGGTGTTATACTATTAATCGCAGCAACTACGGATCCGAGTAAGAACGATGGTGAAAACAAATCACCAGGCACCCCTGAGGATAGGGGTGAAGACGGTACCCCAGTCCTACCTGCCTGGTAGGCAGGACATATATTCTCATTTTAAGTACACGAGGACTAACCAGAGGATATAGGACCATGATGCCTATCAATATTTCATACATTGAACATTCCTTCCAAGTCCTGAGAGCCACGCGTGCTCTGAGGTCCGTGTTTGCTGTCCCTATTGGGCATTGAAATCAGTCCTTTAGCCTTTATTACTTTTGTTAATAAACATTTATTGTGCAATGTACTAATTATATCTTACACTTTTTATGTTTCAGTGGGCGTCGGTTGCGTCCTGGTTCATGAGGCCAGAGGGAAGAGCGGTTCCCCACCAAGACTCCATACTTCCACCGACCGTGTGCACGGTAAGCCACCATTAAACTAATTAAAAGAAACCTCCATTGCTAGTTCATAATCAAGGAAACCACCTACTTTTTTTTTTTACTTTATCGCGTTTAGTTGCCTTTCGGAACGGGCACGAAGTCATTATCTGTTGATACAACAGTTGCGGGCGATCAATTTTGTTTTTGGTAACTGAGATATAGAAGTGTGTTTAAACCTTTCACCGTTGTAATAGCTGTTCGCCACTTGAATTCAGTATCGCCCTATCACGATTTGGATCTTTTGAAGAGAGCAAAATACATTGCGTAAGGGTGCCATCATGTTGAGGGCCTGGAATTGAATAACGCGTTCGTCTTCTTGGGCGGCCTCAGAAGACATGTTGTTTTTTATTGGTTTTAATGGCTTCACAGTGTTCAGATCAAATTTTATTAACTATTTGTTTACTGCGACGGGTCTCTCATCAAGCAACATCTAAAACAACTAAAAATTAACATTAATAGATTGACATCAAGTTACAATTTTGCCGGTATTGCCAATGTTTTTTACAATGTTTAATTAATTCTTAAACATCATGTTGTGTCATTCAACTAAATAACGTGAATCAGTGAGTCATTCAAGAAATATTTTTTGAAATATTTCGTGACCATCAAATCGTCATGTTAGTTGAAACTGTGTTATCTGGTAAATGCATCTATGGGAATGAGTTATAGTGGAATATTGCAACAAACTAATGTATCAGTTGTAAACAATTAAAAATTCATGTTTATTAATTATGTGTTGAAACTTCCTGTGTATGATGGCCAGAAGGAAAAAGATAATGGCCAATTAGACTTCTAAATAATCGTATTTTTTTGTAATATAGTGGGGACCGACGTTTCATCATAATATCTGGCATTTTCAAAGTCTTAGGACCAGCAAATCAAACTCAAAGGTAATGAAATAAGTAATTTATATTTAGCTTCTGGTATTAATATGACAAATTAGTGACCGCTGTTTGAGTGGATCATGAATTTTGAGTCCCATCTGTACTTGTGGAAAACTAGGGACAGTTTCCCTCTTGTCTTGTGCAGTAGCAGATAGGACTCAAAATTCATGATCCGCTCACCTGACGGTCACAAATTTTATATAGTAATACTAGCGGTTCAATATTTTATTTTGACTTTGAGTTACTGGACCTATGACCTTGAAAATGCCAGAGTTGATTGCGTTCTCACTATATTATAATATATAAGGTTATTTTGGAGTCTAATTGGCCATTATCTTTTTTTCGTTCTTCCCAATTAGTAGTTGACAATAATAATAATGAATCTTTTTAAAAAGAAAATGTGTGTATGATATATATACTTATAAACATAGTGTTAATATCAGTGTGGTGGCTTACAACCAATACACTGTTCAATACTATATTCACGAGTCGCTTAAGAACATAATTTTTAATGCTGGGAAAACTGATAAAACCCAATATAAAATAGCAAAATGATGGTTAACACAAATAGAAAGTGGTACAAGAAAGAATAAAGAATAAGTTAGATTATCGTTAATTTTAGCTTGCCATGTTGCACTACTGTTATAAAATATGTTTTGTTTTCTCATGGATGGTAGGGTTTAGAACCAAATTTCACCTCCAGTTTCTTTATTTATTCACGCAGTTAGGGAAATTGTCAAAAAAAAAAATGATTTTGAGAGAACTGGATTTGTTCATTGAAAGAAATTTTTGATTCGTCTCGCATATTTTTGATTCTGGTATAGTATGAGTAAATATTTATTTTTCTGAAATATTTATTTTGAACAATTAGGATTTTTAGTGTTTTTTTATTTTAATGGTGAAGCTCCAAGCTTGACTGACGCCAATGCATCGATGTCGGACGAATTACAGTTTTGTATAGGTTAGATAATTTCGTTTGTTAATTAAAATATGGGTAAATCTTGTACATTGTTTAAAAAATTATTATAAATATTACCTTTTTAATTGATATTAGTGGGTATAATTTCATTTCTCAGATAAACAAAATATTTATATTTTGATACAATAATGAATATTCTTGTTATATTATTTTGAAAATGGTGTGATTTTTTCCCCTCCCTCATGTCCCTATGTTATTGAAATATTAAAGAATTAATATAGATTCTACATAAAGTATTCTATCTATTTTTAATAGGTCATTTTATAGCTACATTTTATAAATTTTTTAATTATTTCGCATTGCTTGTACCAAAAGTATAATAATGTACTGTAATAATGTAATACAAAAACGACGCGAGATAAAATTTTCCGGCCTCAATTTTCTCTACGGAAGCGCCAGGTGAAGTGAATTTCCCTCCTCATCAGTACACCAGTACTAGGAGCCACTACTGGTAGTGGAGTAGTGACTCAAGTGATTTGCACTAAGCGATGACACGGGGTATAAGGGACCGCAAATTGTCATGATCAAGTGTTGTAAATTAAGATTGATTGTATGATTGTCAACAACGGCCTGCTAACTAGATATAGTACCACTAATAGTCCATTGTTGAGCCGGATCTGACCGGGAGACCTGATCGACTGCTAGAGGCGATGCGTCAGTAAATGTCAAGTACTAACCTTAGAGATACTTACTGCTCTGATATTAGGAAGATGAGTAAAGGTAGATATCCACCGAAACATAATTTTATTCAGGTAGCAGGAAATCACCTTTCTTCAGTCCGTTTGTAATGCTCTAAGATAACTCTCGTAAAAAATTCAATTGGAATTTTAAAGGTTTGCCCCAGAACTAATGCTAATTATTTTTCAGTTAATATAAAATTATCGGAAATTGGGTAAAACATAATCAGACCCCTTTCGCTAGCATTCTAGCGTTCTCTAGACCCGGCTTAAAATCCGTTGAACGTTAAAATTTCTAATTTTTTTCGATTTGTTAAAAGAAACGAAGAAGGTAAAAAAAAAAAAAAAAAAAATGGCGTATTGAATTGCTGAAAAAAATCCTTTATGTAACATAGTTACTTTAGCTACAGTTGCGAAAAAGACACTTGTAACTAATTTTTTTTATAAAATATTCCACAAAACAGAATTTGTAGTCAATATGTCTATACATTTAATTTAATACTCTACACAATATGATTTATATAACTTTATTTTTGGCGTCTCTGGTTCATAAAGTTTTCAAGCCAAATATTCATATATAGGAATGATAGTATATGAAACTGGGGCTGCAAAACTAAGTTGCGAATACACTTTTGAGTACTGTTTTAGTGCCTTTGTGCAACTGCAGCTCGTTTAAGCCCCTACACATGTAGCAAATTAGGACGCGTAGAACTTTAGTTTCATGTCCATCTCAAAATTATATCATCTTATCAACTAATGACAATTGTTTTTCCTTGTCTTCTTTTCGTCAAATGGAACTCCGATAAAAAATTGTATGCTCAGAAAAAAGAAAACCACATGCCCACGGGTGATAGTATAAGGTTTTGATAAAAACAACAAAACCTAAAAAAAAAAAAAAGTAGGTACGAGGTCGTTACAAAAGCTTTAGTGCATTAAACGTCTTTATAAAAAAAATTATTATTCTTACAGTGACATTTGATGCCCATATGTATGGTTGTTGACAATCTTATTATTTTAAATGTTTTCATGTAATTGTGCTCTATGTATCTAAACTAATGTTTTTTTTATGGAATTGTAGTCCTGAGGATCCCTTGATAGGCGAAACGTTGACTGGGGCTGTAATATAAATAATAAAATATACTTTTGGAGAGACTTCAAGCTTTTTTTTTAATACTAATTTTCATACAATATACATCTTTTTATCTTTTTGAATGTAAAGGCTTCTGTAATAACAAAATATATAAGTGTTATTTAAACAGGTATAGGAACTTATAAGACTGCTATGTAAGATATATAAGTATGTACATTGGACAGACAAAGATGGGCGGTAGCCGTGACTTACATCAGGGCAAACAGCACGCCTGGAGAGATCTAGCCATTAGCTGCCTCAAGAGGTCGGTGGTGGATATTTAAATTGGCTGGAGCTGGAGTCTAGCGACGTGCCTCCGGGTGGTTCCCCGCTGTTCCCCGGAGCCCACCACCATCTTTTAGATATGGTTTGAGCTCCGGGTGTCAGGCCGCAGTCAGAGCTTCTCCCTTATTATGGGCAACGTGCTCCTGCGGTTATTGTAATCGACGTGGATCGCAGCCGAAGGCAACCGAATCCCGTCGAACCGTCCCTATCCCACGGTGTAGTGTACTCTCCGAAACCCAAGGGACCAGAGACAAATTTCGAAATGAGGAGAGCTTGATTTATCAAGATGTTCGAACTACCATAAAGGAAGAAAGATGTTTATATTTTTTTAAATACAAACAGTCCATAAAATTGGAAATAATGAAAAACGGCAAAAATGATAATTGTAGAATTATGCATTTTATGATCCCGTGGAAGGCCGGAATTGGTGAATGTCAATATCCTCCTGTAATTGTCGACACACACCAAATACGTTGGAGAAAGATCGAATATTTGGTTAAATTATCATACATTCAATCCATTGCCGTTATGAGATGATAAGCACAGATAAACCCGTGTGAGGGTTGATTGTAGCTGGAAAATGAACTCAGTCGGCTCATTTATATATAAAAAAAAAAACTGGGGTTTGATTCTTACTTGGAATTACCGAATCAAAAATAATCTTCATATTATCAATCATTGTATTTAGTTGTGTACGGGAATGCTATCCTGAAAATAGAAAAATTCTTACAATTGAGTAAATAAAAATGAATACTGTTTGTATTCTAGTTGATTCAAGAATAATAATATTTATGTTCTTTACCGAAAAATAAATTACAAATACAAAAATTTAAAGATCAAAAAAATCAATCGTGTTTATAGAATCTTCATAAGGGCCCAGGTGGATAGAGGTATTTATTAAAAGTAAAGGTATTATTAAAACCTAAAAATAAATCTTTACTTTAGGAACATGTCCTCGGTGAATTACAATATAGTATATATGAATAAATCCAATTCTGGCAACGAAAAAGTAAATAGTCCATCAAGGAAAAATACTAAAGGAACTTTAACAAGTAAATCTTTTTTTGAAGAAAATTACAACCTACTCTAGAAGGTCGAAACGTAATTGTGACAAAAGAAATGATATGTACCATATTTACATTGACTCTTTCATCCTTACCGTAATGCTAAAAAAAAAACAATCCATAAAAAAACTTCCGTTTAATAAATATATGAATCGTTTCAAAATTGAGAACAATAAAACAAAATAAAAAACGGTATTATACAATAGTAAATATAATAAAACAACTTTATTATGATGAAATTACCATCTGCCTTAATACTTAATAGGCAATAAATAATTGAGATAAATGTTTTCATTCATACCATATTTACAATTCATCTTTCACTCGCACATTCATACAATATTTACAAACAGCCCAGGGGCCCCCCAAGTCCTCATGGTTGTTGCCTTCCTCACATGCGAAAGAGGAAGCGGAGTCTTGGGAAGTCCCCCACGCTCCTCCACCAGCCACGTCACCGAATACGAGCCAAAGACGAACTGGCCATTGCCAGGAGTCCCACTGTCAGGCATTTATAGCAGGTCACGAGGCCAATGCCGTTCCAGTCTCCGAGGAGGATTATAGGGATGAGTGGTGCAGTGCAATAACTGTGCTACGGGATTAGGGTGGTTGGATAGGTTACTATGGAATTTAATAGTAAATAAAAAAGGAAAACTACGAAAAACCTAAATATTAATACGCAAGATAAATATACGAAAGTAATAATCAGGTTTTAGTATGTATACATATTGTATCATTGTATCATTGGCCAAAAATACTCCATTTTTCATCAAGATCGAGATCAACAGTCTTGGTTTGTTAAAATTGCCATCTCAATTATTTATTAAAATACTTGCATAGACAAATTACTAAGCATAAATTCTTTAAATTTATAATTTTTTTTTTTAAGGCATTATAGAAGAAATAATTAAATCATAGATCGATTGAACCAATTTTTACGTTGACAATTATAGAATATACGAACAGAGTAGAGCTTCTCCCTTCAGGATTGACAAACAAAGATTTTATAACACAAAAATAAATATTATAATCAGTAGTAAAAAATTAAAAGTGGCAATAAAAAGCTTCTACTTAAACAAAATTGTAACTGTTTTTTCTACTTTCGAAAATTACAGGTTATTCTTGACAGTTACAGCGTGGTACTGACCACTCTGCCTCCCTAGGAAAGTTCATTGATACCACTCTTCCTCACCTGTTATTAACTAGCAACAGCAAACCGATTAAATAGTTCGGTTAATTCGGATCCGTCATCTGTACTGAGGGCATTCAATACGGAGTGTGGGAAATAAAAATTGCAACAAACCATTCACGCTAGCACATGGTTCGTGGCATAAAAGATGGTGACATTCTTTCGCATCTGCTATTTTTTTTTCTTTTTTGGTTGATGACACACAATTAGGACAGATACAAAAAAGTACCCGTAATTTCGTCCCTTGGTCCGTACCGCTACTGACAACTACTGTCTAGGAAGGACAGGACACTCTAATTGGGATGGGATGTGTCATTAGTTCGAAACTTCGAGTTTTTTTTTTGTTTTTCAAAGGAAAAGGTTCTCCTCTCAAACAAGGTGGCGATAGTCTATATCTGTCGTTTAATACATTTTGCAACATTGGTCTTAAAACTCCATCGATCTGAAATTTTGAAGCTACCACAACTTAAAACTCAAAGAGCCCGTTTAGCTAGTGCAAGGTTTTTTTAGTACAAGCTGAGAAGCAATCATATTTTATATAACGAAATGGATTAGCTATTAACAATTGTGTTTTGTTGTTAAAAAATATTTCCAATGACCTACATGATTAAAAAATCGAATGAAAAGTAAGTTTGGTAAAAAAAAAAAACACTGCTACGCTGTTATTTTACTCTTAGTACAGATCGCGAGGACACCACCTATTAGATGACATGGAGGATTTTAATGGGTATTGACTGGAGGAATTTACTATAGGATTGCGTACCTTTTTTCTTTTCAATGATATACCTTCATTTGAAGATAATTAAAATTTGCCTTCAAAGGTAAAAGATAGCATACATACCATATTTGCCATTTTACATTTACTCTCTCATTCATACCGTAACTGCAATATAGACATATATACATTGGGACAGGGATCCTCGATTCCCCCACTCTATTTTCACCTTCCGAGCTATGGTGAAGGGGGTACATGCTTCTCCTGCAGCCGCGTCACCGCTAGGTAACAGAGTAGAACGTGAGAGCCGCAGTTGCTCAGGACACGAAGGGAGAAAACTGACCAGCGGTCACTTCCACTTCAATCTCCAAGGAGGATCTTAGGGACGAGCGATGCTTGAAAGTCTTGCTAGAGGACCAATTCTATTGTATCACTGTACTACTGTTCTGACTAGACTATTTTAAAACTATGGCTAGAAGATTCAGTTCTTTGTTTAAAATACAGTCCTTATAATGATTGGTTTGAGTTTCTCCTCAGATAATAATTAATGATGAAATGCCTGTTTTTATTGGTGCTGCCAGATATAGTAATCTGGTTATAAATATATTCAAAATATCCAATGATAAAAAATAAATATGAAGCAGCTACGGGACGATTATGAATCAAAACGCTCTCAGGTCCAAGACGTAATTAGCATGACTGCATCAGCTATTCATTTTGTGTGGCGTCTGCAATTGCAGTTTTGAGATTTCATTACTGGCCATTTTGCTCTCTTTGCTATTTCCAAGCCGTAGTGCAATCTGTAATGCTCTGGCGAGAGGCTCAAAAGTTGCCCGTGGCCCTGAAGGACTCGGCGATCTTCTATTTTCTCAAATCTGTCTTCTACCCTGGCTATTAAGGAGGAAGGTCAAGTGGATTATCAAGTCGCCATATTTAACTAAACAACCGGCAGTAAGATTTTCGATCGTAGGGTATTAATTTTAGTCAGTACTTTTATATTTTTTTTTTCTGCTACGTTTGTATTCGGAGAAAACGTGCACTGCATAATCGTGTCGCTTTTTGATAATAAATTCATTTTAGCGCACTCACAGTCGGCTGACTCGTTGGTTTTTATATAATTCGTGATCAGATTATAGAAACTATAAAAAGTAATCACATAGTTGGTAAAACGATATTATTGGCATTTTTAATGAATTTTATTTAATAATAATCCATTAAACCATCAACTGCAAAATACATAATAATTACAGGATTATACATATTTTTAATCAGCTCGTTGAGTTCTTTGATTTGATACCCTGCAAAATATATTAGGAAACAATTTTTTTTTCATATCAGAGTAATGACCAATTTATGACTCCAATTATTTTTTATAGGATATTAATCATTAGGTGCAAGGTAATTAATTAATGAGTAATAATAATTTGTCATAAGCTTTTGTTTTTTTGGATCTGCAGGACAATTAACTATCATCCACACCTACATAAGTCTAGGATTGCGCATGCACAATCCCTGACAGTTTTAATGACTTTACGTCCATTAACACATAGTACATATCCCACGAAACATGAAACCAAAATATTATTGTTTTTTTCCCTAAGCTCTTTAGTTAGAAATTCAGGATGAGGGAAAAATATAGAATATTTAGGTTAATCGGATCCTTATAATAGGAGTACCTGCCATTATTTTACTAATGCCCTTTGTTATTTTTATTTGGGCTAGTTTTAATTCTAGCATTATTGGGGCATCAAATGGAACTACCATTCACAATATTATCCCTCTAAAAAAAAAGGTGGTTGAATTGTAGTTGTGAACTCTATGTCAAATTGCATCACTAACTTGAATTTAACATGAAAATACTTGACACTACACACAAGGCTCATATGCACATCGATGTACGCGGGTTTCTGATTTTGAAAAATCACCCAATAGAGGCTTAGAGCACTATATATTGGGAAAAAAATCTGTTTCTATTTGGGTGTAGATTTTATTTTTTTTTTTATTGTTAGTTTTTATTTCTGTTTATATTTATTTCTTAAATTAAAATTTATATGAAGAGCGTGTGCTACTCTTTTGTTTTTATACTAAATGTATTGCATTTTACCATATGATTATTTCTTATTATGTAAAAATTTGTAATAAATAAAATTTGATTTAGAATAATTGAGTTTGATAATAAATGAAACCCTAAAAAAAAGAAAACTTTAGTCTATCAATAATTATGAAATTATTTTACTTGGTCAATTCAATGTTCATTACAAGAAAGATGGAGAGGGCGCTTACTACACTACAACCACCAAGTGAAAGGTCAAGTGCTTGGGGATGGATATTTCTACTAGCGCTGAGATCGGATTCTACTACCATCAAGTCCTTATAGTGTTAAAATAGTGCAAGTGTTTGATAAATTAATAGCTAGGATACAATTAAGTTTATATTTGATCGATTAGAGGGCGATAGGATAATTGTTACTCTCGATGCCGATAATTATCCAGGAACGGTACTCAATTAAGTAAAACGTTCGGCGAGTGTTCAGGACGGACTTACCTTTCCGAAACAGGTATTCCAGATACATTGGTAATTAAACGTTACGACGTCAAGGAATCGTGCGTACGTGGCAACGCCAACACACGGCAGTCCTGTGGCCCCAACCACGAACGTGATGAACCGAAAAAAATAATTTGAGACAACACATTTACGTCGATTAATTACTGATCGATTCCAGCTTCAAATTATCTTGTCAAACCCTTTCGAAATGTCAAGGATTATATCATAGCATCCTTGGGAGGCCAGATACTGAAAACTTATTAAAAAGTAACCGTTCTCATTTATAACTTGAAGCTCAGGACCTTTCTATAAATTGTTCTGTACAAGTCACTCGTTAAAATAAATTGAATATAAAAAAAACATTGCCAAAAAGCTAACACTGTTAGCAACCACAAGAACACTACTTGTTACTTTGAACACAATGGAAATACAACTATTCACAAAAAACTGAGTTTACAAAAAGAATCGTATATTATAATAGGTCTCTGAAATCAAAGTTATAAAATTTTGGAGTATGCCAAGGTTCGTCTGTATATTAAAAAATATACAAATCGGGTTTCCTACATACATATAAGTTATTTACGTATACGGATTAGTTATACGTATTATTCGTATTTTAGTTTTGGTTTAGGCTCGTTCGGGCGTCAAGCAAAACAAAATTAGATATTAAAACGAGATTATACATTTTGAAACACAATATATACTTAATATAATTCATGAATATAAGAAATGAATGTGAAAATATCATTAAAAAACTAGCAATTTCTCCGATAGTGATGAGTAGGAAGCCAAATAAAAGGTCTCTTGGATACATTTAATGAATATTAGGTGACATCAGAAATTTTCCCGGATAATATATTGAATTAAAAATTATAAGTTTATGTTAAATTATGCTCTTAGTGACATTTGTCGTATTTTAACAAATATCTTCCTGGTTGGTTCTTCAAGTTTAACAGGGTTGTTGAAAGTGAATTCATCCCATTCAAACAAATTTTATTAACTTTAATTTATTATTATTTAGTAGGGAAACTTTGTTAAAACTACGGACCCACTCATGTTTAAACTATTGTAATCTTTATTGCTACTTTTAAAGCACTGAATAGATCAAATTTTGAATCATGTGGGGGCTTTTATTACGGATGAAAATAATAAAATTGTCCCGTTCTACCGTTCTTTTTTACTTTTCCGTCACGAATGTAACTCCTGAAAACGATACGACTTCCCCCAGCCAGCGTATCTTCCAGAAGAAAATTAGACCGGGTAAGTAAGATAAGTCCGTGTTTTATGCTAATTTTCTGTCCTGGGCGAGTGTGTTTGACATGGCCCCTATGAATAATGGATCGGATGGTAGTTAGCTCGGGACCATTGTTACTGGAGCCTGCTGGAGAGCTGGAGAAGTTACTTCTGACGGCTCCCTGTCCGCCACCGGACACTTCTCAAAATCGAGCGTGTTACTGGGACCTTCACACGACGACACGTACAAATCATTTCTTGTTTATAATTTATAACAAATAGTTTCTTTCAATAGTAATCTGTGTTGTTGAAGTACCCTCGCATCGTTAGTCCACGATAGATTTTGTTTTTTGGAACGTTTTGTAAGTAATAGAAAATATTGTTATTTAGTGATTTTTTACTAACTTCATTAGTAATTGCTGATGATAATATATATTTTTGGAAAGTGGGCAAAATTTCGTTGGCCATGAAAGCGTCAAAAGCAAGGAAACATTAAGTTTTAATAGGGAGTTTAACGGACGCGTAATCAAATTTTTTAATTATTTCAATATCTCTCCTCTATTTAACAGTTTGTTTAGAGTATTTACATATGTCATATCCAAGGAAAGAAAACAACGCCAATTCAAGAAAGGGGCCCACTAAATTTATGCAAATAAGTTTTTCTTGAATGTTTCATACAATCGAAATGAATAAGAAGGCGTTATTATTAGACCCATATTTCTAATACAAATAAAATATAAATGCCCCCAACAAAAATAGATACTACATGCTAAATTAAAAATTAAATTCTAGGTGTATTATATAGGTGTAATAAATGTTGATATCTAGCTCACTAAAAATCGCGAGAAAAATATTTTTTAATTAATAAAAAATGTAAACAGCATAATGATGGATATAAAAAAAACAACATTAAAACCAGCTGAGAAGGTATTGAGTACGCTATTTCTATTGTTTGCTATTGAGACTTTTTGATAACACCTTCGTATTGTTTTGGCTTTCCATCTTCATTCACGTTCATTTTTTTTTAGGTACTTTATTACGTTATTTTATTATAGCCACAAATAATCTGTATATTTTTAGGTGTATTGGAGCATTTTTACCGCCGTAATATAATATTTCATACAGACAGCCAACGGCCATCATTCCGAAGATGAATGAAAGTAGATCCCCTAGCGGAAGAACCAGAATTACATTTGCTGGGATTGGTGAAATCCTACGTACATTCGGCAGTCGAGGCTATAATGGGTAACACATGGCCTCGCGTTTGATCACACCCACACGTAGCACCCAGCATCGATATGTTATTGTCATCTTTCTTCACAGAGAGGCGGATGGTTGCATGATGGCAGCGATTCACGTTTATTTGTAGCTGTCACTCGAGTTTTGTGCAGTCATTTCTCCGACAAAGGCCAAAGGCAGAGGAAGGGGGGGGTGAAAATAAGCGCAATGAATCGCAGACAGTTACCCGTCAGATTTTAGTGTCCATTTCATCTGTACGAAACTGCTATTAAGAAACGATAAAAAAAAAAGAAAAAAAAAGAAGACAGCCATTACGAGACCAATAATGTAAGGTATAACTTACGGTAGCAATAAACGATGTACTTTTCTTGCCCGTTTATAAAAGAGAGATGTGTTTAGTAACGGGCTGCAACCACTAGGTTTTCTACTAAAGTGGTAAGGTGATAACACCCACTACTAAACAGCCCGAATTCTTTAAGAAATATAAATGGGAATCGTTACAAAGAATGATTAACATGACTTATTAAGATACAGTTCCGATGATAGTGAATATTTCAGTTAGAAGATTTGTTTAATAAAATCACAATCTTCCGTTCCGGATAAAATCAATGGTTCAGCATTCTCCTAGTCATTCCTACGATATATACAAGTGAGCAGCCCAGGCACAATCCAAATCAGCATGATTCTCACATCCGAAAGCTTCATCAGCCGTAATACTGGAAACCTGCCTTTGGAGCCGTGCAAGAGCCTAAAGCACTCTGAACATGGAGAAATTGGCTATTGCTATGACTGCAACTGTCATGAATTTACGAGAGGTCATGAAGCAACTTCCGTTTTAAACTTCGAGTAAAGTTATAGGAATGCATGTGGCTGTCTGACTGCGCTATGGTATAGCTCATTACTTTTGCTTAAATTTCGCGTTTAATATATAATGTTCGCATTCTTCCTATAATTAAGGACACATTGAAGGTGGCGACGCTTAAAGGACTTCAAGGTATTTTAAAAATTGAAGCTAGAAAACTGTCCCGTTCTTTTGGTCAAGCCAATTCCATTGGTCAAACTGACATGATAACTCCAGGCCATTGATCCTTTGAATAAAGCAACGTTAAAGAAAGTGGACAAATAATGCACCTTCCTAAGGATATCCTGAAATTTGAATTTGAATACAATTTTGACATGTGATACTGTTTCCTGGCTGCAATCGGCTTCAACTCGAGCTGGACCCTAATCAAGACTGCCTTCAGCCGAACGAACACTTAACCTGCTACTACTAACCTGATTCCGATAATTATCTTGATCGCCGGCATTTCTTAGCCTCGAGATCGTGAGATGTTTAAGATTACAAACTCACGTAGTGTGATAGCCCATTTATTTTTCTCTTCTTATTTTCATTTATTATTAAATAAAGGAGAGAAAAAAAAATTGTTTTTGAAATGAGTACAAGAGGACATGTCCGGTTGTGATTGTAATATTGTCAGCTATCCAATTTTTTTCTTTTTTTTTTTTTTTT
This sequence comes from Acanthosoma haemorrhoidale, assembly GCA_930367205.1. Classification (NCBI taxonomy): domain Eukaryota; kingdom Metazoa; phylum Arthropoda; class Insecta; order Hemiptera; family Acanthosomatidae; genus Acanthosoma; species Acanthosoma haemorrhoidale. The sequence continues at coordinate 79,181,409 of OV884015.1, read as the reverse complement.
TTAGATTAGAGTCATCTCCTGTGATTGGAATTACCCCTCTTTTTTGTCACAGTTCCAGAGTAGCAGTCCATTACAGTGACCAGGTTTGTCCCCTGTAATAGCAGTACGACGTGATTCCATCCCATTCAATGATTAGCCACCTGCTGTCTTCTACAACCTCTGACTTCCACACCGCAGTCCCCTTCTTTACCACTATAAAAACCTTCTTTATGTCCAACCCTTTGCCGGTTGCATCTTAGTGTCGGTCGACCAGGAAAAATAATGACCTCTTCTTTGAATAATTTTTTGATGAAGCGTATATGTTTGAAGAAAACGAAGTATCGAAAGTTTACAAATTGGACAACAGAACAATCTACACGCTATAATTTGTCATTTTATGCTGAGTTAATTGAGACTGGCTATCAAATATTCATTTGTAATTTGGGACCTCCCCCATCATCAGTTAGCTATTTATTATTCAATCATTTGACGGAGCAGGGTTCCTGTCTACATCATGAAGATGAGACATGTAATCCTCCCTACCTTATCCATCATGAATTCACATGAGTCTGTTGGGGATTAAATCACAACGATACTAAAGTTTGGAAAATAATTAGAAAGAAAAAAGGACAGTGTGAACATATTGTGTCAATCTATTAGTGCAATGCATGCTAGGATGTAATGGAAATCAATTGGGTGAATAATTAGTAATAATATACCCTACATTCTTGAACTCATCCCTTCCAAGTTCATAAAATTCTATAGTAACCTATCCAACCACACTGATTCCCTAGCAGTCATTGCACTGCACCACTCATCCCTATAAGGGATCCCCCGGAGACTAAAATGGCAGTGGCCTCGTGACCTGCTATAATTAAGTGATAGTGGGAGTCCTGGCCATGGCCACTTTCTCTAATCATGTCCCGAGCGTCTGTGGCTCTTGCGCTCTTGGCCAGCCTCCGCTGGCTCTTATTCAGTGACGCCTGACGTAGGAGCGTGGGGACTTCCCAAGACTCCGCTTCCTCCTTCGCACGCGAGAGAGGTGACAACCATGTGGACTTGGGGGGCCTCTGGGCTGTTTGTAAATATTGTATGAATGAGCGAGTGAATGATGAATTGTAAATATGGTATGATTGAGAATATTTATCTCAATTACTTATTGCCTTATAAGGCAAATTGTAATTTTATCTTAATAATAAAAAAAAATAATAGCCAATTAATAAAAATGTACTACTTCATAATTTGACAAATATTTACCTGCAAATTTATATATAATCTGCTGTTTAATAGCCATTAACGATGGTAATTTAGTTTCTGCAAGTGTTTAGGTGCAAAATGAAATATTTTTGGACATGAAAAATTGACTTTGATCATTGAAGACACATTTAAAGCCAACGTCTTAGACATTGTTAATTAATTAATTTGACTAATAGAATGCCTGTTTGTGAAAATGTTTCATTTAAAAGATTTGTTGGAAAAAACTTATAAACCAGTTTTGATTTTTTCTCAGTTCTCTCTGAAATTTCAACAACGATTCATAGTAAAAAGCCTTTAATAAAAGTAGAAGTACATTTTTATAGAACGTTTTTCAGGAGAGTAAGTAATACGTTCCAAACCTGCTGTGTTTTAAGCCAATATTTTGACCATTTACACACTTTTTTCTTTATTTGTACATAAGAAAATAATCGAGAGAAGTTTCAATAAATAAGCATGGTATTTATGGGGAAAATACCGAGTGGTTTTGACACAATCATTTAATGTAACGTTTTATGCTTAAGTGGAGTCTTTTCTGTGTCTTTTGATATTACTTTTTAGGTCTTTTATTTTCTGTTTATTTATTTGAGGACAAGGCTTGTTGTAATTCGTATCCTCTACAAATGTTCCTGGTCTACACAAATGTACGTGTAAGTACGAACCTATTGAAGAAGCGGTCCAACAAGAGCGCGTCATTCTAGAGTACAGCCAATTCCGAAAAAGAAAATCAGCCGGCCTGTCATCCAACGTCGCTATCCATCACCGCAAGCCTCGAGTCTGTTTGCTGATGACTGTCGTTATATGTTCCCGGGCTTCGGCGGTCCAATCATCCAAGTCCTGCCCTTCCTGCCGTCGCAATTAGTCGGCGATTCGGCGCTTCAAACTTTTGAAGAGGCGTCTGCCATAACTCAAAAAGTTTGAAAAATCGCGATCATCTGTAAGTTTCATCGAGCTAATCCGATTGCCTCTCATTTTTTTTAATATAGAAGTAAGAAAACGCTTGTTTTGTAATTGAAAGTGGAGAAACGATTTGGTTACTGAAAATCACCTTTCAATATTAACACCATCTGAAAAAACAAATCTTTCAAAAAAGGCTTTAAATTCTTTCGCATTATTTATTGCTATTTTTATATCGCTTGTGAACGTTTCAGTTTTTCAGGCATCTTTAGGTCATATACAAATGTTTCTTTATTGATACTTATTATTTTATGCATGAGAAGTTTTATGCATGTTGGAGTTATTACTAATTCCATTTGCAGTAGTAGAAGAGTGAAACAAAGATTTCAACAAATGTTAGCATGTCCTGAAGCGCTTGAACAAGTGAAACTTCGACTGGTGATGTAAGAATAAAAATAAATAATTAGAGAGACTCTAAAGCATTTTATGAAAATTTTTTTTTTTTAAATGACAATATCTTAAATTTTGGAAAACTCATCATCGTTGACTCTTAATACTTACATTGGTTAATATATCCTTAACAATATGTACCCATCTCGACTGAAAAAGATTTACATGGAGTCCACACGCGAGGGTAAAAAGAAAAAAAACAGGTGCTTTGGACAACAATATACCCTACATTCTTTAACTCATACCTTCCAAGTTCATGAAATTCCAACGAAACTTATCCAACCTCCCTCCCTAATCCCCTAGCACAGTCATATCACTACTCCACACATCCCTATAATCCTCCTCAAAGACTAAAGGGACAGTGGTGGCCTTATGACCTGCTGTTAATACATGACAGTGGGCAGTTTCTCAAATGTCCTGATTTCCTGAGCATCCGTAGCTCTTGGGCAGGCTTCCCTTTGAATAGGCTAGAGGTTGGCTCATATCCGGTGACGTGGCTGATGGAGGAGCGGGAAGGATTTTCCCAAGACTCCGCATCCTATTTCGAGTATGACGGAGATGCCACTATGCGGATTTGTGAGATCTCTGTGCTGTATGAAATTATTAATCACAATTGAGTATTGCCCAATGGGGCAGATTGTAATTTTATCTCAACGAAAGAATTCTACAACAGGTAATAAATAAGAATTTCGTTTAACCTAACAGTACATATTAAGACGTTGTGAAATATGCCTTTAAAATTTTTGATCGATTGAGTGATTTTTACGACCGAAATCATCGATTATACATCGCATAGAGCATACTCAAATATTCTGTGCTGAAATAGTTACCAATTTATAACTTGAAAATAGTTTTATTGTCTTGCGCCGTTATCAGGCAACCCCTTAAATTACATTTCTATGTATAGACGCTTCGAGCTGTTTTACTGCTCAATGCCGTCGTCAGCATTGAAGGTAATAACGTTAATTCGGCCTCATAATTGGCAGCAGGATACCGAATATGTCCTCAACTTAATGGGGAGCAGTATTGGAAGGATACGGGCTGTTATTAGAGAAGGAGTGTTCAGGTTTGTAAAATCAATGAAGTAGCAAGCCGTTCGGCATTTAACAGGACAAACACGAAGCGTCCTCCTGGCCCATTGCTTCATCCGCCACCATTCCTTCCCTTTCACTACCTATTACCGCTCTTATCCTTCTTATATATTCTGGGTTTTTTTATTAGCTAAGGCAATCTTTTTTTATATTTCCTGCTATTGATGATGGTGTTTTATTATAAATGATTATAAAATTATAACTGAAATGAATTATAAATTCAATCAAACATAGAGCCAGAGAGGAAGAGAGAGAAGTAAATAAGATCAATAACTAAATTCAGCTTGGCCAAAAAAAAAACTATTCATCACACTGGGTGAAAAAATGAAATAATCATAAAAAATTAAAATATATATATATCTCATATCAAAAAATATCATTCTAGAAATTGTTAAAATAAAAAAACAACAATAGCAATAAAATTAAATACATAAATATAAGTGGTTACTATTTTAAATGGTTGATGCTATGAGTTTATTGACAATTAAATGGTAGTAATCGTATATAGTTAAAAAAAAAATTAGACAATAATAATAAAATATAAGCTAATATATATGTATTTGAAGAAAAAATATTATATTATAATATTAGTTAAATAATTCTAGAATTTTTTGTTATCACCTATGTTCCATACAAATTATGAACTTTATAGCTTTGAGAGAAGAAAACAAAACAAATAATAATACCAAAAAATCAATACAAATAAATAAATATTGGGCCCAAAACTTAGGCAATCCATCTGGATTGCCGAAATTCCAAAGTTCCCCTTTGTGCTCAATGATAAGTATTTACAAATGCAATGCTATAAAAAATATTTAACTGCAAGTAAGTAATTAGTTATTTCATCATTAATACCAATGAGCCAAATTGAAGGTCTTTATAAATTTAAATCTGTTATTTTAAAATAGTTTATAAATTATTAATGCTCAAATAAAATCAGTTTGGTGGTTGTGTCATAAAGTAATGTATGAGACATGAAAATGAAAAATGGGTTAAATACATTTTTTGTCTTTTTTAATGTTTTCCTGTTAGACGTCCCCTTTTAGGTGATGTATGGTTAGCTCAAAACGTACTATATCCAATCTAATGATACGTTCAAAGTTTAGGTTGAGTATTAAAAGGGGGATAAATCCCTGTTTCTCAGTCTTGAAGTGAAGTGAAAACCAATTTTCAAATTTGGATCTAGACCTTTTTGCATCTCAACAACTCATATAGCAAGAATCACTAAAGAAGAAGTATTGAGCATATTGTTTAGTTACATTAGTATAAATTAAAAGAAACGTTAGCCTTGAAACCTGGATAGGTGTTTTCTTAAGACGTGACCCATCTTATATGTTGAATAGTGAACATTACATATACCCGGCTCGTTGCAGCTTGAACCGTTGAAGATGACGACCTGGTTCGTTGATAATGTCATATTGTATATTTTATAAATCAAAAAAGGTGTGGAGAGACAGGAGTTTTATTTCTTTATATGAACACTCCACACCGGTACTACACAAGTAAATAAGAAGTTAAGCCGAATCCATTCTAGCGTTTACCTGGTGCATGTAAGGGGATTCCACGACCCGTGACTACCCGTGATCCATGGCCAAATATCCTCCCTTCGATCCTTGATATATGTGGCAATTAGCAATAGGACAGGACTCCTAAATGTCACGGTTTGCGCAAGCTCCTCGGCCACAAGAACGTCTCCCGGAGGCAACGCTCAGTTCGACCGTATCAATATTTATAACCACCGCATGAATACATTACACTTCGTTTTAATTTCTGCTGTGGACTACTTTTTGTTACTTCAGAATTTATGTGGCAGTCAAGGATCTGGCTTATGGAACTTCTCCTCCGTACTTAATATATCGCCGCAGCTCCGCCCATCTCTTTCAGATGGCTTACTGGACCACTGAGTTTATTGGTACCATTCCTGTTGTTACATCGAAAATATTTTCCGTTCTATTATTTCCAAGTTAAGCACAATTAGTCATTCTTAAGCTACAAAATGTTAAAAAGTCCATTACCTTACCTTGTTGATTTTCAGCTAACACGGTTTAATTTTATAACTATAAATGTTTCCAAAATAATTTTTTTAAATTACCCAATTGAAATCTATGGGGGAAATAAAATTTTCATTTAGCTACAAATATGCCTACTTCCGAAAAACATGTTTATCACTGGCCCACGGTTACACAACTGTTATTACAAAAAAATGGTGTCCTCCAAAAACTTTGACTTACCCTTTATACACAACATAACTTATCTTACCATCTAATTAATCGATATTCATGCCATAAGATTTTCGGCAGTCATGAGGTCAGTGGGTCAAGTTTTTTTTTTCCCATAGCTCTCAAACTTATAAAAAATAGGATGTGGGAAAAATAAAAGGAAAATTATTTTGGATTGATGGGTGCCTTTAACTAAGGGAGTCCTATTTAAAGGATGTATGAGAAGGATATGGGGAGTGGGATGCCTAAAGGAGGCGGGTGGGTTCGGGTGATTCGGGTTCGTAGTGAAAGTCTACCTATGGTGGAGCCTAGGGGTACTAGGCATTGGTTTGTAGTCAGCCAGGTCATACCTGGCCCCGCCTCTGAAGGGGGCTGCACTTTGTCGGCCTATTGACCTGGTCAAGTAATTTACAGGTGCATAATATTGAACGAATTAAAATTCATTAAATAGGTACTAGATCTATCAAAATAAAAATTCCGATTACAAATGTTTTAGGACCTCGTATGCTCATGGAGTCCATAGCTAGACTTTATGGTAGAGATTTGTCAATGTATTTTCTTACTTACCGCGTTTAACAAGTTGAGCAAACTGGTTCATTTGTTGTACATCGTAGGGATCAAAAGAAACACGGGTGTCTTCCTTGGCGGAACCATACAGAGATACTTGCTACTCCATTGCCATCAAACCTAATTTCTCTGCTAGTCAAGATGACAAGATTCTTGTACTGCCGGCAGTGCTCTTTCAACAATATCAGTGCTACCAGCAATAAGATTTGACTCGATCTACCAATTTGGGAGAGGATTAGTGCATTAACAAACTATTCAGCAAGCTAAGGTTTTATACCTTAGGGTGTGACCGAATTCCATAAGAGGAACTTAATTCCTGGAGCATGGAATTGGGTATAACACAGTGGTTGACAAAAAGGACCATAGGCCTAAATCTATAAAGGTCCCTTCCTATTATCGATCTATCTAACTATGTCACCTTAGGTGTGAAATCACGAATCAATACAATTTCCTGAGAGTGATTCTTACTAAGAAATGACCGGTATTTGTGACAGAGCTATTATAATCCTATTAAGCTATCTTTGTCAAGAGAGAGAGAAGGAAACAATTATGAGGCACGCAGGGGCGCAAGTCTCCGGAATTATACGGCGTTGACAGCCCGCTATGATTGAGCGTCCCTCAAGCGCTAACTAACCCTTATCAATTAACTGCGACCACTTGTTAGTGCACACTGATCGGATCTGTGTTGGTTGTTGTTGTCACTAGTGGTCGCCACCTGGCACTCGGCTAGCTTTTAATAAAAATAATCGTCCCAGAGCACGAAGGCAATTGCGGAGCGCACGTCAGCTCTCAGAGGGGGTGGACTGGTATAGCACCAACTTCTCGCTTTATCTACATCTCTCTGTTGGCGCTCTCAATTAAACCTCCGGTTGATTAAATTCGTCAGGAGCCTTCAGCAGAAGCTTGTGGGACTGTTCACTTCCAGATACCAGCTTCGATCCATTTCCGAAAGTTCACTTTGGGTTAAGTCTCGAAAGTACTAAACTCACTTTTTTCGTCATTGTCGAACGACGTTTCGACATATTGCCATCGTAGACCTAGTGGTTAGCAAGCTTGCTGACGTCAAACCGTAGAGACAAGGGTTCGATCTCGGCCCCCCTACCAAGTATTTTTTCTTTGCTAGGTGGGTCTGGACAACGAGGGACGTTTCGGCGTCTGCCACCCCCCTTTCATCAGGGCTGTTTACGCCCCTATGCTTCTATAGTCTAGCGGACCTTTTAAAACTCTCTTCTATATGCCAATATGCTCACTCTACAACAACCCTTATAGCGGACGTGGTGACTATTGACCAGCTATCAACCAGAATTTTTGTAATATGAACATAGCACATAAATTTAACATAAGCAAATACTGTGTCAATGTTGCCTAGCGGTCAGAACGCTGACTTCGAACTGTGAAGACCCAAGGATTATTTCTTTGGGAGGATGCATTTGGTCGGTAGAAGCGAAAGGTAATGAATCCGATTACCTTAACCAAGTGCACGGATGAATTTTATGTTTAAATAACAATGATATATTTGGGGATATATAGATTGATAATTTCGAAACATTCGTAGTGCGTATGGACATTGGAGATATGTGTGCAATGGATAGGATCGGTGCGAGGCTAGATATCTCGGCATAGCTTTCTAAATACCTACATAACCCATCTGCATACCGACGTTCAGTCCATTCCATCGCCTTATTGGCATTACCCTTTACAGCCATGATTTGGGCGATATTTTGGTTTTACAATTATTTAATTAGTTGAATTGAAGTAATGATAACAAGTAAATAATTTTAAGACAGTCTACAAAATCCGGAATCGGGAAGGATTATTCTCATTAGTAGGGTAGACCTGGGGTAAGTGTCATACTTCATAGCAAGTATCATACTCTTCACTCATTTTTAAGATATTTTTATTTTGTCGCTATCTTCCTACCCTAAAATGGGAAAGTTTAAAACCGGTCTAACACCTTATTTTAAGTGTAACGCTTTATATTTAAATAACATAGGAAATGTGTATGTAAAGCTTATAACATTAAAGCATGGGTTTTTTTTACTAAATTAAAAATGAAAAACTTCTAAACTTTTTAAGTTTAATTTTAGGTAACCAAGTGAGGCATTATTATTAAGAAAATTATGGAGTTTCTGCTAAAAACATGTATTTATTTTAAATAATGTGTTTTAATTAATTGAAAAAATGTTGTAAAACAATTAAACTTAAGTGTTTTCTTAACATCCCAAAAAAATTAATGTTTCTAACTAAACGCTACAATGACTACAAATGAAAATATACGAATTGAAATTTTGTTTATTTTTTCTTTCAATGTTAATCTCATTTTACCTACGTCTTTCTCTTGCAATGGGAACGTAATTTTCCATCTGAAATTATAAGAAAAAACAAAAGAGGTCGTAGCTACCGAATAAAGTACCAGGGGAACTGTACAATATTTTACAGTTGCCCAAAATTATTATATGTATTGACAACGTGTAAAAGTGGATGTATATGAAAAAAGGTCTTATAATAGATTAAATAAACATGATGGTAGTCCTAAAAAACATAACTAAATACAAGAAAATCCTACTTACACCAATATATCTTCTAAATACTTACTCTAGCATTTACTTCACGCCGATATAACGTACTACACATCTCAGTGTTTTGATGCTTGAGAAACTAATCTAATTCGGTAATATTTTAATCACAGGTCAATGCCATAAAACTGTTCAATGTGTATGCAGTAAAGTATGTTTGTCATCTTTCATGTCCATAATAGAGAATAATTTTGAGACATTATGTTTGAACCTTATCTTCGAGTTTATGTTAGTCTTGCAGACCTATGACACCCATTTTCAAGTAAGAGCTCTTGCTTTATTCATCGGTAGTCGAAAAGTGTGGAATTTACGGCACTCGGCTGTGATATGATGAACAGGTTTCAGGATTATAGATTTCTTCTGAGAGATTTGCTGTTGTAGGGTAAATTTCATGACTTAGGATTATGGATGAATTTACTCTCTTCAAAATTTTATTGATTTTGAACAATGTACGTTGAACCAGCCCTCTACTGCCCTCTTTGGTTGTATTGCGAAGCGGCAAATCGTTCAGAGAATTGAGTCCTCCTAAGGAGGTCAGGTGCGGGGACACTCCTTAGTCCACTGCGCAATGGCCAGTTAAGGTCACAAGTCAAGTTTCGTAACTATCCAGTATCACCAAAAGGTATCGAGGTACCTGTCGGATAGATAGGTACGATCCGTATCTTCTCCGTGCCACGGCTCTTATTGTATTTAAATGTATTGTTGTTGCCCTGAGGGCGAGCTGCGCACTATTGCATAATCCGTCTAATTGCAGGCCACTTCGTGCGCACACTATAAACGTCTCTGTCATGCGTTGGCCCTATCCTTGGTTGCTTTTCGGCCACAGTGCGACCTCGTAACAATCCATTTTCGCAGGTTGTTTTGTTCCACTTCAATTCCAAATTTTTGAAAGCGAAGCAGGTTTAGACTGTATTAGTATAGAAATTTCAACTACAATACTGATAATTGAACCTTTGAACTTTGGGAGAGTACTCTTACTTAGCCTATTTATTGTGAAGTTTTTTTGATGAGTTTGAGCTCGTTGGATGTATGGCGGAAGTCGCTGTGCTTAACCAACATAAACTCTAACAACAACCACCGCCACTCGGGGTGAAGCGTGATCCGTGAATACTAAGACATCAAGTAACAAGTAGAGCATGGTACAAGACTCTGTACTTTAAAGACTGGTTTCTAATTTTCTAAAGGAGGGGGGAGTAATCTTTCTCTTAAGATATGTATTATCTAATTAAAGGAATGGATTTGTTTAATATCTAATTTCTAACGTATTAATGCTTAGACGTTAGCGATAAAGTACCACTTAACCAATTTATCAATTTGTATTATAGAGGTGTTTTTGACCATGGAATATGTATTGGAAACTTTTAGATTGATTTAATTTTTACTACAAAAAACGTTCGTTCGTAGACTTCATTTATTACAATATGTTATCATATTTTCTTTGTGTATGAGGAGAAAAAATGTTATAAAATCGGCAATGTATTCAAATTACAAACGGCAGACATGGAACGTTTCTGATGAAAAACGGAAAGGAGGAAAGGATCGAGACAAGAAATGACCGTTTTTCGACTCCGGGATGGAGTCAGGGCTATCGAGAAATTTATGTAAATGACGAGTACCCGTGGTGAAGGAGCGATAGGATGAGCTGGAGAAATGGGCTCCATCCTTCAGGAGGCCCGTGCACCGATGGCAAAAGATGGATGACGCCATCTTGGGCCCTCCCTGGGGACGATGCAAATTCTCCTTTGTGCGCCGCGCCACCCCCTACCCACTTCGAAATTACCTCACGTAGGGATAAATCATCTTTTGGACGTCGCTTCATTCACTTAGTCACCGGGTGAAGTTAGATACTTGTCTCTTCATAAACTGTCTCGTCTCTTCATCAAATGATTTTTTTGTCTCCCATGGTCCAATTGTGATCAAGCCGTGTCAAGAGTTATCCATAAATTAATTGATCTTATTTAAATGTCACCCATCTTCTTTATTTATACCCTGAATGTCATTTGGGGGTATTCATTTGAGATTAAGACTTTACAAAAATGTTGAGTATGAATAGGCACAATAATGCCAAGAAAACCAAACCTATGAGCCTAACAAGAAGAAGCGAAAGACCGAATCCTTCCACCAAAGGACCCGTTCGACCAAACGGAGAATGCCTGAAACTAGCAACTTTAAATATTTCGGAGCTAATATGAATGGGCATAGTTGGAGAAATTAGAGAGACGGTAAAATCTTATGGAAGGTGTTAGAACCCTCTTAGGCAATAGGGAGATGCTGAAAGGATCATTAACTGACGTACCCCAGAGAATCCTGCACAAAGCTACCAAGCACAAGACTAACCGTTACTTAAGAAGATTGAAACAGATACTAGTAGAAAATCACTATGCGCGGAAATGTGAAAGTTTGACAAGCAGATGTGATGGTTTAGAGTACCGCCTTAGATGGAGTGTACATGTCTCAAGAATGTTAGAGGATCCTTTATGGTCACTTACGTGTCTGGAGAAAGACCTCAAGGAAGACCTGGGCAGACATGGTAGGACAGATTCAGGGAAACTTTTGACCGATAGGAGATAGACTAAATAAGGGGTCGATTGTCTTATGGAATTCTAGATCAGACCATACACACTGCGAAGGTCTAAGTTAAATTTGATTGTTAGGAGGGTGAAAGAGGGTAATCTAGCCAAAAAGAAAAGAAAAAGACATGGTGGACAACCTTGGAGCTGTACCATTATCAGCTCAACCTTAATAAACAAGTTTGAACCTTTAATTTTATTAAAGTTATTAGAAGAAAGAATGCTGAGAAAGGTACCAACACAAGTATTTCCTCTGAGTTTCTGGATTATTCGGTAATCGGAATTAACGATACAGACTGTACGAATTATTATATAGCTAGTTTCTAGTCAAACTTGTGCACTCTCTGCGCAACCCTAGCTACACCCCCCCTCCACGTATTTCTATATATTTATTTTAAAATGGTATTCTAAGGCCTGTGAAAAGACTAAAAAGTGATTCCTTTAATTTTGACTTGAGTGAAAAACAGCCAAGAAATATGGTCCCATAATAACTTTCTTACGACGGATCGGATCCTGCAGCCCTAGCCTCAATTTAATGATTCATTTTATGTGAAATGTTTATATTCTTCTCAGCTCGGAAAATTACTCGGCTCAATCGAGCTGTTTCATTGCTAACAGAGTAATGAAGCAATTATCCTGAGACATAAGTGGCAGCAGATACTCTGGTCCATGACAGTAGCTGTTTTTTTATGACATGTCGTAAAACATTTTATACTGGGAGTATCCATTATGTTGTCGTTATTTTACTTTACTAAGCTGGTTTTATAAAATTATAATAAATTTCCAAACAATAATAATTCTACCTTGGCATAATGGTGGAATAATAAGACTCTACTCGGTATTATCAGGACCGAATTATTCTTAATTCGAGGTATTTTTTTCTCAAGAATGCTCCACCAAATCAACAGTTTTGCTTTAGAGAAAAATTATAATAGTAATTTCATAAAATATAGGCATTTTCACGTTTGCAGGTTTTCAATAGTTTTATTTTGAGTTTTAATCACAAAAGAACAACAGATAATCGACAATTTAATGATGGGAATAAATAATTATTATTTTATTTATTATTACTACACCATACTTGAGCTAAAAAAAATATGTATGCTAAAAATTACTAATTATCTTCATTGAAATTCGTGATAAAGCACACCATTCAAAAATACTCTAAAATTCTAAATAGGTGAAATTATCATATTATCTAATTTTATATTGCCTTCTTAAGTAACTATAAGCCTATTGCTTAACTTACCATTTCAAGAAGTTAGCAATTGAATATCATTTTTATTGTGTACAGACAGGGAAACGGACCTTTGATTGTTTGATTAATTTCATGGCAAATAAAAGAGGTAGAATTATTTCCTGAACAATTGCTTATTTAGGGACCTGACATTGTTAAGATCTATTTTAACAAGTTTTACTTTCTATAAAATTGATCACATTTTTCATGCAAAAAAAAAATGGTCTGATAGAGGTCTTAAAAGTATCTCCATCGATCATAGCTTTAAAGGTATATTCCACAACAACTCAAATTTGGCTGGATTCTATCCGGTTGAACTTTAGTATCTTTAAGTATGGGGGGGGGGATACACGTGAAAACAATGAGGCCAAGTTCCTTCAAAATATTTAAGATCAAAAATTATAATTTTTTAAAAACTAATCATTAACAATGACTGTTAGTGGTAGAAGCCAATTTTCCTATTCTATCGTCCTATTCTCAAACTATTTATCACTTGGGATTGTTTTGGCATTGCATTATCTTTTACTCAGACTCTGTTTCGTTTTTGTTGCTGGAGATATGCATATCCACTTGCACGGTTCGATGCTGCTCTTTGATCGGCTCGTTACCATGCACTCAACACAGTAGAATTTCACCAGTTAGATGGTTTATGCAGAGCTCTTAGATCAGTGGATAATTATTATTTCGTCCTTTGGTTAATGACAGCTTCGCTGGACCAGTTTAGTACTCACACCTCCGGGAAATCTGTTACCAGTCTTCAGGTATGTTAAACTGTCGAGGTTTCACCAGGCAAAGGATACGTATCGGGTATTAGCCGAAGATAAGCCCCCAGTACTGTTAAGAAGGCCGATCACGACCGGGCAGGTGCTGTTAAGTAGTAGCCGGGAGCGGTCTGCCAGAGCGGCGACTTTCACCAAATCACAGGTACACCGACTGTCGGTCAGGGGCTGCTAATGGTTCTCCGAGCGCCCGAACGGTAACAGTTCGTTCAAGAGCGCTTTAGAGCTGAGGTGAAGGATTCTTAATTACGGGTCATTGTATCGGTGGGTTATTGCCAGCGGACAATCGTTAAATAGGGGTATAATTTAAACAAACAACAACAGTAAATATCTCTAAAATATTCGAATTAGGACTTTTTTACAAACAGCCAAAATGTTAACAGTTTTAATAATTTTTTGTGACCATAGTACATTAAATCTAAAAAAATATTTTTTCTTTATTAAATAATATTTAATTCAGAAGTGAAAATAAATTCTACATACGCCCAAAACACCTAGGATATTAATAATCACTCAATTAATGATGAATAAATAATGATATTAAATATTTCCTCCGTCTTTTCACTGTATGATATTTATTCATAAATAACGTTTTTTGACAACTCTAAGCAATCATCTTCAGTTTGCTAAAATGACATAAAGAACATAAAATGACACAATAAAAACCTTGGCTGTGCATATAGAGACAAAAAAAATCCACAAAGTCTGAAATGATCCATCTATTTTATTAAAATAAAAAATGTTGACACATAAGTAATAAATAATTAAAAAAATTTATGGCGAGTCACAATTGATGGTGTGATGGGTCCTGTCATAGTGTGAAGTCAGAAAAGGTAGAGGTAAAAAACCGATTTTAAAGTCTGAATAATTACAAATTATTTTTAATGTTATAAGTTTTTTCACACAATCAGTTTGGTGAGTAGCCATGAGATTAGTGTACCATTGTCTTCTTTAATGGTTTTATCATTTATTACTTATGTGTAGATTTTTTTTTAATTTAAAATTTATGGTTGGACCATTTGGCATAGTGCAATAGTGCTGTTAATATTTCAAATATGCTGTATTTATTGATTTTTATCATTGATATTTTTAATTATATTTGTTGTTCTCCATATGCGCAGTTTTTTATCTTGTGACTTTTCATTTTAGTAACTGAAGATTAGAGAGAGCTAAGAAATGTCGAAAACGTTAGTGGTAAATAAATAGCATATTCTTGAAAGACGGAAGATTTATTATGTAATTATACTCATCAACAACCGGTACTAATCATTTAACAATTTATAGAGGATATAAATTGTAACAAAAATTTTTTAAAAATATTCCAAATGTACCTTATTCTGTTCTGTGATAGCTTTAAAATTACATCGATATTAGCAGGAAAGTTTTTTTTTTACTTCATATATATCAAAAAAACAATTAATGGCAGGTCAATTTCTTTACTATGGAAAAAAAGAAGCTAGCCTCTTCTCGGGCCAGAGAAGCCCCCTTTACCTTTCTATATTTTATCTATAAATCTTCAGCGTCAGTAGATATGGGTCTAGTTCACGACCCCGATACCGCAAGAGCTCAATAGCGGCTTTGGCGTAGCAGCCTCTATTTGGCCCAAATAAACGATCATATGAGTGGCCGAAAAAAACTGCTCTCTCATTCGCCGAACGCAGAAATGACATGCCTAGCATTTATACAGGCAGAAAATTTGAACTTTTTCAGACAGTCCAAATCAGACACTTGAAGTGAACTCTACTCTCTCACTCTGCATTGGAGCTTGTTCTGTTCAATCCACGGGTTTGTTATTTAACTACATCTGCACCTTTCTTTCCTATCCTAGCTATGTTTTAGTCCGGCACTATCAGCCTCCACGGCCTTCCCAGTGGAGTTCCATGGCATTGCCCAGATAAACCAGCATATCCTTCGAAGGGACTGCTCTAATGCAGACGACGGTCTCTGGGGCCCTACAAAATGTACTGTAGTACCTAGTAGCGTCTTACCCAGCGGTCCAATTTGCCTCCTTCCGGTTTACACATGCCTTTGGGATCCGGACGGTTTTCGCCTAACCTCAGATACCGGGTATAGGCTCGTGCTCATTTCAAGACCACGTTAACTACCTATAATACCTAGCCTGTACCGTTTCCCTTAAACCTTTTAAGATCTTATCGAGTCAGATCAATAAACAAACACGAATGAAGCTGCCCGCCGACTATGACGCCAGCAAAGGTCAAAGACCACAGGTTTATTTATCTCTTTCTGACACCCGCCGGTCGTGGCTAGGTTGACGGCGGACGCTCCCGACAATGCAGTAGAAATTAAGAAACAAAAAACTGGAGTATGAGATTTATTATACTCTAAAATCTTTCTCTCCTTAATAAATAATAAAGAATAACTTTTATTACAACTCAATTAAAACCTAATCTTATTATTAAAAACTTTATCGTTGCATCATATCCAATTTTCATAAAATTATAATTAAATTTAAATTTAATCGCCATTTTTTTTATATCTTCTATCATTAATTTGTTCCTTTTTGGTTCAATAAAATTGTTTCGTGGGGAATAAATGAAAAATTAATTGAGATGTTCATTACGCATTTATTTTGCTTTTTTCATATTTGAGGACACAGTAGTATGATAGAAAATCCATATATACAATAGTAAAAGAACAAAACAAGTTTTGGCTTAAACAATCTAAATAAGACTTAAGCTTAACTTCCTACTATAACTCTTAATTTTTCCTTACATGTAATCAAGTTATTAAATTTTGTTTATCTACCAAAAATAGATCACCTGCTATATACCTACGACTAGTACTAATGAATTTAGTAAAAAAATCACTTATTTTAAATGATATGTATAGACAGATATTTTACCATATTACAGTTCTTCAAGATTTCGTCACAACAGTTTCCACTCCTGTGATAAGCAAGCACTAACATATTGCTCATGGGTTCCGTTGTTTAAGTGCTTGTATTCATAAACTAACACTTTTATGAAATGCCTAAATGTATGGGCGTACATATTCCATCATAGCTGCACTTCCTCTTTGCCATACCATCGATGCCGGACCCTAAACCCGAAAGTGCTTGAGACTGTATTGTCCTCCATATTGAATAATGGTGATTATGGCAAGACCCTTGGAGCTCCCCCCCTCCCCAGTAATCACGGTTGACTTTTTAATTAAAACTTGCTCCGGGAGAGAGGGCAGTCTGACCCTTTGTACCGGACCCTCGGCCAGCTCTTATTGGCTTAATTATTCAGCTGCTCCTGCCCACTCGAACAAAAGTGAAAATAAATATAATTATTAGGAACACTTAACCCGCTCCATTGATCGGTTCAACTTTTTTTTTTTTTTTTCCAGTCCTTTTTATGAGTCAGGGACTTGAATACAAAAACTTTGAAAGGGTTCGATAAATCAGTTGCGCAAAAAAATCCTTCCTGTATTCTTATAATAAGCAAAAACCAACAAAAATAATTGTATTAAAAATTATATTGGAAAAAAAAAAAAAAAACTGTCAAGTTAGTTTGTTTTTGCCGTTTTCTGTAAAGAGGTTGGCAATGAAACGAGGTTGGTTTCTCCATATCAAACACTGAAACTGAAAATAAAAACTAACTCTTCTTATCTGAGGATTTTCTTAAGCCACGCACTCAATCGCGCATTATATTGTCGATAATATTCCATTCCTTAAATCCTACATATTACCATCCGTCCTAAATCTAACAAAATGACAATTTCTGATTCCGCAATACTCTTCAGGCGTGGTGGTAAATGGTATAACCTCAACAACAGCAGATATAAATTCAAACAAAATGTCCACAATAATGTAACTTTTATTACGGATTTTAACTCCAGAACCCCTCAATTCCTATTTATGGCCAGATTTGTGGCCAACGAAAATATTGTTCACTGCCTAACAAATAAGTAGCTGACAAATAGCTCTAGACTTCTGTCCATCAATACCTCCCTCACTAACAATGTTTTAGAGTAAATATTTGATGTGGGAAAGTCTCGAACTACTCCTGGTATATCGGATAACAACAGGTAGTTCCAATATTTGTGGAAGCCTAATGTAGCTAGACAACACCTAAGTAATATCATACACCTGACAACGATAATTGTATTATTTTTTACAGGGAACGGATGGGTACACTTTAATAAAATCCATGTGGAGAGTTATTATTTTTTATAATAATTTGTTTTATTAGACAATATTTCAGTTAGGTTTTTTATTAATTGATCATGCCATTTCCAGTATTTTATGAACGATAAAATAATACATTTTCATATCTTAGACAATAGATAAGCTTCAGGTCTCTCAAGTTATTATTTTTATTGATGTATCTTCCTCTCAGACAACCTCTGCCAATCTTAGGCATCATCAAAACTGTGAAATTATCTATTTCAATTGTTATTAATACATTGTTCTGCCTACCGAATTATGTAAGGTTAATATGATCTAGAATTGCCGATTGGGTATCCGAAACCTTCGTGTTTGAGACTAAATACACCAAGAAGTACTATAATAAAATAAAGTATTGCGTATATTAAACTTTTAAAATGGTCTTTTAGCCATATGTCATAAACACTGATGTATGTGCTACACAGCGGCTATTTCACTTCCTAATTATCTTGCTTAGACCTGAAACATGCGTAGTATCTCGGAAAGTTGCTGAATAATAAATTTGATAAACTGTAATTTTGTTTGTACTCCAGTTGTGGATGATTATGTCTCAGTAGGTACTTCTCTGTCCCTCTGCAATATTGCTTATTACTAACAGTAATTTCGACAGATCTAAGCTCATCATCTCCAGTTACTCGCTGGTCATTTCTGTCATATTATGCCAATTTACTCCACGTCAAACTGCAGCTCAACTGGCCTTTACGCTATTTGCTTGTTTCTAGCGGCGGATGTATACACTTATTTGAACTTTAAGCAACCAATGGTCATCCAAGCGCGAAATAAACTGATTGGTAAGGCAGCGTCGGGAACTGATGGTGATGGTCAGATAGATCATGGGTAGACTATTGGAAGGCCGACAGTACAGTTCACGACGTCTTTCTCCTTGCAGCGAACCAGGTTACGGACACAGGTGTGACCTGTCATTGACCTAAAATCCAAACGAGCGATACCCTTTCCTTTTGTTGAGGATGACGTCTTCGGCCGATGATGGTATCACCCGGAGGATGTTGGATATCCATCGTGATCGTATTGACATTAGGTTCTCGAGGGCCCTCCACAAAGATAATGGGGGGCCACGAAGACCGCGTACGGGTGCCCGGGGCGGGCCTTTCGCAACTGCCCCGATGACCGTAGGCCTACGGAGGAAATTGCCCCTCAGTCGTATCACGATGTCGTGCGTAGGGCCGTCCGCTCTATCTTGGGGTATCCTTAATTCAAATGAGCGTGATGATGCGTTGGCTGCGTAACAGACCTTCGTCGGCGAGAATCGAATTTTCACATTGATTGTGCAATTACTGTCGTCTGTTCCAGGACCAATGATAACACACCAAGCCAATAATTCAGACTAGTTTCTTCATGGTTCAAACATTTTTGTGTGAGAAAAATTCTGACAATTTATTTGTATTGCAACGTTTTATTGTACAATTATACAGTGGAATAGAAAATTAATGACAACTTGATCAAAATGTACAGAAACAAAAGTAATTTGAAGGATAAGAACAACGTTACCAAAGATAAATTACTGTAATTAATACATCCTACTTCACAATTTAGCACCTTGAATATAAACTCAGGAGCATATAGGAAAATGTTTTTGAGGTATTTGTTTTTGGTTTGTTGAAACTTTGATTGAGTCACAACTAGCGTCACGACCAGCAAATATGCTATGAATATAAAACACATTACTGGCATGAAGGAAGAGGACACCCTGTGATCAAATACATAGGTTATAGCTAAGTCTTAGAGTATTTGATTAAATAATCTGCATAGTTTTGATGTTGAGGCTTCTTAACGCCTCACTAAATTTGGCACACAAATTGGTTTCAGTAGAAGGTTGTATGTTAACAGTTTCTCGGACAATGGAAGTTTTAAAATTTCGCCCAGTAAATATTTCTTGAATAGTTTAACAGTTTTGGCCGTAGTAGGATAAGCGTTAATGAGAAATTATAATAGAAATGCTAGCTAAAGTGGATCAGCACAATGCAGCTAGTCTTATAGGCCAGGTTTTCCCCCTTATTCTCACAGCAAAATTTAAAAAGATCTACTCAATACTTACGGAATTTTTAAACTGCAATTATTCTAAATATCTTGAATCACTTTCAGGGAGCTTGTTGCTCCTTTCTATGCCCTAAGGAAAAAACATCTAAACAGCTCATAACGGGCCTGACCCGTTTCAGCGTAAAGCAATTGCAAGGGATCACTTAAAAATTCATACAAGTAATACAGTGACATATTGGAGTTATATTGGAAACAATTTAGGCTGTTTAGAAAAATGGTACACTGTATCATCGGGGTGAGATTACTTTTAGAACAGCTATTTAGTCATCTGACTGAAGCCAACAATTCCAAAACGGTATACTGATGAAAGTGGTCAGACATAACATTCATTCGAACAGCGGAGCAACAGTGAGCTTCACGAGATCTTTGAGCTGCCTACGGTGGATGAATTAATCCAACGTAGACATATCAAATTTTTCGACACCCTGCAGTACTTGACAAACCCGGTATTTAACACGATAACCCCCGCTCCGATCTCCCATCGATGTCAAGACGCAGGAACGCTTTAGCCTTAGGTTCTAGTTTTAGGTTTTAGTTTTTAGTTTACCACATTGCAAACCGAAGGTGAGCCCCATCACCTAGTCTTGTATCTATGTTATTTGACTTTTTAACTTCAAAACGATATTGTGTTGTAATTCTACCCTCCTTCGAATGCATCTGCGCATGCAGTAAGAGGAGAAATCTGTAAATCTTGTACATTGAATTTTGTTCATCTATTTGTAAATATGTTATGAAAAGAAAAGAACTTTTTACTAAATGTATTCCTTAGGCCTGGCAAGATATATAACATAATGAAATTGTATCGAGTTTATTTATATTACTTCATAAATATTGGAATCCCTCGATCAAATAAAAGACGTTAGTACGATTCAGTTTTATACGAACTACGTAAAGGGCGAAACGATTCGGAATGATTCGTAATATTTATTTTAATTTAGCACAGTATTGTTTTTTTTTATTTTACTAAGTTTTTTTTGACTGATTGCTAATGGTTAGTAGCTAGTATTGAAAATGACGCTAATGTTATATTCCATGAAGTTTCCTTCGATCCGACTGATAAATGCTTCCACGATGTATTGAACTCACGGGCTCTTATATTCAATATTGAACAGCTAGCGACGTCAGAGCTCTGAAGCGAACCGAATCCAATAAGGTTTTAATATTTCGTCATTTCCATCTATCCCCCCCCCATCCTTCCAACCTGAAATAACAAAAAGGATGAGATCGCTAAGAATTTATTTATTAAATCCCCGATTCTATATTCCTCTGTTCCTCTCCGCTGAATACACATCCACTCTGGGGGAAGCAATGTCCGATATTTCCAGTACGTGTTAATTAAAATCCACCCAACGAAAATATATATTGAAACCTGAGTTGTTCTTTAGTACCGTATTTGTTAGATCAGAAAATTCCTACGTTGTAAGCACATGATTTGTAAATATTTTTATTTATCATGATTTTATTCTAATTTCTACACCGATTACCCGTTATTTATATTCATCTTGTATTTTATTATATAGTTAATTTATTTGACAATAATTGTCCATTAAATCATATTTATTTTAATACTTTTAAATGATTAACTGTAATGGACGTAACATTTCTTATACCGATGATGCTTCATTCATATATACATATCATTTTTAATAATGTCGATAATTTCAACATATCCCTTTTATTTCATGTTATCACATCCTGATGCAGACACACGCGGCTTATCGAAACGTTGTCCATAAATCATTTTTTATGGAATAACATAAACATCTTTTTAACAGCAAATTTAGCCAACGTCTAACAATACATACTCCAAAAAGAGAACCTGCCTTTAAATATTTACATTACTTAAAATACACATTAAAAAAAAAAGAATAAAAGTGTTTATGTTATAAGTAAAAATATTTTATTATTTTTCAGACGGTTTCACACATTCAGGCATTTTCTTGGCTATAAATATTATATTATTTTTTAAAATCTCTTTTCCTCTCTCCTTATTATTATTGCATTCCGAATTGGAAACTCATCCAATATATATAAGAAACTTAGTTTAAAAACTTGTACCAAGAGAAAATTTCTATAAAACATGAAAATAAGCCTGTATATACTGAACCTCCCAAGTACACACACCCCCCCTAATTCATTCCATTCTTATCTTGTTAACTTGGTCAAGTCGCCATTCGTATGAAATGTGTTGTTGGGTACTAACCCGTAAAAGTTAATAGTTAGAGAGTAATGATAACGGATTAAAATATATTTTCTCTCCAAGAAGAACGTCAGCAGGTCATAAATGCAAGAAATTTGTAAGCTGGACTGTGAGTCACTCTAGCCACACGAGTCCAGTCGAGGAATGGCTGAAGTTGGAAGACCGGAATATTAAACAGGCATATGGCTATGGTGGCTGGAATATGACACGAATATTAAACGCTTATAATCGTGTATTGTCTGCTTATCAAAGCGGAAAGTCTATTAAAAAATATAATTATTATAAATAATGCCTGGGGATTCATCAACAACAACTTGAAAATTTCTCGTTTTTATATTCATCCTTTTATCACATGGACTCAATAGAATTTCAATCGCCAAGGGAAACAGTAAACGAGCCATTTTTTTACGAATACTTTATGATTCCGTTAGCAGTTCGTGGAAACAGTTTTGAAATAGAACGAATAAATTCCCATAAATCTAAAAAAATAAAGTAGGTCCTTCGTGATAGATTTTTTCATAGCTCCAAAGAAACAGAGGATTTAAAATTTGAATAAGGTTAGGAGTTTATTTATTACTAGGAAGAAAATTAAATCGAAAGATATCTCAAAGAAATTCAAGTTGTTTTTAGTGACTCCCGTGAATCAATAGATAATTTATTTTATACAAAATGTCTAGAGAAATCACTCATGATCAGTAATTACAAACTCTATTACATTAATAAATCAGAAAAATTTAAATGTAAAATTGGAAGGATTTAGAAATAGCAGTTTAAAAATATAAAACTTTACAATCAACAAAAACAAACAAATATTTTTGGTAGAAAATATCCATTAGTATTTTTATTATATTTCATATGCATGGGACGGTTTACTGATCCTGTTAGTGGGTGTGTTGATAATGTTCACTAATATGATTATGATTGAAATATAACGAATAATTGAGATTTATCATAATAAAAAAATAAATTAGAATAATTAATCTTAGTTATATTTATCGTTCTAATTTTAGAAATCTACAAAAAAATTATTTTTTGTTTGTATTTAGTACGAATGATGTTCTTCTAACAGGAATACATTTATTTTTTTAACGTACCGTGAACCCTTGCAATGAACAGGATCCTGATTTATCCTGATCCTGGAGGGGTCAGGAGATCATTCTCTAATATTAAAAACATAGAGGCTGTGGGGTTCTCTGCCCTCCGCTGCGTAAGTAAGGGGGATGATGAAGCCGTCAGTTATTCCACTGTATCCACCCCTCAGAACGAAAACCACCCCAAAGACTGGGCAGCGACTCGGGGGTCATTGCGAATGGCCAGTTTGAATACTAATTCAAATGTTAACATTATTGCTACAATAGTTCGTAAGTACACTTTCCGTTGTGCTGTTCTCCTATAATTTTATCGTAAACTTCAAGTACAAATATATGTCATGAAATCTGGTTTGTAGGATAAGGGTGAAAATTAAATTTTAGTGATACACTGCAATATTAAGTACTGTATTATATCTTTTTTTTGTAATTAAATTCCTTTATTGTGCTATAATTACAATCTGCCTTTTATAAGGCAATAAGTAATTAAGATAAATGATCTCATTCATACCATATTTACAGTTCATCATTCACTCGCTCATTCATACAATATTTACAGACAGCCCAGAGACCCCCCAAATCCACCGCGAAGAGAAAGCGGAGTCTTGGGAAGTCCCCCACGCTCCTCCGTCAGCCGCGTCACCGGATACTAGCCAGTGGAGGCTGACCAAGAGCGCGAGAGCTCACAGACGCTCAGGACATGATTGGAGAAACTGGCCATTGCCAGGACTCCCACTGTCACGCGTTTATAGCAGGTCAAGAGGCCACTGCCGTTTCAGTCTCCGAGGAGGATTATAGGGATGAGTGGCGCAGTGCAATGACTGTGCTACAGGATTAGGGTGGTTGGAAAGACTACTGTGGAATTTCGTAAACTTGGAAGGGATAAGTTCTAGAATGTAGGGTATATTAAGGTCGTTATGAAGGGTTTTGTTGCTGACATAATAAGGGGCATTTACTATTGTTCTCAGGACTTTTGATTGAAAGGATTGGATACGCTTGATGTTCGACTTTTGCTGTCCCCCATAGCTCTATTCCGTATGTCCAGATTGGTTTAAGTATAACTTTGTAAATTAGTAGTTTATTTTCTATTGAGAGATGGGATGTCCTTTGAAGTAGTCTGTACAGTTGTCCAAAGCGTCTGTTTAGTTCTTGTCTTTTTAGTCTCGTATGTGGGTTCCAGGTCAGTCGTTTGTCAAGATGGAAGCCTAAGTACCGTACTGTCTTGGATACAGGGAGAGGAATAGAATTAAAATAAACTAGTGGACAAGACTTGCGACAAAGGGTGAAGGTAATGTGGGAGCATTTTGCTTCATTAACTTTGATCCGCCATTGGTTGCACCAATACTCGATCTCGTCAAGGTGTTTTTGAAGGTTATGATGGGATGCTATGTCGGGGTCTGGGTGGGATGACAAGACTGCAGTGTCATCTGCAAATGTGGCCAAGAAGGTATTGGGAGTAGAGGGGACATCAGCGGTGTATAGGTTATAGAGGATGGGGCCCAGGACACTGCCCTGTGGAACTCCTGCACTTATGGGATAGTAGTTAGAGTATTCTAAACCACAGAGGACTTGGAAGAAGCGGTTTGAAAGGTAGGACTGTAGGATTAGGAAAAGGGTCTGTGGTAAATATCTTTTGAGCTTGTAGAGCAAACCTGCATGCCAAACCCTGTCAAAAGCTTGAGCTATATCGAGAAAGGCAGCAGTGCAATACTGTTTGGTTTCAAGGGCTGAGGAGATGTGATCAACAACGCGAAGGCCTTGTTGAGTAGTGGAATGTCGTTGGCGGAAACCAAACTGGTGTGTGGGAAAAAGGTTTTTGGATTCAACAATTGGAAATAGACGTTTTAGTAGGAGTTTCTCAAATATTTTTGAGAGGATAGGGAGTAGGCTAATTGAACGGTAAGATGAGGCGTCATTGGGTGGTTTACCGGGTTTGGTGAATAGGACAATAATGGAATGTTTCCAGAGGAGTGCAAAGTGTGTCGTTCGGATAATGCAATTATATATATAGGTTAAAAAGATTATGGCTTTAGGAGGAAGTTGTTTGAGAATTTGAGGAGTAAGGAGATCATATCCAGGGGATTTTCGGTAAGGTAAGTGTTTCAGAAGATATTTGACCTCAGAGGGATTAACGGCTTTTGGTGGAAGAGAGAGAGGAATAGGTGAAGTGAGGAAATCTTCCACAGTTGTGCTGTGAGTATGGCTTTGATGAGAAAGGTGAGGTGTGAAAGTATGGGTAAGATGCAGAGCAAATTCCTCCGACCTATCCCCATCCGAAGCCGCCCAGGACCCATCATCACGACGGAGTGGATGTGAAACAGGTTGATACTTTAGGATTTGTTTGGTTACATTCCACAAGGAGTTATCCCTGGTAGACAGAGAGGAGAGGTAGGAATTGAAAGAATCGGAACGGAAGGATGCCAATCGTCGCTTTACCAAACGGCAGTACTGATTGTACGAGCGGCGATCAGCAGGATGCCGGGATCTTTACCACTGTTCTGGAGTGGCGTTTGGATTGGATTAGGTCTTTGAGATGCTGAGGTAAACGATTATGATTATGGATTTTTGGGTGACGATGGGGTGACGATGCCTCCCAAGCCGACCTCTGGACCAGGGTAGTGAAAGAATGCACTGCATCGTCTAGGTCTTGGGATGTTTTCAGGGACACTTTGAGGTCAATGGAGCCTGTAAGAAGCTGGTGGAAGTGGTCCCAATCGACTGGGCCCCTAATAAATGAAGGAGGAGGTAGTTTGTGAATTGGTCTTAGGGAAATGGTTAATAATAAAGGGCTATGATCGGAGGAAAGGTCATCGAGGCGCTTGAGTGAATAGTTTAGTGTTCCTAAACTATTGTAGAAGAAGAAGTCTAGGAGATCTGGATTTCGGTTGGGATCTGATGGCCAGTAGGTGGCTGTGTCAGGAGAGATCGTGGAGCAATGTTTCCGTGTGAGTGTAGACAGCAAAGCACGTCCGCGTGTATTCGTGGATCTTGACCCCCAGTGTTGGTGCTTCGCATTAAAGTCCCCACCCACAAGGAAACAATGTCCTATGGAGTCTAGAAAGGAGATGAATTGGGAATCGGAAATGGATTTATTGGGAGGGCAGTACACTGATGCTAGAGTAAGGGGGAAAGGGAAGGTGCTGATTGACACTGCAGTGGACTGAAGGAAATCATGTGCTACCAAAGGAACTATGTGGTGGGATATGGAGTTATGGACAATGACAGCGGTACCTGCATGAGCTGTTCCATCTGGGTGATCAGTTCGGTAAGTATGGTACTGTCGAACCGTAAATGGTCGTTTACTAGTAAGTCTTGTTTCAGTAATGAGAGCTACGTCGATGTTCTTGTCGTGGAGTAGTGCTGTCAGTTCGTTAGTGTGGGTGCGAACACCATTCGCATTCCAAAGGAGAATGGATAAGGAGTCAGAAGGATCCACTTATGGATTTTGTTTAACGGGGATAAGGTAGGAGACAAGATTTGTAAGAAGGAAAATGAGAGGGGTAATTAGGGTTCTGAATTCTGTAAGGAATGATGTTAATAGGCTAGTGAGATCTGAAGAGCTTGGAGGTGAAGGAATATGCGAGATGTGTGGTTGGGGATGGGATTGGGTTTGCTGGTTGGCGGGATGAGCGGAATGCTGGGGAAGAGATACTTGCGGAGGAGAAGTGGGCAGTGCCTGTGACTGCTCTCTGTTCCGAACGGCATCAGCAAAAGAGACAGAAGGCCTCAAATTTCTGGTGGGGACGCTTCTTGAGCTACCTGTCACTGGCCTCTCTTCTTCTGGCCGACGACGTCGCTCGCTCCTGGACTTGAGGATTCTATAGGCCTCACAGCCCTTGTAGTTGGCCGGATGGTCTTGCTGGCAGAGCACGCATACAGCAGGCGATTTTAGGGGCTTTTTGCACAATTCGCTTTTGTGCTGCCCACTACATTTTACACACCTAGGAGGGTGGTGGCAGTACGATTTCGTGTGCCCATATGCCTGGCAATTATGGCATTGGACGATGTCTCTTTTGGGGTAAGGTTTTTCGACCTGTATTCTTGTGTAATATAGGGTTGTTAAGTCATAAACTTTCTCCACGCCTGGTGTCCGCTCGAGATCTACAAAAAATAATGGTAATGCCGTTTTGGTGGATTCGTTTTGTTGTCTGTCCTCACGTAAAACGTTGGTTATTTGCCGAACTTTAAATCCCAGAGCTGATAGTTCGTCTTCAATTTCATCAGCTGGTGCGGTCGGGTGCAGATTTCTTATCACTACTCGAAGCGATCGTTCTTGTTTCAACTGATATGTATGGAAGTCTGCATTGGTTTCTTCCAAATACTTGATGATCGCTCGATAAGTATCGGGAGTGTCTGGGGAAATTTTTGTATCCCGAGAGCGATTGAGGCACGTATATTTTCCGGTACCTACTACTTTGCTCATTTGTGAGCAAAGTAATTTAAAGTTGCTAATGTTGCGTACAAATATAGCAGGTGGGTTGGGCTGTGTTGGAGTTTTGTTGACTTCCATTTCTTCTGCTGGAATGTTTTTCAAAGCCTCAAAGGTGTTTGGCGTGAAGAAAGGCGACTCTATGGCGGTTTCTTTTTTGGATGTGCTGGCTTGTGGAGGTATCTCCTCCATGGAACTAGCTGCAGAGGAGGTCATTTGTACGTTCCTGGTTGAGCGTCTTGGTTTTCGCTTCACTGGCGATGATGTCGGGGTTGGACCTAATGACCTAGATCTTTTTTTTTTATTTTGAGAAATTACTTGTTGATAAAATCTCATTTTGTCATAACAACGTTTTTTATTGTTAGTAAAGAAAAAAAGTACCACCGGTTGGATTCAAGCTCACAACCTCTATGGCGAGTCACGGGTCTTGGCTCTGAGCCACCAGACCGTAGCGGCTCAGAGATTATATTGAGTGACGTTACTGAACGATCCGAATGGCGCTGTGACAAATGCTTCTCAATATGGCGACTTCTCGTCCGATTTCACTTTTGTTCTACACAAATGTAGTAAGTGATTTACTTACGTGTTGAGGTATCCCTCGTGACCAGCTCACGTAAGTTGCCTGGTAGAACAATTTTTTTTGATGTACTGTGGCAGAAAAACGGTAGAATAATGTATTTCAAGGACGAGCGAAGTTGAGAGGTGCTTCACAATGTAGCGCATGCGCAAAAACTGTGTATTATATCTATGTAACTAGGTAGGAATTGAATAAATCGCGCAACACGGCAAAAGATAAGTTTGTTGGTGTTGTTGTAAGGTGGCGCTTGGTGCTTATTGCGGTTAGCACTAGGTTTACCCATCAACCTTAAGCATTAAGAGCGCCAATTTCGTTTCTTCTTTCAAGCAGCTACTCATTTATCCTCACGATGCTGAGTCGACCCCGAGGAGACCAAAAGCGGATATTTTTAATCAACATGCTAAATACTGCTTACGGGACACCTGATTCGCTTATTGGTAAAATATATCTGCAATGTTCATATTATAAAAATTCTGATCGATAGCTGGTCAATAGACACAACTACTCGCCCGCTATAAGGGCTGTTGTAGATTGAACATATTGGCATATTGATGAAGAGAGTTTTAATATTTAAAAGGTCCGCTAGACTATAGAGGCACAGGAGCGTGAACAGCCCTGATGAAGGCGGGGAGCAGACGCCGAAACGTCCCTCGTTGGCGACTACAATAGCCTGGATGGGTTATGATAATCCCTGCCCTTGCATCTATTATATACAAAAGAGGGCTCACTGCCATGTCATCCGACGGCCAATGGGGTTGAAGGTTGCCATCTTGTAGGGACACAACCCTTCCATACCACACCCCCCGGCCCTATCTATTGTCCTTTCCATGGAGGACACTTAATCCCTCCTGCCATACTCTAACGGATTTAGTCAAAGTTGGTATGTGTATAGGCTGGTACTGCACGTATTATGGCATATGGCTTTATATTATTGAATAATTTGAATCCATGTTACAGGGTATAACTTCAAAATATATGAAAATTTTCATTATAGTAGAACACAAAAAGAATCACCTACAGATACCTAGTTAGAATCGGAATAACATCCTACATTTTTGTCACGAAATCTAAAGCTATTTACACCAATTTAATGTCTCAAGAAGAAAAGAAATTATATAGATTCAATATAAATTATCTAATAATCCATCGATATTTAAGGATAAGGAACTAAACATAATGACGTTTAAAGTTAGGATTTATAGCCTCAATCAAGTTTCAATCCTTTTACTTAACATTACACTGCGATTTCGGAGAAAATAAAAAATTATTTTCGGATCCAGATTCAATAAATTTATCAAAGGTTCTCTTGTGATGATGTAAGTAAGCGTTCAACAACCTCACACAAAAATAACTAACACTGAGTTTTTTTTTCAATTTCGCCAGAAGATAGTGTCTTCTTAAATAGAATAAGTCCTGCTTTTTTACTGCTCTGATTTATATTTGTTTAAAATATTATTTAATCATACATTCAATTTATCGTTTTTGCATCCATAGACAATATGAATTTTAAATTACGTGGGTGATATTAAAACATAAATATTTCAAATTGAGGTTACTCATTCAGTTGAAAAGAAAATTTATTTAGTGAATTCGTTTTGATGTTTTTTCTAATGTAATTTATATTTTGGCTGTTAAAATAAATTAGACGATAAAATTATATTTGCAACTGTAACTGAAACTATCTTTGAAGTTGGTTATCAAAATTGATTGTAACTTTAGAAACCGTCATTCGTACGAATTTACACCCCGAAGAGCCTAGATGTAAGGATTATCTAAAAAATATTCTTCAACAATAATTTCATTTGCACATAGATCATCTATCCTCAGGCTAAATGGAATCTTGGCCGAGAAGCCTCCACCCGTTGACAAAGGCCGGAGCCAGCGGTGACAGGCACCCTCCTAGCTAATTGCCCTAGTTGATTAACCCTAGCGCCATTATCGCACCCCCCAGCTGCCTGCACACATCACGCAACCCTTTCTTATCTCCTCTTGTACAACTTGTGACTGACTGAGTACTTAACTTCCTACAGTAGTGCCCAGTACCTTTAGGCTTTTACCTAATCTCTTCACTACCATTTTGGGGCAGGGATCAATCGGTATAACCCCTAATTATACCATTAATAGCCAAAAGATTTATTTGGCAATTGAGAAGATTTATCAACGAAGGCAAAAGAAAAGGAGTGGATCCAAGGACCGGTTGCCTCACCATTTTTTTTTTTTTATTCTGCCGTACTAAAATTTTCGTGAAAGTAAATTTCTTTATGGAGAATTTAAAAATCCTTTCAAGTTTCTTCCGTTAACTATACAAATTATATCCTTTTAAACGGGAAACCGAGAAAAGATGTAATAGTAAGAATAAATCTGGTTTAAAAATTTTAGTGTGCAATTTCACAAAATTAATGGTTTCAACAGTATTACTAATTACACCCTTTTCGTTAATTTCCAATGTACTATTGAATTATTTTTAGTGACATACACAGTCAAAAGCTGTAACACGCCCCATTGATCGGTAATATGCATGGATATCTGTAATCGCCGTAACATCAGTCTTTATTTAAATATTTGGAAGGAAATTTGTCAATAATCTTATTTCATTGTAATTATTGCCCACTAAAACCCGACATATTTTACATTTTCTTAATCAGCTCAGCGAGATCTTTATTTTGATCCTTTACACGCTACACTAAGAATTGTTTCTTTCATTCTATTGTTTTTGTAATCATTTACATGTTAATTTATTTTAAACATAGTATCATATCGCTAAAAATATCCCCAGTTGAGTTAAAACTGCTTATATGACTTTCATGACCGTGTAATTATAGTTCATAAATAAGAAACAATAATTGAATTTTACTAACATGCCATATATCACGAGATCTTTAATTGAATATATAACTCAATATGATAGGAATATATTTATTCTTTTAATTACCAAGTATCTAATTAACTAATAACTCTCAATCTTATGGCATTGAAAATATTTTTCAAGCCAGGTAAACAAGGGATCCTGATTTAAAAAATTAAATCAACTCAAACTAAAAAAAATCTTTAAGAACTGGGTATTTTTAACGTAAAATTGTGTAATTAGCTGCATTACCTTCTTGTCTTAAATCAGTCTAAGAGACAGTCATTTTTGTTAACTATGTAATTTCATTGAGCGTTCTAAAAGTGTCAAGGATTTTTGTAATTATGTTTCTCTAATAGAGTCATATAATTGTCTAGTTATTTTTTGTTGTATTGTTTGTTTTTTTTTGAAAGGGGGAACCATTAACCTAAATAACTCACTTTGAACATCTGCTGTCTGAATAAGTCTTGTAAAAGATTTTAATCATCTCATTTTCATCATCTATCCATTTCTTTTTAGATCTTAAGATGTTCTAAATATTAAAAAGCCATCTAATTTTTTGTAGTATTTCGTTACTATTTTTTTTTATTAATTTCTATCATTTGACATGGAAGCTGTAAAGAAACTGTAATGGTTTATTTTTTTTTTATGCCAGTTATCCAAAAACAAAAGTCTGCTCGTACTTAATTTATATGTCCGATTTAGACAGGTGCATTGTGTAGAAGGAATTCGACTTTATATTTAGCTCAGTAGTTTTAATGGGCCTGGTTGCCTTGCTTCTTTCATCGTCTTAAGTGTCCTACGTGAAGAAAACCTTCTTTGATCGTTTATAATCACTTATTTTGATACCTTATCAATATTGGATCAAAGAAGTGCCTACGAACTTAGAAACTATTATAAGAGGGTGCTTTGTTTTGCGAATTCGCAGATGGTCGTTACAATTCTTTTCAATATTTTTAACTCTTCATGATCTCGGTGCTCTGAGAAATTTCGTTTTGGTTGAACCATTGGTTAAATTAAACTTTGAGTTTTTAATTAAAAAATTGAGTTGGTTTCCAAATTCCGGTCATACGTCTGCGTTGTATACGTATGTGACGATATTCAAAGCATGGAACACCTAACCTTCGACTGTAGTCTGTTTTTGAAGAGGGTTATAGTAAAAACTTGCAATGATTATGTGACAGCTGTTTGCTCGTTTGTTATCTTGGTCTTAATATGTTATCTTAATAGTTATCTTGGAGAAGTTTTATCAATGGTAATACATAGATATCTTCTAACATAATGTGCATATACATTACATTGATATAAACATTCTCCCTGTTGGCAGTCTTCAGTCAACAGGAAACCATAAAAAAAAAACCCAATATATATATTTAGATGATAAAAGAGATAATAGGACTAACGATGTTTATTTGTTTTTAGGTGCCGTTTCCAACTAACAAGGTCAGACTAATTTCACTAAATTAAATGTGCAATAAAATTACATTTATGTGAATATTGTGAAATATTTTTACCACCATGATTCGTTCTACTCTGTGATTAATATTGAGATAAAAATGTACCATTAATAACTTTATTGTTTCTCTTTTATTCCTCATGTCTCGAGAGTATTTACCATTGGGTTCACTACACGGGTGATTATGGAGAATTTTAATATAAAAATACATTTTTCAAACCTTCAATCATTATCAGAGCAACCAAACGTATTGGAACATACATCTAGCTAATTACTTCCCTATTTTTTCTCCATTTTAACAAAAGAGAAACAATAGAAAGTGATGTTTGAGCTTGGAATAGCCACCTCGTTTCTTTGCCTTTTCACATAAACTAATTGAAAAATCGTAAAAAACAACTTTTTTTTTAACAGCAATACACCAAGCATTCCTTACCATATTGGCCCCAGACTTTTGTGTTGAAGAGTTTGGAAATTTTTAAATTTACTGGAAATGGCCCGACATTTTCCATGCTAGATGTTTGTCAAATGAGTACTGTCAATTATACCCATGACATTTTGAACATTTATAAATAAATCGATTTAAATTTTTGATTGAAGGTTCATCTAATTACTGTTACTACCGCTATCCTGAATTAAAATCTCTCCATTCTTGCTCGGGAAAAATCATTACACTTAAAAACGTTTGTGTTGAACATTCATAATTATTACATCGCAATACGGAAAATGAGAATATATTCGAAGATATAGATAGGCAGGCTGTGGATACAAGTTTTCAGAGGGGTCAGCCCGGACAGTTTCGAAGGTTGCTACAACAACAGCCTCGGGGCCGTTATTGACATACAGTGCCCTTGTCTTGTTAGCACAAACAACCTTTATCAACTTTAACCCTTCTGTTAATTAATTATCATTTCTATCTTTAACATCGTCGCTCTGTTATTGGGTCGTATTTACACAGGCGGTAATGGTCGGATTTTCACAAAAAATTGCTTTTAACACAGGACTTTATGTATCCATCTACAACAAGGGTTTTCAGTAACAAGGTTGATTAGAATCCTTTTCTCCCCATATTGCTGTCAAGTTTCAAAGCCCTTAAAGTATTTAATAAGTTGACAATTTATAAATATAACCCTTAATAACTTCGGATTTTCATTATTTTTGCGTATATCAGAATTTCGACGAGATTTAAACGGTGATGAGTGATCATTAACAGTTTACGCCAGAATCTTCTCGGGTAATATGTAAGTATTTTTTATGAGGCTGGAATCGCCTGAAAAAGGAAGAAACCATTAGTATAAACCTAATCTACCCCAAATAGTCTTACACATATATCATTTTAGTTTTTTATAAATATTTTATTAAACTATTTAAGGGATCCTCACATTTTCATCCTGTTGGTTTGACATTGTAAAGGTATACTACAAGTCTAATTTTCTAAAGACTGTTATATGTGTAACTTGCCGCATAATTTAAAATTTGTAGAAATTTGGAGAGCAGTTAGATGAGCAATATCTAAATATTCTGAGCAAATTAATTAGTTTTTAGGGCGTGTATTGTTTGGACTAAGCAGAAAAGTGATCGGTGAAGAGTACAGATCATAAAACACCAAAACATCTGTTCGAGCCTATAGTAGAATGCGATAGGAAATAGATGGGAAAAGTGTGAAGACATTTTCAGTTGACAAAGATAATAAACTTTCTTCAAGGTCAGCGCTCGGAGAGAAGGTATAGAGTTGAGATTTGCTTTTTGAGAAGAGAAAACGGAATGGATTCAGAGTTAAGAAGAGATGAGATGCTTGAGAAAATTTTGACGAGGTACTGAGATTGGCTGAAAGGCTTGCTTCAATATAGATTGTCTTCAAGACACCAACCATGTTCAGAATTAAGTAAGGGACATTTTATATTAATATTTATGATATAAGTCTAATTTTATAATATCATTTTATTTCATCTAAAGGCATCACTTATCCTACCGTAAATTCAATCATGCTGTAGTTAACCTCTATTTAATTTCAAAGTCTGAATTTCTTCCATTGATCTTTGATTGATGGTTTGATTAATTGATTTTTAGAAAAGAAATTAACTGGGTCAAAAAATCAAATCAGTCAAATATCATTTTATTATAACTTTACACCAAAGCAATACGCTCAGAGTTTTAGGCAAAATTGTGGTATGAATAATTTATGGTATCCAAAATCAATTCAATTAAATACAGTATTTTAAATATTCGACTTGAGCGTAGAGACGTAGGTCAGGGATGCGAAGATATTTATTTTTGACTTTTTTGTAATTCAAATATATTCGTACAGGACCGACAAAAATGACATATAGCCACCATAACGATTGTGGAAATCATTTAATAAGTAATTGAGTATTTAATATATTTCAAGAAATAGTGTATGATATATGTAAGATAAAAAATAAACAATCGGTTAGAATAAACATTAAATTTAAGCTAAAAATAAAGTAACTTACTTGAAGCATCTCTACACACCACTAACAAGTCTTGACTTCCTAAAACCACAATTACACTATTACATCTATGATACATTAGTAGTTGTAGGTAACGTTTAAGTTTTAATTTGCACTTACTTGTCGAAATTATGTTGAATTCTAGGTCGATCCCATTCTAAACGATGAATATTAACTAAACACATATCATTCTCACAATGTTATTAAGCTGATATTCTGTTCAGGTTTATGAAGGGTGTTTTATATAACCCGACGACTTCTTACCACGGCAATTACCGCAGTAATAAATGAGTTTAGACCAGCGACGTGCACTTAAGTTGGTAATTCGCAATTCGAAATGAGCAGCATATGTCAGACATACACTGACAGTGAGACAAATTGCCCGCTGAAATGGTAATCAGTCAGTACCAAGGTCTCCCTGGGAATGTCCACTCCGTGTGTGAATAAGAATGAAAAATTATAATTGATTCCCATTTCGTATTCCTTTTGAATATTTTCCCACCGGTTGAAAAAGGATCGGAGGTGTCTACGATATTTCGATCAGTCTCATTCGTGAACGATATCAAGTGTCATTACACAATATCCTGCGCTTGCATTAAGTTAAGTACCGCATTCACTCTAAGACCAACCGAAAAATCAACGAGATGCCTCGGGGTAGTTGGTTTATGTTTTTTTCAAAATATTGGCTATTTTTTTTTCCT
Organism: Acanthosoma haemorrhoidale; assembly: GCA_930367205.1. Classification (NCBI taxonomy): domain Eukaryota; kingdom Metazoa; phylum Arthropoda; class Insecta; order Hemiptera; family Acanthosomatidae; genus Acanthosoma; species Acanthosoma haemorrhoidale. The sequence continues at coordinate 79,145,797 of OV884015.1, read as the reverse complement.
ACTTTCAGAACTAGTTGATCCAAGAGCTAGAAATGAACTTAGTATATTTTTTCATTACCTGCATATATTTTTTAATTTAGCTAAAAAATCCATTAAGTTATACGATATGAAGGTCTTCAAATGTGAAGGAGCATTATTAAGGTCCTGGGTAGTCTTTATAAATTAAATAATTGCAAAATAATCTACTAGGTCGGTATTTATTATTTTTAAAAAATACTGAATTTCATTTGCTTACCAAGTCAATGAAAATTTAAACAAAAAAAAAAAGTTTACAAATATTCAAATAGTGTCGATCTCTACCAATAACAGTTAAAACTTAAAAAAATGTTTTTATAAATATGCCATGTATTCATAACCGTTTGTGAAAACAGAGCTTTATATCTAAAACACCCGTGAATCTCTATATCATAGAAATAAGACTTTTTTCTATTGAATTATGATTTACATACTCCACGTTATTATCAAAACAAAAACATATAAAGGATGTTATTTAGTGGTAGTGAAAGTTCTATTAAAAATTTTAAAGGGTATATCAAAAAATAATTTGACAACAGTAGAAACATTCAGTCTATTTAAATTAATGTTTTTTTTTTAATAGCGATATTTAGGAATCAAGATGGTTGAACAAATAAAAAGATATTCTTACAAAAAAATTCCCTAACAGTATTTAACAATCATTTAATATGTTTTCAATTAACTCATGCGCGTGAGTGTTTCTTCACTTTTTACATTTATTTACCTCGTGCTCCATCATGGGTTTTGTTTACAGTTGTTAATTATTTATACAGTATATTCAGTATGTATAGGACTAATACAATATTAGGTTAAATAAATATATAGTGTGTAAAAATAGATAAATATAATATGAATTATGGCATCTAAGCCTATAAATGGAACCTATAACGTTGATAATCTTGGCGAGGATCGAACTCATGATGGCTTGATACGCAAACCGTCATTATATAGGCCGATATTGCGAACTATGTTCCAGAAACGATTGCCGGGAAATTACAGTCGATTACCACAGTTCGATACAGATGCATATATTTTCCATTGGGCGAAAGGCAGCGATCAGGTGGCAGCGGGGACTGTTTGCATAAATTTGCATCGGGCCCAGGCAGGTACTCGAAAGACCGTCCTTGCTCAGTGTAACCTAGACATTTGGTAATCGCTCCCTTTCCCTTCCATCGGACCTTCCTATTTCCGACAAACGACCAGCGGCTATCGTGAAGGATTGGATTATAACACACTTTGTCATGCTGCTTACTCACACTTATCTTTGACCTGCCACCTTAGGTCTCAGACGATTTCAATAGCCAACAAAGGATCATTAGCTTCACCTTTTTTAGTGTTTAGTTAAATAGTTTTTTTTTTACTTTATAGCAAATAATTTTATATTTCCATCAGGTACAAATGCATTACTTATTAAAAAAAAAAATGTATATATGTACCAAAGAAATTGCATCGATAGTAAAAATATTAAGAGACCACTAGGTGTTTTGAATTTAGTTGAATTCACAAACCACAATTTAATTTAATTTAGTTCCATATAGTGATTTTTCACATTAAAAAAAATTGACTTAATTTATTTGGATATTTGTATGTTATACCTATTAATTATAGATTTCATTAATTTTCGAAGTAAATGCAACAGTTTTTTAAGTTGTTAAATAAAAAAGTAAGATATCCAACTCTAATAATGGAAGGTAAGATTTGAATTTTGTCGTTTCTTCCTATTTACTCCGATGCACAGTAGTTCTTTATTTATATAATTTGAGAAATTTTACTTGAACTAAATCCTTATAAGAAAAAAAACCCTTATCAGGAAATTTTAAGGTGTTCTAGATTATACCTTTAAAATTTCAGATCGAAATACAGTAGAGCGTCACATTTTTGGTTCGCTATTTAAAAAATTAACTAATTGCTCAAGGATCAGTAGCCTCAGATTATTTTATTACCAATTAAACGATTTTTTTTAACTAACTAACTAACTAAAAATGAAAGTATTTTTTAAAATAAATATACCAATATATGGATTTAACAGTTATGAAGCAATGTCGAAGGAGACGATAATGCTTTTTATGAGCTTCGTATATACTAATTGTATAATTAAAAAAAAAAAAAAAATTGCATTGCTAAAATATTGACTTGAAAAACCTTTAAATTGGCTGTCGTGAACAAATTATACACTCAAGCAGTGTATTTGCTCCTCATTGCTTTTATTCAAACGACCCTCCATTAATTTTTAAGTATCTCTTTATGGGAAAATATGTACAATAAATAAGTGCTTTCGGCTATAAAATTTTGTATGTATATTTTTCCTTTATGTTGTAAATGGCATCAGTTAACTCGATTATAAATTCGAATCGGCAATTAACTGATTTTTATTATAGCTTTTTGTTGAACAATAAAACACGTAGTTGTGTTGGGAGAAGAACGCCTTCGAAGGTAATTATAATAATGCCAGTACCGTAGCAATTAAATCGTAATTTCTTCTGATCTATTAGTGCTGGCGGTTTGTTAGGGGCTCAAGGTTGAAATTAGCATTGAAAAGAATTTCATTAAACTTCAACAACCAATTGCCCAATTAGGGTGATTCTTTATTATACTTACCGAGATTGTAATTGGAATATTATCTCTCGTACCGATCAAATTACGGCAGGTATAATTGGAAAAGTGTCAATTTTCCTGGTCCCCGGGGATTGTTGCTACCTGGGAAATTGGAACGGTTTAATATATTCCTAATATGCAAATCGTCTGTACAATGTTTCGAGTCATTAATGATGTCGGAAAATCTCCAGATTTACATATTTTGTTTCGTATATTATGTGTCATACACGTGCGAGCTAGTCAGTTTCAAGGCACGTTTTCTATATATATAAATTTTTTTTTTGTTTCGCAGTCTGGGAATTGCGGTCGTATTTAGTGCAATGTAAAGGCATTGTTTTTTGTGTTATAACGTATGTTAAGTGGGAACAAACTATAGTTTTCCAAACTATGCTAAAAGTGATCCTGATAATGCTAGGGTTAATTCTATTTTATATGTTGCTTCCAATCGATATAGCTCAATTCAGTGAAGGATAATCTACCATTGCAGTGGTTGATATTTACATTTTAAATATGTAAAAAAGTAATTGATTATACTTTGTATCATTTCATTTTTTTATATATTTAAGTTTAATTGATGTGTTCAGCTAACAAAGCTAGTCACCACTGCTGAGTTAAGATTACAATATTTACAAATCATATTAAAAATCAAAAGAGTCATGAAATGGAAACAACTGAAAATCACAGGTCAGATATTACAACCAGAGTTTCCTAGAAATCACAGCTAGCAATACAAAATTTGACGTTTTAAAATTAAAGATTTTAGAGCCTTTCAAGAATTTTGACACTTACAAAATTTGAAGTACCTTTATTATGGAGCTTTGGAGACGTAATGTACTCAATGTCAGTTGCGGTTTATATAATTCAAGTTCAAATGATTGAAATTCTGTAACTTATTAATAATAAAAAACAAAAAATATGAACCATTTTTCTAGAAGATTCTTGAAATTCATTTATATTACACAACGGTTGGGACAAAGCTAGCGTTAAAGGTTTCTGTGAATTATCTCAGTTGTAGATTGTTTCATTTTTTAAATAATACTTACTAATAAAAATGTTTGCATCCTAATGTGTTGTTGATATTACTCAGGAAGCTGACCCTTTGAAGAAAGTGTTTACACATTTATTTACCTTAATTTTCCGAATTAGATTCCTGATCAAGAGCACATGAATATTGATGAGCTCATTAAGCATTGTTCTAGACCTTCTCACTTCCCTACGATAGAATCATACGCAATAAATACAAAAAAAGGGGGAGGAAAGTCATTAGAGTGAGTCAAAAGTCAGATCTCAGTCATTGAGACCATTTGAAGTGGGACGGATGACTGTCCCCTCAAGTAGAAATGGGGCAAAAAAAGTCGAAGCCAAGAGGACAGGTAGTAAGTGGAGGTGCAATGGGTGACATCTCAGAGTCAAGTGTCACCTGCTCAGGTAAGGGCACCCACTTAGGATTTTTTGCCCTTTGGTTAGATAGGGCTTGGAGAAAAGGATCTTGGGTTAGTGAATTGACCAAAAATATTGTTTAATGATTTTTAAAGTTAATATCCACATAAGTTAAAGTTAATAACAAACATAAGAGTTGTATGTACCCTCGACATAAAGAACCTGGATTCCTGGAGTGAAGAAAATTATCAGGTGATGATGAATCAGGGATGATAGAGTTATGAAACTGAAAATACCGTAGAAGGTACTTGTACACCTGGGCACAGTTCTACCTGACAGGACAATGAAGTGTATCGTCCAATATTTCCTGGTTTACACAGTATTCACAAATTGGGTGGTATCTTGGTGATCTCTTGGAGATTCCATTAGCAGATAATGTTTTGATCAAAATACTTTTATTTGATAACCTTCTTGTACAATTGAAATGACCATTTCAACAACTTTGTTTTTTGTCGCATTCGATCTATTCACAAATGTATGCAGAAAATAAATGATACAACCAATCAATGAAGTGATGAGTGAATATATAAAACAAATACCCTTGAATGACACGCTGGAAAGAACAGACAGTGAGACAGTGATGCCTCATCATTTGAAGGATTATCTTGATGGAAGTTAAAATTATAAATCCCTACTTCCTCTGGAGTCTTCGTGGCGCGTAAGAAGTCTTGTGTTGATTGACCGAGTATGTGAGGATTCGGACGTTCACATAGTTTTTGATTGAATTGACTAGAAATGAGTCTTGATGTTGGAATGTAGGTGTGGAATTTGTAAGTCTGTCTAAAATATTGAGGTGCATCCGTAATAAATGGAAGCAGTTTCGATTTAATTTTTTTATTGTCGCTAGGCCCCAAAAAGCTGTGCCGCATTGGCCGAAATTCGGTCATCGAAATTGTTTATTGGGTCAGAGTTAGCAATTATGTGAGGACTCGGGTGTTCATATAGTTTTCGATGGAATTGAGTCTTGATGTAGGAATTCCTAAGTCTGTTTGTAAAATTTGCGACATATTGAGGTGCATCAGTGATAAGTGAAAGCAGTTTCGATTGAAATATTTCTATTGTTGCTAGAGTTAATTTTTCGGTTGTCCCAAAAATGCTCCATATGCGGAAATTCGGTTAGTATGTGTTGAATTTTCGAGTCACCGGTAGCAATTATTTGTTATAAGTGTTTTAACAACTAAAAAAAAATAATAATAAATAAAATATCAAATGAACGTACAAGGGAGAAATAAAGACAGCAATGAATGACATACAATACAAGGAAAAGGGAGCCGACTACAGCTTAATAGCGGGTAGTACTCAGACGAAGGCTGAGCGCCAAGCGCTGAGTGCTGGGCACACAGAGCGGTCCTTTATGAGCACTCAATGACTCGGACCCAGAGACAATCCCTGATCAAGAGGCAGGCAAACACGGCAGTGAATTAAACCACTATATTACCGGACAGTGGGGTCCACTCCAGCGTCTCCAGCTCTAGTGGAGTTAGTTAGGTTTTTTTCAACTGTGGCGCCTCCATTGTTCCGCTTGTTCGCTCCTCTATCCTCTCGCCTTTTTGTTTTAGCCCCGTTGGATACAGTTTTTTTTGAAAATGGAGGCGGTTTGGAGGTTTAGTACAAGGTGTACTACTACTGCAGAAGCCGAGGGTGGAGTTTCTACTTCCATTTCAACCACCGCGTGACTGCATATATTTGACCCTGGTTCTTCGATTCATTGATCTGAACCATATTATGGCGATTCCCGTTTAAATGAAATATCATTAATATAAGGGGAAGCCTAGAGAAAGACAGTGAACCCATTTGAAAAAATCGGGCGCGTTTCGCTACTTTTATGATTTCTCAATTCCCTAATCAGGAGATAAAAGTAATACGGTTATGATTTTTCAACACATTTGGTTTTACGAAAGCGATTTATTAATTATTTTAACTTTTGTTATTATTTTACAGTGCTTAGAAAAATTTCGTTAACATTTTTTTGGGGTTTTAATGCTATCAAACATAACAACTGCATATATTATGGATCTTAATGTGAACGTTTGGGAGAACCTCGGGCACCGTGGGGCAGAATATCTTTGAAATCATCACTAGGAATAGAATCTTCCTAGCTGAGACCAGAAATCCCCCTCCCCCCAGAAATGATCCCGATTATTTGTTCCTATTTTACTAATCAGTTATCAAAATTTTTGTAAAAGAAAGTATTACAAAAGTACTTATTAACTTTTAAGTCAATTGAATCATTTTGAAAACCGTTCTTGTAGAACACACATGTATAAATTTATTCATTCCCCGTTTTAACTCATCCTAGCAACCTTTCACGCTCTTTTCCCCCTCGTACAAAATGTCTATATTTTCATTATTTTTTCAGTTGCAATTGCCAGCGAATGTTAATCATCTCTAATCGTTTATGTATTTTGTTACATTATGTTCATTGCACTCACCCAAAACGCACTCTTTATTAATTATAAACATATCATATCAGTGTAATGATATGTATTTGTTCTCAGTCCACTGAGCATTCATTTATGTTCCTGTTTGTTATTCCTTGGGGAGAATGTCCCATAATAAAGTGTTTTATTCGTTCGTGTATTTTATTTTATAGAGTGTAAGTAAAACCACCCCCTTTGTACTTGGCAGTTATATTTGCTTATGTTTATCATAATAAATGTCATAACATTCTCTTCATTAACGCAATCTCACTTATCATATTCTGAACTGTGGATTGTACATTGGTTTCTATGCATTGTAAACCTATGTAGAGTGTGTCTATGTATATGTATGGTATGTTAGGATGCTATGTAATGCAGGCACATTAAAGGAGCAGATGTTCCATTATTAGCTATTGTCGCCCCGGCATCAAGATGTGAGTTATAAGCTCACGTCCTGGCCATGAGGGACGTGAGACATATGCTCTTCCATTTTTTACATCTTGTCACTTTTTACCGAGGATCCTTTTATTTTCCCATAGGAGGCTAGCGCCGCGCCATAAAAAAAAAAATGGGGTGTCGTAGATTGACTCCGGCCATCACCTGGCCAGGTAATAATTATCGGTTGTTCTCTTCCTCTGTCATCGCCTTCTGACAGTTCTCGTTCCACCTCTCTGGGAGATCTATGGTAACTTCTTTTTGGATTTCTCATCATCCGGCTCCGGTGAAGATAATACATACTGCCATTATATAGGAGTAAATCGTTTTCAAACTAGAGGGTGAACAGGTCACGGTGAACCTGCCCCTTTGAGTATTTAGGGCGAAATACTAATATAATTTGAAGTAATATAGGGCCACCAAACTGACAACTTCACCTTCATTTAAAGTAAAAAAAAAAATCCATAATAATATAATATAACATAATTTATTATTGATATTACATCAAGACGATTATTCTGTTCATGGATCCTCAGGATAAAAATTGCATACAAAACTAATTAAATAATAAATAATTGGCAAAATCCAATCTTTCTATTCTTTGATTTTTTGACAATATTATTGTTTTGAATGTAATTTGTTTGAATTTTACTAGTGGCTCTCACGAACTTGGTTAGCCTCCACTGGCTCTTATCCAGTGATGCGGCTGGCGAAGGAGCGTGTGGGACTTCCCTAGACTCCGTTTCCTCTTTCGCATGCGAGGGAAGTGACAACCATCTGGACTTGGGAGGTCTCTGAGTTGTTTGTAAATGCTGTATGAATGAGCAAGTGAATGAACATTGTAAATATGGCATGAATGAGAACATTTATCACAATTAGTTATAGCCCAATTAGGCAGATTGTAATGTTAATAATAATTAAGTTTTTATGATGAATTTTACTTATTACAAATAATCAGCTATTAGTTAAACAACTCGATCTTAACCAAACCATTTTATTGTTTTTTTTAATGAATACATTTTTTTAATATCGAGTACCAATCAATGTATTTTAATGTAAATAAAAGATATAAAAAAAAAATGTGAACAGCTAAAATATTAACATAAATCAGGTGGAAGGTGTTAAATACGCGACTTCATACTGATCGCTAATAAAACTTTATTTATTGGACTATCTTCAAAATGATTTACATTTAAATTTAATTCAACGAGCAACTTAATTTGTTATTATTCTGTCTGATTTAATTTAATTACTGAAACTCTATCGAACCCGACCGACTCTACCCTGTACTTTATTACAAGTAGGAATCCTTTTATGCTATCCATTTACAAGCCTTTTATTTATTTTAAACATCTTTGGAAACAACTGCTGTTCTTGCCAACAGAGAGGAATTTGAAAACAAACCTTCAACCCAAACAGCTGTTACCTCCAGAACTAAACTGTATCACGGACCTTTCATTGAAAATCGATAAAAAAACGCCACTTTAATTTTTGCAGGTGTATGACATGATTAGCGTCTTTAGTAGTGATACTCCAGAATCTAGGCAGTAAAGGCTATCGGATTGCCCTAGTAGACAGTATAATGAGCACACGAGATTGGCAGTTTTTGCCGCCGAAACCAATTGTACACAGAGCTGTACTTGTTGTACAGAACTTGTTAGAAGGCAAAGAAGTTGACTTTTGTTTTATTTCATCGATTAAAAACCCTCAACGAGCGAAAATACCTGATGATTTCGATGTTACAAAGCATGTATATAATTAAAATCGAAACTTAAATAGCAGGGCAGGTTTGAAGGTGTGAAAATTTTGATTTAAAGTCATGAATCAAATAACTGATGGTGTTCACTTTTCATTGGCCAGGAACATAAACGCCATGAAAAGCAAGGATATACATTTATATAGAATTTATAGCCGTTTAGCGTCGTGTCAAGCTGGAAACATAAATTTATAAAATGATTTATTAATTGAAAAACATTCATCGGCTTGAACCTAAACGTTTCTAATTACTATAAAACTTATATACGGCTATATATAACTCAAAAAGAAAAATAATTTAAAAATTTTTGAATGTCAATCGCTTCGTATGAATAATTTATGAGTACGCTTCTCGTGATTTGAGCAGGTGACAACCGTTTTATACTGAAAAAAAAAGAAGTAATAATCAATGCTAGGAATTGATACGGGGGTCCGACGCCCGACCGTTAACCGCTGAATCATTCATGAAAACGATTTGAAAGCGTTTATTTTGAATGGAAATGGTCCCTAGTCCGTAAATAATTATAATGGGCGTTTGAGATGGCCCCTTGTGGGCGAACTAGTCCGCTCTGTCGTTTGATCGGTGGCAGTCGTCAACGCCTGGGGCTGTCTGTGGAATTCGTCCATTTACATCTTAATTCTCTTATAACGCTCTTTATCCTTCGTCATTTCCTTGATTACAGAAAATTGTCTGTTTTTCTCGAAGCTCTTCTTACACGGACTTCTCTGAAAGCTGTGCTTCGATGCATCTGTATAATTTCATGATGCTTTCTCATCGGATTGGCAATCAGACAAGGAACGAACCAAAAGCACTTTGTTGCTACACGGGGAGAATGCAAATTTATTTTCTGTTACTTCATGGTATCCCCGGGCTCAATTAAAAAGGCAAACATTGGACCAAAGCTAAAACTGCCATGCAATTTTCTTAATAGACAATCATACCTATTTCAAGACTCTTTATTTAGACAATTCCAAAAAGAATACAAGACTCTACGCACCACGAACAGAGGACCTGGAGTTGTCCTTCATATAGGGAGGCATCTCTGGGTTTCCTTTCTAGCATCTCATTCATGACTATTTGTTAGTATCAGTCATTCATTGGCCGTAATATTTTTGTATGCAGTTGTGAATAAATCAATATTAAAAAAAAAATGTTTTACGAAAACAAAATTAAGCGTCTTGGGATCACCGAGCCCAGAAGGGATAAGAGAACCAGTAGTACAAGGATGTTGCAGGTTCTGGATGGATATATTTAAATGAATATTTGTTTCTCCACAAAATTTAATATCAGTTAGTTAATTTATTCTTTTGTAACTAAAAACGTTTTTGAAACCTTTAAACTGCCTGGTCCAGTTTTTATGACAGTCGTCGAGCCGGTCTAGCTAATTACCCATTTATGAATGTAGTATTGTTTGTTAAAGTTTAAATGATTTTGATACCTGCACTGAAGATGACAGCATAGAGAGCTATTGGAAACCGTTAGTGAGCCCGGGGAGTACTTATTCAATTAGGAATTCTGGTTTTGCAATAAGCCTAATCAAACAACCTAAACCATCTACGTGGAACAACTCAACAACACAATTTTATTATGTGCTATAGATTACTGGAAGTAACGTGTGTATAATTTCTCTTACATATTACCAAATTAGTGATCATGTATAATGAATGACAAGGGGGGGAGACACACTTTGGGGGGGCTGATGTTAATTAACCACGACATACGTCGGTGATTAGAGCTGCGGGGTTGAAGACACAGGAAGGAGGCAGTGGAGGGAGAAGACTGAGGCGGTTTTAACTAAGGCTAAAGAGATATTGTTTTCGGGCTATCGATGGAGAGGATTAGGAGGTCGCCATGGAGACAGGAGGGTAACCATGGAGCCACCGGAGGATGCTAATTAGGGATAGGGTTGTTGGGGTCGCGTCACCTACACGTCATCTTCATAACTCTGCGTCTCTCTCAGGGGGTCAGCGTCGTTGCAGTCTCTGTGTAATTACACGCTTTATCTCTCCTGCTAAGGAAACCGAAGGACGATGTGGTGATCGGGAAATGCATGAGCCCGTGGGATCCTTTCCGTGGCGTCCTTAGCGCGGGAAAAATGAACGGCCGTCCTTGTCCTCAGGTGTGCAATTATTTTCAATAAATTTTCTCTCCGATACACTACTTGGTATGGCGTTTTGTCCATTCATTACCGACTTCCTCGGGTTTTTTTTAAGTATAAACACCATTCGATGGCAATAACTCGTAAAAAACAAAACAATCAGTCGTATAAGATGAATTACACCACTAATAGTTTCCTTGACAAGGGTGAATTTACGTCCTGGAGGGTAAACTTTTTCACGTAAATGATATTCGAATGATCCTTAATTATGTGTTACAGGATTTTATTATGTATCGCATCTAGTGGTGTACTTAGAGCTAAGCCTTGATCGGGAGTGGTCCACAATTTGCCCCCCTTCATAAATCAATCAAAATCAAGATTAGTTATTAACAATTACTGAACATGAATAAATAAAAATATTTCTTTTGTTTAAACAGGTTGTTCCCACTCTTAACAACAGTGTGTTAATTTCTTTAGAAGTTTTAACTTTCACCACCAGGAGTTTGTATCTTTGAGTAGTTAATTTACGGTGTACGTGTTTTCTTTTATTCACTGATTAAGTATAAAATTGTCGATTCGAGTCGATCCACCGGAGCCTGCCTCTATATTTGTTCAATTGCATTCTTATTATGATCATTGATTCTGTTGATTGCCCTGTAACTATTTGATCACCCCTATTGCCCTCAATCCCCCAGTTGAGCTACATATCAAGGGAAGCTTCAACAAACATATCGACAAACAAGAACTTCACTCTTGGAAAATAAACGGGAAGTTTGGCCACTAAACTGAAATTCAGCCCAGAACGGAACAAATGTTAAGTGATACAGGGAAGGGTGTCCAAAATATATTTTGTCACTTTCTTTTACGGTTCCGATACTATTGTCTGCTTTTCTAGCCCTTATTTTTTGTGAACTATGATGGACCTCTTCCTACTTGCTTAATGGGAATAGAAGGTGGATTTCAAAGCTAATTTTCACCTTAATTTCAAAACCATAAATTTACCAATAATACATGATGTTTAAGGATGTGAAAGTTGATTATGATTAATATAAATTCTTTATTGTGGTAAAATTACAATCTGACTTATTGGGCAATAAGTAGTTGTGTTCAATGTTCTCATTCATACCATATTTACAATTCCTTATCACTCGCTCATTCACACAGTATTTACAAACAGCGTAGAGACCTCCCAAATCCAATTGATTGTCATCTCCCACTCATGCGTAAGAGGAATAGGATCGTAGCGAAGTCCCCCACGCTCCTCCATCAGCCGCGTCATCGGATACGAGCCCGTGGTTGCTGACCAAGAGAGCGAGAGATGCTCAGAATATGTTTGGAGAAACTCTCCATTGCCAGGACACCCACTGTCACGTATATATAGCAGGTCACAAAACCACTGTCACTTTAGTCTCTGAGGACGATGCTGTGCATGCTGTAATGTTGTGCTTAAGCGTTAGGGCGGTGGATATGTTTCTGCGGAATTTCATGAACTTGGAAGGGATGAGTTCAAGAATGTAGGTTATATTATGTTCGTAATGAAGGTTTTTGTTGCAGACGTAATAAGGGGCATTAAATGAGTCATTAAACTATTTCGTGTACATGAAATTTTCACGTTAATCAAGATAACTTGAGAAAGGTAATATGCAATATGCACATCTGTTCAACTTCAATTTAACGGAATTATATTTAGGTCATATACTTCCTGAAGTTGGGCTACGAATTTCTTTTACTCCGGTAGTGAAGGGTTGTCACTCTTGTCAGGAAATAGTTTCCGACGGTACTAATCCCCATCAGTTCTTAGCAACTAGGAAATTACCGGTATTTTGCGCCATTTAACAGTCACTCACAGTCTGGAAAAGTTCGGTTGTGTAAAGTGTGAAATCGTAGTTTTTCCCCGTTACACCTTGTAGGCTTCGAAGCGTTGCAAAAAGGACCAAGAACTTCCAAGGAAATTATCATACAGTTAATAGTTACTGTCGTTAATAAGCGCTGTTTTCGTACGTAATGTAATGCGACTAATTTATTGGACAAGTCCCAAGTTCATCTAAACAGTTTGACATTTAACTTTTTGTATGGCTTGGTTAAAATACAATAAATAGAACAAAAAAAAAAAAATAAATTGTTTGCTAACTCTTAAAATATCACAAACTACAGCTCAAAGGCTATTCAAGATTTAAAACAATTACTGCTAGTTACTAAATTTTTCTCAGCCAGATAGGAAAAAGCTAAAATATTTCAGATATTTATATTTTTTAAAGCAATTTTCAGTGGCTGAGATGATTTTTTATTTTCAATAAAACATTTAACAGTTTTACGAAATCTCTTAATAAACAGTTTTATCAGGATAATTCACGTTCAGGCCACTTCTGGACATTCTTCTTTCTCACATTTTTTTTTATTAAATATTTTTCAAAAAATAAAATAGTTCATAATTAGTGAAACAAAATGTAGGTAAAAATGCCATTGTTTCTTCTATAACTGATCTTTGGATCAATTAGTGCAGTATAATTCAATTTTAGTCTAACTATCTTTTATATATACTTTTTGAAATCAAAATGGCAATTTTCAGTGGCCAAGGGGTTTATTTCAATTTTAAAATCAAATTCACACTTAATAAATGCAATTTAGTTTATGAAAAAGAATTCGGATAATATGAGGAGATAAATGAGAGCGAACTTGATCCATTGAATCCAATGATGATTGAAGTTGTTCCATAGATCAACATCTTGTTATTATGCCATGTTATTAGTCTAGCTGTTATTATTAGGGATCGTTTATACAATCATATCGTTCATATTTTATACTTCCAAATTCATAAATTTTAACTTGTTGAAGCGACATATGTTAACGCGTCCACATTACTACACAGGGAAGAGGTATTGTACTCTTTAAATGCTCAAATATAACAGAATTTAATAGTCGATGGTTCAACGCCGATATGAGCTTGAGACGCCAAAGGTAGACTAGATGCTGACGGGAGCTCCGTCAATGTGGGCCAGCGGGCCGAACAAAACCGGTTTGTTCCACCAATCAAAACTCACAAGGCACCGCTCCTATGGAGTTATGGTTATATTTGTCAAAGGAGATATTATTGAAACTTTCGGTTTCGAATATCGTTTGTTAGAAAAAGAACAGCGTGAGTTCGATTCCTGTCTGGGAGAGCAAGATTATTAGTTTGGTCATAGGGCACTTCTACCTTGCAAAAGGTCAGGTAGGTTTTTTTTTTTCATCTTGTAGATATTATTAGTATTAAGATGAATATGAGTTTTCGACCACTCCTCCCCCCCCCCAGCTTAATATTTGGTAACCAAATTTTTTTTAGTTTTTGCTAAATAACTTTTTTCAAGTTAATCGAAGCGATAATTGGGCTATTATCAACTTAAAATAGAACAAAATATTCTTCAACATTTTTTGCCACATCCAATATTAGGCGTTTCGTAACATTTTTACTTCTCACCCGAATCTGCGGCTGTATGAAATAGAGGTGAAGGTACAAAATCATTGGTCGTGAAAATGCAACAATTTTATTTTTAAACGAAAACAGACAACTTGAAATATATTTTATAACCGCAAATAATAACAATCTTAATAAATTTTACGTAAATAATACTCCTAGAAATTATTTAAACTAATAAAATCCAATTCAAAAACTAATTAAAAGAAACGAATTTATTTCTACAGTTTTGTTCTCAGTTTTTGGCGTTTTGAAGGTCCTGTCATATAATAGCTGTCCTTTAAGTGCATGATCCTTTGACTGGGGATGCGTGCAGGAATCACCGTCTTGCTCACCAGATGATCCAGCTTGTGGCAAACCTATTGGATTTTGAATCACATCATCAAAGTCGTCAAAAAGATCTCCAGCGAAAAAGATCCTACCTCTGGAATAGTCTCTCTCTCCAGAAGTGCCACTGCAGTGTTCCATATTAAGCAAGAATGCAAATTTTTTTTTGGCAGCTGCATGCTCCCCTCCAACCTTTCTTGCAACCAAAAGGAACAGATTATTATACTAATTGTGAGGTGCAGTGTCTTTAGTGATTATAGTTGGACTTATACCGGTAGAACGTTATTCCCATCGCCATTCAAGTTGATTTTAGCTGTGACCCAATCAACTTTGAGTCTGGTGATGAATTCGAAGTACTCGATGAAACTTAGCTGTAGTATCGCAAGATTAAATTATTTTTTAAAGCACATATTGTGAACATCAGGTATCTCGATTCGACATTCGTTCATTTCCATTTCACCACCATACAAGTCCAAGGATAAGATATTCTTCTTAAAAGAGAACCTTAAGGATCTCTGAATTTTGCAGCATAGTTCTTAAAATGTGTGAACAATTTCGATTCCATGGCCAACAAAAGGCCGATCTAGCGTCACAACCAGTAAATGCCTAAATGAAGAATACATGTGCAGGTCATATATGAATGATTTGCTTGAGTACCATGAACCTGCTTTATTGCTTTTTTTCCCCTCATATTCCCTTATCTTATCCCTTGTTATTAAAATTATGGAAGTTAATATAGATAAATTAATCTATTAACAACAGGTCAATATTATATGTCCTGTAGCTTGGCTACTTTTTTTATAATTTTTAACCATTTTACACTGTGATTTCAATCAACGCTTGAAAAATAAAAGCATGTAAAACATGCCTTTCATATATGCGTACATAAACAAATAATTATTTAATGGCACTAATGTCATCTTATCCTAACATTTAAGTATACGTGCCCGTGTTTTACGGTTATATTATGAGTTTTATGACTTTCCAATATCTCCCCTCATGTAAGTATAATTTTCTATCTTCTGCTTAAACGGGAGACTCGCAAATACCAGCACATGCAGACGGATGGAGAGGTGAACACATAAGAATTGCAAGGTATTAAGTGTGTTTCATGAAGTCACTAGTGTGCTAGAATAAAACACCTCCAATTCTTTATGTACGCAGTAAACAGCCTAAAAACTGCTTAAAAAAAAAATCCAGTTCATTACATCACTAAACGGCCGAAAAGGCACATTAATTATTTCCATTAGCGAGAACGGGGAGCAGACATTCCCTAATGACCCGGCCAGCTGAAGAAGCAGCGACAGCGGCCCCTGAAGACCCGTGTGGACTAATTCGTTTTAAATGCCACAGATGATTATAGCAGGGATTGGACCAACGAGCCTGTTCATACAGAATGATACGCCGACATGAGTGCAGAGTCATCGTGTCATTTCTCATCGGTGTGACTGCTGGCTGTGGTGGGGCGTGTAAGTGCAGACCGAAACCTGCCTTCTGTACACAGGTTATCTGTTTGTTTTTCGGGTTTAGCACCCTTTTGCAGTGGTGTACACAATGTGGGATCAGTGAAATATCCCCCCCCTGAAATTCACGAAAAAATATCTTTTATATTCCTGCTAACATAAGGTTTGTATATTAAGGAGTACTTATGAAATGAAATAAAAAAGTAACCCATCAATGTACGAAATAATGCATTATTAAAACAACGTGGATAACACACATACTTACTGTGTACTAATATTTTGAAAAATAACTTTTTAGCCCAATTTGTTTGCTTTTCCATAAAAAACATACGCCCAATTTGGCGATTAAGGACAGTTAACCTAAAACCCTTTTCAAAATTCAAATAAAATTAAATAGATCCATTGTAATCAGCAGTGCTTTTCTGCCCTGCCTTATTCTTATTTAATCCCCCCCCCCCGAAAAAAAATTCTGCGTACGTACACCCCTACCCTTTTGTGCATCTATTAAGGGTGACTTATCTATAAATAACCTCTTGTTGAATCTAGAGTAGAGATAGAGGCACAATATTCACTACTTTCTGTCTCTCGGTGTCCATGTACTACATCAGTGGAAATTATTCAATCGATCTGAAGTTTTATTAACATGTTCTGTAACACCTGTAGGTATATTACTTTTCCGTATAAAATTGAATAATGGCTCTTTGAGTAAAAAAAACATAATTTAATTCAAAAGGAATGTAAAAACAGTTAAGCCTGTAAAATTCGAACAAATTTATCTCGTCACTGTTTATTTTTAAGCCCCATTATTCTTTCTCCCGTTACAGGCCTTACGGTTTCCTTAATCCTAATGAATTTACGCGCCCCACATTTACGTTTGTTACTTAAAAAGGATTGAGTTTACGTTCCGGGAATCTAAACTAGACGAAGGTCTCAAACTACAAACCTTAACCTATCGGATAATGCCTATTATTACAAAAAATACGTGCGGAAGAAGGGACATAGTTTAGTGTCGGTCACGTAGAGGCCTTGAGAGAGAAACCTTCAAATAATTACGAAATGTCAACTGCTGTAATTTTACTGATGGAATTAATTGGTCGCAGGAAAAATAAAAGTACTTTTCACGGTTTAATTGCTGGTCGTGGATTTAGATTAAGTAAATAACGTCCTATTTCTGTCGTCCCGCAAGTTATTTATTCCTTATTCGCAAGCGTTTTCAATAGCCTATACTGCCATTCTCAAGTGCTAAGAGAGTTGTTGTTAATATTGGTAGTCACGAGGCCACTGCCGTTTTAGTCTCCGAGGAGGATTATAGGGATGAATGGTGCAGTGCAATGACTGTGCTAGGGAATTAGGGTGGTTGGATAGGTTACTATGGAATTTTATGAACTTGGAAGGGATGAGTTCAAGAATATAGGGTATATTCAGATCATTGTGAAGGGTTTTGTTGCTGACGTAATAAGGGGCATTTACTATTGTTCTCAGGACTTTTTATTGAAAGGATTGGATGCGCTGGATGTTGGACTTTTTTGCTGTCCCCCATAGCTCTATTCCGTATGTCCAGATTGGCTTAAGTATAACTTTGTAAATAAGTAGTTTATTTTCTATTGAGAGATGGGATATCCTTCGAAGTAGTCTGTACAGTTGTCCAAAGCGTCTGTTTAGTTCTTGTCTTTTTAGCCTCGTGTGCGGGTTCCATGTCAGTCTTTTGTCGAGATAGAAGCCTAAATACCATGTGGACATGGGGGGCCTCTGGGCTGTTTGTAAATATTGTATGAATGAGCGAGTGAATGATGAATTGTAAATATGGTATGAACGATAAAATTTATCTCAATTACTTATTGCCTAATAAAAAGGCAGATTGTAATTTTATCTTAATAAATTGTTGAAAAAAATGGTAGTGGTAAAAGTAACTACTACTCAATATCAAGTCGTACCCTGCTGTCGTTAACAACATACTGATCACTTAATAATGGCAGTATATAGGCTGCTCAAAACTTTTACGAATAAGGAATTAATAAATCGGGTTAAGACAAAAAATAGCACGTTATTTACTTAAAAGTACTTTGGTATATGATGTTTAGATTTTGACAAATATTCATTGAATGATTTCTTGCCTATACGGAACAAAATTTTGTTATCTATCCGCTCTGTAATTCATTTATTAACACTTTATAAAAATTGAGTTTATTTTGCAATTTATGTAAAAAATTAAGCCTGTAAAACGCTGATCTTTGGATCAACATTTTTGCTGATCTCAGATTTTAAGAATTTTAAATTTCTGCGATTTTCACATTAAACGTTTTTCTTTAAAAGTCCGATGGAAAGCGAGTTATATCCTATTAAGCGTGACGTCTGAGGGAGGAAAGCAGGCTCACCGACCACTTTCACTTGTCCATGTCCCAGTGACGGACACGGCAGTTGCCGTATGTATATTATTGCCAACATATTTATAAATTTAACAATAACCTAAATGTTTAGAATTAATCGTGAAATGCGGGCACAGTTTTTTTACAGTTTAACGTTTGAGTTTCTTGCGATCAGTGAGACCATGCAGCACCCACTGGCTCATTTGTTATGTTTTCCCGATACCATGAGGGTATCGTATAACCGAAGTAGGGCTGACGTTTAAGTGTTTTTGTAAGTTCTCCACTTGTCTGATGTGGATTGCCCGCTACGATAGCCTTAAATTCATCATCATCGAGCTACGTTTTTCGCCTGTCAGGTGTGTTCATATGTATCATTTAAGAATTAAAATGATTATATTGATTTGGAATTCGAAAGGTATTTTCCATCACACCTCGAAATATATATATATACATTGTTTGGCTAAAACGATAAAGAGTACGCAGGACTTACTACTCTCTCCAGCATCTCATCACAAGCCAGGCTATATCCCTTCGACTGAAACTCTTAATATATAAGAGCGTCCTGAGGCCAGCTCTACTGTTTGGGACACCACGCGATTCCTACACGCCAGTACCATAACTCGACTCCAGAGCTTCCAGAACAACATCCTGCGCACGGCACTATGGCATACCCCTTTTCGTGACATGAAGGCTTCCGACATGCACGAAAAGTTCGAGGTCCCCACCATCACCGAAGCCATCAAAAGAAGACACATCAAGTTCTTCGACTCGATGAAACATAGTCTAAACCCTCTATTCCGAGACATGACACCCCCACCGCTACCGTCACGATGGCAACTCACAAGATCTAGTAAAGCAGACCAAATGGTGGACATCACGGCGCTTGGCCCACCAACAACAAGCCTCTAAGGGGCATCCAACACTGCTATCCGACTAAATAAGACTGCACTACATGCCAAGAGAGACTCTAGGCCCAGCCACCAGTGGACTCTCACCACTGTACCGCAACAACCAACCTCTACCGAGGCTTCCCGCACTTCCTAGCACAAGGATCCGCTCAACCCAAATATCCCTCATCCCTAATCTTCTAGCTAGAGAGCTTAGAAGCTTAGGGAAAAAACAAAACAAAAAAAAAACGATAAAGGAATCTATGGAAAACTATTAAGCGTTCCATGATCGGCATTCAAACCATCCCTTGTTCCAATAATTATTAACACACAAACTTTGGATGAAACCAGTCGGGTGATATGAAGGCCAAATTTACGTACCAATTGTTACCAATTTTACGTAAGAAATTCCCTTCACAGTGACTTAAAAATTACTTCCATTCACGACTCCATTAGAACATTATACAAAAACTTTCCCGACAAATTGCACAGACTCACAAAACCACTGATACAAGCACTGTCACCGCCTCACTTATCTGGTAATATTCAACGACGACAAGGATACGTTGGAATATTAATCATTTAATTTAATAACCTTAAGATATGCTCAAACTTAGCTACAACAGTATAGGGGATGTATTACGATATGTCTTCTGCATTCATGTGAGGCACCATTTTATCATATTAATAACAGTGGACGTGGGGCTAGTCACAGTCTTAAACTTGTAAAAGGGCGTATCGCTTTGCCAAAAAGATTTCCACATACACAGAAGGTATTCGACGTTTGATGGATTTACAACGATATATTTTTAAGTATCGTTCTGATTCTTGAGGCTTTGTTGTCGATTCTGAGGAACATTAAAAAAAAAATATGATTGCTTCATTAAATAAAGGCTCTAGCGTTCTAAGTGAGCAAGCAACGGCCGTTGTACAACCGTCCCAAAAAAAAACAAAAGGGGAAAAAAATTGTGTTCCACCTATACGAGACATTAGAGTCCTAAGAGCTACTACGGCCAATAAGATGACATCAGCTCGGCCGAAGGAAGCGTGAAGCGATGTAATTAGGAGAAGGTCCTCTGCTGCCATTGTAAGGAATCTGCAAGTCAACAGGCAGATGTTCCTCACAGTCACCTGTGCCTCAAAACAGCGTCACCTGTGCCTCAAAACAGCCTTACTTTTCCACCAGTTTTATCTCTATATACCTGGAAATTGTGTCCCCCTATTTTAATAAGGCAATTATCTTTTCGAGCCCGAGCTACGAGTGCGGCCCGAGCTATGCGCAAGTTCGTTAACCTAATTTGAAAAAATAATTGGGTTACAAATCCCCTTCCCCCTCCTCACCCGAAAAAAACACGACAAATCGTTGGCACCCGTATAAGTTATAATGAGAAGCCATCGTCGGCAATTTACTAAACCATTATCGCCAGAAATGATCACGAGGTCTTAACCGTTGTTATATCACCAGGTAGGTGTACTTAAATCAATTATTTATTTCGTCATTTAATAGAAATTTTAAAACCGGGATAACGGTTACTGATTTAAAAATTTGAAAAGTTGACATTTAACCGGAGAAAATAAGCTGAAAATTGACTCATCGTTGCGTCAACCTAACTGGCGTCACGATGTCGCATATTTTTATCAGTTGCTTCTAGCTGCTTGAGACTTTACTTCGAAAAGTCGTAAAGAGTCAAAAAAAAAGAATGTACTAGCAGAATCGGGTGCTCTACCAACAGCGCTAGCCTGCACGAGTAGAAGATCTTCCACCTTCTACACCACAAGTCATGTTTAACCTCTCTTTCAACGGTTAAAGAACACAAACATTCATCTATAGTCTAGAGTCAACTAAATAGTGCAATACTAAGTAAATCTTGGTTTGTGTATGCCTATTTAAAAAAAAAATGCGGGAAAAACGTTCATTTTAATTAATATACGAATCTTTTCAAAAATAAATAAGTATAAAACAAAATAAAAAACGGTATTTTACAATATTAAATAAAAAAGAAAAGCTTAACATTTATAAATGCATACAACATAAAGTACGACAGTAATAATATTGATACAATATAAATATAGACGTAATGCATAATATCTAAAAATAGTTCGTTTTACCATATTTGTCACTTCAATTGAAAATTGACATCTCAACAAATCAAAAATCATTGTAATTTGCTAAAATTTACATTTACTCTCATTCATACCATATTTACTATATACCTGGGCAGGTATTCCCCAATCCCCCCGCTCAGTCAGTATGGTCATCTTTCCGGGTATGTAGGAGGCAAGGATTCGGGAGAGCCACCACGCTGATGCCAGGAGCATCACAACTACTAAGGAGTGAACTATGAAATTATTTTTGCGTTATCGTCTTCCTTAGCATTTACAACACTCGGTACTTAAAACCTTAAACAGCTTTGAGGTTTGGACGCAAGCAGTAAGATTGTCATCCCATACACATTGAAAGTACAGCCTCTCATCATTGGCAATAACTTTGATGTTTCAAAGACCTGAAATTTTTCGCTTTACCGTGTATTCCTCCATTCCCTTTTTCGTTTTAATAGAAGCCTGTTGATTCGTCGTATATATATTCATTATTCATAACCCTTGATTAGCTGTCCTTGTTCGATGCTGATGTTGAGCGGGGTTGACTCTTGTCCGGCAGGGATAGGGACCGGGAGCACCAATTAATAGGTCCGATGTTGGAGATGTGGGCGTGCTCCGGTGGATGACTTAGAGCCCCTGTCGACTATGTAGGCCGGGAGACATTTACATAGCCTGGGGACAGTGGAATCATTGCTAACCTGTCCACCGCTCCTTACAGAACTAATTTTGTTTTCTGCTTATCAAACCGTTATCAACTCATCATATGTCCCATTAGAATATATTCAACTCGGAATGTATGTTCATCTTTAATTAAATTATATTAATAGTTAATATATAGTAATTAGAAGTACGCAAACAAAAAAAAATAAAAAAATAAGATGAAAAAGCCCGTTCATTAACTGACCCGACTCTGATTATGGAGTTTCTCAAGACTCAAAATATACATAAGATTTTTTAAACATTTTCTCTGCTATTGAGGACGAGTATAAGAAATAAAATATAATAAAAAATTCAGAGTTAATAGTAAAAATGGTGTTATTTATTATGTTATAAGTTGATTTTTGTTAAAAAATAAACATTTCACAAAAGTGTAATTAAGGCGTGAAATTGGCACCAATCTGATTAACATTTACAATTGAATATAAATACGAATATGAACTCATTCAGCAGTCCATTTTGACATGATGTTTACACGTAGAAGGTGCTAACTATGCTAAAATCACGGACATGCGATTCCAAATCTGCCCCTTCCAAACAAGGCGTGCATGAAACACAACGCACTTCGATCGCTAATGATGATTTCTTGGCTAATTCAAGTTTCTGTTTTCCGCTCGAGCTTTTCCGCACAACTATGATTTGTCCCTATTAAAAAAATAGTCATTTCATCGTGGGATTTCCTGTAGGATAATGTCGTGCAGACGTGACAGTTCTGGATAGCCTTGGGCAGGAACATTCCTGTGACGTTTTCAAACGTGGGTTGATTTATTCTTACGACAATCATTTATATATGTATTGCATCAAGGTTTTTTTTCTCTCTTAACTTCACTTAAAAAGTCGTGACACTCGTATAAAGTGACTACGTATGGGTTTTCCTAAGAATTCCGTCACTTATTGTTTTTTTGTTATGCGCATAGTATAGATTAAAAACCCTGCCAAGTATCATCGAGGTGTGTTATTCCGCAGAAATTCAGATAATTTATAAGACATAGGAAAACCTGACAGCGACATTAAATTGAATATAATTACTGCATTTGGAAGTCTAGGGTTTACTTATAGGGTAAAAAATATTAGTTCTTGGACCAAAAAAACGTCGTAGACCTATGTCTTAAAAACACTAAATGTTTCTTCTCAATACTATAGCGTTTAAACTAGCGACAAAATAGTATTGATGAACAATACACTCCTTCCTTATCGTTGCGTTGCGTATCCTATAAATTTATAGATACTTTATTACTTATTGAATGTGATATAATTTTCAGGAGGCCTAAAAAAAACTAAATCTTAAAAAAAGTGCGCACAAATCCCTACCCAGTATACATTTTAAACATTATAATAATCCATTACCGAAATCGTTGTTAAATTACATTAATTAACTACTACAGTATTAGTTCTAGCTAATTAAATAAATATACTAACAAAAGGAACCTGTTACCCAATGTTTCCCGTTTTAACCCTATTAATAAAAAAACACGGGATTTCAGGGAAAACAAATAATATAATAGCACTGTAGTGTAAAACATATTATACAAATGTATATACAGCCACTTATACACTATACAGCCCAAAAATAAAAAAAGTACTTTATTTTTCTTTACCCATTTGTTGACAGAGTAGACAGCTATATTTGTTTTCATGAATATCTGACTATCTTGATATCTAGTTTAAATAATATTCTAAAATGTAAAAATTTCTAAAATAGGCTCCTTTACTTTAATATTTAATCACTGATATGAAAATAAAGAGCTACTGTAAATATATTTCACTTAACTATTATATCATCAGCTGGCGATTCGTCTATTCGCTTATGCTCGGGTATTCAAATAGTATTATGTGTTGAAATCATTGTTCCGCTCTTCCATAAGGTCAAAAAGGTTCCATTACATAAGGTCCAAAGTGTCAAATGCCCGGGGTTATCACTTATATGAAATTGTTTTGCTGTCAAGGTCACACACAACACAAACACAAGCTCAAGGAGCAGTTCTGTGAGAGTTACCGGTACATTCGAAGCGGACGAAGATCAAGGAGAGAAAGAGAGGGAGATAAAAAAAACAAAACAGAAATATAATTACAATAAAATCAAAAGGAAATAAAACGAAAATAGAAGTAGAAAAACCAGTTCAATGCTGTTAGTAATGACAAAAGAGCCGGGAGCTAATGAGACCAGCCTTGACTGCGGACCAATCTCTGTGACAGAAGTATGTTATTAAGGGTCATATTCCTGAGTCGTGACCGGTGACAGGGCCCCTGTGACTCAGCTACTACGGTCATTTGTTAATCTTAAAACCTTCTCAAAGAGCTCTGCTGATCTCACCGCAGCCCTCCAGCCACAACCTATTGACACCATCTATTGTGTTCGATCAAACCGGATACATTTTACGGCTACGAATTACTAAATTTCTTTGCTTTATCGAACCTGTGTCCATTTCGTCCAAAATAAAAAAAAAAACTGATGATTCCTGATACGTAACGTGATTGATAATAATTGATTCACAACTGTGACTAGCGTCTCAACTAGCAAATGACATAATAAAATGGCATGTCTGACACGCAGGCAGAGGACCATAAGTTATACCCATGAGATTAGTTTGAAGATATTTTATTGTATTAATTTAGAACGTTTCGTTGAATAAATTACTGATTACAAAATGTTTAGTGTGGTAAACTTAAAATCCGCATCAATGTTCTCACTCATACCATATATACAATTCTTTATTCACTCGCTCATTCATACAATATTTACAAACAGCCCAGAGACCTCCCAAATCCACATTGCTGTCACCTCCCTCGCATGCGAAAGAGGAAGCGGAGTCTTCCACGATCCTCCATAGCTGCCTCACCGTAGACGAGCCAATAGGCCTGCGCGAGAGCCAAATACACTCGGGGCATGATTGGAGAAACTGGCCACTGACAGGACTCCCACTGTCACGTATTTACAACAGGTCACAAGGCCACTGCCACTTAATTCTCCGAGGAGGATTATAGGGACGTGTGACGTAGTGTAATGTCTTATCTAAGGGATTAGGGTGCATTCAAAAGGGGTGTATTCAAACCAATCCAACCAGGTTTCAATGGAATTTTATGAGCTTGGAAGAGATGTTTTCACGAATGTAGGGTATATTAAGATCGTTTTAAAGGGATTTTTAGGCTAATGTGAAGGGTATTATTTGGTACGTAAAATCGATCACCTTTGATTAAAAGTCGTAGAGCTTCTTTTTGAAAAATCTGTACTGTCTATGCAATCGTAAATTTCGGCTCCATGGCAGTGAAGTGAAATAGACGTGCTATAGTATATGTTATTTGAAGTATATGGTGAATTGACTAGAACCTTTGTGATAGATAAAGAATGTTGTGATATGTTAATAAAGCAAATCAATTAAAGCGATAATCTAGATCAGTGGTTCTCAACGTTTTGACCTTTTCGTCCACTTCCAGGTTCTTAATTCAATCGCCCTTGACCACGTGAACATTAATTTTTACTGTTGTTGATAGAATACACTAAAAAAAAAATAAACCATGATATGAAAGTTAAATTTAACAACATAGAATCGAGAATCATATTAAATAAATACAAGAAACTGGTTCTATTTTTCTTAACAGTTATTAGTAGTAATTTTATTAAATGTTTTATTTTTACTTACTGTGTGTCAAGCATGGACAGTTCTAGTCATGATGCAGTTTGTCATGAAGGCGTCTGTACTCATGTTATCCGACCCTTCGCCTTTTCTGAGCACTTGTTTTTAGAACCGGACCGCGCTTAGCATTTACTTCACCGCTCATGACGCGCTGTAATCAAGTAAGGAATACTTTCAACAAACAGGGGCTAAAAAGAGCAATGGAAATAAACAATTTAGGCAGAGAAGAGCTGACGGGCGAAATGGAGAAAACAGACAAGCTCAACCGACTATACAAACCGAGCCGGACAACACACAACATTTACTTAATCCTGATAACAAAGCCAGCGGTGATTACTTTCAGATCCCCTGCTAGAATAAATTTTGCCTTTTGACCTGAATTCCTAGGCGCTAACGTTAAGAGGTCAAATAGTCATTTTTTTCCTATCTGAAAATTATATATAGTCTATTGGCACGTCAATCAATTGATTGTGCAATCAAAAGTATACGTTTGCAAATGCATATATATTAGAATATCAATCACAAAACATGAGTTAATCCACTTGAAATTAAAAGTATCTTGGAATAACTTGTTTGTAGGGCAAAATACATTAACAGGAAACATTGATGGAGTTTCATCAAGCTTTAATCTCTCACGATTTTCTTTTCATCTCAGGTTTGTTGATATACTATTTCATTTATATATATATATATAGTATGTGTTTTTCAATCTTTTTATTTCGTAATTTTTGTAAATTATATCTCATGACATTCCAACTGTTAAAGTTCAGTCGTTTACATTTTTACTGTGTATGTTTCTTAAAATTTTTCTTTAAAAGACACAAAATTGTATATATCTTGTTCCCTTTAATGTAATTATACATTCTTTGTTTTATTGCTGTAGTCCTTGATTATGATTGAACGGGCGAGATGTTGAGTATTTTATGATATCCTTTGTCAATAAAAGACATACGTGGCAAGGCCACTGATCCATTGATAAACTAGTTTATTTTATTCTGTTGTATAGATAATTTTGTGTCAGCCTAGCTTAGTCAGAAGTGAATGTAACCCAAATCACAGCCATTGTTACATGAGAGAAGATATGTCCAAATCCGCTAGGGTAAAAGCTGAAACCTCATCACGAGATATGAAAAACCACTACATTTCCATTAACCCAAAGCCGGGAGGAGTATGACCCCGTACGGTAGCAGCATACGGTAGGCATTAGGAAATTTACAGGAATCCGGGACGTCGAAATATCATAGGATGCCATTATTCAGGTGGGATTGATGGAATTACGTGGCCACTGGGACCCGGGTGCGGTGGTCACGTCCATGGGTAATGTTTCCACGATCCAAGGCATTTCCCCGGCCGGGGAATGTTCGGTGTAATTCGGGGGCTCATCATGTCGGCCTAAACTAGTGTCGAGAGCTAGTACTTTATATATATGGAAATAACTCCACGTTCGTCTCACGTTTCTCTTCTATCTGCCATTTATATAAACTGTTAATATTGCGCGTTGGGGGACGAGGGCGATAATAGAAAGTAAAATCCGTCCTTTTATGTAATATGCCGAACGGTAGGCAGTAATGTAAACACACTACCAACGGCGCTGCTTCTGAAAATTGGAGGGAGGGGGTATAAAACCTGTGTATCCCACCACAACATCCTGCAACGTGGAAAACAAGAGTGTTGTAGTTATGAATACAAGTCATGATTTACCTCGTAAGTCAGAACTAATTGACCAAAAATATGCCGAATAAAAAAAAAATTGAAATCGTTATGTGACCTCGGTTTAACTAGTTATTTTACTATTTATTCTACGCGAAAAACAAATTTCTACAGAAAAAAAGGGTTTAGAGTCTCCGAATGTTTTTCTTTATTTGTACGTTTTAACTATTCAGAATTCTTCAAGACTATGAATGATATCGTCAATACACATACAAACTAACGAACATGAAAAATCCATTTTAAAAATAAGTTAAAAAGTGATAACTTCAGACCTGCAAGGTAGAAAATCGAAAATAGGGGTTTTGTCCTAATCCTATTCGCAAGTTTGCATTTGTATTAGCAATCATTCAAACTCATAGTTTCACTCTTTTATTATTCCATACTGAATTGGTAACTTCTACAATTGTAAAATCATAAATCAGCCAGTGTGATATTGAACGCTTCTAGGTTTCTGGCGTTGACTCTCAACACCATATTGTTATATTTCATTTCATTTCGATTTACCACCCTAAAAGTTCTCTTGACCATAGGGTCTCCTTTATAATCAGAACATTAAATTTTAAATAGTTTCTGAGCTTTGTCTTGAGTCTTGACGATCGTACCCGCTGAAAATTTTTGCACAGCTTATGTAAAATATGATATTTGTAAAGAACAAAAGGAGATTAAGGCTGTATTATGAGTTCGTAAAAGGAAATCCCTATTAATCACCAGGGAAATGTACTTTTCTCCACAAAAAAAAAAACTCAAGTAGTTGTTGAGTACATATACGAACAACTTACAGTTTATGTTAATAATCTGGCTAGTGCTTTGAATTTGACAGCTAAGAAGACCGTAAAAGCCTGTATTGTTATATTAGATCAATCCACTTCAACTTAATGTAGAATGGCTGTCTATAGTCTGGCAACATTTTCTAAAAAGAGTGTAGACTACAAATGAGTGAGTGCCTGCTTTTTAAGGTGGGAACAGAACCCTCTCACTTTGGTAAAAAGGTGGTGAAAAACGATGAATGCTATAATTAAACTTGTTTGAAGGCTTTGTCGCAATAGTTTTACGACGAAATTTCCATTTAAGATATCTTTTTCGATTCTCCTCTTAAATAGCGCTTATCTTAAGCCGACGTATATAAGTAGTTCGCAGTAGACGTCCATAGTTAAAATTGGAAATTATGTCCTGAGTAAAATAACCGAAGATGGGATAATTATCGGCTTGCGGAGTCATCTAAGAGCCCATGCGGGGGGGCATTAAGCGTCGTGGCCATTATCGGGAGCTCGTAAAGAACGTCAGCGGTCAGGAGGCTACGTACGGTGACAGAGCACACAAGCACGGAGCCGAAGATGATGTCTTCCAGGGTATGATACCCGTCTGGATAATGACTAGCTCCCGATCTAGTGGAGGGTAATACCGCTACTGATGACCGTGAGTCTTGTCATTCCGACACGAGGCTCTGTCCAGTTCCGATGGACTGGTTCTCCTGTAGTAGAACAGTAATAACATTCGTAAAATTATTTTACAACCGAACAGCAGAAAAATGTAATTTGATAAATATCGTACTACAAAGACATATAAACATCTTCCCCTGACATTGTACTTGTATAAATGTAAAAGGAAACTTCAAAATCTCCATTATCCATTCAACATTAATTTTGATTAATTCTTATTGGAATATTGATAAAAAATTGTTTCTTTTGTATTATCCTTAGGTTTTTACAAGAGTGAGAAAAAATCTATCTGTGTTGCTGCAGATTTCTCTCAGTTGTGAGCTCTTAATAGGATGAGTTTTGTGATAAGTGCTAGTTTTATCAGAATTGAATACCTGGTTTTGTACAACTCTAAATGCCCCTTATTACGTCAGCAACAAAACCCTTCATAACGATCTTAATATACCCTATATTCTTGAACTCATCCCTTCCAAATTTATGAAATTCCATAGTACCCTATCCAACCCCCCTAAACCCGTAGCACAGTCATTGCACTGCACCACTCATCCCTATAATCCTCCTCGGAGACTGAAACGGCAGTGGCTTCGTGACCTGCTATAGATTCGTGACAGTGGGAGTCCTGGCAATGGTCAGTTTCTCCAATCATGTCCTGAGCGTCTGTGGCTCTCGCGATCTTCGTCAGCCTCTACTGGCTTATGTCCGGTGACGCGGCTGACGGAGGCGCTTAGGGGACTTCCTAAAACTCCGCTTCCTCTTTCATATGCGAGGGAGGTGACAAAAATATGTGGATTTGGGAGGCCTCTGGGTTGTCTGTAAATATTGTATGAATGAGAGCATTTATCTCAATTACTTATTGCCTAATCAGGCAGATTGTAATTTTAGCACAGTAAAGAAGTTTGCACAACTCTCAGTGATTTGCCTGAAATTGAAAATTCAAATAATGGATTTGGTATCCAGAGCTAATTTTCCATTTCTTTGTCAATTGTCTAACTCCCACGTCGTTCTATTACTGGCTTTAAATTCATTTAAATACAGACTTTTATTTTGCTTTTGTCCTGATAATAGGATGAACTTGTGTACAATGTTGAATAAAGTAGACAAACAATAGTTGGTTCACAAACAAAATATTGCAAAACACTAATAAGGAACGTTTATATTTGGTTAAAGGAGAGATCAACTTAAATCCGAAGCCGGCCATGAACACAAAATTATATACTAGTTCCCTAAAAATTATGCACTTGGTGTACCACCGAGATTTTGGGTGGCTTTTGTGGAGCCCAGGTTAAGTACTTATAGACTCTACTAGACTAAGTATACCAAGACCACAGGAATTGATGATCACTTGGTTTTACGCCTACAGAAAACTAAAAAAACAATCAACTATAAACCCAGAACCGAGAAACGAAGTAATTGCTTGTGAGGTTTTGACCTGTGTGGTGGAAAAGACTAACTGTAGGATTAAGGAGTCGAAATCGCTTGATGAAGTTGTGGGAATGTCTAATCGCCGGATCCCCCAAGATTCGTACTAGCCTGATGAGAAGTACCTCATTCCATGTTGGCTGGATTTCACCTGTCGTTAGCTACCGCTGCCTCGCGCTGTTGAGCACTCGCCATGTGGTCCTCGCCTGGGGGGGCAGCGAACCCCTCCCCCCCTCAATCGACGCTGATGGCTGAGAACGAGAACACCTCTAACTGGGTAGCGCATCCATCAGCGGGCAATCGCCAGATCCGCTGTTTGTTCCTCGTGTGCGGTTGGATCGAGGTGGCGAGTGAGAGCCCTGGAGAAAATGTGCTCAAGACTTTGGGGGGGGGGCTATTTATACGTGTCCTCTAGGAAAATATGAGGGGACGGCTATCTGTGGGCCAATTGCCTGGGGCGATAAGGCCAGCCAGCCCCGGGCATAAATCATTGCGGCCCCCGTCTCTAATAGGCCGTAGTCCATCCACCCCCTTCCAGTTCCAGCTATCCTCATTACGGTGTAGGATAACTGTCTCATTCCTCCACTTCCGAGCAGTCTGATACAGTACCACTGGTTGAGGAATATGGGTTAAACTAACAAATGATGGATTGGAAATTCAGGTTGAAACAACACACAAGAAAAATCAAAGTACCCACCAAGCAAGCATATTATTGAAGCAGCTCACAACAACAAGTATTTACACAATTTATAATTTCAGCTAAAAAACAAATAACTAAACACTGTAATTGAAAACGTTGCAATAATTAGTGCTGAACATTTAGCAAATGCAAAATTAGGTTCATTTATAAATAGTATACTGCATACAAAAAACACCGAAAGCTCATCAAAAAATTAGCCAAATGGTATCGTTGGTGTTGTGCTGTCGGTGTGGAGTGTGGATATTAAGAAATAAAACTCTTTCTGCCTCTCCACAGCTTTATTCTTCTCGAATGTTTTCAAAGTCGTGTCATTCTAAGTGGTTCGAACTTTAGACCAAATGGAATTGATTTAAAATCTACGAAAAACTAAAGATTAAAACTGTTGGATAAATTGAATTTAATCATAAGTATGGATAAATTGTTACATACAAATTAATAATGCATACACAACGACGTTACAAACAAATTGTAATTTAAAATAAAATATTAAAAAAAAAAAAAGAAAGCCAGGCGTCGTTTGATATCCAATCTGGCTATAGTCAACACGATCACTTGAGAATGACTTGCTTCGAAAACGTTAAGTAGGAATCTAATCATACTACTTATTCACCAATCAAAGATTTTAAATAGTACACTTCATTAAAATTTTGCAAGCGTTTTGGAAGTTTGTACGATATTCATTGGCTTTGAAGATGATAGATCAATCATCGATTGAAACTCATAACTGGAAATAAGCTTGTCTACGTGGTTATGCTCCATAATGTCGGACAAGAACACGGTTTACGCGCATTATAAATTCTAAATTATGAGACTAATTTCAGAATATATTCTGGAATAGATGGATAGTTGCTTCAAAACTTAGTCACTAATTAGTATATTTCTCATTAATAAGTATAAATACATGGATATGATTTAACCATGTGTTAATCAACTCATTGACCGTTATTGTTCACTATAATTTAAATCTGGATGTGGTAAATATTTTTCGAAACTAAAGTCAACAAGATATTAATGTTTTACCAGATTAATGATTTAATAAAAAAATAATTTCTACATTAACATTTATAAAAACTAAACTTGGGACATTTATAAAATATTTTGATATTCTACCTGAGCTAAACATTATGAGTAGAAGCCCAGTTTTCACTCCTGAAATGTTTCGAGCATGTTGGGAAATGATAGCTAAGTCGGAAGAACACCTGGCCGGAGAGTAGCAGGGCCCGTGTAATTATTATTAAAAAAATATTCACTAGACCTTACTAATTTTTCTGTTTAAAAACCGGTTTAGTTTAATGTATTTGCATTTAAAATATTAAAAGTTCACGAGAAACAAAATAAACTAAAATTTCACGTGGTGATTCTTATATTTTCTGTAGCTATGCTACATTTTAATTATTATATGTAGTTATAAAACTGCTAAACTTATATACTGCAAGCTTTTTGAAATTGGAAGGTGATATGACTCACTATCCAGGATGATTGTAGACTAAAACTAACTTAACCTAAGTATCTCGTGATTGAGATAAGCAATATCTTTAAGTACAGATAGCTATATTGATAAATTATACGATATGAAGAAAATTTCATGATTCAGCTGCCAAGCTTTTTGACATATGCCTTGTTGATATTTATTTATGCTTTGGTAAAAATAGCCTGGCAATTCCAACGTATTTTATTGGTGTCATCTTGTGAAACTTTTACATGCAGTTAGAATTAATTTCTAGATTTATTCTTGAGTATAGCGTTCGTCAGTTTACATACTGTTAACCACTAACGTCACAATTATGCAGCCATTAGCAATTCGGATGATGTATGTTATTGTTAATTCGCCGTTGAGCCCAGACAGCGCAGGGCTCTGAGCAAAGAGGGGAAAACTGCCTAAAGGGCATAAATAATCCTTAAGGGCCCGTGGGAGGCCCCGGGGAGCAGTTTTAATATGTCACAAGTCATGAGGCGGTCTTGTTATTCTTCTCGAGTTCTCTAGTTCTCCGAGCCGGCATTTCGAGACCGCGGGACCCGGGTCACACCTAAACTGACATTTCCAACATGGTTGCTTCGATGCGTCAATTACAGGGAAGCGATACCCCCCCCCCCTCCCACCAGCGTCACTCAGACGAAACGACCGCAATACACACACACAGGTCGTATAACTACCCCCAAACGTGAATTAAAATGACTCAACAAATGGCCCTCACCCCGACACATCTGTTTCAATTTCCACATCCCCTAACTGGCCTCTCCCCGTGTCAATAAAACCCTTTTAACCTCTTCCATAAACTGGGCGACTGTTAGCACCACTAGTGCTTAGTTATAGGCTTGGCACCTCTACCTCTATGCCTCTTCACCTCACTGTAATTTAGTGTAGTTGAGCAGCAAACATTTCGAGAAAAAATAACAATCTTTCAACACCCTTCATCTATCTGTTAAATCAAAATCCATTACTGGTCCGGCGTTGAAGCAACATATTTGAGACCTGAGATCCCAAAACATCTTGGAAAATACAAAACGGCTATATTGCCATCTCCTTTCAAAGGTATTGAGTAGCCCTTTGTCAGTTATCATACTGTTGGATAGTGTCTTCACAATTATATAGTCATTAGAAATTCAGATGAATTATGTTATTGTTAATTCCGATTTTCATTATTTGTTATTGTTAATTTCTTCCACAAACTGGGCAAACCGTGCTTAGCTATAGGCTTGGAATCTCTATCTGAATGCCGTTCCTGTTAACTATAATATATGTAATTCAATGTCGTAAGCAGTAAACATTTGAAAAAAATTCCTTGAAAAATTTAAATAGATTATATTTTTGTCTCCTTTGAAACGATTTGGTGATTTTTCTGGGTTTGAATGTGACTAACAGAATAAATTATAATAGCCCAAGGTACAGGCCCCTTTTTTTTAAAAATTATCAACTCTGGTCTAAAACGAAGTGAATAGCTTCATTTTAATGTGTCAGTAAAAGGGTGATCATAAAATTGACATGTCTTGTAAAATTATCTTACGATTCAAAGCAAAGTGTTGATCATATTTTTTTCATACACCATTAAATTGACGTCGCGATTTCCAGATTGAAAACTCTCCATTTCCGAGAATTCTTAAATATTAATAATTTGAATAAAAGGGGTCGATGACTGCCCTGGAGTATAATTTGGCTAGGCTACAATCAACAAAGCTCAGAAGTAGACTGTCCTTTTCAATAAATTTGATGTTTTTTCTAATATTAAGAAGCTTATTAATTATTATTAATTTTTGGAGTCAACAATTGATATGTCATTTGAAATGATATAATTTTTTTAATATTTATATAGATCATTTATGGTATTATTTCTTCTGTTTCATCATCAATTATCTATAAAATATATATCAAGACCATTAGTCCCTCGATCAGTTTGTTTAATTATTTTTTTATCACAGTTGCTGTACGCATGGAACATACGTCGTCTCGACAAGAAATGTACGACTGCATCTTGCCTAGAACCCTGGGTCTAGGGTTAATGTTGTGAGGTCATATCTCATAAATGTCGCTCTAATCTAATGTGAAATGGAATGACAATACAAATGAACATTAAGACAATGCTTGATGCTAGAGTGGCGAACGTTCAAAGTGGCGTTAGGATGTGCTGTAACACTGTAATAATTTAGGGCGCTCACAAATCATACTGGGAGGGCCTTTGGGTACACCATCTGCCCTGTGCTCGTTTCAGCTGTTCTACACTCATATCTCTTTTGTGCTATCTATTCTTCCGCATATTTCTCGATTTTACATGCTAGAACTTCCAGCTTATGTAAGCTATATATACATATATATAACCAGAAATTTAGTTTTCGGTGATGGTTTAAAGTCTTTCTTTTAAAATGATCATTTTTACTTGAAGGTGAATTGAATTGAATTGAATTTTACTACAGAACAAACCTTACGATGAGAGAAAGACAGAGAGAGAGAGAGAGAGAGAGAGATAGATAGAGAGAGAGAGAGAGAGAGAGAGAGAGAGAGAGAGAGAGAGAGAGAGAGAGAGAGAGAGAGAGAGAGAGAGAGAGAGAGAGAATCTCTTTATGATTTGATTTTACATAAGAAAATAACATATAATTCCCAGAAGCCAGGCGTGTGTTTTTAAACTAAAAATAAAATCATAAAATTGATGCAATATAAAAATATCCACTAATGTATGATATACGTTTGAACCATGCCTTGTAATGTAAAATTAAAATTAATATTAAAGGGAGTAAAGGTTGGCTAGGGTAAGGGTAGCCATATTAAGCCAGGGCACGTAATAAACCCTTTTGGGAAGAATATCCGGAAAGGTCGCAAATATGTCCCCAGGGGCCCTTTATGATGGTCCATAAAGACAAATTGGGGTGACATGTAATAACCTTTAAGTGACCATTGTAAAGTTAGGGCGGTCCTCCTGAAAAGTGTTCGGTATCCCGACTTTTCCCTAAGCTGGGTCGAATAGAGCGAGAAACTCATATTCCTCAAAGCATAAGGGTCATAAAGAAAGGCCTCCTTTCTGGAGAAGGAGTGGGTCAAAGAGTCTGAGAACGCAGTCTATTGGGAAGACAAAAATGTGACATTATTCATTTTAGCTAAAACTTCAACCGATAATTTGACCATATTCTGATTATGTTTTTTTTTTAATTGATTTCAGACTTGTTCAAAGCTATTAATTCCAATCATTCCATATTTATTTGTTACCATCGACCATACTCTACAGAAGATTAGTTAAAACCCATTGAATACTTGTTCACATTATTTATTTATTTATTAAATAAATGCTTCACTATAGAGAATTCCACTAATGTAGTCCACGACCAATACACACCTCCTGCAGTGGCAGGCAATCTTAATGCTGCCCAGACGATAATCCATCACGCGGAGGACACTCCATTGAAATATTAGCAAGGATCTGAGGAGGGGGGAGGGGGGGGGGGGCTCAGTGTAAATTGTTTACCCTCCAGCTCCCGGTATCGTTATTAAGTTGTACTCTCAGTGATGGATAACCTAATCTCTGTTGACATACGCCTTTGTCAATGGGGAGGAGGTGGGGAGGCGAGATAGGTTCGCGGACCCTCCCCATGAGAAATTATGACAGATAACCAACCCCTTAACATATTTCATCTCCTTCAATTAACTTCGGCCTCTCCCTCTTGGAGCTCTTAAGGAACTCTTCAGAGGGAAAAGTTTTAAAATGTGCTTCTTCATTCTTCCAACTGCCTTCTACTGGGGACCACTCTTGTACTACTCTCACCCTCAAAAAAAAAAAATTATAGCTTAAATGGACCTAAGATTTTAATCTATGGTATCATAAAAAACCTTTTTAACGTCAATAACAAAGAACTAGAGAACCAATTTCGATTAAACCTACATCAAATGGTAAAAATATCTAACTAGGTCTGATTCTAGGAGAAACAAACATTAAAAGCGGGTTAGGTTTTGTTTATTATTATGTCGCCGAAATCTTAATAATGGTTTATCTATTTTACTTAACTTTTTAAAACAACACAAAATGGTTTGTATAGCTCATCATTACCGATCTCTACCTCATAAGTTTAAAGTAGCAGTTTACACTAAATAAGTCAGTAAACACACTACCACAAATAACAATAGTTAATTGGTGGCCGATAGTGGTAAATTAACATCACAACCAACACTACAAAGATAGGTACATAATGTAGCACAAGAGAAGATAATTAATTTGGAAAATACCAAATAACTCGATAATATAATATAACACAACAATTAGAGACTTTTGATGTTTTATAATTATTTTTACAACATAAAGTCATTCTGGTGCCTAAATTCTATCCACCTTTTTTTTTTCTTTCTCAATTTACTCAAGTTCTAAATAATAGCCTGCAGTACAAATGCCTAGCATTTTTGCTTTAATCTGATTCTCTTCTCAAGGTAAAGTGTGACAACGTAATCAAATATGATGTACTGTTTGACTAAACAACTGATAATTAAACCACCCAAACATTTTGTAAGTCCCACGCACAGCAGAATGTCGCAAGTAGCCGATATAAAAACCCCACGCAAAAACTTAAGCGTCGTCAGCCTGACCATAATCAAAGCTACTTTTAATAGAGCAGAACTCCTCTTTCTTGCATGTTAATGTAGCTCATATTTATACATGTGACCATTTACGCGTGTTCGCTAATGTACTTGTCTGTTTGCAGAGCATCCGGTGCACAGTCCCCGGCTGTTCGTGCGAGTGCTTCACTCCGGGCAAGCTGCACATCAGGTACTGCGAAAACTGCTCGCACGGCTGGGTGCCTCATGGTGAGTCATAATTACATATTGTCTATATCTATTCATACCTGACTGCTCTTGCAAATATTTATTGTATTTATGAATTTATATTATGGCAGAAGTCACGGCAATAATTAAAATTAACTGAATCCATAGGATCAGAAACAAAGGAGTATTTTCTTTTAGGAAGAAATAAATGTTTCTTTTTTTCTTCTATATATTCTCTATGCTATTTGTTATTGGTTCTTAATTATTTACAAATTGCCTATGGTATGGGCAGGCTATATATTATTTCCTTAGATATAGTTAGGCTGTTAAGAACATATCTATATTTAGCCTGAATTGTGAATAATAATTATATCATAAACAAATTAAAGCACATATTTAGCCATAAAATAAAGATAATATAAGTTTCAAAGTAAGCTTTGGGTCGCCTTTTCAAGCGATAGGAAAATATATTAAACATCAATAAAGATATATTTTATATGTATATATAACTTCTTAAATTGAAAATAATATCATTTAAGTATAAAGTAAAAAAATACGCTCCACAAGGAAATACTTTACATGAACCAAATGTATTTAACAGCCTGATAATCACAAGGTAGGTAATTGCCCAGTTATCCAATCACTCGAATAGTTTGGTCACAGTGATTCAAATAAAAAAGGATTAAATTTCGAGTGATTTCTATTAGTGAATGCCGATGAATGATCATTGTGTTCGTCTATTATGGTTGCCGATTGACCTCGAACCCACATACGAGGCTAAAAAGACAAGAACTAAACAGACGCTTTGGACAACTGTACAGACTAAGGACATCCCATCTCTCAATAGAAAATAAATTACTAATCTACAAAGTTATAGCTAAGCCAATCTTGACGTACGGAATAGAGCTATGGGGGACAGCAAAAAAGTGGAACATCAAGCGTATCCTATCATTTCAATCAAAATTCCTGAGAAAAATAGTAAGTGCCCCTTATTACGTCAGCAACAAAACCCTTCATAACGATCTTAATATACCCTACATTCTTAAACTCATCCCTTACAAGTTCATAAAATTCCATAGTAACCTACCCAACACCCTAATCCCATAGCACAGTCATAAAACTGCACCGCCATCCCTATAATCCTCCTCTGAGACTGAAACGGCATTGGCCTCGGGACCTGCTCTAAATGCGTGGCAATGGGGGTTCTGGCAATGGCCAGTTTCTCCAATCATGTTCTGAGCGTCTGTGTCTCTCGCGCTCTTCGTCAGCCTCCACTGGCTCGTATCCGGTGACGTGCCTGAAGGAGGAGGGTGGTGGACTTCCCTAGACTCCGCTTCCTCTTCCGCATGTGAGGGAGGTGACAAACATGTGGATTTGGGAGGCCTCTGGGCTGTTTGTAAATGTTGTATGAATGACCGAGCGAATGATAAATTGTAAATGTGGTATGAATAAGAACATTTATCTCATTTACTTATTGCCTAATAAGGCAGATAGTAATTATATTTTTTTTTTTTAACTACTATTTATTCTGGAAACAAGCTGATATTTTTTATTTATTTTTAAATATCCGTTATGATTTATCCAGACCCCTAAGACGTGTGTTCTCGTCTTTTCTTAATTCTCTCATCCAAAACAATTGGAATTATTGATGTGAATTTCCTATTTGGTTTTATCGTACGTTTAGCTTTCTCGTCACTCTAATCTTACTTCGAAAGTGCATTGAGATATGCACTTTGGTGTCAGATTAGCTTCTTCAATCATCCTGCATGACAGAACTCCCATTTGTGATGTCCTAAAGAAATACTCGGTACCAAAATTTAGGAACCGCAAAAAAAAAAATGAAGTGCTTTTTGGAATGATGATCCCTAAGCAACTATAATTCGTACTACGGCTTAAGGATCCAAACTAAATTGTGTCACTATATTACTATAACGGTCTAACTAATATTTCCATATATCATCTCAAAGTCAACCCCCTGACAAAAAAGTTCATTTTATTTTCTTGTTAGTGAATGTGCTATATTACACGGGTCCTAAATCCGGGGTCCAAATCAGAGCTACCAGGGGGTAGTTTCGAGCACCATTTCTTCACTCGGCGAATGAGCTCTTCCGTATCTCTGACGGAACGTGATTAAATTAAAGGCGGCTCCTGTTTAAGAACAGGGAGAAAAAAAATAAAAATAAAAGCAGAAAAAGCAGAGGCGAGAGCCCGAGGCGGTATAAATTCGCCGGCCCTAGGATATGCAAGTCTAATGAAGTGGGCCTTGCATTACCTCCGAAGAGGTAGGGCCTATGAATATATATCGCCTGATCGATACGGCCCATCTCAATGGTTCCCAACACACACACCCCCTCGCTGGACTATTGTTCTTATTCTATATAGAACCTTTTTTTTTTCCGACGGTAGTTTACAATTAAGTAGACGCTGGATTAAATGAATCGATTCTCGCAGAAACACCACAGGCCCTGAAACTTTTATAAAATTTAAAAAAAATTACACTTCTCCGAAATATATATCTTCTTTCAGGGAAATTCCAGAAGTAATGGACGGTTCTAAACCTAGTATGGATTCATCAAATATTCATTAATGATAAGGGTTCGGAGGAAACAAATCCCTCACTCCATGTAGTTATCAGGTTTTTCCAATAGAATAAATTTTCAACTCTTTTTCTACTACTTCAGTTAAGGGTAAAAATCAACAAATCTGATCAAAATATATTTTTGTTTAACAAATGTTATTAAAATAATAATTATATTATAATAAATTATAACAATAGTAATTAAAAAGTAATTATTTTAAGCATATTAAAGGGGGAGGGAATAAAAATCCCTCTCTCCATGTATTTGTCTGCATTCACCTATCCTACCTTTGTAAAAATTGTTACTCGCCACGAAGCATTGATCAATTGAATATCCAGAAAATATCAAGTCAATTCAATATTATTCTTAACCAAATAATAAGAAGTCGAATCATTCAAGTTTCAATGTTTAAACAAATTTATTGCATGCAAAAATCCAAGGCTTACTCTTCTTTAACACATACTAAATAATTTAATCAAAAATAATTAACTGACTCCGTGAAATACTTAATTTGATTTTTATAAGTTTTAAGTCACTGAACATCGCCATTCCAACGAAACTTTATTTTTTGGAATATCTTTGAAATTATTTTTACCTACGCGTCTCTAATGCTTCTTTAATCAAATCGAAAAAAATCAAAATTTTAAATCTTAAGTAATTTCTGATCCGTGACATGAGAATCTTAGAAGCTGGAGGAACACATATTTTTAACATTTAATATTTTTTCATAAATCTCACGTTCATATTTTAACTTTTTTCTAATAAAAAGTAATGTGTGTTTTTTAGGCTATAGTTTAGTCGCTAATTTGTATGTCCCTCTAAATTAGAATTGAACGTGCCATATCAAACAAAACATTTATTTTACTAAATTCCCTCTGTGGCTTTACAGGCTGCATTTTGATAGAAGCATAACACTTTATTTCATTCTGTTGTAGAACGTGGCTCTAAAGCATAAATTCAGAACGATGGAATCATATTTAACATACGACACACCAAACAGTATCAGAGATATAATAATAACAGATAATAGCAATGACACGATCAATGTCGAACGTATGGAGTCATAGCCTCATAGTTGTGTGTCAGAGGCGTTCGTACGTAACCTGTTATAAATATTTCTTTCGTCCCGGCCCGGAGGCGGGGGTAGTCATGCGTTGAGACAAGTGTCCCTTGGGTGGGGCAGAGTAAACAGCTCTGACACACCTTCAGGCGTCCAGAGCGACCGTGACAACGCCGAGAAAAAAAAAACTCTTCGTCGCCAGCGGAACGGTCCTGTCCGAACCTCTTTGGGGTATTGGCACAAGGACGGAAAAAATGTCTTGCGTCAAACTGCAGTGGTGCTCTTTGTGTACTCCTGCCGAAACTATTGGTTATAGGATGATGGTTGTGGCATCTTACTTCGAAGGTTGAAGAAACAAGTATATTTTTCAGGGTGTCGTAGTCAGATGAAAAAAGACAATTAGCTAAAAATAATAATTTTATACTCATGTTAATTATTCCTTGTAATTTTGTAGCTATTGAGAAATAGTGTATAGATAAACTTTTTTCCATCATACCTTGAGAAATTGACTTTTTTTTTTATCCTGCTAAGCTCGTAGACTCACAGCTAACTCAGTGATTAGCAAATCAAAGATGATTAAAGGTTCAACTGCTTGGAGTATAAGGTAAATACTTAATGCATTAGACAAAAAAAGGATCTCATGTTTTTGAAATATTCTCCCTCCTTTCGGTTTGGCTTTGCATACAAAAGAGATTCTAGGCAATCGTATTTTCTCTGTCAGTCTGCAAGAATTGTGTGTATTAATATATGAGTATTTTACATAGCTTTCATAGATTTTCGCTTTGAGATTTCCATCAAACGAACATTTATAAAATGGATTAAAATGTTTGTTGGATGGCGTTTGTAAAAATGCATTGTCTTTCATTGAGTGAGCTTTTAATCCTAAAATAACTACGCCTAGCCTCAAATTATTTACCAAACACTTTTCGTCTAACGTAATAGAGGTGACGTAAAACATTACATGTTGTTTAGACACTTTTTAACAACGTTTAACAACTTATGCTGTAAAGAAATTTTATACGGACTTATTAGTAACAAATTGTTGAGGAAATTGATCTTGATTAATGCCCCTGCTCTGCAGAAACATATCACTCTTTCGGATCAAAAAAGCAATAAACCTAATATCTTTGAAATTGCAACGAATGTGTCCGTATGATTTCTTTGTTTAAGAATGTATCATAGAGACCACTTTTTTGTTGTTTTGGAAGGAATAGGAATAATACAATTGAATTTGAATTTCCAGGATATGTGTCTTCACGATGAACTTACTCAATAAGAATTGTTCAAATGGCCTAAAAATGGAATAATGTGAATTGAAATTTGTTTATTGGGCTGTTCAAGCTATAGTCTCCGATTCGGTACCCTCCTAAATATGTTAAACATGTTATTACATCACCACTTTTCAAGTATCAATTCCTAAAAAAATTATAAATTTAAGTTGTTCGACTAATTTATTTTTGTATTGACGCTGGGTGGTAGCTAAGTACTGTAGATAATCCCTTCTTTACATTCCCTTACAAAGCCCACAAAAAGAGAACTGACCGTCTTTCAACAAATTAATCAATAGCCTCTCCGAACAAACACACTACCTGCCCATCCGCTCCGTCGTATGAGAACCGCAGTAAAACTTTCATCTATTTTGACTGCCACCTCACGTAGGGGCAATAAAAACCGAGTGGAAATAA
The DNA here is from genome assembly GCA_930367205.1 of Acanthosoma haemorrhoidale. Classification (NCBI taxonomy): domain Eukaryota; kingdom Metazoa; phylum Arthropoda; class Insecta; order Hemiptera; family Acanthosomatidae; genus Acanthosoma; species Acanthosoma haemorrhoidale. Next base: position 79,103,259 of record OV884015.1, on the reverse strand, counting down.
AACAAAAAAGAAAATGAAAACTTTAGCCCCGGGTCAAGACGGAAAGGGGGGGGGGGATGAAAAAGAGAAAAAAATGTTTATTCCAATTCGATAGGGGTCATCTTGTCACCCCGCCAGAGATGCCCATGGTGTTTATGAATAATGTAGGCAGGCCTGGAGGGTCCGAACGATTTATACCCCTCGTTCCAGGGTCCGGCCTTCCAGTAACCACTCCAGCTCGAGGCTTCGGCTCCAGCGGCACTGAATTAGGACGTTTATATTACACGTGAACGGTTCCATTGCTCTTGCTTGCGGCCTCGTAACGGTGTATATATAATGGCACCACTAACTTAAATTTTTAATGGCTCTCAAGGGGAGTCGACCACACCACTAAGTCCCATGAAATATTTTTGTATCAGTGTGGGGGCATTTGCGTGCTAGGAGTCGTGGGAATGTTTTCGTGGATCGGATATTTTCACTTATACACGCTTGGAGCATCGCAACCAAAATAAATTTATTTTATTTTTCTCAAGAATACGTTGAGTATATATTCAAGACAATCTTAGGGCTATAAACAATAATCCCTTCATTATTAAACATTCATTGTATCCGTTCTTATTCCTTTAGTTAAACATTGAACTCTAACGCGTAAAATTATGAAATAAATTACGTCCAATTTTTGTCTTCGCACAATTTACATATGCTTACGTCACTAAAGTCTTGGTCACGATTTAAGCCAAGATAAATTATTCTATTAAGGTTAACTCGATAGCAGTGGGTTCAGTTTAAGGAAATAACGTCATATTTTCTGCCTTCTAACAAGTTTTTTATGTCTTATTCACAACCTCTTTCAGCAACCTATGTTGTCATACTCATTTTTGAAAAGTAAGTCAGGCACCGCAACCATCAACAACTTTCTGAGCACTTCAGAATGACAGTATCAGTAGCGCTCAGAAAGCACTTGTGAATAAGCAATATTTCTAAGAAATATTCTATTTCTAATATTATTTCAAAACAAAGCAAATTTCTGGGGAGACAAAATCGGACGTTTACTTAATCTAAACCTACAACCAATAATCAAACCATAATACTTAAATGATTGGCAAAATAACATGTCAACATAAATACAAGTAGTTAAAATATACGATGTAAAACACAAGACTGCAGGACGACATGCCGATACCAACGCTAAACACAAAATTCAACAAGGCTTAACTGTGTGAAATTCTGCCAATCAGTTAAACATTCGAAAAATCCAGAACCTTTAGTATAAAATTGTTTGAAAAAATACTAACACTCCATTATAAGACTTTAATTATACCCTTCACTCCGGTGCCCACTTTCAATTATTTTGCTTGTCTCATTAAAAATAGACATAACAATTCCAAAACTAACAAAATTCGGTCATAACAATCCTCTCTCTCTTTTCTTTATCATACTTGTTAACTTACTTAACCTGACTACTTCTCCATATACGTTCTTGACACTTCCTTCCTTCACATATTTACCACTGGGCAATTCTGCCTCTAATACTACCTTAGATTATCAAACCTACACTTAGACTATTACAAAATACATAAATGTAACAATAATTGTTGATGAAGAATTAAAACCCCCCAAAAACGGTTATCTTGATTTAGCTTTGTATTGAAAAAACAGAAGACAAAATTGTATCACCTTTTATTATACAACAAATATTTTTGTGCAAAATTATTGTAATATCGTAACACTCCTGTTCACTAGGAGGGAGAATGAGTTATTAAATTTTAATACTAGTCTTTGAAATATTAGGTTCTATATCTAAAATATTTATATTAGGTGTACAATTTGTAATGCCAGATAAAATATGGATGCTTGGTTATGAATTGCTTGAGTAATTGGAGCGCCTGGACACAAGATAGTACACCCCGCAAGACAAGGTGTTAGAACATACCACAGGCCCGATTTAAACCTTAAAAAGTCTCAAATTCCAATTGAAATTGAAATCCGACGCAATCACTGGTAATGATAGATATCTTTTCTGCACTGATAGAAGAAAATTCTGCAGCAGTTGATTGATGCTGAAAAAATAAAACCCATATTAAGGTTTCGAATTTGCTGGTTTACGGAAATAATTTATATATTTCTTATTTCGGAATGTCCAGCCCGCTGCTTTAAATTGAGTATAATAGTATTACAGATTACTGTAATAGTTATTGTTAGTACTGTAATAGTATTACAGATTAACAACATCCTTTATTGTGATAAAATTACAATCTGCCTTATTGGGCAGTAAGTAATTGTGCTCAATGTTCTCATTTATACCATATTTACATAACTTACCATCATTTACTTCACTCACTCGCTAATTCATTCATTAGTTGAAAACAGCCCTGAGATCCCTAAAAATCCACATGGGTATCACTTCCCTCGCATGCGAAATCTTGGGTCGTCTCCAACGCTCTTCCGCCAATCGCATCACTGGATACGAGCAAGTGGAGGCTGATCGAGCCGCAGAGAGCGTAAGAGTCACAGGCACTCGGGGAAATATTAAGGTACAATTTTGAAAATTTTATGCATGGCCATGCTACAGTTATCCATGTAACAAAGTAAATGTTTTCTGAGTGTGGCTGTGTCGTCTTGGAAGTCTTTCGCTCAGTATCAGTATCATCGAAATATATTACCATCGAATCTCGAAAAAAAAAATGTCCTGAAAAAATCCCACTCTTGCTTATTTCCTTAAGTAATTGGCCGTTCATCGGTAATACCAGTGTGTTTCAAGGCCCCTGCATTAAAGAGATGACGGTCTGTCTGCGCGTACGGGAAAAAACAACAGGGGAAAAAACGCCGGATAGCCTGGAGGAGAGGAAAAAAAATTGTTTATACGGATGGTGGATAGGGGTGATGTTGTCACCGCGGTAGAAGGTACTTATGAAAAATGTAGCCCTTGAGGGGATTTATCGTGATGCGGTATGGCCGATCCCTAATAAAAAGACAACCCTTAGCTTTGCCCCCTTAAACTGCCCCCTGGGGGCCACCGCATAAACTATACCTCTTCTGATCTCACAGTCAAAGCAGGCCGCCTCGTGCGGCCAGAGATTTCACAATCCTGCACCTTGTTATTTCTACATTTTAATTAAACGGGATGCCCCTCATCACACACACACAAAATTTTGGGTTCTGTTTTCGATTCAAATCCTATCTATTTGCGATTTTACACTATGCATTTGCTCCAACTGTACGAAATGATTTACTTCAAGAATAAGCTGACGACATTATCATGCCAGACCAAACATATCCCGGTAACATGCTAGGCCTCTCAAAAGATTAAATACATATTATACTTCATGATCTACCGTTTCATCGATGACACTTTGATGAGACATGTATGCTAAAAGCCCCATTAAAATGTGTTGGTCGAATTTTAATAAAATCGTGCCAAAATTGGAAACCTTTAAGAAATCTCAAGCGCTAAGCGCAGTGACCCAAAAAGATTTCATTGGATAAAATAGGGATAATAATGAATAAACAGACTTAATAATAAAATAAAAAACAACACCTTCGCTTATACGGTTTTTTCATTTGGAGGTGCATTGCAGTATTTTCATATACATCCTTAATACCTTCTCATATTTTTATTAAACTCAACGTTCATAAAACATTCACCACAGCAGAGGCCATATTATTTTAGGTTGATATGAGGATAATCGTGCTTCTTTATAGCTCCTTGCAGACTTAGTCATAATCCATTCTAGTACTTGAGAAGAGCTGTTTACTTATATGTACCAGTAACTTTTCCGGGTCGCCACAATGAAACCAAGTACAGTTTTCTTCTTTCCCTCAGCTAATTCTAAATATTTTTGATATTTCGACAAAAGAAGGTGTGACACGGGTGAAGAGCGCGAGGAGACGCGTGCGGTGCCGAACGGACAGATGCGTGCTTACGCAGCTGTGCCGGAGAGATAGTCACTGATGAATAACCAATCTCCGTCACGAAACCAATCCCTTACCGTCCTACGTGGCTAATAGACATTTACCTGCCGATAGCCCGCTCTCTTTCAACCCACCCTTACACTCAGTTTCACTAATAACGGTTATAGCCACTAATGGTGATCGTAGTTTTCCGGTCCACCCCCCCCCCTATGGTCCCATGAGCCTTTACCTGTATTTACTGACAAATTGTTTGATTGGTAATTTTGTACGCTGGAGAAAACAGCAACCCCCCCGACTTTGTATGGTTGGTTAGTTGAGGTGGTCTAAAGGATATATTAGATTGAATTAGACAACCAATATTTCAAAATTTTATTTTAATTACACATAACTTTCAATATATTATACTTTATTATCTTCTTACTCTGACTTCTTTAACTGTATTGTTCATTATCATAGACAGTATGTTACTAATCATTATTTTTATTCAATAACAATCTTCCACAAAACTCACAAGAAAAATATTAGTACGAACCTTTCTTGGGAACAACAACATAAGACTGATGAAAAACTTTTCGGGATGGAAATTCTGGAAACAGAAGCAGAAAAGCTGAGTTGCTATATCAATATTATGACTGAGAAACCCAAAAATACTTCATCTGCACATTCCACCACCAAGGAAGAAAACAAGAGAACCAGAATGGTAGGGCTATCTGGTGTATGGCAGCCATCATATTGCGGGAACAAGCTTGGCAACACAGGACAGAATATTTCAGCGTTGTATCGTGTATTAATATATATAGATTGGGGGGTAATTATCCGAGCGAGTCGTAACGAACGATCGCCGGTTTGAGTTATTTGTAAAGCAACGGCTGAGTTATTGAGCATCCTCTCCATATGGTTAGTTCTCTGTATGAGTATAAGAAATATAATTAATGTATTTAATTTTTGATTTAATTTCAATTTTTGGCAGCAACCACACAACTGATTTGGTTGACATCAGCCAAGCACTAAACATAATCATGTCATCAAAGACATAGTTGTGTGCTCCCATTCTCTTTTCTCTTACATTTCAATATAAGATACGAAGTTCTGCAACATTGTATAGTGCACTACTGTGGGTCGGCTTGGTATAAATTGAAGAAACCGAAGAAGCAAACATGGAACAATTGCCTTCTGCTGGCAATGTTGGAACTTAAATTACTCGAAGGAAGCATATTTTGAGCGGAATAAACGAAAAGTCTACTGCCCACAAAGCTGTCTTGACTCCAAGTCAGACCAGCAGCCGACCAAGTACCTGCAAGGTACATGATAAACACCTCCATTGGAGCCTTCAGTCATGGTATGAGACGTAAGGGACTTGTTACTTTCTAAGGGACAAACAAGCCGTCTCGACCGTTTTTCCGAGTCCTGGTAGAACAAAGAAGCCTGTATTGGCTCGGCGGAGCAGTGGTATCCCAGTGTCACCTTTCTCTGTCACACCTCCCCTGTCAGCCAGCCTATTTTAATAGTCTTTATTGTAAATCGAGCTTTTCTTGTTAGTTACTTTGGTTAATAAAATATTTTTTAAGTACTCACTGTAGATATATCGTTAATTGTAGCATATATAGCTATAAATAAAGTCAGACTTAAGGCAATTCCGCCGTACGAGGATGATTTTTTTAACAGTATTTTTTTTCATTCGTGTCATTAATTAATTACACTGTGCATCTGATGCCACTCAATCATAAATTAATAAGAAGAGATATTACTAGACAGGCACTCGCGGTAGCTGAAATCGTAAAAGTTGAATTCATTCCCTACTCCTCGACACCGCACGCCTTATTGACTGGAACCCATTTTCCGAAGCGACTCCCTCACATCTTGAAAGGTATAATTGAGTAATAAATCTGCCCGGTGTATATTCCCTCTTCCTTTATGTTAATCTGCTTATTACCGGAGGGAAAAAGGAGGCTATCTTTTGTGTTTTCGTGTCAATTACAGTAGGGTTCAATGACTGACCGCACCCGGAATCGCGCTGGGAGCTTATTATCCATTCCTGGGTGTTCGTTAGCGAGCCTCTGGAGGCTCTGGGGTCTCCTGCTGGAGCTGTACCTGTGGTAGCTTATCGGACCTAGTCATACAGATTTATAACTCAATAACAAACCGACCGAGTTGTAACGAACGGTCGCCGGTTTGAGTTATTTGTAATGCAACGCCTGAGTTATTGGGCAGGCTTTCCATATAGTTAGTTCACTGTCTGGCTCGACTCCATTTGAATGTTTACATTGGTGTATTAATAAAGGGTGTCGGTGGTAATCGAAAACGTAAACATCAATTATCCCCTTCTCTGTATTTATTACGTTCACTTTAGGTGGATATTTCAGCTTCCCCCACCACCTCTTGAACTAATAAGAAATGGCCCGGCCATATTATCTGGAGAAAGAAATACATGTGAGCTAGTGCTTTATAGGATTGGAAATACCACTTTACCAAAACCTTTTGCTAAAAGTATTTAATCAAAATTATATTACATTCATCGCTTTAGTCTCCTTAACGTGGTCGTGGCATGTCATGTTACCTATGGATATACTTGCTGATTATATCTCGAGATATATTCCCGGCAATTATTTGCTCTAACTTTTTACTGATAACACTACAACGATTCACAGTTTTTCAAATATATTTCTGCCCTAATTATGCAGTGAACCTTTAATAAAAAGCTACAGAGAAGCGTTAAACTACATCAAATAAAATAAAATACAATGAATAAATATTACGATTAATACCTAAATTACATATTTTAGAGTGTAATTTAGCCACTGTTTTCATAAGTTTATCATCACACCTAGCCGTTCCATCTATAATATTTCAATGTACGCCAACATGTTAACAATGTTAAAACATATTTATGACGGGTTGCCGTATTTGAGCAGTGACCCATAATTAAAATGTATACGTGGATTCTTAATGTTTTACGTGCATTTGAAAAGATGCATGAACTGAGGAGGATTAGCTCACAAAAACACAGTACCCAAATAACACATCCCGAAACCATAATAATACTTTTAAAAATTTGTAATTATTATAATGTAGTTAGTAGCATGTTGGAGTATGAGTGTTTTTAAAGAAAAAAAATGTAAAACAAATCTGCTGCTGGTTGCTTAGGTTTACCTGCAACGATAATATTTTATTTTAACAACACGTTTCAGGATCACCAATTCGTGTCTATATAACAGGATATCGGTATGTTCCCAGGAAAATTCATGAAATTATAATTATTTGCCTGTACAGCTAAAGCAAAGATAGTAGTCATACTCATTGCACAATTTCTAAAGTTAACAAAAAAATACCGTGATATTGTGACATCTGATAAAATCTGAATGTTATCTAACATACAATTTATCGAGTCGATATATTCGTTATTCCAGATATCCCTTTACTCTCTCAGACAAATTGCTAATTCACTATGCGAAATATCAAAGAGGACGAGACTAATTCGGAACATGGCTGATGATATTAGTTCCAAGACACGCTCGCTTTGAGGTCGGCATTACCCGCCGTTGCCGAGCGTGGCTCAACATGGCCAGATAATTTATAGGCGAAAGATTGTCCCTCTACCGATAATTTTCCCTAGAGGACAGTTCCCACGTTAATCCCCGGCGGCAGCCATATCTCTCCTACGGCATCGTAATCATGAGCCAACACTGTCGTAAACTTCATCAAGTACGAAGAAAGTTTTCGGGCGAGATATTGAGATCATTTATCAATAAGTATTGCTTCATGGTTTTAATTATTTATTGATTTGATGGCTATCAAGAAGGCATATAACGAAAGACTTAAGTTTTATGTCGGCAGGAGTAACCAATAAAAAGTTAGAGACCTCTTATTTCGTTCTGAGCACTTACTTCATCTTGGATTGGCTGTATAGGCTGCTGAAAGTCCTTGTGAATAAAAAATAAATAAATTGTGGGGGGGGGATAGGAGGTTATCTGAAGAGTTTTTCTTCCAGGTATCTCCAAATTTTTTTGCAATTTTGTAAATGTCCACACGTAACTGTTTCCATTGTTAAAACAATTTTGTATATCTTTATAAATTTTAACATCATCTGAGCAAGGAGCACTTATGGCTAAGGAGCACAAACGTATGTCAGTTCTAGTCTTGTCGAGTCCCTTGCTCAAACCTCAGACATGAAATTATAAATGAACATGTAAGCAAGACATGAAAATTGTCTTTTGTTTTAGAAAAAACGTAAGTTTAAATAATTAATTAGTATTACCTGGTGAATTGGAGGTATTTTCTAGGTTGAAAGGAGTACCTGGGGTCCTGATTTCTACCTCTTTATTATGCTAGTTGCTGACATGGATGTGAAAATTACAAGGAAAATCAGGATTCTGGAGAAATATTGCACAAATGTCTGATTAAATTTAAATATAAAAACAACCGAAGTCAAAAAGTTCAGTAATGGTAGACCTTAAGCCGGAAAAAATTTCCTTTTTGATATAAGTGAAATTGAACCCACAAGTACTTACATCAATCTATGTGTGGTATTTCCAAAGTCTGGATTTTTACTACAGGCCACAAAACGTCCGATTTCCCAAAGTAAGGCACCAATAGGATCAGTCATAGACATCTGTACCAGAACAAAATCTGATTCATGTGACCCAAAGAATCCATCATGAAAACTACATTACTATATTCTGCCCCTGTATGGGGACTTCGAATTAGAAAAAAACAAACTCAACTTCTTCCTTCAACTTCTGTGTCCTAGAAATACACCGGACTTGGAAATACGTTCTGTGACAAAGAATCATTACATAAGCTGGGTAATTTTGAATTAATATATCATAATATACATCTATGGAGGACAATAGATATCCCAGAGCGTGTCTACATAAACGTAGAGAAAGTTTTATCGCTAACAGAACACCTTCAAGGTAGTACAACTTGTGCGTTCAAGTCAAAAAATGACTTGATGCCATAGGAGAACGGGACTTCGATAACTGGATGTAGTTATGCAAAGGTTGTAATAAATACTATATATAATATTGTATTTAGTAAAACTACTGGTAGTCTAGTAAGTGTTTTTTTTATGCTAATAAGTCTGATTGCAAAACGTCAAAGTCCTCCAAACAAAGTTTGTGTCGCTTAGTCTACTATTGCATAACCACATCCAATTTTAAATAGAATGTCAAATTAGAGAGGCCTTGGCGTCCTGATTAAAAATATGCAATGTACGTATGCTTTAGCTTAAGTGGGCTATTACTTCGTAAACTTTCACCATGAGGGTGTTCTCAATTTATTTATAGGCCCAGCTTTTATTGATTGTCCAGAGATGCTAAAAGTATATGCAACCATTTGAAAAATAATTAATAATTAATTACTAGCAGTTAAAACATGAACGTTTTTTATCATGTTAAGTTCATCAAAATTAAAAATCTCAACCTTTTAATAATGTTTATTATGTGTTGGGGGTGGACTATTATTAGAAAAACTATTAAAAATGTCATTAAATAAGTAAATACAATGAAACCCTTAAGTGCTTTATGTACCACACTTACTTGAATCTTCCTTACAGTGAAAGAAACAAAATTTCAATATACCCCATCAAATAAAGTTTTTAAAGCCGACAATAAAAATACCTTGTGGTGTGCAGAATAAATTAATACTCTATAGTGCGAACTCTTCAAAAATATATACCTGTATTTTAAAATTTACGCTGTGTGAAAATTAATTTACTTGAAAAAACTTTTGAGTATGTCCAAAATCGTTTATTTACTGTTGCAACGCCAACTCAGGCATCCGCAGGCCTTTGAATTATATTGTCTTTAAATTGAGCCTGAGACAATTGTAAATTATTTTGCATGCTAAATTGGTAGAATTTGGATGATATGCCTTTTTAGTGTTTGTTCTCTTGTGGGCAATTGAAAAGAATTTATAAACAGTGGAAAAGCTACCAATTCGGTATTCAAAAATAGAAGAATAGAATAATGAATTCAAAAATGATACAATTTATAGTCCGCCTGAACGTCTACTTGTAATGTAACAATAAGAAGCATTTTGGAAACCTTTGATTTTCCTTTCGGGTATTCACAATTTTTTTCTATGTAGAAAAAGCGTTTTTCATTAGCCAAGGAGATTGTTGTGATTGACTTAAACAAATTTGTTTGAAAAAAAAAATGCAGAAAAGCTAAAGTCATTATAATAATAGCTATGATTATCATCCTCTGGGAGTATAAAAATCACATAAATTGCACGTGCAAATGGCGGAACCACACGTTTTTCGTTCTCCGACTATAAAACGTCTCCTTCACAAATGGCATATGGTTTTGAGTCCATCCTTTGCCAGGACTTGATACTTTCCCGGGGTGAAAGGAGCCTTTATCGGCTCTCACCCTGGACCGCCCGTTCGCGGCTTGCATAAGGTGAGTTATGCCGGATAGGCCGTCACCCTTCGGACATAGCCTCTGTTATTATCCATACGGGGATGGAGGGAGGGGCGGCCGGAGTAGGGAAATATAAATTAAAATTTCTCACGTCACGCGTTCCATTATGACAGAAAATAGAAAAGTTTATCTTGATGTAATGGCGGGCTTTAAGACGTGACCGGTCTCTCGCCAAGGGTTCACGCTGCCGCCTCCCGCTTCATGTCCCACGACAGTGCCAAGCCCGGCTCTTCACCCCAATAAACGCCCACAATCAAATATTTCATTAACCCGTCTTTAGGGGAATAAGTTCTGTCGTAACGTTTAATCATAGCCCCTTCGCAAACTTCATGGTTACTGTTATATAGGTTTATTTGTAACAGATGTGCTAAATATCCATGGCGTGAATCTGGGCTTTTACTGCATGAAATGGGAAAAATAGTCTGTGCTAAATTAAACGCGTAGAAACTACTAGCAGAAATTTCTTAATCTTGCAAAGTATTCATTGTTACTGTACTGTGTCGAAAATAAACTGTACACTTAGGGATGATAGGAACTGTATTGTCTATTTTAAATACGGCTATTGTACTGCTGAGTGACGTTCTTGGAACACGAATCCGTGGTAAGTTAAATAACACAGAGCAACAGTGATATTGCATCCCACGGTTTATGAGTCCTGGATATTTCCGGTCTTTCGGTGAAATATATCACCGAATCAACTCCAGTTTTTGTAATTTTTTTTTCCTCCATAGCCCCTTCAAATTTACAGATAATTTTTCCTCAGGCGAATCTATTTACAAATTATTTTTGTATCTCCTGTAGCGTCGCTACATTATATACAGGTTTTGTTATTTTATAAAAAATATATAATGAATAAACAAGTATAATGATATACATTATACGTGACTGGACTAAACTGACTAATAAAGGTGATGGGGCTCACCTTTTTGATCAACCTTAAAACTAACTTACATACTAATTCTTAACCTAATTTTTCCCCGACAGTCTGTTGCCATCGATGTGGGAGGTGGGGTAATAGCAACAGACTGTCGGAGAAAAATTAGTTTTTGTAATAAATACTCATATATTAATAAAAAGAAACGTTTTTTGGGGGGGGATTATTTCAACTAATAGAATGTTATTATTTATTTATTTAGAGCCTGATAAAAAAAAGAGCGTACCTTCCGAAACGCCGAGAAATTTTAATTAAAAAATATAGTTTGTTATTTAAATTTGTTATTTATTTATTAAAATGGACAAAACTTATATTTTACAATATGGACATAATTATGAATGACATATATAATAGGGCTATATAGACTTAATCAAACTAAGAAATAATAAGATTGGAAAAAAAAGAGTAAATTTGAACAATGTAACTGTACGTCGCGTACTTTAGTACATTTATGTTTCTTAATTCACTCCAATACCGAAGCCGCAAAAGAAAATAAGTGTTTTTTTGTTCCCCAGGGTAATCCACGTCGTAAGAGCCCGTGAAGTGGAAGGATACCTCGGTAGTTGGCGATGAGGTCCTTTATCTCTACGTCTTGACTTTAATTTTAAAAGCCATTAAAATCTTTTCTGGAGCCACAATGAGACCCTTATTAAATTTAGCACTATATATTTGAAAAAACAGATTGTTTCACCATAATTTAGTATTTATTCCTTTCTCCGAGAACCAGAAAGGTGAAGTCAATATATTGTTTCATTTCGAAGGAAGTTTTAAACCTGGTTAGTTTTCACCAGAGGTCGTTTTTAATTTTAAGTGGTAATAATTGATCTTTGTTTTTTGATGAAAATTAAAATCTGCCCTAAAAGAGCAATATGGGTCATTACATTACTTCAACATCCGAGAAGAGTTGTAAGGTTGGCTGATATTCGAAACTGATCTTGCTAAAGGATTTAGATTTTCAGATACTTTCTCATGGAATTTTGAAGAAATTCGAATTTGGATAGTGGGAATTTTAAGGTCGTTATGGAGGGTTTTGTTTGTTACATAAAAAGTTGTATCAACTGATGCTCTTAGGACTTATGTTTGGAAGAATTGGATGTGCTTGATGATTAAGGGTTCCTTATACAAAATATTGATATTTTACCTGCAACTCACTTCCCAGAGTATTCCGAAATCATTTAGAAAAATAATCCGAGAATTGATTGCTCACTCGTATCGTTGAATATAAAAGATGAGACGGCTACAAGAAGCAATAAGAAGTTCTATAAAAAGATAAGGGGTGGCTAAGCGATTAGCCCTGGAGACGGAAAGTGACACAAAGGGAGGTGGCGCCGTGGGAGTTGTCACCGTGACACCGTGTCCGACTCCGGTGTTATTTTTTGCCCCCGCAACCGTAACCCCCCCCCCCCCCCCCTTTCCCCCTGGGGTACCTGTCCCCAAAAATATTTCTGGTCAAAGGTGCCGGCATCTCCCTCTTAATTATAGCCAGAGTCCATGAATCTTCCGCGGGACAGTAGATTTCCAGCTAACTATTTAGTATTGTAAACCGATTGCTTCTCAGAAATGTCTGCACTTTAGCCAAGAATTTCTAGATGGTTCGTATGGGGGTATTCAATCATAAAATTACAAAAAAAAAATGTATTAGTTAATTAATATACACTTTGGCCTACCCACAATACCACAAAGTGAAAAGTAATCAGATCAATTACTAGGTTAAATTTTAATTTTTGAACTTTCATGTCCTATTGGATCATTTATTTATATGATACTTAATAATGATAGCGTAGGCGCTGAAAGCACTGGTATCAGTCTAAAACAAATTGTGGGCAAATCAGAAGCAGTGTATATTAATCAACAATAAAAAAAAAAGTCCCACAACCAGCCTTCCAATAACAAAATATTTCATAGTCGTATCTTATTCCTTTCATTTCGCTTTGATTATTAAAGGATAAGAGTTTATTATTAAATATTCAGTCAAGAAAGACGAAAAATATTTATATTTGTATCGCAGATAATGATCATTGAATAAATGTGTACATCTCTGGTAGACCCACAATATATATCAGACTGGCAAGCAACTGGTGTGACTACATAAAATTATGAGACATTTCACGTTAATCATTATTAATTTAAACTTTCCTATTTTATCAATTTAATTATAAGATACTTGAAAATCGTATTGCCGCCGAAAGAGTAATATCTGCCTAATCTTATAATTATCATTTTATTTTATCTTATAATTATTATCATAATAAAATGAATTGTGGGTAGACCAGATAGACACATTTATAGGGATATCCCACTACCAGCCTTTTGATATAATAGCACAATTTCCTAGTTCTACAATTTTGTTATTCTAAGAATATCCACGTAATTGATTATCGAATGACCTTCAATTGTTTCATATGGGACCATTCACTTTTCTTCGTACATTTAAGGCACATTAACTTAAACCTTTGTACAAAATAAAAAAACAACAACACAGGTAAATACTGTCAAAATGTTTATGTGTGATATTGAGTGTTGTAATTATAACACCCACAAATTTGACAATAGTACCTCGTCGGTTAAGTCTCTTGGGGTCATAAATAATAATGCTAGTTATAATCATGCTAACTAGTTTTTAATCACAAGAAAATTATATAATTAAAGGCTTTTAATCATGGATACTGTCGCTGGGTAATCAATTTCATGGATATAGATAGTCCATGCTTATACAATTTCAAATTCTTGTCGGCAAAAAGAGTACTGAAGAAGCAGAGGCGATTCAAGAATTTATTAAGTACCATAACGATTTATGAATTTATAACTAAACTAGGCATATTCCGTGAGTTTAACGACCAGCCTTGAGTCGTAAAAACAATTCGAATGAAATATATTAGCTGTACTAAACTCAGTTATCATTTAAAATACCTACTGATACTGGTTTTTATAACGCTCCCCGTTATAAATTTGATAAGTTTATCGCATATCTCCAATCTGATAGTTTTAATTTATTAATTATTAATATTCTATTTTATTTAATCGATTTGGTTACCGATTAAGGTTCTTATATGAATTAAAAATCGAAATGGAGACCTAAATCCTTAAGTTTGCTATGATCATTAAATTATTAGTTATATATATATTATATTATTAGTCAAGATATATTGGCTCACCTCTAGTAGACCTTTGTAATGGTATATCTACATAGTAGAGCCACTATAAATGTCGTTAAAAGGCTACTCACGATTAGAAAAATAGTAGATATTGTGTAGGATCCCTTGAGAGTGGGGCCTTGACATTTTGCAGTCGCATGTCGCATTGCTCAGGCGACATCGAGTGTGCTTATATTATTATATTTGTCGCTGACAGTCTGATCAAAATAAAATGTATCGTAAGAGCTCTGAGCATTTCCGATAATAATATCTGGCTAATCTTAATCCTATTGATTGTGTCGTTAAGCATGCCCTATAATAAATAACTAAACTAACGGCCTGAAGTCATAATGCTATCCTAGTGGGAGCACAAACAACATTTTTAGCTCTTATTTAAATAACATAGAATAATTTTAAAGTTGCATTGAAGCTTCAGAAAAAAAAATAAAAATGCTATCAGCAATTTCAGAATTTCACTTTTAAAAACCTAGTCTTCATGCCAAAGATCTGAAGATTATTGTTCTACTTTTTATTTTCTCTTGTAGCATTAAAAAGTTATTTTTAGTGGCAACATTTTTTTCGTAATTTTTTTAAATCTATGTAATTAAGTCAGACAGGTGGAAAAAAATACCCTCTACCTGTTTAAAAGTAAAGCCTATACTTCGAACAAAGACAGTTAAGCACCTTGTGCTCACATTCAATTGAAAAGACACACTTTCAACCACAGGCTAAATCTTCTTTACCACTTGCTAAACATACGATCATGGCTTCCTCTGGCCCAAAAACTGAAAACATGCATTTGCTTTCTAATAGCCATTTCGAACTGAGATTCGCGGGACAACCAAAAATTCAAAACTTGCAACAATAGAAAAATTACAAACTACTTCTACTTAATACTGGTGCAGCTCAGTATGTCAGAAATACGACCATACGCATAGACTTACTAATTATATTCATACACATTCCTACAACAAGACATTCTAAAGAAAATTCCATCACTATATAGCCACCAGAATTCTCACATTCTTGGAATCCATTATCGCAATACTCTAGAGGCACATGTCATTCATGCATATTTGTAACTATTATTCACAACCCTTACATTATCCAGCTGTATGAGTTGTTTTCTGTATACAGACGTGATCAAATAAATGTGACAAAAATAGAAAACAAAAAACTTATCAGGTACACTGCCGAACAATACAGCAGAGATCCAATATGCCGAAGCGACAGCGCTGAATTATTACATTGCGGCCGACATGTTTACAACTCACGCAGACAATATCTGTACCAATTATCTCCTCTCTTATTTACAGTTTCATCTTCTATTCCTCTTTGGCACTTTTAATTGTTTTCCCCATCATACCCCTTTACTTTATGGTCCCTCGTGAAGTACGTATTAGCGTGGTGTGTCCTCTCTGGTATCTCCTTTCCTATCAGGAATGATTTACTGCACTCTTTATGGCAAGTGTTGTATGACTAAAGTTTGGAATGATTTGTGATTTTTTTGTTCAAGTTGGCTTTATTGATTAAGATATTTTACTGGTTATACTTTTAGAAGTACTAAAGTTATCAATACTGTATGATTCGACGTCGGAGCTCTTCCCCCTGGTAACTATCAACATAATTAAAATTATATGCATATATGAAAGCACTTATAATATCAACAGTGTTTCATTTTACTGTAACACTGTACATATTTAATAAAGAAAAACCTAAATAAGAAACAATTATAGTAATAATAATTGCATAAAATAAAAATAATATATAACTAATAATAAAATAAATGTTAAATAAATATTGTAAATTAAGGAAATAAAATCAAATAAGTAGTAATAATGATGGTCCTACATGACTCCTCAATATTACCTTCTCTTTTCACTGCACCTCAGCAACGTCACGCACGAATCGTCCAGGAATGTAAATTAATTCTAGCTATCTTCATAGTTGGCTCATGTTTTGCCATATTCACATCAGCGACAGATTGACACCTTCAACTACTATTATCGTGGCTAAATCATAAAAATAAATTTGTAGTAGAAAGAAATAATTTTAACTAGCTCTAAATGGTTTCTTGTATTTTGATTATTCCTCTAAAAAAACATATGAAATACAATTGCTTACAATCGATCTGATACATTATTATATTATGTATATACAAATTTAAATTTTGGACGCAATACAATACTCAATCAAGATATAGATGCTGATGATGGTACCGATTGTGCTCATGAGTGGATGAAGGTTTACCGATATGAGTCATGATGATGAGTGGAAGATATCGATGTAAAATATGCTACTTGCTTTATCCTGTTTATGATGCGAAGTGATAGTGACTTACTTATCCTTACAATATTTTCTATTTTTATTATTTAGCAGGTAATTGAGGGCAATAAAGGTTTAAATTGAGCGATAATACGCTAGACTAAATGATTGGCATAGGCTGGCTAAGTGGGCTTCATAAAATTAGTAATTAATCAGTTATTTAATGACGAAAAAATCAAATATTCACAAAAATAAATCGAGTGTTCTGATATGAGTTGAGTTTCGAATGGGAAAAAATATAATATACAATTTTCAAAGCGGTGTTGTCATATTTATTTTTCTGTCTACTACATTTGCCATTTTGTTCAAACTCCACCTTATTTTTGCTGGACATAAGCTAGGCAAAACTTTGTGTGTTCCAACTTGACTAGAATCTCAGTTCATCAATCCTTAATTTATTTGAATGATTTGTGTACCTACGCCTCATTCAAAATCTCCTATTTCACCTCATTTAGTAATTATTATTTGTTTTCTCGGAGTTTCGCGCTGTAGTTGTGCAGGTAAAATTCCTATGAGGAAATAAATTTATTTCTTTATTAAAATGAACCGTTGCATAAAAGTAATATTTATCATTCTTATCGCTGTGTCACACACTTATATTGCCTTTAAAGGATCTAAACAGGTTTTTTTTTTTCCCAACATCCAAGGACTAATATAAAATCAACTTGTCAATTGTCGGTATTTCCTTGAATACACCTTTAAGGAATACTTGGAGGATCTTAAGTCAAGCGTAAATAGATATTCCAGCAGCGCGTCAAAACAGGTTTTCACGAGGTATTTTTTTTTCTCTCCTCGTCTATAATGACCCACGGGATTGCCCGATTATCAATTCCAATGACATTATACGAGGAAAACATGGTAAGGATTTAATGGGATTATAATACCAACGTTGGGCTCTTTATGATGTAACAGCGAAATTTCGCCCCGGGTGTCCCCCCAGTGGCTTCGAAACCGTCCTTCGATCTCCACGTGACAGGAGAATACCTCACGGCCCGGAGCTGTCATTATGTGTTCAGGGTCTCAAAAAATTCCGTTTTTTTTCTCTATCTCTGCGAGAATCAAATTTGTTCTCCTGTGTGTCTTGAAGAGCACATTTATGTTTAAATTCATCGGTGAAGATAGCACATGATACCGAACGCATTCGACTGAAAATTAAACATGGCTGTTGTAGAGATTCAAAAACAACCCAGTATGAATCTCAGGTATACATATTATTTTTTTCCACTCGATACACAATTATAAAAATTTGTATTGTGCAATAATTACAATCTGCCTTTTATAAGGCAATAATAATACAGATAAATGATCTCATTCATACCATATTTACAGTTCATCATTCACTCGCTCATTCATACAATAGGACATGATTGGAGAAACTGGCCATTGCCAGGACTCCCACTGTCACGCGATTATAGCAGGTCACGAAGCCACTGCCGTTTCAGTCTCCGAGGAGGATTATAGGGATGAGTGGCGCAGTGCAATGACTGTGTTACAGGGTTAGGGTGGTTGGAAAGGCTACTGTGGAATTTCATAAACTTGGAAGGGATGAGTTCTAGAATGTAGGGTATATTAAGGTCGTTATGAAGGGTTTTGTTGCTGACATAATAAGGGGCATTTACTATTGTTCTTAGGACTTTGGATTGAAAGGATTGGATACGCTTGATGTTCGACTTGTTTGCTGTCCCCCATAGCTCTATTCCGTATGTCCTGATTGGTTTAAGTATAACTTTGTAGATTAGTAGTTTATTTTCTATTGAGAGATGGGATGTCCTTCGAAGTAGTCTGTACAGTTGTCCATAGCGTCTGTTTAGTTCTTGTATTTTTAGTCTCGTATGTGGGTTCCAGGTCAGCCGTTTGTCGAGATGGATGCCTAAGTACCGTACTGTCTCGGTTACAGCGAGAGGAATAGAATTAAAATAAACTAGTGGACAAGTCTTGCGACAAAGGGTGAAGGTAATGTGGGAGCATTTTGCTTCATTAACTTTGATCCGCCATTGATTGCACCAATACTCGATCTCGTCAAGGTGTTTTTGAAGGTTATGGGATGCTACATAATTATAACCGACCTCAATATGTACCAAATTCCATGGAAACGTATCATCATGTAGTGCTACCCTCATACAGTACACCCCATACAATCCTCTTTTCCCCAAAAGGGTGGTGGCTTCACGATCTTTTGTAAACAGATAACTATGTCATGGGGTCTTAGCATTGCATACCATCCCGTCTCATTTCCTGAGCGTCTGTGGCTCTCATGCCCTCTTCATTGCCTTCACCACCATATAGCAAAATGGTCGAAGAGTAAGGTTGTGAAGCAATATGCCCTCCGGGATTCATTGGGGTATGATTTTGTCCTTAAATATTGTATGAGTGAACTTTACATATTCAGTGAGTGGAATTGTGCATTGCAATTATTAATGCTGTACATGCAAATTTTCCTTCTACAAATAAACTTAAAAAAAAATGTTAACTAGTTGATCCGACCTTGATGTTATTTCTGTCAATATTTGAAAGTTTTTGTTTTTATTATTAAAGAATAATATAATTAATTAATTTAATGAAAGAAACCTGTCCACAATCTTTATTTATATTTAATAGCGTCGATTGACATTCACTCTGCGTTATCACCTTGGTTACTGAGGTAACTTGGGTTGTTACTAAGGTAACTTGGGTTGTGTCTGAGTTCATTCAGACACCACTCTGATATATTTAGCTAGGCAATCAATAATTGCAGCGATATGTGCTAGTAAATGCAGATAAAGCTTGTGGGCAAACTTAAAAAAAGTTATTTTCATTTTATTGATGTACAACTCACATGTGAGGAGAGTGAGTTTCACATCACATAATTGTTTTACAAAACTGGAGGTGAATCCCCGCCTATTCTGGAATAGACCTCAACTTAATTAACATGTACTTGAAGCTTATTAAACAAGGAATTTTTTCTAGAAGGGGGGAATCTCTAGCCCCGTTGAAGGCTGATAAAAGAAATCGCGAATAATTCATAATTTTACGAAAACAGAACTTTGCGTAATTTATCCGCCTCGCCTGAAAGCCATAAATTAAGACTTTGAAATTTTTAACAAAGTAGTTTTTGAAGTAAATTTTATCTGGTTTACGATGCAGCAATTGATAATTAAGTAATTAAATAGTTTTTCAGTTATCCCTTCCTATTGAACAAAAAAAAAACCTTAAAAAAAAAAAAAAAATTAAATTTACTCCTTTCTTGTTTGGAATTGGACCATAGTAGTGATGAACTTTTCTGTTGCATTTCAGGTCTTTTATCACTTTTCTATGTTTTGGACATTACCGTTACATCCCGTATATTAACGATATATAGAACGTAAAATCTATGAACCGTGTGCTTTTTGGTCAAGGCCAACTAGTTTAAACAGGATAAATTACTCTTTCTTTGAGAAGAGAATTTTTAGCGATATCTTTCTTCTTGAAGCCATTTTATATACAAAGATACCAGTTGAATTCACTGGCCAACCGGAACACCACTTGAACATGAACCATTAGCAAACGTTTACCTGATAAAATAGTGTCATACCCTTTAAAGCTAAATTAATCAACGCGACATTCCACTTTATTCCCTACCCTACTTATCAACAATGGTATAAAGTGGTTACAGTACTAATGTTGCATTTTCGCTGAAGATGACGTTGTGGTTCAGAGGAAGGCCGAAGTAAACTACATTCCATGCTGGTATCAAGGAAGTCTAGGGAGCTCAAAGGGCGCAGTATAATAGCAATTGCAGCATAAACGGTTTTATAGAGCTGTTAGATTTTTTTTTATTTATTACCTGCTGTTGTCTGAATGGATCCTTTGAAATTTTATGCACCGGACGATTATTGGTTTGCCATAAACACATTTCCTACTCAGTTTCCTTGACAATTTGACTTGTGCAAGTTATTAACGCGTGTTGTATAAGAAACTTCAGTAGCTCCTTAAATGTGTTATCAAATAGGGCAGTCGCGATAATGTCATCCACTAGTGTATTACACTCATTATTCCAGGATTAGTCCTAGAATCCCTAAACCACAATATGTGCCCTAATATTGTACAATCTAGTTAGTGGAAATAGGCAAGAACATCAACTTTGGAACTTTCTAGAAAGTTGCGTATGACTATTTAAGTCAATAATGTTTTATTACGTAATGTTAAGTTAATAGTGTTTTGGGATTTTTGATGCTTTTTTGTTGCTTGGACTTAGCTCGATGGGGTCTGGTATCATAAAACTTGTTGTTTCGTAAACTTCATGAAAATATTGTCTGTAGATATCTTTCAGACGAGACTACAATGTATTTATATTTAAATTGAGATTACGTTTGCTTTCAAGTAAGCCTAATAGTTACCATCTTGAGTATTTCTGATTGTGGGGACCGGAGCTTGAGCTTGAGAATAAAAATCTCATCTCGAAATTAGGTACTGCAACAATGGGTCTTTTTAGCAAGACACATGCTGCAATTTTTTTTTTGTCTTCGTCGACCAAAGAAAACTGGAAATATTCTAATTTCTTCGTCATCAAAGCAACAAAATACTTATTTATTTTCATAATATTTTTCCTTCTCGTTTATTTTTAGTTTAGTGGTTTTTTTGTTTTTTTAAATTCTTTTCATTTATTCAATATTGAAGAACTAACCAATGACTGAGCATTGCCGTTTTTCTTTTTGTTCATTTCAATAATTATACCTCGGTGTTTACCATTATGTATACGTTTCTATACCTGCTATGTTATTTATATTCTATTATGATTATATATAGGTATGTAACTATTTACATAAATTCAGCCACCAGTGGACTCTCACCACTGAACCACAACAATCAACCTCCACCGAGGCTTCCCACACTCCTTAATTCCCTCACATCACCTTCAAGCAGGTACTCCTAATTAATCCGGTCAACCCAAATATTCCTTTATTTTTTCCCTCATCCTTAATCTTATAATTAGAGAGTTAAGAAAAAAAAAAAAAAAAAGAGCTAGATGGCCCCCGTAAAGATTTTGTCTTTGGGAATGAATTTGAGCAAAACCATTTCGCTCTTGATGACAAATAAATAGCTTTTTGAACATAGAAATTGTGAATCTAGTTAAGAAACTAAAATTAAGGTTGATCTTAAATGCCCAGTGAGGGGGGTTAGGACCACCAACGGGAGGCACAAACTCTTAATGAAATGATATACCAGATTTCTTTTAGTTTGCCTTTACAAAATTATTACCACAGATTGTATACTAGCAACCATTACTTTTGGGATGTATTGGGACAGTTTTAATAATTAGAAAAATGGCGAAGGCGCATGAACTCGAAACCTCTTGGTGGCTTATCAGGTGCATTTCCAATCCATTCAAAGGACTAACAATTATTTTCGAAAAGTGCTCTAGTCTACATGGATAAAACTAGTCCGTAGCACTATTTTCATAAAACAACAACAACGCTACAAATAATTACGGTTATTCAAGGTTCTCTTTGTAGCACAGGTTAAGTTGTTACTCCGTGGCGGATTGCTCATGCCTCTAATGAACAGGTTGGTAAAGGTCACCTCATTCCTTTTCCCTTAAGGGTAAGATCACCTCTGAAGACAAAGCTGGTGGTTATGGGTGTATGGAGCTGGAACAAGAAGAAGAATAAGAAGGCTGCCGAGGGGCTCAGAATCCAGTATTGATACGCCACTCGCTTGCCTCGGAGCCTCATCTGCATATTAAAGGGCCCAGCTTGCGTGCTGAGGGAATGTCAGTTCGCCCGGTGACGGCTCGTCCACTCTTTGCCTGGGGCCGAACCGCTCAAAATGCAAAAATACTCACTGCCACGTGAGAATAGGCGATTATCTCTGCGCATGCGCATAGAACAGTCGGCAGTGGGCCCTCGCCCGATGAAGTTGTCTCGTCCTCCTCAATCGGATTTGACAACTTGCTTTTCAATATGCAAATTATTTTCCGCCTTATGAGGTCCGCGGGACAGATCCATTATCGAAAGACCTTTAGCTGTGTCGAAGTCTCTTCGTTGGAGTCAATCCAGAATGAGATCCGATGAATTCAATCGCTGCTTCGAGTTATTGCCACTTAGCACTTTGGTGCCTCTTTTCACGGCAGGTCAAAGTATCATTCATTAACCCTCTGTTGATATTAGTTTGGCTGTCCATTCCTAGTTTTGGTGCGATGGTATCTATTAGGATTAAGTGTTATTCTGGTTTATCGTTTTCATTTTAATGCAGTAGTGCCCTAGCGCTAATTATGGAGCGTTACATTTAGTATTGTTTAACGCTCTACCCTCTCTCGTCATCTGACACAGTAGGATACCGTGGATTCTGCCTTGACAGAAGACTAGCTTGGGGTCCACAATGGTCCACAAGCAAGGCAAATAGCTCAACTGGCATTTCAAACTATAAAGACTCAATAGATATCAAACGCCAGACTTACAAGACCATCTTAAATCCAACCTGGAGCTAAGGACTTTGAACAAGAAAGCACAGTGGATTGTGAGAGTCCTTCCGATCCGAAGAAAAGGGCAATAGTAAATAGCCCAACCTGCCTCACTGTCACAACGAACCTCTCCACTACCCTTGTATAAATTACCTCTAAATTAAAAAAACAAATCATACAAAATTATCCAAGCCATTTAAGTTATGAATGAGATCATTCATCACAATTAAACTTTGCCCTGTTATAAAAAACACAACTTATAATTTGATCTTTCGACAATGTTTGCAGTCAAGGTTTGATCCATAAGACGTACACAAGCAGTAACTCGATAAGTATTTTCTTTATCAAGAACACGATTCTCTAATTAGCTTTTAATACTCTAGAATTTTCTCCAAGCCAGAATTGAAAGCCTCTACTTCCTAATGGCTAAAGGAAAAACGCCTCTAGCCTGACAGTGAATTATCCTGGGAAACAAAGGTACTTTCTGTCTCTCCACGGCTATATTAATTTACAGCGACCTAGTCTGTCAAAAAAAAAAAAAAGCTGGTATAAGCTGTTGAAGCTGTAGAGAGATAAAGCTGTTTTATTTCATGAAATAACACACCAATGATAGTGATACTGATAATATGTTTAAGAAGCTAAAATGGTTCAATTTCTTGAAATTATAATGATATACATTTTTCTCGCTTTTTATATTTAAAATTATGTGCATGTATCACAACGAATGTATATTGTGTTTATTTACATAATTTACTCCAGCTGTTAACCATTAATAAGTGTCAGGGTGCATATTCGTCAACATAAATTACACCAGTCCTTTATCAGGCAAAATATTTGCTTCAGAAAAACAGAGAGAAACTCATTTGACTATTCCGGATTATGATTAATTTCCAAATGGCAAACTTGGCGATCGCCCGTCTTTATATGTCCTTGGATACTTTTTTTCCATGTGAGAAAAAGTGAAGAGATTGTCGAAGGACGATAGTTTTCAAGTAAATGTGCTGAATGTCACTCTTAAATGAATGCTGACGTATATCGTCAACAGCTAATGATGAATGTAATTATATTTATTTTTTTTCGTTACGCATATATTAATGTCACATAGAGTATAGATAAATATTATTATATATTATATAGTTTTTTTTCGCCCGTTTATATTATAATGGATTAGCAGCATAAATCTCTTCCATTATCAGGTGTAGTCATGGAGGGAAGAGGGAGTCTTCAACATTGCATTAGACTACCAAGATAATTGCGATCAGTTCAAATAATGCATACTCCTAGAAGTTAATAATGTCACTAAGACTAAATTTTCTACTGAAGCTACGTGACATTCTCAATTAGTAAACATTGGAAATATTAAAAATGTCTTAAAAAGATTCCTTTTAATTCTTAAACAACTCGAGGATGCTAACAAATTTTGTATTTATTTATCTTAACTCGATTCTTACTGGCTTATAAATGTGTTGAATGAATTTCGGACTAATTGAAGGTTTTTTTTTTTTGAATATTTCATATTCAGAGTTGCAGAAGCTTCACTATTACCTAAAGATACATCCTGTATCCATTGTTGAAATTTTTGAAAATATAACTTTTTAAGTCAATTTACTTTAGAAAATCCTGTTGGCGTTGATAGCTTAAAAAAGTATTTCAACAGCCAGACGTTCCATGCTCACCCGAGTATTATGTTTCTGATTACTGTTACACACATCTGTCTAAAATTTCTCGAATATCTGTTAGATACATTGGGTATGGATAACGGATTGGCCAGTATTCAATTTACGGATACGGTCATGGTTGACTCATCATGAGGATAAATGAGTAGTATTTTCATAAAGCAGAAACAAATCCGATTAACGTCCGGTAAATACATACGTTTTTAAAACGTACGTCCCCGATGTGGGGTCTTAGCGATTCAATATATCTGACGTTGGATGCCAGTTTGCAGTTAGATGCTAACTAACAATGGATGCCTATCGAATAAAGAATGCTATCTCATGTCACAAAAAGTAGGTGGCATTTGGGTACATCCATTTACTGGTTTAATGCGAAAATGATTACAAAAAGGGCTTGTTGGGTCATCACGAGGGGGTCTAGTGACTTAGCCCCGGTGGCGGAGAGATGGTTGGTCTATGACCTGGAAATGTTTGGTGACGAGCCCTATTACTGAACTATCTGACTCCATTTCTGAGATGTGTGTGCCGGAAAGTTCAGAAGAATAGGTACAGGCTTCGCTCTTAGGTAGATTATGTGGTCTTGTAATCAGGGTAATTTATACGATTTTATTTAGCTGTCGCCACAGGGCTTTAAGATGAACGTTCGTCACCTGAACGTCACCAGAGATATGTGCGCATTACCAATCTCAAATACGGTTATGAAATGTTTGGTGCCGTAACATACGGCTGGAAGTGCATATGATATAGAAGAGTAGTGTACACATCGCACAGGCGAAGTTGCAAGGCCCTAAGTCCATATTGAGGTCGTATTTTCTAATATTTTCAAATAAATGGATGTAGCTAGTTCTAAAATGTATTTTGTGAACGCTAGGTAAGGGGATTGTTGTTTTGTTTGATAGACATCTGTCGTTGGCATCCGAATGTAAACTAGCTTCAATTCACGGTAATGTATGAAACTGAATTGCTATGCCCCAGCATCGACAACGTACAGTTAAAAACCATATATATTCACAGAGCCCAGCCGTACTTACGGAGCACGTTTAAACACCGGATGTGTGCAATGGGCCTAAGAAAGCCGAATTGAGTTTGATAATAACCTAAACATTACGCTTCCCTTCATAACCAACCTAAGTTGGTCGTACTAGGTCGTATTAGGTGTGCTACGCCGTGGATTCTATGAATTTACTACCATATTGAAATTTTACTTAAATTTGTTTTGCATGTATCTGCAAAATTAATTTGATGCTGACCAGGGTGAAAGCCCTCCACCAAGTCACCGTGAAGGAAGAGGACCCTAAAGCGTACCAAATGACCGACTGGCTAATTGAGATGCGGAACCCTCCGAAGGAACGGTGGTTGCCCGGTTTATGAATAAATTCATTATTCGGTTCCTGCTCCGTTGGTAATTACCAAGGAGCCGTGGCTTTATTAGCGTTGGAACTGCTTGGACAGAGGCCTACGCCACTGCTATCTAGCAGGGTCATCGCACATTTACATATAATTGTCCCAGTGTGGGAGCCGTTCGCCGGATCGAGTGCTTATTTTTTCTAGAAAAAAAAATTGTTCTTCCCTGTCTTTTGTTACGTTCCACTCACACGTCCTGATATTCACATATTTTCATTCATGCTCCTCCTGGGGGTTTCTTCATCATCCTGTGCCACGTCCGTGGAATGATTCACATTCTCACTCAACGGTCAGGTATTCCTGAATCGGATGAAAAAATGTAATTTGCTTATTCATTTAATCCTGTGTGAACATCGCGTCCACTTCTAGGGGAACCCAACCAAGGCGAACCCTCATTTCATGGCGATGAAAAAGTAAGATTTGTGAAAGGTCAGTTCATGACAACGGGCTACAATGGGAACTGTCTCTCGGTCATGAAGAACTTTAATTATAAAAAGTTCAGTACAATTACAATTTCTTCTCAGCTGTGGAAGTCGGTGAAATTGTAGATATTACGATATGTTATCTAGATACAGGAACGTGTGGTTCAAATGCTGGTTGTGGGTTCAGATTAGGTAAATAGCATCAACATGAGCACTTCTTAAATGGCATTATAAGATGCTGAAATCGCTTAAAAAAAGAAATTAAAAACTTCCGAGAAGACAAAATACTTCTCAATCACTAATCACTTATACTAGATCTTCGAGAACGCAGGGTTGATTTCATGAGAAGACGCAAGAACGATAGGGAGGTTTCTGGTGTTGTGTTCGAATTAACCGTATAGAAAAGAAAAAAACAAATAACTTATTCAATCGATCTGTAATTTTTAAGGTATATTTCAAAACATCTCGAAATATGTAGATTAGAAATTTGTTAAAATACAGCAAAGTTGCCTACAAAAAATGATACGCCCCGTTTCGTTTTGTTTAAAGACTCCCAAGAAGCGATTTAAGGTCAATTTGTCTCTAGTTTTGAAGGCAAACAGGGAAATAAACACAAATATAGTTTCGAAAACAATTCTTAAAATTTTAACAGTTTTCTTTTGCCATAATCCGACATCTCTTGCCCCCCCCCCTTTTCCAATCCGAGTATTTGAAATAATACACTTCTATTTATATTTATATTGATCCGGGAATTGGTTGGCTCCGGGTGAGAAAGTTGAATTGACGTCAAAAAACGGTAAATGTGTGGTTAGGTAAGCTCTGTTCATCCCTTGAATAAACAGGAATTATAGATTTTGTTCGTTACTAACGCTAAAAACAGTGTCCTATTTAACTCAACCGACTATTTGCCTCAAGTAGTAAGTTGGACAATGCTATTGTTAACAACTGAATCTAAACCCAAAATCAACAATTATCGATAGAAATCTTTCATAAGAGAACTTATGCTTACAAACTTATTCGCATATCGTCGGTTAGGAATCGGCTTATATTGCTAAGGTTCCTGAAAGATAAAAAAAAAACAGGAAATGATTTAGTTTTTTTGACTAAGACTTTTAGATAGTAAAGAAATGAAGATTCAAATGGTGCTGTGATCAAAATAAAGATTGCTCCTGATCAGCTGATGATAAATTCGGCAAGAGTACTCCATGTAGACTTTTCTGTTTTTTTTCTTCATCCTCGTTCAAGCGAAGTGAAGAAAGAAGAAACTTGCAGCTCCGGAGTGAGATGAGACAGCTTTTCAACAGACAAGTAATAGCCTCAGAGCCGGGAAGGTGGCACGATCCACTATTAATGTTTAATCCGAAGACCCCTGGAACACAATCTCTAAGATTGATACCTCCCAGCCTGTAGAACATGAATTATGCACCCTCCGAAGGACCAGAACGGGGGGTCACCAGATTCTCCCGCTGTCTATCTGGCCCCTGATGAGCTGGTCCATATTGTATGAGGGTCGTACTACTACGCTCGCATTGCCTGCCAACCATCATCTTATCATTTGACGCGAATTTAATTGCTTTATTATAGCCTTCATTACCACGGGATTCTCAATCGTGTAAGAAACGTTCCACAGAACTAGGCGTTCAATATCGTCACGGTCGAACTTTTGGTCGGGACTGACCAAAGGTGGTATACAACCAATAACAAGTCAGACCCCACTCTCATTTACAACATTCTGAGTCCTTGTGAATGACAGCATAGGCTGTTGAAAGCGCATGTTAATAAGAAATAAATAACTTGTTGGTAGACCAAAATAGTACTTTTATTTATTTAATCTAAAGCCAAAACCAGCAATCAAATAATAAAATTACTTTTAATAGTTACAAGTAGACTTTGTTTTAACCAATTTTTGGTTGAACATTTTTATATCAATACTTAGCCATTAATGTGCTTAAAGTGGTTAAAAATATAAGGATTTTACGCTCAGGTGGGTATTTAACTTAAGCAACAATTTTCACAATATGGCTCATGAGTCGATGAATTGAATTCATACTTCATAAAAAATACTACTTTATACATACTTCATAAACAAATAAAAATAATAATAATAAGTACAAATACCTCACAGCTGATAAGATCTTCAATTACGATAGTCTATTTCGTCTGATGTAACTAAAGGAGGTAGTTGTATACATATATTTTATACTCTTTAAACCTCTAAAAAAAAAAAATTCTCAATTTGAATCATCTGATGGAAGGAAACCAATGGTCCCCCCCCTTAATGTATAATAAAATCTTTAAACTTTTAGTGAGGAACTTGATTTGAAACTGCTTATTAGCAAAAAGTGCATGAGTATTCATTCAAGTGCATAGGTTTTGCACCACACTTTTACGGATAGTGCTCTAGTTGAATATAAAATATTTTTGTGCAGACGAAACTAAAATTCATTATTGAATACAAAAATTGTACTTATGAGCTTGGAACCAATGTTTGTGCTAAGTATGAATTAAGCAATTTTTTTTTAGTCGTTCGAAACTTGTAAAATACACATGTCCAACTGATCCCTTCGGTTGAATCTGTCAGTTGTTTATTTCCTCTTCATATATCATTGTGAATAGACCCGAGACCACAAACCTTGCTCCCCGGGATAATTGGATCACATGTGATTTCCTCTGTGATGCCACAGCCATCAAGGAGTGGGTTGAGGCGGTCGGTTTCATGTCCCATCGTTGCTCTTGCAATGGAGCCTGACATATATCGATCGTACTAATTATTTGACTTGCCAAATTTAATCGATGGCCGCACGATAGGGATCTGCTCACGAACGGCTCAAGCGGACCAAAGCCGCACTTACCCTCCAATTAAATCATAACCCTAATCCCGAACGGCAAGGAGCCATTTACCCTCGCGCTAATAAGTCAAAGCTTATCTCGTCCCGAGCGAGCAATTCCTGAAAGCTGCCATTTGACGGTTGTACCTAGGAGAGGCAACGTAGTCATTGTTCTAAACTGAAACTAATTGTAGGCAAGCGGATGTTCTGGAGATGTAATCAGCAAGGCTGTTTTGTTCTGACGATTATTTCATTACGAAACATGGTTCTTATGATACTTGGGCTTGTACCTTGAACCTTGTGCACCTGACGCTTTGGAGTACTTCTTCCTGAACGCTGGCTACATTTCCTCTGCCACCTACTGCCTCATTGACCCCCGACATCTGCCTGTACTTTTCTTCCTCGATAACCATCTCTCCTTTAAGGAGGAACTGGCCGATTCTCTCCTAAGAGCCAAGTACTCTTAATGCAAGCTGAAGCATGTTAACATAATTGAACTTGTTTTTAATTCGAACCAAGTCTTTATCAATCATCACAGTGTCTTAAATAAATAGAAAATACATATAGATACAGATGTGACAACATTACTATTTCTTGAATTGAAAACTCCAAAGATTAACGTATATATATTAATGACCTGGGCGTGCATTGTAATTTACACCGTGACGAAGGTGTATTAAAAACTACACCACATTCATTTTCATATCTTTAAAGACTAGGACTTGGGAATTTCTAAATATCTCTTATCCATAATAAACGAGGGAGCATTAAGTTATCAGACCTGATATTGTTAGACGTATGCTATTAGTAGAAATGGAATGAATGGTATCAAGTAGAAAATATATTCTAGTTTGACCACCTTTTGTATGCATGGATGTATGTATGTAGCTAATTTTCAAATCCAGTGGAAATTTGCCTGGAATTATTTTTTTTTTTTAACGAATTTTAATGCCACTCCAGACAGCCTGGAAATTTTAAATACTTTATTTGATATTAGATACCAAATGACAATGATGGGGAACCCTCATTTTTGTTTATATTTGATACAATTAATAACAGACAGTAAATTGTTAATTAATAGTAGCAGACTTAACAAAAACAACAGTCCCCTCTATTATATAACTCGCTAGATGTAATTCGTATTGTTTTACGCTAAGCGAGTACAATTTTTTACTTGTAATAGGAACGCAGGTTTATTCATTTATATTATTACGTAAAACAGCTTTCATAGCCAGTGTAACATATGAGAACCAGAAAAAACTCTTATAATTATCGTTGTACTGAAAATATGGCTTTTAGCAATTAATTTTAAGCTAAATAAACCTCTATTGCTAAACACTTTGTTGTTACCTGTTTATAATTAGGACTTCTCCTGAGAACTGGTTTCCAAACAGAAGAATAAAATATCAACAGTGCTAGTTATGTCGTACCAAGCCGATTGTTATTTAACCAATACACTCATCAATGCTAAATAATTTTTGTCATTCTTTGTAAATTTTATTGTAAACATAATTTACAATGCTAGATTAATAAAATAAACTATTTTTGTTGCTGATTATTGAACAACAATGTCTTTATGCGACTTACAAGGTGCTAATTATAATTTAACTAATATAATTCATTTTGTATTGAATAAAAATGGTAATTGTTATTTGTACATATAATTAAATTATTTAACAATGACATATTAATATTTTGCATGCCACGCATGTTATGGGAGAAACATAATTGGACGTATGCTGTAAAACATTGTCCTTCATTGTTGAGATTAAACTCCTCGACGATGATGGAGTTTTCCTTTTTCCTGATAAGTATTAATTAACTCTTACTATGGAGGTAATATAATTAATCATAATTAACTAAAATAATTAACTTAAATGATAATTGTATGTTCTAATTATTTTTTTTTATATATATAATTCCTTTATTGTGCTAAAATTACAATCTGCCTTGCTAGGCAATAAGTAATTAAGATATACGATCATTCATACCATATTTACATTTCATCATTCACTCGCTCATTCATTCAGGACATCATTGGAGAAACTGGCCATTGCCAGGACTCCCACTGTCACTTGATTATAGCAGGTCACGAGGCCACTGCCGTTTCAGTCTCCGAGGAGGATTATAGGGATGAGTGACGCAGTGCAGTGACTGTGCTACAGGATTAGGGTGGTTGGAAAGGCTACTGTGGAATTTCGTAAACTTGGAAGGGATGAGTTCTAGAATGTAGGGTATATTAAGGTCGTTATGAAGGGTTTTGTTGCTGACATAATAAGGGGCATTTACTATTGTTCTCAGGACTTTTGATTGAAAGGATTGGATACGCTTGATGTTCGACTTTTTTGCTGTCCCCCATAGCTCTATTCCGTATGTCCAGATTGGTTTAAGTATAACTTTGTAGATTAGTAGTTTATTTTCTATTGAGAGATGGGATTTCCTTTGAAGTAGTCTGTATAGTTGTCCAAAGCGTCTGTTTAGTTCTTGTCTTTTTAGTCTCGTATGTGGGTTCCAGGTCAGTCGTTTATCGAGATGGAAGCCTAAATACCGTACTGTCTCGGATACAGGGAGAGGAATATAATTAAAATAAGCTAGTGGACAAGACTTGCGACAAAGGGTGAAGGTAATGGGGGAACATTTTGCTTCATTAACTTTGATCCGCCATTGGTTGCACCAATAATCGATCTCGTCAAGGTGTTTTTGAAGGTTATGGGATGCTATGTCGGGGTCTGGGTTAGATGACAAGACTGCAGTGTCATCTGCAAATGTGGCCAAGAAGGTATTGGGAGTAGAGGGGACATCAGCGGTGTATAGGTTGTAGAGGATGGGACCCAGGACACTGCCCTGTGGAACTCCTGCATTTATAGGATAGTAGTTCTAATTATTACATATCTTTCTGATCACTGGACTGCTATATCTCGCAACGTTTTTCTTTCTAATGGGAACCATGTTGCTTTTGGTTGGTAGAAAATGAACTGACTAACGAAATTCTCAGAGGAACTGCTGTCTTTCTGATACTCAACTAATCTCACACAGCACTATTATAAAAATCTCTTGCAAATGTTTATACAAAGAAGCTTGTAAGAGATTTTGATCAAGTGTCGCAGAAGGGAACAGGATGTTGGATATCAAAGAGGCAACCTCATGACCGGAATAAAATGCTTCCACGAGAAACTAGATTGTTCTAAAAACCACCAAAAAGCAAAAAAAAAAAAGAAAAGACAACCCCGAAGTGCAGTTCTCAAAAAGTAATAACACATTTTTATTGATATGGTTCATTTGCTGTTGGTATTAAACTTCATTCAAAACGTACCATTGACATATAATAAAGGGTGGTGATCATTTATCATATTAAAGATTATCGTAGGCCTGCTGTGAATGTTGGTAATTGAAATTTTGACCGAAGCAAAACAAAAAATAAGTTTCATAAACGTACACTAATTCAAGTTAGAAAATCTTTCTTCGGAAATAAAATTACAATCTTATTGGGGCAATAAGATTTTGATCAACGATCTAATTAATTGATATTTACAGTTCAGCGTTCATTCGCTAAATTGTACGATATGTACATATCGCGTAGAGACCTCTCCATCCCCCATGATTGCCACTCCCTCGCATCACCCGATATGGGTCAGTGGAGGCTGGACGAGAACACGAGAGCCACAAACGCTCAGGACATGATTGATAAAAATAGCCATTGCTAGAACTCCCACTGTCATGATTTGAGGCTACTCCCTCTTTAACCTTCGAGAAGAATTTTCGGGGTGTGTGAAGCTGTACATAATGCCTGTGTTAGGGGATGTTAATTTTCGGTGAACTGATTAAGACAAAATATACCTTACATACATTGAGGTCGGTATAAAGAGTTCAATTACCGATCTAGTAGAGGGCATCAACTAATGTTCTAAGGATTTTTGGTTGAAAATATTGGATGCGCTTGGTGTTTGACCGTCATAATTTCTAGTCCGTATCGGTTTTAGGATGACAGAGCTTGTAACTACTGACTGATATTGCCTATCCAAAGATGGGATGCCCGTTAATGTAATCAATAAATCAGCCCAAAGGTCTCGTCTTTCTAGTTTTCTGTGTAGGTTTCATGTTATTCTTTTGTCAAGTACATTCATTTTAGTTAACAATTTTGAGAAAAACTGTTTATGCATCATTTTAATTAGATCAGCAATGGCCTGGTACACGTATGTCCTGCAAACATCCTAGCTGCGTCTTCCGACCCTGACGATCACTTTGAAAATTTTTCAGAGACTATCTGACCATACTACAATCATTATTTTACTCAGTTGACTTTATAAGTCTAGATATACTTACAAATATGCTTGCGAAATAGTTGCGGGCACTCCGAATATTAATGACAGCTGTAATATATTCTAAGCACGATAATAATAAAAAAAAACATCCAGTTGCTGTCGCAAAGGCCTCAGGAGTCGGTAGTCTATTTTATCATCGGCCGTGGAGTGAGTTCGTTAAATCCGAACGACTGGGAAATGACTACCTTGAGATTTCTTTTACCTTTTTGATGTGGGATTGACAGTGCGGTAAAGACCCATTCGTCATCAAGAGCGAAGGGTCCTTGAGACCCACACGGTCACAGCTGCACGGACCATCGCCCAATTATCCGCGCGCTCGCTTATCCGCTTCAGGATCTGTCTCCAGGTCGGCAGATTTTCCTTTCGCTTGGAGATCCAATCTGGTAGCCTTCCAGCCACGGCATGAGTACGTGAAGGTCTCAATCCTTAGATAAAAATCAGATTAGTCATTCTTGCTTATTCAAATTCAGATCAATTTATTTCCAATGTTTACATAATAAAAATAACCTCCTACTTACCTTAAATGCATTTAGTCTAAAACTAATAACGTCGCTATTGCCTATGAATAGAATAAATTAAAAATATAAAAAACACCTAACGACTGAAACAAACCAATTAAATAAATAAAAAACAAGATGCTTATATAAAACTTTTCTTCAATATATTACGTTTGGTCAGGTTAGCAATATTTTTAAAGTAATGGATTCTCTCATTGCTCACAGTTATAAATTTCATGGTTATTACTCATAAAATATCTACAGTATAATCAGCTTTGGATACTATGTGGAAATTTACTTCTACAGCATGGCTTGGTTTGTCAAGTATTATTCTTAGAAACATATTTTGGCTGAATAATTTAGGCATCTGTGATTCGATTTTCTTTTTCTTCTTTAGATTTTTAAATTGCTAACCGCTGGTTTTATTATTATTGCCCAAATAAAATACTTAAACAAGTACAAACCTCGATAAAGTGTTTAAGGCTGGTCATTCGCCCGCCTTCAAAATTTAATTTGTAAGCAGTTTCATACGTATAAAGCCTTCGTTTCTTTAAATTTTCCAAGACTATATCCTTCGGATGCATCGATGCTCAAAGCAAGTTTTGAAGAGCATTCTCTACAAAGTTTCACTTGAAATGCTATTTTTTTTCTCTAAATTTTCATTGTCATTGTGAATCATTCTGATGCCTCAAAACTCAAACTAATTTAGGTTATAAAAAACAATTAAAAAAAAAAATTTTTGTTTTTTGTTTTTTGGTTTTAAAAGACACATCCTTTCTCCTCAAAACGTTTTTATTGGCGAGCACTTTTGTCAACCCTCGTCAGATCCATTCTGTCATATTTTTTTATTACTATCCGTTTTAAACGAGCTTGGCTGTACTTGCGAATTGAGATACCTCGCTCTTTCCGTTTAAAATTATTTTTCTGCAGAGGGCACTCAGTCAAGATCCTATCTGCACCTGCGGGGTGCCGCAGGATGAAATTAGTTCCATGAACTCTTTAAGGTTTGTTGAGCAGGTGCCTGGAACGCCCTCACTAACTTTGTATCAAGCAGCCTCAACTTTTTATTTTCCATTATTTTTCTTATTCAACCGACCCCCTCCTTTTTCACGAAGGTGTCTGTAACGATCAAACTTTATAACTTAAGTCGTTCCCCCCTCGGCATTATCGTAACCCTTTCTCAGCGGTGATTTCGGCCAGTAGTCCCAAAGGGACGGAAAAAACGTTCAGAAGCTTTTTTCAGAAAATCACCATATACTCTTTAATAACGAACCTTATATGTGGATTAGGAAGAATTATATGAGATTTTCGCTAATCGTTGTCATTATCCATTGTTAAGTCTTCATTGTGAGCTTCCAGGGACAGACCATTATCCCAAGATAAATGAATAATAAATGAATAATAAATGAATAATAAATGAATAATAAATTGTTCTCCCCTTAGATTCACACGTGTGTTTAACAGCTATATACAAATTACCAGCTAATTGACGATTAAATTGTGGGAAGCATTCTTTTAAATTGTCAAAACGTTCATAGGAAGTCATTATACTTACAAAGTCACTGAAATATATTTTTTAATTACTGTTCTTGTAGGAGTCCAGAATTATTAAAAGTAAATGTGAGAGTCTAGGCTATAGTTTCGGAAGGGCACACATTGGACGCCTTAGACAGTAAATTTTAAAATCAGTATTTTGCCTCTTGATTTTTTTTTTTTAAAGAGAATGAGCATTGCTCTGGTGGGGGGCAGATCTTTGCACAGGATGTTTGCCGAAGAGGGGCTGTCGCTGCGATAAGCAGATCACTAACAACATTGTCAGTGTTGGCTAACAAGATCAGGGCGAGGAGGGTAGCCTCCTGTTTGCTGTAGCTCTTGTTCAAACAGATGGGAGCTTTGCCAACCACTCAGCACTCTTTATATACCTCCGCCATCAATTACAGTCTCTTAGCAGCCACGGTACACTCAGATACACTCGGCGTAAATACTGCCAATACATCTCCAGGGGGTCGCTTAATGTACTTACCGTACTTCTGTTTGCTTCATCGTTTTTCTCTAAGGCGAACGTCGGATGAACTTATCGAAAGCTTTTTATAAGCCAATCAACGATTTTCCTTTGTAATTTTCATCATAAATAAGTTATAAACGTAAGTAAATTATTGAAATTCAATTAATTATCGAGTTTTATTTAAAAAACCGGCAACCTTCTCCACTCGTGTCATATTGATTCTGATAATTATGAGAACTCACATTTAATCTTGACACATGTGCTACATTAGAATACCACAAGGTATGCTGTTGACCCCCCAAAAAATCTTCAATCGAACAATTACTGAAATAAACGAAAATTCCTTCTATGGAAAAATCATAACTTATATTTGAAATTTTTTTTTGGCAGTATAATAAATAAGATATGTAACGAAAGCTGGAAAAAACTATTGGTGCAGATAATACCAAGCGTGAGTTTTTCTGTTAGATTGAATTGGTGTCTTAAACGTGTTTAAAGCCGAGATTTTTGTTATTGTGTATTACAATTATTTTTTGAGGTACTATATAGCTATACTTTAACCATGGTTCATGAACTGTAAAACATTCGTAATGTGCCACTTTTGTTTTATTAGTGCTATTCTAACAAAAAATAATGGCATAAGGCTTTTATTGCAGTCCCGTTTAGCTATGACAAACCTACAAAGTATTAAGAAGATTGAACTAATAATTAAGTCTTATTGCGAGTTACCAATAAAAAAAAAAAAAAATTCATTTTAATGAATTGAGTTCATATGAAATTTAATGAGTAATTAGTTGTATTCATTATTACTTTTTACTCAGCAGTAAAACCCATAAGCCTTCACCAAGCGTATAATTACTCACCTTGTTAGCAGTGATGGACTCGAGCTAACAAGGCGATACACACGGACACCTGTCGCGAGGGTGATTATTTGAAATCATTAGC
The DNA here is from genome assembly GCA_930367205.1 of Acanthosoma haemorrhoidale. NCBI lineage: Eukaryota > Metazoa > Arthropoda > Insecta > Hemiptera > Acanthosomatidae > Acanthosoma > Acanthosoma haemorrhoidale. The sequence goes on along the minus strand of OV884015.1, from coordinate 79,066,036 downwards.
TAATTATAACGGCACATCCCTCGTTAGGCTGGGATATCGTTCCCGCGTTCTTCTTCTCCGCGGCGAGACTCTGACGCATGGGAAACGGGAAGTGGATCCGAGATAAGATGCTACCCCGGGTACACAAGGTCTAAGGGCCGGGATTTGAACCAAAGATCACTAGGTTCCATGCACTGTTCCATAGCCATCCCTGCGAACTTGTAGCCTATTCCATTTCTAATCCCTTTAACTGTCCTCGTGAGACTTTCTGAGAAATATCTGAGTGAAGATCTGTCTAAGGAGACCTGTGTGGCATATCATATACACATAGCGTACGAGTATAATTATTGTTAAGAAATTACAATTTGAAATTTTAACTTAAGTTAACAATTTACAATTACAGTTGTATGGATTCATTTATAGTTTAGAAACGTTCGGCCAATTGTACGTACCTACTGTGCACATGCAACGAATAAATATTATGTTTCAAATTTTGAAAAAGTTTTTAGACCACAATCAAGTTTTTTGTTTATATTAAAAACAATCTGTCTGATAAAAGAAGGTTCTGTGCTTAAAATGTAACCTTATTATAAAATTTACTGCTGGATTGTGGAATGGTATAATTATAAAACAGTTTTATTGCCTTTCCACGACTTATAACTTCTTCTTTAATGTAATAGCACTTTCGACAGCTTTTACATTAAAGAAGAAGTTATAAGTTGTGGAAAGACAATAAAAGTTATTGTAATAAAAGTAATTGCATACAATTACTATATCTAATGGCTCCGACTGAAAGCTTGAGGTACGCCTGTTTTGACTAAACACTTCGGTCTATCGAAACCATAGTTGGGTAAACACATAATATGTGTTGGGAGGGCCACAGCGCTCCTCGTTGCTTTTAGGCGTATCTATCGGAATTGCAAATGGTCACAGCCTAGGGCCCTCCTATGATTTGCGATTCTAATCTGCCGTGCCACTTAAAACAGAGGACGTAAAAAGACAGGGTTTGCCATTAGACGGCAAGGACAGTCGTCAGCTTTGAGACAGGTGACATGATGATGGGCGGGTCACGAAGAGGTGGCCAACCTTGCAGGCCCAGCCCAGGTATATGTCACTGCCTCCGGCTTCTTCCAGCAAATTGCTACCTTGGCGGAATGTTAATGTGGATACGTATCAGTGTTCGTAAACGTTCGCTTTTTACCAACAGCCTGGAGATTAATATATATCTAGTTAAATATCACCAATTCAAGGGATCAGGTGCCTTGACATTAAAAGAATTTTTTTTTAAGCCAGTACGTGTTTCCCGGGTTCCCCTTCTTTAAGTAATAAACTAATCAGTATTATTACCAGAAAATAATTTACATAAAAATACGAACATAAAAAACCTTTTTGAATATACCAGTATATACAATATTACATATATATAAAAGTTATCGTCTCCCGGCTGTAGACGATCAAAAAAAAAAATGAATAAGGAGGTTAATGATTCAACCCAATGGTTTGGTTTATATTTGGCTTCATTCTCCTCCTGATCCTCTATACACACATTACGGGCTTGTTTACCTTAGGCTATGTGGTATTAGGCTTAAAATTGCCGTACCACTAGCCATAACTTACATATATATATGTAAAGAAAGTAAGCTTTCTTCAATTAAATTAGCAGCGCTTTGTTATCACGCGCGTGCTTCAGTACTTTTGTTTTACAGAGAAACAGATTACTTATTGTTATAATAAGAAGACCTAGCAACCCTTATAAAACAACAATTACAGTTTATTGTTATCACTGTTTGCACTTTACTTAATTGTTTACCTCTAAATATTGATCTTTAAATTGCAGATTTCCATCTTCATCTATGTATGTGCCCTCTAATTCTTTTGTCATTGTAATCCACACTCTTCTTATCTGATTTCTTCTGTTTAATGAATTAACTAACTTTGTGTACTTACTTGTCTTTTTCAACTCCACATGATCTTCCATATATTTGAATTCTTCTGGCAATATATACCTTCTTCCATCTCCTGTACCAATTGAGGTGATGGCAATTGCATTTGCTTTACTGTCTTTTGGTGAAGTCACTACCGTAAATTCAAACCCTTATATATATATATGTAATAGTATATACAATATTAGGTATTTAATTTCTATTTTGCTGGCAACACTTTTTTTAATATCTTAAAATCTACATAAGTACTTAAATACAGGGGAAAAGCATAGCTTAAACAGCTTTTGAGCTGAGACGTCGACATTTTGAAGGCTGGATGTATTTTGGTTTTTTATTTTTGTTTTTGGCAAACAAAAGACCTGTTCAAAACATATTACTATCAAAACAAAAATACATTGTAAATGATCCAAAATATATTGTTTCAAGAGTTGAATAATTCAAGCCTACTTCACTAGGTTTTTATTTTTTGCCATTTTTTTAGCCATTTAGAATTTTTTTAATTGGTGAAAATTGTTTAATTTCTCATTATGCCGCTCATTTTTTTTTTTTTACAATACAAAAAAAATTACATTTTCAATGACATTTTATTTAATTTAATTAATTTATTTAATACTTTTAAGTTGTTCATTAGTTTCTGTTCATAAAACTAGTTTATTTAAAAAAAAAAAATTTAAATACTAACTTAACTGTCACTCCTACCTGATTGAGGTGCGTCTTGAAAATCGCTAGTATCATGATTGAAATGAATGATAAAAATTACTGCGAATCACATCCTTTTTTTTTAAGCTCGCCGTCGTGTATCATATTAAATCTGATCTTTGAATAGGAACATCAGTAATGGGTAAAAAATGTTTTTTTTTGTAACGAATTCCAAGTTTATTATATTTAGGCACTCCGCCAAATGCATGTAAATGCAGTAAGAGGAGAAATATGTAATCCAAATATTTTGTTATTTTTCTTTTGTACATTGTATTGTTTTGATGAGGTTTTGAAATAAAAAAAAAAAAAAAAAAAAAAAAATCATATTAAATGAAACCAAAAGACGGCTGTAGTTCACGATTGATTTAAGATTTAGTAAATGCAAACAATGTTTTAAATTAAGAACAGAAGAGTCAGGGTTCAATATGCATATAACTTTTTTTTAATAATTTACCATAAATAGTACATTCTTACTAAATTATTCATCCTCACCTGCAAAGTCTGTAAAATTTTGCAGCCAGCGGTGGAAGGTTGAAGGCATCTGTCCCACAGGCGGGGAGGGTCACTCACAGGACCCCGATGAGGACAAGGAGGATGTTTTCTTTGCCGACTGGCACTGGTGAAGTAAAACAGAGAGTCACAAGTTTAATTAGAACCAGAACCGTAGCTCCGGTTGACAGGCCGCTCCGGTGTTGTTTCAGGACCACTGTCAGTACAAGTGGACTTCACACCGACCACAGATCACGGGATCTTAGCACCATCTGACACTGGGAGGCCTCTTGGCATGTATTTTTTTTTCTTCTCTCCTCTTATAAATGGAGGGTGCTATCGTTTTCTCACAACAGTATCCGACCTACAGGGAATGTGTTAGGGATAAAAAACAAGACAAACATCATTAGCAGAGGGGAACTCCAAGAATGCAGTCTCAATGGAGACCACTATGTAAGCCACTTATGTCAAGTGACAGATAATATTAGTTTGTGTTCAACGGAGATGTTCCAATTGCATATGTATTACAGAAGTTTATTTATGCCTGATATGATCTGACTAGTAATTTTTTTTTTTTTAGTTTTAATAATAAATCTTTATTTGAGAAAATATTGCGGTCTTTATAAGATATTTACATTTACTCCTTCATTAATACCGTTATTACACACTAGATTGATACGATATTAGCATAAATACATAGCTCAGGGTTCCCCCAGCTCGCACGCAGTAGTGTTACCTTCACAGCTATGGAGGAGGATCCCCTGGATCTACCACCATGCTCACACGCGTGGAAGTGTGAGGAGGAATCTGGACAGCATCTGAGTTGACTAAATGTATACAAAAGATCACGCGACCACTTCCGCTTGAATCTTGGAAATTTTTTGTAGGGATAGGTGACACATAAAAGTCTTCTTGCCAGACTACCATTAAACAACTGAGCAAAAATTAGATAACAAGAGCGTCTACAGCTTAACAATTAATGCCATAAACCTATGAATTGATAAAGTGTAGTGTTAAAGTGTCCCTTTTACCGCGAAAAGATACCAGAACTTTCCGGCACAGAATCTCCGTTTTTCCCGTACATACTTTCTTTCATTTATTCTCCTTATTAAAATTGGACCAATGAGTGATCAACATAATCCGAGTTGGGAATGGACATTTTAAATAATAAGTCGATCGAAACTTTTTTACTAGCACTAACATAGTACATAAAGATTGACGGAATCTCCCGTTATAATTACTAACTAGTCGATCCGAAGAGTACCCTTGAACACTCCCACTGGTAATTAAATGCTCGTAATGTTTATAGACGATGAACTTTTTTTTTTTCTATCATCCAACATCGACAACGACATTAAAATTGTAATAAAAATACAACCGCAACGTAAAACCTTTGAAAAATCAATAACGACTACTGCCATATCGAGCGAGTTCTCTTATCACAAACACAACAGTCATAAATCAGCTGTAATTGATAGCTCGCGATATGTGACGGAATCCTTCACTTACCTGAACCGAAGAACTTCTTTAACTGGTAATTAAAATGTTTATATGTAGCCACAAGCAGATGAAAAATCAATTAAATTATTTTATTATCACTTTGAATCGGCAAAAGCACTTGTCCAACGGCTCCTCCGTTCCCAGAAAGGGAGCTTGCCTTGAACTTTATCCTTGGTGACTTTTGCTCTACCAGATCTATCAGATATGAAGAAATGTTTTTTAAAAGCTATATATTTTATGTAAAAAATCTTTACTTTTGGTCAGTTTCATTATTCAGAAAATTGCAATAGAGATGAAAGATATTATTGGCCATGAAGAGAGAACCTTTACCGTCTAACTAATTAGGAGACTAATTTTGATGTTCTGTCTGTTAGTAAAGCTATTTGAAACTTTAACCGAACACATGGAACCGTATGAATACGTTTTATTATTGACGTTAGGGGTAAAGTCTCATAAAAACCACAGTGTTTGTTGACGTGTCTTGTTGCCGGAATGATTGATTATTAACGGAACAGTCGGAGACTCAACAAATTCGACATTTTTTTTTTTACAATACCACTGCTAATTTGGATTGTACCAGTAGTTATTAACGTGAAAATATTCTAATTTATCACACAAGGCTTATTGAAAACAGTACTACAGGCTAAGACATATTGAAAAAAATAAAAGAATGCTTTAGTAGAAATAATTAGCCTTATCTGAATGGCGGAAGAAATGATTTTAAGGCAACAAAGTCGATTCAGCTCAGAGTCGGTCTCTTTGATCAAATGATTAAAGTAAACTAAATTGGCATTTGAGGGTATTTTGGAAGAATTCTAATTAAAAGCCTTGGATCTCTCGAGCAGATTCGTTCCTATAATTGTCTACGTTTCACCAAATTCAGTCAAGGACTTCACATGTGACAAATATTCTTTGATAAACTTTGTAAATTATTGAATTACAAGCAGTTGGTGAAAAATTGTTAAGAAAATACTTTGATTATTGTTAATTTGAATATAACAATCATAAAATAGAGTTCCATCAGTAATAGCAGAGATAAACAAAATATTCTCTAGCTAACAATCACCCGTCTGGATAGTCAGCAGGTATTGGAATAGGATCACATAAGGATCAAACATTTCTAATATTAGGAGGGAGATAATGCCTGAGAGTAGTGGGGTAAGCTATACAGGAACGGTCGAATGAAGCAATTCTGTGGGTAGGAGTATAAAGGTTAGAAAAAAGGGAACTTGTAATTTGGGGGTAAATGGGGGATTTGAGGGGATGTAACTTTATGCATATAGGGGAGGATGGAGTTTATCAGAATGCACAATTCAAGGAAAACATATGATCAAGGAAATATTATCAATGGAACATGGAGAAGGGCTGGTAGAGACTTAATACGAGGAAGCACCGTGGGGTGCAGAATAGAAACCTTACGAAACAATGCTAATAAACTCGCCCCGAAACCGAATATTTTTAATTTAGAATACAATGCGAATCACGTAGAATTTTCGCCTACGTGCTATTAATTCCTTTTTACAAGCGCTTTCAGCAGCTTATACTGCACTGCCATTCTCTGGTAATCCGAATGATGTCAATCGACTAATCGGAGTAGAAACTCAGACAAAGCTACCGTTAACAACATTCTGAGCACTCGAGAATGACACTATAGGCTTCTGAAAGCGCTTCTGAACAAAAGCATAACTACCTCACAGCAATCAAACCGAAACAATTCAAATCCTCTCGGAAAAATCATGGGTTTTAAAAGACTAATACGTATACTTTTGGTAAGGAATTGTATTATATTGGGAGAAAAAATGTTATAAAAGTTTACTATTTGTTGACGTTGGCCAAATTGAAACCTATAATTGAGTCACGCGGACTCTCGTACTCATGTCCCTTCTTAGAAATAGCACTATCGTTATATCTGATACGTGTGATGGTTCTTGATAGGTCTAATCACAACTCTTATTTTCCCATATATATCCCTCTCCATGGTTACGGGCGAAACGGGGTGTATTGGAACTTCTTTGCACACCCAAGTTGTACATGATGCCTATGGAAGCTCTCAACAATCTGTCCTTCAGTGCAGTCTTGTTCTTACTGTGCTCGTCGCATTCCTATTCTTCTGACTTTTGGCAGATATGTTAAAATGAGCCAGTCCCTGCATCATCATCCATTCTTAGACAAAGAGGAGAAACGTCATGAAATTGTCCTTGTCCACCAGCACAGGCAGGTTCCGAAATGCTTCAGAGTCCTGTTTATTCATATGATTTTGGCTCTGGCCTGTTCCAAACATGTGAGCACAATCTGTTCCGCAGTGTCTTCGTCTACGCTGTAAGGGCGAGCTATCTGCCCTCTCTATCCCCACTTTCATTTTACGTCTTGGAGAATAGAATAGTGCACTACACAAATGAATAGAATTAATATTCTACCGGTAGTGTCTGATAGTCACTGTCAGATACCTGTGTGTGTGCTAATAGACCATGAGATGTATTCGGTAGGATGCCGTATAAGCAGTGGCGGCTTAGACTAAAGAGGAAAAGATATTAATTACGTCCTACACTGGGAATCGGGAATCGGCCTGTCACACGGGATGGCCTTCGCGCCTGCTTGGAAATGTCGCTTGAATAAAAACTAAGTGAGCACCCACGCGGGGCCCACTTGTGCCAACTAGGAGTACGGTGTCATTTTCTAATTCAGTACTCACGGATGTACTTTCTGAACTCAATAGTTTATTACTAAAGTAAAATAGTAATATAAAAAAAGAAGTAAAAAATCTTATCATAATTTCTACATATGCATGTGTCATTTTTTTATTAAAGGGGGATTAAACGTTACAACTATCATTGCATTGAACCAAGTCATGCAGCCTGACAGGAGCAAGGAAGGTTTAGGTCCACTTCCTTGTTTTGTACTATATGACACCTCGCATGTCAATGTCTAAAAATAAAATTAATTACTGTCAGCTAAGGAGGAAAGGTATTGGCAGTTCCGGGAGGAAAAAGTGGGACCTTTAGGTCAAATAAATAAGTATGAATCAAGTTTCCGTCCGTAGCTTTGACACGTTCATGCCTTTCTATCCGTGTTTCCGAATCGGTCTGCAAATTTAGAGGACACTCACTAACACCATATATACATATATATAAGTTAATCGCCGGCGGTTAAGATAGATAGAAAAATAATAAGGAAAGAGGGAAATGCACCGACACACTCTGACTCCAGTAAAAGACTGCTTTATTATTGATGACAATCCGACATACATAGGATCATGGGTTGTTTACCTTACATGATCGTATTAGTATTCGACATAGTCAAGCCTCTGACCTTAACTAATATATATATATATATATATATATATATATATATATATATATATATATATATATTAGGACTGTTTATGAAAAAGAATAGTTTCTTTGTTGATTAAAACGCGTTGACTGGTTCACGAGCTTTAAAGTATATTTCAGCTTTAAATGAAAACATTTTCGCTCTGTGAGCTCATTTTTAGCGACGTGTACAGATCAATGAGTTGAATCATTGTAAATCGGCTTGTGTTGATGAAAAGTTTTCATCAAGTTGATTTGTGGACGATGCTTCGACATCCTGTGACTGGATTGAGCCGTATTGAGAAGAAGGATGGGGAGAGCCTGTTGAAGGCTTATCTGTTATATTTCAAATTACAAATTCACTGTTCTTGTCAGATTAGATGGTCCTCATATGAGTAAGTATGCGTAAAGAAAGGATGTTTTTATTCCTCTACAAGTTGACGTTTAGTTATCATACGTTAACAATGCGCTGATTGAACTGGACGAGTAGTCGTATTATTAGTGATATTGACAATAATTAGAGACCCAACGAGTATTAAACTAATCGATCACAACGTTCACCCCCTCCTCACCGATCAACCCTTTAAGTCGTGTGGTGTTATGACTTTCAGTATTTCAAGGATAGAAAAAGTCAATAATGTTGCAATTAGAAAAATACTCTTTGATTTTAATTACTCGAAAAATATTGTTTAAAAATTGAAGAAAGTAAAAGAACAAAACAAGAAAGTACCTTGTTTGTTGAAATTCTGTCTTGGGTGAATCAGTTAGTAGTTTAGTGTCAGCACGATTTTAATGAATTTCAAATATTTGATCATTCACGGTTCTGAAACGATGCAGTTAGAAAAGATCTTGTTGCGTTTTTCACATTCTTGGAGAGATCTAGAGATCTATGGTTAAATTTATGAGGGCTCATGTAAAATACAAATAAATTCCAGCTCATGAATAAAAAAAAAACGTCCCGGGAATATATTCGGTGGCCGGTATAAAGTTGGATAGGTCTGCCGGACCTCGCCCTCTTGGGGCCGGCCTTCTTATTCCGATCGGGTGCCAGCCCTGGGGAGCTGATTCGTGATCGGAAACCCTAGGTCCGGTCCAGGGTCGCTGCCCAGATATCTTCCGAGGAGAACCCTATTTCAACCTTGTGCGCCATCTCTATACGCCAGCTAAGCTCACGGTGGCCCAAGATCAATCTACATATTGCGGTCTTAAGGGAAAATGAAATTCTGGGCCAAGAGCTTACTAGCGATCGAGGTGATACTGTTGCCTAAGTAATAAATGTTATTATTAATGGTGGTTTGTTTCCTTGTGGGATGATGAATAGAAATGTTTTTATTTGAACTTTTTAAAAAATGTTTTATACATCTTGGAGCTACTGCCAATAGGGTATCCCAATGTAGAACTTAAAAAAATCATTCTTAGATCTGAAGTCTTCTGGATTGGTGAAACGTCGACTGGCGATTTAAAGTGAATATTTAAACAAAACAAAAAAAATACCGTTTACTGTAACATAAATATGCAATTCCTACTGCTGGATTCAAAACATTTGTTTTTTGTTTGTTATACAACAGAGAGTTTTTTTAGTTATTTACGAATACTTAGATTTCTATCCAACAAATTTATTTTGTTAAACGTGTTCTTTGGGAGTTTAATTACTAATAAAAACAGCAAATATATATCTTATAGACCGGAGTTAGCAGGACAGCGAGAACAATTCCCAAACCATTGAGGATGTCCAGGGCACAGGCGGCACCCCAGTCCACCCTGTCAAGTATATATGTAAACCATTCTCATTTTATGTTTATAAGGACTGATCAAAGGATGTGAGCAAAAAACAAAAAAAATCTTTAAATTTGTATGACTTGTTTGTTGGGATGCACGTAGGGGAGGGAGGTATAACATTAAATGTTAAATAGCTTACCAGCAGGGACTTGCAAAATGTTTAATGTAAACTCAGTGGTCTCTTATTCACGAATAATTTTCTTGGAATACAATACATCTCTGCATTTTTTTTTGTAAAACTAATCAGCATGTTTGGAGATGTTTTGGAATTTAGCAATAGCATTTCATTTCAAATGAATTACTTTTAAGACCGTTATTGTAGTAAATACAGACTGTCAAAGGAACGAAATACGATCACCCAATCATGCTTGAATGAAAGTAGAACCTCTCCCTTCAGGCCATAAAAAGAAAAAAAGTAGCATGATTATATTTACTTAAGGAAGAGTTACCCACGGCCTTAAAGAGCAGAGCCTGGTGTCTTGATCAGCCAACAATAGAGATTACTTTACAGAATACAATATCATCATTAGTCTGCCTCGTTAGAAGTCTATTTTCTTTTGAGAAAGGCACAAAAAAAAAGGAGCAGGAATTCCCAAAAAGACGGAAACCGGCTTAAAAAGGAAAAATTAGTCTTTCACGGCTTTTAGTTGCTTTCGATGGCTTCATTTTTCACTTTCTCCGTCTAACCCTTCCTCCCTTAATGTATACTTTATTAATATTCCCCTCTCTCCTTCCATCTGTTTTCTTCCCCGGTCCCTCACGGATCCTACCCTAAAAAGGGTTGAATTCTCTTCCCTTATTGTAATCACAGCAGCTGGCTTCTAACCCGCTGAAGGAATCCTTATGGTAAAAATATGTATAGGAAAGGAGGCGGGATCCTTCGGAGGAATAAAAGCTTAGGTTGGTGGAAGGGAATTCCTCAACCCCCGGCATTCGCTAGGAGAACAAAGACCGAGATCGGATGAGGCACAATGAACAAGTGAACATTATCCTTCTTTCAAGCCTTTCATACAATACAAGATCCTCCGCCCCCCACCAAGTATTGAATTTATGGATCATAACGTTTACCCCCCCACCCACTCCTTCCCCCCTGGATCCAACCCTTTAAGTCCTGGCAAATTGCCCCAGCCCCTATTTGTCTTAATTAACCCCCTCGGCCCTGAAACACTTAAATACTTCTTCTGCTTCAGCCGCCTTTCCGAAGAGTAACCCTTTTATGGGTCCCAGAGCACTACCCTGGCCCGTACCATATTTCCATATAAACTGCCTCTGAGGGATGAGCTGTCCTCCCCTAATCAGGCCTTAATTAAATTCAAACGGGTTATATTAATATTTTAAGTATGAAAGCAAAGGAAAACTGCTTGATCATTCTGAGACCATTTTTTAAATTATTCTCTAGCAAAACATCAGATCTATCTGACGGCTCGTACCTTTTTACATCTCCTGCGTTTTTTTGTGAGCTCAAGCTAGTAATCACTCATCACGACCATGAGTAATTTGTAGTGGTATCTCACTGAATCACAGTCAGTACTCATTACATATATATTTATTAATTGTTAATGTTTTTTTTTCGTTATGTTATTGTTCTTCTATATATTTTAATTTGTGTATCTTGCCTTAATTGCAGTCTTGAAGATGCCTGAATAAGTGAAACGTCGACTGAGGGTGGTATATCAATAAAAAAGATATATTGGGAGAGACTCCAAGTTTGTTTTCTTACTCTTTGAATTAATATAAAAAAATAATTTACAAGAAGACTGAGCTGGGTAAAAAAATTTTCTTTTCATGGTCATGAGGCTCTTTGTAAATAATCAGGTAATTGTATTTTATGGATCATAATCATTGCGTTCACGATTATTTCTATTCAAACCTTACCAACATAATCGTCATGCAAGACAAAAGAGTGCGTGAAAACATGGAAAGTAATTGGCTTATTAATGGGCAAGTCTCATACAAATACCAATGACTCGAACTAATTTTCCTTGAATTTACTTTAAAATATACCGTATTAGTAGATTGCCAAAGTATTTTTTTTTTGCAATAAGTAGAATAAATTTTGTTTGATTTGTGAGGGCGGTTAAAAGCTTCCTCTGATAAATTTGATTTTTAAAGGGAGTAAAATGCCTGACTAACGACATGTAAATATTTTTTCACTTTAAATGAATACCTCATTGCATTTGGGGACTGTTTTTGCCCGCTCAATTTAAAAAATGTTATGTTAAAAATTGCTAAAATGGGTGTAGCCAAGGATATTTTTCGGAAGAAGTGGTAATATTTCAGGCTTTGATATAGGCTTACCTTAGGCAGCCCTATTTATCATGGAATGATACAGTTCATTACCAATTACAGTATAATCTCGGGAATAAGTATCCCGTTAATTCATTAATCCCGCTCATTTGTAATGAACTGCTGGCCCCTTGGATAAATAACGAGTTATTCGTATAAAAAAAAAAATGCATTTAGGTCCTCTCGGTAATTCGTGATGATCTCACTTAAACGTCTTATAATTTGTAAGTCTCTGTTGACACTTCCGTTAATTTAAAAAAAGTCTTCTGCTCCCACACCTCAATCATCTTAATTTACATTTTTTACTGTTTAAATTGGATTTAATATTGTTTATTTTTACTTCACTTCAGTGTGGTTTCATCGCGAGTTCAAATCGTTTTTTTTTTTTTATTCTTACCTCTCTAATTATAATATTAAGGATGAGGGAAAAATAAAGGGATACTTGAATGACTTGGTGCAGTTCAAATCGCTACTTCGAAAATCTCGATAATTCCCCTTGGCAATACAAATTATTGGGATTGTACTGTATCTATCTTACCTCTATTAGGTCTACATATACTCCGTATTTTTCTATTTTTTTGAGTTGACCCCCTTCTGTTCCATTGATTGTTAGAGCTGACTAAAAGCTTCAATATTTTAAGTGCGGTTTTAAAAAAGAAAAGAAGAGTGAAAAATTAACGAAGTCTAAAATTTCCCTAAAGGCACTAATTACTATAACGGTTAGGGTTTGGCATAAGAAACCTCTCCTGGATGAACAACCCCAAGCTTTATAATAGCAACAATTAACCAAGGCCCTTTCCCTGCAATTATAGGCAGGGCGGCCACCAGCCCTGAGGGCGGACAAGATAGGGCTATTATTGCATCGATCTTTCAACCTCTGACAGTTGTCAGAAGAAAAACACTGGTACCCCGCCAGGTTCGGCAAGGAACCAAAGGTGGGTAGGAATCGGTCTGTCTGAACGTCCGTTTTTTTGTCTTTTGGTACTGACAGTATGCAATTAACAGTTTTTTTCTTTTACCAAGCATTAATTAAATACAAAAAAATATCTAATTTATTAATGATAACAGAGAAAGAGGATGAGAGAGAGAGAGAGAAAGCTCAAGAGACAAGGGCTTGAAAGTCAATTGGGTGTTTATGGTGTCCTTTTGTGGTATTGTCAATTGTGAGAGATTAAACTTTATGCAACACGCACATCTATTGATACGAATGGTGTATTTTCCCGATGATTTAAATGGTCTCAATAAAAAATTAGATCAATCGTCCATGAAATTTAAGAAGTAACTTTTTAGTAATTCTGTAAATTAAGCCTTAGTAAAATAACTATACATTTTCCTTCATCTAAGTTTGTAGCAGTTATGAGTAGTGAATGGGGTACATTCGTGCAAAACTAGCTTATAGACTTTACTGCTAGTCAACATTGACAATAGACGATTACTGAAACTAATATTAAACAAGTGATATTATGGTGGCAACCATGCGGATTTAGGAGGTTCCTGGGATGTTTGTAAATACCTCATGAATAAGTAAGTAAATGAAGAAATGTTAATATGGTATGAATGAGAACATTGAACACAATTACTTATTGTCCCATTTAAGCAGATTGTAATTTTCACAATAAAAATTTCATTTGGAAATAAACCCTCAGTGATATGCACTTCATTAATATTAGTGATAATAAGTTGATTTTCTTGAGTGGAGTCAAAATCTAATGTTTAAGGCTCAGAAATTATATTTTCAATTGTTTAGGGTAATATTTCGATACTATTAAATTTTAATACAAAGAATTTTTTTTTTAATGTTGTAGCAAACATGTATTTTTAAAAAATCCAAGATTTTTTTGTCAAAACTATAGAAACTATGAGAAATGAAATTATATACAATTAAAATAAATTACTTTTTGTTCATGTTTTACACAAAACAGCTTCTTTCTGATTCAAAGGATCCCAATTTCGTGTTGTCTTCGGTAATAAATGATAAGAGTATCATGATATTTTCCGGGAAGCTTAGATACCTTCGATCCCAGCAGTACTCTGGATATCAGAGCATATCAAGCGCTGGACCTTGAGTTCCGAGGAGCGCCTTCTCGTGAGTTCGCGTTGCTCAACATTGGGCCGAGAATGCAACTAATGACTGTTGAGGTTCGTTTCCTTGTTATTGTCACAATACTAAGAGTGTCGGAGACTACACAATTCTGCGGTGTATTTACCAGAGACATCGGTCATCAATAATGATCCATGATTGCATGGCTTCACACATAATTGACTGGTTGTTTGTATTAGAATGCTGTGGGATAACTTCTTTTTTTTTTTTGTAGTATAACGCTCAGGGTCGTTGTATTTTATAAATCTGCAGCAATTTTTAATTAATTGATTAGGCTATATTATGGTTTAATTGCTGCTCGTGAGATTAATAAACAACGACTAATTTTGTCTTCCCATTATTCATATTATTAACAACACTCTTGAGCACTTGAGAACGGTTGTACAGCTGCTGAATGTTCATTTAAAATAGAAATAAAAACTAGAGGAGAGACAAAATTGGACGTTATTTACTTGATTAGACTTTGTTGAGTATAAACTTGAGCAAGACAAATCAACATTGCATTATAAAATGTTAGATGATCCTGCATACACAGGTGGTCTGAAAAGTTTCCGACCTCAACATGAAGATGATAATAAAATAAATAAAAGCTTTGTTAGGTCGGTAACTTTTCAGACCACCCTTAAACCTCTAGGAGGCAACCCTTTTCAGTAACACCATTGCTGGTACTTAATTATAAACTTATAACTGCTTGAAAGGAAACTTTTTTATCACCCTACTTTTCATTGTTCCAGCCAATAAACTATTATTTGAATTCAATGGAAATGGGAAATAATAATTGAAATAACTACCCATTAAACCGTTAAATAAATATTAGTACTTATTTTAACTGAGTGCGCCCAATTTTCCAATTGGGAAAGTTATGAACACTCTTTGACAGGCCTGAAAAAGGCATAGAGTTATCAAAAGCGCTCTTGCAATAAAAAATATTTTTGACGTACCCTTACCCATAAAAGTTCCATCTTCGAATCAATCAGCTCCAAATAATAAATTTCACGCTAGTATTTTTAAGCACTCTTCATAATTTTTTTTTTTTTTACATTTACATCATAAAAACTACAAGTAAAACAACCTTTAATACATCTCTTAACATTCATGAGAACTTACAGATAATACTTGTACATTAAAATTAATGTTTGATTTGATGAACGTTAGTGACAAACAGCTTATTTAAAAACAGCAAAGAACGTGTCTATGAAATGACGTATGAATCGGTCAATAATAGCTTAAGTCACTCAACAGAAAAATATGACAAAAACAGAGCTTGTGTAACACCGAATGCAAGTGATTGCTGGTTTAATGATAGGAGGTACTAGACATATACTGCTAACGTTTTGACAAAATAACTTGACTACCAAATTGACTTAGAGCAATGAAACATGACAACTTTCATGACCTTCCTAGGACGAATTGGCTTCTATTAACAAGTGCAGTATACAATGTCGTCGATATTAGTTAGATATGAATTGAACTTCATCGTCAATATCGTCGATATGTTAAATTGACCTTTAATTCTGAAATTTACCCTTTTCTTTTGAATGGGTACTTACTACTAGAAAAGTACTGGATTGGAAAAGGCAAAACAAATGTACTAAGATATTGTAAGACACAGTAATCCTCCTGACAGAAGTCAAGGTTTCTCGTGTGGAGACTGACATACAAAATTACTTACGAAATTAGAAGTAAATTTATTAAACTAACGTTATTTTCCGGGCGGTATTGAGTGTGTTGTTGTTGTCTAAAACCCTATCGATTCCCATCACAGCTTTGAACGCGGAGCATGACACCACACACCGTCATCGGAGACATGTTTACTACTTTTTCACCGTTCGGCAGTGATGAATCGTATCGCCGTTCAAACGACCTAAAGATGGGCTCACCCCCTTTGTCGTGTCTCACACACAGAGGACACGTGAGGACAGTGCTAAGTCCAAACAGTGGTAGGCATGAAAGGGAGCGGGTACCGAGGGGACTGCCAGCACAGTCATGGCCGTTAATGACTTGGATGGTGACAAATGACACCGATGACTTGGCGCTATATCTGTAGCGGTCGGAAAGCCTTACACTCAGACGTATGTTAGTGTGTATTGGAGCCGTCTATTGTCAGTCCGTGCTATAGTATGGATTTAATAGCTTACCTTATTTATAGTTGATCCACGGACCAGTAGCCACGCTAATTTACTATTATTAAATGATTTATTTATATTTTGTATGGACTAAGATTTTGTTTTCACCTTTACTTATGAGCCGAATCGTATTATTTTAAATATATTCATGTGACTTAAATTGATTTTTCTTTGGTGATTAAATACATATAGGTAACGGCATAAATAGTTTTATATACACCATAAAATTAATTTTAAGAGCCAGCAATAAAAAACTGGTATTTGTAATCCCAGCCAAGAGTTATTCACGTTTTTTTTTTATCTTCAAGCAATAATCGAGAGATATTTGCGGATCTGGGTCAGTATACATTGGCTTTTCACGAAATGACAAAAAAAACTTATAGATATGCTAATATAAGAAATCGTCTTCAATGACATTAAGCACACAATTTTGTGCTCACCACATTGCTATAGCACTTGAAATATCTTTTAATTAGTTTTAAAATCTTCTTGACTTCTGAGAAAATATTTAAGAACGTTTTAAAGTCCATGAGAAGGAGGGAGTCGATTCAAATGGAGAACTATTTTTACATACTGCTACTGTTTATTAGCCAAAAGGTAAAGTCCGGGGTGTTGAATATACTCTTAAAATTTCAGATCGATTGATTTTTAAAAATATTGCTTCTCCCTTCGGGCTTGGAAATTTTATATCACATTGTAAACAACTTGTTATAGTAAATCGTTGTGTTTTTTCTGAACCCGTTTATTCATTGAGAATGATTAACGTACTAAACGTAGATTTAAATGGGAACAGGTTTAGTTAAAGCAGTAGGTTTATGTATTTATAATCGTTAAAAAGCAATGAAAAAGCATTAATAATAATCCATACCAAGTCTAATTTTTGCTATAGAAACCAAGTAGAAAGAAATATATCTTTATCATTCTACAATTGACCAATGTCCTTTCTATTCAATTCTACAATGGACAGTTGACAAAGGTCCTAAAAATTTACATCAGCTCAAAATTTTATAAAAGCAGAAGCGTCACCAGTTCATGTTATTATGAGAATCAAACATTAATTTTATTTGTAATGATTTTATCCAAAAATGTTTCATTTTATTGGCTTATCTTTTCAGACACTTAAAATCCAATTCTCGTCCTGGGCCAGTGATGGCCCTCAGCACTATACGTAACAGTCTTTAGCATCTTCATAAACATAAGGGAAATATGGCAACTTTAAACCCTAAGTATGTTCTATGGTGATTGTATCATCTACAGATCTGAACCAGTGTATTCCAGAGCAATGTGTATCTTTGGTCAAACATTTCAGATTGATTACTTGTACCTTTTTTTTAAGGACAGATAGACAGACAGTGATGAAAGGAGGTTGTCTGAATCTGTTTCAAGGCAGGCTCTCTGTCTAGGCAATTACGTACATACATTCCACTCATACTTAAATGGGTAATTAGCTTGTATAATGGTAAAAATAGTCGTTTTCGTAACGGTTGAGCTAGTCAGAAGATATAAAGATTGAGAGATAGCATAATGAGGACATTATCGATTATGAAGGACAAGAATAGCACAGCGCTGTATGTTGGAGCGGAGATGTATAATTTTGCTTAAGGAGAGCGAGGACATGGAAGCCATCTGGCCATCAGGCGCTCCCGTCAGTCCCTAATAGCGCCTTGGTTATTAAGTCATCTGCCTCGAATGAATCCTATGGCTTCGGAGTTTAGTATTTGCTAATGGCCGGTCATCACACTAACTTTGCGACGTTTCGGAGTCGTTGAATAGCAGTTGGTTCCTGAGCGAACACAGCGAAGTCTACGCCCACCCGGCAGAAACGTAACTCGACCGTATTCATACAAAAATTTCATACTGGTGAAAACTTAAGTGGTTCTGATATACGTTTATATAAAAGCCAGTAGGATCTGTTTGAGAGTATTGGATAGCGCTCATGAATAAACTTCAACTTTACAATAATAATTTAACTGGGTTTGATGATGATGTTAATAATTTAAACAAGAATAATAATCATTTAGAAATGTCATTTTCTCAGAAAGGAAGGCAGCTAATTTTATTTGTAATTGCCATTTTTTTAAAAATAGTTGTTTTAAGTAGCTGAGACTAGTTCTCTGAGCTTCTTATGATCCGCAAAGGCTCAATTAATTGTGTTTATGGAATATGCGTGACTACTTGTAATACTGAAGTAATAAAAGTTATGAGAATCGTATACCTTCACTCCTTCGTTACCTGTACTTTCGAACAGCCACAAATTTACTTTTTCAGGATCTTTATTGGTTTGAAAAAGAATATTTTTTATATGTTGAAAAGAACCCTTATATTCCCAACTTCCATTTCGACAAAAGGCTGACATGGAACACACACACGAGACTAAAAAGACAAGAACTAAACAGACGCTTTGGACAACTGTACAGACTACATTGAAGGACATCCCATCTCTCAATAGAAAATAAATTACAAATCTACAAAGTTATACTTAAACCAATCTAGGTATACGAAATAGAGCTATGGGGGACAGCAAAAAAGTCGAATTTCAAGCGTCTCCAATGCTATCAATCAAAAGTCCTAAGAACAATAGTAAACTCCCCTTATTACATCAGAAACAAAACCCCTCATAACGATCTTAATATACCTTACATTCTTGAAATCATCCCTTCCAAATTCAGGAAATTCCATACTAACTGGAATAACAATGACCTGCTATGAATACGTGACAATGGGAGTCTTGACAAGGCCAGAGGGCATGTGGCTTTCGCGCTCTTGGTCAGCCTCCACTGTTTACAGTGACGCGGTTGCCAGAGGAGCGAGGAGGACTTCCCAAGACTCCACTTCCTCTTTCGGATGCGGGGGAGCTGATAACCATTTGGGTTTGGGAGGTCTCTGGGCTGTTTGTAAATACTGTATGAATGAGCGAATGAATAAAAATTGTAAATATGGCATGGATTAGAACATTTATCACAACTACGTATTGCCCAATAAGGCAAATTATAATTTTATCATAATATATATGTAATCCAAATTTGATGAGATTATAAAAAAATAATGCTATGGTGCATAAATGATTGTTCATGAACTTGCTATTATACAAACTTGTTTGTTACCTTTACACAAGTAATAGAGAAATCCAGGATGACAGATAGGAACCTCATTCGCTAAAAAAAACGCGCCGAGAGACCTGCCAAGGACAGCGGTCGTTTTAATCTCAACACCTTGGACAGACCAAGATTGGAAGTAGCCATTCGAGAAACAGGATCGGGCATGATTAATGCTGATAGCGGAGCAATCGTTAATGGGCTGAGGCGAGAGGGTGCGACTCTTCACGACTTGCTTTCGTCCTCGGCAAAACTGCAGATACGGCTACCGGGCCATTGTTTGTTCTGTCCCAGGCGATAAATCATCAGAGCTCATCAATAATGAGACGAGCTGTATCCCTCATCTTGTCATTCATCATTTTCGCAACTTTTGGCTCAACGAATCCACTACTGTCCATTATAGATGAAATTATTTTCTACCCTTCATGGAACTATAAATCTTTTGTTTCGTTCTTTCATTTTTGTTTGGTCAATGTTGCGGGGCTCCTTCAAATTGCAACATACCTGGATAAGAGAGTCTCACTAACAATACCAGATTTAATGAATCCAAAATGTCCTTTCAAAGACAAACTTGCTTTTGGCCCTCAAGATGCGTTTACACAAAAGAAGGAAAGAAGAATCCTGCCAGTCCCAAATAAACAAAGAACAATTATGGTCAAACTTGGGTCCTGGTCAACAAACTCAGGTTATTCTGTGGACAGGCTGCCCTTGCCCACTCCTTTAGTCTGTTAAATCAAGAGTCCCTGACTTGATTCTTGCAACTAAACAACACATGCTGCATACTGTGCTATGATTCTTGCTACTACATTTGCTGATATGTCAGTATACATAGGAAAAATTAAACCTCCGAAGGACCCAATGAAGGGAAAACCCACAGAATGTGTACAAAGCACGTTGAATTTTCTGAAAGCAATTAGGATCAAATTGCACTGAACAAAGTAAAACAATTAAACTACATCAACGACCCACCAGGATAGAGGCTTCAACAAAATCATGTAAACCATATTTGTTTGGTATATACCATTTGTATTTTACCTGGCCTTCTAGTTACAGTTCCAGACCACATAGCTACAGTTACAGTTACAGATAAATGTTCCATTATACCTGCATTAAGCATACCGATTTCCACATTCTTCTCTTGGACACCAAATCCTTCCAACCGTCATCGGTAAATTGCATAGCTCTCTGTCGAAGAAACTTTATAAATTTCTAAAGGTCACTAATAAGTAGTAAATAGGTCAATTTTAAGTTTCGACTTTATAATATTGGTAAATAAACATTCTTTATAATTAATTTGTAATTAGACCATTAATTCCCCTAGCTGTTGAGCTGTCCTTACAGCTACTAGTAATAATAATAGCTCCAGTAATCGCATTTTAAATTCTTAGTTGTCCTTCTTCTAAACTACTTAAATTCTTACTTCTTACTAGAAAAATAACTGTATGTAATCGTTCAAAACCAACGCAATAGTCAATGTTAGATTATTACATTCAAAATTGTCTGTTCGTAGCCTGTCAGTCAGGTTTAAACGCTCCATTTACATGGCTCACTATCCATCAAAAGTATACTACTATCGGATACTAAAATAAATACATCATTTCAGTTTGACGGGTAAGTATTACAGTGATGGTGGATTAGAGCCATGAAGATGCTATATGGAGACCTGAAGGGACAGTGCAGTCTGGCCTATTATTCAGGCCTCGTCCACATTAACATTCTCAACTCCTCTTCTTATTTGTGCCTCCGGGCCTTCGCCATCTTCGTCCACCCGGATCTCCAACCTGTGTTTACTCGTCATGGCTGCTATGCTCTCTCGACCATTGTCTATTCATGCACGGTTCAAAATTAAAATGCAGGACTTGCAAAATATATATTATGATCGAAATCAAGTTCTCAGCTCCGTAGTCTAAATGATGAAGGCAATGCTATTAGACCGTATAGAAGATTTTGCATTAATCAGACAAAAAATTCTTGTAGATAATTAAATATCTTATCATTCAATCGTCATCATGAATATATTCAATCAACAAAATATTGAGGAGGCATGAACTATGAATACAGTAAATTTTTTATATACTATAAAATTCATACATACGTAATAAAACAAGGAAGTTATTTATTATTTATATTAACATTATCATATCTTATTAACTTTCTTTCCAGTTGGTTTGCATATAAATTAATGGTAATTTCTTTTTAATTTTCAGGTGAGTAGTCTATGCGACTTGATTCAAGACACATTACGTAAGTTTATTATAGCTTTTGGTTGTTGTTAGTAATTGATATCCCATTGAGTTCAGGCTGTACGTTCATTTTTGTGCGAGAGGATCGTTTTTCGTTTTGTCTGGAAGTGTGAATGTTACAATAGTGGTCAATATTTTTGAAGGTACCTTTGATAGTTCTCTAGTAGATTTGAAGTTCTGATGTTTCTCAGCTCAAAGAGAATAAGCTATTTTAAGATTTAAGATTCATTACGTCATTTTATTCACGTTGAGCCCGAAGGGTTAGGTTGTACTCTCATTAAAGTAACGGGTATACGTACCTCTTTGAAAAGTTCGTTATATAATAGGCGGTCATAGAAAGTTAAATTTTTTCTGAATGGTTAAGGGCACATTCAAATCATTGCTTTTTGCATAGTAACCTTGGCCAGCCTTTAAGTCATCAGATACATCACTCGCTATCCTGTTAATTGTCAATTAATTGTTGCTATCTTTGTAGTCCCACCATTGTCACTTGTAGTGACTCTTTGACACTGTCATTGCCTAAACGCCTTTAATTCCCCAATCTCAATTTGTATTGGAATCCGTCACCTCATGTAATAATACAATTTAGTTTATGATCGATGTAAAAATATCTTTGTAAACGTTTCATATGATGTAAGGATGTCGTGAATGACTATAACCCTAGTCGGTATACAATTTTCAGCCTTGTAAAGGAAATAAGAAGCTGACAGTATATTCGGACTGTGGTGTCAGAGCGAGAACAGTGAGTGCGAGCGCCCTTGGTCTGTCAGACTGACGAGTGACAGTGAGGATTTGGCGGCGGGCCCGTCTTCGGTGTCACTGATGTCGGCATTCGTGAGTGGCTCTACTAGATAAAAGGAACGCTTATGGTAAGTTATGTCTGGAGCTTTGTGTGCTAGCAGTGATCCGTTATATGCATTTAAGTACTAGAATCAATTATGCACCAGTTGAAAAATTTTTGTTTTTTCACAAAACATAAAGGTCTGGAAGGATTACTAGTCCAAAACCTAGGACTGCGTATTATCAATATCTACCCTTGCTATACAAAGATATTCACAATGCTTAACGCATCCCCACAATGCAAGTATTTGTTCGTTCTCAAACTGAAAAATATTATAACAAAACAATAATCTCTGAAAATCTGCTAATAGGGAAGATTGGTAAATACAGCAAAAATTCTCTCATAAGAAACTCATAAAAAAACTAAGGATGTGGTGCTAAATTAAAAAAATTCCTGTTGCATTTAGAGAAGGGGGGGGCGCAATCAATTATTTTTTCTGCTATTCAAAAATGTTAGCATTGTGTTACAGCCTATACAATAACACAGATAGGATACCGGTACATTTAATAACACGTTTAATTGTGAATTAAATTGTTAATAAATTTTTCTTATCTTTTTCTTGCTCTGTGAGTTAATCTTACCTCGAGATGAATCACCAACGAGTATTACATTCCCTGCACATGGGTTGGTCCGGCCGTAGTAAGTTGTGCATTTGGCTGTCTATATCTGAGAAAACATCAATACCGGAGACCCATAAAGTTAATTGACACGTTCTCAACATACTCAGTGTTCAACACTATGGCCACACCAGCCTTTCCCGCATCGATGGCAACAGACTGTCGGTGAAAATTAGGTTAAGATTTTGTTCTTTGATGTAAGTTCATAAGGTGAGCCCCATCACATTTAAACATGTTTACACAATGAATTTATAATATACATTAAATGATTAGCAATTGTGTAGGCTTCCGACATGCACGAAAAGTTTGAGCTCCCCACCATCACCGAAGCCATCAGACGACGTCACATCTTTGACTCGATGAAGCACAGTCTATACCCTCTCTTCCGAGACATGACACCACCACCGCTACCGGCACGATGGCAACTCACAAGATCGAGTAAAGCAGACCAAATGGTTGACATCACGGCGCTTGGCCCACCAACAACAAGCCTCTAAGGGGCACCCTCACTGATATCAGACTAACTACGACTGCACTACATGCCTAGAGAAGACTCTAGGCCCAGGCACCAGTGGACTCTCACCACTGTACACTAATGACTCCGAAAATTCTAACTAGAGAGCTTAGGAGAAAAAAAAAAAAAATGTGTAAAATGTAGTCATGTTACAGGACATTGTAAATAGATTCATTTATGTAGAATCCATACTGATTTCCATAATTTATAATAGCAAAGGGATACAAAGAAAAATTTTTTTTTGAGAAACCTGTGATGTTAAGACGATTCACTGAGATCTGGGTTGTTCCTTGAAGAAATACCGTGGAGTCAGCAAAAACGTATTAGCAACAAGAACAATAGTGCGGGGAGCTTCAACGTGGCACTCATAGGTATAGGTTTTTGTATGTTGGGCCGACCCGTAGGTAGCCGCCGTCACAAATCGCCTGTTGGTTTTTCGATTGGCGGCTCCGGCGAAAAACCAAACGCCCGTGACTCTCTCAGTGAAAAACCGTTGAGGACCGCTTCCGGGCCATGGGAAAGAAGACGCCGGGCCAAGCCACCCGTGGAAAACATTACAACGGTTCCTAATTAGCGCTATTAAAATCACAAGTAGTCAAAACGATGAAGTGTTTAATCGACCCTACTGTCGGCCCCATGGGCCCAATTCAATTTTAATAACAACAATATAGATCAGACTCAACGAGTTTACCAAGGTTTGATTGTTTGTAACCAATTTGGCTTCATTACGAAACATTGTTAATTGCTAAGCCACTGTTATCAATCACTTTGGGGAGTTGCAGAGGTTTTTAGCATGAGTTGAAAGAAAGATCATTCTTCAATTTATAAGATTTTGGAGGATACATGGGATATTTATGAATGCCTCTGTTGTATGAGTGCTATTGTAAATATGGTTTGAATGCTATCTTTTATCTCGATTTTCTATTGCTCTATCGAATAATTTTTCTTCATATAAAGTTAAACTAATTTGATTCTTTAATTGATTAATTTATTTGATTCTAAGATAAGCTGTATCGCTTTTATTTCTACCATGAAGTCAATGATTACAGTCTTCAAGGTACCGAAATAACGGGGGAGGGGATATCTTGGACATAATTAGTTTATAAATTCAAAGGACTTAGCTAGAGAGGCTGACGTTTATTATCTTCATTTTTGACCAAATTATTATTGTTATTGTATTTTATCCAAATAATAATATAAGGAAACTATGATGGATATCCTTTTCAAAATCAGATCGTTCAAAGACTGTTTACACGTCGATCGCCCTTCGTTTAAACCTCCAATTTTAGAATAATGGATTCCTCAAACACTGTGTTTTTTTATACTGTTCAAATAATTTGTCTTACAAATTTATTTGGGTAAACTAGATACATAGAGAAAAAACAAAAATCCTTTTTTAATGTTTCGTTGGTCTTTTAGTACAGTAATCCCAAAGCATTGGTTTTCAGTTTCCGTCAGCGTGTCAATTATACCTGCATTGGATATCACGCCAATTTATTGTCAGTTAATCAACCAACGAATGTGCATTTTTTTTTTTTTTTAAGTTTCCGGACAGGTCAGATATTTCTTAATACTCAGAATTATTATGAGGATTTAACACTTCATTTTTTTCTTACAGAATTAAATAAGAACATAATTGGTTTAAAACAAAAAAAAATCTTATAGCTATATATATATATATATATATATATAGTTGTGTTTTAAGCAGGTTTTCTAATTTTATGACAACTTGTTAATAGAATTCTTTAATAATTTTTGATGGTCTTAATGGTTATTTCAAAGTATTTAATTTTAATTATTTAATACATAGTAGCTGTATTTATGAATTTTGAGAATTTTTAATTGTAGTATAATGGAAGGACAATTTCAAAATAAGTAACCAGTGTTACGTATAATAGTAGTAATGAGTTTTTCTCCATAGGAGGAGGTAAAAGTTTTCATCACTTGACTTTTTATTTTGCTTGTAGAAATATCTGAAGATGACAGCTTAGAGCTATTGAAAGCGCTAAAAAAAATTAAGTCGTGGAAAGACAATAATACTGTTTGAAGCGTTGAAGGCCTCGTAAAACTACTCAAAAAATGGATACGGGTATAAGGTGGAAATCTGTTGCTAACATTGGAAAAATAAATAGAAAAATCACAGTGTCCGGAAACTTTTTACCGCTGCTCTATGTCCTGGTTTTAGGTGTTTATTGCACTTGGCGATCACTTTCAATTTATCAATTACTTAACACCGCTTTGAATCGGTCACTGGCAAAAAAAATTATAATAAAAAACAAATCTACTAAGCGACGAAACTGCCTTCTTTTGTCTGAGTACGGTCGTTAAGAGGAACGTAGTAATTTTTTTTTTAGTTTTGTCGGCCCGTCTAGCGTAAGGCTGCTGCTACCTAGATCAGACCTGGCCTCCTAGGGACGGGGTTTGTGGCGGCGCGTGCTAGTCTCTTGAGAGCCGCAGTCAAAAAAACATGTTGATGGTTATCTTGTGTCGCTGGCCAAGATATATGAGGAGCTGTCTTTTAATGGTTTAGTCTTTCTATCTTTTTCGCATCGACCGGCTCAAATTATAGGGGACCCGCCTCTCTTCACTCTATGTCCAAGATGTTTCTTTTTATCTCCTGCAAAAACTTTTTGCTTTATGTTTTTTTTTTTAATTTCTTCTTTCTATTACTTCGCTGCGTTTATCCCAGTCGAAAGAAAACCGTACCGTGAAACGCACGCATGAAAATGAGCAATTTATCCATTTCAACTTTTTTCAAACACGGGATAAGTTGCAATTCTGACTGTATCATTATAAAAAATAACTAATCGTGTTCTATGAGTAAACACTGCTTGTCAAAAGTTTAATACCCCCCCTTAAATATTGTAATCCTTTCTATGTTAATTTGCAATATTTTGCAATTTTACTGTGAAATGATTTAATATTTTTCTAATTCATAATATGGGATCATAATGGTATAATTTAATAAGAAATATTTTTCTTTAACTAAAATAATAATGAGAAATTTTTGTTTTGAGTAAGAATCTTGATAAAAGCCCGTTTTTAATACTCTCTTAACTATCATGCTACAGGCAAATTGTTTTTGTTTATTCAGTTGGATTACCTTATAACTAAATGATGATTCAGCAAAGTTGTTGTCTGGGGTGTGCTGTGCGGGACTGCCTACTTTTTCCCTGTAGATTAGGAAATTGGTTTTGTAATCTATCTGATCAAATCAAATCAATTTATTTCCCTGTATTTATATAATAGAAAATAAATTTTCTATAATATATAATGTATCTAGCCTAAAAACAGAGGACTGACATTTGAATATGACTTTCTTCATTGAAGTTTATATAAATTTAAATTTAGAAACAATAACCTGTTATTTATCTGTTACGAGTTTCGTTTTCACCCATGTCTTATATGTCCCACCCCCTAATATTTGTAATATGCAGTTTTTGTATCGGATATTTCAATATGTAATTACAGGGAGTTATTAACGTCATATTCGTAACTTTAACACAGTGTTTCTAAAGGAGTACAATGGACGTCACCCATTAAAGATGGACGTCCCATTTGTTGGCAGGACGACGCTGAAATAACTACTAGCTTCTTAAATACTAAAAAAGGGTGATTAATAAATTAATTAGTAATTAAAAAAATAGGAATTTGCTGAAAAGGCGTATTTGTAGCGTGATGAAAAATGCCATTTTTCTGAAAGTGTCTGCCGCGCGTATTTCTGAGTTTTAATTTCTCTGTCTATATATTCCAAAAAAATTAGTTTACTCTACAATCGATGATAAAAAAAATGAGCCGTTGCAAAAACAAATATTAAAAGAATGTCTTAAATTAAAAAAAATTCGCGGGACCACTGATCTGCATATAAACCAGCTTGTTAAGTTTTTAAGAAATTGACACATCCGATCAACATTTTTGACAATCATTTTTATTTCGTCACTTTTTACGTCTCCTAAAAAAAATTAAACTCTCCTCATAGAGTTGCCTTGCTATATCATACAAACGCTAAACAATCATTCAACAGTCTTGAACTCATATAAGTTAAATTCAATTATCTTACATTGGAATATATTAATGGAAAAGAGGACCACAAAAATGTTAACCAATTTACTTAATAGCTCTATTTTGGAAAAAATGTTCAGGCAAATAATTCAAATGACTCGAGAGGGAGACAATGTCTAGGTGTCCTGGAAGATGGGACAGACCCTAAGGTATCTGTCGTGTCAGATCTCGCATGATGTCGAGCCTTGACAGTGGAGTGCACGAGTATCTATCCTGGCTGTCAATCACCCGGTGACTCTACAGAAATACCCTGGTCCTGGTCCTTGGAGCCGGCCTAGGGTGTTCCAGGGGGATCCTCTTCATCGATTGTGAAGTTTGGCCTGCTGCGATGATTCGCTCTTCTTCGACTGAAGATCACCTTTACGCGGTAGTCATCATTGCATACATCTGAAATCTGGATTTTGGCGTATTACGTCGGGCAAAAAAAAAATGGTTTATTTCTTAATGATTACCATGGTTGCTAAAATTCACCTAATGTGATGGGTGATAGATACTTGGTGATCTGGGAGGTCTGATACCGTTGTTACTTTTGAGGAAGTGTGATACAAAATAATAGCGATTTGACTGGACAACTGTACATAGTTATACCTAAGCCAATCTGGACATACGGAATAGAGCTATGGGGGACAGCAAAAAAGTCGAACATCAAGCGTATCCACTCCTTTCTATCAAAAGTCCTGAGAACAATAGTAAATGCCCCTTATTACGTCAGCAACAAAACCCTTCATAATGATCTTAATATACCCTACATTCTTGAACTCATGCCTTCCAGGTTCATGAAATTCCATAGTAGCCTATTCAACCACCCTTATTTCTTCGCACGGTCATTACACTGCGCCACTCATACCTATAATCCTCCTTGGAGACTAAAGCGGCAGTGGCCTCGTGACCTGCTATAAATAACTAAAATATTGTCTAAAGAGATATTAAAACCGGATCATGCAGCTATTTTGTTGCTGGCTTTTAAAACATACTCATTATTCTTCAATAACGGTCTTCGGTTGGTTCTAAACCTAAAATCTAATTTGTGTATTTATAGGAATTACTGGATGTACCAATACAATTTTAAACATATTAAATCATGTTCGGGCTTAGCAATAACTGTTTTTTTGTTTGTGTTTTTTTCCAATAAAAACCGATATTAATTTTTTGATTCAGACAAGCAGTATGGTTTATTATACAATTCATTTTTTCCAACATTCTTTTTCACATTTCATTCCCTTTATTTTTTTATGCATCCTCCTTCTGTTTTAGTAGCTGATTGGCTTTATGATTTTTTTTTTGCACAAAAATTTAACTACCGTTTTAATTACACAACAAGATCGGACAGATATGATAAGTTCATTATGTCCAGAAATAACCAGTTGCGGATCCCCTGGGGGGTTTTTAATTGTCGGTATAAATTTGCAGTCAGGCGAACTCTGAACAAAAGCCAAGACGGCCGGAAGCGGGGCGGAAGCCCCTTGGCCAACTTATAACACATTCACCTAATTAATTAAGGAGGATTAAAAACAAGAAAAAAAGATCTATTGTAATTAAACGTTGGAATTAGGTAGGCCGTGTCTGGTGGTGATTACCGCTTCCTAGCAATACTCCTGTTGCGAATCTCTTGCACCGGGTAATTAGTGGAAGAGTCTCCTGTATATGTTATACTATCGGCCCCTCATATAATTATATGTCTCGCCAGCCTTCCAAGCACCGGCATGAGTATTTCGACTCATAGCCTACTAATTGGGCATTCTTATGCTTCTTCTAATCAGCTGCTTCTGCATTAGTCATTTTAATAGTGAATTTAGTTGTACCATGCTGAACCAGTGTTTTCGTAGATAAAAATGAATTTACAATTACAAACTTTCTCCGACCAATGTGGATTACTTTTTAAACGATTTCTGCTACAAGGCTGTATGGCAACCAGAAGAATCTTGTAAATAAAGTGATATTAGCAACACGATAAGTGGAAGCCCAAAAAAGAAAACCATTGCTCAAATAAATCCATATCTTGAATTCCATACGTTTTGGACCAAAACTATCCCTGCTATTACTGTACAAATGTTCCATACTGTAATAAACAAGCTCCCAAAAAACAGTAATGCAATCACAAGGGATCCTGTGCAGGTACAATAGTGATCAAGAAAAAAAAAATAAGTTGTTCGTTTTAAGTTACCAAGAACATGGAACTGAACAATGTTTATGGATTTTTTTTTGTGAGTACTCATTTCTTAAATGAAAAATTGACTTACTTGAAGAACGAGCTGTAAGAAAGAAAGAGTTATTTATGACTTGAGTCTAATGCACAGTTTTATGTGATTTCTAGTGATTTTTCGTTCTCCCAGGCTCTGTCTTAAGTGACTCATTATCACTACTCACTTCTTGTAGGCAGGCCTCCAGTTCTAGAACGCCGGCGGCGCCACTGGAGCGTTACCCGGCCGTGTGAAAGAGGCTGCTACGCCAGAAGGACTAAACAGTTTAGCTGCTTGGCTAATCTAAAAGCGTTCATTGCTCTTGGAAAAAAGTCAAAAGCCGCCATTGTCCCGCGATGACTGACAAATAACAGGCTCTTTTGGTTAATTGACCCGTTCGGGTCTCCACGGGCTGTCCTCGAATATTTTATCCTCCCAGTTCCCAAGTCGTGACTCCCTCGGTCTTATGTTCCCGAAGGAATTCCTCGAAGAGGATGAGCACCTCATTTCGGAGTCGATAAATTACAGAGCCGGTGTATGACATATCTGTTCCCCTTCATATTTCAGAGTCTTCCTATATAATTAGAATATTTCTTGTCAATTATCTGAACAAGTCGAAAACTCTTCTTTTAAGTAGCATAGGAGTACCAGTTAATCGAGCACTTAAAATTTCCATATCCTACCTCTCAGTGTGTGAACGGCTTAGAGAGAGAAGATGAGGTCCATTGGCATTTCTGAGTAGCATGAATACTTAATTATTCAATAATCTTTATTTCGTATCGTATTTACAATATAGATTCATACAATCTAGACCTAAAACGTAGCCCAGCGATCCCCCTGTTTGCTTGGAG
The DNA here is from genome assembly GCA_930367205.1 of Acanthosoma haemorrhoidale. NCBI lineage: Eukaryota > Metazoa > Arthropoda > Insecta > Hemiptera > Acanthosomatidae > Acanthosoma > Acanthosoma haemorrhoidale. The sequence continues at coordinate 79,035,420 of OV884015.1, read as the reverse complement.
AATCGTCCTTTTCCCTGCTCTGGAGAAAGAGGTTTTGGAAGATCCCTAACCTCTATGAAGAAAAATATTAAGCTACTTGAATTTTCAACTACGCCTATATTTAAAAATTCTTAAATCTTGGGGCGATCCGTTCACAGGCTTCCAACGTAAATTGTAAGTTGTAAACATGTAAATAATCATTCATTATCTAATTTTAATTATAGGATCAATACCTTAAACAATAATAAATAAATATTATTTTGCATACACCTTTATGATGAAGAGCTTAACATATGATTTGTTTATATTGAAAGGAGTTACAACGGCCAGATTTGTTTTTCTTTCTGAGAATGGAAATTAATAGCTATATAATCACACGAAATGATGAATCATAAAGCTCTTGATAGATAGCGCGTTTTTAAATGGTTTACTTTATTTTAGATATAATAGATTTTAAGTTTAAGTATAAATTATTTAAAAATATCACGTATGGGTTTCATTTAGTTATAAGAAAATGTATAATGTATGAATAGGTAATGAATGATAATTACATTATATTATGCTGGGTACAACGAAATATGTTTGTTTGTGTCATTTGTTGGTCACACAAAGCTACAATAATTGGAAATTGTTACTGTAGTTGTTGGACCGATACTTCTTCTGATCTAAGTAGCTGGTTGAACTCCGGATTTCCAGTCTCCGGTAAAGGAGGTTTTAATTCGGTTTCAATAAAGAGAGAAAAGCGTTGCTTCATTAGCAAAGCTTTTTCTTCAAAACTGCCTCGGATAAAACAGACGTTTCGCTCGTTACAAGATGATAATAATAAGCAGCGTTTTCTAAGTCTACAATTTTTTTCCCAACGTCTCTCCAATTGTAGACAAATAAATCGGTCCATTAGACGGCCTATATCCCGGGAGAGACCGGGCCCGGGGAGGAGTGATGTATTGTGGGAGTAGGGACGGACGGGACCACAAAGGAACCAATATACATAGATATGACGGGACCCACCGGGGGGCTCCCGGCCGTCCACTAACGGCTAAAATTAATTTTACATCCAACAGGCGGACCGACACCGCTTTGTAACGTCTAAATTATTGGTTCTCCCAGCGGAGGGACAGTTCATCTTCGGTTCCTCGGGTATCTCACCTCAGCCCTCATGAAATATACATAGCCCTATGTCCCATGTTTATATTTCACTTGTTTTCGTCGGTAATCGGCCCTAAGGGTTTTTGTTCTAGGGATGGAAGGGGGGAGCTTAATTGTATTCTACCAATGCTCTACACTGGTGGAAAAATAATGAAACTGTGTCCTATTAATGATTACATTATAGAATAACGACGAACTGGATCTTGGAAGGAGCTTTCCATCGAGTTCCTCTTCTGATCCAAAGATGGCAGGATACAACTCACGCCACATGTAGAGCTTACCTTAAATAAATATAATTCCTTGTAGCAGTCGTTGGAGCAGTGCCGTTCGGAAGAAGGTATCGTTTAGAAACGCCGACCCAATCCTCATCCTACGTAGCGCCACTTCTTCCCGCCAAGACCTCTGATGTAATGCTGATCATAATTTTTATTTGCCTTAACAACGTAATCGGTTCCTAATGACAAGTTTAACCTTACATGCGAGCACCATTTGTACACGAATGACCGGTTATGCCTTAGGATAAAGGTAACCAAACAGAAACAGTTTTTCATCATGCCTACTTTCTTTATAAGCTCTTGCTTGGTATTGGTGTTCAGAGTCCATAGCCAGTCTCTTAATTATATCGTATAATATGCTTATCTGACTGGAATAAAAGACATTTTACTAAATCAGCTGTTTTTTCTGATGACGATAAAAACTGCGTTGTCCCCTCCAGATATAAAATCTATGTTATCCAGTTTCAGTTTCAGGCATGAAACCATTCTAGATATACCCAGGATATTTGTCCAACAACAATTAGTTAGCAATGGATTTGTTTCCTGAAGTGATGAATTAGTAACAAGTCTACTGTCTTTTACCAAGTGCCGGGAAGTACCCTTTTCTCAATTTAGGTTTTGACTTGCAATTCTCTCATCATATTTATGCTTATTTCGCTTCTGAAGTTGCTGCAATTTCTTCTCAACGTGAGCAAGTCATGCTTTGTTTCCAGCATGCCCAAGCGTGTTTCCAAGTGTTCTCATCTTCCTTTAAGAAGAAGCTTGCTTTACGACTGTTAAGTCGTGTTGTATTAACCTGGTCGTTTTAAAATATACAAAATGCAATGCAAATTACCTAATAATATGTTTATGGAGCATGAATATTCAAGATTCTGCTGAAACAATCAAAATAGGTCCCGGTAGTGATGACAAAGCGTGCTACAAACAGACAAGGGTGTAAATGAATTTTTTTTTTTAATGACTTAATTGCCACGAAACAATGCGATGTAATTTTTGGACGCTTAGCGTCAGTCTTTGAGAACTTTTTGGGATTTCAACGGCCACAAAGGGTGTATGCAAAGTAATTAAAAGAAAATACTTGCCGTTGGCTCGGAACAAAAGTGCTCAGCGCGTGGAGGAGGAGGCTACCACATACGATTCATAATTCAGCTCTCGGCCTGCTTTCAAAAGGCTAGTGTTTGCTTTCTGTCCCTTCGAAAGCATTTTATTTACTTGGCATTGTCCGGTCGGCGGTCGGGAGTAGAGTCGTTTTGTAATTGTTTATCGCTCTGTTGAAACTTAAACAGCCTCTGCTGGTGTTGGCTTTGTTCCCTGGCTGCAACGGATCTCTGTAGCTCAGGGCTCGGGGTAAACCGGGAGGCAGTCGTTGTATTTATTTATGCATAAGTCAATAAGCTTTGTGTAATGTAAATGTGAAGGTATAACATAATCACGCATAGAAAATGCTCATCGTGTACGAAAATACATGGGGTTAATTCTGCTATAAGAAGAAGGAAATAGTGTTCAATTATATATGAGGAAACTGTGAAAGTAACTTTTAATTTTCTGACATCCTTATGCACGATAAGATTAATACAAGTTCAACGAGGCCTGAGAATCAGATGTGGCTAAGTTTTTCCCCAATACTTCAAAGAAAGTATCGGTTAACACCAATTATAAAGTAAATTGTAATTTTTTAATTTATACTAGTAATAAAGGACATAGAATGTTTGAGTCAAAGTACGCTTCCACAATTATAAATTAATAAGCGATTCATATTGCTCTCATATTTAGAACATTACTTTTGGATTGACATCATTAACGTGCTCTAAACTATGCGAAGAATATCAGGACTTATCTTCTGAGCTGGCACTTAACAAAATTACAAAACGGGATTTTATCTTGTTAATTGATTTATATATGTTCCCATATTGTAATTTATTTTACCAAAAATCACCATATTTTCAGGTGGCATGCGCCTCTCAACTCACAGATCCATTAAATTATTTTTACGAACGTTCTCATAGAGCAATCAGACAGAGTTACTACTGTTATTACTACAGATTTTTTAAATTATTTATCTTTTATTATTATTTTACAGAGCTTGTAAAGTGGTTTATTTACGTGATTTTTGGGTAAAGTCCACCGGGAAGCAGGTGGCACCCTAGGCCATACTGACTGGTAGGCCGGACGTGTATTCCCATTTATATGAAGCCTGATCGGAGCATGCGGGTAAAGGCTATGTTGCCTAAAAAAAATTATACATGAGCTTAATCCACCATTAAACAACGATACAAATATCTCCCGAGGAAAAGTAGCTCCCCAGTCGGGAGCCTGAAGAGATAAAGTGTAACAAAGCCATCGGCTCCGCTAAGCGGTCCTTACCCGGCTCACCAATTATATCATATGATACAAACCATTAAAGCGATTTAAGAAATTATTTGTTATCAGTTTTGTAGTTGATTTACAATCATTGTACATTATTTGGTGTTCGGACGTGAAGTTAAGAGTATCACACCCATCCCACCTACCCAGAAATCTCCCGAGGAAAAGTAGCTCCCCAGTCGGGAGCCTGAAGAGATGAAGTGTAACAAAGCCATCGGCTCCGCTAAGCGGTCCTTACCCGGCTCACCAATTATAATAGGTTAATTAAATACAGCTTAAAAGACCATTTCAAGAGGTGGGCCGAGTGCACCATCCTCAGGGACAGATGTAGTCCCTCCTAGGTCACCCATTATTATCATATCAACTAAGTCTAACTGAAACGACTTCCCCCTTTACTGACAAAATGACTCCAATTTGCGCCGAGCATTAACCAAACCTGTCTCTTGGCCTTCGAACACTACGTTTTTTTTTTTTTTAACTCTTTCTCTCTCCCTTCAATATACTTTTTTTTTGTTTTGGTTTTCTTTTTCCACTGTGCCGTAATTGATTACTTAAAATACCGATCATAGGTAAATTTGTTTGCTCGCCTCTGATAGAGAGGGATTCTAATGATTAGTCTTGTATTTGTGAGTGTTACAGTTTTATAATTTAATGGCGTTCAAAGTTATTTACATTTAATTGAGGTAGAACTATTAATCAAAGTCAAATAAAGGGGTCAAGTGAAAAACAGCATAATTGTTTTTATTTTAGCGCAATATTGTAGCTCTAAGGCAGACGAATCGTGTGCACTGCTCAGGAGGAAAATAATAGAAATGTTTTTAAACAGAAAATAACAGGAGATCAGGGGGAAAACAGAATAATTGCTAGGAGTTGTAGGAAGAACTATTCCTTATCAGGTGTACGTACAAACAAATACCTCAAATTTTTTCCTCAAATTAATGTTTAAACAGAATACGTGAATAGTATTTTCGTTCTACTGACAAATTTCGAAAAATAGTTTTATCCTTGACCCCTTCAAATGTGCCTCAAGCGATAATTATTATTTTCACTAAAGAAAACAACAACTTCTTATCCTGTAGAATTCGTGAAGTTTTTACCCGTGTTTCTCTTTATGTTCGGATCTGTTCAGGTCTTTGTGAGTCCTCTACAGACTGGAAACTTTTTAACTTTTTAGAGTTATAATCATGAATTGTCATGTTTCACAGTCTCACAATCACAAAAATGTCATTGAGTACTTCCTTAGCTTTAGGTGTCCAAAAAAGAACAAATATAGGGGTATTAATTACATTGAATATCTCACAACAATTTCTTTTTTCATTTGAAATATCATAAATTTTTACTATAAAAATTAACTATACCTACCATTAAAGCCGACTTCTCAGCATTTGCTTAACCTAAACCCAAAATAGTTATCACACAGGCTCAGTAGTTATCTTCCCAGTGGTTCTGAATACATCGCGAATGTCTGTTCTATGTTCACCAAAATGTAGTCATCTTTTTTTTGAGGCCCCTTTGGTTTATATGCTATTAATATATTCATATTTTTCTTAATTAAGCATACGTTTCTGATGGTGTTAATTTAAAATATTTGTTTGAGCTAGAAGATTGATGGAGGAAGATTATATACCAGTGGAATTATGCACCACAAATATAAAAATTTATTGAGTTAGGTTTTAATTGACACTATTATTAATCTTCATAGAATTTTCTTTGATTCCCAAGCGCTTTCAGTGGCCCACTCCCGACATCCTCAGGTGATCACCCCATTACAACAGCCTGTAGAAAACCACCTCTTCCAGTCTAATACCTCATCCTATAATTATTGATTTGTCATTTTCACTAATTTTCTTTAACCTTCTCCGTGTGTTGTCTGTTAAGGATGTTTTTTTTTTTTGGTAAGTTTGCTTTAAAATAAATATCGTCTATTAAGGTCTTACAATCAAGTCATATATCGTCCTCAGGGCCCTTTTGATGTAATTATTTATAAATTCAAATGTCAGTACTAATATTTTAAGTTGTTTTTTTTGTTATGTATGGTTTTTCTTCGTTGGTGAAATATAGTTTAATACCAAAATTATTTATGCCACAGATTCATTGGTACGAACATCGATGGGTCAGAAAATCCTATGGATCAATTAGTGACTCGGTTAAATAATATACAACTCTGACAACAATAAATAAATACAGCAGCAACAAAGTGCTACAAAGGGACTGCTATTGACCAGTGACCTACATCCCTACCTAAATATTACTCTCCCTTTCATCCCGGCAACCGCTCTTCTTTCTCCCATTCTCTTCTACCTTTTGCTCCTTTTATCCGTGTCGGGCGCCCGGGACTCAGGTAGTTATCCGAACAATAATTCAGGTCGGACAACGCAGCTCTCCGTCCGGGATCGTAAACCAGCCCCTGTGTGTATCCACCGACTTCTTCATTAAGGCTGGTTAATTTCCAGCCTTGAGTTCTTTATATGGGGCATTAGTCATTTAAGTCTCTTCTCATATGTGCCTTGACTCTCTAGGATGACAGTAAATATACTTCAACGGAAACAGTAAAAGAAAAATGACTTCAGATTGACTGTGGACGGCAGGAGTAACGGAGTGCACGACAACCAGACAATTTTACATTTAATTTTTTTTTAATGGGATTTCTTTCATGAATACTTGTACAATACAATAAACTGAGATAATATGAACCCTCTCTTGACCGCCCGTACCACGGCCCCCCCCCCTTATGACATTACCAACATACATCCTTAAGCTGCTTTGAGAGAAAAGGAGAGCTGGAAATATATGACACCGATGTAGGTTCCCCAATGACAGAGAAACCTATAACAAACTAACAATGCAACTGAATAATGAGCTGGAGAAAATCAAATCAAACCAACGAAAGCAATATCTCTCTCAGCTATCGAAAAATGATGCTTCACTTTGGACTACTACTGAACGTTTCTTAACTCAAAAACGGGCTAGCCTTCAATAAAGGAGTGGTAATGGCAATTGGCAAAAACATACGTAGGCAAACCTAATTTGTTCCGCACGTACTAACAAACAGTATTTTCTACTTACGATACCCAGTTTGACAACGGACATACAGGCAACATAACTTCATTCTTTAACTCTCTACTTCAGCTAGATTCAAGTACTTCACCCTAATCAGGCTAAACAAGAAATCAAGAAAATCTCCTTGACATGATGATGAGGATTTATATATTTGAGCAACTGATACAACTGTGTTCATAGACTAACATACTCCCCCATTCTCTTCGGAAAATTGCAACAAAAAGAAAGAATTTTTAGCCCGACAAGCCACCATTCGAAAAATCTTCCCACAGACCTATCAGCTTATTACCGATACTGAACAAACCACTAGAAAAGCTACTTTTGAGAAAGCTGACTAAATTCACCACTAGACAAAATTTAGTTCCTGAACATGAATTTGGTCTTTCAGCGCATTGTTCCACGATTCATCAATCGTGTAGTAGATGAAATCGCCAACAAATTGAAAGAAAACAGTATTGCATCATGGGCTTCCTTAAAAACTAAAAATGTGGTTTCCTTGTCTCTATTATGCTTGAAAATCCTCCTCAGAAAACAAATATTATCACCTAAAGGTTGGTCAAGAAGTCTCTCTTGCAGCAAAAGTTGATGCCGGGGTGCTTCAAGGAAGCTCCCTAAGCCCTTTTCTCTACGCGTTATACACTAATGACGTTCCGCAAAATCCACAAACTTTGTTGGCAAGATTTGCATACGACATGACCATCGCACTAAGACGCAACCATAGCCTCTCAAAATTCTTAAGTGAGTATGTAATCACTTACATGATATTACTGGCTGGTTACGCTTGTCGAAATTACAATTTATCACACAAAAATAAATTCAAACCACTTTTAGATTACGAGACATGTCCACCAGCATTATAGCTACAAACGCGGAATCACTACCAACCTCTGTCACAGTAAATCTTGGGCTGTGAACGAATGAAACGACGAATTGGACAACCAAATTCTTTGATTAGACGACAGTCGAACTAGCATCTTAAAATAAAACAACTGATTGTTTAGAAATATATCACTCAAACTATATACATATATAAGGGCTATGGGGATCAGCCACTAAACCTAACATTAACAAAATTCAGATGCTGCAATCCATTATACTCAGATACATAAGTGACTCTGCCGGGGTACGTATCTTGAAGAACATTCCACAGAGACTTGAAGATATCACTGATACAAGAAGCTATTCATAGACAATATTGCAAATTTTTAGTTAGAGGTGATTTACAGTCTGTCATTTATATTTTATGAGCCATTGTAACGTAAAATGAAATAAAGAAATTCTCTCTCTTTTAAAATATGTTTATTAACGCTATCCTAGGAAACTAAAGACAGATCCTTTCTCTTTGGACTCTGCAATTAACATCTACGAAAATGACATTGCCCCCTGCTCTGGCCTTTATACCGGATAGCCTGGAAAGATCTGTGACACAGACTGATGAAAGTCACTGAGAAGGGACACCAAAGAGAAAAAAAAAACCCGAATAAGAAGAAGTCAGATGGACGTATCAGTCACAGAGGGGAGGTAAGGGATTTATAATTAATGACCAAGCAGCAGATAGAGGAGCAGGTGAGTGACACCGAACATCAAAGGAGCCAGGACACGGGAACCGTGGAGCTAATCCACTGTCCTTGGGGGACGCCTAATGCCGGGGACACACACACACTAGTGATAGTGGCCGCACCACCATTAGTGATGCCGTGGAGTCATCTTCTCACATCAACATTTAGTCTCATCTACCACCACCGGCTCCCGGCAAAAAGTGAAACGTAACTAATTGAAACAATGGCTCACAATGGAGAGAAAAAATCCAAAATAAATAGGTACGGGGTTAATAAAAAAATGCCTAAGATCGGACACATGTCGTCTAAGGCAGGATTGTTTGCCTTGATAATGCCCCACTCCACCAGTGATATTTTCTTAAGCGCGGCAGGTAGTCAGCTGTCCTATTGTCCTACCATGTCTGGCCGGCATCATCACGTCAGTCCGTATGCGCTCCGGTTTGGCCTCAACCTCTGGCAGGTTATACAGAAGTTTTTTTTTTATATATTCCTCCTCTTCATCTAAAGATTGTCGATGGCCTCTTGAGCCTCAAGAGTTCATATGGGAAGATAATAATGAGACATTTTTCAACGGATGTCGATCCGAAAGATGGACCAGGTAAAGACTCTTATCCATGTCATGCTTTGTATAGAACTCATTTATCATCCGGGGGATGAGTTTGGATCTTCTATTCTTCAGTATTTTTTTTTGAATCACTGTTCATAATGTGACTGTAATTAGATGCGCTAAGAAGTCTAACATCAAAACTATGCAGATTTTTCATTTAAAAATATTAAGCTTATCACAGCAAGATTCTACGTTCGAAACCGTATCCTTCACTCACACTGACCTAAGCGTTCCTTGTGTTCACTGCATAATAAGATGTCTTCAAATTTAGCTTCAGGCTATATAGGGGAGGTATCACTGGATGTTCTCTGCCTTCATTGAACGTGCCATTTTCTAATATTGTAATATATACTGGCTGTAAATAGATAGGAGGTTAAAAGAAATTAAGAACATAGGGATGTTTTCATCAGATATAAATGCAAATTACATGCTCACATAATATTCCTTAAAGCAATCTGTAACTGATAGGCTTTCTATTCTGTCTAGAACTGATTAAACCTTAACTTCATGAGTTGATCTGATCACAATTAACATGAAGGCACACATGACGTGTGAAAGTGAAATTGCATCACCTGCCATGCACAGGGCCATCTTGATGGAGAGTCGGCTTTCTGCTCCTTGCATTCTCCAGGAAGAGATAGCAGGAGATTGAGCTGGGAGATTCGCCCTAAAATAAGATGTCCATAGGTCGTAGTAAAAAGTGGCCAATCTCTAACGGGCTCAAGGGACCAGAACATGAAGGATACGAAAAGAAATGTTGGCATGAAAGAGGTGCACCCACTACATACATATATAAAAACTCGGAAGAGAATATGAAAAAAAGGAAAAATGTTAGCGAAGAAGGTACCCTGGCAAGTTGTGGACGCTACAATGGCGAACAGTTCTCATCGAAAAAGAGAACTTCCCACGACCGGGTCCCCAACGCGGCCACTTTGTCCTCTTCTATCGGTATCACACCGTCACCCTCTCCTTCTGTCAGTCTATCCGTTTCACTTGGACTTTTTCCTCATTTTTTTTTTCAGTGGTCGTGTCCTTTCCTCTTCAATGTTTGTCCTTATGAAACAGCATTTCGTAACAGAGCCATCTTATTTTATTCACCATCCGTTCCCTACTTCTTTTTCTGCCTCTGCCTGACGTCTCGGAACTGTACCGTTCTATCTGCTCCAGGATGGAAATCTTGCTTTCTAATTTTTAAAATCTAAGGCAAGCTCAAACGACTTTGGTGACTTTTTGTTACTATAGCCAGCCCCCCCCCCACCGCACGATCGATAAATATTATTAATTCGAAACTGTACTTAATATAGATAATTACAAGTTTTGTCTGCCAACAGTTTTTTATTATATTTATAATAATCCAAGGGCTTTCAATGGGTTAAACCATCATGCCCATATGCCGTAACATGGAAAAACATTGATACATATCAATCACTAATTAAAACTTAAAATTAAACAGATTAAAATACTAAATCACATTGTTATTCTCATAAAAACAGGTGCAATGAATAAAATTAAAAACTTAAATTAAAGGTTACTATAATAAAAAATAATTAGGATCAAATAAATTGAGGTCATTTATAAAATTGGATAAATAGATGTGATTTTATCTTAATAAATAAACATTATATTCTGTTAAAATCACAATTAATAATTAGAATTAATTGAAATTTGTAGGCTAATTAATAAATAATTTATTTTTTTGATTTATTTGGCTTTTGATTCATCATCAATACTTACTACATCCGTTTTACGAGAAGACAAATAAATAAGTAAAATATGCCACTTTAGAGCAGTTGTCAGCTTTTTTTTTTTTTTTATCGTGTTTCTCGAACGCAATAGTATTGTTAGATATATATATTTCATCCTGAGTTTTTCTGTTTAGAATCATCTTGAATTAAGAAAAGAGCATTTTCCTAGTCTTTCTCACAAGAAAACACAAATATTCCCTTTTAGCCGACATACGACGACTCTCATTACCGACATAAAATTCTCTAGGTTTTTAATAACCCCAATGTTCATTTCCTTTTATAATGATTTATTATTAATGATGTACATTATACCTTTGTAACAATCACAGTGTAAAATTGTATAAAATGTACCAAAGCTACAGGACATATAATACTGACCCATTGTAAATAAATTCATTGATATAGAATATATATTGAATTCCATAATTTTTAATAACAAGGGGATATGAAGAAAAAAAATAACCTAAACAGTGGTTTCAACAGCCCTCACCTGTCAACCTCAGGAGCTACACAAGGATCACCACTACAGCCTATCGAGGCTACTACTTCAGCTAAACCACTACAACCTCAGTTATCTGCCGATTAATGGAAAACTTGAGAACCTAAAGAACTATGAAAACTATGAACTCAAGAACAAAAAACATTAGTGTGGTTTAAAACCCAAATTATACAATTTCTTCCGATATAATACATAAAAATTCTCGATTTTGAGATTCCTTAACTAATCTTAAGTTCTATCTACATTATATTTTACATGTTTTCACATAGAAGGAATGTGTAAGGGAACTACTCCTAATGTTTCCCGAACTTTTGTGGGATATCGGGATGAATACGGCGTGCAGACCCCGAGCCAACGGCCGACCAAGTGTCATACCCAGAACTGGACTATGATCGGCCAGCTGGAAAATCACTCCTTCCCATTGCCTTTCTCCTCTCTAATTACAGCTCCTTTGTGGTCAGTGGCCACGCTCTCTGCCGCCTGTCCGCCCTCGGCACTCCTATTAAACAAATTAATCTTATTTAGGAAATTAATTTTTCCCGCCCGGGCGGCAATTCCGATCCATATCTCACAGCTCGGGGAGCGACTCGAAGTAACGATGTTGGAGTGTGGCCATTGGTCCATGGTGGCAGTGCAGATGACGGTAGTCTTAATTTTAGCAATTTCGTTCATCTGAGATTGGCCGATCTTCGAGAAAGAGAAGGTACTTTCTCCGCTCTGGTTAGTCTCTACCCCCCCCCCCGATCCAATTTACAGCTAATTGATAAAATGATCTCATAATGGGATGTATGTCAATCATCGGGCCATCAATATTACGATATTGCTGTCTCGTTCCCTAGGTTATACAAACATTGCCAATTGTGAACTCATACTAACGGATTGCATTCTTATGCACAGATTGCGGTGACTTTCGGAAAGCTTTGGCTATATTGATTGAACTTAATTGAACCCTAGCAGAGATTATAATTTAGTCAAAAACACGCACGAAGGATCAGCCACATCCTTTCAGTAAACAATATTATCTGCTCAGCTTACGTATTATTTAGAAGCTCTACTCTAGCACAGTTAGACTCCACTATAATTAACAATATTCTGAGCACTGGAACATGACAGTATTGGGCTTGTGAATAAAAAATAAATAACATGTGAGAAGGCCAAAACAGGAACGTTATTTACTTAATAAAAACCCAAAACTATCGTTAAAATCTTGCAGTCTTTAAACAAGTCTTAGCATTTGAACTTGAACCAAATCAAACCATAATACCCTTTCAGGGTAATGCAGAGGAAAGCATATTTCCCTTTTTAAGGTTTTTGTAGTACCAATAAAATTAAGCCCATAAGTACTTCATAATCATCTACTCACATACCACGTAGTTAAATTGGCACTCAATCATCGGCAGCTGCTCACTCGTTAAATTAAAGGTAAATGAAAACAAACTTGCCGAATAATTGGGATTCTTAACCAAAACCGTTGTGCTCTTTAACTGAGTCATTCCGCTCTATTGTGTTGTGGATTAACGGCAAGTATATTGTAGTAGATCTGTGATCTTTTTTGTGCTAGTTTGGTTAACGTGACATTACAGCAATCACAAAATTTGTTCAAACTCACTTCGTCTTAACGTTTAGCCTAAAGCTAAACAGGGAGAGTTGATTTCTTTGCGAACGTTCTATATAAAGTATGAATAGACGGCTTAATCCTTAGCCTTTGTAATCTTAACTCTCTAAATCAGTTAATAGTTAAAAATATATTAACTGATAACAATTCGAACTGATATATGGTGATGAGGCTCGTTGGTGTTGACATGCCTATGTATGAGAACCAGTGGGATGGTTTGAAAATCTCCAAAAATAATCCAAGAATACAAATAGCATATTTTCGTGATATGATCCATTTTTATCACGGTTGAGGAACAACTATTAAGACAGAGTTGGTTTCATATTTCAAGCGACAAATATAAGAAGCTTTTGGCACGATATTAATTTGGCTTACACACGAAATAGAATCAGGCAATATGAACGTGTACTTAGGTGTTTATGTACTCATTGCAATAGTTCGTTGAAGTGTACATTTTAAATTGTGCATTGCTACCTACTCTGGCTTCTAACCTTTTTCGGGCGTTCAAAAATGATTTAATGACGAAAGTAGAATCTTCAAACAGTTAATGGCGCTTAGCTCTCAACCCGAACTAAAGTTATGGATTCAAGATGAAGGAGGATGATGGAAAGTGAGGAGAATCGTTGCCGGCTCGACGCTGTGGAAGACGAGTTTTTTTCTCTCCATCAGGTCCCGTAAATCTCCAGACTAATGGATGGCTGTTGGATGTGTGACGGCCTGTTTGGAAACAAAACGGCGGAGTTATTGGCCATAGCGATTGTCGTAGCAGTCCTTTAATGGTTATGTTCTTTTAGAGGGCTCTTGCATTCTCACGAGTTCTGCTCCGGCGTATCTTCGCTACATCGGTGAATCCTTTACCTTTACGGAGCCCAAAGGCTTTCGAGCGAAATTATACCCTGCTGTCTTGGCGACGTTAAATACCATCGCCAACTGTTACTCATTTGAATGGTTATATATTACTAATTTTTTTTCTATTATGACGACCCATAATACAAAAATGACAAGCGTTTAATAAATTATCCAATTTTGGTTGATATGATTGTTAGCATAACTGCTAGGAAGTGTGAGAAGTAACTGCAGCTATTTCGCCACCCTTTCTAAGTCAATCGAAAACAAGAGTGGTCATTAACAATTACTGAATAATAATAAATGTATTTCTTTGTTTAAACAGAATTTATACATAATGATAAAATATAATTGTGTTTATATATTTATTTTTCTTATTTTTTGTTTATGAGAAATGTCTTTAATGCCATCGTAAAAATGTACATCATCTGTTAGTTGTTTTCTATGGAAAATAATATCGATACTAGTTTTTTCCTTCTAACAAAATATCTTTATGTGACCAACGCCAATTCCAAAATTACGACGGTGAGTAAGTGTAAAAATCGCATACTTATTATAATTATGTTGATTACAACATTACTATATTGTTTAATTTAAATTAATTTAGACGGCAATATAAAAAAATTACACAATATGTACCACTCACATTGCCTCCCCCCCCCCCATTTAGGAACGCTACTGATTATGTGTCATAATTCCATTAGATTTCTTTCAACAGGAAATCTACACCCCCCCCCCCCCGCGATTTCTATATGTAAGAGTCCAGCAGGAACCGGCAATAAATCTCGCAGCCTAATTAAAGAAATACTGGCTACAGAGTGTGTATCCTAGAGAAACGATCTTGATTTATCGGTAAGGCACCGGGCCCATCCGTGTGTGTGTGCCACGCACTATAGACAACCTGCACGACCAACATAGCATCACCCGTAGTAGTGGACCATCTTTTAGTATTTTCTGTGATAGTATAACAAAAAATTTACAAGATAGCTTTGAAAATAGTTGTATCTATCTAAAATTGTTAGTATATATACTCCAAAACGTTTACAAATTTGAGGAGACAAGTCTCCAAAAAACTATCTCGGCTGGGGTGCTGACATCCCTGCAGGTTTTAGGGGATTCCTGGGTTTTATGCGTGTATATTGTTAGTACTCTTTGAATCAATGGAATATTTTCTTTATTCTATTTATGTTATCAATGCGATTAATTATTACAATAGCCCATTGTTATATTAGGACAGATTTAATTTTTAAATGTAATTTTTTGATATAAGGATTTGATTTGATTCCAAAAAAATAAAATAGAATAAATGAAACACAAATTTCGGACCTATTTCGCTAACTTTTGTGGTTCCTTGCAGCTATTAAGATAGAAAATTATGATTTTTTTTCTCGTCATGGTTCGGAACATTAAATAAGTTAACACACAAATAATTGCAAAGATTTTATTTCCATGACGAACTGAAATGGAGTATTCTAAGTATCTGGACAATTTCATAGCTAGAAAATATTAGTGTCGAGTTAATTTATTTATTTAATATTCATTAGTATTGTTCTAATTTGGAACGGCACAACATTTTTATTATTTCCTGATTATGGGCTAATGGAGTCCGAAATATCACAACAAAATGTGATTAGGGAATAAAAATATTCAATACTGAAGGATATCATGCACAATTTTTCAAAAAAGTTAATTATTATTTCTAGAAAAATCACTTTACAGATAGAGAGCTTAACACATACAATAAAGGATCTGTGGGTAACAAATTCTGAGTAGTTGCTTCACGATCATTTTATTTCTTTATATTATAAATTTAATCATTTGTGCCATTTTAAAATATAATTTCGTGGAGATTTTTCAATATTGTTTTCTCGCTATTTACATTATTTTTCATTTGCATATTAATATTTCAAGTTTCTTTCTTAGGGAAACTTGTGCCTATGAAACACCCTGGCATTAGTTTCTGATCAATGTAAAATAATACTCAAAAACAAACGACGAGGCTTCTGATTGGTTGAATATTTTACATTGTTTTATAATATTTATCCTAATTAAGAAAAAAAATATACTGCCAGGAACAGAATTCAAACCCAGGACCTTCCCAATATATCTAATCAAAAACCTGACAAAAAATATTAATAATAAATAATAGTAATAAAAAATCATAATAAATGTTATACCTTTGTGACAATCACAGTGTAAAATTGTATAAAATGTAGTCAAACTAGAGGACATTTAATATTGACCTATTGTAAATAGGTCTTCATTTATATAGAATCAATATTGGATTCCTTAATTTTGAATAACAAGGGGATATAAAGAAAAAAAAAGTTGTTAATAATTATAAATTACTATGACACAATAAAAATTGCTGCTATATTTATATTCCTTTAACATAATAATTGCAAGTAGTATTGGAGTTTTTTCTAAAATAAAATGTGGTGGACGAAAATACATACAGAAGAAGAGTACCCTAAACTCGCATACATCTTAAGTATTTGATTCTATAATCTTATTTGACTTATCCAAAGCAAATTTAAAAACAACAAATTAGAGACTCAATGATTTTGATAGTGCTGTTATCAGTAATGATGGTGGCCCGGGCTGTTGTCCCAAAACCTGTCGTGCTTGCAAAGGAGACATAAAAAAGAACAACTTCTTAGTGTTTGTTTCCCAGGAAAAAATTACTTGTAAAAATATAAAACTCGGCGGAAACAAGTTGTAAACATATAAATGCCAACTTAATTTAAAGAGCTAGTTGAAAAAAAGGAAATACTGCTATTATAAAAGTTCGTATTCTTAGAAAGATCAAAGTGGCCGTGTACAGCTGATGAGTTATGTAATTCTGGGTGGAGACAAGCAGGCGACCTTGCTACGCTCAAAGGAGGCTGCGTCTCTGAGACACGAGGTTTACAATTTTTACGCTAGTAATTTCTCACATTATTTAATCCGATTCTTTTTTTTTTTTATTTTTTTCAACCTCATTTGTCTTATATTCATAAATAGAACTCTTGTATAACATGCACGAGGTGATTCCGTATACAAGATGTATTAGAAATATTCTTCTTGTTTTTTTAAAGATTATGATAATGTTTCAAAAACATTCTTAACCATTACTGAAACATTCACGAATAAAATATTGTCACCTTCATGAATTATTGAACTAATTACGTGTAATATCGCGAAATGTAATGATATTTTCAATGGATGTTCCATCTGATTCTACAGAATTAAATATAAATCCCCATGATGACAAAGAATGAATAATTAATTAGGAATACAAATAAATATTTCGTGTCATAATTATTCAAATTAATGATCGATGATCGACACCCAGTTAGTAATATCGAACATACATTAAAGCTTAAGCTGATTATAATAACATAAGATCATTAAATCTCTCATTAAAATTATAACTGTGATGAAATCCTAAATCGTGTGACGCATTTTATAAGAATTGGTATTTTATTAATAAAAATTTATTTTTGTTCATATTAATCAATGTACTTAGATAACAACAATAAATATTTTAGTCATATCTTATGCCATTATTTTTTGGAAATTCTCGTTAGGATTAATAATCAACGAGTGACACCGGGATCATACTCATTAGAGACGTTCAACGCTAATCATTCACTCAACGGAAATATTTCGAAATAATTATTTTTATTTATTGTATCTTTGTTCACAACAGTTTCATATACGAAACAACATGAGTTGTTAATGTCAAAATAATTTTATAAAATGGAATTACCTATACAAATAAAATGAAAATCTTTGGTTAAAAATGTTAAATCGCTTTCGTTGATTAAATATTAAAAAAAAAATCACTTTTGTTCCTTGCTGGACTCTCCATAATGTTTCTCCATTTTATACCTTTGTTATATATATATTTCAATAGATAAGCTTTAGTATTAGGTTTTTGTTTCGGTTATCTTATGAACATAAAACGAAATAAAGAAATTTCACATTCAAAAAACAATGATAATAAGTTCTTAATGACGTATCAAACATTTAATTCTAAAAAAAAATGTCTGATTGATATAGTGAAAAAAGCAGATGTGAACCAAAAAACAGTTGGATCAAATAGTACGTATTTTTTTACTGCATTAAATGACACAATTTATTGCACATTCTAATATTATAATTTAGAATATTATATTTGTAAGCTTGCCTAATGTATATGGGCACCAGATACTACACCGCAATACATTAGAGGCGTACATTCCTCTTTTTCCAAAAATCTTGTCCGATTCTTATTAAACTTTTTTTTAAATATTCTACTATAAGTATATTATTAATATTAAACTTTATTGATTTTTCATATTCGATTCATCTGCCTATAATGTTGATTTTAGTTTAAGATTATTACATTTGAAGATTGGTACATAGGATAACTTTGGGAGTGTAGAAAAAAAGTATATTGTTTTATTTGTAACCCAGTCATATTTTTACCTGATACAAAAAATTGTTAATTGCTAAAATATTGACTAAAATAAACTATGACGACGGCTATGACCTACATTAAATACAACATTGCCGGATCCCAAACCTTTAGTCTTTGAATGTTTAATTTTTCCTTAACCGTGAGGAAAAATTCAGGACTATATTAGCGGAAGGCGAGGAGCTGTAACTTAAGTTAAGTTTACGAGCCCAATTTTTTTTTTTTTTTCACTTCTCACACGCTGATTAGATGACATTAAATCTGACTTTATACTATTCTGTTCTCTCATGTTTTAATACACCTCTAAAATTTGTAATTAATTTTAACATTTTTCGGGTTTTCCCCTACTATCATCAACAAGTGGCTCGATCATTGCAAAAACCCCAGAATGGCAGAATTTCAATTTTTTGAAAAAAAAATAAAATAAAATAAAAACCATTCCAAATTTCTAAAAGCCGATATATTTTTTTCTGGAAAATTCCAAAAAAGTAAAGAAATGTTAGTAAAGAGATGTCATATATTTATTAAGGTTAATAAGGGAGAGGGGAGTAAAGAAAATCCCTCACTCTTAGCAGTTATGGCGTTCCTGCAGTAAAATTAATTTTCAACACTTTTTTTTCTATGGTTACTTTTATGTAGTAAAAACCAAATCATTTAGAGGTAAAAATTATTAAAACAGGCGTTTTTATATCTTTTTGCATTGGATGTTTAAAAATAATCAAAAAAAAAATTGTTGCATTAATTTTCTTCAAATTATGATTCTTCCCTCTTCAACTGATATTTACCAACTCAAAATAATATTGGGAAAGTCGGAATAATCGGTAGTGTATTGAATTAGCGAACGAATAAGGCTAATCCAATATATACATGTATATTATTGTGTGTGACTATCTAAATAATTTCCTGCACGTTTCATCCAAAATCCTGTCAAAACGAAGTCAACATCCCATCTGATCTACTAAGTAAAGCTCCCCTATGAAGAGGCGAATTTTATGCCGATTATTCCAACGACAGCTTCTGCTCTGCACCATTCGGTCAAGTATGGGCAAGGCAGATCAACCCAAAATCGAGCAGTGCACGATAACCGACGGCCAAAGACCGGATTACTCTCACTTGATTAACTATGGATAAAAATTGCAAATAAACTCATATTTGAAAGTTCCACCTCTGCAGAAGTGAATTATAGGCTGATTCTCACAAGCAGTTTCTGCAATAAGCGATTCAATTACTTCTCATATTAGTGTGTTTTGCATAAATTCTAGATTATTATCTGGTATTAATGCTTCCTTCGGCGAACGACAGGAGATACCTGGGCAGTGCGGTCTGGTGGACACGAAATGCCCACGGAATTAGTGGTGAGGGGGGGAGATGATATTGAAGGGAAACGGTAAAAGAGAAGGAGCTGGAAGCGAGACGGATGATTGGTATCACGTAGCTGCTACTTAATGCAAGCCCGGACAGCCGCAAACCCTTGTCCACCGTCACGACATCTATAGGCTATCAGAGCCCCAGGTAGTTTTTTATCCAATCATACCCGGCCCGAGAGAGATAGACGGGGGGGGGGGGCACCCACAGATTGAACTATAAAATTGGACGTAAAGCCACCCATTCTGCACGATTGGATTCCCGGATCCGTCTCTTCTTCAGTTTATGTCTTCATTTATATCGCCGACTAAACGCACTGTCTTTTTAATACGCCTCTCCGAGTATGTGTATTGGTTTCCTTTTATTATTAGTACCTTTTCGCTCGCTCCTATAACAGCCCCGGAGTAGTATCATTCCACTGTAATTGTAATATACTACACTGAAATCTCTCCGCTCGAAATTGCATCGTTAAACTCATAAGAAATTACATACAGTCAACCTCTAACAAGAACAGTTATTCATTTTAGTTGTGTGCTCCGTAAACCAAACTACTACGTAAAAGCACCTCCCCCCCTCCGAAGAGAAAGATTTTTCTAACTTAATCATTTAGAACAATACAATGTGTTATGATTGGTCTTCAAACATACACAAGCCTCTCTAAAATATTATCGGTCGACGATTCATTCGCCTATCACATCCTCAGGACTTCAATTCAGAACCAGAACATGTATAGAAGACAATTACAGGCAAAACACTAAATAATTACAAGGGAACCAATAATAAGAATTAAACAACTGCACACCTGTGAATGATTTATTTTTTCATATCTCCTTGATTTAAAAAATTATGGAATTCTATATAGATTCTATTTCAATGAAAGCGACTATTTAAAATAAGTCAATATTATATGTCCTGTAGCTTGGCTACATTTCATACAATTTTTAGTAATTTTATACTGGGATTTTTTTTTTTTATTATTATTTTTTTTTTAATTTTTTTTTTTTCCTAAGCTCTCTAGTTAGAATTTCAGGATAAGGGAGAAATTTAAAATATTTAGGGTGATCGGATCCTTGTACTAGGAGGACCTGCTTGAAGGTGGTGTGAGAGGAGTAAGGAGTGTGGTAATCCTCGGTGGAGGTTGATTGTTACGGTACAGTGGTGAGAGTCCACTGGTGGCTGGGCCTAGAGTCTTGTCTAGGCATGTAGTGCAGTCGTAGTTAGTCTGATATCAGTGAAGGTGCCCCTTAGAGGCTTGTTGTTGGTGGGCCAATCTCCATGATGCTTTACTCGATCTTGTGAGTTGCCATCGTGACGGTAGCGGTGGGGGTGTCATATCTCGGAAGAGAGGGTTTAGACTGTGCTTCATCGAGTCAAAGAACTTGATGTGATTTGCGATTGTTACAAATGTATAATGTACATTACACATTCATGGTTTATACATGTTTAAAAAGTGATGGGGCTCATCTTATGAATCATAAAACTTAAAACTAACAAAATTTAACCTAATTTTCCACGACAGTATGTTGCTATCGATACGGAAAGTGTGGGGTGTTTTTAATTAATTAAAATTTAATTAAAATGGTAAATCAGTATTACATTAAAAAGTAGCTCTGTTAATGCAATAACCATACATATATATCGCTGCAGATATATATATATATATATATAGATATATATCGCATAAGTCAGAGCAGGTCAAGTAAATTCAGGGCAAAGATCAAAAAGGCCATACACAATGAGAGCTTCTGCTTAGGCAGGTCGAGCCACGATAGTGAACCAAAGACCAGAGTACTCTCACTTGATTGACTGTGGATAGAGATCGCAAATAAACTCATACAACTACATTATTATTTTATTATCTAGAACCATCGTATTTTTTAACTAGACCTAGCGTATATCTCTTCAGCCAAAATCAGCACGATTTTAATTAAAGCCATCGTAGAGACACTAAAAATTTATACGAACTCTTTAGGAAGGAAAGGCGGCCTGCATGTGAATAAATTTGAAATGATGGACGGTTTTAATCCTCTGTGCTCTCACACATATGTAACACATTATCTTCCCACACACGAGTTGGAAATAGATCCCAGAAACATAAAGCCGCTTTATACGAGCATTAAGGACATTACTGTAATACATAAAAAATAAAAATAAACGGTGAAAAAATTCTCCAGGAGGTATCATCAGAAAGGGCATAAGGAGACAGGGACACGGGGAGGGAAATGGCTGGAAGAAGTGCCGTTAACAGGGGGACCCTTAGGAAATGACCCTATCAGGGCCTATAAAAAGGTAGGGTGCTTGGGGCGCCTGTTGGGGGGTTGTGACATTTAGGCGACTTGTTGAATGCCAGTCCTGACAAACTGCCTAATGCTTCGGTTTCCGGTTTGTCGTCTCTACGGAGCAATACAGCGCTTTTTGACGTGGCCTTCTACGTCTATATTTAACGCAAAAAATTAATTTTAATAAATCGTGTACTTATTATGAACATTTATTCTGCAAGATGTAATTGAATATTCTCACCACAAATAAAGGAAAAAACAACTCATCAACAATGTTCTTTATTTGTAAAACTACGATTCGCTTATCCAGCATCAATAGTTGTGATTTAAGAGCTCATTCTAACCTTATTCACAATTCCACTCCCTCAATATGAACAGTTAACACTCATACGAACGTTCAATAGTATGTGTGCACAAAATCTGCCCAGAAGGCCCCAAGCCTATGAGAAGTGAAACTGGTGGATCAGTCGGAAGCAATAGCGCTCCCCCCAACTCTCTCTGCAACCATTTCGTGGCAAAGGCTAGATAGATAGCAAGGGAGCCACAGACGCTCAGGTCATGAGTGTGTAAGGTGGGAGGTGATACCCCGTGCTAGTACTTATATCGAGAGCCACTGCCGGTTTAGACGATAAGGAATATTGTATGGATGAATGAATGTTGCTGCATAAGAAGGATTTGCGGGTCTGCATAAGTTTTAATCTTGAGGTTAAAGGATCAAGGACTGTATATGCATTGAGATCATTGCCAAGGGATGATATTGCGATATAGAAAGGAGCGTTGTCATCAGTCAATAGTTATCAGGACTTTGGATTGAAATGTTTATTTGTTTGAGGTTGGTTGAACCCCTTAGTTTATAGTTCATATGTCCAGGTGAGAGTGAAATTAGGAATTCCGTTGGGAAGTTTGTAAAGTTATAGTTAGTTAAAGATAATTAATTATTGTTTCAAAATAGAACAGAAAGAAGAGTACCGAAAACTTCAATTTATTATATTCATATTTAACTGAAGCTCAAACATTTTTTTAGCTTAGTAATTTATATGAGTAATGCAAAGGGTAAATTTCACGTCTTATGTGAAGCGGTATAATTCCAGGTCTCCATAGTTTAGTTTAATTCGTCTTTTTTTTCTGCTTGTAAACAAATGCAGGCATCCCATACAAGGACGTGCGTACCTTGGGAAAGTTATATTACCTTTACTTCCTACATTCTGCAGAGGTGGTTCGCACAGCCCATTTTCTACGGAAAATCAATAATAGATTTAATTTTCGGATCGTTAAAGCTACCAGAGCAAGTCACTACACCAACAAACTAAGCTAATAGTAAAGTTTTTCAATCAGCAGTTGAAGATATAGAGCGACTCTGTTTCATGCCTCTTGAAGTACTTGTTTTGGTAGTGGGTTAATTTTGGGATTCTATTACGAATATACTAAATATTTCAGCTGAGTTTATTTGCCTTAGTGGGAATGACTGTAAGTATATCAATGTTGGAAATTCGAATATATTTATATAGAAGTGGTGGATTTGTGATTAACACGCCTTTATACTAACTTTTCGATACAGGAACTGCGAACTAGAATGCAATATTATGAGATATGAAAAGATTTATTATCTATTTGCCAAATCTCTGATCTGTTTGCTTGAACCCTGCATGGGAATAATAACAAGAGATAATCCAGTTAACAAACATTTGAGGTTTTTGAGATATATAAATAAACTTTAATCCATAGACCATCAAATGTCTTGGTATTATAATCCGAAGTATTGTAAGTCGATTGCTCCTATCACAATTAAACACCTTTAAATATCCATAAGAATTTGTCAAGGGGAAACTCTATGATAATTATGATAGTAAATTCTGCTGGAGGCCAGTCAAAGAGGGGGAGCGACCATCCAAGTTTGATCTATGGTTGAGCACTTATGGCAGTCAAGTATGAAATATTCTCTTGATTCGGGTATACTACAAGAGCATAACATAGTCCGGTTTCATCATGAGATAGCATCACGCTTGTATATTTACTAGAAATTGGAAACAAAATGAACTAACTAAACAGAACTTTGCATATGATACGAGAATACTTAGAAAATGCTATACTGAAAATTCATTTTTGGGATTACTTCATTCGCCTCAATCCCTTCAATACGAATAACGCTGTGTTTGCATCGGTCGGACTTGCGATAGGAGGCGTCTTCCTGCTAAGGGCAACGTACAAACAATAGTCACTTGGCCCGGAGCTATACAGAGCACCTCACCTATACAAGCTTGGGCTCGGATATTTCTATACGGTTAATTACCTGGGGGCACACAAAGAGCCTTCATAATTACCGGTTGATGTCACTCGCCAGAGTATTAATTATCGTTATTAATGAAGTGTCACACGGGGGTGGACCGACACAAAAGTCTCTAGGACGCTGACAATGGGGAGCCCGGTTGTCGCCTCTGCGGTGGTAGCCTTCCTCGTACCGGCTGCTGCTACTCAGTCACGAAGTCTTAGCTCTGCTCAATACTCTTCGGAAGGACTACTTTTGTGATTGAGGCATCTCAAGAGGCATCTCAAATTAGGGTTCTTATTATATGTTTAGATCAGTATAGGAGTTCATTCAATCGTATATGCATTTATAATTGCTTTTTTTAAGGTTAAAAAACGTATATGCACCTAATACATCACTAGATTGAAATTCTTGATTCAGTAGGTTCTGCCTAGCATTCTTTCGGAAAAGAATATCAGCTGATGGTACTCGGATGTTCTTTCAGTATGTCCCAAATTGCTGCGTTAAGCTTTGACGTGCTCTTTGAGCTAGGCGAGGTGCCCGGCCATTACTTTTCTGAAATTATAATTTACAGGGGTCAGTGGAGGGTTACAAGAATCGGTCAGAAATTTTACATGCGGTAAAGGAACCATTGTAATAATTGGCATCCCAATAAAAAAAAAATACTGGCTGGAATAGGACTAGAACCTGAGACCTGGGACTCTACCGATTGGGATAGCCTGACTGAGACGGTCTTCCCAACAATAATTCTCTTCGGCTAAGATCTTGCAGGCACTGTAAGCAATTCATAGGACTTAGAAAATTATTTAAGATGTCCTCATGGTCAGCTTTGTGACCACTACGTATCATGTTGTGAAACAGTGACCTTTAGCCAAAGATGATTCATATTGGAAGATCGTCCAATACTAGTTCAGGCTAATTGGCAGAGCCCTACTGGTTCATTATCAATAATGACTTCATTCGGTTTTACAGTAGTTCAGTTAAGTAGGAGTAAACCTGATAACGCAATTACTATTATGTTCCGTAGAATAAAACAAGATTCGATATGAATATGGTATATAAATGGCAGTAGTAACTAAAGCTTTTGATAAAGTCCACAAAAAAATTATGAATAATTCTGTACCTTTTTGGGCCTTGCACCTTTTTGTTCAAAGGTGCAGAATTAATCCAGTGCATCCCTTGCTTGCCATTAGTATTCAGGCAATTCCCTAATTCATGGCTTAGTGATCAGTGATAGCTCAGTTGATCTGATAATTACAGCAGTGGTTCCATACTTACCCAGCTGAGCACCTGTAGCACTGACCTCGAAAATGGTTTATTTGATATTTTCTGCAATAGTATTATTACATCGACTTACTAAAAAACTTACCAGTAGAACACCCACATAAGTAAATAATTGTTTCCTATTAATTAGGAACAAACAAATTCTATTTGAAATTTAACGTTGAATCCACTGTTGGATTTATATGCTCTTTAATAATAAAATCGTTCCTTGAAGAACATGCAGTGTCAAAATTCCCTGTCACTTAATGCAGCATGCTTTTCCGACAGTTCAAACGGTGCTCTAGGTGTTATACTAAATAGTTTTGTCATTTACTCACTAATACGTTTTGCTCCATATAACTGCAATGCCTAAAATATAAATGTTGTTTGATTACGATTTTCCAATATAAAACTAAGGAATGAGATTCGTAACAATGACCTTATTAATTTATTTTATATCGACCCTTCGCATTACAATAGACAATAGTTAAATTCATTCCAAAATAATTTTTCATACTTTTATGAATGAATGAGTATACTTACATATAAATAATAATTATCATTAATTTAGTTTTATTTTATTTTTCAGGTGAGTAACGAAGTCATTCTAAATTATAGTAAAAACGATCCCCCTAAAAGGAAATGTAAGTAAGTTTTAAATTTCGGATACATTTTCAAAGTTGTATGACATTCTTACAGAATTAAATATATTATATTACTATTAATCAGGTATTACTCATTTGCATTGTTTTTTTTCAGTGAAAATAAACAAACCACAATTTTATTTTTTTTTTACATTATTCACAAAGGGTTAAAAACTTAATGAAATTAATGTCAATTTTATTTGCACTAATATCAGGTACCTTAAAGTCCGACCCCGGTTGTCCTGAGGAATCCCAGAGGATTTGTTGTCTCTGTCATGCTCACTTGGATACATATGTCACTATAAAAATCCCAAAGCACGTTAACAAATGTCCTTCCAAGCACTGTAAAATAATTAACAATCGCTTTTTTAAAACCGAAATTATCTTGTATAATAAGTATAGTTTACGTCTGCAAGCATCAATGACACTTGTAGTTGACATGATATTTTTAAGTCATGTAATTCACACTGCTATTTTTATGTTTGATTTCACTTCATTACTTATCCCTTGAAGATCAGGGAAGATGGATAGAACAACGATCTATTTAATTGGGAACGAATCATGATGATGATGGTATTTGAAACCAAAACATTGACAAAATGTTTTCATAAACTACGTAGCATAAAAAAGCAATACATCCAAGATATACATCAAGCACAAATTTGGGGATATCATAACAAAAAGTCATTAGCAGTGCCAATCGTGAAAGCAGAGGCTAAGCGAAAAACTCTCGAAGCCCGTCCGATCCTGAGGCGGACTTCCGCCCGGGCTGTTTACAAGAAGCTAAGCGGCGATTAACCTTTCACAAGGCGATAAGAAGTGAGAAACAAAAGAGCGTGGTTAAGAAGTGGAGGCGATATCGGCGTGAGAGTGGCCCAGCGGACCGTGAGTCCAAGATTTCATGGCCAGGGTGACCAGTATCATATCCAAGTAGACCGCCACTGTTCCAAAACTTCCGTGTAATGGCATTATCCCGCGGGACAATGGGGAACGCCTGTCATGGCCATTATCCCCCCTGCTCTATTTAGCACCTTGCTCCTCTAATCCTCTTTATAATCTAGCCCTATCTTAATTTAGTGCCGACAGTCACTGCTGCTCCTTGAGAGCCCCTCCAGGGGTCGATCCGCCACGACTAGTAGATACCAACTCGGAATCATGGCGAAAGATATTCTTAATGATGCTCTTGGCTGACGCTATTGATCAGATTGTACTACAACTACTTCACTTTAATATCATTGTATGAAAAACACAAATTTTTATTTTTTCGCCATTTCGCCTATTTAGCCTTCAGGACTACGCATGATATACTATTTTTTAACACCAATCAAGCACATTCTTCTAACATCATATACCTCATAGTTCCAGAAAATGTCTTTTCTCATCATGATTTGTGAAAATCAAAATGATTTGCAGTGTACCAATTCGTTATATGATATAGGATATAGCAAAACATCGACCTATGTAAAAACAAAAATGTAAATTTGAAAGACTTCAAAGCTTTCTTTTCGAAAGGTTTTGAAGGTCTCGTCAAATGTGTACCAATAACCAATCATACTATAACTATTGAACAAATGAACGATCGCTTTCTTCATATTTATTTTTATATATAGGAAAACTGCCTAATGACGTATAATCGATTGTCATCTTATTTTATTGTTCACCTTATACATTCAAGAATATTTTATGTATTTGTTTTTAATTATTTTCTATGGTTTTGAACTATCCATTTATTTAGTTTTTCAATATTGGGGGGTGTGAGTGGATTTATTATTGGAGTGGACAAAATTTTAAATGTAATATAACAGTTTAATCAACGCATTTATGTATTATTTTGAGAAAGTACTACTTCTGTGTTTTTGTAATCTCTCGAGAATCTCAATAAAGGCTGTTGAACGTGAATAAGAAATAAAAAAAATATAAAAAGACAAACTAGTGTGTTATTTAATGAATGCTTCAGGAACACGGGTTCGAGTCCTGCTAAAAAGAAAGTCTTTTTTATGAATTGGTTGAAGTTCCACTATTGAGGATAAATATGCACTTGAATAGAAAAACAGTGAACCGTATTTGGAAAGATTTAAGTTGAGAAGCTAGGAGCGCATTAACATATGACAGCCTCAGTCATAAATGATTTATTGTGCAGTTTGGTTTCTATATTTTCGAATTCACACGCAAGCACTAGTTACCATTTAAATACTGTTCCATATTGACGTCAACTCATTATACTATCGGAATGTTGTTTTTTTTTTGGTTGCTGTTGTTCATGACTTTAGCAAGCGTTTATTATTATTACCCTTGATATTTTCCGTTCGTCACATTCATAAAACCAGTAGATAACCATCCTCATTCTCATGGCCTCAGAGGCAGACTAATTGGAACTCAGTTTTATCTTAATATATGCAAAAGTAAATGAACATAATAAAGACACAATTATGAATGACGGGAAGGAGGTCTAATTATGAATTCGTAATATTTATTTATACAGGGCTCTGTGGAGGGATGTAAAAAATAATGAAAAAACGAGTGCTCAATTGCCGTTTCATCGTTATCGCTGTTTGTTTCCGTGACTACGCGGACAGTCTTGGGTCTAACTTCCACCCTTAGGAGCTGCAGCACGGCTTAGTAATAATAATAATAATATATCTTTATTATACCGGCACTATTATATTTAAAAGGAATCTGGGACGGTATCAGTGTCCGATAATAATTATAATCTGCAGAGGATTATATATATATATTGTAAAAACTACAACGAAATATGAAAGGATGAAACAAAAAGTGTATTCATACAAAAAATCTAGCAACGTAAAATTGAAAAATTAAACTTTTTAATTGGCTTTAAACCTCACTCGTAATTTATTAGCTGACATTCTTTTAAATGAAAACGAGTCACACCAGAGAGCTGCAATGAACAGGTAAATAGGTAACATCGTAAACTCAAGACTTAAAACTGAAGAAATGGGGTAGCTTTTTTCAGGATAACTTCATTTCAAGATAAATGTGCATTAGGTGTTCTTATAATTTTTTCGCACTATTATTTACAATTTTTCAACATGAAATTTCTTTATGAATTATTCATTTTTGCAATCGGTAAATGTTACTTTACATTTACTACCCAGTAAATTTCCAGCCTTGCATTGTCGCACTTTCGTCGTTTGTTCTACTAATTTAATGAATTATTTTGTGTCATGTTAGTATTAGTGGTATTGTAGTATTTTCGTTGGTATTTTTTCGGAATGAGAAGTTTTCACCGGTCTGTCTGTTCCGGTCTCTAAGAGTTCCCTATTAACACTATAGTCATGAAATTGCACATCAATGTTTCATTTGACATTGGAAAGAAATGTAAATATGCCCGTCTCTACATGAACTGTTATCAGGTACATTTCTTATCAATATACCTTAACCCAATGAATTTATATACATAAGAGAGTGCTAATTAATTGTGTAGCATCTACTGTAGACTCGGTTTTCCTCTATTACTTTACAAGATCCGAGGTTCTGGAAGAAAACAAAATCTAGAAATATTTGACGTGTATAGAACATGAGACTGTTTGATACGAGGTAGCATTTATGGCTGAAGGCAAACAGTGGGAGAGAAAATTAAAAGAAAATAGGTCAGTGCCTCCACGCCCGGTGTAGCCTTAATTAACGGAGACCAATGTTTGTGAGGAGCAAATCTAAGGGTTGAAAATGGGAGGGATCCAGTTTTTCTTTTTTTTTTTTCCTTTTTTTATGAGGGCGAACCAGGGTCCGATGAGGGAAAAAAAGGCTTTAACCTTAGCCCTGATTACATTTTTAATGTTTATAAATCAGAGAGAGAGGTCCTCCGCCTACTGGATTTTGTAATATTTATGAAGATTGAGGGTGTGTGTTTGTGTGCGTGTGGGAAGTGACTGAAAACAGCCCTTTCTGCTCCTTCATCAAGGGGTTTCAAACTTTCATGCACGTGTCAGTTCAGGAAAAACTTATTCTTTTTATCAATATTATTTATCCGAAAACTCTCCACCACTTAGTGAAGCTTAACAATTAAATTCACGATGAGAAAAACAGCGAAAAAATTATCTCAATTAAATTTTTTGACGAGACTCAGTTATTAATCCAAGGAGTCGTTGAATGATTTACGATTTTGTGAGAATTTAATGATCAAAAAGCTTAATATTTTCTACGATAATAGCTACTCTCTGCGTTTCAGATACTTTTTTACAAGCTCTCTTGTTTTCGCAACGATCATATTAAGAAATGGCGTGGTTCACTACGTTTGATCGTTTTTCTTTTTATATGTGTGTGTATATACTCGTATATATTGAAATATTTGCATTCAGCCAGTACATACAGTACATAAGTATTTTAAGCAATACTTAGAACTTTAGTTTGTAACGTATTTTTACATTTTTTGGGGAAAAGACGTCATTAGCCAAAACCATTTACCTTGTCGCTTAAATAATCACCAATCTTTATTGCTCAATATAAACATAATGCTATTTGGTTACCTTTCGGCAGTAGACGCTATCGTTTTCAAGAACTGCAAAAACCTGAAACAAAGACTCTCAGAATGGTTCATAGATGTCATATTGAGAGTGAATAATATAATTGTACAAAACGTTAAGCACTAATAAGACTCAACTAATGATTAAAGAGCATCTATCAAAAATTATCATTTAACAAGACCTACCAAGAATGAACCATGAGTGTCATTAATTGTGATTGTTTTATTTTGATTTTCTTGTATCGGAAAAAGAAGTAGTTAACCCCGATCGAGAGGGAGGCCGTATGATCATAATTTTAGATAACCGGGTTTTCATCCGTTATTGAACAAGTGACCTTCCCAAGTTGCTAATCTTAGAAGCTATCACTGTTATTCTCATTGTTCATTTAAAACTTTGATGAATTATTCAACTCCCAATTATTTGCAATACCTATTAAAAACAACACATACAATAAGGAAATTAAAAAAATATATTTTGAAGGCATAAAAGTACGCTCCAAAAATACTGACAAGAAACTCCTATATCTAAGTAGGAATTATGGACCCACGTGCAAAGAATAATTATGTATTAGAAACCAGAACTAACAAGTACAGAATAATTTTCTTAGTTTGTATGGTTTTGCTCACCCGCTCTCATCTAACTTATCCCATCTTATTTACCTCTCATCTACAAAACAAAAATATCTTCCCCCCAAATCAGTATATTTCATTATACACACTACATAATTCTACTCAGTAGCTTACGCTGCCATTTGTTGTTGTAACAACAAATATCATTAGATAGACATAAATTTTCTCATTCAATAACAACTTTATTATGATGAAATTACAATCTGCCTTTACTTAATAGGAAATAAATAATTGAGATAAGTGTTTTCATTCATACCATATTTACAATTCATCATTCGTTCGCACATTCATACAATAGACATAAATTAAAAGAATCTTTAAATATATATATATTATTATTATTCTAGAATACTAACACTCAAAAAAGAGACAACAGTATTTTGAAATGTACATTATGTGAAAAAATATTTTTTTCAAAAAGGCTTTATTGTCTCAACAAAAAATTGTCTCCATCGCTAGTCGACGTTTCGCTTATTCCAATTGAAATGTTTTGTTTTTTTAAATCATTGTTCCACCCTTCCACCGAATGGGTCTCTTAAATCTCCAAGATTTAACAACCAATAATAATAAATAACAACCAACTTCCTTCAATAAAAAAAAAATAGAAAAGCATTCATAGACTCCACTCAACAACAACACAACGAAGTTTATAGCTACAACATTCATCCTGAATATACCTGAAACCGACTTGTGTGACTTATGAATGAAATATAGAAAATATTTTTGGATAGACTCTCTCTCTCTCTCCCCCTCTCTCACACTCTCTCTCTTCTTTATATCTCGTTTTGACGTGCAGTCGACTTCCCTTTTTTTAGGAAATACAGAAACACTATCTATAAAATGTGATATTGGATGAATTGTGATGTATATTGGTCACTGGTACAAATCTGAACTGAATATTTCTTTTTCTTTTTTTTTTTTGATCACCTACTGTACAGTGTATTCTCACGGTCCAGCGATATCGCGAGTGCCTTATCGAAAAATAACATCCCCGAACGCAGGAGCTCCACCTATGCCACCTTCGCTACTAAATAAGAGAAACCAATTAAGGGAATAAAAACGCACACGAAAAAGCGGCTTCTATCTTATTAAAAAAAGGAAATGATGCCCTCTGATAGTGTCGTTTGTTCACATAAATTAATTGTACCGCCTCGAAAAAGGTGCGGGCAAACCCATCTTCGACATAATTTGGTAGAAATTAAAAAAAAAACCATCCCACGTCCCGTAGAGGCGCCTGGTTTTATAATTTATTTCGAGTCCGGGCTTTATTACCTGGTACCGTCGTCATTTTCTTTTTCCGGAGCGAGGGTAGGAAGAAGAGCTCTTCTGGAAGAAGTGGCCGGCCCCAACCTTGATGAAAGCCTGTGACAGTATATAATTAAGCAGAGTGCCTCCAGCTATGGGGCAGTCCTTACGTCACAGATTACAGCACCCCAGTACCGCTCCTTTGGAGCCATCCCTCCTAGCTTAAGTCCCAGGGCTACACTTTCGATTATCCGTCAATGTCTGGTACACACTTTCGATTGACCGTTTTCGGTGCCCTATATAGAGTGGAGAAATAAGTCGAACGAGTAATGTATCTGGGTAGACACTTTAAAGCTAATTCAGTTTTCCATGTTGACGCTAATGTAAGCTAGAAGAAAAATGATGGAATACTCATTGTTTGAGAAAAAATGAAGAAGTTTCTATCGCTTGTATTAAAGAAAAGAAAATAGCATACTCAAAAATAGACAAGAAAAATGTATTGTAGGTTCTTATATGTCCTAAATATGTATATAGCAAGAAAAATACATTGCAGCAAGTAAACTCAAAAAAAATTTAGACGTCGAAATGAATTTTTCGTGGAATGTTTTTTGAGATTTATTCCGGAGTAAAACCCTTAAGTAACGCCATTGATTTAAGGAGCCCTCCAATGCGAGCCCAAGAGAGGCTCCAATCCCACATGTCAGGTGGTGGTTATAGTTAGTGGTTTATAGGTCACGAGGTATGCCTGATTATCGGAGGGTTCGGATAAATACTTGTTAACCATCAAACTTATACTTGAGTACAATCTACTAATGTTGCCATATTGCATGGAAAGCACAAATCCTCCTCAGGCCATGATAGCACGAAAGAAAAAGTCACTAATAGGCTTCTAACCTTAAATTCCGTTTATTTTACGCACAAGGGTTCTTAGGAGCTCCCGGCCAGGAATGGTGCAAGGGTAGTAATTATCACCGCAGTGTCTTGGAAAAATGGTCCACAAACATCATCGCAATCTTAAAAACTAATTATAATAACAATGATAATAGGAATTTTTGTTTTTTATGCATCATTTTTATTAGGTTATTTTTATTTCCTCTTCGTTCGTATATAAATTTGAAAAACATATTTCTTTCATCAAATTAAGCCATGTCGTCCTTCCTTATTTTGTTGTTTGTTTAATCTCTTGGATTAACTAGTAGTTGTTTTATCTCTTCTCTTCTATTGAGGAATTAGGATTACCTCCCCATTTCTGTTGACGAGTAATTACCCAGTTGAAGTCAAAGAAGGCACTGTAAGCAATAAAAAGAATGCAATGAATTCAGAATAGTAATCTGGGTTACATCCTACTAAACGTTTATACTCGAGTAGGCAACCATTTCTGACAGGATACGCATTAACTGTGTATAGATCAAGAGTTATCGGGGTTAGGCGTTCACCCTCAAGTCCAGGGCTAAGCCGCTGGATGTATGCTGTGCCTAGGAGACGGCTGTAACGGATGCTGGAGAACGGACGACAGAGGTCGCCTGGAATGGTGCAAGTGATCTTTCCAGTGGGCGGGCCCCCACACGACTCCCGGCCAGCCTTATTACTTACCAGCCTCAGGCCTCTCACTGTTCGGCCACCTCACTCTTTTCGTCTTTTTGCAAGGTCATCGCACCTCCTCACCACGGTCCTCCCTCCTCCCTCGTCTCCCTCGCCACAGTATTAATACAGTTAATTAAAAACGTCCGGACGACCACCGTGTGTCCTACGAGTCACGGGTTTGGGATTTGGAAAAGCAGATGGGGTTGCGTTCTTTGAGGATCGGATGCTTGAGCTGTGATTGGTTGCATTTATGTTACGAAGAGTTTCAACTAATAGTCTGTTCAGCATGCATAAGGAATAAAATTTAAGGAGGATTAAAAGCTCAGTTTTCAATTTTCAAACCTTTCATTTCGTTTTTTCCCTACAACACATGTTTAATTGTAGCCTTAGTAAAGTAAGCTAGTTAATTTTTGAATTTTCCTACTTTTTTATTGTTGTAGTGTTTCATTTCATATTGAAAAATTACTCCTAACTAGCGCGTGAACACATATCGAGTTTTGATCAGTTTTAATAAGGAGGGCTTATTCAAAACGTTAGTTCCACGCCAGTTCAGGCTGTGATAAATACAGAAGTGCCAAATTATAGCACAAACCCAAACTGTAACAAATGCTTAGAGAGTACACCTAAACATAGCATTTCCCACATACAGGTGATTGAATTTCTAAATAAACAAATCAATTAAACATGTAATTTACTGCTGTCGAAGGCCAGTTTCTCGCAATTTCCCCCATGGATTGAAGTCTTCTCACTCTCACTGTTTTAATCACAAACAAAATTGCATTTCATGAAATAACCCTAAACGAAATTATGTTCCTAGAAAGTGGAGCGACAATATTAAAAAAACTATATCAGAAATCGGAGAATTCAAGTCGGTTTCTTACAAAACATATCGTGAAAGTTTTCCAAAGGTAATTAATTTTATTTATGCATAAAAAATTGACAAAAAATCCTTTATTGATGTTAAAATGTCATACTTGCTAGTTCCCAAAATTAAATTTGATGAAACATCTTTGAATTTATTTTTCTATGACCAAATTTGAGGTAACC
The DNA here is from genome assembly GCA_930367205.1 of Acanthosoma haemorrhoidale. Classification (NCBI taxonomy): domain Eukaryota; kingdom Metazoa; phylum Arthropoda; class Insecta; order Hemiptera; family Acanthosomatidae; genus Acanthosoma; species Acanthosoma haemorrhoidale. The sequence goes on along the minus strand of OV884015.1, from coordinate 79,000,478 downwards.
TGTACCAAAAGGAATAGCCGTTTTGTAATTTCATTTAGGAATACTTGTAATGTAATAATGTAAATTTTTTCTATCAATAATTCTGACAGTGACTTTTTTTTTGTCAATTATCATGCAATACAAACCGGAAAACATGATACTAAATGACAGATAATGGAGGGATCCGGGAAATCAATCACGCTTTGGTAATTACACAGCATAAGGCTATTGCTGAAATTTATAAATTGAAATTTATTGTAATAGATGATATCCTTGAACTTCACTTGCCTATATTCTAATACGTCTTGCATTCAAATTCAGTGTGCATATTTTATTAATGTAAGAAAAAAAAGATATACAGTGATGAAAATTAATATTAATTTACATGAGCATTTTTCAGATTAGCGTTAGCAGTTTAGCAGACTCCAATCAACAATTGTGTGGTATTATATGGAAATATGCAAAACTATTACGATCCTATAAGCGGCGGAACGAATTTAAATATAAATAACGATTATAAAGAATAATTATTTTAAAACATTTTGGACAAAAATCTAAAACCACAATTGCTAATCGTAAATAATAATGAATTTTTGTAAGACTGTTTTCAGAAAAAAAATGCCATAACAGCATGTTCTCAAAAATGAAATAGCCTCCAACTAATATCATCATCAGGGAGTAAAACATACCTCCAGAAGCATAACAATGCGGTGACTAACCGTTAAGCTTCGGCAACCAAATTTCACCGTTTTTATAACTCGCCATATTTTGGGTGGTATGTGTTGCATTAAGCAGCGCTGACAATTTGGAAGATTCTATCATTGCAGCCCATGTTGTACACAATGGCATTTTAAACTACACGGAGGGTAAAACACATATATAAACACACAGAAATCTGGAGGTAGTGGCTGAACTGAAATCTCTTATGCTCTAATATTTACGGTCAATCTTATATTACTATGCTGTTGGTTTATTCCTAATCCACCATATATACATAAAAATAAAATAAATTCCTCGATCTAGGGATTTGAACCGAGAACCTTCATAAGTTTCTCACTGCACCGTATGAGAGCTCCAAAACGTTCTCATATTCAAAACGATTGGATATATAAACAGTGACTATTTGTGCAAATAATGTAACAATTTTTTCCCGACTGTGGAGTTTTTTCTGACAAATCTATCTGGTTTGTGAATAGGAGGAAAAATAAAAAGTTTTTTTTTCTTTTTTTTTAAAGAGGAATTATTGACATTGCAATAAAAATGTATATTATAGATTTTTTTTTTCTTCTTAGCTCTCAAATTTTTAAGATTATGGATAAGGGGAAAATAAAGCAATTTATTTGGGGTGAGTGGATAGTAAAAACTAGGAGTACCTGTTTGAAGGTGGAGTGAGGGACTTAAAGAGTGTAGAAAGCCTCGGTAGACGTGGAAATGTTGCGGTGCAGTGGTGAGAGTCCACTGAAGGCTGATCCTAGAGTCTCTCTAGGCATGTAGTGCAAGCTCATTCAGTTGGATAGCAGTGAAAAAATGAAATAGTTCTGACCATTTGTCGAAAGGTTTTTTTTTTTTTACTGAAAATTTACAAAAAAGGAAGCCGATCCAAACGGTTTTTTTTGTAAATAATAGAAAGGTTTAACTCTGCGATGGGCAAAAATCGTCGAGTAGGTTTTTTTTTAGCATTTTCCTTTAGAACTACTTAATACAAAGCGTAAATTAGCAATCAGAACAGGTGACCATTAAAGACATGGTGGGAGACCCGGGGTGAAGAAAATACCATTGTAACTAGACTGTACGGCAGTCCCTGTAATTATCAGATCAAAGGGTATCTTTTAGGAAACTTTAAATGTATGTTTTAATATTAAATGCCAATGGGTGCCATTATTAAGGTTTTTTTTTTAATTGCTGATAAAACTTTTAATTAATTATTTTTAACCTCAGGGAAGTCTAAGGACAACCAAACATTTAACAATAAATATTTAAATAAAATATAAGACATACTTTTTTAGATCTTCACAATCATTCCGCTTCGACTTGCCTTGCTCCACCTCAAGTAGTGGTGGGTTTTGTTGATCTCGACACTTCCGACTAGAATGTCCCCGGGTAGATTCTGTCAATCTGACCAGTAATGATTTTTGTACACGTATGGGGAAATACGAGGATATTAAGAAATAAGAAGAACTGGCCTAAGAGGGAATATGATGTCACGTCAAATATCTTTGACCGTTCGCAAACTGGACAATATCGTCATCAACACCTCCCTTCTCCTGCAATTTTAAACAACTGACAACTTCTCCTTTCAAGAACCTCAAAACAACTGAACTCTAGACGTCCTCCCAACTTATCCACCCCCCCCCCCTGGTGTTCCATTCAGTCAATATTGAATTTAAATTTATTTTCCTTTTAATTATTCCTTAAAAAATAGCACTTTTAGCAGGTTTAGTTTTATTCCCTTTATTGTAACCCGAAGGTGAGTCATCACCTAGTCCCTTTACATTGTATAATTTTTCAACAACAAACCGAAAATGTTAGTTTTAAGACATGCACTCCTTACAATGCATAAGCTATGGAGTACAAGGAGAAAGCCTCATACAAAATTATAGTTCAGAATGTTAATTTTTAAAAAATAATATACTCCCAGGGGTTGAGGAAAAAAATAAATAAAATAAAAATAACATTACAATGTATACAGAAAAGTATATTTTCACATCGGGTTGTTCATCGTTTTTTAGTCTCCTATATATTCCATTATTGACAAAATGTCAGTTAACAGTCAACGTTTCGCCTGTTGAGGACTGAGATAGTTGTCTATAATTACATGATTAACCTCTTTAGCTATTTCTCCCAACACAATATTGGCCTGTTTAACTTAAAACACTTACTTATCTTTTCCAAAATATTTTATAAAGGTAGTCCAAATCCAATTCGGTTGAATTATGTCCTAGATAACAAATATACCATTTTATATTACCTGAACAGGCGAAACTGTTAAATTATATTTTGTCAGTAAAAAAAATATTTTGGAGAGATTAAATGACTCATAGTGCAAGTATACTTATGTAAATGTTCTTTTTAACCAAAAAGTTTTTAGAACTAGTGTAAAAGCATAATAATACTCATTGAAAATTTATGATAACTAGAAATGTTTGTGCCTTCTTGAATCAGTTTTCATTCCAAACTTAATAAAGCTGGGATATTGAAATGAAAACAACAGAACAATAGAATGGCTAGTTTATTTCTTTGTATCTCTATCCTCGATGATGGAGTATGTTTTGCTAGCCCATTGCTTTTATAGTGAACGGTGTGTGCTTTGTGAAGACAATCCTTTGTCGGCGTCGTTCAGCACGAGCAACGATGCTCGGCCGTTTTGTCCAAAGATTCTCCGTGACGCGGCCGTTTTTACAGCTCAATTAGGGCCACAATATGGATTATATGGCCACTTTTTCTGCAGTTTACGTGTTGAATTCAACTAGTTAGGCTCTCTTACCGATGGTATAAGCAACTATATTCATAAGGACATTCTCTTTTCAGCTTTGATCCGCGAAAAGGGAGAATAAACTCCCGGACGATCCGGAGGGCAGACATAACCGGGAGGGAGGTGAAGATATGAAGGGAATTATGCAGGAATTAGCCCTTTGGAGGCCGTTACAGGAGCGTCACCCCCAACAGAAGAGAGGGTTCCGATCTTATTATAGGCCTAATGGTTTTTGACACCCCCTACCAATTTCTTCCTTTACATCCCATCAGCGCTTTTTGTCAATTCAACCTTCGTCGTGGGATTGAACTGCGCGAGGGTCGTTTTGTTCGAATTTTTTTATATTCTTCACTTTTGAAGAGTAGCTTCAGCCTACTGAAGAATTATGAATTATGAATAACAAGTTATTTTTCAATTTATCTCCGATATTTACATTTCAAAAATAATCTTTTCCTAATATGCAACAGATTTAGTGTCAAATAAAAAAACAACTGACATTATTACTTTTGCCTATTAATGAAATCTTCATTGAAATAAATTCACTGAATTTTAACTTAGGATACAACCTAAACAAATTATTTTTAAATTTAATTCACATCAATTGACCTCCTGTATTTACAAAAAAAAATAATCTTTTGCTCTTTCTTATAAACAAAATCTTCTTTGAAGCACTGAATTTTAATTTAGGAAAAAACCACAACAACAAGTAGTACTGACATTGGTCAACATGAATCTAATTGCTTCAATTAGAAAAAAATACTATCTTAAATACATTTGCTTTGGAGGATAGAGACTGGATATGAAACTATGGGTTACTTTTCTAATTTACATCATAGAATTAGCATAGAGTGACTTCAACATTCATCCAACTCCAACTACTACTTTCAGTTCTACAATAAGTAATCATTAAAACTTAAGAAATAAAACGTCTTTTCTCTCGACAAAGTTTTATATTTCCATAATGCACTTTCAACTGTCAAGCAGTCATCCTCAGCGATTCAATACTTAAGTTCAATGAAATGTAGAAAATTATTATACATAAAAATAATTCATAATATATGAAAATTAAATACGAAACCGAAGAAGTTTTTTCAACGGAGTTCAGTAACTTAATCTATCTATTTTTGCGCTTATTATTGCCTAATTCTTATATTTCATTCAAATGGAATATGGAGGATGACTGTTTGACAGTTAAAAGCATATTACGTAAATATAACTTTGTTTTAAGACGTTGTATTTCTTAAGTTTTAAGGATTTTATTGTAGAACAGAATGTTGTACTAGAAGCAGTAGATAATAACGGGGATGTGACAGATGAAAGGACTATAAAAATATAAAACATTGCCGAAGAAGTGTTGTTAATTAGTGTAAACATGCAATAATTGCATTCATAAAACTTTAAAACTGCATTATTTACCCTTTAAAAAAGTTTTTTCTCCAGTGGCAGACATGCTCAGCCTAAGTTCACCTGTCTAGTCTTCTAGGTTGTCCTTACGCTAAGTGACGAGTGGTACTTTTGCAAAACGACCACATCTCATACAACTTCCTCCAGACCTCACCGTTCGATTAGGCGGCTAAACGCCCTAATGCAGGGGAAATACATTTAGTTAATTAACAAAGGGACGATTAGAGAGCCCTGAGGTCATGTAAAAAGGGATCATGTATATGGAAGGGTTCCGCTGCCCTGGGGGTACCTTGAAGGGGTGAGGGTGGAATTTTTGCCGAGGGCTGACGTCACCCGTCAGGGCCAGAGCAACGCGTCGTCTGGCATTAAACATTTGTCTGACACATTGTACGTACTCGTGTTAAAAAACTTTTTTTCTATATTAAAAAAAAAAATGTAAAACTCATACAATTGATTTGGGACTCTACGTGAACACCATTAAATCATGTGACTGTGTTTCAAGTGCTACTTAGAAATGGAGTGTGTGCAAAAAAAGTACAATTTCCACTTAGTAAAGATTAAAGCTATAGTAATTAGTTATTTAAATCAAAAAGTCCTATTCTAGATAATAAATTTTGGAACTTAAAGTTGATCTCAGTTATGTTCAGTGTCATTCATTCATGGAAGTAAGTGCGTCCAGACACATTACCACACTGCACTGGGGCGAGCCATACCTATAAATGTTTCATTACTTCTAGCCTAATCTAATACAATTAACCAAACTCTTTTGTTAATTACTTTATTATGCTCTTTATAAACCTAGTTCTGGTCATCAGACCGTGATATTGGCCACATCCCTTGGGAATATCAACATCTTTGAATTCATACCCAAGTGTGGGAAGTATCACTTGGAATGATCACAGGGTATAAAAAATCAAATCACTTCTTAAATTAAGTAAAACAACTTAGTCTCTCCAAAATAAACCTTGAGAATAACTGTTTGGAGAGATCTAAGCAAACATTTCCACTTACTAAAATAATAAGTAATATAATAACAAACATTGTACATACGTTCGTGTGTGTGTATAGGAAAATTAGTTAGTGATAGTCTCCAGACTACGGACGTTAAATAATTATTTTATCATAATTATTATAACAATATAAAACTAGATAAAATGCACATATGATTCATAATTTAAATTCAACATAAGCGTGAGACGAAAGTTTGTCAATCTTATGCCTGCTGACGTCATAAATGATCTTAAATTTAAAAGGCAGCTAGGTTATAATATAGTTATTATTATTATTTTATAGTAACTTCTACTGACTTCTCTTGAATCATAGATCTATTTGGGTGGAATGGAGGGGGTGGACTTGTCATCATTCATGTTCTAGCCATTTCTGAAATTATGACGACATTATTTTATTTAGGGCAACTCAATTTAATTTCTATGCTTTATAAACTATCGATTCAATTCTTGTTCCTTAGAAACTTTACGTGGGCAACCCTGCTGTCCTTCTTCGTGCAATGCACAACTTGTTTTTCAATGGCGCCTGTATGGAGTGTGTTATATCATAAAATTAAACTACTTTCCGTCCCTCCACAGCTTTACTAATCTACATCCGAACGATTTCGATGGACTAGACTAATCTTTAAAGCTAATGGTGACTATGGTGCTTGCTGCTGGTCTAATAAATAATTGTCAAAGCTTTCTGCACACAAATGAATTATCTTTCATCTAGAAAAGCCTTGGAAATGGTAGAGATTATCTATTATCTATTAGTGGACCACTCAGAATTCTTATGTAAGATCATTGATTGATTGAATGGACGAATCCATTCCTCGTGATAATCGATCGCAAGACAGTTTAACATTGGATTTTTAATTATAATCTGTTTCTTTTCTCTCATTTCTTCACTCATCGACTCATGATATTTTTCATGGGTAATTATTAGCTTTTTTTTTCAATAACCTATGAACGAAACACTTCAGATACAAGGGGTGAATGTACATCGTGCACTAGAGGGGTGGTTAAGTTCTGATTGAAACCTATCATCAAGAGGACACCTGATACAGAAGCCGCCCTACCAACCTGGGTTGGGTAACGCCAAGCACTAGGAGCAGCATAAAGGGAGGGTATGAAAAAGCTTACCTGTTCACCTTTGCGGGAATAATTTCTGTTTCTTAAAATATCATATGTTTGATTGTAGGTATAATCTACCAGAAACCAGAAAAACATGGTTATGTAAATTGAAGGTAAATATTGTCGCACTGATTTCGGTCTGTGTGTTTCATGATTGATCTAGATAAATTGAATTTTATATGGAAGTTTCATTTTTTCTCCATAAACTTAATTTAATAAGTTTAATTAATTTCGCGTATTAAGTGTTTAGCTTTAGAAAAATAATTTAATTCAAATAAAAATAATTTTCCATAAAAAATTTTGACAAAATATCAATATTATATGTATATTATGTAGGACTTCAGTGAACTTTACTTACTTACTAACTTACCCCGACCTTTTTTACACATCACACTTACCTTGAATTTATCTTCACCGTTTTATTCTATACTGTCTAAAAGTCTTTATGTTTAAATAAAAGTACAGTTCACTCCACAGTCCAGTATTCATTCTAATATATACAGCTTATGCGCATGAGAGTCACCTTCCTAGGATGCGATAGTACACGAGGCTCGACTTCTCCTTCATGAGAGCTACAGACGCTCAGAACATGATTGGAGAAAATGTCCACAGTCATGAATTTATGGCAGTGACCAAGGTTTCGATCTTCGAGGATTATAGAGATTTGCAATGATGAGTGCAGGGGCTTAGCATGACTGGATAAGATTTGGTGAAATGTCATACAATTATATATATGAGAAATATTTCACTTACAATATACAATTATTGGTTCTTAATTGATTCCAGTTTTAAAAAATGAATTTATTCATGCAATTATTTTTTGGACATATGAACATAAATTGGAGTAGAGGTCTAGTTATCAACACATGACATTTGCAGTAACCTGAATTGTGACATTCGAGACTACTGTTGTTTCTGTAAGGTTGAGCAAACGCGAAGATTACAAACGGGGAAACGTGCGGGAACATTTGTTGTATTTCCAAGCCATTGGGCCCGAGGTCTGGCGCGCATCTGTCCCCATCCTTACACAATTAGGGAAATAGGCATACAATTTCCATAATCGAGGTTTTATAAAAATAGGGGAAACCCTGCCGCCCCGGAGGTGACAATCGCATTTGTCAGGACCCCCCCTCCTCGTTCGTGCATAACAGACTGCTATCACCGCTCACACTATGGGTAATTGCTATTTGAGTTATGGTAGCCCATTTCTGTCCGTTACCCCCCCCCCGTGATCTGTTCCTCTCTCTCTCTCTCTCCCTCTCCCTAAACTGCTAAATTGTTTCTAGCTCGTGTGCCGAATCACTTTTTGCTGCTGTTCCCTCAGAAGGGTGCGTTTCACTTTTCGTGTCAACTCAATTCAAACCCATACAGCTGAAATAACCGGGATGCAAGCTGCGCCAGTTACTCGCAATATTCCAAACTTGATGTCACTAAGACACCATTAGACGACAATTCCCTATGATGTTAAAATAGTACATTCCCGGTCATATATGAAAATATTGAAAAAAAAAAAAAATTGGCTTTATCTTTCCTTTGACTTCCGAAAATTTCCTCATATTGTTCATGCATACAGTATTACATACTTATGTTAGTTAGACCTTCCCCGTTAGGCTTGTGGTTATCAATCTGATTCTAGCAGCAGAAACCCTTCAATGCTTAACTAAGGACTTGTTCTATGCTTGTAGTTCGCTCAGCATCGTGAGGTGCACGAGTAACTACTTGAATACCATAGTAGCGACTATATTAAAAAAATCAAAAATAAGATTGAAAAGTACCAAATAAAGTTACGCCTGTTCTTCAAGCCACCAAGCAAATAGAATAATCGATCTGAAATTGCTAAATTTAATAACACCCTTTCTTTCTATTGAGATATAATAACGGTTAAATATGTGCAACAAATCGATGTTTAGGCATTTACTGGACCGTTGTTTCTCCCTGACTTTTAAGCATCATCAAGTCAGTGCTGTGAAACTACTTGAGAACTTAAATTTTTTAAATTCAAGGTTAGTTAAGTGTGCAGCATCTCTCATGGGTATCGGTTAATCTTCGCTCTACATTACTTGGAAATTTTATTCACACAAGCAAAATAAAAATTTTCGCAGGTTACTACATGTATTAATTTTTAATAACACTTTACGCAACTTCAACCCTGTAACATAAGGTAGGGTGGAGACTTTCCTTTCAATCTGCCAATTAGAATTGCTTTAAGCTGAAGAGGGAGCATTCCAGAAGACACCATGCAACGTGATTGGATGAAAGGAAAAGTTTGTGGTGACATAAATCCTTTGCCAGTCTTGTCTTTATTTCTTTTTCTGTCTTCTAACGGAGTCATTCTCCGATATATCAAGACCAGATATTTATTATTTGGTATCGTTGATAGGGCCATTAGCTGTTCTTTGAGTTGAACTCTAGTATTCGATGAAGTGCATCCCAGATAGTGTATATCCTTACATTTACACACTGCAAAGGTTTGATGATTTTATGAGTTTATTATTGAGCATTAACTGCAGGTGGCATTGTCTCTGCTCGTAGCTAACTTTTCTAAAAGATTGCATATGAATGATTGATAGTAAAATTTGCTTTTTATTAAGTATATACAGGTATTCCTGCATATTCAGTTATGATTTTAGATTTGGAAAATGCATTCATACATTAAACCAAATCCCCGAACAAGGAAAGTACTCTTTCACGCACATCAAATTAGTTCCCAAACAGGTCATGTACTTGTGCACGCTACAATATATATATATATATATATATATATATATATATATATATATATATATATATATATATATATGCATGCATATCCAGTGGCTTTCTAAATAATAATTAGTGGAGGAAAAAAAAAACGGGAAAAGTCTGAAAATGAGAAGATGGCCGAGCACATAATTAAGTAGGAGCAGAGGACTAACGAGGCAGACATCCCGAGACAATCTGGAGCATGTCTAATGATAGCTGGATCTCTTTATGGTTATATATTCCAGGCTGGGCACTTGGTAATTGTAGGACCCTCGTCCATTCTTCTCCAGCGGCCAGTCATCGCTGGAGAACTGAAAGCTTCACTGCAGTTAATGAGTCCTACTGGCTCACTTCTAACCACTGTGCACGTCTGTACGTTCCTTCAAGCTATTTTTTTTGTTTACCTAGCACACCCTTGAATGAAATTTATCAAAAATTGACTTTTATCAACCATGACTTTTTCTTCTACGAAAGCTCGGTGGCCAAAACGGGGTGGGTACTTCCTTACAACCGAAAACGAAATGTACATACATGAACAAGTTTTCAACAATACTTCCTCCACTGCTTTTTCCTCTAGTGGACCAGTTCATACAGCACTCGTCGCCTAGCAGAATGTACAGTCAAAACTTTCTTCTGAAAATCAATACTCGTACTAAGAAAGCATGAATTTTATTATCTAGTTCCATGAAACAACTTATACAATATTTATGTACAAACGATACACTTAAAGTGACAATTATAAAATTGTTTTTTTTAATCAATCAAACATATCGTCAAATTAGTCGTTATTTAACTATTTAGTTGTGCATTTATTAGTTTTTCTCAACATTGAAAAAATTAATCTTTTAATAGTATAATAATGAAAAGTCTATTTGATTGAGATACCCAAGATTGAAATTAAAAGGTGTAATGTTTTCAAATTCTAAGCTAAATCGTAAAATTAGTCATCTCTCTAAACTTTTTTTTTTTTTTTATTATAAACTACTTTAGTTATTAGTTATAGTTATTATTAAATGTTATTATTTATAGCAATCATAACAAGTTTATTATGATAAAATTACAATCTGCCTTATTTAATACTTAATAGGCAATAAGTAATTGAGATAAATATTCTCATTCATACCATATTTACAATTCATCATTCACTCGCTCACACAATATTTACAAACAGCCCAGGGGCTTCCCAAGTCCACATGGTTGTCACCTCCCTCGCATGCGAAAGAGAAAGCGGAGTCTTGGGAAGTCCCCCACGCTCCTCCGTCAGCACGTCACCGAATACGAGCCAGTGGATCTAAACTAGATTCAGAAAAAGGATTTTCTTTTTTGATAATTTTTGTAAATAGATATAACCGAAATATAGGACATGGAAGTTCTACAGTTCATTAAATGAACCCCAAACCTTGACACTAAAACTAAACTTTTTTATTTATTTTCAAACCTATGAAATCAGCTTGATATTGGAATACCCAATTTCCATTGTGAGATCCAAAAACTTTATTACAAAATTTTCATTCAATTTTTTTTTTGAGCCATCTTAAGCGTGTCCTTCAAAAAATCAGAGAGAATTGAACCTATATTAGTTACGGATCCGATTTTTTTCAGACACCCTTCCCATCAATATAAATTAATTGAAAGATAAAATGTGGTGTTTTTGAATATACCTAAAATTTCTAATGAGTACATGATTTTTACAGCCACTCTCACTAAACACATAAAATAAAATGTAGTTTTGAATGTCTAGTCTCTCTTTTCGAGCTTGGCAATCAATGTGTCTCCTATTTTTTTTCTAACTATTCAATTTTATTATTTATCTTTTAGTTAATTTTTTTTTCTAAGGTAAGCCACGACGTCCTCACTTTTTTCTTTTGGATTCGAAATTTCCTATACGCGTCCATGGATTCTGAAATATATTTCCAGGGTCATATATATACCAGGTTGGATCCGTGCTTCAGATTGACTTATGCGATTTCAAATGTCAAACGAGCCAACGTGAGGTTAATGGTAAAGCGAATTATTTATGTTCTAGGCATCGACCTTGTTTGCAAGGACTTGTAAGGCATGTCATGCTGTAACCGTTTATATATATGACGTCACATAGTTACGTATGTAGAATGTAACAGACAAATGTAATAAAAAATATGAAATAACCCTTCCCAAATACTGAAAGCCAATAAACCTTTCCAACTTTGAAGTAAATCAATTTCAGATCTTATAATTTTACTGTATATGTTTATATATTGTGATAAGGGTTCGACCCCAATATGTAATTGTAATGTAAAATTATAATTATTAATAAGAGATATAATTTGCGATATTAAAGTTAAAAAGCACGACAGGGCATTCGTCCTTAATGTTTTAAGAGTCCTTCATGATAGTCAATAAATACAGATGGTAGTGACAAGTAATAACCTTTTAGTGACCACCATAAACTTTTATAGGTAAAGGTAATGGTCAAAGGTAAAGAGACAGGAGATTCAAGATTTAAATTCATTATTATTTTTGATAAGAATATTTCAATTTTTTTATCACACAAACACTAACAAAAGTAATTCTTCAACTCCAGACATGCCATATTTTTATAGGTGCAATGCTTCCGAGAGGATAATATTTTAATAGTTCTATGCTCGTAATTGTCGTTTAAAAAAAAAAAAATTCTGATGATGAAAAGTCACTTCTGAAAGAGACCATAAAAATCGCTGCAGGAAAATCTCTGAAAAAATTCTGCAAAAGGCGGTGTGAGCTAGTTTCATGCCGCTTAATTTCACTGTTTTTTCCCCGTGTAGTTGCTGAAAAAATTGCTATGCTTAACGCTGGTAGCAATAAACACCTTCACAACGATGCCGCGAGCAATTAAAAATTACATGAAGAACGTTTTAGCTTCATTCACTTTCTCGTCTCGATGTCATCTCAATCAGTCCCTTAGACGATTAGAAAAATGGCTATAAAGAAATATTTTAATCGTTCATGTGATGATTCATCAGACCTAGCTAATTCAGAAACATGCCTAAATTAAAGACATTTAAGATTTTTTCTATATATAATTGCCTTATGTTTTTCTTGATTGATGGGATACGATAGGTTACGCAAAAGTATACTCAATGATATTCCAAACAATCAAAGTTTGTAGCCGAGAAGTAGTGTTTAAAAAAAACGAGAATCAAAATTTTTTTCTTTGGGCATTTTCACTGCTGGATATAATACTATATAAAAAAAAAATCCATTTGGTGTCATCTCTTCAAGAGGGCTCAAAAGGAAAGTAGCCACTGTAGTTGGTAGGCGGCGCTAAGGTCTATTGTGGTTAGCACTATGCCTCACCTGTCAACCTTTAATTTGCTTTTCTTGACTGGATTTGCTACATTTTTATTTAAATAGCTCCTCATTTATCCTCACGAGGCTGAGTTTACACCGACCAGATCCATCCACTAGAGAAAGAGCTCTTGGGCAATCCGCAGTCTCAACGCCAAACACACTGCATATCTATTTTCAAGCGCTGCGAAATAATAATAAATGTTGAAATAAAAATCAAGAAAATTATTGTATGAGGGTATTTATTTTGCTGGTGTGTGGCATGCCCTATAACAAAAAAAAATTAAATTACTGTTCAAGAACCACCGTACGTCTTCAAATTAAGTCGTTATAATTACTTAATTGTTTATGTTTTCTATTATTTATTCACTTTTTAGTATATGTCGGAACAGGAGATCTATTAAAATAATCAGGAGTGTACAATTGTACAATAGAGTGAGTTCACTCCGGAGTCCCCTCTGGGCTCGGTAAGAGGTGAAAACCTATGGACTGTCTCTTTTTCCATGGCCTGAAATAAACAAAAAGCTAGTTTATATACACATAACTTACCTGTTTTTTCACGACTGCCTGAGATATTAAATGGACAAAAAGAATCGATTTTTTAAAGTCAACAAGGTTTTCATAAGCAAGGACGTTTGTAAGATCCGACCCAATCGAAAGAAACCCAGTCCTGTTAGATTCGGCCCCGGAAAGTGGCTATATATTTCCCAACCCCCTGAGGAAATCCCAAATAGTTTTTAGGGGGTGTCGAGTTGTAGGTAGGTGGTGGGTGTGTTATTAGAGGCCTATCCGGAGCAGATCGACAAGGTGCCTACAAAACAGGACTCCCTTATCAGATGCCTGGTCGCCGGCCCAACTCCGGTGCCTTTATCAAGATCAGCTGATTATAGAGCACCGCCAGTCCACCGAGGTGTTCCCTCGATTTACCACCTCCGTCTCTGCCTTTTTACATCTGCCACTTTTTATTACCTCCTCTGACATTAACATAAACAGCTCTACTGTGCCACACCGGAATACGTCCCGATGCCTAACCGCCAGTTGTACTCTCTGTGTGAGTTATATTTAACCCGCTTTTGACTCCAGGCCCTTTATACCCCTTGGACCCGGTCCCTAAGGGTGTGTTCTTTTTTACAGCCCCTCACTGCGGGGGTGTCTAAGTAATAGTACTTCTTTATTATGAGAACAGACACGAATCGTCCAGGTGAATAAATAGCAGCATTAAAAATGGAGACAATAACACCTTTTCGTGTACAGGATCCGTGATTTATTTATTATTTTAAGAAAGCTATGTATATAAATATATAAACAACTTTATTACGATAAAATTACAATTTGCCTCATGGGGCAATAAGTAATTGTGATAAATGTTTTCATTCATACCATATTTACAATTTTCATTCACTCGCTCATTTATACAGTATTTACAAACAGCCCAGATACCTCCCAAATCCGCATGGTTGTCACCTCCCTCGCATGCCAAAGAGGAAGCGGAGTCTTGGAAAGTCCCCCATGCTCTTCCGTCAGCCGCGTAACCGGATTTTAAGAAACTACGCTAAGCTATGAGGGTGACATGAAAAAATTTGTTTGCTTCGAAACACGACAGCGCTTTGGTTCAAAAGCTACAATGCTGTGAATCAGGTCTCCCTTCTGTATTCAATGGTCATAAATTACTCAAATTGGTGAAATCGTCACCAAGAAAGTATCAGCGGGTATATTCAAAGTGCCGCTATTTGAAATAAACTACGCACAAGAACTTCAGTAACAATATTGTATTTTTGGTGCGGTGACAAGGAGTTTTTGGTTTTTAAAGTATACAGAAAAAATAGAGGGAGGAAGGGAAGAACTTGAAAGACTCCACACGTGTTTCTCAAAACCTGATTAAATAAATGCTAGGTCAATTGTTTTGTCTTCCCACAAACAGGTAATTTGTTAAACTGGTAATTAAGGAAACTTAATCTTATTTTCAAGCGCTTGTAATATGTAAGATAGATGGATAGTATACTGATTTACGAGAAATAAGAGGTTCGTATCGTTCCAGCCTAGCCTATGGTGTTTAAAGTATTTACAATTCTTTAATTTATGTTTTTTATGAGTAATTATTAATAACGCATTCATTCCAGACACGACTAATTAATACTGATAGAAACATTTCGGCATCGTTACGTCACCTATTTATAAACTTTAATATTAGCCCAGAACCACTAATAGAACCATGAGCATGTCAATCTAAGACAATCTCGACAACCCCCTTCCTAATATAACCCTCTAACGGGCTGATTAAAGCCAATTCTAAATCTTTGATCTGTTTAATCATTCCATTCTCCTTCACGCTACACAATAATGTCTGCGCATAGTTAAAATATAGCGTAAAATTAACTAAATACTATGTTTTTGTCCCAGAACTGATATGTTCTACTTTTATTTAAAAGCTGTCAGACTGTCTGTAATAATAATAGTGCTCGTAAAAATGATCTTACTAAAACTAAAATTTGCAAGGCATAACTATAAACATTTCTAAATATCTCTATCAGATTTTCGTTCGTAGCATAAAAACGTGGGATATTGATTGGCCCTTTTCGATAATTATTAGGGGTTCAGATGATCTAGCTCAGTGGCTTTTTAAGGTTTGAGATTCTCTTAAAAGTTAAGTTTCCACTTGAAAGAAAGTAACACAATAATAGTATGATAAAATAAAATTTACAAGACAATTAAAAGTACGGCCTTTTCTATCTAAATATTTTAAACATTCAAGATGTTATATTTTTCTGTTGAAAAACTATTTTTTAGTGACCCTGATGGTTTAATAAATAAAATTGAATGTGGTCAAAAATAGATAGATTTCTCATAATCAATTAATACATTTTAATGAAACTGTCATGAAGTCCCTTAGACACCTCTTAGCTAGAATATATAATAATTATACAAAATCGCATTCATTCCATCCTTACAAAGTAACATTTACTTACACCGTATTTATTTAATTACAATCATTGTTACAATATAGGCACGTACATGGTAGACATAACCCCCCATTCACCCGGAGTGTTAACACCTCTAATTATTAATGCTTTATTTTCTATTAATTTATAATTTCTAATATTTATACTTATTGCCTTATAAAAGGCAGATTGTAATTATTGCACAATAAAGGAATTATACTACTACTAATATTTATGTTATGTAATTTTAAAAATTCATTATTAATGCCTTTTATTAATATTAAAAATAAATAAAATTTTTCTAAGGGTCATTTATAGAAATA
Source organism: Acanthosoma haemorrhoidale (assembly GCA_930367205.1). Classification (NCBI taxonomy): domain Eukaryota; kingdom Metazoa; phylum Arthropoda; class Insecta; order Hemiptera; family Acanthosomatidae; genus Acanthosoma; species Acanthosoma haemorrhoidale. The sequence continues at coordinate 78,984,190 of OV884015.1, read as the reverse complement.
CCAAGTGCTCGGCACTCGCAGCTTGTGTATGACTTGCAGCCTCCCCCACTCCTAAAAGCCCTTAGCGGCGCCTGGGGCGGAAAACTGGCAAAAACGGAAACAAAACAACGAACGAGGAGAGATAGATGAATATTTATGAAAGTGGCAGTGGAATCGCGGTGCCTTTTTAAGTGTCCGCAGGCTCTTGGTTCCTCGCGCAGCCCCTCGTCTGTATGAATTTGTAAATCAGCCCCTAGGGTGGTGGGGGGGGGGGAGATACCGGTGGGTAAAATTCAATCTCGCTAAGCTTTTCTTTATTCCTAACTGTCGCAAAACACCGGGGGGGGGGAAACAGCTTACTTTCACATACATAACACCTCGGCATGAAGTAGTGTTACATGATTTAAGCAACTGTTTTCCTTTCATCAATATTAAGAACATAAGAAGATTCTGCAATGTCATGGCGGAAGTGATACTTGGTAAAAAAGGGGAAGTATTATTATTTAATTTTATATACACAAACAACACCCACAATTAAATGAAACTGATTTTTTTTAAGTAAATTTCTTGAGGTTGAACAGTTTCTGAATAATTGTATACTTAAGATAAAGGATGAAAACACGCATAAGAACTATAAAAATCACCATTTGGATTAATTGTGACGAAATGACTGTATTAAATTCTAAATATTTGAGTCTAAAACTTAGAAAGAGCATTATTATTGTTGTCTATGATAATTGCATCAATAGTACATAATTATGTGACAAAGCAATACTGAAATTACCTGACCTTCCCAGGTTGTGTGATTATATATTCTCGATTTTATTTCTCATTGTTGGTTAGCGTTATTTACTGTAGTAGCGGCAACTTTTTCTATGATGTTGAAATACACATTTGCAATACAATATATTGCATACATGCTGTGGTTACCGCTCTGATAGGGAAAAGAGAAAATGGAAGACATCCATCGAATATAATTCTCGATGCTCTCTCAATGTATACTGGGAAAGTGTTAGTGTTGCAATAGCCCATGTTCATCATAAATTTAAATTGTGATCCTTTGTAGTAAACTAGTCAAGTAAGTGAGAACCAGGTAGGAAGGAGAGTACTCCTTGACGAATGAACTTAGCTTTTATGAATTAAATAAAAATTTAGGCAATCTTGATCGTCTTGAATCTGATGATATATTTCCTGCTGGCATCTGAGTGGTAAAATCGGAATAGCTGAAACGTTCTTCCTTGTTTCACGAGAGTCAGCAAGATAAAAGAGTATTAGAAACCTTGAACTATGTTTAAGACAAAAAACCGAACTTTATAATGTAGGAACGTTTTCGATGAAGGTCGGTCCAAAAGACCAGCCAGGCCAGGTTATTTATTTTGGACTTGTATAGAATGTCTACACCAGATTGAATCACGTATGGTCCATTTTGCCCTAATGTATCGTGAATCGTGAACGCCGATTGTGAAGCTCGCGTGTGTTACTGATAAGATAACACACGAACGCGAAATGCTACGTTTTCATCTTCACATTCAAAATAATTTACTTTCTAACCACATCAAGACTCCGAAATTCCTTCGCAGAAAGTATGAATCGCCTAAAATACCGGTATCAGTGTTTTGACGTAAAACATCTTATGTTTTGGTACAGATATAAAAATAGGTAAGGTGTACATAACCTTCACACCTGCTGTAGAAGATCATATACTTCAAATATATTATGCCTTCAAGCCAAAAACGTTCACAAATAACGGAAAACTTCCATGTGATAATAAAATTTCAATCATAGCTTGAAACCGTGACTTTTGTTCTAATGTTGGAATACCAGCACCTTTATTGTTGAGATGAGTAGAAGAGTTCTTTGTTTTCGAACTGGGTCGATGAAAGAGAGTTGATAGGTTTTTGTCATCATTGATGGGCAAATTTTCGACAAGCAATGTATGTTTGACAAAATCCTTACTGTTGATTGGTAGGGGATGCTGACTATTTAAAACATTTTGGGAAATGCCTAACAACCCTCTTCCGTCAACCTAAACCAGTTTCTCCATCATTTGTATACTCATGCCTAACAGAATTCAAGTTATCATTGAAGATTTTAGTCTGTTAAGATCGCTAGTTGGAGTTATTTTTGAGCTTTTTGTTGTCATGTTTACCCAGGATCCACACACGATAATTTAATTTGTTCAATTATTCAACCCACTCACTTTGGAAACTGAAATACTATATATTTCCATCTAAAGATAGGAGCACCATTGATATATTTTGTTTTCATTATTTTCTTGAATGGCTTTAATACTTTATATTACCTTGAATTGATTAGTACATACTTTATGTTCATCTAGTATACACCATAAACTAAACAATTGGTCCATGCTTACAAGCTGGTATATATTGTCGGGATTAGCGTGGCAACAGCTGGAAGCTGTGGAGATGGGCTGTTGCTGCTTCGCGGATAGTTCTCAAAGGAAGATTGATGTTGTATCGTAGTCGATTCATTTGGAGGCCCCGGCCCAGAGACAAAGCTTGATTTTTTGCTGGAGCCTCCAGGACCTTCCTATTAGGTTCTCCATTAGCTGCCTTTGGTATTGTCTACACCCGCCGGCGACACCCAGCAGATTAATAAGTCCAGATGATGTGCAGGATACATTGTTTCCAATAGATTTACCTGCTTCGTCGCTCCTCCCTGCCTCCCTTTCTTTTCCCGCGAGGGCCCTCAACATCATTCTGTCCTACGCCTAATGTTTTGTTCTAAGCGCCGCCATGTTGAAGTGTTTGAATTCCGATTTCCATGGTATCCAGAAAAAAAAAAATCGGAAATTAAGCGCCGTCTGCTGTTTTCAACTCCGTCTTGCAGTGGTCTATAGCCTTCAACGAAAATTCTAAAATCAGACTGACGAACTCTCGATATTACTAAGCCGTGCATATAAGTATAACTAAACGAATGATATATTACAAAACAGTCTTATTGTCTTTCCACAATTTATAACTTCTTCTTTGTAATGTAATAACGCTTTCGACAGTAGCTCTAATCTGCCATCTTCAGTTACCTCTACAATAAAATAAAAAGTCAACCTTATGAAAGTACCTGTTCTTATGGAGACAAATACTATTATTATACGTAACAATGGTTATTTAGAAATTGCCCTTCTACTCTATAGCAGTTAAAAATTTTTTTTTTTTTTATTGTTAATTCCTTTATTGTGCAATAATTACAATCTGCCTTTTATAAGGCAATAAGTAATTAAGATATATGCTCTCATTCATACAATATTTACAGTTCATCATTCACTCGCTCATTCATACAATATTTACAGTTCATCATTCACTCGCTCATTCATACAATATTTACAGACAGCCCAGAGACCCCCCAAATCCACCGCAAAGAGAAAGCGGAGTCTTGGGGAGTCCCCCACGCTCCTCCGTCAGCCGCGTCACCGGATACTAGCCAGTGGAGGCTGACCAAGAGCGCGAGAGCCACAGACGCTCAGGACATGATTGGAGAGACTGGCCATTGCCAGGACTAAAAATTATTAAAATTCGAACATTCAACATGTATGTAGTATAATATTAAAGTCGAAAAACTAAATTAAAACTATCAAGTAACGATTATAACCATCAAAACCAACTTAAAACACAACTACATATCACTCCTATGGCTACTCACACTATTGGTAATGTGGGATATATACCTCATCTAAAACTCTAGTGTATTTTTTTTATCATGAACATTTTGGTTTTGTTTTTATTATTAATTTTATTTATATTTTAAGGAAACTACAACAATTTAAATACATTTTGAATGAATACGAGCAGCGGGCACTTGTTTTTGGATTTACATTAGCTGAAGTTACATAATTGTTTTCCTACATGTAAAGGTATCAAAAAATGTTCAGTAAATTAATGTAAAATGTGCATCATTATACTTTTGTACAATGCAGATCACAATGTGTAGAAATTAGAAATTGTATAAAATCTAGCCAAGGTACAGGAAATATTGATTCATTTGTAGGCCTCTTTAACGGTCCTGACCCCTGAAAACTGATGTATTTCATCAGCCCTCGGATGAGCAATGTTTACTCCTGACTTTTAATAATACCAAGGCCGGGAGATGACCCGTCCTCGATCCCACGATGTTCCCCGCCGAACAAGCCAACATTGGGCACGCGCCTGTACTCCACACTCCCCCGTCCGCATACACACGGGCATACACAAGAGCAGTGTACTAATCGGATCTAGGACCTCCCCTCCTCCCTCCCAAAGCCCATGACTCATTATAATATTAATAGCGACCCGGCCACTATGGGGCCCTTCTAATCGGCTGAGGGCTAACGAAGGGCCTAACGAGCCAGGATTGAGTGGGGACAAGATGGCCGCGGGGGTGGCAGATGCACGCTCAGCTGTCCGGCGAGATGGATACCTTACTCCTTTTGTCTTCTCATCTGTCCACGGTTCAAGGGAGAGCTGGCTTAGCCAAAGAAGCAGAGGGCCTTTGGACAACACAGAATAGAGAAATTTACAGCCACATCTTTGACAAGAGGGATTCGGAGAATCAAACCTCACAAAAAAGGAGAATTAGTTAATTGAATCGGCCATTTTGAAAAGGGCACTAACTTAAAAATTTGAACTTTTCAGGTTAAACAAAGGATTGAATACGGTTAAAAGTACTGAAGATGAACTGTTCGAATAACAGAAATAATAATTCTTTATTAAGTGAAAGAGCAATTTTTTTTGACTGAGAGGTTTATGAAAAGAAGTATTGATACGAAATACTGAGTAATTGTTTCACAATCATAATCATTTTTTATGAAACTGGGAGTCACACGACTATCTTTCTAGACTGTTTTTTTAGTTTCTACAATGAAATTTTGTTTTGCTTGTAGACATTTTATAGACATGAGTTCCTAATCGGTTCAGGAAAATATGTTGATAACAATTTTGACAATTATAGTGCCCTAAGTGTATAAATTTGAACACAACTTCACTTAAATAGTTGCAGAATTATCCATTTTAATTACAAGGAAAACAAATGACTGGCAGGGTGGTCTTATTAATTAATTCATAATTGTAGTTCCAATCATTAGAAACATTCATTAGAACCAACATTCAGTCAGAAACTAAAACACGGTTCTAAAAAAATTAGAATACTGGAAGTCCTGGGTTTGAGTCCAGCCCTGCCTTATTTTTTTTGAAAGGAGAAAGAAAATATCTTTATTTTATTATATAGTTGCCCGACCTCACAGTTCCTCAACACTAAAACTTAAATACCATTAACACGTAAAAATAAAATATCGAATTTTTTATTAGTAGGAAAACCGTAACTTAGAAATCTTTTTTTTTTTATTTATCTAAAAACATCCTTAAATTCTTCTCGCTAATGTGTATTCTCGCTGACGAATGATCGACACAAAGGGACCTAAATAAAAAAATAATATAAATGTTCAACTTTTAAGTTTAGGATCGCTAATATAAACATTCCATTTATTCGATAGGGGTCGTTTTTACAGGAGTTTAATAACCACAAAGCAAAACAAAAAATGTGGATTGATCAGTACGCATTGGCTTATGAATGGCCCAAACAAAAGCCAATTTATTAAGAGAGGGTCCAAACAATTAGGAAACAATTGGAAAATTAGCGATGCATTCCTCTCTCCATCATTCTCCAATCTGCTGAGCCCTCCAATAAGGCCACTCGACGTCCAAATTGCCCCTTTGCCTGTGTAGTGGCAGCTGATTGGCCTTTATTACACAATCATGTCCCATTCTGTTTACTGTTGGCCATTTTTGTCGTGTATAGGGGCCACAATGGTGCCGGGACACTGACATATGCCTTCGACCCTTTGTGGGCCCTAAAGCTGCGTGGGTGTGTTGTGACTGGGTTGCTCAGCGCTCTTCTCGGACAATGACAAGTGCCCTTAACAAGCTCCGCCGACAATGGGAGGCCGTACAGTTAACATCGACAGTCTCGGGCTGATCGCATTCAGGCCAGCTCTGACGGCTCAATTATCAATTTACCAGCACATCAATACCCGTCCCGAGTCTTGACTTGGTGTCATCGATTTGGTCCTTCGTGTGCCTTGCCGTAATATTTCAAGACCGTTCTCGTCTGACATTAGTACATAACACACGTACCCGTGATTTATAAGGGTGGATTGGGAACCTCTTAGCAAGCAGTTGTTCTACAACAAGATTCTAGAAGGTAGAATAATCTAGAAGAATAATTCCTCCCTAATGTTCTTTTAAATTAATTTAATGATCAATTCAGTGTATAAGACTTCGGCGGCTTTTAACTGTTTACGAGATAGACATTATCTGGAGTGGCATATCAAAAAATTGGAATAGAAGCATAAACTCTTAAAAAATAGCTTTAAAAATTATAAGTATTAACTAGAATTACTAAAATGTACATCATAAATTTGTATAACTTATTGGCATTAAATTCCTTATATAAATTACAATTTAACTATCTATGTTTGTAATTTTATTTTTGGAATGCGGTATCTTCCTAAATCCCTCAATTTTTCGTTTATGTTCACTATAAGATTTTAACAATAAATTGAAGAATTGGATAGATAAGAACTTCGCCAGAGATTAGTCCATAATGGAATTTTTTTTATTTTCTAATAACCTGCTACCCCTTTTCCCCCCCGGAGAACTCTTCAAAGATGAGGAAGTATTATTAACATCAAGGGTTGGTATCGTGAGGATTCTCGTTTACATATTTTTAGCAAATGATTATTCAATGCTTATAGAGATCTTGTCGGTGAACATTAGAGCTAACTAAACAATCATCCCCTTGTGTAATTTTTTATTGAAAACAAGAAACTCTATATTTTTGTTTTTAATTTGATCTGTTCTGAATTAGACCTATATAGGCTATACCTATATAAAAGAGGGCGCAGGTATATGCATTAAGCTGGACTATTCGCCATAAGTCCCCGTGTCAATGGCAGCAAGATGAGCTGTCATGATGTTCCCATCCGGCGGAAAGCCTTACATCATTGTCGGCATTCAGCCACCCATGAAATATCTTTCAGTCGCTCACGTATCACCGGTTTTCTAAGTCCCTCAGTGTACACAAACAGAGAGGCAGGCCTTCGGGCATATCCCTTAGAAAATAGATCGCTAGGTAAAAGGGTCTCTTGTCATTTTCTGAGGGGCTTCTGCTACCTATGGGACGGTATGGGGATAGAAAAAAAATATCCTCTGGGGCTGGTACGGCCCCCTTTTGTTGGGCCCTGACAAAGGGATGATCCAGTCCTTTGTCCTCCGGGCCGGGAAAGACGACATCTGTGCAGTGCGACAGTGAAGGCGAGATGTCATTGGGCGAGGACAGCCAATCGGATGCGACCTCACCCCCCACCGCTGCCCCTGCGACACCGTGGTGACACTCGGCGACACCGAGGCGACATCTGCGCAATCGCAACCCCCTTCCCCCTGTCCCCGCCTCGCCGTCCACAACTCTACTGCCGATCAATACTATATAAAATACACTACAAAATACATTTGGTTCCACTGGTAGGAAAATCTCCAGTTGGAGCTCATGGATGTATTCTCTTGTTTTACAACAGTCACAATTCACTATAAGGTTAATAATATGAAACTTTTTAATTATAACACAACATGTAGCAGCTCTTAATTTAATAAATTCCGTGAATTGTATGTTGTAATTTTACTATAATTTCATAGTTAACCGTTACTATAAACTGGAGTTGATGAATTAGCTCAGATCTAAGCTTTGTTTGATAAAAGAGAAATTTAAGCTTTTTGTCAAAAAAACGTTTTCTAATATGCCTTAGAAGATTCTAACCAACTCATACATGCACTTTACGTATGGAGAAATAATATGTCGAAACTTCTATTAACAAATTTCCCTTTCATCGACCTAAGCCGATATCCCAACTAATTCATCCACTCAGTTAACATATTATTTATTTTGTTTAAATAATCCATACTAAAATGTTAATATTTATTCAATATAGAAGAGATATTCAGGCATTGAATAGGCATCTGCTTTATTAAACTGTTTGTAATTTCGTTACCCTTATTTTCCTACTAATTGTTATTTTGTGTCTAAACAAATTCTTTAATTATGGAATTTCTCATCGCCGACATAGTACGGACGTTTGATATAAAACAAAAATGAGAGAGACATTTGAGTTTTAAAACGTGGTCCAGCTGGATTTTTTAGGCTACAAGTGAAATCTACCATATTTTAACAAAAAATTAATATTTTTCATTACTAAATACGGAAATCGCTTTTTTTCTGTATTGTAAATAGGTGATGTAGTTTTCATGAAATTCCGTTGTTTTTTGCGAGATTTCGTTAGACAATCATGCCGATGTATATTCTAGAGCATTTGTCTCCTTTCCGGCCAGGGTGTCCCCCTCCCAGTGGAGGCGTTTTGTATGCGTTATTATTTTTATGATTTTATGAATATTGTAAAACAGCTATTTTTCACTTATAAATATTTTCCACCGCATTAGAGAGATCTCACAGGAGATTCTAACAGACCATATGATGGGACGGGCAGGGAGCATTGACAATGGGAGGTGTACAGGGCTGGCACATGGGAGCTCACGCTAGGCAGATGTTGGAGGATACTCACGCCGCCATAATAGTGACCAGAGAGACAGACCTATTAGGGGTAGAAAATGAATGTAGCGCCCATGTCCGCATCTGGCATCGTATTTTACTATTATGTTTATCCTATCATCCGTATTGGATTCCTTCGCCCGAAATATGAGAGCGTAGGCAGGCACCGCCGAGAGCTAAGTAACTTTAAAGCCCTTAAAAACAATAACAAAGTACGAACTATCAGTTAAGTACTATTACTGAGAAATATTTACACGTACAACATAGTATCATTAAAAAAAAAATCAAAACCACTATTATAAGTGCTGTGCCTTGACTGAAAAACTATACCTGGACAGAACAAAATACTGCCAGAAAAAAAAAAGTGACTAATACAGATACCATAGAAGGGAATTAAATTTTATTATTCTTGCATCAGTGTTTTCAAAGTGATGCTCAAAAAAGCTTATTGTCCGGTAGAGTTTTAAATTTTCATTTAAACGCCATTAAAGAAATTTCTTCCAATCTTCCAGTGAAGCTAACTGTCAGCACACTGTGCTTAAATAATTATAATATTAAGTTGCTTAAATAAGTTAAGCAACTTAATATTAAATAAATAAAGGGTGTCCCGGAATTAACGCAAGATTTGATTTAAATAGAAAACACAGTTTTTAGTATTTTTGTTGTTATTTTTTTATTGAATTATAAAGTAAATAGGGAAAAAAAAGGATAGGGTTTATGGAATAACACATCGGGCAAATGGCCTCCACGACTTTGCTGGCACATACGCACTCTTTTGTCGAAATTTTCCATAACCATTTGGCATAAATGTATTTGAATTTTCTCTTTTAATCCACGGGTGGATGTGGGCTTGTTGACATGCACCTTTGACTTCAAATAACCCCATAAAAAGAAATCTAAAGGTGTTAAATCACACGATCTAGAGGGCCAATTCTGATCACTGAAACGAGAGAGTACACGACCTGGAAATGTCTCATGCAGTATTTGAATTGTTTCATGGGCAGTATGGCATGTGGCACCATCTTATTGAAACCACATATTGACCACATCAATATCATCCAATTTTGGCGCAAAGAACTGTGTTTACGACGCAGAATTGATGTTCCTGGATTTTCAACAACACTCTCTCGCACTGTTTCGATATTGACATTTTAACTGCCTGTTTTTGGACGACCAGTGTATTTAGTGCCTCAAACTGATCCAGTCTCCCTAAAATTTTCAATTAATCTCTTCACAGTTGATGAAGTCAAAACACTATTCCGGCCATATTTTGTATAAAATTTTCGAACTGCGGCCGCCAAACTTTCATTATTTTTGAGATAATACCAATAAAGACACGTTGTTCTATCGTGTAAAGCTCCAGTTTTACTAACCATAACCTTAACCATAACCATAACCTGTCAGCTGTCAAATTGTTTTTTTTAGGGTTTTAGCCACTTTACTACACAAATGGCGGCAAATTCAAATCTTGCGTTAATTCTGGGACACCCTTTATATATGAGTTAATATAATTATATTGTTTCCAAATAGGATCCAGGAATGGGTGAATTGTTGTCTTTATAGGAGTCAACGAATAAAACAAAAAAATATGGAAAGACTTGCTTTAATTATCGTACTCCAACATGTTTAGGGGTCACATAGAAGCATTTTGTCAAGCATAACGGCATAAAAAAAGGCAAACTGATTGTTCAACCATAATTTTGTATTGTTTAGCAGATCCAAAAAAAAAAAATCAGTACTGTATATTTGTATGAGCTCTCCGGATGAATGTCGATGCCTGGGAGGTATTTCAGGAGAAGCTGTCGCAGCTATTTTTAAACGTTGCTTACAAGGACAGCAGAACTATAAAGACAGTCCACTTCAATCCCGAAAATAAACCGCGGCAACTTTCAAGAGCCGGTGCATTTCAGTAATTTTCTGATAGTCGACTAGCTCCTTTGGGTTTTATATTTTAATTTGTTACAAATCATTTTCCTAACTGTTCTATATATTCCAATATCCTGTTACAATTAGGTAAGTTTTGGCCATTAATATGTAAATGTAAGTATGAGCTAGGTTTAACAGCCGTAGGTTTCCACGTTGCTTGATTAATTTTGCATATACTTGAAGTGGTATTAAGTATTAATACTTAGGTATTATTGCCGAGTTCGAAGAGACTCAAATTCAATTCCATTATTGAGTGATCGTCATTCGTATGATTAAATAAAATAAGTGAAAACTACACTTTAACTCATGCATGGTTTGCAAAAATATATACATACATAATATGCGAAATGTCAATTTTATATGATGCGTAATTTGAGGAATATTTTAAACTGAAAATCATATGCTTATCAATAATTAGTCAATTGACAGTCACTAATTCAGACGCTGATTTGATGTAGCATGGTCCCAACAAATACTGATTCAAAATTCAAGTAACTTAAGTGAGTAAATTCAGTATACATTTCAGAATCAAGTATTTGCAACAAATATCAGACATTGTATGAATATTATAATATTCGTATCTGGAAGACTGTAAATCGGCAATATATAATATATTTTGTTGTCGCATTTGTTAATTCTTCGACCACATTTATATTAAAACATTATGATATAACAATTTTTTAAATTTTAATGAAATGCACCCACCGAATTCCCATTACCAACTAAAACGTGATAAAGGTTCTCTGAGCTTCGACCATGTGAGGATTTTGTTCATGACTGATTTCTTCCCCATACAACGTATTGTACGTCAATGAAGGTAGGATCATTTCAGCCGAAGATGTGATGGGGTTCTGGGCCACCCGATTTGCAATGCGCAATTAGCAAAGGGATGCACATGGTGTTGGTACATTCCAGGAAACGTTATGGAGTCATCCGTGAAAAAATGTGGAAGGGTCCTCTCATCACATTGAACAATAGGTTTAGAAAGTTTTCGTCCGGTACACTTTTGTAACAGGAGCAATTTTTTTTTTTTTCTTTTTACGAAGTGAAATCTACCGTTCCTGAAGAACGTAGATGAACGCGGGCGATATGGGGCCCGATCCTTGTGCCCGATCATAATTAGGATGTTGCTACCTTAATGACATGTTATTTCGCTATGGAGATTAAGTAACGGTAATTATTTGGGGTAACTGTTATTTGGGTGGAACTGAGCGTCCTACATGAGCTTCTCATGATCCCGTTCTTTCGTTACTTGTCAATTATTTTGTAACTACGTTTTATTTTTATTGTTCGTTCACTCCAACTGTATCGATCATTGGCGACGATTTGTATTCTTTAGACGTCACTTATTTTCTTACGGCATATTTTAGGAACCGTTGTTATGCGCCTGTCCATATGAAAACATTATTGGGTCTTAAGCACAACAGTAGCTATAGGAACAATAACAACAACTTGGTAAAAACAAAAAATTACTGGGGCGTCAGCTTTGAATAGCCAACCTTTTAGGCATAAGGTACCATGAGTTCGTTGAATTTCTTCATTAACTCAAAAATTTAGTTCATACCCTCCTCTTGGCTAATTTATTTCATTTTTATCATTATTTCGACTGGACATTGCAGCCCACGTTCACCTGACCTTTCTATCTTAGCCTTCTCGCTTCCATCCCTGCGATTACCTCTGCCTCCCAATCGGACCTCGTGTTTTATAAGACACTAGACACCACCCGACATATGGGACCGCGTTGCTTCCTGGGCTCGGAAAGTACTGGGGACTGCTGCGTTCACTCTCGTCTTAGTACTCTCTTGGGCTCGCATAGTTGACCGTCCAAATGAATTTGAATACACCAAACAACGGGGATTTTACGCCGAAAAAATCCCAACAACTTCTCCCTCCAGTTTCCAAAATTTCCTAGATCATTCTCCAATGTCCACTTTCTAAAACATTCTAAAGATTTAACTGGCGTGATAGAGAATTATGGCTTCTGCTTTGGGGCTTCACCGCTTTAAAAATTATAAGGAACTGAAACCAGACGGTAAACATGTTTCTTATTTTAGGCTGTCATTAACTCAACAGACTCTTAGCTTTTCAATTGCGAAATAATTTGCAATACAATTAGCGCTGAATGTGATTAGGTGTCCTTTAGGGTTTAATTTACTTGACCATTTTTTCAAAATAAAAAAAAATTGAAAAATAAAAAATCTCGCCTCGATTGTATTGGATCTAAATTAAATCGCTATGATGCCCATCTGGAGAAGTTATAAAAAAGTAATGAAGTAGATTATAGGCCTCCAAGGGCGGTATATGCATCGGAGATTAGATCATTTTTCAGTTGATTACTTAGCACCTCTGGATGCCCCTATCTGTCCGGGGCACGTACGCCTGTAACAGGCGACACGGCCTTATTAATCTCAGATTGCCCACGTAGCTAATATAATCAGATGTGCTTTAGTCCTTCCAGTACAATATCGGACGATCTGGTAAATTGCTATGAGAACCGGCGCTGGTTCCTTGATCCAGATGGTTGCCTCTCGCCTCTAGTTCCGATAGGATCGCACCGTACTCCAGATGGGATTGGAATTGGCCAGCAAATGAGATTATGGATGCGAAAGAATGTTTATATAATTGGGTACGAGGCTTATGTGACGAATTTAAGTGTTTTTGAAAAAATGCAGCTCACGCTTAACGACCATGACAGAGTGAGCTGTCAAAAGCGCTTGTGGGTTAAATACTCAGAATTAGTGAGTAGACTTTTTTTTTCCGGCCAGCTCTGCTTTTTACCCACTTGACTGACAATACAGCCAAATGTCTCCGACATTTCCAGAATGTAATCATGCGAAAAATGGCCCGACATACCTCTCGAGAGAGAATAAAGAACGCTGACATGCACCCGTTGTTTGGTGTGCCGTCGGTAGGTGAGTTCTTCCGCCGTAGACAAATCAAGTTTTTTGACTTGTTACAGCACCTGACAAACCCAGTGTTTAACACTATGACCCCATCACCCCTCCCGCATCGATGGCAACAGATTGTTGGTGAAAAATTAGGTTAAGAATTAGTAAGTAAGTTAGTTTTAAGGTTGATCAAAAAGGTGAGCCCCATCACCTTTATTAGTCAGTTTAGTCCAGTCACGTATAATGTTTATCATTATACTTGTTTATTCATTATATAATTTTTATAAAATAACAAAATCTGTATATAATGTAACGATGCTAGAGGAAATACAAAAATAATTTGTAAATAGATTTGCCTGAGGATCTATAATTATCTGTAAATTTAAAGGGGCTATGAAAGAAAAAAAACAACTTATTTTAAATATTTTATGTTTAATAAAATCTTTCCCCAATTCAATTGTTCGTGAGGGTCTTTGAAATGTGTGAAAATGATGTAGTTCGTGGATGAGTTATTATTTCATATAAACACTAGCTTGTTTAGCATAAAAATTGAAGAAGGCGAAAAGACACGTCACAGATTAACTCAGTAAGCTTATGAACGCAAAAAGAATACGGAAATTACACTGTGACTCCATGGTCGCTCCAGATCCGCTGGGAACCCTGACGAAGAGAAAAGAAAATGGCAGCCGAAGAGGTAATCTTCATTTGTGAGTGGGGCCACGCCATATCTGGAGGCGTTATCTGTAGCAGCGGTCGCCCCAAATGAGGCACATTAGAGAGAGTGGACTGTGGGACCGACCGGGTTGGTGCTCCTCGCGGTCCCGAACAATGTGAGGAAATGAGCAGCCTTGTCAGTCCACAGTCTCCCATTACCAGATTATATCTCATCCTCTTCGCTACCTAGAGCCTGCTTACAATACAAGTTTACTTAAGATGCACACCGGAGGATCTATTTCCATCAAGGGTAAGCCAATTGTTCCCGAACAATCAGGCCAGCGTCATTCCTCTGCGTCACGATTTAATTGCGACGAATGGAAGGAAGGTAAGGGACGGGAAATAGTCAGCTGGTACCAATGCCTTAAGTTTATTCGGAGGGATGGAGTCCAAATGGGACGCTGGACTGTCGTGTTCATTACATTCTTTATCACTTTATATTACCTTTCGCAGGACTGAAACTGGGACAGTCGAATCTTAAGGTCACAGTGAATTTCCGAACTGTACTTCCAGCTAATATTAAAATCCTAGCACTGACAGTTGGTAAAGAACAACAATCCTTGCTCACTATTTTTTTTTTTTTTTTTTTTTTAAATAAATATTATATAATATTTAATCGTACCTGGAAACGGACAACAGTGATCTCCGGCACTTGTCACATCTTCTCGCAAAACAAAACGAGAAAATTTGATCGTTATTTAATATTGAAGACGATCATTTTCTGATAATTTATTTAAGTAATAATTTTCTTATATTTAAAAAGCATTTTTTTTCTTATTTGTATCATAAAATTGATAAGGATTTCCAAATGTTTGACTTCTTCAAATCGAGTCGTTCTGGTAGTCCATAATATTTTATTTCAATCGAACTAGTAACAATCAGTATTGCTGGTCGAGAAACAGAGGCAGAATTCGTGAATTGGCGGTGACATGCAATTATCGAACTGTCTAGACCGACCAATTCACATTTAAATTCATCGCACTTCCAAACCCCTCCATCCCCTGCCATTTTCAACTGGAATAAGCGTCTATCTATAACGCCATGTTATCGTTATATCAGCAACACCTCTAAGAAAAATTAGAAGGATGTGAAACGATCTCTGCAGGGTGTAATAATTTTATATGCAATAACTATTAGCCAAGTTCAACAACAAATTATTTTAAGTAATGATAGATTTTACTGTTCTCAGAACATTTATAGCGATGTCATGCGCTCCCAGCACTAAAATGTAATTAGCAAAATATGTAGCTGGCTGCAGATACGCATATTTATTGCTGCCATAAACAGCAAATTCCATTTACCTTCGGAAGGAATGTAACATAGTCTAATTACTCTAATTACTAAATACTAAGAGAAAAAAATCAAGCTTTCAGGTTGCATATTCTAATCGTGCAATTAATTAATTATTACTGCAATATTGCATTTAACAAAGAAGCCAAGAAATTTTCTTTTTCCCAAAATACATACTTGATATATTTTTTATAATATGCCATGCAGTAGTCATTTTATATTTCCAGAGTCCTATTCAGAGGATTCCCACACTCCTTACTACTCTCACACCACCTTCAAGCAGGTCCTCCTAGTACAAGGATCCGATCACCCTAAATATTTTATATTTCTCCCTCATCCTAAAATTCTAACTAGAGAGCTTAGGGAAAAAAAAAATGTTTATATTATCATGTAAACTATCTAAAAAACTCATATTTATATTAATTATGACATAATTAAAAATTATTTGCACAAAAGAAGTCGTTCATATTCAAAAAAGTAAAAAATGGTGCCTTGTTCCTTAGACGACAAAATTGGTTTATTACTCCTTTGATCTAGCTAAGCTTGTTTTTTTTGAAAATCACATATTTTAACGATCTATAATTATTAATAAAGCGTAGCTTATGCTTACAATCGAGACGGAAAGTAAACAAATCGGGAATAATTCCTCCACCAGCTTATCTTTTTCGATTATTGGCAAAAATACTTACAAAAATTATTATGGCCTCGCTGTTTTCAGAAACATTTTACATTTGTGATAGTAATGCCATGAAAAACTGAATGATATTCTTCAAAATAAAGCTTTGGGTACCCTCCAAGAGAGGGTATTTAATGACGTTTGATCTTATTTTAATAGGCTTTTGCTGGTCAATATTTTAGCTATTAAAATTTGTTGCCATTAGTTTTATGCTGCAGTGTTCCTGATTACATGCAGAGAGCTTGAGTGGGATTACGGTTTATAATAACACCAAGAGTAGGTATATGCATCCCATTGCCACTAGCGCATGTATGCATGTAGCATCCTCACGGACAAAAGCTCCATCAATACAGCATGTCGTTAGGAGGGAACCGAAAGTTGCCTACAGGCTCCTGCAACTCGCCTATAGATCAATCAGCCCTAATTACTTTGCCTATTAGTGCGACACAGGGCGGCTAAAAGCTCCCCTTCCGATCCCGATCGGTGAACAAACCTTAATGCCTCAACAGCTGTCTAGAATCCATGCGCTACAAGCCAGTGTACTTTTGTCCATCTTTGGATATTTGTTGGTAATGAATCTTATTTTCACATTGAGAAAATACCCTTTTATGTCCTGTATACGCATTTATCCCTTATTTCAGTATTTCATTCAAATTCTTATGTTATTATTATAAAAATTTCATCTATCCACCAACTGCCACGCGATGGTATTTATTTACCTGAAAGGTATACATGGACGTACCAACATATCAATTTTATTATCTATCAAATAAATGATAAGCATGCTTGCTGAAAATAATGGTTATAATTATTCTAATACTAATTGACTCCGCACGATACAAAATAGAGTTCAATAATTTAGCTCAAAATATATTCTCTCCCACCTCTCGGGTTAGTCTTTCTTAGTGAGACTTGTAGACTGATCAGCGAGATTCCAGACAAGGGTAGAATGGTATGCTACACAATTAGCAGATTTGACCCTGTTGGTGGCCGAGGTTAAACTAAAAACAAGACGAGAGAGGAAGAGACTTTCCTTTACTATGATATTTTTATTGTGTCCCCTCCAAATTTTCCTAATAGTATGTCATGTTGCCTTCTGAAACGCCATTTTTTCCCTCCCTTCTCAAGCCAACCTAATCCCTATAGGTAGAGAATGAGGTCTTCAACTTTACTCTAGTCTCATTTTAGTGTACTTCTTTAGTGAGTAATTTTGATAGTCTTTTTCTGGTGATTTTCCATAAGAGTACGTTCATTCCTCAGTGTTTATTTGCCTGATTTCTACCAGTTGGGAATTGGAGTTGCTTGTCAATTGTCCCCGTCACCTAGTTTTTCCAGGAGGCAAGTCCCCCTCTCCCCCAATCGTGCCTGTTCCTATTCGTCCCTGTTCACAATAGGCTCTGTCATGCACCAAGGAGAAAAGGAAACAATCAGGACATTTTGTGAAGGAGTTGTCGTGAGTTAAACTTTTTTTGCTACCGTTATATATAATTTATGACTTTTTTTTTTCATATCCCCTTGTTATTATAAAGTATGGAATTCAATATAGATTATGTATAAATGAATCTGTTTACAATAGGTCAATATTATATATTTATGTACCTTGCCTACATTTTATACAATTTTAGACAGTGATTTACTAATGTATAATGTACATTATGCATCATTGTCTGTACATGTTTAAGGAGTGGTACCTTATAAATCATAAAACTTACATCTAACAAACAAAGTCATATCCTAATTTTCCCCGGCAGTCTGTTGCCACCCATGCGGGAAGGGTGGTAAGGTCATAGTGTTAAACACTGGATTTGTTAGGTGCTGCAATGAGTCAAAAAACTTTATGGTCTCCGGTGAATGGTCATGGCATTTTTAGGTATGCTGCTCTCTAGTATTTTTATGTTTTTAAGCAACTACTTAGTGGGTAACTAACTAATGATATATAGTAGCACGGAAATTTTCCTTTTTATTTTTTTGTAATTGATAACGAAATTCAAGTATGGAAATGAGCATAATTATTCCATTATGCAGGCGTCTAGGACATTCTTCCCGAGAAGTACGCAACACTCGGCTGGACTTCCTCCGAGACTCATGAGTCTTTCGTGCCAGTTGCTCCTATTGTCTCCCGCTAACAAAGTTATCCTCAATGACATCTCTCCTCCGCTTCATCATTTGCATTTAATGGAGTGTTCCTCAGCCTAATTGTGCCGACAGATCCATAGATTAGGTAGATAATTTGAGAAATCCACGGCGTCTAATTTATGCTGGGGCCTGCATTTCCATACCGGCGACCTCAGAGCGTCTCACCGTTCCGACTACCAGAACCGCGCTACCGACAGTACACAATTACTGTTGCTATCCGTCTTTTGAAGGCTATCCTCCCGTCTAAAAATAGTCACGAGTAATTACCCTGTTTCAATTAGTCATTGTCTCGTTAAATATACAGTGCTCTTTCATGTGAAAATTTATTTGGTTTGGAGTGGCGAGTTGGGAGTAAATAAATATTGTTAAATAAATGAATGCAATGTGTAACCAATAAAAATTAGTTTTTTTAACTACCGTCTTTGACAGAGTAATTCTCATCATCACAAAATGAGTATAAATATTATATATAGAAAAAACTTTTAATACACCTGTTACATAAATGAACAATCAGCAAATGAACTCTTCTTATAATGGGTAGTTACTGAATGATTGGTATGTTAGATAAAGAGCACCCGGTGGTTTATAGTGGCATAACCCACTAAAATAAAAACAAAATTAAAGTTATCAAATTAATAAAAACATAATACCTATTATACAAAAATCAATAAATATTTTAACTATAATAATGCCACTACTGCAGAATTCTTGGTTCAAATCTGGAGACAGGATTTTTCCTCCCCAAAAGCATGATATTCTCAAAGAGGTAGCCAACCTACAGTTGTTAGTATGTAGTAACTACCCCTGTTGTTATTACCAACGGGAATGAGTGTAAAATTGTAAATTAATAGATTAATTAAAACCTTTCCTAGTCTTTTTCAGAAATGTTTTTTTTTTAGTATTGAAAATGCATTTCAATATTTCAAATGTTGTTAAGCTGAGCAACATGTCAGTTAAAAAATTGAGGAAAATCGTAAGTGGCAGGTAGACGATATTCAGTCTGCATTTAGCATCCTGTAGGAACCTAAATGGAACATGTCAAAAAAGATTTTAGCAATATTGGAACTGTGCACTCGACGGATGTAAAAATCCCATACGCATTGACGCTCGCTCGCCCGTGCCACCCCGCGCTCTTTTTTCATGTCAATATTCGGGATGAGTTTTTAACAAGCCACTGTCCCTCGGTACGGGGGTATTTTTCGAAATGTCAGGGCATTTTCATTTTTAATCCCCGTGGGGGCAAGCACTGTGTCCTCCCCACGCTGCCCGCGCACGTGACTATAATGCGAATTAGAAGCGGACATATCTTGTGAGCTCTTGGGTCGATATCAACCCCTGCCGGCCCCGGGTCATCCTGAATAATTCCTGGGTCCTTGTCACTTATCCCTGTCACATGTCCGCCTGTAGGAGCTGCTATCACGAGGTGAATATTATATTAATGGATTCATGGGGATCATCTTCCCTGTACCGTGTCTCGACATGGTCGCAAGTAATCATCCCTTACTACTACTACTAGACAAAAGGCAGCCAACGAAACATTAAAGTTCCCACAGCATATTCACCGTCATTGTACACTATTTAGGTCTCGTGTACGAGTCAGGGTGATAGTTGTCACTCACAGTCTAAGTATTTCCATAATCACGTACCACTTCTATCCCTACGAACTGACCACTTGATTTACCATACATTTCTTGACGATCTACTTTTCTCCGTTCTATCTGCAAAACTTAACGCAGTTAATACAGCTTTAAGCTTTTACTTACTTGTAGTTAAGCTTTAAGCTTTAAGTCTTTGACTGCTAATGTTTTTCTTGTGCTTCGTACGTATGTAAGTGTGAAGAGTTTCTGATTCGTATCCATACTTGGAACATAGTTTTGAATATGCAGCTCATCACTCAAATATTTAATTTGGTGTAAAAACCTAAAATATTGGTTTCATAAGTCCATTTGGTCCTAAAATATAACTTGTTTGTTGTCCATTGATGATGTTGAGTTTCATCCATCGAAAAATTGAATGTTCTCAATTCATCTACTCTAGACTATTCTAAATTCACCTTCGCTTCCATTCATGGACTGCAGAGGAGCCTTGATTAGTATTTGAATGAGAATGAATAATACTTTGAAGGTATATAATAAATATGAAAAAGCAATTTATCGATTTTGAATAATTGCCATATCTTGAATAACCTTATCACTAAAGAAATCGATGACACTCAAATCAAAACTCACTTACTCTTGTCTTTTTACGAGATCCTTCCACTGTTAGTCTAGGTCGTCTTCTGCTTATTTTACATCCTAAAGTAGTCTCATGTACAGTCCTGATGTATCATACATGGTGAATCCTCATCATATGATTGAGAAGACTTTCAATTCTTTTGAACGAATTTCCCCAACAGCTATTGAAAGTTTGCATAGCTCTTTACATCTAGTTCATTAATATATCGGAATTCACATTCCCCACTTCTTGTACATCATTTACAAGGTCAAAAAGCCTTGTTTGAAATAATTAATACTTCTTTTGCAAGTATAATTTCCAAATCCAGATAACATTATTAGCTTCACTGGTGAGTTATGATATTTGGAAAGAGCATTGTAGAAGTATAGTTACAGTTAATAGCAGGTGCCAAGGTATATGTAGGTAAGATGATTTTGACAAAACAATACCTGGAGGGTGTCATTCAGACACATGGGATGCACTAATAAAGCTTATGTGACATGTCGCCTTGAGTATTTTCTCGACAGTTCAGTTGTGCTCCTGAAGAAAAAACTACAGTCACTGTTGCCAACAGAACCCCGTCGAGACGGTTGGCAACACTGTCACTGCTTACCCCCGGGCCAGCAGCATTACCATAGCTATTACCCTGCGGACACGTCGCTCCCAACCCCATTACCTTCCAGCTCCTACTGTCTCATTACCTGCTGCCCACGCCGGCCTCGTCTTTATAGCCAAGCTACCTATCTTCGGTGTTCGCCTGTAGTCTGTAATAGCCTCATCTCTCCTCTCTCTCTCTCTCCATCTCTGTGTCTTCCCAACAGAAACGAAATTAAAACCATCTCTCCGGTCACAGAAACCAAACAACTGCTTCGATTTGAATCCCGGACGTGTCTCCATTACGATTCCCGATCAAACGTAACTCCAGTGCATTAGCAATCATTCGGAGAATGCGCATACGTGCATAGAAACTATTAATGATAAAATATTTTAGTATGTTTGACAAAGTGTGGGTAAAAACTGGTAATGTACGTTAAATATTTATCTTAAATTCGAACACACGTGCTAAAGAATATTCAGAACACAATAATACTTGAAAAGTATGTAATTCTCATTTTCTTTATTTAAATTTTTAAAAGGTTTCTCTCGGATTTTCACTTACAGTCTACGTTACTGTTATTGATTCACTATCAACTGAATCTCATTTTTAAACCTTGGTGTTTTTGATCAGAAATAATTAATTGTAAATGATAAGCCATCTCATTTTCAATAGTTAAATCAAAACTAAATAGCTATAATATTTAAAAGGTGATTATTATGCTTGGTGACAATAAACTATAATAATGTATTACAATATTTCCCAAGATTACCTTTGTATTTTATTCATCTAATGCTTAGGTTGTGGCAGTTATTACCGAATATAGGTCCATGGGTTAATTTTTTACTTATTTATTCTTGAAATATTACGATTCAATTTAAGATTGATTGTGATTATTCTCTAGTTTCCTGTTCTATTTCTATTTTAATACAGCATAGCCGTATTCGTTATATTATTAATTTTTTTTTTTATTTCTGTTACAGCTCTAGATAAGCTTGGTTTTCGCCACGTCTTGGGCCAGACGAGCGTGGAGCCTGTCCAGGTGAACGTTGCCTTCGACATCGCTAGCCTAGTCCTGTACGGGTGCCAGGCGCTGCCCATCAGGCTCAAGATTCTCCTAGACCGTCTCTTTTCCGTCCTGCAGAGGGAGGAAGTCGTGCAAGTCCTCCGTGGCTTTGGATGGACCCAGGAGGACTACGCAAGGGGCTACATACTACAGGTTGGTGTACCAACATATCCTACAAACATACTGGTTTATCCAAGTATAGTTAGGCTTGTTCACGTACGGGATGATGGTCCCCATGTCTGCATGCTTGATTATTTACGTATAGTAGATAATTCAGAAGAACGGAAACACAAAAACGGTCCATTAGGTGCTTGAAAGTAGAGCCTCTCCCTCGTTACCCATGACGACTACGCACGTCTAACCCTGCGTTTTTTCCAATTAAAGAGAAAAAACTGCCATGATAGATTTCCAAAAGTAATGAAACTTAGTCGTCAACTACATTAATTTTATATTAGCCCATTGCACTAGTACGGGTTTAATTTTAAAGATGCATTATCAGTTTATCATTACAGGTAACCATAGCGGTAATAAAATATTTCTGGACTGAGCAAATTGGGTGGACAGTGTAATAGATGAAAATTGAAGACATTTTGGGACATTTAGAATAGACAACAGCAGATTGGCGTCATTATAGCTCCTAGTGTTCCGAAATTGTTTAATGGCCTTTAAGAAAAATGTTTTCGTTTTTTTCCTGCCCCTCTTCGACAAAAATACAGAAAAAAAATATATTTGAAAATGGGACTGCGATTGTCATAATGAGATGGTATTATTGATACGACTTAAATTGACCAATTGAGGTGGCTGGGAATGTCTCCGAGTCCGGGCTAATGCCACTTAGGGCGTGTTTTTTTTCTACTTACCCCATTCGAGAGGGCCGATGGTTATTGTCATCTGGTAAATGGCTAATTGGCGGTCCTAAACGGGACGTTTGAGGCAATGATCCTCAGTCGTAAGGACCTACCTGGGCTCTCCGAGTCGTAATGATAGCCCGTGCTTAAGTGAGAGCCACACACACTCACACCGCCCCCCCCCCGCCCATATAACCGTTACTGTAACCCGCAGCTATGTAAGATGGTAATGACTTGGCTCGCTTTAATATGTAAATAATAGGCGGTCTGTAGAAAGCCTGGTGTAATGGGGCAGATTCAGCTTTATTAGTCCTGCTACAGGCGTCCCCGCGAGTCGTGACCTGGCCACGGGACTGTCCCAGGAGAATACATCTGTGTACGACTATCGGATCTGTTAACTGTTCTTAGCATGTAACGTGTTGGTATTTTGCATATTCAGATTGCCTCGCTTCAATAGAGGAATCATTACATTCTGTTTCGATACCGTTGAGAAAAGATTTGCATGACAGACCGATCTTAAGGACGCGAGCTCACCTGTTACTGATATGTCGATTCCTGACGTACAACTTGTATTCATTAGTTTGATCTTGTAAAATGATTCCAAGTTACTTACACATAATTGAATTTAATGACTGCATTTAAATTGCGACTTCTCTAAAAAGTCATGCTCTCACATAATTATTGACTGTAAACTCAAACTTATCATGCTAAAAGGAGGAAAGTGGCATCAAATCCAGCATTGTTAGACCTTCATCATAAGCATTTTAAAGGATTTATTGATACTCTATAGTCAAACTATATGTTTACATTTCTTCATAGTACACACTGGCCGGTCCCTAATCGTAACCCGTCCCTAAACAAATTGCTCGTTGAGTTCACAAGTCCTGTCTTTCCCTAGGGATGCGCGTTCTATTTCACTGTTTTCTTTTTGGTAAACATTTTTTTTAATTCCTTAGATTTTTGAATGCCAATAATATACTTTCAACAAACATTCATTGAGGTGACCTATCGGTTAGGATATCGACTTAGTTTGATTTCCATCATATTTATTATTGGATGACGTTTGGATGTATCATGTATGGTATGGTTTTGTATAAGATACCTTTATGAAATGGATTAGACATGAAAGTGAGCGCACACTTTAATCTACTCCTTTAATCAATACCAAGTAACGCGGCTGACGTAGGAGCATGAGGGACTTCCCAAGACTCCGCTTCCTCCTACGCACGCGAGGGAGGTGACAACCATGTGGACTTGGAGGGCCTCTGGGCTCTTTGTATATATACTATGAATGAGCAAGTGAATGAAAATTGTAAATTGGTATGAATGAGATCATTAATAACAATTAATTATAGCTCAATCAGGCAGATTGTAATTTTACCATAATAAAGCTGTATATACTAAAAAAAAAAAATCAATACCATTTGTAACCTTGACTGAAAATTTATTTAGAGTTGCAAAATTCTTTGCTCAAATCTACTTAAAACCATAAAAATAACAACCCTACACAAAAATATTTAAATATCTTTCTATTGATTTATTATAATTAAGATTCTGCAAAGCAAATGGCACTTAGCAGTAAGGTGTGTTAACCCAACATTCAAGCAAGCCATTTTTATTTGTGAAAATTAAATGAGTTTATTGTCCATCTAGATTTGTATACAGTACCGTCATATCACAAAGAAGTTATGTTAACCGGTGTACACTGTATGAGTGGAGATGCGTGCGACGTTAAAATAATTTTATTTCCTACTATATTTTTACTCGTCGAGTTAATAAGTTCATCCCGACTTTCCCAAGGGTATATATGGCTTAATTATGAAGCTGTAATTGAAAATTATCATACCAAGGGGGCAGGGTTGAACGGATTTCCCCCTATTGCCGATGAATTTCTTGATAAGTTTGCTGACACCGGTTAAAAACGACCCAGAACCAGGTTGTGATTTAAGGGATGATAATTTTAATTTAATCAACAAACTCGGCGGGGTGGGGACTAACCCCGTTGGGGGGGGCTATCCAGTGGAGAAAAGCAAGGCCAATTAAAGGAGCGTAGGAAGGGTGGGGCCTCACTAATTCCAGGTGATTCATAATGCAAACAGGAGGAGAGGGTGGAGGTCCTGGGGGATGTTTGCCAGGCTAAAGAGGGATTAGCCACGCTGCTTGTGGCAAGTCATTCCTTACACAAAGAATACATTTGTAGGTCTCGCTCTCCATCATCCTGTCAGCCATCTGGACCGTTCGATAACTATTCCGGCGTCACCATTAACAACCTACTCCCGATGATCTGTTTATTTTGTGCTCGTCCATGGGTGTATCTGCAAGTATGTACTCGTTATCGGCAGGCATCGTCCCTACTCAATACAGTATATGCTGTACATAATCTTCCATTGTGGAATAATTCTAATTTTTCTAGATTGACGAAAAATATTACAAATGGCTGAGCCCAAGCACAATATGCAATATACATTACTCAATATGGATCGACTTTCAACGTTTTGTTTATTTATTTACTACAGCAGAAATCACTCTGTTACTGTGATGCACTGATGCACGCCTTCCCCCATAACCTGCTGTCCCCAGGAAGAGGTCTTCCTGGCAAATTCAGGATCAGGGCTCTGATAAAGAAATAAAAAAAGAAAATATTTCACAGTAAACCACTTTACTCAAAGAACCTGTAGACACAAAGGTAAATACCTGTTTTTTTGACTTAGTGACGTAAAATTTCAAATAGAAGTTTCATTGGTTGCCCAAAACAGTAAATATTACAAGGTCTTCCTTAAGATTCCAATTTTCAGTTTTTCCTCAATTCGTCTGCATAATATTTATGCTCATTTCGTATACTACCATCATTCTGGAGGTTTTTCAAAATACTTGTGTTATATAAATTGAATAAGTTAGTGAGAAGTATAATTTCATATCCTGTATAAAATGTAGGAGTTCACGTAATTCAATTTTAGTTTACGTAATTCATCCTTACAGATTATAAATATTGGGAGTCGAAATAAAGAGGTTTCGAAATCACCCAAAAACATCTGATCCAAGTGTCAGGCTTGTAGCCTATATATAACTATTGTCAGCCAATGATTCTTTTTTTCTAATATGTGTGTATTTAAAAAAGGAAAAAAAATAGGAGATTCTTATGAGGTAAGGGGTAGGGGTACGATCACCCAGTACCTAAATGATTTCCATTATTTTGGATTCTTGTTGCTTGTTTCCTTTAGCTCACCTGGCTACTTGCGAAAACGCGTTTCTTCATCCATGTGCATAATACTACGATACAATCTCCCTTGTGTACAACAATAATTATCGATAATGGGAAACTGCAGTGTTTACACCGGCAGCTAATCTGTTCCCGGCAGTGAGAGGTCGGATATTTTTTTTCGTTTTCTCCCCATTCATTAAACGATATTCTAAACGCTGGCCGTTGATAACCCCGAGACCTGTCTAGCTGGGCGATAGGAGGCAAGTGTTGTTGTGGGGGGCAGCATTGACGCAGGGTACGGGTCAAACGAGATTAGGTGACTGTCTCTGAGATTTATTGGCACTAGGTCTCAATTCTAAATAGCCTTATTGCTTTCTGCACTGCTTATCACGTTTCTTTTTGTTTTTTATTTTTATATTCGTCTATTTGCAATTCAGAGTGAAGAAACAAGCCTTGATATTATATTTAGAATTAATGTGTGAATAAAGAAACATTCATCCACCCTTTTCTCCTTCAGCCCCAATTTTCTGAAATGATTTATTACATTAGAATATATTATTATTTAATTACTTAAAAATTTGATCCAGGTAATGCTGTTTAAACAGTATCATATTTTAAGATAAAAACACCAAAAAAATAGAGCGTATATTAATTGTTATTAACAATTTTTTTTCTATTGAATTTTAGATAAATGATTTCGTACTATTTCAGTTCATTCCTAATAAAAAAAAGATATCACTGATAAAATGCAAATCAATTTTACGACATCTTTGATATTATTAATTTGATGATTATATTTGGTGACGATTTGTTTCAGGCTCCAATACAAATGGAAAATTTTTATATTTGAAGGGTATAATTTTTTTTTAATACAACTTTTTCCAGCTAAATTTCGAGATAACAGTTGTAAAAAAGCATTTAATTATACATTCCACCTCCCTGGGCACTATAATCCTCTATACTCCTCGCATCACAACCCCGGCAACCCAAAGGCTGTGGCCTCGCTGACCTCCAAACTTACTAGCATATTTTTTGTAGGGACCTCTGTGTGGTAAAGTGACAAGTGAAATGGTTTTAATAATTTAAATAAGAAGATAAAATTCTCGAAGATGCGAAAGTCTTCCTATTGTGCTGCTGGATTCACGGGTTTGTTTGCTAATGCATTTTCCTTATTCTTTATATCCTGGAATCCAATCGTCATTGGATCAGACCAGTCAACATAAACTCGTTCTGCTTTTGCTGCTATGATTCTCAACATATTCTTGAACATCGAGAATTTTTGGTTGAATCTGTTTACTTCGGTGCCAACCTACATAAATCCTGTTTATGTTTAGTAATTAGAGAGATGAATTGGGTCCGGATTTATAAGCATTGTAGGCATCACAAGACATTGAAATCCTCTGTAATGCTACTTCCTCGACAATCCCATCTCTGAGGGACTATTGACTAATATTAGAACAGCAGGGGCATCTCGCGGGGACGGTCCCAGAGTGAGACGACGAGACAGATAGCCCTAGTGCTCTAACGAGTCCCCTTACCGCAGTCCTGACTCTCGGTAATTCCCACCTCGACGTTGAGGGTCTGCGGTCTGTCCGGGATTAGCCAGCCGTGAGAATTGAATGTTGAGGTTAGGCTTGCCTCCCTGTCCTCCTCATTTCCTAAGGCCGCCTCCTCTGTCTTCGGTGAATATCCATCCCGACGTTGGACGTGATCCTCTCAAACATCTCTCTAGCTCCGTTCTGGGGTTACCACGCAATTTTCTCCCGATCGCATCAATCGGGTCAGGAAGGGATCGTTTTAATTAACAGTCGATTATAACGACCACGGACTGCCGCATTGGTTTGTCAGAACGAGAGTACGTTGTGGCCGAGCCGTAGGATTTGAAATGACCGGTTACGACGATCGTAGAATCAACTACTGTTCAAAAACTTTCCATCAACTGAGATCATTATATCAATTATAATATTTTCACTATCCTGGGGCTATGCACCTTAATAACAAACATTAATTTAACACTAAGTGGGTTCGTTCCCGCTAAAATTGACAATGTACAAACAAACTATAAAAAAATATAAGTAATTATGATCTTTTGGAACTTTATGCCACTATTCGAATAGATGAATAGTTAGAACAAACAAATTTTCGTGATAGCAAATAACTAAATAATCTACTTTTTAATGCATTTAATAAAGGAGCGTGTGAATTGTGGAGTGGGGAGGGAGTTTCAGATGGGGGTTGTGATTATGATGAAGAAATTGTGTGGAATCGTAGTCATGAGGACATAGGATTGATTACTACTAGCAGTCCATACTACCAGTAATCTACATACTAGCAAAACCAAGGACCAGTGCTCTCAATATTTATTTTTCAATAAAATAAAACATAGATTGAATAAAGGATATAGAAATTGAAGGAAAACGATCGATGGTGTGGATATGACCCTGTGAAAAATTAGCGAGCTTCGTCATTAAAAAATGGCTGTTAAAATTCTAAGAAAACTGAAATATCGACCGATTGATTGATCCTCTAGGATGATTTTTCGGAATATCTTTGAAATTACTTTCAAATTTCTGACTTTCTCTCCCTTGGTTTTTTTGCGAATAGAATTTTTCGGCCGAGGTAATCGGTGTAAACTGGATCCAGGTAGTTTCTTCCAAGTTTAGTTAATATTTTACGAAGTGATAGAATTGGGTGATTTCTACGATTTCACATAATGTCATTTACTAGAACCCACCTACTCTAACCCAAGTTCTGTTGAATTCAATGTGATTGCTTGTAAGCTGAAAGTTCAAACTCTATTTGAAGGTATAAGGTTCACTTTTATACTGGGTATCCTATAACGTAGGGTAAAGTATACTTCGCTCAGCAAATTGTTTTGTTTTTTTTCACACTCGATCGTCTTCTTCACATTTGACAGGGAACCGACGTATAATGTGACAAAAGCGGGCATGTCACGTGTTTTATTCTCGTTCCATGAGGAAAAGTGCTCCCTCTGTCGCCACATGAGTCATGTGCGTGTTGTGCAATAGGTTTCTATGAGTCATCATAGAACTTAAACAGATATCGGTATTTAATACATTTCTTTTTTCGATAGATGCCGAAATATTCTTGGAGAATTAGTACCTACGAGCGGACGGTCTTACATCTTTATGAGGTACAAGGAGGTGGATTTATTATTACGATATAATTGGTCTTTTTTTTGGGGGGGGGGGGGGGGGTGTTTCCTTGAAAAGTGCCCTATGTTGCGATTTCCCACTCGTGAGATCTTCTATGAAGTTTTCCACTTTCTTAGAGTTTTCTCTCTCATCTGTTAGGAAAGTGTTAAAAGAAAAAAAAATTCTCTTCCGCAATAGATAAAAAAGGCAAGAAGGCTTATCAGGCTGAAAGCAATCACGACCTCGTCATAGCGGCCATTCAGCCGTAATTTAAACTTGCAAGCTTTGGAACTGTTTGTGAACATTGGAGAGCTAGAAGTTTGCTCTTCGGTAGGACCCCGTTGATCCGCCGCGGTGAATACCTGCTTTGATCCGGCCGGCCCTGTAATGATGCTCTATTGGACAAGTTGTGGAAACTCGGCTGGGTTTAGATAGGGCGGGAAACCCTTCGTCGAGTTGGGCCGCCTTTTCCGACCCTCCCAAGTGAGAGGGTATATACCCTTTCGATTGATTAAGACCACTCAAGTGAATGAAACCTATCAAGGGGCTTCGGGAGCTACCTTCGTTTTATTATTGCTACCGGCTCCCCAGCCGCTTGCTTTTCCAGCCTCCTGGAAACTTCTTCAGCTTTTATTCCTGCTTAATTATTGAAAGGATCTGAGCCGATACAAAAGAAATAATGAATTGCACCCTTTCATTACTGACTGAACTAACTTTTAGTACGATTGCTAAGGAAAAATTTCATTTAATTCAAATTCCAGGTGCCTCTATTCTCAATAGAACGTGTATTATGCACAAACGCTCTTAGCAGCTAACTTTTGCATCCTTGAGTGCTAAAAATAACCCCAAAACTTGCTGTTAAGGCTAGTTGTCACTTGCAGGTCTGATACCACAGCTAGTTTCATATATCATTTATATACTTAAATATTTTACGTTGTTGCTCTGATTCCGTATATTATTTTAATGACAAATAACATTTTTTCAGCTGCCAATAAGGTGAGTGTGTAAAAAACACGTAAATTGTATGCACAGGTTAATAGTTGTTCTTTTTATTTATTCACTCCAAAAACATCCCAGAACCAGAGTAGAGTCCTAAAAAAATATTTGGTTCATGTTGTAGGCCGTGTAAGGAGGATTCTTCTACAGCAATGGAGATAAAACAAAAAGTTTCATGTTTTAGGAATCAAGCCTTGCTACCTTAGCAGAACTAAGATGTAGTTTTCGTTTTCTATTTCCAATTCTTACACTTTCGTGTAACATACTCATTGATTAAGGAAAAATATAATACTGAAAATAGAAATGAAATTCACACAGTACATCAAAAAACCGAAAATGGAAATGTGTTTCATTATTACAAAGTCTTTTTTTTTTTCGATTGTATCAAATGAATTTCTACATTAAATCTTTCAAAAGATGTCTTTTGTTAACTTTTCTCTGCAATGTTTTTGTCATTTAACGGTGGACAAATGTACAGGACGAAAACATAACACCCAGAAGAGAAAAGTGAAAAAAAAAATGTTAAATCAAATGATTGGGAGATGTATAACCACAAGCACCTTTTTTAAGTGTAAATGCGTATAAATGAAGTTTATCCTGAGTTTATAAGCTTTCTTTTTATTTGTTGAATCACTGGGGTAAATAAATAAAAAACATTTGTATAACACTATATTACAAAAAATGCTTTACTAAATAGATAAAATATTAACCAAAATACCAATTAAAATCTGCTGGAACGACATTAAATTTCAGATAGGTACACTGTTGGAAATTCCGTATCGGTGTTCTAACCAATTGAGTTTAAATATTGTTGGTGATGACTTTATGGTTTTACGACCAAATAACTACTATACTAAAATAGCAACATACTTGAAGGAAAGTAAGGCTTCCCTGTTGGAGCGGGGAATAATACGTTTTTCTGAATTTCTGTGGTGGGGTTATTCTCTACACTCCAACCCCCTAGTTACGCTACTTATGCAGACTGATAACAAGTGATTCCTCAGCACTGACTAAACTTGAAACCTTCCCCTTCCGAGTTGGTAGTTATAATATAAATGTTGTAATTAATATGGCTGCCATTAGTGACTACTTCAGGAGGGTCCGGGGAAGAGGGCTCCCCGACTCCTCGGTGCGGTGTTTGCTCCACTGTTTGGTAGCTGGGGGCTAGCAGGTCCATGTCCTAACGAGTGGAAGGGTTGTGTTGATGTAACCCGGTTAGTCGGCAGGACACGTCCCGCGAACCTCCCACGGGACGAGTTTAATCCCATCAGCCATTAGCGGCTCCAGTTTCCAGCAACCCTTCTGTCCTGGAGCGATCGCTCCGTTGAAAACATCCAATTGGATCGTTGTTGCCTGCCGGGAACATTGACGGTTGCCTGACATTTCAAACACTCCGCTGTTAGAATCGGTTTTTTAAAAATGTGCTACATACTTTGTGAAAGAATTTAAAATTCGAGTCATGGCTGTAAAAACGTTTTAATGACTTTTTCTTATTATTAACCACTAAATGCCTAACACTAAAATCCTAATTATACAGTATCAATTAGTTCGTTACGATAAGCACCATAAATATGTAAAATACCATTCTTCTATGTAAAAATGGATTTCCTAAACAATGTCGGGGCACGAATTAGAGAGGTATAATGACGCTTTATTAATAATAACGGCGAGATAAATATTTTGATACCATACTTAATACAAAACCTGGACCTTTAAACCAAAATCTATGCCTAAAAAACTGCTCATGATGTGATTCTTTCTCAATTTGAAAATCCTTCACCATCGGGACGATGCTGTTTAAATGAAAATCCCACTTCATATTTCCATAAATGACTATTCATCGCCCGACATTAAAATATACTATGACGACCATTGTTTAACTTGCTCAGTCAGAGTTGGCATAAGGCCGCGAAGGGTCGATATAAGGAAGGCTTGAGGGATTTAACATGCATCAAATCTACTACTCTTTCGTTCTGATTGTAATGGTTTTACTAGTGAGCTATAGAGAGTAATTTCATTTTTATTTAATGTGTGTTTTGCATTCAGCACTGAGACGTGGAGATTTCGCCGTGTTTTGCGGCGACTACAACAGCCGAAGCAGAACAATGGAAGAGGCCATGGTAAGGGCTGGCGGAATCCTCTCCCACATCGGTTACACAGCATCAGGGTCCATTGGTTCCGAACGAGCTTTCGACCGTTTGAACAACGAACCTGACCGCTTCGGGAATTAGTCCGTGCTCATCGTCATTAGGGTTCAAAGGACTCTCGATGTCTCAATTAATCCGGCCAGGGTTAAAAAGCGGGTAGCCAGTTTAGAGATATTTTCAATAGTGGGACAGAAAAGAAAGGACTTTCGTGAAAAATGGTATAGTTTGAAGTTTAAGTTGCCTGACAGCAAGATCCTTTGCGAATCCTTGAAAATACAAAACCAGTACATCAAGGAGTTGGAAGTTGAGTCCATAGCACGTTTCTTTTCGAGCCTGTGGACTGGTCCATGCATAGATACAGGGGAAATAAAAATACTCTTATATAATTTCTAGAAAAGTGGATTGGATACTGCAGGAGACCAAAGATATCACCTGTAGCTCCAGATATCCTGATTGATTATGCTGATTGTTGTCAAGATCAGTATTTTGATACCCTACTCAATATGAAAACCGGATTCATTGAAATTTAGCCGGAAACCTTGTGATTAATAAATGGCTAAGGGTGAGCTTCGTTCTGAAGTTATGCATGTGTTGATTTTATTGGTTTTAGAATTTCTAGGGTCATTCATAGATAGATGGTTGGAAGGGAGGACCAATTAGGATTTATTGGTGAGACAACTAAGCCTTGTCATACTTGCGTGAACAGCTACTAAGTGGTAGTATCGAAAAAATGTTGAGAAATCTTGGTAATTCTAATTTTCAATCGCAATTTGAGCTGTTGCACCAATCAATAACACTCTCCAGGCGACGTACGAACACTATGAAAATAGCCGCGGGACGTCAAGGTCTGTTGAGATCAGTCGCTATTTTCAGTCGCACGATGTCAAACAATGACGCACGTAGGTTTATCTCCCGTTCTGTGTGTGACCCGAGCGCTACTTATATTTGACATTTGTTTCGCTAATCTAATTCTCGGAAACGCCAAACTTCTATCTTAAATGATTTTTTTTTTTTACTCCTTCAACCGTCGTTATCTTGAAAAAATATAAAAATAAATAGTTTTCTGTTTCTAAAATATTAAGGCTGTATAAAGCACTTGATCAACTTGGCTTAACCATACCGGAATTCTTAACTATTTCATCTAATTTTTGTTGTTGGACGCTGGATTTCTTGGGTGTCATTTGTTTATAGCGGTCATTATGTTTCTAGAAGGTTTTGTGTGATTAGGATCAGCTGCCGATAAAATAAGCCCATTGTTTCTAAGATGTGATTAAGCCAGCCTTCCGAAGAGCGGGTAGACATGGGTATTGGCCAGGTAGTCCGGCGCTTGGACCCACCGACCAGACAATAAAACAACTGTTCCTCAGACTAATGAGTCTGCGCCGTCAACTCCTGTTCGGGACGAATCCGTAAATATTAGCTAACAGTAACTAAATCTAAATAAAGGTAAATTGTTGGTTTTATATAATTAGCAATGTATAATAAAATATGATAACTGAGCTCGGCAGAAGGTAAGGAACTGGTTGTTTATGTTGAAATGTAATTAGGATTTTTTTTTTCACTGTACTCGAACCTAATCATTAATGTTAAAACAAATTTCAATTATAGGGATATTGAGTTTAATTAATTTGCCACTGCTGCATTATACAGATTCCAGGCCTTTAATACGCATTTAGGCTAAGAGGAAATTTAATTTCTAAAATTATTATTATTTGACGACAAATGTTTCATTCGTGAGCATGGGTTTTTTACTGCTGGTTATTTTCATGTGTTGAATGATGGCTTGATGTCTTCTCAAATGCAATATTATACACGATGACGGTTTAAAATACACAGTAAACAATAAGGCGAGCACTTCGTTTTAGTATAAACTAAAGTTTTTACCAGGATGTCTCTGGGGAGACTGGGGGAGAGAAATGTCTCAATAAGATTACCCTGCAGTTGGCAGTACTCACTGCTAATGCAGCTACTTCAATTCCCCTGCGAAGCTGAGTGGACTCCGTTCGTAACTATCGACATCAGATATGACCCTCGGGAAACCGAAAATCTAACCTGACTGTCCACTGTGAGCAGCAATGCGGAGTTGCCGCTAGATGAAGAATTTTCACAATAACAATTAAAATGGTGAAAAAATATTGATGAACCTTCCTGTATACCGATATTATATTGTATAATACAATAGACGGACTAGGGATTTTACCGCGTTTTGTAAGAATATGACTTTTGTAATATCTGTAATAATAATTGATCGGAAACTAATCAACAGTGAGTGAGTGACCTTTAAGCGTTTTTTTTCTTTTTGTTAAGATCAGACATTTTGACGCAAATGTTCGCGACAATACGTCCGTTGTTATCGACCCGTTCGATATCTCTCCTTTATCTGCTCAGCCTTTGAAACAGTCAACTAAGATATTAGATGGTTAGGCGACAATCGTTAATCGTTGTTTACTATTAGAGTATTTGCGCATGCATTTGAAGGTTTCGTCGTCTTGAACGATGGTTTTTTTTTTGTTCATATCGTTTCACAAAAGATTACAAATTGAACGTATCTTACCAAAGAGGATAAATTGAGCAACAATAAGGGAATTGGATTTTGTAAGAGCACAACTAATCAAATATTTTCAAATATTATGAGGTCTACTATAGGTTTCCTAAAAAGGCCCATTTAACTACCTGTTTCTAAGTGAGAGGGTCTACTTTTATTTCGGCATGGTTGTCTTTTGTTGGTTTGTGTGTCTGAATGCGGTTCAAAAAATTAAAAATTCTGACTATTAAGGTTTTACACTTCGAAATAAGCAGAGAATTATCTTATGGTTAAAATATTATAACAGTCGTAAGTTTAACTAGTAAAAATTCTTGAAATTGTCAACCTGACTTGAGAATGACTACTACATAAGGTTTACAATTATATTTTGTCGTGAAATTTATTATAGTCATCGTTACCACAGGTAGAACATTGTTATTTTTTACAAAGCTCGAGCCTTCTCGAGAAATCCCTGCTGCGACGACTAATGCTCCCAGGTGCCAGATGCCCGTCCATTGTGAGCATCTGGTGTGATCGACATATGAAAACTCACCTCTTCTCTCTCGGTGAAGCGACATCTTCACAATGGACACATGATCGGAGAGACTAATGGGTTCGGTCGAGGGGGCCTTAATCGACTTCTAAGTCACCCGCATTGCAGCTCCTTTCTCATTTCTTTGGACAGTGTTCGTTGAGTTTAATTTTTTGGCTTATTTGGTTTTTATTTTTGTGTGGAGTGATCCCAAGTTACAATAGAGTATTACACAAACAAGAAAAAAATGGAGACTATTAAATGCATCAGGGAGACTATTCCAATAATCGAACGGCTTGAAGCGTTGAAGTTTGTGATCAGAGGCACTAGAGACGTTTTAAGTACATAAGTTTATGTCGTGTTAACGTAGAGAAACAATATAATTTGCTACTTAAGTCCGCTTTCAAGTATTATCATAGAATGCCATGCACTTGGAACCTCAGCGAAAATCACTAAATAGGTCTGAAAAGCCATAAGCATAGCCAAGTATTTCAGCTAACCTATGTAATTAATTAATTAAAATCGAACATAATATTAAACACTTGGATAACAAGCATATATTACTAAATAAAAAATATTGAAAAGGCACTAATGTTCAAGTGATAAAAAATAATGTATTCCTGAACATATGAAGGACGGTCTTGTAACTCCTTAGACTGAAACGTCTCAAGCTAGATCCTCGCCTCGGTGAGCTAATGTTATTTGTAATTGATTTCAATGAACTTATTTATAGAAGTATATTTTCTGAGGAATTAAGATATCCCCTGTGCTATTTTTCTATTAATATATAATTAGAATTATTGTTGAGCCAAAATGCAGAAATTTTACTTTTAGATGTCTTTCGACGCCAATCGTCGTTGTTAAGAAGGTAAAAATTAAAGTGAAAACACCTTTCCATAACTGTCTGTGAAAAGCGTTACAAACATGTATAAAAACAATGCTTTAGAAGCAACCAATAGCCCATTTTATATCAATTAATTAATTAATTAAATTAAGTTTTTAAGTTGATTAAAGGTTTTTTTTTAATGGTATGTTTATTTGTTGAAAACGTGTTTTTAGATGTAAAATGTAAAAAATATTTAGTCTATAAAAAATTAAAAAAAAAACAAATCGCTGAAATAATGGCGAGGCTGCTGGTCATTGAGTAGTTGTTAGGTCACAACTTTTTATTGTTTATCCTTCTAGAAAATATCATTAAAACAATTGAACCTTAAAACTTCATATGCAATCTTATTAAGTTTTGTTTTAAACAAATATTTCACCAGTAGTCATACCACCACTGGCATATACGGCCAGCACCCGAGGACGAAACCACAAATAACAAAAACAAAGTATTACAAAAATAAGGGGGGGGGGATTAGTATTAAGCAGAAGTAGAAAGAGGTGAAAGATACGGAAGGTAGTGGTGGGGGGTCCCGGCGTTTTGTCATTGGTCGGGAGGGCGGTCCACCCCCGGGCCGGGGTGGGGACTGGCCAGGTAGCCCCCACTTCCTCAGTCTAGCGCTTACCCATGGCAGGGCAACATCTCCTGTCCCTCTTCAGCCACACATTCCCAACACACCTCCTGGTTCGTACCCATTTGTCTCATTATTATATAGCAATTATCTCGTCTGTCAATTGTCTGTCATGTATTCAATTGTATAGTTGCATGCCGCGGAGTGTTGAGTGAAGCCGAGTGGTTAGGGCCGAGTGTTAGTAGTTAGTGTGGAATAGCATCAGATCAATTTCACCGCTCCCGAGTACTCAGAGTAAAGTGAACTTAATTATAAGATAACAAACTGTTTATTTTTCGTTATTACATGTGAGCCGTGTTATAACAGTGAAATAAACCCTCATCAGTATACGTTTAGCGTTGCGCACCGTACTAACTGAAACCCCACTTCTACAAAACTATTAATTTTCAAGTAAGAGTTAAAAAACCAATCGTTTTAATTCGTTCCAGTCATATAACTTCATAATTTAACTATGAAATTGTGTACACAGTCTATTTCTTTCCAACAATGATATGAGTGCATAAATACAATTAAAATTAAGAATGTAGTGAACATTTCTTGAGGGATTGTAATCGTTACTTAGAAGTGAAGTGCTAGATATTTAAGTTACTGTAAGAGTATATCTGTTGAATAACAACACCGGTCTTTAGTTGGTCAATTCATATTTAAGCTTAACTTCCTTTGTTGACTGATATTTGGCATATTTTACTGACAATAAATTAATAGATCAATTGGTGAATAATTTAAAACCGTTAAGGACAGCGTTCAGTTCCAAACGAAAATATTGATCGGCAGTGTTTTTTTTTTGTTTTATCGTATTGTGTATCTGTGGGGCTCTACTGCTAAGTGAAGATATACAATTTTATTCATTCTCATCTCTATAAAAACCATAAAAAACGGTTGTAAGTACATAAATATACTTGATAGATAACGGCGTTTTTGTATTGTTTAAAACAACATGTTATGATTTAACTTATTATAAACGTTTACTAATCTCCTTCATATAAAGGACTGCTCCTGAATATTGCCCGGTGGCTTCACG
This sequence comes from Acanthosoma haemorrhoidale, assembly GCA_930367205.1. NCBI lineage: Eukaryota > Metazoa > Arthropoda > Insecta > Hemiptera > Acanthosomatidae > Acanthosoma > Acanthosoma haemorrhoidale. The sequence goes on along the minus strand of OV884015.1, from coordinate 78,946,178 downwards.
TGAATGCCGGCTATGTTATAAAATCATTCATTGGCCTTTTTTTTTGTAAACAAATACCTGTAAATGTAAATATTTGTCCTCAAGTGTTGAAATTCATCTGAATAGTGCATTATTTGATAATATTCACCACCCATTTATCAATTCTCAAAATTTAATATTTCTTTTAATGTAGAGTAGTGTTCACATTAAACACTACAACAGATATACCAATCACATTAATTTAAAATTATTAAATTGGTGCATGATAATTGTAAAAACTACACTAGTAAATATGATTACTTTAGTTCATGTTCATATCATCTTTCAACCGTCTAATGTTGGTTCGTGGTCTAATTATAATTAGTTAGTCGTGAATGTATGACAGAGTGAATAAATTGGTTGATATATCCACTTAGGTCGAAGACAATTTTATTTTTATCCCATTCTCCAAAATGTCTTTGACAGTTATTAGTTCTAACTGACATATTCTATATCCATCAGGTCGATACATAAATAGTACGTTCGTTAATAAATCTGATGCAAATTGAACGCCTCTCTTTTATAACCGTAAGCCGAAATTTCAGTAAATTCGTCCATTCAGTTAGTGGTTTAGTGATACAATGTAGATTAAAGTGGTTGAGATAGATAATATTTGTATACAATTAGCTAATTTTATTATTTCTTTTAATAGTTTACGTTTCTGTAATTTGTTAGTCATTAATGTTGTGTTATATAGGCACAATAATATTAATAGTAAATGAAGCCTAATTAATAATAAATAAGATTACTAATTACTTCTTGTTTTACAGGAGCCTCATGGAGCTGTATTGGACAGATGGAACATCTGCAGTCCAGAGGAAGAGCCTTTGGTCCTCCAGCAGTTCCTAAGATTCGGCGAGACCCGAGCAATCACCCAGCAGCTGCTACTGCACGGAGTCGGTGACGGGCGGTACCTCCCGAGGATGGAGGCGGACATGAAGAAGATGCTTGGACGGCCCCCGAAGGAAGAACCAAGGTTGAAGCAGCCCCCGTCTCCGGCAATGATGCAACACCGGCACCCACCGGTTCCGCTGTCGCCGAAGCCGCCGCCGTTCAAGCTGCCGCCGACCGGGCTCACTTGCACACCTGCGCCGCCCCCAGTCCCTTCACCCCCAGCCTGCATCTCTGTGTCTCCGCTTAATAGGCTCCAGAGCATGCAGCCCTTCGACTTCAGGAAGCTCGCAAAATCCAGCCCAGACCGCAAGAAACCAGAAGACATGAGCAACCCGGGCCTCATGAACCTCTGCGTCTCTAGTAGCTCTCCGGTATGCCTGCCACCTCCACCAATGCCAAGCTCCATGCAGTTCGGTGGCCATAAGTCCCCTTCGGCAGAGTACTATCACAATTCTAGCGAATTTGGATCGGAAGATGATGACGATGATGAAGAGAACTCCCAAAGTGCGTTGAATCTGAGTAGAGACGGCAGCTTAATGAACCCAAGGCATGGCCACAACAGGAAAAACTCTACCCCTGTCAAGAGGCAATGGGGCTCCGCAGCTTTGCCACTCAACCTTGGAACACAACTTATCAACCCCGCGACAGGGAAGAAGAGAGTCCAGTGCAACGTCTGCTTGAAGACTTTCTGTGATAAAGGGGCTCTTAAAATTCATTTTTCTGCAGTTCACCTTAGAGAAATGCATAAATGCACAGTTGAAGGATGCAATATGATGTTTAGTTCGAGAAGATCAAGGAACAGGCATAGTGCCAATCCTAATCCTAAACTGCATTCCCCACATTTGAGAAGGAAAATATCACCACACGATGGAAGGAGTGCACAAAATCATCATATGCTTATGCCTCCTCTTCCGACTGGACTCAACCCTCTGACGTTTGGAACATTTCCACTGCTCACACCTCCTCCGGAGCTGAGACATCAAACGGCAGCTTTAGATCTTAAACAAAGTTTGGACCTCTCCGCTGTAAAACATGAAGAAAACCGGAAATCAGAAGCATCTGAACATGACGATTACATGATGGATGACGATGATGAAGAAGGCATTGTAGTGGAAGGTGGTGGCGACTCAGATGGAGACTCGGACAACCACAATGGAGAAAAACACGAAGAAGACACTCCCGTAAAAAGGTTTAAAATGTCAGAATCGGAAGGAGACATGGAAGAGGACATGACCAGTAATATGGACAGTAATGAAGATTCCCTTAGCGTCGTTGATTCACAGAGCATAAAAGAAGAAAATGGACCGGAAAACTTGGTAACTAGGAGTTCAAGGAAAAGGAAAAACCGGAATCCGACAAGATGCGCAGTATCCCAAAGCATAATGCACAGTGATAATATTATTAGCGATGATGACTCATCTAGTAATATTATAGGCAGGCCGCAAAATGAAAGAAATATCCCGATGGAGGTTACAAGTGAAGATCTGAGTTTGAAGAAGCAGGAAGAAGAATTAGAAAACAATAACACAATTAAAAAAAACAAAGACAAAATTCAAGAGAATATAAATAATTATTATGAAAATAAAGAAGGATTAAATCTTTCAATGCAAGATTGTAAAGTTAATGAACCTGAAAGTTATAAATATGAAAAATATCCCAAGGATCTAAGAAAAACTGATAATGCTGGTGATGAAACTAGAGAAGATAAGCAACGTCCTTCAAGCAGGAACGGAGAAAGCCTTCGAAGTGAAGAATCAATAGATTCGTCTAATGCACTGAGGCAGCTCGAAAATTTATCACAAGGTCATTTTGGGGATCTTGCTCGCCACCAGGACTACCCAGGCATCAAATATATGGATCAAGGAGACCCTCCGAGTCCAGCTCGATCTCATGGATCGTCTAGTTCTTCCAACGGTGACATCGGTTCTGACGATCCGGAAATGCACGGTTACTTTAACGATGGCATGGATGTACCTATTGACAAGGACAACCCTAGGATGTGCACTGCTTGTGGAAAAGTATTCCAGAACCACTTCGGCGTGAAAACCCACTACCAGAATGTACACCTCAAGTTAATGCACAAATGCACTGTGGATGGGTGCAATGCTGCTTTCCCTTCGAAGAGGAGTCGAGACAGGCACAGCGCGAACTTGAACTTGCACAGGAAACTTCTTTCGACATCACTGACAGACAAAGCCAGTATGTTCTTGGACCCTAGTCATCTGACCAGCCTTGCCTCAAACCCCGCACTCCACACAGAGTTCCTGGCCAGGCTCTACGCTGACTCCGGATCTATTCCACACTTACCTCCCCCGGGTCTGCTCAACGGCGATAGGTTGCCTCCACATCCTCCGCTCTTCCTGCATCCACTGGGAGGACTTCCGGGTTTTCCAGGCTTCCCGCACCTCCCAAGCTCCGTTCTCAACGGTCACTCTTCGGGATCCGTTTCACCTTCTTCAGTACCTGGTTCACCACACCTCTTATATGCCGACGATGAAGATGAGCGAACGCCTGATAAGGATGGCTACATCCCCTGCAGGTTCTGTAGTCAGTCCTTGAAGGACCGAGGAAGCCTTAAGGAGCACTATGAAAGCAACCACCTTGGTGACATGCATCGTTGCTTGGTTCCTGGTTGTAACCTGGTATTTGCGACTAGTAAGAGGCGAAACGCTCATTCCGAGGATGAGCAAATTCACAAAAAGACGTGACCTGCTGGAAAATCCGCCCTGACCTTCGAGTACTGTCCTATTGACTCATTTTCGGAGACAATCGATGTGCAATAATCAAAATATTCATAAGTTGTGGTGTTCGGGCGATTGTAAACTACATTTACACCGTTAACTATAAATACTTTAATTTCGTAGACATTTCCAGGTAATTAAAGCTGTTATAATTTAGCCTGCTAAGGAACCAAACTTTTGTAATTTAATTGTATCAAATTTACTTTAAGTATGTGAACGCTTTAATTACCTCTTTATAGCTGTTTGGTATACGATTAGCGCTACGTGTTTGTCTATATTATGTATTTAGTGTTGAACTAGAACTCGATATCGAGAACGTGATGTTTATTTGTATTTATAAATAAATCTTATATATGTATTATACCCACCAAATATATATGTCCTTGTATAATTTTTTATTTTATTTTTTTTTTTCACAAAACACATTATAGATAAATATTTCAATTTATAAATATATAAATATATTATTGTATATAAAAGATTTATTGATAAAAACTCTTGTTTTGTTGTATTTCTATCTTTCAAAACTTTCTACGTTATTTATTAGTCAATTCAGTTTTGATGGATTAGTTAAACATTGTGATATTTTTTTATCGAGTCCATTTTTTTTATTTCTTCAAATCAAATCATTAATCAAAATTAATCCATTATTGGTTTAAAACTTTTTATGACTGCTCTCCTATTTGGTGTAACTTTTGTGTATTATGAAAATAACTTATAGAAAGTATACTTATGATCTCTTCTTTCTATCCTAGAAAAAAATGTATGTATTATATAATATTAATATGGAAAAAAAAAAAAATTGGTGCATTCATTTCACGAAGCACTTTGTTGTACCTTCTAAATACTCATGTATAGTATATAAAGATATTTGTCTATCTAAGTTTGTTATAAATCTGCATAAATGTGTGTAACATATTACTAGGAAATATATGTATAGTTGATCTTCATCATTTTGAGATAAATATACGGTTTAGTTGTATCATGTTATAATTGTAAATAATTCTCAGTCCTCCCCCCTCTACCCGGTCAACCGTTAATGTAAAAAATTAAAAAAAAAAATTAAAATAATACAATAAATCTTTAATATTCACACAGTTGTTTTTATTATTCCTTTATTTTGATTTTATATTGTGATGTGTTTATTGAATCAGTACATATGAAATGTCAAAGTGTCTTCAAAATATAACAAAAAATATTATTGCCATCTGAATGTTGTTAAAGCAATATTGTTAAATGGCAGTCTTCAAATTCGGTTGTAGTATTATTAAATTAGACATAAACAAACAAATGGTACAGTTTAAATCAAATATTTCAAAGAATTGTTTTTACTGTGTGAAGCAGGGACAAGGTTAGCATGTCAGGGATGTGGTCTGAAAAGAGGATTTGCGCGCTCTCTAGCGGTTGTACTAAGAACTCCGTGCTCCCCTCCGTGTCCTTCCCACTTGCAGTCATTTCTTATTGCTGTTTGCACCGTTGCTCAGGTCCGAACGATGCTGAATATGCCATATATCGATCGTAATCGGTGTAAAAAATAGAATTATAAAAACTATAAATTAACCAAATAAGGAATCTCCCTATATGCGGATTAATGTGGGCTGATCCGGATATTGGAAAAATTTGGATATGGACTTTACAATTTTACATCAAAATATTTGTTTAAAGTTGTTTGTTTTTTAGTATCCTTTCCAAGCAGCGATGCCTCCCAAGTTGAGCATGATGTCAGACTGTGTGGATTGATCATACTGTAAAAATAATAATAAAAGATAGAACTGGATAATTATTCCTTATAATCAAATTAAATATTAAATGAACTCGCGTCTAATGCATGGAATACTTCTTGGGAAGAAATGCGTGTTTCGTCAACGGTTTTCGAATAGTCACTGCTCTTTTTCCTTTCCTTTAACAAGGTCTATAATTTCGTCATCTGCTAACTCGTGTTCAATGTCACACATCACCCACTCTGCAACTTCAATGTCAGTAATGTTTATGCAGACGTTATTCCTTTGGCAATAGCAGGTAGTTCGCTATCAATGTTATCATTTTTTGTCTCTGGGATTTCATTGAACAGTTTGTTCTAACATTTTTCAAATGTTTAAGTTGATCTATTTCAACTTGATATTGATCATTAGTTTGAACGCTTTTTTATAATTTTCTGTCCGGATATGGGAAAACCGGGTGTGGGAGAGTCTACTGTATTTAATGGATGGTTTACGAACAAGAAAAACTAACACAAACCCAACTAAATAATAAAATGATAGTTAACTTAAATAGAAAGTGAGTTATTATGATACATGACTAAATAATATAATAAACTAAGTAACATAAACGATAGTTAAAATTTATTTATTGAAATTGGCAGGAACATCGTTTAATTTCAATCCGATTTCAATTCTAGGTCCTATAGACTTACACGCCCATTTTAATACTGCAGGTTACGAAAATACTTATATTTAATTACTTTGAGCATGAAAGTTCTTATAGTTTATATCATTACGTCAGATAATTATTCCCCTAATCGATATTGTAATATATATGTATATATATGCAAAATCAAGTTTTATTTTAATATCTGGATGTATGGGAAAGTTGGACTACGTTTTGCTAATGTTTTGTTAAGGCAGAAAAACAGATATATGGTAAGGATAATGTGGCCAATAAATAGAATTTTCATTATGAAACTTCTTTATTGTAATAAAATTACAATCTGCTTTATTAGGAAATAAGTAATTATGATAAATGTTCTCATTCATAGCATATTTACAATTTTCATTCACTCGCTCATTCATACAGTATTTACAAACAGCCCAGAGAACTCCCAAATCGTCATTGTTACCTCCCTCGCATGCGCAAGAGGAAGTGGAGGCTTGGGAAGTTCCCCACGCTCCTCCGTCAGCCGCGTCACCGGGTACAAGCCAGTGGAGGCTGGTGAAGATCGCGAGAGCCAATAAATAGTAAAATACGAAGATCGTGAATGCTGATAAGACCAACTACATTATGTGTTACCACCAAAAGAGGAAAAAGACCTAACCAAAATCTTAGTAGGAGAGTCAGAGAACACCCCGCCTTCTCTCAGATATCTCCATTTATCTACCCACCTTAAGAACAAACTGCACCGTAAACAACTTGTCAGTATATCTCATAATAAATAATCGTGAGTTAACCACCGCTAAATAGAATTTCAGAACTCCGTCGTGAAACAATGACCATGCCAATCACACATCAAGTGAGACTCATTGCAGCACCTTACGAACCTTGTGTTTAACGCCATGACTCCAGCACTCTTCCCGCGTCGATCGGCAAGGGGCTATCCGGGAAACTTAGATTAACTTAGTTTTAGTTCCTGTAATGATCCGGAGGATGAGGCCTATCACTTTCAAATTACAAAAAAAAACCTTGTATTACATCGATACATTAGTAAATAAATAATCTACGCTTGATTTTATTTTGGACTAATTCATTTTATTTTAGTTGTATTAGTAATTTGATTATTATTCGTAATAAATACGTTCTGGTAAAATAATAAAAATTACAATGATTTCCCCACATAATTTGGTTACAATTGCCTAGAAGGTTATCGATAACCACTTTCAAACGTATGCCAGTGACCTTATCTTAATATCACTCAAACATTACAGACCGCGTTGTTACTCACTCATGCTGACCACACTTTATATAGTTGTATTATGAGCCCCACGGCTGTGAATGAATCTAGGACCACTTCCGTGTCCTAGTGGTCTACCAACTATGCTCTCTGCCAAAAAGATTTGATCCCGCGAGAACTTCAAAGCTCAAATATTTTTTTTTTCTTTAAGAGGAGGACAGCGCAACAGTTTCAAGAACAGATCACGAAAGAAAATTTCGAACTTACACTAAAATATTTATCGTATTAAGTATTACCTTGCATTTTGTGAAACCACGGGTCGCGCGTACGTATTCATTGCTACCTTCTTCACTGGTATACACATAGTTTGTCACAGTACCCATAGTTTGTTGTAATAGATGTTGAAAATTGGAAAAAACTTTACTTGCCAGTAATTAGAAATGAATGCATCAACTACCGGTAATAAATAACAAATATTATCACACCTTAAAAATATTTATAAAGAAAATTGATTCCGAAGTATTTGCTTAAAAAGAAAGTAAACATGATAATATAGGCTGGCTTACTTTGAATTTGGTAATCATTACATCTGTTGTTCGTATTATTTATCTTTAATAGATATTTATCAATGCACATTGTTTTCCCTTAAACGCACTTTTGTACTTTATGATTAATATTATTTTTATTATCATTTTCCTGTTCATTTTTTTATATATTTGTCAGTATTTTTGATAACATTGATGATACCTAGACAAGCTTATTGTAATTTACACCAGTTATAATATAATCATACTGTAACATACTCTAACTAGAGTGAAATTATATATTTGTATACATATCTATGGTAATACAAGCTTCCGGATTTATGAGAAAATTATAGTACTCTTATATTCTGTTAACCACATAAAAATTAAATCATATATTAAATATATATTTTACGAGCATAAATTGATTAAGAAATGTGATGTAGGTTTAATATTAAACGTTGAAATGATCTTTGTTTACACTATTGATAGAGAAATTATTATTACGATACAAAATATGCTAACCTTGGCTATCTAATATATGACATATACGGAAAGAGAGGTGTCTTCTGTTGGTTAACTAGTTCCCATTAAAACCATTTTAATCATAATGGACCATTTTATTGCATCCCCCGTGTCAAATCCTTACTCCTCTCTTGATGCAAACAACATGATTCTTGATATTTTTTATTCTTGTGGAAATCTATAAGTTTGTATTTACCTGTCAAGGTCAATTTTGAACAGACCCTAATGTCTCAAATTCATTTGTCGCCAGGACAAGGCGCAAACAGACTTCGACAACACTTAAATATAGTAGATTGTTTGATGGGCGGTCAATTTAAATTTAAAAAATGTGGCATCAGGCTTCATCAAATTCTGAACGGTGCTATCCATTGAACTCGTATCAATAAATTGACTCGTCACAATCTATAACTCATTATTGTTCCCACGATACAGTAAAGAATTTCCATACATTATAGTACATGTAATATTCTTTAATCAACAGTGGACCGTTGTTTTAAAAATAAATGAGCTCTTTGCCGGGTATACTACAAACACGAAGAAAATGTAAACATAAGCATTGTAAATAACTTTTTTTTCTGCAGGTTTCAAATATCGTGCTCATTGTTTTTTTCCTGAAATGTTGAAGAATGATAACAGTTAACTTTTTTGGATTACTTCAAGATTTTTCTCTAAGGGTGTCCCATATATTTTTCTAAATGTTTCGCACACCACTTCAAGGGGCTTATTTGAATGCTTCTGAAGAACGAAGTTCTCAACAACGGAGGAAGTAACATTTCCCCACTAACATGTTAAGTGTGCAAACCCATGGAGAAGAAGCCGGAAGAAATCGAAAGTAATTGAAAGCCCTGGGAAGCTTAAACAACTTGACTCTAGAATATTCATGATAGACAAATTTTATAGAAATGTTACAGAATTTTCTATCATATAGACACTGATAGTAAGTACATCAGTAATGTACTGGGTAATGTGCAGTAGTAATGTTTCAAGTAATGGGAATTTTCGGGTGAATTTGGAAGAGTATTTTGGTGCTAATAAATAATTATAATTTCAATATTGCACTAAGCTATGACATACGCAGATAGAAAATAATTTGAATTGATAAAATTACATACAATTCAGTAAAAAAATTGTGAAGAGACTTAAGCTTAATTGAACAGCTCGTAGTTAGCAAATATTTTCAATTTATATTTATTAGGTATATAAGTAGTTTAAACAAGGAAACAGCTTGTGATGACACTCAATGGTGGGCCAGAGAATTGTGTAATGTGAGGTTCAATAATAAAAATACAACGGGCGAAGGGAAGGAAGTAATTGGCGGGGATGGGGCGATAAATAAGACTAACCCCGTAAAAGTGTGGTTGCTGGCCGGCAATTAGACTCCCGAGCCTAGAGTATTTTTCAGCTGAGGTCCCTTCGGCTCCCTCCCAGCTGAATTATGAAGATTACAGGCCTGCCGACTGGCGGGTTCATGTCACTCCGCCAGTGGGTCCAACCAGTCAGATGGGATTTATTAATAACCCATAGCCTTCCTTACTCACCCGTTAGACGAAACGAGCAAAAACCGCTACAAAAAAACAAACAAAAACCTATTCCGGTAAGGTCTTCAGTGGGCCTGGATAATTTCTTTTGGTTGACCTGACGTGGTGCTAACGCAACTAGTAATTTGCTGACCGTGGAATGTCAAAAATTCGGTCTGAAACAGTACAAAAACTAAAATCAACTGCCCTATGTGGGAGGGGGTTGGGCGAAATTGTGTCGTTTGTGCTTCAAAATGGACAAAATCAGTCGTTAAAACTATATTTGGTAAGAAAACTCATCATTTAATAAATGATATTTTGAAGGGTTCAAAAGTTGATTATGATTAAAAGATGTGCATAATTTTATTAATCAACAATTTGATGGCTTTTCCATAACTTTCATAGAGCGGGCTTTATTTTTAACGTCATCAGGCCATGAAATGGAAAATATCATTGCTTGAGTTATAGTGGTGAACACAATGTTATTGTCACTTTGTATGACATCTGTGATGATAGTATGACAAAACATAAATTTAACTACACATTCAACTCAAATTTCCTGAAAAATATTTGTATAAAAAGTATTTAATACCAACTAATCTATTATAACGACATTTTCACATATGTTGTAAAAATAGTAGTAATTTTCATGTATTATAGTGGCTCCACATTACACGTGGCATGAATTAGTTGCAAAAATCCTATGTTTAGCTTTGAACTAGAACAGACAGACACACGGGTTTCTAATTTTGAAAAAAAAACCAAAAACTGTTGACCATATATTTCACAGCTAGATATTGGCACCTGGAAGGCATTTAAAAACATAACATCACATGAACTAATTCTATTCACAAAATCTAATGCAATGATTCAAATTCATAAGCATATTGTTCCATTGTCTACTAGTTAATACCATCTTCAAAATTTAAACTGAATATTAACAATTAAGTCCAAGGACCAGTACAGTTTGGAACACCCGTGACGATTAATTAACGACGGGGAAAGTCCTCCTTATGGTTAGTTTTCAAAAATGCATATACCTTTCAAAGTTTGTACAATGTTCCAGTAGAGAAGATCTGTAATACACACCCAAGATATGTCCAGCCGAGGTGTGAGGTTTCCTTTAAGCAGAGCTCAATACAACTACCAACTTTCTTATTTCACACCAATCCAGGCTTCCTTCTGGAAATCATCAAGCACTCTGTCTTCTCAGCAAGTATTCCTCCTTCCTTGCACCTTTGACTCATATTCATAGCTTACTCCGAGCTGGCAAGACCAGGTAGACGGTTTTCCTTTAAGGACGAGACAGAAAGCTTAAAATCTAGACTGTATTTACAATTGTGGCGTTTGATGACAATGATGATTTTCCGAAGAAATTTTTTTGGTTTTCTAACTTGTCACTGATCATTAAAGATTCTAATGGGCAGTTTAACAGAAGATATATAATAACCATTATCATGATAAAATTACAATCTGCCTTATTGGGCAATAAGTAATTGTGACAAATGTTCTCATTCACACAATATTTATAATTTTCATCCAAACAGCCCAGAGACCTCCCAAATTCACATGGTTGTCACCTCCCTCCCTTGGAAAGAGGAAGCGGAGTCTTGGGAAGTCACCTCGCTTCTCCGTCAGCCACGTCACTGGATACGAGCCATTGGAGGCTGACTTTAACAGAAGAAATATACCTTTAGCACTTAGATGTCTCAGCTTTCTTGGTACTTCTGGTTTTCAAGAATGTGTTCTTAAGGCGAGTAAAAAAGCACGCTGGATACTGCTATCTTCTGATCTTGATTTCTGTATAACCAATAATCTGTATAATTCTGGAAAAATATTTTTCTTACCTTTTGTATTATTCAAATAAATTATAAATTATGTATTATTTAAATACGTGATTTCAGATAATGTTATTTTTTTTTAAATGTAGCGATGTAAAAAGAAAAAAAAAAGGTGACTTAATATTATAGCATGGAGCAAACCACTCGATATTCTTGAAGTCTGTTCGTCAAGAACGTCTATAGAAATATTGTGCATATAAAATAACCAAAGTTCAATGTAAAGTAAATAAAAAAATAAATAAATAAGTGGTCGATATAAAAAATAGTAACAGTTGAGAGGGTTGGGCGCCTTCAGGTAAATCAAGAAGATTACAGGTTAGGAGGGAGGTTTCCTGTCACTCGTCTACCCTCCGCGTTTGACAGGAGCTTCAGATATTCTCTGTGTGGGGAATGAGGAATGCCCTATAGGCATCGGATCTCACTGTCTAGCAACTTGGCAATGTGAAACTGATCGAAGCTAAACTCCTGAGGCGATAACCGGTAATTTACCGGAGTAACTCAGGAAATTATCTAAAGATAATGCGAACTATAATACTCTTGTGGGATATTATAGCTATACTCGTAGCTAGAAAAAGGCAGGAGATCGTAAAAGATCCCTGTTTCTACAATAGCATTAAAAATAAAAACACGCACAAATAATAACAAGGAATGTACAAAAATAATTTGTAAATAGATTCGCCTGAGGATCTATAATCATATATAATTATCTATAAATTTAAAGGGGCTATGAAAAAATAAAATAAAGAAAAAAAATAGCATTAAAGAGCTTTTTGTGCACTCATGCTGCTGCTGTAAACCGCAATGTCCTCCGCGAAAGCGATTACCGTAGATTTCTTGTAGTTTGACCCAACAATTTCAGATGTGTACATGCTAAAAAGAACCGGAGACAAACCGCTCCTTGAGGAACTCCAAAAGTCAGTGGGAATGAGTTGGAGAGTTGTTTACTCTCCCAATTAGTATAAATTGCAGCCAAGCTACAGGGGATACAATGAGTCAATTGTAAATAGATTCGCTTGTAGAATCTAAATTTTTTACATATATAAATTTGTAACAAGGGGATATGGAAAAAAATATATATAACTTTCATTGAATTGACCTCTTGAATTGAAAACTGTTATTTTTATTTATTTATTTATTTTTTCTACCTCAAAGTTAATTTTATTTTTGGATTTCGTAATTACGTAGTAATGAAAAAAACAGGATTTTTTTCTCCCGTGGAAGCTACAAGTACACAATATAATTGTACACAGTTGAGATGGAAACTATTGATCTTTGTAATTCAAGATCATTGTCATTTTTTGAATTCCATAAACTGAGTCTTGGTTATAGATGTAGAGCGTTAAATCATATTTAGGTTTTTAATATTGTCGTTATTTTTTATTATTATCGTTTAATTTCATTTGTTATTGAGTTGATGTTTCGATATTTAGTCTTGGAGCAAAATCTTTTAACTTGTCATTGGTGTTTGGTGAAAAAATTCATATTGATTAGTGACCAATTTTGAATTTTTCGAAGCTCAAGGTGAGCAGTTAAGCAGTGGTATAAGCTCTGAAGCGTAAAGTAGTAACTAATGCGGCTTTATTAATTAATATTTTACGACGATATGTAAAACTGAGAGGTATAATAACGTCACTACATGTACATCCTGGACTGCTATAAAAAAAATACCTAAGATGCCCTCGTTTTGTTTTGGGGAGTATTTTTCCAGTTAAACTTATCAGGAGAAAACTTAAATACAAAATGTGTTCGGTGCGAGGAGAATATTTGATCAAATAATTTATATAAACTACACACGCCATCATATAACAATTTGAATATAAATAAAAGAAAATTTTTGCAACTAACATTACAAAATTTGTTTTAAAGTTTGAAGTTTTAAAAAAAAGTACATTGATCAATACAATAAAACATTTACATTAACAAACAAAAGTTTATAAATATCACGTATGCATTTTCATTTATCACAAAACGTTTCTAAAACAATAACGTTTTGAAATTTATATTTAAATTACACTGACTGGACGAAGATAAGGTCACAAAACTTTACTGTTGTCAGCTTTTAATTCTCCTTCTTTTGACGATGTTGTACATTGAAACGCTGAAACAAGCTTCTTAAAACTTGTGTAAATTCTTGTAAATAATTCTGGAGGATGGGCATGCTGATTGAGGGGTAACCCCAGGAGTAGCGTAAGCTTGTACTCCGCATTGTATTATATGCTACCGCATTCAACTGGTGACGATATTTTTAATGTTGAGGACAATGTCTGATCTATTCAAGAGAGTGTTGTCGATGAACAGAAGTATTTTTTTGACAAACTCATTCAAGAAAACTAATTTACTTTAAGCATTTTGAAATTTAAGAAATTGCAGTGTCAAATTAAATAATAACAATCTTAAATTAAAAATGTTAGGTGCTAAAAACACTAGTGTCAACATTGGTTTAAACTGTATAGAAACCAACTAACTATAATTGATGTAAGCATAATTTCTCCTCTGATCTTTTCATTGTTTGGTTGAATCGCGAGTTTTTCGGTCTTTTTGTAAAAACTTGTCACTTAAAAGTGCGATTAAGGTACAAAATTAAACGGGTTTTAACAATCACAAAACAATTTATTTACTGTTATTCAGCAAACAAAAACTAATGTTTATCAATTTTGAGAGCCATAGGAGTTTTCGATATAATATATATATATGACATGGAACCCACATACGAGACTAAAAAGACAAGAACTAAACAGACGCTTTGGACATTGACATTGACTTCAAAGGACATCCCATCTCTCAATAGAAAATAAACTACTAATCTACAAAGTTATACTTAAACCAATCTGGACATACGGAATAGAGCTATGGGGACAGCAAAAAAGTCGAACCTTAATATACCCTACATTCTAGAACTCATCCCTTCCAAGTTTATAAAATTCCACAGTAGCCTTTCCAACCACCCTAATCCTGTAGCACAGTCATTTCGCTTCGCCACTCATCCCTATAATCCTCCTCGGAGACTGAAACGGCAGTGGCCTCGAGACATGCTATAATCGCGTGACAGTGGGAGTCCTGGGAATGGCCAGTTTCTCCAATCATGTCCTGAGCGTCTGTGGCTCTCGCGCTCTTGGTCAGTCTCCACTGGCTAGTATCCGGTGACGCGGCTGACCGAGGAGCGTGGGGGACTTCCCAAGACTCTGCTTTCTCTTCGCATGTGGACTTGGGAGGCCTCTGGGCTGTCTGTAAATATTGTATGAATTAGCGAGTGAATGATGAATTGTAAATATGGTATGAATGATAGTATATCTTAATTACTTATTGCCTAGCAAGGCAGATTCTAATTTTAGCACAATAAAAAAAAAATAATATTGTCTACAAAGGCGATGTCTGTACAGGGCTGATTTCAGGAGGCTTAGTCCGGGTACAGGCACAGTAATAATAATAAGAAACAAATAACGGGAAATGAACACAAAATACTAATAAATACATAAAGCACCTCTTTTTTTAATTAGTGATCGTTTAAATATTTTTTCCAAGGGCTTTATGAGATAATCCCTTCAAACGATCGAAGTATTAATTTATGAGCTGCTCTGTTTACATCTACCCTTTCCTTTATTTGTTTAATTGTTTGGTTAATAAGTTTTATTCTTACTTTAGCGATTTTTACCCAGTCGTGTCGTTATGCATGAATACGTATCTACATATCTATAAACATATCTATTCCAATTTGCACCCACGTGTCAGTGAGTATGTACGTTTGAATTTATTTACATAGGCTTTTAGTAAATTATGCTCTGTTAGTGTCTGCGTTGCTTTTTATTACATATCTTATAAAGTTTTTGAACGATGACCATTGCATGTTTTTATCCAGGACTGTGGTCACTTTTTTGACGTCTATTTAGAAAACACAGTAAAAAATATATTTAGTTGAAGCACACAATTATTATTATTAAACAGCTTTATTATGATAAAATGACAATCTGCCTCATTGGGCAATAAGTAATTGTGATAAATGTTTTCATTCATACCATATTTACAACTTTCATTCACTCGCTCATTCATACAGTATTTACAAACAGCCCAGAAACCTCCCAAATTCACATGGTTGTCACCTCCCTCGCATGCCAAAGAGGAAGTGGAGTCTTGGGAAGTCCCCCACGCACCTCCGTCAGCCACGTCACCGGATACTAGCCTGGGACATCAGTGGTGCATAGGTTATAGAGGATGGGACCCAGGACACTTCCCTGGGGAACTCCTGTTTTATGGGATAGTAATTAGAATATTCTAAGTCACAGCGGACTTGGAAAAAGCGGTTGAAAGGCAGGACTGTAGGATTAGGAAAAGGGTCTGTGGTAAATATTTTTTGAGCTTGTAAAGCAAACCTGTGTGCCAGACCCTGTCAAAAGCTTGAGCTATGTCCAGAAAGGCAGCAGTGCAACACTGTTTGGTTTCAAGGGATGAGGTTATGTGATCAACAACGTGAAGGCCTTGTTGAGCAGTGGACTATCGTAGACGAAAACCAAACTGGTGTGTAGGAAAAAGGTTTTTGGATTCAACAATTGGAAGTAGACGTTTTAGTAGGACTTTTTCAAATATTTTTGAGAGGATAGGGGGTAGACTAATTACAATTATGTAACACTAAATTGAAAAACCAATTTTTCAAAGATGCATTTACAGTGTCTACAAAAAAAAAAAACATTATCTGCATTACCTGATATTTCCTGTAGTAATTGGCAATATTTATTATTTTGAAGGATGGGAATGAAGATAATGATAATAATATCCTTTTAAATGATATCAATTATTAACTTATTGCAAAGTCAACATCAATCATTCAATTCTAAGGCAACATCTATAAAAAAAATTACAATTTCACCAGAAAAAAATATTTTTCTGAACAATATTTCACCAATTAAGACTGAGGACCAATTAATCTGCTTATTACTCAATTTAATTTCAAAATCACTATTACTTATTATTTTTGTTTTTTCTTCCGTATCTTACACAGCCGAATCAAAATTTCATATAAATAAGAATAAAAACATTATGTGATGCCCACAAGTAAGTGAATGCAGATAGAAAGTTTATGGATCATTGCAATTTCATAAAGTTAGTTTTTTGTTTTTTGAATTCCATAAAGTGGGATTGAAGTGCGTTAAATAATGAGATATTTAGATTAATAATATTGTTGCAAAATTTTATTTATTGTAGTGTTTCGATATTTAGTGTTACAGCTAAATTATGCAATTTATCATTGGTGTATGGCAAAGACTTTTTCATATTGATTAGGAATCGATGTTCACATTTCCCCTATTCAGGTGTCTTCAGGACAATGAGTGATGTAATTTTTCAAAATGATATTCTTCTACTAGTATATACCGACTTGGTAACACCAAATAAACATATTAAATAATCGTTTTTTAAAAATTGCATTGAAAAAAAATATATTTTCTATCTACCAAGAACCCACGTAAATACTGTGTTGGTGAGGATGAATTGTCTTAAGAAGGGTAGAGTGTTATCTCGTTAGAATATTGAAAAATTAGATTTTTAAATACTTTCTTGTTTATAAGAGTCTAATCAATTTCAGTGATATGGCTGTGCATAAAAAAAAAATTTTTCTTGTAATCGTCACTACTGAAAGCTGTTACAACTCGATAAAAGAACGCTTGTCTTACCTCAGAGCAGTGCCAGGCACGCGTTGGGATAAAGAACGAATTCCATTCTGTCAAAAGGACACAGGAAGGAAGTTTGTTTTGTCGGGTGAAAGATAAAAGGCACGAAGACAGAGCGCTATTGGCACGAAGTTATTCTCCAGCGGGATTTGCCTGGACAGTGGTATTAGGATTTTTGGGGTAAAGATAAAAGGGGCGAACTGCCTAAGCCCTTCGTAAGCCCTGGTCAGCCCGAGGGGAGATTTGCATGTTGGCAGTTAAGCCCCAACTTCACTAGAGCGTGCCTTGCACTGACAAGACACTCCGGCATGGGCTTTGCAGCTCCCACCTCCAACGCCCGAGTACTCTCCTTGACTTGTTTGTCAGCCACTGGCCACTACATCAATATTCAATATCCGCTTTTGCTCCTGTGTTGATAAAAATGTAAGCCTGACCACCTTGCATATTTAGGTATGAGCATCGTCAATTATTATAATATGTAAATAATAGTCATTAGAAAGTAGATGCGCAAAGGTGTGCATATTTGTTATGAAGCTTATTCATTAAAAAAATATGTAAATACGCCAGGAGTTTTTGAATCTTATGATAGCATTTGAATACTTAGGTGCTGTATTTCTCTAATCAGATATCAGGTGCAGATAAAATTCATTGTGGAAAGTAGGAAGTATGATACACAAGATCATATAAAGTAGGAAGTATGATACACAAGATCACATAGAAAACTTAATATAAGATATATACTCAAATAAAGATGTTACCATAATGAAAAAAAATCAATTAAAAAATAAAATTTTATCTGATTTTTTATATTTTAATATACATTTTTCTCAAGTTTAATTTTTTTACTAGATTTTAAAATTTTGTTCTGTTAATTTTTTTAACTGTACTGGTGAAGGAGTTGTTCTTGCTTCCGCTTTCTGTTTTTTTTTAGTTTTGAAAATTAAAAACTGTTTAAAAGCCTGCTATAATAGATTCCATTGTGGCAACGCTCTTGGTTTTTATTGGAATATAAAAGGTCTACTAGCCCGGTGCCGGATCGGTTAAGATATTTGACAGGAAGATGAGGCTTACCATAAATAAATCGAGTGGATTTCAATAGTTTAAATTAAACGCGTTAAATGTTTCCAGTCTTTTGCAGCAATGTAAAATAGGATGACTAAAGAAAGAGAAAATGAAAAAGTTTTTCTCACATATTTCAGTGGAATGTTGCCCTTAACTACAAATTTGAAAAGGTTCCCAGAGTGTTATGGTGTGCTCACCCTTAAGAAGCAATTCTTACGTCTTACTAGATTTAAAGCGCGCATCGAGCTGTACCAGTACTCAGCTTCATTGTACTCTGTACCAGTGACCGTCAAACCCACCCTTACAACACACACATACCATTTCGCTGCCCTTTCAATTACTTAACAGTAATGACGACTCGACGATAGTAAAAAACATTTTTACTCTTCAATTTATTCTGATTAGCTCCGTTAAGTGTAATTACTGCCCTGTAATCTGAAGGTAGTTAAATGCGTTATTATGTGGTAGAATTATTATTCCCTCACCGGGATGGAGGGGGGGGGAGGGGGTAATGGTGCTCGTGAGGTGGAGCCCCCTACGTGCGCCTCCGATAAACACGGGTTCTCTTAAATCACCATCTGCGGAGGCACTGCTTCTCCATGACAAGGCGCACCCAGGCCAGAATGAAGGCAGTTTAGCAAATTATAGGTTGGAATTAATGGTCTCTTCCATTCAAGTGTTCCGAGATAATTTAATTCAGGGACCTATGAGTGGATGAAATACCAGTTCTCCGGCCATAGTCGGGTAGCTTACAAGTCCTCCCTTCGAGCTCGGTTAATACAAGATAATTTCAACCTATTCCCCGACAAACTGCGGAGATAAGGTAGAATTAACTGATAAGGGAAGCATGTTGTTTTGTGTAAAAGGAAGCAAACAGTAGTAAATCATGAAAGGGTTGTTTCTATACTTCATTTATTAATTTGTATATTCGCTTCGTTGCTCTATGCATACAAAACACTTTGGAAATATTTTAACATAGGTCATTATGCCAAAATAGATATGATAAAGAATTGATTAGTTTAATGGTTAGGAATCATGAAGCCTATATAAATGCAAGACAAAAAAAAACATTTTTTTTGTTTCAAAACCTTGTCAATGTTGTGATTGAATTACAGATCCACAATATGGAATGTTTAGATAAATACACATCGTGCTAATTGTATTTACTGTAGCGTAGCTACATTTTATATAATATGTGTTGTATAAAGAATGTTTCTATTGGAGGCTGATTTACAGAATACACGGCGTGAGAACATAGAAAGTGATAGGGCTCACCTTAATTATGAGTTGTGGTGATACTAACCTTAATCTAACTAAATGACTTAACCTACTTTTCCCAGACAGTCTGTTGCCATCGACACGGGAATGGGGGCGGAGTCATATAGTTCATTGTTTTAACGGCAGTGTATACTTTTCAATTATCCCTTGAAATGCACCCCACGTATGATCGTCATTATTATGACGAGCAGCCCTTAAGTCTGATAAGCACGTTTATAATTGGTCACTTTTTTTCATTTAATTATTATTCTGTGCTAATCATATCGGTATATACATCTGAGAAGTATATTCTCGATGGAAAATTTTAATTAAAATGTTATTCAAAGAGAGCTAACCTCTCATTAGTGATAATTAGAGAAGTAGCTTTGAGAACACATTTGCTTAGCGTATATTATACTTCTTGGATAACGAAATTCAATCATATAATTGTAATTTGTAAAAACTCTATTACACAGGGCATTAGTAGAGAGATGTCAGTTCAGTTGGCCTCTAACTTTGATGGAGTTTGGCAAAGTTGTCCGCTTGGTTTACCTTCACTTTGTTTTTAATTTTTGTCTCTTACCATTTATTTATTTTTCCTGGAAAAAAGATTAATATACATAAAAAAAAGTATTTTTTAAATAGACCGAAATAAGGAACTTTTTCAGGCTTGGGAAACTCTTGCCAACAAAAGTAAGAAATAGCTTTTCTAAATAACAGAAAACTTCCTATCAGATGATGAAGGACCTTTTAACAATATTAGTGGCCTATTGCAAGATGAAATAAAAGAAAACTAGCCTATTAATATTCCTCCCATATTTCTTAATAATGCTATTCTAGCTTATAATTTATTAATGATTAAAAAAATCATGGGACATTACGACGACCAGTAACAAAAAATTAGGAAACGAGGTATGCTAATATATATATCAATATATACAGTAACATACCTTGTTATATTATTTATACCTTATTATATATTTTTCTTTACTGTATTTTTCTTTATACCTTACTATATTTTTTATATGATTCTTCTATGTAGATATATATTACTAGCCTAGACATCGTTTTCCTTCATACACCAAGGAAGCTAAGGCAGGTGATCAAGGGTTGTTCAGTAATCGATTGCATGGTAATTAAAAATAAATATTTTCTTATCGCATTGGGTATAGTAGTAAATTAAAGATTTTGACACCGTGGTCAATCTGTTTTGGGGGTCTCAAGTAGTAGATAACCCTTAGAAAAAGTAGTAAAGGTCAATTTTAAACCAAGCGCTCTTTGTCAGGAAGAACTACATTAGAGATATTGGGTGTTACATCTCGATGATTCTAGACGCTCTCTGGCACAATGATGGCCGATTAAGACACCCTAGAGTCAAAACGACTTAATACTTCTAAACATACTATGTAAATACAGAGTACATAACCCAGATGACCGTATGAGTGAGCAAGCAACATTCATTTTTATCATTTTAATACACTGTATTTATAATCATAGGTACTAGAGGCATGGTCCATATTGTGAGTCCTCTTGCAAGCATGGTATGGCGTAAATGAACCAAGTACCAAACGTTTCCTGGAATACAACAGTATGTGAATACGCACTTGTTTGTGTTCTTTTTCCTTAAATCCCAACAAATTCTTCATATTTTTTAAGTGTTAAAAGATTGATTGTTATCAGCCAAACAGAAACTATACAGCCAGGATGATTGTTTGCTTTATCGCGACTGATTACAACTTTTAGGTCCATTTTAAGAAACGTGCAGACAGATATGTGTGTTTAGCGTTTACTGTCAACTTTTGCCTTTTAATAGGTAGCGAATATAAGAGAAACTCGGTCGAGGTGAGAGGCAGGGAGTGTATGAGACTAGACAAGGTACTCAGGGAATGACCGGGACGTTGCCAGGGAGGCTGAGGTGTGGACTAGGAGGTGGGGGGTGCCGTATCGACCCCGGGCCGTCTTCCCTGACCGAGTTTTTAACTTCAAAACGGCATAGATTTAAGCGGTGTCTATGCCTTCAGTCGGCCAATAATGGCCATCGTGTTTCATCTGATGGTATCAACAGGCAGTGTGATCGCATTTAAGATTGCACCTTTCAATCATTCATCATGTCTTAGACAGCCTCTCAAAGCAGCATGGGCATTATTGTATTATTTTACAAGACAGGTTGAAGTACTAGAAAATATCAAGTTATAGAACAGCAATTAAATTAAATTTAAGAAATAAAACGTCATGGAGCTACACAAAGTATTTTGGCAAGCCGCTTTCTATTGTCACGGAGTCAAGCAGCCGGTTTGAATGTTTTTTTTATGTAAATAATTTAATTATTTCCTTCATTTGTTGAAAGTTTGACTTTCAGTCACCAAGGCGGTTTCACTAATTGAATTGAGTAAATTACAAATCTTGGGGATTTGTTCACATTCAGCCACGGTTTCGAGAAAATGTAGTAAAGGTTAAAGATGTTTAGGTTGTAAATTATAAATTCAAAAAATAAAACGACGCATGTTTCGCAAAGCGCTTTCAACAGTCAAACACTACAAATCAGAGCTTTGATAAGTCAATTTAAATAAAATGTAATAATTTCTACCAAATAATCTGATTAGACCAGTGAAGTTCGTAGAAATAACATCCCTTCTTTGATTTTTGTATTTATGTTTTAGCCAATTAGTATATTTCATTCAAACTTAGTATTAAAGCCCCAAGGATAACTGTTAGAAAGTTGAAAGTGCATTGCCTAAACAAAACATTTTGTGAGGATACAAGTCGTTTTATTCCTAATTTTATAACTCCAACAACTAGCAAATAGAAATCGTAATTACAGTTTCTCAAACCGGTATTGTTAACTAATCATCAAGATATTTTTGATTGAAACCAACTTGTAACTAAAAATCACCTTTTTAACTAAAAAAAACTTTGCAAATAACTAAAAATACTGCCAAGAAAAACAACTCCAGAAATATTAAATTTGCGATTTCTTTTGTTGGCTCTTATTAATATTTTTTTTGAAAATCTTTATCATTTTTACGACACGGTCTCCAATGTGATATTAACCGTGAAGAAAAATCCCAAATTTCTATCTGAATTAGTTTCTGAAGCCGTGAACTTAAGAAATTTTAAAAGCTAATAAGCTAACCGCGTATACATTTCAATTTTAACTTTAATGTTACTTGTTCAAGACAAAATCAACCATGAATCTTAGATTTTTGCCATTTAACACTTATTTAATTCATTATTCATTATTTTATTCATTGAAAGTCCAGCAGTACAGTATAAGATTGATTATTCTCTATTGTAAATGAATGACACGAGTATTATGTGTGTATGCTTTTATAGTTTCAATTATAGATTGAGTTAGTTTTTCTTTGTAGAATCTGATTCAGCTGCATTTTTCTAACAAATCCTTCAATATATATCTAAAGAAATCACTCATTGGTTAGTCTAGTTCTGATAAGTAATAATTGATCGAGTCTTTAAGAAACTAAATTAAAGATGTAAGATAGATAGAAGCTGTATGTCCAGGCCCTTATAATTAAATTTTAATAAACATCCTAAAATAAATTTTAATAAAATTCGTTTGCTAATTTTTCATAAAACATAGTGAGGTTTTCAATAGAACAGTAAGACGCACAAGAATAATTATTACAATTTTCATATTTGTGGGGTGAAAAAAATGGTGAAGGCAGTTTTGAAATCAAAGCTTTAGATTCCAACCCCTTTAATACACAATAAACTTGAATTTTTTCCATGCAATGTTCAGAGCTTAGATTCATTCTTTAGAGGGATTTCCGAAAGGATGTTAGAGCTAGTTCAATTAGCCTAATTAAGATAAGGCTGTATAATTGAACTCACCATGAAAAATGTAAGTCTACAATGTATCACACAATGAATGGCTTCGTTACGGCTGCGAAAAAAACAGGGAAAACCATTTCAAAGTCCTAATGATTCCATGGCATTTGATAACCTACTCATTATGAGAGGAAAATATTAATTTATTCAATAGTCATCACATTTTGGCTATTAAGTAATTATTGTTTAAATAATTATAAAATTATTTGATCCGTTATCATATTTTTTGTGATAATTAAAACAATTAATAGCCAACAAAAATATTGGCTTCGTTCCCAGTATGAATTACTCATTAGACAAACTCAATGCCGTGCAATGAACTCGATGGGCACAAAGGCTGACTGACAGAACACTATGTGACTCCGTCCCAAAAGCTAATTTGCCAATATTATGGCATTGTGTGAAAATATTAGAAATATTTTAATTTACAGCTTTAAAAAATACATTACGTTAAGAGTATCGGTGGCAGGCCAACAATTTTTCAGTGGCCAACGAAAATGGATGTGGACGTCCCGGGTTCTATTCTTGATGTTGCCAATAACTTTTTCTTTGGCCGTTAACAATTAATAACTTTAAATAATAGTGCGACCTATACCACAATAACAATATTTTTTTTAATTAACTAGTGATTGATAATTGAGTCTTCTTGATGTTGCATGGCTAAAGTTGCAAAAACGATTTTGATGACATGATTTTTGGAATCTATTATAAGAAATAAGACGTTTTGTCGCTCAACAAAGTATTATACTTTGGCAAATCAATAAGTCATCCTGATTGATTTAATACTTAATTAATAAGTATTAAAGTAGTAATTATTAAGAAATAAATGCAAATTTCAAAAAAGGGTTGTTACTTCTGTGGACTTCAGCGATCTACTCTACTCAGTCTTTAATATTAAATACATTATTTTTATTTTATTTATCCGTAGATCGCTGAACGCTTTATTAATATTTGCGTTTATTTTTTACTGATCTAAATTGAGTAAAAAAGCGCTGAGGATGACAGCACTTTGTCAAAATATAAAACTGGACAGACAAGGCATCTTATTAGTTATATCTATAACACCCCAACCAGCTATGAGTCACAGTTATAAGATTTTTATACCCAAAAAAGGCCTTTATGGTCCAATTGTATTTTTTGGCTAAGCATATTTGGCATGTTATGCCTGTGGACTAATCTGCATAACAGATTATGCCGCATAATCCAGCATCAGACATTCGCAGATTAAATATTTAGTCAGTACGTAGCAGGGGAGCGGGAGGTAAGCTGTGAACGATAAATCACGCGTCAGCTGCCTCGGACAGATAGCCTGATAATTTTGGGTTGGTTGCCAAATTGCAGGGCCCGAAATTGGTCCCTTCTAAAGGTAATGTTTAGTCCAGATGTACCAGGTAAGTGAGGAGGGACCGGGCCACTTCCAAATTGCTGGAAAAAAAAAACTCGGATTCCAGGCTCTTTCCGGAAATGCTTTCTCAATCATAGTGTTAAGTTGTAATGCTTCTTGCCAACGTCTTCAATTATATGAGATAGTTTAATTGCATATTGCTTCGTAGCGAAATTACAGTGAGGTCTCTAGAAAATATAATATATTGGGACCGTCCCGAATCGTTTATTTTTAGATTAACTAGCTAGTGTTAAAGTAAGAGACAATGTTGTTTGGTTTTGGTTTATTTTTAAAGATTCACAGTTTGCTATTCCATCGTCTAGACTGATTTCTCAGAGCATCTCAGCTGGGTAATATTAAATTATGGTATCAAATCCTTATTAGTGAAATCATTCATTAAATCCTACAAATTACCGCTAAGAAATAAAACACTCATCTTAGAAACTAATAAGCACTTTAAATTTATCATTAGTATCCATATATATACAGATGGGTCCAAAAAAATGTATCCACTGTTTAAAAGTCCATAACTTGCAAACTAATTGACGGAGTTGTCTCATTTTTGGTAGTGTAATAGTTTTTAGTTCCGGCAATCGCCATACAATCGTTGTATTGCGTTGTTTTGTTTTGTCAGATGACAGTCGCCAGATAGTTAGTGTTTTATTGTTAGTTGTACCTTGTTACTCGAGTAAACATGGCTGGCGTAACGCTTACATTTGATGAAAGGAAGTCTGTTTTAAAGTGGTATTTTAAGTACGAAAACATTAATGAGGTTCAACAGCAATGGCGAAATGTGTATCAAACAGAGCCACCGACACGTTTAACGATTCGTCGCATTCGAGACAAATTTGAAGCCGAAGGCTGTGTTAAAGATGTACACAAACAACAATCTGGACGACCTGTAACAGTAACAAGTCCATTTAACTCCCATCTTGTGTTACAACAATTCACTCGCTCACCACAGAAGTGTGCCCGTGAAACTGGAGTGAGTCGCTCAAGTGTTCGGCGAATTTTGATATCTTTAAGTTGGACTTTAAGCTACACTTTCACCAATAATGAGACAACTCCGTCAATTAGTTTGCAAGTTATGGACTGTTAACTAGTGGATACATTTTTTTGGACCCCTCTGTATATACGCATATACAAAAGATTTTTTTTGTAAAATGTGTGTTTTTTTTTGCTATTTTAGTGTATATGGAATATTTTCAGTTTCCAGGGTAAAATAACTTGTGAAATTAATCTTTTAAGTGAGTAAAAAAAACATTTCTGAATTAAAACGGTGTTTTTCCAACTAAGTATAAATATTTTTTACCTAAAAAATCAATAAAAATTTAATAACATTTGCTTCTGTCCCGCTAGATTGTGTAGACTACACTTGAACTTGGCCAAATGAGTTCAAAAACAGAAAACAACGGTGTTGATGGGACGCCAAAATAAACCAAACCCACCACCTAAAATCAGCTTTGTTATGATAAAATTACAATCTGCCTCATTGGGCAATAAGCAATTGTGATAAATGTTTTCATTCATACAATATTTACAATTTTCATTTACTCGCTCATTAATACAGTTGGTTTGGTATATACATTTTCTAAATAACTACTAGAAATGTTTTAATCAGATTTCCGGTGGTTTATTTTCGGAGCTACATTTACTGGAGGAGCACAAGCTCTTACTTTGTTTCAGAAAGCAAAAAAAAATAATCAGAGAGCACATGGACATAAACATGTGGGAGCCAAAGGCTGATTCAAATGAGGCGGCCCTCTTCCAGGAGTGGAGGAGATGGGGGAGAGGTTCCAATCCGATAAAAGGCTAGATGCAGAAAAGATGCAAACGAAACCCGCCTAATGGCCTGAGTGGATTGCTAGGGTTTTCAAATCTCACACATTTTACCTACTGCCAGGACAGCTAATCACTTAGGCCCAAAACTCAAACAGCCATGGGCAGACTTATTGTTCGCCGGTAAAATGAAATGCATCGGAAGTAATGCTCCAATGCCCAGCTTACTGTTCAAAGCGAAAAAGTATCACAGAAAAAAAACAGCCTTTCAACATTGATCAAATATATTCCTTGCACTCTAAACACAAATTAAACTAATAATGTATAGAGTACTACTAAAATGAATCAGGACGGAATTAAGGAGTCACGACCAAAAGGCTTTACATAATCAAAGCGCATTCAATACTTTCATCAAAAGTCCAAAGAACAATAATTAATACCACTCACGTCACCAACAGGATCTTCAGATGCCATACATATTTGATCTCATCCCTTTAAATTTAAAGGGATTAAATTAGATTTAAAATTAAAATCATCCCCTAACACTGTATCATACAGCCTCGCACATTCCTATAATCCTTTTCGAAGATTAAATGGGTAGCGGATTCATAACAGTGGGATTAGTGGCAATGGGCAGATTCTCCAATAAAATCCTGAGCGTCTGTGGCTCTATTTACCTTTTTTTATGAAATTAATATTATATATATTTGATTGATTTTACTATTCAGTACTTAATTTGTAATCTTTGAACAAGTTTCCAAAAACATTATTAGTTGAAATCTCTTATCTGTAATTAAATATTGATAAATATTTGTTTCATGGCTATGATCTAAATTATTTGAAGTTATCACCATTTCAGCGAAACTTATCATATCACAGTATTATACAGCCTCACACATTCTTAATAATCTCGAAGATTGTCGGCTCGCTTCCTCTTTCGTAAGCGAGGGAGGTGACACTACCCGAGGGGTCGGGTGGTCTTTGGGCTGTGATTATTTCTATTTATCGTGTATGAATAAATTAGTGAATACTGAACCGTAAATATGTGATGTATGAGACCGATGATCACAATTATTACCCAAATAGGGTAGAAAGTATATTTATTCCAATAAGAAATAAAGAATTGCGTATCGACCCCGACTAGATGAAATGAATAGAAAAATGAAGTTCAGGCAAAAACATACAATTTAATAATGTATAATTGATAATACAATTTTTTTTTGTGTATTAACTGTAATGTCGATAGGTGACTTTAATAGCAGGAAATGGCTGATACGGTATACTCGGCTGGCGATTATACGGGAAATGCCGCAGGTGATTATCGCCAAACTCAATTACCGAACAGTGCCTAGGGTTGAATTATAAATAGTTAATCTCTCTTCGGATGAACTATCGGATATTGGTTATTACACCGCGGACAGTTGCATAACATATAGGGCACTTGCGTATACCGACGCCATGAAATTTCTTGTGCTCGAGTTCTTAGTATGGTAACCATGAGAAACGTAGCGAAGAGGGCATTTTTTATATTTTTGTCTAAATAATGTTATAATAATGTTGTAATCAACAGAATCAATAATAACATTAAGTATGCAATTTAACAAAAATGCAAGCTGATCCTGCAACTCAACATGACTTCGACATTTTTACACTTAACCAGTGAAAAAAGAAAATATGTGCACCGCAAGTTTGGAATTAGCGATGGTCACTTCGCAAAGGCGGAAAAATCATTTTCCGAAAGTAAAATTTTGATAAGCCTTAGCAGTAGGATTTTCGTACAATAATGATTTTGCGATAGCGATGTTTATGGGATGTTGTTCACTGTTTATGGATCACAACACTTTAATGTGAGAAATCGATTTATTTAACTCAGAGGTTCGTTTCTAAAATGGTTTACCGTTATATTGTTTTGTATAAGTATCTGATACTTGAGTAACCAATATACACACTGGTTGGACAATAAATCATATTGAAATGTGATTTTGAGCCAATACAAAGTATGTTCCGTGATTATCCCACGTTTTTAAACTTGTCAAAAAAGCTTCGGAATGGCTTTTTTATATTTTACATAATGTCATGTAATAGCCGTGTGAATTTTAGCTGCCTGTCTGCTAGCATCACCGTTTTAAAGAACTCGCATAAATAACAAGAGCCTCATTGACAGTGCAAGTCAGTTATATTCATGACGTTGGCGAAGTGTATCGGCAATAGAACACATCCTGATAAAATACAGTAATATCCGTGAATTTTTATTGAAAAATCAATCGTTGGACATTTTAATTCAGAAAACGATCCACTTATTGAAGAGAATCGTGTGATGTTTATATTTTAAGTCATTAAAAATTGTGTCACACTTTAATAAAAAAAAGAAATCAATAAATAGGGGCCGAAATTTTTTCCTTAAAAGGTTCAACGAGTGGAGAGAAAATGATTATGTGTTCAGTTTCTCTGATGCTGACGAAGATGATTCAGCCGATGATTGGCGTACTTGCCCAGGAAGGCAAACTAAAAATTTCGAAGATAATGGACAAAGAACAAAGAGCAAAGTTCGCAGTTTTCAGACATCCAACCCAGAGGACTTAATAAATGAGGCAGATTCATCATCCAGTTGTGATCACCATAATACAGTTTTATCTATTTTTATTCAAGCTAATGTTTTCTGTAAAATTTCCTACCTTCCCAACACTCATTGATCTCCAAGGATCGTGAAAAACAAGGCCAAGCGAAATGGGAAATCTGTCAGAGTGGCAGAACGACTAAAGATATCGATGTGGAGTTGTATTCGATTCTAGACCATTGAAAATATACAAACGAAATTCAAATAGACTCTAGATTAGGTCGGTAGCGAAAAACAGATTTTTTTCGGGAAAACCAGGGTTTTGCCCCACTGCCCCAGTAGAATTTAATGTGTTATTCAAGACGTTTCTAATAAAATACGTTTATATAGTAACACGTTTAAATTTAATCATTATATGTATAATATTTTTCAGTTTTTTTTTCATATATTTTCTTTTATTCAATTTTGATTGTCTTAGAAAGGGTGGCAAAATGGGGGCCTCCCCAGGTGACAAAAACTCTAAGTAAGCCACTGTAACCAACCATTTTCCGCAGTGGAAAATCTGTAATTGGGAGTTCGCAATGGTGACCCCCCTCCCTCACCAACCCCCAAAAAAAATTATTCATTGAAAAAAAAAAATCTAATCAAAGTAAATTGTGGGTAGAAGCAAGGTTGTTCCAAGACAAGTTAGGTCGCCATTTTGTCTTGGTCTCGCACGACCCCCTTCACCACTTGCCACGGCCGATGTAATTTTGATAAATATTTCCGGAGGATGTGAGCGTAGCCGTCTAATTGTTATCCCTGCTCATTTAGCCATCTCGGCTACTTCCGTCGCTTGTGGTACTTCAAAAACCGCCTTGCCGTCCGACGAAAACACTTCACACTCGCTCGACTTTTATAATTGTCCTGGTACATTTATGTAGCCAGTCATAAATTATTGCGGGAAAACGGAAACAAAAGATGAACAAAAAAAAATATTCCGGGAGGGCTCCATCGTTAGGCGTAATTACCTCATACATATTTGTATCCATCTCTTCTTGCCTCTATTTTTAATTGAATACATGCATGATATTACATGGTGGGCGGATGGCACGAAACCCCCCCCCTCTATCTCTCTCAGAGTACGTTCATGATTTATTTATGCGCGGTAGGCGAAAAATTATTAACAGAATGGCCGAGTGCCCACGGCACAGAGGAGGAACTGGCGCAGGGCACGAGCGTGCCACGAGCAGATAAACTATGCCAGACGATTCAAATGGCCAGACAACAGTCGGCGGTTTCTAAATTAAATAGTTTCCATGCATGAATCAGAAATAGTCTCAACTAGGCGACCACGGGCTGCCGTGATGGAGGGCATTCAAGCCAGGTGAATAACTGACTTGAATACCAGATCAGGAAAAACAGCTCTGACCCTTCTTTTCTCGCTGTCCCTATCGCTGGCAATATTTCACTTCCATAAATATTGAAGTACTTGCAATAACCTGATTAGCCCCGCTGACATAAACGCAAAATAACCACTACAAAATTCTCTAGACTAACTAACTTATTGGTCGGGTTCATCGAAACTACAATAGGAACTAAGATATACTCACTTGAAACTATGGCACTTACAAAAACGTGATCCGCTGAATCCGACTAACAAAAGCATAATAAAAACATAAAGGACTTATGTTGGATGGACGAGTAACCTAGAATTAACTACAATGGGCCTATTCGCGGGCATAAGGCGTTTCTGTTCCGATATACGAATCCTTACGACGATCACTACCGAATCACGCATGCTAAATGCTACGGTTGATCCTACACAAGTGAAGAGAAACTTCGAGTCAATGCAAGAATGAACACTTGGCCTCCACCCCACCAAACCACTCTGGGCCCCTCTCGGAAATCACACCCCTCCGTAAGTTATTTTTCTGCCAATTTTGACATTGTGGATAAAACTATTCTTGAGTAGTTGAAGTTATTTTCGGCATGCACTACGATGTGTGAGTGTACCTCACAAAATATTGTTTACGATTTTTCCCTTGTGTTGTAATGTTTTTAGAAATATATTATTATAGAAGTTCAGAAAATCAATAACCAGTAAAACTATTGTGAACATTGTCAGCATCAAAATATTATTTTATTTAGTCTACCGTTATTATTAATACTATGTATTTAGTATTACTAACTATTTGCACATATAGTTAATGTAATGGGCTAATTAGCTATACTATATGGTAATAAATTGAGTTATTTGATTGATAATAAGGAGAAGTTTTGTTTTCATTGCTTTGATAACATAACAGAAAATAAATAATAAAAATTTTAAAAGACATATGTCTACGAAAAGAAAAACTAATAGTCAATTTAAAGAAAGACGCATATTTTTTGTAAAATTTCCCAATAATAAAAATCAATCTTATATGTATATATTGGCAGATTTGGTCTGAATTTGGCTAATTGATAAAGATGCCAATTAGTTTTGGCTAAGAGAGAAAAGCAAGCAAATATTCCGAGATTTTCTTGTCAATATATAAACAAGAGATTGAATTTAAAAAAAAACAAATCAAAAATGATATATATCGTTAATTTCTCCACATATCGTTAATTTCAATTTAACGGAAGTTAATTGTTATTGTAATTTATAACTCTAGTAATCTAAATTATTTTATACTATAACTATTGCATTTTTTAATAACAAAAAAATAATGTAAAGTAATTGAAGACCATTAAGAACATATATCCAGGAATTTGTGCACGGTATGTTTTTTGAATAATTACTGAATCATTGCAGATAGTCTTGCCTTTTATCTATCTGTCTTGAAGCGTCAACTACGATTGTTTTTCTAAAACATTCAATCAGTACGAATTCTGGCTTATTCCAGACGGTAACCCAAAAAATATAATTTTGAGAACGAATATTATAATTATTTAATGTGCTCTAAGCAAGTTTTAATAAGTTTTTTCTGATAATATTTTAGTTAATTATAGTTTTTATCGTTGACAGTGTAATTTCAATGACAGTGAAGCAAAATAAAGTCAAGCATCTTTGATAAAAAATATCCATTAATTTCTACCTTCTATGTCCTTTATTCCGGTTGAATATATTTAGAAAGATGCAATTACCACTATTTCAAACTCGATAAAAATAAATTTGAATCAGTGAAATTTACAAAGCCATGCTTACCCGTATCCTGTTTTTGTACAGTACCTTAACTACTAAGCTTAACTTAAACTCAGAAAAATCCAAAAGCGATGCATAGTCGCTATAAAAATAGATAAGCTAATAGATTTTGTTGCAAGACTAAACATTGAAACACCAGCAGATTATATATCTCAACAAAAAATACAATTGGACGACATCATTAAAAATCTTAATAATCCATTGTTTAACGGATGGAGTGGTGGAGCCACCCAAGCCCACTTCATTGAATTAAAAAACCTTGATTCCAATGCTGAATCAATATGAAAAAGTCTTGACTATAATTTTTGTTGCACGACTAAAAATGGAATCACTACCTGATTATATCATGAAAAGTAACATTTTACGGCAATATTAAAGGCCCAACAACCCCATTCCTGACACATACCATGGAATTGGTTTGTGAATCCAAGAAAGTTTTTAGTTACAAAATTTACACTAATTTACTCCCTTAATATTTCTTTCATGTCCTGAGCGTCTGTGGCTCTCGCGCTCTTGTTCAGCCTCCGCTGGCTCTTATCCAGTGACGCGGCAGACGTAGGAGCGTGGGGGACTTCCCCAGACTCCCCTTCCTCTGGTGACAACCATGTGGACTTGGGGGCCTCTGGGCTGTTTGTATATATAGTATGAATAAGTGTTGTAAATTGGTAGGAATGAGATCACTTATCACGATTACTTACAGCCCAATCAATCAGGCTGATTGTAATTATATCATAAAAAAATAAATTCTTAACTTTCTACATGCATTTATTGATGTTGTACACATCACAATGTTTTCATTCGTATACTCTGGGATATGTATTGCTCGCCACGAAAATTTAATATAGAGTAATAATATCACTGGATAGAAATTTTCCAGGTGGAATTTGGCAAGGGGTAGGTATGTCCTAATGGTCATAACAAAGGGGTTGATCGACAGACAATAAACCTCTGGGTGGTCCGTCGAAGTATCGAAGAAGTTTTAGCCACGTCCCAACGCTTGGTTCTCTAAGGAGATGTTAAAAAATAATTTTTAACACAAAGAAATGAAAAGAAAACAGAGAAAATCCACCCTGGTAAGGCAGAGAGTGGGTCAAGGACGGCTACTTATAAGGGGTAGTATGAAGCAGCTCCTTCTCAATTTTTTCGGGGGAAACTCCAAACACTCTGACATAATTCAAAGATGGAGGCTCTTAGGACGCAGATTGGAGGATTGGGACATCCTGTATTGAGGCACCCACATCAAATGAAGACATCACTGTAATTTGCTAAGAATCATTTCTAATAATTATTGAATAAGATAAATATAATATATTTCATCATATGAATTCATGTTAGTTTTTATTTTATTAAATACTATAAAACATCTGAATAAAACATATCTTTCCGTTGAACACCATATCAAATTATTAATATAAATTACTTTGGGTAAGAAACAATTGGGACACTATCAAATTTAATTAATTTTTTTTATTAAATACAAGTATAAAATATAAGTATGTTTGAGTAATTAAATGCCATAGAGGCGGGGGTCTGAGGGTAAGTAATGTAGGTACAAAAAGGGTATATGTATTCGTAGAAAGGATTTATATATATTCTATTTATATATATCCTTACATTTTATTTATTTAGATACAGTTAAATATATCAGATACATCAATATATTGGTATTAATTAAAGTTTCCAGAATAAAATTAAACCATCATTAGTAAATGTAAGTCTGTAAAATCTTATTTTGCAACTAACCAGGGAGAAAAAACAACAACTTTTCTTTATTATTATGTGAATACAAAAATTATAATAAATTTGATTTTTAAATTGAATAAAGATAAATAATAAATTGTGAGACTACTGATCCAAGGATCACGTAGTAATGCTGTGTCTGATAATTTTGGAGCATAAAACTTATTGTGTGCAAAATGGGTGAAATTGAGACTGAAAAGTCAATGTTATACCAAAACCTAAATTCTAATTACCGTATACCACCGCAGTTACCTAACTCTGTACAGGTTAATCGCAATGGTTTTTTTTCCCCCATTTTATTCAGTGTTAAAAAACAGGAAACACAAGAGCCCGCACAACAGTTGTTAATTTGAGCGTAGCTCCGGGTCAGATTGGAAAACGGAAAAAAAAGAGGTATAGATTTTTTTTTTATTCTTTCTCATCCCGAACCCTCCTCGACTTGGAGAATAATTAGGAATAAATCTCGGCCGAGGAGGCGATAAGAAAAAAAAAAAAAATATAAATAACAAAAAGCCGACCGAAAGGAGGACCACTATAAATTGTGACGGTTTTTCATTAGTTGTCGGTAACGGCTTTGTAGCAGTTGGCGCCGCCCAGTGACAATCCTCGAGGCTCGCAGAGGACAAAGATTGATGGTCTGCGCAGGTAGGTTTGCTTTAGCCGATTTTCGACGGACCCAGTTTTGCAAGACCGACTCCACTTAAGTTGTCTTTAAATCATCCTAACTGCCGATTTTTGGCAGTCGTAACACCATCAAGCAAATCGTTAAGCCATCCAGGCCAAAATGCATTCAGCCTCCTCCAAAATCATTTTCCACGTAAGACAAACCCTCCAACTTTCCAAAGAATCGTTAGCATGGAATACTACCATTAAAAATTAAATCTGAAACACTAACAACTAACCTATTAAATAGACTTACAAGTTATTAAAGATCTATCATTTTAAGTGCACATTCACCCTGGACCTGTACTAGTTTCTTAAACTTCAGAGAATACGGAATGAATTCGTGATAATAATAACAAATTCACCTTGGAATGGTAGTACTTCTCCCCTCTACATGATACTACTAGAAGGTTTCTTGAAAGTTGTATGACTAACAACAACAATTTAATAAAAAGTCTTGTGGATAATATTTCAACTAGAAAGACATTCATTTTTAATCTTAAGGACTCCAACGTATAAATAAATGGATATTCTAATTTTTTCGTACTCATTGAATTTTATTTTTAGTTTAGAGGCGCCATGCTGTCTGACAACTATATTCAATTAGCCCATGTACAACAAATGAAATAAATAAATTCTACTCTCTCAAAAAAAGCTATATGCTTTATTATTCACGTAAATTAAAGTACGCAAAGTCGTATCCCTTACTTTCAGCTTCAATCCATCTCGTATATGGATCTAATGTAGCCATGCATAATTCGTCGATATGTCGTCCGTGAATAAATTTACTCTCAGCTGATCCCAACGAGTATATTGATTAAAATCTAGATACAAGACTAACAACCAACCCATTAAATAGACTTACAAGATATTAATGATTTATCATTTCAGTTCATCAGTTATTAAACATATCTTGTAGAGATTTAAATCAGTTAAAAAATTAAATTAAAATCTTGTGTTAAGTCACATAAGGATTTCGATATAGCAGCAAAAAAAAAAAAGTTATGGAAAAAAATTTAATCTTTAAGTCTGGGGGACAGTGAAGTAATAAAACATCAAGCACATCCTATGTTTTCAATACCAAGTACTTACAGCAATAGTAAACGCCCCTTAAAACTTTTAAGATTCTTTACCAAACTATCTACACATCTTAACCCCACTTCAAGATCGCAACTCTTAAGATTGAAGCGGAAGTGGCCTTGAGATATATTATGAAGCCGTTACTGGGAATCGTGTGAGCGTCTGTGGTACTCACACACGTTCTCAGTCTATTAAGCTACTATCTAGGTTTAATATGGCGTGAGGGATTTCCCCAATCCCTGCTTCCTTTTCCATTGCCCTGAAGGGTGGGCTCGGGAGGTGACAGGTGATCTTAGGGGATTCCTGAGCTTTACACATATGCCCACATTGTATGTATGTACATTGTAAATGCAGTATGAATGAAATAGTGAATGTAATATTGTATATATCGTACGGCTGCGATCATTTATCACAATTAGCTATTAGGGCAAGCTGCAATTTGTTGAAAAATAACAAAAGTGTGAAGAAAATCATTTTCGCAACAGTAATGAAACCATTGAATTGTCTGATGTATCACAGTTGATTTTATTCTTTTTTATCAGGTGCCACATATAAATAACATACCATTATTTGCTTTAATATTCTGCCTCCGTTTTCTTTCTAAAGTTCATTCGGTTAAAATCTTAGTCACCGTCAAACAACAAACCTCTGCTTTCCACAATGCAGCAGCCTTTCAGTCTAGTTCATCGCAGTGTTTTCACTTTGCTAGTCATAGCAGTTAACTGTGCAGCGAAACTGAAAGTGTGTGGACCACTTAAAGGAAGTTAAAGACCAGAATACCTCATGCTGAAAGTATGTCCTTCAAAAATGTTGGTGACTAATTTCAATCTCAAGAATTCAAACAAAACACATTTATGAGAAACAATTACAACCTGACGTCCAGCACTTGTTGACTCATCTGCGGTTCACACGGGCCAGATACCAGTGAATTAGTCTGAGCTAATCTAGCCAATTTAAATTAAATGTACGACCGCTTGATTTCAAATATGTGAATACATGGTCACATCATGAACCTTCAGAATCGAGTGATTTACCAATAAGATTGAGGTCATTGGCATATTCTGTTTACTAATACTTTCCATTTTGGGGAATTGGAATGCAGGTTTTACGTACAACTGAATCTCACCAATTATACAATGTATAAAGAATATTAAAAACCACCCCACCCTTGAGCGGAAGTAAATTTTATTAAAGATTGTTTAACAAAATCCAACAACAAAATGGATTCTTTAGATTAGATTACGTTATTTATTTGGGTATGGAAGGTGGTATGAGGAATAGGTTGTCTACAGGCCGGCAGAAGTTTATTTTCGGTTTTTAAAACGAGAAATTGCTTTTTTTTACTGATATGAAAAAAATAAATATGGCAATTCTAAATAAGAAATTTTTAAAGTTGTTGGTCCCACTATTGTTTATAATAATTAATAGTAACCAGCCAAAGTAAAAAAATGTTGACATCGCACTCCAACCCCATTATCTAGTGGGTGCTCTACCAAGTGAGCAATTTCACCACCTAATAGACTTGAGGAATGCCCCGGGTTTGAGCCGAAAATTATTTCGTAGGCTGTTGATCATGGATATTATAGTTTAGGATTAAATTCATGCCTGTAACTGCGATTAATGCCCCCTGCTCAGTCGGCATTACCGTATTTTGTATTATTTATTTTTATTATTATATAATTAACTGAGGTTTGAATTCCTAAGAAGTAATCCAATAGTTCATCCTTAACGCCCTTACGCTCTTCCGGTGTCCGTAGGATGGGCGATATCGTAGACATCCTGGGTATATGGGAGCAACTCTGGTTTGCTCTGAGGTACTTTACCATGTAAGGGTTGTACTGATCTATATACATTAGGTGGTCAAACATCAGACCATACACTATCTAATATATATAATAATGATACAAACAGCAGATTTGATAACGTAATAGTCTTTACGCCGAAATAACGTAATCCATTCCAGACATCTGTTCACTTTAGCACTGTTTCTATCAAAATATCTTCTACCAGCTGGTTCTCGGAAACCTCACGGAATACCCAGATTCGATACTCCAGGTGGTTAGTAGAAGATTCCGGAGCGGGGAGACACGGATGAGAGGAACTGCAGAACTATTAAGGGGGCGGGTAAGGAGACCTGGCGTGACAAGGGTAACCGATCATTGGCCGATGAAATATCGGATCGTCCCCGCACAAGACAGAGGGACTCCGGCCCGCCTGCACTGGCGAGGGGACAGGCTTAATTGGAGGAGTAGATTAGAGTAAGATGGTTATGGATGACCACTATATATCAGTGGATGTCTCGGTGCCGAACCACCCTCCTGATCTGATTCCGATGATGTATGGGCCTTGGGGTACCGGCTCATCCTTTCCCACGGGGCCTCAGGTCTGCGGTACACTCATCGACGACTCACCTATTGCCATATTGGCACTTTTTCCATCTGTGGAACGACATATGACAATAAAGTAAGTCGGTAAAATGACCCAGCGACGACAATTGGACAACATGTAAGGGACACAGGGAAAGGTTTTATTTTCAGGAACGGTGATATCACTTATGTTCTACAATATCCGAAAAAAATCAAGTTAAGTATGATGCAACACATCACAAACACTGTTCGTATTTAATGATAGAGCTTTTCGCACCTGGGCCGTCCCAAAGTTTCCAACCTATGTAAGCAAATCAAAATCAAAAGTGGTTATTAAAATGACTAACATAAACCACTCATTTATTTTGTTTAAACAGATACTAATGATGAAATTTTCTTGATTTACGTCTACTTTTGATATTGCAAAAATTCTCTTGTAACAAGTGGCCCTTTAAATATTACATTCTTTCGCAGTTCTAATTTTTTCCACCAGTGTTTTCTTTTTACACTGATTAGTGTGAAAATATCGATGTCAAACCAAGCCACCGGGGCCAGAATGCATTTTGCTTAAATTTTTATATAATTTAGATATAAATACAAAAAAATGTGGCCCAAAATGTATGTACCACCTGAAATGGACCGCCCAATCACCCCCTCCCTTCCGTTAGGTACGCTTATGTGACAGTTTTAGTGACTTTTTGTAGTTATAATCTAATAAAGGAGTGAATAATTTTATGAGTCATAAAGATGTCAAGACCGTCAATTCGACACCCTACTTAAAGTGATTGGATGATATTTTTTAGTAAATATTAACAGTTGATCACTATTATTTTTTCAAGGTGTTGCTTTTTAATTTTTTATTAAGGGTTTCAGTTTTCTTATAAATAAATTATTATTTACAACAGGTGAAACCTAACTCGATAGGATAGAAAAATATTATTAAATTTTAACTATATAATTAATTATAGACCCTTCACTATTTTTCTTTCTCAAGGCCCCTTTTATTATAATCATCATTCCAGCATCAAATGGAACAACCATTCAAAATGGCATGCCTCTAAACAATAACAGTTAACTTTATTACTTTAAACTGATAACTCACCGTTAATGACTGTTTGATATTATAATATAAAGAAGAAAGATACTGGTAGCTCTAACTAACATCGAGTACTCGCTTATCCGATGGCAGGTCCGTTTGTAGCTCGACAGGTTTTCATAAAACCTGGTTTCTTTGGAATCGCAAACGGCACTAAACACATAATACGCAATTTATTCATTGTTAATCAAGATAGAAATTTAATTTTAATGCCAAGCAGTTAACCGATTAATGACCCTTTGCCATATTTGATAGAGACGTCTATATTTCTATTGCCTCCATAATATCGACTACGAATGTAAAATTTCGGCTTTTTCTGGGGTTTTTTTTTGGCACTAAATGAGCTTTCATAGCTTATTTCCACCAGATATGTCCAAGTGGATACCTGAAGTTTAGTCATTGCATTCGGGACAGCCTGAATACATATGCACATGTAACCGTCACAATGATTGTATACCTTGTAAGTCCCAACGATCTCATTTGAATCATACTCTAAGGATCATTTGTTAGGTTTTCTTGTGTAATGGTCTTCAGATGGATATTCAAAGGTAGATATTTTGAAGATTCTACAGCTTGAGTTTTTAATAAGGCTTTTCAAAAATGAAGGCTGAAGGAGCTCATTTTAACCATTCTTTCGGGACATATTGCATACAATTTCTACTAATCAATGCCGTTATAATATAAATCACAGCTAATGATAAGTTTGGATGCGTTGCATTACCATACTGTGATAAGACTGTGACAAGCTGTTGTATTATTACCGTGAATAAAGAAATACGAAATGAGAGATATGCCGTGCCGTGGGACTGATGGCGTAAAGACACAGGGATCGTGACTCGTTATCTCCCAAGACTTTCTTCCATGGTGAATTAATTATTGAGTTGACTTGAGCAACGGGGAAGCAGTAACTTACCGAATACGATTTCGGTTTGGACAAGTGGTGGTACAAACAACAAAGCCCATTTGAAATGCCACCTCTTCCTCCTACTTCCCGTAGCCTCTTATTTCAAAGTTGAAGTTCTAATCTAAATGTAAACAACGTAGCAGCAGGGTACATTACTTCAGGCCGTCGAACTACCGGGTCCCATAACTTTGGACTTATGCATTGCTTGTATTAGCTGGCAGTCAAAATGGACTTTTAATATTTATGTACATTTATTCTGACCACCAAATAATCATGCACAACATATTGCTAACTAATAACAAACGAGAGCTTCTTCCAATTGTTGAAGAAGTTTTCTGAATACAAAATCAAATTCCTTCCATGTGTATATTTATGCAGCCTCGATTAATTATTATTATTTATTTTTTTACAGTAAAAACAATCTTCATTGTGATAAAATTACAATCTGCCTTATTGGGCAATAAGTAATTGTGATCAATGTTCTCATTCATACCGTATTTTAAATTCTTCATTTACTCGCTCATTCATAATGTATTTACAAACACCCCAGAGAGATCACTAATCCACATGGTTATCACCTCCCTCGCATACGAAAGAGGAATTAGAGTCTTGGAAAGTCCCCCACGCTCCTCCGTCATCCGCGTCACTGGATAAAAGCCAGCGGAGGATGACCAAGAGCGCGAGAGCCACAGACGCTCAGGACATGATTGGAGAAACATCAAAATCGCAGGCCAGGAGGCCACTGCTACTTCAGTCTCGGAGGAGGATTATATGGATGAGTGGCGCAGTGTAATCACTGTGATGGGGGATTAGGGTGGTTGGATTGGTTTCGATGGAATTTGACAAGCTCATCCCTTCAAGTTAAAGAATATAGGGTTATATTAAGATCGTTATGAAGGTTTTTGTTGCTGACGTAATAAGGGCATTAACTATTGTCCTCATGACGTTTCATTGAAGGAATTGGATACGCTTGATGTTCGACTTTTTTGCTGTCCCCCGTAGCTCTATTGCATATGTCCACATTGGCTTTAGTATAACTTTGTAAATTAGTAATTTATTTTCTATTTTGAGATAGGATGTCATTCGAAACAGTCTGTACAGTTGTCCGAAGCGTCTGTTTAGTTCTTGTCTTTTTATTCTCGTGTGTGGGTTCCATGTCAGCCTTCTGTCGAGATGGAAGCCTAAATATCGTAATGTCTCAGATAAGGTATAGAATTAAAAAAAAACTAATGGGCAGGACTTCCACATAGAGTAAAAGTAATGCGGGACACATTTTTCTTCAGAATTAATTATTAAAGAGAACATTTTAAATTCTGAATTAATTGAACTAACCAGAATCGATTGTGGATTTGCCCAACGTTAGAGATCACAAAAGTTTTGTTAAAAACATTTTGAAAAACTGCAATTTTTTTATGAATAGCTAAAAAACTACAAGAAATTAACTAATAAATAATGAACAAATAAGGCAATTAAAATATTTTTTCTTTCAAAAGTTGCTTGGATAGTTCGTCTATTACAAATTCCTCAGTCTTGACTAGAGAAAATTTCCCATTCTTTAGGCCAAATTCAAATATAGATATTGCAGTGATATTTTTATGATCAAATCGAATTGGTTTAATAGAACTAGACTGATTTTAAGGGAGCGAGTTTTCTGTTGATATCAACTGTACCTGGTCAGGTACCAAGTGGTCACACCTTCGACCTTTTGGATGAACCACGTTTATTATGGTGGGGATATGTACGCAGTAAGTAGCACATTTTTGAAGCAATGACAGAGTTATTAAGTATGTGCTGGTTGCGTTTAATTTGGCAACATAAAATAAAAACGA
This sequence comes from Acanthosoma haemorrhoidale, assembly GCA_930367205.1. NCBI lineage: Eukaryota > Metazoa > Arthropoda > Insecta > Hemiptera > Acanthosomatidae > Acanthosoma > Acanthosoma haemorrhoidale. Next base: position 78,904,125 of record OV884015.1, on the reverse strand, counting down.
TGCAATAATAAAACATTAAGTGGTTGTAAAATTACTTCGTTTCGCTCTGTGCCTGATCCTCTAGCTCAATCTTCTATCTTTGGTAATCATTGTGTAAAAAGGATTTTCAGGAAACATGGATGTGAGTATCAAGGAAGGATAAGATGCTTCTGATGTAAAAACACCACACTCTAATAAAAAACTGGAATCTAGCTTATTATACTGATAGTGTTGCTTGAACAAATGGGTGAATAACTCGATCTAGTTTTGTTATTTATTATAAGTAATTACCATGTGGATTTGGGAGGCCTCTGGGCTGTTTGCAAATATTTACTGTATAAATGAGCGAGTGAATGAAAATTGTAAATATGGTATGAATGAGAACATTTGTCACAATTACTTATTGCCTAATAAGGCAAATTGTAAATTTAGAACAATAAAGGAGTTTCAATATAATATAAGTAATTATCAATTCGGATAATTAATTTTACAACGTCTAACTTCAATATTGTTGCATCGTTTTTATTTTATGTTGCCAAATTAACTACTCAACTACCACATATGGGAATGATCAGAGTTTTTGTTGAACCATGCTAATTTCGGTGCCATTTAATGTTAAATGACTTCAGTTAAAAAAACTTCCATGCCAGAATTAAGCAGTAATGAAACTATAAATTATTTCGATTTTTTTCACTAAGAATTTCAGATTATCTACTAATTATATTGGGAAGTCCAGTACCCTAAGTTTATCGAAGTGGCTGAGCATACCTCCTCTACATAATAAAAGTAAAAAGTAATGAAACGTGAAGTATTTTTTGGGCCGGATTCAACAGTCAAGGAAGATCACTCACTCAATCCGTTTTCCAGACTTAAAAGTTGATTTTTAGTCATTTTATTCAGTTTGGCAAAGTCTAAATGTTTTGTCCTACTCATGTGCGGGCTAGGCAAAGTATAGTTAAGAGTCAATTTCATCAGAAAATCCCATTTTTGTGTTATGAAAAACACGGAATTGTTCCCTGGTCGTTGCATATATGTAACTAACTAGTTCAGGAATTATATTATTAACTAATCGGTGGTATTTTTTAACTTTAATTTATTAAAGAATGCTTCCATATTTTAAATTAAAATAAGTAAATTATGATAGCCCTTGATGAGGTAGGACCAACCAAAGGTTGTGTAACCATTGTTGGTGGCTGAGGTTTAGAGTGACAAACTTTCAACTAGATTTTCTTAATCAGATTTGCTACTTTTTTATTCAAGTGGCTACTCATTTCTCCTCATGAGGCTGAGCTAACCCCGACCAGACCCATCTCCCAAAGAAAATCTTTGTGGAAGCCAGAGATCGAGCCCGAATACCCGCAGTTGGAAATCAGCATACATGACCACTAGACTACAGGGACAGTTCATTTTTTGATTTATATCTAATGTAAACATCTGCGTGACTCCAGTAAATATAATTTACCGTAGTATTAATATAATTATGTATAATTCGTAGATGGAACTTAAAAAATGGCCTGGTCATTCACTGAACCCTAGGAGTAAATGTTTTAATTCAGAAATGTTGGTTATAGGATCTGGCTTGGCCGTGCTCACTGTAAATTCGACGTTTTCTTAATTTCAAACATCTGTTTAAATATATTCACAAGGACACAGAAGAAAATTTCTAGTGGGTAGTGAGGAAGCATTTTTTTTTCTAGTCGCGGCTCTATTAATAGAAGTGGGTGTCTCGATAGGAGAACACAACTTAAAAACACTTAATAAGAGTACATAAAGGCCTAGAACCACAATTAAAAAAAAATCTACGAATTAACTTCAATTAGTGCAGGTAATTTCAAGTCATTATAACATTGCTTTTACCTTTCCAATGGCCTTTGCCAAGTATAATTAAAATTATGTGCATAGGTAACGATTTGTGTTCACGGCTGTTGTACGTAGAAATTTCTTATCCCTATAATTTATTGTAATATATTTATTGAAGGTAGGTGAGTCTAGAATGAGGACATTAAAATTAACAACCAAAAGGATTGCAGTCAACTACTTAATTTTTTTCAAGTTCCTAAATGTTGAAAAGAGATATTTTAAGAAAAAGGTACGGTCTCGTAAGGGAAGAATTAGGGTGACGACGAATCACAAACGTCAAACATGGAAAATTTCTCCATCGACAAGGGAACTGGTATCGTATAGTACTAATTACTAATAAAGAAAACAACAACACCAACATACTTATCCCCTGTCTAATAAACATAATAACATATTTAATTTTTTTTTGGAATTCATCAAAACAATAAAAAGTTTGTATACTCTTGTATCTTAACATCAACTTGGGAACGTTTGATCAACCAGGAAGGTGTTCGGAGTTATATGAATGTATTCACAGGAGAGTATTTCTGGTGAGTTAGTAGCCAGTACCAGTACTTTGAAAACCGTGCTGCACAGCTGCTGGACAAAACATAATATTATAGATTGGAAAATCCCAAACTCACAAATACAAAGCAGACTTTGTTTTACTAGTTGTTTGAAAGATGGTCAAATGAAAACTTTTATGGGCACCTTTTTCTTCTTAGGTGATTTTCTACATTTTGGGGTGACTGGACCTGGGCACGGTGCTACGCAGTTCTGACCTGTTTTTGCACTAGACAACCGTGTTCGCAGAGGGTCAGTGCAAAAAAAAAATTAATTGTTGCCGAACGGGGCCTTTTCACATCGGTCAAACGATCCTTCAAGGGCTTACTGAGGAAAGACCAGGCCCTTTAAGGGACCACTTCACCTCCCATGTATCCCTCATTGCCGAAGACTATACTTACTAACTATTCTTATGAAGAATAATTAATTACAGAATAAGTATGAAGTAATGATCATTCAATAGCCTGTAATGAGTTTTTTGTAGAACTGATTCAAACAATCTAAAGTTTCGAATGTGCATTGCAAACAAAACACCTATTAGTAAGCTCACCAGTATTCAATGGCAGGAAGTACAAGTGAAAATATTAAACATGAAAATAAATAATCTTATTTTGTAAATCAAAGCACAGCAGCTGCTTGAAATTTAAAAGTAAAATAAATTCAAAAGTACAAAAAAAGTGAATAGATTGTCCAAATAGCCTCTAGCCGTTCTAACAATATGCAAACTTTCCTTAGAAATGAGGCTTTTAGAAAATATCATACTATTGCAAAAATACTAAATGACAAACTATGTCAGGCAAACTGCAGTCAAGGAAGTGGAAATCGTCCATTTGTCAAAAAAAAAAATACTTGCCGGAACGTCGTTACCAATTCAACATTAACAGTCACATTTCAAAATATGTATGTCAAAATTTGGCGAATACAGCATTGACAAGTTAGCGATGCGGTTCGGTATCAAGGATTCAATGTAGGCTACGAAAATGATGTGTACCATGTAAAAAACATTAGATTATAACCACCAAAAAGAGTAAAAGCTTAAACAACAAATAGTAACCTGATCGCTGAACAATGCAATTATTAACTCAATCTCTTAAAGATTAGTTTTTGGCTATACTTGTCGAAACAAAAAGAAATCATAGTGGACACATCGTATCTGTGGAAAGAGGAGTCAAAAGTAAGAAATTTTTAACTAACAGAAAAAAATAAGCTGATTGTTTAGGCCAAAATTGCCAAAACAGGAAAGTGACCTTGTTAAATAGGATTGGTGCTCGATCAGGATAACCCGATTCTTTCCCTAACTGGACGTATGGATTAATAAAGAAATAGTTCAGTGTAATTGAGTAATTGAGAAGAATCAAACAAATGTAAAGTAAAAAATAGAATCTACCCATAAATATTAATAGATACATATAAATCTCGTGGTATACGTCCTATTAAATAAGATTTACAATAATAATCGTTTGTTAAAAACGTTCCATGCCGGTTTTATGACAGTATTCTAGCTATTTACGGCGCTTTTCCATTTGTTTAAAGGGTGATTCCCAGTAGTCAGGATAGCAAAAAACATACCAGAGAGTTTTTAAAATAATATAAATCTCTGGATATTGTGCTTTTCAAACTTCTAACTAGATTATTTTCCAGGGCAGTCCTCCACGTTGCAGATGAATAGTTCAGAGCCTTAACCCTAACCCCTGTAATGGAGGATAAAAATATATTGAAAAATGGTCACCCATAGAGAAAATATTTGACTAGTGTTCATTCACTTCTATTTATACAATAGAAAAAATGAGTTTGAAATGTGGACTACTAAGGACTAGACTCAGGTTCGATTTCCGGTTTTTTTCTTTTTGGTGTGACCAGATCGGGGATCACTCTACCCCTTAAGGGTAAATGAATAGCTACTTGAATAAAAGGTAACTAAGGTTAAATGGTTACCACCTGGTGCCTACCAGAACTAGCTCTTAAGCGCCACCTACCAACTAGTGGCAACCTCAATCGGTCTTGCCTCTTTATAAGATGAATAAATTATAAAAAAAACATAATGAATTATGTATGTTAGCTTTTCTGTAGTTTCAGTAAGAGAAATTGCCCCTTATAAGCTTGCAGGAAAATATGTCAAATTCTGAAATTCTGAATTTCCCTCGTGGCTAAGAAACAACCTCAGATAAGATTTTTTTCTCAAAAAATCCATAATAATATTGTCTTTCACATTAACTATTACCCGGTAAATAAATAGTAAATTGGTAACAATAAAAAAAATTGCAGATTATTGTAAAACATAGATTTGTTTATATTAAGGTAGGGTTCCATAGCCTATAGTATACGAGGGTGGTCTGAAAAGTTTCCGAGTATGAAGATAGCAGCAGTCGTAAATAAAAACTAGTGAATTTCGTTGTTCATCCGTTGACAGTTACTCACCAAAGTTTCAGCCATTTTGGACGCGCAGTTGTTGTGTAACAGTCGTTTGAGTGAGTCGATGTGAGTGTTTTTTATGAAAATGGACAAAATCGACTATCGAGCTGTCATTAAATATTTGTTTTTGAAAGGCAATACGCCTACGCAAATCAAAGATGAGTTGGATTCTGTGTATGGGGGGACTCTGCACCATCATTTACCACAGTGAAATTTTGGGCAGCTGAATTTAAACGTGGTCGTAAGAGCTTGGGAGACGAAGAACGTTCGGGACGTCCCAAAACTGCAACTACCGACGAAAACATCGCCAAAGTTCACCAAATGGTGCTAGACGACCGCCGAATTAAAGTGAGAGAGATAGCAGAGGTTATGAACATGTCGTAATTTGTACTACCTAGCAAATCATGGTAATAATATGACTGCTAGGGCATGCGTGTAAATATTGCATGGTGATTGGAAAAGGAGTTTAATCAAATTGGGGTGAGGCAGTAATTTTACTACCAGAAAGACAAAACCTTTAAGATATGGCAAATAAAACTAAAATATGGCCTCTCCATATACCGTCAAGACCCTTGCCACACACCAGAAAATAGACCTATTGGAAATAAACTGACAAATGTTCAATTGGAAATCGTTGAAGGCAACGGACTAATATATTTTATGATCATCATGGCACAACCTTAAGCAACCAAAAAATGTAGGATAAAATTACTCAGTAAAGTGAGCTATACGCCTTTTTGATTAATCAATTTAACCAATGAGAATTTTTCATAAATCTTCTAAACTTGTTTTATCAGTTACCATTACATATTTAATTCACTTCTTAGTGATTTGTAGATATTCCACTATAATAAAAATTAGTACCGGATTGTGGAATGGTATAATTATAAAACAGTTTTATTGTCTTTCCACAACTTATTTTTTTAGGGCTTTCGACAGCTCTAAGCTGTCATCATTTTCTGTCATTTCTACAATAAAATAAAAACTTTTACATGCTCATATAGAGATAAACTAATAACTGTTATTATACGTAACAATGGTTACTTATTTCAAAGTTGTCCTTCTATTCTACTACAGTTAAAAATTCATATGTTAAAAATTGTGAATAAGTTGTCATAAAATTATAAAAAACTTACTAAAAACACAAATATATACCAATCCTACGGCTATCCTAATTGGTTTTAAACCTCAATTAAAACACTAGTATATATTTTTACCTATTTAACTAAGGTACTTCACCCACGCTCCTCACTTTACGAATAGCTTTGTCCAGGAGGCTGGGAGGGGGCGGGTTTCTTAGCATTCGCGTGTTTGCTATTTCTTCCTATTTATTGATAATATTCAACCTTAGGGATCCAATTCTATTTCAATATTTTTCAGGCTATTAATTAATCTTTTATCGTTTGTATGGTGTAGTAATGCAGCTTTATAAGTTACTGAAAGACAATAAAACTGTTTTATAAGATATTCCACTGTATAGCATGCTTTTAGAAGAGATATCTCCCGGCGAGAAGGGCGGGCGGGGCGGCCGCACAAAGAGACGGCGGAGGACAGCCAGAAATCGTGACCAGTCCCACATCCTTGAGGATGAATTGATTAGAAGGAGCTCGGATCTGGCGGTAGGAGGGGGGCTCTACACCGCTCCTGTGGCACTACCACTGCTGCCATAATCACCGGTTCCCTCCCTCCGGCGAGTCTCTGGACGTCCGGGGTCCTCATCCCTGCGGGGGTACACGGCCATCTTGACCGCTCTGTCGTTTCCATCTCTCGCCCGGAGAACTGCATAAGTCGCATAACGATGCTGTGGCTTAGCTGCGTCGAGAGGAGCATAAAATAAACCTAAGGTATGGGCAGAAAATGTTCTTTCTTCAAGATACTGGTTGCTGAGTTCCCCAAGCCTTAATTCTGTAAAAATAATGAAATAAATAAATGAAAACACATACCTCAGCTATAAAACAAAAGGAATATAATAAAATATATATATATATATGCTAAAGTGCGGGAGATAGGGCTGTTCCTTTAAGCAGTAGGCAATTAAGCTTTCTGTAGACGTTACATCATAAAATGTATATATAACTTGAAAATTGAAGAGAATATGAACAGACCTATATACAAACCTTGCATTCTGATACGGTTGATACAAAACGGAAAAAATAAAACTAAGCACACGTGCGATCCAATTTGCTTATATTGGGTGAGGTAATTGACAAGTTGGCCAATGTTGCCAACAGATTGGTCACAACGTTTGACACAACAAACAGGCGTAGGGCGAAACTTTATTTTGAGGCATCTTTTCCCACGGTAAATCACATCATCACCATTAAATCCCACGTCACATCAAAAGAATGGATAGGATTTTTCCTCAGGCAGAAACAATCACAAGATATAATCCCTCTCCTTCACCTTTTCCCCCTATTCCAACACCTGACACCCCCCCACCACTGGCAAGATGGCACTCTCTAGATCTGGGAAAACAGACCAAATGGTGGACATTACGGCCCTTGGCCAACCAACAAGTCTCTGACGGGCACCCATCACTGCTATCCAACTGAATGAGCTTGCACTACATGCCCAGAGAGACTCTAGGCTCAGCCTTCAGTGGACTCTCACCACTGCACCGCAACATTTCCACCTCTACCGAGGCTTCCCACACTCCTTAATTCCCTCACTCCACCTTCAAACAGGTACTCCTAGTAAAAGGATCCACTCACCACGAATAAATTCCTTTATTTTTCCCTTATCCATAATCTTAAAAATTTGCTAAGGGGGAAAAAAAATCTTTAAATAGGTCCTTTCCAGCACGAGGATTCACTCATCTCACATAATTCCCATTTATTTTTCCTTATTCCTAATTTTTAAATTTTGACAGCTTTGAAAAAATAAATAAATATTTGTGTAATATAACATGTTCAGAAAATCATCATTGTATTTTTGTAAATGTGCAAATCCCAATGTGAAATAATTATAAATTGTATAATATGTGGCCAAGCTACAGGACATATATTGAATATGTGACCTTTTGTAAATAGATTCGTTTATGTAGAATCTATGTTGAATTCTTTAATATTTTAATAACAAGGGGATATGAAAAAAACATATTTCTTCTATAACCTCTAAGGAGAGTAGATATGTATTTAAAATGTGACTTCATTTCAGGTAGGTAAAAGTAGCCGACCTGCACCCGTTGCTTGGTGTTGGCGACTTCATCCGCCTGAGACACATCAAGCTTTTTGACTTGTCTCAGCAACCCAGTATTAAATACTATGACCCCACCACCCTCCCTGCATCGATGGCCACAGGGGGTCTGTGATAACTAGGTTAAGTTAGTTTTAAGTTGGAATTAGTCAAAATCATCCGTAAGGTGAGCCCCATTATCTTTTGACTTCTCAAATACAATGTACTATGAGTAGTTAAGAAGACGATTCTCAGGTCCAGTAAACATCTTAAAATAACAGCAACATTTAATCAGAATACTTGCTTATATTTGAAATAGTTTATCTACATAACAACACTTTATCTAACTTAGCAAATATTAGAATAGATGATATGTTAGGGCTCAGGGAAACCTGGAACCTGGAAAGCTGCAAAGTTCTCTACAGGTCTCCAAAATGCCGACATTCCTGACATGACAGTGGCTTCCACATATTAAGAATAATTTAAGAAAAAATATTAGAGAAATGACAGCCTGACTACTGTTCAACACAAGTCAATGAACTCCGGGAAATGAATTTTATAGTAGAGACATGGAACTTACCATTTAGAAATAATAGAAACAAATAAATTTAATTTAAATTAGAAGAGGGACACTTCTGACGCTTACACGTATTATTATTACAAAACAAGAACCTTCTCAACACAAGTTGTTTAACGCACCACTGCCTGTTAATGTGCCCAAAGAATAGAAACAGTTTTAGCAAGAATGGATATATATACATATTACAATACCATGCTGTATCTGTTATTAGTAATATAGATAATATTCGTAGCTGAATGATCGCTGTACCATCGTGTAACCGGTGTATAGCAGATACTTTTGCTATAACTTATCATACAGAAAGTCACAGCACCCCAGCCACACCGGTCTGGTAGGACGGCTATGTATGATCATTTTATGGACACGAGGACTGATCCGAGAATGTGGGTAAAACCATGATGTTTACCAATTCATGCACCAGCACAGGCCAATGGATTCGTTATTTAGACGTATTGTTACGATATTTGAAAACACTATCATAAATGGTAACACCATGTTATTAAAATTTAAAATGGTAATGTAAAATATGGGATATTTATATATAAAGCCTTCTATAAAAAAAAATTTTACTTTTTCATATAGTGTTACTTCAAAATACAGTTGTTTCGTTTTAGACTATTGACTCGTTTGAATATTACATTATTTTTGTTTCACTAGATTACAAAAGACTTATAAATTATTTATAAATACAATGTGTGTTGATAAAGGTTTCATTTAGATTTTTTGGAATATTGGAAAATTTAGCTGCAAAATATAACAATTGTTTGTAACTTTTCCCTTTGTTTTTTCAACCTGTCATTGTTTTTGTATGTAAAATTGAATATACATTTTTTTTCAATCTATCTAACTTATCCATTTAGTTCCGAGTGTGTACATGTGAGGTGCATGTTCTCGGTCATACTCAGGCAATATTGAAATACAACAGTGCATCCATTACCTCACCGCAGCGTTATTAAACATCGGGAAAAAAAACCCCGAAAAAACCTGTTACCCTAACGAAGTAGATGACCTAACAGGAATGTAAACGGACAATAACGGATACATATTTGTTTAACAAAATATTGAATAGAGCGGAGATAATAAAAAACAAAGGGAGGAGAGGGGCTAGTACGGTGGAACAATGGGTTGGATTTGGCCGGTTTGCTGTCCCAGGATTAATGAACCCAGTCCCTATTTGCATGTGAGAGGACTCTGCAGCTATTCAGGGCTTGTGCTTTTCAGCCACCCACTCACATCGGCCATTCACGGCGGCCCTTCACAACTATATCGCGCTCTCGCCGTCTGAGGGCCTATAAGGAAGGGCCTGCGTCGTGAGTCCGCGAGGCGCTCCGGTGTCGCCTCATGTCTCTTTGTCTCATTGTCCGCAGCCTGCTTATCCTTTTGGGGTGTAGTCTATTCTACTGGGTCTGGTGCCTGTCTTGACTAACGTTTCGGTGTGATCCAATAGCTCAGATGTGCATACTTAGTACCATTATACTTACTTAAACTAATAAGTATTAATAATTACTAGCCAAAAATAATTACTTACACCCGGGACCACTTCCCTATCTACAAACTCTACTCTAAAAACTGAGCTAGCCTGAACGAGAGGACGTCATTTTTAAAATTGTGGTCCGTTATAGTCCCACATATGATTAGTAATCAGAAAGTTTTCATGGGGTTTGTAAGTTCAACATTGTCGGGGATCTTAAATGTTCCTTGACTTGGCTTCACCGGTTACTGCAACTCATGTACCACTGTTTTTTTTGTTTCTTTGCGTTAAAAAGTATTTTTTAACACCTCTTTAGATCCAAGTGGGTGGTCCATGACATACTGTTTAAACCACGATTTAAAAATAATTTATATTTTCAAATAATGCCTTAACATTAGCAAAATGTATTAGGAGTCACATGGTTGTAAGCTCTTCTGCACCCAAATAGGTTCTGTCACTTTGAGAGCTTAGCCAAATGTATATTGGGACGATCGTTGACACTTACAGGATAGCCCACTAGGTTGACCCTCGGACTGGTGGTCAGGAAAGATTGATCAACTGGACGTTTCCATGCAAGTTCTCAATTAGTATTACTTAGAGTTTCTTCAACCTACATTCATTAATGGAAGGGGTTCTTCCATGACCTTCACTTATTCAAGGCTGAAAGCTCCATTACGAAATTTTTGAAGAAATTATTGCTATAATATTTAAAGCTTTTATCGATATAATATTAATTTTATTATAATAAAATGTAGATGTCTACATTAGGCGAAAGGTCGTTTCATAGTCAATCCGACCAGTAGAGATGACCACATAAACCGTCGAATGTTCTAAAAATAATCGATAAGCAATCAATGATCAATATATTATTTCAAGCGGCAATACCAGCACGTTCTATAGTTACAATAGGCTTGAACACTTCAGAATGGAGGCATTGTCCGACTAAAAGACTCGGGTGGAAATAAATAAATTAGATAGAAGGTTTCTCATTTTTACACATCTAGTAGAGCAGATGACATCCCAAGAGTCTGAAGAAGAGGAAGGAGACTCGTGCAGTAATAACTAGACTGTACTGGAGGATGGATTATTGAGAGCTTCCAAAGATCCTGTTCATCTTGGTTTTGAGATTGTTTGGAAGTTTCAACACGACCCGTTTTAGCCACCGAGCCTTGATAGGGGGAGAATAAAGATAAAAAATAAAGTTGATTTGCCATGGAATGACCCATACAAAGTTTTCCTCCTGTTAGGGTGTGTAATAAGACATAATAAGGGGTTGTAAGAATGACTCCGATAGCCAATATCATAATCTCCCTGATCGGGTCAGCTGATGTCAGAGGTAAGTTAAGGATCAAAAGGTGAAAAGGGTCATTACACCTAGGGACAGGTATATTACCTGAAATATATTCAGAGCGGCCATTTCCCGTCGGGATCCAGCCGGCGAGCGCCCGGGGCAAGATAATGGTAAGGTGCTTTTTACTTTCGAAAGCAGGTGTGCCACCTGATCCGTTTTTTACAACCACCACCGAAACAGACAAACAGACAGGACCTTTGTTTACAGCCATTTACATAGGTAATTATTGTACGGTCACGTTTCCATTCCGAAATAAATTACATTCCATTTAATTAAATGTAGTCGTATTTTTTAGCCAGGCTAATGACAACTGGGTCTGAGCACTAAGTCTGCTACTTCTAACCAAAAGAACAAATAAAAAACATTCTTACAGGGAGTTGAAAAAGAATTTGATCATATAACAGTTGTACAAAGATAGATGAAATTTAGGTTGGGTGCTATTAACACTATGAGTAAAACGACCCAAACCTACTAAGTTAGTAAGTAAGCTCTCTTGTACATAGAATAAAGCAAATATGGCATCAACAGTGTTATATTTTACTATTAAACTATATGTATATACTCTTTTCATACAAAAGAAAGAAAGTATTAAAAATAAAACTAGATAACATAAAAAAAAACCAAACAAAACTATAATTATCATTCGCCATATGGAGAAGCTCTGTTATAGATTGAGCCGTCGCCCGACTCTCACGCTGTCAATTATAATTGGGACACAGTTTTTATCGCACGGCAAAACGGCAAATTGGATTTTTGAAAAAATAAAACAAGCAAACATTCGAATTATACTACCTTTTTATTCTTCTTTTTGGAGTTCAAGTTATGTGAGAATTCATAGTCTCATTAGTAGTAAGTCTCAGGACATTGACCCAACAAATGGTACCATTTTAATATTGTAAGTGACAAGTGTTCATTTTTGATTGATTTTTGAAAAATTTACATTTAATTAAATTCGTAAAATGTTAAAAATATGATTCTATATTAGCTACTTTTGTTGACAGTTTATTGATTAATTGAATACAAGCATTATAAAGCTTTGAAAATAAACATTTAAAATTTAACATAACTTTTAATCATTAGCGTTTATATGTCTAAAATTTGTCTTAATTTATTCAGTTTTGAACTTGATTTGTTTGAAGATTTTTTTTTTAAATGATTTGTGAATGCCAGTAATATTAACATTAATTTGAATAGAATACTTTGGTTTAAACAATATAATTTGTAATAGCTGCTGTATAAAATTTCTTTTGTCTTTTGTTTTTATACTCCTGAAAATGCTTCAATTTTACCAAGAAAGCCGAAGCCATTTACACTTGAAAAATTCTTTCAAAAACCAGTTTCGTTTTGATCTTAATTTAGAAGTTCTACTCCCACTCAAGCAAAATTAGGAGGATATTAAATGGATTAGAAAGCTTATCAATAATAAGCATCTCATCATTATTTCTTTATATAGAATTAATTTGATTATTTTTTCTATTAACACCTATAAGAGCTAATAACCCCACAATTTATTGGACTGGGCGTGGTGTGGTGGCTGAACGTCAATAATTGGTTATCAGTTGAAAAAAAAAAACCATAAACGGAAAAAAAGTCCCGATAAATAACAGATGCCTATTAAGCAGGACCTGTATATATTTAATTCGATTTCCTTCTCATACGATTTAAAAATTAAAAATAAATTTCAAAGTAATTAGTCCCTCATTATTTTATACTTAGGTTTCTTATTTTTTTAGTATGATTAAACAATTATATATTTAAGCCAATTAGTGGTTTGTTCAAAGTTGTGTACATTAATTTTAATGCGGAATTATTTTAGTAGCGTTTTTTTTTATTACATTTCAAATAGAAAAGTCACAAATTGAAAGTCAGGACGTAGACATTTTTTTTTTTGACATATTATTAATTACGATACAATATGTATACATTATCATGTATATTTGCTCATGTTTTATCGAGCTAGTAGAATATTTTGCGTCATTTTTTTTGCACCATCACAACATGCAATGGTCATACATAAAAAATTGATGTATCTGCGTCAAACATGAGAATGATAAATTTGATTTATAGCTAACAATTATCTTAGCACTGTACTCTCCGGGGGGAAGGGGTAGGGTAGTAATATTTTGACGTGGGATTTATTTTTATATTTTGGTCCAAATTATCTAAAAATAAACAACATATTAATGTTCTTATCGAAAAAAATCAATGAATATGATAAGTATGCAATTTAACAATAATACTTGCTGACCCAGACTGCCTGACTCGACAATATAACACTTTATCAGTAAAATCAGAAAAGAAGAGTTTTATAAATGTCATACATTCAAGCAGGAATCAATTTAACTGCGTTTTGTCACTATTGGAGTTTGACAACGCAAAGATTCAGCGCCTGGTGGTAAAATGATGATAGAAAAACAACTGAGAAATTATATCAATTCTGACGATGTCATTAAATACTTTCCTAAAATAAAAGACAAGAAAAATAAATATACAAACAAGCTTTAAATTTTATCATAGTAATTATTTTTTGAAAAATTGAGCACAATTTCACTCTTAATAAAATTTCTTCATTCAGTTCCTGTTGCGAAGTTTCGCACTTAATTAGTCTATTTTCAGACAACTTTTACAAAATAAGTAAACACTTTTTTTTTCTCTTAAAATAGTATTTCTCGAAATGGAAATGTAAAAAACGTTGTGTCGTTACAAATTAAAACAATAACAATAAATATTAACAAGTATTAACTATTGAACAAATTGTAGTCAGAGGATACTGTTATCAATTCAAACTTCATTTTTAAATGGACAATCTGATACGTCTAACTGTTGTCAAACACTATTGAAATCCATTGAAAAATTTAATAGTTTAAAATTTAGTGCAAGCCTATAGCTTTTAAACCAAAGTTTACAGAGAGATTTTATTCACAACTTTTTATAAATTATTATATATACATCCTTCAATATAGCAAAAACTACAATAGAATTAATTTATTTTAAGTGATTAACCACTATTGGTTTTGATTGATCTAGATAGGTTGACGAATTGGGGACCACCCCAAGGGGCAAAAGCTCTTGGTATGCCACTGTTCAATTATAAATTCTTGACTAGTATAGATTAGAGAAGGGATATGTTGTGGTACCCTCTTAACTCGTAGGGGTGTAGTCCTAGTGGGTCTGTAGGCTACCAACCAGTGTGTGGTTGACGTTTGGCTTTCAAGTCCTCGGGCACGAGACAAATTGAAGCAAACAGGGCGTGAGGAGGCTGCGGTAGGTCGGGATGGCCTCCTACCATTTTCCGACAAATTAACTCGGAGTGCGGACGCAAGGGGTGCGTCCACGCTGGTGACGCGGAAGGGCGCCACCATCCATCACCCACTCTTTGTCCTCAAGCCGCCTATTCACCTCTCGTAATGTCAGAGTCTGCTCTGTCCCTCCCTTCCCTTTCCCTAATGGTCTACTTAAATTTTGCAACTTCCACTTCTTCTTCTATTCTCCTAATAATATGCATTAAACGCTTACAAACATTTGGACATTTATTATGGGACATTACCACTAAACGATAAGTTAACGGGCTAGGAACTAGGAAGAAAGTACATAAGACATTCATTTTACCCTATAGGGCCACAAGAAATCAATCCCTTAATTGTAGTTTTTTTTTTCCAGTTTTCTTACATACAAATAAATAAGCGGATATTTCAGTTTTAAGTATTAAGTGTATTTTAGTTTTAATTAAGATCTGCTGCCTGGCAACTGTATGGAATAATGCATTTAGATAAAATATAAGAAAAAAAGGGACAAAAACCGATAACTGCATACAGTACTTCTCACAAGAAACTCATAGCATATCACACGATCATCAAACATTGGATTTTTTTTAATAAATCGATATCAACTTCTAACAGTATCTACAGGAAGAGGTGTGTCAAGACCACATATAGTTGCCTTCTACACCATACTAATGATAGAAAATTAATGAACAGCCTTAAAAGCATAGAAATTAAACTAGAACCCCTAAAATCGAACAATATAAATAAAAAAGAAGAAATAGTTAATACACGAATGGAAAGAAGCCCACCCACTCCATACTTCATGAATAAAGCCAACCGTAGAGTGAAGTGAGCAGAAATAACCCTCCTCTTTTAATAGGTTGCTTATGAATTACATTTTATAGGTTTTCATCACCATTAATTGGGTAAATAATCATAGGATTAATATATTTTGTTTTTTTATCTATTTTTTATTTATGTATCGATTTTTTTTATAGTATAATACATAAAATTGATAGACTGTTTCTGACTTAGTACGAGTGTGTATAATTTTAAATATATTGTTGATTTTATGTTTTATTTTGTTTGTCTCTGTATTAAACCAACAGACATTTATCGTATTTTCAAATTTAATTTTATCGACTGCTAAAAAGCAGCTTGGAGCTGTCTAAATCGGTTTAATTTTTGAATATATACATAATATCTATTACTGAACTTAATAATGGAATATCAGTGAGGTACCTAGAGCTTTTTCCACCTAGGTTGGTCCCCAATTTGCCACCGGTTCTAAATCTTGAATGATATGTTTTTCGATGAAAAGTGTCACTAGAACTCGTTTTTACCGCCTGGTGAAGTATTTTTATGAGGCCAAACTCCAATAGTGGCAAAACTCAATTGAATTAGTTCCCACTTAAATGCACTAGTCTTGAGCTTCACGAGATCTTTGAGCTGCATACGGTGGATGAATTCATCCAACTAAGAAGAAATAAAAAAAAAGCACTAGTCGTCTTTAGGGTGGGGGTGGAAATGGATCTACAATTGGGAGCAGAAATTACAAAGTCAATATGTCGTTGATTGATATGAGAAATGCTTACCAAAATCCATGTCAATAGTGATAAATAGGAGATAGGGGTGATCGACCAATCCACAGAATTGAAAATTTTACAAAACTTCAAACGCTATGATCTTTGATTTACACCTCCACGCTGATCTGAACATCCCATTCAATCTCTTGCCACCTCCCGCTACCAAAACTTCCTTCCCAGCCTCCATGACTATTCTAATCCTTATTCTAACGCTCCATAATCCAATATTCTCCTCGGTAACTTAGAAAGACGTGGCCTCACAGCAACCTCCAAACCAACTAGCATTTCGTTTAAAGTTAGCCTCATAGTGTGGTGGCTTAAAGTGTCAATGATTTCTGCTAATGGACTCCTCCCCCCAAAAAAGTAACAAGAAACTGATGTTCTCAGTGCTGCTTAAAATTCTTTATGTTGATTGCATGTAATTATTTCAATTCATATATAATAACAAACTACATTATCGTTATTTGTTTTATTTCAGTTTATGTTTTAAGTTTATAACAACAAATTTTGATTTACTAAAGAATAAAAAATAGGAAAATATAGGTACGCAACGGATCCTCCTGTTTACGTGTAACAATTGTCAGTCAGTGTTCACGATGTATAGCGTTTTTGTTTTGTTCTTTCGGAAATGGTCCAAGGTTGCGCGACCACAATGTATATCAGACCGCACACACTTTCAACAGGTCGCACTGTCGTTTTGGCGAGAGGGAACTGTGCCACGCTGTCAGTCCTTCGCCAATACTAAGTGGATTTTGTGGGTAGGCAACCCTGAGGCTTTTGTCTCGATCTTGTTTATATCCTCCGTTTATTATTGTACGCGGTAGATCGTCCCGAAGGAAGGACATTGCCGTGGAAAAATAATGAACAGAAAGAAAATCCTCCAGACAACTCCCGACCCGGTCGATGTGGTTTTCCATCGGGTTAGTTCTGTTATGAATTAATCCCACTAGATTATAAGTAATATTCAGGGTACACGATAAATTCATTCTTTTTAATGTTAGTCTGATGATTCTAGGGTCAAAGAACTTTCTTGCCGGATCAGTATTAAAAGTTGCTCATTCCAAACAGTACCAATTTAAGTGATAAAAAGAGTCTTATTTTAATCACTATGTACTAATATAAGACAAATAAAAGTATAGAGATACTCCTGAGATTCGAACCCAAAATTCCTGATCTTTGGCCATAGGCTCTTCCATGCGGGCTATCCCGTATGGAGCAAGAATGCATCAAATCTCCCTTGCAACGCCAAAGTAGAGAAACGGTAACTGTGGGAGATAGAGTAAATCTTCGTTGCTTCCGACTTCTGGGCCAGCTTCAATTCGGGAATCCTTGGGAAGGTACGAATGAATTTTTTAATTACAATTATTTATGTTTGAAAAGCTAATTGTAATTACTTATAATGAACGAAGAAGAAAAAAATTATAATTGTATGTTGGAATTCCTAAAAATAGTAAATAGAAATATTAATTTCTACAAGTTGAACTGTTATCCTTTACAAAAATTGGAGCTTCTGAGTTCCTAATGAGTTCATAAAACAAAATAATATTAAATTGAAATTACATATATTTAAATCCAGTTGTTATATAATAATTTGAAAACGGGGACTAAAGGGATGTGGATTATTTTTTATAATTTAATATTATTTCCGGTTCTGCACTGGTACTTGAGGTAAAAGAAAGTATTTTTGTGATTTTTAAATTTTGAGATGATAAGGCAATTTATGCCATTATATTCTGTTATGCAGCATATAGAATTATTGGCCTAATTATTCATATCTATCAGCTTTAGCAAAACCTTTTAGGTATTATCTCTATAATGATGATATTCTTAAAAATATTTTATTCTTATTTACGCGTTCTAAACCAAGGTTTGAGCAGAAAATATTATTTTTTAAGGTAGTCTGGTTTTTGAGCGCCTGGCTATATTTAATCTTCACATTGAATAATAATAGATAATAAAGAAAATAAGTGAAAGCGATAAAATAAAGATAATATACTCTCCACTTAGAGATATGACTTTTCCTTTAACCAAATAAGGCAAATAAGTGTATAAAGCAAAAACTGTAAACAGGGGTCTATTTACAAAATATAAATACAGAAATAAGTAAGGAACATAAATAAAGATGTCTTAGACTGTATTTATACAACTTAATACTAAAATGAAAGAGAATATGAATCAACTGTATACAATCCAAATTTAACTAAATACATAATGATAATATAAAATAATAATAAATGAGGGAGAAATGATAGAAAGGATAAATGTGTGCTAAATACAAAAGAAATGATGAGCCAATTTAAGATGACAAGACAGTACAATTATAACAATAATCAGGTCAGGTAATTGTCAGGTCACCCAACGTTGCCAACAGTTTGGTCACAACGTGTACTGATCAGTTTTTCCCAGGTCGCTTGCAGGGCATCTCGCCCACGGATCCAACAGTAGTAAGCACGGACTCTGGAATCGATGAACGGTTTCTTGGCCGTGGGAAATCATTGATGCGAACAATACAGCTTCTTCATTCAGAAGCACGTTTGCATGCATGACTTGAATCATCCCACTTTGTTCGACCCAATAGTTTCAGAGGAATTCGTCTTCGATATCTTTCTGATCCTTTTCTAGGGCAGTTGGGAGGGAGAAGTTCCCGTGAGCATTTTTTCCGTCTCATATACGATATTTTTACATATTCATTATTATATTGGGATTTTTTTTTATTGAATCCACCCGCCTCCTTCAGGCATTCCACACCCTATATCCTTCTCATACACCCTTCAAATGGGGGACTCCCCTTAGTGAAAGGCACTCATTAGCCCAAAATAATTTTCCTTTATTTTTCCCACATCCTATTTTATAAGTTTGAGAGCTAAGAAAGAAAAAAAAAAAAAAAAAAAAAAAAAAAAATTATTGAATCAATCGTTATAAAGTTAACAAAATTTACAGTAAAGGATTTCGTAACCAATTTTACATGTCAAGAGATCCCGAACGAAAAAATAAATTTTCTTTGACCGAAACTGCATCCAAGGATGACGCCGTTTATTGAGAGCATACTTCAATGCTAAAAGAAACTTATATCAAGTAAATTTTTTAAACCTCAGTTTGTTTATTTATTCTTTACAAAATAATGTACAACAGAACTGCATTTAAATGAGTGTTAAAATCTAACAAAAAACTGATTATAATAAACAATTATACTAACCGAGCTAGACCAAGTGAGGGTGCTCTCCTTCGGATTAAGGTACAGTGGTGATATTGGAAGAGAGTTGGGCCGGAGACCAGCACGTCTTGGGTCCTACCCATATCCTAAGGACAAAAACAGCCGAATATCGTACCAAAAACAGCATATACATAATTTACGACAATTCTAGCATTTACAAAACTTCTCGCTGCCAACACTACCCAAAAACCAAAGGCCTTTTTTTCTGTGGCAAATTATTTCATGTTTTGGCACATACCCAGCAGAAAATATTCCAAAATTCTCTTTTGGTGTATCAGTTGTCAAATGTTCAATTTCGTTTAAGCTCCATTTAAACATTAATAAATAAAATTCACAGGTCAAGAGAAAGAGAGAAAAGTGCATACATATTTCATTACTCACCACCATTCTCAACTATCACTTATAAAGGTGTACCTATTTTATGGATAGCATTTTGTTCTTGCTCCATAGCAACTGTGTCGTTCAAATATAGAATAATCTTGCATAAGTCAATTAATTTAAATAACTGTTGGTTGTGACTTTTAATGATGTGACGAAAATTGGGAAACATTTTAGTACGTATAAATTTTTCATATAATAATAATTAATAATTAAAGCAATAATTCTAATAAGCAATGAATCCAGTAAGATCATTCAAGGAAACTTATTTTCATCAGCTGTGTTTGTATTTTAGTTTAATTACATGTAAGATTGATGTTTGCAATTAATTTTGAATTAATCTGTGTACTCTTTAATAAATCATGTTGTACATAATCAATTGGTGTCACATGTTTACTATTAGATACATGTTTGCTACAATAAAGTACTATTTGACTAGTTTAATGTTTCCGTCACTCCAACCCCTTAAACCAGTTTTGGGCTCAGAAACCCATTTTGTGAGTCCTGTCCAGACGCTTGACAAGCGGCGGCTTTGTGCCGTAATTGACTGAGTCAAGCCTGTCAGAAATACCTGGTCCTTCGTCAAAACATCAGGTCACAGATCCGTACTGATTATGCAGCAAATATTACCTGAGCAAAACGTTACTCGGAACCACGAACAGATGAACAGAACAATAAAAAAATATTGGTGAAAAGAAATGAAGCAATATTCGTTGTAATCATTTTTAGGTTTAAGTTTAGTATCGAACTCCTAAGAGAATCAGTTTGTGGATACGTAGCCTACATGTTAATAAACAGTTAATGAACAAGAAGAAAATCAATTTTCTAAATGCGTTTCACAGTTCCTGAGTTGTACAGACAAACGCTCCTTACCGGTGTTACCATGCTATTTATTTAGCCCAATATCTTATTAGACAGGGATAAGTAACAAATTCTTACCATAGTGAAAAATTGAAGTAATTTAACAGACAATTGAAAGTATAAGTGCTTCCTCATATATTCTCATATACTCTCTTTCTTCAACAGTTTACGCAAGTGGTATACAATAATAAGTACTAAATATGAAAAATCATAAACAAATCAATAAGCGGTAAAGAAAGAGGCAATCCGGGGTGGGAAAAACAAATGTTACCAATAAATTACTAAATAAAATAGGTAATTTTTCAAAGTCAATAGCCATCAGCGGTGACCCCTTAAAAAATGAAGATATCCCCTTCCAACGAGGTAAGTACCAAGCTCTTAATAACTCAGGTTTTTGTACCTTGTTTTTTCATAAGCCTGTTTAATTTAATCGGCTGAAGTTGGGCTTGACAATCCTTCTCCTCTCTTCCCTTAACTTAACGTCGTCTCCTCAAGCTGAAAATTGGATTTGCAGGCTTCCTCCCTCGATTGATTTGATGAATTATGAGGTTCCGCAGTTAATTTTAGGGGAGTAACTAAATGCAAAACTGTTTAACTTAACCTCCGTCTTTCACTCATACACTACTGGTACATGTACCAGCTATAAATTCAGGTTTAAAATATCTGTATAAACGCACACAAATATAAATGTAAGGAAATAACCAGGGCGAAGTGCCTACATAGAAAATTCTGGGCCCAAACAAGGGGCTCTGCGTTTACTCAAGTAATGGGCAAACGTCGGCCAGACTACAAAAAAAGTCGTAAGATTCAAGACTTCTGTAATTTAAAGATTTAAACAATGAAAGAAAAGATGATGATGGGTACCTATGCACCAACTAGCTTACATAGCTTATAATGATGAATAGAAGCGTCCTGATCGAGATTATCAATGTGCAAATGAATACTGGTATCAGTTACTGACATTTAGGACTCAAAGATTAAATTTTTGGATATTTCACTTCTGTTCATTTGATTTAGTAGCCCACCACCCACCAGTGTTGCGTTGTCAACTATTTCAAAATAAAATAAGCACTGGATCCGTGACCTTCCAAGGAGGGTTGGAACTACTTCCACGACTCCTTCTCCGCCATTAATTCATCAGACGTGAGGAGAACAATTGCGTGGCAGTTCTTCGCCATTTTGTCCGGCTAGATAATTGCAGTTCTCATAGATTTCAACTTCCTGGGCGGCATGGCTGTTTTAGATCCCTCCTTTGATTACAGTAATTTTTCCCTTATCTCGCCCAATCTTCATACTGTTACCACGTGATAATTGTCTTCATCTGCCCCCTACTCTGTCATTATTAGATCCAGCCTGGAATACATTATCTAGCGTTATCCGATTATTCCTACCACTCTTGGTCACTGGGTAAATAATTAGATTATTCAAAATGGCACTCGCCGTCGAGTGTTCTTACATCGTATTTAGTGTTATTTTAACTCCCCCCCTTGGGTAAACTAAAAATTGAGACATTTCTGAAATATAAAATAAATCACGAAAAGTATTTAAATCTTTTGCACTATCAAAAAAGCAATTTAGAGTGTTAATATTATATTAGAAAAAAAAAGTGTGGGGTCTCACCAATCTTTTTTTTTATTGATAAGACATCATCAGTAAACGTTTCACCTATTCAGGCATCCTCGGGACTAAAATAAGAGTAAGACAAAACTCTTAATTTAATAAATATTATGATTCGAAACAATAAAAGGATCATAACAACACAATTATACTATCTTCCTATTTTTCTTGACCCATTGTCATATGTATACAAATTTGGTAACCTTACTGCAAAAATAAATTAACTCTGCTAAAACGAAAACTTTTTTACAAACCTGAGGTATATAATACTTACTTAAATAATTATTATTATATTATATTCCTTTATTGTGCTATAATTACAATCTGCCTTTTATAAGGCAATAAGTAATTAAGATAAATGCTCTCATTCATACCATACTTACAGTTCATCATTCACTCGCTCATTCATAAAATATTTACAGACAGCCCAGAGACCTCCCAAATCCACATGCGAAGAGAAAGCGGAGTCTTGGGAAGTCCCCCACGCTCCTCCGTCAGCCGCGACACCGATACTAGCCAGTACTTAAATAATTAAAAATAGAAGACATAATTTGCATATTTTACAAGAAAAACAAACAAGTGTAAGGGAGAACATAAGAAAAACTAGTAACACTTACCTTATTAAAATTAGACCACAAACAATATTTCTTCAAATATTTTTATGAAAAACAAAATGCATGGATCACGAAAACCGTATATATCAGGATTCCAGCCAGGAGCATATTCAGAAGATTATATAAAATATTGTGGATTCATTTATAACTTAATTTAAACAAATTGAAAATGTTTTCTGTAATATAAATAATTATTAATATACTGGTTGATGTATAATGAGAAAAATGTTTTTCACCGGTTGTCATTAAACCCTCCCGCACTCGACTGCCTTCTCAACTGTTAGTCAATTGCAGAAAAGTGAGCAACAGGAAATCCCCTCTCTGGGAGAAACAAACTTTATTAAAATTAGACCACAAACAATATTTCTTCAAATATTTTTATGAAAAACAAAACTTGGTTAAAATAAAAAGTGGGTTTGTTTTATTTTTTTAAATTGACAAGCAAGCTTCCATTTCAATTATATATGTTTACTTAATGCATCATAGTTATTCTTTAGTTTATTACCAGAAAAAGATAAACTTAAAGTAACAGGCAGTTTAACCTGGACATTATCTACCGAAAATAATAAAAGACCGGAAGTAATTTTGACCAGGTTTAGTACGTCCAATACTAAAGCGACTAACGAACACCTGCTACATAAACACCTTTCTGTGACTAACGCGACGTAACAAAGCTAGTAGTAACAATACTCACTGCAGAAGATTCACAAGACCCGAAAAATTATTAATATACTTTCCGGACAGGTCATACATTTCTTAATGCTCAGAACTTCTCACGAGGATATAGCAACTTCTTTTATGGAATTAAATAATTAATTTTAAAAAATAATGTATTGATCAAATTTATTTTTGACCTAAGAAAATTATTTATAGTAGTAATTTTGTTTGCCCACTAATCCTTATTAATAGAAAACAAAAGTTCCGTTCAGTTAGCTAAAATGGTTCGTCATACAAGTAAATATATCCGTTAAAGACTTATTAGTTAACTTGAAGGAAATTTTTCTGCTGTTGGAAAATCGCTAAAATTTTAAAATTTGGCAAAAGTAATGTAAGTGATTTATTAAAAAAGTATAATTCAGGAGGTGGTTTGAGAAACTGACAAAGGTGTGGAAGGCCTCGTAAAACTACTCAAAAAATTGATTTGAGTGATAAGGCGGAAATCTGTTGCTAACGTCCGAAAAAATTAATTTAAAAATCGCAGTGTCTGGATAATTTTGGCCACTATTGTACACTCATGACATTTTAGTCTTATTTTATCATAATTCTGTTACTGTCATTAAATAATTATGTTAAAATTACGTGATGTAAATGGTTAAATAAACTATTTATGTACCTACAGTACTGTTTACAACCATGTATTGTTGATTAAAAATTATTGGAGTGGGTGGATCGCCACCAAATAAATATAAAAATTACTTTTCAAATCTAAATATAATTTGAAATTTAAATTAATGGCTCTAAAGGACGTCAAGCCTTCTTGTGAATAAAAATATTGAAATAGGAGTCGGTTCTGATACGTAGCGTTTTCCCCATACATAACTTCAGTTATAATCAAGGTACAAATCGATGTTAACCTAAATTTTAATCTATGTAGGTAGTTATCTATTTAGAAAATTAAGCTACCTACTTAAATCGGTTGAAAATGAATATATTTACACTTAATTCAAAATTTAAACACAAGATACAACTTATCATTCCTGAAAAACTGTGACTACTTGGATTAATACTAAGAGCTATTCATTTCAATATATTAGTTCAAGATTACATGTAGTATTATGGTCGGGGCACAAACAGCGCACCTGCACAGATGATCTTCATCAGAGCTTCCAATGATATCTAGAAATAAATCATATTTTTGCAGCAATGTAACTTAATAAAAACAGATCATGTTCAAAAGAAGACCGACTACTTATTTACATACTTATTTACTCTCTGAATGACATTGTGTCAAATATTTATGTTGAGTATTTAAATATTTGATTCCAATAATGCAAAGGGGAAGCTACAGTTAAGGAACATTATCTCTAAAAGACTGCATTGTTTGCTCCGTTGAAAATCTCGTTCTGGCGATGTTTCCTGAGATTCTGTGAAGGCACATTCAAATAGATTTGATGTGTTCGACATGGGATAGCTCAGATGACAATCACCTGACCTGGCCCTGTTTTTTATTTGTCAAGCAATTATTTAAACACCGGTATTAAATCATTACCTGTATTTATTATTATATTATTTTAACATTATTAATTGATTCGAAGCTGCGACTAGCGTCACAACCAGGGACTGTGCTGTAATATGACAAATAGCATGTCTGACATCACACATGAAAGGCAGTGGACATCCAGTGATACCTCTTCCATATTGTTAAAGATCGCTTATTGTTATTAATTTAGAAGAAGTCTATTGAAATGTCTTCTCATTCGTCGTTGAATGTTATTAGGTATGTGTTGGTGTCATTGAAGTTGGTCATAAAAGTTTCTGTATAATTTATAATGCAGTAGTGAACTTAAAGAATTTTTGGGTCAGTGTGAAGGGTATGGTTTCGTACGTAAAACGGTGCACCTGTTATTGATTGAAAAATCTGTATAGTTTTGATCTTAGTCTAAGTGAATCCGTAAATTTGGGCTCCATTTATAAAAATTTGATCGAGATTAAGTTTTATGTCAATAGTTTCTCTTGGTCAAGAGAAGTTTAGAACTTCGGTCCAGTAAGTGCTTCATAGTTCGAGGAGGTTACTTGAGTGTCTTTTAATTTTCGTATCCGGTTTCCAAACCAAACCTTATCAAATGTAAGTTTTAATTAGTCAATCATGTCAGTTTGTGGTAATTAGGTTTTTTAGAACGGATTACTAGTGGTAGTTTAAGATTTTTGTGTGATACCCATAATTTCCTACCTTTTTCTAGCTCTTTTCTGAGAATACGATCTTATTTTACTATATCAAGTTAGTTAGAGAACCCTTGATTAGGACTCTTGATGATGAATTATACTATTTAAATTTTATCTTGACTAAGCATCCATGAATGAAACAAATGGTTTCTACGCCTATTGGTTTGTTCAATTTCCTCGTCCTTTGGCCCTCCGTGAGTCTTCACTTTTGTCCAAACGCTTCCGTACTATTGTATGCTTTGGGAATCCTCGGACAATCACCCTTCAAACGTTTTGTCGCCAGTGGTTGGATTAGTATTTGTCTTCAGTCAATCACATGGAAAGGGTCGGTAGTGTCTGAGCCAAAGGGCCGTCTGAGCCGTCTGGCTAAGTGGGCCGACTTTAACTCCACCCTTTGGCCCTAAGTAGATTTGGGGAGGTCTCGCTGAGGGTGGTCCTCCAGTCGCTGCATTTCCTCTTATGGATTTGTCTCGACCTCACGATAATCAACCTCGAAATTTCGTATCTATCTTACGACAACCGTAAAATACCAGTTCTGTCGGTAAGTACCAGTAATATTTTCTTGTTCGTACCTCTATCAATCAGATGTTTTGAAAGGTCATGATAAGTACTGGGACGCTAGTTACTTAAGCCACGATTTCTCTAGGCGTTTGGCTAGATCGAGTATAATTATTCTGTAAAAAGGTACTTAGTAGCTACAGCTTCTGAAAATCATGCTCATGGTTATTAAATATATCGTTTTTTTTTTTGTTCTGTTATAAACCTATTTTATGAATTATTAAATACAATATTACCAATATTAATAATTTGAATATAGTTTCCGCGTACATAAGTAAATATGAGATGCAATTTCTACGCCCATACAATATGTTTGCCTGTTTCAGTCATGGCGATTTCCTTCCTTGGTGTGATGAATATTGCTAATCTAATAAATCAATAATTAAGTAATAAATTGTCCATCATATTGACTATGGTATCAAATGAAGTTAAAAACACGTAAGTGCTCCTTTGTCTTTTAAATAATCATTACTTTTTTTTTTTTAGCCTCCCGAATCCATATGTTGGTCACCTTCCCCGCGTACGAAAAAGGAAGCGGAGTCTTGGGAAGTCCCCCAAGCTCTTCCGTCACCGGATACGAGCCAGTGAAGGCTGACGAAGAGTGCGAGAGCCACAGACGCTCAGGACATGATTGGAGAAACTGGCTATTGCCAGGACTCCCACTGTCACGCCTTTATAGCAGGTCACGAGGCCACTGCCGTTTCAGTCTCTGAGGAGGATTATAGGGATAAGTGGTGCAGTGCAATGACTATGCTACAGGATTAGGGTGGTTGGATAGGCTACTATGGAATTTCATAAACTTGGAAGGGATGAGATCAAGAATGTAGGGTTTTGTTGCTGACGTATTAAGGGGTATTTACTATTGTTCTCAGGACTTTTGATTGAAAGGATTGGATACGCTTGATGTTCGACTTTTTTGCTGTCCCCCATAGCTCTATTCCGTATGTCCAGATTGGTTTAAGTATAACTTTGTAGATTAGTAGTTTATTTTCTATTGAGAGATGGGATGTCCTTTGAAGTAGTCTGTATAGTTGTCCAAAGCGTCTGTTTAGTTCTTGTCTTTTTAGTCTCGTATGTGGGTTCCAGGTCAGTCGTTTATCGAGATGGAAGCCTAAATACCGTACTGTCTCGGATACAGGGAGAGGAATAGAATTAAAATAAACTAGTGGACAAGACTTGCGACAAAGGGTGAAATCATTACTAAAAACTATTAATATTAAAACTGTCATTAACTCGTTGTTAACTTAGTTGTTAAAGTCAATTCTAACATGAGTTTATAAAATAGTGGGGTTAATTCCTAACTCGTAGAGAAAAAACCGGTATACCAAAACGCCTCGATTGAATAAAACAGAAGAAATTTTATGAAAACATGCTGAACGTCCTTCGAGTAATTGACTTCGTAAATAGTCGTTGTTATTGATGGATGACATGACACATCATTATATAAAAATTAATGAAAAAATTTTTTAACCGTTTTCGTCACTAACCTGTGTATTGTCATTGAACAATTTAAATGAGGTAGAATAACTTCACTTTTATATTCATAAGGTTACAAACAACATTTACAAAACCATTTATAGGTCACTCCGTTCTCTTAGATCACCCTTGTATGTTTTGTTTTTCAAAGGAACAAAGGAACATTATTTGGATATATTTGTTCGAATATAACATATTTA
Organism: Acanthosoma haemorrhoidale; assembly: GCA_930367205.1. Lineage (NCBI taxonomy): Eukaryota > Metazoa > Arthropoda > Insecta > Hemiptera > Acanthosomatidae > Acanthosoma > Acanthosoma haemorrhoidale. The sequence continues at coordinate 78,876,105 of OV884015.1, read as the reverse complement.
TAATCTACAATGAATCTACCCTATATGAACTAAATTGCACTTAGTATTTTGTTGTGCAAGCTTATGAGGGTCTACAGTATTTTTTAACTAATTCTCATTTATTTGTATAATATAATACAAGGCATTTTGTTCCCATAAAACTGTACAATTGTAACGCAAGCTCCCTGGAAAGTCTGTTTCCATCTATAAGGGAAGGTGGTGGAGTTAAATGTGCTTCTTTAGCCTCTAAAGAGAGGTAGGTAGGTTTTCTAAAAGCTAATATTTACTACAATATAAAAGTGATAATTCCCAGGGGTCCAAGGGTGTACCTGATTTGAGACCTAAGGTTTACACAACCAGACGTTCGTTTTAATATAAAAATTAATTAGACCCAAACATATCACTATGGTACACTTCTTATTTAGCACTTAATGGTAGTAGTTATCATTGAAAAATCACTGCTTAACGCCGATTGAGGCAGCTTATCGATCCGACGCGGTCCTTCGGAGGGCTGTGGTTAGAAGGTAGCAGCCTCGGCTCCGTGACATTTCGGCCGACTGGGAGAAGGGGATCGGCGTAAGTAAGACGCTGCCTGTTATTAAAATAATGGTTCTAATGACGGTGAGTGGTACGGTTTCCCATGCGCAGGACACGGGGGCTGCCATCAGCGCTCTTATTACCTCCGCTAACAGCCCCGTGAATAATTAGAAGCGGATTCCTAATCTCGCGTTTCACTGGACCGGTCACGACGTCCGTCCGGGCCCAAGCCCCTGCTGCTCCGGGCCCAAATACCACGTCATATGTTATTTTTAATAAACTGCCTACCTCCTCGCTCGTGGAATCCCATTTCTGGGTGTCTCATTAGTTTTGTCTTTAAATAATTATAACTCGTTTGTGCACCGCTTAGATGGGCGGAACTAAATTTGAAAGAAGTGGAAATAAGTCACCGGTTTTTATGATCCCAATTACTGATACCAGGTTGTTAAAATTGTTCTTGTGAAAAGAGTTAGTTCGTTTGAAAATATTTACACAAAATATAATACTTACTTTGACCCATCTATTGTACTTGATAATCCTCGAATATGCAGAGACGCATCCTGCTTTACTCTTGAGGAATTTCCATCATCGTCAACTAAAGGGTGGCCTGTTCGAGGAACATTTTGAGGACTGTTATCTATTTCCAGCATTAGACCACAGCACCACCATATTATGATGTTGCTCCTCGCTCGCATTCAAAACTTTTTCCCGGAGTTTTTGCTGCTTCAAGGACGATCTAAACCTGGTTGAATGCTGCCTTCCACTAAGATAGGTCACATGGAATAGAACACCAGCTCTGTCAACATGTCCTGTTACAAGATGAAGACATGAATACGATCATAATAACTCAAAATATAAAGTGTAACATGTTGTACCTCCCTCCCACTCAAACCGTTTTCCCGGAGTTGTTTGCTGCTTCAAGGACGATCTAAACCTGGTTGACTGCTGACTTCCACTAAGATAGGTCCTAGAACTGATCCTACAAGGCTTTTGTTAAAACAAGTATCTCTCGCTTAGGTAGCTGCGAAAGAGGTCAGTCAAACTTTGAACTTTTAGTTCCAGTATTTCACCACTGTAACATACTTGGTGTAGGCACTCACTCACCCTTGTCGTTTTGGATTCGTCTAATTCGTTCCCCTCGCAGTAATTATACTGTTTTATCCCTGTCTAAATAAACATTTTTCTCCCCCTCCCCCCACTCCAGGAAGCGAGGGATTTAGATGTTCTTCTAGGTTTGAGGATCTTCCTCGTTGTGTTTCCGTTGGACAAGTGTTGTCTCACTAAGGATCTGGTCGTGGAGGCGTTATTTCAATTGTGTTGTAAATACAGTCATTTTGTATTTTCACTTCCCATCATGTTCTTAATTGGCATAATTATTTTTCTTCCTTTTAAAAAACACCATTTTCACCTATTTGATGACCAGTTGATTTCTTATACACGTTTTTTGTTGCTATATAAATTCTTAGACAATTATATTTATTCCAGATTAATGATGAATTATAAATATATGCAGGTAGAGAACCGTAAATAATTTTTCCGTTAGCAATAAGACCACTGATGTGAGGATCTGTGCAACCATAATCAACACTGCACGTAATATTACAACGGAGAAATGGATTTGTTATGTATTCTGATATATGTAAATACGTTTACGTTCACCTCGGCGTTTCCATTAAAGTTTTTCCTGAGATTTTATTAAAACGTTTGCCAATTGCTGTTTTCTATATAAGCAATTAGAAAAGTAGAAAAATGAATGATTATTTTATAATGAGCTATTACACAGAGTCATGGTATAATTATAAACTTGTTTGGATTTTATTTTCTTTATTTTACTGAATCCTTAATAATACTTTCTTAATGTTTAATGTTGTTATTTATTGAAAAAAAAAAATTAGATCTGAGTAAAACACCAGCAAAGTTAGTATGGACCTGTGAGGTTCATGCGATTGATTGATGATTTTTGTCTGTAAAACACATGCGTCTGGGTTTGCAGACAATATATGTTTGAAAAGATGTTTTCCCATCCCTTACAGTACACTCCCAACAAAAACTACTCAGCCGAGGGTAGGTTCCCCGCATCGGGAGCCGCTATTTATGAGTTTGTTTGAAGGGGAGAAAAAAAAAAATTGAACTTCAATAGGATGACTAGAAATTTCTATCGGTCCTGTTCCGAACAAGAGGGGGTAAAAAATTGTCGGGGGGCACGGCAGTTTTTCAGGCAGGTCCCCCCCCCTACCATTTTTTAATTGATTGCTTTCGCTCCGACACTGCGGCAGGAGTTAAGGGCTGCTCGGCTGAGATGATTGAGACCCTGGAAGCTGTGAAAATGACAAGGCTGATTGTTTCCCTTCTGGACCATTACCTCACAGCCAAGGAGAGTACTTAGCTCCCGGCGTCAACCAACTTAACAGCAACCGGCTTCCAGCGTCGGCTTAGCAACCATACACACCAACTGTTATGTGATCTACTTTATTTTATAGATTTGAACAAACATTCCCCACATACGATAACACGCCGTAATTAACTCTTATCTCATATACTTATTATTTTATACTACAATTTGATCCACAGCACAGTCCAATTTTTTTTATAGAAATTTAAATTTTTTTCTACATTATGAAATAAGTTGCATATTTTTAAGCACTCTTGGAACCTAATAGAAATGAACGCAATAAAACATATTAAAATATACTTATGGGACTCTAATTAAGTTTTTAAATAATTATTAAAACATTGTGAAAAAAAAAATACCTAAACAATTTTTTCTTCATAACGAAACAATTCACTTTGATTTTCAAGCTTAAAATAAATTGTTTGACGTTTACAATTGCTCTGGCCCCACCAAAATTCCCACATCAATGGCAACAGACTGTCGGAGAAAAATAGGATAAGATTTCGTTTGCTAGATGTTAGTTTTAAGTTTTATGATTCCTGAGCCCCGTCAATTTTAATTATGTATAGGCAATAAATGTATAATATACATTATAGTTTTGAAACAATCGCAAATCGCAGTGTAAAATCGTATAACACCCTAACATTAATATTCGACGAATTACAGATTTATACAGGATCAATTTATTTGTTTTCAGTTTGGAACGTTTATTCAAATATGTCTTCTATTTATTTAATAGTTGCTTGAGACCTTTTCTTTTCGATTTAATATGCTGGGTAAAAGTTAATATTTTTTTTTTTGAAGCACTCCTCCTAGGTTTGTTGTTGTAGTACCGAAGGCTTATCTGGGCTTAAATTAAATCTGTAAAATAGTAGAAAATGCATACCGGCAGATAAAATGACAGTGTTGAAAGCAATGCCCTTTGCTAAGGTATATTTTTAACGGGGGAGGATTAGACTTTGCTTCCTAAAAGTTAGGAGAGGCTCTCAGACAGGCCGGACAGCCGATAGAAGAGACGCCAGGCTGTTAACAAAGATGGATCATGAGGAGTGTGGTAGCGGGCGCCCTATCATCACAAGTCACCGTCATTAAAATACCACCGGTCTTTGTGTGATGGTTCGCCATCAAAGTCCTATTCATCGCCGACTGTCACTGCCCTAGCCGGTCTCACGTCTCGCGTCGCTCTTAGCTTCATTTAGACTTTCATTGGAATTCGTCTCCCGAGTTAAAGAAGAATTCCTTAGACCTTCTTTAGGTGTACCGAAATATTTTAAAATTTTTGATCCGAATTTCTCCCCCCAGTTAAAAAAGTTTTACACAGATAGACTTTTTACAAAAATTTATTTCAGAAGTACAACTTTCTGTCTCACCATAGCTTTATAAATTAACAAACGACTGTACCAGGCCAGGCCGTCATCCTCAAGGTTTCGAGCTGTAGAATTCTTGAAATATTCAGATAATGTGATCTTGAACAAGGCTCAAGTGTCACGGCTAGTGACATAAATGGTTACAAAAATTAAAAGTCTGATATCTTAAAGCTTTATGCCTCCATAAAATAATTACTAAAAGGATCAACTGTTAAGCGTATTGTATTAGCATGAATTTACACTTCAAATTATACTTTACTCAAAAATTTTCAATTGTCTCAATTGGAATCTAAATCCAAAGTAACATACCTTAATAAATTAACGTTGTGGTCAAAAGGGAAGGGATTCATTTATATAGAATATAAATTTGTACACTATATTTTATTACTAATGTTTGAAAATGTTTTACTGAAGGAATTTTTACTTTGATTGAACTTAAATTATATGGATAAAATGATAGAAATATTACAGATATCTTAACTATAAAACTTATCTCTTACTGAAATACAAGCTTCAAGGTAAAAATGCCTCATCGTCTCAGAGGTCTGCCCGAGACCAGTCCTCAGCACAGCAAGCAGCAGACCCGCTCCGGGCAATTGCTCAAGAGCAAGTCCTCACCACAGCACAGCTGCTAAGGGAGTGCTTACGCTCCGGGCAGTTGCTCAAGAGCAAGTCCTCACCACAGCACAGCTGCTAAGGGAGTGCTTACGCTCCGGGCAGTTGCTCAAGAGCAAGTCCTCACCACAGCACAGCTAAGGGAGTGCTTACGCTCCGGGCGTGAGCCCACAACGCAGTCCTTGTCCTGCCTCTTCTCCAAGTATACATCCCTGTTTCTTGGACAGCACCTCTATCTCTTAAACAGAAACCTTTTTCCTTGAAGGAGCTGTTTGTTCGTGTCTGCCTTTTCACGCCCCCTTGCGAATGGGTTAATACGTCACTGCACATAAACTATTCCTTCTCGCACTTATTTTCGTAATATGAAAAAAAGAAGGGTTGTAAACTGTCATATCCTCTAGCCCTTAAACGATACTCAGCAACAGACGCACCCTTGATTTCTGTCGGGAAAATCTCCCCATGGTTTGTTGCATACCGTCTCCTACTAGTTTATGATAGTCGGCGTTTGTCCCACTTTTACAATCTCTGTCTATTACTTTATACTTTTACGCTATATTCTCCATGTTGGGGTTTAAACATATAAAATTATAAAAATTAGGCCATTAATTAATCATTTAGTTTATTCATTTTTTCAGGTTTACTAAATTCGAGTGAGTCATTCCTCTTCGCTTAGTAATGGATAAATCTACTCCAGTCTGAATCTACACGGAATTACTTGCATAAGTGTATAAATAAAAAACAACAAAAACATTTATTGCGATAAATTCAGCCTTATCGGGCAAAATAATAACTGCAGCTGAATTACTGTATTTTAGCAGCTAAATTTTAGAAACCTATCCAACCACTCTAATTCCCTAGGACAGTCATTGCACTGCACCACTCATATAATCCTCCTCGGAGACTAAAACGGCAGTGGCCTTGTGACCTGCTATAAATATGTGACAATGGGTGTCCTGGCAATGGCCAGTTTCTCTAATCATGTACTAAGCGTCTGTGGCTATAGCGCTCTTATCCAGTGACGCGGCTGACGGAGGAGCGTGGGGGACTTCCCAAGACCCCGCTGCCTCCTTCGCATGGGAGGAAGGTGACAACCATGTAGCCTCTTGGCTGTTTGTATATATAGTATGAATGAGCGAATGAATGAATATTGTAAATTGGTATGAATGAGATCATTTATCACAATTACTTATAACCCAATCAGGCAGATTGTAATTTTATCATAATAAAGTGAATTTTAGTATTTTCACAGTCCCTTTTATCCAAAACATACAGACTCTTAGTTACCATTTTTAAAACATCTCTAAAATTTATATAAAATGATTCTATTACAAAATCCGGCGAGGTAATAATATAAATTGACAATTGGCCATTCATTCAATTTTTTTTTTTTAAATTGGAAAACCGATTACTATCAAAGGTCGTTTGGGAAGAATCTCACTCTGGTTAACATAGTTTTCGCGGCTTAAATTTCTATATTTGTTATTAATAGAGTATGTTTTTATTTCAATGCCTTCCAGATTTTTTATGACAAATTGTTTGCTTTAACTATGCAGGGAGGGGGGTAAACTCACTTCGTGCTTCTGTGTGGACACTGTAATCCAACCCGTGTGTATATAAAAGGGAAAATTCTTCTTACAAAAATGGTCTTTAGTCATTAGTGTCCTTTATACATTGGCATGCGTCTTTTATGTGCTTTATACATTCTAAAGCGTTGATATATTTTTTATATTTTAGTAATATAAATCTTTATTTGAAGAAAATTACATTCTTCCCTAAAAGTGCAAAAGATACTTGTGATTGCATCCGCACATATTCACAAATTTACATTTTTTCTCTTATTCATACAAAATAGCCCATGAATCCCACAATTCGCCCGCAGAATTGTCACCTTCCCGGCTGTGGGGAAGGAAGCGAGCATTGTAAAAAAAAAAATCATGATTACAGATGATATACAAAATATGTGATTATACAATACTATTACATAAACTGATTTACAAACCGGTGTTATTGCAGTACTCGGAAGAGAGGTGACTTCACTGGAAGGAGCGTGAGGATCTGAGTCACCTGCTATTCGACTAATCCGTTCCAGTAAGCGCCGCTTAAGAATGCCCTCATTATTACTGCAAGGTCATTAAGGAGTTAGCTGCGACTATATCGATGAGTGGAAGTGTTCGTAAGGAGATCAGCTAGGCTTGATGAAAAATCAACGTTAATTTTTTATCAAGATTATTTACAGACATTTCGGCATTACTATGTCCTAAAGGGGAAAAGATGGTTTCGGCTGTTCAAGTCACATGGACGAACTGAGAACGCGTACATGGTAAGTCACAATTGTCTCCACTAATAAACTTGATGAAACCTCAAAGTGGCTTTTTGTATCCACCAAAGCCGATCTCCCAACAAATGCTTCAACCCTTGTTAGACCTGTAAAAAAAAACAGAAAATAAATAAGTTAAATATCTCTTAAGCATAAATGGTTTACTTTATTAATCCAAATAATATCAAGTGTACTTGATGATACACAATTTCACTCACACCAAAGTTTGTAATTTTTATTTGAATGATTTCCATCTTTATTTTTAAAATTAATTATAAACTAAATCGTTGTTTTAAAAGCATTTTCATAGGTGGCTAAGGCAATTACAGTCTTAGTTCCTCGAAAATTACGTTATCCATGGTCTAAATAATTTAAATAAGCAATATACAGTAAATTACTTAATACATAATAAAACTTAGAAGATAAAAAGGCAGGGGTCGAATCGATATACTAAAACATGCATCTGTTCTAGAGGTAAATGCACTAGCAATGATAAAGCATATACAGTGTTACGAGGAAGCCTACACTAAGATGTCAATGTATAGTAAAATTAATTTATATTTATTATATAATTAATATTAAGAGGCTCTTAATCCGGTATTGATGTGTTTTCGAAGTGCCCAAATGGGTCAAGAAGATAAATTCGAGGTCAGGTTACAACCTTTTGTGACACAAAAGGAGATTACCAGAAAGGATCTGGGAATTAGCGGTCCGGGAGAGTATTTTGAGGCACGTCTTAACTTATTTACATCATGGTGTAAAGGAATATTCTCTCAACTCAAAAGATCAGGGAAAAGACGGCCACCCCCACTAATGTAAAGCGATCTGGTCGAGTAGGATAAATACAAAAAGAATCACGAGATAAATACAATTTGGTATAACTTCACGCTAATGCACTACGCTCAGGATTTGATAGGGGAATCAAATCTGACAGTAGTTGAATAGTTAGATGGCATCCAACTCAAGCGAAACAGCCTGGCGTTTGCGGGTAAATATTTACAAGGATATATGTATCCTTAGAAAGATACATCCTTTATATATTGCCTTACAGTTTTATGTATTCGGATATAGTTGTATATCAGATATATTAGTGTATCGGTATGCGGTGGTATCTATTTATATAAAAACCCTCATTTCACCAAACATTGCAACAGGCAGGATATAATAAATAAACTAACCTTAAACCTCTCAACTGCGATGAACGCACATGCATATGTAACAATATATGAAAAGGTTAATCGGATATTATTATAAAGTTTGTATAATAAAGGGTGTCCCAGAATTAACGCAAGATTTGAATTTGAAAAACTTTTCGGTTCTCTTTATAAAAAATACTCTATTCTAATTATAAAACAATACCTCTCGCAAGATAATTTGCACAAAAAAAATTCAGTACTCACAGAAACATGTTAAAATTATATAATTAAAATAGCACGGCAGAAAAAACTCGATTTCCTGCATTTGATCCCTGTCAATGATCCCTTTATAACTTCGGGTAATATTATCATCTGACAGGGAATCAAAAGCGACAAAACATCTATAGAGCTAAATGTCTAGGAAATAACGAGCAATAGAAATTAATGATATAAACTGAATTATGTAACGCTGAATTCTGCTGAGCATATGGGGAAAAAATGGACTCCAATTAATTAGGCTTGTGATTAGTGAACATACTTGAGTAAAATGTAAGTTGTTAGGACTATAATGAGTAAATTGTTTAGAGTAAATTAGCTCATTAATTACTTCGTTCATTGATTTAATTAAATCTTTGATTGATTTCTTTCTCCATCGATACTATCCATAAGTAGAACCGACTACATCCGATATTAAGGAGAAACCTTGATCATAAAGTAAACAAAAAGTTACACTGAGAAAATTAAACGTTAGCTCAAGAACACGAACTTAAAAGTGATAAACCTTTGAGAGGGGGTCACTAGTTTAAAAAATCCTGGAATTAAACTAGTGACCCAACTCATAATAGAAAAAATTCGGTTAGACCTTCCGCAGTAGAATTGTCTCAATCCATCAGGCAATCTCTAGACCATCACTGACAATTTAGTCTAATGTTGGGCATGAACATTCCCAAAACTAACTCACTAAGCCAACAAATCCCTGTTGGGCCGTTACCCCTCTGTACAACAGAAGTACGAAAAAGGGACTCTGAACCAGCTTAAACCGGGTTGTATATCTATACCTGGGAATCATAAATACGCTGGAAAAATAACGAAAATCAATGACCATTGAAATCTTGAGAACAACAGCGTATTTTTAGTTTAATCTTTTAATTATTCCCCTATCAATGCTTGCCAGGTCAAACCGGGGTGTCTTAGAATTTCCCTACAACCTCATGCACTAGACGTACTTGCGGTCTATGGAAGCACTAAACCCATCATACAGTCAAGTTTTTACTGATTCCGGGGGACACCAGAAGACATTCTGCTCTCTTAATTTGTTAAAAATAAGCCAGTCACTGAAATATCTCCCGATTGTGTTCGAAGAAGAGAAACTCTGAGTTGTCCTCGTTATTCGCCCATGCGAGCAACTCGCGAGACAACGACAGTGCCACAACCACGCTTTGTTTTTCGAATATCTTCGAACATAATTCACAGAATTGATGCCGTTTAGTGTTACTTCTGATATGCAGGGGGGGAAACAGCTCCCAGAAAAATATACGCCATCTTTTAAAAACTATTACTATTTATTTAACTCATATATATATATATATATATATATACAAGTAACATGAAAAACCATGCTGTTTTTATCTCCTCCGTCCAGTCTGGTGCAGACCTGTTTCTCTGTACCTGTTTACAGATGACGTTCACTATTAAGGTCCTTACCTTAGGTATTTACGTCTTTGAAAAAAAAATAATTAAGAAAATATTTGTTGAATTAATGGTTTTTGTAACTAAATAAAGAGCATTTCTCTCCACTGTATTTGATTTTTTATTTTAGCCTTAGGGTTAAATACAGATTTTTTTCACTGAACCTGTTATTATTTAAAACAGAAACGTCCATAAAACTCCTTTCAATGCCAAACAGGACATAGTCCATGCATTTTAAGGACATAGTGACTGGGTTGAAACAAGAGGAAATAGCGGATCTCACTTTTCTTCTCAAGTTTCTTTTATGCCATCATTGCTGTAGAAAACAGGATGGTTACTAGAAGGAAAACCACTGAGAGAGAGGTTCCACCGAGTGTGAAAAAAGTAACTGGAACACTTCTTAAGCCTATTGTTCTAGAAATTGCAAAAACCGTCTACGGAAACGTTTCTTACGTGTGTGTCACGTACTTTTTCAAGATTCGGGTAACTTTTTCGGTTATTTTATCTTATCATGTTTTAGTTTCACTTAAGCCGAGTTCAAGAATCAAAAAGATAATTTGTCAATCCATTCAATGATTAAGTAGTCCTGTAAAGTGTGTTGTAAACTTTATAATAGACGGGTAAATAAAAACTTAATTTACTTATTTTAGTTCTTTGAGAATTACACGTGTTGATATTCCTTAAAATTTTATAAAATAATTATTAATGCCGAAAAATAATTAAAACCTACTCACTTGCAAGATAAAATAAATATACATAGCGCTATACATTTATAAATTAAAGAAATATATCTACAATATAAAAATAAACCACTTGAAGCACAAACATAAGCTAAGTTTCGGATAATGCAGTAGTAAGCTCAGCAAATTAATATGTGGTCAGTTTTCTCATGTGTATATTTCCTATTTCCGGAGTTAAGGGATCACCTTTCGGTTGTAGAATTTTTCAGTTTGTGTGTATTTCTGCTGTTATACTGTTAGCAATATATGATAACATTTCAGATATTCTTGTGTAACGGGGTTATACATTTAAAATCCACATGCACAGATTTTGAATTGTATTTTGGTTAGTAGGTGAAAGGAACTCTATACTGGGAAAGCAAATGTCAGAATGGAACAAATTACTGATTTGTATATAATTTGCTCATTTTTGGGTGAAAGTATTGATAGTTTATTAGGTAAGGGGACATTTTGTAAATGAGTCGTTTGAAATTGTTAATATGTCCTGTAAATGTTAGCATTTGGTCCAGTGTTAAACCAAGGTACTTGGCAGGTCTATACTGGTGCATGGGGCATTCAGTAATTAATGATTGTTGTCGATTTGGGATCTTCTTTTTGTAAAAATTACTACACAATATGAATGAACATCGGAATCAGTATTAGTCGGTCAAGTGATTTCATGAATGTTGCATATCAGAGGAACAATGACAGATCAAGTAAAGCTACATCACTTCTTTTAGGGTGGTAATTCTTTTAGAAATTCCTGTGTAGCAAATCGTAGATTTTCTTCTTTATTATACAACTTGCACCTGTTTGATCCATTTATTAATCTCAGATTTATTCAGCCAGAATGTAATTGAGGGAACACCCCGTGAAGAGGGATTATTCAGATTGTACGTGAAGATTCGTACTGATCCGGGATCGTCGGGTGTGAAAGGTGCCTTAATGTCCAGCACCAGCTTACAGCAGTTATTACCGCAGAATGTTCCTGGCTGTGATAAACAAAACGCAACGCCCAGGCAATTCGGAATACTTTCCATCCAAGGAAGCTATTAAAAGGAAAGGAAAAAAAAACTTCAAACCGCTGCCGACACTCTATCAACCTCCCGTGATCTCGTCCATGATGTTCCTTACATGGCCAGCGTGTCCCGATCCTATCTGCAACATGGACGAGGACGAATACATTTTCATGGCATTGCGTTCGTCCCGAACAAGACTCTGGCCCTCCTTTCATATCGAGCGCCTCACCAGCAGTTCCGGGGTGGTTCTTCGACTGCAAGTAAGAGAACGATCTGTCAGTACACATCAAACAGGCTTCGGATTCAAGCTAACAATCTGTTGGCTATCTGGACATTGCAGTGTAAAAAGAATAAAGAAGTTGACGTTCTTGCCAATCGAGCGGTTTCCAAAACCTTTTGAGATGGTTCTTAGACGATATAAAACCCATAACTTCAAATTTGCAATATGGGATTTCTGTCAAAACGAGTGGAGTATAGTACAATATAAGTTCCCAATAATAAGATTAAACCTCTGGTTGACGCTTGGGATATATCTTGCAGTAATGATCTTAGGAAGTATTGACGGCTCGTCTAATGGCCATACCAGACTAACCCAAGCCTACTTAATGGCTAATGAAACCCGCCCTATTAGTGGATGCTGTAGATCTGAGCTACGTTCAAATGTCAAATCTCCTGTGAGCGTAGAGGAGCGTGAAGCGAGTGAGAGGAACAACACCGTGACAATTCAGAAGAAAAAATGTCTGCAGTATTCAGCTTCCTAGACTTCTAAAAATAATAATGTGAAAGTGGGCTGGAAAATACAAATATCATTCTCTGTTGAAATTAATATTCCGTTAAGTAATACCATCATTCATGAGAATCATGGAAAAATTTGGGAGATAAAATATACACAAATTAAAAAAAAATATTTCCTTCCTTCTCCTAGTCCAAGTTCACATCGCCTTTTTCGCACCCAATCAATTTTTGAACTGGCAGATAAGTTCTACATGCATGATTTGTAACTACAGCCCTAGTTGAAGGTACTCGTGACTAATCAAATTTTGTATTTGCAAAGTTGATTGGTGGAAAACGAGAGGGTCAATGCATACAATATCAAATGAAAATTACATCACGTTTTGCAATACCTTTTTTTTGCGCTAATTCTACTGGGCTATGTGTATTTAATGAGTGGTTTAGTTTATAATAATGGTTTTACATCGTATTTAGTTGCTGAAAGTGCTCCCTGTTACTAAAATGTGAAGGCTGTAAAAGTAATATTTCAGTGCAAACCGAAAGATAGTTCAAAGGTATGAAGAAAAAATTAATTTTTGTAAGCGTCATATCGAAATCATCTCACAGCTCACTAAGCCTCCGGTCAAATCCTACTCTACGGGCAATAGCAACTTTAACTGTTGGCATGACACCTGTCGTTTGGTATATAAATTAGCATTACTTATAGTAACAATAATAAAAAAATCTAATGTCCTCAAATTGGCATTAGATTAATGCTTTAAGAGTAACATCTAATAACGATCATCTAATAAAACTTTGACAAGTTTATTAAAACACTATTTTTTCTCAAGTTCTTTCTTCTTTTATATCTTTGGTCTCATGTGGGAATACTGGCGAGGGAACTGATCGAAAGCAACCGAGCGTGTGTATAACATGATCACTCAACCGAAAATCGTTTGGTCTGTAAATAAATTCTGTGTCGTTATCTTCAGGTTTAAAAAAACATCACAATGTAACAAAATTAACATATATTGTTCCTCATATTAAATCTAGAATAAAATACAATTTTAAGGCAATTTGCATGTTACGATCCATTCCCTGTTCTGTGCAACCTACCTAATCCCTCGTCGGTAAGTGACTGGCTTAGCCTAATATAATATTATTATCTTTCAACCTTCCAAGCCGTTAGCCATGGTCTGCGGGAGGTTGCTGCTTTGAGTACATAGGCCACACCGGGTCTTAAGTGCAGGTTTAACTCCGGCCCGGAGTATTTAGACTTTTTCCATGAGGACGAAATTGTTTTTTTTATTTATTACTCTTTATTGTGCTATAAATACAATCTGCCTTTTATAAGGCAATAAATAATTAAGATAAACGCTCTCATTCATACCATATTTACAATTCATCATTCACTCGCTCATTCATACAATATTTACAGACAGCCCAGAGACCTCCCAAATCCACATGCGAAGAGAAAGTGGAGTCTTGGGAAGTCCCCCACGCTCCTCCGTCAGCCGCATCACCGGATACTAGCCAGTGGAGTCTGACCAAGAGCGCGAGAGCCACAGACGCTCAGGACATGATTGGAGTAACTGGCCATTGCCAGGACCCCCACTGTCACACGTTTATAGCAGGTCACGAGGCCATTGCCGTTTCAGTCTCCGAGGAGGATTATAGGGATGAGTGGCGCAGTGCAATGACTGTGCTACAGGATTAGGGTGGTTGGAACGGCTACTGTGTAATTTCATAAACTTGGAAGGGATGAGTTCTAGAATGTAGGGTATATTAAGATAGTTATGAAGGGTTTTATTGCTGACATAATAAGGGGCATTTACTATTGTTCTCAGGACTTTTGATTGAAAGGATTGGATGCGCTTGATGTTCGAAGTTTTTGCTGTCCCCCGTAGCTCTATTCCGCATGTCCAGATTGGTTTAAGTATAACTTTGTAGATTAGTAGTTTATTTTCTGTTGAGAGATGGGATGTCCTTTGAAGTAGTCTGTACAGTTGTCCAAAGCGTCTGTTTAGTTCTTGTCTTTTTAGTCTCGTATGTGGGTTCCATGTCATATATATATTATATCGAAAACTCCTATGGCTCTCAAAATTGCTAAACCATTAGTTTTTGTTTGCTGAATAACAGTAAATCAATTGTTTTATAATTGTTAAAACCCGTCTAATTTTGTATCTTAATCGCACTTTTAAGTGACAAGTTTTTACAAAAAGACCGAAAAACTCGCGATTCAACCAAACAATGAAAAGATCAGAGGAGAAATTATGCTTACATTAATTATAGTCTCGCATGTGGGTTCCAGAGGACGAAAATGTAACCATAAGTAATTGCACTGGTGTTTTTTTATTAAGTCTTAAGTAGAGGAGTGCTTTTTTTAACTTCCTCCACCCAACCTCCTTGCCTTAACATGAAGAAATATCTGTCTGGCATGTGGAGCTGATGTACCGCCGGGATCTCGGCAAGATTCTGGGAGAGTTTGTTTCAAAGTTTTTAGGCTCTTCGAAGCTCTGCGGCGTTGATGACCTCTTGGTTTTACGTCTATAAAAGACAATATTAAACATCCATTCTTCCAGAACAGGTAATTTTGTACTGGGGAGAAATCCAGCAATATGCTAATGCCCGTTCACTGGCTTACCCTAAGGATGACCCCCACCTTAGACAACCTCTCCAAGACAAAAGAAGAATACGGCATTTCGAATCCAAATGTGATACCATTAGGATACGAGGGACTCTAAGATGCCATTACCCCGGTATATAATCACGGCTGACGACGCCCCTATCTGAGGGACAGCATCAGCGAGGGACCCGATAAGCCAGGACACTAACAATTACTGTGTCCCCGGCGCTCGTGATCCGCCGAGTCTCGGCCATGTCGTATTGTTCCCAGCGGCGCTCTATGATTAGCCGGTAGGGAACCCGCCAATGGCCTATTCATCCCGTCATCTCCGATTTGAGGATAAGTGTTGTTCCGTGTGTCTTCTTCTATTTTCCTTATATTAATTCCTACACGACTGTAACCTCTCAGACGAACCCTGACCACGTGACAAACATCACTAATGCCGTCCCGTTCCGGAGATGCACCGTTGATAAACGGACCCGTGACGAGAAAGTTAGATTTCTGCATTCGAGGCGTTGACCTTCTTCAGGTGTACTAACATTACTTGCTAGCCTTTTCATTTATCTAATAAGTAATAGTAATTATGTTTATGCATCAGTAATTTCTCATCATATCGCCATCACAAGAAAACCTCTTAACTACAAAATGGAAAATTTTACAGAATTGAACAGAATTATTATAATTTGATTGGAGTTACGAGTTTAAAAAACAACAACTTTATTTTAACTATCAGGTACCAATTTAGGTTTAATGTCATGGTAGGTATTCTTTGCCAATAGATGCCATCAAAACATCGATTTCATCAAAATATGAAGTAAATCTTACGACGATGACGATATGTAAATGAAATTAACTAATTGATCCATGGATCCACATGACCTAACCGTTCGTTTATTTTTAATTGATTATTTGCTAAACGACCTTAATCGCCTTCATCTGATTCATTGGGTACTATGTGCTCTAAATACCATATTTAAGCGGGTGAATCTGCACATCCCTAGCATCAAACACGTACTGTCCATTCCTTGTTCATTATTCTATTACATTATACTGTCCATTAATTGTTCATTTTCATCCGTCTTATTCAATGAAATGTTATGCGATATATGAAGAAAGGTGAGAAAGCACTAAATGAAATAGTATTTATTAATATAATAATTATGCGCATGTAAACTAAAGTTTAAAAACTTCATAAATTAAGATAAATAAATTGACAAGAGCCGCTTTTTTCTGTTTCAACTTCTCACTATCTTCCAATTAGGTAACCACTCACCAAGGCCTATCACAGAAATCAGTACTAAATTCTGACACCTTGTCTTTTAATACATAAATAAGAATACATATATAAAATGTATGAAATTTATATCTATCTATCGGTACATATATGTTTGAACTATATACTTTATGCGGAGAAACATGTCACCACACACAAGTCAAATAATTAAAATAATTTACTTAATTCAATTTAATTTATTTATTTGGCATGCCATTTAATTACTCTACCGATTTGATTACTCTATCAACTCTGAGCTTACAGCCTTGGCTGTATATTTATAGTTATTTATAATAAAATAAATTTGATTCATATTGATTTGTTTTGACTGTGCTCTAATTTCAATTTATTCGAAATAGTTGAGCAGCCACATTTTTTTATTAAATAGCCACCGAACGTCCTGCGTATTCAATCCCCAAATCTATAGTTCCAAGAACATCATTAAATGCACCTTTATATGCCACCAATGGAACCCTTCGAGACAACCATAAAATTCATACTTTCCAACATCAATTTTTTACAAAATTTCACAATAAATTACCCAATCATCCAAATTATTTAGCAAAATATCTTTTAAGCATCAAAATTCCCTGCAATCGTCTTCGAACATCGAGACGGGACCGAGCAAGGGATATTTGGTAAGCATCGCGTCACTAGGAGTTCTGAAAGTGGTTTTCTTAATTAATGGCCTGAGGTACTCGCGATCACTCCAAGCAACTCTCTATTGTCTCCCTGATTCTTGCACCCTTATCCATAGCCGGGAGAACAACAATTATGCCAGTGAATTCGAGAGATTCCTGGGCCATGTTTATATTTTGCTATGCATATTGTATATTGTAAATACAGTATGAATGTGATAGAGAAATTGTAAATATGGTAAGATTGAGTTCACTTATCATCTTAATTAGCCAAAAGGCCTATAAGGACAGGTATTACTTTTTTTTCTTGAATAAATGATTTAATACAATACCTTATAATGTCATTTCCAATCTAGGATTGGACCTGTAGCTGCTGAAGTCCCGGAATATTAGGGTTCTTAATTGTGAGCTTCGTGTAGGTCCTGAAGGATTTATGGTGCATCTCAGCATGATCCCATTGCAGACACTGTAGGAAATTAGCTTTGGGTATGCCTCCGCGTTGCTCTCAATAGTGACCTACGTGAGTTTGTGGCATGTTTTTTTTTCCCTTCGACACCTGTTGACATTTGGTGTAGTTAAAAAACCAAAAATACGATTCTGAGCTAATACCCCTGTTCAGTATCACCTCCGCCATCAATAACGTATCCAATTGGCATACAATCAGACAGAAAAAGAAACCCCGAACAAACCCCATCATTACCGGCAAGGGGATGAGCAGTAGAAGAGGAGCGATGCAGACGCAGGTGCCCTACCGATGTTTTTTCTGCTACCGCGGTAGCCTGCCTTGCCGCTTGCTTGGCGTGCCGTGTGATTTACAGAAGTTGCCTTGTCGGAGAGAGATAGTGCTCGCCGCTAATTAACCCTGTTCACATTTGTAATTACAAACAGGGTAGGGACCACAATTAGGGGTGGAGCTCTCCTACAAGGCACGGAAGTCTACTCCGCTACCAGTCCTCCCGGCTTACACTGCATACATCGGGGGCTCTTGTCTGGACAATTGGGTTCCTTCGGGGTAAGAAAAAAATAAAACGTTCAATCGTGTTTATGTAAAGTGTAGGTACAGACACTGAAATTTTTTGGGAGCTAAACCGTTCCTGATCACCAGGAAACCCAAAAAAAACTACTTGGACACGCATATAGTACAGGTAGGATAGGGCGTTTAGTTGTAATGCCAGACTTCAAACACTGACACTAACATCAAAGGCTCTGATATCTTAGGAGTTCTTGATCAGGTCTACAGTTATCATTTCACTAAAACATGTTCATAGTGACTTTAGTATCCCCAAAACAAATAAATGCGAAGATGAACCCATTTACAAACGTCAAAGTTCATTGAGGATAAATAAAATAATGAAATATCTTCAAAACGCATTCTGCCAAATTTTATGATTCTTAAAGTAATGGAGATTAAAAAAAAAACAGCAGTAATATTCACCAAACGGGGACAACTGCCGCCCGGAACATAAGACCATGAGCCTTAGATCAAACACGAACAATAAAAAAATTGAAAAAAAAGAAATTTATGTAATCTATCCACTACATACTATATAGTTAAATATCTTCAAAGCACACAAGACTTTTTAAAAAGATTTATTTTGAATAACAAACATAAATGACATGGTAATATACAGATCTAATCTAGCATAGTGACGGGCTAATGAGATACAATAGACTGACCTCCTTCTCTGATTCTCACGGGGTTTAAATAAGAGTCAGCAAAGGGGTGATTCATAGTTCTTAGAATGTTAGCACGGGTGCACTATAACTCCCCGCAGCCTTAAGTTTTGAACTCTGGTCAAAACAAACATTTAATTTTTACATTTTAAAAACTTGATTTATACAATTTACTTAAAATTACTTTATGATCATCAATAGTAATAGGTGTTGTTGAAACCTTTACATTATTTAAAGGTAAATTTGAATTTTGGATCTTTTTACAATTTCTTTTATAAATAAAAATGTTAATTAGTACAATGATTAGAATAATACATAATACAAAAGAATAATGATAAATATTAGCGTTGTCTACAAAGGACAATATTTCTAATTCTGGTATAGTATAATTATTTGTTTCTAACATAGTTGTATTTAATATTACATTTTCATAAAATGGTTGTAAAATAGTGTTAAAATCATGAGTATAAATTTTATTAAATTCTGGAAAGCAATCCTCCTTACTAATATTAATTAATCCTACATTTGGTAAAAATACAGTGTTATTATGACAATCTGTTATTTTTTTAATATTTACAGTGATATATTGCTTAATATGATCTAAATATCTTATATTATTTTGATTACTTAATACTAGTTTACATTCTTTTAAATTTCCGTTATGTACAATAGATGAAACACATTTTGATTCTGTTTTATTAAGATTTATACAGTAATAATTGTCAATAAAAATACAACTTCCTTGATAGAGAGTGGCTCCTTTTTGTAAGTAAAGATCAGTTTTTAAATCAATTTCGTAAATTGTCTGGTTTATAATTCTTGGTACTGATATCACAAAATATCCTTTATAGGATTCATCATGAATTGGTAATTTGATAAAAGTATGGATTATATTGTGATGAGTTGAACAAAAGATTTTACTATTTGTCCATAGAATTTCAGTATTATCTGAGATTAGTTTTATGTTACTTGGTAGATTTTTTATTACATCAATCATTAAATTGGTGTGAACAATGCCAAGCTTACAAAATTCTAAAGATAAAGTTAAATCTTTAATTTTATTTAATAAATGCATGATGTGAATATATAAGTCATAAGCTTTTTCATTTTGTCCTAGCGATTCGAAATTTTGTCTATTAATTATGAAATTTTTATTAATTGTTTTGATTTCATTCTGGTAATCCTCAATCAGACGTTTATTAATATTGACAGAATTTTCGATGTTATGTTCAATCTTATAATTATTTTGTTCTACATTTGAAATTATTTTATCGTAGTATTCCTTGTCGTCATTATTCATATTACCTGTTATCCAACTAATAACATTACCTAGACCATTTATCAAGCCTCGTCTATGACGATTTTTAATATCTCTTTGTTGCATTAATTGAAATTGTTCAAAAACTTCGTTTGTTAAATCTTTTAGCAAATGATACATTTTATGTGATCTAAAGTTAGTAACATGATCTTCAATATTTATTATTTCTACTTCTAATAAACTTAAATTATAAAAATGATAAGTTTCATAATATTGATTAACTACTCTAATATTATTTACAGAATAATGGAGAATTCCTGGAGAGTTAGTGAGATCTACTACTTTTATCGTCAGAATCTTCTGAAGATGAAGTATCAGAATTATTGACATGTAGTGAATCTTCATCTGAAACAAAATGTTTCCTCTTTTTACGTTTGTTGGGTCTCCTAACGTTATCAACATGTGTTGTTAATTGCCTAGCGCCTTGGATTAACACATTTACTTTTCTGAATTTGTCTCTACTTTTAATCTTCGATTGAGTATCTTTGATAAATTCTTGATTTATTAATTCAGGTGGATCTTCCCGATTTTTATTTAATTTTTCTGTACGCTTTATCTTTTCTTCATTAATTTTTGTGTGAGCTAATTCATGCAAAAGTTGTAAATCTTTATGATACTTTTGTACGTATAGTTCTGTTATACTAATGTTTTTGTTGTTGTTATTTTCTTTTATAAATCCGAAAGTGATTTCATTGGGTGTTAATTTTAGATTGTTATTTAAGGTATTATTGTACGCAATAATTGCAAGTTTTAATTTTTGTTCAAATGAATAAGATTTTCTCTCATGCGAGATAAGTCTTAGTAATTCGCTTAGTGTTAAATGAACTCTATTTAATAATCCCAAAGAATTTGAGTGATTAGTGGATGTATAATGTAATAAAATATCATTGTGGTCACAAAATTGTTTAACTAAATTGTTTTTCATTTCTGTGCCTTGATCTAATGAGATCTGTACTGGCGTAGGATAATGAGATAAATAATTTTGTAAACAATCACAAATATTGATTGCATTGTGTGTTGGAATAACTTGTGCGAACAATCTTTTTGAGAAAGTATCAACAGCAGTAAATATTATTTTCCTTTCATACTTCAAAATGTCAATCATTAATTCTCGAAAAGGTTTTTCTGGTGTTGGGGTTTGTTGAAATTTAGTTTTGATAGGTTTTCTATCATACTTTGATTTTTTACAAATTTCACATTTATTAATGTATTCTGTAATTTTGTCTTTCATATTGGGGAAATAAACTTGTTTTTTTAATTTTTCAAAAGTTTCTAATATTCCACGATGTTTAGTTTTTCCTAAATGATAGTTTTCAATAGTTTCGCGTTGTTCATTTACATTTTCTACGTCATTGATAAAGTTAAAATAACGTTTTATTCTTACAGAAGGGAATTCGTTTTCTATTATATTTTGAATCTCTTTAAAGTATTCATCGTAAGTTTTTTCTAAAGTTTTTATGTTCGGTGAACAGAAAATTCCGTAAGTCTTGTCCGGTTCTACGATCTGGTAGAGTAGAGTTTGCAAGTCATCTTTCCTGTTAATGATGAGTTCGTATCTTCTCTTGTTTCCAAATGGCTTAGAGAACTTCATGTCTTCTTTGTTTCCTCTAATGATAATAATTTGATTTTTTTCTACATTTATACATTTATCTGGTTCACATATCCAAGTTTGTTCATTGCTGGATTCTTGTGAATGAATAGTTTCTAGATCTGATTGATTTTCTGCATTTTCCGCTGTAGATGGAATATTTATTAATTCCTCCATAATTGCTTCATATTCTGTTGTTTTTTCAGCAGCTTCTTCTTGATTTTGTAATATGTCATCAATAAATACATCAATATCAATATCTACATCATCAATATCCATATCCTCTGGTTCCGTGTGGTTTACTTCATTTATATTTCTTGATAAAGCATCTGCTACATAATTTGTTTTACCATTAACATGTTTTATGTCAAATTCGAACTCCTGCAACTTCCAAATCCATTTCATGATTCGGGTGTTACCGTTCTTCATAGAAAATATCCAAGTTAGTGGTTTATGATCGGTTTGAAGTAAAAATTTAGTTCCGTATAAGTAAGGCTTAAAGTGTTGAGTCGCCCATACAACTGCTAATAATTCTTTTTCGATAGTGCTATAATTATTTTCCGCATTTTGTAGTACTCGTGAAGCGAATGCTACAGGATGTTCAATATCATCATCGTCTTTTTGGGACAATACCGCTCCAATTGCTTTATTACTAGCATCTGTAGTTAATATGAATGATTTATTCCAATCGAGGTATTTTAAAATTGGTGCATTTGCCATTAAATCTATTAATGTCTTACAAGCCCTTTTTATCTCTTCGGTTTTATAAATTTTTGTTTTAATCGAATCTGAAATAGGTTTAGTTATTTTTGCATATCCTTTAATGAATTTCCTATAGTATCCTGTCATACCTAAGAACTGTCTTGTCGACTTTTCGTCATGAGGTACTGGAAAGTTTACTATAGTTTCTATCTTTTTCGGATCTGTTTTTAAACCTTCTTCAGTTACAATATAGCCGAGAAATTTTAATTCTTTTTTGAAAAATTCAGTTTTATCTAATTGAATTGATAACTGATGTTCTTTTAATGCTTTGAAAACTTTTTCCAAATCTCTTAAATGTTCGTTTTCATTTTTTGAATAAATAATAATATCGTCAACGTAAACCATTGCATTAGGAATATTTGATATCATCATTGTCATTGCTCTCTGAAAAGTCGGCGGTCCATTACTTATTCCGAATGGCATTCGAACAAATTCGTAATGACCATTTTCAGTAGAGAATGCTGTTTTTGGAATAGATTCTTCATCCATTTCTATTTGATGAAATCCCGATGTTAAATCAATAGTCGAAAATATTTTTGCACCTCTTAATCGATTCAGCAAATCTTCGATATTGGGTAACGGGAATTTATCTTTTATGGTAGCCTGATTTAATTTTCTATAATCGATTACCATGCGAACTTTTTTTATACCCGATGCGTCCATTTTTTTTGGAACAATCCACAAAGGGGAATTATACGGCGACTTACTTGGTCTAATTATTCCGTTTTTTAATAATTTTCCAACTTCTTCGTTAATTTGTTCTTTAAATTGTTCCGGATATCTATAATTTCGTGTATAAATCGGATTTTCATTCGTAGTTATTATTCTATGTTTTAATAATTTAGTCGGTTTTAATTTTTCATTTTCTGTTTTTAATATTTCACCGTTTTCACTTAATATTTTTGTGAGTTTTTTCGTTATCTCCGAATTTATGTGTTCGTGTCTTATAACATTTTTAATTTCATTAGTATCTTCGATATGAAACATTTCGTCTCTTTCAAGTTTGTATTTTATTCCCATTATTTTTATTTCCATGTCTTCTAAATTTATATTAGTTTTTAACATTTTCATTGTTTCGTACCCAAGTAAAATATCAAACCGTGAACTAATAGGATAAACTAAGAACTTTACTTCTTGATTAATTCCTATCAGATTTTGCAGGTTGAGGTTTACACTTTGTGTTCCTTCTGCTCGTCCTGTAGGGGTTTTTATCGCGAAGTTTTCTATGTTTATTTTAGCATCTTTCGGAATTGCTTGGGGACAAATATAATTTTTTGTTGCTCCTGTGTCAATTAACCATTTATTATTTTCTTTATCCAAGAGCTGTGGTAAATTATTTAAAAAATTAACTTCGTCACTTATTTTAATTACATTCGATCCGGTGGTTCTCCTTTGTTCGTACCTTGGTCTAAAAAATTATCTTTATTAGTTTCAAGTTGTTTTACTCTTTCAGTTAATATTCTAATTTGTTCATCTCTCTCATCCTCGGCGTAATGTACGCGATTAGAAACAGTTCTCATCGAAACCGTATTTGAATCATTTTGTTGTGGTGGATCTACTTTTTGTTGATTATTTCTCCAATTTCCGGATGGAGGTTTATTAAAGAATCTATGTTGAGATTTTGGATCCCATGATTGATTATGAATAGGTTTTTGATAATTTTGTTGATTATTTGGGTAATTGTGATAATTTGGTTGTGCATTTTGATAACTTTTATAATTTTGGTTTTGTTGATGTTGATAATCTTGTTTTTGTTCATGAGGTTGTTTTTGAAATTGTTTTTCATATTTATGTTTGTAATTTGGATCGAAATTTTTGCCTTTATAATTCGATTGGTGTGGTTGGTGGTGTTTGTCTTTTCGACTACCCGGACCGTACACCCGATGCACAATGTGCGCAGCGTTATTTCTTAAGATTTCGTCAATATCTTCGATTGTCTCGAATTTAATATGATAAATAAAATCAGTAAGCGAGGGATGTAAATTATGAACGGTGTGATGTGATATCTGTTTGTCGTATCTTTCCATTTCCGACTGTTTATTCACTATTTCCGAGTCGGCATACACGCGAGCATATAAATCGCATCTTTTCTTACCTAATCTTTCTAAGTAATCATGTGGGTTTTCGTTATGGTACGATTTAGTATTGAGTATTTCTGATATTAATTGCTCTCTCGTTCGCGTATCTTGATATTTACGTTTAAGGAATGTTAAAATTTCTGTCACACTAGTGAATTCCTTATCATAGGTTGCAATTTTTGCTTTTCCTTTTAGCTTAGTTAATAAAGTTAATACTAATTTTGAATGGTTTATATCTTTATATTGGTTATTATCTTTACAATATAAGTCATACACAAATTTTGTATTTCTAATAAAATCTACTAATTGTAAAGGATCACCATCATATTCCGGAATTAATTTAAAATCATGATCTTTTATTTCCATAGCCATCTCTGAATTTGTATTTTCTAATAGTAATTGATCAATATTATCTAGATTAAAAGTTGTATATACTTGTCTTAATTGGTTTAATCTATCCTGTAAATTTGACATACAATAAACTTATAATTACTTATAATTACCATCAAGTATGTTGTCTTCAGTGGAAAAATCTTCTTCCTTGGTGCTGCGAAGTCTCAACAAATAGTTTTGAAACTCGGGTGATAAGATTTGAAAATCTTCAGAAAGTTGAAAGATACCTCTGTAGTCGTGGAGAATGCTTGCTATACTTGTATACGCAGTGGCAATCTTCCTCAAGACGGAGAGAAGTAGTTATGCTGCTTGATTTCGGTATTACACACGATTCTAAGCTCCGCAAAGTTACTTTAAATACCTTCAAAATTCCTCCCAAGTCCCACGTTCGGGCGCCAGTTAAATATCTTCAAAGCACACAAGACTTTTTAAAAAGATTTATTTTGAATAACAAACATAAATGACATGGTAATATACAGATCTAATCTAGCATAGTGACGGGCTAATGAGATACAATAGACTGACCTCCTTCTCTGATTCTCACGGGGTTTAAATAAGAGTCAGCAAAGGGGTGATTCATAGTTCTTAGAATGTTAGCACGGGTGCACTATAACTATATATATATATTAACTACTACATACTAAATACACTATATACTTTATAGTCTAGTAAAAAAATGAAACAATTTTGTACAAATTGTAATTAATAAATGTGTGTTTTTTTGATTCAAATATAGTTATTGACATTATCATTAAATACAATGAAAAATAATTTATTACTGTGGTTATAGTATAGATGTTGGCTTATATTGATGAAATAATACTAGTACCTTTCAGTATACTAAATATGTCTGCATCAGGTTCTTTTATGAGATGGTTCGAGAATGAATGTAAGTTGTTTTAGTTCTCCAATACGTGTTAATCAGTATACATCTTATTTCTATCCATAAGCAAGGTGCAAACATTCCATGATGCGAAAATTCACATACCTGATGGAAACATGCATAGTATGTGGAAATATAAATCATAAATAAATTTGATTAAAATCTAAAATGGAGTATTAGTAGTCCTCTATTTCAATAAAATATTTTTAACATCTGTGGGAACGGTTTAAAGGATCTGCTGGAATTCAATTTTGTCAAAATTAGTTTCTGTAAATTTGCTAGTTGCGGAGTGATTTTGCCATATAAAGGGGTGCAACTACGAGTATAACAGTTAGACATTGTAAAATTAATTCACTTACCTTAGTGTCTGATGCTTTGCCTAAATCATTCATCATCGAATGCTTAGAGACCTCTTACGTTTGCTGTCCAATCTGCAGTGATGATAAATTGTTTAGGCTCAGTCCATAATAAAAGTAGTGTAACTTTATGATACCTGAAAAGGCCATAAACACGCTATTAAGGGGATTTCAACCGAAAACTCCCTCGCTTAAAATCAGCCTAGTTCTAAAAATAAATTCACTATGATCCTAAAATATTATTTCAACATGTATATGACTGTTCTCTACTAGCTATATAAAATATCTTGGAATAAAAAAAATTCAGGGAATGCAAAATTCCTTGAATAGGTGTGATTGCATCCTATTGAATAAAATTACTAAGCTATCGATCAGAAAATTTAAATGGAAATTATTTGATTTGCTATTGTTTTGCTCGTAGTCACTTAGTGTTTTCCTCCCTTAATTATTACAGGTAGCTAGATTGAGTAAAATAACTTTTTTCTCAGAATTAATTGTTTGCATTAATAATTTATAATGCAGAATACTGACATTGTTAGCAATGGTATGTATTTAATTTCTACATCGTATGAATTTCTTGTCTTAATCCTTCAACCAGTCCAAGATATATACACGTAGATTTAACATTTTACATTTATAACACGTAACTATAATCACATTTTGCTATGTCCATTCTTTCCTTGATATTAGGAAAAAAGGTTGTTAATTGCTTTTCTAAATAACGTTACTATTTTTCACCCCGACAATGATGTTTTATTTCAGTTGCTAGCGCTTTCGTTAGTGTTCTACTTGTCTCCATCAGGTTACGGGAAGTAGCTCATGAACTTGACGATGATTTGCAATAGCTATAAAAAGGGAAAAAAAGAGAAAAAATTGTACGAACATTTAATTTTTTTTTTACCGTGATACATAAACTAGTCTAATCTTCAGCAATACCGCATTGATCGGTATGAAGTTTTTTTGTGGCATATATAAAAATCTTTGCATTCAGAGTAGAAATGCTCTTGGAAACTGATAGCTGAAGGTTATAAAATAGAAATCTCTATTAATAAATGCTGTGGGGAAGACAAGATGGCGCCCGTTCGCGTGTGCCGGACGTGTCCTGGGCAGGGAAGGGCTGTCCCTTATCAGCTAGTGCACGCCAACAGCCACAATTACACCACCCCCATCATGGCAACAATTAATTCAAACAGCCACCAACTAGCCTATCTCTTTCAAAGTTTGTCTTCTCTATTGTGCTTTGGGCTCAGATAACAGCTCACTTTTTTTTTACCCCCTTTAGCCTTTCTTAAAAAAACAAAGCCGGCGATGGCGGTGGGTTTACTGTGGCGCAACTTGCAACGGCGAGTGAGGGATGGCTTACTTAGTCCTTCGAGTAGATAGATAGCCTGAGTTCCCAACAGTTTACAGCAGGTATAGTGCGGAGAAACTCTGATAACTTTTATCATAATACTATTTTTCCGAAATACACCAGTATCAATGTACCAGCAGTAATGATTTCGTTCTTTCTGATTAATAGCGATCAAACATCAGACAATGTCGTTAGGATTTTATTTATATTTTTTCCTAAATTAAAATGTATGCTTATTTTAATAATTACTTTATTTACAATCAAGAGCAGTAATGTTATTATTATTTTTTTTAATGAATGCTTAAAATAATTTTTTTTTATTGTGTAAATATTGCAGATTGATTTAAATTCAATATGAGGGCGTGTTGCGTTATGCGAACTGCGGGTTTTTCTTTGAAAATATATGGATACTACGTATCATCAATCATACAAGTATCAAGCTGATACTCAGCAGTATCTGAATACATAAAACTGTAAGGCAATATGTAACGGATGTATATTTTCTAAGGATACATATTTCCGTTTACCTATTTATCTCACTTACCCACAAAAGCTACGATGTTGCGCTCTAGTTGAATAACCAGAATATTTATTTTCAGTGATACCATCCACTATTGAACTAATGACAGATTTGATTCCTCTATCATATCCTGAGCGAATTGCAAAATACAAATTTATAAAATATATTTTATTACTGTTTCAAGAATTTCTTACTAAAAAAATATGAACTTTAATTAAATTTAAATGATAGGAAGATTACAGAGATCTTACAAGCTTAACTATAAAACTTACCTCTTACTGAAATACATCGATGGCTTCAAGGCCCAAGTCAAAACTTCAGCGTCTCAGAGGTCTCCCCTAGACCAGCGCTGGTAAGGAAGACCTCCCCATATCAGCTCTGCTAGGCAAGTACCTCTCACTGTCTCGTCCTATATCTACATACCTATAGTACATATCTTCTCGTTGTGGACCGTATTTCTCTCTCTCTCTCTCTCTCTCTCTCTCTCTCTCTCTCTCTCTCTCTCTCTCTCTCTCTCTCTCTCTCTCTCTCTCTCTCTCTCGCTCACTCTCTTCTACAGGATGTTTTTCTCTTCATACCCCTTTCGTTGGTGTATGCCTTTTCACACCTTCTCGCGCGATTGCGCTCACTATTCTCTGACCACCCTAGTTGCTGAGCCCCATAGCCCTTCTGGCACTTACTGGAGTTGTAGACTGTCAAATCCTCCAGCTCTTAAACAACACTCCGCAACAGATGGGGCGCCCTTGCCTTCCGTCGGAGAAATCGGCCCGCAGAACTAACACAGGGGTTCATGGTATGACGACAGTCTGCCATGTCCCTCTGGCCTCAGTCCTTGAAAATTATTTTGTAATTTTACACTACGTTATCAATGTCGGGAGTAGAGCACATAACAGCTTAAAATAATATTATTTTTATTATCAAAATATTGGAGATAAATTCATTTGAATTCAATATTAACTAGGAAGTCAACCATTTTACAGTAATCATTGGGTATTTTTTATGGCTGCTGGTTTCAATTCGTAGAATAAAAGCGAAATTATTTTTTCAAAACTGCCGAAGTATGATGTATAATAACTACATTTGATAATAACAGCTTAAGCTGCCGAAATCACTCATGTATTCAAACTTTATAAAGATACAAACATAATATTAAGTATTATTAACAATAATAGATCTTTACCAGACGACAGATTGTTGTGAACGGAGTGGGGAGCTGGAAGGTGTACACCAACCAGGAAGGAAGAAAACCATGGGAGGTAGCGGACTATGTCACAGCATTACACAACTGCATGATGGAAACCGAGAAGGTTCTTCATAAGACAGGTGTCTCTCTTATTAAAAATATAGAAGTGCTTATCTTTTTTTTATGTCCAACTCTGAGCTTGGTTAAAGCTCTTTTTTTTTCTCCCCTGGCTCGTTATCGTACACAGGGTCTAATCGCAGCTAATTATTATCTTGTCGTTAAACATTTGATGTGCAAACTATCTTGAGCAGAGCCCCTTAACATATTAGATATAACTGTAATGCATTCCATTCAACGCTAAGCTGATTTGCTACTTGTTTGAATGAGTATTCTAAGCGATGATCTGAAGGATTCAATCAAAACTACAATTTTAAAACATTAGGAACACATTAAGAATTTAACGGGTTTTGAAAAGTATTAAATTAAAAATCTACTACTTTTTGAAACATCTCCCGTGTAATGAAAATTCTTCTCTCTTCGAAAATAAAATTCTTTAAAGTTATAATATTATACTTTTCCCTGTTAAAATAAATATGAGGAAAACTTGGAAGTAAAGGATGTACATGGAATTGGTTTAATTAAGGGGCGGTATGTATTGTGCCTGGTCCGAACCCCTCCTCGGAGTTATTCCCTTGCACCCTTCAGCCCTTAGACCTGGTAATAATAACTAACCCCTTTATAATATCCGGATATATTCGCTAAAACAAATCAACATTCCAGTCATTCTATCTTCCTGTATGGACATCCAAAATGAACATTCTTCGACACTCTAATTACAAAATACCACTTGTCCTTGTAGGTACATTATTACTGCTTCTGATGTACTCAGAATGGAGTAGATATTACCTCCTAAACGTAAGCAACACACACCAATTGAAGCACTTGTGTAATGGAGTCTATTTTATATTGTCATTCTTCCTCATAATTTTTTTTTTAATTTGAGATTTTGCTCCTACGACCATCCTATGGCATGATGGATTTGGCTTAACAGCCTGCAAGGATCTAATATTTATCCGCAAAGCTACCAGTAGAAAATTATTTATGATAAACTGTCGTATTGTTTTATTCTTATTTTTACATTAGTAAATAATGTAGGTAATAACAACAATCACCTCAGATACCGAGTGTGAATTCGTGGTCATTCCAAGACCACACAAACTACCTACAATACCTACCCTATACCTCTTCTCCTGAACATAGTGCACTGTCGGGGCACATACCTATCAAATATGGAATCAGATAGTAAGACGGTCATGAAACGATTGTCCAGGTCATAAGCCTTAATCCACCCTCACTTCGTCACCAGGGCTAGGGTAACTAGGCACCCCCCTCGTGATGACCCGACAGACCCTTTTTAGTTCATTTTACATCTGATTTTATTGACTAGAGTTTGATTTAGCCTCTCATTTAAACAATGGAAAAGGGTGCATTAACTGCTGTAAATATCAATTGAACATCATTTTTCCTTAGGAACTCTTTGAATTCTGTTGAGTTGATTCCTGGGTATTGATCCGTAAGTATTATACCTATTTTGTCTGTTTCCAGTAAATTATTTACTAATTTGATGAAGTCAGTGGCACTCTGAGTTTTTGGTGTTGAAATAAATTTATATATATCTTGTGAAGTGGTCAATAAGCAGGTGGAGGTATCTTTTTGTTGATCGTTGTCTTCCATAACCTCCAATAGTGTCAATTGACATTATTTCGAATGGTTTTGTTGCCGGCTCTAGTTGTGACACTAGCCCATATTTTTCTTGCTCTCTGGATTTGTTTTTAATACATTTTTCACAGTTTTTACATACTTTTCTTATATTGCAGTTATATTTTTTGCTGTATATTAAGGGCATACCCTATTCATCATTTGTGTAATTTCTATATGGCACCATTTAGAATGTATTTCTTTAATTAATTCGAAACTTAAGTTTTCAGATAAAATTATCTTTTCTTTGTTTCTTACTTTTTTAAAGAACACTCCATATTTTTCTATTAACTTTGTTGTGGTCTTTTGTAATATTCTATTTTCCTCTTGTATTTTTATCAAATTAACTATTTTTAGCATTTATTCTTTATTTTCAATTGGTTCTAATACCGCGTTTCTGCTCAAACTATCTGCTTCGGTGTTATCCTTTCCCAGAATGTATTTAATTTCTAAATTGTATTGTATTCAAAAGGTAATAACATTGTTTATGTTCTAATATATCATTCTATTAAAGTATGTTTATCCTTATATTTAATATAAATATAACATATTTATGTAACATTTACCTTTAAATGAATGAACATAACATATACCTGCCCGAGTTATGAGCAAAGGCTTAAACAGGAATCTTTTTCTGGGAGAGATTTAATAATGATTTTTTGTAGGATGTGGATATTTTGTCTTGTGGAGATAATGTAAAAATATACAAATTGATCAGAATCAAAATTTGTATTTACGCAGTAATATCTATAATGCAATTCATGAAGTTTTGCTCAAATTAGGACTATGCATATATATGCACACGTTTTATACTTTTCTAATTATTTTTAAGGTTCTTTGAAAAGCCCCCTCATTACCTCCTCCAACTATGCCATTCCTCTGGATACTACGATACGTGTAATTAACATAAATTGGTCAGTTACTGCACAGTCAAGCTCTTTATATTTCTTTTTTCTAAATTAGAATAAAATTGAGATATTTTCGTTTTTGCTGCGCTAAAAGTAAAATATTCACTTGCCATGATTTATCTATGGCTTTCCGTGTACCGTGTAGGAAAAACTAAATGAAAACTCTTAAATACTCAGCATTTCATGCATTATATATTATATTTTATTATATATTAAATATTATAATGCATATTAAAATCAATCGATAGTGTGACGAGTATGTCCATGACGCCGGGGTTATACGTGCCGATGGAACTATGATTTTCCATTATATTTCCCATGATATGCACTGACACTGCTGTGCCAGGCTATGGCATGTTCGCGTATCGACTCTTCATACAAATTATGTTCCCGACAGCTGGACAGGACAGCTCGATCCCTGAGGATATATAGTCATCGGCAGAAGGGGGAAATACCCTCGTCTCTCAAACCCATGGCGATTTTAGCCCGAATGAATTATTGCAAACAGCGTCATTAGGATATAATCTGATAATGCTTGGATTTTTCAATCAAATGATATCGTAAAACCCTTAGGCAAACAAATTAATCTTGTACCTGATATGAAACAGCAACAGGGAGAACCCCAAAAAACTAGACATAATCCACGAGCAAAAACTTAAATGTTTAATTGCTTTTCCCAACTTTTATGTGGGTTAAAAGGCAACATTTAAAAAAACTTACTTATTTACTCGTATTAGTAAAATATTTCTCATCTCAGTCGTTCCTTGAATAACTTGTGTTTGCCAATAATAAACCGGAAATTTAAGTCCTGTTTGAGGTTAGTGAATTTTAAAACAGGGGGATAAAATTGATATTATCTTTTGTATAATCGAATTTTTAGGCAACTGTCACATAAGTAGTAGTATACTGCTAATTTATTTTGTTAAATATTTATTCAACTTTTCTTATGTGAAATAGCATATAATTTTTGTTACAAATCTTGTTACAAAATTTGGACATCACGTAATTATTTTCGTGGACAGCGGTCTCAGAAAACCTAAAACTTTTAATGGTTTCACCATTTTTGTTTAACAAATATTCTTAAGATTTTATAAAAATATTTTGTCATGCTTGTTTCAACGTTTATAACTTTATATTTGATTTAATATTATTGCCAAAAATGGTGTATAAATAGTGATTTTAAATCACCCACAGAATTTACCCAGGTCTCTCATCGCAACCACTATGCACTGGGGATCTGCAAGACCGTAAAAATGTTTTGAATAGGGTATACAGTAGGAAAGTTTGTCCTCGTGTATTTTTGTTTGGTCTTTTTAATGCCACGTAAGTGTAATGAAATACAACTTAATCTCGAGATAGGCTTCCATTTATTTACAGAAAGTATAATACGCGTGTTTACATATGCAACATAGATATGATTGGTTTAGAGTGATTTGAACCACAGTGGTTTTTTGTCTAAGAGGTAATGTCAATGCACTTGTGTGGAAGAGGGCCATTCGTGAAATGGAGTTGTCTTGGTGTTGGTGAGTGTGCCCTCTCTTTTTGGCTGCCACAGTGAATGTATCCACTAAATGACGAAAGAAATTAGGAGTGGGGGGACAGAATGACATCGTGGGGAGGGGGAGGTGACACGCAGCCGCAGAGGACATCCAGGCGACACTGACACAGGACACGCCCCTTCCCCCTCCACCGGACACAGGTGGGGCGACACTGGCCAATGTCGCCGTTCCATTGGCAGGGAGCTGTATGCACTCCTTGCGAGCACTCTAATCAATAGTAAACTGCAGTAGAATTTGAAATACAATTAAAAAAAATCAGTGTAAAGGGTTTCGACGACCATAATTACCACTCCCGTTGATTGTTTCTATGGATTTATATTTAATAACGCATTAACATATAAATAATAGTTAAGTACTCTAACATAACCCATTGATTGATACCACTCATGGGAGTTTGTGACCGCGTCCAGAGCTGTTATATATAAATATTTAAAAGAAAATTATCAATAATCTGATTACGTGTATTTTCGTATTTACAATTCCTTAATAATTCGTAATTTACTCCTGACACAACACAAATAATCTTATAAAGTACATCGAAATCTTTAATTTCATAAGTTACGTAATGAGCTTGGAAATAATATAATTTTCTTACTACACTATAAAAAACAGATTAATGGCACTTATTATTATTCATAGGATTATTATTATTTGTAGCACCATCGCATATCGTGAAAATATAATTTCTGTTTTTCAAAAAACCTACCAAACCGTAAAAATAAATATAAAAGGTAATAATTTTTCCTCATAAAAAAAGGTGAAAAACAATTTTAAAAATTCTAACGGTAGGTATGAATTGATTTGGCTTAATAGAGGAAAAGGTGCAATCAACAGGATTGAATAAAGGAAGAAGGTCAAAAAAGAGAGATAGATACTTCATTGCATAATGCAGTCTAGAACCGCTAGGCTGCTGTGGATCTCTGATTAATTATTAATCCTTAGCAATACATCATTAAATTGACGAATGGAAACATTGGTAGTTTGAATCACTAAATAGACAATATAACATAAAAACAGTTGAGGAAATACAGCAGTTAACTACTGATTTAAGTGAACTAATAACAAACTACAAACTATCAAAAGTGCCAATAAGCCTTTGAGAGGCGAAAAGCTCCCTATCCACATTCAACCTTGTGAACAATGCTTGAATTCGAGGCAATATTTATGTTGTCATAATATATAATAGAAACAAGATATGTAAATTTACTGTAGCTTACAAACATCTTTGTTGGTGGTCATGAAAAGGGGTTTGACAGACAAGTTCATTGACCAGTGATAAACACCATTTTTACCCGGTTAAACACAGGTTTAGATTAAGTAAATTAACAGTGTTTAAAAACGCAGCGGTTTTATATTCGACAGGACAGGATGGAGCACCATAAAAATCTTTTTCGGTGCCAGAGAGTGATTATCTTAAAAACATCTTTTTCTACACCAGGTCGAGCCTCTGGAAACCTTAGTCGACATTAGGACTCAATGCCGCTTGTCTTTGTTGCGGGGCTGAATCGGCACAGCTGCGATTCGGACCCACAATATGTCCCAACGTTCCCGGAGTGTAATGCGGGTTTACATGATATAACATTTTGAGTCCCATCGAAACGGGATTCACTTAAACAATATTGTAAAATATTGCAATGCGGGACGTATTTGGGGGAAGTTTGGCTCACTCAATCTGGTAAATAGTTGTCACAGTTTTATTGTCGCCTGGCGAGGTTTTTCCAGAACACGGGATATACGGACAACTGAAGTTACTTTAAAACTAATTGAAGATCTTCAAATTAACTACTGCTTACAGGATATTACTCATATCCATATAGAAACCATGACAAAACGAGAGCATGCATTAAAAAGTTTGTAGGAAAGTTATGGCGCTTCTATACGGTACTTTAATGCGAAGCATGAACATTTGAGGTCCGATGCAGTGCATTCTTTCACTACTCTCATCCAGAGGTCGGCTTGGGAGGCATCGTCGCCCCATCGTCATCCACAAATACACGAGGACGTGCTTTGCTGTCTGCACTCACACGGAAACATTGCTCCACGATCTCTCCTGACACAGCTACCTACTGGCCATCAGATCCCAACCGAAATCCAGATCTCCTTGACTTTCTTCTACAATAGTTTAGGAACCATAAACTAGTCACTCACTCGCCTTGATGACATCTCCTCCAATCATAGTCCTTTATTATTAACCATTTCCCTAAGACCAATTCACAAACTGCCTCCTCCTTCATTTATTAGAGGCCCAGTTGATTGGGACCACTTCCGCCAGCTTCTTACAGATACCGTAGACCTCAAAGTGTCCCTGAAAACATCCCAAGACCTAGACGATACAGTGC
Source organism: Acanthosoma haemorrhoidale (assembly GCA_930367205.1). NCBI lineage: Eukaryota > Metazoa > Arthropoda > Insecta > Hemiptera > Acanthosomatidae > Acanthosoma > Acanthosoma haemorrhoidale. Next base: position 78,840,417 of record OV884015.1, on the reverse strand, counting down.
TTTCTTTCACTACTCTGATCCAGAGGTCGGCCTGGGAGACATCGTCGCCCCATCGTCATCCAAAAATTCACAATAATAATCGTTTACCTCAGCATCTCAAAGATCTAATCCAATACAAACGCCGCTCCAGAACAGTGTGGCAAAGATCCCAGGATCCTGCTGATCACCGCTCTTACAATCAGTACTGCAGATTAGTAAAGCAGCAATTGGCGTACTTCCGTTCCATTGCACTGCGCCACTTATCCCTATGATCCTCCTCGGAGACTAAAATGGCAGTGGCCTCGTGACCTGCTATAAATGCGTGACAGTGGGAGCCCTGGCAATGGCCAGTTTCTCCAATCATGTCCTTAGCGTATGTGGCTCTCACGCTCTTTGTCTGTCTCCACTGGTTCGAATCCGGTGACGCGGCTGACGGACGAGCGTGGGGGAATTCCCAAGACTCCGTTTCCTCTTTCGCATGCGAGGGAGGTGACAAACATGTGGATTTGGGAGGCCTCTGGGCTTTTGTAAATATTGAATGAATGAGCGAGTGAATGATGAATTGTAAATATGGTATGAATGAGAACATATATCACAATTGCTTATTGTCTAATAAGGCAGATTGTAATTTTAGCACAATAAAGATAAAAAAAAAGTCTTTAGTGTAACTGTGGGAAAAAATCACGCTATGGAAAACTATGGCCCAATTGGTGACAAATAAAGATAGTTTAACAATTTTTGGGGACTTTGTTGCGGACTCACTGAGAATGAAGGCACCAAAAAAATATATTACCGATATTGTATTCAACTTGAAAAGAGGGGCTTCTAGAACAAATAACAGTAACGATTTCACTTCTACACCCTTCAGACCCGCAACAATGTTCCGGTGTGAACTAGGCTGTAGAAACACTTAGGAATGGAGTTTGAAAAACTTTTAGTTGACAAAGATGGCCACAAACATCTTCAATACACGGGGTGGGAACAGGTCAGTTTGAGGAGTGCTCGAAGAGAAAGCATAGAGTAGAGATCAGTTTTTGAATGAAATTTTTGAGCGTGTTTGGATTTTGCTAGTTTTTAACCGATCGAAGTCAAATTCGTCATTGAGAGCTGCACAGAATTCTTCAAATTTGAATCCGTTATTCGTGACCATGATTTGCTTTTAATCAATTTCATTGATGAAAATGCTTGTTCGCATCTGTATGTCGTTCCAAAGCGACATATATAACTTTTTACAAATTTCCTTAGCTCTGGGAATTGTTCACACGGTAATGAACGCCAGAAATTAATTACCTCAGAAGCATTTTGATTTGGTAAAAGCTCATTAAATTTCCTTATTGCAGATCTAGGCTGATGCACTTTGTTTGTTTGCATCAGTAGCTAAGAACACTCTAACAACTAACTTAAGACAAAGTTGAAGGTAAACCAGCTTCAAGCTTTGCACGTGTTGCTTCACGTTGCTGCTTTTGCATATTAAATATATTAAGAGTTAATGCAAAACCTCAACGCGCCAAAGCGCCACTTGTAATCATCCAATGCGCCACGCATGCGCCATGATTGGGCCACATAGGGCCTAGAGCATAGCCGCGTGGTTCTCAGGATAAGGGAGGTGAAAATATAAATGTATCGATCGATTTTTTTTTTTTTTTTTTTTTTTTTACAGTAAACCACTAGGCGGACCGAGAGATTTTATTTAATATTCGTATTTATTTTAATTCGCTATTTTATATTTTTACATTACTCGTTACTATAAAACTATTATAAAATATCGTATATCTTCTAGAAAAAAATTACTGCGAGTGGTATCTAAATGCAGTAGATGGGATCTGTTGGAAACAAAACATTACTAAATACCTATTTTAAGTAAAAAATAACTATGAATAGTCACTCAACATTAATAGAGAATGACAATTTGATTAGGTATCTGGTCAAACAAAGGTATTTAAAAAGATCTTAACAATTGTCACTTTAAATCGATACTGTCAATCGATAAATGTTTACCAAATTAGATCTTTTAGAACCTTTAATTTTAATAGCTTGAATATCGTCAGACTGTTTAAGGTCTGGTGGCTCCAACTTTAAAAAAACAAATGAACTTAGTTTCCCATAAAATAAAATTACTGAAGTTTGGACCATCTAAGACATATATGCCAGTAAATTTCCTCACAAGACATAAAATACAGCTTCGAAATAGTGGAAGTGACTAAATGGATTCGAGGAAATAAACAAAATATTTCCCAATTAAAAATGGGGAAATTGATGACAGTATGTGAAAATTAACGTCTTCATGATTTTTTTCTTAAAAATTAATCTAACACTGGTATACGCCAGTCTTGAAATTTGGAAATTTGGTAAAAAACAAAACAAAAACAAAACTAGAACTTGTTAGCTATAAGCCTGTTAGTTTACTTACTATTTTTTTTTTCTACATTCTTAGAAATGACTTGACACGCTTTCCTAATAAACATCAAAGTGGTAGACATTATCCCGATTCGTAATTATAAGAGCTTACTCTGTAGTTCATCGACTTTTAATGAATATGTTGTTGGAAATAATTAAGACCGCCAATGCACAACAATAGCTGGCATGTTGGTGTTGGGTCGTCACGAGGGGGTGCCAAGTTACCTTAAGCCCTAGTGACGAAGTGAGGGTTGATTACTGTGACCTGGACAATTGCTTCATGACGGATAGTACTAAAGTACTATCTGACTCCATATTTGATAGGTATGTGCCCCGAGAGTGCACTATGTTCAGGAGAATAGGTATAGGGTAGGTATTGTAACTAGTTTATGTGGTCTTGGAATGACTACGAATTCACACTCGGTATCTGAGAGTAGGCGAAAACCGTGCGGATCCCAAAGGCGAGTGTGAACCGGAGAGAGGCAGACTGGTTTGCCGTGGGAGACACTACTAGGTAAAGTTTGTAGGGGCACGGCAACCGTCGTCCGCGAGGGGGAGGTGTCTCCCAAGGAGGTGCTAGTTTTAGCAAGACGAAGACAGAGAATCACACTAGGAAACGGTGGGGTCTGACGAGCCCGGACTAAAACATAGCGAGGTTAGGAAGAGAGATGTAGAGGTTTTCATAAATGAGGAGGCCAAATCTTGAAACATCAGTGCATCTGCAAGTACCAGTCAGAGAGTAGTTACAATGATTTATTGGCTAAAACTAGGAAGTATATACAGCCCCCAGAAACCAAAGATCTGTCTGACCATCCAAACCACAGAATTGCGGTGAAGCTAAACTGTTATAGACCGGACCCACCCAGGCCTGGGTCACTACGTGATTCCCCCTTCAAGGGCCTCTGACTAGTTTTTGCAGCTGCGTCTTTTATTGTTTACAATATTTGCACTGGTATGACTTATGGTTTGGTAATGTTATTTACATTTTTCAAGGTTAATTTACAACATATTATGACCAATTTACAATATATATGCGGTAGAGTATAGGGTGATTTATCTTATGTAGTTAGCGGTCGCTACATTGGAAATCGCGAAACGTACTTTAGACAAGATGGTATAGAGGATCCCTGTGGTGCTCCTGCCGATACTATTTGGCATATGCTGCTATAAGAGTTTACTTTGCGTCGAAAGTGTGTTGCTGCAAGAAAGGATGAAGAGGACTGTGCTTAAAAGTTTATAATAGAAACCATTTAATTAAACGTAATTGTAAAATCCAACATATTAAATCGCTTTACCTGCAGAAGCTCTTGTAGGAGACATTTTGGACTAATGTGCCCTGAAAATACTCCGGAGCTATTGACAATTAGATGAATTTCTGGAATATTGGCTTTTGAAACAGATGTCAGATTCTTATAAAAATTGTCGGATAATCGTGACTTATGCATTTATTTTTTTTCTTAATCAAATTTTTGAATGATATTTATTAATTTGAGGAATGTCTTTTAGTTTATTGATATTTTGTTTTGTCTCCTTATTGTATTGTTTTTTTTGTCGGCTAGAGCTGTATTTATTTATTTGTGCATTTTTATAATACATTATTTATTATTCTATTCTATTCTACGTGTCTTTCGACATGTGATTCCCTAGTTGGTAAGAGCGCTTGGCCTAGGCTTAGGACGTTTGGGGCTGAAATCCTTTTTCTGTTACCATTTCTTCTCATTGGCTGATAATTACGTATTAATTACTTTTGATAAGCAACGCATGATTGTATTATTTATATTAATCATCTCTCGATCCTGAAAAGGTTATTAACGTGGGTGACACAGGGACTCGACGAAGCGGGCTAAGAAGACCTCTGAACACGACGACCGCATTGATCACGGATAAGAAGCATGGGAAAAAGACCGACGCCCGGGGACCGTGAAAAATGCCGGTCGGCCTAAAGGGAACATTTTCAGCGTAATTACGGGATTAAGAGGGGATGTAAATTGTGACCGATTAGTAAAGCTGATGTGTACTTTGTTCCGCGGCGGCGCTCCGAGCCTTGAGTAATGTCGGCCGGTCCTAAGGCCATTTATCAAGCTTCCATCTGTGCTGGTGTTGGTGTCTTACTGCATCCACGTCGCATATCTTCCCTTGTGGGCCCTCATAGTGGAGGATAATAGTCCAGTTGTAATTTCAAACTTAGTTAGATGACAGAAGTCCAACAAAGATTTTATTTTACCATTCCTGACAAGAGCTTGGGTAGCTTAAGAGATAAACTGTTATACTAGCAGCTGCCTTTTTGTATTTCATAATTACGTTTGACCTAACGGTTTCTATTCAAAATTAGGAAGGACGATCTCAATTAAAAAATACAGCATGTTTACTCTTTTTTTGCAAGACCACACTTTTGATGATAGAATAAATAACACTTCCCGAGTATCAGTCCGGATTGGATTTACCTCAACCGGACGCCTGAAATACAAAAGAGCGTTTTCTGGAGAGGAAAGATACCGATCAGAAACAATACTGAATTAAAAAGGGTACGCTAATAGAAATATTTATTTTTATAATATAAGTAATTTTAAGAAAGATAATTATTAATTATTTATGTTTCCTCCTCATAATCAATGCCATATGATTTTCATACATTCAACCGATCCACCGTTAAAAACGTCTTAAACCAACCGTCTTTTGGAAACTTCACATCTTCCGACGGCCAATGACAGTCCTTAAGATATTTTATCATCCACTCTCCTTCCATTTCCTTCCTCATCCTGTAGGCAGACTCCTGATGTCCCCCTCATTCTCTTCCACTTTGACTATAGCTGTGTGATATAAGTGCCATGGTAGAATTTGAAGAGATTGAAAGGTGTCACGGACTCTTTCGTGAGATTTACTTTCGGGACTCCCGTCTACGAGATTGCCATCCCCTACCGACTTCCATAGACACTGCTTCCTTGGTTCATACTTTTTGCAAATCATTAATTTCCATTACCTTTTATATACATATATATAATTATAATCTCCTATGGTAAAAAGCCTAAAAAAGCCTAATCTCAGAAAAAGATCCATTATTTCTGATCTTTATACCCCATCTCATAGAACTGCAGCATTCGACCGTTCCTTTCTTACCCACCAGTATATGGAAATCTCATTGTTCTAGTATCCGACGTGCTTTATCCTTGAGTGCCTTCAAAACAGAATTATTCCAACTCCGTCCAAGAAGATGATTGCTGCTACAGTTCAGTAGCACTTTTTTTTATTCTGTTCCTATCCTCATAAATACAATCGCTTATTTAACTTATATTTGTGAATGTTATAGTTTTCTTCTAATTTAATTTTATACAATACCGATTGTTTTGTTTTTTTGAAACGATTCATGTATTAATTTACCTCAAGTTCCATCTGGAATGTTACTTTTATTTTACTCATCCGTGTTTCTATGTGATCTACTGTTTATTTTTAATTTGGCAGAATTCTTTACCATATTGTTATTTATAGCAGACATGGTTACAGAATAAAGTTTTTTTTTTGTTTCAAACCCTAGTAACAAAATATAGATTCTACAAACCAATCTATTTACAATTGATTCATTATATTTTAGTAGCTTGGCTACATTTTATACAAATTCTGTTTTCTACTAATTGTGATCTGTATTGTACAAAAGTATAATCATGTACATTATACATTAATTTATCAGAAGTGATGGGGCTCATATTATTTATCTTAGACTTAAAACTAACTTGATCTAACAATACAATCTTAAACTAATTTTCCTCGAGAGTCTTTTGCCATCGATGCGGGAAGGGTGGTGGGGTCATAGTGTTAAACAATGGGTTTGTTAACTGCAGCAAAGAGTAAAAAAACTTGATGTGTCTCCGGTGGATGTAAAACAAATTACATCTCCTAAGAATCATAATGTGGCAGGTGGTAGGCAGTATTTTATGAGAGTAAGACCTAGAGGATAATGTAGAGTAAAAAATAGTAAACAATTATTAGTGTAAATTAAACAGTGGTCGGTCAATCATAGTGAAAAAGCAGTAAAAAAAAACAAAAATACTCAGAACATGACAAGAAAGAAACGAAAAAAAAGATCAGATGAAGCTATAGAACTTAGTCTGCATAAGTCTTACCAATAATTTCTGACTTGACTGATACGCTATTGGCAGATCCTCACTGGGTAATGGCCAAAGTGCAATTTTCACTAGATCATTGGTTATCAAAATACAACTTAATGAAATCGTTTATTTTTTTTTTGGACAGGGGATTTTATTGGCGTAAAACCCTTAGCCAACCCCGTTGGCGTTATTATTGGTGTCAACCCCGTTGGCGTTATTATAGGTGTCAACCCCGTTGGCGTTATTATTGGCGTCAATCCCGTTGGCGTTATTATTGGCGTCAACCCCGTTGGCGTTATTATTGGTGTCAACCCCGTTGTTTGTACATTACAACTCATTTGGAAGGCCTCCAAAAGGGGATAGTACAAGGACGAAAGCAGACTCCCAGGAGGCACCCCAGTCCCACATGTCATGCGGTGGGAAAAATCATGTAAGCAACCTAACTTAAATACATCAGTGCAAGCCTCAATGTTTTACATTAAATATACGAAATTGTGATTTACATATAAAAGACGTGAATTGTTCTTGCTACACTAAGAATAAGACTCGTAAAAATATAAATTTTTGTTCCTGGAACCTAACAGAAATGGATTTTCACTTGGGAGATTGGGCACCTCAAATATCTTGTGATCGTACTATTGCGAATAATGGATAATAACTTACGATTAACTTTTATACTCTTCATTGAAGCATGTGCTTGAAAACTCATAATAAAATAAATTGATCGTTTCATGTTTAAAGAGGAACATCTGTTTTTAGTGCTTTGTGTGATTTTAGGGGATGTCGGAAATCTGTTGAAGCATAACAGCGTCGTTACAAAACCCCTCGAAAGATGATTGCAGGACATTCACGTGCCAGGCCGTTATAAGAACTAGCGAGGGACACCCTAAGGGATGAAATTACTATCACTTAGACCTCAGTTGTAGTGTCATTAGGGTAGCGGTTTCCAGCTGGCTGTTCCAGGCAGGACTCGTGCCGTCCCTTGCCTTGGCAACCGGGGATTGCTACCGCTTCTTCGGTTGAGCAACTAACTGTCTGTAAGTTTAAGGGTTTTGTAACCACGCAGTTATACCTCAAGAGACTTCCGACATCACCTTATGTCAGGATCTGCGTCTCGGAAATCTTGTTGAAGCAAGAAAAGTTTCTACACTTTAGATAGCAATAATGATAGATATTATTGTTACAAGTAAATCTATGCTTTACTGTTGTAAGATGTAGTGTAAAAGCTGAAAATACTAGTCATAAAAAATCTATCTGAAAAAAAAGTTTTTAGAATTGATATGAATGAGCATTGATTCCCCAAACTACTTATTTTGGCAAGACAAAATTGATTGTAAGAGATAAAACAAAAATTGATGGGCACAACTCGAATATAATTGAAAGTAATATAATAAATATGACTTATAATAATATATGAATAAATTCAATTAATATTCTAGTAAATGTCATACATATCACATACAAATTAATGAATAAGCAATATTCTTTAATAATGATTTACCATTTTAACATTTTCACCACTTAGGTTACCAATTGGGTATATTACAATGAATAGATATGAAATTAAAGATACTATCATTCATAGATATATTCTTTTGATTGTAGTCAATATTATTATGTATTCATTATTATTATCATTTTAAAATAACGTCTGTAAGTAATTGTTTTCCATGCATGTAAAGTTATGTAAACTTATCTGAACTGTAGTCCTGATGATACCCGACGTCGATAGTTTGGGAAAGATGCTTTTTATGGAAAAATCTTATTTTCAAACTGTATGAATACCGATATTCTATTTTACTTTTTTTCTCTTGCTGCAAGATTACCATTCTGACATTACTATTTTGATCTATATATATCCATGGACGTAGTTTAAACAATTGAATAGCCAACTTGTGTTTTGTGTAGGACATCATTAAAACAAAAACGACTGCTCAAAAAAAAAGGTTAATGCCAAATAAATCTATCTATAATATAGCAAAATAGTTAACCTTCCTTAGCAGCATAGGATTAACATAAGAATTTCTATTTATTTTATGATTTGCATGAAATACTAATACAAATATAGTCAAAAACACGAGTATGTACTTCAGAACTGCTGTGAGTATAACTTATAATAATAGGAAATATATGAGTCTAAAATAAATAATGTCTATTATGAATCTAACAATAGATAGGAATTGGGGGAAGGGCCTAATTTGAAAGCAGTAACGTTTGATAGGCTAAGTAGGTTATTTACTCTTTAAACGAGTAAATCCAACCCACTGGCATTGGTTTATATTTGAATCATAGAGCAATTAACCATTTGATTACTTAATACTTACTTAATTACTTACTTTATTATTGTGTATTATACCATTCCTAAGTGACGTTTGCAGCCAGCCACACCATTAAATTACATTAATCCACTACGCTACTAGCACTCCTTGAAAAAAACTTGGTTAAATATACGATGAATACAAGCTACTCAAATAATTATACTACGCAACACAACGGACGTACCAAATCTCAGGACAAACTGGGAGCAAAACTTTCAGGGTACTACATTACAGCGTATGCAGGAATACGTCTTGTTCACACAGTAAATTACATCAATAAAGCTTTCGTAAAATACACCACTCATCATGAAAAAAGTTTGTTTAACCTTCAAAAACACCTTGACGTGATCGAGTATTGGTGCAACCAATGGCGGATCAAAGTTAATGAAGCAAAATGTTCCCACATTACCTTCACCCTTTGTCGCAAGTCTTGTCCACTAGTTTATTTTAATTCTATTCCTCTCCCTGTATCTGAGACAGTACGGTACTTAGGCTTCCATCTCGACAAACGGCTGACCTGGAACCCACATACGAGACTAAAAAGACAAGAACTAAACAGACGCTTTGGACAACTGTACAGACTACTTCAAAGGACATCCCATCTCTCAATAGAAAATAAACTACTAATCTACAAAGTTATACTTAAACCAATCTGGACATACGGAATAGAGCTATGGGGGACAGCAAAAAAGTCGAACATCAAGCGTATCCAATCCTTTCAATCAAAAGTCCTGAGAACAATAGTAAATGCCCCTTATTGTGTCAGCAACAAAACCGTTCATAACGACCTTAATATACCCTACATTCTAGAACTCATCCCTTCCAAGTTTATGAAATTCCACAGTAGCCTTTCCAACCACCCTAATCTTGTAGCACAGTCATTGCACTGCGTCACTCATCCCTATAATCCTCCTCGGAGACTGAAACGGCAGTGGCCTCGTGACCTGCTATAATCGCGTGACAGTGGGAGTCCTGGCAATGGCCAGTTTCTCCAATCATGTCCGAATGAATGAGCGAGTGAATGATGAAATGTAAATATGGTATGAATGATAGTATATCTTAATTACTTATTGCCTAGCAAGGCAGATTGTAATTTTTTCACAATAAAGGAATTATATATAATATATAATATTATTTGTCGATATTAATTAATTTACAACTGCGAAATAGAATCACAACCGTACATCCAAATGATAACTGTCTATAGTTGTATTCAGGATTAGGTGGTCATCTGAACAGATTCATAATCAAGTTTCTCTGAAGTGGTCGTGGAGTATTAAGCTCAGTTCTGGGTTCCGAATGCTCAGATATTTCGTAATGAAAGCGACAGTAAAATTTCTTCATGCGAGGAACGGTATAGGTGCCCCGCATATCCAAATAATAATAAAATAAATATTACAGTAGTTTTTGAAAATAAATAAATTCGTATACTTAAGATACACAAATCTGTAAGGTCATCGAAAAAAACAAAACAATATACTGGTCCCATAGTGAAATAGAAACTGGTGTTCATGAATGGAGTGAGGAGCAGAAGGCAGACGGGACAGTACAATGAATATGATGTCGTGCGGTGACGGTTTTTGTCCTCCCTGAAGAGGTGCCCTTGCACGGCCCAAATTGTCTATCCTTTTATTTCAAAAAACACCAAGGAGAACCGCAAGCTTTGTCCTCTTCGTCACACTTACATCCTGGCTGTGGATAATGCTCAGGTATTAGTATTTAGTAGTCCCTACCTGAGCCTCCGTTCCTATTAACTCCATTTATCCAACCCCTATAATTCCCGCCTCGCTCCTATTTTGCTCTTTCCTGTCCGACTTTTTGTTCGGGAGAAGTTTTTTTTCCAAGTATCCCTTTGACGTCTTATGGGTCCCAAAGGGTAATTTAACGTTGTTTTCAACTAAATTGTCTAAACACATAAGGGTTTGTAATCTTCTGTGATTTTTTTAGTCGTAGTTACTGAGAGTAATATATTGACGTAGCGGTTTCTGAATATCCCAATTTACTGAAGTATTTTTAACACAAACTCACAGAAGTTTCCTTGGTCGTGTAGCCGACCTCTGAACTACTGAAACAAGCCAATATAATATGCGATACCTAAACTTTCTAAAACCATAAATAGGGGTGCCATTTAATTGGGTATAGATGTGTAAGGGTTATTGTGTAGGGTTTGTTAAATTATATAATAAGTGCTATCATACACCTAACAAAAACAGTAGTGGTTGAACTCCGAAAAAGCAGTTACGAAAATCAACCGACGACACACTGGCTTTAGTCACTGCTGTTCTCATTAATGGATCCATTTCCATCCCCACACAAAATAAGACTGATGCAACCGGATACAAATTCTCAAACAGGCAATTCTCAAACCTTTGGCAAGCTTAATTCATTTAGAAGATTTCGGGATTTGGTCACTATAGTTATTAGCATGTGGTAGTAGACCAGTATTCCTAACATTCCTAAACGGAAAATTGATTGACAAACGAAAGTTCCAATTATTCTTCATAGGATAGATCGTCAATAAAAAAAATGACAGCCATTATTTAAGCTATTACAGGTTTTTTTTTTTTTTAGAGGGAGTGATCTCCAACATTGGGTGAAGTTATTTCGAGAAATTAGATGAAATATTTTTAAACAGAATAACGATCAGTATTTTCATAATTATATAGTAAGTTTTCAATATACCGGTGTGGACTCCAGTCCGAACAAATCTCTTTCTGCTGTTTCTTAACTTTAAGTTTTCTTGATTTATTTTATACATTAAGGTGTTCAATCCCTCATCTTGGGATCTAAAATCCTAAAATATTAATCTGTTCGTAAAGATATTATCTTCTGATCTGGATATTTTAAGAAGAAGATAAAAGGTGGAGCTTCTTGCGGATGAAGAGCCATGGTTTTACCTGGCTAAGAAATACTCCTGACATTGCCGGTACCTTATAGAAAAAAGGGATTTTACCATGTTTTTTTGGACTAGACAAGACAAGCATAATATAACGATTTGACTAGAATCAATGTATTTCTGTTGCTACTAGCAGACTAGGCGGTTCCAGTTTACAACAAGAGCCACCCCAAAAACAAGTGCAGAAGGGAGAGATGCTTCGGTATAGAAGTCTGTATAAGGTCCCTCACAGTTCTCGATCCAGGAAGCCTGGCCCTAGTGACTTGGCTTAGTGGCACGTTGTTTTAGCAGTCGCACTACCAGGTCTGGCAGGTCAACCTCCTGTCAACAGTTGATGTTGGGGTAATATAATATTTATGCATTAATTGTGCACTGCACGGAAACTATTGTATGTTATATTTTATTCTATTAGACTACAGGCAGATGTGTTATTTAGTGTATATTATTTAACCAGGCAACCTCCCTAAGTATATAATATATTATTAATTATATAGAAGCAAATTGTTCCCGCATAACCTTCACCCTCTGCCGCAAGTCAACCACTAGTTTTTTTTTAATTCCATTCCTCTGCCTATATCCGAGTTAGTACGGTACTTAGGCTTCCATCTCGACAAACGGCTGACCTGGAACCCACATACGAGGCTAAAAAGACAAGAACTAAACAGACGCTTTGGACAATTGTACAGACTACTTCAAAGGGCATCCTATCTCTCAATAAAAATAAATTACTAATTTACAAAGTTATACTTGAACCAAGCTGGACATACAGGATAGAGCTATGGGGGACAGCAAAAAAGTCGAACATCAAGCGTATCCAATCCTTTAAATCAAAAGTCCTGAGAACAATAGTAAATGGTCCTTATTACTTTAGCAACAAAACCCTTCATAACGATCTTAATATACCTTACATTCTTGAACTCGTCCCTTCCAAGTTCATGAAATTCCATAGTAACCTATCCAACCACCCTAATCCCCTAGTACAGTCATTGCACTGCTCCACTGATCCATATAATCCTCCTCGGAGACTGCTACGGTAGTGGCCTCGTGACCTACTATAGATGTGTAACAGTGGGAGTCCTGGATATGACCAGTTTCTCCAATCATGTCCTGAGCGTATGTGGCTCTCGCGCTCTTCGTCAGCCTCCACTGGCTCGTATCCGGTGACGCGGCTGACGGAGGAGCGTGGGGGACTTCCCAAGACTCCGCTTCCTCTTTCGCATGCGAGGGAGGTGACAAACATGTGGAATTGGGATGTCTCTGGGCTGTTAGTAAATACTATATGAATGAGCGAGAGAATGAAAATTGTAAATATGGTATGAATGAGAACATTTATGACAATTACTTATTGCCTTATAAGGCAGATTGTAATTTTAGCACAATAAAGAAGTTTCAATATATATAATTATGTGAAGTTAGATAAATGATAAACCCCCTAAAAAGCCATCGTGAATGCTTCAATATATTTAAAGAATAACAATTTAGTTAACATTTGGTGTAAAGTAGTAAACTAGTACCAGTTATTCTAAACCTATAAATTTGAAAAGTTTAGGGGGGGGATTTTTTTAGCCAATTTTATTACCCATTTTGGAAAATAACTTGTTTTTATTTTATATTTAAAGTTGTAGTGAAGTTTCTTTTCTGCTATTGATAATCAGATTATAGCTTTTATACCAGTGGCCCTTATTGACTAATTACATTTTATACTTAATGATCTGAGCCATCCATTATCCAATATATTCCCTCAGTTTTTATGGAGCCTCACTAATTAATCCCTTATTAAATGACCCCTTTATCGTCATTAATTGAGTACTAATTAACTGGTGATAGCACACTGGGACTAATCTAAAATTTATTTGGACATAAAATATTAACTAATCCGATTTAGATAAAGAAATAATGTTTGTAATTAAATGTTGTTCATTTGAAAAGCAATGATCAGTAAAATTCATTTCAATGCCCAATGATTTTTTACTGTTTTCATTATGATTATATCAGTATCAAGTACAACAACATTTGTAAAAGTAATATTAAAAGTAACTATTTTTATGGACCCGCTAAGCATATTACAGTTACGGAGCAAAAAAGAAGCAGCTTGGAATCACATATTTCCTATTAAATAAATAATAATAAAACTTCATTCCTCGATGTAACGTCTGAATGCATTGATCATTATTATCAGCACTTGAATAAGAATTGAACATTGTCATGAAAACCATGACAAGTTTACTTAATATTTCAAGGTTTTTTTTTGTTTTTTTTACCTGTCGTTCGAACATTCCACACATTTTAACTTTCAACCAATAACCAAAAAGTAAAACTATAAAAGCTATTATTAGTAACTTGGAAAAATAAAAGCTACAAACTTTTTTCGAAAATATTTTATTAATAGATATTATTGTTTCCTACTTTGGTCCTTGGATAGTTAAAATCTATCATATTCCAAATAAATTGTTAGTGAGGCATCACCAAGACATGATCTCTCACTTGATAAATTATAAATGGCTTATTTTTAGACGTGGAAAATAAACATTTGTTTGGATTGGAAGCCATCTTTTTATTGTAATTGGTGTATTTTATATAAACCAGGAAATTATTATTTATTAGCAGTATTATTGTCCTTGGACCTCACGTTACATTACATGAAGAAAAAAAAAACTTCATAGTACTTCGATAAACCTCTTCTTCTTCAAATCCAGTCACCAGCTCTGTTCTGATACCCGCACTACTCAGAAAAAGACAGAAATAAGAAAAATAACAACAGTGTATGATTGAGTATTGAATAGTGTTTATAGTGTCTTTAAAACTTTATTTAGAAATATAAAAACAATATTTTCATTCTTATTTATTTTTTATCAACTTTTTATAGAATATATTTTTATTTCGCTTTTTTAACTGTTGATTGGGTTGTATTCTAACTGTTGGAATTTGAATCAAACTTTTATATGTTACTATCAGCTTTTATTTTTAACCTATATTTTAACTATATTTAAATAGTTTAATATTATGTATTTATAATATTTAAATGTAATTTATTTTAATCCTAATTTATGTTCGTTTAAGCAATATTGATTTTTTTAAATGATATTTTGAAGCACGTATGTATTTATTGTATATTGTAGAGATTGTTCCAGACTCTGAGAATGACAATTTATTGCTGGTACCGTTCAGGACAATAAAATTACATTGTTAATGTGTCATATCAAACCAATCAATTGTACTATATTTACCAAGGTAGATTAAAAAAAAAAGCCAGTTCTAACAACGAAGAAGAGCATCATGATACCGCACATAGAATTGATACACCATACAAACACAAAATATTAATTAATAGCCTGGAGAATAATGTAATAAAATTAGATTCCGTAATGTTGGATAGTATAAATAAAAAGGAAGAAATAGCTATATAGAAATAATACGTATGCTAAGAAACCCACCCCCTCCATAACTCCTGGATAATGCCAGTCGTAGAGTGAAGTTTGTGAATGTGGCAGATATTGTTTAAAACATGTATTAATTCTATTAAATGTTTTAAATATTCCACATAATCAATTAGGTGAGTAGCCATGAGATCGATATATTCTTGTGTTTTTATTAATTTGTTGACAGTTTTTTAATGGCTCTTGGATAGTTTAATTTTCTTTTTAAATTTTAATTATTTTTACATATGTTTCGAATTTTGAATTTATTTGTGGAAACTTTAAGAATTTTTAATTTTAGTAAAACAGATAGATATTTTGAAACTAAGTACAGTTCAGTACTGTTAATTGGAATATATTTAACTTAAACACTGTGAACATTGTTGCGTATAATAATAGAGTTTGTCTCCATATGTGCAGGTAATATTTTTATCATTTGAAAAAGTAAAAATAAAAAAAGGTTGGGGAAGGACAATAAAGATATATTTTTTATATTTCGTGCATTTCTGCTCAAAATCGTTATTTTCTGATTGTTTGTAGATTTTTCAGACGGTGTCGTGAGATAAGATTTCTTTTTTAGTTTTCCACGGCGGTGAGTAACCTGAAGAAAAGCGTTCACCCCACCAAACTATTACGGATACGTAAGAAGGAGATCGGCAACTTCCGGTCAAACATGGCCGCCCCCGTAGTGGGGGTATCGAGATATCATCTGCCTCCACTATAAATGTATGTAACAGCCTGTTGGGGTGGAATAGATAATTAGGGCTACAGCTGGACTTGACCCTTCATCACGTATACATCATCCGCAGAGCGATCATCTTGCAAGTGCATTCAAGGTGTTGGAGGATGATTATACATCATAGTATTTAATCGTAAATTGTTAATCAACCAGAGACCATGCATAGTCATTATGTGCCTGTGTGGAGAAGGAAGGGGACTAGGAATGGAGCTTATATACTTTGGGACATGTCGCTGTCTTGGAGGAATCATTTTCAAATTGTTAACATGGGAAGGATACCATAACATGGGAAGGAGGGTGCAATAACAATCAAATAAGAAGTTGAATTGTTGAACTGTTCAATTTGTAAGTATAATTCGCCATGGAAGTGGAGTATTGAACCGTTTTCCCCGAGCATGCAGAAATATTGTGATTTGCTGTTTTGAATCCTTTAAAATTTAATGAGAATTCACGTTCGAAGTAGAAATGAGAGTTGTAAAAGATTTTGCAGTGTTTTCTAAAACTTTCGGTGATATTTTTGTAGGGTGCTGAAAATTCCTACAGTCGAGTATTAGACAATTTTTTTTTATATAAAATCTCAGCAGTTTTGCGATTTTCTGTTTTCTTTAATTTTTAAGGGAAATTTACACTTGAAATCAAATACTCTGCAGTGTTATCAAAGTGGCGACTTTTTTTCCTTCATTTATTAGTGTGAATACTTAAAATTTTAAGCATTTAGATTTGAATGTTTGATTTCATTAAAATGTTCATTAAAACAAATATTTATAAAGCCAAAATAAAGCTATTTAAAATCACAATAAAGACCGTATTATACGAAAAGAGGAAAGGAGTTTAGATATACACAAAATTTTAATTTACATGATTCGCTTAATTTTAGTCCAACCACGTTTATGCAAGACCAAAAAATTTATAAGTATTACATTCAGTACATTTCTTCACTTAGTTTTAGAACCATGAGTTAATTATTAGCAAAAACAATTTTAAAAAAACTTGTTGTTTTTCATGTACTTAAGTATTGTTTCATACAAAATGGTTGACCAAAATATTTATAAAATTATGATTTATGTAATTAGGATGAAGTGGGTCGGTAAATTACCGTTAATGAAATTTCAAAATAAAAAAAAATTCAAACAAAATTTATCACACTGAGAGAACAATAGGTAATAAAGTAAACAGAGTTTCAACTTTTTCACAGGCCATTGTTTTCACACAGTTTTATGGCATAGAACGAAAATTTATGAGTGAGAAATCGATTTTATGTGTATGTTAGAGTAAACTTTCTCAATAATGTTCCTTTTTTTTTTTAGTGACTAGACTTTGGTAGCTGAGATTAAAATGTTATCGAGGAATTTGACTTTATCTAAATTCCGATGATTAAAACACTAATTCTAATTAGCTTGAACACGGCCATGCAATGTACCGGTTTTAATCTAATCACGAATGCTTATCATGGAATGGTAAAATAATAGTTATGGGTCCCAAGGCGTACCTCTATCGATGGATCCACAATTATTAGATGTCCTCACAAACAGGCGTATAATTAAACTGACTGATTGCTTCCGATTGCTTTGACAGCATTGTTTGATATCTAATTGTAATTTACCAACCCAACCCGACAGCAATGTGAATCAATTTAAATTAATACAACTAGTAAAACTTTATAAAACGATTTGACTGCTTCCTGATGTCTATTTTGAAAGGTGAAATAGCAAAGTTGTAAACAATCATAATTTCATTTATTTTCCTTTTAATAATGATAATTATGATAAACCTATCCTTGGGTAGAATAGGTAGTACCATTACTCGTATAAAGGTGATATGATAAAGAAATTTTATACATCATACAATAGGTACAACAGTCTTAATATGTTCATTTGATATAAGTATTTTGCCAAGAAAAATAATTATATTCCAAATTGAATCAGCTTGCCATCAGATCGTAACTTTAACGATACCATCAATATAGGGATTATCTCAACGAAAGAACAATGTTTTGTTATTTTAAAGGAGATAATTAATCATAAACCTCTAGAAGAGAAAATGGAGTTATTTTAAAATTTTAACGGCACAAAGGGGCTTTACTTTCAAACCAGGTCGTATATGTTCCAATCCAACTGAGCGAGCGTTCGGGAACACCGTCGATGCACCTTTTGGTTGAGGGGTAATACCGAGAAGTATGCAAAATAAATCTACAGGATTGCAAAATTTATAATTTTGAAGAGGTTGTTAAACTCGATCTGAGGGTCTGCTTATACCATATGAAATAAAGTTAGTTTTTCTTATAATTTATTTAAAACAATAATAAAATCCATTTTAAAGTTTTGTTTATGTCCTGACCAATGACTCTACTTTTGTTTGTTTTAGGGACTTTGTACCAAAAGAGTCATTGACTCTATGATTTGTTAATTATATTATCTTTAATTACTTATTTACACCTGGAAAGAAACTAGTGGAAATTTCAGAGTTTTTGTGATATTTTTTTTTGTTCTTTTTTTTTTTTTTATTTCAAAGCCTCAAACAAAACAATACAATGTACAAAAAGGAAAATAACAAAATAATTGGATTACATATTTCTCCTCTTTCTGCATTTACATGCATTTGGCGGAGTGTATAAATATAATAAAATTTTTATTGTCGTTAAAAGTTCATCGTTCTTATACAACACTAGGTGATGAGGCTCACCTTCTATTTGTCACCGACACCAAACACTAAACACTAGGAACAAAACAAAACAAACTAAACAAAACAAAACTAAACTAAACAAAACAAACTAAATCTCTACCTAGAACCTAGGACTAGAGTGTTCCAGCCGCGACAGCGTCTTGCCATCGATGGGGGAACGGAGCGGGGGTTATAGTGTTAAACACCGGGTTTGTTAAATATTGTAATGAGTCGAAAAATTTGAAATGTCTGCGCTGGATGAATTCCTTGCGCAGTGGCATTATTGTAACCGATGAAGTTCTACTGAGGTGCAATTATTGCTTATTGAAAACTTTTGTGACATTAAACACAGCTCCTATATACCATGGACCCGAGAAAGCACAATAGCGAGAACAGAGACCGGCATCCCTGGGGCCGACCATGAGTACATGCGGCATCCCAGTCCCACCAGTCTGGAAGGCAAGACATGTATTCTCACGAGGACTGATCGGAGGATGTGGGAAAATCCATGATGCTTAACAATATTTAAATTCCAACCCATTGATGTTTACATTGTTGTTGTGAATTTTCATGGAAAATCCCAAATCCCCAAGTCCTCTGAGTCAATAGTTAGCCGTGAATTTAGCCATTTAGCCATAGATTTATTTTATAATTTATTTTATTTATTTATTTTATAATTTAGCCATAGAATAGTTAGCCATTAGCCGTGAAGTGCCACACACAGCACCGAGTAACGGCCCCCGATAAGCCAAGGAAGGATATCGTCCCGCAAGCACTCCCCCGGGTTCACCTCTTTTGAATTTGATCTACTTTTATAACTCCTTTTTCTAGAAAAGGAGAGAAATTATTTTGCATAAAAACGTAAAGAAATATAAAAAGTAAAAAAACACTTCAAAAATAGAAATCGTGACAAGGACAAGTGTAACTATATTACAGTGAAAAGGAGAAAAATGGGAAACAACGTGAAAAAACAAAAAGTTAGTAATAATGACTCTGATGAGATCGAGTATTGGTCCAACAAATGGCGGATAAATGTTAATAAAATAAAATGTTACAACATTACCTCTACCCTCTGCCACAAGCCCTGCCCACTAATTCGTTTTAGTTCCATCCCTCTTCCTGTATCCGAGACTGTTCGGTATTAAGGCTTCCATCTCGACAAAAGGGTGACATGGAACCCACATGCGATGCTGAAAAGACAAGAACTAAACTTTGACACTTTGAACAACTGTACAGACTACTTCAAAGGTCATCCCATATCTTGATAAAACATAAATTACTAATATACCAAGTCATACTAAAAATAATCTGAACGTACGGAATAGAGCTATGGGGACAGCAGAAAAGTCGAACATCTTAATATACCCTACAAATTCAGTCGAAACCTATCCAGCCACCATAATCTCCTAGCGAAGTCATTACACTGCACCACACATCCCTATAATCCTCCTCGGAGACTAGGAGACTAAAGCGTCAGTGGCCTGCTACAAATACGTGACAGTGAGAGTCCTGGTAATGGCCAGCGTCTCCAATCATGTCCTGAGCATCTATGGCTCTAGCTTTCTTGGTTACCCTCCACTAGTTCGTATCTGGTAACGCACCTAAAAGAGGAACATGGGGGACTTCCCAAGATTCCACTTCGTGCAAGGGTGGTGACAACTTGAGGGTAGTGGCACTTCATGTGGATTTGGGAGATCTCAATACTGTTTTAAAGTAAGCGACTGAGTGAAGAACTATAACTATGGTATAAATGAGATCATAGATAACAATTACTTATAGCCATATTCTAACCCAGGGAATATGGATGTACTTTTAAATTTCAGATCGGTTTTCAGAGCATAGGTCTGGGTAGACAGACGAAAAGTGACCCACCTAAACACCTAAGACGTTAGTGGCCAAAGTTCCCAATATTTTATTTTTTTGCAACCTCAAACAGCCTGGAGTAAGTAACAAGTTTGAAGGGAGGGCACCATTGGGCCAATAAAAGGGGGAGATGCCCCGAGCATGAAGCGGACACTTAATCTTTAAACTCCCTGAGGCCAGTATCGAATGGCCAAGGACGGATATAGAGTACAGAATGGGCCTTAAGGTGCAGTCTCTCTGACATACAGCCAGCGGCTAAGTTAAAAATTCATCCCCCCCCAAGTCCTCTAACTTACCACCCTGTACTTAGCCCGCTCCTTACTTAGTCCGTTTCATTATTAACTTACGGTATATTATTTAGCCTCCCCATCTTATTAAACTCTGATTGTTACTGTCCGGGCCTCGATTAGAAGGAGTAGTGTAGTTCCTCCAGCATTTTTAAGCAACTCTATTTCTTCACGAGTTCCTCTCATATTTATCACGAAAGGTCTTCCTTCGAACTCCAACTCATAATAATTCCTCTTACTATGAAAATTCAGGTAGTATATCATTTTTAAATTCCTTATTATTATTAAATCCTGCCAATGTAAAGAATTTTTTTTAACCTGCAGTTCTAACTCCATTTAGTGCAGTTCTAAGTCACATATACTAGGATTGGTTCCAGTATTCGTCTTCTCCCATCTTCTCTCAAGAAAACTGTTGTGGCCACCTCTTAATTACAAATAATTATAAGTTACTCAGATCATATCTATCACTGTTTCCATATGTTTAATAAAGATTATGACGTCAGTGAGAGTAGGGGGAGGAGCCAGTGAGGTGGGGCCCATCCCTACTTTTTCTGGGAGGTGGGGGGACCATCCTCACCAGGGTGGACTGGCTATATATGGAGTGGCAGTAGACCGGATTGCCATAACGAACCGGACCGTCAGTTGGAACACTACTCTCTCCTCTCCCTCTCTCTACTGAAACCATGGTCTTCTCATTCAACTACCTCTGCATCTCTCTCTCCTAACCTCGCTATGTTTTAGTCCGGCGTTGTCAGACCTCACACCTTCCTTCCAAGTGGGAATCTCTGCCTTCGTCTCGCTAAAAGAGACCTCGGAGACACCTCTCCCTGGCGGACGACGGTTGCCGTGGCCCTGCAAATTTACCTAGCAGTGTCTCCCGCGGCAATGCCTCTCTCTGGTTCACACTCGCCTTTGGGATCCGGACGGTTTTCGCCTACCCTTAGATACCGAGTGTGAATTCGTGGTCATTCCAAGACCACCTAAACTACCTATAAACCTACCCTGTACCTCTTCTCCTGAACATAGTGCTTTGTCGAGGCACACACCTTCTAAAGATCTTATGGATTCAGATCAAAGCGAATTAGGCTGCCCACCGACTAGGTAGGAGTTTAAAAAGGGACTGTTCCAAAATGCATTCAAGAATGTCACGGAAAAGAAGCTTCAAAAGAGTGACTAGTTGGTTTCATCGTTGGCTTTTACCTCTATCTTTGTATATAGTAATATTTGTATAATATAATAATCAAAATTACGTGTTTATTTTATCCATGGATATAACTTAAAACAGTATAACGTATATTTCACTAAAATGTTGTAACATTTCGGTCATCTTAGAAATTTGAGCTCCTAGGCAAAAAACAATGTCATATTTGAATTTAGGGCATCAAATTCTAATGAAATCAGCACCAAATACCCTTAGCTGACTTCTTGTATATAAACAAAAAATTCAAATAATGCTTTAACATGTTATTTTAAATTCAACAATTTGTTGATATGCAACAACTTTTGTAACTAATATGTAACTCTCAACTTTCGGGTATTGGTCGCACTTTCCACTAAAACGTTTGATAAAATCTATCACAGGTTGGTTGGTCGGGTTTACTTCGACGTAAAAGCGCCTGGTCAACGCTGTTGTTTGGTGTATTGATACTCATTAGGAAAGTCCACCGAGGCGTACCAGGACGAGAGGACCCAGGCTGGTGGTGGTTATAATTAGTACATTAAATATCACTAATGTTTAAATTTCAAAATCTATCACACATTTCCATCCACTCAAAATATGAAGTGGTAAGGAAGGTACATTAGGTAAGGAAGGACTAAACATACTTTCTATTGAAGGATAGATTCACAACCTAAAATACAGCTGTTGACTTGAGAATCTACAAGCTAGTTCCTTGGACAAACTTCAATAAGGTAGCTGAAAATGGTTGTTTTGTTCAAATAAAAAAAGAGTTATGAAGGTGAGCTACCCTTCGCCCTGCCACAGCTAAGTTTAAAGTTAGCCCCTAATAACAATAATAAGGGTTTAGCCGGGGATCACGTGATAAGAGGGCAGGCGGAAAATGCGGCTTACGTGTCCCATTATAGTGGAGCGTTGGAAACTACCGTCCTCACTATGGCCAGTCCGGAGGCCCTAACCCCTGGGCTATAATTTTCACTCACCGGTCTTAAGCCTTGTGCAATCCTCTTCGTGCGTTGTCTCTCACGGAGGATCCAGGGCTGGCCTCATTATATTGACACTGCAATTTGTGCGGTTCGGCTTCGATACAGGCCACGATCCACAGATTACGGCGATTAAACCGAGACACACTCTCCCATTAAGCTGTGCGGGGCTGGATCCTCATCCCGCCGAGGCCTCAGGTGAAATTAGCGTAATTGATTTTCATATAGGAGCTAGGAGAACCGGGTTAATGTTCGTTCTTCCCGCTGTCTGGAAGCTGATGAATCGGTCTGGCTGCAGTATCAGCCAGTGAGACATGCACAGACATTTTACCACAGAAGCTGCTTCAAAGAACTATCCTAAAAAAGTAAAAATTTTGTATTACTAAAAATCGATGCAATTAATAGATATGATAAAATCTTACATCCCTTGTAGTCTTGAAGCCAGTAATCTTCCAATAATTTGAAAATCTATATAGTTTATTTAAAATACAAATAGACATAAACACGGGTACACTTCCTAAATGAATCCACTTTGATGTATTTTGGACTGTCATGAGGTCTTATAAGGTCTCTCATATCCATAGTTTGCAATAATACAAGATGTCTTTCAGCGAGAGACAAGTAATCTGAAACAAGACAGGTTCATCATACTTTTTTCCTTTATTACTTTTCAATGGAAATACAAATAAAAATGTTAACAAATTTACTTTGCCTTTGGTCTGGAAAGAAATACTTGAAAATGTGTCCCGGTAAATCCCTCCCTCCTCTTTGCCTCTTCCTAAGGACGACTTCTCACAGGGGGTTTCCCCACAAGCCCGTGAGGTAAGTATTCCAGTGCAATGGGAATGTTGCACCGGTGAACGCACCTTGCTTTATCCTATTAAACCCTCTTTATTTTGCAAAATAAATTACAATGTCTGAGCCTAATATACACAATGTTTCCTTTTTAACTATGTTTGACCACAACTTTTGATTTAACTTTTTAACCACAATGTTTTTAAGCTACAAGTACTATGCACTCTTGAGTTATTTGTGTCAACGGCACAACCTCCGTGTTGAATAAAGAGTATGCTTTAATTTATTTAGTAAATTAACATCCTGTAACCAATCAATATTTACATTTTTGCTCCTATTTGTGCCAAACCATTAGTCTAAATGGTGAATGGCCATAAAGTCTTGTAGGGTGTAGATTATATCGATTCGCTACACTTTTTCAGTTATCTAACATTTATGAAAATTTTTTCTTTAATAATATGTATCCACCACGTCAAGTTTTTTTACTCTTTGCTGCACTTAACAAACCCAGTATTTAACACTATGACCCCACCACCCTTTCCGCATCGATGCGAAAACACTGTCGGAGAAAATTAGTTTAAGATTTTATTGTTAGATGTATGTTAGTTTTAAGTCTATGATAAATAAGATGAGCCCCATTACTTTTAATAAATTCAGACCGTTAATGTATAATGTACATCATTATACTTTTGTGCAATACAGATTTTTGTTGCAGATGTCAAAAATTTTCTTGGCAAAGCAAAGTCTGAAAACTGGTAAAAAAGAATAGTTTAAAGATACTATTTAGAAAACATAATTTGTATAAAATGTAGCCAAGCTACAAAAATATAATGAAGTAAATAGATTGGTTTGTGGAATCTATATTTTGTTTCTAGGGTATGAAACAAAAAAAAACTTTATTCTGTAACCATGTCTCCTATAAATAACAATATAGTAAAGAATTTTGCCAAATTAAAAATAAACATGTTGTTAGATGTAAGTTATTCATAAGATAAGCCCCATCAATCACTTTTTCACATGTTTAGACACCAATGTATAATGTACATTATACTTTTGTAACAATAAAAAATCGCAATGTAAAATTATTAAAAATGTACCCAAGCTACAGGACATATTATAAATAGATTCATGTATGTAGCCTATACTTATTTCCATAATTTATAATAACAAGGGGATATGGAGAGAAAAAAAAAATTGTTGTATCAGTAATGCGTTTAATTAACATACATTGGCTGTATATCTTTGATATTTGGTTTATGTACAATCAAAGATATACAGCCAATGTATGTTAATTAAACGCATGAATCTATTTATAATATGTCCTGTAGCTTGGGTACATTTTATCCAATTTTTATATTTATTTTTATTTTTTTTATTAATTTATATATATAATCATTCCTTTGCTGTCGAATGTTATCGCTGAAGTCAAGATGCGTGCCGAGAAGGCTGTTAACAAAAGCGGGCAAAAAGATTGGCCAATCTAAAAGTGTATTCCTTCGGAGACGGATTGCTGCTCCAGAAGTGTAATTCCCTTAGCCTGATCTATGTCGGGGCTGCTCCGGTAATTATTGAGAGGGAAGATCTACGGTGGTACTCTGTAAGATTATCAGCTGATTGGCCAGTGTGTTACAGCTGCTGGATCCAAGGGGTGTACATCTTCTTCTTCTCCGAAGTCCGGCTGGTCCTACGAGACGCTTCGTTCCAGCAGAAGTCTCATTTCGAAAGTGACCTCTTATTATTATAAGAATATTATTAATATTGGATAGCGAAACTACGCGATCTCTTGCCAATTCCCGAGTACTTTTCATTGGGTCTGCCTCAAGAGAGCCCCGCAGAGCTTCTTCGTTCTAGCAGAAGTCTCAAATTCAAAAGCGACTTCTACTACCATTCATGCTAATATTCGTTTTTAGTTGAACTATAACTTATTAATTAACTTCAGCCCAAAAAAACGCATTTTCTTCTGCAGCTGAAAATCCCTCACTCGCTGTATCATATATAAAAAAGACCGCCCTCGGGATTAAAATAAAAATTTTAAGTATGTTTGAATAATTATACATGGGTGCAACATGTAGTACCATGGTATGAGTAATAAGAAATGACAGTATTTACAAACAGCCCAGAGACCTCCCAAATCCACATAGTTGCCATTTCCCTCGCATGCGAAAGAGGAAGCGAAGTCCCCCACGCTCCTCCGTCAGCCGCGTCACCGGAAAGAAATGACAGTTTTCCCTACGACGTATAGACGGTAGTCGGAAGGTACAAAGTCCGGATCGTAAGGAGGGTGAGGGATAAACT
Organism: Acanthosoma haemorrhoidale; assembly: GCA_930367205.1. NCBI lineage: Eukaryota > Metazoa > Arthropoda > Insecta > Hemiptera > Acanthosomatidae > Acanthosoma > Acanthosoma haemorrhoidale. Next base: position 78,814,508 of record OV884015.1, on the reverse strand, counting down.
CAATCCCATCCAGTCCGTTTCTTCCGTGTAACGAGAAGTGTATGGTCGTGTGTTACCTTGTTGAAACAAAACCCGATTTTGTACTGAGTACAGTCTAACCATTGTTCCTTGGTTTTAGGGTTTCTCCAATATATCCACTTTTCAACGCAAGTAACAACTATTTTAATGAAACGATGGTATTTTGGGTATTTTTAAAGTTGTAGACAAAGTTCTACACCAATTCGTGCCTGCTCAGTGGTCAACTCAGTGGAACCACTCTAGATTCACTTTTCCCAAGTTATGGAGCTGGGATTTATAGTGGATAGGGAAACTATGATACAAGATCTCTTGCCAATTCCTGAGTACTTTTGTTGGGTCTGCCTCGACAGAGTCCCACAGAGCTTCTTCGTCGAATGATGATTTTCGTCCAGAGCCTTCTTTCTTCTCGAGGCTGATGTCACCAGTTTTAAATTTCTTGAACCACTACTCACAATCCAATTACAAAGCCCATACTCTTCTTCGTCACATCAAATGGGTTGTTTCTACGGCGGAAAACTTTCCTATAATAGTGCAATATTACAAATATTTCAAATTTTAGTTTCATATTGTTTAGCCAAATGCTCAAACTCAACTGAAGGCAAGACAAGGTAATTTTGTTGATAAATTCATTTAGTATAGTATCGGTAACTTTTTATGACTCTCCCCATTATAAAGTATTTTTAACTTTTTATTAACAACCTATAACCCCAACAGAGATTTTCATGTATGTTCATTAATAAATCTTTCTTATTCATAAGTCAAGGTTACTTTTACTAAATTTGTAAATTACTTTTTCTGCAAGATCCGAAATTAACTAATAGTGTAGTATCCTTGAAAGCTCAGGATAACTGTTTGTATTAGCACAATGTATTATTCTCTCAAGTGAATAAAATAGATTTATTAACAAAAATTGGTTATTTTAGGATGTAACTAACGGGACTAACTGATGTCTATAAATTTAAGGAAATGTACACATCTATTTGAACGTTCTTGCTCATATGAAGGCGATCCAATTCCTAAAGCAAACATGTATTTGATACGGTTTCCTTCTGGAAAAAAAAGTGGTAGGAAAAAGGAAAAATAAAACAGATAAACATGAAAAAAAAACAGACTAATATGACGTATGGGGTTTAAAACTGAAAAACACCCCAAAGAGCAGCATTTCATTCTGGGTTTCATAGCCTCTTCTTTGAAGAAAGCAATGAATTTCTAGTAGACCCAGGAGCACTTCTTCAAATGGTGAAACAGACACAGGTATGGCTATAGAGGTGAAGCTAGCACATTTTTCTGAATTAAACACACCAACCGTGCGCACACAAAAGAAAGATCTTTTCCTAACAGAGGTTGAAAACTGAATACAGAATTCGAATGTTTCCGTTTCTTTATCGCAGGCCACACAGGTTTAAAGTTGCCGATGTGCTATTTTTTCCCTACTATTTGTGGCTTATGTAGAGTTGTTCAAAAAAAAGGTTTGTTATTATTTAAAAAATCAAAATCGTTAATTTAAAGTCATGTTCTCAAACTACTTCTACTCATTTATTTTTACATTATGAAATTATCAGTTTTCAAATATGTAGATATTTTAGAGATATTTTGCTGACGATATAGAAAAAAGTGAAAAAATAAAACGGGCAAGTGAATAATGAAAACAAAGTTGTCAGGTCAATACGAAGTCACATCTGCCTGGTTTAATATGAACCTGTCTTAAAGAGGTACCGGCGTAGGAATGGAAAAATGTTTTTATTTAATGTTTAAGATAAGTAGGCATTATCATTTAAACGGTTCCATCAAAATAGCCATTCTTACTAACAAACCTACTTACGTCAGAACAACTCAGCTGAGTGATGTAGTGTTCGAAGTCCTCCTACACTGATAATATTATAAAAAAAATAGAACCGTAAATGAGAAATATCTTCAAATTGAAGTTTTATGGTATAGCCATAAAATGAGCCTGAAAGATGATACTTTCGAATTAGCTTATTCTACTGACATTTTCTGATACACATATTTTTATTTCAGGGCTGGAAAACCACTAAGATTCTTTCGACATTTTATGTTTTATACTTAAAGAATTATTCCTGCTATTAAGTCCACCATTTATAATAAATAAATTACCATTATAGGCAATATGTAGTGCAAGCATGTAAACGAAGTGATTTGTACATCTGAATAAAAATAAAAATATTTTAAAGAAAAATGCAAGAATATATTTCTATATTTTTGAAAAAGCATAAGTAACTTCTAATACTTTTCAGCATAAGTAATACTTAATCATTATTCTTTAAAAATGTATTCCCCTTTTCGATAAAATATATGTTTGAGCTTAAAAAATTTCTTAAAATACGTCGCCTTTTTGTTATGGGATATTTGAAACGGTTTTCTTACATCATCTTCTCCCCCTAACCTAGTGCAATGGCTTTCAAAAATATTGTTGACGATATTCTATAGTCTATATTTAAGTTCTGTGATCGTACTAATAAATTTAAGTCAATCGGCATAAAATTTTAAAGATATTAAGAGATTAAAATTTTAAAGTTTACAGAATTTATGTTGCGCAATCAGTTAACTTGAATTTGATCTTTAGTTCAACCACAGTTTGCTGGCGGTTACAAACTAGTCTATTATCGTCTTCTGATAGCAGGGAGTTTTGAAGTGGAGTGAGGTCTCTTTAAATTTTAAGAGGCCGTTGTGCTATGATTGTGGTCCGAAAAATAAAATAAAACATGTTTGGGCATGTTAATGGTAATGTTTTGGTGACTGGAAAAAGAACATGGGAAATGTTGAAAAGTATTTAACAAAGTATGGTATCACATTTCCCATTTTAGTGAAAATTTACCAATAAATATTAGCTTCTAAGAAAAAAAAAAATTGTAGTTCTAATATAGAGTAAAAGTTCATGAAATTTCATAGTAGCCTATCCAACCCCCCTAATGCCCTATCACAGTCATTACATTGCGCCACTCATCCCTGTAGTATCCTGGGAGACTAAAGCGGCAGTGGCCTCGTGACCTGCTACAAATAAGTGACAGTGTGAGTCCTGGCAATGGCCAGTTTCTCCAATCATGTCCTGAGCGTCTGTGGCTCTAGCATTCTTGGTCAGCCTCCAAGCCTCGTATCCAGTGATGACGGATGACGGAGGGAAATGGGGGATTTCTCAATACTCCGTTTTCCAAGTGAATGAAAATTGTAAATATGTTATGAGTGAGAACATTGGAGGGCTGTACAGTAGTGATGGTTTGTACTATAAGTTGGGTAATCGTTTATGGTTAAATAAGCAATTTTCACTACAATATGTAGTCAAATGGCTAGGTAACTTTTCTTCGATTGTCTTTGACTTTAAAAATTAACACAAGGCGCGATCAACGTGTTCCTTGTGCGGAGTACAAGTGCTCAAGTAACGGAAATTCGATAATTCGATCAAGGGAAGTGAGCGGGCAGCTACAAATACCTAAGAGCCCCCGAGAATTAGATAGCCAGTGGGTAGCGGTCGGTTAGGCACAGAAGTAATGGGGGCGGTAAGCGGGGTAGCGACTCCTATCCAACACTGCCGCCCCCCTCCACTGTTTAATAAAGAAATACTCCCACCCCCAGCTCCTCCTTCATTCTCTTTTATTAGATCCCTTAATTCAATTTGTCACTTTTTGTTAAGATTTAATCCAGCTTACCTCAGCAGGGTCTCGCCCGCGAGCCCCCTCCCCTTCCTATCCTTAAAACTGTAATTTGCTGCTTTGATTGAAGGTGGATCGCCTGGAAGGTCTCAATCTTTTCTAATCCGGATAGCCTCCGGGACGAGCTGGATTGAGGCGAGAAAGTTCACTCCACAATCTGATTGCCTTATAGCATTGAAGAGTCAAGTGCCGATTTATTTGGATTTGGGTCCTAGAACAACAATTTACGACCGAAAATTGACCAAACAGCCAAAAACGAGATAGAAAATCTTTTGCTATGACTACAAGTGATAACTGATAAATAATGAGAATGAATCAAATTATAAATGATAATTAACACTACGTTGGGTCATTCCATCTCAGTGGGAGAGAATCACTTTCCAGGAACACGTTTGGCTTTGTGGTCAATATACGTTTTGCGTTTGTCCATAGTTAGTCCTTAATTGAGAGGGTATTTAGGTATTGCTTCCATTGTTCTCATTCAAGCCTGACGTCTAGGTTCGAGCTGTTTAGAAGTCTAAGTTCCTTCATCTTGTATTTGATACTAGCAAGTCCCAGACATTTCCCGGTGAACTATCCAGATGAAACGAAACTTGAAGATTCAGGACTTGCTTCAGCTCTTCTTAGCTAAAAACATCTTCTGTTGAGCGGACGTTGAATAGAAGCTATTGCTATATAAGTTGGGTAATCATTTATGGTTAAGCAGTGAGTTAAGTAATCAATGCCGATTTGTTTAGCACACAGAATCAAGTCAAGTTCATTTCATTGGGGGGGGGGGGGTGGATTTCGTTCTGTAGCGTTTCGTAAAATTAAAAAATAACAACATAAATTCTTTTGTTGTCACCAATGTCTGTTGAATATTTGTTGAAATATACAGTACATGTAGGTATTAAATAAATCCTTTTCTAATATATTAAATATTTCTCAATACAGTAAATTCGAACTACTATTTTTCTCTATCCTAGTTAGTGAATCAGTCATCTCCCAGTTGTAGCGCATCTTCGTGTTTGATTCGGACACGTTAGAAGTTAATGACACTCCTCTCACGTCGAGTATTGTATTGCACTCGAGCAGAAGGACTTCTCCTTCGACAGACGAGGAAGACATTCACCTCGGAGGCTGGAGAGCCCGGCTTACAGTGGAGTAGTGAGGGGGAAAGTGATGGATCGGTGTCAAGTGACTCTGCTGGAGCTGGAGAACTAACGCTGCTCGTTTGTCAGCTCGTGATCGCTCACAATCGGTGAGCTGGGGTTGTCCACGTGCCTGTACCATGCCACCAATCCACAACTCCAATTGTAACAAGAGGATCTGTGAATCATAATAAAAAAAATCAAACATAATACTAATAATAACATCATCATTATCCTGGGGCTATGGCCCCTTTAGGAATTATTTGCATGCCATTTCAAATGGTAATTCTAGAATCTCTTGTCAACCCATAGCGAATCCTAAGCACGCGTTAACCACTCAAAGCCCATCGTACAGCTTCCTACGTTCGGTGAATGAGGGATTTCTCTTAAATATAGGTGGGTATTTCTTCGTATTGATACATTAATCTATCTGATGTAAAACTGCATCCGAATAAATAAAACTGTAATGCAATATATAAAGATGTATCTCTTCTAATGACACATATCTTTGCTTATATTTACCTGACTTTTACCTTATATAAATATATTTATCTTACCCAAAAATGCCACGGTGTTACGCTCTAATTGAATAATTGGAATATTTAAATTGTAACTATTCAACTTCTTTCAGACTTGAATCCTTTATCAAATTATGAGCGTATTGCATTCGCGCGAATTTATACTTCATTCTAATTATACTTTCCTCCAATAATTTCTCATACCCCAATTGGAATCTAAACCCTAAGTAACTTACCTTAATGAATTAACGTTTTGTTAAAAATGGAAGGGATTCATTTATATAAGATAGAAATGTATATACTATATTTTATTACTAACGTCTCAAAAATGTTTCACCTAAAGAATATGTACTTTGATTGAATTTAAATGATATGAAGATTACATAGATCTTTACTAGCATTGTCACTGGCACCGCACAGTTTCTAAGTCCTCTCGCTGCTTCGTCCCTAAGTATATTGTAGCGACCGCTAACTACATAGGTTAAATTACCCTATACTCTAGTGCATATATAATGTAAATCATGGTGAAAGTCTAGCAATAAACCCAGGGGCCGGCAGTCGTAAAACAAGTCAAGTAACAGCAGGTACACAGGCCTAAAAGCCACCTGGCCGTAATAAAACAGACCCTGTTAGATCAATCGTCGCCTCCCGGCGGTCATAAACCTAAATGGGTGAGTCCCCAGCATGCCATAAACAGTTGTAAACTAAGCAACCCTTGTCTCCGGCCACACGCCTTGTGACAGAGGTGCAGGTGTGCCATCATAAACATACCCCTTTCACACCGACTCCACCTTCCGTCAGGCTTCTAGCCCAAAGCCCCACTCAGTCTTTCCGCTTTCACTCGGACGCTTTACCTCCGGGCCACTGGCCCGGGAACTCAGTCTCCTCATCGCCTACTCAGTCTACTACTCTCGTAGTCTCCTCACCCGCTTCCACTTGGTGATGCTTTACGCCCGGCCCACTGGCCCGGGAACTCAGTCTTCTACTCTTTATCTCTCTTCATCCGCAGTTACTCGGTGTCGCTTTACGCCAGGGCTACTTGGCCCTGGAAGTCAGTCTATTAGACTCCTCGTCACCCACTCTCTTTTCAGCGCCTCTGCGTCTGGCACCTTGCCTTTCAGCCTCCTTGCAGACCCTTTGCCGACTTGTACCTGTGATGCTGCCGGTCTCCCACCCGAACTCTGAAAACTGGTCTTATTCTTTATGAAACCTCTGTACCTCTTCTCTTGAACATAGTGTATTGTCGGGACACATACCTATCATAAAATGGAGTCAGATATTAAACGCCGACATGGAACAATGGTCCATGTTATAAACTACAACAATCCGCACTTGTCACCAGGGCTAGAGTGATTAGGCACTCCCCTAGTGGCAACCCGACATATATATTTTCTTGTCTTGAACCCTATCTCTCTCTTCAACAGAAAGCTTTTTTTTTTATGGCCCTTTGTGTTTTTATATTTATATTCTTCTTGGGTTACGCACACCATTCTCAGGCCACCCTTGCTGCTGAGTCCCGTCTCCCTTCTGACACTTACTTTCGTAGCAGGAAAAAAAGAAGAGTTGTAAACTGTCCAATCCTCTAGCCCTAACGACCCTCCACAACAGAGGGGGCACCTATGCAAAACAGGGGTTTATGACATGCCGACTTTTAGCAGTTTATGACAGTCGGCCTTTGTTTCACTTTCACAATCTCTGTCCCTTAAAATTACTTTATAATTTTACATTAGATTCCCCATGATGGGGGGTTGAACATATAACAGTACACATACCAACGAGATATACCTCTGCCCTGAAAAAAGCTGTGCAGCAGTAGAAGTATAAGGTAAAAAACTCGAAAGGGTTCAGTTCATGCCGCCTGTGTATTTCCCATCCTATTACTATATTACTAATAGTTAGATTCGTTTATCACCCTATTCTACTGTTCTTGACTTGTCGTACATTATGTGATCTTGGCTTATTATTAATTAATTTTTAAGATATCGATGAGGCGTTACGTAGTATACTTTTCAACTACGTTAAACTGTCGTAGGTCGTTTGTCATTGGACCGAATCAAATATGTGAACACAAAATCACAGAAAATAAAATGGTCTGAATACTAAAGGGAGACATTAACGAGAGCCTGTACTTTATCGAAGTGGCAACAGGCATAAACAATGTTCTATATGGGTTTAAATCCAGCAGTCGTTTTAAATTCATAACCAAAGTAAATTAGATTCGCTTTGGTTTATTCCATACGTTGGACTCAGTTAAATTGCAACGAGCTATTTGTTATTGAATTTTCAATATTAGTAAGGAAACTCCTAAGAGACTAAATTTTGTAAAATGTGTCGATGAGGGTGGGTGGAAATGACATGCTGTTGACACCGCGTTAGTCAGGAGGGTCAGATAATTAAAAAAACCTCCGCTAAGGGTTACCTGAATTTATTTCACTTGATTCATTTTCTTTAATGAATAGCTCAACGCTGACACACTTAATCTAATGAAATGAACTAAAACATTGTCTAAATTATTAGTATGAAACGACAGATAGCAATCAATCTACTTAATACTAATTGCAATTTTGAATAAAAAGTCGATTATGAAGCAGTGTTTTTTACTACTGCTAACTTTCGATATCGCGATTGGTTAAGTAATAAGTTGCTCGGACGACTAAATTATTCTTAGTTGGATACCTCCTTTAATTTCCTGCTAACGTTTTCAGCCCACGACTTAATGGTCAGCGCTAATGGTAGGTACCAGTGCGCTGAAGGTAATTTCGAAAATAATAGTCAACATCTAGTCTAGGCCTAATATGGGACGGTACTAATGAAAATGGCGGTACTGCCTGGAGTCGACAGTATCCTTCCCCTAGCACCTGGCCCTTTGTACACACGACACGTCTGCCCTCCGTAGCCCTTATCTCCGGGTAGCTCATTAACGCAATTAACTCTACGATAGCTTTTGGACCGGCACCAATTTTACTAAATATTTATTATATGTAGTTATTTTTTTCATCGTAGAAGGCGTCTAAAGCAGGATGCTCTGTCATCGGCCTCGTTATCGGATCGGGAACGGCTGATATCGATCGCTTACACCCGCTAACGATCTGCCAACTAGTCCACGCAGCTACATAATTACAGGCCGTCTATTGTCGACGATGCCCTGCTCTAATCGGCTATCGGGCACAGACTGGAATCAAATGTTTTATTATTGTTGTTATGTTTTGAATTTACACGTTATTTTATATAAAATAAATCCAATACATCGGCTAAAAACCTAATTGTTTTTTTTTCCAATAATATACATGAATAGGATAAGAATAGACGGTCTTTATTTTGTAATCTGAAAATAGTAATTGTCTTTTAAAGCATCATTGATTGAGATGTAAGGATTCAATTTATGTACCATTTCCATTCATACAATCAATATATTCATGCATTCTTTGACCAAGAGTGCCCCCCCCCCCATTCCCAGCCAACTGGTGCAAGGACTGGATGCATTAAATTTTTTTTTTTTTTTTAAATCTCTTTAATTATTGAATATACATTCTTTTGTCCTGAATGAAGATTCCACAATACGGAATCTTTACACAAATGCACACTGTGCTTGTATATGTACTGTAGCGTAGTTATTGTATATATTGTTTGATTTTAATAATAATTAAGCTAAGGTAGGCTGATGTACAGAGTCGGGTCGTCACGAGGCGGGTGCTTAGTTACCCTAGCCCTGGTGACGAAGTGAGGGTTGATTAAGGCTTATGACCTGGACAATCGTTTCATGACGGGTTTTATTATCTCACTCCATATTTGATAGGTATGTGCCCCGACAATGCACTATGTTCAGGAGAAGAGGTATAGGGTAGGTAGTGTAGGTAGTTTGTGTGGTCTTCAAATTCACACTCGGTATCTGAGGGTAGGCGAGATCCGTCCGGATCCCAAAGGTGACTATGAACCGGAGAGAGGCAAACTGGATTGCCCTGGGAGACACTGCTAGGTAAATTTTGTAGGGCCACGACAACTGTTGTTCGCGAGGAGAGGTCTCTCCCAAGGAGCTGCTAGTTTTAGCGAGGTGAAGGCAGAGAATCCCACTAGGAGAGTGTGGGGTCTGACAATAGAGTACAGCGTAATTTATCTTATGTAGTTAGCGGTCGCTACACACAGAACACAAGGCAGAACAATAGAAAAAGTGATAGTGATCACTTTCTGAATGTGTGGTGCTAATACTAACCTTAATCTAAATGTAAGTCTGTTGCCATCGATGTGGAAATGGGGGTGGGGTCATTGTGTTAAACATCGGTTTCGGGAGATGCTGCAGCGAGTTAGTTTCTAAACGTCGAAATACAATATTCTTAATAAATGTCATCATAATCTCTCTGATCTATCAGTAAATCATTTTATACCGTAACAAGCGGTTTCGGTGGCTACACCACCATTTTCAAGTATCTTATAATTAATAATGTATCCGATTGTTTTCATTTACTACTCTATCAATTCAATGATAAGATAATTTGATGCTATGGCCACCGAATGTGCTTGTATCATAATAAAATAAATTGTGAGTAGACCAGAGAGGAATGCTCATTCATTATTATGAATAGCTTAAAACCCGCTTTTCAAAATAGAATAATCTTTGTTATGATAGCACAAAAAAAAAAAAGCCGATGTCAATGATCCTTGGATTAATTCATTTTCGATTTCACCTCGACGATCGGGGTGGAAAGGTACCCTATTAGACTTTAACCAATACCATCCCTTACAAGGAGTGCAGAAACGAGAGATGTTGCTAAGCGACAACGGTACAGCGACATCAAAGCGAAACGGGTGTCCTTAATAGGCAACGAAATTCGGGTTACATGGTCCCGTCCCATGATCCTATTTGGTGGCGAGGCGAGGCGAGCAATCAGCACATCAAAGGACCGGCCGCATCACAATGACCCAGGGGAGCATCTCCCTCAATATGCCTCATGCCTCAGGCCCTAAATTGATATTGCTAGGTGCCAGAGCGGTAAACGCCTCTTTAACATGTGCGCCCGTCCAATATTCAGGAGGCTGGTAAAAATGGACTTTTGCGAATTTCCATCCACGATATGAATTTTCAGTTTAATACATCCGGAAAAATCAAATAAACTAGTCTGCTATTTTATAAGTTAAATAATTCACCCTTTGGCCATTGAGACCACATGTGTACACTTCTGTTTTTAAATTGACAATGTAATGAGTGATGGATCTAACAGAAGGAGAAACTAACAGACATCTGTATAATAAAAAAACCTTCCCAGATATGGATAGATTCTTCTGGCTATACAAGAACAAGTGATTGCCCAAGAGTCTACAGAAAGCACACCTGTGGGGAAGTTATCTGTGACTGTACCACTTCTGCAAGAGTAAGTTGGAATTTATACAGCATGTGATTTTGGGCTAGCAGGTTCTCGTTGTAAGAGAGTACCTGCAAATACACAGTAATTCTCCAAAAATTATTTATCAAGCCATAGTAATAATGATGCACTTGTTAAGTAACTCCATACTATCAATATCATCCAGCATCAACCCAGGGAATAATATAACTATTTACCGGGATCATCCTATCAACTATGACCATATAATTTTTAATTAATAGATCAGACATCTTAGTGATAAGAAAACAAAACTGTCAGGATTATTGAAATGGGAGTGCCTCCGTTAAATTTGCTAAAGATAGCAGCTGAAAAGAAAAGAAAGTTCAAGGATTATTTAGCTGAAGAATTAAGGTAAACCTATAGATTTTCCCCATTGTCGTTTCTTGCAATGGTTTAATCCCAGAGAACATGGTGGAATCTATCCGGATGCTAGAGCTGAAAATAATTGACAGAGTTCAGCAAGCAATCCCCTTGGGAATTTCCAGAATAGTTGGGAAATTCAGCAATATGAAATAATGTAAGACTAACCCTTGACTAACAGTCTGATAAGAGAATATTACCGTAGTATTCCGAGGATGTGTGAAATTTATAATAATAATAAAATAATGAAGAGACAAGTAAACTGATTAAGAAGATAGAAATTTTATTAGGTTAATATTATTCTGACAATATATGTTTTGTGTGTTTGTTGAGGATGTATTTTTTGAGGGTATGGTACTGTAATTTCCCACTTCTCTTGTGAGTGGGTTTTCTAATATGGAAGTAAGATAAATGAAATTATGTTGGTGTGTACATACTGTTGGATTATTGGTAATTGTAGGTGTTTTAACATGATGATTATCTGGTGTATCGAGGGTATTTGTTAATTATAACATTCTGGAGTTTTGTAACACTTCCGATTTCCTGAAGTTTGAAGTATTCGTGTAACTCCAAACCAGTGCAGCATATGTTATTGTGGGGTGGATTATTGCTTTATGTTGTATTAATTTGTTTTCAGAGGTCACATTAATTTAATTAACTTAACAGGGTTTAAGTAATATTTTCCTATCGGACTGTTAGTCAATGGTTAGGCTTAGATTATTTTGTATTGCTGAATTTCCCAACTATTCTAGCAATTCCCAAGGGTATTGCTTGCTGATCCCAGTCAAGCATCCGGAGCTCTAGCATCCGGATAGATTTCATCATGTTCTCTGGGATTAAACCATTGCAAGAAACGACAATGGGGAAAATCTATAGGTTTACCTTAATTATTCAGCTAAATAATCCTTGTATTTTCTTTTCTTTTCAGCTGCTATCTTTAGCAAATTTAACGGAGGCACTCCCATTTCAATAATCTGTCCCATTTTTGTTTTCTTATCACTAAGATGTCTGACCTATTATTTAAAACTGTGTGGTCATAGTTGATATGATGATCCCGGTAAATAGTGATATTATTCCCTGAGAGGGCTGGTGCTGGATGATGTTGATAGTAGGGAGATTGGCTACTTAACAAGTGCATCATTGTTGCTATGGCTTGATGAATAATTTTTGCAGCATTATTATATATTTGCAGATACTTACAACCAGAACCTGACAGCCCGGTGGATTATTGTTGTATTAATTTGTTTTCAGGGGACACACTTGATTTTCAGTGGGAGTAGGGTAATATTTGACTAATAAGGTTTTTGGTTTTATTGCACTTATTGTTTAGGCAATTTGTGAATGTGAGGGAAAGGTTTAAATTTACTCATTCATAGGGAGTGAACGGAATGAGACCAGAGGAATTGAGAATTGTATATAAACTAGTTAGTAGGTTCTCTTCAATTTTAGTAATCATTAAATGAACAACGTACATTGATATTTTTATCTACCTTTCATCATCTCATTAAAAACTTGTAAGCTTGCTTTATTGAAATATCTCAAAACATGACGATCTTCTGTAAAATGTTTGAAAGTCAGCTCTGTATGGACTATATGCAAGGAGCTTCCTTGGTAATCAAGCAGTCATGAGTCAAACAGATTGGCCAGAATTACCTATTTTGCTTTGATAAATCATTGTGAGGATCTCTCAATTTTTTTAAAAAATTGTTTTGGTTAATTTCCCATGACTTCTAACCTTGTAACATCATCTGCTCAATCCCTTTCTCCGAACTTTGCACCCTATTTCCACTTTCATAGTCTTAATCACCTTGGTATAATGTGATAATAAGAAGGAATTAAAGAAAACAGTAAAAATATTCAAATCTTTAGTAAACATAACCAAAAACAAAGCATAATAAAAGAACTGATTATAAACCAAACAATAAAAAAAATCATCTTCACAGTCATTGATTAACAGATATTTAATTTATTAACTAAAAAATATTAAATAAAAATAAGCATTCTATAATTTAATCATATGAATCAAATTGCAGAATAATTCAAACACAAATCTTTCCTATAGCAATCTGGTTTCATCCAACTTTTTAACATATACAAACCTTCTGACCTACATGTTGTGAATGGTATTCACCTCCAAACCAGCCTGTCTGATATTTTTGCCAGGAACTCATTCAAGATGTTTGAGACATTTCCCATAAATACAACCACCTACAATATACATCAAAACATGGTAATTTTTTTTTTTTCTAGCTTTTAACTATTTGCACATTTTAAAATTGTGCTTAAGGGTACACAGGTGATCCTTTTTTCCTATATAAATACACATTCTGGATGGGAGGGTCATACTACACTAATAGGTGTCCACTAGACTAACTGATTAAATCTTGCTTAGGGTATCCCCAGAGCTGTGTAACAAGAATTTTCTCAAACTCATACATCTTTAATAGGCTTTCCTGTTAATCTCAAGGAATTGAGCTGTTCATTAGACGCATTCACTGTAAATTAATGTTATACTGAATGGCTCTCCAACCATGTAGGCAGTTATTTATATTATTTAATGGTTAAGATAGACACTTCATAGTATCAAGGGTGGGCAATGAATTCTACTTTCACTTGCATCTCTGCATATCAGAAAAGGATTATTAATGATAGTAATAAGTAAACGAACATTTGTAAATAAACAGAAAAAATAGATACATCAATAACCAAAAACAATCAAATATGTTAATAATAAACTTATCAATAATATTGCCTACAATAAGTTACTGAAAAAACTGATAAGCTCTTGTATGAAAATTGGTTTTATTATAAAATTTGGTTTATGAACAGATAGTTAGTATAATCACGTGAGGTAGAGATAAGCAGTTCTACTGAAGTGTGGTAATATTATTATTAAAGTGAAAGAAAGGAATGTATAAATTAATGGTAAAGTTATTTTCTTTGTTTAATAACTAGGCTTTATTGTCCCAATGGCTGGTATATATATTATATACACATATATAGAAATAAACAATATCAAACTTTGTCCACAATTTAATAAAAAAAAATATTTGGCACACAATGATGAAACTTATATCCACTTTAAAAATATATTTTCATTAATAAGGGAATACTTATTCAATATTTACATGAAACTATTTACAAATGTATACACATTAAATCAATAAATAACATAAAACAAATTAGGAAAAAAGTGTGATACAATAAGTAATCATAGTAATGAAAAGTAATATTGAAGACAAATGAATACTCTACAAATGTTTTAGTGATGTTATTAACATTTCAACAATTATATTACAACAATAGTATAAACTAATCAAACAAAATAGAATTGCCTAGAGAACATAAGATAACTTAATGGAATTAAAGAAATATTGAATAAAATTGATACACATACAATTTACATATTGAACTAACAAATATTTGTCCATGAAAATAATATATTTAAATTGCACATGAACTTTATTAACATTTGGATAAAAATAAAATAAATTTTTGACAATTTTAACATTTACATTAAATTTTTAAAAACAAAACAGTATTTACAATTTATACAAAGTTAATGGTCACATTGATTTTTTTAATTTATTCCTTATAATAATGTACTTTTAAATCACAACATTAAGGAACATAGAACAATGGGCACATGAATTAGTAAAATCAAAGGTTCTATTTTACCAAAGGAAGACCACCTCGCAATCGTCCGACTACTTCTTGAAGGAACTGGAGTAGTATCAGCTAAAACAAATAATTAAAAATTAGAATGTGTGTTCTCCTTGTGTTCTAATGAGTTATTTTACATAACAGAGAAAAAATATTATATTGTTAATAAAAAAAAAATACTAAATGAACTGGAATCCTGTAATAACAAGAAAAATGCATTCAACCTAAGCAGTAAAAAATCAAAATATATTGAATATAAAACAATATATTGAAATCTTGTGAATTCATTAATGTATCATAAAATTTTTTTGTTTTGTTTTTTAACCATTGCTATGTTTGGAGTCCTCAAAAATATTTTATGAGATTTTGCTTACATGTTGTGTCTGACTGAAAATGACATCTTGACTAAATTTGGCTTTTTTAAAGATTTTGCTTGAAACCATAATTATTGATTTTATTCATACAGTATTAAAAAATCTATTTCATAGGTATTATTGCTGGTTGTGGCTTTAAACTGTAGAAATTACCTATGACTTCTCACTAAAGTGTATGTTACTATTAACAAGTCTTTTAGGCATCACATGCTGCCATTCCATGTGCTGCAAATACATGAAACGAAACTTACAGAACAATGCACAGATGTGGCAGTGAGACCGAAAATTATTGTACAAAATATGTATAAGTGAAGCATTAATAAGTCCCATCTAACAAGGATAGGGATTCGAGGAAACTTAAGGATTTGTGACAAGTAGCTAACTGACAACTGTTTCTTGTTCAATATCACCGACCATTGCTCCTGCAAACCCCCCCCCCCCCCTAAGAAGGTATATTATCTATACTATGTTTATTATCTTTACTAGGTGTATTATGGTCCATGTTTTAGATTCCCAGTGATATAACTCTGGTCCATTTATGCCTAAAACAGAATTATTTCCAGTTCCAAGGAAAGTGGTGGCATCAAAAACAAGATGTGGCAATGCGCTCCCCTGTGGCAATGACCCTATTGTTGGCTGAAATGCATTTATATGGAGTATTCTGTTGTTCAACAAAATAATATACTGGGTAAGACATGTTAATAATGTAATGTATTAGTTTGTTTTCGTGGTGAAAAAAGTGGTATCCTGGATTTCCTCACAAACATTAACAGCCATATTGAATTCATCCATAAATATTAAACAGAAAGGCTGCATAAATTATCTGGATATGAACATCAGTAGGAAGAAAAATGAATACCAGTATATATATGTAGGAAACATTTTAACACTGACATATGCATGCATAAGTTATTTCCATCACCCGAACCGGAGTAGTATAATAAGGAACTTACAGAAATCAAAAAAAAGGTAACTCAAATACGTAACATCCAAAAACTACTGACACCTCTATAGAAAAGCACTATAGAGAGAAGCAGAAAATTCAAGCTTTGATGTGAAGAACAGGAAGAATGAATATGCAGAATGTGCTAATTTACTATATATGTGTCCGAGATCAGCTAAAATTGCTAAAATATTAGCAGAGCTGGTATGAAGGAGAAGTGTAAGTGTCTTTCTTAAATAATGGTTCACTTTGTAACTTATTCGGAATGATAAAGACCAGTGCGTCTGAAAGATTGTATCAAAAGTGGTGGTACTACAGTTATGAGACAGAGATTGTAAAAGTGGGGTATGTGCCGACTGTAATAAACGACTGGAAGTCGGCATGCAATAAACCCTTTCGAGTGTGGGCTGATTTCCCCACACTTTCTTATTATACAGCCACTCTGGAGGGCACTACATGCATCTCTGGAACTTTTGATTGAGGCTTGGACCAGACTCCTCATCTTTAGAAGCCATCAATATACAATAGTTAAAAGCTAATAAGATCTTTGTAATCATTTTCATCTTTGATCTTTGTATCTAAGTTAATCATTTTTATTAGGAAATTTCAATCCTATTACAGTAAAACATTAGTAATTAAGTACAGTATACATAAATTTCTATTTTATATAAATGAAGCCTTTTCATTTGATCACAATGTTAATTTATTAAGGTAAGTTACTAAGACAATATTTGAGTATTTTTGAGAAGAGTATAATTTCTTATAACTTCATGATTATAACTGTATAGGTATGTTTAACAGATGGCATGTTTAAATCAAATACTTTAAACAAAAACATTTTTTCTGATGACATTGTTTTTGATGAGTTATAAACTATATTTATGTAAACATGGTTTATGTTAAATGCTCTTTGCATACAAATTACAAAATTAATAATTACTACAATTTTTAAAAATTCTTACATAATAATTCTGTTGGTTTTCTAACTTGAGCAGCATCTATAACTTTAGGCCTATCTTCTTCTGCACTTCTTTCAGTTGTTCTCCAATAAACATTATGTATACTGGCAGTGCAACGCAACTAAAACAAAAAATAAATAAATCAGCTATATTTATAGAAAATTCAATTAAAGCTTCTCATTAACACTACTTAATTTACTAAACATCTATAATCAAAACAACTTTTTTTCACCCGCATATCCTCTATCAATCTAGTTTCCTATATCATCAAATCCAGGGTACAAGATATTGGTCACAATGCAATTTAAAAAAAAAATTCCTTCCCAATATAATTTCTACTCTGCTACATGTTTAGAATTTCTCTTTCCAGAACCCCAAATTCAAATCTTTGTGGAAAATAGCTCATGAACCCTTAAATAAAATTACACCACTAAACTCACTATACCTATCATCTCCTGGCTTGTTAGAACAAAAATTATATAAAAATATTAACTAACCTGTAAGCCTGCCTTGATTCCATCCAATCTAGCTTGGATTCTCAACCCAATTTGCTCTACTAAAAACCACCTAAGACCTTTGATTAGGCAAAAATCAGCAAGACATTAAAGCCTCATTCATCTGGTCCTCTGCATAGCTTTACAATATCCTTGACAACTCTATTATTTTGTATAAACTTTCATCAACTCACCCTCTCTCACCACTTCAATCTCACTTGAAATATACCAAACTTTTTTCCTCATTCGAGCTCCAATTTGACTCTACTTATTAAAGATGACATCAATCTTGGGAATACCTAGATACTATCACATGTTAAACCAGATTAATCACCACTATATTAAAGTTAAAAGGGTTATACTCTTCAGGCCATTGACAATACTTTCTAAGTCCCTTCCTTTATGCTACCATCTCCACAAAAAAAAAAAAAAAATTCCTGTTACCTTGCATAACCTCCTTAAATTCAATTCCTCTTCAAAAACACATAACATATCCCAACCATCGATCTGCCATCCTCTATTTCCCAACAGCCTCTATAAACTCCTCATTCCTAGTACACGCTACTAAATTATGAAAGTCTATTTCCATCAATATTCAATACTCTCCTTCAATCTCATGGGTCAAGGCTAGACTTTTCCAGTTCCTTCTCTTTTCTCAAATAAAAGGCTAAACATAGGATTTCAATTTAAACTTTATTTGTAACCCAATCATTTTTGTTTATCCTTTTTATTTATCTATATGTATACTTTTTTTTTCCCTAACATCATTTGGCATTCTGAGGTAGAGAATACTATTCATCTAAAAAAATACAACCAATAAATGCATAGTGACATTAAGTTTGTAGGCTAATTTTGAGCTTGTGCTACATTAAGGGGACTATGGCCCACAGTAAAGGTGTCTAAAAATATATAAACTAACTTATGAAAGGTTAAATCCAGGCTGTAAAGTAGCAGTTTTTATTTTAAATATTTGAATGGATGTGTTAGTTGGGATATTGGTTGATGAAAGAAAGATGATAGATTTTTATCAAATTGATTTTTAAATGACCTTCCCACAAACTATGAATGTCTTCAGGCATTGCCTGAAGATGTCTTAAACCTCAGTGCATCTCATATAAGGATCTGATGCAGTCAAAAACTGATATCCCAACATCCAGCATCCACTCAAATCTAAGCTCACAACTAACTATGTACTCACAATATGTTTGATACACTACAAAGTAATTTATTCTAGTTTCCTTTATTGATGCTCTTCTTGGTTGAACTAATATCTATAACCTTTCTTTCAGCCGATTATAATATCATCGACAATAACATTTATGTTACTATGGAGGAATTAAAAAACTACACTAAAGCGATTATGCTTTTTATATAAAATGTCTAACAACAGCTGCAAAGTTAAAAGTAAAAATGTGTTTTTTTTTCGAAACATATTTCAGGATTTGGGCTATTTTACAAAGATATGGTGTGTGACCTATTTTCGATTTGGAAAACCTATTGGCTTAGCAGATCATCCTCATACAGATCAAGCTCATCACAGTTATATGCGAAAACAGGAGGGTGAAGGGTCTTACATCTAACCTGATAGAGTGCCAAATCTGAATGCTGGCAGACTGGCTAGGACAAGGGACCAGTTGTCCATCCAAATGCTTACCATGGTAGAACTGAATGAACACTGATTTAACTGGTAGATAGTATGGTATCAACTCAGCTGAGTGCCTCACAAAATAATAGTGGAATAAGGATGAATATATTCCTACTCAAATTTTTTATAGCAGTATGAAGAGAAGTTAGAGTTTGGCTGTAATATCTATTATACAATTGAAACCACATATTTATGAAGAATGATACATGTTATACAGAAATTGTATAAAATCATCAGTTATTTTATCTGTACAAATTATGAATAAACACATGTCAAGTTAGATAAAAAAAATGGGTTAAATTGTGAAAATTAATTTAGCTCTGCCACACTTCATGAAAAATCAGGCTATGACAAAATATAAATTAAAATCATTTACTACAGTTTCACCAAATAAAAAAGTTTGGGAATGGAATAAACATTTACTTAAAATGCTCTCTGTATAGTTTGGATCATAAATTAATTACTTGGTTATTCATTACTGGTACTGATACATAATAGCCAAGCTGTTTGTTCAATGAGATAAAAATTGTTGTAATATCACATCAACTCACAAATAAAACAAATATCAGTGGAATCATGACAATGTGGTTATTGTTGTTTAAAGTGATGAATTAAATGCATGAGAGAGTGAATATAGTTATATAAATATGACCTTTTATCACAATTAGTTATTGCCCTATTAGGACGAATTCTTTAAGAAAACAGAAGGAAGTTTCTTCAAAGCACAAGGAATTTTTTTTGAAATTGGAGTGAGCTTACATATTCAAATTTTTTTCTAACTGCATCTGCAGAATTTTTTTATTTCTTTAAAAAACGTTTTATCAATTTTTAAGAGCAGATTGAAGTAGAGCAGGTGGCATGCTGGGGGTTCAGAATGTACACTCGACCGGCCAGAAGCTTTTTAAATTTTTTATTTCTAATTTTGTTATTTACAAAAAAGAAATTTCAAGTTCTCTTCCTGGGATGAAACGATAATTTAGACTAGGCATAAAACAATAAATTGGTTTCAAGTATTAGTTTATACATACTGTAGAAGTAGAATCTTTTGGAGACTAATTAATTGTAAATGTCTTGAAAAAAATTACCTATTTCCTACAGTAAAGATCCTGCAGCTAGCTTTTACATTATATTTGTTTACAGAATATGGGGCTAATTTCTTTCATAATAGTTTCCGCCATTGGAGGAGCAGCAATTGTCTGTCCTCCTGTGATTGGTCCTGTAGCAAGCTTGCTTGGGATTTCTGGGACTGGCATCGGGGCCGGCACTATAGCTGCAGGAGCACATTCATATATTGGGAATCTTGCTGCTGGTTCTATAATCAGTACTTTGCAATCAGCAGCTATGGCTCCTGTCTTGCCATGACAATATAATTTTGTAATAATAATGATTGTATCCTTCAAATAATTATTTATGTATTATCTTGTATTAATAAACTTATCAAAAATGACTTGTCATCTCTTGATTTGAACCGGTCATTTTTTTTATTATTATGTACTCAAACAGATATATAACTCCTTATCAAATACTTTTTTTTTTTTTTACTGCAGAATAGTTTCTTGCATTTTAAATGTCATTAAGTGTTACATTAAATCTTAGCCAAGCGATGAATTAAAACTTATCAATTGTATTTTGGTAATGTTTTATGGACGTGTTAATATTGAAGTTATTTTTTGTTATAGATCCCATTACTTGTATTATGTATAGTTGGTTAAGATACAACAGAAAGTACAATATTACAATTAAATGAGTCAAAATTATAGTCTTATAACTATTTAGATTTTTAATTGAGAGAACCTACTTGAGATATAAGCTTTTAAATACTTAAATATAAAATAAATTTTTACCAGAATTGCCACAATATTTGTCTTTGGGCTATGACGGAATTCAAACCAACCTTGATTTGAAGGCCTCTTGCACTTATTCTTCCAATTCTTGCGCAAGGCAATAATTTTCAGAATGTGGTCTGGCGGTGGCATGGGCTGTACTTCAGAATGGTGGTGTTAGCGGCACTGATTATCACTTTGATAATAAAAACCTGTTGACATACACTTTTTCTTTGGCAGGGAGAACTGGCACTGTACAACTGGAAGGTTGTGACAAATTTTTGAACGATGCAGCTATCTTCAGGTCAGTGCGTCCAGGGTTGATTGCTTGATGTGTTGTGCCACAACGGGTGTTGCTAATTTAGGCAAGTGGTTGTTCCTTTGTGTGCATAGCACAGCTGAGTACTACTGGAGAGACGCGGTAATGCTTCTGAAATCAAAGGCTTGTTGCTCTGCTCAAACCATGACTTTCTTATTCAATTACCTCTGCACCCATCTTTCCTAATCTTGCTAGCTTAACTCTGGCGCTGACTGCCTCTACACCTTCCCAGTAGAGTTCCCTGACTCCTGGCCTGCTAAACTATCCTTTCCTTGAATGGTCGCTGGGCCACCATAACCTTCCTAGTGGCACTGCCCCTACAGATTACTCATCACTTGTATTTTGGTAATGTTTTATGGACGTGTTAATTCTAAAAAGTTCTTGTTTGTTATATCCCACTTTTATGTATAGTTGGTTAAGGTACAACAGAAAGTACAATAATACAATTAAATGAGTTAAAATTATAGTAAATAACTATTTAGATTTTCAATTGAGAGTAAAGAACCTACCTGAGATATAAGCTTTTAAATACTTAAATATAAAATAAATTTTTACCAGAATTGCCACAAGATTTGTATTTGGGTTGTGAGGGAATTCAAACCAACCTTAACTTGATGGCCTCTTTCTGGTTCGCACTCACCTTTGGGATCTGAACACAGTTTTCACCTACCCTCAGATACAAGTGTGAACTCATGGCATGCCAAAACCATGTAAAATACCTCAAAACCTAGCCTGTGCTTCTACTGAACATAGTGCACTGTCGGGGCACATATCTAAGATCTTACAGAGCCAGGTCAGTATATAAACACAAATTAAGCTGCCTGCCTACTAGGCCCCCAGCAAAGGTAAATGACCACAGGTTTATCTCTATATAGATTGTATATAAATTAATATACAATTTATATTATTATAGCAATATTAATATAACTTGTGATAAAGTTGATTAGCTCATACAACTATACAACCCTATATGTGATAGTGGAACTAGGAAGACCAAAGTAACCCTGAGTTCCCAGACCAGTATAATTTGTGAGACATAACAACAGTGATAAAACGTAAGTCTGAGGTGGACAGCACACATTGTACGAGCGGAAGGTGTTGGTTTCAAAGCCAAATAGAGCCAGGGTTAGGACATGGAAGGGTGGAAGAGCAAGGCTGTGGTAGTTAGATTGCGTTGCTGGAGAAGCCATTAGTTTTGGGAAACAAAATAGGATGAAAACAGCACACGCAGGGAACCAGGACGCTTTGAGTTTGTTATTTAACCTATCATACCTATTGCCAATGGGCTGTAGAAGTGCATAGGTATGTTCATACTAGTTCAACTTTTCGGTCAATATGCATATCAACACTCAACCAAAATTGTGGGATACTGAGAGATCATAAACTTAGTTATCCTTAATAACATTTTATTCAAAAAATTCACTCTCATATCAAAAACGGCCTTTTACAGCCTTCTTTAAATACTGAACCTAGATATTTCTAAAAACGAAACCAGACAACAAGACAGTTTCTTCTATTCAATATTCTTGAAGTATATTCATCTCTTTAATCTCATTCTTATATGTTTAAATTTTAGATGGGATCTCCAATTTACCACATTGAGAAGGTAGAGATGATAGGATCGTTAGGCAGTAGATGCAATAAGACTAAAGAAACTGAGAAACTAGAGAACAGTGCCCAAAACACATATATATTGGATATCCGTGCTATTAGTAGAAAGGCGTGAGCTAATAGTTAGTAAATATGTGAATTATTACCTTCAGCCTTCCATTATTGGAGAAATGGTGCCTCTCTACTACCAATGAAAGGCTAGAAATTGATGTTTCTAGGTTAGTTTCTGGTTCTCTTTTTACAGCAAATTTTTTCACATATTCTGAATCGAGCTGAAAATAAAAATTCCATATCATTAAATTGATCTCTATCTCCTTCTATAATATTAATCTCAATCATCATGACATTATTTTATAATTTTCTATACACTTCTTAAAAAATATGTGCTGCAACCTAGTAGCTTCTTAAGTTGGTAAGTAATATAGCTGTTTGAGTGTCAAGTTTAATGAGTTTAATAAGCATTTATAAACTAAAATTAATTATACCGTTTGCCCGTTGAGACCCCAAGTAAGGTTGGCTGGTGGGCGGGAATCTTTCGATGTACATTCAGCTTTCAGGGTTTCTCCTATCCTGTATTTCGATTTTGTTAGCTGTACTTCTGGAAGAGTAGTAGGTATAACTGCAAGAATGATAAAAAAAAATATGTGACTATAGTTTAAATGTTGTTAGATTTAGATAATTACATTAGAATGTATAGGTTTTTCATACAAAATTGGCACAGATATGTAAGGATAGATAAATAA
Source organism: Acanthosoma haemorrhoidale (assembly GCA_930367205.1). NCBI lineage: Eukaryota > Metazoa > Arthropoda > Insecta > Hemiptera > Acanthosomatidae > Acanthosoma > Acanthosoma haemorrhoidale. The sequence goes on along the minus strand of OV884015.1, from coordinate 78,790,862 downwards.
TACTTTTTAGTGCTTATGGCCTCCTTAGTGATTTTTTAAAGCAATAATGATGATTTCCACAAGTAATAATGAATAAACCGTATTTCCAATTGCATTTTTAAAGAAGACACATGCAAGGAGAATTAATGCTAAACAAAAAAACATCGACAATTTTAAAGAGTAAATTTCTCCCACCTTGCATGAAGGATTTTAAAGCTCTATTATTCTAGCAGGTAATCTCAAAACCAAATTCTTCCTGGAATGTACAAAGTGAGTTGAGGAAAAATACAATAGTCATTGAAAAAATTAGATTGATTCGTGGATGCTACTCTGAAATAAAAGGCATTTTGACCAGTTGAAAAAAGTACCTCACTCCTCTTATCCTAACGTAAAAAGTTTTTGTTCCCATCCCCTACTTCAGGAAATTGGTTTCAGTATATAAATGGCATAAGTAAGAGTGAAATAAGAGCCTGGAAAAATTCTCTGCCTTCCTGGGCTACCATAGACCAAGTCAAACTTTCAAAACTTTGTTGAGAGACGAAAACTGACCCCAACTTGATCCATGGCGGCCAGCAACAATAATTTGCTGATATAACTTAAAGGTTTTTCTTTAAGCAGCAGGAATTACAATAAATATCACAAATCAAAAGAAATGACCAGATAGATTAGCATACTGACTGCTGACCATTAATCTAGAGAACAATTAATTTATTTATGAGAGCCATGGATACTATTAATGAAATGATGTCGGATATAAAGAAATCTTAAGTAAGTTTTCTAATCCCCCATTTTGTGCTGTTTGATTGATTTTATAAAAATTGAAATTTTAATTAACAATTCCAAGGACTTAATGAACGTACTCTATAGTGGCAATTATAATTGAATATTATAACTAAAATTATTGTCCCAAAACAACTTGAAGTAAATCAAATCCTGATGGTCATTAATGGACATCCAAGTTATATAAAAATGTTATCTGACCTTTATTTGCTAAAATTAAATCATCTGTACCCAAACAGAAAAAATATTTAATAAAACAATTCTAGCAATCCTTCAGTACAGGAAATATAAAATTATAACAAACCCCCACTAAGGAGATAACCAAAAGAGCTATCACTGCTCTGAAAACATAGGTTTGCACAGAAATGTATACAAAACAAACATTACTGTTGAAAGCACAGATAGAATTTTTTTAGCAGTGTGTATCAAAACATATTGTATTTTTATTTAGTTTCCCTAATATAAGAAAGTTTATAGAAATGTGACTAAGACAATAGATAATAAATCTAACATGAGAAATACAACTGAAACACGTAAATAAAATATATAATTATTTGAATATGTAACTAAAGTTTTTATCTATATCTCCCTCTCTCACTATTAACTATAGTATTAACTGGTACTAATGAGAGGTAATATCTGCAAGTAGGTGAGAATGACTATAATTCTGGATACTTACTTGGCTTTTTCAGAGGGGGCCAGGTCAGAAACAAGCAAAAATCACAATTATTACTATTTTGAAGGTTCCTGCTAATCTAGGAGTTAATAAAGTTTGTACGCAAGGGTCGGAGGGAGGGGGGTTGCCCATTTAGTTTGTTATTAAAGGCACTATGCATTCGCATGATCTCAAAAGCACTTAATAACAATTTTTTAACAAAAATTTGAAGGATATCTTAGTACATCTGGGACATACCTTCAAGAATGTTTTGCATTCCAAAGGTTAGGTAAGAATGAGAAAGGAGCAATTGAAGGAAGTAGATCCTTCTCTGCTCACAAATCTACTTCTTTAGTAGGTAGTCTTCAGATAAGTGAGGTCTTGTGTTGTGGGAATAGATGGAGGGTTTAAATGAGAAAGTTATATACACAAACACACATATATATATATAATGGGGCTTTAGTGGAAGAGGTTGGGTAGAAGAAGGTTTCAAGGTAATATTGCCATATGGTAGAGGGAAATAGCCACTATGGCTAAACATCATAAATGCAAAATCTTATTCTCATAACAAAAACGAAATATTTCAATAAAATTGCATGTTAATTAGTGTAAAAAAATACATACATTATTACTGTCCATAATTATATTTGTACAACAAATGGGAAAAGTTATTAAATAGTATACCCACCAACTACATTCATGTCACCAGAATAAAGCGCTGTTCGAAATGATGGGGCATCTGCTGAGACTTCACAGCTGTATCTCCCTTTAAGAGACTTTGTTACTTTCTTCAGGTACAAGTGTGTTGCATTACTTTTAGATTTCTAGAACATAAATCAAACAAGTTATTAATATTTGTAAGTATGCAAATGAAATTTTTGGTTTTAGGTATATATATATATATATATAATAAATCAACTATTCAGCAATAATTAGGTTAGAACAGCTTTACTTCCCAATACTTAAATGGTAATTCCCAACAATCTCTTCCAATAGTTGCTACCCTCTGCACAGAGAAACATAGGGTCATACCGATGTAGCTTCCACTGGAGCAATTGATAATGATAGTGGTGTAATTCAAGTGAGGCTTCAGTGAGATGTGAAATATAAGCATCAAAATATTCTCAACAGTACAGATGATGGCAACCAAAACTTTTATTATCCAAATCGTAATGTAAATCAGTAATTACAGCAACTTACTCCTAGTACTTTGGCCGAGCAACATTTTAAGGAGTTGGTGACTGCTCGGTACCTCGTGTAACTTACCAATACTCTTTTTCCGGAATGATGTATGTTAGAAAGTGTTTTTACGTACCTGTTCTAGAATTATTTTGATGCTTCTAGCTGTGATTTTTGCCAGGCGCATTTGAATAGCAGGACACTACCCAACAGAGCTGGCCAGATAACATTATTTTATATCATCAGGTTAAGAGGCTGTGATAAATTGGGTGAAGTCAAAAAATTTAAAAGCTAGTAAGACTTTGTGCACACATGCTTGAGTTTTTGGCAGAAAAAACAGGTGTGGTGGTCCATTTTGGACAATACTAAAGTCCGGGGAGTTCCATCGGTTTCTTACAAAGTAGGATTTAGACAATAGTCTTTTCTCCATTGTAAAGTAAACAATTACAGTCGGTTTGTTAAGATTCAACATTAACCTCCAATTTATCACTGATGGTGTTGCAAGCTAATACGGGCTGGAGAGATTTTTGGTGTTGAGAGCTGCTCTGGACATTCTCAGATGTATAGCTTTTGGCACAGTATCCCTCAGAACACTGAGCCACAAGCCTGTGTGCAGTCCAACAATAGTATTTATAAGATAGTATCATTATAAAATGACATATTTGTTTTTTTAGCAGGTATAAACTGCTATCGGTCCAGACAAATAATATGTAGTGAGGCCAGGGCTCTAACTAAGCATTTGAGAGCTGAAGAGGGTTTAGGAGAGACCTCTACAACCAGAAACAAGGATTTATATTATCAGAGGACCTGGGTAAATATCATGTTGCCTACCAACAATATATTTAAAATATAATATAATCCTGGCAAAAAAACAACCAGCATTTACTTGAACCAGGAGATAACAGTCAACAATAGATATAAAAACACTTTATGATAATGTTTGAAGTTGAAGACACTCATAAGCAAGCACCAAGTGCATCCCAATATCTTCACTAGTGGACATCAAAGATACCATCAATGTCTTAAAATATAATTGCGAATTCGGATCCAAGTTCCAAAGGTGAGCCCCATCACTTAGTCTTGTATAGATGTTATATGACCTTTTAACTTCAAAACGATTTTGTGTTGTAATTCTACCCTCCTTCGAATGCAGTAAGAGGAGAAATCTGTAAATATTTATTCATTTCGTTCACATATTGAATAATAAATAAAGGGGTCATGGAAAAAAAAAAAAAGGATCTAATTAAATGTAACTTGTCTTAACTAATTTTGAAATGCCACATTTAAATAAATAAAATCTGTGATAAACCGCTCTTCTTGAATAAAAAAGTAACAAATCAGATACAGAAAACTTAAATTAATGAAATGTAACAACCTACTATGAATGCACATGCTCCCCAGTATCATTTATCAAATAGTTGACTTGCTATTTTTCCTGCCTGCTTTGAGTGCCAAAACAGTTTTATCTTCTAAATATTCAGCTATAAATATAACCAATACTCTTCCACATTTTAATCTCTAAATATATCTGATTTTCAATACTTTACCATGAAAGTTACTAACAGGAACATTTATATTAATCATGAAGCTATCATTATTTTTTAATTACTTCAATTACCGGAGAAACTGATGCTGTTTTAACCTATTAGGACTAGTTCTCACATTTATTTATATTATAAAAGAACGAATCACTAATTCTTAACTTTTTATTCAAAGCTTTGGATTAGGGGCAATACAAAAAGTAATTGATGGGACATAATAATACTATAGGAGTCCTGTACTATGATATAGACGTCTACCAGCTCATTAAAATCCCCTGGCTGCTGGTTATGTCGCAAATGAAACGGGAGAAAACACCAGCCTAGGCCCTCACCACCAAGCAGATATATGGAAACAGGCATGTTGGAAGTTCCATATTGCAACTGATCCAAGAATCATTGGGGCCAACAACTGGAGGGCGGGGAACACTTACTAGAGAAAATTGGTGGTCAATGGTAGAGCTGCCTCATGGGGAGAGGTGGGGCCAACCAAAGGTTGTTGCCATATTTAGCACAGAGGTGCTGGTGTGGTTGGCCTGTTACATTTCAACCATAAATTAGCCCCGGTTTTCAAACACTTCTCAATGAATATTTTTGTTTGAAAAATATGTATGGGACCGTTGGATAATCCGTGCCCCAATTCTCTTGGTGAACAAATAGAAGTGGTACAGAAGATACAGTTTCATTTTGTTAACACTATATGTTGTTAATTTTCTTTCGGACAACCTGATTTATTTATTTTTACAGTAGTAACAAAGTATTGTTTTATGTACTGCTTGGAGAAGGCCATCTTCCTACAAGAAGTATTAATGTAACAATTAATATTATCATCTACAAATATATCATAATGAAACTTAAAAAATTTCGACAAACAAGTTCCCATAATGGTAGCCTCCCATAGTTCATACAAACCAGATACATCATTGAGCTCTGTACAAGGAAACTTACTCCTATATAATATGCTAAAACCAATGAAATTATAAACTGAGTGTTCTGTTATTGAAAATTCAAAAATCCTATTAATTCAAATAAAGTGGAAATAAATTAATTGGTAAAATAAAAACGAATTACATACATATAAAAGTTTTATTTACAACATATTTACAAGTTTTATATGATAATAAATAGCATTAAGGACAGTAAGAGATCTCGATAGAAGTAATACCACAGCAGTACTTGTGAACAAGAGGAGCTCAATGAAAGTTGCCATTGATAATTTAATCAATTAAATATGTTATTTGCTTTTACTTTTGTATATTTTTTTCAAATTAATTGCAAATTTGGAAGAACCGTGTTTGATGAAGCTGCAGATATTAACTTCAGCAATCAAATGGATGATGATACGATGCTATCCTTTAAATAAAAATAAGACAATACATTTTGTCAATGAAGAGTTGCTGAAAAGTACTTAGTAGTAGAAACTTCAGAAATTTTAAGTACCATATTTTATAAAAATTTATAATTCAATACATAATATTGAGTTTTATATAATTAATGAGTTGGAAATAGTAGCCATGGTGACAGCCATGCTGCCCTATAAGTTGCACTTTCCGTATCGTCCCTCTAATACACAAATATGTTAATAGCAAAAATAGTTTAGGATTTTAAAGTTGGTCGACAATATTACACATCATATCATCTAAAATAACATAAGGATCGGTCTCATTTGAGTCATTATTCGATTTTCCTATAGTTTCAAATGACTCAGTCGGTACCATAAGCTTAGAATCAAAGTCAGAAGTATCTGGAAGGGTGTGCAGGGCTTGTTGGAGCATTTCAAAAACCTGCAACAATGAATTAACACAAACATTACCACTATTAGAATATTAAAAAGATGTTGATTTAGTAGGTAAATTACGGGATAAAGAAAGCTATTGATTTTTTGCCAAGAAACAATGAAAGAAGTTTAACATTAGGTATTTAAGTTTTTTTCCTTTGACCTGATTTCCTTTAATGTATGAGAAATAAAATGGAAATAGTTACTAAGTGTAACAATGGTCACAGTGTAACATGTGCAATAGTAAGAGTTAAAAAAATAAACAGATTGAAGCAGAAAACATAGATAAGAGGGTAAACAAATTATAGCTAAAAGAGCAACAGGTAAAAAATATATAGAATTCCACTATCACACAAAATTTCTATTTTGATCAGATTTGAGTTAAGGTTGGTAACTTGTAGAATTTAAGGAATGTAACTTTATGGATTATTGAAAATAAAAATAAATTCAAAGAATCTTGGCTTTCAAATAAAGAAAAAATTGAAAGTGTTGTCTGATTGTAACTAGTCAAAGCGCCGGTTCAATATCAGTATTATATTAGTTAACAATGTTCATTAACCAACAAAAAAGTTTATATTTGAAACACTAATCTGAAGACATGGCCCCTTAACTGTACGCATTAGTTATAATCAAGATCTGTGCTGATTGTTATTAAGTATGGGTGGCCCAACTTGAATCAGGGAAAATCCTTTCTTCAATAAATGTTTAAACCATTATTGGATTTTCAACTGGTTTATAAATCTTAAAATCTCTTGCCCAAGGGTTATTATTTCATTAGGCACGGGAAACCAGTTGAAAAAATAAACCTTTCAATTATTCTAATAATCGAAGCAATGAATATTAACTTAACAAGTGATTCAAGACCAATTCCCGAAAAAAAACAATGGTCACAGATATCCTGATTGCGGAAGATTTTTCAAGAGGTAAACACCCGCAATTGGTTGAGTATGAATTTGAGAATAATATTCGGACAGACTTAAACAGTGTACAACCATTATAAGACTTATTCACAATTTTAATAACTATTCCCCTCGCCTTTGGTCTTGTTTGTGACAACATTTTACAGTCAGTGTAACGGTGAAGTATCAAAAACACTAAACTATATTGAGAAAAAATAATCAATACTAGAGCGATTATTACTATCAATTGTCAATAACAAGTAGCATTATTACAAGGGAGTGAAAGAACAAAGGTGTAATTATTTAAACATCACACTTTTAAAGGTATATTGACAAAAACAAATTGTTTACCTTATCCAAATGCTTTTGAAAACGCTGAGAAATTTCAATTCTTTGCCGCTTTTGTAAATCCATCATGACTCTTAGAGTTTCACGAGCTTGATGAGGTCGAAACTCATTGAGGAGGTGATGAATGTGAATAAAAAGTAAACTGAGGTCTTCCACTTTTTCTGCTCTTCTAGGAGATTCGGGGCATTTCACAAGTAAGTCTAGCAAATCCAGAAAATTTACCAGTAGTGAATGATTTAATTTTCTCAATTCCCGCTTTCTGTCGAAATGTTGAGGATATAAGCGTTTGATACCCTGTGGAAAAATACAGTGAACTCATTAAATAATCAAAAAGAACATTACTGCCGACTTAACAAAAAAAGTAATGGAGTAATACCTGAGTTTCTAAAGGTCGGATTATGGTGTCATCAGCATTGAATGTATTTCCAAACATTGAATATGTATCGTGGATCGGTGGCGGTGGACGGGGGGCACGGCCCCTTTTAATATTTTCATCGGTATAATTGTTTACATACTGAGCTGGTGGGAGAGGTAGAGAACAAACTTGGGCTCCTTCACTTGCAGCCATTTTCAGTTTATCAGAACCACTTTTTGAAGCGATATAGAGATAAAATTATTTTATTTTAAATTATTTATAGCACTGAACTCTTCAAAACTTTAGATAAAGCACACAATTGCTCGACAGTAAGAGCAACAATAACAACTGTAACCGCTAAACAAACCTTTCCTACCATAACAGCAAACGAAGCTTAAGTACGCGCATGCGCCTACGAGCCTGCAGGTAGTTTGGATTCTTGACAACAGAGTGCAGTAAAATACTGTTTTTAGGATCCCTGATTTTTTTCAAAATGAAAGATCCTCATGATTTGAACTGTGTCAAATATACGAAATAATGAAGGGTCACTTAATAATTACTTTGTAACAAAAAATAAACATTTTTATATCCTGTCGAGTATGGGTATCAACTTAGCTTTGAGTATAGCAATTTATTGTTGAAAGAAGTTGCTTACAGAATTTCATGAGGGTAGACACAAATTTTTCTTATTTCTACCCTTGAAATATTCTGACAACTAAGAAAACGACAAAACTGACAGATTGATTAAAAATAATAATGTAACAGTATTCAATCCAATGATCAATGTCTCAACTTTTTCTAAAACTATTTTACATATTTCGATTGTGAACTAAATTTTATTTTTTAAATATATTCAATAAAAATAAATAACATAGAATTATTATTTGCTGCTTTTATTTTTTAACTTCATAGGGCCTTATAATGGAACTATCTTGAACAATGTCATGATTGTAAAACAAAACAGTAATTAAGTTAATGATGCAAACACAATAATTATGACAGTTTAAAAAACTTGTCTAATTAAAGTTATGAAAAACTAAACAAAAATTGCTTGTTATTAATCAGGATGTTGATTCCTTTAATATGATACACTATTCAAAATTATAGACAAATTGTTTTGTCAATGATAACTTGTTAATGAGCCTTAATCATGTTTCGTGGAGATGACTTTTTTGAGTCTTGCGGATTTCAAATGAGTACTTTAAGTAAAATTTAATGCCTTGAACTTGAAAAGGCTCACAAAGGCCAGATAAGTAGACAAACTGACACTGGGTTGAAAAGGTAAGGGTTTCTGGTTTACAAAAAGTAATGAAACACTATAAATGGACATTAAAAATTATTGGTTAAAGAGAAAACATAATGGCATGGCCGGGATTAGAACTAAGGACCTTCTGATTTCAATTCTAATGCCCTTTTAAGTCTGCCCTTTTCCTGTGCTGTATGTGACTATTTATCCTCTAATTGGAAATAAGTAATTCTCAGAGATAAATAGGTATTGATTTAGTTTAGTATATATTATAGTTTAGTATTTAATCAAAATTACTTCATCCTAGCCAGCATTGAAAAACGTTGTGATTTACTATATTTTAAGAGAAATAGTGACGCACTAAGAGAAAAGACAGTCACAGGGCCTAATAGTTATGCCAGTGGGATTACTTACAACTGAAGCAAGTTGCAAAATGGGATAAATCCAATTTGAAAACATTTTATGAAAACATAAAAATGATCATCAGCACTGTTATTACATTTTTCTCTATTTGTATCACACCTCTTGTTGGATATAAGGCCGAATCGCATTCTATTTGATTTTTTTTAAAATGCGTATATAAATATTCATAACTAAATCAAAAAATAAAATTGATTAATTTGTCCCTTATTGCAAGAGTAAAGAGCATTTTATCTTAAATGAAGGCATTTTATTAGATAAATCTCAATTAAACATAATATTTAAATAATACATAGTGTACTATTTTTTTAAATAAGTTTTGGCACCCATTTTAAATCAAAACAGTCACAAATGCAATAAGTAAAAAAAACATCACAGTTCCAATATTTCTTGATCTCATAGCCTCAAGATTAACCAAATTTCATGAAAACGTATCAACACATCGAACTCCTACGGTCAACTCCACTTTATGCAGTACCTAACACTCATTCATAAAATCCTCCTCACACAGCACATACAATGCTCCTTATGCGGCAGTGGCCTTGCGATCTATTGTAAGAAGATAAGTATGTCATGGGGTCCTAGCACTGGCTACAATCTCCACTTATGTCCTAAGCATCTATGACTCTACTGACCACTTTCCTGTCTTTGTGGCCGGAGAGTGAGGTGAGGGGGGGGGGCTTTATTCCCCCTGATAACCCACCAGCTTCTCTGGAGAAATCCTCACGGGCATAGAGGCTTTCTGAGCAGATTTTGTTTGTATAATATGCATGATTCTATCACAAGTGTGAAATGTTCATATCGAATGAGTAGAATTGTGTATAAGGTATGAATGAGTTCTTAAATCCAATTATTAATGCTGGATAAGCTTATTGTAATTTTAGAAATAAAGATCTTTAAAATAAAGTTCCAATTAAAGAGAGGATGATACTCTTTATATAATTTTTATAAAATAACAAAACCTGTATATAATGTAGCGATGCTACAGGAAATACAAAAATAATTTGTAAATAGATTCGCCTAAGGATCTATAATTATCTGTAAATTTAAAGGGGCTATGAAAGAAAAGAGAAGATGGATTTTGATTGTGTTTTTGTACAGTATTTCCACTTCTAAAATTGAAAATTAGATAAATAATATGAGAGTTTTAAATAAGTTTTTGATTTTTGATCAATTTACAGTACAATTTGTTTTTAATGGACTTTTTCAGGTTTGACCCCTTCCAAAAAAATGTTGGACATATTTAAAGCCAAAGTAAAGCCCCATGTATCATCAATGTTTTTTTCTATACAGCGATCTACATATGAAATTCTTGATTACCAATTACAACTTTTTTTCTTTTTCCCTTAGTAATAGGGCTCCAAATGTTTGATGGATTTATCCTCTTTTGCAACTCTAACATGATCTTAACTCAAATTTATTGGAGGTTTACCGACTTTTATAGTGAAAATGATCAAGTCGTTATTAATACTCTTTAAACTTAAGAAAATGAGAAAAAATGTTATCGCCCTTGAATGGATTTATTCCATTATGCATCTAGGGCACTTCAACTAATAATAACTAATAATGGCAATGGTTTTATTCAAAGCACAAGTACACTAACCTATTATCTTCAGGCGCTAGAATAGACAGATTATAATAATTACACCATGCTTAGAGACATAAAACCGCTAAAACAATACTAATTGCGCAGTAACACATTTATGGACAACACGGTCCCATCTGAAAAGCCATTAATTCAAGAAATTGGAAATTGCTAAATTGGTATACTCACAAAAGAACTAAACATATTGTCATAAAATAATTTGGTTTGTAGGTGTTTTGGTTGCAATTTTACGTATTATTAATAACATTTAATCAGTAAGTTTTGAACATGTAAATGTAACACATACTAAATTTTATTTTTTTGTAAAGATTCGAAAATAAATCCCTCTTAAAAAAAAAAAAAAAAAAATGAAAGGCTCTAACAAAAATCTTTTTATAGTAAAAGTTATCGATGAATGATTATGACTTACTTAATGTGACCATTATAAATTTTAATTTTTTAAATTTAAAAAGTTTTGAAAATATAAAAGTACTTTAAATAAAAATGGGTGCAATGGTGGGTGGTTGTTGATGTCGTTACCTGGTGCATAGAGATCAATCTACACCGCAGAGAGAACATGGGTTGATTATTTTATGAAAATAAAGTACGTAAAGTACGAAAGACGGATGAGAGATGAAAGAAACCCATTCGTTTTCAATCATTCCTTAAGTGGCTAAAGAGCAAAAGGCTTGGGAAAATTCCGATCTGAGGCCTCTGGCTAAGCCCCTCTGTTTTATGTAGACAAATTTTGATATTTTCTTATATAAGTGGCTTTGGTGTTCTTTATAGTTGAAGCTTCTACTAGTGGAATGTAGTCATCTAGAGTGTTACTGGCTATGAAGGGAAGGCTTTACCTCCATTCAAGTATGAAGTGATTATCTGTCATCTGTCTTTATGTTTCATACTGGAGTTCGTAAAAATGGGCAAAAATAAAATAGTTTACAAGTTTTCTGGTAGAAAAAAATTTATAAACGAAATAATTTATCTTTTAAAGAATATGGTTGAAATGCTGCTATAGGAAGGAGTCGAGGAATATGGAAGAAGGGATACGGGCAGGCTGGATACATAACGTTGCTATAATTTGCGTTTGCATCGAAAAAGAAAATCAATATATAATAATTTTTTATTTGTACTTGATCAAAAAAACAACCTTGGAATTTTTTATTCGTCAAAGATTTTACAAGTTATTCTGTTTTTAATTTTAATTATTCAAACTTCTATACTGTGATAAAATTACAATCTGCCTTATTGGGCCATAAGTAATTGTAATAAATGTTCTCATTCATACCATATTTACAATTTCCGTTCACTCGCTCATTCATACAGTATTTACAAATAGCCCAGAGACCTCCCAAATGCACATGGTTGTCACCTCCCTCGCATGCGAAATAGGAAGCGGAGTCTTGGGAAGTCCCCCACGCTCCTCCGTCATTCTGTTTTTATATCTCAAAAGTTTGATTTTTTTTTTTTTTTTTTTTTTTTTTAGTATTTGCCTGTATGGGTTGAACTTTGTTAATTAATTAAAAGATTCGCCCACATCTGCGGGCAAACAACAATTGTTTAAGCAATTAGTTGGTTTAAACTAGTTAGTTAGTTTTTTTTTTTTTAGTGGTTTGGTGGTATGGACGGGCTTTTTTAGGTGGGGGATGGTAGGAGTTTCTCCTCAAATATTACTTAATTGTTATATTATTAACATGCAAATAAAAATTACTTTTTCAATAAAGTAAATAAATTTTATTGGCAAAAATATTATAATCGGCTTTAAATATTAAAAAAACTCTTATATCGTAGCCTTTAACCATTAATAAAAATCTTATGTATCTTCTGATCCATGACTTGAGAAAGCTATGCAGTTAGTAAAAGGATACCGATCATTTGCGGCATCATTTATAATTTGCGGCACTCAAGGTAAGTCAAAAGCGGTGCTGTTTCCACTCAGGACGTCAATGAAGAACTGAATTTTCCACGGCTGGTCCCACCTGGAGAGGTGGAGAAAAAGCACTGGAGCAGGGAGCCAGTAAGAACTGATAGGTTGTATGCCTTATGAAAATATACATCTTTATCAATAAGGCTCCTTGCCAGTCGGCGCAAAACATTCAAAATCCTATAAAAAAATAAAAATAGATATTTGTGTTACTTGGGAAATCTCATATTTTACAGATGAATTCGGCCACAACTTGAAATAAACCTATTCAGTCACAATAATGGAAATAATATACATTAGCATACGTATTGCAACACTTTTGACCTGAAAAAAGTGTTCAGACACTACTTTGCACTTATACTAATGGAATTCGTACAAAACAATAAGTAAATTCTACGCTTTATTACCTATCAGTTCGATTTAGTTATCAGTTTCAGAAGTTAATTATTCCATGAAATCTATGGATTAATAGAGTTATCTAAGACGTGTCCAGAAATTTCATGCAAATTGCACAATTTCCAGAATAATCTGCAAGGGGTCCACAGAGCAACCTTATCTCTCGGGTAGAGTTGAGGTCGTCTAGTATCTAACCCAGTTCATTCCGAGATCATCCTATTAATAAAATAATTTTGATAGTTTAGTTAATTTATTATTATATTTGTTGAGTATCATAAAATTCAAATCTGAAGAAAATTTTATTCGGTACTTCTTTGTTTTATCGTCGGGTTGATCTACTACTTCCCGAACTGCTACAAATGCTACCTCCACCCTGCTCCCACTGTTACCAACTATCACACTTTAGTACTAAAAAAAATAACCAACTTTTTTTAAAATAATAAACATTTAGTCCCATAAATTTCTTTTTTTTTCAATGTTTGAGGTGTTTTGGAAAGGCACAACACACCTCATTCAAATCGCAGGACACATTCATGAGGAGACCGTAAACTGCTGGTTGCCAGTTCAAGGGTTCATCAAAATATGAAATGCTTGATAGTTGACAGGCTTCATTTTGCACCTTCCAACTATTTATATTTCCTAAAGCTCGTTTCCATTCTACAAGATGGCTCGTGGTACCTCGATCTTAGCATACTAATTAAATTTAGGCTCATATCGTGTTCATTGGAGCTTTTCATCATCACTCTTGGTTGGCACTCTCCCTTAATTTTGCAGCAACTTAAACTGCCTCGATACCTCGATCGTTTAACGTGAAAATAATTATGAAATTTCAACGAAATGCACAAGTGTATCATGAATTTTATAGTGGGTCATGTAGTATTTATGAGAGTGACACTGGTGTAAGTAAAACCCAATCACAAAAAAATAAATTGTTTACTGTTTCATAATCTTTACCAGAAGATTTATTTAGTGTACTTGGGTGAAATAGCTACTACTGCTATCATTGGCTACTAACAGCAGAACAAAAACTCTGTCTAGAAACCAAAAATTGGTTCTGTTCAAACTGTTCTCATGTTAACATTAAATATCTTAAAAATATCGTATAGGTATATTTGGATATTATTTCTCTTTGCAGTACTCTACCAGAGGAGGAAGTTTATTGGTCCATGTTCCAACCGGTAAGGCGTACATGTGTGAGACTGTGCATATTGTCATTTTGCCGATATAGTTTATAATTGACTATGGTAATCAATGATTAATAACATGAGAACACGTGGAAAAGGAAACAAAATAAAAGATTTAAACAAATACAAGGGAAATACATTTTTTTTTTCAGATTTAACATACAATTGACTTATTTTCAATTCGTCGAAGAGATCATTTAGTAAATTAAGTCCATTCAAAGGCCTGTTACTGTTAAATATTTTTATTTTTGATGATGGTTATTCTTTATTGACAATTTTCCAGTTGTATACTAAATGCCCTGATGTCGGTTCAGTCGTAAAATCCCATCACCACAGTGAGTCTGAAATTATTAATCTGTAAAATTGGCTGTAAACTGTTCCGTGGTATGTAGTACGTTTTATGTTTGGAAGGATTGCGTGTAAGTGTGTTTAATCTGCATTTAAGACTCTGCCTGCATGTAAGGCGCGAATCTAACATTTTGTAATTACATATTGTTACTTTTTGACGCAACTTTATTGCTTCCTTTGCTCATATTGTACATTATTATGGCTGAATGTCGTTTCACACATTCAAACAGTGGGTTTAATGCGTCTTGTATGTGTGATATGGTTGAACTTATTGTAAAGTTGGAAAATTTACGTATGTAATATGTATGTATAAGTTATTCACCGCCGGGTAAGATGTGATAAAAAAAAGAGAAGGAAAACAGGAACAAAAGCCTAACTCAAGTTCTCGAAATAGACTGCCTTTATTTCTATCTGTAATCCGACATATATGGGATTATGGGATGTAAACATCCCATGATCGCATTAGTTACCAATACAGAGCTGTCTCTGACTTTAACTTATATATGTTTGTATCTAATATGTGTCAGAAGCCATTCTTATTCATCACGTAATATAAACCCAGTAGAGACGATTGCAGGCCATTAATAGGAAAAATTCTAGCGTTCGAACGGAGTGACGTCTACTTTAGATTAAAAAACATTTAATTTATTGTTTGTCAGATTCTCCCTCTCTCATTTGAAATCTGTCTCAGAGAGGCGGAAACTGCTACCACAGCTTGAAATGATTTCCATTCAACATAAACTCGTTAACCAATTTATCATAAAACTTTTCATTTGAATCCGACGGTTAGAGGCGGACTTTAATTTATTTTGTAAACTGAGTCAGGAAATCAAATGTTTGAATTATGACAATCATAAAAGGAAGAGTTTCTCAGAAATTACAATGGAATAATAATTTAATCGCACTTCGGTAAGCTAGACAAAATAAGCGAAAATGTGAAATCAGGGTAGATGATAAGTATATAAATGTGTTGCTTATATTGTTATTAATACTTATATAAGGGGAATGTAAGTATAAATAAGTGTAATCGGAAGAATAATTATCTAACGGGTAATAGTTAATTATTATTAATATTATGTTCCAAATTTTGCGTATAATAGACACACTGGGTGCAAGTGTGAGATAGAATTGGAAATGTGAGGCGTTTTTTTTTTGTAATTATAGTCGACTAAAGCACAACACATAATCCATATAAAACAATTTGACTTTTGCAATAGACAATTGTTTTTTCTATTACTAATTAATTTATTATTGACAACTCATTACTTTTCATAGGGATCTGTTTCTTTGTGTTTATCATCAATGCACCAGAATGAAACTACTGTCCAAATAATCATGATGGATATTTAATAATGATAATTATTACACGTTAGAAGCACAAACTGAAAGTTATGTATACTGTTAACCGGGACATATAGATACCGTGGTAAAATTGTGGAACATATATATTTTTTATACACCAACTAGTAAATTGATTAATGAAACTAACTCCTGTTTTATAAAGATGACTATGTCTATGAAACAAGACATAAATGTAAATTTCATGTCTCTATCGTCAACGAGGGACTTTCAAAGACCCATAAAGGAAAGACAGATAGTCAGACTGATACACTGTGAAAACATACAAGTTTCCAAAAGAATCCAAAATACTGTAATAAAGCTTTATGATGGGGCGATGGTAGAAAGATAGCATGCTGATGAGGTAACTTTCGATGAAAAAAGAAATATTAAGAACATTCTATCTTCCAAGGAGTATCCTATCATTCTAATATACTGTTTGACCAATAACTTAATCCTACTTAATAAGTCTGAAAAACAATTAATTTCAAACTTATATGCACAAATGTAACAATTACAAAATTAGCACAAATAACAAATACACACCAATATTTTTTTGTTTTTAGATACAATTATCGCACCGCTAAACCCAGCCATATTCCATGAACCTTGCACCCCAACTCCAGCAAAGTAATGTTTTTTTGTTTTTTTTTCTAAATGGTGGGATCGGTCAATTCGTGATCAAGAATTCTCCAAATAACGATAGCTACCGTTAATATAGAATGGAATGAAAACAGCCTCAACCGAATTCCATGCCAAGCCCAAGTTAAACATGGCGGAAAACGGGTGGGAATTTAAATTAGGGTGCACAGGTTTTTATAAAGCACGAATCATAAAATTTTCTGCAAAACCTTTACATATGAAAAAAGGCCCTTTGTGGTTCTTTAATCGTTCGGAAAAACGAGGATTTACGAAAATGTTTTAGTCAAAAAAGAGATGATCTACTTCAGTCAGCCCACTAGACAAAACGTTTGGGAAAATGAAAAAAAACTTCAGGGTCCTATAATTGGGTCTAAATGACGCGAAAAATCAGGTTTATAACAAACTTTGATCCAAATGGGTCAGGTTTACTTTTATTCAATTACCTGTAGTCTGCAAATTTTCAAAATTTTTGTACTAATACTCTTCTTCAATGAACGATTCGAAAAAGTCAGTTATGAAGGAAGGAGTTGGGGAAAAGAAAAGTTCAAATTTTAGCACACTTTATTCTACGGAAAAAAAAAGAATTAATAAAGAACAAAATTAAAGGTGAAAAGTTGGTATGCTGATTCCCTGAAAATTCTCTAAATCCGTTACTAAAGGCATTGTACTAGAGCTCATTGAGCTACAGAAAAAATCCTGAGGAAAAACCAGAGCACTATTTAGAATTCGCTCTTGACTTAAGTTTGTCACTAGAAGTAAAAGCTAACCGTAGACTTCGCCGTTCGGTTCGTTCGATTTTAGATTATAGGGGGTGGTGATTGTGAACCAATGAGGTTAATCCTTGGGAAATCCACATTCACCATTTAATGGCAGGAGAGGAAAACGACTTGGTTTTGTCAGGGCTGACCCCATGGGAGAGATAACTAATAGTTAAGCGTTATGTTCAGTTTTAAATACTTTATGTATGAGGTTGTAAATATTAATTTTACAGTTTTTAAGGTTATGTACATGGTGTGTATAGTTTATAAAAGGAACATAGATCCACTATAATTTTCTGGTTTGTGTATTTAATAGGTATGTATTGCTTTGCTTTAAATCGTATGTTAACTTATAGTTTTAATGCAGATTGGTTTTATTACTGGTTATTAGTTTATTCAGTATATGTTTATTAATGTTTGTAATGCACTGTTTATTAATGTTTAGTTATGCCTGTAAATACTTTTCTATATTAGGTTAAACAGAAAAAAATACCCAAATGCAGTTCTGGAGAATGGAAATTCACAATATTAGTATCTCTTATTTATACTATTACGTATTTCATTGTAATTGAAAGTCGTGTATATAATTGAATTAATTTTAACCGCTTATATTTAATACCCTCTATTTAATAATTGATGTTTACTGTTGGGTTGTCACTAGGGGAGTGCCTAATCACCCTGGCCCTGGTGACAAGTGCGGATTGTTCGAGTTAATAACCTAAACAATCGTTCCAGGACGGCATTAATATCTGACTCCATTTTTGTGATAGGTATGTGCCCCGACAATGCACTGTGTTCAAGAGAAGAGGTACAGAGGTTTCATAAAGAATAAGGGCAGTTTTCAGAGTTCGAGCGGGGCCCCGGCAGGGTCGCAGGTACAAGTTGGCAGAGGGTCTGCAAGGAGGCTGAAAGGCAAGGTGCCAGACGCAGAGGCACTGAGGAGAGAGTGGGTGACAAGGAGTCTAATAGACTGACTTCCAGGGCCAAGTGGCCTGGGCGTAAAGCGACACCGAGTCGCTCTCTTTATCGTGGATGAAGAGAGATAAAGAGTAGAAGACTGAGTGGTCTTACAGGGCAAAACGTCCTGGTTTAAATATTATTTCCCCTTCCTAACGGAAGACAGAGTCGGTCTGAAAGGGGTATGTTTATGATGGTACACCTGTCACAAGGCGCGTGACCAGAGAAAACGGTCGCTTAGTTTACGACTGTTTATGGCATGGCTTCTAGGTTTATGACCGCCGGGAGGCGACCCTTGGTCTGACAGGGTCTGTTTTATGACAGCCAGGTGGCTTTTAGGCCGGTGTACCTGCTGTTCCCTGACTTGCTTACGACTGCCGGTCCCGCGCATGGTTTATTGCTTAGCACTTTACAATGATTTACATACACTTAGTTCCTGTTATTTTACTTTGCTTACAATATGTGTGCACCAGAGTATAGGGTGATTTAACTTAGAGTTAGTGGTCACTACATATACTTATAGATTGTAACCGGAACCTAGTTTCAGTTATCATTAATCCGTATGGTATTATTTACCCATATAGATTGATGAATATTGCACTGGATAATGATATATTAACTGCACCTTATGCTTTGTGATTCAGCAAAAGGGCTTCGGTATGACCACAAACCTGTTAATTAAGTTAACTTGTCAGGTTAAGTCTCGTCCCTCGATACCTTTTAGTAGTAGTAACAGACACCCTACTCCCTAGTCCTTAAATTAAAATTGATTAATTAATTTTAATGTAAAAACTCGTTTATCCGGACTAACTGTGACGAAAGACAATCCGGACAATCGATAATGGAAGTAATGCTGGGTTCCCACGGGGCGTGCATCACGAAAGTGAATATTATTGATGCACTTGATACGGATTAAGGAAATTGATGAGATTAAAATTAATTTGGTCTTTAAAATTTGCGTGCGATTCCAAACCGTGTGAACATTTAGCGATTATTTCATTTCGTGAGCGACTACGAACGAGATGTTTCGTGATTCACGCCCCGTGGGAATCCATCATTTGCATATGTCATCCGCTGTTGCGGTGTGATCACTCTTGTCTACGTCGTAGTGCCATAGCCACCGTAATTGTTGTCTTTCAGCCACTCACTTCCGTCTTCCATATGAACATCTGAGCAGAAAACAATGCAGGTACTGTACATTGAATCCAACTAAAAAGTGAATATTAGGCGTAATTATAGTTAAGTTCTTGCTATCATAGTTATTAAAATTATTATGTAATGTGAATATTAAAAAAAAATGTCTACCTATCTGATCAGGATTATCCGTAGATCCGGATCAACTAAGGCCGGATAAACGAGGTTTTACTGTACAGATTTGTTTACCTTAGTGCCACTGTTCATCTTACCCAAGGACCAAATGTAGACATTTATGAAAACCTAATAACTCTCCTTCATCAACCTAAGCCGATCTTTCAACAAACTCTTTTTCTCTTTTTTACAGTAGAATATACAACAAATATTCTAAGGATAATTGTCATTGAGTAGAGCTCAGTGCAACCATACTAGAGTACAAACCTGTGACGGAAGTTGTAGAGACACTTGGCTCTTGTCCGATAGGAAGCACTCGGACACAGAAGGGTCCCGGTCGAATCGAAGATTAAGTTTGAATTACACGGGCGCAGCAGGTTATGATTTACTAACGCCCTTAGGAAGTGCCATCAGGAGGAGTCAGGCTGGTTTAGTGCGGCGCTTCATTACCAACCAGACCGTTTCAACCCTAAACCGAGCTCTGCTCCGTACCGCTGTCTCTCTCCCACCGATACCGATCAAATACCTCTCCATGGCCGTGTTCCAGTGAAATCAGATGTTTCAAATTACCCAACATCACTTGATTGACACTATTTATCTTCAACCATTAATTATTGTATGCACTAGCAGAGGAGTTACTTTTGCAACATAAAATAAAATGATAAGACAATAAAACAGTCGCAACATCGTAAAATTAATTCACTTATCTCAGTGTCAGAAGTATCGTAAACTTAAACGTGTGGAAACCATTGGGTTTGAAATGATGCCTTGGGCAGCTAGGAGAGGAGTATTAAAACTTTTGACACCTGAAAAGCATACTCTAATACCTAAAACTTGCACTGAAAGTAAACCACGTCTTGCTTTGAGTAAGATCTGAAATATTTTGAGCTCGCCGAAGGGAAGGCTAAACCTGGTGCCAAAAGTTCCACAAGCTCGTAAAGTATATTAATTACCCTCCGGTAAAAACAGGGCCTGGAGACCCAGTTACTCCCAAGCAAAATAACAATAAAATTATAAATGTGTCCTAAACAATTAGGAAACCATCACAAATATGTGCGAATACAATTTTAGGAAAGTAATTTAAATTGCTAAGTTTTATTCTAGAATAAAACACAATATACTGTACGAATTACTGATCGATTGTGGGGCTCTAAATTTTGATTTACTAAAAATGATATGCATTTTTTAAATATTTGTTTTTTTCACTTCGCTCAATGACATTGAATTTCCACCACAATATATCAGTATTTTCAATAAACCATGTTTTATTTTCAAAGAAAGTTATCAATTTACTAAAAACTTGAATAGCTTTATGTATATATTCCCTTTAAAATAAATAGAAATATTGAGTATACATGAATATTTATTTCCAGTGAACGAATATCTATCGTTATCGCGGGCTCCGTTTTGAAATTTAGGCTCCAGGTGAACTGTAAAATGTAAATAAGGAAATATAATAGAAATTTTCTTATCCACCATCAAGTCAGAAGTACCAATTTTAATGCCATTAATTTAAAAATATTATTTAACTGTATTTTTATTTTGAATGTTATCTCCAGAGTTTGGGCAAGGTAAATTCCCAAAAATGCTTAATTTGAAAAAATACACTGTTGGATAAATCACCTTCTCAAATTTTGAAAGTAGATTGAGCTAGACAAGTGCGAGGGGTTATATAGGTTTCCTTTTAAAAATGGACGCTATTAGCAGCCTCGGTGCGATGCTGTATCAAACTTTAGGGTCTAATATGGTCTATTGTGTAAGTGTTATTAAATAAGAAAGAAAATATCATAAAATTATTAAATTAAAAGCTAGACAACTCAGTCTGTATGAGTAGCAGTGAATAAATACTTTTCACCTTTAAGGAAAATTTGAGTAAAACTACGTTACCAACGCCCAATCACACCAATGAAAAGCCTGGCATGTTTTGGGTATAATAATATTGAAAAATATTATAAATTTTCAATTTTAATGTAAAGTTCACATCATTCTACGATCCAACCAGCCTCGGTCTGATCTTTTCCAATCAACTTCAGTGATCATTTTTAAGTTAGGAGTAGAAATAGATCGAGAATGTTTATATATTTACCACTATAAAACTGGAAAATAAAGCAGATGATCGCATCAGACATGAACTAATGAGGGAAATACTGACAATCGATGATCAGGAAATAGAGCAGGGTGAAGTTGATCATTAATGAGGAGTGACGAGCACAGCCGTGCTGTCATTCAATCAAGACGGGAGTTGACAGCCGGGAACAATGAAAATCAGTCAAGTCTACAACTAATCCTATCCTATGTAATAATAAAATTTAATATAATGCAATAAATTTAATAATCCACCAATAAAACATCCGCCTTTCAGATAAACGAGTGTTTTTTAGAAAATGTGAATTACATATATATTAAATAAAGAGACTAATAAAATAACTCACGATTATTGGTATTATAAAGTTAATGTCTCTTCCCTCAATATACTCCACCTTTCTCCTTAGAAAGACAGGTGAAGCGTTTTTGCCAAAGGTTAATCCATTAGCTGCCACTTTCAGTATTACTCCAATAAACTCTTTCTTCATTAATGTCGTCCCTGATGAAGTGTGTGTCCAAAATGCTTCCTGGGCAACTTCAAACATTTTAACCGTCTATTGTCTTGATCTATTTAGGGCGTACTTTCTCAGTATTTATGTGTGAAATTATTTCTCCTTATTTATGATCTCACCGCAACGGTTGATTTAGAACTTACTTGATCGAGTCTTGGCCTGATTTCGCAACACTCTACAAGCCAAAAAAGAAATGAGTAATTTATAAGGTGTATTATAATCAAATAACAATTATGTTTTTGAGGAATCGTGACACAAAAGAAGTAGATCCGAGTCGACCGTTAAAAACAGCAAAAATAATGTTGGGGTGAGGTAAGCTCCGATCTCATCTCAGGAAATAAGTCAAATCAATTTCATTCAAGGAGATGAGGTATGTTTAATCTCTGAATGTCGGAAATACTAAATGTAGGAAAATTATTGAACCTCAAAGATCGAGATAAAACCGATCAGATGCAATAGTAACCAATCAAATATTTTTTGTAAATAACCCACATTTTCATAAAAGTCGGTTGTTTCATTGTGGGCTATCCTTCTTAATGGCTAAAGTTCTCTCAATTGATTTTAGTTGATAAAATATGTGGGAATCTCTATAATAATGATACAACTATACATAGTTTTTTACTTAAACTACCATTTAGATTGTTATTATGGTCAGAATAATTATATAACGTAATAAGGGTGTAAATACCTGTGCCAAAGCGATAGAGATCTCTAAATGGAGAAAAAGTGTAATATTGAGGAGGCTTAGATAATGTACTTTCTGCGTGACAAGAGGGCATAACGTCCTATCCCCTATCGGACATCAGGAAGTGGTGATAAAAGGGGGCTTATACCTTTACAGATAACTTAGATTGATCTTTTATAGAAATTTTAATGGCTTTGGGGATTGTTACATGTTTTGTACATTACATGTTAGGTCATGTGAAAAGCCGGGTTTTCCTGAAATGTGATTGACTCTGCAACCTAGCTTAATGTAGTTAAACTAGTGAAATAAAATGAATGTAGCTAGATTATTTTTTATTTATGATATGGGTGTGATGCTTGTTGAATAAAATACTAGTATTCAAGGGAATACTTTTCGAGGGATATTTTTCCATGGAAAACTACATATCTATATTGTTAAACTCTATTATAGTGTTATATACTAAGTATTTCATATTTGTATAATAAAGTGATGAATAGGTATAGCCATAAAGGAGAGTGCGATGATATAAATAGGAAAATGCTTCATATGAAGCATGTTTATTGTTAAAAATTACAGTAAAAAGTAATTCAATAGAGAATTCTTAAATTATATCAAATTAAATAGTAGTGTGAAGAAAAAACTTAAACGAAATCTATGCATATACATAGACGTTAACAGTAAAAATTGGAAATATCAAAAAGTATTTTAATATTCAACTCCAGCAAGCAAAAGTTACTTTTCACAAAACATTGCATGTCCATTTCAAAGGACACAGGCCGCCACTGTTTTCACTGATTATCTCTCCAACTGCAGAGAAAATTTTACTGATCTATGGAAGTTTTGGGTGGATAGTCAATCGATTGTACATTGTAATCGATCAATTGATTGTTACAGTCGACAATAGGTCATCCCTGATCAGGGGTATTCAGGCCGAAGGGATCAATGCTCAGTCCACTTTTTATTATTCTATAATAGACGTTAACAAACAATATAATTTGTTTAAATAGAAAATTAGGACAAAAAAACAGCAACAACTACTAGCTAAGGCATTAAGAAAAGTTGAACAGGACAAAATAAATCAGATTGGAATCACTGATCGCACTATTAGAGTATCAATAATATCGCTTCACAAGGTACGTAAGGTATCTCCGTTTGTTTTAACTCATTTAACCTGTGGTGTACTCATAAAATCAATAGAATGTAATTTGTTAAACCAGGAATCATATAAATAACAAAATATCGAGAAATAAATTTATATTTCGATTCAAAACGACAAAAATTAAATAGTAATTTATAGCTTATTCAATTTATATAATACAAATATTGTCATATAAACTTATTTAGGATGATATGTTAATGTTTCGGGGACCGTTTGAAGGACAGCCTTCACAAACACTAACGTTTCGTATGGAGTATAAATAATGACTGACTTCTTCAACGGTATGATGATGGTATGACTATAAGCAGTAATATGGCTTTACAATCAAAACTATTTTGCGATGATACAAGTAGCAATACAGACTCGGAGATGCTTGGTAATGTATATGGTATTTCTGTATATATAATATCACCGCATTACCCCCCTCCCACCACATAAAAAGAGAGTGAGACCTACTTCAAAATGGTGTAATTGTACATGGTGTTACTTCTCATGGCTAACACAATAAAATTCCGTAAGGTACAAGGTGTAATACAATTTTGATCGATTTGGCTCGGAATATAATTTTATTTTAATATTATTTAGTTTTTTTTTATGATTCCTCATTAAATAGAATACAAGTTTCATGAGTATTTTATTAGACCATCACAAACCTATGTTCGCTTAAAAGAAAAAATCTTTAGCGAGTAAATAGTTAGTTTTTCCCCAAGTAGGTTTCACTTTCAGTATTTAGTTGCATATCAATTTTTTTTCCACCAATGCTTTTCTTAATTATAAAAATGTTAAAAATTATCCGAGAGTATTTTCGCACAAAAGTGCGGATGGTTCATCTGTTAAAATTCCTATGCGAAACGTTATTTGACCAGGGGGGAAACACACTAATCCAGAAGTCCCCTTTTACTAAGACAGATAATAAATAAGGCTGGTTAGGGCGGAGGGGATAAATAAAATTCCTCTGGTTAGAGACCTGTAAATCCTGCTGTTTTTTTTTTCTCCCTCTTGCTAATAAATGTTTATTGAATCAGGTTTGTACACGCAACCTCAAAGGTTTCAATGCCATTAAGCAGACCTACGCATAAAAAACAAAAAACAGAAATGGGACCAGGGTTTACTGAAAGTAAATAGAAGCGGGAGAGCTATTGCTCTAGAGAATACCTATGTACTAAAGGGCTTGTTTTTAATTACTTATCACAGCTTTAATTATAGCTTTGCGGATCGTTTGCCTTCTGTTCAATTAAAAAAAGAGTGACTGTTTAGTTTCCGGATTTGCCAAACGACGGTCAGAACGATTGAGGTTTTTTTTTTATTATCTGTGTACACACTTACAGTGGGCAATGGAATGGCTGATAACATAGAATTTATGCACTTTCGCGCAGTCAGAAAACAAGCAGTATACAATAATATATGTTTTTACCCTTCCGCTAGTCGCATGCACTTCACAGCATTTCATGCATTTCCCTCTCTTTTTACACCAGGGGTTTCATTTTTTTTTTTCTCGAATAAACAACAACATTATACAAAGGAACCTATTAGTAAACATGAAATATCAATTTAAATAACATTGGCAGATAGTTTATTACTCGTTGTACTGTTTGTATTGCTTTATTTCCACCAAACTACAGTTTATCTGTGTTATAATTTGTAATTATACTATGACTATTTAATAATTATAAACATACTTTTGTCTATTTCTCTAATTGCTTACAAGGTAAAAATACAAATTAGCAATCGTTTTCACTATCGACATAAGACTACAAACATCACAGAAAAAAAATAGCTAATAGAACTGATTTATTAACGAGGCTAACATAAGCGTATATACTTATCTGGATTTAAAACACTAAACCATTTTTCCATTGTAACATTTCGGTGTTGAATATTGAAGCCACTTCACTACATCAGTTCTCTTACTGATAATAGAAAAATGCCCTTGTCGGGTCGTCACGAGGGGGGTGCCTAGTTACCCTAGCCTGGGTGACGAAGTGAGGGTTGATTAAGTTTACGACCTGAACAATCGTTTTATGACGGTCTTACTATCTGACTC
This sequence comes from Acanthosoma haemorrhoidale, assembly GCA_930367205.1. Taxonomy (NCBI): domain Eukaryota; kingdom Metazoa; phylum Arthropoda; class Insecta; order Hemiptera; family Acanthosomatidae; genus Acanthosoma; species Acanthosoma haemorrhoidale. Next base: position 78,764,761 of record OV884015.1, on the reverse strand, counting down.
CATTTTTGATAGGTATGTGCCCCAACAATGCACTATGTTCACGAGAAGAGGTACAGGGTAGGATTATAGGTAGTTTATGTGGTCTTGGAATGACCACGAATTCACACTCGGTGTCTAAGGGTAGGCGAAAACCGTCCGGATCCCTAAGGCGAGTGTTAACCGGAGAGAAGCAGACTGGATTGCCGTGGGAGACGCTACTGGTAAGTTTGTAGGGCCACAACAACCGTTGTCCATTAGGGAGAGGTCTCTCCCAAGGAGGTGATAGTTTTAGCGAGACGAAGGCAGAGATTCCCACTAGGAAGGCGTGGGGTCTGACAACGCCGGACTAAAATATAGCGAGGTTAGGAGAGAGAGATGCATAGGTAGTTGAATGAGAAGACCATGGCTTCAGTAGAGCAGCAAGCGCCAGTGCAGAGAAAGAGAGAGAGAGAGAGGAGTGTTCAAGGTGGTTTGTTTCTTTCTGTCCTCTGTCTGAGGGCGCGCGGTTTATATAGCCGGCCAGTCGTGGTGGAGAGCCATCCCCTCCAGTGGCTGTTCTCCCCACTATCATCTCCTCCACTCTGACTGACGTCATAAGCTTTATTAAACATATGGAAACAATGATAGATATTTACAGATCGAGAAGAGGGGAACTTGTAATTATTCATAATTAAGAGGTGGCCACAACAGCCCTATTAGAATATATTTATAATTTGTCATTACTACAAAATAAAAATAATTGGGTAAGATTGCAACATATGACACGTATAAAGAAAAAAAGACACTTCATGCGTCAATTTGCCTGGCTAGTACGTGAAAATAATGATTTTTGAGAGAAGCAAAAAGTATTATGCAAATCAATAACTTGGACAATATTTAAAACCCAAGAGAATCATAATAAAGTGTAAAGTTTCTGGAAAAAAATAGCTGGAGGTTTAAAACAGATTTACTTAAACGAATGGTAACAAGTACCCCACTAGTGAAATAGCGCCCCACGACCAGGGGCTTCCTTAATGGGACAATAACCAAGGACACACTTGTGTGAGTGGAAATGGGACTTAGAAAGCTACCTAGAAGAACATCCTACCTAGAAATCCTGGTACTGGGAGAAGAAAAATATTTATGTTTCCTCCCCAGGTACCTCTACAATTTTAGTAATGACACTTCAGCCTACAGCCAGATTCTGTTAGTGTTTGTCACATCCCTTCTCTTTTTTTCTAAAATTGCTCTCTATGATGAGATTTATTAAATTTCATTGCAAATTAGCCAATGATTGTGATCCAATATTAACTTCGGCACATATGAGTTTGGCGGTAACGTTCAAACTTACACATATATAATAAATGATAATTAATGTGAAAAGTTTAAATAATGCCCCCTATTCCGTAAGCAAAACAGTAAAATTAACTTTTCAATTTAATTATCATTTTATCCAATGTTCACTAATTAAATTATTTATATTGGAAAATTCCGTAATGAGCAGGAGGAATACTAAATATAGGATTTAAACATAAATTTTTTTTTTACTTAGTTTTTCTTTTTAGTTATTTAATTTTTAGTTCGTTGGGATTTGTTAAATCTTGAGATTTCTTCTATAAAGTCCTAGACTTGAAAATGTTTCAAGGTGATGGTGGGCTACTTTAAAGGTTTCCCACTAGATGTTTAATGCTGTCGTTAAAGTTAAGTTTAGTTAAGCCCTTGGGCTTATCGCTGTTTGTAGATTATGAGTCTTATTTAGCAATTAGGCTACAATAAGCCATTGCTATTAACACTTTTTTTTTAGTTTCTTAGTAGCGAAGGGAAGAACTGTAAGTGTTACACTACCCTAGGTGATAACGAGTCCCAGCTTACCCAAAGGAGCAACTTGGTACATCCATTATCGTCAAACTTGACTTATCTACTGGCAAGCATTCCAAACTACTTGGTTTGCAATAGAGGCCCTAGACTGCAACAAAAACTAAATAACTAAAAATTAATCCACCACTCTATCCGGACAAGTTTACCTAATTTCTTACGATAGCCCATTATAGCTGAATAATTCTGAGAAGAAATTATCAGCAATAGTTAGTTAATGTCTAATATAAAATCTAAATAAAAAAAAAATGAATAAAAACTACAAAAACAGTAGCCATATAAAGATTTCTTCCAAATTAAAACTTTTATCTTTTATATTTAAAAAAAATGTTCACTAATGCTTCTCTGGAAGAAGCACTTTAATTTAAATAAGCACAGTTAGTTTACTCTTCTTTTGAAATAAAAAGTAAATTATTGAAAAGTAAACAAATTAAATGTATACTGCATGGTAGATGGTCAAATTAGATTTTTTTGTTGGGAATTGAATCCAATCAAGGTTTAAAATACGATAGTGAACAAGACAAATGGGAAAATTTATTTTGCTCAACCCTAAGCTCATACAATAATTAAAATTATGCAAAAATAAAATTAGTTAATACAAGTATCAGAGGGATTTTTTTTTCTTTTTTTTTTTTTTTGAGATTCTAAAAGTTTTGTGTTTCTTACGAATAAATTTTATATATGAGTTATGGACCAAATCGTAATTTTTTATATATAAACGATATACAGATGTATAGTATGAGAAAAAAAAAACATTCAAAGATACCTAATGAAAACTTAATCTTCAATATTCATAAAAAAATTTAATTTTATTTGGTAAATCATCTCAGAGGTAAAATTTTTATTACCTTAACAAAAATAACTTTTTGAAACCATAACAATTTAAAACTATTACATTAATAATGGAAACCTACTGAATTCGGCAGGAACTTACTAATTTCATCTGATTTTAAAATTTTGAATCCCTCCCTAAATTTTACTAACCATTGTATCTATGATGTTGAGAGATAATTCTATAACAATTTAGGAACAAAAAAAGGTGACAATGAAATAAGTGTTTGGTGGGTTCACATTAAGGAGAGCAAATGAATTAAAGCAATACGGCTTACCTTATAAGTATCCTGTGAAGAAGACGATGAAAGGGGAGAAATACAGATTTGGGAAGGGGTTGAGGAATATGAAAAACGATGAAGGGCACACAAAAGGTTAATCTTAACATAACTCAAAAACATGTCACTATTGAGCATGTCAAGAAAGAACTGAATTTTCCACGGCCAGTCTTGGCCTGAGAGCGTGAGAAATAGGGCGGGAACTAATAGGCATATGCTATATATATTATTATTTTGAAGGCTCCTTGCATGCCGGTACGAAACGTTCACATTCCTAAATTTCCATCAAAAAAAGCAAGCTGTATTACTTGACAGCTGTACTCATTTCAAATTTTCTATGAATGAATCTGCCAAAGCGATAAAAGTTTCTTCTCTGAAGAACTACTTAAAGAAGTGGACGTGGAAAAGAGTTTTTGAACTCCCCCTTTCCTAAGTTAATAGTTAGAATGTATATTTTCCGAAATCCAAAGAAATCTGCAACTCAATCCAGAGATCTGAAAGACCCAGCCGGCCGTAGAGTGTGAAGTTTTGAGTCGGAGGATGTAATGTGTAACCCTTAAAGGGCGTCACCTGGTCGGAACGAGTTTGGAGCACGGGTCGGAGTTATGAAGAGTTGCCGGTCCCACTGGCTGGAAAACTTTGAAACGGCTTCAGCGGGGCTTTGCGAAGCCATTGGACACACGCGATTGTGCCTTTAGGCGCCATTAGAGGCCACTCAGCCATGAATCTACTCTGTCAGATCACCAATCACACGGTCATGGGGTAGCCCTGTCCACTGCCGGCTCAATCCTCGGTCTGAATTAATGCGGTCGATATTCACAAGTGGCTGCCTTCTGTAAACGAGCTCACTACTTCCACTACGCCACGTTATTTATCAGCTTTTACCATGTTTTTAGTTTTCCGTGGTAGTTTTAATCTTTTTAGAATCAAACTAAAATTATTTTTTGTAGTTAGGGAGTGAGTCTTCCATAGAAATTATTCGTACAGAGTGTTTACAACCTGCCAGGTGTATATTGCTTCTCGACTGGCGCTATACACGATGTTTTAGAAAAATTAAGTCAAGTGTGAAGGGTCACATAATCGAGACTTTCGTTGGTTATGCGAAAATTATTCCAAAGGAAGTTTTTTTTTTTTTTAATTTTTATAATTACAGTGCCATAAAGTCCCAATTTTTATCACATATTATTAATCATGAAGTTCAGAGGTTGCAATACAAATTAATCCTCATTATCTGCAATAGCATCATTCGTAAGCATCCGCAAACCACCATTAAAGTTCACCTGAAGAAATTATGCAAACACTTTCATGACAAACTATCTGTCTAATTTAATCCACTGATATAGGAACTATCCTTAACTTGACTTACAAGACACCTCCTACAACACAAGACAGACTTCTTGGCACGTCTAAAGTAGCTGGAATAGAGATCTGTCAAGATGACCGGTCAAACCCAAATACAATTATAGGGGGGGGGGTGCCATTTGCATTCATACCATCTTGTAATTGTTAATTTATTAAGTATTAAAGACAAAAACAAATTATTTAATAGAGTAACCAAGGATGGTGTCCATCTGTTCCTTTAACAATAGCAATTACGGCGCGCTCAGCTACCATTCCGCAGAGCAGCTAGGTCTTCCAGGTTTGTATTTAATTACCAAGGTACAAGGCGGATCCAAATGTTCTTAAATATATTGTAGCATTTTAAGCGGGGTGTCAAGGGCTATTTGATAACGATGTAAAAACAAAAAAATTATATTAAATTTTACTTATTTCTTAAATTGAAGACTTGAGAGTCTATAAAACTCTCCACTGAATTCATATTTATTTTGAGGATTTGTGGCAAAGTTTCAAATAAAACCAGAAAAGCATATATATAAATATATTACAGGTTTACAAGTACAATTTAGTACGAAATCGTAATAAAACTGGTCTATTCGTTGACGTTTTTACGATTGTAACGCCTAAGCTCAACGATGTTATTGCTATCGAAGTTCATATGTTGTTAGACAAATTTTCATGGTCAAACTAAGTAATTCAAATAAAAGTGAAGACTAGATAAGCAGATTTTTTGTGAAAATTGGGGAATAGTATATTACGACTAAAAATCTTAATGTTGATTTATATTCCAACTGCAATGAACTAAAAGTCTGTCAAAAAGAATTCCCTTAAAAAACTAGATAATATGATAGTTTGAAGTACAAACTCTAATAAATTGGACAAGTTTACATATAAAGTAATATAAAGATATGTCATATACTAGCTTTCGGATTATGGTTTGAGAAACCTTGAAAGCTAATGAAAGAAAACTAGTTTCTTTTTGTTTAATTTTCTTTCACTAACTTCACAAAATTATACTTAAACTTAAATATACACCATAAAATTAAGCATACTGTTGAATATATCTACCCCATTCAGTTCGATTTTTATAACAACAGAACCCGCCGCAGATGAAATATGACCGTTCAGTTCTTATCCGAAAGTAAAGCCCCATCCTTCGAGCGCGGCAATTATTGCATACAATGCCAGTTAATTCAACTTACACACAAAGCAGAGGATGTTGATAGATTATGAGTTAAGCGACTAATGTCACAATTAGTAGCGGCGTGAATCAAGTCAATCAGTTTAAATGGTCCGCATTGCACATGTTCTGTTCTCACTATTAGCATCAACGTCAATTAACATCAAGGTTTCCAATCAATCATTAGCCACGTCTCAATCTCGGGTTACCAATGGATAACGTCTAAAAACATAATCATTATGGGATCTGTATTATTTTCAGATATTGATGCTAAAGCGATACGTTTAAGATGTTACTTACTGGATCATCTGGAACTGGAATAATTAAAACTTTTTCTTAGACTATTCATGTTCAGTTAACTTACTCAAAATTGTAGAAATAGTAGGATAATTAGCCACGCCATCATTTAAAAGAATATTTTTTATATGTTTGCTAACTAAAGTTGGTTTATACTAACGATGAAATAAATTTGTATGCATTATGAATATAAAAATCATCCCGAGATGTAGTGGTTAGTAAACTTACTTCTTCCTGTGGTTCGGTCCCGGCTTGCCAAAGGATTTTTTCCTTGCGTGATGGGTATGTTCGGGTTAAACTTAGTCTCGTGAGTAGCTACTTGATCCCATTTAAGAAAACTGAATTAAGTTTGAAGAGTAACCTGTAGTCATGATTACACCTACCTCAGAGCCACCTATCAACACTATGATAGAAAACTTTCGGTCGCTCTAGCTCTTCGTGGGGTGTCACACCACGTTTTTTTAATTTGTAAACTAAAAAAGTAATAGAAAACGTAGAACGTTCTAAATGACAGTTGAATTCTTGGCATGATTCCCCCTAAGTACTTGCTAAATTGTATGAACAACTCAGACTAAAAAAACATCATTTATTAGTTGATCACTGAAAACGCCTTTGATAGATTTATCAATAGAATTCAGAAACGAATTTCCAATTAAAATCTGCTTAAAAGTCATTAAATGTATGATTTATATTGTTGACCCCTTGTTTTGTGGAATTTATTTTGTTCTTACCAACTTTAATGTATCCTTAACTATGGGACAAAGTTCGAAACAATAAACCTTATACAGCTTTTGAGTAACGTCTTATAGAGAAAGGTTGAAAATAATCAAAATGCAGGTAAATGTGATACACGATAAATCGGCGCCAAATTTTAGCATGTTTATTTTTTTTTTTAGTATGGGATTTTGTCAAATTTACGCCTAAAATTCTGAACTGACTAGTTAGACAATTAGCCAATAGTCCATATAGTCAGTGCAGTAGTTGATAACATTCAAAACAGAGAGAGCAAAAAAGAGCGTCCTGTTTGAATACACGTTGAGCTAGGTAACCCCTAGCAATAAAATACTGAAATTTCTATGAAGAAAAGTTGGGGTGCTAAATTTTGAAGGAGAATTGTTCAAGGTACAGAATTCCAAAGGTAGGCCCCTAGATTTAGGAACATTCGATTTAAGAAGGTCTGTGTAATGGAACTACAGAGGTAGGGAGGGCTCTTATGTTAGGTGGGTGTCAATGACGAAGATTATAGATTGATGATAGTAAGCAAACAAAAAACACCATACCACCCAAATTGGGTCAGAATGAATGAATAATGATAGTAGACTATATAGAGGAGATTCGCAAACTAAATGTTCCAAACCCATTAAGAATCTGATATATTTCATAACAGAAAAATAATAAGAAAAAGAAAATTGTAACCAACCGGTCAGAAATGAACAAGACCTAAAATTAATAAAAAATAGCAATGTAGTATTGAACAACGGTAGAAACAATTGTTTTTGTTAGAATTGATGTTCATTGAGTGAGGAAATAATATGAATAAAAATATGTAGCGTGAGTGACATATCTGACCACAATCTCGCCGTCCTGACAGTACTGCTATTATGTTTCGTACTCGACTTTGTCTCCTCAATGGAGAATTCTGTCCTGAGAATAGTTGAATCATCAAGTCTATAGATGTGCCAGTAGAAGAAAGACCAGAGGAAGCAAGAGAGAAAGTGACATGACGATAAGACAATGTGAGGGTGGTAGTATGTTTGCCCCTGGCATGTGCCGCTTACTTCACGCACATATTCTCAGCGAAATCACTTACAAGCAAAGTGAACTAATAGTAAATAAAGTAAGTAGTATAATAAAGTTACCAGAGTTGTTAACATTGGGTTTATTTTTTGTTACAATAAGGAATCTTTACATAAATGGACAATGTGCTTATTATATTTACTGCAGCGTAGCTACATTTAGTATAATCTGTGAGGTCCACTAGTATTTTGCTATGGTAGGCTGATGTACAGAATAGAAGGCGTGTGAACAGAGAAAATGATAGGGCTGACCTTAAGAATGCGTTGTACAATACTAACCTAATTGGGTTATTGTTTTATTTTTTTTCCCTTCATATCCCCCTGTTATTGTAAGTTATGGGAATCAGCATAGACTTTATAAATGAATCTATTTACAACAGGTCGTTATAATGATTCTTCATAAAAATGTAAAATAATGATCCAAAAAATGATAAAAGTTGAGAAGCACTACACAAATGCGTAAACCCCCAAGTGACTTGTTTTTCAGAATTGAGCCGATGTGGGATCATATTATTTCTTCAAATTGAGGAGAAACAGGTCATGGGATCTCTCCCCTGAGCTATGTTTGCCCAGAAATATAAATGCCTACTCCAGATTGATACGCGGTTTCATACTGCATTTATTTAGTTAAGTCGAGATAAGGGAAATGCAGGTAACCGATTGGCTAACAAAAGGTGCTTATACAGCTAATATTAATTTTCTATTGGTGTTTGGGGCTCATATGTGCTTGCAGGGGGGGGGGTAAGTTGCCAATGAATAGGCTAAACCAATTACTAGCCACATTGGTGAGCTCACTCGTAATTAATTAATATTCCACTGATCATAATTAAATTCAAAATACATTTTCTTTCATCACTCAATGAACATCAATTTTTTTTTTTATTTTGACCAGTTAGTCGTTATTATATTGCTTATTTTGTATTGATTGTAGGACCGTTGGGTCACAACTTTCTTCAAACAGATTCTAAGATCAAAATGCTAGAATTTAATTTACTAACTATAGATATAATATATATTTTTTATATACTAACCAGCAACGTTGAAGTTTTCACACATTTGGCAGTCGAAGCCCCAAAATAAGTATGTAAAAATAGTTAATTGATAAGTGCTTGATATTTAAAAGATGAATATTTTTTAAAAATTAATATAATAATATGCAGTAGGGTATGAAATTGAGCTCTTGGAGTTTTTACTGGTATATATGTTACGAGAAGAGTGGATTTAGTATGATAATTGCAAAATATTATAACTGTTGCTAAAATCGTAATCATAACTTTATCGCTAACTCAAAGAAGCAATAAATAATGTGTTTAATCACACTTGAAGTGCCCCATGATAAAAATAGAAGCAGCCACATAAAAATAATTTTGGACTCTTTATGCAATTAAGTTCTTGGTAAAAAAACCTGCACTGTGTACGAGGGGTTCTAATTTAATGCATAAATGGCCTGACTTACGACAGGGAAATGTATGTTTAGACTGAAAGATCATAATTACTAAACGCCATAACTATATTTAGTATCGTGTTCTAGCTTTTACACAGCCCCTAATTGATCAATAATGCAGCAATGACCTTAGGTCACGCATTACTAGAAGGTCTTATTTTAGAATTACAGTGTTTTTTTTCACGTTAAAAAAAAATACATAAATATATGAAAAGAAAGTATACTTTCTTTAATTTGAATATACCACGCTGCCTCTACTGATCACCACTAGATGGAGCTATCGGCAATATTCTAAAAAGTGAGAGGATAGTTATATTAAGTAACTAAAGTTGTATAGAGAAGTTGTAAAGTGAATAGAGAAGTGATAATAATAAACTGTAATTGTCGTTTCTTTGTTGTAAGATTGCCTAAATAATATGAATAATTGTTATAATATAAAATATAGTGATTAAAGTTGCTTACTATGTTTACAGAGAAACTGATTTCAGTTAATTCACCCATCCTTCAATGATTGTCTTACATATATATATAAATTTTTTTATAAAGGTTACCAAAGTAAATCCTTCAGCATAAACCGAAATTGTAAACATAAATGGTTACACTCATATTAAATTGAATTAGTTCATTTAGTTTAAATTGAGATTTTGATGTCTTGATTGACAATATATAATTTTAGTTGATTTTTTGAACAATAATAAGCAAAATTAGTTAAACTGTCACTTGCATGTTGTTTACAATGTCTCAAGCCACTTGCCAATGATGGTATACATAAAACCAACCCCATGAAAATTAATGAATTATAATTAACAAATTAATTATAGTATAAATAAATAGTTTCCTTTTATGGTTATTAAGGTAAAAAATCACAACGTTCTGTTCTGATGATATACTCATCAATCAAAATAATTCGGCATTTTAATGGACACTAATTACAAAATTTTATCAAAACTTTCATTCATTCTAATTTTTTTTTTAACATCTTTACTTCACATAAGTGATATTTAGCAAAGAAGTTTGACTGGGCACTCAAAATGCTAAAAAAAAAAAAATAATGTTATAAATAATAATGAAGAGTAATTTAAAAAAAAATGTTTTCCAAAAACATAAATAACATATCGTGTAACGTTATCTTTATTTTAAATAATACTATTCGCTTGCAGAACGTTTTTGACCACTAGGATGTAAGTATTCATTTATGAATATCAAAATAATGATTTAGTTGTCCTGTTGAATGATACGTATTTACTGTTGGGATTTATACGTTAAAAAGCCCTTTAAGTGCATCACACTACAATTCAAAATAATGAAAAATGAACACCATTAAATTAACATCACACGATTGAAAAACTGTGGCTCTTACAGCCATCCTAATAAATGCCTCTATTCTAATAGGTTATAATACCGGAGATGAAAATGAAGCTGGGATCTTCCCATACTTTCCCAAGAGATTCGTGAAATTATCATATTGCCATAAGCCTCAGATTTACATGCCTAGGAACCACGGCGCAGCGCCTCTTGTTTCCGTATGGCTTATAATAGATGCGCATAATTTTTCGAAATCCTTTCCTCCCTTATTAATTTTAAACTCTTAGAATATTACGTTATTATTTTATAACTCATTGTGTTTTTAAGCTGAAGGAGGCGTATAATGAACGTGTATTTTCTTTATAATAAGTAAGTTTAAAATCTTTTATTGTGATTTTTTTAATGTAGTGTTACTTTTAATAATAACGATGCTATATTTATTATACTAGAACTATTCCTCTTAAGACAAAATATTTATTTGGCATACAGTGGGATCTTTGACAGTATCAGTATCCTCTAATATTTTTAATGTGCAGAGGAATACAATTTATATTAAAAATAAAATAAATAAGAAAAGATAACATAAAAAATATATATATATATATATATATATATATACAAATAAAAGACAAGTATACTTAAAGATTGAAATATAAATCTCAAATACATGTTGTCGGGCTCAGATATGTGAGTCCCCAAGGTGGGGCGGAGACGCCCACCGCGGGCTAGGGTCACTGCAAAGTCCGGCGAGCGTCCAGAAAGAGATAAGGCGGGCGGACCTGTGGTCTTTCACCCGGGCTGCCGGCCTAGTCGGCGGGCAGCCTAATTCGTTTAGATCTGACTCCATAAGATCTTAGGTGTACCCCTACAATGCACTATGTTCAGGAGAAGAGGTTCAGGGTAGGTAATGTAGGTAGTCTGTGTGGTCTTGGAATGACCACGAATTCACACTCGGTATCTGAGGGTATGCGAAATCCGTCCGGATCCCAAAGGCGAGTGTGAACCGGAGAGAGGCATACTGGATTGCCGTGGGAGACACTGTTAGGTAAATTTGCAGGGCCACGGCAACCGTCGTCCGCGAGGAAGAGGTCTCTCCCAAGGAGGTGCTAGTTTTAGCGAGACTAAGGCAGAGATTCCCACTAGGAAGGTGTGGGGTCTGACAACGCCGGACTAAAACATAGCGAGGTTAGGAGAGAGAGATGCAGAGGTATTTGAATGAGAAGACCATGGTTTTGAGTAGAGGAGCAAGTGCCAGTGCAGAGAGAGGAGAGAGTTGTGTTCCAAGTGACGGTCCGGATCGTTATGCTAATTTGGTCTAGTCTGGTTTCTTATATAGCCGGCCAATCGTGGTGGGGATTACTGACGTCGTAACTTTTATTAAAACATATGGAAATATATTTTCTTGGCCGAGATGAGGGTAACTTTTAACTATTCGTAATTAAGAGGTGGCCACAACACATGTAAATAAAAACAACGCGAAGAAAATAAATCTAGAACTTGCCAGAAAAAGAATTTTTAATAATTTTTCATTGCGATTTGTGACTCAATCTAGTTAGTGCGCACGAAAAGTTACCACAAATAAAAAAAAACATGAAGTAAATTGATAAACATGGAAATATAACTGAAAAAACAAATGAGCCCTCTAATTTAAATATAAAAGAGGACACCACGTGCACTCCATTACTTACAGTTCAACCTCCCCTCAGCTTTTAAAGTGGCGTTTAGTCGAAGAAGTCGGTGATCACTGAACGTTTCCAATTTCTTATTAATTTGTCACTGGAAGGTAGAAAACGTTTTGAAATGTATACAGTTTTGTTTTTATCATTTATTTACTTGAAGTATGAAGTACTATGTTCCTTCGTTTCCAAAAATAATAACGAATTTCTGTATCTTATTATTTACCTAAGATTTAATAACCAACGGTTGAAACGTTGGTATACAGGATATCCACTGCCTTCATGTCAGACACGGCTTTTTTTTATCATCTTTACATGCGCTTGTTACAACGTTAGTCACAGTTGTGAATTAAAAAACAAAAACAAAAAAAAAAATGGTATTTGGTTGAAATTTGATAACAAAATATTTTGAGCGAATAGGAAAACGCATGGCACCTCAGAACGACCTACGAGATGCCTAGGTTGTTTGTAGTTAGTGGTGAGGTGAGGTACAGAGTGGTTAGCACTAGGCTTGAACTTTTGACTTAAAATGTAGTTTTATTAACCGGATTCATTACAGATTTATTTAAGTAGCTCCTCATTTATCCACACGAGTCTCGGTGTACCCTGACTTCAAATCTGGAGCTTCGAAATTAAAATCAGAATGCTAAATAGTCAATAATTCTTTGGGACATACTTAGTATTTGTAGTCGTTACAAACAAGTTCGGTTACTGCAATTGCTTGGTCTCCAAACGCGGTTACCCTTCAGCTACAAAGTTGGTCCGTAAGTGTTAGCCGAAATTCATTTCATTTTATGGATAAAAATATGAGCCTGAACTTCTATTTGGGTCTTTTTTATGAATTGATAGGTTGCTATTGGGAAAAAACGCAACGATAATTGGGTTGTTCCCGTCATATTATCTGCAGGTGATCTCTCCAGAGATAGGTCGAGGGGAATTTTGACGTTATTTTCACCTTTGGAGCCAAGCCCAAAAGTTAGGAGCAAGATTCAGGACACACTGTATATATACGACTTTATTACAGACAGGGCATATGTCGCTCCCTAAAATAATGTCTTATATTTCTTTTGTCTAACTTTAGCCTTAAGACGTCCAACCACGGTTTTTTGTCGGTTGTTAGAATTCAACGAGATTATCAACCAATAACCTCTATAAAAACAAATTAAGTAGGATCAATGAATATGTTTTTTAATAATTTTTCCAAAAGTTTTTTCTTTAATAATAACAAGTTATAAATACAACTTTTAGGTTGTAGGAATATTAAGTTCAGTTTAAGGTAGGTTGTTTCAACAGTGAGTATCCTAACGACGGTTATAATTGAACAAATGTTCAAAAGCCACCTTGGTTTTTTTTGTATTTGAAGTCTTACTCCCCTAGGGTCCTTGAGATAGAAAGCTATAATATTTTATTGACTGAATTTAATAAACTGCAAGTGAAAAATTCAGCTTATACATGAAAGCACTATGTATAAAAACCATTTATGTTTACTCGAATACTTCAAACATCGGAAAATATTTGCGCACCTGTTAGTAAAAGTCTGAATCAATAGAGATACCATATTTACTTTGACCGATACCGCTCTTTCATTCACTATATTGAAGGTAGTATTTGTTAAATGGGGATTTTGTTAACAATAAACAAACAAAGCTATCGGTTAAATAACATTAAGGTAGGTATAATATAATTGGGCTATAATATGCTAAGCCCTATTTCAAAAAGATGCAACATTCATTACAAAACCTACATCATTAGTTACCAGAGGCTTTTGGCATTAGAATTAGTAGTTTGCTAATTTGTTTTTATCTTCAAGCACTGAAGAACGAGTTAGTAGTTTTATTTAAGAAACCTATAAAAGAGAGGCGGGGTATACGGTGAGGCTCAATAATTAATTAAAGACTGTCTTTTCTTATAGCGATGGCTAAATAATCTAATCTAAATTAATAATAAATAATAATGGCACATCTTCTTTTATTTTAATTAGCCGAAAGTCCAAATTTATTACATTATTTTATGAGATCTCTAAAGTATTTAATTAATGGATTTTAAGTCTCTTTTTATACCTCTTTTTGATTAGCAAGACATCGTTTATTGATGATGGATACAAATGAAGAATTTAAACACGTTTTCATGAAAACTGTAATTAACTTTGGTAATGCCCTTTGATTTTCAACTCCTTCCCGGGGCTGTCCTTGTTTTATGTTTTCGCATGGTTTCTTCTAAGGAATCTGTCCTTTTTACAACTTTTCTCTTTACATTTGGCCATCCGTTACGGTCCTCTGAATATAGAATGTATACGAAGAAAATGTGTACACCCCTGGAGAGTAGGAAAAGAAGCCACATAAAAACATGGCATAATACATTTTTAAGACGGTTGTCTGAAAAAAAAAATTCAATATAAATTTTTCCATAAAAATCGAAAATTTTACTTGTGTGTACTCAAGTTTTTTTGCCTGTAAATTGGCAATTGTTAGAACAAAACAATATGTTTTCAATGAGTGTTAACAAATATTTGGTTCAGTTTATTTCCTTTTAAAAAAACGCTAAAAAAAGTGATGTAATATTTTAGAGTTCATTGTTACTTGTGTATGTATAAATGAGCTGGAGAGTTAGTTGATATATCAGCTAAGATTGATGAAAGAGAGGTCGCCTACAAGGTTCCTCCCATTGCATTTGGGCCAACTCACGGTATCCTCTGAAGTGTTTTTGTAGTTTTTGATTATGGTTGTGTGTTATATGGTGGGTATACTTATGTTATATGATGTCCTCTCTGATAATATCGAGGTTCGGTTAAATAGACCGATGGATTGTTTTCTTAGATTAATACTCGGGATCCCTAGAATCTGTATATACTGTATATATCAGGGGCACCCAAGCCAAGGCACGCGTGCCATGATATGGCACTCTGAGGGTTTTGAAATGGCACGGGGCCGAACAGTAGGTTTTTTAAATTTTTATTCTGAATTATTTTCCACTTCATTTTATATTTACATTTTTTTAATTTATTTATTGTAATATTTTTACGAAACTTATAGATTTTTTGAATACTTATATGACCAGGAGGAAAAATATTAGAAAAAAAAAGCGCCTATACTGTATAGAAATAATTATTGTTGAGGTGGCAGGGTATAAGGGTTGGGGGGGGGGTTAACTTGTACACCCTTCTGACCTGTATGGAATGAAATGAAACAATATTCCCCCTCCGTCTATCGAGGGGTTTGGGTGTCTTTTATATCAGTTTTAGCGATAAGAAAGTAACTTCAAACAAGTAACTTGTGTTTTATACTTGTTAAAATGGCAGTTAAGCTACGAAAATGCCTGTGACATAGATAGTCAACAACAAAAAGCGACATTGCTCATATACTCGTAATAAAGAAAAGTTTACTGAAACTATCTTTGAATGCATGGAAATCAGCTAAAAGGCAATAATCTTCAACATTATTCATTTATTTTTTTTTTCATAAATATGTTTTTTACATACGTGAATTTGTAAACATCATCACAACACATCATGTACTGAGGGTTGACGCGAATTGAAAATGACTTAAGGTATCTAATTTCCAATTTGTCAGTTATGCCATGTCTAAATATAAAATATCTTTTCAAACTTAGAACCTGGAGTTAGTATGAAGCACAGTGTCAACAAGTGGGTTTCATCGTATCCATGGATGTCACGTCGAAGCGTCTATTGAAATGAAGGGTACGATCTGATAAAGCGCTGGAACTATAAGATGGCAGCCATTACACTTCTTTACTACAGGACATGTCATTGTTTTCAGAAATATAATATAATATAATAAATATAACATATCTTTGTCCCCACTACGGTGGGACGAACGTTGTTTGAAATTTGTCTTACCTCGTGCTGCAGAAACGTAAAGGATAATTGAGACGTAAAGAGCCCTGCACAAGATAGGTAATGCTCCCTTCTGTATCAACAACCGTAGCCTTTACGCTGATCTCAACATCCCATCCATCTCACATCCATTAAAGATCTAGCCACTCCCAAGCTGTAAGAAGTACCATTGCCGCCTCTCTAGTCATCCTGTGCCAATGCTCTACACTTCCATCTAATCGTCGGGGACCGAGAGGACACCTATGGTGGAGGGTGTCCCCGCTACCTACTCTAAATAAACTAGACTTTTGTTCCTTGTAAGCTCACACTGATCAAGTATCAAACGGTTTAAGATAAAGAGCCTTTTTCCCAAAGACGTTAAACTTCACGTTCTAGTCCAAAATCATATCATCCATTCTTCATATCCCACTTCCTACAATTTAAATCCTCCATCCACTTACATAACGATAGAACTTGTCTCTTCGACCTTTGTATTCCTTTCCATAAGACTGCTTATGGGGGAGGAACGGTCCTTCGTCCCGCGAGCCGCAGACCTCTGGAGTTCCTTTCCTATTTATAATAGTTGAGATGCTCCATCACTTTTTCTTTTAAAGCCCGTCAGTTTGATCACCTCTTCGTATTTCTGACAGATGGTACTTATTAAACATGGGTTAAAAATGTACATATATATGTTCTTCTTCCCTAGAGGAATGTGTTACTATTTTAAATCCCAGAAAAGTATTATACGTTGTGTTTATTATTTTTATTTTAAATGTGCTTAATCCAAGAATAAAGCATTTTTCAAAATGAAATTTAATGATTTCTTGTATTTCATTTCATAAATGAGTATATTTTTCTCTTTGAACCTTCTGTTAAACAGCAACAATTTATTGTTACGTCAGAGTTTTTACTCCATCGTCAAAAAACCACTAGATAAAATCACCGACTAGAAATAGAACAAGCCTAAAACTGTTGTTATTTTTTTTCTTTTTTTTTTCTGCGTTGAGTCCTTTCCTATATCTAAGCGACGCAAGGGGCTGCCAATACTCGTTAAAGTTTCAATGTTCCAAAAGGAGCAGATAATATTTCTTAGCTGGACCGCGAACCGGAGAGTCCGTCCTGCGGGGGAAAGAGAAAAAGCTGTTCGCCTGAATGGATCTAACAGGAGATAAAGAGTCGAATCAGAAGGACTGTAGACAGTTTGATTTACCCGCCTGGGCGTAATAGAACCAGCACCAAGGTGGCGTCTATAGGCAACCCCCTTTTATTCCACCGCCTCCATTATATTACTCCGTAGCCAGCCGCAACTTCTCATTCTATTATTTGTCCTTTGTTCAGTAAGCTCGATCCGGTTAGAGATCCCCTCACCCCCACCACCCACCCCTCACCCCCACCACCGCCACACCTACCCGCTCCGCCAACCGCTGGAAATTTTGTTCACTAATTACGAAGGGAAAGAGACAGAGAGAGGGATGGAGATAGAGAGAGAGAGAGAGAGAGAGAGAGAGAGAGTTTGATACACCTGAGAAGTATTCCTAAACTAAACTTTTGCCGAGGCGCCCTCGCACCAATAACCAACGTTCTAAAATATTGTATCTAGTAAACAGTGGTTTATATTTAATAATAATAAATAAATATATTTTAACTGAAATTACTACATACAAACAATATGAAGTAATTGTTTTTGGGGAGGGGGGGGGGAAGAAAATCCATTTAACTTGCCACTTTATCACACAGAGCTCATAATATGCTAGTTGGTTTTGAGGAGGTCACGAGGCCACCTTGACCTCGCTCTGGGTTGATGGGGAGACAGTGATTGAAATTCTGGTAGCGATAGTTAGCTAGATCCTGAATGAATGAGACGTCAAGGGTACGGTAATTGACATAGCAGGGACGTAAATAATAACAAATTCACGCATTGGCGGAAAAAGAGAAACCTTATTTATATAGAACTGGCTAAATATATTGAGCATAATCAATGTGAATAAGTTCTTCCACCGTTGGAAAATAAAAATAAATATTGAATAAAACAGAAGCAATTCTATTGAGTAAACGTAAGTTTAAATTAGTTTGGTCACGGACCGGCTTAAACGTTACAGCTCATATAGATTTTATTAGAGGAAAGTGCTCTCATTTCTGTTTCCATCCATTTGCCAAATACTTAAACTCTAACCTAAATATAAAGCAATTATTTATGAAATGCTTCCATTAACTCTATTAACTTATGCATCGCCATCATGGAGTATGACCTATACTAACAACACAGAACTACAGATTAAGTTTCTAAAAATAATAAAAACTTATTCTAAGCGTACTACTACTACATAATACCACTGACGTTTACTTTATTTATAACTTAGTAAAATAAAGCACTCAAAGGTTCCTTGATAATTGTAGGAGAAGCAACAATAATTTAGTGAAAAGTGTAGTGCATAATGTTTTAACTAGAAAGAAAGTACTTAAAGATATTCGATTTGTTCCTAAATACTACAAATTTGTGTATTAGTTGTAGTTTTTTTCCGGTTTTCTTACATATTAATTATATTTAGTTTTAGTTTAAAAACACTCTGGCAATTATATTTAATGAATTAATCTACATAAAACGAAAAAACAAAAAATCTCTCCCACTAAAAAAAGGCAAAAGCAAAAAAAATTGGATTGAATTACTATAGTACTTGATTATACTTATATGCTAAATTGGCCTTATTTATTGATTAAGGTTAAAAAATATACTTATGTGAATTTAAAGTTGTCTGTTCCTAATCATCATAGCCATGCCCAAGTCGATTAATCTGCAAAATGAGGTAACCACACCTACAGGTCTCTTTTGTTGTGTAAAATCAGTAAAGTATGATTCTCTTCCATGAGGAAGAATTTCCTATGTGAAGTTGAAGGTAACATAATTTTGTTCGGTAAATTCCAGTAACTTGATTTGTCCAGTTCTTCCTTTTAATGCTAACCACTGAAAAGATGGGATGTATACTTAATATTTTTTTCACTTTTCCATTCGAATTGAAAATAAATTAAGTCGTCTTAAATATTTTTTCTTTATTAGTCTTAGAAGTTTAGTATAAACTTTTATTTTATTTGTTGTCTCTTTATGACTGTCAGCAATAGGGAAAGGCTCAAAGTGAGGTACCTACCAGATATATAATTATGCTTGGGGCTATACAAGGTGAGGCACGTTTTAGACAGTCCTGATCATAAAGCCCTTTCGGGTAGGAAACATGCATAGAGATAGATTAAAGAGAGATAAGTACCCTTTTTGTGATCCCGAAAAATAGGAAAAACCAGGAAATAGTGGCCAAAAATGCACTACTTCAAATTATATACTAATATTATCTCAAACTATAATCCCAATTAAACCTTGTTGCATGAAATGTCATATTAGATTTTTTGATGAAGACGTGTTATTTTCAATCCTTATTGGAAATCAGCTTCTAGAGATCATTAATTAATTATCGTTAATCAAAAAAATCTAAAAAAAGTGATGTGGTAAGCAAAAATCGGGAAGTGTCTTGGAAATATTACTGTTTAATAACATACAACAAAATTTTGTTTTCTTGGTACTTCAGGAGAAACAAAAAGTTTCACTGAATACATAACTAAAAAGATAGGGCTCTTGTGTAGAAATTGTGGCTTCAAATAAAAGAGGAGTAGCTACCCCTAGAAAGAAAATAAATTCGGGTCAAAAAGAACAAGTTAAGGCTCAGATAAAAAAAACACGTCCACAAATATTTAAATACAGATTTGTCCATTTTGAAAATGTAGTGTACCATGAAGAAAATTTTACCTGTCTCATTACGAATTTATTTAAGAATTTGTCATTGTTTAAATCTAGCATTTAAACCAGCAAAAAACTGATATATGTCACAAATGTGATATCATGTTTTGAAAATGTAGTAACAGGTTAATAAGTGAAATAGATGCTCATCACAATGCAGCTGAAAGAGCATACGAAATTATAAGGCAAGGCAAAACGCGATCAAAAAGTGATACAAAAACAATGGTTCGACTTTGACCTACAACAATGTCTCTCAACCGCTTAATTTAACACATCAGTAGTCTCTTTTTATAAAAGACAGTTATATTCTTTCAAGCTGACAGTTCATGATCTTGCAAATGTCTAAACAGCTTTTTTTCTATGGGATGAAACAATATCAGGCAGAGGATTGAATCAAATATGCTCGTGTATTTACTAATTGCCGCAGGATATCCTATGAGTGTTAGGGAGATCACTTTTTATTCGGAAACCTGTGGTAGACAAAATAAAAATTAGAATGTTACCATTATGGTTTTATTTGATTTGATTGATATACTCCTTTATTGTGCTATGATTACAATCTGCCTTTTATAAGGCAATAAGTAATAAGATAAATGCTCTCATTCATACCATATTTACAGTTCATCATTCACTCGCTCATTCACACAATATTTACAGACAGCCCAGAGACCTCCCAAATCCACATGCGAAGAGAAAGCGGAGTCTTGGGAAGTCCCCCACGCTCCTCCGTCAGCCGCGTCACCGGATATGTTTTTATTTACGATTCAGAATTTGTCTACTGTGAAAATAATAAATCACAAATTTCTAGTTAGTGTAAACCGTATAAAGTGTGACAGTGACCACGCCCTTATTAAAAAAAAAATCATTTAAATGACTTGATTCAGCTAATAACGTTGTGCAAACTTTAAAGGAAATTTCACTAAATGAAAAAAACACTAATGGAAAAAGATTATTTTAGACGGAAGTATAACGGCTAAGTTTAGGCAGACCGCTTCTCAATCGTGAATGAAACATTCAATCAGAAATCCTGATCGGAATGAGCGTGGATAAAAAAAGGACCTCATGGATTTGATTCTATTGATAGATACCCCAGTCTATGAAAATTTGTTAGTCGTCGAACATGACCCAATTGATCGTGATTTGATAAGACCCTGACGACTGTTGAGTAAAATAATTGCCACTATAATTTTAATAATGGAATAATACAATTTATTTTCAATAAAACCATTTTATATTTTAAATTGATAACATGTGGTTTTCGTATTATACTGCCCACCCCATGATACAAATTAAAACTAAAAAATTACTAATACTGTCCAGTTTTTATTGGGTAATAGATAATCATTCCCTTGGAAGATAAGATAAAAAAACGAACAGAATTAAAAAAAAATAACTGAGGAAAATAAAGTAAGTCAGGATCAAATTACGTTAAATATAAAAAATAATTAAATCCCAGTATAAAAACTACTATAACACTAAAAAATCTGTCGAATAAAACTAAAACGAAAATAATTTATAATTATTCCAGTATTTTGAAATAGTTACAAAACGAAAGAGTGCACTCATGAAAAGTCAATGGTTTCGACATCAGTTTTTTCTCAACCGTCACAGATTCAAGCATGTACGTAGGAATTGTCTTTTGACGCCCTGTTCAATGATAGAGGCAATTGAAAGGATTAAATCCACTTAAATTTAAAAGAGATATTCCACAAAACTTCAAAATATAGTGGTTATGTATTAATTAAAATTAAATAGCAAGATGTTAAAAAAAATCACCAATGTATTGATAACTTTTTCATTATTCATGTCAGGCTCAGAATTTAATTACGATTTCTTTACTTCTGCTAAAGGCCTCAATGGGAATAATAAATTATAACGAGAGTACAATAAATAAAGTTTTGACGGAACACTACAGATTAGTTAATTACGATTAAGATGATTTAGATAGTTTTTTTCGTCAACTTATTAGCAATTCGCATTTTTTTATTTGTTTAAAATGTTATTTTCATTGATAAAGATAGATGGTTTAGACGTAAAATATAGTATTTTTGGAAACCAACACCAAGTAGCCAGAAAAGAAAAACTAGTCAGTCTGAATTTATGATTGCAATAGAATAGTAGTCATAAACATGATTCAAATCACTTAATATATAATATATTCTACAGAATTTCAAAATATGGTTAAGTAAATAAATTCACATAATAGGTGAATAAATAAGGGACATATATTAATAATGTTAACGCTTTTTTTTGCCAAATAACATTAATTAATAGAAAGTTAGCTATTATAGGATCTTTGGAAAAAGCAGTTTAATTATTAATTAAACGTTTATCTTTAGATAATGCACAGTATGTTACATTCCCAGGTGGAGCATCATATGAACCAGGAGTGGCCAACCCAAATAATCTTGCGGGCCACTTTGGAAATGAATCATAACTCCACAGGCCACATATAAAATTATATATCCCCATATTAAAACATAGAAACTGTTATGTTAGATGTTCCAAGTTGTGTGCGCATTATGAGTTCGTAGAATATAATTTAATTATTCTGCGAACTCATAACTGTAAATTCACAAATAAAACAGGCACTATCTATTTTAAAATTAAAGTCAACTTTTCCTCATAATTTCGACAGTTAATTTCTCAATATATAGATGCAAAAATAACATATTTTTTTAATACATTGGTTTTCACTACTTTGGCCATTATAAAATAAATATATTTTGTATAAGTGATGAATCTCTTGAGCCAGAAAACGTTCAAGGTGGGCCGCGGGCTGGCCGCGCCTGAACAAACGATGCAAACCCTTCATGACGGAAGTGTTTTGCGGAATGGTTGCACTTAGCGCCGGGCTCCAAGATCCTATTGATGGGTCCATAAAAGCTCAGGGCTCATTCGTTAAATAATGCACAGTGCAAATCATTAAATCAATATTTTTTTATGTAATTTTTTGTTAGACATACATTACTATTTTACTACCTTCGATTAATTGTGTTCTGACTGATTTAAAAGACCGCCAGGTGATTACACAAGTAATGCCAACCCTTCTGCACGGGTGTGTTTTGCGGAATGGTTGCACGTAGCGCCGGGCACCAAGATCCTATTGATGCATGAAAGCTCAGAGCTCATTCGTCAAATAATCCAACCTGTTAGTAAATCAATATTTTTTTAAAGGAGTTTATAAAAAGATCAGTTGGTTTTAATAGGAGACGTAGATAGTAATAAAAAATGTTCTTGGTGAAAATACCGGATATTTTTGCATTAAAAATACTAGGTTTTACCTGTCAACCCCTGAAAATCAGGTTTTTAATAATATAATCGAACCGCTACTAAAAATTATAAAACAAAAACCTATCGATAACAGCATTTAAATGTTATTTCAATGTTTTTTCATTAAATTTTAAATAACAGTTGATGTCGTTATATAATCGAAACCGACTAATACCATGTAAACAAAGGCTGTAAACAGAGATAAAGGATTAGATGCGGAATAAAGACAGTTGAAACCTAGCCGTTGTTCAAATATCAGTTCCCTTTACTCTCGTTCTCTTTTTTTTTGGTAGACCATATATTATAGTAATTAATGTATAAATTCACAATTAACCGAAGTATGGAAGTTATACCTTCTGAGAATCCGTTTAATGATTTTTAAATTTCCTGGAACCTAATTCATTGTTACTTCACAATTAATTATTTAATGTGAGATTCTTAATCTCCCTTCGCTCGGACATTAAAAGGAACTCTTTGAAGACTCCAGATCAAACGGGAGCTGAAAAAAAATACTGAAAAACTACCAAAATATTCTGAAAGGATATTCCTAATGGTTTCTTGGAAAGTTCGAAATTAAAATGTGCTGAATTTACAAACGACATATTAGAAGGTAATTCTTTTGAGGGAATCTAACGGACTTTAGAGGTACTCGTCTTTTAATCACCTAACAAGCAGACTTTGGTTTATCTAGATTAAACTTGTGACTTAAAACACCAGAACACACACATAGAAACGTAAGAGAAGTGATAATGATTCTATGATTTGAAAAAAAATATCTTCTACTTTTTTTTGAAAGGATTATTTGTCATGACATGGGCTTTGGTGATGAAAGAAAGCTGTAAAATTTTCATCTGGTGGAAGGTTGAACACATTATGTATGCTTGCATATATCTAGATAATAAGGCAGGAAATAGCGTTAACATAATGCGGTGTGTGTTCGCAATGATATACAAATAAAAGATGGTCAGGTTGAATTCAAAGAATAAGACAATTTCTGAAACCGGGATTAGATAAATATAAAAACAATGTTTAACACCACAGCTTGCTTTTGTGGTTATTGTCGCAGAATATATTGTGGAGCATTAGTAAACTTTATAACAATCTAAAATTATTTCAATCATTAACAATTGCTGGCTCTTATCCAGTGACGCGGCTGACGTAAGAGCGTGAGGGACTCCCCAAGTTTCCGCTTCCTCCTTCGCATGCGATGGAGGTGACAACCTTGTGGACTTGGGGGGCCTCTGGGCTGTTTGTAAATATTGTATGAATGAGCGAGTGAATGATGAATTGTAAATATGGTATGAATGATAACATTTATCTCAATTACTCATTGCCTAATAAAAGGCGGATTGTAATTTTATCTTAATAAAATTGATTGAAACCGGAATCATTAACAATTAAATAATCTCTTTTATATAGTCCCGACTAACGATGCAGCTTTTTATTTTAGAATAAGTACAGCTTGAATAGTGTATTACAACTATTTTTCTGTTATGCTTACCTTAAGTGAGTAATGCAATACAGCATCAAATATACTTAATTTCAAGTATGAAGCCTAATATAACTTTATTGTGAGGAATTCTTTAGTACAAAAGGATGTCCTGTCTCAACGTCGGGAGGCATTCCATGTCTGCATTTGTTCGATTAAGAGTTACAGAAAATTGGACTGTTACAAAGAGAGAGAGCATTATCTGTACATCGTGTAAATTAGCTATTTAGTTTAATACATGCCGCTTTATATCCCTGTGTATTAAATTCAATTCAATTACGTTCAATTAAACAATTTGATATTTACATTCCAAACTAACATCAAAGCTAATCTGTTAGAGCAATGATACAATATACGATCTATATGGCAAATGATTAATTTAATTAGGTATCATACACCTCATGTTGAAATATTTACTTAAACCAATATTTCAAACATGGAAAACACAATTGTATTTTATTAATCCTAGACTAGAAATTTAAACTCTTATGCACTCTTAGAAATAGCAGGAAAGGGAGGATGTCGGGAGTGCATTATACTTAAAAATAATGTAATGGATAAAAGAAAAAAAATAGGAATGATAGAAAAATGAATTAAAAGAGGTTTGTTCATAAAGGAAAAAGATGAAGGATTTTTTGTTTTTTTTGTATTCGTAAGTTTATAGGACAAAACAAGAAATCCTACTGGTTAAAACCCTGTAACTATCAAGTATCACCACGAGTTCGATCCAGATAAACGAAAATTTATAATGTGGTTTTATTTAATGACTAGGCATCAAGAAAAATATTATTTTCTCTGTAAAACACAATTATGAATTAAAGGATCATTATTTTAATCACTTAGTAAAAAAAAAGCCTACTTCGTATAACGTATTATTGAGTACAATATAATCAATAATAACAATTTGTTACAACAACAACCTATCATTAAAAAGAGTATTAAAAAGTGCCATTTATAATCAGTTTGTAACTATCGCTCAACCAACAAATGCGTGATGGTTGCAAGGAACTTTCAAATTGTTGACCCGGTTGTGCTACAATGAATGTAAAACATAATACAAAACGTAAAAAAAAACAGGGTTTTTGATTCCATACTAAGTCATTATTCATATGTCCTGATAATCACATATATTAATATGAATCCATCTTATTGGGCCACCCATGTCAAATAGTTGTAGATTTAATTTAGTTGGCAATTAAAAATTAAATATTTTTATGTTTAGGAGGGTATCAAAATTATGATATCTACAGATATAAAATGTATGTTAACGTCTTAGTGGACACTGAGAACAAAAATTCATTGATATGTTATTATAATCATACTCACAACTTGTTAGCATTTAATCACGACTAGATATAAAAATAAATTTAAAAGCGCATCTACTACACATTTAGAATAAAGTAGCATTTAAGGAATAAAACTACGTGGTCGTTCCTGTTGTCTAAAGTTTGGTGACTTCTAACTCCGAAGAAGTGACATGTTTAATTTTTGATTTTACATGGTTTCAAAAAATTATAAATAAATAATAAATATTCTATTTACAATTCAACTTGTTACTAGATTGTTATTACATGTTTCGACATCTTCCCATATTAAATATATTGGTTATGACATAAATATGTATAAACAATTTGTGTGTACATAAATACAAAAGTTGTATATAATATCAAAAATAGTTATAAGTATGTTTAAAGCAAACAAAGGGTGCTTACCGTTAAAAACTTTATAGGCCAAGCTTCGTTTAAGCGGGTCCATAATGAACAAGAAATTAATGTTCCTATGGCGCTTAAAATTAGGTCTTCGCTACGAGTGAAGAAGGGATATTATGCAAACGAGTGTACATTACCTGGACAAATATTAATTTAGTATTTTAATACAGCAAACAAGGTGAATTTATTCTTCCCTTTTGTCGGAAACAATATGCTAATTTTATATAATCTTCAGAGTTTTCGTAGACTCCTTTCGAAAGCTTTGAAACATTAACAACTATAAAAGATAAATAAATTAAGGCAGTAAATGTTTCAACAACGGGAAGGTCTTTTTGATATCGTAAATACTTTAGGAGTCATTTATTCGTCTCCGACTGTGCAATTTATCCTGGCAGAAAATACAATTTTATCCGTCGTCGGATGATGTTATTTATATTTAATATGTAAAATTTCTCGACCCTTATTCAAAGAAACGTTTCAACTCCACGACATCAGCTACTTAAAGGGTCGCCTATTGTGTAAGGGATATATAATTTAAATATTTAACTAAAATAAAATGATTAAAATATACATTATGGGTGTTTCTAAAGTCGGGAACTTCAAAACTAAAACAACCCCTACCTGTTATCATTGGATTAAGCGTGTAGATTATTTAGTGTTGAAATGGTTTATCAGGTAGGCCAGTGAATCGAAAATAAAATCCATGAAGCTCGCCATGCTTTATTTTTCTGGCTCTCCACTTTCTGAAGAATTCCTTCTTTGAATTGTATGCGTTGCCATCGGCCATATCGGTCAAGTGGTTGATGAGCATTGAATTGTATTTCATAAAACTAAGCGCACAGATTGGAGTAAATACCGCCCTTAAATAACTGACCTGAAACAATTTATGATTTACATTCATTTGTTCTATAGCCAATCTGGTCTTTAAAAAAAAAATCGATGTGATACATAGTAAAAAGGTTTAGTTAATTTTGTTGGTGTAATGTCTGAATTGGTGCCTAGACCTGTCGTTAGGTTGTCAATTATGTTCCCAATTCTGCATTAGCAAGACTTTTCTTCCTTGCCAATAACAGAATCATCTTTGAAGTACTATCAAGATTACTTTCCATCGACATTATGTATATTTTATTTGCCTACTTGCATTGTCATCTTTACAGTGCAAAATGTTTTGGGACAATGTCATTACGTGGAAGCTGTGCAATTTTTCTTTCAATGGTCATTCCACGCTGAGATGTGCGAACGGGTACGAAATTGTGAAATTAGAAATATGTCATAATTACTCAATTGGCCGCATCCACAATCAATGTCCACTTACTGACTACGTCTGAAGCTGGAATTTAATTTAAAATAACATTTGAGGGTCATGGTTATTTGAACTTTTTTCCCACTCAACATCATTTTCTTAAGCTGACCTGAATTTTTATCTTCTGCATCTACCTATAACTAGTTTAACACCTTGGCTATATATTATTTAAGCGTGATAATTAATTTTGTATTGATTTTATTGAGGTGTTTGGAAGATAGGACAGGTAATTAGTTTAAAGCTGATAAATCGACTAAAAGTCATTCGGCTTCAACACTTCACTCGAAGAACCACGTGTATTGAGTTTTCCTATCGTTAAAGCAGAAAATTCATCCAATATTATTAGAAGCACGCTAGGGGCCAATATCTATCGAAGGCCGTCTCAACGTCTACGAAAAGGACATGTGACAATTTTCAGAATTGAACTCATCACATTATTCTGCTAGAATGCGCGTTAGTAAATGTGTTAATAGTGTGTAAATATATCTGGAGAAAACGTAAAGATTGTATTTATTGAAGTTGAAAAATTCCATGTTTTTATTTTATGATAATGAAGTGGCTAATTAAAAGAAATGCAATCATATTTCTGACTAACGAATTGTATTTAAATGGTTAAAATACTTGTTTAATAATAAACCACAATTGTGTGAAGCAGGCTGCTTGATACAAGGTAGATTTTTCTATAACGGTTAATAACTGTTACTGTGTTAATTTTTAAAGTCTAACAAAATCCCCAAATATTGGAGTGCAGTACTTTGTTTTAGATAGTTTTCTATTTTCCGAGCTCTGTTAATGAGATCAAACTCATGCTTACTTTGACTTTATTAAATTAGCTATATGAATACATGAATTTAATGAGATTTAAAGCTAAAGAATTTGATATAGGTGTCTCATTTGATGGCCATACGTTGTTAACAATAAAAAGTTTCACAATGAAGCACGTTATTTTGATTAATGTCTGAATCACATCTGAACTAATAACAAGTATTATGCGTAGGGGCTTTAGCTAACTATTAAAATCGTGTAGTCATTAAAATTGTGTTCCCAAGATCACTTTTATGTAGGGAGATAACATTGTTTTGTTTAGATATATTTTTGGAAGATTCTATCTTTAATTGACATTAATTAAAAACCATATAACACCCGCAAGCTTTCTTTAAATATTAAATATTTTATAAATTTTGACTCACATGTCAGTCGCCTATAAATAAGCTGGGCATCTCATTCAGCACAAGGATACAAGGGTTCTAGTAACATCCAGATCATAAAAAAAGAACCAAAAGAAGAAACGTGCGCTTCGAACTAAAACAGCAAATTGCTTTGCTTGGGGAGCTTTTTAAAAGGATAAACTAACACTTCAAAAAACAGTGCTTCTAATAATTTAAAATATTGACTAAAATAAGAATCTTTCCATCCAACTTGATTATTGTTTGTTTTCCATTTTTTAATTTCTAATCGTTTTGTACATTTAATGGCAAAACTTGTTAGCAACTTATTTCCAGGCGGAACAAAACCCTTTATGATTATGCTACATCAAATAATCGGAAAATTATACGGGTTAAAAACCATCCAAGAACCGCAACCTCTCTTTAAAATAACTTAACGATGGGAAGGTGCCAGCAATATCTTGACAGCCCCCCTCTGACTTCTACGGGTCAGGGAAAGTCATCACTAAAATTAGACTAACGATAATTAGTTTGAGCCTAATTCTCTTATTGTAGCCAAATCTCAGGAAGGTTCGCTGATTTAATTACTCTCCCGATAGAATAGAACTTTTTCTCCCCCCAATGTAAATTTTAAATAAAAATCTTTCAAGTAGTGTTCTAACCTACCTGATAAAAATTTTCAGAATACGTAAAATATTGTTTAATTTGCTTAATTATACAGATCTTACGATTTATTATTTATATATTATATTACTATATTTATTATTTATTATTACGCATTGATGCGTAATCGTAACCAATTGTAACTTTCACGAACACACTCAACTGAATGTACAAAACGCTTTTGTTTACTAAATGAACCCATAAACATATATTCTCGGAATATTCTATCTTAAATTGACATTAATTAAAAACCATATAAGACCCGCAAGCTCTCCTTATTTATTTATATTAAATATTCTCTGTATGTTCATTGCAGTTGTAACCTTAAGTGGGAATTCCATGGAACAGTTGACGTATCTATGATTACATTCAAACGCACATATACACATTAAAAAGAGATATTATATTAATTTCAAGTGATTATTTTCTGGTACAGTATGTGATGTCTCGCAGATAAAACAATCTCCACGTGTTTTAATCTGTGGCAAGCGTAACTAAATTAAAAACAATATTAAGATTTCCAGTAAGGCCGACATTTAACAACACAAATTACGACGAACTTAAATTCAAATAGGCAAGATAAACGATAATCAACTCATTAACTAACAGCGTACAAGTTACGTAACACGAAGCAGCTCAAATATATAGTTATAGTGCACCCGTGCTAACATTCTAAGAACTATGAATCACCCCTTTGCTGACTCTTATTTAAACCCCGTGAGAATCAGAGAAGGAGGTCAGTCTATTGTATCTCATTAGCCCGTCACTATGCTAGATTAGATCTGTATATTACCATGTCATTTATGTTTGTTATTCAAAATAAATCTTTTTAAAAAGTCTTGTGTGCTTTGAAGATATTTAACTGGCGCCCGAACAGGGACTTGGGAGGAATTTTGAAGGTATTTAAAGTAACTTTGCGGAGCTTAGAATCGTGTGTAATACCGAAATCAAGCAGCATAACTACTTCTCTCCGTCTTGAGGAAGATTGCCACTGCGTATACAAGTATAGCAAGCATTCTCCACGACTACAGAGGTATCTTTCAACTTTCTGAAGATTTTCAAATCTTATCACCCGAGTTTCAAAACTATTTGTTGAGACTTCGCAGCACCAAGGAAGAAGATTTTTCCACTGAAGACAACATACTTGATGGTAATTATAAGTAATTATAAGTTTATTGTATGTCAAATTTACAGGATAGATTAAACCAATTAAGACAAGTATATACAACTTTTAATCTAGATAATATTGATCAATTACTATTAGAAAATACAAATTCAGAGATGGCTATGGAAATAAAAGATCATGATTTTAAATTAATTCCGGAATATGATGGTGATCCTTTACAATTAGTAGATTTTATTAGAAATACAAAATTTGTGTATGACTTATATTGTAAAGATAATAACCAATATAAAGATATAAACCATTCAAAATTAGTATTAACTTTATTAACTAAGCTAAAAGGAAAAGCAAAAATTGCAACCTATGATAAGGAATTCACTAGTGTGACAGAAATTTTAACATTCCTTAAACGTAAATATCAAGATACGCGAACGAGAGAGCAATTAATATCAGAAATACTCAATACTAAATCGTACCATAACGAAAACCCACATGATTACTTAGAAAGATTAGGTAAGAAAAGATGCGATTTATATGCTCGCGTGTATGCCGACTCGGAAATAGTGAATAAACAGTCGGAAATGGAAAGATACGACAAACAGATATCACATCACACCGTTCATAATTTACATCCCTCGCTTACTGATTTTATTTATCATATTAAATTCGAGACAATCGAAGATATTGACGAAATCTTAAGAAATAACGCTGCGCACATTGTGCATCGGGTGTACGGTCCGGGTAGTCGAAAAGACAAACACCACCAACCACACCAATCGAATTATAAAGGCAAAAATTTCGATCCAAATTACAAACATAAATATGAAAAACAATTTCAAAAACAACCTCATGAACAAAATCAAGATTATCAACATCAACAAAACCAAAATTATAAAAGTTATCAAAATGCACAACCAAATTATCACAATTACCCAAATAATCAACAAAATTATCAAAAACCTATTCATAATCAATCATGGGATCCAAAATCTCAACATAGATTCTTTAATAAACCTCCATCCGGAAATTGGAGAAATAATCAACAAAAAGTAGATCCACCACAACAAAATGATTCAAATACGGTTTCGATGAGAACTGTTTCTAATCGCGTACATTACGCCGAGGATGAGAGAGATGAACAAATTAGAATATTAACTGAAAGAGTAAAACAACTTGAAACTAATAAAGATAATTTTTTAGACCAAGGTCCGAACAAAGGAGAACCACCGGATCGAATGTAATTAAAATAAGTGACGAAGTTAATTTTTTAAATAATTTACCACAGCTCTTGGATAAAGAAAATAATAAATGGTTAATTGACACAGGAGCAACAAAAAATTATATTTGTCCCCAAGCAATTCCGAAAGATGCTAAAATAAACATAGAAAACTTCGCGATAAAAACCCCTACAGGACGAGCAGAAGGAACACAAAGTGTAAACCTCAACCTGCAAAATCTGATAGGAATTAATCAAGAAGTAAAGTTCTTAGTTTATCCTATTAGTTCACGGTTTGATATTTTACTTGGGTACGAAACAATGAAAATGTTAAAAACTAATATAAATTTAGAAGACATGGAAATAAAAATAATGGGAATAAAATACAAACTTGAAAGAGACGAAATGTTTCATATCGAAGATACTAATGAAATTAAAAATGTTATAAGACACGAACACATAAATTCGGAGATAACGGAAAAACTCACAAAAATATTAAGTGAAAACGGTGAAATATTAAAAACAGAAAATGAAAAATTAAAACCGACTAAATTATTAAAACATAGAATAATAACTACGAATGAAAATCCGATTTATACACGAAATTATAGATATCCGGAACAATTTAAAGAACAAATTAACGAAGAAGTTGGAAAATTATTAAAAAACGGAATAATTAGACCAAGTAAGTCGCCGTATAATTCCCCTTTGTGGATTGTTCCAAAAAAAATGGACGCATCGGGTATAAAAAAAGTTCGCATGGTAATCGATTATAGAAAATTAAATCAGGCTACCATAAAAGATAAATTCCCGTTACCCAATATCGAAGATTTGCTGAATCGATTAAGAGGTGCAAAAATATTTTCGACTATTGATTTAACATCGGGATTTCATCAAATAGAAATGGATGAAGAATCTATTCCAAAAACAGCATTCTCTACTGAAAATGGTCATTACGAATTTGTTCGAATGCCATTCGGAATAAGTAATGGACCGCCGACTTTTCAGAGAGCAATGACAATGATGATATCAAATATTCCTAATGCAATGGTTTACGTTGACGATATTATTATTTATTCAAAAAATGAAAACGAACATTTAAGAGATTTGGAAAAAGTTTTAAAAGCATTAAAAGAACATCAGTTATCAATTCAATTAGATAAAACTGAATTTTTCAAAAAAGAATTAAAATTTCTCGGCTATATTGTAACTGAAGAAGGTTTAAAAACAGATCCGAAAAAGATAGAAACTATAGTAAACTTTCCAGTACCTCATGACGAAAAGTCGACAAGACAGTTCTTAGGTATGACAGGATACTATAGGAAATTCATTAAAGGATATGCAAAAATAACTAAACCTATTTCAGATTCGATTAAAACAAAAATTTATAAAACCGAAGAGATAAAAAGGGCTTGTAAGACATTAATAGATTTAATGGCAAATGCACCAATTTTAAAATACCCCGATTGGAATAAATCATTCATATTAACTACAGATGCTAGTAATAAAGCAATTGGAGCAGTATTGTCCCAAAAAGACGATGATGATATTGAACATCCTGTAGCATTCGCTTCACGAGTACTACAAAATGCGGAAAATAATTATAGCACTATCGAAAAAGAATTATTAGCAGTTGTATGGGCGACTCAACACTTTAAGCCTTACTTATACGGAACTAAATTTTTACTTCAAACCGATCATAAACCACTAACTTGGATATTTTCTATGAAGAACGGTAACACCCGAATCATGAAATGGATTTGGAAGTTGCAGGAGTTCGAATTTGACATAAAACATGTTAATGGTAAAACAAATTATGTAGCAGATGCTTTATCAAGAAATATAAATGAAGTAAACCACACGGAACCAGAGGATATGGATATTGATGATGTAGATATTGATATTGATGTATTTATTGATGACATATTACAAAATCAAGAAGAAGCTGCTGAAAAAACAACAGAATATGAAGCAATTATGGAGGAATTAATAAATATTCCATCTACAGCGGAAAATGCAGAAAATCAATCAGATCTAGAAACTATTCATTCACAAGAATCCAGCAATGAACAAACTTGGATATGTGAACCAGATAAATGTATAAATGTAGAAAAAAATCAAATTATTATCATTAGAGGAAACAAAGAAGACATGAAGTTCTCTAAGCCATTTGGAAACAAGAGAAGATACGAACTCATCATTAACAGGAAAGATGACTTGCAAACTCTACTCTACCAGATCGTAGAACCGGACAAGACTTACGGAATTTTCTGTTCACCGAACATAAAAACTTTAGAAAAAACTTACGATGAATACTTTAAAGAGATTCAAAATATAATAGAAAACGAATTCCCTTCTGTAAGAATAAAACGTTATTTTAACTTTATCAATGACGTAGAAAATGTAAATGAACAACGCGAAACTATTGAAAACTATCATTTAGGAAAAACTAAACATCGTGGAATATTAGAAACTTTTGAAAAATTAAAAAAACAAGTTTATTTCCCCAATATGAAAGACAAAATTACAGAATACATTAATAAATGTGAAATTTGTAAAAAATCAAAGTATGATAGAAAACCTATCAAAACTAAATTTCAACAAACCCCAACACCAGAAAAACCTTTTCGAGAATTAATGATTGACATTTTGAAGTATGAAAGGAAAATAATATTTACTGCTGTTGATACTTTCTCAAAAAGATTGTTCGCACAAGTTATTCCAACACACAATGCAATCAATATTTGTGATTGTTTACAAAATTATTTATCTCATTATCCTACGCCAGTACAGATCTCATTAGATCAAGGCACAGAAATGAAAAACAATTTAGTTAAACAATTTTGTGACCACAATGATATTTTATTACATTATACATCCACTAATCACTCAAATTCTTTGGGATTATTAAATAGAGTTCATTTAACACTAAGCGAATTACTAAGACTTATCTCGCATGAGAGAAAATCTTATTCATTTGAACAAAAATTAAAACTTGCAATTATTGCGTACAATAATACCTTAAATAACAATCTAAAATTAACACCCAATGAAATCACTTTCGGATTTATAAAAGAAAATAACAACAACAAAAATATTAGTATAACAGAACTATACGTACAAAAGTATCATAAAGATTTACAACTTTTGCATGAATTAGCTCACACAAAAATTAATGAAGAAAAGATAAAGCGTACAGAAAAATTAAATAAAAATCGGGAAGATCCACCTGAATTAATAAATCAAGAATTTATCAAAGATACTCAATCGAAGATTAAAAGTAGAGACAAATTCAGAAAAGTAAATGTGTTAATCCAAGGCGCTAGGCAATTAACAACACATGTTGATAACGTTAGGAGACCCAACAAACGTAAAAAGAGGAAACATTTTGTTTCAGATGAAGATTCACTACATGTCAATAATTCTGATACTTCATCTTCAGAAGATTCTGACGATAAAAGTAGTAGATCTCACTAACTCTCCAGGAATTCTCCATTATTCTGTAAATAATATTAGAGTAGTTAATCAATATAATGAAACTTATCATTTTTATAATTTAAGTTTATTAGAAGTAGAAATAATAAATATTGAAGATCATGTTACTAACTTTAGATCACATAAAATGTATCATTTGCTAAAAGATTTAACAAACGAAGTTTTTGAACAATTTCAATTAATGCAACAAAGAGATATTAAAAATCGTCATAGACGAGGCTTGATAAATGGTCTAGGTAATGTTATTAGTTGGATAACAGGTAATATGAATAATGACGACAAGGAATACTACGATAAAATAATTTCAAATGTAGAACAAAATAATTATAAGATTGAACATAACATCGAAAATTCTGTCAATATTAATAAACGTCTGATTGAGGATTACCAGAATGAAATCAAAACAATTAATAAAAATTTCATAATTAATAGACAAAATTTCGAATCGCTAGGACAAAATGAAAAAGCTTATGACATATATTCACATCATGCATTTATTAAATAAAAATAAAGATTTAACTTTATCTTTAGAATTTTGTAAGCTTGGCATTGTTCACACCAATTTAATGATTGATGTAATAAAAAATCTACCAAGTAACATAAAACTAATCTCAGATAATACTGAAATTCTATGGACAAATAGTAAAATCTTTTGTTCAACTCATCACAATATAATCCATACTTTTATCAAATTACCAATTCATGATGAATCCTATAAAGGATATTTTGTGATATCAGTACCAAGAATTATAAACCAGACAATTTACGAAATTGATTTAAAAACTGATCTTTACTTACAAAAAGGAGCCACTCTCTATCAAGGAAGTTGTATTTTTATTGACAATTATTACTGTATAAATCTTAATAAAACAGAATCAAAATGTGTTTCATCTATTGTACATAACGGAAATTTAAAAGAATGTAAACTAGTATTAAGTAATCAAAATAATATAAGATATTTAGATCATATTAAGCAATATATCACTGTAAATATTAAAAAAATAACAGATTGTCATAATAACACTGTATTTTTACCAAATGTAGGATTAATTAATATTAGTAAGGAGGATTGCTTTCCAGAATTTAATAAAATTTATACTCATGATTTTAACACTATTTTACAACCATTTTATGAAAATGTAATATTAAATACAACTATGTTAGAAACAAATAATTATACTATACCAGAATTAGAAATATTGTCCTTTGTAGACAACGCTAATATTTATCATTATTCTTTTGTATTATGTATTATTCTAATCATTGTACTAATTAACATTTTTATTTATAAAAGAAATTGTAAAAAGATCCAAAATTCAAATTTACCTTTAAATAATGTAAAGGTTTCAACAACACCTATTACTATTGATGATCATAAAGTAATTTTAAGTAAATTGTATAAATCAAGTTTTTAAAATGTAAAAATTAAATGTTTGTTTTGACCAGAGTTCAAAACTTAAGGCTGCGGGGAGTTATAGTGCACCCGTGCTAACATTCTAAGAACTATGAATCACCCCTTTGCTGACTCTTATTTAAACCCCGTGAGAATCAGAGAAGGAGGTCAGTCTATTGTATCTCATTAGCCCGTCACTATGCTAGATTAGATCTGTATATTACCATGTCATTTATGTTTGTTATTCAAAATAAATCTTTTTAAAAAGTCTTGTGTGCTTTGAAGATATTTAACTATATAGATGGAAAATATCCAAAAAGCACGGGTGAAGATAATGGACTAAATTAATATAATGACTGTTACTTTTGTTGCTGCAGACAGCAACCGCATATATGTAATAATAGTTCGCTAGTTCTTTATTGTGCAATAATTACAATCTGCCTTTTATAAGGCAATAATAATACAGATAAATGATCTCATTCATACCATATTTACAGTTCATCATTCACTCGCTCATTCATACAATACTTACAGACAGCTCAGAGACCTCCCAAATCCACATGCGAAGAGAAAGCGGAGTCTTGGGAAGTCCCCCACGTTCCTCCGTCAGCCGCGTCACCGGGTACTAGCAAGTGGAGGCTGACCAAGATCGCGAGAGCCACAGACGCTCAGGACATGATTGGAGAAACTGGCCATTGCCAGGACTCCCACTGTCACGCAATTATAGCAGGTCACGAGGCCACTGCCTTTTCAGTCTCCGA
Organism: Acanthosoma haemorrhoidale; assembly: GCA_930367205.1. Classification (NCBI taxonomy): domain Eukaryota; kingdom Metazoa; phylum Arthropoda; class Insecta; order Hemiptera; family Acanthosomatidae; genus Acanthosoma; species Acanthosoma haemorrhoidale. Next base: position 78,727,576 of record OV884015.1, on the reverse strand, counting down.
GGGGGATTATAGGGATGAGTGGCGCAGTGAAATGACTGTGCTACAGGATTAGGGTGGTTGGAAAGGCTACTGTGGAATTTCATAAACTTGGAAGGGATGAGTTCTAGAATGTAGGGTATATTAAGGTCGTTATGAAGGGTTTTGTTGCTGACATAAAAAGGGGCATTTACTATTGTTCTCAGGACTTTGGATTGAAAGGATTGGATACGCTTGATGTTCGACTTTTTTGCTGTCCCCCATAGCTCTATTCCGTATGTCCAGATTGGTTTAAGTATAACTTTGTAAATTAGTAGTTTATTTTCTATTGAGAGATGGGATGTCCTTTGGAGTAGTCTGTACAGTTGCCCAAAGCGTTTGTTAGGTATGTAATAATAATGAATCAGGTTTGTTGCTTATGTTTCTGCTATATGAGCTCCTTTATTTCGAAGATTTCTTCCAAAAGATTGACCACTTCAAATTAGGAGGACGTTGACGTGTAAAAACAACCAACCGGTCACTCCCCATGACGATAACTTTGACCACAAGATATATCCAAACGTTCACACTGAAACCTACATAATGAGATTTGCATCTGACCACAGTAAACAGTAGGTTGTGAGAAATGATGGAAACAGCGGCCGAGACATGCTCTGGTGTCCATATTCTCAAAACCAGAAATGACGAAAAAATCACTCATAATTTAGCTAACAAATAACTCACTAAAACACTTAAAAACATGAAACGTAATGAAAACCTAAAACTGTTGAAATTATCAAAGACCATCAATTAAAGAGACCAGTGGTCGGAAATGTTTTAGTCTATCATGTAGAAATGCTTCCTGTATAACGTTATAACTCTAAAAGAAACATAAAATGTGATAAACCGACTTATAGCGAAAATAAAAGATTTATGATTTAGAAAATGGGTTCAACTATTTCCAATGCTGACTTCATAGATGAGCGTGAGGATCGTTTAAAAGCGATTCCAGCAAGGAATAGCATTTGAGCTGAACTCATTTAAGAGTTTAAACAACTAAATTAATTTCAGGGGTCCAATAGCTTCCTACTAGTTGAACAAATCTAAAAGGCTCATTTACGACTGGATTGAAAAAAAGAAAACGATTTACTTTGTGAGCAGTATTAGTCAATCGAAACTTTATTTTAACACTCAATCTGCTTAACTTCAATTTATTGCCTGATTTGTGAATGTATTTGCTGAATTGATTTTTCTTCTAGTCAATCAGAAGTTTTACTTGGAAATTGGACGATCGAATTATTTTTAAGAGTCATTTGTGGCATTTATGAAATCGCTTCTGCTAACAAACGCGGTAGGATCTATTTTTTTGAATATATACAAATTAAAATTGCATCTATATTAATATCTATTAGAAGAAAATAACTCATAATACCGCTATGGAAAAGAATTGTGAATACATACCAACCACACCTCTTAATAGATTGGTGCATTCTGAATCAGTAGAAAGTTATAAAAAAACTAAATTAAAGAATGAAAAATGAAAAGTATTTAAAAATTAGAAAAAAGTGACTCGCAAAGCTATTTCTTTGCCCTGTGGTGCTCCGAGTGAGGTATTGGAAGACGATACAGACGCAATAAGTGGATTCTCTTGTTCAGGAATCATTCATGGTATTTCTTATGCCCGGTTTTAATTAAATTTACTAGAGAGGAATAATGAAATAATCGTGTGATGTATAATTTCGCAAAATGCTACTTTGACAAATTTTCCTTTAGTTTAATGTTGCACGAATTAGAATTTGACCATGCTTTTATTTTCTACACTACGCAAGTAAACGTCTTGTGACCTTTTTCAGTCTACAAGTAAGATAATGTCAAACAATTTGAGTTCTTAGTTAGCTGTAGATAAGATGATGCATTTGTTGGCAGATCGGCTTAGGTTGATGAAGCAGTGTTATGTTTTCAACAAATTTATTTGTGGACATCGTTTTGTCATATTATATATGTCTACATTATGAAAAGACAAGAAAATAATGTAGGGGTTGAACTTGATTAGTACAAAGGATAAAAAATGGGTACAAAATAATACGGAGAAAAATGAGGTAGTTACTAGCGGAACTATTAATATGAAAAAGTTGAGAAGACACACATTCTTTTTCTGTTGTCAGAAACTGATCCAGACCTACATAATGTGTTGAAGTGTCGAAACGATGGGGACAAATAAGTTTGATGAAATTTAACATCACTATTTTTACAAACCTAGCCGATTTCCTAGCCGAAAAAAAACGCTCAACACAATACAAATTAATAAAAAAAATTAAATAAAACATTGATGAAATGTATTATTCATGAAACGAGAAAATAACATTTTTTTCTAGCCTGAAGTTGGGAGAAATTGTTACATTTATATAGTTACGTTATTTTTGTTTGGATATGAATATTACATGAAAGTCGGTTCTCCAAGTTGTTTAGGGCGAGAACAACATACATGATGGCAACATTATCTTTGTTTGGTGTTGCAGTTTGGTTAGATTGATTGAACAAATGATTTGTATGTATCGATGACTTAAATCTCAACTCATACTGAAAAATAAATTTTACGTTATGTTGTAGGCCTGGTGCCTACACCGGTCTACCCACAATTTATTTTATACTGTTACTAGCGCTCTCGGTGGCTTGACAACCTTTTTAAAATATTTATAAAAGCAATAAAATTATGTTCAATATATTGTAGTAAATATATTTTTGTACAGTATATTATAGAAAATCTTAGAATATTCAATAAAATAATAGCATTATTTAAAAAATCATCACAAGTTCTATAATGCTGTGAGTAGTATCAGCAACAACTACTGTCAGCATATTTGAGATTTTAAATATTGTCTATGGGGGACAGCAAAAAAGTCGAACATCAAGCGTATCCAATCCTTTTAATCAAAAGTCCTGAGAACAATAGTAAATGCCCCTTATTATGTCAGCAACAAAACCCTTCATAACGATCTTAATATACCCAACATTCTAGAACTCATCCCTTCCAAGTTCATGAAATTCCACAGCAGCCTTTCCAACCACCCTAATCCTGTAGCACAGTCATTGCACTGCGCCACTCATCCCTATAATCCTCCTCGGAGACTGAACTTGAAATGGACTTAATAAGCGCGTGACAGTGGGAGTCCTCGCAATGGCCAGTTTCTCCAATCATGTCCTATTGTATGAATGAGCGAGTGAATGATGAACTGTAAATATGGTATGTATGAGAGCATTTATCTTATTACTTATTGCCTTATAAAAGGCAGATTGTAATTATAGCACAATAAAGGAGTATATAAATATTGTGATCCCACAGGAAATTAAAACAAATAAAATGTAATATGTTTCTTAAATAAATTGAGTATTACAAAAATATACCACGCAGAATCAGTTCCAAAACGGTTTAATAGATATTAGCCATGGACACTTTATAACAATTGTATTGAAGGAACAGGAAATGAAATTTAAATTTAAAATTTTATAAATTGTTATATTTTATGGAGTTAGACATGTAACTGGAATTAGTCTTGCCTAGTGAGTATCGCATCTTGTTGTAGATTGATTTTTTTTTGGATCGTGCAGCATTTGGTTGGTGTGTGGAGCATCTCATCCCAGCTTTTTCTTCCGTATTCAAGGAAAGTCCTCTTCAACTATTGGAAGTGGATGGTTCTTTCCAAAGCATCAAATTTGCCTCACGTCAACTTACAAAATGTGCAAGTCAGTACTTAATGTTTGTTGAAAATATTCCTATCCAGTAATATAACTTATTTGTATAACCTCTGGACATCTGATACTACTAGAAACCCTTTTCGATTTTTATAGAGTAATCTTTCGATGTTTGCCATGTAAGATTTAAAAAAATAAATGTTAACTTAATTTAAAAATCGAGGGTTCTGCAAATCCTCAGTCACGAAATAGGCCAAAAGGGATAGGAACAATTTAGGTATTTAGAAAAATGAGATTAAAAAGTTAGGATTCGCCCGTCAAGGTGAAACACTCGCGTCTGTTAAAGATGTCACTCTCTGGCGGGATTATAGGGCTAAAGAGGGCAAGGGAAGGGACAGAAGTATTGAAATAATGATGTGGAGAGTTGGTGCTTAAAGGCTGCGTCGAGAACTTATTGAGAGTGGCGGCTTGAAAACTGAGCGGTGAGAGCCTCCTTGTTAGCTGGGAACTTTCACCCACTAATTGGAGCAATATCGACGAAAAAAAATGTGCTTTCAGCCAGTGGCAATCTCACAATGCCCTCTAATTAAGGAAAATCATTAATTATCATTATTTATAATTTATCATTAACCAATTAGCTTAAATGACGTACTTTTTTATTGATTGACATTTAGCTTCGCACCCCTTAAACCTCTCTCAAATATAGCGTAATTAGATCACTGGAGGTAATTAATAATGACATCAATTTGCGTACCACTACTGTAATAAGTGGTTTTTCGTGTTTTTTTTTCATTTTAAATTACTTTAGTAATAATAGTCCACTAACAACAGAAGTATTTAAATCTTATTTTTCATAAACATAGTCATTGAAGATGCTATAATTGGCGAATTGTTGACTGGACATATAGTTTAGTAGTCAATAAAATTATTATGAAGAGATTCAAACATTTTTAAACAAACCAAAGTGAAACTGTAAACTCGTTAATGTCTATTATCAAACACCAATAACCTGGAAAATAAAATTATACAAAAATTACATGTGGTCAATCAGTACGTTGAGATCTTTGATTTGATGCCCAGCTTAAAATTAAAGAATATATATATATTTTTTTTCAAATAAATTAATTACTGTTACTTAATGGTCATATAGCTTCCCTTTATTCTATATAACTGGAAGTAAAATTCATTTAGCTCTTACAGGGCATAAAAAGCAGACACTCGTCTGAAAACGTAAGGGTTTCTAGTAAAAAAAAAACACAATGAAACACTAAAAATAACAATATAGTTGCATTTAGTTAATGATTGGTATATAATATTACTATAGCGTAATTTATTACTTCATTGGTTTATTGATAATATCTTCTCATTTACGGATAAAGTGAGATTGGTGAATTTAGGGTTTTCGAGTAATAGTATCTATTAGTACTATTGGTTACTAATTTTTGTGATTTCACTGGTTTTGAATTCCAGTACTGACAATATCTAGTTTCTTTGGCTAAAAATTGTACCATCTGAAGCATTGCGTAGTACTTATAATTATATAGCCGGCATATGTTTATATTTTATGTGTAATTAAATAATCGTAACCGAACTTATAATTGAAATAACCGGACAGTTCTCTGTAAAATTTAACAGATTATATGGTGTTCTTATTTGAAAGGTCATTGCTCTGGCATTGGAGCTTTTTTCCGGATTTATAACGAGGTCAACAAAAGAAGTAGGTCTCTTGACCGGAAATTTCGGGTTTAGACTCAAGTCAATATCTTTTACTTTGGCTTTTAATGGAACTGTTGACAGCATACATTTTTATAGCTGCCCTTTTTTCTTCACTTTATTGAATAAATAGAGAGGTAGGACTGCCTGACACGGGTGACAGTATTAAATTTTCATTTTTTGGATGAGATGTTTTTCTCAAGAAGTTCTAGCTGAGAGTTGTACGTTTTGACTTGAAATATAGTAATCGATGCTTTTTTAAAAAAAATTCAACACAAAGGGAGTGGTTCTACTTTCTTGAAATTATCTATGTTTTGCAACAGCTGCAGTAGAAATGTTTCAGTCGATCTGCAATCATGTAAATTTAGTCAGTATGAATAACTCTTAAACGAACATTTTAAGTTTTGAGTTTAACAGTTTTGGGCTAACAATCAAAGTATAAAATAAAATATATATGTGAAAAAAGTTCGGCCCATTTCGCAAACTTTTAAGATTTATCTTCCTCTGTTTCCACTTTCACTTCATCATCTAGCTAAAGAGCTATATGAGGGCACAATAAAGAATGCAACGCATAAGTAATTTCAACAATATGACTTACAATAAAGTTTGGGAAGCAAACTGGCAAGTATTAATCAAGCATATTTGATATCGTTACAGCCAAGTTAAGTTTTCATATTTTATTTAATTTTTATATATCATAAAAACAGTTATAATAGTAACTAGATAGAACGAACTATAATAGCAAGATTGTAAAAGCATACGATGTTACTACTTTGCATGCCAATCATAATATAATTTACCATGGATATCTTTATCAGTTTAATTAGAAATGGAATTAATGTAATTTACTTATTGCCATTATAATAAATTAATTCACAAAATTTTATGTCATCATTATGGATGTTATAAATTCTACGCTGAAACAAATTATTATTCATTATTATACCAGAAATGTCAATCACAAGTAATATTTCCATTATATGAGTTTCTAATGAGGCAGTGATTCAGGCTTTCATTCTAACATAATTATAGTCTAGTTATTAATAATAGAAAAATGAACGTTTCCACCGGTTGATATGTTTATACAAATTTATATAAAAGAATGAATGAAATTGATTACCTAATTTATAATGGCATTGCTTCCTATATCGCATCAATCTTATTTTAGCTCGGCAACCATTAATCATGGCGATCTAACAAAAGAATGCGTACAACTATCTGTGAGGCTAATCCATCTTGGAAAAGAATTCCATAGAAAGGCTGTTTATTAGGCTGATCGTTAAAGTCTGCCTATTCTTCACTGTTCCACATACTCAGGCAATAACGAACCAAATATCTTCAAGAAGTTTAAAGCTGGAAACCATACATACAAATATATATGTATAACGAAAATTCAAATCACTGACTCATCACTATAACTCAAAAACATTCATGGTTGGCTGTGCTGTAGAGGTGCGCTAAGAAAGACTTGTGAAAAACCTAAAATTAGTACGAGACCTATACCCAGTTTTAGCAGCTCTCTCTCCAGCTTCAAGAGAGCGTCGAATTTTGTCTGGAGTAATTTTCATCAAAAAAAGTTCTCAAAAATTCATAGGAAATGACAATTTATGACTCACCACCCGAAATTCCGCATGGGGAAATATTTAAACATAATGGGTGTAATGACGGTTTTTTTTCTCAATCGGTTGAGCCTTTAACACTCTGAGGAATAGTCTGTCTCTGGATGTAACCAGGCAGGTACATAATTAGTTTCGATAGATTAACATTGTATTTATTACAATTGCTATCAAACGGCGAAGTATTTCCAATGCCTAACCAATCTCATTAAAAGATAATATATACGATCGAAAAATATTTATTTTTAATTATCTTATAATTAAAATAACCGGGCAGTTCTCTGTAAAATTTAACAGATTACATTGTGTTCTCATTTGAAAGGTCGTTGCTCTGGCATTGGAGTTTTTAATTAATAATTAACTCTTTATTATTTCCCTTAAGTTTTATTTTTTATTTTTTGCACAACTAGAGCATCAAGTAAAACTTTCATGCAAAATATTATACTTTTATATGAAACTGGTCTGCAAAAACTATTTTGTGGCAGGCTTAGGCTTAGTAAATTTTTGTAACCATGGTTCATTAAAATCTCAGCATGTGATGCATCTTGATAATCAAGAGTCAGGATTATTTGATAATCATATCCAGTTTTAAAAAAAAAAAATTAATTTTTTATTAGTAGGTAATTTATTGACCATATCTTTTAGTTAATCACCTCGTTTGAATTTCTCAAAATCGATATATATCCATCCATATGCTTTCGGCAGCCCAAGCTACCACTATCAAATACTAATTATATTTCCAACGTGGGCCAATTCGGACCTGTTTACTTTCGTTCATTTCCATGAAATTGATTCGGTTTTTGCATCATTGGGCAATCAAATGGAACCAATATGTAATGACATTCTTTGAACAAACAACATCGCTCGTTCAGTTAAAACTGGGAACACGATTTTAAATCCAATTATAATGACGTTTTGAAATTATTATAAAAAAAAATAGGTCATGCAAATCACGAGGTCAAAGTATTCATTTCGAAACCACATTCTCAAAAATATTGGGTTTTTTGATTGAACATAATGAATTAACTGATTTATGATTTAATTAGAGAGCTAAGAAAAATGATTTAATTAGTGGCGCAATCTGCACTTTATGAGCATATATATATATTATGTCAAATTCTTTAAAATTGTGTAAAATGTAGCCTAAATAAATTCATTTATATAGATTATATGGCTTTCCAAAATTTATAATAACAAGGGGATATAAAGAAGAAAAAAATTAATGGAACTTTCTGTGATGAATGTGGTGTGTTTTTTTTCTTGTCAATATCAAATGAAAACCTTATGAGAAATTCTAAATGTTTGATAGGAAACTCTCTAGTCTTTGCGATACTTTTGTTTAACAATAAAAACCTAAAAAATGGATAAAAGGATGTATTTCCCTCATCCTCCCCTTCCCACTCTCTACCTCTCTTTCTCCCTCACTACCTACCTACATTACATTGCACGCTATGCTACCAAGCCAAGATGTGTAGATCTTAAAGTCTAGGGATCGAAATGCAGTGACAACAATTCCTACTCAAATTTTGTAGGCACCGTCTCAAAAGTCATAGAAATAGTCACAGCTATTCATTCAGAGACACATACCACTAATTGTGAATGGGTTACATCTTCAGTAAACACCCAACTGCCTTCTTAAAATTACGGGAATGATGGATAGGAAAGTCTATCAAACATTGCCAGAGATTAATGATTAGGAATTATAAATTGCCTTTATACTAAACAATTGGTTCCTGCTTTGAAGGTGCGAGTACACAAACGGGGACAAGAGTCCCGGCATTCCCAAGTAAACAAAGAACTACCAAGTAGCAGTAGGGACAAACTTGGGACCCAGACCACAACTAACAGAACCACAAGAAGCCAAGAAGTCATATTGCACGGTCTCGCACTTACGCACTGATTCCTTCCACTGAGCCTTTAGCTTGCAACTTGCGGTTTATATAAAGAACTGCTTTAGCCACAACACTTATTAAGAGCCTGCCCGTTGTGCAATGACGAAAAAAAAACCCTGGACACTAGAATAATCTCTGGGAAATAGTGAACTTTCTTAAAACCATGTAAGTGTTACCCAATCATGAGTCACATAGAAATGCCAAGGAGCAATATGATGATTGTTCTAAAAGTAATTGTTCATTTAGTTTGTTTGCTACAAAACCTTCTTATTTTGAATTAAAATAATTCATTCCTGGGAGGTGGCTTAGGCTGTGTTGGTGTTTGTGCAGAGTCCATGTCCTCTACTTCAATATTTTTCAACACCTCATAACTGTTTGGCATGAAAAATGGGGACTCAACATTTATTTGTTGTTTTGATGTGCTGGTTGTGGTGGTGGTAATTCTTCCATAGAGGTGCTATGTGCTGAAGACATTACAGGCACAACATTCCTATTAGATCATGTGGCTTACGTTTGGTAGGTAACGGAGTAGGTCCCAAGGACCTTGACGGTTCTTTTTATTTTCGGACATTACTTGTTGATAGAAACGCATGTTTCATCATTAACAATATTTTTCCGAATTTTCAAATATTTTTTTCATAAATAAAAAATATGTTGTCGAAAAATGGTAAGGCTTCATAACGACTATCTCTGGATGTGTATTCATTTTGAAATGTCACTATTTAAAAACAGTACATGAAAAATTAAATGAATTGGTTTTCTTTAGTTGAAATGATAATAGTAACATTTCTTATCTGGTTGGAGGGATTTACTACTAGCCTTACTTGAGTTGTAATGACTTTTGTTTCATAACTTTATAGACATCATCAGCGTGAGTTCAAATTCTTTTAGAGCACAAAGAAGACATATTTTAGAGTAACCAATGAAGAATCTTTTTACAGTTGGCCGATAACTCGGGGGGTAACTTGCATATGACTATTGTTACGTTGTAATAAAAACATTTTTTGTTGTGGAAATCAATATTTAATGAAACTTCGCTAACATTTCATTGCTTTAATTATCTACATGACTTGTGCTGGTGCTGCTGATCGATTTATTTAGATATACACAAATATATAATACATTGCGGTAAATAATAAGTATGATTATATTCTTCAATTTTCCATTAGTATTGTTTCATATTATATATTTGTATTAATTGCTGTTTCCTACCATAAAATACAGTTTCATATACAGCATATATTTAAGAAAAGTTATAAATTATTAAGAAACTTGTAAATGTTTTAGTTTGATTGATAATCTATGGGAATTTGAATATCGTTGCATATCCCATTGTGTATCAATAAACATTTTAACGTATTTTTGTAAAATAAACAGTCTGGATCAAATCAAGTCAACTCATTTCCTAATTTACGCAATAAAAAAAATCTTATTCTAATGAGCAATGCAAGTAGCAAGACAGCAACAAAGTATTATTATACCTCTGTATCTTCACTGGAGTGAGGATGCCTCTCACAGTTTACAGGTTAATATTTACTCGACATAAAAGGCTCCCTGCTGTTTAGTATCTTTTCCCTGTTCAATATTTAATTTACATAAAAGAATACAGCTATAAACCTTAACAATAAAAATGAAGGTGATATATAAAAGGCAGGGATGGAAAAAAGGTTTTTATTTTCGATAGTAAAGAGGTTTTGATTGCTTGAGAGTATATTGCAGTTTTTATTTTATTGATCATACGCAGTTCGTTTAGTTTTATTATATGTGAACTAGTACTAACTATCACACACCTTGTTTTATAGGCGCAGCCCTTGATGATAATTAGGTAAGTCGAAATACAAAAAAAAAATGATGCAGTTTGTTTAATGCTAATATTCAATCTTTATTGTGCAATAATTACAATATGCCTTTTATAAGGCAATAATAATACAGATAAATGATCTCATTCATACCATATTTACAGTCATCATTCACTCGCTCATCCATACAATAGGACATGATTGGAGAAACTGGCCATTGCCAGGACTCCCACTGTCACGCGATTATAGCAGGTCATGAGGCCACCTGCCGTTTCAGTCTCCAAGGAGGATTATAGGGATGAGTGGCGCAGTGCAAAGACTGTGCTACAGGATTAGGGTGGTTAGAAAGGCTGCTGTGGAATTTCATAAACTTGGAAGGGATGAGTTCTAAAATGTAGGGTATATTAAGGTCTTTATGAAGGGTTTTGTTGCTGACATAATAAGGGGCATTTACTATTGTTCTCAGGACTTTTGATTGAAAGGATTGGATGTTCGACTTTTTTGCTGTCCCCCATAGCTCTATTCCGTATGTCCAGATTGGTTTAAGTATAACTTTGTAGATTAGTAGTTTATTTTCTATTGAGAGATGGGATGCCCTTTGAAGTAGTCTGTACAGTTGTCCAAAGCGTCTGTTTAGTTCTTGTCTTTTTAGTCTCGTATGTGGATTCCAGGTTAGCCGTTTGTCGAGATGGAAGCCTAAGTACCGTACTGTCTTGGTTACAGGGAGAGGAATAGAATTAAAATAAACTAGTGGACAAGTCTTGCGACAAAGGGTGAAGGTAATGTGGGAGCATTTTGCTTTAGTAACTTTGATCCGCCATTGATTGCACCAATACTCGATCTCGTCAAGGTGTTTTTGAAGGTTATGGGATGCTATGTCGGGGCCTGGGTGGGATGACAAGACTGCAGTGTCATCTGCAAATGTGGCCAAGAAGGTACTGGGAGTAGAGGGGACATCAGCGGTGTATACGTTATAGAGGATGGGGCCTAGGACACTGCCCTGTGGAACTCCTGCATTTATGGGATAGTAGTTAGAGTATTCTAAACCACAGCGGACTTGGAAGAAGCGGTTTGAAAGGTAGGACTGTAGGATTAGGAAAAGGGTCTGTGGTAAATGTCTTTTGAGCTTGTAAAAAAAAAATGAAAAAAAAGTTAAAGTGAATTTTAATGAACATATCGAAGAAGACGGGTTCAAAATAAAATTAGATCACTTAGATGATATGTAAAAGATAAAGATAGAAAGACTGATAGAAAAGTACAGTACAGTATTTGCCAGGAACAAATATGTTGAGGTCACGGTTAAGGATTACGAAGCATTGGCTTACTGGTGGACAGATTCTGCAGCAAGAGACCGTATAGATGCACTATAGCAGATAAGAAGGAAACAGAAGATCAGGTAGCAAAATTATTACAAAATGATTTAATTGAAGAGTCTTATAGTCCGTTTGTTGTAATAACGCTTGCATTCAAAAGAGATGAAAACAAGCGATCAAGATTATGTATAGATTTTCGTGAACTGAACAAACTAGTTATACCACAAGCTCAACCATTCCCATTAATCGATGATTTAATAATACAAACAAGAAACTGCAAATACTTCACCACACTAGATATAAATTCCGCCTTTTGGTAAATTCCATTACGCATTGAAGATAGATAGAAAACAGGATTTGTCACACAAGAAGGGCACTTCCAATAGACATGCCTACCCTACGGTTTAAAGACATCACCAGCTATTTTCCAAAGAATTGTATCCAGCATCTTAAGAAAGTACAATTTAAAAGACTTTTCAGAAAATTACATAGAGGACATCTTAATTTTTTCAAAATCATTCACAGAATATATAGAACACATAGAAAAAGTAATAAAAGCAATAGTAAATGATGGTTTCAGATTAAAATTTCAACAATGCACATTCGCAGCAGAATCAGCAAAATTCCTTGGACAAATAATACAACACAATACAGTAAGATCAATAAAGGACAACTTCATTTCAATAAAAAACTTTCCAACTCCAAAAACCCAAAAGAACATCAGACAATTTTAAGGAAAAATTAATTTTTATCACGAGTATATACGAAAAATCTCGATATTGCTAGATCCACTGCATAAATTATTAAGGAAACATGAAAAATTCTTATGGACGGAAGAGTGTGAAAAATCCTTTGCAGAAGTAAAGAACTTGCTATGTTCCCAACCAGTGCTAGAAATATTTGATAATGATTTACCAATAAGAATTTATACAGATGCATCTTTAGCCAGTAGCATACTTTTCAAAAAAATTAAGCAAACCGCAAAAAAGAAAAAAAAAGCAATTTATTTAGAATGTTTAGCAATCAAAGAGGCATTAAAATATTGGCAACACTGTTTAATTGGAAGAAAATTCATTGTATTTTCAGATCACAAACCATTAGAAAATTTAAACATAAGAGCAAGAACGGATGCAGAACTTGGTGAGTTAACTTTTTGTCACAATACAATTTTGCAATTAAATACATTCCGGGCAAGGATAACACCAAAGCAGATAGTTTGAGCAGAAAACCAGTATTAGAACCAATTGAAAATAAAGAAGAAATCCTAAAAATAGTTAATTTGATAAAAATACAAGAAATTAAAAAAGATCAAGAGGAAAATAGAATAATACAAAACATAATTAATAGAAAAAGATGGAGTGTTCTTGGATGGAAAAGATTGGAGAAGAATTGAAAAAAGGAAACAATAAAGAAAACTGGATGAATGACAATAAATTAGCCTTAGAAAAAACAAAAAAAGTCTCATGAAAATATTTGATAAAACTAGAAAACATTGGGAATTTAACACAGGAGATACAGTATATATAGAGAATGGCAACAAATTAAACAGGAAAAAACTAGATGAATTAAAAATTGGTCCCTTTGAAATAACAGAGAAGATATCAAATTCAATATATCAAATAAAAACTGGAAGAGGAAAGCAAGAAACTGGATTCTTTCACATAACAAAATTACTTCCGATATTTTCACCTTAGAGAGGGAAGATGTAAAGAAATTATTCTTTCTTTAATTTGAATATTTGAATTTGCCACCCTGCTTTTAATGGCCCCCACCAGATGGAGCAGCTATCAGATAGAGAAGGCTATGTTAAGTAACAAAACTTGTAAATAGAGTGTGAATAGAGAAGTTATAGTTATAAGCTGTAATTGTCGTTTCTTCGTTTACAGGTAAGATTGTGTAAATCAATATGAATAATTGGTATAATACAATATATAGTGAATAAAATATCTAACTTTGTTTACAGAGAAACTGATTTCAGTTTATTCACCCTTCAATAATTGTCTTACATATATATAAGTTAATCGTCGGCGGTTAAGCTTAAAGGAAAAATATGAAAGAGTGAATAGAACGACACTCTCGAACTTCTGTAAAGAGACTGCTTTATTGCCTCTAGTAATCCGACCTACATAGGATCATGGGTTGTTTACATCCCATGATCGTATTAGTTTACAAAATAAACTTGCCTCTGGCTTTAACTTATATATATATATATCCACCACCTGGGATGTGGGACTATGCTCCTTCCTGAGCAACGGTCGGTTCCATGGAGCCTGGGCACTGCTCTCATCCTTATCCAATCTTAAGCTTGCATCGGTGGGTTCCAGAAATGAGTTTAAATATACAAAGAAGGGCGTTGATGACTTAAAGGTTTTACGCCAAAATCAATGCCAAAATTTATAGGTAACGGTATATAGTGAGATATATTAGTGCGATAATTTCCTGTTTTTTTTTTTTAAATAGTACATAGAAAGTTTACTTTAGCCACATTCACAGGTGAAAGATGATTTGCAAACCGTGAAATTCAAATAAACAAACGAAGTATGACATAGGTATAAATCACGTTTGCCGAAACTCAAAGGCTCGGTTAATGAGTTCTTCGGTTGAAATATTTAGAGCTGAGAGAGCTGCCGCGACCGGATCAGAGGCAGTTTGCCCATCGTAGGCGACTTGCCTTTGCCAAGCTTACAAGGCTTTAATCAGAACCAGGATAATTCGCTGTGCTTGGCCAATCATGACGCATAACTTGGTTTCAGCATATGTCCTATTAGAACGTAATAATATTCCTGCTAAACCGACGTTAATTCATTTTTGGCAGGGATAACATTAGTTTTGCAATTTTCTTTAAAATGAAAGTGAAGCCCAGAAGCTCCCAAAGACGTTAAAACTTTATGCCATGCATTGCACTAATATAAACTTCACTAAGGGTTGCTAAATGATTACTTTATTTTAAAAATTTGTGTGGCTGCTCAGCGACTTGAATATGAACTTGTTGAGAAGTCATTTTATGAAATTAAACGATACAATAATAAAAAGATTACAAAATGTAAAATTAATTCTATTACGTTTGGATCAGAAGATCTAACGTAATCTTCTACCTGTGGTAATTGCTGGATAGACGGGTACTTAGTATACAACGTGGTGAATACTAGAGAAGGAGAAGTCGCTTCCGATGTCTAAACACTACTCTATAATAAACAGTAAAGTCTAACTTGCACTGAGAGAACAAACAACGTTGCCTTAGGCATAGGTCTGAAGTACTCCTAACTTAAACACGACCTACGCATCCGAGGGGGGGGGTGCTACTAGCATTAGGCTACTATGCTATTCCATAAATAACGTAAATAAAGGCCTGCTATAATGTAAGTTGTAGCCTTTGCACACAGGTAAATGGACATATGGGATAAACACCAACAGCACATGTAAATTAAACAAAACATATATAATAACATAACATTGGTAGCATTCACTGGTAATAGTAAAATATTAAAATTAGTGATCTTATATAAAAATAATTAATACACACCACTAAAAAAGAAACAGATTGCAGTACGTACAGCGTCCAGTTTATTATTTGTTTTAGGGCTGGTCAATCACTAGGGTCATTTTTGATCAAATTATAATTACTTGATTGGTGAAGGCCGAAAATAATATTTTTTGCATGAGTGTCTATTGTGGCCACCTCTTAATTACAAACAATTATAAGTCCCCCACTTCTCGATCAGATCATATCTATCACTGTTCCATATGTTTAATATAGCTTATGACGTCAGCCGGAGTGGGGGAGAAGATAGTGGGGAGAACAGCCGCTGGTGGGGATTAAGTCCCTGGTGGCCCAGTGGAAAAACTCGGTTTGGGAAGACCGCCTCACAAGTCTCCACGGTGACCACAAGCAATTGTGGAAATTCGTGAAGACATGCAGGTCTAAAAAGAAGGGTGTAAGGTTGGCCGTGAACGGGCAGTTCACCCCCAACACCAAACAGGCGGACATTTTGGCGGATCATTATGAAGAAATGAGCCGTGGCCAAGGCCAGGCAATATGAGCCCTCGACCCCCCCCCCCTCCCCCTCCCTCCCCACCCGACGAAAATACATCCGGTGTCCCCCAAGGATCAGTGCTAGGCCCCCAGCTGTTCGGCATCTACATCGCCCACATCGTAGGAGCCTCGTACCCTAACCCCGAGGTATTGGCGTATGCAAACGACATAGGTGTTTAGAGCACTAGCATCAATCCCACCAGAGCCATGAAATTTGCTGAGAGCACCAGTCAACACATTGCTGAGAAACTCGACGCCGTCAACATCAAAGTCAACCCTGCCAAGACGCAAGGAATAATATTTAGTTTTAAATCTGGAAGAAAGAAGTTACGTAAATCCTTCGTCTTAGACGGAAAAGAGTGCCCTGTGAGTAACAAGCTATGCTACCTTGGGATTACCCTCGGAAAACACTTGTCGTTCACAACACATCTCGGTAAGAAGTTAAAGAGTGTTAGGAAGAAATTCTTCAGCCTCGGACACCTACTTCACAGCCCGGCTCTATCGGTACTCAAGCTGCTGATATACCAGAGCGTCCTGAGACCCACTTTGATGTATGGGACCCCACTTTTCAATTATCTAACTCCTAACACTCTAAAAACGGTCCAGTAATTTCAGAACAGAGTTCTCCGCACCTCCCTCAAACATACCCCGTTCGACCGAATGAAGGCAGACGAGATCCACGAAAAATTTGAAGTGCTCACCATTCAAGATTTCATCAAGAGAAGGCACATAAAATTTTTCGATTCATTCCGACACAGCCACAACCCACTATTCTCCAACCTTCAACCACCACCAATGCCCGTCCGATGGAAGCACTGCTGGACCGCCGAAGCCTGAAGACAGATGGACCTCATAGAACCCGAGCCCCCTGACGGGCACTGAACGGTCCACACCCAGTCAAGAGATCGAGGTCGATCTCCCGGCCGACTCAACCGAAGCACTATGACCCCTTCTACCTGCTGAGGGTGGGTCGATCTCCCGGCCGATAGGCCAACACAGCACAGGCCCCTACCGGGGTGGGGCCAGGTATGACCTGGCGGACTACAAACCAATGCCTAGTCCTAGATGGTAGACTCTCACTACCTTTCCGAACCCTTCCGCCTCATTTAGGCATCCCACACCTCACATCCTTCTCATACATCCTTCAAATGGGACACCCCTTAGTGAAAGGCACCCATAAATCCAAAATAAATTTCCTTTTATTTTTCCTCACTTCCTATTTTTATAAGTTTGAGAGCTATGAAAAAAAAAATAATAAAAAATAAGTGAAAATCAGAAAAAACAAACCGGCACCTTGAACACTTCTCTCTCTCTCTCTCTCTGCTCTGCACCTCTCTTTCCTAACCTCGCTATGTTTTAGTCCGGCATTGTCAGACCACACACCTTCCTAGTAGGAATCTCTACCTTCATCTCGCTAAAACTAGCACCTCGTTGGGAGAGACCTCTTCCTCGCGGACGACGGTTGCCGTGGCCCTGCAAATTTACCTAGCAGTGTCTCCCACGGCAATCCAGTCTGCTTCTCTCCGGTTCACATTCGCCTTTGGAATCCGGACGGTTTTCGCCTACACTTAGACACCGAGTGTGAATTCGTGGTCATTCCAAGATCACATAAACTACCTATAAACCTACCCCGTACCTCTTCTCCTGAACATAGTGCTTTGTCGGGGTACACACCTTCTAAAGATCCTATGGAGTCAGATCAAAGCGAATTAGGCTGCCAGCCGACTAGGCCGGCAGCCAGGGTGGAAAACCATAGTTCCACCCGCTCTATCTGTTTCTTGGCGCTCGTCGGATGGCTAAGAGTTGTAGCGACCCTATCCCGCGGTGGGCGTCTCCTCCCCACTTTGGGGATACTCAGTTATCTGAGCCCGACAGTGTCTTTTGACAAAAACGTCAAATAAAGGTTGCTATAAAAAAACTATTCGCCATTAACTGGCAGTTTAAATTCACGATGCTCATAGCATTTCCGCTTTGTTTGAGTGATGGATATTTTGTAAATTACACTCTTCTTAATTTGCGCTTTTAGTAATACGGATTATTTTTTGGAATATAGTTCTTAAATCAACCCGTTTGGATAGGGGTAACATTTCTACTCTCTCTCCCCGGATATTTTCCAAGGTGCAGAATTATATCAACTGCCAAATTCGCTGTTGTGTCTTGGTTTAGAAGTCAAGGGCATTACTATATGTATATATATATATATATATGGTGTGTATTCAATACTGTGACCTGCTCTGAACTCCTGTTTGAATTTGGTATTAAACATAATACGTCTGTCCTAATTGCTCTCTAATAATAGTTTGAGTGGTTATCGTCGCCTCTCTACCCAACATGTTTATTTGTCTCTAAACATCAGTGTTAACTCAAATGGTAATTGAAGGCGACTCTTGGGTTTATAAACCATTGATGATCTTGATATATTTTTTAGGTAGTGGGTTTTTTAGACACTATTTCACAGTTCCTTAGCAATTTTCAGGCATGTGTACAAATAATTGACAGTGAGTGAGGTTTTCTCATAGGATTCATGGCCGGTCGCAGCCCACGAGGAAATGGGGATGGGTTCATTTTTTTCTTCTTTAAAAGTTCTATCTTTGTTTTGACTTTTTATTAAATTAAGTTTATGCAGGGAAAGTTTTTTTGATCGATTTCTGGTTTCTTTGGAGCCATGCCAGCAAGTTTATTACCTTAGAATCCAAAGAGCAATGATTTCCAGAAGAATTTGAGATACTTTTTCTCGCCTATTAATTCATTAATAATATACTGTAGTCTTTCTAACAAATCAGATCATTGAACATTTATTTGTATTATCTGCAGAACATGAAAGAGGCCTGCGTTGATGACTGCTTTTTGGGCGTTACCGTCACCAGGATTTGTTCTTGGTTGTTGACTTGGAGTGAAATTGAGTTGTGTCAAACAATTTTACAAAATTAATGTTTCATAGCCTGGCACCATTGTCGACTGTGAACATTGCAAAATTTTGTCTACCAACCCAACATCAGTTCTTTTGAGAATTTTATTTGAGCATTGCACATATCGAAAAATCTCCCTTATAATTGCATATCTTTCATGCTCGGGATTAAATTTCCATGTACATATTATATTTTGTACAATGGGACAACTAACACTTACTACTGTTTTCTAGCCACGTCTTTCATATTTCCCAATAACGTCTTGAAATATTTGTTGAATTACATATTTATCTGACAGTTTTAAAATCTTGGAGCTGAAACTAATTGGCGGTTTACCGATTTGTACTACGTTATCTGAGATGTTAAGCCATATATCCTTTAAATATCTTTGGACCAGAAAGCCGAGTTTTCCTACTTGATGCCTTTACATGATTGGGTTGCAGTGAAGACGACATGATGAAAGGTTCAGTGTTGCGGCATTGACGCAATCGTAAGTGTACATCCTAAGCATGGTACTTAAGATGCTAATCACAGGACTGGTTTTAAAAGCACCGATAGCTACCTCAAAGTGCTATTCTGAAACTGTTCGAGGAGTTTGTAAATGCTTTCTGGGCTTAAGTATACACCCTTAGGCCATTGTTTATTGATACTTTTCAAATGCATTAATTCGTTGAGGCAATTGAATTTATGATAACGTATCATTTTATGTAATTGAAATCACATAAACAAATTATAAAATTGTTCTTGCTATATTATAACTTATAACTTGACAAATGTATGTCAGTAAACTTGTGTGGAAACAATTGTTTAATTGGGGAAGTCACATTAGCGAAAATATTCAGTAGGTGTAAAAAAAACTATTTTGTGAACATGTAACCCTCACCCAGCAATCAAAATTTTGTTCAGTACAACAAGTAGCAAAATAAATGTTTTCTATGATGAGTTTAAAAATAGTGAAGTAACTTATCTCTGCAGCATAATATAAAATATATATATACATACATTTTTTTCCTTATGTGCTAATTACTAATAGTAGTTTTCTAACAAATTTGTTTTGTCCTGAATTTGTATAAATTACCTTAAGTATTTTGTAATGATGATGTGTTTCTAAGACGGAGTTAGCAATCGAACACCGACTGGGACCTAAAATAACTACAGCTCACTGAGCCATGACCACCACTAACACACATGCCATTCGTACCGCAGGCATATAGATCATATACCTAACAGGTACTGTTACCTAACAGGTACTGTTTGTATCTCTTGGAAAATATCTTATACACAGAAGGGATTTCACAAAGTGGAAACTTGAAATATGAAAAATTCCTGGACACTAAAATTTACGAACTTGAATTATTAAAGTAAACAATAAATTAATACAGTTTTTACTATCATGCTCGGACTCAAATCGGCAATAATCATAATAAGTTATTACGACTAACATTATAATCGCGTTCCCTTCTTAGGCGCAATTGTAACAAAATGATTACTGGTACATCACTCTTTATTTAAGTTTTCTTTTACAGTGTGTCATGTTGTAAGAACCAACAACAAGAACAAGCACTTCATGAAATGTTTAGTAACGCCGGTTAAATATTTTAGGGAATTAAAGTGTAAAGCCTTACCGATGGCAGTGGCTCATCTTTTGTTAGGATGTTTTCTAAAAGTAGATGGGATATGGATGGAAACCCAGTTGAAAAATATACTTAGAGAAGCCGAGAATAGGACCCTTGTTTCCTTGTCCAGAAGTAAATTTTGGCATAATCTGTAAGCAACCTTATCCTTTTGGTCTTGGGTTATATTCGAGAAAATATTATGGGATACACCGTAACTGAGCCAAGACAAGTTATTAGACTAGAACAAGACATAATTGTTTGCTAAATCTTCTTCATTAAATGTATAAAAAGATTTTATGACCCAGTTAATTTTCCTTAGAGCCCCTAGTGGGCCTGGAAGACGTTATGGGGGATAATGTCCGAGGATCCGCCATTAGGGTGGTCTCGGGTAATTGGGCACCGGTCTCGCAATAATTTATTTTCCTTCCTATCTCACCTGGAAAAGTAAATATCTTGGCCCGACATTCTTTTAAATCCAGATCTGTTCTATACAAGTCGAAATGAGAAGACGTGGAATAATTTTTATTGCCAATTGTTCAATCAAGAAACGGAACCGAAAATAAAAATGAGACAAGAAATATTGAAATTGTAAACTACTGTAAGGACGAAATCAAACTAGTTGCATAATTATAATTTTGTAATAATATGTGGTAATATTGAGCCTCAGACGCATTGACAGAACCCCCACTGTCAAGCATTTATAGCAGATCACGATGAAGTTGGAAGGGATGAGCTCAAGAATGCATGGTATATTAAGACCGTTATGAAGGTATTAGTTGTTGACGTAGTAAGGAACATTCGATATTGATCCCAGGACTTTTCATTGGAAGGATTGGATAATAATAAATAAGGTGATATATATGTATATATATATATATATGTTTTTAGTATATAATTTCACAAGGTGTATACAGGGTGGTCTGAAAAGTTTCCGACCTAACAAAGCTTTTATTTCACTAGCTTTTACTATCATCTTCATGTTGAAGTCGGAAACTTTTCAGCCCACCTGTGTAGTATTATTATTTTTGTTTCATTTAAATTGTATATACACGGTTATTTCTCGTAGACTTGTCCTTTTTGTGATTCCTATTTTAATAGAATAGAATCTTCCACTAAAACACCCTCGGTAGACTCTCACTACCTTCCTGATTCCACCCGCCTCCTTTAGGCATTCCACACCCTATATCCTTCTCATACATCCTTCAAATGGGGGACTCCCCTTAGTGAAAGGCACTCATTAGCCCAACATAATTTTCCTTTATTTTTCCCACATCATATTTTTATAAGTTTGAGAGCTAAGAAAAAAACAAAAAAAAACACTAAAACTTGGATTAGCCAATCACAAATTGATATTATATTATTATGTATTCTACGCACAGTGTAAGATAATTATTACATGTATGTAACCCTACAACATAACAGAAGTACACCAAAAAACATGGATGAACCCCAGAGAACAATCGTGTGGATGTAACGATTTTCTCTTTGATCAATGACTAGAGATGTGAATAGAAACTGGTGCTTTAGTCTTGTACCACAGCACGGGTAGTACAAGGTACATGGCCGGTCTTATCAAACAATTACAGAGTGTTACACAATTAAGAGTGTAACCGATGCCTTTGTTTTCAGAACAGGTACTGTGTTAGGGAGTTGACATCTGTTTATTATGGTCTATACCGGCTGTATGGTGGTAGATTTATGAATCACCTATATTATATCCAAAATCATAACATTGTCTGAATATCGAATGCATTTGATTGAATGCCAAGATTTTAAACCATATTTAACGTTTTGAAAGGTTGTTTCAGGGTCATTTAGAAGATTTAATCGGGTGAATAAAATTATAGGAATGAAATGTAGTACATGTATGCGAAGGTAACAGTGTGAATTATGAGTGTACGTATATTAACATATTATATTTTTATTTTTATATAAGAGAACAATAGTAAATGCCTCTCATTATGTCAGCAACAAAACCCTTCATAACGACCTTAATATACCCTACATTCTAGAACTAATCCCTTCCAAGTTTATGAAATTCCACAGTAGCCTTTCCAACCATCCTAATCCTGTAGCACAGTCATTGCACTGCGCCACTCATCCCTATAATCCACCTCGGAGACTGAAACGGCAGTGTCCTCGTGACCTGCTATAAACGCGTGACAGTAGGAAACCTGGCAATGGCTAGTTTCTCCAATCATGTCCTGAGCGTCTGTGGAGGAGCGTGGGGGACTTCCCAAGACTCCGCTTTCTCTTCGCATGTGGATTTGGGAGGCCTCTGGGCTGTCTGTAAATATTGTATGAATGAGCGAGTGAATGATGAATTGTAAGTATGGTATGAATGAGAGCATTTATCTAAATTACTTATTGCCTTATAAGGCAGATTGTAATTATAGCACAATAAAGGAATCTATATATATATATAATAAATTTTTATTTGAAGTTATTGTTTTATTTTCATGATATTGGTTCTGCTAACATTTATTCCATCTTAAACTTTTAATTCATGATGAATAAGTGTATTTTATTCGTATATGTATATTCTTTATCATAACTTTTCTTATTTAATTTAATCTTTACATTCTAAATTTTTTCTAAAAAGGGAAAGTTTGTTATTTAGTAACATAATGTATCTAATATCGGGATAATAAAAATATTAGAATTATTATTATTATTATTTAATAACTTTAAGCAGTAATCCATGGGAACTCATTATCAAGTGAAATGACCACAAATATTTAGGTTAATTCCATGCTAAGCTCTAACATTTGTCTGTTTGTTCCATGATAAAAGATAACTAAAAAGTATGGCAGATTTTGTAGTTTAAGTTAAAAAAAAAAAAGATTAAAATACAGTAACTTTTTTAAAAACACACTATTTCCAAACATATGACGTAAATAATTCAAATAAAAAAAAAAATTGTCCATGAAGATTGATCAATCTGAAACTACACAGTCTAACGTACGAAGTCGAGAAACCAACATGAACTGGCAAACCAAAACCGATTGGTTACGCTTAACTTTTCATTAGAGATTGAATGGTCTTCAATAGTGGCAACGGTGGCTGTTGAAGCTGGCGGTAAAATGAAACGAAAAGGCTCTCAGGGAAGAAGGGAATAAAAGTGGGGTTAACATAGTTTTCTACTCACTTTAATGGAACCGAAACGACTAGTTCCAAGAATGAATTAGTTCCACGGAGATTGTGTTCTCATCTCTTTAGCTGACCAAAATAAAATTTGATAAGGACCTTTCTTTCTTAGTTTCATGGCAATTGTCAAATATATTTTCTCTGAGGCTAGAAAAGGAAAATCGACAGCGCTAAAGTGAGCACCTGCCAATAAAAACTATTAGTGTGAAAATTTCCAGAACCTATAGCCTATAACAATCATCCTTGAAAAAATGAACATTAAATATTCCTCATATTCAAACAATACTATATTCTATTTTGTTTGGGATTATTGTGAGGGGTAATACATATTCTCCATTGTTTAATCTTAAATCAAAGTTAGTACAGCGAACATCACTGATTCTAATCATCTTTTCCAAAACAGGACAAAAGCACAGAAACCTGGTTAGGTTGTTAAGAAAGTGTTGAATGAGGCTTTTTTGTTTTTAACTAGCCTGGCTGGGAAGAAAGGTAATGGTTTTCATTTTTAAGTACCCAAAAATTTAATTCAGAATGGCAATTAAAATGATACAAGGTTCTTTGAGACTATTTATACGCTTAAACTACACTTTCCTAAGATAGTATATATATATATAGTTAAATCACAAGCAAAGCGAGAGACGTTTTTAAAAAGCTTCTTTATTGAAAGTACACTACACTGGGTTTAGAAGAAATATAATGAACAACTGTGAAGACTTAAGTGAATCGCATGACTGACAAAGAAAGAATGAGAGCGAGAGCCATGGGCTCAGGCTATATATAGGGGGAGTCTAATCCAATGTTTGGGATTAAATGTTGACCTTTAACTATATAATTCCTTTATTGTGCTAAAATTACAATCTGCCTTGCTAGGCAATAAGTAATTAAGATATACGATCATTCATACCATATTTACATTTCATCATTCACTCGCTCATTCATTCAGGACATGATTGGAGAAACTGGCCATTGCCAGGACTCCCACTGTCACTTGATTATAGCAGGTCACGAGGCCACTGCCGTTTCAGTCTCCGAGGAGGATTATAGGGATGAGTGACGCAGTGCAGTGACTGTGCTACAGGATTAGGGTGGTTGGAAAGGCTACTGTGGAATTTCGTAAACTTGGAAGGGATGAGTTCTAGAATGTAGGGTATATTAAGGTCGTTATGAAGGGTTTTGTTGCTGACATAATAAGGGGCATTTACTATTGTTCTCAGGACTTTTGATTGAAAGGATTGGATACGCTTGATGTTCGACTTTTTTGCTGTCCCCCATAGCTCTATTCCGTAAGTCCAGATTGGTTTAAGTATAACTTTGTAGATTAGTAGTTTATTTTCTATTGAGAGATGGGATGTCCTTTGAAGTAGTCTGTATAGTTGTCCAAAGCGTCTGTTTAGTTCTTGTCTTTTTAGTCTCGTATGTGGGTTCCAGGTCAGTCGTTTATCGAGATGGAAGCCTAAATAACGTACTGTCTCGGATACAGGGAGAGGAATAGAATTAAAATAAACTAGTGGACAAGACTTGCGACAAAGGGTGAAGGTAATGTGGGAACATTTTGCTTCATTAACTTTGATCTGCCATTGGTTGCACCAATAATCGATCTCGTCAAGGTGTTTTTGAAGGTTATGGGATGCTATGTCGTGGTCTGGGTTAGATGACAAGACTGCAGTGTCATCTGCAAATGTGGCCAAGAAGGTATTGGGAGTAGAGGGGACATCAGCGGTGTATAGGTTGTAGAGGATGGGACCCAGGACACTGCCCTGTGGAACTCCTGCATTTATAGGATAGTAGTTTGAATATTCAAAACCACAGTGGACTTGGAAGAAGCGGTTTGAAAGGTAGGACTGTAGGATTAGGAAAAGGGTCTGTGGTAAATATCTTTTGAGCTTGTAGAGTAAACCTGCGTGCCAAACCCTGTCAAAAGCTTGAGCTATATCAAGAAAGGCAGCAGTGCAATACTGTTTGGTTTCAAGGGCTGAGGAGATGTGATTAACAACGCGAAGGCCTTGTTGAGCAGTGGAATGCCGTTGGCGGAAACCAAATTGGTGTGTAGGAAAAAGGTTTTTGGATTCAATAATTGGAAGTAGACGTTTTAGTAGAAGTTTCTCAAATATTTTTGAGAGGATAGGGAGTAGGCTTATTGGACGGTAAGGTGAGGCGTCATTGGGTGGTTTACCGGGTTTGGCGAATAGGACAATAATGGAATGTTTCCAGAGGAGTGGGAAGTGCGTCGTTCGGATAATGCAATTATATATATAGGTTAGGAAGATTATGGCTTTAGAAGGAAGTCGTTTGAGAATTTGAGGAGTAAGGAGATCATATCCAGGGGATTTTCGGTAAGGTAAGTTTTTCAAAAGGTATTTGACCTCAGAGGGATTAACGGCTTTTGGTGGAAAAGAGAGAGGAATAGGTGAAGTGAGGAAATCTTCCACAGTTGTGCTGTGAGTTTGGCTTTGATGAGAAAGGTTAGGTGTGAAAGTATGGGTAAGATGCAGAGCAAATTCTTCCGACCTATCCCCATCCGAAGCCGCCCAGGACCCATCATCACGACGGAGCGGATGTGAAACAGGTTGATACTTTAGGATTTTTTTGGTTACATTCCACTAGGAGTTATCCCTGGTAGACAGAGAGGAGAGGTAGGAATTGAAAGAATCGGAACGGAAGGATGCCAATCGCCGCTTTACCAATCGGCAGTACTGATTGTACGAGCGGTGATCGGCAGGATGCCGGGATCTTTGCCACACTGTTCTGGAGCGGCGTTTGGATAGGATTAGATCTTTGAGATGCTGAGGTAAACTATTATGATTATGAATTTTTGGGTGACGATGCCTCCCAAGCCGACTTCTGGACCAGAGTAGTGAAAGAATGCACTGCATCGTCTAGGTCTTGGGATGTTTTCAGGGATAATTTGAGGTTTACGGACTCTGTAAGAAGCTGACGGAAGTGGTCCCAATCGACTGGGCCCCTAATAAATGAAGGAGGAGATAGTTTGCGAATTGGTTTTAGGGAAATGGTTAATAATAAAGGGCTATGATCGGAGGAGAGGTCATCGAGGCGCTTGAGTGAATAGTTTAGTGTTCCTAAACTATTGTAGAAGAAGAAGTCTAGGAGATCTGGATTTCGGTTGGGATCTGATGGCCAATAGGTGGCTGTGTCAGGAGAGATCGTGGAGCAATGTTTCCGTGTGAGTGCAGACAGCAAAGCACGTCCGCGTGTATTCGTGGATCTTGACCCCCAGTGTTGGTGCTTTGCATTAAAGTCCCCACCCACAAGGAAACAATGTCCTATGGAGTCTAGAAAGGAGATGAATTGGGAATCGGAAATGGATTTATTGGGAGGGCAGTACACTGATGCTAGAGTAAGGGGGAAAGGGAAGGTGCTGATTGACACTGCAGTGGACTGAAGGAAATCATGTGCTACCAAAGGAACTATGTGATGAGAAATGGAATTATGAACAATGACAGCGGTACCTGCATGAGCTCTTCCATCTGGGTGATCAGTTCGGTAAGTATGGTACTGTCGAATCGTAAATGGTCGTTTGCTAGTAAGTCTTGTTTCAGTAATGAGAGCTACGTCGATGTTCTTGTCGTGGAGTAGTGCTGTCAGTTCGTTAGTGTGGGTGCGAATACCATTCGCATTCCAAAGGAGAATGGATAAGGAGTCGGAAGGATCCACTTATGGATTTTGTTTAACGGGGTAAGGTAGGAGACCAGATTTGTAAGTAGGGAAATGAGAGGAGTAATTAGGGTTCTGAACTCTGTAAGAAATGAGATTAAAAGGCTAGTGAGATCCGAAGAACTTGAAGGTGGAGGAATGTACGAGATGTGTGGCTGAGGATGGGATAGAGTTTGTGGGTTGACGGGATGAACGGAATGCTGGGAAAGGTGATCTTGTGTACAGGGGGTGGGTGGTGCCTGTGACTGCTCTCTGTTGCGAACGGCATCGGCGAAAGAGACAGTAGGCCTCAAGTTTCTTGCTGGGCCGCTTCTTGCTGCAAGTTTTTCGACTTCTGGCTGACGGCGTTGTTCGGTCCTCGACTTCAGCGTTCTGTATGCCTCGCAGCCCTTGTAGTTGGCCGGATGGCCTTGCTTGCAAAGTACCCATACCGCAGGCGATTTTAGGGGCTTTTTGCACAATTCGCTTTTGTGCTGCCCACTACACTTTACACATCTGGGAGGGTGGTGGCAGTAAGATTTCGTGTGCCCATATGCCTGACAATTATGGCACTGGACGATGTCTCGTTTGGGGAACGGTTTTTTAACCTGTACCCTAAGATAGTAACGTATTTATTGCAACAGGTGGAATTGCCAATAGAAAAATTACTACTTTAAAAGTACTATTTTGTTATTCATCGCCGCGTTGTGATATGAGTGAAGGTGTCTCCGAAGAAATTTGTTCGGTGGAAGATAAAGGGGGGGGGGTGACATCAAAATTCAGCAGCGTATCAAACGCTTTAATTCTTGGAATACCATTCTTTTATTGATGGTGATGAATTACTCCGCAGTGTTCACGATTCGCAAGTGACCCAACTAGGAAAAGCTGTTACAATAGGACCAATGCTACGATTTTTTAATTTTTAAAGTAAACCAAATTTGTGCACGAGAACGTTTATGACAGCACTGCATGATACGTTTTTGTGATGTACATTTAGTATTGAGTATTTCATTTTTATGATAAGATGGCCGAACAACAGACAAGTGTAGTAGCATCTCGAGATCTCATCAATAGCCTAGTTTCTGCACATAAACTTTTATTGATTTTACCTACATATGTATGTATATGTATAATGTTCATTTTGAATACATTAGTGTACGCAATGAGAGACTAAAAAGCTATCGCATGTATTAAAATGACAGAAGATAGATTGTAAAAGCCCTCAGCAAAATACGGAAGATGGAAGAAAAGAATACAGATCAAAAGAGTGTTAGAAACAATTTGCAAAAAACAAAACATGGTACAACATCCTCCAGTAAGAATAAAACATAACAATACTACGAAATTCTCGTCGAAAAAAAAATGTATATTCCTAAATGAAAAAATAAAATACTTAATATAAAGGATGTCGTAGTTTTATAATGGATTAATTCATCCCAAAAACAAAGAATACCATATAAGAATAATAAAGAAAGAAGTAATTTTTTGGGAAACAAATAATAAAAAAAAATTGTCATTAAGTAAGAAGCAACTAATTAATGCATTCGCCAAAACAGGGAAATACAATTAAATGATATAAGCTTAATTTTACAACTTCAGCCCTAATAATTAGGGAAATGTCAGACGGGAAGGAAACTAACTGTTGTTCACGGAACTCAGAAACTGGGAACTTCCGCATCAAGTATGTTACGTACTTAAATTAGTCACTGTTGAAAATCTCCATTTATTTATCCTCTAAGGGATGGTATTTGAATGTAATACGTATTGTAATTTGGTTATTTCAAATTGAAGTATAGAATTTTTATAATAAATAATAAGTGAGAAGAATACAAATGGTAGATCTAATAAAGTTCTGTTTGAAAAAATATAAATCTGCTTCGTTAGATTGGTCTTTGGGGCTCCGCAGCGTACACATATCTCCCTCGTCACATGTCTTCCCTTATTTTCGTGCCCAGTATTTCCTTGCCCCATTCCTTTTCCAAAATATCCATTCTCATCACTGCTTATATTATACATACAATATTATACTGTTCAAATGCTCAGCCTACTCCCGGAACACAAGATCCTGTCAAGACCTTTATGTTCCTGCTCAGAACACGGCAGCATATGTAACTTTTAACCACAATAAAAATTTTATTATATTTATGCACTCCTCCAAATTCATAAAAATGCAGAAAGAGGAGAAATATATAATCCAATTATTTTATTATTTTTGTACATTGTATTATTTTGTTTTGAGGTTTTGAAATAAAAAAAAAAAAAAGGTAGCATATTCTCATTTTTTTCTCGCTCACTTCACTGCTCTCTGAAATTCTCTGCCTCTTAATATCCGTCCTCCAACAGACGCTTGTTAGTTTGGGAATGATTTAGTTATAATATATTTTCATGGTTGTATTTTTTTTCAATATTCGAAATTTAGGTGGTATGCACTTGCCCCACCCTTTTTTTCTTTCGCAACATCTTAACAGTATCCATTATATAGGTTTTTTATATATTGTTTTTTGTTGTTGTTATGTCGATCCATCCACGTATGATTTTATTTGTATGCAGTTAAATAATTTTGTTATTATTATTATTATTTTTTCTTACAGAAGCTCACACTTTATTTTACATTTTTTTTAACATGTTTTATTGTTTATAATGTAATATTTATTTTTATTTGCCATATATAAAACTGTTATCTGAAGACTATTATTATTTATAGGGGGCATTTTACCGGGATAATTTTTTTGTATTCTGTTCTGGATTACATGTTATACACAAGATGTATATCTTGTGAAAAGTATGTTTCCCGTCTGCTGAGCCCAGCCTTAGATAATGTGGTAATAATAGGATATAAACTACAATGGTTTTAAATATCATCTTTTTTCAATTTTCAAGGAGTTTCAATAGTTTCCATCAGTCGTCATCAGGCGCTAAAGAGCACTACCACAAAGTTTGGAGAACTCTAAGGGTTGTACCAGGTGGTTTGAAAGCTATGAGGTGCCTAATGACAGATGTGTGCCTGTTAAAGGCGCTTGCCAATTAAAGAAAAGCTTATGAAGAGAAATAAACCTTGAAGTTATTTCAAATCTAAAACACACCATCTCCTCTGATGTAACACATAATTACATAGATAGTAAATACACGCTAAACAATACATTCAAAACGGTAACAAACCAAATAATTATCAGTACGTGATAAAGTTGATTTATGTCATTAGCATTCTGGGATATTTTTCCATTTCTATAACACTATTATAAACAGCCTTCCATTATAATAATATAATATATACCTCAAATAAGGTATTACTCCTCAAATTCTCAAAAACTCCCTCCTAAAGCCATAATCTTCGTAACCTACATTTATAATAGCATTATCCGAAAGACGCACTTTCCTCTTCTCTGGAAACATTCCATTATTGTACTATTCGCCAAACCCGGTAAACCACCCAATGAAGCCTCATCTTACCGTCCAATTAGCCTACTCCCTATCTTATCAAAAATATTTGAAGAACTCCTATTAAAACGTCTACTTCCAATTGTTGAATTCAAAACCCTTTTTCCTACACACCAGTTTGGTGTGTCCATCAACGAGATTACGCTGCTCAACAAGGCCTTCGCGTTGTTGATCACATCTCCTCAGCCCTTGTAAACAAACAGTATTGCACTGCTCCCCTCCTTGATATAGCTCAAGCTTTTGACAGGGTTTGGCACGCAGGTTTGCTTTACAAGCTCAAAAGACATTTACCACAGACCCTTTCCCTAATCCTACAGTCCTACCTTTCAAACCGCTTCTTCCAAGTCCGCTGTGGTTTAGATTATTCTACCTACTATCCCATAAAAGAAGGAGTTCCAGAGGGCTGTGTCCTGGGTCCCATCTTTTATCACCTATTCACCGCTGATTTCCCCTCTACCCCCAATACCTTCTTGGCCACAATTGCAGATGTCACTGTAATCTTGTCATCCCACCTAGATTCCAATTTAGCATCCCATAACCGTCAAAAACACCTTGATGAGATCGAACATTGATGCAACCCATGGCGGATCAAAGGTAATGGTTCAAAATGTTCCCACATTACCTTCACCCTCTTCCGCAAGTCTTGTCCACTAGTTTATTTTAATTATATTCCTCTTCCTGTTTCCGAGACAGTTGGTACTTAGGCTTCCATCTCGACAAACGACTTACCTGGAATCCACATGCGAGGCTAAAAAGACAAGAACCAAACAGACGCTTTGGACAACGGACTACTTCAAGGTGCATCCCATCTCTCAATAGAAAATAAATTACTAATCTATAGAATCACACGTAGGCCAAACTGGACATACGGAATGGAGCTATGCGGGACAGTTTTACAGTTTAGGACCTGAGCTGGAAAAGATGGTGGAAAGCCCTTTTAACCTGGAAGGTTTATTCCCCCAACCGCTGGCAGCTTTATTTCAGTTTGGCACTCCTGAAGGTAAAACTCGCTGCCGGAACCATACTACCATACTCAAACTACAGCCCCTACATAAAAAAGAGCAGTTGGTTCACAGCTTGGTATAGTTTGTTTTAATTGATGGAAGTTCATTATTTAGATTCGATTAAAAAAAAACAAAAACATTTTCGCCTCGTAAAATTTTGAAAACCACTACATTTTAATGAAATGTAAATTTTTTCAGCTGGGGAAATCCTTTATTATCTAGTCTATATGAAACTCAACTTAAGTTAGTTACATGCAATTTTACATGTCAATTAGTTTTCATGTAGCTTTATCATTATCAGTGGTTAAAGAAATTTAAGTCAGTTTTAAAACATTTTCAAACTTTTGCGGCATGGGATACTCAAGCCTCCCAACCCCAACTCTCTACACCACCCAATTATGGAATGCAATCGTCAGTCGGTGGCCTGGCCCCGATAACGCTTAACTAGCTGAGACGAGACATATTCATCAATGACCCAGGGCTTGTTTTGCAAACAATAAACTGATTCCTGCTGACTGGTTGGCACCGATGACGACCGCCCGGGTGAGGCAATCTTCACCTATTTCCCCACGCTAGCTGAGAAGGCATGATCCATTTCCCTCTCCATATATACCTTTCCAAAATTCTACTCCCTCTCACTCAGTCCGACTCACCTCACGCAGTAACACTCTCTTTTCCCGACTAGACGTAAGAGAGTAGTTAGTGAAACCGTTACCTCGTTGTTCTTGTGAATAATAGATTCACTTGAGGATCTATAATTATATATAATTATCTTTAAATTTAAAGGGGCTATGAAAGAAAAAAAAAAAACTTGTGAATAAACTCTTCTTGTAAAAAGTCTATCTGTGTAAAACTTCTTTAACTAGCGCTCGAGTAGGTGCCCCGGCAGCGTAGCGTAACATCGGTAGAATCTCCCCAATCCACGATCCCCCGCACTTGGCTAGGCAAGACCCGAGACATCCTCTACTCGTTCCAGGAGAAGCCCGACGAAATATTTATTAGACTTCAGGATAGAGGCTGGTATATTTTGATATAAATACTCCGAGGTATACTGAACAAAACAATTGTTAAAGGAAGACCAGGACTTCAAGAAGGAGGATGACAACGTTGTAATTGGTAATTATAAATAACTAACACTTTTTTTGTACACATTTTGACTTATGACTGAGAGGAGCATACTAAGGGAAGCCATACTTAACATACCGACTATACAACCACCAATACAAGAAATACAAAATTCTTTACTCGAACACAACTTAAAAACATTCAAAATGAACCAACATATAATCAAAGCCACCGATTTCCAAAAAATCCGGAATTCAACGGAAATCCTAGTGACTTAGTTACATTTCTAAACCAATTATTATATGTTACCTCTACCTTAGGAGCATTGACAACCCACTTAGGGAATGTAATTTAAGACAGTTACTTAGTTACACAAAGTCAAAAAAATTAACAGAACAAGCAAAATTTTGCGGAAAACTAAACTACGACACTATCGAAGTATTCATAGCCGAATTAAAAAAATACTTTCGGGACAAAAAAACTATAGAACGATCAATTACAGAAATATTAGAAATGACAATACACAAAAGTGAACATCCACTAACATTTAAGAATAGACTAATTACACTACGAGAAGAACTAGAAGGAAGAATCATTACAGACGACTCAAAAGACCAAATACAAAAAACATATGAAATGAACTACCCTGTGGTTGAAATTTAGGGCAAGTTGGTGCAGCTGATTTTCATCAAGCTGTTAATGTTTTGAGTTTGCCCGTATGAAGTTAATTATTTTTATTGCCGTTCGCATTTTATTCTGGAGACTGGGACTCAGTATGCAACACAGCACACTTTTATGATAGATTCCAGTGGTAGGATATAAAATTTTGATTTCATTTTAAATCACTGCTGAATCGCCGAACCAAGCATTCTAGGTACCCTATCTGTTATCAGCGATAACAATTTTTATGTCCAATCCAGCTTAATTAAAATATTCAGTGTCGGGTCGTCACGAGGGGGGTGCCTCGCTACCCTAGCCCTGGTGACGAAGTAAGGGCTAATTAGGCTTATGACCTCGACAATCGTTTCGTGACGGTCTTACTATCTGACTCCATATTTGATAGGTATGTAATGCCCCGACAATGCACTATGTTCAGGAGAAGAGATATAGGGTAGGTAGTTTGTGTGGTCTTGGAATAACCACGAATTCACACTCAGTAACTAAGGGTAGGCGAAATCCGTCTGGATCCCAAAGGCGAGTGTGAACCGGAGGGAGGCAGATTGGATTGCCTCGGGAGACACTGCTAAGTAAATTTCGCAACCGTTGTCCGCGAGGGAGAGGTCTCTCCCAAGGAGCTGCTAGTTTTAGCGAGGCAAAGGCAGAGAATCCCACTAGGAGAGTGTGGGGTCTGACAAGGCCGGACTAAAACATAGCGAGGTTAGGAAGAGATGCAGAGGTAGTTGAATGAGAAGTCCATGGTTCTGAGTAGAGCCGCAGGCGCCTGTGCAGAAGTGAAGGTCCCAGTTGCTTTCTGTCTGAGCTCTGACTCAGGGGCTCTCGGATAACTCCCCTCTACGACTGACCCCCCACTCTCCGACTGGCGTCATAAGCTTAATTTAATAAACATATGGAAAAAATGATAGATATGATATGATCTTATCGAGAAGAGAGTGACTTAAAATTATTTGTAATCAAGAGGTGGCCACAACACCCGCAGTTCGCTTTCTTGAACATCACCGCAGCCACAAGTCACCAGTAGCTAGTCGTCGGGAGAATGAATTACAGCCCGAGATTTATTATTAATTTATTAATTACTGCCCCTATTTATAGTTAGTGGTGGCTTGTTAGGCCCAATCATCTGAGTTATTGTATCCAATGAGACCCCAGTATGCAGTGGGACTTTGTCACCGGCAGCCGTAGACCTGGCCTGGTAGGGGCGTTTTACTACCTGATGTGGGTAGTGGGTTCCCAGCTCTTAACTTAATTGACATGCAGCTGCCACTTGTTTATTGTTTACAACATTTACAATGACTTATTTGAATTTGTTTTAAATTAATTTACAATATATATACAATAGAGTATAGGGTGATTTATCTTATGTAGTCAGCGGTCGCTACACTCTGCTACAGCGTTGCACAAATACTCTCCTGTCGTATTTCCTGTCTGGCAAAGCAGTCGATAGTTCTTCAAAAACTGTTCACAGGTTCAGTCCAAAAATAATCCAAAATGCTTTATCTGTAATTTCGCAAGATTCCCTAAAGCCTAAGCATAGCAATTCTTGGCAGATCAAGTTTTTTTTAAAGTTGTATCGTTTTCGCTTGCCAAACGTTGTGTATTCCTTGTGCCTGAAGAAGCAGATAATGAAATAGGTCGAATAATGTCAACGATTGCTTTTCAAATAACGCATTTCCAGCACCCATCATGAACTCATTTACAATACCTGCATCACATGTTTACATAATTGGCTAGAGTCCGAGAAATATTCAAAGAAAACTCCACTGAACACGTTTCTTGCTTACTCATAGATCGGTTCATGATGGTGTAATCTAATTTAAAAATAAACTGTGAGTTTTACTTTCTCAGAGGTTACTTGCAATCAGGGAAGAAGTTACCCAGGTCAGATAACTTCCGCAATCAAAGCCTGTATGGTACGCGTTTGCCATTGAAACATCCACAATTTTGTCACGGTCCGCCAAAAACTTGCCTGTGGTTCACCATTCGGTGACCATTTTTCTAAAGGAAACGTTTATTGGTAGGGTTTACAAGTTTAAAAGACAATAATTACAAAACGTTTGCACACTTAATGCTCAGGTCATTTTTATTATAGTTCCTTAAAAACAGTGATTATTTCAATTATAGATTCTCAGTAGAATTAATTTACATATGATTTTTATATTTCCTGTAGCGTTGCTACATTATATGAAATCGATTGTTGCAACTAAACTTGAAACATTCAAAAAGGTTATCTTATTTTGAAATTAACCTAGCTCTCGTTCTGTCAAAACTGAATACATAGTTTCTGAACAACAAGAGACGCTATCCATCTTCCATTGTGGCAAGAACTCAAATGTGGTAAAGTTTTGATATTTTAGTCAGTGGCGCTTTGTTCCCTTGAAGACAGGTGAGTGCTTTTAATTATTACAAGTGAGGCTCTCCCCCTTAACTGGGACGTGCGTCGCACGGACCTTTGTAGGGTATGGCAAGCAGTAGGGACCCCAAAGGCGATGACTTTCATCATCCAAAGAGAGTATGCCGAAAGCGTACTCTACCACAAGCCCCCGGAGTAAGTACCTCCAATTCCTTCACCCCCCTAAACTCAAAAGCTCAGTCCGAGGCCAGCACATCCGCCGCCCCTGTTGCCCCCAAATCACCACCCCCCCTAATATTAGGGCGGATTAACAGCTACGACCTCACGAGGTTACTAGCTGATAATAACGTCAAGAACTTTAAAATAGTACAGACACAGCAGAATACAAAGGTGCTCTGCCACAGCGTGCATGACCAACAGCAAACAATTGCTGCAATTAGGGAATCAAAAATCCCCTTTCATACGTTCGCCCCCCGTGGTACTAAGCCCAACAAGAAGTACTTGCTACACGGTTTCGATCTCTCTCACCCGATTGAGGAGATAAAAGCCCACATCAATAGCGTGGGTAGCAATATAATCGATGTATATCGATTGAGGCGATCTGACCAAAATGGCGGGAAGACGGAGATCGAGCCGATTCTCGTAATCGGCGACCATACTCTCAAGGCGGAGAACTTAAAGCAACTCCGTCATATAAATAATGTGCTCTTTAGAGTGAGCACCTTTCATGACAAAAGAGGCATTCCGATGTGCCTTAACTGTCAGGAATACGGCCATACAAGACGGTACTGCTTCAAGCAGGCCAAGTGCGTGAGGTGCAGCCAACCTCACGACATAAAAGACTGCCCCAGGGACGCTTCAATTCCTCTCAAATGCGCCAATTGCGGGGGAAATCATGTCGCGTCGTACCGACAGTGCCCGTACAGGATTAAACTCCTAGAGACCGCAGAAATCAAGAAACAGGCACAGAATTTCACAGCCGGGCCGAGAAAAGCTACATTTATGACTGCCCCCCCACCACCACGACAGACTGCCTCCTATGCGCAGATGGCATCAGGTAACACCAGGGCTCCGGAAGTAGCACTCCCAGCTCCTCTACCTCAACCCGCTAACAACAATGATGCTATGATGAGTATGATGAGCGCTATGCTCACTACCATGAACAATCTCGCCGCACTGGTAGAGCGGCTATTAACACAGTCTGACCGGGTATCCAAATGATGGGTCATAGTATATTAAATTACAACGTTTGCGGCCTTCGGCCCAAACAAGCTGACGTAGAGACACTTCTACGGTGCCATTCACCAGACGTCGCTGTCCTAACAGACACCCGACTGAAGAAGATTCATTTCTGCCGATTCGCGGGATATACCGCCTACCGCCACGACACTGAGACCGTCTCTGGAGGAGTAGCAGTGTTAGTGAGGAACGGAGTCCCC
Organism: Acanthosoma haemorrhoidale; assembly: GCA_930367205.1. Lineage (NCBI taxonomy): Eukaryota > Metazoa > Arthropoda > Insecta > Hemiptera > Acanthosomatidae > Acanthosoma > Acanthosoma haemorrhoidale. The sequence continues at coordinate 78,690,265 of OV884015.1, read as the reverse complement.
TGTAGAAGACTACCCCCACCCGTGACCCTAGGCCCCTCCCACTACATCGTAACGCTCCAATTACGGCTCACAAAAAATATGATAGTGTCAGGAGTCTACAGAAGACCGAGAGCCAATTGCGACTCGGACAAGCTCCTGCTCACTACGATAGCTCATGACCGAAGGCACGTCATCGTGGGTGACCTAAATGCGAACCACAGTTGGTGGAGCAGTACGAGGGCTAACGCCCTCGGCCGTTACATCACAAAGACACCATTTACGGTCATCCACCCAGGATTGCCGACCTTCCGTCATTTCGCTAACCCAGACAGAACCTCCACGCCAGACCTGCTCCTGACACAACAGCCACACCGGGTCACCGGATGCTCGGCCTTAGATTTCACCACCTCCGACCATCGGCCTGTTCTCTATGAACTAGAAGGCGACATGCCAGAGCCACCTGCTTCTAGGTACAGGTACGATGAGGCCAAATGGGACCTCTACAAGCATCTCATCAAGACCGAGTTGCCCACAATCACGCCCCTGAGACACACTTGGGACATAGATTACGCTATCTATCAGCTACAGGACGTCATCGATCGAGCTGCCGATGCATCGATCCCGAAATTTTCTCCGAAGCCCCCTTCTCTGAGAAAACCTCCGGATCACATCCTACAACTGATTAGACAGCGTAATAACATCAAGAACAGGTGGTTTAGGACCAAAAACAGGGACTTAAAACCGGTTTTAAATGCTCTCACAAACCAAGTTAAGTCCCTGATGGCCCAGTGGAAAAATTTGATTTGGGAAGATCGCCTCACCAGTCTCCACGGTGACCACAAGCAATTGTGGAAGCTTGTGAAGACCTGCAGGTCCAAAAAGAACGGTGTAAGGCTGGCCGTGAACGGGCAGTTCATTCCCACCACCGAACAAGCGGACATCTTGGCGGCCTATTATGAGGAAGTCAGTCGTGGCCAGGGACAGCCAATAGGAGCCCTCGACCACCCCTCCCCCACCCTCCCTACCACTACCGAAATCTACACCTCACACCGGCAATGCGCTGCATTCATTCGAAGAACGACCGGCAAGAAGGCCCCAGGTCAGGATTCCATCCAGAACATCCTACTCAAGCAGCTGCCGAGGAAAGGAATCTCATTCATAACGAACGTGTTGAACTCCTGCTTCAGGCTGCACTATTTCCCCCAGAACTGGAAGCACGCTGTAGTGGTCCCCCTTCTGAAACCAGCAAAAAGCGGTTATGAGCCATCTCATTACCGCCCCATCAGTCTGCTGACTCAACTCTCGAAGCTGTTTGAGAGAATCATCCACGTACATCTCTCCGGGCACTGCGAGTCACAAGAAGTCATCCCACCAGAGCAGACTGGTTTCAGCACAGGCTTAAGCGCGAACAACAACCTGGTGAGATTGCAACACCACGTCGCATCGAACGTCCGGAGCAACAGAGCTACCGCTATGATTTCTCTGGACTGTTCGAAAGCTTTCGACTCTGTGGACCACTACATCCTACTTCAACGTCTGAGGGAATACGAATTCTCGGATCAGCTGCAGAACCTGATAAGATCCTACCTTACAGGCAGAACTTTTTCGGTTCGTATAGGCACTACGTTTACGACCCGAAGAAACTACACTGCCGGTGTCCCCCAAGGATCGGTGCTAGGCCCTCTGCTGTTCAACATTTACACCGCCCACATCGTAGGAGCCTCGTACCCCAACTGCGAGGTATCCGCGTATGCAGACGATATAGGTGTTTACAGCACTAGCATCAATCCCTCCAGAGCCCTGAAATTCGCTGAGAGCGCTAGTCAACGGATCTCCGAGAAACTCGATGCCGTCCACATTCAAGTCAACCCGGCCAAGACGCAAGGAATTATATTCAGTTACAAATCCGGAAAAAAGAAGCTCCCGAAATCCTTCGTCTTAGGCGGCAAAGAGTGCCCTGTAAGCAACAAGCTGTGCTACCTCGGGATTACCCTCGGTAGGCACTTGTCGTTCACAACTCATCTCGGCAAGAAATTAAAGAGTGTTAGGAAGAAATTCTTCAGCCTCGGACACCTACTTCACAGCCCGGCTTTATCGGTACGCCTCAAGCTGCTGATATACCAGAGCGTCCTAAGACCTGCTTTGATGTATGGGACCCCTCTCTTCAAGTATCTGACTCCTAACACTCTCCAAACGCTCCAGCAATTTCAGAACAGAGTTCTCCGCACCTCCCTCAAACATACCCCGTTCGACCGAATGAAGGCAGACGAGATGCATAAAAAATTTGAAGTGCTCACCATTCAAGATTTTATCAAGAGAAGGCACATCAAATTTTTTGACTCACTCAGACATAGCCACAACCCACTATTCTCCGACCTTCAACCACCACCAATGCCCGTCAGATGGAAGCACTGCTGGACCGCCGAAGCCTGGAGGATGATCGACGTCATTGAACCCGATGACTGAACGAACTACACCCAGCCGAGATATCGAGGCCGATCTCCCGGCCGACTCAACCGAAGCTACAAGACCCCATCTACCTGTTTAAGCAGGGTAGACCTTCCGGCCGAGTGGCCGACTTATTTCAGCCCCCTGCCGGGGCGGGCCAGGCTTGACCTGGCCGACAACAAACCATTGCCTAGGTACCCCTAGGCTCCACCCTCGGTAGACTCTCACTACCTTCCCGAATCCACCCGCCTCCTTCAGGCATTCCACACCCTATATCCTTCTCATACACCCTTCAAATGGGGGACTCCCCTTAGTGAAAGGCACTCATTAGCCCAAAATAATTTTCCCACATCCTAATTTATAAGTTTGAGAGCTAAGAAAAAAAAAAAAAAAAAAAAATACATTATATACAGGTTGAATGAAGTGAAACGTTATACTAAGATGCTACCTTCCAACATTTGTTTAGTTTTTTCACACTTTATTCGTGACTTTTTGACTCAAGATTCCATTCATACGAATGGATTATCAATCCATCAATTCAGTACTGTATGGCCGAGCCTCATACAGACCGATCTCTTAAGAAGTAAAACCTCAAGAGGAGCCAGCAAACTAATACGGGTCTCTGTAGTTAAAAGCCAGGCATTTCACAGAAACATCCTCACTCAAATATTCGATGGGTCATATTACTTATCGTCCGACCAAGAATAGTAGAGACCAGGGTAGCACACATGTTCGGCGAACAAGTAGTACACAGTTGCCAGCTCACTCACACACTGCCTATTCAGAAAACATACGTGCCCAGAATATGTGAATATGCCTTACTCTCTTAGCTGATTGATTAGAGGGTAGGAATAGGATCTGCCGGATGTCGTGTAGTATCAGAGCAGTGGTACAAGGTTATACCAAAGGTTTCTATTGATCATTGTTGTTACAGTTCATGAAACATATATTACCTGTGGTATATTACGTCTGGAAACAAAATTTCTTCCTAGCTTTCCACATCTTGTCATGACTAAATGATGTATTCTTCTTTCAATTCAATTGCCAATGTAGGGCTTCACCCTGAGTTTACTGGTTTAAATTTTCAATGATCCTTACCAACTGGTTTTTGTCCACACCAAGTCTGAATGGTCATATTCAGTTATATGTTCGAAATAGTTTTTGTTGCTAAGAAACATACAAAAAACATTCTATTGGAACAGATAGTGTACAAAATGGTTATAACTTACTTCTATATGAAGCTCTTCAAGGCCGGGGATGGGGAAAATCTTGATAGAAGGCGTCTCCCGTGGTATATACCTGAAGATTTCACGGCCACCTTTGTACCATTTAACGGAGTAGAGTGCGTCTCCCTCGAGGTCGAAGAAGCACAAGAGCACTGCGGTCTCACCTTCTTTCACCGCCAGCGGGACGTGAACCCGGACGTGCCTTAAGCCCATCACACCTGAAACATATAAGTCAAATATAACTTCTTTGAACAACGTTGTAAATTAAAAACCATGTATGTAAAACGAGATGTCGCATTATCACGTATTTTAAAGTTAGGAATCTGAAAGATCTCAAAACTGAATCTACTAGGATCATCTTAAAAATATATTATCGCAAATGGATAATATAGGTCGCCATCAATTTAAATTATAGGTCGTCTAGCCATATAAATACTCAAGACTAATAAACTTAAAATGGGATACTAGTGGATAATTCGAACTTGAGAAAATCAATTTTATTAGTTTTATTTCCAATTATCCGCTAGTCAGTGAATTCGGGAGTGAAAGGGGAAGGGATTTGTTGTTAAGTGCTGTATTTATTGTACATTTTTTATGTTTTTATACATATTAATTATAGATTAATTACATGGTCTACGTCAGTTATAAAAGGAAGTGTACCCACTCTAGTTGACTTACAATGGGTATGTTTTTTAGCCATACTCGTTAGTAATAACCATAGATTTTTTCCATAAAACATTATAGTTTATGTAGTATAAGTTGTTTTTGATAAATTTTCTGGGCTAAGGCTAAGGAAACATATTAGGCTAAATAAAGCAAATTCTCAAATGTATTGTTATTATTGCTATTATTACAACAGATTGCGCGCGGAGATTGAATTGAAAATGTTTTTTTAAATATTTTATAAAAATAACTCCACGCAATGATGTACTTTAGTGGGATATTCGGACTGCTAAACCTCTAAGGGCGCACTCCATATTTTAATCCTTTTCCGTCTCTGACTCTGATAAAGGGGAGTGGTAGTTTAAAAGGCCAAGGAAAATTATTTTTCCAATAGTTGGTGATGGTAATTTTATTTATATTTGTGCTATTAATAGATATTTTTTTCGTACATGACTCCGATCGATTTGAGTGTCATGTTTCGCTAGCCAAGAAGAATTGCTTGCAGAACTCTGAACTTTCGACGTGGCTATTAGAAAGATTCGTACTAATCCGTTTTTTTGTTTCTTTTCCTATTCCTACTGTTCCTTTAAGAAGCCTAACCATTACAAGAAAGAAGTCATCCAAATTCAGGTGAGTTGTCAATTTTTTGGGGTTTTGATTGTTGATAACCGATAGACAGAAATCATGAATATATTTTTGGGTTTTGATGGTTGAAAAACGATATTCTAGAATTGAATGGTTTCCTTTTTATTGAATTTTATATTCGAAAAAAACTAAAACCTAATTGTATTTCACTTGCTTCAATAGTACCTTTCTTTGTAGTAAAGAGTTTATATAATATTCATTTAAAATGATTTATAAAATATCCTCTCTATGATTCATAAAATATTTTGGCGTGCCTTACGGTTAGTTATTCACTAACTAAGAGTTTCGATAGAACCACCTCTGTTTGTTATTAGTCTGTCCAGTGTTGAGTTCAGTTTCATTTCCTTGAATTAGTGGAATCTAGTGCCTCTTACTATTTAATACTTATGGGTAGGTTTATTTTTGGTATAAAATAGTATGTTACCAACATTTTTTTTTAGCCTGTGAGCAATGCCTACCTCTTGATTGTCTTGGTGGAGAGGGGGAAAATCTTTGTTATGATATGATGATGTTTGCTGTACAAATTGTTGAGTCAAACCCAGATTATATATCAGGTCAAATGAATGTCAGTGTGCCTGTAGAATAATATTTGTCTTCAATAATTGTTAATATTTAAACTTTTTTTTCGAATATGTTCCTTTTATGTTCAGGAGGATTTATTAGTGGAGTAAGACTCAGTTTAGGGAAAACTTAAATAATAACTGCTGTTTCAACTAATGCCTATTTCCTGGGCCACGCTGAATAATTCGATATGTATATCGAAAATATGCATAGCTGAATAATTCAGAACCAAGAGAAAAGTAAAGTAACATAATTTAAAACCAGCAACTCTACCAATGAATAACTGAATACTATTTTCATAGTTTGGAATTTCGTGGTAGTATTAACAATTTGTTTTTCTCTTGAGAACAAAGAAAATATATATTTTTATTAACAAGCTGTAGTTAATTAATGTAGTTCTTTAAAAAGTTGAATAGGGTTAATGACATCTCTATTAAATTTTATCTCTATTTTATGCCAGGCTATTTACCAAGTTTTTGTAAATATGATTTTAAAATAAAAATTCAGGATGTGGCTTTCTAGGAACACAAAATAATATAAAACTAAAATAGATATTCAAATAGCATTGCAGTTTCGTCCTGTGTTTTGTAAGTGGATGTTACATATATATGCTGTATCACCTCATCGAAGTTGTTTTGACATGGTTAATTTGCTGATTGGAGTGGCTTTATCATTACAAAAAAAATCATTTTGAAAATTCATTCTCTCTTGTCGTAGAGTTCTGATAAAACTACTCCACGGGGAAATAATGGAAGAAAGACCCAGCTAGGAAATGAAAAACAAAATGGACTCTTGTGTGGTGGGCACACAATTCAGGATTTCATTAAGACATCGAAAATGATTTCTATGAGTTTTTTTAATTATAGCCAAAATATTATTCTAAAATTCTAGAACACATACTTCTTGGTGAGGTTCAAAATTTGACCTGAATTTATATATGCGACAGGAAAATATTCATTTATTGCACACAATATGTAAATAACCCTTCAATATTTATTATGTTGATGGATTTGTTTTGCCAGTATCACGGGGTCAAATATAACTGCTTCGTTAAAATTTTTGTTTAAGTAATTTGAAAATCAAATGGGCTATTCCGGTAATGTAAAATTGCATGTAACTAACGTAAGTTGGATTTCATATAGACTAGATAAAAAGGCTGAAAACATTCACATTTCATTCAAATCTAGCGGTTTTCAAAATTTTACGAGGCGAAAATGTTTTTTTTGTTTAATTGAATCTAAATAATGAACTTCATATTGACAACCCAATTAGTGGTGAACAAATAACGAACTGTCCCATCCAAAAAAAAAAAAGTTCCATCAATTAAAACAGACAATACCGAGCTGTGAACGAACTGCTATTTTTTATGTAGGGGTTGTAGTTTGCGGGTAGTATGGTTCCGGCAGCGAGTTTTACCTTCAGGAGTGTCACACTGAAATGAAGCTGCCAGCGGTTGTGGGAATAAACCTTCCAGGTTAAAAGGTCTTTCCACCATCTTTTCCAGCTCGGGTCCTAAACTTTAAAACATTGTTAACAGAAAAGAAAAGAGCATCTGACATAAAAAAAGGAATGAAAAATATCTAAGCTCTTATCAAGAACAGAAACATGTCTATTAATGAAATTTATCGATGAATTTTATTTAAATTCCTTTATCACTGATAAGGATAAGGATAGCTATATTAAAACTAGTTGACATGAGGTTTTATAAATTTAGATTTTATCAAAATGTATAAGAATAAGATAGAAGATAGATCATACTATAAGCAACAGTGATGCTTATTATAAATTACCGTCCCATCTTATGATCCTGTTACAACCGCAGTCTCTCTGACAGCTTCATTTCTCGTTGTGGGTTCGTTGCCAGTGTGATGGATGATAGTTTATTTGGAAGATAGTAATGCTACATTGGAATTTAGTGTAACATTTTTGTACGGGGATATATTTTTTCTTGTGGGCCAGGAAAATTATTTTAGGTACGTAACTCAGTGAAGTTTGGATATTTGATTTTTTTGAAGTCTAAAATTTCCACAAATTAGAAACTTTTCAAAAATACCTTCACACTTTGTTACATTTGTCCGTTAATGTGTTTCAGAATGGTTTAGAATATGCTCGGAACTGTACCAATAATTGAATATAATTAATAATTGATTGACTGGCAATCGAGTTTAACATCTGATATTTGACCAGCTCTCAGCCTATGGTAATAGGGAGAGGTAACACGGATACCTACATTACTATACACAAACAACACTATAAATTTTTTCCAATAAATTTTATTGTGATAACATTACAATCTGTCTTATCGGGCAATAAGTAATGATGAAAATTGGTCATCACCTCCTTTGCATGAGAAAAAGTGGATTCTTGGGAAGTCCCCATGCTCCTCCGTCAGGCACGTCACGGGACACGAGCCAGTGGAGGCTGACCAAGAGCGTGAGAGCATAATACGCTCAGGAAATGATGGGAGAAACTGGCCAATGCCAGGACAGTTCATGAGGCCACTGCCACTTTAGTCTCCGATCAGGATTATAGGGATGAGTGGCGCAGTGTAATCACTGTGCTAGGGGATTAGGGTGGTTGGATAGGTTACTATGGAATTTCATGAACTTAAAAGGGGGGGGGAGTTCAAGAATGTAGGGTATACTTAGAAGTTATGAAGGGTTTTGTAGCTGACGTAAAAGGGAACATTATGTCGTAGATTGGCTTAGATATAACTTTATAGATTAATAGTTTATTTTCTATTGAGAGATGGGATGTCCTTTGAAGTAGTCTGTACAGTTGTCCAAATCGTCGTTCTAGTTCTTCTCTTTTTAGCCCCCTATAAATTTAACTCCACATAACATCCATTTAATTTTAAATGTGTTTTCTGATTAATTCTAGGTATGGAGAATGAAAGTGGTGTTAGGCAATGATGCAAGAATTACCTTCACCATAGCATCAAATAAAATAGCTCCAGTTAGTAATTACCTATACCTTTCATCAACATTTGCCATCGTTACTACAACTTTGGATTTGAATGCAACCGAACTTATCAAATGTTTTATAAAAAAAAAAAAAATAAACTATTTACGACAACAAATTAGGCGAAAAAAGATACGAGATAGTAAAAAAAAAGGGACATAAGTTAGTGGCTGTTGGGTTGATAGAATTATTGCTGTGTCGGCGTCGCCTCTCCCAGTCTATGGAGCACGTCATTTGCCCCAGGGCCTATAACAGTTTGTCAGCAACGGGCCTTGTCTCTGCGGGGCTAACACACGATTTAACACAAAACAAATGAAGGCATGTCTTCCTCCATCCTCTATCTCAACTTTTTTTTCCCCATGTGGTTTCTTATCCTCTTAATAATAGCACGTCAACTTCAGGAGGAATAAAAATGGTTAGCTCACCACTGCCTAGCTCACCGATGTTAGCTTAACACTATGTTCGGAAAAGAAAAACGATTCATGATATTCGATAAGCTCCATCACAAAAAATGGATCTTGTTATCGGGAATAGAATAGTTTGGTCCACGACGGGGATTATTTCATATATCTAGCTATAATTTATGTTACGTCTGACAAACATTATAAGTAAATATAAAGTTGGTTGTTGGTAAAAGCCAACAAAACTCCAATTTCAAAAAGTAAAGAACGGAAGAAAAAATTATAGAAATCCAAATAAGTTAACGCAAGTATAATTTTCAATCTTAGCAGTAAATTTATGGTGAAGTTAGTAGAGATCATATTTAATAATTAAAAAGAGGAATGAATTAACTGTACACACATGAAAACTAAAAATGATAATAACATAAAAGGAAACTATGAACCACGTAACGAAGGAAACGTTACAAGTGGTCCTTGAGCCTTATGATAAATGAATATGACCATAAAGCCGTTCAGTTCTATCCTCACTCAAGTACAGTGAGCTCAGAGCCAGAGTAAAAAAATCAGTGTCGAGTAAAAAAATACTGATTGTCTCAGTCGGCTTTGGCTAGACCATTAGTTGAAGATATGCAATCAACGGTGACCTCGTAGTATCGCCGCTGTGCTCCATATTGCAGTGATTGGAATGAAAATTCTGAGCAACCCTCTTTTTTTTCAAAAATCTGAAATTCGTTAGCTCGAAAATTCATACAGTTTTATGAAAAGTGAGGGATCTGATGCTTAATGCTACTAGTTCAAATTCCTAAGGCCTATATTACTTTATATTAAAATGGCGGTATGTGACATTGAAAGGAATAAAAAAGGATGGAAAATAAATATGATATTCATAATTGATTCAGTCAAAATTAAATCAATTATAAGATAAACTAATATGCATTATTAGATTATAAGAATTATAAAAAAGAATATGCACAGAGTGAGTTACAATATCCACGATATGAAATCTTTACATAAATGCACATGCTAAATTTTGTATAATGTGTGAGGTTTAAAGAATTTTTCTATGATAAGCTGATGTACAGAGTACAAGGCGTATCAATATAGAAAGTGATAGGGCTCACAATAAGAATGAGTAATAACTTTTCTTTTCATTTAAAAAAATCTTTAGATGGTATTTTCTTTTTTCTTTCGTAGCTCCTTTAAATTTACAGATAATTATAGAACTTCAGGTGAATCTATTTACAAATTATTTTATATTTCCTGTAGCACCGCTACTTTATATACAGGTTTTGTTATTTTATGGAAATTATATAATGAATAAACAAGTATAATGATATACATATTGACCAATAAAGGTGATGGGGCTCACCTTTTTTATCAACCTTAAGCTTACATACTAATTCTTAATCTATTTTTTCCCCGACAGTCTGTTGCCATCGATGCGGGAGGAGTGGTGGGGTCATAGTGCTAAACACTGGGTTGGTTAGGTGCTGCAACGAGTCAAAAAACTTGATATGTCTCCGGCGGATGAACTCACCCACCAACGGCACACCAAGCAACGGTTGCAGGTCAGCGTTCTTTAACCTCTCGAGAGAGGTATGTCGGACCGCTAGATGATATATTCTAATTTGAGGTTTTCTATTTATTTATTTATTATCATGCCTCCCATGGGAAACATTGTTTGTTTATTGTAAGGAAGATAGATTTACTTGACTGTAACATGTTTTTTTTTTTTCATAAGGGACTGGAATAATAAATTTTTTCTACCCATTTAAAATCTCGTTGATCACCCGTTTAATGTCCCAAATTCGATACTAAGACAAAAATCCCCTCATGACTAAAGCTTGAGAGGAGAAAACGTAATAGTTGGTTAACGGGTAACTTCTGTCTTTATTAGGCGATAACTGCTGTCAATAACTGCTTTGTTATTTATGGGTGAAGGTCTTTATGGCCGGTAACGGCATTTGTTGGCGCAATCAATGTCACGGGGTCTGTTTTACCATTCCTTTATGGCGGGCTTCGGTAGGCTTTTACTGCAGTGGCTTTACATTTCACTGTGGCACCCCAATAATGACGCAATATCGAAGTTCTTCAAGTCGTAACATGGGCTGTGAGACTCGTCATAAGTCCACATTTCAGTTCTACCTGGTTATTGGGAAAACTTGTAAATGAACTTTACTGTGGGCTATAAAAACGAATGTATGTCTCTCTTTGAAGCTGAGTTTAAGTCGAAATTTAGCGAACATATGAACGAAAAATTGTTATCTTGTCCTGAATGTGCAACAAAGAAAAATCTTAAAAAATTAAGTATTACGGTCTAATATTCCAGTATAATGTCTCCTTAATAATGACGTTTGAAAAATAGCAATGGATGGCTTATTATAAATTCAGACTGTAAACCAAATCAGTTTGTCGTATGCAAGTAGACACCAGTTTAGGAATAGGTTCGTTCTCCTTTTTAGAGTATTTCATAAAAGGAAAATATACATTTTGCCATTTCAAGGCATTTTTCCTCCTTTGCCTATCTGTCTGACCCTGATTATGTGACTTCCTTCTTCATGCAAGAGACAAGAAATTTTACAATCAGAAAAAATACAACCCTCTTATCTACGCTTTTTGCCTTTTTTCTCTTCGGTTTTGGTTTTTTATTGTGATTAATGCTACTTTTCAAAGAGGAAATATATTATCTTTCTGAACCATTTGAAAAAAATGAATATTGTAAAATGTATGATGGGCTGTTAGAGGGGTTTTACTGAGTGGAAAAAGTATGACCATCTCCATAAAATATGAGTAAGCCTCATTAATTAAACTATAATGATTAAAAGTCATTTAAACTCTCGTTACGGTCGTGTTAGTAATTTTATTAGTTTTGTAGGTACGATATTTTACATGAAGCGAAAAATAAACATCCCTTGAAAAATTATGAGGAATGTTATTAATCGGTAACAACCTAAGATGTTATTTTTATTATTTAAATGATTTTTTTTGCTTTTTACCAGCTATAATTTGTTTAGAATTAAATTAATAATATTATCATGCAGTTTATAGATAGTTTATCCTTATTTATTCTTGGTATGTACTGATTATTTATACATAAGATTTCCGTTCGGTGACGCAAACTCTTAAAATAAGCACTGATTGGTTGGTTGATATCTCTAGTAGGGGGACAATCTGATGTTAACAAATTATTTAAAATACATAACCAACAATGAGGCAGTAGACAGTGAAGAAATAGTTACTTGGTAATTAAAATTTTTTTAGAATGAGCCCGAAAATTGGTATAAGTTATTTTCGATATTAGATATTCATTTTACTAGATAAACCATGTTGGTCAAAATCTAACAGACAACAATTTTAAGTAACTAAAAATAATAATAATAAAAATAAAACTTAAATACTTACATCCAGCCTTAACTTAAACGCATTAAATACGCGATTTTTATTATTGACTTAAGCTTCACTCTGAACTATTTTTACTACCATTGTCTTAGAATTGATATTCAGGCATACAGACATACCAAACTGGAAGAACTGAATTACATGGATGAAAGTAATTTACACATTTGATGATGATATAAAACAACTTTATTATGATGATATTACAATCTGCCTTAATACTTAATAGGCAATAAATAATTAAGTTAAATGTTATCATTCATACCATATTTACAATTCATCATTCACTCACACATTCATACAATATTTACAAACAGCCCATGGGCCACCCAAGTCGACATGGTTGTTGCCTCCCTCACATACGAAAGAGGAAGCGGAATCTTGGGAAGTCCCCCACGCTCCTCCGTCCACCGCGTCACCGGATACGAGCCAGTGGAGGCTGACCAAGAGCGCGAGAGACACAGACGCTCAAGACATGATTGGAGAAACTGGCCATTGCCAGGACTCCCACTGTGCGCATTTATAGTAGGTCACGAGGCCACTGCCGTTTCAGTCTCCGGGGAGGATTATAGGGATGTGTGGAGCTGTGCAATGACTGTGCTACGGGATTAGGGTGGTTGGATATGTTACTATGGAATTTCATGAATTTGGAAGGGATGAGTTCAAGAATGTAGGGTATATTAAGATCGTTATGAAGGGTTTTGTTGCTGACATAATAAGGGGCATTTACTATTGTTCTCAGGACTTTGGATTAAAAGAATTGGATACGCTTGATGTTCGACTTTTTTGCTGTCCCCCCATAGCTCTATTCCGTATGTCCAGATTAGCTATAAGTCCAGATGTAAATAAGCAGTTTATTTTCTATTGAGAGATGGGATGTCCTTCGAAGTAGTCTGTAGTTGCCCAAAGCGTCTGTTTAGTTCTTGTCTTTTTAGCCTCGTGTGTGGGTTCCATCTCAGTCCTTTCTCATAGGTAAAGACAATAAGGTAAAGGTTATGTGGGAACATTTTGCTTCATTGACCTTGATTCACCATTGGTAGCACCAATATACGATCTCATCAAGGTGTTTTTGAAGGTTATGGGATGCTATATCAGTCTGAGTGGGATGCCAAGACTACAGTGTCATCTGCAAATGTTGTTAAGAATGTATTGGGGTAGAGGGGACATCAGCGGTGTATAGGTTACAGATGATGGGACCCAGGACGATGCCCCGTGGAACTCCTGCTTTTATGGGATAGTAGTTAGAATATTCTAAACCACAGCGGACTTGGAAGAAGCGGTTTGAAAGGTAGGACTTAAGGATTAGGAAAAGGGTCTGTGGTAAATATGTTTTGAGCTTGTAAAGCAAACCTGCTTGCCAAACCCTGTCAAAAGCTTGAGCTATATCAAGAAAGCCAGCAGTGCAATACTGTTTGGATTCAAAGGCTGAGGAAATGTTGTTGACTGAAGCCAAACTGGTGTATAGAAAAAAGGTTTTTGGATTCAACAATTGGAAGTAGACATTATAAGAGGAGTTTCTCAAACATTTTTGAGAGGATAGAGAGTAGGCTAATTGGACGGTAAGATGGGTGGTTTTCCGGGTTTGGTGAATACGACAATAATGGAGTGTTTCCAGAGGAAAGGAAAGTGCGTCGTTCGCATAATGCAATTATAGATGTAGGTTAGGAAGATTATGTCTTTAGGGGGAAGTTGTTTGAGAATTTGAGGAGTAAGAAGATCATATCCAGGGGATTTTCGGTAAGGTAAGTTTTTCAGAAGGTATTTAACCTCAGAGGGGTTAACGGCTTTTGGTGGATCTGAGAGAGGTATAGGTGAAGTAAGGAAATCTTTAACAGTTGTGCTATTAGAATGGTTTTGATGAGAAAGGTGAGGTGTGAAAGTACGTGTAAGATGCAGAGGAAATTCCTCCGACCTATCTCCATCCGAAGCCGCCTAGTACCCATCATCACGACGGAGTGGGTGTGAAACAGGATGATACTTTAGGATTTTTTTAGTTAAATTCCACAGGAAGTTATCCCTGGTAGACAGAGAGGAGAGGTGGGAATTGATAGAATCGGAACGGAAGGACGCCAATTTCCGCTTTACTAATCTGCTTTACTTTGTGCGGCGATCAACAGGATGTTGGGATCTTTGCCATACTGTTCTCGAATGGCGTTTGGTTTGGATTAGGTCTTTGAGATCCTCAGGTTAACGATTTTGATTGCGAGTTGTCGGATGATGGTGGGGCAACGATGCCTTTTAAGCCGACCTCTGTACCAAACCAGTGAAAGAATGCCCTGCATCGTCAAGGTCTTGGGATGTTTTCAGGGACACTTTGAGGTCTACGGAACCTGTAAGAAGCTGTCGGAAGTGGTCCTAATTTACTGGGCCCCTAATAAATGAAGGAGGAGGCAGTTTGTGAATAGGTCTGTCGGGTCGTCACGAGAAGGATGCTTGGTTACCCTAGCCCTGGTGACAAGTGAGGGTTGTTTAAGTTTGTAACCTGGACAATCGTTTCATGATGGCTTTACTATCTGACTCCATTTTTTGATAGGTATGTGCCCCGACAGTGCACTATGTTAAGGAGAAGAGGTACAGGGTAGGTTTATAGGTAGTTTATGTGGTCTTGGAATGACCACGAATTGACACTCGGTATCTGAGGGTGGGCGAAAACCACCCAGATCCCAAAGGCGAGTGTGAACCGAAGAGAGGCACTCTGGATTACCGCAGGGGGCTGCTCGAAAAATTTGCAGGGACACGGCAACCGTCGTCCGCGAGGGAGAGGTCTCTCCTAAGGAGGTGCTAGTTTTAGCGAGACAAAGGCAGAGATTCTCACTAGGAAGGTGTGGGGTCTGACGACGCCAGACTAAAACGTAGTGAGGTTAGGATTGAAGAGATGTAGAGGTATTTCATAAATAATCAGTAAGGTTTTCAGAGTTTCAAGCAGGAAAGCCACGAGCCAGTGAGTAGTTGCCAGGAGAGAATGATTTACAGGGGCTAGATCCTCAGCTTATGTACCCCGCAAGCCTTGCCCTTAGCCAATCCCCATCAAGATTGGTGTACCCAATGGCGTGTGGCTTCTTTGTTCTCTGGGAGAGGCTGGCAGGGTCTTGTGGCCGCATCTGGCCTTCTACCTGGGACTGACAGCTGTGACCCATCTCATGTAACTACTTGGCACCCTGCATTTTATATTGCTTAACACATTAACAATGATTTATATTTTGTTCATGTTATTTACATTTGTCTACAATATATATATATATATAATAGAGTATAGGGTGATTTATCTTATGTAGTTAGCGGTCGCTACACAAGGTCTTAGAGAAATGGTTAATAATAAAGGGCTATGATCGGAGGAGAGGTCATCGAGGCACGTGAGTGAATAGTTTCGTGTTCCTAAACTATTGTAGAAGAAGAAGTCTAGGAAATCTGGATTTTGGTTGGGATCTGATGGCCAATAGGTGGCTGTGTCAGGAGAGATAGTGGAGCAATGTTACCGTGTGAGTGCAGACAGCAAAGCACGTCCTCGTGGATTGAAGGAAATCATGTGCTACCAAAGGTAGCACTATGTGATGGGAGTAGTAGTATAGTAGTAGTATGTGATAGGTGTGTCTATGTGATGGGAAATGGAGTTATGAACAATGACAGCGGTGCCTGGGCTCTTCCATCTGGGTGATCAGTTCGATAAGTATGGTACTGTCGAACCATAAATGGTCGTTTACTCGTCTTGTTTCAGTAATGAGAGCTACGTCAATGTTCTTGTCATGGAGTAGTGCTGTCAGTTCGTTAGTGTGGGTGCGAACACCATTCGCATTCCAAAGGAGAAGGGATAATGAGTCGGAAGGATCCACCTATGGATTTCGTTTAACGGGGATAAGGTAGGAGATAAGAGTTGTAAGGAGGGAAATGACAGGAGTAATTAGGTTACTGAACTCTGTGAGGAATGAGGTTAATAGGCTGGTGAGATTCGAAGAACTTGAAGGTGGAGGAATATGCAAGATGTGTGATTGAGCTTGAGGGTGTACGGGATGAATGGAATGCTGGGAAAGGTGATTTTGCGGACAGAGAGTGGGCGGTGCCTGTGACTGCTCTTTGTTGTGAACGGCATCGGCAAAAGAGACAGAAGGCCTCAAATTTCTGGCTGGGCCGCTTCTTGTTACTAGTTTTTCCTCTTCTGGCTGACGTCGTTGTTCTGTCCTGGACTTTAGCGTTCTGTAGGCCTCGCAGCCCTTGTTGTTGGCCGGATGTCCTTGGTGGCAAAGCACGCATACCGCAGGCGATTTCAGGGGCTTTTTGCACAATTCGCTTTTGTGCTGCCCACTGCACACCTGAGAGGGTGGTGGCAGTAAGATTTTGTGTGCCCATTTGCCTGACAGTTACGGCACTTGACAATATCGCGTTTGGGATACGGTTTTTCAACCTGTACCTTTGTATAATACATGTGTGTTATGTCGTATATCTTCTCCACGCCAGGTGTCCTCTCGAGATCGACAAAGAACAATGGTAATGCCTAAACTCACGCAACACGTTTGTTATTTGGCGAACTTCGTATCCGAGAGCTGGTAGTTCTTCTTCTATTTCATGAGCTGGCGTGGTCAGGTGCAAATTTCAGATCACTACTCGGAGTGATCGTTCCTGCTTTAATTGGTAGGTATGAAACTCGGCCTTAGTTTCTTCCAAGTATTTTATTATTGATCGGTATGTGTCGGGAGTGTCCGGAGAAACTTTTGTATCCCGGACCGATTGAGGCACGTGTATTTGCGTGTACCTACAATTTAATTCAATTAGGTACATAGTAATTTAAAGTTATTAATATTACGCACGAATATAGAAGGTGGCTTGGGCTGTGTAGGTGCTTTGTTGACTTCCATTTCATCTGCTTGAATATTTTTCAACGCCTCAAAGGTATTAGGCGTGAAGAAAGGGGGCTCTACAGAGGTTTCTTCTTTAGATGTGCTGGCTGTTGGTGGTATCTCTTCCATGGAACTAGCTGCAGAGGAGGGTATTTGTACGTTCCTATTCGAGCGTCTAGGTTTTCGCTTTACAGGCGATGGTGTCGGGGTTGGACCTAAGGATCTAGATCTTTTTTTTTTATTTTGTGACATTAGTTGCTGATAAAATCTCATTTTATCATAACAATATTTATTATTACTAAATTAGTTTTTTTTGCTAATAAGAAATACGTAGCGCCGGTGGGATTCTTACTCAAAACTTCCCGGGGCTAGTCTTCAGTCTTGGCTCTGAGCCACCAGACCGTCTGGCCTAGAGAGGCTATTGCATAATGTTATCTCCGAGCCGCGAAAGGCTAATGGCAGGGCATCCAATATGGCCGACTTCTCGGTCCAATTTCACTTTTTATACTTCCACACAAATGTAATAAGAGATTAACTCACTTCTTGAGGGCTCCCTCGTGGCCACGCAAGTTGCCTGCTGGAACAATTTTTTGGCTGAAGTGTGGCCTATAAACGGTAGTATACAGTATTTGAAGGACGAGCGAAGTAGAGAGGTTTTGTAGATAGTAGCGCATGCGCCAAAACTGTACACATTTAAATGTACATTTCATGAAGTTTTCGTGTCATTCATACCTATCTCTCTGTTCAGGTTACACAATAGATTAAGTTACCATAGCTCATAATAAGTAAGTGGAAGTACAATGGCCAATTACAGGCTAGCTCTTGCGCAAGTTTGGAACGGAATTGTCATCCTCCTGCGATAGATTGGTTACAAAGCGTATATATATTTTTTTTCTATTTTAGATTTTATAACGAAAGAAGGGGCTGGGTGGCCATTAACCTAGAAGGGAATACGTAACAGCTGGAACGAGGGTTGGTGGTTTATGAGTTTTTAAAAATTCACGATTCCCCCAGATTTTATTTCATTGCTGTTCGTAAAAGAAAACAGAATATTTTAACTAGCCCTTTTAATTTTAGCATGACTTCTGTTATAGCACTACTTAGCTATACAGCCACTCGCTTTAAATATTCATATATTCATTATTCTTATATTTTCGCAAATAAATAAGTGATTATGGTATTTTAAGAAATAAATCGTCGCTATATTTAGACTGGTAGTGGCCAACTGGTGGCATTAGGTGGTGGCAAGCAAATGATAAAGAAATAAGTAAATTACTTCATGATTTTTTTATTTTTGTTGAAACTAAAAAACATTAATTTTTGTAATGAGCGTAGAATGGGCAATGTATAGGTCACAATATGTATGATATAAGACAAAATGAAATTTATTTAACTATAGTTTATTTACTTTATTTATTTAGTTTTCGACGAAAATGTATTAACGGGTATAATATGGCTGATCGAGACCGAAACACTAATTTTTTGGTAAGGGTACGTTCCAATAAAATTCAGATTAGACTAACAAAGGAGATTTATTTCCGGCCTGAGTCCAGCAGTACGTGTGTCCTCTCTGTAGAAGTCAAATATAACTGTTTTATTTTAGAGTGCTTTTGATACATCCAAAGCGTCTAACCTTTCTTTAATACTCATCTCCTTGCTTCCCTAAGAACCTTTTTATCCAATGATTAGCGCAGATGTGAATTAATCAAATTATTTTACAATGTCCAGCTGTTATAGTAGTATCACTTCATTGCAAAATATAGTATGAAATTGAATAATTGTGCGAAAAATATCATCATCAATAGATCATCGCGGCGACGAGCCTGATGGAGGAGCGTGGGGGACTCCACAAGACTCTGCTTTCAATTTTGCCTGCGAGGGAAGTGGCAGCCCCGTGGATTTGGGAGGAGGTTTGTAAATACTGTATGAGTGAGCGATTGAATGAAGTACTGTAAATGTGGTATGAATGAGAATATTGATCACAGTTACTTATTTCTTAATTAGGCAGATTGTAATTTTATCGCAGTTAAACAGGAGATAGTGGATATGCACTATCATGTGGATCCATAACAATATTTGGATGGCGTCTTTATCAGCCGAGATAACACAAAACGTAGAAATGTACGTAGTAGAACTGAAACTAACTACGATTTATAAAATGTATCTAAAATTCATACAATTAGTTTGTTTGAAATGTTATTGCCATTGTATAATGGATGTACCTGTGGCTTACAAATTATTGAGAAAATATAGAAAATAACTATTACTGAATTGAACTGGCTTCTGGATTTTGGGGCCAAAACAAGCCAATAATATGACGAAGGATTCTGCTTGTCAAATATTGTTTAAATATTTGAGGTTTATCAAAATATGCACTGAAAAAAACTAAATTTCCAACTCCGAATGGAGAGAATCCAGTTACATCTATTTAAGAACCATTCATCATTAAGTAAATAACATCCACTTTTTGTCTTCGAACGAGCTGTTTATTCCTTTCCATTAGCGCTTTCTGGATAGGATAGGATAGGATAGTACAAATAGGACCTGTTATTTAGTTAATAGAAACCTAAGACCAGCAATCAAACCATAAAACCCAGCTTAAGACATTGAACAGAGGTAGAGAGAGTTCAGATGCAACCTTTCAGGTTTTCCTTCAGGACCGATAACTCTTCTTATGTGTTGCCTTGAAGCTCTAGCGATAAAAATTAAAGTAGAATTACTATAATGAAACTATTGTCATCGGATGCAGAGAGGGGTAGAGATGTTATAAGTAAATCGTTGAGAGATGTACAGAAAGCTGGAATCGAAAATACCTTATTTTTCGGAAGTTTATCAAATATTCCCTGAGTCATTGAGTCAAGTCATAAGAACTAAATATTCCTATTTGGATGAGTCCTTGGTGGTATATATTATACTTGACAGCAGGCAACTCGATGACTTTGTTTTTGTAACGCGGAAGAGAACTTAATTACTCAAACGTTTGAAAACACTACATGAAGTATGAATTTAATTATGTTCTCATTTTAAAATATGCAATATCATTAGTATATTTTTAACTCTGGCCTTAAAGTTTATTTCACCAAGTTTTCTCTTAAAAAATCCCGTTTTCTAAGAAGAAACACTTTTATTCAAGACTTGCCCCAAAGCCATTGTGTCCACGTTTTTGAAAAGAAACACAAGAAAAATAGCTACTGTCTGTGGTCTGTAAAGTTTCCGACCTAACAAAGCTTTTATTTATTTTATTATCATCTTCATGTTGAGGTCGGAAACTTTTCAGACCGCCTGTGTATAATATTTTAACGCTCGTTTGGTGTTTAATTAATTTTTCTTACATTTAAAAAAGCAAACAGGGGAAACGATATACTCAACAAAACGTTTTGTGTATCATCAATGGCATGTAGAAGTTATTCTGTTATTAATCAAAGCTGGTATTTGCCAATTGCGCAGGCTCCATTGAGTAACTTGATCGGTACAATATCTCAAGCTCATAGCAGTTAGCTCAAGTTAATAGCAGCTGTAGACGATTTTTCATCAAACACGACACGCACTCAATCAATATAGTATGCACACCCATTAGGTCAATGCGGAAATCTCCCGTTGAATACAACTACAGCTGTATATAATAATTTTTTTTTTTTTTTTCTTAGCTCTCAAACTTATAAAATAGGGTGTAGGAAAATTATTTTGGGCTAATGAGTGCCTTTCATTAAGGGGAGTCCCCCATTTGAAGGATGTATGAGAAGGATATAGGGTGGGGTATGCCTAAAGGAGCAGGAATCAGGAAGGTAGTGAGAGTCTACCGAGGGTGGAGCCTAGGGGTACCTAGGCAAGGGTTTGTAGTCGGCCAGGTCAAGCCTGGCCAGCCCCGGCAGGGGCCTGAAATAAGTCGGCCTCTCGGCCGGAAGGTCGACCCTGGTTGAACAGGTAGATGGGGTCTTGTAGCTTCGGAGATCGGCCTCGATCTCTCGGCTGGGTGTAGATCTTCAGTCTCCGTCAGGGGGCTAGGGTTCGATCACGTCCATCTGTCTCCAGGCTTCGGCAGTCCAGCAGTGCTTCCATCTGACGGGCATTGGTGGTGGTTGAAGGTCGGAGAATAGTGGGTTGTGGCTGTGTCGGAGTGAGTCGAAATATTTGATGTGTCTTCTCTTGATGAAATCTTGAATGGTGAGCACTTCAAATTTTTTATGCATCTCGTCTGCCTTCATTCGGTCGAACGGGGTATGTTTGAGGGAGGTGCGGAGAACTCTGTTCTGAAATTGCTGGAGCGTTTTGAGAGTGTTAGGAGTCAGATACTTGAAGAGAGGGGTCCCATACATCAAAGCAGGTCTTAGGACGCTCTGGTATATCAGCAGCTTGAGGCGTACCGATAAAGCCGGGCTGTGAAGTAGGTGTCCGAGGCTGAAGAATTTCTTCCTAACACTCTTTAACTTCTTGCCGAGATGTGTTGTGAACGACAAGTGTCTACCGAGGCTAATCCCAAGGTAGCATAGCTTGTTGCTTACATGGCACTCTTTGCCGTCTAAGACGAAGGATTTCGGGAGCTTCTTTCTTCTGGATTTATAGCTGAATATAATTCCTTGCGTCTTGGCCGGGTTGACTTTAATGTGGACGCATCGAGTTTCTCGGCGATCTGTTGACTGGCGCTCTCAGCGAATTTCAGGGCTCTGTTGGGATTGATGCTAGTGCTGTAAACACCAATGTCGTCTGCATACGCTGATTCCTCGCAGTTGGGGTACGAGGCTCCTACGATGTGGGCGGTGTAAATGTTGAACAGCAAGGGGCCTAGCACCGATCCTTGGGGGACTCCGGCAGTGTAATTTCTTCGGGTCGTAGACGTAGTGCCTATACGAACCGAAAAAGCTGTCGTAGTTATAGAAATTAATAATGAAATGAAAACAAGGATTTTTTTAATAGCGAGAGAGTATTTATGAAGTAATGTTTGTACTGTTAACTCCCCCCAATTGCCCCCCCCCCCCCCAAAGTCCTGTACATCTGTACTTGGTCGGTGTATGTTAGTAGTCAGCGTTGTTGTGATTTTTATTCTAGCTATAATACAATTCTAGGTATACTACCTCAGACAGTTACAAATTTCAAATTACATGATTATTTATCATGGTTTGATTTTGAATAATAGATGACAAAAAAGCATAAAACTATTAAATGTTTGGTGGCGGATTGTAGAAGGGTACAGTCAAATAGTAGAGCTTTTGTTTTCCCTAACTGTTTTAACAGTTGTGTTTGTCTTTACTCAATAAGTTATGGAAAGACCAAAGCTAAATTATTTTATGATATAAACATAAAACTGCCGTAAACAACTTTTTATTCAATTGGAATCGGCGAACAAGAGAAATGTAGTTTACTTCCATTTATATATTACAAAGAACAATCGATTATCTATAAAACTGGTAAGCATTGGAATTGATATGAAGATGATTTTTAAAGTTAGCTGGTGGCCCTACCGAATTATTAAATAATGCTTTTAACTCTAAGGCTTCTTGTAGTTTTTACACTGGAACAATTTTGTTCATATTCAATCTAAACATTTCCTTAGGCAAACATGAAACAGGACCGAAAACCCTTCGAAGTATCTTCTTGACCAACAATCATTTCTTTTCTTTTAGGAAAAGGTACTGGTATAAGAGGCGTGTGTTAGGAATAGTCGTGTAAGATGTAGATAGCCTTGTAAAACCTAATTTTGCTGATCTTGTGAGGGCACCTGGTTCTTTCTTAGATGCCTTAGTAAGTTAAATTAGCATCACTCCTTCGCTTTATTTCAGCATAGCTCTCATTGAATGGTTTAACTTTAGCTCCAAGATAATTAAACTCAGATACCTTCTTGAAGGAGCCCAAGATCAAAGTTTGGCCTGGTGTTCCTCCGTAACAAGTACTTTACAAATGTTCTGTTGGTTGATTGTGCCCTATTAACGAAGCAGCCCTTTGTAGGTCCAGGTAAGCAAACACTCTAGCCTGCCGAATATCACCCTTTTGAATGAAGTCCATGAGTGAGTATTTAATCACATCAATGACACCTTTGGAAGCTACGAAGTGGGGGTGTGTTGGCACTAAACATTTGTACTTTCTTTAAAAAATAGTTCAGAATGAAACGCATTGAAAACATCATCAAATACTTATTTTTCATAATTGGCTTTCAAAATTTAATTGTACTAAAGTGCGAGATAATATGGAAACCTCATTTGTTAAATAGCTTTTGAGCTCTTGAGAAATTAAAAAAATGGTGAAACTAGTCTGAATTTTCTTCAAACTTTTTTCATACTTTTTGTAATCGTATTTGAAAAAAAAACACCACGTATTGATTTTTCAGATTTTTCAATCATTTTTACGACAACCTTCAGCGAAAATGGCATGAAACTCCATTTTTTTCCGGCTAGGTTTGTGCTTCCCTTCCAGGATCGAAAAACCTTCGAAGTGTTCTTCTAGAACTTCCCTTTTAATCCCTTTGTATAAAAAAGGGTCTTGTGCAGCCTGATTTTGCCTTGTGAGGAGTATGGGTCCCACAAACCTCTAGTATTCGCAGAAAAAAACTGTAGATTATTGAATTAATCATTTGGTAATTTCGGTTACCAATTTAGCAAATAATTACTCATCGCTTACTCTAGGGTTAATCATTATAATTTTAGAGATCTTTATGGACGCAGCGACAAGTTGGGTGAAGTTAGCAATTGGTAAAGCCGGTACGACCTGTGTCGTATCTTTTCTATTTCGTAACTGAAATGAGTAGAGAAATGGAGATGCCTATCTATTTTTAAACTCAGATAGTACATGGAGAAATCCGGTGAGTTCTCTTGCCCTGATGGGTTAGCTTACGTATACCTTTATAAAGATAAAAGTTGAATTAATTTAACGGTTTAACAGGGGTGGTGGTTTTCTCCACGGTAAGTGGAAGAGCGAGACAGAAGAATCCTCTCCCGTGCCAACACCCACGGAAGTAGAGGATAAACACAGGACCATTGCCAGCCGAACAACCCCATAAGGCAGGATCCGATGTAAATTTTCCACCCTTACCACACGTGAACTCATCCGATAGAAGTTGTATGTACACCCTGCAGCGGGCGTTTAAAGACGGCCCTTCGCCCTTTAGCCCGACTAATTAAATCTCTTTACTTCCATGGAAATAAGGCCGAGGTCTCCTCTGTATTAGCCCTTTGTGTTTTCGATTTACTTTGGGTAACTTTTTTTTTTCGCTTTGTCCCAGCCCACCCAGAGCCTCAGCACCTCTGTGCCAACCCCTTCTGACCCTTCTCCTACTATGTTTAAAGAATTTCATAGAAACACTAATTCAAATTGAATCTCTTACAAATAGTGCCCCCAAGCGGGTTTAATAAAATAATAGTTTATGTTTATTTCTAAAAGGATAGCTGGTCTGTTTGTTACAAACTTTATCTTCTCTATTAATACATGAAATAATGGATTGTTTAAAATTGTCTGACTTACTTGGATTCTATCGTTGGATGACTCTATAGAAGACACCTAATGGCAACTGTTTTTTTAAACAACTTTTCTGTGAATGTTTTTTTTTAACAACTTTTCTTTTTAAACACTTTTCTGTGCTAGACACTGCCATTTGCAAAATTAATAATTTTAATTCTATGATCCTGTTGGTAACTTTTATTTTGTCTTGGTACCATTGTCCTATCTTGTCCAAACCAACATGTCCTCTGTACGAACTAATGTTTACACTCAAAACTCACGCGCGGGAAAATATTGATAAGACTTAAGGAGAGATAACAGAATTGATACCGCAGCCCGAACGGATTGACTATATCAACCCTGTATCTCAATTCAATAAACCTCTTCTTTCAAAGCTTCACTTTTTTTTTTACCGAATCCCCTTCAAAAATGACAAAACTTTTATTTACTATAGATTTTTAGGCGAATCTATTTACATATTACATTTTATATGTCCTGTACCATTGGTACACTCTATACAAGGTTTGAATCGGTATAGAAGTTGTATAATCAATATAAGTAAAATGATACACAAAGTACTTGGATTTGCTTCATTGCCAAGATTCTATAAAGTGATGGGGCTCACCTTTTTGATCACAGCAAAAGAAAACTTAAAAACTAACTTACATACTAATTCTTAATCTATTTTTTCCCCGACAGTCTGTTGCCATCGATGCGGGAGGAGTGGTGGGGTCATAGTGCTAAACACTGGGTTGGTTAGGTGCTGCAACGAGTCAAAAAACTTGATGTGTCTCTGGCGCATGAACTCATCCACCGACGGCACATCAAGCAACGGGTGCAGGTCTGCGTTCTTTAACCTCTCGAGAGACGTATGTCGGACCACTTTTCGCATGATCCCATTCTGGAAACGTTGGAGACTTGTGGCTGTAGCGACAGTCAAGTAGGTGAATAGCGGGGCACCGTACAGTAGAGCTGACCGGAGCACACATTTATAGATCATCAGTTTGAAAAGTAGCGACAGTTTCGGTGAAGTTAGCAAGTGCGAAAGCCGGTAAGACCTCTGTCGTACTATTTTTAGTTTATTACTAAAATGAGTAGAGAAATAGAGATGCCTATCCATTTTTATACCCAGATAGTAGAATAAGAAAACTGGCGAGTTCTCTTGTCGTCCTGTACTATATGATTTTGGCAAAGCTTTTTTCCCCTTTTGAAGAAAGAATATTACGCAGTCGGCCTTTCCGGCGTTCATACTAATGTTCAACTTACCCATTCTGTCACTGATTACGTTGCAAACTGACTCAGCCTGTGTGAGTGCTCTTTGTGCATTCATGTTGTTGCTGTAAACCGCAATGTCGTCGGCAAAAGCGATTACCGTCGCTTTGTTATAATTTGTCCCAACGATTTCAGATGTGTACATGCTGAATATAACCGGAGACAGCACCGCTACTTGAGGAACTCCACAGGTCAGAGGCAATGGGCTAGAGAGGCAATCACCCACCCGTACCCTCACCGATCTGTTCTTCAAGGAGGAAATCAACATCGTGTATAGCTGCTCTGGGCATTCGCAGTCACAAAGCTGTCGACACAGCATCCCGTGGGACACTGAGTCGAAAGCCTGCGTGCAGTCTAACAAGCATCATAGCTGTGTTCATGTTGATACCGAGGGTGGCTTCCGTTTGTACCTTCACAAGCGGATGTTCTGTACTTAGATGAGCCTGAAAACCTGTCTGCACGTACGGAATAATAGCATTTTCCAAACAAAAC
Source organism: Acanthosoma haemorrhoidale (assembly GCA_930367205.1). Lineage (NCBI taxonomy): Eukaryota > Metazoa > Arthropoda > Insecta > Hemiptera > Acanthosomatidae > Acanthosoma > Acanthosoma haemorrhoidale. The sequence continues at coordinate 78,663,961 of OV884015.1, read as the reverse complement.
TTCTCCAATAATCTTTTCGAGAATTTTCCCCATGTGAGGGAGGAGTCTGATCGGGCGATAGTGGGCTGGGTGGTCGCCTCTCTTTGTGGGCTTGCGCAGTGGGAACAAGATAGCTTGTTTCCATGCTGTTGGGAAATATCGCAACCTGATTCATGAATTGTACAGGTTGACGAGTTGGGCAATCCCTCTCCTCGGCAGCTGTTTCAGCAATACCGTTTGCACCCCGTCACGACCGGATGCTCGGTTTCCCTTACGCCGGCGAAGAATCGCCTTGAGCTATTTCGGGAGACAAACATGTAGTTCTGACCGGTCTCCAGCTGCTGAGGTACGTGGTAATTACCTGTCTTAGCGGCGTTGTCTGTGGTATAGTGGTCGGCCAGTATTTTCGCCCGTTCTTCCAATGTGTAGAGGGTGTCCCCGTCATGAAGACGGACACCTGGTTCCTTCTCGGTAGTAGTCTTTAGGAGCTTCCAAAACTTACGGAAATCGCTATATAAGCCTTGAAGCTGTTTGTGCCACTTTCCTTGTTCTATACCAGTTATTTTTCTAATTATTGCGAAATGCAATAAGTCGAGGAATATGGTCCGGTGGTTTTTGTAGCATGGGAGGCTTCGGGCTAAACTTTGGGATAGCAGTGTTTGCTGCATCGACGATAACCTCGGTCAGGAAAGCTAGCTGTCGATCCACTTCCTCTGTAGTGTGGAGAACAGGAACAATATGCAATTGGTGGTAAAGTTGCGATCGACATAGGACCCAGTCAGCCCGACGATAGTTCTACTTCGTGGGACGAAAGGATAAATATTTATAGTGTATATAGGGATTTATGAGAATGAATGATTACTGTTTTTTTTCCTTCTCCTTTTGTTACGAAATATAGATTCTACAAATTAATCTATTTACAATTGCTTCAAAGATATAATTTACTGCTATCATTATATATTGCTACATTTTATACAATTTCTAATTATTATACATTGTGACCTGCGATTGTATAAAAGTATAATGATGTACATAACACATTAATTTATTGAACGTCTTTAAAAAGTTATGGGGCTTACCTTATTTATTATAGACTTAAAACTAACTTACATCTAACAATAACTAAATATTAACCTAACTTTTTCCACCAACTTTTTCTGTTGCCATCGATGCGGGACGGGTGGTGGGGAAAGTTAGGCTAGTGTTAAACACTGGATTTGTGAGTTGCTGAAATGAGTCAAAAAACTTGATTTGTCTCTGGTGGATGAGTTCATCCACCGATGGCAAACCGAGAACGGGTGCAGTTTGTCGTTCTTTAACCTCTGATTAATAATGATTATATTCTTGTTTGATGTATACAGCTCACAAGAACAAAACTTTGAATCTTTTCAAGTAGAAACATTTTCCCGTAAATGTTGAATAACTTTTTTACAGTTGCTAATAAATTGGATAAGTTTAATAGGGCTTTAAGAAAGTCAGACCATTAGTCAACTCAGCTAATGTACCTCGATAGCTTATAATTCATTACAGTCGGTACGAAATTTTAAAATAGGTTTCAAAAAAAATAAAAACAATTGTGAGACTTCTGGATCATGAATGTACTAGTAAATATTACTGTGTTGCGTTAGACAGATATTTGGGGGAAAGCGTGAACCAAATTTGCCGGAATATGAAAAAATCTTGTTCTCAAGGGAAGAAACATAAATAAAAACATCTGACGAGAAAACACAAAGGCTGAAGAAGCTTGTGTGTTGGTTAAAAGCAAGAGCCTGACAGTCTGAGAGCTCTGGATCTGAAAGACGGAACCTCCTCTAAGATCAAAGCCCAGAACAACTCCAGCTTTCGTGAAGACTTATGACTTTCTCATTAGGATTGATCAATTTCAAATGAGATTGATGCCAAGGCATGGGTGAAATTACATCAGACCAAAACATTATTTACTTCCCCTGAAAGGGTATTCGTGTGTTGACTATTCGTGAGCATGTTTGTTATACAATTGTTGTAAATCCTGTGTCAAAAACAGAATTACAGAAAGTATAATAATAACATATCATTACTTTTATTAAAAACGTTATATATACCTAATATATGAATGTTGCCATCAAAAACTGCACTTAATGGAATTATCAGTATTTTCCAATGACTGTCAAGACTCTCCGCGTTGTTTGGAGTAAGACAAAACATCTTTATTCCTTACTATCACAAGGGATTTTTTTCATTTAGCAATGAATAGTGTTTGATGTTGAGAAAGTAAATGGAACCTGATCGTATTTACATAAATAAGATCTTGATGTAACATTATAAATCATCTTCAATGTGAGACCACAAATCTATTAGATCTACTTGTCATCTCAGGTTCAACTATTTTTTGACATAGCTTACATAAACTTCATATGTATTGTTTTTATGTTTAACTTGAGATTCTTTAATCGAATCCTATTCTTGTGTGAGTTTCAAAAAGTAAATAGGCCATCTGTAGTAGCATATTACCGTATTTCGTTTCTCCTGGTGTTATTGCCTTTAGCCCAATAACCGTCATCACTTTCTTTTAAAACCTCAAAACGTTTTAAAGGCGTGTAGTCCAGAGGTGTAAGGTACTTAAGTTTGTTTTTCTTAGAAATCACTTCAGATTTTTGAGTATCTTAAAATCGATAATAAAACAAAAAAAGGTGTCTTCTCATTTATTGCTCACATAGTTTGAAGCTCACCGGACTCATTTCTCTATTTTGATACAGACCGGTACACTTCAGCAAATACTCGTTTTTTTTCTGACCTGATTGGTTTTACCGTCATGAATCGGAGGATATTGACCTCTGATTTCAGTGTTACATATATAGCAATAATAAAATATTGTGGTGGCTTAGTGCTAATACACTATTTACTATTATATTGACGAGTCGTTTAAGAAATAAATCTTTAATGATCGGAAAATTAAGAAATTCTAATTAAATAACACATTAATCAGTAAGTGAATGATACATGAAAGAATAATATATTAAAATAAGTAAGAGCATGGATAATTTTGTTTGAAATGTTGCACTATTGTCATAAATTATGTTTGGTATTCTTATGAACGTAAATATGGTGTTATTTTCTTCTTTAGTTAGTGGATTTAAGGACTTAATTATATATGATTCTGAGATTGGAAAGTAAAAAAAAATTTAAGGATGATTTCGGCCATATTTCACCGTCTGTCAAGTTTTCACTTAGCTCTGAAGCTATAAATATAATATTTATTTATTTTTCCCTTTAGTTAAAAGCTATATTAATTAAAGTTTCGGTTGAACCAAAAGAAGAAAAAAAATTGTCCATGCTTTCCGTTGTTTTATTTTACCGAAAATCATTCTTCATGTGTCAAGGGGTTCTTGGATTTGGCTTTAACATTCAAATAAAATGAATCACTATTAATAATTAGCAGCCTAAGGTAACGTTATTAGCAAGAACGGGAGTCAACCCCATGACCTGCCTTATATTTACTCGGGGCTCTGAGTGAGCTAACTAACTTCAGTTAATATTTGGGATGGTTCCAATATTTGAATTTTTAATATTGTAAAATTTTCTGTACAGGGCTTTTATGCAGGTTGTATGTGTGGAGTTGGTACATCATTGGGTAAAGTCTCATGCTTGAAAAGGCAAATGGTGATTATTCGTAGCTGTATTGGTTGGAATATTTACATAATAGCTAGGAGTGAGCTCTTCCCTTTTTTGTATAACTACGCTTCAAATGGGCTCGAGGATGTATTTTCCATAATATGGTTTGAGTCCCGATGTTGGCAATAACTTTGGTTGTTTATTAATAATGATTATAAATAATAAAATGGAGGGGCTATGAAATATAATGAATAACATGGGACCGATACACCAATAAAAATATCTCGTTTAGAATGAATCATTTTCACGAACCCTGTCGTAAAACAGACAAGTTATCGCCCCTGCAGATGTACCTGCATACCAGCGTTCCCATTTGGCTCAACAAATAATCGCATTAAATTATGTTGATTTATTACATTCGTAACATAATTATGCAACTGTGGGATATATGTTTTGGAATCTCCACACTGGGACATGTCAGTCCGACTCGATGGTGCTTTGCCTGATGACAGCTCTCCCACGTAACTGTTAGGTCGTGCAGACTTGGGTGCGTCAATTGCGTAAGGTGCTGTGGTGACAATGTCTTATGATGTGGCGAGCGTAATGACTTGAACGTACTGAGTTCAAACACCTTATAAGACCGAATTATTTCCATTCACTTTCAGCTCCTTAAATAAAACTCAAATATGGTGGTTTCACATATGATGTACCAATTTTCCTTGTTCTTGGTAGAAGACAAAAGCCATTTCTAGGGGATTCACAAAGAAAAATGCACGATTAAATCTGTCAAGTATTTACTACTACTTGTGACTGCAATTAAATACAACGTATCTCTTTTAAACCTGATTCCATAGAGACCTTTTATGTAATTAATTACTTTTTAATAATTCGAGTTACTTTTAGCACCATTGGAAATGAAAAATACGTCTTCGTGCCCGTTTGAATCGTATACTTACAAACCAGAATATTCGGCAGAATATTTGAACCAATACTACTACGAATAATCACCATTATATCACGGGATGTCTTAAATGTGACTTTACACAATGATGTATAAACTCCACATATACCACCCCCATTAAAGCTTTGCTCAGACAATGCTATAAACAATCATAAGAACGTCCAAAACCTTCTTCTCCGTCATAAAATATTTGTCTACGAAGACATATTGTGACGTGAACTACTTTATGTTTCACCTAGTCTGCAATATCTTAAGTGCTTGACTTAATTGAAACCTAGAAAAATCAAAGAATCTAGAATAACTTAAAAGATTTGACTTAAAGATAAAATAGAGAAACACTAGTTGATTATATACCAGGATAACAAATCAAATTTTATAACAATATTAAAAATCAAAATAACCCGTTATTTAACGCTCTATAATCCCATCAAAGATTTCATGAAATTTGAAAAAGAATAACAAACCTCATATAATTGCATCATAGCAATTGTATTGTGCTCATCACACAATGATATTAATATAGTTACTTAATTATTATAATGTGTATTTGCAATTCCCACGAGAAGAAAAAATACTTCTTCTTTATTACTAAGTGATTAAGGAAAATGGAAAATGAAGATGGTTTTGAAATTAAAATTGATCCGAATACTCGCACTAGAGAAAAGTTGCCTGCCTTGCCCGAAAAACTCTATGGATTGGAGTAGATTTTTGATTCGTGTTCATGACACTTTCCTCGATGCTGTTGAAAAAAATGCATCTATTGATCTTATCTATAAACTGTTAAGCATCCCCTCCTCGATTAGATTGAATACTGATTTGTATCGTGCTTTATAATTAATTTATTTGTATTTTTTTTAATTTCAAATTGTATAGTAGATCACAAATGGTTTAAACTATGTAGATAACATTCATATGTCATTTCAGCCGGACGAAGCACCTTTGCTACTTTGAATACACTGAAGCCTACTCTTACTGGAAAGAGGGCAAATCGGTTTAGCCTAAGCCTGGTTACCTGTGACTACCTGGTCTACTACCTCGTCTGTGAAGATGCTACATAATTTAAACTATTACTTTTATCTTTGTATTGCATACTATTCATGGTATCCTTACGAAATAATAGATCATAAGATATGGTATAATTTAGGTTTTAAACAACACCTTCATAAGCTCGTTATCTTCATAAATTTTTCTTAAATTGGCTGGTGCTTTAGGCAGACCGCATTCTCGTGCCCTTCAAACAAATTAGGAGAACGCCTGAACTTAAGGAGAAAAGTACTTACTTAGGTAAGGACTTCAGGTATTGCAGGCTAAGTTGAACATAAATTAGTTCAGGTCACAATATGTCATTGTAGACTAATGTTTTATGACGGAGGAGAAGGATTTCCTCGTTTTCAGTCGTCTACGTAAGCTATTCCCGAGCAAATTCCAAACGAGCTCTACGATGTACTCTGGTCTACAATGGTCATGATGCCGGCCTCTGAGGGCTTATATTAACTACAGTAAGTCTTCTAACAGTTTTTGCATATATTGCTTCTCCTCGAGTGGAATGAAGATGTAAGCTGTCTTAGTAGGAATCAAAAACCGATTTTGAAACGGCTGTATTACAATAAACCCGTGTTATTTGATTTAATGTACATGTGACCATTACATATAGTTGCGAGACGTCAGAGCACTTCAAAACTACATCTAAAATACCATTAATTTGAAAAACTAAAATAATACATTATTTACAAGTAAAAACAAAAAGAACCTGAAACTAAAGGCCTAATTTCTAGTGGCCCTTAAGGATAAAATGAACATCTTTACGTGTCTTCTTTCTGTTTGAAAAATTGTGCACAACACTTTTTAATAAATTATTGTGGCTACTCTTACAATTTTCAAGAAACCTTTAAGTGCTTTATTATACTGTGTATCCTGTAGTCAGGAGATCGCAGTACGCCCAAGTGAATTTGTTCTGTCTTAGGAATTTAATCTTTATTATCACCAGGGGATGTTACCAGGGTCATGGATGGCAATCTGTAGGTTAATAATGCCTTGATAAACTATTGCTTCAGTTTAGAAGCTTGCAAATGAATGAAAACAGCAATTACTTATATAAGCACACTACCACATGCAAAAAAAAGTGGTGTACTAAGAAAAATTCGTTATAAAACTAATAAAAGCATATGCGCACAATAAAATAATAAAAATAATATTTAAACATACATTTTTTAAGGGAAGTGACTTTTTTTTTTTTAATAAAGAGTTCCCTATAATGTTATCCTTTACTTTATTGGGTAATCTAAAACTAAAAGTTTATTTTTATTCGATATTTCGATTTCTTGTGTATCTAATCCCTAAAAATTTAGCGAAAGTTTTTTTTTTAATTTTAGTTTAAAAAATGTTTTGACGGTCAAGGAAGTAGTCCGTATGTTTACTTCGGTGAAAGACGGCGAAGGTAAAGATATGCAGTTCATGCAAGGTTTTTACCAGAAACTACTCTGTTCAGAGACTGCTACTGGGACATTGATACTAATCGAGCTGTATGAACAAGTGCAGAAACTGTTAGATGAAGACTTGCTGAAGTGGATCTCAGAGATCAGCATAACGGTCATGGTTGATCAGAGAACATGGAATTTGGAACACCTTATGCGGAGTGAAAACAAATGGAGTAACGCCCTGTTGCGCTGTTTTCAGATAATTCACGCTTCACTCTTAATACCCCAAAGGGGCGGATTGTGAGTTTACCGAAGGTCTAATGAGCGCTACGCTGAGTGTAATGTCACTGGAAGAGTTCAATTCGGACGTGGTTCAATGATGGTGTTCAACACAGAGCTCCACGTGTTCCAGAGGCCTTCTCTTAATGGCGATTTGTATGTGAGGGATATTATCCAGTACGTGATCCCTTTTGCACCATTTATTGGCAAAAATTTTATTTTCTGCAGAATAATCTATGAGGGGACGTGTAAGGTTTGCTCTGCAATATTTCAATGATGTGGGCTCGGAATGTAGAAAGATAATGTTGCTACATCATTGTTAACTGATAAGGGAGAAGGGGGTAGATTTAACGGGGTTTATAAAGTATAAACTGATTCCCCTGTGTAAGAGGGGTAGCCCCTCCTGTATAGGGGTGTTTTTCTAGCGTAGCAAATTGGTTGGAACCAACCATGTACGAGGAGCGTAATATCCCTGTTAAAGATTTCCATCAATGGTTCGTAAAACGCCAATTTGAGTCTGTATCATCAATCTTTTTTTTTTTTTCTGGCTCAGGAAGTGTCAGGTGAAAAATGGTTTTATATGGAACTTATTCAACAGGTTGATAAAAGGATGCTATATTCTGTATTATTCGTATTCAGTTACTACTGTAAATTCGTTAACATTCGGACTTATACTCAATTGAAAAATATGTCTTTATATTGGTAGTACATTATAGTATTTGCATATGTGAGTGCATTGGACATTAAAATATGCTTTCTATGGAAATCACTTCTATGAAGGTCACAATCCCCATCACCCCATTTGGGCAAGGATTAATTTTTCTACAAGAAATTATTTAAGTAAAAGAGAAAAGTTGTATATTGTACGTGTACATTTTTAAATAAAAATACATTTATTACTTCAATCAATTCTATCTGTATACATTTGGGTATTCATAACGTTTTTTTTTATTTGATGGGTTGCTACGTTTTGCATTTAAGATCTTGATATTCTCTAGCTACTTATTTATAAGCAGCCCATTATTATCTTGAATGTTATTGTTATTATACTTCAAATTTCGTGTATTGTTTTGATAAATTAATAAACTGGTGAGGGTATAATTATTCACTATACTTAGAATTTTTGACTATACAAAGGCTTTGTAGAAGTAAGAAATTCAATCAGAGGAGCAACATGGCATTAAGTGTGACTTGGGAGGAATGAAAGGCAGGGGAAATGAGAAACAAACCAGTTTGCAAGGATTATACCGGAAGTGTGATTTGTAATTAACGATCGGACTTAAACGTTATTGTTTAAGCAACAGACGTGTATAGTAATGAGATGTCCGAATCACACTAAATGTATGTATTATAATTAGGTTGATTTGAAAGGAGTGTTAACATCATCTGTACACAGTGTTGGAAGACCTATTCAGATAGTTTAGGGGTTTAGCTGGTCACGGCAATCTGACCCATGATTAGGAGGATATTTTTTTGCACTAGGAGACCTTCCCCTATTGGCAGCGTAGGTCTTCTTTCTAAACCAGAGCTCTTAGCAATAAGTAGCAACTTGGCGATGCACCCAAGCAACATGTGCGCGCTCTCAGTACGAGCTAAATTCTAGAGTTTTATTTAGAGTCGTCTCAGATATCATAAGTTCCTAATCCTTCTTTAATATCCTCCCTCTTCCTTCCTAAACATCTTTCTACCCAACGATTACCACGAGTTTGAATATAAAGAAATAGATATTGAGTTAAGTAGATTGACTTTACATTGTCTAAGGGTACTAGTGAGCATACATTTATAATTAGGAGAGATAAAATATAGACTCGAAAAAGATTTTTGATGGTAGAAATTTCTCAGAGAATCGAATGTACTTATCTGAGAGAGCTGTTTTTAAGCAGGGGATATAGAGGAGAATGATAGACGTAATATTTGGCGGATTTATAATTGAAAACATTGAGATTGAGGTATTTGGAAAGAAGCAATGAACTCATAAAATACCAAAATATTTTTTATACCTGTCGAGATACCGACAAAGAGGCTTAGGTTGTTCAGTGCGTAATAAAGACACCGGACAAAGGCACATTAGCGGCCCTCATTATAAGCTCCTTGGGAGGATTTGCATGAGAATGGTGGGGTTGTCTGTTGTACAGCACTAACTCTTCACAGACTGCTTTATTGGCTTTGCTTAGTCGTTGGTTCTGTGTCTTTTCCTCTTTCTACTTAGCTGAATCCTACACAAGAGTGATTATTTTCAGCAACGGACAACGCCCTAATCTGAAAGATGCTTAAAATGCCTAATCTGAAGGGCAATTGGGTGCAAAATAAGCAGGGTAAAATTCAAAAATAAGACTATAGAATCCACTTTTTTTAAATGGGAGTGATGCAAAGTAAACGTTTCCTGACTCACTATAAACCATAAAAACACATGTGTTTGATTGCAGTCTATCATGCATTAAATAAATCCTTGAAATAATTGTACAAAAATAAATTTATTCTTTTAATGATGTCTAACTCGCCTAATTAGCACACACAATTAGTTTGTTGCAAAATTTAGAAGTCCATATAAAATAAATTCGTTTATGAGAAAACACATGAAGTGGATAGTACTATTTTATTTAACACTCGGTTGATGAAAATTGAAGAAAATACATCAGGCATAAGACACATAATAAAAATGTGACCAAGGGTCTATTTCTAAGAAAAGGTAAGTACGATAACCTTATATTATAGAGAAAAGAGACAGACACTGGTATTATTGAGGAATAAAGGTTCTTTACGAGTACATAAATGACATCACAGTAATTATATAAAATAAAATATTTATTTCAGAAATCACTTCATTTCACTTCAAACTCATGAGCCCATGTAAAAATGAATAGTAATTGTTTTCATTAAATTTACAACAAGGCAATTGTTACACAAATTTAATAATAAACTTTTTCTGTAGAACTAATCAGAATAGTCGTTGGAGGTAAGCAGTAGGAAGATTTAAGGGAAGCTAGCAAATTACATGTATCTAAGGCACGCGGTGCTTCCGATAGATCACACTGCCGGAGTTTTGATGATTTAAAAGTAGAATATCGGCACGGTTCAATAACAACAAGAGCTTTGTGGTTCTGGCCAAAATGCTACACTCCAGTTGAATGCATGAGCTGCAAAAGTTCTCCATGCCGATACTCTACTTTTAAATACCTCCCTCGTGACGACCAGACATATGTATTTCCGGTCTATAGGATCTATTGGCATTTAAAGTATTTTGTTCCTCACTGTGATATGTGATTTTTCCTGCCAATTTTTAGCACTACTTAATGGCAGGGTGAGCTGCCGAAAGTAATGTGTGCAGTAAATACTTGTAATTTGTGAGCTATTAAGTAACTATGCTAATTTTCCTTCGTATCCATTTAAAGAAAGCCCATAACATGCATACTATCACATCAACACAGGCGTGATAGTCACATCATAGAAATGATCAGAGTATTACACGGGTAGAGCATTGTTGTTCTTGCCATAATGTAACCCCTCAGTCTGGTGCATATGCTAAAAAAGAACTGAATGCGGATATTATGCTTTTAGATCATCAAAACTCCGGCAGTGTGATCTATTGGAAGCACCGCGTGCCTTAAGTATGATACATGTAATTTGTGGGCTGCTAAGTAACTAGGTTACTTTTCCTTCCAAACCTTTTTAAGAACGGCCCACAAAATGTATCCTATCACAACAACACTGGCGGGATAGCATCTGAGTTAGTGGTCCAATTTTGAATTTTTTATTATTGTTATCGTTTTAGTTAACCTGTCTAAATAGCTCAACTAAACATTCCACACGTATTCTATAAGATTTAAATCCAGCCACCTCAAAGTCCGTATGCCCACGACATTGAGGTATTGCAGAATAAGCCAGTGTTGTCACGAGTTATCCTGCCTGAAAATAAAATTTTTGCCAGTAATTGGTGAAAATGTATCTATAAAGCATCGAAATGTCATCAATACGCTTCTTGAAATTGTAAACTTCATAAACGCTAGATGTAACATTTAGCATAGTACTTCGAGTAATACCAGAACAACAAGTAATGAAATCATCAGTGAATCGGCCCTATAGCCTGCAAGTAACAGTGTTCCATTTTCTTGGGTCCCATGTGGCCTTGTCGTCGTCAGGTGAAACCTGTGCTAAGCTAAAGGCAAGTGTCTTGTATAAATATTTGCATCTAGAGACGTAGAAAGGAATTGTTTCATAGTACTTACAAGAAATATTGTGTAGAGTAAAATTGGATTCTCTGTGGAGCTGGTTCTCACTAGAAGCTGTGGAACTTTTGTTTACTTTTCTTAGCTATTACTAATTACCAAACAACTCTTAGTCTAACTATTGCCTAAGTCTTAGTTTTCTTAAGTTAGTACCATCAGATGATGAGAAGAAGTGATGCAGTTTGATGCACATGAAAAGTGTATTTGCTCTAAGACAGGGAAAACATTTCCAGGCAGAAGTATACTACTAAGAATACTACTAAGCAGATAGATATATTACTAAGAAATAAAATGTTTTATTTATCTTGGGATCCTTAAAATGAATTCACCAGTGGATAGTCTTTTACCAGGGCATACCCGCGTGAGAGATGCCTATTTGATGTTAGGCGACCTTTTGTAATCAACTGTTTAGTATAAGTACGGAAATAATAATAAATTCTATACTTCTATTTAAGAGGGAGTACAGAAAATGTCTGAGCGTTTTTTTCGGTAACTATGAGCGAGGGTTCAAGGTAAAGTGTAGAAAAGAGATGACCCATCTTTCCTGCGCTATTAATTGATAACTAAATGGAAGAAAGCCCAGCGTACGTTTCATAGAACCATTAGATGAAGTATATGAATACAAACTCAATACTTTAATGAAGTGTTAAAATACAGAAAACAAATACAAGCAAAAATGAGTCAAAAACGACCTATAGTAGAAAAGACATCGAAAACAAAAATCCTCATTAATATTTTGCTATAAAAGAGCCTGATACTGGTTGAAATCACACACTTGATTGACTATTCGTTAAAATGATTCGAATATATATAATTAATTTTGCGTGCAGAATTTGATCAAAAGTTAAAACCTGTGATGTAAATTTTTAGTTTAAAATGTCTCGATAAGTAACTTAAATATATATATATTTGAGCACCACAAACCATTAACGTATTGACCAATACACGAGAAAGTAATTTTATAAACATTTTACTAGTGTAATTTCAACCAACGGAGGCTAACTGGATTCTAGAAAGATACATTTTCCGGCTTATTCAAATTAATTGTATTCTCTTATGTGGTCAATTCTAATTGGATGTTTTCTAGGATCTTCACTTGAATTGTTTCGTTATGCAGTTTGTGGGGAACCAACAGGAGTTTCTCCTAGTTTAAGCTGGTAGAATAGACAAGCCCGGGTTCGAGTCCACAATTCGAAGAATATGTATATCTCGTCTAGATTGTTTGCCTTATGTTTGGTAATGTTATCATTTACTGGATATTTTGTAATTGTTGAGTAGTTATTTCAGTTATATTCCTTTCTTTACCTTCTTTAGCTTTCTATATATCTCTAGTTCATTCCTTACAAAACAATGCTTTTGTAAACTCATTTAATGCTGCTAGGTGTTCTCTGTATCTTAATGTCACTGCAGTTATCCTGGCTTTGAATAAAAGTCGATTTAATTGGTCATTTTATTCTGAGAACTGAAATGTTCACTTGAACAGGAAAATAATGGAATTCCATTATTAAACTGTTTTTTCATACATTCGTCTCTATTTTTCTTTGTATACATAAATTTAGTTCACGAAAAAGGAGTTTGTGTCTGTAAAACGCAATGCAATACACAAGCAGGTTATATTCTTAAGTGACACAATGTTTGAAATGATGAAAAACAACTTTATTCCGGGAGTTTTTCTCTTAAGATTAACAAACCGATATGCTTTAGTTTAAATTTTATATTTTTTTTATGCAACTGGTCAGATGATTCTATCCATATACTTTTTTTTAATTTATATCGCTATAATCCTCCTTGGAGACTAAAGTGCCAGGTGCCTTGTGGCCTGCTATAATACGTGATAGTGAGCGTCCTGGCAATGGCCAGTTTCTCCAATCAGAACCTGAGCGTCTGTGGCTGTCGCGCTCTTAGTCAGCCTCCACTGGCTCGTATCCAGTGACGCGGCTGACGGAGGAGCGTGGGGGACTTCCCAAGACTCCGCTTTCTCTTTCGCATGCGAGGGAGGTGACAAAAGTGTGGATTTGGGGAAGGTCTTTGGGCGGTATGTAAATACTGTAAGAATGAGCGAGTGAATGAAGGCTTTGACTTTGAATGGAAGACTATGGTATGGATGAGAACATTGAACACAATTACTTAATGCCCAATGAAGCAGATTGTTTACAGTTTCTTTTTCATTAGATTTTTATTATTCCTACCTCTTAGGATTTTAGCGGATAACCGATTTTTACATAATTAAAGATGTGTTCTGAAAATGTAACAAAATTCTATATGTAGCTCTCGAAAGCTACAGCTCACACCCTCGAGAATGACGGCATAGCCCGTTGAAAACGTTTGACTATAAGTAAAGCTGCGAAGAGACTAAATTTCTTAAGTTATTTTACTAGGCAATATTGGCTGAGGATTACGGAATAAATAAGATGAATCGATGAAGGCCCATGGAAGAATTAAATTAGTCCCATGATAAGTTAATGGGATGCAAATACCAAGATATAGTTCAAGGTTTAAGTTTAACCTGTCAGTCTATATATCAAACTCGATACGGTTTAACTACCGGTTTACTCGGAGAAATAGTTTCTCTTACTGAGGTAAATTAAGTTCAGAATCTCGTTGCCGTATCTTGAAGATTAACTTCTTTGTTATTTACTGCTATATTAAGTAGTATTTAGCCGGGCCTTATAACGTTCAATTGGCGGATGGAGCACGTGGAAATCGGTAGGCCAATCCATAATCGAGAAATTCTCACTAATCTTCCATCAAGTGGTTCCATCTTTACTAAATTAGCTGTAATGGAGGTAATTGAGTTTATGAACACTATCAGTTCGCACATTAAGCATATATTTGGTAGAAGTTCTATACTTTGACAAAATAATCTTTAGCAATCCAGTGCTTGTTTATATCGAGTCAACATACTCATACTTACCCAATTCAAAAGTGAATTTGCTGAGACTATATAGTCATAAAATTAATAAGGTTTCTGCCGTAATTTCATAAAATTTTGATTCTATTGCAACCGATTAAAATATCATGACCGGTAAGCACATTATGGAGATAAATATCGCTAAAAAAAATGGCCGAAAACATTGCCCTCTCATCCTTTAATATAACCAATAACATAATTTTAAATAATTTTTGGATGAATTTGAGTTTATATAAGTGACAATATAGTGAAGAAGAAAAAGTGGAACTATAATTAGTAAGATAGGCTTGATAAATTATGTATCTAAGTTATAAAAGAAAATATGGACATAATTATCTTCATAAAAGCCGTTAACCCCTCTGAGGTCAAATACCTTCTGAAAAACTTACCTTACCGAAAACCCCCTGGATATGATTTTCTTACTCCTCAAATTCTCAAACAGCTTCCTCATAAAGCCATAATCTTCCTAACCTACATCTATAATTGCATTCTCCGAACGACGCACTTTCCTCTCCTCTGGAAACACTCCATTATTATCCTATTCGCCAAACCCGGAAAACCACCCAACGACGCCTCATCTTACCGTCCAATTAGCCTACTCCCTATCCTCTCAAATATTTTTTTTCAAACTCCTCTTAAAAGTCTACTTCAAATTGTTGAATCCAAAAACCTTTTTCCTATACATCAGTTTGGCTTCCGTCAACAACATTCCACTACTCAACAAGGCCTTCGCGTTGTTGATCACATTTCCTCAGCCCTTGAATCCAAACAGTATTGCACTGCTGCATTTCTGGACATAGCTCAAGCTTTTGACAGGGTTTGGCACGCAGGTTTGCTTTACAAGCTCAAAACACATTTACCACAGACCCACGTAACTTTTACCCTCTGCCGCAAGTCCTGTCCGCTAGTATTTTTCAATTCGATTCCTCTCCCCGTGTCTGAGACAGTAAGGTATTTAGGCTTCCATCTCGACAAAAGACTTACTTGGAACCCATACACGAGGCTAAAAAGACAAGAACTAAACAGACGCTTTGGACTACTGTACAGACTACTTCGAAGGACATCCTATCTCTCAATAGAAAATAAACTACTTATTTACAAAGTTATACTTAAGCCAATCTGGACATACGGAATAGAGCTATGGGGGATAGCAAAAAAGTCGAACATCAAGCGCATCCAATCCTTTCAATCAAAAGTCCTGAGAACAATAGTAAATGCCCCCTATTACGTCACCAACAAAACCCTTCATAATGATCTTAATATACCCTACATTCTTGAACTCATCCCTTCCAAATTCATGAAATTCCATAGTAACCTATCCAACCACCCTAATCCCGTAGCACAGTCATTGCACAGCTCCACACATCCCTATAATCCTCCCCGGATACTGAAACGGCAGTGGCCTCGTCACCTACTATAAATGCGCACAGTGGGAGTCCTGGCAATGGCCAGTTTCTCCAACCATGTCCTGAGCGTATGTGGCTCTCGCGCTCTTCGTCAGCCTCCGCTGGCTCGTATCCGGTGACGTGGCTGGTGGGGAGCGTGGGGGACTTTCCGAGACTCCGCTTCCTCTTTCGCTTGCGAGGGAGGCAACAACCGCGTGGACTTGGGGGGCCCCTGGGCTGTTTGTAAATATTGTATGAATGTGCGAACGAATGATAAAATGTAAATATGGTATGAATGAAAACACTTATCTCAATTATTTATTGCCTATTAAGTAGGCTGATTGTAATTTCATCATAATAAAGTTGTTATTGAATATAAAAAAAAAAAAAAATTATTTTCATATTGTCATCAGCAAATATTAGTCAATACTATTAAACAAAATTAAGTGCACTATCTATGTAAGTGATTAAACGCAGTCAAAGTCCAGAGTTCAAGTTTCTTGTTATTCGATATGGAGAGGGCTAGGGATGGGAGCAAACGGAGAGAAGTGGTTTGGGAATGACACTTGACGGCATAACTTTGAATAACGCCTTTCCGAATTCAAAGCATTTACGTCTGCGCTGGAACGAAATCCGATAATTTAATTTAAATCTATTACCGTATTAAGCTTTGAAAACGGATAGATAATACTGGGAAATTCATAGGGTTATCTGTGTTTCGAAAAAAGAAACTTGGAGAAAGCTGACATTAATATAGCAACTAATGATATCTATTTGGTTAGTAAAACTATTGGGTGGGATCATTAATCTTTATTACATATACATACTATATAGATGATAATTAGTTATTTTCAGTTTAGATTGTAGTTCATATTGAAGAAGCTAGCTTTGGTACAAGTTTGAATGAAAGACATTAGAAATGCCAATGATCCAACCAGATCGTACCATAATAAAAAAAATGTTTCTGTCGTACAATTTAATAAAAATGGTGACCGTGCATGTATTCGCAGCAGAGTTCGTTTGTTTTCGACTTTTTATTTTGACTATTTGAATCTACCTGAACTTTCTCTTGTTTGTGTTTTTTATTAATAGATAATTGTATTTTTGATTCTGTTGTTGGAAATTATGCAACGGACAAATAAATAAATTAAGTACCGCAAAATAAAACATGCCGTTGTGTTAAACTAGAATAACCGTACATAATTATTCTACGATAAAATAAGAAACTATTAGAGAGGCTACTTATCTAAGGACCTTTTAATAATATAAGTGCTTAGTTAAGGAGTTTACTTCAAATGAATTAGTTTTTTGTTACAAAAGTGAATGAATCTTGAATGTACCTCTAGGTTGTAATATGAAGTTTAAGTTTTCCAAAATATGTAGATCTGGTGGACGTATGGTAATTAATTTTGCTGTGAACTGCCAGTAAGCAATAACCCAGTTAATAATAAGAGTTTTTAGTTAATTATTTACAACTTTCTTTGGCCTATCCAGGATTTATTGTAACCCTAAACAAGTACTTAGGTGGTATAGCCACCATTCTCAAGTATCTATTAATTGAAATGAAAGAGCAGGACTTAGAAGATAAAAAAAAAATTATAGTGAAAAGCCTTTATCGTGCCTACAACCAGCCTTTCAAATAACAGTTTTTAGCATTTGTGCCTTTATAAGAACCTGTTAAAAGATTTCAATTAACCTGCTCTTGGGTGTCCTAGAATTCCTTGTAGTCGGACCTGAGGATGCTTGGACATCAGCTCTAACATTGCATTGATGGATGTATGTCGTAAAATAGTGAAAGCTTATCTGTTTTTTTTATTTTTAATTAAATTATAAACCTACTATTATTAGCCCTTAATGGCTAGCTAACACACTGATTATAAGACGTTATTTATTTTCAATAGTAATAATATACTGTTCGAATGAGTAATTACAGTTCGCGGTTGTAGTTCACCGAAATTCTATTCAATAGAACCAGCCGGGACGGCCTTTAATTCTCAATAATCACAAAATTGTTTAATATAATCACTACTTTATTATTCTTAATAACATACAGGGGCTAATTCATAAAGATTCAAAAATAAAAATTACGTAAAACTAGTAACATCCATTCAGAAAAATGGTGCAATAGTTACTGAGCGATCTTTAAGCCGATTGAAGTTCAACCTTACGGACTTGTCAGCATGCCGCCCAGCTGAGGAATATTTTGGAGATTACCGTTACTTTCTATCAATCCTGAGATATTGTTATTAATCAATATTGCTTTGTTGGATTATTAGAAGGAAATACACTTATAAAAAAATGAAAAATAATTTTTTATATTTTCAATTGTTAAAATACTGATTATAAAACCTAATTTATTTTAAACGGTAATAATTAACTATAGTTCGTTGTTCATTGTATTTCGCAAAAAAATTATTCTGGAAAACTAGCCCGGAGACAAACTTTACTCTTGATAATCGCTAAGTTATCCCACAAAACCTTTAGTCATAAAGGTCATTTAGTGAGTAAATTATACAGATTTAACAAAGAAAAATACTTTGTACTAGTAAATAGTAAGATCCTTCTAGAAATTGATTGACCTTCTGCCACCCAACAAAGTTTAACTTTACGGACTTTTTTTAATAAAGTAAATTATATTATGGTCATTACATCAATTTTCACTAGTCCTGGGATCAATACCGGAGCATTAATTATTTATTTAAGTATTTGATGATTCAAGACAACAAATCCAATCTCACAAAACTTTGGCTGCATCGTGGAGTAAGTGTTTCTTTTCTGCTACAGTAATACGGTAAACTAAAAAATTATTATAAAATGAAAACAATAGATTTTTACTTTTTTAAGGAGATACGAAGAGAATTGAATATTTTATGGGTAAAGTGATGAAAATGAAATAGACGAAGTTTATGAAGGCGAAGATGAATACCCAGCTGTTTAAACAGCACGATCAGGTTCTGTCTCACAGGCATGGTCCGTCGAAAAGATTTGGGTAGAAATCAATAAAAACTGCGGAGAGATAAAGGTGTTTTGTGGTTTTATAACAAAGGTTGATGAATTCATCCGTTGTAGCTCAGTTAGATTATAAGATTCTGTGAAGACCCTAACCAATCCCGTGTAAAACACGATAACATTTTTACCAATCACAGCCAACGGTTGAAGACAGTACGATTTAGTTATGATTTGTTTCAAGTTTGTAGTTTTCCATTAGTAGTATTTCATATCTAAATGTTTTACCTTATACGTTTGTTAGTTTTTAGTACCTCGTTACAATGCAGCTCTGATGCAGTAATAGATATATTCTGCCTTAAATCATACAGAATCACATCAGCAACATTAAAGGTCATACAATATCATTTAGATTATACATTCATAACAACAGTTAAACAGTGCATATAAACTTTATATGCATATAAACAGTCCAGTTTTCCTCGTAAAGATTCAATTAGCATAACAACGAAAGTAAAGTTATTAACACCAATTCCTCTACAAGATAGCATATAAACCTAGCTCTTCCGACGTCACCCTTCTGTGACTTCTGTGCTGGCTTTATTCAGGATGTGTGGAGGGGGTTGGTTTCTAGGCGTTAAAGTTTTTATTATTTCTTCTTTTTTATTTATGCTGTCTAATGTCTAATATAAGATTTATTTCCTTCCCTACGTTCTATTCTGTATAAACCCAATTTATCCTTTAACTGAACCGTGTTTGTCGTGTGGGAAATTGAGTAGTGTAAAGTAACTTCATCCTTAAAGGATTCCGAACCATAATTCACTAATATCTAAAGACAACAGAAAAAGAAATGAAACCCCAGTACCGTAAAAAAAAGTGGGTGGAAAAGTGTCGAGTGGGGGATAACTTTTGGTTATATAAACCTCTGCTTGGTTACATCTCCTGGTCATGCATTTACCTCAAGAATAACAGAAATCTTCAAATATTAACAATGCTTATGTAAATAAAATGTTCAGCCTATAAGAATCAACCAATGAAATTCCAATATGTTTTCATAAAGCCTCAACTATCAGTCCTTAGTTACATTGCCGATTTCATTTTTGCATCAAATCCATTTATGTTTTTAAAATAACACAGTAATTCGTTGAAATTTTGTCTTCCGACAACTTTTTGTTGTAAGTGTGGCACGAGAACATTGAACAGCACTTTAAGAACTTGATAATGACTAAAAGTACTAATGAAATAAATATTCCCAGACAATATTTCCCAAATATAGAGAAGTGCACTATTTTTTTTTAACATCCTTTTTCGTTTGTCTTCTCTACTCAATTTTTTGATGATTCAAAATTTTATGACGTTCCCCTTGGCTATTCCTACGTGGTGTATTTGTCTAAGCTCTTTATAATAGTTATCCCTGTCTAGTGGGATGTTTTCCCACATTCTATTTTTATAAGTTTCAGAGTTAAGGGAAAAAAAAAAAAAAAAGTGGGATGTTATACAATCTATTAATGAGGAAGTGGAACATGGCCATCTTGTAACTGTGATGGTGCAAATAAGTCTTATGTATTATGTATCAATCATCGAGTCTTAGCTCTATATTCTGAATCCTCCCACTTCCCACTTCTGCTCACTGTCAGATTTTATTTTTAATTATTCTGTTAAAATACTTTATTCTTCATTACTCTCTATGAATCACGCCAGTATGTCCACGCATCTTATACGATATTTAATTTTGTGAATGCAAGGGTTTTTGCTAGACAATATATATACTTTCTTTAATTCGTCTAAATATATGTAAGTTTCGAATTCAGTAACTTACAGGAGGTGGAGGTTCTCAGGTTATAAATCGAACACTTGCAGATGTAGTTTAGAACTGTAATATTAAACATATGTACACATTAGCTAGCGCTACAAATATTATAATAAACAAATAAAACTTATAACTAACCTGAATCAATACAATTGTCGATAATAAGTGTTGACCATTGTCTTAACAAGAGTACCCACATTCAGGAGGTTACAACTCGGAGCATCATTCGATCCTAGCGAGCTCTGTAGGGACATCTAGCATATGTGCCGAAGTTTGGCGGTAACGTTCAAACTTACATATATAGTTGCATTAGTAACGGATTCAAACAGTTCCCCATTGTTAATCCTTTACTCTGTGTGAAGAGTTATTGAGTTTATAATAGTTGTGCCTGAGGGACATTTTCACTAATGTCGATATTTCTGCGCTGACCCCCGGGCAACATTTCTTGTGTACCATGTATTTTACCAACAACTGTTACACCTCTTCCAGAAGAACACTGGAAATTAAATTAACTACATCTAACGAATTTACTTCAATTCTTTAATTTACTTGTTGTAATATTGTGCCAGGGATTTAAGTTTCTTGTTTTTGATATCTTCTTGAATCTAAATGTGTCTAATTAATATTTGATTGAAATTGCAAAAAATAACTCCTTAACTAAGTCATACATCAATTAATTGTAGAAGATCAATAGACCGAAGTTTTATTGTATGCGTTGTAACATCCTCCAAGGGATGTTGGATTTTCAATATGTGCTCTTCATGTATTCTTGACACTAGTACTCGGAACGGATACTGTCATGAAGAGGGATTTTGTTCATCACATTAATACAAAATCTTTCCTGTGATTTTGAGAAAGACAAAAATAAAGTAGCAAAATATAAAATAATTAATTATTATAATAATAATATTAATTAATAAAACCCACAGGTAAAATAGTGAACTAATTTCTATTGGATATGAAATAGGTTGGCATGGAATCTACAGACATACTTACAAGTCAGTGCCTACATCATCTCCCTTGTGGAGAGGTGCGGTGTGATCCGGTACAATCTCATTACAAAGCATATGGCTGCCGGTACATACGAGGCGACAAGAGGATTGATATAATTAACATACTACTCAGCTGGATCAAGTGTTCGCCGCTCGCTGCTAACAAGGTTATGAGATTAGCAAGCTAGGGCTCAACATCGTTGATTACAGTCTCGCTTGCGTCTGATGAAATGTTGATTGCTGACGAAATGTGTATTTAAATAGGCAGTTACATCTCACTGTAGTAGTTCACAGTAGCGTACCTAGAGCCCACCCCCTAGGTACACACCGGAGCCCACATATCTTGTGCGACATTTTTAAATTTTTGTCTAAATTCTATAACAATAAATAATATAATAAGGTTATAACCAGCAGAGTCAGTTATTATACTAAAAATAAAATTTAGCAAACATGCGTGCTCGACTCAATGCCAACTATCCGTGAAAAAAAAACACGTGTGTCATAAATTTGGAATCGACAAGGGCCACATAAATACGCGTTACCTGGTGGTAAAATAAGATCTTGCGATACCTTGCATACGAAAATTACTTACAGACGATATAAATTTTGACGTCATTTTCTAATAAAAAAGCAAGAAATATAGATATATGAACACGCCTACATTTCTTCAATATTTTCAAGTATCACAGTCGTTACACAAAGCTATACATCCCTATAATCCTCATCGGAGACTGGCAGTGGCCTCGCGACCTATTATAAATGCGTGAGTCCTGGCCATTTCCAGTTTCTCCAATCATGTCATACTTGTCTGTGGCTCTCAAAGTCATGGTGGTCAGCCGGCTGATGGAGGTGTGCGCGGAATCTCCCAATACTCCGCTTCCTCTTTCGCATGGGAGGGAGCCGATCTCTGGGCTGTTGTTAAATACTGATTGAATGAGTGAAGAACTGTAAATATGGCATGAATTAGAACATTGATAATAATTACTTACTGCCCAATAAGGCAGATAGCAATTTTATGTCAATAAAATATATATACCGTAAGACTGACCTTTACCAATATGCTCATTTTAAAAGTATCCCTCAATTAAACAGTGGCTCCACGCCGTCTTGTTAGAGCGACGTAGTCTTAATAATTTTAGACAACCAGCTATTATCTTGCTAGCAGAAATCGTCTCTGAAGAATAAATGACCATTACCGAACAACAAAAAGAGAAAAAATGACACGATCGGTCAATATGGTGATATAAATGTAATTACTACTGTATGTATGAAAATTTGAGATACGTCTATGTGACTATGACTATACGTAGTGATCCTGAATATGAACCAATACACATTAATTAATTAATCAATGTAATTCATGACCACGGTTTGTAAGAACGTCCAATTTTTTTCACGTACTTACCAAAATTGTTTTGTTTAGTCCACAGCCATATATATTTATTAACCTATTTTTACCTGGGGGTAACTGCCCAGTTAGTGGCACTTTTTTTTGTCACTAGGTTTCCCCTTACTTTGGCTCAGAGCTTTTTGGTCCTTCATCAAAGCAACAAGTGTGGTACTTTCATTACAAGGGAGATTTGTATTGTGACTAGATTGTGGTACAAATCCGAACTTTGTTATCCCCCGATACCGCATAAAATAAACAACTATTCTACCCAACGATTATCACAGGATTAATCTAGATCATCTCAGACTGAGGTAAGTCACGTAATTTTACATAAATTTACCCCCTGAAGGTTTTGGGTGAATCTTTAAAATGTAAGATAGATTATACCATTTTCATACTGTCATAGTAATAATATACTGATAACATATGATAATCCTATTTGATAGTCATGTATATTTGGAGTGTTTACTCAACTTTCTGTCTCGATAATGATCACTGCTTACAAAGATTTCCAGTATACTCAAGTAATAAAATAAGTATAGTTCAAACATGAGAACTAGGGAGCTCCATAAAATACGGGTGCTTGATACACTTTTTCTAACTAAATTATCTACACTAATGGCCTATGAAATTTATAGGGTGATAATTTTATTTTTTTGAAGGCTCTCAGATTCGATAAAACATAAATGTTGTTCTGTATCATAAGATCCTCAATCAAGTATAACGGATAGATATATATTTATTTCATTACATGAGTTTGTATGTCATTGAAAATTAAAGCGGCAAACACCTGACTGCCATTTTCTGATACGCTAAGTCAGTTATAAGATGTATAAAAAAATACACTGTAGAATGTTTATAGAAGTACGTAAATTGTATATATCGCATTACATTGACATTATTCTCCACATTCTTTTAACAAACCATTTCAAAAGTCATACTATGGCAACATTTGTTTGCCAGACTCCTAATAGGTTTGTAAATGAACCTAGTAGCCATGGAGCTCTGTTCATTTTACAGAGGTCGGCTAGTCGAAATGTCATTAGCATTTTTTCATATCATCTCATTAGCATGTGCGGAGTTTGTGAAACGCCGAACCACTAGTAGTATGTGTCATATTTAAATTAGGCTTACAGAGCATTAACTTCCACTGTCTCTGAAATAAACCAAAATGCTATTGAAACGATAACAATGCCTGAATAATTAAGTCTTAAACTGGATAAATAAATCATTTGACAAACAGAATAAACCTTTATAAAGCATGACGACAGAAGTACTCACATTCTGGAGCTGGATTTAATCTCAAATCGTACCAATCATTTACATTTTCCATGTGGGCTCAAAGCGATAATGGTGACTTGTAGTGGTCGATCCTGAAAGGTGAGTGCTCACACCATGTTTAGGCCACAGTTATGTATATATATATTATATTGTAATGCTTTTTTTAGGATTTAAATTTATTTATTAGAAGGAGGTTGATTTAAGGTAGTGAGATTTAGCGAAACCCCGTGTAGAGTGTTTATTGCCTGAACAAATACCTTCGCGTTACCTTACGCCTTATAAAGGCGTACGCTTTATTTTATTTGTACTATGTTAGGATTAATTATTAATCGTTTTGTGAAACTAAAATTTATGCATATTTCAATGAACATCTGTCGGGTCGTCACTAGGGGGGTGCCTGGTTACCCTAGCCCTGGTGATAAAGTGAGGGTTATTTGAGTTTACAACCTGGACAATCGTTTCGTGACGGCTTTACTATCTGACTCCATTTTTTGATAGGTATAGTATAGAGTAGGTAGGTAGGTAGTTTGTGTGGTCTTGGAATGACCACGAATTCACACTCGGTATCTGAGGGTAGGCGAAATCCGATCCGGATCCAAAGGTGAGTGTGAACAGGAGAGAAGCAGACTGAATTGTCGTGGGAGACAGTGCTTGGTCTGTTTGCAGGGCCACGACAACCGTTGTCCACTAGGGAGAGGTCTCTCCCAAGGAGGTGCTAGATTTAGCGAGAAGAAGGCAGAGATTCCCACTAGGAAGGTGTGGGACCTCACAACGCCGAAACGTAGCGAGGCGAGGAAGAGAAGAGATGTAGAGGTTTTTCATAAAGAAGCAGCAGTTTCAGAGTTTCAAGCAGGAGCCACAAGCCAGTGTAGTTGTCAGGAGAATGATGTACAGGACCCAAATCGCTTGATTAGATACCCAGGTGGCATTGCCCGCAGCCAATAAGCAACGTCATTACAGTGGCCAATGATGTGGCTTTCCTATGTTCCCTGACAGAGCCTGGAAGGGCCTTATACCTGACTGACAGCTGGTGTCCCAGCTCATATAACTAATTGGTCCTGGCAGCATGTTTTATTGTTTAACATATTTACAAAGATTTATATTTGGGTAATGTTATTTACATTTGTTTACAATAAATATACAATAGAGTATAGGGTGATTTATCTTATCTAGTTAGCGGTCGCTACAACATGTTTCTCATTACTTAGAATAATGATTTTTTTCGTTTTTGTTTTAGTCGAAATGCTTTATTTTATTAATTATACAGTCCACTGGCTCCTATCCGGTGATGCGGATGACGGAGGATCGTCGGGAGGACTTCCCAAGACTCGGCTTCCTCTTTCGCATGCGAGGGAGGTGACAACCATGTGGATTAGGGAGGTCTCTGGGCTGTTTGTAAAGATTGTATGAATGAAAACATTTATCACAATTACTTATTGCCCAATGAGGCAGATTGTAATTTTATCATAATAAAACTGTTTAATAAAAAAAAAAAATATACAGTAGAAATAAATTGATTTGATTAAATTTCGAATTCAGTTGAAAATACAACTTAGATTTGTCTTGTCTCCTGAATGGAATATTATAATTATTTTAATCGATAACATTTATTTTTGTTAGATTTCCCGCAAAAAACATAGTATTATAAATTATTGTTTATTTTCACACTCGATATTTTCATGAATTTTATATGACGTCTAAATTTTACGTTTTGGTTTATTTGATTGATATCTTAACGAACTATTTATTTTTTTAATAATAATTGTCAACATAATTTCAATTGCTTGACGAAGGAAAGAGTCACAAATGTCAGATGTTTATATTCTAGGTTTTATATAGTGTGAGGATCATATCAATAGGTGGTATAAGGAGAATGGAATATTATAATTATTTTAATCGATAACATTTATTTTTGTCAGATTTCCCGCAAAAAACATAGTCACTACTCATGGATTTACATCTTGTTCACTAAAGTGTATAAAACCGCTACCTTCTACAGGTAGATTTTCAGGGAGCCTAATGTTATTCTTAGACAGAAAGCTTTTAACACTTGCACTAAAAGAATGGAGCAATCCGATTTGCATCCGAAATTTGTTTTTTCGGGGTTAAGCGTGCTTTCTTATTCTCGCTAAAAGAAGATAGTGAAGGGATTCAACCTGCCATGCTGTGGTTTAGTGTTAAAGGTGTATTGAATTTTCCGGATCATAAATTATTTTCAAAGTTAGTATTACTAACAGCTAGCAGAAAATGTGTTTGAGTAATGCTAGAAGCTTTTATTCATAAATGAATGGAGGAATGTTACCCCCAGTGATCAATAGATCGTAGTTTTTAGCAGGATCGAATAATAAATATTATTTACGTTATAATGAGAATAATACGAGAATGAGAAATTAAATAATTTGAATGCCAAAATATTAACTATTTTGTTGAATTGGTTAATAGTAACGTTCCCTTCTTGATAAGTTGGTCCGGGTAAAAAAGTTTTAATAACATGTGAATCCACTGGAGTTATAATTTAAAAAAAAAAATATAACCGTTTGAACGTTACGAAACTCATATTTTCACGCATTCCTAGTAAACCAGCAGGATCATAGCTTTAAGCCAGCCACCGAAAAATACAAAATTATTACACTGAAGTATAGGAGTTAAGGAAACGTTGCGGGAAGTTAAGGTGCTCGAATGTAAGCTATTAGGTGCTGGGTTAAACTCAAAAGAGAATTTACACATTCCTTACCGTTTATGGAACAATACATCATGTTATCTATTCAGGTAAAATATGATGATAATTTGTGTGGTAGGGTAAGAGGTAAATTTATGAACTGACTGGTTCTCGACCCTGGAATTTCACATCCGACAAACCCCATAAGCGTCAATGCAATGCTGATTAGATTATGGAGGTTATAATTTATTCATTTAAGTATATACTTGATTTTTTTTATTAATATAATAATTTTATCATAACGTATAGGATTAAATAACCTCTAGCTCTTACCAAGCCATCTTCTCCTTCCTCCTACTTTTCGCTCACTAACTCTTTGTTTCCTTAGTAGTTTGCCAACTTCCTCTAACAACAGTCCATGTACTTTCGGCCTGGTCTCTGCTCCAGATGCCACCACTGGGTATGACTACAACTATGACTACCGAGCCAAAATGGCTTTTTGAGAAATTCCAAATGTTAAATTATAAGCATATAAGACAATTAATAATAGTAAACAAAGCCAACATGTTTACATAACAATTGCTCATATTAAAAGCAGAATAGTGGGCAGTCTAATGAAATTAATCTCTTACAACTATTTTTGTGGTTAATTTTACTTTTTTTTTGGAACGTTGTGGAGAGTGTTAGTTGGCTCTTGTTTCTTAAAAAGTGACACATCCAGTATAATTACAATAACACATATGAGAAAAAAAGTAGTTGCACAGATTTTTTTCTGTGATTTAATGGGTCCCGTCGAGACCTATTACAAAAATATCATGCAGTATCTTCAAAATATAACCATGGTATGCACATCAGATACATGTTCTTTAATAAAGTGTACAGAAATTGCTAATTTGGCTGAAGGCCTTTAATGGTAGAGCCATAAGAGTCAAATTTTATAGAAAGGTGTCTTTGACAATAGGTTTTTATTAATTTCCAAATCCATTTTGTTTAGGCCACTCGTTTATTGTTTTATTATTTATCCAGAGTTACTCCATACCTCACCAAAGCAATATGTCCTGTCTCTCTCTATTATAATGTTTAGCTCTCTCTCACTTATTCATTCGATATATGCAAATGTATATCAAGGGACCATCCAGCTTTTAGATTTTTTGACAATAGTACAAATTATTTAAAAAATCATTATTAGCTTACCCGTCGGAGTTGGTAATGTCATTCATGAAGAAGCAATACGAGAGAGATGGGTACTCTTACCCTCCATATTGAAGATACCCACCCAGATAGGGCAACTTCCATTCATCTGATTAAAACTTGAACACGAGATATATAACCTCGGCTGATTTCAGTTCCACTCTTTGAGATGGGAGAGCTACTCCGGCTGAATTAAGATCACTGTCAGTTCCAGGTACCCTCCATCATTCATCCCCCTCTTAGTCGCTGAATCTTTCATATACCCATAACTTCAGCACTCCATACCTGTGACTGCGGAACACCCTGCTAACGAACCATCTAGTTAGTGTTAGTGCTCATGTATCGCCGCCTCTCGTCTCAGTTCTGTCTGAGTAAAATATTTATATGGGCAAAGCTTCAGACACACAGGGTGTATGTATATAACATTCATTACATGCTAAATGTGTAAAGACTCGTTTTTGATAAATAAATAAAATTTATTTTTTGATCTTGACTCACTTTTGTGTGATTAAACAATAAATTATCTATTTCACTATATAATAAGACGTTTGACATTTACTCCATCATAATGGAGATTCAGATACATTCAAGTCAATTGTTAATTGAAAATTTCCATTTCCTGATCACACTGAACCTAGAGTATAATACAAAGCAAGGCAACGTTAGAGTTTATCTGTATCAAAAAACACAGTGTAATGGTACGGAATTCAAACTTGTGAAAATACACCTTAATTAACCATCTACGGTTCAAGAAAAGTGGGGTTGTTTGTTTAAACATTGGTCAGGTGGGTTTTAGGAGTAAATATAGGAGCCATTCAATTATTTAAAACATTAATATATTATTACATACAGAATAAAAGCAGTTCAAATGAATTCAGCTGTATTCATAAACATTCTATTGCATAGAAAAATGTGTTATAATACATAAAAAAATACTCATATATTTATGTAAACTCAATCTCCACACTAATGTTTGAGTCATTATTTTAAACAGTTTTCGTTACTGAGAATCATTTTAATATTTGACACCATTCAGTTGCAAGGTGCTGAATATGTATTCGGAAAATCCCCTGAAAATTTCGCACTTTAAGATTTTGATTTTCGTTGTAGAATCACCCACCTGTTACTATATAATACGTATTTCTGCGTGGACGATATAACTATTATACAATTTTGTCAATAAGGAGGAAGTCCGGAAGAGGTCATACCCGCTAGTCTGAAGTAAATTAATTAGAACATACTTTTGATTAGAACTCCCACAACCAACAACTTAGCTATAGTCGAGAAGGCCCCTGATAATAGGGCTTTTTTTTTTTTTTTTTTTTTTTTTTTTCGCCCTTCCTGAGGCTGAGCCTCTAACGGGCTTGCCCCACAAGCCCGTGAAGCGGGATCGTGGGGTTACGTAGCTTGTTGTGCGCGTATTCCGGTGCAATGGGATTGTTGCACCGGTCAGTGCACCTTCGGTTATTCTGCTTTGTTCCATTTATTCTCAAAAACAAAAAAGAAAAAAAAAAACATGATAATAATATATAAAAAGAAAGGAGAAACCAAAAAACTAAAGTAAAGAGAAAATAAACAAAACAACCACCTCTAATACTATATTTACAATTCCTAAACTAGCTTTTTTTGATCATAGGGCTGTGGTTGGACCATTGATGAATTTAACTGTAAAATACCACTCTATGTATGCATGCTTGAAAACAGTAGCAGCTGTGAGTATAATCCTGATAGGGCGTAACCAATAATATAATATGTGAAGAAGACATCATGTAAGTATACAAGTTGGTTCGTTAGTCATAAGCCCTGGAAACTAGAAGGGTATAAGTGCGCGATTTTCAAAGTACAAGTTACATATTTTTCAATAGTTGATCAAGAATAATGTTTTACACGATAAAACTCGATGTTAAACTCAAACATTTGTTACCAAACGAAAAAAAATCTAAGCATTTCACTATCCGGAAAAAGAGTTAAGACCAGACTTTTCAAACAGTAAAGGCGCTGAATACTTGAGAGATAAATAATATAGTATATATAATATTCTTCATTGTGCTAAAATTACAATCAGCTTTATTAGGCAATAAGTAATTGAGATACATGTTCTCATTCATACCATATTTACAATTCATCATTCACTCGCTTATTCATACAATATGTACAAACAGCCCAGAGGTGTCTAAAATCCACATGTTTATCACCTTCCTCGCATGCGAAATGGAAGCGGAGTCTTGGGAAGTCCCTCACACTCCTCCGTCAGCCACATAAATAGTATAAAGTGAAAAAATTGGCATTGGGTTGAAAATAATAAAAATGGAATATGTTCTTAAAATGATTTATTTTATATGGTGGTGGTGGTATATGGATGTTTTCTTTGGAAAGATATACTTCAGGTGTAGAGTTTGACAGTGGGCCTTGACTTTTACAGGGTGTTAGGCTGACTCATCTTGTGCCAAGAGAGCTTGACAAGTACCCGAAAATCCCTTCGGCATGACAATTATGACTCCGTCCCTTTTGTCAAGATCGTGATTTATATTCGGAGAAATAGATTTTTATCACCGTTAGGGCGTTGCTCTCCTAAAAATTACTTACCAGGAATCCAGGATCAATATGCATTTATAACACATACAATGCACAGTATGACATTTATAGATTATTCATGACATTCAAAAACTTAATTTTATTACCTTTCGAAATGCTTGAACAAATTAAATTGTAATTGGGACAACATGCTATAAAACTTTATTTATTTTTTTTCGATTAAAAAACAACAATACCCTTTTGTTTTCACTCGTTTGTTCTAATAATTGTAAGTACCCTTTAATAATAACTTTTTATTTGAGCAAAAAAAACAACTTTTTATTTGCGCCATAGGGAATTGGATTGAATTTAGATACATTAATGTTCTTACGTACACGATGTATAGTTACTTTGTTCATATTGACTACTTTTTTTCTCAACATATTTTTATTTAGTTTGATTAATTCTATTTAATTGCTATTCATATTTTTAATTTTTCTACTGTAAAATAATAGTTTTTCTATACTTTAACAAATACCTAACAAATTTTGATCTTTCTAACCTATATTTTTTTATTAAAACTTTCTAGGCATTTCAAAACAAACACTATTTTTTGTCATCAAGCTCTGAATAAATAATTAATAACATTATTTTAGTTTAAATAACTCCCACCTTTCGATTTTCGTTTTTCATTCAATATGACAGCATATATTGCCTTTATTTTAAAAGTGTGAGTCAATTCGGCAAATCTGATATTTTTCTCGTATTTAGAATACTGAAATCATCCAGATTCTGCTCTCAAACCCTGGTCAGCAAAATTATTGTTGGCTTGTGTAATATAAACATGTTTTTTTTATTATAAGAGGGAAGTCTAATTAAAGATATTGACGCTTGTGTCAATAGCATAACATTTATATTGAAACTGCAGTGGACTGCTACTACATAAAGTCTTGATAATCGTGTTTGTTACTTAAAATTGAACCGTGATTGAAGTAAAGCTTTAAGTCATTTAATGCACTCATTATACCAAAAATTAAAGAAATCTTATGAAGGAAATAAATCAATTCATTGATTTGCTCAAATTGAAGACCTTGAAGTCCTAAAATGTATTATAATTACTTGGGCTTTAGCGTGCTGCAGTTAGAAACTTTTACTACAATTGTGTTTGATCACAGCTTATTTTCAGCCGTAAAAAAAAAAATCCCTTGTTATGTTTTGTTACTCTTTAATGTGTAATATACCACACCTCATTTATATTTGTTCTTTATTTCTCCATACCATAAAATGAAAACAAAATTTGAATTTCTTACTACACTAGAATCACAAAAACAATAGAATGTTAATGTAGCCCAACTGCTGGATTTAAATGTGAGTTATTCTGATTTCCGTTCAGACGCCCTTACCACTGGGCTACTCGTTCTCTTGATAGGTCTAGTTAACATGATAACATCGCAAATGACCAATGAGAAAATGACCCCCCATTTGAAGGATGTATGAGAAGGATATAGGGTGTGGAGTGCCTAAAGGAGGCGGGTGGATTTAGGAAGGTAGTGAGAGTCTACCGAGGATGGAGCCTAGGGGTACCTAGGCAATGGTTTGTAGTCGTCCACCCCGAAAGGGGCCTGCAATAAGTCGGCCTCTCGGCCGGAAGATCGACCCTGCCTATGCAGGTAGTAGGGGTACTGTGGCTTCGGTTGAGTCGGCCGGGAGATCGGCCTCGATCTCTAGGCTGGGTGTAGATCGTTCAGTCTTCGGGTTCTATGACGTCTGTCATCCTCCAGGCTTCGGCTGTCCAGCAGTGCTTCCATCTGACGGGCATTGGTGGTGGTTGAAGGTCGGAGAATAGTGGGTTGTGGCTGTGTCGGAGTGAGTCGAAAAATTTGATGTGCCTTCTCTTGATAAAATCTTGAATGGCGAGCACTTCAATTTTTTTGTGCATCTCGTCTGCCTTCATTCAGTCGAACGGGGTATGTTTGAGGGAGGTGCGGAGAACTCTGTTCTGAAATTGCTGGAGCGTTTTTAGAGTGTTAGGAGTTAGATACTTGAAGAGTGGGGCCTCATACATCAAGGCAGGTCTCAGGACGCTCTGGTATATCAGCAGCTTGAGGCGTACCGATAAAGACGGGCTGTGAAGTAGGTGTCCGAGGCTGAAGAATTTCTTCCTAACAATCTTTAACTTCTGACCGAGATGTGTTGTGAACGACAAGTGTCTACCGAGGGTAATCCCAAGGTAGCATAGCTTGTTGCTTACAAGGCACTCTTTGCCGTCTAAAACGAAGGATTTGGGTAGCTTCTTTCTTCCGGATTTGTAGCTGAATATAATTCTTGGCCGGGTTGAGATTTAATGTTGACGGCATCGAGTTTCTCGGCAATATGTTGACTGGCACTCTCGGCGAATTTCAGGGCTCTGGTGGGATTGATGCTAGTGGTGTAAACACCTATGTCGTCTGCATACACCGATACCTCGCAGTTGGGGTACGAGGCTCCTACGATGTGGGCGGTGTAGATGTTGAACAGCAGGGGGCCTAGCACCGATCCTTAGGGGACACCGGCAGTGTAATTTCTTCGAGTCGTAGTCGTGGTGCCTATACGAACCGAGAAAGTTCTGCCTGTGAGGTAAGAGGTCATCAGGTTCTGTAGCTGATCCGAGAATTCGTATTCCCTCAGACGCTGGAGTAAGGTGTAGCGGTCCACAGACCTTCCTCCAGAGATAGTCTCGGTGTCGTGGCGGTAAGTAGTATAACCCGGGAAGCGGCAGAAGTGGATCTTCTTCAACCGGGTATCTGTGAATACGGGAACGTCTGGCGAATGGCACCGTAGAATTGCCTCTACGTCGGCTTGTTTTGGCCGAAAGCCGCAGACGTTGTAATTTAAAATTACGTGCCCCATCATTTAGATGTTTGATTTTTTGAATTCTGTCATCATCTGCGTTACCGGCTCGGTGAGTTTATTTATGGCAGTGGTTATGCTGCTCAACATGTTCATCATACTGCCTAAGATACCCATCAAGGCCTCATTATTGTTAGCAGTGGGTTGAGGTAGGGGCCCTGGTGCTTCCGGATGCCATCTGGGCATAGGAGGCAGTCTGTCTTAGTGGAGGGGGGGGGTATGCATGCATGTGGCCCTTCTCGACCCGGCTGTAATATATTATCCTATCACTTTTAAACATACGATGAATGTATCTGTTATTCTGTTAGTCGGATCTGTTATTCTATCTGTTATGGTTACTCTACAAATTCAATTATAAGGTGGCTGAGTGGACTGTGATAGTATAGCCACCGAACGTGCTTTTATTATGTCAAAATTAATTGTGGGAAAACTAGAGAGAGTTATGTATTATAGTTGACAAATAGCCTTCCAGCATAGTAGGGTTCACCCTTACAACTGCACTAGTTTTTTTTTGTTTTTTTTAAGGCATGATTTTTTTACATGAATTTTTGACTTGAAAATAATTATTACGAATAGTGAAATTATTCGATGATGTACGATAAATAATGAGGGTTCATAAATAAGTCAATAGATAAAAGTTCAGTATCAGACTGAGTAGCGTATCAAATTAAATATCCACGCTCCAATCCTATTTTTAACCTGAAATTTCTTCTCAAGCATGGATAAAATCTTAACCTGAAACATCAAAATATAATTATATATTTCTTAAATATGTAATATTTATTTTTAAAATTAAATATTGACAATTATCTCTTACCGCATTAATAATAAATTATTCAATGCTAAGTACAAATTGTAGGGGCTCATTACTACAATCATTGCATAGCTCGTTAGCTTTTTTGTTGTGTAGTGATGAATTTGAAATGAAAATATCAGGAGAACCGTAATTCTTCACATTTGCATTATCACATTTCCGAAGCCACTAATGAGGTTTTTTTTTGTGTCAGACACAAAATAACCAATGCAATAACTTTCAGCACCAGGGTGTAAAATAAAACGTGACTATAAAAAAACATGAGTTGATTAAGACCTGAAATACGGTGTATATTGGATGTAATATTTTTTTTTAATTTAAACGTAATTTGCAAAAAAGTCGACATTGTAAACATTCTGTTTTCATACACGAAAAATGTTTCCGAGTATTAACATTATATCGCATTTGCTAGAGTTATTGTTAGTTTTGAAAACTTTATATCTTTTCCAACACAAATCAAATAAATTAATCACCAAAAAATGTATTGGTTTTCTTCGCAGTTCATTTTTAAAATCACCCCTTAAAGTGCATTTATACATCTAACTAATAAAAAAAAAAATCGACACGGTAAATTATCTGGAAGTATTTCTTATTTCTTGGGTGACATGACCACTTGTAACAATATCGAATACGCTAGAAAACCAGTGTAATTAACTCAATTACCATGAAAACGTATGGTTGTGACAGAGTATCACATATTGGCCATGTACACGTGACCGGGGGTGCACATAGATGTACTAAGAGTCTAAACATCTAATGACAAAATTGGAATTGACACTCTACTCGATGATAACCGCGTCGACAGGAGCATTAAGGACAAGTCCAATAATGTCGTAGCTTATCGTTTGAAGTGGAAAAGTGGCGCTTTACACTTCGTTGGGAAACATTACTCTTTCGTCTTCGTGATCATTCTTCATTATCCGATAAACTTTCTATTCTTGTCATTGGTCATCTAACACAACATCTCACCGTGGCTAGGCTTCACACAATATGTGACTACTGGTTAGACAACAGTCATATGCATTGTAACGATATATTTACGGTTAATCTAAATTTATTTATTTTAAAGTAGTTTAATTTTAAGGTATTGAGTTTTACGTTGAATTTCCCTGTGCAGGGCGTATTGCTACCTTAAGTGAACTGCGGGTTTTTCTCTTAATATACGGATAATTCCTGGCATATCGATACACTAATCTATTTGATATTCAGCTGAATCGGAATACATTAACTGTAAGGTAATATTTAAAGAATGCATCTTTTCTACGGAAGCATATATCCGTTTATAGAATTATCTGAATTACTCATAAAACGACGGGCTGTTACGCTCTAGAATTATACGGATGCCATCTAACTATTCAACTACCGATTTGATTCTGAGCGTTTTGCATTAGTGTAGAGTTGTACAATATTATAGCTTGCTCAAAAATACTCGATTTTCTAATGTTCCAATTGGAATTTAAACCCAAAGTAACTTACCTTTGTAAATTAACATGGAGATGAAAAATAGAAGGGATTCATTTATGAATACAATAAAATAGAAATTATATTCAGTGTATTTTATTACTAATTTTTGAGATTGTTTTACTAATGATTTAATTAATGATTAAAGTGTTTTAATGAGAAAATTATTAAATGTATGTTATACGAAAAAATGATGAATAGGTATCATAGATCTTACTTGCTAACAATAAACTTGATTCTTACTATGGTACATCGATGGCTTCTAAAGATGAGGAGGCTGGTGGAAGTACGCAATCAGAAGCTCTAGATGTGACCCCCCCGCGTTAAGCTCCCTTCCGACTGTTCTTTCAAGCAAATGTCGCTCCGGGGTGAGGCCGACAACGGACTCATCTCACTCTTGTCTCGTCCCCAACTATATATCTTCCCGTCTTGGACAATATCTCTATCTATTAAACTGAAGGTTCTTTCCTTTATGTTCCTTTGTGTTTGTGAATACTTTTTCACACCTCCTTGCGACTGGTTACGCACACTATTCATGGGCCACCCTAGTCCGTGAGTCCAGTCCCATATCCCTTCTGCAACTTACTTTCGTGACAGGAAAACAAGCAAAGAGTTGTAAACTGACCACTTCTCCAGCCCTTAAACAATACTTCTCAACATATGCTACCCTTGATTTTCGTCAGAGGAATTAGGCCCACGCCAAAAAAAACAACACCGGTTACTAGTAGGTCTTTGTTCCACTTTTACGATCTATGTCCTTTAAAATTACTTTATGGATCTACAGTACATTCCCCATGTCGGGGGTCGAACATATAATCTGGTGCAAATGGGATACCCTTTTCAGGAAATTCATTATAATGGTGGAGGTATGCGCCGAAAAATCTCCAGATAGACCAGACGAAGGCCAGAATAACCTCAGGCCTCACCGAAACAACAATTAATGCTCTCAATAAAAGTTGGACTTTAACATTTATTTTACAGCTCTCAGACATGTAAAACATCATCCAAACATCTGTCTAACCAATGATTACAACAAGTAGAAGATTAAACCAGCGTTTTACAAGGCGAGCGAATTAAGTATACATTGTCGAATTATATTATTGTTGAATATTTTCAATTTTATATTTTAAAATAGCTCGCTCACGCTA
The DNA here is from genome assembly GCA_930367205.1 of Acanthosoma haemorrhoidale. NCBI lineage: Eukaryota > Metazoa > Arthropoda > Insecta > Hemiptera > Acanthosomatidae > Acanthosoma > Acanthosoma haemorrhoidale. The sequence continues at coordinate 78,627,117 of OV884015.1, read as the reverse complement.
CTCATTCTCCGAATTTCTAAAGGAAAATCATACAGCCTTTCTGGATTTCTCATGTACGAAGCTTACATGCAAATGTACATGGATCGCTCTCAAATAAATATTAATGTAGGCTATTCCATAGTTATGAGGACAGGAAAAAGTTGATGAAGTCACACTCACTCAGCTTTTTCCTCCGGATTTGATTTCTATATACATAAAAATAATCCTACTCTTTGACAGATTACTTAAGTACTAATCTCAAAAAATTCTCTTTACCAACTAAAACTCAGAACACACCCACAACCACAATTACTTAACTGTTGTAATAAATACTCCCTATTAATGAATTTTTATACGGGTATATAAAAGAAAATATTAATTTTAATTAATCAACGCACTTGCTAACTTTACCCAACCTGTCACTTCGTCTCAAACTGATTATCTATAAAAGTGTCCTCCGGCCAGCTCTGCTGTACGGTGCCCCGCTATTTACCCACTTGACTGACAATGCAGCCAAATGTCTCCAACATATCCAAAATGGGATCATGCGAAAAGTGGTCCGACATACCTCTCTCGAGAGGTTAAAGAATGCTGACCTGCAGTGTGCCGTCGGTGGGTGAGTTCATCCGCCGGAGACAAATCAAGTTTTTTAGCTTGTTGCAGCACCTAACCAACCCAGTGTTTAACACTATGGCCCCACCACCCCTCCCGCATCGATGGGAACAGACTGTCGGGGAAAATTAGGTTAAGAATTAGTATGTAAGTTAGTTTTAAGTTTGATCAAAAAGGTGAGCCCCATCACCTTTATTAGTCAGTTTAGCCCAGTCACGTATAATGTGTATCATTATACTTGTTTATTCATTATATGATTTTTATAAAATAACAAAACCTGTATATAATGTAGCGATGCTACAGTAAATACAAAAATAATTTGTAAATAGATTCACCTGAGGATCTATAATTATCTTTAAAGTTAAAGGGGCTATGACAGAAAAAAAAAATCAAGTCTGTTCTCTACAGTATTTTCAAACTAAATTTACACGTAAAAATTTCGTAGCAGAATGACGTTAACGAGAACTGCCGAACAAACACAACGGTGAAAAAAATTAGTTTCTGGTTTTTAAAAATCCTTTTTTTTTTTTTCCCAAAACCCCTTTTTATTTAACATTATATGAACAATATTTACTGAGTTTCTCCTCTTGCTGCATACGCAGATGCATTTGAAGGAGGGTAGAATTACAAAATCAACATTTCTTTTTGAAGGTGATGAGGCTCACCTTTGGATTACAAAAAGGAAAATTTACATGGATTCGTAACTCGAACTTTGAGGTTATGGTGGTTCTTATCTTTGATCAATAACTATGAAACATTTAATTCAATACGAAATGATTTAAATTTAATCAATAAATGTAAAAGGATTTTCACTAATTAAAGAAGAAGGGTTTAAGCTTGTCTGGAAAACATGGACCCGAGCCAGTTTCAAGCTTAAGCAAGCGACCCAAGTTTCCTCGTTAATTCTGTTCACTAATTTCGCCTAAGTGGGTGATTTATTAGCTGGTGAGTATTTCGCCGTATGTTGCATGTTGAATCCACAATGTTCAGTCTAATTTGAAATGAAGCCAGTTGGATAAAGTTAGCGTATCACACCGCTGGGAACTGATCTAACCTTATGGGGATTTGCAGCTGCGATGAGCCGTTCACACCGGTTGTTAATGACTGATGATTGACTTATTCAATGTTATGAAGCAGGTGAATTTATTCGAAACAATATTTGTCAAAATTTGAATATGTTCACGAGTTTGTTTTTCAAAGAAAAAGGGTAGTCTATAATAATAGAGGTTACCGGTGATGATCGACCATTCGCAAACGAAGACCAGTTGAAAATCAATCAAGGGGAATATTCAAGTTCAAAAAGTGGAGGCATAAAATCGGAAAAATACTTCCCCACGAAGAAAAATTTCAAGGGTACTCCACGGTTTGGAGCCACGCTATTTAGCCTTTCCGTATAAGTTATTTTAATGTCATATTAACTTATTATATCATAGAAAATAAGTGATAAAACCAACGAATGAGATGGTGAAAGTATAATAGAAACAAATAGGCACGAATGAAAGAAATATTGGAAAGAACATGAAGATATGGCTACTTGATTATGTTGATAATAGTTTATTTCAATTAATTAATCCCATCTCCAGTTCTTCGAGAGTATTGTGAGGATTCGGACGTCTTTATTGCTTGTGATGAAATGGACCGTAAAACGTATTGACGTACTTGTATGTCTGGCTGAAAAGTCTTATTTCTAAATACTGCGGTGTACCAGTTGAAGTACTTTTGACAGAAATCTTGTCTCTAGGTTGTTTGTTTTTTCAGTTAGTTAGCATAAGATGGTAGGGGATGGTAATGTTTTAATGATTTCCGGGTCAAACTCAACAACCCCGACCTATTAACACCAGGGCTTGATGCAGACTCGTGTCGTGCAGTACAAACTCGAGTGCCTTGATTATCCGGGTACTCGATTATCCCAGGTTTTTTGTATGAATCAAAGTGTTTTAAAGATTGTCGCTTTTAAGAAACTTGTTCTAAATATCCGTGATTATCAGTGCAAAAAAAGACTAACTAGTAATGTGACGATAAACAAAACGACATTGAAACATGTTTTGAGACAGTAGAAACAATCTTTGATTTAAATAAAATAAAGTAGACAAAGGCTTTTAATGTTCAGTGGATGGAAAGTGATAAGCACGATAAAGAGTAAAATTAGCTCACTGATGACAAAATACTTGACACCCATTCGCAAAGCGAGTCTATTACTTCCAAAGCGATTTTTAGGGCAATGTGGTTGATTCATTTGATTAGACCATAGAAAAAGACTACATCGGTTGACCTGGTTTTCACCCATTTTAAAGATAGAAACATAGGAAAATTATAGTTTTAAGAAGAACAGAGGTTAGAAAAAAGAAATCTAAGAAAAATAAATAAATGGGAATAGACTACAACGTATCTTAATTATGTTTCATAAGATTTTTTTTTTCTATATGTGTAATTTTTGAAATTAAAAATATACATGTGAGTTGAAAATTGATGTATTTATTTATTTACATCAAAGTTAGGCACTAAAAACATGTTTTTGATTATCCGGGAATACTCTCCCAGTCATTAACCCGAATTATCGAGGTCGTACTCTATATAGAAAAGTTGCCCATTATTACCTTTAATGAGAACCTAACGACTTCTTTCCATCAAGTTCAGAGAACCAACTCATGTTCTACTCATTTACTATCAGTAAACTCACAAAATGTATAGCTCGCTTGCTCTTTATTTCCAATGAAATTTCATGATTATTAAAACATTCACAATTTTAAAGGTTTCCACCCAGAAGATTCATTTTCCCGAAATAAAATCTTTAAAACATTTAAAAGCTGTATTAACTTCTATTTAACTTTTAACTAAGATGGATATTTTTCTCTTTAAACAGCTTATTGCAATGTTATTCTAAAGCAATATAAAAAACCTGCAATATCTCACCCTCCTTCATTTCCCACATTCATCATTTAATGTGTTTAAAGCAAGATTTCTTAATCATTCTTTATATCAAACATATGAGTAGATAAATAAAATGTTAGAGTGTTTATTTTTGCCTCATTCTTATTTTATTTGAAGGATTACTATAATATTTTTTAATTGTAAATCTATGAGCGTGTGTATTTAAACAATTGTTTGTTAATACCCGACAGTGAATTAGTGCGTGTTTGTATATTTTTCTTTTTTAAGCTGGCTCCTGTTTTATATTCTTCATATTGGGTTTTTTTTTATAACTTATAAATTTTGTACTTTTAACTCATGATGAGCACATGCCTTTTATGTGTGTAGGTATATTTTTTATAACATCGTTTCTAATTTCATAATTTGTTTCCCTGCCTATTTTTAATCTTACTGTGTACTGGTACTGTCCAAGAAACCACTTTATGTTAAATGATCGTTTGTTCTTTATGGATAATAAAAATAATAATATTATTACACATAAATGTTTATTTCAGGCTCTCTGGGAATTCTCATTTTCAGACAAGTACGAGTATACTGTTCTGTTTCTAAACTTATAACTTTCCAAATTGGACCATGCAGAAATGTTAATTTTTAAGTAACGTTTATGGTCACATTAAAATTTTTAACCACGTTTGAGCACAATATACGAACATTTTATTAATATTTTCTTTCAGACATTTCGATGGTACTATTGGCTATAATATTCTATATATTATTTGATAATTATGAAACTGAATCACATCTATCTCTAAACTTAGACCTCCGAGCGAATACACATGTGCCAGATAGAAAATATTGACTAAAATCTGGTGTTTTGGCAATGTAATAATCATTACTGCCTATGACATTTTATTTACTCCTGCATATTTAATAGTTAATAGTTAATTAAGGAGTAGGCTGTCATAGTGGAGCCAACACCTCTTTTAAGAAGTTTTGAGAAAAAGAAATGTCTAGTATCAGGGATTGAACCAAGACCATACATATCATCAAACTTCTGAGTATAGCTTCTAAGCAATTAGCCTTAAACTAATTTGTAAATAGAATATAATTTAAAAATAAAGTTAACGGATTTCTCAGTTTTTTTTTTTTTTGTATTAAGTTAAGTAAATTGGAGTAGTAGACTTTCACATAAACTTTATGCCTGACGTTGAAGAATAAGAACCATAAATTGTCTTTGAAGGAAAATTATTTGATGATACGTGCGTGGAAATGACAGCGGAAAATTGCTTCCATGTAACTTTGATCAACGTTCTTCACTACCTGGCATGGGAGGTAAAATTCTGGCTTGATTGAAATGTCATAATAAAATAAACGAATCTTCATGTTTTATATATATATAATTTTTTCTATAGCTAACGAAACGACCAATAAAAACATAAGCCTCTAACAATTAATTTGTACTTTATTTTCTGGTAGTTTTACTATTCTATATATATATAAAAAAAATGTTTATGATATTTCCGTGTTACAGATGATCATTCAGAATCAGTTGCTATTTAGAATCTTCATTATTTTGTAGAAGCGTGATATATAACTGTCATCCTGACTTTAAAATGACTCTGAATGAGTCAGATGTTTACAAAAGCATACAAAATAGTATTTTTGTTAGATTGAAAGTTGAATGAATCCCTACATCCAAATTAATAATGTTGGTCTAGCAAATAGTAATTTCTTAAATAAAGATCTTATAATCAGACTTGAAATGACATAATATAACTTGTTCAAGTTTTCTTTGATCTATAACTATCACCTGTGTTCTCATGATCACTAAATATCGTCAAGATGTAATTGATAAAAATGAACCGCTTTTCATTCCTAAGACATCACATAACTTGGACTCAGAATTTCTAAAGCTATTAATTCTTTTAATTCTCCCCTCTTTCCCCCTCTCCCTTTTTCATCACTTAAACCAACTGTGAAGATGAATTTTAAATATTGGTAACCCATCAATTAGTTATGATCGATCTTATATTAAACATTTGAGGTCCTAAAACATGATTTTAATACTTCTTAACTTTTAGTATTAGACAACATTATAATAAGCAATTGAATCGTTTAAAACTCAAAAATACTTCTATCACGAAGGAGCTAGGAAAGCAACTTACGATTAGCTGATAAGAACACCAACTACCAACCAATGAGGAACTAATGATGAAAGTGGAGAGGTGCGGAAAACTTCATGAGTTCGAGAACGTGACTTGGTAAGGGCAGAGGCTACTTCTCTCTCGGAAAAGCGATGGCTTCAACATCCAGGACTTCCTCAAACTTTTTGAACAGAATAACTAACAATACAAATAATAACATTTAACCATTTTAAAATTTCAAAAATACGTACAAAATTTTAGAGGTTTGTTGTTGCTTTTGAAAACCCAAAACTATTATATTTTCGCTTATGTTTCTGACATTAGTCCGTTCCTCTTTGCCTAGAGACCTATAATTTGTTTTAATTAATTTATGGCATGACGGCATTTTTATTACTATGCACTCTGAATTGTCAGTACAACACTAATAGCATAGCCGACTATTTGCTATTATTATTGTTTTATTAACGATTATTTTTTTCCAGAGGTCCGTTCCAAAACATTATCAAATTTGAACGTTCTTGAGAAAGCTACTTCCCACAAATAAATTGAGTCAAACGGGGTACACAAAATATTCTGGCTAATGATTTTTGTTCTAAATAATTTTTTTCACACACATATATAATCCAAAATCGGTCAAACCCAAGAGACTTTTGAACTTCATTTCTAACTTTAAGCTTTGTTGCTTTTAAAACCACCTGCTGTTCCACTGCTTTACACGCCATTGGGCATAAGTGAGAAACTGTTGTTGACTAGCTGCCTAAGAAACAAATAACGGAATACTTCGAATCTTGTCAATGATAACCTTCTTATTATCAAATCCAGTATCTACTGTACAATATCTGAACCACTATATAGCTTTTTATATTTAGGTAGAGTCGAAAAAATATGTGAAGAAACCTCTTAACATTTTTCTTGATTAGCCATAAATCCGTTTATGACCTGTAATTTGAACATAAATTCAAAAATTTGCTTTTCCGGTTGTTTCTTTGGATCGGGGCAGAAGTTAGGCACGTTTGGTTGTGTCCACTATTACCATCTGTATGGAACGTAATGTCCGCTAGAACGTTAGCATTTTCTGTTATTCACGATTTTGACATGGTACACACGAACTTTGCTGCACCATTTGGTGACCACTGGCATATCCCAAGGTGATCTTTGACTTCCGAGACTGTTGTTCTCTAGGTCTAGGTTTCTAATTTCGAGCAATTTAAAATAACTGATCTTTTTTTCAGTATTCCCCTTCTTTTCTTTGCGGTCCAGACTGGGTGGCTTTCGGGATTCCTTCTTCTATGCTCCCACTTAACTTCTTAGACGTCGTGACAGCTTTCTTCTTCTTGATATGTTAAATATCCACATTACTTCTCCTTTATTTAATTCCTACTCTCTTATGCCATTTGAGATCATTTCAATAGCTAACTGATTAGTGATCTAAATATCTTGGCGTGTATCTAGGACTAACCAGGAATATAAGCAAGTCGCAGCAACATTATATGCCGGATTCTGTAACAAGCTGTACGGATTCATAAGAAAAGGACTTCAAAGCTTATAGGAATCAGACCTGTCTATGACACTGATAAAGCATTATAACTTTATATGAGTCTGGGAGAAACGTACCAAGAGGCACAGGAGGTGCCACCACTGATAATGAAGAACACACTAATGACCTGTGATCCTCCTTCACTGGCTTCATTAGACACGTGACCATTAAAAGTGGGTGAACTCTGTGTAGTATCGACAGATCAAAGGGACGCAGGCACTCTGAAAATTAAAATGGTGTACTCCAACAATAATCCTAAAAGCGATGGAAATGAACTAGAATACTATGCCAATGCCCAGGTCACTTATTCATGACATGCAATAGTATGCATAACGGTATTTGAGCATTACATAGATATGTAATTTTTATTATAATAATTATTTATATAGATGACATAATTCAAGTGAAAATTACTGAGAAATACTAATAAAATGACGTCCAAAGTAGTAGAACATTTCTCAAATAATCGATCCGTTCGTTGTTTAAAGCCCTGTTCAAGAATCAAAGGGTTACCTTTTTGGCCTTTTGGAAACACCACTATTATTTAAGGGATAGCTAGAAAATAGCAGAATGGTGAGACTAGTGCTATTCAGATCCTCCTACAAGCAACACGTGGTGAAGTAAAAATTAGAGAACATAAATTATTCTGTTTTCTTCCGTTGGGAAATCAAGAGGAACTTCTCTGTGAAATTATATTTATCTTGATAAAACAAAAACTGCAAAAACTAGACAGCTAAATGACTTTTAGCAGTTATGATACTCTTAAGCTCTTAATGATCAAACTAATTCATAAAAGTACTTTCCAAATTACGTTTTGCTTTCACATGCTACCCAATAAATAGAAGTGGGTAGCTTTCGATACGAAACTGCAGCCTATGTAACTCTTAATGGTGATTTTTAAACATCTGAAAACTAATCAACATTTATATTAGGGAGAAAAACAACTTTAATCATGATTTTTTAACATACAATCACAACCTTTCAGCTGTAAAACTTAATCAATATAAATATAGCTATAAACAATGTTTTAGAAAGACTTTTCTTTGTCTGTTCGTGTTTCTAGCTGTAGTGTGAACGTCAGACACTCATCGTCTAGTTTACTTATCTGTTGTGCCTCGCATATGCGATGGCTCGCTTGTATATGCGCACAGTGATTTAGCATAATTGAGGGTCAACTGATATGCGTAGGAGGGTTGATAGCCAACTCGACAGAAACTGATTCACTGAATCCCTCAATGTGCCCAATGTTCCTGATATGACATTATTTGTTCTGCCAGCCACAATATATTCACTGAGGGTTAATTGCTTGCTTCCTGTCATTGTAGAATGGTCAGTTGAATCTTGAGGAAACTTTTTATTACGGTTTGTTTTCCTGTAAATGTCCTAAATTTCCCGGATTTCTTGTGTTAGTTTTTTTATTTAGATTTTAGTGTGTTATTAGAGTGGTTTACATATCAGAAGATTCTAATACTCCTTTGATATTCATCTCCTTGCTTCCTAAAAATCCTTTCTACCCTGTTTCTACCTATAGGAGATTAAGCTAGAGCACTGCAAACTGAGTGAGGTAAGTGAATTAGTTTTATAATCTCTCAGTGCTTAATTGAAGTATTGTTTATTTTATATTGCTAAATGAATCACTTAACTATGGCATATGCACAGTTCTTCGGGTCCAGCCACTTCAACATTTGCAAATTTTTGTTCACAAGTGACAGTAGAAACTCATTGCAAGTCAGCCAATGAACCAAGATATGAAATTCAACATTAAGAACTCCCTGATTTCTGACTAAATCAGGGGTTTTTTTCTTCTTAATCAGGTGAACAATAAAAGTCATGGTATGCATTTTGCAAATTAAAGTTAACGTTCTGGTCAATAGTTATGTAAACTCGTTAAACCTATCGTTCTGAATTATTTAGCAGATTCGATCATGAATGATGTATCATACTATATATACCTCCTACCACCAGGTTGCAGCAATCATTCGTCACACCAGAGGCAACAAAGCACCAGGGGATGATGACATCCAAAACATTCTTCTGAAGCAGCTACCACGGAAGGGAATATCTCACATAGTGAACATCCTCAACTCTTCACTGAGAACACACTACTTTCCCCAGACACTATTGAAACCGGCCAAGAATGGATATGAGCCAGCTCACTATAGGCCCATCAGTCTGCTAACCCAATTATCAAAAATATACCAGAGGATTCTTTACGGCCATCTCACCAGACACTGTGACGCTCAAGACATTATACCACCTCAACAGACCGGCTTCAGTAAAGGACTCAGCTCGGACTGCAACCTTGTGAAACTGCAGCGGCACGTTGCAACGAACATGCGAAACAACAGAGTCACTGCGATGATCTTCCTTGACTGTACGAAAGCATTCGACTCTGTAGATCATCGTACACTCCTGCGACGCCTGAACGAGCACGAATTTCCTGCGCAATTCCAGAACATCATAACTTCCTATCTAGCCGGCAGGCAGAACCTTTTCTGTGCGAATAGGAGCCATATCAACCACCAGAAGAGATTTCGTCGTCGGAGTTCCCCAAGGGTCGGTGCTGGGACCCCTACTCTTCAACATCTACACCGCGCACATAGTAGGAGCATCATACTCCAATTGTGAGGTAGCGGCATATCCGGACTTTATAGGGGTCTACAGCACCAGCCTCAACCCAGCGAAAGCTCTAAAGGCTGCAGAGGGTGCCAGTCAGTTAATCACCGACAGGCTTCGAGCTGTGCATATTCAGGTAAACCCGGCTAAAACCCAAGGGATCGTCTTCTCCTTCCAGCATGGAAAACGGAAGCGTCCAAACAGGTTTACTATAGACGGGACTGAATGCAAACTTTCCAACAGCATATGCTACCTCGGCATCAACCTAGGCAGACACATGACGTTCTGCACACACCTGCAGAAGAAGTTGAAAAGAGTACGTAGGACTTACTACTCTCTCCAGCATCTCATCACAAGCCCGGCTATATCCCTTCGACTGAAACTGTTAATATATAAGAGCATCCTGAGGCCAGCTCTACTGTTTGGGACACCACTCTTCCGATTCCTACACACTGGCACAATAACTCGACTCCAGAGCTTCCAGAACAAAATCCTGCGCACGGCACTATGGCATACCCCTTTTCGTGATAAGAAGGCTCCCGACATCCACGAAAAGTTCGAAGTCCTCACCATCACCGAAGCCATCCAAAGAAGACACATCAAGTTCTTTGACTCGATGAAACATAGCCAAAACCCTCTATTCCGAGACATGACACCCCCACAGCTACCGACAAGATGGCAACTCTCAAGATCTGGTTAAGCAGACCTATTGGTGGACATCACGGTGCTTGGCCCACCAACAACAAGCCTCTAACGGGCACCCAACACTGCTATCCGACTAAATAAGACTGCACTCTAACGCTAGAGGGACTCTAGGCCCAGCCACCAGTAGACTCTCACCACTGTACCGCAACTATCAACGTCTACCGAGGCTTCCCACACTCCCTAATTCCCTCACACCAGCTTCAAGCAGGTGGTCCTAGTACAAGGATCCGCTCAACCCAAATATTCCTTTATTTTTCCCTCATCCTTAATCTTATAATTAGAGAGCTAAGGGAAAAAAAATAAAATAACAAACCTGTATATAATGTAGCGATGCTACAGTAAATACAAAAATAATTTGTAAATAGATTAGCCTGAGGATCTATAATTGTATATAATTATCTGTAAATTTAAAGGGGCTATAAAAAAAAAAAAGTATCCACGTACTCGGGTGATGTGGTCCTACTCTTTGAAAATGTAGTCAACCTAGATTGATAATGGAATGACATTACGAAGTAACGGGATCACGTGGATAGAAGAGAAGTAGAGCACAGAGCGGCAACAAGGCTTGTCATGTAATATGGGTCTCAAGCTTCTAATTATAAAGGCAACTATAACCCATACTATACTTTATAAATGTATACAAAATATAAATATAAAATTCCAAAAGAAAATCAAACACAGATACTTTAGTGAACTCTTAAGTTATTCTGACATTTGAAAACTAGAACGCCTTAAAACAATAAGAAAGTTTTTTTTTTTGAGAGTTGAAAATATTCTCTAAGGTAAACTTTTCTCCGCTCATTAATTTTAACAAAGTAAATTCACATTACAACTCGTTTTTTCTCTACGTCTACTTACTGAACTCTTGAAAACTGTCAAACATTTCCTCTGAGAAATTCTCCTGGGGAAGAAAATGGGTTGAATAGCAATTGTCTGTTTTATGATTCTCCTCACATCGTCACTTCCTGCGTTCATTATCAACTTTTAATGATATTTATATCTAGTTACCGACTTGTAGCAGTTTACTCTTGCATATAATGTTTAAATTTGTTAATCTTTAGCATTATTAAACTGGTAGCAAATTCAGTTTAAGAGTGTTTTCTTAATTGACCCAAATGTATATTTCTGAAGAAGACCTACTCAAATGCATATTTGAAATGACTAGTTTACTATTGCAGCTACTTTTTCAGACAGAAAGCTATGTCAATGTATTGTAAACTATTGGTTATTGATGGAACATCAAAATAAAAAAAACATATAAATAACTAAATATTAACGTTTCTTCTTTAATGAAGGAGTTTGACCATTGTCTGACGAAAAAGCGTTGGTAGTTTTTCATCAACTTCATTAAAAAATTAGAGACAATAGTTAAACGCAAAAATATACAAAAAAATTGAGGCAGATTTAAGTGCAGAGTGCAGAGTAAATTTACAGTAATATGTAACCAACATGTAAATATATGCAAAATCGATATATGTATAACCAATAAAATGAAAAATCGATATATATGTTATCGACATATGTTGTAAATACATCTCATTTTATATTGATACTTTTTTATTGTGATAAAATTACAATCTGCCTTAATGATAAGTAATTGCAATGAATGCTCTCATTCATACCATATTTACAATTTTCATTCACTCGCTCATTCATGCAGTGTAAATACACCTAATGGTGATAAAATTGTTTTTTTTAATATAATAATAAAAATTATGATGTAGTAAGACTGGAGTGGAATAAGATACAAAATTGGCAATCAAATTTAGTTTTGAATATGCGTACCTTAAACGGCTTTTATAAATTTTACGGGAGTTAATGTCGTAAAAAATTATTATAAATTTCCAATCATATTTTTTTTAAATTTAAACAAAACTAGATAAGTATTGAGTGCAAGACAATTCTCGGTTCCGATTGGCTTACCTACAATTTCTCCTTAATTGATCTAATTTTCATTGAATTATTTTTATTAGTATTCCCATCCGAAACCAGTTTCTCTGCCAGGCATCATTGAGTCATGCTGTTCATGAATTGCTTTTCATGAACTGTTTTGTTACATCCGTGCATTACCTCATGACTTCTCACTGGAAAAAGTTACAAATTTATTTGCAGTCGATTTATAAGGTGATGAAACAAACCTCAGACGATTCTTCCACTTGGAGTTACATAACAGGTGTTTAAGGGATCTTTTTACCTCCAATCCTGAATCCCAAGTCAGAAGTCATCTCTTTAAAAGTTTGGAATGATATATCCAGACTAAGACCTAATCTACGAATGCAGCAGTGACAGCTATAGAATTACTCTAACATAATTGGAAAAGAAGATAACATATCTCATAAACTTTTAGAAACCTGTGATTCATAACAACCGTAAAAATATTTCAAAAAAATACAGTTGCAGTAACTTTTTTAATTTATATCAATAATATTTGACAACAATTAGACATCAGATTAACCTTTCAATGGGCGCGAGCATCCCCAAGATCATTGACTTCGTTTTTTTGTGATTCCCAGTAACGGCTTAAACTTGAACCTTGCTTCTCCCGTTTACCTTCCAAGCTTAATGTTTTCTTTTTCGGTAGATTTAATTAAGTGGGTTTTTGCATCCAACCAATACTTGAGTCCGGAGTTTTAATAATTCATTAACTTCATATTTTTAATTTTGTAAGATTAATTAATAATTTTAATTGATTGTATAATTATGTTAAATTACCCACTTTGTAACGTATTTGAATAATAATTGATAAGCTTTATAAAGCAAGTTTTAATTCAAAGCAGGTTAAAATTTAACGTAATTTACAACTCATGTTTTGGAGACTGACAAAAATATCTTGTCTTTTCCTTTGCTTCATGCAGTTTTTAATTGCTGAAAATTGGCTGTAAAATACCCCTGTGAAGAGATGTGGTTTTTATTTCTATTCTTGAAATTAAACCTAAACGCCGGAGACAGGGAAATGTTGAATGGGATCGCAGGGAATTTCTTTCCCCTCCCCCAACCCAAGAAGTGATAGATGATTTACCGCGGTAATTTGTAGATGTAAAAACTTTCTAAAGTTTATAAAGTGTTGAAGATAAGGGACTCGGTCTCTGAATAATTATTAGTGTAGGTAAGCTGATAGTAAGTCAATTTGATGCATAAATCTACATTAATAGTTTTTCCGTTGTGCAAACTTTGGGCCCAATAAAGACAAAAAAAAGCTATTCAAGTGCGCAGTACAACATACATAAGGGTCTCAATGACCTTGGTAGCAATTCCCACATAATTGATCTAATTTTCATTGAATTATTTCAATTAGCATTCCAGTCCCAAAGCGATTTCTCTATCAAGCCTTATTGTTCAATAATCTACTTGAGTTTGTCACTAAATTCTATAACAAATATTAAGAATAGGAAAATCAGTTACTAGCCTCGTCTTATTGAGTTTATTTAATTGCAATCCACCAAAGCTACAGTATATAATATTATGATTCAGGACGTCAAAAATATTTTATTGCAAAGTTATTAATTGATTGAAGTCTCTTTATTACTTTTTATGAGTTTGGTTTTATTTTTATCAAAAACGAGGTATGAAATACCTCCATAACTATCCCAAACAAAAGTTGTGGAAAATATTAGGGTTTTTTTTATGACTTCACGGAATTTTAGGTATTAAAGATAAAAAAAAATAATTAACAGACAATGAGTTTTTATTTTTTAATTTTCAGTTCCTTACTTTAATAATTATTTTTATGTCATGCATTGTTTTGTTTTGTATATTTATTATTATTTTTATTAAATTAGTAGCATATTGCTACTCGCCGATTTATTCTGATTAAGTTATGCTACGTATTTATCACGATTGATAAGTATAAGTCATAGCAACTGAATATATTTTGGCAGCTGTCAATAAATTAAGGTGATACTCCTTGTTTGAAAAGGAATTCTTATTTTCAATTGGAAAAAGCATAAGGGAAATAATAAACATCTTCTTTTTCTTTACTTACTCTTGCTACATTATTTACCCAAACAAACTTAAGTACATATCTTGTAAAATGACATAACTTTTAAATGAACACTGGGAAACAAGATTTCAGTACCGTAACGCAATAGACAATTGTTTGTTATCTGTTCAGTTCTATTCAACTATTCTAAAGGTGACTATCGTACTTTCGCGATAGTTGTTTATTCAAAGTTATGATTTCGTCTACTTCATCGTCTAAAATATCATTTTGAGTTGGCCGACATCAGTTTAAGAAGGAAAAATATTAATTAATGCATAACATGCTTGAAATAATTATTTTAAAATTACTGTTAAGCATCTGTTTGACGAAAATAAATTTTATGAAAGGACTACTTTGTTCATTTTTACCACTAACTAAATTTATTTATACCATAAAAATAGTAATAATGTTTTTTATTTTATTGCAGAAACCCTTCACCTGCAGAGTGTGGAGGTTTTTTTCTACCCTCCCTCCTTAACTTTAATAAATATATAACGTTCCATACTAAGCGTAAAACCGTTACTTTAAGAACGTTTTCAAAAAAATAAAATATATTTGCTTTCAGTGACATGAAAAGTTTCTTTAATTTACCAATATGGTATGAATGAGAACATTTATCACAGTTACTTATTGCCCAATAAGGCAGATTGTAATATTATCACATTAAGGAAGTTCATAAATATGATTAATAAAAATGTACCAAAAAATTCAAATTCCGGACATATGGGGGTTCTGCAATAGTTAATTCAATTATTTATGTTCTTAGTAGAGTTGATTGTATTTTTTTTCTAATCTAAAAAAAACATAAGAGCATTGCAGCTTTGCGTAGTAGTTTCACTTGATACCCCTAATAAGTGCCGAAAATGAAACAAGCAACATTAAAACTTATAAAGGTTCTATTAATAAAATAACATGTATGTTAAAGTATGGTACGAAACTAATGATATTGACGATTATTGATGGTTCATGTCGTATATTATTAAAAAATCAATAAAACTCTCATTGAACTGTTGAACTGAATAAATTTAAGTGATTTTGAATATGATGGTGTACTAGGGAAATCCCTAGGCAATTCTTCCAGCTAGCCGGGAAATGTGTTTTAGTGCTTAAATAAGCATACGTGTTAGTGCCTTCGAATAAATTCGGTCTGTGTTGGTCTATTCAAAGCAGTCCCATTACCTGCGACCTAGCATTCGGCAATAAAAAGTATGCTTATATTCCGCTACATAACTCTATCTATACCCATCAACCATCTTCCCCATATTTCACGTCAATACCAATTTCAGCGGTTGAATAGACCAAAGTACAATCTCCATCGGCATTGACGCTATATTTGGGAATTATGTCATATCCTATATTCAATATGTTGAAGGCGTTGAAACCTAGCTGTATCGAGTCTGCTGTGTTTATAATGGCGGAAAATCCATAGCCGAATATCTGGCACCTGTCAATGAACATAATAGAGACATTGACAATTCCATCATATTTATACAATAGAATCTATTCATAGGCGTAGCCTTTATTGTAAGACTAATACACAGGTTCCCCCATAGAATAATAAATTCAAAGTTAATATTCCAATATACCTAAACCAAAACTGACAATACCGGGGAGTCCTGTCCACTTATATATAATTTTTAGACATTTAAAATCTGATCACTTAGGATAATACGATGTTAATTAACAATATGAATTAACATCAGAGGTTGCAATATGCTTCCTTTGTATCGAAACACGGTGCTCGTGCTATTGATATGAAATTTTGGACGATCTTGGTCTCGTTAGGGAAAATGAGTCCCTCGTTGGATAAAATTATGGGGAATCGTGTCTAGAATTTACAAACGAACTCTGTAAGGAGATAGAATAGCGTTGACCATGCTGTCTTATATTATGTTGATAATTTCGTATGGCCATATTTGTGCTAAACACAATTTAACGTTAGCAATTTTTGTCATCAACTACACTTTTTTTGGGAAAAAAGTCGTTCGTAACAGTCAAAGCCAAGTAGCATAGATGGTGGCGTTTATAATTTGGTATGTTTCGCAACCCCATGCAAGGAGGCTGTATAATTGTAATTGTAAAACAAATTGTTGAGACATCTAACTACACTGATGTCTAAATCTAGTAATGGTCGTAATATTACCCAACTTTTGTTTGTATCAATACGTTTTCATGAGCGTTGAAGTATTAGTTTTGCGTAGCGTAACAGCATAAACCTGTGTGTGTGTTTATAAAAAAGTACAAACGGTTTGTATAGAACCAACCCCTTTTCCTTTCTTTCCTTATTTTATTCCAAAAGTTTGTATTTCAACCCTTCATTATGAGCTTTACCCGATACATCAAGGTGAGCTTCATTATTTTTGATCATTAGATCGGCATGTCTGAGCCAACAAAAAAAATTTATTTTTCCATTTACTAATTTTTATGTAGTAATTTTTCATAATTTTTAAAGAGTAATTTTAATAAAAGTCAAATTTAACTCAAAACTTAAAAACTCATCGCACAAGGGAATGTTTTAAGTTTAATTGATGGTGGAAACATTTTCTACAACCGAATAAAAATTAAATTTGGAGGCGGGAACTCAACATTAACGTCAATCGTGGGAGCATTTCTTTCTTTATTCAACACTAAAAATATGACAAAAGATCTCCCGCTTCTCCAGAATATAATTTATTTTGAAAACAACCGTTTTTGAGAGGTCTAAGTTTTACGACAGAAACAGAAAAAGATAAAGCAATTCATTTTCTGGATATGACAGTGAGCAGAAGCGGGCGCAAACATGGATTCAGAATATAAAGGAAGAACAGAATACTTAAGACGTCTTCGCACAGGGATGATTAAGATAAACACCTTAGCCATATACACTACATATAGAAATAGCTAACGGGTATGGTACAGATTCTGTATCAAGAATCAAAAGAAAAATTGAACACTGAAGACTGACTAAAAATAAAAATAACTGAGATGCTAAAAAAATATGCAAAATCTTATCTATGTAAGATATTTCTGACAAATCAGGGGATATTTCGAAAAAAGTAGTTATTGGTGTTGTCTGCAACAGTAGAATAACTTTACGCAACTTTCCACACTAAAAACCCGATTCAGTTAATTCCGGCATGTATAGGACAGAGTGAGGTCAATGCAATAAATTATATCTTTGTAGAACAAATAGAAAATGTTAGACGCAAAGATAATATTAAACAAAAAAATAAACAAGCCAGTTAGTTCTACCAGAATCTATAGGAGGAAGAGCATCATGATGCACCGCATGCCAGCCTTGTTACAATGTACAAATAATGGTAAATTAATTAACAGACTTGAAATTATAGTTATTATTCCATATCATACGATGCTATAATTAAAACTGAAGAAATAGCAAAGACACGTATGCTATGAAAACCACCCCTATCACACGTTCTGAATAAAGTTAAGAGAAATAAGCAGAGGTAACAAAGACATTTTAAAAGTCTAAAATAAAATAAATAATCTCAAATATCATAAGTTTATGACACCATCAATTGGTTGATTATTTGATTGATGTATTATAGTGCTTTTATTTTTTGTTACTTATGGTTTTTTTAATTGTTAAATTTTAATAACGTATATAATTGATGTACCGTTTCTGGCATTTAATATCTTAAATAGGTTGTATGAATTGATTTTTATTTATCGTTTTTAACGATTGGTTTTATTTGTCTCCGTACGCAATCTTCTTTCAGAAGTCTGATCCATTTTAGCAGCAGCTTAGAGTTGACCAAAAAGTTTTTTTGTGAATAAACTATATTGCGGATGATTTTTGATTTAATTATATCTTTCTAGGACCGGCTTATATAGTAAGAACTCAAACATCTGAAAAAATAAACAACAAATACGAGATTACTTGCCAACCAAGGAAACAATGAAGTATTCTTTACGTCAGGTCATATTCTTGAAGAGGTTTCACCATTGGATGGAGTAACGTAGTTCCATCCGGAACTTTCTTCATCTGCTTCGTGCACTTTGTTTTAAGGAGTTTGCATAAAACGGGGACATATATCTCGTGAGTTATTTTGCGATGAGTTGTACCATAGCGCATAGAGGAGAAACACCAATAAGATGTCTATTATAATGGTTTATATATATTGTTGATTTTTTTGTGTTGTTTGCTAAATGAAGTTTAATTATTTTAAGTTATTATTATTGTTTTTTTTTCTTACAGAGGGTCACATTTTATTTTAGATTTATGACATAAATCTCTTATCTGAACATTATTGTTATTCTTTGGAAACTTTGTCCTGTATTTTTTATTTTTTATTCTATTATATTCCATGTAGTTTTAGAATAGTCTCAACTTAAAAAAACAAAAAAACACTCCAAATAAACAGTGAAGATCTGTTCTTATCCTTTAGAAGTATCTAGTGTCTATTTAATGTTCAGTGGATATTCTGTCCCTGCCAGATACCCACCACTAATTATCAATTATGAGATATTTAAAAATATTGGATAGGTTTTTAACAAATAATAAAGATTTATTAAACGTTTTTAGATAGGAAAACAATGTTTTCAGTTTTTGACATGAAATTAAAATACTTTAGGTGAATAGCTAACCTAATATAAATAATATTGCTAACAATGTTTTATTATTATACTTAATATTCCCTTGTTATTATAAATTATGGACATTAACATAGACTACATAAATGAAACTATTTACAATATGTCATTATTATTGGTATAATTCCGAATTTGTATTATTAGTTGTTTATATTATTTATATTTAGTTGTAACGATAAGGGCAGCACTGTTGTGTTTTGGTGATCAGGTTGGCATGTGCCTCATTGATTCTTATTGTGACCGTCCATGAGTGAGTACTGTCCGTATATGTATCCAAATAAATCTGTGCTCTTCGTCGTTTAACTTGCATTTATTCTTTATTTCCCTGCACCTTAAAAGGTTATGGGCCGAGGGTATTGATTTTGCAAGTTTTGTTTTAACGAAAGAGTCGGATTCAGTTTTTGTTTGTTTGTTTGTGCCGTGTTAACCTGTTGGACTCACGTGCGCGGTCGGTTTCGGTTTGTTCGTTTATGCGATGGCTAGTTCATATATGAACCTTCCTTTTGGTATAAAGCCATTCGATGGCTCAAATTTTGGTAATTGGGACTTCAGGATAAAATTGTTACTTGAGCAAAACGGAGTACTTCGAGTTCTGAAAGAGGACCCCCCAACTGGGGAAGCCGAACTCAAGTTGTTTAATCAAGAAGATGTAAGAGCCCGTAATGTTATTGTGCAAGGACTTGCCGATAATATATTTCCTACAATCAAGATAAGAAGACGGCGAAGGGGATAATGGATGCCCTAGCAGCGACTTATGAAAAGCGTGGGATGAAATCGCTAGTTACCGCCCAGAAGGCTTGGAGAAAATTGGAATATAATAATGATCGCCCTCTCCAAGAGTTTTTCCAAACGTTTGATTCAATGGCTTCGGAGGTGAGAGTGGCTGGGGGTAATTTAAAAGAGGATGAGGTTGTAAACCAGCTTCTTGTTGCAATGCCGTCCGATTATGATTTTGTGGTATCTGCGATGGACATTTTGTGTAGTAATGACAAGACGGCCGTTACTTTGGAGTATGTGAAAAATACACTTCTGGCTGAATATGAGAGGAATTTGAAGAAAGAAGATCACCCGTCTGCAAATGTTTTTTCAGCTTATAAAAATAGAGCTAAAAGCTTTAATAAAAATTTGAAGGTTGGTCAAAACAAAAGTATGTCTAACGTTATTTGTCATTATTGCAAAAATCGAGGTCATTTTAAGAATAATTGTCCTAAACTTAAAAATAAAGGATTTGCTGCCATTTCTAGTGATAACAACTGTGAGGAATTTCTGTTTACTACCCAGGATAACAGTAGTGATACCACAACAGATAAGGCAGTAGCTTGTAAACAATCGTCTGATGAAGTATGCTTTGTAGTCGATTCAGGTGCGACATGCCATCTTATAAGGGACGAGCACAATGATTTTCTAAGAGATTCAACTCCAGTAAATGTTAATATTAGTGTGGCAAAGGCAGGTGAATCAGTGGTTGCGTTAAGGAAAGGAAATTTGTTTTGTATGCCAGAAGATGGAAATAAGGTTCGTGTAACTGATGCATTTGTGTGCAAAAATTTAACAATGAATTTCTTATCTGTTATGAAGTTGGTGGAGAAGGGATGCAGAGTAGTATTCGAAAATTCCTGTGTTAAAATATTTAGGGGATCAAATGTTATGACAGGCTATCTCGTTGGCAATCGGTATGTAATTAAACTTCACCTTCTTAAGGAACAAGCAATTGTTGGTGCATGTAACAGTCTAATGCATCGAAGGATGGGGCATAGTGCATTGTATCCTGTTGGAATTTGTTTAAAGGGGAAGCAAACTAAATTATCATTCATAAAGAGCAACGAACCTAAGCACATCATTGTATCTCCAGAAGAATGCATTCCTGAAGATCAGAGTAAATCTCCCACACCTCAAGGCAAATGTAAGTCTCCCATACCCGGACCGAGTGATGTCATAGAAGATATTGCAGGTGATTGTGATTCAGAGAGTATTTTCCGTGGTTTTCCTAACGAAACGACTGGTTATCCCAAGAAAGAACGAAAATCAACAAGGGAAAAGGTAAAACCAGAGTATGATGATTTTGTTATTAATTTTGCCTTAAATGAAATGGCTTTGTCCACTAATGCCGAAATAGATGTTCCCAAGACATTTTCAGATGCGATTCATGATCCCGATTGGCAGCAAGCCATTAACGAAGAATTAACCTCATTAGAAAGTAATAAGACTTGGGAAGAGGTAGATGTTCCACCGGATTTGACCCCCATTGACTATAAGTGGGTTTTCACCATAAAGACTTCCAATGGTGAATCTAAGAAGAAGGCGCGCTTAGTGGCTCGCGGTTTTCAACAACATCTATGCACCGGTTGCCCGTTTCACGACACTTCGAGTACTTCTTTCTACGGCTGCAGAGAAGGATCTATTAATAGATCAGCTTGATGTTAGTTGATATAAAGCCACCGGAAGGCTATAAAAGTGATAAAGTGTTAAAATTGAAAAAGGCTTTATATGGTCTCAAACAAAGTCCAAAAGTGTGGAATGACCATTTAAATGATAGATTATTGAAATTTGGATTTTGTAGATCTAATGTAGACCCATGTTTATATTTTGATGACAGTGTTTATATCCTTGTATGGGTTGATGATTTTCTATTGATAGCTAATTCTAAATCTAAATTGGAAAATGTTAAGAAATTATTAATGACAGATTTAGAATGTAAAGATTATGATAATAATCGAAATTTAGAATTTTTAGGGTTGAATATTTTCAGAAATAAACTAGGGAATATTGTAATTAAACAGGAAAATCTTATTAAGAAAATTATTAAATGAGGGTTTTAACTTTAAAGGTAAAATTAATATTTTTGAAGACAACCAGGGCACTATTAAAATTGCAAGTACCTGTGAGACCAAAAGGTCCAAACATTTTGATGTAAAGTTTAATTTTGTAAAAGATATTGTTCATAAAAATATAGTAAAATTGCATTATGATGATTCTTCTAATCAAATAGCGGATTTGATGACCAAATCCTTAGCTTTTAGTAAATTCTTGATTTTTGTTGAACATTTAAACTTAATAGATTGTAAGTAATGCGAAATTAGAAGGGTGTATTGGTATAATTCCGCATTTGTATTATTAGTTGTTTATATTATTTATATTTAGTTGTAACGATAAGGGTGGCACTGTTGTGTTTTGGTGATCAGGTTGGCATGTGCCTCATTGATTGAGGTTGGTCTATGAGTGAGTACTGTCCGTATATGTATCCAAATAAATCTGTGCTCTTCTTCGTTTAACTTGCATTTATTCTTTATTTCCCTGCACCTTAAAAATTATATGTCCTGTAGCGTGACTACATTTTTAATAATTTTAGATTGAGTTTTGTGATTGTTACAAATATATAATGTACGTTATAGATTGATTGTCTATACATATTTAAAAGTGATGAATGATGTGTCTTAAAACAAACTTTCATCTAACAAAATCTTAACCTAATTTTCCCCGACAGTCTGTAGCCATCGATGTGGGAGTGGTGGTGGGGTCATAGTGTTAAACACTGGGTTTGTTAGGTGCCTAAAAGAATTAGAAAAATTGACATGTCTCCGGTGGATTAACTCACACACCGACGGCACGCCAAGCGACAAGTGCAGGTCAGCGTTTTTGAAAGTTAAATTGTTTTTCAAAGCGATAAAAAGGGTTTCTGGGTGTACTCTGACTGACGGATACATGCCCCGCTCTTGAAGGCTTGGTATATTATGCCTGAAAGAGTATGTACTATTGTTTACTCTCAAAGCAATAAAAAAAGTACAACTGAGGGTCAAAAGGAGGGTTGAGAGGCCACTCGACTTAGAACCTGATTCACAAAATCACTAAATGTGGTTTTCATTGCTGAAGAGCATATCTCTTGTGCCTGACATCCCCAATATACCCACTGAGGGTTAATTTGTGGAAGGGGGTTGAGTGTAAGGTTATTATATATAAAATATCTAAATATCTAATTGTTGATCAGTTGACCCTTGAGAAAATTTTCCAGACTTCTTGTGTACGGTTCTTTTCTCTTGTGAGCATGGGTCAGTCAGTAACCAAACATCCAGGGAGGCCACAAATATGCTATGCATGGGATTCCTCCATAAAAAATACTATATTGGAAACACCGTTGTTTTCCAGTAGAATGTTATAAAGTAACTAACTGTTTGATGTTCTCATCCCATGCTTGTATTTGTCGTCAAAAGTTTAAAATATGACTAAATATAGGGGTTTTGTCGAGGTTACGACATACGTTCGATAGTGTTTTACCATGTTATTAATTATGTTATATACATGTATAATACAATTGTATCTGTCTGATAATATGCTGATATTTTTCCTGTGAACCAGACTCATTTGCGTTTCTCTGCAAACGAAAGAAACATGATATTAAGCCTTAACTCCAAATATTGTTCTTTCATAACTCTTTAATTTCTCACTTAACTTTACATAGCACAAAAATTCACTTTACCCTTCATCGCTCTTTCTATAAGCTCTAGTCACGTTACACTGTTGTCTCAGGACATCCAACGAGAAAAACGTTACAAGACTTGTTCTTTACACACAGACATATATGTTAACATTTAGCAAGTAATTGACCAGCTGGTCTAGAACATCCTTACCATTGAAATGCGTGTGAATGCAGTTTTTTCACATTCAAGGGACAAATTTCTTAATTTTTGGGTCTGTCAATTTTGCAACTTTGTCTACATAATTATAGATGCATTCAAGAACTAGAGTTAACATTCATTCCAAGAATGTCTATGAAGCAGTTGCTCTTGCACATGAACAATAAACTTTATTTATAGAAATAATAAATAACATTTACTCGCATTTTCCATCTTCGATTGATTCTACAAGTGATTTCGTAAGGTCATCCGTTCTTCACAGACAATCTGGACTTAATAAATTAAATCAAATATATTGCTAGTAACACACCAAACGAACACACATTTCACATGTTGGAGTTAATGACAGTAAACTCTTAAGATGGGTGACCCCTTAACAGCTATTTGAATAAAATGTATTTCCAGTTTTTTCCTCTACCCACTTTGTTCACATATATCCTTGCCACTTCTGAAAAATTTTCGTTCTATTGTTTGATTTCTTTTTTACCGAACTTTCTGAGTCCTAAGCCAATCCGAGCAGCTTTTATGCCTTCACGTATTTAACGTGCCTTTTTAGGGTTACTTCAGTAATAATCCTATAAGAATTCCTTTCCAACATGAAAAAAAATAAAAAAAATAGTACATAATAAAAGTGTTGTAAACTAGGCAAAGAAAAACGAGTAAAATATAATAAATAAAAACATAACAATACAATACGAGTAGAGCGAATCGCTAGACAAACCAGAACATAAATCTATAAGCACTTGCTAATTAACTATAACTATCATACATTCCTTTAAATTTCACAAATACGTGACAGCGAAACAGGGGCATAACAATGGAAAATATTGAAATAAGTGAGAATGTAATTTAAATTTGATGGATTTGTTATAAATGCTTTCTATTGCAACGATCTACGGGTCAGTTTAGTACTAATAACTTAAGGTGGTATCTCTTTTAAATATGATTCTTATTCCTTATTTCTTCATGTGATAATTAAGATTATATGAAACATCTGCGTAATACTTCGTAATCTTAGAGTCAGATTTGAAAAGGGCGATCAATAACTTAAAATTAAAATTTTCAAACGTACTTTGATGGTATAGTTATAATGTTTTATACTGTTAACAGATTAATATTTTAAAGTCAACAATAGTAAGCCTCTTTTCAAGAATTGATTATTACAATTGGTACATGGATCTCATTAAAACGTCTAATGATTGCATTATTTTATATAATAATACATCTTGTATGATAATTTAATTTTTAAATCAGATATAATGTAATGGTGTTCTACTTACAGAATTTAAATTTTGTTGACTTTCAATGTTTTGCATATCCCAACACGTATGTGAGTATAGCAAATCTCACATCGCTTCGAATTATCAAATCATTAAATTTAATAATTTGAATTTGGTGACTATGTTGATTGTAGACTCAGCTTGAAGAGGTAACTAAATAGTTTGGAACGAAATACTCTATTTCGTAACGCTGTAAATCAATGTATATTTCTCTGATGCAGCGTACTGACCAGTCTTTATGAA
The DNA here is from genome assembly GCA_930367205.1 of Acanthosoma haemorrhoidale. Lineage (NCBI taxonomy): Eukaryota > Metazoa > Arthropoda > Insecta > Hemiptera > Acanthosomatidae > Acanthosoma > Acanthosoma haemorrhoidale. The sequence continues at coordinate 78,601,927 of OV884015.1, read as the reverse complement.
AAGGATCTCTGAGGATAGTTTAGACAGTTTTATCATCTACTAAAAAAAAACAAAACATCCCTCCTAAATTAACATCTTCCACTAGATCTGAGAAAGATATGGAAAGAATAATGGACAATATACAAAACATTTCGCTACAACTGTTTAACAAGTAACTAAATAGCTATTAGATAGTTACATTATTCATCCATCATATTTTTAAGCACTTCAAAGTTTTGGCAGTATTCCAGACTAATCTAAAACAATATCATATTTCGGAGACCAAGTTACAAATTTCACCGTGGAAACTGTAGCTGTAATAGTCAAATGAAATTCGAAGCAGCTTCTGCTGTCAAGAATAACTATGCCGGAAACTACGAGAGCCTCGTTAAATTGTTCTGTGGAAATAATATCAATATTAAGTTGACTAAAATATGTGTTCCTAGTAAGGATTAACCCTAAGCACCTATTTTTATGGTTTAATTGATTTCTTTTCAGAATCAAGACGAAGCTTTTTCACCCGTGTTCCTGAACTTCTGCTCTAGCCTTTTTAATGCCACTTCATAATCTGTAGACATGGAAGGTTACCTGAAGACCCAAGTTGATAAGAGAAATCTATGATAGCCATGATAGCATTTAGATAAAAATACATCATTTAAACATGATTAAACGGAGTTAGTTAAGTAGTTGGTACTAAAATCAGATTTTCCATCACACTGAGTAGGGTATAAAATTGAACAGCGTTATAATTAATAATATGTACTAAAAGTTAGAGCTACTTTTCTACAAAAAAAAAAAGTGTCAACAACACTTTCGCGGCAGAAAAAATATAGAACAGTTAATTCTATGATGGATCCCACAAGAATAATTCTTTTTTAAATCTGCTTAACCGTTGGCACTAAACGGTTGAGCTTCCTAGACGTTCTAACGCCGTACAGTCTAAAATCGAAAATTCGTGGTGAAAAGAATATTTTTGGAGTTTCTGAAAGGAAGGAAAAATAAATATAATCAAAAACAAACTCTTCTATTATCTAATTAGCAATTATTGTTCTTTATCATTCAAACTGTTAAAACGATCGCTATTAATCAGCATTCAAATTAATTACCTTTGTTTCCCTTCCTTGATAAATAAAAAATACGCCACATTATGTTTACTTTAAACGTTCTTAATTATCACGATTATTTTATAAATGATTGTTATTATAATATGATAAAAACAAAACATACTCTTAATGTTGTTTGGCCATGTGAAAGACTTGCTTATTCAGATAAATTATCTAGAGGAAAACAATGGAACTAATTCACAGTTGTCGTTTAGTTGGCACTTTTTTTTTTTACGTTTTTAAATAATAGAGACAAACATGATATATTCTAGAAGATATTAAAGAAAATATCTATAACCAAATAAATTCAATATATTTAAATTATTTAATAGCGAATTTGACCCTTTTTGTTACCAATCAGTACCCAACATTTAGATATGGATAAATGTGATCATTATGAAACCCCCATGATTACCTTGAGTATTGAACAGTTAATTGCCGGCTTAGTAGTATCTTATGATACAAAAACGCAGATGAAAGATAAATTTGCATTTAGTGCTAGATGTACAAAAACATGTTATCTTAAGACAGGTATATTTTATGATAGCACAAATGGCTTCATGTGTGTAAATCTCACTCACAGCTCAAATACCTCTCTCTAAAATAATAAACGCAGGAGTTTAGAACATGCATTATCTGAGCTAACTAAAATAAAATAAAGATTACGTGCGGCCTTGCAGTTCTACATGTCTCATTGTGTTAATGAGACGGAATGTAAATTCTTCCGCATTTCATGCTTATGTATATCATTACTGCTTATGTATATCATTACTGATTATGTAAACAAACCCATTTACGCGACCATGCCATGAATAGTGTTCACTTATATATGCCACAACATTTGTCCTAGAATGATGTAAAATATTCGTAGAAAAATCCATTTAATTTGCAAGTCTTATTTTGCTTTTATGGTGTTGGTTTCGCAAACCTTTTTAAAAAAGTGTAAAAATTAATTTAGTTTGCGCCTGTTTAAACTAGATGGCAATTTAAGAATGGTTTCCACCAACAAAAAAAAAAAGGTTAATTAACGAAAAATTGATAGGTCTTCACTTCCAAATTAACGTTGTGTAAATTGATTATGATGAATGATTATAATAACAAATTCCTGGGAATATTCAATGTCACCAAGAAAAGTATGACACTGGACTAGCAGTTTACCACACTTTCACAAACCACTTGTAATATATTATCACTACAATCAACTTTATTTTGTTGTTAGGTACTACAGTGAAAAATGTTTAGACTCATGACCAAGCCACCCTATTACGTTCAACCCAGTACACACTTACCTTCGAATAACGTGCGTACGAGACATAAGGAAACGTAAATCTTGTGCATTCGAAAGCAGACAACACGAACATTCAAACACAGCATCAACATTGGAGCCTGAAGGCCGATTCACATTATTGGTCAAGGCACGACCAAGTCAGATCAGTTCACGACCCGTGATTTCGCCAGTAACATTCACATTCGCGGTTAGGTCACGGCAAGTCATAGGACGATGCCATTTCATTTCAGTTGTTCACTCGTTAACGAATAAAACTGCCCTTTACGCTAACTTTTATTAAAATTCACTGATTTTAGAAGATAATAACTAATGTCAGATCAAGATAAACAAAACAAGGGTTCTGGATGATTTTTGTTGAATTATTTAAGTATTGGCCTACCTTGTTGGAGTTAGCGACATCTATCCATTGCATGTTTTTGTGAGATAAATCGCGATTTATGACTGTATGACAAATCATACAGTTTATTAAATTCCCAGACAAGCTCTTTGAGACGTTTGTTTGACTTGACTGCAAAACTTGCAGTTCGTGCAAATCCAGTCGGGAGCACCCCGATCTTTGGAGTTGTTGATCTTGCGGCACTATCTTCGGGTTAAACGGTCTGGCTCTAACTTGACCAAACCGTTAAGTATGTATTTACTCATTGCATTCCGTGAATAGCAATTTCGATCATTGCCCAGACAATTTTACTTGATCAGACTTGACTTCCCCGCTGGTCGACCTTGAGCAGATTCCAGTAATACTCTCTTCCTTTTCCTGAAAGTAGAGTGTCTTCGTTTGGGCTCAGCAATTGCTTTATGATATTTGTTGAACCTTAAATACAAACATTTCAATCTAAAGTCCACAGAACTGTGATCAACGCTCCCTTCTACATTACCAAGTCGTCCCTTCACGATGATCACACGTGCCCACTGTCATTGACCATATTCCATCAATGTTTTTTTATTCCACGAAAACATATCCACTCATCCAAATTCTCTCGTCAACTAATTATCAAGGAACACTTATCCTTACCTAAAAACGGTGGTGGCCTGGAGAATGGAGGTGGCCTACTGTAAATAGAAAAATATCATACGTCTTTGGATCCTGGCTCTAGCATTCATACCCACGCATGACTTGAGTGTCTGTGGCTTTCTTGTACTCTCCCTCTTCGTGCTCGACTGAGGGAATCGGCTTGGCAGTGGGGATGCGGGGCAGAATGGTTTGGTACATTATGAATGAATAGGAATTGTACAAGAGCATGAATTAATTCTTACGTACTAATTAATAATGATGTACTGGTAGCATGTAATTTTGTAGACAAAGGTCTTTATAGTGAATGTTGAATATTAAAACACTGATTTGCTAAAACAAATTCATTACATTCAGTCACAATACAAACATGGACTCTTGATGTTACGTCATTAAACTATTTCACATTCATATTCGGATGAATGTATTTCAAAACATCCCCCCTAATTACTGATGAAAACGTGGAAAAACGTTTTAGTAATTTTGGTTTAATCAACCCAGAGTGTTGTTATGAGTGGGAATTCCGATCCACCCATTTCTTCTTTAGATCATTGGTTGGTTATCACGTGCTCTTCCTCGGGAAATGTCAATCTGAGGAATACGAGTAAATGGAACAACTAAAATTACAGAATGACTTTTTTTTTTACCTGAACAAATGAGTTAGCTCACAAAGAGTATAGGCATTGCATTTCCTGATTCCCTGTCATACATTTAAATATAAATAGCGATTAACAAATCAACCAGTAACAACATTTGCAGAGTCAATAGATAAGTTGTTCCAGATAAACGTCATATTGAAATGTCATCATCACTCTGTGTTTCATTAACTCACACATGTGTGTGGCTGACGTGAACATGTTCATAAGTTCTGTTCGATTTCACACTGTCACTGGGAACAGCATTGAAACTGATGTGTACATGGTTGCTATATGATGTGTGGTAACATCTACCCCTTAAACGTGAATAAATTCCGATTACGTTACAACTCCGATTAAGTTTGTATTTGTTATCTGGTTTGAATAAAAAATATAAAAATACTATATACTTTATGGCTAAGTATAAATAAACATAAAAACATTTTTAATATGATCGTGGTTAACTGAGTAATGTATCAACATCTTTGTGTATAACATGTTGTTTGGAGCTTTAGTAGACTGAAATTATGAATTAATACAATTTTAATTGTAACAAAATAATATTAATGAAAGATTTAAAAAAAAATGTTAAAAAAAAACAGCTTCAGTCTTAAAAACGAACCGAAACGTTATGTATCAATCGATGGATTTCATGCTATTCATCAAAGAGCACATCCCGAATAGCTTCATTGATAAAAATCACAAAGATTAAATCTCTTCTAAATGGCAATGTTACCTAGAAAACGATTCCTTTTCAATTTCCCGTAATGGATAATCAAATTCTGAAAAAAATAAAAATATGGATGACAATGTTTTTATAAACGTCTCTCTCATCTCACGTATCACAAGAGATGGCGAAACCAAATACTCAGAACCTTTAACATCATTCACCGGCAAATATTTGTAAGCTGGTTTTAATAATTCAATAACTGAATTTATTAATCTGTAAAGATTTACAATGGCATTAAAATTAAAAGCATCAAACGATTGAACAATATAAAATAAACGAAATAAACATACCTGTAAAGATTAATTAAATTACCCGTTATTTACTAGGTATTTTAGCGGATAGTCACAACACATAAGCAAACAATAAAAAATAAGTCTTATCTTGAAAGTAACCTTCGCCCGCAAAGCACAGCTAGCTAGATCATCAGCTGGAGTTTACATATTGAAGAATTTGACGTTGGTGATTATCAAATATTCGGACGGACATCCTACTGACGGTTTTACATAACAATAGATTTAAGACAAACCGATTAAATTTAAATAATTATTACAGAGCAGGTAGAAATACAGATTAAACGCATACATTATCACAAACGTTGAAGTTGTGATGAACTGCAGCAGATGATCACCGTGGTTGTCATTCAACAGAAACGTACTGTCGGTATTTACTAAAAGGTAGCCATATCAATTTTAAAACACAAGACAGAGGATATGTTTTGATTAAGGCAACACAGAAACCCAATTATCCTTGATTAAAGATCGATTTATGACAGAAATGAAATTGCCTGTATCAATAAAGTCCCCCGAATCAGCCAATAGTAGTAGTCTTCTCTCCAGTATCAACTGTTTGTGAAATGGTAGTGACAAATTTTTAGACGCTACATTTAATAATAAACTTTTGTAAGCACTTTTTAATATTTATGTCTAATATAATAGTTCGTTCGCCTTACACAGTAAACATGACTTTTCACGATTTCTCGCATGCTCATTAAAAACACAATTCTATCTGACTTTACCTTAGAAAAGTAATGGATTAAAATATACATTTGTACTGTGCTAAAAAAATCAACAAAAAAATATATATACAATGAAGTTAAATAGAATAAAAGGAATATTGATTTAAAATAACACCGCAGCCCATTAATTAAAAGTCTAAGGAGAGAAACGGAAATATTTAAATCATTTAAGTATATATATATATATATATATCATAAATAGTCGATCTAAAATAAGGGAATCAAATAGCACTATATCAAAAACTTCCCTGAATACACATATACGATAAACATGCCTATTCAAAGAAATTTCTTTCTCGGCTGGTGTGGTCTCAATTTTACGTTCAACAAAAATCCGTTATAAAATAATAAAAAATAAGAGACAACCAGAGAAATAATCATAAACATAAAATTGATAATTTGAATAATGAATGCTACTGTTCTACTTCTATACAATATAACATTTTCGCACTTATTATATGTTACGAATACATTATTATTACTTGAAAGAGGTGTAAGCACAAGTGAAGCAAGTTTATCAACAGATACTATATCAATTTTATCTATATGATATCAATATTTTCGATCTTATTGTATCCTGCCGATACTTTATTAATAGTTGAGGAGATATCATGGAATTAATTTCATTAATTAAAATTAAAATGTAATATTTTTCAAATTTCAATTATAGTAATTTATGAAATATTACATTTGATTGACATTTGTCCCGGCAATTTTGAAAGTTTATTGACAGGGAAAGTAAAAAAAACCCTATCTACATGTAATAAAGACATTGTTTTATATTTCATTATTACATTAGTAACGATCCTATAGATCGTTAATGTAAAGTTTCTTTTTTGATTTTACAAGATTACGAAACCACTCCAGAACTACGTGCTCCAAAGGATGCCCCCCCAATTCCTAGTTAGTTACAGTGTCTAAAACTGGCGACCCACCCGGAATTTAAATGTCATCACCTGCTCCCCCGGACGGCCCTTTTGTGTATATTCGTTCGCTTGGTGACCAATATTTCTAAAGTTAGTTATTGGTTTTTATAAACCCTCTGGTACGATAATATTCATTTTTATTTATAAATAATCTAATACTGAAAGGAATGACCATGATTTCAGCGAAACAAATTAACAAAAGAGAGGGGTTTCTATACATGCATTTGTTAATTTAAATAAATGAAATATATTTGAGAACATATCTTGAGTTTCGTGTTCAAAACATATTGCGTATCCATTCGGAGACGCGTTTTGCAGCTTAATTTAACTCCCGATTTGAGATAGAAACTGGTCCAGCAAACTGTTGCCCTTAGTTATGTTGACTTGGTCCACCAACCAAGAGGAGTCATGTACGCTAAGATTCCCTGTCATGTATGCTAAGATACCCTGTCATGTATGTTAAGATACCCTGTCATGTATTCTAAGATACCCTGTCATGTATGCTAAGATACCCTGTCATGTATGCTAAGATACCGGGTGAACTCGCTTGTATGAGGCTAGAGAGAAGGAATTGGGGAGAGGAGGAAATGAGAGATAGATTCTCCCCACGCGCGCGAACACACCTTTCAAGCATATACACATACATTAGCACACATAGATAAAACTAAATACAAAATTATGCCATTATATATATATATATATATATATATATATATATATATATATATATATATATATATATATATATATATATATATATATATATATATATATTGTAACATTCATGATATTTGGGAATATAGACCAGGAATCCTCACATCTGGTAAGCATTTTCCCTTATGCTCCTAGGAGTGGGGATGAGATACAGCAGCAGTCTTAGCACAACCGTCGGGAAGAACGGACTTAGCAAGCTCCCGAATTGGCGGTTACCATACAGGAAGAGAGGAGAAAAACCAACAGCAAAAAATAACGTTGATTGGATTACAGGAAGATCGTCGATTGGGTGATATTAATATTGTTTTTATTATGGGTCCATTGAAAGAAATTGAGCTCAAATTTATGTTTGTAATTAGTAGTAATTATCCTAATTTGAAAGGAGTCGAATATTTTTTATACTTTTGTCAATAATCTATGTTAATTATAATTATTTGTTATAACCATTTTTTTTGAATATATTTCACAATTCCTAGTTTCTCAATTTATTAATAACTACAACGTTAGCCTTGAGATAGGGCAATTCAATCGGGATAAATTCCTATGTCAAGGACATAAAATAATTTGAATTAAAGATCTCATGACGGACCTGCCAAATTAGTTAAGGTAAATTGATCAAATAAAGTAGAAAGGGAAATGGTGAAAAATGAGGTAGGTCTCAATATATGAAATAATATTAACAATAATATAACGATCTAAACATATCCCTTAAAATACACCATGAAACCTAAGAGCTTTGATGACTGTAATGTGATGTACAATTAAGTGAGTTGCATATTGAATGAGGAATGAACACTTCATAAGGTACGAAAGACCCTAAAAACAATTGAAGTTGTAGTCGTATCTTAGTTGCACTCAGAAGCCAGTATAAACGTTGCACGTCCTAGTACAACTTGTTTGCAGGAAAAACGATCGGAAATTCCGTTCGAGTTGCGAGCCGGTTCGAACAGAGTTTGTGCAACTCTCGTTAGGCCCAAGTCCCCAGTGGAACATCAAATGGAGATTCGCATCCTCTTGGAAATGCATTAGAAGCCGCAGATGGAAACCAAACTTGAAGTATCTTTTAAAAATCCTTCACAGTTGGGCCATCCGCTTTTTATATTCCCCTCTTGTAACATAAGATATTTTAACAATTTACATGAATTGGGAGTATTACAATGCTACAGTTGCAATTGTAAATAGATTCGTTTGTAGAAACTATATTTTTTACGTATATAAATTTGTAACAAGGGGATATAGAACAAAAAAAAAAGATGGTACAATTACCCATAGGTGAGCCCCATCACCTAGTACTGCTTCAGTATATATAACTTTTAACCACAAAAAGATGTTTTTATGATATGCACTCCTTAAAATGCATATGTTATGCAGTAAAAGGAGCCACCCACAGCTAAATTGTATTGATGTTTATAATTAAAAAAAAAAAAAAAAATAGCAACAGTTTTGAGAATCATTAGTGCTAACATAATATTTCAGATCTACGCAAACTAACTTTCGATATAGTCTACAGGTTTCTATTTCTTCGACTATGATTGCTTACAGGATTACATTCGATATAAAGCAAACCCTAGGAGATCCTGGGTGAGCTGCCACGAACATTATGTAATCTAAAGATATAATACTGTATCTAGATCATAGATAATATAAAAGTCTAGATTATATGCAATCTTTATATAATATAGATATATTATAGACAATATAATATGATATATTATGTAGATTGAAAGAAAGCTACGATATAAAGGTTTTAGATTTCTGGATGGACAATAAATTTTTATTTCACTCACCACTTGGTAAATTAGAAGTAAATTGCTCCCAGTACTTTATTTCTTACTACCCTCCCCCCTCAAAAAAAACAACAGAAACAAATAGAGTATTTAAATCATGCTTTGTATATAGTGTCAATATCAATACTTAATAATTACTAAATATCAATATTGTACCGTGTTCCCCGAATGGGTCCCAACTAACCATAAATCCACTAATTATACCGCCAGTCAATTCTAAATTATCATCTGGTGCTACCAAATGTTTTATAGCAGTTAAATGTTTATTAGGTAGTTTTAACTGTGACATAAAATTGACACAAAATGTTAAAAAAACAAAGCAACGGATATCAATATTTACAATTATATCCACCACCCTTCCCGTATCGGGACAGACATTTATTTATTTTATTGGGAACAGGATGATAAAGACTGTTAAGAAATTAGGTTAAGGTTTTGTTTGTTAGACATAAGTTAGTTATAAGTTTTATGATTTATATGGAGTGACCCATCACTGTTGTGTAAATAGGCTCATTTATATAGAATCTATATTGAATAACTTCATAATTGAAATATTGAAGTAGTTTTTAATAATTAGGAGATATGAAGAAAAATAAATAAAAATGCAATCTTTCATTAAGAGTACGTCTTCAGTAGTCTTTCATTATGGGGATTAGGATAGGCGGATATGATGGTTTTTAATAGTTTTCAACCGTAGACTATCATTTGAGATTTTAGTTGCTAAATTACTGTCAGATACTTTCATCTACATATTTATTACATTGTACTCATTTAATTGATGTTTATATTAAAATGTCTCTTTAAATGTTCTGTAATGATATACAATCTTATATGATCATGTTAAGATATTTCTTTAAGCCGTCAAAAACGTGTGGAGACAGAAATAAAATGTATCAACCTCTTCAATAAGATGCCTTCATATTGTAATGGATGTTACCTTTATTATTCCAGTGTTATGTCTACTGGGTCTACCCGATTCTGACAGTGAAGTTTACCAACTTCCCTGCAATGAAACGATTCAAGTCCCTAATAATAATACGCTAGCGACAAGGGTAATGAAAGATATAGCGGCATTGATGGCAGAAACATGAGCCCTGGGGGAAGTTCTGCTTCACAGGTAACCCTATTCCGAGTAGCTCAGGTCACGTAGTCTATTTCCTTTAGCGGCGTTAAATGGGATCGCATTTTCCGCTATTGCACACCTCATGACCCGTACCAGATGAAAAAAACATAAGTTTATCTGGCGAGAACGAGTAACATTAAATTTATTTCGCAATGTAGTATTTTATGTATATATAAACTGGTGGCCAAATATTTACAACCGTTTGGTTATTTACATCAAATCTACCGTAAAATAGTTTAAATGAATCTATCTCAACTAGGTCAAATTATTAATAGATAGTAACATAAAATACACTATAGTAAGTTATCTGTATTTGAAATCAATTCGTTAAACAAGTGTAAGAAGAACTATGAGAAAAATAATAAATAATAAAATTTCACTAATTCTGACAATGACAAACCTGCAACACTCCTTAATATGTACAACTGGTTTGTTGTCTCTAGACTTTTATTTGCAAACAGGCTCCTATTATAAGATAAGTTTGCATTACTTTTTAAAAAGAAACTTGAAAATTCATTAGTGATGAAAACATGCAACATAAACAATCAGACAAACTCATAAAAATAATGTCACGAGTGATCCAACTGGTCTTGAAATTCAAGAAAGGATTTTTTTGCTCAAAAAGCCGCATAAATATGTAGTTATTGCCACTCCACTACTTCAATCCAAAAATATATTATCTATAACTTTTAGGTATTTGAGTTTAGCATGAAAACTTCAGGCAATTTTGCGATTGGGTATGTACTTTTCGGAAAAAACGAATTTACCGTAAAACCGAATTTACAAACCTAATGTAATATCTGCGGACAGCTTTAAAGATTTTATTCCATGGAGCAACCACAAAAATTGACCACTCATCGTGAGAACTTTATCCTTGACCCCATGAATAAAGTAAACTCCACCCAATTAACTAATATAGCTTTTCGAAATTGTTAAGAGAAATGAAACTTCACGAAATGGCTAGGCAGAGATACCACAAATGATCTTTAGAAATAATCTTCTAAAGTATCACAAAATGTTTAGGTAATGCGGTTATGTTTTCGAGAGTAAATAATATAATGTACATTTAGTATGCGTGCAATAGTTATTAGGATTATGGTTTGAATAATAAGGAATAAGTTAATAACACATCCAATTTTTGTCTTCCCGCAAGTCATCTATTCCTTTTTAATAGCCCCTTTAACAGATAATTCGGAACTTCCAAATAGACTGCAATGCCAAAATCTGAAAGCTTTCGTATAATTGAATAAATAACTTGGCCTAAGGCAAAGGTAGGTCGTGTTATTTCATTTTTAGTATCGGTAAGTGATCTCACTGGTGTTATTAATATTATTTCTCAACTCTACGACCACCTAAATACTATTGCATGATCGCTTTTAAGCATGACTGACATATCCCTCGATACTCATCGAGAGTTAAATAATCTTTGTAGAGGAGAGTCTTTTAAAAGAAATGCTTTATTATGAAGTACAAGCAAAACATTGGTGTATACAAATCTTACGAGTTACGTTACTACATACTGGGTTGAAGGTGTAGGGACGAGTGGGGTCTGGGGCTAAAGCTAAGACATATATGTATAAGAAAAGGATCAGATTCTGGGAAGTAGGAAGGGAGGTCTTGGAAGGATGCGGCTGCTTACTTAAAAATAACAGGGAACCATTAGTGACTTCCCAGAAGTCACGAGGCAGGTATACAGTTCTGCTCAACCCCCTTCTACTTATTCTTAGCAAGATTATAAATATTATATACATATAAAGCAAGCATTATAAAACTGAGGGTAGAAGTAAAATGTCTGATATGATCTAGCAAATATTGACTAGGAGCACTGGTCAATTTTCTTCCCTCATATCGTGAGTGTTTGCGGCTCTCCTTCAGCCTTCACTACGACTATGTAGCAGTGACGCGGCTGCAAGGGATCTCTCCGATCCTTGCCTTCTTCCCCGCCGCAGGGAAAGAGACGATTCGGCAGGTGAATGGTGGGGGGTGGTTCTCTGGGCTGAGCATATTGCATGATGCATAGAATGTACTATACAAACGATAGTAAATGCAATAATGTAAATAGGGTATGAATGAGCTCATTTAGCACCCATATATATTGCACTTTTAGAACATATTATAATTTTCTTCAAATAAAGATTTATACAAAAAACTTATTGCAGTATAAATTGTACTATCTATTAAATAAATATTTTCCAAAAATTTGAATTGGCTGATAGCATTAAAAATTGACCCAAACATAAACATGAAATGACTATTTATTTTGGAACAAAATTTATTTATGTAATTTAGTACACTAGCTGGTTAATAAATAATAATTATCTGTGTAATCCGATTGGTCTCGTAATCATTAGATAAGTAGAAGCTGCAAAATAACAGTTCTTTTTATTTATAATATTCATAAAAATAAAAATAATATTTTGATTGATAGAAAAGTTTTAATCTTTAAAAATAAACCCAATGTATAGGTTTTTTTTCACTATTCAAGCGATTAACCCAGCAGCGAAACTAAATAAAAAAGGTGGTTTATAAAATAAAGGTTCTGGGTAAAAAAAGGTAAGTAATTTATTTTGTTATTTAACCTCAAATAAATACACATGAGACGTTAATTAGAACGAAACAATAATCATCAATAATGATTGGAAAAAATCTAGGTGTATGAATATTATATTATACATCCTTCTTCATTCTAACCATTTTACCAAGTTATTATCATTGAAACTTTTATTCCAATCGCTATCTGGACTTAGGCTGAAAGTAGATCGTGATGGTCTCGACCACAAATTATGCCTTAACTGACCGCGCAGTCGGCCTTGAGCGATTCATTTTATCTTATCAAGGCAGTTAGAACTCCCGGTCCGAGCCAGCTATTAGTTCGAGTCAAAGCAGGTATCACAACTCGTGAGGGTCAGCAGAAGCTCGGTAGTTCACAATGACCAGAAAGATGATAGACCTCGCGACGCTGTCACCGGGCGAAAGGGAAGAATTCAGGAACAGATACGATGCATATTTCTTCGATATGGACGGTAAAATTCTTATTATACCAAATAAAATTCGTGATAACCAATGTAGATCCATGGAACATAGGCCTAAGCGTATAATTTTTCCTTCATAACTGGATTGTTTGGTAAAAGAAATATAAGTAAACATTTTATCATAAGTCAATAAGCAGGTCTAGGTTTTTGGTCCAATCAGTGCTCAAGTATAATCTAGGATATTTCAAACATAATATAGAATATATATTAGCCTAGTCTAGAAACAATTAATATAATGTGTCTGCATTTATGACTTATACTACTTTTACCAAACATTCCAGGTATATAACAAGATAATCATTATACGCGATGTAAAAAAAATAGTGATAATACAAATAGGTTCATGGTTACCAAAAATATGCCTGTGCTATTACTTCAAAATTTTAAATAATATTAGTACAAAAAGAAGCTAAAATAAAATCAATATCTGGTGAACAATAATGATAGTGTTTAAGCCGGGATTAGAACTCGAAACTTCATGATCCTCCGATAGGCATATCAAACACCGGTTCCAGGCTCAAATCTCCACCCGATCATTACCATTCTTCATTAGCTAAAAGTGCTTAGAACTGATACATTTCAGGCATCACTAATCATTATATTAATACTAAATAATTCATGTATTCTATATCGGGGGCTACAAATGAAACCTTCTAAGTAAGAATTATCGATTTTCGGATTTTCAGCTTTTCCTGACCACAAAAACAAGAAATTTCCACACATGAAATCGATTCAGTCATATAATTTTTTATTTTTTCAAAGTTTTGTAATCAGAATAATAAGTACTCTACGTTAATGGGTTGTACAAGTAACTACCCTGAGGATAATAATATAATATAACCATATAAGAGTCATGAGGTTCATAGTTACCAAAAATATGCAAGTGCTATTACTTCAAAATTTTAAATAATATTAGTACAAAAAGAAGCTAAAATAAAATCAAAATCATGTTTTTTGACTTAGTGTGTTCTCTTAGGCGATTTAATCATCCAATCATTAGGAATATATAGTTAATAATATCCGATTATTAAATAGCAAAAAAAAAATTAAAAACTAATATGTTATAGTTATTTTGGAGAGCTGTGATATATTTAAATTTTTAAATTGTACCTTCTGCCAAATCTTAAGAAATACGCTATACCAGCCATAATTTAACCAGCTCCATAAGATTTATACGAAAATTCCACTATTTCAAGAAAAAGAGGATATACAAATAAAGTACATAGCAGTAATTACTCAGTAATTCCTTTATTGTGCAATATTTACAATCTGCCTTTATAAGGCAATAAGTAATTAAGATATATGCTCTCATTCATACAATATTTACAGTTCATCATTCACTCGCTCATTCATACAATATTTACAGACAGCCCAGAGACCCCCCAAATCCACCGCAAAGAGAAAGCGGAGTCTTGGGAAGTCCCCCACGCTCCTCCGTCAGCCGCGTCACCGGATACTAGCCAGTGGATGCTGACCAAGAGCGCGAGAGCCACAGACGCTCAGGACATGATTGGAGAGACTGGCCATTGCCAGGACTCCCACTGTCACGCGTTTATAGCAGGTCACGAGGCCACTGCCGTTTCAGTCTCCGAGGAGGATTATAGGGATGAGTGGCGCAGTGCATTGACTGTGCTACAGGATTAGGGTGGTTGGAAAGGCTACTGTGGAATTTCGTAAACTTGGAAGGGATGAGTTCTAGAATGTAGGGTATATTAAGGTCGTTATGAAGGGTTTTGTTGCTGACATAATAAGGGGCATTTACTATTGTTCTCAGGACTTTTGATTGAAAGGATTGGATACGCTTGATGTTAGACTTTTTTGCTGTCCCCCATAGCTCTATTCCGTATGTCCAGATTGGTTTAAGTATAACTTTGTAGATTAGTAGTTTATTTTCTATTGAGAGATGGGATGTCCTTTGAAGTAGTCTGTACAGTTGTCCAAAGCGTCTGTTTAGTTCTTGTCTTTTTAGTCTCGTATGTGGGTTCCAGGTCAGTCGTTTGTCAAGATGGAAGCCTAAGTACCGTACTGTCTCGGATACAGGGAGAGGAATAGAATTAAAATAAACTAGTGGACCAGACTTGCGACAAAGGGTGAAGGTAATGTGGGAGCATTTTGCTTCATTAACTTTGATCCGCCATTGATTGCACCAATACTCGATCTCGTCAAGGTGTTTTTGAAGGTTATGGGATGCTATGTCGGGGTCTGGATGGGATGACAAGACTGCAGTGTCATCTGCAAATGTGGCCAAGAAGGTATTGGGAGTAGAGGGGACATCAGCGGTGTATAGGTTATAGAGGATGGGGCCCAGGACACTGCCCTGTGGAACTCCTGCACTTATGGGATAGTAGTTAGAGTATTCTAAACCACAGCGGACTTGAAAGAAGCGGTTTGAAAGGTAGGACTGTAGGATTAGGAAAAGGGTCTGGGGTAAATATCTTTTGAGCTTGTAGAGCAAACCTGCGTGCCAAACCCTGTCAAAAGCTTGAGCTATATCGAGAAAGGCAGCAGTGCAATACTGTTTGGTTTCAAGGGCTGAGGAGATGTGATCAACAACGCGAAGGCCTTGTTGAGCAGTGGAATGTCGTTGGCGGAAGCCAAACTGGTGTGTGGGAAAAAGGTTTTTGGATTCAACAATGGGAAGTAGACGTTTTAGTAGGAGTTTCTCAAATATTTTTGAGAGGATAGGGAGTAGGCTAATTGGACGATAAGATGTGGCGTCATTGGGTGGTTTACCGGGTTTGGCGAATAGGACAATAATGGAGTGTTTCCAGAGGAGAGGAAAGTGCGTCGTTCGGATTATGCAATTATATATGTAGGTTAGGAAGATTATGGCTTTAGGAGGAAGTTGTTTGAGAATTTGAGGAGTAAGGAGATCATATCCAGGGGATTTTCGGTAAGGTAAGTTTTTCAGAAGGTATTTAACCTCAGAGGGGTTAACGGCTTTTGGTGGAAGAGAGAGAGGAATAGGTGAAGTGAGGAAATCTTCCACAGTTGTGCTGTGAGTATGGCTTTGATAAGAAAGGTGAGGTGTGAAAGTATGGGTAAGATGCAGAGCAAATTCCTCCGACCTATCCCCATCCGAAGCCGCCCAGGACCCATCATCACGACGGAGTGGGTGTGAAACAGGTTGATACTTTAGGATTTTTTTGGTTACGTTCCACAAGGAGTTATCCCTGGTGGACAGAGAGGAGAGGTAGGAATTGAAAGAATCGGAACGGAAGGATGCCAATCGCCGCTTTACCAATCGGCAGTACTGATTGTACGTGCGACGATCAATAGGATGCCGGGATCTTTGCCACACTGTTCTGGAGCGGCGTTTGGATTGGATTAGATCTTTGAGATGCTGAGGTAAACGATTATGATTGTGGATTTTTGTGTGACGATGGGGTGACGATGCCTCCCAAGCCGACCTCTGGACCAGAGTAGTGAAAGAATGCACTGCATCGTCTAGGTCTTGGGATGTTTTCAGGGATAATTTGAGGTTTACGGACTCTGTAAGAAGCTGACGGAAGTGGTCCCAGTCAACTGGGCCCCTAATAAATGAAGGAGGAGGCAGTTTGTGAATTGGTCTTAAGGAAATGGTTAATAATAAAGGGCTATGATCGGAGGAAAGGTCATCGAGGCGCTTGAGTGAATAGTTTAGTGTTCCTAAACTATTGTAAAAAAAGAAGTCAAGGAGATCAGGATTTCGGTTGGTATCTGATGGCCAATAGGTGGCTGTGTCAGGAGTGATAGTGGAGCAATGTTTCCGTGTGAGTGCAGACAGCAAAGCACGTCCTCGTGTATTTGTGGATCTTGACCCCCAGTGTTGGTGCTTCGCATTAAAGTCCCCACCCACAAGGAAACGATGTCCGATGGAGTCTAGAAAGGAGATGAATTGGGAGTCGGAAATGGATTTATTGGGAGGGCAGTACGTTGATGCAAGTGTAAGAGGAAAAGTGAAGGTGGTGATTGACACTGCAGTGGATTGAAGGAAATCATGTGATACCAAAGGAACTATGTGGTGGGATATGGAGTTATGGACAATGACAGCGGTACCTGCATGAGCTGTTCCATCTGGGTGATCAGTACGATAAGTCTGGTACTGTCGAACGGTAAATGGTCGTTTGCTCGTAAGTCTTGTTCCAGTAATAAGAGCTACGTCGATCTTCTTGTCATGGAGTAGTGCTGTCAGTTCGTTAGTGTGGGTGCGAACACCATTCGCATCCCAAAGGAGAATGGTTAAGGAGTCAGAAGGATCCACTTATGGATTCTGTTTAACGGGGATAAGGTAGGAGACAAGATTTGTAAGAAGGGAAATGAGAGGGGTAATTAGGGTTCTGAATTCTGTAAGGAATGATGTTAATAGGCTAGTGAGATCTGAAGAGCTTGGTGGTGAAGGAATATGCGAGATGTGTGGTTGAGGATGGGATTGGGTTTGCTGGTTGGCGGGATGAGCGGAATGCTGGGGAAGAGATACTTGCGGACGAGAAGTGGGCAGTGCCTGTGACTGCTCTCTGTTCCGAACGGCATCAGCAAAAGAGACAGAAGGCCTCAAATTTCTGGTGGGGGCGCTTCTTGAGCTACCTCTTACTGGCTTCTCTTCTTCCGGCTGGCGACGTTGCTCGCTCCTGGACTTGAGGATTCTATAGGCCTCACAGCTTTTGTAGTTGGCCGGATGGTCTTGCTGGCAGAGCACGCATACAGCAGGCGATTTTAGGGGCTTTTTGCACAATTCGCTTTTGTGCTGCCCACTACACTTTACACACCTAGGAGGGTGGTGGCAATACGATTTTGTGTGCCCATATGCCTGGCAATTATGGCATTGGACGATGTCTCTATTGGGGTAAGGTTTTTCGACCTGTATTCTTGTGTAATACAGGGTTGTTAATTCATAAATTTTCTCCACGCCAGGTGTCCGCTCGAGATCTACAAAAAATAACGGTAATGCCGTTTTGGTGGATTCGTTTTGTTGTCTGTCCTCACGTAAAACGTTGGTTATTTGCCGAACTTTGAACCCCAGAGCTGATAGTTCGTCTTCAATTTCACCAGCTGGTGTGGTCGGGTGCAGATTTCTTATCACTACTCGAAGCGATCGTTCTTGTTTCAACTGGTATGTATGGAAGTCTGCATTGGTTTCTTCCAAATACTTAATGATCGCTCGATAAGTATCCGGAGTGTCTGGGGAAATTTTTGTATCCCGAGAGCGATTGAGGCACGTATATTTTCCGGTACCTACAACTTTGCTCATTTGTGAGCACAATAGTTTGAAATTGCTAATATTCCTTACGAATATAGCAGGCGGCTTGGGCTGTGTTGGTGTTTGAATAACTTCCATGTCGTCAGGTTGACTATTTCTCAGTACCTCGAAGCTATTCGGTGTGAAGAATGGAGATTCTGCTACAGTTTCTTCTTTTGAAGTGCTGGCAAGTGGTGGTAGATCTTCCATAGAGCTGGCAGCAGATGAGTTTGTAGGGATGTTCCTATTTGAGCGTCTGGGTTTTCGCTTTACTGGCGACGTTGGTGGAGTTGGGCCTAAGGACCTCGATCTTTTCTTTTTATTTTGTGATATTATCTGCTGATAAAATCTCATTTTGTCATTAGCTAAGATTTTTGTTAGTTAAAAAAAAAGAAAATAATAAATAAAATACGTAGTGCCGGTGGGATTCCAGTGGCGAGTCACCGGTCTTGGCTCTGAGCCACCTATCAGGTCTGGCTCTGAGCCACCTATCAGGTCTGGCTCAGAACGGCTATGTATCGTGAACGACGACTGATGCCTCAGTCAAGATGGCCGACTACTCTCTCCGATGTCACTATTATTTACACTTTACACCAATGTACTAGCGATCTACTCACTTATTGAGGGCTCCCTCGTGGCCACCTCACTTAAGTTGCCAGTTGACACAATCCCAAAGACGAAAAAGGGTCTATAACGGTAGTTATCGGTATTGATTTGGAGAGCGATAGTTGTACGTGGTTGTTAATAGTAGCGCATGCGCAGAAACTCAAAGTACATAGCAAAGATGTACAAATAATAGACGGACGGTATAGAGAAAGCATTATAAGCTGAGGATTGCGAGAAGAAGAATGGCAAGCCAGGCTTGAATTTTCGGTGGCTTTATAAATATAAGTACAATTTTTGTGGTTAAATAAAATTTAATAAAAACAGCGAACTATAGAGGGCGTGACTTAGTGACATTTTCTTTCAAGATGTTAATTATGCAATATCTTCTTAACTTTTCCGGGTACTCCCATGTCTTTCCAGCTTAAAATCTTCTCTACAACTATTCTAGATATCCTGGCTCTCGTTTAAGAGAATACAACTTCCGAAATTTAAACATAATTGTTTCACAAATAAAATTCCAAGAGGAAATTCGTTACATTATATGAGAGGGTTCGAGTCCTAGTGGCTTAAGTGACATCTTCATTTTGAGAAAGGTTTTATTAAGTATTTATAGTAAGGCTTAGATTTATAGTATATTTATACTAAGGTTTTACTAGGGTTATAGAGGTTTTATTAAAGATAATTGTGAAGTAAACTTTTTTTGATTTGTTATATGAAAATGACTTACACCAATGCACAAGTAAATAAATAAAATAATAAATAAATTAAGCGTGACTTAGCTCTTATTTTCTTTCAAGATTTTAGCCTTTCTTAATTACATCATATCGAGACTTAGGTCAAAATAGTTTAAAATGTGACTTATTCTGCTCTGATTTTAACCCCCTCATGTGGTCATTTTGAATGGGTTTGAACCTTTTGGGTGCTCAATGAATCAAACCTATTGCGGTATTATTCATTAGCACAGTTTCTACCTGCACATTAGTAAAAATCAGATTTCAGGCGGAAATAGGTGAGGGTTCTCCTTATCAGTACACGTCATTATTCCGACTGTAATGAGGCTTATCGTCCGGTGAACGCGATATTCCTCATTTTTTAAAAGTCCTAGGGTTTTATCAGGCAATATGAATTTTCACACAGAGGGAATGGATACCACCAACCTCATTATTAATACATTTCTTGGAAATTAAAACAATATTTTTTTCTAGCGTAATGGCTAGAGCAATGGAATTAAGAATGCCATGTTATGGTTGTAAATAGATGTTTGCTGTGATTTCAGCACAAAATAACTACAAAAATTGTTAGTACTAAGAATAGGGGAGAAATTTAGTTTTTATCTCTTAGTGACTCCACATAATAATATATTAAACCAAAAAAAATAGTTGATCCAAGGACCAGATCTTCTATATTTTTTCTCAATTCTTTTTTTCATTGCATAGTTAAATCAATTTTATTTTATAAATATATACCAAAGCAGCATTTCACAATGATGTTATTCTTTCAGAACATATTCTTTTTATAAATGTTCAAGTGTTTAAATTCTTTCAAGTACATAATTCGTCGTAAAACCCAATTGATAACGAGACAAATAATTCAGCAGCAAAAAACAAAACAATACTGAGTTCCTTATAATTTGTTCTTATTGACCTTCCTGATCATATTTAGTTCTCGTCTCTGCGTCATAACATCACATGAAATAGGGGTGTAATTCATTATCACGTTTATAAAAGAGCTACCTGCAGGTGTTCTTAAGTCATTCTGGTCGCTTGGTACTCCGGACATTATAGTTTCGTTGTTTTGATTTGAAGACGTTTTTACATGATGTTGCTTCTAGATCTTGCAAAAGGCCTTTAAAAACTGATAATTACAACAAGGGATCTGATCAGTAAAATTTTAGCCCTTCCTTCCTTAGCAAACTCAATAGTCCCTAATTTGATGATTAAAATTCATTTTAATTTCCGAAAAACATGAACATTAATTTCTTCAAATCGATTTCGTCAACTACGTCATAATCTTCCTATTTGCTGTTTATTACTATATCCCAATGGGTACAACGTTTGTCACAGCAGCTTTAGTTTTCATTTAATTTAATACAATAAAACGAACTAAACGGATTCCTATTCAGAGGACATGATTATATCAAATTTCTGCTTGGCCCTTCTAATGGTTGTTTTTGGTTAAGTTATACAGTAGTTATATAAATATATTTATTTACCTGGAGGTAACAGGTCCTCATTCTAATTTTTTAGTCATTTATCTTAATTACTTATTGCCTTATAAAAGGCAGATTGTAATTTTAGCACAATAAAGGAATTTAAAAAAAAAAAAAAATTTTTTTAGCACCAGGTTTTGCCTTCGCTTTGGTGAGCTGAGTCGCACAGACCTTTTACACAAGCAGTACATACTAAGTGTACTATCAATGAAAGTTTAGATATTAGTCAGTGGTTTTCAGATATCAGTGGTTTATAACCCTTCTGTAATATTCACTTTGTTGTTTTCTAAAACATTATCACTACCCGATGATTACGACAGGTAGGAGATTAAGCACTATGGGTGGTGATTAGGAACCTGCAAGAAAAAGTACGACAAAGGTCTTACCGGCTATCGCACTTGCTAACTTCACCTAACCTGTCGCTTCGTCTTAAATTGATGATATATAAATGTGTCCTCCGGCCAGCTCTGCTGTATGGTGCCCCGCTATTTACCCACTTGACTGACAATACAGCCAAATGTCTCCAACACTTCCAGAATGGAATCATGCGAAAAGTGGTCCGACATACCTCTTTCGAGAGGTTGAAGAACGCTGACCTGCACCCGTTGCTTGGTGTGCCGTCGGTGGGTGACTTCATCCGCCGGAGACACATTTGATTGAAGTTTTTTGACTCGTTGCAGCACCTGACAAATCCAGTATTTAAAACTATGACCCCACCACCCCTCCCGCATCGATGGCAACAGACTGTCGGGGAAAAATTAGGATAAGAATTAGTATGTAAGTTAGTTTTAAGGTTGATCAAAAAGGTGAGCCCCGTCACCTTATTAGCCACTTTAGTCTAGTCACGTATAATGTATATCATTATGCTTGTTTATTCGATTATATAATTTCTATAAAATAACAAAACCTGTAAATAATGTAGTGATGCTACAGGATATACTAGGAGGATCTATAATTATATATAATTATCTGTAAATTTAAAGGGGCTATGAAAGGGGGAAAAAAAAACAAAAAAAAAAAAAAAACAACCTGCATCACACCACACCAGGTGAAGAAATAGAAAATGAACTCTCAGGTTTAGGATGCAAGGTTGCCAAATAACCTTCGTGCTCGGTGAGAAAAGGCAAGAAAGCCACTACCACTACCTAAAAAACCACTACCTTTTCTTTGTGGATCTAGAGCAAACACCTGGAGTGGAGAAGATATATGAACTAACACACCTGTACTACACAAGAGTACAGTTCAAAAAAAAGTACCCCAAATGTGACATCGTCCAATGCCATAATAGCCACGTATATGGTCACACAAAATCATAATGCTACCACCCTCCCAGGAGTGTAAAAGTGAATTGTGCAAGAAGCCCCTGAAATCGCCGGCAGTATAAATTCTTTGCCATCAAGGCCACCCGGCCAACTATAAGGGCTGCAAGGTTTATAGAATCTTGAAGTCCAGGAGCGAACAACATCGTCGGCCAGGAATTGATATATACATAGTCTCTTTTGCCGATGGAGTTCGGAGCAGAGAGCAGTCACAGGCACTGCCCACTCCTCGTCCACAAGCTCCTCTTCCCCAGCATTCCATTCATCCCGGCAACAAACAAACCCAATCCCGTACTCAACCACACATCTCACATATTCCTCCACCTTCAAGCACTTCAGGTCTCACCAGCCTCTTAACCTCATTCCTTACAGAGTTCAGAACCCTAATTACCCCTCTCATTTCCCTTCTTACAAATCTTGTCTCCTACCTTATCCCCGTTAAACGAAATCCATAAGTGGATCTTTCCAACTCCTTATCCATTCTCCTTTGGAATGCAAATAGTGTTCGCACCCACACTAACGAACTGACAGCACTACTCCATTACCAGAACATCGATGTAGCTCTTATTACCAGAACAAGACTTACGAGTAAACGACTATTTACAGTTCCGCAGTACCAGACAACATTGGGTCTCAAGATCCACAAACACACGAAGACGTGCTTTGCTCTGTGCACTCAGCGGAAACATTACTCCAACATCTCTCCTGACACAGCCACCTATTGGCCATCTGATCCCAACCGAAATCCAGATCTCCTTGACTTCTTCTTCAACAGTAGTTTAGGAACACTTAACTGTTCACTTACACGCCTCGATGACCTCTCCTCCGATCATATCCCTTTGATCCTAAACATTTTCCTTAGACCAATCCACAATTCACTTCGACAAAGCCATAACCCACTATTCTCCGACCTTCAACCACCACCAATGCCCGTCCAATGAAAGCACCGCCGAAGCCTGGAGACAGATCGACCTCATAGAACCCTGACGGGGACTGAACGATTCTCACCCAGCTAAGATATCGAGGTCGATCTCCCGGTTGACTCAACCGAAGCACCATGACCCCTTCTACCTGCTCAGGTTGGGTCGAACTCCCGGCCGATAGGCCGACACAGTGCAGCCCCCTTCAGATGCGGGGCCAGGTATGACCTGGCCGACTACAAACCAATGCATAGTACCCCTAGGCTCCACCATAGGTAGACTCTCACTACCTTCCTGAATCCACCCGCCTCCTTTAGGCATCCCACACCCCATATCCTTCTCATACATCCTTTCAAATAGGACTCCCCTTAGTGAAAGGCACCCATCAATCTAAAATAATTTTCCTTTTATTTTTCCTACATCCTATTTTTTATAAGTTTGAGAGCTATGAAAAAAAACAAAAAATAAACAGCTAAAATACTTGTTTATCTGCAGCATCAATTAATCAAATAACATTAATTGTGTGGACTTTGATTTAACATCAAACAATTTACGATTCTTATTATTTAAGGTTGCCTAGCGGAATTAAAAGGAAACGTAATTGAAGGAGCCTCAGAAGCAATTGATGTGATAAAAAAAAACGGAAAAGCTCTCAGTGTTATAACAGACAACTGCCTTAATACACTAGAAAGCATATCTATAAAGGTCCACAAACTGATTCCAGCGATAGAAAAGGTAACAAATCCTAGTCAATTTTATATTTTAACTGTCAGTAATTATGTCATAGAAGAGCTACTGTTAGGATAGCCTGAATTCACTACTTATCTATTTAAACCCCAAAATTAAATCCACACTAACAAGGCCTACTACACGGAAGTCGATCACTTGCTTTGATCAAACACCAAAAGCACTATCAAAGTTAAATAAATGTACTTTTAGCAACTAAAATTTAGTTCAACAATACAAAATTTAAGCATTAGATTCCATGGAGGACCCATGTTTTAGTAGTGTAACTTTTTTTATTTATGACAAACATTGAAAATTGTCAATCGATCAGAAAACCACTATATCCAGAGATGTATTATATTTACAAGAGAAACAATAAACTCTTTACAGAAATAAATGAACGTAGGATGCAATAATTATTGATATTTACAATTTGTTTTTTAGGAAAACGTCTTCAATACAACGTATTTCTTAGGGAAATATTTAAAGGACATCGGCTTTAATAAAAAAATTTACGTTATAGGCATTGATGGAATAGTCAGCGATTTGAAGAAATTTGGTTACGAGGTCGTTCATGATGCTGAGGTAAATATAACAAATCGTATAATTTATGCAGTTTAATATAAATGAATACTGTAATGAGTTGTTTGAGTTGAAGTATTGAAATTTATTACGTACTTTTGTTTGTTAAGTGAAAAAGTATTGCTCATTTTTCATGGAAATTTATTAAAATTTTGTACTGTTTTGCAGGAAACAAACGTCAAACGGGGTGGAGTACTGAGATGTATTGAAGAAAGAGAAAAGGGTGTAGGAGCAGTAGTGGTGGCCGCAGACTATAATTTCAATTACATCAAGTTGGCAAAAGCAGTTAACTATTTGGCCTCGGATCCTGAGGTGCTCCTCTTCCAAACGCACTACCCGTTGGTTACTATGGTCAAACCAATGCTACCAGGTACGCTGTTCCAGAACTATGAACCTTTTATTTTAACTGCTGAGGTGATGAATTTATTTTGAACTTAGACAGAAATGCACATTGCGAAACGATGAACAAGAAACTGAAATTCCACATAATTAGTGCTCATCAGCCATACCTGCACGGAATATAATACATAACTATAAAACTATTTGTGTCCATAATCTAAACAAGTCTACTTGTGGTATTCCAACCCCCCTCCCTGGTCTCTCCATGACGACATTTTAAGGATTTAAAGGGCCTTTGGTCACTTTTGGGCCCAGAATGGGTCAGATCCCTTGTCATTTATGTCCACTTTGCTGTGTTTGTGGTTGCTCAGGTATCATCAGTAGATCATGGTTTCTAATTATTTGTGGTCATGTGAAACGCAAGATTGCCTCGAGGAATCTTTTCCTAATCTGTTCCCGCTACTCATTCTCCATCTTCCACAAGTCACTAATTTCTGGAGTTTTGTGAAGGAAATAAAGAGTAAGGAGGCACCTCATGAGCATGAGAGGGTTACAAAATTAAATTCATTAATATTTTTGAAAAATTTTATGGTTATTTTCCATGGTTTTCAATAACGTCGATAAAAAAAAATAATTTTAGAGATTGTCAAGTTCATGGTGTATAGATTGTAAAAGTAAGTTGATCAACTGTAATTTACTTGTGTATTTAATGAATTGTTTTTAACCATATCTAAGATATGGTTTTTAACCAGTATTTAGTATAGATTTTTTTCTGCAATCCTTCATAGATCATAAGTATAGTGTAGGTTAATGATTACAAAAGTTTTCTCAATTACAAGAAATAAAAATATTTTTTATTAAATAGAACAAATTTCCAAATGCACAAAGTCCTGATATTTTACATATTTATAGTATCCTATTTGTCCTACATCTTTCTTTGTAAAAAAAGGTTGTGTAGACAATTGACTTCATTTCAAATGCTTATATATTTTCCCTTCGGTTTTATTAATGATTATATAATTAAGGATTACACCACTGTTGCATCTAAATATACACAAATTAAATATCTTACTGCACATAACTATATACTAAGTGTGCGTCATGTTTTGTGCTTAGGCATCAGACATTGGACTCGTCGATTGTACATTTTTTAGTTGTGAATTAACAACAAGTTAATTTTAAAAAAATTATTAATGTACATATGCATGAAAACACTAAATATACATAAGCAATCCTTTTAACGTAATATGCTAATAATATAGCTAAACTATGTAACGATTTATCTTTATTACACCATGAGCTTTATTAAAGTAAGTGGTCTAAAAAATGCAGGCATTTACTGCAATAATAAAAACAATTCACCAAGATAAATATTGTAAGTTATTTAAAATTAAACTAAAAACACATATTCCTGCCCCTTATTTAACATGTTGTTTCAAATAAAAGGTCCCATACGTATGATAAGCCCGTAAAGTATTTTTCTTATACTATAAAATTCACAGCGGAACATATAAGTTCATGTATGTGACAAAGAAAAGAAAAGAAAATTTCTTGGAACCTATTTTTCTTCTCTGAATATCTCCTTCTTTCTCATGTGATGACTCTCCTAGTTACATTGTTTAAAGGTTGAAGTAGTTGAAAATTGATTTTAGAAGAAGTCGCTTTAATGTTGCTTGGATCAGCGTTTCAATGCACCACCCCTGTTAATTGGTTGACTGCCTGGCCAATTTTTTGTTTAGCTTCCTTCCCCCGTATCTATTAGCGGAATCTGACACCTGACAAACTTTAATTATTATGTGTTGGTTTTGCTGGTGTAATAGTTGGTTCAAAAGAATGTACACTGAAGAAGGAACGGATGAATGAACTGAGAGTCCGACTAAGATCATTAAATGGCTGTTTGAAGAAAATAGGTCGTTCATAACTGAGATTGGTGGGGACAAGGTCGATGAAAACGAAACGGCTCTTGGACACCAGAACCTGGAAGGTGCCGGCTCAGCCCGGAGGTAGAGTGTGACCATGGATAGTCATACTCGAGGAATGACGATCTGACGATGATATATAGATGAAACGTTTCTATTTCTAGCAATGTTTACATTCAGAACTGAATATATAAGAACATAAGATACGGAGTGTAACCACCTGGAAAGATACCGCTGAGTGGATAAAACTACTCTTATCTGTAAAAGGTCAATAAAAATTTCGTCCATATAATTTGCTACAATAAACCATTCCCACAAAGATATTAAAATTTCTTTGATTTTATAGTATTGTCATTTGTTTTCAGCTGTAGGGAGTACAATATTACCAATTAAGGCCGCTTCTGGGCGAAAGGAAGCGATTTGTACCGGAAAGGGGAGTGAATGTTCTATCAAGTACATCAAGGGCTTAAAGTACAAAATGGAAAGGTCTTTGTTTGTTGGCGATGGGTAAGTAACTGAATAAAATTTAAAAAAATTTACGAGTTACAAGTGAACCATAGTGTTGTCAAAAATTCATCACTGTTTAGTTATTGTGTTAGGAGTAGAATCTTGAAGGTACAACTTTATTTAAAAAAATCGCTCAAAACTAAAAATAATAAGCATGCGAACTGTGATATTTCTGCCTTTATCTTGTAATTTTGATGTTTATTTATTTATTTTTCCGTTACCATATTTAATGAATGGTTAGCTACCTTTTTATTAACTACTTATAAAATTTTACTTACTAAAAATTAAACTACGGATTTCCAGTTTATGAGAATCTGGAATGATTTTTCCATATGTAGTTTTTGTCGTTTATTTCATAAATTATCTGTGAAATGTTTTGTTTTATGTGATTCTGGAGTTAAAACACAATTAAAAGAGTACAGGGTATTAAATAGTGCCAGTAACGAATCAAAGAAAAGAAAAAGTGTCCAGACATTCAACTTGGCAAAACTAATACAGAATTATTAGATTAGATGCAAACAATCTTCTGTTCCCTAAGGATAAATTACGAAATTATCTGTGCATATTAAAAAAGATCTTGAGATATTGTGTCTTAGTATTAAAGCAAGAGTTTAATCAATTCTACATCTAACTTTTTTAACGAGGAAGATTATGTTACATAAATGTTCAACCAATGCGCCTCCATCCATTCCAGTTATATGAATAAACTAATTTAATTATAAAATGTGAAATTATGTATAAAGAAAATATAATACACTGTATAAAGAAAAGCTCATTTCCCATGTCAAAATTTTATAAAAATAAAATCTTTAATAGGGCTGGATAAAGTATAAAAATGGATAAGATAAATCAATATAGCCTGAATGTAATACATAGTTTAATTGTTTTATTATATTGCATCAATAATTTCCAACTGTTTTTCTAATTTATATCCGATGTGCATACTTCTTTAACTTGCGTGAATTCGCTATACTATGGATTACAAATTTATTGATAAGATTAACTTTTAACCACAAAGGATTTCTTTTAATCATTTGTTTTTCTTCAGATTATCAAACGATGTATTTTATGGGAACTTGTGTGGAATGGATACACTGCTGGTGCTCTCTGGAGATACTACCCTGAAACAAGCGGAGGATGCGAAAAATACAAATAAAGAGGAGTTAATACCCACCTACTACACAAATTCGGTTGCAGATTTACTCGATATATTTAAACAATAACATCAGTTAATATTTAAAAATCCTACTCTTTGTGAACAAATAATTTGAGTTCAACGACCCTTAATAATCAAGGAGGAACACTACTTCCCATAGTAGTATAAAATGACTCATCCGAGCCCATTGTCCAACTAATTTTTTTTATAATACAAAAAATAATTTTTATTTCGTTTGTTATTTTATTTATAATTAAAAAAAAATTCATAGTCTTATTTTGCAGTGTAAAGGATGTCAAAATAAAAAAAACTATATGAATCTATAAAAGGCTAATTACTCACAGATGCTAAAAAAAATACAAGTTGAATATAATAGCTGGAAAATGTCTTTAATTTGAAACCCTACTCACGATAGGAAAATACTAGTTTTTTAAATTACCTAGTAATTCATTAAAATGATTCATTCTTATACTAATTTTTAGCGTCTTCGTAGCATCAAGTAAAACTTCCATTGAATATACGAGAATGTAATGAATATCATTTTAGAAATGTTTTTTAGTAATGAAGTCCAAAATAGTAAATAAATACAATTGAAAAAGTCTTTATTCTGGTGGGTGACTTTATCCTTCTAAAAGAATAACCAAAACGTAAAACCAAATTTGCAGAAAAAGCGTAATAAGACACAAACGTAATACATATAGGCATATACAATTGAATAACTTTCTATAATAATCATGCCAAATTTGTACTGCTACTTGTAACCTGAGAAAAGATGAAAAGAAAGGGTTCATTGATTAGCTGAAGGTGAAACTAAGTCAGGTGTACTGAAAAGTAAGGTGATGGTAAAATCTCGATTTAAAGATTGTGGTGAAGTTCCACCGTTAAAGGATTAGAAAAGCATGACCAAATGAGGCCGATCTAGGAACTAGGAATTCCGGGAAGAGGAATACAGGTTGAATGGGTGAGAATAGATATCTGGTGTTAATTAGAGAGGATAAAAGAAAAGTGATATTTAATCATGGTGGAGGTTGATAGAGGAGAGAATCAAAAAGAATTATATGCTGGAAAATACGGCAGACCTTAGGGATACCGAGTATAAATCTTATGAAACAATTCATCAGCTGTTTTATTTGAGCTTCGAAATTCTAAGAGGGGCCATTACACAGCAGATAAACTCAGTCAAAATGAGGGAAGACTAGAGAGGAGACGAGGAATTGGGGTTCAGCTTTGGAGGAGAAGAAAGGGTACACTTTAGTAGTTGGAGGGTGGTATTAGATTAGTGGGCGATTTGGGCCATTTGGTCTTTCAAAGATATAGATTGATATTACAATAAAATATAATTTTTTTACAAAGGAAATGACCATTATAAGGAAGGAATCGACTGCGATGATAAATACATCACTTTGGGTCTTGGGACTTGAGCTAATAATGATTGGTTTGGTCGTTCATGTAGGCACAAAAGAGTTGAGAAATAGACGAACCTTGGACTACCCCAAAAGACAATGAAAGTGATTTAGAGAGCTATTGATCTAGGACTATTTGAGTTCGGCCAGAGATCAGTGATTCGAACCAGCCTAAGCTATTGTGGGAGAAGGTAAATTGTGTACGCTATCAAGCCAAAAGAGTACTCCGATAAGTTCTCTTCCTTCCTCATGACAATTATAATGTAATACGCAGCCATTGGACTCGTCGATTGTGCATTTTTTAGTTGTGAATTAACTACAAGTTAATTAAAAAAAAATTATTAATGTACATATGCATGAAAACACTAAATATACATAAGCAATCCTTTTAACGTAATATGCTAATAATATAGCTAAACTATGTAACGATTTATCTTTACTACACCATGAGTGTTATTAAAGTAAGTGGTCTAAAAAATGCACGCATTTACTGTAATAATAAAAACAATTCACCAAGATAAATATTGTAAGTTATTTAAAATTAAACTAAAAACACATATTCCTGCCCCTTATTCAACATGTTGTTTCAAATAAAAGGTCCCATACGTATGATAAGCCCGTAAAGTCTTTTTCTTATACTATAAAATTCACAGCGGAACATATAAGTTCATGTATGAGACAAAGAAAAGAAAATTTCTTGTAACCTATTTTTCTTCTCTGAATATCTCCTTCTTTCTCATGTGATGACTCTCCTAGTTACATTGTTTAACGGTTGAAGTAGAAATTTCACATTGTTCTAGAAAAATAAATATGACTCCAAACGCTCATTATCATACCACCAGCGTCTCTCATATGAATTGTAAACTCACAAATATGAATGAAATGAAAATAAGGGAAGCGTTATACATACATTGTCCCCAAGGAGCAACAAGAAGGAACCTCAAAGAAATTGATTTAAGAAGAAGTGGCTTTAATGTTGCTTGGAAGTGAAAAACAAGGACCAAGCAGAATTGATAACAATACATCTTAATTCATTAGGAGTAAATTATCTTAAAGTAAAAAATTCAAATCAAGGTAGCCTTTTTGGCTACTTTCGATCGATAGGTCATTGGGGGGGGGGGCTCTTAGATTTATTTAACATGTTAGCAATCACTAGTAAAGGCTACCTATATTATGGAATGGTTATTATTACCGTACATAAAATTTAGTGTATGTAACGGTTTGATAGAAAGAAATTAGTTTTTGAAATGATGGAGGGATAACGATTACAGCCAGTGAACGATCCCTTAGCGATAAGGGCGAGACCCTTAAATCCCTGGCAAGGGTCTCTGGGTCTAATAACAAATCTAGAATTCAAAAGAAACCACACTAAAATAAAATAACCAAACCTACAGTTTTCATCTTATTAGTCATTTTATCAGTTCATTAAAGGTTATTTATAAGTGTATCTTCTAACCTCTTACTAGCATACAACAGGCCAGGTTAGGAGAGTACGTAAACCCGCCAAACGCTGACGCCAATTCTCCTTCACACCAAATAATAAGAAACTATTATTAAGAATTATATATCCATAGTAAAGTACCATTTGCTTTAGAATCGCTTTCTTAACATTTATTTACCGATATGATATTAAACAAGTGTCAGTGACCGAAGACAATAACATAAATTTGGAGCTCTACTGTGAAAGTCTCTGGTAATCTGTCAGCAGTTACCACACCAGGAGGAACAGCACTAATTCCATGTTTAGGATCATCGCCTTTAAATTGACTATGAGTACAGCCAATTCTACTTAGTCAATACAATATGGTGATTTTTGAAGACCTCTATGCCAATACGCAGTCTTTAACAACCCTTACTTTATTAGAAGCAAATCCGTTCCACTCCCTTTGACACTGAATTCAGAATTCATAGTCAAATTAAGAACCGTTGTTGTTACAATCCAATAAATAATTTCAAATCAAAAAACAAGATAAATTCAATTAAATAAGACAGGTGTAGTAAGAAGGTTTTTGCAATAGGACATTTCTCACCAAAGTTCTTCATGAATATGTAAAAACCTTCCCGGTAGAGGTTTATAAATATTTCGATGGTACCTCTAAAAAGAACACATACAGAAGAGTAAGGGTGAGCCCATGTTTTTTTTTTGTTATGAGATATTGTATAGTACTTTGTAGATATGTTAGAAATAGAAATATCTTATTATGAACTGAATACTTCTGTTTAGGATACTCGGTCTTATCAGCGTTCGTTTCGTGACTATAATTTTTTATACTATAATGTACAAAATAAATATGAAATTGACTCGTCAAGCTACTATTATCAACACCTACAACAAGTGAATTTACATAATTGTACAATGAAATAAGTGAAATGGGCCATAAGAACTGTTGAAAATAAAGGATTTCCCCAGTTGGCGTTGGAAGTGAGCTGCGAATTTCCTCTTGGAGTATTTAGAAATATGCTCTCATTGACAGAGCAATAAGGGTGGTTGTATAACCCTAAAATCCAAAAATGTTTCCTAGTCTTATTGAATGATTCAGCTGTGGCACATCATACTAAGAAAATGGCATAATTAGAAAATATTATTCCTAATAATATAATAATAATTCCTATAATATGATATAGTTTCTCATAAATCAATAATAGAATTTACTGTGGTAAGAACAATAATAAGACACAGTGTGCAGTTCTGGGTAATAAGTAGTCAAGTCAATAAACTAAATATTTTCAAAGTTACGATCATTTCTTCTTTTTTGTCAGTAAAGTTTATTTCAACTTTTTAAGTAGCCAGTAAAACTGTATATCAAACAGTTAAGGACCTTATTAAATGAAAATCCAGAACACCCATGCCTTCACAATAAAGAGTAAACCAACTAAATCAAGGATGTACTCACTTATAGGTTCAGTTGAATTACCCATATATTTTCAGGTACCTTAGAAATGCGTTAGTGTATCCTGGCTTTGTTTTTTTCTGTTTAAAAAATAAACAGTGGAATGGCACTTTGGAACCGATACCTAACATCATTGGTCTGTTTAAAAATAATTAAAACATTTGTATAAATTATTAACGAAAATCTCCTTGTACCGATTTTTGGAGTGGACCAAGCGATAACAACGAATATTTCAAGTAAATGTTGTTAAATTTAATGAAATGTTGACTCCAAACAATTGCATAGCCGTTTATGGGTAAATTTTTATTGTTTTGAATATCCCTTATTAACATTAAAAGCCAAATAAAAAAGTATACTGATGTTTTGGACTTTATCCCAGAACCTCCTCAAGATCTAAATAGAGGCTCTACCTACGGACCTAGTTCTGATTCATGTTAACTCTACTGGTAAGTGGACGAGTGGAAACTGATTTTGACAGGTTTACTACTGTAGCCACCACGAACTACATTAGATAAAACATCCTCTACTCTATTGTATATATTGTAAATTAGTTATAATATGTTATAAATTAATTTAAGTAAATGTTAATAATCTTACCAAACCACAAGTCATATCAGCGTAAATATTGTAAATGATAAAAGGCTTGCCAGCCCATGGAGGGTCCTTCGAGGAGCTCCATCCAGGCCTGCAATGCGGTTGGCCCAAATAAAACCTCGCCTTATTGGTTGGGATGTGATTGGCCAGAATAAGACCTCAGTTCATTGGCTACTTTGGACTGTATACACCCCTCCCCAGTTTAACCGATTATTAATTAAAACTACGGCTCACCTCTGGATTGGTACTTGCAGCTGCTCTCATGTTTTAAGATTTGGCCTTCTAATTTATGAAAACCTCTGCATCTCTCTTTCCTAACCTCGCTATGTTTTAGTCCGGCGTTGGCTGACCCCACACCTTCCTAGTGGGAATCTCTGCCTTCGTCTCGCTAAACCTAGATCTCTTCCTTGTGGACCCCCCTTGCTTTTTTAATTTTAATACATTATACAGCGAGATCCGGCACTATTGAGCGCGTGTATGCCATAGACAAAAAAAGTAACCGACGACTACAGGTTCGATGCACACCTGGAAGGAGCAATATATTTCTACTCAAAAGTGACTCACAATAACCAGAACTAAGGTATTAAGTTTACCTTGCACTGAGTATCTTTCGTTTATGTACCCCTGTTTTCTTCGTTAGCAAAGTTAACTGCCTTTTTTTGACAATACAAGTTTTACGTAGGCTATTTTTATTTTTAGATCATAATTTATTACAAATGTTTATGACCAACCTGGAAAGGATCACTAATATTTGTTCTAAACGAGAAGATATCGAAATATTTATATTTATAGGTTATGTATAAAAT
Source organism: Acanthosoma haemorrhoidale (assembly GCA_930367205.1). NCBI lineage: Eukaryota > Metazoa > Arthropoda > Insecta > Hemiptera > Acanthosomatidae > Acanthosoma > Acanthosoma haemorrhoidale. The sequence continues at coordinate 78,567,391 of OV884015.1, read as the reverse complement.
AAATTTTTTTTCTTAAATTCATAATCCTGCCTATGTATATATACGCAAAACATGTTTATTTGAAAAAACTAAATTTTGTTTCAAATTATTGAATTCATTTATCCTTAAATTTATATCAAATTTTGACAAAATTGGTCCTCTTGATTTCTGTTGTGAATCCACCGAATCATTAATCAGGAAATGAATATGAAATATTTTTCAATACTTTCCTACCAAAAATACTTGTACAGTAAATACATCATCATACATCACTCCTCCCAATCTCAAATACACAAATGAAATAAATTATGTTATTGCATAATGGTAAAGTGTAGAATATTTTGCACTGAGCTTGATAAATGAGTAAACTACAAAACAGGCCCCTTCAGGAAAGCAGTTTCGGAAAAGTTTTTTAAAGCACCAATGTAAGTTTTTATCTCCACTTATACTGTTTAAAAACATAATTAGCTCACAGTGGTTTAAAGGTTTAAAAAATGTTTTCAAAGTACTGCAACAATTGTTTTGTCAATATAATAGTTAAATACAATATTTTACAAAATTAACCAGAAGTGTTTTGATCTGAAAAAACAGGGTGGTTATCGGCACCAACATAAGAATCAACAGCCCTAATGTAATGTCTGCTTACAAATAAAGATTTTATTCCGTGTAGTAGCCAAAAAAATCGATGAACCCATCGCGACTGTCTGTCTATGGCCTCATGAACAATGTTAACTCCAGCCTTAAATCATCAAGTATATCATTCGTCAAGTACTCAGAATTGGCAGAATAGGCTGCTTAAAGCTTTCGTATGAATGACTAAACAACTTGTGGTAATAAAAAAGTAGGAAGTGTTATTTAATTATTAGTATTGGTAAGTAATATCACTGGTGAAAATTTTCCCTAATAATTATTATTATTTTTAAATCATAGGGCGATCTAAATCCTTTTGCAGGACCACTTTTGACTCATCCCTACAACCCTCCTCGATGATTGAAGTGAAATATTCCCCATGATCTTTTATAAGTATGGACTTACAGGGAGAACTGGTCAGTCTTCTTACCCCAGTACTCAGACACTCTCAGTGTACCCACTACATATGGCTGCAGTGTCCCCACCGCAGGGAAAGAGACAATTCGGTAGGTGAATTGGGTGGGGGTCTCTGGTGTAGGCATACTGCATGAATGCATAAAATATACTGTACAAACGATCAAGTGGATGCAACATTGTAAATTGGGTTTGAATGAGATATATTTTATAATGATATACATATTCTAATTTTCTTGGAAAAAGATTGATAAATAAATTTCTCTACAGTCATGTCTATGGTTTTGATTCCTTAAAAAAATACCCAATGGATTAATTAGGTTGTTGTTTGTCAATTGTAGCGACCGCTAACTACATAAGATAAATCACCCTTATACTCTACTGTATATATATATATATATATTGTGAACAAATGTAAATAACATGACCGAAATATAAATCATTGTAAATGTGTTATACAATAAAAAATGCGGGGTGCCAATTAGTTATATGAGGGGTCGCCAGCTGTCAGTATCAGAAATATAGACCCAACCGCCAGCAGACCCTTCCAGGCTCTGTCAGGGAACAAAGTAAAGCCACATCTACAAGGCTACTACAATTAAATGCTTATTGGCTGCTAGCAAGGCCAGCTGGGTACCGAAGATTTGGGTCCTGTATATCATTCTCCTGTCAACTACCGGCTCGTGGCTACCCTGCTTGAAACTCTGAAACTGACTGCTTCTTTATGAAAAACCTCTAAATCTCATTCTCTCCTTGCCTCGCTACGTTTTAGTGCGGCGTTGTCAGACCCTACACCTTCCTAGTGTGAATCTCTGCCTTCGTCTTGCTAAATCTAGCACCTCCTAGGGAGAGACCTCTCCCTAGTGGACAACAGTTGTCGTGTCCCTGCAAACTTACCAAGCAGTGTCTCCCGCGACAATTCAGTCTGCCTCTCTTCGGTTCACATTCGCCTTTGGGATCCGGACGGATTTCGCCTACCCTCAGATACCGAGTGGGAATTCGTGGTCATTCCAAGACCACACAAACTACCTAACTACCTACCCTATACCTCTTCTCCGGAACATAGTGCACTGTCAGGGCACATAACTATCAAAAAATGGAGTCAGATCAGTAAAGCCGTCATAACAAGATTGTCCTGGTTGTAAACTCAAACAACCATCACTTTCGCGCCAGGGCTAGGGTAACCAGAAGCCGTATAATTTTCCTTTCATATCAGGAGTGTTTGGTAATAGGAACAATTAATAGGACAAGTGAACAATTTTTCAAAATATGACGAATCAACCAACAAGTCAACATAATTTATATATATAATTTTTATATATAATATATATATTAGTATTTGTCCGGAAAAAATCAATAAAATGTATCAGCGTTTATGGCTTATACTCCTTTTACCAAACAGATATATACACAAATAATCATTATTCATGATGATTATAAAGCTGAGCCCACAAACCCTTTCATTCCTGAAATAGATTTTATATTTTCTTATTATTTTTACCTTAATACATCCAGATGATTGACCTGCACCTTCCTTATTTTTACTATTGTTTATTTAGCCGGTATATTATCTCGTTTGTATTATTTTTAAGGTTTCTCTTCTTTTAAATATGGTATTTAACTGACTTTCGCTTGTGTTTTTGTAATCGGTACGGTATAAAGTGTCATCTATTAATTTATTTACTGGAATGCTTTAGAAAAATGTATTATTTCTTTTTACTATCTCTTAATTGAGGCTTACTCTTTTATTTACTTTGTCGTGTGATAATTATTTTTGTTGCTGGAATTGAATTTTTATATTGGTATTTCGTTATTATTGAAATAAAGTTTATAATATCATCTATCAAAAGCCTGATGAAACGTACACAACGTGTCAAGGAATTACCCGCTGATGAAAATATGAATCATCTGCTCTCCATCCTTCTAGCCCAGGAACCGACAATTTTACGGAAATAGTTTGTTCTTCTCTTTCATCAATTTTCATTTATCCTATCCTGATTAATCCAGAAAACTGATTTTTACAGCTTATTTTAGACAACGTCTGGTGGGACCTTTAGATCTGAACTATTGTGTGGAGAATATTTCCTTTTCCTGTTCCAGTGACAAGTGAGCTTCATGCTACTCATCAAAATATGGGCAATTCAAGTACCGGGGTTTCCTGGCCTCAAACAGGCAGGGATAGTCCCACCATTTTTTCGTTAGGCCCCAGGGCCTACGATGGTCTGAAGACTCTCACTTCGCCCTCGGCCTAACACTGCCAGAGAAAAGGCACTCCTTTCATGAAGTTGGTCCGTCTGGATCAGTCGCAAAGTCACCTTTCACCTTACTCATTCCTGGATTTTTCTGTGGAGAGGAAGCTAACTACTAACTATAACAAACCACTTTTTTGTTCTTTTTCGCATCCCAAACAATCACGGCTAGCAGGTCTAGATGAAATGTCTGGACGTGGGTAACTAATGTTGTAAGAGCTGTACTAAGCATATTTCCCTGAGTAAATTAATTTTATCAACCCTTTAAAATTTTAATTTAAAATAATAGAATAAAATATATAGTTAAAATGTAGTAAATATAATTATCACGATAAATTTTGTTTTCATCAAATGTATGTAAATGTCTACAGAAGAATAAAAATAGTGTTTGAGCTGGGATTAGAACCCGGAAATTCATGATATTTCATAAAGCATGAGCAACGCCGGTTCCAAGTTCAAATCTCCACTGGATCATCACATTTTTTCTTTAGTTAAACTGTTTGAAACTTATCCATTTCCGGCCAACACTAATAACTATTTTAATACTGAATAATTTACTTCTTCTAAATATGTGACATCTGAAAAACTATTCTACTTCACAGAGCGTGGATCTGTTATGATTGAAGGATTTGTGTGCCAAGCATTCAACGGGAAAATTGGAAAATGTTTTATAACATGTTTAGATAACAAAATTATAATCAACAAACAATGCTGTTTATAATTATCAGATTCACAATAGTGGTATGGATATCATTGTAAACCTTTTTCGTACTAAAATAAGGGTAAATGATTAGCCTAGAATAGTTTTTGAAATCATGGGTACCCGGCAGCGCCAGTTCTATGAATCTCAATGTTTAACTAACCTGTGGAGGAGATTAAACGATAAAGGTTATTGATTGATGGAGGTAGATGTGTTTACTTATAAATCTCAGCACAAAACACATCACATTTCTCTCAATATTAAACTTATCTAGACATACTACAAACCCAAAGCTATCTAAAGCTATCCAAACAATTTGCTCCATCGCAAAGTTTATACAAGCTGTTCAAATCTGAGAATAATCTTTGCGCGTTGTTATATTGGGTACTATAGAGAGATTATTTGTGCTGATTATTAGATTATTATCGCGTTCATAGAGCAGCAAAAATGTTTCTTCTGTCATTGGTTTAGGTAAAAATATTCAGATACCCACTACAGCTCAATAAAAGCCTTAATGGACATAATCATTATTTACTCACTTTTAACGGTTAAATCATTTGTTGATAATGTCCTAGTACTATGTTGGTGAAATATAGTTTAAAAAAATATTATCAAAAGGAGATTTTAACATCCAATCATTAGGGATATGTGGTTAATAAAATCCGGTTATTACATAGTCCAATATTTTTTTAGTAAACTAAATAAAACATTAACTAATATTTTATAGTTATTTATTTTGTACTTGTATATATATAAGTTAATCGATGGCGGTTAAGATAGATGAAAAAATAATAAAGAATGAGGGAAATCCACCGACACACTCTGACTCCAGTAAAAGTCATTTATTATTTATGATAACCCAACATACATAGGATTATGGGTTGTTCACATCCTATGATCGTATTAGTATTCGACATAGTCAGGCCTCTGGCTTTAACGCCCCCCTGCCAGTTCCTGACCATCCGTTGGGAACTCCAATTTACCACTTATACACACTTAAACTATATACTAATTACCTATAGGTCGGAAAATAATGACTCCTTGCTCACACATAACAGCACAACAATGTCCTACAATCATAAGATATAAAACAGAAACCTTATCGAATTTCGTACAAAACTGAAGATAATACAATAAAATAGTACAAAGAATAATAAAAATATCCTGGTAAAACTATATACAAAAAAAACAAATTATGATCCCATCTCTGTGGAGGGGCGAATATACTAGAACCAAACTAGTTCAGAAGGCTTCCCCACCGGAAGCTTTAACTGCTCTAAATGAACAGTCCTCTTCCCGGGTTCACGGACATTTTGGATGGTCACTAAATTGTGTTTGTGAATGGCGATCACCCTTAAGGGTCCCTCATAACGGGACAATTTTTTAGTCCGATTGGAGCCGATCCTTCGATACACGGTGGTGCCTATCGTGACGCGTCCTTCTATCGGTTTAACGCCCGCATTTTCCCTGACCACCCTCCTAGTCTTTTTGGCTGTGATTTTCACGTAGACTTTCCCCCACAGTTTTTCCAACTCCAGGTGGTTGTTGGCGAGCTGCGCTGACGTCTCATCTCCCACCACCGTACTACTAGTGTCTCAGCGACGGCCGCGAAGACCGAAAACGATTTCATAGGGTGACAACCCTGTGGTCGTGTGAGCGGAGTGATTATACGCTATCACCGCCTTAGGCATTGCCTCTGACGGCTCCAAACCTTTGTCGGCATGGTAAACACGGAGATGATCTCCCAAGGTGCTATGGAGACGCCCAATTCCCTCTCTGCTCTTTGGATGCCCTGGGGTATTAACATGCCATATTACGTGCAGAGCTTTCATCTCCTCTCTCACGTCGGCGTTATCAAACTCCCACCCACCGTCCGACGCTATATGATCGGGGACGCCATAAAATTGGAACCATCTCCTCAGCGCTCCTAACACTGCCTCTGAAGACTTTTCCCGAACGGAGTATGCCAAGGCCAGTTTGCTGATTAGGTCAACCACCGTGACCTACTCGTTTCCTATCCAGGTAAAGGTGTTCACTTGAAAGTCAGTGAGTGGTGTTTGCGCCGTGGGGGTCTCAACTTGTAGCCCTATTGGTGGATGCCCATTATATTTCATACGGTGGCCGACCTCGCATTCCCCTAGCGTATCCTGAATCGTCTTCCCCCACCAGAAATACTTGCACTTCAACGCCTGAGCCGTCTCGTGTTCCCCCAGGTGATTCGTTTTGCCCTGATGATACGACAGCATTATCTCCTTCTGAGTTGTCTCGTCCGTGATGGTTTCTACCATCATGGTACACTGCAGAAATATTCGATCCACCCCAATCTGTTCTGCCCACCACAGCCGCCTAATCTTTTTGCAAATGTGGTCGTGTTTCCCACATACTAATATTGAGTCTTCCTTGGTTTGGAAGCATCCTTGATGGCATGACAAATTTAGTCATTGTTTGCCCCTGGCGACGACCATATGGTCGTCGTGGTGGATCGTCGATAGCTGCCGTACGCTGTACTCAGGGCCCCGAGGTCTTCGTCTTCCAGACTATCTGGCGGTGCTTATCATTTATGATTTCTTCACGCTCTTCCATGTCCGCAGACCTATCATCCATCGAGCTCCCTTCTCCTGCTGACCGTTCCTCCTCAGCAAACTCGTGTTGGTCACCTTCCCTCTCCGGCATCCATTCCCGCAAGAACTGTCGTACGTTTCTAGATGATTCCCCCTGATCTTCATCTAGTGACTGTCATCACACGGGACAGCAAATCCACCACATCGGTCTCTTTACGGGGCTTATATACTACCTCCATGTTATATTGACTGTGGAACTATTTCCAACGAGTGACCCTCCCCGACGATTCCTTCAGTTTACCGACCCACTGTAGTGGTTGGTGGTCTGTGTATACCCGGAACCTTATCCCGAACACATAGGGCCGGAAGTGATCTATCGCCCAGACTATCCCAAGTGAATCGCGTTCTAGCACGCTATACTGACTTTCCGCCTCTGTGAGGTGCCTACTGGCGTACGCTACGGGTCGATCCTCTGTGCCCCCTGCCTTTGGCAGTACAAATCCCAAGGTATATTCACTGGCATCCGTCGTTATTGTGAATTGCTTTGTGAAATCAGGAAAGCCAGAACCGGATGTTCTTGTAGTCAACTTGGAAATGTTTGCCTCTATGTCGGGGGTGATGACTACCTTTTTCCCATTTTTGAGGAGGTTGCTAAGAGATATGCTGCCATTTCTTTGACGAATCGCCTGTAGTAGTTCAGTGTTCCCATCAACCACCCTATCCTTTTTACGTCAGACGGAACCCCATCGTCTGGATTGCTGCCACCTTCCCGGCATTTGGTCGGACTCCTTCTTTGGATATCGTGTGCCCCAAAAAACTGATGACCTCTGACCCAGATGGGACTTTTTCTCCGATAATTTCAGGCCAAATTGTCACACTCGGTCAAAAACCGTCCTTAAATTATCTACATGTTGGGCCTCGGTCGTGCTGAATACTAAGAGGTCATCCATGTATATCTGGCAAACGGACTCATCTACTGCCCTGACGCTGGTGTCCACCATTTCTTGAGCACATTCTAGAAACGTGCGCTCTCTAGGTAACGCCTCCTTTCTTCCTGTCCCCTTCGCTAGCTGCACCTTCAATATTGTTGATAAAAACGCCATCATGGATTCTACTTCTGCCGCGCTCACTGTCTCCCACAACATCTCCGTGATGACATTATATTGAGCCAGCAGTGTTTCAGCGTACTGCCCATTTGTTTGTTGGTGCCTCTTCGTCTCCCGGAACATTTTAAAAATGTCCTCATCCGGGGTCCACCTTCCCTCGCCGAATGCTTTCTTCAGCCACTCCTTCACTATTGTCCCACGAGGTCTCCTTGTTAGCCTGGATCTTGTTTAGGAAACTTAGCTTAACTCTGCAAACCAAACCTGTTCTCAGTAAATCAGTCCTCCATATGTTTTCCCTCTATCCGCATCATCAGCCGGTCACTCCCTTAAGGAAGTGATTTAGTTCCCCGATCTGTGAATCTCTCCAGATCTGAAATGGACTTCCTCATATCCTGAGCCGTGACCACCTGAAACTTCCACGCCAAATGTAGTCGCTTGAGCCGCTGCTATGGTCGTTTGAGGCAACTGCGGTATATCTGCCGCTCCACTCAGCACCACGGGTCGTTACACTTCCTCTGGCATGTTATCATAAAAAAAAACGTATACAGAGAAAAAAAAAATATTAGAGAGAAAGAGAAAAAACACAATAACTTTCTACGCCGCCATACGAGGCTCCCAGGTTTTGGCACCAGTTAATTGCCGGTGGTTAAGATAGATAAAAAAAGAATAAGGAAAGAGGGTGTTGCGTAAATAATATCGTAAAAATGTATCGACAGATCCTGATACGACCTGAAGACAGGATCTACCAGCATATCCTTTGGAGTCCAGACCCGGTCGGTCCAGTCCAGGAATATGAATTAAATACGGTAACATATGGACTTGTTTCAGCTCCTTACCTGACTATGAGAGCTTTACAACAGCTAGCAAAAACTGATGGAGCTAGATATCCTCAAGCAGCTCAAGTCATTCTCAATGAGGTGTATGTTGATGATACAGTCTCCGGAGCTGACACCTTGCATGAAGTATTAGAGTTAAAATCACAGCTGATTACATTGCTCAGGCAGGGAGGATTTGAGTTAAGTAAGTGGAGGAGTAATATCCCTCGCGCAATAAATGATGTAAACGACCCTAGTTGTGATACCCCTTTAACACTAAATCTGGAAGATGATCATGGCAGTTATAAAATCCTAGGACTACAGTATCTTCTTTTCTTGGACTGCTTCACTTTCAGTATTATTAGTACACTTTCATCATGCACTAAACGAGGTATCTTGTCCACAATACCCAGGATTTATGACCCATTAGGCTTCTTGGCCCCAGTGGTCTTTCTGGCGAAAATTATACTTAAGGAGGTTTGGCTGGCAAACTGTGATTGGGATGACTTGGTTCCTTCCCACATTGGGAACCAATGGCACTCCTTTACCCAACAACTTAGTACATTGTCGGATATTAAAATTCCGCGACATCTCATCACCCTTAAAAGTTCCACATCATATCTGGTAGGATTCTGCGATGCTTCTGAACGTGGTTATGCAGCAACTTTATACCTTCACTTACGCTCAAATGAGACTACGGAAACCTTTCTGTTAAAGGCAAAAACCAAACTAGCCCCTAAAAAACTGATGACAATCCCTCGTCTCGAGCTCTGTGGGGCACTTCTCCTTACACGGTTGGTAACATCGTGTCAGCGCTTCATAGAAAAAATCAAGCCCAACCAAAAGTTATTCTTTACGGGTTCGACGACTGTGCAGGGATGGCCTCGTACATCTTCTAATCGCCATAAAGCTTTCGATGCTCATCGGGTTGTTGAGATATTGGAGGCCACAGAAATTTCTTCCTGGCATCATGTGTCTTCTGAAGATAATCCCGCAGATTGTTCGTCTCGGGGAACTATGCCTCATCAACTAGCATCTCATCCTCTTTGGTGGTCCGGCCCACCCTGGCTTGCTGACTCTCCTCAAATGTGGCCTCTTCATCACGTCTTTCTGGAAACTGAAGAAATTTCAGAGCTCAAACCTGTACAGCAAATTGTTCTTCATTCCACCAGTTTTCCTGATATCCTGCATTGAATATCAAGATTCTCATGTTATTCCAAACTGATCAATTCAATGTGTTTTGTTTTGTGATTTGTACTGTTTACAAAAACCCGCATTAAAAGGTTAGGAATTTTCGACTTGGCCGAAATCAATGAAGCTCGAATCACCTGTATTCGATTGGTCCAGGACCATCACTTCAACCAGAACAAAAATATATTCGTATCAAAATTATGGAAATCTTTGAATCCCTTTCAGGATGCCCGTGGTATTTTCAGGGTGGGCGGTCGTCTAAGCCAGTCTTCACTTCCATTTGAAATTATACATCCTGTAATATTACCATCATCCCATTTTTCTCAATTGTTAGTCAACTATTACCATGTCATTCATCTTCATGTGGGCCCATCTACTCTCCAGTCATTGCTCCGTCAACGTTATTACCACCTGTCAGCAAGGAAAATCGTGCGTTCTTGTGTGAGGAGGAGTCGAACATGCCAAATTGTTTCCGCAAAGCCTCGCCCTCCAATTATGGGTGAATTACCGTCATGTCGCCTTCAAGAAGGACAGGTTTTTCAGCATGTGGGAGTGGATTTGGGTGGACCATTTTTACTAAAAGAATCCAACCGACGCAAAGCTGCCTTAGGAAAGGCCTATTTGTGCCTCTTTGCGTGTATGGTCACCAAGGCTCTCCATCTAGAAGTTGTTACCAGCTCTTCAACTGAAGCTTTTCTCGCGGCACTCCATCGCTTTACGTCAAGACGCGGAAGACCCCAACACATATACTCCGATTGCGGAAATAATTTTGTGGGTGCTGCTTCAAAGCTAAAGGAAATCCAACTATTATTGAGGAATTCCGATTTCCAGGACGATGTCCATCAATTTACCACGGAACAGGAGATAACTTGGCATTTCAATCCGCCGCACACACCCCACTTCGGGGGGCTATGGGAGGCTGGCATAAAGTCAGCTAGGACGTTACTTGCGAGGAACCTGCGTAATACACCGTTCACTTTCGAGGAGATGTCAACTCTGTTTTGTCGCATCGAGGCGGTGCTTAACTCCCGACCGCTGTGTCCTATTGAGCCCTCCACTGAGGCCATGGATTGCTTGACTCCTGGTCATTTCCTGATCGGGAGACCTATCATTTCGGCACCGGAAGACTCACTCATGGACGCCAAGGAACGCACACTGAATCGATGGCAGCTGATTCAACGGCAGGTACAGCACTTTTGGAAGCAGTGGCGAGCCAGTTACCTCAATCAACTCCAAGAGCGCAGGAAATGGATATCCCATCATCCCAATCTGAAGGAGGGAGATTTGGTGATATTAAAAGACTCCAACTGCCCACCTACAACCTGGCCATTAGGCCGTGTATCTGCTACGCATCCTGGATTGGACGGAATAGTAAGAGTCGCTACCATACGCACCTCTATGGGGAAATATAAGAGGCCTGTCGCCAAGTTGGTTCCCCTTCTCTTCCCTGAACATTACAGTTCTAATTAAAATTTTTTATTAAAATTTTGGTGGGCGGAATGTTGCGGCCAACAAATGTAATCCGTATTGGTATTCGGTATGTATTGTTGCCAGCCGGATACTAGCTATAGGATTAGCTATGTTACCGGGGCAATCCGGACAAGTCAGCGAGACATTGCCGTAGCCATACGGTCGCTCGCTCTCTTTCTCTCTCTCTCTCTCTCTCTCTCTCTCTCTCTCTCTCTCTCTCTCTCTCTCTCTCTCTCTCTCTCTCTCCCTCTCTCTCTCGCTCTCGCTTCTCCAGAGCCATCTTCTTCATCGGACTGACGAGCCATCCGGTCAGCCTGTCCTGTAGCTGGATGTAGACAACGCTTGCAGAATGAAATTTGTATATATATATTTACAGATCTGTAATTACGTCTCGAGTAATTAAAGATAAAGTACTACATTTCATAGTAACTCAAACTCTAGTATTTTACTGATACTTTTACATTCACCAAATATTAAAATTAATTCTATTTGGTTAGTCTGGTTTGTTTTCCAGAAATAACTTTAAGAATAGTATGGAAATTGGAGCTATTATAACTAACGATGTATTGCTCATCTTGAATGCTTATATATCTTAACATTCAATTTAACATTTCATTAGGTTTTTATGTGTTTCAAATTAATTTTATTCATTTAGAGGATTTTGGTAGCCTCTGTAAAAGACATTGTTTAATTTTAATTTCAATAGATTTTAGACTCATATGCTCAAGTTGTTATAACACAAGGTAATTTTCTTAACAATTATCTCTCTATTTCTTTTCTCTATGTTATTAGTTATGTATTTCAATGGTCACTTTCAGTCTATTATGTATAATAAAGTAATGTTCATGTTATATTCGGACGTCTGCAAAAATTTATTAGAATTAGCCTGAGTTGCCATAACAGAGGGAAATACTCCGACACACTCTGACTCCAGTAAAAGTCATTTAGTATTTATGATAATCCGACATACATAGGATCATGGGTTGTTTACATTCCATGATCGTATTAGTATTCGACATAGTCAGGCCATATCGTAATGTTTTTAACTACTTTCTTTTTTTTTTACGACGTAAGTAACCAACTTAAACAAAAAATAATCAATAAATAAAATCACCCATATATACTATAAGAACCACCTTAAATATATTATTATGACTATATTACAGTTGGCTCCTTCCAGCCCGAAATGTCAAATATGTTAATTATGCAATATCTTCCGGGTACTCTCGTACGAGCTTAAAATCATCTCTCCATCTCCCTAAGTGCTTGTTTAGGAGAATAAAATTTCCATAATCTGGGCATCATTTTATTACAAATAAGATTCCTGGATGAAAATAGTTATCATAAAGGCTCATTTTAATTGGGTTTGAACCTCTCGGATACTCATCCACCTTCCTAAGACACGATTGCAAAATATATGAAATATGAAACATATTGCGCCATTATTAATTACTAAGGTTTCTTCTTGCATATTAATATAATTCAGCTATCAGGCGGTAATTGGTGCGGGGGTACCTTATCAGTACTCGTAATTATTCAGAATTTAATGAGGCCAACGAGTATGTTTTTCAATTGTCCTCGGGCTTTATCAAACAACATAAATTTTCATGTACAGGAATTGGCGGTATCCATCGTCACCCCAATGATTATTAATACATTTCTTGGAAATGAAAACAATAACTTTTTGTAGAACAGTGAAATTAATAATACCATACTGGGGTTGAAATAGAGGTTTCTGTGATTATGGGAAAAACATTTTTTTTTTTACAGAAATCGTTAGTATTTAGTGGCTTCACATAGTAATACATTAAACCAAAAAATTAGTTTTACTGGAGTCGGAGTGTGTCGGTGCATTTCCCCCTTTCGTTATTCTTCTCTTTATCTATCTTAGCCACCAGTGATTAACTTATATATATATATATATATATATCCATAGCTTAACAGTGGAGTTGATTTTTAAGGTTTTTTGAGAGGGGAAGTGAAGCCAGGCGTTCATTGAAGAGTTTGGATGCCCTTATTGTTCACAATGAACTACTTAAATTTACTGTGGTAAGAACAATAATAAGACACTGTGCAGCTCTGGGTAATATGTAGTCAAGTCAAAAACTAAATATTTTCAAAGTAACGATCATTACATTGCGATATTCATCATTCGTTTGATAAAATTTTCTCGTCAGTAAAGTTTATTTCAACTTTTTAAGTAGTCATTAAAACTGTATATCGAACAGTTAAGGGCCTTATTAAATGAAAATCCAGAACACCCATGCCTTCACAATAAAGAGTAAACCAACTAAATGAAGGATGTACTCACTTATAGGTTCAGTTGAATTACCCATATGTTTTCAGGTACCTTAGAAATGCGTTAGTGTATCCTGGCTTTGTTTTTTTCTGTTTAAAAAAAAAACAGTGGAATGGCACTTTGGAACCGATACCTAACATCATTGGTCTGTTTAAAAATAATTAAAACATTTGTATAAATTATTAACGAAAATCTCCTTGTACCGATTTTTGGAGTGGACCAAGCGATAACAACGAATATTTCAAGTAAATGTTGTTAAATTTAATGAAATGTTGACTCCAAACAATTGCATAGCCGTTTATGGGTAAATTTTTATTGTTTTGAATATCCCTTATTAACATTAAAAGCCAAATAAAAAAGTATACTGATGTTTTGGACTTTATCCCAGAACCTCCTCAAGATCTAAATAGAGGCTCTACCTACGGACCTAGTTCTGATTCATGTGAACTTCACTGGTAAGTGGACGAGTGGAAACTGATTTTGACAGGTTTACTACAGTAGCCACCGCGAACTACATTAGATAAAACATCCTCTACTCTATTGTATATATTGTAAATTAGTTATAATATGTTATAAATTAATTTAAGTAAATGTTAATAATTCTACCAAACCACAAGTCATATCAGCGTAAATATTGTAAATGATAAAAGGCTTACCAGCCCATGGAGGGGCTGAGTCCTGGTCTAGAACATTCGAGCTCCATCCAAGCCTGCAACGCGGGTGCCTTATTGGTTGGAATACGATTGGCCAGAATAAGACCTCAGCTCATTGGCTACTTTGGACTGTATACCCCTCCTCAGTTTTAGCCGATTATTAGTTGAAACTACGGCTCGCCTCTGGACTGGTACTTGCAGCTGCTCTCATGTTTTAAGATTTGGCCATCTAATTTATGAAAACCTCTGCATCTCTCTTTCCTAACCTCGCTATGTTTTAGTCCGGCGTTGGCTGACCCCACACCTTCCTAGTGGGAATCTCTGCCTTCGTCTCGCTAAATCTAGATGTCTTCCTTGTGGACCCACCTTGCTTTTTTTAATTTTAATAGATTATACAGCGAGATCCGACACTATTGAGCGCGTGTATGCCATAGACAAAAAAAGTAACCGACGACTACAGGTTCGATGCACCCCTGGAAGGAGCAATATATTTCTACTCAAAAGTGACTCACAATAACCAGAACTAAGGTATTAGGTTTACCTTGCACTGAGTATCTTTCATTTATGTTGCCCTGTTTTCTTCGTTGATATCAATATTTAAGCTATTAACGTGATTGTCGGGTCGTCACTAGGAAGGTGCCTGGTCACCCTAGCCCTGGTGACAAGTGAGGATTGTTTGAGTTTATAACCTGGGCAATCGTTTCATGACGGCGTTACTATCTGACTTCATTTTTGATAGGTATGTGCCCCGACAATGCACTATGTTCAAGAGAAGAGGTACAGAGGTTTTTCATAAAGGATTAGTCAAGTTTTAAGAGTTCGAGTGGAAGCCATGCGTCAACGAGTAGAGGTCACGAGAGACTAATTTACAGGGCTAGGAGCCTTAAGTAACCTATCCAGCCTTGTCTACTGGGAGAGCCGCAAAGGGTTGCTTAGGACCTGCGGGTTCCCACATATGGTGAGATACCTGCGACTGACAGCTGGTGACCCCTCTCGTGTAACTATTTGGCCCCCACCTTTTTTATTGCTTACCACATTTACAATCATTTATATTTGTTCATGTTATTTACATTTGTCTATAATACATTTAGTTGATGTTATTTAAGTTTGCTTACAATATATACACAATAGAGTATAGGGTGATTTATCTTATGTAGTTAGCGGTCGCTAATGTAAAAAGTGGTTCAACAAATAAAGGTTCTCGGTCCAAAACGTTATTTTTTTATTTATGCATTAATTGGAATGAAAGTATAATTATCAAAATAATTGAAAAAATCTAGACGTATAAATATTATAGTCCCTTTCTCATTATAAGCAATCAAAAAGTTATTATCATTGCATGTTTTATTCTTACCGCTATCTTAACGGCAGTCTGAAAGTAAATCGGGATTGCCTCGATGTAAATGTATTGCATAACTGACCGCGCAGTCGGCCTTGAGCGATTCATCTTATCTTATCAAGGCAATTAGAACTCCCTCTCCGAGCCAGCTATTAGTTCAAGACGGAGCTGACATCACTTTGCGTGTGAGTCAGCAGAAGCTCAGTAGTTCACAATGGCCAGGAAGATGATAGACCTCGCGACCTTGTCACCGGGCGAAAGGGAAGAATTCAGGAACAGATACGATGCATATTTCTTCGATATGGACGGTAAAATTCTTATTATATTAAATGAAATTCGTAATAAGCAATGTAGATCCATGGAACAGGGAGCTAGCCGTATAATTTTCCTTTCATATCAGGAGTGTTTGGTAATAGGAACAATTAATAGGACAAGTGAACAATTTTTCAAAATCTGACGAATCAACCAACAAGTCAACATAATTTTTTTTTCTCCCGATCGGTGTAAATCTACACTCACAAATAATCTAAAATATATCATTAGAGAATATAGAATATATATATATATATATATATATATATATATATATATTAGTATTTGTCTGGAAAAAATCAATAAAATGTATCAGCGTTTATGGCTTATACTCCTTTTACCAAACAGATATATACACAAATAATCATTATTCATGATGATTATAAAGCTGAGCCCACAAACCCTTTCATTCCTGAAATAGATTTTATATTTTCTTATTATGTTTAACTTAATACATCCAGATGATTGACCTGCACCTTCCTTATTTTTACTATTGCTTATTTAGCCGGCATGTTATCTCGTTTGTATTATTTTTAAGGTTTCTCTTCTCTTAAATATGGTATTTATCTGACTTTCGCTTGTGGTTTTGTAATCGGTACAGTATAAAGTGTCATCTATTAATTTATTTACTGGAATGCTTTAGAAAAATGTATTATTTCTATTTACTATCTCTTAATTGAGGCTTACTCTTTTATTTACTTTGTCATGTGATAATTATTTTTGTTGCTGGAATTGAATTTTTATATTCGTATTTCGTTATTATTGAAATAAATTTTATGATATCATCTATCAAAAGCCTGATGAAACGTACACAACGTGTCAAGGAATTACCCGCTGATAAAAATGTGAATCATCTGCTCTCAATCCTTCAAGCCCAGGAACCGACAATTTTACGGAAATAGTTTGTTCTTCTCTTTCATCAATTTTCATTTATCCTATCCTGATTAATCCAGAAAACTGATTTTTACAGCTTATTTTAGACAACGTCTGGTGGGACCTTTAGATCTGAACTATTGTGTGGAGAATATTTCCTTTTCCTGTTCCAGTGGCAAGTGAGCTTCATGCTACTCATCAAAATATGGGCAATTCAAGTACCAGGGTTTCCTGGCCTCAAACAGGCAGGGATAGTCCCACCATTTTCCGTTAGGCCCCAGGACCTACGATGGTCTGAAGACACTCGCTTCGCTCTGGGCCTAACACTGCCAGAGGAAAGGCACTCCTTTCATGAAGTTGGTCCATCTGGATCAGTCGCAAAGCTACCATTCACCTTACTCATTCCTGGATTTTTCTGTGGAGAGGAATCTAACTACTAACTATAACAAACCACTTTTTTGTTCTTTTTCGCATCCCAAACAATCACGGCTAGCAGGTCTAGATGAAATGTCTGGACGTGGGTAACTAATGTTGTAAGAGCTGTACTAAGCATATTTCCCTGAGTAAATTAATTTTATCAACCCTTTCAAATTTTAATTTAAAATAATATAATAAAATATATAATTAAAATGTAATAAATATAATTATAACAATAAATTTTGTTTTCATGAAATGTATGTAAATATCTACAGAAGAATAAAAATAGTGTTTGAGCTGGGATTAGAACCCGGAAATTCATGATATCCCATAAAGCATGAGCAACACCGGTTCCAAGTTCAAATCTCCACTTGATCATCAATTTTGTTCTTAAGCTAAAACTGTTTGAAACATATCCCTTTCAGGCCAACACTAATAACTATTTTAATACTGAATAATTTACTTCTTCTAAATATGCGACATCTGAAAAACTATTCTACTTCACAGAGCGTGGATCTGTTATGATTGAAGGATATGTGTGCCAAGCATTCAATGGGAAAATTGGAAAATGTTTTATAACATGTTTAGATAACAAAAGTATAATCAACAAACAATGCTGTTTATAATTATCAGATTCACAATAGTGGTATGGGTATCATTGTAAACCTTTTTCGTACTAAAATAAGGGTAAATGATTAGCCTAGAATAGTTTTCGAAATCATGGGCAGCCGGCTGCGCCAGTTCTATGAATCTCAATGTTTAACTAAGCTGTGGAGGAGATTAAACAATAAAGGTTATTGATTGATGGAGGTAGATGTGTTTACTTATAAATCTCAGCACAAAACTCATCACATTTCTCTCAATATTAACCTTATCTAGACATGCTACAAACCCAAAGCTATCCAAACAATTTGCTTAATCGCAAAGTTGATACTAGCTGTTCAAGTCAAAGAATAATCTTTGCGCGTTGTTATATTGGGTACTATAGAGAGATTATTTGTGCTGATTGTTGTCGCTGATTATTAGATTATTATCACGTTCATAGAGCAGCAAAAATGTGGTTAATAAAATCCGGTTATTAAATAGTCGAATATTTTTTTAGTAAACTAAATAAAACATTAACTAATATTTTATAGTTATTTATTTTGTACTTGTATATATATAAGTTAATCGATGGCGGTTAAGATAGATAAAAAAATAATAAGGAATGAGGGAAATCCACCAACACACTCTGACTACAGTAAAAGTCATTTATTATTTATGATAATCCGACATACATAGGATCATGGGTTGTTCACATCCTATGATCTTATTAGTATTCGACATAGTCAGGCCTCTGGCTTCAACTTATATTACATTTATATATCGTAATGTTTTTAACTTCTTTTTTTTTTTTTTACGACGTTAGTGACCAACTTAAACAAAAAATAATCAATAAATAAAATCACCCATACATACTATAAGAACAACCTTAAATATATTATTATGACTATATTACAGTTGGCACTTTCCAGCCCGATATGTCAGATATGTTAATTATGCAATATCTTCCGGGTACTCTCGTACGAGCTTAAAATCATCTCTCCATCTCCCTAAGCGCTTCTTTAGGAGAATAAAATTTCCATAATCTGGGCATCATTTTATTATAAATAAGATTCATGGATGTAAATAGTTATCATAAAGGCTCATTTTAATTGGGTTTGAACCTCTCGGATACTCCTCCACCTTCCTAAGACACGATTGCAAAATATATGAAATATGAAGCATATTGCGTCATTATTGATTACTAAGGTTTCTTCTTGCATATTATTATAATTCAGCTATCAGGTGGTAATTGGTTAGGGGTTACCTTATCAGTACTCGTAATTATTCAGAATCTAATGAGGCCAACAAGTCTGTTTTTCAAATGTCCTCGGGTTTTATCAAACAACATGAATTTTCATGGACAGGAATTGGCGGTATCCATCGCCACCCCAATGATTATTAATACATTTCTTGGAAATGAAAACAATAACTTCTTGTAGCATAATGGATAGAACAGTGAAATGAAGAATACAATACTGTGGTTGAAAGAGTGCTTTCCTGTGATTATGGCAAAAAAAAAAAAAAAATTACAGAAATCGTTAGTATTTAGTGACTTCACATAGTAATACATTAAACCAAAAAATTAGTTGATTCAATGGTTTTTTTTTTTTCATTGATTATGAATGGACAGTTGACCAGCTTATCAACTATTTTGATTATAAAAAATCATAATATGGAATATTGATAAATCATTTTATAAGATTCACCAGAGGATCTATAATTATATATAATTATCAGTAAATTTAAAGGGCCTATGAAAAAAAAAAAAATCATTTGAAGAGAGGTTAGAAAAATCAAATCTGAGAATTAATAAAAAACTATATAATATAAATACATATATATACTGTAACATATTTCGTTTCCAATTTTCTTTATTCTAATCGTCAGTATCTAATGATTCCATGATGATTTTTTATGGAGTTAAAATCAACTTTGAGCCCTAACTCAACTAACATTTTCCTCTTCAAGGTCACCTGGCTCGACCTCTTTAGCCAAAGGAGAGGTCACGTGTTTCAATCGAAATAAAAATTACAGGTGGTAAAAAATATAAAATCCAGAATATCCTAATATATATATATATATATATATATATATATATATATATATATATATATATATATATATATAAGTTAACGTTCGTGAGAACTAGAACAGTAAGAAAAGATCGAGAAAGAGGTAATAGAAATGAATAGGGCAAGCGATAGTATAAGACTGCTTTATTCATAGCTCTTAATCCCATAGACATACACTCGGAATGTTTACATCCCGATGTTTTGGTATTAAGACTGCGTACCAACAGTGCCCAGGCCTTAACTCCCCCCCGCCAGTTTACGCACACTCCCTCGTAAACTCTAAGTCCGACCCGAGTGTACAATCAGGTGGCTCGGGTTCTTAAGGGCCAAGGCCAGCGCACCCAATACACAATCTATAATCCATCACACTACTAAAGACACATTTAAACAAGTCAAATAAAATATAAATGTACAAAACAAAATAATAAAACCTCCTATAAAATAATAATACTATAAAAACTAAGAACAGAACTCTCTGTCTGAATGTCACATATATTAACAATATGACCTATAACAACACAATTACTTGCTTCGTGTCGGATCGAGGACACACCAGTTTACTCACGCTCCCCCCCCCCTAGAGTGGGAGTTTAAGTTGTTCAATATGAACCGTCCGCCGTTTCCTTGGGTGGTCCACACTCTCGATAGTTACAAGATTGTGTTCTCGGATCACAACAACCTTGAAAGGGCCTTCATATCGGACCGGCTCTTTACTCCGATTCGAACCTAATTTCCTATAAACGACGGTCCCAATCGTAATCGACCCCATTCTGTCCCGGACTTTCATATTTGCCCTCGCAACGCGTTTGGTTTTTTCCCCCGATATACGATCGCGCACTGTACGCCACATTTTTCCCAGCCGCATGTGGGTATTCACGAGCTGTTCCGTGCTCCCTTCATCCGCCACCGTCTCTGCCCAATTTCGCGGTCTCGCGCGTAACCCAAAGATAATTTCAAACGGCGCAAATCCCGTGGTGGTGTGAATTGAGTGGTTATACGCCGCCACCGCCATTGGCATCGCAACATTAGCTGACAGCCCCTTATCGACCTGGTATACCCGCAGGTGATCGCTGAGGGTGCTGTGCAGGCGCTCAACGTTTCCTCTACTTTTGGGATGTCCCGGGGTATTAATATGCCATACCACGTCTCTATTTTTCATCTCAGCGCGAACTTTGGCGTTGTCGAACTCTCTCCCACCATCCGACGAAATGCGCTCGGGGATGCCATAAAATTGGAACCACAAGTTGACGGCATGCAGAATAGCGTCTGCCGATTTGTCCCGCACCTCGTATGCCATAGCCACCTTACTAAATGTGTCGATTGTAGTGACCCATTTGAATCCACGCCACGTAAACGTGTCGATTTGTAAATCGATCAGTGGCGACTCTGTTGTGGGTGTCTCCTCCTGTCGTCCCTGTGGTGGATGGCGGTCATATTTGGTTTTCAGGCAGATTTCACAAGCCCCTATGATCTCCTGGATGGTCTGCCGCATCCCCCACCAAAAATATCTCCGCTGTAGCGCCTGCGTTGTCTCTTGCACGCCACGGTGATTCGTCTTCCCCTGGTGGTACGCAAGTGTGACCTCCCGCTGTTGCTCCACGTCACGCAACGTCTGAACCGCCGATAGGCACCTTATAAACGTGCGGTCGATTCCTAATTGCTCGCTCTGCCACAATCTTCTAATTTTCTCCCAAATCGTCACGTTACCGACAAATAGGTGGTACGTTTTTCCCGGGTTTCGGCACCAGTTAACGTTCGTGAGAACTAGAACAGTAAGAAAAGATCGAGAAAGAGGTAATAGAAATGAATAGGGCAAGCGATAGTATAAGACTGCTTTATTCATAGCTCTTAATCCCATACACATACACTCGGAATGTTTACATCCTGATGTTTTGGTATTAAGACTGGGTACCAACAGTGCCCAGACCTTAACTTATATATATAATGAGGTAGGTTTCAATAAATATATAAAAGTTGAAGCCAGAGGCCTGACTATGTCGAATACTAATACGATCATAGGATGTGAACAACCCATGATCCTATGTATGTCGGATTATCATAAATAATAAAGCAGTCTTTTACTGGAGTCAGAGTGTGTCGGTGGATTTCCCTCATTCCTTATTATTTTTTTATCTATCTTAACCGCCATCGATTAACTTATATATATACAAGTACAAAATAAATAACTATAAAATATTAGTTAATGTTTTATTTAGTTTACTAAAAAAATATTCGACTATGTAATAACCGGATTTTATTAACCACATATCCCTAATGATTGGATGTTAAACTCTCCTAAGATAATATTTTTTTAAACTATATTTCACCAACATAGTACTAGGACATTATTAACAAATGATTTAACCGTTAAAAGTGAGTAAATAATGATTATGTCCATTAAGGCTATTATTGAGCTGTAGTGGGTATCAGAATATTTTTAACTAAACCAATGACAGAAGAAACATTTTTGCTGCTCTATGAACGCGATAATAATCTAATAATCAGCACAAATAATCTCTCTATAGTACCCAATATAACAACGCGCAAAGATTATTCTCAGATTTGAACAGCTTTTATAAACTTTGCGATGGAGCAAATTGTTTGGATAGCTTTGGGTTTGTAGCATGCCTAGATAAGTTTAATATTGAGAGAAATGTGATGAGTTTTGTGCTGAGATTTATAAGTAAACACATCTACCTCCATCAATCAATAACCTTTATCGTTTAATCTCCTCCACAGCTTAGTTAAACATTGAGATTCATAGAACTGGCGCTGCCGGGTACCCATGATTTTGAAAACTATTCTAAGCTAATCATTTACCCTTATTTTAGTACGAAAAAGGTTTACAATGATACCCATACCACTATTGTGAATCTGATAATGATAAACAGCATTGTTTGTTGATTATACTTTTGTTATCTAAACATGTTATAAAAAATTTTCCAATTTTCCCATTGAATGCTTGGCACACATATCCTTCAATCATAACAGATCCACGCTCTGTGAAGTAGGATTGTATCGGTTTTTCAAATGTCGCATATGTAGAAGAAGTAAATTATTCAGTATTAAAATAGTTATTAGTGTTGGCCTGAAAGGGATATGTTTCAAACAGTTTTAGCTAAAGAAAAAATGTGATGATCCAGTGGAGATCTGAGCTCGGAACCGGCGTTCCTCATGCTTTAGGAAATATCATGAATTTCCGGGTTCTAATCCCAGCTCAAACACTATTTTTATTCTTCGGTAGATATTTACATACATTTCATGAAAACAAAATTTATTGTTATAATTATATTTATTACATTTTAATTATATATTTTATTCTATTATTTTAAATTAAAATTTTAAAGGGTTGATAAAATTAATTTACTCAGGGAAATATGCTTAGTACAGCTCTTACAACCTTAGTTACCCACGTCCAGACATTTAATCTAGACCTGCTAGCCGTGATTGTTTGGGATGCGAAAAAGAACAAAAAAGTGGTTTGTTATAGTTAGTAGTTAGATTCCTCTCCACAGAAAAATCCAGGAATGAATAAGGTGAAAGGTGACTTTGCGACTGATCCAGACGGACCAACTTCATGAAAGAAACCCCGGTACTTGAATTGCCCATATTTTGATGAGTAGCATGAAGCTCACTTGCCACTGGAACAGGAAAAGGAAATATTCTCCACACAATAGTTCAGATCTAAAGGTCCCACCAGACATTGTCTAAAATAAGCTGTAAAAATCAGTTTTCTGGATTAATCAGGATAGGATAAATGAAAATTGATGAAAGAGAAGAACAAACTATTTCCGTAAAATTGTCGGTTCCTGGGCTAGAAGGATGGAGAGCAGATGATTCATATTTTCATCAGCGGGTAATTCCTTGACACGTTGTGTACGTTTCATCAGGCTTTTGATAGATGATATTATAAACTTTATTTCAATAATAACGAAATACCAATATAAAAATTCAATTTCAGCAACAAAAATAATTATCACATGACTAAGTAAATAAAAGAGTAAGCCTCAATTAAGAGATATTAAAAAGAAATAATAGATTTTTCTAAAGCATTCCAGTAAATAAATTAATAGATGACACTTTATACCGTACCGATTACAAAAACACAAGCGAAAGTCAGTTAAATACCATATTTAAAAGAAGAGAAACCTTTAAAATAATACAAACGAGATAATATACCGGCTAAATAAACAATAGTAAAAATAAGGAAGGTGCAGGTCAATCATCTGGATGTATTAAAATAAACATAATAAGAAAATATAAAATCTATTTCAGGAATGAAAGGGTTTGTGGGCTCAGCTTTATAATCATCATGAATAATGATTATTTGTGTATATATCTGTTTGGTAAAAGTTGTATAAGCCATAAACGCTGATACATTTTATTGATTTTTTCCAGACAAATAGTAATATATATTCCATATTCTCTAATGATATATTCTAGATTATTTTGGATTGTAGATTTACACCGATCGGGAGAAAAAAAAATTATGTTGACTTGCTCGTTGATTCGTCAGATTTGGAAAAATTTTTCACTTGTCCTATTAATTGTTCCTATTACCAAACACACCTAATATGAAAGGAAAATTATATGGCTAGCTCCCTGTTAAAAATGTCCTCATCTGGGGTCCACCTTCCCTCGCCGAATGCTTTCTTCAGCCACTCCTTCACTATGGTCCCATGAGGTCTCCTTGTCTGCCTGGATCTTGTTTAGGAAACTTAACTTAACTCTGCACACCAAACCTGTTCTCTGTGAATCAGCATCTCCCTTAAGTCCTCCGTCTGTTTTCCCTCTATCTGCATTATCAGCCGGTCACTCCCTTAAGAAAGTGATTTAGGGCATATCCTGAGCCGTGACCACCTGAAACTTTCACGCCAAATGTAGTCGCTTGAGCCGCTGCTATGGTCGTTTGAGGCCACTGCGGAAGCACCAAGGGTCGTTAAACTCCATCTGGCATGTTCTCATAAAAAAATAACGTATACAGAGAGAGAGGAGACGATAAAGAAAAAAAAGTTAGAGAGAAAGAGAAAAAAAGACAATAACTTTCTACGCCGCCGTACGAGGCTCCCAGGTTTTGGCACCAGTTAATTGCCGGTGGTTAAGATAAATAAAACAAGAACAAGGAAAGAGGGAAATGCTTCGACACAATCTGACTCCAGTAAAATAATGCTTTATTGTTGATGAAATTCCAACATACATAGGATCATGGCTTGCTTACATTCCATGATCGTATTAGTATTCGACATAGTCAGGCCTCTGGCTTCAACTTATATTGCATATATATATCGTAATGTTTAAAACTTTTTTCTTTTTTTTTACGACGTAAGTGACCAACTTAAACAAAAAATAATCAATAAATAAAATAATATCACCCATATATACTATAAGAGCAACCTTAAATATATTATTATGACTATATTACAGTTGGCTCCTTCTAGCCCGATATGTAAATATGTTAATTATGCAATATCTTCCGGGTACTCTCGTACGAGCTTAAAATCATCTCTCCATCTCCCTAAGCGCTTGTTTAGGAGAATGAAATATCCATAATCTGGGCATAGTTTATTACAAATAAGATTCATGGATGTAAATAGTTATCATAAAGGCTTATTTTAATTGGGTTTGAACCTCTCGGATACTCCTCCACCTTCCTAAGACACGATCGCAAAATATATGAAATATGAAGCATATTGCGTCATTATTGATTACTAAGGTTTCTTCTTGCATATTATTATAATTCAGCTATCAGGTGGTAATTGGTGAGGGGTTACCTTATCAGTACTCGTAATTATTCAGAATCTAATGAGGCCAACGAGTATGTTTTTCAAATGTCCTCGGGCTTTATCAAACAACATGAATTTTCATGGACAGGTGTAAGCCCCCGACTTTCTCTCTCTTCCTCCTCCCCCTAAATGTTTACAGGAATTTGGGGAAAATATTAATGCCAGGAGAGGGCATTACCCAAGGACAGGGGAACCTGAAATATTACAGGGAATTGACATATCTAGGGGAAGACAGATTTAGTTTACCGACATTTATTAAATGATAATAAACAAATAGCATTTGATTAAAAACCAAAAAAAAAATACTTAAGCTATTTGATAAAAACTCCTTAAAGTATTTGATAAAAAAAATACTTAAACTATCTGATAGAGAAAAACTCCTTAAACTATTTGATAAAAAAAATACTTAAACTATCTGATAGAGAAAAACTCCTTAAACTATTTGATAAAAAAAAAAATACTTAAACTATCTGATACAGAAAATACTTAAATTGTCTGATTAAAAAAAAAATACTTAAACTATCTGATAGAGAAAAACTCCTTAAACTATTTGATAAAAAAAATACTTAAACTATCTGATAGAGAAAAACTCCTTAAACTATTTGATAAAAAAAAAAATACTTAAACTATCTGATACAGAAAATACTTAAATTGTCTGATTAAAAAAAAAATACTTAAACTATCTGATAGAGAAAAACTCCTTAAAGTATTTGATAAAAAAAATACTTAAACTATCTGATAGAGAAAAACTCCTTAAACTATTTGATAAAAAAAATACTTAAACTATCTGATAGAGAAAAACTCCTTAAACTATTTGATAAAAAAAAAAATACTTAAACTATCTGATACAGAAAATACTTAAATTGTCTGATTAAAAAAAAATACTTAAATTGCTAATAGTAAATAAAGTACAGTACTTTTGACGGCTTCATTGGGTACCCAATCTGTCATCGTTGCTAATTATCGATGGCATCGATTAGTGGAGAGTTGAGCGAGGTCCTCACTGCTACGAATTCCCAGTCGAACTCTCCCCCAGAGGTGCTCCACATAAACGATCGGCCGATAAAGTGGTGATAAGAAAACCATAGGCCGATAAGGCGGTGAGAGGATGGAGGGCACTCGCGTGTGTGTTAGCCCACTCAGATCTGGATCCACTCTGACTCTGCGAGCGACTTATCAACCGGTGCTCCGTCCTTTTAATCCTCTATAAAGGATATAGTGTTCTTAATCCGATTACGGGGCCTCGGATCGGTATTCGTTTCGTTTACCTTCCAACATATTTCACTTAAACAAAATCAATACACTCACATTCGAAACATAAAGATATTCTTAGAACATTTATAATATTATCAATAATTATTAATTCGTTATATAAACTAAACAAAAAAAAATATTTATCTCTAATTTACACTTTAAAATTTATAATAAATTTTACGAGGGTACTTTGTTAGATAATTACTTGTCAGCGCAAGACCCCTTATTCGGGCTTAAACAATGAATGATAATTTTTTCCCTTCAATAAATAAAATAAACGAATTACAGGCGTAAACAATCGCTAATTTACATTGGCTATAAAAGTCTATCGGTCACAACACTCCCCGTTTTCCAAAAGCGTTGACCCTAGGTAAACACTTTTCGTTCTCGTGACACGCACTGACACCCTCACTCTTTGTTTCTCCCTCCCGGTCACTCGCGTGGGTGCTGTCGATGGCCGCCCTCAACGTTCAGTGGTCCGGGGGAATTGAATGGGTGCTTGCTGCTCCCCGGCTAGACCGGCGATTATTTCTCAATAAGTAGGGACTGCGCGGCAACATCGGTGCCTCTGTACTATCCGCCTCCCAAGTCGGGTCTCGATAGTTGGTACTGTCATCTTCCACCGAGGTCTCTCCCGAGACCTCCGATGGGTTCACCAACGGGGTAACCGGGCGGGAGGGCTCCTTTTCGCCCGATGAAACATCTTCCTCCGTACGGATCATACTTGGTCGCCCCTCCGCTTCGCCCTCAGGCCACCAGCTTGGAGCCACTATATCCCTCCTTGGCGAGCTAGTGGCCAATAGGGAATCGTTCCCAATGGCCCTTTCTCTAGGATGGGGCTCTTCCTCCTCGTCAGAGTCGGTTAGGGGGATCGGCCAGAAGTCCTCTTGGTCTCTTTCCTTATCCCTTACTTCGTCATCGTCATCTTCCGATTCAGACTGTTAGACTTTGGATACTCCGTTTCGAGACCACTGTTAAAAGCCGGTTTCAAGTGGTTCACGTGTACTACCTGGGTCCCGCCGGTTTCATTCCTGATTGCATGTGTTACCGCACTGCATTTCTTGACTATTATCCATGGTCCCGTCCAAGGACAATGAAATTTTTTTAAATTTCCTGGTTTTACCGCGGGTACATGTAGGTATACCGCGTCGCCCTCGGTGAAAGTTCGGGATCTCCTATCTTGGTTAACCGCCGCGGTTCTGCGAGCCCAAGTTTTCTTAATCCTTTCACGGGCTTCTTCGTAGGCCTGTTCTACACGAACCCTAATCCTTGCAGCTTCATCTTGTGTTAAGGCGTTTTCCAACGCTTCCACAGGCTCTATCCATTCCCCTTCCGGGGTGCGGAGCTCTCTGCCATATAACAGGAAGTTCGGCGAAAATCCCGTGGCAGAATGTGGTATGGAGCGATAAGCCATTAGTGAATAGGGGACCCACCGGTCCCAATCTCGCCCATCTTTTCTGGCAAAGTGAGCCATGGAATCTCCCAGTGTACGATGAAAGCGTTCCAGCATTCCATTACTCTGGGGATGGTAGGGGGTGGTTTGGAGTTTTTGTATGCCTAAACCCTTGCACACGGATTTGAACAACGCTGACACGAAATTCCTGCCTTGATCAGTCAGTAGTTTCTTTGGAGTCCCATGTCTGGTGATTATACGCTCGACAAAAACCCGAGCGGTCTCTTCCGCCGTCTGTTCCCTTATAGGTTCAGCTTCAGTGTATCGGCTGAAGTGGTCTATAAAAGTTAACAAATATTTATTCCCGCGGCTACTCTTTGGGAACGGCCCCACGATATCCAGGGAAACCAGTTCGAATGGCTCCTTGGGAAAGAAGGGGGCCTCTAGAGGAGCTGTTAACCCAGGGGGGGTCTTTCTCTGAGCACACGAGTGGCACCCCTTAACGAACTCTTCTATATCTTTCCCCATCGAGGGCCAATAGTACTTATTCCTTATCAATTCATGGGTACGTTCTCTTCCCGGATGTCCCGCCCATGGCCGACTATGGTGTTCCTCCATGATCTGTTGCCGGCGATCTTGTGGAACCAAAATTTTCCATTGATTTGGGTCATCACCTATTCCGTAGTATATTATACCATCCGCCCCCGTCCGTAACCCTCGTGGGTTATTTTTGACCCATCTCTGGCATTCTTCGTCCTGTTCCTGCCCTCTTTTCCAAAGAACCCGTTGGGCTCCTTCGTCGAACGTCCTTATACCCGCTACGGCCCTACTCAGGGAGTCCGCGTTGGTATGCTTCTTCCCTGGTTTGTGGACGACCTGATACTCGAATTCCTCGAGTCTGAGAGCCCACCTCATCAAGCGTGAGGACGGGTCTCTTAGGGACAGCATCCATTTAAGTGCAGCGTGGTCAGTGACGAGTGTAAACTTTCGACCCAACAGATAAAACCTAAAATGCTTGGTTGCCCAGACTACCGAAAGTAGCTCTCTTTCGGTAGCCGAATAATTTTGTTCCGCTGGGTGTAGCTGTCGACTGGCAAAGGCGATAGGCCTTTCTTGTCCGTTTCGGAGTTGTGAGAGGACGGCCCCTACTGCCATTCCAGAGGCATCGGTCGCCAGAATGAAAGGGTCCCGGAAATCAGGATAAATCAGCACTCGGTCAGAACACAATATCTCCTGTAGAGCGGTAAACGCCTCGTCTTGTTCTTTCCCCCAGTGAAATGACATTCCCTTCCCCGTCAGCTGGGTGAGGGGCTTGGCAATTTCGGCGAACTGAGGTACGAACCTCCAGTAATATCCAGCGAGACCCAGGAAGCCTCTCACTTCCCGAGCCGAACCGGGTTTTGGAAATTCTGTCACCGCCGTGATCTTTTCTGGGTCAGGTTTCACCCCTTCACTGGTTACCAAGTGGCCAAGGTATTTTTCCTGCCTGACCACAAACTTACATTTTGGTCCTTTCAACTTCAGATTAGCACCCCGCAGTCGCTCCAGCACCCTTCTTAATCGAGTGCAGTGCTCATCCATATCACCACTGAAGATGATAATGTCATCTAAATAAACATAGCAGTCAGTCCCCTTAACTCCCATCAGTTCCTGGTCCATAGTTCGCTGGAATGTGGCTGGGGCCCCAGCAAGCCCGAACGGCATTTTATGGTACTCGTAGTGCCCCCCTAGGGTGGTGAATGCAGTTTTCGGTCGATCTTCCTCGGCCACCGGTATTTGGTGGTAGCCGCTGGCAAGGTCTAATGTTGTGAAAAGCCTACTCTGTCCCAACATCTCTAATGTTTCCTGAATCAATGGTAGGGGGTAAGCATCCACCTGCGTTACTGCATTCAGCCCCCGGAAATCAGTGCAGAATCTATACTGGGTCCTTCCGTCTTCACTTCGTTTGGGTACCAACACGACAGGTGCTGCCCAAGCACTGTCGGAAGGAGCTATCACTCCCTTGCGTAACATATCTTCTAAGTGTTCTTCTACTACCGCTCGTTGGTTGAAGGGCACTCGATACGGGCGCTTGATCACCGGGGGAGCTTCCCCTGTTGGTATTCTATGCTTCACCCCAGTAGAGCAGCCTTCCTTTCCCGGTTCTTCGAATAGATCTTTAAACTCTTCTAGCAGCGACTCGACTACACCCTTATCCGACTCACCGAGGTGGTCTACATTCCATAGTTGAGCCCCCTTTTCCAGAGCATTCTCGCTACCCTCTACTCGGTGTATCCGAACGTCCCTTTCATTTCTTTCCTCCGTATGCCATTCCGCGCCTATTCCCAATAATTGCCCTTTATCGAGGTAGGTATCCACCGGCCCCGAGTTCATAAGTTGGATCCAAACCTCCCCGTGTTCTACGAGCCCAATACTTCGCCCTACTCTTAAGCTACCTTGTTTCAATTGTACCGGCTCGACAACCACCACTGCCTTCTCTCTCTGGTGGATCGTTGCTCTAATGAGTTTCTCACTACACGAAGGGATTGCGATTCGAGCAGGGCTGGTAATTTCTAGCCCCTTGGCCTCATCGTGCTTGTCGGGTTGTTCGCGGGATCCCGGGGTCTCTACTGCTTTGTTCGCGGCCTGCTGGTTTCCGCGTTTGGCCCTCTTTTTCCTCTTCTGTTGGTGCTTTCTTTCTTGGGCATGGATTAGGTCGGACGAGGATCCATCCTTTGGAATTGGCTCCTCTTGCGTCGTTTCCCTTGTACTTCTCCCTTTCGCTTCTAAGGAATTTATTGCCACTCCCAACTGGTGAAGGGGATGTACGTTGACTGGTTGCTTCTCAAAACTCAGGCCAGCGTCAGGCGGCGTCACTATCACCTCCCGGTTACGAATATCCAGTTTGGCTCCTAGCTTTTCTAGCAAATCCAAACCTATGATTCCGTCTCCGGGCAAGTTCACGCTGATTATCATCACCTGATGTTTCACTTCCAGGCCGTCTACTTGGCACATCAACTCTTGTACCCCCAAAATACGCAGAGCCTGTCCTGTTACTCCTCTAGCTCGGACACTGGCGGGCCTTAATTGAACTCCCGGAAGCGCCGTGCGAATTAGCGTCACTTCGGCCCCCGTGTCTACTATCATGTGGTGGAGATATCCCCCAATTAGCATGTCCAGTTTTATCAATTTACCTGTAAGCCATTTCTCATCCACAGGCTTGGGTTTCTCCGGCCCAGACGGGGGGTGACCGTCGGGCCTTAAGCATTTGGGGGCCCCTGCACGGGGTTCAATTTCTTTTCGGCGGGCAGCTGCTTGGATCTGCACTGGTTCGCTATATGCCCTTGCCGTCCACACCTGTAGCAAGTTACCCTTTTTCTGGGGCCCGGGTTATTGCTTACTCCTTTAGCTGGTGGTGGCATTCTGCATCCCCTTGCTTAATATCCTAACTCTCCACACCGATAGCAACGCTGAGAATCGGATTTCCCTAGTCTCGAGGGAAGCGCCTTTTGAATCGCGCTGATACAAGCGTCTTCTATCTGTTCCTTTAAGCTAAACACCGCTCCAGCACCCCGTGCCGAGGCCTGGTCCTCGTTTCTGGCGATAGGATCCACTGAGCTTCTATACATATTTCTCTCACTCTCTCGCTGCTGCTCATGGCAGGGGCCGGACCTGCCCCCTGCCTCTTCCAACACATATACGTTCCTTCCCCGTTGATGCTCTTGCAAGGCTTGTTCTACATCTAACGCCAATCTCACTGCATTCTTCAGTGTATCTGGGCGTCCGATCAACACCTGTTTTCCCACCTCACCCGAGAGTCCCCTCATGAACGCTTCTAGCACTTTTCTCTCTACTTCCCGCGCCCACCACTTTGCTTCATTCCCAGATAGATCGGACCTGGTCATTTTTCCCCCCAAGGAAATGCATCTGTCCGAAAATTCTTGGATCCTCTCTTTTGGCTGTTGACTCGTCTCCTGCAAAATTCTTCCATAATATTCAAAAGTATGTGGATCTCCAAACCTTTCTCGCAGTGCGTCTGCAAACTTCTTAAAGCTGACAATACCCTTTAATTCCTCATTTCCTCTGACAAAGGCGGCTGCCGGGCCCTGCAACTTGAGCCTACAAATCCGAACTCGGTCAACGTCCTCCCAAGCTCCACAAGCTGCTACTTCCTCCACATACTCTAGGAATTCGTCAAACGGCCTGGCACTCGCCTCCCCTCCCCACGTCTTGATCAGACCCTGCAAGGACAGATCCTTCGTTGGTGGCTTAGGTGTCCCTCCTTCCTTTATCTCTGTCCGGCTAGCTTCGAGTTCATTTTTCTACTTTTCTTCCGACTGGGAAAAAGCCAGGTTAGCCTTCTCTAATTCTTCTATCCTCTGTCGGAGGTTACTTTCAACCGACATTTTAAAAGGGATTTATCAAAAAAAAAAATTTTTCGAAATAAAAGTTTATCCCGGATTAGTGGATTTTCTTGCAATCCACCCCACACCTGACACCACTTGTAAGCCCCCGACTTTCTCTCTCTTCCTCCTCCCCCTAAATGTTTACAGGAATTTGGGGAAAATATTAATGCCAGGAGAGGGCATTACCCAAGGACAGGGGAACCTGAAATATTACAGGGAATTGACATATCTAGGGGAAGACAGATTTAGTTTACCGACATTTATTAAATGATAATAAACAAATAGCATTTGATTAAAAACCAAAAAAAAAATACTTAAGCTATTTGATAAAAACTCCTTAAAGTATTTGATAAAAAAAATACTTAAACTATCTGATAGAGAAAAACTCCTTAAACTATTTGATAAAAAAAATACTCAAACTATCTGATAGAGAAAAACTCCTTAAACTATTTGATAAAAAAAAAAATACTTAAACTATCTGATACAGAAAATACTTAAATTGTCTGATTAAAAAAAAAATACTTAAATTGCTAATAGTAAATAAAGTACAGTACTTTTGACGGCTTCATTGGGTACCCAATCTGTCATCGTTGCTAATTATCGATGGCATCGATTAGTGGAGAGTTGAGCGAGGTCCTCACTGCTACGAATTCCCAGTCGAACTCTCCCCCAGAGGTGCTCCACATAAACGATCGGCCGATAAAGTGGTGATAAGTAAACCATAGGCCGATAAGGCGGTGAGAGGATGGAGGGCACTCGCGTGTGTGTTAGCCCACTCAGATCTGGATCCACTCTGACTCTGCGAGCGACTTATCAACCGGTGCTCCGTCCTTTTAATCCTCTATAAAGGATATAGTGTTCTTAATCCGATTACGGGGCCTCGGATCGGTATTCGTTTCGTTTACCTTCCAACATATTTCACTTAAACAAAATCAATACACTCACATTCGAAACACAAAGATATTCTTAGAACGTTTATAATATTATCAATAATTATTAATTCGTTATATAAACTAAACAAAAAAAAAATATTTATCTCTAATTTACACTTTAAAATTTATAATAAATTTTACGAGGGTACTTTGTTAGATAATTACTTGTCAGCGCAAGACCCCTTATTCGGGCTTAAACAATGAATGATAATTTTTTCCCTTCAATAAATAAAATAAACGAAATACAGGCGTAAACAATCGCTAATTTACATTGGCTATAAAAGTCTATCGGTCACACAGGAATTGGCGGTATCCATCGCCACCCCAATGATTATTAATACATTTCTTGGAAATGAAAACAATAACTTCTTGTAGCATAATGGATAGAACAGTGAAATGAAGAATACCATACTGTGGTTGAAATAGTGCTTTCCTGTGATTATGGCAAAAAAAAAAAAAAAATTACAGAAATCGTTATTATTTAGTGACTTCACATAGTAATACATTAAACCAAAAAATTAGTTGATTCAATGGTTTTTTTTTTTCATTGATTATGAATGGACAGTTGACCAGCTTATCAACTATTTTGATTATAAAAAATCATAATATGGAATATGGATAAATTATTTTATAAGATTCACCAGAGGATCTATAATTATATATAATTATCAGTAAATTTAAAGGGCCTATGAAAAAAAAAAAAATCATTTGAAGAGAGGTTAGAAAAATCAAATCTGAGAATTAATAAAAAACAATATAATATAAATACATATATATACTGTAACATATCTCGTTTCCAATTTTCTTTATTCTAATCGTCAGTATCTAATGATTCCATGATGATTTTTTATGGAGTTAAAATCAACTTTGAGCCCTCACTCAACTAACATTTTCCTCTTCAACGTCACCTGGCTCGACCTCTTTAGCCAAAGGAGAGGTCACGTGTTTCAATCGAAATAAAAATTACAGGTGGTAAAAAATAAAAAATATCCAGAATATCCTAATATATATATATATACATAAGTAATAATAAAAGTATAATATATATATATATATATATATAAAAGTTAAAGCCAGAGGCCTGACTATGTCGAATACTAATACGATCATGGAATGTAAACAACCCATGATCCTATGTGTGTCGCATTATCATAAATAATAAATGACTTTTACTGGAGTCAGAGTGTGTCAGTGCATTTCCCCCTTTCGTTATTCTTTTCTTTATCTATCTTAACCACCAGTGATTATCTTATAAATATATATATATATATATATATATGTAAAGAAAATGTATTTCTTTAATTTGAATTAGCACGCCGCACCAACGTAGATAATGCAGGCGTTGAAGAGAATGATACTAGCGTTATCAGCAGGGAGGTTACGTGAGTGTTAGGCAAGCAGTGAAAGCAAGCTAAACTTAATATTTGACTTAATTATTTGTTATTATAAAACAAACCGAATCGACAGGAGAATAAACATTGAATGTCGTTTCTTTGTTTTACAGGTATGACTTTAGATTTTATTTGTAAACCCGTAAAGTAATTAACAATTAAAGGAAAATAAACTTTGTTTTACAGAGCAACACAACCTTGTTTTTCTGTCGTCCCTAAGAACCATTATAAAACGACATTCCCGTTTAAATTACAAGGGTTATAAGAAAATTATAAAATGGAAAAGCTACAATTCTGTTTCAAAGTAATCCCAACAACAGACGGAAAAAGTAATGTAATTGGCATAACCTCGATAACTACCGAGGATGATAGAATTTTCAAAATCCCAGAAGAATTGCAAAATGCAAACCTCCATGAACAATTAATCGCCACTAACGCTTTTAAGAAGGTAAAAAATTCCTTGAAAAAAAGGCACCACGAGCGTAATATCTGGATAAAATTGACAAAGGAAATCAAAGAAACTTATGTAGATGAAGAAGAAAATTTACAATTTGATGACGTATACCTAGAAAATATCAAAACAGAAAATATAACTGCTGGACATGCAGACGTAAGTACTTTAAATACACTACTTAAAACATTAATTGAAAATCCACGAGCTAACAATTTAAAACACATAACAGAGAAATTCATTATCGACAGATTCACAAGTCAAAATCCAAACCCAAGCCGATGGATGGAAATTTTTGAACAAGAATGCAATCGATTTAATATAAATGAAGACTCCCAAAAAGTTGAAGTACTCCGATTCTTCATGGAAGGGTCCTGCAAAGATTGGTTCAGCTCAATGTTTACAAAATTAACAGTGCATGGGACATGGGATGAATGGAAAAAGAACTTTTCTGAAACATTCGCTGCAAAAGGCTGGAACCCAGTTACCTATGCACTACATTTCAAATACAGAGAAGGACCTTTAATAGATTATGCACTAAGAAAAGAAAAACTTTTAATAGATATGCGACAAACAATAGATAAGGGAACTCTCATCGATCTAATTGCAGCAGGACTTCCAGAATTCATTTTAAACAGAATTGATAGAGAAATGATAAGAGAAACTTCAGATTTATTCAACGAGTTGAACAAATATGAACACATGGTGAGAAAAAAATCTTTTAATAAAAAAACTGGTACAAACGCGGAAGATAAAAATAAAACACCATGCACAACATGCGAAAAATTAAATAAGGGGAAAAGATTCCACGCAGAAACCGCTTGCTGGTTCAATAAAAAAAATGATAAAGGTACAAAAAATATTAGACACGTAAACAATTCAGTAATAGAATCCGAATTGAACGAATCAGATCAAAAAAACGAGTAATGACGCCATTAATAAAAGTCAAACTAACTATAGAAAACAAAATAAACCTTTGGGGAATTTACGATTCAGGATCAAATGTATCTTTAATAAACTCGAAATTCCTAAACATAAAAAATAAAAAAGAAAATAATAATAAAGGTAATAATGCAAGTTTGATAACAATTAATGGTGTCCAAAAAACAAACGGTTTGACGACTCTAAAATTAAAAATATTCAACATAGAAAAAAATATGGATGTCCACATAATAGATAACGAATATTTTAAATACGATTTTCTAATTGGATTAGACACAATAAAAGAATTTAAATTAATCCAGGATGAAAACCTCAAGATTTTTCAACAAAACGAGGAAAATGCTAATGAAGAAAAAAATTTAGTAAATTTTAACGAGCACATAAAAGAAGAGAATTTTATAGCAAATATGGATCACTTATCAGATAATCAAAAATATGAAATAAACAAAACAATAGATACTTACAAATCAGTGTTTGCAAAAGATAAATATGACGTAGGTACAGTAAATAAATATGAAGCACATATAGATCTATTGGTAGATAAATATTGTAGCAAGAGGCCTTACAAATGCAGCCTAGAAGACAGAACAGAAATAGGGGAACAAGTAACAAAACTATTAGATAAAAAACTCATTGAAGAATCATACAGCCCTTTCGCAGCACCTGTAACACTAGCGTTTAAAAAAGGTGAAAATAAAAGAAGCAGACTATGCATAGACTTCAGGGACATAAATAAAACAGTAATACCTCAAGCACAACCATTTCCATTGATAGACGACTTGATGATAAAAACAAGAAACTGTAAAATTTTTACTACATTAGACATAAACTCTGCATTCTGGTCTATCCCTTTGCGTATTGAAGACAGACACAAAACAGGTTTTGTTACACAAGAAGGTCATTATCAGTGGACATGTTTACCTTTTGGGCTGAAAACAGCCCCAGCAATCTTTCAAAGAATCTTGAGCCATATATTAAGAAAAAATAAATTAACTCAATTTGTAGTAAATTTTATAGACGATTTACTAATATTTTCGAAATCATTTGAGGAACATGTGAAACATATAGAATTACTATTAGACGCAATAAAAAAAGAAGGATTCAGGCTAAAATTTACAAAATGCAAATTTGCAGCAGAGTCTGCACAGTACCCGGGCCACATAATAGAAAATAATACGATCAGACCAATAAAAGATAATTTAATATCAGTAAAAAATTTTCCGATACCTAAGACTCAAAAAAACGTACGACAATTCCTCGGAAAGATAAATTTCTATCACGAATATATTCCAAACTGTGCAATAATTTTAGATCCTTTACACAATTTACTCAGGAAAAATGTACAATTTTCATGGTCAATAAAATGTCAAGAATCGTTCGAAAAAATAAAAAAAACTACTATGCTCACAACCTATACTAGAAATCTACGACAAAAATCTACCAATAGTAATATACACCGATGCATCAATAGAAGGATTAGGTGCAGTATTAAAACAAATACAAGAAAACGGAAAACAAAAACCAGTAGCATACTTCTCAAAAAAACTAAACGAAGCACAAAAGAAAAAAAAAGCGATATATCTGGAATGCTTAGCTATTAAAGAAGCCATTAGATACTGGCAATATTGGTTGATTGGGAAGTCATTCACGGTATACTCAGACCATAAACCATTGGAAAATATGAATATAAAAGCCAGACCAGACGAAGAGCTAGGAGACCTAACTTATTATTTGTCGCAATATGATTTTAATATAAAATATGCTCCAGGTAAATACAGTCTAGAAGCAGACTGTTTGAGCAGGAACCCAGTACTGGCACCAGAAGATAACAAAAAAGAACAATTAAAAATTGTTAATCTAATAAAATTATCAGATATCATTCAAGACCAGTCAGGAAATCAAGAACTACTAAATAAAACAGGTTTAACAAAAAAAAACGACGTCTACTACAAGAAAATAAAAGATAAAGAAAAAAATTTACTATCTGAGGAATTTAGTATAAAATTCATACAAAATGTACATAAAGACATGTGTCACATTGGCATAAAACAAATGCAAAACAAAATAGGCCCCTTGTATACAGCAAAAAACCTAACAAAAAATATCAAAAATATCTGCAGCAATTGTGAGGTATGTATTAAAAACAAATCTAGAGGACAAACAAAATTCGGCCTCATGTCCCATTTAGGTCCAGCAACAAAGCCCTTCGAAATAATGTCGATAGATACGATAGGAGGCTTTGGAGGCTCGAGATCGACGAAGAAATACTTACACCTGTTGGTTGACCACTACACAAGGTATGCTTTCATACATACTTCAAAAACGCAAAATGCAACGGACTTTATAAAACTAGTAAATGAAGTGATAGAAACAAGTGAAATCGGTACAATCCTTAGTGACCAATATCCAGGTATAAACTCCAAAGAATTTAAAAATTTTTTAAAGGAAAAAAAAATCCCTATAATTTTTACAGCAGTAAACTCACCATTTTCGAATGGTCTAAATGAACGGCTAAACCAAGCCATAGTGAACAAAATAAGGTGTAAAATAAACGAACGAACACAAAAAACGGCATGGACAACAATAGCTCGAGTGTGCATAAATAAATACAACAACACAGAACATTCCGTTACCGGTTTCACCCCCAGCTACTTGCTTGATGGTACAGACTTTAAAATAGTTCCAAATGAATTGAAACGAGACATAGCAAACAGAGATTGGATTAAGGATAAATAAAAAGCGCTTCACAATACAATAAAATCACACACATACAACAAACAACTATTCGACAAGCACCGAAAGGATCACGAGTTTAACGAAAACGATATGGTATACATAGAGAATGGAAACAAACTAAACAGGAAGAAACTTGACGAACTCAGAATTGGACCATATAAAATAATAGAGAAAATATCAAACTCGATATACAGGATCAACACAGGACAAAGAAAAACCGAATCAAATCTATTCCACGTTTCAAAACTTATCCCTAGTTTTCAGGACAATCCCGAGTAAAGGATGTCCTATCAGCAAAAAAGTTTTCTTCCTTTGTAAATATTTTCGCTTCTAGGGGGGGGGGAGATGTAAAGAAAATGTATTTCTTTAATTTGAATTAGCACGCCGCACCAACGTAGATAATGCAGGCGTTGAAGAGAATGATACTAGCGTTATCAGCAGGGAGGTTACGTGAGTGTTAGGCAAGCAGTGAAAGCAAGCTAAACTTAATATTTGACTTAATTATTTGTTATTATAAAACAAACCGAATCGACAGGAGAATAAACATTGAATGTCGTTTCTTTGTTTTACAGGTATGGCTTTAGATTTTATTTGTAAACCCGTAAAGTAATTAACAATTAAAGGAAAATAAACTTTGTTTTACAGAGCAACACAACCTTGTTTTTCTGTCGTCCCTAAGAACCATTATATATATATATATATGGATATATATATATATATATATATATATATATATATATATATCCATAGCTTAACAGTGGAGTTGATTTTTAGGGTTTGTTGAGAGGGGAAGTGAAGCCAGGCTTTCATTGAAGAGTTTGGATGCCCTTATTGTTTACAATGAACTGATATCTTTGTGTGATTAGCACAGTTATTATTTATACAGTATTTTTTTTATAGAAATAAAGGAGTTTGGCACATACTTAAAGCCTTTATTTCCCCCAAAGCCCAAAAAAATGGTTCACCTAAGAAATAATGACAACGATACTTTTTCATCGCCAATGTAAATATATCTAATAACTATTAATTGTATAAATGTTGATTTGACTCCGAACTATTTGTCAATTCTTATTGTTTAAGGGTGCCTAGTGGAATTAGAAGGAGGTGTAATTAAAGGAGCTTCAGAAGCAATTGATGTAATCAAAAAGAACGGAAAAGCTCTCAGTGTTATAACAGACAACTGCCTTAATACACTAGAAAGCATATCTACGAGGGTGCACGAACTGTTTCCAGCGATAGAAAAGGTAACAAATCCTAATAAATTTTATATTTTAACTGTCAGTGATTATAAAAAATAATTAAACTCTAGAAGAGCTAGTTCCATTTACTAAGGATAGTCTGAATTCACTACTTATCTATTTATGTCCCGAAGCTGAGAGCAAACCAACAAGTCCCACTCACTACATGGGTATGATTTATTAGGCTATAAGGAAGTTCATCAGTTCCTTTGATATTTAATAATTTAACAGCATATCGAATAGTAAAAATCACATTAAAAATAAATTATATGTATTTTTTCCACCAAAAACCCAAAGGGCCCAAGTTTCACTCAACTATTTCCTTTGTTAATGACTAAAATTACGGTTTAATTCTTTTGACTTTGCAGGGGTCGGCTTTTGTGGTGCATGTTTTAGTCTGGTTGATCCGGTTACTGGTTACTCCGGTTTAGTTGGCTACACCGGAACAATTATGATGTTGTTTATTTTGGAATGAAAATCTCCTAGTCACGCCCTGTGATTCGATTAGTTCGTACTCCCCCGTAGCTGAAACGTGATTCCAATATTTCATCGCCCAAGCTGATTAATCATACAGCAATCATACAAAAATCAAAATTTAACAACTTACACATAAAAATATGTTTGCCGGTTTTGGCAATTGATCAGATCTGTATCCAGAAATGCATTAGAGAAATAATAAACTGTCTATATAAATAAATGAACTTATGAAGCGTTAATTATTATTATTTACAATTTGTTTTTTAGGAAAACGTCTTCAATACAACCTATTTCTTAGGGCAATATTTAAAGGACATTGGCTTTAATAAAAAAATTTACGTTATAGGAGTTGATGGAATAGTCAGCGATCTGAAGAAATTTGGTTATGAGGTCGTTCATGATGCTGAGGTAAATATAAAAAATCGTATAATTTATGCAGTTTAAAATAAATGAATACTGGCACTTTAGTGGTAATTTTGTTTGAGTTGAAGCATTGAAATTTATTACGTACTTGTTTTGTTTGTTAAGTTATAAAGTATGCCTCATTTTTCATGGAAATTTATTAAAATTTTGTACTGTTTTGCAGGGAACAAACGTCAAATGGGGTGAAGTACTGAGATGTATTGAAGAAAGAGAAAAGGGTGTAGGAGCAGTAGTGGTGGCCGCAGACTATAATTTCAATTACATCAAGTTGGCAAAAGCAGTTAACTATTTGGCCTCGGATCCTGAGGTGCTCCTCTTCCAAACGCACTACCCGTTGGTCGCTATGGAAAAACCAAAGCTACCAGGTACGCTGTGCCATAATTATGAATTGCTTATAGATCATTAAATTACTGCCCAAACCACTAGTGCCTTTTGAAATGCGAATTGCGAAACGATGAACAAGAAACTGAAATATATACTGGAACTGTTCCAATCCCCATAACTAGCGCTCAACATCCATACTTGCACTAACCAACTCTCTCAAGGAGGGCATTTCAAGACTTTAAGTTATTTATGGTCGGTTTTGAACTCATCTCATTCCTTGCCATTTATGCTCATTATTTTCTTTTTCAAGTTCTTCTGTATCTTACTTTGCTCAGCTATCCTCAGCAGATTATGATTATTAATTATGTGTGGGGCATGTGATACTCAAAATTGCCGTCAAGAATCTTTTAAGGGCTGCGTTAAGTTAAGAAAAAAAACTTCATGCAAACTTCTGAAAATCTACCTTCAGCATAAACCGGTAGTCAGAGAAAGAAAGGCTCTGGTGTTGGTCGGATGAATTTTGAGAGTGAAAATTGATCTTAAAAGGTAGTGTTGAGTTTCATGAACTGAACTGAAGTTATGAAATGTTAATATTAATTATAGATTATGTTAGTTACTAACATTTTTAAGGCATGATAAGGATTCAGTCAGGAAACTCAACAAAGGAAAATAATTTGTACTGACATCAATAAAGGAACATCAAATGACCTCGCTTCTAAAGGAACTCTCAATCAACAATAATTAAGGTACCAGATAGTTAAAAAAATTACTGATCACTATTAATTAAATGTTGAATGAATTCTTTCAGAATTGCAATATTGATTAAGGAAAGCGAGCTCATTTTAATTCATTTTCATTTCTTAGACAAATTAATTTCTTTTATGTTAAAAATTAAATTTTCAATACGTTGTGTATAATAAATTTTATACTAAATTTATTTTGATTATGTTTACCATATCTAATTTCTCTTGGTATTCACTTACTATCGAAAACGACCTAGTATCTGGTTGGACCATTGTACTTATTGACGCTCTACATACTTAATATAGATTTTTTCCCATGATCCTTTACAGACTAAATAGTGAAGGTTGGTTTCACAAATTTTCTCAGATGAGAAGCAAAACTTATTCGATTAAATATAACAGATTTGCAAATGCTAGTCCCGAGATTTTACATACATATTAGTGTCTATTTGTTTTTATTATCACATTTTTATTTATAATAAATCGGTTGTATTGACAGTTAACTTCATTTCAAACGCTTATATTTTCCCCTTCGGTTTTATCTATGATTTCATATTTAAGGGTTGCTTTGAAACCGATGTGCAATTATGCATCACGAGGGCATCGATACGTACACAAATTGAATATCTTACTGTTCATAATGATAAACTAAGTGTGCATCATGCTTTGTGCTTATGCATAAGAGTTTTAAAACAATCTCCCCTGTTAATTAGT
This sequence comes from Acanthosoma haemorrhoidale, assembly GCA_930367205.1. Lineage (NCBI taxonomy): Eukaryota > Metazoa > Arthropoda > Insecta > Hemiptera > Acanthosomatidae > Acanthosoma > Acanthosoma haemorrhoidale. The sequence goes on along the minus strand of OV884015.1, from coordinate 78,524,540 downwards.
TGACTTCACGTGGTAATTTAGTGTTTAGTTTCCCCCTCAAATTTCTATTAGTGGAATCTGGCACCCGTCATCGGACCAAAGCTGACAGTACCACCTGGAAAGATAACGCGATGAGTGATTAAAACTATTCTTATCTGTGAAATGTCAATAGAATGTCTGATCGTATATTTGCGACAATAAATTTCTCCAATAAAATATCGCAATTTCATTTATTTTATGGCATTTGAATTGATTTTTAGGAGTAGGGTCCTTAATATTACCAATTAAGGCCGCTTCTGGACGAAAGGAAACGATTTGTACCGGAAAGGGTGGTGAATGTTCTATAAAGTACATCAAATCCTTGAAGTACAAGATGGAAAGATCCTTATTTGTTGGCGATGGGTAAGTACCTGTGTTTATTTTATTAAAGAAATTAGGAATTTTACACACGACCGTAATAATCTTTTGCTTGAAAAATTCTTCATTAGTTCCTTATTTAAATTTAAAGGATTTAGAATGTAAACCAAACTATATTTAGAGTAGAGTCTTAAATTAGAGTAGCTACGTCTTAAATACTATTATTTGACTATAAAATTCATTTCAATGACTCAAGAAATTCACTAAGTATTGGTTATAATAAAAAAATATGTATGCCAACTGTAAGACCTTTTTCTGTCACCACAAAAATTGTAATTTTGTTTTTTATTTATGTTCAGATAACTATATTTAATGAGGGGTTTACTAAATGTTTCTTAAATACTAATTAAATTACTTAATAAGGCTGAAATGTCGAAGAAAGAAAGGTAATTGGATAACGGAATAATAAAGTATTTTTTACGTTTATTTCATGAATTAACTATAAACTGTTTTGTTTTCTCTGATCCTGAAGTTCGGACTAATCAAAGGAGTACAGGGTATTAAATAGTGCCGATAACGAATAAATTAAAAGCATAAGTGGATGAGACAAGATTTCGATTCATATTTAAGATAAATAAATTACATTTGGTGTCACCAATTCAACTTCTTAAATAATAAATCTTACATAGTACAGTTTTTATTTTTCCACCACATTTTTGGCAGCTATAGGTATTTGCATCGACTGTGCCTTGAAACATTGAAAATAACAATAAATAAAAGCTATTTTAAATATCAAAACTGATAAATTGTACTAATTCTCAAATCTTAAACAATGAACAAGCCAATTCTACCAACATATACAGGTAGGGTTATGCATTACGAATGCATCACATGATGCAACACCATCAATCGTGTGATTAGCCATGAGATTTATGTATTATGTTGTTTTTGTGTAGTTTTTAATAATTTCTGTAAATATTATTTAATTAAAATAAACGTTTTAACTACTTGTAGTAAATAAAGTCCATAGGATCCACCTAGAACAAACCAAATGAAAAATATAACGAGAAAAAAGAACAACAATACAATATATTAATGTCTGTAAGTTAATCTCCGGCGGTAAAGATTAGATAAAAAGAGAAAGAGGGAAACGAACTGACACACTTGAACTCAAGAGAAAGACTAACTTTTAGTATTCCGACAATTCTACACATATAGGATCATGTGTTGATTACACCCCATGATTGCATTAGTTTACAATACAGAGCTACCTCTGACTTTAACTCCCCCCTGCCAGTTTCAAACCATCCGTCAGGAACATAAAAAAAAAATCATGCTGATAACATAAAATAGAGAAAGACCGAAGTCTGGTCCGAACTGAGATGTGTGCAGTGGCAAGGATACTACAGGTAGATTGATAATCGGAAGGCTCCCCGCTGGAAGCTTTAACTGCTCTATATGTACGCTTCCTGGGTCCGTGGACACTTTTTACGGTCACTAGATTGTGCTCGCGAATCGCGATCACCCTGAAGTGACCCTCGTACCGGGACAACTCTTTACTCAGATTGGATGCAATCTTCCGGTAAACTGTGGCCCCTATAGTGACACGCCCAGCGATCGGTTGGACACGCACAGTCTCCCTCGTTACCCTCCTATTCTTTGCCGCTGTAATACGCTCGTAAACCTTCCCCCACAGTTTCCCTAACACCACACGGTTGTTTACGGGCTTTGCGGACATCTCGTCACCTGTCACCGTCCCACTGGCGTCTTTATGACGGCCGCGAAGGCCAAATAGGATTTCGAAGGGTGAGAACCCTGTGACCGTGTGGATCGAGTGATTGTATGCCATTACTGCTATGGGCATAGCCGCTTCCGGCCCCAACTCTTTATCAGCATGGAAGACCCGGAGATGGTCCCCCGAGGTGCTGTGGAGACGCTCGATTCCCCCTCTGCTCTTTGGATGCCCTGGGGTATTGACATGGCACACTACATCCAGTGCTTTCATTTCCTTTCTCACGTCGGCGTTATCAAATACTCTCCCACCATCTGAAACGATCCGATCAGGGACTCCGTATAACTGGAACCAACTTCTCAGCGCTCCTAACGCCACCTCAGAAGACTTTTCCTTGACGGAGTATGCCATGGCCGCTTTACTAAACAGGTCAACCACGGTGACCCATTTGTGTCCCTTCCAGTTGAAAATAACGACTTGAAGATCGCTCAGCGGTGTTTGCGCCGAGAGGGTCACTTCCTGTAACCCTCTTGGTGGATGTCGATCGTATTTAGTACGGTGGCGAATCTCGCACGCCCCTAGCACATCCCTGGTTGTCTTCCTCATCCCCCACCTGAAGTACATACGCTTCAACTCTGAGCCGTCTCATGTTCCCCCCTGTGATTTGTATTCCCTTGGTGGTACGCCAGCGTTATCTCCCTCTGTGCTCCCTCGTCCGTGATTGTTTCCACTTACTACTATCTGGGTACCCCGCACAAACGCTCTATCCACCCCGATCAGTTCCGTCCGCACTCAGCCACTTGCGCCCATATTGTCGCGGTTCCCACGTACAAATAGTGGGTCTTCCCTGGTTTGGAAGCGTCTTCTAGACACGGCAAATTTCCTCAAACAATCATATGGTTATAGTTGTGGATCGTCCATAGCCCCCATGTGCGATCTTCATCAGACTCGAGGTCTTCGTCTACCAAACTATCTGGTGATTGAGCTTGTGATTGATGATTTCCTTACGCTCTTTTATATCCGTAGGCATGTCGTCTATCGAACTTCATCCTCCGACCGACTATTCCTCATCTGCAGACATTAGTTCCCGATGATCACCTTTCCTCTCTGGCGTCCAGTCCTGAACTGCCGGATAACCCGCGATTATACCCCGTTGTAGAGCTCGATTGCGTTGACTGTCATCGCCCGGGATAGCTGGTCTGCCACGTCATTCTCTTTGCCGGGCTTATACACCACCTCCAAGTTGTATTGGCTGAGGAATCCCTTCTGCCGAGTGACTCTCAGTGACGACTCCTTCAGTTTGCCAACCCACTGTAACGGTCTGTGGTCCATATGCACCCGGAACCTTCTCCCGAACACTTACGGCCGGAAGTGATCGATCGCCCAGACTATCCCAAGTAACTCGCGTTCCAGCGCGCTATACCGACTTTCCTCCTCTGTGAGGCGCCTACTAGCGTATGATACGGGACGGTCCCCTGTGTCTCCATCTGTGACAGAACTGCTCCCAAGGCATATTCACTAGCATCCAATGCACTTGCAAATGTTCGTCTCTATGTCAGGGGTGATGATTACCTTTTTCTCCTTTTTGAGGAGGTTGTTAAGAGGTACCAGGTATGCTGCCATTTCCGAGATGAATTGCCTGTAGTAGTTCAGCGTTCCCATCAACCGCCGTATCCCTTTTACGTCAGACGGAACCGCCATCGTCTGGATTGCTGCCACCTTCCCGGCATCTGGTCGTGCTCCTTCTTTGGATATCGTGTGCCCCAAAAAACTGATGACCTCTTTACCCAGATGGGACTTTTCCTCTGATAATTTCAGGCCAAATTGTCACACCCGATCAAAAACCGTCTTCAAGTGATCCACATGTTGGGCCTCAGTCACGCTGAATACTGTGAGCTCATCCATGTTTAGCTGGAAAACGGACTTGTCCACTCCCCATAGCAACTCATCTATGAGCCTTTGGAATGTGATGGGTGCATTTTTCAATCCAAATGGCATCCTGGTAAATTCGTAGTGACCTCTCTCAAAGTGAAGGCTGTCTTATGTTGGTCCCTAGGCCGCCATGCTGAATATCCTGGCCCCGCTCAGCCTATCCAGAATGTCATCGAAAATTGGGAATTAGGTTCTTCTCGTCCACCGTATTCTCTTTGAGTCTCCTGTAATCCACTACTACCCTATACTTATCTGGGCCCCCACCTTCCACGTTATTTTTCTAAACACCCCATAAGGGGCTATTATAGCGACGTGCTGTCTTCGATGATCCCCTGTTTCTTTAAGTTGTCCAGCTATACGACACTCTTCTCCAGCTTGTTTCTTCCTCACCGCCTGTGATCTCGTCATCTCTAGCACTGGTTTCCACAATTTCTTGGGCACATTCTAACTATGTGCGTTCTTTGGAAGCCCCTCTTTTCTTCCGGTTTTCTTCACTAGCTGCACCTTTAGTATAGTCGACAGAAACGCCATCCTGGCTTCCACCTCTGCCCCGCACACCGTTTCCCGCATTTTCTCAGTGATACTTGTATATATAAGCATCAGTTTTTCCGGCTAGCAGTTTTCCGACGTACTGCCCGTTTGTCTGCTGATGTTTCTTGGTTTCCCGGAACATTTTTAAAATATCTTCCTTAGGGGACCATCTTGCCCCTCTAAACGCTTTTTTAACCGTTCCTTTACTATGTCCCAGGAGGTCTCCTCATCGGCCTGGATCATATTCAGGATACTCCTTTTTATCCTGCAAACGAGCTACTCTCAACGCTTCGGCGTCTCCTTGTGTTAATAAGTCATCAGTCCTTTTTGACTCTATCCGTGCCGTCAGCCGGTCACTTCCCTTAAGGAAGTGATTCAGCTTCCCGGTCTCACCCACGAACCTTTCCAGGTCTGAAATGACCTTTCTCATGTCTCGAGCCGTTATCTTCATCCAAGCCAAAGTCGTCGCATGGACCGCTGCCATGGTTGTTTGCGGTAATTGCGGTATGTCTGCTGCTGCGTTCAACACCACGGGTCGCAGTACTCCCTCAGACATTATACTATTGAACTTACATTAGCCAATTATATATTAACTTATCGTTCGCTTAGAACGAGGGAGAAAAAAACCCAAAAAAGAACAGTCACTTTTTACACCACTGTACGAGAATCCCGAGGTTTGGCACCAGTTAATCTCCGGTGGTAATGATTTCATAAAAAGAGAAAGAGGGAAACGAACTGACACACTTGAACTCAAGAGAAATACTAACTTTTGTTATTCCAACAATCCTACACATATAGGATCATGGGCTGTTTACACCCTATGATAGTATACAAAAATAAAAGTCAGGAAATATAAAATAATGAATAAAACTAACGGGATGGCGAGAAGTTGTTGGAATAAAAGAGCCTTGAAGGTTTTTTGGGATGAACCATGGCGGATATTAGGAGGTAGAGGCCAGTGAAGAAGGACCGATCGTTAAAGTTTCGTGAGCTGGAGTGTAAAGATCAAAGAGACGGGATCTAGTGTTCCGGGAGTGGACTAAGGTGTTGAACTGTAAAATGGCGTAAATCAAAGAAGGGGGATGCGATCTGATGGTTTGATCCATCGGTTTGATGACCCGAGGAAATATTGTGCACAGAGGGAGGGGAAGAGCCAATCTAACTCGGCGTTGAGGTGAGAGTCATATACATGGAAGAGCCGTGGAGTCCCAAAGACAAATCTAACAACGGAATTCATGATTCCCTTTAACTTGCCTTCGAGTGCCACTATCGAGAGACCACCATACACCACACAGCCATAGTCAAGGTGAGGTAAACAAGGAGATGACGTGTAAACTGGGGGAAATTTGAAAGATAGGTTCTAAGAGAGGGTTTGACCAATGGTTATTCCTAGGTTTCTGATGGTAGAGAAAATATGTACGAGAAGCTCATGAAAGGTCAAAGCGGAAATATTGGCAAAGGATCTGAGGAGGGAACTGGAGCCTATGACAATTACCTTGGGTTTTCTCTGCATTTTACATCAGTTTATTTAAGTTTCCGATCTAGGTCACCCTGAATCTGGGCAAACGCAGCTAAAGACTTGGAGGGCGAAGGATAAATAGATTTGGGAGTCATCAGCATAAAGATGATGGGGTATACTGATGAATAGAGTTAGGAAGTAGGGGAGTTATGTAACAGCTGAAAAGAAAGGGGTAAAAGCTCGATTCCTGGGCTACATCAAAGGAGAGAGTGAGGGAAGCATTAATATGGGTAGATTAGGGATAGTTACTGCTTGTGGATGATTGCAAAGAAATAAATAGAACCATTGAATAGAGTATCACTGAAGATCAATGATTTTAACTTTAGAAGTTGTGTGTTTTAAGGGAAGATGGATTGTATGGTGTATGGTATCAAATACTCTGGAGAAATCTATAAGAATCAGGACTGTCAGTGTTGGTTGATCAATATCAGCATGAAGGTCACTAATGAAGTTAGCTAGTGCGGATGGGAGTAACCAGATTGGAAAGGGTCTAGAAGCTTAGACTGTTCAAGAAAATCGGAGATTCGGTCTATGTACTAGTTTTACAAGAGGTTTGTAGAGAGTAGAAAGGATGGAGATTGGGCATTAGTCGTTTGGTGACTTAGGGTTAGGATTTTTTTTGTGGTTTGGACTACATAGGATGTATCCTATACACAGGACAATGGATAGAATTTATCAGTATAACATGAATGTCATATCATATAGACTACAAAAGCTTAAATTAAATAAAAATTTGATTGTTTTATTATATTAAATCAAATATGTTGAATGTTTCCCTCATTTATATCGAATGCAGACACTTAATTTGTGTGAATTTAATATACTATGGATTGAAAATGTATTTATAATCACAAAACATTTCTTTTAATCACTTTGCTTTCTTCAGATTATCAAATGATGTATTTTACGGAAACCTGTGTGGAATGGATACATTGTTGGTTCTTTCTGGAGCAGCTACCATGAAACACGTTGAGAAAGCAAAAAGTGAAAATAAGGATACTTTAATACCCACCTACTACACGAATTCTGTTGCAGATTTACTCGATTTATTTAAAAAATAACATCACTTAATATTAACAAAGAGTTTAACAACCTTATATAATCCAGAAGGAACACTGCTTCCCATAGCAGTATTAAATGACTCAACCGAGCCTAACCAACCATGTCTCACAAAATGTTTTTATCATACAAAAAATAATGTTTAATTTGTTTTGTTGTTTTATTTGAAATAAAAAACTACTGAAAATTTTATGATCATAATGAAATCTAAACATTTAAAAAAAAAAAATTAATCTAGACTAATTACTCACAAAATATCATTAATAGATGTTTATACATATATGTAAGTACAACTGAAGTCTTATCACTTGACGGATATTTGAAATTTGGATATAACAATGTTTAATTTGAATCCCTACTCATTCATGAAAGGAAAATGCTAGTTTTTATATTACCTAGTAATCTATTATTTACTATATATATAAGTTATCGTCTCCCAGCTGTAGACGATCGAGAAAAAGGAATGAAGAAAGGAGGTAGATGATATAATAAGAAGGTTTGTTTTATAACTGGCTTTATTTTCCTCCTGATCCTCTATACACACGTTACGGGTTTTTTTACCCTAGGCTACAAGGTATTAGGCTTAACATTGCCGTACCGCTAGACGTAACTCCCCCCTACCAGTTTACGGACATTCCCCGTAAACTCCTAACATGTGACATCAGCTATGTATCTATAGCAACACAAAACAAAAAGTATACTCTGTTAATAAAAAAAATTTTGAAAAGAAAAATGTCTTCCAGGTCCATCTAAAATCACAGCACAGACCCATATAACACAAAAAAAAACATAATAAACCAACAAAAAATATATATATATAGGCCTCTCGGGACTGGTCACCTGTGACACACACCGGAGTTATGTTTCGACGACGGGGCTCCCAGGCTCCACCGCGGGAAACTTGAGCTGTTCCACATGTACCGTCCGCCGTTTGATCGGGGGTGTAATGCTTTCGACCGTGACCACGTTGTGTTCGCGGAGAGCGATCACTTGGAAAGGACCCTCGTACCGCACTAGTTCCTTACCCCTGTTCGACCCTTTTCTCCGGTACACGAGCGCGCCGAGTTTAAGATTGCCCAGAATATCGCGGGCTTTGAGGTTGTCGCGCGCCACCCGTCGCCGTTTCTTATCCTGGAGCCTTCCCCGAACGGCCACCCACTGTTTCTTTAGCGCTATCTGATTACTTACTACCCGTGCGGCCAGTTCTTCATCGATCGCCGTACTCCTGCTATCGCGCCGGCATCTTCGAAGTCCAAACAGCGTCTCGACCGGAGAAAAACCGGTGGCAGAATGGATTGAGTGGTTATACGCGATGACTGCCTTTTCCATCGCCACGTTTGGTTCTAAGCCCTTCTCTCCATGGTAAATTCGTAGGTGGTCGCTAAGCGTGCTGTGCAGCCGCTCTACGTCTCCTCGACTCTTCGGGTGTCCTGGGGTGTTGAGATGCCAACGGATCTCTAAGGCCGCCGCCTCAGCCCTTATTTCGGCGTTATCAAACTCCCTACCAGCGTCGGAAGCTATCGTGTCTGGTACGCCATAAAATTGGCACCATGTGCGTAGTGCCCTTAGGACTGCTTCCGCTGATCGTTCTGCTATCAGATGGGCCATCGCTGTTTTGCTGAACCTATCGACAATGGTGACCCATTTGTATCCCCTCCATGTGAACGTGTCCACCTGCAAATCCTCCAACGGTTGGTCTGCCGTTGGCGTCTCCTCCTGTATTGCTCTGGGGGGGTGGCGATCATATTTCGTGGTGAGGCATGTGTCGCAGGTACCAATAACTCTCGCAATCGTGTCTTTCATACCCAACCAGAAATATCTCCTCTTCAATGCTTGCAGGGTAGCGTCGATTCCCCGGTGGTTTGTCTTCCCTTGGTGGAATGCAAGGGTCACTTCTCTCTGCCGCGTTTCTTCTTTTACTGTCTCCACACGACGAACGTACGATCGACTCCGATCCTCTCCGTCCTCCATAGGCGTTTGATGCGTCCCCAGATGGTCGCATTTCCCACGTACATGTGGTGCGTTTTCCCTGGAGTAGATGCGTCCTTCAGAGCGCGGCAAATCGTATCGTCGTTTATCCCCGGTGTCGACCAGATTTTGACGATGTTGCAGTGGCCGTACTTCTCAGATTCCATCTTGAAGAGCCCAGAAGTTTTGGTAAGCCAAATGATCTGGCGCCTCTTGTCATTTATTATGGCGTCGAGGTCCTCAATGTCCGAGGGTCTATCCCCCACTGAACTCCCGTCACTCGGAACATCATTGGCTGGAGCCCCCTCCCGCTCCCCTTCCTCGCCGGGTGACCATTCCTGGACGAATTGGTGGGTGTCACGTGATGGTCCCGGAATCTCCTCTTCGATCGCATTCACGACCAACGCGCGGGATAACCAATCGGCCACGACGTTCTCCTTCCCCGGTTTGTAAATAATGTCGATGTTGTATTGACTGAGGAACTCCTTCCATCTGGTAATCCGCGCTGATGACTCTTTCATTTTTCCCACCCATTGGAGGGGTCGATGATCTGTTTTAACCCGAAACTTCCTCCCGAATACGTAGGGCCGGAAGTGTTCTATCGCCCATACGATACCCAGTAATTCGCGTTCTAGCGCGCTATATCTACTCTCGGATTCAGTAAGGCGTCTGCTAGCGTATGCTATTGGTCGCTCCCCCCCGTCGCGATCCTGCGAGAGTACCGCCCCCAACGCGTATTCACTCGCATCTGTGGTAATCATGAAGGGGAGTGCAAAATCTGGAAACGCTAGTATAGGCTCTTCCTGTAGCCGCTCCATGCAACGTCTTATATTGTTCTCCATTACCGGGGTAATGACGACTTTTTGTCCTTTTTTAAGGAGATTGTTAATAGGGACCAGGTACTCCGCCATTTCTGGAACGAATCTGCGGTAGTAGTTCAGGGATCCGAGTAAGCGCCGGATTCCTTTTACGTCTTTCGGGATAGTCATCCGCTGGATGGCCTCCACCTTCCCACGATCGGGTTGCACTCCCTCTCTGGAAATTATGTGGCCTAAAAATTTCACCTGCTCTTGTCCCAAAAGCGACTTCTCCGCAGACAATTTCAGCCCGAATTGCTTAATTATGTCAAAAACCTGTCGCAGATGGTCCTGGTGTTCTACCTCATCTCGACTGAAAACCAGGAGGTCGTCCATATATATCTGGCAAAACGACTCCCCAATCCCTCTTAAAAATTCGTCCATCAGCCTCTGGAACGTTATTGGCGCGTTTTTCAGCCCAAACGGCATTCTGGTGAATTCGTAATGTCCCCGCTCGAACGTGAATGCCGTTTTGTGTTGGTCTCCACGACGCATCCGAATTTGATGGTAACCCGCCTTCAGGTCCAGTGTACTGAATACCTTTGCTCCACTTAGGCGGTCCAGGATGTCTTCAAAGCGAGGTATGGGGTATTTTTCGTCTATAGTATTGTCGTTTAATTGCCTGTAGTCTATTACTACGCGATATTTTTCGTCACCGGACGACCCTTTCTTTTTCACTGCCCACAGGGGACTGTTGTATGGAGACGTACTATCTACTATGATGCCCTGTCGTTTCAATTCCTCGATTTCGTCCCTTATATGCTGTCGCAGCGCCTGCAAGTATCGTCTCTCTTTGATATATATCACTCTCTCCTGCTTCAGTGGGATCTCATGGAACGTTTCCCCCGTCACTCCCAGTTTGTCCCCTTCGTTGAAAAATATATCGGCATACTCTCGCCGAATAGCGCGTTCCCAGTTGTCCTCCCGATCGATCGCTCCGATTCGCTCCTTCCCGTCCCCCACGGTTCCTGTACACCGGCATAACATTCTTCCCAGTCTAATATCCCATATTCCGTTACGGCACTTCACTCTTGCTCCTACCCTTCCCAAGAGATCGCACCCTATGATACCATCGTACTCGCGCGGCATCTTCCTAACCACGTGTATTTTCAAATACTCCCCATTTTTCGCCCACCTATCCAATCCCATCGTCAATTCGCCTTCGATTTTACACGGCCCTCCCAGGGTGATAAGCTTGCACTCGCATGCCTGAATCCGCGACGACCCCTCGCCCACACACAATCTGTCCGCCGCTTTCCTGCTGAGAATAGTACAGGAGCTCCCCGTGTCTATCAAGCATCTCACTCCTCTCGCCACTCCCATAATGGGTATACCGCCGTAATTCCCTCTGACGCTATAGTTTATTAACGTGCGGCCACCCCTCTGCCAGCCCGCTCCTCAGGCCACCGCTTGCCGTTTCCTTCCTCCTTCCGTGCCATATCGTCTGCTTCTTACGTAGTCCCTGTCGTCCTCTGCAGTCTCTCCTCTTCTGCTCCTGGGTTCATCTTCTTCTTCTTCTGTCTCCGACGCTCCCGTAGTTTTTGACGATTCGGAGGGGGTTCTGGTTCTTCTCCATACCCTCTGTGCGTTTACCTCCATCGGTTCCGGCCTATACCTCTCTGTTCGCTGGAAAATGTATGGACACTGCCTCGCGATGTGTCCCTCAATTCCGCATTCAAAACATTTTGTTCGCGGGCACTGCGCTACTAAATGTCCAATTCTTCCACATCCGTGACATTTTCTGTCCTCCTTCCTCCCGCTGGGTCTCGGTCTCCTTTGGCTAAGTCTCCTTCCTTCAACCGCCGCCCCTTTTTTCTCCGCATACCGTTGATCTTTCCTCTTCCATGCCTGTTGCGGCATTCTCGGCCTCCTGTACATCACTTTGGACCACCCTGCCTCGTCTGCCTCTAATTTTTCTTCTTCCTCACGGGCACTAGTGTCCATTAAATCTTGGGCGCACTCAATGAACGATCGGTCTCCCGGTAGACTATCTTTCTTGCCGGTATCCCTGGCCAACTGTACCTTCAGAATGGTCGATAGGAATGCCATCCGGCCTTCCACTTCCGCTAGGTTCACCGTTTCTCTCATTTTTTCCGTTATTTTGTTAAATTTTGCCAAGAGTTCTCCGGCGTACTGCCCTTTCGTTTGATTGGGCCGTCTGGTCTCCCTGAACATCTGGAAGATGTCCTCTTCTGGTGTCCATCTGCCTCCCCCGTATGCCTTCTTTAGTCGTTCTTTTACCACGGTCCATGGGGTGTCTTCGTCGGCCTGTATTAGGTTTAGTACGCTCCGTTTTATTCTACACACTAGGCCCGCTTTGATTGATTTTACGTCACCAGGGTCGAGTAAACCCTCACTTGCCTTCGCCTCTACTCTTTCCATAATCCTATCCCCACCTTTGATGAAATGGTTCAATTCGCCTAACTCTCCTGAGAATTTCTCTAGGTCCGATATTGTTCTCTTCAGGTCCTGTGACGTCGCCGCTCGCACCTTCATCCAAGCCAGGGAGTTTGCATGAGCTTCGGCCATCGTTTCCCTAGGTAATTCGGGCACTTCGAAAGCCGCAGGCCGTAATTCTACCATGTAACTAGGTCACTTTTTCCCAATAAAACAACTGGAAAAAAAAATTAAAATTTTACTCACAGTTGTTTACCAGAATACTCGTAGTCCCCGGGTTTCGGCACCAGTTATCGTCTCCCAGCTGTAGACGATCGAGAAAAAGGAATGAAGAAAGGAGGTAGATGATATAATAAGAAGGTTTGTTTTATAACTGGCTTTATTTTCCTCCTGATCCTCTATACACACGTTACGGGTTTGTTTACCCTAGGCTACAAGGTATTAGGCTTAACATTGCCGTACCGCTAGACGTAACTTATATATATATATATATAAGGCACCTATCAATTCAAAATAATTTTCCACAACCTATTTTTTATAAGTTTGAGAGCTATGGAAAAAAAAATATCTGTATTAGAAACTCGCAATTTGCTTATACAACATTCTTAATTGTGATGTAAGGATTCATTAGTTTTTAAATTACCTAGCAATTTATTAGCAATTAAAGAAAAATGGGTATTTAATCATGATGGAGCAATAGAGGAGTTAACCAAAAATAATTGTATGCTGGGAAATACGGCAGACCTTAGGGGTAGCGTATTTATGATATAATGCAATTTGTCTCTTGTTATTATCCTACTACGCTCACATAATTGGTCGATTAAGATTGTAGAAAAAGCATAAGAAGAATACATATAGAAAAATAAGTGAATAACTTTCTATAATAATCATGCCAAATTTTTATAAGTACAGTGATCTGAGAACAGATGGAAAGAAAGGGTTCATTGATTAGCTGAAGGTGAAACTAAATGAGGTGTACTGAAAAGTAAGGTGATGGTAAAATCTCGATTTAAAGATTGTGGTGAAGTTCCACCGTTAAAGGATTAGAAAAGCATGACCAAATGAGACCGATCTAGGAATTCCGGGAAGAGAAATACAGGTTGGATGAGTGAGAAAAGGTATCTGGTGTTAATTAGAGAGAATAAAAGAAAAGTGATATTTAATCATGATGGAGGTTGATAGAGGAGAGAATCAAAAAGAATTATATGCTGGGAAATACGGCAGACCTTAGGGATACCGAGTATAATCTTATGAAACAATTCATCAGCTGTTTTATTTGAGCCTCGAAACTTTAAGAGGGGCCATTATACAGCAGATAAACTCAGTCAAAATGAGGAAAGACTAGAGAGGAGACGAGGAATTGGGGTTCAGCTTAGGAGGAGAAGAAAGGGTACACTTTAGCAGTTGTAGGGTGGTATTAGATTAGTGGGCGATTTGGGCCATTTGGTCTTTCAAAGATATAGATTGATATTACAATAAAATATAATTTTTTTACAAAGGAAATGACCATTATAAGGAAGGAATCGACTGCGATGATAAATAAGTCACTTTGGGTCTTGGGACGTGAGCTAATAATGATTGGTTTAGATTTTTCCTAATTTAATTTATATTTTTAAAGGATACGAAGGCTCAGGTGATTCAGTTCAGGGAGTCTTGAATTAATTAATTGGGAGGTAGATTGGAGCTCAACGGGATGTAGAGATGGATATAATTGGGTGTCTTTGGCACAAATGTGTGGCTAGATGATTGAAAGTCGTTCATGTAGGCACAAAAGAGTAGTTGAGAAATAGACGAACCTTGGACTACCCCAAAAGACAATGAATGTGATTTAGAGAGCTATTGATCTAGGACTATTTGAGTTCGGCCAGAGATCAGTGATTCGAACCAGCCTAAGCTATTGTGGGAAAAGGTAAATTGTGTACGCTATCAAGCCAAAAGAGTACTCCGATAAGTTCTCTTCCTTCCTCATGACAATTATAATGTAATACGCAGCCATTGGACTCGTCGATTGTACATTTTTTAGTTGTGAATTAACAACAAGTTAATGCTAAAAAAAATATTAATGTACATATGCATGAAAACACTAAATACACATAAGCAATCCTTTTAACGTAATATGCTAATAATATAGCTAAACTATGCAACAATTTATCTTTACTACACCATGAGTTTTATTAAAGTAAGTGGTCTAAAAAATGCACGCATTTACTGTAATAATAAAAACAATTCACCAAGATAAATATTGTAAGTTATTTAAAATTAAACTAAAAACACATATTCCTGCCCCTTATTTAATATATTTTTTCAAATAAAAGGTCCCATACGTATGATAAGCCCGTAAAGCCTTTTTCTTATACTATAAAATTCACAGCGGAACATATAAGTTCATGTATGAGACAAAGAAAAGAAAATTTCTTGTAACCTATTTTTCTTCCCTGAATATCTCCTTCTTTCTCATGTGATGACTCCCCCAGTTACATTGTTTAGCGGTTGAAGTAGAAATTTCACATTGTTCTGGAAAAATAAATATGACTCCAAACGCTCATTATCATACCACCAGCGTCTCTTAGGTGAATTGTAAACTCACAAATATGAATGAAATGAAAATAAGGTAAAAGATATTCTGTGACATTGTCCCCAAGGAGCAACAAGAAATTGATTTTCAAAGAAGTGGCTTTAATATTGCTTGGAAGTGGAATACAAGGCCCAAGCAGAATTGATAACAATACATCTTAATTCATTAGGAGTAAATTATCTTAAAGTAAAAAATTCAAATCAAGGTATGTTTAATGGCTACATTCGATCGATATGTCATTGGGGTGCTCTAAGATTTATTTAATATATTATAAATCACTAGTAAAGGCTACCTATTTTATGAATTGGTTATTATTACCGTACATAAAATTTAGTGTATGTAACGGTTTGATAGAAAGAAATGAGTTTTTGAAATGATGGAGGGATAACGATTGCAGCCAGTGAACGATCCCTTAGTGATAAGGACGAGACCCTTAAATCCCCGGCAAGGGTCTCTGGGTCTAATAACAAATCCAGAATTCAAAAGAAACCACACTAAAATAAAATAGCCAAACCTACAGTTTTCATCTTATTAGTAATTTTATCAGTTCATTAAAGGTTATTTATAAGTGTATCTTCTAACCTCTTACTAGCATACAACAGGCCAGGTTAGGAGAGTACGTAAACCCGCCAAACGCTGACGCCAATTCTCCTTCACACCAAATAATAAGAAACTATTATTAATAATTATATATTTATAGTAAAGTACCATTTGCTTTAGAATCGCTTTCTTAACATTTATTTACCGATTCGATATTTCACATGTGTCAGTGACCGAAGACAATAACATAAATTTGGTGCTCTACTGTGAAAGTCTCTGGAATCTGTCAGCAGTTACCACACCAGGAGGAACAGCACTAATTCCATGTTTAGGATCATCGCCTTTAAATTGACTATGAGTACAGCCAATTCTACTTAGTCAATACAATATGGTGATTTTTGAAGACATCTATGCCAATACGCAGTCTTTAACAACCCTTACTTTATTAGAAGCAAATCCGTTCCACTCCCTTTGACAGTGAATTCAGAATTCATAGTCAAATTAAGAACCGTTGTTATTACAATCCAATAAATAATTTCAAATCAAAAAACAAGATAAATTCAATTAAATAAGACAGGTGTAGTAAGAAGGTTTTCGCAATAGGACACTTCTCACCAAAGTTCTTCAGGAATATGTAAAAACCTTCCCGGTAGAGGTGTATAAATATTTCGATGGTACCTCTAAAAAGAACACATACAGAAGAGTAAGGGTGAGCCCATACTTTTTTTTTGTTATGAGATATTGTATAGTACTTTGTAGATATGTTAGAAATAGAAATATCTTATTATGAACTGAATACTTCTGTTTAGGATACTCGGTCTTATCAGCGTTCGTTTCGTGACTATAATTTTTTATACTATAATGTACAAAATAAATATGAAATTGACTCGTCAAGCTACTATTATCAACACCTACAACAAGTGAATTTACATAATTGTACAATGAAATAAGTGAAATGGGCCATAAGAACTGTTGAAAATAAAGGATTTCCCCAGTTGGCGTTGGAAGTGATCTGTGAATTTCCTCTTGGAGTATTTAGAAATATGCCCTCATCGACAGAGCAATAAGGGTGGTTGTTTAACCCTAAAATCCAAAAATGTTTCCTAGCCTTATTGAATAATTCAGCTGTGGCACATCATACTAAGAAAATGGCATAATTATAAAATATTATTCCTAATAATATAATAATAATTCCTAAAATATGATATAGTTTCTCATAAATCAATAATAGAATTTACTGTGGAAAGAACAATAATAAGACACAGTGTGCAGTTCTGGGTAATAAGTAGTCAAGTCAAAAAAGTAAATATTTTCAAATTAACGATCATTACATTGCGACATTCATAATTTCTTCTTTCTTGTCAGTAAAGTTTATTTCAACTTTTTAAGTAGTCAGTAAAACTGTATATCGAACAGTTAAGGGCCTTATTAAATGAAAATCCATGCACAACACAATAAAGAGTAAACCAACTAAATCAAGGATGTACTCACTTATAGGCTCAGTTGAATTACCCATATATTACCTTAGAAATGCGTTAGTGTATCCTGGATTTGTTTTTTCTGTTTAAAAAATAAACAGTGGAATGTCACTTCGAAACTGATACCTGACATCATTGGTCTGTTTAAAAATAATTAAAACATTTGTATAAATTATTAACAAAAATCTCCTTGTACCGATTTTAGGAGTGGTCCAAGCGATAATAACAACGAATATTTCAAGTAAATGTTGTTTACTTTAATGAAATGTTGACTACAAACAATTTCATAGCCGTTTATGGGTAAATTTTCATTGTTTTGAAAATCCCCTATTAACATTAAAAGCCAAATAAAAAAGTATACAGAGGTTCGGGACTTTAACCCAGAACCTCCTCAAGATCTAAATAGAGGCTCAACCTACAGACCTAGTTCTGATTCATGTAAACTCTACTGGTAAGTGGACAAGTGGCTTGGACAAGCTTGAAGGAAAATTGGTGAGTTAATCTGGCTGAAACTGATTTTAACAGGTTTACTACAGTAGCCACCGCGAACTACATAAGATAAAACATCCTCTACTCTATTGTATATATTGTAAATTAGTTATAATATGTTAAAAATTAATTTAAGTAAATGTTAATAATCTTACTAAACCACAAGTCATATCAGCGTAAATATTGTAAATGATAAAAGGCTTACCAGCCCATGGAGGGGCTGAGTCCTTCAAGGAGCTCCATCCAGGCCTGCTATGTGGTTGGCCGGAATAAAACCTCGCCTTATTGGTTGGGATGCGATTGGCCAGAATAAGACCTCAGCTCATTGGCTACATTGGACTGTATACACCCCTCCCCAGTTTTAGCCGATTATTAATTAAAACTACGGCTCACCTCTGGACCTAGGTACTTGGAGCTGCACTGATGTTTCAAGATTTGTCCTTCTTTTTTTTGAAAACCTCTGCATCTCTCATTCCTAACCTCGCTATGTTTTAGTCTGGCGTTGGCTGACCCCACACCTTCCTAGTGGGATTCTCTGCCTTCGTCTCACTAAATCTAGATATCTTCCTCGTGGACGACGGTCTCCTGGAGCCCAACAAACTTTACCTAGTAGCGTCTCCCCCAGTGATCCAGACTGCCTCTTTCCGGTTCACACTCGCCTTTGGGATCTGGACGGTTTTCGTCTACCCTCAGATACCGAGTGTGAGTTCGTGGTTATTCCAAGACCACACAAACTAGGTACAATACCTACCCTATACTTCTTCTCCTGAAAACAGTGCACTGTCGGGGCACGTACCTATCAGATATGGAGTCAGATAGCTCAGTAATAAGACCCGTCATGAAGCAATCGTCCAGGTCATAGCCTATTCAACCCTCAACCCGTCACTAGAGCTAAGGTAACTAGGCCCCCCTCATGACGACTCGAACACTACTAAATGAACTAAATGAATTTCACGAAATTGTTTCAAGGTTTAAACAGATTTGTTGTAGTTAAATGATCGAGGGGGGGGGGTATAAAACAATATAAATCGTAGAAAAACAAAGTAAATGATATACACCATCACGATCAGAATTTATAAATAACAAATGGTGATTTCATAAATAGCCACTTATTGATGAAACAAAAGATTTGTAGTTCACTGAACTTAATTTATCAAGAATATAAACTGTCATATTGTTATTCGTCAGGCGTTGGATTATTTAAAAATGATCCAATGAATGAATGCAATGTTTCTTAGCAACAGCTATTTTAATTTTTTAGATGTTCATATACGCGCCACCCCCCTTGCTTTTTTAATTTTAATACATTATACAGCGAGATCCGACACTATTGAGCGCGTGTATGCCATAGACAAAAAAAGTAACCGATGACTACAGGTTCGATGCACCCCTGGAAGGAGCAATATATTTCTACTCACAAGTGACTCACAATAACCAGAACTAAGGTATTAGGTTTACCTTGAACTGAGTATATTTCATTTGTGTTGCCCTGTTTTCTTCGTTAGCAAAGTTAACTGTCTTTTTTTAACAATACAAGTTTTACGTAGGCTATTTTTATTTTTAGATCATAATTTATTACAAATGTTTATGACCAACCTGGAAAGGATCACTAATATTTGTTCAAAACGAGAAGATATCCAAATATCTATATTTATAGTTTATGTATAAAATAAAATTTTTTTCTTAAATTCATAATCCTGCCTATGTATATATACGCATAACATGTTTATTTGAAAAAACTAAATTTTGTTTCAAATTATTGAATTCATTTATCCTTAAATTTATATTAAATTTTGACAAAATTGGTCCTCTTGATTTTTGTTAGGAATCCACCGAATCAATAATCAGGAAATGAATATGAAATATTTTTCAATACTTTCCTACCCAAAATGCTTGTACAGTATAATACATCACTCCTCCCAATCTAAAATACACAAATGAAATGAATAATTTTATTGCATAATGGTTCTAAGCATAGAATATTTTGCACTGAGCTTGATAAATGAGTAAACTACAAAACAGGTCCCTTCAGGAAAGCAGTTCTGAACTTTCGGAAAATCTTTTTAAAACACCAATGTAAGTTTTTATCTCCTCTTATACTGTTCAAAAACATAATTGGCTCACAGTGGTTGAAAGGTTTAAAAAATGTTTTCAAAGTACTGCAATAATTGTTTTGTCAATATAATAGTTAAATACAATATTTTACAAAATTAACCAGAAGTGTTTTGATCCGAAAGAAATAGTTGGTTATCGGCACCAACATGAGAATCAACAGCCCTAATGTAATGTGTGCTTACAAATAAAGATTTTATTCCGTGTAGTAGCCACAAAAATCGATGTCTGTCCATGGCCTCATGAACAATGTGAACTCCAGCCTTACATCATCAAGTACATCATTCATCAAGTACTCAGAATTGACAGAATAGGCTGCTTAAAGCTTTCGTATGAATGACTAAACAACTTGTGGTAATACAAAAGTAGGAAGTGTTATTTAATTATTAGTATAGGTAAGTAATATTACTGGTGAAAATTTTCCCTAATAATTATTATTATTTTTAAATCATAGGGCGATCTAAATCCTTTTGCAGGACCACTTTTGACTCATCCCTACAACCCTCCTCGATGATTGAAGTGAAATATTCCCCATGATCTTTTATAAGTATTGACTTACAGGGAGACCTGGTCAGTCTTCTTACCCCAGTACTCAGACACTCTCAGTGTACCCACTACATGTGGCTGCAGTGTGTGGGGGAGGGGTCTGCTTCCCCACCGCAGGGAAAGAGACAATTCGGTAGGTGAATTGGGTTGTGGTCTCTGGTGTGGGCATACTGCATGAATGCATAAAATATACTGCACAAACGATCAAGTGAATGCAATATTGAAAATTAGGTTTGAATGAGATATATTTTATAATGATATACATATTCTAATTTTCTTGGAATAAGATTGATAAATAAAAAAATATTTCTCTACAGTCATGTCTATGGTTTTGATTCCTTAAAAAAAGACCCAATGGATTAATTAGGTTGTTGTTTGTCAATTGTAGCGACCGCTAACTACACAACAGAAATCACCCTATACTCTATTGAATATATATTGTAAACAAATGTAAATAGCATGACCAAAATATAAATGATTGCAAATGTGTTTAACAATAAAAAATGCGGGGTGCCAATTAGTTATATGAGCTGGGACGCCAGCTGTCAGTAGCAGGTATATGGACCCAACCGCCAGGTGACCCTTCCAGGCTCTGTCAGGGAACAAAGGAAAGCCACATCATTGGCTACTACAATGGAGATGCTTATTGGCTGCGGGAAAGGCCAGCTGTGTATTTAAGCCGGCGATTTGGGTCCTGTATATCATTCTCCTGTAAACTACCAGCTCATGGCTACCCCTGCTTGAAACTCTGAAACTTGACTGCTTCTTTATGAAAAACCTCTAAATCTCTTTCTCTCCTTGCCTCGCTACGTTTTGGTCCGGCGTTGTCCGACCACACACCTTCCTAGTGGGAATCTCTACCTTCGTCTCGCTAAATCTAGCACCTCCTTGGGAGAGATCTCTCCCTAGTAGACAACGGTTGTCGTGGCCCTGCAAACTTACCAAGCAGTGTATTCCGCGGCAATTCAGTCTCCGGTTCACACTCGCCTTTGGGATCCGGACGGATTTCGCCTACTCTCAGATACCGAGTCTGAATTCGTGGTCATTCCAAGACCACACAAACTACCTACCTACCTACCCTATACCTCTTATCCTGAACATAGTGCACTGTCGGGGCACATACCTATCAAAAAATGGAGTCAGATAGTAAAGCTAGGGTAACCAGGCACCCCCCTCGTGACGACCCGATATCAATATTTAAGCAATTAACGTGATACTCAATAAAAAAAATTGGTTCATCAAATAAAGGTTCTCGGTCCAAAAGCTTATCTTTTTATTTATGCATCAATTGGAATGAAAGTATAATTATCAAAATAATTGGAAAAAATCTAGATGTATAAATATTCTAGTCCCTTTCTCATTACAAGCAATCAACAAGTTATTATCATTGCATGTTTTATTCTTACCGCTATCTTGACGGCAGTCTGAAAGTAAATCGGGATTGCCTCGATGTAAATGTATTGCATAACTGACCGCGCAGTCGGCCTTGAGCGATTCATTTTATCTTATCAAGGCAATTAGAACTCCCTCTCCGAGCCAGCTATTAGTTCAAGACGGAGCTGACATCACTTTGCGTGTGAGTCAGCAGAAGCTCAGTAGTTCACAATGGCCAGGAAGATGATAGACCTCGCGACCTTGTCACCGGGCGAAAGGGAAGAATTCAGGAACAGATACGATGCATATTTCTTCGATATGGACGGTAAAATTCTTATTATATTAAATAAAATTCGTAATAAGCAATGTAGATCCATGGAACAGGGAGCTAGCCGTATTTCCTTTCATATCAGGAGTGTTTGGTAAAAGGAGTACAAGTGAAAAATTTTTCCAAATCTGACGAATCAACGAGCAAGTCAACATAATTTTTTTTCTCCCAATCGGTGTTAATCTACACTCACAAATAATCTAGAATATGTCATTAGAGAATATAGAATAGATATATATAAGTATTTGTCTGGAAAAAATCAATAAAATGTATCAGCGTTTATGGCTTATATACAAAATTAATCATTACTCATAATGATTATAAAGCTGAGCCCACAAACCCTTTCATTCTTGAAATAGACTTTATATTTTCTTATTATGTTTAACTTAATACATCCAGATGCTTGACCGACACTTTCCTTATTTTTACTATTGTTTATTTAGCCGGTATGTTATCTCGTTTGTATTATTTTTAAGGTTTCTCTTCTCTTAAATATGGTATTTAACTGACTTTCATTTGTGTTTTTGTAATCGGTACAGTATAAAGTGTCATCTATGAATTTATTTACTGGAATGTTTTAGAAAAATGTATTATTTCTTTTTACTATTACTTAATTGAGGCTTACTCTTTTATTTACTTTTTCATGTGATAATTCTTTTTGTTGCTGGAATTGAATTTTTATATTCGTATTCGTTATTATTGATATAAAGTTTATAATATCATCTATCAAAAGCCTGATGAAACGTACACAACGTGTCAAAGAGTTACCCGCTGATAAAAATATGAATCATCTGCTCTCAATCCTTCTAGCCCAGGAACCGACAATTTTACGGAAATAGTTTGTTCTTCTCTTTCATTAATTTTTATTTATCCCATCCTGATTAATCCAGAAAAGTGATTTTTGCAGCTTATTTTAGACAACGTCAGGTGGGACCTTTAGATCTGAACTATTGTGTGGAGAATATTTCCTTTTCCTGTTCCAGTGGCAAGTGAGCTTCATGCTACTCATCAAAATATGGGCAATTCAAGTACCAGGGTTTCCTGGCCTCAAACAGGCAGGGATAGTCCCACCAATTTCCGTTAGGCCCCAGGACCTACGATGGTCTGAAGACACTCACTTCCCTCTCGGCCTGACACTGCCAGAGGAAAGGAACTCCTTTCGTGAAGTTGGTCCATCTGGATCAGTCGCAAAGTCACCTTTCACCTTACTCATTCCTGGATTTTTCTGTGGAGAGGAATCTAACTACTGACTATAACAAACCACTTTTTTTGTTCTTTTTCGCATCCCAAACAATCACGGCTAGCAGGTCTAGATGAAATGTCTGGACGTGGGTAACTAATGTTGTAGGAGCTGTACTAAACATATTTCCCTGAGTAAATTAATTTTATCAACCCTCTAAAATTTGAATTTAAAATAATAGAATAAAATATATAATTAAAATGTAATAAATATAATTATAACAATAAATTTTGTATTCATGAAATGTATGTAAATGTCTACAGAAGAATAAAAATAGTGTTTGAGCTGGGATTAGAACCCGGAAAATTAATAGTATTTCATAAAGCATGAGCAACGCCGGTTCCTAGTTCAAATCTCCACTGGATCATCAATTTTGTTCTTAAGCTAAAACTGTTTGAAACATATCCATTTCCGGCCAACACTAATAACTATTTTAATACTGAATAATTTACTTCTTCTACATATGCGACATCTGAAAAACCGATACAATCCTACTTCACGGAGTGTGGATCTGTTATGATTGAAGGATATGTGTGCCAAGCATTCAACGGGAAAACTGAAAAATTTTGATAACATGTTTAGATAACAAAATTATGATCAACAAACAATGTTGTTTATAATTATCAGATTCAGAATAGTGGTATGGATATCATTGTAAACCTTTTTCGTACTAAAATAAGGGTAAATGATTAGCTTAGTTTTCGAAATCATGGGTAGCCGGCTGCGCCAGTTCTATGAATCTCAATGTTTAACTAAGCTGTGGAGGAGATTAAACGATAAAGGTTATTGATTGATAGAGGTAGATGTGTTTACTTATAAATCTCAGCACAAAACTCATCACATTTCTCTCAATATTAAACTTATCTAGACATGCTACAAACCCAAAGCTATCCAAACAATTTGCTTAATCGCAAAGTTGATACTAGCTGTTCAAGTCTGAGAATAATCTCTGCGCGTTGTTATATTTCGTACTATAGAGAGATTATTTGTGCTGATTATTAGATTATTATCGCGTTCATAGAGCAGCAAAAATGTTTCTTCTGTCATTGGTTTAGGTAAAAATATTCAGATACCCACTACAGCTCAGTAAAAGCCTTAATGGACATAATCATTATTTACTCACTTTCAACGGTTAAATCATTTGTTGATAATGTCCTAGTACTATGTTGGTGAAAAATAGTTAAAAAAAATATTATCTTAGGAGATTTTAACATCCAATCATTAAGGATAGTGGTTAATAAAATCCGGTTATTACATAGTCGAATATTTTTTTAGTAAACTAAATAAAACATTAGCTAATATTTTATAGTTATTTATTTTGTACTTGTATATATATAAGTTAATCGATGGCGGTTAAGATAGATAAAAAAATAATAAGGAATGCTCCGACACAATCTGACTCCAGTAAAATACTGCTTTATTGTTGATGATAATCCTACATGTATAGGATCATGGGTTGTTTACCAAAATGTTTTTAACTTTTTTTTTTTTTACGACGTAAGTGACCAACTTAAACAAAAAATAAAATCACCCATATATACTATAAGAACAACCTTAAATATATTATTATGACTATATTACAGTTGTCTCCTTCTAGCCCGATATGTCAAATATGTTAATTATGCAATATCTTCCAGGTACTCTCGTACGAGCTTAGAATCATCTCTCCATCTTTTGCAAGATTACTAAGGTTTCTTCTTGCATATTAATATAATTCAGCTATCAGGTGGTAATTGGTGAGGTTACCTTATCAGTACTCGTAATTATTCAGAATCTAATGAGGCCAACGAGTATGTTTTTCAAATGTCCTCGGGTTTTATCAAACAACATGAATTTTCATGTACAGGAATTGGCCAGTATCCATCGCCACCCCAATGATTATACATTTCTTGGAAATTAAAACAATAACTTTTTGTAGCAGATTGAATAGAACAGTGAAATTAAGAATACCATACTGTGGTTGAAATAGAGGTTTCCTGTGGTTATGGCAAAAAAAAAAAATTACAAAAATCGTTATTTTATTTTTTATTTTTTTTTTTTCTAAGCTCTCTAGTTAGAATTTTAGGATGAGGGATACATATAAAATATTTAGAGTGATCGGGTCCTTGTACTAGGAGTGCCTGCTTGAAGGTGGAATGAGAGGAGTAAGGAGTATGGGAATCCTCGGTGGAGGTTGATTGTTACGGTTCCAGTGGTGAGAGTCCACTGGTGGCTGGGCCTAGAGTCTTCTCTAGGCATGTAGTCGTAGTTAGTCTAATATCAGTGAGGGTGCCCTTTAGAGGCATGTTGTTGGTGGGCCAAGCGCCGTGATGTCAACCATTTCTTCTGCTTTACTCGATCTTGTGAGTTGCCATCGTGCCGGTAGCGGTGGTGGTGTCATGTCTCGGAAGAGAGGGTTTAGACCGTGCTTCATCGATTCGAAGAACTTGATGTGACGTCGTCTGATGGCTTCGGTGATGCTTCGGGGAGCTCGAACTTTTCGTGCATGTCGGAAGCCTTCATTTCATGAAAAGGGGTATGCCACAGTGCCGTTCGCAGGATGTTGTTCTGGAAGCTCTGGAGGCGAGTTATGGTGCTGGCATGTAGGAATCTAAAGAGTGGTGTCCCAAACAGTAGGCCTCAGAACGCTCTTGTATATGAGGAGTTTCAGTCGAAGGGATATGGCCTGGCTGGTGATGAGATGCTGGAGAGAGTAGTAAGTTCTGCGGACTCGTTTTAATTTATTTTGCAAGTGTGTGCCGAACGTCATGTGCCTGCCTAGGTTGATACTACTAATTACAAAACTTGAATTTGAGCTTATTTTTTTATGAATGGATCCATAATAAGAAACAATATTGTTAACACCCACCCACAACTTATCCGCCCATCTGTCTCAACACACCATGGTACTCAATAAACATTGAACTGCTTTTCTTTTTTTCTCTCAGGTCAATCGATAATCTTCCTGTAATTCAACCAACGTTACTTTCTGCTGTTGGTTCTTCAATAGTATGGCAACCGCCAAATCGGGAGCTTGTCGGCTGCGTTCTTCCCGACGGCTCGGCATAAGACTACCCTTTTTAGCTCATCCCCACTCCTAGGAGTATTAGGGAAATGTCCCTTACCATATGTGAGGGTTCATGATAGATATTCTCAAATATCATGAATGTTACAATATATATATATATATATCCATAGCTTAACAGTGGAGTCAATTTTTAAGGATTGTTGAGAGGGGAAGTGAAGCCAGGCGTTCATTCAAGAGTTTGGATGCCCTTATTGTTCACAATGAGCTGACATCTTTGTGTCATTAGCACAGTTATTATTTATACAGTATTTTTTATAGAAATAAAGGAGTTTGGCACATACTTAAAGCCATTATTTCCCTAAAACGCCCCAAAAAAATAGTTCACCTAAGAAATAATGGCAACAATACTTTTTCATCGCCAATGTAAATTTATCTAATAACAATTAATTGTATAAATGTTGATTTGACTCCGAACTATTTGTCAATTCTTATTGTTTAAGGGTGCCTAGTGGAATTAGAAGGAGGTGTAATTAAAGGAGCTTCAGAAGCAATTGATGTAATCAAAAAGAACGGAAAAGCTCTCACTGTTATAACAGACAACTGTCTTAATACACTAGAAAGCATATCTACGAGGGTGCACGATCTGTTTCCTGCGATCGAAAAGGTAACAAATCCTAATAAATTTTATATTTTGACCGTCAGTGATTATAAAAAATAACTAAACTCTAGAAGAGCTATTTACTGAGGATAGTCTGAATTCACTACTTATCTATTTAAGTCCCAAAGCTTAGAGCAAACCAACAAGTCCCACTCACTACATGGAAATGATTTATTAGGCTATAAGGAAGTTCATCAGTTCCTTTGATATTTAATAATTTAACAGCATATCGAATAGTAAAAATCACATTAAAAATAAATTATATGTATTTTTGCCACTAAAAACTAGCTAAGCAATACGTAATTCTACCATTAGGTTCCATAAAGGACCCAAGTTTCACTCAATATTTCCTTTTTTAATGACTAAAATTACGGTTTAAATCTTTTGACTTTGCAGGGGTTGGCTTTTGTGGTGCATGTTTTAGTCTGGTTGATCCGGTTACTGGTTACTCCGGTTTAGTTGGTTACACCGGAACAATTATGATGTTGTTTATTTTAAATGAAAATCTCCTAGTCACGCCCTGTGATTTGATTAGTTCGAACTCCCCCGTAGCTGAAACGTGATTCCAATTTTTCATCGCCTAAGCTGATTAATCATACAGCAATCATACAAAAATCAAAATTTAACAACTCACACATAAAAATATGTTTGCCGGTTTTGGCAATTGATCAGATCTGTATCCAGAAATGCATTAGAGAAATATTAAACTGTCTATATAAATAAATGAACTTATGAAGCGTTAATTATTGATATTTACAATTTTTTTTTATAGGAAAACGTCTTCAATACAACATATTTTTTAGGGCAATATTTAAAGAGCATTGGCTTTAATGAAAAAATTTACGTTATAGGAGTTGATGGAATAGTCAGCGATCTGAAGAAATTTGGTTACGAGGTCGTTCATGATGCTGAGGTAAATATAAAAAATCGTATAATTTATGCAGTTTAAAATAAATGAATACTGCAACTTTAGTGGTAATTTTGTTTGAGTTGAAGTATTGAAATTTATTACGTACTTGTTTTGTTTGTTAAGTTATAAAGTATGCCTCATTTTTCATGGAAATTTATTAAAATTTTGTACTGTTTTGCAGGGAACAAACGTCAAATGGGGTGAAGTACTGAGATGTATTGAAGAAAGAGAAAAGGGTGTAGGAGCAGTAGTGGTGGCCGCAGACTATAATTTCAATTACATCAAGTTGGCAAAAGCAGTTAACTATTTGGCCTCGGATCCTGAGGTGCTCCTCTGCCAAACGGACTACTTGTTGGTCGCTATGGAAAAACCAAAGCTACCAGGTACGCTGTTCCATAATTATGAATTGCCTTTAGATCATTAAATTACTGCCCAAACCACTAGTGCCTTTTGAAATGCGAATTGCGAAACGATGAACAAGAAACTGAAACTGTTCCAATCCCCATAACTAGCGCTCAACAGCCATACCTGCACTAACCAACTCTCTCCAGGAGGGCATTTCAAGACTTTATGATATTTATGGTCGGTTTTGAACTCGTCTCATTCCTTGCCATTTATGCTCATTATTTTCTTTTTCAAATTCTTCTGTATCTTACTTCGCTCGGCTATCCTCAGCAGAATATGATTATTAATTATGTGTGGGGCATGTGATACTCAAAATTGCCGTGAAGAATCTTTTAAGGGCTGCCACTTCTCGTTTTCTTTCTTGCGTGAAAAGCTAAGTTCAGGAGTAACGTGGCAGATGTAAAGTCTCAGGAGACAACTAATAAGGATGATGCGGGTGGGGGGGGGGGGAGGTATACTCAAGAATATTTTTAAAAATGAATTTAAGAGGTTTCCACGGTGTTCAATAAAGTTAGGAAAAAAAACTTCATGCAAACTTCTGAAAATCTACCTTCAGCATAAACCAGTAGTCAGAGAAAGATGGGCACTTGTGTGGGTCGGATGAATTTTGAGAGTGAAAATTGATCTTAAAAGGTAGTGTTGAGTTTCATGAACTGAACTGAAGTTATGAAATGTTAATATTAATTATAGATTATGTAAGTTACGTACATTTTGAAGGCATGATAAGGATTCAGTCAGGAAACTCAACAAAGGAAAATAATTTGTACTGACATCAATAAAGGAACATCAAACGACCTCGCTTCTAAAGGAACTCTCAATTAACAATAATTAAGGTACCAGATAGTTAAAAAATTTACTGATCACTATTATTTAAATGTTGAATGAATTCTTTCAGAATTGCAATATTAACTAAGGAAAGCGAGCTCATTTTAATTCATTTTCATTTCTTAGACAAATTAATTTCTTTTATGTTAAAAATTAAATTTTCAATACGTTGTGTATAATAAATTTTATACTAAATTTATTTTGATTATGTTTACCATATCTAATTTCTCTTGGTATTCACTTACTATCGAAAACGACCTAGTATCTGGTTGGACCATAGTACTTATTGACGCTCTACATACTTAATATAGATTTTTTCCCATGATCCTTTACAGACTAAATAGTGAAGGTTGGTTTCACAAATTTTCTCAGATGAGAAGCAAAACTTATTCGATTAAATATAACAGATTTGCAAATGCTAGTCCCGAGATTTTACATACATATTAGTGTCTATTTGTTTTTATTATCACATTTTTATTTATAATAAATCGGTTGTGTTGACAGTTAACTTCATTTCAAACGCTTATATTTTCCCCTTCGGTTTTATCTATGATTTCATATTTAAGGGTTGCTTTGAAACCGATTTGCAATAGTGCATCACGAGGGCATCGATACGTACACAAATTGAATATCTTACTGTTCATAATGATAAACTAAGTGTGCATCATGCTTTGTGCTTATGCATAAGAGTTTTAAAACAATCTCCCCTGTTAATTAGTTGACTTCACGTGGTAATTTAGTGTTTAGTTTCCCCCTCAAATTTCTATTAGTGGAATCTGGCACCCGTCATCGGACCAAAGCTGACAGTACCACCTGGAAAGATAACGCGATGAGTGATTAAAACTATTCTTATCTGTGAAATGTCAATAGAATGTCTGATCGTATATTTGCGACAATAAATTTCTCCAATAAAATATCGCAATTTCATTTATTTTATGGCATTTGAATTGATTTTTAGGAGTAGGGTCCTTAATATTACCAATTAAGGCCGCTTCTGGACGAAAGGAAACGATTTGTACCGGAAAGGGTGGTGAATGTTCTATAAAGTACATCAAATCCTTGAAGTACAAGATGGAAAGATCCTTATTTGTTGGCGATGGGTAAGTACCTGTGTTTATTTTATTAAAGAAATTAGGAATTTTACACACGACCGTAATAATCTTTTGCTTGAAAAATTCTTCATTAGTTCCTTATTTAAATTTAAAGGATTTAGAATTTAAACCAAACTATATTTAGAGTAGAGTCTTAAATTAGAGTAGGTACGTCTTAAATACTATTATTTGACTATAAAATTCATTTCAATGACTCAAGAAATTAACTAAGTATTGGTTATAATAAAAAAAATGTATGCCAACTGTAAGACCTTTTTCTGTCACCACAAAGATTGTAATTTTGTTTTTTATTTATGTTCAGATAACTATATTTAATGAGGGGTTTACTAAATGTTTCTTAAATACTAATTAAATTACTTAATAAGGCTGAAATGTCGAAGAAAGAAAGGTAATTGGATAACGGAATAATAAAGTATTTTTTACGTTTATTTCATGAATTTACTATAAACTGTTTTGTTTTCTCTGATCCTGAAGTTCGGACTAATCAAAGGAGTACAGGGTATTAAATAGTGCCGATAACGAATAAATTAAAAGCATAAGTGGATGAGACAAGATTTCGATTCATATTTAAGATAAATAAATTACATTTGGTGTCACCAATTCAACTTCTTAAATAATAAATCTTACATAGTACAGTTTTTATTTTTCCACCACATTTTTGGCAGCTATAGGTATTTGCATCGACTGTGCCTTGAAACATTGAAAATAACAATAAATAAAAGCTATTTTAAATATCAAAACTGATAAATTGTACTAATTCTCAAATCTTAAACAATGAACAAGCCAATTCTACCAACATATACAGGTAGGGTTATGCATTACGAATGCATCACATGATGCAACACCATCAATCGTGTGATTAGCCATGAGATTAATGTATTATGTTGTTTTTGTGTAGTTTTTAATAATTTCTGTAAATATTATTTAATTAAAATAAACGTTTTAACTACTTGTAGTAAATAAAGTCCATAGGATCCACCTAGAAAAAACCAAATGAAAAATATAACGAGAAAAAAGAACAACAATACAATATATTAATGTCTGTAAGTTAATCTCCGGCGGTAAAGATTAGATAAAAAGAGAAAGAGGGAAACGAACTGACACACTTGAACTCAAGAGAAAGACTAACTTTTAGTATTCCGACAATTCTACACATATAGGATCATGGGTTGATTACACCCCATGATTGCATTAGTTTACAATACAGAGCTACCTCTGACTTTAACTCCCCCCTGCCAGTTTCAAACCATCCGTCGGGAACTTAAAAAAAAATCATGCTGATAACATAAAACTTATAACTAGAATGACTCACAACTCAATAAACTTAATGATTTCGTACTCACAGGAAACAATTAAGCAAAACCATACAGGCCTACGAAACTAGTATAATAATAAATAAACATAGAGAAAGACCGAAGTCTGGTCCGAACTGAGATGTGTGCAGTGGCGAGGATACTACAGGTAGATTGCTAATCGGAAGGCTCCCCGCTGGAAGCTTTAACTGCTCTATATGAACGCTTCCTGGGTCCGTGGACACTTTTTACGGTCACTAGATTGTGCTCGCGAATCGCGATCACCCTGAAGTGACCCTCGTACCGGGACTACTCTTTACTCAGATTGGATGCAATCTTCCGGTAAACTGTGGCCCCTATAGTGACACGCCCAGCGATCGGTTGGACACGCACAGTCTCCCTCGTTACCCTCCTATTCTTTGCCGCTGTAATACGCTCGTAAACCTTCCCCCACAGTTTCCCTAACACCACACGGTTGTTTACGGGCTTTGCGGACATCTCGTCACCTGTCACCGTCCCACTGGCGTCTTTACGACGGCCGCGAAGGCCAAAAAGGATTTCGAAGGGTGAGAACCCTGTGACCGTGTGGATCGAGTGATTGTATGCCATTACTGCTATGGGCATAGCCGCTTCCGGCCCCAACTCTTTATCAGCATGGAAGACCCGGAGATGGTCCCCCGAGGTGCTGTGGAGACGCTCGATTCCCCCTCTGCTCTTTGGATGCCCTGGGGTATTGACATGGCACACTACATCCAGTGCTTTCATTTCCTTTCTCACGTCGGCGTTATCAAGTACTCTCCCACCATCTGAAACGATCCGATCAGGGACTCCGTAGAACTGGAACCAACTTCTCAGCGCTCCTAACGCCACCTCAGAAGACTTTTCCTTGACGGGGTATGCCATGGCCGCTTTACTAAACAGGTCAACCACGGTGACCCATTTGTGTCCCTTCCAGTTGAAAATAACGACTTGAAGATCGCTCAGTGGTGTTTGCGCCGAGAGGGTCACTTCCTGTAACCCTCTCGGTGGATGTCGATCGTATTTAGTACAGTGGCGAACCTCGCACGCCCGTAGCACATCCTGGGTTGTCTTCCTCATCCCCCACCTGAAGTACATACGCTTCAACGCCTGAGCCGTCTCATGTTCCCCCCTGTGATTTGTATTCCCTTGGTGGTACGCCAGCGTTATCTCCCTCTGTGCTCCCTCGTCCGTGATTGTTTCCACTTACTACCATCCGGGTACCCCGCACAAACGCTCTATCCACCCCGATCAGTTCCGTCCGCACTCAGCCACTTGCGCCCATATTGTCGCGGTTCCCACGTACAAATAGTGGGTCATCCCTGGTTTGAAAGCGTGTTCTAGACACGGCAAATTTCCTCAAACAAACATATGGTAATAGTTGTGGATCGTCCATAGCCCCCATGTGCGATCTTCATCAGACTCGAGGTCTTCGTCTACCAAACTATCTGGTGGCGCTTGTGATTGATCATTTCCTTACGCTCTTTCATATCCGTAGGCATGTCGTCTATCGAACTCCATCCTCCTGCCGACTATTCCTCATCTGCAGACATTAGTTCCCGATGATCACCTTCCCTCTCTGGCGTCCAGTCCTGAACTGCCGGATAACCCACGATTATTCCCCGTTGTAGAGCTCGATTGCGTTGACTTTCATCGCCCGGGATAGCTGGTCTGCCACGTCATTCTATTTGCCGGGTTTATACACCACCTCCAAGTTGTATTGGCTGAGGAATCCCTTCTGCCAAGTGACTCTCGCCGACGACTCCTTCAGTTTGCCAACCCACTGTAACGGTCTGTGGTCCATATGCACCCGGAACCTTCTCCCGAACACCTACGGCCGGAAGTGATCAATCGCCCAGACTATCCCAAGTAACTCGCGTTTCAGCGCGCTATACCGACTTTCCTCCTCTGTGAGGCGCCTACTAGCGTATGATACGGGACGGTCCCCTGTGTCTCCATCTGTGACAGAACTGCTCCCAAGGCATATTCACTAGCATCCAATGCACTTGCAAATGTTCGTCTCTATGGCAGGGGTGATGATTACCTTTTTCTCCTTTTTGAGGAGGTTGTTAAGAGGTACCTGGTATGCTGCCATTTCCGAGATGAATTGCCTGTAGTAGTTCAGCGTTCCCATCAACCGCCGTATCCCTTTTACGTCAGACGGAACCGCCATCGTCTGGATTGCTGCCACCTTCCCGGCATCTGGTCGTGCTCCTTCTTTGGATATCGTGTGCTCCAAAAAACTGATGACCTTTTTACTTAGATGGGACTTTTCCTCTGATAATTTCAGGCCAAATTGTCACACCCAATCAAAAACCGTCTTCAAGTGATCCACATGCTGGGCCTCAGTCACGCTGAATACTGTGAGCTCATCCATGTTTATCTGGAAAACGGACTTGTCCACTCCCCATAGCAACTCATCTATGAACCTTTGGAATGTGATGGATGCATTTTTCAATCCAAATGGCATCCTGGTGAACTCGTAGTGACCTCTCTCAAAGTGAAGGCTGTCTTATGTTGGTCCCTAGGCCGCCAGGCTGAAGATCCTGGCCCCGCTCAGCCTATCCAGAATGTCATCGAAAATTGGGAATTGAGTTCTTCTCGTCCACCGTATTCTCTTTGAGTCTCCTGTAATCCACTACTACCCTATACTTATCTGGGCCCCCACCTTCCACGATATTTTTCTAAACACCCCATAAGAGGCTATTATAGTGACGTGCTGTCTTCGATGATCCCCTGTTTCTTTAAGTTGTCCAGCTATACGACACTCTTCTCCAGCTCGTTTCTTCCTCACCGCCTGTGATCTTGTCATCTCTAGCACTGGTTTCCACAATTTCTTGGGTACATTCTAAGTATGTGCGTTCTTTTGGAAGCCCCTCTCTTCTTCCGGTTTTCTTCACTAGCTGCACCTTTAGTATAGTCGACAGAAACGCCATCCTGGCTTCCACCTCTGCCCCTCACACCGTTTCCCGCATTTTCTCAGTGATACTTGTATATATAAGTATCAGTTTTTCCGGCTAGCAGTTTTCCGACGTACTGCCCGTTTGTCTGCTGATGTTTCTTGGTCTCGCGGAACATTTTTAAAATATCTTCCTTAGGGGACCATCTTGCCCCTCTAAACGCTTTTTTAACCGTTCCTTTACTATGTCCCAGGAGGTCTCCTCATCGGCCTGGATCATATTCAGGATACTCCTTTTTATCCTGCAAACGAGCTACTCTCAACGCTTCGGCGTCTCCTTGTGTTAATAAGTCATCAGTCCTTTTTGACTCTATCCGTGTCATCAGCCGGTCACTTCCCTTAAGGAAGTGATTCAGCTCCCCGGTCTCTTCCACGAACCTCTTCAGGTCTGAAATGACCTTTCTCATGTCTCGAGCCGTTATCACTTGTATCTTCATCCAAGCCGAAGTAGTCGCATGGGCCGCTGCCATGGTTGTTTGCGGTATGTCTGCTGCTGCGTTCAACACCACGGGTCGCAGTACTCCCTCAGACATTATACTATTGAACTTACATAAGCCAATTATATATTAACTTATCGTTCGCTTAGAACGAGGAAGAAAAAAAAACAAAAAAGAACAGTTGCTTTCTACACCACCGTACGAGAATCCCGGGGTTCGGCACCAGTTAATATCCGGTGGTAATGATTTCATAAAAAGAGAAAGGGGAAACGAACTGACACATTTGAACTCAAGAGAAATACTAACTTTTGTTATTCCGACAATCCTACAAATATAGGATCATGGGCTGTTTACAGGACTGTTTACTTATGGACTGTTTACACCCTATGATCGTATTTATTTACAATACAGTCATACTCCTGACTTTAACTTGTACAGTAAGATATTAGATTACAAACACTAATGTTAACACAAAAGAAAACAAGAAAAATAGATACAAAGTGGTAGCCAACATTTATCTATATATAGTAAACAATCAAATAAAAATAATTAACACAAAAATAAAAGTCAGGAAATATAAAATAATGAATAAAACTAACGGGATGGCGAGAAGTTGTTGGAATAAAAGAGCCTTGAAGGTTTTTTGGGATGAACCATGGCGGATATTAGGAGGTAGAGGCCAGTGAAGAAGGACCGATCGTTAAAGTTTCGTGAGCTGGAGTGTAAAGATTAAAGAGACGGGATCTAGTGTTCCGGGAGTGGACTAAGGTGTTGAACTGTAAAATGGCGTAAATCAAAGAAGGGGGATGCGATCTGATGGTTTGATCAAAAGAATGACCCGAGGAAATATTGTGCACAGAGGGAGGGGAAGAGCCAATCTAACTCGGCGTTGAGGTGAGAGTCATATACATGGAAGAGCCGTGGAATCCCAAAGACAAATCTAACAACGGAATTCATTATTCCCTTTAACTTGCCTTCGAGTGCCACTATCGAGAGACCATCATACACCACACAGCCATAGTCAAGGTGAGGTAAACAAGTAGATGACGTGTAAACTGGGGGAAATTTGAAAGATAGGTTCTAAGAGAGGGTTTGACCAATGGTTATCCCTAGGTTTCTGATGGTAGAGAAAATATGTACGAGAAGCTCATGAAAGGTCAAAGCGGAAATATTGGCAAAGGATCTGAGGAGGGAACTGGAGCCTATGACAGTTACCTTGGGTTTTCTCTGCATTTTACATCAGTTTATTTAGGTTTCCGATCTAGGTCACCCTGAATCTGGGCAAACGCAGCTAAAGACTTAGAGGGTGAAGGATAAATAGATTTGGGAGTCATCAGCATAAAGATGATGGGGTATACTGATGAATAGAGTTAGGAAGTAGGGGAGTTATGTAACAGCTGTAAAGAAAGGGGTAAAAGCTCGATTCCTGGGCTACATCAAAGGAGAGAGTGAGGGAAGCATTAATATAGGTAGATTAGGGATAGTTACTGCTTGTGGATGATTGCAAAGAAATGAATAGAACCATTGAATAGAGTATCACTGAAGATCAATGATTTTAACTTTAGAAGTTGTGTGTTTTAAGGGAAGATGGATTGTATGGTGTATGGTATCAAATACTCTGGAGAAATCTATAAGAATCAGGACTGTCAGTGTTGGTTGATCAATATCAGCATAAAGGTCACTAATGAAGTTAGCTAGTGCGGATGGGAGTAACCAGATTGGAAAGGGTCTAGAAGCTTAGACTGTTCAAGAAAATCGGAGATTCGGTCTATGTACTAGTTTTACAAGAGGTTTGTAGAGAGTAGAAAGGATGGAGATTGGGCATTAGTCGTTTGGTGACTTAGGGTTAGGATTTTTTTTGTGGTTTGGACTACATAGGATGTATCCTATACACAGGACAATGGATAGAATTTATCAGTATAACATGAATGTCATATCAAATAGACTACAAAAGCTTAAATTAAATAAAAATTTGATTGTTTTATTATATTAAATCAAATATGTTGAATGTTTCCCTCATTTATATCGAATGCAGACACTTAATTTGTGTGAATTTAATATACTATGGATTGAAAATGTATTTATAATCACAAAACATTTCTTTTAATCACTTTGCTTTCTTCAGATTATCAAATGATGTATTTTACGGAAACCTGTGTGGAATGGATACATTGTTGGTTCTTTCTGGAGCAGCTACCATGAAACACGTTGAGAAAGCAAAAAGTGAAAATAAGGATACTTTAATACCCACCTACTACACGAATTCTGTTGCAGATTTACTCGATTTATTTAAAAAATAACATCACTTAATATTAACAAAGAGTTTAACAACCTTATATAATCCAGAAGGAACACTGCTTCCCATAGCAGTATTAAATGACTCAACCGAGCCTAACCAACCATGTCTCACAAAATGTTTTTATCATACAAAAAATAATGTTTAATTTGTTTTGTTGTTTTATTTGAAATAAAAAAGTACTGAAAATTTTATGATCATAATGAAATCTAAACATTTAAAAAAAAAAAATTAATCTAGACTAATTACTCACAAAATATCATTAATAGATGTTTATACATATATGTAAGTACAACTGACGTCTTATCACTTGACGGATATTTGAAATTTGGATATAACAATGTTTGATTTGAATCCCTACTCATTCATGAAAGGAAAATGCTAGTTTTTATATTACCTAGTAATCTATTATTTACTAAATATATATATATAAGGCACCTATCAATTCAAAATAATTTTCCACAACCTATTTTTTATAAGTTTGGGAGCTATGGAAAAAAAAATATCTGTATTAGAAACTCGCAATTTGCTTATACAACATTCTTAATTGTGATGTAAGGATTCATTAGTTTTTAAATTACCTAGAAATTTATTAGCAATTAAAGAAAAATGGGTATTTAATCATGATGGAGCAATAGAGGAGTTCACCAAAAATAATTGTATGCTGGGAAATACGGCAGACCTTAGGGATAGCGTATTTATGATATAATGCAATTTGTCTCTTGTTATTATCCTACTACGCTCACATAATCGGTCGATTTAGATTGTAGAAAAAGCATAAGAAGAATACATATAGAAAAATAAGTGAATAACTTTCTATAATAATCATGCCAAATTTGTATAAGTACAGTGATCTGAGAAAAGATGGAAAGAAAGGGTTCATTGATTAGCTGAATGTGAAACTAAATGAGGTGTACTGAAAAGTAAGGTGATGGTAAAATCTCGATTTAAAGATTGTGGTGAAGTTCCACCGTTAAAGGATTAGAAAAGCATGACCAAATGAGGCCGATCTAGGAATTCCGGGAAGAGAAATACAGGTTGGATGGGTGAGAAAAGGTATCTGGTGTTAATTAGAGAGAATAAAAGAAAAGTGCTATTTAATCATGGTGGAGGTTGATAGAGGAGAGAATCAAAAATAATTATATGCTGGGAAATACGGTAGACCTTAGGGATACCGAGTATAAATCTTATGAAACGATTCATCAGCTGTTTTATTTGAGCCTCGAAACTCTAAGAGGGGCCATTATACTGCAGATAAACTCAGTCAAAATGAGGAAAGACTAGAGAGGAGACGAGGAATCGGTGCCTTTAGTATAAAAACAGACGTAAAGGAAGGATTTAGCAGTTTGAGAGCGGTCACAGATCAAGATCGGACATGCGATCTTTTCAAGATGTAAATTGATAGTATATATAATCAAATATAACTGTTTTACAAAGAAGCTTTGTAATAAGCTTTATCGGGAAAGATCAGTAATTCAAACTAACCTAAGGTATTGTTGGAAAAGGTAAGTTCTGAACGGTAAATTCTGAGTCTCGAGACAAAAGGGTACTCCAATAATTGCTCTTTCTCCCACATGATTGTCATGACAATTATATTGTAATATGCAGACATTGCACTCATCGATTGTACACTTTTTAGTTATGAATTAAGAAACTAATGCTAAATAAGTCGTTATGGTTCACATACACGAACTTAAAACACTAAATATACATAAGCAATTCTTTTAACGTAATATGCTAATAATATAGCAAAACTATGTAACTATGTATTTATTTTTACTAGAGTATGAGG
Organism: Acanthosoma haemorrhoidale; assembly: GCA_930367205.1. Lineage (NCBI taxonomy): Eukaryota > Metazoa > Arthropoda > Insecta > Hemiptera > Acanthosomatidae > Acanthosoma > Acanthosoma haemorrhoidale. The sequence goes on along the minus strand of OV884015.1, from coordinate 78,485,816 downwards.
TTTATTAAAGTGAGTGGTCTAAAAAATTCACGGCTTTACTGCAATAATAAAAACGATTCTGTAAGATAATAACTATAGACTATAGTAACTAAACTATTTCATTCCTGAAACTTGTTTAATACGTTTTTTCAAATAAAATGTAACAAAGGTGCGATTAGCCCGTAAAGCCTTTTTACTATACTATGAAATTCACTGTGGGTCATTCAAGTTCATGTGTGAGACTAAGAGAAGAAAAGAAAATTTCGTGTAACATATTTTTCTCCTCTGAATATTCCGTGTACATTTTTTATGTGATGACTCCACCAGTTACATTTTTTAACGGTGGAAGTAGAAATTTCACATTGTTACGGGAAAATAAGTATGACTCCAGATGCTCGTGAGCATACCCGTGTCTCCCATGGGAAAAGTTTCAAATATGAATGAAATGAAAATAAAAACCCCCCATTATTTTGGGACATTGTCCCCTACGATTAACAAGAAGGAACCTCAAGGAAATCATCAGTAGTATATTTTTGTTTATTTTTAAATAATATTAAAGTAGATAAATCAAATCAAGATTTGTTTATTGGATTGTCAATATCGATAGGTGAATAAACCTTTGAACAGTTTATGACAAGTAAAGACCCCTAGCCCCCGCTATTGACAGTCACCACGATGGAACTAATGTGTGGAGGGGGAATTATTAACTAATCGTAAACTTTCCCGAGATCACCACCATGTGGTCTCAAAAAGTGACATCACTGGTTTAGACAAAAAATTTTAGAATAAGCCGACAAATAGGTTGTTAGAAACAAAAACAACTAGAACATATTGTTAGAGAAACGTAGGGCTACATTTCTTATTAGAAGCATCCGCTTTTCTTTTTATTTTCCTTTATTCCTTGTTCACTTTCCTATGAGTGAGTGCAGCCGGTGGGTGCCTTGGACCACGAAGAATGGCAGTACACAGGTGAACGTTTATAGAAAAAATATGATGAACAAAACCATACAATGCACAACCCCAACAAACCACAGCAATTCAAGATCACCTAAGATTATAAATTTTTATGTTGTATCATTTCGTTTTAGAAGCTTAATTTTGGTTTGTTAATTCTCTTTTTAAGCTTTGTAGATATAAAATGTTAATATCAAACCCATGACTCTCATTCAATTTATTTAAAGAGTAGATAACATAGAATTCATAACTAAACCTACAGTATTCTTCTTAATTATACAGTCATTTTACCAGTTCCTTTAAGTTTATTTATAAGTATATAGTTAAAGGACCTCAACTAATCCTAAACACCATAACAACATGTCTGTCCTGTATATAGGCTCTCGGCGTGTCACCAAGCCCTTGTGCAATTCTTATTCTTATTCCTAGCGTACTTTCTTTTTGTTTTTGTTATCAGTTATTAGTTATTAGACTCTTCCATGTGCAGACCAGTCTTAGTGTTAAACCTTGTGTAGACTTCTCAATAAATTGCTTTTTAAAAACAGATAGTCGGTGAAAGATTATTTAACTATATATTTAAATATCTAACAAACTTACAACATGCAAGGTTAGAAGAGCATGTAAGCCCACCAAACGCAGACGCCAATTCTCCTTCAGACCAAATAATAAGAAACTATTATGTTCTTTTTAATTATATTAAGATAAAATGAATAATTATATGTTCATAGAAAAGTCTCATATGGTTCAGAATAGCTATCGCAATGTCTATACACCCACTAATATCTAGTGGGTATTACATAACATGTGTCAGTGACCACACCCACTAAGATGGATCCGGTGCTCTACTTTGGAAGCCGCCACAGTCTGTCAGCAGGTATAATACCTTGGTTAATGGATAATCAGGTGTCATTATTTATGGAAATACTACCATCTCCATATCCATCTCCTAATACATCTTCTTTGATCCGTTAGACTTGAGTGCAGAACAACCTCGTTTTTGCTGATGTATTCAAGAAATATTTTTAGTAGCTCAGTACATCTTTCTTGTCATGATTGTGGAGTCCCTGCTTGATAGCCGGCTAATGAGTAATCAAGGAGGTAGTGAGAAGTTGGAATAGGAAATGAAATTCGGAAACGGTTAATGTCATCCATCAACTCATTAGCTAAGGCCACCAGTCATTTTTGTCACATGTATGGCAATTTGGTTACTCATTGTTGTCAACACGAAATTATAGGAGGTCTATGTTGTTAGTTAAAGTAACAGTGTATTATGAAATAGCAAGAAACGTTCTGCTGTGAAACAAACTGGGGGCAAGGTGCCAATTTTTTTAACCACCCAAGTACCACTGGAGGTCTTGTGAAAATCCAAGTACCAGGGGGGTCCAGACGGGACCCCAACATTTTTTCTCCAATGTGGCTATGCAGAAGTACCTAGGAAGTTGAAGATGAGCGATATTACAAGGTATTCGATGGGGAATACGAATCCAACCTCACAATGTCAATCATCCAGATTAAAACCTATATAATTGCTATCGGGCTCGGGTTTATATCTGAGTATCCCCACAGTGTGGAGGAGATGCCCGCCGCGGGCTAGGGTCACTACAACATCTTAGCCACCGTCCGGTGAGCACCCAGAAAGAGATAAGGCGAGCGGACCTGTGGTTTTTCACCTTGGCTGCCGGCCTAGTCAGCGGGCAGCTTTAATTTGCTTTGATCTGACTCCATAAGATCTTTAGAAGGTGTGTGTGCCCCGACAAAGCACTATGCTCAGGAGAAGAGGTACAGGGTAGGTTTATAGGTAGTTTATGTGATCTTGGAACGGCCATTACATTTTGTACTAATTCTAGTATACAAAATAGTGATCTGCATTGCACAAAAGTATAATGACATACAGTATACATTAATGGACCGAATTTATTAAACGTAATGGGGCTCATCTTATTTATCATAAACTTAAAACTAAATTACATCTAATAATATAAACTTATTCTTATATAATCTTAGCCTAATTTTCCCCAACAGTTTGTTGCCATCGATGCGCCAAGGGTGGGGGGGGGTCATTGGTTAAACACTGGGTTTGTGAGATACTGCAACGAGTCAACAAACTTGATGTGTCTCCGGTGGATGAAATTACCCACCACATTTCTAGGTTATTTATAAAATAGGATTTATTTTTTAAATTTGTAATCATCAAATAATAATAATTTATATGTATAATAATAATAATAATAATGATATTTGTTTAAAAAAGTACAATTTACTTAAAAATTATTATTAATTGGAGTGTGAGAGTTCATTTATACTTAAAATTATAATTAATTTGGCCAAAATTGATCCTCCTGATTTTCTTTAGGCGATCTCTAAATTATTAATTAGGAAATAAATATAAACAAATTTTTTAAATACGAATATAATCTATAAATTTCAATGTAACATATAAGTAACTAAAATATTGACTTATAATCTGTTAAAATTTGCATTGAACTGCTTTTGGGTCTTCAATTTTTTAGTTTTTTCTTAAGTTTCGTCTATATTAAATTTGAAATACGTAATTAACTTTAGATAAGTGAAGATGACAGTTTAATTGGACTAAAGTGCTTGAGATATAATTTCAAATAAAGTTCTAAGGAAGACAGTCATTCTATGTATATCATTAAAATAATCACAACTGGAATTTCATAATATATATATTTATAATGTGCAAAAATCAGTTGAAATAAAAAAGTATCTTCCAAAATACCTATGTATATAGGTACTGATTAATGTTTTCACGGGGATTGACTTCGCAAGTGACGTCCAAGGAACTGTATCCCAACGTAAGTAGAAACAGGGAACGAAACCAAGTAACTCAATGAACAAAGTTGCTGGTAAATTAGGTTGGAATTGCAAACGTGAAGTTACAAAAGCCTTTCTTAGCCTGTTAAGGGGGCCTCACTCCTTGAATTTGAATCAATGTCAAGCCACAAAATCCCCCTTTAAAAGACCTTCTTAATTACTTACATTTTGTGTGGTTGTGTATGCGCTATCTCTCTGGCAACATGTATTTGTTGTAAACAAATGTCTAAACAAAATAACATTTTGGATCACCCCAATGGTTGTTCTATATCTCAATTTGGGTGTGGAGACTTTCTATCCCTTGTTTTTATGTTTATGACCTATGCATCTAAACCCCTTCTACACATTGAGCAGTAATTGTCACAAGATGGAGATCAGTAATAGTGGCTTATGGCACTTAGACGAGTTCTCGGTACTTACTTTGTTTTTATTTTTGTATTGAATGTCTCTGTAATAAGCAACATATCACTTTTTGATACGCCTGGATAAATTTGAATGATGCTTCGATGCTACAAGATATCATCATATATTATGAATTAAGTATTTAAATATAAAACTAATAAGTCATTTTTATAATTATAATTAAATTATAGTTGAACACAATGTACAAAGTATAAACAAACTGACAAATTAGTTCCATTGTAATAAACAGTGACCTCTGAATGAGGTGGCAACAAGTGGACACAGCAGGAGGAGAGTTACTGCACATCCTTGCTTGCGCAGACTGGCTCTCTTCGATGTGTTCCTCCTCATATCCTCAACTCAGTGCTACTCCTTCCAAAACCAACTTTTCCCAACATCAGCTATTTCTTGGGCAAGATCAGCCAATGAAATTTCCAGCACTTTTCAAGTAAACACTAAAAGCTGCGCATGCTGAGGTCGCTTGTAAAGTACATACCAATGTATCTAGTGTAAAAGGCAATATAGATATTCATTAACTACCCACAACAATGTGCAATACTAATGATTTGTTTCTTGTTAAATAATGCACTGAAGGTTTAAAGAGTTGAACTTATTTTAAATTGAAGAAAATTTCCTTGTCGGGTCGTCACGAGGGGGGTGCCTGGTTACCCTAGCCCCTAGTGACAAGTGAGGGTTGTTTTATATAACCTGGACAATCGCTTCATGACAGCGTTACTATCTGACTCCATTTATGATAGGTATGTGCCCCGACAATGCATTATGTTCAGGAGAAGAGGTATAGGGTAGGTAGGTAGGTAGTTTGTGTGGTCTTGGAATGACCACGAATTCACACTCGGTATCTGAGGGTAGGCTACAAAAGCTATTTACCACAGACCCTTTTCGTAATCCTAAAGTTCTACTTTTCAAACCGCTTCCTCCAAGTACGCCGTGTTTTAGAACATTCTTACTATTATCCCATAAAAGTAGGAGTTCCACAGGGTAGCGTCCTGGGTCCCATCCTCTATAACATATACACTAGGTCATTTGTACCCCCAGACCACACTACAGTCTTGTCATCCCACTCAGACCCCGATATACGCATCCCATAACCTTCAAAAACACCTTGATGAGATCGAGTATTGGTACAACCAATGACGGATCAAAGTTAATGAAGCAAAATGTTCCCACTTTACCTTCACCCAATGTCGACAGTTTTGTCCATTAGTTTCTTTTAATTCCATTTCTCTCCCTGTATCCAAGACAGTGCGGTACATAGGCTTCCATCTCGACAAACGACTGTCCTGAAACCCATATACGAGGCTAAAAAGACAAGAACTAAACAGAAGCTTTGGCCAACTGTAGAGACTACTTCAAGGACATCCCATCTCTCAATAGAAAATAAATTACCAATCTACACAATTATGCTTAAGCCAATCTGGACATAAGGAATAGAGCTATGGGGGACAGCAAAAAAGTTGAACATCAAGCTTATCCAATCCTTTTAATCAAAAGTCCTGAGAACAATAGTAAATGCGCCTTATTACGACATCAACCAAACCCTTCATAACGATCTTAATATACCCTACATTCTCGAAATCACCCCTTCCAAGTACATGAAATTCCATAGTAACCTATCCAACCACCCTAATCCCATAACACAGTCATTGCACTGCACCACTCATCCCTATAACCCTCCTCCGAGACTGAAACAGCAGCGGCCTCGTGACCTGCTATAAATGCGTGATATTGGGAATCCTGGTAATGGCCAGTTTCTCCAATCATGCCCAGGATCATTTATTCATCCAGTCCTGAGCGTGAGGCTCTCGCGCTCTTCGTCAGCCTCCATTGGCTCGTGACCGGTGACGCGGCTGACAGAGGAGCATGGGGGACTTCCCCGCTTCCTCTTACGCATCCGAGGAAGGTGACAACCATATAAATTTGGAAGGCCTTTGGGATAATTGTAAATATTGTACGAATGAGCGAGTGAATGATGAATTGTAAATATGGTATGAAGGAGAACATTTATCTCAATTACGTATTGCCTTATAAGGCAGATTTGATTTTAGCACAGTAAAGAAGTTATATATTATTAAAATATAGAAACATTTGTGGACATTTTTTTGGCCAAGAAGAAGGGAACTTCTATTTATTTATAGAGAAAAAGTTGACACAACAGAGCACATTGGTTGAAATATGGAAAAAACCTTATATATATATATATATATATATAAGTTATCGTCTCCCAGCTGTAGACGATCGAGAAAAAGGAATGAAGAAAGGAGGTAGATGATATAATAAGAAGGTTTGTTTTATAACTGGCTTTATTTTCCTCCTGATCCTCTATACACACGTTACGGGTTTGTTTACCCTAGGCTACAAGGTAATAGGCTTAACATTGCCGTACCGCTAGACGTAACTCCCCCCTACCAGTTTACGGACATTCCCCGTAAACTCCTAACATGTGACATCAGCTATGTATCTATAGCAACACAAAACAAAAAGTATACTCTGTTAATAAAAAAAAATTTGAAAAGAAAAATGTCTTCCAGGTCCATCTAAAATCACAGCACAGACCCATATAACACAAAAAAAACATAATAAACCAACAAAAAATATATATATATAGGCCTCTCGGGACTGGTCACCTGTGACACACACCGGAGTTATGTTTCGACGACGGGGCTCCCAGGCTCCACCGCGGGAAACTTGAGCTGTTCCACATGTACCGTCCGCCGTTTGATCGGGGGTGTAATGCTTTCGACCGTGACCACGTTGTGTTCGCGGAGAGCGATCACTCGGAAAGGACCCTCGTACCGCACTAGTTCCTTACCCCTGTTCGACCCTTTTCTCCGGTACACGAGCGCGCCGAGTTTAAGATTGCCCAGAATATCGCGGACTTTGAGGTTGTCGCGCGCCACCCGTCGCCGTTTCTTATCCTGGAGCCTTCCCCGAACGGCCACCCACTGTTTCTTTAGCGCTATCTGATTACTTACTACCCGTGCGGCCAGTTCTTCATCGATCGCCGTACTCCTGCTATCGCGCCGGCATCTTCGAAGTCCAAACAGCGTCTCGACCGGAGAAAAACCGGTGGCAGAATGGATTGAGTGGTTATACGCGATGACTGCCTTTTCCATCGCCACGTTTGGTTCTAAGCCCTTCTCTCCATGGTAAATTCGTAGGTGGTCGCTAAGCGTGCTGTGCAGCCGCTCTACGTCTCCTCGACTCTTCGGGTGTCCTGGGGTGTTGAGATGCCAACGGATCTCTAAGGCCGCCGCCTCAGCCCTTATTTCGGCGTTATCAAACTCCCTACCAGCGTCGGAAGCTATCGTGTCTGGTACGCCATAAAATTGGCACCATGTGCGTAGTGCCCTTAGGACTGCTTCCGCTGATCGTTCTGCTATCAGATGGGCCATCGCTGTTTTGCTGAACCTATCGACAATGGTGACCCATTTGTATCCCCTCCATGTGAACGTGTCCACCTGCAAATCCTCCAACGGTTGGTCTGCCGTCGGCGTCTCCTCCTGTATTGCTCTGGGGGGGTGGCGATCATATTTCGTGGTGAGGCATGTGTCGCAGGTACCAATAACTCTCGCAATCGTGTCTTTCATACCCAACCAGAAATATCTCCTCTTCAATGCTTGCAGGGTAGCGTCGATTCCCCGGTGGTTTGTCTTCCCTTGGTGGAATGCAAGGGTCACTTCTCTCTGCCGCGTTTCTTCTTTTACTGTCTCCACCTTCAGGGTACATCGGACGAACGTACGATCGACTCCGATCCTCTCCGTCCTCCATAGGCGTTTGATGCGTCCCCAGATGGTCGCATTTCCCACGTACATGTGGTGCGTTTTCCCTGGAGTAGATGCGTCCTTCAGAGCGCGGCAAATCGTATCGTCGTTTATCCCCGGTGTCGACCAGATTTTGACAATGTTGCAGTGGCCGTACTTCTCAGATTCCATCTTGAAGAACCCAGAAGTTTTGGTGAGCCAAATGATCTGGCGCCTCTTGTCATTTATTATGGCGTCGAGGTCCTCAATGTCCGAGGGTCTATCCCCCACTGAACTCCCGTCACTCGGAACATCATTGGCTGGAGCCCCCTCCCGCTCCCCTTCCTCGCCGGGTGACCATTCCTGGACGAATTGGTGGGTGTCACGTGATGGTCCCGGAATCTCCTCTTCGATCGCATTCACGACCAACGCGCGGGATAACCAATCGGCCACGACGTTCTCCTTCCCCGGTTTGTAAATAATGTCGATGTTGTATTGACTGAGGAACTCCTTCCATCTGGTAATCCGCGCTGATGACTCTTTCATTTTTCCCACCCATTGGAGGGGTCGATGATCTGTTTTAACCCGAAACTTCCTCCCGAATACGTAGGGCCGGAAGTGTTCTATCGCCCATACGATACCCAGTAATTCGCGTTCTAGCGCGCTATATCTACTCTCGGATTCAGTAAGGCGTCTGCTAGCGTATGCTATTGGTCGCTCCCCCCCGTCGCGATCCTGCGAGAGTACCGCCCCCAACGCGTATTCACTCGCATCTGTGGTAATCATGAAGGGGAGTGCAAAATCTGGAAACGCTAGTATAGGCTCTTCCTGTAGCCGCTCCATGCAACGTCTTATATTGTTCTCCATTACCGGGGTAATGACGACTTTTTGTCCTTTTTTAAGGAGATTGTTAATAGGGACCAGGTACTCCGCCATTTCTGGAACGAATCTGCGGTAGTAGTTCAGGGATCCGAGTAAGCGCCGGATTCCTTTTACGTCTTTCGGGATAGTCATCCGCTGGATGGCCTCCACCTTCCCACGATCGGGTTGCACTCCCTCTCTGGAAATTATGTGGCCTAAAAATTTCACCTGCTCTTGTCCCAAAAGCGACTTCTCCGCAGAGAATTTCAGCCCGAATTGCTTAATTCTGTCAAAAACCTGTCGCAGATGGTCCTGGTGTTCTACCTCATCTCGACTGAAAACCAGGAGGTCGTCCATATATATCTGGCAAAACGACTCCCCAATCCCTCTTAAAAATTCGTCCATCAGCCTCTGGAACGTTATTGGCGCGTTTTTCAGCCCAAACGGCATTCTGGTGAATTCGTAATGTCCCCGCTCGAACGTGAATGCCGTTTTGTGTTGGTCTCCACGACGCATCCGAATTTGATGGTAACCCGCCTTCAGGTCCAGTGTACTGAATACCTTTGCTCCACTTAGGCGGTCCAGGATGTCTTCAAAGCGAGGTATGGGGTATTTTTCGTCTATAGTATTGTCGTTTAATTGCCTGTAGTCTATTACTACGCGATATTTTTCGTCACCGGACGACCCTTTCTTTTTCACTGCCCACAGGGGACTGTTGTATGGAGACGTACTATCTACTATGATGCCCTGTCGTTTCAATTCCTCGATTTCGTCCCTTATATGCTGTCGCAGCGCCTGCGGGTATCGTCTCTCTTTGATATATATCACTCTCTCCTGCTTCAGTGGGATCTCATGGAACGTTTCCCCCGTCACTCCCAGTTTGTCCCCTTCGTTGAAAAATATATCGGCATACTCTCGCCGAATAGCGCGTTCCCAGTTGTCCTCCCGATCGATCGCTCCGATTCGCTCCTTCCCGTCCCCCACGGTTCCTGTACACCGGCATAACATTCTTCCCAGTCTAATATCCCATATTCCGTTACGGCACTTCACTCTTGCTCCTACCCTTCCCAAGAGATCGCACCCTATGATACCATCGTACTCGCGCGGCATCTTCCTAACCACGTGTATTTTCAAATATTCCCCATTTTTCGCCCACCTATCCAATCCCATCGTCAATTCGCCTTCGATTTTACACGGCCCTCCCAGGGTGATAAGCTTGCACTCGCATGCCTGAATCCGCGACGACCCCTCGCCCACACACAATCTGTCCGCCGCTTTCCTGCTGAGAATAGTACAGGAGCTCCCCGTGTCTATCAAGCATCTCACTCCTCTCGCCACTCCAATAATGGGTATACCGCCGTAATTCCCTCTGACGCTATAGTTTATTAACGTGCGGCCACCCCTCTGCCAGCCCGCTCCTCAGGCCACCGCTTGCCGTTTCCTTCCTCCTTCCGTGCCATATCGTCTGCTTCTTACGTAGTCCCTGTCGTCCTCTGCAGTCTCTCCTCTTCTGCTCCTGGGTTCATCTTCTTCTTCTTCTGTCTCCGACGCTCCCGTAGTTTTTGACGATTCGGAGGGGGTTCTGGTTCTTCTCCATACCCTCTGTGCGTTTACCTCCATCGGTTCCGGCCTATACCTCTCTGTTCGCTGGAAAATGTATGGACACTGCCTCGCGATGTGTCCCTCAATTCCGCATTCAAAACATTTTGTTCGCGGGCACTGCGCCACTAAATGTCCAATTCTTCCACATCCGTGACATTTTCTGTCCTCCTTCCTCCCGCTGGGTCTCGGTCTCCTTTGGCTAAGTCTCCTTCCTTCAACCGCCGCCCCTTTTTTCTCCGCATACCGTTGATCTTTCCTCTTCCATGCCTGTTGCGGCATTCTCGGCCTCCTGTACATCACTTTGGACCACCCTGCCTCGTCTGCCTCTAATTTTTCTTCTTCCTCACGGGCACTAGTGTCCATTAAATCTTGGGCGCACTCAATGAACGATCGGTCTCCCGGTAGACTATCTTTCTTGCCGGTATCCCTGGCCAACTGTACCTTCAGAATGGTCGATAGGAATGCCATCCGGCCTTCCACTTCCGCTAGGTTCACCGTTTCTCTCATTTTTTCCGTTATTTTGTTAAATTTTGCCAAGAGTTCTCCGGCGTACTGCCCTTTCGTTTGATTGGGCCGTCTGGTCTCCCTGAACATCTGGAAGATGTCCTCTTCTGGTGTCCATCTGCCTCCCCCGTATGCCTTCTTTAGTCGTTCTTTTACCACGGTCCATGGGGTGTCTTCGTCGGCCTGTATTAGGTTTAGTACGCTCCGTTTTATTCTACACACTAGGCCCGCTTTGATTGATTTTACGTCACCAGGGTCGAGTAAACCCTCACTTGCCTTCGCCTCTACTCTTTCCATAATCCTATCCCCACCTTTGATGAAATGGTTCAATTCGCCTAACTCTCCTGAGAATTTCTCTAGGTCCGATATTGTTCTCTTCAGGTCCTGTGACGTCGCCGCTCGCACCTTCATCCAAGCCAGGGAGTTTGCATGAGCTTCGGCCATCGTTTCCCTAGGTAATTCGGGCACTTCGAAAGCCGCAGGCCGTAATTCTACCATGTAACTAGGTCACTTTTTCCCAATAAAACAACTGGAAAAAAAAATTAAAATTTTACTCACAGTTGTTTACCAGAATACTCGTAGTTCCCGGGTTTCGGCACCAGTTATCGTCTCCCAGCTGTAGACGATCGAGAAAAAGGAATGAAGAAAGGAGGTAGATGATATAATAAGAAGGTTTGTTTTATAACTGGCTTTATTTTCCTCCTGATCCTCTATACACACGTTACGGGTTTGTTTACCCTAGGCTACAAGGTATTAGGCTTAACATTGCCGTACCGCTAGACGTAACTTATATATATATATATATAGAGAGAGAGAGAGAGAGAGAGAGAGAGAGAGAGAGAGAGTTAAATAAAATATTTTACGAAATTGATCAGAAGACTTCCGACTGTTTCACTAATCTTTTTTAAATTGATGTCGCTTAATGTCACCAATACGCCAATCAGCACCCGATACTTGCACCTGGTGTGAGTACGGTGGTCAAGGTCACTTCATTTTGACTCGTCGCAGGAACATTTAACAACCATCGACCAAACATGGAGTGTATGGGAAACTTGGTTAAGTTACTTTTACCCTTTGGAGTATTGTGACTGGATGTAGTCCTAGTTATATGGCTATATCACTAAGCATGCTTCATTTAGTATAATACAAAAATAATTTTGTAAGTTTAAATTTCTGTTTCTGTGATGCATCTTCTTAATCATTGTTTTCAAGCGTATGATTATAAATTGAAACTTTTAAATAATCTGTATTCTCCTCGTAGGGCCGAGTACAGAGAGTTTAATCGACGACCGATAATTAAAAGTATCGGGCGAGGTACTAATTTCGATATCCTACTATCAAAGATAATGAACTACTTCATTTTACTTGATATTAATGAAGCAGCCACGGGTAGCTTATTGAGAGAAGATATGCCAAGAAAAGCTTATGTTACTAATCTAGGACAATAGAGGATACAAACGCAGTCGGAGCATACAACGTTATCACTTTTAGTAAGTAACGCCATGGTAACGGGAAATGCACGAACACTATCTGCACGACTACTCCATATAAATGAAGTCCAGGAAATGGCATGTTCCGGCCGGTATCTCTAACAAGTTCCACAAGAATGACCACTTACATCCGAGGACGAGCTGTTAAACGTCTGTGCCATGCTTTTTTGAAGAATTGATAAACACCAGACTTCTGATAACCTATGAACGTAAAAGTTTTGAATTCATTAGGGATTTTTATCACAGTGACCATTCCTTTGAGGCATTCAGTTAAATAACAGAGGTTGAGGTTTTTTCTTGTTACAACCAGAAAAAAATTATGAAATAACTTCAAATGGTCACAGCTATAGTTTGGATACGTATATAATTATTGAAGTACAAAGAGGATCGTATTTTGCCTGCCTATCAATACGCTTGTTCAGGAATAGAAATAAAATAAATCAACGATAATCTAGAAACGAGAACAGAAATAATTTTACAAGGACCACTTGATCTTAATATCTGCTAATCGGTTAAAAAGCAAAAATGTAAAAAGAGGCTGGCCTCATTCCCTAATTTATAATACTTCTTAAATCCTAAATCAGAAGCAATTAATTATTTTCGGTTCTGTTTTATACTGTTGTGAGTCCACCGTTCGGAAAGATGAAACTGTACTTAGAGGTGCAATGGACAGCCCTGCTGCAGGCCTCAAGGGCTTAAGGGACCGTATCCACTAAAGGGCTAGAGACTCTCTCCTTCAGGAATAGCACCTCGTATTTAAGGTCAAGAGAGGGTAGCTGCAAGAGCTTCCACTTCTTCTCCATAGGAGAATAAATCTGGAACAAAGAAGTTGGAAGGCCCACCTTAGTCAACGGACTAACGAGACGTGGTATGGCAGAATTGGCCAATTCCAGCTTGAGGAACATATCTATTCTTATATTAATTATATGTATGAAAATTGTAAATTTGGGATGAATGAGATCATTTATCGCAATTACTTATTTTCCAATGAGGCAGATTCTAAAAAAATATTATACGTATTAAGATGTCCTGGATTTTTGATTTTCTAAAAGAATTTACAGGTGGTAAAACTTTAATTTAAGGTTCCGAACATGTGATCTCTCCTTTGGTCAATGAGAGTAAGCCAGGTGACGTTGAAGAAAGAAAGGTTCGTTAACGCCTATCCTTCATTGAGGGACGTAATCCCGTTCATAGTTATCGGTTATTTTAAAAATTATTAGTAAAAAATTAGAGAAAAAAAAAAATTTCCTATTAAGATAGGGGTGGGGGCCACTTCAAGAAAAAGCACTGTACCCGAAGAATAATTGAACAAACCAACGACCAAAAGAAGAAATACATATACAATACAGGAATATATACAAATATGCTATCGTATTTTTTTAGTTTTACGCTTATTTGAATATACACTATCAGATCAAATGATACATTAATTTTAATGAACAAAACTCACTCAATATATGCCCATTGGGGACCTAAATCCTTAACTTATTCGCGTCATTCTACTTATATTTGGTCTACTTATTCACCACTAAAAGTCACTTTTTGACATTTTGTAGAAACTAGGTGGTTTCAACAGATCGGTCGTTGGGTCCAAATGAGACAGATAGAAGAAGGAGCACGCTGGTTAAGATTTTTTCTCTTATTAAAATATAAATAAAAACGACTCTGAATTTTGGTAAAAAAAATCATTTTGATACAAATCACCATCTGTCACTAAGTTGAAGCAGAACTTCTTTTCAACTAGTAAAAACATAATAAATACAAAAAGATTGATTTAGAAATTGGCTGAAATGACTTTAAATGACTGAGTGCTATATTTGGCTCTAAAACCCTTTTGTATTAGTGGTACTGTCCTTAGTGGGTCGTCAACTATGAAGGAAATATTTTACGTTTAATTTTAAATAGCTTCTTTGGTGGGAAATGAGAGACCTTAATTGGGCACATCTCACATTTATTCTCCGTAACTCTCGCTATCTTATGGAATAAAAACTGATTTCCACATTTCAAGGTATTATGAAATACGATTTATAGTAGAACTATTATATAATTAACAATAATTTCAAAACGATTGAATCAGATGAAATTAGGGAGATTTATTTCAGAACCGACAAAAAGTAATAAGCTCATATGCCACAGTGTTATATTTGTATGCATTTTATGGGATCTTTTGGTATAAAAAGTAGATTTTCCCTCCCTTTCTTGGTTAAGGATCTAGATACCAGAGAGCGCCCCGGGCACTTTTATCCCTGTTTTAAGGTGAAAAACAGTCAGTCATCTATTTACTGTGGTCGTTGACAGAGCTTATGAATGAGGTAAGCTTCTTGTTGAGAACCAAGTCCTTTCCATGCAAAATCGAGGTGTGTTACAGCTGTGTGTATATCTCGATTCACACTGTACTCAAAGCATTTCAAGGTCTGTGTTCAGAACAATTATTGGTAGTGATTAATAAGTGAACAGTGGGTAGTTTTTCACACCTCAAGATTGAGGAACTCGTATACTCTTTCTAGGATCTCAGTGTTTCTGGTTTCACTTGTGTTGCGAATGAAGGCTCATAAATAGCAAATAAGTCTTTCGTAATTCCAAATCAAACACCTAGTTTTTCTTAGTGAAACATTTCACATACGGTTAAATTCGTGTTTGCTGTATGGAGTAATAAAGAAAGAGTGGTCTTATTAATGCAGTCTATGTTTAGGTTCACCTGTGCTCGCCAGATATTTCACATTTAATTTTTGTACATTTATGATTTTTTATTCGTTCATTCTCAAACATACAACGAACAGATATCCTTGTCGGGTTGCCACTGGGGGAGTGCCTAATCACTCTAGCCCTGGTGACAAGTGTGGATTGTTGTAGTTTATAACAAAGACCATGTTCCATGTAGGCGTTAATATCTGACTCCATTTTTATGATAGGGATGTGTCCCGACAATACACTGTGTTCAGGAGAAGAGGTACAAAGGTTTTATAAAGAATAAGACCAGTTTACAGAGTTAGGGCGGGAGATTGGCAGCGTAATAGGTACAAGTCGTCAGAGGGTCTGCTAGGAGGCTGAGTGACAGGGTGACAGGCTCATAGGTGCTGCGGAGAGAGTAGACTAGTAGAAGACTGAGTGGACTTACTTCCGGGGCCCAGGCGTAATGCGACCGAGTGATAGCGGCTGTGGATATGAGGAGACTGGGAAAGAGTGGTCTACAGGGCGAAACCCCCTGGTTTAAATATTACCACCCCTCCCTACCGGAAGGCGGAGCCTGGCTTGAAAGGGGCATGTTTATTATGTCACTCCTGCCCCGCGGTACGTGACCCATCGTCCCTTAAAGGACTGTTTTATGGCATGGCTTTTAGATTTTATGACCGCCGGAAGGTGACCCTAGGTCTACCGGGTCGGTTTTATTACAGCCGTGTAGCTTACCCTCACTGGTTTATTGCTGACGCCCTTCTTCTTCGATCTTCTTGTTTTACGACTGCTGGTCCCGCATGTTTATCACTAGAAAAGCTTTTACTATGTTTTACATCTAATTACAATATATTATACATGCGCCAGAGTATAGGGTGATTTAACACTTATGTAGTTAGGATCGCTACAATCCTATTTTTGCGTCTAAATAAATATCAGGCGTTATCGAAAGTCCTAATATTTTTGAGTACATTTCTTCCACAGGATTTTTCTTTTAAAAATTTTCTTTACCTACTTTGCTGCCCGTATAGCCACCGTAGAAAATAAACGTTGAGTTGAAAGCATAGGCATAGTTATACTGTGGGTGTCACGGATATCCTAATGAAAGCACGCTACATTTTCACTTCATCTATGAAGATGTCACTGACACTTCATTAATATTCATACATTATGCGGGATCACCCTCAACGATTTTCCGTCCTATTTCCCAAGAGCTCCCGACGGGTTCCTAGGAGACTCGTCCTACTTCCGGCATCCCTTGTCCCTTTACTTAGATGAGTTGTTCATTTCATTTTCCTTCAAAAAGTCCCTTTTATAAAATGTTTCGGAGAAATCTCTCTTAAATTAAAAAAATTTGAATGTTTTCCCCAGTAATGTTTTTAACAGCTGGAACTGATTTGAGCTTTAATTATAAAATATTTCCTCATGGACGTAACTAAGATTATTTATTTATAATGCAATTTGCCTATAGGCAAAATCAATTCTGAAGCATGTCAAACAACTTAGATCTTATAAGAACAAAATTTTTCACTATTAACTTCATAAATAAAAGTTTAAAATTACGTGTATATAGATACCGTATTAAAAATAAATAAATTAGCTAGTATCATTAATCATCAAAGCAAAAACCACATAAAACTATTAAAAGATAACATTTTCATAATAAAGAGTGCTATTAGCCATAAGACAAGATAATTCAATCTCAAAAATACGATTATTCTAATGTTAAAGTAATGAAACATTAAAACGTTAGTTATAGCTACTAGGCAGGGGAAAGAAAATATTATTAATGAATTGAAAAATCAGTCATACTACACCCTTATATAAATAAACAGACACATATGTGCACGCGTGTGTGTCTGTTTATTTACAATTTAAAACCGGATATACTGTTTATAAAACCCTCCAAAAATAAGTTATCCCCTAATCTCCTAAATGAATTAAACAATTTTTTATTCTGATTATTTATTGAATGATTGTGAGCGGGATCACATTAAAAACGAAGATTAAATCTATACTAAATAAATTGATGTATGGATAACTTTTTGTCTAATACATCTGGGAAAACATAATTTTAAACCAAAACATAGGACAGAGTTACTGTCACGTAGACAGCCACGTATAAGAGATGATTTCGTGACCAGACTTCAGGGCACTTGTTTGTCTTTTACTCGTACGGTTCGTCTCCTGTCCACGATTACATTTGCTTCGAGGGGACGAGTTGCTATACTAAACAAATAGCAGTTGATAACATTTGTAAAGGAGTCTCATTAGTTATACTAAAAATTATGGTATGGTATTTCATTTTAGAAATAAACAATTATGTTCAAGCATCAGTCATGAGGATATCATCACTGGATTATTTTTGTTAAATTTTATCAACGTTAAGTAAGCTGTTTAAACAGTAGTACTGGCTGCTACGGTGTCCCACGGGGTAAGATGGAACCATGGGTAAGATTGAGACAAGTACAAACACAGCACAACGGAGTAGTATTTCTCACCCATCGAGTGGGAACCGTACGTAGGCATTAATCCATTAAGAAGAGAGTTAATAAGAAAAATAAGTAAGAAAAATCCTTTTTCTTTTTTTAAGAATTTTTTTTAAGGTATTGAATGTTAATCATAATACTGGGTCTACTAGATCTAAGTTTGTGTCATTTGTTGAGGTATCAATGAAGACGGAGTCTAAGTGAGTTTAAAAATCCTTAATTGTGTGATAGATCACACTAGACAAACATTTTAACTTGGGTAATATTTTAATTGTATTATATTCAATTTTAACACACATCTCAATATCATTTGAAATAATTTGGAGTTTTTTGGATTTTAGTGCTAGAAAAAAGTTTCAACCTGTAGATAGCCAACCTCCAGTTTTTGTATTTTTACAAATAAATTTCAATTCTATCTGTGGAGTTTGAAAAACCTTATTATTCCACTTTGTGCAAATTATAAAACCTGTTTATTTATAATAATGGATTGAAATTGGCTGAAGGGGTTGGTGAAGCCATATGTTATGGAGATCAGCAGCCGTGTATCCTCTAACCGAAATCACCAGTAGTTAGAAGACGAATTTGTTTGGTATCAGCAGAGCTCTCATTATTCAAGATCTTTAAAGAGATTGGTGAAATGGTCATTTGTACCGACAGTCTAGCTCCAAGAAATAAAAAATAATATATTTTATTTATTTTATATTTTATTACTATATATATTTTTTATATTACTAGAAAATATGAAACAGTCAGGAATCTTCACTATATTAGCGATAGTTTGTGGAGTAATTTATTTTCAATATGAGATTAGCTGTTGGAATTATAACAAAGTTAGTCAGTGTGAAATAAGTTGATAAATAAACTTGCTCAGTATCTGATGTGTACTCTTCTCC
The DNA here is from genome assembly GCA_930367205.1 of Acanthosoma haemorrhoidale. Classification (NCBI taxonomy): domain Eukaryota; kingdom Metazoa; phylum Arthropoda; class Insecta; order Hemiptera; family Acanthosomatidae; genus Acanthosoma; species Acanthosoma haemorrhoidale. Next base: position 78,467,373 of record OV884015.1, on the reverse strand, counting down.
CTGCGTTAATAATTGTATATAAAGCTGTAATAGTATGATAAATTGCATGATGCAAGGGAGGGGAATATTAAAGAAGGATTAGACGCTCCTAATGTCTGATACCCACTATAAATAAGCTCTCTAAAATCTAACTCATACTGAGAGCACGCACATGTTGCTTAGGTGAATTTCTGAATGATACTCATTTGTCTGGATAACCAAAAATGTTGTTTTGAAAGGTCTGACGGTAACCCCAATGTGCCACAAGCAACAAACACGTTTATACAGGGGATTTCAACCGAATACTTACCTGGTTCCAAAAAATACATTTATTTACGGTACAGTAGAATTGCTACAATGAGTGGTTTAAATAATTGCATCTGCAACTGAAGAATAAAAAAATTGAAGAAGTTGACAAAAATGTTTTCTATGGAGGTAAACCATTAGGGATAAATATTGAACATGATGTGATGACATTATTTTGAATTGTTAAAACAGTATTACAGTTTTAGGAAAAACGAGTGGATTTTAGTACCCCCAAAAAGCATCAGCTACTTGTGCTAGCTTGTCAAATGATTGAAAATAAATTTCTGGTCCATGGCTGCTTGACGGGCTTAATATTTCACCTGGTTTAAGATTAGACAAGCTGGGATGTTCCGAACATAGTGTTTGGAAAGTAGAACTCATCACTTAGGCCCGGTAGTGCATCCTTAACTAGTGCTGCGACCTAGTTTTAATGGGTGCTGATTAGAATTCATCAGAAATCAGAAGCCGAACTGTCCGGAGCCTGGAGGTAACGGTTAATGGAAAAGCCAGAACTTGTGCGTTATGCAAATGGTGTGGCATTAATGCCAGTGCATAGGTTGACCAGCAAGGTAATAAACAAGTTGGAGAATGCGCAGGGAAGGTGGCGGGTATGCGGTCTACCTTGTTACCGGCGCGGTTCCTCCTGATGACTATGTATGAGCGCTGGGGTTGGAGTGCCTACTGTATAGGCCACTAAGTCCGTTACTTTTCGGCCTCAGGGAATAACAGTACAGCAGCCTTAGAGCTTCTCTTCACTCAGGCCAGGGGTGCTATTCATGCATGAGGTGTGATAACCAAGTAGATCCAAAGATCAGTAGTCTCACTCGGTAAAATTGTTCAAAAACAATTTTTGATAAAATCAGCTCCGGTTCTCAAGGTTGCCAATTTTAAAAGGCCACAAAACAAAAAAAATTATTATATAATTATTATATATATATATATATAATTATTAATATGAATGAAATGACCATCTTCCGTAATATGGCTGATATTTAGTTATGACACATTATCTAATTTATACCATATTTACAATAACGCATACACGCTCTTATTCATCTGGTATTTACAATATAAATTCATACAACATAACAAAGTATACATAGCCCAAGGAACCCCTGATTCCACTAAAGATAGAGGCAAAAATCGGGGAGTTTTCCAACGCAATCGTATCAGTGGAGGCTGAAGGAGAGAGTGAGAGGCACAGACTAGTGACATAACTCCCAGTGATTTAATATTTACTACTTATTGTGGGACCACTTTAGCCTCAATCTCCAATGGTGATGTATAGAATTGGTCTTGATACAGGTTATCCACAGATGGATACATTCTGGCGGAATTTTATGGATTTTGTGGAAATGTCTTGGATGGACATGGACAGATGGAAATTTCAAAGTCTTTACGAAGAGCTTTATTTCTTACATAAAATGATTCATTAGCTGAAGTTCTTAGCACTTCATAGACCTTAAGAAAAAGGAATGCATTAAAAATACCACTAACAATTAAATGCACTTTTAAACAGAATTATTACATCTACGGCATCCATTAGTAGTTTCACATGGTATTATATTTTTTAGACTGTTGGCTTTATTAATTCTTTTACTTGAAAGCATTATTAGCACATTCGAAATCACTCTCATGCCATGTTTCGTCTAGGTAGCTTTGTGTTCCATGGGGTAAATTGGAACCTGTCGTTTTACTAGAGAAGTTCCATTCTCATAATTAACGTGAACAACTATCTAATGGGGACCCACACTATGAATGGTCACACCATCGACATTTAAATAGCCCATTCCATAAATGCTGGGGTTATATATAAAGAATGAATGCATAATATGAGATGAAACTACCCGAATTCTATTTCTAGCCCCGGAAACTTTATTTTTGAAAAGTCTTTAAAATATTTTTTTTCGCATAGTTTAAACGTTTGTCCTTAGCTATTATAAGAATACAAGACGATAAATAATAAACTGCTTCTGATGTGGGAGATGAAGTCTGCTTTTGCATACACTTATTTCCCTTATAACCCAGCACGTACTTCATTCAAGCACTAATCAGTATATTTTGTTGAATATGCCTTTAAAAAATCAGTTTGATTGATTAATTTTTATGTCCGAAATGTTACAGCTTACTTATGACTCACGTATCGTAATTTTTTTTCAAACTACTAATAATAGAAAATATTCTTTTAACAATACATTAAGTAAGCCTTAAGCCGAAAAACTGCTAAAAAAAGTTTTAAAAGTTAGTAATTTTTATTGTTTAAAAACAAGGAGTAGTGATATCAAGATTATAATACTTTCAAGAGGGAAAAAGTTCGAATAGGCTTAACAAGTAGATATAAAATAAACTTGACAAACAGCGCATTTAAGTATAGGAAAATAAATTCGACCACCAAAAAAATACTCCTGTCATTTATGTCTATTATTCGTTAAAAGTAAAAATTGATCGACGCCTGCTTTTAGGAGATTACAAGCGTCAGCCAAGAAAAGTGAGGCTAAGGGGCTAGACAGAAAAAGTCGTTTCGACCCCTTTAAGATGTCCGTTGAAAAGTAGCCTAGATAACTCCTTGAGAGCCGGTGTCTTCAAACATACTTATCTTACTTAGGCAGGATTAGCCGCACTTGGCGGATAAATCTCTGCTTACAGATAATCAAAGTCTCTCAGAGTCTCTGTCTCTCTCTCTAGTCTCCCAGATAGAGGAAATAATAAAAATTAAATGAGGTAATTAGCCAATGTTTGGGGATTGTGCCCCTTCAAGCCAGTAGATCTTTTTTTTGTTGATACTTATTTGTTTTAGCCATAGTCAGAAGGTGATCTAAGGAGCATTTAGGTATTCTAACCTTGGCTCTGTAGTTATTATTGGGCTAGTAGTGAGGGTTGTAACAGTAAATAACGTATTGAGTAATTTTGTTGAGGATAAATAGCTGGAGGTAAAATTATGTAAAGCTAGTATGGAAATCGTCAATTATGTTTAGAATAAACATGGACAATCAATAATTTGTTCATTTATTGCTTACATAGGATTCCCTTATATAAAAAATTTAAGACATAGTAATGCTAATATTTTTTAGTAGTTGCTGAAGCATAAAATATTTAGACATAAATATGTTCACAACAATTTTATCGTTAGAAAATCAAAAATGACAGGTTTTCTAGAGGTAGACATCCGGCGGTACCGCAATGTCACCGTACCTTTGTCGGACTAGTATGCATTAATATGCTACGGCAAAAGTCGCATGGATGTGTTCACAGGGCCTTAGTTACATTTCATGGAATGCAGAATTTTACATGTCATCGAGCCATGATGTAGCTGCTTCCGACTCAAAACGATTACTCGTACCTACACCGATATACTGACAGGTGCTAAGAATCGAAAGGTGGACAATGAGTTATTGATAAAGTTAAATCAGTCCACGGAGAGTAAAGCTTTTTAAAAAGAACTCTTTATTGAAGTACAAAATACAAGGTTGAAAACTATGAATGACTTTGAGCTATGACGCGTGACTAACAGATAATGGAATGAGCATGGAATGAGAGCGAGAGCCGTAGGCTCAGGCTATATATAGGGGGAGTCTAATCATGGATTAACCAATGTTTGGGATTAATTGCTGACCTTTAACCATAATATACAATAAAGTTTGTAATAACAATAAGAACGAAAACGGAGCTTAGGTAACATTGAATGGAATGACGCAAAAGCCCTCTCAAGTGATTACACGTTTGAGAACAGCACTTACTAGCCCTGGCCCATCTGTACCTCGTTCTCAGCCTAGGCGGACCGGCCTTCGAGAAGTGCGATTAGCGATGTAGCTGATCAATGAAAGGCAGTATAATGAAGAATCAATGTTTATTAAAAGTTAAAAAGAGCAAATCAGTCACATGTGCAATTAGCGGCATTTGGTTAGGTGAACAGACGGGAAGGTTTCACTACATTACACAGTTACACCTACAGCAACATTAATTATAATGTTACCACCAACCGATAATGCACCTGTCGGGCTCAGATAACTGAGTATCCCCAAAGTGGGGAGGAGATGCCCACGGCGAGCTAGGGTCACTACAACCTCTTAGCCGCCTAGTCGGTGGGCAGCCTAATTCGCTTTGATCTGACTCCATAAGATCTTTAGAAGGTGTGTGTGCCCCGACAAAGCACCATGTTCAGGAGAAGAGGAACAGGGTAGGTTTATAAGTAGTTTATGTGGTCTTAGAATTACCACGAATTCACACTCCGTGTCTAAAGGTAAGCGAAAACCGCCCAGATCCCAAAGGCGGGTGTGAACCGGATAGGAGCAGACTGGATTGCCGTGGGAGACGCTACTGGTAAGTTTGTAGGGCCAAGGCAACCGTCGTCCGTGAGGGAAAGGTTTCTCCCAAGGAGGTGCTAATTTTAGTGAGACGAAGGCAGAGATTCCCGTTAGGAAGTTGTGGGGTCCGACGACGTCGGACTAAAACATAGCGAGGTTAGGAGAGATAGATGCAGAGGTTAATTTTTGTATTAGTTTGATTAACGTATATATTTTTTCTAATCCCTTATATTGAGTCAAAATCACAAGTTTAATGACAAATTTTAACTAATAACAACAAATGTAATTTTATACTGTATAAACTTTTTCATTAGTTTGTATTGATTTTTTTATTCCTTAAAACTTTCAATTGCCCGTTGCAAAAAATTAAGTCCAATATTTGGTTTTCTGAAAAAATGGGATAGGTCTTAAACACTAATAAATACCATATTTGATTTTCAAACATTCTCCTTGCTCTTTTTATAATATTTAATCAGCTTCTTATTAATCTTATGTACTAATATCTTAATATGAGAGAAGTGTTCAAGGTGCCGGTTTGTTTCTTACTGATTTTCACCCTATGGGGCGCTTCATATGTATTCTTATATTCTTCATCCCCACCGGTTGCTGTTCCCCCCACTATCTTCTCCCCCACTCCGACTAAAGTCATAAGCTATATTAAACATATGGAAACAGTGATAGATATGATCTGATCGAGAAGAGGGTGACTTATAATTACTTGTAATTAAGAGGTGGCCACAACAGCATCATTTACCACTCATCATATAATTGAGTTTCTAAAATTCCATACTGCTCAACAGAGAGGAATTCTTTGAAAGGACGTTGAACTTCGTTAATTTTTCTTCTTCCTATAGATTTAAAAATATAATACCGTCAGTAATAGTCATTGTTACTTATGCAAAGTTAAATGAAGGATACAAGTTACATCAGAGCTAATCACCTACAGGATTCGTCTTGGCCTATTCTCATGTTCCACATGACCAAATGGCTATGTAATTTTTCCTTTGATACATGTATCACATATTCCAAGGGGTTTGAAGATTGACGAGTATCCCATTCATCTGTAAAGGAGCTCAGTGCTCATCACACTGGGACAAAGATGCGCTCGTTCCACCTTAACTCCAACTGTGCAAAGATCTCCTTTCCTCGTCCCAGTAATGAATGATGAACAATTTTCGACGAACGTCGCCTCACCGTTTCTGAAAATTACTTCGATGCCAGAGCCTTTTTAGCTCGAGAAACAGAGATCAGATTATAAACTGGTCCTCGAAACCATAACAAATCAATTAAATTTAAAAAAATTCTTCATTAAATTTTATTGATATATTATCTATCTTTGTAGCTATGATACGATGTTACTTATCAGCAACTCAGAAATCAACATCCTCAACGTCGGTGAAATAATTTTCTAAATCCGGACCAAATAAATGGTGAGTACATCCTGAGTCGATAACGAATACAGCTTTTGTTAGTTTTGGATTTGATAACAATGCACCTGTCCTTTCTGTATCTGGATTAAACGGCTTCAAATTTATAAGTACGATAGACGCAGACGACATGTTCGCAAACGAACAAAAGCAAACCCAACCATCCGAACCCGTAACGACAAATCAACAGAACCTTATTTCAACTTCTCAACTCCACACTCGAAAATATGTACTTCACAACAATCTATGGGGCCAAACCCTGTGGGTAATCAATGAAAGGCAGTATAAAGAGCAATGAAAAATTATTAAAAGTTGAAAAGAACAAATGAGAGAGTAATTAGCGGCATTTTAGCGGCACTGGGAAGGTTCCACCTACAGTAGCATTAATTATAATTTTACCACCAACCGATAATGCACCATTGACCACCCATCGCATAACTGTAAATACCATACAGTTCAACAAAAAGAAATTCTTTGAAAACACATTGAACTTTAATAAATTAGCTTCTTCTAATAGATTTAAAAATACAATACCGTCACTAATTGTTATTAATGCAAAGTTAAATGAAGATTATTGTTTAAATTTAATGAAAATGCATGATTAAACCCACGCAGTAATTTAAATATTAGTAATTTGTTAATAAAATGTAAATACAAACTGTATTGCTCTACTTAGTCTGTTCAATCTTGAAAATTTACCGGCGAAAATTCATTTGGCGCAATCGATTGATATTTGTCATCACTTGTTTTATAAGTCGAAAACAAACATTTTAAACAATAGAAATATCAATTAATAAATTTTGTACGTTTTGGCCATTTAATAACTTGCGGTATGTAAATTTTGGGCCTAGGCTATACCGTTGTAAAAGTAACTACGTTCCTAAAGGCTCTGTCGCTAGCCACTTCTTAGCCACTAGCATCATAATGAAGTAAACCCTTTATAAATTTTGAAAATACTTTGGATATGAATAGAAAAATAAAACTAAAAGAAAATATATCTGATTAGGATCGATAATTTAGTTTACCTTTCGAACACCATAGGTATATCATGGCATATGGATAAAAAAATAACTATTCAATGTCCTCAATTAATAATCAAAATATCTAATCTTATTATCTTATTAGGTCTAGCTAGCAGGGTGATAAAACGATAATATGAAAAATTTTGGTTGAGAAATAAATATAACCAGGATATGTGAAGAACCCTAAACAATAAGATTTTATTAAATAAAAGATAAAAGGGAAAGATTATGGATTGAGAAAATTAACAGAGCGACATCTATAAATATGCATGTTAGGTTTAATCATTCTTCTCTTCTAATAGATAATATCAAAAGAAACACATTTCATTATATTAATCGTTATTCTTTGCTGATAATGAACCTATCCTTATTATATCAGACACATATATGACTAGTTTATGAGGAAATCTTGAGTTTTATTAATTAGGATTTAATTGATGTTTGGCTAGTTACATCTGATGTGTTAATATCAGGAGAAAAAAACAGATATTTAGATAACATCACTATCTAATCTTAATTTGAAATGAACGCCGTTTGCAGAGATAACTTTGTCTAACAGTTGACTCATCAACTGGATCCAATGAATAATATGAGCTCTATATACTTCACGGTTCCAAACATTTCCGCATAATTATTTGCACGAAATATTTGAATACCTATTTGAATAAAAGCGAGAAAAAAGAGAAATTGAGACAGCGATCATTTTATTAACACGAAGCTGTGATATTTTCACCAGCATTTACTTTGTGATTTCCCTGTTCTAGTAACCTTCTTTTTTGGATCATCTTTGGACTTCCTTCATGTTTTTAATGTGTTATTAACTATAGTAAAGAATCATCCATTTTTATCACAGATTGTTCCCAAGTTGGAACTTGAGACATCTTAAAATTCGGTGAACTTGCCTCAATTTATTTGTTTATTTTTTTTTATGTTTTCTGCTATTGGTTTTAATAGAAAATAACAGCAAATTTCTATGCGTTGGTGAATATATCTTTAAAATTTCAGACCGATTACATATGTTTTAGAACGGTTATTGTAGAACTAACAGCCTTGGACCGATATTTGATTTTCACTTCGTATGTGCCAGAATTATGGAAGATTTCATATTTTTTTGTAGATACTTAACGGCTTACACAAAAGAATTTATCCTTGTTTATTTCAATGAAATTGATCGCGGTATGTAAATTTTAGGCCTGGGCTATACCGTTTTATAAGTAACTTTGATTAGCCACTAGCATCATATAGCATTCAGCCCTTTATAAATTTTGATAATACTTTAGATATGAATAGAAAAAAAAAACAATAAGAAAATATGTCTGATTAGGATCGATAATTTAGTCCACTTTTCGAACACCATAGGTATATCAGATGGATAAAAAAGTAATTGTTCAATGTCCTCAATTAATAATAAAAAAAATCTAATCTTATTATCTTTTTAGGCCTAGCTAGTGCATAGAACAATAATATGAATAAATGTGGTTGATAAATAAACATAATCAGGATATGTGAAGAACTGTAAACAATAAGATTTTATTAAATAAAAAGGAAATATTATGGATTGAGAAAATTAACAGAGCGACAATTATAAATATGCATGTTAGATTTAATCATTCTTCTCTTCTAATAGAGAATATCAAAAGAAACATATTTCATTGTATTTAACAATTTTAATCATTAGTCTTTGCTGATAATGAACCTATCTTTATTATATCAGACAAATATATGATATAAGTTTATGAGGAAAGGGAAAAAACAATTGTGAATATTTAATCTTAAATCTTGAATTTTGTCAACAGGTATGTTCAAAAGAACTAGCGTTTTGAACTTAATTAGACGTTATATAATATGGAGTAGTATTAATCAAATCAACATTAACTGGACATAGATACGGTATATTATTAATTAAAATTTACTGTGGTCTTTAATAATCAACGCAAATAACTGGGCTAACTTTCTTAACTGGGCTCCAGGTCAAGTTAGCAACCCTCCACACCCCTCTAAGCAATGTCATCTCTTTTGCAATGAACCAGCAAGTTAGCCACATCTACCCTTTCAGTTGGGCAGCTATTTTAATTGGGAGTAATCAGGTCTCATAATCCCAATTTGTTTTAGCCACCGACGAGTTTCAACACTTGCCGCCTGGGGCATCGGCTATTTAATTACAAATGCATCACACAACATACCTTTGGTAATTATAAACGAAATTACATTTAAAATTAACATAAAATAAGATATTGCTTAATTATTCATATGACCATTTAATACTTGATATTGGTTGTGTAGCATAATTCAATACCTCTGATCAGAAAGTCTAGTGCGCAAATACATAGTTTTTGATTCATTAAATAATCCATAGCTTGAGCATTACAGAAAAAAATTTAAATTCAAGATGAAAATGCCTGACTAAAAAATTAACCAGCCTTCCAGTACTCAATACGTCTGTATAAAACCTAAATCCTGAAGGTACCTAAATGGAATTAAAATGTCTTTATAAATCCATTAATACATCAGATAATAATAATATATATAAGTTTTTAAAATGAAGAATTAAAGTATCGTATTAAAATATTTACTGTATCATAACGTTTTGATGCAGCCTAAATTCATTTCAAGTTTCTATGTTGAAGAGTTAAAATAAAAAATGGTAGTAAATGAAAAATGTTGTACATAAAGATATTTTACAAATCACTGCTAATTTCATATGAAATTTTCAAAAATGCTTCAACGGGATCTAAAAAGCATGGGATAAGCGTATTGATTAAGAGAGAGTTCCATAAAGGGTTAAAGATACAATATTTTTCTCAGTGCACAAGAGGTGTTGGGGGACAGCATTCAACTCAATTCCCTGAATATGTCAAACAAACATTTAACTATTCGTAGGACCTTATACAATGGAACCAAAGAAATCGTTGGGTATTGATAATTTAAGACTTACAAGTACTTTCTTTTCAGTATTTACAAATAAGCATGGGGGCGTTATAGGGAGACAAAGTAGGAATAGGACAGCTGATGATTTACGTTTTTATAAAAATCATGAGAAAGCAGAGAATGAAGGAAAGAAGATCATTTGCCAATCAAGACATTTCGAACCGATAAATTGAATATTATGGTTTGCTGAAATAGTAGTACGTATGTTCCAAAATAAGGAAAATTAGCTCTTAGATCGACTCTAATAATAATAATAATTACAAATAAAGTATAATTGAATGTGATGACTACTTAGAGGCAGAAATTTCATTTTATAGAAAAAAAAAGTTTGATCGAGCAGTCCTAAACATTACTCCAGTAGATTAATGCTAAACACATTAAAAAAAAAATTTAACGCTACGTCTATGATTATTTGTTTTATTATTATAACAATTAATATCTATGATTAAGACAAAGTTCCAAAAAGAATTAAAGATGCAATATTTTTCTTGTGCACAAGAGGTGTTAGGTGATTAGGGTCTCTGGAAGGTATTAACATGATTTATTTATAGAAAGAGGCTGTTGGAATCGGTAAGAAAAGGTAAGAACTTTATTACATGAACACTATAAAGATAAAGAAAAATTATATCTATGCGTGTTGCATGGTAGAGCGTATTCCAAACATTACATATATTCCATGATTAAATAGTAGTTACGCTGGATGAGAATCTTACTTAATCTGCAACACTAAAATGAAAGAAGATGCATTCATTGATAGGAACCAAAAATTAGGCCAATTCAGCTAAGGTTTGAAAAAACAAACTAATCTTAAATGTTAAATGGATAATATTAGAAAACGGTGTGTTGTTGTTTTTCTGACGTCAGTTTTCAATCAAACTTCTAAGTTAAAACTTTCTGCAATGTAATTTCCTTCCCTGTTGTCATTCAAAACAAGCGTAGATAACCCATCAAATTTATTTCACCATTGGATTATCGTCGTAATATACACTGCAGATGAGTATTTTTTTCTGTTTATTTGTTTTGTGTTTTTTTTGGATATAAAATAATTTCAAACACTTAAAAGGCAGTCAAAGTTCTTACAATCATCTACTTATTTACATATATTGATCATGTACAAATAAACGTACCTTTTTATCATAATATACAATAAAGAATATCTAATAATGTCAAATTTTACGAAATAAAATTTTGAGCTTTTATATACAACAACTTTATTATGATAAAATTACAATCTACCTGATAAGTAATTGTGATAAATGATCTCATTCATACCAATTTACAATTTTCATTCACTCGCTCATTCATACTATATATACAAACAACCCAGAGGCCCCCTAAGTCCACATGGTTGTCACCTCCCTCACGTGTGAAGGAGAAAGCGGAGTCTTGGGAAGTCCCCAACGCTCCTACGTCAGCCGCGTCACTGGATAAGAGCCAAAACCCTAGTACTTAGGGGAACCTAAGTAAAAAAATATACCCATTTCTTTTTAAACACACGCTCTTTAAGTGCATAAAAAACCATTTCTACCCGAGTTAACCATTTTGATGATACACTCCAGTGGATCAAAATATTATCGGCTAAACTCGGCATACGAGAGAAAAATTTATAATAACTATACTAACAAGATTGAACGGATTGAAGAGCAATTTAGTCAGATTGATGATAATTATGGCGGCCAGTAGCAGATAAGCAGGACACTACAAACTGGCAGATTGTTTAAGATCATCTGTGTTTGTGGGACCCCAGGGAGAGCATTATGAATTCAATTATAGATAGCGTACAAGCATGGGGCAGGGGCTGGCAGTGGGCCATGCCTATCAAACCATCAGGAGTGACAATCACGTCATGCATGCGCCTGTACACTAGGGCCTCGCCGGCGAGAGGATCGCCACTGTATTAATTAGGTATTTCGAAGAATGCGACAATATCTTTACTATGTCCCTTCCGAACAAATGTTATTATCACATAAAGTAGGATTCTTACACCATCAGTCCACGATAATATTAACAATGTACAATTAAATTAAATATAAAAACAATGAAATAAGAAAAGATAAAATAAAGCATAAATATATGTACTCGTATAGAAAATGCACATATTCTTGAAGAATTTTTTTTTTCTACCACTCAACCTCCCCTTTTAAACATTTTAAAATAATATTATAAGTTGGTTGTTTCTGGCTAATCAATCTAAACAACAAACAAAACAATTTAAGCTAGAAGTGTATGATTTATAAACGGGTGGTTGTTTACATTTTACAACACATACATGTACCGACCACTAACTACATAAGTTAAATCACCCTAAACTCTATTTTATACATGTTGTAAATTAATTTAAACAGATGTAAATAACATTACCAAACCATAAGTCATTGTAAATGTTGTAGACAATAAAGGATGCAGCTAAAACCAAACGAGTTAGAGGCTGGAAACCCTCACCCTCTACCCAGAGCAGGTAGCAAGCGACCCGGACCAGGCCTGAGTCAATACGAGAACCAAGGGCCACCGCATACTGGGATATCATTAGCCACAATAACGAGTCACATGATTGGCTACTAACGATGCAAGCCAGGTATAAATAGACCCGGGTTTTCGCATGTAAATCATTCTCACGACGGCTCTTTACTGACGAACTTGCAGCTGCACGGATGTTTCAAAAACTTGGCCTTCTCATTTATGAAAAACTCTGGACCTCTCTTCCTAACCTATGTTTTAGTCCGGCTTTGCCAGACCCCACACTCTCCTAGTGGGATTCTCTGCCTTCGTCTCGCTAAAACTAGCAGCTCCTTGGGAGAGACCTCTCCCTCGTGGACAACGGTTGTCGTGGCCCAACCAATTTACCTGGTAGTGTCTCCCACGGCAATCCCAGTCTCCCTCTCTCCGGTTCGCCTTTGGGATCCCCACGGATTTCACCTACCCTTAGATACCGATTGTAAATTTGTGGTCATTCCACATAAACATAAACTACCTACACTACCTACCCTATACCTACCCTATACCCTACACTACCTCTTCTCCTGAGCAGTGCATTGTCGGGGTACATACCTATCAAAATATGGAGTCAGATAGTAAGACCCGTCATGAAGCAGTTTTCCAGGTCATAGCTTAATCAACCTTCACTTCGTCACCAGAGCTAGGGTAACAAGGCACCCCCTTCGTGACCACCCGACTATACACATTAGTGTTTAGTTTTTATCGGTTTTTGCTAGTGGAAATCCAGACAAACATCATATATTTATTACTTTTGCAGAGTTTATTTCTGTGCATGCATATTTACATAGCATTAAACAATAATTTTGAATAACTAGAAACTCATAGTTAGTGGACCGGTCTATGAGGACGTTTAAAACAAAAACCAAATATTAAGGAAGGGGATATATATTATATATCCTATTACTTTGAGAGCGGTTTTTATCAAACTTATGATCAATAACAATAACACAATAAACCACCAACATAGCCTTTTACCGTATAAGGTATAAACTAAAACAATTTGTCATGTATTTATTTATTTATCTACAACCCTTTATTATCCTCTTACTAAAAATAAAATAAAAATTGTCCTATTTAATTTTAGAAAATGACATTAATTCACTTCCCATCAAGGGATTGGACCAAAAACCCAGAATCAGTTTATGAAGGATTTACGCTAACCACAACACCGTAAAGAGCATGTCATCTCAGTACAACTACCGTTACTTATCCAAATTTCGAATTTAGTGCTATAATATATTTAGTTACCTTGTGGGGATCATAATGATATATGGAAGCCATATATAGATTATAATAATTATTAATTAGTTGCGAAGTCGGATTCGTTTGTCATTGACATTATACTAAAAATTACAGGTTGTTAAGATTCATTATGACTTAGAACAAGCTCATAAGAAGTATAGTTGTTTACAGATCGTGATACCATATCGTGCGCGTACTCCGTAACGTCAATTATCTGGTTTGTCTCGATATACCCCTTTGTCACTCCCCTCTACCCTATCTTCAAACCTCATCCTATTAAAGGTATTTTTTTTTTCGTTTGTGATCTCTTAAGGCTTATTTCTTTATGACAAAACAACCAAAGTTGCTACATTAAAATTCATATGACCTATATTTTTCTTGTTAATTTAGTGCATACATAAACAAAAGTGCGGTAAAAATAAATCCCTCTCAGAGGGTTTGACCTGTTATTTTAACGATTGTTTTGTAAGAGTTGCTGTAAGTTTTGCACACTTAACTTTAACCGCCCTAATTCTCTTAACTTTGTTAGTTCTATTTCTTTTACTATTGTTCAAGGTAATTAGCTGTAATATGTCTAGACACTAAGTTTTATGTGTATTTTGTTCTAAACATCACTTTAGTGATGCACCCTCCGACTTAAGGACTGACTATAAGATGAAAGTAGATTATGTCTATTTACAAAAAGTTTTCACAAGTTTACGCAGTCAATATGTAAATGATTTCCATACGAGTGGATAAGAAATTCGCATAGCCTTATCTACACAATTTTATCTTTACAGTGAACATAACATTTTCATCTGATGCATGTGTTTATGTTCCCCGGCAGAACAAAAGGTTGTCACTTCTAAAATCGATTTGTTCATTCTTGGTAAACAGTGAATAATGAAACCTTTTTTGCCCGGCCATTTACATTAAGTATGCAGCTGCGGTTCCTGAAGCGGTTCTTTATAAAGGTGCCATGGGTTGCCGAGGCGGGGGGCAGAATAAAACATATGAATTATTAAATCGATCTTTGAATATACCTATCTTTAGCTCCCCGTTCTCTACTTTGTGCACTGCCCTTGTAAGTCCCCTCTGTTGATTTTTCCTTGTTCTTTACATAATAAAGAAGTATTTATTATCTTGATCTACTTTGTTCGGATCTCGTTGCATAATGTCATTATGCCTACTAGATAGTAATATATACTTGGCAAATCAAAAACGTTTTATTAGAGCTTAGCTTTAGTCATATTTAAAATAACTAAGAACACAAAACCAATACTTAAAATTTACCGAAAATATACAAGTGTGCCAACCCCGTAACTATGCGATTCAGAACGCACAAGTTAACCTTTTAAAACATGACTCCCACAGTCACCTGAGTGTGACTGAGTGATGACTGTGACAGTACTAGGGTATTAGGGTAGTTGGATAGGCTTCGATGACATTTTATGAACTTGGAAGGAACGATTTCAAGAAGGTTGGGTATATTTAGATCATTATGAAGGGTTCTAGTGCTGACGTAAATAAGGGCTTTTAAATGAATAGATTGTACACGCTTTATGTCTTAGACTTTTTTTGCTGTCCCCCATAGCTCCATTCCTTATGTCCAGATTGGCTCTAGTATAACTTTGTAAATTAGAGATTGAAAATTATTAAAAAGCATATCGTCCATTCAACTTAAACGACATTTGAATTGATTACGCCAACCTGATTTACTCCAACCTTTAGTGAAATCATACAAAACCCTGACTACCTAAAATAAAATGAGAGAAACGTGATCACTAAGTTACATTCTTCCAAGTTCATTGAATAAAAGTAATATACTATGCAGGTAATAACGTTTGTAACTAGATAATCATATTTATAATGATACTTAATGTTTTACTGTTAGATCCAATGGTTTGTATGGTTTTTTCAGATAAAATATTTTTAAAAAAGAAATATTTTATTCTAACTAGCTTTGCATCTCTGTTATTCTATTTTTATTTTTTTTGTAGTTTCCTTGATATCTCCGATCGTTTTTAATCGTTTTTAACGATTTTATTCATATCCAAGAACAATCTCAACATTCAACCATTCGTGTGGTTCAAAAGCCCTGCGGTGTTGTAGTGTACTCTCCTTCCATTATTATTACTTTGATGTGGTCACGAATAACTTAGTTTGGAAGCCAAAAATAGTTCTGAGAGGAGAACTAGTGGAAGTGGTCGTACCAGCAAAGTGGATGTTCGCAACCTGTTCAACTCGGATGACGGATGGCATTGGCTGGCCCCTTTTAGCAAGGTTTTTGTATGTTCGTGAAACCGCCAACTACCGGAAATCTTGTCTGCTATATCTATACCTTCCTCCAGCTCACGGCTTTGTTAATAATTTGAACGAATTAATAACAAATCTATGAATTAGTAACAAATCTTCATGACTCTCTTGATATTTTTCATTAGAACAATGATTGTTAAATTAATTTTAACCCATCGATAACCTTTGAATCACATTTGGACATCAAGAGCCCTGATATAAAGTCTTAAAAAGAAATTCACTTTGTAAACGCAGAGGTTTTAATCCAAATTACTCAGGTAAATAACTGCAGCACCACTATACATAAGCAGCACCACACTGCACAGAGGTTTCATACGTACAAGCTGTTAACGTACAAACAAAAAATTGTGCAGATGGTCATCATGAGAACTTATCGGGCCACTCAAACCCGCTAAATACAGTTATGAGGAGGTATTTATGGATTTATTTCGCCTTTATCCTATAATTTAATTCCTGTTTTATACGTCATTCACATTATCTGGTTGTGTCAGATTTCACAGTTGTTAATCCTTCATTTTAAACGACTTTACTTTGACATATTTAAAATATACGATATTTACAAGCTAACTAAATAAACCAAACTTTTACCAGTGCTTATTATATTTTTTGTAGCTATGCTACATTTTAAACTAAACATAAACTTTTATGACTGACTAATTTCTTTAATGCCTTCAAGTATTTTGAAATTATAAGGTAATAGGGCTCTTACTAAAAAATATTGTAGACTATAACTAACATTAATCAATAATTGGAGAGATAGATATAGTTGTTACCATAGTGGATAGGCAGCACTTCGGAGCTTAAGTATTAACTTAAACTTAGTTTTGTTTTTCTAAACCGGATTCCCTACTTTTCTATTGATCAAATACTCATTTATCCTTGCGAGGCTGAGTAAACCGCAGCGATACCCACTCCTCTAGGAAAAATATCCTCCTGAAAGAATCCAGGAAGGAAACCGTGTTTTTTGAAAAGCATAACATAAAAATAAACCTTTAGCTCGAATAGAAATACATGAGGAGGAGTATTGTTGTATTTCATTGGGTTTTTAAAATCCATGACACTCATTCAAAATCAATAAGCACAGTTAGCAACTGATGTTATGTTGCACAACATTGAGTTTATATAATGTAAAAACACTTTGTTCCCAGTTGAAAATAGTGTTTTCTAATTTTTGGAGGTCATGAGTAACTTTTGGACTTCAAATTATTTTGAGATAAAACTTGCTTTGACAGCTTAGCACAATATCAGAAGCCTTCGCAACACAGCAACTTTATGAAGCTGATTTTAGACAGACATTTATGATTATGATGAGAATGTGTCAGTACTTTTCCAATATGTTGGTTAATTAATTTATATTTGAGTACATGAGTAATTAGAAAATGTCTGCGAACGAAAGTGTTTCATGCATTTTTTATTATAAGCCAGAATATTCAGGCAACTAAATTATAAAGTTCCCTTCCCCTCTAATCCAGGCTGTCTAAAGTGCTCGAGGTTTTAAAACAGTCACTCTTTGCAGAAGTTTTATTACTTTCGACTTTAGCTCATCCTTAACCCCTCTCACTTTAAATCCAATTCACAATGAGTTGAAACCTTTCCGGAAAGGTGAATTCCACCGTTTGTTAATGGCAACGTTATGAAAAATATTTTTTATGAGAATCTATGTCTCTCTAAAATATGACTATACTGTATTTCCCCTGACATTTTAGACTCCACTGAGTAGACGTTGATCAAGATAAAATAATAAAGTGTGAATCATGGGTATTTTTAGGATCAATGAGCTCTGCAAATATTCTGAAAATTTGCTTATCCAGCAATAGTAATAAGTGGTTTAACAGCTCATTAAAACCTTTTACAGAATACCACTTACTCAACAATTTGCATTTATTAAAATATGTACCAGACAAAATCTGTCCCGAAGTCCCCATGTGCCCAAAGATTGCCCAAGTGAACCTAATGAAAAATTAGGGGCAAAAAAGCTCCACTTATCTCAAACTCCGACCGTTTCACTAAGTGGCGAAGAAGAAGAGAGCCACAGACACTCAGGAGATGAAAACCAGTACTAGGGCCCCATGGTATCCTTACCTATTTACAATAGATCGCGAGGCAACCCCGCTTTGGTGGTGAAGAGGATTGCATGGGTGTACGTGTGACAGCATAAGGAGGATTTTACTACAGTGTATAGATGTGTGGATGTTTTATGAAGTTAAATATAGAGATTATAAATTTAGATCTATCAATATTAAGCTGGAAAATAACAAATGTTAAAAATAAAATAGAAAATTAAGTTTCCAATTAACGAGGTGAGGTCAAAAAAGGTATATTATATAATTGCGAATAAAAAAAAATGATGTACCCAAACAAACTTTTTATGACTGCAGAGAGGCTTTTGACTGCACTTGATTGTTCATAATGTTTGAATTTCATCTTTGGGGAAGCGGGTAGATGCTCTTTACGATCTCATCGAGGACAAACCTATTTGATCACTATACCTAGCTATTAAGCACTTGACATACTCTCACCTATATGAAGAGGTATAGTTGTTTTTTTCAAGAGGTTCTTCTTGCCTTTTTTTTTGTTCTCTACTGGATATGTAAATATCTGTTGGTGGCTGCAATCACTTAAGTAGTTTTCATCATTAAAATAATTTCATCTTAAAATAATAAAAGTATGATGCGCCTTTAAATTTCTTGTGCAGGTACTTGATCTCTAATTTTAATATTATTTTCTAAAAGTTTTCGTATTTATTCAATATCTTCCGGATCTGACTAACTTTAAAGGGGAGGTTGAGTCAGATTGAGCCATCGATTAGTTAGAGGAGGAATAGCTCATATCCTTTTAGTGAGAAACTGTAATTGATTTATGCCAGCTGTTCACTCTGCAGGTTGACATGGTTATGAGTAAAGAACCTATGCCGTTTTATTAGTGCAGCTATTCAATGTTGTTGTTGGGTCAAATAACCCAACGATCCCACCACCAGAATGTGTAAATACTGTTAAGAACAAATTAAATGAATAGAGACAACAAACATTTAGAGCTAACAATGGAAATCGACAACCTTTCACTTATACGAGACATTTTAGAAATCTGAAACAATCTGCCCTATGGGGCAAAATCAATTGTCATCAATTATGTCGTTAATGCGAATTTTACAGTTGTCTTTTACTTAATCATTTATACAACATATATATAATTCTGTTTTTATTTTCTGAAAGGAAGTTTTGCAGGGACTGATGTTCTACTAATAAAATCAAGTGTATTTATTAAAATATACTAAGTAAATCGCAATAATTTATTCCAATATTTACATAGTATTGTTAAATTAAGAGTAATTAACATTTAACAAATATCATAAAAACAGCCTCTTCGTTTTTTTCTCGTTTAAATGTTTTAATCGATTTAAAGATATATATGTCTAAAAAAGAAAAATAATTCACAATTGATTAAACAGTAAATTGGGTTTAGGAAACAAAAAAAGAAACGTACTACAGGCAACTTCCTTAGCACGACTTTTGAATCCGAATTTGTCTCCGGTAGCATATTCATTGTTCTGTATTAATTCCACCCACCCAGAGCCCTCGTGGTTTTCATATACCAAATATCGAGATCTAGTCCCTTTAAAGTTCCCCACATCCCATTAAAACTTATCCAATCATACAAATCACGGTGCTGTTGTATTGCTCCTGCACTTCGATCCTGAAGGTATACACACTTTAATGCATAATTGTAATGCCATATATGAACCGTAGAAATCAATCGATCCGTTATACAAGCAAGATGTACCCTGAGAACATTACTATATTTACAAACAATTTACAGTATGAATGGAAACACCGACTAGAGGGAAAAGTAATTTCCGGTGGAAATTGAAAACTATTAAATTTTTTGGAAACTATTATTCTGGAAAATTATCTAACTAAAGACCAATTTGTCGGAAATAAATACATATATTTATAAAACTATCAATTCAACTTTAAACATGTACCAGTCGACCCATGGTTTTGATGAGTTTCCTAAAAAGTTAAAATATTGTTTAAGAAAATACATATTTTTGATAATACTTCAATACTTCATACTCAAATACTTCATTTTATTTCTTAAATCGTAGTCTCTAATAATCGATTCTTGAACAAATCTAAAAAAAAAATATATATAAGAAAACTATTAATACACAAGAGTCCATTAGAGCGTATTAAATACGCAATTTATATCGTTTGCTTTCAAAGCCTTATGTTTTGAAATATCTTTGAGCTGAAGGCTTGAATACAGAAAAAAAATAATTTACACCATATATAAAATTTAAACTTGATTTTAAGCTGTGACTTGAGAAATTTTAATAGTAAAGGAAACATTTTCCTTGCCTAATAGTTTTTCTTGATTTACTTTTTCAAATTTTTGAAACCAAAATATTATCATACTGTGAAGTTGAAAAATACGTTTATAGAATTGATCGATTTTGTCATTTGTATGATATAATACATACACGTACAGACGATTCAAAAGTCCTCCTTGCATTAATGTAACTCGATAAACTAAGCTATACTACCTAATTATGAGGCTATTATTGAACTAACAGTTGTTCAAGTTACCTGATGCGACCTTACGAGCTAAAGAGGCTTCAGGTTTCTTTTATTTCTTAATTTTTTTTAAATAAAAATATATTCCGTTCAAACATTAATTTGTTTTGCTGAATTGCCTGTGGGGTGAATTTTGACAAAATTAATTGATTTTTAATTAATCAATCATAAGGTAGAAAAAATGTGGTGTTTGAATATCGATGACAAGTTTTGATCAAAAAATAGATCAATAGTAGTCACCCCTTTTACTGACATCGGATTAAGTTCTAGCTCCGTTGATTAGAGGCCAACAGAAGTATCAATTTATATTCATGGGACGATCATTACTAATAATTACTTTATTGTTTTTCTATGCACGTTTATTTCAATAAAAAAACAACAATTTTTTTCAGAGCATTATTGAATTCGTGTAATAAATTGGAGGAGCTCGATTGCAAAAGCGGACAGCTTCCGATTTTGAAAACTACTACAGGTTACAATCACGATATCTATTGAGTATATACTTCATTAAATAAAATTCATATATTCAACACTGGAAAATTTAGCTTCCCACCTCTTAGTAGATATTCCTGTAATTAAATTATCTGATATGGAGTACCAAATCATTTCTGAGCTGTCAACAAATACCGTTAATAATTATCATGCAGATCACTTTGACAGGGGATGGATTAGTAAATTGCGTAGGTACACAATGGAGGGGAAATTTCTTCGTACAAGCATCCCACCAGTGTTTTGTTACAAGGACACGTACCCTGAAATGAGTCGCTTTTAATTCCTCCCCCATCCTACACGTCAGCTCCTTCTACCCTCCCTCAATTTGAGTATTCCTTTTTCAAACCATCAAATCGCATCACCCCTCCCCTTATATTAAAATTATTTTACAGTTCAAATCGACACCCCACTCCCGGAACACACGATTCCGTCTGTCTGACCTTTATACTCCATCTCAAAAAACGTACGCTCACTCTACAATTAAACCTACCCTCTGGAATTATCTACCACCTGATATCCACCATGCTTCATTCTTCAACCCTCAATGCTCTCCTATTCCCACACCTCCCAGAGTTTTCCCAGACCTCATCGTCCAAAGAGACGCTCGATAGTCTGACAACGATTCATTTAATATGTTATATTTTCTTACTTTTATTTTTGTATTTAATTGTTAATAATAGATAGATATCTCACAGCGTCAAATGAAACATCATTGTCCTACTGTAAACTGTAAGATTTTTTTTTTTTTTTTTAGTTAGTTTAATTCCTTTATAGTGCTATAATTACAATCTGCCTTTTATAAGGCAATAAGTAATTAAGATAAATGCTCTCATTCATACCATATTTACAGTTCATCATTCACTCGCTCATTCGTACAATATTTACAGACAGCCCAGAGACCCCCCAAATCCACCGCGAAGAGAAAGCGCAGTCTTGGGAAGTCCCCCACGCTCCTCCGTCAGCCGCGTCACCGGATACTAGCCAGTGGAGGCTGACCAAGAGCGTGAGAGCCACAGACGCTCAGGACATGATTGGAGAAACTGGCCATTGCCAGGACTTCCACTGTCACGCGTTTATAGCAGGTCACGAGGCCACTGCCGTTTCAGTCTCCGAGGAGGATTATAGGGGTGAGTGGCGCAGTGCAATGACTGTGCTACAGGATTAGGGTGGTTGGAAAGGCTACTGTGGAATTTCATAAACTTGGAAGGGATGAGTTCTAGAATGTAGGGTATATTAAGGTCGTTATGAAGGGTTTTGTTGCTGACATAATAAGGGGCATTTACTATTGTTCTCAGGACTTTTGATTGAAAGGATTGGATACGCTTAATGTTCGACTTTTTTGCTGTCCCCATAGCTCTATTCCGTATGTCCAGATTGGTTTAAGTATAACTTCGTAGATTAGTAGTTTATTTTCTATTGAGAGATGGGATGTCCTTTGAAGTAGTCTGTACAGTTGTCCATAGCATCTGTTTAGTTCTTGTCTTTTTAGCCTCGTATGTGGGTTCCAGGCAGTCGTTTGTCAAGATGGAAGCCTAAGTACCGTACTGTCTCGGATACAGGGAGAGGAATAGAATTAAAATAAACTAGTGGACAAGACTTGCGACAAAGGGTAAAGGTAATGTGGGAGCATTTTGCTTCGTTAACTTTGATCCGCCATTGATTGCACCAATACTCGATATCGTCAAGGTGTTTTTGAAGGTTATGGGATGCTATGTCGGGGTCTGGGTGGGATGACAAGACTGCAGTGTCGTCTGCAAATGTGGCCAAGAAGGTATTGGGGTAGAGGGGACATCAGCGGTGTATAGGTTGTAGAGAATGGGGCCCAGGACACTGCCCTGTGGAACTCCTGCACTTATGGGTTAGTAGTTAGAGAATTCTAAACCACAGTGGACTTGGAAGAAGCGGTTTGAAAGGTAGGACTGTAGGACTAGGAAAAGGGTCTGTGATAAATATCTTTTGAGCTTGTAGAGCAAACCTACGTGCTAAACCCTGTCAAAAGCTTAAGCTATATCGAGAAAGGCAGCAGTGCAATACTGTTTGGTTTCAAGGGCTGAGGAGATGTGATCAACAACGCGAAGGCCTTGTTGAGCAGTGGAATGTCGTTGGCGGAAACCAAACTGATGTGTGCGAAAAATGTGTGAATCAAAAGGTTTTTGGATTCAACAATTGGAAATAGACGTTTTAGTAGGAGTTTCTCAAATATTTTTGAGAGGATAGGGAGTAGGCTAATTGGACGATAAGATGAGGCGTCATTGAGTGGTTTACCGGGTTTGGCGAATAGGACAATAATGGAATGTTTCCAGAGGAGAGGAAAGTGCGTCGTTAGGATAATGCAATTATATATATAGGTTAAACAGATTATGGCTTTAGGAGGAAGTTGTTTGAGAATTTGAGGAGTAAGGAGTTCATATCCAGGGGATTTTCTGTATGGTAAGTTTTTCAGAAGGTATTCGACCTCAGAGGGATTAACGGCTTTTGGTGGAAGAGAGAGAGGAATAGGTGAAGTGAGGAAATCTTCCACAGTTGTGCTGTGAGTATGGTTATAATGAGAAAGGTGAGGTGTGAAAGAAACTGTAAGATAATATCATAGTTAATACAGATTGATATTGGCTGCCAGCTTCTATGTCAACGATGTTTTTTGTTTTGTTTTGAACTAGTTTAATGGTTTTTATTTAATGTCATACTATATAGACTTCTGCTTATTGTTGTGGTTTTTTTTATTAAACAAAAAAATGGCTTCCAGTCTATTTAATTAAAAAAGTTATTCAGTTTTTGTATTGTATATACATATATAGACTTTTCACAAGAATATAAAACAGAAAATTGCAAATAAAATATTTCTCCTCTTTTCTTTGTATTCCTCAGAGATTATACTCTGTGCAACTGAAAATATTATAATGATTCACAGGTTCTGTCCCTAATAAGCTGTGAAACATCTTCAAGTGTTGCTGAGCGTCAAATGAAACATTATTACCCTACTAAGTGTGAGTCTACTAACTGTAAGATAATATTCTCTTAAATATATAGTTGAAACAATGCTGGCCTAAAGATAGATAGGCTATCAGGTTTATAACATAATATGATAATATTATAACATTTTACGTAATATGAATCAGTTATAATATGTTAGTACTGATCGCATAAGCTATGTAAAAAATAATATATATACATTTCATATTAAAATAACCAATTTAGTGATAGCTAAATTTTATTTTTGTTTGGAAAAATTGTTCACAATCAAAAATTAACTTTTGAAGTTATTATTAAGGCATTGGTTAGGGCTGAGTTTCTTTCTCTTTTTTCCCCTTCTTTTTTTTTCCATCTTCCAACTCTACCTTCTTCTTCGCCAGAACAAAATTGCATCCACCCTTATAAAAGAAATTCTAATTTCCTTAAAAACTGTTAAGTGAAATATCAGGAAGAGGGTTCAAGCGCCATTTACAATATTATTGAACTCATTTGCAAAGTCCACAAATCAATACAATAGTATATTAAAAAG
Source organism: Acanthosoma haemorrhoidale (assembly GCA_930367205.1). Lineage (NCBI taxonomy): Eukaryota > Metazoa > Arthropoda > Insecta > Hemiptera > Acanthosomatidae > Acanthosoma > Acanthosoma haemorrhoidale. The sequence continues at coordinate 78,442,809 of OV884015.1, read as the reverse complement.
CTTGTTTACTCTCTGGAACACCGCTTTGATAAGCAAGGGTTTGATTTGTTCCAAAAGTAAGGGTGCTAGATTATCCTGTTAAATGGATTCAATGTAAAAAACGATACCTTTGAACAACATTTATAAAATAAAGTTCCTTCCTGCAGTCTCCTTCAATTATTCCGCGGCTAGTAACCCTTATGTTAACATAAAACGTAACAATATGGACAATAGCTGCCCCATAATTTTAAAATACATCAACAAAATATAGAAAGTGTACATCACGTGCTTAGAAAGTGTGTCAAAGGAAGAAATTCCAAATTTTGTATACCAATATGTTAATTAAACTACAATCGTTTCAAGGTTTCTGAGACCGAGAAATGCGTGTCAAGCTATGTTATCACTTACCACACATAAAACACATCTCCCCTACGAATCGAGCAAGGAATCAGCCAACCAATCAAAATATGCCAGTTTGTACAATTTGATCCCAAAATCGATGCAAGATATCATAATACTGTCTGCCTAATGACTTATCGGAACCTGCTTGTTAAAATTAGTTCTTCTGGTACAATAAATCGAGCATTATCATTATTTTTTTGCTTCTCAACAAAAAGTATATATTCGGAAACCATAGGTAAACTGCGTAGATCATTTGTGAATACAAGACTAAAAAAATAAAATATTTTTAGATAGTAATGGTGATTTTATAATCAACATCGGTGGATGGTCGATGAATCCTAACATGTATAACAACCAAACGAATGAATAAACAAAACGTCGAGGATTGGCACATGAAAATGTTATACTAAAAAACGTACCGTTTACCTTAGGGAAGTATAATACTACTGTTCGTTTACTCGAAATAAAACCACAATATTTGCTTTATTTAGATACCGTGTATTTATTCTATTGAGAATAAACCCATTGATTCCACTAGTGCTAGCCAGCTATATGAAAAAATACTTGATCCATGGGTCAGTATCCTAGCAATGTTTTTTGATTAATACCGAATTTATTTATATTACATTTTTTTTTTTTTTTTTTATTATTTGTTCCGGCATTTGTGCACCGCGGCCTCACTGAGACCTATTGTGCGCCGTCCATGTCTCTGTCCTAAATATGTGACAGGCCCATGGCCTTTGCAAATCTGAGGATACTGAATGGATCGATCAGTTCGCATAGTTTGGGGTCTACAATGCGATCACTACCAAAATTAAAGTATCGCCTTCTAGCTAAGTTATCACAGTCACATATTATATGACGTGCCGTTTCTCCCTCTTTCTTGCAGAATCTGCAGATTGGTGATCCCACTATCCCACCATGATCAGTGCCTGCCAGTCCCCGGAGGGCCTCCCCGAGGCGGACGCCGGGAGACAGCGCCAAACCCAGGCCTCCCCATCACAGAGGTCCCAGACCTAGCGCGCCCCCCAGCCCCCACCACGGGGCCACCCCCCACAGTCCTCGCCTTGGGGCCATCCTTTGGAGTTGGCAAATTCGTCGTAGCGATGTATTTATATGTATATATATGTATATAATGTAGGTATATATTACATTAATAATTAACTAAAGTTTTTTCCCACTAAATATAAATAAACAAAATAAATGTGATAGATAGATATAAAGATATAAATAAGTAGCTGAACTCATGGCATGACGGGATACAGTCGGTTTTGTTGAAACAAATCCCGAGGAGTGGAATAGTGCAACTCACAAACTTGTACAATTCGTGCATAAGATTGCGTACTTTCCCGACAAATGGAAACAAGGCAATATATTTTCATTACTCAAACCAGCCAAGAGCGGAGATTTATCACCCAGCCCCCTACCACTCGATCAGCTTATTACCTCAAATGGGGAATATTCTGTTGAATTATCTCAAAGAATACTGCGCGGAAAATGACATAATTTCACCAGAACAGACTGGATTTTAATCCATTCTGAGTACAGAACATCCCTTTATGAAATTACAGACAGAAGCTACTCAAAATTTAAATCGAAACGTAGCCACGGCTATGATTTCGCTAGACTGCACGCAGGCGTTTGACTCGGTGTCCCACGGGACTCTGTGCCGAATGCTCAGCGACCGGGAGTCCCCGGAGCAGCTCTGTTCGATTATGACTAGCTTCCTGAAAAATTTATCGCTGCGGATGATCGCGGGTGATAGCTTCTCGGAAGTGTGCCACTGACCTGTTGAGTCACACAAGGAGCCGAGCTATCCCTAGTACTGTTCAACGTGTATACGTCTGAGATTGTCAGAGCCTGGTACAAAAACACTATAGCCGCTACAGTCGCTGCTTTCGCTGACGATATCGCGGTGTACAGTAGCAGCATGAGTGCCAAGTTAGCTCTTAAACTGGCCGAAACAACCCTCTAACCAGATAAGTGAGAAATTGGGGAAACTAAATATCTCTGTAAACGTGAGTAAGACTGACTTCGTGATATTCTTCTTCCAAAAGGTAAAACGGCTACTGCCTACTACAGGCACTGTAGGAACGCAGAAAAACTCCCAAGCAAACATCATCGTATATCTGCGCTTTAAAATGGACATTCACCTCCGTTTTAGCGGCCGTTTTGCCAGAAAACTAAAGCAAACACGCACGAACTCTTACCGGCTCACGCATCTATTAAGATCACCCCTGTCTTAAGCTAATGATATGTAAGATACATAAGTTACTCAGGCCTGCTCTGCTGTATACGGTGCACCGCTTTTACGCCATTTGACTGAAGCGACAACGAGACGACTCCAACCCCGTGCTGTTCAACATCTACACCGCCCACATCGTAGGAGCCTCGTACCCCAACTGCGAGGTATCGGCTTATGCAGACGGCATAGGTGTCTACAGCACTAGCATTAATACCACCAGAACCCTGAAATTTGCTGAGAGCGCCAGTCAACACATTGCTGAGAAACTCGACTCCTTCAACATCAAAGTCAACCCGGCCAAGACGCAAGGAATCATATTAGGTTATAAATCTGAAAGAAAGTAGTTACCTAAATCCTTCGTCTTAGACGGCAAAGAGTGCACCATGAGCAACAAGCTATGCTACCTTGGGATTACCCTCGGTAGGCACTTGTCGTTCACGACTTATCTCTGCAAGAAGTTAAAGAGTGTTAGGAAAAAGTTCTTCAGCCTAGGACACCTACTTCACAGCCCGGCTTTATCAGTACGCCTCAAGCTGCTGATTTACCAGAGCATCCTGAGACCTGCATTGATGTATGGGACCCCACTATTCAAGTATCTAACACTCTAAAAACGCTCCAGCAATTCCAGAACAGAGTTCTCCACACCTCCCTCAAGTTCCACACCATACCCTGTTCGACCTAATGAAGGCAGACGAGGTCCACAAAAAATTTATAGTGCTCACCATCCAAGATTTTATCAAGAGACTACACGTAAAATTTTTCAATTAACTTCGGCACAGCCATAACCCACTATTCTCCGACCTTCGACAACCACCAATGCCCGTCCGATGGAAGCACTGCTGGACCGCCGAAGCCTGGAGACAGATGGACTTCATAGAACCCGAGCCCCTTGATGGGGACTGAACGATCCACACCCAGCCGAGAGATCGAGGTACTTATTACAGATACAGATACAGAATACTAAAGATAATACGAATATCCTAGGTTAGCAAGTGCCTGGCTGATAAAGTAATTTATGACAGGCATCGTCGCAGAATAAAGAATGTTTTCTATTTTATTTTACAAAATACGTCAAAAATACATAGTCCTTCAAAAATAGCATTATTAAGTGCCATTAATTAATTTCTTGGTGTTACAAAAGGAGTTTAACACCCTTCAGGCTCACCAATAACAATGGCTAGTCAAGTTGTGTTTTTTATCCCTGCTTCGAGAGCAACACCGAGTTGTAAAAAAGGCCAAATATTAAGAGTAAGAAAAACAGTAGAATTTTGACTGCATTATAAAAAGTTACGGATCCAACTCACGTTTAAGATGATAGAATTGTTATTTAGAACTCCTTTTATATATACAAATTTTATGTTAAAAAACATAATGTACTCCGATAAGTTCAAGTTAAGGTGGGCATTTCACCTCCACCAGCATACAATACGTTCTTGGAAAAACCTTATCCAAACTATTCACTCTCAAAAAACCCATTTATGTCCTACAGTTCAAATCCTCAGTCATATTTGTCATGCTTCATCGTTGAGTAATGTTAATGTTCCTAGTATTCCTTACCACACTGACACACACCAGGGGAAGTCCCATTTGAAGGATGTGTGTAGAGGATGAGGAGAGTGGAGGACCTCGGGAGAGGTGTAGGTGATATTGGGACGGTGATGAGAGTCCACCGAGAGTTGAGCCTAGGGGTCTACGCCATGGGTCTGCGGCGACCAGGTCGGGCCAGGTGTGAGTGGCCCCCGGCAGGGGCTGGCTGAGTCGGCCGGTGGCCGAGGCTGAGTGTGCCTCGTTCAGTCCCCACCGGAGGGCTCTGGGTCGAGAAGGTCTATCTGCTTCCATGCTTCTACGGACCAGCAGTGCTTCCGTCTTACTGGTAGTGGTGGGGGTTGTAGGTCACTGAAAAGAAGATTATGGCAGTGTCGTAAAGAGTGGAAAAAATTGATGTGCCGTCTCTTGATGAAATCCTGGATGGTGAGCACTTCATATTTTTCATGTATTGCGGCTGCTTACATCCTGTGGAACGGGGTGTGCGTGAGGGACTCAGGACAAAGGATTTGAGCGTTACCTGCGACGTAGTAACAGATTCATCCCACTCCTCTGCAGGTTCGGTCTTCTAACAGCGTCTGTTTTCACTACACTGTTACACAGAGTTTATTTAACTTCGCAATAGTCTAAAGTTAATTAACACATGAACTTTTAAAACTGCACAAAACTGGTTCTTATCTGTTGACCAAAGATGAATTTATTTATTTGTGTAGTGTACTTATTTACAGTGATGATAAAGGTGTTTTTCTATTATATTATATTCCATTCTACTAATAACAATGGCTCGATAGGTTGTTTTTATTCCTGCTGCGAGAACAACACTGACTCGTGAAAAAGGACAAATATTAAGAGTAAGAAAAACCGTAGAATTTTGACTGAATAATAAAAAGGTACGGACCCAACTCACTTTTAAGATGATAGAGTTGTTATTTAGAACTCCTTTTACAAGATAGCATTTGTTTGAAGGGTATCAGTTCCTAGCGATTCCCTCGCTTTTGCCACCTGAATATGGCCTACCGGGGAGCCCCATCATCTTACACAGGCGGTCTGAAAAGTTTCCGACCTCAGCGAGAAGATGATAATAAAATAAATAAAAGCTGGTAAAATAAAAGCTTTGTTACGTCGAAAACTTTTCAGACCACTCGTACACCTATCACTACTATACGTGGACATATCCACGTATATGAGGAGACTTTGAATGTCCGTGTCATAAGACCAGCCTTCTCAGGCCTTGTCAGTTACGACTAAAATTGCTTACGACTGGCTGAGTTACGACTCGTACTTGTTAGTTAGGTATGAAAAACGACACAAATGCATAAACATCACAATAAAAGTTTAGCATTAATTTAAAATCATTTTTAAAATACCCAAAATTACGATTTAAAAGATTTCTGGTTTTCACATATTTTCAATTAATTAAACTTGATGAAAGGTATAAAAAAGAACATTCCACCCGTATATTCTTCAAATAATCAACACTCACCCACTGATTACACTCGATGCACCATCTACTTGATCGTCACCTGCTTGACCACATTGAACACAATGTCCTTCACTAGTTTTTTGCCCCGTTGAAATTTTAGGGTTTAGGGATAACCCTAAGAGCAGCTAAACTAGTTCACGAACGATCCTTGGAATTTGAGTAATTGGACTTTTATTACAATCACTTCAACTCTTCCAATAACGCACTGCTAACAATTTTATTATTGACCTTATCGGAATTAAAAAAAAAAATTACATTTACAGCAGTTAGATTTTTATTAAAACATTACAAAAGTATCGTGGGCCGATGTAATTTGGGTGTCGTTATTTTATTGGCTAAGCAGATCAATGGTATCTACACCATCCATTGTTGTGCTGTAATATGTTACAATTGATAGTTTACCAGATTCTATAACAGCCTTGAAATCGACCACACTGCATTTTTGTCATCTTATGTATAATAATCTACATGTAAATGTGTGTAAATTTTACAGAAATTATGTATTTTTCTAAAAATAGGAATGCATTAATCTATTAATCGATTCATTAAAAGTGCTGATAATTGAATTGATTCTGTACGAGGATTAGACTGATTTACCTTAAGTGAATTCATAAAAAAAATTTCCGAGTTTCGGCTCCACAATTAATCCTACAATTCATGCATCTCAAAGAAGAAAAAAACAACGAAAAAATAGAGTGGTATCAATACGAATAGAGTGGTTCAATCCAATAGATACTATTGCACAAAAGAAAAATGTCGGCATGCATAAAAATCGAAACTTGCAAAGAGAAGAGAAGCTCTGAATTCAGTGACTGAAAAGGAGGTAAATAGGGAAAAGGTTGAGGAAGAAAAAATATACCAAGAAAGATGATTATTTTCCTTATCAACAAACAGCAAATGCCATCTAATTCTCTGGTTCCAACATCCAGTGAAGTTAGATGGATTCGATGAAGGCCCAGACGAGACGGGTAGCGTGATTTCTCGATGATAGAATCAACGGCTTTAACAAAAGATGATTGCGGCTTATACTGATTCATACAGACATAACCAGATAGTTGTCACAACGCCACCCCATAACAGAATGAACGAGAAAAAATGGGGAGATTTCAAATGAACGAGTAATGTTATACGAGACCTGGTCGCTGCGCCCGGGAACAGAGCTGGCGTACCACCTATTTCACTGCTGGTGTTCACGGTATAACAGTATTTGAAATACCCACATAAAAACTTCAATGTACATGTTGGTAAATTAATAGGAAGTAAAATCTAAATGCGGTCAAAAAATGAAACATTATCAGGCAAAAAGTAATAACAACTCAGTTGAAGGTCAGTCAGAAGGTGCCTATGAAAAGGTAGGATGAAATGGCAATATTGAATTGTAGAGGGGGTATGGTAAGTCAAACAACTACGATTGTTACCACCCCAATGTGAAAATGATGCAATTTCGTCAGCTGGAGTATAACACAAACGGACGGTTAAGGGCTTCTGCATAACGGAGGGTCATGGGTCCAGTGACAGCAGAAAAAACGATTTCAATAACAGTTTAAATAAATCTAATAATAGACACAGCACACATCACTAAAGGCCAAACACACAATTATAATCAGGGACAATATACTCTTATCGGTATGATAGGAAACCCCTTTTGTTAATTACTAGGTAAATTATTAATGACCCTTTACTATCTTAAATGGGTTTGCTTTTATTTATCTTATCTTAATCTTACCATCAAATAAAACGGTGTGTTAAAATTGTGAATGCTTCGTTGGATGACAGTTGTAATTACTTTGAGTATTTATAGTTTCAAAAAAACAGAAGAAACATTACATATTGTTAACCAGGTCGTCCAGTTATCCCATTTAAATACTTATTGAAGAACAGCATGTTTTTAATGCCAACAATAAATTAATTAATGACACCTAATGATGTTTTTTGGAGAGCTCTATGTTTTTATCCCGTGTTTCCAATGTTAAATTGAACCTTCGTGTAAAATGTTACGTTTCTAGCTTGAACAGGAAACTCACCGTAATTAAAAACAATTGAGCGTCTGTGGATCTCGCGCTCTTGGTCAGCCTCCGCTGGCTCTTATCCAGTGACGCGGCTGACATAGGAGCGTGGGGGACTCCCCAAGACTCCGCTTCCTCCTTCGCATGCGAGGGAGATGACAACCTTGTGGACTTGGAGGGCCTCTGGGCTGTTTGTAAATATTGTATGAATGAGCGAGTGAATGATGAATTGTAAATATGGTATGAATGATAACATTTATCTCAATTACTCATTGCCTAATAACAGGCAGATTGTAATTTTATCTTAATAAAATTGATTGAAACCGGAAAATTTAAAACAATGAAAATTTAGGGGTTTACTGAAGAACAGGGTGGGCACCGTACTAACAGGGCTAGTCCTCATCAATCAAACTTTTTTTTTCTATTTTGGTAATAATAACAGAGAGATTTATAAAACAAAAACTATTGGCATTATTAAAGTTTCTGGTTTTAAAAGAAAATATATACAATTATATAGTGTATATGTTTAAGTAAAAAATTGATTTCCAAGCAGAAAATTTACAACTTAATTGATAACTAACAATTAACTTAAGGCTAGCTCAATTAATATAACATTAGCGTGAAGATTTGACTCCTAAATTTGACTCAGGGAATTACCTGATCGTTTTTAGAAATCTATGGGAAATACACGTCAAATAATAGTCAAGGGCAGTCTAATAGCTTTTAGAAAAGTCACGCGATATTTGAATCCACTCGATATTTACATTGTTCACAGTTTTTAGGTGCTTTTAAAAATACGCTTTTTATACGTGATTTATTTAAACTATTTTTTAATCAATACTTCAACAGTTCAAGCCTAAAAAAGCTTTACCTAGTCTTTAGGTAACGACCATATGAATATTTTTTTTTCATTATTTTCCTAGAGCTAACGGAGCCTCCATGTACATGAAGCACATGTCCAACATTTATTTATTTTATATGGTTTAATTTATTTTTATCACTAAAGTCTCAAAATAATGGTCTGTGATCTTTATGAGCCCTAAATTTGATTGAATGATTGGCAAAGAAATTGGGATCTAACACAGAGTTGAAGTAAGTAAATCTAATTAATAATCAATCATTAATCATTCTGCAAGTTACGAAACTTTAGAGTTTGTTCTGACCTTCACAAAATATGTTTTAAAAATCAAATGAGATAAATAAATTTTCTGAAGAAGACAAATGATATCATGCATGTGCACATGTATACACACTAATCCCAAAGATCTATTGACAAAATTTAATCCACCTGCCTCTAGAATAATTTATATAATTTTCTAAGAGCAAGAAACCATCAAAAATGTTAATTTCTATTAGCTACGAAATTTTAATAAAACTTACTTGAAGTAATTGAAGTCTACTTAAAGTCTAACTAATTACCGAAATTTCCTATTAATTAGTTAGTTTAGCAGCTGTGTAAATACAGATGTATATATGTATTTTCACAGTTATGTGTGAATATCCAATTGTGAATTAGTGTATAATAGCATAGATATTTTTATCCCAGTTATTGTTTTATTTCTTTAATATTGTTTTTTTTTAATTTATTTCCGTTAAGCTTTTTAATTTTTAAGGAATATGTGTCTTTAAGTTATCTATATACATGTTTTGCTTTATCTTTGTTTCATTTCATCTCATTTTCTTAAATGTATTTTATTTCCCTGCACACTGTAAACATTAGTATCAATTCCACTGATACTGTCAAAAATCCTACCATGTTGAATAAACGTTTGTTCTTAAGGTATAATAAGGATATTTCATATTAATTAGTCAGTTTAGGGATAATTAATTAATTAACTATTCAGAGGTTGGCTCTAGGGTGTTATATCTGAACATTTTTTCGAGCAGCTACTTATTTGCCCTCTCAAGGGTGAATGAACCTAGACCAGACCAATCCCACTAAGAAAAATATATTTTCCAAAACGAACAGTGAAACAGTAGCAACAAAAGTACAATTGATTGTCCCTAAACTGAAAACGACAATAAAACGTTGATAGGCAGGGAATATAATCATTTACAGAAAAAGACTTCTTTGAACTTTTGTTATGAAGAATCTAGCAATTCACTGATTTGGTCTGATCTCAGAGGAAGTATAAATGTTTGCTCTTCCGGTGAAATGTTTTCGATTTGCTTACGATTAAATTATAAACATAAAAGTTCTAGGAGTCAACAGTTAAAATTCCTCCTAGCCGACTGTGATATTTTTTAATCATTTAGTATATATGCTGTATAAATTCCTTTGATTCGAAGGATATATTTTGTTAGTGGATAGGATTTAAGTAAGTCTTTGTCTTCCCACCCTGAATTGTTACTAATTACATTGCTGTTTTGGCCATATGCATATATATTGTAATGATAGTTTATTTTAAATAAAATAATATAATAGAAGCAGACTGAGTTAGAAAGTAAACATTTGGTGAAACTCCCCATGGCTTGGACCCATCAGGTACTCCAGAGGTATACTGTTTTTTGCTCTTTGACGAGTTAACCAGACAGCCACAAAAAACACAATTTAGTTCTATCAGTACAAGTTAGACGTTAGTGTTTATTTCGATAGTGGTTTTCAGACATCTTAAAAAAATGGTCTTCTTCAATAATAATAACTTCCTGATCCCTAAGCATCCTTCTTTCTAACGATGGACAGAGGTAGGAGATTATACTATATCCACAGATTTTAAGATAAGCGAATTAACTTTACATAGAAATACTATTATTTTATTGTTAAATTGTTAATTTTATATTGCAATATTACTGCTTAAACAATGAAGGAACATGTGAAATGGCCTAAACTATTCGTAAATCCTAGAAAAACGTCAGAAAAACATTTTTTTAGGACACTACAATGTAGTCCTTTAGTTTGTTTGCCTTAAATAGAATGTGCATTTTGTAAATACCATACCAACCATATATTAATAATTATAATTCTGTGTGAAATCCCACTGTTTATTAATTATTAAGAAGGAAAACTAAATGGTAGAGCCTAAGCTTGAACCTGAGACCTTCTGTTATCTACAGGCAGGTGTTCTTCATTCTGATGATTAGGCTTGGGCTCAATAAGAATAGCCAAGTTAAAATAGCGAAGATAGAGAGGTTCAGGTTCCGACCCCACCCTGTCACTATGTATATTTTTTTCTTTGAGAACTCAGTGGAATTACAATCCACGACTACCAACTACCAAATATTAATTTAATTAATAACTAAGTCAGATTTGTCAGTCCGTAGGATCGCAGAGGTTTCCACCATTATCATTTTTTCCTTTTCATACTTTATTTCAACACCGATAAGTACATTGCGTTAACGATAGAAAATCAAAAAAGATATTTCCACGTCACTCTACACAGACACACCCATGAGTCGAGCTAGGCTTGCTAAAACTATGGAAAATTTACTACCCGTTCCTAGCCAGAGGGGATGTTGAATTAATCAGAAAATCTTTAAAAAACTTCGGAGGTCAGTTCACTGTATTTGCTGTAAGGTTGAGGTTTGAGATCTCAACTTTTGATGAAAATCTATTTCCGTCCACCCACCATTGTTAAATTATAAACAAATTGGTGTAAATAACAGATTTGTCCAAATCGGTGCAAAAAAAATTGGAATCACGAGTATTTTTTTTTCATCTCCTCAGGGTTTGAGATATTGAGGTGTCATAACTTGTCTGAGAAAAGATTGCAATTCTACTGTAGACGATGAGAAATTGAAGGGTTTGCTGCAAAAAGGAGGTAGCTCCATCCCATAGCTGTTGGGAGTTAGAAACACTTTCTTGTGTCAAAAAAAAACCTCTTTTATTTGGCACAAAAAGGATGCAGCTCCAATCGTAATATGTAAACACCATAATTGAAAGTAAGCAACAACAATATTTTTACATAACTTAAAATTTGAATTTTTTAAACGTTTTGTTTGGTTTCCCAACAAATGGAAAAATTGGAGCTACCTCCTTTTTGCAGCAAACCCTTCAATTTGTATCGAAGCTGGATCCTGGAAATCCAGTGATTTACACTAGGGAGGCTTTTAGCGAAATAGCACCTTCAATTTCCAGGTAGTTTTAACTTCAGAGTATATAATTAACTAATAAAATATTTATCTTAAAGTCTTCACTTTATTAGATAAAGCTACGTCTCTTCTTGAGTGAAAACCAAACTAGTTTTATAATAATAATTTTATCCGGATTCAAAGTCGTTACTGCGATAAAATTACAATCTGACTTTTATCGGGCAATAAGTAGCTGTGATAATTGATCTTATTCATGTCATGTTTGCAGTTCTACATTCACTCGCTCGTTCATACAGTACTTACAAATCCACATGGTTATCACCTCCCTCGGAAACGAAAGATGGAGGGGAGTCTTGGAAAGTCCCCTACTATCCTCCATAAACCGCGCCACCGGATAGTAATAATTCAAAAAAATAAATGAATAACAATCAAAAAAAAAAGTTTGGATCTACTACTCGTACCTAAGTTTTTTTTAAGAAAGAAATTACATTCATGTATATATTATATCTACTTAATTTTCGCTCTACTTTCCGCTGAACATTTTCCACTAGTAATTTTGTCTCCTGTAAAATTTTTGAATCACTGGAAGATCAGTATTTTTTGATTTCCACTTTTATATATCGTTTCCTCACTTCAATAAGTTCACGTATTGATATGTATGATCGTCTGCCATTTTAAATGATAGGTAGCTCCCAATTCTTTTGCAAACCTTAAAAATTTTATTTCTGTATTTGATACATTTTAATATGGTGTTGTATATAAGTTTTAGACATAAGGTAGTTGGTAATTTTCATGTGCATGAATACATAAAATTTAACTTTTTTTTTTGTCATGTCCCCTTGTTATAAAAATATACAATTTAAATATGCGTTCAGACAATGAATCTATTTACATTATTTACTGTATTTTATATATTTGTATTGCTAAATTTATTAATATTTTGCAATTCAAATGTCCAGGTACAAAGGTACCAGGACGTAAAGGTATAAACTCATAAATAAAAATCGACACGCTGTATGCCCTTTTGTCAGCCCAGTACATTGCGTAGAGTCTTTGAGAGACTTAGATTGAAGTAAATTCATATTAGGAAATGCCGTTACCATGTAGCTCTCTTGATAAAGGCCCCGTGAGTTTGTATTATTGTTTTTTTATTTCAAAACCCCTTTATTCAAAAAAAAATTAACAAACAAATGAACACTAACATGAACAGATTTATGGCTCCTTTTCCTGGTTAGCATAACATGGATTTGAAGGAGGGTAGAGTCACAAACATTTTACGTTTTACATTTAAAATTACAAAAGCAATAGACTGGACTAGGTTACGGGGCTCACCTTCGGGTTACAATAAGGGAAGAACTAAAAACTAAACTTACAAACTAAAACGTTCCTGCCTCGACTGCGTCTTGCCATCAATGGGGAGAATGGAGCAGGGGTTATCGTGTTAAACACTGGGTATGTCAAGTATTGTAGGGAGTCGAAATATGTCTACGTTGAATGAATTCATCCACCGTAGGCAGATCAAAGACCTCGTGAAGCTCACTGTGGCTCCGTTGCTCGAATGAAGTATGTCTGACCAATTTCTTTAGTATACCGTTTTGGAATTGATGGAGTCACCGAGCTGTCATATACGTCAGATGACGAAGCAGCGTTGCACCATACAGCAAAGCAGGCCTTTGTACACTCTTGTAAATCATGAGCTTTAGACGCAGTGATAGATTGGGGGAAGTCAATAAATGCGTAAGCCGGTATGACTTCGTGCGAGTTTGCTTCAACTTTCACGCAAATTTAATTCTCAGATATACCAGGTGGTTGCCTGGTGAATTTTTCTCCGTTCCTACTATGTAACTAGTAGGAAGCGGACTTTTTCCCTTTTGGAAAGATAAAATTACGCAGTCAGTAGTACCCACATTTACAGAGATATTGAGTCTCCCCAATCTCTCACTGATCTGGTTACAGGCTACTTCAGCCTGTCTAAGAGCAACCTTGGCGCTCATGCTGTTACTGTACACCGCTATTTAATCAGCGAAAGCAGTAACTGTTGGGTTTTTATATCGGGCTCCTACGATTGCAGACGTGTACACATTGAATAGTAAAGGGGATAAAACGGCTCCTTGGGGTACTCCACAGGTCAGTGGCACAGCTTCGGAGAAGCTATCACCCACCCGCACTCGCATTGATCTGTTGTTCAGGAAGCTAGCCAGAATTGAATACAGTTGCTCCGGGCATTTCTGGTCACAGAGCATTTGACACAGTGTCCCGTGAGACACCGAATCGGATGCTTGAGAGCAATCAATCGAAATCATAGCCGTGGCTATGTTCATTCATGTTCATGGCTAACTTCTGACTGTACCTTCAGACTGGGATGCTCTAAGCTCATACTGGACTGAAATTCAGTCTGTTCTGGCGGAATGATGCCGTTTTCTGAGCAGTAATTTTTGAGATAATTCAAAAGAATTTTCTCGAAAATTGTCCCCATTTACGGTAGTTCGGGATCGCAGTGTCTGAGGCGTCTACGATCACGTCAGTTATGAAAGTTAGTTGAAGATCTAGTTTTTCTTTTGTGTGGAGAATTGCCACCGTATGCAGGTCAATTTGAATTTGTGACCGGTACAGCTCCCAGTTGGCACGACGGTAGTCGTATCTCGTGGGGCGAGGGGTCACCACTTTACCATCCACTGCGTACAGTACTGGCCTGCGGTCAGACGCAATAAAGTGAAGGGTGGTGGAACTAGTGATACGGTGGGGTTATCTTGTCAGAAGTAAGTCAATTGTCGAGGTGGCCTGCGAGTTACTTCTAAGTCGAAAAGTAAAAGTCTGGGGGTGGGCGACCGTAAACGGCGTTCTCACCAGGAGTCCCCCAGCCATGTTGTTAGTATGTACTTTACTAGTTAAGACAATCTTATAAGTTAGGGTTTCCTAAATCCAATGTTCAACAATTTATGTTTTGTTTACTGGCACTTTACTAATAACTCACTGTTTCGTTGCACAGCTCAGACAATACTTGAGACCGACATTCTCTGTTCTCCTTCAGTATAGTATGTGAGAAATACAGGGACCACCAAGAAAGAAAATGCTGTAGCTGTAGTTTTTCATCGTTGTAAAATTTTAAACAAAATGTCTTCCTGGTGATTATAACGCTTGGCTGCACTGGCCACGCTTATTTCCAGCATGTGTGTTAATAATTCATGTTTTATCTCCTGATAGCTAGTATTTTGATGAGGTAATGAATTATTGTTATTACTTAGGATATATGATTCAATACCCCAACTAAAAATAATGTTAATGTAGATATTTAGGTATAAATGACAACAGTTCTTCAAGCCTCTTCTATGTTTATGTACAAAACGAGCGATTGCTGCAGCCCATATCTGTATTCTTTAGGAACAATACCAATCGACTCGGCACATCAAGCTACAGAAAACTGAATTCTAGTTACTGTCTGATATTATTGTTATTATCAGGGCAATTATTAATAAAATTCAAATTTCATTCCCCACCAGTTTTTTGGGTTTGGTAAGTCACGCTGAAGAGCGCGTTTCAGACGCTATTTCTGGTAGGAAACATGGTTTACTGTAGTGAGTGAAAGAACTCATAGGTCTCAGTGTTGAGACCAGTCCGGACAATCGTGGTTGCAGTTTTTAAACTTATAACACACCTTGTGATCACGCTGTTCTTTGAATCTATGATCAGACGAAGCAGTTATCTCGTAGTGAGTGACCGGTCGGATGCCCAACATCCCGAGGTTAAGGCCTAAGGTTCCTAATATGTTGAGACAATCTTAGTTTTTTGGCTTCACTTGTAGCACAAATGATGGACCTTAGAATACGAAGATTCATTCGTATCAGAAGCCTAAAGTAACGAACAGCAACTAACAATAATAGCATTAGTACTAATAGAATAGTAAGTAATTACTTTTCTTGTTACCATCCGTTGATGTTTGCATCAAAAGGGTAACAGTCACTTTGACTTCACCTGTGCTCATCAAATATTTCCCATTTATGTATTTGACGTGTATTATTTTGTTAGTTAATGTGTTAATTGCCATTTATCTTTATGTCCGTCGCTTGAACGCCCACTTTCTGTGGGGTTCTATTAGTGAATGCATAAATATTCATCATTAGTGGAAATCTTAATATTCACAGCTATAGTTACAGAGCACAGTTACTAAGCACGGAGGATTCATGTGTAACAGCTGAAGATGACAGGCAGACGCTTTCTAAAGCCCTCTTTTTGATTAAAATATAGCTGGTGTCATTCAGACCTAAATATCTTTTATATTTTTTTTTTAAATGCATCTGTATCTAATACATTAATGATATTAATGTTTTGTTATCTTAGATGAATTTGTTTTATTAATAATAATATCATCTATGACAGTATTTATTACCATTGAGGAAACTTAGTATAGGCGAATTGTTCTCGGATTTTGGTAGGATTGGAATATCTGCTAAGTATTGCAGAAAGCTGTAACATTCATAGCCTTAGTGCTCAATCCATTCGGGAGCGAATCCTTTAAGGAAGGTGGAGCGGAGACGCCTACCTTTTAATTTATACGAGCCCGGAGCGGGCCCTCAGTTGAAAAGGCTCGTCTTGAGGTTTATTCTATTTAAATTCCATTACAGATTCCATTGCTGAGAGTTCCCGGGCCGGGGGGATAAAGCGAGCCAGGTAGGGGTAAGGTCCTATAAACTTAGGTCAGGATTTATTCAGACCTATGCCCAGTGAGGGTCTCCCCGAATGGCCTGATAAGGCAGTTTTGTTTAAGGTTTCCTTCCCTTTGACATTACATTGGCTGGAGATAAGGCAGAAAGGGCAACATTTTGCATCGACTTGCGCAGGGAAAACCGACATTTTCAATGGTCAAATGTCAAAATAAAATACCTTATTTTACAGATCCCTAGTATTAGTTGAACCAGGGATCAATATCTTCGCTCATAATGAGGTGCTAGTGTAAAAAAAATTCTTAGCAACATTTATCTATAAACGGTTTTCTTTAGATTTTTTTTTTTTTTTAATGATAAAATTACAATCTGCCTGATTGGGCTATAAGTAATTGTGCTATACTATATGTACAAATAGCCCAGAGGCCCCCAAAGTCCACATGGTTGTCAGCTCCCTCACGTGCGAAGGAGGAAGCGGAGTCTTGGGAAGTCCCCCACGCTCCTACGTCAGCCACGTCACTCGATAAGAGCCAGCGGAGGCTGACCAAGAGCGCAAAAGCCACAGACGCTCAGGACATGATTAGAGAAACTGGCCATTGCCAGGACTCCCACTGTCACTTATTTATAACAGGTCAAGAGGGCACTGCCGTTTTAGTCTCCGACGAGGATTATAGGGGTGAGTGGTGCAGTGCAATGACTGTGCCAGGGAATTAGGGTGGTTGGATAGGCTACTATGGAATTTTTATGAATTTGGAAGGGATGAGTTCAAGAATGTAGGGTATATTCAGATCATTATGATGGGTTTTGTTGCTGACGTAATAAGGGGCATTTACTATTGTTCTCAGAACTTTTGATTGAAAGGATTGGATGCGCTTGATGTTTGACTTTTTTGCGGTCCCCCATATACTCTTTTCCGTATGTCCAGATTGGCTTGATTATAACTTTGTAAATAAGTAGTTTCTTTTCTATTGAGAGATGGGATGTCCTTGGAAGTAGTCTGTACAGTTGTCCAAAGCGTTTGTTTAGTTCGTGTCTTTTTAGCCTCGTGTGTGGGTTCCATGTCAGTCTTTTGTCGAGATGGAACTTTAGATTAAAAGCAAATTTTGTTTTTTTTAATGATTAATGACTGTCCCAATCATTTCACATGAATGATTTTATTTTAGAATCCTTGGCTAATCAATTGCACATTGCATGCTAGTTATCATATTTCCTTAGGTTGTTTAAAGTTTTTAAATGCGATTTTAATGACAGTCTTGACTACCTTTTGTTATTAAAATCCAGTACTGGGCCATATTGTGATACACTTTTTTGTAATCTTCTTCTTTTTATCCTTTTTCAAGATGATAGAAATGAATGAGAGATAAAGAAGCATTTGTATTTTAGCTATCAAGCATTTATAAATTGATTAACCTTTTGAAAAAAACAAACAACAACTTTTGTGGAAACATTGATTAGCTTTGTGACTTCCCAAAAACTTTTACCACCGATTTATTTTTGTACACCATTTTATACCCTAGATTTAAGGACCATATTCGCGTATAAGGGAATAGTTCTTAACATAGTCAATGGAAGGGAGATGGAGGGGTGATCGAAAACTAATAAAATATAATTTGTGATTCTGATTTTTCCATCACCTATCAATCATCGTATTTAGAAAAAAATGAGGTTGATTAGTAACCCAGCTTAAAATTGAAGCCAGGGAGAAACACACAAAGACTGAGGACTTGAAGTGTCTTCCATTTCACTTGATATTACCAACCTTTGTGAAAGTACTGAGCTGACAGTAGCAATTAGTAAGGAGGTTAATGTTAATTCTTAATGTTGAGCTTTTGCAGAAGCTGTTTTTAAATTGCTTTCCTACCTGCGTTTCAGCTCCGTTCTAACATTTAATTAATACAATTATTTTAAAGTGTTATAGTATGCGACACTTTATTTCACCGTTTAAATGATGCTTTCGTATCAGAATCCATTTTTGTTGGTGTTACCTAATAATACCTCAAAATCAATATCCGTCCGCATAAATATTCATGGTTGTTCGAGGAGTAATCCTGCAATATATCATTAAACGATGATATATACGAAAATAAAAACATTGAGACAATTTGTTTACACAAGGGGTTGACAAGTTAATTTGCTTACTCAAGCATCTGTTTTAATTTGATAGAAGGTTGCCTAAAGAACATAGGAATGGATATTCGAGGGGGATATAGCGCTTAAAATGTCTGAGAAAGAAATAAACGACAAAGTCTAGCCTGTACTGAGAACACACTGTGTTGCTTGGGAGAGGTCTTTTTTTTTACCTCAACCCTTATTTAATATCATTTTTTTAAATAATACTTATATACAGCAATATAAAGTTTCTCCTTCTACTGCGTAACTTATGCATTTTAAGGAGTATATAGCTTAAACAATTTGTTTATTGTTAAAAATTTATATGATTGCAAAAGGGACTAGGGGATGGAGCTCACATTCGGGGGAAGAGGTCTAAAGTCACTTTGAATTTAAAAACGACCTACGCAGCTAAGGAGGGAGGAACTCGCATAATGCGAAAAAGTTCCAAACATGTCTAAATAAGACCCCGGACATTCCCCATGTAATGTAGGGGAATTTCGCCAAAAATGTTACCCCGTTAAATCAACCTGCTTCTAGTAGATACATTTAGTTTAATCCTAATAAATATTATTAGAATATAAATGAGTTTAACCTAGGCAGCACCTTATTCTTAATGAGGTGACGTATAAAATATATGCTAATGGAGGAAGCGGGTGGTAGATGAACGAAGTAGTGTTGTATGAAGTAAGTGGGTGCTAGTCGAAAAACTATCTTGTACTGGAGGTGCGATTCTTGGTTAAGTACTTCACTTCTATTAATTATATTTTACATCGATTTGGCAGTTTTCTCGACACATGTCTGCACTGGTGTGTATAAGGACTCAATCTCTCTTTTACTGTTCTCCATCGAGTTAAAGAAAAGCCAAGATGTATTTTGAAACTGACAGCTTCACAGCACTCGTAATCACAGTTCAAGAAACAGTACATCATTATCGGGTACTGAACAGTTGGAGGGTCTAATGGTACAATTTTCAATATAGAAATGACTAAAACTTTTTGAGCTATACCCGACTCGAAACATCTTCTGTTATCTGAGGCGCCCTACGTAGATGCCCTAAGGGTGTTCCAGCCACCAGGGCCGGTCGTAAAGTTAAGAGAGGTTTATAGCGGCCATCCTTAACAACTTTTGTTCGGTATAAATCAATGAAGTTCGGAGGTGGACAAAAAATGTAAACTTACTTCAGTGAGTGCCTATCTTATAAGAGGTTTTGGTTGGTTTTTGGTTCTTACTTTGAAGAGAATTTTTCATAGGTGCTGATCTATTCAAGTTAAACACTAAATTAACCACTACGTTTATAATCATAATCAATAAAGGGTAATCGATATTACCCCACCTGAAAGAAAATTCGTAAAATGTGTGGTATTGATAATTATCGATTTTTCTCATACAAGTCGTCGAAAAGAACAGTCTAAATGGCCAAGACAAACATAATTATTGACCTATCACCCTTTCGCGGTTGCCAGTAACCTAAAGTTACATGAAAAACACAAATATGTTCTGGTAACCCAGGAGCGGTACAATAACCAGTGAAGTAATCATTGACTATGAGAGAGACAATTCTAAGGTTTAACTAGTAAGGGGTAGTTTTCTAAGAAAGATGATGGAATTGTGTTATATACAGGGATGGGAATAAATACGTACGTATAGTCAGTAGGATTTGCAACTTAGTATTTCTGAATTCAATCAATATCAATTTTTACAGTAAGAAAACAAAGAATTTGTAGAAAATAATTCAGGATTATTTATTAGGAAGTCATAGTTTTAGTGTCAAGTTTAGGAAATCCAGGAAAACAAGTTGTTTAGGACCTAGTCAAATGAATTGTTGTTGTTGAGAAGTAGGTTAATTTAAGGGAATGATTTTTCTGTTAGAATCCACTGTATATGAGTGTTTATGGCTCATTTCAGGTACCATTGTGGCACTATCGGTTGTGTGGTTCGATTGTTCCGATCAGACAGTGATTACTTAAGAGTGATCATCAGACTTCAAAACCGTCTAATCCTCCTTAAATATTTGTCTCCTTGTTTCATAAATATCCAATGCTTGCCACAGATATCAGATAAGGTTAAAACGCCATAACAGCTAAGCCCATTAATTTACAGAATATTTTTCTAATGTCAAAGCAAAGAAATTTTAATTGAAGGCATTTAAATGAAAATAACCTATTTGTAAAATATCCTTAAGAAGAGGTTAACCCGTTAAAAAGTTCTAAGAGACAAGGTTAAGGTTTTGGAAATTCACCGAACCTCGTACAATCGGAGGGTATTAAAATATTTTTTTTAGATTTTGACTCCCCGGAACCAGCTCATCAACAAATATATGTGACCAGAGAATGGCTTAGGCTCGTGAACATAAATGAGCAGCTTCGTATATAAAAATTAAAAAGGTTGAGTAGTGCTGAGGGCTAGTGTTAACCATAGTGGTACCTTAGCACCGAAACCAACTATATATCGGCCTTCAGTCGGCCGTATCTCTTCAAGAGGTGTTTTTTTTTTTATAAATAAGTGTTTACGCCATTTGCGTAAACTTAATTTCATTTTAATTTGAATTTGCTATTCAATAAGTAATTACCCGAAACCATTCGGTAGTTCTGTGAATCACAGACGCTGGCGCTGCCTGCCGGCTCGATCAGCGTTTTTCCCCACGTCTTCAACAGCTATCATTTTTCACACTGTTTTTCAAGCGTATTTTCAACGCCATTATCTTTGTTTAGTCATTATTCAAATCACTAGTACGCAGTCTTGGAGAAGCGACATTTCAGATTAAACGCAGACAGATATTGGATGAATCGGGACTTGGATAAATCTGGAGTTTGGGCCCAAATCTCTAGGTTATCGGAGTTCAAGAAGGGAGATTCGCACGCTGTCGTCACATCGAAGCAGGTAGGAATTTACATTACTGTGTTTACATTTGATATTGTCATTTCTCTAACGAGACTCTCAAATAATTACAGTCCACTTAAAACTCAAACGTATAGCTAATTATCCCCAGGCTAATTAGTTTCTCGAATCAGTCGCCTCGTTTGCCGGTTGCGATTTCAACTGGTGAAATTCCAAACATATTTTTTGGTTCTCCGTATTCCGGATTATTCTGTCCAACTATTAATTTGAAAATTGATCATCAGTTTGAGTCAGAAGGTTAGTCAAATCGAATCGCGACGACTAGCCAGATCAACTCAAACCAGAAACCACATCAACTCAAACTGTGCTTACTGTTTGTCTAATTATTATTAGTACTCAATTTAATTTTATCACCAACTTTTGAATTCCAGAATTTCTGTTTTCCTTGTACATGATTTTCCTTTATATTTTCCTGTAAATATCCACTAATTCCATTTATTTCTGATAGTAATAGCATTAAAATGGCTCCACCAACTTCCCAAGAAATACAACAACAAATCGATTTAGCTATTAGTCAGCGAAATGATAGTTTTGCAGTTGCAACTGCTTTATCAGACTCTGCTAAGACAATGACTATAGCCGATTTACCTCGGCTTAAGGCCAACTATGAACGCTTACCTGAAATTGAACAGGAATTCAAGAAATTTAATTTTCTCATAAAAAAATTCAATTTGCATTTGCCAGCTACTGATCAAGTTGAAACTACACAACCTTACGTAGCCTTTGTGCAATTAATCGACACAATCCCAGCTAAATATTTTCAACTGAACCTTCAGTATTGAACGCTGAAGTCAATCCCGTTGCAAACGTCCCATCTGTAGCAAATCCACATCTGCCAAAAATTCAGATTCCTAAATTCAATGGCAAATTGTCCGATTGGCCTAATTTTTTTGCGCTTTTTAATTCCATGGTTCATCGCGACCAGCAGTTAAGTAATATTGCCAAATTACATTATCTTAAAACATCCACTATCGATGAAGCTGCTTCCGTCATTGCTTCATTCCATCTAACCGAAGATAATTACCAATTGGCATTCGATGCTCTAACTGCCCGGTACAATAATCCGAGACAAATTGGTCACATGTACCTCAAAAGCATACTTGACTTTCCCACTGCCAAATCCAATTCATTGTCTGACCTCAAGGGCTTTATGACCATTCACGAAAATTCTGCCAATGCTCTCAAAGCCTTGGCACTTGATGATTTGAGCGATTTTTTGCTAGTGTCATTAGCACTGAAAAATTTGGATTCTAAATCTCGACATGCTTTTGAACTAAATCATGATTCCACCACTGTACCTACTTTCCAAAGCTTATTGGATTTTGTCAATCAACAGATCAAAACCATCGAAACTTCCCAGTTAATTGGTGAACCCAGTGTTAAACCTCGGACTGCTGTCAAATCTCATTCGTATATTGCTCAGACTTCCCATGCAAGCGTTGATAACCGCTCAGCTAGAACCCATGCTTCCTGCTTCTGCTGCTCTCACAATCACCATGTGTCACAATGCAGCAAGTTTCAGCAATTACCTATTTCAGCTCGATATGAGCTCCTGAAAAAGAATCAGCGTTGTTTCAATTGCCTTGGTGGTCACCTGCGGTCCAAATGCACATCGACATCATCTTGCCGTAAATGTCATTCACAACGGCATAACACGTTATTACATTCGGATCAGCAAATAGCAACCCCGTCAACTTCTGCCATGTCCATTCCAGCTCCATCGGTATCAATTGAAAATCCCAGTGTTGCACCAATAGTGCTTTCATGCTCAGCTGCTCGTTCAACCACTCAGGAACGTGCTCATTCTCTTTTAGGCACATTTCGTGCTTTCATAACCGACTGTACTGGTTCTATTTATCCCATCCGTGGTGTCATTGACCCCGGTTCTCAAGTGTCCTTCATTAACAAGGGTATAGTGCAAAACTTGCGTTTGCCTACTTCTCCTAATTACATGGCTGTATCCGGAATAGGTTCTTCCGATACATTGTCAACAGGTTTGGTCAATATCCAACTGATTTCCCGTTTGAACAACAAACGACTCTCTCTCTCTGTTGCCGTAATCAACACCATTGCACACCAACTTCCTAGCATGGAAATCCCCAAGGAAAACCTAAAACGGTTCTTCCGTCTTCGTTTAGCAGATCCTCATTTTCATCGTCCCGATAAAATTGACATTTTATTGGGGGCTGACGTGTTTCCCCGCTTGATAACTCAAATTGGCATTCGGCCTATTCAGCATGGTCCCATTTCCATTGGCACCCTTTTTGGACACATCATTGTAGGCCCGATTCAAATCGTGAATCCGACCCCCTCTACCATTTCCTTGTTATCCACTACTGAAGTGGACAAGCAACTCACCGCATTTTGGGACGTTGGATCCGTCCATCAAGGCTCCATCTCCAATCCCTTGGATGATGTTGCTGAACAACATTTCATTTCTACGTTTAGACGCAATGCTGACGGCAGATATTCCGTCGCATTGCCATTTCACCCTAGTGCAACCCCATTGGGCTGCAACGTCACTCAAGCTCGAGCATCAGTATCCCGACTTGAGCACCGCTTAGCCAAACATGGCTCAATTGTTGCTGAATATAAAATGTTCATGTCTGACTATCTGTCAGCAGGCCACATGGAACCTGCCTCCACTGCTTCAACATACGTTATACCCCATCACATTGTAACCAAAGAGACCAATCAAGGTCCGAAAATTCGTGTTGTCTTTAATGCTTCAGTCCCCGACTCCACTGGGGTATCGCTGAACGAGCGACTCCTCAAGGGTCCTAAACTGCAACAAGATCTCTCCCATGTCATTTTGTACTTATGTTCAGAAACCGCTCATTCTCGCGTCAGTACTCTCTGGAAGGCTAAAACTCGTGTAGCTCCTCTCAAAACATTGTCAATTCCTCGTTTGGAGTTATGTGCAGCTCTGCTGCTGTCCGAGCTTATTTGCTCATTGCTGACATTTTCTTATCCTTCCCCTTTGCAGACCGTCCGTCTATTTTCGGATTCTCAGATCGTACTCTCGTGGATCAACACTTCCCCTCATCTTTTAAAAACCTTTATTGCTCATCGCATTTCCCGCGTAAATGAAATTCCATTTTCTAATCGCTCTTGGTCGCATGTATCTTCCAACCAGAACCCTGCTGACTTGGCCTCAAGAGGTCTTACAGCTGAGCAATTTGTCACTCCTGACCCTCAAACATTGTGGTATTCTGGCCCTGAATTCGCCAATCAACCTCAAATTCCATGGCCTGACGCCTTTGAACCTTCCTCAGCTCACACTGAGCAGCTGCCTGAGTTACGCAATACCAATCCCGTCTCATTGGTGGCAGTCTCATCCAGCAATTTCCTGCACGATTTGCTTACCCGATTTTCGTCATTAAACAGAGCACGTCGAGTCCTGGGTTGGATCTTGCGTTTCTCAACCAACGCTCGCATTGCAGCATCAGCGTATCGAACTCAGGGTGACCTTAAGGTTTCCAAGTTACAAGCTGCCATGCAATATTATGTCACTTCCACTCAATCCATCCATTTCTCAGCCGAGATAGCTCGTATTCAGACCCAACAAAACACCAAGTCATTGCAAACATTAACCCCTTTTCTGGATCAAGCCGGTGTTCTTAGGGTGGGCGGTAGACTTTCGCGTTCTCAGTTGCGTTATCCAGCTCAACACCCAATATTGCTGCCTAAACGAGCTCATTTGTCATATCTGATATCACGTCATGCTCACTTGACATGCCTTCATGCTGGTCCCACCACTTGTATGGCGCACATTCGATCCGAATATTGGATCCTATCTTTGCGCAGTTTGATTCGTTCGGTAATTTCATCATGCCGCACATGTAAATTGTTCAGAGCGCGTTCGCCTCAACCATTGATGTCCGATCTTCCGTCGGTCCGCCTGACACCAGGCCGTCCCTTTATCAACACGGGCGTCGATTATGCTGGCCCTTTCAACGTCAAGTCTTCGTGACTGCGTAAGGTCCCCATTACCAAAGGTTATTTATGCCTTTTCGTGTGTCTGACCACCAAGGCATTGCATCTGGAGTTCTCCTCCGAGTTATCCACCTTTGCATTTCTCTCCGCCTTAGATCGTTTCATAGCACGTCGCGGTCTACCTCAGTCCATTTTGTCGGACCGAGGAACCAATTTTATTGGCGCCAACCGCGTCTTAAATGAAGCTTCAGTATTCATGCGCGATCATTCATCCGAAATCCCTCCCTCTTCTCCAAACTTCGGCGGTATTTGGGAAGCAGGTGTCAAGTCCGTCAAAACCATTCTAAGCCGTATCACTGCAGATACTTGCTTTACTTCCGAAGAATATTTTACCTTCTTTGCTCGTATTGAAGCCATCCTTAACAGCCGACCTTTGTGCCCTCTTTCATCAGATCCTCTCGAGGCATCCGATTACCTCAGCCCTGGACATTTCTTAATCGGTGCTCCTTTATTAGCCCGTCCAGAAATCCCCCCATCGCCATCATGTTCGCTCACCCAAAGATGGAAAGCTATCACGCAGATCTCCCGACAATTTTGGGATCGCTGGTCTCACGAATATCTCAACACCCTCATGCAACGCCATAAATGGAATCGTCATTCCAAGGAAATTTCTGTTGGCGATGTTGTTTTCATCAAGGGAATCTCAACTTCTCCTCTTCATTGGCCCATGGCTCGGGTAGAATCCCTTCACCCCGGCGCTGATGGCGTGACACGGGTTGTCACCATACGCAACCCATCTGGTTCATTCGTTCGGCCCGTCAATCGGCTTGTGCCCCTTGACTCTCAGGCCTAAGTTTCACAGATGTCATTCATTTATTCATTTTTTTTCTTTCTCTTTTTCTTTACCTTTTCCCCTTTAACGTTTCCATTCTCATTATTCCTTGTTTCCTCAATCATGTACATAAACTCTCAAGTAGATCATGCTATTTCATTTGTGTTAGCTCTCATTTAACCCGGAAATTAGTTGCTCTAATTTGGTGGGCGGTATGTTTACGCCATTTGCGTAAACTTAATTTCATTTTAATTTGAATTTGCTATTCAATAAGTAATTACCCGAAACCATTCGGTAGTTCTGTGAATCACAGACGCTGGCGCTGCCTGCCGGCTCGATCAGCGTTTTTCCCCACGCTTTTGTCTCTCAGGTGGTAATTTTCATTTTCATTATTATAGCGTCTCTTTTTGTCTTCAACAGCTATCATTTTTCACACTGTTTTTCAAGCGTATTTTCAACGCCATTATCTTTGTTTAGTCATTATTCAAATCACTAGTACGCAGTCTTGGAGAAGCGACATTTCAGATTAAACGCAGACAGATATTGGATGAATCGGGACTTGGATAAATCTGGAGTTTGGGCCCAAATCTCTAGGTTATCGGAGTTCAAGAAGGGAGATTCGCACGCTGTCGTCACATCGAAGCAGGTAGGAATTTACATTACTGTGTTTACATTTGATATTGTCATTTCTCTAACGAGACTCTCAAATAATTACAGTCCACTTAAAACTCAAACGTATAGCTAATTATCCCCAGGCTAATTAGTTTCTCGAATCAGTCGCCTCGTTTGCCGGTTGCGATTTCAACTGGTGAAATTCCAAACAATAAGCATTTAGTAGTCCAGTTTATATTTTCTACCATTTATTTTTTAGTCATTCTATTATTTTTTTTTCTTTATCTACTTTGGTTTAATTTATAGTTCTTATCGATGTTTAATAAAAAATTAATACTATTGTTTATTACTTTTATTTATTACTGTAAAAACTTTACATTTTGTAATTAATTTTCTTTCTGGAATCTTATGGAAGACCCGGGTGGTGAAATATTCATGAAATGCTGCTGAGAAAATGCGAGTAGAACAAATGCAAAATAGATATCCGGACAAGGGAACACCTCTGTGGTGCGGTTCTACTATGTCTTGGAACAGCCTTTACATAAACCTCTATAAGAAAGGACAGGAATTTTCCCGCTCTACTGGCCCGTCACTGGGAAAATTCATGAATACACAAGGGTTTGGGTAAAGTATCCCAATGTCTAGATAGGGCTGAGAAAACATACTAATATAACATGGTGGTCTCTCCCTTTGAATACAACGTAAATAAATGGCTGGAAGCTAATATATATATATATATATATATATATATATATATATATATTATCCCATTAGACCATAAGGAACAAAGTCGTTTTTGTAAATTTCGACACTTGACTAAAAGAAAAATGTCTGTCAGAAATATTCTGGTATTAAAGAAAATTCGGATATATAGAAAAGAGGAAAAATCTATGTTCTGGGGCCATTACTCCTAAGAACAGTTACATTGAACAAATAAATATATACAGCTCTTACCAACAAAAAAGGAACAATAAATCACATAGAGGGATAAAATAAAATAACAATAAACAACTAAACGGTACACCTTGAATTGAAAAATATCATTCTAGAAATTATTTAAATAATAGCTAAGAAATAAAAATTTAATACACAATTAAATTAAATTTAAAAATAATATTAATTAAATACATAAATATTAGTGGTTACTATTTTAATAGGTTTCAGCAAGGGATTTATTGACAGAACAGTTAAATGGCTAATATGAACAATACATCACAAAGAGGAATAAAATAAAAAACTAAAACCTACATCTCTAATTGAAAAATATCATTCTAGAAATCATTTAAATGCAAATTAAGAAAAAAGTTCGATCAATAAACATATTTGCGGTAACTTAAACGAAGAAAGCTACTATTAAAATACCTATTATATGTATATTAAAATACCTATTATATATTTAATATAGATTAGGATTTGTAAATATATTATTAGAGGTGTTTCTCTTTACTTTAGGTTTGGATTTTCTTCTTTCTTTTTTATATATTATTATCATGTTTTTGTTTTTGAGAATAAATGGAACAAAACAGAATAACCGAAGGTGCGCTGACCGGTGCAACAATCCCATTGCACCGGAATAAGCGCACCACAGGCTACGTAACCCCACAAGCCCGCTTCACGGGCAAGCCCGTTTGAGGCTCAGCCTCAGGTAGGGCGAAAAAAACCACTAAAAAAACTAAAAAAAAAAAAAAAAAAAAAAAAACCTATCAAAATACTGATAATTGATCACTGTGACACATGAATGTTTCGAAATAAAGGTTTATTCTTATTTTTTTTTTTTATAAGCTCCTTTCAAAGATCTCCCACATCTGCATGGACATCCCTTCAACTAAAAATGGACTCATATTCTGCAAGATGGTCTTAGTTCTCGGGTTCATTTTAGCTTCGCAGACGTTTCTAAATTGGTCTATGGGAATGATGAATGAAAGAGGGCTAAAAAAAAATCATACCATTTAACAACTTTTTAGAGATTCTTTTTTCTTCTAAACGTTTCCACTTATCTGGTATATATCAAATCATGGAAGTCAGATTGAAATTAACCAGCTAACCAGAGTAACGCGTTATGCACTTTACGTTAATAAGTTTTTGATCTAGCTGGACTTTGCAAAACTTCTATCATAGGGTAGAGAGATAGATAAAACACATTTTCTGAACCATAGTGTTATGTTAATTAAACATATATCACTTAAATGTAGAAGGATTCGATAGTGGTCATTCAACCCACAAAACAATGGGTGTAATACCTGAAGTAACATAATCCTGATTGATCGAACAGTCAAGGAATAAATGAATGATTACTTGCTATTAATCATGGTACTTAGTATCAACATGTCAGTTGGTATACGACCCAGCATGTCAGTCGCAGAACCATTTTCCGACCCACCAAATAGTCGCGGCTATTTCACTATCAAAATGGACATTGATGAGATGACACGCATCACCCTTTCTATATAAAATGAAACTTGAACGATAATATTAGGTGGATCCCATTATTATTATTATTATTATTATTATTATTATCATGAGGCTTCTGAAGGGTCAATTGTATAATATTCACAATTTTTTTTTTTTTTCAATTTGAAACTTTAATTTTTCTTTATCCGAAAATGAGTTCGGAATAACATGAACTAACAATTCAATTTCGGACATTTTTAATAAATTATCAATGTACTAAAATAAATTACTCCACTCTCGGCAAGGATTTGATCGGTACTTCAGTCACAAGTGGGTGCACGTTCATTCCTTTCTCTAAGTTTTATTAGCAAAGTCGTGCCTTGAAGAAAATAGAACTGATTGCGATTATTTTATCACAAGTATACTTACCTTCATTTGAATACCATTGTTATATTTTCTGCGACTAAATAGTCGAGTTACTGAGATTGCAAGTGGAGTCTTAGCCTTAATCAAATAAAATGTTCGACATAAAACCTATTCCATTATTGACAGATTTCCCTACCCAAAGTAATCATAACTGTGAATAATGCTCAACGTAAGCATGCAAATCAGTGTTTTGTTATTAAATCTGCAACTCTTGACCGTTGCCTCATTATTCTATTATTAATTACACTATATTGATTAACTCAGCAACTTTCCTCCAGCTGTATCATACCTATTCAAAGAATACTTAAAAAAAATTTATACCTTTATCACTGCACAAACCCATGGTATGTAAGTAATATATTATCAAATACTATCAAAAATACAACTTGAAAACTAAATTATATTCAAATAATTAAAATGAAAAAAAAAACACTTTATTCTAGGACATTTTCCTCTAAGAATAACAAATAGGAACAAAAAGTATGTCTAGCTAACAAATATGTGATGTTTTTTTTTTGTTTTTTTGTTTTTTTTCATAGCTCTCAAACTTATAAAAAATAGGGTGTGGGAAAAATAAAAGGAAAATTATTATGGATTGATTGGGTGCCTTTCACTAAGGGGAGTCCTATTTGAAGGATGTGGGATAGGTGTGGGATGCCTAAAGGAGGCGGGTAGGTTCGGGAAGGTGTTGAGAGTCTACCTATGGTGGAGCCTTGGGGGACTAGGCATTGGTTTGTAGTCGGCCAGGTCATACCTGGCGCCGCCTCTGTAGGGGGCTGCACTGTGAAGAATATGTGATTACAATGAACCAGCAGCAGAATATTCAAACAAAAACCATATATGAGTAGAGGTGAATGATATTCGTTAACAATAGCAACTGAGTAAACAAAGGAAATACAGAAGTTATTACAAGGAGATGTACTATATTTGCTAAGGTGAATTACAATAGAAAATGAATAAAATTAATACAAGTTAATAATTATGGTGAATTATGAATTATTAAATTAAATTTATATAAGGAACTGAAATGGAAGAGAAACATATCAAGCAACAATTGATACAGTTCAAAAAATAAAACCTTTATACAAATTTTAGCAGTTGCTTAACAGCAGATGAAATTTATTGAGTAAGAAAAGGTTTATCTATTTCATGAAGGGTAAAAAAAAAGAATATAAATAAATTTAAAAAATAGTATTCTGAAATGGAACGAACTGAATTCCTCCTCACCCCCTCTCCTGCGAATAATCCGATTCTTAACATTATATTTTTGAACAAATAGTATTGGTTACTGCTACTACAATAAGGTTTTTAGGTGAAACAATTTTTTTTTCTTCTCAAAACATTACATTCAACATGTGAATTTCATGTGTTCAATTAATGGGAATTAGTTTATTAATACTTTTATCAAGAATCATGTCCTGAAAATCATATTAGTCTTGTTTACAATAAGACTATAGCCTCAGACCTCAATAGCCAAGGAAAAGAAGAAATCAAAAAAGGAAACAAAAAATAGTTGTTATTTTCACTGCAATAAAATATCATTCCATAGTGTCAAAGTGTACGAAAAGAAGCTAGAGTCCTTGAAACGGCGGAAAGTCATTGCCTCTTTCGCGACAAGAAACCCACAACAAATTAGAGCCAACTCCAGCAAACCAATCGCTGTTCGAAAAGTCACTGAAACTCTTTTAACTTTGTAATGGATCACCGACGGGGGGGGGGGGGGAGGGGGGAGGGGAACCCGTCCCAAGAATAACTTTAGGAGAGTTCTATCAAATGAGGGAAACAGGCAGTCACGGTTTTTGAATCATCATACTACTGATTTATCCGTTTATAATTCCAATTTTGAATAAATCTTAAACATATTTGCCAAAACGACTCTGGAGAACCAATGGTATAACAAAAACGAAGTGAATAGTATTAGTAATAATTTTTTTCCGACCAAGAAGGTAGAGAGGTGGAAAGAGGTCCTATTTCCAGGTATGTATGATCCGTCTGGTTCAATGGTGCAATAGGTACTGAGTGATCTTTGAACGACTGAGCAAAGTCCAATTTTACGGACTTGTCTCTGTCTGTGGTAAATCCCGTGATGCGATTGTTGATACTTGAATTATCAGGATGAAATACACATATAGCAAAAAGAAAAATATATAAACTATATACGTGTATATTTCATTTTAAAGTTTTACAATCTTAAACTGTTGGTTATAAGGTGTAAATTACTTTATTGCTGTCTTTCTTTGGTAGTCAATATTTTGTCTTTACATTTTAATAAATGTCTCCACAAAAATTTGAGCTTAAATAGTATAGTTATTAATAAATTCACGTAAGCTCAAAACATCGTACATTGATCTTTACTCGTTATAATTGTATTATACTACAGAGGACTACATTATTCATTAAACGAGCCAGAAAATGGATTGATCTTTATGTACTACCCCCCCCTGATGGTTGCCATGGGAGCAGCCCCAGTAGAGAGTAACAGTAATAAACTGCCTACACGGTAGACCCTTCCTAAAATTTTACTAAGGCTACGTGACCACGCATGGATACGATACGGGCTGAGAAAGCAGTAAGTTAGCCCTTGCGATCAAGGGCCAAGGGTAGGATCATCCTGGTCAAGTGCGTAGGAGAAAAAAAACTGAAAAACCCTACCATGATAACTAAACACGTCTTATTCAACTTACTCTTGTTAAAAAACACATAATAGATCCAAGCCAAAAATATAATTAGTGGATACAATCACTACTACCGTCAACTTCGAGTCATTGGAGAATACATACAACTAATGCGGAATCGTCAAGCATGAAATGCGCACTAATTAACCTTGGTTAACAATCAAGTGACTTTCAAGTTTGCGATAGTGCGCTCGACAACACTATATTTCATTTCAATCGTATATATTAGAGAATCTTTTTTCATTTAAATGTCCCTCTGTGTACAGATTGGTGTCATTTGTGATTTATAAGACTTCATTAAGGTTTATTTTCAAGTTGCCACTGTAACACTCAAGGCAATAAAAAATAAGTTTATATTAAAATTCACTAGAAAATTTATTATTTGTCTACTTCAAATTCAATTTAATAAATAGCTTGGGAAATATAGCTTTCGCTTCATGATCATCTGACTGTAATGAAAGGTGTCTGTAAATAGTTACAAAATCTTTACATTTAAATAATATTACATTGTGCCCTTTTTAGCAATGTGCTTTGTGATCAATGATCACATTCATACCATACTCACAGATCTGCATTCAAGCTCGCATTCATATGAATACAGGTACATCAATTTTTACTTATACAAACAGACCTGAGACCTCTTAAGTCTAGATGACCACCATCTTTGGATATGATCCAGCGGAGAGCCTAGCTAGGCCACTGCCGCTTTATACTTGGGAGAGGTTGTAGGGATGTGTGAAGCTCAATAATAGCTGTGATAGGGGGGTATTGGGGTGATTGGATAGGTCTTAGTGGAATTTAAAAACTTAGAATAGGTTATAAAATGGATTTAGAGGATTTTGAGTTACGTTGCTGACTTAATGAGAGGTTTCAACTATTGGTTTTAGAACTTTAGATTGTACGGATTGGCTGTGTTAGATTAATATTTAATAGACCGGTTTGATGTTTCACTCAACTCTAGACCATAAGTGAGAGAGAGTCTATGAAGTAGTCGATTAAATTGGCCAAGTCTTCTGTTTAGCTTTGTCTTTTTAGTCTCCTGTATGAGTTACTTCCATGTCAAAAAGGGACACATTGTGTCAGATACAGGAAGATGGATGGGATTAAAAGAAAACCTGATTGACATGGCTTGTGGCGGAGGGTAAATGTAATGTGGTCTTCTTTTCCTTCAGTGACTTTGATCCGCCATCGGTGTCTACAGTTTCCAATCTCGTTAAGGTATCTTTGAATGTAACGAGATCTTATGCGGGATACAAAGATGGGATACGTCTTTTCCCGGTATGGTTACAGGCAAGGAGGAAGTATTTATAATAATTGGTGGATGCGCCAAAACGCAATATACAGCGGATAATATCGTACAAGAGAAAAAAATAATTAAAAATCATAGGCTTCGTTTAAACCGTGAAGAAATTATATGATTAGTTTTGAGTGCATTAGGTACCACAATGGAGCAAAAAGAGATAAATATTATCAAACACAATACTTCCTACAATGTCACAACGATAAAAATAGTTTCCTTGAAATATATTTGACTTTGCTACATATTCACCAGAACTATAACTTCTGTATAAATCATTATTCAAAGATAATTACAATCAATCATACAAGGTAAAGATAATTGTGATAAAATATCACTATAAATACCATATTTACAAATTTACATTTACTCGCTCATTGATACTATATTAACAAAATAGAGACATATATACAGGAATCCGCCTATTCTCCCACTAAATGGTCAATTTCCCGGCAATGGAGAATGAGGTTAGGATCAGGGAAATCTCCTCCTTTTAGGAGGAACTCCTAAAACCTTATGTTTAACCTTAATTGTGGATGTGGCAGACTGGACCGATAAGCAGAACCGGATGCGCAAGAATACGTGACGAGCGTCATCTTGTGGCCACACCCGCAAACATAGTTGGTCTGTTTGGAGGCCCTGTGGAGTCTGGTGTGGACACTCATGGTGTACAGACGGTTGTGCAGGGAGCCTGCCTTCTTGCTATCTTACGCTACTGTTCATAGTTCATTAAATAGTTATCTCAATCATTCGAACCAGTGTTTCTGTTCTGATACCCCTTGTACCAAATATATAATAAATAATGTAATAAATCTCTAAAGAAACCCGTGCTCGGTGTGCCGTAGGTGGGTGAGTTCAACCGCCGGAGACACATTAATAAGTTTTTTGACTCGTTGCAGCACCTGACAAACCCAGTGTTTAACACTATGACCCCACCACCCCTCCCGCATCGATGGCAACAGGCTGTCGGGGAACAATTAGATTAAGAATTAGTATCTAAGTTAGTTTTAAGCTTGATTAAAAAGGTGAGCCCCATCACCTTTATTAGTCAGTTTAGTCGTCACGTATAATGTATATCATTATACTTGTTTACTCATTATATAATTTTTATAAAATAACAAAACCTGTATAAAATGTAGCGATGCTGCAGGTAATACAAAAATAATTTGTAAATAGATTCGCCCGAGGATCTATAATTATATATAATTATCTGTAAATTTAAATGGCTATGAAAGAAAAAAAAATAAATAAAGGTATTTTTAGACATTAAAATATGTTTATATGATATTTATTTTCTATGGTTCTATTTGGATTAGAACAGAAAGATAAAAAGGCATTCAGAATAAACCCCGAGGAAAATTTATGTGCTTATTGAAACTGACATTTTTTTTGTTCGACAACATTAAAGTTTAGGATAAGGGATGGCCAAGGATAGAACGTTGAATGTCTAACTTAGGCTCCGCCATTTACCTGGGCCAATACGACGCTCCCTTTGAGCTGTGTTAATTGAAACAATATTTACCGTTTGTATCGAGGACTCCAAACTGAGGTCTCAGAGCTTCCATCAAGTATAATCCTGATGGGGTATCGATTGCCTTCTCTCAGGTGTTTCAAACTGTTGATTGTCCCTGAACTGTGCCATTAAGAAAGCGTCATCGGTTGCCTAACTGACACTCTTTGAAGCTATTTTGGAGATTTAGGGTTGCGGAGCACGAAGAGAAATATTATTTGTTCCTTATTAATTGCACTTCTTAGCGGTCCAATGAACCTTTAATTTTTATCATTCCCCACATTTTTGATTATGCTCATCATATTCTGATTAAGATAGAACTTGTTTATCTTCAGATACATCGTTTCATAGTATTTTTTTTGTCTTATTAATTGCCAAGAAAACGACAAACGTTTTCAACGACGTTCAACAAAGGACTTGGTGTCGTTCGCACTGATTACGAAATTTTTAAAATCAGAGATGCATTTTAAGGAGAATCAGCGATGGTTTGCGATATGAATCTGTAGAAACATATAAAGCACATGAGCGGGTGACAGGGCTCACATACGGCTTACATAAAGTTCACAGTTGTTACTTATTGTTTCAAAACACATTTAGTTTGATATATTTGCGTTTACGATCTTTAGAATCTGAAAGCAACTAAATAAACTAAAATTGTGCCTGCTGCTTCTAATTATTATTGTGTGTCAAGTTATCCAACTGATAAACTTATTCCATGCAGTTATTTATGGTATCAATTTTGAAATTTGAAGTTTATGGGCCTCCCCACTAGAAGGATCGTACACTAAAACCAGCTTAACCTAAATTTCCCGTCTGCTAATACCAATGATGGAGTCATGGTGATAAACACCGGGCCAGTAAGGTGCTGCAATGAATTAACAAACGTAATGAGTCTTCAAGTGGATGGAACCTACACTTTTCATGCTAAGCAAAGGGCGCAGGTCGGCGTTCTTCGGCGTCTTGAGAGGAAAATCAGTTTGAAATACTGTGTTTGTTTTGATGTCTGATTTGTTTTGATGATGGTGAAGGATATACCACTATAACTGTGGCTTGAGGTTGGTGAATATACCTCTGGTAAATTGGACTGTATATAAAAGTTTGTGAGATTTGGATGGTATCATGAGTTAAGAATATAAATTATATAATTTCATGATTAAATTATGAAAGTTAGAAATCAAGTAAAAGAAAACTGAACATAATTTAGAGGAGAGCAGCCGGAAGGAAAGTATAGCTTACATTAGTATGTTAGTAAAATTGTGTTTCCCCTGATTTATCATAATTAAGCTAAAAACAAAAGAAATAAAATAAAAACGAAGTGTCTGTTGCTTTTATGTGTGTGTGTTTATGATATATAATATAAATGCGTGTACCTCGTTTCTCCGGACTTGAGCTTCATCTCGACGGTCATCTTCTCCTGCAGGGCCCCTGCCCTCGTCTCAAATCTTCCTTTACTCCATATTTTCGATTTATGGA
Source organism: Acanthosoma haemorrhoidale (assembly GCA_930367205.1). Taxonomy (NCBI): domain Eukaryota; kingdom Metazoa; phylum Arthropoda; class Insecta; order Hemiptera; family Acanthosomatidae; genus Acanthosoma; species Acanthosoma haemorrhoidale. The sequence continues at coordinate 78,406,297 of OV884015.1, read as the reverse complement.
TTGATATTGCGGTATAAAAAAAGGTGGTGGTCAACCAAGTCGCTCTCGAGAGCGATGTCGTCTCTGTCGACCCTTTGTGAGGTTAAAGGTCGATCGAGTCTTTCCAATTTGGTTGGCAGCGAGATTTGCCTCGGTGTAGGGTGGTCATTGGCAACCTACCGTGCTATTTCACATTGGACAACTGTGTTGTCAGCCAAGTGATATATAGCGGGGCACCGCACGGCAGAGCTGGTCCGTCGTAGGTTTGAGAGGTAGTAGCAATTGGTTCAACATATAATGGAACAGTGCAGACAATATTTGCGATATGTACAGTTTGGGAAAGCCCTTTTTGATAGACCAGCAACTGTACTTGCACAAATGCACAATGAGTACAAATGCAATGTACACGAATAATAGACTTGACTGGTTTCTTCCTCCTCCTATGTCCTTGCTATCCTAGTTCATAACTCCTCCACATTTATGAATTATATTATAATATTTAAATAATGTAATTCTGAACTATATGTAAAATAAACAATTAAATAAACCATAACAAAGAAATATTACCGGGCCTTATCGCCAGTTTCTTGCATATTGATTGAAGGATTGTGAAAAGAACAGATCGGTATATTTCTTGTAAATCTTTTTTTTTACAGCTAAACTTTCTTTGTAAAAGATCTTACAAAACCGGTTTAAATCATGTTAACTGGACGATTTCTATAATAGCCATAAATCTTTATTTTTAATATCTTACTAAGCCATTTTGCCTTATTGTTTTTAATGATTCCGTAATACGTAGGGAAACGTTTGAAGAAAAGACGAAAAGCAAATTTTACTGATGAAAACAGATAAAATGTATTTTATTTGCGAAGCAGCTTTTGAAAGTAGCATTTAAAATGAATAAAATTGCCCTCTCGTTAATACTAAGTCTGAGAACTGGGAAATAATTAACTATTTAGACGAGTTGTTGTGTTTTTGTTTGGTTTTTTGTAGTAAGTACGAGGAGCTTGGAGAGATTGCTACCTGGAAAAAGAATATTATTTTAAAGCTGGCCTACGCTACAAGCCTTGTTTATTTTAATTTATATCCTCGCCACAATTTCGTCCTATATGTTGCAGGGTGGTAATTCGTTGATTTTTATTTATATAATATATACATATTTCAAGAATAAAATAATAAAATAGATAAATAAAAAAGCTGCCGTCGTTGCTACAAATGTTTTAGTGTAGCGTCAATCTATTAGAATAGTATGCATTCATTTGTTCATAAAAACTTAAGCAATTGTTTAGATAATTGAGATGATACATGGCATTGTTATTTGGTAACATGCCTAGTAGGCCAAACTGTGATCTTGATGTTATTTGGACTTTTTATTCAGGCCGTCTGTTATGTAAGGATTATTTAAAGTGACGGCAAGTGTCACTGTATTCATACTCACGCCACTTGATCAAAGCATCAAGAAGACTTCTTTTTGGCTAATATACAATAAAATTAAATATTTAGTAGGCAGTAACGCTATGAATGAATAAGCTTGAGTGCAGTGAGTGATTCTTAATGGTAAAGTTATACCTCTGTAGTACTTTTATCATGAGTGGCTGGCACGTGCATCTTTGACAGCAGTTCTGTCTATTTAACTGCCGTCATAAATATAAACGCCATCGGTAACATAACTAGGAATAAACAGAATATACATTTAAAGGATGACCATTTTACATCTTAATGCTCAGGCTGGACTCCGCATAGCTGCGCAGCTATAAATCTTTTCTAGTCTGGACACACTAAAAAAAAAAACAGGAGATAATCCTTAAACGAGGAACAAATACTAAATAAAACGCTTTAATAGAGGCCAGTGGAGGCAAGCATTTAAATTTAGATAAAGAGGAGCAGGCAGGCATTGGCATATTTATAGGATCAATCAAGGGAGTGTAGCAAAACATCCATTGCATGCAGTACCCCCACTTTGAGAGAACGCGCAATATACTCGGTTTGGAATCAATTGCTAAAAGGGTCTTCAAATTAAACAGAAGTACGTTTTCGTTATGTCGACGATGATTTTATATTTTTATAGATCTCTTAATTTAACGTCCTATAACTATTAGCGAGGAAATTATGTATTTAATAAGCGCTAGGTCTATTTTGTCTTGCTTACCGTTTAGTTGATTGCGATAAGGCTAGCAAAAAGTGTACTGTTAGCCACCGGTGACTGGCCTTGTCCTAAAGCGTGCCCTACCAGGTCAGTCAGGATGACATTCATGATTGATCGTGTAATGTTAATACTAATGGACAGGTATTCTAAACTCCAAGCGTCAATCACAGGAAGTGTAGGGGAGACAGGCGGTCAGAATGTTGGCGTAGTGCCAACCGTCAGTCTTGTCCGAGCAGTGATGGAGGAGGAACTTGTTGGCCTTGACTATTTACCAGTGTGTGGTGATAGAGACGATTGTTTAAAACGTTTTATCGAAGCTTATGAGCCTTAACTGTGGAATAGAGTCCATTCTAGCTATATGAACAAGTACAAAAAGAAAACAGCGTCAGAAAAACTCAGAACGGAAGCTAAACGCTTTACGTTCCCACATTAGAAGAGAGACATTGGATGAAGTAGAAGTTAGAACAATGTGTTAAAAAGAGCTTCGCCGAAGAATTAGTCGTCTAAACCGGTTGCTTTCACGTAGTAAGGTTTATTGAACATATTTATCCAGTTTTTTATACCACTTCTTCATCCATACTGTGCGTTCCACTTTTCTCCTCCTGCCAAACGCCAGGATAATGGTGAACTTTTATTTTTCATTAGAAATTGCACCAGATCCGCACTGTCCGGGGTCTCAATGTCAACTGAGATAAAATCACATCATTAGGTTATGAGGAGTAAAGGGACCTTCGTGATTGAAGCCAAGAATGGGAGTCTGATCGAAAAGTCAGACCGTGTATGCCCTGCACATAACGGGCAGTTAAGTGTCAGTCACCGGGGTTTGAGGAATCTCTTAGCGTATTAAATATGTTGGTAGAAGCAAATCTGCCAAGGAATTTTAGCGTGCCTTAATGGCATTTCGCATGCTTTATTCGTTCAAGGCGTTCCGGAAGTCCAGTTCTTTGCCAAGCAGTTTGGAACTTACGGCACCCATTGATGGTCCTATAAGGGTGTCACTAGAATTTCTTGAAAACATTTATTCAAAATCTTCATTGTTATAGGCAATAAGTAATTATGTTCAATAATCTGATTCATACCATATTTACAATTATTCAATCATATAGTATTAACAAACATCCTAGAGACCTCCTAAATCCACGTGGTTGATATCTTCCTCGCATGAGAAAGAGGAGTAAATATAGTCAGTGGTGGCTTGTTAGACCCAATCATGTGCCTCGTTATTGTACCCAATGAGATCCTAGTATGCGGTGGCACTTTGTTCTTGGCAGCCCAGGCCTGGCCTGGGTCACCGATACCTGCCCTAGGTTAGTTAGGCTTTCCAGCCCCTAACTAATTAACTTGAAGCTGCGTCTTTTTTATTGTTTACAACATTTACAATGACTTATGGTTTGGTATTGTTATTTACATTTGTTTAAATTAATTTACAATATACATACCATAGAGTATAGGGCGATTTATCTTATGTAATTAGCGGTCGCTACAGCATGTTTAGACAACCAATGTATAATGTATATTATACGTTTGTAACAATTACAAATCACAATGTAAAATTATTAAAAATTGTATAAAATTTACCCAAGCTACAGGAAATATTATAGATAAATTCATTTATGCAGTATATAGTGATATCCGTATTTTATAAAAACAAGGGGATATGAAGAGAAAAAAAAAAGTTAGAGATAATTGACTACACCATCGTCATTTTTGTCTCTTATATTTTTAGAATCTGTTTCAGTCCATTTCCATACATTGTGGAGTTAGAAATTACAAGTACACTTATGATGAAAGTTTTAATGGCTTAACTATGATTATAAACTACTTAAGAATTAGCGAAACAAAATTTTAGAGAACTGATGCATCTGAAATATACGTATTCTATTTAAAAAAATATGAACACGATTTTAAGTAAAAAATTAACTTTTTATCTTACATAAATAATAGTTAATTTTGAAAGAGTTCATTTGTTGCAACGTTGTTATGACGCAATAATACTTAATGCAATGCAGAACTTTCTTATTTTTTTTGTTATACCACGAAAATATTGTATAGGATATATCCAGTGTTTAGGAAACCATCAAACGGGGTGAGTATTATCAAAATTTGGGGGAATCGATATTTGCAAAAACATTTTACAAAATAATATTGGCTGAAATGTTTCGTCATTTAATGTTAGCATGCATATTTGAAGAGAGAGCAGTGTTCTATAAAAATACAAACAAAAAAAAACTGTTTAAACATTGTTCAGAGGTTATGAATAATAAAAGACAATAATTGTTATGAAATATTAGTAAGTGTTGTCAGCATCAACATAAAACATAAATCAAAGCATGTCTTTGTAAAAAGGTTTTTAATTTAGTTATTTATTTCTCCATCATAATTTTATGTGATAATTAAAAGGCTCTCTTGAATATTCCTTTGTGAAGGTGTAAAACACAATTTAATTGCCCTTTGTATTATTTCTTATTTTAGAGTACTATTTTAATATTGTTTAGAGAAGCATACGTTTTCCTTCAGGTTGGTTATTTAATTTTCTATTTTATTAGAAAGAGTGACGAAAAAAACTCGATATTTGAAGGTGTAAAATAAATTCTTTGCAGGGCATCGCTGGCAGGTCAGGCCAGTTAACCCTTGAAACATTGGTTTTGGTTTTTTAAACCTGATTAGGTACATCTTAATACTACAAGAAACTAATATATAATCACGAAGATTTTCCTATTGAAGATATCCTTGAGTGCCTGGACCAGTAAAAGATTAGGTAATTTGGCTCTGCTAAACATAATTCATATATTTAGAGAAAATAACTTGTTTTAATATTGTTAAGAAATTCTAGTGGTACCCTTTTCTCGAAAATAATACACAATCAATATTTGGAACTGAAGTTCCGAATTCCGGGAAATTTTCAATAAATCACGACTATAGAGTTTACAAGACAAGAACTAAACAAACGCTTCGGATAACTTTAAATACTACACCAAACGACATCCCACCTCTCAATGAGAGCTATGCAGGATAGTGAAAAAGTTGAACATCAAGCGTATTCAATCCTTTCAATCAAAAGTCCAGATAACAATAGTCAATGCCCCTTATTACGTCAGCAACAAAACCCTTCATAATGATCTTAATATACTCTATATTCTTGAACTCATCCATTCCAATTTCATGAAATTCCATCGAAACCTTTCCAATCTCCTAGCACGGTCATAACACTGCGTCACAAATCCCTATAAACCTCCTTGGAGACTACAGTGGCAGTGACCTCGTCACCTGCTATAATACGTGACAGCGGGATTCCTGGCAATGACCAGTTTCTCCTTATTATTTGGCCTGTAATTCATTCTCCCGACGACTTTCTAACTGATGACTTGCAGCTGCACTGATGTTCAAGACTTGACCTTCTCATTTTTGAAAACCTATGGACCTCTCTTCCTAACCTCGATATGTTTTAGTCCAGCCTTGTCAGACCCCTCACTCTGCTAATGGGATTCCCTGCCTTTACCTCGCTAAAACTAGCAGCTCCTTGGGAGAGACCTCTCCCTCGCGGACAACGGTTGCCGTGGCCCTACAAAAGTAGTGCCTCCCACGGCAATCCAGTGTGCCTCCGGTTCACACTCGCCTTTAGGATCCGGACGGATTTCGCCTACCCTCAGATACCGAATGTGAATTTGTGGTCATTCCAAGACCACACAAACTACCTACCCTATACCTCTTCTCCTGAACATAGTACATTGTCGGGGCACATGTCTATCAAATATGGAGTCAGATAGTAATACCGTCATGAAACGATTGTCCAGGTCATAGCTTAATCAACCCTCACTTCATCACCAGGGCTAGGGTAACTAGGCACCCCCCTTGTGATAACCCGACGCATGGTTAAAAGTGATAGGGCTCACCTAATGAATTATAGACTTATAACTAACTTACATCTAACAACAAAATCTTAACCTAATTTTATATGACATTCTATGGTAATCGATCCAGAAAGGGTGGTTGGTTCATAATGTTAAAGACTGGCTTTGTTAGGTGCGGCAATGAGTCAAAAAACTTTATGGGTCTCCGGTAGATGAAACGACGGCACACCATGTAACGGGTGAAGGACGGCGTTCTTTAACCTCTCGAGAGAGGTATGTCTGGCCACTTTTCGCATGATCCCATTCTGGAAACTCTGGAGACTCTTAGCTGTACTGTCAGTCAAGTTGGTATATAATGCGGCACCGTACAGCATAGCTGGCCGGAAAACACTTTTATATATCATTGGTTGACGAAGCGACAAGTTGGGTGAAGTTACAACTGTGAAAGCCGGTAAGACCTGTATCGTACTTTTTTTATTTTTTTGCTATATCTTATCTATATTTGTAAATAAAAGGCACATGTCGAGGTCCTGAAAAATAACATAAATTAGAAGCTAGGGCCAAAATCGTTAAAACCGTTAATTTTGTGTTGCTCCAGTCTTAACTTAAATATTTTCTTTTCTTTCACTTGGTTCTTAAACATATTCTGGTGGTATCAGGAGGTTCTTGAGTATATGCCACATTTGCAGCCTTTAAGTAGGGGACATAAGGGCAACCTCGTCTAAACAAAAATAAAGTTAAGGGGCAGGATCATTTTCTATTGGACATAGGATTTCCTAAAGTGGTCTACTAATCCGTCTCAATGCCTCTCCACTCTCAGATGTGACATAAGAATCTTCTCACAATGTAAAGGGATAAAGAACAAAATCTGGAGAAAAGATACAAGGGCCGGACCGTCAAAGGGAGTATTGAAGAAGACACAAAGAGCTGACCCTAACGACCCGGGCACCGACGCTGCTGGTTAAAGCTCAGTTGGAGGGACTTTCCATTGCCGACTTTCCGTGCCATCACTGGTCGGGTTCGCTAGGTACATTATTTACTAATATAACGTCATACTTGATTCGAATATGAAGTGTTTGAAAGGTTTAAGTGAGATCGCTCTTGACTCGAAATGAACTGAACTCACTGGTGAAAACGATGATGAATCTCTAGCTCTGAACAGGGAACATGGCAAAGTCAACAAATGATCAGGACTTATATAACTGAATTTTGATTCACACCTGATCTGAGTAAGTGACATGTGATCAAGGGGGGATCACTAGTCACGGTTCATCCGCATGAGCGATCATAAACAAGCCTGCTAAAGGTTAACGATCCTTCTGTGTGGCTAGACAGTCTTGATTATTCTAATCAATAATAATTACCCTGTCTTTACAGCGAATTGAATGTAAAAGTTATTTAAATTGATAATAATAAATAAAGCAGCTTACATTGAATTTGGTCGGTAGATCTGTGGCCCAATTATTTACTTATTTGCCATTTAAATGCTGCTGTTTTTTTCTATAAATGAAGAAAAGATGACTTAGAACTTGAAGAACCATAAAGTTAATTAAAAAACTAAAATACAAAAACAACACAAGAAATTCAGTAAAATACAATACAACATTAAATGAAAAGCTTATAAATATTAAAAAAAACACGGTGAAAAGCTAAAATTACGGTTATCAAAATTAAGGAAGGTGTCAAGTGTGAACATTGGTGTATATGCATAGTAACCCATGGTACAAAAATAAAAATACAAACAATAAAATTATGAATTATAAAATAAATGAATAAAAATATAATGAATAAATCGTTCCCGTACTAGCGTGCTTGTCTGGATAGTGAGTAGATGTTGGAAAAGCTGGGTGTTGAAGGCTCGTAAGGATGAATATCATATTTTTGGAATTATATTTAAGTCCTCTGCTGCAATAAACACACACATAGGTAAAGCGGAAAGACGAACCTCCCGTCCCTTAATGAAAGTGACGCGTCTGTCTGCCATCGAGAGATTCATTTTCAATATAGGCACGATGATCATGTAAACGAAGTCGGGAGACCGCGACGGTTCGTGCTATTCGCATCTACATGCATATTCATATGCATTCAAAGGCAGAATATTCTTGTTCTCGATGAATCGTGATCATTTGCCAGTCAGCATCTGTCATATCGCACCAAAATCAAAAGCTGTCATAAAGCCTCGGTCAAGGACCGAGGTAACTTTCATAGTCTGGTAACATGACCAGTATAATCTATTATTATTATTTAAAATATCACCGAGTATAGTAACATACTCCAGCGTTAGCTTGTAACTTTTATTCCAGTTTTCATAGCGGGCTCTCTGTCTTTGATCAAGTAGTTGCTTACTTCCTCTCATAAGGTTAAAAAATATAATAAGCCCAGGGCTATTCTATTCAGAAAATATAAGCTAGGCTGGTATTGACTTGTAGGCTAGAACAATATAGTTATCACGATGAGTTAGACAGTTAGTAATAATGAATAACTAAATAACCATCAATTAATAACCTTACTTCTTCTTTTAGGACACATCAACCATTAGGGTATGATGCAAGCTTTTATAAGATCATTTTTTTTATTTTGTCAAAGTACAATATTCCTATCCATATTATAGTAACATAAATCCTTTTATTAGATTTTTTTTTATATTACTTATTATATTGTAGTTGTCATAGTAAAAATGTCATAATATAATAAAAACATTTGATGCCACTGATCCACAAAACTATATGTGTGCCAGGAGTTTGATCTGTTACATGCAGGATGTTTTCTGTATGAATGATCGAGTGAATGAAGAACTGTATGAATGAGTAAATATGGTATGAACGAGAACATTGATGGCAATCACATATTTCCCAATAAGGCAGATTATAGCAATAAAGTACATATGTATTTAAATGACGTATAGTTTCCAGAACTATTCGTTTATCGGCTTCTCAAATGGTCAGAGCACCTGGAGGAACTAAAATAAAGTGCTTACAAAGCCTGAACATAATCCATTCTAATTACAACTGGGACAGTGACTTAGTTCGATGAACATAACGAGTGTAAGTAAAGTCCAAACTGGATTTTGGTTGCGTTGCTAACATCTCGACTTCTGACACTGCTTTGAAAATCTTTGTCTGACCCATAACGAAAGCGTTTGAATGTCAATTGGAGCATACAACACTTCCCCTGTCGATAGCTTATATAAAACGTTACCGTTATGATATCTTAACTATATAAAAAACTACGGGTAAATGATAATTACGCTAGAAATTTCGCGTTATTCGGAACCTTTTCAGACAACAGCACAATTTATTACAATACAGCTAATGCCGAAAGACGAATGGGCTACGCATGTCTCATATGCTTGCTTTCTCACTTCATTACCTAACCAGTCACATTTTATTTATTTTAATATTAATAAATATTTTATCAATATATTGGTACGCAATATCGCCCTCGTCAATACATTCGATAACCTCAGGTATGGCGTATTAGGATGACATGGTGTTGTATATGAGAATTCGTTCCTCAAACCCACTTTAGAGACCAAAATAAGTTTGAGTAGGTCACCAAGCTTGAAAAAAGCCCCCGGAGCAATGCAACAGTTGATATGAACTATGTACTGTTTTTAATTTGATAACTTATGAGGGGAAAATCATTAGACTGTTACATTTTATAAACATAATATGAATAAGAAGTTCTACTTTTACAAAACTTAAGTAGACAACACAGTGTAACTCTCACTTATTGCCTCTGCTGAAAGTATTGAAAGCTAAAAGATAATGAATGCTGAGCTATGTGAATTGAAATTCCGTTTTGATCAATTTTTCGTTTGTGTGTATGATGAATTTGAGGCTTATACTCACCAATGACAATGTCCACCCTTAAATTGTTGTATTTACACGCACTAGTGATTTCAAGAGCTTACCCTATCATTATCAAGTGTTGCAACGACCGACGAAATCTATCAAAAGCTCTGAAAACATTTGTTTGAAAGGAAATACTTTTTTAAGTATTTAATATTATTATAAAATCAAAACTAATCAAAGCAGACTGCGCTTAGCAATAATAAGAAACCGTACTATATCCCTCCTCACTCTTTATCCTTCTCTCTAGAGAGGCTTGCTATAATTGGTTAGTAATAGTTTTGATTTGATAATACTATAATATATTGTTAAAGACATTTTCGATCACAAACAAAGTTTTATGTATTGCTGATCATTTTTGTTTGTTGTATCCCTTGCGAATGATAGTAGGGTAAGCTGCGCTAGTGCAAGTAAGTAAATGTATTAATTTGAGGGTGGATATTGTCGTAAAGTTTCTAATGCAATGAACAATTGGAAGGCTGTTGAGCAGAGCCCTTGTTTTTTTCATCAACCGCTTCCTGTTCTTAAAATCCAGCGCCAGACAACCACCTTCTCATAGACATTCAACCCAGTATGTAGTAACTCAGTAACTCTTAATATTTGTATATACCAGTTATTTGCTTGTACTTCATAATAAAGCTTTTCTCTTTTTTCTTTGAAAAGACTTTCCTCTACAAAGATTATTTAACTTACGATGAAGAGGTATCTATTTTTCAAAAAATATTATCCATTTAACTCTATTTCGAATGTTCTACTTGTAAATTTTTGAAATTTGAGAAACGTTTTTTGTTTTTTTGCTAAAATTACAATATGCCTTATTAGGCAATAAATAATTGAGATAAATGTTCTCATTGATACCATATTTACAGTTCATCATTCACTCGCTCATTCATACAATATTTACAAACAGCCCAGAGGCCTCCCAAATCCACATGGTTGTCATTTCTCTCGCACGCAATGAAAGAGGAAGCAGAGTCTTGGGAAGTCCCCCACGCCACTCCGTCAGCCGCTTCACCAGATACAAGCCAATGGAGGCTAACGAAGAGCGCGAGAGCCACATACGCTCTTAACTCTGGTCTCCCTTCAAAGCGAATAAATCTTTCACCTTTTACTAAGGATTTGAGAAAAGTATAGCACTTATTAATGTTTGATAAAGGTTGCTTCACTTGAGCTCCTGGCTTTCAATAAGGAAGAAAGCTATATTTATACCTGGTTCACTGAAAACATTTTCTTCATATTACCAATTCCTCTACAAAATGTCAACTGGGGTTGAATTTTTTACCTTGCAGAAAAAGGCTGAAAATTGTTAGGGGACTGTATTGAGCATTAAATTTTGACCAAGGAGCCCGCAATTAGTTTTTAATAATTAGTGAGCATTTTATTGACGCAATTGATAGATAGTAAAAATATTATAGAAATTTTAATCCCGTTTTGGAATTCAACATTAATATTTATTTATTCAAGGACTAATATAGCGCTTGTGCCCGTAACACCTGGTAGTTTGATATAGTCGTATATCAATGATTTCTTGACGGAATGAACCACCACTTCAGACCCTGCGAGAAATTTTACTATTGTTGATGTAAAAATGGATTTCAGTAATCTGTATTGCCTTAGTACTTTTCTTCTGATTGTGTTGTGGTTGCTTGGCGATGGACTATTGTAGTATCTGATATCCATAGATATCCTTCAAGACAACAAATAAGGCTCATGCAAGTTTTCTAGAACGTCTTGAATTTTATTCTACACACAAGCTCGGTCGATCGGTGAACTCCGATGTTCACATTGACATTCTTAAGCCTGCGTTATGCATTTGGTGTAGGATTTTTAGACATTGTCTTAAGCCGCACTATAAATGATACAACAATAAGTCAGTCTGGATATTTCAACCACATGGTTGAATGCAAATAGCAAAATCGGTAATTTCCCCAATGGTGTATTTTTTTAAATAATATCTCATGAGATATTATACAACTAAATAATTACAAGTTAAAAACCATAAAGCTAAATTAGAAGAGATTTTAAAACTGACAAAAAAATTTGGTGAACATTTTGATAAGGTTTTTCTTGGTTAGTTTTTCATGTGTATCTCAGTAATTAAGAAAAAATTACTAAATATATGTCTTTTAGTGATATAAAACTAGTAACTTGTTGTGACATCCTTTACAATATTATTTTTGCTATTTCAAAAACAGATAGATAAAAAAGAGTAACATGTTTACAAATTTTAAACATGTTTACTCCCCTCAAACCAATCTGTACCTAATAAATAAATTCAATTGGGCCATATCAATATTGTTACAATATGTAATGACTATGCATAAACACAAATAAAAAATAATAGATAATGAACGCTGTACCAGATACTTCAACGCTCAATTGTTAAGCTATGCCCTAATTCCACGCTCCCCTCAACCGCGGTTACTATTAAGGACTCCTGAACTATGCATTTAAATGTTACCTAATCGTTGAGCTGATTACTTGCGCAAACTAATAATAAACACTTTAGTTACTAATCGGTGGCATCTGTGCTATATTGGGAATTGGCGAGGCAACTACAGAATTTATAGATTAACACTACCCCAGAACCTCGTTCTAGGTTAACTAAGCTAAAAGGTAGAAAATGTTTATAAATTTATTGTAGTGTACTGTTAGTTTTGCAACAATTAATATTAGATTTGATAAAAAAATGTATTTTAATAAAAAAAGTATTAAAAAATAATTTTTTTTATTTCTAAAATTAATACCGCTATAAAAAAATATAAACTGTTCACGGCGTATCTAATTGGTTTTATGTACACGGCTTATTATAGTTAAAACACTTAAAATATTGTATTTAGGTTGAATAATTTTACGCTTGTTCAATTTATAACTAAGGGCCTGAAAAACAGATATGACGTTACATATATTTATTTATACAAACAAAAATAATGTGTAAAATAGAAATTCACAAGTATACATTTTTATCTACCCACAATTTATTTTATTTTAGTACAAGCGAGCGCTTTCGGTGGGTACATCTACATTCTCAAGTATCTTATAATAAAACTGGTAGAATAGGAAATGAAAATGAAAAGTTTAACGCCGCAGAACTAAAACTAGTAACTAGAAAACTAAAACTAAAACTAGAACTAGAAAGTAAGACACGAGAACTTACGCGTGAGACTTTCTCTCACAACTCAATTTTTTTTCTTTTTTCGTGAGACAAACTATTAAACGCCAACTAAATGTATAATGTAATTGTTAAAATATAAAGGAATGGGTTTTAAGAACTAACAATAATGATATTAATCAACGAATAATAAAGGAAGTATAACAAAAACATAGTTCAGATTCATTTTAGTAACTTAACATCATATATTTAAATAAACATTGCTCATTAAAATTATAGTATTATGAAAGTAGACATCACAGGTTTCGGGCACTTATAATTAGTAGTAGAGGGGAAAATAGGTATATGTCATTATCCGCCCACTTTCTTTGCTATTTATTTATCCTGCGTGAACATAATGCACAGAAACCGACTTTCACGCACTCTATTTTTGGAAATTGGCTAATCTTCAAGTCCACCTATTCTTTCGGCGCTCATTCTCAGTCGTGGAAGATTTGGTATCGAGGAACGTATATGTCTCATTATAAAATGGTACGTAACAAAAATCAACAAAAAGAAGTAATGCTATAACATAGCAAACAAATAAAACGAATAAAAATCGAATTGCGGTACTTACGAAAACGTGACGTAAACACTATCTATGAGAGATTCTCTCACGGTACCCACCTTTTCCCCACAAATTGTCTTTCGCTACGACTTAGGATAATGAAACATGTACCGAGGCAATAATCGTGTAAACAAAGATTGTAAACACTGCTAAAGGAAGACTCATTTTCCCACCAACCCAGCTTCCGCATTACCAGGGATTTTCGTCTAACGTGACTTACAATCTCGCACTTCAAGTTCTCCTGGGTTAAACGTGCATAAGACTAGTATACATTATTTTCTTTTTCGTTTCATATTCTATCAGTTTAATAAATATAGAATACTTTAAAATAGTAGTATAGCCGCAGAAAGCCCTTGCACAGAATAAAAAAAAAATTGGTGTTAATTTAACGTTATCATAGTAACAGTAGATACTCATTTCCCTAATTAGGCTGGTGGAGCCCAAATCATAGTCCATACGTTTGGAAAAATTGGTAGAGTATTTACGCATGCTGACACTGACCGGTTGCTACAGTAAGAGATAAAACAAAATAAAATAAAATAAAAATAAAAATGATAATCAAATAAAATTTACAATCTTAGGGCAAAGTCAGCTCTTCTTCATTCGTTCCCCGCCCACTCGTCACATTTATAAATTTTATTGAGCATTCACGGTTGCTCCTTATTGACACATGATCTGTTAAGGTATGTTATATAATAAAATAGTACTATTTCCATATAATGTTCCTACACTCTGTCGGTTTTTAGGCTTAAACCTGTTGTGAACTACCTGATGCCCTACAATTTCCTGCAACAATGTTACCAGAATAAAAAAAATAAATAAATAAAGTTGTTAGGCCAATGTTTTTAAATCTACGGAGCTGGGAGCGAATAAGTTATTTAATGTGGATGCTTCCAACTTTTTTTTTCGTCCCAGAACTAATTAAATTTTCTGAGTGAAAGCCATACTTGGATAAGTACAGAAGTTAGTGGGTTCCCAGCCATGATGGCACGGGATGAATGAGTAAAAACTTGACGTATAATTTATATATCTCCCAGTCGACATTGACCCCAAGTCATAAAGTTTCAATTTAGTATATTAGTTCAACGTGGCCTTATCATACCCACTTTATTATCATTATGTATGTATGTTGTGTAATAGGGTCAAGGAAATAACACGAACTGACGCTTGTTGACGCTGAGTGAACTGGTTTATGCAATATTTTGGTTTTGTTTTTTGAAATCAACGGTAATTGTATATAAACAGAGAAGTATATTTTCCTCCTATGGTAGCAGCCAAAACAAAAGTAAATTTAGTACGAATCAAATGAATCAGCACATTTATTAATTGCCTTAGTAGGGCAGATTTTAATTTTCTAATAAACAATTTAAAAAAAAATGTTTTTAATTAAGTTTGTATGATTAAGAATGAGAAAAGTATTTGTTGTGAACACTGTAAGTAGATGTAGCTAGAAATAAAAGAAATACTAAAGAAGGAAGTTAGTGGAAACTATAGTAGATTGGTAGGTTATTGGATCATAACAGTTACATAAGGTTTTATGTTCTTTTTTGATTCCCGTGATGTGAGTACAATCAGTATAGATAATTTTAGAGTTATAAAATCATTGAAGACTACCAAAATCATTCTTCATCTCTACACTCAACTGACCGGGCACTGTGAAGCTCACGACATCGTTCCACCTCAGCAGACTGGCTTCACCAAGGGACTCAGCGCGGACTGCAACCTTGTAAAACTGCAGCGGCACGTTGCTACAAACATGCGCCACAACAAAGTCACCGCGCTGATCTCCCTTGACTGCACGAAGGCATTTGACTCAGTCGATCATCGCACTCTTCTCCAACGCCTGAACGACCACGATTTTCCAGAGCAACTCCAGAATATCATGTCCTCCTACCTAGCAGGCAGAACATTTTCTGTACGAGTCGGAGCCTCACTAACCACCAGAAGAGATTTCGTGGTCTGAGTTCCTCAAGGGTCGGTGCTGGGACCCCTACTCTTCAACATATACACCGCGCACATAGTAGGAGCTTCGTACTCAAATTGTGAGGTAGCGGCATATGCGGACGACATAGGGGTCTACAGTACCAGCCTCAACCCGACGAGAGCTCTAAAGGCTGCAGAGGGCGCTAGTCAACTGATTGCTGATAGGTTGAGAGCTGTCCACATTCAAGTAAACCCAGCTAAGACTTAGGGAATCCTCTTCTCTTTCCAGCATGGGAAAAAGAAGCGGCCACCCAGCTTTACTTTAGACGGGACTGAATGCAAGCTAGCCAACAGCATCTGCTACCTAGGCATCAACCTCGGCAGACACATGACGTTCGGCACACATTTAAGAAAGAAGCTAAAACGAGTCCGCAAGACGTACTACTCCCTACAACATCTGATCACCAGCCAGGCCATATCGCTACGACTAAAACTCCTCATATATAAGAGCGTCCTGAGGCCAGCTCTACTGTTCGGGACACCTCTCTTTCGATACTTACATACCAGCACCATCACTAGTCTCCAGAGCTTTCAGAATAATATCCTGAGAACGGCACTATGGCACACTCCTTTTCGGGACATGAGGGCCCCCGACATGCACGAGAAGTTTGAGCTCCCCACCATCACCGTGGCCATCACACGACGACACATAAAATTCTTCGACTCGATGAAGCACAACCTCAACCCGCTCTTCCGAGAGATGACACCACCACCGCTACCGGCACGATGGCAACTCGCAAGATCGGGTAGAGCAGAGAAGATGATAGACATCACGACACTGACCGACTGACACCAAGCCTCTAAGGGGCACCTTCACTTGATCTCCAACTAACAACGACCACACTACATACCTAGAGAGACTCTAGGCCCAGCCAACAGTAGACTCTCACTACTGCACCGACTCAACCAACCTCCACCGAGGATTCCCACATCCCTAACTCCTCTCACACCACCTTCAAGCAGGTACTCCTGATACAAGGTTCCTTTTATCCCAAATATGCTATATTTTTCCTACATACTAAACTTCGACCAAGAGAGCTTCGGGAAAAAAAAAAAAAAAAAAAAAAAAAAAAATTGAAGACTATACTTAAGATACGTAGCAAAGTTTAGATAAACCCTCGCGTCCACATGGCATGAATATGTTTAATTGTATTTAGCTGTAATTAGGTACTTAGGGGGTTGGGTTTACCGTGGATTAATTTCCTATCATTGAAGATCGGTAGAGGAATTGACAGTACTTGTGCTCGTTTATTTGGGTGATTACTTAAATTAAGTTCTAGAACTTATCGTGCTCATCCATATTGCCAATGAATATTTATACATATTTTTATTGTCCTGTAATGACATGAATAACGATTATGACGAGTATTCCCATAACATTCCTCTTTAACATGACCGCAAGAGGACAATATTATTCAACATCTCTTTATGCATCTTACGGTCATTTCATTCTCCTACTAATGTAATAGGAGGTTATTTATGGCTTGAGAAAATTTTTGTGGGCCCATCTTCCACTAGCAAATTGGTAGCGTTTGATCTCGATCCCCCGATGTCGTAAGCAGCAGTTGCACTAAAACCAAAGTTCTTCTTAAGTTTGTAAGCCAAGATATTCTTTCTAGGCCAGGAAGTCAGTTTCATCACCCTGGACAACGGTATGTAACACTTCATACTTTCTATGCAACTACCCTTGCTCCCTAATAACTTTAAGAACAAGTATGTTTGTTGTAACACAGCGAACTAAAACATTTCCTTTGGTTTTTCCAGTTCTCCACACCAAAGAAGAAGTGGATCGTCAACTGCCATATCGACGTACAGCCTGATACCTCTTACTATACAGCTACCACCAGACCACATTATCTCACAAAGCGAATCCAAAGGTTGATCTGAAAGATCTCAAAGTCACCCCCCGGCTATGTCAAACTATCCCCCCCCCCCGGTACATTACAGCCGGTACTACAGTTGCTGTTGGCATTGCGGTGTGCAGTATCAGCATGGACGCAAAAAGAGCTCTTTGACATCCCTAATCACCTTGTAACGTAATAAGCCATCGATTGGGGGAACTGAACATAACAATGAACGCCAGAAAGACTGACTGCGTAATATTCTTTTTTCAGGAGGAAAAGACACAAATGCCTACTTCTTGCACGGTAGGAACACATCAAAATTCTTCTGCCAACAGCACAAACGGATAATGGACATAAATTGACCAACGCCTCCGTTATTGAAGCCATTTTGAAAAATTGAAACAAGTACACATGACGTCCTACCGGCATAATTGCTGACATTCCCTAATCTATCATTGCGCCTCTAGCAGGTGAATGCGCAAGAGCACACACAGGCAGACTCGGTTGTTTTTTAGCCATCTGACGGAAGCGACTCCTTCAAATTGGGTGACTCATGAAAGTGGTCCGAAATACTTCTCTCTGCAATATCTTACAAAACCCCGCGCTCAATACAATATCCCCCACCTCCGTTCCCCCATCACTGGCAGCAGGCAGTCAAGGCGGGCACACTATATGTTTAAGTTAGTTGGTAAGTTAGCCATAGGTTCTTTTGTACTTCTGCATGTAATCCAAAGGTGAGCTCCATCGCCTGAGCTTTTTGTATTGTATTGTCTTTAACTGTGATCAAATAATTGTAAATGCATAGCATTGCAGTAAAAAAAGCCCTCCTTAGCTCAATATATAATAATTGTGTATATTTAATTTCTAATAAATAAAAAATAGGGGTTAGAAAAAAAAAAAAACAGTTTTCCGGCGTGAACTCGCGGTTGTTTGTATTATTCTGCCTTCAACCCTAACGCAACAGTCAAATTGCAAAATAGTGTCATCTGCATATGTTAAATTAATGGTTAGGCTATTTTATAATTAACTATTAATACACTATGGATTCTAACTTATAACTTTATTGCTAACCTTATATGACAATAAGTGAATTATTTCTAAAGGAATAACTAAGCGTAAATAAGTATCCATTAATTCTGCTAGCTCGAATAGGGCTATGGAACAGCCAATCAGCGAAATGGCACGGGTTTGACATTCGCGAACGAGTCTATCAGCGACTTCCCCACTGTGCAACAGATTACTGCGCTCTTCATGAATGAATAACCCGCCGCTGTCAATTCATCAAGCCTACCTCTTATCTGGTGATTGAATGTGAACTTCGCATAGTCATTCATGAGTTAAATCATTTTGATGTAACCTCTCTCTCTACATCTCTGTCAGTACTTGACATAGACATTATTTTGTCTGGCTAACATTTATATGTGCCAAAAAAACATAAAGTAAAATATGAGCATATATTAAGTAAAGTAACGAAGCATTTACGTTTCGTTAACGCTTAAAAGGGGTAGTCCCTGTAAAAGTCAGTTTTAAATAGCGTGCTACACCTGGTCTTATTGAAAGCCCTTACAAAAAAGTCACTCATGGCCCTTTGTAACAGAAAATTCGCTTCCTCTACATGTAAGAATTGAGTTATAATATTCCAAGATGAGGGGTTGAACACCTCAATATATGCATTTCGTTTCACATGAATATGAAAGTAAAAATGAGAAATATGTTGCAACGTAAATCCCATTATTATTACTCCAGTGGTCAAAATTTTATAAAAGCAACATATATTTTATTTTTTTAATACATTTATGCATTCAGTAAATAGTCCACCCTTATGTGGCTTTAGTCCAGGTACTTGCCAAAACACATTTCCACGAAATACTTCAACTAAGAGTTGTAAAGTTTATCAAAAGCTATTGCCTCTAACTAAAGCACGGAAATTAGTCTGAATTTGACTCGAATTATGTGTAATCACTCGAAGATGCAGTTAAAACCTTGACTTTCTTTGCTGGTTTGCTGTTTTGATGTACCAATATGCTGATGGAATTGATGGACAGTACAAACAGGTGTAATTTCACTGAAATACGCAAACATATGGAATGCCTATATTAACATAGTACAAATAATATTAATATGAGAAAAATTTATATTTAAATTTTCTTGAAATGCCTTAGAATGTAGAGTAAAGCAAATATTTTTCTATAGGGAAAATATCCAAATACAAATAAATTCCAGCCTTATTTATTACGTTTAGTTCCTTCTTAAATTCTATATAATTTTGGTTATAATTGTATTTAGAAATCAAAAACAAAAAGCTCCGGAATTAAATACAAATCTTTGTTTCATTGTTTAGTAATGTATAAGAAAAGCGAAAGCTCCCCCTCTAAGTTTTAATCCAACAAAAAGCCAAGTTTCCCTAAGCCCTGGATAGAGATTATTCTCCAATCATTGTGTAATTTAATTGCACTCAAAAACTATGTTGAAACAGCGAAAGTAGAATTATTAGGATAAGTTATTTTATATCCTTTCAGTTACTTGAAGTTTGATTTGTCCATAGTTAATTGATAAGAAGTTATATTTAAAAAAAAATTTTCGTATCGAAAATTTTTAAAATTATTGTATTACTTAAATAAGTAGTACTTTAAAAGCTGTGAAATTTGTCAAGCAGGACTTGAATCATCAGTATATTCGTTAAATGCTCTGATATTAAGCATAATATTTTCTCATTCGGATTTTTCCAAATTGTGATTTCCCAATCAGCTGAGAATGATAATTAAATAGGATAGACCTATTTTTAATGAGAGAGCCCAGGGGTTATTTCTTTGTGAATACAAGAATTATTTGTAAAATGACTTCATTAACAATAATTAGCTCTCAATATTTTTGCAGAGATTTTGAAATGTATGTCCTTCGTTTTCATGTCAGACATGGAATTTTTAATCATGTTTACAACCAATTCACTGCGTTGTAAATATATTCACTGTTGTGAATAAATGAACAAAGGCAATACACAATACCTTGTTAGTGTATTCTTAAAAACCTTTTTTCCTTGGGGCCATTGAGGCTCGGGGTAGGTTTCGTATGGTACATATTGTATGAAAGTTGGTATAAGTGTGAGCTTTATACCATGTATAAGGTATGAATGAGCTATCAAATAACAATTATTAACGTTGGATAAGAAACTTGTAATTTTACAAAAAAATACCTACCTAAAAAACAACGTACTTGTTGTTACTAACTTTAAAGGTGGTCGCTGTACAGAATGCTAAATGTTGATACTCTGCTTGGATGCCAGATTTTGTCAATGGGATGAGCCTCGTGGATTAAATAATTAATATTTGAATGAAGAAGCCACGGAACCGGTTTTGGAAAACCAAAATTAAGGCTGAGTACGACTTGGCAAGCCACTTGCCTATCAGACTATTGAAGTGCTTCAATGCCATCCACTAAACTCGGTGTCAACATTCGATTAGCCAAACGTTTTTATGAGGTTTTATTTGCTTTTTAAAATTAAAACCGTACAGATTCAAAAGAAAGTTATTTTTATTATTCCTTGTTCAAGGCTAATAAAATAAAACCCCTGCCGAGCGGGAACTGAGTAAACTAACGCCAGCGGACTGCAAATAATCCCTGTTATCATAACCGTTAATGGAAAACAGTAAGTAAAGCGCGGACTGTTTGAAAAAGAAAACAGGACCTAAGGTAAAAGGTAGAGAACGAGGGAGAGAAAAAATGACGCCATTACGAAGATAGTGATAAAGGGGGATAGGGCACGTGGGCTATTGGGCCAAGAAATGAGCAGATAAAGGAGTTGGCCCACTGCCCGGGCCAACTGATAGTGTTAAAATTTTCGAACACACCCGACACCATCTTCAGGCCAGTCGTTCATACAACGAGTAATGGCGAACCTTACCTATATACCCTTGCCCAGCTGAAAGACATAGGGGCAAAGGGAAATAGAAAACTATTTTTTCAATCCCACCCAATAGAAAATAAACTACTAAGTAACAGAGTCATAGGTATGACCGATTGGCACAATTGATAGATCGATAGTTGTGTAGCCATCAATGGTCTATCGATTTTCAAAACATTCGATGGTTTTAGGCACCTTCTTTTCAAGAGGTCAGGCCCAACCAACACCATACCACCGATTCAGTTTTACAGTAATCTTTCGTTTGAAAAAGGCTTTCTTTACTTTGAGCTTAACTTTTTTTTAGCTAGTCGAAATAAAATTACTATTCAATTAATTAGAAAAAAACGATCTTTTTTTAAATGTTTTTTTTTAGAATGGTTTTTATAAAAAATAATGCTGTTTCAATTTCATTTGGTTTTTTTGAAATATTTTTTTTTAGTTTTTACAGCTTCGCTTCAATAGATTCGAAAAAAATATCATTAAACAAGGGATTTTGAAACAACAGAGGAAAGTAATTGAAAATTCATAGAAATACTGTTTATGGAATCCTCCCACCTCAAATCCAACCGTGTTCCTATATTTTTTCTGTAATTTCTCATTTGAATCCAAATTTCCAACCGAATGAGTAGGGTTCCTTTATGAATAATAGTTAATTTTCCATTTGTTGCTCCTTTCTACAGAATTCAAGGATTCAAAACAGCTATATCCAGGATATTATAAAATACATGGGACAGGTCTTCTCCTTGATCAAGCCCCTAATCGAGGCATCTACACTAGCCTTGTTTTTACCGTTAAGAAGTGTAGTTTTTGTTTTTGTTTTTCAACCTTGTGATATAGTTATGTCAATGTGCATTGTGCTAAGTAGTTACGCATTTTAAAAAGGAACAAAAAGATGTTTTTATTTAGAGGGTCAAATGTTCCTTTACCTACTCTCAGTAAATATAAAAAGCCAGTTTTTTCATTGTTTTAGGATTATACGAATAAAAATAAACCAAAGTAAAAGAAATTTAAAGTATAGGAAAAGTTTCAAAACGGATCATTTGACCCGGTCCTTGTGATGCTAATTGGCCGTGGCCTCGTGACCGGCTGTGAACTCATAACAGTGGGAGTCCTAGAAATGTCCTATATCTCCAATCATGTCCCGGACGTCTGTGGGTTTCGCACTCTTAGTCAACTTCCACTGGAGAAGTGGGTTTTGGAGGAGTGGGAGGGATCTCTTGAGCCTCCAAGTAAGAGACGCTGTTTCATGTGGATTTTGGTGTGTATTTGTATATATCGTATAAATGAGAGAAGGAATACATGACTGCAAATATGGCATGTATGAGATCAATGATCACAATCAATATTTACTCATACAAGACAGATTGTAATTTTATTCAATAAATAGATTTTTTTTTAAATGGCCTGAATAATATTTTATATTCATATTAACATCACGGCTTACAATAGAATGATTGAATGCAAACAATTTTACTTTTTAAATTAGTGTATCTTCAATTTTTTTTTTAGACTATTGAAGGTTATCAAATTTGATTATGCAAATGATGGAAGTAACAGAAAAAGTGTCAAGTCAATCCTGACCCAACACACAATTATTTGGTTCAGAAGAGTCTAATTGTGGTCTCACCAAGTTAAGTGTAGTTACGGGAATAAATTTATAATATCGATTTTGAGTGAGTTAGGAAAAGTAGTTTTATACCCTTTCGATTGCATGACATGTATAAGATTGAACATATGTAAATGTATAATTGATATAAAAATATGTTCTATCAATGAGTTTGTAAAATAATTGTAATATTTAAACAAGTAGTACTTATGAACTTATGACAATGGTAAAGGAACTTCATTGTCACTTTCGTAAAAAGTTTTGGTATTAAGCTAAATTTTTCAATGGAATTTTCTAATCATGCCAGTCAAATAAAAATATTTATTGCTATTTCTTCGTGAGGTTAAGATGTAAAATTACTTCAATGCAAATTATTTAAAACTGCAACAAAGATCTTTGTGGAGCTTTGAAGTCAGGAACGACGCGAAGTTGAATAGGCGTATTCTTGAATATAATGAACCACATAATTAAGTGTTTAGTTTCAAAAACACTTTTAATAACTTCTTGTAGCCATACATTATTCGATTACCAACACATGAAAGTAACGTTTCGCTGCAGGAAGAAAAAAGGCATACTTCCTAATTGTCGGCCCTACGACTTTAGGTCCCCCCTCCACCTATTTTCATTTAAGCGGGGTACGTATGATACTTGCATACTGTTCCAAGAGGTCAGCAGCATTCTAAACAACCCCATTTAATGCATCAACAGCCCGTTTCTTCATAAAATTATGAAGCAATTAAGGTTCAATAGAAGGGGTCTGGTGAATTCTAGCGAAGCCGGAGGAGTGAACTTTAATAACGTTTGCTCGTACATTGTTCTTTGGGAAACTATTGATTTGGGTTTGCTCTCTTACTGAACTTCTCTCCGATCCATTTCTTATTTATCAGATCAGTATACCCTAACTTTTTTAATTTTAGTTCTAATTTAAGAGAAACTGATTTAAACCAGAAAATGGTAGACGACTAGACTTTAAAATAATGCTAGATATATAATTCACAGAGATAATAATGATTACACCGTTCGGGAGGATATCATATTAGCATATGTAGTAAATTAAATATGTCGGTATTTTGACTAAAAAGTAAGTAATACAGGGTTTTTGGCATATCATATTTCCAAAATTAACAATGATACCTCATTGGAAAACAATTATAGGTATTGTTTCGCAGCTATTGTCTAATAGAAAATAATACATGTCATAGGAAAGCATGCTATAGTAACAAGAAAATGCTAATATTTGAATTTTGGTTATTAAATACGAAATTTCCAGCGTAACCCTAGCTTATCACTTTTATAGTACTGTAAATGTGGTTGGACTTTAAAATCAGTTTGGCTAAACAAGTTCTTAAGTATAAAATAATTCATTGAAAATTCAATGAGCATTATTATGGAATATGGCAGCATAACAAATTTTCCCCTATCTAGTATGGTGCATGGGGTTTTATGGCAAGTCAACGAACGATATCTATGGAATTATTTGGGGAGTTCACCCTATTATTTTCGATGTGGAGGAATGGAGGAACTGTATAGTTATCAAGACTGAAGAAAAAGACAAATTCTTTAAGACTATTTAATTCAGAGAATTTCATGAGTTCAGAAACTTTTTGAGACATTTATTTCTCAGTGCATATCGGTGCAGTTGTTGTGTTAAGGTGTAAGGCAAAATAGTACAAACAGGCGCGTACCCAGTCTAGAAAGACTGATTCATTTTTAAAAGGTTGTTCAGGGTTTTCACTTCAGGTAACGTGGCTTAATCAACCATCTTGAAGTTAGAAAGCGTTAAATGTCGTCGAGGTTAGAAATTTAAAATTTATACTGGTTATAAAAGTTGCCAACAGTGACCTCTACCGTCCTGTATGTAGTAAACTTTAATTTCTGAAAGTTCTAAATTTAAGTTTCTGTAGGAATAGAGCTATGGGGGACAGAAAAAAAGTCAAACATCAAGCGTATCCAATCCTTTCAATCCAAAGTCCTGAGAACAATAGTAAATGCCCCTTATTATGTCAGCAACAAAACCCTTCATAACGACCTTAATATACCCTTAATTCTAGAACTCATCCCTTCCAAGTTTACGAAATTCCACAGTAGCCTTTCCAACGACCCTAATCCTGTAGCACAGTCATTGCACTGCGCCACTCAACCATATAATCCTCCTCGGAGACTGAAACGGCAGTGGCCTGCTATAAACGCGTGACAGTGGGAGTCCTGGCAATGGCCAGTTTCTCCAATCATGTCCTGAGCGTCTGTGGCTCTCGCGCTCTTAGTCAGCCTCTACTGGCTAGTATCCGGTGACGCGGCTGACGGAGGAGCGTGGGGGACTTCCCAAGACTCCGCTTTCTCTTCGCATGTGGATTTGGGAGGTCTCTGGGCTGTCTGTAAATATTGTATGAATGAGCGAGTGAATGATGAACTGTAAATATGGTATGAATGAGAGTATTTATCTTAATTACTTATTGCATTATAAAAGGCAGATTGTAATTATAGCACAATAAAGGAATAATAAAAATCAAAAATCAAAGTTTCTGTAATATTTACTTACAAAACATTAACACTGTTACTTCCAAAACCAGACTTGTCACCTCATTGACAACATCTTCAATTGTGGGGAGTTGTAACATTGTGTTTATTTTTGTGTAACGAAGTAATTTATACCTCTCATATTGTAATCGCTTATTGTGTTCGGCTATCGCTTATTGATGATTGTAATCGATTATTGATGATTTAAGTGGATTGTATTTATCGAAAGCCTTCTCTAACAATAATATTATATAATATTACAACATTTGTTAGCTGATTATTTATAATCTAATAATACTGCGATATAAATTCCATAATGAGATTTTGGGAAGGGTGTAAGTATTATCCATACCGAAAATAAATTAATGTCTTATATTCCTCGAGGAGGTTAAACTGGAAGAAAAGAACAGTTTTGATCATTGCATTTTATTAAGCTGTTCAATTGGCATAGTATTACTAACATAACTAGTAGTGTCATAGATAAAACAAATATTACAGCACACACTACCCAGCCGAGTTTTTATTTTCCGGTAACGTTTAGAATAATCAAGTTTCTTAATGATAAGTTCAACACCTTATTAAAAGGTGCAGCGGGTGATATTTTCAATAATGAGAGGTAATAATTGATTATCCTCACGATTAATTATCATAAAATAGCGATGATAATTTTAATTAGCTTTATTCTGACTTCTTTCATGTGGTCTCGGAGCGCTATAAGGAAGGCCAGGTACACTACAACAGGTGTTGCACAGGCAAGCAGCTCTCCATTAGTGGGATTTGAGTCGGGTTTGTCGTGAAGTTTGTGTATAGTTTACCAATGTACGGGAGCATGCCAGAAATTTCAAGGTAAATGAAGTGGTCAGGAATTTAAATATAAATCAGTATTGGGCTGATGTTAGTACATATAAGGAGTACTCATAGATTTGAGCATTTATGCAAGAACTAATTACAATTAAGAGTAAAAATGAAGCTGATTCCGAATGAAGCTAAATGTTCGAATATTCTATGACATAACGATCTCATTTCTTTTGAAATTTTACTTTTAATTAATAATTATCTCTGTTTCATAAGCTAATATAATTTTATCGTAATCTATTACAGTAGCTAATATGTTCAGCTAAGTTTATTAAATATTGGAAAATTTGAAATCATCCATTCAAATAATACTTTCAAAACTTGGATCGCCGATTATTCATAATTTATTAAATTGTAAGAGAATATTAATAATCAATTCCAAATCAAAGAAAGAAAAAATAAATAACAACTTACGTATTTTTCAGAAGACTATATAAGGTCTCACTCACCTGAAATAGAAAATGAATACCGTTACATACAATTTTAATAAATACTAATAGCTGTAAAATGATGCAATTATTCTACACAGATTATTATTTAATAAATAGGTATTATTTGGGTAGGTATGCCAATATGACAAATAGTATAAAAACTGTAGAATATCTTAGCGAATGACATACAACTTTTATATGAATCCTGTACGTGGCATCATGTACCAACGTAAAGTATTTAATGGAACTTCTTATTTACTTGGTAAATAACGACTCCGTTTAAATCAATATAGGGGCATAAGCAAATTGAAAGAAATCGTTTTCAGTTAGAGGTCTACCTCCAACCATCCATCCCGTACAACAATTCTTTCTTGATTAGCCTACCCAAAACTGCTCATCCTGGACCAGCCTCCTCGAGATGGTGAAGTGACAAAGTCCCTGATGATCCCTCTACTTCTGGATGCTGCTCCGAAGTTCTCTTCCGTCTTTACCAGTGACGGTAGGTTGGATTTTTCCAAGCTGTACCTTCCTATCGAATAGCTCTCGCGGGTTCAAGGGCTCATCAGAGAGCATGGAATGTTCTTATGTGTCCTCTTCTCCGCAGTGTGTGTTTTCCGCTTTTTGTATTTGTACAGATTGAAATGGAAACAAGATCCATCGTGTCTTTAGTACCTGTGAGCTCCAATAATCTGGGGAGACCCATCTCACCCTCATCCTATCCCCGAATGAGGGGAAATACTTTCTCAGTGTGATCCCCTTCGTTGTGCTAGCCCACCTGTTGTTCCATGCCTCGCTGGTCCATTCACCAAGGAGGACCTTCCACCAAGCTTTTCCAGTTGACCTCTCTTCCCCTTCGTCCTGAGTCCTGAGTCCACGGGATATTTTTCCACTGATACCTGGGCCACTTCGAACTAGACAGTCCTGTAGGCCCTTAGTTTATGTGCCTGGTCCTTGTTGAGGTACTCTGACTGTGACTGGAATACATATCTTATAATTCCCATCACCACCCCTGGAACAGGATCCTTGAGACTGGAAGCTTTACTCCCCATATCGCACCTCCGATACGCTGTTAGCGTATATCCAATAAAGCTGTTAGCGACTATAGTCGTTCCTATTCGCTAGTAACACGTTGTAGGGCGAGAGACTCAGGTGATCTCTCAGTTTCACTTCCAAGCATCTTACCTCCTTACGTGGCGTCCTATTACGTCCAATTGGATCGGGTGGGTACGGTGCATCTTTCCTCTCCCCAGAATGGAGGTTTTCTTCTCAACAGCCTTGGTCATCTACCTAGATGCGTACCACTTATCCACTAAGGTAGAACAGGTGTACGGTGCACGTCATTGAAAAACCAAAACGATTGTTTGAAACATTAGATAACATTTTTATTTACTTAATTTTTTTTTTTTTTTTTTCTTAGCTCTCAAACTTATAAAATAGGATGTGGGAAAATTATTTTGGGCTAATGAGTGCCTTTCACTAAGGGGAGTCCCCCATTTGAAGGGTGTATGAGAAGGATATAGGGTGTGGAATGCCTGAAGGAGGCGGGTGGATTCGGGAAGGTAGTGAGAGTCTACCGAGGGTGGAGCCTAGGGGTACCTAGGCAATGTTTTGTAGTCGGCCAGGTCAAGCCTGGCCCGCCCCGGCAGGGGGCTGAAATAAGTTTAATTCGCAAACATGAAACTATTTACTTAATCAAATATTAATTGTATTTATTAACCTATTATTTTTAAAGAATGTGAGATTATAAATTAATATCCGCAAGCAACACGCCAAACCCCAAGATCTCTAAGCAACACAGATTTTTGTAAATTTGGCTCAGTTATTATTAAAAAATGAAAATGTTCTTTGTTTTCAGTATTAACACTGCTGAGTTAATAGTAAGTCACACACTGATTTTGGATGCTGTTAGGTTAGAAATAAACTATTTGTTATTTTCTCTTAGGGCAGTCTTTGTGTTGAGAACTGGTACAACTAAATATCAAAAATTTTAAATTAATTCCTTTATTGTGTTATAACCAATTCATTGTCAGAAGCCGAGTTATTTCGGATTGTATTTCAAAGATTTTTGATCGATTCGCTCATACCTCATGACCTATGCCTAAATTAGTCAAAAATACACGTGACTACGATTCGCCACAACTGCATTTCTACGCTCTATTTTATCTAATGGTGGTTGGTTTACGTTGTTTGCGCTCGCCTCTCAACTTTACTGTTTCGGGGCTTTGTTCACAGCTTTTTCAACCTGCATCAAAGCAACACTTGACGTCCTCTCAGTGAAAGGATTAAGTATGACAGTTTTTTCAGATATTAAGCATTTTTAGTCCTCCCATAATACTAACCACTTTGCTTCCTAAAATGATCTTCTCTACTCAATGTTTACCACATTTTACACTGTATTTTACAATGTCCTTTTTATTCTATATACGGTTTTATTTGTTACATTGTTTTCCTTTATACATTTTGTTTTTATAGATCAATCTAAATCGAATTTTTCGAGCCACTTAACATGGTCAGTCGCTTAATTAGTGGTCGTAAGCCATTGTAAATATCCACTAGAGTTGTAATGGCATAATTATCTACGGGGAATGTTGAAGTGATGTGGTGCTGTGTCAATCGATAATGCAATTGTGTGCCTATCACTCCAGCCTCTAGTCTGCCGGCCTGTCCACAAGTTTGTTTTGGCAGTGTACAATAGATTATCTGCAACCAACTGTCATGGCTCCCTTGTAGTGACAATAGATTAGTTAGCAACACACCACGCTTTGTTAACCGTTGCAATGTGACAAAACATTCAAGTCAAGTGCGATGCATCAAACGCAATTAAAACTTTCGTCACGTCTGGAGATACAG
The DNA here is from genome assembly GCA_930367205.1 of Acanthosoma haemorrhoidale. Taxonomy (NCBI): domain Eukaryota; kingdom Metazoa; phylum Arthropoda; class Insecta; order Hemiptera; family Acanthosomatidae; genus Acanthosoma; species Acanthosoma haemorrhoidale. Next base: position 78,376,764 of record OV884015.1, on the reverse strand, counting down.
GGCTTAAATGTTTGTAATCATTATTAATCAGGAAGCAGTGGTATTTAATTTAGTACCTAAATAAATAATATTTACAATAAAAAATTATTTTATTCACTAGTAATCAATTAAGGAATCTCCACTATTCTTTATTGGGTTGTGCCTTATTTGTAGTTTTAGCATCGTTATACCGAGGAAACTACTGTATCTACGTAAAACACTGGTCGAGTATAAGTTAAGAAAATGATTTTGATGGTTGTAAACCCATTTCACAACTTTAGTCAATTAAAGACCTAAAATGTAATGCATGAAAGACATGCACCGGTACTTGGTATTTAATTTGATAGCCTACTAGTCAGTAACATTTATTATTTGATAACTAATTAAGTCTAATATTTACCATCTTTCATTCGTTATAGAGTTTCTTTGTAGTTAGCACCTACAAGTCATCAACGCAACTTTCTTGAAAAATACCATGCCTTTAAAAAAATGAGTTGTGAACAAACACTATCCACAAAATAACGGGTAAAGGAAATAAACACGTTACATGTTCTCGATCAAAACGTAGTATTCTTTAATTTGCTCAGAATTGTTTATTTATTTATTTGTTTAAAGAATAGCTTAACCACTAACATGGAAAAACTAGAAGGGTATCTGGTTTTGAAAAAGCCTTCATGACCTAAAAATAAAGACAAAAAGGTTTTAATTTTTTTTTTTTTTTTTTTTTTTCTTAGCTCTCTAATTATAAGATTAAGGATGAGGGAAAAATAAAGGAATATTTGGGTTGAGCGGATCCTTGTACCAGGAGCACCTGCTTGAAGGTGGTGTGATGGAATTAAGGAGCGTGGGAAGCCTCGGTGGAGGTTGATTGTTGCGGTACAGTGGTGACAGTCCACTTGTGGCTGGGTCTAGAGTCTCTCTAGGCATGTAGTGCAGTCTTATTTAGTTGGGTAGCAGTGATGGGTGCCCGTTAGAGGCTTGTTGTTCGTGGGCCAAGCGCCGTGATGTACACCATTTGGTCTGCTTTACCAGATCTTGAGAGTTGCCATCTTTCCGGTAGTGGTGGGGGTGTCATGTCTCGGAACAGAGGGTTTCGGCTATGTTTCATCGAGTCAAAGAACTTGATGTGCCTTCTTTGGATGGCTTCGGTGATGGTGGGGACCTCGAACTTTTCGTGGATGTCGGTAGCCTTCATATCACAAAAAGGGGTATGCCATAGTGCCGTGCACAGGATGTAATTATCATTGAAGGCAGGTGAGAAATTTATAGAAGCAAATAATACAATATTTCAGGATTCATCGTAAATTTAATTATGATTCTGAAACAAAAACTGTTTTTCAGTTAAACGTTATATCGTTCAGTCATATCTTTTTGTTCAAGATCATTGATAATATATTTACATACTAATGCATCTACTCATTAATTGTATATTGTAAAAAGAAAAATCAGAGATAAAGTAGAATAAGGGAACATATTTTCCAGGACTTTTTCAGGAAATTTATACAAGAGATATAAAAACTAGTTTAAACATTGGTAAGTGCCAACATTAAAACAATTTAATAGTTTAAGTTCCCCTGATCACCCATTAAATACGATCCTACCAGCCAACATTAAGTGACCAAGTTTTTATATGGTGGTAGTTTTTCATTTATGTACGAATGAAACTCAAAAAAAGCTATAAATACTACTTATCATTTAAGTATACCATTAAATTTATAATTTTCCATGGTTTTCCACATACACGAAGAAAAGCTAAATTAAATCTAGGAAACTAATTTTCCCGCCTGTTTATAAGTAGTAATCTGTAAATAGGTATTGTGGTCAATATAATGCTCCAACCACTCATTTTTCCACGCAAATCCGTTAACACACATAGGCAATAACATTCGAATTATGGTCATTCTCTTTCTATGGAAATACTGTTCTATTCCATTAATGCATACGAAATGACAAACAAAGAGCATGAGAACTTGAGACACGAGTTTACCTATGTAATTAGATGCAATATCATCCATTCAGTATACAGAAAAATAATGACAGTTTTCTTGAAAACATAATGCTTAGAATACGCTTCATATTTAAAACGTATATTAAGTCACTCTAAAAGGCTTATAAATTATTTATTTGTTATTGTTCATTCCATATAACAAAACAATAATATATATTTCTTCTTTCATAGCCCCTTATAATCAAAATATTAAAGAATGCATTTTAGATGAATCTATTTACAATAGGCCATTAGATTTCCTGTGGCTTTGCGACATTTTATACAATTTCTAATTATTTTATATTGCGATTTGCACTTATAATGATGTACATTATACATTCATTTTCTGAACAGCTTTTGAATAATAGTAATAATGTTTTGTATGCACTTATAATTAAGTAGCTGTGGTTTATTAGAGCGTTTGTATTTTATGTGCTTTACTCATTGTAACTCATTAGTGAGTGAGACCATGGTGTTATATATATACATATATATCGTTACATTTCTGACGTCAAGATATTTTAATCCAAATATTCAAAAGAAATGTTTTTAGATTAAAATATAACGTAAAATATTATATTATAGGTTCTGTATATAATCAAAAACAGCGTGTATTATATTACCTTATTCATAAAACCATTAAAAATACATAATTAATTTTCTAACGGAATTAAATACGGATATTATTCATCGAGATCTTTTCAATTTTATTACTCAATGGTCAGTACTTTTGGGTATCCCTCATTTAATCCTACTAACAAAAAGAAAATTGGAACCTAGAATCTAAAGTTGTAACAGCAAGTGTTGAATTAATTATCATTAATTACTAATTACTTAGACGCTGTAGAATATAGCCCCAAAGGGCATGATGACACCTCTACCCATCGAGTCATTCATCTCTATTAATACTAATATGTTTGATCGGAATTGATAATGCGGTCCACATTTCGTTCACACAAAGGTATAACGTGACAGATAGATAAATAAGATGAATTCGACAACACTAATTAATAATTAAAACCTCTAATGACACCCCGTATTAGCTCCAGCTATGATACATTAATATTAATAGATGTGCTGGAGAAAACCCCCCCACAATATAAGAAGAACCATAACCAATCAGACTTATTGAGCAATAATTGATTGATATCAGTGTTCTCATTCATACAATATTTACAATTCTTCATTCACTCAATGATTTATACAGTATTAACAAACAGCCCAGAGACCACCCAAATCCACATGGTTGCCACCTCCCTCGCATGCGAAAGAGGAATCGGCTAGGTAGGTCACCTACCCTCCCCCATCTGCCGCGTCACCGAATAACAGCCAGTAGAGGCTGGCCAAGAGAGCGAGAGCCACGTTCAGGGCATGAGTAAAAAAACTGGCCACTGCCAGGACTCCCACTGACACGTATTTATAGCAGGTCACGAGGTCACTGACGCTTTAGTCTCCGAGGAGGATTATAGGGGTGACTGGCGCAGTGTAATGCCTGTGCTAGAGATTGGGATATGTTAGATGTAATTTCATGAACATGTAAGGAATGAGTTTAAGAATTTGGGTATATTAAAATATTCATAAAGGGTTTTCTTGCTGACATGACATTGGGCATTGACTATTGCTCTCAGGACTTTTGATTGAAAGGATTGGGTACGCTAGGGTACGTTTTTGCTGTACCCATAGCTCTATTCCGTAACGGTGATTAAAAATAAAACTATTAATTCTGAATTAACAAAAAAAAAAATAAAATTCGTTAATTCTTCTTAAGTTATGGGGACACGTATTTTCCTGCAGAGATAACTCTATAATTCTTTATTTTGTTTCATGTTACCTATAGGCTCAATGCATGACGTTCTTTGACACCAGGGCACGTCTAAACTAAAAGTATAACTTAACTGTAAATCCACTTATGTATATGTAGGAAAACGGAAATAGAAAATAATCTACAACTAAAATACTAATTTTTAGTGATCCTTGACCTAAAATGAACGTCTTTATGTATATTCGTCCCAGTCGATACGTTATACACAATACTAAATTATAGTTGCAATACTAATGACTATCAAGAAACCTTTTAGTGATTTATTTTACTATGCCCTGAATGAAGGTAGTGGTATCCATGCATTCGGTAGATGGTAGCACGCCTACGTGACTTTGTTATTATTCTACATAGATTAGTTATTAAATGTATTCTCTGCTGCTTAAGGATGTTACTAGTATTGCTCAAGGATGGTAATAAGTTAATGGAGTTCTCATGAGCAGTTACAATGGTTTTTTCATTTAACCCCTGCCATAAAACATACTTGTATAATAACCGATATTGCAGTATATTATTATAAATTCACAGGGTTTTTTTTTTTTACTGCTTAACTCAGCATATTTATAAGAGTTAGAGAAAGAAGAGTCGCATGTAAAATTCTGTCTGGCTGGCTTAACAGAGATTAACGGAGAGCTGTTGGATCCACATCCGGGGCACGTAGTACGTGCAGACAATATTTTCCGAACACGTAGCCACCTATGAAACCATAATCGGGCCTTCCCACATTCGCTACAGGTACAAAATAAAATAATTCATGACGGCACTCAGGTGCGAAGGTCTCCAATAATGGGTTGTGGTGATAGATACATTTATTAGTGATCATAAAAGAACTAGATTCCAGTTAAGTGATATTAGGAAGAGGGTAAAAAAAATGTATGATAATGAAGGATTAATGTCAAGAGAAGGAGAAGAATTACTATTCAGTATATTATTATATACATTATGCTATATGTACATATATTATTCAGTTTCCATAAAATATTCTAACCATATGGACACTATCTGGAATAGTGGAATCAACTATTGTTGATAGATTTATTCTCAGAATATATTTGGAGCTGTATTTACACACTGGGGTTTTTATTATTAACTGTCACATCGAATAGATAGCTCTATAAAATCTAAAGAACACTAAAAGAGGAGTATAAAATAGGTGATGACTCTTCTAGTATGCATAGATTAGCAAAATAATAATATATATAAAAAGATAATGAATAATAAATAAGGTTTAAATAGAGAATGAAAGTGATAAAATTCAGCTTTTGGAATGGATTGAGGAATGAGGAAGAAAGTATGTGAATAGGTTGTATACAAAGCGCTATTATAAAATGATTGGGGGGGGGGGTGCAAGACAAATGCTCAGAAAACTTGAAAACACTTAGTTTTCACGCATCACTTCTGAACTGACCTTTCCAGGCTGGTCTGAACTGGAGAGCGGCTGGAAGCAGGCAGCCAATCAGATCTAAAGGCATGATTATTATCAAGCCTCCTTGCATTAAAAAATTACTGTTAAAAACCGTATCTCATGTACAATTTCCCACATTTCCACAAAATAGTCATGACTCTGGCTGGTTTAGGAGTTTATTTCAAATATAAACTAAATTATGAAACCATGAAATGAATTAAGGATTGTAAAATATTTACCTGTGGTAGTCATGATATATAAAGAAGGTTTTAAGAGATAATGTAGTGATCATGAAGATGAACTGGAATCTGGTGAAACCAGAATCTAATACAGCATTTATTATCTATTGTCCTGGTTAGCACCTTCTTCCATTGCTGGGTGAAGTCCAGACAATAATCCACCAAACCCTTACAGGACACTATACTTTTCCATATTGAATACTACAATTAACTAAAGGTAACAACTATCTAAACAATAACTATTAATATTAACGAATGTGTGAGAGAAGTAAACATTAAAAACAATTAACATTACACTATTTACTTTAGGCTGGTGCGCGATTTCACAAATATTAAATATGTAACTAAACCATTTCCTATACAAAATCACTCGAAAACAGCAAACTTAGTTTTGATATTAAAATCTAAATTGAACAAATTCTTTAAATGTCTGGCTAGAATTTGATACATGCGCAAGCAGATCCCCCTAGCTTATTAAACAGTGAATTCACTGTTATCCGTGGAATTACTTGGATACGTGGAGTTCATGTACTTGTCGGAAATCGGATTTTCGCGGGTCTAAGCAGATTCCCAACATATACAATCTCACCAATTCTCCCACTTAGTTAAAATTCACAAATAATTATCAAGGTTCGATTCTGGCCTTAATTCATCTTGGTTGGGAACTGCTGACAGTAACTTTTTTTCAATGAAACGAAAAAAATATAATTGAACTGAAACTATACCCAGACTGTAGTTTACTGATTAAGGTTTACTGTGTTAGTAATCATTGAGCAGTCTGAGAAACTTATTTTGAGTAATATGGAGTTTGGCACGGATCGTACAACAGGTTAAAATGCTAGGTGCACTGCAAAAAGAACTGCGCCCAGGTACTCTGGCATTTAAGAGAAGTTGTAAAGTTGAATGCGAACCAACTGGTAATGCAAAATTTCTGTTGCGTTATGCGACATCGTGTGTTTTTTTTCCCTCCCACAAGACCAGACCTCAGTTAAATGTCTCAATTATTTGTCATGGTACCATACATTTTTTACCATTATGGTATTGTATCAAATGTTTTTAATTACTTTTTTAACGAGTATAATCTAATTTGATGAATGTGACCTGATAAAACACTTGTCAGTACAAATTCAATAGTATCGCCGAGTAATTCGGTGGCCTTGGTGAATAACTCAGCTGAAATACATTTACTTTCTGAATTTATAACGAAGATTGGTCGGAAATGAGTGTAGATCGTTCGACAATGGTGGAAAGCCTTTTTATTGCAGCGGACACCCATTTCGGGTACTTGAGCGAATGCCCATTAAGTCGAATGCCATCATCGCCGCTGACGAGGTATTGTCCAATGGCTTTCCAAGTCATTAAACGTTTTTCGTGTCTAGCCCAAATGCCCCTTGTCAAAAGTCCTTGCAGATTGGTGAACCTTTTTACATTGGAATTAGTGATTTTGAGTGTATTATTAGGGAAAAAATGGACTTGTGACGGTGAGTGAGTGCCATATACCATGTTAATTACAAGACTTGACTTTTAGACTGCTTAGCTGTGTTAGCCATTAAAACAAATACTGAAATGTTGCTACCTTATTTCAGTTATACAGACTCCAATATACGTTGATGACCCACAGGTTAATAATGAAAGTATATTCTTGGACAAATTAGATTCTTTTTTTATGAAAGATAATAATTAAATTACTAATTATACAAATGTTTTTGTTGTTCCTAATTCTTTATGTGGTTAATAGCCCAATGTACAATAACCACCCATTTGTTTCTCATCGATTGTATATTTTTCTTGATTTGGAGGTAACTATAAATCCAGAATCTTTTTATGCCTATGAATAATCGGTTAACAAACCAATGGCACTTTTTTTAAGCACTATATTTTGACCTCGCTTTGGTGAGCATAGAGCTTTCCAGACTTTTCTCAAAGCAACGCGTGGTACACTCCCAGTGCATGTATATAATAGTCACTTCCTTGCTTCCTAAGCTAATGATTACTAGAGATGGAGATTAAGCAAAAGTAACAGCTACTGAGCATCATTTTGTTTTATGCTGCAAAATTAACTCCATAACTAGCGCATACTCAAGTTTATTTCTGCTAAACACAACAGCATACTTTATATTTACATTTATAGATCATCAGTTTGAGACGAAGCGATAGGTTGGGTGACGTTAGCAAGTGCGAAAGCCGGTAAGACCTTTTTCAATTTTATTACTAAAATGAGTAGAGAAATAGTGATGCCTATTCATTTTTATACCCAGACAGTACATTGAGAAAGCTGGTGAGTTCTGTTGACCTCCTATACTATATGATTTTCGCAAGGTTTTTTTCCCTTTTGGAGGGAGAAGATCACGCAGTCGGTCTTCCCGGTATTTACACTGATGTTTAACATGCCCAGTCTGTCACTTATTACGTTATGGTATAAGTTTTTACTTACGTATACGTATACGTACTATAAGTATAAATGTTAACATACAGGTTACTTACATACAATAGTATTTATATACAGACAACACTAACAAGAGTTTATTGTTTTGTGACATTAGCATAAGTCAGCCTCATGGGCCTTTGATGTTCTTACTCATGTTTCAAAAAGAGAGCAATATCTGACAACGACTATTTATTTGATGTACAATCGATGAAATGATTTTAATGGAATGGATTGTAGAACTACTGTTTGCAACTAAATTATTGTAATCTAAAGGGTGACTCTAGTATGAGGTAGGCGAGGTGAGTGGAAGCCGTGCACTTTATAATTAACAATAAATCATTAGGCATGTTACACAATATCACTGATCAGGACCACGAGTGTCCGCTGTAACTTCATCCCATAAAAAACATGCCCCGTTCCACCAGATAATAATATTCTATAGAATATTATACCATTATAATGGTTATAAAGATTATATTGTAATAAAATTTATTTATGTCATTTTTGCCAGGGAGGAAATGTAGAAGTTTCTTCGGGATTGCAGCAAAAGAAATTCCTTCCAATTTCTGGTGGGAATTAAACCTACGTTTGTATGACTCATTAATTAATTTGTTATTGTTGATTGGTTATATTTAGCATAGTTATTGTTTATACGATTTCAGTCCACGTAAATTAGTTTGAGTGCCTTAAAAATTATAATAAAAAAAAATAAATGGATAAAATCAATAAGACTTACTGATGTGTCAGGTAAATAAGATGGTGAAAGGGCTGAAATGCAATTTTTGGAAGGAATTGAGGAATTTGATATAAGGTAAAAGGGTAGGTTGGATACGAACCACTGTTATAAACTGATGAAGGGCACTCAAGGTAAATGTTGGCATGACTCAATTGACAGGGTTGTTTCAACTCAGCAGAAGAACTGACTTTTCCACGCCGGTCCATCCAGCAGAGTGGGGTAAAAAGCGTAGAAAGCAGACACCTAATCATAACTAATAGAGGGTATGCCTTATAAATGTAGATTATTATATAGGCTTCTGGTCTCTTGACAGGATTGACTAAAAAGATACAGAAATCAATCCCTTAGAGCAAGCCTACAGATAATTCTTTGGATACTAGTTCTTAATATCAATTAAAAAAAAGGGCTCATCAATTGCCTCGGTGTTTGTTGAAAGAAGCTTTTAAAAATGGGGAAGTTTTTTTTTATCTTCTCGGACGAAAAACTTTAATCGTTCGTAATTAGGGCCTACAGGCCATTATTCTCCTCTCAGATCACGTTGCAAGCCACATCGGCTAACAAAGTTAGTCTATATAAATCAATTAAGTTTTTTTTTATCCTTACACTAATTACATTTATCAGCGGGGAAGTAACTTCTGATGAATTAGGCTTTTCGAAAGTAACTGGATAATTTGTATTTGCTTACATAATTTCCTGAGGAATAATGCTCCGATCCCGTTAGAGTTCTTGATGCAAATAGAACAATTAAAATCATAAAACATGATCATTTTCAAAGCATTATTTTCCATAGAATTAAAACTAAAACTTTTCAGTTGTTGCCCCATGTTCGTTTAAATCGTTTTAATTTCCGTACTTTAGGAAAGTAAATACATAAAATTTTCAATTATATAAAGGACATGTGGGAAAAAAATCAGACAAGTAATAAATTAATTCTTGTTGGTTATTGCAATAGAAATATGAGGGTGGACGTATCTCCATTAAGCCATAAACCATAAATAGTTTTCAGAGTCATGTTTCATCACAAGAACTTGATTCACAAGAACCTCCAAGTTTTATTTGATTTAAGGTCAAAATGAGGTAAAAATTACTTTATTAAAAACTGTTAAGAAATAATAATAAATATGGCAGATGATCTAGGGGCCTGTGATCTGATCTGAGCTAATGAAACAAACGATCTTGTAACGAAAAATTGGTTTTTAAAAGTAACACACAAAAACTGTTAAAGATAGAGATTCTTATGAAGTATATAAAATATAGTTTCCACGCTAATCATTTAAATAAGTTTTTCATTAACTTTTTTTTTTAAACCCTACCACGGGATCCGTGTTCCAGAGAGGGTTCCCTCATGGGTCTCGCTCGCTGTTGACAGCACCATGGGGTATTTCGTTGCCAGTGGTGCGTGTATTCCAATGCTATTGAGTATTTCATAAACCTGAGAAATGTTACAAATTGGGTATGCATCAATGAATTAACATGAATTTGTCGCTGTCGAAATTGTATCATTTGAAATCCTGATGATGCCAGAATTTGGGAAATGTTGACTATTGATGTAATATCAATCATTATTTTGTATGAGAGTTCAAGCTTTGACTTGACCAACTATACAAATAATAATTTGTTGACAATCATTACTATGGCAGTGGGTTTTAGGACTGGTGTTTTTATTAGCAAGCCTATGGATTATGTATCTGTTATTTATGTACTACTGTCTCTTATATTTATAAATCAAAAAAACATATATTCCACTTAGTATAGTTTTAATGTTTCAATGATTTATAATCGATTGTGTATCTTTTGGTTTTATGGTAAATTAACCACATACTTACCTATCACTTAAGTAATAGATTTATGTAAGCCAGAACCCTTTGTATGGGGTGCTTAATTATAAATAAATGATGGATATGATGTAATAATTATTATAAAAATATTACGCGATCTTAGTGTGTAAGTTTGCAGTTGATTTGTCCCTTTTAAATAAATAAAATAAATATATCTTCAAATGATTGAAATAGAATAAAAAAAAATATGAAATGTCCTCAGAAACACTGAGGGCTATCATTTTGAATTGTTATAGAGACAAAATTGAAACAGCCCATAAGGACTCCTTTTCAGATAAGCACGTAGTGGATGGCAATCCCACCAGTAGCAGATCCCACTATTGTATTCGGATTAACAGGATTTCTTTCTGGCCAAGTAGATATTTCCAATTTCTAAGGCTTGTTCCATTTGAAGCGTTTTTCCTTGTTTTGTTATGGCTATGGTTGCTCTACTAAAAAAAGTTCTGAATATGTTATTCTCCAGTCTGATTTATTAACACTTGGTTTGAAGCAATGGGATCCAATTGTTAATGATTTCATTACTAGTTAAAATATATCGATCAACCTAGAACTTTAATTTTTATTTAAACGTTTCTTCAACAAAAATATTGATTTGCACTGGTTAATAACAAAGTACAAATGACAAGGATTCTGAGAAAAATATACTTAAAGGATAATTAATTGAATGATGTAATTTATTAATTTTGTGATTTCTCTTCACTGTTAGGTCAAAATCTATTTGAGATGAAAGAGAATTTTGCTTACTCTAAGTGAACAAGATAGATAATCCTTAAATTGGAATCAAAGTTTGTTTACACTAATTATGAACTAATCCGTATTCAGCTTGAGTTCCTTAAATACTTATAAACATAATTAAAACTACTATTTTTGAAAAACAAACTTCAACTTTTCCACAGACCTATCCCTGTGACAATCATTATTTGGTACGAGACTTCGAGCTTTGACTTGACCAACAAAGTGACACACAATACAAACAATAATTTGTTGAAATTATTTCTATGGCAGTTGTTTTTAGTTCTGGTTATTGTAATATTACAGGCCTATTAGTGACTTTTTACTCTTAATAAAATGCATATGCAATTGGTGTACCATACGATACGTTATTGTGTTCTAACGATCAGATATTTAGCAGCTGGCGAGGTGATGTTTAACAAAGTTTAAAAATTTCAAATTTTAGTTGTTGATCTTAATATACCCTACATTCTTGAGCTCATCCCTTCCAAGTTCATGAAATTCCATAGTAACCTATCCAAACACCTTAATCCCGTAGCTCAGTCATTGGACTAAAACCTTAAAACCTAAAACCTGGACCCTCCACTCATCCCTATAATCCTACTCGGTGACTGATACGGCAGTGGCCTCGTGACCTGCTATAAATGGGTGACAGTGTGAGTCTTGGGAATGACACACAATACAGTTTCTCCAATCATGTCCTGAGCGTATGTTGGTTGCTCTTGAGCTCTTCGTCAGCCTCCACTGGCTCGTATCCGGTGACGCGGCTGGCGGAGGAACGTGGGGAACTCCCCAAGACTTCGCTCCCTCTTTCGCATGGGAGGGAGGTGACAACCATGTGGGCTTGGGAGGTCCATGGGCTGTTTGTAAATATTGTATGAATGAGCGAGTGAATGATGAATTGTAAATATGGTATGAATGAGAACATTTATCTCAATTACCTATTGCCTATTAAATAAGACTTCCCGTCAGGGGCTTCCCCACAAGCCCATGAGACGGACTCATGTGGTACACGTATTCCGGTGCAATGAGATTGCTGCACCAGACAGCGCATCTCGGTTTATTCTGTGAAACCGTCTTTGTTTGTGAAAAATAAATACATCTTAAAATCCATGGATGCTTACTAACTATTTGAAAACTATTCAGAAGTAGTGAATCCTCTTATTTTTCTAAATCTTACTTGAACTACATATTTGCTCTTAATCCAAACTTATTCTATATAAATAATAACTCTACGCCATATCTATGCCGTAAAGCGGTGCCACCTTGATCAGCCTTACCGATATTTACGGCTACTCATCCTGCACCAGCCACTTCAAGATGGAGGAGCTCCTTCCAATTCTGGGCAAGAGAAGGAACACCCTAAAGTTCTCTTCAGAATCGGCCAGTGACGGGGCAGGTTGGATTCGTTCAAGCTGTAGATTCCTATCAAACGGTGTGGTGTGCTCTCGTGGGTTTTGCTGGACACGGCAGGAGAGCACAACATGTCCCGCGGTCTCCTGTTCTTTGCAATGTGGGCAGTTCTGGTATAATGCTCTTTTGTATTAATGTAGCTTGGATCAAAATCTACTTTGTACCGTGAGTACCTGTGATCTCCAATTAGCAGGCTTGTCCCATCTCGCCCTGACTGAGAGGAAGTACTTGATAGGATACTCTGCTTCGTTTTTCAGCTCCACCTAGGGAGGGCCTTTTACCTTTCTGGTTCCTTGATGATTCCGCTCCAAAGAGGATGATATTTTCCATGAGTATCATTTATTTCTCTTTCATCAACTTAATCAATACTCCAACAAATTCATGCAGTTAGTTATATTTTCATGGATAACTATGAATTGTCTCGATCGATCTGATAAACGGATAACAAGGGTCGGTTCATGTAAATGCTGAACGGGCAAGGCCAAACTACAATCCCTCATTTGTTTGCGAACAAGGAACTGATTACCTTCGATAGAGTATACAAAGTAAATTGAGCTTTCAACTGCAGAGCCCCAAGCCAAAGTTAACTTAATTAAACTGAAGGTAAGAGGTAGCAGCAATCAATTCATTTTGTGCACATAAATAAAACGGTCGTCAAATATTAATTTAGGTTAGATATAATATGTTTAAACCACATATGATGTTTATATCGTACAAAGCTACTAAGCTCAACCTATTTGGCTCTCAGGTTCCAAGGATTATTTTTTTTATAAACAAATGTTTAGTTTAACTCCTTCGTGTCTTTTTAGTCTTCTTTTAGAGCTAGACGAACTTTTGTGGGGGGGGGGGGAACTTTAGATTTATTAATTAATTAAATAATAAATATATCCGATCTTGATATTAGGAAGGTAAATTAATCAAAGTTAATAACGTCCTAATTAATAATATGCAATATTTATTGTGAATTAGACGGGAAATAATAACATAGTGTTGATCAAATCGTGTTTAAATCAATTTTGCAGCCTCTATTGAAGGAATGATATTTCATATAGAAATTCCAACAGATCCCTTATAAAGTTCTTTATTGAGCATTGAATTCAATCGGACACCGAGAAGTAGGTATGGAGACTAAAAGGCACATATACAAATCGGTTTATCTCCCGACCCTTACATATGGAAGGGAAAACTGGATAATGCTTGATAAGGAAGACAGCCGCATTACTGCAGCAGAAATGAAGTTTCTGAGGAGAGCGGTTGGGAAGACAAGAAGGGATTGCATCAGAAATGTTCAAATAACAGAACAGTTTGGGGTGACAGAACTAAAGACCGCACTCGATTCCTAAACAGGAGATCTTTGGTTATGAGGATTTTATTCTTTATCGTTTGATACTATTTAAGTCTTGAATAATATATTCGTTTTATTTTACCAGCTATTTAAGCCCCGGGCTGTGGCGATGGACCACTTCTGTTGGATGACAATGGACGACCGCATAGAGGCAGAGCTTCTATGAAGGCCACATTCGTGTGGAACGATCTGTCTGTGACCGGGCATAAATCTGATAGAAAATGTATGGCGCGCACTTCACAGTGGCATTACTGCATGAGATATTACATAGGAATCTTTAGCCACCGCATCAGAAAATAATAGCGAAAAAATAATTAGATTTAACTGTCCGAGGTACAACCATCGTTCAAAGTCGTAGAAATATTGTGAGGAGGTTAAAAAACACAGTTACCTCACTAGCCCTTGTTTATTCGCCAAATGAAGGAATTTGAGTATTTAATGAACCTTGAATTGAAAATGAAGTTTTGGCAACTTATGTTTATTATTCGATTAGCTTTTCATTAGCATTTTGCATAGGCTGTCAAACATAAAATATTTTAAGGTTCTGATGAATAATATGCAATATTTATTGAGTCATTATAATCGCCCTCAAGGAATTTTCCAAGCGGTTCTTAGTCGTCCGATTAATCACAGTATACACTTATTTTTTTCTGGATACAGATGTAAACCTGATGACTTTCAGTTTTGGAAATAGCAGCATTTTTCAAAAATTATATCTAACTTATAAATATTATAACTTATAACTTATAAATATAAATAAAAAAATTAGATCTTTCAGAAATACTACTTTAAACAAAGATTCAACATTAGAATTTTAAAAACTTTCATAACAAATGTGCACCTTTATTTATAAAGGCTCTCGAGCTCTTGGTCAGCCTCCGCTGGCTCTTATCCAGTGACATGGCTGACGGAGGAGCGTGGGAGACATCCCAGGACTCCGCTTCCTCCTTCGCACGCGAGGGTATCAATGGGGACTTGGGAGGTCTCTGGGCTGTTTGTAAATGCTATATGAATGAGCGATTGAATGAAAATTGTAAATAAGGTATGAACGAGATCATTTATCACAATTACTTATTGCCCAATGAGGCATATTGTAATTTTATCATAATAAAGTTGTTGTTAAAATATATTTATAAATCGTCCCAGATAGGTCTGTCTTTGCAGACCATGTAATAGGATACATTGTTAAAACATTCCGCTTTAATTAATATTAACTTTTATTTCCTATTCTATCAACTTAACTGTTTAATTATAGGCTACTTGAAAGCGGTGATATGGCTGCCTAAAGCGCTTTTATCAGGGAAAAGAAATTGTGAGTCGCCTAGAGAGAGATGTACATTTTATGAATAACCTAAAATCTTCTGACATAATTCTACAAATCTCTAATTTGTAAACTACCGTCAGATTCAGTGTGTATTCGGAAATATGTATCATACGTGAATAAGGTACAAGGAGTTATCATAGACCATTAATCATTCTAACTGAGTCTATGACATCTATTGGACGTGGCTTCAACAATACTAGTACCAATCAACGGTTAACTGCCTTACATTTATTTTGGACGAAGCGATGGTATTATATTATATTTCTATGATATCTAGTGTATAGAAGGATATTGTGTTGATCTCCCAAAATTTCAATTTGTAAAAATAACAAAAAATTTCTGATTTTAAATTATTTTAATATTGCTCTCAGAGTGTAGGCAGCTCTCTTTAATTGCTTGTGGCCCTGTCAGGAATATCGTAGTATTTTTATTAAATTAATAAGTTTTTTTTGGAGTGGGGGTCAGTGTTCCTCTAACCTTTGACACATAAAAATAAGTTTTTCCTAAGAAATTTTTGTGATAATATTTCACGTTGTATTTACTTGATTCGGTAATACTTTTCATGTTATATAGCAAAGCTATATTATAATAATATATTTATAAAAAACAAATTTAATTGCAGGAAAAATAAATAAACCCCAGCTCAATTAAATTAACAACCATTTTTAGAAATTGAATAAAAATGTTTATAAATACGAATTAAATTCATCTTTAAGGTAATTATAATCAAAGATTATTATTTACATATGTACAGTTCAGGGTACCCACCTCCTACACGATGGCAATATTTCCAGTTTGTTTAATATGTATAATATTACTTTAACATATTATTAATGAAACTAAATATTTTATTGTTAAAAAGCAAGATTGATGAAGAAAGAAAGACAAAGTCACCTTATTTCCTACCAATTTTATTAATGGACTGTTTGAAGAAATTAATGGATCGGCGGGTCAATAGAGCACTAGCACAGAGACCGTAATGTCTTAAAGTAATGAAGTGTCTACAACGAGGTTCCAGAAAAGAAAGATCAATGTTCGATAACATGTTCTTGATACACAACATAAAAGCACTCCATTTCCACGATGGGAGCGTTTCTGATGTCGTATTAAGCAACCATTTTCAATCAAATTCATTTGAAGCTAATAGTATCATATATTACCTTTTACAGAACTCATCTAAAACTAAGAGATCCTTTGAAATCTGAAGTTTGGATTGATATGCATGTGCAGACAAAAAGTTTGAAAACTCTAGCAATTTATGTGTTTCCTTTCAAAGAAAATTCTGTTTTCGGGAATGTTTCAACAAATAGGTTTTTACAATAACCAGCTCCGGGTTGTTTTTAGAATAGTTTTTAGCGTCGTTTGAATGTGTGCTTGGTTTTTTTAGGTAGACTGAGTGGTTAATCTATAACTACAAAAGATCTTTGTGCTCTAGAATGACAGTCAATAAGGGGGTCTGAGGGCACAGTAATTATAAAGATTTGATTTATTCTTACTTAAACATAATGTTTCTTACTATGATATAACCCATCAAACCTACTATGAATGGGGTTATATAAAAGTATAAAGAATTCCAGAACTGGTCAACAGTAATTGAACAAAAAAATCACTATTCCGATATAAGTCAACGCAAGGTTGGAGCTAGGGCACAGTTACTAAATTAAATTCCAAAGGTCTTTCGTTCTAGATCACTAAAGAAAATCAAAACCACTGGTTTACAGCACCACTATAAGGTCACTCGTGAATCAAACCTGCGTTAACTGCCGGTGTGAAAAAAATTCTTCGAGAGATTTTTGGTGTCGTTCGAGAACAGGGTCCCCGGATGAAAAGGAAAAACGCTGTGGTATGTGCCGTGTTAAGCAATCCTTATCTTGCAGCCTGTATAAATAACATCATAATAAGACGCCATGAAGAAAACATGTGGAAGATAGTGAATGTTGTAATGATGAACCTTTGCCATACAATACTCTGAGTTAGCCAAATTTTCTAGAAAATTTGTTTGAAATTCAAAAATTAATGAAAAATTGAAAAATATCTTTGATTACTTTCCTAAGATAGGCACAGTTTTTTTATGTTTGTTTTTCAATTTTTTTAATTATTCACAAGAAGTTATCTCATTAAGTCTTTCTGGAGATATGCTGGTGAAAATTATTTATAAGTTGTACTGTTTAGGTCACAATCATATAACTCGTAATGAAATTTTCATGTTCAACTACATCATATTTATTATCAATTACATTTATTTACTATGGGGGTTAGGCTGATTTTAAGGGAGTGTCTTTTCGTTTGAAATTAGCTTTATTGTATTTATGATCTCTTCAGGTACTAATGGGTTCACCCCTTCAACTCTTTGGGACGACCGTTTTTATTATAGTGGGGGTAAGACCAGTAAATAACCTGACCAGATAAAGATGGAGCTATCCTGAAATTCAACAAAGTAACAGGTGGTATTTGTTAGTTTTAGTGTTTTTTTTTATGGTGGTTTTAGACCTCAAATTGAAAAAAAAACTGTGCCTATCTTAGGAAAGTAATCAAAGATATTTTTCAATTTTTCATTAGTTTTTGAATTTCTTTTTTTTTTTTCTAGAAATTTCTCTTTCAAATTTTTCTAGAAAATTTGACTAACTGAGATTATTTGTATAATATCTGAATAAATCAAATATTTATAATTACTGTGCCCTCAGACCCCCTTATTGACTGTCCATCATAGAGCACAAAGATCTTTTGTCGTTATAGATTAACCGCTCAGTCTACCTAAAAAAAACAAGCACAAATACACACGACGCCAAAAACTATTCTGAAAACAATCCAGAGCTGGTTTTTGTAAAAGTTATTACACTGAGATAAACTAATTGACTTTAATTAATTGAAACAAATTTTGTCTGGAATTTTTAATATTGTTAGTGCTTTCGATGGCTTGAACCATAATCTTCAGATACTTTAAGACATTCTTGGTCTCTGCAAAACAGTGGGTAGCGAGGCTGCTTAATTATGTATAATTAATTCAAATGGTTCATCACACTGCAGATAACAGTCCAAAGAATTGATTTTTTTTTTTTTTTTTTTTTCTCTTAGCTCTCAAACACAAAAAATAGGATGTGGGAAGAATTATTTAGGGCTGATGAGCGCCTTTCACTAAGGGGAGTCCCCCATTTGAAGGATGTATGAGAAGGATATAGGGTGTGGAATGCCTAAAAAGGCGGATGGAATCAGGAAGGTAGTGAGAGTCTACCAAGGATTGAGCCTAGGTTCACCTAGGCAATGGATTGTAGTCGGCCAGGTGTAATCCTGGCCCACCCAGGCAGGGGCCTGAAATGAGTCAGCCTCTCGGCCGGAAGGTCAACTCTGCTTACACAGGTAGATGGGGTCATTGTGCCTTCGGTTGAGTCGGCCTCGATCTCTCGGCTGGGTGTAGGTTGTTCAGTCATCGAGGTTTTATGACGTCGATCATACTCCAGGCTTTGGCGGTCCAGCAGTGCTTCCATCTGACGGGCATTGGTGGCGGTTGAAGGTCGGAGAATAGTGGGTTGTGGCTATGTCTGAGTGAGTCAAAAAATGTGATGTGCCTTCTCTTGATAAAATCTTGAATGGTGAGCACTTCAATTTTTTTATGCATCTCGTTCATTCGGTCGAACGGGGTATGTTTGAGGAAGGTGCAGAGAACTCTGTTCTGAAATTGCTGGAGCGTTTGGAGAGTTTTAGGAGTCAGATACTTGAAGAGAGGGGTCCCATACATCAAAGTAGGTCTTAGGACGCTCTGGTATATCAGCAGCTTGAGGCGTACCGATAAAGCCGGGCTTTGAAGTAGGTGTCCGAGGCTGAAGAATTTCTTCCTAACACTCTTTGATTTCTTGCCGAGATGCGTTGTGAACGACAAGTCGGGGCTACCGAGGGTAACCCCGAGGTAGCACAGCTTGTTGCTCACAGGGCACTCTTTGCCGTCTAAGACGAAGGAAGAATTGATTCTACTATGTCTAAATATTTCATTGTTGAATCATTTTTAAATAGCCAGGCCGAGATAAAAACTGTTACCTCTCATAGCCCATCCTCATCGGTTTCAGTGTTCCACTGCTATGTTTAAAGGGCATCAAAATATTTCTTCTGTTACTATCGGCCTTATTTTTTGTATAAGTAGTTTGATACAGGATAGCGAGCTGTGGGGGCGGTAGCAAAAAAAATAAATATTTTTTGCAGCCATTCGTTTTTTAGTGTATTGTCATTTATTGCTAGAAACAGCCAGCTTACCACCAATATCTATATCTCACAATTTACCAAATTTCGGATTAATACCCCCTCCGAAATTTTTTTTTGGGCACCAGTTTATTTATACTCCAGGTGAATCAGTGCCTTTCTAGTGACTGTCCTTATATTGCTTTATAATCCATAATTTGGTCTTTAGAATTCATGTAAAACTGGTTCGTTGATGTGAAGGCTTGTAGGAGCTTATTACTTGGGGTAATAATAAAAATTACCAATTTGTTCACGACTAGAAAGAAGAATGTAGGAGGCTGAGTTAGATTCATTCCTGGATAAATGAGCTATAAAGATTATTTTGTATTTAGTTGTTTTATTAGATCTGAATTGTACCTTGTGTCTGGGTTATTGACCAATAAGCTGTTATTTTGTTAGTAAGGTTTAGATAATGAGAATAGGGTTGACTATGTTTTTAATTTAGTGAGTCCTTGCAATGGCCAGTTTTGCCAATCATGTCCTGAGCGTCTGTAGCTCTCACACTCTTGGTCAGCCTCCGCTGGCTCTTATCCAGTGACGCGGCTGACGGAGGAGCGTGGAGGAGCTACCAAGACTCCGCTTCCCCTTTCGCACGAGACTGTCATATGGACTTGGGAGGTCTGGGCTGTTTGTAAATACTGTATGAATGAGCGAGTCAATGAAAGTTGTAAGCATGGTATTGTAAGTATGGTATTAATGAGATCATTTATCACTATTACTTATTGGCCGATGAGGCAGATTGTAATTATATCATAATAAAGGTATGTTATAGTAAAAAAACACAAAAAACTATATTATAGTTTAAATCTTTATTTCACCTACAGAATCTTTTCATATAATGGCTGAAAGTTTTTATTGAAAAGAAGTGACATAGTGACGCTAATTTAGATATTATTTGTATTTATTATCGTTTATAACAAAATTAATCTTTAGTATTTCGTTTCTGTTTCTATTTTACAAGGTGTTTCTCTCTATTCTCGGGCATAGATATACTATATAAAAATATTAGTATCCCCCTCTGATTTTCACACGCAATTGCCCGGTACAAAATAAACGAAACACGATCCTATTCAGAAAGTTGTATATTGTATTTTGTAGATAACCCTCTCTAATAACATTAAAAAAAAGTAGCTTTTGCCATTGATTGCAGTGAAAAATATCGGTTGACCACACACGAAGGACAACCCAGTTATTTAAAAATCTCGTTGTTTGGCCCAGATTCTATCGCGTCAATTCAGAGTTGCGTGTTGCCCAGATAGGACCAAAGTAATTGAGATTAACGATAGGCCACTCCAGATCTTACCGGCTGTCAACGATAGTAAGAAGGACTCCTGTTGTATTCTATATTCCTGCTTTTGCTGATAAGAAAAAAATATTAGTGTACATCGATTTTTCCTAAAGGTTTTTGCGGCTAGTATTCCTGATCAATATATAAAAACCAAGAGATTCCGTCTTTTAAAACTCGTTGATAATACCAATATGTTTATTATCCATGGATTATGTCCCTAAATAACAAGTATTAACTTCATAGAAATTGGATTCCCAGACAGTATCCGTCACCGCTAAAATTTATAACATAAAAAAGATGGTAGATGTACATATACACATAAAAGACATATATTTATCAAGAATTAAAAATTAAAAATTAAATTCCTCTAAATCACAATTATATGAAGAACCTAAAACAAGAGTTTGTTAGAAAAATACAATATATACACAAATACACACAAGCACTGATACGCAATAAGGTATCCCCCCATAAATATGGCAACACATGCCTAAAGTAACGCTAAACAAAAATACTATAAGTAGATCTGCACTACCACATAATACTAACCCACACCATACACAATGTAATAAAAATCAATACTCTTTCATTATTTAGCACTTGCAACTATTTATTTGTTTGTGATAGTAGCTGTGTGATAGAAAACATTGTTGTTTATAACACCGTAATCAGTAGAGCACAAGGCACTGCTAAGAATGGGTTACAATATAAATTGAGTACAGTACTATATAATTAGACGGGTCTTGGTGAACAGAAAAAATGCTTGAAATTGAAAGCAGACTACAAGACCAAGTAGAAAGTTAGGGGATGACAAGCCTATCTAATTTTCACGCAATATGAGGCAGCTAGCTAGTGAACCGTACCCACCGGGGTTCTCATAACCGTGCGGCTGTGCTCTTTGCCACAAATCATGCAGGACAAAATTATTAGTACTGGCCAGACTGACCTAAAGTAACTGGTAGAAATCTCTAATAGGATTCAGGAAGCAACTCAGCCAATTGAAATGGCTGGCGTCTCTTCACCCATGAGTGAAGGACCGTCCACTCGGTACAGACCGAAGAAGGAAGAAGCTAAACACCCCTATCTCTTCTCGAAGAAATCTCCAATCCAAAACGCCACGTACCATTCGTACCTTCTTAATTGATACAGGTGTGGCAATATCTGTCATATGTGTGCTCACCACCCAAGAAGACCAAAATTATTTCTGAATTCAACTTATTTGCGGCTCATGGAACCGAAATATGGACCTTCAGGGAAATAGGACATAAACCTGATTTAGAACTCAGGAAAGAATTTAGATGTACGTTTGTGCTCGCTAAGGTTCCTAAGCCCATTAAAGACACCCCCATGCCAGACTCTTGAAGAAATACCCGGATTCACGTCACCAACACTTACCAGGGAACCTGCCAAGCATGACACATTATCGATACTGACCCTCCAGTTCATGCTAAGGGAAGAAGACTTCTCCCAGAAAAATACCAGAGGCAAAAAAAAAGAGTTATAAAGCATGGAGCGGGGAATATTTTGACCATCAAGTAGTTCAGTGGTCTAGTGCATTTTTGTGTTGTTGATAAGCCCAACGGGGGAGTATCACCAGCGCAATTTACAACCTTTACCTGATAGATAAGGAGTCCGACGTCTGAAGTTAGTTAAATTCGTTTATTGTGCTAAAATTACAATCTGCCTTTTATAAGGCAATAAGTAATTAAGATAAATGCTCTCATTCATACCATATTTACAGTTCATCATTCACTCGCTCGCGACGTCTGAAGGACTTTCGAAATGTATGGAAGCAGAATCTTCTCTAAGCTAGACACGGTGCGCGCCTATTATCACATATGTTTAAAGGGAAACGGCTGTAATTACTGCTTTTGGTTTGTCATGAAGATGTACTTGGATTTACACAACGCAGCGCAGCCATTTCAACGGTTCATGGACAACCTGCTCCACGATTTAGCCTATTTCTACTTCCTGCTTGATGATATGCTGATAGTTTTGTACAGACACTTAACGCCTGCAATAAGTATTCACAAGCCTGTCAGTCAGCAGATTAACTCTACATACCAGTAAGCGTGAGTTTAGTGTGAGTCAGATCAAATTTGTGGGTTTGATAGTAAGCCCTGAAGGAATCCAACGGATAGAACGTGAAGGTAGTGATGTAGTCCCTAAGCCAGAAAACATATACACACGTTTCATGAGAATCATTAACTTTTACAGACCCTCCGTTCGTTAAGAAGCAGCGCTGATGAGATCCTTAAATAAATATTTTCACCAGGTAAATTAATGATCGTACCGCGATTGAATGGAATGAGGAAAGTAGCTAATGCAAGAGTGCACACAACTGCTTAGTACGGGGACAACACTTATGGAAAATATCATATAGGGCAATGATAGGTGGTTACACAGATAAATATTTGAAATGGAAAGCAGGCTCTCAATAGTAGAAACCATAGCACAGAAAATGATTTAGGAAAAAAATATTAAAGCCAGGAAAAAGGTAATGGAATGTGATTGCCTGAAAGAAAAATACACGTGCAATTTTTTCAGTGGGAATCAGAGTGAAAAAATAAATGAGTGTGATGCATATATACGAGTATATATAAATAACCCTTAAAATGTGAGTGGACGTGATGCGAAATAGGTTCAGAAATGGGGGAAGATGGACTGGGATGGAAGGATATAGAGTAATAGAGCACATCTATGAATATGATTCCTCTCTCCGGGAAAAACTTAATTACGAGAATTCCCTGAATAGATAAATTGTCCAGGCCAGCAACTCTTGTTGTTTTTAATATTATATCATGGTACAATTGTTTACTCCTATTGTTCCATATGCATTCTGTTCTTATTCTATAATAAGAACTGAAACCATCATTGTCCCTTGGTTACCCCCTTTTGTAATTAAAAAAAAAAAGGAATCAGTGAGTTGAAACCTCTTTTGTTCTGTTAAGCTTTTATTTCGGAGGCATTTCATATAATCCTATCCTCAGCAAATCTTTCCTTCATCTATAAAATGCAACTAAATTAATAAGGTCTCTATCCATTTACATATTTAACATTGTCTCACCTGCAAACTCAGTGTGACATGTTAACGGATTAGGACCTGCAGTAGCTATTTAAATTTTATTTTCCGGAGTAAATTATGCCTAGAAACACGGTAGTGGTTGAATGATGAAATAATATCCCAAAACGTTGCAAAAATCAAACAAAAACCACCACAAGCTAATTTCAAATAAATTGATACGGTTTGAAAGTACCTCTTCTCACAGTGATTAAAGGTTAACGATGTAGATATCTTAAATCGCAATGTTGCTGTCGGGTGTCTTGATCACGTTGAACTTCTCGATCACGTCGAGGTCACCAATTGTCGGGGGAGTCACTAGGGGAGTGCCTAATCACTCTAGCCCTGGTAACAAGTGCGGATTGTTGTAGTTAATAACATGGACCATGTTCCATGTCGGCGTTAATATCTGACTACATTTTATTGATAGGGATGTGTCCCGACAATACACTGTGTTCAGAAGAAGAGGTTCAGAGGTTCATAAAGAATAAGACCAGTTTTCAGAGTTCGGGTGGGAGATCGGCCGCGTAATAGTTACAAGTCGTCAAAGGGTCTGCTAGAGGCTGTGAGACATGGTGACGGCGCAGAGGTGCGGCAGAGAGAGTAGGCTGACGAGGAGTCTGTGTGTCTGCCTTCCAGGGCCAAGCGGTCCTGGCGTATAGCGACCTAGTAGAGTGGCTGAGGAGACTGGGAAAGAGTGTCTTTACAGGGCGAAACTCCTTGATTTAAATACTGTACCCTCTTCCTAGTGGAAGGAGGAGTCGGCTGCTGGGAGTATGTTTTATGATGCCCAGGTGGCCAATCCCTCTTAAGTTTATGACTGTTGGCCTAAAAAAGTGTGTTTTATGGCTGCTAGGGACTCACCTACTTAGGTTTTATGACCGCTTAGAGGCGACCCTAGGTCTGCCAGGTTTGGTTTCATGACAGTCAGGTGGCTTACCCTCTCAGGTTTTATTGCTGAACCTTCAACCCTCTGTTACTTGTTTTATGACTGCCGATATCTCCATGATTTATTACCAGAAAAGCATGTTTTACATCTAATTACAATACATTAGTTGCACCAGAGTAGAGGGTAATTTACATATATGGTTGGCGCTCGCTACAGTTGCCAATATTCCACTGTCTTCCGGTGTCATGCAAGGCAGCAAATAATCTATTCAACACTGATCTGTGTATTTGTTTATCTACCCTTTTTTTGTCGGTCAGGAAGACCTAACCGAATTGAGTTCTCGGTATCTGCCTTATATATATAATTTAGAAATTATCTAGAAATCTAAGTTATCATTCACTCAGAAAGTAATTATGTTTATAACTTCCCGTCCTGAACATTTTTTTCACATAAGCCAAAAATTTGGTTTTGATTCTTGATCAAACTCTACCTAAGAATGATTTCACCGAATGTCCACCCTAGGGCCATCCACCCATTCCCGGCATATCCTCCTACATAAAAAGCTTCTTAGTTAGCTATGTCGTATTCCACCATTTGACTACGGTTGAATAATTTATGGTGGTGTTCTTAGGATCTTAGGATGAATTATTTCCTAAATTTTGTATTCGGTATTCATAGAGACTGCCACATTTCACTTCCCCGAGTTGGAATCGTTGTAGCATTCATCTCGTGGCCAATATCTCTTTAGATTCCGCTGTATACCATCATTGATACAAATTTGTGTTTTATTATGGGGTAGTCTGGATTTTGATCACCCAATGTAGGCAATGGTTGCAGATATAATGGCATCATGTTAATGGGCTGTGCTGGTAAGTTATGGAATAAGGTGGGGACTGTATATTATAAAAAGGATAAAGGTACAGTAAATATTTTGGATGAACAAAATTATATATACAATATTTATTTGTGGTAAAAGAGCCTCCTCTTCTTTTTATGTTATGTGCCTAATCAGGATACAATATTGTCAGTTTGTTAGTTAATTTCCCTATCGGCCTTGAAAAAATTATACGGTGTGTGAATAATAAATAATGACGGATGGGTAGTATTACAATTTAAGGCTGAAGGCTGATGTTTTGATAAGTTCAGTTTAATTAATGTTGAAAGGCATACCCTACTTGGTGACTAATTAAGGTAGTGGTTGGCCAACCCAGTTTATTTCCCTCTCCCTCCGTTGGGGTGAAGGTTTCTACTCGCTCATGCTCATAAGAAACCTAACCAAAAAAAAAAAAAAGTGCTTCCTCTTCTCTATCGCATTTCTTACTTAATTCTCGTTCTCCACTTCTGTACAAAGGGCAAGTCCCTGAAGTTGCTTAAGAGTGAGAGCCAAGAAGCAGAGAGCAGAGGTAGTCAGCAGTCTCTTATAGGTAACAGCAGTAGCTCCACTCAATAAGTGATTGATAACTAATTACGTTCTTCGCTGAACAATCCACATTTAGTTTTAAAATATTATCAATTCTAATCTACTATCAAATCTCTCATTACCAGATCTGATTTATCTGAGCTGTATTTTCATTCCCATAGATCTGCTTCCTTTGAACACTCTCTTCTAATCTATGCTTCAAACCTGGGAAGCTCCATTTTCATGAGTAGCCGTCACTCCCAACCACTCCCATTCTTTAATCCAGATTTTACCTTATTGCTCTTTAGTTTAATAATTTGTATTCTTATTAACAAACCATCTCATTCTTGGTTTAGTTTAATCTATCCATGTGCCCTTTCTTTCTGTTTCTCTAACAGTAATTATCCATAAATTTTAAATTATACTACTTCGTTACAAATAATATATTTAAAGAAATTTACTTTCATTAATTATTATGGTGTTGATTCCATCATATGTATAAACCCTTAAATTGTTATAGAATAATCACAAGTGGCCAATTAGATTGTAATACGACTTGTGCCAATTTGAAATTTGTGTAGTAAATTTTCATAAATTTATGGGATGAATTCTTCTTGATTTCATTTATTTTTTTTTAATAGCACACTAGAAAATAATGCTTATTGAGGTGTCAAAGTCTGGTTGCTTAGATTTAATAAACGTGAGTTGAGTTAAACAAATATGGAGGGTTGATTTATTAGTCATTAACCACGATAAAGGGTAAAATATAGTTATGAATAGCAATATCGAACCGATGTTTTATTTATTTTATCTGCCAAATTATTTTCTTTTAATTCTTGTTTAATTACTTATTACTTCATAAACTCCCAATCAGAACTGAAAAGGGCCCTGTCCTATCACGAACTACCTCCTTGTATTGATGTAAATGAAAGAAATTCACTTTCCATATTGAGGTTGTAATCCAGAACCCTTATAGCAGTAGCAGTTATGCTTACTATCAAATTGGCTGTTGCTGTGTGGTATGCGGGGGTCTTTTGATTGGGAGACAGGTTGAAGTGAGTCAAAACCTGTTTGTTACATTTGTCTTGGTTCATACATTCTCTAAGCTATTCTGTCTATTTACACTATCATACAGTTTAAATCATTAGTATACTCCCGAGACAAGATCCCGTCTTTCTGACGTTGACGCTGCATCCAACCGATTTTTTTTGCTTTCCCCATAATTCTCTGGAATCCAATCCCTCTTATTATCCGTCATGATTTAGCCTTACGTAATTTTAAAATGCTCCGACCCCAATTCTACCAGTCAGTCGCTTGGTAATGTAGGAACTTTGTATTATTTTACATTATTATTATTATATTATGTATTAATTCTTTAACTATATAAAATTACTTAAGTTTAATTGTTCTCTGGATAAATGCATAGGTATTATATGGATTGGATTATATTAATTTTATTATTTCGTCGTATTAAGTACAAATCCTGGACTGATATATGATGAAATGTGTATACATTTTAGTCTGTGTTATTATTTTATTTTCTCCCTTGTGATGTGTTGTTTCTTTTTTTTGTGGCCAGATTTATTCAATTGTGCATTGACATTATTCATAGGGGATTTGGTCATAGAATATAGATTTTTTTCTCTTTCTATTTTGAAAAAATACATCACACAACCTCTACAGCCTAAATTTCTTTTTTTTAACCCATTTTTATTTAATATTTTTTACAATACATGATCAAAATACAATGAACAAGATATATACATAGATATGTAGATAGATGGCAGCCTTAATATAAGTGTACAATCGTTTATGCAGATTTGACATTACTGACACAGTGGGTATGTATTTTATTTTAAGGTGGTTACATTTCCATACATTTCTGATCTTTTTCGGATTATATTTGTTATTTTTTATAACATATTAAACTGGCAATGTTCAAATGTATCGCTACTAAGTAAAGTAAGGTTTATATTTACCAGCCTTACTCAGCACGTAAACGTCGGTTACGACAGGCCATTATATGCTTTGAGGAACAAGAGATACACTTATAAAGTTTTCAATTTCTAAGACGCGGCTTAGAGAGGTTTTTTTTTCTTCTCTCTGCCTATCTTTAACAACTTTTACTTTAGGACTCTATAAACTATTCACTTGTAGCCCCATCTTTACTTAATAGACGGAGGATAAAAATTGTATCTAAAACTATACAACGTTTACCGTCAACAAAAAAATATGTAAGCTTTTTCAATGAAGATATACTTTAATTTATACTTTTGTTGTTTTTCTGGTTCTTATAATTAATAAACATTTTCTCCTCTAGATATTATTAAATAATGGTAATATGTATACAAGTTTACTATAACTTTAAACAAATAAGCAAAGTACTATACGGTAAGATTAATTAACGATAATCACCAGCCAGTGAAACCAAATACTGGCCGGGTGGAAACTGCATCCAACTGAGCCTGCACGAACGTATGATATTTTGAACATCATTCTTCATTGGCTAAAGGTCGAAACCCTTGAAACCGGATCCGAGTCTCAATCATGTCAGCATATTTTTCTTTAGATGGTGATTATTAAAAACAGTTGGATTTATGCTACAGCCTAAATTGTCAATAAGGCTAAATAATTTCAGACAACTCCAAACGCACTGTATCGTCACCTGCCAGTCAAACAATTAAAACTATCTAATTTTTAGATCAATGGCAACCTAGTTAAATTTGTAAATTAGTTTTAACAAATCATTTTCTTCTTGTGTCCTCCCTCCTGGTGTTAGCTTTTTCAGTTGTAAACGCTAGTTGAGAAGTTAATTTTACGAAATTAATTCACTTATTATACGCGGCGACTCATAACTCTCCAACATCTATGAATTTGTCCGACCTCAAACTGACTGAATATTTCAACAAAACAATTGTTTCTGAAGATCCACTAATGCGGGAGATCTTATGATGAGATATATATTCAATAATAATACACTCATAAAATAACTAAGCATCTGTTGGTTTTAAAGTAGATATTCCACAATTCAAGTTGCAAATATGTGCAAACTTTAAATTTTGATTACGATTACCAACAAAATTATTTGTATTTAATTTGTGAATAGGTTTTTGTTTTTCTTGTGTTGTGTAGGTTTTTATTTTCTATATAATTTAAAAACATATGGTAAACTAATGCTAATCCTCATTAATGCATTATACCGGGACATATAATAACAATTTAGTGACAAGTTCAATAGTAAATTAAATTGTGAATAAATATTTCTTATCTCTGAGTAGGCAATATGTTAGAGGTGACTAATTGTTTTACTTTGAGTAAAGTGCAAATTTCCTTCGAATTCATTGGATGAAAACTTATTAAAGTTCATTTTCATTCTGAAGTAGTTTTCGGTATTTTCGGTTGGTACTGGATCATTTGTTCTTCTTCCGTTGAGTACCGCCATGCATTATAACCTAAATCCTCACAGTCTACAAAGAAAAGTTTTCCCGATGACAGTGAATGTGGGAGACTAAAAAATGGACTCGGTGTTACCGACTCAACCACATATGTCTGAGGGTGGCGTGAGCGACTGTGGTTAAAAGAAGGGAGCTAACAGCCTAGGAAGCAAGGTCTGCTCAAACATTGAAACCCCAGGGCTCACATTAACTATTCAATTGCTTCTCTAAGGAAGAATAGTACTCTCAGCCGCTGGGGAATCTGTGGAAATGGAATCATTTTGAATCATCTCGTATTTAGCATTCCCTCCTCAACTGTTAATCATTAAACAGGCTTGGAGCTGTTCAAGGGAAGCTGCATAACTAATCTGAGCAACGATGATACCAGCCCCATTCCTATCTGCTTTATGTATATTCTAGTACTAAACCTCAAGGGTTATAACTAGATCAGCTACTCATATCTTGTCTTAGTATGTAAACTCTCATGAAAAAAAATATAAATATATGAATATACATGATCAATTATTTGCATTCGAAATTTAAGCTTCTGTGACAAAAAATATGCCTGCAAATGTTGATTAAATTATACAATAAAAGTGAATGGAACAGTTTCGCTAGCTAATATAATTTCTCAAAGACCTACCTTCTTTGACTTTCTTTACAACCTCAGGCATAAGATTTTCATTTACCATGGCAGCTTTCATCAAAATGAAGTCAATGGTCAGTGGAAATTCCAGATTCTATAAGTACTAGCCAACTATCACTGGTAGAAAGATCACTCTGTAAAACAAATTTGTGATTTTCCTTAACACTATAGTACTTATAGACTCTGGAATGTGAAAAAATCTCTCTGCTAGGAAAAGTGACAAAACATTTTGCCATCTAACTACTGAAAAGTTTTTTGAGGGAAGTGCAAAGTATTTTCTGTCAAAAACACCAAGTACTTTTTCTTTAATTTCTTTTACAAATGTCTTTAAAATTCACTTATTATTGATATTTCTTTCTGCTTTTCGAAAACTGAGCTCTATTTGTAAAATATTATAGCTTCCCTAAGAGGGCAATGTGCAACTGTGCAATCTCATTCATACAATATTGCGTTCACTCACTCATTCATACTGTATTTGTATAATACACACATACAGTATAGAAAATTGTACAAAACCCAAGATTCCCACAAAATCAGCTGTCACTTCCCGAACAAAGGAGAAAGAAGGAAGCAGAAAACGGGGAAATCACTCACGCTTTCCCAGCAGTCAGATTACTACTATATAGTAGCTACTATATATACTGAGATAGAGAGAGCACGAGAGCCAGTGACGCTCCAGATGTGAAGGAAGAATTGGGCAGTACCAGAATATAATAACAATAAATTGTTATTATTTAAAAAAAAATATAAGATATATGTGGGGGGTATATTAAGGTGACTATAGGTTTTATCATGACGTAGAATGGTGAATTCACTATTGTTCTAAGGACTTTGGTTGGAAAAACTTGGTGCGTTTGATGTTTAAGTTCAAGTCCGAAAGTTCGGATTGGTTTTATAAAGTAGTATTATTTTTATCTATTAATGTTTTGTTAAAAGGCAGAAAACTGGCTAAGTATATAAATATTAAAGTGCTCACAATGGGAGATCCTGCCTATGTGTATTGATAATAAACCCGCGTACACTATACAAGTCCGGTGTGAGTTTATGTAATTTTGAATATTTTATAGTACCGAGAAACGACAAGAGAATATTCTGACAGCCATTTTTAGATAGTAGTGTTGTAGAGTATTACGTAGGCGGTGCAAAAGTTGGTGCCAGAAGGGTGTCTCCGGGCGGACGTGATCCGGTGATACCAGCTCTTTTGTAGGGTTGTATGACAGCCAGAGGAAGCCTCGATGGTACGTCAGTTCGTGCCTAACTGTACAGTTGGCCCATAATGGGGCTTGCATACAGATTAAGAGGTTAAGGGCTTTGTACATGACTTGTTTTTTTAATAAGCTTTCTTGTCATTCAAGATTGAAGTCAAAAAGCCATACGAAAAAAAATAGAATTCCTGTTCATGTTGTTTAGACCATATCCATAGTTATATATTTTAATCATATGTATATGATCAAATTAAATGTATTTATTAGAATTAATATGAACTTTTTTTGTTAATATCTGTATAGAGTCTCAGAGACCTTTCCAGTTTCCAAAGGGTTATATCTGGGCAAAATCTTTATACGACTAGGAACACTACTCATATTATAGTTGACAATAAATAAAAAATTTGCCTGTCAAATGCAGAGCTCTGACATTCACCAAAGAAACACGGCGTGTACTCTCTGTACGAGCGAGATTTTAGGTGTTTTTCAGACATCAGAAGCATCTTATCTAATAATAGACATCTGTCCAGTGATTACCAAAGGTTACTAAAGAAGCTTAAGCATCAGCCGTCAGATACTATGGCAATCGAATATTAATTTTACAATGACTAACTTGTTTACTGCGGCATCGCTCAATTTTATTTGCCGAGGGTCTAGGGCCTCATCAGGCCTCATACCTGACCACAGATAGTGTACTAGCTCATATAACTCATTGGCACCCCGCATTGTTTATTGCTTAACACATTTACAATGATTTATAGATTCGCCTGAGGATCTAATATTTTTTATGTAATTATCTGTAAATTTAAAGGGGCTATGAAAAAAAACAAAAAAAAAAACAATGATTTATATTTTGTTCATGTTATTTACATTTCTCTGCAGGGTTTGGCACGCAGGTTTGCTTTACAAGCTCAAAACATATTTACCACAGACCCTTTTCCTAATCCTAAAGTCCTACCTTTCAAACCGCTTCTTCCAAGTCCGCTGTGGTTTAGAATATTCTAACTACTATCCCATAAAAGCAGGAGTTCCACAGGGCAGTGTCCTGGGTCCCATCCTTAATAACCTATACACCGCTGATGTCCCCTCTACCCCCAATACCTCTTTGGCAACATTTGCAGATGACACTGCAGTCTTGTCATCCCACTCAGACCCTGATATAGCATCCCAAAACCTTCAAAAACACCTTGATGAGATCGAGTATTGGTGCAACCAATGGCGAATCAAGGTCAATGAAGCAAAATGTTCCCACATAACCTTTACCCTATGCCGCAAGTCCTGTCCGCTAGTCTTTTTCCATTCAATTCCTCTCCCCGTGTCTGAGACAGTACGGTACTTAGGCTTCCATCTCGACAAACGACTGACCTGGAACCCACATACGAAACTAAAAAGACAAGAACTAAACAGACGCTTTGGACTACTGTACACACTACTTCGAAGGACATCCCATCTCTCAATAGAAAATAAGCTACTTATTTACAAAGTTATACTTAAGCCAATCTGGACATACGGAATAAAGCTATGGAGGACAGCAAAAAAGTCGAACATCAAGTGCATCCAATCCTCTCAATCAAAAGTCCTGAGAACAATAGTAAATGCTCGGTATTACGTCACCAACAAAACCCTTCATAATGACCTTAATATACCCTACATTCTTGAACTCATCCCTTCCAAATTCATGAAATTCCATAGTAACCTATCTAACCACCCTAATCCCGTAGCACAGTCATTGCCTTGCTCCACCCATCCCTATAATCCTCCTAGGAGACTGAAACGGCAGTGGCCTCGTGACCTACTATAAATGCGCAACAGTGGGAGTCCTGGCAATGGCCAGTTTCTCCAATCATGTCCTGAGCGTATGTTGCTCTCGCGCTCTTCGTCAGCCTCCACTGGCTCGTGTCCGGTGACGTGGCTGGTGGGGGAGCGTGGGGGACTTCCCTTCCTCTTTCACTTGCGAGGAAGGCAACAACATGTGTGGACTTGGGGGGCCCCTGGGCTGTTTGTAAATATTGTATGAATGTGCGAGCGAATGATGAATTGTAAATATGGTATGAATGAAAACACTTACCTCAATTATTTATTGCCTACTAAGTAAAGGCAGATTGTAATTTTATCATAATAAAGTTGTTGTTGTTGTTTCCTGACATTTGTCTACAATATATTTTGTTCATGTTATTTACATGTGTTTACAATAGATATACAATAGAGTGTAGGGTGATTTATCTTATGTAGCTAGCGGTCGCTTCATTATGATTATGTAACAAGGGCACTTGATTTAGATGATGATATTGATCCGTCTATGATGTTCTCAATTTTTATAATATCTGTTGTTTGAAACCAGATTAAAGGCCTAGGAGTTGAAACCACTTGAGTGGAACTAAAATGAGACTATTGGTTCTTAAAATACAACAAATCAAAGTTCGATCTCTCTAAAAAAAAAACCGTTTTAAGAAACATCGCAGCATGACTTGTGTTAAAATGAATGTTAAATTGTAATTTTCGTTAAACAGTGCAAGAAGGTTTAAATAAAATAAAAATTATTCTATTTTAGTTGATTGTGTTTCTACCTACTAAAATTCGTTTCAACTTGAGGCTTAGATGAATCAATAGTTTTAACCAAACGCCTCTTTATAATTTTATGCCGATGTCACCCAACATTTTAGCTGTAAAAATTAGATCTTAATGAAAATTGAAAACTTTTTTTAAAAACAAATCGCTTAGCTTCACATTGTTTTAAATCCTATTTCAAAGTTATATAGTCTAAATACAGTTAAGTTGGAAAAAAATATGGAATTAAAAAGGTTTATTAAACCATAAATAATAAAAGTCCGTATAACTTGTAATAGTTAGAATGCTAGACTATTAAATGTGATGGACACGTGCGCAATTTCAAAATGTCACTTTTTTAATGTTAATGATCAAGGCACAGTCATATTTCTGCTAGAAAACAAGTAGTTGGGAAATGATATAAACTTTTTCTGCTAAATAATTGTCTAGTTTTTAGCAACAAAAAAAAGTTAAATCGACATATTTTCCGCGGTAATGGTCTGATAATAATAATCCAAAGACAATGATAATTATTAACACTACAAAATAAATGTTCAATAGATAAACATAGACTATTAGGATGGTGTAATAAAATATTGTGTGGTTTTCTCTCCAATTATCTTAAAGGTGTACATTTTAGTAATCTTAATTAAGCGTTATCCCCGCTGCCAACGAAGCTGGTTCTAATGACAAGATTGATATGTAGATGGTCGGTTTTCTCTGAAACAGTAAGCAGAAAGAATGAAATATCGGTGCAATATAATAGGAGTCACGGAACCAGTATCTTGAAGGGGTTTTCCACCTTCAATCAAGATTAAGCTGCTTGAGTGCCCAGTTAAAGAGATCACTTCAGTGGTAATCCTTCAATCGAGCTCAGACAGCATGATTAAACGCTTGTTTTCAGGTAAAACCTTTTAATATTTAAAAGTTTGTTTTTCTTTTATCTGGTGTCTGAAGTTATCTAGTGGCATTTAAACAGGAAATTCACAGTTAGTTGTAAATTTAAATTAGACTGAAATTTGGCTTCGGTTGAAGAAAGAAGATTACAGAATTTCATCAAATTTATTTATCGACTACGAATACATATTCCCACCGAGAAAATCATTCTTTAAAAACTTTATTAATGTAAAAAAACACAATACTAAGTTACAGGTAGACATAGATCTACCTTTTACCTTTACCTAGATAGCAACTATTTAGATAATTGCTGCATTAGTGGCAGGAGCTCATTTAGGAGTATATAGATAAGGGACCTCCAAGTATCCTGGCTCAGTATTAACTTATGTCAGCATTCCTCTCCTATATATACCCTCTCGGCGTGTGACCGGGGATGTCGGTAACAAGCAGAAGGTGAGCCTTATCACCTAGTGTTGAATATGAGACTATGAACTTTTTACCACAAACAAAATGTATTATATTTATGCACTCCTTCGAATGCATCATTGCATCGCAGTACGAGGAGAAATCTGTTTTTCAATTATTTTATTATATTATTTGTCCATTGTATTACTTTTAAAGATTTTGAAATTAAAAAAAAAAAAAAAAAAAAAAGACCGGGGATCATTCATTTGTACTGTAAGCCTTATGCTATAACTCTTAGTTGCTATCACGTAGATGTTTTACCAGTCGTTGTTCATTATTCAATAAAGTTCTTTTTAAAAAGTGATTCATTCGTAGAGATTATTTAATTGGCGCCCGAACAGGGACCTGAGGGCTTATCACGAATCAGAAATTTGAACTATTATTGAATATTCATTGAAGAATCTCAACTTAGACGATTTCTCAAGAGAAGTATTCAACCAGTTATCGACAACTCATTGAACTTCGATTTAACCTTTCAAGAGAAGCGTAGCACTGGGGAACTTGTTCACCATACACACTTCAGAAAGACGATTAGCTGACACTTTTAAGGGTCAACACTCAGGTCAACAAAAAAACTATAATCCACCTACGAAGAATAAGACTTAGGAAGCAACCTCTTAGGCGAAGAAGAATAACAAGGTAGTAATCTTTGTGTAACATTTTATTTTTATTTTTATTTCTTTTATGTATGTCTAACTTACAAGACAGCCTTAATAACATTAGACAGGTCTCTAATCTTAACGAAGAAGACTTAAACAATTTAATCACAATGAATACTAGCATAGAAATTAACTGTAATGAATTCAAATTGATTCCACATTATGATGGAAATACAAAAAAACTTATCAAGTACATATCAAGTGTACAATTTTTACATAATTTGTATTGTAAAACGGATAATATTTATCAAGATATTAATAATGCGAGTGTCAATCACCACCCTCACTTTTCCCCTTACTCTAGCATCAGTGTACTGCCCTCCCAATAAATACATTTCCGATTCCCAATTCATCTCCTTTCTAGACTCCATCGGGCATCGTTTCCTTGTGGGTGGGGAAAACCCGTTATATTATATCTCAAGATTAACTGAGAAGAGATGTGATCTCATTGCTAGAACTTATGCTGACGCAAGTGTTCTAAGTAAGGACGAGGAAATGATACGCTATGATAAACAAATCAGCTACCTGCTTGTACATGCAGTACAGAATTTACATCCCGTACTGACTGACTTCATTCATCATCTCGTATTACTTAGATACCACATACTTAGAAATGAAGCATCTCACATCGTTCAACGATTATACGGACAAAATTATAAAAAGAGACGACTCGAAAATAAACGAATTATTATCAAAGACAACAAAGACAAGACCACAAACGCAATTTCAAAAAACGAACGACCAGAAACGGTTTCGATGAGGACGGTTAGTGATAAAACGCATCTCATCGAAGAAGAAGATGAAGATAAAATTATTAGGGAACTTTCAAACAAATTTCGATGATATCTCACACACACTTTGTTTTATTTAAATTTAAAGATACAAAGCGCTTAATGAAATTATATTTCTTGTATTGCTCCAACCACAATATTTGTAGTAATCAACAAAAGGTTTTTATTAAACCGTCTCCGACATCTTAAAATGAATACTAATACTCTAGTTTTCATTTGTCGAATATATACGTGACATTTGGGTGATTATCGTCGCCAAAGCTGTGATACCATGTAAGTCAGAAAATTATTCAAGTATTTTATGTAACAAACAAATTTTTATATGTTAAAAGGAGAACGTCACATTACCATTTGGTAAAAATGGATAAGCCCATAAAAATGAACAAGGTGCTCAAATAAATTTGTAAACATTTTTTCATGTTTCCTGTAATGTTTGGAATTAGGACTTTTAATATTTATATATTATTTTAATTTGTTATTTATTTTATAGTGATTGTTTAATTATAATGAATTAAATTTAGAAATCAAGGGGATTTGTTGGCTTTTACGCTACTTGAGATATGTGCTCTGCCTAGAGTTTTTGAATAAATTTGCAAAAGTATCTTCACTCGTATTCAGAACTATTGTCAATTTAGAAGACTACATTTCTGTAAAGTGACTTCACTGAGAAATGTTTTAGCTGCTTTTATTATCAAAGCAAGCATTTTCTTAAGCCCATGATATCCGATTGAAGGCTACCTCAATTTTATTGCTTCCACCAGCAATTTAGGATTCACAGTTCACAGTGGTATGCTAATAATGTTGTGCCATATGAGAGGTAACCTCACTTAGTGTCATGTTTGTATCGGTGCAATTGTTTTGATTATTGTAATAGGCATTATGCTTTAAAGAATTCATTATATTTGGTAGTTGTAATATGTTATTTTTATTAGTATTAACGGTCAAACTGTGTGTCAACATTCTTTTGTAATATTATTTATTTCATATGTAAATATATTACATTATGGGTTAATAGCAGTGTAACATATTAAATTTAAGAATACACTTTACTTTATATATTACTTTATCAACTTTTTTTATTTAATTTTCTTTTGGCTGGCACTGTCCCGCTTGTTCACTATCATCTGCATAAACTGTTCTTTTTATATAATTATTGCTGAATAAAGCCTTGCTTTCTTAAGGTGTGAAACTTCATTTATTACAATTTATTCACTTAAGTTCAGATAAGTTTCTCAAGTGGACGTCGACCCATCATCGCAAAACGCATGGTGATAGACCATTCTCAAACAAACGACCGCTCTACACTA
This sequence comes from Acanthosoma haemorrhoidale, assembly GCA_930367205.1. NCBI lineage: Eukaryota > Metazoa > Arthropoda > Insecta > Hemiptera > Acanthosomatidae > Acanthosoma > Acanthosoma haemorrhoidale. Next base: position 78,338,701 of record OV884015.1, on the reverse strand, counting down.
TTCATGTCAATATTTACGAACGTAACGCATACCATCAGACAACTATAACAATTTACCAGAACCACATTCGGCGTTACAGTGGTGCAAAAATTAATTTTCATACCTTGTTAAAGAACGACTAGACGCCTCTGATGTCGGAAAACCACTCTAAAACAAACACTAAAACCAAAGAAGTACTGAGAGCACACAACTTGTTGCTAATTTCTGAATAACTCTAACTTGAAAATACTTTGCCCTTCTCTAGGAGTATATTGCGAAACTAATACCTGAAACTGCCTTGAACATAGCAAGGGTGAGACGAGGCCCATTTGAAGATCGACTCGTCTAGATAAGTGGTTACCGATCTTACTTTCGCCCCCCTCCGTAAAACGTATTTGCATTAATATTTACTGGTGCATTTGCTAGCAGGAGTTGATACTTGCAACTTCCTTGAACATGTGACACAATGGTAAGACTTGCCTTAAAACTTGAAACTGGAGGTAGAGAGGTAGTTGTGGACTCGGAACTTGTCAAATCCATACGACAGTCATATAACCCTCATATCTACCCTAGTCAATATCAACAGCCTAATCTACACCCATTGATAACTAGCTATATAAGCACCCCTCTCACGACGGGTACACGACTTATGAACTGTAATCCCATCTAGTATGTCATTTTGATCGTTTAATATATATTTAACCAGTGTTTGTGTTATTCATAATAAAGCTTTTTAAAAAGACTTTCCTCTTTTGAGATTATTTAACTGACGCTACACAGATGATTTTAAACGATAACTCAGTTCCTTAAAATCGATCATATTCTAACAAATAAATTTAGTTTGATCCTAAAAGACTCATTACAAGATATATGAATATGACCTAAACAAGTCAGTTATTCAAATTATTTAAAAAATACTCTTTGCAGTTTTTATTTTAAATTTTAAGTAAGCAGCAGTAAAATAACATTTCAGTACTTCGGAAAAATATACAAGCTCATATTGTATAGTGCATATATTTTCTTTTCTGACAAGCCATAACATACGATATTGCCTCTCAGTCTTTTGATATCTACACTGCTTGTTTTATTCCACCCTTAGCTTCTTGCCTAAATACACCAGGCGAACTGTTCAAACAATACGTTCTCCAATGTAGGCGTTTCTCATGATGATATTAAGATGAGGTTGCATCTATTTTGGAGAAAGCTCATAAATCACGAGTGCCTTAATTTGTTAATATGTAAACACTTTAGTTTATTTGATTTCCTAAAAATCATATAATGTTTCTTCCTGCCCCGATTTTTTTACTAGAAAATGTTCATTTGTAAGGACGGTTTTCCACCTCTTAAATCAATTACATGTTATGCAAATATAATAATATTTACATGATCAAACTAATTGTATCTATTAGAATTGGGTTGATTTTAAGGGAGTTAGTTCGCGGTTTAAATCATCTCTAAGGTCCTTTTCAGGTACCAAGGGGTATAAGGTACCCCAACAAACACAAACACATAACCACTAGAGTAGAAATATTCGATGTTTCACAAAAAGTGACAGTACTTCGTCCAAAAAACATCATAACCTATTCATTAATAAGTTAAATTACTTACATAGTAAACTTTTTGAAAACCTACCTAGTTTAAAGTTTTCATTCTTTTCAGATAAGTAGACTGCTAGAAACTAACTACAATGCCTAAACGGAAATGCCTGTTCAACAGCGATTCGCAAAATAAATTTCCAATGTTAAAAAAAGGCAAATATGACTGGGAGGCTTTCTGTACAATTTGTTCAACAAATATTTCGATCGCAAACAAAGACGTTTCTGACATAAATGAACATTTGAACACACAGAAACACAAAACTAACATGAAAACTCAAGCAGGTTCTTCAAAAATATCTACATTTTTTGTAACATCAAACCCGGAAGACCTCCAAATTTGAGCAGCTGAAGGCGCACTCGTTTATCATACAGTCAGCCATCATATGTCTTTCAATTCTCTAGATTGTACTTGCACTCTCAATCGCGAAATCTTTTTGGGGTCAGAAATAGCTAAAAAACATTCATGTAATCGTACTAAAGCTACAGCAATAGCTACAGGAGTTTTAAGTCCTTTGTCGATTGCCAAACTAAAAAATGACTTACAAAACATTCGGTTTATAAGCGCGCTTACTGATGGCAGTGAGAGCAACCATGGCAGTGAGAAACTATTTCCTTTGGTAGTTCAATATTTCGATGTAAGAAATGAAGGAATCACTAAGAAACTCCTCGAAGTAGAGATTACGGTAAATGAAACGTCCGAGACAATTTCTGAATTGATCATAAACCAACATCGAAAACATGATCTTTTGTCTAAGTGTGTAGCGTTTGGAGGAGATAACTGCAATACAAACTTTGGGGGAAAAGAACGACAAGGAGTCAACAATGTCTTCTATAAGCTAAAACAAAATCTGAACCCTAACCTGGTTGGTGTTGGTTGCTCTGCACACGTTATTAACAACGCCATTCATCATGGATGTGACTTACTGACAGTGGACGCTGAGACTATCGTCTTTAAAATTTACAATCATTTTTCTATATACCAGTTCAAACCGAATCCCTCAAAGAGTTCTGTGAAACAGCTGATGTCGAATACAGACAGCTTCTATATCATTCCAAAACTAGATGGCTTAGTCGGTTTCCTGCAATAGAAAGACTTCTGAAGCTCTTCACTCCACTGAAAGACTACTTCGAAAATATACAAAAACCACCTGTCGTGATCAAAGATTTTTTCCAAAATCCACTGTCAGAGGCTTATTTGCTTCTAGTCCACTCCATTATGCATAGCAAAATAGAAAAATTAGAAAAAAGTGGCAATTCCGTCTTAGAAACTCGAAACATTCTTGGATCTATAACAAAAAGCCTAGACGATAGATATAATCAAAGAAAGCTTCGTGCCCTTAAGTATTAGAAGCATTTTAAACAAACACGACGAGAACATAAAACAAGAGTTCAAAAACTGTACTCTGAGTTTCTATAATGAAATAAAAACGTACATTGAAGATTGGAATCAGCCTCTTCAACAATTTGATAAATTTGACTGGATGTTTTTGCCGAATATAAATGAAAAAACTCAATGGGCTGTTATCGAAGATACTATTCCATTTTCGAACGACAAGAATATAGCAATTGACGACACGAAATTGATAGATGAGTGGGTGAATTTAAAATATTTTTGCCAAAATCTCAGCGCAGAATATAAGCTTTTAAATGCGAATCAACTATGGTTACAATTCTTTAGAACACCAAATGCCCATTTATATTCAGAATTACTAAAAATAGCTCAATATTTTTTTTGCATCCCTGCGCATAATGCGCAAGTTGAAAGAATATTTTCTCTCATGACGCAACAGGTGACAAAAGAAAGGAATGCATTGAATCCTGAAACAGTCTCGTCATTACTCAAAATTAAATTCAACTTCAGAGGCTATAAGGATTGCACCAAATCCTATAATTTTTATAAAGAAGTTCTAAAAGCTATTGGTAAATCCGATAAATATAAGTAGACTAGCTCATGTCCGGGGACTTTGTTTGCGTGGGAATTCCTTAAAAACCTTTCTTATTCCCTGCTTACGTTATAGAAAGAACCTCTGCGCCGAATTTCAACTTCCTAAAGTCAAAATTATTCATTCATATATTTTTATTTCACTAATCACCAATCGTTACTAAAATAAGTCATTAACATTTTGTTTTTTAACTCTATGTCTGTTCACAAAGAGGCAGTGAAGAACAGACAAGAAACTTGAGGTTTGCTCTTTTTAAAACTAATTGTGCAATTTTTCTTATTTACTTTAAACTGGTCTTTCCATATAGTTTTGTCACATAATCGTAGCCAATCTACATTTATGTAGTGCTAGTTTGTTATTATTTCTAGTATTAAAGTCATGCAGGTGACTGTTTGTGATATATTGTTGTAGATTCTGACGAACGTAACATTATGTTAGTAAAATTATATTGATGGTACTGTCATAATGTTTCTGCTTGAAAAATTCTAGGTGTAAGGGTTTGGGTTGGGCTTTGCTTTGATGAATAAGTGAGTGAGTCCTGCAATTTAATATATGAAGAATTTCATTAAAATTCTAAGAAATATAGATATTTTCTATTCATTATTTATTTAAATGTAAATAGACCATAAATTGTCTGAAAGACTGTAACTGACACTAGTTTTTTAAGAGAACTACCGTATTCGTTCAATTAAGTATTACCAAAAAGTAAAAAATCATAACATAAGCTATTTAAGTTTTAATCCTGTCTAGTCTATTTAAAATTTGAAGGCATTTCAATGTTATTGCTTTAAGAATTGCCAAATAATTAAAGACTATATGCAGTTTTCTTATAAATTCAAATTAGTTACACAGTTCTATGAATGTAAACAACAAATTGTGTTTTGTTTAAAAAAAGTTACAATTTATGGTTTTTTAAGTTTTAGTTCTTATTCTGGTTACAGTCTATTTTAAAATTTGAGGACATTTTGATGTACCTAATTAAAAATACTTTAAGAATTACCAAAACATTAAAAGCATCATTATTTGATATAAATAAACACAAATTAAAGACTGATTTAATTTAGTTCAATAGAGAACTACAGTGTTTGTTTCAGTGTTTATTTATTTGGGTACATTAAGTGTTACCAAAAAGTTCAAATTAATAATGTAGTAATTTAAGTTTAAAATTTGAAGATATTTTAATGTTATTAATTTAAAAGTTGCCAAATAATTAAGAAGTATAGTTTTATTTGATTTAAATATTGATTTAATTTAGTTACATAGATCTATGGATGAAAACGACAAATTGTGTTTTCTTTCTTGAAATATAAAGCAAAATGTAAGTCTGTTAAAATTGTTCCTTAGTATAAGTTATTATAACTTTCTGAATTTGATTTAAGATTTAAGTGGTTTTAAAACTAAATATTGTGAATTGTATGAAAAAATAAAAAGTTAAACAACTTTTCATTTAATTTTATTAACGGAGTAACTAATATTGGTTTTGTTTATTTTTTATTTAATACCTAAGCTAAGAAGGTTAAAAAATAAAGCAAAATTACTAACTTGTCGTCACAAGAACAATTAAACACACTATTTCATGCAACAAAAGAGGCTTAAAATCAAAGTTTTCTTCTATCAAGTACGGAGTAAAATATATTTTAATCAAGATGTAAGTGAATGAAAAAAGTTTTGAAATGTCCGGGGTGAAAGCTCCAAAATCCAGGGAACTTACGCTTCCGGTCCTGGGGGGCCGGTTTTAGAGATGGCAGCCCTAGGTATACCTGGTCTAGGATCCATGAAAACTGGGAAACACCAATTCTCTCCACGGCCCCCGCTGTTGGTGTATACCGACCAGTAGCTGCAGATTGGAGAGAGGAAGAAAGAGCAATCAAAAAAATTTCCATAGCCTGAGGTGTACAATTTAGCGTTTAGTATTTTCTTTTAGGATGGTTTTCAGACATTACATGTATCTAATCCTACTTTAGTACTCACCGTATTGCGTTCTAAAAAACATCCTTTCTGTCCAGTGATTACCATAATTACAAGATTAACCTAAGATCTAGCTAAGGCAACGTAAGGTTACGATCTCAACAGGTACAATTTATTGTAAAAATTGTACTGCCACTCTCTAACAGCCATAACATATACTGACAGGATCTGGATTTTATCCTGAAACCTCTGAAAATGTTTAGTCAGGGGAAACGTTAATTATTATTAATAATAGTGGGGCCTATATTACAGAAATTATACCTATTTTAAGCATTTTATCATGTTTAAAACAATTATCAATGAGGTGTATTTATATAATCAAAAGTAAGGTTAAAGACTTTTGTTTTATTAGCCAGTAAACGTTATCGGATCTTTTAATTAAAAAATGCATTCAAAACATATATGTAGATTAGTTACTGATAGTTGTATAATATTAAAACTTATTATTTACGTAATACTTACCTGGTGAGCGCTGAAGATGTGTGGAAAGATGTGCGTTAAAAGACCTTAACGTTGATGTGCACTACCTGCTGTTTTTATGGTCTCGGTTCTCGCTCTACCTCTCTTTGGAATTTTCCCTCCTAATATCTAGTAGGCTACAGCCATAGGTTTCTTTGATACTCCTATTCCTACAACACAATATCAGTGCATGTCTGGTCTCTATTTTAGAGATTATGTATTGATTATTAATAACATTCAATACTTTTTATATGTAGTCATCTATGTATATATGTTTTTTATATCATGTATTTATAATTTGTCGCACAAACATACTGGTAATTATGCTGCAACCTCTTCTTCTTAATGTCATTTTGTATTACTAATTTATTTTAGAACAATATCTTTACGAGTTAATTTAGTGTAGTGATGATAAATGATGTTTTAAATTGAGTTGTACAATTTATTATGTTTTTTTTCCTTTGTGATGAATAATTATAATTATTTTTTCGATGACTCCATTGGAATTTATTTATTTGTTCTTTATTATTATTTATTGTGAACATAGTCCCTGAATAATGATTTTGTTTTTTTCTGAATAATTACCCATTAGGTGTTATTAAAACCATTATATTACAAGCCAATGAGGTCTCTACAGATGAAACTGTAAATCTGACAACCGTATGCTTTGAATGAAATTAAACTATTATAATATTGCTACCTAAGGTAATAATATATTATTCCCAAATGACATATTTTAATTCTTGGTATACTTTTTTATTTCATTATTTTCTCCCCAGTGTGTTGTATAGTTTTTTTTGTCTGTCACAGCTCTATTTGTTTATACGTGCATTGTTATTATACATATAAGAAACGGTCCCAAAATTCATAACTAAGATTTTTTCTATTCTAAATAATCTAATATGCAATAATGAATAATACATAAATTAGTAATATAAAATAAAATAGCTTTTACGTGAAATAATTTACGTGAAAATTGAATCGAATAGAAGGGAATCAATAATTTTAATATTAAAAAAGAAAATAACATAAAATATTATTCCCGCCATACCTACAAAGAGTCGTAGAGGTTTAAGATTATAAGGGCCTCTTCCCTTTTCTATTTAGGTCTTTCCCTTTTACACAGTCAACGTAATATCTTTTATTAACTTTCTTCCAAAGGACGTTTTTATTTTGTCTCTTTTCTTCCAGTACAGGAATTCCATTGCTTCTTTTGACCTGATTAAGGCTGGAGAATAAAAGATTTAAGCAAGCATTTTCTTGTTCGCTCCTTTCTTGCAATGAACATCCATACGGAATTCCATTATTGGATTTTTATTACGGAAGGCCTTTCATTCAAAGGGGGGGAAGGCATCCAAAATATCAGAATGGATCGGTACTTTGATCGTGTGCCATTAGTTAAGAACTTTTATTTTATAGTCGTATTATGGTAATAGTTTCATAGTCTTAGTAGATCACCACAGGCTGGTGATGAGCCCTTGTCTGTCATGTGTTCGTGACCCATGGCAAAACCCCGTTATGGGATACCGATCGCAGGAAGACATTACTGAAGTAATACTGAAGATCCATGGATCGATGGCAATTATTTACGTAACTAAGTATATGCATGCATAAATTAAAAATTAATCTCCAGTCCTTCATTTTTTTTTTCATTTGATTGCATTATTTATTTTAATAATACTCTAAAGTACAAATAATTCAAAAACAGACACCTCTATAATATTATCGACACCATAGGACAAATATTTAAAAAAAAGGAGAGACTGCACTCCAAAAATCTTTATTATTATATTCACAACCAACGCTTCATCTCTTCAGAAATAAAAACCAAACACATCAAATAAAAAACAACATCTAAATATTTTATTTTTTTACATACAAAATAATAAATCATAAAAGTGGTAGCAATCCAAAGAGAAAGACGACACCTACAAATAGTGTTTTTTTCAAACCTACTGTTCCATTATTCCATACTGACTCGCCAACATACCTGGACATTTTAATGAATATTTATAATTGAACTTTGAATAAATTATAATAAAAGAAATACATATTTTTCTAAAATATTGTGTGAATATTCTGAAAACAGCCCAAGACCTAGACGATGCAGTACATTTTTTCACTGCTCTGGACCAGGGGTCGGCTTGGAGGCATCGTCACCCCACTGTCATCCAAAAGTTTACAAAAAACCTCAGCATCTCAAAGACCTAATCCAATCCAAACGGCGCTCCAGAACAGTGAGGCAAAGATCCCGAAATCCTGCTGATCGCCGCTTGTACAATCAGTACTGCAGATTGGTAAAGTGGCCATTGGCGTCCTTCCGTTCCGATTATTTTAATTTCCACCTCTCCTCTCTGTCTACCAGGGATGTGGAAATCACTGTGGAATGTAACTAAAATATCCTAAAGTATATCCTGTTTGACAACCACTCCGTCGAGAAGATGGCTGCTGGGCGGCTTCGGATGGAGATAGGTTGGAGGAGTTTGCTCTGCATCTTTCCCATACATTCACACCTCACCTTTTTCGTCAAAACCATAATAACAGCACAACTGTAAAAGCCGTTAACCCCTCTGAGGTCAAATACCTTCTGAAAACTTACCATACCAAAAATTCCCTGGATATTATCTCCTTACTCCTCAAATTCTCAAACAACTTCCTCCTAAAGCCGTAATCTTCCTAACCTACATTTATAATTGCATTAATTAATCCGAAAACTGTTGTGTAGCAGTTTGGTTTCCGTCAAAGACAATCTACTGCTCAACAAGGCCTTCGCGTTGTTGATCACATTTCCTCACTCCCTAAAACCAAACAGGATCGCACTGGTGCATTTCTGGACATAGCTCAAGCTTTTAACAGAGTTTGGCACGCAGGTTTGCTTTACAAGCTCAAAAAATATTCAGCACAGTTCCGTTTCCTAATCCAACAGTCCTACCTTTCAAACCACTTCTTCCAAGTCTGCTGTGGTTTAGAATATTCTAACTACTATCCCATAAAAGCAGGAGTTCCAAAGCGCAGTGTACTGGGTCCCATCCTCTATAACCTATACACTGCTGATGTCCACTGTCGGGTAGTCACTAGGAGGTGCCTGATCACCTAGCCCTGGTGACAAGTGTGGATTGTTCGAGTTAATAACATATCTGACTCCATTTTATGATAGGTATGTGCCCCTACAATGCACTATGTTCAAGAGAAGAGGTACAGAGGTTTCATAAAGAATAAGGCATGTTTTCAGAGTTCGAGCGGAAGCGAAACAAGCATAGTTACAGGTCGCCAGAGAGTCTGCAAGGAGACTGAAAGACAGGGTGACAGACTCAGAGGTGCTGAGGAGAGAGTGGGTGACGAGGAGTCTAAGAGACTGACTTCCCGGGCCAGTGGCCTGGGCGTAAAGTGTCACCGAGTGAAAGCGGGTGAGGAGACTAAGAGAGTAGAAGATTGAGTGGGCTTACAGGGCAAAAGGCCCTGGTTTAAATATTTTTCCTGCTAGGAGGGGGAAAGGGCTTTGGCCGACGTGAGAACATGCGACCGCTGACCCATTACGTGACCCTTTGACCCCTAAAGGACTGTTCCTGCCGGAAAGCGGAGACGGTCTGGCAGGGGTATGTTTATGATGGCCAGGTGGCCAACCTCTTTTAGGTTTATGACTGTTTTATGGCTGCTAGATGGTACCCCTTTCAGGTTTTATGGCTGACGACCGTCGACCCTCTTACCTGACTTGTTTTACGACTGCCGGTCCCGCGCATGGTTTATTACTAACTACTTACAATGATTTACATACAATTAGTTCCTGTTATTTTACTTTGCTTACAATATGTGTGCACCAGAGTATAGGGTGATTTAACTTATGTAGTTAGCGGTCGCTACATCCACTCTACCCGCAATACCTTCTTGGCAATATTTGCAGATTAAACTGCAGTCTTGTCATCCCACTTAGACCCCGATATAGCAACCCATAACCTTCAAAAACACCTCAGATCTGATCAAGAATGGGTGTAACTGATGGTAGATTAATGTTAATAAAACAAAATGTTTCCACAGGTAATGAACCCACATACGAGGCTAAAAAAAAAAAGAAATAAACAGACGCTTTGGACAACTGTACAGACTAGTTTAAAGGACATCTCATCTCTCAATAGAAAACAAGTTACAAATCTACAAAGTTATACTTAAGCCAATCTGGGCATACCGAATAGAGCTATGGGGGAGAGTAAAAAAGTCGAACATCAACCGTATCCAATCCTTACAATCAAAAGTCCTGAGAACAATAGTAAATGCCCCCTATTACGTCATCAACAAAACCCTTCATAGCGATCTTAATATACATTCTTGAACTCATCTCTTCCAAGTTCGTGAGATTCCATAGTAACATATCCAACCACCCTAATCCCGTAGCACAGTCATTGCACTGCACCACTCATCCCTATAATCCTCCTCGGAGACTGTGCTATGAGTGCGTAGCAATGGGAGTCCTGGCAATGGTCAGCTTCTCCAATCATGGCCAGTATCATCCATTCATCCAGCCCTGCACGTGAGAGGCTCTCGCGCTCTTTGTCAGCCTCTACTGGCTATTATCCGGTGACGCGGCTGACGGAGGAGCATGGGGGACTTCTCAAGACTCCACTTCCTCTTTCGCATCCGAGGGAGGTGACAACCATGTGGATTATGGAGGCCTCTGGACTGTTTGTATATACTGTATGAATGAGCGAGTGAATGCAGATTGTAAATATGGTATGAATGAGAACATTTATCACAATTACTTATTGCTTAATAAGGCATTTCGTAATTTCAGCACAATAAAGAAGTTTATTATTTATAATGGAAAATATGTGTTAATTTTCAGTCAGATTTAAATCAGTAATATTTAAACCTGATTAGGTTTAAACTGTACAAATGATAGTTTAATATAGTATAATACATCTGTGGTTCCATGGAACAAGTCGGCATCTAAAAAACTATATTTTCAGGCCGACGACATTTAACGTTGTTCTATTTCTGTGTATTACGTGTTTGATAAAAATTAACTTTTTTTATGCCATTAAGGATGCAATGCTCTAAATTAATAATACTTATTTCTTTAATGTGTCAACAAAGCCTACCTAACCATTTATGCGCACTTAGCTAGTTTTTTGTTAAATCTAGTTACCTACTTATTGGCTGGAACTACAAATATGATATATATCATATAAAATTAATTACAGTAATTAAAGGTATATACAGGATGTTCAGTAATTAGGTGGAGAAGTTACAACATTCCGAACGGAAGTAGGTGGAGGAGGTGATGGTAATAGAGGTTTGTCAGTCAATAGCATTCCATAGCTAAGTTGCCACACTCTTGGCGCGAATGCCTATCACCAAACTTTAGTCGAGCAATATTCTCACTCACTTAAACACCACTATCGGGCAACTGGCACGAACTGTTAGCGCCTCTAGGAGGTCAAGAATGTCACCTTTCCCGTGGGGCCAAGATGGCTGATTCCATTTCTCATTGTCGACCCTCCGTCCTCACACGAGCGTCTGCTTTTGAATATTAGAGGTGTTGGTTTCGTAGTTTCTAGAAACCAAAGCTGTAAAGAAGGTGAAGGACGGTAAATGTTATATTTTCTCCGTGTGTTACCAATGGTTTTTACCTACTCATACCAAAATAAAACAATAGTGCACCTCAGCCCTTCAAATACAAAAACAATAATCTGCTGCTGCCATATTTCGAAATGGCATATTTTTTTAATTCATGACAAAAAAAAAAGCATTGCACAACACTTGCTGATTTGATTTTAATCTCCTAGGTGTTACTTCTGTTCAAATGAAAAATAAGTAGTAAAGTTTAAGATTTCATGAATGTTAAAATCTATGTTAGTTTCACTATTATCTGTTAACCTGTAAATATTCTTTAGTTTTGTGTTTTGGTATCGATATTATCTACAATTTAATTAAATTAAATACAAAAAATTTTGTGTTCTCTAAACATTTTTGCATTTTTCTATTCACTCATTCAGGAAAACACACAATGCTAAATGGAAAAATGTGAGTGCTGAGTTTGTAAATGTATTGTATTAGTGACTCATATCTACTATTACATATTTCTTTTTAACATAACAGATTGGGTATATAAGTTAATTTATTTGAAATTCTAATTGGTTTTCCTTTCTTTTTAATTTATAAAATTATATTTATAGCTATGTTTACAACCTAGTAATTACATATATTGAATATTGTACTGTGAAATAATACACAAGGTGTACCTTATGGTTTATGATTCAGCATTAGGATTTCGATATAGTAACCACCCTGGCTGGCAGAAATGAGCTCAGTTCCTTTCCACGATTTCATCATTGGGATCTGATGAATTACCAATTAATTGACAAATTTAAATGTTTTGGTTTAGTTAGCTGTAATAACGAAACGACTTTCAAAATTATGACTGTTGAACAATTTTTGATAAACGGAAAAAACATTTTGCTTACTCTTGGGACTACTCACAAATATTTATATTTTCTACAGACAAGTCGAATAAAACAAGTTTTAAATCATCTGAAAGATATTTCCTTTTCTGATATTGTGCTAGCAAACAACACAGAACATAGAACAAATAAGTACCACCATGTTTGATGCTGCTGATTTAGGCAGAACGGGCGATTACAAAATACGTGGTATATAACTTATGGAAAGGAAGAATATACATGTATTTAGTTATGAAAATATTCAGTGTAATAGTGAAAATGGCAGCGCTGAGAGAGAAAACCTGAATGGCCTAACGGGATTTCACAGCCATCAAAGTATATAATAAAGCCATTTTAATACCAGCTCCTAAGAGCAATTGTTAATGGGGTGCTTTTAACTTACTCTATAGCCCTCTTCAGGGAGAAATATGGCTGATTCAACAAGATCTTAGCATTTTGTTATTTTCTAACAAAATTCTGGACACATAGTGTTTTTTTTCCTGGTTATTACTGACATTGAACAGCATAGGTGGCACGGCTAGATTTTAAACCCTTGATACAACAAATGATTGAAGAAAAAGCTAAGGGTAAGTTTCCTTTTTTCCTGGAAATAATATACAAAAAACCATTATATACTGCAACTATATTAATAAATATAAAAGTTAAAAATAAATATTTTAGTGGATAGCGTAACTGCTTATGAAGGCTACAATATGAAGGCTTTGGTTCAAATTTCTGTTTGGAAAGTCAATTTACTACTTTAGTTAGTATTAGTTTTCTCCCAAAAAGTTAGCCCTTCGTTAAGCCATAAGTGTGAGTAAATGAGGGTGTTACATAATTTGACAAACAAAAGTAAATAAACTGAAGAACAAAATATTTGACTGCAGTCTAAAATTACGTGTTGATTTTCAAAACGGAACCTGACTCCTCTTATTTGTCCTAAAATAAAATTTGTAATTAAAAATTGGTGTAACCAAACACATCCAGCGATATATAAATATTATACGTAACAACCCAATCACCTATTCAATTCTAAAATTATGAAATATATAAATTGTATCCCTCACCAATGCCTTCCGCACGAAGATACGCGTTTATTACACCCGTTATTGTTATACTTGACAAAGTTGTAAACAAGCCCCATATCCTGCAATTGATTGGAAGGAAGGAATCTAAACTCAAAATCTGTCATGTTAAAGTCATATTTAATAATACAAATATTTTACTATTACATATTTAAAGTCTCGGGCTAAGATTTGAGCATTTGCACAATTTATCCTAATATCACAGAAAAATATTTACACCTCTACAATATATGATGATTTTTAACAGCAACTGTGTGGTCATGTAACCAATATATAAAAAACTAAAGGCTAACAGATGATTTAAAATAAAACACTTCTATGATCTATGTTCACCATGGTTTAACCCACAAACTCTATAATTAATATTTACAAAACTCTTTAACAACCAAACAACACTTTAGTACCCAACCTTTCTCACTCACTCTCAAAATCAAACTGTCCCATTTAGCCAGTCTCAAAACAATGAGCAGTCCGGACCGAAAGATGGCAAAGATGTGTGGATAGTCAAGTGAAAATTCCCTACCAGTACCTACGTGGTTATGACCATGAAATAATCTATTGATAGAAAACACCAAGTCTCGACATGTCTGTACCAATGTGCTTTTTATTTCCTGTAATTATCCTGAATTGATTGTTGATTATCCTAAAAACTGATTTAAACATCGGGGTAGTACTTTTAAATGGTTAGCATTTAGGGTGTTAAACCCGTCATAAACAGGTGTGAAAAAAACCAATAGTGAGAGCACAAAGCTAAGGCCCCAAAAGACCGCACTCTTTCATTGAATCTATTAATTTGGGTCTTTATTATACTTCAATCAAGCTGGTTTATGAGAGAAAAGTTCCAGCACTGGCAGTTGTTTTGTGGTATTACTTTTCTTGACAGTACTCTGGTGAATATTGGGTAGTGGAGAAAGATATGTTTTATAGTCAGTGTATCGCATTTTGAACCTTTTAGGTTCGTCTTATGGTACTGAAGTGTACATGAGTTGTATGTGCTAGTTGAGGAATTGATTCCCATTATAAAATAGTGCAATGAAACAATTGAGCATTTTAAAATTAATTCTCTCGCAACAGTGTCTGATTCTCTAGCTTAATCTCCTTCCTGCAGTAATCATTGGGTGCATATAGTGTTTAGAGAGCAAGGATGTGAGTATTAAATGATACCTGACACCCCCACCACTACCGGCAAGATGGCAACTCTCTAGATCTGGGAAAGCAGACCAAATGGTGGATATTATGGACCTTGACCAACCAAAAACAAGCCTCTGACGGGCACCCATCATTGCTATCCAACTGAATGAGCTTGCACTACATGGCTAGAGAGACTCTAGGCTCAGCCTTCAGTGGACTCTCACCACTGCACCGCAACACTTCCACCTCTACCGAGGCTTCCCACACTCCTTAATTCCCTCACTCCACCTTCAAACAGGTACTCCTAGTAAAAGGATCCGCTCACCCCAAATAAATTCCTTTATTTTTCCCTTATCCATAATCTTAAAAATTTGAGAGCTAAGGGGGAAAATAAAGTATTAAATGATGACTAGAAGCTAAAATCTAGTTACCCCCAACCTAATTACTTACAAAAATTTAACTTGCACTAATCGTTCACCACGTGGATCTAAAAATCTCTGACTTTTTACTGGTTGCTATTTACTGGTAATATACCACTCCATAATAAGCGTTTTTTTCCAAAGGTCTAAGGGATAACACCTTGGTACCTGACCAGGCAGTGAAAACCCTTTAGAAATTATTTCATCCAAAAACTCACTCACTTGAAGTGAATTTAATTTTAATAAATCAATCACAAAATATTAATCAAATATAATCACAAAATATATAGTTGTTCTCTACATTTGAGTCATTCCAACATAACTATAAGTAACTACTATTTCATTACTAGTCAACGCCTATGATCCTTAAATCTACTAATATTTACTGGGGGAATTAGTGCGTGACATTAACCTCAGCTAAACCTGTCAGCTCGAATCAGAGCAATTAACGCTCAATTACGCAGTCGACTGTTACGACCTAACTAACTGAGCTTTAACGGCTGGCTAACAGGTGATATATGCGACAGGTACGCCCACAAGCAGGTGTGGCCGACCCGTAAATATGGGCGTACCTAATGAAAATAGATGTAAAGCAAGTAATACCTTGCTATCTGGGAGACCTCTGCGTCCTGCTCGGGATACAAACTGCCCAATTTCCTGGCCACCTTCGAGCTCCTTGTCTTCATTACCACCTGATGTATAGGGCGTTGCATCCGCTTTTATCTGACCTAGAAGTGCTCATGGTTCATAAGTAAAAATCGAGGAAACCACCATACTGTGGAAAAGTCAGGCGGTGGTCCCTAATTTAGGAGTTTAAGAGTGATAACTGTTCCAAAATTATACTACAAAAAATGCCATAAGTTGCGACTTTCCTGGTAGGCTGAGATAAGTAGGATAGGAGGCAAACGGATTAAAGAAATAATGCTTACTATGATGTATTTGGTAAAGCAGATGGTATATTTCTGTTAATTATATTGGTATAAATTGTGGCTTATAAACCACGTTTTAGACTTAGATCTCTAAGAACGTAAATTTAAACGTGGCACGAAAACACTTTCTCGCTATTGGATTAACAAAATGAACAATAATTGGCCTATTAGCCTTAATAAAATTTTGCCAACTTAAAAAGTTGTAGAGTTTGAACAACCCTCTCCCAATTTAAACCTACACTCTCTTTCCCGGCCAGTAATTGACCGGGGATAATCGAAGGAGCAAAATGGGATGATTGGTGAGAGAAATTAAACAAGTTTGGGGGGAGGGCTTGAGTTTGAGGGCCTGGGCCCCCTTCTGATCGGCATCGTTCCAACAATAAAATGAAACTTTGAAAGGTTCTAGTATTTACTGATGCTATTAACGAAGGGCAATCAAAGCACTTTGTCGGCAAGGGCGATTCTTTACAGGGATGTTGTAATTAGCTTTCGGCCTTCTCAAAGCTACCGATACTCGATATTCCCCTCAAACACAAACTTCACCTTGTAAATAGTAACTGATTAATAACGTTTTTTTGACTAAAATATATTAGCTATATAGTCATAAAATTATGTACCCGATTAAACCGGGTTTCTAATCAACAATTTAAAATATCGAAAAAAATACTATTTTTCTGGAAAATACTAAACCCATTGCTTGAAAGAGCGGAAGGGGTGGTTAAAATTGTTGGCCCTTAGTTTGATTATCGATTTCAATTATTTTTCTATCAGCGTTCACAATGCGTTCCTAAATCATTTGTACTAATATTAGATAAGCAGCTAAGCTCTAATGTGAGAAAACAAAATCGAGCCAGTGCGAATTATTTGTCCCATTATTATCCTTTAATACAAATAAAATGAGTTTACGGACTCTCTCACACGAGAGTTGCAGGTTCCAGTATCGCCCTGAGAAGTAATTTTATACTATCGTAGAGCCAAATTGAAAATTTAGTGTGACTAAACAAAAAAACGATCGTGACAATACAATAATTTTATTTCGACTTCAGGAAAGTATGACTAGAAGTGTAACCCGAGTTCGGAGAGAGTGAGAGTGACAAAGAGAGAATTTCGAGATAAAAAGCGAAAAAAGCTATGAAAGGCTTGCCGTACAATAAACATATCTATATGGAACTTTCTATTGCAGTTTGCGTTGGAAAGAATTTTTTCAAAAGAAGAAAAGACAATCATGAAAAGAAACTTTTACAACTGCTCTCTTGAGATGGAAATAAACTTGACGGAGGAAAAAAAAAAAAAAAAACTCAATTACACTCTTTCTTGTGAAAAAGAAGTGAAACAAGATTTGCTCATTAAGGAAGTGTTTTTATTATACATCTTCGTACTATTAACAAAATAAAAATAGACAATAATGTTAAAATAAAAATCTCTCTATCACTCTCTCTCTCTCTCTCTCTCTCTCTCTCTCTCTCTCTCTCTCTCTCTCTCTCTCTCTCTCTCTCTCTCTCTCTATATCTCTCTACATATATATATATTTGGAAACAAAGTATACTCTCTTTAATTTGGATTTGCCGCACTGTTTCTACTAACCCCCACTAGATGGAGCTATCAGCAAGATTCTAAAAAGTCAGAGGATAGAGAAGGTTATATTAGGTAACAAAAGTTGTAAATAGAGTGTGAATAGAGTAGTGATAATTATAAACTGTAATTGTCGTTTCTTTGTTTAAAGGTAAGATTTTGTAAATAAATATGAATAATTGTTATAATATATTATAAAATATAGTGAATAAAATTGCAGAAGTAAAGAAATTACTATGTTCCCAACCAGTGTTAGAAATATTTGATAATTATTCACCAATAAGAATTTATACATATGCATCTCTAGAAGGTATTGGTGCAGTTTTGAAACAAGTACAAAACGATGGAAAAGGAAAGCCAGTAGCGTATTTTTCAAAAAAATTAAGCGAACCACAAAAAAATAAATTTATTTAGAATGTCTGGCAATCAAAGAGGCATTAAAATATTTGCAACACTGGTTAATTGGAAGAAGATTCATTGTATTTTCAGATCACAAACCATTAGAAAATTTAAACATAAGAGCAAGAACGGATGCAGAACTTGGTGAGTTAACTTACTATTTGTCACAATACAATTTTGCAATTAAATACATTCCGGGCAAGGATAACACCAAAGCAGATAGTTTGAGCAGAAAACCAGTATTAGAACCAATTGAAAATAAAGAAGAAATGCTCAAAATCGTTAATAGGAATAAAAATAGATCAAGAGGAAAATAGAATATTACAAAACACCAAAACAAAATTAATAGAAACAGATGGAGTGTTCTATAAAAAAGTAAGAAATGAAAAGATAATTTTATCTGGAAACTTAAGTTTAGAATTAATTAAAGAAATACATTCTGAATGGTGCTATATGACAATTAAACAAATGATGAATAGGGTATGCCCTTATTATACAGCAAAAAATATAACTGCAAATATAAAAAAAGTATGTAAAAACTGTGAAATATGTATTAAAAACAAATCCAGAGAGCAAGAAAAATATGGGCTAATTTCACAACTAGGGCCGGCAACAAAACCATTCGAAATAATGTCAATTGACACTATTGGTGGTTCTGGAGGACAACAATCAACAAAAAGATACCTCTACCTGCTTATTAACCACTTCACAAGATATACATTTATTTCAACATCAAAAACTCGGAGTGCCGCTGACTTTGTCAAGTTAGTAAATAATGTACTGGAAACAGACAAAGCAGGAATAATACTTACAGATCAATACCCAGGAATCAACTCAAGAGAATTCAAAGATTTCCTAAGGGAAAAGGATGTTTGATTGATATTTACAGCAGTTAAAGCACTCTTTTCCAATGGTTTCAAAGAGAGACTAAATCAAACTCTAGTCAATAAAATCAGATGTAAAATGAACGAAAAAGGGAAGAAAAGAGCCTGGACAACAGTTGCTAAAGAATGTGTGGATAAACATAATGAAACAGAACATACAGTAACTGGTTTTCCACCCAAGTATTTATTAGATGGCACAGATACAAGCATTTTACCTGAAGATTAAACAAAGGAAGCAATAAAGAAAACTGGTTGAATGACAGTAAATTAGCTTTAGAATGAAACAAAAAAGTCTCATAAATATAACAAGAAAATAGTTGATAAAACAAGAAAACATTGGGAATTTAACAAAAGAGATACAGTATATATAGAGAATGGCAACAAATTAAACAGGAAAAAACTAGATGAATTAAAAATTGGTCCCTTTGAAATAACAGAGAAGATATCAAATTCAAATATAAAATAAAAACCGGAAGAGAAAAGCAATAAACTGGATTATTTCACATAAGAAAACTACTTCCAATAATAAACGATGGAAAATTGTAAGAATTATCACCTTAGGGAGGGAAGATGTAAAGAAAGTACACTCTCTTTAATTTGAATTTGCCTCAAAAAGATGGAGCTATCAGCAAGATTCTAAAAAGTGAGAGGATAGAGAAGGTTATATTAAGTAACAAAAGTTGTAAATAGAGTGTGAATAGAGAAGTGATAATTATAAACTGTAACTGCCGTTTCTTTGTTTAAAGGTAAGATTGTGTAAATAAATATGAATAATTGTTATAATATATTATAAAATATAGTGAATAAAATTGCTTGCTTTCTTTACAGAGAAACTGATTTCAGATTATTCACCCCCCCCCCTTCAATAATTTTCTTACATATATAAGTTATCGTCTCCCGGCTGTAGACGATCAAAGAAAAAGTGAGAATATGGATGATAATAATGCACACAGGTTCGATTGTTAACTGGCTTTATTCTGTTCTCATCCTCTATCAATACCCAGGCTTCGTGTACATTAGGCCCTGTGGTATTAGGCTTGAAAATGTCTTGCCACTAGCCATAACATACATACACATACATATACATATAACTTAGTCAAAGACAGCTCTGTATTCGAAACTAATACGATCATGGGACGTAAACATCCCATGATCCTGTATGTGTCAGATTACAGACAGAAATAAAGCAGTCTATTTCGAGAACTGGAGTTAGTCTTTTTTTACTCTTTTCCTTCTCTTTTCTTTATCAGATCTTACCCGGGGGCGAATTACTTTTATATATGTGACCTTTGGCCGATAGGTGAGCGAGGTGGCGTTGAGGACGCCTCGCCAGAAGAATATGACGTACACAGGTGGACTGATAAGTTTCCAACCACAACATGAACATGATAATAAAATAAATAAAAGCTTTGTTAGGTCGGAAACTTTTCAGACCACCCTCGTACTCCGTTCATAGTATTTCGATGTTATTGAACAACAATTTTACTACGAAATAAAGACAATTTTTCCTGTTAACATAGTAATAGGGGCCACTTCAAGAAATAGCACCGTAGCATTGAATATATATATATATATTAGAGCGAGACACCTCACATAACAATATATTAAACGATAACAAATCTAACACGAAGGAATACGGTACAGCTAACAAATCCCAGACAGGGTGGCCTATTATAAGCAAACTTAAATTTATATATTACTTTGTCCATTCTACCAGTTGAAATAAACTACAATGGCCTTGGGAAAAACCTTTTACCCATGGAGAAGAGAGAAAGGTCTCAGGTAAGTGACACAGAGATAACTGCGAGGAGGAAGTTACTCTTATTGAGGCGACAGGCGTCCTCATGACACACCTGTGAAACGCCCAACTCTGGACCCTTTATACCTGGAAAGCAATGAACCATTAGACCAATCCACTCCAATCGGTGGTACCCAAAAACAGGAGTGTGGATAACATATAAAACCTAAAGCTGTTCTACTACACTGAACCTTCAGTCATTTTCTTTATTAACAATCCTCGTTGGGTCCAAGTTGGTCTCTCGTGGTCCTGGGTCCTATGCTGGGTATTGCACTACATCTCCCTGAAAATGTTGCAGGTTAACATAAAGGTAATATCTTCGAGCTACCATTAAACTCCAGTATAGTGTTATATAACGCCATTTCATTAGTAACTAATAATATTTCAATTTCATATCACATAAAAGATTATTTCCTTCTAAAAATAAATTATTTCATTACAAAACGAATGTATGTTTTCCTACATCTTATTTTTTACTATTCGTCAAATGATTATTATGGTTTAGGGTCGCTCGGGCGTCTGGTAACTAATATAATATTAAATATATTGTAACTTTTCAAGAAAATAAAGAGAATAATTGAAAAAAAAAAATAACGTATCGCCTATTGTTATTTTTTCCAGGTATTTCCTCCAGAAATAACAGATGATACAAATTAGCTCTTACATTTTATTAAATTAATTGTCAGTAGCTGCGTCGAAGCAGACTTCCAGAAGAAGTAGCTTATATTTACCATTATATCAGTTTAATTCGATGTAAATTATGTAGTAAATTAAAGAATATAAACATAAAGAAAGATTCTCGGACTGGGACTAGAGACTTTACTAAAATTCCTTTAAATTGGCTTAATTAAAATTTGTCCGAACACTACATCGAGATGGCGTTTAATCAAGTGACTGTTTCACAAAATGAACTGTTAAATTAACACATTATATAATTATAGTTAACAATATAGAATAATATATTGTATTACATGCAATATTATTTATAAAATATCATTATGTATACCTCGCTGTGAGCTACATCAGTACATGACATCCTAGTCACAATTATATGCTATATAGGGTGATATGGGGTATGTATGTTCTGTAGTGTACACATGTTGACACAGGGGCATCTGTTGTTACCGATCAATTTAACCAGACCAGATAGCTTTTACTTACTCCGTGCCCAGTCAATGGTTGTAACGATTGGTAACTTCATCTGCTATCTTGTGACTACGGTCTACCCATTTATGTATTCTTACAGATTCTGTTCACAGTCGATCTCATTTTTGGGTAGTTTTTCCCCTTGCAGCTCCTTAATTACCCTGGAGACAGGTATATTACTATCCGATACAGTGAGTGTATGATCTCCAGCGGAAAACTTAGCCTCAATGTTTGCTGTTTCATTTCCAATGATAATGCTTTGAGCTTTGTCCCATGATGCACAAAACCCTATAATTTATTGAGTATGCATTTTCCTCAGTGCAACCAATGGCGGGACAAAGTTAATGAAGCAAAATGTCCCCACATTACCTTCACTCTCTGCCACAAGTCCTGTCCACTAGTTATTTTAAATTACATTCCTCTTCCTGTAGACTGAACGGTATTTAGGCTTCCATCTTGACAAAAGGTGGACATGGAACCCACAAACAAGGTTAAAAAGACGCTTTGGACAACTTACTTCAAAGGACATCCCACCTCTCAATAAAAACTGAATCACTAAATTACAAAGCTATACTAAAGCCTACTCATCCCTCCCCAGTTCATGAAATTCCATCGAAAACTCTCCAACCACCCTAATCCCCTAGCACTGTCAGTACACTGCGTCACACATCGTAATAATATTCCTGAGCATCTGTGGCTTTCGCTCTCTTGGTCATTATCCGGTGTCGCGTGGAGCGTGTGGTCTTCCCAAGACCCCGCTTCCTCTTTCGCATGCGAGGGAGATGGAAACGGTGTGGATTTGGGAGGTCTCTGGACTTTCTGGACGTTTGTAAATACTGTATGAATGAGCAAGCGAATGAAGAATTTTAAGTATGGTATAAATGACAACATTGAACACAATTACTTATTGCCCACTGAGGCAGATTGTAATTTTATCACAATAAAGATTTGATTAAAAAAAAAAAAAATAAACGTTATTTTGAATAAGTAAGTATTAAATAGCTGAAATTTACAAGTTTTATCATGTCACTCGAACAGGCAGACAAATTTTTTTTGATCCAATAAAAGTGCACCCCTAGGTATTAGTCGGGTGTCATTCGAACAAGCCACATTAGCAAGACTTTGTATATCCGTAGTTTACCAAACTTTTACGTGAAATAATGAATATTTATGATATATGCGTGAATTGTTATCACACATATTGCTTTTCAAACCCAAAAAGCCACTCAGCCTACTTAGCCACTACACTACTAATATTGATATACAAATACAATAGTACATAAATAAAATTACCAATTTAAATTGCCTATAATACACTTGTTCCTCAGTGATAAGCAAATACAGGAACGGGTTTGGCACCCCGCAAAACACATAAAACATTAGCACCTCGGCAGATACGAGGTCGATGCCTGGTATCCGTTCGCACTGCCATGATTGAGTGGGTGCTCCGCCAAGTTACATCCTGCAGTCTGGCAGAGCTCCAACCATTCGACGATATGTTGCGTGTTTGTGAAGGAGAATGTTTCAAAGTCAATATTTTCTAGAGAGTGCCAGCCAACGAATGAGTAGTCGTACGCAATCATATCAGGTAGTGTTCTACTGCCTAAAATGTTTGCTAACATTTGCTTGTTGGCTAAAATCTATTTCAAACAAGCAATTCCGATCAAACGCGTAAGACCTTAGCAAGCGAAAAATCCACTTTAAAAAATGTCTCTTATGTGAACGCTGTCAATGCCCTCAAGATCTAACAAACATTCAAACAATTTGTCTTTCTTAGCCTTGATTAACAAAACTAAACGAAAGAAAACCTAGAAAGATAACGACTGATCTTCGTAACTTTAAACAATACTAGTGAAATGTGTTGACAATTATGGTTAATGGACTTTCTAACAATTGGTTCTTATTCTAACCCATGATCATTTCGGATTGATTAAAGTTTAGAAGCGTGAGCTACCTTACACGATGGTTACAGAGCAGGCAAATTTTCAGTAGATGTAGTTTTGTGCCGTTAAAGTTAAATAAAAAAAGTTCCAAAACCCGTTAAAGGATTTTTTCACTAATCATTGCCACTCAGGATGAAGTGTCTGAAATATTAGTTTAGCAGTAGAACGATTAATTACTCTGAACATTAGATGAATTTGATTAAAATAAAAATGAAACTAAAAGCAAAATTGCTTAATCTGTCTAAAAAATTATTTGACTCTACCCAACATTTTGGATAGCGATTTGTTTTGCTATTTTAAATATAAAAAATATAGATAATTTTCAATCTGAACGCAAAATCTTATAGATTATTACATGTTCACAGATGCACGATTGTACTATGAGGTACAGCGAGGCTGACCGATCCAGAGTAATTAGTCCCTTCTTTTTTTGGCCCTATGACTGCACTAGAGCACACATTTACACAAATTATATATTTTTTTATACATTAACCACTAACCAACATCCCTTCAAGCAAGACCACGTAAAACCCATCCTTGCAGTAAATAAACCATTATTATTGGGAGTATATACCCAACGTGTCTGGAGTGAATGTTATTGTCCCACTTCCCTCAGAAACCGCAATTTCCATCTAACTATGGCTTTAGGAATAGCGTGAGGGATCCCTTCTGAAACCTGCTTCCTTCCCTTCAGTGAAGCATTTAGCCGGTGACTTGGAGGGATTCATTGGTTTTGTATATATATTTATTTATTTATATTTATATATTGAATTTACATTGAAAACATTGTATACAATTGAGAGTGAATATGAATTCATGCATATGGTATAAATGTAACATCTCTATGCCAAGTTAAGTTGAGTCTTTCTCTCCCTCCGTGAGCAATACTTCCTCATGCCTTTCTCAGACTATTAAGTCTTTTAAACCCTCATATATTTACAATATCATACTGTCGGGTTTGTCACTAGGGGAGTGCCTAATCACTCTAGCCCTGGTGACAAGTGCGGGTTGTTGTAGTTTATAACATGGACCATTGTTCCATGTCGGCGTTCAACATCTGACTCCATTTATGATAGGTATGTGTCCCGACAATACACTATGTTCAAGAGAAGAGGTACAGAGGTTTCATAAGGAATAAGGCATATTTTCAGAGTTTGAGCGGAGCACGGCAGTGTAACAGGAGCGAGGCGTCAGAAGATCTGCAAGGGCTGTGAGACAGGGTGACGGCGCAGAGGTGTGGCAGAGAGAGAGTAGTAGAAGACTGAGCGGACTTACTTTCAGGGCCCCGGGGCCCTGGCGTAATGCGGCCGAGTGATAGCGGCTGTCGAGATGAGGAGACTGAGAAAGAGTAGTCTTACAAGGCGAAACCCCCTGGTTTAAATACTATCTCCCCTGCCAACCGGAAGGCGGAGCCTGGCTAGAAAGGGGTATGTTTATGATGTGACACCTGCACCGAGGTACGTGATCCCTCGTCCCCTAAAGGACTGTTTTATGGCATGGCTTTTAGATTTTATGACCACCGGAAGGTGACCCTAGGTGTACCGGGTCTGTTTTATGAGGGGGCAGGTGGCTTACCCTCTCAGGTTTATTGCTGACGACCTTCGACCCTCTGTAACTTGTTTTACGACTGCCGGCCCCTCCATGATTTATTACCAGAAAAAGCTTTTACCATGTTTTACATCTAATTACAATACATTATATATGCACCAGAGTATAGGGGGATTTAACACTTATGTTAAAATTCTATAACTACACACACAGTTAAAATTCTCAATCTACCCCGGGGCACAAGATCCTGTCTTTCTGGCCTTTATACCCCTTCCTACAGAACTGATATATATTTTCTTGCTCGCTCAACCACTCTCTGGAATTCTCTTCCTCATAATATCCATCATGCATCCTTGGATAATTTTAAAACCCTCTTATTCCACTAGGACATTTGCTAAACTAGGAACTGTTTTTTTTTTTTATATTATCTTATTTCATTATTTTTGAAAATATATGCGGTTACTATTATATAACCTGTTTTAATGATAAACCCATAGCTGCCTTTTAAAATATTAACTACTTTTTATATCATTTAATTTAATAGTAAGTTTTAAATTTTATTCTTATTTTATATTCAAACAAATTCTGTTAGTAATATTTTTTCAGGTTTTTTATCATTATTTTATTTTCACCTCCTACCTAATGTTTTTGACAGAGCTGTATTTACTTATTTGAGCATTGTTATTATTTTTAGCTGTCCATAATCATAACAATTTGAGCTGAAAAAAAAAAAAAAAAAAATTCTTAATAGATTTCATTTCTATCGTAAATGAGTTCTTTTATCATAATTATTAATCGCTCTATCAGGCCGGACGTAAGTTTGAATTTTTTTGACATTCTCACAATGACATGAAACCGTTAAGGTTCTGTAACCACCCCCTTTCCGGAAATACTCATGATGGAGTATATATAAGTGCAAACCCCCACCTAAAATAAAAAAATGATTATAACGGAGGAGAGTGCAGAAAGTGCTCCTGTAAAGGGGGGGGGTCCACATTGTTCACTGGTAATTGGGGGTCAGCCTTCCCAGACAATACTGATGGCAGGTCCTGCCTGGGAGCGTTGTTTGTCTTATATTCTGTACCGATGGAACAACATTCAGACCTGGCAGCCATTCACCGCTGACTGATAAAAACAGGGATGCCCCAAGGTTCGTCGTAATCAGAGTTAAAGGCGACTCCTATCTCAGCTGAAAGCCTATTCATACAAAAGGTTTTTCGTTCGCTCATAATCCTGGGGGTACTTCAAAACTCCCCCTCCCCGCCTTAACAAAGGAATAGACCGTTCAGAGACCAATCTTTATGGAAATGGAAAATTAAAGTGTTCCAGAAAGTGCTGCAACCGACATATTGCATATTCATGGCTAGATTGAGAGAATTAAACCGAATGCACCCTTTTAGAATCCAAGAGAAACAGAAGAAACAAATAGTGCTCTACAGCTAGTTGATCCTAGGATCAGCACAATCACCATTTTATTTTACTATCTGAAACTGCAGACTAAACCCGATTAAGATTACATTGAATTCAAAAATATATTAAAAATCTGAATAACGATAATGTGAGATTATAGTGAGGCTCAGTAAGAAATTTGGGACAGTATTGTTTTTTTTTCTATATTTTAAATCATCTCTGTCACTAAATATAGCATCTAAGACCTGAGTGAAGAATAATAATAATTAAATAATAAGAATAATGAAATTATTTTTGCCCCTTGCAATTGGTATTGTATGTATTGGTGGAGGAGTCCACCAGAACCAACGCCTTGTTTTTTTTGTATGCAATCATAGATATACTCATGTAATTACGTTACGTTCCTCCTTTAAATAGCTGTGATATATTCGCGTTGTCATTATGAGAAAATTTGCATGATACGATTTACGGCGAGTTTTTGCAAAAAGCACAAGTTATTTTACGTCTGTTAAAATTACGTTGCGTAAAATTGTTCAAACATTTTTACGTTGGTTGTTTGTATTATATGGCCTAATTCAACGAATAGCCATAACCAACTGTGTAAACAGCCCTTTGCGTAATTTCTACGAAAAACTATTTCGATTCTTATTAATATTGCATCAATTTTAGTAATTTATGAATATAATTATCGATCAATTAAATAAAAGCAAATATCCAAATTGACCAAAACAGTAGGTGGGGTCTGAAAGTACCACCCGCAGTACTTAGTATAAGTGGTATTAACCTGGTATTGAGGAGAGTTAATTGTTCCTTAACTAAAGAAATTAAACACTTTCAATTGCTTTCAACCGAATGAAAAATTTCTATGACACTAACGTGACACGTGATACAGATGAAAGAGGCCGAAACACAATGAAAGTAACTCCCTTTGGACTCCACAATAATTCATCTATACGAACAGTCTTGCTTACCTTCCATGTTCTTGCTAATTGATTGTTGTAGTTTATATGGGTAAAACCATTCGATATAGACGTATGCCGTTTAGTTTCTATTAACAAATTTATTGTCTCAAAAGACCAGAGCATGGAAATCCCTGGAGGCTGACATAGGGCACACCCCACCGCCACCTGTTGAGTTGACAGATATTAAGGGATTATCGAAGGGTGTGGGTAAAAACCCGGAGAATATTATTGTATCAGTGTTATTTTAGCAATCTAAAAAAAACATCTAGTCCTCATTCAAGCATAAGGTACTAATAGGTTTGTGTGAATGATAAATCTACTACAAAATCATACTACTATCATGTTGTTGCCCAAATTTTTTTATATGAAATTAATAAAACGACATAGTCACTACAATCTAAAAAGGTAGTTCACACTTGTATAAATGTATTGAAAAAAAAAATTAAACAATTTAAAACTACATTTCGTGGTCTTACCTTAAAATCTGAGGATTCAGTGTCCTTCATACCTATGGTAATTATTGGATAGAAAAATGTTGGATAGAAAACCACTATAAACACCAGTCTAACTAGTACTGAGAGCAAGGGTAGGACTGAAGTCAATTTAAAACGATCTACGCAGTAAGGCCAGGGGTCTACCATGGTACAAAAACATGTACACCTATTACCATCGTGACAAATATAGTGAGGCCTAGAAGCCTTGTTAGCTGCAGGTAAATGATAAAAAAGTATACGTACGTCTAAACATTAAGTTTAAATTTCTAATGATGTCAAAACTGTTAATGGTATTTGACAATATTTTACCAGTTTCAACTTTCTACTAAAACATTTTAAATCATCTTATGATTTTTTTTATAATACATTTAATGCGTGATACAGTTTATGTTACACCGTGGTTTTGTAGCCTAAAGATAATAACCAAAAATGGTTAAAAGGTTTGTCTGTTAATAATGAATATATGATGTGTATTATATTAGCGGAGGTTGGAGAAGCTTTATTTGACAATTGATCTTAAGTGAGCCTAAAAACGTGCCACGGAGATGAAACAGCTCATGATCCTTCAATCCTCTCCCCCTATGAAGATCAAATAATCTATTTGTACAATTTTGTAATCCTGGAACGGTAAACGTATAATATTAGGCTGCACAGAATTATTTAAAAAAATACTTGTATTCTGATCTGGAAGAAAGCACTAATTATTTGGATCATGTTACTAATAATAGTTTATAGAACGCCACAACAATCAGCCAGTATCTGTAATCGACTGGTTGCTCCTGTGACGACACTGGAACTGATTTAGCTAAGCAAACATTAATTACAGTCCGTCGAATCACAGCAGGATCACTGTAGACTAGAGACTCGAGCCCTTCCTGCCCTGATACGGAACAAGTCAATATTAACAAATAGGTCTTTATGGCCCTTTAACAAAAAAAATATCAAGGTCTGTGTTGTATCGTATAATATTAATTTTTTTCTATTCCAACTTTTTAAAGATTAAACTTTTGTCACACCGAGGTTAGCTGGTTTCTAGTTATTGATGCAGTAGAGTGCTTAGTAGGATGATGGTTGATCTGGGTTTATAATCCTATAGCTTTCGCAGGTCCCCAATTGACTGTCCTTTTCAAGTCAATCAAAAATCTTTTTGTGATGAAATTACAATCTGCCTTATTGAGCAATAAGTAATTGCGATCATTGTTATCATTCATACCATATTTACAATTCGTCATTTACTCGCTCATTCAGTATTTACAAACATGGCAGAGACCTCACAAATCCATATGGTTTTCACCTCCCTAATAAACTCAATCAAACTCGAATGAAGGAAGGTCAAGTGGAGTTAAACAAACTACAGGTATCAACATTAAACCACTGAACCTTTTCTTTTTAAATGACTATATCTCTCACCACAGTCATCTCTTTTGTAAAGAGAGAGACAAAGGGAAAACTAAGAATAAGAAGAAGTAGCACGAAAGATGGAGTGTGCAAGTATAATGAGAAACAGTCCAAAAGAAGCTGTCCATAAGAAGACATTGTGTGGATAAGAAGACTTTCGGATGATAATGATTTGTCCGTAAACATCCCACCAATAAATAAATATCCTTGCAACTATACTTTTTCATAACAGTAAATAATAGATTGGTGCCTGTATGTCAAAAATATTCTGGCTTTTAATATACTTTATATAATTATTTAGAATATCGTTGAAAATAATTTGATGTTACCTTCTTCAACAACTAAAATTGTTGTTCGTTTATAGCCCTTTGAGCTGTGAGTAGTGAAGTTTAATAACATAATAGTCAGGTTAACCCGAGTTGGTGTGTAATATCCGTTTTTATTTACATACATACACATAATTAGAGTAGTTTAAATAAAACCACATTTGGTTTTCATGTAAGTTTTCGAAATTCTTTTTCAGCCGGTGTGTGTTATTGGTCAAAACTACTTGTATTACAACCTACCAGTATTTCTGATTTATCAGTTATAAGGGAGAACAGTAGAGGTCTGGTAAGAATTGCGCTCCGGTAGTGTCGTGCACTCAGATTTAATAGTGAGTTACTGCCACATATATTA
The DNA here is from genome assembly GCA_930367205.1 of Acanthosoma haemorrhoidale. Taxonomy (NCBI): domain Eukaryota; kingdom Metazoa; phylum Arthropoda; class Insecta; order Hemiptera; family Acanthosomatidae; genus Acanthosoma; species Acanthosoma haemorrhoidale. The sequence goes on along the minus strand of OV884015.1, from coordinate 78,308,524 downwards.
AAGAAATGGCGAAACAGAAGTAACAAAGTAGCTCTTATAACTTACGGGATGTTTTATGCGGCAGAATTTCAGTTAACTCACGATTAAATTGATAATTGGCAGCGTATGTTCTATAATACAATTACAGAGTCATGAGGTAAAACCTTTACATTCAAAAAGGTATGAGTAAGTGAGCTCATTTTTTTTTATGCTACTGTACTCTAGTACCCCTACACCATAGTCATATATTTCTAAAGCCTTGTATGAAGTTGGCCATACCTTCTGTAGGAACGTAAAGACTCGTCATGGCTTGATGACAATTCGTAGAAATGTCGGTAGATGCTTTGGACATCAAAGGCTTGTGATTCGGAGGATGACAAGCCGGTACGACTCGGGCTACCCTTCCTACACCCAGTTTTAGTTATATAATCGTATTGTAATTAGGTATATTATAATTACATTTTCCGACTTTTCATCATAATAATGCTCCTTTACTTTCTTCGTATTTTATTTAGTTTATATAATTATATTATATCTTTAATACAGCATAAGCCATATATGATCTCCTAACTCCTCAAATTCTCAAACTACTTCCTCCTAAAGCCATAATCTTCCTAACCTACATATATAATTGCATTATCCGAACGACGCACTTTCCTCTCCTCTGGAAACATTCCATTATTGTCCTATTCGCCAAACCCGGTAAACCACCCAATGACGCCTCATCTTACCGTCCAATTAGCCTACTTCCTATCCTCTCAAAAATATTTGAGAACCTCCTAGTAAAACGTCTACTTCCAATTGTTGAATCCAAAAACCTTTTTCCCACCCACCAGTTTGGTTTCCGCCAACGACATTCCACTGTTATACAAGACCTTCGCGTTGTTGATCACATCTCCTAAGCTCTTGAAACCAAAAAGTATTGCCCTGCTGCCTTTTTTGATATAGCTCAAGCTTTTGACAGGGTTTGGCACGCAGGTTTGCTCTACAAGCTCAAAAGACATTTACCACAGACCCTTTTTCTAATCCTACAGTCCTACCTTTCAAACCGCTTCTTCCAAGTCCGCTGTGGTTTAGAATACTCTAACTACTATCCCATAAATTCAGGAGTTCCACAGGGCAGTGTCCTAGGCCCCATCCTCTATAACCTATTCACCGATGATGTCCCCTCTACTTCCAATACCTTCTTGGCCACATTTGCAGATGACACTGCAGTCTTGTCATCCCACCCAGACCCCGACATAGCATCCCATAGCCTTCAAAAACACCTTGACGAGATCTAGTATTGGTGCAATCAATGGCGGATCAAAGTGAATGAAGCAAAATGCTCCCACATTACCTTCACTCTTTGTCGCAAGACTTGTCCACTAGTTTATTTTAATTATATTCCTCTCCCTGTAACCGAGACAGTACGGTACTTAGGCTTCCATCTCGACAAACGACTGACCTAGAACCCACATACGAGACTTAAAAGACAAGAACTAAACAGACGCTTTGGACAACTGTACAGACTACTTCAAAGGACATCCCATCTCTCAATAGAAAATAAACTACTTATCTACAAAGTTATACTTAAACCAATCTGGACATATGGAATAGAGCTATGGGGGACAGCAAAAAAGTCGAACATCAAGCGTATCCAATCCTTTCAATCCAAAGTCCTGAGAACAATAGTAAATGCCCCTTATTATGTCAGCAACAAAACCCTTCATAACGACCTTAATATAGCCTACTTTCTAGAACTTATCCCATCTAACTTTATGAAATTCCACAGTTGCCTTTTCAACCACCCTAATCCTGTAGCACAGTCTTTGCACTGCGCCACTCATCCCTATAATCCTCCTCGGAGACTGAAACGGCTGTGGCCTCGTGACCTGCTATAATCGCGTGACAGTGGGAGTCCTGGCAATGGCCAGTTTCTCCAATCATGTCCTATTGTATGAATAAGCGAGTGAATGATGACTGTAAATATGGTATGAATGAGATCATTTATCTGTATTATTATTGCCTTATAAAAGGCAGATTGTAATCATTGCACAATAAAGATTGATATAGTTACTGTTAATTAAATTACAGATTAGTTACTCTTCATTATTTTTCAAGTGACTGATTTTCTTGGTCTTCATAGGTAAATCGAATTGAACTTCCATTCAAAATAACAATTCTCTTCAAAAAAAACATAAGCTTCATTTAAACTTCCAAACAGGATCTTAAAGGGACTTTAAAGGCTTTTTTTTTGTAATTTTAGTTTAAACAAACATAATACAAATTGCATATTGTTTAACACGACAGCCGTTAATTTCATTCCTACGAAAAATAATAAACAACATTTACCTTCATACCGACTAATTGATTAGGTAATGTTAATTATGTTTTACGATGATTGGATATTTTTCATATCGTCACAAGGTACTCATATAAAATGTTTTGCATGCAAGCGAGGTCATTCGAAAAATGAAGAGGAAACCGAGCCATAGACCTATTCGTTTATTCACGAGGGCTCTAGACCACTATTCTGGCATACACCCACCCCGATCTCAAGGGGATAAGCCACTCAGGGCTTGATTATCCATTAGGCAAAATAAGCACCTGCTTGATATATCCAGAGACGTTGGGGACCGTAGAAATCCAGATTCAACAAGAACAACCACACAGTTAATATCTCTGCTTAACGGGATTAAGCTTTGTTACACAACTAAACAATATATGCAACTTTAAACAATACATCTTATGATATTACTTATCTCATGCCGTACTCGATGCACCATAAATACATATTTTGTATTATTATTGTTTGAAGTTTATTCCTTTATTTGTTCAAAGCTAACAACTAGTTAGTGCAGTCATGAAGACATGAAATAAAGTTGCCCGTAAGTTACTCACTCTAGTTTCCAGTTGGGTGATTGCTCAGTATATTGTTTGGTAATAATTATTAATGATAGCAGAATCAAGTACGTAAGAAAATTGACAGTTTTAATATTTTTAGGCTACTGATGGATGGATCAGCAACTAATCAATAATAGACGACTTGAATCGAAATAAACCAGAAATGATAAACCGGAATTAGCTTATAGTACACCGGTGGCTCGACGAAATCAAGATGAACTCAGTTTTAGTAACCCGGCTAAGTTCAGGAGATTCCTGACGGGGGGGTCATGTTCTTAACCTTCCATTAGTCACATGTTTATGAGAAGTGTACAAACAAACATTTCTTCCACCCCCTCTCCAGGGATTTCGATTATTTATATAGTTATTCTAGTTAGCTTTCTTAGTTCCGTTTCCACTTGGACAAGTCTGCCCTTGGTTATTGTCCCAGTAAGGCCCTGGTCCTGAGGGTGCCATTTAACTTGCGGGTACATACTACCATTCGCGTAAGTAAATTTGTTTTTTTCCACCGGCTACTTTTTTTCCTAAAACTTTACATTTTATTAGCATTATCTTGTGGTTTCCTTCCCATGTCATTGTTTTGTGTAATTATTTATTTCTTCTTTTAAAAAACAACGTTTTCAACAGTTAAATAATCTTTGTAGAGGAGAGTAAAGAAAGAAAAGAAAGAAAAACTTTATTATGAAGTACAATAAAAACACTGGTATACAAATATTAAGAATTCAGTTAGAACATACTGGGTGGAATGTCTACAAGTATGGTCTGAGTTTTTTTTTTTTTTTAAACATTTCAAAACATCTTTATACTATTAACAAATAATTTTTCTATTTACATTTATCTCCTCGTGCTGCATACGCAGATGCATTTAAAGGAGTGCATAAACAAAAAAGATACATTATCTTTTTGAAGTTAAAATTCAAAAAACACATGCACGCACTAGGTGATGAGGCTCACCTTCAGCTTTGGTCTGAAGCTGAGACATATATGTATGTAAACTCTAGCTGAGATCTAGCTAGATAATTCTAATGCCATAGTAAATCTTTACAGATTAATAAAATCAGTTATAAAAACCAACTCACAAATTAAATTACAAGTTATTGATTGAAAAATTAATCAGAAAACAAGGGAATCCAAATGATTTGTACATACCATAAAAACAGACGAAGGTGATTATGAACTAGTGGAAATTTCGGAAGATAAACAATTATGGTTCAGTTTACCAGCGGATTTTCATCATCGGGTATTATTAACAAAATCAACTATTAAAAACGCTGTCTCCGCAATAAGAACAGTCAACGGATATCGAAAAGTATGTGTTAAAGTAGATGAAGATTTAAAGAAAGTGTATTTTGATGAAGATGATAACCTTTGTTTTAACAACTTTCCATTAGAGGAATCCAATTCAAATCAGGACAATGTTTTTATTCAGAAATTCAAAGAATTAGAAGCTAAATTAAATTCTAATTAAATTAAACTGCAGGAGGTAGAAAAGAAATTTACTATAGAAAAATTTGATAAAAAACAAAATCCTTCAGATTGGTTTGAAACTGAATGTATGAGGCACAATGTGACTAGTGTTACGAAGATTATTGAAATCCTTCGTTTTTTTTTTGTAGACGGCCCAGCCAAAGATTGGTTGATGCAAATTTAAAAATGATTGGTCTAGTAAATTGGCCTGAATGAAGAAAATATTTTTTAACAGTTTTCATAGATAAAGGTTGGTGAAAGGTTAGGAAAGCCTATAGTTTTAAATATTTAGGAGGCTCATTGGTTGATTATGCATTAGCAAAAGAAAGGTTATGTTTGGAAGTGGAAAGCAAAAGTAGAGTTTTTTCAAGAATCAATATGATTGTTGTGGGACTACCATTGGCAGTACAAGATAAATTAGACCGTGAAGAAATAACAAGCATTGAAAAACTGTTTATACAACTGAGGAGAATGGATGATTCATTTTCCAGAATGAAGAACAACGATACACCAAATCAACGTATGAGCATAACGTTGGAAAAATCCAAACAGAAAATCGATAAATTAAATAAAATAACCAGGTCTGCTTTAAAGAAACCCCGTTCTATTTGTGAAAATTTAGGCTGGCCAAATCGTTATGATCCAGAAAAAGAATGCAGAAATAAAAATTTATTTGTGAAAAAAAAATTAGTTAATCTAAATGAAACATCATTATCAGCTGATAATCCTAATAACACATGTGGAGAAATAGGTATTGTAAAAATTGAATTCATTAATTAAGATACACGTACTTATTGATAAAAAGATGAAAATCAAAGATGTTTATGGCAGTGGTTCAAATGTAAGTTTGATAAGTCAACGAGTAGTTGATCTGTTGCAATCGAGTCTGATTAAACACAAGTCTGTATTTAAAACAGTCATTGGTTTCAATTTCAGTACTGCCCTGGAAAATATAACTTTAACAATAGGGAATTTAACAAATACTCTAAACACATACTTATATTGTGAAAAATAACAATTTCTCATATGGTTTACTCTTAGGTCTAGATGCCATTAGAAAATTTAAGCTTATTCAAGATGAAAATTTAAAAATATTACAAAGAGCCAATAAAAATGAGATAATAAGATTAAAAATTAACGAGAAGTGGTTGAATACAAATTCAGCTAAAGATGATACACTTTTAAAGAAGAATGAAGAAAATAAAAGAAGTTATAAATCAGAAATTAATTTTTCACCCAATATTAATGAAACAAAAAATCTAAAAGAATGTATAACAAATCTATATCACATAAAACATGAATATAGAAAATTAGAAATTTTAAAATTAATGGTAAAATATAAACATGTATTTGCTAAACATAAATTTGATGTTGGTAGAGTGAAATCAAGAGAAGCTGAAATAAAGTTAATAAGAGAAGGATGGGTTACCCCATATAAATCCCGAGCATATAAATGTTCTATACCAGATGAACAAGAGATTAAAACGCAAGTTAAAAAATTACTAGAAGCTGATCTCATAGAGGAGTCGGATTCGCCATTTGCCTCTCCGGTGACACTTGCTATTAGGAAAGAAGACGGTCGCAGAATCAAACTCTGTATTGATTTTCGAAAATTGAACAACTTGATAATACCAGAATTTTATCCATTTCCAACTATAAACGATGTCATAGATGAAGTGTCCAACTGCAAGTAGTTCAGTGCTGTTGATATAAATTCTGCCTTCTGGAGCATTCCGTTAAAAGCAGAGGACCGAGAGAAAACATCTGTAGCGACCGCTAACTACATAAGTTAAATCATCCTATACTCGGGTGCATATATATTGTAAGCAAAGTAAAATAACAGGAACTAAATGTATTGTAATTAAATGTAAATCATGGTAAAAGATCTAGCAATAAACGCGGACCGGCAGCCGTAAACAAGTCAAACGTAAGAGGGTCGACGGCCGTCAGCCATAAAAACCTGAAAGTGGTACCTCCTAGCATGTTATAAACAGTCGTAAACTAAGCGACCCTTTTCTCCGGTCACGCGCCTTGTGACAGGTGTGCAGGGGGTACCATCTAGCAGCCATAAAACAGACCCCTTTCAGACCGTCTCCACTTTCCAGCAGGAAGGGAAAACACTACTTAACCCCGTGTTTTCGGGGGACATTGTCGGGGGACATACCTATCATACATGGAGTCAGATATGTTATTAACTCGAACAATCCGCACTTGTCGCCAGGGCTAGGTGATCAGGCACCTCCTAGTGACAACCCGACAACATCATTTGTTACAAAGTTCGGTAAATTTATGTTCAAAGTTCTTCCTTTTGGACTTAAGAATCCCCCAATAATCTTTCTACGGATTCTATCAAAAATTATAAGGAGAAAGAATTTAGACGAATTTTGTGTAAATTATGTTGATGACATATTGGTATTTTCTAAATCATGGGAATACCATGTTAAACATGTTGGGAGACATTTACAGGTGATCAAAGAGGAAGGTTTCAAAGTGAAGTTGGAAAAATGCAAGTTTGGGGCTAATTCAGTAAAACATCTGTTTGGATATTGTATGTTGTATATTTGAGAATATGGTGACAACACTGTCGTTACCTTTTTGTATGGATAAATGTTGTTGTCATGGAGCCTTTGTTTAGAGTCATAGTTGCCATGATCTGTTGTGATGTAATTATGATTAATAAATGTGAATACGAATGTAACAGTTTTGTTTATTCAATAATAGCCACACAAAACAATATCTGGGTAATATAATTCATGGAAATAGAGTATCCCCAGCACGAGAGAATTTGACAGCTATAAAAAACCTTAAGAGCCCAACAAATAAAAAGGGAGTTCGAAGTATATTAGGTTCCATTAATTTGTATTTGAAATACATCGAAAATAGTGCGGAGAAGTTTGAACCTTAGCATAGATTGCAAAGAAAGAATATCCAATTCAAGTGGACCGATGAATGTGAAATTGGTTTCAATTTAATCAAAGCCTATTTGTGTTCTTCCCAATTTTTGCAATTTATGATAAAAATGTATATATAGAAACAGACGCTAGTTACTTGGGTATTGGAGCAACTTTAAAACAACCTCCAACTAATGGAAAATTGCATCGAGTAGCATACTTTTCAAGAAAACTTTCTGAAAAAGAGAAAAAAAATGACATGAAATTATTTATCTTGAATGTAAAGCTATAAAGTATGCTATAAAGTATTGGCAATATTATTTAATTGGGCGAGAATTTATTGTACGTAGTGACCATAAGCCATTAGAAAATATAAAATCCAAATCCAGAACAGACGAAATTTTAGGTGATTTAATTTATTATTTGTCCCAGTTTAATTTTAAAATTATTTACAAAAAAGGAAAAGAAAATGTCCTAGCAGATCTTCTGTCAAGGCAACCGGTTTTGGAATACTTTGAAAACGAAGATGAAATTAAAGTAGTAAATTTAATAGAATTGAATGAGATAATTAACGATCAAAATGAAAACCTTGAAGAGCTGAATTTCTCTAAAAATACTGTGAAAAATCGTAAAGGATAAGATTCTGGGAATTAGGGAGGTCTTTGAGGGATGTGGTTGCTTTATTGAAAATAACAGGGAACGATCAGTGACTGCCATGAAGTCACGAGGTAGGTACACAGTTCTGCTCAAGCCCCTTCTACTTGTTCTTAGCATTGTAAAACTAACGATGAGGTGCATGTGACCCGTGGCATTTTTTTTTCTCTTGCACGCGTTATATGTTGCAATAAATTACTATTTTTATTTCGAAATAGTGTCAAATTAAAGTATATGCTGGTAGTGAACTATAAGGTTCTTTTGCTGTAATCAATAAGATCACTGATATGAGGTGGCACTTCGTACCAATATTCACCACAGAAGGTAATAAATATCACAACGGACAAACGGTTTTGTGTTCTCCAGGTATATGTACTTACGTTTATGTTTACCTCATTTTTCTGATAAATAAGCTCTATAAGCTCTTTTGTTTCAGTGAATTTTTAGTGGCTTGATGATAAAAACTATTTACTTAGTGAAACTGAAGTTAGCAATCAGCAAAAGTATAAAGATGAAATATTTTAATTACTAAATAGAGTAATAGTATAATTACAAACTTGTTTGCTTGTATTATTTTATTGTACGTAGGCAAAAAAAAAAAAACTACAGGCTAAAAATTAAATTACTTGTTACTTTTTCTTTTAAATTACAATCAATCTCTAATAATAAGTTATTATATGATAAATGCTGGTTGGGGAACAGTTTCATTAAATAATAAATCTTCCATCTTTCCAGTGTATGGTATGTGGATATATGGTTGAAAACATAGAGCTGTTGAGAGCGTTATTTGTGAATAAATACCATATTTTGGAAAGGTGGAAGAATTATCATTAAATTTATCATTGTTTAATGTTGTTATTTATTATTAAAAAATTACAAAAAATTAATTAATAAAAAAGGTTATACCGGGATATGGAATATGTGATGAAATAAAGTAAATGCCCACCCTGACAATAGTAAGTGACGAGTGAAGCATTCTATGGCCATCGAATAAAAATCCACCAACCAAACGAAAAGTAAAAGAATAATATCTGGGGGAATCGAAAATATACTAATGCGCCAGTTCCCGTACAGATCTGGAATGCTTTCGCCCGTCGTCTGTGGTAAACCCTTTGCCAGGTGGACTGAGGGCTTACACTACAATGGCGCTATTCTGGACCGAGGGTCTTTTGATCATCACCGGCCGCCATTGGAAGAGAGTTGGGGGTGGGGGATGCCTGAAAGAGCAACAAGTCTCTTTACACTGGGAAGGCCCGCAGTCACTAAGCGGGGATTTGCAATGTGGGATATTTACTGGGAGCCAACGGGATTTACAAAAGACGTGATTTACATTCGTTAACCCACTCGACGCTTCAAAGTGTTTGTACTGTCAGTAATTACAGATCCACCTTGCCTGGGACTATGCAGCCTTTCAGCTTTACAGCCAACCGGGTGACGCTTTCAATTCAGAAACATTGCCCGTTACTTACTGCTTATAATTACTAGGCTGGAATATAAAGAAGGCATTGCCATTTAATGTGAAACTACATTTTACCTTTCTCAATATTAAATTCATTTACACAATTTTTATGAAAACAATATCATACATGTAAATGTAGTTAGTTAATTTTTATAAACATTTGTTATACCTTTTAGGGATCTACTATTTTGTGGTACATGCCAATTGGCCAGACAAAGTAGAAATAATCATTAACTCACCAAAGCAACACGTTTAGTGATATATATGCATGTCAGTCCTAAGAATACTTGCCACCTTGCTTCTAAGCATCTTTCTATCAAATGATCACCGTATACAAGAGATGAGGCCAAAACATCAAGCGAATTAATTTTACAGTGACTAACTTTTTTAATTTTTAATTTAACTTTTTTATTGTGCGTTTTCTAATTTAATTTTGAAAAAGTACAATTAACTAATACGCATCCATCATATAAAAAGATAACACGATTCGATTGTACAACATAATCTATTGGGTTGTAAGAGCTCAGGCGTAGTTATTTATAATATACAATTCATCATTTACTAATACACCCCCCCACTCAAAAGGCATAGGGCTTCTCCTGTCTCCCTCTCCAACAGTTTTGTCACGTGGCAAAGACCAGAGGGGGAGAAAGGGCTAAAAGAGTCAAAGACTCTCAGGAAATATAAGTGGGACTCGTGACATACTTTTCTACGATATTTAAGATAAATCACGAGGGGACGCGGCCGTGTGAGGGGTGGTACTGAAAGGTTACTGGATAAAAGTGGCAAGATGATTTGGACGAGAGAATAGGTCCTAGAAACTCGGTAACTTTTGAGGTTATAAGCTTAAGGACTGGAAGTATGGGGAGATCAATGTGAAGTGAGCATTGATTAAAGTTCTGAAAACTTTGAATGTAACTAATTGGGATTCAATTGTGACCAAAAAAAAAGAAATCTCTGATTTTTTATAATAAAATCTAAAACATTTGACGTAAAAAAGCTGAAAGAGGACGTGAGAGCCACAGACGCTCAGAACGTGAGGGGTAAAACTGGTTCCAGAACTGATAGTGCCTAAATATTTACAAGAGATCAGAGATCCTTTTCCAATTCAATCCCAATAAAGATTTTAGGGATGGGCGGTTCTTAAAAGTGATCTTGCTAAAAGATCTGATTGTTTGGCTAATTTAGATTCAATACTAATATAAAATACACAGACTGTTATGATAAAATATCGCAATCTGCGATCAGAGAATTTCTACCCCCTAATGAAATAGGTGTTTTATCGATGGGAACGGGGCAAACTAAGGGTAGCGAGTGGTTTGAAGGGCGCCTGAACGGAAATTCAAAACTCCCGGTTCATATAACCTTGTCACAATTTTGTTCCTGTCTTTGTGTCTAAAAATAATTTTTTTTTTTAATGTTATATACTTGGTCTTATTTTCATTTATGACCATCTTGAATATTCCATGGGCCTAACTCCGTGAAAAGTTTTGAAATAAAGAAATAGAGTTTATACACATGAAATCGTTAAATTGAATTGGAAAATATACCCATTAATTTCTTTACATTTTAAACCACCATAATCAGCAGTTTAAGTTAAGATTACCGAATATATTTTATTTAAATGATAACTAATTCATGTAAAATAAGTATACATTTTTTATTGCCATAAACATACTTACAAATAATAAAAATGTTTATGATAAAAAAAAAACATATTTCAAATGAGAAAAAAAAACTATCTGAGGGAGTTAACTATTCTCTAAAATTTTATCGGATAGTAATATGTCAAAGTTATGATCGATAATGGCCTATAGACTTCAATTTATGTCCGTATCTCATGCAATGTTCGATTGATAATATCCTACTACATCACGATGCTATCATACCGTCCAGTTTAGTTATTTTTAACTACTTACCTCCATTGAAAAGTAAATAAAAAAGTGTGTAATACATAAATGATTACCCATTTTGCACAATTGCTAAACAATAAAAACCTGATGTGACTTTTTTTCAACACGAATTTTTTTCCTGTGAAAACATTAGTTCAAATAAACTTTTTTACAGTTCATTTTTAAGTACATATATTTATTTTCAAAACCACCCATCTATTTTCATTTACGGTCAAACGTGAATTAATTAAGCACCACGCCATATCATGTGCCAATGAAACTTACATCTGAACGAACTTTATTAATTAATTACTCTGAAATATCAACACCTAAACGTGTAGTCGGAACTTAAACGGTGCGATACATAACGCAACACATTTTAAATAGCTATTATTTTATTTATTCATTCAAAACTTATTTATAATATGTGGTTTTATTTATCTAAACAAAACATAAGTGAGTAGTAATCGAGTAATTTAAAAAGTAAACGGTTGTGCATGTCATGCATATAATTATCAGACTAAAATCTATAAAACCTCCTTATTTAAATAAAGGAGAACACCTACAACTAAAAATAAACAATTTTAAGAGTCTTTAAAAATAAAATTCATGTCTTTATGTGCATTCTTACTTTTTGATTCGTACAGAACAACACTTTCCATAAAAGTATGATTGCTGCTCATGCAATTTTTAAAAAAAATTAGAGAGGTTTCTTTCGTAGTATTATAAAGATAGTGAATAGTTGTCTTATCACGTAGTCATGAGATGGTAGCATGATAATGATGGTCTAGATAATTTAGTTATAATTCTGAAAAACATAAAATGGATTCTCTCCAGTTTAAAAAAACAAAACAATGCTACTAATTGTAGCTAGCACGGGATGGCGAAGCGTAAGATAATACAGATCTGAGAAGTATGTAGACTATTGATTAGGAAATGTGTAGAAGAGTTTGGTAGAAAAATGATGTACGTCAAAACGTTGTTCATTGATAAATTTGAAGAAAATTCAACAGTTTTCTTTTACCAATCGAAGCCAATCTCCTAACAACTCATTTATATGCTCACAGCTGCAGACTTGTGGACGGCCTGTACAAACCGCGTGCTATTTCTGTGGCTAGTTATATAATGCTCATTATATCTTTAGTAGAAACGTGTACCTCAGTTGAGACTTATGGTCCCTCACTCGGGCCTAAGCATTCACTATAATATGTTCTAACGCTATAACTGATATATATTAGTGTTTTGATTGTTATTCATAATAAAGTTGGTTAAAATTCTCTCCTCTACAAGATTATTTAACTGGCGCCCTGAACAGGGAGCTGGCAGTATACTCAGTAAATTCACGGTAGTCTACCATCTTGAGATCCGTCATTTGGCAACGGACAGTGAGACCACTCCAATAGCGTGAGAAGACCGATGCAAATACCTCGGGAAAGAAACACCACAGGACAGGAATTCACCGATATTGGGTACTGATCTATTTCAATAGATTTTCACCAGGGAACCACCTCAAGAAATTTGTTATATATCTGAGGAAGTGGAAGGAAGAAAGAAAACTGAACTTCACTGAAGACATCATTTACTAATCAATTATTATAGACATTCTGACTTTATGACGTCAGTAACTGACAGACTTAACATTTTAAAAAAGATAACAGAAACAGAAGAAATGCAAGGAACTAATTATTGTATGTTGCCTCTACAGTAGCAGCATTAGACAACCCACATAGAGGATACAATTTACGACAATTATCTAACTACACCAAATCAAAAACTAACAGACCAAGCAAAATTTTGCGGAAAACAAAATTGTGACTCAATTGACGAATTCATAACAGAATTAAAGACAGGTTTCCGCGACAACGAAACAATAGAACGATCAATAACGGAAATTATGAGTGACAATGCACAAAAACGAACATCCATTAACATTTACTAACTAATACCTCTACGAGACGAATTAGGACGAATTATCTTGGACGATTCAAAGGAAGAATTACAGAAAACATACGAAATGAATGCATATGACAAACTGATAACAAACCATTACATAAAACAATTCGTACCAAAACTGAGAAACTTTTAACGATGTACTACTACAAATAATAACCTCAAGAGAGAACCGAATTGTCTCCATGAGAACCCTGAGTAACAGAGTCCATTATATGGAAAACGATAAAAACAATCAAATACAATTACTTACTGTCGGGGGCGTCACTAGGGGAGTGCCTGATCACTCTAGCCCTGGTGATAAGTGCGGATTGATGTAGTTTATAACATGGACCATTGTTCCATGTCGGCATTTAATATATGACTCCATTTATTGATAGGAATGTGTCCCGACAAGACACTGTGTTCAAAAAGAAAAAGGTACAGAGGTAGCATAAAAGATAATACCGGTTCAGAGTTCAAACGGGGCACGGCAGCGTGGTAGGCTGAGGCGTCAGGTGATCTCAAGACTGTGAGACAGCGTGGCGACTCATAGGACAGCAGAGGGAGAGTAGTAGTGTCAGCCCTTTATTTCCTGGCCTTTTTATACCATATTCCCTTACCTCGTGAGAGGTGCAGTTGCTGACAGGGGTATGTTTTACGATACGCAGGTGACCACTGTTATATGGCCGTTGGGATAAAAGGGTGTGTTTTTTATGGCTGCTAGAAGGGACTGAAGGTCTATTCTAATAGGGGTAAGTGTCCTTGCCCTAGGTTATATGGCAGTCAGGTGGCTAATTCTCTAAGGTTTATTGCCGTCTGTCGGTGCCCATATGTCTGCCTGCTTCCTACCACGTGCCGCGACCCTGATTTATTCCAAGAAGCTTACAAAGATTACATTATATTATAATACATTACTAACCCGAGTGTAGGGTGATTTACATATATTTAGCGCTACGCTACACTTACTGAACGTTTAAATTACTTAGAAGCTACACAAAATAATTTTTTTTTAACTACGACACGAACAACAACGATCCGTCTCCTTTAAACCAGAATATCGTTAAAATTACACGGACTCGTTACTGAAAATTAAAGATAAAAAAGGCAAAACTTGGCTAATTGACAAGCTTCTAAAAATTATATTAATCCAAATGCATTAACCGAGGGAACAAAAATTATTCGCGAAGACATTGTCATTAAATCTTCCACACGATCAGCCGAGGTCACACAAAGTGCAGTAGTAGATCTCGAACCTTTACTAGGAGTCCATGCAAAAATACGATATCCTACTTGGATATGAAACAATGAAAGAACTAAACACGGAAATAAAATGTAATACCAATGAATATTATATAAACGGTATTAAATTAAAAGAAAAAAGAGACCAAAGATACTCGGAAAATAAATCGGAAAATAAAACAACAGAAAAAGAAAAAAACAAATACATTCAAAATAAGGAAGACGAAACTAACTATATTGATGACAGTGACATGGAAGACATCTAGGGAATGGAACTTATACAAACAGGAAACAATCCAGAATACGACGCGTTGATAAGTGAATTAGAAGCGATGATACCACAAACAACACAAACACGAAATACTGAACATACCGACGAAAAAATGGAAATTACACCAACAGAAAATTACCAGATAAGTATATGTGGAGCGACGATACATTCGCAAAAATCATCAAATAATCAAATCTGGATTGTTAAAGACGAAGAAATAGTTAATATAGAAAAACACTAAATCATAAAAAAAGGGAAAAAAGCTATTAACTTATCAAAACCATTTGGGAAACAAAGACATGAACTGACTATACAAAACCAACGAGATATTCAAGATGTGTTTATTATTATAAATTATATTGGCAATATAAATTCATATATTATTATTAATTATCGTAAGTTAGACAATTGCAACAAACATAATACTATTTACTTACCTCTTATATCCCTTGTAATAACTTATATGTCTAATAACTAATGTTTTTCAGAACTTCCTAAGATACCCATGCATATTGTAGACTCTGAATATAAAACAATGTACTAAGAACCTTATAAATTAACAATTTATAATAATTCTGAAATAATAGATCCTAATATAACTCAACTTATGTCAAATCCAACTACTAACATCAACAATAGATCAATACATTATATAATTTATAGTATTATAGGTACTATAGGAATACTAACCTTATTGTACTATGTAAAAAAAAATTATTTTTTGTAATCTCAAAGATACCTGTATTTCATCTCCCACTATCACTAATAACCTTACCTTAGCATCCGCACAAATCCTTTCACCAGCATTTTACCACACTATGCTCATCTTGAACGCTCCCTGTGCTCCTAATTCTTGATGGAACAAGAATCTTAAAGAATGAAGGAGTTATATAATGCTCATTATATCTTACATTTTTGTAGAAACGTGTACCTCAGTTAAGACTTATGATCCCCTTGTTTTTTTTGTAAGTAACCATTTTCGTAACCCTAACCCCTAACCAAGCCCCTACTCAGCCCTAAGAATTCACTAAAGTATGTTCTAACGCTGCAACTGATTAATATTTGTATATATACCAGGGTTTTATTGTTAATCTAATAACGTTTTTTAAAAGACTCCCCTCTACAAGATTATTTGACTAGCACCTGGTTTAGTAAAGTGTGTCAAGTGGCCTCTTCCTCGTAAGTAGGTCATCGCCAGATGTTCCTTCTTCAGTTGAATTTGTTTCATTAATGAATTTTATCACCATACTGGCTTGCATAATTGGTTAGTTCTAGCCCCAGTTTTACATTATTTATCAATTTCATAGTTAAATTCTTAACACTCCATGCCAATATTATTTTGATTACCCTCCAAGTACACCAGGTTCCTAGCTTTATGCTCTTGATGTTGTAGATTCCAAGTAATAGGTTCTATCTCGTTTAAATTTAAAAAAAACTCCATTACAACATTACTATAAACTACTTGAAAATCACTTCTGCAAACTCAGGACATACGAACGGATTCATATGACTTTGATATCCGAAGCATTTAAAGACATTTCATGGGGAGGACAAGCCACCCCGAATCAACTCGAAAGTAAGAAGACTGTACGTTACCACGACTTGAGGAATGCCAAACTTCAAATAAGACTCGCCTTGTAACGCACCGAGAGCACCTGCCCTGGGGAACAGTATTTCTTTGTACTTTTCCAGCAGTTCAGATTTTATGCAAAGAAATGTCTACCGCCTTTTGCGCTTATAAAACTATTGCGAGCTGAAATGGTTAAAACTATGTGAAAAATAGCGCCTAACAGCCTGGTAAATACGGTATGATATGTTTAGTAATTAGTGCTACTTTACGGTTTTTTTCAGTAATTATTTTTGACTCCCATCGTTGTTTTTGTGCCTTCAAGGGACTGTGCAGCACCAACACGAAGGCGGTCATCATCAAATGGACTAGATTAGTAAAGCATAAGTCGTAAGTATAAACATTGAATAAATAAAATAGCAGAACCTCAAGGTTAGCAGAGCTTTCGTTTTTTATTCTTGTACTAAAACCTTTAAAAAATAAAAATCTAATAAAATAATTTATTGTGAAAACCTCCAGGACATCCATATTTAATACCTAATGTCACTGGAAAATTAATGACTTACTTCATTACATCCTATGTCGTATAGGGTAAAGCCACTTCGGTAATTCAGGTAATAGACAAATATGTAGTCGTCTAACGGACACTTTACTTATAGTGTCCAAACGGAATGACTTTCTCCACCGTTGACTAAAATAACTTAACGGCATGCCCATCGTGCATTACACAATTAATTTGTTTAAGGAAATACGATCTCATTTAACATTTAAATGTACTCTCATTAATCATTCATATCTACGTCAATATCTTTGCCCGGTCAATAGTATAATTGATGTGTAAACTAGTGGCCGTTGAATATACGATAGAACTTGATTAAACAATGTTTAATGTAACTGAACTTCATAAAATAAATTTTGTTCACATAAATTTTTTCAATGTTTATCATTAAAGATGTTACCCGGGCCTTTATTTATGTACATTATATACATATATAAATGAAATATTTGATCAATTTACCAGTATCGTATTAGTTCACTATTTTCAAATCGTTATCGTATCAATTTACTAGTTCGTATTATTTATTTTTTACCAGCTAAAATTTTATATCATTATAACCGATTTTATATCAACATACATATACACTAAAACAGAGAGGAATCTAAGCAATTAACATAAAAAAGTAAAGATAATAACTGAAACTAAATATTTAAAAAAAACTAGTGAAATCCGCTAAATCCACATAAAATTAGCAATTTATACGTTGAGTTTTCTTCATTTCTTTCAATTATTTTTTCGTTAAAGTTTTTTAAATGTGCCAAACTTACGGTGTTCAAATTTGGTATTGTTTTTCTACTTGATTAACTGAAATAGCAAACTGGGAATTACAAAATTATAAAAGTTAATAATTGATAAGCGCTAGACTTTTTCCACATTTAACTTTATTTACATCATCAGCACATTTCATGATTTATATACCTATTAAATAATTGATCGATAAAATCATTTTTACGACTGCTATTGTTAAAACTATAAAGATGGATAGTCAGACCGAAGTCCCGTACATGGATCAAGGTAAAACCTCTCCTCTTCGTTCATAAACACTTTGGTTTGATTCCCGAATCAGACAAATGCATTTAACTTCTATCAATAATATTGGGTATTGGTGTGTTATATATTTTAGTTGTATTGCTTGTATGTTGGTACATACATAATGACCTGACTTTCCTTGGGCCAATAATAAAAAGGTTTAAATACTTGTCCAAAAAGTTTAATATATAAATTTAAGTACGTAATGGTGCCTTACTCCCTAATCATTGCTCATGTAAATACTAACTAGCGTTCATGTAGATAATTTTATAACTGTAACCACTTTTTGTTTAGAATTATCTAAAAACGTAATTAGTATAGGGCACTAGAAGTTTTCCACTTTGACCCGTTACTTTCATTCACGTTGGGTAACTAATAAACTGGTAAAAAAATTAACCTCAGAAAATTTTAAAATATCAAAGAACGACCAATCCAGCTTTAAAATGGAACGAAGAGAACACAACGGAAAAAGATAAAAAATAAACGTTAAAGTAAATAAGTCAGTATAAAATTTCAAAAAATAGTATAAGTATTGTTTAAAAAAAAAACAATATTATTGTAATTCGTTATATTCAATTCAATCTGGCATTACTAATCCAGACTAAAAATCACCCGGCTACTAGGATGTAAAGTAATTTGCAGGCTGCTTACTACCAATTAGTAATACAAAACGAAACTGATCCGATACAGTATTTACTGAAAATATGATGTTCTTAAAAATAACGAAAAAACTTTTTACATTTAGAATTTTCGTACGCCTCTCGAGAGCTTACTATAGGGATAAATTGTACAATATAATATGGTAAAATACTAAATATTACAATAATAAACTATAAATAAATCTGCACAGTTAAAATAAAATTAGCATAGAGATGAGTCGGGTAGTTGTTATCTTGAATTATAAAGCTTTTATCATCGGTACCTCAACATTATATCAGTTCTCCAATAGTTCGGTATTGAAGTTTCAATGCCAAAGGTTTTGCAAGTTTTTTCGTTGTTCATTTATCGCGATGTGACTAGTTTTTAACAAAGCTGCACAATCTCACTCAGACTTCAGCTTTTATCTGGTAATACATCAAAAGGGGTCGTTGATAATGAATCATATGGAAACAAAATGAACAGCTCTAGATTGTTCAAAGTGTCTTCAGTAGTTTTTTTAATTCATCAAAAATAATAAAGTTTTTGTTTCACAATCAACAACGGTATAAAATCCTGTGAAAGTAGATATGTAAAAATTAACTTAATGTAAGGATATGCCGGAGTTTTCGTTATTGAAGTATTTTTTTTTTCCGTGAAAATAAAATTGCTACAAAATCCAGTGTCCCAGCGTAAAAGTAAAATCCTGCTCTCTGCTGACAGATGTCAAGGAGGAATCTAGAGCATAATATAAACCTTTTCTTTTAACAGTGACAGGTTTATTTTTCTATTTCTTCTCTCTTACACTTTTCCTCGAGGAGTATTTCTTGTGAACCACATTTCGAAGAGTTGAATGTAAATTAACAAAAAATATGCTATAATATAAAGATTCACCCAGCACACTTTTAGAATGTACTTTCATTTATTACATCAAATTATGGAACCATTATGAAGAAATCAGGAGTATAAAAAGGACACCGACGGAAGGTCATGAGTTCATTAATTACCTTAGAGATGATTTTTTTTTTAAATAACTGAATTTGTCTCATTTCATGGTAATAATTGTAACCTTAGATGTTCTTCATAAACTTCAAGATAAACCCTTCATTCAAAGAGAATACATCTTGAAAATTAGGCACATTTTAACTCCGAACAAAGCATAACCATTTTTATGTTCCCAACCAACAGTGGTAACCTTTAGATAGCCTGCTATTTCCATTCCAGCAAAAAAATATAAAAGAACAATTGTTAGATTAATTTAAATATACCTTATTTATGAAGTATAACGGCAATATTAATACATGAAATTAATTGATTATTATTTTGTTCTGTCATTTTATAATTTTTAAGAGGGATTAGTGCGTCCTATTTATATTTTATTTCTGGACATAAGTGTGCTTTTTACGGATTTTAAGTTTTATTAATGTTGACCATTACATTTGTCTCTTTGACAAATTCATAATGTTGTTTTTAAATCTAACATGATTGATTGTACTTGTTATGCATTCCTTGTTTTATAGCTATCTGCGTAGCCTTAAGCTTATTGTATTTTGATCTACCAAAAGGACTATCTCTCTGAGAGAGGCTGGTCTAGTTGAGGTTCGTTCAGCTCAGCGAGGAAAAATGAGTAGTTATTTGAATAAGTTTCAATTCCGTTAGAGTATTCAAAAATATGAATTTTTCCAGGCACTTATATATCATTGACCTACCCAAACAACTTAAAGCACTATGAAGTCAATTATATGTTCAGTAGATGTAAAATTAAATGGTAAATGACAAAATACACAATGATTATGAAATATGAATGTTTAGTTACATAAAAAAGAAAAAATTATGCTATAAATTACACTGATGTAGTTATTTTTTAAATAATAAAGGCCCTAAGTACACGTTTTTTGACGAACCAAACAGCATAATATTGAAGCAAAATTTTGGAAGCCAAAGCAAATTACCGGGTGAAAAGTTCACTTGATAATCATTGAGACAGAATTAACATACTTTCATCACTGTTGCCTAAATCTACCTTTCCCTTTAGGCCGTTGGTATTTACACAGCTTAGGCCGTGTTACTAAATGACAAGATAACACCAGCTCCGGCTGCTATACAAAATGTGTCGCACATCAAACACTCAATTATTACTAAGGAATAAATAGTTGATTAGCATATATATTACAAAATAATAAATAATCTGCTAAAAGTACTAATTTACTTATTACATAAATAAAATTATTCTATAGAGCATTTATTGAAAAGTATATTGATATACGTATTTTGTACTAATTTTTTTTTTCAAAAAAAGCTTGAAGTTTCTCCCGAAATATTTTTTGTAATTGACATTGCATCAACAGTTGACGTTTCGGATATTGTACATATTCCATTAAACTCAAATCCTCCACCAAAATTAAAATGTATTTTATATAGCTGTAGGCGTGTTTTAAAACCTCTGTCAGTACGATATTCTTGACAGGTGCATACAACAGGCTTTTAAGTAAATTAATATTGAGTGATTCTGTGCATTTGAATCGTGTTTACTTTCCGTATCCCATGTATCTAATCCTCTATTCTGTTCTCTGTAAGCAACAGTGAGCGAATTCTGAGAGCTACCTACTTTGTAAGGTACAATGTCACTAGCTGGTGAGTACAGCGTGGGGATATGACAATAACAGCAAACTAGCAGACCCAATGAAACAAGCTTTCTGTTTGTTTCAAAAATAAATAAATAAAACACGAATCATCTCTCCAACCATTGATCACAACGTTGTGTTTTCGCCCCCAAAAAATTTGATATTTGAAGTGTTCACAAACATTTTAAATTCGTGTCATCATTCTTAGATTAGAAGACACTTTTTTACGCAGTACTTCCTGAAATTATCTAATATTCTAAACATGTCTCCAGTTTTTCTTGAAGCCACAGTATAACAACTGAGGTTACGAAACATATACACAAAGGGTTTATATTTGTGTTGTAGTAATTATGCCAATTACGTAAGGCACACCACTTACGATTGACTTCATTGCTAGTATGGTTAACTAATAGTCTCATACAAATTTATTCTTAGGATACCTTTAAATATCTTCTGAACAATGAGCAATCCAATTTTTTAACAGAACCAATAAAATCAACAAAGGAAAGAAACAAATTGAACATGTATGAATATGAAGTCGGTATAAAATTTTAAATCTAGTAATTAAGATGTGCAATTGTTATGTATTGTATCTAAATTTGTATGAAATACACTTAAACAGCATTAATTTAGTACTTAAAAACTCGTTCATGAAATGATTCCAAAGATTTGGAATATTAAATCGTTTAGAAACATAATCATTATTGTACGCTGTCCGGCATCACTACTTAAGACCTCAAACAAACCCCTAGTTACTTTGAACGTAAATTAATATGAAGCCTCATTACTAGCAATCAGTAATAAAAAACGGAGGTGATTCGAATGTAGTATTTACTGAAAACCTGAAGTTCTTAAATACACCGGAAACAACATAATAGATTTAGGACTTTCGCACGCTAGTCTGATGACACCTTACTACTGGGACAAATGATACAATCTGATCGGATAACACTTACCCTCCATGAAGCCTGCGGGCACATATGTACCCCAGCTAACTACGATGGAATATACGTTGCATCATTTTCACATTGGAGAAAGAAAATCATAAGTAACTCATAAGTAATTAGGAGAAATAAAAATAAAAAGTAGCTGACTTAATCGGAGGAGGCCATAGCTTCCACGAATATCTAAAAAAGACTTTCGCTTCGAGCTCACCAAGGTGTGTTTATCTTCCCAGAAACTTTGTATCCTCCTCGTTGTTATTTGTTAATCTCTTAATTCTTATATGGCTTATAAGTTTTGACAA
Source organism: Acanthosoma haemorrhoidale (assembly GCA_930367205.1). Taxonomy (NCBI): domain Eukaryota; kingdom Metazoa; phylum Arthropoda; class Insecta; order Hemiptera; family Acanthosomatidae; genus Acanthosoma; species Acanthosoma haemorrhoidale. The sequence continues at coordinate 78,286,193 of OV884015.1, read as the reverse complement.
TCTGTATGTATTGACGTTTTATTTATTATTTACCAGTAGTAAAGGCGGTTAGTTTGGTTGGTATCAAGGATTCTCCTACACGCAGGATCTCTGTATGTTCCTCCATTGGCCCATTCATCAGCATACATGGTGATTAAGTTATCACACATTATATAATATTATTGAATTTGTCTTCATATTCATTTCACTTTCTAATTTTTGATTAGCTATCACTCCAAAATTCGTAAGGACGTCACAAGGTGTTTCAATACTATACTCTCTCTAGCTAATTTAAAAATGTTTAAATTGAAAATTAGCTTCAGGGTTCCAAACTAATTGTTTAACGATAATTTCAAGATAAAAAAAGAAATTAGGTTTATCGCATGACATAACGGATGGACTATGATTATTTCAAAAATTTACTTTCTCGATACCTGTTGAATGATATGACAGGTCCAACTGTAGCATTTTTTTTGTGCAAGAAATATCTAATTATCGTTTTATGAAAGCAACGTACCAGTCTAGGGAGGATAAAATTATTGAATTATTATATTGTTTCGAATCGTAATGTTATATTACCAAGTATCAGTTTACTGAGCGGTGAAAATAAGAAAAAAAATAGACTTTAAGTTTATTTAATATATCATGTATTTGGTTACAAAATCCTGGCTCTTTAGTATTTTCATCCTTAAAATAATCCATTTACCATATCAACAATTTGTTTTAGCTTAAATTTCAAATATTTAATTCTTTACAGGTATTTACAATATATTTATATTATCCACAACCCATGAGTTTGTATAGTGAAGCTCTTATTTTAAAAGTCAGTAACTAATGTACGGTTTTTTTATTATTATTCATATTACTCAATGGCTTATCACGCTCAATAATAATTCTATAATTGTAAGGAACTTCTATATATACTTTCATGTTTATGTATCTTGAGAGGGCCTCAATAAAATTCTGAACTCGATATTTTTCGTGGTTTTGACGGGTTTTTTCAACTCAACAAAACTTCTAGGCAAGCATGATGAATCACACCATTGACAGTTTCGTTACTGCTACTGAAGAGATTTTAATGAATTATGTGATTAATGTTCAAAAAAGAAAATCACAAACTATTATAGTTTTTTAATATGCTACAATTCTCGAAATAATAGATTTTTTTTTACTGGTTAGTGGATTACTATGGATAAGATTACTTAAAAAGGCTTTTTGTAGTAATGAACTTTGTCGTAATATAATGATTGTTGTAAGAAAAATAAAAATAAGGAAAAGTACTAAGTTTAAGCAGCTTTGTAAATTTTCCTAATGAATTTTTTAATGAAACCTCTATGCAAACTACATTTTTCATTCATTGGCTGCAGAATCACGAGGCTGTAAGATAAATGAATACTTAAATTTAAGTCTTCTTACTAGCTTCTAAGCATATCCTACGGAACCGAATTTTCTAAAACCTTTATCAGCTTACTCCTATGGTAATTAAAGAACTTTATGAAAAATTTCAGCGCTGTATGTTTTGTTACAGTGTAAATAAACTGATATTTAAGTTTTTCCTTTAGAACAAGCCCTAAAGAGTTGATTTGTTTGTCAAATTCCTTCTTATTTCACCTCTGCAATTATTACTGACCAACAAGAATCTACCCACAAACCAGTAATTTATTATAAGCACTAGCTCACTATTTGCGATTTTGATCTTTGTTATGGGTTTCAAAATTCGTTATTTTGTGTATGATGTGCATAGAGAATCTGTGAGAGAGGGAGAAGGATATGGTAAGGCTTTTGATTATTGGCACTGACAAACAAAGTAATATTATTAAATTTTAATGATAATTTGATTACCTCAATGTTTTATATTTTTTTGTTGATTTTTGTTTGTTGTAGTAGCACTTGATAACGGCAGCGTGAGCTTTTGAAAGCAATATTATAAAAAGTATTATAAAATACTGACTTTTAGACAGACCTAAGTCAAATTACTGATTCGTAACCAGAACATACATTAGAGAATTTTTATCGTTAGGTTTTTGATTTATATTTTTTTGTAAATTAAAATTGTTGTGAACTTTTTAAAATGAAGATTTCATTATTTTGACTAAGTTGGACAATGTTCATTTTTGTTTTTTTAGGCTGCCTAGTTTGAATTTGAACGATTGCCATGGAAATTTTCAGCTTTCTACGGCTTATTATTTACTAAATATCACTAGTCAGTGGTATTTAGAATATATATCGATTTAAGCACAAGATAATCAATTAAACGGTTTAGTTGTTAACCCGGACAGTTTCCTCTAGGATCTAAATTGCCATTTAGCTGTACCTTGCACCTGGGGCGTAGCCGCTGGTCAGGTATGGAGTATTCGCTCTGCTCCATTAGTCACTTGTGGAGATCGACATTAGCAAATGGGGTAGAAGCCAATAGTAATGGGCCATTACTATTCTCAGCTAGGAATATATTCGGCTAATACCCCTTAGTTATAGGTGTCCTACCTTAATAGTCCACGCACCTTTCACAGCCACAAGGCCTCTAGGTAAAAAGAAGACGCAGGTCTAGCCAATATTAAAACTTATTAGCACCAGTCATGAATTTGATATATTTTCAGTAAGGATTAAACAGTTGGTAAGATCGCGAGGCCTGGCCATATTTTTTAAATAATAACTATTTTTACTTCCAATTCCACTCTTCCGTTGTCAAATCAAATAATACAGAAAAATTGAAAAAAAAATATCTATGTAAAAAACTGTTAGGCGTTCTTGTGAAAAACAAGTTTTACCACACACGGCTATTGTTCACTTTGTAAAAAATATTTTTTTAAGAAAAAGCATTTTAGAGCAATGGGGGAAAGCAAAAAAGTCGATTATCAAACGCATCCAACCCTTCCAATCAAACGTCCTGAGAACAACAGCCAATGCCCCTTATAACGTCTGCAACAAAACCCTTCATAACGATCTTAATAAACCCTATATTCTAGAACTCATTCATCCCTTCCAATTTTATGAAGTTCCATCGAAACCTATCCAACCACCCAAATCCTACAGTAATTACACTGGGCCACACATCCCTATAACCCTCCACCGAGACTAAAGTGGCAGTCTCTTGGCAATGACCAGTTACTCCAATCATGTCCTGAGTGTCTGCGGCTCTCGCGCTCTTAGTCAGCCTCAGGCTCGTATCCGGTGACTTGGCTAATGGAGGAGCGTGAGGGACTTTCCAAGACTCCGCCTCCTCTTTCGAATGTGAGGGGGAACAATTTAAGAACAACAATCTAAATCATATAGATTTAGAGGTCTCTGGACTGTTTGCAAATACTTTATGAATGAGCGAGTATTGATATGAATGAGAATATTGAACATAATTTTGCTCAATAAGCAAATTTTAATTTTATCACAATGAAGATTTAAAAAAGAAAAGAAAAAGCATTATTAGAAAAATCATTTTCATTTGTCGTAAAGATGCTGCATGAGGACGGATTGCTATCAACCCCAAACGTAACAATGAACTAATAGTTACTAAAATTTGGAAGAATATTATTCACATATTGTAATAATCAACTTTTACATCTTCTTAATTATATATTAGCAATTAAACTTTCTTGACACAAGGCAGCCATTGCTACCTCTCACAAAATACACAATTTCAGACAGGCAGGTAGAATGCACTAAGCACATAAGGCTTATTCGAGCGTGGGGAAGGGAGGGCAGTAAAAACAACACTGTGCTTTTTGTTGCTTGGAAAGGTAAAGACCGCTGTACCCCAATGGCTGGGGAACCCACGAAACATGGGGAGGAAAAAAATTCCAAGTCACATGTTGCGTTTACACTCCCTCTTTCTTCATCCCTTGAAATACCACTGTGCCCAATACCACCCTCATTAATGTTACCAATGGACTTATTGTCCGTAATAAATAATAATAATAGATGTTAAATTCCTAATGACCAATCTTTTTTATTCTACACCTCTGCCATTTTTTTTTAGTTCAGTGTTTATCGCAAATGCTTCATGGGTGTTTTGGAAAATTATAATCACTGAATTTTATATGATTTTGATAGACAGAAGTGTGCAGCTCTATTTTCTTAGAAGTTTTTTTATGATATAAATATAAACTAAATATTACCTAAGGACATTTCTAAACAATGAAAATTAATACCTTTAGGAAATGAGTAGTTGAGAAGGCACGTCCCTCCGTTTTCCTAAGCATATTCAATTTGTTTGGATATGCAGAGTAATAAAATCGGAAAGGCAGGAAACATGATAATATATGTAAAGAAAATGTATTTGTTTAATGTTGAATTTTTCACCATTCACCGCAAGTACAAGTAATGGCAGGTTAACACAGCAGGGAAAAAAACGAAGGTTTAGAAAAACAATGGGTTGAGTGAATGTAACCATCAAGAGTATATTAACAGTTAAATAATACAAATTGTTAAAAGGAATGGTGATATTAAAGAATAAACTTTAAATGTCGTTTGTTCGCTTACAGGTAGGTTTTGGGTAAATAGTGTGGATCATTGTAAATAGAATCTATAACTAATGAAATAAATTTTTTGTCTACAGATCAACACATTTTTTTTTATATTTATATACTAATAAAATTTTAAATAGCAACTGTATGAGAAATAGAAATTTTTCTCGTGAAGGCTTTACAGTCTCTCCAAACTTTTATGTTTGTTTTTAAAAGTTGTCAATGTTTAGCCTATTAAGCACCCTAAGCACCCTCAGGGCTAGTGTATGATATAAAATAGGTAGTGTATGTGATTTTTATCTGGATCCACTTTCTGAAATACCAAGTGCAGTTTATTCACTCTTCCGCTGTAGTGTTATCTTAACATCCTCCATATCAAATGTACTGATGTGGAACCCATTTGTGAAGACCCCCCCCCCTATGGTTCAGGATTAGACATATTAGAAGAAATTCTTTAACATAACCATTTATTGGGTATCTACGATTCAACTACACACTCTTATTTAAAGTCTTACTTTAGTGAATAGTACAATTCATAATAACTCTACTTAATGGGCTACAGAAACTGGCCCTGAAGTATAATTCATCAAATGGATCTAACTGGGGCTCCTAACACACTAACAGAAATATTGCCTAGTAGTAATAATTGTAAGTGACCATTGGAATATCCTAAAGTTGCGGAACGTTTCATATGCCATAACATCATCAGTATAACCTAAATTAAATATTGAATTTGAACATGTCAGCAATAATGTACAATTCACGAGTGATTCATTTTATTCATACGTATTTTCATTATTTAATCGGTTCATTCGACATTTCAACAGGTTGGTTGGGCTGAATGGACTAGGTTTGATACCCAGGGGGACTAATACAAAGATACATACATCTTAAGAGAAATGTCACGGGTTTTTGTTCTGTTTAAAATCCTGGCATCCAGCAGTTAATTTATACGATGAAGGGGAATAAAGTATTGCATGCACATTTCATATAAATGACAGACATATGCAAATGCATGTATAATTTACTACGCATTCTACTTAGAGTACATTATATTGCGTTACAAAATCGATTCGTTAGATGAAAATTTGCTTTGGAAGTTCCCTATGACTGTATAAAATATTTCTTTGAATAATGCGTACCAAATAATAGCCAATGTATCTCAGTAAATTTAAAGTACATTAAATCAGAAAATTTATTGGGTATTTTAAGATGAAAGATTTAAAATTTTAAGAACGCATAATGAAAAATTGATATTGGGCCACTTATGTGATTGATTCATTACGACACACAAACGAGGCAATAAACTATATTGGAAATTCTTGCTTTAAGAAAGCAGTATCTTTTCTTATGTAATTTGTACATTTCATATTTTAGTGGGGACTAATTCAGTCAATTATGTTAATAAATGTTTGCTTCTAAAGGACATATTACCTAGGGTAATAAAAATGTATTAATTCTATTGTAAGCCATTAAATATGGATATTATACTTAAGTGAAATCAACGTCAGATTGGCGGCACAAGCACACGTCAAACAGAATGACAATATTTGCATACCTACATGAAATATAGCACCCAAGTGTGGTAAAAAATTTATTTTTATAAATTGCTTTGTTTACTGTTAAAATACATTATAGTCAAGAAATAATTTGCATTTCCTAGCAATATATTTTCCCCCTTTATATTTCTAACAGTTTCTGTATTGGGGGAGCACTCGAGTGTCGGTAAATATTGCCCTAAGCTCCCACCTCTCGGCCCTTCTAGACTTTTCCACTTCACTACGTTTTCAATTCTTTATTGTGCCCAAGCCGAACAGGTTCTGTCAGCAAACAATTAATGAGAAACAATAGGCGGGCAAGTGAGTTTGATTCGGTGGCCTATTACTAATATAAATAGTGCTAGTAAAACAAAAAACAACAGTTTCATAATTATTGCTGGAACATATTTATTACCAATGTATACGTTATTATTTATTTATTAATTTTTCTCTGGTCTTTATCCGTCGTGCAATCCGTCTTACTGGTCGTGCAATGAATAAAATAAACGTTAGAATCTTAAAATAAATACAAAAATATTTATTGTTATTAGAAGTTTATTACTTATTATTGAAATTGCACATAGGTAATGTATGTGTTATCCATCAAGCGATTGGTTTCTAGTTTGAGAAGTTATTCGTGCAACATAAAATTAAACAGTGAAATGACACAAATTAAATAATAAGAAAAGAAGGACAATGTCGATTTACTTCGTTCACCTTGACACTCAAGCTTAATCTCCTACATGTGGTAATCATTGGATAAAAAGATAATAACAAAGAGGTGAGTGTTAAAGGAGAATTAGATGCTTCTGATACCATAAAACTACTCTAAAGTAAACAGCAAGTTCTAACTTTTTCTGGATAACTCTGCTTCGTCTAACCAATATCCACATAGGCCTAACTTCATAAAATGATATCTCCAAAGGGATAATTCTTTGGTTAACAGGTGATTTCAGCAAAAAACTCACCCCTTTCATCTAATAAATGAATTTAGTTTGACCCTATTTTATCAACAACTAATGTCTCAAAATAAAAAAAAAAGATCTAGGTCACTAGGTCCAGCACCGACACCATCGCCTGTAAAGCGAAAACCGAGACGTTCAAATAGAAACGTACAAATAACCTCCTCTGCAGCTAGTTCCATGGAAGAGATACCTCCACAGGCCAGCACTTCCAATAAAGAAACCGCCATAGAGGTACCTTTCTTCACACCTAACACCTTTGAGGCGTTGAAAAATATCCCAGCAGAAGAAATGGAACTCAACATAATACCCACACAGTCCAAGCCACCTGCTATTTGTACACAACATTAGCAACTTTCAATTACTATGCTCACAAATAAGCAAAATTGTAGGTACCGGAAAATATACGTGCCTCAATAGGTCACGGGACACTAAAATCTCTCCGGACACTCCCGATACTAATCGGGCAATTATCAAATAATTGGATAAAACCAATGCCGACTTTCATACCTATCAACTGAAACAAGAACGATCGCTCCGAGTAGCGATTAGAAATTTGCACCCGACCACACCAGCAGATGAAATAGAAGATGAACTCTCAGCTCTCGGATACAAAGTTCGCCAAATAACAAACGTGTTACGTAGGATAGACAACAAGATGAATAAAACAAACGGCGCTACCACTGTTCTTTGTTGATCTCGAGCGAACACCTGGAGTGGAGAAGATATATGAACTAACACACCTGTACTACACATGGGTACATGTTCAAAAACCGTACCCCAAACGAGACATCGTCCAGTGCCATAACTGTTAGGCATATGGGCACACTAAATCTTACTGCTACCACCTTCCCAGATGTGTATAGTGCAGTGGTCAGCACAAAAGTGAATTGTGCAAAAAGCCCCTAAAATCGCCTGCGGTATCCGTACTTTGCAAGCAAGGCCATACGGCCAACTACAAGGGCTGCAAGGCTTACAGAACGCTGAAGTCAAGGACCGAACAACGCCGTCAGCCAGAAGTGGAAAAACTTGCAACAAGAAGTGGCCCACCCAGAAATTTGAGGCCTTCTGTCTCTTTCGCCGATGCCGTTCGCAACAGCGAGCAGTCACAGATACTGCCCACTCCCTGTCCGCAAGATCATCACCTTTCCCAGTATTCCGTTCATCCCGTCAACCCACAAACTCTATCCCATCCTCAGCCACACATCTCACACATTCCTCCAACTTCAAGTTCTTCGGATCTCACCAGCCTTTTAACCCCATTCCTTACAGAGTTCAGAACCATAATTACTCCTCTCATTTCCCTTCTTACAAACCTTCTCTCCTACCGTATCCCCGTTAAACAAAATCCATAAGTAGATCCTTCCGACTCCTTATCCATTCTCCTTTGGCCTGCAAATGGTGTTCGCATCCACACTAATGAACTAACAGCACTACTCCACAACAAGAAGATCGACGTAGCTCTCATTACTGAAACAAGACTTACGAATAAACGACTATTTATGGTTCAACAGTACCATACTTACCGAACTGATCACTTAGATGGAAGAGCTCGTGCAGGTACCACTGTCATTGATCATAACTCCATTTTCCATCACATAGTTCCTTTGGTAGCACATGATTTCCTTCAGTCCACTGCAGTGTCAATCAGCACCTTCCCTTTCCCCCTTACTCTGGTATCAGCGTACTGCCCTCCCAATATATCCATTTCCGATTCCCAATTCATCTCCTTTCTAGACTCCATAGGACATTGTTTTCTTGTGGGTGGGGACTTTTATGCGGAGCACCAACACTGGGGGTCCAGACCCACGAATACACGCGGACGTTATTTGCTGTCTGCACTTACACGGAAAAGTTGCTCCACGATCTATCCTGACACAGCCACCTATTGGACATCAGATCCCAACCGAAATCCAGATCTCCTAGACTTCTTCTTCTACAATAGTTTAGGAACACTAAACTATTCACTCAAGCACCTCGATGACCTCTCTTCCGATCATAGCCATTTATTATTAACCATTTCCCTAAGACCAATTCACAAACTATGTCCTCCTTCATTTATTAGGGGCCCAGTTGATTGGGACCACTTTCGCCAGCTTCTTACAGAGTCCGTTGACCTCAAATTGTCCCTGAAAACATCCCAAGACCTAGACGATCCAGAGGTCGGCTTGTCCCCCCCCACCATCATCATCGTCACCCCATCGTCACCCAAAAATCCACAATCATAATCGTTTACCTCAGCATCTCAAAGATCTAATCCAATCCAAACGCCGTTCCAGAACAGTATGGCAAAGATCCTAACATCCTGCTGATCACCGCTCATACAATTATTACTGCAGATTGGTAAAGCGGCATTTCGCGTCCTTCCGTTCCAATTCCTCCAATTCCCACCTCTCCTCTCTATCTACCAGGTATAACTCCCTGTGGAATGTAACTAAAAAAATCCTAAAGTATCATCCTGTTTCACACCCGCTCCGTCATGATGATAACTCCTGGGTGGCTTCGGATGGGGATAGGTCAGAGGAATTAGCTCTGCATCTGACCCATACTTTCACACCTCACCTTTCTCATCAAAACCATACTCATAGCACAACTGTAGAAGATTACCTCACTTCACCTATACCTCTCTCACTTCCACCAAAAGCCATTAACCCCTCTAAGGTCAAATACCTTCTGAAAAACTCACCTTACCGAAACTCCCCTGGATATGATCTCCTTACTTCTCAAATTCTCCAACAGCTTCCTCCTAAAGCCATAATCTTCCTAACCTACATCTATAATTGCATTATCCGAACGACGCACTTTCCTCTCCTCTGGAAACACTCCATTATTTTCCTATTCGCCAAACCCGGAAAACCACCCAACGACGCCTCATCTTACCGTCCAATTAGCCTACTCCCCATCCTCTCAAAAATATTTGAGAAACTCCTCTTAAAACGTCTACTTCCAATTGTCGAATCCAAAAACCTTTTTCCTATACATCAGTTTGGCTTCCATCAACAACATTCCAGTACTCAACAAGGCCTTCGCGTTTTTGATCACATTTCCTCAGCCCTTGAATCCAAATAGTATTGCACTGCTGCATTTCTGGACATAGCTCAAGCTTTTGACAGGGTCTGGGACGCAGGTTTGCTTTACAAGCTTAAAACATATTTACCAGAGACCCTTTTCCTAATCCTAAAGTCCTACCTTTCAAACCGCTTCTTCCAAGTCCGCTGTGGTTTAGAATATTCCAACTACTATCCCATAAAAACAAGGAAAGAGTTCCACAAGGCAGCATCCTGGGTCCCATCCTCTATAACCTATACACCGCTGATGCCCCTCTACCCCCAACACCTTCTTGGCAACATTTGCAGATTACACTGCAGTCATGTCATCCCACTCAGACCCTGATATAGCATCCCAAAACCTTCAAAAACACCTTTATGAGATCGAGTATTGCTGCAACCAATGGCGAATCAAGGTCAATGTAGCAAAATGTTCCCACATAACCTTTACCCTCTGCCGAAAGTCCTGTCCGCTAGTCTTTTTCAATTCGATTCCTCTCCCCGTGTCTGAGACAGTAAGGTATTTAGGCTTCCATCTCGACAAAAGACTCACATGGAACCCACACACGAGGCTAAAAAGACAAGAACTAAACAGACGCTTTGGACAACTATACAGACTACATCGAAGGACATCCCATCTCTCAATAGAAAATAAACTACTTATTTACAAAGTCATACTTAAGCCAATCTAGATTCGCCAGAGGATCTATAATTATATATCTGTAAATTTAAAGGGGCTATGAAAAAAAAAAAAAAAAAAAAAAAAAGTAATCTGTACATACGGAATAGAGCTATGGGGGGCAGCAAAAAAAGTGGAACATCAAGCGTATCCAATCCTTTAAATCAAACGTCCTGAGAACAATAGTAAATGCCCCTTATTACGTCAGCAACAAAACCCTATATAATGATCTGAATATACCCTACATTCTTGAACTCATCCCTTCTAAATTCATAAAATTCTATAATAACCTATCTAACCACCCTAATCCCGAAGCACAGTCATTGTACTGCTCCACTCATCCCTATAATCCTCCTCGGAGACTGAAACGGCAGTGGCCTCGTGACCTCCTATAAATGCACAACAGTGCGGTCCTGGCAATGGCTAGTTTCTCCAATCATGTCCTGAGCGTATGTGGCTCTCGTGCTCTTCGTCAGCCTCGTTCGTATTCGGTGGCGTGGCTGGTGGGGGAGCAGGCGGGACTTCCCAAGACTCCGCTTCCTCTTTCAACAACAACCGTGTGGACTTTGGGGCCCCTAGGCTGTTTGTAAATATTGTATGAATGTGCGAGTGAATGTTGAATTGTAAATATGGTATGAATGAAAACATTTATCTCAATTATTTATTGTCTATTAAGTATTAAGGCAGATTGTAATTTTATCATAATAAAATTGTTTATACAGTTTGACCCTAAAATATCATAAATAGTAACTGCAGCCTAAATAACCATTTTAGTTTATGGGTTCTTTCAGGCGATTTTTTAAAGTTCAATATTTTTAAATTCTTTGGGGATAATTTAATAAAATAATTTTGTGCAATATATCTTCATTTATCACCTACTTCATACATATTTCTACATTCCTACAGTTAATAATTAAAAACATGAAGGGGTAACTGTAATTGATACTTTAAAGCAAGATGATAGAGAATACAAGCGTATCTTACCAAAGTAGATTAGACTTAAAAACCCGGGAGCGGTAAGATAATAAAACTCCATTAAACGTGAGTAATGGCCAGTCCTGTAACAGGAACCAACTGGCCTTCAAGAAATCTTCTTAAAATACTTTTTTTTACTTTACCTCCACTCTTCACAGTGCACTTTCGATTCTATATTATACAATACATGTTTATTTAATTCTATGTTGCGTACACCATGTGTGTATAAAGAAGAAGTGAAAAATTCCAGATTATTTAGGTATATTCCATTCCATAAATTCCAAGAATTTTTAACTCGGCATAAATAACAAATATTCAAGCAGCATATATTTTCCAATTCAAACATCATTAAAAAAGTTATTGTTTGTTTGGTATGATTTGAGTAAATAACGACCTGATAATTATTTCCATCGTTGACCATATTGTATAAACCATTTGTTCAAGCTGCTCCAACGTAAATAGTGGATAAATAAATTTCCTAGGAAAACGGTTTCACATTTATTACTTTTTATTGAAATAATGAATTATAATTAGCCCCTTCAGGCATTTTCTGAACTAAATTTCAAAAAATCTAATTGTTTAGGTCACAGATATATACATTTTTATTTATCTGTAGCTATCTTGGCATCCAGGCCCTATTTTTCCCTGAGATTAATTGATCTACAAGCTATCGGTACCTTTATTTGGGACTAGGTTTCGTTTTTGGTCCTTGGGTCAAGGAGTTGTTCAAATCTTCCTCAAAGCAACGGATAGTGTACTCACAAGTGAAAGATTTATTGTACTATTGGAGTGTGGTTTTCAGATATCAGTAACTTCTAACCATCTTTAACGATATTTAATAGTTACCCTAAAACATCCTTTCTACCCATTGGCCACAACAGTTTTAAGATGTAGTAGACACTTAGGTTAGGGAATCCAAATTCGCATTGTCTAACTTTTGTATTGTCGCATCATATAATTATAATATTCCTCATTTCAAACCTTTTCGTTGAAGCTGCTTATTGTTACAACCATTTTTGAAAAATCGATTTCATAGTTAGGCCATTGGTTTCACATTTATTACTTTCCATTCAAATAATAATATTACACCCCTTCAGTCATTTTCTGAACTGAAATTCAATAATAAGTAATAAACTTCTAATAACAATAAATATTTTTGTATTTATTTTAAGATTATAACGTTTATTTTATTCATTGGATGTGCGTATTCTTACCTCATTCCTGTACACATCTCAGAACGTTCAACCTATCATTCCGATTCCAAAGTATCTTCCTGCACTTCTTCATTAAGTCATGTCTTTCAAAAATAAGGGCCCATCTTCCCTTCTTCCGTTTTGGCAAGGGATAAAGACCAGAGGAAAGTTAATAAATAAATAATAAATCGTTGTAATAACCAAAAAGATCAATAAGAATAGGGTCTTCTAAGCTTCTGAGATAATTTGCCAGAAGTAGTTTAATCATGTTTTTTTTTTTAATTCCATTCCCTAAAGTCAACAGTTGGAATTCAATCGGGATAGGTCGGATAATAATATAAAAATAACAAGCATAAGAATTCTTCAACCGAAGTCGGCAAAAGCAGTTTTTTCTTCATTTATAAAAATGTTTGGAAATATTCTATGTATCGATGGATTTCACCCCGACAGATAATTTTTTTTTTTATTACAAAATTCAATTCATAAATTACTACACCCGCCTCAAACACCCCCCCCCTAAAAAAATAACTCTTTGTTTTCGGTTTCCTTTCAATCAAGACAACGTTTCGAATGTAAATCTAAAACCTGTGTCCGGCTAAAGGCTTAGCCATGTTCACTAATGGCTTGCTGGTTGAAGCTGGCCTCAAAGGTCTTGCCAGGTCGTTCTACATGCCGCAGCGCGCCGCCCCTATCTGTAGTTTCATTAGAGCAATGCTGATTCTGTAGTTTCATTAGACCGATGCCAATATTGCGGTCATACTAACCACCAGCACTCATCTAATCTGATACAATTTAAACTTGCCACTAACCCTCACCTTCTTTAGCGCCTTTAACCCTCCTATGGACTTCATAGATTTTATCTTACATAATATATTATATATAGGGTGTGCCGAAATAATGTTTACATTCGTTATCGGTTCATAACTTTCTTTTCAGGGTATAATTTAATGAAAAAAAGAAAGTTTATTTTAAAATTCTGTTGGAAGTAAAATAGCAGTAAAATTATTAATTTAAAATTAAAAATAGTATCGCGGGGAGTTTGAGGAAGTCCCACCTACGCGACTTACAATTAATCACACATAAGATTAGTATGAAGTGAATGAAACTATTCAGGCTGTTCACAGGAAACGTATACACATACGAGACCAAGAACATTAACGAACTTCACCTGGGATAAAGACTACTGGAAAGTTATCGCGAAACAACCAAAAAATCAACCAGTCATGAGATTAGCATCAGAAAGTTAACTGTACACTGTATTTTAACACGTTGTAATTTTACAATTAATTACACCTTGATAAGATTGGAAATTAAGAAGGTAATGAGCCGTTGAACATTAAATATATTTTGTTTTTGGTACCCAGTGTATAAGTACATGCTTTAATATAATAAAATACGCATTATAAAATAACAAATGTAACCTGAAATCTCACCCAATTAGCCTTTAAAATACAATGTCAAGTAAAGAAAAACAAACCAAATCTCAGAAAGATTAAGAGTTCTTGTCCGCATTTATAAAGGAAAAAAAAAAGTACGATTCGCTGAACTTTCTGCAATTTAAATTATAGCCTTTGGAAACTTCATTTCCATAACAATAAGAAATAAGTGCCATTAATTTGTACCTAACTTGTTCAGGAAACTCTGATGAGAGAAATCATCAATTTAAACCTTCAAAGTATTATCGTCACTATATTTGTACATTAACAACGTCTAGATAAAATGACTATTCAGTTCAAATTATTAAAAAACCTGAAACTAATGACCAGGAACTAATTGCCAGTTGTGAATCCATTTAAGTAAATTTAAGTAATTGTTTTGAATATGTCAGTAAAGTAATGGGATCCTACTTAATACGTTTTTTTTTAAATATTATGTATGTTTATGGAGAACAAGCAAAAAATACCCATTGCGCACCACATGATGAAGATGTAGTAGACACTGAGGTAAGCTAATGTACAGTCTCTAATTTATGTTGCATCAAATAATTTCATGTTAGGTAACTTCTCAAACTAGTGCGCATACAATCTTGATGCAAAAAAAATGTTTGTTCTATTCATCTAAAGAGAGTGGGGATAGGGGAGAAAAGTATGCATTTCAAATTAACACATATATTTACGATATAAGAACAGATTATGGACACTCATTTATTGTCATGTTATTGTTAAAGCAATGCGATAATTATATAATTTAATTTTAGAGAAAAATGAAAATAAAAAATCTCTCTCAAATCGATAATTGATAATGATTGACTATTTCTTATAAGCGTTATCTTCCCTAATATGTAGTACAATTATACAATCTCTAATTGTGGTTAACTTGTAATAAATATTTGTATAGATCAACAACAACCTTTATTGCGATAAAATTACAACCTGACTTAATGCCCAATAAGTAATTGTGATCAATATTCTCATTCATACGATATAGTAGGTCACAGGGCACTGCCATTCTAGTATCTGTGGAGGGTTATAGGGATGTGCGGCCCAGTGTTAGTAGTATTCGGGTGGTCGGATAGGTTTCCATGGAATTTCATAAACTTGGGAGGGATGAATGAGTTCTAGAATGTAAGGTATATTAAGATCGCTATGAAAGTTTTGGTAGCTGACGTAATAAGGGGTATTTACTGTTGTTCTCGGGGCTTTTAATTGAAAGGATTGGAATGGCTAGATGTTCAAAGTTTTTTGCTGTCCCCCATAGCTTTATTTAGTCTGTCCGGACTGGCTTAAATATTTATATAAGATTTGTTTAATAGTTAGTTTGCTGAGTACGGGCATTTAAAAAAAAATAAAAATGTAAAACCATCCTTATCTATAGTTGTCAAATGAAATTATTCGTTTATATCAAGAAATTTTAATGCAGTAGACTGTTACCTACTATTCTCAAACAGAGCTTTTGGGGGAAGAGTTTTGTTCCTTTTAATTGTCTTTATTATTAAATACTCTCTTCCATACAATCGCGCATCGATAACACTGATAATGTCTGATAACAACCACGCACCGTCCTGACCGACATTTTCTAGCATGGAAACTATTCATTTGTTTCTATGATTTGTTTATTTTTTAATTAACTGTATACATCCAGATGGTACATACTTCTTTTTTTACCATTGTTTTATTATCTTGACATAACGATATTTATTTTTTGAAACCAGCAATTTATTTTTTATTGTTATTCGTAGAGGGCTCGATACCCTGGAGGACTTTGGTGGAAAAGATATTGAAAGCCAGCATTTTCTGTGTAAGTTAGCTAAGTGCTTAAAAGCCCACAAAAAAAAAAGAATAAAGGTTACAACTGATAATAAAGAGCAAGGTAATTTGTAAAAATTTGTTTTTGTTTTTTTAAAGCTCCCATTTCTTTCTCCTCTACGCATACAACAGGGTATAAATATGATAAGTTGCGCTACACAGAGATAGGCCAGTGTCGGCTCTGAATACGAGACTACCGCACGATGCTCGCTAATAAAACAATGGCCTCTTAAACGGGAATGGAACCCTGGGGCACCGTTAGCCTCCAGTATATCAGGCCTTCTCTCCACGCACAATTACCTCTTAACTTATCTGCGCCCTCGCACTGGTCCGATATCGTCCCACTCCAGGGTGCCAATCGGTGCCGATAACTAATGGCATTGTGTGAACACTGAGAAGCCAAAGCCTGAGAAGCAGGTTGAGTATTGGACCAGACTTAATGACCTCGAGAAGTTGCCCATTGGCTCGAGAAGTATACTGCTCTATGAAACTAGTAACCGGGTCTATAGGGAAATTCTGCATTACTTTGAAAAGGTTTCGAGCAGTTTGTTCACCTCCAAACACAAGACACATCCCAGATTCGAAGTAAGTGATTAAATCGAGAGGATTATCCTGTTTGCTAATAGGGATTGCTCCAGGTTAATCGAACCAACACAATAGACTGTAAAGAGCTCGAGAGCAAGACCCTACTAATGGGACTGAGGGAAAGAACTGAACGCTAAACTCAACTTATTTCTCAAGGTATTGGTCTAAATCACAACCCCTAATGTTACAATCACAAAGTGGAGTACTCAATACATATATATACTCCCGAACACTAATGAAACAGCACAGAATAATGGTAAGCCAAAACCAATCATAAATATAATATTAATAATAATATATTAGGAAAAATACATGAACCTCTACAATAACTTAGATTATATAAACAAACACTTTATTGCATAGAATATGTGGTACTTGATGTAAGAAATATTATTTCTTAAATCTACTTCTAAATGCTAGGTTATAAAATAAAACAAAGTACTGCATACACAAAGACACAAATTATTATATGGATCCATTCATTCCTTAGATTTTCATACGCTACCCTCATGAACTTGACTTAACTAACACTCTATAATAAACATCTACAAGATGGAGATTACCACGAAATGCTTCATAAACATTTTCAGCGGTATGCCAAACCTTTTCCCCTCCCCCAGGTACCAAAATAGACTGCTAGTTATCTAGTCTTGTCGCAGGATAGCATGTGGATTTACCCTTTTTCCTATCTCTATGTTGTTGATACTTCTTTGTAAGAATTTTCAGATCGCTCTTCCGTTTAAAACCATTGAAGTTATTGGTGTACAAGTCTATCATCAGACCAGGACTATTGACATTTGAACTATTACATTTCCCGAGGCTTTGCTTGTTACACGTCTCACCACCAGTTTCCATTGTCATTAGCTGTTGGCTACGAATTATTTGTGTCGAGTACCGCTACGCCATCAGTAACTTGCCATCCTGATTATGACCACTAACTCCCGTGGTTTAATACAGCACTTCTGTCAACTGAATGGTCGAACATACGTGGTTCACTTTTTTTTTTTTTTTTTTTTTTTTTTTTCCCCTTAGCTCTCAAACTTAAAAAATAGGATGTGGGAAAATTACTTTGGGCTAATGAGTGCCTTTCACTAAGGGGAGTCCCCCATTTGAAGGATGTATGAGAAGGATATGGGGTGGGGTATGCCTAAAGGAGGCGGATGGAATCAGGAAGGTAGTGAGAGTCTACCGAGGGTGGAGCCTAGGGATACCTAGGCAAGGGTTTGAAGTCGGCCAGGTCAAGCCTGGCCAGCCCCGGCAGGGGCCTGAAATAAGTCGGCCTCTCGGCCGGAAGGTCGACCCTGCTTAAACAGGTAGATGGGGTCTTGTAGCTTCGGAGATCGGCCTCGATCTCTCGTCTGGGTGTAGATCTTCAGTCTCCGTCAGGGGGCTAGGGTTCCATCACGTCCATCTGTCTCCAGGCTTCGGCGGTCCAGCAGTGCTTCCATCTGACGGGCATTGGTGGTGGTCGAAGGTCGGAGAATAGTGGGTTGTGGCTGTGTCGGAGTGAATCAAAAAATTTGATGTGTCTTCTCTTGATGAAATCTTGAATGGTGAGCACTTCAAATTTTTTATGCATCTCGTCTGCCTTCATTCGGTCGAACGGGGTATGTTTGAGGGAGGTGCGGAGAACTCTGTTCTGAAATTGCTGGAGCGTTTTGAGAGTGTTAGGAGTCAGATACTTGAAGAGAGGGGTCCCATACATCAAAGCAGGTCTTAGGACGCTCTGGTATATCAGCAGCTTGAGGCGTACCGATAAAGCCGGGCTGTGAAGTAGGTGTCCGAGGCTGAAGAGTGGTTCACTGACTGGGAGGAAAGTCACTTACTGTTCATGTGATTCAATTGAACGAGAAGCACCGAAATGGTAATCTAGCAATACCATAAAACCAAATATTATAGGAGAGAACATGTAGAGGCTATCCAGAAGTTAATCCTGTTAGTTAGCAGATGTTAGTTATTCGTAAGAATTTTCAGAGCAGTCTTCTTTCGAGATCCGTTGAATTCTGACTATATAAGTCTATCATATTTTTCATAGTGCATATTCTTGAGTAGAGTTATTTACTTTTTAGTTTTCAGTCTGTACGTTCTGCGGCTGTGGTCATATAAATCATGCAACCAATGTTACACACTACAGGCTGAGTCTTTGCCCGTACCACCAAGTTTCCACAGTGGCACGGAATCGGTTGTTGAACAGGCTTGTCATCTTAATTTGGGTCTACCAACGTTCTTGGTGTCATACAGATATTTTTTCAACCGGGCGGTCCGTGTTTTTTTTGGATTCAACAGTTACTTCTCTCTTCGGGAGCATTTTTAGATTAGCCGTTTCTCAAAAACCACCAATAACAGGATATACAAGTCTTTTCATCAGACCCATTCTGACAATCATTGCAGAATCTTGCACGATAGCTAAAACACATGAGACCGTCCTTTTAGACTCGAAACAATAAAAAAATCAATAAAAATAATCTTATGCTTACGGGCTACGGAGCTGAAAGAAAAAAATATATTTTACTTGCAACTCAGCAAGTTTAAATTTAAATGGTCATTATTACAATATAGTATCTTGGAAAAAAAAGAGCCAATGTCCAAAACTGCACGAATGAAATCAGGGTAAGGTATACATTAATTGTTTAAAGGAGCAATATACTCCCACTGTTAGTTCATAGCCAATACATTTAACATGGATAGGATACCGGAGCGTGTAATAAGAATACAGTAATTGAATTGTGAACAAGTCGTAAATAACTGTTTCTTATTCTTATTCTTAACTGCCTATTTTTTACGTTGCTATGGATTTGAACTGGGGCAGAGAAAACGTTTCATCGACTAAGCAATTCCTCGGTAAGACGTCGTACCCAAAATAAACAGAACTATTTTTGTACAAAGTGATTTACTTTTTTTTTTTGCATAAACCCTTAAATCTTCTTTCAAGTACTCTCAATTGGACTCGATGCGCACATGGCCGTTCTTTTATTCCACTGTTCGAAATATTTTTTAAATTCTTCTTCTGTGATGCCAAACAGCGAATCCGTCTTTTTTCTCTTTACTTCTTTAACGTTCGCAAAACGCTTTCCTTTCATGTCCTTTTCCATTTGGAGGAATAAAAAGAAGTCGCATGGGGATATATCGAGTGAAAATAGAGCATGGGACAAAGTTTTCAAACCATTTTTAGTCAAAAATCGGTGCTCAGAGAGAGAGTTGTGTACGCAGCAGTAAAGAACAAATTTTCAATCACCCATCTCATCCCAAAATTGTCACGTCAAATTCGTTTTACTAAACTCAAAGTCACTCCAAACTTCTTCGATGGTCCGTCTTCAATCTTCCAGAACGATTTCGTGCGTTTTTTCTACATTCTAGTTGGTTTGTACGTTGTAGACGTCGTAGGACGTCCAGTGCGAGGTTGATTACCAATTGACATTTCCCCACTTTAAAATGAGAAAAACACTCAAACACTTGTGTTTTCCTTATAGCATCGCCCTTGTAGGCCACTTGTAACATTTCAAGAGTTTCTGTGTCAGTTTTCCCGAGCATGAAGCAAAACCTAACGGCCACACGCTATTCGCGTAAATCAGCCATCACAAAAACGACCAGTGCGCAAAATAACTGTCACAAATAAATTAACATAAGCAGAACGGAACCTTCTCCAGTGACGGCACTTGGCAATTAGCGGTTGACACTTGGTAGGTAACATGGTTTTACCCACATCTTTTGATCAGTCTCGTGTCCTTAAAATAAGAATAGAAGCCTGCCAGACAGGCAAGACTTGGGGACCAACTGGGGCCTGAGAGGCCTCATAATTGTCTGGGGATGACTAAGAGCGCGAGAGCCACAGACGCTCAAGACATGATTGTAGATACTGGCCATTGCCAGGACTCCCACTGTCTCGTATTTACAGCAGGTCACGAGGCCACTGCCACTTTAGTCTCTGAGGAGGATTATAGGGATGAGTGCCGCAGTGTAATGACTGTGCTATGGGAATAGGGTAGTGGAATTTTAATAGGGAAGGGATGTTCAAGAATGTACGGTATATTAAGATCGTTATGAAGGGATTTGTTGCTAACGTAATAAGGGGTATTAACAATATAATAATAAGTAAGAAGCCATGAAAATGTACATGCTTGCATCAGTGACATTGTGGTTAATGTTCCTCATAACAAAACAAGGCAAAAAAGGTGTTGAAAGAGCCGACTGAATTTACAATTGTTTTCTTATTCAGTATCTTCACGTCAGCTCTGTCTTAAGCGAACCTGAAAAGAACGTAAACAGATTTCTGTTGTTTTTGGTTACTTTTGGATTCTCGCAGTCACGGTTCATTCAAATAAACTACAAGTTTAACTGAAGTGGTTTCATAGAATTTTTAGTCCAAAATCGAAGGAGAGTGGTTTTGGAGCTAAGCCGTTGGCTTTCAGCCCAAATTTTGGTATTCCTAACCAGATTCACTACTTCGATATTCAAGTAACTACTCATTAAGTTAATACCGGTCTTCATCTAAAGAAAAAACTTTATCAAAAACTGTTAATAGAATTTTGCTATCCACAATGTGTAAACATGGTTGTAATATCTTACCAGGTTATGTGTGTCGCAATTTTTCTATACAAGTTTAATATGAAAGTCGGATGTTTTACATAATCATAAAAACAAAAACAACCAAGATTTTCTTGTTATCGCATCAGATTAACATTATACCATAAGAAGTTATTATGATACTATCCCCTCAGGCCCGAGTATATAAAAAAACACATATTATGAAGATCAGTAAATGCAAAAAGCAAAATATTATTATCCTATTAATAATATTACTAATTATTTACACGTTTATATAAAGGAACTGATACGAGTTTGCAAAGGTAGCCGGCAATGAAGTGCCTTGATTGAAAATTCATCATTAATGAGGTAATCATTTCAAAGTTGGTTTAAGAAACTCTATTGAACTACTGACTGAGAATTTGTAATCTTCTGCCCGTGACGACATAATATTATTATTAGTAATTTTTATCAAAATATATAAAATAACTACAACTGACAATATCTTGCAAGAAAACATCATAATACTTTTGTCTCTATTAACGGTTATCCTGGAATTTCACTCCAGCATCGCTACAATTATTAAACATTATGACCACTATAACATTCTACGGTGGGGGGGGGATGAAATTAAGCATTAAATTTATTGAACATCCGTAAAGTTGGAATTTATCTCAAAAAAGACACTTACAGGATCTGTAATATTGCTATAACTTGGATAAGATAGAGCGAAAAACACTCCGTAGAATTCCTACTTTCTCTCATATTTCAATAATTTTTAACTTCAATTTTTTATTTGATTTTTCGTTTTAGGACCTGTCAACCACAAATCACAACATTCACCATAAGAGGGATTTATTTATTTGATAAATATTATTGGAATTAAATGAACGATCTATTTGAATGAATGGTATCGTTTGAGAGAGATCATGTCGATAACTTTTAATGTCAGAATCACTTATAGTGAAGTGGTTAATTTTCATCATCATTCTCAATTTTCATTTTATTTCAACTCGCTGTTCGGCCTGTTATTGTTTCATTTACCTGAAACTCGTTAAATTTAAAGCACGAGGGCATACTCAAAGAAACCGAACTAATGTTGTGTGGTATTTATAATATACCCCTGTCACACCTGTCTGGCAGGCTTCTATTCTCATTTTAAGGACACGAAGACTGATTGATCAAAAGATGTTGTTAAAACCATGTTACCTACCAATATTCCACACTCCGGGGCTGTACACTGTTCGTATGTCTTTGATTTATCGAAAATGCTCGTGCGGAGATAACGTTTATCACTAACTACTCCATTGAATAAAAGACCTACCACTTATCTACGCACGTAAAAATATTACAATTATTATAACAATCCATCCACATTTGAGATTTGACTAAAGCTGCTCAATATCAGTATAGCATAAAATGCCGTCTAAGTAGATAAAATCCTGTTTGGCAGTTAGATATCCCCTACTTCCTGAGCCCTCACATTGGCCGAACGCACAGAAATATTGAATATCCATTGGGTCTTATCTTTCGTTCCAGTGGGATCCAGTCTACGTTATAAAAACCTTCAGCCAGAGAGAGAGAGTTTTCTCTTAAATAACTCTCTATATATTCACGTATAACTAGATTTCTCTGCTTTAATTATTGTAGTGTTTACTTTTAACTACTTATAATTTATTCCAACTCAATTAAAACAATCTTCAGGTAAATAACATCTTGTTGAAGGAAGGATATTGAAATAGCAATTACACTACTATATAATTTAACTAGCACAATTGTTAATGGATGATGTCTAAGCGGAAAACTTCGCAATATTAAATATCAAAATTAAAAATGCATTTCAAAACTTAAACATGGAACCGAATTGCAGGACGTTCAAGGTAATATTATATCTGAAGAAATTCCGTTAGCGAATTTATTTACACAGCCTATACTTTGCAACAGCAAATCGGGGCACAGCTTTATTTCTCCATGCATTGAAGCCAATCATAAAAATCTTAGATTTACTTTATTAGTTTCGATTATTTCTTATTTTTCATTTTACTGGTCAAAATGAATACCGTTCTCCAATTCCATGTGTAGGTTTAAAATGTTACATAAATGTTTAAACACTGAGACCGTAGCACTCCATTTAAATTAGGTATTTTCCCTCGCAGGCCGCGCAGGGTAAATTATGAGTGTGATGAATACACATGCGTACATTTTATGACATTGGGGAATACCAAGAGCATATTTTGACTACAATTTTCTTTCAGCTTACTCTATTTCTTGCGTATCATATTTCTTCTCATTTTATCTTGATAGAAATACTCGCCGTTTTTTGTCGATTAATGGGTTGGGAGCTCTTTGCAAATATGAGATATATAAACAATGCAATACATAAAATACATATTTCTAAACAAAACAAATAAAACTAAACCTCTACAGGAATGATAATAATAATCATGAAATAAAAATTGTTTAATTGTTTTAGGTAAATAAAGCCCATTGGATCCACCTATATCAAAACCAAAAAATAAAAATAAAAGCAAGAAAGAAACAACGACCATAATATGCATAAGTCTGTACAGTAAGACATTAGACAAAAAACAGTGAAATTAATATAAAAGGAAACAAGAAAGATAAATACAAACTAGTAAACAATCAAATAAAAATAATTAATAGTTAAATTGTACATCAATAATAATAATAACTCATCAATGTCTCAAAAATAAATGTAACAGTTCAAATGAAATCGTTACTTTTGTAATATTGTAAAATAAAATAGACAATATTTTAATGTGATGAGGCTCACCCTCGGGTCAACGTTAGTGGGTTAACCTTCTCACAAGTTAAGTGGGTTAATCTTCCCTCAAGTTAAGTGGGTTAAGGTTCCCACAACTACCTCTTGTTGACCCCGAAAGAGCAGCGGATGAGACATGGTAACGAATTATGTCAGGAAATTGTTTAAGCATCCCGTTCTAGAATATTATTTGTTATCTAGATGTGCTTGTTACGTTGTAAACAATTCATACCCTTAAGTAAGCGTTTCAAATATTCTATTTGGGATACAAAAACAATTTATACGCACATAACTTACATAATAAAAGATCTTCGTCAGTAAGCTGCTTCATATTTCACATAATTATTAACTAAGAGCCCCAGGGGGGTACGAAAATTTTAAGAAAGTTTGCTAGCTATGGCATCAGAAAATAAACAACTCATTTTTTACTTTGTCTCGATATTTGATCGTAACAGATATGCTTCAATACAAACTTGCATAGACTTCTACATATTATTATTTTCTTGTTTTATATTTTTTTGGTTTCCAACAGGTTTTCAGCAGTTAAACAATTTTATTTTTATTTCATAATTATTATTACCAATTCTATCGAGGTTTTCCTGTTATTTTACACTGTTTTTGATTTCTTTCTCGGAATTATACATGCTTCAAAGAGTTTTAGATAGACATTACATATTTTTATCTTGAACCCGCTGTGAATTGTGAAAGCTTTTTCCAGGCTAATTTTTTTTTCATACTTAATTGTACACAATTTCCGGGTTCTACTCAGCTTTTTTTCTATTCTTCACAAACAAACGACTTACCTGACGGCCTAAATGGGGTGTTTAAGTTAATTTTTTTTTTTTATTCGTCAAGATTATTATTTTAAATGAACGAGTATGACTATCACAAAATGAATTATTGATGGTCAAAACAAAATACCTATTTTTTTTTTCTTGAAACAAGCCAATAAATATTTTTAAGAACTCAGACACGAATATGAACTTCTCTCAATAAAGTCCTCGATTGATTTCTCAATACGCTCTTTTTGCAGATAATTTATTGATGCAATTTAAATCATAACTGACGCAAAAACAATAAAAGTCAACTGCTACACATATCAGAAAATTAAACTCACAAGCTTAGAAAAACACCCATTTTAATGTACTTTTTAATGTGGTTTTGAATCAATGTCTCACTAAAATTATAACACATTAGCATGTTATATTAATAAGCAGGACTCCAATATTTTTTAATTTTACACACTACTCAAAATGATGGAAATATTTGTTAATCACCTAGTAATTAATAAAAATATTACTGCCGGATCGTAGAATGGTATAGTAAAATTGAAAAACAGTCACAGAGTGAGGAGCGTGGATGTAGCAGCCCTTGTTAAAAGATAAAAAAGATATTAGTGTTTCAGATGAGTTAAACATCCCGGCTAAAAAATAGATGATAACTGAAGATGACATCTTAGAGCTGTCAAATGCACTTTTTCAGTAAAGAAGAAATTATCAATTGAGAAAAGACAATCAAGCTGTTTTATAATTTCACCAAGTAATTTATTGTTATTAACATTCATTATTTTTCATGACATTTTTATACATTATGAATCGTAAACAAAACCAGAATGGGTTAAAAATTCTAACACTATATTCAGTTTTAGCAAACCGTTGTGTTTTTAGTCACATACAATGTATTATTATTCAGGGGGGTTCAACATTTTGAGATTTGTTGTTAATTACGAAGTGACTAATGGAAGTTAATCATGTTTTATTTCGTAAGCAGTATTGTTGCTCGATCACCCATGAGATTTTCCTGTTTTCTAAGAAAAATTATACTCAACAATGTCCAGAAGAGATAGGCATAAGGTTGAAGACCGACGGAGTTTTTAATTTTGAAGTAATAAAACTTCAAAGCGACAATTCTATGGGTCCTTGGATCAACTATTTGCCCTAATTGGCCACTATCTCCTTTGAGGGCCAGTTCTTGTTTACCGGATTCTCTAATGTTTGCTCGAAAAGGGTGTGTAAAGGGCCAACAAAAAGTAGGGAGGAACAAGAAAACCTTCGGAGGGGGGATCGAGGTGATAACGTATGTAGGTTTGGGGTAACAAAAAAACCCGCTACAGTCAGCTCAGCTGAACCTTCCTGGGCATGGGGGGGGGGGGGAATTTTATGAAGTGAATTCGAAATGGACTAGCTAAGGATGCTTCTTTATTATGAATTCAATTTGCCAAAACCTCCGAGTTTCAGGTCGTTATTTTTTTTGTTTTTAATATCATTCTGAACAGATAAAACTTAAACAATAAAGGTTTTTGCAATTTGTTAATTTATTTTTTTTTAATTCGGAAACCTTTCCACTTTTTTTTTTCTGTGTCTTTTTGTCTGATCATTCTATATTAGTAAAAACAAATATGTGTCTTGCATTTCAAATGATAACGTAACACTATTAAATTATTGATCCTAAGGTGCTAAAGATCAGTTTATAATGTGTGTATATCAATTAAATAAAAGTGAATAAAACTGACAACATCATTCACAAATTTTCCTTGAATAATATTTTTTTAGACCTTTATTATTTTCCATAATAGTTTCATTCATGAATTCAATGCTGCCTAAAATAAAATCAGTACCATAAAAAATAACTTTAGGTCATAAATGTAGTCCTGTAATTGTCAATTAAGAATATCTGAATATTGAGCACGGATTCGAATTAATGATAAAATTAATATTTAATACATTACGTACCTTGAGAGGAACATAATCAACTAAAGATATTTAAATTGGTATCAAATGTGTATTCGTAACTATTTTGTAATCCCAGTTTCATATAGATCCCTGTATATAGCATAAAAGTTTCACTTGATGGTCCAAAGATAATAACCTCATGGATGGTAATGAAAGGCCGATTCTTATTCAAATACTTGTAATAAAAACAATTAAAGCTTAGTGGAGCATCATACTTTTTTTATTTTAACATTTGCGTTTGTAAAAAAATTATAAACTCATCTGCTTCTTAATGACGTACACATGTCTCAAGATATATCTTATATTTCATTTGTTTTAATTACCATTCACTCATGAGCATATTTATGAATTCTAGTTACATATAGTAATTAATGAATTTCTAAATAATTCTGAGTTATATTTACCAAAACTCTCAAATATTGCTTAAAGAATGGTTTCCTAAAGCAATGAGCAATATTTAGTAGTTTTGAATTATATTAGTATAGATAGCGGTAACATTTCATGTGAGTGAGTATATCATCCCGAATATGCTGATTCCGGGATTTTTAACATTCTATTGCCATCCATTTTGACCCGAGTATTGTTTAGTTTTTTAGGGAAAATATTGTGTGATTCGCTTGCTTAACGTTCTATAATTCTATCCATAATACGATATTACAGAGTATTAAAAGAATATACTCAATAATTTAAAAGCCCAATTACAATCCCGCTTGTTGTCAATTATCTCTTCCAGTCAGTAAGCTATACATACACATGACTGAGTATATTGAAAAAATGAGTGACCTGGTTTCTATCTGACAGGAAAACTGAGATTAACTCCTAGTAACTCATTGATCTGAGACAAATTAGATATAAATCTATCATTTGATTTAATTTTTTTTATTAATGATAAATACTACTTACCGTTGACCAGGACATAATGGAACTTAATGTTATATACAATGGGTGTGAAGTTGATTGTTATGATGTACAAGTGTTATAACTATAATCATGAGTCTCATTATGACGTTTTCCATGCAGGTTTGACTTGTTGATAATCAATACACTATTAATTGAAGCAATTTCCTATGAAATTAAGTAGGGTATAAAACCCAAGATATCAGTAATATGTGGCATGCATTCGGTTTATATTGTGCTACTATTACAGAAAGTCTTAAAAAATAGTCTTTAAAACATCTTCACAACAGTGACAAATTGTGTGATGCATCACTCTTGAATCGATTTGTTTTTTAAATAGATGATTTTACTATAATTTCAGAAAGTGATAAATATCGTTAAGAAAAAAAAATTACATATCATAATACCGTCTAATTTTTTTGGAACCATTTAATAAGTTTTTTAGAAAGGGTCGCAGTATTGAATTTATGAAATGCAATCCAGTTCAAGAACAATAAAAAAAAAATTATTCCGTAGTTATAAAGGAATAATCTAAAATATAATATAATATTAAATAAAATGTAATAATATAAAAAAAATATATCTAAAATATTTAGATATAATATAAAAATATTTTTAAAATATTTCATTGCGACTAATACATGATCAACCACTGTTAAGGGAAGGAAACATTATAAAAGCTTTCCTATTTTCCTATTCGAAGCTTTTATGGAAAAGCTGGAATGGCAACGAAGTGTAACTAACTGAAAGCAACTTAAAACCTAATCAACAACTATGACGGGCTGGAGGCTCCCTTCTAAAACCCTTAACGAGAAGAGCAGGCAGCCCTCAATCGAGCAGTTTAGTGTTTCCTTTAAACCGCCAGTTTACTCAGCACCAGGCGGAAGCTGCTTTAATCAAAAGTCAAACAAGGGCTCCATCTTTTGTCAAGAGCTTTCTTTGATGGCAAGCGGTATAAATTAGTCGGTCCTGTTAATGAGGCTTACAACGGGATTCCCTCGTCACTATCATTACAAAGAACACTAGCTAGATGTTTAGATATTAAACGATTTTTTTTTTCATCAACTATGAATTAAAGTGAACAATCTAAGTAGAGGATTTAAGTTAAAGAGCCTTTGGATTTTTCGATAAAAATAATTAAAAGGTTTTTAATATAGTAATTATTTAATTTACTAAGATGGAGATGCACTTATATTATACATGTATATATTGTAACATAACTCGTTTCCTAGTTTTCTTCATGTCATCCGTATGTTCAATGATTCTTCGGCTACAGTGTTTTTTTCTTGAAGCGACACCACCACTATGTTAATAGTGGAAACAATCTTTATTATGTAGTATAGTTATTCTTCATTTATTTTAAAATAACCGATCACTATGAACGGATAATATGTATTCTTGCAAGGATAGATGTGAAGTTGGCATTTTAATATTCAACGCCACCTGGCTCACTCTCATTGGGCCAAGGAGAGGTCACTAGTTACTATAGGTGGTAATTTTTTTAAAATCCAAAATCCAGGACAAGTTCATATAGAGACATTTTTTAAACTAATCTTACATTTACGCTACTTAATAAAAAAAAATGGAGTTACGTTTCAAGTTTACGAGCTAGTCTAAATAAAATTATTGATTTATGCTTAAATAAAAAAAAAGTAACTACTATTAACAAATCCTTCATAGGGGATAGTTTAAAAATGGGTCTACTGACCCATGAATTCTTGAGAAATCCTTGATACCTGATTATTATATGTAGATGATTAGCCAATGTTAGCCTTTCGGCGATCTGCAGAGCTTGATCCTTTTGTAGATGGCGAAAATCAACTGTAGTAAGGAAACAAACTATTACCTCGATACCTGATTATTATATGTAGATGATTAGCCAATGTTAGCCTTTCGGCGATCTGCAGAGCTTGATCCTTTTGTAGATGGCGAAAATCAACTGTTGTAAGGAAACAAACTATTACCTTGATACCTGATTATTATATGTAGATGATTAGCCAATGTTAGCCTTTCTGCGATCTGCAGAGCTTGATCCTTTTGTAGATGGCGAAAATCAACTGTTGTAAGGAAACAAACTATTACCTTGATACCTGATTATTATATGTAGATGATTAGCCAATGTTAGCCTTTCGGCGATCTGCAGAGCTTGATCCTTTTGTAGATGGCGAAAATCAACTGTTGGAAGAAAACAAACTATTACCTTGATTCCGGTAAGCAATATACTTTTCCCTAACTAATGTATACTGCTTTAGTGCTAATCCAGAATGTTTTGCAGTGAGTGATATCATGAAGTTCCCACGTGGTATTACACTCAATAATAGCTTGACCAGAAATTTTATTAACTGTTCGATATCTGGCTGAAGACTCTCAGCCTACGTCCAAGGTGCGGGGAGCACTAGTATCACTTAGTATCACTGCATGGTACACAACAATTACAATTTTCTCATAAATTATTCGCGCAGAAAACCACTTTTATTTTTAATCTTTTTTCCTGATCAGCGTACATTCATATAAGGTATATTTATACTAATTCACTTTTTCGAGAACTAGTTCTTCAGAAATGACCTAACTGGTTCAGGTTGGTTCTTTACTGAAGTCAGAAACATTTCCTAAACCTTATGCACACTATAACAAAAAACTTGTAGACGATCCTACATTTAGTAATCTTTATCAATTAGTATTGGAATAAATATTTTAAGGCAACCAGACAAGGGATCAGCTCAACGATTTGAACCCATGCAGCGTCAATTTTTTTTTGAATTATTCATAAATAAATTATTTTTAACTGTATTGTAACATTTATTTTAATTCTATTCCTCTCCCAGTAACCGAGACAGTACGGTACTTAAGCTTCCATCTCGACAAACGACTGACCTGGAACCCACATACGAGACTAAAAAGACAAGAACTAAACAGACGCTTTGGACAACTGTACAGACTACTTCAAAGGACATCCCATCTCTCAATAGAAAATAAACTACTAATCTACAAAGTTATACTTAAACCAATCTGGACATACGGAATAGAGCTATGGGGGACAGCAAAAAAGTCGAACATCAAGCGTATCCAATCCTTTCAATCCAAAGTCCTGAGAACAATAGTAAATGCCCCTTATTATGTCAGCAACAAAACCCTTCATAACGACCTTAATATACCCTACATTCTAGAACTCATCCCTTCCAAGTTTATGAAATTCCACAGTAGCCTTTCCAACCACCCTAATCTTGTAGCACAGTCTTTGCACTGCGCCACTCATCCCTATAATCCTCCTCGGAGACTGAAACGGCAGTGGCCTCGTGACCTGCTATAATCGCGTGACAGTGGGAGTCCTGGCAATGGCCAGTTTCTCCAATCATGTCCTATTGTGTGAATGAGTGAGTGAATGATGACTGTAAATATGGTATGAATGAGATCATTTATCTGTATTATTATTGCCTTATAAAAGGCAGATTGTAATTATTGCACAATAAAGTTATAAATAAAAAAAAACTGTATTGTATATTGATTTCTGTATTGAAAATACCTTTTAGATTGTAGGATGTTATTTCTTATTGTAGTGTTGGATATAGCTTACTCTTTTCCATATCATAAGATTTTAAATTGATTATTAGTGATGGTGACAATGACTAGAAAGTTAGCTTCATAAACGTGAATTACTGAATTTATGCAAAAATCAATAGCGAACATAAAACCACATCAAACGATTGGGGGTGGGGTAACGAGCGGAAAAGTTATCAAAGAGCATTTCTACGATTTCTGCCATTGGACGATTTCACTGTTCCTTGTATAAGCACATAGCACGGTAGGTTTCCTTGGCTAAATGGCTTCTGAACTAATTCGCAGACCATAATAACGACTCTTTTCGATCAAAAAATGAGTTTTATTCATTAATGTTGTAGCGACCGCTAACTACATAAGATAAACCATCCTATACTCTATTGTATATATAATGTAAATTGGTTATAATATGTTGTATATAAATGTAAATACTATTACCAAACCATAAGTCATATTGGTGTAAATATTGTAAACAATAAAAGACGCAGCTGCAAAAAACTAGCTCATCCTGGGGCTGGGTGGGTCCTAGTCTAAAACATTCAAGCGTCACCCAAGCCTGCAATGGGGTTGGTCAGAATAAAACCTCGCCCTATTGGCTGAACGCGATTGACCAGAATAAAACCCCAGCCCATTGGCTACTTGAGGCTATATACACCCCCTAGTTTTAGCCGATAAGTCATTCTAACTACGGCTCTTTGGACTGGAACTTGCAGCTGTACTGATGTTTCTAGATTTGGCCTTCTCATTCATGAAAACCTCTGCATCTCCATTTCCTAATCTCACTATGTTTTAGCCCGGCCTCGTCAGACCCCACACTTTCCTAGTGGGATTCTCTGTCTTCGTCTTGCTAAAACTAGCACCTCCTTGGATGAGATTTTTTCCCTGTGGACGACGGTCACCTGGGGCCCTACGACCTTTACCTAGTAGTGTCTCACCCCAGTGATCCAGCCTGCCCCTCTCCGGTTCACACTTGCCTTTGGGATTCGGACGGATACCGAGTGTGAATTCGTGGTCATTCCAAGACCATATAAACTACCTACAATACCTACCTTATACCTCTTCTCCTGAACATAGTGCACTGTCGGGGCACAAACCTATCAGATATGGAGTCAGATAGTACAGTAGTTAGACCCGCCATGAAGCAATTGTCCTGATCATAGCCTAATCAACCCTAACTTCGTCACTAGGGCTAGGGTAACTAGGCACCCCTTCGTGACGACCCGACAATGTTATTACATATACACAATCTTTATTGGGACAAAATTACAACCTGCCATTTATTGGGCAATAAGTAAATGTGATCAATATTCTTATTCTTACCATATTTACATCTCTTTTCATTCTGTCGCTCAATCATACAGCATTAAAAAAAACAGCCCAGAAACTCCCAAATCCACATCATTCATCAAAGCATCGAATTTTTTTTTGTTATATTTCAATTTAATGTTTTAGGCACTATTTCAATGTTGGTTTAATAATTCGTCAAATTACACAATGGGATTTATTTGCTAAAAGTGCTATGAAACTGATCAAAACTTCCACACCGATTGAAACTTTGTAAGTGGAGTATTTGATTACTCATTGCATCTCTGGATTACGTAATGTTCGAAATTAGCTTCCGTATATAAGAAGTTAAGTACACCTGTGGCAGCACTCCCACCTCAAGCAGGGTCTCCGATATGAAATGAAAAAAAAAAAAACTATATTCTGGGACATTGTCCCCTAAAATAGGAAGAAGGAACAGTATACAAAATAGGAATGTCTAGCAGACATGGCATTACACAGATTTGATGCATACTAATATAGAATGTTATGAAGAATACTTATGTATTATGTGTTATGGTTATGTACATATGAGAATTCTACAAAGAAACAAACAGCCAACAACTCAAACAAAAAACAATAATTAATTGAAATCAAAAAATTAAATGGATCATTGATATAATCACAAGGGAAGCCCTTTCATGGGAGGTATGGAAAAGGTGGATGGGATGCATGAAAAATAAATAAACAGAATACTAACGATGAATTATGAATTGTTAGATTAGAAGGATACGAAACTGGTAAAGTCTAGATTTGTTGTACGACAAATGTCAATTAGAATAGAGTGCCAAAGGTTTGTGGCACGGATAAGAAATGAACGGTCGAAGGAAGCAGATTTGTGAGAAGGGAACTACAAGTCTAGAAGGCTGGGATCTAATATTGGGGATTTGAGAATTGAAAAAATTGGTGAAGGCCGTTTTAATCATAATAGAATTAATTATCATAGGGCCCAAGCAGTATTGGCGAAGAGCGGAAAGGTACAGCCATCCCAACTTGGAGCAGTACTGAAAAATGCGACGGTCTCTGGAGATCCCCAGTTTATAAATCGTTGAAAGAAATTCATCAGCTGCTTCAACTGAGCCTCCAGGTCTCCAGAGAGACCACGATAAACCATGCAACCGTAGTCAAAATAGGGGAAGACGAGAGGAGACTAGGATTTTTCACTTATGTAATAGGAGGAGATGTTGGGATCTATTGAGCAGTGAATAGAAATTGATCTGTGTGTGTGATTTGGGAAATTTGGCCTTTTCAAGATAGAGTTTGGTCGATGACTTAACCTAGATTTTCACTGAACGGAATAGGTCAAGAATCGATGGATGATCGGTAGGTGTTCCTACCTAGTGGAGGTGGTTTCAGGGTTTTAAGGAGGGGAGTATATGCTCCATACACTTTATTAATAATGTACATAGAGCTAGGTGCCATATTTATCACAATAGTACATCTCTTAAATACGTAAGATACTGGTTCATAGTATACAAATAAATTAGTGATCACCCCAAAGAAATCACAATATCACCTTCAATCAACAACTGATGTTACTCTATTATGTAGGGTACTGTTATGCATTAGATCATATCCACTTAGGGAACTTCATTTTTTTTTTGTGTAAATCTAAGTATATAGGTATTTACATTTTTATATTTGAATGCCCAATTGTGAATTTTTGTGTGTGTGTGAGTAAGTTTGTTTATTTGTGTGTGGTGGGGGGTGTGCGTGCGTGCCTGTGTGATTATGTGTATTCGTGTAGAAATTTCATTTCTATTTTTAAAGCAAATTCTTTTTTAAATGTCTTCGTTTTGTTTTTGTTTACATTCACATCAGTTCTACCGTTTGGAGACAGTGATTAAGAAACAGCATCAGCCATTGATAAATCCAAGTTAACCTTCATTGTCTAACTTTTAATTGTTGCATTAGTTCATTTTATATTGTAAATTAATCCATTATTTCTCAACTAGCTCACATAAATTAGCCAAATAAAAAATATGATTTCAAGCTTTAACCTGAGGTCGGACTCTAAACTCGGACAACAAACTATCAAAACAGTCGAATTAAATACACAACTAATTATGATCAATATAATGTTTTTGTTATGTTGTATTTTATATTTGATGTTTGAGGTAAACTAATTCCCGGAAAATTATAAAACAAAGGACTAATTTCAGTTTTCTCTTAGCTAGACTTCACTTCTGACGGTGTTCTTTTGAGGTTTACTAAAGCGTGGCTAAAAAGATTTTATTTTGGCTCACCAACGGTCATTGAACAGAAAATTTTACTGGAAATTGTAAGCCTAGGGTTCAAGCCCCTAAACTTGTTGAGGCCCTTATCTTTGGCTGAAAATTACGCTAAAGTTTCTGATTAGCGTTCTTCCAATTCCTTCAAAATAAAAATTACTTAAATTTTAAAATTTTACCTTACAAACCCATAATCTTGCCCCATAAAATTCCCTAGCAAACTGATGATTACTATTTTAATTTATTTTTTTTCTAATCAGCACAGTATTATTTTAATCCTGAGAAAACAGCACCATATATAGCATACTGTGAGCAAACTTTTAGCAACATTGGATAACCTGGCAATAATCTGTCCTTAGATTAGCAAATGGGGTGACACATAAGCTAAATTTTATGATTATATTTTTTATTTTCGTTTTATTTAGTACTTCTTTATCTTACATATTTGTTCTTCCCCAATACAACTTCATCATTACTTGATATTACAATAATATAGGTTTTTTTTTTTTTCCTTAGCTCTCAAATTTATAAAAAATAGGATGTGGGAAAAATAAAGGAAAATTATTTAGGGCTGATGAGTGCCTTTCACTAAGGAGAGTCCCCCATTTGAAGGATGTATGAGAAGGATATAGGGTGTGGAATGCCTAAAAAGGATAATATAGGTTAGAATACACATCAAATATATAATAAAAAAAATATGAAGAGGAAATAACGTGGAAACAGAAGTTTAATTCGTTTTCGAGGAAACCTTCTGTTCTCCCTTATACAAAATATAACAAGGAATTGTATTAATTTTAATAAACGAACCCTTCATTGTCCTCGATGGAGAGAAGGTGTTTGAAAAAAATCGCAATCAACAGAAAACAGCTCTTGTGTTCAATTTATCATACAGAATGCTAATTTACTTACCTTTTATTTTTTTTATATCCTCTTGTTACTAAATTAATGTGTGTTACAAAATATAGATTCTACAAACGAATCTATTTACAATTGCTTCATTATATGTCCTGTGGCTTGGCTACATTTTATACGAAGTCTGTTTTCTAGTAACAGTGATCAGGTTGTCACTCATCATCATGGTTGTGGGGAAACCCCGTTTGAGTTTTGACCTCAGGAAGGGGGTAAAAAAAATCTATTTACAATTGACCTTATCTACTATTTACAATGTGCTTATTCCTTAAAACCTTAATCTATTATACAAGGGGTTTGCATCCTCTTCCCCCTTAGCAACTATACTTGTATCCTAACTACATTCTTCTAAGTTCTATCTTATTCTATATTTACAAATTTACACCGACCGACACTTGGCTTCGTGTGAGCCTTACCGAAGGCACGGTTGCCCACCCCGCGCCACCCCCCTGGATATCGAGAAGTGCCCGGCGCCCTGAAGCTCCCTTGGGTAGATAAAATAAACGGGTAGAGGCTATTAATCTAGGATAATTTTTAATTACTTAGGGTTAAAAAATGTGTGTAGTATTCTTCTGAATTTTTATTATTCTATACTTTAGTGGTATGTTCGGACTGATATCAGTCTATCTTCAGCCAGCATATGTTAGGTCATTCAAATGGACGTAAAATAGATTAAATCAACCATTAGAACAATATTTTTTTTAATGTTTTCTGCCAGATAATCTTCATTATTATTAAAAATCGATAGTCTGTACTTGTATGGAATAGCAATTTTCAGTTACTTTTTAGTAGTGTCTCCCATTCATCATAGTTAAAATGCAATTTTCCAGTAAATTGGAAATTCCTGATGTACTGTTGCGGACTGTTTTGATTACCTTGCCAATTAGCAAGGTTAACGTTCAGTTTTCAAATCGATTGGCAGTAATAAATGATAAGTCAATCAGTTTCTGTCTCCCTCTAACATAAGTGAATTTATAATCATAAGAATTTTCGGCATTAAGCACTGCCATTATCAAGTTGTGTAAAAACATTAAACGAATTAATTGTTTTGTAACTGTGAAATGGCCCCTTATTATCATTAGCGAGCTTAACTTCAGCATCATCAGGGTATCCAGTACTTTGAAAAATAATATTCCTATACAACGCACTGCATGAGTTAGTTTCGTCTAAGTTGTGGCTGCAGATTTGTAAACAAGTATAGTGTAATTACTTTGTGCTAGGTGGTTTCCGTGTCCCCTGAGTTTATATGAAAGTAACTATTAGAGTAACATACCATGATTGCTTCGCTAATGTATGGTATTATTGATGGTAATGAATTGACTGATAACGCACCAATGTGCGTGTGGGATCTGGGGCAGTATAACGTATTGAGTAGGTTGGATAATTTGTGGGTACGATTTTCAAAACAGTTTTAATGTCTTCATGGTAATATGAATTATTATTATAATTATAATAATAGAATATTGATATTGATATTTTAAGGAAACAAAACATAAATTACATATTATTAATCAGGACGTCTGTATATTTAATTTAATAGCTTCGAAAATGTATAGAAAAATATATTATAGTTTCTATGGTTTTTCTGATGGAAAAGAGCTGGACTAATACAATATATTTATTAACGCTACGTTAATATTTGTTAATCCAAGCCTCATTAGAATTAATGCAAGAAATATTCAATTTGTACAATAAAACTACAATACTTACAAATTATTCAATGGGAAGTTACCCCAGTTATATAGAGATGGCTATATGCTCTTTATAAAGGGTGCTTGAGACTTTTTCCAGCAAAAACACATGTTGTAACCCTTCTTGGCTATGGCCCAAAAAAACCTTAATGATACAGGCTTGAAATACATTGAACACGC
This sequence comes from Acanthosoma haemorrhoidale, assembly GCA_930367205.1. Taxonomy (NCBI): domain Eukaryota; kingdom Metazoa; phylum Arthropoda; class Insecta; order Hemiptera; family Acanthosomatidae; genus Acanthosoma; species Acanthosoma haemorrhoidale. Next base: position 78,248,706 of record OV884015.1, on the reverse strand, counting down.
GATTTTTATTGTTGCCTATAAACATTTTTTTTCTAAAATATGTTTAAGTATATTTCTGCTACCAGCAATAATTTGCACTCGTTCATGAGCGAATACGAAACTTGACAAAAATCAGAATGAAGTAGGTTAGTAATAGCTAAAACTTCCTTTAAACTAAGCATATAACTTGCCCCATACCTGATAGACTGATAGAAGCCTCTTCTTTAGGGCTCACAATATAAATTGTATGCGCCAGTTGAGTAGTTAATTTTGCAATATTATTAAAAATGACTCAACAACAGAAGACATTGTAAAATTTATTCCCACACCTCAGTACCTGATGCTCTAGCTTAATCTCTACGTTAATCCTCTACGTAATCACTAAATAGAAAGGATATGGTTGTTTAGGAAGCTAGAATGTGAGTATTTAAGTAGGATTAGGGGCTTCTGATGTCTAGAAATCACTGTAAAAGAAATCCCTATAATCTAACTTGTACTGAGATTACACCACGTGTTGCTTTGAAGGGGATCTCAGGTAACTCAGTCTTTGTCTGGCCAATTTATTGCCAATTTAATTGCTATTTGCTATCAACATGCCCTATTTATAATAAAACTAATTTGAAAAGTTCCCGGGTTCCTAACCAGATATACCTTTAATATCTGACAAGGTCATGAACAAACTATACGTATGATTTCTACCGAAAATTAATTCCCTTTAAGCCAACCTAATTTGAATGAATAAATTTAATTTTATTTAATAATATCATGTATAGCTGTGGCCTAAACAATAAGTGTGTCAAATATATCAAAGTAGATTGGTGACACTAAGCGTTAGAAAAGAGAAAGTGAACATAGCCATCGGTGGTAAACGAGCGGAGACTGAGTGCAAGCAAACACGCAAACGGGAAAAATTGTGGCTTGACAGTAAAGAACTATCGATTGCAGTATAATTTGACTGTGTAGTTCTTGCGGACATAGCAGCTGTTTGCCACCAGTGAACCTAATTACTGTTTGTTCTCAAACGCCGAGATCAATAGCTCATAGTGGAGGTATTGGTCTCACGTGACTTCGACCATAATCAGCCGTATGGACCGAAGAAAGCACTCTGCATGTAGGTTAGTGTGTTAATGTAATGGGCTCTCGGGAATTAGCATACACGAATCGTTAAATTATGTATGAAGGTATTAAATATTCATTCATCTGACGCGTTATAGAAATGTAGTAAATCTTATTGATGGACTTTTGTATGCAATGATACAGTCAACGCCATATGAACCGTTTCCGCTTGGAGATTGGTAGAAAAAGAAACCCTTCATTCTTGTGCGAGGTACAAATAAACCAACAAAAAAGAAACAAAAGATCGCATAAGGGAGAATAAATAAATAAAGGGTGTACCATGAAACATGAACTATCACCCAGGAATATTTTTAAATACAAAAAAATTATGATACGCCACTGTTTAAGCCACACGCATATATCTTGTAATGATATCTGTATGATCAAATCATATTTATTTATTAGGATTAGGTGGGTTTTAAGGGAGTAAGTTCTTGGTTGAAACCATCTGTATAGTGTATTGAAGATGCTGTCAGGTACCAAAGTCAGGAACCTAGAAGTTAGGAAACACCACTTTCATAATGGTGGGGGTATGTTGTCAGTAAATGGAGAATTGACTAGTCAAAGGTAGAGTTACTCATATGATCCTCCAAGTAACACGCGGTATAATCTCAATACAGTGTATTGAATACATATTTTCAGACGTCAAAAGAGTCAAATCCTCCATCAATACTCAACTCTTGCCTCTTAAAATTCCTTTCTTCCCGCTGATTAACACAGGTAGGAGGAGATTCGGCTATTAAGCTCCTGGCCACTACCAGGACTTCCACTGTCACGTATTTATAGCATGTCTCCGAGGAGGATTATAGGGATGCTATAGTCGGGGATTAGGTTGGTTGGGTAGATTACTATGGAATTTTATGAACTTAGAAGGGATGAGTTCAAGAATGTTGTTGACTTAATAAGGGACATTTACTATTGTTATCAGTACTTTTGACTGAAAGGATTGGGTACAATTGATGTTCGATTTTTTCGCTGTCCCCCATAGCTTCGAGATGTTAAAGAACGCTGACCTACACCCGTTGCTTGGTGTGCCTCAGTAGGTGAGTTCATCCACCGGAGACACATCAAGCTTTTTGACAGCACCTTACAAACGAAGTATTCAACAATATGACCACACCACCCTTTCCGCATCGTTGGTGGCAGACTGGTGGGGAAAATTATGTTAAGATGTTGTTAGATGTAAGTTAGTTTTAACTCTATGGTTCATAAGATGAGCCCCATCAATTTTAAACATGTTTAGACAATGAATGTATAATCTGCGTTATACTTTTATAACAATCACAAATTGCATTGTAAAATTATATAAAATGTAGCCAAGCTACAGGACATATAATGAATGACTTACTGTAAATAGATTCATTTATGTAGAATCTATACTGATTTCCATAATTTATAATAAGGGGATATGAAGAAAAAACTAAGGTAAGTTAGTTTAACAATGTCTAAGGTTTTTATTGTTGCATCCTTTTTACTTATATTGAAAACTTATATCCTCAATTAAGGCGTACAACAACAATTTTTTTAAAAACCAGAGGGAAAAAAATACATGTTGCTCCTTCTTTACAAGTTTGCAAACCTGGGATTATTAATGGAAAATTTAAATCTAAATATAAAAAACAAATATTTATAGGAAGTAAAAAGTAATTGTACGAATAAATGTGTAATATAAACAGGGGGGAGGGCGTGAGAAAGAACTAAGTGGGTCTGTGAGTCAGAAACATGGAATTTTGTGTTCCGGGAGTAGACTTATCTACACTATTGTATATTGTAAATAAATGGTGGGGGGGATATGATAGTAAATAGTTAGGAAAGTTTATGGAGGGGAAGAGCCACCTTATCTTGACGTACGCGGAGGTGTGGCTTACAAGAGCACCGCGGAGTCATGTAGACAAATGTAACAAAACAACTATGACTCTCACATGCCCCCCACCCTCCAGCCTTACCTAGAGACTTCCATGTATCACACAGCCACAGTCAAGGTGATGGTTAGATGAAGAGAATAAATATACTAAGTGCATAAGTCGTAATAATCTGGCTTTTGTTTAGGACTAAGAGAAAAAAAAACCACCAGCGTATAAAGAAAACAAAAAGTGCAACTTCAAAAGCTACAACGCAAGGTGAAAGTAATAAATAATTAAGCTCTTGCTAGGTGGCTGGTTAAGCCGAAGGCCGGATAATCCGATAAGAAACTCTCCACACTGATATGAATATTCTGGGATAAGATCACTTTGACTTGCAGCGCACTAACCCCTCTAGCTCTAGTTAGTCTCTCGCATAAGTTAAATGAGTGAATAAAAGCAGAGCTGAGCAAACTATTTAAATGCAGTCAGATGGAAGCACTGCTGGACCGCTGAAGCCTGGAGACAGATGGACGTGATCGAACCCTAGCCCCCTGACGGAGACTGAAGATCAACACCCAGCCAAGAGATCGAGGCCGATCTCTGAAGCTACAAGACCCCATCTACCTGTTTAAGCAGGGTCGACCTTCCGGCCGAGAGGCCGACTTATTTCAGGCCCCTGCCGGGGCTGGCCAGGCTTGACCTGGCCGACTACAAACCCTTGCCTAGGTACCCCTAGGCTCCACCCTCGGTAGACTCTCACTACCTTCCTGATTCCACCCGCCTCCTTTAGGCGTTCCACACCCTATATCCTTCTCATACATCCTTCAAATGGGGGACTCCCCTTAGTGAAAGGCACTCATTAGCCCAAAGTAATTTTCCCACATCCTATTTTATAAGTTTGAGAGCTAAGAAAAAAAAAAAAAAAAAAAAAAAAAAGTGAACAATCTTTAGTACTTTTTCTTTATTTTTCCCACATCCTATTTTTATAAGTTTGAGAGCTAAGAAAAAAAAAAAAAAAAAAAAAAATGCAGTATTTATATATAATTTTACACTTCACTTTGAATTAAATCAAAATCAGGTTGAAATAGGAGGTGAAAGAGCTATTTACATCAATATACTACTGTCATTTGTCATCTATACATGGAAACGTTTCACTACCAGCTGAATTGTCCAGTTACAAATACAATATTCAGAAATATATTAATTTTTTGTCATCTAATTATCCATGTCATTAAAATTTAAAATTACTGGGTACAATGTGATAAATACCTCCACCTCCAAGTAGTTTAGTTTAAATTAATTATTTGTGAAGTATGATTTTGTATTTAAAAACTTCCTGAGACAAACATTTTACTAAGCTGTTACCTTATGTTTAACAGATGTAGAAGCATCACTCACCACTGGTGGAGATATTTGTACCACATTCACGATCAAATAATTCTAAGTAGCAAAACTTAGGTCATTTTACATCCCTATGTTGGCGTCGTTGTTACTTTCTGCCCGGGGGTGGCATAGCCTGAAGACGATTTATATTATTTTAGATGTTTCCGAACCAGTCATACTTAATTTAGTACAGATATGTGCTTTAAGGTGATGCTGCTACTCCCATTTCCAGGTGGTCTAGGATTGCGATATAAACCAAGGAGCTGTTTTAGTTTTAGTACCCCCAGAAGAGCTCAGATCGTAAATCTCGTACTTCACCGCCAAAAGAGATACTACTTTCGGTCCCAATGCCCAGGTACTCTATCCCGGGGTTAAATATTTTGGACCACTAATATTTTGGCTAATTTGCAACAAGAAAACAATTAACTAACGTTAAACCTCTTCTAATGGAAGTGATGTTTTTTATCGCCGTAATTTGAAGGTAATCCAAGATGGTGTAGCAGACCAGAAACCGTTTTACCATACAAGTTTAGATACCTCCAGGAAATAAAGATCACAAAAAATAATCCTCCTTCCTAAGTTTTTTCAGAAGATTTCCAACTTATTGTCAGACGTGAATACAATACTTCGGTTTATTAAATCTTTCACTAGCGTCAATTGCATATCCTAACTGATTACCTAATACGTAACACTTAATTTATTTTGTCTTATTTACTTTAATTAGGAAGTGGAAATCTCCTGGAGTGCCTGTAAGTAGTTGTTAAATATTGTGCTATCAAATCTTCCCAGATGCGTTTCAGGGTACAAGAATGGTACAACATTAGTATTTCAAATTAATGAACTATGGGGTTCTTGATTATAAATATTTATTCTATGGCGACTTGTTAATGCTAATCTGACTTAATGTTTTAAAACCCTGGTTTTACAATACAGTCGTGCATTCCACTATCGAAAAAGAAATACATTATCATGTCAAAGGCATCTGAGTACAAAGAGCATATAGGCACCTTTAAGTGGAATTCCCTTTGGCTCTATATTTCGTGGACTAGAATCTTTTCTTTTCTTTGACCTCATTGAAGTGCAATCAATGGAATGTATTCTCGAGCATACCAGCTCATTAGACACATTTTTATGTCATCGAAGCAACAATGTAAGTTTTACATCCAGCAAATATAATAATATTGTCAATAACATTGATTTGATCTTGATGAACTAATATTCAAAATACTCTGGATCGCGGATCTATAGGCACCAAGTCTTAAAGCAGATATTATCAAATGACTAGACAGTTTTGCGGCAGTTAATTGGAATCAGTGATATGAAAATAAAAAATAATATTATTTTCTAATATCCGTTTTCTCGCAATCAGTGAAAATAAATAATTATAGCATAAATAAAATGGTTTAGACCTGTAGTTGTTGACGGTACAAAACAGCAAAATAAGAAATAAATTTGGCTGGAAATTAAACAAAACTATAATTCAAATATTTGTACCTAATAAAATTATTTCGGTTTTCAATTATTTTTAATTAATATTAAGCATATTCAGTGATAATGGGCTATAAATATGAAGGAAAATTGCAATAAATATTCAAAAAATATTTTTTTTTTAATTAAACTGAAATTTCTATTTTTATCTCTTGTGTAACTGATCTTAATACTTCAGTAGACTGTTAAGGATCGATTTTTTTTTTCGATTCAACCTCTTTTTATCATAAACATATGGATTGATTCATGATTTCAACGCTTCATATATTTCCAGTGAGCTCGCGTACTTGATGAAAAATTATGAAGCAGACATTCGTTTTATAAATCCTTAAAAAATCTGCTAATTTTTGGTTGTTGCTAATTCAGTATAAGACCTCAGGTCATCAACGCTGTTGTAAGATCTTGGTACACTTAAATTTGTTTTGTTAGTACATGGATGAAAACTTATATAATTTTACTATAGTAATTAATAAATATATATTAATGATTTTTATTTTATACGGTAATTGTCTAACAATAAATACATTTAGGCTACTACTCATCTATACCCGTCGAGTTTTCCCTATCTTGTAAGAGCCTTGCTAATAACTAAAAAAGAGAAGTGATTTCATTTGGGGCTTCGGGTCAATCATTAGCTTTTTTTTTGGATAGTAATTATCATAACAACTAATACCCAATGAGGTTATTTTAATGCTACAAGTAGCATACTTATGGTTACTCCACAAGCAGCACACGCATACAATGGGTGTTTAATGTCATCTCTAATTAACTGCCACTGCAAGTGATAATAGTCTTCTGACAGAACCTAATTTTCCTCTGGATAATAGCAATCAGCCTGACTGAGGATCTAGATGTAATTTCGATTTGAGGTTCACTAATCAACTGCATTCATCACACGGCTACCTGGAAGCACCTTTATTAGCCGATTGAGTGACAAGCACTAGTAACATCCTAACAACGGCCAGGTTTAGTACTAAAATCTGTCGTCCGTACTGGTACAATATTTTGAATAACCAGAAGTCACCATACTAGTTTCAGATATTTGAAAAAATGTAATGAAAACTAAAAACACCTAGTGATCATAATCATTCCAACAGAAAGAAAGATGAGCCATTTCACATAGTCTGAAATTCCGAACTTCTAGAGGTCGTGGGGAATCGCCAGTACATAATCAATATCATTAAAAATGATTGTATGATAGACCTCGACTTTAATCGGGAAGTGAGGAAAATGAATGAGTTTCGAGTTATGGTTTCTCCCCGTTCTCTTGTACTACAGACAAAGCAGAATGGAACAATATGGAAAATTCATCAGCTAAAAAACTGACAGTAGCCACGTTTGATTGAACCACGACCCCAGCGACCATGGACAAGATATCAGGCAGACTATGATACCAACATCAAAATGGATATATTCAAAGGCTTGAACTCTGCACAGACGCTGGAAGAAAGAGGAAAACGTACAATAAAGGTAGTCCAAGGCTACTCTATGCAGGACGCCACGATGGAGACAATGAAATGAGGAGAATTGTAACTTTAATGTTGTTAGGGTTTAGTTAAATGGTATTTACGGTTCGCACATAGATCAGGAAATGATAGATTCAGCTTCTGTTGAATCATTTTGGGTCACAATATATAAAAGAACAGTTTACATCTTCAACTATACCAGTACAAAAAACAGAAAACAATAAAAGTGAAGGTTTGAAACACATCTACCATAGTTTTACTGTCATTAGTGTTTCTTTCCCTTTTGCAATCACGTCAGATTAAAACTGAGGTCTTAGATTGTGCAGGATTTATTCACAAATCTGCTATTTACGCTTATTTCTGTAGCGGTTCTCAGGATTTCTGGAGGAACTGAAGCCATTTTGAATTTCTGTAATTTCAAACTGATGAATGACTAGGGCTTGTTTTTTCAAGTTCCAGGCAGTAGTTTAGTAAAAACGGTCCACATTACTAATTGCATTATATCAGGTACACTCACTTCTGAAATGATTCTTAAAATAAATTGCCTTTTCCTCTTGATAAAACTGGAAAGAGTGGATAGTGGTAAGGGTGAGAAGACAGTTGGAGTGGAGGGGCCGGCAGGTAAGCCTTCTTATCTCAACCTGACGACGATTAACCGTTCTGCTTCGGACGAAATGAGGCAGGTTTTATCTCAATACGTTCTCTCTCTCTCATTCGACTTTAGAGTTCTTGTACTCTCTATGCAACTATATTTTCAATAAGATAAATTAATTTACAATTTACATTTTGTTTTTTCATAAAAGATATTTATTAATACTAAAATCATTTAGGAGCTCGCCCTACCATTATCAAGTTCTAAAAGTACTGTATATAAAGTACATATATATATATATATATATAAGTTAATGTTTATTGAATTACAAGCTAAGAAAGGTTGGTAATAAGAACACGTAGAACGTTATAACAAGACTGCTTTATTTAGACCAAGATACCTCTATCTATAGGTATTACCTGTAAACATATACAGATAACATATGTTTGGGGATTAAGGCTGGGCACTAGCGGCGCCTGGACTTAACTCCCCCCCACCAGTTTACGAACACTCATTCGCAAACTTTGAAGTCCAACACTCGGACGTCTTAGTCCATTCAAATAATGCTCCGCTAATGTTACAAAGGAGCAAAGGCCAGCCCCGCCCGTACACAGCCTGTAATCCATCACATTAAGCTCTAATCCTATAAAACGTAAAAACCAACTGTCACTTGTAAACAAAAAACATAAAAGAAAACTTTGACTTTTAAAAAAAAACAATACTTCTGTGGGAAAAATCACATAACTATAACTATTTACAATGTTCCTTGCGTGTATGCTGCGAGGACACTCCAGCTCATTCCTGATCTACAACCTCCCCCCCTGGTGGAAGCTTTAACTGTTCTATGTGGACATTTCGCCGCTTCTTAGGGGGTCGTATACTCTCAATTGTCACGACGTTGTGTTCCCTAATCACGACCACTTTAAATGGGCCCTCATATCGCACCAGCTCTTAGCTCCTATTTGACCCTAGTTTTTTATAGACGATAGTCCCGATTTTAAGTTCCCCCATTCGATCCCGGACTTTGAGGTTTTCCCGTTCCACTCGTCTCGCTTTGTCCCTCGTTATCCTTTCTCTGACTTTGTCGCATATTTTCCTCAAAGCGACAGTATTACTCGCCATTTTCTCCGCCATTCCCTTGTCTGCTACCGTCTCTGCCCCATTTCTCCGTCTTTCGCGCAGCCCAAAGAGGATCTCGAACGGGGAGAACCCCGTCGCGGTGTGGATCGAATGATTGTAAGCGGCCACCGCCTTCGGCATTGCCTCATTCGCCGGCAGACCCTTTTCCGCGTGATATACCCGCAGATGGTCACTCAGGGTGCTGTGCAATCTTTCTATCCCTCCTCTACTCTTAGGGTGCCCTGGGGTATTAAGATGCCAAGAGACATCGAGAGTCTTCATTTCTTTTCGGATGTTGGCATTGTCAAATTCTCTGCCCCCATCCGACGCGATCCGGTCTGGTACTCCGTAAAACTGGAACCAGGTATTTAATGCCAGCATTACCGCGTCTGATGACCGATCTTGCACCGGGTGCGCCATGGCCACTTTGCTAAAGCTGTCGATTGTGGTAACCCACTTATACCCCCTCCAAGTGAAGGTATCCACTTGTAAGTCACTCAACGGTGTCTCGGCGGTGGGCGATTCTTCTTGTCGCCCCCGTGGCGGATGTCTGTCATACTTCGTAGTGAGACAAACTGCACATGCCCCTATCATTTCTTGTATGCTCTTTTTCATTCCCCACCAAAAGTACCTCCGCCGCAACGCTTGCAACGTTTCCTGAACTCCACGGTGGTTCGTTTTTCCTTGGTGATAGGCCAGCGTCACTTCCAGCTGCTGTTCTCTGTCTTTGAGTGTCTCCACCATCGACGTGCACCGAATAAATATCCTATCCACTCCAAGTTGTTCCGTTCGCCAGAGTCTACGAATTTTCTCCCAAATAGTGGCATTCCCTACAAATACATGATGGGTCTTTCCGGGTTCCGAGGCATCTTTCAATGCACGGCAAATTTGGTCGTTCCTAACCCCTGGTGGCGACCAAATCGTCGCGATTTTACTTCTCCCATAACTTTCGTATGCGATCTGCAGCCGCCCTGAGGTCTTGGATTTCCAAATGATCTGCCGTCTTTTGTCGTTCACGATCCCTTCTGTTACTTCCATTTCAACAGGTCTTTCGGCGGCGGAACCTTCCTCTTCAAGGGTTTCCTCACCTTCGCTATCTCCTCGCGTACCGAGGCTTCTATCCTCCCCGGGTGTCCATTCCCGGAGAAACTGTTGGATTTCCCCGGATGGTTCCCCTTGTTCCAATGCATTCACAGTAATGGCTCTGGACAGCCAGTCTGCCACTACGTTCTCTTTCCCGGGTTTATATATGATCTCCATATTGTACTGGGACAAAAACTCTTTCCACCTCGTGACCCGCGCCGAGGACTCCTTTAACTTTCCTACCCATTGTAGGGGTCTGTGGTCGGTGTGAACACGGAATTTTCTGCCGAAGACATATGGGCGGAAATGGTCTATAGCCCAGACGATACCTAGGAGCTCTCTCTCTAGAGCACTATACCGCGCTTCCGTTTCTGTGAGCCGTCGACTAGCGTACGCCACCGGGCGCTCCCCACCGTCTCTCTCCTGCGACAACACTGCCCCCAGTGCGTATTCGCTGGCATCAGTGGTGATTGTGAAGGGATGTTGGAAATCGGGAAATGCTAATATCGGTTCCTCTTGTAAGCTAGACATACATTTCCGGATGTTCTGCTCCATGATTGGGGTAATTACCACCCTCGCTCCCTTTCGCAGTAAATTATTAATAGGCACCAGGTATGCCGCCATGTCGGGCACAAATCTTCTGTAATAATTAAGCGTCCCCAGAAGTCGACGGATCCCCTTTACATCTGTGGGCACCACCATCCTTCTAATGGCCTCGACCTTCGTAGAGTCTGGCTTAACCCCCTCCTGTGAGATAGTGTGGCCCAAAAAATTGATTTTTTTCTTCCCCAACAGAGACTTCTCCATGGACAATTTTAATCCGAATTCGCGGACTCTTTGAAATACACTTCTTAGGTGCTCAACGTGCTCTGCCTCCGTTCTGCTGAAAACTAACAGATCGTCCATGTAGACCTGGCATACCGCTTCGTCTATTCCCCTCAAAAATTCATCCATTAGGCGTTGAAAGGTAATCGGGGCGTTTTTCAGTCCAAATGGCATCCTGGTAAATTGATAATGCCCCCTCTCAAATGTAAAGGCCGTTTTGTCTTGGTCGTTCGCACTCATCTTGATCTGGTGATAGCCTGCCTTTAGATCTAGGGTACTAAATATTGTCGCCCCGTTCAATCTGTCTAATATGTCCTCAAATCGGGGAATAGGATACTTCTCATCCGTCGTGTTCTCGTTTAACTTCCGATAATCGATAACTACCCTGTATTTCTCCGTCTCGTCCCCAGGTCTATTTTTCTTCCTCACTGCCCATAGAGGACTGTTATATGGCGAAGTGCTATCAATTATAATCCCTTGCCGTTTGAGACTCTCTAGCTCCTCTCTAATATGCCTACGTAGTGCCTGCGGATATCGTCTCTCTTTCACGTATGTGACGCGTTCTTTCTTTAACTGGATCTCGTGGACCGTCTTCCCAGTCGCTCCTAGCGTGTCTCCCTCTACGTAAAAAATATCCTCAAACTCCCTCTGTAGGCCTTCTTCAATCTCATCTTAATTAATTCCCACGGGGTTTCTTCATCTGCCTGAATTTGATTCAGTATACTTCTCTTGACCCGACATATCAGGGCCGCCTTCAACGATTCCGCGTCTCTGGGATCTATTAAATTTTCTTCTGCTTTAGCTCCAATTAAAGCTGTGAGACGGTCTCCTCCTTTTAGGAAATGGTTCAGCTCACCCAGTTCCCCAGTGAATCTCTCCAGCTCCGCAACAGCCTTCCTCAGATCCTGGGTATTCATCGCTTTTACCCTCATCAGCGCGAGCGCCGTGGCATGAACTTCTGGCATAGTTCCCACTCTTCTAATATCTGCTCCCTCTACGAGATTCAAGACGGGCTGTCTCAAAATTCCTCCTTCAGTCATCTTCTCTCTTTCGCGTATAGAAGAAAAAAAAACAAAAAAAAAATTACGCTCGCACTCGATAACTCTCTTTCTCCACGGTTCCCGGGTTTCGGCACCAGTTAATGTTTATTGAATTACAAGCTAAGAAAGGTTGGTAATAAGAACACGTAGAACGTTATAACAAGACTGCTTTATTTAGACCAAGATACCTCTATCTATAGGTATTACCTGTAAACATATACAGATAACATATGTTTGGGGATTAAGGCTGGGCACTAGCGGCGCCTGGACTTAACTTATATATATATATATATATATAAGTTAGCTGGGGAGCCTACTATGAGGAGATAACATAGGTAAGACTCCCCAGCTAATCCTCTCAAGGCATTAGCCAACCTATATATAGGAGTAGGAATATAAATAAAGCTCATTCTCAACCTAACTATCGTGTCTTTCATTACCTCTTCCCCTTTTTAATCTCCAAGTTTCAGTCTATCATAAGTGGTGCCGAAACCCGGGAAGTATTATCGTTACCGTAGAGTTATCGTCTCGTGAGTTGTTTTCTATCTCAACTACGGAATGCCGGAGGGAGTGCTCAGGCCAGCGGTGCTCAACGCAGCAGCGGACATACCGCAACTTCCTCAATCGACCATGGCAGCCGCTCATGCCAACACCATGGCATGGATGAAGATTCAGGCGATCACAGCACAGGATGTGAGGACAGCAATCTCCGACCTAGAGAGGTTTGCCGGTGAGACAGGAGAGTTGAATCACTTCCTGAAGGGAGGGGACAGGTTAATGTTACGGATAGAGGGCAAGCGAGCAGAGGACCTAATCACCGAAGGGGATGCCGAGTCGCTGAGGGCAGCGCTAGTGTGCAGGGTGAAGAGGAGCATCCTAAACAAGATCCAGGCGGACGAGGAGACCCCATGGATGGCCATAAAGGAACGGTTGAAGAAAGCGTTTGGAGGGGGAAGGTGGACACCTGAGGAGGACATTTTTAAGATGTTCCGAGAGACTAAGAAGTCCCACCAGACAAACGGACACTACGCTGGAAATCTCCTAGCAAAATACAACAACATCACGGAGAAGATGAGGTAGTCGGAAAGCGCGCCTGAGGTAGAGGCACGGATGGCGTTCCTATCAACTATATTGAAGGTTCAGTTGGAAATAGAAACGGGAAAAAAGGAGGGATTCCCGAGAGAACGCACGTTCCTGGAGTGTGCCCAGAAGATGGTGGACGCCAGCGCCAGGGAGGAGGAAGGCGCGGGATACGAAAGAGACGTGAGTTGGAAGAGAGTCACGTACAGAAGGAGCCCACCAAGACAGAGTGGACACAGCCGGGGAATGGAAAGGTGGACCGGCAGAGGACAAGACGAGAGGAGGAGGAAGCAGGAGGGAAGGTGCTTCGAATGTAATCGTCCGGGACACGTAGCAGCTCAGTGCGGCCAGGTCAAATGTTTTGAATGCGGGAGACAGGGGCATATGGCCAGGAATTGCCCTAGACGCAATACCAGAGGCGACAGGAGGGGATTCCGGCCGGAACCTATGGATGTGAACCAGCAGGAGTGGACCCCACGGAGACAGGCTGGACGAGCCGCGACCCCCTACTCGAGCGGAGGGTCTTCAGGAGACGAAAGCGGTCGGTCGGAGCGCAGCGCCCCGACGGCGAGACACGAGGTAAGTGGGGAGGGGGGCGTGGAAAGGGAGGCCCTCGGGAGCCTTCTGGGGACGAATGAGGGTGCGATTTGGGGGGGGGGCAACCGGGCGTGCGTGCTAGAAGTGATCAACGGCGAAAAGGGAAAAAGGGGATTTAGGTTGCCCGTGGCGAGAGGGGGGGCGTCCGGAATTCGGTTCTTGATCGATATGGGGAGCACCCACTCGCTGATAAGCGAAAGGGGGGCGAGGGAACTGGGAATTTGGGACAGTCGAAAACCATGTAAATGCGCTATAACCACGGTAAGCGGAAGGTGTGAAACGGACGGGGAAGCACAACTGAGCCTTCGCGAAATCGCTGGGCGCGAAGAGAGGGTCAGCGCGCACATTATAGAAACATTGGCCGAGAATTACGACCTAATAGTGGGGTGTGACATTTTACAGAAGGTGGGGATGGAATTGAAGGTCCGGAATCGGAAATGGGAGTGCGCACTAGGGAAGCGCAAGTATGATATAGTCACGGGACGGCGAGGAGAGGGGGTGAGAGTCGGAGCAGCCGGGTGCACGCGCGACGCGGTGAGTCGACTTGTAGAGGCGAACGGGGATCTATTCCACCGGGAAGCGGACAGACTACCGACTACAGGGAAGACGGAACACAGGATACCGGTGAAGTCAGGGACGCCAGTGTACGTCAAGGAGAGGCGCTATCCCCAGGCAATGAAAGAGGTTATAAGGGGGCAGCTCGGGGAACTCCTAAGGCAGGGTATTATACGACCTAGTAGCTCGCCCTACAATAGTCCGCTGTGGGTCGTGGAAAAGAGGAGCGGGGACGATCGGAAACAGTACCGGGTAGTAGTGGACTATCGTAAGCTGAACGAGGTAACAGTGGACGAGAGGTACTCGCTCCCGAGGATCGAGGATATACTCGATCGCCTGTCGGGAGCGACGGTGTTAAGTACGTTGGACCTCAAGAGCGAGTATCATCAGGTTAGGATGGCAGACGAAGACGTTGGGAAAACGGCGTTCTCTTGGGAGCGAGGGCATTATGAGTTCGTGAGAATGCCCTTCGGTCTGAAGGGGGCCCCGTTAACTTTCCAGCGTCTTATGGACGAACTCCAGATGGGGCTGGGTGAGGACTTCTCTCAGGTGTATATGGACGACCTAATAGTGTTCAGTAAGACTGAACAGGAACATGTCCAGCACCTGGGCCGAGTCCTCGCCAGGGTGAGGGAGTTCGGACTTAAGCTGTCACGGGAGAAGTCCAGGTTCGGGCTGAGGGAGATCAAGTTCCTGGGCAACACCATCTCACAGGACGGGGTACGACCAGATCCGGAGAGGGTACGGGCAATACAGGAGGCACCCTTCCCCAAGAACGCGCGGGGCATTCGTAGGTTCCTGGGGATGATCAACTATTATAGGAATTTCATCCCCGGGATCGCGGAACTCACGAACCCGCTAACAGAGCTACTGAGGAAGGGACGGAGTTTCCGGTTGGGGCCGGAGAAGATTGAGAGCATCGGGAAGTGCCGGGACGTACTCACGCAGAAACCGCTGTTGATGTTCCCGGACTTCGGGAAGACATTCCGTGTCACGACGGACGCAAGCGCGAGTGCGTTAGGGGCGGTCCTGTCGCTAGACACTGGAGGAGGGGAAAGACCCATCGCCTATGCGGGCCAACAACTGAACGGGGCCGAGACGCGATACAGCGCCATTGAGCGAGAATTGTTGGCGGTAGTGTGGGCAGTGGAGTATTTCCGACCCTACCTGTATGGCAGAGCGTTCGAGTTATATACGGATCACAAGCCGCTGGTATATTTGGGAACCCTAAAGGAGTCGTCGGCAAGGGTGGCTAGATGGAAGGAGCGACTAGCCGCGTATAATTTCAAGGTTATGCACAAAAAGGGGACAGAAAACGCTGTCGCAGATTGGCTGCTCAGGGAGCTAGTAGTAAACGCGCTGGAAGAAGAAGGGAGGCAGGAGGAACCGTTCGCGGTACGGTACCTACGGGAGTGGGCCGAGAGTGGACCAGAAATTCCCTTAGTCCAAAGGAATAGTGTACCGGTAGAGACCCCGCCCGAACGACCACCAGACTTACCTGAGTTGGACGAAATAATTAACGATAAGAAGAGGCAGATCATCCTCAAGTCGAAACGGGAGCCGGGGATCGAGACTCGGGCCAGCGTATACGCGGGACTGTCCACGGTAACCGTTAGGGCACAGGCCACGATCGAGGACAGAGATTCAGAGCGGACCATCGAGGAGTGCACGACGCCGGGTCAGACCTGCCACATATTCATCTTCAATCGGGGGCTAGCCGATAAGGTCAAGCGTCTGTGGAGGCAAGAACGCATAGGGGTGGGGTACACGCTCGTTAGGTGCCTCAGACAGGTGGAGACCGTGTCACCGAAGCCGAGGCGCAAGGTCAGGTAGTGAGGGATCATCATGTAGGCAAAACGAACCACCGAGGGATCGAGGAGACGCTCCGGGCACTAAGGCGGGCGTATTTCTGGGCAAACATGGGACGGACCGTCGGGGAAGCTGTCGCGCGGTGCGAAACGTGTCAGCAAGCAAAGTATGACCGACACAGAGACAGCAGAGGAACCCCTGAGGATCGTGCAGGTGGACCTATACAGTAACTAGGGTCTGTCCTGGTCAACAATGTTAGATACCTTCAGCAAAATTGCAATGGTCTATCCCTTAGAAGCCAAGACTTCCGAGGTAGTATGGGAAGGGTTGCTCCAGTGGTGTGGAACGTATAGGGTCCCCGACACGATCGTGTCGGACTCAGGGCGAGAGTTCGACAACGAGTGGATTAGGGAGCAAAGCAAGGAATTAGGGTTTATCTGGCGGCGGAACACCCCCCACCATATCAAGGGGAGGGGCGCAGTGGAGCGACTCCACAGCACACTGGTGCCGCGCGCGGTGGTGGCATACAACCACATCATACACGCGGCGACGGGGCTATCACCGGTCGAGATCGTATTCGGTCAGAGACGACGGGATCGGGGTGATCTAGTGACGACACATAACCTGGGGTTGCGGAGGCAATTGGGGAAGCGCGCAACGAACGCCGGGCGATGTGGGGGAAGGTCCGAGAACGAATCGTCAGAGAAAAGCAGACTCGGGTAGACAGGGTGAACACCAGACCCCGGATAGTCAGCGTGGCTCGACCGTTTACCGCAGATTAAGGACAGCTCGAAAAAAGAGTGCCGTGCGGTACGAGGGGCCGTACGTAGTGGTGGCAATTAGGGAGCATAATTTGTATACGATCCGGGACGTAAATCACCTTTTCCGTTCGCGTACCGTCCATGTAGAAGAACTGAAGGTACCATCGGTGGTGACTTGGCGGACGACGGGGGGCGGCGCCCCGACCGACACACCACGCTGCCCGAACGGGCAGACCTTTGTACAATAAAATTGTAATTTAGTATTAAACCAATGTACGAATAAAACTGACCCAGATTGTCTCTTAATGATATTGTATGTATTATATCAACTTGACTATGGTTATTAAAATATTGTATGCGTTATATCCAGTCCACTATGGGCGTTCATTGAATTGTAAGTACTCTATCAAGTTGACTATGTTTATTTTTCTGTTGTGTTTTCAATTTTTGGAGTTCCTAGGTATCAGGAACTGGAGGGGGGGGGGGAGTTAGCTGGGGAGCCTACTATGAGGAGATAACATAGGTAAGACTCCCCAGCTAATCCTCTCAAGGCATTAGCCAACCTATATATAGGAGTAGGAATATAAATAAAGCTCATTCTCAACCTAACTATCGTGTCGTTCATTACCTCTTCCCCTTTTTAATCTCCAAGTTTCAGTCTATCATAAGTTATATATATATATATATATATATAGAGAGAGAGAGAGAGAGAGAGAGAGAGAGAGAGAGAGAGAGAGAGAGAGAGAGAGAGAGAGAGAGAGAGAGAGAGAGAGAGAGAGAGAGAGAGAGAGAGAGACCTACCTCATTTTTCACCATTTCCCTTTCTACTTTATTTGATCAATTTAACTTAACTAATTTGGCTGGTCCGTCATGAGATCTTTAATTCAAATTGTTTTTTGTCTTGACATAGGAATTTATCCCGATTGAATCGCCCGATCTCAAGGCTAATGTTGTAGTTATTAATAAATTGAGAAATTAGGAATTGTGAAATATATTCAAATAAAATGGTTATAACAAATAATTATAATTAACATAGATTATTGACAAAAGTATAAAAAAATATTCAATTCCTTTTAAATTAGGATAATTACTACTAATTACAAAAATAAAGTTGAGCTCAATTTCTTTCAATGGATCCATAATGAAAACAATATAATATAACCCAATCGATGATCTTCCTGTAATCCAATCAACGTTACTTTCTGCTGTTGGTTCTTCTCCTCTCTTCCTGTATGGTAACCGCCAATTCGAGAGCTTGCTAAGTCCGTTCTCTCGACGGTTGTGCTAAGACTGCTGGTTTATCTCATCCCCACTCCTAGGAGCATAAGAGAAAATGCTTACCAGATGTGAGGGTTCCTGGTAATGATATTCTCAAATATCATGAATGTTACAATATATATATATATATATATATATATAATTAAGAGACGGCAGATAATCCTGACAGCATTAACGGATGTCAACACTCCTCCTTATATATAGGCTGAGCCTAAGGCTCTCATAGATCATGTACCTCGATGTAGCTCTCTGTGTTAAGTTGTTACTCTGTTATTCTCTTTGTTAGTACTTAGTTATCAGTGTATAAGACTCTCTCATGTGTAAGACAGTCTTACCTGTAACTTTGTCGTTCTTTCAAATAAAGCGCTTTTTAAAAAGGTCATAAGAGTTGAAAATTATTTAATTATATATATATATATACAGTTGTGTCAGACCTATTACTCAAATCACTAGTAATACGTTATATACTACAACCAGCAATAAAACCGAATATTTACATGTACGATGAGGTGTCAGTAAGAGTTAACTCAATAAATATTAAAGAAAAAAAAAGTAAAATTTACAATCTTTAAGATAGGCCCAGATGAGCAGAGAAAAAGGATACTAGCAATATTATAACCCTGATATATCCGGAAAAGCAGATGGCGAAAGGGCTAAAATATAGCTCTTGAAAGGAATTGAAGAATAAGGAAGAAGGGGTATGGGTAGGTTGAAAATATGGTTAATGAAAATACCTAACATTATTGAATCAAAAAGCACTTTCTGAATTTCATGTATATAAACTTACTTCCATAATGTTAAAAAGAGTTATGCAAACTTTTAAGTATACAAATGTATTATCATGTTAGGGGAGGTTATGTGAACTAGGGAAGAAATATCAACCTTATCTTTTTATTTCGATTTACTTATTACCACCAATTCAACTTAAATTCAAGGTCATCTAGATACTTTTATAATTTGTCTAAATAATTTATAATTTAAGCAAAGAAACGTTTCTCATAATGAGTTGTTTACCACTTTTTTTTAAATTTTCTGTTATATAACAAGTTCCTCCCTCGATTATATATATATATATACTTGATAATGAATACTTGATAATGTATTAAGCCCAAATTATAGTTATAAATTTTTATCTGAGCAGTAAATTGATCTGTCAAAATAATTTGGTGATTTTAGATCGGCACTCCTTGTCAGTTTTTATTTGTTGGCAATATAATTGGACCATGTTTTTAGTGGGTTTATATATAATCTGGTTAGACGTAAATGATTCTTTGAATGTAAATCTACTGTTTTATCTGTTATCGCAGTATTATTTTATTTATTAATCCAGTCATAATGTATTTTATATTTTATCATAGTAAATACTTTGTTTTTTTCTCTGCAAATATACTAGTATTTCCTTTATAACTTTGCTTTATGAAAAATCAATAAATTGTCGTTTTATTTTATTTCTATATTAATGCGATCTACGACTTAACTTCTTTAATGTGAAAAAGATGTCTATACAACCGATGTTTTCATACTGAATTTATGAAACAAATTGTAGTGTACACGAACAAAGTGTAATTTCGAAAGTGGTAGTACAATTTACTATGGTGATATATATGCCAATGCATTGTGTAATTTAAGAATGACTATTTCATGATTATGACAACGATGAAAATATAAAATAATAAAGTCATGCATTATAAAGTGTTGTGGAGCAATGGGTCTGCGAGTATTTTGCCATCTGGCTTTCTATCTAAGTTTGGTCACTAACTGTTTGTATGGATGATGTCTGTAAAGTACCAGTTTTGATACACGTATAAGCGTACGTATTTACAAATTAAAATGCGTATAAATAACTGAACGTTTTGTAGGAAGAATGTAGCAGCTATAGTTTTCTAACTTTTTGGGGAACAAAAAAACATGTTCAAAAATGGAATTTTAAAGGTAACATAACATTGATAAGCCAGCTTCGGGTGGCCCCTCAGCCTCGCGGTTGTCAGTTCTTCAATTGACGATGGAGGTGTTCTTAGCGTGTCGCCTTGAAGTTCCAAAACATATTTTAAGCTCAGTGTTCCTTGCTCTATTTTGTCTTTTTCATAACTTTTTCATTTGATTTAACATTCAAGTGCAAAGTTTGGGTATGGTAGATTGTCATTAATTATTCTTTTTCTCAGCGTTCTCGGCGTGTTCATTGTTTTTAAATCCTACGTAATAAGGCACCTAATAAACTTTAATTAACTTTATCTGGTCAGTTATTAATAACTTTTTTTTTCCAAATATTTCACTGACCGCTTATTTTATCATCCCTCCATCTACATGAAAAAGGTGTCAGTAACGACGACCTTTTTAGTATTACCTCATTCGTGTGGTATAAAGTATTTGAATTGTGATTCTGGGGTAAATTTGATTTAGTTAAATTTTCATGTACTTAATTATCGCTACTATTGAACACTCAACGTTTTTCTGTATTTGATTTTCTGTGACTCATTTTTCACGAAAATTGGTGAGAATAATTACTTAGTGCTTCCATTATGAGCAATAAACTATGTGTTTTTTTTCTCAGCCACTGTAGAAAATTTACTTTTATGGAATTCATGGAGGTTTTGATCCAGAAAAATAAACCCAGAACCAGGATAGAAGATAGGTCGGCCTCAAATCTTACGCATCTGAATTTATATATACCAACTGAAAAAAATATTAAAAGTTTGTCGGCGTTGTTGCGTAATTATGTTTTTATCTTGTTCGTTTCTGAGAAAACAAAGTAGTGATATTACTGGTTCAGAATTTCGCTACGCCCTTTTGGTTTTTCTTGTGTTATTTCGCATAGTATTTAATAAACTTTTCATTCACTAGATGAATATATGAGTGAATATTCTGTTCAGGTTCATTGCTCAGTGGTGGAAACTCAAGAGATTGAGTTGAGTGAGGGAGCGCTCTTCCCTGGGGGGTGGTCCCTCAGAATGACCAATGGCGGAAATTGAAAAAAATATCTCACCCCGTGTCATGTTTATCCCTGGAATTGAAGTTTATATACCACGGTCTGCTAATCCGCTATCTCTTTGCTCAGTCGATTCAGAGTATAAACACAGCAGCCATTCATCTTGTTGTTGTTTTTTTATAGGGTTAAGGGAAATACAGCTAGGAGAGCTTATAGAGGTATGTTTTCTTTTTATTTATATGGACAAATAGGATATACAATACAACATTGGAAAACCTAGGATATTCAATAGATGTTAAAACTACAAAATAGTTTGTAGTGGTGTCCCGAACGTCATGAGACTTGAGTGCTACGGACGGCATGCGAAACAAGTCAAAACTAATTACAGCAGAGCTTGATGAAAAATTTTCTCAAAATATGGTAACATCCAATTTTTTTTTTGAAAACCCATTGAGAAACAAGCTATGAACTACTGAATAGCTCATGTCTTTTGTTAACACTTGTGATGTGAATTATTACCAAATAATATCATTCTCTGATTCTTTGAGATACAAATTTATTTAATTTTGTAACAGAATATATTCAGAAAAAAGGATAACTTTTATTTATTAAAAAACAACTCAATACTTTTTTTTTTTTAATCTTTTTTCTACGAACGGATGAATTTCGAAATTTTATCGATTTAAACTTACATTTTTATTTTTATAATGTACAACGGTAAATATAACTTCCAGGATATGACAAAATAGTGAGTAAATAATAAAATAATCATATTTTTATAGTAATCAAAAACATATTTTACAGGCATTTATTTACTGTAATGATTTCCTCGTAGAATAACCCTATGTTTTATTATATCCCTTTATTTGTATATATTTATAATCTGCAAAAGACTATATATATACTCAAATTGCACCTTGCGAATCTTATGCATAGTGTAGCTTGTGTATGAAGCATTAATTTCAAAGAGTATTTGAATCACACAAACTTCTTTACCGTAGTTAATTCATTGAATGACTGAGAGCACTGATAACCTTTTTTGTTTCACTCCTTGACATATTTTTTTTGTCTAAAAACCCCTTCAATTTTTTTTTTTTTGATTTATAATATTTAGAATCTTAGAGAAGATAGTTGAGAGTGGATACCGATCCGTTGAAATAATTATATTGTTGAAAAATAAGCACCACTTATTCAGCAAGCTGTTGAGCCAATTCGGACTTTAAAATGAAAGGGTTATAAAGGAGATACCTAATTAGCTGTGAATCCTTCATTTGGCGAATTTAATGTTTGAGAACGTTCCATTTCCAAAGGACTCGAGTGGATTAAAAAATAAAAACAGTCCCAAACCTTAAAATTAAAATAATTTCGCCTCGGTTATATTTTATACTTTGGCAAGTCTACTCTTGCGAGATAATTGGGGACCAGTGGAGGGTGAATGTAAAATAGCCCGTCCCTAGTGTCTCTCCATTCCATATTTGAAAGAAGTTGGCCAACTCCTAATGGTCCAAGTTCTTAGCAGTTATAATTTTTAGTGAAGAAAGTCGAGTGAATAAATATACTTAATTACCCCTATTTGTAAATCAATGAACATTAAAAAATTGTATCAAGCATTGGGCATAACGATGAGCTTTAGGAGGACACTTGGCCTAAAACCGTAAAAATCTTGTATAAAATCATTTGGATTTTGGGAATTTTTTTTTTTTTTGAGGAAAAATGTTTCAAGAAATTTTTTTGTGATATCTGGTTCTTGTGATGTTTGTCGTCTAATTTTAGAGAGCTAAGCGTTAATATTTTTTCCCATGTTTACATAAATTCCCTCAACTAAGTAAGGTTTTTTTTCCTGACAAAATATATAAATCAGTCTAAATACGTTTTTTTTTTATGCCTTACGTTTGTGAATGATTTTTCAAATTAACAGCAGTACTTTTTGCTATAATATTGATTAACTATTTTAAAATTTTCTGGAAGGTTTCTTATTCGACATATAACAATAAATTAATATGAATTTACACTACCAGTCACAGGTGTGGTGATTTTTTTACTTTTATTGTTGCCAATTTCATTTTTCTTACTGTTTCGTAATTGAGATGCAATTATTGTATATGAATATAAACTTTTGTTTTTTGTTTCACTCGTAGGCCTGAGGATGCCTAAATAGGTGAATGTCGATTGCCCATGTAATATCAATAATAAAACATATTTTAGGCGAGATTTCAAGCGTTTTTTGAATAACTAATTACCACATTTAAATACCACAGATGTATTCATAAACTATGTTTAAAATTTGTTTAAAAACTGATATATCTTTACACCGATCACGTATGAAGCAACAATGACAATGCCTAAATTGAATATAATCTAAGTAACTTAGATCCAGATACTTGATCGTGCTTTAATTCACTGAATTCTGCACCAACGTTACTTTTGTAAAGAAATGAAATAACAAAAAAAAGTAATTTTGACTTTCACGGAAAATGCCTCGAGAACTTATAGTTTAAGGAAAAAAGTTTATCAAATTAAAGCTTTTAGAAAACTTTCTAGTTCTTTGGTTTTATTAGTTCTCCGATTTCAGTATTGAATATAATCTATTTTGCAGGCCAGCCAATAATATCATGACAAATATTTAATATAATATTCTAATATAATGAGTAAAATAGTTTGAGGAGGATTTCGGCTTAGATAGAAATCTCTTCGATTCCAGAAAAATTCTGCTAATTGATTCCGCAGACCAACACAACAGTTTCTAATACAAAATTATATCCATGCTTACTGCTTACTATGAACACATATAAAGTAGATCTTAATAATATTTCGGTTAACTCGGAAATTCAATAAGCGAGACATAAATGACAAAAACTCATTCATAAATTATATTATATTAAATTAAATTATATTTACTATTAAGCGGTGCTATGCATAATGCTTTCTGCTCGAAATACGACAACATACTGGGAATACCAAGGGGAGTCCCAAAACCGAAACCATACGTCCTAAATCCAATATGGACTTAGGTTTAATATGGATCGAACGTTTTGGACCAGCAAAGCAATTGAACACTAAGCGCATCCAATGCTCCAATCAAAAGTCGTGAGTGCGATGGTAAATACACGTTTCTACGTCACTAAATAAACTCTCCATACTGTCCTTAACACACCCACTTTGCTAGAGGATAATCACTTCATATTTTTATCATTCCATAAAATTTGTTTTGAATAACCTGATCACTCATTAAGATCCTGAAACACACTTCTCTACAAACCTTTTCGGAGATAGAATGTCCGGATAGTCTGAGGCTTTTCTGTTCTTTCTCGGTCTCCCTTGTAACAATCCCACAAGTCAAATGATGTGGTTACAGGAGCAGGATACCTCCTTTATTCTCCTTAGCAGAGATCGCGATCCCGCAGGTGAAGCAGTACTTCTCGTGCTACATGCCTATAATGTGGTAATCTATACTTTATAAATGTATAATCGAATATGATGAAGATCAATACACATTCTACATTCTTTTAGTAGCATTATCTACTCACTACGCATTTCCACTAAAGGACCAAATGCCTATAAGGGTCAATATGCATCAATGTTAATAGAGAAGTCCCCCTAGTATGGGTGCCTAACAATTATTTATAACGTCCACTCTTCACTGAACTACTCCGTAATTTGTTGTCTCCCAAACGCCACTTACACATAATTACAAATACAAAAGGAATTGTATAATACAAGACTTTAAGTCACAAGGACTTTTGTACTTTGTGTTAATGTTTACTTCTTCTACAGTTAAAGTCATACAATTTTTTTTGAAAGATCCCAGGATCCAGGTTATACTTTGGCTGATAAACTCGATAGTAAGATCCAAATTCCTAGCTATTTTGGGGTTCTTTTTTATGAGACAGTAACCTAATACTCGTTCCAAAACTGAGTAACTGCGTGTTACAGAAAAAAAAAATCGTTCGTCTTACGTCTTGCTGTAACATTCCGACAACCATCAGTTGCTATTTCATAAGTTTAAAATTTTTAGATAAATATACAAATGATACAATAATATATTGCGAGAAATAAAATAAACCCCCCCCCCCAAAAAAAGGAAAGAAACAAACGATAATTATTAAAGAAAATAATAAGTACAAAAAAAAAATTAGTAATACTTGAAAAATAAATAAAAAACATAAGAATATTACATTTCCTAGTAGTCACTAGGCTCAACAAATGCGTTATTACCTCTAAGGTAATCCTATAAAACCCTACTTCCAAATAGGTCATATTATATAATATTTCCATTTCTCTTAACTTTAGATTTTTGCCGTCCAATCGTCTATAATTAAATGGTAAAGGTTCATAGTCTGATTTGTATTTTTCCCACAAGGGAACCTGCGTAACCAGTAAGTTTCAAAATATGCAAATAGGCCCTAATTTCTTCGTGTCCAGTGAATATTTGGGGAACATCTGTGATTGTATCTTCTATTCTCGGGTCGTCCCGAGGGGGGTGCCTGGTTACCCTAGCCCTGGTGACAAGTGAGGGTTGATTGAGTTTATACCCTGGACAATCGTTTCATGACGGCTTTACTATCTGACTCCATTTTTTGATAGGTATGTGCCCCGACAATGCACTATGTTCAGGAAAAGAGGTAATAGGTAGGTAGGTAGGTAGTCGGTGTGGTATTGGAATGACCACGAATTCACACTCGGTATCTGAGGGTAGGTGAAATCCATCTGTATCCCAAAGGCGAGTGTGAACCGGAGAGGGGCAGACTGAATTGTCACGGAAGACACTGCTTGGTAAGTTTCCAGGGCCGCGACAACCGTTTTCCACTAGGGAGAGGTCTCTCCCAAGGAGGTGCTAGATTCAGCGAGACAAAGGCAGAGATTCCCACTAGGAAAGTGTGGGGTCTAACGACGCCGGACTAAAACATTGCGAGGTTAGGAGAGAAGAGATGCAGAGGTTTTTCATAAAGAAGCAGTCAGGTTTCAGAGTTCAAGCGTGGTAGCCACGAGCCGTTAGTTGCCAGGAGAATGATTTACAGGGCCCAGACCACTGGCTTAAATACCCAGCTAGCCTTGCCCTTAGCCAATCATCATTAGGACTGTTGTGACCAATGATGTGGCTTTCCTTTGTTCTCTGGCAGAGGCTGGAAGGGTTTGCCGAGGGTCTGGGCCTCATACCTGACCACAGCTGGTGTCCCAGCTCATATAACTATTTGCCACCTCACATTTTTTATTGCTTAACACATTTACAATGATTTATATTTTGTTCATGTTATTTACAATAACATTTATGTAAAAATGACAGGCGTTGGTCAGAAAAGCTAAGCAGGAATCTTTCTAATAATCGTAAAAAAAAAAGTGCTCCCTCTGAGTTAATCAACTTTCCTGAATCACGTACGTAATAAATAACAAAATCACGTAATAAATTCGGAAAACGTACAATCACCAGTCGCTTATTCTATTGATACTGCATCAAGTTTGGCCGGATCGAATTTGAATTCTAGATTAGGTACGAGCAGAACTGAGCTCATTAGTGTACCGCATCACCACTTCAGTCAAATTAATTATGTTATGGCAAACAAATTAGCAATTAACTGACACCAGATTTAACAGCCACTGATTGGTAGTCGTCCGCTGACTATGGCTCCGTGGATTAATAATTGTTACTTTAGGCCAAAAAATGTCGTTTTATTTATAATCATCACCCCTAGAAAGATCACCCATGTCTTTAGGGTGAAATTCAAACTCGGGGTCTCCTGATATCCAATCAGCTGCTCTTCCATCTGAGCTGTATATTTCAATTCAATTAAATAAATCTATTTAGCTGTTCTGTTGTCCAGCCTCGGAAAAATCTTCAGAATGGAATAGGCAGATGAAACTGCAATGTAGTCGAAAAATGTCCCACGTTCAAATTTCCTTTTATAATCTTATTTTTATTTTTTAATAGTACAGTAAAGAATTAAGTTTTTTTTCTTGATTGACTTAAGGGAAGTTGATTTATAATCCGTGCTACACCCTTTTAGAGGGTTTTGTTATAACCAGAAACCATAGTGCCTGCTTGTTCAGGTCATTGGTGAGTCCAAAGTCCTGGGATAGGTGAAGTTTTACAAGGTTTATTTTCAGACAAGACGATATAAAAAACAGTGCCTACCCCAAGAACATGATTAAGTGTCATTGATTATTTAAAATTAAATATGTTTTTTTAAGTATTTAGTGTGATATCAACTTAAATATATTCTCCTCAATCAATGTGTAACACGTATGCTTGAGCTTTAGTGGACTAACTAATAACCTTAAAAACAACTACGCCGCAACCGTGGAATGAGGTGGAATGTGGTTAGAATACTAACCATCAGGTATCCATCCGTCAGGCATGCGTGTATTAAACACTACCTAACAAGAACGAACTCATCAAACGGTTTGTTCTTTAATGATGTGTACCACATTCCCACATCGATTTTTTATTGAGGGTGGCATTTTGTCAGCTGTGAACTGCTCAGGTTCCGTTCTCAATTCTCCAGATTTAATTTTAGTAGGATTTTAAATTCATTCGTAGGAAATTTTAAGCAATATTTTTTTACATGTATGCTAATACACAAAGAAAGAAAAACTAATACATTGGAATTGATGGAATAAAATGGAATTGAAAAAAAAATCATGATATTCCGTGACAATGTCCTCTATGATAAAGAAGAATAATAGCACGAAAATATAACGGATATAATAATAATAATGAATAAATCGTTCCGAGGCTAACGAGCATCTGTTTCCAATGTAAGGATATGCTGGAGCAGGAGAGTTTTATAGGTTTGAAAGTAGGAAGCATAGTGGATATTAGAAGCTGGAGAATTCCAGAGGGTAGTGCAGCAAGCAAGGAAGGAACGATCATACACTACATTTTTGTGTATAAACAGAGACGGGACTTGTGACCCAAGAATAGACTGAGGATTTGAAATGTACAATATTGTATATAAAGGGAGTTGATGGGAATTGATCGTTTGAAAAAGGAGTGGTCCGAAGAAATATTGTGCGCGAAAGGAAAGAGGATACAAGGAGTTGACGGTAGCAGATGGCGAGAGCGATGGGATAGTTTAAGGGTACTTATTGACCGAGGGAAATGTGGGGAATATCTTGGTTCCTGGAGAGGGTTCGGTCGATATTATTTTTGCATAATGTAACACACAGAATTATGTCATGAGAGGTAAAAATTATTTCAATTCGTGGAAGTAACACCCCAAAATAGAGGTGCCTTTTGTATTCTAATTTGTAGTCATATAATTTTCTTGGGATGGCAGTTGTCTTTAATTTATTATTTTTTTGTAATAATGTTAGTCAACGTTTTAGGAATTGTCTGGACTTTTAATGACATAATTATTGAATTAACTATATTATAATCACTCAATTGGCAAGTTTTTTTAGGGGCGTTATCAATCACCTAATAATGTTCAGTTTTGGATATTTTATTAATTGAGTGGATTAAATTCCTGAAATAGGGAAACTATAACTTATTTAATGTGATCATTTTAGTAATTGAAAGACTATAAGCTCAAGTTGTGAACTATTGAGAGAGAGGATTTTTTTTACTCAATTTTATGTTTCATATATTTTATAACATATGCGTCAGAGCACCTCTAAGCCAGAAAAAACTCAACACAAATTTACAATGAATACGTAAAACTAAAATATCCACTTGTTTATTTGCAGGAAAACCGAAAAAAGTACCTACAATTACGAAACTAATTTCTAGTGGCCCTTTATTTATCTTTTTCATAGTTGAAATGTTATGCACTAGACCTTTTACTAAATTATTACTACTCTAACTTTCAAGAGTCAAATTTTACTGCTATTTTTTACTCGATTATAAATAAAATTAATGTCAGGTGTATCATGCATTCAGGAGATGGTAGTTCACCTAGGTGAATTTGCTCTTATTATTAGAAATTTAGTCTGTATTATCTGCGATTTAAGCAAGTTACTCATTAGTTTTATTATTTTTTCTCAATATTTATTGTTAGTTTTGATCGGTAGAACTAATTTGCATTGATTGTGGACATTTCGAGCCTTCGAGTGATTGTTCCGCATCACCATGAAGATGTAACCATTGCCACATCGGAATCGCAACCCCGCAGACATCAATTTAATTTATTCCTCAACAGTATATGGAATTTAATTACATTGAAGATACTGTTGTTATTCTTAAAGTGTGTCGTTGTGCAGCCAGCCAATAATTTATACACATCTGTGCTTGGCAAGAGAAACCACACTCAACCATCCTTAAATCAGGAGTCGATTGGGTTTATCAACAACTACACCTCATGAGAAGATGAGAGCGACCTTCGTTAATTCGTGGAGTTGAGGGACTGTCCGGGTAAACTGTAGACTGTCAACTCGCAAACATTAAGTTTTTCTAGACCTAATTATTTATTTACTTTTGGAAGCGGCCATATTTAACTTTTATCAATTAAGAGTTCTAGGGGGCTAATTAAGTCCAAAACATGAGAAAATATACTTAACAGTTCCGGGCACGGGCTCGAGTGAATCATGCACGCTATGAACTACCTCACGAAGACGCCATATTGTTCAGATATTAATCCATACCTCATAATTTGAATAATTTATCTAATGATACTTCCGGCATTAGTCTGTAGGCCTTAATATTTTCTAAGAATTTTTTTGTCATTATGACAACCATGACAAAATATCACAATTTATTATTTATAAATAACACGTATATTGAAAAAAAAAAATCATATTTTTCTATGTTACACTATTCCTTGAAACGGAAAGGAAAACGCCCGATATTTTAACTTGGAACGATCGAATACAAATAACAATTCAAGAACTAAATAAATACTACAAGCTACTTCTGCAAACTACTTATACACTCAAAATCAATACTTATCAAAAAGTCCAAGCCAAAATTTCCAATTTTTTCACTCTAAAATACTTTGAGTACATTTGAGTATATTTTTCATTTTCCTCGATTTAATTTAATTGAAACCATCTATTGGAAAATTACACGAACTAATTTCTGGAAATGTGAACTCAATTATTTCTCTATTCTCTTCCAGCATTCCCCATTGCCACCTGAAAAGAAGATTATAGTCATTTCTTAGAAACATTTGTTTGTTTCGAAACGCACCCGATAGAATCACGTAGTTCAATCTGTGTTGTGTTGAAATTTCGTTAAAAAAATACATCAGTCATTTTTTCTGAACCTCAAGCCCATTTGGGTAGAAAAGTGGTCATTATAAATAAAATTAAAATCTACTAAACATTAATAAACTTTTGGAACTCGTTTCTTCTTCAATCGATAATTTAAAAAAAAAAATGTTTATAACTAACGCTCCTTTGGTTTTTAGAGCGCTCATGTCGTAGAAAACGAACATAATGTGTGCAATCGTATTGCAATTTATCAATATAGAGCCCGTCACATGCAATTTCATATTTAATAAATTACATTTTATTAAAACTTACGTGTTAGAACGATGTGTACTGATGTGTACTTGGTAATGAAGTGATCTTACCTGCAACAAGAAATAACAAATAATAAGTTAGTTATTCAGTTACGTACTTTTGTCTTGTTGATGATAGTTTTAAACGTAATAAAACATATTAAAATCTATACCTTACACATAATTACCTTTACACACCACATCGCACTTAACATTGACACCTTGATCAATCATACAACAATAATTATATAATATATAATTTTATTAAATAATTTGTATTAATAAAAAATAATCATTAAATTATATTAAAACTTCTCTATTATGATAATTGTAATGCTTATTGGGCAATAAGTAATTGTGATAAATGTTCTCATTCATACCATGTTTACAATTCTTCACTCACTCGCTCATTCATACATTATTTACAAACAGCCCAGAGACCTCCAAAATCCACTTGGTTGTTACCTCCCTCGCATGCAAAAGAGGAGTCTTGAGAAGTCACACACGCTCCTCCGTCAGTCGCGTCACCGGATACGATTCAGAGGAGGCTGACCAAGAGCGCGAGAGCCAAAGACGCTCAGGGAGAAACTGGCCATTGCCCGGACTACCACTGACACGTATTTATAGCAGGTCAAGAGGCCACTGCCACTTTATAATATTGCATAATATTATTAAAATTAATAAATGTTATGTTAGCAGTGTAAAATTTAAATTTAAATTGTTTATACATATCATTTCTTTATGTTATCACAATATTTTTTTGTATTTTAAAGACAGTTGTTAGAACCAAATTGAATGTGTGGTGTATTCCTCTGCTAGCTTAAAAAGTCTTAAAACTCTAGACATAATTTAAATGCTAGTATGAGACTAGCTTTGACGAGTAAATCTTCCATAGGTTTTAATGCTGGAGGTGGATATGATGAAACTTGTTAATTCTCTGGTACTACAAAAAATAACTAATGATCTATTCCACTCCAAAGGTATTTTCAAAATCTTTCGATAACTAGTATTAAACCTTCGTGCTTTCCACATACAAGAAAAGTTTCCTTAAGAGAAGCTCCACTATTTCCTACTCAAATAGGAGAGGAAAACTCGAAGAGACGATCAGAAATACTGTCTGTGAAAATTACCTTAGCTATCAATCTATTTCTAGAAGAAGGTACTAGCTAAATTGTTGGTGCCAAGGGTTTTTTGGTGAACACTGCTTCCAAAATAGTAATACGCCCAAATAATTCATGATGATGTAGCTTTTGTAGGGTAATGTTCATTTTATGAAGTTCAATTTTATTGATTTTTCAGTTGAAACTAACAAGAACTTAGGCTGAATAAGGACTGAGGAAAAGTTCTATTATTGACTTTGAATTTTTATTAATATAACTCAGTATGGTATAAATCAAATCACCATTACTTATTTCCTGATAAAGTAGATTGCACTTCTATCGCACTAAAGGTTGTTAAGATGATAATTCATTCAGTTCCAACAGCCACTTGGTACTGATAATCAAGTCTGATTTGGTAACCTACTCGATAATGAAAACGGTTTTTTTAACTACTAGGCCATTTTCTAATAATAAAACCAAGGTATAACAATAATATTTTATAGTAAGGGGGGATACCTAACCCAGAAAATATGGTAGACGGGTGGTAGGTAGGGACAAGGTAAAGATCGAAAACCAACTCGGGTTTCATGTTTTTTAATAAAAATATTAAAAGGAGTAGGAACAAATTACAGGTTTTCTTTTATCGAATCAAATAAAATAAATGAAAAAACCCTGAAGAGGCCTGATCAATTATTCAATTATCACCACGCAGCAGAACAATTAAGTAATTTAAAACAAATTGAAGAAAGTTAATGGGCAGGTCAGCTGTAAACGCAATCAACAGCTTTAATTAAGGAATAATTAATGTAAATTTAGAACATACTTTCATTACAATATAATAGGGAATTGGAATTTGTACTAATACGTGAATTAATTGCAGGGAGATAAACCAATCTATCGCTGAATCGGAGAAAAAATATCGTTTGGCTAAGAACTTTCCATATTCCCTTTCTGTTAAAAGCCATTAATCGCTCAGGAGCTCAGACTCAGTGAACTTCCTTAGAAAGGGAATTTTTTGTTCTCCCTGCATTATAGGCAATACCAGCAAGTATAGCCTCAAAATATACATCTACAAATTCAGAAAGCATAAAATGTGTGGATAAAATTAACCTTTTCTTATTTATTTATTTTTTTTTACTTATCCCTTTTATATTTTATTTAGCATTATTATCTTTTTTATTTTTGTCTTCTTTTTATCACGTAGGCTTTTCCTGCTTTTAAATCAATCTCTTTATACATTACTAGTGTACAAAACAATGCAATGTATAGATGTGTGTGGTCTCAGTGACCGAAGCATGTTTTATTTCCATTGTGCTTTTGAGAAAAATTGCTAATTATGTAAATAATAAAATGATTGAGGTATATTGTTCAATCAAATTGTAGCAAGTACGCAAGCCTCTATCCCAAATGCTTCTCTTTCCCTCCAGGATGGTTCCACGGTTCCTTCAGTTTAGTTTCAACTTTATAGCCCGATCACGATCGGTAAAGTCTGTGTCAATTTTGTTATAGTGGAAATGTTTGTTAAACAGTAGTACACAGTTGGACACAGTGACTGTTCCAAAAACATATTCACCTACTACACTCCGTAGTCAGTAATGTTTGATGAGAGGTTATTAGCGAGACCAGCCTTGCACTATCTGGGCTGCGGTACTATTCTTAATCACTGGTCTCAACTCCATAAAAAAAACAGAAAAATAAAATTGTGCAGTCAAAGCGGATGGTGAGTGGATATTGAAAATTTAGGCATACACGTAAGCCATTTCACTACGAAGAGGCTAAAGTTGAGTAAAAATTGATGAATTTGATCAGTTCTTAGCACTATAGTAAACAAAAATAGTTTGTATGCCCTCAGAGATTTTATGGCTTCTCAACAACCTATTTATATAGCTGAACTACCTTTCCGGTACATTTTTGGCCACTACTTCAAATTGAATCTAGATTTATCAATACAAAAATCTTTGTCGCAACACATCACGAACAGGTAGTAGAGTCCGGTATTTCAGCCTTTTATCGCAGCTCACATAGTACAAGGCACGCGGCTGGTGTCACTACTACCCTCTTATCAAACATCTAATTTTAGAGTATAGTGGGAGTAGATGTTTTTGCCCGTCTTGTTACCTTTTAAACTTTATTTTCGCTTTAACAGCCGAATTACGGGCTTCTTGTGAATAGTTCGGCCACGGCAACTAGAAAATTTATCATCAATCGGTTTTATTCAACAAATTCTCTTTTAAACACAATGAAACCAGAACAACCCCATCTGCCAATAAAAATGATTGAATTCGGCTCTCCACAGTTAAAAGTCCTCATGCTTACACACGGCTTAGCTACGGGAAAAGTTGAATTTAAATTTATCTACATTGTCCACGTATTACATCCGCATATAACATTTCAATTTTTGACGGCGAAAGGTCCCAACAATGCTTTTAGAAAGGTAAAATGGTATAGCAGGTATAGAATAAAATTACTTCAGAACTTGCTATTAAAATATGTCTATTAACATTTTACTTGTGCAAAAAACACATTTAAGAAACATTAAAGGATACACTTCAGTAATGTTCAAACCATAAACATTATTTTTGCCTTAAACCCTGGCCACTCAAGAGAAAATGTCCTTGATTGGACCTTTTTAATATATAGATTTTCGAACCATTAAAAACAATATAACAGTTCTTAAAACTAAAAACACAACTAAATTCCATAAGCACACAACAAATGAAAAAAATAAATAATATGGAAAAAATAAATGTATTACGCGCTTCGATAAAATAGTACTAAAATTGCAATTGAATGGCGATACCTACTAAAATCAACATAATGTAAAACTCCTAAATACAAATGAATAACATCAGACCGCAATAAACACCATAAATTCCAACTATTGCCAAACATGTCATTCGTTTTAGATAACCATAACATAAATTAGCTCTTTATATTTTCTAGTTGAATTCATGTAATTAAACATCCTTCATAACAGTTAATGAACAACGTACAATTACATGCGCCCGAATAAATTCATTATAAAGCGACATATCCAGATATATAAATAAACTAGATGTTGTCCTCCTGTATTGTATATTCTATAAATGTTATATCTTCTTTAATATGACACCGGAATTTTATTAATTGTTTGTTTTTATTGAAATTACTTTGGAATCTAAATATTAAAACGATAAACTCTAGATTTGAATTGCTTTAATGTCGCCATAAAATATTAACTAAGCTAAACATTCAAACTAATCATTTTCAGAGAATCCTAATTTTTGTCACAAAACCCTCGGGGGACAATATTTCATAAGGCTGTAACCGTTGGTTGTTATCGTCAGTTTTGTCCCAAGAGATTTGAAGTTTCGAGCACGGACAGCAGAAATAATAGAAAAAACTTTGTGACCGACTAAAGTACTTTGCTGAACAGTACAAACTTAACGAATAGCTACTTTAATAAATCAAGGTGTACAGTTAGCGTCTAAGGAGCCAGTGGCAAAACAGATTCGTTTATTACATTTAACTATTTAAATTATTGAGCATGTCGTTGACTGAACTCTAAACGCTTAATGTTTATTATGGTTTAATAAAATCATGGGGGAATTAAGAATCCATGACATATTATTATTTCATGATTGTTTGCGCCTCTACCGTCTTTACTTGGATTCTATGAGAGTATTAAGATTATTTTTAAAATGGCCAAGCAGTTTCCGCTACTTTTTCACTGTTTCTACAGGAGTATTGAAATAAGTATAAGGTCCTCTATTTTTTTCATTTTTGACATTTTAGTGTTGAATCCTTAGAAGTCACTTCATCTCAAATCTTGGCTTAATGGGATTCCCGTTTTTGTTCCCGATAACCTTTGGACGAATTCCGCTATTTTTGGTTTTGAATAGTCATTGTTTGAGGTATGAAAGTAGTAATCCCATGGTCTTTATTAAAACTCCCTCTCATTTATTATTGTTTTGCGTCCCTTATAGCATGAATGGTGCCTAAATAATAATAAAACCTTCTCTACTTAAAACTTGTCTCTAATTACTGTTGTAGTTTGTTAATAATTACTGAAATGCTAAGGTAATGTTTTAGAACTACAGATATTTGGCCAAGCCTGAAGGCAGAGGCTCTGATTTCGTTCATCTAAAAGCTAATGGGTCAGTTTTTGTATGATATGACGTTAAAGTGACCCAAATTATTTGAAATGAAAATGTATATTTACACAGTAAGAACATTTTTTATTTTTAAAAGGATTCAAAATCTCAATAAATTTGCATTCAGTTGCCAATTTGCTAACTTATTTATGCTAACTCGCTAACTTACCAACCAATTTAATAATGGAAGAATGGAACAATCATTTACTAATTATAATATTAATAATGATAGATCGCTACCAAGTTTATTATTTATTGTTTTATGTATTAACAAAAAATATATTTATATTTTGTTTAACATGTTATGTGTTTGATTTTGAGTCCTGTTGATGCTTGATTAGTCGAAACTTTGACTGGTATTGTAAAAATAAATGAATGATATGTTCATACCCATGTACAATTTTCATTCACACACTACATACATACACATTCTGCCCAGGAGATTTCCTACTCGACTTATAAGGCAATTCTTCCAGCAAGCTGGTAGCAGCGGATCCCTCACCCCACCTCTCTTCTGACCTTTTTGCTATAAGGCGAAGGGCAGAGAGAGAGGAAGAGAGCCACAGATGTTCAATACAAGAGTGGGGATGATAGTCAGTGCTAGGACGTTTTGAAATATACACAGTAAAATAAACTAAATATAAACTAATGCTTTAGAACTATAGAACAATTAAATCACTTAACTAATATAAAAAGTAATGGTGAATGGTAGGACTGATGCTATATGATCGACCATTCCAAATCAAAGCGGAAAAGATTGTAAAGAAACTCTTTAACAACCATATTGAGCAAATCATAATGAAATTATGTTAATAAATCTTCTGAAGGATTATAGTAGGAGGTGTGAAAGCCACATTGAATAGACTTACAAAAGGCCAAGGGTAGGCATTATTGCTGATCGAAGAAAGTATATTGTACGATACCGTGCAGAATACGACGTCAAAGGTGCATTGAATACGAACCCCCGGAGCCATTGAAGTGGAGATAAGAAAGGGGCCACGGTGTGGCTACCCTTGGGTAGGATGCAGTTGGAAATAGTAGTGCTTATCGATATTCCTCTACACTCGGTACCTTGGTCATGCTTTTAAATGAAATTAACTCATCCTAATATTCAGCTATTTGGAGAATTGTTTCATCGCAGTCATGTCACAAAACACTGAATGTTTCATTAAAAATTCGACTGGTGTTGCAATAAACACAAAGTAGTACACAGTTGAAGCACCTGAAATGGATGACAAAGGTTAACAGGGATATGTATTTAACAGCTCCTATAGCAACACTTTTATATCCAGCACATCAAACTAAAAATACAGCTGGAATTACCAAATGTAGGTTACGATTCATTTGGATAATTCCATTTATTTGTTTGTTTGGTCCCAATCCACTTCTTTTTTTTAATCCGGGGCTGGAAAGCTCACAGGCAACATTTATATATTGTAAATGGCCATTGGTTTTAAAATAGATTTTCATAAGTATATTTGTATAAATCTAAAAATGGCAACATTATTTTTGATCAATATGATCTTTATTCTTGTTAATATGTGATGTTTTGCTCTTTGTGTTTGATAAAATTAGCAATATTGAAAATAAATAAATTTTGATGCCATTCCGATGTAAGAGATGCTTTGTTTTATTAGTATAAGTATTTTTCTAAAATCCATTTAAAAATGACAATACGTGTCCTGAACCGATATTTTACAAATTTTAAATAATTTTTAACTTTTTGTGAATTCAGGCCATTTCATAATAGGATTTAGAAGTGCCTAAATTGCTCTTACATGAATGAATACTTCATACAACACTATTTGTAAAAAGCCAAAATGCCTTTAGATATATAAAAGTTAATCTTCTTTTTAAATAAAAAAAACATTTCTTATATCCACTCAAGGAATATTCAAATTTTGGAAATGTTTTTTATCGCAATATTTTAATAATAATTTCTATATTGCTTGTTCATTTACCAATTTGGTCTCCAATAGGCGTCTGAAATTCATACTCTGGTACGGAGTATGATTATTAAATATCATTCATAGTCTTGAAGATGCCTTGCCGAACCAGGCATTTCGTCTGATGTAAAAATAAAAGTAAATGATTAAAGAGACTATACTCTAAACTTTTTTTTTAACAAAAAATACGTTTTTTTCGCATAGTGTAATTTTAAATGTGTCTCTTTTTTGAGTACTAGAACACTTCAGAATGTTATGGTACATCTATTTGAAGAAAATATTTTGACAAAGGATTGATAAAATTCATTGTTTTCTTTTTAAATGCCCATTCAATTTGATGCCAAACGTTTTGATCATCTGATTTTTTTTTAATGCGCCACCTTCGTTTTTCTCTCTGGTCTGTAGCAATAATTTAAATATGTCAAACATGAAATATGAAACATTTTTTAGGTATAATATAAGCGTACGTTTGTATTAATTCTCCCCTTCATAACCGTTTGATCGCTGAATACATCACAATGTTTTCATGTCGGCTTTTGGTAGCGCGTTCTGTTTACAATGATATTTTGGGCAGTGAAAGATCCAGTTTGAGCGTAAATAGGGGGTTGGCCCGCTGCCAGTTTAGTATTTCTATTCTTTGAGTCTGTTCCAGCTATTTTAATTTTTGGACTAGTTGGATTCATATCAGCTTTATTTTTGTTTAGCCAGCAGCCGACCCGGAAATCTGTTAAATATTTTGTTGCACAGTTCTGTATAATAATCTTTTAAATTTATTTTCCAAAAATCTGCTAGTTCACTGTTACAGCCAGTAAAGTTCCGCTCTAACTCGACTTAAACTTATTGGGTTTCAAGCAAAAATTTAAAAGCTAGAACAAGACTTTTTATTAGTAAGATGACATTCGTCCTAACGAACAATTTTATTTAGTGACTAATTATTAAATCCAGGTTTCAACTATCATATTGATTAACTAATTATGTTTTTTACCATTCATCAATAATGAAATTTTAATATGTAACTTTTACGTAAGACTAACTAATTTGTAATTATTTATTATTGTATTCTAACTATACCATGACTATTAGACGTTGTGTAACTGATATATAAGTACTGAATATTATTTAACATGTTGACAATGTATTAAATATTAACGTTTGGTTATTATTATAATGTATGATTTCCGGGAAGTTTCGCTCAACATAAACTAATTGGTTTTCCAGTAAAAATTCATAGGAGTTATAGAACATAATTCTGAGTAAGATGACTTTCGTCCAAAACATCAGTTTCATTAAGTGACTTTAATTAATAGATCCATGTGATTTGTCTTAGTGGTAAAGTGGTAGATAGGCTACTTCGAGACAAAGTCTTCTGTGGAAATCAATCATCTACAACTCTGTTTAGCTGACCTTTATCTATTATATGATCTTTGTCACAAAAATGACTCAGATGTTCACACCACGGTATCTGAATATATGTTGACTAGATTTTTAATTAATGATGCACACCTCCTTCTTTCTCTGTCAAAAGTATGTACTCTATAAAAAATACATACGTTGCTCTAATAATGAGCGTTTACGGTAGCAAAGGACCATGGTACATATAATATAACTATACTTGACGGAGCTTGTTAATAGAATTTTTTTTTTCGTTTGGAGACAATCATTTAAAACTACAACCAGTTAGTAATGATATGTTTAAATATATTTTTTTGTTAAAATGAATGGTTTTGAACTCACGATGAGTCCACATCTGTAAATTTAGCTTTATTTCCCACCTCCTATTTTCGATGTATATTTTGTAAACTATAGCTGCCGTTGTGCAATGGTATACATAAGCCATAAGAATAAATAAATAAAT
Organism: Acanthosoma haemorrhoidale; assembly: GCA_930367205.1. Lineage (NCBI taxonomy): Eukaryota > Metazoa > Arthropoda > Insecta > Hemiptera > Acanthosomatidae > Acanthosoma > Acanthosoma haemorrhoidale. Next base: position 78,209,297 of record OV884015.1, on the reverse strand, counting down.
ATTTTTAGAAACATAAAATTAACCTCATTATCAATAACAAACGTTGACGCCACCATTAAAAAAAAATTATCTAAAATAGAAAAATTTTGAATTTGCAGATCCATGGATTAACCAGTTTTATAGTGTTCTAAAATTAATTGAAAACGTTTATTTTATTGTTTTTACTAACCTGACACTTGAGTTTTTAATTCATGATTACATTTTTTTCTCTCACTCTTTTTTTGGAATCTCACTGCCACCTCATTGACTCTGATAAGGGGTACAGTGTATGCAAAGCCAACAACTTTGGAATGTAAGACCGGCCATATATTGTTAAGCTTAGGGGCAGTTAAAGCATTGGACCAACCCTAGACTGAACAATCTCAATATTTTTTTTTCAAGAAAATGTTATGAAAATGTTGTTCATTTACATTCTGTATTAAGGAATTAATTAGTACTAGAAAAATATAGGTATTTTTTTTTTTTTTTTTTTTTTTTCTTCATAGCCCCTTTAAATTTACAGATAATTATATATAATTATAGATCCTCAGGCGAATCTATTTACAAATTATTTTGTATTTCCTGTAGCATCACTACATTATATACAGGTTTTGTTATTTTATAGAAATTATATAATGTATAAACAAGTATAATGACATAAATTATACGTGACTTGACGAAACTGACTAATAAGGTGATGGGGCTCACCTTTTTGATCAACCTTAAAACTAACTTACATACTAATTCTTATCATAATTTTTCCCCGACAGTCTGTTGCCATCGATGCGGGAGGGGTGGCGGGGTCATAGTGTTAAACACTGGATTTGTCAGGGGCTGCAACGAGTCAAAAAACTTAATGTGTCTCCGGCGGATGAACTCACCCACCGACGGCACACCAAGCAACGGGTGCAGGTCAGCGTTCTTCGCTAGCACATTTAAAAAAATAGGTTTGAAGATAATCATTTTTCATTAACCTTCACTTACTTCTAGACTAGTTGGGAAGGACTTTAGCCGTTTAATATCAACGAACCAATGGTAACCATTTGTATTAATCCTTCTACTTATCAAGTAAATATAACCGAAATAGCTGCATGCATTACAGAGTTTGTTTGTAAGGACATCAGAAACTTTGCATGTTCAGAACGAAATTGTACTAAAAACAATTTATTAAATGAGAATTTATTTGACTCAGAAGGAATTTAGTTAAAAAAAATGTTTTAAACAATTATTATATTTTTAGTAATAAAAAAGTAAGATTTATAAAGAAGTAAGCAATATAAAAGGGATTGATCACTTTTTTTTTTTTTTTTCCTTAGCTCTCTTTTTTTAAGATTATAAATAAGGGAAAAATAAAGGGAATTTATTTGGGGACAGAGGATCCTTTTACTAGGAGTACCTGTTTGAAGGTTGAGTGAGGGAATTAAGGAGTGTGGGAAGCCTCGATAGAGGAGAAAATGTTGCGGTGTAGTGGTGAGAGTCCACTGAATGCTGAGATCACAATAAGTGGACAGGTTGGAATTTTATCGACGGTTAAAACATCAGTCATGTCGAGGACGAGTCTTGGGGGATACAGACCGTGACCAGTGGGAAAGAGGCTATGGAAAGTACGATATTCTACAAAAAAATAAATAAATGTATAATGAAAAATAAGTACAGATATAATAGGCGTTATAAGAAGAAATTAAAAACGTTTTGGCGAAACAAAAGGACTAGAAACCAATAGCAGGTTGGGGTGGAGGCTGACGTGATAGATGGAGGGTGGGTGCATAAAGTAAGGTGCAACAGAGGATATGAGGAAGGTAAAAATAAATATAACTATTGTTACAAAAAAATTAAATCAAAACTACTGCCTGCGAGTAGAGGTGAGAGTCATCTCCTCGCCGTTGTAGACCCGCGTGTCGTTATCTCATTGAAGGTGCCAAGTGAAGAAGTCCCTCTTCGCATCACGAAGACGGATCAACTTATACTGGACAAACTGGGGCACAAACCTGGCTATTATCATCGGCAGACGAGGGGCGACCCCTGCAGTTATCCTCTCGACCGTGTCTAGGGTCTTCGTGCCAGGCCATCTTTATGCCAAGACTAGCCCTCAGGATGCCAGTTATTACCACTGCAGATGTCTCTCCAAGCTCTTTCAAGACCCCTTCGTTCTCCAGGTTCTCATCACTGTGGGTAAGCATGGTAATTAGTCCTCCATCTAAAGGACAACGTACTGGCAATTCTGTCTGAGCAAACCTGACCGGCCACTCAGAGCTGAGTCCAGTCTACTAGGCCGCTCCGCGATCCACGTGCAGTTCAACAGGTTTATCACCGACCGTAGTATACAGCACAATACTATTTGTTATGGCTGTTATGCTCTAATAGTGCAAATTGTAGGAGGGTATAGCTTGTAATAATTACTTACATAAGTCAAGATATTATATTTACAAGAATATATCCCTTTGTTATTTTGTTAACATATAGTTTTAATGTATCTTTTTGATGTATCCTATTTTGTTCATTTGAGGGCTTACTGAGTTAAAAAAAAAAAAAAATGATACGCATCTATAGATGCCATTTGTTATTTTTGTGCACCACGCTCCTCCGTCAGCCGCGTCGCCGAATACGAGTTAGTGGAGGCTAAAGAAGAGCGCGAGAGCCACATACGCTCAGGACATGATTGGAGAAACTGGCCATTGCCAGGACTCCTACTGTCACGCATTTATAGCAGGTCACGAAGCCACTGCCGTTTCAGTCTCCGAGGAGGATTATAAGGACGAGTGGTGCAGTGAAATGACTGTGCTAGGGAATTAGGGTGGTTGGATAGGTTACTATGGAATTTTATGAACTTGGAAGGGACGTGTTAATATGTAATAACAAAGGATAGATTGTAACAGCCCCTAGTTATTTATATTAAATTTAATTTAATTTTCCCAGAGGTCGGCCTGGGAGGCATCGTCACCCCACCGTCACCTAAAAATTCACAATCAAAATCCTTTACCTCAGTATCTCAAAGACCTAATCAAATCCAAACGCCACTCAAGAACAGTGTGGCAAAGATCCCGACATCCTGCTGATCGTCGCTCATACAATCAGTACTGCAGGCTGGTAAAGCGGCAATTGGCATCCTTCCGTTCCGATTCTTTCAATTGCTATCTCTCCTCCCTGTCTACCAGGGACAACTCCTTATGGAATCTAACTAAGAAAATCCTAGAATACCATCCTCTTTCACACCCACTCCGTCGTGATGATGGGTCCTGGGCGGCTTCGGATGGCGAGAGGGCGGAGGAATTTGCACTGCATCTTTCCCATACTTTCACTCCTCATCTTACTCCTCAAAACAATAATCACCGTCCAACTGTTGAAGATTTCCTCACTTCACCTATCCCTCTCTCACTGCCACCAAAAGCCGTTAACCCCTCCGAGGTTAAATATCTTCTGAAAAAATTACCTTACCGAAAATCTCCAGAATATGATCTCCTTACTCCTCGAATCCTTCAACAACTTCCTCCTAAAGCCATAATCTTCCTAACCTATATATATAATTGCATTATCCGAACGACGCACTTTCCTCTCCTCTGGAAACATTCCATTATTGTCTTATTCGCCAAACCCGGTAAACCACCCAATGACGCCTCATCTTACCGTCCAATTAGCCTACTCCCTATCCTCTCAAAAATATTTGAAAAACTCCTATTAAAACGCCTACTTCCAATTGTTGAATCCAAAAACCTTTACCCTACTCATCAGTTTGGTTTCCGCCAAAAACATTCCACAGCTCAACAAGGCCTTCGCGTTGTTGATCACATATCCTCAGCCCTTGAAACCAAACAGTATTGCACTGCTGCCTTTCTGGACATAGCTCAAGCTTTTGACAGGGTCTGGCACGCAGGCTTGCTTTACAAGCTCAAAGGATATTTACCCCAAACCCTATTCCTAATCCTACAATCCTACCTTTCAAACCGTTTCTTCCAAGTCCGCTGTGGTTTAGAATATTCTAACTACTATCCCATTAAAGCAGGAGTTCCACAGGGCAGCGTCCTGGGTCCCACCCTCTATAATCTATACACCGCTGATGTCCCCTCTACCACCAATACCTTCTTGGCAACATTCGCAGACGACACTGCAGTCCTGTCAACCCATCCAGACCCTAATATAGCATCCCAAAACCTTCAAAAACACCTCGACGAGATCGAGTATTGGTGCAACCAATGGCGAATCAAAGTCAATGAAGGAAAATGTTCCCACATAACCTTTACCCTCTGCCGCAAGTCCTGTCCACCAGTCTTTTTAAATTCAATTCCTCTCCCTGTGTCTGAGACAGTACGGTATTTAGGCTTCCATCTCGACAAAAGACTGACATGGAACCCACACACGAGGCTAAAAAGACAAGAACTAAACAGACGCTTTCGACAACTGTACAGACTACTTCGAAGGACATCCCACCTCTCAATAGAAAACAAACTACTTATTTACAAGGTTATACTTAAGCCAATCTGGACATACGGAATAGAGCTATGGGGGACAGCAAAAAAGTCGAACATCAAGCGCATCCAATCCTTTCAATCAAAAGTCCTAAGAACAATAGTAAATGCCCCTTATTACGTCAGCAACAAAACCCTTCACAATGATCTGAATATACCCTATATTCTTGAACTCATCCTTTCCAAGTTCATAAAATTCCATAGTAACCTATCCAACCACCCTAATTCCCTAGCACAGTCATTGCACTGCACCACTCACCCCTATAATCCTATTCGGAGATTAAAACGGCAGTGGCCTCGTGACCTGCTATAACTAAGTGATAGTGGGAGTTCTGGCAATGGCCAGTTCCTCTAATCATGTCCTGAGCGTCTGTGCCTCTCGCGCTCTTGGTCAGCCTCCGCTGGCTTATCCAGTGACGCGGCTGACGTAGGAGCGTGGGGGACTCCCCAAGACTCCGCTTCCTCCTTCGCATGCGAGGGAGGTGACCCTTGTGGACTTGGGGGGCCTTTGGGCTGTTTGTAAATATTGTATGAATGAGCGAGTGAATGATGAATTGTAAATATAGTATGAATGTTGACATTTATCTCAATTACTCATTGCCTAATAAAAGGCAGATTGTAATTTTATCTTAATAAAATTGTTTGAAAACTGAATTTAATTTTCTGGACGTGACTATTTTACAACCGCTAAATATTTACGAAAGAACCTACAGTTCAATGGAGTCTATAAATACAGCTTCGTATTTATTAAGTTTACTGTAAAGTTTAGAAAGGAACATAACTTAATAACCAAAAAATCAGTGACTCGCATTAAATTTGTAGTGTAAATAATTATTCTCTCCCGAGAAGAGAGAGTCTTGGAATAGAACTCAATCATTGAGAGCTGTATCGGTGAAGAGATCGTTAAGAACACGGTTAATTAGGAAACGAGGTCTAGTTTCTGGCACAAGCCAAAGTTACTTTATTTAATTAATGGACAGAGGTGTATTTTTGTTAGGGAAGTTCTACCTTGTAAAGCTGAGAGCCATAAAAGTGTGTACTGCATTAATGTTGCTACTAAATATACATAAACTATAATTATAAACTGTTACTGTTTCGAAGAAAATAATTAATTGTTCTAAAAAACATAAAATCTCATATCTAGATTAACGACTTACTTATGCAAAACAACAGCCTAGCACAATTGTGACATGTACAAATATGTTGACCACTGAATACTTGTAAGTTAACTGCAGTGGAGTGCTAGTAAGATAATAAATTCCAAGTTATTTAATTTTTGTAGATTAAAGACGATTGGCATGTGTGCAACATTTTTGATAATTAGTTGCTTTTAACTCATGAGTGTAATGTGGATATCAATTTTTTATTTCTAAATTTTATCATCAATATTTCGATAAGGCTACTGTTATATGCGTTTGGTTTCAAGGTTTTTTGTAAATACAACTGTTGCATGCAAATAGTGATGATGATCCAACTTAACTGGGATAGAGAGTTTGGGGGAGTGCCTAGAGCTCCGAAATTTTTCGCAACTGGACACTGAAATCAAAAATCCTCCACAAGATACCCAGTGATCCCTTCTATATTAAAAACCGTACCGATAGTCTCAATATCACATAAATGCTATACATCTTCTGCCCACTTTTAGAACTTCCATCCAGGTCCCGATCATTGTGAGAAGTCATGTCACAAAACATCTGATCCATCCTCTCATAGTAAGATAGAGTAGAAACAATCTAGAAAACCCTTAACTAGTTTAATGAATGGCCAACAAGCTCTGTGGAGCGTTGAATTCTCCCACAACGATAAGGTTCTACGCATTATGATGACATACTTCCACTTTGTGGCCAAGAAAACTGACTGTTTGGACCAATGGTACCAAGCTAACAATGGAATCTGGATATTAAAGTTAATGGTTAATCTGTCAATAGAAAAAAAATAAATACAATAATAAATAACATAATAACAAACAAAATAAATAACTATGAAAATACAAATGAATAAAATATAACAACGTCTGTTATATTAATATAATATAGCTGAAACAGGATTCTAGTTAACTGACAATGTAGCTCATCGCCATTCTAAAACTGACCGAATTAAAAACTTTAGGTTGAAACCATTCAAGGAAAAATCTTAAATCTAAAAGTGGTCACGTTCAATAGTTGTGACCGTTGTCACTACGATTGAAACTAGACTCATAAGTTGTAGCAGGCTAACCTGAAACAGAATTCAAGTTTACTGAAGAATTAGGCGATTACTATTAGAAAACTGATCGAGTTATAAAATTTGAGTTGAAATCATTTAATGAAAAAACCAATCCATGAATGTGGACGTGTTTGAATGATTAGGGGTCGTAGATTGAAATCCTATAAACTGGCCACTAAAGGTATTTGCATTTCGAGAACTCAAGACCTCATATGCCCTAAATCTCTGTGGTGCATTTAAACAAAAATACTTACTTAATACTATATATTCTCAAGCTGGGTCCTAAGATTTAACAAAGGATTTCGATTCCCGGATTTCGTTATTTTTAATTGTTTACCATTTTGCTTGCCAATTAGCCGACACATGCACCTTTTTTAAAGCTATGTCAAACACAGGGGTCATTGATGCACGCGTATGTTCCATCACTTTCTTGACTTTGGTTTTTAAACAGCGGTTTTTTATTATTTTAATTTTTATTATTATTTGACAATGCTTGGAAACAGATTTATTGACGGTTTTTTTTTAATACTATCAGAAACAGCAACTATATTTTTTATGAATCCGACTGAGCGACAACAAAACCTCGGGCCAACCTGGGTGCAGGCGCACCCCATCCCCACCTATCCGGCAGACAGGTCATGCTTATTTCTAGGGCTTCTACTTTACTTCTAGGGCTCAACGGGCGATGTAGGAAAAAACATGTTGCCTACCAATATTTAACACATTAGCACATTCCACTGATGATATCACTGGATACTTGTGGAGTTTACTATGGTCAATGGAATCTAAGCAATTTACCATATCAATTGCAGGTATAGCTCCTGCCTAGTATGTTGTAACAAATTCGGCAGTGAAATTACTCCACGGTTAACAACTGTACGTTATTTGACAATTGGGTTATACTTCAATTTTTTATGTCGTTCTATATTTTATTATAAAGCAGTATGAATGGTGAAAATGCGTCCTTAAACCTTTCTGTAGTTAACGTTACATCTGTAATTAACACAATTCTACTATATGCTACTAATTTATGCATTAAACTCATTAGTTTATATAATTCAAAATTAATAACGAAATTGGGCATAGGAGAAATATTAATTCTGATTATAAAATTTTTAAAACCTAAATTATTAGAAGGATGTTTCCTAAAAAGCATTAGAAATTAATGTAAAACCAATTAAAGGAGGTCCTTAATTAGGGGAGGGAAAACGTAATCCTATTAATCCTGGCATCCTTGGTATTAAGCTACTACCCCTTTTCAGCTCCTCAATTCTCTTTCCTTTATTCTGTTTTTTTCATTCTTCATTTTTCAAGAGACCTGTTCGAAGACAATAAAAGCCGTTGCCAAATCCAACCCTGAACCTTTAGCACCACCCCAACTGGTGATACGACTATTAAAATGAGATTTGGAAAACAAAAAAGTTAATATTTATAACATTATTTCAATTTTTTTTTTAGCTTCCTCAAATATAAAAAGATTATAATGGAGGAAACTATTTTGACGCTGGTAAGATCTACTACTATGAAATCGATAACAAATTCAGTTTTTGGTCTGTTGTAATCATTAATTTCAAACAAAACCCATAAGAGGAAATATAAATTATAAAAGTATGTTAATCACATATTGGCTCCTATTACAATTTCTATTATAGATAGACGATAGACTAATTATCTATTAGAGACAATTCATTATTTGGTTTAAGTACATTTCACATATTTTTTATGACTAAGCTGACTTGAATGCTAAAGAAAGGCCTTTACTACATACGATAATAAAATACAAATAAATAAAATATAACAATGTACGTTTATATTAATATTTCGTATGAGCCCTCATAGGCTCGTGAAATATATAATATATAATAAATAAATATATAATATATATTCCTAATCCCATGTATTCCACGGCAGGTATAATCAATAAATAGACACAACGATAAACTCTTTCGTCACTTTTATGTCCTATCCAACTGAATTCATCGGTACAGCCAATATTATTTAACTAATTTTATGCATAAAATAAGAATATCATTGAACTATCATCTATTATTGTCCGTAAAGACATTAATAGTATTATTGTCCTCGAGAGATTTTGCAGCGGGTGTTTTAAAATCTGCGGTTGAAACTAATATTGATAAGAATGTGGCAATGTTTGGCAACTTGAATTTTCATCGTATGATGTTGTTGTTTTTTTGGCCTATTCAGGCGAAGTTCGATAAAGAGACTTTTCCAATTTTTTAAGTAGGCGCTCATTTTTCTAACAGTATGACTTGATAATTCTCATGAAATCTCTAATGAAAATAAAATAAATGGTATGGTATGTAGCAGTGAAGAAAGTACAATTCGATTTTTCTTTCATAGGTGCAAAACTGTACCAACCAATGGCAGGGTAGAGTTGTTCGGTGAATTAAAAATAAGGTTTGGTAGTTGCCCTTCATAAAAGGTTCAGCCTTTTTTCCCCTCCATTTAATTAATACACAGAGTGAGTTATCGATTCCACAATTTGGAATATTTACATAAATGCAACTTTTTTTCAATGGTAAAGACTTATATACAGCCTATAAAGTTGATATTCATAAATGATATAAAGTACAACTATCAATAAATATTTAAATTTTTAACTCAAATATCATATTTTTTAACTATTTATTTTGTGCCATTCGTTAATTATGAAATTTTAATATGTAACTTTTATGTAAAACTAACTGATTTATAATTCTTGTGTTTCTAACTATATATTGACAATTGGACGTGTTGTATTTTTAATTGATATATGAGTACAGTATATTATTTATCATGATGATAATGTATCAAATATGTATGTGTCTATATTTCCCTTTTTAATTTTGTGATGAAGTTTAAATGTTGAAAGCACCAAGGATAATGGAAAAAAAATTATACCAATATTTTAGGGAAGACCATTTTCCCCATCAAGGATCAAATTCGTTGAAGAACATACGTGGTGAAGATTCAAAATATCGACTGGAAAATCATTAATTTAGAAGAATTTAAGCTCAAAAAAATATAGCAAACGAAAAGGTAAATAAGATACTCCCATGGGTGAATTATTAAAACTAAAACGAAGTTACTTTTTATAGATTAAGGAAACAATGTAAAATAACATGATGTTTGATTAGTTCAAAAAATATAAGGAAGAGTACATATTTTATCAAGAAATCAAAATACGTTAAAACATTAATTATAGACGATATTTCTTCTTCTGCAAACATCCGTTAAGTTTAAAAAGTGAGTAAATTTTTCATCAAAACCTGGCAATAAAACAGTTCATCTTCTGAAAGAAATAAGGTAATTAAAGAATGGCAGATTGAAATTAAAATTTCAAAAGTAAAAAAAGTAGAATAAATTTACTATAATATCGTTATGATCATCTCCCCCAAATAACTTAAAACCACCCTGAGATTTTATTACCTGATATTCATTGTGCCCTTAACTGTAGAAGGCCATCAAAGATAAATTTGAATATAAATCACTGAAATTCTTTATTCTATCCTCATATAGAATGATTGTAAGTAAAAGAAAAAATTAATTAATTTGAAGTAAAAGTGTTTAGTGTGAGTAAAAGTAAGTAAGTTAAATGATATGGATGAAAGAATTCAAATTTGTAAATATGGTATGAATGATAACAATTATCAAAATTATCCATTACCACCTAAGGGAAGACTGTAATTTTATTCAAATAAAAATATGTTATTTAAAATATATATATATATATATATATATATATATATATGAAAGATTTTACTTAAGAAGAAGAAAAAACATTAAATAATAAGTTGTAATGTATAATTTACGTTTTCACTCAGCGAATCGGTAGCTAATCTAGATAAAAATATTTGTTTAAACGCGTAGGAATATGGTGTGCGAAAAGGGCTCATATTAATCTTTATCGTAACTTCTACGAAGAAATCTTGCAATGGCCTACTACCCTTGTGACAGAAACTCCTAAAAAAGAGAAAAAAAAATCTTTGTATTTATAATTAAAAATAATATTTTTTGTTACCTATAGTGTTTTTCAACTATTTCATATCGTACAGAACCCATCTTGGTTTAGAAAATTTTCAAAATTCTAAATTTCGGGTCATCATATAATGAAACACGTCCAAGATAATTCAATAAAAAGTAATGTATTGTCTTTAGTAGGTTTGAGGGTATTCAGTTTTTTTTAAATTAATTAAATGACTGTTGTGGAGTTTGGTTCCTCCCCTAGATGCTGTTGGTGGGATCTAGCGTCCATTACTCGTTTAGTTAGTAATTAATTAATTGTAATCTGTTGGTGTGTGCTTTTTAAAGTTGTTTTCTTACAACGAGCAAGTAGAAAATTAAGTTGCTGGTGTTGAGAAGTTAACCGTGATTCTTTAAATATAATATTTCTACAATACAGTATGTTGTCATACTAGTAACTATTAGACATGCATCATGATTCTTATACTAATAGGAAAATATCAGAGGAAATATTATTACTGTTTATGGCTTAACTCGAGGAAGACCCTCAACGTTTAAACAGAAAAGAACAACAAGTAAAGAACAAGAGTAAAACTAAACAAAATCGACAAGATTTGAGATTTCTTGATTCAGAATGAACAGACATCGTAGAAACCTTTATTAATTTTGTGTCATAAGTGGAGAGCTAGTAAATGTACTCCTGTGAACCCTGCTGAAGATAAATTCTGGACGGGTACTGAATACGGTTACTTGGGAGAGGAGGGAGTCGGTCCCCGCCTAAGACCGGGTCCGGGAGAAAACAACGGAGGAAGGAGAGAGTAATGGAGAAGGGTGACAATGGTCTAAGGGCCATCCTATTGTTGCGGTAGTTATTAATGACGGAAGCTGACCCTCTAACAGCCGGCAAACTGTTCATCTCTCATAAGCCTCCATTAATCAGCCAGGCCTCTGTCAACAGGCTGTCCGCTGTCATTCCTACGGCAAGAAGTCCATTTCTGTGTCAGTCATCCCACTTGGTGAGTCGGGGCGAATGGCGCCTCTTTGAAAGGACTAGTCTCAGTAGCAACAATAGTCACTAGTACTTTATGGGACCAGTTTACATGAGTAATAGCCGGTGGCTGTTCCGCCCTTGTTTTAGTCTTGTTGTGAGCTGAGGCCCCATCCTAGACACCGTTTTCTTCCTCCGTCGGAAGTGTTGGAGCACACGTATCTTACTATGGCAACTACGGCAATGGCCAGCTTTGCTGTAATGACCCATAAAAGTAAATGGCACTGACCTATGTTCCTCAAGAGTATCGTTCCCTCTCTTCACTTAAACCCGGCTCAGACGTTGTTCAAACCATTCCTCCCTGGAAAGTCTAATAGTTTCGTTGCAAAAGTGCTCAACTTTTAAATTATCTCTTCAAAATAATCTTTGCCATGTTAACCATTCAAACAAACAAACCTGCTCCGTCCATCTTCTTCAAAATTTCAAATATATCTTCTGTCAAATTAGTAGCCTACCTATTTTTTTTTTTATATTTTGATGGACTAAAATTGTATTCACATTTTAAAATGCATAAATTGAAGGAAGGCCGCAGTGTGCAGCCTGAATTTATTAGATTCATAAACAAAAAAATCGAAAAATATCTTAGCTAAAGATCGCAAATGTATTTTCTCCCACTAACGATCACCTTCGATTCTAAACGATACCAAGATAACAATAAAAGTGAGAAATAATTGTAAGGTCGCCAAACCAGAATACATCCTTCTATTCTATTGTTTTCAATTTACAATTACTATAATACAAATTTTAAATATACAATTGCCTATTGCATAAAATGAGAGGAATATTCTATAAGCATCAATCCAAGATTTTTTCTAAGAAAAGGAAACAGTTTGTTGAACTAAAAAAGAATCTGACAAAAAACGACATAAGAAAAGTTTCTGGAGGCAGGCGGAATCAAATATTTCGGGTAAGCAGAAAAAGAGCAAAACGAAAATTGCTGCGAGATCGTAAAAAAGAAAAAAAAAAGCTGGAGAAAATAAGAAACAAGAGGTAGGACTTTTTCTTTTTTTGACGATAAACTTTTTTTTAGAATAATAACAAACAAGGAATCATGGTTTGGTCGTTCTTTCATTTACACCTTATACAACATGATGTTCCCATTGAGACATACCATCTTCATAAAATCACTTTGATGAAAAACTCGATACTTAGATATTCCCCCACCCCCGGTACAACCCATCTCAACAATATGGCAAAAAAAAATTTGCGCTGTTTGATATTTATTTACGGCGCAGATGTAAACAACCAAAATAACGAAGCTGGGACAAAAGAAAATATAACCCCTTTTTTGTTTAATTTGAATAAAGAAAGAAAAAAATGAAACACTTGGCGATGGCCAACGTAAATGGGCCCCTATAAAGAGATTAGTAATCTTCATTCTCCATATTTTCTAAAAATATTAAGCAAATTGTTCCAAACTGAAATAAAACAGTATATTGTTAAAAGTCGCTTAAAAATTCATAGCAATCATCCATAATAAATATAGCAATCATAAATAACAAATCAAATTGAAAATACATCACATTTTCGGTTAATGAATCCGCAGGCACTTAAGGATAGGCAATTCCTCAGTTGTTTCCTTCCATTCTAGTTGTTAACTAGTTGGTCTTCAAATCAAAAGCTTCGCTTTTTTAAGGGTTGGGACATTTTTTTGGGGATAAGTATTTTATTTTATATTTTCTAAATTATTTGAATAAATGCTAAATTGATAAAAAAAATTCACAGACCATCAGTTACAATTTTGACCGGCTCATTCCCAACACAGGGTCTCAGAAAAGTTTATGTATTTTCATCTTCCCTACAAAGTAAAAGATGATGCCTAGGAATATTCTTGGACGTGGAAACGACGATCTGGTTTACTGCCAAAATTAAAAAGTTTCCTCCTGCAAAAATGTTTTTTTTATGAATTCACGTTACAGTGTTTAAGCCATTAAATCCATCAATGCGGAAGTGCGCCAAGGCAATGTATTTAGTCCATTCATGGATATTATAAATACATCTGCTTTGCCTCAAGCATCCCAATACATTAGATACTTCGGATGTTTTCCAAGAATATCTAGCCGAAATAGAAGAACGGAATAAAGATGGACCTTTGGTGTGAGTTCAACTAAAAGAAAAATAATCACATTCACACTATGCCATGAAGGAATACCATCTTTAAACCCGATTGAGGAGATAAAAGCCCACATCAATAGCGTGGGTAGCAATATAATCGATGTATATCGATTGAGGCGATCTGACCAAAATGGCGGGAAGACGGAGATCGAGCCGATTCTCGTAATCGGCGACCATACTCTCAAGGCGGAGAACTTAAAGCAACTCCGTCATATAAATAATGTGCTCTTTAGAGTGAGCACCTTTCATGACAAAAGAGGCATTCCGATGTGCCTTAACTGTCAGGAATACGGCCATACAAGACGGTACTGCTTCAAGCAGGCCAAGTGCGTGAGGTGCAGCCAACCTCACGACATAAAAGACTGCCCCAGGGACGCTTCAATTCCTCTCAAATGCGCCAATTGCGGGGGAAATCATGTCGCGTCGTACCGACAGTGCCCGTACAGGATTAAACTCCTAGAGACCGCAGAAATCAAGAAACAGGCACAGAATTTCACAGCCGGGCCGAGAAAAGCTACATTTATGACTGCCCCCCCACCACCACGACAGACTGCCTCCTATGCGCAGATGGCATCAGGTAACACCAGGGCTCCGGAAGTAGCACTCCCAGCTCCTCTACCTCAACCCGCTAACAACAATGATGCTATGATGAGTATGATGAGCGCTATGCTCACTACCATGAACAATCTCGCCGCACTGGTAGAGCGGCTATTAACACAGTCTGACCGGGTATCCAAATGATGGGTCATAGTATATTAAATTACAACGTTTGCGGCCTTCGGCCCAAACAAGCTGACGTAGAGACACTTCTACGGTGCCATTCACCAGACGTCGCTGTCCTAACAGACACCCGACTGAAGAAGATTCATTTCTGCCGATTCGCGGGATATACCGCCTACCGCCACGACACTGAGACCGTCTCTGGAGGAGTAGCAGTGTTAGTGAGGAACGGAGTCCCCTGTAGAAGACTACCCCCACCCGTGACCCTAGGCCCCTCCCACTACATCGTAACGCTCCAGTTACGGCTCACAAAAAATATGATAGTGTCAGGAGTCTACAGAAGACCGAGAGCCAATTGCGACTCGGACAAGCTCCTGCTCACTACGATAGCTCATGACCGAAGGCACGTCATCGTGGGTGACCTAAATGCGAACCACAGTTGGTGGAGCAGTACGAGGGCTAACGCCCTCGGCCGTTACATCACAAAGACACCATTTACGGTCATCCACCCAGGATTGCCGACCTTCCGTCATTTCGCTAACCCAGACAGAACCTCCACGCCAGACCTGCTCCTGACACAACAGCCACACCGGGTCACCGGATGCTCGGCCTTAGATTTCACCACCTCCGACCATCGGCCTGTTCTCTATGAACTAGAAGGCGACATGCCAGAGCCACCTGCTTCTAGGTACAGGTACGATGAGGCCAAATGGGACCTCTACAAGCATCTCATCAAGACCGAGTTGCCCACAATCACGCCCCTGAGACACACTTGGGACATAGATTACGCTATCTATCAGCTACAGGACGTCATCGATCGAGCTGCCGATGCATCGATCCCGAAATTTTCTCCAAAGCCCCCTTCTCTGAGAAAACCTCCGGATCACATCCTACAACTGATTAGACAGCGTAATAACATCAAGAACAGGTGGTTTAGGACCAAAAACAGGGACTTAAAACCGGTTTTAAATGCTCTCACAAACCAAGTTAAGTCCCTGATGGCCCAGTGGAAAAATTTGATTTGGGAAGATCGCCTCACCAGTCTCCACGGTGACCACAAGCAATTGTGGAAGCTTGTAAAGACCTGCAGGTCCAAAAAGAACGGTGTAAGGCTGGCCGTGAACGGGCAGTTCATTCCCACCACCGAACAAGCGGACATCTTGGCGGCCTATTATGAGGAAGTCAGTCGTGGCCAGGGACAGCCAATAGGAGCCCTCGACCACCCCTCCCCCACCCTCCCTACCACTACCGAAATCTACACCTCACACCGGCAATGCGCTGCATTCATTCGAAGAACGACCGGCAAGAAGGCCCCAGGTCAGGATTCCATCCAGAACATCCTACTCAAGCAGCTGCCGAGGAAAGGAATCTCATTCATAACGAACGTGTTGAACTCCTGCTTCAGGCTGCACTATTTCCCCCAGAACTGGAAGCACGCTGTAGTGGTCCCCCTTCTGAAACCAGCAAAAACCGGTTATGAGCCATCTCATTACCGCCCCATCAGTCTGCTGACTCAACTCTCGAAGCTGTTCGAGAGAATCATCCACGTACATCTCTCCGGGCACTGCGAGTCACAAGAAGTCATCCCACCAGAGCAGACTGGTTTCAGCACAGGCTTAAGCGCGAACAACAACCTGGTGAGATTGCAACACCACGTCGCATCGAACGTCCGGAGCAACAGAGCTACCGCTATGATTTCTCTGGACTGTTCGAAAGCTTTCGACTCTGTGGACCACTAAATCCTACTTCAACGTCTGAGGGAATACGAATTCTCGGATCAGCTGCAGAACCTGATAAGATCCTACCTTACAGGCAGAACTTTTTCGGTTCGTATAGGCACTACGTTTACGACCCGAAGAAACTACACTGCCGGTGTCCCCCAAGGATCGGTGCTAGGCCCCCTGCTGTTCAACATTTACACCGCCCACATCGTAGGAGCCTCGTACCCCAACTGCGAGGTATCCGCGTATGCAGACGATATAGGTGTTTACAGCACTAGCATCAATCCCTCCAGAGCCCTGAAATTCGCTGAGAGCGCTAGTCAACGGATCTCCGAGAAACTCGATGCCGTCCACATTCAAGTCAACCCGGCCAAGACGCAAGGAATTATATTCAGTTACAAATCCGGAAAAAAGAAGCTCCCGAAATCCTTCGTCTTAGGCGGCAAAGAGTGCCCTGTAAGCAACAAGCTGTGCTACCTCGGGATTACCCTCGGTAGGCACTTGTCGTTCACAACTCATCTCGGCAAGAAATTAAAGAGTGTTAGGAAGAAATTCTTCAGCCTCGGACACCTACTTCACAGCCCGGCTTTATCGGTACGCCTCAAGCTGCTGATATACCAGAGCGTCCTAAGACCTGCTTTGATGTATGGGACCCCTCTCTTCAAGTATCTGACTCCTAACACTCTCCAAACGCTCCAGCAATTTCAGAACAGAGTTCTCCGCACCTCCCTCAAACATACCCCGTTCGACCGAATGAAGGCAGACGAGATGCATAAAAAATTTGAAGTGCTCACCATTCAAGATTTTATCAAGAGAAGGCACATCAAATTTTTTGACTCACTCAGACATAGCCACAACCCACTATTCTCCGACCTTCAACCACCACCAATGCCCGTCAGATGGAAGCACTGCTGGACCGCCGAAGCCTGGAGGATGATCGACGTCATTGAACCCGATGACTGAACGAACTACACCCAGCCGAGATATCGAGGCCGATCTCCCGGCCGACTCAACCGAAGCTACAAGACCCCATCTACCTGTTTAAGCAGGGTAGACCTTCCGGCCGAGTGGCCGACTTATTTCAGCCCCCTGCCGGGGCGGGCCAGGCTTGACCTGGCCGACAACAAACCATTGCCTAGGTACCCCTAGGCTCCACCCTCGGTAGACTCTCACTACCTTCCCGAATCCACCCGCCTCCTTCAGGCATTCCACACCCTATATCCTTCTCATACACCCTTCAAATGGGGGACTCCCCTTAGTGAAAGGCACTCATTAGCCCAAAATAATTTTCCCACATCCTAATTTATAAGTTTGAGAGCTAAGAAAAAAAAAAAAAAAAAAAAAAAAAAAAAAAAAAAAAACTCAATTTAATTGGTAGACTCTCACTACCTTCCTGACTCCATCCGCCTTTCTAGGCATTCTACACCCCATATCCTTCTCATACATCCTTCAAATAGGGGTCTCCCCTTATTGAAAGGCACTTTGCAGCCAAAAATAATTTTCCTTATTTTTCCCACATTCCTATTTTTATAAGTTTGAGAGCTTAGAAAAAAAAAAAAAAAAAAAAAAAAAAAAAAAAAATCAATTTAAACACCCTCGGTAGACCTTCCTGATTCCACCCACCTCCTTTAGGCATTCCACACCCTATATCCTTCTCATACATCCTTCAAATGGGGGACTCCCCTTAGTGAAAGGCACTCATTAGCCCAAAATAATTTTCCTTTATTTTTCCCACGTCCTATTTTTAGAAGTTTGAGAGCTAAGGAAAAAAAAAAAAAAAAAAAACTCAATTTAAAGTTCTTGTGAAACCTCCTTGGTACGTGTCACAAAACTATACAAGCAGACTACGACATTCCTTACGTCGAAAAAACACTTAAGATGTTTTTACAAATATTTCACCAAAGACAGGTCTTTCACACAAACTCAATAACACATACATCCAGTACCAACGCACTTAATTCTTCCGTAACAAAAGGTAGCTAGGAAATACTGGTTCCTAAGAAGTTTTGAAATATTATCCGCAGAAAAATTAATTTAAATATGTACATTAAAAGACTACGTTCTGCCTAACGGGCTCAGTATGTAAGAAAGTGCCTTTTACTAACAAATACCCTTTTCCAATGAATTTACCCACAGTGTTCATTCATATATACTTTTATATTTTTAATATACTCAAACATCTGTTTTCGATCTTGTACTCCTCAAAAGCAGTGTCCGGATACCATAATTTAAAATATTTAATTAGAAATCAGACCATATCTTTATAATTTAAATGTACGGTACCATAATTAATTAGATAGCTAATTCAAAGATAATTTCAAAAGATAAATCAAGGCGGGTTTGATTCCTGGACATTTTGGGAATACCGGTAACGAAACATTTAACACACTTGCTAGAGAAGGAGAAACTTCTAGAGAAAAAAAAAAAATCAATTAACTGACTAACTGAAGCTAAAACGATTAATGATCAGCTTTTCAGATATAGAGAAATGATCCTCTAATTCACAATACTCGTCTCAATTACTGTTCACTGATCTTTTATCTCAAAATCAGCCACAATAGGCGAGAAAATTATTTTTTAAAAAGCTCCAAATTGGCTAAATATAAAGAACTGGGCTTAAGAATGATCTCTACGAATGATAATACTCTTCTATTTTCCGTTGCATAAAATTTTACGTCAAGTGTGGTAATGAACTCAATTTCGCAACCCATAGAACAATAAAAACAGTTTCAATAACAAGTGATTTGACGATTAATTCAAAATAGTTTTTAAATATTAAAATACACGTCGAAACATCTTGAAACCTCATCATCATGAGATAGCGAAAATGATATTTTACCACTACCACAGTATTCTGAGGCCAGTATCTTAAAAATGAGAAACCCTCTGTATTTTTCTTTCCACCATTCCTTTTGAAAGGAGTCTGTTCATTCACACTGATGTTTTGAGGGCCTTTCAACTCTTCCACGGCTTCTTTCGAGTAAGGAATAGACGAACCTAAGAAATATCTCACGGAAAGGAAATAATCACCATCCAGAAAAAATACACCCTAAAATCAAATTATCGTAAGAAGCAGTAAGCAGTTCAATTCAAAAATAGCAAGTGGAAAATACTCAAGAAAAGTGTTTCGAGTTGTTTGATTAACCTCAAGTGCTGTTAAAACAAACTGCTCAGTTCATTAAGGTTACTCAAGTCACTTCGTTTTGATGTAAACATAAATATTTACTTTGGCCAACTCGGGTTTAAACGGATGAATAGTATGTGTTTAGTAGTAGGGAAGTCAATTTTGCAATATAAATAAAAACAATGTTACAATAAAAAAATTAGGCATTCTAAATAATTGTAAATAAGGCATTATAGTTCAATTGCCTTAGCGTCCAATGCTCTAGCTAAATTCACCATCTGCGAGTCGTAATCACTGGAGAGAAAGGAATTTTATGAACCAAGGAGGTGAGTATTAAATGGGGATTGGACGCTTCAGTCTTAGTGCCACTCTAAAAGAAATCACAAAAATCTAACATGCACTGAAATCACATGACATGGTGGAAGGCATAAAGTTTCATGTGGTTATAATTATAGGTAGTTATAACTTGTCCATAATCCTAAACAGTATTACTTTCTGAAGATTATCCAAACCTCAGGACAAATTGAGAATAAATTAGAAATTGAAAAATTAATTCGCTATCCTTAGTTCTCTAACAGCTCAGGGATGGTGGAGGGTTTCAGTTAGTAACTGACACAGCACGTGCCATTGTACATTCCTCCTAAATTGAAATTACTTCACTTGATAAGTCTTTGTGGAACACGCTTACTTTTCTACTTATGTATACGAACAGCAAAGCTGGCGGATGGGTTCATGCTGTGTATTATGTATAAAAATAATGCAGTGTGAAGATTCAAATATAATTATTTTAAAACTCCAGAAATATAAGTGGGTAGATCTATTGTACTAAAATAACGTTTTTAGATAAAAAGAAATCTGTTTCTTTCTCAAAGATAAAAATATTTGATCAAATCTTTGAAAATCCCACATTTTCTTATAAGCTTTCATAGTTTATGTTCACAGCTGTTTTAATAATGTCATAGGTGAATTGATTAATTTTATTATTCTATCATTCCTCTTGCTAATGGCTACTATAATAGCACTATTTAATTAATTATAACATCTCCGTATAACCCACATACCACGGGTTTGAATACCTCAAAACTGTCTTCTGACTATCAGAACTCATGCCTCTTAAAATTGACGAGTAGCAGTTTGTGAGCCCAGTTTGGGCAAGCGACTTATCTTTTTCCACAGCCTAATATCAAAAGCACTAATTATACTCAAAAGCTAAGACCCAATTGTCTCATCCTATGCTTGGTCACCTCTCCTTTCCTCTCAATTCTTCAAACAATCGACTTGTCAATTGGTCAATCTTAAGCCAGACGCTCTCTGTTGGCAAGACTATAATCCTGGTACTACCTCTCCATAGCACTCTCTAACTCAATGATGTTAAATTAAGCCACGGGTGGCTGACTTTTGTAAAAACTTTTTATCATACTATGTAAGTAAATACACAGAATATAACTAAGGGTAACATATTTATGTTCATCATTTAAATACACTGTATTTAAAAACACAGAAACGAGAGACATGACTCAAATTGTGATAACTCTCGCAGGCTTAGTATGACAATAGTAATGATAATAAACCAGTCTATCTCAGAGTGAACAGTCGTTCACAACACATCTCGGCAAGAAGTTAAAGAGTGTTAGGAAGAAATTCTTCAGCCTCGGACACCTACTTCACAGCCCGGCTTTATCGGTACGCCTCAAGCTGCTGATATACCAGAGCGTCCTAAGACCTGCTTTGATGTATGGGACCCCTCTCTTCAAGTATCTGACTCCTAACCCTCTCAAAACGCTCCAGCAATTTCAGAACAGAGTTCTCCGCACCTCCCTCAAACATACCCCGTTCGACCGAATGAAGGCAGACGAGATGCATAAAAAATTTGAAGTGCTCACCATTCAAGATTTCATCAAGAGAAGACACATCAGATTTTTCGACTCACTCCGACACAGCCACAATCCACTATTCCCCGACCTTCAACCATGCCAATGCCCGTCAGATGGAAGCACTGCTGGACCGCCGAAGCCTGGAGACAGATGGACGTGATCGAACCCTAGCCCCCTGACGGAGACTGAAGATCTACACCCAGCTGAGAGATCGAGGCCGATCTCCGAAGCTACAAGACCCCATCTACCTGTTTAAGCAGGGTCGACCTTCCGGCCGAGAGGCCGACTTATTTCAGGCCCCTGCCGGGGCTGGTCAGGCTTGACCTGGCCGACTACAAACCCTTGCCTAGGTACCCCTAGGCTCCACCCTCGGTAGACTCTCACTACCTTCCTGATTCCACCCGCCTTCTTTAGGCATACCCCACCCTATATCCTTCTCATACATCCTTCAAATGGGGGACTCCCCTTAGTGAAAGGCACTAATTAGCCCAAAGTAATTTTCCCACATCCTATTTTATAAGTTTGAGAGCTAAGAAAAAAAAAAAAAAAAAAAAAAAAAAAAAAAAAAAAAAAAAAAAAAAAAAAAAAAAAAAAAAAAAGAGTGAACAATCTTTAGTACTTTTTCTTTATTTTTCCCACATCCTATTTTTATAAGTTTGAGAGCTAAGGAGAGAAAAAAAACAGAGTGAACAGCTATGTAGCGATCGCTAACTACATAAGATAAATCATCCTATACTCTATCGTTATAATATGTAAATTGGTTATAATATGTTGTAAATTAATGTAAACACATGTAAATAACATTACCAAACCATAAGTCATACCAGGGTAACTAGGCACCCCCTCGTGACGACGCGACAACCTGTTTTGTTATTTGGCTTTGAACAACAAACAATCCTCTCTCCACGGCCTACTCGATCCTAGATGTCACCGTGCAACTGGTCCAAGAGTAAGTGTCTTCGGCCGCCAATTAGACTATGGCATTTCTTATCTTTTTAAATTAACCTGTAATTTATTTAATTGTTTATTATTGGCTACATATAATATATATTTATTACACACATCTGTATGCATTTGCCCACAGCTATCAATTATGTTGGCCCTAAAAAGTTGTAGACGTTTCTACTGGCAATAACTGGGGAGAAGGTGGGAGCGGTAGTTACATCTTTGCATAATTGGAGCTTCTACTTGTTTCCCTGGGCAATCTACATTTAGAATCAGCAATAGACACGACCCGCTCCCATTCCTCAGCACAACCTGCGTGTTGTTACCCTTATTAGTTTCAATTCATAAGTATTCTAATTATTATTCTGACTTTTCAATTACCGTGTTTTTTCTATAAGTGATTTTTCCAAAGGTAATAGTAAAAGCCCAATTCATCGATTCACTACGACCAACCAAATCAAAGTGCCTCAAATACTTCTCAAATATTAAATTTTCGCTAAACAAATTACTCGTTTGTGTACTTACATTTCTCCCTCCTAATAACATCTAGTGATCGCTATAAGCATGGCAATGGTATTGTCATTAAAAAAAAAACATCTAAATCAGAAAACTGAGGATTGAACTTTCATTTATCAAAATAATGTTCACAGAAAGTTACTAGTCTGTCGCTAGCTTGCACAATGTTTACCAACAACTAATAATTTATTAGTATACTCAAATGAACGTTCTTGGCGTGGGTCTCTTCAAGAACTATCCTAATTGCAGAAACGATCGTTTGGAGACTATAATGTCGGACTCTACGTCTGTAGAGATAATAATTTTGTAAGCCCTAACAGGGCGAGCGCCCATAAGAGATAAAGCGGGTGGACCTATGGTCTTTCACTCTGGCTGCCGACCTAGTCAGCGGGCAGCTTTAATTCGCTTTGATCTGACTCCTTATTTTTTTTAGAAGGTGTGTGTGCCCGACAAAGCACTATGTTTAGGAGAAGAGGCACAGAGTAGGTTTATGAATGACCACGAATTCACACTTGGTATCTGAGGGTAGGCGAAAACCGTCCGGATCCCAAAGGCGAGTGTGAACCGGAAGGCGGAAGACTGGATTGCCATGGGAGACATTGCTAGGAAAATTTGCAGGGCCACGGCAACCGTCGTCCGCGAGGGAGAGGTCTCTCCTAAGGAAGTGCTATTTTTAGCGAGACGAAGGCAGAGATTCCCACTAGGAAGGTGTGGGGACTGACAACGCCGGACTAAAACATAGTGAGGTTAGGAAAGAGAGATGAAGAGGTAGTTCAATGAGAAGACCATGGTTTTTAGTATAACAGCAAGCGCCAGTGCAGAGAGAGAGAGAGAGAGAAGTGTTCAAGGTGCCGGTTGGTTTCTGTCTAATTTTCCCTTTTCTTCTTTTTTATATTTCAAAACCTCAAAATATTACAATGAACAAAAAATTATATAGAGATACAAGTTGCTCCTCGTACTGCGATGCACTGATGCATTCGGAGGAGGGCATAATATAAATAGTAAATAATAATCTGAGGTAAAAAAAGTCATAACAATATACACAACACTAGGTGATGAGGCTCATCTTCGACTTGTCACCACTAATTTTCCCCCTATGGGGCGACTCTCCATATAGGTGGCTAGTCGTGGTGGGGGGCCATCCCCACCAGTGACTGTTCTCCCCTCCAACTTCTCCCCCCACTCTCCGACTGGCGTCATAAGCTTTATTTATTAAACATATGGAAACAGTGATAGATATAATCTGATCGAGAAGAGAGCGACTTATAATTATTTGTATTTAAGAGGTGGCCACAGCATTCTTTCTATTTAATGATTGCTACGGATTTGAGGCTAAGATATAGAAAAAAATGAAATAAGAGATTTTACTAAGCCTAATGGTCTAGTGTCCCATAATTTTATTTTAAAAGAAAAATAATTGCTTATATCTTTGTTAAAAAGACAAAGTTCCAAAGAACTGAAATCAGATTAGGTTTAAGATATTTTTTTTTTTGAGAAAAAGAATTTGTTGAACAGTTCATTAAAATATACTCGAATAATCAACTTGACTAAATTATACTAGTGAGCGCTTAAACGCGTTGCTTCGTACGAATTAGATGTTGTAGGCGCGTGTTAATTACATCGACCCTTCATGCTACAAGAGGGGACCCCTCACAGCCTATCTAATTAGCGCCCAACTTAGAGATAGGTCATACGAGAAACTCCTTGTAGAGCCTAAACAAGAATAAAAAAACAAATTTTGTTTTAAGAGAATAAGCATAATTTGATAAAAACAAATATTTTGAAAAACTGATTGAAATACGCCGTCTGTGGAAGAAGGGGCTCTTAATAATAATTCGCAAATCTTCTATCCCGTGCAAAATCCCTAGCTGTGAAAATTAATAAAAAGCCAGACAATGCTCTCACTTTCCAAATGCCCCCACCCGTCAGCCTAGGCCCCGACCAATACATAGTTACGCTCCAGCTACGGCTCACGAACAACATCATCGTGTCAGGAGTCTACAGAAGACCGAAAGCCGTCTGCGACCAGTATAAGCTCCTGCTCACTACGATAGCTCATGACCGAAGGCACGTCATCGTGGGTGACCTAAATGCGAACCACAGCTGGTGGAGCAGTACTACGGCAAACGCCCTAGGCCGTCACATCACTAAAACTCCATTTACGGTCATCCACCCAGGATTGCCGACCTTCCGTCATTTCGCTAACCCAGACAGAACCTCCACGCCTGACCTGCTCCTGACACAACAGCCACACCGGGTCACCGGATGCTCGGCCTTAGATTTCACCACCTCCGACCATCGGCCTGTTCTCTATGAACTAGAAGGCGACCTGCCAGAGCCGCCTGCTTCTAGGTACAGATACGATGAGGCCAAATGGGACCTCTACAAGCATCTCATCAAGACCGAGTTGCCCACAATCACGCCCCTGAGACACACTTGGGACATAGATTACGCTATCTATCAGCTACAGGACGTCATCGATCGAGCTGCCGATGCATCGATCCCGAAATTTTCTCCGAAGCCCCCTTCTCTGAGAAAACCTCCGGATCACATCCTACAACTGATTAGACAGCGTAATAACATCAAGAACAGGTGGTTTAGGACCAAAAACAGGGACTTAAAACCGGTTTTAAATGCTCTCACAAACCAAGTTAAGTCCCTGATGGCCCAGTGGAAAAATTCGATTTGGGAAGATCGCCTCACCAGTCTCCACGGTGACCACAAGCAATTGTGGAAGCTTGTGAAGACCTGCAGGTCCAAAAAGAACGGTGTAAGGCTGGCCGTGAACGGGCAGTTCATTCCCACCACCGAACAAGCGGACATCTTGGCGGCCCATTATGAGGAAGTCAGTCGTGGCCAGGGACAGCCAATAGGAGCCCTCGACCACCCCTCCCCCACCCTCCCTACCACTACCGAAATCTACACCTCACACCGGCAATGCGCTGCATTCATTCGAAGAACGACCGGCAAGAAGGCCCCTACTCAACATCCTACTCAAGCAGCTGCCGAGGAAAGGAATCTCATTCATAACGAACGTGTTGAACTCCTGCTTCAGGCTGCACTATTTCCCCCAGAACTGGAAGCACGCTGTAGTGGTCCCCCTTCTGAAACCAGCAAAAAGCGGTTATGAGCCATCTCATTACCGCCCCATCAGTCTGCTGACTCAACTCTCGAAGCTGTTCGAGAGAATCATCCACGTACATCTCTCCGGGCACTGCGAGTCACAAGAAGTCATCCCACCAGAGCAGACTGGTTTCAGCACAGGCTTAAGCGCGAACAACAACCTGGTGAGATTGCAACACCACGTCGCATCAAACGTCCGGAGCAACAGAGCTACCGCTATGATTTCTCTGGACTGTTCGAA
The DNA here is from genome assembly GCA_930367205.1 of Acanthosoma haemorrhoidale. Classification (NCBI taxonomy): domain Eukaryota; kingdom Metazoa; phylum Arthropoda; class Insecta; order Hemiptera; family Acanthosomatidae; genus Acanthosoma; species Acanthosoma haemorrhoidale. The sequence continues at coordinate 78,183,260 of OV884015.1, read as the reverse complement.
AGCTTTCGACTCTGTGGACCACTACATCCTACTCCAACGTCTGAGGGAATACGAATTCTCGGATCAGCTGCAGAACCTGATAAGATCCTACCTTACAGGCAGAACTTTTTCGGTTCGTATAGGCACTACGTCTACGACCCGAAGAAACTACACTGCCGGTGTCCCCCAAGGATCGGTGCTAGGCCCCCTGCTGTTAACCATTTACACCGCCCACATCGTAGGAGCCTCGTACCCCAACTGCGAGGTATCCGCGTATGCAGACGATATAGGTGTTTACAGCACAAGCATCAATCCCTCCAGAGCCCTGAAATTCGCTGAGAGCGCTAGTTAACGGATCTCCGAGAAACTCGATGCCGTCCACATTCAAGTCAACCCGGCCAAGACGCAAGGAATTATATTCAGTTACAAATCCGGAAAAAATAAGATCCCGAAATCCTTCGTCTTAGGCGGCAAAGAGTGCCCTGTAAGCAACAAGCTGTGCTACCTCGGGATTACCCTCGGTAGGCACTTGTCGTTCACAACGCATCTCGGCAAGAAATTAAAGAGTGTTAGGAAGAAATTCTTCAGCCTCGCACACCTACTCCACAGCCCGGCTTTATCGGTACGCCTCAAGCTGCTGATATACCAGAGCGTCCTAAGACCTGCTTTGATGTATGGGACCCCTCTCTTCAAGTATCTGACTCCTAACACTCTCCAAACGCTCCAGCAATTTCAGAACAGAGTTCTCCGCACCTCCCTCAAACATACCCCGTTCGACCGAATGAAGGCAGACGAGATGCATAAAAAATTTGAAGTGCTCACCATTCAAGATTTTATCAAGAGAAGGCACATCAAATTTTTTGACTCACTCAGACATAGCCACAACCCACTATTCTCCGACCTTCAACAACCACCAATGCCCGTCAGGGGGAAGCACTGCTGGACCGCCGAAGCCTGGAGGATGATCGACGTCATTGAACCCGATCACTGAACGAACTACACCCAGCCGAGATATCGAGGCCGATCTCCCGGCCGACTCAACCGAAGCTACAAGACCCCATCTACCTGTTTAAGCAGGGTAGACCTTCCGGCCGAGTGGCCGACTTATTTCAGCCTCCTGCTGGGGCGGGCCAGGCTTGACCTGGCCGACTACAAACCATTTCCTAGGTACCCCTAGGCTCCACCCTCGGTAGACTCTCACTACCTTCCCGAATCCACCCGCCTCCTTCAGGCAATCCACACCCTATATCCTTCTCATACACCCTTCAAATGGGGGACTCCCCTTAGTGAAAGGCACTCATTAGCCCAAAATAATTTTCCTTTATTTTTCCCACATCCTATTTTATAAGTTTGAGAGCTAAGGGAAAAAAAAAAAGGAAAAAAAAAAAAAAAAAAAAAAAAAAAAAAAAAAAATCACTTTCCAAAAAAGACTATGGTTTGATCTAGAGAAAAAAGCAGCAAGTAAATGTACAATGAGAAATATAAAATTGAGGAAATATCACACAAAGTGAAATTAAAAGAAAACACTGAAATTATAAAATGGCAAAATGTATAATGTGAAATTAAAGAAAATTGCAATTGAACACCTGTTGAGTACATAACATGTTTTATCTGAAACAATGTATACAATAAATCTAATGTTAGTTACAAAGATAGTACCAGAGAAAGAAAATAGATAAGGGGGAAAAAAACGCATATTATGCCCTGGTTACCAGTATTGAAGATATATAAAATGAAAATTTGAAAACAAAGATTCTTTTACCTATTTATACGTTTTCTTTCTTTGCAAACAATTAATTACTAATTATTTAAATAGTTACGAGACTATCAAGAAGTAAATAAAAATATAAACATAAGAGGGTAAATATTCACGATCGGGTCTTACGTTTAAGAACAAGACAAAGAAAAAAAATATTGATTTTTGTTTATGTAAATGAGAAATGAAATTAATCAATATTTAACTATATAAACTTTATTGAGAATATTGTTATGTAAAACGGAGTATAAAAACATAAAACTTATTTGATAATACAATTGATAAACTAATATAAACTAAATTAAAAATAGTTAATGTTATGGTTTGAAATCTTAGCTAAAGCAGCGGATAATCTATGACCTTCTATTCTTGAAAGTAGAAGGGAGCGTGAGTTGACCCATCGATAATTTGGTGTGTGGTATAGCAAAATATAACAGCTTACCGGTGAATCCAAGCGATAAAATAAGTTTTCAATGGTCTTGTAATCACCAAACAATTGGTAAATTGGTTGTAGTTGTTGAATCCCAATGGTAAAGGTGTGAAAAGGCATCGATAATGTAGAGGTGAATGATGAATAATCAGACGACGAAGTTTTTGTGGCACCTTCTCGTACAACAAATATCCTGGGACTGAAAAACGGCAATTTGTTGACGAAACTCGTAATACGATCGGAGCTAATCCGCAGTTTATAAACAAACCCGATGTTGATCGCATCAAATTGCACCTTCTTATTTGATAAGACGACAATAACATTACAACTCTTAATATTATAAACTACATTTCGAGATAAAATAAATATTACAATCATTGAATTTTTTCCTCTTTTAATAAATTTATTAAAGTAAGGACAATAAGAACAAACACATCTGGCTTTTAAGTAATAAAATGAAATTATTGGTTTTTGAATTACGTGAATGAAATAAAAATTAACCTTTTTTCCTTTTAAATCAGTGTGCAATTATTGTAAATTGTTCAAAGGTTTAAATTGATCCCAAGATAATTTGAAACTCCAGAAAAATAAAAGAAAAAAAACTATTGAGACCCAACACCGTCATTCGAACAGGAATTAAAGATAATTAAGCTGAAAAAAATCCACCACTTTTACGGTGGCTCAATCGAAATTTCAAAGGTATAATCTATAGCACTTCGAGATTATTTTTCAATAACTCAGGCCCTTTTCAATAACTTTAAATTTCTTCCTCGTGATTTCAGTGCACATTAAATACGGTAATGCCGTTGAATAATAATAAGACGACAATTAAATAAATATACTGAATGAGCATTAGATAGTTTTGTACTGACAATAATCGATGACTGCCCGTCGAACCTCTGCCGGTAACTGGATTGCAAAGTATAAAATTTCAACAGGAACATGTAAACTCAATAAAAGTTTTGTAGTAAAGAAAGATAAGGTATGGTTTCATTTGAATATATTTTTTTGTCCTGATTAAACGCGAAATTTAGTATGACTTGAAAAATTACTAGGAAATTAAATTTTTTCAACATCAACATCATGTTCTCAACTTTTTCACCTCCCCTGCATGATATGGAGGTAAACATTTTTTGTTTAATACATAGTTAGTAGTAAAACTATCGGTAGGTATATATCAAATACATAAATTGAAAACTTTTTTGTATAAATAGTGAGATAAGATTGATTAGATGTTACGTTACCAAGAGGTTGCCTGATTGTAAAATAAAACATGTTTAAATGACGGTTTATTTATCAATATAAGTGGCAAGCTCTATTATTAATAAATTGTCATGTTATGAATGTTACTAAATCTAACGGGCTACATGATTTGTACATGTTTAAAGCGAACATACGAACCGCTAGTAGCAGAAGGGTTAAGGGAAAAGTTTATAGTACTGGAATAAAAGCAAATGGGCGAATCCCTATAGTGAGCCATAAAGGGACCTAATAGACAAGACTCATTCTTCTTATCTTACTAGTTGTACGTGCCTCGTTCCGTGAACCGTGTTTCTTTCCTCCCTCAAACAAATGGGCTATTTCTAACGTATCATCTATGTGGTACAGTGCTTCTTGGGGACTATACTGTATTCATGGGTGTAATAATGGTCGTTTAGGATCATTTATTCGTCTGGATTTGTTACTTTTGCGACTACAGATACTGTACCTACAGGCCACGGAGGTATACCGGTTGAAGGTATAACCGTCATCTGTTGACTACAGCAAATCTAGATCGTCACTGGTCAATAGTAATTTTTTTTTTTTTCTGAGACATTGAGATGTATTATATAATTAGTGCCGTTTGTGGAGGGACATAATGAAAAAATAAACCTTCACAATATAGTTTATTCAACAAAAAAGTTTTCAGCTAATATGTCATCTTCAGTTGCTAAATTCAAAATTCAATTAATAAAAACATCGACTTCGCATACGGTGATTTTAAATTTTAAAAGTGCCGAACTGCACTAAGGTCAGAAATGGTCCATCCATTTTATATACTATAAAATGTAATTAATCGAAATATAAATAAAACAAATAATTAACACAATAATACATTAATCCTTGATGCTATGAAAAACCTACACCATGTAAAATTCGTTTTATGAACTAAGACTTAAAATCGGCTGGTTATCGACTGGCTTTATTTAGTATCAAGTGGGTTTCATTCCATTCGTATATTCACTGGTTCTTATTTTCTATTGACATTGTCCAATGTTTAGGGTTATAGTTTAATCTCTGTGCTTTCAAGCCTGTTGATTAATTTACGATCATTAGTATGTTGCAAGAAAACTCTATGAGCATCATGATGCCATTCCTCCTGTAGGTTTTGGTAGAACTTGCTCGTTTTTGGTTTAAGATGTTCTTTGCATCTAATAGACACTTTTCTAATTGTTCTACAAACATAAGATCTATTGCATCCCTATACTCTATTTCGTATACAACTGACCTATCTTTTAAGTTAATCAGGTCTTTAGTGTGGGGAATTGGGTTGAGTTAAGTGAATTTTCTCTTAAAGCCTAGACAGTTTTTTTTTTTTTCAAAACATTCCCCAACTTAAAAGTATTACCCGAATATGAGATTGCACATCATTTTAAATGCCCAAGTTATTTTTAACCTTTATCGTCAGTCTTACATATTCAATTTTTAGGTTTGTCAACAACTTTTTTTTTAATAAGCTATATTCTAGAGAGACGGTTAGTCATTTAACTATAAGTGCATTTTTTTTTAAATGTGGCCCACAGAATAATAGTGTAGTGATAATAAGCCACCACACAATTGTTTCTTAAACTAGGTATATATCTGTACCTCGGAGGGATACCACACTATGTCCATTTTTTTCCATATTGACTTTATTACCGTAAAAAAGGTTTTTTTTCATTTTATAACAACTGCATGATGTAAATAACAATTATAAACCAGTTAGAACCGGATATAGCATGTTTTAAAACATAATAAATAGCTGTGCCAATAACACTTTTTGTTGAAAAAAAGTTTAAAACTCCTCTCCTGTAAAGTTATGAAAATGGACATAGTGTTGTATCCCTCCGAGGTACAGATATATTTATATATAAAATTTGAAAAATGTCCTTTGATCCAAACGCCATTTTTGTGTAGCCTTCACAATGTTTTAAAATACAACTAAATAAAATATGAAATAATACATTGGAATGAAGAAGAAGGAAAGAAGGAAAATCTGATTATATATCTGGTTATTAAATGAATAAGTAGTTTTAAAAGGGAATTAATTTTTTTTTGAAACGATTCAAAATATATTTTCTAACTAATAAACTGACATTATACAATACTATACCGAGGTTTCAATGATCGATTTTAATTATTTAACTAAATGTATCAGCTGTTATCTTTGGTATTATTTAGATTGTCGTTTGTCTGCAGATGCATAGATACATTAGTAAACATTATAGTTTGACGAGTAAAACTTCAGTGGTTGGAACTATAAACGATTTTTATTGTCAAATAAAAATGGTCGGTGAAATGGATAAACGAGATCAGTGAATGGAAAACTTAAACTGAATAAAATTCGATAAGTATAAATGTTTTTTTGGTTAACATAACGAGGTTATCTGTTAACATGAAACAAAGAAAATTAAAAACAACTATGAAGTTTTTAAAGCTGTTTTTGAATAAGTATGAGATTTTTTAAATCTCATTTAAATCAGAAATTAAAATCCTTTTCCCGTAGCAGACTGAAATTTCCTTAAAAGGTTGGACGGATTATTAATTTATAAACTTTATGATGATCACAAAGAGCAGTTTGAACCATAAACTTTTGCAAGAGTAAGAGCAAAAAAGAATTAAAAGAATGTCTGCAAAGGCAAAAGGGTTATAAAATACATGCTCTAAGAGAACAATAACAAAACTGGTGTTTTAATAATTATTAAAATTGGCCCTCAGGATGCGAGTTTAAGTCTGTCTAATTAAATTAATAAAGAGAATACGCAAGTCCAAAAGCATATATCTTCATGGTATCGTTTTGTGACGTTATAAAATTCCTGTAAATTATGACCTTGATAAAAATTAACTATTTTTGCATCAATGAGAACAGAATGCACTTTAAATCAATAATTTCCATTCGCTTGCGGTAGGAACAACTACATCTATCTCGTTTTAAACAATAGTTTGTCGCGAGCCTATAAAGGGGATATACACTGCCAGCAAATATGCTGTTGGTGCATATTTTGGGGCAGCGTTTTTTAAATATTTTCGTCTAAATTATATATAATAAATATAATACCATTGTATTGAATCAATGATTGTTATAAATATGTAATTTCATATAAATGCCTCAATTCAACTCAACTCGACGTTTTTACTCTTGATCAATGAAAAAATAAAACTGGAGAAAAAAACGAGATCTAGTGATATTTTCCATAGAAAAGGAATGAGAGCAGATGATATAAATTTTTACAATGTGACTCATGACTTTGAAAAAAAACAACATTTTTTTATTCAGGAGTACAATCTGTTTAAATTTTTTTTTGATTTTATTTATGGTTAGTAACTTTTAAAAAACACTCTTGATTTTGACGTACTCAGGTGATCACATATCGGACTAATGTTCTTACGGTCCTAAATGATTAAAAATGTAAATTTTTGAAAATAATTCAAGATTATAAATTTGATAAAAAAAAGGTTTTCGAAAACCAACTGATTCAGAATTATTGGAAATTTAATGACCTAGCCTACCAAACTACCGGGGCTAAAGTCATTTGTTTACAGGGTGCATGATATACGGTCCTCACATTTGCTCTCTACATCGACAACAAATATCTGTTTTTATCCTATAAAAAAAAAAATTGTATATTAATTAACAAATAAATAAGCAATAAATAATTACTCTTTCAAAAAAATAATATGAAGTAGTCTCTCGGCTACATATTCTCTCGGCTAAATAATAAGCTAATTGTTTAATTTATACTATCTAATAAATAACAAAACAAGTTAAGTGAAATCCATCGTATATAGAGTTTCGTTACGGTCTCAATAATGATTTATTCAGCAATGCCTTTTTAAAATATGAATCCACTAAAACTCCTGTAAATATTAATTGCCTCTATTATTAGCCAATACAGTTTTTTCACTTTTATTTGAGTCACCAATCATTAAAATTTTTAAATCTTAATTAATTAATAATTATTTTTTTATAAAGCTATTTTTTGGTTTGACTATATCTGGAGAAAAATGTGTGTGCACAATTACTGTAAAAATAATTCCTCTTTACAACATACAAAAATAAAAATCTGATACACATTCAATGAGAGTTTTAATAGTAATTACGTTGTTATAGTCCAATTAAGCTCCATTACATATTACATATTTATCAGGACGTCGAAATCATTTATTTAATGCCTGTTTTGATACGATAGAAAAATAGATATTTTCAACTACGAGTAAGTAAGTAATAATTTACTCAATATTATTTTTCATTTTATTAAATTTATTGTTAACTTCTCTAATACATTAAGTAAAACTTTCCTACAAAATATCATCGATCCATATGCAATTGAGAGTGCGGTAAACGGCTAATACTCTGTTACTGTCAGTTTTAATGATTTTACGTAATTATTATTCACTTCAAATCAACAGTTATTATTCTCCTGAACGCTGAGATCTCTCATTACACAGCTTATTCAATTACCATTTGAACAAACAGAACAAAAAATAGATACTATTAATCAATGCTTAGAAGATTTTTAATTTGACGCCTACTCAAAATTATAAATCCATATTTTTTTAATACCAACTATTCAATTAATTAATGACATTTGGTCGTGTTTTTTAGAGTTCGGTTTATTTTTCGAACCTAAAACTAGCTAGAACAATGGAACCCAGTGACTTGGACAGCCAAACAGAGAGACAGATTCCATAGTAAAAACTAATAGTGTTCTGATTTTGACAAATTCAACGAAAACCTGAAGGAAGTGATCAAAAATACTAGTGTAAGTATGAATTTTCTTAATATGAAATGAAATGAATTCAACCCATTAAATCTTTGGATCGTAATGAAATGTCATTGCTTTAGCAATATACAACTTAGCATGTAATAACATGATATAGTAGCAGGTCAATCGAACTGAACTGAAAAAAAAAAAGTCATTCTCCATCTGTATAAAGCTTCGCTTTAAATGGTGCAGACTTGGATATCTGAAAATGAGCACATCAAAGAAAACCAGTCCTATTCACTGGCAAACTTTGATCCCTATATTGGAACAATGGACTTCATATAAATCCCGAAACTTTAGAAGGCCTGGGCTTATTGAATATTTTCTGAAGGTTCACCAGCCTTGTCTATTGCGCCAGAACAAAAACTCCAATAAACGCAGAAGCATTTTAGGAAAAACTCCCCGAGTTTTCCCGGTCGAGGGTAATCAATTCGATGAACTAGATTTGTGCAAACCGACCGTGTGAGCTTTTAAGCTATCCTATTTTCTCCATTTAAAAAAGTTATCCTATCGGACAAAAATGTTGTTTCCTTCATTCGAAACCTTTTATCTTTGAACCACAAATTAAATGATTATCTAGACAAATAGAACCATGTGAAAATGAATTCATTTGGAGGATAAAGAGCATTTCAGATATTTTTTCAGCATTCCTATAGGTCCTAATACGTAGCGGATCAAGCAACGAGATCAACTAAATATAATCTATCTTTTACGATACGTCATTTCAACAAAATCAGTAATATAACGATACTAAATTGTTTTATCATTTGTATAACAATAGTCAGTTCTAGTTGTCCAATATTTTACTCTGTTTGTTACTCTGATCCCGGAGAATCTCTAATATACAAAACATTTTATGGTACATGTCAGAAAATGTCTCATTAGTGAAATGTTTTCCACAAAATTTTAATGAGTAATGATTTAATTTAATTGTATAATGATACCTTACTAAACTGATTCTAAACTATGTTTATGTTAAACTTACTTCGTTGTTTATTGATTCAAATAGTTTTGTTAGTTTTTAACCCTTTAACTTATTCCTTTATTTTTTTTAAATAATATGATAATTTTATTCACCATTTAAAGGTTCATTATCTGATGAAGAATCGCAAAAATTTGAGATTTTAGAGTAAGTCTCAGGCGCGAGTTCTCATGTCTCACTTTTTCTGGTGACGTATGGCGTGTTATCAATAAAAATAGGCTACAGCCAGCCTTCCAATATGATAATCAAATTATGTTATTTTGGCCACGTTCTAAGAGAGAGTTGAGTTAAAAATTCAGCATTAAATATTTCTAAATTGTGGTGTATGGCAGGTTCAATACGCACCACGAATTGTTCTTTTTCACTCTCAGAACTATGTTTAATTAGAGTAGTGAGCTTGATTGGGGAACATAATTTCAGCTCTCCACTTGGGCAGACATGTGCTTGATTATTAGCGTTGTTGAGCCGAGCCCGCGGCGGTATCTACGAGTATGGATCTAATCACTGCTGCACACAGTGGAGCACATCCTCGGAGCCCACGCCTTGCGAGCATCGGCTCATTAACTGTCTACCCACTGCGCGCTAGCTCAGGTGGTTCATGTTATAAAGATGTTCTACTCACTTGATTGAGTTATTAGGTAACATAGTGGAGTACATAAATAATCAATCAATTAACATGTATTAGTTTTAAAGAAAAAAATAAAAACTCATTAATATTTCCTACATTTTAACTCCATGGCTCTATTTGCGCTAGTTGGAGGAGTAATTTTGCAATTTGAGTTTTAAAGATGCAGCAATGAAATTTTAAAATCAATTCGCTTAGCATCTAAAGATCTAGAATTGTCGGGTCATCACTAGGAGGTCTAGTTGTCCTAGTCCTGGTGACAGAGAGAGAGTTGAAAAGTCTATATGCACGATTGCTTGATGACGGGTCTTACTATTGAGCTATCTGGCTCCATGTTCCTATTCAGATGAAGAGGTACAGGCTAGATGTTATTGGTAGCTTATGTGCTCTTAGAATAACCACATATAGTTATTCGTTTATTAGTTATTTATTTATTCCACATTAGTTCACACTCAGTGTCTTAGGGTAGGCCACCGTCCGGATCCTAAATGTGGATGTGAGCCGGAAAGAGGCAGATTGGACCACTGGGGAAGACGCTATTAGGTACTTTTTTTTAGGGACCCAGAGACTTTCTTAGGATGTACTAGTTTTATGTACTAGCGAGACGAATGCAGGGGTCTGACAATGCCGGACTAAATATAGTAAGGATAGCAAAGGTTATGCCAGTGCAGGGAGAAAGATAGATAGATAGAGAGAAAGAGAGAGAGAGAGAGAGAGAGAGAGAGAGAGAGAGAGAGAGAGAGAGAGAGAGAGAGAGAGAGAGAGAGGGAGAGAGAGAGGGGGAGAGAGAGAGGGAGAGAGAGTGAGAGAGAGAGAGCACTGTTCACTTCCAGTGTCTGATTCCGACTGTCTGAAAAGGCCCATAATTTCTGCTTTATATACACAGGTGGCTGAAAAGTTTCCGACCTCAACATGAAGATGATAATAAAATAAATAAAAGCTAGTGAAATAAAAGCTTTGTTAGGTCGGAAACTTTTCAGACCACCCTCGTAGGCAACTCATTCCTTCCTATAGGGAATGAGAGAGCTTTTTATGCACTCCAACGAGTGAGCTCTTGCTGTGTCGGGATCATGAACTAGTCCCCTCTCTCTATACTTACGCAGAAGATTTATTGATAAAATATGGAAACGTACGTGGGTATTTTCTGGTCCGAGAAGAGTGCAACTTCAATTTATTCGTGATGAAGAAGTTGGCACAACAACTATAATCTCCTACCAATTATTGGATAGAATCATGTATGGGAAGCAAGAAAGTGAGTATTAAAAGAAGCATCAGTGACACCTCCGATGTCTAAAAAACACTCTAAAATAAACACTAAAGTTTAACTAGTACTGAGATAGCACAATATCTTGCTTTACTGACTTTCTGAATAAAACATTAAAATCTAACCAGCACTTATTGCTAAATGATGCTCTTTAATTATTGAACAATAATTTTACTACGAAATAAAGAATATTTCCACTATTGACATCGTTGCGGGGGCCAAGTCAAAAAAAAAAAGCACTGTAGCTGAAGAATCATAGGACATACCGACAACCAAGAAAGAAATAGGAAATGAGGTATGTTACAATATACATATGGCAAATATTTAAAGCCAACTGCCGGGTTCGATTGTACCAATTTGGTCTGGATTATGAAATATTATTTTACCGTTAAAAGTGCTATGGGGAGTGACATTTTAGTCAGAGCTGAAACGAGGTTAGCTGTTGATTTGTTAGGTTAAAGGGTGGTCATACTGTGCAAGTATGAGGGTGAACAAATAACACACGTGGAGAGAAAATCCAAGAAAATAAGAATCTGAACACTCTTGGGAAGAAACTTAAGAAATACAGTACAAGGGGCTTAGAGAAATAGTTCAGAGAAAACAACTTTCTTCGGTAGTGTAGTGGACTTTGCTTATGACACTTAGTGTTGCGCTTATTTCAAGCCCTCCTGCTAAAGGTGGGTTCGAGAAAGGTAACTAATAACTAATGCTAAGTTTCAGAGAAATGTATACAACTTCTAACTACCAATGTGTGGTAATCGTCAGACTATATGCAGCCATTGCAAAAATGGTCAATAGAGTTCATCTGAATATTTGAAATTTCTAAAGTTATTTTAATAACAACCTCTTTGAATGGAAATATTGAAAACGTTAAGGTAAGGCGAAATGAAAATCAATTTTTTTTTTACAGAACCTATTTACAATTTTTATTTTTTGATAAAAAGGTGACCACAAATAACACTGAGTAGTTATATTCTTTTCAGAAGGACTTAATAACATATAGTATGACTTAACTCTGGCTGTATAAACGGAATTTAATTTTGGACACTTTGCTCCGGGGGGGGGGGGGATAAAATTAAATTGAAAATAATGAAACGATTTGTCGTCGAAAGTTGTTCTTCAAATTTCTCAATCAATTCATAGCCTCCTCTATCTTTGTATATATTATTTAAGATTTTTCGCAAAATAGCAAGCTAGAACGTTCAATGTTCAACTATTAAGCATTTCAATTATGCCAATTTGGGTTTTATGCGGCAACGATGAAAAAAAAAAAAAATTACGGCCGAAAAAGCCTGGCCAGTTTCAAAATATATCAAATATTTAAAGCACCATTAAATAAGATGAGAAACAGCGCAGATAAATGTTTATAATTTTAGTAGAAAAATTTTCTTGTGCTAGGAAAATACGGCCTGTCAGCTTGAATTACATATAATAGAGAGACTGCAGGAGTCGAATATCCAAAGAGCTACTATGTATCCTCAACGAATATGAAGTTAGCATTATTCAGTAGAAAATGTATCAAAATCTATAAATAATACGTTAATAATAATTAAATTGGAAATATCTCTAAACGAAATGAAGATGATATTAAAGAATGCCTTTCATGTTCGAAATAGAAGTAGTTTCAAGTCACAACAAAAAAAAAAGTGCGTGAAAAGTACGTAAAAATTGAAAATTCAATGGAGGAATAAGACAAAAACTTGAGAAAGAGTTTTCACTTTAAAGTAATTGCCTTTCCGTCGGGTATTGATTTAAGCATTTAGTTCGTTTGACCAAAGTCTTACAGGGAGTAACTAAATCCGGTGGGAGGACAAGTTATAAAACTGTGGAGCAGTTTTAAGGTTCACTGCTTGTCTTCTTATTTTACACCAAAACCACCATTTCATGAGGTAGTTGCGGGTTTTTTTTTTATCGTAATCATGTTATGTTACAAATATATTGAAATAGAAGTAAACTAAATTGTTATCCTACATGAGTAATGCAAAATGAAGCACGTAAATTACTTCGGGTAGACAAGGGAAATGAATTTCAATTGATCAATTAGCTGCGTTATTTTTATTGGAATTTAATTTATTTAAAGTACACACACCATTTCAAGTCAAAACATCTCTAACGATTGTAATTATTTGGTTTGAATGATAACAGTTGGTTAATTCTCTTCAACGTTTTATAATCATGACTGAGACTACAAGCTGACCTCAGTTGCATCCTGAATCGATTTTCTCTATGGCCCCCTTGCCTTCATTACAGATCTAAGATGTATTGGCAACTACTGCTTCATCCTGAAAATCACCATCTGCTGAACATCTTCAGGCACGACGATCCATTCATGATTGTGGTTAGTTGTGATTGTGGATTGTGGCTACTATCCTACTCACTTAGACACCTAGTCACATGACCAAACTGGGCTTTCAAAGCTCCACTGCATAGCTTAAGCAACGAGGTGCACTCCTACTGCATGTCTTTTATAACGCTTTTTATCACCGATCCAATGTACGTCTCTAAATCTTCATTAATAAAGTTGTGCTGACATGGCGTCGGTCTCCGGTACATCATTTGAAGGTAAACAAGGTGAATCACACTTTGGGAATGTCTATCTTGGCTGAATCAAAACCCTTCCCACGTCTAATCGTAAATCCAGCAAAGTTGAATGAACTTGTGGAGGTGGAGCTCAGGCCCACCGCCACTGGAGTGCTTGAACCATGCAGAGATGCCTGGTCAGAATTTTTTCCTTAATTTAGTGCCTTCACTGCTGGCTTTGCTTCCGAAATAACAGAGAAACCGTTCCTAGGCGTACCCAGCTACACCCTATCGAACAGATCATCGTATAGTTGGACGGGCTCCCATCCTATCAGGAAATATCCTCTTTGAGTCCCTCTAGACAGTCATCTTTCCCAACTGATTGCAGATAATATCCAGACTCGTAATTTTCGTGGAGGTACCACACAATTTTTTTTTTTTCCCATAGCCCCTCTAAATTTACAGATAATTATATACAATTATAGATCCTTAGGTGAATCTATTTACAAATTAATTTTGTATTTCCTGTAGCACCACTACATTATATACAGGTTTTGTTATTTTATAAAAATTATATAATGAATAAACAAGTATAATGATACACATTATACGTGACTAGACTAAAGTGACTAATAAAAGTGATGGGGCTCACCTTTTTGATCAAACTTAAAACTAACTTACATACTAATTCTTAACCTAATTTTCCCCCGGCAGTCTGTTGCCATCGATGCGGGCGATGAGGGGCAATGGGATCATAGTGTTCTGAGTGCCAGATCCTTTGACATCGGCCAGATGTTCTACTCATGGGTGACCTACAACTGGAGTAAACCTCCCAGATAAAAGCATATTGAACACTGTGATTATGCTCTGATAATGGAACGACATTCTGGGGTCTAGCTCCATGCAGGATCTTTTGACAGCCCATCCCTGTCATTTCCCGGCAGTACACACTAATGCACTTAGTGAGTTGCTGCATGTGAAAGAACTGACACTTATTAATTATTGTTGAAGTAAAACGAGTCGGAAAATTTGGAATGCATGCTTCAAAAAAATAATCTAGCCTTACATAAGTTTCTGTATATAACTTGTATCATCAAACCTACAAATACTATTCTTCTAACTAATAAATTAATTATATAAATTTAGTTCCATTTTTCCAAACGTTCCATAAACCAAAATCTTTCAATCACTATAAGTAATGTAGATTAACTAACAAAATAGACTGTGTCATTCTTCTCTATAGCTCACTTTGAAATGGTGTTAGAAAGTAATTCGTATCCCGATTCTACATTCACAATAATTAGTTATATTTGTATTTTCATTTGGAACAAATCAATTATATACATGAGTACTTTACATTCTACAAAACTGGTCTTTGTATTCCTACAAAGTTTTGTTCTATTACAAAAAAACACTAATTAACTAAAAGAAATCGGTAATTACATCGCTATTAAAAATACATTACTTTCACAATGGTCCCTGGATTTACCAATATATTTGTGTGGGTTGGAACCGTTCCAGAAGTGAAGTGAAGGTAGAGGCAGGAAATAAACTGACAGCAGACTCTCGAGCCGAAATGAGCCGCCCCCAACTCGGACTCAATGATTGATTGCAGTCTTAAATTTCAACTTTCCATCTCTGTATTTATTGAGGAGCGTTTTTCTCCCTCTCAAATGGGGGCAATTTAAGCCTGGCTGCCTAGGAAACTTGTGTAAATGTCGACAAGTTAACAGGAAACGGAATAAGCGAACGGAATTTCGCTTATACATAATGAGTTAATAAAGTTTTGTAACTATTCAGTTCCTAAATGGTTTAGCTCCTCGACTATATTGGGCTGCTGCAATGACGTTTAGTTATCAAACCTCAGTTTGAAAAAAAAAATTGTTAAAATTAATATTGTTACAAAAGTAAATGAAAATACTAATAAAAATAAAGAAATAAAATAATAACACATCCCATTATGATTGTCATAGTTATGATTAGCAGATAACAGAGAATTATCACAGCTAATCTTCTTTATTTTGAGACCCAATCCTAATTGATTATTGATTTCATATCTTAGTTCTTAAAATTATATCCGGCACCATGAGAAGTTAAAATAGTACCTCAAATAAGCAGTTATTTGTACTTTCTTAAGTTTAAGCATTCCGTATTTAAGCATTTCGTTAGTAACTCACATTTTGATAAATTTCAAATAAGGTTAAACAAGTATTTCCGTAAAATCAATATCAAGATAAACCCAGGAATTGTGAAACAAACTTCAGTTTCTTCCTCTTGGAACTAAATCTCATGAATCAGATCTTGGGTAGTAAAATCCATGATCTTGAAATATTTTTGGAATCAATTAGGAGATTAAACAGCATACTCTCTAAGACATCCACATCACACAAACAGATTGAAAAAAAAGAAAAACAGAATTTTTGTTTCGAACTCCACTGGTTTGGTAGCAGGAGAACAGAAGTCAACAATATACGTACGAGCTATACAGTCAAATGCTAATCCTGAAAATTCTGGAGTTGACTATTCCAGCCACGAATCGAATTCGTTCGTAAAAAGGTGAAAAAAAAATTTTACAGAATGTCCACAGTAACAAAGATACTTGAATTCAGAAATTATTGTAATTTATAAAAATTAAAATTTTTATTTTTTGAAAATATTACGGATTTTTAAACATGGTTTGAACTGTAAATTTAGAAGATCTTTGGTATTTATGAAAACAACAATCACTTGCTGAATTTATGTTACAATAGTATGATATTTGTAAATGACGATGTAATTTATCGTTTAGCGGAAAATTAGTTTTTATATTTATTACATAATAATATATTTCACAACATTATACTTTGTTTCCTTTTTTAATGAAGGATATTCCATAGTGATTACTTGTTTATTCCATTTTTATACTGTCCAAAAGTCATTATTACTTTAATAGTTAAAAAATTGGAGTGGATATTTCTAGCGTTTTTTTATTCAATTGATGATATAATTCTTTTTTTTTATATATAATTATTCACAACTCCAAGTACCCAGAGCTCTCTAACACTGTTGAAGTTCGCTGAAAAAAATATTTTCGCTTAAGTTGTTATTACCGTTGTACTATTGCTATTGTTTTTATTTGCTTCAGAGACAATACAGGAATTTCTTTAGGACCTTAAGTTGCCTCTTTGTTAGAAAACTATACTGACAATTCTCACTGCATGAGCAATTGGCATCCCTTTGATGGCATGTTATCTATTTTTGTATGAAATCAAGGCTAATTTAATGATTGATGGAGATCCAGCATCTCAAAAAATGTGCGCATTGCTTAATATCTACAAGCAAATTTTAAATCATTTTTGTTTTTATGTATATTTTGTTTTAAATAAATCTATCTTTATACTTTTGTTTTTCATTTGAGAGGAAACGATTTAACCTTTATTCAATAGTTCGAAAGACGAATGTTTAAAATATATATAATACTCTGGAGATTGTAAAAATAAATAATTGTGATGAACAAAGAGACTGTACGTTGAAAAAAGAGGTAGAAAAAGGAATTCTGGTTTTAATTAACAGTTCACTGGAGACTAAAATACCAGTTTCAGCTTGAATAACCCCAATCAAAGGCAAGCGATACCTTTATGCCCTATATTATTCAACTGGAGGACTCCAAATGCTATTCCAAGTATTCGTCGCTCATTCATTCACTTTTGTGTACTTACACTGACGACACAGTGTTGATGAGTCCCTAGCCACTCAGGCTTAACTCTATGCGACGTTACATTGGAACAATTAATGTACATAAATAATGAGTTTTTTTCATGTCGTGACTTCTCTCCTAATGAATATAAATTACGCGTTTAAACTATTTATAAGTGAAGCAAATGTGTGATGATCAAAAAGGTGAGCCCCATCACCATTATTAGTCAGTTTAGTCCATTCACGTATAATGCATATCATTATACTTGTTTATTCATTATATAATTTCTATAAAATAACAAAACCTGTATATAATGTAGTGATGCTACAGGAAATACAAAATAAATTGTAAATAGATTCACCTGAGGATCTATAATTCTATATAATTATCTGGAAATTTAAAGGAGCTATGAAGAAAAAAAAGAGAGCGGCCCTCAAGGATCTGTTTTGTGTCCGGTTCTTTTCAGCATGTACACAGCTGAAATTGTTGGGACAAACGATAAGAAAGCTACGGTAACCGTTTTCGCCGACGACATTGCGGTTTACAGCAGCAGCATGAGTGCACACAGGCCGAGTCAGCTTGTAATTTAATCAGTGACAGACTGGGCTTGTTAAACATCAGTGTAAACGCCAGGAAGGCCGACTGCGTAATCTTTTCCCTCCAAAAGGGGAAAAAAGCCTTGCAAAAATCATATAGTATAGGAGGGCAAGATAACTCACCAGCTTTCTCAATCTACTATCTGGGTATAAAAATGGATAGGCATCGCCATTTGTCTACTCATTTTAGTAATAAAATAGAAAAAGTACGACATAGGTCTTACCGGCTTTCGCACTTGCTAACTTCACCCAACCTGTCGCTTCGTCTCAAACTGACGATCTATAAATGTGTCCTCCGCCCAGCTCTGCTGTTCGGTGCCCCGCTATTTACCCACTTGACTGACAATACAGCCAAATGTCTCCAACATTTCCAGCATGGGATCATGCGAAAAGTGGTCTGACATACCTCTCTCGAGAGGTTAAAGAACGCTGACCTGCACCCGTTGCAGCACGTAACCAACCCAATGTTTAACACTATGACCCAACCACCCTTCCCTTATTGATGTCAGCAGACTGTCAGAGAAAACCCAGGTTAAGAATTAGTATGGAAGTTAGTTTTAAGTTTGATCAAAAAGGTGAGGTTCATCACTTTTATTTTTATTAGTAAGTGTGATTTTAATGAAACCCCCTTAAATAAAGTTATGGGAGTTAAAATGCTTACTAATATATTATCCTAGAACTTCGAACGTATACAAAAATTACTCGAATTCATATTACGCTACCAGTTTATGTAGTTTAAATGGTTTTTGGCTAGATACTAAGATTTAAGCCTAGATATAAAGCCAGGATTAAAACAGATTAATGAGATTGCTAGTGCTTCCTGTCAAAGTATTTTTGGCATTTTGTGATATCCTTTACACTATTTCAAACAAGACATAATCATATTTTAAGTTGTTACGGAATATTCACTTTTAAATTTAGACATGGATTACATCTGTTTACGGCGAGTTTGTTCTGCCTTCAGTGTTTGTTTTTGATAAGACATTACAGTCTTGGGGGGGAGGGGGGCGATTACTTTGATTATATGATTAACGTAAAAGATTCCGGTTTATGTTCGTATGATTTTGGTTTTATATTGTTTTTGGTTATTTTCTTAGTATTTAGAATATTTTGCGTTATATCGCCTTTATCTTTTAATTGGCCACGTTGGGTTGGTCAGGCTGTCTCAATCCGGCCTGCCCAATCATTTCCGAACCTGACGGTCTTCTGACTCGAGACTGCGTTGCACTGTGTCTTTTTGTTCGTGTACCTCTTTGGAATACACATTATTCTCAAGTACTTGCAGTAGCGTATACTTGCTCTCTGATTGTGCTTACCAGAAGGCTCTTAATAATTCATATATTATATGATATATATATATATATATATATATATATATATATATATATATATATCATATCAATTATAATTCATATTTATAATTTTCATTTGTCTATATTATTTTCATTTTGTCACATGTCATATGTGGGTAAAAAGTCCACGGTTTTGTGCGTATGCAGCGTATTAAGGTGAGGGATCAGCTGTATCCTGCTGTCGTCCCGATGCCCCACGATGTTTTCGTTCAGCCTCACTACCACTCTTCAACGTTCAAGGTAGAGTCGTTCAGAATACGAGCGAGAACTCATCGTTATCGTCTACTCATGGTTCGGAAGACAGAGTGGGTAAACGTTATAATTACTTAGTCATTTCAATGTTTAACCGGTGTACAGGTACATGAGAATTTCTTCGCCTTCCAGTCCCAAAATGAACATCCTAGAAACTCGTAAAATTAATAGTATAGTAATTTTCATAGTTCAGAAGCTTATTTGTTTGTTTTTTTCACACTTTCATACTGTTTTATTTTGTTCAGTAGATTTAATTAGTTTGCTGGTTTCTATACTAACCCTTGTTAACAGTCTCTTTTAAGTATAAATTTAAAATGTTGTTATTAATGTTATGAATATTAATATTTTTCGTTACTTATGCAGTAGCTGGTTAACGTTTAGCATTTACCATTACACTTAATTAAAATAGTACGTCGGAAGGAAGAAAAAACCCCCACGGCTGTTATAAATCCTATCAATAGAAAAATATCTTTTATGAGAGGCTAATTAAAATACTTTATTCCAAAAATTTTTACGAGTAATCAACTGTAAATATTTCGACCCAACACGCCTTTGAAAGGCCCTCTTAATCATTAATAGCCTATTGAAAGGAAACCACTCTGCCTCCAAAACGTTACAATTTTGTGAATAACGGTTCTATTTATCGGCCTTTGATTGCTACTGAATAATCTAAGTATGTTGGAGGGATTTCTATTTTCCTGCGTTGATTGTACATGTGCAGCACAATGGACCCAAAGCGCTCTCCTTAAAGGAAGAAGTGAACATATAACATATTGCCTATATAACATACATTGTTAATACCATGACGTTACAACATTCTATGTAAAGGAATCCCTTTGAAGGGTGAGTCTTTGGTTCTAAAATATCAAAGCTATTTATAAGGAATATTCCCCACTTAGACGGCGCCTGTTGAAGTTTAAATTGGTTTTCATTAGTTTTCTTAGTTGAGGCGGGCCTGCGAGTTAATGCCCATGCAAACTTCCGGCTTCAGCCGTTTTTTTTTCTTTTATTTTTTTAATTTCTGTAACTAATTTATTAAATAAAAATAAATAAAAAAAAAGTTAATACTCTGCGATATTATTTCCTAAAAATAACAATAAGTTGGGTCGTCCCACGGGGGGAGGGGAGAGGCTCTGAAGGTCGACTGGGTCGAAAATGGGTGGACCTGTGATCTTTGATCTTTGCTGGTGGCCTAGTTGGTGGGCAACTTTATTCGTATTGATCTGACTCCATAAGACCTTAAAAGGTTTGCCCCGACAGTGTGCTATGTTCAGGAGTGAAAGAGATCTCTTCAAGGAGGTGCTAGTTTTAGCGAGTCGAACGCAGAGAATCCCACTAGGAAGGTGTGGGGTCTGACAACGCCGGACTAAAACATAGTAAGGTTAGGAAAGAGAGATGCAGAGATAGTTCAATAAGAAAGACATGGTTCGAATAGAGCAGCAAGCACCTCATCTCGGCCTTATATAGACAGGTCAGAGGCCGGGATACGCCCCTAGTGGGCTTCAGCTGTGTTATCACTAGTTCCCCTCTCTTACATGTCGCCTAAGGTTTTTATTATTAAAATATGGAAATGTAGGTGGGTATTTTCTGGGCCGAAAAGAGGGGAACTTATATTTATTCGTGGTAAAGAAGTTAGTACAACATAGTTCCCCCAAGATACACTCTTCTTGGTGATCTGAAACAAAAAGAAATGGTACCCGGAGTCTAGGCAGGTGCTTAGGCCCGAGGTAGTATTGTTGTCATCGCAGACAGGTTTCCGGCTCCACCAGTTTGTAGCGCCAATCCGGATGTACTCGTTCACAGGGCTGCTAGGTTGATGTCTGTACACCCGCGCCCCTGGTGGGCTTCAGCTGTGTCACTTCTATTTATTCGTGGTGAAGAAGTTGGTAAAACAGGTACAAATAAATATCTCCAGCTGACAGACAAATATAAAATAAATTACTCTTTTGCGGTTTGCTGATAAATGCAATTGGGCCCATTTACCTCTGGTGAATCAAATGAATTGACATAATAATTATAACACAGTTTAAAAAAAATACAAATTAATAGAAGTGCTTAAGCTGGTGGTAAAGTTTTAATAAACAAGTTTTAACAGTCAAAGAAACAAAATAATTGGCAAGATCGGAAACTTGAACCCGGACTCTGCAAAATATCTATTGGAGCTTAACAAGCTGAGCTACCCTGGCAAGAGTCAGGATCTTCCTGATGAATTCTCTTTAGCCAAACTCTCGCAAGACAACACAAACCATTGGACATAGAGGAAGATAGCAGAGACACAGTATGAACTGTTAATTTACTGAAATAGATACGGGATCTAGTATTGTGAGATGGGAAATACAGGTCGGATGGCCGGGATCTAGTATTGTGAGATGGGAAATACAGGTCGGATGGCCGGGATCTAGTATTGTGAGATGGGAAATACAGGTCGGATGGCCGGAGATTTCATAGATTATTTGAATTATAAGATATTCTAAAGGCGAGGAGTATTTTTAGTCATGATAGAATTAAATAGGAGATCTCATTAATGGTCCTAAACAAGTATTTCTGTGGACATAATGGTACAGGCAATTTAACTCTGTAATGGGAGCAGTGCTGGGAAATCGAGAACTCTGGAGATCCTCAGAATAAATCATAAGAAACAATTCATCTACTAACTCATCTATAGCAGTGAAAAATTCAAGGTATAAAATATGACTTTTTATACCTAAGTAGAAAAATTGGAATGTCCAACCCTTATTAAACTATAATAATGTTAGTCTTCATAAATGACACAATACAACTTGTGTGTGTATTTATACATCTATTACATGTTTTAAAATACTTGCGTTTTTTTGTTGTTGTTTTTTTAAATTAGCTAGGTATACATTATTTTCATCGTTGGTGAGCTTGGTATTGATACACCCCAGCAGAACAAGGAGAATATTGTGACCACGTTAAAGTGATATTATTCACCAGTAGCAGTTCAGCTGCCCTCATGCATTTTTGCAAATGAACAGATCGTATATTTTTTAATTAACTCTAACTTGAGTTGTTTTTAAATGTTTATATTAATCAAAATTTTGTATTGTATCAAAATTCCTTACAAATCTATACTGTGGGAACGATTCATCCTAAATTGTGACGAACCAATATGTTCATTTAAATTAAATGGTTAATGTAACTTGATTGTAACTAAGACGGCAGCATATATGATATATAGACAAAAAAGGACTAGAAACTTGTATACAATTAGGCCTATGGCTCTCCTAAAGAATTTTAAGTATCGTCAACATAAAATTCGCCAGGGAATGGTAAAGTTTGTCTGTTTTTTATATAACGGGAAAAGTAACGAATGTGGTGGAATAAGTGGAGAGAAGGAAAACGGAGAAATGGAGATGTACGATCAGCCTGACATAGAGAACTGGCTGACGTCACCGCATTCCCTGTTCGCGATCTACAGTTAGTAATTATTAAATGCTCAATAGACTACCCTGCTCACTTAATTTTGAATGAACTTTAGGTTAGCTACCAGGTCAACAAGAATTTTATAGCAGGCTAGACTTGCTGCATTACAACTGAGGGTGTTTTCCTAACAAGCAAAAAGTAAGTAGACAATGTAACTCGAAGTTGACTGTCACACAAATAAGGGTTTAGTTAAGATCGTGAAAAATGTTAATTGACTAATAAGCAATAATAGCCCCTTAAAGCTTCAGCGAATAATGTATAATTATGATTCATCATGAGAACTTTAATTTGGTATTACATCATATGATTAGAAAATATTTATTTTTAATTACAAGGAATTGTTCAATAATTGACTCCTTCGCTGCATTTTATAATGTAGTCTTTATTTTTAATACATCTAGGGTATTAATCAAAACTTTAAGAAACGTTCACTCCTAATCTACCCAAAATTTTTTTTTAATGATAGGTACGTTTTCGGTGCCTATACCTCCATTCTTGATCTCTGATAAGTTAAATGATCGAAAAGGATAAATAGTTTAAAATAAAAACTAAAACGTTACTTTATGTCTCCTATCCTAACGCAATCAGATCTGTTACCCTCAGGATATACTTGAGAATGGTGGTATAACGAAAGCGTTTATGTCATTATAAAAAAAATTATGTGTAGATCAGAAGGAGTGCATATATATATATTATGTGGCCCTCCAATATAATTAAAACTTTCTCACAAAATATTTCACTGAATGAAACTGTTGATAAACTTCCTGGTCAAACAGAACATGCCTAGCAAATAAAAAAAAAATACACAGAGTCAAGGTATCATTATTAAAAGTTATACACACACCCCGGATACACAGGCCGAGTCGAATCAGTTATTAACGTAATCAGTGACAGATTGGGTAAGTTAAGCATTAGTGTGAACGCCGGTAAAACCGACTGCGTAACCTTCTCTATCCAAAATCCTATACTATAGGAGGGCAAGAGAACTCATCGGCTTTTTTAAAATACCCAGCTCCCGGTATCAAAATGAATAGGCAACTCCATTTATCTACTCATTTTAGAAACAAAATGGAAAAAGTACGACACAAATCTCACCGGCTTTCGCACTTGTTAACTTAACCCAACTTGTCCCTGTGTCTCAAACTGATGATGACGTCGGTGGGTCAGTTCATCAACCGGACTCAAATCTAGTTTTTTGACTTATTGCAGCACCTGACCAACCCAGTGTTTAACATATGGCCCAACTACCCTTCCTTTATTGATGGCAACCGGCTGTCCAAGAAAACTAGGTTAAGTTCTTTTATTTATAAGTTTGTTAGGTTTAGGTTGGAATTAGCACAACTCATTCTTAATGTAAACCGTTTCTTTCTTTATTCATACGCCTTATTATAAACAATTATGAAACATAAACTTGAAGAGTCTCCATCTTCAGCATCTCCATTCTCCATTCGGTTGCAGTAGTAGTACTACTTAAAATTTCATATCGATTAAATCATTTTGCTTACGATACCGTCTAATATAGATTTGGACAGCTAGACAAACGTGTACATTAGGTTCGTAGAGACACATGTACCAGAAAATAAAATGCCCCGAACATGTACTCATGATGTGCCCACCTGCAAGTAAGTATGAGGATTTAAAGGAGGTATTTTTATTAACCATTTAAATTTGCGACTAAAACAAGGCATATACGGATAATATATTTATAAAAAATGACGTGGTTACTTTATTCCTTTATTCCTGGTTAATTAAAATCCTAAAATAAATTCAATGGTCTTCAATACGTAACAAAACAGATAATGTCGAGTAAATTGAGGCGTCATCACCGATCCAATAAACGTGGCTAAAATATTACTTTTAATACATCATTAGGTATTATGATACATCAATTGGCATTATATAATTTCCATCTGATTAGTATTACAATTAGCGATTCCGTCAGGTTTCCATTAGTGATAATGTAATAATATTATATAATATTAGTGATCCAATAAGTAATAACATAAATTACTTTATGTAATGTACCAGATTAAAGAATTTCACCTGGTTTTGAGTATTATTATGTTGTGTCATAAAAATAAAATTGTCCCTGGAAAAACATTAAAACGTGTTTTTAGATGGATTTTTTTATGGGGGGAGCGTGCATCTAGGTTTGAAAGTCAATAGGTTTGTATTGGATTTTTTTATGCTTATAGGGAATTGGTATTTCCAGTGATGTGGCTTATAAGTAGATACATTTCTATTTATAATTTACATGAATGATCTTTGCATCATAGGGCATCAAATCATCAAACTTATAAAAAAAAATTGGTTTAGTTGTGATCCCAATGTCAATTACAGTTTTAATGACTTTACGTTAATAGAGTCTGAAAAACAAAACCTTGATAAATCAGAACACCAAGATATTTGCTATTTATTTTCTTATTTTTTTATTTTATTATTATTAATTTAGAAGATCTTAAACTGTACCTGTTTCGATGGGTTTGGGTGTCTAGTTTGTTAACTTATATGAAAATTTCTGATAAATGTTCTATCCAGTCGTGAAAAAGGGAATGTTGAGGACAGTGTGAAGAGTCTGATTGCACTTAAAACAGTTCATCTGTAATAATTCTTAGAGCTCTCGATTGAAAAATCTGTTTAGTTTTGAGCAAATCCATAAATTTGGGCTTCACTAGTTCAAATTAGATTCAGTTTAAGAAGTCACAAGACTTTGAGAAGATTCGTTGCTCCATCTGAAAGGTTGAGTGGTTTTAATCCTCCCATATGAAGGGCATATTTATTATTTAGTCCTTCGCGATAAATTACCCGAAAGATGGATTCAAATTTAATTATTATTACTATTTTGTTAATCAATCTCGTTCGGGGTTATTCATAGCCGGAGCATTTCGGATAACTTCCATACCTGCATAACTAGCTTCTTGCCGTAGAAGGTTTTGGTCCTTTCACAAATCCCTTTCTATCTGTTCTGTTAACAAAATGTCACCTATAATAACCACATTCTCTGATTCATACCCATTATCTGTAATTCAATCTGGATTAAAAGTCGAATAAAATAAGGAATGATTGAGGGAAGACTTTTTTCTAATTCATTTGTGTATTGTTACATTAGCGAATATAAAGCAGGCGAGAGGTTAAATAATATATTAAAAAAATCGCATATAATCGTGACTACTAAATGTTGCTAACACTAATCGCAATCTGCACGCTTATGCAATTATTTTCTCTCCTTCATAAACTATTCCTGTTGCACGCAACTACTAATAGTGTAAGGCTAATTACCAACAACTTCTAAATATTTTCACGTGTTTCACTTTATTAATTTACTTTGAATGCTCACTTTCAGTGGATTTCCCTAATGGCTAAATGCTTTCACAGTAATAGTGGTCCATTATGCTGTTGAGCTGAATTATTATGGTTTGAACTTATATAACCTTTGCTGAACCCATAGTTCATTCCAAATTATTTATAGTGTCAGTTATTGCTGAACAAAAGATGAACTATAATAAATTAATGTATTTGTCAATTAATGGTTAAATACAAAACAAAGAACCTTTTTATTTATTCTCAGTACCAATAATTATTAAGATTTCCACCAATACGATTACATAAGACAACCAATAGTTATTAAAATATTACATAATTACCATTTATGAAAGGATAATCATAAAATAGTCCTAACTCATAAAAACCTAACTGAACTATAAATATTAAAACCCCTTGCCTATCCAAAGAGGGAATCGAGAGCAGGTACCAAACGTATAGAGCATGTGAGTATAGCATTGCATCAATTGATTTAAACTCATAAATGCTAAAATATTAATATTTTGATATTTCAGAAATTTGTATTGTGTTTAAATATGTGTATAATAATGGGACACATTGGTATAGCCATAAATTAGTTGGATATATAAAAACGAACAACTACGAATTATAAACTGTAGTGTGAAAATTAAAAAAATAAATTCAAACAGATCATACACCGAAGTTACAAGAGAAATTTTTCCAAAAAAATTGCATGTCAGCTTTCAATGGACTAAGGTGGTTTATGTGTTCGCCGGTTATCTCTCCAGCTTCAGAGAAATTACTCTTGGATGGAACCGAGGTTTCAGGGCGCCTGTGTCCTTTTTGGGATGATTTAAAATGTTATTATGAAATAGAACACCTTACTAATTTCTACCCGATTGTTTTCTAAGCAATTCTACCTAATTGTTTTCGATGGACTAGACCGTCATCTACAAGGGTTAGATTCGATGATAGCTACAGTGCTTGTTGCCTGGTTAGCTATCAAGCAACGCCTCGGGTGAAGTCAATTTGTATGCCTTAGATATAGAAACTCGGGGTAGAGAGCAGAGCTGAAACACTTCTTAAATCTCATACCACAAAATTGGCTGTCATATCTTCGTCTCAAAACCATATTAATAATTTGACTTTCAGGACTATTTTCTGCAGGAAAAGATCATTTTGCCGTTTTTAATCCAGCAGACACCACTACTTGACAGTTAGTTTTACCTACCCTTATGACGAAAGGGTATTAAGTGCTTTCCTTTATACTATCAGTTTGCAAAGGAGACATGATCATGAAGTACTACAAAAGTGCAAAATATTTTGTCCGAAGTTCAATATGGGCACATGTTTATTACTGGTGATTATTATACAAAAACAATGCAAGTATCATGTGAGAGCTGACCAACGTGGCCAGGGAGATATTATATGTTATTTCAAAAGACTTAACATATAATGTATACGCGCTATTTGTGAGCTATTTTTTAATTATACGATACGCCAAAAAGTTGGAAAGTGCAAAAATTAATTCACTTACCTTAGCATCTGTGGGTCTGGTGTAATCTTCTACCTGCTGTAATTATTGGGCAGAAGGAGACAAGAAAACTATGTGTTATACGCCAAGAACCTTTTTATTCAGATGAAGAAGTCTTTATTGAATATACGTGGATTGAATTACAGATTACACAATATAAAATATTTACTTAAATGCACATCGAGCTAATTATATTTACTTACATGACAGTAATATTATTAATAATAGTTACTTGATACAGTAAACAAGCTCAAGATTTGTTTTGAAATTATGAACATGTATATGTAAACTTCTACAAGTTAATGCTTACCGGCTTTAGAATTCAAAGACCAAGGGAAAAAGGGTACAGAGAAACAACACGCTTGAAAGTTAGAACTAGACTGTTTATTTCGAGTCTATAACCTTATATATATATTTACATTCGGGATGTTTACATCCCGACGTTCGGGGATTAAGGTTGAGTACTGATGCTGCCCGGAGCTTAACTTACAGACAAACAGCTATTAAAAAATAAATTATTATTGGAAATTAAGCACTCATTTTTAGGGTTTAATTATTTTTTTCAAAACGGGAAACCATTACGTGTGGCTGTCAGCTTTTTTTTTTTTTTTTGGTTTCAAAACCTTTCATTTAATATACACAGAGTGAGTTATAGATTCCACAAAATGGAAACTTTACATCGTGCTAGTTAGATTTACTGTAGCGTAGCTACATTTTACATAATGTGTAACGTTTAAAGAATTTTTCCATGATAAGCTGATGTACAGAGTGATTTGTGCTAATAATAACCTAAATCTAACTAAATAATTTAAGCTCGTTTTACCGGACAGTCTGTTGCCATAGATAGTGTTAAACACTGTGTTTGATAGGTGCTGCCAAGAGCCAAAACACTTGACATGTCTCCGGTGGATGAGCTCAACCACCGGCTCACCAAGCAACGGGTGCAGGTCAGTGTTCTTGAACCTCTGTAGATAAGTATATCTGACCACTGCTGTGGCACCGTACAGCAGAGCTGGCCGGAGGACACATTTATATATCATCACTTTCAGATGGAACAACAAGTTGGTGAAGTTAAATAGTGTGAAATCCGGTAAGACCTTTGTTGTACTTTTTCTATTTTATTACTAAAATGAGTAGAGAAATGGAGATGCCTATCCATTTTTATACCCAGATAGTGCACTTAGAAAAACGGTGAGTCCTTTAGCCTCGTCCTATTGTATAGGGTTTTAGCAAGGCTTTTTTCCCCTTTCGGAAGGAGAAGATTACGTCGGTCAATCTGGCGTTCAAACTGATGTTTAACCTATCCAGTCACGTTACGTACTGACTCGATTTGTGTAACTTGCGATTTTTACTAAGTACTTGTACATTCTACATTCATTGGCTATATATGTTTAAACATTGATGGTACTCACCTTATGAATTATAAAACTTAAAAGTAACTTACATCTAACAAACAAAATCCCATTCTAATTTTCCCCAACAGACTGTTTCCATCAATGCTGGAAGGGTGGTGGGGTCATAGTGTTAAACACTGGATTTTCTGGATGCTTCTGAATATATCTTCTTTTTTCGTATCTTCTTCTTTTCTTTTTTTTATATTCTTATCTGTTCGTAACTTAATATAGATATTGGTTTAAAATTGTTCCTAAACCTTTTATAAAATATAAGTTACAGTCGAGAAGGAATAATTTTACTCAAATAAGAACCAGAGGCGCAGCGATTATCGATACAACCTTGCTCCAGACTTCTGCTGAGGCGTTGCTGCCGGTTGTAAACAATGTTCCTGTTTGTATGTATAGGGCGAAGACTGGAAGAGAGGAACATGAGAAAGATCAGGCCATAAGTCAGTCAGTGAGAACCGATGGGGCGTCGGTAATTCACAGGGACTATCGCCGAACCAAACGCCCCGCTACTATGTCTACTGTCGACGTGTCCGACCATTCCTATTACTGTTGCATTGTGCACAGACCCACCGTCCGGAACAGCCATGTCGTAAACATAAACTTCACTATATTGTTCTAATTCGAAATGGTTCGACAGCCCATAAAGAAAATCCAGTTGAAATGACCATTTTTATGGCCATATGGTGGGTGACCTATATATGCGTCCTTTGTAGTGAACGTAACTAAAATTAAAAAAAAAAAATCAGCCCCTGTCCAAAGCTTTTACCATCAGGGGTGACCTCCAATTTGCCGCCCTTTCTAAGTCAATTAAAATCGTGAATAGTTGTGAACAATCACTGAACATAGAGTAATACAATTATTTATTTTGTTGTTTGAATAAAGCTTGATCCTCTTTGTAGTATTTTTATTGACAACTAAATATATACTCTCAACGTTTCGCCTATTCAAGCATCATCAAGTCTTTTAATTATAAAAAATGAGATTTCTTCGTAACCACTGATTAATATAATTTGGAATGTCATGACAGGCATTATATCAAATAAAAAGATATGATAGTATATGATTGACATAATAAGATAGTGGGTATGTTATATGATGTAATTGAACAATAATTAAAATAAAAACAGTTAAATAAATTTGATTTATATATACTTACTCAAGAGTTCGGGAAAATTTAAGGCTAGATAAAGTTTAATAATTCAATAATTCATAATTATTATTCTTGAAGATGACTAACTACAGCGTGTATGATGCGGTTATTATGAAATGAAATTATTATGAAGAGGCTGAGTTTTATTTAGCAAACCACAATGAAAATATAAACATGTCTCTTTTCCAATACCAACACCCTGGAAAATCAGTATATTCATTTCGTTTACTCGTAATGATGAAATGTAAGCGTTATGAAATATTTATTTTTCATATTTTTTTTGTTTTTTTATTAGAAATGACTTTGTCAATGACATCGTTAAAATTGATATCATCTGTTGTCTAGTGTTAGTAATTTCTATAAAAATATCACTAAATCTCGATTTCACCATGAGGTGGCGTACCATTTTGTGGCCATCGCCAATCACAAATTCACGGTGAAAGCGTTTTTTTTTTCACTGATTAACCGTGAAAATGTTGACATCTAGTCAGGGTCGGCAGGCATTTTTTTTAATTGCAGACTCGTCAATAATAATTGATTCTTTTGATTACAGAACTATTTTATTGTTTATTTTACATTATTATTATTATTTTTAAACCACTTTTTAAAAAATACTAAATTATAGCGAGTATGGAGAGAGTATATTCGTTGCTTCGAGAAGGTCTGAGGTCACCAAAGTTTTTCCGGTTTATACTGGCCGAGGGAGAAGGTCCTACATTTAGCTAAAAAAATGTATACCACCGGTGTTCCTAAGGGGTCTACGGGTGACCCCGAAGACCCGTGATACCTCTGTAAAAAATAAACACGCTTATTCTACGGCAGGGGTGCGCCAAACCCAAGGCACGGGTGCCACAATGTGGCACGCTGGGGGTTCGGAATTTTCACGCGGCCGGTCACTAGGTTTTTAAACGTTTATCATTAAATTTCTTATTAAAAAAAAATTATAAGTTCTCTTTCTAGGGTGAAAGTGTAAATTAAACTCGGTATGTTTAATATAGTTGACAACATTATTTTTATACATTTTTGGATATTTTTACTACCACGAATTACTTTATAGAAAAAAAATATCCAATGATATAAATTTTCTAAAATGCTGAAATTACACCGAGTTAGTAGAAATGAACAATTAGTAAGTCGGTTATACATGGTTACTCCTGACTTATATTTTTATTGTATAAATAATAGTTATTAACTGTTTTCATTATGTTGGTATATCCTCAAAATTTACGATTGCGGAAAGCCCATTAAAAAAACAAAAAAAGCCTATTCTATATAGAAATAATTATTGAGAAGGTGGCAGAGTATAGGGGAGGGGTGGTACAGTTGTGGCATGCCTCAATATGGAACCCTTGGTTGTGGTACTCGTTATAAAAGGTTGGGCACCCCTGTTCTACAGGATTTCACCTCTCAAGCTCACTCCCTAAACCCTCTTGCTTCTGTAAATAAATTTAGTTTCATCCTAAAAATATCATTACAATATATAGGGGGGAGGGGCTAAACAAACTTTAAAGGGCAAATATGTTTAATAAAAGAAGTCCTAATAATTTGTCTAACTGTTGATCTGCATATGATTCATAAAGAAAGTTGACGTTAAAACTCAACAATTAACGATGATAAAATATTATTAAAATGAAGAGTAGTAACATTAAATAAGTAGGAAATTCGTCCTGAAATAATTTCAAAACCTGAAAATGAAACGGAAAATCAGGACATGTAGTAACAAAAACATGTTAAGTAATGACCGATTTAATGAAAAACCAAACGAGAAATTATTGCACGAGTAATAAATGTTTATCTTAAGAAAAATGGCAGGGCAATAGGTAATTGTGGTAAAATATCGCATTTATGTCATATTAACAAATTTACATTTACGTGTTCATTGATGTTGTATTTACAAGTTTCATTCATACATTATGGGCATATACACATACCCTCCAATTAACCCACAATGCAAGCGAATGACATTCACTTCAACTCATATATGTTGTTTTTTTATTTCATGAGCTGTTGGTCCATTGAAGTCCATAAATATGTACACTTCCGTACAATTTATGCTTTATTTATTTTTTTTATCCTGGACAATGCCCCAGAATTGTTTCCAAAAGAGTGTTTTCTCATTTCATTTTTTTTTTTTTTTTACAGTAATATTTAATACAATTATATTGCAGGTAATGTGACAATTAAGCATAAACCACTAACTAAAACATTGAAGCAGTTACAGGCATAACGGATGCTACATTTCGGACTAGTATAAGAGAAAGATATTAGGCAGTTAGCAATTGGATAAAAGTTATGGTTTTTTTCTCGTTACAAAAAATACGGGGAAAAAAGAAAAAGAGATCACAAACTGCTTTTTCCAGATGAATCGATATAAACGGTCGTAATTATCGAATCGAATTGATTTTTTATTCGCTCCGAAACGGTCCTGAAACGGATTGAGCTACGAAATATTTTTTTGTTTGGTTTTTTTACAAGCGTTCATTAAATCTTTATCGGGAATGACAATTAACAGGATAAACAAGCTAATTAATTAATTCTGTACTTTCAATGCAGTGAAATACGAAAACATTCAAATCCTCATAAACGATTCAATGTAATGGCGCTCTAGGAGTAAGATAACATGTTCCTTTTAGTTAAAAGTTTGCCAGCTTGGTTTTGTAAGTAAAATATAAATGGCAAATTTAAATCGATGTTGAATGAATATCATATATTATTCTGAATTATTAAACTAATTACTTTCAAATATGTATTGATCAGATTTGGTATTTAAATTAATTATTATTGAATAACAGAATCCTTTGGATACAATTGCTATTAAAATAAGCAGGATAAAAGTTTGTAACACGCATAATGCATTGTTATTTGGAATGGAATCCTCATTAAAAAACATAAGCTGAACTGGCTGAGAACGTCTGTGATACGTCCATTATTCAACGTTTATAATTACTGTTGGTCCATTAATAATATATAAATAACAAAATCTAAATAACAGAGACATGGTTATTGTCAAACACAAAATATATAGCGAACTAATTTGATCGTGAAATCGTTAATGTACCTGTTACTAGGGTCCGGATTTCCCACCAGATTTTATTTCTTTTTTTTTTTGCATAAACAGAAATTGAACTGATCTAGGTCCACATACCCTCTTGAGGGAAAGTGAAGATTTAATTAACTAAAGCCATAGTCAAATGCGTTGCATCACACGGTTATTGATTTCTTTACCACTGCCAAACAGATTTTAATTAATATTTTTTATTATGGCTGACTAAAGAACCTAATATCAGTATAAAAATCGAAAATTTCTGATTAATAGTCATTCTTTGTTTCGATGGAATTTCTTTTATTTTCATCATCGTCAAGGTACATAAAAGTCCCAATGTTAAGAAAATAACATGAAATTTTACCTTAAAAAAGAAAAAACTTTTATTGACTATAGGTTCTTAGGCGAATCTATTTGCATACTACATTTTATATGTCCTGTACCATCGGTACACTCTATACAAGGTCTGAATCGGTATAGAAGTTATGTAATCAATACAAGTACAATGATACACAACGTACTTGGCTTTATTGACAAGACTCTACAAGGCTATAAAATAAATTAATTTATAAAACTATAACTAAACTTCCCCCCTCCCCTATTAATTTATTAAATGAACAAACAGGCTAAACCACAAATAAAAAAAAAAAAACATGAATGTGGTAACTACAATAAACTAAAACATCGCATAGAAAATACTCTCCGTTTTAATTTTTTTATCTAAACTAATCAGTAACTAAATTATAGTCTACTAAAACCTAAAAAAACAACTAAAAACGTGCATAAAACCTATACCCCCATCAAAACAAAAATAAATAAATAGGATATACTTACTAATTAAAAATTTGTATCAATATTTGTTATAATAACATTAAATAAATATGAAAAACAGATGGATGAATATATGCATACGTATATTACATATTTAATATATATAGTCAACAAAATAGGTAGCATTAAACAAAATAAACTGAACTAATGGAACAAACGCAGTAAAGTGATGTCATTTACCTTGAAATGCCGTTTGAATGTATCGTCACACATATATTACAATTAAGGCTTTTTGACCCCTCTGATCTATCAAAGTGTCAGGGGGGCAAGAAACGGTGTGAATTTAAAATCTTCTTGTTTATTGATAGAATTTGACCATGCAGCATTTAATTTGATCTCTATATTCTCCATATGGTTTAAACGACTTCTATCTACCATTCCATGAAGGAGTTTGTCTGCATGTTGCACTTCTCAATGGCCAGCGTTTTGTATTCAACGCTAAACTGGTAAATGTGTTTCTGACAATTAGTTTTAAGCTTTCTGTAAGTCCTCTCCCTTTTTTTTTTTTTTTTTTTTGTTCCATATCCCCTTGTTACAAATATTATTTGTATCATAAGAATATATTATATAAATATTAAAATAAGTATTTCCTGTAGCTTGGCTACATTTTATACAAATTCTAGTATACAAAATAGTAACCTGCATTGTACTAAAGTATGATGATGTACATTGTACACTATTGGACTGAATTTATTTAAAGTGATGTAGCTCGCCTTATTTATCATAAACTTAAAACTAACTTACATCAAATAATGGAAACTTAATCTAAATCTTAACCTAATTCACCCCAACAGTATGTTGCCATCGATGTAGGAAGGGTGGTGGCGCCAAAGTGTTAAAAACTGGGTTTGTGAGGTGCTGCAACGAGTCAAAAACTTCATACTTACCAATCATATATTCCACACAGCGAGATAGAACTGCGGAAAAATGACACCTTTATACCGATTGGCTAAAAATATGGCCTATTTTAGTGGAAATAGGTCTGCATAAGGTAATTTTGTCCAGCCTAAGTATTCACCCTTCTTTTTATCCCCTCCCACCTCTCTCACCTCCCTACTATTATATGGACTATACCGTAGAATATCCATTTTCTTTATCCACGTGTTATATTTCAAACAGCTCTATAATTATTATAATATCCTTCATCTAATGGTATAATGTTGAGCCGGTTAGTGAGATATCGAAACATTGCCAGTTTATGGTTGGGGTGGTGGTACAAAATTGTTGATACTTGAGTCGGTGTTCTATCTCTTTCTATAAATGCCTATTATTATGCCAATTAATGGTAAAGCAAAGTAATTTATCCGTTCATTCTCTCCTAACTGAGGCGTGAATTTTGTATGAATTTCAATATTGTTTTGTTTTAATGGAATGTCAACAGCTAGAGCCATTGACCCCCGCATATGAGCATTTAATTGATTTTGATTTCACGATTTGCTAATTATATTACATTCTATTATTACTTTACAGCACAAGTAATTTGTCACATTTTGTGCTTTTAATGATGTATATATATGTGGGCGGGGCAAACTGGACCAATCAGCAGATACGAATATGTGAAGAAATCCCCCCCCCCCATGTGTCCACCAGCGGCAAACACCCTTGAATTGTCTATCGAAAGGCCCCGCCCAGGCATTCGATAGTGGTAACTGGTGCAATGGAGACCAAGCTGCTAACAATTTATTAAACAATTACCTCAGTTATCAAATCCATTGTTTGTGATCCCGATCCAGCTGTCGCTGATACCGCATTTCCCAGATGATAATGGACCAGACTGAGCTCAGGAACAATGCCCCATGTACCCTTAGGGCATACCGGGAGTACAAGTGCTTGATGTGTATGAGACCAAGCATTGTTCTTCTGACCTACAAGCAATATTGTTTAGGTAGGTTAGAAAGCTAATGAGTTCCCACCCCGGAAAAAAAACCCATAATTGCATCCATGTCACGCACCCAGTACAGTATTTTGCTGTAGAAAGAGTTTTTCTGGCACATTACATACTGCACCCAGCTACTTCGTTTGCATATCAGCCACCAATAGACTAAGATGGCTCCCCATAAGCCATTCTTTTGATGGAACCACTCACCTTGGACCTGGTAATAATTCTGGTTTAAGCATATAAAAGCTAAAGTCAACGATTCCGCCCCCACTACACGGTTCACGTCTAAACAATGAGCCATCAGCTTATAAACCTCTTTCCGGCGAATACTTGAAAATAAATTTGTTCCATCACGAAACAAATAGGCAGTGGCTAACTCCCTAATTCGTACTACGTCATACCTATTCAGGACGGAGTACATGACCTTATAACCAGTCAAGTGTTTCCATTTCTGAGCTGTTTTACGGCTTAACTTTTCAATGGGAGTAGAATAAAAGCTGTATAAAAACCTGTAGGGCTCACAAGAACGCACCTTTATTCACTTGAGAGATACAACAAAACCGCAGGGCTATTGCATTCATCTGAACCATTCGTTCAGCTTCTTTCGGTTCAAACACATGCCCTAAATTGTTTAATGAAACTCTAACAGCCCGTTTTTCGCGTGATCTGATTCCAGCTGACATCTACAGTCAATAATTACAGACAAAGGTTTATTTATATATTGATCCTTGACCATAATAATTGTATACTTATATACCCACTTTTACTCTGACCAGGTTGTGCTCTTTGGATTTAATAGTGGCATCATCCCTGTTGGCAACTTTGCTTTCGGTAGCCAATATACCTAAGTGCTTGTCTATGCAAACTTTTCACTTGATGAGAACTCTGTTATTATCAGTACCAGAGCCCACTGGTGTCATCACATCAATCATATCTTTACCGTTGACAGTTCTGGCAGGACACAGCCCTTTTCCAACAGTTTCGTTTCATTAGAATCAAATTCAACATCTGTCAAATTTACTTCTCTTGGGAAATAGCTAGAAATATTATTTTTATTACTTGATCTATCATACAAATCCTTAATATTTGTATATTTTAATGTTTACATTGGCGTGCTTCAATGAACTTATTTCCTTCTTTAGTGTGTTCTGTTTACGAAAGAGTCTGTTGGCATGTCTCCTTAATGAGCTTATCCAAGACTAAAAGTTCTTAGAAATTGAGTATCAGCAATCAACCATAAAATGTAGCATGTAAGCTATCAAGCCTTTAAAAATTAGTTAAAGTTATGAAAGCTATTTCAATGGTTAATTGTAATTTTAGTTTAAAAATATGAAATATAAATTGCATGTTACTAATCATGACTAGTTATTTAATCTTACATCCCTTTCAATATAATAGAATTTTCTTTCTTGTTTCAAAACCCAAAACTTTTATATGAAAGTTATTACGGAAAACCACTTTAGAAAAGAGTTTATGAGTTGACAATTGTAGTTTAAAGAGTTAGCGACGCCTGCTTAAAGGTTGTCTTAAATGTTTCCTCATTTAATGTCAGCGTGCTTATTTAAACAGACAACAGTGTTCATTCTATTACTCTAAACTTTCTATCTAAAAATGTTATGGTAATTTTCCCCCTTTTTTACCATTTTCGTTATTTGCGTACAACTTTTATTTCCACGGTTTTCTAAGAGATCAGGTTTGTTATCATTCTACCTGCTGCTCAACTAACTCCCTGTGGATTTGTTAATATTTATAGCAATGCTTTTCTATCAATTTTTTTCTAAGAGGGCCTGTCAAAATCATTACTGCAACTGGGGTGAGAATAATCAGGATTTTTTCCTCACAAAGAGGCAACTTATGACCCCGACGATGTTGTATCCCTTATGAGGACAAAATGTACAAATTCTTCTGAGATCACTGCAGTTTTAAAAAAAGGAGAGGATGGTTGAAGCTCAAAGAGGATGAGATTGAGGACTACATAATTTCCTTATTTTAGAACTTGGTATGACTGTGATGCCATTTTTTTTCAATTTTTCTTTGAACATTTTGTGAAAAAAGAGTATTTTCTTTCTTTTTCTATTGTGTTTAAACTTCTGTTTCGATTCAAATTATTATTTGTTCTTTTTGTTTTAATAACCTTTTGGTTTTTATTAGCAGTTTTATAGGTTCCTTAACTTTGCCAATGTGCTCTTTTTCATACTCATAAAAGTGCGATTTTCATATTTTTGTTGACCTTTTGAATCTAAAAAAGGATTCTCCTGATTTCTAGATACTCTTCTTTTGAAAAGTTTAAAAAACTAAAATAATAAAAACATAAGGTTTTATAGTTTTAATACTGATCTTATATTCCAACCAATGACTCAGTACTAAATGTATAATTTACAATAGAAACAAGTGGAATGAAAGTTGTCATGAAGAATTTTTTTTTTTCACGGAAACATTAATTATACTAGAAATTTACACATATTACATCCTAAGATCTTTATAATTGTCACCTAAAATAGTGAGTTTGAAAATTCCTATCCCGTTTGACGGTGCGTCTAGTTTAAAACTTCATAAAATGTGCGTAGTAAATAAATATTGCTGCCTTATAGTTTCTGAGTAGACTGTATTTAAGGAAAAGAAACTATTTTTAATTAATCTCAAGGACCTGAAAGTTCGCAAAATTTACGATTTAGGAAACCGAAATGAAGGTTCGATTTGAAGACTAGAACTGATCTTTCGTTGACCTCAACGGCGCATACTAACTATAGTAGCAACCATACTCTTCCAGAGCTATGCTAAATTAAAATCAATTATATAGACCAAGTACATTAATTTTGCCATCCTTCTCCTTTAGGCAAAAGAAGGATTACTGGACATTTTTTTAATGTATAGGACTGTTATGCTTTACCTAAAAAATAAACAAATATTAACACTATAATTATTTGGGTGCGTGATAAAATACAAGTATATTTATTAATTAACAACTCGTCATAAATTTCATTGATAGTGAATTACTCAACGAGCTATATTGAAACGAACTCAGTCCAAAAAAATACATTTCCAACATCCTAATCGTACACGAAAGTATTAGTGAATCACGAAGTGCTTTAGAATATAAACACTGTTTCAACTATAGAGAAGATTTAGAAAATGAACCTAAGAGATTGATATTCAAAGACTATCATGCTAGCACCTTTAGCAATATCAATAAATAAAGCTGCTTAGCAATCTGTTAAAGTGGTGGAGGGCAATTGGCGGGAACCATATTTTTCACACAAACTGAAATAGTAGTCAATATATTCTTCAGTCACAGCTCAATTCTTGCATGGAAAAGCTAGATTTTATATTACTTAGTATGGCTCCCCACCTGCAGCCGCTTACTTTCATTGGTGGGACTAAAATCATAGTGCTCCTTGCTTTCTCAAGACTCAGTATATAAAGCATTTATTTAACAATAGTTTTTCGAAGGATATTAGTTTTAAACTTTCTATACTCCAAGCATTTAGAATCTATCATAGGACGACTGTGAGGGCTTTTGGAACTGAAAGCTTAATTTAAATGGAATTAAAAAGTCTGCGTTTATAAAATATGCGCCGATTGCCATAGGGTCTTAATGAATACCAATTTTATGTTTGATGAGAAAACTGACAGATATACATTTATCACGAAGATAACAAAAGAACATAACACGCAAAAATGTTTATAAATTGTATTAAGTCCAGAGCACAACAATCACTTGATGACACACCCAAAACTGGGCAGGCCAACCCTGCTTATGGCGACGGTCCTCACGTTTTAAACTCATCTTTGGAAGAGATGAGATAAGTAGAAGGTAAGGTTATTTACTGGAAGTAGAGTCAAGCATAGTAACGTTAAATGGGTTGATGAGGTTTCTGTATGAATATGGCAATGTTCCGTTGAATAAGAACTGAAGCAGACTTTCAAGGCTGGAGCTGGACGAACTAGACGTGTCTTGCACTCAAGAATTAGATCACCTCTAACCTCTTCGAAGTAAAGAATGCAGGTTTCTAGGTTACATACCTCTGACCTGACCCTGGTGACTCCTAATTCACTTATATATTAATGGGGCCGCAATAGTGTCTGTACACCATTAAAATCGATAATTTGATTTTGATGCATTATCAGCTACATTAAATTAAGGTTGCTAGGTTGCAACTGATGGCATGGAGTGATATTTAAGGTCAAACTGGATACTTTATAAAAACTCATGTGTCCTCCGGCCAGCTCTGCTGTACGGTGCCCCGCTATTTACCCACTTGACTGACAATATAGCCAAATGTCTCTAACACTTCCAGAATGGAATCATGCGAAAAGTGGTCCGACGTACCTCTCTCGAGAGGTTAAAGATCGCTGACCTGCACTCGTTGCTTGGTGTGCCGTGGGTGAGTTCATCCGCCGGAGACACATTAAGTTTTTTGACTCGTTGCAGCACCTGACAAACCCGTTGTTTAACACTATGACCCCACGTGGGAGGGGTACATCGATGGCAACAGACTGTCGGGGAAAAATTAGGATAAGAATTAGTATGTAAGTTAGTTTTAAGGTTGATCAAAAAGGTGAGCCCCATCACCTTTATTAGTCAGTTTCCACGTCACGTTATCCAGTCATGTATAATGTATATAATTATACTTGTTTATTCATTATATAATTTCTATAAAATAACAAAACCGGTATATAATGTAGTGATGCTATAGGAAATAAAAAATAATTTGTGAATAGATTCACCTGAGGATCTATAATTATATATAATTATCTGTAAATTTAAAGGGGCTATGAAGAAAAAAAAAAAAAAATTATAAAAACTCGTTAAGAATCGTGTTTAAAATAGGATTTCGAAAATTACCAAAACCTAGCAATAAATAAATAAAAAGCAATTAATTGTAGGAGGGGGTTAAAAAGTGTAACATTTGCACTCGTGGCCAATTAGGGTTTAATCTAAGCTATCGCAATGGTTAAGGAGGTTAAGAGTATTTTTATATATCTTCATTATGAGTATTACAAAGGCTAAATACAGAAATCATGAATGAAATATCATTTTGTTTGAAGTGTCTGAAATATGAATCGTGTACAATTTAAAAAATAGTAACTCGGTAAATACAGTTTGTACAATTCCTTTATGAAATAAATGACCTAGGTCCCAAATAAGCTAGGGATATAAATCCGTAACTGGCTCACTTAAAGTCTTTCTAATTGTGTGGAGAAGTAATCTTTGTATAAACTACAATTTTCAACACAAAACATTTGAATAGATATTATCACAATATTAACTATTTAATTATACTATAAGTGATATTAATAATATCAGTGGAAATAAACACGTTTAGCTCTGAAAACATACAGCGCAAACATTAAAATAGTAATCACAACTTTTTAATTATCCTGTAGACAAGAATCGAGCATTGTGAAAGTTGCAACTTAATAATGCCACACGCAATGCAGTGCTGTATAAATCAAGCGAATAACAGTTATTTCTACCTTCCACAAACTGTGCCATTGCTCGACTCTTAAACATTCAACTTATTCAAAACATAAAAGTGTCTATGTTAACACTATCGCGTGGATATAGAGGATATAGGATGTAGAGTGGACATTGATCCACTCTGGTAGAGCCTTACGCCAAGTCCTTATCTTCATCTGAAAATTTGTTCAAATCTTTTATAACTATTTTTAATCAAGCAGTATTTGATGAAGTCCTGTTACTGGATAGAAAGAGATTACACTTCAAAGTAGAATGAGCTGAAAATACGTTAATGTGAATGCAACACCAAAAGCTTAGATTCTGCATTGGACTTTAAGTAAGAGGCGTTTAGATGGTTAAAGTTCCCCTTAAGTTTAGTTGGTTAAAGTAAGAAAGAAACTGAGCGTAGTAGAAGCGAGAATGCGCTTGATTATCTGAATAGAGTTCACTAGCGCCTACTTCTGCAAAATTGACTCCAGGAAATTGACGCTTTAGGTTCCCATGGCTGATCTTCTACTGACAATTTTTTCTAAAATCATGTTAACGGACATTCACAACATTTCTTGAGTGCATTGTATTTTAGGGTCGCCTATAACCTTATATTTGTTTTTAACGATTAACAGCAGTTCAAGTGAGTACCAAAATAAAAGATCCCTTTAAACCTGAATGTGTAGGTACTCTTTTTCTTAGTAAATATTCAATCCTTCTAATCTACCGACCATTCGACGATCTATTTTGGTGGATACACCACAATTCTCAAGTAGCTTATGAATAAAATGATCGAATAGAACATAAAAGTTTAAAATTAAAAAGTTAAATTGTGTCTCCTAATCAAACGTAATCATATCTGAAACTGTTTCGTAACACATTTACCCTATTCGATCATTTAGTTTATAAGATATTGAAAATAGTGGTATAGCCCCCGAAAGTATCATAGTGAATTTAATTTTGGGTAGACTAGAAGTTAAGGTTCGGACGTCGTAGGCAGCCAGCCTAATCCTTAAGTCATCGGGATGTAAACATCCCGAATGTATTTAGAGAGGCTTTAAAAGCTCAAATAAAAACAGTCTTGTGACAACTCTCGTTCAGTAACTACATTCAACCTCTTTCCTTTTTCTTCTCGTTTTTCGTTGACGATCGTTAACTGGTGCCGAAACCCGGGAGCGGAGTGGGTTCGAGTCATTAACGTGCGAGTTGGTTTTTGTTTTTTTTTTCCTTCTTATTCACTTTCGTGTGATTTAATTAAAGTAGGTAATGGTGGAATTGCGGCCGGCAGCGTTTGAAGTTCCACAGTTACCTAAAGAAACCATGGCTGAAGCCCATGCGAACACACTGGCGTGGATGAAGGTGCGGGCAGTGACGTCACAGGACATGAGGAAAATGATCTCAGACCTCGAAAAATTTTCTGGGGAAATAGGTGAGTTAAATCATTTTCTCAAAGGTGGAGATAGGATTATGGAGAGGATACAAGCCAAGATGGACGAAGGGTTACTCGACCCAGGTGACGCTAAGTCAATAAAGGCAGACCTGGTGTGCAGGGTGAAAAGGAAGGTGCTGAACCTGATACAGGCGGACGAGGAAACCCCGTGGGAGATAGTAAAGACGAGACTGAAAAAAGCATATGGGGGGGACGATGGACCCCAGAGGAGGATATATTCCAAATGTTTCGAGAAATGAAATCTCCGAGACAGAATAGTGGACAGTA
Source organism: Acanthosoma haemorrhoidale (assembly GCA_930367205.1). NCBI lineage: Eukaryota > Metazoa > Arthropoda > Insecta > Hemiptera > Acanthosomatidae > Acanthosoma > Acanthosoma haemorrhoidale. Next base: position 78,140,091 of record OV884015.1, on the reverse strand, counting down.
TGCTGCAGTCCTGGTTGTCCGCTACAATAAAATAAATGAGAAAATGAGGGAGACAACTAGCGCCGATGAAGTGGAGGGCAGGATGGGATTCCTGTCAACAATCTTAAAGGTACAATTAGCGAAGGAGACGGGAAGGAAGGAAGGGTTCCCTAATGAGCGATCGTTCCTCGAATGCGCCCAGGCGATGATAGATGCTAGCGCAAGGGAAGAAGAAGTAAAAATGAACGAAGATGACAACGATTGGAGCCAGATCCCATATAGGAGAAACAGGACCCCAAAAGCAGTGTGGAGGAGACAGGAAACGCCGTTTGCCGGTAGAGACAGGGGAGCGACAAGAGAGAGAAGATTGGGAGTGACGAGGCCTAGGTACGCACCTCGGAAAGAAGAAAGGAAATGTCATGGTTGTGGAAAGACGGGCCATCTGGTAGCTCAGTGCCCTCGCACTAAGTGCTTTGAGTGTGGGGAAGAAGGACACATAGCAAGACAATGTCCATACTTGTTTCGTAGAAGGGAATTTCACAAAGCAGAACCAATGGAGGTGAACAACCAGGAAATCCGGGAGAGGCGGAGCGCGACACCAAGAGAAATTGGATCATCGGGCGACGAGTCATCAGGGACGTCGGAGACAGACGGAGAGGAGTCGAAGCGCAGCGGGAGCAGACGACGAGAGTGGCAGAAGAATCCCTCGCGCAGATGGGAGCGGCGTACGGAGGCCTGAGGAGAGTGGCAGCAGAGAGGCGACCGCATCCTAAGGTGCAATACAGTGCGGGAAAGGATGTGTGGTTTGCCAATTATCGAGTTCGGGAAGGGGGAGAGGTGCCTCATTGATACTGGCAGCACCAATACAATAATATCTCGTGGTGCGTTAGAGAGGTTGCGTAGAGGAGAGAGGGCACACCAGATCAAGGTATGTAAGTGTAAATTACTTACTCTTGGGGGACCCTGCGAAGTAATGGGAGAAGCGGTCGTGGGGCTGGAAGAATGGGCGAAAGTAATGGGTGACATAAAAGTACACGTCGTGGAAGACATGCCACGGGAATACCAGATAATAGTGGGGTGTGATTTACTGGGAAAAGTAGGCGCGCGCATCAAAAACCAGGGGGAGAACTGGAGGATCAAAATAGGGAAGCGAACCTATCGAAGCCGGGGGGGCGTAAGGGGCGAAACGGAGCAAATAGGAGCGGTTAAGAGAGTGGAGGATTGGAGGGAGAGTCTGAGGAGCGAGTTTAGGGATATTTTTTTCGCTGAAGGGGACAAGCTAGGAGCAACGGGGAAAACGCTACATGAGATCCCGTTAAAAGTAGAGCGGGTGACGTATGTGAAGGAGAGGCGGTATCCGCAAGCGCTCAGACAACACATTAGAAAGGAGATCGAGGATCTCAAGCGCCAAGGTATTATCAGAGATAGCACGTCTCCGTATAATAGCCCTTTGTGGGCAGTGAAAAAGAAAAGTCGACCGGGAGAATGTGAGGAAAAATACCGAGTCGTGGTGGATTTTCGGAAACTTAACGATAATACCCTGGACGAAAAATATCCGATCCCGCGGTTCGAAGACATCCTAGACAGACTAAACGGTGCAAAAATTTTTAGCACATTGGACCTAAAAGCAGGGTACCATCAGATCAAACTAGCTGCGCATGACCAACATAAAACGGCGTTTTCGTTTGAAAGAGGGCATTTTGAGTTCACGAGAATGCCGTTCGGTCTCAAAAATGCTCCAATAACCTTTCAGCGTCTCATGGACGAACTTCTGAGAGGAATGGACGAAAATATGTGCCAAATTTACATGGATGACCTGCTGATCTTCAGCCGAACGGAATCGGAACATATTCAACACCTCCGGAACGTATTTGAGAGATTAAGGGATTTCGGGTTGAAACTGTCAATAGACAAATCGTCACTGGGGCAGGAGCAGATTAGTTTTTTAGGGCACACAATCTCACAGGAAGGGGTTCAACCAGACTCGACGAAAGTAGAAGCGATCCAGAGAATGGAGGTGCCAAAAGATGTAAAAGGGATTCGGAGATTACTGGGCACGCTCAATTACTACCGCCGTTTCGTGCCGGACATGGCAGAATATATGGTACCCATTAACAATTTACTACGGAAAGGAGCACGGATAATGATCACGCCGCTGATAGAGCAGAATATCCGCAAATGCTTGGCACGTTTGCAGGAGGCGCCGATTTTGGCTTTCCCTAACTTTGAGAAGGATTTCACGATCACCACCGACGCAAGCGACTATGCCTTGGGGGCAGTATTGTCACAAGAAGGCGAAGACGGGGAAAGACCGGTGGCTTACGCGAGCAGACGCCTGACGGACACGGAGGCGCGGTACAGCGCTCTGGAACGAGAACTCCTCGGGATAGTGTGGGCCATTGGGCACTTCCGTCCGTATGTATTTGGCAGAAGGTTTCGAATACATACGGATCACCGACCTCTTCAATGGGTCGGAAAACTCAAAGAATCCTCCTCAAGGGTAACAAGGTGGAAGGAATTCTTAGCCCAATACAATCTGGATATTGTATATAAGCCAGGCAAAGACAACGTCGTGGCAGATTGGCTGTCGCGCGCTATTATGGTGAACGCCATAGAAGAAGGGGAAACATCGAGCGGTATGAGGCAGTTCATTGAGGAATGGACGCCTGGAGAAGCGGGCAGGAGCAGCACGCGGAAAGATAGTGACAGGAGTGCGGACACACCATCAGACGAGTCTATAGGAGAGAGACCGCGTGATATGGAGACGACGGACGAAATTATCAATGATAAGCGGAGGCAGATCATATGGAAAACTCAAACATCGGGTGCTCTGAAAATACTCCATAGTACGTACGGTAGGAGTCAGATCGCGACGATTTGGTCACCACCGGGAGTTCGAGGAGATCAAATTTGTCAGGCTCTCAAGGACGTGTCCAAACCCGGCAAAACACACCATTTATTCGTGGGCAACGAGACTGTGTGGGACAAAATTAAAAAGCTGTGGCAGAAAGAGCTGTTGGGGGTGGATCGCTCGTTCATTCGGTGTCTTTCCGTGGTCCAAACCCTGCGGGACGAGGAGCAGCAACGCGAGGTAACACTGGCGTATCACCAAGGAAAAACCAACCACCGCGGTGGGCAGGAGACGGCACAAGCACTACGAAGGCGCTATTTTTGGTGGGGGATGCAGCGGACTATTCAGGAGGTAATCGGAGCATGTGAAGTTTGTCAGAAGACGAAATATGATAGACATCCCCCGCAGGGACTCCAGGAGGAATCACCCACGGCAGAAGCACCACTGACGGAGATTCAAGTGGACACCTTCACGTGGCGGGGTTTTAAGTGGGTCACTATCATCGACCCATTTAGCAAAGTGGCTATGGCCTACGCGGTGGGAGACAAGTCATCAGATTCCATATTACAAGCCCTCAACACATGGTTTCAGTTCTACGGCATACCAGAGAGGATCTCGTCGGACGGGGGACGGGAGTTTGACAATGCAACCGTGAGAGCCGAAATGCAAAAACGGGATGTGGTATGGCATTTTAATACCCCCGGGCATCCCAAGAGCAGGGGAACCATCGAAAGGTTACACAGCACCCTCAGCGACCACTTACGCGTGTACCAGGTGGATAAAGGCCTGTCGGCGAACGTAGCGATGCCAATGGCGGTGGCGGCATACAACCACTCGATACATGCCACGACGGGGTTAGCACCCTTCGAAATTTTGTTTGGATTACGAGTGAGACCGAGGAACTGGCCAGAGACGGTGGCGGATGAGGGAATGGTGGCACAGCTCCATAACACCCACATACAGCTCGGAAAGATGTGGTACAAAGTACGCGATAAGATTATGCGCGAAAAATCCAAGCGCGTGGCACGGGCAAATTTGAAGGTGCGTGATCGCATAGGAGCAATATCGATTGGGACCGTTGTGTACAGAAAAGTCGTGTCAAATCGTAGTAAGGAACTTGTTCGGTATGAGGGGCCCTTTAAGGTCATCATAATTCGGGAACATAATCTCGTGACCATCGAGAGTATGACCACCCCAAAGAAGAGGCGAACCGTTCACATTGAACAGTTGAAACTCCCAACACAGGGGGGAGGGTGTTGAATGTGCGTAAGATGGTGTGCCCTCGATCCGATACGGAGCAACTGATCCGGAATCATATGTTTCACATGTTCACATTCACATGTGCTGCTCAGAGAGAGTTTTTGTTTTCATTATTTATATTGTGGATGTTCCATTTTTTTTTACCTGGCAGCCACCGGGTCCAGGGCGAATGTATTATTTTTTGTTATTATTATTTTTGTTTTATTTCTGTATTATCTCTTTTCTTTGTTTTTTTGTGAGGACTATGAATATATTAGACCGTAAACGTGATGTAAGGGATTACAGGCTGTGTGCTGAGTGCGGCGGACCTTGGAGTTTACGAAGAGATATGCGTAAACTGGCAGGGGGGAGTTAAGGTTCGGACGTCGTAGGCAGCCAGCCTAATCCTTAAGTCATCGGGATGTAAACATCCCGAATGTATTTAGAGAGGCTTTAAAAGCTCAAATAAAAACAGTCTTGTGACAACTCTCGTTCAGTAACTACATTCAACCTCTTTCCTTTTTCTTCTCGTTTTTCGTTGACGATCGTTAACTTAGAGATAGGCGTACATTTATTAATATGAATGGATTAATGAATTAATATGAAATTCCTTTTGTTCCTGTTTTTGTATGCGTAATGCTTAATTATGTATGTTTTAGTACTTGGTAATAAGTAAGCTATAAAATGAATTCGATGACTTATGACCTGGTAGCCTTAGAGCCCAAAATAAACCTCGAATAAATAATTAATAATCCACTGAAGAAAAAATATACTGGCTCGAATTCAGGACCTCTCGAGTTTCCAGACTAAACTGGGTCATTACCTTGCGAGAGTTTAGCAAAAGAGAATTCATATTAGGAAGATCTGAGTCGTCCAGGGTAGCTTAGTTGGTGGAGCCCCTGACAAGATTTTGTGGAGGTCCTGGGTTCGAGGCCCGTCTCTGCAACTAATTTCTTTAGATAATTATCATTAATTATTATTATCTAATCTCTATTGTGATAAAATTACAATCTACCTGATTCGGTAATAACTAATTGTGTTTAATGTTCTCATTCATACCCTATTTACAATTCTTCATTCATTTGCTCATTCATGCAGTATTTACAAACATCACAGAGACCTCTCAAATCTACTTGATCCCCCCCCCCCCCAACGAATGATATTAGCTTCTATCCCTCAACGAAACTTGACAAAGTAAAATAAATAAATAAGATAAATATCACACAAATGGTAGGTACGTCAGGCATTCAAGCTTGAAAGGTACAATACAAAGTTGAATGCTCATTCCTATTTACTGTTTTTCTTTTTTTAATTTAATTTACACTTTAGCTACAAACAGCGCTGTTTTTGAGCACACGATAGAGATAAGAGATAGGAGTAACTCGATATTTTCAGTGAACCGTTCATTTCTGATAGCTAAATCATTTATCCACAAATGTGTCAGTCTGATGATGGGAAACTTAAGTCAGGTCTGACTGACCCTTTTTAACATTTTTTATGATATATTTAACCAAAAAATTGCGTTAGGATGATGGACCTTAATGAATTAATGTAAGAATAAGAAATAATGATTCTTGTAATTATTTTATTTTATATTGAAGTCACACATTAAACAAATGAATTAAACTGAGTACGATTATATAATCAATACGATATCTTTATCACTATTTTTTTTAAAATTGACTTTAAATTTAATTTTTTTAATTGTGCGACTGGCTTTACGAGATATTGCGGGTTGTATATATATATACGTGTGTGTGTGTGTATATATACATATATACGTAAATAGTGGATGTTGACTCCCATATTTGTCAAAACCAATTTTCTTTCTTATCATCCTCAGAGAGGAAATATGTCCGGACACCAGGGTTTCATATTCGAGAGTAACCCATGTCACACCGATCGCGGATACTTAGGATAGGACAAACAAGTGCCTTGAGAAGGATCATTTTCCCAAGTCAAATTACAGGAACTACGTTGTAATATTTACTTAAAATCAATTAAAAATTATAATTTATTAAATCTCAGGAGGGATCTTGGCTATGAAACATTTACATGAAATTAATACATATATTGTTTTCGAGTTCGTCACAAATTTTTCGTCGGATACTTGCCTTGCTCCATCCAAATATCCTGTTTTGTGATCCTGACGCTCCTAATGTTGAGGTTGGCACGAAAGTAATTTTGGTTTTTTAGTGTGAAATAAAACTTAATTTTTTCTATCCAAAAAAATTAACTTTAATCAGTCAAATATCTTCCATTCCGTTCGACAACCTTATGTTATCTTTCTAGTAACTTCATGAACCCGCGCTCATAGAACTTCTGGTCCTTATCGGCAAAAAACTCAACCAAGTGCAATTTGAGGTCATCGTAATTACTAAAATTTTTACTATTTAAGAAGTTTTGTAAACATCAAAATAAATGATAATCCGATAGTGCAAGGTCGGGCTGTATGGGGAGGGGACATCACTTCCCAACCAAGTTCCAATAGTTTCGTACGTGTTGCTAAAGATGTGTGAGGCCTCACATTGTCTTGGCAAAACCCAAATATATAGCTTCTTAACAAGTCCAAGACGTCTTATATGATTTTCAATTGTTGTGTGTAATGCATTTAACTGTTTTGCAATCTCTCGCACAGTTATATGACGATTCGATTCAATTATTCCGTTCAATTTGTACTTCAATTTGAACTTCAGAAGGTCGACCTGAACGTTGGTCATAACCGATTTTGACACGTGTGTTCTGTTAAACAATTAACACCATAAACTTCACTTATCTCATTGTGAGCCTAGGCCGCTTTCTTGCCTTTATGAAAAAAAAAGTAAAGTATGTCGAAAATGCTTATTGCATTTAGTGCACTCCATATTAAAACTGAACGTAAACTGACAGTTGTTAACAAAATTGCACGGAATTTCTTTCTATAGCAACCTAAAGGTATCGACTACCAAATCTCAAAAGAAAAAAATCCTAACATTGACAAAAGAATACCGAAACAAACAGAAATCACTTTCTTGCCAACCCAATACAATGCTACTCAATGGCCTCCTGTACTCTCCAATATGCAAATATGATGTATGAGATGATATGATGGTATGCGATGATACCAGGTAATACGACGAGGTATGAGGTATGAGGACCCTCTCATAAAATATGTTTGCCTGTCCACAAAACCGTCGTCAACACCTCTCTCTTCCAGCAATTATAGACAACTCAAACTTCCTTTCAAGCATCTATAAACAACTGCCTCTCCCTAGTATCTATAAACAACTAAAGTCCCAGCATTGCTCTCAACTGTTCCAGTTACCAATGTACTTCCTGCTGTGGCATTCACTTGTTTGAATTTACACGTTTACTAATTTACTTTATATAATAAAATAATCCTTTTACTCATTGAAAAATAATCCCCCCCCAAATTTAAGGCTATATTGACTTGTTGACGTAACTGAGTCAATACTCAAATTACCATATAAAAAGTTTTCTATTTTTTTTTCTACTATTACGCCACTGGGGCAGTCTCCTTTGATGGGACGTACATAGGCTATTTTTCACAGCATGTTCGAAGGTTTTTGTGATTTTTTGTTTCTAAAGTTACTAAATAGTGGGTCATCGTACTGCAGAGGTATGTGTCGTTATAAACCGTTGCTTGGGATGAAATCGGCTAGATAAGAAAAAGAGGTGTCGGTTCGCACCTGTTTGAGTCCCTCTTAAAGTATGCACTAGAACCGGAGGTGTCTGTCCGTTCTAATGCCCAGGTTGACAATACTATTCGCTGGGGGTTTGTGTTAGTCCCCTGCATCCCGGGATCTAGGTAACGGATTTGTCTCTACTAGAAGAAATAAAATACCACGCAGCCTTTAGAGTATTGACTAATGATTCAAAATGTCGCTATTGTGTAAATCTTGGTAATTCATAAATTTACAAATCCAAGTTTGGATACTAAATTGTGAATTATCGTGTTTTTGTAATTGTGTAGATAAGTTTTATTATTTCCCACTATTTTTGTTTACATTTGTTTTTTAACATTGTGTAAACATAACATATTTTCAATTCTTGAAGAATGCCGTCAAACGGGACTTTTGTCTGTGGGGTGAGGGTTATAAGGATAGTTTCCTGAAAAAGAGGCAACAAGCAGGAAGTGAAGTTCCTGTATTGTTTGTGAAAAAAAAAAAATGAATGCAGGAACTTCATCTTTTGCATTGGCATCCCGTTTACGGAATGTCTTTCATTGTATGAATACATATGTCGGGTCGTCACGAGGAGGGTGCCTAGTTACCCTAGCCCTGGTGACGAAGTGAGGGTTGATTAAGTTTATAACCTGGCCAATCGTTTCATGGCGGTCTTACTATCTGACTCCAGTTTTATAGGTATGTGCCCTAACAATGCACTATGTTCAGAAGAAGAGGTATAGGGTAGGTAGTTTATGTGGTCTTGGAATGAATACAAATTTACCCTCAGTATCTGAGGGTAGGCGAAATCCGTCCGGATCCCAAAGGCGAGTGTGAACCGAAGAGAGGCAGACTGAATCGCCGTGGGGAACACTGCTTGGTAAGCTTGCAGGGTCACGACAACCGCTGTCCACTAGGGAGAGGTCTCTCCCTAGGAGGTACTAGTTTTAACGAGGCGAAGGCAGAGATTCCCACTAGGAAGGTGTGGGGTCTGACAACGCCGGACTAAAACCGTAGTGAGGTGAGGAGAGAGATGCAGAGGTTTTTCATAAAGAAGAAGCCATGTTTCAGAGTTTAAGCAGAGCAGCCACGAGCCAAATAGTTCACAGGAGAATGATATACAGGCCCCAAACCTCCGGTCTTAAATACCCAGCTGGCTTAGTCAGTAGCCAATAAGAACCGTTTTTATAGTACCCAATGAGGTTTTGAATATGTGGTTCCCTTTGTTCTCTGACGTGAGCCAAGAAGGGTCTCTCGGCGGCTTGGGTCTGTACCTGCCCTGACAGGTGGTGTCCCAGCTCATATAACTAATTGGCCCCTAGCAGCATGTTTTATTGTTTACCATATTTACAATGATTTATATTTTGGTAATGTTATTTACATTTTTTTACAATATATATACAATAGAGTATAGGGTGATTTCTCTTATGTAGTTAGTGGTCGCTACAACATATTTTATCACACCTTTTCTAATTCCATTTTATTTCATTTCTCTGCATATCTTAAATATTAGAGGGGACTGATACATTTAAAGATCCCACTTCGATGTTGTGTTTTTATGTGTTCGATGTTGTTATCGTTGAGCAGTGATAAACAATTATTTCCCTAATTCTGGGATAATAAAGATACTATTATTATTATTATTGATAATCCATTTTAAGAAAGGTAGAATTCAAGCTTTTACTAATGATTCGAAGAGTTATTAATTTATTTTATGTTTTTAATCTTATAACTAAAATGTAATCTTAATGTAATTGAAACTTATAAGTTTGTTTTATTTTCTTACATGGTTGCATATATTATTATTATTACTCCATCATAACCCATAAATAGCTAGTTATTATGATTAAAATTAGTTTCTCAAGCAGTCTCATCGAAAATGTTGTGAAGAAATTATTGAACGAAACGCGCTCGAAATAGTGTTTTCATGTAAATCGGATATTTTATGATGGTTTTATTATATCACTGTGAAAACAAGGGGTATCCATGCAGATTGCTTTTTAATTTAAAATTTGATCACAAATATTTTTTTTTTATATATTCTCTAAATTAACATAATAGTGATAAGCATATATAAGATAAATTCAAAAGGGTAGAACAAGCCATATGTGTATCTCGAACGTCCGTGAAAATAGCTACTTAGCACGATAAATGCTTTGTTTATCCCAATACAGTAATTACCATAACGTGAAGGAACGGCCGGAACAAAGCACCTCTTTAAGACGGTGCTTGAAGGAGTGTTTAGGCAAACAAAAGTCAGGTTATATATTCCGAGGGCAGGTTTAAGCCTAAATAATCTCGAGGGGATACTACCAAAGTGGAGGGGGGATGATTTATATATGGCGAAATAAATGGGCCATTTAATATCAGCTATGCCTTGCTTAACCGAGGAGGAGGTGGAGTAAGCACAAGACAGACGACGACTTGGATTTATTTATTAGACAGCAGTGGAAAACTTATTCTAGGCCAAGGAAGGAAGAGGATCGTCCGATATTTCATTGTTGAGGGAAAATGAGGACGGCTAGCTGTTTTCTAATGTTTGTTCTGTCTACAGTTTCAAGCTCATTTGCATAGTTAGTGTAATTGTATCTAAAATGTTAGAGTTGTTTGGTCATTTTGATTAACCCCTTACTTACCAAGGGTGACAATGGCGGGTTATCTGTACGTTGCTACTTTTCACTATAGTCAACGTCATGAAGTTAGATGAAGTAGCTACTTAGCGCGGTGTTGCCACATCCGACCGTTTTAGGGACTAATCACTAATTTTCTTATTGCTTCAATATTGACATTATCGAAGTAAAGGGATCACGATAGATGAGATCATAGATGATCAATCATAGATGAGCAGTAGTGTACTTAGCGGCAACAGGGCTTTTAATTTCGTGACGGCAACTATAGTCCTCCAGGGAATGATAACTAATGAAGTCTAATCTCGTGGGTGAAACCTCCAGCAAAGTTCTAACTAAACCACTACCTTCTAACGTCTAAACAGAAAGAGCTACAATTTTCGTTTGCTTACCGTTTTAATCGGGATTAAACCCACTACCTTTTTTATGCTTGAACTGTCGTGCTATTGATTTCTGTTTTATTTCAATCAGGAGTATTTTGAAAATTATCACTAATAGAAATATAATTTAGGAAATAGGAATACATTGAATTTTGGAATGGAATGGAAAATGGTGTAAAAACAAACTCCGTACCTTTACTCACTGAAGAGTTAGAATGAATAAACATACAAAAATACGAATAAACTCTTCCCCTTACTATTAATAATAAACTATTTTTCAAATGTATTTCATATAATTGATTAGCTTATGTACTGGCAAAAACTATATCCAATTTGGAACTGGAAATGGCTAAAAGATAAGAAAATATGTTACAAAAATGCGACCGATTCGCAGAAATAGATAGACAAACTTTTGTGTAAACATATTCCCTAATGGTGTTTTTTCTGAAAGTATAACAAGATACGAGTGTTTTCTTTATATATTACAACGCACAACATCGTCTTCCTAAACTTTGTGGGAACAACTGTGGGACTTGTGGGGACAAATTCGGACGCTATTGTTAAATGTAGTCGTATAATTCAGTACCTGCAATTCAAATTATAAGCAGAATTTCCTCATTTATCATTTTCTTCGAGACGAATAAGGCTTAGAAAGAAAAATGATTACTAAATATTAAGCCTTAATTTCAGACAGAATGCTTTGATATGCAAAGGTATAAAATATCGCAGGACATATAGTTATAAAAATCGATTTTTAAATAAAATAATTATTCAAATAGACACGGTTATATTTAATCCTAATTATTATTGCCGGTCGTTTAAATCCATGAAATAACAACTCCTTTGTGTTCCAACGAAAGTATATATTTCTAACAACGAGTATTTTCGGCACCACGCCATGGTGCCATTTTTACAATAAATATATATGTCATTTGCAATAAATAACACATAAGCTTCGTGTCTGATAAATTAGATAATGTCTGTATAACGAGATGGAAGAGGGATTCTTACAAAAATAACTATGTTTGGTAAGTTTATGATTAAGCCACACTAAAACCACTCTGGGCACAAGAACTAAAGAAGATTAAAAGACTCAACACGGATAAGTCTCTCCAATAGTCAGTCTGGATTCAGATTCCAGCTAGGCAAGATGCACATTAAGTCGGGAGAGACAGTAGCCTTACCCATCGACGGTTTTACGACCTCGATTCTCACCGGCTCATCTATCCTGTTGTTTATGTTGAGCACAACTGGCTTTTTGACATCCGACTCGGCTGAAAACCTCATATTCACTTACCGATTACAGACCCACAAATGGTGATGTTCTTTCACTATCCAGCTATCACACGTCCATATAATCCTTCTCGAAGATTAAAGTGGTAGTGTCCTCGGGAAGTGCTGTAAATTCATGGCAGTGGGATTCCTGGTAATGGCTAGGTTCTGCAACTATGTCCTGAGCTTCTGAAGCTCTTTTTCAGCCTCCGCTGGCCCGTATTTGATGACCTGGCTGAGTGATGCATCCCGGAGGAGCATCCACCTCCTCTTTCACTTGCAAGGAATGTGATAGTCATGCAGGTTTTGATGGTTTCTGGCTATATATTTGTATTTATCATATAAATGAGTGAGTGAATGCTAAACTGTAAATATGAGACGAATGAGACCGTTGATCACAATTATTCATTTCCTTAAATGGCATATCGTAATTCTATATGAATAAAAATCTTATCGTGTGGCGCTGTGCGCTGGCGGGCATTGTACATGCCGGTAGTACCCTCAGTAAAAATTAGTACATACGAGTATATACCTCCCAGTTATATATGGTGACGGTTTTGTCATAGTATTGGAGTGGTTGCCCTTGTTTTTGTATCGCAAGGAATTGAAGGAAAGGGGCCGTAAACTGTTGAAATAAAAATGAATATTAGTTTTCTGGTCACCGATTGAATTTGACAGACACGATCCCAATATGGAATACAAAATTGGTTTTTGAGGTTATGCTGAGTGAAATTCAATGTGGAGCACCTAGCATTCCCTCAGCAACCGACCGCCCTTGGGAAATACATGTAGGAGTGGTCACTACATCTGGCTCATTCCTCAACTCCATATTACATTGGCCGATTGTTTATTATTCTTCTTCCTCGCAATACAGAACTCGTATGTTTTGGGATGCTGCGGATTTAAGGAATCAATAAGCAATTAATTATTTCTTAATATCTAATCCAGAAATATTGGATCGAATGCATAGTCGCCTCAATATACCCTCACTCAAAATAAAAAAAAATTTATCAGGTTGAATCAATGCTCAAAAAAATTTTCTTATTCACCTGTCTACTTGTCCAGCTTATTTTTATCTGCACTTTACCTGTGCCTATTTGCGTTGTGCCCGTAGTCAGACTAGGTAAAATATTTTGAATGTTTTTTTTTTTCGTTCTGATATATGAATTGTCTATTTGTTTCCTCTACTCTAGTTTTCGTGATTGTTTGGGTACAAAAAATAACATATACACCACTAAGTATGCATAACTAGGGAAATAGGTGTAAAGAATATTTATACTACGTGATAATAACTCCTTAATGTTTGTATATTAAACGCTAGTCCCATTAAATGACCTTATTTTGTAAAGTGTTACGTTTACGAAGGAGGCAGTTGACTTGCGTCTCCTTAATGCGCTTATCCAAGTCTACAAACTCTTCGGTACTAAGTCTTTGTGGGTCTTTCATTAAGCGCTTCCATGTCCAATTTTCCATGACTCTGGCGCATAAATCAGGCTGAATTTGACCGATGGCATGGGTTATGATGGCTTTGAGGATCGCTGTGATTTGTGATTTATTCGCATAGACCTGCGACTTAAGAAAACCCCACAAGAAAAAGTCTAACTGGGTCAAATCGCACGATCTCGGTGGCCAGTCCACATCACCTCCACGTGAGATTGAGATGACCATGCCCTCAAATTGCTCGTGCAGAATGTCTAATGTGGCATGAGCCGTGTGGCACGTAGCACCGTCCTGTTGAAACCACATATCGTTGGTGTCTATATCATCCAATTCAGGCCAAAATAAGTTGGTAATCACTTACAAGTTGGTAATCATGTACAAATATAATAATACTGTAGCGACCGCTAACTACATAAGAGAAATCACCCTATACTCTATTGTATATATATTGTAAAAAAATGTAAATAACATTACCAAAATATAAATCATTGTAAATATGGTAAACAATAAAACATGCTGCTAGGGGCCAATTAGTTATATGAGCTGGGACACCAGCTGTCAGGGCAGGTACAGACCCAAGCCGTCGAGAGACCCTTCTTGGCTCACGTCAGAGAACAAAGGGAACCGCATATTCAAAACCTCATTGGGTACTATAAAAACGGTTCTTATTGACTAGTGACTAAGCCAGCTGGGTATTTAAGACCGGAGGTTTGGGGCCTGTATATCATTCTCCTGGGAACTATTTGGCTCGTGGCTGCTCTGCTTAAACTCTTAAGCATGGCTTCTTCTTTATGAAAAACCTCTGCATCTCTCTCCTCACCTCACTACGGATTTAGTCCGGCATTGTCAGACCCCACACCTTCCTAGTGGGAATCTATGCCTTCACCTCGCTAAAACTAGCACCTCCTTGGGAGAGACCTCGTTGTCGTGACCCTGCAAGCTTACCAAGCAGTGTTCCCCCACGGCAATTCAGTCTGCCTCTCTCCGGTTCACACTCGCCTTTGGGATCCGGACGGATTTCGCCTACCCTCAGATACCGAGGGTGAATTTGTGTTCATTCCAAGACCACATAAACTACCTACCCTATACCTATTCTCCTGAATATAGTGCATTGTCGGGGCACATACCTATAAAACTGGAGTCAGATAGTAAGACCGCCATGAAACGATTGTCCAGGTTATAAACTTAATCAACCCTCACTTCGTCACCAGGGCTAGGGTAACTAGGCACCCCCCTCGTGACGACCTGACATAAGTATTCATACAATGAAAGACATTCCGTAGGAGTGCCCATGCAAAAGATGAAGTTCCTGCATTCATTTTTTTCTTTTTACAAACAATACAGGAACTTCACTTCCTGCTTGTTGCCTCTTTTTCAGGAAACTATCCTTATAACCCTCACCCCAAAGACAAAAGTCCCGTTTGACGGCATTCTTCAAGAATTGAAAATATGTTATGTTTACACAATGTTAAAAAACAAATGTAAACAAAAATAGTGGGAAATAATAAAACTTATCTACACAATTACAAAAACACGATAATTCACAATTTAGTATCCAAACTTGGATTTGTAAATTTATGAATTACCAAGATTTACACAATAGCGACATTTTGAATCATCAGTCAATACTCTAAAGGCTGCGTGGTATTTTATTTCTTCTAGTAGAGACAAATCCGTTACCTAGATCCCGGGATGCAGGGGACTAACACAAACCCCCAGCGAATAGTATTGTCAACCTGGGCATTAGAACGGACAGACACCTCCGGTTCTAGTGCATACTTAAGGAGGGACCCAAACAGGTGCGAACCGACACCTCTCTTTCTTATTTAGCCGATTTCATCCCAAGCAACGGTTTATAACGACACATACCTCTGCAGTACGATGACTAGGCACCCCCCTCGTGACGACCCGACAAATACAACAATAAACTGTATAAATAGAATTATAGACATATAACAGAATAAATCCACTGAGGGCAACCGAAATAATAAAACTGCAGTTGATTCATGACACAACAAAACCCGTAGACACTTATTTTATTTAACCAACCTCCAACAGCTGTCACTTAGCTAGAGCTCATGGGCATGTAGGCATGGGGAGAATTTGTGTGTGCACATTTATTTATGAATGTGGAATGTTATATTGAGTTGAAATGTGTACAAGCAAACTGTAACTTAATAAATAAAGATCTTCAGGAAGTTTAAAAAACAGCATTTGTTGATATAATAAATTGTTTCAGATTTTCCAACAAATGCCTGTGACGAGCTTTATCCTCTTTTTAGGATTTCTTTCATGGAAACGGCTTAAGCAGATCATCCCCGCATCACGATTTTTAGGCCAGTCGGTTTTCTTTTTCAGTATTTAACATATCAGTAGTACAATATATATTTGTTTATATTAACGTAACGTAAACCTGAATGTTTATTTATGTAAATATGTAGAAAACAATTTAGTTTGTTTTAATTAAAAAAACTTGTTACTGGCTTAGTATTTGTGCTTCGCTATCGAGCACTCTTTAGGATCATTACAAAAAATGGATTTTTTGTATTAAGAAATATTAACAATAATCATAAGGAGGGGTAAAATGAGAAGCAACAAATATTTGACGAAAGACATTACGACAAAAACTAATAACGTATTCAAACGTACAAACATAGCAACAGACTTTATAATCAACTAATACAAACTGCAGTTGGGATTATTTAGTTGTATTCTTTATTTTATTTATTTATTACAATCTGTACTTAGGACAGTTCCCAATACAAATTGAGTCTGGTTTTACATGTATAACATCAAAACAGCTTGATATCATTTATACCATTAAATATTTTTGAAAGTTACAAAAATGTACAAATAAAATAGTTTTAGATATCTCCAAAAAAAAAAAATTATTATTGAAAAACAAAAAAAATATTTATTGTGATACAATTATAATCACATTATTGGGTTTATTATTCAATTATTATGCTTACTGGGCAATACCTAATTCTGAAAAAATATTATAACCTATTTTATGAAATACTAAAATAAATCAATAGTAAAGAAAAATAAGAACATAAAAAAAAAAATCAATAAGGAGATTTAAAGTAAATATTTTTCAGATTATATTTTATTAAATACTACAGATTAACAACAACTTTATTATGATAAAATTACAATCTGCCTGATGTATCAGTTTAAATGTACGTTACACATAAACATATGAAGTCATAGTTTAAGTAGTTCAGACTGATGTTAGGAAAATAACTATAGCCATGAGTTTTTCAAAATAAGATGCTAATCTTCTTAAAATAATTATTCTCATTTCAATAAAATGTAGTTTTCACAAAAACAGCACTCCGAACGTTTTTCTTGTGTCAGTTTTTTCCAGTTAGTCCTTGATCGTCCGGTGTGGATTAAGATTGAATTTGTTTTTGAAATATGGCTTTTTCATCTGTTTTACGTAGCCATGTTATAGAATTAAAAATTCTCCTAATATATTGCCTGTTCTTCGGGAAAATTTGAAAAAATAGGTGTGCGGTCATTTACGAATTTGTTTTCATTTTTCAGACTTTCTTTCTTTAGAATATCGCTATTGAGTGAAACCAGAATTGGACGGTCTCTAGTACCTCTAACCAATCTAAAACATTTATTTGGTAATTTTAATTATAGCCACTTCACATATTGTGCCGTTTTCAAAACATTACACTATTTCTATCTTCCTGTTCGGGCTATTTGTGTATTATGAAATTGTATCAGTTGTAACTTTAAAAATTTCACCTCATTTTCAAGAATTTCATTTTCCAATAATGCACGTCTATCTTTTATGTAGGCTATTTATTCTTTATGACAATCTTAAGAGCAGAGGTTATAGCAGTGATGCACCTTTATTTCTTCCGTATTGCCCTTAATAGCCTCCATCAATTCATCGTTAGTGCAATCAATTTTTGTTGTATGAAAGCATTATTAATAATAATAAACAATTGGCTATGTTCAAACGTAATGTTTTACGGAAGTAGGAGGTACTTCAAATCGGCAATACTATCCTTTAAATGGAAACCGAGTCCATACTATGTCCACTCTACCACTCCGATTGAACCCGGGACACCTGCCTCGATAAAAATTTCTAGGCTGGCCTTACAATTACTTTTGAATTGTGTAATATCAATTGGAGAAACCGTTCTCAGATGTCACGCCTTAAGCATAAATTTGAGAAGTTTGATAAAGATAAAAAAAAACTTAATTTAGTTATATACTGTAACGATATTTTTAGACTTTCTGGGACCGTTACTTTGATCAAGGTGAGGTCATGTGCCAGTAAATACCGAATTTTCCAGACAAGGGTAGAGTTACTCAGACCTGCATCCAAGGAACACGTTTAATCTCAGTGGAGGTTGGATTTTAGTGCGTTATTAGAGTTTTCAGATATCAGAAGCTTCAAATCTTCCTTTAATACACGCCTCCTTGCTTCCTAAACATTCGTTCTACCCGCTAATTACCGCAGGTGAGACATTAAGCCAGGTCATCAGACAATGAGGTGGGAAAATAAATTTTACAACGCCTAATATTTTTATTGTTGCATCGTTTAACTTTATAATGCTAAATTAGAGAGAGAGAGAGAGAGAGAGAGAGAGAGAGAGAGAGAGAGAGAGAGAGAGAGAGAGGGAGAGAGAGAGAGAGAGAGAGAGAGGGAGAGAGAGAGAGAGAGAGAGAAAGTCATTGAGAGTGTAACTTAGAAAAACTGTCTCAATTCCTATTCCGGTATTTACTTAATATTCATGCGAATTTTTCTATTAAGTATTATATTAATGCTGATTAAGTTTCATAACTGACAAAGAAAAATCTAAAGTGTTTCTTATGAACGTCGGAATCATACACTTACAGTTAAAATGATGTTATTTGCAAATGAATAATTTATAGTTTAATTAATAGCAAGCCGAGAATTTGAAATATGTTGTTTAGGAAAAAGAGAATAAATTAGATTCAAGCAAACAATTTTCCTTCTCTGTTTCTTTCTACTTATAAACCTCATTAATTTAGTTTAGGAAATAGTGTAGTTACGTATTCCTAGACTGTTAAATACTTAGGAGTAATTTTCGAAAAATCTAAGTATGGAGTAAAATCTAATACACGTCTGTGTGTGTGATTTTACTCTATACTTTAACCAATGTTACCTAAGTATACTCGATATCAAAGCATTGATAAGTCTAAAGTAATTATAACAACATCTAAAAGATCGGTAAGCTATCAAAGACCAAGGGACACCACAACTGATAGGAAATTGGGATACGGGAAGCAGTGCAGGAGTAAAAGAGAATGCAATTGGTCTGGGCTATATGACTGCGCTTAAGGATACGTAACATGTTAACGGCATTTCATCCAAGCCCAGAATGTATTTTGCAAAGGTAGCTTTATTTATCAGATCGGGGTAAATGAATTGAAGTTAACCTTTTATTTTATATATATAAAGGATAGAAGGTTTAAGCCATTATTGCGTAGAGAGGAGAGATTAGCTTTTTTGTCAGCTTGTTAAGATTGAGGCTCATGATAATAAGGTTGTACGTCATTAGTCACTACCTTCTTTTTACCGTCAGCCCATTTATTCTTCTTCTTTTTTTATCCTGCCTTTTTTGTCCTCTTCAAGGAAGAGCCTTTCCAAAAACAAAAGCGTTATCTCTCGCTTCTCCTTCATTATTGCAATCATACCATTTCACCGCATCACTTTTATTTTCTCTAGTTTAACTCTGTCCTCCTGTTCCCAGTTTTGTGAATTCAGGGTGAATTTTCCTTGGGATAATGAAGTTGTCCTTGTCCTGAATTGCAATTATGTATCTTCATTAAGTTTTCAGTGAGTTTGCTTTACTCTGCGCACGGAGGAGAATTCTGCCCGAGTTATCTTCTCGTTTGCTTTTATCTTAATCTTTTTACCTCATTTTCTCTAGACCCGTGCAGTGGGGGGTTGATGTGCTACCAACCAGCACGTGTATGCGTGTCAGAATTTTATTTCCACATAGCTGGCTGTTTTGTTTTTAATTCGTCTTATGTACATGGACCGTAAGGCATACAGTATCAGATGCATATCCTCTTAGTTATATGCAGGAAAACTGAAACGGAAACCGACAGCTAAAATACTAATTTCTAGTGGTCCATGAGGATATAATGAATGTCTTTTTGCTTCTTCTAACTAGTTGAAATATTACGGACAAAAAAATGTATTAAATTATTGTTGCTATTCTTACAATCTTCAAGAAACCTTTGAGAGCTTCCTTTTACTACGTTATAAATAATTCTAATGTGTTCTCCGCGGTTGAAGGAGGTTACAAGTCATATTGCCGGCTAACGATGCATTTTATATGATATTGTTTCATATTTTTACGGTATTTTAGATTTTAGGCTAGAAAGGAATTTAACAGCAATGAGACTTGCCTATTGCTCTAATAGAACTAATGAGGTCTAAAAGTTAAGCCTTTATCAAAAATTACGCCTAATTACTTAACAGTCTGGGAACATATGAATATTCCCTAAACTAATTTAATGCGGTGGGTAAATAGAAAGAAACACAGAAGAAAAATTCTCCGCTTGAATTTAATTTATTCTCTTTTCTCTAAACAACAGATATACTCTTGGTCTCAGCAAGCTACAAATTAAATTATAAATTCGGAAATAACATCATTTTAACTGTAGCTGTATGGTTCCGACGTTCTTAAAGAACCATTTTAGCTTTTTCTTTGTCAGTTATTAAACTATTTATCAGCAGTAATGAAATACTTAAAAGAAAAACTGGAATGAATATTTAGAGAAAATAGGTACATACCAGCATAAAAATTGCAACTATCAGCTTTCCAACCATAAGTTACACTCATATTCCCTTGGTGAGCACAGAATACTTTTGAATTATTAAGCTTTTAACATTTTTTTTTTTTTAGAAACACTGTTCATGTGTATTACAATTCAGCATTGAGACTTTCTTACTTTTTTAAATGAACTTGTATTGGATGACAAAGTATATATTTTTTTAATATTTTTAAAAAAAAGTTGGTGACGTTGGATATAAAGAAACTATATCGAGAAATACTTTCAGCATAAATAAACTATTTTGAAAAACTACTTTAAATTTTTTAGTACACAGTTTATTTTTGAAACCGTCTCGGATACAAAAAATGACCCACTAATTACCTTAATAAAGCAAATAGTGGGAGTCCTAGCAATGGCCAGTTTCTCCAATCATGTCCTAAGCGTCTGTGGCTGTACCGCTCTTGGTTACCCTCCATTGACTCGAATCCGGTGACGTGGTTGATGGAGGAGCCCCAAGATAGAATCCCTCTTTCGAATGCAAGGGAGGTGTCAAAGTAGTGAATTTGGGAGGTCTCTGGGCTGTTTGTAAATACTATATGAATGAGTGAGTGACTAAAGTTACTTATTGCTAAATAATAGGCATTTTTTAATTTTAACATCATCAATAAAGATTTCGTTTATGAAAAAAAAAATAAAGCAAACAATATTTATTTATTTTTTTTATAATTTTTGTAACCGTAATAAAACTAAAAACTAATCGGTATATTTCTAGGCGTTGTGCAATACACCGTTCAAATTCTACAAACGGTATAGCAGAGCACATTGTCAGACAGGTTAAAAAAAAAAATGTCATTCCTAAATAAGTAGCCCTTCGTATTCGGCAATAATCGGATATTTAATCAATTTTTGTTTGATCATATGGAATCCATCCTATTGTGCTGGCAATGTTAGCGTCTTCTATGCTTTTAAAGGATTCGATTTCCTTGAGATACCCTTAAAAGTTCTTGGCCAGCTTCTTTATAGTCTTTAAGTGCCTTCTTTAATTACCTTTATAGGTTAAATTATTTTCCTGTATATTCTTAAACCAGGCATTTTACCAGGCTCGTTCACTATCTTGGGCTGGTTACAGGTATGACAAATTGTTTGGTTGTGATTGTCTCAGGATGGAAAATATGGAGCCCTGTAAGCCCCTTCTCTCCTTGGTACCCACTTACTGATTTCCATGTCATTATTATTATTTAAACTGAGAGAATTTAATTTAAAATAATATTTATATATTTTTTGGTGGTTTTTATTTTTCAAGTTTCTAAACGTTTAGTTCCAACCCCCTTATTTTATTTCGATTAAAAAAGTAACAATCTATGCAAGATTGAATCGTTTAACTACAAAACGTCCCTCATGAACCCTCTAATAAGCTGGAAAAGTCATTTTTTCATAAAACATTGTTTTGTCCCTTTCTATTAAATTTAAGAAAATCATCAAACTAGTTCTTTGTATTAAAAATAATATGTTACAATAAATATAGTGTTTAAGAGTTGCCTTCCCCGCCTTATTTATTGTAGCATACCCCTCTAAACAAGAATAAGATTGAATATTTTTTTGATTTAACATAATATTATATAACAAGAGGTAAAACTATTTTATCTGAAAAAATTACTTTCCAGTCATGAAATTTCAGTGTTGATAAAGGTAACTTTCAGTTGTCCTATTGAGCTAAAATTTACACATCCCGGTTTTCGGGTGATTGGAATAGGATTAGGGAGTGAAAACAACAAAATTTCAACTTTAGGAAAAGTACCTATTGTTAAGGGTCACCTTAATATAAATATATTATTCATTTCAGATACCCTGAGAAATGTAGTTTTAAAATTCATTAACAATACATAGCTAATTAGAGCTGAGGAAATTATATATTCTAAGCTAACCCAACTCGTGGTTTATTCCCGAACTTAGTGACAGAGTATTGCAGTTTAATGGCATCCTACCGAAGTTTTTAGTGCCGGGGAAGTAAAAAGTTGGAGCAGGAAGGACAGAAAAAAAATTAATGATGCTTTTATCTAACAGTTAGCTGGAAAAATGGGGAAGCTAGAAAAATTTAAATCTATTACTTTAAAATAGCCAGAAGAAACATCTATGCCCTTTCCATCATAAGGTTAGACCTTTTAGAAGGTTATAGCCCAAGGGTGGAGTTTGGATCATCACTGAGAATATAACTAATTACCAAAAACTGTAAGATCTCCGATGACCAAGTGTGTTTTTTAGTCATTAATGATCTGTTTCCGATCGAACAGTTATGAATCAATCATGCATTTATGTCGTTAAGGCTTTTATATGGTGTAGCTTAGTTTTAAGTTTAAATGAGTAAAGACGCAAGTTTTTTTTTCTTTATTTAAGACAGATTTTCATTTCTTTCATTAGTAAGAGTTCATTTAGAGGTCAGTTGGGGAAAAAAATACTTAGATGGTTGAAATAATCGCCTCACTTTACCTCTTGTAATCGTTTTACAAACCAATGGCTACTATTTGGTAGGGTAGGGGAAAATCCAAATGAATTGCCATTTATATAAACTATTATTAATAGTGTGGTAGTGGTTTTCAGTGTGTATACTGACAAATATATAACTTTAAGACAGAACTCCACAGCTTTATTGATTGTTATCCGAACGTTTTTGACGAACTATGTCATCACTCTCAATGGTTCGAGCAGATGGGTTACTATATAGTTATTGTCGCGTTTCCAGTCTAGCGACGTCTGGGGGAGGGTCGAGTTTAAATAAATAAAACTGTGGAGAGACCAGAAGGTGTTCTATTTATCGATTTTTATAAAATGGATGTGGCATCAAAATAAATAATATTATGAAATTCGAAAACAGTTCAGGATTCGGGAAGCCCATGATCGCCACAAAATCTAAAAGATGAGAAAAAATCATAAAAGAACAAAAAAATTGTATGTACTAGACACCACTATACACCCAAAACCATGCTAAATACTTATTTCAATTGTGTATTTAACAAAATAAATTAGCAGAAAACATAAAAATATAGAATGCTGACTTAAAATTAATTGAAAAAAACAAAGTTATCACACATAACTGTCATTAATTTCTTAAAATAGGATTCCACTGTATAAATGCAAAGTTTAGTACAATTCGTTAATTGTATCACATTAATTTGATCACAAATAATAATAATGGCGATAAACATCGTTATTTTTGAACTTTTTACTTGCTTAACGTTTACTTGTTTATAACAAATCAAAAATGTAATCATGTTTATCTGTACTGAGTCAGTAGTTTTTTTTTTTTAACTGCAACGCTTACTTGGGTACTGTAGCTTTAGCCGTGCAGTGGCTGTGTGGCCGTATTCTTCACATGAACAAATAAAAGGAGGCAGATTTCTTCAAAATATTTTATTTTACCGGTTGGACGATTTGGACTTCTTTTATGTGTTCAACTGCAAGGGGTAGCAAAGGAAAGAGCACCTGAATAGTAATCAAATGCTCTTGAGTCGCAACCGCGGCCTTGTTACTATTTTTATCTCGAATAAAAACCATTATGATTTTAGCAGGTATTACAAAATATAAATCTATTACTAATCAATTTTTATCACCAAGTTCACGTAGTAGATTAAAGTAGTATTGGGCCAGTATGAGCGTAGTTGGAGGAATAATTTTACCATATGCGATTAAACGATCCCACATAAAATGTTAAACAATGTAATACACTTAGCTTATCATAGATAGGGGAAATGTCCTACCTGTGATAATCATTGGATACGTTTAAGAAGCAAGGTAATTAGTATTAAAAAATGGATAGACGTTTCTGATGTCCGAAAACCACACTGAAATAAACAAGTATAACTCATTAAGCCATCACAACATGTTCCTTGAATGACAATCCTGATAGCTCTGAATCAAAGCCCAAAGCAGCAGAGAGTAGGCGCACGCACAGTGCAAAAAAACGGGTGCCTACCACCCTTAAGTGTCCCCAACACGTCTTACTTCTACCCTAAGCTACATGCTGAGACAAAAAACACTCTTACTCAAGAAATTTTAACCACAAGCTCACTCCCTTAAATCAACCTTATTCTACTAGATTAATTTAGTTTGATCCTAATAATATGATTACAATATATACATAATAAAAGCGTCAGTGGTCTGCTATAAATACGTGACAGTGGAAGTCCTGGTAATGGTCAGTTTCTCCAATCATGTTCTGAGCGTCTGTGGCTTTGCGCTCTTGCTCAGCCTCCACTGGCTCGTATCCGGAGATTACGGAGGAGCCTCCGGCTGGCGGCGGAGAGTGCGGGACTTCCCAAGACTCTGCTTTCTCTTTCGCATGTGAGAGAGGTAACAACCATGGGAATTAGGGGGTCTCTGGGCTGTTTGTAAATATTGTATGAATGAAAACTGTAAATATAGTATGAATGAGAAGATTTATCACAATTACTTATTGCCCAATTAGGCAGATTGAAATTTGATCATAATTCTATCATAGGGTTCCTCGCGATTAATCCTAGATAATGCCGCAAAAAGTTTCGTGAAACATTTGCCTCTATATCCATAAAAATTATGTGTTTTAACATTGTTGGATTTAAAACGATAGAAAGGTGACAGCTAAAACAAACAAAATAACTCTCAAATGAGGGGAACAATTAATACAAATTGAACCACTTAGTCCTAGCCTCTCCCAACAATAAAACAGCTGTGCCTGTGGGTTGATTAATCAGTGAAGCTATTTGCCATTCTAAAACTGGGAGCATTTTGTAAATTTACTTTTTCATTCTACGTTTCATTTCCTCTCCGCCAACATTTGTGTGGATACAACATTTGAGTGGGCAGAACATTTTTCGTTGCTCAGTCTTAAAACATATTCTACCCATGATATCTAATTAATCCAAGCCTCGTTATTTTTTAAAAATTAATTTACCATTTTTTTTAAGTGAATAAATTATTATGGATATATGTTTGCATAAAAATTTGTTAAATGATTTTGAGTATTATATTATAGCATGAATGGAATTATTTATCACAAATAACTATATCCCATTCAAGGTAGATAGTAATTTTCTTCCAATAAGGATTTATAAAAAAGGAAAACATGTGCTGATATTTTTATTTTCGTCCCTAAAAAAACCCTTATCCACAAACAAAAAAAATTAAAAAACAAAAATGAAAACAAACTCTACTAAAATCGTTTGGGAAGTAATAAATGCGTTTTCTATCGGCTCATAAACTTAATATTTAAAAATATATTATGAAATTATTTCCACTTTGCCGTTATTATTTGACAGTAAACAATAAAAACTTTTTTCCCAAGAAAAAATTTCTTCTTTCATCTAAAATTTTTTTCCCAAAAGAATTATTTAATTGATTAGCACAACTTAGGGTACCTTTAATATTTCAATTCTTGATCGGTATTTTTGAGGTTGATTTTGTTCATCTGAAAATAGGTCTTTAACAATTGGTTCAAAGCCTCTTTTCGTTTCGTGTAGTTTCACACCTTATGGGTTACCACAGAGGGTCCACCCTTTAAATATTTGGGCGATTCAGGCCCGGAAGTTCTTTTCCAGTGATTCAAGAGATCTCAATATGGTCCGATTTTGACTTAGGGATCCAGATAGTTCTAGTGCTTAATTCTGCTTTCTAGTTTTTCATCAGATTTTATTTTAATAAATTGCGTCAATTTTAATCACTTAGCCAGATAAAAAAAAACATTACTTCAAAATCGTCGAATTTTGAAGTATAAAATTCTATAGACTCCTAAATCTAGACTTAGGGAACAATGGATATTATCAATAATCTTTAACATAAAGAGCGTCCAATCCTTCTAATCCAAAATCCTAAGAGCACCTAGTTAAATAGATCCCCCTCCACTTAAAAACCCTCCATAATAACCATAAAATTTCGACCATTTAAGAATTCATTAAAATACCATAAAAAAATATCCAACCACCCACTAGTGAGATCACCGTCAACCATCACTCATACGTACATCCTCCTTGGAGATTAAAGTGGAAGTTGCCATATGATCATTTGTACAAATATTTAGTCACTGTGGCCTCTGGTCAGTTTTCTCCCTCACTCCTTGAGTGTCACCGGCACTCGAGCTTTGTTGATCACTCTCCCTACGTAGCGTTGAAGGAGCTGAAGGAGGCGCCTGAAAGTTTCCCCCTAGCGGGGAGAGGCGCAAT
This sequence comes from Acanthosoma haemorrhoidale, assembly GCA_930367205.1. Classification (NCBI taxonomy): domain Eukaryota; kingdom Metazoa; phylum Arthropoda; class Insecta; order Hemiptera; family Acanthosomatidae; genus Acanthosoma; species Acanthosoma haemorrhoidale. Next base: position 78,113,673 of record OV884015.1, on the reverse strand, counting down.
CCCACGAATGAATATAGTGGATCGCTAGGCCATGTATATTTTCCTGTATTGTATGAATTCTTATTAATCTATAAATGAGAGAGTGAATCCAATATTGCTAATATAGTATAAATGAGATGGTTTAACACAATTATTTATTGCCTTTTTTAAAGTAAATCCTAATTGCTGTCGTATACTAGTAAAAAATAATAGTAAACCCTATCGGTAGCTCAGGATGTACACCGATCTTAAGTGTAAGGTAACATTTGTATTCATTAGAGCCCACCCATGCTCCAAATCCTCATTAAATTTCTTCTTTTACGTATTTTTATTGTATTTTATATTATACTGTATGATACAGTTTGTTTGAATAGATTACGTTTTCGCTAATTCTTTAGCCTTGAAGTGTAAGTCTATAATTGTTTTGTTTTTATTCTGCTTCATTTTAATTCTCGAAGAGGCGATTACAGATCTTTGCGGGCATCGATGGCCCTTGATATCCCCTAAGACAAACAGTTCGTACCGATTAGTTTTATTGCCGTTATATGCAAACATGAAGACAGATAGAAAATAGAGGTTCGCGCAGTACTTAAATAAAAGTACTATTCCTTCGTTCTTGACAACTGTTAATTAATAATTTAATATACATTTTTATATAAATGCTCATCGGTTTTTGACAATTATGGGTAATTTTTTCAAATGGCCAATTCCCTATTGTGAAATGCTGAAATGCAAGAAATTCACCCAGTTGGTGATGGTATGCCTGGAACTTAAGATATTGTGAGCAATCTGTTTGAATGGCGGAGAAGGGGAGCTGCAAGCTGCATTTTGCCCTGTAACTCAACCGTTTCTTACCGTTGCTCCTTGAATGTAAAAAGAGCTGACTAAATAATGATAAAATCGCTAAATTAGCTCATATTATTCGAATAAATTGAATATAAATTTAAAACCATTTAGAAGTTATTTCCTTATGACTGAACACAAGATTCGCCATCGTTAGACCCTCATATGGGTTTTTGATTTTGAAAAATACAACAAAACTCTAATTGCTTACTATTAAATACGTCTAAACAATGCTTACAATTTTAAATCCAGAATGCATAAAACAATTTTGTTTTCCTTACTAATATAAAAAATTCAAGCAATGACGAAGCTATGTACCGGTTTGCTCATAATTTTTAAATAAGATTTTATTCTTACATTTTATGAACCAGGATTCCGAGGTCCATAACTACTAACGAATGACTCATCGCCTTCTTTGATTATAAAATAATGGTATACAACTGAATTAAAATGTTCTCTTTAGCCTTTACTGACTATTTAATTCTGAATGAATTCATTCAACATGAAATGATACCGATCAGTTTATCTTTTTACTATACGTATAGAATTTCCGTGTACTGTTATTATTTGGTGCATTATTTATTGTTTATTGGGAATTCCTTGACTAGTGGGTCGTTTGATGTTTTCTTTCTGATATCAATGCAAATCCTTTTCTTATTGCTTTTTCTGACTGAATCCTTGTATATGATCACACTAACTTCTTATTGCCACCTGACTTTAACTTATAACTTCCTTATTCTTAACAAAATGAAATAACCGTTTAACTTGACATATGGCTTCCATGTCCCATCCTTCGTTTGGAGAGAGACGTGGACTGCCTACTATACTTCTCGATGCTTTTAGAGCTATATCTTATTATTCACATTCAATGGACTAAAAGAAATATCACATGTCCACTCCTGTATTTGATTGGTCGGTATTTGACATTCGATGAGTGGTGTAGGTGAAATTACCTAAGCGTCCACGCCGATCTTCCAGCGTCTTCTGAGTAACTCCAAACAATTGACCGGAAAACGGTATCCTACCCATGATCCCAAGGCATCGCTCAACTCGGATATGCAAACCAGCTAGCTGACAGATTTAAACTTATTATACGAATTAATCATGATTAGCCAAGACTACTGAAGGTAATCTTAGTTAGTATTTATTCACTTGGATTTTTTAAAACCCGAAACCCAGGACGTCTCAATATTAATCATTTATCTGTAGCTGACTGGTTCTCCAGGACCTATTTATACTCAGAGTAATTGATTTACGAGCTTGCTGCATATTGTTTTCGGCAATAAGATTGCCCTCTCTACGAGGGGTTCTTTGACCTTTTCCAAAACAACTCATTGTGTACCCTCAATACAATTTACAATTTATTATGATATTGTAGTGTGGTTTTCAGATACCAGAGGTTTATAATGCTTCTTTTATACTCATCTAGCTTCCTACATCATTACTTCCCAGTGATTACCACCAAGGAGATTAAGCAAGAGTACCACACAATAAAGTAATTTAAGTCATTTCACAATACCTAACTAATTTATTGTTGCATCATTTTTTTTTGACATCAACTAGTGCTTTTATCATAAAAACTTCAAAAAAAGGTCATGCCTGTAGACGCCATAGATTTTTTACAGTTCAGAGTTCATTAAAATATATGAACGGAACTGTGAAACTATAAAGGAAGTGAACCTAAACAATCTAATAGCTTACTGGCCGAGTGGATATTATAGAGACAATTAGCCAGTTGACTAAGGGCACAATAAAAAAACCAAAAAAAAAAAAAAAACCCAGGAGGCAGCGGGTTATTAAGAGCATCGATCATCCTTTAAGGGGAAGGGGCTGACCCTGTCAACCTCCTCCAATATATATCTCCCACCTGCACTGCTTTCTTATACTTCCTCGTGCAAGGGTACTCGAGGCTGCCAACCGAATCGACAAATCCATATAAAATGTACTACACGATAACCCAGCACGGAGAAAAGGTTCGTAAAACCTTATCATGCTACTAGTAGGGTTAAATTTCTGTATTACTCTATTTAGAAAATAAAATATTGAATATTTAATTAATTAATTACACTAAGGTCAGATCAATTATAAAAAGAATTGGAAAAATTTACATATATGTATAATAAATGCTGTGTTTAGGCATCGGTGCGGTTTACTTAAAATAAACACATTACATACATATATGACACATTGTTGCGTAATTTTTTTTGTATACATATTAGTTTACTTCCAGAATTGATTGTCGGGTTGCCCCTAGGGGGAGGACGCCTACCGCGGGCTAGAGGATCTTTGACCTGGCCCCTGTCCGGCAAGCGTCAAGAAAGTAATAAAATGGGCGGACCTGTGGTCTTTGACTTTTGCTGGTGGCCTAGTCGGCGGACAGCTTTATTCATATTGATCGGACTCCATAAGATCTTAGAAGGTGTGCCCCGACAAAGCACTATTCAGGAGAAAAGGTATAGGGTAGGTATTATAGGTAATTTATGTGGTCTTGGATTGACCACAAATCCACACTTGGTACCTAAGGGTAGGCGAAAACCGTCGGGATCCCAAAGGTGAGAGTGAACCGGATAGTGGCAGACTGGATCACTGGGGGAGACGCTGCTAGGTAGTTTGTAGGGCCCCAAATGACCGTTGTCCACAAGGAAGAGGTCTTTTCCAAGGAGGTGCTAGTTTTAGCAAAGACGAAGGCAAACAATCCCTCTAGGAAGATGTGGGATCTGCAGAGAGATGCGCCCTCTCTAGAGGTGCGCCAGTGCAGAGAGAGAGAGGTAGAGAGAGAGAGAACTACAGATAGAGAGAGAGAGAGAGCTACAGATAGAGAGAGAGAGAATGTCATTGAGAGTGTAACTTAGAAAAACTGTCTCAATTCCTATTCCGGTATTTACTAAATATTCATGCGAATTTTTCTATTAAGTATTTTATTAATGCTAATTAAGTTTCATAACTGACAAAGAAAAATCTAAAATGGTTCTTATGAACGTCGGAATCACAAACATACAGTTAAAATTATGTTATTTGCAAATGAATAATTTATAGTTTAATTTGTAGCTAGCTGAGAATTCGAAATATGTTGTTTAGGGAAAAGAGAATAAATTAAATTCAAGCAAACGATTTTCTTTCTCTGTTTCTTTCTATTTACCCACCGTATTAAGTTAGTTTAGGAAATAGCGTAGTTACATATTCCTAGACTGTTAAATACTTAGAAGTAATTTTCGAAGAATCTAAGTATGGATTAAAATCTAATACACGTCTGTGTTACCTAAGTATACTCGAGAGAGAGAGAGAGAGAGAGAGAGAGAGAGAGAGAGAGAGAGAGAGAGCAGTGTTCTTCAGCTGCTGGGTTCCGAGAGTCTGGGAAAATCCCCAAATCTGGGCCTTACATAGGCAGGTCCGAAGCTGGGCCTCACCCGCACCCCTAGCGGGCTTCAGCTGTTTCATGCACTAGTTTCCCCCTCTCCTAACTGACGTTTTAAGGTTTTTATTATTAAAATATGGAAACATAGTTTTATATTTCCTGGGCCGAGAGGAGGGGAACTTCTATTTATTCGTGGTGAAGAAATGGTCACAACATTGATTATTTTAATTATTATTTGTTACATGACCAACAATACAAAGATGATATTAAAGCAAACAACCATTCAGTACTATCAATTCAAAATGTTTTGATAATTTTAATGAAAAAAAAATGTATAATTCACCAGATCGCTTTTTTGTCGCCGGTATCATACAATGTGTACAGTGCATGGTTTCTTTTTTTTTTTTTTTTTTTTTATGATGCGTCAATCGTGGTCTTAAAGTCTAATAAGTAGTCATTTGTAATTAGTTAGCAGGGAGAGTTTTAGGTCTTAGCCGAAAGAATTGGCAACATTTCGGAAAAACTGAATGGAGGACTGGCCAAAGGAGATGCAAAGAAATTGTTTACGTATGGTTTTATACAGTTGATCAAATTTTAATACTTTGGTCCATAAGATTTACTTCAGTTTGCTATAATGGATTCATTACTTATTTACTCAAAGTGCTACTTGGTCTCACCTGTGGGGTAGTTACATTTCCATTACATACGCCACCACGTTTACGATTGGACCCATAGCTGGAGAATTTAGAACCTAGATCCCAGTTGGGATATGATAAATTTTATCTTAATGTATAAAATTTGGTTCTTTCCTGATGATTAGGCTAATGTGTATTTTTGGAATGAATTTCTATGAGTCTACGCACAATTATTTTCATAATTAATAAGAATTGAACTAGATGATTGTTTCATTTTCTCCAAAAAAAAAAGAGTATGTTCCCTAAGAATTGTATTTCCTTTCACAGCAGGTGTACATTCAACGGTTTGAAATTGTTTTATTTGCGTGCTAGAATAGTTATTAAAAAAAAAAGTGATATTTATACCTGGATATAAATATTACCGTATGGTGCAGTTGATCGAATTTTAATACTTTGGTCCATACGATTTACTTCAGTTTGCTATAATGGATTTATTACTTATTTACCCAAAGCTATGGAGCCAATAGCAAACGTGGTGGCGTATGTAATGGAAATGTAACTACCCCCCAGGTAAGACCAAGTAGCAATTGAGTAAATAAGCAATGATTCCATTATAGCAAACTGAAGTAACTTTTAGAGGATTAGAAACTTATTATCGGAAATCGTGTTCTTTACATCAGTTTTATAATTTTTATACCAACATAAAACACTGATTACTGTCCATGGTTTATACTCCAGTATTGTTACTGTCAATTTTTTTACTGTCTAAAAAAAATTTGTCGTTTTAATGAATTTTGATTCTTAGAGGCCACTACAATTTGGGACTATTATCTCTGAGATGGGTCCTTCATGTAGTAGTGTGGGCTGTTGGCATTATTTCAAATTAAGCAGTAGTGTGTATGATAAAAAGCACTCATCATATCCACGATGAAGAGATTGATAGCTACACCATAAGGAGGAGGATTGGTACGTGATGCTTAATAAGCACGTGTAACCTCCATATGCAATGCCCGATAAATGCGGTTGACTCACAGTTCTTGATTCAGGAAATATCTCTTTTGCAACTCGTCTCCAGCAACCTACTCGTCAACTTCTATAAGGAGATTCTACTACCACCACTTTCGGTCATTCTTGGTCCGTTAGCTTGAGATGTAATTGCAAGTCAATCTTAATCCATCTTACCCGTCGTGGTGATCGTTTACCATCTCCTTTCGTCTCCAAACCGTCAGATCTCCACTCTCTTGGCAGCGTAGGTAAAGGCTTAAATATGAAGGACTCTCATGAACTCACCAATGTATGTAGATCTATGAAGGGATAATAAAAATGGTACGAAAATAAAATATCTTATGAGATCTAAGCAAACAACAGGTCAGATTAAAAACGACAGAAGACCGGAGCTTGCGTGCTGAAGTCCACCCTGTCTTCAATTATTCCGTGTCCCTTTCCAGCAGACAGCTGAGGTGTTGGAGCCCAGAAGGATCCCAATCAATAAATAACTAGTAACCCTTCGCTCAAATATGGATAGCCGGTTTAATCTTTTACCATATCCCAACTGGGACCTAGGTGTACAACCCCTTACACTTCATCTTCGAGTCATCTCGAATTTAAATTCTCCAGCTATGGGTCAAATGGAAAACGTGATGGCGTATGTAGTGGAGATGTAACTACCCCACAGGTGACACCAAGTAGCAATTTGAGTGAATAAGCAATGAATCCATTATAGCGAACTGAAGTAAATCTTATCGACCAAAGTATTGAAATTCTATCAACTGCACGAAAGCATACGTAAACAATTTCTTTGCATCTCCTTTGGCCAGTCCTCCATTCAGTTTTTCCGAAATGTTGCCAATTCTTTTGGCTAAGACCTAAAACTCTCCCTGCTAACTAATTACAAATGACTGCTTATTAGACTTTAAGACCACGATTGACGCATCATAAAAAAAAAGCATAAAGAATAATTTGTAAATAGATTCGCCAGAGGATCTATAATTATATATAATTATCTGTAAATTTAAAGGGGCTATGAAGAAAAAAAAAAAAAAAAAAAAAAAAAAAAAGCATAATTCTTTCGGCTAAGACCTAAAACTCTTCCTGCTAACTAATTACAAATGACTACTAACTAGACTGTAAGCCCACGACTGACGAATCAAAACAAAAAAAAAAAAAAAGAAACTATACAATGTAAACATTGTATGGCACCGGCGACAAAAATTTAAAAAAAGCGATCTGGTAAAATAAACGACACTAAAAAAATAGTTCGTGTACAGTAACTTTGGAAAGAACTAAAAAATTCCCTAATGATTAATCGTTGCAGTTTTCATTTTAGAAAATAATAGAAAAGTGCTGAAATAAATATTAAACATTATCACCTTAACTAAAAAGATACTACGTTAACATTTCTATAAATATGCTTGCATTACGTGCATAAGCAGGCATATGCATTCATACGTACACAGTTTTCTTTTAATCAAATACTGAACGGATTATGACAAATATATTTGTATTATTATTTGTACATTGTATTATAAAAAATATTATACGTTTTTAATATAATACAAATTTGTAAAATACATAGAAATTTAAAAGAATGTTAATTATGAACAAATTCACTGTTCAGTTCTTCTCTATACTTTAATGGAGCCTTCAAATAGTTAACGAGTTAAGACCGGTTGTTAAGACAGCCCATGGTTTTGCGGAGAGGGGTGGGAAGTACCTTAAAACCAAAACAGAATTTTCTTATTGATTATCTGTTGGGCATTGTGCAATAAATTTCGAATATCTTTATTTTTATTATAATCCTTTGCGCAACAAATGTAATAAACAATTTCTCGATTCTTAATTTTTTTTCCAATTTGGATTCTGTATATATTAGTTTATTTTTATTGTTTTGGTAGTTTATTTATAGTGATCAGCTTGGACTCCGATGCCAACGAATAATAAAATATATACAATAGACATTTTTTTTCTATCGTCTCAAGATAAAAAGATGTAATCTTTCGCAGTGTATTATGTTTTTTTAAATTGTATATTTATATGAAGGTGATTTATCTATTTTTTCATGTGGGTAGCGTAACTACGGCTCAAATAAGTTCAGGATTCGACACCCGTAGTGACAATTATAAATTTACTGACCTAGGATTACGTTTCATTTCTTTCTGATTGATTATTCGACATTCGTTTATAGAAAATCCACGTAAAAGATTTATTTACCCCTCAATGGGACCAATAAACCACTTGGGACATAATAAAATACTAAGATCTGTATGGTTATAAATTTAATGAAAATTACAAAGTTACAATGACAATAATTAGGACAATGCGAAAGTGCAAGTATTTACATAAATTTAATATTTTTAGTAAGGGTATTTAATTAGAGCTACTGAATCTTTATCAAATACCTACACTTGATATTGGAAGGCTATTTGTGGGCTAATTAATATTAATAAATTTACAACTCTTTTACGCTGATCCGAAGGCTGCTATACCACAATTCTCAAGTATATTATAAATAAATATTCATTTATGTTAGTTTTTTTCAGACCAGAGGCATTGTATTGTTTATATTATGTAAATACGGGAAATGGTTGTATATTTGATTCATTTATGAGCATGCCTCAATCATAACACCAGTGTGTCAAAGTTTGGGTCTACTTAGACTATTAGTTCCCTAGGTAATAGCACAAAAAACGTGGAGAAATTGAATCCATTATTGATTTCCTGACAAGGAGTCACGCGAAATGTTGGCGAATTATTGGTGGGCGGCAGCTAAACGGGGCTCTGACTTAGTGCCATGTTTTAAATGGAAATTTAATTCAATTTAAAAGTCGAGTGGAAAGTTTAACATGATGCTAATGGCAGTATCTTATATTAATGTATTGTGTCGGTTAAAAGTTATTTTTTAGATAAGGGAATTACCCTTCGTCTCCCCTTCATGTTACTTTTTCTTAAAAAAAAATTATTTATTCACATTTTTGACTTGACACATAGCCTGCTTATAAATTAACAGTGATTTAGCATTACATCCAACAAAATGATTTCCAGGAAGCAGCTCTTTGATGTGTAGGATACAAAATCAATGGCCGTATAACTTAAGCACACTTCAGATCGTTAGTGTTAAATTGAATATAAGTACAAAATTGATGATATTGAATCAAGTAAGCTGTGCTTAAATGATTTCCATGTTTTCTCTTAAAAATTAAATTATCACTTACAAAAGAACTTTGTACGATATAAAATATTTTTCTCTGTCCAGATTAAATACAGCGTAAATACTACGATAGTAGACTTAGTAGTAACCCTGCCACTAAACATTATTGTACCAGATTTTGTAAAGTATTACATTACTTTGACAATTACAAGATTACGCACTAATGCACAAGATTAAGCATTACAAGACTCATATTTCTGACACATACGTCTGTCACAAGCAAGCTTCATCAGGACCAGATATCACTGGAGAACTAAATTATCCTAAAAACTCCTGCATGTTTTTCCAGAGGAATGCCTGATAATTCATTTAAAATGTAGCATCACTACAAATATAACAGTTTACTAAGAAATACTATGACTGTCTGCTCTATTCCGATCTAGTACCGATGAAGCTTGCTCTGAAGGAGAAAACATATGTCTTATTGTTCGTATGGAACTTAAATAGCGCGATTTACGATAATGTTATCAGTACAAGGGAGGACAAGAAAATATTTTCTACGTAGGGAGAACTGAGTAAATGGATGGAGTAACTACTCTGAGTATATAAGAGATAAAAGTGATGCTTATCCAAGCTTTAGTCAAAGTAAAGTCTTTCCAACATTGCCAACTTAGGGAAGCCTAGCGCTACCTTGATAAAACTTCTCTTGTTTACTGTTTTCGATAAAATGAAGCCGGGAAAGTTTGTTCTGTGTAAAGGGTTTCTTATTCATCAACTCTTGGATCTTAAGTCATGTACTCTCTTGGGAAGGGCATGTTAGTTATTAAATTGTTCAAAATCTTCGACTAGTCATTAACTGCTGTCACTCCAACGTCAAATCCAACATGGGAGAAAATCAACATTCGCTCCACCAAGACGACATAAGGCCATCTGCCATCCAAACTCCGGCCTAATTGACCGTGAGATAATTTGTTTTCCGTCCAATCAACCACTAAACTTATTTTAAGATAGAAGAGATTTTTTTTATATCGTATAAAATTCCTGAACTCGTCAATATTTGTAAGTGATAATTTAATTTTTAAGAGAAAACATGGAAATCATTTAAACACGGCTAACTATATGGCACCTGCTTTCCGAATATTTTAAAAACCTTTTATAGCCCTCAAGGATTGATTCAACATCATCAATTTTTTACTTATATTCAATTTAACACTAACGATCTAAAGTGTGCTAAAGTTATACGGCCATTGATTTTGTATCCTACACATCAAAGATCTACTTCCTGGAAATCATTTTATTGGATGTAATGCTAAATCACTGGTGATTTATAAGCAGGTTATGTGTCAAGTCAAAAACCCACACATAAGCTTGTCTCGAGCGACCTAAGCCCACATGAAAAAATAGATAAATCACCTTAATATAAATACACAATTTAAAAAAAAATAATACACTGCGAAAGATTACATCTTTTTATCTTGAGACGATAGAAAAAAAATGTCTATTGTATATATTTTATTATTCGTTGGCATCGGAGTCCAAGCTGATCACTATAAATAAACTACCAAAACAATAAAAATAAACTAATATATACAGAATCCAAATTGGAAAAAAAATTAAGAATCGAGAAATTGTTTATTACATTTGTTGCGCAAAGGATTATAATAAAAATAAAGATATTCGAAATTTATTGCACAATGCCCAACAGATAATCAATAAGAAAATTCTGTTTTGGTTTTACAGTACTTCCCACCCCCCTCCGCAAAACCATGGGCTGTCCTAACAACTGGTCTTGACTCGTTAACTATTTGAAGGCTCCATTAAAGTATAGAGAAGAACTGAACAGTGAATTTGTTCATAATTAACATTCTTTTAAATTTCTATGTATTTTACAAATTTGTATTATATTAAAATCGTATAATATGTTTTATAATACTTAATTTGATTAAAAGAAAACTGTGTACGTATGAATGCATATGCCTGCTTATGCACGTAATGTAAGCATATTTATATAAATTTTAACGTATTTTCTTTTAAGTTAAGGTGATAATGTTAAATATTTATTTCAGCACTTTTCTTTTATTTTCTAAAATGAAAACTGCAACGATTAATTACTAGGGATTTTTTAGTTCTTTCCAAAGTTACTGTACACGAAATGTTTTTTTAGTGTCGTTTATGTTTATGTCCGTTTATTTTTAATTAGCGTATAATTACGTACATTTGATTATTCCCAGTTACGGGTCAGTAGCCATTTTTTTTTATTTTGTAATATTATTTTTTATGTTGCAACGTTCTTTATTATTTTTGCCCTTTAAAGGCTATAGGGCACGGGACGCTGCCTATCACTTAGTACCCATCGGACGCTATCTGGCCTGTTCTGTCACGCACGCCTCCGCTATAATCAAAAGACCCTTGAGTTTGAGACGTAATAAGGATATCTTACTTACTTCAAATTGCGGCTCAGAAAATTATGAACAAGTGGTTCATGTTAGCACAGCCGAAAATTAAGGGTTGAGAAAGGAGCACATCTATCACCTAAATCATGCCACAGTATATATGTAAATACCCACAAGCACACGCTATGGTAACATCAAGTTTAATTAATAACCTTGACATAACACCATATTGAACTTAGTTAGTACGGTATTTTTCAGAAAACAGTGTGAATAAAAAAAAATTCTTACTTTATAGCAATATTAATTGATTAACAATGTCAGCCAACCGACTCACTGAATTACGAGGTGTCACGGTAATTTTAAATATATATTTTTTTTTAATATAGTTGTTAAAAGTTAATCTTTTTTTTTGAGAAAAAAATTTTCAGTGACTAATAAAATTATTTAATTAATGAAAATGTGTCAATAAAAAATGTTTTAAGTTGTAAAACCGTAATGGAACTTGTTTCTTTATATTTGTTTAAGCTGAAAGCATTGATGAGTAGTATCTTTTAACCAGCATTCGAAAAATTGACCGGACATTGATGTCATCTCCTGACGTCGTAAAAGTAGCATCCTTGTCAAAGTGTCGTAGCGTCATAAAAAAGGCCATAATAATCTTCCTTCAATGCTTTCTTTAGTTTTTCAGGCAGTCGCAACGTAAGCAGATCGAAGTCCTGCCGGTGTTACCGTCCAAAGCGGGTCACCTGGGAACAGACATGGGCTGTTGAAAGCACAGGCTCTGTATAAAAAACGTAGAAGAGGCTTGAACGAGTCGTATTACTGAAACCACGAAAAATCGCATCTTCCAAATAGCGATTTCCTACTAATGATATATATAAATGTTGTCCATGATTAATAATAATAATAATGGATTCACCTGAGGATCTATAATTGTATATAATTGTCTGTAAGTTTAAAGGGGCTATGAAGGAAAAAAAAAAAAAAATAATAAAAAAAAAAAAAAAAATAAAAAAAATAAAAAAATAAGCACCCTCGGTAGACTCTCACTACCTTCCCGAATCCACCCGCCTCCTTTAGGCATTCCACACCCTATATCCTTCTCATACATCCTTCAAATGGGGGACTCCCCTTAGGGTAAGGCACTCATTAGCCCAAAAAAAGTTTCCTTTATTCTTCCCACATCCTATTTTTATAAGTTTGAGAGCTAGGAAAAAAAATAAATAAATAAAATAATAATTATACAAACATATCTCTGATCGAATCAAAACCCTGGCCTAGAGACACTAGCAGGGTTTGGCACGCAGGTTGGCTCTACAAGCTCAAAAGATATTTACCACAGACCCTTTCCTAATCCTGCTGTGGTTTAGAATACTCTAACTACTATCCCATAAATGCAGGAGTTCCACAGGGCAGTGTCATGGGCCCCATCCTCTATAACATATACACCGCTGATGTCCCCTCTACTCCCAATACCTTCTTGGCCACATTTGCAGATGACACTGCAGTCTTGTCATCCCACCCAGACCCCGACATAGCTTCCCATAACCTTCAAAAACACCTTGACGAGATCGAGTATTGGTGCAATCAATGGCGGATCAAAGTTAATGAAGCAAAATGCTCCCACATTACCTTCACCCTTTGTCGCAAGTCTTGTCCACTAGTTTATTTTAATTCTATTCCTCTCCCTGTATCCAAGACAGTACGGTACTTAGGCTTCCATCTTGACAAACGACTGATCTGAAACCCACATACGAGACTAAACAGACGCTTTGGACAACTGTACAGACTACTTCAAAGGACATCCCATCTCTCAATAGAAAATATACTACTAATCTACAAAGTTATACTTAAACCAATCTGGACATACGGAATAGAGCAATGGGGGACAGCAAAAAAGTCGAACATCAAGCGTATCCAATCCTTTCAATCAGAAGTCCTGAGAACTATAGTAAATGCCCCTTATTATGTCAGCAACAAAACCCTTCATAACGACCTTAATATACCCTACATTCTAGAACTCATCCCTTCCAAGTTTATGAAATTCCACGGTAGCCTTTCCAACCACCCTAATCCTGTAGCAAAGTCATTGCACTGCGCCACTCATCCCTATTATCCTCCACGGAGACTGAAACGGCAGTGGCCTCGTGACCTGCTATAAACGCGTGACAGTGGGAGTCCTGGCAATGGCCAGTTTCTCCAATCATGTCCTGAGCGTCTGTGGCTCTCGTGCTCTTGGTCAGCCTCCACTGGCTAGTATCCGGTGACGCGGCTGACGGAGGAGCGTGGGGGACTTCCCAAGACTCCACTTTCTCTTCGCATGTGGATTTGGGAGGTCTCTGGGCTGTCTGTAAATATTGTATGAATGAGCGAGTGAATGATGAACTGTAATAATTCCTTCACCCAACCTTCAAATAGGTCCCACCTAGCAAAAGGTTTCACTTATCCCAAATAATTACCATTTTATTTTTTATTAATGTTTGGAATTTTAGAGCTTAAAAGTAATAATAATTATACTTAAATACTCGCCGATATAACGAAAAATATATAACCTTAGACATTTAATTAATACATTAACTTTGAATATCCTAATAAAAAACACAGGTAAAGCTTGTATTTTATTAAATTATGAATCAGATAAAGAACGAAATATCGAGAAATATAATTATATTTTGAGTCAAAGTGATAAAAAATCAGATAATGCTTTATACGTTAGTCAATTTATACAATAAAAACATAGTACATCATATCTGATGGGAATCTGTATAGAGAAGCGGGAGGAATGCGCGTTGTTATAGGCTGTAAAATCTCTGGATATAGGCTGATGCTTTTGGACAGTTCGTCTCGAAGCACTATAAGCCGTAATATAGCTTAAGGTTCCAAACTATGTGGTAAAGATCCGTGTAATGAAACAAATACGAACACGCTAAAGCTAACCAATCTCACTAATACACCACAGAGTGAATAATGCGCCCTATTTTGATCTCCTAAGGAGTTGTTTAAACCTTTTTACGATCACTTACACGAGCCTATACTGTCATTCTCAAGTGATAACCAATAACATATCCTCAACTAAACCCAGAAATTAAACCATATGCGGTGGATTCTTCGTGAATATTAATACTTCGGTAAAATATGTAGTTAAAAAATAATACTAAGTGAATAATACCTACGTGCCACCCTGCTATCATGTCGCAATTGTTAACGACAATTGTTGTTTTCCCCTCACTTACTGATGCTGTTACAGTTCAGTCATAAAGGAGAGGTAGATTTATCCATTCAATACACGGCTTATCAATAATGTAAATTGTGGGATATTGAGAGATAAATTGTGTTGTGTTGTCCAACCTGAGGGATAACAGTGTTGGATCCTCTACGTTTTGTTATTATGATTAATTAAGAATGTTGTTTATGAACATGTACCTTGTGTATAAAAGTAAAATAAACGTGTGTTATTAATTCAACAAATGTGCCGAAATCCTTTAGTGGCGACGAGGATGGGATTGCCGTCCACATGATTCGTTCGTGTTTACACGTTAACGGAGTGAAGTTTTGAGTTTCTACAATTCGTGTTTTCGGTGACGTTACATCGTGGACGACATTCAAAAGGTCTCGAATTTATTTAAATTGAAGACAGAAATGGCCGAAGAAGAAACCAAAAGTTTAGTCGGTACTTTGAGAGAATTTACACTCGATAAAGATTGGGGTATCGCCAAGTCGAGAACAGAAAATTTCTTTATTGCAAACGGGATAAAGAATGACGAGAGAAAGAGGGCTCTTCTGTTAAATTCGTTGGATGACTCAGCGTATAAACTGATTTCCAACCTGGCGGTTCCCAAGAAACCGGAGGATAACACGTATGTTGAATTAGTTAAATTATTTGATTCACATTTTTTGGGTGCGGAATCAGTTTTTGCCGCCAGATACAAATTTTATAACGCCACGAAAGATCCTACGGAAACGGTTAACGACTGGATTGCCAGACTGCGGTCATTGGCAGCTAACTGTGCTTTTGGAGCTCGATTCGACGGAAATTTGTTAGATCGTTTTGTTGTCGGCATGAACAAAGGGCCGATTAGAGATCGTTTATTCGAGGAGGATGCGGAAAAGGCCCAGTGGGACAATGTAGTCAAGATAGCAACATCGAAAGAAGCTTCTTCCACAAATTATGATTTAAATGAGTTTTCATGTAGTGGTCCAATCAAAAAAGAGCCCGTAAATTATGTTAGAGCACAAAAAACACCAAATCAACAGGTAAATACCAATCTTTGTAAAGTTTGTGGGGCGACATGGCATGATGCAAATAAATGTCGATTCAAAGATTATAAATGTAAAGTTTGCAAAATAAAGGGGCATTTACAAAAAGTTTGCCCAAATAAAATCAAGTTACCTGCTCCAGATAAGAAGACCGGCAAAACTGAACAAACACATTTCGTCCAGGAAAACTCAGATGAAGAATATCTTTATAAAATACTTGAAGGTAGCGCAAGTGAGTATCAAATTGAACTTAAGCTAAATTCCCAGGTTATTTGTTTTGATGTTGATACTGGGTGCCATAGCACTATTGTTCCGAGAAAATTATTTCATGAACAATTCCCTCAGGTCACCCCAATTCCATGTAAAAAGACTTTTACTACATATCTCAAAGAAAAAATCTCTCCGGTGGGCTGTGTCACAGTGGACGTAGAATATCAAGATAGAAAGGTGCCAAATTTGATATTTTATGTGGTTGAAACAGAGGGACCACCGTTGTTGGGTAGATCGTGGTTCAAGGCTCTGGGATTCAGCATTTTTGCTGAAGATTCAGCCCACTCAATTTTTTATCAAAAGGTGGAACATGGCATTGAGGCAGAAAAGTTGGAGGAGGAACTCAAGAGTTTGTATCCAGAGGTTTTTACGGAAAAACTTGGCAAATATAACAAAGGACAAATCAAATTAGATCTTTTACCGGAAGTCAAACCAAAATTTATAAAACAAAGGCCGGTACCGTACGCCATAAGACACAAGGTTGATCAGGAAATTGACCGCCTGGTGCAGGAAGGAATTTTGGAGCCCATTGAGTATAGTGATTTTGGTTCCCATATTGTTCCAGTTATGAAGCGAAATGGCCAAACTAGGATTTGTGGGGATTATAAATTGACCCTCAACCCTTGCTTGAAAATGGATCCTTATCCGTTGCCTAGAATTGAAGATTTGTTCTAGAGACTGGGGGGAAATCTGGTTTGGGCCAAAATGGATTTGAGCCATGCTTACTAACAGTGTGAGTTGGATCTCGAATCGCGCAAACTGGTAGCTATTACCACGCAGAAAGGCTTATTCCAATATACCCGTATGCCCTATGGTATTTGTGTTGGACCTTCCAAATTTCAGAAATTGGTAGACAATGTGTTAGCAGGAACTGAGGGGGTGGTAGCCCTACTGGATGATGTTGTGGTTGGAGCACCGGATTTTGGGACATTAAGAAAACGAGTCATAGAGGTTCTTGAAAGATTCAAGAAAGCGGGGTTAACCCTTTCTGCAAAAAAGTGCGAATTTGGAAAAACATCCATTGAATATCTTGGATTCAGAATTGACGCTTCAGGTTTGCATTCGACTGATGAGAAAATAAAAGCTATAGTAATGGCACCAAATCCTAAAAATATTAAAGAGCTGCAAGCTTTTTTGGGGTTTGTGAACTATCTGGCGAGATTTCTACCTGCACTGTCATCGACCCTCCACCCTCTTCACCAGCTCCTGAAGAAAAACATTCGATGGGATTGGAATGCCAGTTGTCAAACCGCTTTCACAAAAATCAAGAAGATAGTCGAGGAAAATCGCTCTTTAGCACATTATAATCCAGATTTGCCTATCAAGTTAACCGTTGATGGTTCGGACCAAGGACTGGGAGCTATAATTTCACAAGTCTATCCAAATGGAGAAGAAAAGCCGTTAGCTTTTGCTAGCAGAACGTTGACTATAGCGGAAACGAAGTATAGTCAATTGCATAAGGAAGGCGCTGCATTGGTGTTTGGTGTGAAAAAGTTCCATTTGTATCTTTTTGGAAGGAAATGGATATTGGCTAATGACAATCGACCCTTGTTATCAATTTTTGGACCAAAAAAGGGAGTGCCAATTTGTGCGGCAAACCGTTTGCAACGTTGGGCGCTACTTCTAGCAAATTATAACTATGACGTGGAATGGGTGCAGTCAAATAAAAACAGCGCAGATTGGTTATCGAGAGCACCACTAAAGACTGATCCGGAAATAGGAGAAAGTTTGGACCCAGCGCTGTTTTACGTATTCGAAGAAAACGAAACTCTACCTCTCAGTATAAAGACATTTTGTTGTGGACAAAGAAAGATGGCATCCTGAAGAAAATATCAACGTATCTGAAAATTGGATGGCCTCATACCATCCTGGAAGAACTCCTCCCGTTTTCTCTTCGCCGTGATGAGCTCCATGAAGAGGAAGGGGTACTCCTATGGAGAAATCGAGTGATTGTGCCGACAAAACTTCGATCCTCAGTGCTTCACGAATTGCATGAGACACACATGGGGATAGTGAAAAGCAAGGCAATAGCACGATCATATGTGTGGTGGCCAAAAATTGATGCGGATATAGAGGATACGGTGAAGTCTTGCATACCCTGTGATTCGGTGAAGGATAATCCCCAGAAAGCTGCTTTAATTCCATGGGAATGGCCAACAAAACCATGGCAAAGGCTTCATATGGACTACTTGGGACCAGTTGCGGGTCAGTATTACCTAGTAGTAGTGGACAGCCATTCGAAATGGGTGGAAGCTTTTCCTACGAAATCAATGTCTACGGAAGTGACAATAAAAATTTTACGCCAAATTTTTGCCAGATTTGGGCTCCCCGAGGTATTGGTGTCTGATAATTACGCATCATTTGAATCAGAAGAATTTCAACTTTTTATGAAAAGGAATGGGATTGAACACAAGAGAGGGGCACCTTATTACCCTGCTACAAATGGAGCGGCAGAAAACAGTGTCAGAACAATCAAACGGTTGTTAAAAACCGCATTAGCTGAATCAACTAGTACAGACCTCAACAAAGCTCTGAACAGTTTTCTGTTACAGTAAAGGAATATTCCTCATGCCACCACAAATGTGTCACCGGCACAAGCTCTGCTGGGTCACAGTTTGAGGACCAGATTGGATCTCCTCCGCCCAAATCCTTCAAAAACGGCTACTAGAGTTGAAGCAAAACAAAAACAACAAATTAAATTGCAATCGGGAAAGGCACTGCCGTCAGACAAATTTGCTGAATCAAAAGAGGTTTGGGTGAAGAATTTTCAGAAAGGGGAGACGAAATGGGTTAAAGGAAGAGTTATAAAATGCTTGGGTCCCAGAAGAAGAAGAGTTTACATCCCTGATATAGACAAGACATGGATACGTCACATAGATCAACTCAGAATATCTTCACATGGGCCTAACAGACCGGAAGACAACGTGGATACTCCGGAATACAACAACTCATCGGACAGCGATGAATCATCTGATTGGCTGGGACGGCCTACTCCCTTGCCAAAGAACAAAGTTACAAGTCTGGACACCGAGTCAGTACCAGTGCAGCAAAGTCCAGCTGAACAACCGAATGATCAGCAGGCTAAACCAGGGACCAGTACGTCAAAGGACAAGGACAGGTCTCCACTCTCTGTCCCAATCTGGGGGGCGACCTCAGCGCAATCGAACTGCTCCTCGCCGTCTAATTGAGGAGCTGTAATGTCTAATTAATGAGCTTTAATGTCTTATTGAAAAAAGAAAAAAAAAAAAAAAAGGGTTTCTTGTTAAAATTGTTTCTTGTATTGTTTTTGTAGAATTTATTTTAATAGAGGGGGAAAGATGTGGGATATTGAGAGATAAATTGTGTTGTGTTGTCCAACCTGAGGGATAACAGTGTTGGATCCTCTACGTTTTGTTATTATGATTAATTAAGAATGTTGTTTATGAACATGTACCTTGTGTATAAAAGTAAAATAAACGTGTGTTATTAATTCAACAAATGTGCCGAAATCCTTTATAAATCTCAATCTATCGCCCGTATATAAACCAGTATTCATGCGTTGTACCGCGAAGAATTGTAAACTTCATGATGACCGAAATAAAACGTTTTGTAGGCTACTTGACTAGCTGTGGCTGCTTGACTATCAAGGAGCAATTTTTTGGGGGAAGCGATTTTCTGTTTATTTTCTTCGTGCGGATTCCAAGTCAGTCTTTTGTAAAGTGGAAACTATAATGATGATTGATTTAATAAAAAAAACATACGGATAGGCGACTAATAACTACATAATTCCAAGTTATAGCACTCTGATCGATGAAGTTTGACTAGTCGTTGTCCAAGGAAAAATTTCAAAACAAGGAGAAAAAAAGTTGTTCTTTCCGGGAAATATAAACAAAGGAAAAGGTTTTTATTAATATTCTTTGCACATAAGCGTTCAGAAAAGAAACTTCACACACTTGATGTACCCACCCACAAAGCAAACAGTGTGGTTGACATGGGTAATAGGCTGAGAGCACCCTCTAGGCTGTTTGCCAGTCGACCTGTCGTCTTGAATGTCGCGTGATCCTTGAGCAGGGTGCCTGTGCTAGGCAGCCCCCCCCCCACTACCCAGCCGTCATAGTAATGTTTCCTGGAGAAGATATTTCTCCCGGAGGCCCTAGGCTTGAGCATAAGCCCAATGTCGTACCCTTCTTCTATAACTTGGATATGAGAGACCAAAGACAGTTGTCTCTTTATAGTTCGAAATTCAATATACTACATAAAAATTTCGAAATAGTTCTTTTTAAATATATACAGGATATAACTGTGAAAATGATAAAAACAATGCAAAAATAACAACTGTATAATTGCCTATTTTAATACATACATATGTGCATACATATCTTTGTAATAAATTGCTTAAAATGTGTATGTAGGCATAAGTTTATTTATGTATTAAGTATATATTATTTCCTAAGGAAATGAGAGTAAACATTACGGGAAAAGTTTCGAAATATAAATAAGCGGCTCGGCTCCGTTTCGAACGATGGAATTCCCTCTCCCCTCCCCCTCTTGTTACGAAAACAGCTTCGTATTAATGAGTTTCCAATCATCAAGAGCCGAATGCAACAGTTTTTGTGTGATGAAGGACTCTAAAAAAGTTCTAAGAATGAATTGATGGATTTGATGCGATATCGGTTGTTTAGGAAACGATGATTTTTATCAATTTTATTAGTGGACAAGGTTTTGACATGGTTAACTCCTCCAGTATAGTTTAAGCTGTCAACATCTCACTCCAAGATCTCATACCAATATAGACGCACATAATGTTTGTTTAGGCTATAATCTAATATATATTTTAATGCGATTTTTAGGATGAAACTTTATTTATTACCAGTTGATTGCATCATCTGTATGAGAGTGTTCGTGGCCTGTGCAGGAACCAAAGGGTTGCCCTTAGACCATTTGAGGATACCATTTTATGATATTGGGAAAATGTATATTATCCAGATAAAGAAGAGTTATTCTGGAATTCTCAAGTTTCTCCAAATCCGAAGTTACAAGTAGCATGCTATCAGCACGATTTATATTTTAGTGTTTATTATAGAATGGTTTTCATATATAAGAAGCATCTAATCCTTCTTTAACACTCACTTCCTTTTAAATATCCTTTTAGCCAATGATTACCTCATACAGAAGATTGGACCTCAAATACTAAGGTAAGCGAATAAATTTTACATTGTCTAAAATTTTTATTGATTCATCGTTCAATTTAAAAATTATTCCTCAATAAAAAATTGGATTTATACCATCTATTTTTCGTCAGCCTAAGCCTAAGTAAGATTTACAGACAAATTCAACCACTCATTTATAAATCCACGGTAACCAATGGATTCCCAGTATAATTCTAAGACAGTAATTTTAACCACAGTATAAATTTATCCATGAATTAGTAAACTTATTCTTTAGTTATTTCAAACATTTTACAAAATGTCATATTTTAATCACCGATTATAACTGCTGGTGATTCCAAGATAAAGG
This sequence comes from Acanthosoma haemorrhoidale, assembly GCA_930367205.1. Lineage (NCBI taxonomy): Eukaryota > Metazoa > Arthropoda > Insecta > Hemiptera > Acanthosomatidae > Acanthosoma > Acanthosoma haemorrhoidale. The sequence continues at coordinate 78,092,298 of OV884015.1, read as the reverse complement.
GCCATTTTGTGCCCCCAATGAGTTTTGTCCTTCCTGTGAATGGGCAGTGAAGCCTATTTCAATTTGTTTTTGAATTCTATTAATACGATGTTACAGACCACATTTTCAGCAATATACATAAGTTAACAAACATGTGGAAATTCTGAAAACTCATTACCGTGAATAATATTTTGAAATAATATATAATTGGTCTAGTACTACAATCATCTGGAGCACCGGCATTGACTAAAAAAAAGGTAGTCCCATGTTTTTGTTGAGCATTGCCATAAGCTAAACAAACATTTGTCCTGTCATGATCCGTTAGAAAATTTTTGTATGCTCTAAGTTTTCTCTGAAAAAGGCAACACTGCTGAATATGATGAAAGATTATTTAGTGCTATACTAGTGTCGCTGTATCCTTGAGGTTGTCCTGTTGACTTTGAGGTGAGTACACTTTATGTTGTGATTACGATAACCTTAATTATTGGATGAGTACCTAAATTTAAAAATTTTTAAAAAATTACCTTAAAGCTTTTGTCTTAGGTATTACAAGGTAAGACCCTTTCGATCTATTTTAACAGTACTACTTTAACATTAAACCACAAATGTCAACTCCGTGGCCAAAATTTTCTCATTACCGTAATTGATTTTTGTGATTGTAATGACAATGTTGGATATGTTAATGCTAGATTTTAGTAAGTTTTGAGCTTTTATTTGATACAAATTACGTTACTGCTGCAGATTACTTCTGCTATTTGTAGTTTTTGCTTAACAATCTTGTAGTTTTATTCTTTGGGCTTTCCAAGAGCCAAGATAATAGGTATCGGGCCAGAATCAAAGTTTTAATGAATTTAAAAGTGAAAAATGGAAATTAATGAAACTACAATTACTTTCATGGGTCGATAACTGTCACCATTTTTAATAAGAATTCTTCAATGATTGTTAATTTACCCTTTTTCGTTATTACCTCATGAACTCCTCCCTAAAAATTAACTAATAACAAAAAAAATTAGCCCTTAGAAATGACATTATTTAAATTACACAACAAGTAATTGGTGATAGAATATTAATCATTAATGACGTTCAATCGTTATATCTACATAAATCATAGTCATACTTATTATAAATAGTTAGATATGAGTAAATGGATTATCTATTATATACGTTGGTCGCGTAATGGATTGTAATTTGGCTAATTACTTGTCTGTATCGTCCAAGGGCAAACAATGTATTCACAGCAAACGAGTCCATTTTAATGTCACGTAAATATTGCCTTAGCACGGTGACCTAGGCTGGCGTCTTGCCAACTAGGTATTAATAAACTCTCTACAGATATGCCAGACCTCGAGCTGTTGTTGGGATTTTCGAGTGTTGAAATGAAGAAATCTATTGAACGACTATCACAGTACAAACAGTCTGTTGATACTCTTGTGAATCTATTGAACATATTAAAACTATATATTTATTCAGACTTCAGAGCTCCTACAGTAATTGGTACGATCAATGTACAGTTGTTCCATCATCTGACAAACACTTGACACTTAACCCAAATATTCCTTTATTTTTCCCTCATCCTTAATCTTATAATTTGAGAGCTAAGGGGAAGCTCTCACAATGCTCATCTCAACTGTTCTTTCTAAGATCAGGTAAAGTCAGAACGTCACGTGCAGTGTTGGTTTTTTTAATGAATGGGACAGTTTATTATTTGTACATGTTTGTCAAAAGCTTCAATAAAGAGGATTTCCCACTAAACCAATAAACCAAGCTTCTCCAAATCGAAGCTCTGTATCTAATTTGGAATGAATGCGCACCAGAAGCTTTGCGGTCGAGTTGGTGATAGTTTCCAAGCCCTTGTCGGGCTGTGTAGTGCACAGCTCATTGCCAACTTCTCTGCTTGTCCTTCAACGTCACGGGGATCTTATCACCGCTAGCAACTCTGGCAAGCCAAGTTCTTAATTCGAATTCAGGGTAAGTTCTTCTACCCGTTTCGAGAATGATTTAATGTCTCAAATATATGGGCAAATCCAACAATACCCTTCCACAGCCAGAACTAATCATTTACCAAAATAATTTTAAACTGTAAAGTCGGTCATATCGAAAGTAAAATGATCATCGTGCCTAAGAATTAGTACTCTATACAGTCGATTTTTGATAATTTGAAACCCAAGGTATAGTAAAGTATGGATGAGTGATTTATAAAGAAGTTCGAGTTATATTAGAAAGACAAATATCAGTGAGTGCACAAAGAGTATGCGGGAATTGAGAGTGAACATTAAATATAAAAAAGAGAAGTGCTCCGTTTCAAAATATATAATTCCCTTTCACCCCTTGTTTTCGATTACCGAGAGTAAAACACACAGGATTTTTTAGATTTACCAAAGTGACTGAGTAGTTCGAACTATCGAGGTTTGAATCATCAATAGCCGACTGTTTTTTGTTTTTTTAACTTGCATCATACCGCAGTCCAGAAACAACGCGTAATGCCCCAGGGGTCCTTTTGAGGCACCAACACCTTTATTGCATTTCTTATTAATTTACTAACCCTGGTACCGAATTTCCATCTTGTCATGAGAAAAAATGACTAAATGGATATAAGAAATGAATTTTAAGAACATTGGACAGAAAAAAAGTAATTTATTATTCCTTTCAAGTTATTTAATATAAAGCACCATCACGGCAAGTCAACGAAATTTTTTTATAATTCAACTTATTCAAAATTGACCCAAATTATTTTCTGCGATCTGTGGGCTTTGCATACGTACGTTACGTAATGAGCAAATATACTCTTGTGGTTAAGCAGCGCCATTCCCATTTCTACGTTTTCGATTTCCTGATGTACCTGAGTGTGGTCCAGGTACTTCTGCTGCTTACACGTCAACCTCTTTGTTAGAGACATTCCATCAACAAATGTTTTCCTAGAATCTTCATCATCTCTATCACCTTTTTGACTGATAGTTTCGAAAGGATGGGTTTCGATTGATCACTGGTTTAACAAATAACTTACTTAGGGTCAGAAAAGCGTTTTTTGTATATTACCTCATTTCCACTCATAATTAATGTTTAGCCTGAGAACAAATGCGTTCACTTCAGCTGCATCAAGTGCATAAACAAAACACTTTTTCTTTTGCAAGTATATTTACTGACCATTTTGTCGAGAGTGTCTACAGTTCCCTTTTTTTTGTTGTAAGCTTGTTTTATGGATCAGCTTCTCACCACTTATAGAAAATGTTTGCTCAGCCCAAATAGACACGGTAAACTTGAACAGAAACTCATACAAGGTGTATACCATGGGGTCTTGGTATGGTGTACATAAATTCTGTGCTGTAATAATACTTTGATATTGTTAAACCACCTCCGCCAATGAAAATCACATTTTACCAAAATATTGAAATGTGATGGATCGATATTAAATTCAAAAATTTAGTTTCTCGGTTATTCTTCTATTGATATCTTATATGTGTAAATTACCGTGAAGCTAGTGGCAAGAATGGGGGTACAATCATACAATCTGGCATTCACAATTATAATTCGTATTATTTTTTTTTATCAATATGTTTGAATATACCAGTCGAGTAATATATGTATTTTGTTATATTTATTTGACTATTATTTAGTTAAATTTTGATATTCCACAACGGAAGGCAAGGTGCCTATATAATGCTAAGTACAGATTGTAGAAGCATTGTATTTACTAGTTTATGATTGGCTTCCTGCTATTCCGCTTTTTCGATCAAGACCTCGGCGGACAGAGCTTTGCTTATTTATTTTTTTTAGTTGTCTATTTATGCGTGTGTTGTTTTTCAAGTTTCACCACTTTAACTTATTTCTTAATTTCTCATTTTTTCACGATAATGCAACGTCATTCTGGGTCAAGGTCACATGCCATTGGGTGAGAAGGGGGGTAGAGTGGGAATGACTAGCCTTATCGTGGTCTGGGTCATCCTGTGAGTAGCCATCTTTTCGGTGTGTCATTAAACCTAAATAACGATATATATATATGGTAGCCCGTTGGCTTACCTTTACATTATACCACTTGAAGGTGGTGTCAAGCGGTGGTGTGCTGATCCGCAACAACGAGAAGTCAAGAGCAACATCATTGGCACAGGTACTAGACCAGGTGAGTGGGTTCTTTCTCTATCTCCGCGGTGTAGCAAGATTGTAACAATCCATATTACGAATATATTGCGTATTGCGTCATTGGATAATTTAGCGTGAACATATCTCCATCCAAAAGTTGGATTTCAGCCCTTCTACCCTTACCATCTTCTTTACCAGTTTCATCCAGGTAAGCATTAATACTTTATTCATTTGCTCTTCTTATCTGATCCTACAAGAAAAATCATACCTTATTTAATTTTCCTGGTCTCTAATTATATTCTAATTTACATCGATGTATCCGTTACCCTAATGAAAGTATAACCTCTCCCTTCGAGTTAGCAACGCAACTGAGTCGTGAGTGCATTATTGTAGTCGGTGGTTCGATGCTCGCTGGGTACAATGCTCATTGGATGGATTATTGTCGGCTAAATAAGGGAGGGGAGGTGGCTTGTGCAGTGTTCGCATTGGGGCCATGTGCTAGCGATCGTTTCGTTTCCCTTTGAAGCTTATACTGTACATTATACCCCCAAACCCTTTGACAGACTACGTTGAAAGTAACCACGTGTCCTCCGTTCGGTAAATCATTTCGCTCAGCACCTATTTACTTTCAGTAACTTTAATCAATATTTAATTATTGGAAAGCAGTCATACAAATAAACCTTAATCCGAAAACATCGTTTATTAACCTCTGATATTCTGAACGCTTATTGACAGTAGTGAAATTTTATACCAGTTAAATTTTTTTTTAGGGGCCGAATTTAACAAATAATGCTTATCGTGAATTCAAGCTGATTCAAAATGAAACAATTTACTCGTACAATAAACACTTTTTAAAATTAACGGTCATACTTTTACAACATCTACCAATTCATATAGGGTCTGTTTCTTTTGACCGTTCTTTTGTTATCCATTCCATAAACCTTTAGAACTCGATTTCCATCAATATTCGTCGTTCATCGATTCTCCATACCTTTAAATCTAGATTACACGAGTTATTTATCTAACAACATAAGAACTCCTTATTATTCTTTTTATTACTTTTATTTATTTCCTATTTTAAGACTGGTTTCTTGCCGTCAATATGGTGTTTGATATTAGGAGGTGGCGGTGTCTGAATATACTTTTGTATTGTCCAACCAGGACCAGTAGAGACCACCAAACCAATTATTGTGCAAATATTGAGTCAACTGGTAGTACACTGCTGCCCGCTTATTATATAATGTGTTTTCCGGAAACATTGGCGTCCACTTCACTCCGTACTCATAATCAGTAGCAGTCGCGTGCCACGCGAGTGGCTAAATCACCTGTCTAGTGACTAGACTGTGTAGATTGTAATTTGGTGAGGGTTATGTGATATCCATTTCGAATGATTTTATTATTTAGGCAGTTTCATATAAGTACTAATTTCCTTTGGAGTCCTCCTTATAACCCTTCAAGTAGAGTATACATTGATCTCAATGTTCCATGTTGTATTCATAAGACACGGATGTAAAAAATTTACAAATTCTTATAAATGTTTGAACCTCCCTGGGCTTAATGATGATGGGGCGTTTGCGAGGAAAAACAAATCTTTCAACTCGACCAACTCACTCTGACTTTAGAATCAAGTTACTACTTAGAAGCAATTCAAGAATTGATGCTATTAAATAATAAATCTTCCGTCACGTATTATATAATCTATCCGTCACTTCCATGTTTATTTACCAATAATGTTTTCATCTGCTCAATAATGTCATCTTCAGTTGCCAATGTATAGTAAAAAATTCCATTTGAAAACAATTATATTAATTCAGTTATTGTGAGGTCTGAAGAGATTGATTGATTAAAGTTGGAATTAATATAAATTATTTCAAGTGCAATAAGGTTTTTCCTACACTAATTAGCAACTGAAGATGACAACTTTAGAGAGCTGTCATAAACGTTATTCATGAATAAATACCATATTGTGGAGAGACACTAGTCATATAATTGACACTATTCATATTTTTTTACTATGGTAGTAAAAGTAAACTGATCCTTGGATCAACAACTAATTTTTCAGTTTACTACGTACGTTTTTAGATATATCATATACTTTGCTAGTTGCAATATTGCACATATTCCCACTGCATTGTAATTCATATTTTCACCATCCTATTATATCCTTAAAAGTCAATCCAAAGCATTTCAGGTTTTAGGTTTAATATCAGAATGAGATTTAATATTTTTGTTCTCGAACGCGATAAGGGCATATTATTATATTGAAGTATGAAAAAGCAATTTCGCCATGGCCTTATTTAGGTTTTCGGTCAGTTCGTCGATTCTTTATTCGAAAAGACCAAAATTAACTAAGACAGTTATTATTCATTGTTTTTTTATTATCTTTCTTTTCAATAGTATTCTACCAGATGTGATATGACGTTTTCTATGTGAGTTGTTTAATTATATACTCCGTACACGCATGACATAAGTAGATATTTGAGATTTATCTTGAAGTAAAAAGAAGTTTATCGTTTTAGTCAGTGTCATTAGAGCGGAATAGCCATCAAGTTGGATAGATGAAAGTATAACTTCTTTAATATTTAAGTTTTGAAGACATTTCGTAGTTATATTGCTAAAGTTGCCCTTTAAAAGCAGTTAACCATCCCTTTATAATGCTCTAAAATTATCATTTTTTCACTAGCACGGCCTGAAGTAAATTTCAATCTAAAATTCTACAACTAAATTTGCATTATAAATTAAAAACTCGCTTAGACAGACTTGATATAATTAGCGCCCTCCGGTGTGATTAGGGAGGCCGCGGACATATTTCCCCCCTCGCGCCCCCTCCATAATTACCCTTTAGAAATATTCTGTTACGCAAGATGCCTCTGACAAAAGGACAGTCCTATTTCGAACAATGTCCCTCTAATGACAGCGAAGAAGAAGTGACGCACGGGCGCTTTCATAAGCCCTTTCACATCGTCACCTTAATTTTTCTGGCCCTTTGCCTTTGAAGGTACTGAAAAACCTCGGCATTTGTAGTCTTTTCTATTTCTCTGCTCAAAATAAGTTGTCTCACATTGTCTATTCCTTATTATGCATTAAAAATAAGTTTAAGCTTGACCAGCTCCTAATTCACTGAGTGTAGTGAATAAAATTAATCCCTTCTATGATTGCAAACCTTCTTAAAAACGTAGGGGTGATAAAAGTCCACTGTAGTTGAAAAACGGTACTGAGATACCCGCGTGGTTGGGGCTAGGGGAGACAGAAGTCAATACTTGGACACTATCAATATCCCGATACTATTGATGGTAAAGCTCTCGATACTATCGATATCAAACATTTTCTATTTCAGCCTCCACCGAGGATTCCCACACTCCTTACTCCTCTCACACCACCTTCAAGCAGTTCCTCCTAGTACAAGGATCCGATCACCCTAAATATTTTATATTTCTCCCTCATCCTAAAATTCTAACTAGAGAGCTTAGGAAAAAAAAAAATCTATTTCAAAACATTACAGACATCAGGATATGTTGTTAATAAATAATTTACAACTGCGATATCCCTTTTTTTTTTTTTAATTCACTGTTGTTTTGTACCACAAGCTTCAAAAATCGTGTCAATCCTAATTTTGTTTTTTCTTACTTGGCCCAAGATAAGCATAAAAGAAATTCTCTTCAGATTCTTCATTATTCGCCTTTTTATTGGCAATCTGATTGTGATAGCATAGTTTTTTTTATTTTTTAAGAGTGTTTGTGAACGGAACACGCCGGTACTACGCAACTACCAATGTCCCTTGCAATTATGGTCTAATTGCGAGAATTCATTTTTTACGTTAAGAGGACGTAAACAGTCCAAGCCAGAGCGAAATTAAGCCAGCGTGAAAAGAGAAATATCGATAGCACAATTAACTATTTCCCCCAGCTGAGCTTAGTGGTTTCCACTCACCCTCAATTTAGCATTTTAAACAGAATTTTCCTTTAATCAAGGAGCTACTCGATTACAGTCACTAGGCTGAGTTATCTCCAACTAGAACCATCTCTCGAAGAAAGCATCCCGGTAATTGACCCTGGTTAGATGAAGCTGCGGAGATGGCATTGAAAAATTATAATAATTACATTTATTTGTTCTTTTGTCCTAATCAGAAACCAACCTGATCTATTGAATCATGTTTGTTTTACTAAGTGGGACTTAAGTTTTTAACATCAAAATTATTATTTTAACTCTTGTTCTGTCCTCCACAAATAAATTATTTGTTTATATCGTAAAAAAAAAAAAATATTTGAATTTCTTTAAGTACTAAGTAAAATTTATCATGCTAAATTTATGGAAAGTATTCTTTAATGTAGTTCATGACTAACATATCTAACTGCCTATGTAATTAAATGCATAATTATAACATATGCCTTTACAAGTAAATACTTGATGAGATAGACATCAATGGGTCAAATATTACAATTGTTTTTACAAAAAGAAAAAGGTTCGGGATTTTACCCCATGTTAATAATGTTTTATTTCGATGAGATTTATGTGATAATATATAATGACTGACCTGATATATAAACGTAGACAAACACCAGTTTCAAAATAAGCTGGAACGCGCACATGTTGCTCCGGATGTCTAGCAGAGCATAACAAAGCACTCAAACACTACACTGCACTAAAGCGTTCCAATGGTGGGCTGCTTACGCTTCCATGATACAGAGTCTACAGCTCGAGTTGGCACAGTTTTCCAAAAAAGACAATGCTCGAAATCCGATGCGTTCTAGAGATCTGAAAATAAAAATGAGACTGAATTATTTTCGAAAATCACCACAAAAGTGATGAATCTAATTTTCTAACTTTTAACAGGTATCTTATTTTCAACAAAATACGTTATTAAATTACTGGCTGTCCTCGCAGGTTTGGTTATTTAGTGACTAAAGTTTCTTTGAATAACCAACCAGAACCGTTTATCGTACTTCAAGCCACTGGGTACATAGCAACCACCTACGTACGGCGTTCGTTCAAATGCTGAGACATAAATGAAGGAACAAATTGGATTTAAAATCCTAACCGTGGCAATAAATTATAATTTACAAAAATAATATTATCGGCTCTGATTACTTCTGTTTTGCATTTTGATCAATAGGCTATAAGACCTTGAGAATTCAACTGTATAAATTTGCAATTGGGGTTTCGTTGACCTAAATATATTATCAAACCAAAGGACCTAATTAATGTGCACATGTACTCAACATTTTATAATATCACAGCTTCTACATCAGGAAACAATAATTTATACAATCGGGCATCTACATTAATAATTATCAAGTTTATAATAATAATTCCTAATTTGTTATAATTTCCGTTAATTCATAAATTTACGGTATAATTATAATTATTGGTATAATTATCATATGTAATGTAATGAAAATAATGTTTATTTTATTTAAATAAACAAATACAGCGTTATAATTGCACAGAACAAACCAAATTATTGTTATATTTTACGGAATAAATAATTTCTGCTTACAATCATTAAATATAGTTTAACATTTCGCAGCACATCGTGTATTGCTGACACACAAAAGATTAATATGTAATTCATCATTGTTTATATGTAAGTATCTAAGGTAAGTGTATATAGTCAAAATCAAAATAAGCTATATTTAATTAATCAATCAGGAAAATTTATTTTTTTAACAATATAAATATATACATCACTATACAAATATGTCGCATAAAAAAATGATATAAGCATTTTTTTTATGTAAATAACATAGCCCATTAATTATATTTTTTGCGTAACCATTCCGCTATAGTTAAATGCTGTCCTGCTATGACTATGCTGTTTAGATAATTTGCATATTTCAATTGATTATTTTTCTGTAGTGGTATTTCATTATTACTAACTAAGTATATTAGGATCTGTTAAGTAATTCAGCCAGTTAAATCTTGTTTTACACAGGTAAAATAATAATACATAGTGAGGGAGAGTTCTCGTAAAATCCCCGGCTTGGAGTTTTTCCTTATAAGTGGTGGGTCGGGGGTGACTTAGACTAATGAGGTTAAATGAGTAGCTACTCAAATAATTTAGTTGACTGTAAATAATAAGACGACTGAATTTAATGTTTAGAGCTAACTTCATTCACGACATGCACGAAAAGTTCGAGCTCCCCACCATCACCGAAGCCATCAGACGACGTCACATCAAGTTCTTCGACTCAATGAAGCACAGTCTAAGCCCTCTCTTCCGAGACATGACACCACCACCGCTACCGGTACGATGGCAACTCACAAGATCGAGTAAAGGAGAAGAAATGGTTGACATCACGGCGCTTGGCCCACCAACAACAAGCCTCTAAGGGCCACCCTCACTGATATCAGACTAACTACGACTGCACTACATGCCTAGAGAAGACTCTAGGCCCAGCCACCAGTGGACTCTCACCACTGTACCGTAACAATCAACCTCCACCGAGGATTCCCACACTCCTTACTCCTCTCACACCACCTTCAAGCAGGTCCTCCTAGTACAAGGATCCGGTCACCCTAAATATTTTATATTTCTCCCTCATCCTAAAATTCTAACTTAGGAGCTTAGGGAAAAAAAAAAAAAAAAAAAAAACTTAGAGCTGACTTCTAGTGCTTAGCGCGGCTTGCCTACTTTGTCAACAACATTCAATCATGTAGGGTTATTCCATTGATAAAAATAAATGTAATCAGGCATGCTTTCTGGCAACGTCAGTTCAGTATTTTAATTAAACTGGAATTTTTTCTGCACCGTTTAAGATTAATAATATATGCTAGTATATGTTAATGAATTTAAACGGAATGAATTTAACATGCCTTCCCGCTGTTAAATTTATTATAATGACACTAATGTTTGTTAAATACAGTTTGATACCTGGGAAAAGAAATGAACCATGCATAAATAAATTATAAAGTTATAAGGTCGTAGACAGTACTAAAATAAATATAGTAATAAAAGTCAATAGTTACTGTTATATTCGGCATGAATAGGATAGTGGTCAGGACGTCTCAATGTTAAAATAAAGGTAGCCTGGTTCAAATCCCGAATGTATTACTACTTTTGCTCTTAATTACTAATAATCATTAAGCTAAAACGTAAAAACTTTAAATAAAGTTGTCATGTTATATCAAACCCATTGTAACAAATGAAAATTGTTATCAATTGGAATGATATTCTTCATTTTTGTTTCCCTTGCTGGTATCGGAATCCTATAGTGAACTTTCCATGGACCTTGTACAAAGGAAGTTTTACTTGAACATGAAATTTATCGTAGAATTGAAGAATCAGACAACAGTAAATACTTAAAAACAATTTATTATTAGAAACGTCTCACAAGAATTTACAGTGAAGACAATAATTACGGGTGACTAGTTGTAGGGGATAGAGAGAGGTAACGGGTGAGATGTTTTGAAATTAGCCCAATTTGACTGACCATCAAAGTTTATACAGAGGTAATTAGTTTCACCATCACACAGGGTAAGGGTGAAAGCGGCTTGTTTGTACCTTGGAAGGTATTCGGTCAACATTAGGTTCTACCTGAAGTAGCTACTTCCCTTGGGTACCTACCTAAGAACATGCTCGGGTTGGCTTTCATCTTTTGAAACACATAAGTTTTCACCGATTGTCCTATGTTTTCTTTTTTTATTGTTCGCTTGATGCCAAGAAAACCTTCGTTTGGATACATCTTGGTTCAAATAAGAAAACATAGAAAAAAAATAGTGTATTTTAAACGCGAGTTCCCTAATCATTAGGGGGAGGGATCTATAATTATAGGGCAAGGTCACCTGCAATCTTTTAGGGGGGCAAGAAAGGCGAGGCACGAGGCTGGTTGCTACTATTGCTGAAAAGATAGGGATAATCATTGGGAGCTCGAACGTAAGTCTTCGAGCAACGGAAGCATACTGATACTAATATATTTTATTTTCATTTTGAAGGATGTCTCTATGTTTAATAAATTTCGTAAATATCACTCAGATTGTCTGATGGTCATAAATATGCCAAAAAAAAATTGTATACACATACAATTATTTATTAATCTAAGCTATTGTGCATCTAAGGAAGGATATTGTGCACATCCGGGAAATTTGTTAGAATACATAATTAGAAAATTAGACATAACTCCATTCCACAGTTCCACAGGGCAGTGTCATGGGCCCCATCCTCTATAACATATACACCGCTGATGTCCCCTCTACTCCCAATACCTTCTTGGCCACATTTGCAGATGACACTGCAATCTTGTCATCCCACCCAGACCCCGACATAGCTTCCCATAACCTTCAAAAACACCTTGGTGAGGTCGATCATTGGTGCAACTAATGGCAGATGAAAGTTAATGAATCAAAATATTCCACCATTACCTTCAACCTCTGCTACCAGTCCAGCCCACTAGTCTTTTTTTAACTACCCACAGTCTTGAACTCTTACCTTCCAAGTTTATGAAAGAGGCTCGGAGACAAAAACGGCACTGTCGTGGTATAAATACGTGACAGTGGGATTCCTGGTAATAGCCAGTTTCTCCGATCATGTTCTGAGCGTCTGTGGCTCTCACGCTCTTATTCAGCACCAACTGGCTCGTATCCGACGACGCGGCTGATGGAGGAGCGTAGGGGACTTCCTAAGACTCCGCTTTCTCTTTCGTATGTGAGGGAGGTGACAACCATGTGGATTTGGGTAGTCTCTGGGATGTTTGTAAATACTGTATGAGTGAGAGAATGAACCATTGTAGGTACGGTATGAATGAGAATATCGCAATTACTTATTGCCCAATAAGGTAGATTGTAATTTTATTATAATATAGATTCGATCAGAAAAAAAAAATTTAACGAACCAACGTCATTGATCATATTAAAGATATTAAATACGAGAAAAGCGTATAATTACTTCAGTCGTTATTTTCATTATAGTGATGCTTATCGCCTGTTATAGCCAGTCATGAATGAAAATTTATAAAGGAAATTTCCATAGGGCTACTGACAACTATTATATCGCCTGGTTATAATTTCACTTTTAAAAGATGGGGGCCCTTTTATGAAAAATAAATTAATTTCATGAGGCAATTCCTCCTGGGCTTGAGTAGACAAAGGACTTCAATTTAAATTTGGAATGAGTTACCATATCGATCTTAAGTCTTACGAAATCAAATTAAAGCCCTTTTCAAGTTTAAGAAACTAACCACCAACCTTTCCTTATCTTGCAATTTAGGCTTTAATACGATTGATGTTTATGTATAAAAATTTATTAAGTAAATCTCAATGAATGATAAATATCATATGTTTCCTCGTCTGAGATAAAAACCTTGTTTATTTACTCCCTTGAATATTTTATGAAAGGTATCAAGCCATCATAGCAATCAAAGCAGGATCCACCCTGTTCCATTATAAAAGTAAAATAAAATCACTTGCCATCTAAGGATACGTATACAGAATCTTAAAACCGTGAGCCAATTCATGGGTTGGTATTTTAAAAGACAACAGGCCAGAAAAATATTGTCTGTTTCAATTTTATATTATCTCAGTTTATCCATTAATCATTTAATATCATTTTGTAACACACAATAGCACGTCGTTTTACGGATATAATTTTAATATTTCTCCAATTTATAAGGAGCATGTAATATAATTTAAGACAAAAGCCTGAGCTTGCTACTTAATGGAGCAAAAACTCACTTTTAAGTTGAATGAAAATGGTCTGATTTAGGTAATCGATTTGTATAAGTACACTCGTATGCTTAGATTCGTTAAAGTCAAAATATTTCGTTATAAAGGTTCTATTTTTCTAGCACATTTTCGTTTTTATTTAAAACCATAACATGTAATATAAATTAATTAGGTATAAATATGGCGAAGTTAAATATACTAGAACTAAAAAGTTCTAATTTAAGCAATGCACGTAATTGCATTATATTTTACTAAGCTTTCTTTAAACAATGTTTAATGAGTGAAGACCAAGGACATGTGATGAAACCTTGAATAAAAACCAATACTTAAGTTATATGAATCTTATCCCAGGTTTTGTTCAGAATTTTTGGGGACTAGAAACAGGCAGGCTACAACTAAAAGACTAATTAAAAATAAAATGAACGTCTTATATCCTGTCAACGAAACCCGAGTAATCAAAATGTATTGAATAAGTTTACTTATTTTAGACTTTCTCATCATCATACATGTAGAAAACATGAAGATGTATTGTGGATCAAGGAAGTGTCCATGAACATTTCCATCATCATCAAATGATGTTTGTTGTAAGAGTGTGTACAATTTTTTTATATTTTCCTGTACGCTTCGTATAGTAAATCATTACCTAAGCAGACATTGTTAATCTATGTTTAATGATTTTTTCAAAATTAAAATGGTTTTAGCAATCGTGATTTTTTGGTTCAGTTTTGCTGTTATTTTTTAAGTTTAGTTTAAAAATTTCAAGTGTCGACTTATATAGGCCTAAATATTACTGTATTTAATTTTGTCTGTGAAAGCCGACTTATGCTAGGGCCAAGTTTTAGGAATTCCAGTCCATCGGCCATGGTTAGAGGTTGATTATCCAGGATATCATCCCTTTAATTGTTCAACGAGAACAATTAACAACAGTATGGTTCGAACTTGACATTAAACGTTCCATTTACTGTCATCACGTTTGAGAACATTCCAACGCTAATAAAATTAATACCGCAGTGAAGAGCACGTAAGCCCCAGCATCATATTCACCACTTGCTTATGGCATGCTTATCCCTCCAACGATGTGAAATACACATAAATATATTTACTGGCATAGCTTTGTAACAACATAATGTACAGGTTTTTTAGTTGTTATATGTTCCTTATAACCCTCGGCAATGGGCTTTAATAATAGTTCTCTAGAAAATCACTGTATTATATTTAAAAGTGGTCGTTTGAACTACAGTGTGTTATTATAATAAAAAGTTATCGACTTCAATTAAATCCTAAAACCAAATACAAAAATATGTGATTCATCCCACGATTAAGTGTATCGTTACGGCTAATTTTTTTTTTTCCTTGACAGTTTTGACGACTATTGTAATTGAAGTCGTATCTCATGCTGCACATCATTAGTTAGGACCAAAAAATCTTTAATTTGAAAACATAATTACCGTTTTTTTTTTTTTAATTCTTCAAAAATGGAGTTCTTCAAATTCTTTTCATAGGCTCCTCTTTTATTTTTAGCAACATTAAAATATCAAGGATTAAAAAAAAAGAAGTTTTTTGGGTAAAGCTATAAACATGATGTTAATGACAGGTTGTATTTATAGTTATAACAAATTAAAGTGAAATTATATATGGTTTATCAATATCTTTTTTTTTTGAGACCCTTCTCAAAATTATAGAAAAATAGTTTCTGTTTAATTCCAAGTCATTAACTAAATAATTACACTTAGTCGTCTTCAATGGATATGGCATTACTTTTCATGCTCTAAATTAAAACTTAAAACAATTAATACATAAAACTAAAATATGCACATATTCATACGCAGGAAAACAGAAACAAAAAAAAAAAGCCTACAGCTAAAAGACTAATTTTCAGTGCCCTGTAGAAATTTAATGAGCCTACGAGCTCGTATAAGCTAAATTGTATTGTATTGATAATTAACCGGTTTCCTGAATGTTCATAGAAAGCATTAAAGTAATAATTCAACCAGTTTATAATTTTTAATAAAATCTTATAACATCCCCATAAAATTTTTTTGTTTATTCTCTCTTAAAAAAAAATAAACAAGATCCAGTCATACTTTTGTAGCCGTATGTAATTAGCTGGCACAAATTGCACACAACTTCAAAAGAGTATTCTGACATAAAAACATCCTTAGATGTGCGAATGGATATTCTTTCTGAATGAAAAATGTTTAATAAATTAGAAGGGTAATAATAAATAAGGGATTTTATACTTTTTTGCACAGTAACGATTTTAAAGAATCTGATGATTTTTTTTTTCAAATGCAAAAACTTTTGTCATACTTCACAGAAAAAAAAAACACGCTATCATTTACTTTTGTAATCATTTCCTTTTATCCTTTCTACCTTGACGAATGGTGTGTAAAGTTTTATTATTAAACTCCTAATACAGTATAATTATTATTCTTTCCTTTCATATTTTAAGCCATTGTATTCGCAGTTTAAATTAATTTAAACTAAATTTAATTTAAAATGATCGACTTTAATTTAACACGAAGTCAATATTTTTTAAGTAATAATAGTTGTAATAAAATCAAAATTGTCCTTGCTTGTTTTTTTTTTTCTTTTATGATAATATCTTACGTAGAAATTAAAGGACAGAGTATATCAATGACAAAAGGGTAAATATTATAGGAAGTAATACGAATGGCAGCAATGATAAAATAATCCAATGTTGATCATCCTCATACACACTTATCTTATCCTGTCCAGTTTATCCATCAACATATCATAGAGGTTCCTCCATTCAAGGGTTTCCTATCCAATCGAAATGCTTCATAATTCCGTGGCTGACTTTTTTCACTTGACTTGACTGAGTATTCAAAGTAATAATAACAGTAACCACAATAAAATGATTAATACTGAATGAACAATAATTCCAAAAACAAAATATAAATCATTTTAAAATTAACTTAATTAAGGTATACTCACAACTTCCTTAAAAGTAGTGTATAGATTGAAATGAAAATGAAAAAAAAAAAACTTTATTCTAGGCCATTGACTCCTGACAATCACAAAAAGTAAAATTATGCGATAAGCTTATAAATAATAAAAGGGCTATGTACATACGTGACGACTACAGTCAACTAGCAGGCTAAATAGCACAAGAGTGAAACGAAAAAATAACCAGAGGTAAATGTTTTTGTTAGAGGTTAATGAGGTTGTAAATATGGAAGGGGAGCGTGAAAGGTTTCTGGGATTTACTGATTACTGAAGACAAATATATATTGAAACTTATTTATTGTGCTAAAATTATAATTTCCTTTATTAGACAATAAGTAATTGTGATAAATGTTCTCATTCATACCATATTTACAATTTTACCATACCATAATTACAACAGCCCAGAGACCTCCCAAATCCACATGGTTGTCACCTCCCTCGCATGCGAAAGAGGAAGCGGAATCTTGGGAAGCCCCCACGCTCCTCCATCAGCCACGTCACCGGATACGAGGCTGACGAAGAGCGCGAGAGCCACATACGCTCAGGACATGATTGGAGAAACTGGCCATTGCCAGGACTCCCACTGTTACGCATTTATAGGAGGTCACGAGGCCACTGCCGTTTTAGTATCCGAGGAGGATCATAAGGATGAGTGGTGCAATGCAATGACTGCGCTAGGGGATTAGGGTGGTTTGCAGCACGCATAAGAAAAGAACGGTCTAAGGAACCAAATTGTGGTATCATTTAGTTGTGTTGTTATTTTTAATATATACTGTAAAATAGGATGATTTGAACAAGATTCCACATCTGACGATAAGTACCTTGGAGAATCTGTACACACTCGCAGTATTTTTCCTTGTCAGTTCGGATTCGAATGATCATCGGATGGAATGTTGTTCCAAAACTGCTTTTCCGTCAATTACTGCTGTAGTACACACTACATTTTTCCCTCGATAACTGCGTGATTTTTTTCGTTACAGTAAAATTTAGCTACAAGTTCCCTCTGATTTACTGATTTATCTATGTCCAGGATGTAATAAAGATCTGTGTGAATTCTAATCACCCATAGAACAAAGGGAAGGGAAGCTTTGTATATTGACGGAGGGATAAAGTTAAGCTCTGTCTGCCGCACCCGTGACTGCACCTTGAATGGCTTAGAAGATTTTGATTAAACCAACCCGTTTCCGATTAAAGGGTTTTCTTCGAATACGCGGGAGTTTTGGATTTTAAATACTAATTTAATGCTAATAACTTTATCAATATCTTATTTATGGCGCAGTGCCTGTGTGGAGTGTTTTTATTATAAAATAAAACACTTTCTGTATCTCCACAGCTTTATTAACTTATACCCGAAAGTTTTCGACGGACTAGGCTGACATTCTCAGGGATTTTGGCTGACTGTATCATTGTACTTGCCGGCCGGGTCGGACATGGACCCAAGGCAAGACCTCGATTGCCAGCCCGGCAAGTATTTTAGTTACTATCAGACCGAACCCTTAAGGTTGGTGGCTTAGTATCTGTGAAAAGTTGCACCATAAATTATTAAACTGAGGGAAGATAGAAAGTGTTTTCTTTCTTGATTATCTCCCTCACTCTTGCTGAACTATAAAAAAAGTAGGACAATTTTTCTATATTTGAACAATGTTGTATTGTTTAATAGTGACAAAGCAGTGACATCATCAGCGTCACCCAGGAAACATTTTAGTCTATAGAGTTCCCATATTTGTGTTTATAGATATTTTATAGGTTAGAGAGAAAAGACTACCGGCTATTCAATATTCATTGCAGACGGAAATTGATCAAAAGATGTTTTATAGGAACCACTCAACCCGAGTTGGGATTGGCAATCATTGCCAATAATTTCAGAGCAATAACAGTTTTTATTTCTACATTACTTATTATACTTTATTTTTTCGCTACGCTTCTCTTTTTTTCTCTGAACACTTAACTTGGGTTTTTTTTTTCCACGAATTAGTATTCCAGTTAAATTTTCTAATTTATATCTGATCTATATATTTTGAAAGATGCCTAAATAATTATATTATTGAAAATTATTTAGAATTCAATCTCATCCTTAAAACTTTATTAATTTCAATGGCATTTGACACACTCCTGTGACACTAATATCATTTTTTTTTTTCATTAAAGAAAAGAAGTTCCAATTATAACTTGATATTTATTATTAAATAAAAAAATTATGGAAAACTGCTGAATTATCCCTCGTGATCCAATCGTATTTCTTTATTTAATCGTGAGTTACCTTCAAATAGTATCAAACGCTTTTTCTATATCTAAGGGATGCGGCTAAGATGCGTCACGGATTTCATTGTTGAAGCATTCAATGGAAAGTTTATTAGGTTAAATTTTATCGGCAAAATATTTAAAATATGATCGATATTTCATCGAATCATGTTGAAATTTCTTTCCAAGAATGTTGTATACAAAACTGTTTTCTTTGGCACAAACGCGGAAGCTAAGCATGTTACTTACAATGGGAGTGTGATCGGTAGAGCGGAAATTATTAGGAAAAGCCAGCCCTTCAGAAAACCCTTGTAGGGGGTAACAACAAACAAGCAGCAACAATAACAAGTAAGGTGAACAAGTTCCAATCCCTATGTCAAACGTACCACAAGCTGGAGTAATATATTAGGTGTCCTTGCCAACTAGGTTTGCTTGCGCTAAAGTATATAGGTTATACCATACCCCCTCTTCTAGTTGTAATTTCTGAGCCCCACCATTTTATTTACATCTCTGAAAAAACTTTCGTAATTAGGCATTCGATCCAAGGGGTTATTGATTAATATCTCTTAATGATAAGTTTTTGAAATTCGATGATCTTAAGGTAGATATAAATATCATACGGTTAATTTGTTAGGACCATAAACAGATACTGCAACGGCTTGAAAAGTTGTTTTTGTTCACATTGAATGATGTTCTTTAAATTTGTTGTAGCAATGTATTATCCATCCCCTGATTGAAAGTAAAAAAAAAATGGGGCATAACCATGTAAATATATTATTTCATTTTTGACTGTGAGGTGTGCGTTTTGTAAACATAAGCCAATAAATCATTTTAAAATAGTATGATATGGTATTCACACCACTGTTATTAATAAAGGTAACTATTACAATATTCTACTGGGAAAAAATCATTTGTTGCAAAATTAGTTAAGAATAAAATTCTGAAAGATATTTACAGGAAATAAGAATCACTTTATTTATAAATAGAAATAAGAAGTATGATACCTTCAGCTATTGCCACCTGGAATGGAACCCAATTTCCTCTACTCCCTTTCTATGATAATCGCAATCAAAAGTGGTTATTTATAATTATGGAACGTAAATAAAACATATATTTCTTTGGTTTAAAGATTTTTCACATAATGATAAAATATAAGCGTGCATCTTAGCAGCTTGCGTCTACTTTCGACATTGTCATGTAATCAATAACTCTCTTGACAAGCAGCAACACTTATTTATGAGAGTATCACTAATTCCATATTTACGTTGCTCAAGTTTCCTTTTTAACTGAATTAATTATGGCGTAAAATGTTAACGTCGAGGCGGGCCGCCGGGGTCAGCGCGCATATTTTGTGTGCTATAAAAGTGCTGTCTGTTGTCCATAACAACACTTGTAAACTTATAATAACGCGATCTGTTGTTCGTGGATTAACGACTGAATGTTTTTAAATAGGGCGAGTTCCAACAGAAGTAAGGACATGTAAAACTGAACTTGTAAGCTCGCGAACTGAACATTGCGGCTAAGTAACAAAACAAAATTGAATAAGCAATAAACAAAAGCTAATAATTGTTCAACTGCCTTTAGTTTATCTTGTCGTATCCGGTGACGCGGCTGATGCAGAAACGTGGGCAACTAACCAAAACTCCGCTTCCTCTTTCGCGTGCGAGGAAGGTGACAATCATGAGGGTTGGTAGGTCTTTGGCCTGTTAATACTGTATGAATGAGCGAGTGAATGAAAATTTATAACATTAATATATACTTAATGCCCAATAAGGGAGATTGTATTTTTATCACAATATAGATTTGAATAATATCTAGAATTTATCTTGAAAAATAAAATCAATTATTAACCATCATATTTGTGGGAGGATTTCCTGAAACCTTTCAGCCATCAGACGTGATGAGCTACTTGTGGAAATAGACAAAAAAACTGTTCTCAAAAGGGGAGGGAGTTTCCCCAACAATAGCATTTTGTAGTGATCATAAATGGAAAAATAAAACTGAAAACCAAAACATGATCATAATTACGAAAAAGGTTGGTTATTTTCTTTATTTGGCGTGAGACAGTTGATAACTCTAGAGCTGGTTGATGATAGCATTTGTAGAGGTTTAGATAGTATCAGTTCAACCCGGGCATAAAACCAACGAGTATCTCGTCATTTTGTTCCTAACGGATTTTTTTTCGACGTTGGAGCTACTTAAAAATGGGTTTATATACCTTTCTTGTAATTTCGAATTATTTATATTATGTATTTAAGTAGCAACTTTAAATGCATTATCAAAGCTACGTTTCCAGCACTCGTGTTTAGGTACTAATCCATTCCTTCGACTGGGATAATTAACACTCCGTAGGATGATTGGATTAATTAAGCTTAATGCCACTTTATTTTTTAGTATACTTATTTAAAAAACCCTCGATATAATTAAATTAAAACATTAAATAATGACATGCAAAGTTTTGCGAAATCCAAACTTTTACTTACTCAAAATGCCAAAGGGTTGTTACGATAAAACATTACCCGCCGAAACACGACATGATACACGACGATCATCAGCTTTGATAAGTGACAAATGATTTAAAACTGGACCTATCATTTGAGCGCTTATCGCCTTCATCATTAGGTGAATTGTGCTTTTTCGCAAAGCAATCATTCGCCCGATCGGCTGTAATAGTCCATCAAGTTGTCGGCGTCGGTTTAAAAGCGCAAATAACCCGAGGATGACGCTGCGAATCGATTGTCCCTCCGATTACAGAGGCCTGGCGAACGATCCTGACGCGATTAACGTCCTGCTAAAAAAACAAAACAAAACAAAAACAAAGTCCCGTCAGGATGAAATTATACAAAAAATGAGCCGGGGGGGTTCTAATTGAGGTGTTGGTCAGATCTGATTGAGCCGGAGCGAGCGGTGAGCGCGGAACCCACCACGTACTGGGCATTTATCTCTCGCCATGAAACTGTTTCGGCCATGGACACCCCTTCCCAACTCTCACTTCTTTCCTCTCGACCGGCGCTCGACCAGAATAAAAATTACTTTTCAGCTTCGGCCTCTCCGGGCCAAATCCGGATTTGTTCTAGAGTGGCCCTACTGACATTTTAGTAAACTACATGAAATCTTTGTATGCTTAACTAAATAATAATTATTCTTCTAGTCCATGGGGTTCATCGTTAACGGTGATGTGCAAAAGAAACTGTATAGAAAAATTTTTACAAAAAAAAGAAATTTATGGAACACTCTAGAAAACAGTATACGTAACATCATGGGGTAATATTAAATAAAAATACAAATCAGAGGCGTTAATTCTACATCTAAGAGTTAGATAGAGAAAAATAAATAAAACGAAATCAAAAAAAGTAAATAGTGAAGAAAATGTACAAGAGATATAAGAGAACAGGATTCATCATGAGCTTCTCAAATAAAAAATTGAGAAAAATTTGAATTAATTCTAAAAATAATACACGGTTATATGTTCGACTCACGAAATGGGGAATGTTATTATTCCCTTATATCATTATAAGTAGAATTAAGAGATAGAATTTGCGATGTAAAAGTTAGCAAAAGGCACTAAATGACAACGTTCCGGTATAGGTGTGTTTTTTAAAGGGCGCAAATGGATCCAGATGTTTATTTTATGGGCAGGTTACCACCCTTCGTTTTTCCTGTAACAGAAGGGAGTTTCAGAAGGGATCTAGGACAGTGTTTGAGGCACGAATTCTTTGCAACCTGGTCTGTAATAATCTATCAACACAAAAGATCAGAAAGGAAGACCACGCTAGTGGAAACCTGGTCCAGTAGGACGAAATGTAGACGGTCCAAGGCAGATCACATTTCTCTAGGTCATCTCGGGAGCCATTGACTGAAAACTGGTTGGAGGAGCTGAGGAAATAGACTTTGAAGCTGCTCTTACATCAGATTGAACACATCATATGTACAATAGTAAGGAATATTTTTATAGGTAGCTACTAAGATATTTGTAATCATTCATATTCATATGAAACTCAATCAAATGTTTGCATTTAAAACAGTTTTAACTATTTGTAGTGAAATGCGTTGTATATAAATTTATATTTTATATAATTGAATCCTTTCCGTTTTGATCGCCACGTTAATTTATGAAATAAATTACTTTGGGTTTAGTTTCAATCGGGACCAATAGTATATAAATGGAATATTTTGAGAAAAGGTAAACTTTACCGCTAATGCAATACGCTCAGGATTGGATAGAGGAATCAAATCGATTAGTAGTAGAGCAGTTAAACGGCGCCCCTGTAATTAAAATGTTCTAATTATTCAACTAGAGCGTAACAGCGTGGCATTTTTGGGTCAGGTATATATATATCCGTAGAAAAGATACATCCTTCACATATTTACTTAAATTTGATGTATTTAGATGCAGTTGTAAATCAGATATATTACTGTATCGATAAGTTAAGCTCCGGGCAGCATCAGTACTCAAGTTTAATCCCCGAACGTCGGGATGTAAACATCCCGAATGTAAATATACAGGGTTATAGACCTGAAATAAACAGTCTAGTTCTAACTTTCATGCGTGTTGTTTCTCTGTACCTTTTTTTCCTTTGTTTTGAATTTGAAAGCCAATAGACATTAATTGATACGCAAGTAAGTATCCGTAAATTTAAATAAAAACCCTATGTTCGCTTGACACGGTATATTAATAGAAAATAAGTAATACATTAATACTTTTAAAAAACCTAATGAAATAATTTGGCTTCCAAAACTGAAAAAACATTGAAATTCATTCTACTTTACCATGTTTAATATCCTTAACGTTAACCAAAAATTAGAACTTTAATTTTTAATAACTTCTGACCTGGGAAAATGAAAATCGTTTCAATTTTTTTCACGTTTTTTTTTCTATGCTTCTGATTGGATTATTTCAAGCAAATAACATCGTGTGTACAGTATGATTCATATTTACGATCACTATCACAGATCGTATATTTAGACTAACGCACAACCACCGGAAAGACTATCGATCCTAACTGAATGGGAACAAAACATCATCCTTCGGGCTCGGTAGTTAGTTTTAGATCTAATTTTTTCATACCTTGAAAAATACTGACTGTGAGACAGGTAAATCACCAACAAGACATACATAAGTATCTATTGATGGACAACGTTTCGACATACTATGTATGTCTGCATCAGGTTCTGATAACAAGAAAAGAATGTAGATGTCAAGTTTGATTGGTTTGATTAAAATAATTAATTGATTGAAATAATACGAAACAAAATGATGTAGATATACGTTCATTGCGGTTAGCAAATGATTTGTTGGGATAAGATTATGAGTAAGTGGTATAAGATTATATTATAAGTACTAACAGATAATATAACTGATCAAAGAACATAGATGCATCAAGATATAAAATCCATTGACCTCATTTCGTTTTGTATTCGTTTGCGCCAGATGCAAACACGCATAGGGTGTCGAAACGTCGTCCATTAATAAACTTGATGAAAACATAACAACTCTTTTTCATCAACCTAAGTCCATCTCCTAACGAACTCTTCTCATGTTTAGACTCATACCTAACATTCAAAGCACTGTTTGATTTCTAATTAAGACATGTTCGAGAAGTAAAACATACTTAGGCATCTTTGGGGCTAGAAATAAAAAAAAAAAAAAATTGGCAAATTAAATTAATTTTATAATGTTACAAATAACATATTTTTTTTATTATTGCAGAAGATGCCTGAATAGGCGAAACGTCACAATAAGTTGCACAATAAGTTAAGAACCAAGGACAAGTAATTGAAATTTTCATCTTGTCGACCGAGTATAATTAAATGCCAGATTACACGTTTTTTCAACAATAAATTCCGTATGACTAAGAGATTTTTTAAAAAAGAACTCTAGTCGTGTTCTAACAGTAAAAATGTCTGGACTATTTTGAGTATAAAAAGTGTAATACTAAACCCGATAAAAGTACAAACATACATCTATGGACGACAGCACTGACTATCCATAAGAAGTACGTTGAAGTACTCGCGAACATAGGGAACACATCAAGTCAGGTGCCTGGTAATATGAATACCAAAGCAGTGTAATGAATTTTAAGCAATTCCTAAAGGACTCAGCCGTCCTTTGCCACCCTTTTGTTTGTAAAATACGTTTTAGAGTCTAGGTCTGCACTGGGGGGGGGGGGGGTAGCTCGAATTTCAACCCTTGTAAAATAAATAATAACGTGACGATACATCTTTTCTTTCAAATCGCTTTTAATGCCTTCTTTCCCCCCTAGTGAGGGTAGGCAATGCTTGCCTTTTAACTTAAATCCAGAAACCTCATACCGTTGATCGGATTTTCTAAACACTGAAGGTGGGCGTCAATTACTCTTATGGTTGAAATATAAAAAAAACACTATAGATTTTAAACACTTTGCATAAAAATTGACAATCTTTCCTAGCACTCTTATCGATAGTTTACTTCACAAAAGTGCTAAATACATCGAAACTGGTTTTCGGAAAAATACAATGGAAATTTTTTTCATTTAGAAAACTTAAAAGTTCCCAATTATATTTTCTGTTTGGGCAAGTTTAGGTATAACATAATTTGTTAAAATAATTTTGCCTTTAACGCCAATGAGAACTAAGTTTTATGCACTTTGCACTTTTATGTCTCCCAAAATGTCACTGAGCACTTCTCTGAAATAAGCCATCAATATGTCTTACTATTCTGTCTGGTGTTATTCTGTCTGGTCAATAAACAGCTCAACTACTCTCAAATTGAAATCAAACTCACGTCACTCGAGTCAACAAGATACGTTTATGGAAAACCTTCAGCCTCCAAAATAATTAATATTTTTAATGTGATTTGACAAAACTAAATTAACTCACAGTGCTGACAAAACAGTTTGAACTTACTAGAACTATTATTAATGGTTGCAAACCTTGGAAATGGTGGGCATGGTAACTGTTAACTCCAGAGACCCGGGCTTGATCCACGGCTCACACTAGGAAATTTCCTTCGAGGTATGGGAGGTGTTGTTTCAGCCTCATGAGGGTAAATGAGTAGCAACTTGATAGTCGATCCGATTAAGAAGATCTAATTTAAGATTGAGAGGTAACCACTTGTGTTGAACACGCTAGCACCACCTACCGACTACGGTGACAACCTTTAGTCAGCTTATCTCTTCATGAGGTGTTATGCAATGGATTACTAACATGATCACCGATTTGTGTTCCCAACGGAGCCATCGAGTAGAACATGATGTTGCCATTGGTTTTGAAAAAAGGCAATACAGTCTAGGAACATTCCTACACGTGCAATTTAGCTTTGAGCGCAGTAAAATACCATGGGCTACTTTACGGAATTGGGGGACTTCTTTGGGTGGTTTCTACGTGATTAATTTGACCTAGACTATTATCGTCGAGTAAAAGCTCAAAAGTGCGCCTCAACAACGGACCACAGTACATTTCCAACAGCGCATGTAACTTAAGATTCTATCTTGGAGTATTTTATATCGAGGTACACGGAACAGATGCTTTAGTCGACAGATAAAGCTTATTGGACGATATGTATTCCTCTCAGAAACAAACGAACTATCCAAATTATTAAACAGGACCCACGGACCCAACCCGTAAGGATAATCACCAAAGAGTAATACTACAAGCAAACAAACTTCTCAGCACTCAAGATACGTCGGTTTCAAACCGAACATTTTATACGTGACGAGATTAAATAAAGTTATCGGGTATTCCAAAACCAATCGATAGTACAGAAATCTATATAGGATCACCTCAGATCACGGTATTTGTTGGTTACAGATTAATCTACTATTTTAATTGAAAATATAAATACAATTTATGACAATGTGAGTTGTGTACATCAATTTGAGATGTATTTGTACTTAAACCTATGAAAATGTTGATCCAAGGATCACAGGTAAAACATTAATTAATTAATTGACATAATTACACTATGATTTAGTTTTTAAAAATCAAGTCTGCTCTATCAGGGGATTTCCTGTAGTTGTATCAAGTATAATTTAAATTATAACTATTACTTAAATTAATAACTACTGGGTATTTGTTTCACAAATATATATATATATCTAGCTCACTGAAAACAAACAGCTTTTACAAAATAAATTTTAAATAACTAAAATATTTCAGTCTCCGAGGATAATCTTCCTGAATGAGTGGTGCAGTGCAATGACTATGCTACAGGATTAGGGTGGTTGAATAGGGTACTATGGAATATCACGAACTTGGAAGGGATGAGTTCGCGAATGTAGGGTATATTAAGATCGTTATGAATGGTTTTGTTGCTGACGTAATAAGGGGCATTTACTATTATAGAAAAGGATTGGTAGCAACTACAGCCCTATAACATTTTTTGATCTGAAAAGTTATTTCTTTACAATACCTTTAAATTATAATTTATATGTTTGATTAACACAGGAGATTTTCTTTACATTTATTTGAGTAATCAAATCATTTATAATCATGATTTTGGTTATTGTCAAGTACAACGATACTTTTAAGTGGTAATAAAGTTTTTTTTTTTTTTATTTCAGATGCATTATATATTTTTAGGATCACTACCACTGTACAGCTTTACAAGCACAGCAGATATTACGAATGACTACCTGTCTGTAATTATCTAATAGCGAAGTCCCCTCCCCGCTTCGTGCTCGACAAATACCACTTAAAACTATTGTGCTGATTAAAACTGTTCACTGAAACATACTAGATTTGTGATGTAACTTTTCTAGTTGGAATAGCACACGTTAGAACAGGAAAACAAACCCTTCCTAATAAAAGATACAATGCCTCGTTCTAGTTAAGGATAGTTTTGTGTTAGAACTACAAACGAGTCCCTGCTAACTCAGCAAATGTTTCTGCTCTCACTTCCAAATGATGCTGTGTACAGACAGCAAGCATATGGTCCATAGTAGTGGGTGTTCTCTAAAACAAACAATTAGCGTTATTTCCGTTTTTTTTTTTTGTTTCTTTTGAGAGGAGGGCGGCCCCCTTTCTAGCGGAGAGTGTGGCAAATTAAACAGATATTTCAGTCATCAACGTCTCCAAATAAATTAAAGTGAAGGGAAGCTTTCGTTGAAACTCTTTTCCGACCATCCAAAAATTTAAAACCCTCCGCCAATATTTAAAAGTTGTTTTTTTTTAGCAATTTCTGAGTATTCACCGTTTAATAATACCATACCATTAACATAATTTTCATTTCGACGATATGATCTATACCTAAAGCCTCTTTCCTTTCCAGGAATTGCTTTCTTGATTTCTTTAGTTAAATTATTGCTGGATCATTCTTCAAAACCTTTTATTAAAAACTTCTTCATTATTTTAGTTAGTTCTTTCGCTGCTAAATTTTAACTACTATAGTATATTATGTTATTTTCTGTACGATTACAGGATATGGTATGTTTTTGAGTAAATCATGGTATAACAATAGCTTATAATAGTTATGAATGCATAACTTGCAAAGCATAACCTTTTAACTTCGATATATTCTTGTTTATGCAACCCATGCACTGTTCAAAAAAAGTTACTTTATTCCTGTAGGAGAGAGCTCCAGGGGATAAGGGGCAAAAACCATTAGCCACTAGTTATTTTCAAGCAAAAATTTGTATTAATTGATTTTAACTCAACAACGATGTAAAAATGGATTAATAATAGGCTATACAGCTAAAGTTATATTGTATGTAATACTGGTATATTACTACTAATCTAATTGTAATATATAATGTAGTAATATTAAATTATAACCACAGTAATATAACATTGCAATAGTATAATAATATATCTATAATAATATTTTATAGTATTCTATGAAATTATACAACAATTTATTTATTCAGAGTCTGAATCTTTCTTAACGATCTTAATATACCCTACAGTCTTGAACACATGCCTTCCAAGTTTATGAAATTCCATCGAAACCTATCCAACCACCCCCCTTTTTCCCTATCAGTCATTACATTGCGCCACACATCCCTATAATCCTCCTCGGAGACTAAAGCACTGGTGGGCTTCGTCGCCTGCTATAAATACGTGAAAGGTAGAGTCCTGACTATCGCCAGTTTCTCCAATCATGTCTTGAGCGTCTGTGGCTCTAACCCATGTTTGACACAGAGACACTGAACATCACATAGAGACTGCAGCCTGAAAAACCTCATTAAGTGAACTGTTGATATTTTAACTTAATACATAAATAGCTTCAATTTTTAGATGCATTTACAAAAACCATAATTATTATGGTTAGCATTATCGACTTTGGTAGTTCAGACTATGTAGTAGTCAATAGTGTGATATTTTTTAATAGGCAGGAATACCATGTTGTCTAAGGACTAGCTATATGTAGGCTGCCACAATTGTTCTATTCTTAAGGGGCGTTGGGATTGGACACGCTTCTCCAACGAGATACTTAAGCTTCACGTCACATAGGGTCTTTCATGAAAAGATTTCACCAATTATCTTTGACATTGATTTATAAAATTTATTGACGCTTAAAAATTAAAGTTTAGTTTGAAATTGAGGTGTTTTAAGATCTGTATTTATCTGTAGATCTGGGCCACTAAAGTTTTAAACCACCATTACAAAATTGAATCCCAGGCTATAATAAATTCAGCGTTATCGTCATAATGTCATCAGTGCACGATATTATTCCCCGTAAAAAAGTGCCTAAGGAAGGCAGTTCCGATTTCATCTTTACGGAGGTAGATTTTGGAATTATTTGAGATGAAAGTACTTTGCGAGAAAGTTCAGTCATCCTTCAACTAAACGTGCAAAGTCGAGGGGGAATGTCTGTTTAAACACTTGCCTCTAAACTCTTTATGAATGTCATTTATCAGCCAGCCTTGAGTAAAATGTACCGTTTGTAGTTCCAGCTTTGATGGCGCTGTATGTGAGATGAAGTGTGATGCCCTGACATTAATCTCATTTAGAATTCTCTCTAACGTAATTAAACCGTGGTGCGTGGCAATTATCACGAGTGTGAAGACATTATACAAAAGTAAAGCGACAAGAATGAGCTAGTCACAGAATTGCGTTCAAGCCATTTAAGTAATACAAAAGTTTGTATTTTATTATGATCTGTTCGATTTCATAATACGTTTAACTAAACTGGAGGACTACTTTTTCATAAATCAGCACTTGCGAAATACGACTAATTACGACTCTTTTTTCCCAAACAGAAACTCAAACATATTTGACAGAAGTTAGAAATAGCTGTATCAAAAACGTGACTTGACACAGTATCTTGACTGATAGGATCCAAGATGCTGTGAATACAAATTTGATGCAATCAATAATACAGTCATGCTTATTCCATTTTATTGCGAAATGGTGATGGTACAAGCCAATTACCGAGTGAACTGCATTGGACAAGGAAGGAAAATAAAAAGAAATATGAAGGTATATAGGTGAGGATATGAAAGCTAAGAGCAGGATATACTTGAACAAAAATATCACGAATTGAGAAGTCCTGAATCACTGTACGGCTGCTTTCAAATTCTGTCTTGGGATGGCCTACACATGCAAAAAGAAAATCATGATAATAATAATTTTAGTTCAAACATTCAAATTTACTTTATGAATATTATTTAATTTAAAGACATCGTTTTATTCTAATGTTATTATTAATTTATTTTATTATTACTTGCTTCCAAGAATCAAGCAAAGTTATCGATTTCATAGTGTATATTCAAAAAAAAAAACTACCTGCTTTTTGGAATCACGTTCCAAAATTAGTTGCATTTTCTTCAAAAACAATAGAAAGAGGTTTTATGTTAAATGTCGTTTACAGTTTGAATCGATTACACCATCTTCAAAACTACTTATGTGTAATGGCTTCCTCCTGCCTGATTTATTCAAGGTTTTGGTCTATTCCTTTAAATTAATCATTCACCAAACCACGTATAATTTAATAACATAATTTTAGTTCAAATATTCGATTTTACTTTATAAATATTGTTTAATTTAAAGAAATTGTTTTATCAGTTATCATTCATTTTGAAAACATTAATTATTTATATTGGAAAAATTCAAAGTTTAGAAAACTCATAAAAATAGAAGTATAATGGTATTTATATTTTCAGTGATAATAAATCCTCTTTTTTGTAAAAGTGCATATATTTTAAATCGTTTGGATGATTTTTATTATTATCAATACAGGAATTGGGCAAAGTTATTGTCTTCATAGGGAGTATTTAAAAAAAACCTTTGAACATGCTTATTGAATTCACGTTCTTAAATTAGTTGTATTTTCTTCAAAAACGTAATTATTTAGAAGACTACACTGGATGGATAAGATAGACGATTCGAATGTTCGACATAGACAGACATTTAAACTTCAAAGGTATTTGTATCGTGTTCATAGCACTACATTCTTCAGTATGCTACTCCAATCGAGTTCATACAAAAACTATTAAAATTTAAGTTTTGGGCTAAACCACTTTCTCTAAAATCCACGCATTTCTCATATTTTTTTTGTTAATCTTTGTAGCAAACGCTAACTACATAAGATAAATCACCCTATACTTTATTGCATATATATTGTAAATTGGTTATAATGTGTTGTAAAATAATTTAAACAAATGTAAATACCATTACCAAACCATAAGTCATCGTAAATGTTGTAAACAATAAAAGATTCAGCTGCAAATAAACTAGTTAGAGGCTGGAAACCCTTACCCAGTGCAGGTAGCAAACGACCCAGACGAGGCCTGAGTCACTACGAGAACAAAGGGCCACCGCATACTGGGATCTCATTGGGTACAATAACAAGGCACATGATTGGGTACTAACGAGGGTCCCCAAGTATAAATAGACCCGTATTTTTGCCAGTAAATCATTTTAACAACGGCTCTGTAACTGGCGGAATTGCGGCTGCACTGATTTTTCAAGACTTCTGGAGAAAACCTCTGGACCTCTCTTCCTAACCTCGCTATGTTTTAGTCCGGCCTTGTCAGACCCCACACTCTCCTAGTGGGATTCTCTGCCTTCGTCTCGCTAAAACTAGCAGCCGGAGAGACAGACACCTGATCCGTTTATTGGAAAGACACACCTTGGAGACCGGAAACCGACACATCTTCTGCGCCAGATGCAGACACTGGCAGGACCACGACCTCTGAGGACGTCAATCGTACGTTCTGGCTACGCGCTTTGCCAGACAGGGTCAGCAACATACTGGCATCGCAAAACGGGGAGAAATTATCAAACTGACAACAATAGCGGACAAAATCATGGACTTGAGTTCAGCTACCGCAATCCATACAGTCCAGTCCACGTCGACTCCCAAAGCCAGCCTGCCACACTCCAGCTGTGACTGCCAGACAGCCATCGCACAGCTCACCCAATAAGTGACCGTGCTGGCCAATTCAATGAGCAGGCGAGAAGAAAACAGGTCCGCGCAGCGATACCGGCCAAAACCAACTACTGAATCTAACAATAAGGGCTTATACTTCTACCATAACAGATACGGTAAGCATGCATATCGGTGTCACAGGCCCTGTAGGCGGATCGACGACACTACCCCACCAGCGGGAAACTAGATGCCACCATGGTCAAGGGGCCAAGAAAAATGACCGTACCATCATCAACTGGACCGAAGAAGCTGCTAGCGCTTTCGAGGAAACCCACAGGACTCTAGGAAACGCCACCCATCTCCAATCACCATCTCCATCTCGCTCACCAATCAACAGACGGGCAGCTTATCCTAGCCACTGACGCTAGTGACACAGCAATGTGTGCAGCACTAGAACAGATGGAGGGTGGCGCGCTATGACCCATCAGCTTCTTCAGTCGCGCTCAGTCGAAATACAGCGCCTTCGATAGAGAGCTATTAGCTATTTACGAAGCAGGCAAATATTTTCAACAGCTTCTCGAAGCGCGGGAGATTATCATATACACAGACCACAAGCCGCTCACACACCCCATGGCCCAGCAAAGTGACACTTGTTGGCCAAGACGTTTGCGATATCTGAATTACATAGCACAATTCACGACAGATATTCGCTATTGTAAGTCTGATGACAACGTAGTGGCGGATGCCCTCTCGCGCATAGAAGTCGTCTGTGTCCTAGGAAATTTTCAAAAGTTACACACTGCTCAATTAGAATAGTTGGGCATAAACGACCATTGTGGCTATGATAAACCTGGTAGTTTAATAATTACACGAGCCAACAATTATTGGCAGGTCTCTCACTGTTTCACGATGTGAAGAATCTGGGTTCAAATCCCGAAAAGTAAAAGCATAAACATAAATATATTCTTGGATTCAAAACCTTAACAGCTTCCTCTTTCATTTCAGAAAATACCTTTGGGTAGGTAGGAAAGGTATCCTTACCCCAACCAGCTAGTTCCATTTCCCACCCACCCCACTCCTTCTCTGTTTGATACCGCATTTCTAATTACTTTTACGAGATATTCCATTCTCAGCCCCTCATAAAGATAATGAATTATCCCTCTTTTTCTCCCCATTTATTAGTTTCAAATCCTTCATTACACAATTTTAATGACTATTGGCCCTCTAAACATTGAATTGGTTGGACAAATAAATTAAATACATTAATAAGTCATAGTGTTTCATCTTACTCTGCTCGTTTACGAATATTTGACTTCGAACAAATCAATTAAATACTTTTAAAATGAAATGAAAAAGCACTTTATTCTGGGACCAACAAGAATAAACAATAACAGAATAACAAGAAGAAACAAAATAAAAATCTCTAGCTGACAAAAAAGAAAATAAATACTTAACATTACACAGATTTGATAAATATTCCGTACATAATATGTACAGTATTGTATTATACATATTATGTATAATACTACCTGCTATGTATAGATGAGACGACTACAAGGAACCAACGCCAAAATAATTACAATAAAAATTAGATGGAAAAAAAAATAATAAATAAAACATAGAAATTATATAGAGGGGAGAGCTTGGAATATTGATGTAATAAATTAAAATGAATTAACAGAATAATAATGATTAATATGACTTATATAATAATAATGACTTTTAACATTTATCTCAGTGTTTTATTAAGTCCACGTGAAGCTTTTAAAATTTACCAGCCTTTTTTTAAACTTACCAAACAAAATAATTGACAGTAATTATAATTTACTTAATGGCAAACTAATCAAAACATGGTAAATTTAAATTGAAAGCTACCTCTAGACCATAGAGCATGGAACATTTATCAATTACCAATTAAGTAATTAGTTAATGGCCCTTCATCGTATATATGTGATTGACAGTGTGTATCCAGAACTTGTCACAAAAAAATTTAGAGCAAGCATTAGTAATTTATTTAGGATTCACATCCACGTTTATTATTTATTTAAACAACATAAAACCATCATCATGATGTGATTTCTCACATAATTGAATTTTCCCGGTAACTAGAAGTTGCTATTTATTAAACTCCTATTTTTCCCTCATCCTGAATTTCTAACTAGAGAGCTTAGTGGGGGGGGGGGGGAAATCCTATTTGAAACATCCAAAATGCCGATTTGAAAATTATTCTTTTGATTTTTCGCGTCCTTCACCACGCACGAATTGGTACTTCAGCTAATATATATTATTGTGCTAAAATTACAATCTGCCTTATTAGGAAATAAGTAATTGAGATAAATGTTCTCATTCATACCATATTTACTATTCATCATTCACTCGCTCAATCAAGCAATATTTACCAACAGCCCAGACAGAAGCCTCCCAAATCCACATTTTTGTATCCGCTTCCTTCCTCGTATGCGAAAGAGGAAGAGGAGTCTTAGAAACCCCCCACGCTCCTCCGTCAGCCGCATCACCGGATACGAGCCAGTGGAGGCTGACGAAGAGCGCGAGAGCGACAGACGCTAAGGACATTATTGGAGAAACTGGCATGACTCGCAATGTCACACATTTATAGGAGGTCACTGCCGTTTCAGTCTCCAAGTAGGGTTATAGGGATGAGTGGTGCAGTGCAATGGATGTGCTACGGGATTGGGTGGTTGAATAGGCTACTATGGAATATTATAAACTTTGCAGGGATGAGTTCAAGAATGTAGTGTATGTTAAGATCGTTATGAAGGGTTTTGTTGCTGATATAATAAGGGGCATTTACTATTGTTCTCAGGACTTTTCATTGAAAGGATTGGATACGCTTGATGTTCACCTTTTTGCTGTCCCCCATAGCTCTATTCTGTATGTCCAGATTGGCTTAAGTATAACTTTGTAGATTAGTAATTTATTTTCTATTGAGAGATGGGATATCCTTTGAAGTAGTCTGTACAGGTTTCCAAAGCATCTGTTAGTTCTTGTCTTTTTAGTCTCGTATGTGGGTTCAAGGTCAGTCGATTGTCGTGATGGAAGCCTAAGTACCAGACTGTCTCGGATACAAGCCAAGGAATAGAATTAAAATAAACTAGTGGACAAGCCTTGCGACAGAGCGTGAAGGTAATGTGGGAGCATTTTGCTTCATTCACTTTGATCCGCCATTAGTTGCTCGATCTCATCAAGGTGTTTTTGAAGGTTGTGGGATGCTATAACGGGGTCTTGGTTGAATGACAAGACTGCAGTGTCATCTGCAAATGTGGCCAAGAAGGTATTGGGGGTAGAGGGGACATCAGCGTTGTATATAGAGGATAGGACCCAGGAAACTGTCCTGTGGAACTCCTGATTTTATGGGATAGTAGTTAGAATATTCTAAACCACAACTAACTTGGAAGAAGCTGTTTGAGAGGTAGAACTGTATGATTAGGAAAAGGGTCTGTGGTAAACATTTTTTTAGCTTGTAGAGCAAACCTGTGGGCCAAACCCTGACAAAAGCTAAAGCTATACCAAGAAAGGCAGCAGTGCAATACTGTTTGGATTCAAGGGCTGAGGAGATGTCATAAACAACGCGAAGGCCTTGTTGAGCAGTGGAATTTCGTTGACGGAAACCAAACTGGTGTGTAGAAAAAAAGTTTTTGGATTCAACAATTGGAAGTGGACGTTTTTATAGGAGTTTCTCAAATATTTTTGAGAGGATAGGGAGTAGGCTAATTGGACGGTAAGATGAGGTGTCATTGGGTGGTTTGCCGGGTTTGGCGAATAGGGCAATAATGGAATGTTTCCAGAGGAGAGGAAAGTTCGTCCGTTCAGATAATGCAATTATAGATGCAAGTTAGGAAGATTATGGCTTTAGAAGGAAGTTGTTTGAGAATTTGAGGAGTAAGGTGATCATATCCAGGGGATTTTCAGTAAGGTAAGTTTTTATGAGAAAGGTGAGGCGTGAAAGTATCGGTAAGATGCACAGCAAATTCCTCCTACCTATCCCCATCCGAAGCCCTCTAGGACCCATCACGGGATGTGAAACAAGATGATACTTAAGGATTTTTTTAGTTACATTCCGCAGGGAGTTAACCCTGTCAGACAGAGAGGATAGGTGGAAATTGAAGGGATCGGAACGAAAGGATGCCAATAGCCGCTTATATACTACTATGCAGTACTGATTGTAAGAGCGGCGATCGGCAGGATGCCGGGATCTTTGCCACACTGCTCTGGAGAGGCGTTTGGATTTGATTAAATCTTTCAGGTGCTGAGGTAAACGATTATTATTGTGAATTTTTGGATGAAGATGGGGCGACGATGCCACCCAAGCCGATCTCTTGACCAGAGTAGTGAGAGAATGCACTGCATCGTCTAGGTCTTGGGATGTTTTCAGGGACACTTTGAGGTCTACGGAATCTGTGAGAAGCTGGCGGAAGTGGTCCCAGCCCATTGGGGCCCTAATAAATTAAGGAGGAGACAGTATGCGAATTAGTCTTAGGGAAATAGTTAATAATGAAGGACTATGATCATAGGAGAGGTCATCGAGGCACGTAGTGAATAGTTTAGTGTTCCTAAACTATTGTAGAAGAAAACGTCAAGGAGATCGGGATTTCGGTTGGGATCTGATGGCCGATATGTGGCTGTGTCAGGAGAGATCGTGGAGCAATGTTTCCGTGTGAGTGCAGACAGCAAACCACGTGCTCGTGTATTCATGGATCTTTGACCACAGTGTTGGTGCTTCGCATTAAAGTCCCCACCCACAAGGAAACGATGCTCGATGGAGTCTAGAATGGAGATTATTTGGAAATCGGAAATGGATTTATTGGGAGGGCAGTACACTGATGCTTGAGTAAGGGGAAAAGTGAAGGTGGTGATTGACACTGCAGTGGATTGAAGGTAATCATGTGCTGCCAAAAGAACTATGTTATGGGAAATAGAGTTATGACAGCGGTATCTGCATGAGCTCTTCCATCTGGGTTATCAGTTCGATAAGGCGGTACTGTCGAACGGTGATTGGTCGTCTACTCGTAAGTATTGTTTTAGTAATAAGAGCTACGTCGATGTTTTTGTCGTGGAGTAGTGCTGTCAGTTCGTTAGTGTGGGTGCGAACACCATTCGCATTCCAAAGAAGACTGGATAAGGAATTGGAAGGATTTCGTTTAACGGGGATAAGGTAGGAGACAAATTTGTAAGAAGGGAAATGAGAGGGGTGATTAGGGTTCTGAACTCTGTAAGGAAAGGCTGGTGAGATCCGAAGATAAATTCCATCTGGGATATATCTTATATCCAGATGGAATAAAAGGCTGGTGAACTCTCTCAAGGAATGAGGTTAAAAGGCTGGTGAGGTCCGAAGAACCTGGTTGACAGGATGAACGGGATGCAAAGGAAGATGAACTTGCCGACAGGGAGTGGGTGGTGCCTGTGACTGCTCTCTGTTGCGAACGGCATCGGCAAAAGTGACAGAAGGCCTTAAATTTCTGGCTGGGACGCTTCTTGAGCTACTAGTGGCTGGCTTCTCTTCTCCTGGCCGACGACGTTGTTCACTCCAGGACTTGAGGATGTTGTAAGCATCATAGCCCATATAAGTGGCCGGTCGGCCTTGATTGCAGAGAACGCATACTGCAGGTGATTTTAGGGGCTTCTTGCACAATTCACTTCTGTGCTGCCCACAGCACTTTACACACCTAGGAGTGTGGTGACAGTATGATTTCGGGAGCCTATATGCCTGGCTATTATGGTACTGGACTATGTCACGTTTGGGGTAAGGTTTTTCAACCTGTATTCTTGTGTAATACAGGTGGGTCAGTTCGTAGGTTTTTTCTACTCCTGGTGTTCGCGCTAGATCGACAAAGAACAAGGGCAGTGGTGTCTTGATCGCTTCATCTTGTTTCCTGTCTTCACGTAAAACGTTTGTTATTTGGCGAACATTGAAACCGAGAGCTGAGAGTTCTGCTTCCATTTCATCAGCTGGTGTGGTCGGGTGAAGATTTCTGATCACTACTCGTAGTGATCTTTTCTGCTTTAACTGGTAAGTATGGAAGTCAGCCTTGGTTTCTCCCAAGTATTTAACTATCAATATGTATCGGCAGTGTCCAGAGAAATTTTCGTGTCCCAAGACCGATCGAGGCACGTGTATTTGCCATCCCTACGATTTTACTCATTTGAGTACATGGCAATTTAAAATTACTAATGTTACGTACAGATATCGCAGGTGGCTTAGGCTGGGTTTTTTGAGTAGAGTCCATGTCCTCTACTTCAATATGTTTTAACACCTCATAACTGATGGGCGTGAAAAATGGGGACTCAACATTTGTGTGTTGTTTTGATGTGCTAGGTAATTCTTCCATTGTGATGCTGGGTGCTGACGACTTTACAGGCACATTTCTATTTGGTGGTCGTTGCTTTCGTTTGATAGGCGACGGAGTAGGTGTTGGTCCCAGAGACCTTGGACCTTGTCATCATCGAGCATTTTTGGGGTTTTTTTTTTTACATCACTTGATAGAAACGCACGTCTCTTTCAACAATATTTTGCTGAATTTTTTAATACTTTTTGATAAATAAAAATTAAGTTGTCAGAGGTAGCCTTGAACGCACGTAGACAGGAACAGAGACTACGACGCTGACAGTAAAGGATGTTAGGGTCAGGCCGGCCACTGCACCCTTATCACTAGCACAGCTAGTAGTTCAGCTAGTAACGCAGCCTCTCAATATGGCCGCCTTCTCTATGAAATGACCAACATAGACTGAGCAAATACAGTCCACAGCTTCACAATCCACTCACCTGTAAATAGCTTCTCCGTGAACAGTTCACCCAATAGTCTGTTGAAACGGTTCTACGGCTTAAACACTTGCTATGAACAGTAACGAAAACAGTTTGTTTGCAGAGCGGTTTGTTAGAGTTTAGCGCAGTCACAGCTAATAACATCCAATTCTGTCTTCCCACCAGTTTTTATTTTTATTTCACAAGCACATTCAGCATGCTCTACTGTCAATATGAGCACATGTAAGAAGACAAAATTTGGCATTATTTACTTAATCTAACGCCATGAACAGCAATTAATCTATGTGAAATTATTTTAACTGAAGAGAGTAGAGAAAACCACAGGTAAGTAGATATTAGTAAAATTGCACTATTTTGAACCAAATACAGGACTTTATATAGTCAGAACATCACTATACAGACAGTCACATAAACATCGATTTATTGGCAAAAAAATTAAACCCCCAAAAAAAAGTAAACAGCGCAAAAATTTCAAATTCGTCTTGCAATTAGGTTGAAACTATATACAGTGCAGTTTTGTCGATTCTTTCTCATTTTTCATTGCAATTAGCTATTCATTATGCAAATAATATTTTCCTTTTTAAACTTTTATTAGATTATTGGGGATTTTAAGATACGTTTTACTTATCCATAATGAGAAATGTTAGAAATAAATTACCTTCCCAAAGTTTTATCCAATGTTTCCAAAATGACAGAAGGTTGTTTGCCCTGTAAAGTGAATATTTGAAAGTTCGATTCGCCATATGTTTCATAAAACCTATCTCGCAGATTTAAGCCGACAGCTTACCCCCTAACACATTTTCAGAGTTACGATAGCTTTGTTTAAAGGGAGAGGGTTTTTCGTTCCAACTTGTATGCATTATCATTCATCCGTTCCTCTCCTGTATAACCATGTTTATTTCCTGTGCATCTTCAAGGTAATCCTCAAACCCATTGCATACACCTGAGTTAAACGTTATTTGCAAGTCGCAGGCTGTTTTAAACTGAGAATGTCTTCAGACCTTCTTCCAGTAACGTACTTTTTATCAGTACTAGTAAGACTAAATGTTTATTGTAGAGTAGTTTTCAGACATCGGAAGCGTCAAGTCCTCCTTTCAATACTCACTTTCCTGCTTCCTTTTATCCAATGATTACCACAGGTAGAAAATTCTGCTTGATTCTTAGATCCTGGGGTAAGCGAATACATCGTCCAACGTTTTTTTTTTACTGTTGTATCGTTTAATTTCGTTTTTCAAAATGAATCCTCAAACTATAGTCCATAAAGTTGGACGATGAATAAATGTAGCGATGCTACAGGAGTAATTACAAAAGTAATTTGTAAATAGATTGGCCTGAGGATCGATAATTATCTGTAAATTTAAAGGGGCTATGAAAGGAAAAAAAAAAAAATAAAAACTATAGAAAACAATCTATAGACCTATAGATATAAAACTTAGCATAAACATACAAGAGTCGTCAGCACATCTCCTCAGGCCGTTTGCGAATTCTCAGTCGTACTAACTATGAAACACATCTCTGTGGATAATACAGTACACCAAAGAAACAATCTTCCCCAGGATCTCAAGACCGCCCTGTCTACCTTGGCTTAACGGACGACTGGCTTAGGTCAATAAAAAGATCAGGTCTGAAGACGATAAAACAGAGAAACCAGAAGAAAAAGAAGAGGGAAGAAGAGATCTATGACCCTGGGGGATCGGAAGACATTGATGTGGCACAAGACACCGAAATTGTAGATAACAAATTAAAATATTAGATACATTTATGAAGTTGTTTTTATTTTATGTAAAGTGCAGACATTTTTATGATCGCTACAGGATTTAGCGGTTGAACATTCGCTGGAGATTTTCAGGTCGATAGTCTTTCTTTGATCGGTTTGTGACCAGCACTATCAGTGTTGTCTCGAATAAATAAATAATGTAGCAAATCAATGGGAGAGATACTTTCAGTAGAAACCTTGACCATAAAACATTCATATCACTTAAGCTATCACGGCAGACAAACTTTTAAAATTTAAAATATACAACTTTGATGTTTAAATTTTATTGAATAAAAATGTTTAAGCGTATATTGAACATTCTTCTATTTGAATATCGCATCGCCAGACAGCTTGACTGATAAGTCTTTTAAGCAAAACAAGTTTTGTTTATTCAACCATTTTACAACCAATGTGAAGTTCTTGATCTCATGAAGATGAAAATTCAGGCACTGGAAGAAAGATAAACATGGAATTTCAAAATGAAATGAAAATACCGTAAAGTTTTAGGTTTTAGGACGATAAGAAAATAATTCAATAACTCAAGATGATGAGAGCTTAATCGTGCTGGACATTATTTACTTTTCGCGATTTAAGAATTAATATATTTTTAAATTTATCGGTCTACAAAAATGAATTATTATTATACAGAATACCCGCCAGATCTAGGAGTTCATGAAAAAAAAAATTAAATGGTAAAAAAAAATATTTAAAATTATTGTTAGAGATAATTTTTGCAATAGCAACTTCTCAAAAATTTTAGGTCATTAAATCTCTCATAATTTAACTACACTTTTCAATGGCACTAATTAACATACTACATTTTATTTTACTTGCACTTCAGGCCTAAATCTTCATCAGGAGAACTAAATATTGAGTTGCTTTGTTGTAGACGTTTAACATGTATTATTCATTTTTATTATACCGTATTATACAAATGATGCAACTCATTTATTAGATTGTTCTAAGAATCTCACAAGTCCTAGCGTATAAAAAAAACAATCATTTCAGAACTAGATGAAAATAATGTGAAGGGCATTTTATCCGATACTTTCAAAATAGTTATAAATAAAAATAATGATTGTTTATATCAACTATAAATAAGTTGCATATATGAAAAGTAATGAGCTACGAACTGGCTATTGCTATTGCTCAACAATATATGGGATTAACATTCTATAAAGTAGATTTGAAGAGCTGTTAATTGGTTTTTTCTATCGTAATTACATTTTTATTTTCAAGATGCTTAAGATTTTATAATGACTACTAAAACTTATTTGTATTCAATGAAGAATTTCATGAAATAATAAAATATATAAGAATCAAAAAAAAAAGCCCTCTTTGCGCGTATGGAAATGAGGCTGTTGAATCAGAAAAGTTGATTGGTGCCAACTTCATTCCACTTGATCCACACTGAATTTACAACTGAACAAATCTCAACCTCAATTTACCCTGAATACATACCCACATCCATTCCCATCACTTTTTAGTAATATTGTTTGAGCTTATCTTTCATATTATCTCTTACAGGATCTCTTTATAGATAATATTCTTTTCATGCATTCTAATTTGTTTTCATGGATACGTATAAACCACACACTCATTGTCATTACAAAACGGTATATACGGGCTTAGCGCAAATAATGGAATTGTCATATAAAATAACAAAACCTGTATATAATGTAGTGATCCTACAGGAAATACAAAATAATTTGTAAATAGATTCGCCTGAGGATCTATAATTATTTATAATTATCTGTAAATTTAAAGGGGCTATGAAGGAAAAAAAAAAAAAAAAAATGGAATTGTCAATTAACTACCACTAAAACACTCATACTGAATGACCTCCAAGAAGATTAAAGCAATTTTTATTAGCTATATGTATATTAATATTTAAACGGGTCAAAACTCTAAAAGAAGTTGTATTTCGGGAAAAAAAAACTCTAAATGAGAAACACTAATTCTTAAAAGGAAGAGCCTCCAAATATGTATTTCTGTTTTTACAATTGTCAACGTTTCGCCTATCCAGACATCCTCAGGACATAACACATTATTTTTCACTCTCATCATTTTCGTTCTTCTGAGATAATATACCGAATTGACAAACTCTCAATGTGTAAAAAAAGTGTATTTTAGAAATAGTGATGGGGAAACACATTTCCATGATGAAATCAATTTCATTACCCCTGTGTTTTTAGGTTGTATAGATAGTATTACTTCATCATGTAAATGTCATTTCTCTTATCATCACTATTGTAAAAGAA
The DNA here is from genome assembly GCA_930367205.1 of Acanthosoma haemorrhoidale. Lineage (NCBI taxonomy): Eukaryota > Metazoa > Arthropoda > Insecta > Hemiptera > Acanthosomatidae > Acanthosoma > Acanthosoma haemorrhoidale. The sequence goes on along the minus strand of OV884015.1, from coordinate 78,049,288 downwards.
AAATGAGAAACGATAATGGAATGTTAAATGATATGTTAGAAGAATGAAATGATTGGGGTTAAAAATATTATGTTATGCATAATCCTGAAGATGCGAAATGTTGAAGGTTGTAAAAAAAATAATAAACATTTGGAGAGGCTGTAAATCCTTCTTTTGAAAAATTGAGCACTATTATACAATTATTAAATCATAAACAATTATTAAATAAATATACAATACAAATATAATAATATAAATATGAGACTTCATTTTTTAACAAAAATGTTATACTACTTAATCCAAGAAAAATTGATCACATTATTAGTAGACCTGTCCTTTACTGACATTCTCTAACCAGGACACAAAACAACACTGAGACAGTTTTCATGCGATTTTGCGTTACGAGTTCCTAAATATTTAAACAAAAATCACAGTTGGATTGAACATTAATTACGGGATTTCAACAGTTGGTTTCCATAGAGATTTTTTTCTTTATAATAGTGTCCCCTTAATATGTGAAAGAAGCAGAATTCTAAATATAGAAATTTTAGCAGCCCATTAAGAAAAATATTTTTTTTATTTTTACTAGTCATAAATTAGGATTAAAGAGGATTTTGTTGGCTTTGAAACCTTTTTTGGGGGGAGGACTTTCAGATCCCTATGCGTCGCTTATCGTCTATCGGAACTTTAGAACTTATATTACCTGAGCTGTGGTTTAAGGAACCCCACACTAGGAACAACTCAGTAAAAGCTAATTAAGATTTAAAGCTGGTCTTTCCTAAATAAGGTACTTTATAGACAGTAATTTAAAAAAAATTGCAAAGATATTCCAAAAAAAATGTTGCTTCAAACTACAAACTTCAGCATCTGGATTAATTTAAATTTCTATTACGAGCCTTATTTATGTAATTGAATACATGAAATGAAGTCAATAAAATGTTTTCAGGCCCTAGCCTCTTGCGAAAAAACAAGTTAAACTGAAGTAAACGAAATTAAACACAATATCATTGGCATATTTAAATCTTCCCTTTTTATATATTGTCTCCTTCCTGGCTTAATTGTACACTTAATAGTGGGAAAGCTGCATAGAAAACACCCCGTGGAGAAATCTCTCCCGCCCCAGGCAACTGTAAAACTGTCTCTGAATTTAATTAAAAGGCTTCTAGCTGAAGTAACCTGCTGAAAGCATGAACCCTCTCCCCTGGAGAACCAAGGACTGTAGCTAAGCACGGGAATGTTCTCTATTTACTAATAGATTCCAGGATATATTAGATAAAATTCTAGACCTTTCACAAAAGGTATATATTTGAAGTGAGTGTATATTAAATAGAGAATAAGTCATAAATACAATATTTTCAGTAGACACATTTTATTGAGTTTTTTTTTTAAATATATCCAGGCTGAAAATATATTATTTAAACTAAAATAAACTACTAACTACTAAAATGAACTATAGTTAAGTATTTTTGTAGACTTATATTGAATGAACCAAAATAATCTAATTTAGCTGATTTTGTTAAATTTTCGACTAATACACCTTTTCCAAATACTCCAGATATAAGCTAACTAAATAAAATGATTAGAAACAAATTAATTTATATTTTTAATGAAGTATCGAGATAATCAAGTGTCATTTCATTGCAATCTCATAAAGTATTTACAATACATACAGCCCAGAGGCCTCCCAAATCCACATGTTTGTCACATCCCTCGCATGCGAAAGAGGGAGCGGAGTCTTGGGAAACCCCCCACGCTCCTCCGTCAGCCACGTCACCGGATACGAGCCAGTGGAGGCTGACGAAGAGCGTGAGAGCCATAGACGCTCAGGACATGGTTGTAGAAACTGGCCATTGCCAGGACTCCCACTGTCACGGCAGGTCACGAGGCCACTGCCGTTTCAGTCTCCGAGGAGAGTTATAGGGACGAGTGGTGCAGTGCAATGACTGTGGTTAGAAAGTTTGATGAGGGATAGGATTTTCATGATCTTGGAAGGGATGAGTTCAAGAATGTAAGGTGTACTAAGACCATCATGAAGGGTTTTGTTGCTGACTTAATAAGGGGCATTTACTATTGTTCTCAGGACTTTTAATTGAAATGATTATATACGCTTGATGTGCGACTGTCCCCCATAGCTCTATTCCGTATGTCCAGATTGGCTTAGGTATAACTTTGTAGATTTGTAATTTATTTTCTATTGAGAGATGGGATGTCCTTTGAAATAGTCTGTACATTTGTCCAAAGCGTCTGTTTAGTTCTTGTCTTTTTAGCCTCATATGTGGGCTCCAGGTCAGCCGTTTGTCGAGATGGAAGCCTAAGTACCATACTAACTCGGATACAGGGAGAGAAATGTAACTAAAAGAAACTAATGGACAATACTTGCGGCAGAGGGTGAATGTAATGTAGGAACATTTTGCTTCATTAACTTTAATCCCCCATTGGTTGACCCAATGCTCGTTCTCATCAAGGTGTTTTTGAAGGTTATGGGATGCTATATCGGAGTCTGAGTGGGAAGACAATAATGCAGTGTCATCGGCAAATGTGGCCAAGAAGGTATTGGGGGTAGAGGGTACATCGACGGTGTATAGGTTATAGAAGATGGGACCCAGGACACTGCCCTGTGGAACTCCTGCATTTATGGGATAGTAGTTAGAATATTCTAAGCCACAACGGACTTGGAAGAAGTGGTTTGAAATGTAGGACTGTAGGATTAGGAAAAGGGTCTGTGGTAAATATCTTTTCAGCTTGTAAAGCAAACCTGCGTTCCAGACCCTGTCAAAAGCTTGAGCTATATCCAGAAAGGTAGCAGTGCAATAGTGTTTGGTTTCAAGGGCTGAGGAAATGTGATCAACAACGCAAAGGCCTTGTTGAACAGTGGAATGTTGTAGATGGAAACCAAACTGGTGTGTAGAAAAAAGGTTTTTGGATTCAACAATTGGAAGTAGACGTTTTAATAGGAGTTTCTCGAATATTTTTGAGAGGATAGGGAGTAGGCTAATTGGATGGTAATGGTAGGTGTCATTGGGTGGTTTACCGGGTTTGGCGAATAGGACAATAATGGAATGTTTCCAGAGGAGAGGAAAGTGCGTCGTTCGGATAATGCAATTATATATATAGGTTAGGAAGATTATGGCTTTAGGAGGAAGTTGTTTGAGAATTTGAGGAGTACACAGGTGGTCTGAAAAGTTTCCGACCTCAACTACAAGATGATAATAAAATAAATAAAAGCTTTGTTAGGTCGGAAACTTTTTAGACCACCCGTAAGGAGATCATATCCAGGGGATTTTCGGGGAGGTAAGTTTTTCAGAAGGTATTTGACCTCAGAGGGGTTAACGGCTTTTGGTGGAAGTGAGGGAGGAAATCTTCAACAGTTGCACTGCGAGTATGGTTTTGATGAGAAAGGTGAGGTGTGAAAGTATGAGAAAGATGCAGAGCAAATTCCTCCGACCTACCCCTCATCCAAAGCCACACAGGACCCATCATCCCAAGTAGGTGTGAAACAGGTTGATATTTTAGGATTTTTTTAGTTACATTCCGCATAGAGTTATCCCTGGTAGACAGAGAGGAGAGGTGGGAATTAAAAGAAACGGAACGGAAGGACGCCAATTGCCGCTTTACCAGTCTGCAGTACTGATTGTATGAGCGGCGATCAGCAGGATGTCGGGATCTTTGCCGTACTGTTCTGGAATGGCGTTTGGATTGGATTAGGCCTTTGAGATGCTGAGGTAAACAATTTTGATTGTGAGTTTTCGGATGACGGTGGGGCGACGATGCCTCCCAAGCCAACCTCTGAACCAGAGTAGTGAAAGAATGCACTTCCATAAAAATTAAAAAGTATATTTGAACTACGAAGAAGTTACATTAAGACATTTATTATATCCTTAAGGACCACTCGAAAGTAGTCTTTTATTTGCAGGGTTTTTTTATTAATGTGTTTCTACATAAATAATAAATAAGTCGATATATAAGTTTTAAGTATCAAGTATATTCTAGTTTTAGTTTAGAGGTGGTCTGGCTTCTAGCAACAATACGAAATGAGCCCATATACAATATATAAAAGAAAAATAATAATAAGAAGAAAAATTAAATAAAAAAGGTTTTAAAGTGAATATAACTCAACAACGTACGATTTTACGTTATTACGTAATTTCAAACAGAATTTATTTCCCATGTACGGATACAATTGTCAAAGTATCTTTGTTGTCATTAATTATCAGACAAAATGGTTTAATAATCATATTACTCAACAAAGCTGAACAAGTGATTCGATGTTTGGATTTAAACCCAGTCCTCTTTATACCGTGAATCGTAATTTCGACATCATATGACGGGCTGAAAGCATTTATTAATAATTGATTACATTCAAAACATTTTATGTAACTCTCTGGCTCAAGAGTTAATTTGGAATTCGTAATATAATCGGATTTTGCAATTTTCCAGTACTTGATAAAAACATTTTCATTCGTTCGTCTCAGAGTTTTTCATTCCAGGGAGATCATCTACACGCTGGGCCGAACTCAAACAAGTTAATTCATATCCGTTTAGGCACCGGCCTTTACATAGGCATGTCACAGTGTTATAATCAAAAAAGTGTCAGATTGGATAAAAAGTTTCTGCAAAAAAAAAACCGTTTTGAAAGCTCGGAATCACGTCCTGAAAAAATCTTTTAGCTTTTGAGTCGGACTTATTAAATTCACAGAGCACTGGAACTTAGTTAATATTTTATCTCGCTCTTCTAGAAGGGCAAAGATAGGTTCATATAAGGTGGTTAAGTTTTTTTATTTAGTACCATTTTTTTTTCTTATTTTTAGCAGCATCAAAGCATCAAATGGAGTAACTAACCATGCGATATGTCACTCACGCCTACAAAAAAAATCACGGTCTGTGTTAAAGACTCAAATACCTGTTTGTGATTGTTTGTTTTTTTATATTATATTATATTACTTGTTATTATATTATATTTATAATACTCGTTATTAACGTTTTGTAATAATTCAAAAAAAAAAACTAGGCACAAATTACGTATTGCCAATCAGAATAAGTACAATTAAAAATTGAAGAAAAAAATATTTTTTTAATAACAATTAAATAATGATAAATTATGTTATAATTATGGTGGAAATATTTTTTATGACATCCGACTATCAATTAGAACCTCTATGGAAAAGTCCATGTCTCAAATCCTCAAATAGGGGCTCACAAAGACATACGGGCAAAAATAAAAATGTTTCTGCTTTGAAACACTGAAAAACCAGCGTTCTCAAAAGGGTACCTGAGGTCGTCACGTTTGAGTCAAAATATTCTCACATTATATTTTCTGCAAAATTTGGTAAAAATGTGAAACCACGGAGAAACATTATCAAACTATGAACAAGAAATGTGAATCAGTCAAATCAGTTTTTTTTTAAACCGATGTTTTGTTTATGAAAATCCTGCCTATGAAGAATCTCACCTGAATTCAGAATTTACATTCGCTGTAACTCGTTATTTATTCATTTATTCAATTTATCAAATATCATATTTGATTGTGAATGAAACAGTTTTGATCCTTTAGAATCATTTGAAAACAGTTATATTGCTACATGCCATAGCCAGCTAGTGAATCTGGCTAGTGAGGGATATTATCAACAACAGCAATGCACTTTATTTTATTTATAATAGTGTACTTTTAATCAACAACAACATATCATAAAGCATGCACGTCATATTTTATATCATGATATATCAACCCATATGGGTTGTGTTTTTAGACTGGATGGAAAAACAATAGCAAATAGAATATCAAGATTTCTAATTTACTTAAAATTCGTCAGCTTAATAGATTTCGTTTGGTAATTATGATGAATGTTACAAATATTATTTTCGGGTGTCCAAATATACATTTGACTGCAGTTGTTCACTGAGGAATCTCACACAGCAAATGCTATAAAACTCCAAGATAATGCTTGTGAAATAGATTTTATGAATCACAAAACAACTCCCTCAAGCATACTCAATATGGTTCAATGACCTGCTAAAATTGAAAATGATTCAGACAGAATCTAATAAGAAGTGATACTGAAAAACAAAATGTAATGATCTATTATAATGGAAACGTTCTGTCAGATCATTCCTGACTTCACAGTCAAAAATGGAATAGAATCAGAAATATTTTTAATTTACCAGAATGAAGTTGTAAATTTTATTTCCTACCTCTGAATGAGGATTAAACGGAGGAATAAAATACAAACTAATGACTTAGCCCATGTTGTTTTTTGTGGATGTTTACCTTTGATTTTAATCCCCGGAAAATACTACACATATTGGAAAATATGTTACATATGGATAAAATATATTTGAAATCGTATTGTCGTTTTCCAGAATAAATAAAACACATTTCCTCGTTATAAAAACCTATGTCATTTGATGAAACTAATGAGGAAACATTCAAATAAATACAATATTATAGTTAAAATACGACTAAAAATATTATTAACAACAGTTGATAGCATTGGTCCTAGGAAACGTATGCTAAAATATGAGTGTATCTTAAACATTAAAACACTGTTTCCAATGAGAATTTAGGACAAACACATTCTGTTAATAGATTTTAGCAAAATTTCACCTATTTACAGTTATTATTAAAATTGTAATTATTTAGCTATAATTTGAACATAATATATTATATTGAATAAAATGATATAATAAATATGTACCAATAAATTATCGTCTGCATGTTTTGGGGTAAGAATCGTAAAAATTATTCAATCGATTTGAAAGTTTAAACTTATTTTGATCAACACTTCAATCAATATAAGCTATTAGACAATGGTTTAGATCAAATGAAAAAGAAAATGTTTTAATTGCTTAAATTTTCAAATCACAGCTTTTGAGTTATTTAGGATTATTTTTTCATGTCGAATGAATTTTTAAAATATCTATTAAGTTTTGAAAGCCCACAATATAAATCAGGGATTTAATGCCGCTGACGTCGATTCTAACGATTTTAAAGCAAGGATTTAGCTTAAGATTTTCAGTACCGAAATAATTTAACAAATGAAATTATTTTTTATCGAAACTCTAGAGTATAAATACAGTCATTTAATAACAGGCTGAATCCTCAATCTCCCGACGTCCTTTCTTTCGTTTATATTAATTTTTAAAAAATCAATCTATAATTAATTTGGGTTAATATAGATTCAAGCAAAATTTAAAAAAAATAACATTTTTCTGTATTTGAATTAATTAAAAATTAATTAACTTTTATTTGTAGGAACATTAATTTTCTAATAGATATCTTCTAAATTAGAGTTTTTCGAATTTTTTTTTTTCAAACGCCTCATTTATAAAATAACAATTTTGATGCAATTATTTTGAATTTTTTTACTGATTATGTTAATGAATAAATGTGCACAAATTTTAATAATTTAGGTAAAATGACGAGCCGGTTCTCTGTTATCGATGAGGGAGCAGCTGGGGTTATAAGCTTGTGGAATGCAAAGGATCTATGAATACCTTGGCGAGTCGGCGCGATGTCTACAGTGAGGTTTGCTAATTTCGGACGAGTCCTTGCCTCGTGAGGCTCACGTGGTTAACTGAGGCGGTCGGCGAGCGGGAGCCTGCGTCTGCGCGACACAGTCCTGCCTCAACTGTCCGAACGGAGGATACGACTCAAGGGTACAACTGAATCCTGGTACAACTGAGGGTCAGTGAAACCTGGAGGCCCAGAATTAGGAACATTTATTGACATATAAAAAACCATCCGATCATCTATGGCGACCAAACAGGTACAGAATACTGCGGGATCCAGCGTATACATGCTATCAAGAGGTTATTGCAGAAACAGAGTAATAAAACTTCTTTATTGTTATAAAATTACAATCTACTTTATTAGGCAATAAGTAATTGGGATCAATGTTCTCATTCATACCATCATTACAATTTTCATTCACTCGCTCATTTATACAGTATTTACAAACAGCCCAGAGACCTCCCAAATCCACAAGGTTGTAACCTCCCTCGCATACGAAAGGAAAGTCCCCAATGCAATTCTTGGGAAACCCCCCACGCTCCTCCATTAGCCGCAAAACTAATTTGAACTTATGAACTTGAGCTCTATGCATCCAATATTTCCAATTATACGTCTTTAATAGTAAACATAGTAAATGCCTCATTCTTTTTAACAAGTAAAACCCTCTATACTGCCTTAGAAATACCCACTAATCTTGAACAGGTTCTTGCTAAATTTTTATAATCCCATACCATATTATCCAAACAAAAACTCAATGCAGGGATATCATTTCTCCTCGGAGATTGAAAATGGCCTCAGCCAAATGGCTTATATGGCTTTATGAAAATGGCTTAAGCCAATATTCTGTCATGTCAGGAGTGTCTGTGGGTCTCACAGGCATACTAGCTATAGTTTAGCAGTGACGTCGATGATGAAGCAGCGTGGTGGATCTCCTACTCTTTTACTGTTGAGGACAAATTCCCACAGGTGAATTCGGAGGATCCATGGGCTTTGCATATATATATATATATATATATGTATATTGTATGTGTGTTTATTGTAAAAACAGTATGACTAGGAAGTGAGTGCAATGTTATATATAAGTTATGGCTCGTGGTATGGCAATGTTAGGCCAAATACCACGTAGGCCCATGTAAACAAAGGTTGTAAATATAGATAGAAGATTAGAAGCGGAATCAAGACAGTTTAAACCTAGCCGTTGTTCAGACATCAGTTCCTTTAACTCTCGTTCTCTTTGTTTTAATCGTCTAAAGCCGATAGACGATAACTTATACATATACATTTGAATGGGATGATTTATCACAATTCCCCTATTGAGGCTCAGTTTGTAAAGCGAGATTAGCAAGAAGATATTGCCGTATGGGATCGAAGAATATATAAATATATTGTACAAAGGGCATTTTAACACAAATCAGTCTGGAAAAGAACAGCTTTATCGAAGTTGATGAAAAATCAATACTCTAAAATGTTCTGACATGACGATACCCTTGAAATAGCCTGAACACGTTGGGGGCCTGAACACAGACACACACTAAATCTACTCATGTTATCCAACATTACCCACGAGCTAACATTCAACATGCGTCGTCAATGCCTGTCTTGTGCTATAAGAACTTGATATTGATACCGTTGTATGTTCTGTATTTAATGGCCCCAAAAGAGGTAAAAGTATCCTGTTAAAGAAGGCAAAGACTTTACTTAATTCCTCTAATCCCCCGAGGACCTGGTGTCTCTTGATAAAGTGCCTCACTTATTTCGGGCCAGTGCAGCCATCTTTTACAGGGCTGACGAGATTTCAGCCCCCTGATTTTCGTACAGGTTTTCCTGATTCTCAACATTTGTAACCCGTTCCTTCTTTTTAGAGTAAATTATTTGCTAATTTAATTGTTTCTCATTTCTCAAACAGTAATAAGGTAGACGTAGTTTTCCCGAGTTTTTAGTTTTTTATCAGTGACTTTACCAATTGGCCAAATTGTTATGATTCATTAAATATTCAATCCATAAAAATACATTCAAACAACTATTGGTTTATGGGTGTTAATATTCGACTCCCGCCAACTATTTATAAATCCCCTTTCCATCCAACGTTTCAATACAGTATTTTTATCTTACCCCTTATATTCCGAACTTATGTTATGAGGTGCCAGCTTTTTCTCTTGAAAACGTTTCACTGTACTCATTGAATTGTCATCTGTTCCAAGTACAATTTTTTTTATTATTGTTTTTTTTACACTATACATGCTTACTGAGACAAAAAGGTCATAGACCTAGCTGACGGGCTGTCAACATACTTAATTTTTATTTGTTATGTACATTGTCAGGGCCATGCAACTAGAATAAATTTTATTTTCAATATTCTGACTAATTTACGAATCTCCAGAGGATAAAAAATTAAATATGTATTCATTTTTCTGTAAAAGCAAGTGTAAGCTTTTTCCTAAGAAAAAAGAGGAAATCAAAAGATTTTATAATAAGAGTCAACTTATTTTAAAACTAAAAAAAAGAGAAGCGTCTTTAATATATTAATTAAAAGAACTTGGAAATCGTGTCTCACTTAAATAGGCCAAACTCTAGGTCTTCTAAGTACTTTTCTGTTAAAATATTTTCAGCTCTTTTTATGGAGAAGATAAATTTTCTTCTGAACAACTTCCTGATATTCAAATTAACTAAAATTACCACAGGAATGTTATATTACTGAGAGAAATTTGTTTATCAGATTGTCCGCAAGAAATTTTAAAAGCCTTCTAGAACCCCGTGGCTTGAATCCAAGATTGTCGAAAAGCAACATAGCTCTCCGGCCTTCAACAGTGTATACTTTGGCAGTGAATTGCATAGGCAATTCCGTATCCCTGCCGCTTCAAGACTAAGCTCAAGCTAGCGCAATCAAATGCTTGCCGGCTTTTATATCTCTATCCAATTTATTAAATTCTAGGTGTACGTTTCTGCGGTACTCAGTCACCTGTCTAAAAGTTGTTGTGAGTAGTCCCATCTATAACTACTCCTCACTGGGTCATAATTACTCACTCTCTATAACGCCGGCGGTGTTCGCATACCTTAGAGAAAATATTGGCTATTAAGTCTTTTAATTCGATTATAATAACAGGATGTCACTCCAAGATTCTATATAACGAAATTTATCACAAAAAAAATCAATTCTATGGCATCTACACGTCCAAGAAAATATCAAATTACTACTACTACTTAGCATTCTTTCCCTTTCTAAACTAAAGTGTATTCATGTTAATCTAGGTAAGTCACATTACATATCTTTCATAAAAAATGGGCATAAATGAAAGAAAATAAACGGTTATTCATTTAAAACTAATAAAAACTAGTTATATATGCTAATGTGTTCACAAAAAAAGGCCGAAACATATTTATTATTCAAAATAACTCTTATCACTTCACATACTATCCATATTCATAGTACTATTATGCTACCTGAACTCCTCAGATTTAAAAAAATGTTTAAACACTAGGAGCTGGAGACGAAATAGGTTGTGATACTTATGACGACTAGTTGCTATGATGAAAATAGACAAAACATATATTTATGATAAACTTAACGATAAAAGGTGAGAATTAATTAGTGATACACTCAGTCCTTTTGAAAATGTTTTAATAGTCTAAAACGAGAAAAACATTTTACAATGATGAACCTCCACGGAAGAGACCCATTTCGTTTTATAATAAAGTAAAATTTATTCAGAGAGGAAATATTTGGTTAAACATTTAGCTGATTTGCTAAAAAGTAAGTTTTAGCCTTATTATTAATTAATTACCAACACTTGGCCACAGGCTGAATTCGACAAAATTTCAATTCATCAAGAGAACAATTAATCACTCTTTTAAAAACCTCTTTTAAACTAGGATCCCAGCTTTAAATTCAAAGGAGCTAACATTTCAGGCAAGTGAATTTAAAAGAAAAAACAACATAAAATCTACAGTTTCCTATTAGAGATGAAACAGGTAATTCAGGGTGGATTTTAATTAGACATTCCCTAGTTACTTTTCAACCTTTCCACTCTTCCTGACCAACTTCGCTTCATATATTGGTATGTATTATTTACTTTAAAGAGTTTTATGGTCTTATTAATGGTCTCTTATTTTTTTAGGAGTGTTAAAGGGGTGCCTAATGGTGAAAGCAAAGAATAATATCGCAATTTGATGATTATTATATCTGAGCTGCATTAGTCTCATAGCTTAATTTACGATAGAATTATCCACAATGGCTGATAAGGTCGACAACCTGTCCCCTGCTAACGTGGCTCACCTGTATGGAGACACACTTAAAAATTTACTAAATCACCAGTCCGTGTATGACAAAACTCTGTAATTGTTATATTGTAATATAATTTTAAAAAGTTTCAATAATGAGATAAAGCTGAAATATATCAATACAATACAGAACGCCGAATGTTGATAAAATGAAATAAATATGTGCGAAGGGGTGTAAGACATCAATAGAACAACAACAACAAGAATATAATATACAGAATAATAGAATATTTTGTGTGATGATGACTCTCATAATTTTTGTTTCGTTAAAATTTATTAGTACTTTGTATTTCTCTTTATTTATGTTTATGTTTGCGAACGGTGTACGTGGTTGACATGAGTGTTGCGTTTGCGCGCGCGGGGAAAATTCCCTCTCTCATCCCCCCTCTCTGCCTCATATTAGTCGGTCAAAGCTAGACAGCTCTACAGACAGTATCTCAGCCTGATGACTCGTCTTATTCTTCGTCAGTCAAAGCGACGCAGCTATGCAGAGAGTATCTCAGCTTGATGACTCTTCTTCAGTGAGTTCACCGCGAAACAGCCCTTCAAAGAGTATCTCGGCCTATGTGACACCTGGGACCGATTTAACACATCACTTGCTGGATGGACCAACTTAGATCTCAAGATGAGTTTTCGTATCTCCGGACAGAGACCAAATTCAACACGCTCCCCTCGCTATGTTATTGAATATGTTTGTATTCTTTGAATTAGACTAATAGAGTTTAAATATTTAAGATTTTCTTTTCTTTGGGTAATTACAATTTTATTTAATTCTTACTAGGTTAGTTTTATTAATTATTCATATCCGGTGACCACTTTTCTTTTATTATTATGTATTTTATGTGAAAATATATATATTACATTTTGGGTTATTGGCAGTGTTTGCATTTAATTCATGAACCACCCTTTTATACAGTCTACATTTTTTAACCTTTGCTTTAATATTAAGTTTACTTTCCTTTTTGCTCGAAGTGATACGCATTCACCTATAATTTTCTGCATCAACAAACAGTGTGTGTTAAAAGAGGACAACAAATATCAAGCTGGTCTCGGACTGCACTATTAACGTTATTGGCATTTATTCAATATTTAGTACAAATCAGAAGGAACATAAATCGATTAAATGAGCATGTCTATAGATCCAAAGAGCTTACGAGACGACCTGCCGTCTCTTTGTAGCTCCTGCGCACACCCTAAACTTCTTAATAAAAATCATTGAAAATCTATGTTTGATTGAAACTGGAAAACTGAGAGTCTCGAAGTGCGATTTTTTCTTATAGTTATAAAATAGGTCCAGAAAGAAATTCCTATGCCTTCAACAACTCCCTCCACGCGAATGGCTCTCTACTGTAACGTACCAGAAGTAAACCCTAACTATAAAATCACGCAGAATGTTTTTATTGGAGAAAATGTTAGTCAAAGACCAGAAGATACATGTGAGAAATACTAAATAATACGACATAGAAATAAAAAGTAAATCCTTTGTGTTATTTTATGAAATTACACCCATAAAACGGTAGGTCACATCAAAAATGAAACAACTTGATAACCAACAATGCAGTCATCACAGTATACTCTCACTTTATGAAAGACGGTTGTCAGGTCATCACGAGGGGGGTGCCTAGTTACCCTAGCCCTGGTGACGAAGTGAGGCTATGATCTGGACAATCGTTTCATGACGGGTCTTACTATCTGACTCCATATTTGATAGGCATGTGCCACGACAATGCATTGATCTCAGGAGAAGAGGTATAGGGTAGGTCGTTTGTGTGGTCTTGGAATGACCACGAATTCACACTCGGTATCTGAGGGTAGGCGAAATCCGTCCGGATCCCAAAGGCGAGTGAGAACCGGAGAGAGGCAGACTGGATTGTCGTGGGAGACACTACTAGGTAAATTTTGTAGGGCCACGGCAACCGTTGTCCGCGAGGGAGAGGTCTCTCCCAAGGAGTTGCTAGTTTTAGCGAGACTAAGGCAGAGAAGTGTGGGGTCTGACAAGGCCGGACTAAAACATAGCGAGGTTAGGAAGAGAGGTCCAGAGGTTTTCATAAATTAGAAGGCCAAGTCTTGAACATCAATGCAGCTGCAAGTCACCAGTTGGAGAGTCGTCGTGAGAATGATTTACAGGCCAACCCCGGATCTATTTATAGTTGGCGTCCATCAGCAGTATCCAATCATGTGCCTCGTTATTGTGGCCAATTCCAGCCCAGTATGTGGTGGCCTTTGTTCTCGTGGTGACTCAGGCCTTGTCCGGGTCGCTACTACCTGCTCTTTGGTAGAGGGTGAGGGTTCCCAGCCAATTTACTTGCAGTTGCGTCTTTTATTGTTTACAACATTTACAATGGCTTATAGTTTGGTAATGTTATTTACATTTGTTTAAATTAATTTACAATATGTATACAATAGATTATAGGGTGATTTATCTTATCTAGTTAGCGGTCGCTACAACGGTCTATAAAGTAAATGGTCATCATTTATCTGTTGAATATTACAAAATACAATCTTAAAGTGGCTGGATAGAAACATTATGTGCAGTACTTTTCAACGTCTAAGTTCAATCGTTCGATGATAGCAGTTCTTCGGCAAAGATCGTGACTGTTTCAAAAGGTTAAAAAAAAATATGGTTTATGTTGAGAAAACCATAAGGCGGTTAGGAAGCATATATTAAGCAACTGCGGATATAAGACTTGGTGTTTTCAGGACTTTCATGATCTAAAAACATAATAAACAAGGATTGGGGATTGGCAATACCGAGCTAACATCTAAAATACCTTCCAAGACTCAACTGTCCCACTAGTTATCTTAAGATAACCCTTACTTCATCCAGCATTTCTTTACATATCCGACTTGCTTAAGTCGTACATGTATCTTTACACAAGCAAGCAATAAATATTATCAACAGCGCTTTCGAGTCCAATCAGTTGCAAATAACCTACGGAGTTGACACAAAGTTAAGTCCAAAAAATACTCCTCATTGTTGACATTCTTATGATAAAAATCGTTAAATTTTCGATATTGTGTTCTTGAAAATGTTTGTGGACGAGAAATGTAAAAAACATATAAAGTTCTTATTTAATATAACTTTCTCAAACCACCCTGAGTTTATTGCATCTTCTTACTTTATTTCAAGCTACATGTAATCTGTTTGTCGATATCTCACAGAAACACTTGACAACAAAACTGTCTAGTTTCCTTGCTGGCACTCAGATTATGAAAGCTGAAGAAAGCTAGCAATTTATATAATTGGCCTTCAAAGCCCAACTTTTTAGTAAAATCATTTTTCATTATATAAGAAAAACAAGAATATTCTTTCACAGGGTACTCACAAAGACAATTTAAACAACAGCGCTATTTCCGACTAGATAAAATTGAGGCACCTGATTAATTTTATGAAATGAACTTTTTAGCTTAGAATCAATTAGGGGAGAGAATTCGTGTGGCTGGTCGTGGAGTTTTGAATTTAATAATACGTTTGCCTTTTTACACAGTTGACTTGATTGACTTCATCGTTATTACTGATTTTTTTACCATTTAAGAAGTTTTGTAAACTTCGAAATAAATGATAATCCGATGGTGCAAGGTCGGGACTGTCTGGTAGATGCAACATCACTTCCCAACAGAGCTCCAATAGTTTCGTACATGTTCCTAAAGATGTGTGAGGCCTCGCATTGTATTGGCAGAACTCATATATCGAGCTACATCGAGAGTCCAAGCCGTCTTATATGATTTTCAATTGTTGTGTGTGATACATTTAACTGTTTTGCAATCTCTCGCACTGTTATATGACGATTCCATTCAATTATGGCCTTAATTTTATCATCAAAATCAAGTTCAGAAAGTCAACCAGAATGTTGGTCATCTTTCAGTCAAAGAAAGTAAAATGTGTTGAAAATGCTTATATTTGCACTCCATGTTAAAACTGGCCGTTAACTGATAGTTGTAAACAAAATGACACGGAATTTCTTTCTATAGCAACCTAAAGGTATCCACTACTAAATCTCAAAAGAAAAAAATTCTAAAAACTCTAAAAGAATAACGAAACAAACAATGCTATCTACTAGTGCAAACCGAAATCACTTTCTTGCCAATCTAATACAATTAACAATAATGTGATAAGCATTATTTAAAATAATTAACCAGTTCTCTCAACACCTGCAGAGTACATGTGTGGTAATTATAATATAGTTTTTTTTCTTAGCTCTCAAACTTATAAAAAATAGGATGTGGGAAAAGTAAAAGGAAAATTATTTTGGGCTGATGAGTGCCTTTCACTAAGGGGAGTCCCCCATTTGAAGGTTGTATGAGAAGGATATAGGGAGTGGAGTGCCTAAAGGAGGCGGGTGGATTCAGGAAGGTAGTGAGAGTCTACCGAGGGTGGAGCCTAGGGGTACTAGGCAATGGTTTGTAGTCGGCCAGGTCAAGCCTGGCCAGCCCCGGCAGGGGCCTGCAATAAGTCGGCCTCTCGGCCGGAAGATCGACCCTGCCTAAGCAGGTAGTAGGGGTACTGTGGCTTCGGTTGAGTCGGCCGGGAGATCGGCCTCGATCTCTTAATCGGCCGGTAAAGTCCAAAACGGTGCATCCGGTGACTCGGTGTGGCTCTTGAGTCAGGAGTAGATCGGGCGTAGAGGTCCTGTCGGGGTTCACGAAGAACGTGAATGGTGCCGTAATAATATAGTTTGGTTAATCCATCTATTTTAGTATTTGTTATTCCTGAGCGTTCTACCGTCAGTAGTAATAAAGCTAATCTAGTCGGTCTGAAATCTTAAAGAAAGTCGGGAAATAAAACAAATTAAACATAGAAAAAAAACATAAAAGCTCAACAGCTATTTAGGAACTGTGTTTTTGTTTTTTTTCAAGACATATTGAAAACAGTTTAAAATACATTTCTAAATACAATGATTTATATCCAACAAACAAGGTGTGATATCTGTCTGTATAAGTATTGATTACCATAGGATATTTTTATTATTTTTATAAGTTATAGGATTACCATATGTAACTGTTTATAACTTTTACATGTTTTTAAGTGATTAACGGTTTTCAAATAGTTTAACAATAATGACCAATAATTTTTAATTTACAAATTAGAATTAATTTGATTTCATTTTAGAGCTCTTTGAATATTTCTGGACGTATCGATGAAGTATTCAATAGAATGCAGGGAAAATACATCGAGTATTCATACGAAATAATATATGTGATGGGTGAGGAATATTAAAGTGAATGGACCAGATCATTTTCAGCCTAAACTGTGTCCATTGGGGGATCAATTAACTCGATCTAAATAATTACAGGCACTCAAAAATAATTCAGACTTCCTGCCCTAAATTGGTGTGTAAGAGTGATTAAATGCAAACTACTACAGAACATAAATCATATTACAAGATGTATTGAGTAAATAACATAAAGAAATTTAAAAATATTAGAATGGAAACGTGAGGACTGATACCAACCTTAACCCCCTAGTATTATTACGATCACTAAGCGACATTATTAATAAAACAACTCAAAATAATGACATAATTTACAGCAAAACTATCAATACAATCTGTTTTGTTTATATCATAACTATGAATATGAGTTACAGGCACATATATATCGACTGTAAAACAGACTGTTAAATGAGAGCTATATTAGTGTTCTACAGAGTTTATCTGCTTGATGTTACCTGAAACATATTTTAGGGTTAAATATTATTTATTGTTTTTTTTACTTCGGCTGTAGGATTTCATTTCTGGACAAGTTAGTCAAGGTCTTCTAGGTTTTAGGTTGATACCTGAGCAAATGCTCGGGTCAGTATTGCCATCTAGCGATCCATCTACTATTGCTGAGGGGGCTTATTCAATGTTTACTTCTTTGATTTATGACGACCATTTATGGGTTAACATGAACGTTACCTCTGTGAAGAAGAGCTTAGCCAAGGAAGATCGACTACTTGTGCGGCCTAGCTCATTTTGCAAAGCCCCCAACTGTGTTTGGGGTGTGCAGTGTCCTGAAGTGTGCTTTCCATGTGATGTCCAACCCTTCCAAAATGACAAACGTTACACAGTGCTGCATCCAACACAAATTTCATTCCAGAATGAAATGATGCTTTACGACTTCTAAACGCTTTGGAATAGGGGAAAGCAAGACTTGGCTTGCATCCTACAGAAAACTCAATACAAATTGGAGTTGGTCAACTGTTCGGTCCCCGAACAGAACATGAGAAATCTTGATGTACCCACGTTTGAAGTACATCGGTACATTTCATTTATGCTTACCACTGAGGTGGGTTCTGAATACACAATGTTTGAAACTAAATTAATATGACCGTCTAGTTGAAATAGATTCTCAGAAAATTGAAATTGAGTCCAATCGTTGACAATTTAACAAAAACGTAATCAAAACCGACAATAGTAGATAAGTTGATACCTACAAATAAATTGAATTATGGATTATTAAAATTTTCAATTTTATATGTGGTTTAACAGGAAATCCTAAATTAAGGGGGGGGGGGAATAGTTGTTCGTTATTGATTATTATTTCGTTTAGTATTATTATTGTTAGTTTTTTTAACATTTTATTATATAAATTAAAATTATAATAATGATTACATTCGTTACCACATTCGTAAAGCACATATTACCATATTCGTGGGATTTTGTAACATAGCTTAAACTTTTATTTATGTCTCTGAATATTTATTAGTATACTGTTTTGAAACTAGACTATCCATACACTCATTTAATAAAATGTATCTCTCTTTTCCAGTTGTTAATGGTTAGAATATTTTATTTAGCTTTAACTGCTAATTTCCTTTAGTCATACTAAATAAGTACCTAAATAGCCCAATGTACGTTAGGAAATTTTTAATACACCAGGACTATTATATTATGGAGCTATTTAATAATAATTAATCGTTATTTGAATAATTGATTAATTGATAATTGCAGGACCCTGTTCGGATCCCAGCGGCTTCGATAAGGTAACCTGCTGGGTATTTGATTAATGCAGTATATCACACACATATTGCAATATACCTCATTATTACGACATACCAAAATTATTGTAAATAATTTAAAAAGTAAATTATGAAATAAATATAGGAAAATAATTATGTCTGGAATTGGAAGTACCACTGTTGGAGTAGAAATCTTGACTAAATTCACGATCTGAGGTCTTCTCGAGTCACTGAGACAACAAACGCGCTTTAGTTAATATATAGAATAACTTAGCATTGTGGAATACAGAGAGAGTATGACCGGAAGTAGCAACATCCCTGTTGTCGGAAGTTGGATGTATCTGTAATAAATTCACGATCTGAGGTCTTCTCGAGTCACTGAGACAAACGCGCTTTAGTTAATATATAGAATAACTTAGCATTGTGGAATACAGAGAGAGTATGACCGGAAGTAGCAACATCCCTGTTGTCGGAAGTTGGATGTATCTGTAATAAATTCACGATTTAAGATCTTCTAGGAATACTTTAAAAAAAATATATTAACTTATATCCTTCTTGAACTCATCCCTTCCAAGTTCATGGAATTCCATAGTAACCTATCCAACCACCCTAATCCCGTAGCACAGTCATTGTACTGCACCACTCATCCCTCTAATCCTCCTTGGAGACTGAAACAGCAATAGCCTCGTGACCTGCTATAAATGCGTGACAGTGGGAGTCCTGGCAACGTTCAGTTTCTACAATCATGTCCTGAGCGTCTATGGCTCTCGCGCTCTTCGTTAGCCTCCACTGGCTCGTATCTGGTGACGCGGCTGACGGACGAGCGTGTGGGCTTCCTAAGATTTCGCTTCCTCTTTCGCATGTGAGGGAGGTGACAACCATGTGGATTTGGGAGGCCTTTGGGTTGTTTGTAAATACTATATGAATGAGCGGGTGAAATGATGCCTAATAAGAAAGATTGTAATTTTAGCAAGAAGTATCAAAATAAAAAAACTTATATCCTGGAATGAATAGTATAGCTGGAAGTATCAGCATCGCCTTCCTAGGAGAGGACCTTCACTAAATTTACGATCTGAGGTTTTCTGACGGCTTACAAATAAATGACCCTTAACCTTGATGAATTTAGCACAGACTTTGTTGCTGAGACTGCATCTTCCGGTCATAAAATCCATGTGCTCCCTGATGGCGTCATAAGCCAAGGATCATTGCTTAATTTTTTGTTCCAGAAGACATCAGATAGTGAATTTGGTACAGATAAATTCTACTATAGCGATTCGCTACATCTACTCAATATCTCTAGGTAGTCATGAATTCAAAATAAAATTACTGTTATGTACTGAAGAGTAGGGAGTGAAAGTATTTTAATTATTGTAACATACCTCGTTCCCTATTTTTCTTCTGGTCGTCGGTATGATTTTTCAGCCACAGTGCTGTTTCTTGAAGCGGCCCCCACTACTATCTTAAGCGGAGATTTTCTTTATTTCGTAGTATAATTATTTTTCAATAATTTTAAAATAATCGATCACTATGAAATAAAGTACGTCCTTCACTCAAGGGTAGGCGTGAACAAACATTTCCCTCTTCAACGCCACCAGGCTCACTCTTATTGGGTGAAGGAGAGGTCACGTGTTCGGAGCTTTAAATCAATCAAAATTAAGATTAAACGTGGTAAATTTTGGAAAATCAACATTCCAGGACATCTCAATATAGATATAATTTTTTAAGGGGGTTTGGATTTTACTATATCGGGATATGAAATTATTTAATTGTACACGTCCAGTTAAAAATAATAGGAAAGTTGTGTAAGATCTTGTTGAATTGTTTTATCGACCTCTGGAGATTTAATTAGACTTATTATTTATACGCTATTCTCTCTTCTCAGCAGCGCTCGTTTTCCTCTGAGTGAAACTTCCCTAGGGCTAAAGATCATTTCATACGGCTTGCTAAAGTTTCACTCAGCCGTTTCATATATTTTTTTTTGTCGAACTGAAAGAAACTTGGCTACTATTACGTGATATCAGAAGGGTCGAAGTAACTTGTGACAGGTGGTGAGAGACGGGCCCTGTCAAATTAGGGCCTACACGATCAGCATACTGACCGCTAACTTCCTTCCCTGACACTTGCCTCTCAAACTGTTTGCATCGTTAGCGAACGCCCAAGATTTTACTCCGCAACGTTACACTTCAACTAACCTATTCCTTTACATCAATTATTAGGTGGGGTTGTAAGGTTGGAAACTGATTGTACCATTTGATTCAGCAAGGTTCGCATTATAATACTAATACATAATATGTTTTAGGAAAATATACAAAGAAACATCTTTGGAAATATATCATTGTTGTGGACAAGACTATTGTAAACACGAGATAACTAAATAATAAATACTTGAATTCTACATCAGATATTCGACTACGAATCCTTCATCCGTGATGCATTTAACATTTAAGTCTGGACATACATGTCCATGTACATGTACATTGTTATCTAGCTTTAAACCCAAATTTGTTCACTATTTGTTCGTTTAGCTAGCCCGTTAATGTGTGTTAGTTTTGTTACTGTGTTGTATTTTTCTTGATTTTCTCTAAGTTTTCTAGGACCTTTTTTTCTCCTTTTAATGTCACATGCTATTTTTATCGACCGTTGACCCGTGAGTTAGTAGACCAGTAACGAATTTTCTTAAGCTTCTAATTTTATTAATTCCAGCTAAATTTATTTACATTGGCTTTAAACTAAGATGTATTTTTTTAATGTAAACTAAATACATGAAGTGTGAAGAAATAGTATCCAGATATGACCTCTGTACTATGCAACAATTTACAAAAAAATACTTATTTCAACGATGGCAAAAAAAAACTACTCGGTTTTATTGACCGAAACACTTCATTTTATTTATTAAAATATGTTGGTCACTGAAAATTGCCTTTTGAGTGCAATATTTGATTAGCCGAAATATTGATGAATAAAAAAAACATTTGAAATCAAACAAAATTATTTTTATTGTTTGCTCTCGAAGCATTACACTTTTTTTATTTCTTCTCACATTCTATAATAATAATTTACAATGAAAAATATAATTTATAAATTGTGGGTTTATAAATTGAGAAAGCTGGTGAGTTCTAAATGCACTATTTGGGTATAAAAATGGATAGGCATCTCCCTTTCTCTACTCATTTTAGTAATCAAATAGAAAAAGTACGACAAAGGTCTTACCGGCTATCGCACTTGCTAACTTCACCTAACCTGTCGCTTCGTCTCAAATTGACGATATATAAATGTGTCCTCCGGCCAGCTCTGCTACGTACGGTGCCCCGCTATTTACCCATTTGACTGACAATACAGCCAAATGTCTCCAACACTTCCAGAATGGAATCATGCGAAAATTGGTCCGACATACCTCTTTCGAGAGGTTGAAGAACGCTGACCCGTTGCTTGGTGTGCCGTCGGTGGGTGAGTTCATCTGCCGGGGACACATTAAGTTTTTTTACTCGTTGCAGCACTTGACAAACCCAGTGTTTAACACTATGACCCCACCACCCCTCCCACATCGATGGCAACAGACTGTTGGGGAAAAATTAGGATAAGTATTAGTATGTAGGTTAGTTTTAAGGTTGATCAAAAAGGTGAGCCCCATCACCTTTATTAGCCAGTTTAGTCCAGTAACGTATAATGTATATCATTATACTTGTTTATTCATTATATAATTTCTATAAAATAACAAAACCTGTATATAATGTAGTGATGCTACAGGAAATACAAACAAATTATTAAATTAGTAAATAGATTCACCTGAGGATCTATAATTCTATATAATTATCTGGAAATTTAAAGGGGCAATGGAGGAAAAAAAATGTGGGTATAATGCTACAGGAAATACAAGATGATGATTTGTGAATGGAGTCACCTGAGAATCTATAATTATATATAATCAAGTTCTCGAAATAGACTACTTTATTTCTATCTGTAATCTAACATATATAGATGGGATCATGGGATGTTTTCATTGTTACATGTTAACTCCCCCCAGCCGGTTCCTGACCATCCGTCAGGAACTCTAACAGTGGGCTATGTACAATTGATCGTGCCCCAATACTCTTAGCGGACAATTCAATATTTCCTTACATTATACAATAAAAAAACACAAAAACATCTTGGTCGCAATATATACGCTGAGAACGATTTATGACCTTTTGCAGCATTGTGGACGATATAATGATAAAAATGTTTTTTGTAACCAAAACTCATAAAGCGATCAAAGGGCAGCCCCCCCCCTCCCAATTGGAACCACTGTGTTTCCACCTCTGTGCCTGTCTGTCACATCATTTCGGGTCCACTTTTTGTCCCCCGTTGATGTTAAAAACCACTTATGAAAAAAATAATAATATTGCCGAAAATATACTACCGTTTCTTCTTTTTTTCAGGGAGAGAAGACCACATCTAAGTATTGTCAAACGGTCAATATCTTCTTTTGTATCGCTTGTTGTTCTGTTTCTCTTCGGTTCCTCATAATCCTTTGATCCTTCGGCTATTCATTCCATAGCTTTTTTGTACTCTGGCACTCGTCAATTTTCCTTACTTCTCTTTCCTTTGATTTCGTAGATCGTTTTTATCGAGCAGCGGAGGCCGGGAGGGTTTTGGAATTCCAGTACCAATGTGTAAATATTAGGCAGACTCAGGTTTCTTTGCCCGTGCTTCCGTGTCTTAATAACTTGAAGCCTCTGGATCATGCAAGTGAGGCCACCCTGTGGCGCCCCGGTATTGGTAGAACACTTGAATCTGCATATCAAATTTAATAATTACTACGTTCGTCTGGTTGTACAAAAACCCCAATATCAACAAAACAAATATGGATAAAAATACAAATATAAACGATACTGCAATTTCGTCCTTCTCCTTTCACTCCTTCCTGTGAGCTATCGTCAGGCAATGAACTGCCACTAACGGATATTCCCTCATCCAAACTTGGCTTATCTTTACAAACTTTCAACTCCTCATTCACCTGATCACCATCTTTATAACTTGTTTCTCACGATTTCTCCTCCATTTCCCTCTTCCATTGTTCAGTCATCATCTTAGCATACATTTCATTCATCGCTATTTCTTCATAACCTGTAACCTCCTCTTCTCTGGCGCTAGTGTCCACCATCTCCTGGGCCCATTCTAGAAACGTGTGTTCCCCAGTAAGCCCCTCTTTTCTTCCTGTTTCCTTCGCCAACCGCACTTTCAAAATTGTTGACAAGAGCGCCATTCTGGCTTCCACCTCGGCCGCGCTCACGGTCTCCCTCATCTTCTCGGTGAGTGTTCCCGCATACTAGATGTTCATCTGTTGGGGCTTCATCTCCCGAAACATCTTGAAGATATCCTCTTCCGGTGTCCATCTTTACCCTCCGAACGCTTTTTTTAACCGTACTTTTACGGTACTCCAGGGTGTCTCTTCGTCGGCCTTCAGAATGCTTCGCTTCACCCTACACACGAGCTTCACCCTCTCAGCGACTCGGCGTCTCCTTCGGTTATAAGGTCTTCTGCTCGTTATCCTTCTATTCACGTCATCAGCATGTCGCCCCCCTTCAGGAAGTGGTTCAGTACCCCGGTATCTCCTGATAATCTCTCCAGATCCGAAATCAATTTTCTCACGTCTTTGGGCGTATTTGCTTGAATTTTCATCCACGCCATAATATACCGTGAGCGGCTGCCATAGTTGTCTGGGGGAGCTGTGGTATATCCGCTGCTCCGCTGAGCACCGCTGGTCTCAGCTCTCCCTCTAGCATATTCCCGTAATAGAAGAGAAATCAAGGAGAGAAAAATTGTACACGAGAGACAAAATAGGAAAA
Source organism: Acanthosoma haemorrhoidale (assembly GCA_930367205.1). Lineage (NCBI taxonomy): Eukaryota > Metazoa > Arthropoda > Insecta > Hemiptera > Acanthosomatidae > Acanthosoma > Acanthosoma haemorrhoidale. Next base: position 78,024,756 of record OV884015.1, on the reverse strand, counting down.
AAAAAAAAAAACGCTCGCCGTACTAGTTCCTGGGTTTCGGCACAAGTTATTCACCCCCGGGTAAGATCTGATAAAAAATAGAAGGAAAAGAGGAACAAAAGACTAACTCAAGTTCTCGAAATAGACTGCATCTCTATATTATTTCTGACTGTATCCCTATCTATTATTAGACTGTATTTCTATCTGTAATCCGACATGTAAACATCCCATGCTCGTATTAATTTTCAATACAGAGTTGTCTCTGACATTAACTTTATATATATAAAGTTATATATATTATTCTAATATTTGCTTGATGCATTAATAATATTTAATTTTAATTATATATTCTTTATATAATTTTTAAAAACTTTTATATTTAATAACTTTTACGTTAATTCAGGGTTCTGTTAATAATTATATAGGAAACTTCTGGCAAAAGGTTTATTGGATTTATTTACACACATTAAGATATAAAAATTGATATAAAAATAATAAATTACATACGTACTAAAAATTACTGTTAAGATTAAAATTACGTAGTATACTGGCCAGTGTATCTTTGTGTTGATATCTTCGATGGTCGTCTTCTGGTTGCGTGGTCCGGATTAGAGTCTCATAAGATGCAGCGCGTGGTCTGATACGTCTCCTGGCGGCTTGGTTGTGTCGAGCGTAGTCTTCTTCCGGTAGCGTCTGCTCCTCGTGTAGGTCAAAACTGAATGAGGCCGAGTCTGGTTCGAATTCAGTCTTTTATAGTCCCATCTCCGCCATATTGATATCTTGTCTTCTAATGTCCGTTGTTTTGAATGTTTATACTTTGCCTTATTTACAAGTTTATATAATAAATGCTTATATTAAATATGATATTATTTTTATTTCAATTATTAATAATTAATATGACGACAATAAAAACGTTCATACTTTCAAAAATGAATCACGGATCGTTATTACGTTATTCAATGCTCGCTAATTTCGAGTTTATTTAAACAAACACTATTAAAAATCATCATTTTAAAATATCACAACATTCGGGTCCGCTCCGATTTAAAAAATTTTTGAGCTTGTCTAAAAAATTTTACTTTACTATTGATTTTACATTTACTTGTTCATCATATTAATCATTTGTATTTTCTTATAACTAAATTACAATACCAAAATGTATGTCACCAAAATTTTACATGTTCATAAATATAATTTTACAACACAATATTTTAACATCCAATATATTACAATAAAATTTCAAATTTTTACATGTTCTTGACTTATGTCATTCTCATAATAAGGCTTTAATAGCGTGGCATGGAACATTCCACGAATGTTGTCTCTATCACCTGCTATTATGAAAGTGGATTTACCAACTTGGTTAACAATTTTGTATGGTCCTTCAAAAATAGGTAAAAGTTTTGCGTTTTTCATACCTGCCTTAGGAATGCGTAAAGCTTTAACAAGGACTTTATCTTGTAATTTAAATTCGGTAAAAATTTTTATTTTTATTATGTTTGTTTTTATTTTTATCTCCTATTTTATTTAATTTGTCGTATATGAATTTATTTATTTCTTCCGGGTCATTGAATTGTGATTTGTTTGGATTGTCTCCAATGTATACTGACCAAAAACGTAATGGTTCTATTTTGAAAAAAGCTTGAATCGGTGTAATATTGGTGGTTGTATGGTATAGACTATTTATCGTAGATTCTATCTTTTTAATTTGGCTTAGCCATTCTTTATGGTTTTCATTTATGAGAAGTCTCAGATATTTCAAAATATCTTGATTAACCCGTTCTGAAATATTTCCTTGTGGATGTCTTATTGAGGTAAGGATTCTAACTACTTTATTTTTTATTAAAAATTTTTCCCATTTGTCTGATGTAAAACAAGTGGCGTTATCACTCAAACATTTTTGTGGTATGCCCATTTCCTGAAAAAACTTATTTAATGATGATATGGCACCCGTTATATTTGCTCTTTTTGTTGGGTAGATTTTGATATATTTAGTAAAATTGTCTATTGCAACTAGTAAATATTTATAATTTTTATTACTAACAAATGGACCCAAGTAATCTATAGATATAATTTCTAGCTTCATTTTAGGAATTATTGGCTGATACGGTACTATTGATTTAACGGATGATTTGTTTATCTGACAATTATGGCAGGTTTTTAATGTTTTACTAATTAACTTTCTTAAATTGACACAATAAAATCTTTCTTTAATAATGTTTAAACATTTGCTCATGCCTGCATGACAAAATTTTAAATGGACTATGTTTATCAGACTTGTCATATCACTGTTTGTTAGTTCAATATAGAATTTATTTTTTAATTTTTTATGTATCATACCATTGATTATTTTATAATTTTCTTTATTTTTCTCAAATTTTCTTTTTAATTTTACATCATTTTGTTGATTATTTGCTATGTTTTCAAAGAATTTTTCTTCTTGTAATCCATTTAATTTAAAATCATTTCCTAATCGATCCGGGATTTCTATTGGATTTCTACTTATGAAATCAGCAATTTTGTTTCGCTTTCCTTGAATGTGAATATAATCAATATTTAAAAGCCCTAAATAATTAATCCATCTGATCAAACGACTGGGTGGATTTTTACAGCTATGTAGAAATGTAATTGCACTGTTGTCCGTTTTCACTATAATCTTGTATCCTGCTATTAAATTATAAAATTTTTGTATCGCGTGTATAATACCTAAAAGTTCCTTTTCAGTTGAATAATAATTTAGTTCAGAATTTTTAAAAGTTCTACTACAAAAGGATATAATTTTCTTTTTATTATTTTTATCTAATTGATATAGAATAGCGCCTGAAGCAAAATCTGAACTATCTGACTCTATGTAAAAAATTTTTTTAAAATCTGGGTAATTTAACAGGATATCATCACTCAGTTTTTGTTTAATTTCGTTGAATGCAACTTGTTGTTCATTTGTCCATGTGAATTTTGAATTATTTGAAGTTAATTTATATAGTGGTCTACTAATATCGGCATAGTTGCTACAGAATTTATTATAAAAATTTATATACCCTAGAAAGCTTTGCAATTCTTTCATATTGTTTGGTTCTTTAAATTGTTTTATGACATTTACTTTTTCAGGATCTTTTTTAATACCGTCCGATGTTAGCAGGTAACCTAGAAATGGAATACTATTTTTGAAAAATTTAGATTTTTTTAAATTTATTGTTACACCGTTGTTTTGGAAAATTTTGAATAGATCAGTTAAAACACTTAAAAACTTTTCATATGTGTCTGCATGTATGAGGACGTCGTCTACATATACTTTAACGTTATTCATTAAGGTTGTAGGTATTATTTTCTTTAATGCTTTTATTAATGCAGCTAAACTGACTGATAAACCGAAAGGGATTCTTTTAAAATGGAAAGTTTCGTTCAAAAATTGAAAACCTGTAAATTCTCTACTATTTTCTTCTAATTTAACTTGCCAAAAACTACTTTTTAAATCTACCGTTGCTATGAATTTTGAATTTGAGCATTGATATAGTATTGAGTCTATATTTGGTGGTGCATCATATAAGGGCTTAAGTCTTTTATTTAAAAATCGTCCATCCAAACATATTCTAACTGTACCATCTTTTTTCTCTACTAATATAATGGGGTTAACATAACACGAATTCGATGTTTCAATTATTCCGTCATTTATCATCTTATTTATTTCTTCTCTTGCTTTTATTATCAATTTAGGGTTTAGTTTATATTGAAACTGTTTGTATGGGGTATTATCATTTACTTCTAATTTGTGTTCATAGCATTCTATGCACCCAGGACGTTCTTCAAATATTTCATCATATTTCTCAAGTACATTTCTAAACTCGATTAGCTGTTTATTATTTAAAATGCTTTTTGTTTCTGAACAGATAAAATCGATATCATTTTTGATATTATTTCTTGTATTATTATTTTCTAAACTTGTAATTTTTAAATTAATACTATTATGTGTTTCTTCTGAAATTTTAAATTTTTCTCCGATATTAAATTTTTTAAAACTGACACTTGCATTATTATTTTCATTTTTCAATGATATCATCTTAGTATCAAAATTTATTATCGTTTTATACTTATTTAAAAAATCTATTCCTATTATAACATCGTGTGTTATTCCGGGTACTATTAAAAAATTAATATCAAATTCACATTTGTCAATTTTTATTTTCATGAACAGTTGTTTATTTGCGCAGGCTGTCTTTTTTCCTGATACCGATATAATGTTGGTTTTCGTTAACGGTAATAATTTCAAATTTCTAAATTTCGATTTATTTTTTTCAAAAAATGTTTTATTTAATACTGATATTTCGGCTCCTGTATCGATTAGTACTTGATTATTAATCTGGCCAAAATTAATATTTATTATTGGGCATCTATTATTTTTTTTAATTTCCACAATTTGCTCATCAATTAACAAAGTATCCTCAAAAAGATTATTTAATATATAATTCTCATTACCAAACTCATATAGTCATTCTAATTCATTTTGTCTGTGGTCCTGATGTACCATCGTATGTGTTGTAAATTTGTTTTCTCGCATTACTGTCTCGTGTTCATTCCTAATTTCTTCACTATTGTCTAGATCCAGTTGGTTATCATCACTCTGCGATTCAATTTGATTACACTGTATTTGTCGTTCATTTAGTCTGTCATTTTGCTCAAACTCCTCTCTATTCTGACTATAATTTTTCTGATAATATGGTCTTCTGTCTGTTCTGGTCGTTTCTTTATTTGTAAAACCGCCTTTAAATCCCGATTGTTGACCATTTGCAAATTGGCTTTGACTATTACCATTTTTAAAATTACTATTTTGATAACCCCTAAATCTGTTTCTATTTTCCCCAGTAAATTTCTGATATGGTCTGTTGAACCGTCCAGTTTGTATGTCATTTGTTTGTCTATTTTGGTAATAATCATCTTTTTTGTCTCGCTCAAAGTTATTATCTTGCCCTTTATCGTGATGGTATGGTTTATTATAAGTCTGTTGGTTCACTTGTGGATAATTTACACAATTATGATTTAACCCGTTATTTTGAAGATTGCCATTTTTTAATTCTTTAATGATCTGATTTTTATTAAACATCCCTAAAATGTTGAATAATTCTACCACTTTTTCAACTTTTCTGTTTATGCAAAGGTTAAAAACCGATTGCCCAAAATGTCTTATGAACATTTGGCACGTGGATTCTTCATTTAAGATGTCCATAGTTATCATCCGAGTAGTGAATTCCGACAAATATTCTTGCGGGTTTAGATACATGAAATTTAGGTAATTTCCATTTAATACTGAAATTAGATATTCTTTGTAATCCTTACCACAAAAAACAGCCCTGAAATCAATTTCAAAATCTTCCCATCTATTAAACTTCATTTTGTTCATATTGAACCAGCAAAAAGATATCTCACTTAAATGAGCTGCAATTTGAAATTCTAACTTATTCCACTCCGAATTTTTATTTATTGAATTTTTTAATTTATTCAAGAATTCTATCAGGTCCGAATTTTTAAAGTTTTGAAATTCTAATTTGTTATTACTACTTATTACTCTTATTATTTCCTTATCAATTATTAATTGAGGTTCACACGAGTTACCTGACATTTTATTTTTATTTTCTTCCAATTTATTTTTCAAGTCTTCCACTTCCTTCTCTATTTTATTACTTTTGTCTCCTGTGAGATAGTGTGGCCCAAAAAATTGATTTTTTTCTTCCCCAACAGAGACTTCTCCATGGACAATTTTAATCCGAATTCGCGGACTCTTTGAAATACACTTCTTAGGTGCTCAACGTGCTCTGCCTCCGTTCTGCTGAAAACTAACAGATCGTCCATGTAGACCTGGCATACCGCTTCGTCTATTCCCCTCAAAAATTCATCCATTAGGCGTTGAAAGGTAATCGGGGCGTTTTTCAGTCCAAATGGCATCCTGGTAAATTGATAATGCCCCCTCTCAAATGTAAAGGCCGTTTTGTCTTGGTCGTTCGCACTCATCTTGATCTGGTGATAGCCTTCCTTTAGATCTAGGGTACTAAATATTGTCGCCCCGTTCAATCTGTCTAATATGTCCTCAAATCGGGGAATAGGATACTTCTCATCCGTCGTGTTCTCGTTTAACTTCCGATAATCGATAACTACCCTGTATTTCTCCGTCTCGTCCCCAGGTCTATTTTTCTTCCTCACTGCCCATAGAGGACTGTTATATGGCGAAGTGCTATCAATTATAATCCCTTGCCGTTTGAGACCCTCTAGCTCCTCTCTAATATGCCTACGTAGTGCCTGCGGATATCGTCTCTCTTTCACGTATGTGACGCGTTCTTTCTTTAACTGGATCTCGTGGACCGTCTTCCCAGTCGCTCCTAGCGTGTCTCCCTCTACGTAAAAAATATCCTCAAACTCCCTCTGTAGGCCTTCCCTCCAGCCCTCTATTTTATTAACCGCCCCTATCCGCGCTCTTCCGTCCCATATAGTCCCTTGACATTTATATTCCACTTTGCCCAACTTAATGTTCCATTTTTCCCCGATATTCTCCACACGCGCACCTACCTTCCCCAACATGTCGCACCCAACTATCACCTGGTACTCCCGCGGCATGTTTCCTACGATATGTATCTTTAGATCTCCCCCTTTCTTCGCCCACCTATTTAGCCCTATGACTAACTCTCCCACTACCTCGCAAGGGCCTCCCAGGGTGATTAAACTACAATTACATACCTGAATCTGGAGTGCCCTCTCTCCACCATACAGCCTCTCCAGCGCTCCGCGGGACATGATGGTGTTGGTGCTTCCCGTGTCCACCAGACACATCTCTCCTCCTTTGACCCTAATTATTGGCAACGCACACATCCTCTCCCGAATTGCATTACATCTCAGGATGCGGTCGCCTCTCTGCCGACACGCTCCTCAGGCTTCATCACGTTGCTCCCATCTACGTGACTCGACCTTCTGCCCTGTCTGTCTCCTGTTTCTGCTGCGCCTCGCTTCTTCTCCTTCAGTTCCCGAAGTCCCTGATGACTGATCTTCTGATGATCCACTCTCCCCATGTGTCATGCTCCGTCTCTCTCTTACTTCTTGAGTGTTTACCTCCATTGGTTCTGGTCGTTGGTATTCTCTCCTCCGGAAGATATACGGGCAATGCCTCGCGATGTGTCCTTCCTCGCCACACTCAAAACATTTTGTTCGAGGACACTGTGCCACTAAATGTCCTGCCTTCCTACATCCGTGGCATTTTCTTTCTTCCCTGGGCGGGGCATACCTCGGTCTCGTTCCTCTAAATCTTCTTTCTCCTGTCGTTCCCTTGTCTCTGCCAATAACGGACGTTTCTGGTCTCCTCCAGGTTGGTTTCAGGGTCCGGGTTCTTTTGTATGCAACTCGGCTCCACTCATTGTCGACGTCTTGCACCCTCACTTCTTCCTCCTTGGCGCTAGTGTCGATCATTGATTGTGCACACTCCGAGAACGAGCGCTCATCAGAGAATCCTTCCTTTCTTCCTGTCTCCTTGGCCAGTTGCACTTTTAGAATTGTGGATAAGAATCCCATTCTACCCTCCACCTCTTCTACGCTAATCGACTCTCTCATCTTCTCCGTTATCTTATTGAAACGGACTACTAACCCCGCAGCATATTGCCCGTTACTTTGTCTTGGGGACTTTGTCTCCCTAAACATTTGGAATATGTCCTCCTCGGGAGTCCATCGTCCTCCTCCGTACGCCTTCTTCAATCTCATCTTAATTAATTCCCACGGGGTTTCTTCATCTGCCTGAATTTGATTCAGTATACTTCTCTTGACCCGACATATCAGGGCCGCCTTCAACGATTCCGCGTCTCTGGGATCTATTAAATTTTCTTCTGCTTTAGCTCCAATTAAAGCTGTGAGACGGTCTCCTCCTTTTAGTAAATGGTTCAGCTCACCCAGTTCCCCAGTGAATCTCTCCAGCTCCGCAACAGCCTTCCTCAGATCCTGGGTATTCATCGCTTTTACCCTCATCAGCGCGAGCGCCGTGGCATGAACTTCTGGCATAGTTCCCACTCTTCTAATATCTGCTCCCTCTACGAGATTCAAGACGGGCTGTCTCAAAATTCCTCCTTCAGTCATCTTCTCTCTTTCGCGTATAGAAGAAAAAAAAACAAAAAAAAATTACGCTCGCACTCGATAACTCTCTTTCTCCACGGTTCCCGGGTTTCGGCACCAGTTAATGTTTATTGAATTACAAGCTAAGAAAGGTTGGTAATAAGAACACGTAGAACGTTATAACAAGACTGCTTTATTTAGACCAAGATACCTCTATCTATAGGTATTACCTGTAAACATATACAGATAACATATGTTTGGGGATTAAGGCTGGGCACTAGCGGCGCCTGGACTTAACTTATATATATATATGTGATGAAAGTGATCTCTCTTTCATTTGAATTTGCCGTGCTGCTTCCACTGGCCCCCACCAGATGGAGCATCAGTTATCAGATAGAGAAGGTTATGTGAGATAACAGAACATGTAAATAGTGTGTAAAATAAAATAGTGTAAATAGAGAATTGATAGTTAGAACAAAAAAGTCTCATGAATACAACAAGAAAATATTTGATAAATCAAGAAAACATTGGGAATTTAACACAGGAGATACAGTATATATAGAAAATGGCAACAAATTGAACAGGAATAAACTAGATGAATTAAAAATTGGTCCCTTTGAAATAACAGAAAAGATATCAAATTCAATATATAAAATAAATACCGGAAGAGGAAAGCAAGAAACTGGATTCTTTCACATAACAAAATTACTTCCGATATTGCCAGACTGAAAATTTTCAAAGAATTTTCACCTCAGAGAGGGGAGATGTAATGAAAGTGATCTCTCTTTCATTTGAATTTGCCGTGCTGCTTCCACTGGCCCCCACCAGATGGAGCATCAGTTATCAGATAGAGAAGGTTATGTGAGATAACAGAACATGTAAATAGTGTGTAAAATAAAATAGTGTAAATAGAGAATTGATAGTTAGAAACTGTAATTGTCGTTTCTTTGTTTACAGGTAAGATTGTGTAAATCAGTATTAATAATTGTTATAATATAATATATAGTGAATAAAATTGCTAACTTTGTTTACAGAGAAACTGATTTCAGTTTATTCACCCCACCTACAATAATTGTCTTACATATATATATATTATATGAACCCCTATTGTCTACACTTATTTTTTTAATTAATTTTATGATTGTAATTAACTTGTGTTAATTATTACACTAATAATCTTGATCATTTGTCTAGGGATATGTCCCTTGAACGAAGAGTTGATTTAAATTTACTTTTAGTTAGGGTTAATTATTAGACAAGATGATGCAATAATAAATTCAATAATAAATAGGAAATTGAGGAAAGCTTCATTAAGAACAGCATCAATTATTACTATTTATTGTATACTTATAAATTTACTTGAATGAATGATTTAAAATGAAGCGTAACATATAAGACTAAATTAATATTATTAATGAAAACTATATTACAAAACGTTTATCAATCTAGCTAGTTAAAATCACAAATTGGAAATCCCCATATAATTGTCTTTGAATCCAATCGATTACCTTTTTATTGTTCCTCGACTATTTTATATTTACAATTCGATTTTCAAAGATACTATACCATAATAATACACATATATATAGGCTGTGGCCTAAGCAATACGATTGAATTATTTTTACGACCGTTATTGTAGAGCATTCAAACAAGCATACGAAAGACTATCTACTGAATGAATGTAGCACATCCAGCCCCGGCAATCACTATTAATTAAATCACTAAAATTATCATCTACTATGCTCACAAATGAGCAAAGTAGTAGGTACCGGAAAATATACGTGCCTCAATCGCTCTCGGGATACAAAAATTTCCCCAGACACTCCCGATACTTATCGAGCGATCATCAAGTATTTGGAAGAAACCAATGCAGACTTCCACACATATCAGTTGAAACAAGAACGATCGCTTCGAGTAGTGATAAGAAATCTGCACCCGACCACACCAGCTGATGAAATTGAAGACGAACTATCAGCTCTGGGATTTAAAGTTCGACAAATAACCAACGTTTTACGTGAGGACAGAAAACAAAACGAATCAACCAAAACGGCATTACCATTATTTTTTGTAGATCTCGAGCGGACATCAGGCGTGGAGAAAATTTATGACTTAACAACCTTATATTACACAAGAGTACAGGTCGAAAAACCTTACCCCAAAAGAGACATCGTCCAATGCCATAATTGCCAGGCATATGGGCACACGAAATCGTACTGCCACCACCCTCCTAGGTGTGTAAAGTGTAGTGGGCAGCACAAAAGCGAATTGTGCAAAAAGCCCCTAAAATCGCCTGCTGTATGCGTGCTCTGCCAGCAAGACCATCCGGCCAACTACAAGGGCTGTGAGGCCTATAGAATCCTCAAGTCCAGGAGCGAGCAACGTCGTCGGCCAGAAGAAGAGAGGCCAGTGACAGGCAGCTCAAGAAGCGTCCCCACCAGAAATTTGAGGCCTTCTGTCTCTTTTGCTGATGCCGTTCGGAACAGAGAGCAGTCACAGGCACTGCCCACTTCTCCTCCGCAAGTATCTCTTCCCCAGCATTCCGCTCATCCCGCCAACCAGCAAACCCAATCCCATCCTCAACCACACATCTCGCATATTCCTTCACCTCCAAGCTCTTCAGATCTCACTAGCCTATTAACATCATTCCTTACAGAATTCAGAACCCTAATTACCCCTCTCATTTCCCTTCTTACAAATCTTGTCTCCTACCTTATCCCCGTTAAACAAAATCCATAAGTGGATCCTTCTGACTCCTTATCCATTCTCCTTTGGAATGCGAGTGGTGTTCGCACCCACACTAACGAACTGACAGCACTACTCCACGACAAGAACATCGACGTAGCTCTCATTACTGAAACAAGACTTACGAGTAAACGACCATTTACGGTTCGACAGTACCATACTTACCGAACTGATCACCCAGATGGAACAGCTCATGCAGGTACCGCTGTCATTGTCCATAACTCCATATCCCACCACATAGTTCCTTTGGTAGCACATGATTTCCTTCAGTCCACTGCAGTGTCAATCAGCACCTTCCCTTTCCCCCTTACTCTAGCATCAGTGTACTGCCCTCCCAATAAATCCATTTCCGATTCCCAATTCATCTCCTTTCTAGACTCCATAGGACATTGTTTCCTTGTGGGTGGGGACTTTAATGCGAAGCACCAACACTGGGGGTCAAGATCCACGAATACACGCGGACGTGCTTTGCTGTCTGCACTCACACGGAAACATTGCTCCACGATCTCTCCTGACACAGCCACCTACTGGCCATCAGATCCCAACCGAAATCCAGATCTCCTAGACTTCTTCTTCTACAATAGTTTAGGAACACTAAACTATTCACTCAAGCGCCTCGATGACCTTTCCTCCGATCATAGCCCTTTACTATTAACCATTTCCCTAAGACCAATTCACAAACTACCTCCTCCTTCATTTATTAGGGGCCCAGTCGATTGGGACCACTTCCGCCAGCTTCTTACAGGCTCCATTGACCTCAAAGTGTCCCTGAAAACATCCCAAGACCTAGACGATGCAGTGCATTCTTTCACTACCCTGGTCCAGAGGTCGGCTTGGGAGGCATCGTCACCCCATCGTCACCCAAAAATCCATAATCATAATAGTTTACCTCAGCATCTCAAAGACCTAATCCAATCCAAACGCCGCTCCAGAACAGTGTGGCAAAGATCCCGGCATCCTGCTGATCGCCGCTCGTACAATCAGTACTGCCGATTGGTAAAGCGGCGATTGGCATCCTTCCGTTCCGATTCTTTCAATTCCTACCTCTCCTCTCTGTCTACCAGGGATAACTCCTTGTGGAATGTAACCAAAAAAATCCTAAAGTATCAACCTGTTTCACATCCACTCCGTCGTGATGATGGGTCCTGGGCGGCTTCGGATGGGGATAGGTCGGAGGAATTCGCTCTGCATCTTACCCATACTTTCACACCTCACCTTTCTCATCAAAGCCATACTCACAGCACAACTGTGGAAGATTTCCTCACTTCACCTATTCATCTCTCTCTTCCACCAAAAGCCGTTAATCCCTCTGAGGTCAAATATCTTCTGAAAACCTTACCTCACCGAAAATCCCCTGGATATGATCTCCTTACTCCTCAAATTCTCAAACAACTTCCTCCTAAAGCCATAATCTTTTTAACCTAAATATATAATTGCATTATCCGAACGACGCACTTTCCTCTCCTCTGGAAACATTCCATTATTGTCCTATTCGCCAAACCTGGTAAACCACCCAATGACGCCTCATCTTACCGTCCAATTAGCCTACTCCCTATCCTCTCAAAAATTTTTGAGAAACTCCTACTAAAACGTCTATTTCCAATTGTTGAATCCAAAAACCTTTTTCCCACACACCAGTTTGGTTTCCGCCAACGACATTCCACTGCTCAACAAGGCCTTCGCGTTGTTGATCACATCTCCTCAGCCCTTGAAACCAAACAGTATTGCACTGCTGCCTTTCTCGATATAGCTCAAGCTTTTGACAGGGTTTGGCTTGCAGGTTTGCTCTACAAGCTCAAAAGATATTTACCACAGACCCTTTTCCTAATCCTACAGTCCTACCTTTCAAACCGCTTCTTCCAAGTCCGCTGTGGTTTAGAATACTCTAACTACTATCCCATAAGTGCAGGAGTTCCACAGGGCAGTGTCCTGGGCCCCATCCTCTATAACCTATACACCGCTGATGTCCCCTCTACTCCCAATACCTTCTTGGCCACATTTGCAGATGACACTGCAATCTTGTCATCCCACCCAGACCCCGACATAGCATCCCATAACCTTCAAAAACACCTTGACGAGATCGAGTATTGGTGCAATCAATGGCGGATCAAAGTTAATGAAGCAAAATGCTCCCACATTACCTTCACCCTTTGTCGCAAGTCTTGTCCACTAGTTTATTTTAATTCTATTCCTCTCCCTGTATCCGAGACAGTACGGTACTTAGGCTTCCATCTTGACAAACGACTGACCTGGAACCCACATACGAGACTAAAAAGACAAGAACTAAACAGACGCTTTGGACAACTGTACAGACTACTTCAAAGGACATCCCATCTCTCAATAGAAAATAAACTACTAATTTACAAAGTTATACTTAAACCAATCTGGACATACGGAATAGAGCTATGGGGGACAGCAAAAAAGTCGAACATCAAGCGTATCCAATCCTTTCAATCAAAAGTCCTGAGAACAATAGTAAATGCCCCTTATTATGTCAGCAACAAAACCCTTCATAACGACCTTAATATACCCTACATTCTAGAACTCATCCCTTCCAAGTTTACGAAATTCCACAGTTGCCTTTCCAACCACCCTAATCGTGTAGCACAGTCATTGCACTGCGCCACTCATCCCTATAATCCTCCTCGGAGACTGAAACGGCAGTGGCCTCGTGACCTGCTATAAACGCGTGACAGTGGGAGTCCTGGCAATGGCCAGTTTCTCCAATCATGTCCTGAGCGTCTGTGGCTCTCGCGCTCTTGGTCAGCCTCCACTGGCTAGTATCCGGTGACGCGGCTGACGGAGGAGTGTGGGGGACTTCCCAAGACTCCGCTTTCTCTTCGCGGTGGATTTGGGGGGTCTCTGGGCTGTCTGTAAATATTGTATGAATGAGCGAGTGAATGATGAACTGTAAATATTGTATGAATGAGATCATTTATCTTAATTACTTATTGCCTTATAAAAGGCAGATTGTAATTATAGCACAATAAAGGAATTACAATATAAAAAAAATTATCATCATAGTAGTATAAACTAAATTCATCATTCATATATCAGTGCATGGCATATATGTTATATAAGTATAGATCACGGCTTCTTACATTTCACTACGCCGTTCGTATTTCTCTTTATCCCTCCTGTGAGAGTTCTGTTTTTCTCCTTGTTGTGAAGGTACAGTCAGTTTAGCCACTCCCCCTCACCCTGCGGAGAGGAAATTAGAATCTGGATATTCGGAGGGGACGGAGGTTAAGCTCTGCAGATCCACCCACGGTATTAAACCATACCATCGGATTTCAGCAGCCCTTAAAAAATAGGGTGTGGGAAATTTATTTTTCCCTTATTATTTTTTGCCATTTATGTTAACACAAAGTTCGTTCAGCAAAAATATAGGTTCTAGTCTCTGAATAGATCTTTGGCCAAAGAATAAATGCAGGAGTTCTATTTACTTTATTTCTAAATTATTGTAATAAATGTAGTATTAATACACACTGTATAAATTAAAAGTCGATTATAAATGCACAATTTTTGGTTGGTGGTAAAGATCTCACTATTAATTATAATTAATTATAATTATTAATAATTGAAAATCAATTACTTTACGGTTCCAACCTTAATTTAACTTGTTGTAAGTTAGCAAGGGTTCGGAACCTACACTCATAAACAAAAACGTTAAGGAACTGGTTAGCGGATAATGAGATTAAAGTCTTGGGCTTGATATAAATAGACCATGTTTACAAAGTAAGGAAAGCAATTAACAAACTAAAATTATAGGGGAAAAAAAACCTATTTTACAACTAAAATTTAATGGTGAGATTGGTGCGGTTAGGTTTGGCTCTTGTTGGTTGCAGCCCACCCCTTTTCTCCTTGAAATTTACTCCTTTGTTCTGCCATCGTTTGTAATCCCGGGCGCAATGGAGCAAATAATGGAGAAACAACATTCCTTAGACTATGGTAGGAGTGATAAACTGAAAGGGGTTGGCTGTTTATGATATCTTGAAATCGTGGACAGATACTCGATGACACTACTTCATAAAAAATGCTTATTACTTACATTGGAAAAAATAAAATTGTTTCTACATTCGTCTAAGTGTAAGGCGAACTCCCTTTGTCTCATCGGTCATACAAATTGTCTGGATTTATAAAGTTATATTCAAAACACCACGAATTGCTAAAATAAAATGTTGGGAAGTTCTGAGAAAAAAAACATAAAAAATATTGTAGACATTTAGCCATTCCAATAGGATTTTTATCACAAAATATATTTTTCTACTCACAATTTTTTTTACTATGATTCTTTAAGAAATAAAATGCAGTATTTTCGCAATCATTTAATATGTTTTTGGCTTTGTCCTTCTAGTTTTGTTTTTGGCTTTGCTTTTGTCTCCATTTCCTACACCTTTTATTCCGATTAAAAACTATGTTTGATTCAGTAGAAAAAAAATAATGAAATAAGATGTGAGGATAATGAATTTTGGTTTAAGTTGGTTACTTAATAATTCTAGACAGTTAATCCACTGCGTCATTATTTATTAACTTTAAACATAACTAGTGCTCATCAAGTTTTAGTGTTGGTTAACTATTTGTAAGATAAAATATGAGAAAATTGACAAAAAAAATGATGATTTTATCATTATGACTGTCAGACGCTTACTAAAGTACACAAAGCTAATCATAGATCACACGAAATTGGTAAGTATTGGCCCTTTAACTGAATTATCATCACAGAGTGATAATACGGTATAATTTGCTTTTATCAAATATGAGGGGACCTAGTGAATTTGTTTCTAATACCCGAGCTTTCTTATTACCAAGTGGGGGTCTACTTGCCTACCTCCATACATAATACCGTAAATAGATAATACATGATTGGTTGTTAGAATATCATAAACTCTACTAAAACAGCTACTAGTAAACAGCTGTATATATTATATTCAACATTTACACATACATACATATGTGCATATGAATTCATTTATTTTAAAAAGCAGGTAATTTTTCATTGCACTTTGTCTTTTCTTGCGTTTGGTGGGAAATGTGTTCTAGTTCATGAATCTTTTGAAAGATTGTTGGTCAAATAATATTCCTCAGGCATTCAAAGGGGGCGGTGGAATCCCTGTGGCTAACTGTCGGTTCTTTTTCCTCAACTTCATCCCCATTGTCATCATTGCCATTGTTGTTGTTCGTTGACAGAATATTCTGAACGATGTCGACTGAACGATGCGACCTCTGAGCTCTCCTGACTGCAATCCCTCAGGTTTTCTTTTTCGAGGTCTCGACGACCGTCTTCTAAACCAACGTCGGTATTTTTCAGCCCTGCGTGCCTGAACGATTTTTTTACTGTTTCTTCAGACACACACATGCGTGGATGTACATTGAGAATGGCGTATAGCACATTGAATTTTAGTTTACTCCTTCTCCTTTGTCAGTAGATTGAACAGTTTGCTGCATCATTTTCTTCCTAAAGTGGGACTTGAATGACCAGATCCACTCCTTGCTCCATGGAACTGCGATCGTGATGTGTTCGGTGATAGATGTAAGAAAGAGGACGATATTCGCCAAATTGATCTGGGGTGAGTCGTGCAGTTGGCGATTTTTTCAGAAGAATAATTTAGAATTTAGAAGAATATTCAGTAGGTTTTTGGTGTTCTTGAAGCACCTAGGCTTCTGGGATTCTCCTATAAACAAGAGTTGTCTTATGCAAGTTCCCGTCATGTTGGCATAATACAGTGAAGCGGTCTTATGATGTTTTCCCCCCGATCCGATTTTCTCCTCAGTTATAAAACTAATTATCCACTAATAATAATTATAACAAATATTAATAATGTTCGCATTATCGCGAAGGAAAAAGAAATCCTTGAAGCCTTTGAAAAGAATCCATTGAACATGCGACAAAGACTCTGCTCAAGTGGTTTTTAATTTACTCGACATTGAAAGCTCCACTGATCGGGACATTCCTAAAAACGAAAGCTGGTGAACTTTCTGTCAAACATTGGCCACCGCGATCCCCGTTGCTCGACCGATTCCACGCCAGGCCTACCACAACAACACAAATAAGAGTGTTTGTGGCGATTCGGTTACAACGCTTAGCCAAATATCCAAAGAGGACACGAAGAACGAAAACATACAACACAGACTAGACATGAGTGTTTTTAAGCTCTGCCTCGACTCAAAAATGCCTTTCTATAATTAAATTCTCTAACAGTTAGAATTTTATTAATCCGTCATACAACAAGTACTTCAGCGGTATATATAACTTAAGTATATATTATAATCATAATAACAGTACTAGACAAAACTCTTGAGTGTCTGTCCTCATACTTCATGAGATGTAAGCTACGATTAGACTGAACACACATGATGGAAGCGTATTGAATTTTCAAGCCACTTTAAATTCCTCTAATCACCGCAAAGTTCTATGGATCATTTTGTTCGACATTTGAAACTTTTTGCGCTGAAGCACTGAATCACTGAAGCTTCTCGGTTCAAAAAGAAAAACTGAGGTGGAGAGGGGAGTAAAAATGTGGATGCTCTTCCTAGGGCATGGTATTTTACTTCCAGGGAATTCCTGGTCTACCTTTCATTTCTAGTGTAGAAAAAAAAACTGAATTTTTTTATTTCTCATAAGCCAAGGTGTTGTTCTTGAAAACGGGTAAGTGTACTATGGTGACCGACCTTTCCTCTTAATGTCTTATATACGTGGTTTCTTCTTGGCGAGTTATACTACCGAACATAACCTGGGTGAAATATTCACCGAAATTCCAATTTCTCAACTCTATAAACATCTTTATTTCAAAACTTTCATTCTCCTGAATTATGTCCTAATTTTTCATTGTTAATAATTATCACTTATAAAAGATTAGGGATGTAAGAACGGACTCATACTTACAATGTAAAGTTAACATTCATTCAATACGTACTTATACCCCCCCCCAAGGCAACTACCCCGAGGTAAGCTGGGAAATTAATGGAAACAAATCACGTGATTTTTATTGTTGTCTATGAAACCAGGAAATTTCTCTGGAAGAAGAACGAGTTACTAAAATCCAACCCTCTTTTCCGTCCTATTTTAAAGTTCAATAAAATACGAATTTGTTGCACATTCATAATCAACAAATTCCAATGTGTTATAGAATATACCTTTTGTTTCAAATTATTAAATTTGAGATCGACAGTTTCGTTGGTTAAAACCCCTTTACGTTTTCACCGCCAGGCAGATGTAAGCCCCTGGGTCATTAAATAAGGGTCATTAATTGATTAGTTTATAATAGAAAAATATATATTTTCCTAAGACTCTATCCTATTCCCTATCGAATAAGGAACCATCCACAGTATGTTATTAAAAGCACCGGAGTTGTGACATAATTATGCTGTGACCATCTGGTACTGTTCAGATATGGTTCAATTATATCTACGGTTCAAAGTGTGATCAAAAGATACAACAAATTCCTTTCTAGAAATATTATAGACACCTCAGAAAATCTATTCTTAACTGGTAACCTGTTCACGTTGTTAACCATGAATTGTTTGTTTTGAACATTGTTATTAATCGCAAGAAGGAAGAAAACAAAGGTAACATTTAGACAAGATGGGTGTTATTTACGCTTCGGTAGTAATACTAAATATTCTTAAGTCCACTCTTTTGTTTCTCTGTTAGCTGATTAGTATTTTGTTAAGATAGAATAACAGTAAATATATAGAAAAAATAAACAAAGAAAAAGTTGGGCTCGTTTCACTTCTTAATAAGTTCCCTGTTTATAAGTGAACTTTTGACTTACAATATATTTTAAAGAAAAAGTTTCATTTCATTTTCTATTGTTCTGATACAAAGCCTAACTGGTAAGGAAAATATTGAAAAGATATTTCGCAAAATAAATTTATTTTAAAGATGACATAGCCTAAGTGACTTTTATATTTTTTTGTACTTTCCATATACCAATATGGAATCAGAATAAATGTAAAACCATTCGACATGTATTACAGAATATTAAAAAAAACAAAAACAATATTCTATAAAAAAAATCATAATATATTACAATTAGAGCATTTATTCTTTAGGTGAATAGTAAATTTTGTTTAGTATCCCTTTAATAATGATTTCAATAATAATTACGTAATGATCACACCGTGTACTTTAATTGAAATTGTAAATGTGTATGAATACGTAATTAATTAGTCGGAATTCAATAAAAGGCAAATGTAATGTATCACTTAATTGGTTTCAACTGTTAAATTTATTATTCATTTGTGCTATATATTCAACGGATAATTTTAATGGAATTAAAAGCTACAATATTAAAAAACCCATAAAATTAACTAGTTAGACGATAGAATTTTGAATGTTATATATTTTTCTCCTTTTGCAAACAATTCCTTGTTTTCAAGTAATTACTTAAATTATGAAGCAATTATAATTTTTAAATGGTTAAGTATGTTTTTCTTTCACCATCATAATCAAAATGTATAATCAAAATGTACAGAATGAGTCCTTTAGGAATGACAACACTAAATTGATTCTGCCTGGCAATCCATTCCGCTCTGTGGCCACAAACGCCACTTCAAATGGTCATTTGTACTTGTCCGCTCCGCTACCGGACGTCTCCAAGGTGTAACAATTTCTCTTTTATGTAACGATTGCTTGTCGCCCCGAATGCAATAGCTTTCAGTGGATGTTTATCATTACAGAAATTAAATAATTAGTTATAAAATATTAAACTTCATGGCATGTTCAGTTGCTAAAATGAAAAGTGATATGACCAAAATATCGACCGAGCATACGGATACAAACAAAATCAATGATTAATAGCAACAATAAATAGAAACAAATAAAAATAACCTTTTATTATTAAGCCTATAATTTCAAATTGTTAGGTTCATTTATATTCGTGTAATATACCTGAAATCCCCTCCTGACGTATTAGAGTGTCATCATATTCCTTATAGTAGATATTACTTCTTGATTAGTATGTAAAATCATAAAATATGGTGTCAAATTGTTAAATAATCAATGAATAATAATTGATGAATTTCAACACCCAAAAAGAGTATGCAGGCAAACGGCTGCCCTAAACTCGGCGGCTCAGTCCGAGGCCAGAATATCCGCCGCCCCCGAATCGCCAACCCCCTAGTATTAGGACGGATTAACAGCTACGACCTCACGAGGTTACTAGCTGATTACAACGTTAGGAACTTCAAAATAGTGCAGACGCAGATTGTTGCACCGTCAGCGCACCTTCGGTTATTCTGTTTTGTTTCTTTTATTCTCAAAAAAAAAAAACCCCATGATAATAATATATAAAAAGAAAGAAGAAAACACAAAACTGAAGTAAAGAGAAAAGAAACAAAAGAAACACCTCTAATAACATATTTACAAATCCTAAATTAGCTATATATATATATATATATTTTTTTTTTTTTTTCCCCTATAGCTAGTTATCTTAATACTATTTACAATTTTGGATCCGTGTTCTACCTATACTTAAAACTATATTTACATGGGGTGTGCATCCTCCATCCCCCTATAACTAAACTTATGTCTATGCCATATACTTCTCAGTCCTACCTTATATCTATATATACATATTTACAGTGACTCCTCTGCGATACATCGTTGGCTTCGGGTGAGGCTTCCCGAAAACACGGCTGCTCACCCCGCGCCACCCCCCTGGATATATTAAAGTTCCCGGAGCCTTGAACCCTTTTCCACTCCCCGATGAATCTGCAGAACGTGGTGTATCTTGCTTCTTCATTCACCAGCGACGGCAGATCGGACTCGCCCAGGCTGTACTCTCCTATCGTGCGGAGCAGCCGTGCTCTAGCCGGTTCCAGTGCATGACAAGAGAGCACGACGTGCTCCGCAGTATCGCTCTCTCCACAATGGGGGCAGGACCTGTTTTCTGCCCTCTTGTATTCGTACAGCCTGGCTCGGAATCCGCCGTGTCCTGTGATTACTTGTGACACCCAATAATCTGGGGAGACCCAACTTGCCCTCAGCCTGTCCTGGACTGAGGGGAAGTACTTCCTCAGGGTGCTCCCCTTGGTCGTGCCAGTCCACCTGGCGCCCCAGGCCTCTATTGCCCATTCGCCTATGAGGGCCTTCCACCTCCCAGGCTCCTCCTCAATTCTTCTCCGTAGGGGAGGTGGAAGATCTTCAATGTGCCCTCTCTTCATCTTCAACCTGAGGCGCTGCTCCAGGAGGACCAGGTCTACTGGTGCCGCCGCTGCCAATACCTCCACCGCGTCCTGAGACACCGTCCTAGTCGTGGCCGTCGTGACCCTTATCAAAGCCGCTCTCTGAATTCTTTTCAGGGCGTGCGTCTGGCCCTTGTTAAGGTGCGCCGACCATGACTGCGAGGCGTACCTGATAATTCCCAAGATGACTGCCTGGTAGAGGGTTCTTGAGACTGGGAACTTGACTCCCCACATCGCCCCCCCTATCCTCGCGAAGGAGTTACTCACTTTAACGACTCTGTCGGTGTTTGATGTGGGGAGAGAGGCTTAATCTTTTCCCCAGTCTCACCCCCAGGTACGTTACTTCCGTGCCCACCCTAACTCTTCTTCCTTCTATTTCCAACCAAATAGGGTGGGCACGGTCCATCTTGCCCCGTATCAACGTCGCTGTTGTTTTCTCCGCAGCCATGGTCATCTTCATTCTGGCGCACCACTCCTTGACCAAATTGGCACAGGCGCACGCTCTTCTTACTACCTCGGCTCGTGAATTCCCCACGATGGTCGCCGCAAGGTCGTCCACATATGCGACCGCGGGGAACCCACGCTCTTCTAGGGTCACGAGGACCTTGTTAAAAACTAACTTCCAAAGGGCAGGGCCCAGAACTGAGCCTTGGGGACACCCTCGCTCCACCGGTGCTTCGACGTCGTAGGACACTCCTCTGATGACCGCCCTACGTCCGCTAAGGTAGCTGCCCACGAGCTCATACAAATTGCTCAGGGCTTCCAGTTCCTGCAATTCCCTCATGACGTAAGGCCACCACACCCTGTCAAAAGCAGAGGAGATGTCAAATGTGACCAGCAGCGCGTACTTAGAGCGAGTCGCCATGTCTTCCCTTATCTTATCCAAGGCATCAGCTGTGCTCCTGCCCTTGCAGGAGCCGTACTGTCTTGGGTGGTAAGCAAATAACCATACTTAATTATTTCATTTGATGTTGCGAAATTCACTTCCTGAACAAGCGCATATGAATATTAATCCGATAACTAATTAAATCCCTGTTGGCAGAGTAGTTAAAATAAGTATCGATTCTGTTATGTCAATAGATCAATCGAGTTGACCAGCAAAATGAAACACTTCGCTTACAAATTTAGTCAAACTTTATTCGGCCAAGCAACGTTTGTTAAATATTCGCAAAGACTTAAACATTGTTGACTGGCCACAACATCGTCAAACTATGCCATAAGAAAACTAAGGTTAGATAAAGTTGATGCCAACTTTCTTCTTTATCCAACCGTTCTTTCTCCGTTACAATATTTATACTGTTACAATACTGGAGCTAAGGTCTGAACATTTAGTGAATACAGAGGCACTTTAGAGAGACACTTTGCTTAGAGACACTAAGCACACCAGGTTTCATTAGTGATTCATTAGTGATTCAATGGAAATAAAGGTTAGTAAACGGAAGGAGAGAGAATGGCAAGATGAAATCTCTCAGACAGAGGTTTATGGAAGACACGCAAATTTGATATTTTAAATGGTATTTTTCTTTATTATCCAAATATATCTCTTAGAATGGGTACGATAAATATTCAAGCTCAGGTTATTTTATTTAATTCTAGGCCAGCATCCCCGTAATTAATTTCATTAAAATAAAATTAATTTATTCCCTCCTGGATAGGAGCAGTATAAGGTTAGTTGTTTGTAGGCAACTGAGAGGTTTCCATTCCTAAACAAAATCAGACAGACAACACATACGTTATAATAATTTTTGCAAAACTGGTCGATTTTATGCACTTACGATGCTAAAAATAAACGCGATTCCGTGAAATATAAATAAATAAAATACTAACCAGAAAATGAATATTTGATCACTACATTGAGGAAGGTAACAACTAGAAATGGCGTTCTTCCTGATTAATAATATGTAATCATTTTTGACAAATTACAAAGATTTTTAAAAGTGTCCTTATAGAGAGATAGAGTTATCGAATTTTCACAGCCGTGAAGAAAACTTCGATTGTGTGATTCATTGGTACTAGCCTTTAATTTTGTTAGCTTTTAGTATTTTTTCCGCAACGTTTTTCCGAAAGATTCATTCCTTGTTATAATAGATCTACTATCATTTCAGCTCAGGTTATCCACAGGAATGTGTGTGAATTGTTTCTGGAGACTGAACCAATTATGTGGGTCCAGGACGAGAGTCACATATCCAAAAACATTAAAAATTTGTCATCCCCACAGCGAAATGATTAGATCACAACACATACGCCACTTGATGGCCACTGACAACTAACAAGTCTCGTCAACACAACGTTCGTATGACTCGCTGGTGACGCTTTTTTCAGGTTCCTCACAATACAATAACCCTCTAAGTTCTAGATTAATATTATAAAGCATTTACGCGAAATGCACATGGAAACAATGCTCCCCGATTACATGTATTTAAATGTAGAGCAGCACGTGATGCTAATGGTAACAACTAGGTATCGATTCGATACATTAATATCGTAGCATGGACAGGGTTAGTCAGACCAAATCGGCCACACACGTGGCTATTGAGATGACTACCACTGACTTTCCTCTTGGAAAATCCCCATCCAAAAATATACTGATAAATGAATTGGACTCAAGATAGTTCACAATACAATTTTCTGAAATACTCCATTAATGATTGGGCTATTTTATTCTCAAGACATGCGATACTTCTATTATTAACCTACCATGTGTAACGATGGATCATTAGCATTCGTGTCTTTTGTTTATACCGATGTAACGATGGATCATTAGCATTCGTGTCTTTTGTTTATACCGATGTAACGATGGATCATTAGCATTCGTGTCTTATGTTTATACCGATGTAACGATGGATCATTAGCATTCGTGTCTTTTGTTTATACCGATGTAACGATGGATCATTAGCATTCGTGTCTTTTGTTTATACCGATGTAACGATGGATCATTAGCATTCGTGTCTTTTGTTTATACCGATGTAACGATGGATCATTAGCATTCGTGTCTTTTGTTTATACCGATGTAACGATGGATCATTAGCATTCGTGTCTTTTGTTTATACCGATGTAACGATGGATCATTAGCATTCGTGTCTTTTGTTTATACCGATGTAACGATGGATCATTAGCATTCGTGTCTTTTGTTTATACCGATGTAACGATGCTCCTGACCTAATGTGTCGAAGCTACAGAACTAAAAGATGAAACCAATCAACATTGGCATGGCTTTGCAAACTAAACTCCTACCATTTTTGTCCACTGTATAAATCCCAGTATTGATTTAGGAGAATATTTCTTTGATTCCTGATATTTTCAAATCTTCCACTTTAATCAAAACTCGCAACAGTACAGTAAATTTGATCGGTAACTTGAGTAATATTTAGATGAAATGGATTTCTGTAAAGAATTTATGGAGCCTTTATATGGGTTTCCAATTCGAGAAACATTTCATGATTGTTTCTTAGCAACGAATGGAGAAGGAATTATAAACAGCAGTGTGTAACGAACTAGTGGAATAATTTGAAAATATTGCAAGAAAGTTTATTTATATTGAAAAAAATTGAAATGAAAAAAAATACTATAGAGTAATGCATACAATTTTTTTTATTCATGCTAATCTTATTATTTATTATTAATATCAATCAATATGAATGTAGTAGTAAAAGATTCATTTTCAGGTTAGTATGTTATTTATTTATATTTCATGGAATCGCATTTATTTTTAGTATCGTAAGTGCATAAAATCGACCCACTTTGCAAAATATGTCATAACGTAGTGAACACATTTTATTAAAGCTTGTTTAAAATGGCCCATGGCTTAAATAGACAATAATTAAATATTATTAGCCAAAATATCTGGACAAAGAATTAAATAACCCACTGAAAATTATCCCCAAATACATAATTGTGTTATGTAGCCTTCATGTCATGTACCTGTGTTAAACAGGGGCTCGTAATCACTAGAACAATCCTACAGATATGCAGAGGTGTAAAATGTAAAGGGCGTTTGGTTTCGAAAAAAAAACAATAAATTCCCGAAAATGATCGATTTGAAATTCAAAAGGTATTATCAAATAATAAAAAATAAAAAAAATTAAATATTACATCCAGTTAATCTAGGAGGTATAGATCTTCAATTTGATTCCGTTTTCAAAACTACAGAAAGGTATATTTTTCTAGATATAAAGTATTTTAAAAAACTCTCGCAAAGACTTGCGTAGTTATATTTGGGCATTACTCATTCCTCAACAGGGATGACATTAGTTAGATAGTGTATGTGTTGTCTGTCTAATTTTGTGTAGGAATGAAAACCTCTCATTTGCCTACAAACAACTAATCACCTTATACTGCTCCTTTTTTTCTTTCTTTCATACCCCCTTTAAATTTACAGATAATTATATATAATTATAGATCCTCAGGTGAATCTATTTACAAATTATTTTTGTATTTCCTGTAGTATCGCTACATTATATACAAGGTTTTGTTATTATATAATTTTTATAAAATTATAGTATGTAGTAATAATAGTATTTTAATCTTTTATCTTTATTGGGATATAATTATAATCTGCCTTATTGGGGAATAAGTAGTTGTGATAAATCAATCATACTATATTTACAATTTTCGTTCACTCGCCCATTCATGCAGTATTTACAAACATCCCAGAAACCTCCCAAATCCATATGGATGTCACCTCCCTCACACGCGAAAGAGGAAGTGGAGTCTCGGGAAGTCTCCCACGCTCCTCCATCAGCCACGTCACCGGATTCAAGCCAGTGGAGGCTGACGAAGAGCGTTAGAGCCACATACGCTCAAGACATGATTGAAACTGGCCATTACCCAGGACTCCCACTGTAACGTATTTATAGCAGGTCACGAGGCCTGATTGACACTCCAGTGGACTGAAGGTAATCATGTGCTACCAAAGAAACTATGTGATGGGAAATTATTATTTATTAAATTAAGTGTTTTGTGCGTTATTTTTTTCTATATATATATATATATATGTAAATTAATGATACTTGTCTGAATTATATTTATTTAACAATACATATATAAACATATCTTGTTCATACTTCAACCATTTTATTTTTTTTATATGATATATACCAGTTGCCAGTCACTGATAATTAATAAACGTGGGCATATAATATATCCAATCAAGTATTAATATAAGTTATGTGTAACAAATTATACTGACAGAATATCCTTTAGCATATACGAGTGATAAATATTATATATAAAGAACGAAATATAATTAGACAGTAAGGAATATGGATCGTTCCGCTGAGGTAAGATCTGGATCGTGCATTGTGAGGTACGGTAAGTTATAAAGCTGGAACCGATTCACAATGAGATTCCTCTCGGAAGAAATTGGAAAGGAACTAATAGGATTACGATCGATCCTATTAAAAGATACACTTTTTCTAAACGATTCAGATATTGTCATTATTAAATCATCGATTTACTACCAATAGCATTTTTTTATGTTATCCGATAGCTATATTATATATTAGCAGTTCCGTTCGTCATGTATTATAACAAATTGGTCTGGTTTTGAGTGTTCCTACAATAAATCAATACGAGTCCTTTTACAGTAATAGCTATATATTAGAAATATACAATACAATTAATAACGCAAATAATATACTTTATGATAACATGAATGGAAACGTAATGATCTCAGAAAAAAGACAAAAGGATAAATTATAAGTGCAGTTGAATTTGACCCAGAACAAAAATATTTAACTTGCAAAGTTGACCATGACAGTAAACCGATATTAAGAAATTAATATTATAATAACTAATATAATGTTATATTACTAATAATAAATAATTTATCGAAGCTTCTGCTTCCAATCATGCAGCAATAGTCTTCTCCAACTTTTTATTACTATGGATATGTGCCAGCTTTTACGGGAAACTATAAATTATTACTCTCAAGTAATGTTGTTTTTTACTAAATAAGATAATATGTAATAGGTGCAACACATATTTTGTAGCTCTTTCTGAATTTCTAACCATACTGACTCATTCAGGGCCGATATATTAACAGGCATTAAAAAAAAACCCATCCAACCCCGTAATAACAAGATTTATGGTACAAAAATTAATATTGTAAATGTCTTCATCACTCAAAATATCGGTACAGGCCATTGTCGGGCAAAATGATTTTTAAAAAAATGAAACTCTGAGTTCATACTTAGTGTTACTTACTTACATACTTAGTGTAATTCACCGTGAAATTAGATTGGTTTTTCGATATTGTTAAATTTTATTTTTGTGGGTTGCATTCGCGTTCTAATAGAGGCAGTCTTTAAGTGTTCCCTAGAAATAGTTTCTGATGGTAGTTCGAATATGTCATCCCTAGGAGGCGACTTTAGATTTTTTTTTTCCGTCACACACTGGGCACGACAGATCCGGGATGACTCACATACTCCGGGTCTAGGAGGCTTTTAATAGGAGATTAATAGGGAGAGTCACTGGAGCATGCTTCGGTTAGCTGTTTACACACCTCTTGGTCGAGTCGTCCCCTCCAAGTGTTGAATGACACCCCTTTCTTGTTACATAAACGCATTTGCAATCTGCAGTTATTAAGGTAAGAGTTGATCTATTTGTATCAGGTTTATGGACCTCACCTGATGGAAAGACAATTATTGAAGTTGGGGCGAATAAACTGAAATCAGTTTCTCTGTAAACAAAGTAAGCAATTTTATTCACTATATTTTATGTTATAACAATTATTCACACTATTTACACAATCTCTTACCTGTAAACAAATAAATGACAATTACAGTTTATAATTATCACTTCTCTATTAACACTATAATTACAATTTTAGTTACTTAATGTAATCTTTCTCTACCCTCTCACTTTTTAGAATTTTGCTGATAGCTCCATCTAGTGGTGATCAGTAAAAGCAATGTGGCAAATTCAAATTAAAGAATGTATACTTTCTTTACATACACATATCAATGTGTTAATTGTCGTTTATCTTGCCTATTTTAATTTAACTATGACTTCATATGAAAATTCATATCATTGAAACTGCCTTTTAAAACTCTCTTCCCTTAATTGTGTGGCACTTTTCGCATGACACGCATATTTACTTTCACCAACCTTAACCGATTATCAAAAAATATATCAACTCATATACACAACCGCAGCTCATAGAAATTGTTTTATTAAAAAACAGTTTAATAGACAAAAATAAACAAATGTGTTGCTTTCATTAATCTTAACTGACCTGGAGAAATAAAATTACCTTTATTTATTTACTCTAAACTGTACACTCAAACCTAGAAGATTTAGAAAGTTTCATAGGAAAAAATAGAGATAAAATCCTGAAAGACAACAAGTTGGAGAAGCTACGAGACAGTCAGAAATGGCGAGAGTGATAATGACAGTGTCCCTCCCTTAGTGGCCCTACTTACACAACCGCCCTCCCTTTTTTTTTACGACCAGGCTATTGACCTGTCCTACTAACGACCTTTACTTGCGGCCCATTGTTTTTTTGTCTGCTTCACTTAATCATATCATATTTAAACAAAAGTTTTGCAGCGTATTTCACAAGGCCCTTCATAGCAGGCATTAATTGTGACCTTACAGTTTTTTTTATACAACATTCATAAAATTCTTTCTAATTTGTTTGGCACAAGTATTTCCATAACAAAGCTAAATATTAGTAATAAATCTGATGACCAGTTGTCTACCATTTTCCGCCGGTTTATCAAAGTTGATTAACATTAATTGTCGAGAACTTCCATAAACCTCTCATAGAGCTTTATTATAAGGTGGTTGCGCTTATTAAAAAAAAAAATATTTTAGTGTTAAGCAAAGACTTCCAGGTTCCAATTGGAACTCAATTACAATTACCTCAATTACAGACATTTGAAATTTCATTCTTCAAAAAACATTGGAGTATTCTCTATGGAAGGCATACTTCTTACGCTAGGATATTAGTTTAGTTAACTTAACGACGGTGAGTAGTATTTACTATTCCTCTCCCCGGAAGCCATTTCATATTCTTCCTGTGAATTAAAAAAAATCCTAATGAGAAATGTCATTCAGAATAACTTACTGTATTATTAAGAAGATTTGCTTTCGACGTCATTTCCTTGGGTGCATTAGATCCTCCCACCCTCCGCTGTTCAAACCCCGCTCTATAATTCATTAAGGAGAAATGGTGCACGCTTAAGCGTGGAGGCTAGTGCAATAATTCGCCGGATCCAATTTGCTAAGCCTATTGAAGCAGGATTGGATAAGCCTAGCTATATTCTGTATTGTTTCCCGGAGTTGCTGATGCAGTATGCAATAGATTGCGCGTTACGAGAGTAGCGAAAATCCACCTAAGATATATAGGTAATATTCTATTGCAAAATATCTATAGTTGGAAAGTCAGATGAACCTCTAGAATCATTATCTCATTACCTATGAAGACTTATGCACCTCTCTGTACCCCTGTAAATGACGTTGAAATGACAAAATTGATAATACAGTAGACTCTCTATAAAATACACTATACTACATAAATACTAAATACACTAAAAAAATCGCTTTTATCATTTTTAAATCGTGTATTACGTATCTAATCAGACGAACCTATACTGGGTTAGAATTTTATCAATTCAAATAGACGTCAAGCTCATAAGGCACTGATGAGACATCGCGGCTCAGGAAAGGCTGATAAAATAAAACAAGCAACTTTAAACAAATATTTTGATGAAAAATTGAAAAGTTTATTATAAATATATAAAATAAATATATAATTTTCTTTATTTTATATGTACCCTAGTAACTTTCCCATATTCGGATTAATATGGGTGGGGGTGATCCTACTGTACTAGGAACTTTTTCAAAAGTTTTGTTTCGTGTTCCAAGACAGTCTCAATATTCATTAACCCCTTCGTTAATTGTGAATAGTGGCCCTTAAAATACTCCCTTACGTGTTCTTTCAAGTATACATAAAATAAAATCAGAGCGCACACCTCATGAAAACGTAAGGTGGACCAAGGTTGACACTGTAGTTGGTAGGTTGCGCTTAAGTAGCAGAGTGGTAGGCTTTACCTCTCAACCTGTATTACGATTTTTTTCTTTATTCCATTAACAACTATATATCTGTCACGAAGCTTACCCGGTCAAAGAAAAATCGTTTGGGGAGCTTTATTATTAAGGCAGTATATGTTTATACTATTTTAATAATTTCTATTTTACTCGAGCTAGTTTTAGGAGTAATTTTTCAATATGAAATCAACCATGAAGCACTTATAAAAGTTAGATAATGTAAAATTAATTATCTTACCTTAACATCTAAGAATCTAGTGTAATCACCTAGCCTGTGTCTGAAAATCGGTTTAAATAAACAATAAATTCTTAGAGACTGAAGTAATGCGTATTTTGCTGGACGGATATATGAATTAACTCCTAATAAAGGAGGGCGAGAAGTAAACTATACGATCGTATTGTGCCAGGAAATTAAACATAGCGAGTTCTTTTAACATGCCTATGGAGACCATAAAAGTGCTCTATACTGGGAGTTTCACCAAAAAGCTCACTCGCAAACTGAAACTGTTTCTAATAGATAAATTTAGTTTTATCCTATAATATCATTAATTATATTATATTAAGTTTTTTATCAAACTTAAAACTAACTTTCATACTAAGTTTTAACCTAATTTTTCCCCAACAGTCTGTTGCCATCGATGTGGGAGGGGTGGTGGGGTAATAGTGTTAAACACTGGGTTGGTTAGGTGCTACAACGAGTCAAAAAACTTGACGTGTCTCCGGTGGATGAACTCGCCCACCGACGGCATACCAGACTGTCGGGGAAAATTAGGTTAAGAATTAGTTTTAAGTTTGATCAAAAAGGTGAGCCCCATCACTTTTATTAGTCAGTTTAGCCCAGTCACGTATAATGTATATCATTATACTTGTTTATTCATATATAAAATAACTGCTTGTATATAATGTAGCGATGCTACAGGAAATACAAAAATGATTTGTAAATAGATTCGCCTGAGGATCTATAATTATATATAATTATCTGTAAACTTAAAGGGGCTATGAAAAAAAGAAAAAGAATATCATTACAATATATGTTTATAACAAACAGCTATATTTCGAGATTAATAGTACAATAACTCTCTTATGATCGTGAGTATTAACTATTAAACAGCATAGTTACTGCCCTGTCCTACTTAGGTGACACTTTCCAAAAATGTTGAGCTTATTTCTCTCAGGACAAGCCAACTTAAAGTCGACTAGGATAAATAAGTTATGACAAGCTTCGTCCCTGATCAACTTCAGTTTCCACAACTTCACAGGTTCCGCTATTAAACCAATTTACCACTTTGCTCTTCGAGAAGTCAACTTATAACCCGCCAGGGTATTTGCTTTATCCATTCACGAGATGGGGATCAACATTTACCAATACCTTTCGGTTGCCATCTCAGCTCTTGTGAGTCTCCCAGGGTTTTGCAGGGTAATACTTATTATATATTTATTAACGTTTCCCCCAATATTTAATATTCTTCCTTCCTTCATTCTATATCCATCCAAGATTCATTATTCCTTTGATTAAGCTCTTTTTTTCAGCCAGGATATATTTCATTAAAGATTGTTTTAGCCACTCTTCCTTTATCCTCCCGTTAAGTTACAAAATAAACTTCATAAAATAATGTTAGCTTTTATAGTTTTTTTTAAGTCTTTCCAAGACTCAAAAAAATTCAATTTATTTTTAACATATTATTCGTATATTCCATCAAATCTAATCTAAATTAAAACTGATTTGTAACAAATTAAAATGGCATCCACTCGTGTGTATATACTTAACAATCGATAAATTATTTTTATTATTTCCTGCTGAATAAATTATGTCTGATTGAAAAAAAAATTAACTCTTCGACATCTTCTTTAGATTTTTTAGGGTTGTGTGGTTTTTCGTGACCATCCCCGTAGTCTATGAATAGTGTGGTGACTTCTAACTGAGAAGATATGGATTTGCTTCTATTGCTTCGGGGTGGATCTCCTACAAAATTAGTGAACCCAATTAAGGAAACTGGATTTATAGTCGAGAAGTAACGCCTAGTGCTAACCACACTATCTCTATGGCAACAACCGTCGGTCGGCTACTACTTCTTTATGAGGTGCCTGTAATAGATTGTATTTGTTTTTCGTATAATCAGTCTGTGATTTAGGAATTGGCAATTCCTATACAAAAATATTTCTGATTGCCAAATCCGAAAGTTACAATGAGTATTCTATCTGCCTTTGAACCCGTTTTCAAATACTTTTGTGGCCAGTTTTGTGGCTATTACTTATGTATAGTTTTGTTTGTTATTGATTAAATAGGCGATTTTTAGTGACTAAGGTGGTTTGACAGATTCGATAGTGTAATTTCTATGGTGTTAACTTTGTTTACATATACTTTTTGTTCAAATATGGTGTATCAAAATTTATATGAAAAGAATAACAATAATCTTCAACATAATGGAATGATAATGTTAACCCTTTTAAGGTAGAAAGTAAATATTTTAAACATTTATCAAGATGAGATCCTATCGCTTTAATGTTACTTTTATTGAACGCATACGCAATGGGGAAATAGTCATTAGGTCCCAACAATTTGTTTCAGTGTTTTGACCCCTTGTTGACCATAAAAAAAGGGGATCATTGCTATTACCTTCCAATCTGCAGAATTGCTAGTGAAAAGAAATATTTTGGGTCAGATTTGGGAATTCATGAGGTAGACAGCAAAGCAACCGTAAAAAAGGATTTAAACAATTATTCAAACTCTTTTGTCGTCATTTTAAGTATATTCTATGACAATCAGTAACTTGATACGAGTCATCAACTGACAGCGCAATGAGAAAACATCATTCAGATTCAGTGAAACAATTAACCATAAATTATATTGTCGTCTTTCAAACGGAGCCATAATTCAAACAATTATCTATACTGGATATAAGGTAATGTAAATAAAAGTATGAACATTATCCTGGTGGGGTTACACATAATCCTGTTATCAACTAGAGCCTGGTCCCACTGTCAACACGTCCATAGGATATAAGATTATAACATATAATGGTAGTGTTTAAGGATGCGGTAACACTAAACATTAAAGAAAATTCATATTATACACGAAAAGCCATACAAATTAACTAACCCTTCGTGCTCCGACTTCCGACCGACTTTGGTGAAATCCTAACCTGGGATAGCATTCTGTCTACGAGACTATTTCAATCTCTAAAGGTTCTATGTCAATGATTAAATTTTATTATATTTTTATTTTAATAATAAATAATTATTCTTTATCATTAATTTGTAACTAACAATAATGACCCTAGCTGTTGGACTTTTCTTGAAGCTAATAGTAATTAATAAAACATAACTTTTAATGCTTCATAAGAATATAAATAAGAAGTTAAACACTTGAATCACGGCAGAGTACATCGGCAAGCCTGCACGATGTTTCAGTCTTGCAGGCTCTGCGTACGCACCTGCAAGCTGCTCTTTGCTAGTAATATTTAAGCACCACCGCAGGCCAAATCCCCATTAGCCATCCGGGTAGGGACGTCAACTGCTCTCCTATACTGGTCAAAATAGTACGATTCTTCAGTCGTTTCATATTTTAACACAGATAAGCATACAAAACAAAACTGAAAAAAGGCATAGAATGATGTGCCTTTGCAAGGATCGATAAAGGAAGGCTTAAGGATAAAATAAGCATGAAGTGGATAAGGAAAATGTATGTAAAGCGGAGCCTACCAGGATCCCCGGAATCAGCCGGAGCCCAGGAAGCATACAAGTCAGGTAGTGGTTATAAAATGTGTTTTATAGGAAACGAGGTATAATCGAAGGATATAGATAAAAACTACTAAACTAAAGCCTAACAACTTAGATACATCAATAAAATTGGTCTTAATTACCTTGGGTAATGATTTTTCCCTCGTTTTGAGTAGCCACGTATTAAGAGCCAAAAGCCATTCGCTTTTGAAGGGAAATTCATATTTGTGCATATTTCCTAGTTTCCAGATATTGTGAAGAATTTTTATTTCCTAAATTTTCAATTGCTATAGCCGGTCAGAAAGAGCAGCATAGTAAAGAAACATAGATAGGATTGACTGGTCACCGTCAATTTGTTACGTCAATTATGCAATATCCAACCCATCATTATACATTCAATTCAAAAAAATCTTTTTGTACCATTATAATTTTTGTAATTACATACTAATAATGAAGAATCATTTTTTTTCACATAGGAATTGCGAATAAACATTATAATTTGTACACAGTTGATGCAAATCTATTTGCACAAGCATTATAACATAGCGCTTTGTGTACAATGTAAGTAAAAGTAAAAGGGACATTTTTCTTGGGGGGGGGGGGATATACGTAATCAGCTGCTGTTTCGATGTTTTTTTTTAAATTGATGGTAAGCTGAGCTGTTAAGGTATTGTAGAAAATGCGAAGCACCAAATAGTTTAGGTTGTAATGGCTTTGTAGATTAATATCTTAAGACGATGTAGAAGAGTAAGATTATTTTTTATTTCAAACTCCTTTATTTACTATATACAGTTATTTACAGATTCCACAACCTTTACATAAATGCACATCTTATTATATTTACTATATCGTAGATACATTTTATGTATCCTTACCTAGCTCACGTTAAGAATAGTAACCTAAATCTAACTTACTAACTTAACCTAGTTTTCCCAGACAGCCTCTTGCCATCGATACGGAAATGGGGATGGGGTCATAGTGTTAAACAGTGGGTTTGTCAGGTGCTGCAACGAATCAAAAAACATGATGTATCCGGTAGAAGAAAAGTAAGAGAATGTTTATAGATATATAATTACATTTTTAATTAACAAGAATTTAAAAAAAATAAAGTGATTCCCTGTTAAAAAATGAGATCTACTTGCGTGCCAGCAAATGATAAAAGCGAAGTTTGTAAATAGTTGATGTACTTAATATAACTCAACCTTCCGATTTCTCAGAGCTGGTAATTAATCCTGTGAGTGCGAAGGGAATACGTCATGACTAACGATGCTCTAAACCTGGAGCTAATTCCGTTTCTGTTCCTTGGAACACTAGCCCTCGATGTGATAATGTTTACATGCTTTTAAAGCGATGAAATATTTTATTCACTATTCCCTGTTGAATGATCTGGCCAATTAACTCCAGACTGAATAATACTGCGTACAATGTGCTTTTTGCAATCAAAAGTTTATATAGCCGTTTTATTTGATTACTCGTTTTTTCAAACAGACCTCTCCTGTTAGGCAATGAATCCGCTAGTCATTTCAATTTATGAAATTCAAAACAATTTTGATACGATAAGCTACTAATTCGTCATAGGCGACCTTTTTAAATATTTCTTAACAGCACCACTGATCAATGTGAACCCTAGACTAGATGCCGGAAGAGCATGATTTTTGGTTGAAAGGTTATAATGCCTCATACACGTGTCTACACTCTGTTTGTGCTACATGGAGTAAGTGATTAGGAAATAACCAGCTCTACTCAGAAGTGAGTTAAAGTAATCGTCATACGTCGAGGGTATGTCATGGAGAAAAGTAAGCATTCCAACTGAAAACCAGAAATCCTTCCAAAGCAGTTTGAATTAATAATCTCATATCAGCACGTCAGTGCCACCTACCAGTGAATAACCTACCTATAAAAATATAGAACCAATAAAATTATAAAAAGTAAAAATTAGCCAATCAAGCTGAAGTACTTTGAATTAATTTAGAATAAAAGAGATTAGGTGGAGTTTTTGAGAAAATAACAGAACTTGGAACCGTAAAAAATTATTTTGAATTAAAATACTCGACGAAACACTGCATTAGGTGGAGCATTGCAGAAGGTAGGTAAAGCTGGAAAAGAGTGTTAAAATTTCCTCAGACCCAATAAGGATCGAGGAAAGGACGGAGTTCTTGTTACCTGCCGAAGCCCCAGAGGCTAAGCCGCACGGTAGGCGAGAAATCCGTCAGCTTTAGTAATTGGAGCCAATAGCTCCCACTTTCGGACAAACTCACAAGTAGCTCTCCTAACTCTCTTTCCGATAACAAGCCCTATCTCCAGGCGCGGATTTAGCAATCTCACAGAAATGTAAAATCTAAGCCTTTTTTTATTTTTCATTATTTATTAGTAATATTATTTATATTTAATCCTTTGAATATGATCATTGAATAAGCATTAGAATTTGTAGCCAATCTTACACTCTTTAGTAATTTAACATCATTGACAACTAAAGGACCACCAGCCAAAGCGCATTTTGAATGGACTCCCCTAATCACTTTCCATCGAACAAATTTCTTTCATTCCCACCTTTATTAATTATATCTACCATTGTCTTAAAATACCAAAGATTATAATTGTTTTTTACATCCTCCTGTTAGATATAATAACAGCCGAACCCTCAAACATTTCAAACCAACGTCCTCAGAAGTCCACACTCCCTTCCAGATCACTATCTGGTCCTTGACAATGGTGTATATGTACTTACAGTACATCCATACAACATGTTAGCTTGTCTAGGCATCCTTAATAAGCATCCGCCAGGACTTTGCCTAATGCTCCTGACAGCCATTTGCGGACTCCAAGGCCTCTCGCGTCACCGGCCACGTAGTCAATCCAACACAATATTGGTATTCAAAGAAGGGCCTGTGTCCGTGGATGACTTTCATCAGAAGTTTCCTCAGCATCTCCTCCTCAATCATCCTCACCACATGATCAACCCATCATAATCTGGTCCGATTTACTATGATGACGAATTTGGGCTTTCCGTATAGGTTATAAATAACCCTGGCTGGTCCTCCTTCATCTTCCGTCGGTAAGGGTAAGTCTAAATATTCGGCGGAGACTTTCTCCCGAAAATCATAAGATTTTGACGCACTGACATGGGCGTGATCCTGGTCTCTGTTCAGTACGTAAGGACTGGGCGTATCAGAGATTTATACAGAAGAAGTTTTGTCCTCATTGTAATAAACCTACTTGACAGCAGTGTCTCAGCCCAAACACGCTGCGATTACCAGATAGCCTTCTTCTTCTGGTGTTATTATCAAATGGGATCCACGCTATGGATTCAGCGACTTATACGAAGATATAGGTACCCAACTGCTCTTTCTCCCAAGGCTTAGGAGGCCTGTTTGGACACCGTGTACTTAGTGTTTTCTTGGTTGATTTCTTGACCAACTCTTCTTGCTGTTTCTTCTAGAAACGAAAAGGATTCTCTAACTGCTGCTCCCGACTTTCATCTGCAAATGCTAGGAGCTGTACTGATCTGTTAAATATTGAACCGGAGGTCTGAATGCCCGAGTCTCTAACTGCCTTTTCCAATGCTTCAAACATGCAATGATGAATAGCAAACATGCCAAGGCAACACCCTGACTCAACACCCCTCATTGATCGAAAGCCTCCCGACCTATCTCCCTGTATTTGTGCAGCACATTCAAGGCCTGCCATGGTTATTTTTATCAGTCTAACAACCTTCTGAGGAATTAGTAATTCCTTTAGTGCACTATAAAATCCGATTGATAACCGTAGGCCACTTTGAAATCTAAGAAGAGGTGAAGTGTCGTGATATAAAACACCTGCAATCCTCAAGATTTACCAAATTCCATGAAAACCTATCCGCACATCCAGATCCTACAGCCCACTCCTCCTTATGTATTAGCATTCACCCATAAGATCCTCTTCGTTGCACAATGCGGTGAATACAGCGATCTATTGTAAATAGATTTGTAGGCCTGGTGGTAGTACATCGGCTACCTACCATCCTCATTCATATTCTGAGCCCACTTTCCGGTCTCTGCCATATAGTGAATCGGTTGGAGAGTGACGGGGGAGCTTCGTTGTTCCAGACTTTTCCAACTGTTTCAATGAGGAAATCCGAGGGACATTGGGGCTTCTAGGAAGATTTTATATTTTATGGATGTTATTGAATGATATATGCATATAATGTATGAGTGTTCATGTTGAGTGAGTGGTATTTTGTATAAGGTATGGATGAACTCTTAAATCACAAATATTAATGCTCAGTAATCAAATCATATAATAATTGATAATAAAATAATTTCACTAATATTAGTGCAGCTATGGTGCATATTTGAATGAAGAATTAATCAATGTAAAGAATGAAATAAATTATTAAAACAAAAGATCCAAATAAAGATTACATACGTTATTTTAAACATTGTTTTTGTTGATAAGGTCGTTTATAACAAGGTCACAAGAATATATTTCAGAACATCATGCGGCTGCACAATAGTCCACGAAGACTATGTAATAAACAAAAAAGGGACAATCACCTTTAGGTGGAAGATCCCTTTTTTTATTTATTAGTTTTATGGACAGTTCAACTCATTGATGTCATCAATGATGTCATTGATCAAATTACAATATAAATAATGATAACAATAACGAGTAATAAAGTATGATTAGTTTACCATTTTACGTTCCTATTTATATCGCGACTTGAGTGGGAGAGGTAAACTAACTGTAGAAAACAATGAATGATCAGAAATTAAATTCAAATCGCATCATTATCAATAATTATTTATTGGTTTCTCTTTATTTCTTACTGTTTTTTTTTTTTTTGAAGATGTTTCCGTTTCTTATTTTTATTTATTTCTAAATCTCGCGCTCTTGGTCAGCCTCCACTGGCTAGTGTCCGGTGACGCGGCTGACGGAGGAGCGTGGGGGACTTCCCAAGACTCCGCTTTCTCTTTGCGGTGGATTTGGGGGGTCTCTGGGCTGTCTGTAAATATTGTATGAATGAGCGAGTGAATGATGAACTGTAAATATTGTATGAATAAGCGAGTGAATGATGAACTGTAAATATTGTATGAATGAGAGCATATATCTTAATTACTTATTGCCTTATAAAAGGCAGATTGTAATTATTGCACAATAAAGGAATTATACTACTACTAATAAAAAATTTATTTCTAAAAGTGTATAAGAAAACGAAATATAGTGTAAATATAAAGCAGTGTTACTTACACAATTTATATATGTATTGAACAAAGAGAAATAAATTACGACGAAAAGAAAATTAATTAGAAAAAAAATGGAGGATGAAAATAAAAAGATTAATTAAGGAGCACGTGTGGCAGAGCTGTGACTGAGAAAATGTGTCTTAATTAAGATTTATAATCACCGACAAATCATACTCCACAAGCTTCATCCTTCTCAATGACCTCTAGAGGATGAAAGCGCTCATTGAAAAAAAAACAACATAATGCGTGCAGTTTCAGGTCTTAATTAAAACAAGTTAATATACAATTAACTAATGGATGTCCAAGCAACTGTTTCCTGTGCTGGAGTTTACATTCAAGTGAAAACTGAAAATGTAGCGGACACTGAAAATATCTCCAACTCCGTTTTCCTGGAAAGGCCTTTGGGAAAATAAAACGCAATGTAGGAAGACCATTTTCCGTTTATTTATTCATTGATAAAAATCAAAACTCACAACCGTTTCTTTTTTGTGGCCCACAGCTGTATTTATTTATTTGTGGATTGTTATTATTTTTTCATTTTTTCTATTCCATGCTCAGGTTAAATAAGGAACACACAAAATGTTTTATGTTTTATGATTTTTTATATAAAAACAATTATTCTTTAGCAATAAAAAAAATGTATTATCCGATCAGAGCTCATTGATGTCGCTAGAGAGCGGGAAAGGAGGTGAGGATGTATTTTAGGGCTTTGAGGGTAGCTCGAGGGAGACAAGCTTAGGGAAGCCGCCCTTAGAGGTGGAAGCTGGCGTGATGAAGTAAAAGAAGGCAAGGGATGCTCAACAGGTTTTTGTCTACCCGCACACAACTTCATTCTTGAGTATTATTTGTTTATTTGGATTCAGCGAATTTATATTTACTCATTTGGGCACAATTGATGGATAAATTACATGATTCCTTGAAGCAATGTATTTAATAATGAACACATGGAAGTGGTAAATTTAAAGAAATAGGATATTTTATTGTATTTAAGCGTATACAGTTTTATTTTATAAAGGGTGTCCCAGAATTAACGCAAGATTTAATTTAAATAGAAAACTCAGTTTTTAGTATTTTTGTTGTTATTTTTTTATTGAATTATAAAGTGAATAGGATAGGGTTATTTATGGAATAACACTTCGGGCAAATGCCCTCCACAACTTTGTTGGCACATACGAATTCTTTTGTCGAAATTTTCCATGACCATTTGGCATAAATGTGGTTGAAGCAGCGTTCAATTTCCTCTTTTAATGCACGGGTGGATGTGGGCTTGTTGAATACACCTTTGACTTTAAATAACCCCATTAAAAGAAATCTAAATGTGTGAAATCACATCAAAAATGAAATCTAGGGGGCCAATTCTGTTCACCGAAACGAGAGAGTACACGACCTGGAAATGTCTCATGCAGTATTTAAATTGTCTCATGGGTTGTATGGCATGTGGCACCATCTTGTTGAAACCACATTTTGGCCACATCAATACCATCCAATTTCAGCACAAAGAACTGTGTTTACGACGCCGAATTGATGTTCCTGGGTTTTCAACAACACTTTCACGCACTTCTTCGATAAATTTTTCAATTAATATCTTTACAGTTGAGGAAGTCAAAACACTATATTTTGTATGAAATTTTCGAACTGTGGCCGCCAAACTTTCATTATTTTTGAGATAATGTTCAACAATAAAGACACGTTGTTCTATCTTGTAACACTCCATTTTTACTAACCCTAAACTGTCAGCTGTCAAATTGTTTTTTTTTTGTTATAGTTGCCAGCACTTTAATGCACAAATAGTGGAAAATTCAAATCTTGCGTTAATTTGGGGACACACTTTACTATGAGTTGCCCGTAGCGATTCACTTGTACATAATTTAACACATCAGAATAACTGAAAGAAACCCAAGGGGAAATTATACATACACAAAAATTAAAAGATCTCCCTCCAGAAGAACATTATCACAAAAAAAAGGTATTATAAGTCTCTACTTAAACAGTAATAATAATAGAAAGAATAATACAGTAGCCAATTGTCTAAGCTAATAATATCACTATTTACGGAGATCACTCTATCAGACCGCAATGTGTTAAATGATAGCCTAAACAGCTTAGTGATGGATAGGAAAAGAAAGTGGATCAAACAATTAAGATAGGAATGACAATTTGCAAAAGGTGAAAAATCAAGGAAAATCTATAGATTTGTGAGTTGTGTGATTTCCTGCAATAGTTTCATTCCGGATGACACACTGAAATCCATCTTGATGCTAGAGCTATCGAAGAAACTACTTCAGCATGCAGCATAATCGGGATATGCCAGCTTAGGTCGAAAATTTAGCAACATTAAATCAGAGTCTAACCTAATCCTTGACTAATAGTCAGTGTAGATCATTATTTTTACCATCCAATCTATAATCTATATCTTGGACTCATTAGCTGAACAATGAAAACGATAATTATTACTATTAACAACCTATTGAATAATTTGACTGCCAATATTTCGATCAGGGGCACCAATCATCAAAGCACCAAGGACAAACCTGCCCAAGTCCGTTATTTGTGTTCACTGACACTGACCAACGATCGATACCATACTCTCACTGTACGGTACTCATCCCTATATGAGTATGTCTCTAACTATGTTTCTCGCAGAGAACTTTATAATGGACACACGCCCTGGAAGGCACGTTTCCGAATCATTCAGAACTCTGACGGTCCATGTGGTAAAAAACTATAAATGTACAATTTGCATTATTTAATTGTTATAATAAGTACTTGTTGCCAATATAAATTTCAAAAATATTACCAGTAAAAAAAGACCTATAATATATGTTTACAAAATTGTGTAAACTGTAATGAATTAGGATATTTGGTTTCAATCAAATTTGGTTCACATTTCGGGGTTGCTGTATTGCATAAAGACATATATACATATACCGAGTTATTATCATGATGAATAGTAAACACCTAAAATATGGCATAATACACTCACTGGGAACACGATAATTTTAATTAGCTGTAAAAACTTAACTGAACTGTTTCAACGACCGTATATAAATTTTTTTATATAACGGGAAAAAATTATAACAAATTTGTTTTTTATATGCTCTGAACAAGGTCGCGTAGTTATGTAATGCAATTCAAACTAGACCCCTAACTTTTTGGTGTTTTGTTGTCCTTTTTTTTTTTCTTTCGTAGGCTCTTTAAATTTACAGATAATTATAGATACTCAGCCGAATCAATTTTTTGTATTTCCTGTAGCATCGCTACATTATATACAGACAGTTATTTTATAAAAAATATATTATGAATAA
Source organism: Acanthosoma haemorrhoidale (assembly GCA_930367205.1). NCBI lineage: Eukaryota > Metazoa > Arthropoda > Insecta > Hemiptera > Acanthosomatidae > Acanthosoma > Acanthosoma haemorrhoidale. Next base: position 77,982,470 of record OV884015.1, on the reverse strand, counting down.
ACAAGTGCAATGATACACATTATACGTGACTGGACTAAACTGACTAATAAAGGTGATGGGGCTCACCTTTTTGATCAACCTTAAAACTAACTTACATACTAATTCTTATCCTAATTTTTCCCCGAAAGTCTGTTGCCATCGATTCGGGAGGGGTGGTGGGGTCATAGTGTTAAACAGTGGGTTGGTTAGATGCTGCAACGAGTCAAAAAACTTAATGTGTCTCCCGCGGATGAACTCACCCACTGACGGTACACCAAGCAGCGGGTGCAGGTCAGCGTTCTTTAACCTCTTGAGAGAGAGAGGTATGCCGGACCATACCTTATCATAATGATTTGTTGTCCTCATATTTCCTTTTATTTTATCATTGTGCCTGAAAGACAGTAAAAAATATAAAACGGAAAAAATAATAGAGTAAAGTTTTCTGGTTGGAGAACTTATCTTATCTTGATGAATGTGCTAAATAATGGTATAAATTTTTGGTAAAGATCTGAATGTTCTTAAATGCCTACTTTCGAAAGGTAATGACTAATAGTGGGAAAGAAAAGAAAAAGGAAGGCTGCAAACAAACCGCTATTGTAACCTATTGGCACGAGTCGAAAACATTGATGGAGAACTGTAAAAAAAGCGGGAAGAAGGCAGCCAATCAGATACTAGTAGATTGAATGTCTTCCTAATTTATACTCATTCAAACATAAGACATTCAAATTTACAAACGTCAAATAGAAATAAATATTTTCTTTCTTACTTGACAGTTCCCAAAAGTACAAAAAATTAAGTCACGGTTTGTATAATTATTTAATCATTCGACATGCGTTGTGACACTTGCACGAGCTCAATCAAAATACAGCTCCTTGTCTATCGGTTTTGGATTTGATTCCGTTCGCATTGTTAAAATTTGTCTCATGTTTCCATTCGTTTTAGGCCCCTTTTCGTTAGAGCTATAGCAATGTGAGATTTTCTCTTGACTAGCCAATCACAGATAGCTGAGGCCTTTTGAAATCCTACTCCTGCAGAACTCTTGAAATCAGATATCTTCCATAAAATTCGTCATCCATTTATTGTTGTATTATTATTATATTCATAGTCCTAAAAATTACTTTATTTGCCGATTTCATTAGTTTATTTCTTATTTGTTAAGAATCATTAGGTTTGTTATGTAATCTCACAGTTTCAGTGGTTATAACCCTCAAGAAAAATTTTCCGGGCACAAACTAATGACAGTATCGCTTCTTAAAATTCGTACATCAAATAATTATTAGAAGACGAAAAAAGATATTGCCTGCCCAGGGGATGTACCTGGGACCAACCGACCAGTGTTTTAACTACAGTGCCCCTTTCGATTTGGGATGTCTAATACTATATTTAGTATATGATTCAAAAGTTTAAATATTGAATAAATACTGAATTAATATTAATGTTTGTATGCGCTAGTGGAGGAGTTAATCTTGACACTTAAAATAAAACGATGCAACTATAAAGAAATTAGACATTGTAAAATTAATCCACTTCCTTCAGGGTTTGATTGCGAATTCCTAGCTGTGGTAATCATTACGTAGAAAGGATGTTTAAGAAAGCAAGGAAGTGGGTATTGAAGGAGAGATTGGAAACTATTGATATCTGAACGCTACGCTCTAATACCTAAAACTTTCACAGAGAGGACACCAGGTGTTGCCTTGGTACCTGACCAGGTCCACTCTATGTAGATTGTTTTCCACCGAAAACTCACTTCCTTAAAATAAATTTAATTTAATCCTAGAAATTATCATTTTCATATACACAGCTATTTCCTAAACTTTAATTATTAGTGGTGGTATGCAAGCCCACTTTTTAATTAATTGCACTAACCAAAGCGATTTTTACAAAAGAATGACGGTTCTTACAGATCTCCATACTGAATTCAGATCTGATTTTTTTTTTTGTTCAATCACGCAGGAATCTTCTGTTGTCACGAAAATTGATTGCCTCTTTTAATGATTTTAGCCTATTTTATACGCTACGCTGTAGAGTGTACAATATTAATAACTTCAACAGATATCATTTGCCTTAAAGTATTTTCAACGCTCAATTCAGATCAGAAACAACTACTTTACTTAATCGCGATTAGGTTTTTCATAAATTGCATTTTCACTACCAGATGTTTCAAACGATTAACACCCCTCCAAGTGGTTAATTGCACTTTAACTATATATATAATATGAAGGGGCTACTTCTAGTTTCTTATGAGAGAAAATAGTGACGATTACAACTAAAAATTGATATTCTTTTGGAGAAATACTACATCTGATGATGTTAATTGTACCGTGGACTGTATAGCAGCCTGTGTAAATGTAAACGTTCAATGATACGTTGAACAATTTTCATTCCACTTCCTAAAGTATGTATAACCACTTAAAATGGTAGACATTTGGTAATAAAACTGCGATTTCTGAAAAAAAAAAAAAAAAAAGACCTTGATAAAACAAAAAAGCGTTTCAGATCTGATTCAGCGTTGAATAAACTATTAGAATACCCATTGTACCATTTATTGTGCTCTCGGAAAATTAAAAAAAACATTTCGTCGTCTTTGCATGACTTCGCTCAGGCAATTCTTCTCTTGAACGTGACTAAAAATATTTCATATTGGGTAGGTTCATACTCGATGTGAATAGTTCGGAGGACAGAGCACCTGACCGGAGATCGGATAGTACCGGGTTCAACCACATTTTTTTTTCCTTGGTTAATAGTTATTTTATATGTTTTGGTTTATAGGGAGTGGTTTTACATTTCGTTGATTAATCATTGACGTCTAGTCTAGGCACAAGTTATCTCAGTATAGTAAACGATCAATATGTTTCTATACAACTTTCCCTAGATGTCTTTGTGAGAAAGTGAAGGGATTCTGTCAAAATAATTAAAAATCCTGGCAAACAGTGCATAAAAAGTTATGTTATTTGACTGTGGAATGCGCTTTGTTCCGTGAGTATCCGAAAAATTACTTTCCTTTATCATTTATTTTTCTTTTATGTCGCTTTTTCTCTAAGGGCGTCAGATTTTATTCCTGACATTTCGTTCGTCGTTTGCGGGGACAAAATATCAGGAAAAAGTGGAAACCCCGGGAGAAAAAAAGGCAGAAAAAGGAAAACTGTATACTAACATTATGAGATTTTTAAACTTTTAATTCTTTGCTTTGTGAAATTCGCTCAGGCAATGTTCTTCTCAGGTTCTCTTGACGTGGCTAAAAATTATTATGGCTTTTATTATTATATCCTCAAACATCCCTATAAGCATTCTCAAAGATTAAAGCGGCAGTTGCCTCATGGCCTACATTAGTTTTATGGTCCTAGCTACCAATGGCCAGTTTCTCAAATTATTTTCTGAGATTCTGTGGCTTAAACGCACATGTTTAGCCTCTACCAGCCCGTATCCGGTGATGCGGTTGATGGAGGATAGTAAGTAATCTCCCGAGGCTCTGTGTATATGTATATATCGTATGATTGAGTGAATATTGAACTGTAAATATGGGATGAGTGATATCAAGGGTCACAATTACCCTTTGCTCAAATAGGGTAGATTGTAATTTTATTACAATAAAACTATTTTTCAGTAATAATGAAGGCTACTAGACTGTTTATTATATTTGAAAACAAGAAAAGCTCAGTTAGTACCTTAAAAAAATTTTGAAATATTTTCTTGTGTGAACAAAATTACACTATTTTAACAACATATTATACGTAATGAAATATTTTGTGGAACATACTTGGCACGTTTTTGAGTTTCTGACCGGAAGTACTTCATTCTACTCACTATTACATTGAAAAAATTATTTTATTTTTTCTTCCGCTATACAGCAGGATTAAAAAACAGTCCCATGATATGTTCAAAATAAACTGGGTTGTTAATTAAACTGGGCATACTAAATACTTATTAGACTCTTTTGTTTATACAATTTATAACATTGTTTACGTTGGCTAATCCTTTATTCGATTATATACCTCGAACTTTATATAATCATATATACAACGAGAATGTCCGAAAAATCTGTCTTTCAAGACTACAGGCAAAAGGATTAAGGGCGAAGACGGCAGGTGAATAAATTTGTTCGGTAAAAAGTGAAGGGGTGCGCATCTACATTCAGCTGTTATTTGGTTTAAGTGCTTCAATGCTGGGAATACTAATATCAAGACACACCTAGTTTATGCCACCCTTCATTTGTAGTTGATGAATTACAATAGTGTCCAAACGAGGAAACAATGAGGGCTTAAAATGCAAAACCAAACACTATTTTTCAACTAAACTAGTTTTTTGAACATTTCGAACTTACGTAAAGGCCTAGCAATAAATTTTGTCTGTACGTGATCCAAAATTTAATCGTTAATTAATTAAAAAGATAAAACACAAGTCAATTATATGAAAAATGGAACCATTTTGTAAAATATAGTACATGCATTGGGTTGTTTTGTTTTAATTATTAAAATAACACTGATTTAATAATATTTCTGAAAAACCAATTAATTTGTTAGTTTTCCTAACCGGTTATGTTTTTGCCGATGTATCTCCTTACGATTTAAATAAGCAACAGTGAATTTTATCGCAAAAATTCATAGGATAGTCAATAAATTATCAATATAAATATCAATCAAATAAAAAAAAATGGGAGTAATGACATTCATAATGATTTAGTAAAGCGTTTCATAAATTAATGTTGTATGAAACTTGACTAACTGAGTGACTGAAATGAATTTGTTTGTTTTTTTGTTTTTTTCATTTTCTGATTAAGCTTCAACAAATTTAATAACAAAGTGAATTTCAAAATGTTTATGTAACCCCTGGCTCCTTCCTAGACTCGTCGAGGAACGCTGAAAAGGATGGTTGGCAAGCTAAAGGAACTTCATACGGATTTAAGAAAATAATGAGAGAGAATATGGATAACACCTCTAAAACTTTTTTATTAGCAAAAAAAAATCACATGTAATCGATACTTCAACCTAAAATTAACAGCAGGTCGCAAAATTATAAAATATTAATGGAAACCTCAAATAATACAATTATTTCCTAACTAAATGTACAACAACCGTTTGTTCCATTTCAGAACGGTTACAACACCCCCTTCTTTACAAAAGAGGCGACTATCATCGGCTCTTTTCACTAAATATCTTCGGGGGTACGTGGCACTGAACTATTCACTGTCACCTTCACTCACTCCTCCCCGTTATTTGTAGACGGGACAGGCTCTTGTTCCTTCGGGTAACGAATAATCACCTGGGCCGCTGTAGGGGTGGACTCCTCTCGGGGTTGACGTCGGGCACGCCAGTGGTATCCCAGCCAGGCAAGGCCGATTACTTGCAGTAATCCTATCAATGTTTCTATCCCGCTCCACCACCAGCATCAGTCCTCCTGAAACCCCATCCGTCATTACTTCCTTGGATTCCGTAGGTTGTACGAACTTTGGTGGGTGGGAAGGGCTGGTAGAGTTTCAGGTTCCCACGTCGGGTCCAGGGGGTCATCAGAGGGTTCGAGGGTACTCTCTTCAATCTCCTCCGGTATGCTGGCTTCAGGAAGGGGTCTGTCTCGTGCGGTTGGTGGGACCGGTTCTAGACCTCTTGGTAGGACACTGGATCTTCCCGCCGTTTCTACTACTTGCCACGGCATTGGGCCCTTTCCTTTTGGGGAGCTAGTGGCCAATGTATTTGGTGGGGTCATGTGGTTGCCTCCCTCTCCTTCCTCCTCGTCATCATCTGAGCTTGCCATCGGTACGAGTTCTAGGTCGTCTTCTTCGTCCGTACTGTCGAGCTCGCTCTCCGCCTGCTCAGGGAAGAGTTCCAGTCGTCCCAGTTTCCCTTGACTCGTCACGGGCCTTCCTCCATGTAGTCCTCCGTGAGCCGGCTTCAGCCTGTTTATATGGACCACCTGAGTGTTTCCTGATTCACTCCTTATTTCGTATGTGACCTTCCCTAACCTCTTGGTCACCTCATGGGGCCCAGTCCATGGGCAGTGAAACTTTGGGAAATGGCCTGGCTTTACCGCGGGTACATGGAGGTATACGAACTCCCCCACACTAAACTCTCTTTCCTTCCTCGTCTTGTTTATCCGCTCCGTGCGTCGTGTCCACTCTCGGTCAATTCTTTGTCTTGCCTCATCTTGGGCTTTCTGTATCCGTTCCCCTAATTGTTGCACCACCTCGCCGGCCTCGTCCGTGCCTCCTTCGTCTTTGGTGACCTTCTCTAGTCGCGCTGGTGTCCGTAGTTCCCGTCCGAACAGGAGGTAGTTAGGCGAGAATCCCGTGGCCGAGTGGGGAATGGCTCTGTACGCCATCAAGGAATACGGGACCCATTTGTCCCAATCCCTCCCATCCTTTCTGGCAAAGTTAGCTAACGAATCTCCCAAAGTCCTGTGGAACCTTTCTAGTATTCCATTGCTTTGGGGGTGGTAGGCCGTTGTTTGCAGCTTGGCGATCCCTAGCGCTTTACAGACCTCCTTAAACAATTCGGAGACAAAATTTCGGCCCTGGTCGGTTAGTAGGCGCAGTGGCACCCCATGTCTGGTGATGATGTTCTCTACGAAGGCCTTTGCTGTGGCTCCTGCCGTCTGTTCGGTAATTGCTACGGCCTCGGTGTATCTAGAGAAGTGATCGATAAAGGTCAAAAGGTATTTGTTCCCCCTCTGGCTCCTTGGGAAGGGTCCCACTATGTCAAGGGACACCATTTCGAAAGGTCGCGATGGAAAGAACGGCCTCTCAATTGGTACCGTCCGACCCGCCGGTGTTTTCCGGGTGGCACACGAGTGACACGTCTTTACAAACGCCTCCACGTCTTGCTTCATTGAAGGCCAGAAGTACCTTTGCCGTAAGACGGCAAGCGTTCTCTCCCCCCCCCGGGGTGACCAGCCCACACGCTGCTGTGATGGTCTGTCAAAGCTTCTTTTCTCCTGACCTGAGGCACTACCACCTTCCACTGTCTTCGCTCGTCGTTTTCTCCTCGGTACATTAACCCCTGTTCGTCCCACCTGCACAATCGGGGGTTGCCTTTCGCCCAGTTTTGGCACTCTTCGTCCTTTATCTGGTCTTGGCGATATCGTTCGTAGTCCTCGACCTCCTCTGAAGTTACCTTGGCCACCGCACGGCTTAGCGCATCCGCATTGGTGTGCTTGCGTCCGGGTTTGTGGACTACCTCGTAGTCGAACTCTTCCAACCGGAGCGCCCATCTCGTCAGTCGGGACGACGGATCCCTGAGGGACAACATCCACCGCAGTGCCGCGTGGTCCGTTACCAAGGTGAACTTCCGCCCTAGCAGGTAGCACCGGAAGTATTTCGTGGCCCATATTACCGCCAGCAGCTCCCGCTCCGTAGCCGAGTAGTTCTGTTCCGCCTGATGCAGTTGGCGGCTGGCATATGCTAACGGTCTCTCTTGTCCGTTCCTTACTTGGGAAAGGATGGCTCCTAGAGCAACTCCAGACGCGTCGGTTGCCAGAATAAAGGCATCTTTGAAATCTGGGTAGATGAGGACCAAGTCGGTACACAACGCCTCTTTCAGCTCTTGGAAAGCCACTACCTGGTCTTTCTTCCACTGGAAGCGTTTGTCTTTCCCGGTAAGGAGTGTCAACGGCTTGGCTATCTCGGCGAAGCGGGGAATAAACCTCCGGTAATATCCCGCTAACCCCAGGAAGCCTCGGACCTCCCTCGCTGAACTGGGCGTCGGGAATTCTCTTACTGCTTGCATTTTCGTGTCATCTGGTTTGACTCCCTCTTCGGTCACTAAATGGCCGAGGTATCGAACTTGGCTAACAGCGAACTTACACTTTTCCCCGTTCAGTTTAAGGTTTGCTTCCTTCAATCGGCCAAACACGTGTTCTAATCGGTCTCTATGTTGTTCGAAGTCTTCACTGAAGATGATGATATCATCTAAATATACGTAACATTCTAGACCCTTGATACCTGCGAGGATCTGATCCATGGTCCTTTGGAAGGTCGCTGGGGCTCCCGCCAGCCCAAACGGCATCTTCTTATACTCGTAATGGCCGTCTAAAGTGGTAAAGGCCGTCTTTGGCTGATCCCTTTCGGCTACTGGTATTTGGTGGTATCCGCTGCGTAGATCTAAGGTGGAGAAAATTCGACTCTTTCCTAGCATCTCTAGCGTCTCTTGTATTAGAGGCAGCGGGTACGCGTCGACTTGGGTCAGCGCATTCAATCCTCGGAAGTCCGTGCAAAAGCGAAACTTCATGCTCCCGTCCTCGCTCTTCTTGGGAACCAACACCACTGGTGCTGCCCAAGGGCTGGTGGAGTGAGTGATCACTCCATTGTCCAGCATCTCTTTTAAGTGACCTTCTACTATTGGGCGATGGTGGAACGGTACTCTGTAAGGCCGTTTTATTACGGGGCGAGCGTCACCTGTGGGTATTTGGTGTCTAACCCCTACCGAGCAGCCTTCCTTCCCGGGTGGTTTGAACAGGGCCTCATACTCCCACAGTAGCGGCTCTATCATTTTTCTCTCGTTCTCACTTAAATGGCTTAGGTCCCAGTCAGGGCCCTTCATTTCTATCGATCTGAATCCAGCTGTCCTTCGGTCCCCTTCGAATTCCTTCCCTTCCCTTTGGGCATTTGTTAGAACGTTGCTTCCCTGGTTCCATTTTGCTGCTACCCCTAGAGTCTGATTTCGGTCCAAACAAACTTCCTGGGGGCCCATATTTATCACCTGTACCCACACGCTGCCATCTTCAATCCTAGATAAGCAGCGAGCTGTTCGGGCACCGTTTTGCCTCAGCGTTGCGGGCTCCATTACTATGTCCGATAGTTCCTCTCCGGATACAAGACCTCTTGTTAAGATTTCGCTGTAGGGTGGTATCTTCACCTGCGCACCGCTTCTTACAAACTCCCTTCCTTCTCCCTCTCCTTAGGCCCCCTGGTCGTATCCCTTGTCTGGTAGTCTCTTCTCCGTTCCACGCGGGCTTCTGCCCTTCTTTTCTTTCTCTTTCTGCTGTTTCTTTCTCTCAGCTTCTCCTTCCGTGGGTCCGTTTCGTCACTAGCCTCCAATGGCTCTACCGCCGAGTTCCACTTCTTGTTCAGGTTCTCGACAGTTTGACTCAGCCTCTCTATCTCTTCGCTACCTCCGTCTATTCTCCGGACAACTGGGACGGTGCTTCCCTCGATGATCTCTAGCTTCCGTTCCCTGACCAACACTTTTGCTCCCGTCCTAGTGAGCACATCCATGCCGATGATTCCGTCTCCGGGCAGATCCAGTGGGGATATCACGATGGGGTGTGTAAACTCCTTCCCTTGTAGCTTACATCGCAGCAGCTGAATCCCGTCTATCTGCAGTGGTTGGCCCGTCACTCCCTTAGCCCGTAGACTAGCCGGCCCTAGGTATATTCCGGGGACAGCGGCCCTGATCAACGTTACCTCTGCTCCCGTATCCACCAGCATATCATGTGCCACGCCTTCTATTTCCATCGCCACTGAGATGGTCCCACCCCCTCTTCCTCTTATCCCTGGCACTAGGCGAGTGTATCCCCTTTGTCTATCGAACCTGTGGTCGGGGTGTCCTACAGGTCTTGGGCTTTTGGGTCTACGGGGCCGGCAGGAGAGTTGACGTTTCTTGGTTGCTCCCCTCTTGGGGTCGGTCGACTCCTACAGTCTCGTGCAAAATGCCCCTGCTTTCCGCATGCGAAGCATTGACGATTCTGCCGGTCACCTGCCCCCCTAGGCGTCGGTGCGGGGCCCTGGAGGCATCCTCTCGCTAAGTGTCCTTCCTGCCCACAGCGGTAACATCTCAACTGGGTTCTTCCTGTTGGCGTTACCAAGTTTACTTCTCCTTGTACAGCGTCGTGCGAGCTATTTCCGTTCGCTGCTGTAATCATAGCATCGGCCCCTACTCCAAACACGTCACTGTGGCTCCTACTTCCTTTATTGCTCCCCTCATTTCCGTCAAATGGTTCCGCCCTCATGATGGCCTCCTCAAGCGTGGTTGGAGCCAAAGCTTGCATTAGCCTCACCGTTTCGGGCAAGAGTCCTCTCCGGAAAGCCGCTAGCACTCTGCTTTCAATGTGCTTTGAGAGTATGTCTCGCTCTTCTATCCCGTCTATATCTGCAATCAGCCGGGCTCCAATTGTTCTGACTCTGTCGGCAAAAACCCTGGCTGGCTCGGTTGTTCCTTGTCTCGCTTCACTCAGCTCTCCTTCTAGTTTTTCTCTCTCTCTGGGATCCTCGAATCTCTTCACCACTTCTTTCTTCAGGATATCGTAAGGCGCTCCCTCTTCTACTAGCTCTGGCTTAGACTCGAGGAACTTCTCAGCCACTCCACCCAGTTTCTGTTCGGCAATCATTATTTTGTCCTGCTCCGTCCAATTCCCTACTGCACTTATCTTCTCTAACTTCTTGAAAAACTGAGTGACCGATCCACTTCCCGGGGTTCCTGTCCAAGGCTTGACCATGTTCTGCAACCCTAGGTCCCGTTTTCCCCGGCTCCCTGGTTCTCCTTTCTCCAGTTGAGCCGTCATCGCACTGGTCCGTTGGGCTAAGGACTCTTTCTCGTACTTCAGAGTTTCATTTTCCTCGGCAAACTTCTGGTTTGCCGCTCGTAGCTGTTTCACCAAATTCTCCAGTTCCACTTGCTTTGCTTCCGCCATTTTCGAGCGTGGTCACGACTTATGTGCTATAGGGATATTCTTGCAACCCCACCCCACACCTGACACCAATTTGTAACCCCTGGCTCCTTCCTAGACTCGTCGAGGAACGCTGAAAAGGATGGTTGGCAAGCTAAAGGAACTTCATACGGATTTAAGAAAATAATGAGAGAGAATATGGATAACACCTCTAAAACTTTTTTATTAGCAAAAAAAAATCACATGTAATCGATACTTCAACCTAAAATTAACAGCAGGTCGCAAAATTATAAAATATTAATGGAAACCTCAAATAATACAATTATTTCCTAACTAAATGTACAACAACCGTTTGTTCCATTTCAGAACGGTTACATTTATAATACTTTAAAATTTTAACTTATCAAACATTAATATTTTTAAAAACGGCTGGAACGACGGACATACTCGATTTCTATTTTTTGATTCTAAAAGCTATATTTTTTGGGGATATATTTGGAAAATATATTAACTATTAGCGTTATATATTAAGTGTTACTGAATGTATCTACGATAAAAATCAGAGCTTAAAATCATAAATATCAACCGATATGGGGCTTAAAGAAATCTTAAAATTTATTATGTTTAGCAACTATTTCGTTTCTCCGTCACAATTCAACATCATGTATCATCACCTCCCAATTTCATAAAACAATAAACGTATTAAGCTAAGTTTCGTTCGCCAGCATGATATTCTATTTCGCACCAGAGCTTGGTAGCTGACTTACCATCCTCGATGAATAGAGTGCAATGCACCGTTAAAATATTTGTAATATATAACTTATATACAAAGTGTACCGTAAACACAAAACGGACAGTATTTATTGAAGATGTAGCTCATAGCAGATAATAAATAATCCGAACAGAACAAATAAGTTTAAATCTGTTGTTTTTAAGGAATGGAACAAGAAGTCAGTGCAATGAAGAATCTTGCCCATTTTCATTCAACATTATTTATTTCAAATCTTTACTTTAAAATGCCCAGATTACTTTTTTCCTGGGGGGGGGGAGGTTGTATTCAATGTCTGAAATCCAGAGATATGAAATCTTTAGTTCTATAATCGATACTTCATAATCGTTTCTTCTTAAGTGATCTTTACACGAATGTTGTGAATAATCAGGTAGAACTAATTTAAGAAATACTGCTTCAAAGCTGTACTTGAGTTGTATATATTCTGAGTAAATTACCTCTTACTGACAAGGATATGTCATCCCTAGTCCCCTAATAATAAATTTTAAAATATGTATTAATTTTTTAATTAATTAATTTTTTTCACTTGATTTTCATTTCCGATTTGACTCCAATCTAGTTAAAATAAATTTCTACATTATAGAAATTCTATTTACAGCTTACTACAAGAACCTAAAAACATGGAGCAATTTTTTGGGGGTTGGCATTTTTATAGTAATTTGACGACGAGACAGGCGAAACACCCTCATTTCTGTGGAGGAAAAACCTGCGCTTTAGTTGCTTGGGACCGTTATCAACAAATGCTGTTATAAATAAAGATTAACCTAGTATCTAACCGAAACACTTGATAATTTCAAGATATTAATTTCAAGTTATGTGTGACAATACTCAGTAAGCATAAAAATACGATGCATGGTCTTCTAGCCACCTTCGCTGTGGTATTTTATTTTTATACTCGTAAATGAGAATCAAATTTATTTTTATGGCTGCATACTATGTAGAAATCGTTCTGAATCGTTCAATTTGCTATCTCATACTCAACCTAAATCGGCATATTTCAAGGTGTTGTTTAGAATACGTTTAAAATTTCAGTTCAATTGAACAATTTTCACTAGCGCTATCGTAGAATATACTTGCGTATAGAGAGGCAGACAAAGGAAAGAAGATCCGTGAATGAAAGTAGAGCCTCTCCCATCGGACTCGCTGATAACTTATACAATATGGCTCTATAAACGACTATACCGCTTTTAATGCTATCTGATGAACTGCCAAGTAAATGTGAAATACCTCGCCTCAGACTGAGACTTGACAATAGCCTCCATTTAAATGAGTTTAATTGAATTGGATTGAGGAGTAACAACGCCCATTAAGCGGAGAACAGGAGCCGAAGAAGCCTCCAGGGTCGCAGGTGGTCGTGGGCCGGTACAGCATTTAAGTAAGAGTATTTCGGTCATAATCCGAAATTTATGCTTTCTTAGCTACGCCCCATTTTCCCCATATTGAAATTTAAACCTTGGATATGCACAGACAGCCGCATATAATGAAGTGGCGTTTGCATAGTTAATTTTCCAAATATCCCTTTTGTAGTTTTACTAGTAATCAATAACCTTATGAATGAACTGAAAAAACACAACAAAATTACATACACACTTTATTAAAAACTCCACGTCACACAGTGAGTATTTTAACGACATACGATTAATTTCACATTATTTATCGTACTTGATCAAGCTGTTTGAATGAATCTAAGTACAATAGATGAATAAACTATAATAATCGGTGTGTGGGACTGAACGAATGGAAAAAATGATGCATCAAATTCCCACGGTGATGTATTTATTCAGTGTTGCTGGAAATTAACTAAGAAGAAACCAGGTAAAGGTCAGATGAAACCAAAAGTCTTCATTAGGAGGATTGTAAACGATTTTTTCTTGTAATGTCGAGTTTAATATAACACACTCGCGTATTCGTTCCTGACCGTTCTCCAACATTTACATTTTCCGATAGTGAATTTTCCCATCATATAAGTTCCACGAATAAGACCTTTTTCTCGCAGAATAGGCATTTACTGACATCGCAATAATTCAACAACTTGACCGTTTTTTTTTTTGTTTCACAACCTCTTGTTGCAAAATATAGATACAAAAACATATAGTAAACGAATCTATTTACAATTACTTCATTATATGTCTTGTAGCTTGGTTACATTTTATACAAATTCTGTTTTCTACTAATAGTGATCTGCATTGTAAAAAGGTAATAAATATAATGATTTACATTATACATTAATGGACTGAATTTATTAAAAATGATGGGCCTCACCTTATTTATTACAGACTTAAAACTAACTTACATCTAACTATAAAAACTTGAACTAAATCTTAAGCTAATTTTCCCCGACAGTCTGTTGCCATCGATGAGGAAAGGATGGTGGCTTTGTGCTGCAACGAGTCAAAAAAAACGTTATGTGTCTAATGGAACACCAAGCTACGGGTCCAAGACGGCGTTCTTTAATCTCTCGAGAGAGGTATGTCAGACCTCTTTTCTCATGATCCCATTTTGGAATGGTTGGAGACTTGATTGTGAATATAATAACAACTGTAGTGACCCTAACTACATAATTGTTAAATAACCCTATACTCTGGTGCATATATAATGCATTGTAATTAGATGTAAAACATGGTAAAAGCTTTTTCTAGCAAATAAACGCATGTCCCGGCAGTCGTAACAAGTCAGGTAACAGCAGGTGCACTGGCTTAAAAGCTACCTGGCCGTCATAAAAAATACCCGGTAGACCTAGGGGCGCCTCTCATAAGCCTTAATGGGTGAGTCCCTAGCAGGCCACAAACTAAGCAACCCTTGTCCCCGGTCACGCGCCTTGTGACAGAGGTGCAGGTGTGACATCATAAACAGACCCTTTCAGGCCTGGCTCCGCCTTCCGGTGGGAAGGGGAAATAATATTTAAACCAGGGGGTTTCGCCCTGTAGGCCTACTCTCTCTCAGTCTCCTCATCTCCTCAGCCGCTGTACTCGGTCGCTTTACGCCAGGGCCCCGAGGCCCTGGAAGTAAGCCTACTAGTCTTCTACTCTCTTTACCCGCTGTTACGCGGTTTCACTTTTACGCCAGGGCCACTTGGCCCTGGAAGGCAGTCACTTAGACTCCTCGTCAGCCTACTCTCTCTTCAGCGCCTCTGAGCCCGTCACCCTATTTCTCAGCCACCTTGCAGACCCTCTGGCGCCTTGTACCTGTTACGCTGCCGGGCCCCCGCCCGAACTCTGAACTTTGAGGTAGGGCAGATTTGGTTATTTGATAACTATGATCCTTTTAAAACTTTAGGGAATTGAATATGTGTAATAAGAGACGATTTTTTAACTTATTTCTGATTGTGATTTTTAAGTTGTTTTTAATTTTTTTTTTATGCTTTTTTGAATAATTTTAACTATTTATTAAATTCATTACAGGAAATTCTCACTGCTTGTCATATTGAGCACAAGCGTTATCAGAGATTCGTGGTATAGTCGACGAAAATAAATGATATGAAAGCCATTAGCATAACAATTTTTTTAAACAAACATTATCCAATGAATGAATATACCAAGACTGATCTTTACAGTACGTTGAAAAGTGGGTTTATTTTCACCTTTCAGCCAGTCTGTAGAATATTAATTCTGTCTGGGGGCCCACTTTCCGGGTGAACCTAGCTGACATTTCCTCATAAAACTCCAAAAGGTGATTCCGGGATGTTGATCGATATCTGCGTAAGAGGGACGGTATAATCTACCAATAAATTATCAGTATTTTATTTTGATTTCGTTCTGTGCGTAAGGCACTTAAAGGTTAGTGCCTATTGCCTAGTTTGAATCACAACAGCGTGAGTTTTAGCGAGTATGCGAATTTTGATACTGTCTATAATACTTTCACATTTGATTTCAAGGCTGATTCTCACAGTTTGCAATTTAAAATGTCTCTGAGATCTATCAAAGTATAAGTTATTTTTATGTTTTGTAATTCCAAACCACCTACCATGAGATACCGGTAATAATCCAAAACGGCATTCAATTTTACCTCTTCTCCGCGCCTTCCAGTGTGAGCGTACAACCAAGGCCTATATATTGAACAGCTTCTGTTGTATAACTGTATTTGGACATGTGTTTCATAGTCATGTAAAGGTCCTATCTACAGATTTTGTTGGACTAAATTTTATTTATATGCAAAAGTATCTACTGATGTTACAAAATTAATTTATTTTTCAACGCCTCACGTTAAAAGTGTAACGATAACACTTGTTATCGGTACACAACAAAAAATAGCCTATCTATTACGGTGGGTAATTCAGCTAACGGAACAAACATGAAAACACAAGCCTAATAAAATGTTAATGTTAAGATAAATAATTTTTCAATGCATTTTATCCGTAATTTATCTGATAAATGCACTGATTAATCTGTGGTTAATGTGAGAGTAGTTTACTAGAGTATCCTTTCATTATATAATATTTCACTTATGACTCAGAACGGTAAATTCCTAAGACAGCAACTGAATTATTTTTACAGCTACATTTAGAAAAACATTTTTTTTTGCTTTTTCAAAATGTTGCTGCAGTATCTAGAGTTATTGAGCGGCCTGTCGTCCCCAGAGCATATGGCGACGTGACCGTGTTCTTTCTCTACCTAGTCTGGTTTTAGAGATAAAAGCACGCAGAGAATTTTTCAAATTCCTTTTCCTGTCAACCAGGAAATAAATTTGACAGGTGGCTACTGTTGAAATGTCTGATTTTTTTCTTAAAAAGTCACATGTCAAATAATTTATGATTTTTCAATAATTCCCTTGTTTTGATTTTGATAGTTTCGTAACACTGATCTTGTTAACTTTCTTGTTTATAAACGTATATACGAATCCAAAGAGCTGAAATTCACTGACACAAAACTATTTTTGAGAGGTTTGTGATTTGTTTTGTGTAAGTAAACAGAAAGAAAAAAATTTCGGTACAATGTATCGTTAATAAAAAGAGGGTGGACGCCATCGCCTTCTTATTGACAAAAAGGAATTTCCCGACCTATTGGGTTAATTAAGGTGTCATAATATGAATTCTACTAATTATGCTTTAATTAGCTTATTTAATTAGCTAAGAGTTGCTGGTTCTGACTAAAACATGTCCATTCCGTTTTCAGGCATGATGATGTCGATGTGCATTTGGACCGCAGGTGACCACCAAGGCAATTGAAACAACGCTGATTCTTTTTCAGGAGCTCATATCGAGCTGAAATAGATAATTGCTGAAACTTGCTGCATTGTGACACATGGTGATTGTGAGAGCAGCAGAAGCAGGAAGCAGGGGCTCTAGCTGAGCGGTTATCAACGCTTGCATGGGAAGTCTGAGCAATAATCGAATGAGATTTGACAGCAGTCCGAGGTTTAACACTGGGTTCACCAATTAACTGGGTAGTTTCGATGGTTTTGATCTGTTGATTGACAAAATCCAATAAGCTTTGGAAAGTAGGTACAGTGGTGGAATCATGTTTTAGTTCAAAAGCATGTCGAGATTTAGAATCCAAATTTTTCAGTGCTAATGACACTAGCAAAAAATCGCTCAAATCATCAAGTGCCAAGGCTTTGAGAGCATTGGCAGAATTTTCGTGAATGGTCATAAAGCCCTTGAGGTCAGACAATGAATTGGATTTGGCAGTGGGAAAGTCAAGTATGCTTTTGAGGTACATGTGACCAATTTGTCTCGGATTATTGTATCGGGCAGTTAGAGCATCGAATGCCAATTGGTAATTATCTTCGGTTAGATGGAATGAAGCAATGACAGAAGCAGCTTCATCGATAGTGGATGTTTTAAGATAATGTAATTTGGCAATATTACTTAACTGCGGGTCGCGATGAACCATGGAATTAAAAAGCGCAAAAAAATTAGGCCAATCGGACAATTTGCCATTGAATTTAGGAATCTGAATTTTTGGCAGATGTGGATTTGCTACAGATGGGACGTTTGCAACGGGATTGACTTCAGCGTTCAATACTGAAGGTTCAGTTTTTTTGAGCTGAAAATATTTAGCTCGGATTGTGTCGATTAATTGCACAAAGGCTACGTAAGGTTGTGTAGTTTCAACTTGATCAGTAGCTGGCAAATGCAAATTGAATTTTTTTATGAGGTAATTAAATTTCTTGAATTCCTGTTCAATTTCAGATAAGCGTTCATAGTTGGCCTTAAGCCGAGGTAAATCGGCTATAGTCATTGTCTTAGCAGAGTCTGGTAAAGCAGTTGCAACTGCAAAACTATCATTTCGCTGACTAATAGCTAAATCGATTTGTTGTTGTATTTCTTGGGAAGTTGGTGGAGCCATTTTAATGCTATTACTATCAGAAATAAATGGAATTAGTGGATATTTACAGGAAAATATAAAGGGAAATCATGTACAAGGAAAACAGAAATTCTGAAATTCAAAAGTTGGTGATAAAATTAAATTGAGTACTAATAATAATTAGACAAACAGTAAGCACAGTTTGAGTTGATGTGGTTTCGACACCTGGCGCTAGTCGTCGCGATTCGATTTGACTAACCTTCTGACTCAAACTGATGATCAATTTTCAAATTAATAGTTGGACAGAATAATCCGGAATACGGAGAACCAAAAAATATGTTTGGAATTTCACCAGTTGAAATCGCAACCGGCAAACGAGGCGACTGATTCGAGAAACTAATTAGCCTGGGGATAATTAGCTATACGTTTGAGTTTTAAGTGGACTGTAATTATTTGAGAGTCTCGTTAGAGAAATGACAATATCAAATGTAAACACAGTAATGCAAATTCCTACCTGCTTCGATGTGACGACAGCGTGCGAATCTCCCTTTTTGAACTCCGATAACCTAGAGATTTGGGCCCAAACTCCAGATTTATCCAAGTCCCGATTCATCCAATAGCTGTCTGCGTTTAATCTGAAATGTCGCTTCTCCAAGACTGCGTACTAGTGATTTGAATAATGACTAAACAAAGATAATGGCGTTGAAAATACGCTTGAAAAACAGTGTGAAAAATGATAACTGTTGAAGACAAAAAGAGACGCTATAAATGAAAATGAAAATTACCACCTGAGAGACAAAAGCGTGGGGAAAAACGCTGATCGAGCCGGCAGGCAGCGCCAGCGTCTGTGATTCACAGAACTACCGAATGGTTTCGGGTAATTACTTATTGAATAGCAAATTCAAATTAAAATGAAATTAAGTTTACGCAAATGGCGTAAACAGTAACAGACTTGTATGTAGAGCAAACATCCTAATTGTTCCCCTTTATTGCTGTGATGAAAAGTTCAGAGCTAAAAAATACTCATGCGTGTCTTGTGTTGAAAATAACGTCGCTGAGATGAGCCCATGCCGTCCTTAAATCGCTTCAAAACTAGATGCCAATATCACACGGATTGAAAAACTAACAAAAACTGTTGAGTAAAAACTAAAAACACCAAGAAAACAGTAAGGTAAGTCAAGAGAAACTTGAAAGCAAAGAATCCAAGAACGGTTCTAAACAAAAGACTGGAGCCACTCAGACAAAGGTGCCTCACATGATTGAGTATTCTGGTCAGAACTATGTAAGATGGCGCCTTACCTTATAAAGACCATAAAACTCTACCCTGAGACAACTACTTTCGTCTGGGTCACTCCATTCCCCTGCGATAGAACTGTTCTTAGATTATTTACCCTCAGATTTCTCTTGTCTTACCTCAAAGCTTTCTTCCTTTGGACTTTGGACTTTGCCCATGCTAAGCTTTCTTTGTCAGCTCCTAGATCTGTGTGATATCACCACCTAGTTGCAGTAGTAGATACGACCTAAGAATGACACATCCCATACCAGCCACAGTACCTCTGAGACAATACACACCCCACTTGACCCTAAATATTTCCTGGTCCATCACCAGACTCCCTGCCCCTCAGTGACTGAAGTTATTCAGTCTAATTCCTAATCACAAAATCAAAATTATATATAGATCCGTTTTCGTTTTGTACTATCCTGACCAATGAGCACTGGAATAGTAACACAATAAGTGAAAACTGTATTTGCACATTTACTACAAAAGGACAACTACAGAAGAACCAACCCCTAACCTATCTCCTCAGGCCGTGAACTGCAACTGAGATTTAAGGAAGCCAAACAGCTGTTCACCTGGCCTAATCATTTGTTATCATATGTATGGAAATTTAATTTATTTGTTGATTTATGCCATGGAATCAATTCTTTATTTTTATTCTATCCATTAGAATGAAATAATTTGATTTGATAAAAATTTCTTAATCTATTGAATTTAAAGATAGAAATGGCAGTGGCTAAATCAGGCAGCATTAACAGTCCTCGTCCTCAAACATTGCATTAGGCTTATTGTTATGTTCACTTTAAGAGCATTATTTTTTTTTATCTAGAAATTACATAATTTCATTACATATCCAGTTGATATTTTGACTGTAGTATCAATTGTTTGTTTGATTGCATAGTTAAGTTAAAGAAACCTAGTCAAGACTTGAAGACTTTTCAAGAAGAAGTTCAACATAACTTCTATTAATAACTGACACGTGTTCACATTCTGTGAACCAGTTCCGTTCTGTGGAAAATACAGTTGGTAACTGTTATGTTCTTTTTAATAGTTACAAAAGCACACACATGTTGGGGTACGTGAGAAAACATATATATTTTATACAGTGAACAAGTAAGTAGTGGTACATAAAGATGGAATCTATTTTACTGAATGCCAAAGGTAACGTGAAGGTTACAACTGATAACAAAAGGCGGCAAAAGACTGCGCGCGAAATATTACATACACCACAGCTTCTCCCGTACTAAATTGAAAAACTCAGGTAACACAATTCAAGTCATAATCATTAAATCGTGCCGGAAAGCGTATCTCACGACGAGGTCGGTCTAGATTCGGCGCTGCTGCTGGAGTAGGTGGAAGTCGGGGAACCTCAAATGATTGACTCGGTCCAAACGAAACGGATTTTGGCTTTGGAACCAAAGTTGCCACAATTTGGTCAATGTGGCGTTTTAGTATTCGCCCCGAAGAGTCGAGTCTGACCAAATAGTGCCGTTGGCCAAATACTTTGATGACATCGCCGAACTGCCAAATCTTCTTGTTGTCACAGTAAAGGCGGATCTGGACTCTCTCCCCTACCTTAAAAGAGCGTGCTGGTGCTGCTGTCACGCTTGATGGTTTAGGCTGGTAGGGAAAAATAGCATCAAGGCGCATGCGCAACTTTCGATGTAGATATTTTACAGCTGGCGATTGGCCACAAGCAAGTGGCGTAGCTCGATAACGGAATAAGATGGCTTGCACTTTATCCTTCATAGGAGCCGGATCTGAGGATGCTGCCTTGAGGCGATGTTTTAAGGTTTGAATGCTGCGCTCGGCCAGACCGTTTGCCGCTGGTAGGCCTGGAGCAATGAATTTTTGAAAAATGCCGTTTGTTGATGTATAGGCTTTTAATTCACTACTTTGAAAAATGGTTGCATTGTCAGACACAAGCACAGTTGGATAACCGTGCGATGCGAAAATTCTTTCCAGTAATGCTATGGTCCTGTAACTGGTAGGTGCTTCTTTGATTACTTCCACTTCTGCCCACTTCGATTTTGCATCGACGCACATCAGGAAGAAATAACCTTCCAATGGACCTGCGTAGTCAATATGCACTCGTTCCCAGTTGTCTTGAGGAGGGTCCCAGGGGTGCACAGGAGCCTTGGGGGGTGTTGAGCGGTTTACAGCACAATCTTTACATTCACGCACCAATCTTTCAATGTCCTTGTCGATGCTTGTCCAGTATACATATCGACGGGCGAGTTGCTTCATTTTTGTGATCACCTGATGAGTTTCGTGGAGCTCATTGAGAATAGTTGAACGTAGAGAGCTTGGGATGACTACTCGATCCCGCCTAAATAGCATACCATCGACTATAGTATACTCGGAGTCGCACGTAGTAGTCTGGAGGTCATTTATGATTCGTGCTTATTCTTGATCCTTGCCCGTTTCATCTTTGATTATTGCTGCAGTGATGTTCTGGCTGGATATCTGGAAAATCGTTTGCTCGCAGACTTGATTGATTTCTTCTCCAATAGAGATGTCTCGAGACTCATCTTGACTACAGGGCGGAACAGGAGCTCTAGAAAGACAATCAGCGTTTGTGTTTTCTTTGCCCGAATTATATTTGACCGAATAATTGAAGCCTTAGAGAAATGAGGTGTATCGTAGCTAGCGCGATGACGTCATTTGTGGGAGAGCTTTGTTCTGGTGAAAAATTCGAGATAATGGAGCATTATCAGTCACCAGAGTAAAATGAGTTCCATATAAATAATAGTGGAAGTAGAGAACGCCGAAGACTATTGCTAAAGCCTCGCGATCTAACTGACTGTAATGCTTCTCAGAGAGGTTAAGAGACCTAGATGAATAACCGATTGGCCTTTCACAACCATTTATGACATGGCTCAGAACAGCGGCCACACCAAAAGGGCTGGCATCAGTTGTCAGGGACCAAGGGTAATTTTGGGTCGAATGGTATAAGTACCCTGTCGCTGCAGAGTTCTTCTTTGATGCGTTGAAAAGCGGTTTCACAAGCTGGTGACCAATGCCATTTGACCCCCTTGCATAGGAGAGCTCGAAGAGGGTGTGTGAGCGTTGAAGCGACTGGAAAAAAACGTGAATAATATGACACAAGGCCAAGAAATCGTCGAAGCTCATCTGGATTTTCAGGTCTTGGCATCTTTTCAATAGCTGCAGTCCTTGCTGGGGATTTGCTGATCTTGTTGTATTCCACTACAAACCCAAGATACTCAATTTTAGACTGGAGAAAAACACATTTTCCTTTGTTAAGGTGGAGATCATGTTCTTTTAATCTTTGAAGCAGATTTCTTAAATTTTCGAGACATTCTTCTTTTGTTTCACCATGTACGACAATATCGTCAAAGTAGTTTTCAGTCTTCTTCAGGCCTTTCAAGATTCGACAAATGTACTCATTGAACTCAGCAGGAGCTGTTTTGACTCCAAAACCAAGCCGGAGTAACCGGTAAGTACCTCTATGCGTTGTTATAGTCTGGACGATGCTGCTTTCTTTCGTAACACGAAAATGTAAGTAAGCCTTATAGAAATCTACTTTACAAAAATAACGAGATCCTCGCAAGCTGCTTAGGACGTCTTCTCTGGTGTGGATAGGGTAGTTTACTTGAATTAGACGTTCATTGACGCCACACTTGTAGTCTGAGCAGAGGTGAACGCCTCCGTCAGGTTTGACGATCACCACGAGAGGGGAACCACAATCACTGGCGTCTACAGGTTCAATGATTCCTGCAGCTTCGAGTTCGTTTAGTTCCTGGTTGACTTGGTCCAGGAGAGCATGTGGAACACTACGCTCCTTGGTGTAACATGGCTTTGCTCCTGGTTTGAGCTGGAGTGTAATTTCATAGCCGGGAACACAACCAATTTTTGGTTCGAAGATCGAGGAAAACTCTTCTAAAATATCCTCGAGCGAGGGGACTGAATAGAACTGGTAGATTGGCATGGGAGGATTATTGTCGACCTGTTTGAGTTTAATGGCAAGTCCTCGTATCCATTGGCGTCCAATAAGCACTTCGTATCCTGTTGGTACAATGTATAAATCGCTGGTTATTTGTTTTCCTTTGTAAGCAGCCTGGACTGGTACCTTACCTTTTGATTGGATTATGTTGCCAGAGTAGGATCGAAAAGCTAGGTTGGTTGGTTGAACTGGCAAATTTAGGTTAAGTCTGTCAAATTCATTCTCACTTAATAGGGTAAATTTGGCGCCACTATCGACCTCAAAATGCTGCAATTTTCCATTGAGCGACACGTCAATCATGTACTTTTCTGATTCATGACGGTTCAACTCGAACAAGTTAATAATAACGTCATTTTTCTGGATCACTGTTTCTAATTTATTGAGACCGTATGCCGGCGTTGCTCCGGAGCTGGTGTTGGCAATTTGGAGGGAATGTGTAGAACTGGATTTGCCTGGTTTCCTTCTGTTTTCTGCCATCAATGATGTGATACAGACGCGTGCCACATGTCCCTTCTTTTTACAAAGGGTGCAATATAATTTGTTCTTATCAACTCGACACTCCGATACCTGATGGTTCCCCCTTGAGCATCGGAGGCACAGATTATCGATGCCGAGAGCCTTGAAATCAGGTCTACAGGGACGGGAACTTGACCTGGGTTGATTAGAGCTTGACCTTGCTCCTGAGCGCTGGCTAGGGCTTGACATCTTGTTCAATTCGCTGGCAGAGAAAGGTTGAGCTGGATTAGAGCGCTGAGTCAACTCTTTACTTTCAATTCTCGATGCCTCAAGAGCTGTGGCAAGAGCTAAAATGTCCTGGTATGTCTTTTTGTCCGATTGTAATATGTGTTCCCTTACCCAGTCATCTCGAAGGCCTCGAATGAACTGTGCTCTGAGAAAAACGTCTGAGATTGATACAGACTGGTCACACTGGCATTGTACGGAGAATTCACACTCAGCTATGTCATGTTGAAGAGTGGCAACAAACTCTGAAATGGACTGGTGTTCCGTTTGATAAATATTAAGGAAATAGTGTTGTGACACTATTGCGTTTTTCTTCGGAATTAACAAGGTCTTGAAGGACTTGACAAGATCATCAAAGGAGAGACCCTTCAGTGGTTTTTCTGGGCCTAAAAACGCAGCTAAATTGTTGTAGTGTGAAGAGCCAATTGAAACACATAAGAGCTGGCCAATTTTTGCTTTGTCTGTGACCCCTTTCATCGTACAATAGTTATCAAACCGCTCAAGGTAACACGCAAACTTTTCACGTTTTTGATCAAAGTTTTCGAAAGGCGTGATGCTCGAATAATTTACTGTGTTTTTTTCAGTAGGTTTCCCGGAAAGACACTGAAGTTGAGCAGTTACAGTTTCGAGGAAAACTTTCTGTTGTTCGCTGAAAGTCTTCATAAAAGATTCGAACTGTTTAGCATTCATTTCGAAGTCTTTTTATTGATAATTCGATAGAAATTAGTCTAATTCTTACCTTTTACGGTCGATTGAAGACAAAATTACACATTTTACCGGAATTTTAGTGTTGTTTGAACGCGTTGATAAGCTGATTAAAACTCGTCGCCAATTGTTATGTTCTTTTTAATAGTTACAAAAGCACACACATGTTGGGGTACGTGAGAAAACATATATATTTTATAAAGTGAACAAGTAAGTAGTGGTACATAAAGATGGAATCTATTTTACTGAATGCCAAAGGTAACATGAAGGTTATAACTGATAACAAAAGGCGGCACAAGGCTGCGTGCAAAATATTACAGACACCACAGATTCTATCACGTAGCTACAATGGACAAAACAATGCTTTCTAACATCAAACAACCATTGAAACATAAGCTGCATGACCATACTCCATGTTAATGGTGTGTGTTATGTTATTGCATAGATCAGTGATTATTTTGTGATCCAAGAACCTTTTTTAGGTACCATTCAACCATGTTAAATCAAAATACAGCAGTCCCTACAATAATAGCATCTTTTCGCTTTCATTGTGGCAAAAACCTTCCAGGTAGCATATAGAATTAAATCAGAGGCGGCTTAATGAATTGGATGAACATAAATATATATTCTGATCAAAACTAGACAAGATTTTTTTTAAATTTAATTAAAATTTTTCATAATAATAAAATTGAGATTATCACTGAAAATAATATTTTTTACTTTATATATTTAATTTCAAAAAATTTATTATTTCTTACATCATTAATATGGTAAATTTCTTTATAACTTGTGAACCGATTCTGAAGATCTCCAGCAAATTACTTACTACAAAAGCAAAAATAAACGACATGCAACATGCAACTTCTCAATTTCGTGATGTTTTTTTTTAAAATAACCATTAAAAAAATTATATTATGTGTATAACGTAATTTAACTTCTGCATGCATAATCAATTTTTCTATCGTAGAATTTAAAATTAAATCACAAATTATTTTTTAAACAAAACATTAACTAAGTGACTGCAAATTTCAGGAAGTAATTGTATTAGTATATTTTCCAATCACCCTGTATACCATAAAAATTACTTGTATTATTCAAATGAATATATTTAATTAATTAATTCGCAATATATTAATTATTATATTTTATATGATTTAAAAAATGTAAATAATTTCTCTTATTGATAAATTGTTCATTTATTGTATTTTGTGATTGAAAATGGCTGAAAATGAAAATTAATAACAAAAAAAGGTGACATGATCTTTAATTTTCGCGTAATGAATGTACTTGTAATCAGAATAAATTGATAAAATGGAAAAAAGGCATGCACCATAATCAATTTTCCTTGCAACTCACCTTAAAAAAAAAAAAAAAAAATTTGATAATTATTTGCTTTTTATTTTAAATTTATCAGCTAAAAGTAAATTAAGATAAAAGCTAAAAGAAGTTAAGAAGATAAAATAAATTTTAACTTTGATCACGTTATAGTTCCTGTTATGTAGCTCCTGTATTAGGTGATCAGCTCTAATGTCGTTCCTTGACCTACAGATAGTTTTCTTAGGAAACGGCACTGAACTCCGCGTACTAAACCTGAAACAAAACAAAAAATATATATACTTCCAGTAAATAATAATAATATAGATAAATATTAAGTAGCCTTTTAATTTTAATAATTGCCTTTTACTATACATTTTACTATTACTATACGCCCGAATACCGAACGAAAGTCTTACCTTCTAAAAATTATTCAATCGAACATAATTTTAGAGTTATTTCCTTTAACAGCTTGTAATATAATATCTTTAATTTCAATGTAACGGATTTATGTATTTTCTGAAGAGTATTTATTATTTTGTAGTTAATTTTTGATAATTACGTTTGTCAGACTTCTTTAACACCTAGTTAAGACATACAAATATTATGTCCATTGATAAGTTTTATTAAAACCACACAATAACAATGAACTACTATTAGAAACAAATTATAACATTTTAATTAACACAACCAGAACCACGCAAGTATCATTCTATATCATCTTTTAAGTTTCTAGCTCCTTTATTTCGTCTATATATTTTTTTAAATATAAGTAAAATGCCTGCCTCTGGGATAATTCACTGCGGGAAAATACTTCCCAAAAATGGCCAGTAAGTTGGAAAAAGACAGAAGACACCTAATCCAAATTACAAACTGACCCAATTACTCACCTGGTACAGAAGATCTGCAAGCTATTTGGACAGGTTAATACTGACTGGCAACAAGATTTTTTTCTTCTGACAACATAATATAATAATAATAAATAATATTTCATTGTAGACTACTGGAAGGACCAAGAGAAAAGTTAAGAAAAACGACATTATTAGAAGGGACACGTGCCCTGTCCGGGAGCAGAGTTATAGTGGGTAATTCTTTACATTTTGATAGATATGTAACAGCCTGGTCCGTGTGAAGGCCGGCTCCAAGTATCCCGCTAACCAACTGCAGTTTAATTATTAATAATTATTAATGGCTATTATAACATAAATACGGCACTAAAACAGTTATTTATCAACAGAGAATAAGTTGAGTCGGGAAAATATACATTAATTTAAACAATACCGAAATCTGAATCATTTGACCCGGCACACAGTGCATGGGGATATATGGGAAGAAAGGACAAATTTCAGCTTTCAATATAACTTTTATTTATTTTTTAAACAAGATAATAGTAAAAAGATAATAAAATAATAAACTGATATATTTGCTTCTAAAATTATTGAAATCCATAGTTCATATAAAATACAAATTACAAACAAATTAATAATTTTGTTTTTAATATGAACGCAAAAGCGGTGAAAAATTAATGATAAACTAAATTCAATTCAGTTAATTTATAATATTAACATTCCAATTTAAAAAAAATAAAATTATTGTTTTAACTCAAATTAATCTATTTACAAGTAAATTTACCATTAACAATTTATGTACATACTTCAAATTTAATATGAAGACGGAATAGGTCTATAGAAGTTAAAATAGCTACTTCTGTACGAATAAAATTTAAAAATAAATAACTCAGACTCAAATATTGGTCTGTAGTTGTTGACTAGATGTTCTACCCGCCTTTTTTTTTTGTCTTTAAGGAACATCCAAATCTTTTTTTTGTCGTCCAACAGTTTTTTTGGAGGGTACAGATGACTCGGCAAAGCAAGCTTTCAGCTATGTGATCTGGCAAAACGAAAGGCACATCAAGCCATTTTTTAGGTTTGGTGATGAATTGGATAACATTCATGACATATGACAGTTCTCCCATCCTTTTCTTACTCGGCACACCAAATCTCACAAAACGAGGATTCGAACCTCATCAGAGCACCCACTGATTCCAAATAGTCCGCTATTAAGTGTAAAATCTACTCATTTCTGTCACTGGATGGAGTGATTCGCCAGAGGTCAAAAACATCCCCATTGGTTTTAGCTCTTGAAAATATTTTTGAAAAATCGCTGTTACTGACATGGAACCCACACACGAGACTAAAAAGACAAGAACTAAACAGATGCTTTGGACAACTGTACAGACTACTTCGAAGGACATCCCATCTCTCAATAGAAAATAAACTACTAATCTACAAAGTTATACTTATGCCAATCTGGACATACGGAATAGAGCTATGGGGGACAGCAAAAAAGTCGAACATCAAGCGTATCCAATCATTTCAATCAAAAGTCCTGAGAACAATAGTAAATGCCCCTTATTACGTCAGCAACATAACCCTTTATAATGATCTGAATATACCCTACATTCTTGAACTCATCCCTTCCAAGTTCATAAAATTTCACAGTAACCTATCCACCCTAATTCCCTAGCACAGTCATTGCACTGCACCCCTCATCCCTATAATCCTCCTCGGAGACTAAAGCAGATGTGGCCTCGTGACCTGCTATAATTAAGTGATAGTGGGAGACCTGGCAATGGCCAGTTTCTCTAATCATGTCCTGATCGTCTGGGGCTCTCGCACTCTTGGTCAGCCTCCGCTGGCTCTTATCCAGTGACACGGCTGACGTAGGAGCGTGGGGGAATTCCCAAGACTCCGCTTCCTTCTTCGCTCGCGAGGGACGTGACAACCATGTGGACTTGGAGGGGCCTCTGGGCTGTTTCTAAATATTGTATGAATGAGCGAGTGAATGATGAATTGTATATATGGTATGAATGAGAACATTTATCTCAATTACTTATTGCCTAATAAGGCAGATTGTAATTTTATCTTAATAAAAATTGTTGTTAAGTAAAACAACAAAAAAAATCGCTGTCACTAAATTTGCAAGATTTTTCAAAATAATTACTCAGGGCAGTACAACAAACAATTTTACTCATAGATCCCAACAATGTTTTTATCTTTTTTGAGAAATATCATTTTTAATGTGAAGAAAATTAAAAGCTTTAGGGTTATATTTGAAATGAAATGTTACCAATTAAAAATGATTTTTTTGAACTGAAAAATGTTAAATTAGTAATACTGTTATAAACTAATTGTAAAACTTTACCTCAGGTTGAAGGGTTCATTGTGAAAAATGAAATAATACACCATTAAAACGTCTACGAGACCGTACAACTGTACTCAAATGAAATTCTAACCCTAGAAGCTAATGTTTACTAAACATTTGACTAATACCAAACAAGCCTGAATCATCCATATGGAATAAACCAACACTTGATTTTCGGAGTTTTGTCCATAGTGCGATGCACTGTGTGCCAATAACAACTCGATCGTCGTTGGCGGAACGTCCAAAGGTCAACTTAGCGAACCGGTCCGATCCTGCAAACCAGCTGTGTGACTACACTTTCACTAAATATCAGATATTTCGGCTATTGAAGGAGACAATTTCGGTATTACTTTCAGTATTATTTAAATTAATAATTTTAAATGTGAGTGATAACAAAAGTTTCAAGAGATATTTTTTAAACAACACTTTCTTCGGCAATATCGGCAATATAACATAATTGTACAGTTTATAGAGGGTATGTACTTACTTGTCGATGTGTTCTAAAGTTTACCAACTTTTTATCCACTCTTCTCCACAGTTTTCCACTTGCACCAACAAGCAGCTCGGAAAGAGAGATTAAACGTTAATCGCTAATAGATTAGAAATCCAGCACTAAACTCCTTATTTATTAACAGAGGATAAGTTAACAGGGGAATTTCCAACTAATTCAACTCAAATAAAATAAGATAAAACTAATAAATACCGTACCGTCAGGCGTGGCAGAAGGAACTGGACTAGTCCGTGACCGATCAAAGTTTAACTTCTTTGCATGCACTGTCAGCTGTTTGTCTACGTTTTCGGTAAATACCAAATATATAGTAAAGTAATTACGGAAGTAAGGCTAAATCGTCTTGTGCTTTTGTTGTTCTGAAGATCCAATTAAAATGATACTGATCGATATTTTGTTATAAAAACATTTACTAATTTTTTTTTTTAATTCGATGATCGAACGTTTGATCATACAATTATTCAAATTAAGTTATATAATAAAATTTCATTAATGGTTATATTAAAAAGAAGTCATAACACTTGAACATCATCGAAAAATTGCATGTAGAATATTATTTATTTTTGGTTTTGCCAGGTAATAATTGCAGGAGATTTTCAAAATCACTTCATAAATAATAAATAAACTTACTACTATATTAATGATCAGAAAAATTGTGGTAAATCATGGTAAAGTAGAAAATACTGATTTCAGTGATAATCTTAATTTTCAATAAATTATGAAAAATCGTTTTTAGTTTTGGTCAGAACCGATAGTGTTTTTATAATATTAAATTATGTAACACAGTTTAATTTTTTTTTTACAACTGTTTTACAAAAACACAGGATATTCAGAGCTGAATTTGTTTTTTTTGTTTCAGGTGAGTACTAAAGGAAAATTGAATAAATGGTATGATGCATGTTTTTATTTTAATTGAATATATTTCGCCACATCGCAAATACATTGCACATTAGTTAATGTAAAGAAGATGTCACTTTTTTTTTTGTTATTCATATTGATTGTCAGCAATTTCCACACACAAAATATAATAAACCAGAGCTGGTTAAATCTAATCGTGCAAAGACAACCTTTTTCTCTGAGTTACCTACATGTTTATTGTAGACCGTACCCCATCCCCCTAAGTTTTCTTCTAGGCCTTCAAAAACGCCCACTACCTTATGTTGATATTTCATTTTTATGTTAGATTTGTTATACGCTTTGTTTAAAAGCACATTCTAATACATATACATTTGCGGAATGCAAGCTTGGTATGAAATATAAATGGAACATTCCTGAATTATTCTCTATGGCTTTTATGTTGACGCTCAACATTATACAACGTGTTCCGTTAATATTTTATTTTGCTCAGAGGGAATAATAAGCCACTTTAATTTAAGTAATTAATTTGTATTGAATTTACTTTTTGTATGTAAAATGATGGTAATTAATAATTAGTATTTTATGTCACCTGATACTCATTTATTGTCTGGACTTTTGTTGTTGTTTTTTGCATAGCCCCTTTAAATTTACAGATAATTATATATCCTCAGGCGAATCTATTTACAAATCATTTTTGTATTTCCTGTAGCATCGTTTTACATTATATACAGGCTTTGTTATTTTATAAAAATTATATAATGAATAAACAAGTATAATGATATACATTATACGTGACTGGACTGAACTGACTAATAAAGGTGATGGGGCTCACCTTTTTGATCAACCTTAAAAGTAACTTACATACTAATTCTTAACCTAATTTTTCCCCAACAGTCTGTTGCCATCGATGCGGCAGGGGTGGTGGGGTCATAATGTTAAACGCTGGGTTGGTTAGGTGCTGCAATGAGTCAAAAAACTTTATGAGTCTCCGGCGGATAAACTCACCCACCGACGGCACACCAAGCAACGGATGCAGGTCAGCGAGAGAGGTACGTCGGACCACGTTTCGCATGATCCCATTCTGGAAATGTTGGAGACATTTGGCTGTATTGTCAGTCAAGTGGGTAAATAGCGGGGCACCGCATAGCAGAGCTGGCCGAAGGACACATTTATAGATCATCAGTTTGAGACGAAGCGATAGGTTGGGTGGAGTTAGCAAGTGCGATAGCCGGTAAGACCTGTGTCGTACTTTTTCTATTTTATTACTAAAATGAGTAGAGAAATTGAGATTCCCTATCCATTTTTATGCCCAGAAAGTGCATCGAGAAAGCTGGTGAGTTCTCTTGCCCTCCTATACTATATGATATTGGCAAGGATTTTTTCCCCTTTTGGAGGAAGAAAATTACGCAGTCGGTCTTCCCTGCGTTTACACTGATGTTTAACATGCCCCGTCTGTCACTGATAACGTTACGAACTGACTCGGCCTGTGTAAGAGCTTTTTGTGCACTCATGCTGCTGCTGCAAGATATCTTG
Source organism: Acanthosoma haemorrhoidale (assembly GCA_930367205.1). Taxonomy (NCBI): domain Eukaryota; kingdom Metazoa; phylum Arthropoda; class Insecta; order Hemiptera; family Acanthosomatidae; genus Acanthosoma; species Acanthosoma haemorrhoidale. The sequence goes on along the minus strand of OV884015.1, from coordinate 77,950,757 downwards.
AATAGGGAAGGGTCTTTATCTCTATTGTCAACTTAGCAGGCTCTGTGGGTAAGAGCGAGGCTGTCTCTAGACCCCATCACCTCAAATTGTTGACAGCATCGGAAGTACTGTGGCCAAGAGAAGAGACTTAGCAACTGATAATTTATCTTTTACTTTGGGTGGTAAAGTAGAGAGACTCTAGAGGGGGAGGTAGAAAGATAATTTACCCCAGGGTTTTCTTAGAGTCCTCCTAGTCTTGAGTTTACTAGCTATGAGCCAGCCTAATTCCTACTAGGCCATTCTCGGAGGCTGAACCTTGTCCGGTAATTGATTTGGCAGCTATCTTGAATGGCGAGGTTTTATCAATCCGTATCAAGTCATTTTTATTTATTTCAACCTGCTGTGCTCAGGTGATAATTAGTTTTCAGGGTGGTCGATTATGGCTTTGTGAAAGGTTAAGCAGGTATAATGCTACCTGTCCAATTAGGTCGTTATCGTGCTATTTTATGTTCCTAGATGCACTTAGTTTTATGTTTCCTGTTTCCCTTTGTTTTCTGACCTTAACCATTGCAATTATCTGACCACACGCTAGCAGCTATTTCTAGTTCTTGCTCTCTTGTTGCTTTTTCCAACTTCGGTCTCTAACTGCTAGTAGCTTTGGACAGTTTTTTGCATGTAGTAAGTACTTGCTATTGATTCCTTGAGGAAAGAACCACCGATCCTTCAATCGTGTGTAAAATGATAGATCGTTTTAAGAAAAAAAAATTTATGTTTGGGCATATTGGGAGGTAGATATATTATATACATATACATATTTCGATTATATAAAAAGGTTATTGTCACGCTAAATGGTGACATCTGCTGGCAGCGCTGGGAATTAAACTGGACTGTGTCTATATTTTCCCGCTAAGTTTGAATATTTATTACTGGTGGTTACTAATAATGCTTGCTAATTAGATAATAATTGACATATGGCAGTTCCTCCCCATAAAGAAACTTATTATATAAGTTGAATGTTGCTAGAATACAATAGTTCCAGATTTAAAAGAAAATTCTTTAGGAAACTAATGTTTGGTCTCTATATTATTAGAAAACGTTTATTTACATTCCGGCGACTTGGAAAATAAATTTAGTTTTCGCAGTGGAAACATTCATTTCCGAAGTTTGGAAGTCTAAAGAGTGGTCCTATCCTTATCCTGAAGATATAAAACAGTTTTTATTCGGAAAGGAGGAGATTAATCAATAATTCTTTCAACACACAGAATGTCGGGTACCGATAATTATTTTCTTTTATTTTTTCGCGAGTTATAAATTCATGGGATCAATTAAAACCTGTGATCAAAAAGGTGAGCCCCATCACCTTTATTAGTCAGTTTAGACCAGTCACGTATAATGTATATCATTATACTTGTTTATTCATTATATAATTTCTATAAAATAACAAAACCTGTATATATATGTACATGATGTGATGTATATATCTGTACCTCGGAGGGATACAACACTTAAGGTATTAACGGGTGATCTTCAAAAATGTTTGCCGTCACCCCTTATAACAAATTGCATAAGCTTTTACAAGAGAAAACTTTGGACGTTGAATTACACCCTTTTTGATTCTTCTGATTCGTCAGTTCATTGTATTATGTGGGACGAATCCAAAGGAGCTCGTGTTGTATCCCTCCGAGGTACAGATATGTATATAATGTAGTGATGCTACAGGAAATACAAAATAATTTGTAAATAGATTCGCCTGAGGATCTATAATTATATGTAATTGTCTGTAAATTTAGACTGGCTATGGGAAAAAAAAAAAAAAAAAAAAAACTGAACAATTTACCATATCGTACACTGATTTAAAAGGAAAAAGGTTACTTTTATTTTTATTTTATTTTTTTTCACTCACGTAATTCAAAAACTTTATTTTATTGATTAAATGCCAGATGGTTTTGTTCTTATTATTTTACTTAATGAATTTATTAAAAGAAAAAGAAAAATTCAAGATTCTGATATTTGGTTTATATCGAGATGTAGTTAATATTAGCAGTTGATGTCGTTGGCGTCTTATCAAGTAAAAAGGTGCAATCTGATGCGATCAGCATCGAGTTTGTTTTTGAATTGCGGATCAACTCCGATCGTATCACGAGTGTCGTCAACGAATTACCGGACCAGTCCCATGAGATTTGTTAACAGAGAAGGTCACACTGAAATTTCGTCGTATGATGACCCAACACTACCTCTTCATAGCTGCCTTCACACCTGTACTAGTAGAAATCAACCACCCCAACCACGTTACCAATTGTTGGTTAGTAGAAGATCGAGAAAATTTTTTTCTTCTCCCCTTGGGATTTTCGGTAAGCGGTTATTTCGTTTTACTACACAACAAAATATCTCTGGATTCAACTCACGCCCTCCTTCTACCTTCAAGAATAGAAGGCCATTACTATCTGTTATATTTATCACAGTCTTGTAAATTTAATATATTAATTATGTTAATGGTATTAGTAGTTTATAATTCATTTCTTATTTATCAAAGCGAAGGGATGTTTTTTTTTATCTATTTTTCTTTCATTGTATTTCTCTGTTACTAACTATTTGACTAACATTATATTTAGTTTATAGATTAAATTTTAAATAAGTGTAATTTCTTAATTTCACATTATATATATTTTGTCATTTTATAATTTCAGTTTTTTTTTTAATTTCTTTGTATGGTATCACCTCAATTTTCATTTTCTCGTTGTACACAATCTTCTTGGTTTTTTTTCTCTGGCTAACCCATAGTTATTTTATTTTTTGGGGGGGGGGGGGATGAAGGCACCCATCGTCGGGCTTTTTATTGAGTTTCACAGCCGGTGATTTGCACGGGATAGAATATTGGCGAATTAATATTACTAGCCCCTTCTTCCACACAGAACATGGACGTAAAAGGACACGACCTTGTTCAATTAGAATCGTTGGAGTGGCTACTGTGAGAACAACTTCTTCCTTAGAGACCAATCGGAATGAACCACGTTTCGGACAGACTTACGTTTATGATGAAATATGATTTATCATATGCTATGTTCGAGTAATGATATAGTGAACATTATTCAGCCCATATTAAATCGTAATCCTTCCAGTGAATAATTTTTAAAAAATAGTCCTAAATCTTACACAAACATTTAAACAAATTGATCATCTCCATAATACGTGGCGATGTGTGAGCGGCGATGAGTAAATGAGTTTATTGGAAGATGGGCTTAGTTGGGTCTTGCTCACTGCCGCACCGAAGGTGAGCCCCATCACATGGTCCTGTTTGGATTCTATAGTTCTTATTACCGTAGTCCAATTTTGTTAGCTAGTAAGACCCCCTTGAAATGCAGCTCGGGTGCAGTACAAGGAGCCCCTTTAAACCTCAATGTACCGCTGCCACAGTTCTCTTAAACATCATTGACACACCTGGGCAAGGACTTGATACAGGCGTGCATAGTAAGTCGAAAAGCTGTCCATAATTAAGTAATTAATATGCATATGTACTTCGCCAGTAAAAAAAATCTTTTACTAATAATAATAACGAGGCAACTGATCCTTGTATGCTCAATATTAAGACTATGCTATAAATTAGCTATTTACAATCTAATCATATAGCCAATTTGGACATTCCCACCCTAAGTTTACGGTTTAGCTTCTCCAAATTACACATCTAAAGTTTTGAAGCTACACAATCAATAACCCTGAGCCAGGTGACTGACGCATGCAGTTGGTTTTGAACAGAAGTTTATACAACGTTATCTGACAACGATACGCAAAAGTTCACTGTAGCACGCAATGGCACCTCTCCCATTCATGCAGATCCTTCCACACACGCCACGAACTCACATCGACCACTCGATTATTACCGGCATCAAGATATGTGGAGATAAAAGGATTCTAAATGGTTCATCATTACTTCTTTTACTTAATGGAATTCGTATCATCATTTCAACGTGGATATAGTCAGAGATTATTCTGTACAACATAGGTTCACGTTCGTCTTCCCATAGATCGATATATTTGTCCACAATAGCGCTTTTGGCAGATAATAAACATTATCACAATTATCAAAAGATTATCAAAAGAAACAAATTTAAAATTTATTACCTTTTTATTATTTAATATGTATTTTCTTTCTTTGTTACCATTTATTTATTTACATGAGCTCATATCAGTTGCCAGACGCCATAGAGCCTCTAAACTAAAATTACACACTTACTAATTAAGACTAAAATATCCAATCTGTATGTAGCAAAACTCCCCCCCCCTCTTCCCCTTCCTGAGGACGACTCCTCGAAAGGGTCTTTTTACTAAATGGGTATGTAACAAAACCAGTCCCAATCTAATACTTGTGGTTCTTACAGATAAACTCAATGTTTTTTATATATCTAATTAAGCTTAAATTTTGTATTTAACGCTCAAGCCACAAATATTTAATTGTTTCTAATTTAATACTTCTAAATAATTTAAAACATTATTTTTTATTGACCTACAGTTCCAATGCATGACATTTAACGTAATTGATTGAGGTTATGATTCATTATTTAACTTTTCACTTTGATTTAGATTTTTAAACTTCTATGTATCTAAAATGTCTATCATTTGAGAATAGTCGTATAGCCACCGAAAGCACTCATATCAGTGTAAAATAAATCGCGGATGGAAAACAGGGAGAGATGTGAACATTTATTAATATGAATTGTCCTCAATTAGCCTTCCAACATAATAAATAATGAGTAACTTCAGTGTTTTTTGTGGAGTTTATGTGCTTGAATAATATCCAACATCATTGTTTCATCAGCCTAAGCCGATCCCCAATAAAATTACCAATCGTGTCCAATTTCACACCTTACCTTGTAAATAGTCTTAGTTACAATATACCCCCCAAATTGGCGATTTCGAAAATTTATAACATTCAAAATGCATCAGAAGGCATTTCACGTCAGTAATTTTGGCATTATGGCAAATAGGAGTTTCGTAACAGCGAAAGAAGCTCATGCCTTGTCACTATATTTTTAAAACCTAGTTTTTTTACTATCGCCTATCTCAAACTTTTTACTCTCTCTAAAATCTCTTCCTCACTTCAACTACTTGTATTAAACTCGCTTATTTATAACAGCGTAAAAAAAATAATCATGATAAAATTACTCAATGTGGTTTTGTGTTACGACTACAGGTCGTCTGTATTACCTAACATCCATTACTGGGGCAGCGCTATAAAGTTTAAAGTAATCTCGTTCTTCCAAATCAAGATAATTTAAATTTTATTCATTTTTTGCTTGTATCATGTTTCTCGTTTCAAGAAGCCTCATAAAAAAAACCGTTGGTAATGATTTTAATTAGGTCTTTGTAAATTATATTTTCACTAAACTAATACGCAATTACCATTTGATTTAATGTTTTATTTCTAAAAAAAACTTATTATTTTTAATATAATAGTTTCTTTTCATGATTTTCTTTCTTCATGAAATAGTATATTATAGTATATATAATATATTATATAATTCCCGCAACAATTAAGAACTTTTAAGAAATCAAATAATACAATGTTAAATATTAACGGGGTTTGTTATCTGTCTATATCAGTGAATTCGGCGTTTTATTCCTGTATTTTTTTTTTTTTTTTTTTTTGTGGTCAGCACCATGCTTTAGATTTACTCTTCGAAGAGAAAGGTCGAACTTTGCTAGCTAGTCCTTTTTATAAAGATTAAGTGATCGATTTTTCAAGATTAATTTATAATACTGAAATCGGTCAACCGGATTAGTTTTTCTGCTACTTGTGATGTAAAGTGTCCGTGAATAAGCGCAATCAATTATCTTCTGCATATGTAGTGACAAATATCACTTATATGAATATCGGTTCTTTGAACCTTGAGTCTTATGTAAATAGTCTTAGTTCCTCCGGAAATTTGTGGTTCCCATAATTTTCTCAAGTTGGCTCTACGTTGACAACGGGGACCAAGTATGCAATGCCAGCAATGTCAACACGTGTCCAAGTATCGAATAAGAATCCCATAAAACAGTTTCTTGGTAGTTATCTGTTATGTCTATTCGTCTAATTAGAATTTTTGCTTAGTGCTCTATAACATTTAAATTCCCTGTATTAAGAAACGTTCAATTTATATTATATACTTTTTGAATATGTACTCATTCGGATGGTAGATCTGAATGTACACAAACTGTGCTATTGGGAAGTAGTCTGTATGGTTGATAGATATTAAGCATTAATTATTTATATTTTTTATATGTTATATATATTTATTTTAATTATATTTTAACTAAATTAATTAAACATATCTTAAATGAGAGAAAAAAAAAATTTACTTATGGAGTAAAGGCCAAAAATGGCGTATACTGAGGCTAATAGTTTGATAACTGTATTTAGTGAAGCAAAAACAAATGATACTGTATATATAATGAAAATAAATCTACCCTTGAACTGATTTTAGTGGGCACGTTGTATTGTCTGTCGTTGGATGACATTGCTGCCTCGTTTGTTCATGTCATCAATCATTGATCGTCGATGAGGTTAATAGGTTAAACGGACTTACATCTCAATTTCCTTGTTGCTCCTCCCTCGGTGAGAGCCTCTAGATTAGAGGTATCGGTCCCCGATATTGTTTATCGGGGATAAACAAATGATAGATCCATCACCTTCAACTATTGTGTGTGAACTAGTGTGTCACCTTCAACTAGTGTGTCACTATCAACTATTGTGAAGAACTATCAATAGTTCTTTGTTTTAACTCCTAGGACTATTGAAAGAAGGCTTTTCCCGTTCGAAATGTATTCTTGTAATTTAACCATAATGGAATGAGACATCCTTAGTTTCGTAGTTCGTAGTACGTTTCGTACAAACACACATCTTTTAAACAGCAATATTTTTTTCTTAATGTGTGTTGTGCCTACTTCTTCACCACAAATAAATAGAAGTCCCCCTCTTCTCGGCCCAGAAAATACCTACGTTGTCATATTTTAATAATAAAAACGTTAAGCGATAGTTAAGAGAGGGGGAAACTAGTGCATGAGAAGCCCACTAGGGGCACGGTTGAGGCCCAGCCTCTGACCTGCCTATATAAGGCCCAGATTCAGAACCTTTTCTTAGACCATGACAGACCACCTCCTGCTCATAGGCGGCTTCCGGCGAAATAAGGGCGTCTGAAACTAAGCAGTCTTAGTGAAACACGGTGTCCCCTGCTAACGGTTCCCTCCACCCGTGACCCCAGGCCCCGCACACTACATGGCAACGCTCCAATTGCTGCTCACCAACAACATCATAGTAACAGGAGTCTACAGAAGACCACGAGCCAATTGCGACTCAGACAAGCTCCTGCCCACTACGATAGCCCAGGACCGAAGACACACCATCGTGGGCGACTTGAATGCCAACCACAGCTGGTGAAGCAGCACGGTAGCTAACGCTCTCGGTCGCCACATCACCAAGACGCCATTCACGGTCATCCACCCTCTCCTGCCGACCTTAAGACACTTCGTCAACCCCAACAGGACCTCCACACCAGACCTACTCCTGGCACAGCAGCCACACCGGGTCACCGGGTGCTACGCCAAGGCGTCCAAAGACTTCGCTACTTCCGACCATCGGCCTGTGCTCTACGAACTGGAAGGCGACATACCAGAGCCGCCTGATTCTAGATACCGGTTCAATGAGGCCCGGTGGGGCCTCTGCAAACACCTGATCAAGTCCGAGTTACCCACAATTGCGCCTCTAAGGCACACCTGGGATATCGACTATGCTGTCTATCAGCTTCAAGATGTTATCGACCGAGTCGCTGACGCCTCGATTCCAAAATTTGCTCCGGCAACTCCTTCTGTGAGGAAACCAGCGGAACACATAGTACAACTGACAGCGCAACAATATCAAGAACAGGTAGTTTAGAACCAAAAACAGGGACTTTAAACCAGTGTTGAATGTCCTCACAACACAAGTAAAGTCCCTGATGGCCCAGTGGAAAAACTCGGTATGGGAAGACCGCCTCAGGAGTCTACACGCCGATCAAAAACGCATGTGGAAACTTGTGAAGACCTGCCGACCCAAAAATAGTAGTGTAAGGCTAGCTGTAAACGGGTAATTCATCTTTCCCGTCATGCAGCCAGACATGTTGGTAGATCACTACGGCGCATTGAGTCAGGCCAAACCAATCGGAGCCCTCGACTCCCCCCCCCCTCCCAATCCCCCGCCACCACGACTGAAATCTACACCTCTCACAGGCAAGTGGCTGCGTTCATTCGGCGTGCCAACGGGATAAGGCACCGTCCCCTGGTAATAAACACCTGCTTCAGACTTCATTATTTCCCCCTGAGACATGGAAGCACGCTGTGGTCATCCCTCTCCTAAAACCAGTGAAAACAGTCGCGAAAAGCTGTTATGAGCCTTCTCACAATCGCCCTATCATTCTGCTGACTCAGCTCTCGAGGTTGTTCGAAAGAATTATCCACCTGCATCTCTCCAAACACAGCGAAGCACATGAAGTCATCCCACCAGAGCAGACTGGCTTCAGTACAGGCTTAAAAGCGAACAACAACCTGGTGAGACTGCAATACCACGTCGCGTTGTACATCCGGAGTAACAGAGCTAACGCAATGATCTGGCGGGATTGCTCGAAAGTCTTCGACTCAGTGGACCACTATACCCTGCTTCAACGTCTGAAGGAATTTGATTTCTCGGAACAGCTGCAGAACCTAATGACATCGTATCTCACAGGCAGAACTTTCTCGGTTCGGATAGGCATCACGTCTACTACCCAAAGAAAATACACTGCCGGCGTCCCCCAAAGGTCAGTGCTAGGCCCTTTACTATTTAACATATGCACCGCCCACATCGTAGGAGCTTTGTACCCCAACTGTGAGGTGTCGGCGTACGCTGACGACATCGGCATTTATAGCACCAGTATGAATCCCACCAGAGTGCTGAAATTCGCAGAGGGCCCCAGCCAACTCATTGCTGAGAAACTCAACGCCATCATCATCAAGGTGAACCGGGCTAAGACACAATGTTTTGTTTTCAGCTACAAGACAGGACCTAGCAAACTTCCAAAATCCTTCGTCTCGCTAAAACTAGTACCCCCTTGGAAGAGAGCTCTTCCTGGCGGACAACGGTCTCCTGGGGCCCTACAAACTTTACCTAGTAGCGTCTACCCCAGCGAACCACTCTGCCTCTCTCCGGTTCACACTCGCCTTTGGGATCCGGATGGTTTTCGTCTACCCTTAGATGCCGAGTGTCAATTCGTGGTCATTCCACCTACCCTGTTCCTCTTCTCTTGCTGCCCCCCGACTAAGTCACCAGCAAAGGTCAAAGACCACAGGTCAACCCATTTAATCTTTTTCTTGACGCCAGTCGGACAGCAGCCGGGTCGTAGAGACCCTAGCCCTACGGTGGGGGGTCCTCCCTTACCTTAACAACCCGACAATGTGTTTTCAACAAAATGTTTTGTTGGTTTTTCAAATAAAATTAAATTTTACAATATTTTGCTTTAATGGCTCCTTTTTATCACACACAAAAATACTGGCCAATAATTATAAATTATTTATTAATTAATAAATTAGTTGTAATACAAATAATAAAGTTAGTGATAAATTATTTATTATTAACATCTTCTGATATCTGTAATATTTTTCTACTTATCCCTTATTTGACTTAATAACGCAGCTGCACTATTCAATATTTTGACGAAAAGTATACCAATTATTTGTTAACTTATCTTAATCATTGAAAAAACAGCCTTTTCAACAATTAAAAAAAACTTTAAATTATTGAACAAAGAAAACCTATTAAAGCTGGTAAATTATTAAATATGTAGTTTTTGTTGGTTTCATAAACTTTTTTTTTATTCTCTTTGCGTTACCCAGTCTATTGTGTCCCTAGCTATGGGAGAAATCAGTACTCAGAATCAGAGCTTCTAAGCAGAAATTTTGGTAAAAAAAAACCTGAAATTTTTTTACGTATAATTTGTTTTTTCCATACTTACTGTTATAATATCACAATTATTCTGTTCAGTGCACTTTTAAAGACAGAAATACGAACCGAAATCGATCAACTCACGCCTATTTGAAAGTTGACCATGAAAATACATTTAAATATCTGTTTTTAGTAGTTGGAGTCAGATAGTTACAGCCCACATTACATCGCCCTGCTAAATCGTGTGTATACAGTATTACTATCCTGTGCACTAAGGCCTGTATTGATTACAAGGGCAGTCGAGGGTGAAACAATAAGGGGCAGGCGCCATGATTCATGACGAAAGCCCAAGGTGAGAAATTAATCGGAAGGCCACTATTCAAAGCAGCGGGGTAGGTATGAAACTTGCCCAGTGTGTGGTGGGTGTTATCGCCTCTCCAGTTCCAATCGTTGCCCATTGAATGGGCTTTTATCAAATTTCTGACCATTTGTCACCCATAAACTCAATCCAACATAAATATAAATTACAGGGGTTACCTTTGTTATTGGAGTCATCGGTCAGCATACACAGGTACATTCCTATCGTTAATTCTCACCCGAGTCCGAGGCTCAACAGACACAACGTGTGGGTTGTGTCCGTTTATTTGTAGCACTTAACGTTTAGTTTTCTTGCTGAGCCTGACGCTTTACTTTTAGACCGTGTTAAATCGTCTGATCTTTTTTTAGAGTGGTTTTTTTAATATTTTTTTTTCGTAAATAATTTAGCTTCTTTATAATTTTTTTTATTTTTTAAGCAATTTCAAGTTACATTATATAAAAATACAAACAGGTATTTTCAGTCGGTTTTTAACGTTCCTTTGTTTAATATTTAAGAAGCATACTCTTGCGACCGCGAGTTACCCAAACCATTTCTGAATATCTTTTTTTTCATCAACTTACGTCCAAATACATCAATTTAGATATTGATTGGTATGCCCACCCCAGTGTCATGAATATATATTGTGTAAAAAGTGTCAACTTGATCTGAAAACTAAGAGAAATTTACGATTTTAAGTTTTTAATGTAAAATCAACATAATAGTTTCATATCCCGCTTCAAATCTCTGTTCTTATCCTGGTTATCTAGTTCAGGAGTAACTGGGCAATTTACTTCAGCCAGATCGATAACATACAAAATTGTTAAATTTGAGGAGTACTTTTCCAATGGGTGACCACTTATTGTATTTAGAGCAATGAAGAAGTGAACTTGCCAGGAAAATGGGGTTCCCAGAATCAACTACCTGAATAGCCAGTTGAATGTGCTAAGAGATAATAGGTTCGCCGTCAGGCAACATCAAATGTTGCTAACTTTTGCATATTGTTTCACATCAAATGACCTGGGTGGTCTCTTTTTTTGTGTTCTCCCACATCTATACTTTTTGGGATTCATGAAATAACTTTGAGTAGTTACATTTCTAGACACGCCCAGTGAAAATCCGTCATATGTCAATTATATTCACGGTACCTTTTAGACGTACAATTTTTTAGAAAAAGAGACGCAGGAGGTGTATTACTCCTTTTGGAAATAAACCCTCGACAATGATTCAGGTTTTCCCCCGACTCTCCTGCCGTCATCATTGACCTAGTATATAAGCCTTGAGCCAAGGAGAAAGAGCAAAGTGGAGGAAGAAATAACAAATTAATATAACTCTAGTAAGTAACCCTTTTTTTTCCCATGTAGACATCTACTCGTTCAATCTAGTATTAGCTCCATGTACACTTAATCGCAATTGCGTGATAACAAACTTTTTATGAACCAGATTGAGGTATTTATGATTTAATGGTCGTTTCATTAAATTCAAATTTATAAAATATCTGAATATTCTAGATGTAGCAACTTGGAATAGAATAGAAAAAAAATTATCCTTTAACAAAGTCCTGTATGAATAACGACTTACAGATAATCGATTAATTTCTGGCAAACAAAACAGAACTATATCGTCATAAAGAAAAATGACGAAGTAAAACAAAGTATAAAGCTCTATAAGAAAATATAATAAATGATTATTTGATTGCGTTCAGTAAATAAAGACTTTGACAGATCCGTGTTTTAAAAATTAAAAAACATGAATAATCCAGTAAAATGCGATTCAATGAAAATTTTTAAATCAATTCTTACAAAATACCATACAAGCTAAATATACAATAGTAAAAACCAAGACAGGTACCAGCCAAACATCTGGATACATATATTATGTTTGTTCCAACACATCACGGACTAGTTTCAAACTGGTTTAGGATTATTTACTAAGCATGGGTGAACGTTACCTCATCGCGGATTTAGAATATGTTTGGAAACCTTTTTCCGATCTCTGCCTGTTGACTCTCTCAGAAGGTTGCTTTACAAAACAATTTATTTGTTTATGACCCGGCTTGTTGAACTGGAAAAACTCAAATTCTTTTCTGTTTTTAGTGAAGAAGCTTAGAAAATTAGTATTCAGACTCGCTTCTTAATCATTTAAAAATTCGTAATTAGGGAAAAGTTCATTTATAAATTAGAAACATTAAAACTAAACTCAACTGATAAAGATTTGCAACTATTAATAATTTTAAAGTCAATACTAAATTATTAACAGACAAAATCAAAGCTAACGTCTATTAATTTTACGATAAATAATTTGTAACTGAAGTAGTGAAGAGTTACGTACGTAACTTACATTAATTCTAACTATATTTATAACCTTCCCTTTAACGGTGAATGGTAAAATGACTGCGCATGTCACTGATTCTTAGTCCTTAGTCCGTAAATCATTTTGACAGTCACACACTAATTTCAAACTAGTTTGACCGGTGAAGTGACGACTGCATTAAACAAATTCACGCCAGTTGTTCGCACAACAAATATTCTATACACCGCAACGAAATGTCCCTTTCATATTCCATGTAATATATATACCTTTCCCTAGGCGGTGGAAAGGTATGCATTAACTTGACACAGGGAGGGGAGCACCACCTCCCGCTTGTCATACGTCAGTCACTCACGGTCAAAATGTTCGGTGCGAGTCAGCCCTTCCGCCAAAAGAAACAAAAAACTCGTTTCGTGTCAGGTAATCCTGCTACCTTATGATCTATTCGAACGGGGTTTTTTTTTCTCACATCGATTATCTAAAAGATCTATACTTAATACCGAATCAGTAAACAAAAATTAAGAAGTCGCGTTACAATAAGCGATTCATAATAATTCAATAATAGTATTCAGACAGATTTATTGCCAATTGACATGAAAGTAATATTGGTTTATAGATTTTTTTCAATAAATATTTCTACATCCGTGTTGTGGCCTGCCACCTCTTAATTACAAATAATTATAAGTCACTCTCTTCTCGATCAGATCATATCATATCTATCATTTTTTCCATATGTTTAATAAATAAAGCTTATGGCGCCAGTCGGAGAGTGGGGGGAGAAGTTGGTGGGGAGAACAGCCGCTGGTGGGAGACAGAAGCCAACCGGCACCTTGAACATTTCTCTCTCTCTCTCTCTGCACTGGCACCTGCTGCTCTACTCAAAACCATGGACTTCTCATTCAACTACCTCTGCATCTCTCTCCTAACCTCGCTATGTTTTAGTCCGGCGTTGTCAGACCCCACACCTTCCTAGTGGGAATCTCTGCCTTCGTCTCGCTAAAACTAGCACCTCCTTGGGAGAGACCTCTCCCTCGCGGACGACGGTTGCCGTGGCCCTGCAAATGTTACCAGCAGTGTCTCCCATGGCAATCCAGTCTGCCTCTCTCCGGTTCACACTCGCCTTTGGGATCCGGACGGTTTTCGCCTACCCTTAGATACCGAGTGTGAATTCGTGGTCATTCCAAGACCACATAAACTACCTATAAACCTACCCTGTACCTCTTCTCCTAAACATAGTGCTTTGTCGGGGCACACACACCTTCTAAAAGATCTTATGGAGTCAGATCAAAGCGAATTAAAGCTGCCCGCTGACTAGGTCGGCAGCCAGGGTGAAAGACCATGAGTCCACCCGCTCTATCTCTTTCTGGGCGCTCACCGGACGCAGGCTAAGAGGTTGTAGTGACCCTAGCCAGTGGCGGGCGTCTCCTCCCCACTTTGGGGGTACTCAAGTATAAAACTCGAGCCCGACAATCCGTTTCACGTAACTTCGCTCAAAAGATATACATTTTTCTTGAATTTTGCTTATGTTTCAGTCGTTGGAGGAATATTTTCCTTTTTTTTTTAACACTTGCTCCACTGTCGTCTGAGATTTTTTTTCCAATATCCTCATGTTGAAGCTTGGTAGTGGTTCATTAACAATATAAGCAATGTTTTTCATTAAAGTGTGCAACAGATCCAGCTTTAGAATACATCAATTCACATAAAAAAATAAAAAACATGAAACCAAAAGTATTTTCGTCTGAATATGTTAGAAGCTAGAAAGTTTCATACCTTTTGTACAGCCTCCCTAAAAAACTTTATGCCTTACTAAAAAACGGTACCAACTTTATGGGCGATTCGCTTAGTGTTTTTCCTGCAGTTTTAATTAACCCCTGAAGTTATTTTACGTAAAATTCTTACTAAGTGGGGTATAGCTATAATGAGAACATCGTCAGAAATGTCATGTTGCGACATCGAAAACTCCTATATCATTTGCAAAGTTAATCTATTGCTGTTGTTTTTTTTAGGTTCTGTAGATGTTACCTGAGGATGGGCTGTGGACTGATATGACCCCAAAACTTTGAAACAAACTATAGATAAATAAATTCGAAAGGATATCATCCATATCTTTTAATAATATCCATAAAAAAATCCTTCCTAACCGAAGCTCTATTAAAATGATTGCTCGGCCACTTCCCTGGATTAAGAGCTCGACAAAAATCACTTCCACCTAATCACTCTCGTAGTTTTCAAGTGGCCATAGCAACAGAGGGTTTCCATCTCGTTATCTAATGGCACAGCAAAGCTATTAGTCTTTCTTGTTTGATGCAAAGCTATAATTAGTTTCTTATTTGTTTCCATAGACAAATTCGTAGCCAAGTTCAATAGACAGTATTTACTTTAAATTAATAGACATATACTCACATGTATTATATTATATTATAGTATATTCCTACTAAATACTCTCTCTCTATTTATATAAACGTAGTCTTGATAAAATTATGACTTGATGAAAAACACTTTATTCTGGGACATTCTCCTGTGAGACTAACAAAAAGGTACAAATCACTAGGTCCAGCTGAAAAAAAAATATACATACATTTGTATAAAACATGAATAACACTGATGTGATACGCTTATAAGTAATAATGTGGTTACTTCAATGAACCGACAGCACAATAATGAAACAAAATCCCCTTGTTACAAAATTAATATATGTACAAAATATAGATTTGATTGTATAATCTACAATACAGACAACAGGCTATTAGGTATCAAATAAGTGACTAGCCAATGGTTCCCTGAAATCATTTTTGCGTTGCCGGCTTTAATATATCCTTAACCGTGTCGAAACATTTCTCTAACCACCGTCCCGATATTACCCACACCTCTCTCGAGGCCCTCCACACTCCTCATCCTCCACACACATCCTTCAAATGGGACTCCCCCCCCCTAAGTAAAAGGCTCCTCTCAACCTAAATAAATCATTTTATTTTTCCCTTATCCTATTTTATTAAGTTTGAGAGCTGAGGGAAAAAAAATGTTTGTAAGCCGAAGGTGAGCCCCATCGCCTAGTCCCTTTGCAATGTTTAATTTCTTACCACAATCCGATGTTAGTTTTTTAAGACATACGCACCTTAAAATGCATGCTATGTGGTACAAGGAGAAAGCCTCATGCAAAAATTGTAATCAATTTAAATTAATTTGTAAAAATATTGACTCACAAGGGTTGAGAAAAAAAAAGAAAAGTCTGGTCTCTCTTGACAGACCTTTCCTTTTCTTTCCCTCTCAACTCCTTCTTTTAAACATTTTTAAAACAAATTATAAACAATAATATACATCGGTAATTAATGGCTCATTTTTCTGCGTAACATATGCATTGTAAGGAGGGTACAAAATACAAAACAATTATCTTTTTAAAGTTAAAAATTACATAATCAAAAGCCTGGACAGACCTTTCCTTGCAGTTAAGGACATATTAAAGTCGGTAACGCAAAAATAATTTCAAAGAACTATTGGCTAGTCATTTATTTAATACCTAATAGCCTGTTGTAATTTTTAAAATAATCAGCTATTTTCGACTTATTTTTATTAGTTATACCACCTAGGGCTCTAAAACATTTTCACGCGTCGTCCTGTTTCTCAAACCTCTCATTAATCTATATATTATCTACTGAATATTTCTATTAGAGTATACGTTTATGGATCATCATTTTTGGATCTTTTTCAAATTACAACCACCAGGCCATGCAGGCCGATAGACAAAAGACAATCCATATAAAACTGTTGGAAAGTAAAGCCTTCAACCTTAGGATTGAAATATTAATTAAAAACAACAACATATACACACACTTGTTTAATTGAATGTGATAATTATTTTTTAGAATTCTTTAAGCCAAAAACGAAAACAATTCTTGCCCGTACTTACTCTATCTATATTGTTCCTTCATTTTCTTATTTCGTCATAAATTTCGTTTATAAATATTTCAAAAATATCAGTCACTCAGTTTACGATTGATTGGTCGAAAAAATGTATCTTACGGTGACTGTTGTGCATCAAAGCATTTACTTTTTTATCAGCTTTCTGTCCCCAGTGAATATCCCAGGTTTACGGCGGAAGAGATGAACTTTTTTTTTTTACCCAAGGCAAGAAAAATGTTAGCAGTTAACATAAAACAAGACTGACAAATAGCTCATTGAGAGTCTAAACCGTCGGAGAAAGTTCATTAACTGAAAGAGAGCTTGGAAAAAGTAAATTTCACTCTTTCTAGGGTAATGGAAGAGGCCCTGAGTGGCTGGATCCTATTAAGTCAAGCACTTCATTAGGATTAATGCGGATGAAACAGATCGATACTAGCAACATAGGGAGCTCCAAGCTCATTGGCTACTTAAAAGCCACAAACTATTTATAGAATATTCGTATGCAATAAATACATATATTTAAATTACGAAATATTTGTTTTAAAAAACGATTACGAGGGCACATCTAAAAGAAGCCAAACTATTTCTGGACAAAGTGTTTTATTTTTGTAAAAAAAAACTTTAATCTCCTTCAAAGTACTCTCCATGAGAGTCAATACACGTGTCCAGTATTTTATTCGAATCTTCGAAACATTTTTTAAATTCCTCTTTTGTGATGCCAGACAGCGCATCCGTCATCTTTTGTCTTCATTTCTTCAACATCCATAAAACGCTTTCCTTTCTTATCCCTTTTCACTCAGGGGAATAAAAAGAAGTCAGGGGTGTGTGAGTGGGAGCGTTGACGTGGTGGAAAAGTCCTCCGACTTCTACAAATCAGGCATTTTCCTCCACAAACTGTTGCCCAATCTTTTCAAAACCTCTGGGTAAAAATCCAAAACTGTCTGACCCGAGAGGAAAAACTCTGAATAGATGACTCCTCTCACATTGCGAAAATGAGCATGGTATTGTGCATCGGGTTGTGATCTCACCTGACGAGCTTGTTTGGGGCGATTTGGATTCGGAGTCTTCCATTGGCTTGATTGTTGCTTAGTTTCAGGTTCTTATCCATAGTACTATGATTCTTTACCTGTATTGACCTTAGATAGAAAGTTTGGGACATTTCGGAACTCTTCCTTCAAAGTAGAGCGTGCTTCCCTTCCAAGCGACCTTGTTTTTGCTGTGCAGTCAGCAGCCAAGGAACAAATTTTAAGCCCACACTCTCATCCTCAAATCTTTTCTTAAAGTTCCCTGTACTGAACCCCTAGTCACTCCAGATTTCTCAACAACTTCTTCAATGGTGCACCGTCGATCTCCCAGGACGATTTCGCGATTTTGTTCGTCTTTCTCATTGGTTCGGGCCGTTGAAGGACCTACCATGGTGATGTTTATCATTAATTGACAATTTCCCACTTTTAAAACGAGATCTTCACAATCGCAAAAGTCCACGGCCACCACAAAAAACGACGAGCGTGCAAAACAACTGTCACAAATAAATTAACACAAGCAGAACGGAACCTTCTCTAGTGATGACACTTTGCATACTCACTGGTGAAAAGTTGCTTTACACGGTCCGACCAGTGAAACCTTGGACAAAAAAAACAACGCCACATACAACATCAGTACGTTTTGGGTACCCCTTCGTAGGTATCACATTCAATATAGAAAATACACGTTGGTTTGTTTTATTTGTTATTAATACTTTAATCCAATGCTGGAGGCTTCACTTGCTGCCAGTTATATAAGGATTGTCTTTCGTTTATCTGACTGTATGTATGTGAGTATATAATTCAAAAAGGGTTGCCAAAGGTTATACATTAGATAATATAGATTAAACAACAAACAAAATTACAAACGAAAATTGTTTAGAAACCTAGGTGGTATGAAAAAAAAAAAAATGAAGTTGTAAATAACAGAATATTTTTTCATAATCATTGACATTTGAAACAATCATACAAGACCCTGCCCAAGGTTTGGTTAAGAGCAAGAACCTGTCAAAACCATTTAATATTATTTTTCTTTTCAAATCAAATTCTATTTCTATTAATTTGTTTACTTGCACATATTTAAGAAACACAATTTAGTCATAACCAATATATCACTTAAATGGTAAAATAAAAAATTGGGAACACAATTTTAATGGCATTTTATAATTATAATATATATTTTATATACAATATAATAATCATAGTTAATAGTAATATAATCATGCACATATATAATATGTATGTTATTTGTCCCCCTATAACTAATGTAGTGGTAATTATACCAGGGTTGAATAAGTGGGAATATGCTATAGTCTTGTTGTTAAAGAATGAAATATATATGTTTTAATTAGCTAGTGATTTATTAATGGCCCTTCATAATGTTTATTGTTGCTTTTAAATGCAGCATAATGAAGGGATTAAATTAAACAACTATTCAAAACATCAAGTTTCAACATCAAGCATGGATTGAGTTAAAGTTTTAATGACTTTTTTTTAATTATAGTTTGAAGATACAACAAATATGTTTTATTTTAATAATGATAACCTCATAATCTTTAATTGGATTGGGTACTTAATATGTTAGAAAAATATTTAATTTTTACTTCCCAAATAATTGATGAATTGAGGAAGCTTAATAATGTTTTGTGGTGTTGTTACTATTTTATGTTTTCTTGTACTCTTCAAGTGAAACTTCTATTCAAAATTTGTTTGAAACTGGCAATGACCAGAAAAGTAGACATAGTCAGTGGTGAAAATATAATGGCTTCTACTTTTTAAAAAAGTAACAAAACCCAATAAATAAACATCTACCTATTAATGTATCTACTAAAATCGAACAATAGCATAAATTGTATTAAATTTTGTTTAAGAGGAAATTATTTTGGACAGATGAAAATTAGTAATTAGAACTCAAATTTTTATATCTCTTTTATTTGAACAAACTTCTCAAAGCTTGGGAAAGCTTTCACAAAACCTTATTCAAATTTTTAGCTTAAGGATATGACAGCACTAGTAGGTCTCAATTTTCAGAGTGTCGACCCTGGACTTAGTCCATTCAGTAGTGAAGTTGAAAAGTTTAGAAGAAGAAATAGAACCCATGGTTCCTTAAGAACCAAGAAATGTATTAATATTAATGCATTAGGAACTTTAGAATCAAAATCAGGACTATTGCTCAGTTTAGATAGAATTTTGGTGTGCCATCAAATAACATATTTCTTACACCTTTGACAATTTCCCACTATAAAAATGATTCTTAAGTATCATAATCCATATCCTCTTTTAAACATATATCCAAAGCCCTAATCCCATTTTTTTACAAAAATCTTGCTGTATTGTTTATTTTTTTTATCCCTAAATCTCTAAAAACTCATCCTAGCTACCACCACATTATACTAAACTTTCCAATTGCATATATCAGAATCATTATTATACATACATGTATTAGTGGTAGAGTTTTAAACTTAAGAAATAAAATTCCTTGCTTTATTACAAAGTTTTTTTATTTTAACAAAGAGCATTCACCTGTCTAACAGTGCTTCGTGCTCAATTTAATTGAAATATTATTTTAAAAAATTACAAAAATCAAAGGAGTGTTGTTATTTCTGTGGGATTCATTATCTACTCACTAAAGTATAATAAGAGAGAGATTGTAGACTAAGCACTGAGGAAGGCTGTTGATACAAAACTTTGTGGAGAGCAGAGACATTTTATTTCTTAAATTATTTTATATACATATAATTATTTTATTTTATGGAGACAGCTCAAGATCTTTATGGTGTACAGTTGAGAGTTTTTATTGATTTAATTAATCGAGTTTAATTAATTTAATAAATTAATTAAGTATAATTAATACTCAAACACATTCCTACTTCCTAAATAAACAATGTTTACTTATCTTCTTCTTTCATATATTCCACACTTCATCTCTTCTACATTTGCACCTAAAATCATATATCACCATTTAAGTCACCCTCTCTATCCAATTTTGAGAGACGATGTACCATCTAGAGTTTGGGTCATAGAATGAGGATGCATGCTTCTAACAAACTGAATCTCAAATTTTCTACATCAGTATTATTAGTAATATTATTATTCATAAGTTTTGTAGATAGCTCAAGATTTTTATAATGTATAGATTAAACATTTTTGAGGATAAAATAGAAATTACCACCTTCCTACTATCTAATTAATCCTAATAATAACAAGAATATTTCATGGACAGTTTTTCCTTCCCTTCTTAATTTCCACCCACATCATCTATCAATGGAATCTATTCAAAGATATATTATCTATTCAATTTGAGAGATGTAACCCCTGCTTCGGTGTCCCTGGTTTTGGTCATAGAATATAAGCACCCGTGTCATATTTACTCTGAGCTCACTTATCACCCACAATAGAAACAATAAGAATCTGATAATTAAAACTAAGTTCTGTAGAACACAGCTGAAAAATCATATTTTAAATTCATCATACTATTTCCAATCTAGTACCTATTAAAATCGAGTTAACCAAATTTTTTTTTTATTTCAAATTAATCCACACATAAAGTTGTGAATATACCAAAATTTCATTTAAATTTTTTTTCTTAATAGAGACGATTCAATCCTTGTACGCAATAATCCATTAATTACATACTAGTCGTTAACCTCTATTCCAAAAAATACTGAAGATATTACTCATGACTTATTCTACGAAAAACAAATGATTTCCTGAATTCTCCTTCTATAAGTTTCCTTTTATCTTTTCTTTTCTCAATTTTTTTTTTAGCAAATCATCCACTCCTACACTTGTTGTGGGTTGTTTTTAAACATCACAGAATATATTTTAATAAAATACAAATTTATTTGACTCCCCATAATATTTTCTTGTTTGTGTACTTTAGAGAGACTTATACGCTGTCATCATCTGGTGCTATGAACTTATGAAAATATAAAAATACTATATACTTAGTATAATTAAAATAGGTTAAAATTTAGAGAAAAAACCCCTGCTTAAAAAATTTACAATAGACATTTTGAAAACTTTAAAAGAGTCAAAAATACAATCACCCAAACAATTCAGGGATTAAAATATAACAATACTCTTTATTAAAATCACTATAAAAAATTATTTTTACCAGCATTTGTAATTAGTTAAGATTAATTACCTCCTCATAGATTCAGAGTCAATATGTTGTTCTAAGTGTGATAAAAAAAAGAGTATCCAAAATTATTCCATTATTTAAATTATCAATTATAATTAAATTGAGAGAGCAACAAGTTCATTAAAATGCCCTAATCAATGCAGATTTTAAGTCTGGGGCAAGTTTCCTGCTAGCTTTAGAAACTTTAGAATAGACAGTTCTTAGTGTTCTTAAAAGATTTGTTTTGTTTTTGTTTTTTTATTTTAGCTACGGTATTTCTATTTATAACTAATTAATTCCAAAGACAGCAGTATTAACAACAATAACCCTTCGGGGAACCATTTAATTTAATTTGATTTAGAATTTTATCAGGAGCAGAGTTGTGCAACAAGAAAAAGAAGTGACTCATTGAAGTAATATACATTATCCCAATATTTAATAGTTTTGATCAACTTTAGATGAAGCAGAAGAACATAAAGAGAAAATCCAGACAATGAAACCGAAATTACCACCTGTCAAGGAAAATTTTACATTCCATAATCATAGAAAAATTATTGCATACCTTAAATCAAAACTGAACAAGATGTCTACAATAGTGAAGATTTTGTTAGCATAAAAAACATATTAAAGGAAACAATATTTAACTTCCCTAGCAAAACTTCAGATAAAACCAAAATTGGTTTTGAAAGGTATGCCTTTCCATTCAAACCAGAATTTCACAATGAAAAAATTATGACAATTCTTAATACTCAGGGCTTGGAGATTAACAATACATACCAAATGATCAGAAAATCAGATGGAATAGAAAAAAACTGCCTATTTCAATAGTTATGCTCAAAAATAATCTTGATAAATTACAATTGTCAAAACATGTGCATATTAATTATTGTCAGAATTTTGTCATTTCCTGAAAGAAATACAAAAACATTAACTCAATGTTATTTGTGTCAAGAATTTAATCATGTAGCTCATAACTGCTACAAGAAACCAAAATGTTTAAAATGTAGAACACTACAAAATCCTGCCTTAATGGGACAACAGATGGTTTTGTACCAAAATGCTGCAATAGTGAAGAAGTACATTGCTCTAATTCTGCAAAAAGGCAATCATATCCCTCACTGAAATCTATGATATTATTCTCCGACACAGACATTTCCTTACACCCTGGAAAATAGTAAAAATCATCATCACACCAAAACCAACCAATAACTATGCAAACATAGGAAGCCATAGACCAATTAGTCTTTTGAACATTTTGTGAACAAGGATCACAAATCATAGAATAGATATTATACAATATATGTTAATAATATAAATAATTAATGAACAGTTTGATTTCATACAAAACGGCACCACAGTTGTGCAGCTTGAAAGGTTAAAGGGTTATATAACAAATCTTTCAATGAGAAGAAACAGGTTGGGATAATCCCGCTTGTTGTAGAAAAAGTTTTCCATACTGAATGACATGGTTGGCTCATTCATTCATAAACTTAACAGCTACAAGGTTCCACCTTTCATAATAAACCTCATCTACTCCTACCTAACTTTCTAATATATCTTTTTACACTCCATTGTAGACATCACTTCACTACCCAAAGTCGAAAGATTGTTATACACAGACATCACAGCAATCTACACAGAATCATTCAGAATAGGCACAACAACAAATAGATTACAGGCACAAGTTTTCATTTCAATAAATGGAATTAACTTAACCCACTAAACTTAACTCACATAAAACCGAGGCCATAGTATTTACCTAATGTGGGTTAATGTAATATTAATCCACTAATCATCCTTAAACAATTCCCAAATACCCTGGTCCCATTCCGTTCACTACCTAGGAATAACCTTCACTTTCACAAACCACTAAACAATAAATGCAATAAAACTAAAAGCCTCAGTAGTAAAATTCATCCTTCTTCCACGAAAAAGCAAAATAAAACAGAAATATGCCCCCACATGACCTATGCTGTACGTTTGGAGTTAGACTTGTGCTTCAAATTACAGTAAATTGAAGTTCTATAAAACATAAGTATGCACATAATTAACGATTACCCTTGATACACCACAATGCAAAGATTTACAATTACCCGCAATCCACCAGTATGTACAAACCAAGACAAAGAATTTCATTTTTCTAACTTCCATAACTGAAAACCCCATTAATAAGAGAAACAGGCAATTACTGTAAGCATTCCCTCAAAAGGTACATCCACAAATACACAAAGCATACCCTGTATGAATAACATTAAAATAACTTTATATTTATTTCACTTAATTTTATTTTGTTTTATTATTTTATTTTTGTTTTATTATGTAGGTTTTTATTAGTTTTTTTCCTACTGTTAGATTTCTATCAAGTATTATATTAACAGTAAAAAAATAAATATTGGAGGGTATACGGTCTCAGTGACCAAGTGGTTTGTGCTTCTGAACAAGATTGTTTAAAAAATGGTAGAAAAAATACCTTTACTGGAATTACATGTCAAGTTTAACATACCATTGGCCAATGACTACAATAGAGACACAAAATATTGAGAACATATTGTCATTGTTAATATCCCTTAAATGAAAAACTTATTCAAAAGAAGGAAATTAAAGAATTAGATAGAAACAAAACAGACAACAGGAATACAGACAGTTATTCATGATGGTGAAAATACCCATATCTTCGAAAAATGTTAATAACACTTAAACTGGGAAATGAAAAGACTTCCAAAGAAAGAAGAAAAAGAATTAAAGGAGAAGGAATTAAAAAGATATACAGTGTCCAAGTTTTCTTTCCTAATAGACAACCCCTTCAAACGATGAATTCACAGACCAAGGATCCTACCTATATATGTAAAATACCAGAGGTTTATAGATTATAGTGTGGGAAATGCAATAGTACTTTAACTGGGAGCGTTAACAGGATAGTTAAGACCATTTGTAAGGAGTATCTTCAGTAACTTTTTTTTTAGCTAATGAGGGAACAATCCCTTTTTCAAATGTTTCTTTAATGTTATAGAAGGCAAGTTATGTCTATCCATCTCTCTCTCCCCAAACAGCCTTCACTCTTATCTTCAGAGATGTGGAAGCCTGTTCTTTCAGTATATTGAGGAATCGATATCCTTCCACGAAGTATCACACCTACACACAACCTCCAACCGATATCTCAACTTCAAACTTGAGAAAATAAGTTATGAGTCATTTCATAAGTGTTTTCTGGAATAGAGGTTAAAGTAGAAGAAGGTGTGTAATTAATGTACTATTGTGTGTAAAATGAAGTCATTACTAAATTCAACATTGCTTCCACAAGATTGATGAAGAATGGACAGTAAAAAATAGATTCATGTTTCCAAGTTCTGCCCAGTCATGGCAAGAAATTCTTAATTTCCATAAATATCCTTTACTAAAATAATACACAATCACTATTAATAATCTCTTCCATATGATTATTAATCACCTAATTTACTTTACAAATGATTCCAGAAAGCTTTGAACTAGGAAAATTTAATAAAAAATCACTTATACCAACCAGATTGCAAATAATTCAAAGAAATATCCATCCTATTCAGGAAAAGGTCCAAAAAATCAAAGTAAGGTTGGTTGTTGTGTAATAACTGATGGTAACATCGCCAAATGTAAACTCCCAGAAACCAGCAGTTTCTTCACTGCCCAATTAATAGAGTACCAAAGAAACTTCAAAATAGCCAGGCATGAGATATTGCACCATTAATTATTAACTACATCATCTATTCTACAAACAACTGAACTACCAAGAAATAAAAGTGGACTTAGTACATTGTGTTTTCATATCGTGTAGCACTGGACAATGACCATGTAAAACTGTCGATAATTTAAATAAAATACTGTGGAGAGACTATAAATTTGTACTTTATTACTAAGCAATGCTCAACTGGTGTTATTTTCAACCACCAACATATTTTCATTATACTTTTAATAGTAGTTAAAAAATAAAATACAAAGATTACAAAATATGCATTTATTAACAATCTATCAGTCACACTTTAATTTATCTATTTTTAATTACAAAATACTACATATTTTTATAAAATTGATTTTAATAAATATAATATATAATAAACATATAACAAATAAAAAATTAAATTGTCCACAGCTGATATTAGTGAATGCAGATTACTAAACAATAAAGCCATCAGGTACTTATGATATAAAAGACTAATTAAATTTAAATAAAAATCACTCCCTTAAAATTAAAACATTGTTAACATACTAAAACATTTATAGATTTAAGTCCCATAATACTAACAACTAATTTAAATATTTGGATATTCATAAATTTAGCGTTGCTAATAAATAATAAATTAAGAAATCTAACATTAATCTGAAAATAAAAAACCAAATTAACCCTCTTGTGGTCTGAAGAAAAATAACCATTTCTGCATTAAGGTGAAGTAAATGAGAGAATCAAACAAAAATAAAATAAATTAAAAAATTTGACTCCTAATGAAGATGATAATGAATTTTAAGTTATAAACATTCGTATTGCTATATTTTATCAATTAGTAGATCACAGATTTTCATTTATACTACTCTAAAAACCTATATAGTATATCATCGCCCAATAATGAAAACTTTCTTATTTAATAATCTCCAATTTGTTTTTATTTTAAAAAAGAAACAAGAAAACAAATTAAGTTGACTTAAAAACCTGGCTGGCATTATTATTTCCTCATTATTCATCGTGTATTGTTCCTACGCCAGGAAAATATAAAAAATGCATATGAGATGTTCATAGCAGATCTCAAAAAAACAAATTTAACCACATTGGAGGTATAATGTTTTCATTACAGGTCTATGATGATGTATACATTGATACCCTCTAAGCATCCGTATTCAAAGTTGTGATTACAGTGGTCGTAAAAATTATTTGCTACATACTAAATCTTTAAGGGTTGTTTACTATAAATGCATTAATTGCATAAAGTTATTAATAATATACCATTAAAGTCCAATGATTCAAATCTTTTCAATTTCTTTTCATAAAAAATATTTTTACACCTCCCCCAGTGATGGTTTTGTATATTTTAGCAGTTAAGTCCTTTATATATTTACAACGTTATGGACTGAATTAGTCACAATTCAAGTGTCAATAGATTATTAACATTTCATTTGTTAATAATCATTAATAAATTATTGGTTCTCAAAACCTCACGATTGTTCGTATCAGTGAAGAGAAAATTTGCTTTGCTTTACTCATACAATTTGATGGCCTTGTATTGAGTATAACTGATAATAACTATACCTCTGGCAGGTGATTCAACCCAAAACTTTACAAAAACCTTCCATTATCATTTTCATGGCCACATAAAGTTTTGCCAAAAAATCAGCCTCAAAAGCTTATGCTGATTTATCTTGTACTATATTTGAACGTACATTATATGATTCGTCTCCTAAACTGGTTTTATCACTATGAACCAGTTCAGTATTGACTTCACCTAAACCTTTGTATGTAATTGAATCAGCTTCTTCTTTGTCAGGTGGTTTCAATACTGAATATTTGTCTTCATCATAATGAACTAATATAACACTACTTTCAGTAACAGTGTAAGTATCTTGGACGATTGCTGGGGTTGAAGTAATACTTATTATATTTGTATCTTCATTGACAGAAGGGTATTCGGTCGTTGTTAATGAGTATTCTTTGTTGTAGGGTTTATCACTATTTTTTTCTTCCAAGTATGAATAATTATCTTTGCCATATTTTTCAATGAGCTCACTTACACTGTCAATTATAGAAGAGTAGTTTGGTTTTTGCCTTGGTGGAGGAACTAAAATTGTGTCAAATGGTTGTTGATAAAGATGTTTATCAGGAATGATATCACCTTTGCTGCCATCTAATTGGGTTTTCTGGTTATCTGGTTCTTCATGAGAATGATATGTACTAGAATCTGTTGTCAATGCTGGATATTTTTCATGATCTGAAAACAAGTTTTCATTGTCCTTATTCAAACCTTTGTTATTGTTTAATGAATAATAATCATTAAAATCTTTAATTGGAAATTCTTCTTTAGGGTCATTTTCATTTATAAATGGATATTTATTGGTTGTTATATTAATGTTAGTTTCAAGAGAAGTTTCTTTCTCCCCATTAGAAGGTACACCATAAGTTGGTGTGAGATTTGTAAGATGGGCTTTATCATCAATAGAAAGATTTGGTACAGCAAATCCAACATAATCTTCTGCAGGTAATTTCTCAAATTGAATGCTTGAATTTTCTTCTAAACCATATTTAGTGTCAGGAATAATTCCGTAATAAGATTCCTCTGAAACACCATATTTGTCTTGTGTAACAAACGGGTCATACAAAGGAGGAGTCAGATCATCCAAGATCAGTGGCTCCAACAAATATTGTTCTTGCTCATGTTCCTCACCTCCATGCTCTTCGATCTCAAGAGAAACTTGTTCTTTTTCTGTGCTAGCCTCGCTAACATCAAAGACATTTTTATTTGGCCATTTTTCATTGGCTGCAGTCCATGGGTAAGAACTTACGGGCGGAAGGTAACCTTCACTTTGATTGATTATAAGTGTATGAGGTGTATCTGGATGCTTCTCTTCTTCCTAAGAAAAGAAAATTTAAAATTAAAGCATAGCAAAGTATGAATGTATTTCATGAAATCAATCTATCTTTTTTCTTATCTAAAATGTACTCTATTTAAGTAATTATCCCAAACAGTTTCATGTATCATCTTTGTATGGATCACTTAACAAGAATCATAAAATATTTAATATTCTCATGGTACCTCAGAGTAAATTGTTTCCTTCCAATAGTGAAGATTTATATCAGGGATTTCACCACTTTTACAAGAAACTCTAGGGTTCCTGAAACCATAAAAAAAGTCACTTTAATGGATTACCACACTTTTAAATAAAACATAGAATTTTTACATCTCAGCAGTTTTTAAATACTCATTCCTGAACTCGAAGCCTGAGGAAGTTTTTTGAGAAAAAGAAATAAAATAAAAATATGGCATTAGAAATAATGAAAGGAAATATATATATGTATATTTTACCAAACATTGGTTTGATTATAGGAGCTAGGGAGAATCACAAAATATCATGAAATGGTATTTCATATAAACTTTGAATATTAGAAAAACCCAAAACAAAATTAAAAGAGTCCATAGCAATCAAAAACCGTTTTGGGGCCTATGAAATTGAATGTGGTCAAACTGATGTAGGAAGAACATATCATAAATTATAGATTAAAAGCTAAGAACATTTTTCTAAGAAGTATTCGCCATTATACAAACATGAATGAGAGATACCAAAGATAAGCAACACCCTCCTACATCTTAAAATAAATTAATAATTTATAAACAAAATGCAAGGTATAGAGGTAAGGCTAGGGTAACAATCAATGAATAAAATTTTAATTTAAAAGGCAGAGAAAGTGCCCAGACACAGTACATTGTCAGACAAACACCCATTACGTGTACACGATTAAGGCGTGGTATGAAGCCATTTCGGCAAATTGGATGCTCACCATCCGGTGAGATATTGCTAACTCTTTAGATCCTTATTTAGTATTTTATTACTATTTTCTTTTTAATCATTAATTTAACAACCTGTTTGGGGCTGCAGAGGTGGCAACAGTATACAACATTGCTATATTGCTATAATTTAGATGTAGTGTTTTAGTTGTGACTTATTTCTTTTATTTATCTATTTATGTATGCATTTTAAATTATTCACTCAGACCAGAACTTCACACCTATCAAACATTTTGTCAATGCATATTTTTATGTTCGCTGTTGAATTTTTAATAATTACATCTAATAGCATTAGTTAAAGAATATTTTAACTTTGAATGTGAGTACATTTATCTCATGAATGTAGGTATGTGAATCCTTGAGGTTGATGGTCTAGTCCCTCAGGAGTATGAAGTTTGTGGGTAGGTTATTCTTTTATAGAATGTTCAATACAAAGCTTGAAGTCAGTAATTGTATTAATTAATCTGTGCCACTTTACTGCATAGTTTTTTTCAGTGCTGCTCCAAACTTTCATTCAAAACAACATGGTTCTACAGCACAAAACCAAAACTATTTGAAAAAGTAAGTTTTTTCATAAGTAAAAAATTGTAAATCATGACCTTGTAGGAGCCTTAGTATTGGAAAGTGTTGAGGATTCAGAGTTACAACATGTAAAACATAATACATGAGAGACATTTGGTTTCTAATTTCTAAAGCCTATTAAATTCTTATAATGACATGTTTAAAATAGAAAAAGAAAACTTTTACGTCATATCATAACATTAATGGCACTTACTCATCATAATCAGGTAGCAGCATTACTCTCATTTGTATAGTGTCTATATTATCTCCACTATTGCATATAAATCTGGCAAGTGAATATTTTTTTATTTCTTTTAACTGGCCTGCAAAAACAAAATAAAATTTAGGTAATGATGTAAACATGAGACAATCAATGATTTAAGTAATACTATTCATCAGAAAAATTGAATCGTATTCATAACTTTTCTTAAACAATGTGTACAATAATCAATTTTCCTTTTTTTCTGTAAAGTTAATTCATTTACCGTACAAGTGGCGAAATGGTTAACATTCCAGACAACAAACTAGGGTAAATCTTGTTTGATTCCCAGTTTTCCTAATGATTTTCTAAAGTTGTGTGAATCCAATCGGTCTCATGAGGTAAAATGTCTTGTTACTTACTTGAAGAACTAGTGAATCTAGTATTTATCTTGTGTAGAAAACCAAAATAACGGTTGAGGTAAATACTTAGTGCCAACAAATTAGTTCCTCTGTGCCATCCAACGAACATAGGGTTGTGCTTATATCTTCATGAGATATTACACCAATGCCTTAATTTTTAATTTAATATAAATTACTAATCATCACTTGAGTTTGTAATTAGCCTTTAAAGATTTTTATTGCTCAATTTACTCAACAAAATACATAAGTATTCAACAAAATACTATGCCATTACAAATGTTTTGTGAAACAAAACATATGAAATTACAATAAAAATTATTAAATTGTCGTTGAAAAAAATTTAATATCTGAATTGCGGAATATTATTAAATTTAAATCATAAACAATATTATTTATTTGTAAGAACATTGTATATCTGAAAAGCAGCTTACGTAGATTAAATGAACTGATGAGTCCAGAATTTTCATACCAGAACCTATCTCCTTTTTTCAGATCTCTAAATGTTGTTGCTATTATGCACGAAAAAACAGGGCCAAGCATGCTTCCTTCAGCTGGTAACTCAGAAACACCCGCTGACCATAGATCTACATCATCTGGATGACTGAAACCAATATAATATTTTGACTACGTGTATTATTGAACATTAAACATTCAATTTTATAAGCACTGTGAAGCAATTCTACCTGGTACAAAGAGTTAATAGCTTAAATAAAAGTTGTGCGATAACCTCAGCACCATAAACCATCTACAGGGGCAATCTTGATAGTCCTTATCTGGTTATAAGATGATTTAATCAGGCAGTTATTTTATAGCATGATATGAAAGAACTATAGAATAACTTAACCCAGATGAATGAAGCTGCAGACTCAGACAACATATAAAAAGATTGAAAACTCAATAAAATCCTGCAGAATCTCTTCATAGAGATATAGAGATATAGAGGCTGAGAAAAGGATTTCTAGTGATTGAGAAAAAAATATGTACATCCCAGTGCATAAAAAGGATAGGCCTATTTGCCTTTTCTCTGTGATATGTGTTGAAGAGGTTCCTTGAACATGAGGGAAGATATCTAGAAGTGGACATGGCAGAAGAGTTAATCCTCATTCTGACCCTGCTAGGCAAACCTACCATATCATCCTTTTAATTTACAATTGTTCCATAAAAAGCATGAAAGAGAAGCCACAACATTGATCTTGCTTTCTTGGATATTGATACTGTTGAAGCTTCCGATTCTGTAACCTATCATATCTGGAAGGATCTCAAAGATAAAAAGACCTCACTGAATTTTATAAATACCATGAATTCCACCCATCAGAATCCAAAATGAATTATACACCTTCATGTTTTTAAGTTGGACTCTTCAAGTTCCACACATGGATGAAACATGAATGTTATTACAGCCCTCTTATTTTTAATACTGTCATAGATAAGACCTGGAAAACATTCAAAAAAAGTTTGACCTTTTGAGTTATTAGTGGGTTCCTGATGAATAAAAGCAATCGAGGTTACTAATCATATAATTGAAGCTTTAATCATACATATAATATCATTGCAGAGTAAAATAACCAACACACATGACCGTGCAGGAGAACAAAGCATATATGTAAAACCTTATGGTAGATACACAAGTTTCCGACCTCAACATGAAGATGATAATAAAATAAATAAAAGCTAGTGAAATAAAAGCTTTGTTAGGTCGGAAACTTTTCAGACCACCCTCATAGTTTCACAGTCTTCATGATTATAAACAGACACAAAAAATATAAAAGAAAATATATATAAGAAATCTGTCAATGATTAATTAAATATATTTAAAAATAAACAATATTATTTAAATATCTCAAATGGTGATTGTAGGATCCGGAATTCTATGTCTTTATTGGTTCAGAACTGATATTGTGGTAACTGCTTACTTCACTAAAAAATTACAGGTTGGAGTTGAGAAATAGTTTAAGGAACTGGAAAGGCATGAGGCCCGCTTTAATAAATATAACCAAAAATGAGGTCATACGTATAAGGACAGAAAAACAGAAACTTAATTTC
The DNA here is from genome assembly GCA_930367205.1 of Acanthosoma haemorrhoidale. NCBI lineage: Eukaryota > Metazoa > Arthropoda > Insecta > Hemiptera > Acanthosomatidae > Acanthosoma > Acanthosoma haemorrhoidale. The sequence continues at coordinate 77,918,395 of OV884015.1, read as the reverse complement.
ATGAGCAATAAATAGCAGCCGAGTCAATAAAACTATGAATACTTGAACTCCATTATAAGCAAGGCTGGCAAAGTTGACCACAGAATCTTAAATAAGTGAGGATGAGGAATGTTGTTTATTGTACAACCAGACTTCTTCAACAAGATTGGCAAACAAGAAATTAATAAAGAAGCTAAGATGAAACCAATTGCGCTGTATTGTTCCCATTTCTGTTTACAGGTGGGAAAGCTTATCTTGGACAAATGTGGAAGTACTGTGGACACAGATTTGTGGAGCAATTGTGGTAAAGGTATGGGGTACTCCATATCTACTGGCATGATGGAGGTAGCAAAAGAAGACAAGATAACTTCTCATCAATTGTATTAATCACGAATCATAACATTGGTACTTACTTTCCTTACCATGTGCATTAACTAACTATAATGGCGTACTTGGTAAGCTTAGAATGTTAATGCTATTGGTTTAATTTTTGTAGGAAATAAAGCTTTAAAAAATTAAAAGTTTGTTCCTAAAATAAAGTAAACTAACTGAACAAATCATAACACAATAAATATCATAAAAACACTAATTATAGTCATCATTAATCATTAAAACATTAATTTAGTAACATAAAATTTAAAAAAATATATATGTACACCATTCTAAATATTATCATGTGAAATAACATTATTTTTCTTTTTTAGTTGTTCATAGTGGTAATATAATTTATTATTTACATTAAGATTTTTCTTAGTTGTGTTACACAACCCAACTATTAATTATTCTTTAAGAGAAAAATGACATTACTGAAGCCTGAATGTCAGCAAGAACCTCTTAGCTCAGACCATGTATGGAACCCAAGCATACCAAACACAAATCCCTAATATTATCATTATTGCATCCCTTTAAGAACTGATTTTATTATTATGTTACACTGTTAATTAATAACCATTTGTTCCCTAACAGTGATAAATAGCATTCAACACTTACTCATAAACTTTAAGATATTCTGTTACAGTTCCATTCGGAAGAAAACTCCACATGTCCTGCCAGGTATTCATATCATCTAGTCCACAATGCTTTCTATATGCCATGTACCCAGGTATACCATGTTCCCTCGCTCTGGCCAAATTAATGGCCGCTAAATCTCTACCAAAATCTCTAGCTGGTTCTTGAAATAAATGGTTGGTTACCTGAAAACCACAAATTAAAAAAAAGCATTATAAAAGAGTTTCCAATCACTAATTTATTATTGGGATTCATAAAGTTTTTTTTTTTTTACAGCCATGATGTTAACAAGAAATGAAGAAGTCCTTTTTAATTTATTTATTTAATTATAATTGCAATAAATACAAATATAAGCATGTGAAGGTAGGGCTTTTTACACTATAGCTATTGATGACTCTTAGTCGAATAATGCTTGATAAATTTTGGGAATCAAACTATATAATACATTTTTTCTGCCTTGGAGGGAAATCAAGGTAAACTTAAGGTAGATTTTCAACATTATATGACTCAACTTTCTTTCCCATATTAAGCATAAAACAAATATCATGAGTAATATCAAAAAATTATGAGGTTTAATTCTTCAAGTTTAACTTTCCCTTAACTACCCTTTTATTTCTGTTCACAATACTGTTTTCCAAAAAAAAAAAAACCAACAATTTGAAAATCTCTCATAAATAATAGTTTATTTCTTAAATTTCTTTGCTGGTTGTCTTCTGGGCTTTTTCTTGGTTTTTCTCTCCATGGGTGTAATTTTATTGTCCTATTTATTCATCCACAATTGAGAAGGTCTTCTGAGGTATCTGTACCGGCACTGATAACTGGGGTTCCATGCCAGTCAGGTCACACAGCGTCTAATGCAGACCTATTTTGTCCTCTTTATAAGTTAATAAAGACAAAATATATGAATTTTTGGAGTAGTGGCCAAGAGAATTAATTAATAGGTGAAATCTACCAAGGACTTGAAAACCTAAATAGAAGAACTTATCTGAGAACTATGCAATGCCCACTCACCGTGGGATATGGGATATGGCTATCTATCTTATGGTAAAGAATAATTCTCCTCAATGCGTTGCAATCTCATGACACCCTGACTTTTAAAAATGTTCTCAGTACAGAAGCTGGTCATTGGGAAGTGCGGTGTTCAAAGTTTAATAGTATTCTTTAATATTTCTGTGTCACACACTGCATTATCCTTATAATTAGTTTTATTTATTATATTGATTTGATTTTATAATTTATTTTTTAACGTTGTTTCTCTTTTTGATAAATTGTATACTGGCTACCATGGTTATTGTTTTGCACAATTAACCAAATGAACAAAATAATTTCAGTTAAATAAGTTGAGGTAAAGCTTGAAATTCACATTGTATCAATATCTGTTACTAGGCAACTAGTTTTTAATATAAATTGATCCTCAACCTCTATAATGATAGTTATTTTATATTTCTCCCTCATCCTAAAATTCTAACTAGAGAGCTTAGGAAAAAAAAAAAAATAAAAAAAAATAATGATAGTGGATTATATGTGAATGTAAGAACTAAAACAATTTTCAAGGGGTACCATAGGTTAATGCTTCAAGTTCATTGCCTGGTACTAGCCTTCAGTTTTCCCATTTTGACAGCTTAGAAGTCGGAAAACTCAATTTCTGTTTTGATGGTGGCTATGTTTTTTATTAAACAAAGCAAGGAGACTTCCATTAGTCATATTTAGGACATATGTATATTTAGGATATCATATGTAGGAGACTTCATTCATGACATCTAACATGTTTTCTAGTGCAGTGTTTAGAATATATCCACAAATACAATTATCTATCATATTCATAGATATTGAACTGCTGCATAGGAATGCTGAGTGTGAGGATCTTTGTTGGCTTATCTATGGTCAGGAAAGTAACAATGCTGCAGATGAATACCGGGGATTCCTGTGCTATGTAAACATTTTAATTTTATATAAGTGAATAAATTATAAATACTGTACGGATGTTAAAGTGAATGTGAAAATGTAAATATGGTATGAATGAGAACACTTACCACAATTACCCATTGCCCAATCAGGGCTGATTTTAATTTTTTTCTACAACAAACTATTTTATTAAAAATATGTATATTGTAATCTTATTTTTAAGCAGCAATTTGAGAGAAGGATTATTCTATCGAATAAAATATTAAATGATATAAAGTTTAATTTCAAACAGGTGAATATAACAGCTGGGAGGTTTGTCAGTAATTGGAACAAGTGAGAGGAACGCTGGAAATTCCGTTGTTTAGAAATGCTTAAAAGGGAAGTGGTTAGTTGTCAGCTGTTAAGAATTGCAGGAGAAGAGGGTTGTTGATGATGATTTGTTCTAGTTTGCAGATGGTCAAAAATACTTGACTTGAGGGCCCTCGTACTTTTTATATCCTCATGCATCATGTTTGCATACTGGCAGAATCTACAGGAGACCATTGATTCAGCATCATATTTGGAGCATCTGGATCAACAAAACACAATACTTGGGCTGAAGCAAGACAAGTTGGGATGGAAAAAATTGTGAAGAACTTAAAAACAGTGTATGGGTAGGGTGACAAAATTAAGCACTGCAAATGGAGATGAGGTGCTAAAGAGTAATGAGACAAGGCAAATAATTTTTGAATATTATAAAGAGATTACCTCAGCGGTTACTGAATGATCCATGGGTTGTGATACCTGATTAACCAAACCAAGCACATATGCATCAACCCATCCTGGTTTGTACAAATCAAATGGTTGCTGCAACATTTCACTCAATTTTCGTTCTCCTGAAAATAAGGACTCTCCGTATAAATTGTAACACAAGATGAATAATAAAACGCAGCTTATTGCTTTAAATATAATTTACCAGATAACTTATGATTTGCACTTCTTCTCTGCATTGTGTTCGGTAGAAGTGAATGCCCAAAACGAAAGGCTGCAGTACCAAAAGAGGCAGGTATAGTGGCATCCACTTCCGGATCATAGCTAAAACTGTATCCCTGTGGGACAAATCTAAGTATTATCATTGCTAGCTAAAACATGTCAATAATCTTACAAAGAATAGCCAATCCACAATGAAAATCTATTAATAGATTTTCTGTATCTATTAATAGATCAGGAAATGCTAGAAACAAGAAATCCTGGATGTTTTTAAAAAACATTACCATCATAATTTGGTCATTTGTCTATGTTGTGAGCAACAATTCTTTTGAAAAAATGCACTATGTATTTGATGCATAATAGCATCTCTAAATGCAGAAATAATGATATTGATGGAACACTATATTGTTAATACACTTTAATGATATTTTTATAGTCAATAATTATTAATAATACAGACAATTTTATTTTATTTGGATCTAAAGTTATTACTTTGAGCGTAATATAATTCTGAAATTGATAGTGGATTATAGTGAACATATGAACTAAACCAATTTTCAAAGGATACCATAGGTTGATGCTTCAAGTTCCTGGCATTGGCCTTAAATTTTCCCATTTTGTTGACCTGCAGTAGGGCAAGGGGAGGGGACTGTTTTATGATCAGCAGGCAGAGACTAAAAATACTTTTTGGGGTGGATATAAAACAAAGAAAGAAGAAACACCAAGAGAGAAAAAATTCAAAGGTCATTCTTCAGAGGAAGCTCATAAAGAAGACTTGGAGGTCAGGTCTGAAGTCGCATGTCAAACATTTATGTTTGATTTGGATGTTAAATGAAATGAAGAATAAATTTATTCTTGGACATGTGTCCCCTAAGAATAACAAAAAAAGACACTGAAATAGGGTGAATAATTATGTTATCCCAAGGGGGTATAATTATGTTTTTGATAAATAAAACAGAAAAAACAAACAAACAAATGATTAATTTGCAACAAGTATCCAATCAAAGATTGTGGGCAGAATTTTAATGCTATATACCTATCAGAATAATCACACAGTTTCTGATTGAGAGGAGAGAATAAATTTATATAGATAGGATTTGAAAATTAAGAGGGGAGAAGCATGAAGAATGGATGAAAGTATTGAGTTTCAATACAAATTGAACAAGAAAGGAGAAATTGAAAAAAAAAAAATCTTTGTGCAGGGGGAGGAGGGTAGTGGTCAAACAAGATCTTGTGTTGTGGGGAATGGATAGAGGATTTGTATTTAACAGGTTATTTATGTATGATGGGTTTTTAGTGGCTGGCTTTGCTTAACCTCAAATCTGCCTTTGACTCGGTTCCACAAGATGAAATATGGGAAGCTCTCAGAGCGAAGAATATTCCCAGAAACCTGACAGAGGCGATTAAATCTATATATCAAGATCCCAAAGGAATAGTCAGAATGGGCTAGAATCAAATTATTTGAATATTGCAAAGGGGGTCAAACAAGGAGACAGCCCGAGTCCTTTACTGTTCCTGTAGTTCATGGATGAAGTGGCATCCATTTGTAAGAGAAGAACGGACAGGACATTCCTGGGACGTAGGAATTAGAAGTGGTGACAGACTTCACATACCTGGGTACAGTGATGGACGGATCTGGGAAGGTGGACGCAGAAATATCTAAAAGGATTAACAAGGCGAATGCAGTTAACTACCAGCTATGTAACACTGTGGTAGGGAAGAGAGAAGTAGGCAAAGATGTGAAGCTACACATCTTCAAGACAGTATATCTGCCCTTACTTTTGTATGGATCTGAGAGTTGGATATTAACAGACCGACAGGAGAGCAGAATTACCGCTGCCGAAATGAAATTTCTGCGAAGGACGATTGGAAAAACAAGGAGAGACCGAGTTCGCAATGAAAGGATTCGTCAGGAACTGCAGATAGCCCCACTGAAAGAGCTCCTAGAAACTATAACATTGTTGTGTACAAATTTATGTTTTACAAACTCAACTTTGTTAAAAATTCAAGGTAAACACTGACAATATCAACTATAAGTTTTGGTTCTGAAGTCATTGACATGTGGAAACCTCCTTAATTATCAACTGGCTTGCTTTCTTCCTGGCACCCTTCTATTGTAAAGGCAATGGATAATCCTTTATTCCTAGTACTCAGAAGGCAGCTGCCATGGCAGTTGTTACAGTTTAATATATAACATTTGTAATACAAAAAATATTATTAACATATATGGTTAAAGACCAATTAAATAATACCTCTGGATTTAGCTTCAAATCATATTGTTTCAGAAAGCTTTCTCCCAATAGCTGGGGAAGAAACTCATTGTATGTTATATGTTGCACAATTGCTGCCATAATGCGTCTTGTTTCCTGAAAAAAATAAACTCACATAAAATAATCATGCATTAATTTTATTTTCTCCATTGAGTGCCCTCGAACATAGGCGAACTGTTTTATGAAGAGGTATCTACAAGTTTTCACCCTTTTCTTGCCACCCATGGCAATCAGAGAATAATTTGATCACAAAATAAAATTACCTCCTAAGGGGGGGATTCAAACTAGCGACACTAGCATGAAAGTTAGACACTTTACCATACTACCATACTGTGTCCCTCATAAATGTATGTTATTGAAATAAAAAACTGAATTACATCAAACATAGTTATTAGCAAGTTAAGTTTCCTTGTTTTTGAATCCTACAGCTTAGTTGGAAACAATTGTTCCCATGGGAGTTAGTACAGTAGAGCAGGGGCTCCCAACTTTGACGGGGTGCTTGGTGACCATTTGACATGTGCCTGCTGCTGTATGACCACAATAAAAAAAAATTAAGTTTTTAATAAAATGTTACATACAAATATTTTGCTTTTTTATGTTTAACAATTAATTATAATTAGGGAAATATATGCTCAGGTGATTGAAAATAATCATTTGTTATCAACCTATCAATTACTTCAAAGACAGTTTGAAAAGTGATGCCAAAAGTTTAATATCATTGAGCCTCTGGTCACCTTTTTTATTAATCCTTTTACTTGTGAAATAAATGTGAACAAAATACCAACATACATTCCAGAGTTTATTCTAGTGGGGACAGAAGTGCTGGAGCTATAAATTTTGTCTCTTCAGAATGTAAGATATAACTTCTGGAATATTGTTCTCAGAAACACAAAGTTCCATTCTTGAAAATAGCACCATATGAGATTAAATCATTTTTCAGTTCAACATACTTGTGTAAATAATTGTTTTCAACAATGACTATCATGAAATCAAAGTGCAGTTTTCAACTTATAGATTAACATCTTGAAGATTGTTTATGAGCAAGAATATCATTTAATTCTCCTAATTATGAAGCACTGTCCATGCAGTGCCAAAGATCACCTATTTTGAAATTTATATTTTTTATAAAGAACTTATAAACAAAAGGGTACATAAAGAACTATGTAAACTTTTGTATGAATTATTAAATTTAAAGTATACATAAGAATATAAACAATAATTGTTATATGTTAAAATTATATTTTTGGAACTGATTTTTTTTAATATTATCTGTATTATTAACTATGTCCCACTATATATTTACCTTAAACAAATAAATGTTGCCCCCCGCTTGACTGATATTTTACAATGTGCTCTTAGATACAAAAAGATTGGGGGCCTCTGCCATAGAGCTTATCTTCTGTATCTTGTTTGCAATCAACAGTAGATTGAATGCAGAAACATCATAGTATAGTGCCTTTTGGAGCGCTCCTGATTTTACGGTACAACAGTATTCTGAACTTCACTTTTCTTTGGTTCAAATTTTACTTTTGTATATTTCTTGGTAGATATATTTGACAGTATTTTGGAAGGAATGTTCAAATTTATGTCATATTTTATGTTTTCTAATTTAAATTGAACCCTTAATTTTCATCTGATTTTTTTAATGTTGCATTTATCTTTCGAAAAGAAAGGACATTGTTACAAACAGCCAAATTACCCATTGTCTACAAGCATTTTGAAAAATAATTCTTTATTTTATGAACGTGTTTGCTTTAAATAAATGCTATTATCTATTTATAGGGGTACTTGACATCTTTCCAATTGGAAAAAAAATAGGTCACTCACTGCTCCTCACTCTTTGCAATTACTGTTCCAATCTGATGTATCAAATCTAAATATGACAACTCACCAAAAGGCATCAAGAATCATAGGGATGACTTTTACCAACCAACAGCTTATTTTAAATCCACTTCATTCCATTTGGAATACTTCATTGTAACCTATCTTTACCTTTCCAACTTTAAATCAACAAGGACCGAACCACTGCTAATATTACCAATGTACAAAATTTTGGAGAGGGGTTGAATTATTTATTACCTGAAAAAGTTTTTCATCATCCCAATGTGGATTTATGTATGAAAGCTCTGTAGCAATTCTGTTATGCTCTCTTGCAGCGAGAGTGTGCAGAACACCCAGGGCAAGCTGCTCATTCACTCGATTATCACCTATATTAAAATATTATTAAAAATTTTTTAAAAACACTTTATTTTTGTTTTCTTTAGCATTCATAGTTAAAAATGGTTAAATAAAAAGCATGGTGTACATGATGAGAAACATTTAATTATTGATTTATTTCATGATCTCAAACAAAATTTTTTAAATTATATTTGAAGGCTTTATTTAGATTGGCTGTATGTCAGCTGATTAATAAAGTTTTTTTTGTTTTGTCTTCCCATAGTTTTTATTTATTAATGTAACAAAGGCTAGAGTTGCTGTCTAAAAACCAGCTTTAAAAGAGTAATGCTTACTTATTGTATATTAATGGTCAAATCTTAGATAGAATCAAAATATAAAAATTTTATTGCACAAAAAATAAAACACTGTGGGGAGTGAAAATAAGGTGCATAATAATCTTCTGAATAGTATTTTTTTGCTTCCTTGTTTTACATTAGGTGAAGAATTAATATTTTAAATTAAATATATGTGGAAAAAAAGCTATTACTTATTGTAATTATACCAAGGTTTTTTTCTTCTAGCTGTGTAAAACTTGGCTGAAAATGGACTAAAATTTTCCTCAAAGCGTTGCAACAAGGAATCAGAAATGAATAAAAAATTTTTTTACAGGAATTGCATAAAGGACATCATTTTTTTTTTTAATTATTATATATTTATGCATCCTTCAATATAGCAAATATTAATTATTTTTTCCAATTGATAAATAAATTAAGATACATCTGAACTAAAAATTTATGAATTAAACTTGTAATTAACCAACTATGTAGTCTATAACAATGTAGAAATGGAGTCTGCATCCCTTTAATATTTCTAAGCCTTTTCAAACTCTACGAATTCTCCAAAAAAATCAGAGTGAACCCTTATCATCAAATACAGGTCAGATTTGTATTTCAACCTGATCAGGTCGCGTGGTCAAGCCCTGTACCTTCATTTTTTGTCACTTAAAATTGTTGCAATGCATTTTGGATTAAATCAACCTAAAAAGTTCTGTACTACACTATATCATTTAATAAAACAATTTTCACTTAAACATTTCATTTCTTGCTTTGTGCTTATTTAGACCGCTTATGATACTAAATCCATGATCTGGGATAATGATAGTGTTAGAACTGGTCAATGATATATAAGTTTCTTAAAAATTATTGATTCATTTACCTGCCAAGAAACAATAAATATCTGGATGTGTTCGAAGACAACCGTCATCCGGTTGTTTGGTTTTGGGTGGTAATATAGGTTTCAACCCTAATTCTGGGAATGCATCAAAAGTTTTAAGCTGGCCTTTCTGCAGGAGCCTTAGAGATTCAGCCAGTTTTGCATCTGATCCATAGATGAAGTTCCCATCAATGTAAGCTGTGTTCAGATTGATCTGTGTCCTGCTACCTGAAAAAATTAAATATTTACCTTTCAATTTTAAATTTCATTTTAAACATATTACTTCCTTAACATTGTCATTTGATAGGAATTCATTTGAAGTTGAATAGTAAGTCAATATTTAATTAATTTAAGGAGGGCATAGCCAGTAGGCTGAAGTGGTTTAGTTTTTAAAACAAGTTAAATAAGCACAGTCAGTATTTTATGAATGACCATCCTCATTGTACTTCCCCAAAAGCAAAATACCAAAAAGGGCTAGTATTACAAAAAAAAATAATAAACTAGATAATAAACTGGATAATAAATAATGTGGAAAAGGATTTGTGCACAATGAATCAAAGAGAATGAAGACAGAAATATATTAATTATATTTAAAGGACTACTAAAAATTAGTGTTTTAGTTTTTTTGTTTCTCTTCTTTTCCTGCATGTAAATCATTAATTTCTATAGATTTTATTTCAAATATTTCAGAAAATCTAAGTTTCTCATGTAAAATCCTGTCTTGACACCCACCGAGACCGTCCTGTTTCACTAAAATGAAAACTTTCTTAAGTTATTTAAGATTTGAGGCCCACATTTAAATGGGGATGTTTTTTTTCCAAAAATTTTTGATAACAATTTCGGTTATTAAATACAATAACATATCATTAACATAAACCCCTTCAAAAATCATAAGTCTAAAATTGTACCGGTCACTGAAGTTCATTCCACAAGAAAAAATCATTTTAACGATAAGTCAAAAAATAACGTTTTGAGAAAAAAATCACCAGTCGGCCGAGTTTCGTAGGTTTTGGTTATTTACCAGTATTTTTTTTTTGGAATCAATTTTCAGTTACCGAAGATTTCCACTAAATTAAATGATGCATTTTTGGTTCAAAAAACCAATTAATTTTAGACGGCCATTTGATTAATTTGATAAATATATCGCGTATCCATTGATTTTGCACTCTCACCCATCTCGTAAACCGCTCAACATAGACAAATTAGAGAGCAAAAACGGTTACAATCATCTAAAAGTGAAATTTGCTTAAAACATTCGAGTTGATCGTGATACATCACGCATTCAGGGCTTCGTCCAGTCGTGGAAATTATTGTATTGACTTTTTGTAATAATAATCCACTACGTAGCTTCTGTTATAATCCAATGTTAGTTTAAAGTATTCTCTCTATCAGTGTAGCACGGAGGTAGTACAAGGAGCTCCATTCCCATGTACATATATTATGTTTCAATAAGTTACTTTAGGAGTTTAGGAAAAAAAAATAAACTACAGGCTATACTTATTATGCATATGATTGATTAAAAGATACGTTCATTTCAAAAATTATCGATAGAACTCCAGTGCAAGAAAATGTCTCATGCGACCTTGTGCTAGAACCTTTTATACTCATATACGGTAAGATGAACCCTTGATCGAAAAATCCCGTGGTGACAAAGAATCCTAAGGTATGACGTATTACGTGTAATTAGCGTTTTGAGCGTAGTATGGACCCCGGACGGTTTTCTTCCATTGCTTCGGAGGGAGTGGTAGTTTAATTAAAGCATAGATTCCCCTCAGGGGGTGGGTATTATGGTAAGAAATAAAGGTCGGTTACCCTCCTACCTCCGGTTTACAGATGTTGTTATTTCATCATTATTACCCAGGCCGTTTAAGGGAGGAGAGGAGTTGAGCAACTCGTTAAAAACTGTCGTAGGAAAAGAGGAGGAGGATCTCTCCACCGGCCCTGGGGGCAATTAGGAAGTGGCGCGCCCGCGTCCAAACGACCCACCGCCGTTTCTCTATCTCTTACTTCAAAATTACTTTTAGTGCATAACTTGAGGATTTATCGTCAGCGATCAAGGCGTCACGTCTGCGAGGCCGATCTCCAGCTAATGCCCTCACTTAGGCACTGTTCGCTGACACGTACTCGCCCTTAGTATTGCTATCGGTTCGGATAACTGGGATTCCGGACTTAACAGTTCAAACCTGCAAGGTACAGAACGCATAGAGGAATAGTAAATTTGTTAGATTCATGTTTGTATGGAGCTATAATCTACTCCTAACTGAACTTAGATTACTAGTCAAAACGGATTTAGGAGAAATAGCCATATGAGTAGGTCAAATACTTACCTATCCCAAAGGAATAGATAAACTGAACTATTTGTATGAAGTTTTTTCACAAATATTATAGAAACCTGTGATGCTTATCTCCCTGGTGAATTTTTTTTCTTCCATGATAAATCACGACTAACTTGTTAATATGATTTTAGAAATGAACATTCTTTGGAACCATGAGCATACATATGTATTTGGTTTAATGCTAACCTGTCACTACTTCCTTTATTTCATTTACATATGTAAATTTATAAAAATAAATGAGGTACTAGTACAATACACCTGTTCAATTGCGGAGTGTTATTTTTGTTGTCAACACTAGCGGCGTTATGTTTCATTATCTCACTAGCGTATTTCTCGTATCGACACCAATATAAACAATGAAGATGAATCGTCAATGAATAATTGAAATCCAGTTGGCTGAATTATGCTAATCATCAAACCACACCTCGAATTTATAAATATACTGTGGAGTCCAAACCACCAGACATCACGGAACGATATAAATTTAAATAATTTAAGAATGATAGAACCACACATCACCAAAAGAATTGACTCATGTCCAAAAGAGAGGAAGTAGTTGGACACACCTGAGGATTACCCTAGCCCAGTGGTCGGCAAACTCGTCATCCAAAAGAGCCAAGTATAAATAATACAAAATTGAAGTTTATTCAAAGAGCCATTTTATTTAAATTTAAGCTTTGCTTTAGTCGAGACATTTTTATGGAAATAATTTGAATTAAAAGTACACTCTCGAGCTTGCCTTTGCTGAATATGTCTTAGTTTAACTAACGGTACATTAAATAAAACTTGGTATCATACTTATATAAAGATAATATTTATTTAAAAATATAACAAGTTAAATAATATAAAAGGTATCCTTTAAAAAAAACTACAAATACTCCACTAATGTGAACAATGGCCTTGTTTTCCTTGGAACAGGCAAGTTGATGAATAATGTTCCGTGCCTGCACTAAACATATTATGGAAGAGCCGCAGCCAAGGAGTCAAAGAGCCGCATGCGGCTCACGAACCGCGGTTTGCCGACCACTGCCCTAGCCCACGACCAAATCTAATGGCTGCTTTTAACATTTGAACTTCCCTACTTCTCAATAATATATCAGTCATTCACATATCATAAAAGTAGAAGAAAGTATATACTTAACACTGTTGCCAAAAAAATAATAAAATAAGACCATGGGCAAAACCGTCCAGATGCTTCAATTCTACTTCAAAAAAATAAATCAATAATAATGTTAATTTTTAGATACGTCAAAAATAAAAATGTACTAAATTCGAGAAAATTTATTCTTTGGTAAAATGAAAAAAAAAAAGGAAAATGGGGAGGCCACTGATCCTTAGTTCTAGTAGTATGGATTAAATATCTTAACAGACTATTAAATATATTTTTAAATTACTTAAAAAATAATGAAAATATCCCATAAGCTAAAAAATTGACATCAGCAAGCGGGGAGAAAGAAAGGGGGAGAAATGGGGGTAGAGGGTGGTGGCAGATCAGGGCCTGAAGATACAACAAAATAAACAGGGTAGCTCCTTCGAGCTCCTGAAGTCCTGCTAAAATGTAAACAGCCGAGGAGGCTAGCCGGGCAACACACACAACAATACAGGCCCTAATCACACCTTCGCCGTCATGTATTAGCGACAACAGCGCCTCCACGGGCTTTAATTAGCCCCTAAGTCTGTTGTGCTGTTTGTTTGTCCCCCTATTTGCCGGGAACGAAACCCTCGGCAACTGTTTACTCAGCACCAGGAATCCCAGGCTGGGAAGGAGCTCCTGTTTACTTAGTTCTTGTTTGTACACAGGTGCCCTCGACCCCGTCCTGTTTACTGAAGGACAGGAAGCCAGTACTTGTGAGGAGCTGCCCATTGTTTATTTACTGGGGGTGCGGACGCAAACAGCCCCGGCGGAGGGTTGTTGGTCGCTACCTGTTTACGCGGGATTAGGATCTCAGCAGCCGACTGGAGTAGGTGTGTTTGTGTTGTGCCCACCCCCTTCCCCCGGCAAACAAGGTTTGTTTACTCTGTAAACAGGGCCAAGAGCACCCGAGCTGTTTACTTAGTACCAGGAGGGCATGTACCCCTGAAGGTACTCCTATTGTTTACGGAAACAAGATCTCATCCTGTGTACTTCCATGCGACAGAAGAAAAGGTGCATTATAAGGAAAAATTCATCTCGGGACTGTTTACCAGTTACCAGGAGACCGTAAGCTAGCAGGAGTTAGTACACAACAACAGCCAGGGGGTCGATAGTCGCTGATATTCGGCGCATGTTTTGGAGGTAGATTCAAAAACATAAAAATAAAGTCAAAAGATAAAATTAAACAATTGTGTTATATATAACAGGAAAAAATAATAATTGAACAGCTCAATGACTCAATTTTTAGTTTGCGAAATATATAAACGTACTAGAAGAATAATATATTGAAGGGTGGAATATTGACGTTTGGGGGGTGACATGCCCAGTAGGCCCTTCAGAGGTGGCGGGTATTTCAAATTATAACATCTCCACGAAACACATTCCAAATATGTTTATTTAAGCCTTCATGGCCACCATATGACTAAATTATATTCAAATTCATGTTTCTTATAGTATTATAAATTACTATTAATGAAGTATTGGATGGCATGAGACAGAGGGTGGGAGTGCCACCCTCCCCCACGTTACTCCGTCAGCTGTTATCTCGCAGTACAGGTTATATCTCCGATTCACCCATTTCGTTTGTTTAAGCGCAACAACCTTTTATTTCTATAATAGTACATAGTAAATAACATAGCTAACAAGAAGGCCATCATTTCCAAAAATATATTTTACATTTGAAGAAATACCCCGGTTTAACCTACACAGGATTATCATTGCTCGTTATGGTAAGCGATTACAACTTATCCCAACTTCCTTACGATTGTAATAGAAGAAATATTCAAAAAATAAATACCACTTCATGTTTTAGAGTTCGAAAATTAAAGTCAAGTGTTGCATAATATATACCAAACAGTTTTAATAATTCAATCAACTGCAATTTTCCAAGGCGGTTAAAATGTATATTGTTTTGTGGTTATATAACAAACTTGCTTTTTAAGTTATAACGTTTTGTTTTTCCTGAGAAATTTCATAAATCTTAATTGTGCAAAATTTCTACGTTCATCCCAATCATTGAGATTTATGAGATTCCTTTAATACTGGATATTTCGTGATGTTATTTCGTCATTATTTTGAAAAATATTTTTCAGACACATTTCGTTTTTTAAATGTGTAGCCTTTGAATAAGCACAACAAATTTTAATAGCAAATACACACCATTCTATTAATACAACTCTATTGTTCAATTTTTTTTGTATTGATTGAGAGACTTGATGATAAGGCGGAATTAGAATTATCAGCCAGATTAAAAATAAAATAAACGAATGAAAAAGAAAAATACTGCTGAACCCACATTTTGTTTTTGTATGAATTTTATATATAAATGTTGTTCTTGATAACTGTTTAGCAATCAATACTTTATTGCTCGTTGTTGGCATATGCCTAATAATTAGACAGTCAAAATGAGAGCTGATTAGCTGAAAAAAACGTTTGTTGAAAAACATCACAGCATATTATTTTCTCATTTTCCACGAATAAAACGTCGCTTTCTCAACTATTACACATTTCAACGGACCTCCGTTCTATTTAAATTTATCAACAATTTGAAAACTTTGTCAAGCCCAATAAGTAAATTAGATATTTACTCCTGCACCTAAAAATACATAAAGCCTAGGTATTGTGGTAACAGACATAATAAAATTAATTCTTGCCGAAGTGCTGATTAAGATACAATTCGAGAATTCATCGAGTAAAATATTAGTTTTCATACATTTTAATAAACTTTTTTTTTGTAAACTTGTATGAAACCGGTACATTAATTGTATGAAACCGGTACATAAATCAAACTTTTAATTTTTATAATCATTTTTTTATTGATCGAGGGTTTGCAGAGATTGGTTAAAAATCGAATTTTCAGTCCGAACATTTAGCAAAAACAAAACAAGCGATGAAAATAACAAACGAGATGGTGGTGAATTCAGCTAATTGTATTTTTTTGCGAAATACACGAAGAAAATTTTAAGCTTTAATCTTTCTTAAGTATATTTATGATTAAATATTTCGATGTTTTCCTCTTGTTTAAGGTAACTTCAAAGATTATAACGAGAAAAAATGCAGAGGTATTCTTTAAAAAAAAAGTTAACAATAGAAAAACCTTTTTTAAACCGATATTAACAGATTTTTTTAGCTGTTTAAAATGTATTTGTTCCACAAAAAATTGATACATGTGCCAATAGAATCTGTTCGACTGTAATTGTGGGATACGTAAAGACCAGTAACAAATATGAATAATCATAGTTTGTACATTTTCCTATATAACCACACAACAAATTTCATTTTATTCGCCTTAAAAAATATGCATTCGATTGAATCATCATAATTGTTTTATATTTTTAAATTTGCGAATAACAAATGCATGACTTCATTGAAGCTATTTTGAACTATGTATTACGAAGGTGAAATTATATTTCTTCTTTTGCAATAGTAATTTGGGACAAGTTCTAACCGCCTAATAGGTAGGATAAACCCAGCAATTTCTTCAAATGTAAAATATGTTGTAAATTAAGCCCTATTGTTAGTTATGTTAGTTACCATATTATTCCATGTACTGTTATGCAAAGGATGTTGTTCTTAAGCAAAATAAATGGGCGAATTCGAGATATAACCTGTATTATCAATACAAGAGGAACTTCCTAAATGTTAATTTGCGAATAACACTTCCTTTCATTGAAGCTATATTGAACTCTGTATTTATCAACTTGTAATTAGATTTGGCTAGTTATTGATTGGCCCTTTTGCAATGGTAAGGGAGTTGGGATAAGTTGTGATTGACCTCAGTGCATAAACGTTTAGTAAAATAATAAATCACGCCAAACGTAGGTTTTATTCATCTTATAATGTGACACACGGCCGATAAATATACATAATTGTTTACTGTGTGATATGAATCGTACTCCTGTTTACAATTATATTGTAGAAGACAGCACAGTATAGTCAGATATCGACTACAATCGGAGCATTACATTGTCAATTACAAACAGTTAGTGCGATTAGAGATCAGTTGATAATTCTATAGCTATCAATTGTCGTTATCAGTCCCAATGACGTAACGTGTTCTTCTTCACAGCTCACTCCGCTTCAAGATAGTGCACTGGTCTAATACAAAATTGATGTGCCCGATATCATTGACAGTAGTAGATGTTTAGGTTCACACCAACGTTCATTACTCGATGAGGTGTAATTTATCATTTAAATACGTACAACACCGGTATTTAAAATAATTCCAGAATATAAATACACAAGAACTTTAAAAAATAGTTTACCTTAATAACGAATAACCAGAGTAAAGGGATCTCTAATGAAATATTGATAGTATCATCTATTCGAACTGTACTTAAGAAACATTAATTAATTAAACACGATTAATATATTCGTCCCGTTCAATTAGAGTACATCGTGATTTCTTTTTTGTATTGATTAATGTCATTCGGAAAACTTCTGCTTATCGCCGACACAGATGGGTGTTTGAAATGAACCGCTAAGCTATTAGTGGTTAAGAGTAATAGTAAGCAGGTTTTCAAATGAATTTGTAATTAGATTTTGGATATTTATACTCAGCTTAAACATGATTCTGATTAATGAAATTCTGATTATTTACTTTTTCACGAATTTTAAAGTCTTCTAACTGATAGGCCTGACAATTTGCATTAAAACCCGTTACATCAGTTCCAAAATCACCTTCAATAGTCAGCTCTACATAGACATATTGTACTCTATTTCTGAATTTCAACATGTTTTTTAGACATCCTGAAAGAAAATTCCAATCGGACGTAGCCAGATTCTGAAGGCCTCATATAACATAAATTGTGTTTCTTTTTTTAGATAAAAGAATTTATATTGATATAATGATTTTTCTACAGTGTTTTGATGATGCAATACACACGCAAAGGAGCTGGCTCCAAACTAATTAGTAAAAATTTTCTTATTAAAAATGAAAATTTGTTACTTTTTCCACTCTTTTCAAAATTTAGTAAATAAATTCACGTAGTGTACATTGCTTTGAATGAAATTAGAACTAGTCATATAAGACAAATCCCTTTGTTGTGGCTACCTCTTAATTACCCAGCACCTTGAACACCTCTCTCTCTCTCTCTCTCTCTCTCTCTCTCTCTCTCTCTCTCTCTCTGCACTGGCGCTTGCTGCTCTACTCAAAACCATGGTCTTCTCATTCAACTACCTCTGCATCTCTCTCTCCTAACCTCGCTATGTTTTAGTCCGGCGTTGTCAGGCCCGACACTTCCTAGTGGGAATCCTTGCCTTCGTCTCGCTAAAACTAGCACTTCCTAGGGAGAGACCTCTCCCTCGCGGACGGCGGTGGCCGTGGCCCTACAAACTTACCTAGTAGCGTCTCCCACGTCAATCCAGTCTGCTTCTCTCCGGTTAACACTCGCTTTTGGAATCCGGGCGGTTTTCGCCTACCCTTAGCCACCGAGTGTGAATTCGTGGTCATTCCAAGACCACATAAACTACCTATAAACCTACCCTTTTCTTCTTCTCCTGAACATAGTGCACTGTCAGGGCACATCTTCTTAGATCTTATGGAGTCAGATCAAAACGAACTAAGCTGCCCGCCGACTAGGCCGGCTGCCAGGGTGAAAGACCACAGGTCCACCCGCTCTATCTCTTTCTTGGCACTCGCCGGACGGTGGTTAAGAGGTTGTAGCGACCCTAGCCCACGGCGGGCGTCTCCTCCCCACTTTGGGGATACTCAGTTATCTGAGCCCAACACCCTTATTTTGTGATTTTTTTTCTCAGGTCATCTTGGACAGTCCCAACCTTTTCCTCTGAAGTTATTTGCACAAAATAAGGGGTTCAAACCAATGTCCTATTTTTTTTTTACACTACGTAAATTTATTTACTAAATTTGGAAAGACTACCTGATGTATGAATTAAGCGTAAAAAAGTCAATGCCCAACTTTCAAGCTTTCACCTACACCCAAAAAATCGATAGTGTTACTTCGCACTTTCTACATATTTTATTATAAATACTATTTACACCATAATTGATAGAAAAAAATTATTACGTAAAATAAATTATCTTAAATAATTAAGACAAAACTGCTAGGGTACTGAACTAGTTTCATTTTTAAACAATTGTATCACCTTTTATCAACACGCTTGAGCTGATAGACAACGTCTTAGCTAACCGACAACCATACACCTAGAATCCATTTATTAATTTTTGGGTTGAGGGAGGGTGTTTATGGGGCTTTGAGCATCTAGGACAGAATGCTCAGATTACCTACCCTGTCAAGAGAGTTAAAAGAGCATGAATTTACTTATATGATGTAAACGGTTTTTTTTTTATTTTAAATTAAAGTAATTAAACGATTAATTAAAAATTAAAGGACTAATTGTATGGTGTTAATTTGGAAGTGATATACTCTTAATTCTATAGCCTATTAAGAAATTAATTATTTAATGCCACCTATTCATTGATATTTTATAGAGAAAGCTACACTTTTCATGACTAGTTATCGTTTTAATTTAATATATTTCAATGCGCGACAAAGAAAAAAAAACTTTTAAATTTATACGATTATCAATGATAATTCGCTTCTTATTCCCATTGCGCATCGTAAGGAAAGTTTCCTGTTTTTTTTTTCATATTAAGTGTCAAACGAGCATTACGTGGCCATCAAAATTGTTATTGCAGCTCACAATAAAGAAATCAACTGTTCAAATATACGTATGATAAAATTTATCTTTCGCGATAAACCTTGAAACCTCTTTGAGTTCGAGTGGCTTAGCATTAATTTGTGACCATATACTGTTTATTGCATAGCTAAGACAAGTCTGGGTGGGTCATCACTTTTTTAAGCACTAACGTTCGTAATATAGAGTTTAAAATGTAAAGGAAAATTCAAATAAGTGAACAAAATACTAATGCGCTATATTAGTAAAGGTCTGCCCTTTTACTTAATTGCCTGATAAATATCCCAGATTTAATATTGTTTTTTTTTTAGTACTCTCTGCTTAGAACTGCTCTGTCGGGTCAAAAATTGTCGTCAAATACCCCCAAAGTGGGGAGGAGACCTCCGTCCGGCGAGCGCCAAGAAAGAGATAGAGCGGGTGGACCTGTGGTCTTTCACCCTTGCTCCCGGCCTAGTCGGCGGGTAGCTTAATTCGTTTTGATCTGACGCCATAAGATCTTAGAAGGTGTGCCCCAACAGTGCACTATGTTCAGGAGAAGAGGAAAAGGGTAGGTTTATAGGTAGTTTATGTGGTCTTGGAATGACCACGAATTCACACTCGGTGCCACTAAGGGTAGGCGAAAACCTTCCGGATCCCAAAGGCGAGTGTGAACCGGAGAGAAGCAGACTGGATTGCCGTATGAGACAGTACGAGGTAAGTTTGTAGGGCCACGGCAACCGTCGTCCGCGAGGTCTTTCCCAAGAAAGTGCTAGTTTTAGTGAAATGAAGGCAGGGATTCCCACTAGGAAGTGTGGGGCCTGACAACGCCGGAGTAAAACATAGCGAGGTTAGGAGAGAGAGATGCAGAGGTAGTTGAATGAGAAGACCATGGTTTTGAGTAGAGCAGCAAGCGCCAGTGCAGAGAGAGAGAGAGAGAGCAGTGTTCAAGGTGCCGGTTTGGTAAGTTCTAATTTTCGGTCTTAGACACAGGTAGGTTATTTATTTGGGAGAGGGGGTCCTACATATAAATACGGGGATAGTTTCAATCATTACAGAATAGGATATACCTTTTTAGAACACTTAACAACATTTTTTGTAGGGAATTAGGTATACTTTGTTTGTTGATAAACATTTTCATTCAGGTAGTCATTCAGAATAGGATATACTTTTTAGGACACTAAACAATATTTTTTGTGATAAATTAGGTATACTTTTTTTCATTGTTGAATAGATATATATAGTTCAGTTTAGAAGCGCTCTGGCGTCTGCCATCTATACCTAATTATCCCAGTAAACAAAAAATTAAATTCAGGAAACCTCTTATAAAATCATTCAGGGGACAACGTTTTTCCCTGCTTTGAAAACCGCAATTTAGGTTGCCAAAGCTTCTCGGTCAAAGTTCGGTCCTTTTTAGAAAATAAAATTGTGTAGGAAAAAAAATTGTCTATTCTTTATATAATAAATACCCACAGAATGAACATGTTGCCTCATCTAGCTCCTGCCGAAAATATTTAGTTGTACACGATAATCACAATCTCAGAAAATGTTACATTGTAAGTTTCCAAAAGTGCTTTACGTATTTTTTCTGTTTTTTTTTTTTTTCTTTTTGGAATATTCGGGAACATCTCCTGTTTCATTTTGAGGTTTGGAGTTGGCGAGAATAGTTAAATTGAGTCAATATTAGTGGCGAGCCTTAGGATAACAAGAAGCCAATTACAAGGGTCCCGCCCTCTGGCACCCAGTTGTTTGAACAGCAAGTGGCCGGTCCTACTTGCTCCCTTTGTTCTTCGGCTTTTCCCTTCGTCTACTCGGCTCCTTTCGCCTCTACTTTCAGGGAGGGTGGTAATTGAAGTCAACTCATCGATAAACCGCACAATTGAAGAAACAAAATAATTAAACCCCTTGCCTTTTTTTTTTAAGTTACTAAACCATAAGAAGTGAAGTCGTGAAGGTTAGAATATTTTAGTGCATCGTCTTGAAAACTATTTAATGCAGTTATTAGTAATATGCTAACGATTAAACACTTTGATACGAGACACTTGGACTTCGAAAAAAACAACTGTATAAAAAACAGAATTTTTTCCACTTAGTACACCTAAGCCTGTTCAATTTCCAAAACAGAATTTCAAAGTGTAAGGAAATGATTTTTCTCAGTTCAACCTGTAAAAAAAAAATTTACACATTATATTACACAAAAATTGAAATATTACAAAAATTACACATATTGGATTGCATGAAAGGTGGACGTTACTCGTACGCAGTCCTGAGGATGCCTAAATAGGCGAAAAGTAGACAAATTGTAAGTAAACATCAAAATAAAAACTTTGGGGAGACTGTAAAGCCAGTAGGAAAATTGTTTTTGTTTTTTCATAAATGTTAGTCATCTATTGCACTAAAAAACAATTACGGCGGCTCATTAAATGGTGCAGAAAAACAGAAAAACAAAAGGCACTCAAAAGCTCAAGGTAAAATGATGTAATTTTGTTCAGGATGCTTTATCACTCTGCCTCCACAGCTACAAAATATCAGCCTTCATTTTGCTATAAACTGGGTTGATTTTACGTTAAGGTAAGTTGCAATATGAAAAGGAAATAATGGAGATTTAACGCATAATCATAGCAATCCTAATATATGCTACTAAAACATGCAGTTTGATTAATATCTGATAGCATAAGTTAAAGTTAATTTGACGACGAAGAAAACTGAACAACAACCGTTAGTAAAATACTTACAAGAAATGGGTACATTTTAAGTAGATCCGTTCTGTTTTTCTGGTACCTGCATAATAAGAAATTGCATTTCTAAGCCTTAAAGCCCTGATCCGCCCAAAGATCTTTCTGGAGTTCATAAAATTTTTTGCGGGAAATAAAACGGCTGCATTGTCGGAAGTACCTCATAAGTCCAAAAAGTTAAAGACTATATATCTCAAATATTTGATGCGTAAGGATATTTCCCACACAAGGATGTGTCGTATACGACCTAACCTATGCTAAAAACACTCGAACTAAAAACAAGAGACTTGTAAATTAGAATGAAACATGTTGAATATATGGGGCATGACGGTTGGCAAGTAATATTAAACCATTTTTGTTGATTATGCTCAGGATTATAATAAAATAGAATGATTCTTCTTAATTTAGGCTTTAATATACAGAAAAAAACACGGTATATCAATTGAGAAACGTGGTTAAACTAAAAAAAAAAATTTAGGTTTAAACAAAGTTAGAAAGTAGTTAATATAAAATATTATTATAACAAATGATATTTTTTAAGAATTTTTCTTTTATCTTTTGCGAATTGGTGGATTTTCAACAAACATGTAAATGTATGCATGTACACCGTACTTCCTCACATCTGATATTCATAGTGTTATATGCGTAACTCTTCACATAAGATTTATAATAGAATAGAAATAAGATAATTAAATTGAGTGTAGCTTATAAATGTCTTGTTGGCGGCCAAAAAAAAGGATTTGACAAACAAATTGACGGCCCAGCAGTAAACATCAATTTGCTCACCCAGGAACAGTCAGGCTTTTAGTAAGTAGAGGATACAACACTTCAGTCAGTGATCTGTCGATCGATTGGGCTTTGGCTATACCCGGCGTAGCACGTACAAAGGTGTGAAGTTTGACAAACTCACTTGCTCAAAAGAGGTGTGTACAGATACACAAGCCCAAAGATGACTAACTGAGGAGTTAGTGTCCGTCACGATTCGTCCTTCATGTTTTCCCCTATAATGTGATCTAAAATTCAATACAATCTAACTCCTTCAGGTTAAAGGATGGAATAAACACCCCTTTTACACAGAGTTAAAAATAGGTCAAGCAGAGGGCTTGTAGTACGAGATAGAGCAACATGAAAACCATTTTCGGTACCAGAGGGTGAGTTAAAAGAAATCAACCTTCTAGAGACGAGGGAGGGGGGACACAGATCAGTTGGAGTAAATAAATCACTTATCTTATCGTAAATTCAATTATGCTTACCTACATCCAAATGCAGTATCTAAATTCCTTCATTTGATCAACACGAAATTTTCCTTTAGATTAGAATTAATTGGAACAAAATTCCTTAACTAAATATAATATATAATATTTTATTTTTTAAACGAAACGAAATGAGCATAAATGATCTTAGGAAAAATATACTTTTTAATTATGCTTTATCTCATTCAACTAAGAGGTTTAGCTTCATATTATCAGTAACGATACTGTAGTCCTCTTTAAACCTATGGAAAAGAGTAAGACGCTACCTCAAGAAGGAAATATTACCTCACAAGCCCAAAGATGACTAACTCCTCAGTTAGTGTCCGTCACGAGTCGTCCTTCATGTTTTCCCCTATAATGTGATCTAAAATTCAATACAATCTAACTTCTTCAGGTTAAAGGATGGAATAAATCAATTTTGCCTAATAGAAGACAGGATGTCTTCCATCCTGACTACTGGGCACTCTAGACTGCCCAATGGCTACTTAATAAACAAATACAAGCCCTAACTGTGGAAATGAGCTTACAATTTACATTTTTATTATACTGGCACTATGTCTCTTAAGAGCAAATATTTATTTAGTGAATTGGGTTCATATAAGTAAGTAAGAAAACATATATGAAAAAAAAATATTTCTCATATTTGTCAATAGTGTTTTATCTACACTTAAAAATACGCATTTAGTTACTAAGAACAGTTTAGAATAGTACTTAGCCTCAAGGCTGTAGATACCTTTTTGCGACTCATAGATTGAGAAATATCATTCTTAACTGCTGAAAGACTAGTTAAAGTTAGCACCTTATAAACAGTGATGGTTAATATATGAAATGCAATGTCAAATCTGCTATGATTTTTTTTTCTGCTTTCAAAAATTAATGACTGAATCAAGAATCAATAAAATCGTACTTATAGTATCACTCTATTTTTATTTCATTTCATTTTTTATTCACGTAAATAGAACACTTATCTTATCGTAAATTCAATTATGCTTACCTACATTCAATTCCAGTATCTAAATTCCTTCATTTGATCAACACGAAATTACTTTATTTTGTTTCAATTTATTAAATTACTATATTTTGTGTTATATTTACATTGTGTTAAAATTATTTTTCCAAAACAAACTCTCTCCCAAAATATCTTTTATTATTGATATCACATTAACAATCAACTTTTCACCTATCTCGGTATTCTCAATCACTACAATTGTGACAAAAACTTAAATTTACATAAATAGAAAAGTACTACATACGAAACATTTTAATAAATAACATTGCAATAATAAATGCACTGTAGTCCTGACGATGCCCGAATAGGTGAAACGTTGATTGTTGATATCAATAAAATATATTTTAGGAGAGACTTGATTTTTGAAAAATGAACTCAATTATGAGTATTACTCTTAAGAATAAAATTCTCTTAGTATACTAAGATTCGTTCTCACTTCTGTTGTTAATTTTCCAATCTGGGTTAAGCCTCTTGGTTTTGCGAAACAGTTTATTATCAAGGTTTATGTGGTGTCTAATTGACACAAACGCTAAGTACTCTTATCGTGTCCATTTGACATTGCGCATAGCATTCTTTGAGTTATGGTCCTATTTTATTTATTTTTGTTTTGGTAGTCAGTTTAAGGTGTTTGTTACAAATGTAATGAAAGGTACTTATTAATTGGTTTCGTTGTGTTATTTTCATTGATATTTCTTTTCCAATTAACACAATACTTGAAGAACTGCTAAGTATTTGTATTTATAACCTTTAGTGAAATAGTGTTTACATTCCACCCTAAGCTTTTTTTTTATGTAATTTTAATCATTAATATCAAAATACAATTGTCTCTGTTTGAGTGTAACTCTCATTAGCTATAATATCTCATTCTTGACGTATGGGTACCAAGCCATAACGAAGAAAAAAAAGTGGCCAGTGGAACGGTCACTGAGTGTACGTGGCTTAAATACTCAATGAGACGACTAGTGGGAGACATAGTGACTATCGCCCCTCGGGACCAGCGATTCGGATTCATCGACGGACAGACAAGGTGCTCGGGACGAAGTTAAAATGGAAATTAGATTGCTCTCTTGGGCGGTCTCTTGCGCATCATTCAAAGTGCGCTCACGTAAGGAGCGGCATATTTTTATCAAGGGAAGAGCTGCCGGTATTGGGCGGAGTTCACACATCGCCTCCATGAATAGTAATGCCTCGGAGGGCATTAGATGCCGCATAAAGGGCCGATAATTCCACTATACGTCACTTTTATGAACCCCTGCTTTAAATATATTTCTGCCTCCTAACCCCCCCCCACTACCACCCCATGCCCCCGGCTCATGCACTATGAGGGATCGCTCGTATTTTTCAACGTGGGCTCTTTCATCTTCAGCAGGGCCACATATTTAACGTCATGGCTTGCATAAATAGGCCCCTCCAAGTTAGCCAACAATTGTTTCAAATGAAATGTATCCTCTCCGCAGAAGATCTTCCTATCTAAGTTAGTGCACCGTTTATATTGCATCACTCATTTTTATAGTTAAAGCACTCTTCGCATTTTGACAGGACACTATACACATACATATACACAGGATATACATTAATCCGACACCTATCCTTGATAGGCGTATCCCAGAGCTCCATATGTCATAAAAATAAACTCGAGGACGAATCCTTCTGCCACATTTTGGGAGAATGATGAGGAATTCAGCAAACTAAAGTATACCTTAGAAGAACTTAATTCAATAACATATAAATAACATATAATAAGAGGTCTACCCTCGAGCTCATTAGGAGTACAGGTAGATTTCAGGAAAAATCGTATAGGATTGTATATAAACTCGTAAAAATATAAATATGTTGATGATTATTATTTGAATGACGAATTCAAGTCAACTTTAAAGATTACATTTTTACATCGCACAATTAAGGACTTCGTTATGGATTTGCTGACGATTTTAATGATTTTTTTAATCGGGCATTCGAGGTCTCTAAATCGTTATTAACATGATTAACATTTATATTAACATTTTTTTTGTAATTACAAGATCCATTTCCAGGGCGTCTGTGACTCTCGAGCTCTTGGTTAGCTTCAACAAGCCCGTATCCGGTGATGAGACTGAACGCGTGGGGGATCTCTACCGAGCATCTACTTTATCTTTCGTATGTGAAGTAGGTGACACTCAAGCGGAGTTTGGGGTGTTCCAAGGGCTGTATTTTTGTCCACACCGTATGAATGAGTGAGTAAATGCTAGACTGATGAATGAGATCATTTATCACAACTACTTATTGCCAAATAGGGTGGTAGATAGTAATTTTATTGAATAAAAAGATTTTCTATTTTTGAAAATTAACAAAAAGTATTCAATTTTTTTTTTTTTATGTTTAGTTTAATTTAGTCGTCGAATGTGACCTTGCGAAATAACAGACTTTGCGAACACGATGATAATGACTTTTTGCAATTACAGGCTAAAAAAATATAAACACAAATGACATATAGTTACTTACTCAAAGACATACATAAACAGGCGATAACCTAAAGGATTCTGCTTTCTGCCTGGTATGTGGACCTGGTGGGTCACCGGGATCTCGGTCAACCTCTAGGAGGCCCCGGGATTCGGTTAAGTGCTCGTAGACTCAACTAGAGTACGTATGCCCAGACCACAAAGTAACCACTTGGTTTTACGCCTATAATCACTAACATCCATCCACAAAGGTAACACTAAAATTAGAATAGAACATTTCTAAAAAGCATCAAAAGGATTACTAGACAAAAATATGACAGATTTTTCATAAAGGAATGGTGTTTGAACTTATCTCTTTCGCTCTCTCCCTATTTCAGAATTTCATAATAATATAACGTAGCCCCTTCCTAATCTTGAAGTTTTTTTCTTTTCTTCTGAAAAGTTACTGTTTGTGGTGACAGTGCAGAAAGAAGTTGGCAACTAATACCCCTGCTCATTTTAAAAACAATAAGAGTTCTTAAAGAGTTCCCGATGAATCGTTATTCATCAGCACTCGCGGTGGTAGCATTTAAATAAAAAAAAGTTGCGGAGACTGGCTCAGGTGGGATCGTACCCCAGGGGGAGCCCAGGGCGGCGGCTCAGATGGAGCGGGCAGAAGGAATGATTAAAGATCGGCGATTGCCAGCCGGCATCTGTGCAGCTAGGTGGCCCTTAATTAAAGACAAAGGTTCTGTAGACACAAATTGATTTCATTTTTAATTATGTGCCACGTGTCCTAACGACGGTCCGACTGCTAATGGCCAAGAGAGACTGCTGGGAGTGTTCAGAGCCACCCTCCTCCTCCTCCTCCTCAGCCTCCTGCTATTCTGTCAGCCTAAATCAGACTTCCCTCTTTTCCTAACAAAAAATCTCTAAACGTTGATTGGACGCAATTTGATTATCGCCGCCTCGGGAATGTTTGCATTGTTCGTCCTTCCCTGCAGGTCCCTCCTCGTTGAAAGTGTCAAAGTTTTTTTTTTTTAATAAAGATCCCCTCCTCATCGGCGTAAGAATAGATAAGGAGGATTTGTCATCTCCTTTCTTTATTGCTCTCTTCCGAACGGTGAAAGGTCACTGATTAATCTGTTTTTCAGCGTTTTCTTTTATTTCAATGATTAATATCAGATTCTAATTGATTCAAAAGCCCCTGTCAGTTGTTTTTTTTCTTTGTTTCCACCCTTCTTTATTTGACTTGTTTAAATCGCCTTGACAAACAACTCGCTCAGTTACCTATCATATATAGATGTTATCACACTGTGAACATTCTTAAATTGGTGGATAAAGAGGTATCCTGTAAGTAGCATCTGATCTTGGGAATGCGTTGCAATGATTATCAAAATAGGTACTAATTGACTATACAATAGTAATTATAAATGCGTTCATACGGTTTTTTTCTAAAAGTGTTTTGAACTGTCAGTCATCTTCGGCGCGGCGCTTTAATCCAAAATTTGTATGAAATATAGGTATTATTAAAAGGTCAATGAAAAAAAAACAAAGAGTGGTAGTTAATTCTACTCTCTTTAGTTCTCTGAAGTCCGCTGAACATCTTTGACTTTTGCATTTAATATTTAAACTACTTCTGTATTTCATTTATATTGATTAATTTGATTTCAATTTCTTAATTTTAAAACTCTTCAGTCAGTAATAACACTTAAAATTAATGATTTTTTATTGCTATAAGATTTGGCTCTCTTGGGGACAAGAGAGATGGAGGAAGCCCTAGATCATCGCTTGCCGTTTGTTCAGTAACTGTGTATGGACTGTGATACGAGAAAGGTGAACAGATACAAAAGGGATCGTCAATGTATTTTACAAGTACTACCGTGTGACATGGACGATTCCTAATAGGTTCAAGACATGGTACTAACAACGGAATCTGTAAAAGGAAACATAGATATATCGTTTCGTATTTCATAAGGGACATCTGTCAGCAAATATTAATTCTAATATAGCTCACCTGATTGGAGGTCACTGTGAATATATTTGTAACCACTTATAAGTCAAGGTGATCTTAGGGTCTATGACAAGACCGGAGAGAGTCGTCTAGCCGTCTATGTAGTGACTGGTTGTTCTACACCTGGAGGTTGAGGCACTCTAATGCATCCTTGATGATTTCAGTATTTTTGGCCTCACTTTTGGACTGAATGAAGATTCATGTGTGACAGAATCGTTAAGTAACAAAGTCCTTATAAATCAAAAACCTCATTCTGTTCCTTTCTTGTTACAGTTACTCTTTTGTTGTCCGGAATCATAATGATAAAAGTTCCATCAATCGTTCAGTCTACTTTAGCTACACCATGCTCGCCAGATATTTCCCATTCATATATTTAATTTGTGTTTAATAAACTATTCGTCACAACCAGGAGTCTAAATATATTTAATCCACGCGCGCTTATCTCGCGTACAAATATTTTATAAGTGACAGGTTGTCACACGATGCTATAAAGATGATGCCTACAAGGCCTACAGTAGAGCTTCGCTAATACTATTTATATTTCTTTATCCCAGTCTAGATTAGAATAAATGTTCAGCGTTTCTATTGTTTTCGAGCACGGCGTCATGTAAAAGTTAACTGAATTATAAATTATGATGTATTTCAATATTTCTTTCATCTCGGCAGCTCATATTTACAATTTAATTTTACTTTAATTAATTTACAAACTCCTCCCCTTCTTCAAATATTACTATTAATACAGAGGCTCTTTATATTACTTTTTTTTAAACTGTGATGCGAAAAAAAATCGAAAATAATTGTTAATCTAAAGAAGAAAATTTTTCTGGCTTTCCAGCATGGCCTACTCTAAAATAAAACTGAATTATAAAGTTATGATGTATTTCAATCAGTCCCCACCATTGTGTCATTTATTGCGTCTACAGACGAGCGTCATAACCTACATCTATCATAACTTTTTCAGATTCCTCTAAGCTATAATAAAGCATCAACTTTTTATTTTATCTACAGTAAAGAGCAATTTAACAAATGTGGCATTCTAAAAAAATAATAGTTACAATGTGAATACAATAAACAAGCTGAATAAGATAAATTACATTCTACAACAATAACTAAACATTTACTTTAACATTGAGGATTATTATTCTAATACTCGGAATGTGCATTTTGATCAATCCGAAGAAATTACATGTGAAATTTTTAATGTCTCGAGAACTCAGAAAATTATAATTTTCAAATATATGTTTGTGGGTTTAAGATAGAAATCAATAATATTTACAAAAAATGCATGACACCCACTTAATAACTGTTGAAATTTTCAATGTTGTAATGTAATTGACAGATTAATATAAGGGATATAAAATACTGTTTATGTTTCTTTCATTTTTATATCCATAAATTATAAATCTGGTGAGTCGAACTTCCTTAATAATATTTTTTCCTAATTATGTTTCCTTGAAATTTTTAACAAAAGAAACTTACCATTAATACCTCTAACAGATTATCACAAAATGATGTACTTCATATGATGTACTCCCCTGGACTTGCTCCCCTGGACCTTTTAATTGCATTGACAATTTAATTATGACAAAGGATTTAATATCTTTATAGCTAATAGCAAATGAAATCATATTAGGAAATAAGCATTCACGACCAATTGTTTGGGTTTTATAGCTTATTTTTTCAAAGTCATATAGGATGCGGAATGCTGAAAGGCCGAGAAATCGAGGTGAACGCCTACGAAGTTATAGGGTGTACATTAAAACAATGCTTATTCCCATCATTTTCTTCGTCTTCCCGGGCCATTATTTTAATGATTGTGGTAATGAGCAATTTGTTCAGAGCCATTTACCTCGGTACACTCGATAACTGTACGTTAGCTCTACTCCAACTCCTACCAAGTAGCGAGGGGGTAATAAGCAAAGAATTATTGCGGCAAAAGGTGAGCCAGCTACCCCCTGGGTCCCGGAGTCAGGAGTTAGTCAAGTTAAACGGGCGTAATGCGGCCCCGCGCGCGCCCTAACACAAACACACTTTATTGAAACCGTGCCCAGTCGACCTAAAACAAAAGACGACTCTTCAGCTCCAATAGATCCACCGTCTCTTAAACTTATGGATTTATTCCGTGATCCACGATCCTGATTCCCTATCCTGCTGGGAAATTTGCATGTTGGCTCCCCAGTCGTTTAATCGTTTATTTATAACCTAAGGGGGGGGGGGAGCTTCCAGAAGTCTGGTTCCCCAGGGACGATGGCTTTATCGACTGGAATACTTGGGGTATCCCAAGAGTTCTCATTGGTTCGCTGACTTTTTCATTCGAGATTCAAGCAGCACCTCGGCGGCGACCCCCCCCCCCCTCAATCTACTTTGATATAATTAACAATGCTAATCATCTCTTCACCTTCCAGGGCATCTTTTCTTCTTCTTTTTATTTAAGGCGGAATCCCCGCAGAAGAAGAAACGATACTAATTCGGTTTCTTATTGGCCTCTCCGAGCTGAATCCGTAATGCCGGTGATATTCAAATGCTCCCCTTGCCACCCCATCGCCGTGAGCCGAACAGGAAATTAGGTGCAGTTGTGCCAAGACAACTCCAATGATCAGATATAGGGAATCAATCCGAGCACGTGATCAGCCCCGACCCCCCCCCCTCTTCCAAACGTTAAATGTAATACTGACTAATAGGAGCGGGGCCTGAGCACCTTAGCCTTGGCAGCGGCGACAATGAGGCCGCGGTAGGAACACAGATTGCAATTGATTGTAATTCCGATAATGGCACTCTTCACTCAAGATTGCATTCCACAAATAATTCAGTTTGATTGTTATCGCCCAAAGCACTCATTCCCCTGCTAAAAGTCCATTATTAGTTGCAACTGACAATACAGTTATCCAAAGTATTTTATTTAAACTTTTTATTACATACCGTTAATCAGGAAATAAAATATGAACTGTAAGTCTTATCAATAGAAATAAATTCTGATTATATTGTGTGATATAACAGATTGTTCGATATGAGGACTGCACGGGATCTATCCGAGTACAAATGTATGAATGGACAAACTGCTCGTCTTGGAATACAGTTGTACAGTGGCAACACTGACCACTAAAAAAAGAAAGGTTATCAGCAGGTTTTGTTGGCACAGTGAGTGTCCGCATGTCTACACAGCAGTATGGTTAAGTTCGAGTGTTTTGGATTCATATGGCAAGAGACGTCACTAATAAGGTACTAAAATGTAAAATTTGTGAAGATCCCGATGACAAAAGAAATCAGAAGGAGACACTCCAATTAACGTAAGCTCCGGAAGGCTCATGGATGGAAGTAGAGACATACAATATATTGGAGTTTGATAAAAAATAACTCTTTGATGGTGGTAAACTTTAAGAGAACGGTTTCCTAAAATGGCTCACAAGGTTGATTGGGAGATTCTTCCAATCAGCCTCCGTAAGGATCCCAAAAAAATAATCGGAGTGCTTAACATTTTTAATTCATTTTTCTTTGCTCGTTAAGTCGATTACAACATTTAACTAAGGATAATCATATGAAATGCTATTCCCTTGAGGTTTTGATGCAGAGTCTTAAAAATCTAAACTTATGAGTTCATCAATACAATGAAAAAAAATAAAAAGATTCGGCCAACTAATATTTTTAAACCATTTTTTGGTGTCTGAGACGGAAAGCTTGGGACCCCTGCACTTTTATGTAGCTAATCAAAAATAATTTTATTGCAAGATAATTTTTTTGTAATTTTTATTGTGATTACAATGAGTTGGCAGCGAGGATAAATGCACACACGGAGGGAGCTAAAGAGAAAATGGCAACAACGAGAAGCCGGATTGATAAGAAGTAGTAACGAGGGCGCGGTTGCGACAACCGGCTACGGCACTTCATTTTCAAAAGCAAACAGACTCGAGTTTCGAGCGCCGCAGCAGAAAATTAATTTCTCCTCTATTTACATTCTTCCATTTGAGCATTGTTTTCTTTAGCGAGTGGTTTCCAAGGGCTCGGAAGAGGTGGGGGGTGTAATATTCATGTTAGAGCAGACGATTCAATTCTGCCACCGAGGGAAGCCGTCCCGCCCCATTGATACGGTTCTGAGTCAACACCGGGCGACTTTGGCTTTTCTGTTTGCCCGTCTCATTTATTATTGCCATCCCTGTAGCCATTGTTTAAGAGGAATTTTTATTTTATTCATGGTGGGCTGGTGAAGACTTCCGAACCCTTCAATTCGCTAATTTCCTATAAATAATTTTCCCATCGATCCAATGGTTATAATTAGTAATTCTTCTTTTTGCCGTTAGAGACATAAAAGCCAATTCCACCATCAGGTCAAATCAAGTCAAGTCAAGAAAGATAAAACTTGATATAAGTTGATCCAATGAGAGCATTCATACTGCAGGGCTGGCCGAACCGCTAATGCGAAAGTCTGGTAATAAAGTCAAATCAACATGTACGACGAACGTATCATAGAGCTTGTTCAGGATTCCAGGGAATCGTGTCATTTTCTTCATAAAAAGTGTTGCTTAAAACAAGGTAAGAAAATAATTCATTATCCTTTGCACTCAGAACAGTATATTTTTTTTCATCTGAACCTGACATAACTCTCTTCATTTAAAATCAGCGCTATTTTAATTAAAGTTAGTTTGCAGAGAATGTCATTCAGCATTAACAAGTGAGCAAATGAAATAAAGTGGTGTCGTATATGTCTTTCCCTCAACTGACCGCGAGTGTGAATGCACAGGCGAAATCCTGGAGCATGAGCTCATATGACGAGACCGTGCTCAGCCTAGTAAATGTCAAAATCTTTTTTGTTTTGCTGCTAATTAGGATAGATATAACTTTTTTTTTACAATATTATATGCAATATAATAAGAGTGTGACTACACTGTCTAACAAATAAACTTTATCCTATTCAACCAAATTCGTTTTCTATTGAGCCTAACAAAACCCTTTTTGTAATTATTCTCAAATGTTTTAATTGCGACCCTATAAGTTTCCATAAATTCATTAATTTCATTTATTCATTAATAAAGCATTATGGAAGAATGAGTTGAATGTACTCACCTAGTGCACAGCCTGGCCTGACACCCGCTAGAGACCTGGCCAAGTTCAAGCAGGTCTGCCGCTTCTCCTTGTAGAAAGGGTCCTCCCGCGGGACGTCCAGAGGATAGCAGTTGGGGTGGCGGCTCACACCACCGGCACAGCAGTCGAACTCCTTCCTCGTCTCCGGCTCTGAAAGAAGAAAGGAGTCTAAGTTCCTCACATGGGAGAAGTAATTTTTATATTAGGTACCTGCCGACATGGAATGGTGCATCATGATTTTGGTTTCTTTAATAAAAATGGAGAAAGACTTTTATGTTCGTGACTGCAATTGGGCTTTCATCATAAAAAATGCCACCAAGGGTCTTGAGCTTATGTCAATTGTTTTACTGAAAGTACAATTGACCGTTTGACATAAGCATCTGAATGTCAGAAATAAGAGAGTTGCTGACGTCGGTAGTGACCATCATGCGGTAACTCCAAGAAATTCAAGAAAATCTTAACGGAAGATCCAGAATATCAAATGCGTTGCAAAGAGGTAATTTACCTACCTACCTAGATTCCATACAACTATCAAACAGTTTTGCAGCACCACCTGAAAAAGACAAAGTGCAAGCATTGTCAAAAAAGAGAAATTGTTTTCAAAAAATATATAGATGAAACCTGTAAAATGTCCGTATAACAACAGCGCAGGAGTTGCCAAGAAAATGAAAAAATGATTGTATTTCCAAAGCAAATAATGTGTGAGAGCTATATGATTACTAAAGAACTTATTGAAAAACGATTCAGAGCATACAAACCTCTTAAAAGGAAACCCTTATCGCATGCAAAAAGAGGAAAAGGGTCTTCTGAACAAGGAACGAGTGCAATTAACCCAAAATGGATCCCCCTGAGTTCAAGGAAGAAGAAGATAGCAGCACGAACTGGCCAGTATTGGTTCCAACATGAAACAGAACTTTTCAAACCCTACACGGAATTAATAACCGATGGCCTCGTTATCCCCCTTTTGAGTACGAGTATATATGAAGAAATGAAAAGCATGAGTGGTTGATATAAATTAATACTGCTTAAAGTTACTGAGAAATGAGATCCTCAGATTGTGGCATCTCGAGAAGAGTAATTTTCTTATGTTTCCCCATGGTTTCTTTTACTGCTAGTTTGTCTCTGAAGAATCTCCCTGCAATATAGAACGAAATACATGCAGAAAATGCCATCAAATATCAACAACCCGCAGATAAAAAGCATACTTTATTTTCTAAACCTTGATAAAGTTATTCTCAACAGAATGTAGATTTTAGTGGATACAAAAATCAAGATTGTTCATCAAAGAGAGGTGATCTCACAACCTGACCAACTGGATCCATACACTTCCTAGAGTATTTGACCAGTAGACTGATAGCTAACCCGGCAAGTTATTATCGGATCCAACCCTCGAGGATGACGGCATATCCTGTCGAAAACGTTCGGGTATAACTAAATAAAGCCATAGAAAGAAAGAAGATGTTTTGTTTATCAATATACACACACTCCATACTATGATACACACCACTCCATCATTATGATTATCATATGGTAGATAGGTTGGAATCATAGAAAATATCAATGGTTGGATCTGCAGTCATCAGACATATGTTAACTGAATCATCAGTATGTGGCAACTAAATATGCATGAAAATGTATCGAGCATAGCGATGCATCACCACAGAAACAAAAACCTCGCATACGACAAACAACACTTCTAAATCAATAAATTTCAGCTACGAGTAAGTGAATGGGTAGCAAAGTTGCTCTAGACGGAGCGCAAGTAGCAGTGGCATTGTCGCTAAACGAAACTAATGAGAAAAAGCTACAATTGCTGGGGAGAGCAGTACAGAAAATAGAAATTGATTTGTCCTATGTCAAGAGCTGGAAGAAACGCCACTAAGATCCCAACGGTCATCCGGAATCCAGTCCGAATGGGAGACATGAACATCGCAGAAGGCCATAGAAGCTGAGGAGTTTATGCGAGTTTTGTCAAACCCTTATGTCACTCTGGGGGTCTCATTTAAGCTGGATAAAGTGAAATTAGAGAAGGGTGGAAACAAGTAGATATCCCGTCCTTCGCTACAGTCAGTTCGCGCTACCTGATGCTATTTTTTTTTATCAACAATGAATGTAGCAAAACGTAACCATTGAATTCGAATATATCAAGCTGGTGAAAGAAGGTAGGGGAGGCTTCTAGTGAGAGGGTGGCAGCAAACACAGCGGTGAGATAGGGACAGAGGTAAAACATTGGTCTGCCAATGGACGGGGTCCAATAATTGGATCTGGTTTTCTTCCCCAACGTCCTACGATCCTACAATAAATCTGGGGGCATTATCTCAACACGGATGTGTCTAATATTCAATTCGCCGGTAGACCTGAGTCAGCCCTCCTCTGATTTACACACATATCGCATGGGATAAAACCTATTACCAGCTCTTTTTACCCTCTTTTTCTTTCTCTACGGCTTCTTTTTATACCTCAGGCTTTGTCTATATGACTACATACTATATACCTTCATCTAATGTATCCAGTCTAACGTTGTATGTAACCTCTCCCAAAACTGGTCTCTTTATCTATTAACAAATAGGTTTTTTTTCCAAATTATTTATTAACGGTAGTTATCCAATTCGGTGCATAATATATAAAAAGGTTAATCGTGTCATAATAAACAACAACTATCTCAGTACTTGATGATGCCTGAACAGGAAAAACGTTAACTGATTAACGATACTCAATAAAAGGAAATTTTTAGAGATTAAAGATTGATGAATAACCCATAGTTCAAGTATAGGTACGTAAATGCCTATACAGATTAAAAATATGTAGAGACAATTATATTTTAAATATGTAAAGTGTAAATTATAAATATTGCCTCCTACTCTAACGTAGTCAGATCTGTTATTCTCATAAATAACGTAATTGGAGTAACAGGATAGAATATGACACATTATTTAAACTTGTCACTTCAATTTTGATTTTTTAAACTTTTCCTATTCTATCTTTTGCTGGTAGACCAGAGAGAGGTGTACATTTATTAATACAAATATATTTCATGTTCAGGACTCCCTACGTTTTTTTCAGTGAAGAGTGTTTAATTTTATTTGTGAAATTTTGCAATTAACACCGTATTATGTATCATTGAACCCAACTCAACTGAAACCATTTAAGACTTGTTTGAATAATTCTTTTTTTATTGTTATTAATGGTGGTGAGTTACTGTAAGGTGTCGAAAATTCGAGTTACACTAAACATGATATCAGGTTACGAACATTTAAAGCTATTTTTTTCAAT
This sequence comes from Acanthosoma haemorrhoidale, assembly GCA_930367205.1. NCBI lineage: Eukaryota > Metazoa > Arthropoda > Insecta > Hemiptera > Acanthosomatidae > Acanthosoma > Acanthosoma haemorrhoidale. Next base: position 77,881,017 of record OV884015.1, on the reverse strand, counting down.
GTTTAAAATATTAAATAATTTCATAACGGCAATACGTCTTGTGTAAACTACTAAGCCACAATGCATGCTAATATCTGAAAGAAATCTGGTAGCCCTCCTATTATCTCGGACTACTTATTAGGAGCTTAAGAGAAAATTATGTTGTCAGGGAAAGAAAAAACATAAAGAAGGTATTCGAATCCAGGCTGTGTCACTATTTCTTTCTCGTTAACCAGCGGGATCACATACCATAGCCAATAAAATTAATAGTATTTCATTGATAATTAAGGTAGTAATTTGCCTTATGTAGAAAGATTTTACAACTTCACATTGTAATTTGACGTCCTTACAGAAAATGACCCCCATCCCGCATAGGACGGAAATACTATACTGTAAATAAAGGTGCTAATAATTTTTTTCACCTAGTCTTGCCGTGATGCTTATATAAACGACGTCCCCTAATGGGTTAAGAAAATGAGGAATTGTGAGATAAAGATAAAGTACTCGTATCAACCATTTATTTTTATAAGCAAACCTGGACTATAGCCAAACTCAGCGAACAGACGTTTTCGTTATATTACGGTGAGAAATGGTACCATCATCTTCTAAGTAGGACAATTCAAGTTGGTGTGATTTTATAATTATTCATCAATTTCTGGTCAAAATCATTGATTCTTAGCATTCTCTATTTAGATTTTAAAGGAGGACAATGATCGTTCCTTCTCATAAGCTTTTCTTTAATTGACAAGCACTTCCAATGGCCCACTGTCATCGTCAGGCCATAACTATTATACAAGAAAAAACATATTCACGAATTATTTTTTATTTATTGCTTGAGACTGTCAAAACACTGTGGTAACAGCAATCTGTGCTTTGTTGTTGTTTGTATTCTGCGAATGTATTCCAGGTATACAATAAACGGCGTGCACAGTCTTCTTTTACCACGCTAAACCGAATAAAAGGGTATAAACAGGCTGTTGGGTTCGAGTACGAAACATTTACCTCCTAAATAGCCGTATAGATTTGGGCAATTATCATAACAAGATGTCAAGTGCCGTTCAGTGAGGGGGAGGGAGGCGAGTGGCCCAAGAAAAGGGAACCCTCTCTCCCATTTTATTGTACCCCTCTACGTAATATCCAGGTTTATCGCCCCTTTCCGCAAAACGTCACACAATACTAAACCGATTCGCAATTTTCACTTATCGATACGGACAAGGGAAAAAATATTCCATGACTCCTCCTGTTTTCCCCCGCTAGACTGATAGCTGGTTTAACTTTCTCCCGTTAATTCTCATTTAGGTCTTTTTTTTTTAAATAATTCACCAACAACCATGGGATCTATTAAACGCAGCATAGCATATCAAACAAATTAATAAAAGGATCCTTACTTGATAAATAACAAAACATAAAAGATCTATGAGAGTTGTTTGTTTGGGGTTTATCTCGGTCTTAGGGCCTTAGGTCATCAATACCAGTTTTTATTTTGGATATTTAATCTAATTTGGGGAGCTCAGCGATGTGAGCCTGAGAGTGCAAGGACGAAAGCAGAGCCCTGGCATATCAGGTGGTGTTTATGTGTTTTATAAGACACACCACCTAACTTAATTATATTATAATTATACCTTAAGAAAGAAAAATCTTTTTATTGTGATAAAATTACAATCTGGCTTTGATTAGGCATTAAGTAACTATGATCAATGCTCTCATTCATACCATATTTAAAATTTTTCATCCATTCATGCAGTATTTACAAACAGCCCAGAGACCTCCCTAATCCACATCGTCCCCTTCGCATGTGAAAGAGGAAGTTGAGTCCCCCACGCTCCTCCATCAACCACGTCACCGGATACGAGCCAGTTGAGGCTGGCTAAAAGCGCGAGAATCACAGGCGCTCAGAACATGAAAGGAGAAACTCGCCATTGTCAGGACTCCCAATGTCACGGCAGGTCATAAGGCCACTGCCACTTTAGTCTCCGAGGAGAATTATAGGGATGAGTGGTGGAGTGTAATGACTGTGCTAGGGGATTAGGGTGGCTGGGTAGGTTACTATAGAATTTCATGAACTTGGAAGGGATGAGTTCAAGAATGCAGGGTATATTAAGATCGTTATGAAGGGTTTTTGTTTCTGTCGTAATAAGGGGCATTAACTATTGTTTTCAGGTCTTTATAATAAATTAAGAATCTCATATATGTTACCCATATTGCCGGAAATAACATGTATTGTATGAAAAAGTAGTATTCAATTGAGTAATTATATTATTAATCACAATTTCTGAGACTTTTAATATTGTATTAGTCAACATTTGGAAGATAATTGTGAAGATCCTGTTGTTTCCCTGTTGCTAATGCCTATAGCTCTGGTCTCCAGCTGCATTCAGTATCTATTATATGTTATATATTTCAGGAAGTCCTTAAAGAACTACTTTTCTATAACTTGGTGTAGATCATGCAAGATTTCTTTTTTTAATTCATACATACCTTTCGTCTCCGCCGTGAGGGTGAGATCGTGGTCGACAAGTTGACCCCAGGCCGGGAACATGAAGCTGACCCTGAGGTCGTGTCTCTTGTGGGTATCCGAGTGGACTTTGGTTGAGACCAGGCGAGGGAGCGGCAGAGGGGATCCATCTCGTCCGACACGCGGCTCGGAAATACCTGACAATCAATTACAATTTTGAAATTACAGATGTAATCTAAGAATTAATAACATTCAAAATGTAATTTACAATTGTAATTTTTCTTTTTTTTTTTTCTTAGCTTTCTAATTATAAGATTAAGGATCAGGGAAAAATAAAGGAATATTTGGGTTGATCGGATCCTTGTACCAGGAGCACTTGGTTGAAGGTGGTGTGAGGGAATTAAGGAGTGTGGGGAGCCTCGGTAGAGGTTGATTGTTGCGGTACAGTGGTGAGGTCCACTGGTGACTAATTGTAATTATGACATAATGCAACAATTATATCTTCATCTATACTTCAATTCATTGTGGGGATGTACGTTGAACAACGTTTTTAGTTTCCTATTCTGGAATTACTTTTGGTCATGTAGCTACTACTATTACTATTAGGGTCCTGTACTCCAAATTTAGGTGGCTGATAATTTTTAATGATGCAGAAAACCTTGAGGTAAAGTGATAAATTTAATGGAGTTATAAGATAATACGTATAAGTTATTGAAAACAACAAACGAATTTGATTTTTTTAAGCATCACTTGGAACGCTGGCTAGACTTAGTGCGCACATACTCGTACATGAGTTTTGTCCTGGATTGGGCAGAATAACGGAGGTGCACTATGCTTAAGGCCGGTGAGTTCTGTTGCGTTGTAAAGTATAACTGAAAGCTTCATAGTATAATAATAAAAGCTTCATAGTATAATAATAATAGCTTCATAGTTTATAATGCTAATTGGAAAATTTTTTTCATTAGGTAACAGGTGCGTGGTTTATAATTAATTGATGTTAATATCATATAAATTAGAGGCCAGTAAATGAATAGTAACTTTAAAAGTTTATAAATAGTTGGCCGGTTTTGAGTTGTTGTTGGAACATGTAGAGTTTTAGTTGCAGGATATTTTGGACTATTTAAACTGGAATGGAAAAATAATGCCCATGGCCTAATGGGGTTTAGGAATTGGCACGTGCGTAAGCCTTGAGTCTGAAACCACTTAATACTGTTATAATATTTAAATGCTGAATCTTTTAACCCGAAATTTAAAACTTATGATAGAATAAAAGTATCACTGATAGAAACGAACCCTGAGTTCTGCCAAACTGTTTTGTCACTCATGAAATAAGATTACAGGAAAAACCAGTAGGAAAAGTAGCAAATCTTCCAGGAAACCAATTTAATCAAGCTTCCTCCATCAATACATCAAATGATGGATCGTTTCTTCAGTGATATTTTTTATCCTGAGTAAATTTGGCATAAAAATTTTTATCAAAGAATAATTTTAAACAATTCATTCAGTACAAAAGAAAGATTTTTTTTTCTTAATAAATCATTGCTCAATCACAATTAAATCACAGAGACGGGGTTAGCTCCAATTAAGTTGGGTTCATGCTCTAATTGTGGTGGATGAGCATTACTTATTCAATTTGGTTTGCTGTCCTAATTGTAACCAACTCCTGAACCACGGCACAAAGACAGGGCTAATGTGTTCTCTGTCCTTATTGGATAACTTTGCACATCTATTATGAATCCGCCTCTTGTCCCTTTCCCGCTCAAACCTTCGCGATTATGTTTATCTTACCCGATTAATAAACCAATTTCTTACCTCTGGCAGGAATTTCAAAAGCTCCATCATTTTACGCTTAAAATAGGTATTTCTGGTCTAAAGTTAATGTTTAGTAAATCCCCCATTTTTTTAACAAGCTGCTTAATAAACGAAAATCGATAATATGTTCTTTCCATTTGAATGCAGGTATACTAATAGTACTGAACATTAATCACTCAGGTTTTATGAACCAGGTAAAAAAATATAACTATAAGAAGTAGAAGCCAACCCTGATTATATGTAATCTTTTGAAGGATTTTGTCCACGAACTTTTCCTCATTCCTTGCATGCCAAACATTTTGGAATTCCCAAAGGCTTAGGTGATCCAATGATGTCTTATAATTGTTTCCTTATGTGTCATATTGTCCTTGGATTGTTGATTCTTGGAATTTTAGCTCTTGCATGAGCTGAAGTGATTAAAGCCAAATAGCAAATTGGAGCTCCACATTAAACACATTCAACTGTCATCTATTCTCCTCCCGATAATATAAAGATAGTGATCATTGACAATTTAAAAACCGCCAAACTTTTTCCCTGTGCTTTTCCGTTTTCTCCACACGAGCACCATAACTAGACTCCAGAGCTTCCAGAACAACATCCTGCGCACGACACTATGGCATACCGCTTTTCGTGACATCCACGAAAAGTTCGAGGTCCCCACCATCACCGAAGCCATCAGAAGAAGGCACATCAAATTCTTCGACTCGATGAAACATTGCCAAAACCCCCTATTCCAAGACCTGACACCCCCACCACTACCGGCAAGATGGCAAATCTCTAGATCTGGGAAAGCAGACCAAATGGTGGACATTACGGCCCTTGCCCAACCAACAAAAAGCCTCTGACGGGCACCCATCACTGTTTTCCAACTGATTGAGCTTCCACTACATGCTTAGAGAGACTCTAGGCTCAGCCTTTAGTGGAATCTCACCACTGCACCGCAATATTTCCACCTCTACCGAGGCTTCCCACACTCCTTTATTCCCCCCACTCCACCTTCAAACAGGTACTCCTAGTAAAAGGAGTTTTCCCTTATCTATAATCTTAAAAATTTGAGAGCTAAGGAAAAAAAAAAAACCTGGGTTGTCACTATTTTGTGTTTTCTTTTAGCTTGTTTTTCAAAGGTGTTTATTTAATTTAATTCGTCCTATTGCAGGAGACATACTCGCTATGATCCCAACAAATACTATATATTATTAATTATACAGTTGATATCTTTAATTTAATACTCGCCTACCTATTAATTTTATTCCCTACTCAACATGAAAAAATAACCAAGTCATTAATTAAAAAATGGGTTCTGGGTTCAAAAATCAAACAAAACTCTAAAAACTGTAAAAGTTAAAGGGCCAACTTACATAGTGAATAAAAGAATCTAGTTTTTTAATTTCTGTAATAACCCTTTTCTACTTGTAATTTATTTTTTAATGTTCTTACCGAGGCTAAAATTATTTATTTAATAAAATAAATAAACCAAGAGTTAATTATACATTTAATAATTAAAACATAATGTAACAACTGGCATCAAAAACAATTTCCAATGCATAAGAATTATATATATCGTTAAAATATACAATCAAACGTTACATAACTAATTAACTAAGGATTTTTTTAATTTAACTTGAGAACTACAGGTGTTAAAAAAATAATGAAAGTGTTGTCGTAAAAAAAGATTTAATAAAGCTATAGTTAGAAACGTTTAGAAATCTTCTAAGTACTTTCTTCTGGCATCTTTATATTTTTTCCAGCGAGTTTCCCAGGCTCAGTACGCGCCCGGGAATGTCTTGATGGGAGCCTAGTTCAGAACGGTCGTTACGGGGGCTTGATCGTCTCAATGCCATCTAAACGGTATCCTTTGAGAGAGGGGGGGGGGTCTAAATCCTCGGAAATATAAAGAAGTCTGCTGAAGTCGGGACTGCAGGGGGGATGGGCAACGTTGCAATTTGTGCTTCGCCAGGAACTCAAAGAAACTCAGAATTCAGCACGGAGCATTGTCATGATGGAGTGGCGATCTCCTTTCGCACCAGGAGGACTATTTTTCTCAAACTTTCAAAAACATCCAAGTAATTGGCAGCAATCACGGAATATCCTGGAGGCACAAAATCCTTGTGGAGATCACTATTAGCGTCCAAAAATACAAACTGCTTTGTTTTCACTTTTGACTTGCTCATTCTTGCCTTATTTTGTTTCTGGGATGCCAGGGTGTGTTATTTGACTCTCGGTCACTTCGTCTCTGGGTCGCACTTAGATGTCCATATTGTGTCCCCCTTAATACATTTTCTAAAAAAAGCAGGCTCAATTTTAACTCGTTCCGATCTCGATTGGCCTTTGGTCACCTGTCAACACTTGCTTGGCCTAAACCTTTCGCATGTTGAAATGGTCCGTCAGGATAGTTTGCACAGTGAATGGGGCAGTTTACTCTTTTCCTAGGGAAGAATTATGGGTAGTCCCATTGTCGGGTCGTCACGAGGGGGGGGGGGAACTAGCAGTTTCCCTAGTCCTGGCGACGAAGTGAGGGTTAATTAGGTTATAACCTGGACAATCGCTTTGTGGTGGTCTTACTATCTGACTCCATATGTGAGAGGCATGTGCCCCGACAATGCACTATGTTCAGGAGAAGAGGTATAGGGTAGGCAATGTAGGTAGTTTGTGTGGTCTTGGAATGACCACGAATTTACACTCGGTATCTGAAGGTAGGCGAACTTCGTCCAGATCCCAAAGATGAGTGTGAACCGGAGAGAGGCAGACTGGATCGCCGTGGGGAACACTGCTTGGTAAATTCACAGGGCCACGACAACCGTTGTCCACCAGGGAGAGGTCTTTCCCAAGGAGGTGCTAGATTTAGTGAGACGAAGGCAGAGATTCCTACTAGGAAGGTGTGGGGTCTGACAACGCCGGACTAAAACATAGCGAGGTTAGGAGAGAGACAGAGAGAGAGATAAAGCGGTTTTCATAAATGAGAAGGCCAAGTTTTAAACATCAGCGCAGCCACAAGCCATCAGTCAGCCAGTTGTCAGGAGAATGAATTACAGGCCCAAACCGCCGGTCTTAAATACCCAGCTGGCTTCGTCACAAGCTTATCAGCTTTGGTTTTATTGTACCCAATGCCAGTTCATTATGTGGTGGCCTTTGAGTCACTGATACCTGACCCGGGTAAGGGTCTCCAGCCCTCTTGGCAGGCCTGGCGGTTTTGGTCGCTTAGTACCTGCTACGGGTAGCGGGTGCCCCAGCTCATATAACTAATTGGCTTGCAGTTGCGTCTTTATTGTTTACAACAGTTATAATGATTTATGGTTTGGTAATGTTATTTACATTTGTTTAAGTTAATTTACAATATATATACAATAGAGTATAGGGTAATTTATATTATGTAGTTAGCGGTCGCTACACCCATGTAATCCAGTGTGTCTATCATATGCCAAAATGTGTTGTACACCTAAATGAACAAGTGTTTAAACCTCTCTCTTTTTACAAAAGAGTAAAACAAGGTGTAAGCCTTATCCTATGGATGCTTATTGCCTTCTTGGATGAGATTTTAAATATTTGCAAAAAAAAATTTGGTGGTTTGGCCATGAATTCTGGATGCATGAATAACGGAAAAACAAGTAATAACTTAAAAGCAAGACTAGAGAGAAAGGTACATGAGATTGGCCAAGGATTGCACTTGGATGACCAAGGAAAGTTAGTACCACTGTTAAATGAATGGTCCAGGGAAGATAATGGTGGGGATGATGGACCAAGGCATGCAGACCCCTACGCTGAAAGGCATGTGGTGCACCGCATGACTCTACAAAGATGAAGATAATGTAATAAGTCACAAACTTCGTCACCGTAGTCCTGGTCCTGGTTTCCATTCCATAAATTTAGACAATCCAGATTCTTTCCCGATTGTTTGTTAAATGGCTTTGATAATCCGAAATTATTAGTTTCTACCTAAAACCTATATTGAAATGATAAAGTTACGCTACTATCTTGGCAAGGGTCTTGATTGGAGAACCATATACTATAGTTAATCTTCATTCATGTCAGAGATGGGTTCGTCGAAGCCATCTAAGACTGATTTTAAGGGACGCTACTTCATCAGCATAAGGAAGCAACTGGATCATTTTTTTATCTTTGTCCGTTAGCCTCATACTACCGCATCTCCGATGTCTTTTCCGCATCTAAGATTAAATATAAAGAAGGTCCGATCATCTAGTTGCCTTACACCATTCCTTGATGGGAATCCTTCCAACCAGGGAATCAGACCTTTTTCAGGCTGACCTATACTACACATTCAACCCCTGCCATACGATTTTTGGAGGCACGTTCATTTCAAGAGTCTGACTTGGTAATATGGATACGCAACCAGAGAAAAACCAGCAGTCATCGGCTTCACGCAATTCTTTGACTACCAAAGGTCGCCAATGTCACAGTCAAATAGCTCACTAATCTAGTGTTCGATCCATACAACCTTTCCTCGACAATTACAGTAGCCATCGTGCAGACCATGGTTAGCCCTTCTTAATACTGAAATTTATGTCACAAATTTCTAAGCTTCTCCATTTGTATTGGTATGTCAAGGTATGTAGTGAAACGAAGATGTTGGCTACAGAGTTTTTTTTTCCTATGTCTACCAGGATCATATAACTGCAAGTTACAGCTCAATACCAATTGCCTTTGAGCGACCTTTAATCCCTTGTACAAGGGCCACAATGAGTCGCTATTTTTCTATCTAAATATTTCCCGAGCTCATGTGTCTTCAATTCTCAACTCCGCAACATATTTTCTTAGGCATTGTGTATGAACTCACTGGAACTGCTCCAGTAGGTAAGGACACTAGACTTTCCCGTAGCCTTCCTTTGTTGGCCCTTAAGCAGGGCTCTACATTATTCTCTATTTAATTTTTTGCTCAATATTGAATATATTTGTTTGTTGAGTCATTTTCGGCACCCTTATCAATTTACAGGTCATTTGATTTCATTTCCTTTCATAAGCTGAACTTCTCATATATTTATGACACTCTCTTATAGCTTTAGGATCCATGTTACCAGGAACATCAAGAATCACTGACTGTGAATCAACCCGTGGAACACCCTCTAAGGCAAATAGAAGAGGCAGTCAAGTTGCTAGTACCTCATTCTGGAAATTTGTAGTCCAATACTCAACTCGATTGAACGCTGTTCATGCCTTCATTAATGAGCCCACGTTCGGCTTAGATATCACATTGAAATTGTTTAAAAAACCAGTGTTGTTAATATTAGTCCTGATGGGCTTAGCACGTCTTCGGTTTTATCAGATTAAGATTGCAGGAAACACTGATTGAAATGTTTTGTGGATGTGCTGCGAGGATGACACTCGGGGGAAGATAGTTTCTTGATTATTTTTTTTATAAATATAATCTAGGTTTTAACCATCTTTTTACCACTTAAGTCCGTTGGTAAGTTGATCCCGTAAGTTTAGGTAAATTTGCTCTAGATCTGTGCTCAAATGATCCCTTGCAGGTTTTAAAACGTTTTTATGTATATTTTATTCTGGATCTGAAATAATTTTGGACAAAAGGCTCCTCTTAAGAAATCATTGCACCTATGACGAAAATTTCTATGTTAACTAGTCCAGTAGTATTCTGCAAAATATCACAAATGCCCGTGGTCATGTCATATCATAACATGAATTTAAACCTTTATAATTTCTGAAACCTGAACCTCGCATCTAAAGTAATTCAGTTTATGTGAATATTCAACGGAATCATGCATTCATAACGGAAGCAAGCAGCCATTTATAAAATCTGATGTTATAAATGTGTGCTAAAACATCAATCTAATTTGGTTAATATGCACCTCCTACACATTATAGTAAACATTAATATATCTTTAAATATTTAAATTAAAGAGGAGTGGCCAACGAAGGGTTATATATACGCAAGCAAGTGATAATAATAAAATACTTTAAAAGGCTGGAAAAACGTATATCATAGAAAAAATTAATTATTGAATTAACTTTCGTACTATTAATTATAGACATCGATCCCCAGTAGATAAAGTATTTAACCATAGTAAATAATATATTACGATTTTATTAGTTTATAGTTCATGGTAATAATCTCATCTTAATGAAAACATTTTGAATATCATTGGTTTTACAAAAATACTTTCTCTCATGTTTTTGCTAATAGTAGTACCGAAAGTCCCTTGTTTGACCTTATGTCAAGAAGTGAAATTTTCTTTGGAAGTTTATGTCTCTAAGGCAAGAAAGATAATCACCATCCCGTACTAAATAATTCATTAATATTTAATAATAATTACCCCTTGTAACTTTTCAAGATCAAAATCCTATACTATAGGTGGGCAAGAAAACTCACAATGTACTATCTGGTTATAAAAATGGATAGGCATCTCCATTTCTCTACTCATTTTAGTAAAAAAATAGAAAAAGTACGAGACAGATCTTAATGGCTTTACCCAACTTAACTCAAACAGATTATACATAAATGTGTCCTCCGGCCAGCTCTGCTGTACAGTGTCCCACCATATACTCACTTGAATGACAATACAGCTAAAAGTCTCAAGCAATTTCAGATTGGGATTATGAGAAATGTGGTCAGACAGACCTTTCTGGAGAGGTCAAAGAACGCCGACATGCACCCGTTGCTTGGTGTGCCGTCGCGACGGTGCGTAAGCTCATCCACCGGAGACCCATCAAGTTTTTTGTGTTCAAGAAGACAAAAGAAATTCAAGATCACCAAAGAAGCACAGCTGATTTTTCTTTAAAAGCCTAAAACTAAGCTACAAACTTAACTAAACTAAAAAAATATCGGTTAAAGAGAAAAACATTATGACGATGCTTAAACTCAAGCCTGTCTAAATTCAGTTCAGATACTTTATCTCATGACACTACAGAGCATCTGTTATCTTAGCAAGTCCCTGACCTGCTGAACGCAAACCAGTACTTCTCGGGTTCATACCCCCCCGACTTGTCATAATTTTTTTATTTAAAATTGGATTAATATTATTAATAATTTTTGGACAAATTTTATGATTCCCTTAACAGAATTACCAACCTATTTTTATTATAGAAAAATTAATATTAATTATTATAGTAAAATATTATATTAATATAATTAATTAAGTAGTAAAATTACCATTGTAAATCACCAATGATTACGTGAACGAAATGAACGACCCTTAGACTAGGGCCTACCCAAGCCGCAGGTTTCCGGCAGACTGACCTGATTTTCGGTTCCTTGGTAAATTTGAATAATAACCGTCGGCGGGGGTGTGGGCGGAGGGCGTGGCGCGAGGTCCCAACCCCATTGGCCGAAGGGAGGGGCCAGGTCCTCCAAGAAGTGGCTTTTATTCGTCGAACATGCTCAGTTTTATGGAACAATCCAATTGCATTTGCATTTATTTTAGACTCAATAACCGGCCAACTGCGACACCTTGATAAATCGTTAAGATCTGCTCGTTTTTTTTTTCACGGCATTTGCAGAAAATTACTTCGGCTTTGCATTCCATAATTTATTTTCTTTATTGAAATATTAATCTTTTTTTTTTTAAATCTGTAATCGGCTCTAATAAGGCATCTCATTCATGCCATATATACAGTTGAGAATTAACTCTCTCATTCATTTACATGTTAGGAATCCCTCCAAATCATCTGTCACCTCCACGTGAAGCAACTAAAAAAAGAGTACAGGAATCCGTTTTTAACTCCATTTATCTTAATATCAAATTATTGAACTACACAGTTCGATTACATTTAAAGAAGCAGACGAGACCAAAAATGTTTTTACAATGGCCACCAAAAGAAGGACAAAAGATGCCAGATCAATGTTATCTCCAAAAGATGATAGATAAATAAAATTTATATAGCTGATTGGAAAATATTTAAAACAAAATCATAAATTTCTATAATATTCGAGAATGCGGTCTTCAATTCGGGGATAGTCTCGTTAAAGATCTATTTGCATCATAATATGCTTGGAGCTTTTGTGAGTTAGAAAAAATATTTGTTTCCCGTTAGACTTTCCTGTGTCATTCACACACGTGACAAAGCATTTGCCAGATAGGTGTCTAATTTTAACCAAAATAATGGATTTCAAGTTCTTTGTTATTTTAAACTTAGTATTGAGATTACTAGTTAATTCATTCGTCTTGTTGAGCTATTATGGTAATTAATTGTTGATCTATTCTTCAATCATCAAGCCAGTACTATTAATAAGTGTCCATCATCCACATCGACATGACACATGAACGTGACTGAAGGCAGCGATGACTAATTCTTCGTCTAAACCGACAGTAAAAGTGCCGGAACCATTCCGCAAATGATTCGCAAAATATTCATATGTGATTTCAAAAAAAGCGAAATATTTGTTTATTCCCCTGTTAGATACGCTTACAGATAATTAACTACGTTTTGAAAATCTACCCAAAATTAAGGTCTAACTTGTAGGGAGAACTATTTACGGAGTATTTATAGAATTCACACATACTGCAATATAAACATATGTACAAAGCTGTAGTTTTCCCCAAAACCACCTCTCACCTCCCCAGCAAAGGAGAAGGAAGCAAGGATCGGGGAGATCCTGCAGCGACAATACAGTTAGATGGCAGCAAGTACTGACAGGGTGAACCGCAGACGCTCCGGACATTAGAGCCAGGACACCTATAAAGCCTTAATTATCTCGAGGCCATTTTTCTGTTTCAATTTCCGAGGAGGACTATAGGGATGCGTGGAGCTAGATACCGATCTTGTAGTTGGAATAGGACGTATAGATAATTTTGTATGCAATTGTTGACATTTAAAGAGGATTTGTTTATAAATAGTGGGTATTTTTAGGTTTGGAGGGTTTTATAGCTGGCGTGGAATGAGGTGACATTTGCTATTGTTCCAAGGACTTGGATGTGCTTGTTCTATTTAAATATTCTCGAGAAAGCCATCTCAGACGCAGCCTAAAATGTAAAGCTAATGTCAGACTAAAAGGTTGGCAACAAACAACACCACACCAATAACGGAGCGGTATGTATCTAAGAAGAACCATTACCCAAAACTGTACTGATTTTTCAAGGCCATAAACACGGATTAATCTATTGGACACAGGGGCTAGCTGTCCCGTACCTGGGAACGGGGCAGAAGGCGAAGCCATAAAGCATTAATGGTAACAGATAATATAAGAACGAATAACCTTCCTCAAAGAGGGGTGGGAATAACTTCTAACCATAACATTAAATTCTTTCTGTACTACGTCTGTATTATTTCTGTACTTCCTCTGTCTGACTTGATGCTCTATCTTACCTCTTCTTGGTGCCTATGCTCGCCTCTCATGACTCTGGCCTCGTCTGGGTCCTCATCGGCTTACAACAGCACACCAGGACTAGTGAAACCATCACCAGTACGGAATTAAGGTAAATAAAAACTTTAAGTTTGATTCATTCATTTGTTATTAAACATATTTCAGTTTCATCTCACATCGCAGAATCATTTCCCTTAAAAAATGATAAAGCATACCATTATAAAACAAATGTATGGAATATTGTAATTATTTCACAACCAGGTGAAAACGGTATCGATTAACACTCATTATTATTAAATTAATTAGTGTTAGCTATGTTAAATTCGACTTCCCGAAAAATGTCATTATATTAGTTTACTTTGGTACATCTTACATATATAATTCAAAAAATACTGTTTAGTTAATAATTTTTGTAACGTAATCAGTGGCAGACTGGGCATGTTAAACATCAGTGTAAACGCCGGGAAGACTGCGTGATCTTCTCCCTCCAAAAGGGGAAACAAGCCTTGCCAAAATCATATAGTATAGGAGGGCCAGAGAACTCACCAGCTTTCTCAGTGTACTACTATCTGGGTATAAAAATGGACAGGCATCTCCATTTCTCCACTCATTTTAGTAATAAAATAGAAAAAGTACGACACAGGTCTTACCGGCTTTCGCACTTGCAAACTTCACCCAACCTATCGCTTCGTCTCAAACTGATGATCTATAAATGTGTCCTCCGGCCAGCTCTGCTGTGCGGTACCCCGCTATTTACCCACTTGACTGACAATACAGCCAAAGGTCTCCAACATTTCCAGCATGGGATCATGTGAAAAGTGGTCTGAAATACCTCTCTCGAGAGACGCTGACCTGCACCCGTTGCTTGGTGTGCCGTCGGTGGGTGAGTTTATCCGCCGGAGACCCATCAAGTTTTTTGACTCGGTGCAGCCCCTGACCAACCCAGTATTTAACACTATGACACCACCACCCCTCCCACATCGATGGCAACAGACAGGAAAAAATTAAATTAAGAATTAGTATGTAAGTTAGTTTTAAGTTTAATCAAAAAGCTCCATCATCTTTATTAGTCAGTTCAGTCCAGTCACGTATAATGTGTATCATTATACTTGTTTATTCCATTTTGTAATTTTTATAAAATAACAAAACCTGTATATGTTATGTAGCGACGCTACAGGAAATACAAAAATAATTTGTAAATGGATTCGCCTGAGGATCTATAACTGTATATAATCTGTAAATTTAAAGGGGCAATGAAAAAAAAAATAGTTAATAATTTATGTAAACAATTTTTAGTCTGCTGTTTATTTATTGACTATAACACGCTCCCTAAATAGTCCTTCCAGGCTGAAGGGGACAATTGCACCCGCCAGATTGTAAATCGTGCTCTCACCCCTCTGATGGCTTTTTAACCTCACCAAGGGCTAATCTGCAGCTAGCGAAGGTGAAAGTCCCCCGGAAAGGGAATTAAGAAGGAAGATTTAGAGCGGAGGGAAGGAAGACAATGAGCCCAGGGAAGTGACCAGGGAAGCGGAACGGTTTTGACGCCCCGACGATGGGGAACCTCGAGTCCATTATTCAGCCTAATCCGGCTTGATGCATGGCCAGTGCAGATATCCTCCTCCTCGGCTGCCACTGTCTGATTTAGGGCACTCCTAGGCCATCCACCGTCGGCCCATATTAAAATCCTCCAAGGTGGCCATTGTCTACAGGCGAGAACTTTTTTTCCCCTCTTTCTCGAGAAGAGGGAATTTATCGTCGGAGAGCCCGTAGCTCATGTAAATACTCTTTTCGGCTCCGAGGGGGCAACTTTATTCTTTAGGAGGGCTCCAAGTGCCTCCGTGGCAGCGGACACTTTATCATTAGATATATTATGTGAACTTCGCCACCGACTGGCAGTTATGATTACATATGGTGATTCCACAATATCCTCCAAAACAA
This sequence comes from Acanthosoma haemorrhoidale, assembly GCA_930367205.1. Classification (NCBI taxonomy): domain Eukaryota; kingdom Metazoa; phylum Arthropoda; class Insecta; order Hemiptera; family Acanthosomatidae; genus Acanthosoma; species Acanthosoma haemorrhoidale. The sequence goes on along the minus strand of OV884015.1, from coordinate 77,865,559 downwards.
TTTTAGTTGCAGACTGAGCTTCCTCCTTGAATTCACAATATTTAAAAACGTTAATCACCCTTGGTCATGAATAGAATCTTCACTGAAGTACAGATGCTAATAGAAAAACATTTCTTCATTATAAGTTATGTGCTAGCCCCTTACGTTTGGTTAATTTATCTGCGTTAGAAATATTTGAAGTAGTGCACTCTCACTACACTTACATTCTCTTCAAATTCGTGGGTACTCCTTTTCAAATATATTCAGGTTTGGATTCCTTGTAAAACTTAACCATTGAAGTTACCATTTTAAATATTATTCTTACCCATTTTGGATTGTTTAAAGTATGCTGATATTGGCATGATTGGCGAAGCTACGTGCTCCATAATTCAATATGGGATTAACAAATTTTAAACGAATAATTTAGTCTGGGTGTTTAGTTTTGAATTTCTATTGATAAATGATAACTGATTTTTCAGATTGCTTCACTTCGATTATAAATTAAACTGCTTTTTTTTTTTAACTAATATTATAGTACGTACCAAGTAAAAGAAATATAGAAAGTGAATGAACAATACCCGCATATAATCACATTGTTTTTTTTTTAAATATATTAAATAGATATAAAATTGTTTAATTTGTTTATGCTGATTGTGTTTTAATGAAAACACTTCATTTTATTTATTAAATCGTCTAGGGAAAACGCTCAGAAAACGGCCAAATGATAATTAGCTAAAATATTGAGGGGAAAAACACTAAAATCTACTTAAATTATATTTACAGGAAAATCCAGCCATGGATTAATTTACAGCCAAGACCACCCCGGATTTTTCTTCTTCCAGAGGTTGGGATGTTGGGATGGCCTTCTTGATGACTTTCATGGCAGCTTTAGTCCATGAGACTGGAGGAACACAGTTCCATAGGTTCTCTGTGACTTGGCTTAGAATCTAATTTATGGCAACAAATAACACAGGTAATTTAGTCACCTTTTGTCTATAATCAACAATCAATGACGAAGATTCGTACAACGTTGGGGTAATAGAAGATTTATTTATTGATGTGCACTGCAGTAAAACGATTGTATATATTTAATTGTTCATTTAATAACATTTATTTAGCAATAAATCATTTCACTATTCACAGATGTACGGCTTAGCATATATTGTTTAACCAGGTGACCCTCAAGGTATAAAATATATTATTAACTATTTAAAATTAGATTTGATATAAGCATCTAGCCTCAAACTAACTTTTAGATCAGGGACAATGTCTTTAGATCTTTTTAAATCGTTTTTGAAACATAAATGCTACAATATAGCGCATTTAATTTACTTCTATGTTTTCTTTTATGGTATATCTAAGTTCCAATGTACTCATTCATAAGATCATTTTCGGATTTTTTTTTAGCATTTTTACACAGCCCCACGATTCCTTTAGTCACAAATCAAAAGCGATTGATATTTTGGATACCACTATTTATTAACAATATTTGGATGATTTTTTTTATTTTTAAAAACTTTTTACACACATAATAGAGTAAACTATATTTTTTTTGCAATATACATAACCAAAATAAAGAGAGTAGAAAGTGAAAAACAATATGAAGAGAAATTTGATTATCTCAATAAATTAAACGATTTTTAGGGTTCCCTTGTAGCAAAGAAAACCAGAAACACTTTAATGTCCACCAGTGGTCTGTTCAGACATTTATCCCCTCTCTATTGACACGACATTTTATAATTTTACACAACACTACTTAATATTTTAACGTAAAGGTGCATACTAATGAACATAATTAGTTTTTTTCCTGACCTTGCCACCTCGAACCAGTTCTAGTTACCTTTTCCAGATAGTCACGCTCTAATCAGCATTGAAAGATTTTTAATAGAAACCTAAGATCCCTTCTTCAATATCATTATCACAATCAGTTATTCACTATTTACTAACCTTAAGCCATTTTCCTAAATGTAAGGAACGTCTACGTCTACGTCTGTCCGTTGGTAGATTGCAGCTTTTACGATAGCAGTCAAAAAAATTATCTGCCTGAAATATTACATGACTACATGCGGAAACTATGAGGAAACAAAGTTAAACGTGCAAAGTTACATCCGTTTCACCATTTTTTCGGGATTTCTCATGCCCAGCTAACAGGATATTTCTGGATAAAAGAACTCCTGATTGTTCACTCATGACTAAGGGCTAATTAAAGAAGCTTTTATATAATTTTAGCTATTCGAAATATTTTTACTAGTTGAAAAAGAAAACTTTCAGTTACCGAGACGGTCTAATGAAGTAAAGTAAAACACTTTCAGTCAAAAATACAAGATAGCATTTTTACAATCATTTAAAAAGTTATAAGTAACTGATACGGAGTTTGGTTAAGTATTTCTCAGTATATTAACTTTCACACAATTTCTAGGAATGGTATGAAGATATAATGGCAGCTAACGCATTTCAAGAGGAACACCAAGTAGAGATTATAAGACTTTATCAATAGCTAAACCGGTTTGGAGTTACACACTTGCTTCAAATTTCAGGAAATTATAAGTCGTGCAGAACACAATCAAGTATGAAAATAATTATCCTCTATAAACCAAGATCATTAACAATGTTAACAGAGCTACGATAGCCCACAATACAACAGCATTTAGTCAATCAGACATATCATTTATTTATTCAAAATTCATATTAATTTTCGGTTCATAGATTTTAGACTTATAAGAGAAATAAACAATTATAATAAGCATATCAGAATTATAACATATAATACAGGTACGTTTTTCCTACTTTTAACTCGTTCATTCGTGAATTACCTGTTACGGCTTAGTGACCATTCGCGTATAATTGAATTTGTGCTTCTGACCAAAATTGTTAATAACATAAATAGTAAACCTTAAAAAAAACTAATAATACCAAGACTAAAAACTAATAGGAGAAACACATGTCTGTCCACTGCTGCTTAAGTCAACCTTCAACGATTACACAACGCAGTAGTTATGTAAGGCCATGCGAACTGGAAAGAAACGTATAGTATTTTGAGTAAGGTAGTATTGAGATTTTAGTATTTTTTTAAACTTTTATGGGATCTCATACGGTCAAAGCCACATCTTCATTTTACAAATCAAAAGATTGTGCTTTTAAATCCGTAGACGGAAAGTAAACATTTTTTCACTTCAAGTTGGAACATAATTTCTCAAGTATTTTTGTAATTAAAACAAAAATAAAATGTGAATTATTGAATTTAACACAACAAAACCAATTGATATATTCATTGATATATTCGGCATTGCATTTATAACAGACATGTTAAATGAAGTACAAAATAAATAAAAAGACACAGAGGTGCTGTTACCTCAATGATTGTAAAGTACGCAATGTCATATCATGACTTGACAACGTTGAACTTGAAGTGACAACGTTGATAACACTATCGAACTTTAATTAGCGTTTGTGTCAATTATACAGCATACAAACTATGATAAAAAATTTTTTTTCATATCCCCTTGTTATTATAAATTATGGAAATCAGTATAGACTACATACATGAATCTATTTACAATAGATAGCTCATTAGGTCATTATATGTCTTGTAGCTTGGCTACATTTTATACAATTTTTAATAATTTTACATTGCGATTTGTGATTATTACAAAAGTATGATGTAGATTATACAATGATTGTCTAAACATGTTTAAAAGCGATAGGGCTCACCTAATGAATGATAATAAATTAAAAAACGTTTGGTGATGATATGGATGGTGATGGGCCTCAGTTAAAATTAAACTATATAATAAAATCCCAACAATTAACTGGGTCTTATACGGTTCCAATAGTTTTTTTTTGGCGGTGAAACCAACAATGAGAAACTGTTTCGCCTTCCCAGAAGTTGTTATTTTTATTTGACGAGCGGTTTTCAGTTGGCTTAGCTGTCATTATGGAGTGCTCAAAATTTTACTAATGAGAGACTTGCTACTCCACTCAAGTAGACATTCTTGAAACCGATTGTGAAATGGAAATGAAATACTTGTGCGAAGACAAAATTAGACGTTATTGACTTAATCTGTTCCTATCGACTAGAAAAACTATAAAGAATGGTATAGTTTTACAGGTACACAACATGCTAGCTGAAAGAACAAGGTTATCATATACTTGTTACATGCACAAATATGGTAGAGTGACCAATGCAGACAGGATGTGTTTAGTTCTGTTCGAATGTTTTGATGATGAATTTTGCTAAGTTTATTATGTTTTAAAGGATACCAAGAACGTTTTTGTAGAACGATTGAAGTACTCACGTGTCTATTGAACTAAAACAAAGTCCCCCTTTCATTGTGTGAATGAAATTTTGGCAAAGTACTGTACTTTAGTACAACGGTATCTTTGTACAAAGGAGCGGTACAACTGTGCGACTAATATTTCTAGATGAGCCCCAAGGCATACTTGAACGGGGGGAATGTTGGACAAGTATGCCTGTAAATCGTTGACAGGGGATGGGCAATATCGGCCCTAACTCGATTACGGCCGCCAAATAATGGCCCTCCTTTACAAACTGTCTATTACACAATTAGGCGAGGAGGCCAAAAATTACCCACCCCCTCTTTCCATCTTGGAGATATTGCAGAGTGGCCTGCTATTATGCAGATTCCCCCAGGGGCACCTCCATACCAGAACATAACTGATTTCTGGCATTCTTTTAAGCAAACCGCCCTCTCAGCTCCCTTATCCCATTTAAGAGATCGTTATAGTTGGACATTGCTTTCAAATGATGTCCAATTTAGTTTCAATCTGAAGAAACCTGGGCCATTTCGAAGTACTAACTATAGATCTAATGGAATAAGTAGTGTAAGCAAGAGGGCTGTTTCTGTACATTGCCAAAGCGTTGCTCAATTTTGCTAGGAAAATTTTGGTTCTGTAATCAATATTAGCTCAATAGCTTTAGGAATATATGTTTAGAAATCTCCAGAAGTGTGGCTGATCATATAACTTAAGTTGCTAACGACACAGTCATATATGATAGAACACAATAAGATCTGCAAACATATAAATAGCATTAATCCATGTAAGTTAGCAATAAATTTATATATATAGTTAAAGGCCCGCGTAGCCTGCTGTCTCAGTGCTGACTCACATCCTTTCCTTCTCCTATATCTATGTGAGCCTCCAGCAGGGAGCAGGCAGCTATAATCATATTATAGACCAGTAACTATGTTGTAATTAATATTAATCTCCTGTACATTGTTATCAACAATAAAGTGCTTTTTAAAAAGATCATTTGGAGAAGCGAGAATTTAATTATATATATATAATATTCAATAAGCATAAATATATAGTTTCAAACCTCCTTTATTTTGACATAGTCTTAACAATATTTAGAAGCTATAAGGAACCAAGTAACCTAAACTATACTTGCACTCAGTGCTCCTATATTTTCTGTAGCTATACAATATTGCATACACAATATAAAGACGGACTTATATAATGACTAACTTAATAAGGCAAGTATTTTGAAATTTGAGGGAGACAGGCCTCACCCTCCAGAAAGATTGTAGACTTAACCTAAGTTTCCCTTGAAGTCTGTTATCATCGAGGCGGGAAGGGTAGTGGAGCCATGGCGTTAAAAACCGGGTTGGGAAGGTGCTGCAACGAGACGAAAACTTTATCATGAACTCGCCCACAGTCGGCATGCCATGCGACGGGTGCAGGTCGGCGTTGTTAAGTTTCTCGACGTTGACTGTCTGACCACTTTTCTTATTATAGCGTTCTGAAATTGTTGGAGACATTTAGCTGAGTTTTCAGTCATGTGAGTATTTAGCGGGACACCGTACAGCAGGTGCACTTTTTTTTCGTTCCTAAAATGGGTAGAAGAATGAAAAAAATGAAAATATATTGCCAGTAAACATAGTTGTTTAAAGTGAAGTATTTGTATTTGATGTGTAAACAGTGACACATCATTAGTAATGTAAGTCATTGAAAAATAGATTTCTATCCACACAGATGATTATGAATTACACCAAGGAGTCCAGAATAACAGCCTCAGTAATTGTCTTGATGTGATTTTGATTCATTCCAATCTTAGTAAAAAAATCAATTGTGATTTGAGCAATGTCGCCTCTACATACGAACTACAGACCTCTCACGCTAACAAACTTAACCCAAAATTTCTACTTGGTACTTGGCAAAATCCTTTCTTCTCAATTATGACTTCTCCTTTCTTGCTCGTGATCATCGGTTTCGAACCCAACACTAGGGTCAATGATCAGACCCTTATTTCCTTTCATAAAAAACTGTAAGCTAAGCAACACTGTGCTGATGAGAGGCTGAATCATCAAACTGACTATATTTGCTTGTAGGCCAGCTAAATCTTTAGCGAGCTCCTGTATTAATATTTGTTCAATATTACACTATTTCTAAATATAAGAGTTTATGTTTGTATTGTACCCATTAAATCCAATAAAGAGCAGACAATTTGTATTTTGTCAACCCCCTTCTATTTAAGGAAATGAAACAAAAAAAAAAAACATTATACATGACGAAACTATATAAGAGCGTAATATTAATTAACCACGCAAACGGCATAACAATACTATTTATGCAGTAACTACTATAATATATTACACTTTATATAAAATTACTTTATATTACACAATATAAATCACTTTAAGAATAGTATGATGTTAAAAATATTTTAGTTTATTACAACAAAGGATATAATTTATCAAGGAACGAAATATGAAAAATAACTAGCCGGAAACGAGTTATGTAACAAAGAAGAGGCAGGAACTTCATGATAAAAAGCAAAACTGCAAATCTTTATCAACTGTAGGAAGCAAGAAGCCTTCACCGGTTTTAGTTGATAACATTATTTTATTTGAAACACTGCTTGTACGTTTGTCGGCTCGCTCTGTCATGATCGTGACAAATACATTTTTTTTACAAATACTAATAAAAAAATTCAATAATTAAAGTATCTTAAATCAGACAAAAATATTTTTTTCTGCCTTTTTTATCTAATGGTGTTCAGAAACTACAACAATGATTATAAAATAACTCCAACCCCTCCCGAATGCTTTTTATTTTAATATCCCGAATTTTAAAAATATATTTGTAGACCACGTTACCGGAAAAAATTTTTGATTAGACATCAATATTAATGACCTAGACGATGCAGTCCGTCATAGAGTTCCATCAAACATCTTTTGGTGATCCTAATTAGAAAAATTTTTGACTATTTTCCAGGAATTCCTGTCAATGACCCGCAAAATATTGGGTGTTTCTAATTATTTTTTGTTGTTCATTACAAAGGTTAAAGTAGCTTTTATTTTGGATTTTTTAAGTTCAAACCCACAATCACACTGATCATATATTCTTCGGATTATACGCCAAAACTTGAAGAGGATAGTCTGTTTCATAAATTATAGACTTATAATTATAAAATATTTATACCATACAAACTATAATTAAAACGGGTAATTTGCAGTAAGTTTTATTGGCCTTGCCGGAATTACAATTCAAATTCTAAACGTGTAAAATAATTTTCAACCGACTATCACTAAAAATATGATTCATTGAAATTGGATGAAGACGAAAGTAAAAAATCAAGTCCTCCCATTATAACTATAAATATTTTTATTTTACTATCACCATAAAAAATATTTAAATCCCCCAGACAAAATTTCTGATTTATATGCAACAAAGTACACTATGTCATATAACATCCCTTAAAAATGACGATAATACGCAGTAAAATATGCCATAAAAAATATGTAAATATACATTTTACAGCCAAATAGAGAAACAAGGTAATAATGGTGGAATATTCAGCCAAACAAAACGGTGCGCTAAAAGAATTAAGAAATTTAATCAAACGACAAATTTAAGGTTTTTATTATAATAATCACATGTTTAATTAAAAATAATATGCTAAAAAGAATTAGTAAATTTTGAGCATAAAGTACTTATGAGTCCTAAATCAGTTGTTGCATTAAAGAACGCGACTACATCGTTAAATTTAGAACCAAAAGAAGACGCTTTTTGGGATGCTTCTGTATTGTTTCTATAAACGATTTAAACTAAAGGAAAAAGCAATTCTAGGGAGGTGGGACCCCCCCTTATTGGGAATTAGTCTCCATGTATTTCCAATGCATCCAGGCCAATATCATTTATCGTGCAATATAATATTACTTTTACGTTATTTAAATTTTAAAAAAAGTTAGCCTTTGACACAGAAATTAAATCAAATTATCCAAAACATGCATAATATATCCATTTTAAGCTCAGATATCCGCAAAAGACAAATTGCGGCCAAATACGCAAAAATACACAACATAAAATCTAATAAAAGATTCAAAATGAGTTAATTCGTGAAGATATGTACGTATTGAATAAGAAAAATGTTATTGAAAAAAATAAATAATAAATTATAACAGAATATGTATTTGCATAGAAATCCGGGCCTTTTTTAGAAAGAAGAGACTGGAAGATAAAATTACATATCATCAATTGGTCAGAGAATCGATTCATCATTAAGATCATCTGTCGATCAGCGAACGATTCTGTGAAGCAACGGTACCTGTTACTTAATGGCGCACGTTTTAGATAACACTTACACCTTCATCTCACTTGAACAAAGTCGTAACTGTTATGCAATTGATGAATGGCTAATATTTGTCACAGAAAATAATAGTTGTATTTCCACCTTAGAATTGTTTCTACATATATTTTTATAAAAAGGGCAAACGAGTTAGAAGTTCCATCAGCTGCTGAAAATTTGTCACAAACAGTGCTAAATGCTATTCAGTAATATGTAAAGCTTCGAATCAATTTTCAACCTTAAACAGCAATCAACAAGATAGACTTGTCAGATCATATCAAACATTTATTTTAAAAGTCCATACATTGACTTGTTTGTAGCAATGTCCACAACGTCATTACCTCTTGATTCAAAGACATCATGAACGGTGGTAATCCAGTATAATAAAGTAGATTGATAAAATTATCTAAAAGGATAGTAAAATATGGCAGAACGAAGAAGGGGGAAACAGCAGAAGAGGGCAACCTTACTTACACCTGATTTCATTGAGTTTTAATGAGGCTTCAAAATTGATTTTAACAATTTAATTCCCTGTTTTAATTATAAACCAACTTGTCAAGAACATATAAACTTTTGGGCAATGGTCGAGGAACTTGATAGAATGGGTATCGGAGAAGAAACATACCATAATCAAACCGGGACCAGATAATCTCCCATGGAACAGTATTTGAGAATGTAGATTCCTAAATCAAGATTCCTTATCAAGTAATTTAAAATCCTGTCAAGAATATAGTCCTTACAAATAACATCAAAACAATTAGATAAGACCTTTTGGTATTTAATATACATTATATTATAAACATTTATTTGGGGGAAAGCTCCATCGAAAAGGAATGATAAGTGATGCCACATAGTGAGTAATGGCAATCTTGGTATATATTACTAACAAGAATGTGAAGAAATGGCCTGAAGATATCAAACTACGTCAGACAGAAGGACAAACCGTTCTGTAAACGCTCCACGCTAATGAAAAAAATAAGTAAGTTTACTTGTTTAGATCGGTATTGTTCCTAATAATTACACATAGTTTAGAAAGTTGGTAAATTTTGTGTTAATAAACCAACAAGCTATATTGACTACAGCGATGGAAGATTAGAGAGCATAACTCGGTATAAAAGGAAACCTGAGAATCAGGAGATAGGACCCGTAGAACAGTTCCTGGAAGAGTGCCAAATAAAATGCTTTAGCAGAATCAAGGGCAACAAAAAAGCAAGGTATAGTAGAATATACCAAAAGTAGTTCATGCATTGCAGAAATCCTGCGGATGAATCTTGAGTAAGCACAAATGGCAGTGGAGTAACCTGAAATCGAATATGCAACCTCATCAAGTAGAGATGATGAATATTAAAAATCGGCAACATCTCTCTTATTATATATTATACTATATATATTACTACTATATATATATATTACTATATATATAATATATTAACTAGTAATATATGATCATGGCCCCAAAATAAAACTATTATCAACCATGGCGTAACGTTATTCATTTATTCAGAAGATTAAACAAAAGACTCGGCATTCCAGACAAGGTAGAGCCCCCAATCCTGTCCTAATAGTTTTTTTTTGTATGTTAATTATTAATAAAAAAAACAAAATACATTTGTCAGTTTTAAGCGAAAAGAGAATATCAGAAATAATTATACGCACATGTACAGGGGAGCATTCTAATCCCAGATATATCTCATGCACCGGCCAGCTTATCCGTCATTAATTTTCCTTAAGCAGCCGACTGTGCACACGGGGGCTAAAATATACCCTTTTAGCAATTAAAGGGTTCATCAAACATGGTGGCCTGGCTTTTTCCTGAAGCCGTGCCAGACCGCACCCCCTCCCTGTTTCTACACCAGTGGTTTATTAGCCCCGGTAATTATAACGTGGTCTCACCCTGCAAAAAGTGTGCGGTATACCTCCAACTTAATTTCTCTCTGTGTACACAGTAATTTCTTCACACAATTTTCACGCTTCGCCGGGAAATTTCATTTGTTCTACACCAATGTATGCTGTTATTTTTTTGCTTAAACTGAAATCTTACTCTGTCGTTTCTACACTTCTGTTAAACGGACTATATAAAACTAAATTGACTTAAATGATTCAATTAAATTAAGTAAACTGCTTTAATCATTGGATATACATTTATAAGCAACACTATTTAAACATCTTAATAACCAAAAAATGTAACGCAGTGACTGAAAATGTACTCTGAGAACACCCAAATTTTCAAAGGGACTGGAAAAGTAGGGTCTGTTTAAAATTGGTTTTAACAGGTAAGCAATCCAATAGTTAGTAGTTTTTGATGAAGAACCGGGTTCCAAACCTGTTTCTGCTACTATGAACAAGTCTGAATTTCAACGACCCGTCTAAAGAATTGAAAGAAAAGGTGAGTTTAAAATTTACCTTATCAGGTCTACGTAGGTCAATCCAAAAGTAGATAAAAACGTCACGGCACGTTATAATTTGTTTTGTTGTTGCCGATGCCTGGCCAAAGCTCATGAGAAATAGCGAAAGGGGTATAAGGGGGGGGGAGGAACGAAGATAATAAGATATAAATAAGAATGAGACAGACGAAGGAAGGGATGTCTGTTCTTGGACAGGGAACTGGACCAAGCTGTTGAAAAGACTTGTACAGTAAATTAGCAGGAAATTCAAAGTATGAGGTTCACTAAGACCAATGCTAGGTTTAGTGAGTTCTACGTAACGAACGAATGCTCACCACGGCTAGTCAAACGGTATTTCCCCCTCTCAAATATCAGCTAGCTATTTAATCACACAAAATTTAATTTCTAAATCTGTGGTAGTCAATTAATGTTAAGAACATCTCAAAGTTTAATATTAACCTACCTATACCCAATTTCACAAACATTTTAATTTTAATAAAACACATATTTAAAGTATGGCTTTATTTCAAGTAGCTTATAGAAAACAGTATTTGTGAATAACAATACATATAATTACTTTTAAATGATATTTTTGCCTACCAAGAAGAGCTCATTTAAAAGGGTAAATACTTTTGAATACTATTGTAACTGTTTCAGAACAATCCTTTATCATCTTCTCTTGATTTAACTTAAGATTTAATGGCGATAACCCTTGGGGTTTGGCATAAATGTACAGCGTTTTTCTCATAAATCCGGGAACTAGTATCCGTAAATATATATAAATATAGTATAACGTAAATATACATATATATATACAGAGGGGTCCAAAAAAATGTATCCACTGGTTAACAGTCCATAACTTGCAAACTAATTGACGGAGTTGTCTCATTTTTGGTGAAAGTGTAGCTTAAAGATATCACTGTAGGTGTTCGAAATGGTCAACTGTGCCTCATCAGACCACACAATCATCTCTGCAAACTCTTCATCGTTGCGCACCATGTTATTAAACCACTCGCTGTACTCCTTTCTACGATCTGGGTCGTCCTCGTTCATTGCGCGTAGCAATCTTGGGATGTAGCACTTCCACTTTGCTGTCTTCAAAATTCGCCGAACACTTGAGCGACTCACTCTAGTTTCACGGGCACACTGTCTCACACACTTCTGTGGTGAGCGAGTGAATTGTTGTAACACAAGATGGGAGTTAAATGGACTTGTTACTGTTACAGGTCGTCCAGATCGTTGTTTGTGTACATCTTTAACACAGCCTTCGGCTTCAAATTTGTCTCGAATGCGACGAATCGTTAAACGTGTCGGTGGCTCTGTTTGATACACATTTCGCCATTGCCGTTGAACCTCATTAATGTTTTCGTACTTAAAATACCACTTTAAAACAGACTTCCTTTCATCAAATGTAAGCCTTACGCCAGCCATGTTTACTCGAGTAACAAGGTACAACTAACAATAAAACACTAACTATCTGGCGACTGTCATCTGACAAAACAAAACAACGCAATACAACGCTTGTATGGCGATTGCCGGAACTACAAACTATTACAAAAATGAGACAACTCCGTCAATTAGTTTGCAAGTTATGGACTTTTAAACAGTGGATACATTTTTTTGGACCCCCTCTATATAAATAATTTCGAACAAGTAACGAACCCAGTACGTAGCAATTGTTTAAAATATGACCTCCTCACAATACAAACAGAACCTTGCTGCTTGGAAATTGATTTCTATTTTTAAACTATATGTTCTGATTTTTATTTATTATGTACTATAAGTTTAGTTGAGGCCATATTTTTTACACTGTACGTTTTATTTTAATTTAATATTGTATTTTACCGACTTTTATAATATATTTTCATTCATAATAGTGGTTTACACTATTATTTTACTTTTAGCCAGAATTGTATTTTTTTATTAATCTATTTCTCTAGATAATTTTTTTTTATTTTATGGTACTTAGGTTTAATTTATCTAGTTTCCAGAAACCAGAGTGCTACTTGAAACTATAACTAAACAAAAATCCCCAGCCTAAAACCAAAAGACAGCAATATTTAGTGGTCCTGAAAATTAAAGTGATGTATCTTCTTTCTTATTGATTCATTCACACTTTTCGTTAAATTGTTGTTAGTCCACTAATAGTTTTCAAGAATATTCCTTTGATGAGTGCTTTATTTTACTGGATATTTTTCATTTAACGACGAGAGTGAATCCGATACCGTAGAGATGTTGCATAACTGATGAAATGCTTCAAGTAATAGATGAGCGATTGCCATGAGATTTCAAGTTAGCAGCTGATAACAGAGACAGAGACAACTAATGACGGAGGATAATGAACTATAATGCACCCCGGGCAACGACCCTCGAGCAAGCTATGTTAATAGCTCAACCGTGCATACCGCTTATCAATGACGGTGATAAGCATTTTTCATTATGCTCAATGATATGCAGACTGTCTCAAATGTAACTACTTGAAATTCCTTTTGGTGAAAAACTTTTAGCCAAAATCACTCGATCCGGAAAGCCGATCGTAAAACGATTTGCCGGTAAAACCTGAAATTGATCCACTTTTTTTTTTACTTTTGTAAAAGAATAATTTTTCTGGTCGGTAGAAGATCAAATCTAACACATGCTGAAATAAAGGTGCAATTTTCCAATCATGTTCAATGTTTAAACAGGTTGAATAGATTCTATTCATTTTCTTCCTATTAACTATTACAAAAAATAAATAATTAAATAACCTAAATTAACATTAAAACAAATAAAATTAAAAACCTCAATAACAATAATATTCAATAAAAGTTTATTTGTTTATATGTTTTAGCTTAACTCATGATATATATATTAGGCTCTTGGGATGAAGGGGCTACTTGGTGCTGCGTTGCCACACACGGGCGGGTGAGGGACTTATCACTAATTTTCTTATTGCTTAATGATTGACATAATCGAAGTAAAGGGATCACGTGGACAGATAAGAAGTAATGCACATAGAGGCAACAGGGCTTCCCATGTATTGCCTGTCTCATGCTTCTAATTTCGTGACGGCAACTATAGGTTATAAATATTTATTTATCAAGATTTATTCTAATTTTGTTACAGAAATGTGAGCTCTGTCTTTTTTTGAACATATCGTTCTAATCTTTGTTTGCTGAGGTGCATATATTTTTTCTGTTTATTAAAATGATAACTGTTTAATATATTCTTCTACGGTAATTATTCTTGTATTTTTGTAATTTTAGTATAATAGTAAAATATTCCTGCTATTTTTACAAACCGAACGCTTTAGGAAAACTTGGATTTTTTAGTCCTATATTATTTAATTAGTTAATAAACTGTTGTTATAGTAAGAGTTTATTTAAGCTTGATTTTTCGTAAATATGTATTGCATATTTTATAAATGGTGTTTAATATAAATGAATAATTAAAATAATATTATTGTTATTTTAAGCGTCGTATATGTTTATTTTACGGAATCCATTTCAATATAACGTGAATGCCTACATTAGACATGTTTTTCATACTGCCGGAGGGAGGAAGCAAGATATGAAGATATGAATAGTTAACGCATATACGAATTAGACTGAATCATATAATGACCAGATGGAATGACAGTATGTATATTTCCAAAAAATATATTCATTAATTCAAGATTGAACTACTTAAGTGAAAATATTTAATTGCCAACCTCGAAGGGAAAGGCTCTACTTTCATTCTTTCCTCTGCTCATTTGTTTTACGGCGTTTACGAATTTCTCTGGAATTTTAAACATACATTCCTCAACACCTCGAAATATAGTGATTAGTTTTTGGTTAAAATACAATAACACTATTTTTTGATTTTCAAGTCTCAGGTCCCATAAAAAATAATTTTTGAGTGCCATCAAAAATTGCATATTTGATAAGCCGGTTTTAATATTTTTGCTGTTCACACTTTTTTTTTTTTTGTTGAAAATGTGATGTTCAGTAACCAAGATGGATAAGAAATAAAATAAATGCATGTTTGTCGAGGTGAATATTACTAAGTTTTTTCTTCACACCATTTAATAGCTTTTTTACGAATCTGGAGGAGGGGCTTAAATATCTATCGATATGAGCACATCGCTTCCTACGTCCTGGTTTTTTGTTTATGCATATATATTTAAAAAAGTACATAATTGATAAAAATTGGCATGTGCATCAGGCATAAGGGTAAAACTCATAAGAACATTTCAAATAAAGTTTAAAGGTACAAACATCGAAATAATAAAATAGCTTAATCCTATGAACGAATCAAAATTCCTATTTCTAATGTTGGCACTCGAAAATAATTTATTTGGAAAACCATTGAAATTCTTGCAGCGTAAATATGTGCTGGTTATTTTGAAAGTGGCCTAGGTCAATTTTCCCAAAAAATCAAACTAACTGTGTTAATATTAACATTTCTGCGTTATCTTTTCATTTTTAAACTAATATTACTTCGGAAGCGAGGCTCCATATACTATATTAGTTTAAAAAGGAAAAAATAACTTAGAAATGTAAATAATAAACGGTTAAGTACTATTTCGCTGGAAATATATGCGGTAGTGGTTAACTACTGCTTTAAGAGAAAGAAGGCATATTTTGTTGGAACTCCTCGGCAGTAAGCGGTTGTGACGTCAACGATTTGGACCCCCACAGCTCAACTGCCAGCAGGCACTGTCAACCGCTACTGTGGGCAGTTCCAGCGAAAATATATCTTCGGCTTGATTTTATTCTTAAAGCTGGACTGAAGCAACTTTCAAAATGAACAGTTCTTATCAAGGTGCTGTACGTAAGGGTTAGTTTAACTACTTGCTGCTTAAGTGGTTGAGTCAGGGGTACTTACGGTCTCCGTAGAGCGGGGACAAGAGGCGCTTGAAGGGTAGGTTGGCAGCACCCCTGGTCGCATCGAGGAGGTTGTTGCAAGTGGCATCCACCCTCCGGTAGCGCTCCTGGGGGCAGGGGCTGCTCTGCCGGCGCAGGGGCCAGGCGCAAAACCGCCCGATGTCCGTTTTGCTGGTGTCTAGTCGAGGCAGGACGTTCTCGACCTCCCATCGGCTTAGCCAGAACCTGAGGACATCAGGAGTATGGCAATGTAGTAATGCATCTGTGCCTACAAAGGAGACAAGGAGGGATGACTGACTATAAGGATTTACTCTAGAGTACCAAAACAGGAGCGCTTGAAAGAGTCAAAATTATTTTTATTTTACCCAAAATTATTTATATAAATTACTAAAGAGTATTTGGTATTAATATCATGTTTGGAAAAAAGAAAAAAAAAAAAAAAACCTGGGAGTCTCTCACATCTTTCTTTATTGATAAGGCATTATCAGTCAACGTTTCACCTATTCAGGTACCCTCAGGACTACGAATGATATTGTCTTTCAATTTTTGTTAATTTATTGTTATATATACTGAATTGGACACTTTATTGAATAATTCAGAATGGAAAGCGTTGCAAATTTCATAAGAAAAACAAATTTTAATTATTCAATATACGATAACATTCACAGTCCTGAGTGTCCTGAATAGCTAAAAAAAACATCGGCCTATCATGTCTTTTCGATAACAAAAGATATATAGGAGGAGACTCCAAGTGTTTTTGTTTGGATTTTTTACCTAACATACAGTAAATACTACTATACTACAGCGAAATTATTAGACTCCTTCCTATTATTCTCCTAAATGAAGCCAATGGTTGAGTATTTCCTCTTCAGTTTTTGAAGTAAGCCAAGATTAATTACAGACAGCAAGAAAAATTAACTTTGCGTCCTGAGATTTGATGTGAAGCGAATAAAGAAAACAAGTGAGAGTTTAGAGATAAGGGTGTCTCATAATGATTACGAATGCAAGGATTAGTATCATCATCATCGTCAATAGTATCAGAACCGTCTACCATTTTTGGAAGGGGGCTGAAAAGGTTATTTCAAAATACTTTATAGATTGGCTACTGTGTTATGCTTCCAAACTAAAATAAAAACAAAAACTTATTATTTTTCCGACTCAAAAGCAATTTAGCTTTAAAAGTTTTCTCACATGAAAATCGTATCTGATGGCTTTAAACTACCTAACTAATATTTTTTTTGGCATTTGAGAATCGAACTCGAAGTCACTTATTCGTCTATTTTAGGAAATCCTGCTCATATTAAAAATACAGGTAATGATTTTCCTAATGGAGGTATTAATATTTTTATATAGTATTGTATACCATAATTATCTGAATGATCATGATTATTATCTATCATCAGTATCTTCTAAATTTTCTTCCGTAGAGTCGTCAAATAATTGTGATGAAACCTTGCCGTTAGGTGGATCCTAAATGTGAGATACCACGTAAACGAACCATTTGTCACAGTTGGCAACTATGCAATTAAAATTGTTAATCAACAGCACAAAAGTTGATCCCAAACCTCTATCCGTGCTAAATGATGTGTGCATGTGTGCTGAATAGAAATGACCTGTGAATGGGGAAGCCAGTCATAGGTTATTAAATTGGCGAAGGCAACGCCTAACAAAGACAATTCCTTATTGTACTAAAGGTTTCATTAGCAAACCAAAGGTCCTTAGTACGTCCAACCGACTCATGCTGCTTAATGAACCCTAATCCTTCCAGTATAGCCAACCTAAGCCGTTTGAAAAAAAAAATTATAGAATCACTTCCCTTTGTTATTTATGCTGAATATTGTGCTTAAGTGGTCAAGTTCATTGTTATTAAAAAAACACAAGTAAGTTTTTTGTTTATTTTAGGGAATGTCAATCACAAGGCCCTTTGATTCCCCAAGGAAACCCTCTGATAATCCGTAAGGCTTACATCTTATAATGAGTTCGAATTTCAAAGTAATTAATAGATGATCGATTTATAAATTATTAATTAGTAGAAATAATTTAAAAAATATTGTGGCTCCTAAAATGCAAACAGATGCTAGACAGCAAACTTATCAGACCCTTGGAATTTATAAAGATTAATATGCAAATATGGTTTGTTAATACAAATAACTGAATCATATAGAAAAATTACCAACACCACATTTAAATCAGCTGTAAACGTAAAATATTAGCACATTCCTTTAATTCGTATTCCTTTAACGTGGAACTCACTAAACTTCTCCTTCAGGAGTGGGATCCTTTCATCGTGAATTCCACTCTTGTCGATTTTGTCTTTCAGTCCTTGCTCAAGATCATTGGTAATGGTAGGGTCAATGACGAGAGTCTAATGTTCTATCTACTGCCAGAAAATCTATAATAGATCAGCCAGCTGTATTGATGCAATGAACCTCATGAAACTAGAGATAGCCTATTTCCTTCGCCTGCTTAAACACAACATATCAACCTTAATATTAGTTATTTTATAAGATACTTATTGTGTTGACTGTCATTATGGAGCTTGTATGTAATGTTAAATGGCTTCAAGAGAACAGGAACAATGAACAAGATATTATTGGAAGGTTTAACAACTATTTTTGTGGTGGTTGCTTTATTTTTTATAGCAGTTCCCTTATAAAATCTCTAGTCCAAAAGTGGAGCCACGATCGCCGAAACAATTAGGTAGGAATTAGGTAAGAAACACGAGTAGGGACAGAACATACGAACGTGAACATCTCTTATTTTAGTTGTACAGGTCAAATATTGAGTTCAAACACTTGACAAAAAACAAGTCAAGCAGTCCGTCGGTTTTTTTAATCCCGGTTCCTGGCTTAAGGTTTTAAAACAACAACGAACTTTTATATATTGATGATAATAACTGGGCATTGAGTTATCTGAAATTGAGTTGCAAAAATATGTGTTATTGTGATCTCGTCATCGTATTCCAGTGTTGAGCTGAATCACATTTGCACTGCGAAACTGCTGAACATACTCAATAGTGTGCGAAAATAGGGAAGCTGTCAAAATTCATTGCCTTGCTTTTTGAATCCTCAAAACTATGTGTTCTTCTGGGTGTTGGAATTGTATATTTTTTTATAAAGTATAACTTAACGGTGTCTGAATGTAGCATTTTCCTACATAGACGTAGATGTAAATTAATCTAATATTGGTGTACATAAACGTACTAGATAGGCTGGCCTTATTTTAGCATAACTTGACTGAAGGACCGATTCTCGTGGCAGATGAGCATAGCATAGTGCAATTCTTCCCCAAAAATAAGTTTTGGACTAAGCTTACGCATTTTGATGGTTTGAACTAACAAAGCATCATCCACAATTACTTAAGTGCTTATGATTGCTCCATACAAATGATGAATGGTCTACTGTTTTTTAAGTGCTCAGATACACAGCAGAAATTCAGCTTTTTAGGGTAATTTTCTCTTCCAATGGGAAAATGTATTTTTCTTCTGACCGGTGCAGATTTACAGAACACATTGCTGATAATTCCAAGAAGCCTAGATTCGATGAAGAAGATGAATTCGATTGAGTACGTGTGAGACAGGGTGATAAGATGCTTAATTAATATTTTTCAGCTAATAATCACTTTATGAGAGTTCAATATCGTGTTGAAGAATGGGATAAGATTCCACAAAAAAGTAACGGAGTGATCAGAGTAAGAATTGGAATCGCAAGCCACTCTAACAAAAACAATTGTATTTTTATTCATCGTTTTTAGCTAATAAAACAATATAATTTGTTTAGTTGTTCATTTACAAACTATACACTTCCATTGAGGGCAGGGAAGTCGGACTATACAGCTGGGATCCACCTAGTCACGTTTGCGAAACAAAATATATTTACCGCCCACATAGGGATTCGTATCGAACGTTTGGATCGAAAGGGTTTTACTATTTGTTTGATAAATCTGATCTGATGCATCTGATTTTGGCACGGAAAATTATTTGAATCAAAACATAATCTGAGGACTCCAGTAGAGAAAGAAAAGAAATTAATTCAAGTTTAGATTACTGGAAGAGGCCGGTAAGGGACGCCCTGACTGACTTACTAGTGTGCTGTTGCAGCACTGAGTAAGTGATGGTTCAACAAATCCAAAATGGAAATTCAATATTATTCACTTGCATAAATATAAGTGAATAGCTCCCTACAGAAATCTTAGTCTTTCACCCCTAAATGGGTGAACATATTGGCGTAAATAAATACACAAACAAACAAAATATATTTAAATACCATATGAAGCAAACAATGTAAGAGAAAACCATAAACTATACACGGATAGGACCAAAAAGTAGAGGGCCTTCATTGAGGGATGCTGTCTGGAGGAAAAGAGATGTTGGAAAACGTTTTGTGGAACTCTTCAACCCCTCTTCCAATAACGGTTGCTATTAAGATAATTGCCGAAATCAGAGAGGGCCGTTCATAAATTAATTAAAGGAATCCTGTTATTTAAATTAATACAATTGTTACTAATTGGAACGGCTTGAAGGGCTGTTTACGCCCCCCGTCCCAATCGTGGCACAGGTCCAGCAGCTACTTAGCCATTCCTCTCGATAGCAAAGACGGACGGTTTTTGACCTAGCGATTTCTTAATTACAGCTGAATGTCCTCTAATGGACGCAAGTGATGATTCGAATCTTATCTGGCTCTATCAAGCTGGGAAAATCAGCGCACAAACTTCCTTACAACTACGAATTGCAGATACTTCATTGGTTTTCTTACCAAATACCATACACAGATATTGTTTGAAGAAATTTTGTTGGCCATATTTTCTCGTCGTTCCACAAATAACTAGTTTCTGCTTTGTTGTTTGATGTTCAAGAAAAAATGGAATAATAAACGATAGTGAAAAAGAAAAATTAAATATACGAGAAATTGCTTCCATTTGCAATTTAGTGGCGAAATTTGAATAAGGTATCTCAGAAAAACTAGAAGGCTAATATAAGTAAACAAGTCATAGCGCAAACTTTGAAGTTATAAATTCACCAAAACTCAAGGGGTACGGTATAATAACGTAACTAACTAAACTTATTCTAAAAGTGTACAATACAAAAACGGAAAACAACACAATAAAATGATTTCGTAACTTGTATTTTTTTATGACCTAGGTTTTCACCGATGTATGAGTATTATGCATATTGTGGCGATCACTTCTATTTTGACATCCGATGGTCAGATATTCGGTCTCAGCTGCTCAAATATTTAGACAGTTATTACTCACAGAAAAAATATATTGACAGTGCTGAGGCTAGCTAAAACCTGGGGCACCCCTATCTTCGGTTGGGTGCTCTTCCGACTATAGGGATAGCTCCCCCTTCGATTATATGCCTACTCAATATCAAATCTCTTTAGCCAAAAATATGAATAGATAATTCTCGTTTTGAAAGATTTAACTGTAGTGTTTTTTTCCAAGGTATATGGGGATAATTTAATTGGAAGAGTACTCGCCCGGTGATCGGAAGGTCCTCAGATCGAGTCTGGCGATGTCATTATCTTTTCTCTTTGGCTAAACAGTAGGATTACATACCGCAGATATTGATTATTAACGTTTAGACTTTTCAATTTCAAATGCAACTTTCATTTATAATTATTTAACACTCGAGGGCATTTAGTAAAGCGACCCTGGCATACAAGAATTTTTGAATAACACAGTTAACTCTGAGCGTACTAAACTAAATTAATGACTTCATTCGGAGAATTATGACGATAGAAGCGTCCTTGAAGAGCCGGCATGTGATTAATCTCCTTTCAATGACGGCTAACGACTGTCTGCTGCCTGTTGTCGATCCTTACAAACGAGTGAGGCACTCGAGGCGCACACAGCGACAAACCGCTAGGTAACAGATGGCAACAGTCCAAGGGCGGATCAGATAGGAAGGCCCCAGTCAGCAAGTCTCGAAGGGTAAATCGCCAGCCCATTAGCAGCCCTTATCTCCCCCTCCCTCCCTTGACCGGCCCTACTAAAGTCTGAGCCATCGCACCACTTTGTCTTGGCTAAGCCTTAACCTGCCTTTCTGATAACTCGCCAGATAACTCACTCAGCTCGTGCACCTTTACTTTTGATCCTGATCCTTCCTTACTATCCCTTCTAAGGCTGTATTAAACTCTCAGGCTTGATCGAAGACTCGTGGTTAACGTACGATACTGTCATGTTGATATACTGCTTGAACTTGGCAACCAAGTAGCCAAAGCCACACACAATATAAATATTGACGAGCCATTCAGCATAATTCATTGTAGCATAACTTCTATTCTTATAAGTGAAGAAAAACTCGCCAGCTAGTCTCCGTCCAGTTTTTATTTAGCCTTCCAGAATGATATCTAAATGTTGAAGGTTTATAGGCAGAAATTATCTCAAACATCAAGAATATGGAAGTAAATGAATTTTCTTCCTTAGCCAAAGATAAATGTTACTTCGGTCAGGCCCTACATTTCAAAGCCATCCCTGCACATCCTTAGCCTATATAATGCCCACCTGAGCAATAATCCTTCAAAGGAGAATTACAATGTAGTCAACTGTTTTTTTCTTTTTATGGTTTTTGATGTATGAAATATTTGTCATCAATCCAAATATTTTGATCCTCGTTGCTTAAAGTTCGATATTTTCGAGTCTACAAACTGGATTTCGTAACTTTCTGTATCTTAAATAAAAGGAAAATTCCACACTGATAGAGTCATCTTTGAGGGAAACAAAGATAGAGTTCTAGCATTTATGTCCAAATTTACAAGCTTTAGAGGATTATATTGTAATGCAGGGATCTTGTTGCAAAATAATGTCTTTTTGGATATATCCATATTACTAGCATCGAATTACTAGCATTACTATTACGAATACGAATTACTAGCATAGAAAACTGATTCCTCTATCCGACTGTTAGTAAATCGTCAATGTTACTCTGTGCTTACAAAATGGCTGATGCTCTGGCATAGATAATAATATCCATTAATCAGACGTTTTGTAACACCCTATTGGTTTCAAAATGAATTATACCAACTCCTTTTTTTGTCTCCACTTAACTAAATTCCAAAACGGAGTCAAGAAGTCAAATATGACACTATACTATTTGTTCGTGACCTTTTTTTTGTTGATTCACTGACTACTGCGATCAGTGTCACGACCAGCAATTATGCTGTAAATATGGCATGTCTGATATGAAGACAGAGGGCATCCAGTTAATACTCCCCCACATCGTTGAAGCTATCTTAATTGTTATTTATTTAGAAGATTCCAGCCTTGAGTGTTAGAAGGTAAGTCAGATGGTCACAGTCTTTGTATCTGTGGTTTTGGGTGTTAGTGAAAGTTCCTTTATAATGTTCTAAAGAAATCTTTAAGTTAGGTCAGTTTGTGAAAAAAAATAAAAAGTATTATTTCATGCCGAAAATGGTTCACCTGGAATAAGACTTGGAGCTTTTGACCGAAAAAATGTATAGTCTTGATGCTATTCTTCTAGCATAGCCGTAAATTAAGGCTGTACACGTCCGAATTTCTTTCAGTAGGAATTTTTTATGTCAATAGTTTCTGGGGCAATGGACGTTCACAACATTTGGGCTAAAGCTGGTCACAGTCATTTCATTTTCTATTGCTGTTTCAACGTCAATCTCTTGTCAAGAATGAGTTCTAAGGTCATGAAGTGAAGTGATACAGAATTACCTTTAAGGGCAATATCAATATATTCTTATGTAAAATTGAACTCAGGCGACCATACGGAAAATAAAAAAAAATATGATTTTCCAATAATTCGCACATACGAATAAATACTCTCATAATCATCCTAAGATGCCATTTCTAATGATTGATTAACTCATTGTTTATCTATGAGATAAAGCTGTCCAAAGCTGTTATATCTGAATGCGATTAGGTTAGCACTGTTTGTCTTTCACCCAGCTGAGGACTAGTAATGTTGCCACATTCTGCTGTTTACGTGGATACCATACGGCGTATGGTGGACATATTTTTTACATTGTGATTTTCAAATAAACCTTCTATTATAACCGGACCGATGAGAGGAATCCATTGTTAATACTCTTCTAGCAAGATACGGAAACTCACTCATGAATAGGACTCTGTACCCTACGAAGTGTAAAAAGAGGAATTTATCGATCATTTGCGGAGGCGGTGGAATGGATGAAAAGATAGAAGCTGCCAATGGCTTGAAGGGAATTGGGAATCCCTAATCTCAACAGACCGACAGGCACATTTCTCTTGGAACCTGTTCCATCCCGGAACACTGAGATTGTGGTCTCTAACGCACTTACTTTCTGCCTCTTTCTCATTGCGATGGCACAACCAGCTTGGTTATAAAATAAAGTTGCCTTAAATAAACAGCATCTTACAATTAAGGGTTTCCTAGATCTTACTAATTTAATTAATTCCTCCTGATTTCCTAAGTTTCTTTGAAATATGTTTATTAACATACACACTCAAAAGAAGTTACTCGAACACGCCCCATTGGTAAGTATTGTGCATGTCGGAATTAGTATCCTCGGCTACAGCTGTTTTAATTATGTATTTGCTAGGTCATCAAATGAAACCAGCATGCAAAATGTGATCTTTCTTTGTATCGAACAGAATGAGTTAAAATTGCGAACATGATATTAATGACGACGTAATTACAACAATATTACTATTTATTTAGTTATTATTACTCAGGCATCGAGATCTTTAATTTAAATTTATTTTTGTATCATCAAATAAGTAATTAATATATTTTTTTTTTCAAAACCCTTCATTCAATATACACAGATTCATTTAGAGATTCCACAATACGGTTATTTTCACACAAATGGGCATCGTGCTAATTATATTTACTGTAGCGTAGCTACATTTTATATAATGTTTGAAGTTTAAAGAATTTTTCTGTAGGCTGACTTACATAGAATATATATATATAGTAAGTAAGGCGTGTGAACATAGAAAGTGATAGGGCTCCCCTTAAGAATGATTTATGGTTATAAAAAAAATCGAATTAATTAATAAACCTTAATTATATTTTATAGAGTAGAAAATATCATACCCTTTGTCGGGCAGTAAAATTGAATTTCGATACAAAATTTCCCGTTTATAGGTCAAACATGGGGCTCACAATCGCCTGGACAGAGATACATACAAACACATGAAAAACAAAGGGGTTTCTTATTTTCTCCTTCTCTGAGGGGTTATGTACTGAACCCTTGAAAACCTAAAGTTGATTAACCCATGGTTTAGTGTAGTTCATCAGTTACTAAAATATTTATAAAACTTAATTCACAGAATTCAACCATAGTATCAGATTTGAGTAGTTTGAAAAAAAAAAATACAATTTACATCATATCTATTTATAGGCAGCGCTTAGTTTTGACAGAATACATATCTAGAATACTAAATAATCAAAGTATCTAGACATTTTTCTGACATTATTTAAAAGATTTATTTTTGCCAACTAAAATGTTTTTATAAAATTTACGTATTAAAGTAGATAAACGAAATGAACGATGTAGAAATAGAAAAACCGAGAGACACTTACGGGAATAAACGAGTTTCTTAAATATTTAAATAATTTTAAAAACACGGTATTTTTGACCATTACCTCTTATATTATATTCGCCAAGGCTTGGTCACACAGTCTTTGATGTGGCCTTCATATTGGAGTAAATTCAGGTGTATTTACATCTATAGAATCTGAAGTAGGACAAAAGTTAACGAAACGTCCCCGATTGACTTCTGAAGGTTGACTTTTTTTGCATACTTCTCTAGACACTAATAAGCATGTTTCGAGGTGTTTTAAATTGTGAATTTTTCAGATCAATTAAATTGTTTTTACAAGAATATACAAACTAAAGACGTTCCGTACCCTGAATAAAAATAGAGCCTCTCCGTCCAGGTTCGGCAAATATTTAGTGAAATTTTGTAAATAAATTAGAAATTAGAAAATGGTACCTTTCATTAAGCTTGCAAGTACTCTTTTCCGCTCATCTATTTTGATTTCCCATCTTCAGTAATTAATTTCTACTTTATTAACTTCAAACTGATCAACAAAATATTATATATTATATTTATACCCAGCTATTATTATATTTGCAGTAATAACTGTATACTCGTTTCTAATTTTTATCAGGATCTGATGCAGGCTCGGATAGCTTAGTTTAATGATCAGTCATAAACACATGGTTCAGATTTAGCCAAGACTAACGAATTGTTAGTTACAATTTCATTTTTATCTTATTTTTAGCTGATCTCACATCGAACCGGTCCTGACCGAACCAAAGCGATTTGCCTAACCCACTTAGCCCGGCATGTGTCCTTCGCGATTTCTTTGACCGGCTGGGATTTCGGTCGGGCAATAAACTTAAGAAAAATTTACTGTCGAGACCTAAAAAAGAAAACTCCATTCATTTCGGTAAGGATTCATCTGTTTCAGGGGGAAATAGCAGGAAGTAAATCCATGATATACACATTTTTTTTTCTTAGTTCTCAAACTTATAAAAATAAGATGTGGGAAAAATAAAGGAAAATTATTTTGGGCTAATGAGTGCCTTTCACTAAGGGGAGTCCCCCATTGAAGGATTTGAAGTTATAACAGCTGCTTTATACAAATTTCTTCCATATTTGCCATTCCTGTACGCTTCTTATATATATATTACGGGAATAAACGAGTTTCTTAAATATTTAAATAATTTTAAAAACACAGTATTTTTTACCATAACCTCTTACATTATATTAGCCAAGGCTCGTTCACTGACTATCTCATTTTCAATCAATAAATACAAATGCGAAAAGCTAAAATAGAATGTTAAAGTAGCATAGCTTAACAATACTTTGAAGCAATTTAAATCTTTGAATTTTTTTTTTTACAGTATTTGATATGTTTTTCATATTGCAGAAAATTCAGGTGTATTTACATCTATAGAATCTGATGTAGGACAAAAGTTAACGAAACGTCCCCGATTGACTTTTAAAGGTTAACTTTTTTTGCATACTTCTGTAAACACTAATAAGCTACATATACACTAATATATATATATATATATATATATATATATATATATATATATATATATATATATATATATATATATATATAGCAAATAAGTGTTGGCAACATTGCGTAACCTGGCAGTTACCTGCCTGATATTAGCATCACATGGGATGCACATATGCTACATTTTATAATCGTGTTTTCTTTCCTTTATGTTTAGCATGTTTTTATCTTTCATATCTTTTCTTTTCGATTATAATTTCATACATCATTAATTTATATTATCATTTTGTCTTTAGTTCAATTTGTTCTGTACATATTCTCTTCCATTTTAATACTAAGTTGTATATACAGTTTAAGATAGCTTCATTGATTTTCCTTTGTAATTGCTGTAAATAATTTAGTAAATAGAAGCATAATAGAACTTATTTGTCTATTGCTTGAAGAAACAGCATCGTCATATTTATTTTATAGCTATCTGTTTTCATTAACTTGTATCATTATTATTCGAAATCAAGTCTAAATATAGCCAGATGCTAAACAACCAGACAGGTTGAAGACAGGACATTTCTGTCAAAACCTGAGGTAATAGTAAAATTTATACTTCTCAGTAATATTACATGTTAAAAATAACAATTAAATACTTAACAATTACAAATAACATGTAAATGGTTAAGTTAATATTATTTATCTAATTATTTAAATGAGCATATTTTTTTTATCTGAGGATGGCCCCTTACCGTGTTCGTAATCGTTCGCACTCGCATGTATAAACATGATGAAGAAGGTATTCTTTCGTGACAGTGTTTCGCAACTATAACCACCAGCTTATCAAGCCAAAAAAAACTTGACACCTTTTAGCTCAAAGTAAAATTTCTTCTAAGTCTCCTTCAAGTATTGTCGTTTTTATAAGTCAATATCATATATTCAAAAACCAAGGGAATTTTTAAGTTATCGTGGACTATTAATATGTTTTGGTCATGAGTGGTTAATCAATTTGAAGCATGATTGCATACATATACAAATAAATTCTATTTGTTCAATAATTTTTGTACAGGTACATTCCAGTCGATGATGTTTAATGTTCATTCAGTCTTCAACTTAAAACAACCAATTCAGATTTTTTTTTTCGAAGGAGATCTCTAGTGGATTTGAGATGGTTAAATCAATACAGAATGGAATCGGGGGGAGGGGGTTAGAAAAAAGTGTTTCTCATAAGGGGTGGTCCACAGCTTGTGACAAATGCAAGGGACCGATTGTGTCCGAGCCTTGCTGACTACCGGATATTTTTCATCCCTAAACCATGCTGACTGGACTTGCCCTAATCTGCCCCACCGACTGCTCAGCCCTTATCGTCTTCACCCCTTGTCTCTTATACGCTAATAATGGACTTTCCCTTCTCACAACCCTCGACTATATAAGCATTTGTCTCTAAAACGCACCATATAAAAATTCAGGTCAATTGTGATGCATCATTGGAAAATTAAGGATTTCTTAGTAGGTGGGCAACCGATGTTAATCAAATATTAGCAATCACGCCGTTGAGATCTTTAATTTGACTCCATAATTAATATGAAAGAAAATAGGTATTAATTACCTAGTAATTCATCATTAACCCTTCATTATTTTTCATGGGATCATTTTTAGTATCATTGGTACTTTAAATGTAACTATCATGCACAATATCATGGCTCACAAAAAAATACTGGTTGTGTTAAAGTAAATACGACGTTAATGACATTTTTAAGGATTTTTGTAATTTTTCATTAAAGACAAAACACTAAACACATATTGTTAATTTTATACCCTACTCCAAATTGTAGAACATTTTTTTTTAATGCAAAGTAATTAATGATAGTGTCCAACATCGATTAGAACCTCCATGTAAAAACAGATTTTAACCTAACCATTCGGAACATACCCAACTTCTTGGGTATTTATAAAGATACATAAGTTAATCTCCGGCGGTAAAGATTTGATAAAAAAAGAAAGAGGGGAACGAAGTGACGGCTCAAGAGAAAGACTAACTTTATTATTCCGACAATCCTACACATATAGGATCATGGGATGTTTACATCTATTTATTTACAATACAGTCATACTCCTGACTTTAACTCATATACATGGATATACGAGGGTGGTCTGGAAAGTTTCCGACCTAACAAAGATACAAGACGTTTTTTCAGAAATTTTTTTTATTTACAACATAGTCTCCTTGTAACTCTACACACTTCTCCCAGCGATGCTCCCATCTCTGTAACCCGTCCAAATAGTACTCGGCGTTTTTCTCTGCAAAATAATCGTTCACGAAGGTGATTGCCTCTTCATTTGACGAAAATCTCTGTGTTCCGAGCGCAATTTTTAGATGATGGAACAAAAAGAAGTCGCTTGGGGCTAGATCTGGTGAGTAACGCGGATGGTCAAGCAGTTCAAACCGTAATTCATGGATTTTCGCCATGGTAACCACTGAGGTGTGAGACGGTGCGTTGTCTTGGTGAAACAGGATTGTTTTTTCTGCAAATGTGGCCGTTTTTCCGCAAGTTCTGCCTTCAGCTTGTCAAGTAATGATGCGCAGTATGCTCCTGTAAATGGTTTTTCCTTTTTGAAGATAATCGATTAAAATAACTCCCATGACTATCCCAAAAAACAGTCATCACTTTCCCAGCCGAAAAAACAGTTTTTGCTTTTTTTGGAGCCGGTCCCCCAACTGCAGTTTACTGTTTGGACTGTATTTTTGTTTCGGGCGTATAATGGTGTATTCAAGTTTCATCCACAGTAAGTAATCGGCGCCAAAACTCGGAGTTATTGCGCCTAAACTGCGCCAACAGAGCGTTGGAAATGTTCATTCGAACACGTTTTTGGTCTAACGTGAGCAAACGCGGCACCCAACGCGCGGACAGCTTTCTCATCTCTAAATGTTGATTTAATATGTGTCAAACACGTTCTTTTGACATGTTCGTAACTTCTGCTATCCCTCTTACTTTAATTCGGCGGTCGTCTAGCACAATTTGGTGAACTTTGGCGATGTTTTCGTCGGTAGTTACAGTTTTTGGACGTCCCGAACGTTCATCGTCTCCCAAGCTCTTACGATCGCGTTTAAATTCAGCTGCCCAAAATTTCACTGAGGTAAATGATGGTGCAGAGTCCCCATACACAGAATCTAACTCATCTTTGATTTGCATAGGCGTATTGCCTTTCAAAAACAAATATTTAATGACAGCTCGATACTCGATTTTGTTCATTTTCATAAATACACTCACATCGACTCACTCAAACGACTGTTACACAACAACTGCGCGTCCAAAATGGCTGAAACTTTGGTGAGTAACTGTCAACAGATGAACAACGAAATTCACTAGCTTTTATTTACGACTGCTGCTATCTTCATGTTGGGGTCGGAAACTTTTCAGACCACCCTCGTACTAGCGTCCTAACACAACTCTATAAATATAGACAGATAGATCGAGCATACATACGTGCGGACAGGTGAAGATATAAAAACGTAAAAAATGAATGCTTCGTATACACGCCAAAGAAGACAAATTATTCATTGAAAAAAACCCAATAATTACATAAAAATTAAACTAAAAATCACTGATTAGTCTTTTTCGATCGAATAAATTTTGGGGCTGATTTATTATGAAGCAGTTCTTACAGTGAAAAATTCATTCGCATCAATTGTGGGTGTCTTTATTATATAGCTGTTATAGGTTACTCATAAATAAATTTTATCTGGTTTTTCTAGACATCAAGATTTAGTCTTGACTAATTAAATTAGGGTTAGTCATGAGTAAATAATCTTTGACTGACCAATACCAATAATTTGTCTAAAACTGTATCCATAATTGACTTTGTTCGGTGACATTGCTCGCCTGTAAATTTTCCTAATTGAGCTTATTTCAAGGTTTTCCTTTTCTATTCTTGGCCATGAACTATATGTGCGTTTCAATCCAATGTGAGCTGCCCTATTGTGTTCGACAGTTGCCTTAGCGTAAAAAGAGACGTTAATCAACATGTCAATCACAGCATAGAGTAGTAATCATTAGTCTGTACTATTAGACTCTTTCAAAAACAATTTATTTCAGATAAGGCTGAAGTAACACGGGTGGGCTCCGGTGTGCCGGAGTCCATTTTTCGCCCTCGCATGCAATCCTAAAGATATATATAATTAAAAGTTTTAATAAAAATTATATTTTGAAGGACGTAAATAACTTAAGAATTTGATTGTCGTATATAGACAACAATACAAAATCTGCGTTTCGCAATAGTTTTGGCATTACGTGCAATATAAAGGTTGATCTAGACTCACTACTTACTGAAACTAAAAATTCAGCTGATTATTATTACTAAATGACTTTTTTTCATTTTATGATTTACATACTTGAAGTTAGGCTAATTGCAGACAAAAATCTACAAATAACCAACCAAAATTTTTCTGATGTAAAACACAAGGATTTTGAACCATACCCTAACATACAATGAGACTTTATTGTGGAATAACGCAGCTGAATGAGTACGGAAACACTGGGATGTGGAAAGCGAGCTCAGGATTCGTGTACTCTTACTTTTAATTGCTTGATTGTTTCCCTATCAGAACGAAAAAATAACAAAAAGGGTCTCTTTCAGCGGATCATAAGCCATAAAGGTTATTATTTGCCAAAGACTTAATGCATGAGCGAGCATAAAAATTCCATTCTCCACTCGGCTGCTTTTCAATAATGGCAGTTGTTTCTTTTATTTATTCAGGTTCTCCCTTCCAGCGATGTAGACCCCCCCCCTCTCATTCTCTCTCTTTCTCGTCTCTTCTGAAGCCCTTGAGTAATTATTCAGAGGGTCAGGTGTTGACAGAGGGCCCTGGGTAGAGACAGCAGCTGTTAAACAATGTAATTAGAACTGTGGATCTTCAGCAAAGGGCCCTGTTTGAAGATTAGATCAGGCCAAGCCAGCCGTGGTATGCTGGTATCTCGGGTCCTAGCCACTTCAGACTCCTTCCCCTTAATTCAGTCGGAATAGCATCACACAAGTCCCCCTAAGTATAACTGAGCAAGATGGTCTCAAACTGTGAACAGTTTACCGAACATCGGTCAACTGAAGGTGGGTCGAACAGTCACTTCCAACTTAAATAAGGATACGAACCATAGATGATAGGTCGACATGTCATCAATGATGAAGAGGCTTCTTTCTTTTATAGCTGATTCACAACAATTACATCCAGCTAAATCTAATTTCAAGGATCATAACTATGAAACTAATATTTTATCTATCATTAGTACATTATAGTCTTAAAGAACTTTTTTAACAACGGTGGGTTGAACAGTTCGGCATCACTTCGAATAAACCTAATGACGATTTTCTTTAAATTGCCTGCTTAAAAAAAAGTATAGTAAAATCAGAAATTTATCTAATTAACCGCAATGTATGGAATTATATAAATAAAACTTCAATGCAGGTGCAATAGAGAAAGGGATTCAGCCGAGCTTAGGCTCATTAATTACATTTGATGTATCGCATTCGACAAGTATGTTAGTAACTATATTTCCATGTAGATGCCGAACCGATTACGGGATGACAATTTTAACTATAATTGAATGAATTCATAGATTATATCATATAAAGTCAAGATACCCGAAGAAGGTAAACATAGTCAAATGTTATTATAAGAATAAAAAAATATTAGCCTATCCTAGAGAATTATTTTTATATGATCAGACAAAATATATTCTTTCGAGTCACCAATTGTGGCATTAATAAAGTTAATTCAGAAATTAAATTTACAACTGATTATTAAAGCATATAAATAATTTTTCACGATAAAAAAAAAATCATCATAAATTCAAAACAGGACACTTGATCTAATATTCATTTTGGAAAAACAAAATCTGACTGATACCCTTCCTTTATGAATTATTTATTAACAAATTACATACAAAATTATGTAATAATTATCATGTAATGTAAAATAGGACTGGATGCTGCCTTGAATTCCCCATAGAGTTGCTTGTCTTAGGATTGGGTATAGATTGACGGATCAGAAAAGCCAAGTTGCAAGTAACAGAAGTTTCTTCAGAGAGCCAAGTCAACAAATCAAAATAAAATTTCATCGAGGCAATTTAAAAAATGCTTATTCCTATATCAAATTAAATTTTTCCCCAAGTTTTTTAATAGCCCTCAAATATTGAAACAAAAAAATCAGCAGACATCTCTATTATAAAAACAGTCAAACCATCATCGTACATAGGTCCAGTCGACGTATACATTCCCTTTGATAGGTAGGGACTGTTTATTAGTTTTTGACATAAAGAGAAGTCGAACTTGTATTTTACCTGGCAATGTTCAAGTACTCTTAGTCCGTCAACATCATGAATATATGCAGTTATATTGTGAAAGATTCTTTAAAAACGTTTCAAAGTGTTTTTTTGTTTTTTTATATCGTTGATACAGCAGAACAGTCCTGCAAGAATGCTACTAATATAAAGATGTTATAAGCACCATCAAAGGCCCTGTAAATATCTCGGACCATTCTGAAAATCGTTAACACAGGCCGAAAACTCGAAATTAGGGCTCTTATGAAAGAGTTTATGAAAGCTCTTAAAAGGAACGGATCATATATAGGATAATGCATCATTTGAGAACGGAAAAATGAAAGCAGGAATATGCTTCATTTGTTGCAGTTGTGGAAATTTTCCAAGCAAACGCAAAGCTTAAAACTATGTTGAACTCGTTAACGAGATGCTTAACAGACGTTTCCAATCTCTTGAGTGGAACATGGGTATTAAGGCCGAAAGCGAGTTATAAAAACTCCTGATTTTTGAGTACCGTTTCGATATACTTTACTCCGATATACAAGCAGACAAGTGGGAAGCAGGCACAAACTAGGATAGCTTGCAATAAGTATAAAAATTAATTATATTTTTCATATTCAGCACATTTCAATATTTATGCAAAGCATATCTAGCACATTTCAAGGGCATAACTTGAATATTGCCACTAGTAATGATTAATTGACAAAAGCAAAATTAACTGTAAGCTTTCTTGATTTCAAATCTGAGAGCTTTTTCAGGGAAGAATTAAAATAGTATCCTTATTTAGGGTATGGCTATCTCAGCATGTGTCGTCCAATAATGGTTTTGAGAAGTACAAACAATCTTTTTAGTCGATTGTTTTGTATAAATTTTATTTTGAATGAGTAGATGAGTTGGTTCGGAGATCCGCTTTGTTTGATTAAAGGAGAGTTGTTAGGTTTAGTGAATATAATTGTTTTTTTCAATATTTATTTTTAATTATGTAAAACTTTTATTTGTCCCTACCCTTTGCTTTGCCGTAATTTAACTTAGTCTATTTTTAACCGTTATACAAGTCTATTATTGTTTGCAGACGTCAACAGCAAGCGGTATTCCTAATTGACTGACGAAGACTCCACCGGTAGAAAGAAAAATGATGTGGCCTTCACCTCAGAGTTCCTAATTGACCTGGAACGGTCCCTATGGTTTCTGTATCAGTTCCATCGGCTCTTTATCGCTTCCTCGCCGATTCAATTGAACCTCGAGGAGGATGGAGAAGGCAGCGCCATAATGGAACACCTCCCCTCCGCCAGAGGAACAATACCCCAGTTATGAATGACTCTAATTTCGCGGTAAATTTTGATGGCCCCTTGCTGAGGATGAAAGGAGAAAGAAATTGATGGGCTAATTAGCCAAGGAGGCTAAAAATGCCCTATTTTAAAAATGAATAGAAGGCAGCCTTTATGCCCCCTTGGCGTCGAGAAAGGAGATAACATTATTTTTGCAGAACGATGCCCCCTTTCGACAACGAGTTCCGTATCACATAACTGTTCGGTCAAGTCGTTAAATAACCCTTCCCCCCTATGTGATTAAGTAATAATATAATTCTTCAAACAGATTAATTAATAAGTGGGGGCAAGTAGAAACGCGAACTCCCTCCTTTCACAGATACTTACTACAAGAAGAAAACCAAATAAATATAGTTGTTTCAGTGAACAGTTGCCTTCCCTTTTCATTTTCTTCAAATCAAAGTTAAATCAAATACATGAACTAACTATGAACTAATTCAGTAGCTTACCTAAAGGGTGTGGTCAGTATATTTTGGGGTGGCTACTTTTTATCTAAATTATATAAAAATATAAATATGTTGTAATCAACATAATCAAAGATTACAATATCCTAAATGCAAATCCAAACGTGTGAATAGCAATAGTGCAGGTTGTCAGGAGAGCCAAAAACCCAGTTAAATTTTGGAAAACGAATCGCCCATTTTGTCGATTTTATTCGTTCTAGGTGGAACAAGAAGAGATTTAAGCTCCCTACTTGCAGGGGCTCTTTCTAGAAGAAGAAAACCAATAAAATTTAGTTGTTTCAGGGATCAGTTTCCCCACAATTCGATTTTCTTTGCACCAAATTGAAGGCAAATACATCATTACATACCATTTTGACTTTCTTCACCATTTTAACTGACAAAATATGTGTTAAGGCCAAAAAGTGTGGCGTGATATTTTACAGGGTAATTCCATTTAATGGCCAATGAATGTAAATATGTAATCATAAGTAAATATGTTTCAATCACGTCAAATAAAGTATCTAATTCAAAATCACAATATACGGATTGATTGCATGTATTAAATGTTCGTGTTTAGTGAACTATTGTTACAATAAATTATTAAAACTATCAATAAAATGTTTTTCTTGGATTAAGTCTTTGAGTTTTTTATTTTCAAAGGAGCTGAATCTAGGATAGTTTCCAATCCGTGAGTTAGTTGTGTCCTTTAGCAGGCTGGCTTTGTTTGGGCATAGGGCTGATATGAAGCCTCTGCATCCATCCCCATCCCTATAAGGGTCTTTTACCTCTTTCCATCATTTTCATGAATCTTCACTTCCTCCTTGACCGTTCTCCTCCTGAGCCTTTCACGCCATCTTGAGCCTTAGGGGGCAATGGCCTCCCATTGACATGAGAACCATTGACCATTGAGGTGGAGACCTTTCTCTATTTTGTAGCCGATCCATCTCCACAGACAAGTAGGAGGTCTTCCTTTATAGTTTAGTGATAAGTACGGTGACAAAGTTCTTTATTTGATAGCATGATAGGTTGGTTGGGTTTATTTCGGCGTAAATACACCAGGTCATGAAAGCCGTTGTTTGGTGTATCTAAACTATTTTAGACAGTCCACCAATGCAATCCCGAGAGAACACTGTATGGCCAGAGTCCAGGAGGCACCACAGTCCCACATGTCAGGCGATGGTTGTAGATACTGCTTTTATGGGACAACAGGTCCCGATCGGAGGATGTATGTAAAACTCGTGTTGACCGCCTGACTTGTTACACAGCACATTGCACTAAGGTTTACATTTCATATGCAAGGAAAAGTCAAAATCCTCTCTGTCTAGTTTGGTTCCCTTTATAGTGTTTTTACTTCTCCGTAGATGCACAAAGTTCGAAGAATCCAACATTCGTTTTCTACGTCCTATATTTAATTTCTCCTCAGTTCCTCTTGGCTTGAATGCTCCATGAAAGGGTAAACCTGCTACGGGTCATGGTCGTTCATTTGAAAGATATTTTCAGGTGGTTTGTTAATACTCACGCCCTTAGCCTTCATAGAATGTCACAGCCTTCTTTTTCCATGCCCTTAACCTTACCCTACTCAGCTTGTATGTCTGTGTATCGTTTGCAAATGTTATCTGCGACGTCTATCCCCATGTCTTTACTAGGCTATGGGAAATGGTGCTCCATTGCCTAACGCAATGTCAATGGATTCGGATAGTTTACCATTATGTAGTGCATCATATTTCCAACCCGTTAGGGCAGTCCTGTACATATCTCTGATTATCCTTATCAACCTTCAAGGGACTACACAGAGTGCTAGTGTTTTCCAGATGTACGGCATTAATTAGAGTTCCAAAATCAAAATTAATGAACTCTTGAGACATTAGATTTAGTCTCCAGAGGTGAAGCTGATAAATAGGTGGATAATAGGAACTACAGTTTAAAATAACGTATTAACTGTTAATTAATAATTCTAATCGAAGTCTTGAATTGTATTCCCATTATATGAGACCATTTTTGTGGGCCCTTTGCCGGCTCTAATTGGTCTGGCAGTTTTCTGTGTACTGTTGTTGGTGTCAGAGTTCAGAGAGCCAAGTCCGAGTCCTGTTCGATCCGTAGTCGTGGTGACAGTGAGAATATTCGTATGCACCTTTTGGTCAAGGTGTTCTTTGAGTCTGAGGTCAGACCCTTTGCACGATCCCATTACCGCGGTCGGGTATTTAGATCTTTCTCGGCTGAAGTTTATTTCGCTTGTTTTGCGAAACGAGATTCCATTGTTATGAAGACACACGCAAGATGTAAGAAATGCATAAATTATCAATCCCCAATCATCCTCCTATACTATTATCCAAGTTTGCAGTCTCTGCAGTTATAAAATGTAAGAGTAGTTTTTCCATATACAGTCCACTTTAACTTTACCGTACTCACCAAATATTTCCCATTTATACATATTTAGTTTGTTATGAGCCTAAAACGACAGTGGCCTCGTGACCTGCTATAAAAATGTGACGGTGGGAGTCCTTGCAAGGGCCAGTTTCTCCAATTATGTCCTGAGCATCTGTGGCTCTCGCGCACTTGGTCAGCCTCCACTGGCCAGTGACATGGCTGATGGAGAAGCGTGAGGGACTTCCCAAGACTTCCTCTTTCACACGCGAGGGTTGTGACAACCGTGTGGATTTTGGGGGTCTTTGGGTTGTTTGTAAATACTGTATGAATGTGTGAGGGAATGAAAATTGTAAATATGAATGAGATTATTTATCACAATTACTTGCCGCCCAATCAGGCGGATTGTAATTTTATTACAATAAAGTATTGGATCTAAAAAAAATTTGTAAAGAGGTATATGATTTGTTGTATGTTGTTAGTCGATGTGGTGATTGCCGTACACCTTATGCCCGAGGGTGTATGCGTTTGAATAAATATTCCTCATTACGGGAAGACTTAGTATCTTAAATCCACGTATGCTTACCGCGCGTATAGCAACAACGGCAAAATTATTGGTTCCAATGGCTTACCTTTTTGCTAATATTCTAGAAGTTTCTTGCAGAGCCGTACCCAAGTGTGCTATACTCAGGTCAGTCACTTGCCTAGCTGGGAACCGGAGTCCAACCTTGTCCCTGGCCAGGCTGAAGGCTTCTTCTACATCCTCGTAGCTTAAGCACACGTCTCTAGCCCTATTAAATGCATTGTATGTAATCCAACAAATTTTATGTGTGTTATTCACAAATATATATTTAAAAAATATTATTAAAATCCAACCAGAATCTAATAAAATATAAATGTTTGGTTGACAAATGTCAGTAATAAGCTTCGTGTGTAAATCCACACAAACCTTCATCCTGATTCAGTCACAGTTGATATTATACAAGATAAAACAATCTAATTAATAATATCTAATACATTTATTTTATTTTTAACAATTCAACCACTTGTCATTTATGTCCAAATGGCTTCAGTAATAATTAGAAAACTAGCATTAGTTTTGTAACAAAAGGGACACGCACAGTAACAAATTAGTCCTATCAACACATGGTCTTTTAAAAGTTTGATAATTTTCTTTGGCATATTGATGTATTTCCATTCTTTGTTGAGTGTTTTCCTGTTATCTTAGCTACTAATATCCAAGACATTCGGTGAGGATGATGACAATGGTATGCATAGTACAAATTCGAGTATGTAGGAAAAGACCTGTAAGCCAACTTTAACAAAGGTATGATTCAGCGCTTTTCTAAAAACATAGTGTTCGTCTCAAATTCTTAGAATCGTCTGCTGCTGATTTCAGGTCCTCAAATACGGACCAAAGTTGACAGAAATAAGATTGACTTCAGTGACCCTTAGCACTGCGCACCTTATTAAAGAATCCAAATATCTAAAAACAGCGTCATAAACCAGATAATCTATGGTCACCTAGTATTTATGAAAGGTAACCGAATGGAAAATTAGCAAAAACTTAAACAATGAAACTAAATGAGAAATGTTACTGGTACGGAATGCTAATTTTTGAGTCATGAGTAACTAAAAAGCTTTAAAGATTATCAACTAAACTCAAAAGATAATACAGAAGTAGTATAAATAATTATAATTTTAGTTATCTTGTCATTTATTACAGGTGTATTTTCCTCTAAACAATTTATTGATATAGCACAATCAAATATGCATTTTTTTCTTAATATATATATATATATATATCAACGTGAAATCTCTTTATATATCAAGCTATATTTATTATTTTATTTTATCAAAAGATTGCCATATCATTTTTATACCATGCCCCATGGAACAAACATAGCAGATTTTGTTTCAGCTTTTAATTTTTCTCTAAATACAACAATTTTCGGTATATTACCAATACCTGTTTAAAAACACGTCTAATGCAACGTTGGTTTCATGACTTCCCAAGCTTGTATTTCTTCTTAGTGTAATGGAGGCGTAAATAGGTTAATTTATTTTATTAAAAGTTATCTAGCTATTACTTACATTTATTTAATTTATAAAATTATTATTAAAAAAAAATGACTTCGTCTTTGTTTAAATTATTTTATTTCTATCAGAAAAGACACCACTTATATACTTTTCACTTTTTATATAACAATAGTAATTATCCCTTTTAATTAGATATGTCTAAACTTGGTAAATGTCAATTTAGAGGCATTCATAATAAAAGTATATTCTCACAGATTAATAGTCATAGTATTATTTATAACAATGAGCTATTAAAAACTGAAATGGGTTGCAACTAAACTTGAAACATTCAAAAAGGTTATCTTATCTTGAAATTAACCTAGCTCTCGTTCTGTCAAAACTGCATGCATAGTTTCTGAACAACAAGAGACGCTATCCATCTTCCATTGTGCCAAGAACTCAAATCTGGTAAAGTGTGAAGACCTGCAGGTCCAAAAAGAACGGTGTAAGGCTGGCCGTAAACGGGCAGTTCATTCCCACCACCGAGCAAGCGGACATAATTGGCTTTGTTTTCTCTGATTTATTACTCTATATGCTAATTAGGGATGGAGTACATATGACAAAAGAGTGAAAAAGAACACTATTGACAAATATATGACATCTTGCCGGCAGAAACAATCAATTAACTTACGTGACAACCGCTCCAGCAGACGACAGTATAATGGCACACTCTTTGTTTTTGAAGATCTCAGAAGAAACACTGTACTGCACAAGAGCCAAGAAAGCAGCACCACACAGCCACCTAAGCACATTCACCAATTATTAAAAGTTGTATATTGTGTTCTAAAACTTTAAAATAGCAACACCAAAAAATATTGTCCGGAGTCAGCATGGCTAATAAAAAACCCTTAAAATGATCGGAGTGTTCATTTTTTTTCAATTGGTTAGTAGTTTAGTGTTTACGAAGGAATGGAATGAAAGCTCTGTACAGAAATTGTAGAAAAAAATTAAAGAATCGTGTTGTATCACTCAATTACAGGTTCCTCTTTTGAGGCAATGGCTGTATATAATTGCAATACACCAAAATCCCAACACTTATTATATATTATTGATCAGAACTTCAAGATCATTAATTTGATATTATACTCTATATGATAGAAAACATTTATTTTTTAATTACTTAGTAATCAATTAATTTATGATCCTTCATCATTTTTCTCGGAGTTACATTTTCCCCATGTTGGGGCATTAAGTAAAACTTCCCCTCTCACAAACCATCCCTCTACCTGCTACTAGGGTTGCGGAAAAATTGTAATCGATTAATGAGCCCTCATTATTTGTTGAATGATCGATGGGCGCATCGAATAGAAATATATTATATTATTATATTATAGATATATATATAAATACTATGCAAAACATCATGGTAGTACCTATTAAAAAAAACATGGGTGGAGTTAAAGTTGTGAACACAAAAAACTTACTAATCTTTGAGATTAATGACTTATTAGTTTAAAAAGACAAAACACAAATCACATATTGCTAATCAGTAATTGAGGATCTTTAATTTTATATCCTAGGTTCTACAGGGGACTCACGACAAACAGAACAGGCAGGCATACTCGTGAACCCATTTTGATTTTTAAAAAAACAAACAGGGAAACCCTAAAAACGTTTAGGGATGGGACATCGAATACTTGAGAATTTTTCTTTGAAAATCCCTATTTCCACCAAATATTTATCCAATGCCTTCCACTATAAATTTTATCTTCTTATAATATTTATAAATTTGTTAAAAAATAAATTCCACCCACCAAATTCGGTAAGAGCATAGTTCATTATATGTACTAAAAGTTAAAGTAAACTATAGAAAAGATAATAACAACCTTTTGCCCATTTTTCTATAATTTTAGCCTTGTTGCTCCTTGCGATTACAAATTAATCCCTGATTCGTACTTGAATGCTGTTCAGTAAATTAAAAAAAGTACTTCCTATATCATTTCAGATCGTGTCAGATTCGTACAAAATTCGGCGCGAAGGCGCATATCTTACAAAAAATACTGCGGTGGTTCCGAAGTTGATTCGTTCCCTCTTCTACCTCAGGCCACACTCAGTTCCCATTCACGGTCTTATTTGAATTAAATTTGGTACGGATACTTTAACACAAATAATTATTGTGTGTAATCTTGTTACACCTTCCTACCCCTTTCCAGTCTTGAATTATATTTATTTCTGATTACCACCGAATTTCTTCACAAATATTCCTTTACGACAAATGCTATGTGTATTCCACATATTGAGTTCCAAATTGTATAACCTTATTTCAGTAGGGGGTTGAGCATGGGTCGCGAGTCGGGGCGATCCAAGAGGAACCTATTGATTCAGGGTCAGTAATAAATCTGCGGCGAAATAAAAAGTTTCTTGATATATTGCTATTTTATCTATAAGTCAAAATGACATCAGAAAATTAATTGAAGTCAATCGAGATGAATCATGCGATTAAAGGTTCGTTGATTAGTTGCTAAAAATGATTTTAATGACTTTTTATTATAGTCCACTTTAGCTCCGACACACTATAAATTATTAATCGGAAAGACATCTAAGCTTATTTATCGACGGACTAAATCGTAAACGTTTGTGTTAAACGTGATGAGCTGCCTGCTCTATTGATGTGACGAGCGGAATTTCACAATAACATCTCCAGGAACGACTCACAGCAAAGCATCCCAGAAATCGGTAGGCAGGAAAGGGTCAATGATATGCGAGTGAAATGAGGACAAAACAGTTACATGCGTTGAAGTAAAGCTGACTAAAATGGAATGCGCGGTGGCTCGGAAACTCTGAGGAATAATCTAAGCTGACAGGCACTCCATTGGACCCCGCAGGCAGGA
The DNA here is from genome assembly GCA_930367205.1 of Acanthosoma haemorrhoidale. Classification (NCBI taxonomy): domain Eukaryota; kingdom Metazoa; phylum Arthropoda; class Insecta; order Hemiptera; family Acanthosomatidae; genus Acanthosoma; species Acanthosoma haemorrhoidale. The sequence continues at coordinate 77,823,425 of OV884015.1, read as the reverse complement.
AACGGGAAGAGAACTGTGGCGAGATAGGAACATGGCGAAGGGAAGAAATGAAGATAGGCTAAGAGGCTGGCGGAAGATCGGCAAGGAATCATTGTAATTTCCGTATGTTCCGCGAGATCCTGAAAAAAACAGGAAGTGGACATCTCTAATTTGGTACCGTCCTCAAAACGGGAGAAAAATGTTCATTTTTTATTCCTGATCAATTCATTAACGACTCTTTATTATTTTTATTGGGGCTGGATTTATTTTGATCGCCATTCAAATGAAACTTGCACGCAGAATAACATGTCCCTATGTCTCTATAAAAGCCACTGTTCGATTATGATTAAAATATTTCCGTAATATCCTTTCAAATTTTATTAATTAATAGTTTGCAACGTTTCGTGGTGATGTCAGTCCATCCTCAGGCAACAACTGCACTATCAAAGACACTTTAGCAAATTTACATCAAGTTATAATTATGCCAATATTGTATATGTGCCAAATCAGTCATAATTTTTTTTTTACATTTCCAAGGCAGGTTAGTTGAAAATAAATTATGTTATCTAGCCTGTACTCCTGTGGGTTATGGGAATGAGTTATAGTGGGAGGTTATTAAGGGTTCTCAGTGCAATGTGCTGCTCATTCTTAGGGAGATCTGTCAAGCTGTTGTAAACTATTACTATTGAATTTAAAATTCAACACTGGTTGAGTTAAAGTTTCGAACACGTTGCTAATGACCAAGGCCGAATATATCTGCAAAAGGATATTCTTTTTGCTTTTTAAAGAACTAGATTATATATCTTTAAGAATCAACTCACTCTTTATTAGTAAATTTGTATGCTTCGTATTTTTGTATATTCGCCCCAAACTTGTCTTTTGGGCATGTTTGGGCTTTAAGTGCGCATTTTTAATAATTTTATTTAATTTGAGTTCAAAAGGCTTAACAATTTTTTTATTAAAGTTAGATGTTCATTTTAAATTAACAATTATTAAATCAAGTAAAAGTAATATTAGATTCCACAATAAGAGATGTTGGCTTTGGTAATAAGAACTGTTTTTATTCTACGTCGGAAGTATTTCAGATGAGGGGGTGTCCCACCTCCCCAGAATCATTTTTCTGTTTAGTTTAACTCGTTTTTAGAAACAATACAGAACCATGCCAAAAAGCAACCCAATGTCTCTTTAACATCTGTAGATATAAAGAAGTTGTTTCTATTCATAAACATTTGTTGTCTGACGAACGATTCAGTTTCACAGAAGTAAATTTTGAAATGCATATGGTTATCAAATATACCTCTGTTAAAATGGACAAAGTGATGGTAGTGATGATTGAGAAAATCGTTTGTAATTCAAATTATATATATTTTTTTAATTAAATATTTCATAATTTAAAAAAATTAAACATTTTAATTAAATCATTGAATAAAATAAACTATCACAGCTTTTCAGCTTTTGTATCTTACCAAAACTGATAATCAAGATAATATCAGTTGTGGAAAGACAAAAAAGCTGAGTTATTTTACTGTACCATTCCTCAAACCGACATTAATTTTTTTAATAATTCATTGTTTAAATAATATAATCATTGCAGTTCTTTTTAGCATATTTTTTAATGAAAGCTGATGAATTATTATAATGAAAACATTTATTTTGTATATACTTTGTTGTGTAATAAAATAGTTATTTTGCGCACCTATTTATGGCTCAACATATCACCATTATTACCTTGTTTCACTATTTGGCTATATAATGCATATTACACTGCATATTATCATATTTTTTATGGTATATTATCGCATTTTTTACGACGTGTTATATGATATATTTTAATGTTTTTTTTTGCATATAAATCCGGGCCTTACTAATGACATATTCAATATTTGATGTACTTAATCTTTTTAAAAAACAATTATGTTAATTAGGGCATTGATGCGATTAATCCGATATGGTAGTCAAAATTATAGGAAATATATGTACATATATTTTTAATAGCAAGTAATTCATTTTTTTTTTTAAATCAAATTTCATATCTCCTGCTTAAACAAGGAGTACAACGACTAGAACAAAAAACATATGGGTTCCTGGTTTCAGTAAAAAATAACTAAACCCAAAAATAGCTATAGGTTATCACGGGGACAGATTGAAGACCGAAGACCGGAGAGTGCAAGGTGTGACTTACCGTGACATGTCGACCGTCGGGGGTGACTCGAGAAGACCTATGAAGGACCGTATTTCATCCCCGCTCCTCCAGCTCTTCCCCGCCACCTAAGCCGGATCCCAACCTACTTATTGTCAATGGACCAAGACTAGCTACATCAATTAGAAATAATTCATCAATCTTTCGCTAAACCTTGGCTACAAGCTAAAAAGTTTACGTATTTTCACTTTTTGTCAAACTCTCAACATCTTCTACATTCTTCCGTTAGAACATTAGTCAGCAAATAGCAGTCCTCATCTGAACAGATTTCTACGGGACACGACAAAATTGTGAATAACACAAAATAATGATTCAGTGGACGTGCACCACCATACAGGGGCGGTTCTCGTGGACGCAACCGGAAGTAACCTCCGGAAAAGTAAAAATCATAGGTTATGTTCAGATTACTAATCATGTTTATAGTTAGGTCAATAACTCACTTTGCATATTTTCGAGCTAAGTGAAAAAAGTACTTTATTTTGCATCTGAAGGCGAGATGTACCATCATACCCTGATTATTTCATTAGTTGGCTGTCCTAGCAGAGAGCCTGCCTGACAGCCCAGACTCTAAATACCTCTTGCCTTGTTTACTTTAACTACCCCAGCGAGTTTCGGGATTTTTAATTTCCATTATGAAAGCAAGTTTCTTATCGATCTTCGCGAGTATATCTATCCTACAAGTCTGAATTTCACGCAATGTTACTTTAACAATACTGCCATTCACACTGAGAAAAGTAATACCTATTGTACAATAGGTAACAAATAAAATAAAACTAACAAACAAAGATATAATTGTAATATATTTTTACCTAGTTATTAACAACCCTCATCAGAAACGGCACCCTTTATAGAGAGACAGTTAATTTCTTTTAAACAATGAGAGACTACCCAGGTTTAGTTGGATTGTTAAAACACACCAAACAAGCTAATCAAATCATGTAGAGATGTAGACCCGTACGTCATTCCTAGTTAAATAACATGTTGTTGATCAATATTGGATTTTTCCGTTATTTAGAATCATGTATTCATGGAAGGGTTCGGCCGAATGACGGTCTATATTGCATTTTAAGTTGAGGTAATTAAAATCCCAAATAAACCAACAGATTTCGTTGCTGCGCCATTTCGCACAGCTTGGATGGCGAGTCCATTAATTGGATTGGTCTATGCCGCAGTTAAGTACGTAAAGAACATTTAAGGGAAGCTACATAGAACATTTCAATCAAAAATCTGATTTTATAAAAATGTATCAGACCGTTATTCGATCACTCTTCAATTATAAATTAAATTTCTGTTACTTAAAATTTAATTTCTTCAAGAATAATAAAGTTCTTCATAATATCACATTCATAACTACTTTCACTGTTCAATATCCATCCAGTCAACCTTATTCAACTAGAAATTCTTTTTTGAGAAGAATTTAGAGACAGAGGGTATATATATATATATTTGTTTATATTATATATAAATAGTATTATAAATACATATATATAAACATAAAAATATATATTATATTATTTTTAAGACATAAATGCATTATGGTGAGCATGACAAATACAAGTGTACAGTTGTTTTAACGGCTCGGCATTACCAGCACTCTTTTAGGGTGGATTTACCAGACGAAGAGTGGCTTAATAACCACTTGACACCAGAGCTGTGGGAGTGTGCCCGAAGAGATGATAAATTATTGTATCCACTTACAACGAAGGACCTGAATATAATCCTAAAATCCATTTTTTTTTCTGTTCAACTCAGTGCGGTGGAAGCTGTGGATGCCGGAAAGCTGGGATTCTATACTCACCTGTTTGTGATAACTGCAATAGAGCATGTACCAACGGTCCGACTCTCGAAGCTGAAGATTTAGACATTGATTTCGGGAAGCGAGAATATTACATTTTATGATGATATGATGCTGGTCTGTAAACAAAATACTTAATTCATGCTCGTGTGTATATAGTAGTTACTGATGTGGTTATAAGTATTCAACAGTTTTCACTTAACTAGTATAGATGTATTAATTAAAAATGTTTTTCTTCGGTTAGTATTTTTTTTTTCATGAATAATTCACTTTAAAAAAAGTTGTGAAAAGTCCTGTTGTTTAACGCCCATTATCTCCTAAACCATTACCTCAACGTAAAAAATGAATAGGAATATCTTTATAGGAAATTTTATGGACTTTAATGTTATGTATGAAGTACTTTTTGCTAAATTCGCCAATTGACAGTACACACCAACCCCTTTGTTGATCCGTGAAAGGAAGCTGACATCATAAGACCAATAGCTAACATCCGCCAGTACTTTAACGTCGTATCTTCTTCCATACACCCATAGCAAAAGTCCAAAAGAACCAACAGCTTGCTACATCTGTTGATTGGAGGTGAAAGATAAAAAATAAGGACACAATCCATTCTGACAACCTTCCATCGGAGCTATCCCTGTCACCTCCAACTCAGCCACTTTAGCCCTATAAAAACATCGTGAATTGTGACATTTCTTCACTATTTTTTTTATTTAAGAATAAATTGTCGTGGGTCTTCATTACTAAGACTACTGTGAGCCCATTATTCATTGTAATCGGACCTTAATTTTAAATTGTATATTTGAGACCTTGTTTGATCTCAAATATATATAATGTCTTAAGTTTAGACAGCTACTTTATCAGTTGGAAGGGCATTGGAAACTAATAATCATTATTGTTATTGATGTACATTATTTGAAAACAAAATCATATCTTTGTAGGTTAGGTTAAATAGATGGTCCCTCATAGAAACAATAACTGACTATATATTTCAAAGGAAAAAAATAATATTGGAAAATGGGTGGTCTAATGAATGGATAGCATAATTCAATGCATTGCTTCTGGCCCTGGCTTTCAACATGGGTTGATTATTTTTGTCTATACAACCTTGGGGTGTCTCTGGGGTTGAAATACCCTCCACCATACCCCACTGTGTCATTGAGTAGAGGGGGAGGAACAGGGCCCATTACTTTCTCCACATGTTCTTAAAAATAAGTATTGCCCAAGCAATATTACCTAATCTATCAAAATACAGGATCCTTAACCCTCATATAGTTTTTTTAGGCATTAGTATTCATGTACAAAGTAAATTGAAATAGTAAATATTTGAAATGATATTGCTCCAAAACATATTTATTCATATAGAATCATATGAGCGAGTTAATTTAAATAAATAATAAAAAATTGCATAAATTAAAAAGAATTTGAGGTAATGCACTACTTGATATGATTTAATTTAATGACTTCGTTGCAAACATTTATGTGTCAACTTTTCTAAATATATTAAAACCAAATTGAATAAAATTCATTATTTCCAAATGTGAGAGCATGTAATATTTTATTAAAAAGACAACATTTGGCCATTTTTGAAAGAAATAAAAAATGTATACTTTAAAATAGTTTCCTTTATTCCAGTTCCAGTAATATCTAAGTACTACTTCATGATATTATTAAATATAAATGTTTACTTGTTAAAATATACTAGGAATAATATGCTGAAAATTTTGACAAACAGAAACATTAAGCTAAAAATATTATAGCAACCTTATTTTGTAATTTGAAAAATACTGGATTGTCAGGAACATTTTTCAGGGGCAGTCTCCTACAAACTAGGTCAACTTATCCAGCAGACTTCAATAAAAGATGTACCAAGATTATTAATCTTTCTTTTTTTGATCTGTTTTAATTGTACTTTATTCAAATAACAATAATGTAACATACTTCCCTATTGGGCCAAATACAGATTTAATTAATGATTGTTTGAAGAAAATAACTACATGAAATTCTAAGCAACTGGATGACATGAATCTCATCAATGGTAATAAATCCTAAATTACCCATCTATCATGCATCAATGCAAAACTGATATATTAATATAAAACATTATTTTAATTATTAATCATTTCTGGACATATTTTCGGCCTTCAATTTCAAAATATTATGTAAGGAAGGGGGGAAATTACTGAAGATACTTCTGTCATAAAATTATATATTTAAAAATAAATATAATGTACTATCACATTGCGACTGGAAGAAGTGCATACAAACGAAAATACCTACAAATGTTACTTAATAAAACAAAAGATATTTAGGTATAACAATAAAATTATATCAATTAAGTACAATAATAAACAATATAAGTACAATAAAATAACAATTCACCTAATGTTATGATATCGAGGAACCAAAGAATTCGCTATCCTTATATTTTAAATATTTTTCACTATCTAGTTCAGTAACAGCGATAGAGATGTCTTCTTGAATTGCAGAAATTAATTCAGTTACACTAGAAAAATTTTTCTCTGGTCGCAGATAGCATAACACGCAGACCTTCATCTGAGAACCATAGAAATCCTTATCAAATTTATGGATAATATGAGTTTCCATTGTCTTCTCGGTGTTTTTATAAAATGGGTTCCAGCCAACGCTCATGACCATTTTATACACTGGTCCAGAGTCAACTTTCGCCCATCCAAAATATATACCTTGAATTAAAATATAATTAGGTAGGAGTTAAAATTAAAGTAACAAGTGTAGAATATAACTGATATTAGATAGTACTATTTACCAGTTTCTAGATCTGGAGGTAAATTCTTAACCACATCAGAAGGGAAATTAGCAGTAGGGATTCCCAACTCTTTTGATCCTCTTCCAAAACCAGTGACTACTTTACCACTCACATAATAAGGGAGACTCGATTTAATCATATTTTAAGAGCTTAATTTTAACTTGGTAAAATAACTACATCACTTTTGAATCAGATCAGTCGCCAAATCATACTTTTAAGTACGAGAGTTAAATCACCTCATGTTAACAAAAATTGGAATCAATCCTCCCTCTGCAGAGAACGATTTAAAACTGCTAACCAACTCCGCTTTACTAATAGATAACAGTTTTTTAACCTACTGGAATTATCGATTCCAATGTTATAATCGATTAATCGTTGGCGATGTATTGAGTTTGGCAATTATGCAGAATTGAAGAAAAAAAGTGTAAGGGAACATACATATACATATTTATATAAACACATATTTACAAAAAATAAAAAAAATAAGTGGGAGATAAGGACAAAGCCCACTATACGTATTTCTTGTTTAGTTCACATGAGTGACTTGAAAATAAAATGATATTAGCACCCTACAGTTTAGCTCTAAAAATTTATTTAGAATATAATTTTTTTAACACACGAGTTAAGAATACATATTCGAAGCCACGATTATTAAACACAGTATTGGAAAATATATTGAAGTAAAAAAATATAATAATTGATGTTTCAATCAGCTTTCTCTTATTTGTAATACCCTGTAAATTTATCTATTTTCAGTTAATCCATCAAAATTTAAACCCTCAACAGTATGTTAGCGTTACTTTTCCAATTGTAAGTTCTGTGGACAGAAAGGAGTTTATCAGCTGATTGCTGAGGTAATCAGGTGTGTATGATAAGGGAAATGATTCCGACGAAGTTCTGTCAAAAAAATGATACAAATTTAAAAAGTTTGCGAAAATTAATAAATGGTTATGATAACTATCATGCCTAAACTCAATGGTCTTTTATCTACTTCCTCCAACCACATAGGATGTGATATCAGTTGGTGATAGAAATAGTATAGTTTAGTCTTCTGTAATAGCACAATGACTTTAATTGGACTCTTAGAGCTTAATTTTTGTCTTGTTTTGTTTTTTCTTGTCAAATTTTCTACCTCTCAGATTAATCTGGGTTCTGAATTGGGGATTTTATGCCCTTCACTTGTCAATAAAGTGTGGAAGCATTATGCTCCTAAAGGTGGTAGGAAAGCCGGAACCTACACAACCTCCAAACAATCTGACGAACCTCCTACATTACAGCAATGTGTTGAGGATTGTTGCGCTGAACAGTCTTGTAATGTTGTTTTTATGTTCAATTCATCTTGTTACAAGGTAAGGTTGAAACAGAAATTTTTATTTTGTCCTACTTTTAGCTTGTTTGATGTAAAACATTAATAACTATATATTTCTCATTCCAGATTGAATGTGAAAGTGATGAATTGTGTGAGCCAGTCTTGAGAACTGACCCAAAATTTAAATATTCCAGTATGGTTCTTGTTAGATCAACCAATCAGGCTTCTCAATTTGATGAAGTAACTGATAATAATGAAAGGTATATCATCAATATATTTTTAGCCAGCTGTAAAGTTTTTTTTAAAAAATAATAATTGTGATGTCTTTTTATAAATCTTGTAATATAAGCTGCTACCAATAATAGCTTGCCATTCCACTTTCATCTTTATTCATTCCACTATTATAATTATCTTTAAGAAAATTAAAATTTTAAGATGAGAGTATATTTCCATCATTAATATTAAGAGTTCTTATATAATGCAGTGGTTAACTTAACCCTTCTATAAAGGTTCATATATTCTGATGGACAGTTAATTCTTTTAATTTTCTTTTATTATATTTTATAATCTACTTTTGTTCGGGACAGGGTCTGGCACGCAGGTTTGCTTTACAAGCTCAAAGGATATTTACCGCAGACCCTTTTCCTAATCCTACAATCCTACCTTTCAAATCGCTTCTTCCAAGTCTGCTGTGGTTTAGAATATTCTAACTACTATCCCATTAAAGCAGGAGTTCCACAGGGCAGCGTCCTGGGTCCCATCCTCTATAATCTATACACCACTGATGTCCCTCTACCACCAATACCGTCTTTGCAACATTTGCAGTCCTGTCAACCCATCCAGACCCTGATATAGCATCCCAAAACCTTCAAAAACACCTTGATGAGATCGAGTATTGGTGCAACCAATGGCGAATCAAAGTCAAGGAAGGAAAATATTCCCACATAACCTTTACCCTCTGCCGCAAGTCCTGTTCGCCAGTCTTTTTAAATTCAATTCCTCTCCCTGTGTCTGAGACAGTATGGTAATTAGGCTTCCATCTCGACAAAAAACTGACATGGAACCCACACACGAGGCTAAAAAGACAAAACTAAACAGATGCTTTGGACAACTGTACAGACTACTTTGAAGGACATCCCATCTCTCAATAGAAAATAAACTACTTATTTACAAAGTTATACTTAAGCCAATCTGGACATACGGAATAGAGCTATTGGGGACAGCAAAAAAGTCTAACATCAAGCGCATCCAATCCTTTCAATCAAAAGTCCTGAGAACAATAGTAAATGCCCCTTATCATGTCAGCAACAAAACCCTTCATAATGATCTGAATATAACCTACATTCTTGAACTCATCCCTTCCAAGTTCATAAAATTCCATAGTAACCTATCCAACCACCCTAATTCCCTAGCACAGTCATTGCACTGCATCACTCATCCCTATAATCCTCCTCGGAGACTAAAACGGCAGTGGCCTCATAACCTGCTATAATTAAGTGACAGTGGGAGTCCTGGCAATGGCCAGTTTCTCTAATTATTTCCTGAGTGTCTGTGGCTCTTGGTCAGCCTCCACTGGCTCTTATCCAGTGACGCGGCTGACGTAGGAGCGTGGGGGACTTCCCAAGACTCCGCTTCCTCCTTCGCACGCGAGGGAGGTGACAACCATGTGGACTAGGGGGGCCTCTGGGCTGTTTGTATATATAGTATGAATGAGCGAGTGAATGAAAATTGTAAATTGGTATAAACGAGATCATATAGCACAATTACTTATAGCCCAATCAGGCAGATTGTAATTATATCATAATAAAGTTGTTAGATGACTTTTGTTCGGTGAACAGGGCTTCAACGCCTAGACTGTTGCCCACCTTAAACTCCCTTTGTGACCCCAGATAGTAATTGTGTGCATAAGCTTTCTAGTGGTTGTCACAGTCTTTCTATCATCCTCCCATCCTATTTGCCTTCTCCCCCATTCCTGCACTGTTCTTGCGTTTGAAAAGTGTCTGGGTCTCCGAAGCCCCTTCCAACTCAAATTCAGCTATTTGCCCACTAAGGTAAGTAGGTTGGTCTCCCAGGGGCTGTACACTCTTGCATCACCCATTAGTTGCACTCTCAAAGGCTAAGAAGGTAAGAACCACATGTTCTGGGGTATTATCTCTGCATTAGATGAAGTACTATTCTTGTAAAGTTGTACAGCCAGCTCCAAAACCCACCATCATGCCTGATGAGAATCTTCCGCTCCATTAGTTAGGTGGAACCCATATCGTTCTCAGCCTGTCTTTATGGGAACAGAGTGGAGGGATCCAGGCACTCCAAGATCCGCTCCTCCAGATGGACCTTCCACCTCTTGGATTCCTCCATGAATTTATCGGCAGCACAGCTGCAGCAGGAGAATGCATCACATAGTGGGAGACCAGCTTTTAAGCCCTATAGTGACCCGAATAAGCACTGAATGCTGCTTCTGTCCCAACATGGACAGATCCATTTTAGCAGCTTGTTTGATCATGAATGTACAGTATTTTTTTTTTCTGTTCTTACCCTGGGAGACTTGAGTGGGGAGGCTGATCTTTTTATCTAGCATAGCCCATACCAAGGTTGACTATTTGCCCTTGCAATTGCCCAACCTCCTCTCAGGTGGACTCTGTCATTCAGCTGTGCCAATGTCTTTTGTTCAGCCATGGTTTTGATGTTTGTATTTCTTCAGATTGGCATTTTTATATTATCCTTATTATTGAGGACCATAATTAATCGCTGGAATTTTCTTTGTTAACCATGAATAAATATGTAATAAAACTTTTTTTTTTAGCGAAGAAATAGTAATGTCTGCATCAGGAATTGTTAGAACTTGTGATGTGGGCATGAATGATTGTGGACCTCATGAAATGTGTTTGTCTTCTAAGAATCCTGAACCAAGCATATGTACCTGTCAACCTGGTTATGAAAGAAATGCTTTGAATTTATGTGTACCGAGTAATGGTGAGCATTTTTAGTTTGATTTTATTTTTTTTTTTATAAAACTTTCAAATTTAATAATTACTTTTGAAAACCTGTTTAGGATTGTAATATTATGGCAATAATTAATTGTGTGAATACTAAGTTTTTCTACAGCCTTTTTTTTTATATTTTTATTTGTCTTTTTGATCTATAGGAAATTCAAGTAATTTTCCCAGACAACCGAAACTATCTTCTACGATTACATCTATTTCTGGAAACACAAAGGTAACTAATTTTTTTATATATTTTTATTTTTCTCCTCAGATAAAAATTGATAGTACAACACCTCATGAAGAGATAACACTGACTGAGATTGTCGCCATAGTTGGTATTTGGCTCCGAGGAGTGAATGGGGTTACTCTAATTCTGGTATTCTAAACTGAAATTGCTACTTCTTTATTCATTAGCTACTCATTAGCCCTCATGATAATGAAGCTGGGTTAATCTCAATCAGAACCATCCTCCAATGAAAAAATCCTTAGGGGAACCGGGAATTGCACCTGTGTCTCCCTAGTTAAAAGTCTGTTGATAACCAATTGGCTGCCGAGAAGAATATTAAGTACAACATTAGAACATAAACTAACTCAACACAGCCAAGCTCAAAGTAACCCAGTTATGACAGTTTTTTGAGTACATTGTTTTGTCGACTTTAATTCATAAAGAAACAATTCACATTAAATTTTACAGCTAACTATAATTTATCAAATCATGATATATTAAAGCTTCTTTGTTCTTATTCTATTGCCATTTTACTGAAGATAACCCTCCTCTGCCTTTCACAGAAACAGAACGATTATTTTTCTATCAATACTTTTAAAATAATTAATTTTCCTCTTAACATAGATCTCATCAAGTATGAACAATAACATATTCATCGCTGAATACATTTTGACATCTTATTAAGTATTTAATTAATAAAAGGTTAGGCATTTTTTTCAATAATTATTGATTGTTTTAAGAAAAAACCTAGTGACAAGGCTGCAGCTTAAACCCTTGACCTCCCAATCTCTGGATGTGTGCTATTCCACTGAGCTATCTCTGTTCGACCATCAATATCAATATCAAATCTCTTTAGCTAAGCTCTTGCAAACCAAGCCAAACATTACCCCAGTGGACAGTGGGTGTAAATCCAAATCTAGGTAGACACAAGTCGGTTTTCAAGTCTGAAAAAACAAGTTGATATTTATCACAAAGTGTTGTTTATCAGTTGGGTAGAAAAGTTTGAGGTCGGCTTGGACCTTTTGGATGCACCTCAACTGATAACATTAGCTGCAATGTTAAATTTTTGTGCTAGGATGGCAAATCATTCAATGCAATCATATTTAGTCCTCTAGCAAAAGATGCTCAAGGAGCCAGTGATAAGGACTCTAACAGGGTTAGTGAAAAGTATTCACTGAAAATCTCAAGTGTTGCACCATAGACCAACTTATCCCACATGTTTATCCCCTGACACTATGTACACGCTCAGCCAGTACAAGTCCACTGCAGTCCAGGAAAATGACTCAACCTCACATTCCGAAGAATATTTTGATTAGGATTGGATCACTAATTATAATGAAAATTCATCGAATGATAACAAATGTTAAGTAAGCAAATAAAAGTCACCTTTTATTTATCCGACCCAAGGTAGTCTTTGTTTCCTTTCCTAAATAAGTACCTACTTTTTTTTGTTTGCAGATTATGAAAAAACCACCATGCATCATTTGTCTATTAAATAACATTGATTCTCGATTCTAGGCACTACTATTTATTGAACTTAAAATTCATAATCTACAACCTATAGAACATAAATCAATCAATTTTTGTATTAATTGGATAGTTTCAACTTCTCCCTCAATACAACTGTTGTCTACCTACTAGATTAACGATTCCACCCACTGCACAGTGGTGGAATCCTGCAGAGAAGGCTACTGGCCTTTCATTTAAATATTTTGAAAGTAAGTCACTTTCATCATTATATATGTCTACTATTCATGGCTCAAGGGCCGCTGGGGACAAGTTACTTCCCTTAATCTGAATAAATTTAACAATTTATACAGGCCCAGGTGTTTTTTCAAGGACTGCTATGCCATGGATAATGTTGAAGAAACTGATTCCCAGCAGAATGATTTGGTTGTAACAAAAAATTAGCACAATTTCTTCATAAAATTTTCGAGACTTTCATAGAATTGTTCAAATAAAAATTTATCTTATAATATAATTAATTTTGTTTTGCATTTTAATTCTGCCCATAATTATCTGAAATGGTTTTATTTTAATTTTTATTTCCATATTGATCATTTTCAGGTTGAACAGGAGAAGGTTACATCTTCTACTCCTTTACCCAATAAAGCTATATCAGTGACAGTGATATCAAAACAAGTTCAATTACCTGAAAATGAAGTTACATTATCAGCTTTTACTGTTCCTGCTGAAACATCAGGTATTTTTTTTTTTCAAATGCCTCTGGTTTGATTATTTATAATATTTTAAGCATCCCCTTTTAAGAATTCAGATAATGTTATAAATACACTAGTAGATCCAAGGATAATAACAAGAAAATTCATCTAGCCATCGTCTGAGTGTGAGCCAAGGATCAGCCTCAATTGTTAATTAAATGATTTTAAATAGACTGCTTTGTGTTTCTGATAAAAAATTCTACATTTTATTTGTTAAATAACTTTTTCAATAAAATATTAAATTATAATCTTATATAATAGTAAAATAAAACTAAAGAATATGAAAAGTATGGGTCCAGGCCACATGAGTTTAATACTACAAATATAGTGGCAGTTATCCCAGTTAATTAGGGGGAAGGTTAGCCCAGTTAATCAAAAAACACACACATATATTCAGTTGGAAAGAAAATAAACACAACTTTTTATCAGTAATTTGAACTTAACACCTTTCCTTTTCCCACTCTCAAAATTTTTAAAACAGGGTTTATAACTCCTAACACAATAAAAATTTAAATAAACTGGAATTCCTGAAGAAAAAAATTAATTAAATAGGGAATATTTATTGAATTGATTTGGAGCAATCTAAGAGTAAAACTGTTCAAAAAATGTAATTAATGGTGTATAATAATCATCAGTAGGCATTTGAGGAACGCCTTTCTTGTTTTTCTATTAACTCTTCCTTCTCAATCTCTAAAATATTCTAAAAAGTGTTCTCAAAATGTGCATTTGTTTGTGCATATATAGATAAATTTGAAATATTTTTATTAAAATGTTCTCTTCTTTATAGATATGTCTTTTAAAATATCCATATAACATGTTTTAAGAATTGACTTGATGTTTCATAGCTCATAAAAAAAAATTACTTACCTCATCTGAACCCCTATGATAATCTGTCCCCTAGTAAATCCATCTCCATCTACACTTACTTAATAATTATGAAAAAACTACACAGTATATTTTGCCCAAAATACTTCATTATATTTGTTAAACTATCTTTATCACTGAAAATTGCTTAAAAAATAAAAATTTTAACAATTGAAATATTGACAGAAAAAAAGTATTGAAATCGGCTGGAATGTTATTAAAAATGCAATGTCTACAGTTTTGCTTTCAAAAATTTATATTTAGGAATATCTTTTTGAGTTGGTATTTCCAATGTGTCCTTTGACTCTAATAATTCAGAACCTTAAATTTTACAAATCTCCTGATCTTTAAGTTGAAACATCTTAACATTTAGCAAACAGGGCTTTTTAATTTTTGTTTAATCATACTTAATGTTATTGTATTTCAACCAACTTATTCTCAATGTTTTCTTTGAAACTTCAGATCAATTAAATCATTTTTACAACTACTATTGTAAAGCATACATCATTGCGTATTTTTAAAAGTGGAACCTCTCTTTGGGCTCTCCAATTATTTAAAACATAGGTATACATAACTTATCGCTACTACAGGATAATAAAGGATATCCTCACAGAAGAATCCTTTCAGCAACATTTTGTTTAGCAACAAATAAACTTGTATGTCTTCCCTTTATCTCAGGCTACTGTAAAGTTTTAGAAGTAGGCCATTCTGGGAAAATGGCTATTTTTTTTGTTTTTTTTTTCATTTTTCACATATTGAGTCTATATGTCATTCCACAGATACATTCAATTACAAATGGGAATTATTAACACAGCCAGAGGGAAGTACTAATACTGTTGTGGAGAAAAATGGTGGTAAATTGAAATTAAAAAATTTAACTGAAGGACTCTATACTTTCAAAGTTACTGTGACTGGACCAGACGTTTGTGGCGAACAAACCGCAAATGTCACAGTTTTACCAGGTATGTACATAGGTTTATTTATCCGTTATTTTTTTTATCATATGTTGAATGTGATTATGTTTATTATATGTAGAGAAAAGAATAAATGACCCTCCAGTAGCAGTGGTCCTACCCCCTCATCAAATTGTGAAATTACCTAATTCACTAGCAGTGTTGGATGCATCTTCAAGTAAGGACGATAATGGTATTGCTAAATATCATTGGGACCTTCAGCAGGGACCACTTGGCTATCAGCCAAATCTTAGTGAAACTCAAACACTTCAACTTAAAGACCTTCATAAAGCTGGAAACTACACATTCAAGTGTGTTCAAAATCTTATTATTTTTTTGTAATTTTTATTTCAATTTTTACAATGACATTTTATTTTTGTATATTTGTTCCTAGAGTGACTGTAACGGATACCGATGGTGCCACAAATTCAACAATTGCCAACATAACGGTATTACAAGTTCCTGATTACCCACCAGAAGCAAATGCTGGATCATCCATAGTAATATATCTTCCAAAAAATAATGTTACGCTCAATGGTAATTTGAGTACTGATGATAAGGGTATAGCTTCTTGGGAATGGACAAAGAGTCCTGGTGATCAAGATAAAGCTGTTGACATGCAGGTATTGCTTTTATTATAACAATGTTTACCGTGTATTAATTTGATGTTATGTTTTAAGTATCTTTGTTTGCCTTGAGGTAAACATTGGGCCTCTCCGTACTCCTCTCTGCTTAGATAATAATCTGTACCTTACTATTAACCGCATTTTCTTTTCTGTTATCATAATGAGAACATTAATTTAAAAAATTAAATAAATATCTCAATTAGAGATGTCTGCAATTACAAAACATAATTCGGAATGATATTGTGTTTATAACAATTTATGTTTAAGTAAATATTGAGATTAGCAATACCTAATTTTTTATCTAATCTACTTTAAATCTTTTATTTCCTTCTAATTTTTTTCATGCATCTAATGCCATTCGATTAGTTATACATTTCTGATAAATTTTGTGTTATTATTATTATTATGATTGAAATGTTGTTTTGATGAATTAGCCATTTTCTCTTATCCTTAATATTACAAATGCTCTCTTGTTTTAGAAATATATGTTTTATTTTTATTTTTCAGAACACTCATACACCTTATCTCCAGCTATCTCATTTGGAAGAAGGAATATACACCTTTGTTTTAAAAGTCACTGATGACGCAGGGCAGTCCTCAGTTAGTGATGTACACGTTTTTGTTAAGCCCCCAACAAATAAACCCCCCATTGGTAGGCTCATTAAATTATATAAATTGCAATACCAAATTTAATTATTTGACAAGTTATAAATTTTTCATCTGTTTTTAGCCAATGCAGGTACAAATATAACCATTGCATTACCTCGAACTTGGACAATTCTTAACGGATCACAAAGTTTTGATGATATAGGCATTGTAAAATGGCATTGGGAACAAAAAAGGTAATTTCATCATTTATTTTGTAGTTTCCTGATGTAATTTTCATTAATTTTTAGTTATTAAAATATTTTTTTAGTGGGCCTAGAAAAGCTGAAATTAAATCAGCAAATGAATCTGTGTGTAATGCTACCAGTTTGACCAAAGGTGAATATTTATTTCAGCTTACAGTCACCGATGAAAATGATAATACTGCTGCATCATTTGTTGCTGTTGTAGTTACCCAGAGTAAGTATTATTTATACCTTTTCATAGTTTAAATATTAACTCCTGGGCATGCACAAATGGTAATTGTTGACTTACTTTAGCAGGTTTTAGTTTTTAGGGTTTGTTTTGTATTGTACATTAAAATTGACAGATCATTCTAATCAGAATGATTATTAAAGAAAAGTGCCCAGAGAATCATTAAAAGTGACAACAAAATATACTTATAAATATCATATATTTATATATTAATTATATACCAAAATGTATTTTGTTGTTGTCACATTATATAAAGCACATAAAATTTTAAAAATAAAATGCATTTCTGGCGTGGAAACACAAAATGTAGGATTATAATATGTCTTTATTATAAACTCCCCCCTCCCCCCTAGTGCTTCCTTGTTCATTGGAACGAATCTCCCCACATGTAGGGATTTCTCCAACTCCATGTCTTTTTTGCCACCACCAGACCCAACCATCACTCGCTGAAAATTCTCTAATCCCTAAAGTCATGATGAATTTTTGTTTATTTCAAAACCCTTCATTGAATATACACAGATTGACTTACAGGTTCCATAATATGGAATCTTTACATAAATGCACAGGGTGCTTATTATATTTACTAGTTTTTCCAGACAGCCTTTTGCCATCGATATAGAAATGGGGGTGGGGTCATTGTGTTAAACACTGGGTTTGTCAGGTGCTCACCTGCTCAAAGCACACCAAGCAACGGGTGCAGATTAGCATTCTTTGACATCTGGAGGGAGGTTTGTCTGACCACTTTTCTCATAATAGTGTTCTGAATTTGTTGGAGACTTTTAGCTGTACCATCAGGTAAATTAGTTTACAGTGGGGCACTGTACAGCAGAGCTGGCCAGAGGACACATGTATATATCCTCAGTTTGAGATCCTACAATAAGTTGGATGAAATTAACTAGTGCAAAAGTCGTTAAGACTTGAGTTGTACTTCTTCTATTTTGTTTCTAAAATGGAGATGCTTATCCACTGAGAAAGCCGGTGAGTTCTTTTGCCCTTCCCTCCTATAGTAAATACTATCCGATGATTTTAGCTAGGCTGTTTCCTCCTATATTAGCAGTCAGTCTTTCTGGCATTCACACTGATTGATTTTATATGTTTTTAACTTTCCTAATGTTAATTGTATTTATGGACAGCCTTCAATATTTTTTGTTTGTACTATGAGTTAAAAGTGCCATTCAAAGGGGAATGTTTGTTGCATTTGTTTTATTTTATATTGTTACCCTGTTTTATTTTCATTGTTATATGTAAATCCACAAACTTTTTAATTGCTCTAATACATCAAATTCACTTTTTATTAAATTAATTTTAATGTACTATTTGATAATTATTGTAATAAAGATTGTCTGCATAATAGATAAAAATGCTCCTCCGAAAGCAAATGCTGGTAGTGATCAAACATTTATTATGCCAACCGCTGTGATCGTGATGAATGGGTCACAGTCTAGTGATGATCTTGGAATAGCAAAGTGGCAATGGACAAGAGAGCCTACGAGTCTAGCATTAGGAAAAATAATTGATAATTCTGATACAAGTTCTATTCTAATGGTAATGTATTTATTTATCAGTATCTTGTTATTTATATTGTTTTATAATTATATACATGAAAAGCTTGATTAGATTACATTTAATGAAATATTTAGTTGAAGACAGAAGTTAAGGTAGTATCAGGTTGGCCAAAAAGTCTGTTCGGTTTTTGTCGTCACGAAACTTCAAGCAGTCTAACATGTAACTTCAGTCCATCCCTTGCGAGTGCGCTATCATCAGATACTAGTCACTTCAACGTAGTTTGACACTAAATTCCGACAAGACTGATTGTATTTTGTGTGTTTAGGATCATCCTGAAAATGGAAAACCAAAACGAACATTATCGACACCTCATGCTTTTTTATTTTAAAAAAGGCAAGTAAGCAGTGGAAACTTGCAGAAAGATATGCGCTGTATACGGAGAGAAGGCTGTTACAGAAGGTGTGTGCCAGAAGTGGTTTTCAAGATTTCGATCGGGAAATTTTTTGGTTCAAGACGCACCTCGCTCTGGCCAACCAACTGAGATTAACAGCGACAAAGTGAAGGAATTAGTTGACACCAATCCCTGTTATACAATTAGGGAGATTGCAGTTATCCAAATATCCAAATCGAGTGTTGAAAAACATCTGCATCAACTTGGCTATGTGAGCAGGCTTGATGTTTGGGTTCCCCATCAACTTGAGACTAACCTAAGCTCAAAGGATTTCCATCTGTGATTCATTGCGGAAACGTGAAGAAAATGATCCTTTTTTGAAGAGAATGATCACAGGGGACGAAAAGTGGATCATCTATAACAATGTGGAGCGCAAGCGCTCATGGGGGAAGCGCGGTAAATTACCACAAACAACCCCCAAAGCAGGACTTCACCCAAAGAAGGTTATGCTCTCGATTTGGTGGGATTGGAGGGGTGTTGTCTTTTTCGAACTTCTTCCTACGAACAGGACCATCAATTCGGATGTATACTGTGACCAGCTGGACAAATTAAATGCAGCGATCCACCAGAAGCCTCCAGAACTAGCCAACCGTAAGGGGATTGTCTTCTATCACGACAATGCCAGACTGCACACTTCTTTGCAGACGCGGCAGAAGTTACTGGAGCTTGGCTGGGTAGTTTGGCCGCACCCTCCATATTCGCCTGACCTTGCACCTTCAGATTTCCACCTGTTTCGGTCTCTTCAAAATTCATTGAATGAACAGACCTTCAACTCTAAAGAAGATGTAAAAATCCACTTGAAAATTTTTTTGCCAGTAAAGACAGGAAATTCTTTGAGAATGGAATTATGAATCTGCCCATGAGATGGCAGAAGATACTGGAACAAAACGGCAATTATATCATTGATTGAACAAATCGCTTTGTGTTTAAAAGTTGTCTTATTTTTGCTTTAAAAACCGAATGGACTTATTGGCCAACCCTTTATGATGTAAAATACCTACATTAATTGAACCTAATTTATTGATATTGAATTAAATCGGAGCGGACCCGAATGTTGTGATATTTAGATGCTGTGAGTTTGTGATGTTGCCTTTGATATAAACTCAAAATTAGCGAGTGTAAAAGAACGGTAAAACGACCCGTGGGTCATGGCTATGAAAGGATGAACATTTTTGTCGTCGTTATGTCTAATATTAATAGTTATCAAATAAATAATATCAAGAATTAAGTATAAATAATTTAATATTGGATTTGTTAACTTTAAAACAAGAAAAGTTAATAATATCTGAGACAACGAGCATTGGAAAACCAAAAAAGTTAAAAATTCCAAGATGGCAATAGAGGGAATAAAAACGAGGAGAGCCGAGGGATCGGCCTTGTTCAATTTGACCCGGCCACGAGAGAGGAAGGTTTGGAGAGATGCAAGCCCAGGGACGTGGTCTGACCTCATAGCACACAGAAGACAACGAGATATAGCAACCACGCTCTTAGAACAAAGAAACAAGAAGAACAGCAAAGGAGGCACAACTTAGTAAAACTGGCCAGTCGCGATTAATGTTAACTTTAGTTTCTAACATTGTAATTTTATCACGTATGTGCTTATATTTATATTAAATTCATGAATCAATTTGTAATTAAGCAATTTTCCTTTTGCCAGAATTTTTTTTTATATTAGCAGAACCTCTATAAAACCTCAGATTAATAAAAAATATAAACAATTAAGATAAAAAATGTAATATTATATTATATTATGCAGGTAACCAGTGTGGTTCCTGGCAGGTACGAGTTTAAGCTTCACGTTACAGATGATCAAGGAGAATCAGATGAAGATACAGTATCAATAATTGTTAAACCAGGTACTTTTGATAGATGCTTTATCCTATTTATTTTTTATAATTATGTCCTCTCCTTTATTAATATTGAAACTTACATTGATAATAATAATCTATCCATGTTTAAAGTAGATTAGTGTGTATATAAAGTAGAGTAGTATATGTGGATATATATTTTAAAGGGTTCTAAATGGGTAAAGATATCCAGGGACATAGTCCAGCACCTTACCCAAAAGAATAGTAGAATTAATTCAATAGATTATTAACAGTCTGAACAAGTTAAAATCCTATCTCTGTTTTGAATCATACAACAAAAAAAACACTCCTTGGAAATGGAAATTCTCCATTTTGGCATAGGCTGGACTACACCCATAATCCACACACCTAACAGTGGGTTAAGATATGTTTGTAATTCATTTTCTCAATATGTTTGATTATTTATTCATGTTAAAATAGGGAATTAGTATGAGCATAAATGATATTTCCTTGTTGTTGTGTAACTCCTTAATTTGTATCAACTGATTTAAATGGGAGAAATAAGTAGTAGTGTATCAAATGCATTGCTTTTCTTATAACTTTTGTTATCAATTCATAGATTGATTGATTTTTTTCTATTATTAGATCCAGAAATGATGAATTTAGTAGAATTGACACTTAATATTGAAGCAAGCAAATTGAGTGAAAGTCAGAAAGACTCAGTTCTAGTTAAATTAGGAATGTTACTTCGTGATGCTTCACGATTAATAGTCAGAGATTTGAGGACTGACCAGACAGGAAGAGCGGTTCTTGTTTTCTTTGTGTCAAGTTCATCAGGGTCAGTTCCAGGACCAGAAGTTGTAAGAACTCTGAGCACCAAACTTGCTCAAGATTCATTCCTATTGCAGATATCAGTTGTCAGCATACAGACTACTATTTGTCAAAACAATTGCTCAGGTAATTCAATACAGGTATACATTTATCTTATTCAAGCTGAAGGTAGTACGGTGAATATTTTAAAAAACCCTTTCTTCCATATTCTATTCAATATTAACATTTTCAATTATAATTAAAATTGTTTTATTAAAAAACTTGACGATCAACAATTACATGAACAAATATCTATTGATAAATAATTATATGTTTTAATTGTGTCTTACCATTACCAGTACCATCTGGAATAAAAGAGATTCTTGATGCCAATCTACGACGGCTCTAGACTACTACTAAGACTAGTGACGAACGGATCTACACTACAATATATTAAAACTGTCTCTTAAAATTGAGAAACCTATTTTTATGAGGTTGATTTTATTTTTACGATCATGGCTATATTTACTCATAAGCTAAGGGCATGAAAATTGGTTTAGGTCTTGAAATTAAAGAAACACTATAATCACTAAATATTACTTCTTACATTAATAACTGTAAGTTATATCCATAAAGTGGCTAATTTTCTAGTTGTAGATATTAATTGATGAAATCAGAAGTCAATTCCCTTGTATTTTGTTTACTCGAGCGCATATGGATAATGAAGTAAGAAGTATAACAAGCCTTAATTGATGAATGTGCATGAGCTACTGAAAGCACTCGTGTCTAAAATTATGGGAAGACTAGGGACCTGTATCTATTTCATATTTCATAAAGTTTGGACAAAAACTTCATGTTTTATTAGAAAACAATTATATCAAAATCCACAAGAATGAAACCCTGGGCAATAGCTAATGTATCAGGTTGGCCAAAAAGTCCGTTCGGTTTCTGTCGTCACAAAACTTCAAGCAGTCTAGGCTAAGCTAACTTCAGTCCGTCCCTTTCATATGCGCTCCCGTCAGATACTAGACACTTCAACGTAGTTTGACGCGAAATTCCGACGAGACTGATTGTATTTTGTGTGTTTATGATCATCCTGAAAATAGAAAACCAAAACGAACATTATCGACACCTCATCCTTTTTTATTTTAAAAAAGGCAAGAAAGCAGTGGAAACTTGCAGGAAGATATGCGCTGTATACGGAGAGGATGCTGATACAGAACGTGTGTGCCAGAGTGGTTTTCAAGATTTCAATCAGGAAATTTTTCGGTTCAAGACGCACCTCGCTCTGACCAACCAACTGACAAAGTGAAGGAATTGGTCGACACCAATCCCTGTTATACAACTAGGGAGATCGCAGTTTTTTAATTCCATCACGACAATGCCAGACCGCACACTTCTTTGCAGACGCGGCAGAAGTTACTGGAGCTTGGCTGGGAAGTTTGGCGCACCCTCCATATTCGCCCAACCTTGCACCTTCAGATTTCCACCTGTTTCGGTCTCTTCAAAATTCATTGAATGGACAAAGCTTCAACTCTGAAGAAGATGTAAAAATCCACTTGGAAAATTTTTTTGCCAGTAAAGACAGGAAATTCTTTGAGCATGGAATTATGAATCATGGAAAAGATGACAGAACATACTGGAACAAAACGGCAATTATATCACTGATTGAATAAATCGCTTTGGGTTTAAAAGTTGTGTCTTATTTTCGCTTAAAAAACCGAACATACTTTTTAGCCAACCTATTAGTATTAATTAGTTCCATCGTAAGAATATTAATATTCCATTTGCAAGCAAATTGATATCTTGTTTCCTTCCTTTTTTTTTCTTTTCTAAATACAGTTACATCACTTGTAGCGACACAAGATATAATGATGAACTCCATTTAATGATCAAAACATTAGTCACTTGCTTGTTTGTGAGAAGAGGTAAGTACATGATAGGTTTGAAGTAATTCACGTGGTCTTGGAATGCCACAAGTTCACATTCGGAATCTAAAGGTAGGCGAAAGCCGTCCCCAAAGGGGAATGTGAACCCGAAAGAGGCAAATTGAAGCGCTGGGGGAGTACCACTAGGAAGATGTGTAGGAAGGTGCTTCAGAAACCGTCATACAAGTATATGCTAGTTTAGCAGGGTAGAAGCCAGGGAACTCTACTGGGTATGGTGTGGAGGATGGCTGGGTCAGACTAATTCTAGGTGGTTAGGAATTGAGAGGTGTGGAAGAAGGGGCTAGTAAAATTGCGTCGCCAAACTTCTGTCCCTTGCAAATTACCGGCTGTGAAATTCAGCAAAAAAGTTCAAGAATGGGTGCCTGCATTTACCAGAAAAACAACAAAAAACAAAAGGAAAATAAAAAAAAAACTATTGGTTATCTAGAGAGAGAGAGAGAGAGAGAGAGAGAGAGAGAAAAAACAAGATTGTGTACACAAAATATAATCGAGGAAAGATGATACAAAAAAACTAAAATTGTAAAATGGCAATACATATGTAATGATCGTATATATAAACAAAAAAAAGTAATGTTAGTAACTGGGTTAGTAATCTAAAAATAAAATGAAAAAAATTATAGATAACAAAAATATAAATGTCTTTACGCTTTAATATTTATAAAAATGAATTAAATCCTATTTACTAAATTTAATAGTGTCAATCACCAAAAGTCAATAGCCTTCTATTCTTGCAAGTAAAAGGATGGTGTGAGCTGAATCCGGAGATAACTGGTGTGTGTAATAGCAAAATAATCTCTTACCGGAGATCCCAAAGTGGAGAAGAAAAATTCTTCTCGATGTTCACTATCCAAACAATTGGTAGCGTGGGTGAGGTGGTGGATATCTGGTGTAAATTCAGCAATGAAGAAGTAGTGCAAATGTGGGGTCATCATCAATCAAAAATTTCCAAGGGTCCTTCTTCGTTCGCAACTTTCGGGGAACTGAGCCAGTAATTCGATGACGATCAGAGTTGATCCGCAATGCCAAAACAAAGTCGATGCTGATCGCATTAGAGGTCACTTTATCACTTGCTTAGACGTAAACAACCTTAATTCCGAATTATACATTTCAATACAACAAAATATTACAATCTTGTTTTTTTCTTTTAACAAATAAAATAAAATTAATCGTTATAATTACATGAGTGAAAAAAAATAATAAAAAAAATAGTTGGGACCCAACAAGAGGTTAAATGAAAAGGTGGTGGTTAGAAACATTGGTGCTGTTGGAAGTACCAGTCCCAAACACGAGCTGAAGCCCTACTTAACTGAACTGAATTGTCACCTCAGACACAGGGGTATAAATATAGCCAATGGGAGAGCCGTTTATTTCAGTCGATCAGGAGGGTTTTTATATAATGCAATCAAATCTGGCTTCCCTCATTCAGTCTGACCTGGCGATCCTAGCGACGGCCTGGGAACTAGTAGCAGCTCGCTCTTTACTTATATGAACATTATTAGATTACAATATTTACATTAATATATCAGACAGAGTAGAGGTTAACTGAAAAAGGTTATCACAACAATGTCAAAAATTCAGAAAGGGTTTTTCTCATGTTCTACTGATATCGTTTCCATTTTTTATAAGAGCCTTTTTATGTATTATAATTATTATATATATATATGTGATAAAATAAATTTATTAAAATAATATATATATATATCATTTTTTTATATCATAACATTTTCTCAATACTAAATGAAAGAAAATGAACAAACTTAAACAATTTATTTTTTATTATAGGTCATGGAGTATGTGATCAAGAGACAAGAAAATGTTATTGTGAAGCCTTTTGGATGCAAGATTTGCTTCAGAAATATGTAGGCGATGGGGAATCTAATTGTGGTAAACTTTTAATTAAATTATTTTATTACTGTTCAGTTTTATTAATCCGCATAAAAATTTGCTGCAAGGGGTAACTAATTTCTTTGTTTATGGATAAAAACAATTTTAGAACACACTATTTACTTAAATTTATGGTGCAGAATCAGAAAAACATAGGCTTGGTTTGTTTAAATGAAGTTTTGAGCTCTATCTAAAACTTGCAAACAGCCTCATATCAGTCTGTATCCTTATGATCACCAAATAAAAAATAATGCTGCCAGAAGGAGGTTTATCTGCACCAAGCACCCTGAATACCAATCTCTTTTCAAAACTCAACCTCAACTAAATTTTTATAAAGTCTGTAATACCCAATCCCATTGTTTCCATGAGTCCATATCATCAGTACCTGACTGACTATCTATTTTGTATAGTAAACCTAAACCTCTCATCAATCTATCAAATCTCATAATACCAGATCCCCCCCCCCCATCCATCCTGTATTTATCCCTTTGATCTTTCTTTTCTTATCCTTGCCGCTAACCTGTGTAACTCCATTCCTACGTGTATACATCACATCCCATCACTTGCAACCCTTAAACACCGATTTTTCCGGCACCTATTCAGTTTCATATTTCATAAAGTTTTTTATATACCATATCTTCCTAGATGTAATATTATTATCCTTCCTACTTCATTGCTACGTTCAGCGGATGGGGGGGGGGTTGAATAAAGCCTTTTATTAACTATTTACTAATGGATACTCTGTCTATCTGATACACATTTGTATCCGAATACATAAAACTTCAAAGCAATAAATAAAGGATGTATCTTTTCTAAGGATAAATATACCCATTTGTCTATTCACCTGACTTACCCACGAACACCACACTGTTTCACTCCAGTTGAGTAAGTAGAATATTTAATTTTTAGGGCCACCTATATCCCAACAGATGGGGTACATCGGTCGACCTACATCAAAAGACATCTGGCCTCAGTTCCTTAACGTTATTTAGCAATTGTACACTACCTTACCCATGTCAGGGTTTGAACTTATAACGTCATTCTATCCATGCTTTCTCATTTTTCTCTAGTAATTATTTATACAATTTAACATTTGCTATTTCAACATTATTGTTATAGAAAGTTATTCAGTTATTACTATTCTGTTGGTTTTATCTTAATCCACCATATTTGTATATAGCCTAATATTATTATAGGATAATGACAAAAATAAATTACCTTGTATTATAATTTATGTCAGCTAGAAATTTTCCATTGTACCTTTTCGTCATTCTTAGGAAACAAAGTTGTAGAATAATTTTTTTTTCATTCATTCATAATAGTTCTTAACCCTGTATTTAAGGAATAAAATTAAGTAGTTGCACTTCTGACTCTACTTTTTTCAATCATAAAAAATCAAGGAGGTTAATGATATTAATAATTGTATTATAATAAAATGCATTTTTGTTATATGCTTTTCTGATTTTTCAGGCTGGAGTATCCTGTATGTTGGCATTGCACTTCTGAGTCTCTTGCTTCTTGCAATGAGTGGCATTTGGGGGATTATATGCCTTTGTTCACGTTTATGCCATCATCAGTCTCCAAAAGATAAAACTCGTTATGCTCTTTTGGAAAGCACTGAACAAGTTAGATGTGAGTTTCCTTCTTATATATGAAGAACTAGCTTTTGTACCCGTAGTTGCCTAGAACTTTCTGACGGTAGCTTTGAGCTGTTGTACATCACCATTAATAGAGAAAGTAAACCCATAGAAGCCTGCTAATATTTGTTTGTCACTAATATTTTTTGTAAAACTCTATTCATTATTTGTTTCAAGCTTGATGTAAATGCTCGCTGACTGTTAATTACTTATACATTGTTTTTGATAAAAGTTTAACCTTTACTCCACATTACTATAAGCAGAAAAGGCAAGGCTACTATTACATTCCTTTGCGAAACAGCCAAACTCCCAGTTAAATATAAAACAACGGTTTATGAAGTACTTTTCATACGGATTATAATTTATTACATCACCATCCTGGAGTATTTTTGTACTAAACAAAGGCATCGTCTTGCTTATTATTATGATAATCTCTTCATTGTCTAATAACCTTTTTGACTGTGCTAAACAGTCATCTTCAGGCTCTGAAATGAAACCAACAATGAATTACAACAAGTTTTACCAAACTTTTCTTTATAATTTTAAGTGAAGTTGTTAATATTGGTTTGAATACCGGAATAAATACAACTAATATTTAAATAATGAATCTTCCATCTCTCCACAATATGGGATTTATTCACCAATATCGTTTTCAACAGCTCTAAGCTGTCATCTTCATTTGCCAATTGATGGTGTGGAAAAACTCTAAATAAATTATTTCAGCAAAAATGGCTTTGCAATCTCTTCAGACTTCACTCAAATACTTGAAGGAACTCTTGAGTCCTCTATTTTACATATAAATATATATTTAATAATATAAATTGGTTATATGTTCTAAACACGGTCCTGTAATACTGGCAAAGAAACGGGAAAATTTAAACTAATTTACTTCATGGCAATCCCTTCTGTCAGACTACCCACAGTTGGTGCAAAGTTTTCATGATTGTGATAGTATAGTTAAAAGAGATTTTATATTGACAAGGTCATTGTTCGTGCAGGGATAGTTCAGGAGAGGAGATTGAACACCCAACTGGAGATCGGGGAAGTTCTGTCAAAGTATTTTTTCTTTAGCTAATAATCATTATTTACTAATAGAGGAATCAATACCACAATCAATAATGTGTAGTAATATATGTTATATTGAAAACTCGCAACAAAAAAAAATTATGAACAAATAAATAGAAATTTTCTATGGAGGAATATTATGCACAATTTAAAAAAAAAAATTATTATCTAACAGTTTTTTTTAGGTTACATAAAGTAACCTAAAGATAACAACCAAGAATTCTGCAAACATTTTTAGGCAGGCTTAATTTAAATTGGTTCAGTAGTTTGAAAAAAACACGTATAGTCCTGTTAAAGGGTATAAATAATAGCATATATGTATAATTATGAGTAATTTGATTTTTTATTCCACAGTTGATTATGACTCAAGTTATTTTTGTTTTATAAGCCATTATAATTTGTTTGCACAGTTATTTCATTTGTCATTTATTATTTTTCATTTTCAGTACCAATGAGTAAGGTCACACTATCAGACAGTGAAACAGATTCAGATGTCCTTTTCGAAAATCGTCATGGAAAGTCTAATGGAACCAAAAGGAACGGATTTAAACCAGACAGAAGAGTAAAAACTTAGTAAATCCACCAACATTGAAGTTGTAAATGTGCAATAGCTGGAGAGAACCATTCACTTTGTTGAATTTTATGCAAAATTTCTTGATTTAAGTATTCTTTACTAAAATCAATCATGTCCTGCATAAAGGTATTTTGAGCACAAATCATTTATAGTGTTCAATAACTAAATTTTCTCTAGTGTGTGAACAGTTTTTGTTTTTAATGTAAGAAGTGTTGTTAGTTAAGACTGCTTAAAATATATTTATTCGAACGAACAACATGTGTTCCATTACTTATATTTTTATGAAGTATGACGATTTGTATTGATGAGGAGTGAAATTTTATTCATAATAATAAATGTTCTAGTCATTTAACATTCCTGAATTATTTATCATAGATATGTATTAGTCAAATATTTTATCTCTATTGTTTATATTTGTTTTGTGTCTTTACTGAAATTTTGTTAAGTGAAAAAAAATTACAAATATAAATAACTTTGTAATATTAATGTGTATATTATTTTAAATTACATACTATTATAGTTTAGGAGTAATAGATTTTTTTTATTTGCTGAGTATTGTTATATCTGTGATTTAATTTTATGTACTTAACTGTATTTGTACAGGCCTCTCCTTTAAGTTTAAGTTTGTCAGTTGCAAGTTGGTCTCTGATGCAGTCACCATATAAAGTTTTAGAAATATATAAATTATTCACATAAATGTAACAAATATATTTCAAGTTATTTTGCTTACTCTTTTCTTTCTTATTCATTAAATAAAACTTAGCGTTGTAATTGAAAGTTGAAATTAATTCGAGGAAGTGGCGGTCATTAAGATCAGTGGATCAGCTTTTTTTAACAGATTTAAAAAATATAAGTTGTAGGGTCATCACTAGGGGGGTGCCTGGTCACCCTAGTTCTGGTGACAAGTGCGGATTGTTCGAGTTTATAACCTGGACAATTGTTTCATGACGGCGTTACCATCTGACTGCATTTTGGATAGGTATGTGCCCCGACAATGCACTATGTTCAAGAGAAGAGGTACAGATTTTTTTCATAAAGAATTAGTCAAGTTTTCAGAGTTCGAACGGAAACCAAGCGTCAACGAGTAAAAGTCACGAGAGACTAATTAACAGGGCCAGGAGCCCGCCTCACTCATCTAGCGCTTAGACCCTGCGGGTACCTGACTGACAGCTGATGACCCTTCTCGTATGACTTGCTTGGCCCCCGTCTTATATTGTTTAACACATTTACAATGATTTATATTTGTTCATGTCATTTACATTTCTCTATAATACATTTAGTTCATGTTATTTACTTTTGCTTACAATATATATGCAATAGAGTATAGGGTGATTTATCTTATGTAGTTAGCGGTCGCTACAATGTTTTAAATATTTAACATTACACCCCCCCTTCTTCAAGATAATGTTCAGGTAGGAAGGAGGACCAATTAGTTCTGGGAGAAATAGCCCAATCTAGACTTTTCAAGTCCGAAGCTTTTGTTAGGCAGGTCAACTGGGTCTAGAAGACAAATGTACCCCCCCCCCCCCGCCTTTTGGGTTCAGGGTAAGGATTCGGAATGTATTATTCTGATTAATACAGGCTGAGAAACCTCAACAGCCAAGTAAGAAATCTGTCACAGAAATAATGTTGCATATGTAGTTCTCAGGATGGCTGAAGATAACCTAGACTAGCTTCTTAAATTTATAATTTGTCAGATACAAATCTATGTTTTAAAATCTTAATCAGTGGCATAACCAGGGCACTGATTTGTATATTATCTGGGTAGATTAAAGATCACCGAGGTTTTTTTTTTTTTTTTTTTCGAAGCTCTCAAACTTACAATAATGGAATGTGGGAAAAATAATGAAAATTATTTTTGGCTGGAACGTGCCTTTCACTAAGGGGAGACCCCTATTTGAAGGATATAGGGTGTGGAATGCCAAGAAAGGCGGATGGAGTCAGGAAGGTTGTGAGAGTCTACCAAGGATTGAGCCTAGGGGTGCCTAGGCGATGGTTTGTTGTTGTAGGCCAGGCGAAGCCTGGCCGGCCGCCCCGCCAGGGGCCTGAAATGAGTCGGCCTGATCGGCCAGAAGATCAACCCTGCTTACATAGGTAGATGGGGTAATGTGGCGTCGGTTGAGTCGGCCGGGAGATCGGCCTCGATCTCTCGGCTGGGTGTAGGTCCGTCAGTCCTCAGGTTCTATGATGTCTTTCATTCGCCAAGCTTCGGCGGTCCAGCAGTGCTTTCATCTGACGGGCATTGGTGGTGGATGAAGGTCGGAGAATAGTGGGTTGTGGCTATGTCTTAGGGAGTCAAAAAATTTGATGTGCCTTCTCTTGATAAAATCTTAGATAGTGAGCACTTCGAATTTTTTGTGGATTTCGTCGGCCTTCATTCGGTCGAAAGGGGTATGTTTGAGGGAGGTGCGGAGAACTCTATTCTGAAATTGCTGGAGCGTTAGGAGAGTGTTAGGAGTCAAATACTTGTAGAGAGGGGTTCCATACATCAATGCAGGTCTTAGAACGCTCTGGTACATCAGCAGCTTGAGGCGTACTGATAGAGCCGGGCTGTGAAGTAGGTGTCCGAGGCTGAAGAATTTCTTCCTAACGCTTTTTAATTTCCTGCCGAGGTGCGTTGTGAACGACAAGTGCCTACCGAGGGTAGCACAGCTTGTTGCTTACAGGGCATTCTTTGCCGTCTAACACGAAGGATTTCGGGAGCTTCTTTTTTCCGGATTTGTAACTAAATATTATTCCTTGCGTCTTGGCCGGATTGACTTTAATGTAGACGGCATCGAGTTTCTCGGCGATTTGTTGACTGGCGCTCTCAGCGAATTTCAGGGCTCTGGAGGGATTGATGCTAGTGCTGTAGACACCTATATCGTCCGCGTACGCGGATACCTCGCAGTTGGAGTACGAGGCTCCTACGATGTGGGTGGTGTAAATGTTGAACAGCAACGGGCCTAGCACCGATCCTTGGGGGACACCCCGGCAGAGTAGTTTCTTCGGGTCGCGGTCTAGTGCCTATACGAACCGAAAAAGTTCTGCCTGTAAGGTAGGATCTCATCAGGTTCTGCAGCTGATCCGAGAATTCATATTCCCTCAGATGCTGGAGCAGGATGTAGTGGTCCACAGAGTCGAAGGCTTTCGAACAGTCCAGAGAAGTCATTGCGGTAGCTCTGTTGCTTCGGACGTTCGATGCGACGTGGTGTTGCAACCTCACCAGGTTGTTATTCGCGCTTAAGCCTGTGCTGAAACCAGTCTGCTCCGGTGGGATGATTTCTTATGACTCGCAGTGCCCGGAGAGATGTGTGTGGATGACTCTCTCGAACAGCTTCGAGAGTTGAGTCAGCAGACTGATGGGGCGGTAATGAGATGGCTCATATCCGCTCTTTGCTGGTTTCAGAAGAGGGATCACTACTGCATGTTTCCAGTTCTGAGGGAAATAATGAAGCCTGAAGCAGGAGTTCGAGATGTTAGTTATGAACGAGATTCCTTTCCTTGGCAGCTGCTTCAGTAGGATGTTCTGGATCGAGTCCTGCCCTGGTGATTTCTTGCCGGTTGTTCTCCGAATGATGGCTCCGACTTGTCTGTGAGAGGTCCAGATATCGGTAGTGGTGGGGAGAGAAGGGGAGGGGGGATCGAGCGCTCCTATTGGTTGGATGATCTGAAGTGGTAAAGTCTAAGGCGGAGCATCCGGTGACCCGGTGTGGCTGTTGTGTCAGGAGCAGGTCAGGCGTGGAGGTTCTGTCTGGGAAAGCAAAATGACAGAAGGTCGGCAATCCTGGGTGGATGACCGTAAATGGAGTTTTAGTAATATAGCGGCCTAGGCCGTTTGCCCTAGTACTACTCCACCAGCTGTGGTTTGCATTTAGGTCACCCACAATGACGTGTCTTCGGTCATGAGCTACCGTACTGAGCAGACGCTTGTACGGGTCACAGGCGGCTCTCGGTCTTCTATAGACTCCTGACACAATGGTATTCTTCGTGAGCCGTAGCTGGAACGTTACAATAAATTGATCGGGGCCTAGGTTGACGGGGGGGGGCAGTCTCCTACAGGGTATACCGTTTCTGACTAACACCGCTACTCCTCCAGAGATATTTTCGGTGACTTGACGGTAAACAGTATAACCCGGGAAGCGGCAGAAGTGGATTTTCTTCAGCCGGGTATCTGTGAGGACGACAACGTCTGGCGTATGGCATTGTAGAATTACTTCTACGTCGGCTTGTTTGGGCGTAAGGCCACAGACGTTGTAATTTAAAATTGCATGCCCATTCATTTAGATGTGGGTTTTCTGTAATCCCTCATCATTTCGGTTACCGCCTCTGATAGTTTGTTCATTGACACGATCAAGTTGACCAACACTGCCATGATGGCGTCGTTGTTATTGTTGTTATTATTATAATTGTTATTTTGCTGTGGTAGGGGCTCTGGGAGAAATTCCGGAGCCCTGGTGTTACCTGATGCCATCTGGGCATAGGAGGATGTCTGACGTGGTGGTGGGGGAGCAGGCCGGTATGTGGCCCTTCTCGGCCCGGCTTTAATATTTTGTTGTGCCTGCTTTCTGTTCTCAGCGGCCTGTAGGAGCTGCAGTCTGTGGGGACACTGTTGGAATGAGGCAACATGGTTGCCCCCGCAATTCGCGCATTTCAGGGGAATTGAGGCGTCCCTGGGGCAGTCTTTAGTTTCGTGAGGCTGGCTACACCTCACACATTTTGCCTGCTTAAAGCAGTACCGCCTGGTGTGGCCGTACTCCTGGCAGTTGAGGCACATAGGAATGCCCCTTTTGTCATGAAATGTGCTCACACGGAAGAGCACGTTATTTATGTGGCCGATTTGCTTGATCATAGCTTGAGTTAAGGTATGATCTCCGATAACGAGGATCGGCTCGATCTCAGTTTTGGCACCGTTATGGTCGGATTTTGATAGCAGTGCCACCTGCCAGAGTGTAGTGAACTCAGCAGAATGGCCTCTACTAAGAAAACAAACCTAAATAAAATATTTAAATTGTGATGTGAGTCCTGATTCCATCAGTATATTGCTTATTTTGCTTTTAATAATAAACCTTGAAATGTTTAGGTTCATTGAACCATTTTTATTACACCAGCCTTGTGAGATGAACATCTCTCAATCCTGATTGATTTCTCCACACACCAGGAGCCTCTTGTGATTGATGATTCATTCTTGTGATAGGTGATTGACAAATCTCTTATTTATGGATATTGTTATCCCTTATTACCTGCAGTGCAATGTTACTACATGTAGAAGTGGTTTTTTATTTTCATCCTCAAAATTTTCAAATTGTATACGTAAAATTCATGAAGTACAGGTTTTTTTTTCACACCATTTAATATTTTGGCACCCCTCAAAACTTAGCAATGCCAAACTCCCCCCAAAAATTAACAATTTTAGCAAAAAAGTGATATTAGAATGGGATTTTCACTTAGTTAATGTTGTTATTTTTCTGGTTAAAATTTTATCAAACATTGGGTTCCATTTTGATTGAATACTTGACCCTGTTAATAAAATAAATATTATCACTAACTGGGATCCTGGATTAAACCAAAATCTCAATAAACTTTTAACTAACAAGTTTTAATCACATAATGTAGGGTGTTGAGGGAAGAACTAATTCCTTGTCAATCACTCATTGAGCAGTGCATCTGCTGCTGCTACCTATGAGATGCAGAAAGAACTACCTCTTGCCTCTCTCACAAGCTGTTAAAAACAGGGACTTGCCCTTTCGACAGAAGAAGAGTAAGGGAGAAACGAGATAGAGAAGAGGAAGCA
Organism: Acanthosoma haemorrhoidale; assembly: GCA_930367205.1. NCBI lineage: Eukaryota > Metazoa > Arthropoda > Insecta > Hemiptera > Acanthosomatidae > Acanthosoma > Acanthosoma haemorrhoidale. Next base: position 77,788,945 of record OV884015.1, on the reverse strand, counting down.
TTTTTTGTTTGTTTTTATACTCATGAACATGAGTGAGTAGAAACCTTCACCCGATTAGAGGGAGAGAGAGAAGAAATGGGTTGGCCAACCACTACCTTAATCAGCCGCCAAGTAAAGTATGCACTTTAACATTAATTAAAGTGAACCTATCAAGACCATCTTTAACCATCAAGACATCAGCTTTCAGCCTTAAATTCCACTGCTGCTCATATTTCATCATTTACATTTCTACTCACACCTTATAATTTCTTCAGAACCAATAGGCAAATTAACTAACAAACCCACAATAGTGTACTCTTATTTAGCTCATACCCCCCCTCTTTTACCATAGATATATATTATTTTGTTCATCCAAATTTTATTTACCATTCCTTTATACCTTTTATAATATACAGTCCACACCTCATTTTTTTTTATAACCATGCACATTCAAAAGCAGTTTCTCTTGTGCCCTGGAAATTCGTGGCCACAGTTTTTTTTAAATAAAGTGGTCATTAATTTGATTTTATGTTTTTCAGTAATTATAACCCTTATCCTCCTATTACAAGAAATCTATCCAGAATACTAGCTTAAGTTTACTTATATGAAAAAAGCTAACGGGATACTAATTCAAGCCTGAGCTTGATTATTTGTCATGCTTGAAAAAAAATGATTTAAAATTTTAAAAACTCGTTTGGTCTCGCTAATTGATTACTGTGAAAAGTTTAATTATGAAATTGTGAGATAAAAATAATATGACAGAAGTCGAGCCATCTCTCAACTTTTTAAAATAAATAATAAATGTGTGATCATATTTTAAGAACATGATTATGAGATATGGAAGTTAATACATAGGCATCATAATAAATAAAAAGTGCATTGCTTAGATAAATAGGAAGGTAAGTAGAAACATACTTAAGCAATGAAAAACTGATTCAATCTTTTGAATTGAAATATTCTGGACACTTCAATGATTTATTTGCATGAAAGTAACTTGTTCTTATGTATAAAACTGATATATAAATGGTAAAGCTTTTAAATATAATGTAATAGATCACAATACTGATAAGTAAACTGTGTTTTGAAAATATTTGAACTTCTTTTACTTATATTTATTATTATTAAGGTTTTTAATCCTTGTATAATCTAAGTTAAAGTGGGAGATAAGTTTTACAAGATTTGAACCCCAGTATTTTATTTTGTGAATTATTTACCTTGGAATAAGTTAAAATATTACCTGTGAAATATGTCATTTAGCTAAATGGACATTCATATAGTAAAGTAGTATGTACATACGAGTAATAACGTAAATCTTTGTGTAGCTCTTAAACTTCTGCTTAAGAGATTAGACACTAGTTAAGACATTGAATTTTCCTTATCTTAAAATTTCACTGTTTTGAAGCAGAAGGATAAGAAAAAGAGGAGTATTTACTTTAAAAATTAAAATGCAGTGCTACCTGTTGGTTAAAACATAGACCTAAACTGGTAAACAGAAATGTTTATTCATTTTCATGCACAGCAGTTAAAACATATTGAGAAAGGCATCAAATTAAACTTCTCAAAGCCCTTAATCATTTACTGTAAATCCATCTGGCCAGTTTTCCTAGCCACCCTTTTTATAACTAATTAATTACTTGATAATTAAAAAATATAGGTTGCTATATTGAGTATCAAGTTAAAAATCTCATCACCTTAATTGATAGATAATATATAATTTTTGTTTTTTATTTTGGGATTGTATCTTAACAAAGTTATAAAAATTGTATTCACAATTGTAGTACATTTAGTCAGAGAAATAATATTTTGCAAGTAAATTTCATTTAATTCCTCAATGATGGTATAATAAAATCAAAACAATGGTAAATTACATGGTAAGTTAATTAATAACTTGAAATTAAAAAAAAAAATCCTTTCCTATTGAGAAGGGTTTGAAATAAAGATCTTGTCACCCTGATTAATAATGTGTACTTTTTTCCATAATTACATAATGTCATCAAAATCGTGTCAAAACTTGAACTCAACTGGAGATTTTTTTTTTTTTGAGACATATTTTACATGATAGTTCCAATTGATGTCCTAATGATGTTCAAAATAATAATTCTATAAAAAGTAACAAGTGTCATTAATCAATCAGTTAACATGTAATGAAAAAAATATTTTTTCCCTGGTATATTGGAGAATGTATCAAACTAAAGGTCTAGTGTTTTTAAAGAATATAAAATATTTAATGTATTAGAGGTTAGTGGGCTATAATTAAAACATAAAATCAGCTTAATGACCACTTTTTGAAAATATTTACAACTGTGGCCATGATTACAGATTCCCATGAACATTGCCAATCAATGGAGCTTACTAACTTTAGTAGCATTGCACTGAACATAGTAAGGGATAACAATATCCATTTTTACTTTAAATATGGGCAAAGTCTTAATGTCTGAGTTCTTCTGAAGCCCAGTTAACGTTATAGCCTCAATTCATAAATCATGGAGGTAGGGAAGAACCAAAAGGACAGCCAAGTAATTCTCGACATCGGCCATCTTGCCTTATTAAAAATTTAAAACATACTATTTATTAATTAATTACTCCTATTAATTTAAATCAAGTTTTTAATTAATTAAAATGGACGTTTTCTTTATTGCGGTAACAAAAGGAGATAACTATGTAAAAATATGTATAATTGAGAAAAAGGTACAAGCAAAAACTAAAAAGGGGTTTTAAATAATTTTTTGATGTTTGTTTCTTGTTTTTTTTTATATTTTAGGGCCCTCAAATTATGGTTTCAGTTTGTATTATAGAACTAGTTTTTCTGAATCTTAAGTAAAAATTTCAGAAAAATAATTTAAGCTGAAATAGAGTGATAACCTAAGGGATATCTCTTCCCTCAGATAATTGAGATTTGATTCTATCTTTTGAGCCTTTTTAGGAAAAATAATATCCCTTAGGTTATCAATCTCAAAATATGTCAAAAAGAAATCTTGAATGGATTCAATCTTATTACCCTTTTAGAAAAAATCATCCCTTAGATTATCAATCTAAATCAATTTGGAGAAGTACAGATGGAGCAATATAAAAAACAATCTGTCAAAAACTATTAAAAACTCCCCCCTAATTTTTAATTTCATTACACATTTGACCCGAATATGTATTCTAAATTTATTTTCAAAAAAATCTAGTTTTGTGAATACATCAAAAAATAAATAAATAAAATTCAAGGGGTGAGATTAGCCTCTATGGAGTGACAAAAACAAAAGTTTCACAAACATTCAATATATTTCAAACCATAAAATAAAATCTAACAATATAAATATAGTGTTTCACATTCAAATAAAGTGAGCAAACATAGGAAAAGAGATCAAGTTGAGATAGTGGAAAAACACATTTAAAATACAAAAACTGTTGCTCTCAACTGGTAAAGAAACATTTTACAAAATGGTTACTATTTCATCCTCTTTTTCTTCTTCAAACCAATGAAAGTCTTGTAAACATCTCTAGGTCCACCAAATCTCTCGCATTTCAAAAGCTCAATTGAGAGATCACTTAAAGTAATTTGTTTGCAATAGCTGTGCTCTTTTGAGTCCTATAACAGAATCAATAAAATTTAGAAAACATTTACTAAGATGTATTAATATGATTTAATTATAAATTTACTTCATTGATGATCATTAGAAACAGAATTAAGGGCCAGATTGATCAGTAGTGATCTCTATCACCTCTTTATCTTTGTCCTAGAATACATATTAATTATTAAGATAAATTAGAGTAATTTTAATGAAAATAAACTAAGTTTTAACTCTTTTGTATGTAACTTTATAATAAAAGCAGATATCCACTGTTTAAAGGAGTCTCTTATTTTATACAGTTCAGTCAGAGCTGACTTACATTCCACAATTCCAAACTGCATATCACCTCACATACAATCATGGCCTTTCTATATTTACTTGAAGCAGTCATTGGCTGCAATTCTTTTTTTAATAATTTAATATCAATGGTTTTCTCTTTAGTGCCAGATTGCCCAGCTTTGACCTCTATACCAGCCTTTGGTATTACATTTGTTACTATTTTTATACCAAACCTGATGGTACATCCTTGACTCTTACATTTCATAATCTGTACACATTAAGAATCGTTTGGATATTAAATCCCCATAAAAAAAATACAAAAACTATTAATTGCTCTTGGTAAAAAAATATGATGACATGCAAATTTCCAATTATTGAAAAATTCAGTCACAACATAAAATAGTGGTTTTATAAGTTGATGTGACAGATTTCAATTTCCTAGCTTTAATATTTTTTAAAAATAATATCCAAGCTGAAAGGTTTCAATTTCTCTTTAAACCTAGCAAGAACTTCATCCTGTGGTGGAGGTTCTTGACAATTCATGAGCTGGCCTGCATTAATCTTTCATTATGAATGAAATATGGATTATTTTTACCACCACTTGTTTTATCCTTTGATTCAAAGACTCAAGGTGGTTTGTAATCGTAATTTTGTATGTTATAGCTGAATTCTTAATAAGCCCTGTAACCTTATATTATGCCTCTTTTTATTTATATAATCTGAAACTTTTTCCAAATTTGAAAGCAATAGCAATAGATTATTGTATTCCTTATATACTGTTCTTCGTTTTTAGTAAATACCATTTTTCCGAATATTTCTAAGGAAGCTAATATCCTGGTTGTACTAACATCCATTGTCTCTCCTGTAATAGTGTTTTAAATGTATGGAATAAACAGAGTACTAATTTTGTCCCTGGCAAAGATTCACTAATAGCTTGTCTTTCTCTCATATCTATCCGTCATTAGGTTCTGAATCTTGGTCCAGAATTTGTTCCCATTTACTATTACCTCAAGATGAGCATTGTTCACACATTTTAAATAATTGACTGTGGATTCAAGTTCACTGTGAGTAACCAAAGCAGTAGTTAAATGTCTCTGCTTAATATTATGAATATTTTTGGTCGTTAGGGTTTTTCTAAAGATTTCCTATCCGCAAAGTGGTATCAATTTCTCGCTATTTTCAAGCCTCATAATTTAGATTCTATCCTTCACCTTTTTGTCAGTTTGCAAATTAAGAAGTCCTAAATTTAATGAAGAACTAACTAAGGATACCTGGATTATCTCAAAAAGTTTCCAGAATGTTCATATTTTCCTCCTGCTGCACAACTGTACTTCATTGAATAGTAAATTAGGTCTTTATTTCCCAATTTGTAAAGCAATACGTACTTTTCCTAAACATGATTTGAGATGAGATGATATGTACAACTGAAAGAGAAGGATACAAAATGAAGTAAATTAAATAAAAAAAAAACTAAGTGACAAGACCCTCACTTGAGGGCACCTGATAGAATTGAAAATTTAGAACCGCTGGGTGGTATATATAAGGTCGATAAAGGTTTAGTTATTAGCATAAGATTAATTAAGTATTGTAATATTAGTACAATATTAATAAAGAACATTATTCTGCTTCTCATTTGGCAGTAATTTTCCTTTTGATAACATTTAATAGATTGGGCGAGGTCATTGTAACTCTAGAAACTTTTCCCCTCCATTTTGACAGATAGATTAAAAATTGATTAAAACATCAACAATATAAAAACTACGGAGCAAATTCAAAGAAGTTAGAAAAGACGCAGATAACTTAGACATTACCTCTATGGAAAAATTGAAATAAAGTTCGATGGTTGCATTCTACTGGACATTTTAGGAAACTAAGATCCGACGAATGACACTTGGGTAAAAATAGCTGGACTTTGATACAATGAGTTAGCAGATCAGAGGTGCATTTCGTTCATCTGGGGAAACGGATCTTTAAAATTTCTTCGTTCACGACATACGAAACATCAGTGTCATTTTTGTTATTCTGCGGAGTGTACCCTTAATCTAAGGGTTTGTTACTAATGGTTATGTAGTTTTACATATTAATTTGCGTATTCGATTTTTTTTATTATTAGATTTTTATTCTAATCAAAAACCTTAAAATGGATAATATTGGTGTAAGTATTACATTAATTTTTAATATTTTATTTGTTAAAGTTTCATAGTTCAAAATTATTTTCTTTAGATAATATTGACTGCAATTGCTAGAGGATTTATTGACTGTCTTAAAGGTACTCTTTCTCTGTTTTACCCATACCAGAATAGACCAACACAACAGTAAGTAACATATTTAAAATTCTCTAGCTTTATTGTGTTTTGGGAATTTATAATTTATTTGATTGCGCTGATATATCTGACTTATTGTTTGCTCTAAAAACTCTGATTCTTAATTATATTGTTTTCAGGAAAGATGGGAAAAGTTTGCAAGGTGCTGTGCTGTTAATTTCGCGCAATGGAGCAGGATTTTTGATCACTATCCTCCTTTTTGAAAATGCTCTTCTACCATCTGTCAGATCCGCTATCCAGCACTATGGAGAAAATTATCCACAACTGGAATATTTCTATGATATTACTAAATTATTTTTACAGATCGTATTCAACGCTTTATGGGTTTATCCAGTATATTTTCTAAGCAAAATTTCAAATACGTTCGAGTTTGTGGTAATTTATTTATTAATATTTTAAAACATAGTACTTAGTATTGCGATTGCATGCACATTCCCTAATCCATCACTAGTAGAGTAAACTCTTGTGACATATCTACTATGAAAAACATGTGATTATAAAATAGTCAATTAAAAAGTGATACCTTTCCCCTTTTTTTAGCAAAACCCACTTAAGCTATTAATAATTTTCCTTTCAGACTTAATTTCATTTTAATTAGGATATCTTGTCCCACTCAGTAGTTTTTTCCAGATTGTAAGTTATATGTGTGCCAAGTTGGGTAATTATACTATCCTGTTCAGAATTATACCAGAATGTTCATACTTACATATCCATTTAGTTGACTGATCTTGATTAGATTATTTGTAGAAATCATTTAACATAAGTCCCCTATGCACATTTTTTATATTTTATAGGAGTGACCTTCCTTGTCGGCGAAACCATTTTTTAGTATCTTTTGGTAAGCCAAATTTTTATTAGTTTGAATTAGTGAGTGAACAATTAAATTAATATTTTAAGATTTCAGTTTCACATCCTGGAATTCCTACTTTTTCTTGTCCTGCTTAAATTCTTAAAAAAGCTTTTTTATCTGTTAAAATAATTCCCCCCCCCCCCAATTGAAGCTGCTTTAGCTGTTCATAAAACTTATTTATAAGGTGCATAACTTGGTTTCCTAAACAGTGGAGAGTGCTTATTTTAGTGATATCATACAAACATATAAATACATGTACAGTAGGCATAAGAACTATTTGCACCACCACTAGAAATTCCAAGTTATTTTAATTTATTACTTGATAAAAATTTTGTCCAGTTAATCAAAATAAAAATAAGCAGTAAAAAGTTACTTAACAAAATTCTAGTCTAAGAATGTTCATTTAAAATTTAAAAAAATACACTTAAATTAATTTGTTTAACTTTTCCTTGGTTTATACTTCAGTGAAAAATTGTTATTTATCTTACCTTGTAAAGTCTTACCTGAATATGCTTTGGTTTCAGTCATTTTTATATGTCAGATACAGGATGTGTCCAATGAAAAGGCTATTTCTTATTCATATATATCTTTTAGGCATAATTAAAGTATTTTTGTTTTGTAGATTGTTAAAATCTTGTTCAGATGTGCTTAAGATTTTCTATAGTTAGTTTTGCCATAAAAACTAATCGGTAGAGTATAAACCTTGACAAAGACACCCCTCAGCATTCTCTTGTTGGTAAAGCTATCAAGTTCTGAAACATTGCTGAGTAATTCCAAATGCTGTGCAAAAAATAATATAGCCTATGGCTTGGGAACATCTTGAAATAAGATTGTTTCTTCGAAATCCATAAGATTGTGCTTCACTATGAGTAAATGTGGGGGTTAACATCCTCCAAAGGAATGCCTATTATAAGAGGGTTAGGTTGTCAGTGGGTATGTTTCATGCATTGAAATTGCTAGTCCTCATATCAGAATGATTGCAAAAGAAAAATGACCAGAGACTCAAATAATTGTGTCTAAATTTATATTTTGTTATTGTTAATATTATAGCATTCTCTTATTATTAAAAAAATAATACCATTTTCCTTACTTTAAAATGTTTCTCAAATTACACAGCATATAAAATTTAAAAAAGTGTTCTACAACATTCATTTGTTTATAACTCAAAAAATACCAATTTTTTGGGGGGGGGGGAATTTTTATAATTTTAGAACATTATATTCTTTGACTAATTTAAGTTTGAATCTTTTAAAAATGATATTATCCTCAGTGTATGCAGACAAAAAATGAAGCCCCTTTATCATTATCACTTACTGATTAAACTTGTTACTTGGTCAGGCACATTAATTTTTTTCAGACCTTAAACATCAAATTGATATAAGGCCTACATAACTAAATATTACTGTTTCTATTACTAAACGGCAACACTGATTATGCTACAAAAGACAGGTATATCGAAAACTTGTCTTTTATGGGAGTAATATTAACAGAAAAAAATTATATTGGAACTAAGTTGAAAGTGCTTACTAAAAGGGTGTTGAAACATCACTCCATCATCAATCCATATGTAACTAACACATTAATAGAATCAGTGTCTAGGAGTTTAGAAATCATATATAAACATCTCCATACTCAATCAAGCAATTTTGATCGTGTATGTGTGAAATTTGAGTTTGGAAAGTTTTCTGGTTTTGTCAGAGAAGTAGTAAGAAGATTGATGGTTTGACAAAGAAGTGACCACCCAATTCACAAGCTTGTTGTTCTAGACCAACCCCGATAATAAATTTAAGTGTATATTATTTATGATCAGTATTTAGTACCAGTTTCCTTCCACTTGTTTCCATAACTTGTGCATTGTTGTTTTCGATCATTCCAGTAAGATAAAAGAATGGACTTATCTACCCAATTTATTGAACTTTATGAATCCTTTCCGGAGTTGTTATAGTGAAATCCAAAGAGTCAGTGCTTTGGGGATCTAAGCTTCAAAGCAACCAGAAGGAGCCTTGATAATCAAGCTTTTCCACCTACTTATTTACTTGTTTTATTCATGAAGAGTACCCCATAAACAACCTCTAAATAATTTTTTTTCTGTTAAAATTTAGTGGAATGTTGTGGGTTAAATTATATAGATGATTGAAACTATTATATAAAAAAACCTTCTTTTTTTCCCCGTTAGCACTTTCACAAGATACTAAGCAGTATGCCTGGTTTGGTGTGCTTTTCCAAGTATATATATAATTATATAAGGCAATTAAAAATTATATAGAACACATTCAAAAAGAATAGCTCAGCTTGTTGAATCTGTATGTGTAAAATATATATATATATATTTTTTCTTCTTGGGTGTGTTTTTTGCTTTATATAATTTTGAACATATACTTGTAACAGCACACCAAAACATACTGTATTCTTAACACACAGTGAAGTGAACCACTGAAAATTAATATAATGAAGAATATTCAAATTAAATTAAACTTTTAATTTAAATTAACAAGATCCCCAGAAAACATAAAAGACAATTTATTCAACAGTCTGCCATCATCATAAACTTCATGAAATATTTTTATATTTTAACAAAAAATGTTGATTTTATACATTTGCCTGCTGTGTTTTAACTGTTACTAAACTATAAGATATGGTTTTAACATACTGACATAGGCTTCTGGTATTAATAATACTTACTTTTACACTTACAAAAATTCTACCACAGTTAATTTTTGAAAGCGCACAGGACTAAATATTAATAAAACTGATAGTTCTGTGGTTATGAATTCAATAATCTGTTTTTTAAAGCCTCATACAATGTATTGACATTGTTAAATCAGATCAGGCATTGTAATTATGTAACCTATTGAACCTTATACTGATTAATGATTTGATAGTTAGACCTCACATTAAAAATAACTATCATTAATTTTTTTTTTACTATCATCAATATATGAATATAAACTCCAAGATATTCTTTGTTAAATATGCTAACCAAAATAAATTAATTTATCTGCTAGAAATTTTATATTATCTGCTCACTTTAAAAAAAAAAAACGTATAACAAAATCTTTTTCTTAAATTTGGAAAGACACAAAATTATTCATGTATTTAAAAAAAAATAGTAAAAAATGAAATATTCAAAAATATTTACTGTAGCAAAACAAAAATTTTGTTAATTGTTTCCATAGGTGTTTGTTTTTTCAAATATTTCATATTCTAAGTATTTTTCATTTTTTATTGTGTAACTTCGTTCATGAAGTTTTTTGAGGAGTGGGATAATATTTGTTTTAAGTCTCTTATGTTGATGTGATAAATGGTTTGTATTTTAGACATGATAAATCAACTGTGTTTGGCAGAATGAGGTTGAGTTTTTGAAATAGTAGAACAGATAGGTTTATGAATTTTAGATATTTTATGCATTATTTACCATTGTGTTATTTAATGTTAGATAGTTTGAATGTTCAACTCAATGACTTTTCTTTGTTGATTTAAATGGTTTTATTAAAATTGCCACTTACTAGCGGAAGCAAGATATTTCTTTCTAATTAAAAAAAATAAAATATTTATAATGATATACATGCTAGCCGGCTCCTGTAGGATATTTTTTTAACTATGTGCTACTTCCAAAAGAAACTATCACTGTGTTACTTGGATTGGGATTTCCTGAGTAGAACCGGTAGTGGCTTTTGTGTCATATTCTATTCTCTTTCTCTGCACTTTTAAAACATTACAAAATTCTTTCAATGCTGGATTCAAACTAAAATATAATTTTCTCTATTTTGAATTAGGAATTCATGTGTAAAGCATAGCTACAACATATTAAGGTTTAATATTTATTCATTGAATTAGTCAACTTCATTTGTGTGGGGCTATTCCCCAAAACAAACTATATGTTTCATAAAATCATGATATTATTAAATTTTAGACTATTGCCGAGAGTGCTTATCGGTCTACCACGGGAAGACCGCAAGTGCTGCCTAGCGTAGGGAAACAGATAGCAGATTTTTTTTTCAGCAGCTTTATACAGTTAGCTTTTCTGATTCAGGTAGTTATATATTTATGAAAATAATTTTCATTAATGTTTGTTGCGATACATTTAAATTTTCTTATATTTATTTATTTATTTTTTCAGACTTGCCTTGTTGGTTATTTTCCAATACCTCCATTTGGCTACTTTTTTTCATTAGTTCATACGTGTATGTTATTTGCTTTATATTTATTTGAATATAAAATGTGCAATATGGGTTGGGAACTTCATAAAAGACTTAACTTTATTGAAACTAATTGGCCATACTTCATCGGTTTTGGAATGCCGCTGGCACTGCTCACTACTCTAACATCTTCATATATTATAAGGTATGTTGATTGTCATTATTACAAAAGAACCATGTTAATTCGTCGTCCTTTAATTTGCCTCCTTCCTCTTTTAATGTAATTTCTCATTCAGTTTAACCGAGTTTGGTTTATTTATTTTTTATTCCTCATTTAATTCTTGAGGCTACTCCATACTGTAAGATCGGTCTCATGGCATGAAGCAGGAATAAGAGTTATAAGCTCTAGCACTATTGAAGAAACCCTGTAATTTAGCTTATGGAAAAGAAATAAAATTATTAATCCAGAAATGATCAAAAAAAAAAATTTATTGTTACAATCTGCTAGGAAACACATTTTGTTTCATTAAACAGTGATTAATGTGACCTATTATTTTTTGTAGGATTACTTTTATTTTTAGCATCAGGGCATCTAATAATGAAACTATTAACTGATTTTGAAAAAAATCAGCTAAACTAAAAGCAATATATTTCGTTCTTGAATATATTTATATTTAATTATATTATTGTTTTAGTGGCTGTATATTTTCAACGTTATTTCCACTATTCATAATAAGTGCCAATGCAGCCGCTCCTGTAACAAAGTCAACGTAAGTGTAGTTTTTTTTTTTAATGTAAATTACTTTAAGAATTATTCCCATATAAATATAGTATACCAGAGTACACAATAATAATTTATTTACAGAAGTATACTCAATAATATTTTAAAACTGACTAACAGATACATTGGCAGTTAACATTAGATGAAAAATTGTTACAACTAAAGTACATGAATAAATTTATGGTACACAAAAGGAAAGGATAAAATGCCAATAAGTGTTAAGAATTTATATTTATTTATTTTCTGCTGTTCAATATTTCTGTGTTGTTAAGCTACTTATTCTACTTCATCCATCTTGACCAGAGTTCATGAAATGGTGTTAAAATGATTTATTTGCTACAAATATTTAAAATAAAATCTGTACATACAAAAAGTAAGGAGAGAATATGTTTACCAGCTGGCTATTGTTATTAGATTGAAGTAAAAAGAAATCTATACAGTCCTTAAACTAAAAATACGTATGTCGAGCCTGGTGAGAATAGAATGACACCAATATGGTGCTACACATGATGCCAATTTATGTCATCTCTTGTCAAAACTATTTAAAGAAAAAAAAAAAGGTGAAACACCTCAATAGAAGAGAAGGTAGACTGAGGGTTTCCTATGAAGTTGGTAAATGACACTGATATGATTCTACTGCCTATAAATTAGTATCTATAAAGTGTTGAGACTTATATATGGAAAGAGTATTGTTTTTTTATCAATATCTTTTCAACAAAGCACTTACCTAGCCTGTGTTTTCTAGGTTATTTCTGTTTTGAAAAATACACTATCCTAAAACCATACCATTTAAGTTCATCGCACTTAATTTGTATGTGTATATATATTGCAACATTCGGTCCTCTGGCTAATATATTATATATATATATAAAATGTTTGAAAATATCTATCTATCAATACACATATATTTTCACCTACCTTATCCAAAGAACCATGCCTCTACACTCAAGTTGATTAATTATTAGAAAATGTGATTTATTGAATTTAATTATTTAAACTACTTGATTTGATTACTCGATCAAACTCAGAGGTACTAAATTATTGTAAAGTTATAACAAAATAAAGTTGATTGAAATTGATTTTAATTGTTCCTATTAATTCTTTTTCAAAGATTAATTTTGTCTATCAATGGAAGCATTTTTGATATTTAAATTGTATGAAGGTAAAGCATAATTGAATTTATGATAAAAATAAGTGCTGCATTTGGTTCTCTAAAAAATGAAATGAAATTAATATGATTACATTCAACTTATAAGGTAAATATTAATATAAATTGTTTCATACTTATTTCTACTCATACTTGGTGTCTTGAAGACTTTATCTATAGACTTGGTGTCTTTATTGAAGTAATCCAGTTAGCTTAACCAACCAAGTACCTCATCAGGGTTTCCATCAAGCCTTTTGTCTCTTCCCCACTCTGCCTCCATTCTGTTTTTGTCTTGGTCCAAAAACTTCTCCTCGATCACTCTTAGAATTCACCTGTGTTTCGACCCATTGTCTAAAAGGGCTATCTTTTTCAACAGAAAGTGTCTTTTTCACACCCCTTTCCTAAGTCCCCCCAGAGGCTCGACCCGGTGTAAAGAAAGGTGTTTTATGATTTGCACTCTCAGGTGCCGATAAAGGTTTTTATGATGCTCCATCCTGTTCTACTGAATATAAAACCTATGCAATGCATCTTCAAACAGAGTTAATTCACTTTTTCCGAACCCTCTGCCGTCGCCTGTTTTCGACCTTGTGTTAAAGGGTGTCTAATGGTTACCATTACTGCTCTGTCAACTCATCTGTCAAACCCCTTTTGTCGACTGCTGACTACGACACTTATAAGTTACAGTCAATTTAATTATATAATTTCTATTATATTATATGTGTTAAGTTACACATATAATGATATATATATATATATATGTTCTAAACTATGAAAAAACTTTTGCATTTATGACAAGAACTTTTATTTATCATCTATTACAACCTCAAGTTATATTTATATTTTATAATTGTATGTATATTTTATATTGAATTATTGTAAATTTAACTAAGGTGTGATTTCTTTCAGAACCGTACGACTCCCGCTGTTTTCACTCGTAATAGCTTTATCCAACGCAATATTTTTTAAAACAATGGCCTCTTCATTAGCCAAAAAGCGTGCCGTTACCAAAAGAAGCTGACATGAAAAATATAATTAGAATAAGAGTAACTTTTTTAAATTGTAAAAATGTAAATATACATACATATATTAATTCTAGATTTAATGTTTTCACATTTGTTCCTTTTTCTTTTTTCTAGTCCATTCATTGTCCACTATTTTTTTGCTGCTCATAAATCATTTTAATTTTCTTTAAGTTTTATTGGAGAGTTTATATCTCAATTTCAATTGTTATCATTGTATTATTTCTTTTATGGTAAAATTTGAATAAATGACATTTAAAAAACAAAGCAATTTATTTTGCGGCCTACCTTTTGTCTTACATTTGATATTGCAACACACCATTCACCCTCTCTTTCACACAGCATTTACAATATGCATCCAACTAATGTAGTCTATGACCCCCCCCCCCAGATTCACCTCCAGGGTTGTTAACTCCTCGGCTGCGGAGAACAAACACTTAAACTGTAAAATGAAAAACATCAGTCACCCTTCAAATCGAAAAAGGTCTACAAATGAATTATCTGGGCCTTACAATGCCCCAGGATGGCAAGCAATGAACATAAGTTTTCAATGTACTGCAAGCCTTCAATCCCTTAAACATTGTCTTCACATTTTTATAACTTAAAATTATCATTATGATAATTAAAATTCCCTTTAACTTCATAGAACCGTACCATATTGCCCAATAAAATCGTTAAACCAAAATTATATCAAAAAAGTCTATAATAAAATATTTAGATCTCAACTCAATTATATCGTAAAGGTTCTCAATTATAAGGTAAAGGTTCTCAATTATAAGGTAAAGGTTCTAAATAATCAAAGTAACTAATAAGAAACGGTGCAATGTATCATACTACCTGTGGCCTCCTTCAGGGTCACTACTCAAGAATAGTCTCTTAAGAGCATTTTCAGTACCATCTAGGATCCTGTGAATATCTCGGACCAATATGAGGTTTATAGAATCGCAAACAAATATGCAGGAAACTCAAAATTAGGTTTAAATGACATATGCCCAATCTGAAAGAGCACCTAAGTTTCTCAAGAATCATGTCTAACACAAGCTGAAAAGAGGCAAACTTTAAGAAAATGAAATGAGTTCAGGTAGGTTGGGCTACAATATAATGTCATGAAAGGGACAACACTCTTTATCCACTTCACTTCTGCCCCCTTCTTACCTCAGAGGGCCATTTTGGTTCTGAACCAGATTGGATCCTCAACCACTGGTATTAGTGGTTGAATGTTCTAGTCTAAATAATTTTTATTTTTTGAGTGACATTGTAATTTAAAAGTGAGATTTAATGTAGGTTTTAACTTAAATCTGTTTTATTTGGTTATTGTATTTTACAGATTTTAATTTTTTATATAACAAGTCTCATTGGTTTCTATAATGTGAAGATAGCCTCAAGAGGCTTATTGCAGTCGCTAAGAAAATAAAATTTGTGGAGTAAGATTTTTTTTGTAATTGTAATTTCTGTAATAATCACTTCTTATTATTTGCTAAGTTATTGCTCATTGTAAGTGTACTTTTTATGTCTGCTCTCTAGAAATGATTTATTTTTATTGTTTTTCTCTCTAGTATATTACTATATTTATTTACGAGTAGTAGATGTTATGAGAGACCCATAATCATAGTCATAATGTAAGGTCCCTCAATTTTCTTTGTCATCTAGGAGCCCATTGTGAATTTTCTCTCAGCAGACAGACATAATGCCAAAAAAAAATGCTTTTAAATAATAAATTTATTTAACAGAAAACCTAAGACTTTCTGTTTGTAACTTGAGTGTGAAAAAGCATTCAAGATGGAAATGATGGCTAAATGTGTTCAATGACTTTGCAACCGAATGAACTGATCAGGTGTACTGTTTTGAATAATTTTAAAACAGCCTGAATACATAAAGGAAGAAAATTGTTTAAAGTATATAATAATATCTTAATGTAATATTCCCCTTATAGCAGCAAACAGGAATGCAAATTATAGGCTATCTAGCTTTAGAACTATAATAAACATAAAACAGGATAACAAAATATAAGCCAGAGTCATAATGTCAAACAACATTTAGATAATAGAATAAATAAAGGCTTCACCTCGAATTGCATAAATTGGAAAGCCAAGGTTTCCCTACAGCACTATGGAAAAGAGGAAGGTTGTGTCCTCAAAGAATTCATAGAGGGAGGTTTAGTAACATGTCAGCAGGGTACAAAAGGAACATAGTAAGACGGAGAACACTACCCTGGGCCAATTCATAGAATGAGGTAGATTTAGTAGTACCATTAGACAAGCTGTAGTATCTTACAGATATTACCAAGAGGTAGTAGGGGGTAGAAAGGGAATCATCATTCCTATTTTTTTGTTTGTAATAATTTTTAGTCAGTTCCACAGTACACTGAGGCAATGGTCAGAGTTAATGCATGAAGCCTGGTGACCCAGTGGTGGTGGAATATAGTTAGTCTGCATACTGGACCCAGACTTAGAGCTGCTAGCATCAGTGCGTTTTTTTGTGGTCTGAGATTCGTGGTACTCCCTCCCATTATCGAGATTACCCAGACGAACGAGAAGGCTGAAGGAGGACCTGATATTTTTGACGCGAAAGTTTATAGATTTAAGTTTCCTGATCCCGTCCAGCCTGAAAGCTAGCCAGATATAAGTATATTAAAAAAATAATAATGTGCCAGCAACTACCACGAACCTCAGTGGCTAAGGACAGGTCAGAACTATATGTTTGTCTCCCCGAAGCAGCTCAAGGCGATTCTTCGCCGGTGTCAGAGAAACTGAGCACCAGGGGACGACGGGGTGCAAACGGTATTGCTGAAACAGCTGCCGAGGAGAGGGATTGCCCAACTCGTTAACCTGTACAATTCATGTATCAGGTTGCGATACTTCCCGACAGCGTGGAAACAAGCTATCTTGTTCCCGCTGCGCAAGCCCACAAAGAGAGGCAACCACCCAGCCCACTATCGCCCGATCAGTCTCCTCCCTCACATGGGGAAGATTCTGGAAAAGATAATACTGAACTACCTAAAGGAGTTCTGTTCGGAAAATCCTATCATTCCGTACGAGCAGAGAGATTTTCAGGCTCATGCGAGTACAGAATATCCGCTTGTGAAGGTACAGACGGAAGCCACCCTCGGTATCAACAAGAATACAGCAACTTCTATGATCTCGTTGGACTGCACGCAGGCTTTCGACTCAGTGTCCCACGGGATGCTATGCCGACAGCTTTGCGACTGGGAATGCCCAGAGCAGCTATACACCATGTTGGTTTCGTTCTTGAAGAACAGATCGGTAAGGGTACGGGTGAGTGATTGCCTCTCTAACCCATTCCCTCTGACTTGTGGAGTTCCTCAAGGTGCGGTTCTGTCTCTGGTTCTTTTTAGCATGTACACATCTGAAATTGTTGGGACAAACTATAATAAAGCTACTGTAATCGCTTTTACCGACGACATTGCGGTTTACAGCAGCAGCATGAAAGCACAAAAAGCACTCACACAGGCTGGGTCATGCGTGGGATTACACATGAGTGGGATCATGCGAAAAGTGGTCCGACATACCTCTCTTGAGAGGTTAAAGAACGCACCCGTTGCTTGGTGTGCCGTCGGTGGGTGAGTTCATCCACCAGAGACACATCAAGTTTTTTGAATCGTTGCAACACCTAACCAACCCAGCGTTTAACACTATGACCCCATCACCCCTCCCGCATCAAAAGAGGAACATGTTAGGTATTATTGGTAGTTTTTGTGGTCTTGGAATGACCGAACCGTCCAGATCCCAAAGGCTTTTTCAAAAAAAAATCATTAAAACATTAGTACTATGAATTTACTATTACCAACTACAGTAATGACATATTTGAATTAATATGTAAATGTATAAATTAATATGTAGGTTAAGAATTAGTATGTACTTAAGTTAGATCAAAGAGGTGAGCCCCATCACCTTTATTCGTCAGTCCAGTCACCTATAATGTGTACTTGTTTATTTATTTTTATAAAATAACAAAACCTGTATATAATGTAGCGATGCTACAGGAAATACAAAAATAATTAGTAAATAGATTCGCCTGAGGATCTATAATTGTATATAATTATCTGTAAATTTAAAGGGGCTATGGGGGGAAAAAAATGTGTCATTGGATGGCTAGAAACCTCTGAATCTCCGGCACTGTTTCCTAAAAACCTTCGAGATAACACCTCTTCATGAAATGTAGAGCTTAAGAGGTACATTATCTCTTGAAATGCCACCGCCAGTTTCGTTTGCAATATATTGCGCAATATCCGACTCAATTTAGAAGAAATATCTTCACTGGTTCTTTCAAAGAACTTTTGTACTCGCCCGTTTACTTTTTGATAGGTTTACATATTATAGTGTGAATATATGTGTATTGACCGTGAAGCTTGCTATTAACAAAACTATTTTCTCCAATATCTTGACAAAAAGATATTAATGAATGGAGCCTTTAGTTTGATGATCCTACATTAGAGTAAACGTGTTTCCTTTAACACATGAATGGGACCTGGACAGGATCCAAATGTACGCAATATCCATCCGCTAAGGACACTTTTTTTCGTATGAAAATTGACAAATCAAAGCTATTCTAATTTGCTTTGTGATGAAATATTGCTGATCGATATTGTGACATCGATCTTAATTGATCAATTGTAAAGGCATATGATAAAAAGACACTTTTTCACCTTGTTGGCTACTCAATACAGCACTAATTACTTTTGTGTTTAATATAGCTCAGTTTTGGGTCTTTCAAATCCGTATTATTCATACTCTCATACCAATCTATTTCATAAGAAGCCTTGAACGACATTTAATACACATTTCTATTATTTGCTCCCTATAGTATTCTGTAATATATTTTAATTTCCTTTTCCCCTCAACTACGGAAAAATAAGAACAATTATCCGACAAATCTCCCCTTACATGTTTGAAAGTAGATCCTCTCCCTTCGGGTTCATAAATTAAACCTTTTTTGATGTTTAAATATTTATCTCAACAATTTCAAGCATCAAACCATTTTCAACCATAACGAAATTTTAGCATTATAAACAATTTATAATTCAATTGAAACTTTGTTATCGGTTGTGGACGAATCCAAGATCGGATCTTTACAGTGAACGAATCAATGATCGGATCTTTGCAGTGAACGAACATATTATTAGAATGAAGACCCATTGCCCATCTAGATGAACGGGTCTTAGTTTAATGAATTTCCGCTAGAGTGGCAGTGTTTCAATTGTCCATTTTTTTGCTAAGGAGCCTTAAGGGCACAATTTCGCTGAAACTGCCGACGGTAAAGTTTGGCAGTCACTGACACAATAAAATCTCCTTTTCAATGTAGTCATCATAACATTGCCGTTAGAAATAATGCTTCAAGAGTAAGCACTAGATGCGCCGGCAAATTATGTTATTTCAATAAAAGACCTCATTTGAATCTATCAAAGGCTTGAGAAAACATAAAGAAGGCAACTAAGTATTCAAATAAGCATCACCCCGAAACGCGGCAGTAAAAGTGTTAAAACAGTCAGCAACGCGACTGCCCTACTGCTTCTGGAGTGGTCGAGAAGTCACAACCACTGGCTGCCAGGCAGTTCGAACGAAATATGAACCCTTGATTTCTCTTCAGTCAGTAGTTAACTGCCGGCAGTCACTGCCAACCGCTACCCCGGTACTTGTTAACACGTCCAAGAATGAAATAGTTGGAGCATCTGTAGCTGTCTTTGTTGATGATATAGTGGTGTGCATCACGAGACTCAGCGCCAAGAGAGCTCTCGTCCAGACTGAGTCAACTTGTAACGTAAGCGGTGAAAAATTCGATAAATGAAAACGCTGGAAAATCCACCGGTAATATTCTTCTTTTAGAAAGGGTAACTAATCATTCTCTAAATTCCCCATTGTATGAAAGCAATTGAACTCCCTGTCCTTCAGTATTGCCTACTTTGGCATTAA
Source organism: Acanthosoma haemorrhoidale (assembly GCA_930367205.1). Classification (NCBI taxonomy): domain Eukaryota; kingdom Metazoa; phylum Arthropoda; class Insecta; order Hemiptera; family Acanthosomatidae; genus Acanthosoma; species Acanthosoma haemorrhoidale. The sequence continues at coordinate 77,768,937 of OV884015.1, read as the reverse complement.
AATGTATAGGAGTGCGTCACCATATTTATTTATATTGTATTTTGCATCAATAAATGTTTGGGTATTTGGAACAACATAAATTATCTGCATTTGTCAATGCTTACGATCCAGAGTGACAGCTAAGTCCAAGGTTTGCCAAGTGATTTCATACTATCCAGTGGCAAGGGAGTTTGCCTTTTAAGCAGTAAAAAGCAATAAGACAGAAATAACACAATCCTCCAAATAATTATTACGATATTATTTTTATTGAACGCATTGTAAACACATGCCGGATTTTCAGTTCTCGGGAACTTTTAAATACCCCATAGATGTGCTGGTATGTATGTCCGTACAAATCGACCTGTGCAGGTATCTGAGCTACTTTCACAACATTTAGTTGAGTTGGACTAGGATTCTTTCCTGTTTCTATCGTCACGGTGAAGATCATCGTTTCCGATTATTATGAACTCAGATTTGATCTGTGAAGGGAGATTTTAAAGTTTGTGTGGCATTAATTTCTTTTCCTGACCAGAAAGATTATAATAAATGACAATTAAACATATACACTTAGCCAGCAATATTGATATATTTGACAATAATTAAGCATACACATGTTAAATAAATGATATATTAAAGCTGTCAGTCAGTTGTAGTAGTACACTCACTACTATCAATTATTATCAGCCTTGGAAAAAAGATATTGGTAGATTCGGCGTACTTCGAAAACGTGGTGGTCTACCTAAGTTAAATAGATTTCATATTGACCACGCAACTTTAAGTACGGTGATAGTTCAAAGATAGAGCTCTACGCGGCTGGAGATTAGGGCTATCATTTATTCAAGCTTCGGCCTTGTCACTTAGATTTTTATTTGGCTAATAATTATTTTTTAAAAAAAATAAAAAATAATTAATTTAATTGAAAACAATTTTGAGGATTATTCTCTCCAGTGCATCCTGTGTATGCCAATGTCTGATTTTTCAAACTTAGGTTAAGGATTTTTTCTCCAAGTGGAGATTCAAAGTGAATGCTGATAAGTCCTCTCATGTCACCTTCACCTTCCGTCACTCATCCTGTCCATTTTTGCTTTTCAACCAACCTATTCCTGCTGCAGCCCAGACCTTTAATCTAGGGCATGGGTCCCCCGTCACGTCCAAACGAAACTAACAAACGATTCCAACCACTTTTTCACTTCATGGATAATAGTTTTAAAATATGAATAGAAAACAAGATCTACACAACGATACTCTTGTCTGTTATAAATCTGGGGGAGTGTCAAGTCCTCCAATATTCTTCACATCAGTCCCTACAATCCAGCTTCCTCTACAAGATCAAGCCAATGCTTCCTTGTATATCAACAACCTTACCCTTTACCACGATCTCAACATCCCATTCATCAGAATCTAGCCACCTCCAGCTACTAGAGCTAATATTCCCTCCTCCTTGGCCATCCTAATCTGTAACGTAATGCTATATACTCCCATCTCATCCCCGGCAACCCAGAGCCACGCCTAAGGTGAAGATGACCTCCAAATCATCTAACATTTTACTTATAAGCAAGTTCTTGGTGACTGCTAAAGTGACGAAGTGAAGTGGTTTTGGTTAATGAGCCTTTCCATCCCACTATGACCATATAACCTGCTGCTTAAAATACCACTGTATTGATCATATGTAAGATGAAGGTATCACTGTATTGATTGGATGTAATCATTGCAATAATGGAATAAAGTATAGAGAGATTCACAATAGGATTTCCGTATACCTTTCCATAACTTTTTCTGACGTCTCCTTGCTCTTAAATGTGGACTACTTTTTAACTGCTGTACATCAAAACAGTTTTAATGAGTTTTTTCACATATGATTAGAGCAACTATTTTATTACTTAGGAAACTTCATTACTTTGAAATTCAAAAAAAATAATCATGATATTTTTTAGTATTCCTTATTTACCTATGCTTATTGCGAAAAAATAAATATTGATAGGTATTGGATTAACCAATAATATGTATGATACCATACTGATATTTCCTACTGTTTCTGCTTGCATGTTTTAGATTTTCTCAGGCCGACCAAGGAGAAAGAAGAAATTCTTCTGCCTAGAAATAACGAGAGCACGTGATATTTAGTTGGCTTTGCCTTTGCTTATGGCCGATTCGGGGAACGTGCATGTAATGTGTCCTGTTAAATTTATGTATTGATTTTTCTTTTTTTTTTTTATTATTCGAAAGCGGACAATTAACCAAAAATGGGGAACATTAATGCATCTAGTCAACCAAATCCTTCAGACCCTTTCTCCACTTTCAATCCAGAAAATACAATGCAAGCTGAGGAAAAGTTGGAAAATCCCGGGTCGATGGAAGAGTTGCATAAAAAATGTAAAGGTATGAACACTTCATTTTCAATGAGATTCACGAAGTAACCAAAGTACATATAGTTATACAGTTATGAAACTGGTATTTGTATCTCCCAATCAAACTACAGTTTTTTTGTTATATATAAACGACATTTTCTACTGGAATATCTCGTTTATTTTGGTTAGTTTATTAACCATTATAAATATTTTTAATACTATATGTACCACCTGTAATTGATGCAAATTACTAAGCATTATCCAATGTTACATAGTAATAATTTTGTTTATTGGGATATTAATTATTCCTTCTTTTATTATGTACTCTTTTTTATTTAAATTTACCAATGATAACATGTGGAAGAAGCTGAATAACCTTCCTGATAAGGTGAGGTTATTGAGAGACAAGCTTTTACAAGACATCATTTATTAATCTGCATGTAGCATCATTGCAATAATTGATTTTGAGTGAACTCCATTTATCAGAAAAAATTTAAATTTTCAGGAGGTTCTCTGTATTTGATGTGGAATAATTGAGCAATTTTTCTTGATAATTTGACATGTAGATTTTTTATTAATAAATATTGCGCTTTAAGTTGTTTTAATTTAATTTTGAATCCTAATCATGATTTTTCTGCTCTCACAGCACTTTAATGTAGTTAGGAATGTAATGTCATAGTTGATACATACACAAATAAATGAAATCTGTCAATCTTTCCTCATGAACTTACCAGAACATACATTAGAGGTGAACAGTTAGAGAATTACTAAACATAAGTTTTGAGCACTTTCTAGTATTGGTAGTCATATGAGTTGTAGTGTCCCCCTCAAAAAGATATGCTATAGACTGAACCTACACCTTTCACAGTAAATATTCAAATTAAACATAACTTAGGTTATGATTACTTTGATGAGGTTCTGTAGGATACGATTTTTTTATATCTTTGAGAAATTTTGCCTCAAAGTTTGCTTTGCTACATCTGCGAGTTGCATTCATTTTTGAGTTATCAGTCATACCACCAGTCTATGGTATTTGAATATTTGATAAAAGTGTATTAAAATTAATATGGTAAAGATTACATTTATTACATAATAAGCAATAGGACTGATTATGTACTAGTCCTAGTCTAGTCTAGTCGGGAGATTTAGTATAACCTTCCAGTACCCGTTAAAGTAGGAAGTAATAAAGATTATATAAAAAAATATAAATGAAGTGATGAGTCAATACAGCAGATCTGGATTATCAAATTAAAGTGATAAAATAACTATGGGAACGTGTCGGATTCAGCCTCTTAAGGATAAATATGTAGTACCTCACTAGAGTACTAGTGAATCTGGTTAAGAAAACTAAATTGAAGGTTAAGAGGTAACAAGGGAAGTGTCAGCCACACCTATAGTCGGGGATATGATAGTATTTATTGACTCGAGTTTGTTCATATGTGTTTGGTTTTAGTAGTTGATGTAAATATTTATTTATGAAAGCAAACTGTTGTTGTCCCCAGTACAGCTAAGAATAGCAAAAATGGTACAAATAAACACATCTAGCAGACAATAAATTTTTTGCAGATTTGTACGTTTTAAAATCTATTGACTGATGTTTTCCTCTCCTCTTGATTGTTTTGATGGTGTATTGTTCATTTACTCAAGGTATGAATAGGATGTAATTCTGGATTTGATTTCCAGATTCCTAAAAGATTTTTTATGTTGATGGGGCTTGAAGAGATTCACAAATAGGGCCATACCGCTAGTTGTGCTAAGGCAGCACCTCTTAACTACTTCTGCAATATATTCAATGCTTTAATTTGTTTCAAAAATGCTTAACTGTCATGTAAACACATTAGCAGTACATCAAGTCAATAAGTAAAATAGAATGATCTTGCATATTATAGTTTTATCACTGGTCACTTATTATGCTCTAATTTGCAATTACCCCTCTATTTGAATAAAGGGCAAGTGATATGCACTTATCCTTCATCACAATGCCTAGTTCTCCTGGATATGTCATAATTATTGTGTTAATGGTTTCGGAAATTGGCTAAAACATCCTTCCAATGATTATTTTCAAAGAGAAAAACGGCTTCTCTTTTTGAAGATTCTTCTTTCTGAAAGATTTGAGTTTTGAATTGGACATCTAGATCCTATCCATAAACCTACTGGAGCCTATCCATTTAGCCATGACAACATCTCTAAAATCATTGATGGCTTCACAGCCTCACAAATGGCACATCCTTTCCTAATTTGTGCTTCATGTTCTATGCTTTGCTAGCTTACTACCTACATTTTTTTCCCCTCAGCTCTGTAATTAGAATATTAAGGATGAGGGAAAAATAAAGGAATATTTGGGTTGAGCGGATCCTTGTACTAGGAGTACCGGCCTGAAGGTGGTGTGAGAGAATTAAGGAGTGCGAAAAGCCTCGGTAGAGGTTGGTTGTTGCAGTACAGTGGTGGGAGTCCACTGGTGGCTGACTACCTACATACTTAACATTGTAAACCAAGTACAGAAATGAGATAACTCATCATCCGAGACTCAGCGAACACACTCATACTGACTGTTTGGCAAGAGAAGATTAAGGTAGTTTTGGGGTCAGAAGTGATTACAGCAGATGAAGTTTACAAGTGAATTCTTGAGGATAGGCAGAAAAAAGATAAGAATGAGCATTAAAAGAGGGAATCAATGAAATTGAAAACTTTTGAAGAAAGTCCATGGGATTTCCATCTGAGTCATTTTATATTAGATTCAGATATGTACTAGGCATTGGATAAGTTTTTGGAAATAATCTCCAATGTATATAACATGTGAACAGCAAGATTTTAAAACAGTAGATAAATTTACCAAAGAGGATCGGAACATCAGAGGAGAAAATGATGTTTATGTCCTTTCTCCTCCCATAAAGTGGAATACTTAGGGAAATCCATTTTCATTTTGACTTATTATGTTCAATAATTTTGATAGAGTGGCATAAATGTTGGAAAGCAAAAACCTCACTTTTGTTTTTATTCCTTTCTTGAGTTTCAGTTTGTTCTTTCAGAATATTGGTTAAGAAGTCATTTAATATGTCGTAAAAAGACATCATTCAATACAGTTTTAATTTAAAGAGAAATTTTAGACTTAGATTGTTGCCTTTCTTGTGATATACTTATTGAACCAAGATGAAGCCTCATTAGGAAGTATTGTGCATTAGTAATCGATAAAATGGACTATTTTTGTGTTAAATTTGTATAAAAAATGTCAATGACAAATATAAATTTGTTCATATTAAATTATTCTTTAATAGTGTTTATCAACCCTATTCACAAGTATGACTGCCAAGATTATTAGATTCCAGTTAAGTGAAAGGCAAAGAACGCAATTATCCCATCAAGAAGGTGCAAGTAAATACTAAAACTAGCCAGGTCATTCTGGATTTGATAAATTCAGGCATAATCATAAGTTCAGTTTGAATATATATTTCAATATTGAATATGTATATATTCAAAAGAGAACGTTTTATGAATTATATTCTAATGAAAAAAACAACTCTAAGCACAGGAACACAAAGTTTTTAGAGCCATTCAAAGTCAAACTTTCAAAAGTTGGTGCCCATTAACATAATTAATTAATTGATGATTAAAAACTAAATATTTGTATATAATATTGGGGTGTAAAATAAAATATATTTACTTCTTGATGACTAAGATTTAGTTTGTGTTTGGCCTTTTTAAACTTTAATTTGAATTTAACTCAACCCATCTTTGACTCAGAAGCATGGTCTTTTTCTTGCAAAGGATAATTACTGTACCTAGACAGAGGTATTTCTCTCTACCTTTTAACTTGACTTCTCTGAAGGGTATGTTCAATGAAGGGCAGTACCGCTGGCCCCAGCTTTGCCAAATATTATCTGTACCCCAATATATTATTATTATTGAGCCCGACCAAAAGTTACCACTGCCTGGCATCAGTTTTGGTTAGTAAGACTTCTATCCCTTGCCTCTTGTTAGGGATAAGACGTATAAGGATTGCAATGAGAGATAGAAAGGATCCAAATCTTAGACATGATTCCTTCTGGGTACATGATTTAGAAGAAATTAAGATCTCGTTTATGCTGAGTGGCTGGGTACCAAAGGTCGTCCTCTACCAGTGTCATGGGAGAGTGACTTCCCATTACCTCTTCTTTTTTAACAACTTTTGCCAAGTTTGCTCTTAACTGAGGATTTTTATATTTAGGAAGGGTTCTCATTTGTGCCATATTATTTCCCCACATCTGTTCCAACTTTGAAAAATAGCTTCCATGAATTTCTTTGAGTCTCAGTCAGGACCCATTCGGCAGACTTCTCCTGGCCTCCTTCATTCCCTGGAATAGTTGTTTGGGGATTGTGTTGTTTCATGTGCGATTTTGTCTTGTCATCCCTTTCTTAAAGTTATTCTACCTCTGCTGCTGAACCTTGGCCCCTTGTAGATGTTTTATTTGATACCCTACTATGGCAGAGAAACAGATATAATTTGTTGTCTAAAAGCATATCAAGTTCCTTCCTAGCTGTATAGAAAACAAATTATGTTTTATTACTAAGTTATTAATTAATTGATGCCGTTTTGTATTATTTAATGGTTTGGACATATTTTTTATATTGTCAGATCAATCAAGGAACTTAAATCACTGATGGAAACTACCATGAAATCGAAAGGGTTTCTGGTTTAGGAAAAATATTTTTAAAAAATTAAAGAACACATCTATTTATAATTTCTTATGTTAAATTTTAAAAAATAGATTATTATGTTAATTAATTTTCAAATCATTTGTAAGTATAAGCTTATAATATTCATCACTTTTTTATTTACCAATTAATTAATATTTAAATTTTTCAGAGATTTTTCCTGTAAATTTTGAAGGAGCTAAAATAGCTGTTCAAAAAGGTCTTAGTAATCATTTTCAAATTTCTCATTCCTTAACTATGAGCTCTTTGGCACCTTCTGGGTATCGGTTTGGTGCCACATATGTTGGAACGAAACAATATGGGCCTGGTGAAGCTTACCCCGTCTTAGTTGGAGATATAGATCCAGTTGGTAATCTTAATGCAAACATATATCACAAGTTTTCTGACAACATCATGGCCAAATTACAAGCCCAGGTAACTTATGCTATAATTTTTTTTAAAATTGTAAATAATAGAAATTATTAAACAAACTTGGAAAAAAAGATATGTAATTTCTATTGAGTCATCTGCGGACTTGTGATTTTTTTTATTAAATAACAAATATTGTACTCTAACATTCCGATTGTAACATTTGTGCTTAGGAGTTTGAAATGATTTGTCAGTCTTATAATTTACACCATGATTGCCTTTGATTTTCTTTGGGGAATAGGTTTGGTTGCGGCTAACTCGGTCTTATTTGATAAATGAGTAGCTACTTGAATAATAAAGTATCAAATCTTGCCAAAAAAAAAGAATTCAATGGTGACTGATAACAAGCCTAATAGCAACCATTGGTCGGCCTTACCTTACCTATTCATGAGTTGTTGGGCTAAGGAATGATTTATTAACAAGTCAGAAAGGATGGGATCTTTGAACCTGGAGTTGCATATATTTATTTTATTGTTCGCCTTTTTTAATTAGTCCAATTTAAAGTTGTGGATATGAAAGCTTATTAAGGTGTTTGTAGAAACAGAAGGTTATTCAAATTATGGTTTAATTTGTGTAAGGGTTGAACCTAGGCTTTTTTTTTTCGGAGAATTTATTAAAGGATATATAAGACCACTATTTTTTGAACACATAGGCTAAGCAGGCCCACTGAAAAACTAGCCAAAACAACCAAAAATTAAAAAAAAAAACAATGCTTTTAAGGAAAACCGTTGCGAGTGCCATAATAACGAGTGAGGACGAAATCTATGACAAGGTTTTTCATCTTGAACAATATAACAAGACTGGGATTTCTGTTTCTTCAAAAATTTAATCTAGATAACTAAGAATGTTTTATTTATTAGTTCCAGTGATTCTTCAATGAAAGCAAAAACATAGTAGTATAAAACGTTGTTAGTATTTTAGGTTTATTTTAATCTATTATCTTGCCTTATCTATGATTTTTTAATAATTTGTAAATACGTTGAAATGATAAGTTTTCTATCATTACTAATAATATGTATTATTCCTTTTTAGCATTTTTTTGTAAAATTATTATGGATTATTCAACCAAATTAAATTGTTTTTATAAAAAAGTTTAATTTGACTAAACGAAGCTACATTCTGTAAACACTTAATTTTCAGGTACAAAGCAATCATTGCACAGCATCACAATATGTTTTAGACTATAGAGGTAGTAATTTTACAACAACATTTACTCTCGCAAATCCTGATCCAACAACCCTTTCAGGTATTGTATTAATTATTATGAATTTATTCTCCTTTATTTATTCATTTGGTATTTTTATAATTGATTTCTTTTAGGAGTATTTGTCGCCCATTATTTACAGAGTATTACAAAAAATACGGATGTTGGGGTAGAATTAGCAGTACAGAGGAGTGTAACTATTCCGGGGTCACAAGTAGCCTTGGCATCTGTAGCGGCCAGATACACAGGTTATTATTATTGTGCCTTAAAGATTCGTATTTAATATTATTATGCATTAATTTTACCCTCTGAGTACCATGGGGTCTTGTGAAACACAAAGTACCACAGGGGTCCTTAAGGGAACCCAACAATTTTTTTCCATTGTGACCAGACAGAAGTAGGTAGTAAGTTGAAAATGAGCAATAGTACAGAAATTTAGATGATGAATTCCAACCGAAAAATGTCAATTGGCAGATTAAAAGCTCAATAATTGCTTTTAACTATTACATGTTGTTTTTCCACCTTTGATCATGAATATTTTGGGGGGAACATTTTTTCTCTCATTAAAGTATTCCTAATTCTTTAAGTATTCTAACTAAAGTAATATTCTTCAAACAAATTGTTCCATCTTGAATGAAATGGAAAAGATCATCAGATTCGTTGGTTCCTTCAAAATCAAATTTTTTTTCTTTTTTATCACTTATAGAAACAGCATCATTCTCGACAGTGGTTACAACAAAAATTCTATATAAATTCGAGAATGCACTCTAACTAACATTTTCGATTCTAAACGTTCCAGATAGTTTAGGGATAAAAGTGTATGATTTAAGATGGAGAAATTCTTGAAAAATTATCATAAAAAGTTTTGTGTGGGGCCTGTATGGATCCCACGGTACTCAGAGGGTTAAAAGAGATTATAATAGCAAATATTAATGAATGATGTAAGCGGAAAAAATTATATCATACTAGAAATTTCCTTATAGGGGAGTTTAATGCCTTAGTTTTTATCCTTTACATGATATGAAATATAAGCAATATATAATTGCATCAGCAGTTTGGTCTAATAATTGCTACTTTATATGTTATATTTTCATACCATACAAGTAATTATTTACTTTAACCCCTAGGAAATCCTTACCCTTCTCAGTTTCTGAACATTTCACTGTTGATAACTCACTTCTCTTCTTGCCCTAGGTAGAGTTCACTTCTTATTTCTAGTGTCGAATCAGCTATTGGTCTGGTCCTCAATTTCATGGATTTCGCTGATTATTGTTTTATTTATACCTCCTTATAAGTTTTGAAAAAGTGTAATTTTTTCTTGATTTTTTACAGTTTTGTTGTTTCAAAACCAGAAACCCTTTAGTGTTATTCACTTGGAGGTCTCATTTGCTATTGAGAAAAAATAAAAATATAACTGTTTCCTAAAAAACATGATTATCTGTCATTAATTGTTTAATGATATATTAAATTAAAGTTATTGATCTTCTAGTTAACGATATGTTTGACAAGGTTTAGTTCCATGACCAGTTTTCTTGGAATACTCAGGAATTCATTATTTGTATTATCTCCTCTGCTTATTTGAAGTCTGCATAGTTCAATTTCTAATTCTTGCTCTTTAGCCATGTACTTAGTTTTTGTCTCATCAACTGTAAACTCAAACATTTTCGCTGAGCAGTCTAGGAATGACTGCGAACTGTGACTGCCCAGAAGTACCTGCCATAATAACCATGTCATCTGCATGTCCTGCAGTCTGAACTAAGTCAATCTTTTGAAGATAGTTCCAGAGTTCTTTGTTTCCTATAATATAGATAAAATGTATTCTATAATAAAACTTTACTATCAGTTAGCTTCATAATTGTTTTAATTATTGTCAGAACTTGTTGCATGAGGGACTGTGTTCATAGGAGGAGCACTAATCAGCAAAAAGTCTCCTAAATTTTGTGATGGTCAGCTTTGATTAATCAACTATCTAATTTTGTTTACCATTATAAAAATTTGAATTAAAATTCTTATTATATTTTTTTTTTTAAATAGGAAGTGATTATGTAGCTTCTGCAACAGCAGGAGCTTCTGGATTACACTTATGTTACTACCAGAAAGCGAGTCCACAGCTACAACTTGGCGTTGAGCTAGAAACAAGTTTCAGGTTACAAGAATCATCTGCTGCAATAGGATATCAGGTAGATCTGCCAAAAGCAGATCTTGTTTTCAAAGGTATGTATCTCTTGAAATATTTTATTTGTTTGTGTTGATTGTATGGTGGCCCCCTGTGAAAAATATATATTTTTAATTTTTATGGAACCTAAGTTATATAGTTTTTAGATTATTTAATCTAAAGTCCAGATGATGCTCAAATAGACAAAATGTTGTTTGCTATATTGCTATTGCTTCACCTTTCTAGACTCACTGGATGGCTCCAATCTTATCTTCTATTGTTATGATCATTCACCTTCTTTTCCGAAGCATTTATAAGAATGGTGGTCTTAAAACAAAACCTATTAAGTTAAGGCCACCCTTCTGCCTAGATACGCCTGAGTGTACTGTAATGATATATTTAACAGTCATATTAAATAGAACAACTGATAAGCTTTTACTTTTTATCTATACATACGTCTGAGTGTTAAATTTCATGGCTTACATTACATTATTATACTTTAGACCAGCTTGCTTGTAGCTTTATTTTATTTATACATATATAATTATCTAAGTATTAATTTTTTTTGTTTTTTTAGGAATGGTTGATACGAACTGGAATGTTGGAGCAACACTTGATAAGAAGTTAACTCCGATGCCATTTTCTCTTACCTTGAGTGGCATGCTCAATCACCAAAAAAATCAATTCCGATTAGGATTTGGTTTTGTAATTGGTTAAGCATCCTGACCAAAAGAAAATTAGCAACATTTTTTTAGTTCCAAATATTTGTTCAGCTCACAGTTTTGTAACAACCTCTCCCCATTTTATACCTGTTTTCTTCTCTTTTTTTTTTTTTACTTATTTAATTATATTTTTATTTTCATTACATTTTTTCAATATTTAATAATTCTAGTTTAGATTTTTTTATTAATGAAAAGATGGCAAATATGTGTTTAAGTGTCTTTTGTATTCCTTTCTTTATCTTTCTTTGAAAATATGTTTCGGTGTAAAATATGTAATTTGTACATATGTAAAACAATCTCTATCTTCTTTGATCATTATATTAATGAAAGCACATCATTAATTACGAATTCCTTCATTATGTATATTAATTTAAAAATTAATATAAAAATAAAATTAATTAAACATATGATGAAAAATTGTGCTTAATTAGAAGAGCAGGTTGAATGAAAAGCTGTTTAAATTGAATTTGTGGTTGACATTAATATGTGCAATAGATCAGTAAACTTTAATTCCATTTTGTATGTTTTGTATAGGTAACAAATTGTGGTAAAGACTGTTACAATATTTGTTGGCATTTTGTACATAAACCATTCAGTTAATGTTTTAGAAATATTTATGCTATAAATAAACAAGTTAGTATTAGTACTATCCAAATCTATACATAAAAGTTATTTATTTCTTAACATTGAACAAATTGAAACGAACCTGAAAGCATGAAGTTAGTTAATCTGATCATAGATGGACATTTAATAAAGCTTGGAGTTTGTTATCTAGTTGTCCTTATTCTAGTTATAATACCCTTAACAAATTATGTGATGGTTTCTTTTGTGCAGAATATGTTGACGTATATAGTTATTGATAAAAATAATTTTGTTTTGTGAAATGGACACATTAGTCTGAATACTGAAGTTATAATTAAGTAGAATAATTTGTCTTAATTAGAACCTGTAGTAACATATTGATTGCAGTTTGCTGTTATGTGATGTCTTGAAGGCCTGAAATGTTAACCTAACCTTGTATGACTTAATTGAGTTTATGGATTTATCTGGATGTTATATCCCTCAACTATAATTTATAGAATAGGATAATTAATGGGCCCACATTTCCCTTGCAATGAAGAACTTATATATGTTTTTATTATTATATCTGCTTTTAATTAGTGAGAAATAATGAGACGTTTTGGTCTTAGTCAGTCCCTCATCAAGTAATCCATGCTGCATTGTTCCAAATAAAAATATTAAATCTATCAATAAATATATATAAGATCCATAAAAATTTTGTTGGAATAGTTATGTCAATTCCTATCTCTGGCATCAGTGTGGGATACGTAGGTCAAAATGGATAGTATAATTGGAGACAGAAAAAGGCCAAGTAAATGTTAAAGATGGAATAGGGCCCCCTAGTGTTGGGTATATCAAAGTACTATTGTCAAGGCAGTGGAACTCCAGGGGCATGTATGTGCCCTAGATCATGTGTCTAGCGAGTTTGGAACTGTCATGGCCATGTCAGATACTGTGTGACAATCTTGTTAAATGCATTTTCTATCTTTACCACCTCTCTTCACAATTTAACAACTAGGATATAAAATTGTAGAGTGAATAAATATTAGAAGACAACTATTTAACTATGAAATAAAACAACTTCTGTGTCTCCACAGCTTTATTAATTTATATTCTGAACGTTTTCAACAGTCTTGGGCGTCATCCTGTAAAGATCCAGCTGATGGCAACTACAGTACTTGTAGGGTTGCTCTTCAAGCGAAGTTGCAGTACAGCAAGTATTTTAGTCATCATTAAGCCAGGTTTTCACGGTGACTGTCACTATCGCGGCAGTTAGTAGCTGTCATGACGGCAACTAGCGCATGTATATACCTTGACAGTGAACCATCCAGCCATATCTCCCATTTTAACCGCGAGAAAACATTGTTTAGATTCAGGGGAGGTGGTGATAGTTTCCATACTGTCTGAATATTGTTTTTTGATTATTTCTGCAGTTGGAATAGATTTGATTCGTTCAACCGTTTTAGTATCACAGAATTCTTGCGAGAGTATCTAAGGCTGCTTGTTTATGGAGGAAATGTGGTACTCAGTCAAAAAAGCTGAGAAATTTAAATTGTGGTATAGATCCCGATCATAACTGTATGTTTTGTCTTTTGCTGTTAATTATTAATAATAATAAACCTAAGCATTGCAAAGCAAATAATTTTTACTATGCCAGCCTTTATCTCGGTCACTAATTATAACACATCTTCATCCCTAGAAATTTTCTTTTGAATATTTTTATTTAGGTGTGCTGTTATTCATTATTACATCCAAAGCTACGGTACTAACAGGTTTTAAGTATATGGTCAAAGTTTTGAAATGTTAACTCCTGCCGGAAATTGAGCGTATGGGAAGCGATGAGAGATAGATTAGTTGAGTAACGAACTTTTTTTTGACTGTTGATTATTTATGATTATACTTATTTAAAATGCTTCATAAACATCGAAAAAGTAATTTATTAATCTCGCCTAGCTAAAAAAGTTAATTAAACTAATCTTAAAGAGGTTTTTTGATAATTGAGAGATTAAATTCTCCTCAATTTTAAATTTCATGGTCTTGAGGATAACGGAAGAGGGGCAGAAAAAAGGATTATTTTCGTAATTGTAATTTAGCGCTACCTGTTGGTTAAAAAGTACAGCTAAATCGTGGAAAAATACACTTTTTGTGGAGTACATTCTGTTGGGTGGTTAGCTGAAGGTTAGAAGTAGCCTAAGGACGGGGTACTAGGAGGAGCAGTGAGATCGTGAAGGTACTAAGTCGAAATTTTTTACTAACCACTTCACAGAATGCACTGCAATGCATAAAAATTGCCGTTTTCCCAGTTTAGTTCTACGTTTTAACCAACAGGTCACACTGGATTCCAATTTTTAATGTAAATACTTCTCTGTCTCCTTCAACACCTTGGCATTTTAAGATAAGGATAATTAAATGTCTTAAGTAGGAACTAATATCTTAAGCAGAAGTTTAAGAGCTACACAAAGATTCACATAACTATTCGTATGTACATATTACTTTACTATATGAATGTTCATTTAGCTAAATGACATACTTCACAAGTAATATCTTAAAATATTTCAAGGTAATTAATTCACGAAATGAAATACTGGGGTTCAAATCTTATAAAAGTTATCTCAACAGATTCAAGTTAATATCTGTTGTAAGTAGTCTTAAGAACTTACCATTGTATCTATTGCAGTTAAACTTTTTTTTTTTCCAAATTCCCTTTAAAAAAATGACATTTATTTACAATAGATTCTTAGGCAAATCTATATACATATTACATTTTATATGTACTATACCATCGGTACACTCTATACAAGGTCTGAATCGGCATAGAAGATATATAATCAATACAAGTACAATGATTCACAATGGCTTCATTGACAAGACTCTACAACGTATGTGGGCAACAGCCGGCCCGCGGGCCGGATCCGGCCCGCTGTAAGATTTGATCCGGCCCGCGAGACATTTTGAAAAACCCAATTTAAAAAAAAAAAATACACTACTTACTCATACTCATGGAATCAAGTGAGCGAGCAAGCCGAGTGGCGGTGATCATCAAAGAGTGAGGCGGCAAACATCAAAGTTCAAAGCCATTGATGTTTGCCGCCACACTGGCGGCGCAACAAAGGATTATTGCTTCGCAATTGTATTGTTCTACACTAGACGATTCTAGATCATTCCTTCATTTTGCCTATATAAGCGGGTGGATGGCCGGAACTTAGTTCAGTCCTATTCGAGCTACCGTGGTGATAAGTTTGCTTTGTGACTTTGTGTGCATCTTGAGTGCTTACTAATTATACCTATTTTCTTATTAAGTTTATCGAACGATAAGTAAATGAAAATGATGTCTGGTGGAAGGAAACGAAAAGTAGATGCAGAGGGTCGCCAGTTTCAAGAAAAATGGACTGAAGAATTCTTCTTTATCTTGCACAATGGTAAGCCTATTTGTTTGATGTGTAATGAATCCATTTCGGTGATGAAAGAATTCAATATAAAGAGGCATTACTCAACTAAGCATCCTACGCTGCTCTCACTGACAGGACAAATAAGAAAAGACAAAATCCAGAAACTTACCGCAAATTTGGAAAAACAGCAGCAAATATTTCATAGACAAAGAACACAACTTGATAATGTTGTGAAAGCTAGTTTTATAGTTAGTTCAAAATTGGCAAAGTCATTGAAACCATTTGCCGAAGGAGAATTTATCAAGGAGTGTATGTCAGAAGTTTGCAGTGTTTTGTGTCCTGAAAAGAAAAATGAATTTGAAAAAATTAGTTTGTCAAGACGAACCGTTGTACGACGTATAGAAATGATGGCTAATGATATAAAAACAACATTGACTGGCCGTATGACTGGTATTGAATCATTTTCCATAGCATTAGACGAGAGCACCGATTTGTCTGACATAGCTCAACTGGCTATATTTATTCGAGGTGTTGATAAAGAATTCACTATTACTGAGGAATTGCTTGCTTTACAGCCGCTAAAAGGAACCACTACAGGAGAGGACATTTTTAATGAAGTTCAAAAGGTATTCACAAGTTTTGGCTTGCCATGGTCGAAATTAGTTGGAGTATGCACAGATGGTGCACCTTCTATGGTCGGCTTACGTAAAGGTTTCATCGGAATTTTGAATGAAAAAGCAACTGAATTAAATGTGCAAAAAGATGGTTTGATAGTCCTTCATTGCATTATCCACCAACAGAACTTGTGTTCTAAGTCCATTCGACTCCAGAATGTTATGAATGTGGTAGTAAAAACCATCAATTTTATTCGATCCCGAGGGCTTAACCATCGTCAGTTCAAGGCGTTTTTGGATGAAATATCAGCCGAGTATGACGACGTAACATATTATTGTGAAGTCAGATGGCTAAGCAAAGGGAAAATGCTGAAACGGTTTTACGAGCTTAGAAATGAGATAGCAGAATTTATGCAAATAAAAGATAAACCACTATCTGAATTGAGTGACGCAAAATGGATATGTGACTTAGCATTTCTTGTCGACCTTACAGGCCATTTGAATGATTTAAATTTGAAACTTCAAAAACAAGGACAGTTAGTAAATGATTTGTACAGCCATTTGAAAGCGTTTCAGAACAAAATCCGCTTGTGGGAGGCACATATGCTGTCTGGTAACAGTTACCATTTCACCACGCTCTCTGCGTATGAAAATATTGCTTACGCTCAATATGCTGAAGAACTCAAGTTACTGTCGGAGCAATTTTCGATCAGATTTAGCGATTTCAAACACATGGAAGACTGTTTCAATTTATTTGCTACTCCAACAAAAAGTAATGTACAAAATGCTCCAATACACTTGCAAATGGAGTTGATCGAGATTCAAGAAAACTCACTCCTAAAATCTAAATTTGAAGACGTGGAGTTGTGCGATTTCTACAAAAAATACCTCGAAGAAGACCATTTTCCGCAGCTTAGAAAATTTGCAAGAAGATTGATTTGTGCGTTTGGCAGTACTTATAAATGCGAACAGTTCTTTTCATTGATGAAAGTTAATAAATCAAAACATCGTACAAGGCTGACTGACGATAATTTGGAAAATTCTTTACGTCTTTGTACCAGTGGAATTAATCCAAACATCGATGAATTAGTTTCCCAAATTCAAGCTCAAGTGTCTCATTGATTTCGGTGTCGCTATTTAACTTTCGTAGTTTGTAACAATTCTAAATTTAACGATTTAATTTAATGCTGTAGGTACCTATTTTTTCATTTCATTTTGTTATTTTAATAAATTGTGTTGTAATAACATTGTCGTATTATTTCATGGCTGACTGATATCTATCGCTAAAAATTATGAACACTACTTTAAAATGCACTACTTTTAAACGCGGCCCGCGAACGTATTTGCACACTAAAGTTTGGCCCATAACATGTCAAAGGTTGCCCATACCTGCTCTACAAGGTGATGGGGCTCACCTTTTGATTACAACAAAAGAAAACTTATAAACTAACTTACATACTAATTCTTAACCTAAATTTTCCCCGACAGACTTTTTTTATTTATTTGCAGTTAAACCCAAACGTTCACGACTTTATGTACTACTACGTACCGGAGTGGAACTGCTTTAGGAACCGACTCTCAAACTGGAATGGAACTGATAGAACTCATTCCAAGGTTTTGCCGGAATTGTGCATTTTAGTTGCTTCAGCTCGAACCCTTCAGGATGACGACAGACTCAATCGAAAACGTTCGTGTATAAATTAATGAATCTCTGGAGAAACAGGAGTTCTTTATTTCACGATATCCCCACCGGCACCAAACCACTAATAATTACTTGACACGTCAGAAAAATCTCATTAGGAAGATATTACTTAAGGACGAGAAGAGTTTTATAATTAAACTTAATATTTAATTGGTTTCGTGGTTACTTTAAATTATTGATACAAAGTTCATGCACCATTTCACTATACGACACTTCCTATTTGGTAGCAGTTTAATCTAATTAATTTGGTATTTCTGTAAAATAAGTTACGCGAATATTTACAAAGGAAATTCTTAGGTCATTTTGTGATATGTTTCAATGAATTACTCTTAATTTGTTATAAAATTTCCTTCAATCTCTTAAATGAAATTTTTGTCTAACACGTATTGACTATTATCAAATATAGGTTGTTGAATAACTTTATACCGAGCTTAATTTTGATTACTATAATAGTGAAATTATATATTAACTCGGGAAGAACCAGGGGGGCCGAGACCTCTAGTTATGTTATATGGAGAAATAAATTATATTAATAACTACGATTCGGTGCTATTCTTAGTTATATTTTGAAATGCTATACATATTTCTTAATTATAAATTCCAACAGTGTCAGATTAAAGTTAAATACATTCTGAAAAGAATGATACCAATTAAATATATTTATAGAATTTGAAATAAACCTGGTATAGTGTAAAAAAAAAAAACTGAAATGCTTGTCCTTATATAGACATTAAATCTGCAAAATATACTAATTTACGTTGGTTACTTAATCTAATAAAAGTATTCAACTTCTCTAGTTTTTCTGGTTGGTGCAGTAGCTTACCATATCACAAATGGTCCTTTAGTTCAGGTTCTTTAAAACGAAATTTCAGTCTCTTTACTTTTCTCTTTGATGTTTTTTAAATTTATAATACTTTATCAAAGTTGTTGTCATACATTACCTTTTTTTTAAATTGTTTCCAATACGAAAGGATATAACAATATTGTCTGGAAGTTTAAGTTTTTGGCAGTTAAGGGTTATTAGGCGCCAAATTTTACAGATTGTCTATATTTTTAGTCAGGTTAGGCTTAGATATGGCTGAATGTTCGACTTCTTCAGATGTTAAAGATGTTTCTGACGAGAATTCGATGACTCTCGTCGATTTTTTGGAAGAAGAAATGCAGTTGGAAAGTGATGCAGATGCAGTTTTGGGACCCTCAGATGACAAAAATTGCACATACAGTAAGGTGAGGATTGGACTTTAAATTACATATTTATGTGAATTTTAATCAGTATACAATATAAGTACATTAGGATTAACTAACCATAACTGCTAGCATTGAATTTTTTATCTGACTCCTCCCTGTTAATGGTATGGCAGAGTATGGTGACATTTCTCTGTGGTCTGTTTTTAAGGATCATTGCCAATTATAAACACTAACCAACTGCATTAAAGTACATATTCAATTACTTCATTGTGTAGATTCGGCCCCAAATATTTGTTTACTAATTCAAGGGATTTTCAAAATAGGGCTACCTACAGAGACAAGCATTATACGCCTGCATGACATGTACTCCCGCGAATTCTTCCTCTGCTGAGCCTGCTGGAATATGCCTTGCTTGCAGCTATCATTGTCATGAGGATCATGAGTTGGTAGAACTCTATACTAAAAGGTAAACTTCCATCTCAATATGTTTTATTTGTATTTTCGAAATTATCTGGTTTTACGATTTTAACTTCTGCACAGGATTTTAGTTGTATGCAATCCATGTCTTGTATTTTAAACATTAATTACCTCATCACATGGAACAAGTGTTCTGCCTATCAGTGATCTATAATTACCTTGTACAAATTATATTTACTGTGCACGAGTAAGTTATTATTTTCTGTTAATATCATTTTTGAGGCCAAGTTTTAGTACTTGTATATTCCATATGTCATCTTGTATTTCTGAAATAGGCCTATAAGAACTGCTATAGTTAGATATTCACACAATTAATAATAAATAAGATTGTGATTTTATACTGTTGCTTTTGAGCTGTCACCATAGCTTAGTGGTTAGCATAATGACTTCCAACTCCGTACCCTGCCTAAATTCACAGCTCCCTTCAGTATTTTTTTATGAGGTGTGGGTCAGGTTGAGATCAACTCACCCTAGTGATGATTACTTTCTTAATTAAAGAAGTTGTGAATCTTGTTAAAAAAAACAACTGAAATTAAGCTTGAGAGTTAACTAACCAAACTGAAATTAAGGTTGAGATTTAACTAACCAAACTGAAGTTAAGGTTGAGATTTAACTAACCAAACTGAAGTTAAGGTTGAGATTTAACTAACCAAACTGAAATTAAGGTTGAGATTTAACTAACCAAACTGAAATTAAGATACAGAGTTAACTAATCATGGGTCAACAATAACCTCATTAGACTTAATCTCTTTATTGACTAAATTTAATTTTTACTGTTGCTTTCATAAATGTAGTTTATTTCATGATTTTCAGATTCTTCAGGTGTGATTGTGGAAACAGTAGGTTTAACGGAAAGAAATGCAACTTGGAACCAGTAAGTAAAGTATTCAACAATTTTTAGCTTTTTTCATTAAGTAGTTTTACAATGGACAGCTAATTTAAGCTGTATGAGCCATATCTTTACTGTGCACTTATGTAAGAACTCATATAGACTTATCTTCGCTAAGGGAGAAATGATAGGACAAAGATCTTGCTAGACCAGTTGCCACAGGTAGAAAACTAACTAGAGCTTTGCTAATCACCCACCTGCTTTATGACTATAACATACATTTAAAGAGTAACATTGTTTAATATTGTAACATTTGTATTAATTACTTGTTTGATGAAAATTAACTGTTTTTGTACCATCAAGGAACAAATGAACTCAAAATTAATGATATCCCTTTTAGTCAAGGGGTAAATAAAACCTATGAAATCATGATGTATGTACACTTATCTTATTTTGACATTAATTCGACTTACCTATTTAATCTTGGGAGCCACAGCAATGTATTCTTGAAAATTAAAAAATTCACTTATTGTTGAATTTTATACCCATTATTTTATTATTATGTATGATTTATAATTTATAGCTTGGATTCTGATAGTATTGTATATTTTAACAGAATAAGACTGAAGATAATGAAAAGAATGTTTATAACCAGAATTTTCGTGGGCTTTATTGTGTTTGTTCTCGCCCGTATCCTGATCCTGAAGATGATACTCCTGATGAAATGCTTCAGTGTATCATATGTGAAGATTGGTATCACACAAGGGTAAATATATGATTAATAGAATATTTAAATTGGTTTGAAAATATTTATTTGAATCTTAAATTATGTGGGATTGATGAGGTTTAATATAAATATTCTATGGTTAAAGTCAGTAAAGCAAATAACTAGATCCAAAAAACGAAGGGGAGACCTATAATGGGTTATTGGCTCTACAACTAGGCCTATGGCTCTTTTTGTCAGCCCCTTTGTCATACCCATTTCCATGCTACTGTCCCTCCTGGAATTTAACTTCTAACTAAGTGGAGGATTGACTTTTATTTGATGGAATTAAGTTCCTATAATGGAATTCTGTCGCAGTCTAGGGTATAGAATTTTAGTTTGTTAAATGCTTAATATTCCCCCAAAAAGTGATAGGTTTCCTCCGATTTACATTTAAGACAAATGGAGTTCTGGGATATGAAGGATAGGTATCAGCTTAATCTGCAGTCCAAATGACTGTTTTTGCAGCTGCAGTACAATAACCATGAGTTATTAACTTTTGACGAACTGTTTAACCATTGTTAGTCTGTTTTGGACTACCTTCACCAATCCAATAGGGAGGTAGATTTGTCTTTAGACAGGCAAATGGTGGCTCACGGCCAGCTAACAGTGAGTCCGCTTCCTGCCTAGCCAATTCATCCGCTTTCTCATTGCCGTCTATACTTGTATGGCCAGGGATCCACTTATGGCAGAGCTCAAGCATAGACTTAACTCAGACTCTTAACATTTGGGGAAAACAACTCTGACTTATGCCTTGTATGTATTAATAATTTAATGAATACTTAATAATAGTTAATAAGATAATTGAAGAGGGAGTTATCAAAACCAGCAATCTTGGTTTTTCCCAATTTTTAATGGGGGATCCGAAAGTGTTGTTACTAACCTATATAAAAGTTAAAAGATTTATTTATTTTTCTCTTTATGAAACCAAACACTACTCTTATACAGAGAATTTCGGTGTAAAGAGGTATTCTACTACAATTTAAATTTAATCCATGGTGTAACACCTTATAAAGAGATATGAGATAGAGCCAACCTGCCATAGTCGGTAGATGGTTCTGAGGCAAATGCTTGCCCATTACATATTCACCTTTATTTCTGCTTTCTAGACTGGATTCCTTATTTCTTAATTCAACGGCCTACTCATTTTCCCCCATGTGCCTGAGTGATTCCTGATCAGACACAAACCTCACAGAAAAAAATCATAGAAGAGCTAGTAGTAGAGAACCTCAGTCATCTGTATTATTTGCCTTGTGTGATATATATTTGATACACATACTAAGTATTTTTAAATGGTTTAATATGCTTTTAAGTTTTTTTTTTAAATATATTTTTCAGCACTTGAACAGTCAAGTTCCCCCTGAAACTAATTATGCTGAACTAATATGTGGATCTTGCACTGACAAATTATCTTTTTTGAATCATTACCTTGGTTTATCAGGTAATTAAGTTCATCTTCAATTTCATAGATTTACTTATTTAATTGTTATTAAATGAAATGAATAATAAAAATATCTTTATTGATCTGGAACAAAGTGACTCTAAGACTAAGTTATATGAACTAATTTTTTGTTTGGCTGAGATGTAAACTAAGAGGTATTTTACTTTTAAAAAATATATATACACACACTCATTACACATTGGAGTTAAAAAAAACTATAAATTGGAGTTCCATTAAACTCACTTAAAATTCACACTTAAGGGTAGAGAAACAAATATTTTTATTTGAAATAAATGAGTATTAGTATAGAATAGAGTATATAGAATCTGGCTCTATGATATGGGTCAGTGGCACATTCGCAGCAAGATAAAGTGCACCCACTTGTCTAGCAACCACACATTATCAAAGAACATCACCACTGACTGTATGTGTCGAAAACCACTGGGAAGAAGAGATTACCGAGGACCCGGAAAAATATATGCTGATGATTGATAACAGATGTTATGCTTCTCCTTCGCATTTCCATTATAATATTTATTTCAGGGTGATACCAGACCTCTGAAAATAAGTACTCACTAGTAAGGATGTTTTGTACTGCTAGGTATTCTGACAATTTTTCCTTCTCTGGAAAATTGTTTCTCCCTCCTTAAAAACAATCTCTCGCATGGGACAGAAGCAGTTGTTGTTAACAAAAATTCCCTGGCTTGTTTGTAGAGGGGATGTGTAGAGGGTAGATGGGAAAACATACTTCATGTCTTCCTAATAGCATTGTTAAAGGCAATTTTGTATAATTATTTATTGTATAGTCAGTTTATCGATAGCTGTCATCATTATAATTTTTATGCATTTTCCATATGTTTATATATCATGTATGTTTGTTAAAAAGATTTCAAGTCTCCCAGTCTTTTTCTAGTTGTTGGGCCTTGACTACATATAGGGACTTAGATATTTTGGCCCAGCCCCGTGAACCTCAATGCCTTCTTGCAATGAAATTAAATGAGAATACAAGGTTATATTGGGATCTCAAAGACAACTTGGAGGAAACAGTTCATAAGGTATTTTAGTTTTCTATGGAGATTCTGAGAGCTCACCATAAACGATGCAGCAGTAGCAGTAGCCGAAATAGGGAAGAGTATTGGAGATGAAAAATAACATGCCAGCTATCAAATGATGGGTTTCACAATGTTCCAGCTGAAAAGTCAACTCCCTGATCTCTAGTGGTGAAAGGTTCATTAAGTCCCCCTGTTCACTTACAAGTTACAAGATACCTGTAGGGTGGAACTGCTGTAAAAGTTAATCGCAACTAAATGGAAAACAGGCAGAGATGGGTGGTCTGCTATGGACTGGTGCCACGTAATTCGTTGGTTGGTATAACAGTTAACGAGAAAGAAATGGTTAATATTTGGGCTTATTTCACTAAACAGAAGCCTGGTTAACTAATGTAACAAGTTTCCCTTTCAGACATTTTTTTGCTTTGTTTACTGAACTGAGTGGAAAATGTGCAATAACAATCATGTGATACCATTTTATTACAATTTATTTAATGTCTATCTATCCACTAATTCTTTTATTTTACCAAACAAGTAGGCTTATATAGTAGTTTGTATATTGTCACTAAAGTGGCTTTATTTGTCTGGATGCAGTTATAGATTAGCTTTTTTTTTTCTTTTTTTTTTTTTTTTAGTTAGTCCTGCATTGAAAAATGAATTGAACGAAAACAAGGAAGAGATCAACATTGTAAAAGAAGACACAGAAGTAAGTTTTTAGGGGAAATAAATTAAATTGAATCCAAGTTATTAATATATCAATATGCTGAATAACAATTTTGATTACACATTTTTGGGTAGTTAATTAAAACATGGATAATCACCGTTTTTTTTGAGTCCTCAAGGGTATTAAACTCTTTTTGGTATTACTGAAATAGTTTTATACTATTACTGTATATGTATTACTAATAATAATAATTTATTATGTATAAATTATGATTTTATATATATATATATTTGTATTACTGCTAAGCAAGACTTTTTATGTGACAAGCTATTGATTCCTGTGTAGGTAAAGAAATATTTCCTGTCATGTAACCGATTCAAATGGCCTAACGTTGACAAACAAAAAATGTGCACCCAAAGATGTGTAATTTTTTTACTGAAGACAAATGTTAATTATTTCGAAAAGCTTCTATTTAAATTTACTATATTTCTTCATTAGGAAACTTTTTTATGTTTTAGGGAGCCTCAAGTAGTGTAAAAGTTCTCTTAGATCATAATGGTAAGATTTTAAATTAAATTAATTTTTAAGTTTCTTATTTTCAATCTGTACTTAAAGCAAATATTTATAGTATGTATTATTAGCCAAAGAAGAAAAGACAAATGAAAATGAGACTGAGCTAGATATTGGAAACACTTTAAACGTTGAAGGAAATAGATCTTCGGAAGAAGGGAAAGAATCACTGAAAGATGAGGTATTTTTTTTTTTTTTAGTATTATTATATAGGTAATGTCCGAGTATATTTCTTATTTTATATCAGTGGATAATTCCCATTTTATTATTATACCACTTAGTAAATAGTCCTCAATTAAAGATAATAATTTTTGACTGTTATATCAAGTACTCTGTGAATAAATTGTACAATTTAGTTGATGATATTGGGAACTAGGGACCTCCCCAATATCTAGTTGGGGCTCTATTATCTGTGTTATTCTGCCTCAATGAAGGCCATCCCAATATTTATTATCTTTGGTCAAACTCTTGCAGAGACTATAACATCCATTTGGAATGGGAGGTCCCAGGTTCGAATCAGTAATTTTGTCTTTGGCTGTTAATCATTAATAATTGTGGGATCAATATCACAAAAATAATTTATCATTTAAAAACGATATATTTAAATATTTTCATTTAATCTTTACCAATATTTACCCAATAGGCACAGCGGAAAATAGAGCAGGGGCACAATGAGTCCCCTAAGTTAATTATCCACCTGCTGGACATTTGACTAATGGCAAAAGAAAAACAACTTTGATTTATGAATGTTCATCACTAATCTATATCTCATAAATCAAAGTTGATACAGTTGTGAAAATCTGTCTATAAAAATTAAGAAAGATATATGTCGGGCTCAGTTTAACTGAGTATCCCCAAAGTGGGGAGGAGACGCCCGCCGCGGGCTAGGGTCACTACAACCTCTTAGATCTCACATGACCGGCACTTTAGGACAACTGGCTGGTTAGCATCTTTTTGAGGTGGAAAAAAGCAGATATGATAAAAATTTGTTTAATTTATGTCTCCCACCATCGCACAGACAATTCCAATTTGAAAAATGATAATTGTTTCAGATTACAGAGCCAAATGAGAGTGCTACATCAAGTGAAGTAAATGGAAAAAGTCACTCAAGTGATTCAGGTTATATTTATTTATTAACTCATCACCCAGTTTTGAAAATTATTATAACAAAAACTGTTTTTAACTATCCATAAAACTGTCTTATAGGTGTGTGTAAACTGTTAAGTTCAAAGCAATTGGACAGGCCTGATCAAAGCGCTACATTCTGGCCTTCGAATTTTCGTCTCGTGTTATGTTCCTGTACTACCTGCCAGGTATGTTGAGTTTAATATTTCCCTTGAAACTATTTCACAATTTGAAATGTTTAATGATGAATAATTTGATTCTAACAATTCCATTGTCTCAGTTAAAAGATTATTATGTTATTAAATGTACAACAAACTTTTCAAATCATTAATTCATAGCTAATTATCTTTTATATATTTCCAGGATTTATATACTACGTTAAATGTTCCATGGATAGTCGATGAAAATGATACTGTACAATCATACGAGGCAATCGCAAAAGGTACACGTTCAAATTCTCAATATGAAGCTGGTCTGGAAGCTCTAGCAACTCTTGATAGAGTTAGCCAAGTTGAGGCTATTCAAAGTGAGTTTTATTTTGGAGAATTATTTCTTATTAATATTAATAATAATAAATTTATAAACTCTCTGAATTCGACACTCATAGTCACCATAAAACATCAAATACCACAGTGGTCCGTTCAGGATTTTTTTCTTGTTCTCAAAATAATTTGATGTATTTTGGTAATTAAAAGCCGATTTAGCAGCTGTTTTCATTAGTCAAAGCATTGCAATAATTTTAGGAAATTAGCCATTTTCAAATACATAAATCTGATCTGATCGCTTTTCTCTTTTCAGATTACAATGACCTCAAAACTAATTTGAGTGATTTTCTTATTAAGTTTGTCCGCCAAAAAAGAGTTGTTAAGAAAGAAGACATCGATGAATTTTTTACTGATATGCAAGCTAAGAAACGTCAAAAAACTGGCACTCCACCATATTCATGCCACTGACTAGGCTCTTAAAACCCGAATCAAATGGAATTTAATTTGACTATTTTGTTATTAAAGTTTCTGGTGGATTGTATGAGATGTTCTTTATTTTTCTTTCTTTCTTATCTTTTTTTTTAAATGTAAGAACTGCATTTTTAGCATCTAGGTGTTACTGCAAAAATCAAATAAAAAATATTTTAAATTTCTTAATGCTATAAATATATTTATCAATAAAGAAATTTAAAATTAATTTAATTTGTTTTATTATTTCCAAATAGCCTATTTCATTCATATCATGAAAGGTATGTCAAGGTTCCTGTCACCGAACCCCATGTAGAGATATCCATGGATTTTGGTATTCAATAAATGATAAAATGTCAGTCCATGCCAATATAAGCTACGAAGAACTACAGCTCTGTTACCTTGGCAAATTTGTACACTCCAAGCATCTGAAATTTTAATATGAAATTAGCTAGTTTTTCTAAATTTTAAAAATAAAAATATTCTAGCCAAACAAGAAAAAACAGGCTTGTGATTTCTTTGTTCATAAACAGTTTATTGTATGTATAGAGGCTCATATAGAGGGGACCACAGTTCTGTTGCGGTGACATTTTTTTCACCTTTATATTCTAATTACAAGAAAATGTTTCAAAAGGGAAACTTGGCCTGTAGTGTGCTCCATTTCTTATTTAGACACTTATAAGGGGTCCTACCTGTAAGCTGGTTATCTACAAGTTACCACCCTATTCTATAGCACTAAGATAGTTAAATTATAAACTAAAATAACCTAGGGCACGATTCAAACCTGAAACTTCAGCATGCAGAGTTGGATAAGTTAGCCTTCCTACCAAAACCCGATCTGAAACTTATTTATTAATGTTCTTTCAATTAATATAATTCTAATGACACTTCTCAGAAATAACACCTCCTTTAAAATGAATCTTAGGATTTATCTGTTGCAATAAGTAAGCAAAACGATGGGCAGTGCCCGGAAAGAACATGCTGTGTTTGAAAAGCCATTAGAAATGATCTCAGAAAGGTTAGGATGTTGCTATCTAATGCCATCTAATAAATATAATGAAAATTAAACATCTAATCTCCATGCCAATTTGTAACGGAAGATTCACTATATTGCACTAGTGGATTAATCCCTTAAGATTGTGAATGTCTATTGAAAATATTTTTATGATACAGTGCAATCTCGCTAATCCAAAATAATTGTTGCTAGAGGTTGGGGAAAAATAAACAATAGACATACTTTTTATTATATGTATAAAAATATTTAAAAAAATCCAAATGCATATTAATATTACAATATTCACTACAAGGCAATAATACATTAAAATATTTTTAAAAAGTCCATAATGTGTTCATATGCATTTTATTTAAGGAAAATGCTATTAGTTTTTTGTTAAAAACTTGTAATAGATGTTTGTTTTGATTTAATTAACTTTGTTTTAATGTTTATTCTTGGAACTGCTGGAGAAGAAGATTATGCTGCCACTTTAATTGGACTCCATACTCCATTTGATGCTCTGGTTGAAATTTCCAATAACTTCTTCATGTTTCATTGAACCGGCCAAAGAAAGCTTGTTTCGTTCTACTTCATTTGATGTTTTCAAAACACCTTGTACGATTTCCTCATCTGTATTAAAAGTGAACTCATTTCCTTCTATACAATTGGTCCCATCTTCACTAACAGCAGGATTTATTCTCTTTAATCAAGTGGGAAATTATTTTCCGGTTGTCTTTATCGATAGAAGATTCTTCAGAAACACATTCCCCAATAAGTTATTCCAAGAAGTGCGTATGAGTTTGGGGTTGATTAACTCCCAATCTGCGACTAGGAAAATACCATTTAAAATTCAGATTCAAAGCTTTTAAAGTCAAAGTTATGTCTCCATCTTGTTAATACTATGTGTGTCTTTATTGTGATGTGGTACTGTAAATAAGTGTTTGTCCAAAGCTGCTATATAAATCCACTTTCCTTCAGACTAAAACAAATTTATATTAAAATAGATAGAGTTCGGATTAGCGAGATTGCATGTTACAGAGGTCTACTTCTCATGCCTATGCTGACAATGAAATACATTTTTATTTTTTAGCAAATTTATTTAGTATTTAAAAAACATGAATTCATAACAAAGCACCACTTAAAATTAATCTCCTACCTCCCCCTCCAAAACAAAATACCATTAAGGTCTATCCTTGTGAAATATGTCAACAAGATAGAATCTTCATTAGGCGCTACATATAATAATAAGTAAATCCTAGAATCATCAAATCACTAAAATTATATTATTATTTCACTACTAAAATCAAGAAGAAGAGATTTGGGATGTTGTCTCTTCAAACTTCATTTTTAGAGCATTTAAGTTGTTTTTTCTATACTGCTGTAGCGACCGCTAACTACAGAAGATAAATCACCCTATACTCTATTGTATATATATTGTAAATTAATTTAAACAAATGTAAATAACATAAATAAATCATTGTAAATGTGTAAACAATAAAGATGTCACAAGCTGCAAACCGAGGGTTAAACCCTACCCTTCAGCAGGTAGAGGCGGCCTGCTGGGTCAGCCCTTCAGCTGCCTACACAAAGACCGACCGCTACTTAGCTCTTATTGGTCACAACAACGAGGGAAATGATTGGGCCTAACGAGCCACCACTAACTATAAATAGGGGCAGATCTTGGGCTGTAATTCACTCTCCTCCTAGCGAAGCTACCCGACTTGCAGCTGCGACAGTATTAAAAAATTTGGTCTTCTTCCTTATGAAAAACCCCTACATCTCTTTCTCTCCTCACCTCGCTATGTGTTAGTCCGGTGAAGTCAGACCCCGCACCTTCCTATCGGGAATCTCTGCCTTCATCTCGCTAAAACTAGCACCTCCTTGGGAGAGACCTCTCCCTCGCGGACGGCGGTTGCCGTGGCCCTGCAAATTTTCCGAGCAGCCCTCTTGCGGTAATCCAGTCTTCCTCTCTCCGGTTCACACTCGCCTTAGGGATCCGGACGGTTTTCGCCTACCCTCAGATACCGAGTGTGAATTCGTGGTCATTCCAAGACCACACAAACTACCTACCTACCTACCCTATACCTCTTCTCCTGAACATAGTGCATTGTTGGGGCACATACCTATCAAAAAATGGAGTCAGATAGTAATGCCGTCATGAAACGGTTGTCCAGGTTATAAACTCAAACAACCCTCACTTGTCACCAGGACTAGGGTAACCAGACACCCCTCTCGTGACGACCCGACACTACCTTTAATCATATGGAAAAAATTGTACTTTAACTCTTAGATAGCTTCTGAACTGTGATTTGAGGAAGCTTAAAAAGTTACCATTGATTGAATTATTTTTATAACTTCCTACACTCAGGCAGACAAAAGATCATTTCCCTAAATCTGTTTCTAAGTAAAGTCTTTCACTTTGGCAATCATAAGCCTGATTCACCAACTTATATGCAGAAAGTAAAGAAGGTAAAACCTACGGTTTTTGGGAAGATCTTCTGCTATTGTGTCCAAGAAGTCAGTAGCATAATTATAATCCGGTCTTCTCCCAACATTAACTTCCCATCTTTCTCTAGGAATCCTGTAGTGCATGTAGTTAGACAGAATCGTTGCTTCTTCAAGTCTTAGGCCTCTGAAACCTGGATTTGGAATAACTCGTCCTGAAGTTTGTTTAAAGAAAGCTCCTCGTGGAACTACTGCAGCTTCTTGGTTGATGAATTTGATTGTAGCTGCTAACCGATCTTCTTCTTTTAACTGGAATTCTTCAATAATGTCCTGTTGGAAGAAGATAAATGGTAGCCATTAAATAAAATATATTGTTATTGTGATGTTTTGTTAAAATAACTTGTATTTATATCTGTAAAAATGTATTCAGTTTACTTAATTATAGATATGAATTCATAATAATCATTTATTAACAAAAAAAAAAATTTTGACAACTAATTTGAGTTTGAATCCAGGAAATCCCCAATCTCCAGACATGGGTTACCATACTAACCAGCGTTAGCTAATATTTGCTAATAGTGAAGGGATAGCTCAGAAATAAAGTACTCGACCAAAAATTAGTATGGTCCTGATCCTGCCACCATATTTATTCTTCGGCGAATAATTATTAAAAATAGTGTGCTCAACACCTCCACTAATAATTCATAATTTCTAGCATGCTTAGTTTACACTCACTAAAATTGTTGCCATTTCGGTCAGCCTTCCATGGGTTGTTCTCCTGGACAGTTGATTTATGGTGGTGAGTGCAGCTCAAATTTATTCATAAGATGATATATAAGATTGGTGAAATTTTTCAGAAGTTTTATGCATAAGAAGTATTACCAATGTTTATAATTTTAACTTTTAACACTTTTATTTATAATTTTGTAGTAGTTATTTATTTATATTTTAACTTTTAAATATAGGCGGTTTTATGTTTGCTGTTAATAGTCATCCTCAGGATGACAAAGATTGTATGTTGAAAGCACTATAAAATAAAGAAAAGTGAACAATTGGTGGTATATTTTAAACCTAAATTACACTACCCCTTCCAATTTAACACCTCTTAATGTGTTTTTAGAAGAAAAAAAACTTTTATATCATTGTATTTTAAACTGTTTGTACTTGATTAAAATTATTATTCTACCTTCATTTTTAGTTTTTGTAATAGATTTCAATTTCAAATGCAGCAGAGAAAACCGTTGTTTAATAAGTGAATTCATTCATTAGAATAAAACATTTAGTATTTATTGTTCACTACAAATAAAGTTAAATAAATATTTTTTATCAGAAACTTGTTTTTTCACTATCATTCAATAAGCATTTAAGAAACTTATGGATAGTCCCATATTTATCTATTATTATTATTCACATTATCCATCCTTAAGTTTGTTCATGTATATTTCAAATAATACTATTTAGTTCATACTTGGTATGAATATATTTTAGTTAGTAAATAATTTTAAAAACTGGTGATGCTACTGATTGAAGTATAATCTAGTTTTAGCTTGATTTATTTGAAAAAAGATTTTTTTTTTTAATTGACAATATGTTTAAAATTTATTATTGTTTTCATTATATGCATTGATTTACCACCTGCATTAGGACTTGTGACTGTTGTTGGATACTTTTAAGTAAATACTAATTGCTTAAGTTACAATACTTACGACACATACAATAGTGGCATTAGTAGTACATAAATAAGGTACTTAATAGGTAAGTTGAAAACTAAATGGATTAAAAATAAATGTTCCTTACATCATCAACTGCTACTCTTGATGTATCGTCATTTTCACCACCTGCAAACTCCTCAGAACCTTTCTTATCCTTTTTCTCATCATCAGGTTGTTCCTCCAATACATCTACCTTAGTTGCTGGATTGCCAAAAAATCTATTGGTTGAAATATATGTTAAATAGTGTTTTCTTTCCTTTGGTTTAAGTATTGGTACAAGCACCCAAGTAATGGCATTCCGACTGAAAAAAAAAAATATGAATCAGAATTTTATAGGAATCCCCATATATATAGGGTCCACCTTAAGCCAGCCAGTTTTTATCAGTAGTGATGGTTTATGGCATGGTATAGAAAGGTGCTGAATAAATGAACCACCAATGAAGGAAAATTAAATGCCAGAAAGCTCATTGTTTTATTTCTAAACCAATGAAAACACTTGACACCAACGTCATTCACAAGAGAGGGGGGTTCATGTTGATTACCCTCCAAAATTTATGACAAAATATGTTTTTTAGACCCACGAATATAAGGTTTGTATTTTGAGCAGTACTTATGAAATAAAATAATACATAACATAAGATTTTCACAAATTGTGTATAAATCCTTCTGTATAAAATCTTTATTTAATATTCATGTCGACTTGTGTCATTTCAGACTTAATTAGTCCAATTTCAGGCAACTTCTATACAACCTTATAGGAAAATAAACAGGAGGATACTGTGTTCAAATAGATCCATCATAATCAGCAGTGTTTACCTTCCTTCTAGTTATTAACTCACCCTCCCCCCCCCAAAAAATAACTTTGATGTAAGTCCCTGCTTAACATATTGTCTTGCCTTGCCTAACACATAAACCTTTCATGAAAGAACAGAACACTCATGACTTGTAACCTTGTGTAGAGGGCTAAGCAGAACAGGACCAACTTCCTTTCCGACTTATGGTGACTAGTTCAAGAAATAAGAAGATAAAAATTAAGAAATAGATCAAAAGAAGAATAGAGCATTACATGCTGAAGAAAATGATTGGAAATGGAAGACTGAAGGAAAGAAAAACAACAGACAATAATGACCCTTGTGGTTGCTCGATGTTGAATGTAACAAATAAATAAGTTATAAAACATGTTAATACTTATGTGTGCATTAATGCTTCTAGTGATTGACATGCCCTAGTGACACCCCCCCCTATTATTGGCCACATTGTACCTCAGTGCTTTCTGCCAACTATGCAGACAATCTCTGTAGGCCTTTTCTGGGATATTGTGGCATGGATTCGAAACAAACAAATGCTACAGTTTTAGAATGGAAAAGCATTTGAGTTAATTGCTTGCTAACAGTTACCGAGGAAGGGCTTACCTGTAATAGAAAACTCTACTCCTCAAGGCATCTTTGTCATAGCCAAAAGCTATGTAGTAGTCATCTTGAATACCGAATATTTGACCCCAATAGAAAACTTTTTTAAAATGGTTTTCATTCTGTAGTACAATTAGTGAATTCATCAATAGGTTACATTTTTCTTGGTTTAAAGTGGAACCGGAATTAGTGTATAGGTCCAAACATCTAGGCAATTGTTCCATTTCCATTTTTTCAACAAGGGCAATTCGAACTGTCAGCTGAAAACAAAATAAATTCAAATACCGTTATTCATATAATATCGCAGTTATTAGCGATTGCTCGTAATGGTGACAGCCGTGTTCATTTATAAGCCTTTTCAACTTGGAAAAAACCTCCGGAAACGAGAATGTTTTGAATTTCAAATCGAGCGGGCTTTTTTGAATTAGGTGACGTAGAGTGGGAAAGGAAGTCGGTCGCCATTTTAATTTTCTCATCTGGTACCCATTTTCTGAGGGATCAGTAATTCCGTCGTTGTCGTAGCAGGAGTTACCTCACTTGTGATAGTTACTTTAGACATTAGTTTTTTTTTTCTTTCGAATTTCATCCAAGGTAAATTGTATGTGTTTGTGAAGTAAACGTTATCGTCTAACAGGATGGAAATGTGACAATATAAACGGTGAGTTCGAAAATAATCATTATAGTTATGCTAAAACCTCCGTTTTGCACACTATAGTTACTGTCAAATCTTGTGCACTTTGTTCCAGCGGATACCTTTTAATATTTTTGTGTATTAGGTTACCTCGTCCACAACAAGTGAGTTATCGTTGATTATAATGTAAAAGTTTCCGAACAGAATGCTGTTCTCTATCTAGAATACGTATATAAATGATGCAAATAAATCAATTTTCGTTATCGTATCACGAAATGGGTTCCGTTTCGAATCAAATTACATTTTGTATTGAACAAGTACTGTCCAGTTTACTGTAGTTTTCTGGACACATAAAATAATATTGTCAATAATTTAATAAGGCATTTTCTAGTCTTTTACTAATGCTAATTAACTTAATTTTAATGTTGTCCTTTGTTTGGCTTGATGTTCTTTGTTAACATTTTGTTTGGATTGGAAAATTATTTAACCGTTCTCTCTCTCTTTAAGATAATAATATTAGAATGTTTCCTGCAAAAAAAAAAAAAAAAAAATTAGATCATGGATTATTTTCCTTTATTGTAAAGTCACTTTAATCTGGTAATAATTTATGAAAGTTGGCTAATTATTGTTTTTTTTTTGTATTCTAATAAATAATTGCAATATTTATGAAAATGTAACTTTTTTATGTCACAATTTTGCTGATTGGTTTAAGGTTTAATTATCGACTTGGTTTGAATTTATAGTACTAATGTGTAACCTTTCTTATTTAATTTTTATTGTAGATTGATCATATATATAAATGATATGAAATTAAATTTAAATCTTGAATGTGTACCTGGTCTCTTTTGGTTATGATCTGCGATTGTTTTGTTGAAATAGTGTTTTATTCCATAAATTCAACTCAAACTGTATACGTTTGTTTGTTGAAGTAGTGCTGTTATTTTCATTGAAGTTATATTTTATTATCTAACCTTTTTTTTAAAAGTTTTTTTGTTATTGTATGTTAACTTATTATTAATTAATTTTAACTTTAATATAATATATATATATGCAATTATAAATATATGGTTAATTAGTGTTAATGAAGGTTGCAAGATGTCTACTTATTATATTTAGATTGCAAGTCTTAAGTAAGCTTTTATTCTGATAACATTCATGCTAATTAGCAATGATATTTATCAGTAAACTTTTATTTTCTTATTTTTTTATGAAACTTTAATTTATGATAATCTATACGTTTTGCATACAATTTTTATTAAAACATGAATGACCAATTTTCCTTCCATATTAATTATGCAATAACTGTTTTGCATTCAATTTTTATTAAAACATAAATAACCATTTTTTTCTACTGCATTACTTATGTAATAACTGTTATAGGCTTTTTGGCAGCTTGCTTTCGAACCAAGCGAGAGCGTAGCATTTCCAGGACCTAGTCATTTAAGGTAGGAATTTATTTTAAGTCAATTTATTTTGTTCTAGTTACATGATAATCATATTCGGTTTTTAAACCAAGCCTTAAGGAAGCAACTTAGGGACTTAAGGCAATTATTTACAGTTCTTTTTTCCAGCCAGATTGTTGAGTTTCTTATTTGGGGCTCTACCTGGTAAGAATTTAAATATGCTATGTCTATCCCAATGAACTGAAACCGATTCTCCAGTGCTTTTGGTCATTCTGTGTCAAATTTTTCATCATTCCTTGTTAGACGTCATTATTTCTTTTCATATTAATTAACTTTACTTATAATACTCTGATTTGTATATCTATTTATTTTTGACTTATATATTTTTGTTAATTGTGTTGTCTTGCTTAAACAATTATCCAACACATATTCTATTCGGAGTAGGGCTGTAAATCGCTGATGGGGAAAGTGTGTTCTTTCATTTTTATTTAGGAGCCTCAGATTAAATTTTATATCATGGCAACTAACTGTTGTGCCTCCAAATATCGTATATATTTTGGCTATGCATTCGACAAAACCATGTTTTGGAAGAACATTAACTATAACTATTTTATGCAAATTTTTCACAAAATCCAGTAGTCAAAATCATTGCTTGAATTGGGACCTAACAATTTTTATTAATGTGTATGTCAAACATAATGCACTTAGAATTACCTGTGAATTAGAAAACTGTCATAACCTGTTAACATAACCCCCTAATTTGAGAAATACAAAGGTGTTTCACCCAAACAAACATGACTTAATGTTAAAGCACGTTTTTATCAAACAGTATGCTTAACATAATCAATATATCCACATCACAGAAATTAAAGAAAGCTGGTTCATGTGTACAAACAATTATTGGTAATAATATGCTTATGAATAGCAGAATTCAAATTTTGAGCCTGATATCGAGGTGTTATTTTATTTTGAATAGTGAATGTGCTTTTGTGAGTTTGAACCCAGTTTTAACACTAGTTTTATAAGTGAATATAAATGTTTCTTTATGCCTATAATGCTATCCTAACCATTTGTTGAAACAAATTATATTACTCAGAAAAATATTTATATAAATGCCTGATTCACTAAGGATTTTCTTTATTTTTTAACCAATGCCCTGTTGTAATAAACAGTTGTAATAAATGTAAAAGATGCAGGGACATGAAGTTTCTTGTTATAAAAACTAATGAACACAACTAAGTACTGACTTACATCTTTCAGAGTTAGTTTGAATTCCAAACGCTTCAGAAAAGTTCAATATAGCAATAGATACGACTTTCTCTTAATAAATCTGCCCTGTCGAGAGGTCAAAAGTAGTGATGTAGGTTCAGAATTTGTTGAATAATTATTTATCAGATTAATGTTGTTCATGTTGTAGGATATCAGATGTTGGAGGGCTAATGTATGCTTATAATTTACTACTACAATTTTTATTTAATCTTAAGTCTGCCCATGAATTCTTTGTTTGGGTGATTGATCTAGTTAGGATAGTTAACTCAACCTTGTGAGGATTAATGAGTAGTTATTTGAACAAAGAAGTAGTTAATCCGATTAAGTAAATCGAAAATAAGGGTGAGAGGGAAAGAGGGAGGTGCTGATCACCTGGCATTTTAGCACTACCATCCAGCTATAGTTTTAACCTTCAGCCAGCCCTTACCTCTTCATGAGATATCCAAATTTTTTATTTAAAAGGACCAATTTTCATAAATCAGTTAATTCTCTTAGTTGAACGTTTTAAATATTAAGACTGCCTCAAAATTGTGATTTGGTTCATACTTTTAGCAGTTGACATCCTAACATTTTATTTGCATAGCAAAAGTTTTGTCTCATCCCTGAGATCGGAAAATAGGTGAGAGGCCATTAGAAAACATATATTGTTTGTGGCCTGAGATATGATTTTTGTAGGGGTTTTGCATGCCGATGTTTTCTGTTGGCTCCATAAATTCTAGTGTCCAAAAGTTACGGCAACATTGCTGAAGTGAGTCAGTTTGTAACTGAGGCTAATGATAGTGTTAACCTGAATATTATGTGCTGAACCTAAAAGGGAGAGGGACTACTTTTAAACAGGGTGGCTCAATCTATCAGTCCAAAAATTCTGCGCTATGATCCTAAAAATAATTGGAATTGAGTTGGAATTTAAAAGGTATAATCAAAAATACCTTGAAATATGTTTATTGAGCTTTGGTTTAAAAGGGGTAAGTGGAAGTATTTGACCTAAATTAAACATGAAATTAATTTTACTCCTGAAAAAAGCCTATGACCAAAAATGAATTTCGTAGATATTCCAAAATTTTAAGTTTTGTTGAATGAAATCGTGTTTTTAATTGAACTGTTTATATTGATATTTTAGTTATATCTCTTGATATTACCACGTTTATTTAATAAAATATATTACAGTTTGTAATTGCTGTAAAAAAAAAATCTTAAGGAGGAAATGGCTTAGTACCTTAGACTTTTTTCAGCAATTATTAATTGTAATGTATTTTGTTAAATATTATTATTGAATTGATAAAATTGTTAATTATACCCGATATAGGTACTAATCACATACGGAATCAATGGTATATTTCTTCTCTACAAGTACTGTTGTATCGAGTTTCAGACATTTGTTACATTATATCGTGACAATTAAGGCCTTACCCCCGAAACGTTGTTCCTTAAGCCGTTTATTCAACGTCGCGGAAAAAACAAAACAAAAAAAAAAAACTAACATTGTATTGCTTTTCAATAGAGAAGTAGTTTCTAATAATTATCCGCTGAATTAATTGCCGTTAATTTTGAACAGTTACGAGACTCGAAACCCCTAATGGTACTTACAGCACAGTTTTTCTGGTGACGCAATTCGACCTGCTGAGAACGAAAGTAGTTGATCTCAAATTTGGAGAAATCGCTTTGGATTTTCTCGTCTGATTAGCTCAGTTATTACTGTTATTTCGAATAAAAATACTTATAAATTTTTAATCAATTTCACATATTTCTCAGTTTTGTTTTAAAGACTACCTTACGAAAAATTAGTCTGAATAGTGTTCGTTCCTCCGTCCATATGACGGAATGAGTTTTGCTGAATTCATTCCAGTGTTATCACTTTCGCTACAGGTTCACTGTACGGTTGATATGAGTACTTTTCGAGATAGCTAACAGCTTGCATCAATATAAACACATAGGCAACGATATCGTGTGGTATGATAAGGAATTTTCAGATTGAGATAAGACTTAAAATATTGATTTAGCCTGTGTACAGCAGAGCTTTTATTATAAAAATAAATGGTAATTTTCAAAATATATTCGACTGTTGTCCTAGCACCTTGATGTTAATTCTTACCTAAAATGCTTTCATACAAAATTAACAGTCTAAATATAAAATGTGTATTAATTTGTTAATTAGGATGCTGCTCACGTTGATTAACTGTTTTTCAAGGCACAAGGCATTATATCAAGGGACTTATGAACAAATCATAAATTTTGAGTTTTTTTTTGAAGCTTTAGCTAATAATTCATTCAAGGTAGAACTTATTCGCACAAATTGTAGAACCCATTAATAAATTAAGAATTACAAAAACATTCTGTAAGAGCTATTGATAGAAATCTTCCGTCTAGGCCAGGTTGTTTTCTTTTGATTATTTCTTCATTATCTTACAATTGCTTTTTTTAAAGAATAAATGATTTTTAATGACAGCAGAGTTTTAACAGATGAAATAAAGTATTCTTAATTGGAAATACCAAGTCTTTTTATGATTACAGGTAATTGATATCTGATGTGTTAGTATGGTGGTTTTGGTTTTGATTTCTACTGAAAGCCTACTATGAAAATAATGCTTACCCAAGAAGTTTAATTTTCAGCACAAGTACTTCCGTCAGGTTGAGCTGACAAGAGTATGCTTTATTGTTCAAATTCTTAATTTCACTGACAACCAATCAACATGATATGAACTACCGAACCAGAGGAAATGTGACTCGATCGAATAAATTCGACAGACACTTGAACATTCTATTTATAAGAGTGAAAGGACAGACAGACCTTATTAGAAAGTGTTATGCTTCACAAAGCAGAAAATATAGTTTTAAAATGCAATCATTAGTGAATATGTGATGCCAAAATGTCCAAATTGCATTTGGTGCTTAAAAAAAAAAAGTCTGATACTCTCAATCTCAGATCACATTTCTTCCGAAAATATCTATTATAACTTATACGATACGGAACAACTGTTCCATATTAAAAATGTTCATATTAAAAATGTGTGACTCGCTCATTGACCGTTATGACCATTTCATTTTGAATTTACTACCGAACAAACATGCAAAGGAGTAGTAGCATGAGATCTGAAGAGATTGCAAACCTATTTTAAAATCTGAATGAATATAAATTATTTCGAATGCTATAAGTTGGCTAGAAGTTGGCAACTGAAGATGACTTCTTATATCCTTTGAAAACGTTATTGGTGGATAAATACCATAATGCGTAGATACGGAACATTTATTATTTAATTACACATACGGACGATCTATATAAATAGGACTTCAAAATTATTAAAAAGCCAAAAGCGACGTTTTTGGAAACAGATCATTAAAATGCCTATTTTCAATTTCATTGGAAGGGAATTTACTCGGCGATTCATTCTTTGAATTCTCAAACTGTCTTGAACAATTTCTCAAACTGTGGCTTCTATTCTATGAATTTTATTTTTTTTTAGTATTTTTGAAATTATTTTTACTTTACCGTGTTGTAACTTAAGGGGAAATATTAAGCCACCTGTCAATGTGGCCCCGACTTTTTTATGTTAATTTTTTCCCATTCTTACATTTATTGTATGTATGCTAATCAACACTCATCAACACAATTCCAGATGTTGGATTTAGCTCTAAAAAAGTGTTAGTTGGGATGAACCATTTTAACGAACGCGTACGTCTAAAAACGGCAATTGATCGACGCGTACCTGATTTAATGTATTCGACAATTTGTGAAGTTTTCTACATTGGATTTGTATGCTTGAAGCGCTTAGTGTTTATCGTTGAGTAGTTATGGCGATACAAGCTTCATTCGCTTATATTCGATAATCGAACAGCCTTTGAACCACCATCCTTCATCTGAAGGGATTATATTTATATTCTATTTATCGCTGAATTTTTATACTTTGATTATTATATCACCTGTCTTGAAGTTTATATAACAATTCATTTTTCCCTGTTATTGCGTTAGAATTGTGTGTCGTATATATTCTTTTTGATTGTCGATTCCAAAGGGGGAGGGGTATACTTTCTTCCAGGATTGGGGTGATTGTCTTTAATAATAATAATAAAAAAAAAACATGCTTGATGGATCACGAAAACGATTTTAATGTATCTTTTAACGTCTTTTTTGTAATAATTGATCATTAAATCCTTAAAAACACAACACAACTTGTCACAACATATTATATTATTATTGGTCCCATGTTAATAGGAGAGAATGATTACTTTTTGATTACTAGTAATTAATCGATAATTGTACCTTCATTAATTACGATGAGTTTTAATTTATTTATTTTTAGCATTTAGCGGGCATCAGGTAACACGTTATACTAAAATAACCCTTTGGTGGTGGAGAAGTTGTTTTGGAATACACTTTTGTTTGGCAGTTCTAATAGCTTAACGTAATTATATTCCATTTAGGCCTCAGGACATTATGGATTATAATTTTGTTTACTACTAATTAATTAATGACCCATCATTGTTTTTCACGGGGTTGTTTTCGTTTTTGGAGCCATAGGAACATCCAGTGGTGCGACCTTGCAAAATGCCGTGCCTTTAATAAAAATACATTTTGAGTTAAAGTTGCGAACACGATGTTGTTTGATGGGAGTTGTAATGAGTTATTGTGATTGTAATTGTGTGTTACAAAAATTGCACTTCGGTAATCAGTATCTTTCATTTGATAATACCCTACTCAAATTATAGAAAAACATATTTGTTTTTAATACTAAATATGTATTATAACGTTTTGTAGTTTGTGGGTTACAGAAAGAACTTGTCTGCCCACAGTATACTTGTACAAAGTGAATGTACTCTCTACTGGAGTCAATGCACTTGTCCAATCTTTTATTCCACTATTCGGAACATTTTTTTAATTCCCCTTTTCTGATGCCAGAGACAGCGCATTCGTCGTTTTTTTTCTTTACTTCTTCAACCTCCGCAAAACGCTTTCCCTTCAAGTCCCTTTTCATTCAGGGGAATAAAAAGAAGTCGCAGGGGTCTAGGGAGGATGGGGCACAGTGGTCATTCCATTTTCGGTCAAAATTTGGCCTACAGAGAAGTCTGCGTGAACGAGAGCGTTGTGGTGGAAAAACCAGTCCCCTGACTGCCACAAATAAGGTATTTTCCTCCGTAAACTGTTGCGCAATCTTTTCAAAACGTCTAGGTAAAAAGCCTGGTTACTTGTCTGACCCGGGGGAACGTACTCTCAATGAATAACACATTGAAAAAATCAAATGAGCATCGTCTTAATGTTTGATTTCACCTGACGAGCTTTTTGGAGGCTAGGCGAATTCGGAGTCTTCCATTTGACTTGATTGTTTCTTAGTTTCAAGATCGTTTCCATAGCATCATGATTCCGTCATGTGTGTTGACCTTGGAA
The DNA here is from genome assembly GCA_930367205.1 of Acanthosoma haemorrhoidale. NCBI lineage: Eukaryota > Metazoa > Arthropoda > Insecta > Hemiptera > Acanthosomatidae > Acanthosoma > Acanthosoma haemorrhoidale. Next base: position 77,726,861 of record OV884015.1, on the reverse strand, counting down.
AGAAAGTTTGGGTCATTTCGGAACTTCTCCTTCAAAGCAAATAAAGCATGCTTCCAAGCGTCCTTGTTTTTGCTGTGCAGTCGAGAAACGCATTTTGCAGCCCTTCTCATCCCTAAATTTTAAAATTCGCTGTACTAAACTCCAAGTCACTACAGATTTCTCCACAACTTCTTCGATAGCCTGTCGTTCATCTTCCAGGACAATTTCGTGAGTTTTTTCTTTCGAAATTCTTGTTGATTTGGGCCGTCGAATGACGCCCAGAGTGAGGTTGATCATTAATTGACATTTCCCCACTTTTAAAACCGGAAAATCACTCACTTGAACAAAGCACTTGAGTTTTCCCCATAGCATCATCATTGTAGGCCGCTTTTGACATTTCAAGAGTGTTTGTGCCAGTATGATGATCCGGAAGTAAAACTTCTCGGCCGCGCGCTGTTCTCGAAAATCAGCCCTCACAAAAACGACAATGGCGCAAAACAACTGTCACAAATAAATTAACACAAGCAGATAATCTTGTTTTTAAATGTAGTATAGCTAACAAAAACATATATTTCTATCGAAAATATTTAGAAAATATTAATCCTAATTACATTTATAAACAAAGAAACTTAATTTCAAACCTAGAGTTTAATGAAGCCTAAAAATGGTTCCAGTTTTGAACGTTGAAATTGAATGTTTGTTTAATATTAGATATCGCTTGCCATTTTTCATAAATAAAAGATAGGCTGCTAACTGCTAAGCGGTCCTAATCCGCAAGAGATAACTAATTGATGTACGTTAGGAGGTGCCTTCTTTCGAATTGTCTCGTGAACAAGCCAGATTAAATGATCAAATAGCAGCATTTCCACATTTTTAATTAGCGATAATAATGTTTGTCTCTTACATAACAATAATCATCGTAATAATAAAATCGATAATTATTTCCTTTGTCGTAAGATTGTTATGTGTTCGAATCTTACTCACGTGGAGAATGACATGTATGCCATAACATCGTCTATTGGGTTCTATCAATGAATGAATTAAAATCTAACATTATTTTTTTTGAGCAACCTATTCCCTGTCTCGTCCGCTACTAGTTATGATCTCATTATTAATGTGTATCCAGTTCTCGATTCAGGAATCGAACCCGACTGTAGTCATGTGTAGTCTTGGCTTCGAAAAACCTAGAGCTCTTATGTTTTCATCATGTATCTGTCATATTTTTCCCGAACGTTCGGCCTAGAGGCTTTTTTCCCAGGAAGTTTTTAGGGATATTTCATTTGAATCAGCCAATGAGAATCAGTGCAACGAATGAAGCTGTCTTCGTCCTGATCAAAAATATGGTTCGATTTAAGTGATGTAAGTTTCGATTGGAATTGACACCAGTAAATTCATTATTAATTTAGATACATAGCAATCTTGTTCAAAACAACACTCCCAGCAGTAAGTACTTGCAGGCAGAGCAGAAATCGAAGCTGCTCGTAAAATCAACCGCTTCTTTCAATTTGTTAGGGCCTAGGGCGGGGCATGTGGACAGACCAGTGTCCTATTGCTCCCTCGCTGACACTCTAGGCCTGCAACATAGATGTTATTTATCTCCACTCAGAGAAAACAGTTTTGTTATCACTTTTTAAAAATAAACTTACAATAAAAACTTGTTATTGTGTCTCAATGGGAAATGTTATAGACTTATGCAACGTGTATTAGATCATAAAAATACAGACAAATCCAACTGTCTCATCTTGTTGCCCCTATTAAAATTAACTGATCGCAAAATTTGTTGTCAACTCATTGAAATAAATAATGCCGTCTACGGATACAAATAGGGCATTACCGATAAATTTGTATACTATTTTTATCAAAAATATTTATATTTGGGGAAGTTCAAGATACAGTCTTTCCAAGTGTCCGAATCTCCTAATGATGCCTTAATAGGCGAAACCTTGACTGTAAATAATCTATTGTCAATCAAAAACAATTTTTGGAGAGACTGGCGCTTGAACTAACCAACATATAAAAAAAAAAATCCATGCGTAAATGTCTCTTTTTAAGTATTTGTACTCCGGAACATAATGAAAGCAATATATTTTATAAAGTGTGTCTAATTTTATTCCTGACCATTGTTCTTTTTAAACATCCCAACAAAGATTTACTAATGTTTTGATTGATTATTTACTGACCAAATAGCCACTCTAGAACAATACAATTAAGTAAAATAGAGCACATAAGGAACTGAAAATGTGTCCTAGACAGGTATGGCACGTATCCTGAGAGACAAAAGTATTGTTGTGGATTACGTAAGCATATTTTTACCACGTTTTCTCAAAATTGGGTCAAATTTCAAACAAATAATGTACCAGAGTGTCCTTTTCCAATAATGGTAACATACTCTCCAAACTTAAAGGTATGATCACATTAAAATCGCTCAGAGGTCTATAAGATGACATGTGGAAAATGTGACACTACGTACGTGGTTAGAACCTAAAGAGAGTCAAAAATAGACGCAAGGAGCACATGAAACGTAAAAATAGTAATTTTTTCATTTACATATAAATAACTCCGGCCATCTGGACGCCTACACATACTGCAGAACTTCTGCACATTGCCAGAAGAAATAAAGTTAACATTAATAATATTGGAAATAAAACATGGCTAGGTCCAATCCTCGTTAGATACTAGATTTCAAGCGCGTTTTTTCATTGGGAGAGTCAGACACCACCCTGATTCTAGCACTAGTATATTAAGCTCAGGTCAATGGCATCGCCTTTTAGGACTATTCGGGTTTTATCCATTTATTTATACTATAACGTTCAGTATATTCTTGATTTTTAATGTGCATTATATTTGTAAATAACATAAAATAGTAATTATAAAATTATATTATTGCTTACAAGTTTTAAAAAAATTATTAATTTTAATATAACAAATATTTGCTTCTTCTGTAAGAGGTTTTAGGCTGCACAAACATTTTTATAATTTTACTGATAATTTGTCTAGTTTGAAATTATGTTTTTTATAATTTTATAAAGTTAGTTTGTGTACATATTTGTGTTTATCTCTCTATATATAGTCAAAAGTTTCCGGGCAGCTCGTATATTTCTTAATATTCATGAGGGTTTAAAAATTTTGTTTTACAGGATCAAATAAGAACATGATTAATTTTAAACAAAAAATAGATTGATCAAATTTATTTTTTAATTAAGAAAATTATTTAAGGTAGGAGTAATTTTGTTTTCCTACTAATCCGTATTAAGGTAATACAAAGCTGTATTTTCATTAATTTAGTTGAAACGGGTTCGTCAAAAGTATAGATATCCGTGAAAGAATGATTAGTTTTTTACTTGAAGGAAAATTTGTCGTGAAATCGCTTAAATGTTAAAAGTTTGTAAAAGTACTATAAGTGATTTATTAAAAAATATAATTCAGGAGGTGGTTTGAGAGACTGACAAAGGTGTGGAAGGCCTCGTAAAACTACTCAGAAAATTGATAAGAGTGATAAGGTGGAAATCTGTTACGTCCGAAAAAAATCAATGCCCGGAAACTTTTGACCACACACATATGTACTAAATCAAGTTTTGTACAGATTGCTATTTTTTTTTCATTTCTTCTCAATATCAAATGAGATCTCGAAGTAAAATTTCATATACGAGTATGTCGCCTAGTTTTAACATGGGATTGTCTCAAGACCAGTGACTAATCATCCACACTGGTGAAAACAGGGTTTCGATAAAAACTCAAAAAGAGACACCAGTATATTGATACTTATATATTCCGTGAAAATTGTGTTTTAAAAAAAAAAGCTTGAAGTCTCCCAAAATATTTATGTATATTATTATTGGCAACAGCAGTAGGCCTTTTGGCTATTCAGGTTTCTGAATTTGAAAAAATAAACTCAAGGAAACCTTAAAAATGGCGATTCTGATACTTTGATTGACTTGTGTGATCTCAGTGGTTCCTGTCTGTTAGCTTATAGGCCGGGCATGGAGATGGAGTCTTGTGAAAAGAGGACGTCTGAGGTCCACCTAGCCGATTTCACTACCGTGATCCTGGCAGGTGAAAGGGAAATGACCAAGAAAAGTTCGGCATCACTTTCGTTTTTATGTCTCAACAGTTGTGTCGACGCTGATCTCACACACACAACCATCCGCTCTTGGCGATCACTGCCCGTTATTCGTTATTCAACTGTTGAGTGTGAGTCACTGTAGTGATGAATAATTGAACTGCCACTTTTGCTTTCTCTCGCCTCTCCGGAATAGTCCAGCAGTCGGCTGGATATTTTTTTTTAACCTGGAGATTTTTGTGGCACCTTTTTTCTTTAGTAATTTCATTATTTGTGAAATTGCCAGCATTAATGGTTATCATTTAAGAGCCTTTTCCTGCCTCAAACCTCATTCCATTTACTCAATATAGAAAGGGTCTGACCCTATCTGATCTATTTCTAGAGTTTGACCATTGTTCGACCTCTGAAGGTCGATTTAAACCAAGAATGCGTTGTACAGAGCCTTTAAGTGACAACAGATGAGTTTTGCATGGACATGAAAGTATAATCATGCAATATAAACACCCTTACAATCATACGTTAGTCGAGCTAGAGAGACTAGGGAGAGAAATCGTCTTAAGGCAGGGTTGATACCTGTAAAATAAGTACCATGTTCAACCTTGTATTATACGTAACTTATATTGAAAGTTAGCTACCGTAAAAGGATTTTATTACTATTTAAGTACCTTTTTTAAACGCAGCTCTCATGCTGTACAAGGAGCCCATTTCGATGGTAAATAAATTAAGGTGTTAAGAAATTATAAAGTTGATGAAATTTCGTAACATAATAAGTTATTTTAATAATGTAACCGATTACACAAAATATGTAATCTTTTAATAATATCCGGCAATATGAATGTGAGTGCTGGTTTCTTACATTTTGTGGGTTTGGGTGAGGGTTAATTAACCACGATTAACGCTCATAATCCTGGTTAGGAGAGGTGAAAGGTATGCTTATTTAGGGGTTTTTCATGGGCTTTTTTTTGTTAAACCAAGTATCCTCATACTTTCACTGTTACGTGGCACTGCCTGTCTTGGATACTCTTAGTAACCTGTTTATTTTAGGGGGCTATAATTACAAAAAAATTTCATCTATTTTCATTAAAACAGTAATTGAAATAGTATCTTCAACTTTTCACCATCTATAATAAATACACCACTTAACTAATAACGTAATGGAATCTTTTCCAACCTCTTTAGACGGAGCAGTTAAAAAAAATATGAATTCATAAATGAATCCTTTTTCAAGAAGTATGGAAAGGTTGGATTCCCTAATTATGTGAAGCTGCTTCATTTACCCTTACCCTTAAGTTATAAAGGGGTTACCCTATTACCGTTCCTAGTTAGGAAAAAAAAATGTTTCGTTCACCAATCTTTTTTTTTTTTTTAAGATTGTTTCAACAGTGTCTTTAAGATTAGAGGTGATATTTAAGCTGAAGTAACAGCAGCTGTTAAAGCTCCTAAGAAAATTATGCTAAGAACAAAATTAATGAAAGATTGAGGATTACGAGTTAGTGACGGTCACACTGCATACATTTCGTTATAAAAGCGAAAATCTGCGAATAATTTACTATCATCACTGGACTACATATACCATAGTTCCAGGTGGTAAATGCATAGTGAGGCAATAGTTTATTTATTTATAATTTTCTAAACAGTACTGGTGACATTTCACACTAATCCAGGACCATTGGATCATATTAAACTTTGAATTAAATTTAAAAAGTTTTTTTTTCCCCAAAATTTTTTTTGTAATAAAAGGGACACGTTGATACAACGATGTTTTTACATGGACAATAAACGAAAGAGACTGTTCTGTTAATTATATATTTAGTTATTTTATCCTAAAGTTTATTCAAATTTTTTTAACGGGCGTTATGCTATTTGGGGATCTTCTATAAGTCTGGATATTATTAAACATCCCTCTCCTATAATCTTCTAGTTTCGTCTGGGATTGCTATTTATTCCCGGGCATGAAAAGAGAGGTTTTACTTTCAAGCAGGTTCGGGAGAATCGTCTTTATACGAGTATTCGAGAAAATGATCCGATCTATTTAAAATGAGTACTTCCAACACCCTGAAATACGAATTATTACGACTGGATAAACCTGTGGTTACGGTGGTGCAATCCAGGAAAATATGAAACAAAAAAATGGTATAAGAAACTGTTTGCTAACATTTAAGCTCTTTCTGGCCACAGTTCAGAAGCAATTTAGGAAGAAAGCACTTTAGTTTAAAAATAATTCTACAAATGCGTTTTGCTCAAACACAGCAAGTTGCTAACTCATATAATCCGCACATTATCTCATACCATTGTACAAACACAATTCGGAAACATATAAAAGAAAATTGAGTATATGCAATAACTATAACACATATTATATTAGCCGATAAAACAACAAATTTAAATTAGCAATAAATTATGTAAAATAAATATCAGGTTTTATTTTTGCGTGCCCTACTTCAAAAGGACTACTAGTTCGTTCTTTCTGAATACCTACGACACTTATTAAACATGCATTTATCGAACTTCCTACCTAGGCTTCAATGATTTAAATTAAACTGTATAGTTAACATTTAGTCCTATCTTTATGAATTCTAACGTTTATTTTTATTTTATCTTTGAATCATTAATATTGTCTTTGTTTTGTTTTCTATTTTTTACTAATTGCTACTACGTATAAAATATGATATATATGAAAAATAAAATACACACGGTGTGTAATCGATGTAGTATGTAGTTCTAATAAAGATATTAAAAAAAATAAAACGCCTATTACACCCAGAAACCAAAATGGATGCTACTAAATTGTATAATTATATACCACGTCAGTTCTAGAAATAAGTAGCTTTCACTATAAGAATATTGATTGTTTAAACTAATTACAGGCTTTATTTACAACCAGAATTCTATTTGTATATATGTTTATGGGTGTGTGTTTTGTCATTGTGTTTATTAAAGTAATCAATTATATTTGATACAAATAAGTATGTACTTTATTATTATTATTATTGGCGAATTGCTTAGTAATCAAAAATAAATGTTTTCCTAACATATTGAATAAGTTATCAAATTGCAGATGTTGATTTTTGACTTGTTAATAATGTTATGTATAATATCCAATTAAATTTAATAGCATTACAAAACGTAATTCTATGTGGTATTCGCAACTTTTTCGCAGACGTGACAGTGAAGTATTAATTGCGTGATGCATCACCTTTTAAATACTTTTTTTTTTTGCGATAAATGGTTGTCAAAAGCATCTTGTTTCATATCAAAGGCAGCTTTAAATGTAAAATAAAAAAAAAAAAAGTATGCTACAGAAATACAAACTACGTTTTTTACTACTTGTTAATCTAAATTTATCCCATGTTCTCTCGGGCATTTAAGAGAAGGATCCTTCAAAACAAGGATTTTGAAGCATTTTTAATAAAAGAAGTATTTAGCCATGAGGACATTTTAAAAACTGGAAATAACTTTAATGTGTCGATCCTTGTCATTTTATACCGTCAATTAAACATCAAAAATATACATGTATTAATAATAATTATATCTTTGTTATCCTGGACCTATGTCCCTTAAGAACAAACATTGAGACCCCTGCTAATAACATAGTGGGATCCTTGACAGAATTAATCTCCGCTAATAATTAAAATGTGCAACTTTATATATTTTTACTAACCAACAACATCAATTTTATTATGATATAATTATAATCTGCCTCATTGGGCAATAAGTAATTGTGATAAATGATCGTATTCATACCATATTTATACTATATATTAAAAAAAAAATGAAATAAGAAAAAAACATTAATAAAAAATGAATACTACTATTAAAAGGCATATATTCTCCAAGAATTAAAATAAATTTCTGAAAGCACTTGCTAGAAAAATAAAATATCTTTAGTGTGCGTAGATCACCCGTAATTAACACATATATACCTAGATTTATACATCAAAAATAAAATAGCCTAAGTAGCTATGCACTACAGCCTATATTCTACATTGTATAAATTGGATGTCAAAATATAAAAATCAACATTCCTTCATTCAGTTATTAGAGCCGTAAAGAAAGCAAGAATTGCTACTGATGTTTGCTACTGTAGGCATCATCTAACGGCACTCAAGCCGACAGATAAAGCTACCATTCTTATGGACAGAAATGGTTAAGGCTTTCGATATTGGCCATTAATTGCGAGAAGACAATGCTAATACATTTCAGTTTAGTACCTACCGCTAATAAAAGCATGCAAGTAAAAATTGTGTAAGGCATAAAATATGCATCTCACCATCACGTAGGAATGGAAAGGTTTAAAGTGAAAGCTTCCAACTTTTTAGCTATTGTTCTATCCACAGTTTTCATATCAATGGAGAAATCCTCTAAGAAAATTTATTTTTATGCAGTATAAATCTCATTGTGTTTTTCACTGATTTTCGATGCTCGCTTGGCCTTGGCTAGTCGTGGGCTGTTGAGACTCGTCCCTGAATTGCTTGAGTGTATTTTGGAGTATATATTGCCCCTGCTGTGGTATGAGTCATGGGGTTAAAGGCAATGACACAAAAAGATTTGGGGGAGGTCACCAAGCCGAAAAAAGAAACCACTAGGCGTCTATTTTTTAGTAGGCCTTCCTGGGTGGGAATCCATCATGAACACGTTTTTTTAAAAAAAATAACTGCTTCAAAAGTAGTATTTTGGAATGTTTTCAGTTGTGACTTAAACCTTCGACAAGGATTTCGTTATAGTTATAGCTAATATTAATTGTTATAACGTGGTCAAAATAGATTCATTCACCACTCCTGTCCTGAATGTCTGTGGCTCTCTTGACCTACCTGTGTGGGGGGGGGGGTGCTTTGTTGCTCCGATTTCTCTACCAGCTTTACTGTGGGAATCCTCGGTGGGGGCAGATTAGTTGTGTACACATTGTATGAATGTTGGTATTAATGTGAACTGTACAAGTTGGTGGAATTGTGGGTTCATACCTTACCTTATGAGATCTTAAATCACAATTATTAATAGTTGTATAAGTAAATTATGATTTTTCGAAGAAAAATAAAAACTTCAGGGGCCGCTCTTACAACCTCTGTGTCGTCGATTTATGATAGTTTTCATTCATTGTGCATTACAGCAGGTTAAGTGAGATTGGGATGCAACCGGCGAAGCGTTGGTTTAAGTAGAGGAAGTGGTGCTCACTGCCTGGAACCTGTCGACTCCAGTACCGTTCTGTACATCCCCCGTCTCCTCCGGGCGGTAGCTGGGGTCCGTTCCACTAAGTCGGTGCGTTGGGATGTCAGCCGTCCAAACAAATTTTCTAAAATTCTCCAAATATTTCTAAGTATTTCTCTAACCTTCCTGCTCGGCACTTGTAATTTGGAGATGCCTGTTTCAGGGCTTGACTTTGATCGACGATGGTGGACGATTCTTCGTTGTGACAAACTCACTGCGTGCCGTTGTTGGGTTTCTGTGTGTGGAATAAGAAGCAAACCTAGCTAGGGTATTAGAAGGAGAAACTGAAACAGTAACAGTATTTGAGAAATGGGCATGTGGGAAATTGAAAGACATCTAGAACGATACATAACACATTATATTACATTATACATTAGACCACTTTGAGACAACTATAACAAATCTGCACTTACAGTAAATCCCATCACGACATACTATATACCCATACCGTATACTCTGACACTAGTGGAAAAACTATACCTGGCATATTGGTTAATCATAATATATATAAACCAAATTTATATTATCCGCCTTATATTTTTGTTCATAAAAAGTTTAAATTGTAATTGTTGAATTATGCACCAATAATATAGGTATATCATAAATTAAAAAAATTATTTACGTTTGTTACCTGCACGATGATGCCTTTCTGACATACCGCTTTGCTGTTGGGTGCAGGGAGTACAAAAACATAAAAGCAAAATAAAATACCTAGTACATTGAAGTGAAACTTTTAAAATATCATAAAGTCAAATAAATCACTGATACTTTATACATTTAATACCTGCTAGTAATAAATTTCTTCGATAGATATGGGAACAAGTCAATAAAATGAGAGGTAGTTTTAACAACTTTTTTTTCGTTGATCATGAGCGGTCGTGATGAAAAAACACTACTTAAAAAGACGGAGTGGATTAAACTATACAAACAAGGATTAGTCCTGGTTGCATTGTTGACAGAAAATGTTGCAGACGTGTCGTCTCGCAGCAGCTATTATAATTCACAAATAAAAAATTGAATTGTTCCAATTTTAATATGGCTTTCTCGTCTGGATCCGAAAACCACGAAACATCTAGTTTTGGTATAACTCTTTCGCAGGAAACTTACATATTACATATAGAAACCTAGGTACCTTTCCCCCCTAAATAAATTTTCAATTTGTAATGAGGACAGGAATGTTCAAAATTCTAACTATATGCTTTTGATGTTAGCCGTAAATGAAATTGACAAATAGGGCAATCAAAACACAGCAACAACAAAATAATAATAAAACTGAAAACAAAGGAAAAGTTGATACCATAATTATATTCAATAATGGTTGTTTATAAAAAAACAGTTTCAGAACACAATAATGAAAAAGAACAAATAATAATAATTAAAAAAAAACTGGATTGGAACTTTTTTTTTTAATTTTCATCCTTACCAAAATTTAAGGAAACTATTACTCAAAAGAGTACTGATGAGAATAACGGACTCAAAATGTTTAACACATCAACTTTCGGACAGAACATTGAACAATACAACTACTCAGAGTTGGAACCACAGTTCAAATAGTATGCTTCTGGAGTATTCCTGGTTGTAGCTCAATCTTCTGGTAAAGTCTGATACTTAAACTAAAGCAAATAATTCCTCACACATAATATCTCATTTTCAAATCTTTTCTGGGGGGTAAGTAGTTTGCTGCTCTATAAGAATCATTGTTGTCAATCTACTAATAAGTACCTCAAGGAGCATTATTAGCAAATTATATATATGGCGTAACTTATGCCTACCTCTTTACTTACCTTCAGAAGAATCGTTCTATCCCTCAGACTGACAGACTTCACTATTTAGGACTAACGATTGTTAGGGGAATGACATGGAATCCAAACACAAGATTAAAAAGGCATGCAATCAACTGCAGATTAATATTGCTACGCTCACTACTTCACTGAGGGTCTACATTAAACTTCTTGGGCGTTAACAAAACTCACTTCCTTAATGAAACCAATCTGGACGCCTCACAAATATATAGATCAGAAAAAAATTAGTTATAATACAAAGATATCAACACACTATACAACGATTTGGAGGTTTTTATAATGCATGAAAATGTTTGAATAGCATATGCAAGACTATATAAATGTTATAATCACACCAATCTCTGGCATGCCATAACAGAAATCAAGTTGAAAAGGATTTGAGAGCTTTCAGGTCTGCATATATTTTCATATCATAGGATCACAGAAGTTGGAGACACTCTTCCAACACGCCCATCATGCGAGTTATTACTTATATTGACATTTTCTAATTGTTTATTTATGTAAAACTAAGGTGATATGAAAAATAATTTAGTAGAACTACTAGAGATAGTGTCTGGAGCTCCATAACTTCGGCTCGGCATCATAAAAGTGACAGGGTCATGTCTCTGTTTTGTACGATAGCAGTCGCTGCGATGGTCAGCTGTGAAATTAGCAATGTGTAAGTGTTTTGGTGGTCAGTTTTGTTTTTTTGTTCAGTCTCCAAGTTCTACTAATAGTGCGCGCAACCCGAATTCATCCCATGAATGTCCTCACTACAACATTGGCGAATACATAGCCTGTGAATGTGATGACAAAACACCGATTTCTTAATTAGAAAATTGCTTTAATACTCGGTCAACCTAAGAGGACGTGTATTCAGGAACAGAAAAAGTTGCTTGCGACCATCACGACAAGGGGACCTAGACCGCCAGAAAGGAATTTCATCCAACGAAAGATGGAAGCCTCAATTTATCATTTTAGAGATGATAAAAAATAAATGATTACAAAGTAAACCACAACTGGCCCCTCGTTCGCCTCCCGGCCGTGGCACTGTAACCTCTTACCAAATTTGTAATTGTGAATATACTATATTGCGAATTTGTTGCCGAATGTTTCATAGTGCTCAGTCTACTTTCAAGAGGCAATGGGTGGGAAAAAACCAGTGTTCCGCCCGACCGTACAATCCTGTCAATTTAGTTGAATGGGCGCTTTTTGAGTAGCTATTCAACTAGGGGATTGTCAACTGTGGCTCAGTCATTGGGCAGGGGTCGGAATGAATAAAAAGAATGACGGCCCCTTTAACACAGTCCGATACTCACGAAGTGGGTCAAATTTGAGTTATTTGTTCCCGCCATCATTTCTTGTACCAGGCTTCTTTTTGGCTGCCTCTGTTTTCCGAGATATTTTTTTGTTTTGAGAAAGATTGTATTTTGAGCTCGGATATTTTTTTTTTCACCTGTTGCTACGTGTCGTGGAATTTAATTTCCACAAATGATTCAATGAAGAACCGCGATTTTTCAAATTCTTATGTCATTAGCCTTTTTTTTTTTCAAAAACAGAAACACTATCTATTGTTTTCACTTGCGTGTTAGTCTGTTTTGTTCCCTGTTCAGGCTACAGACATCAAATTTAATGATTCGGTGTCATAAATGAATTTATTTTTATATTTTTTATGATCTTAATTAGACTATCAGGTAAAGATCCAGCCATCAAAATTACTAATTTTTAATATGTTGGGACATTATAGTTGACGATATGTAATTATAAAAAATAAATTATTATTACGTTTTCGCAGCCGTAATTATGCATTGTGTTACTCTTCACATGAATTGTCATGTACTAAATATAACTTGTTTGCATAACATTATTATAACTAGTCATTGTTTCCTCCTGCCTTTAATTGAAGTTTCTGGATCTAAAATATTAAGGAAGAAACGTGGTGAATGGAAGAGGAAAATGTAAAATTTAATTTTGTGTAAAAGGTCACAGGATGGTTTGTCGTGAACGGATCGGTAAAGGAACGACAGCTTGTGTGTTATAAAATTAAGAAAATGCTCCAAGGTTGTTGGGTAAAGAAATATTTGTTGCAGGTTGGTATTAATGTTAGATATGCTCTTTCATGTTATAAAAGCTTTTATGATTGAGTTCGTAACTCATGTAACAAAATTTTATTAATTACAATTCTTTGATGTATTAAAACCAACAACTGATCTTGGGAAATACTTGTTACGTTTGCATTTCTAGATAGTGAGAAAATGTTTCTTGTTGTAAACTTGGTGGGAAAGGATAAAAGGTAATACTTCTAGAACTAACGGAGCAGAATATAGGACGCTTCGGACCGTTACTCCACCTACAACATGGCCGGGTCAGACTTTTGTATGGCTTACATTTACATGTCAATAGTGCAGTATATTTAGTATATATGTATATGCTGTGGAACAGTCAATTTATGTATTTGTATAGGAATACCACTAGTCGATCCGAGGATCAGTAGTCTCACGTTTTTTTCTTTTTATTGTACAACTCGACGATTATGATTTAATGTTTACCGTCGAAACTTTTTTTTTTTTAACGTAGATCATAAAACAAATTATATTTTTGGAAATATATACATATAAACGAATAAATAGACGTAGGAATATACTTGCAACATATCATTCGAGTTTCTTAAAAACATATTAAATGATTCTGTAAATTTTTAAATAATTTTAAGATCATCTAATAAGTACAATCACAATAAGTAAAAAAAAAATTATTTAAAAAAACAGTATTTCACGGAATGCAAATCCTATGCTTATTATTACTTGAATGTTGTGTCGTTGCAAATTAAAACAATTAACAAAGTAATTAAAATATTTCTTGGCCTACATTTTGCTTAAAATAATTTATGTTAGCTGGTCCGTACTTCCTACTTACTACATATGTATTTACTTACATGGACTAATAGAGTCCAAACAATTAATGAATAAATAAAGTATTAGAGGAAGGTATTGGCACATTTTAAATATTATAAAGTTTCCTATATATTATCTTAATCTTATAATGTATGATATAGCATATATTACATAATTTTATTTTTAAACCCTCTTGGTCCACGAAATTTTCCTTATAAGCAGCTTTATTGTGCCCTTAAACACAGGAAAGTAATTATAACTTTGAATCTGAACAGTCACTTAAAGAAGTATGAATTAACGCGATTTTCTCTAATCGATACTAGACCGACTCTTTTTTCATTTAATTCTTTTGAGCGGTATCCGCATAAATACTAACCAAACGATGTACTGCCTAGGCCCAAGGATGTTGTTTATTGCTCCTTTAGAATTTCATATCGGCTGGAAATTTTAAAGAGCACAAGTTCAAGTACATATAAGAGAGACCGTCAGAGCAGATACGATAGCCAATATCAAGATCAGCTGTGGAATGTAGTGGGAAGACAAAAGGAGGTGAAATCCATTTCAATATTAAAGATCAAGTTATGAAGTTATAAGTGTGCCGATGTGACTAAATCGGTTTCGTTTAATTTTTGATCTTGTTTTTTATTTGATTTTTAATTATTTTTTTTTATCGTTGGCAGTCTTTCAGCAAACCATTGCGCGCGGTTACGAAAGCCGATAATATGAAAAACGTTAACTGCCTGCCCCGGTTTGAATGCTTGTTGACTTTGAATCAGGTGTTGTTTTTTTTTATCCGGTTGAACGATCGTTGAAATTATTTATGCTGCTAATTTCGTCTGTTGGTAATAATTCTTCGAGGCTCAGATTTAGAGAACTGAATATAATAGTGTGTGGTGATCAACTGGGCACTATTTAAATTTTTGAAACAAGTAGATTTCTGGAACCAGAAGGTAGAGGGTCTACTTTAATTGTATATTCCAGGTTAAATAAAGAACTTCATTTCTAAAATTATAATTTGCTTATCCAGCATTAATGATTGCTATCTATGAGCTTTTCATGCCACATAAACGATGCCACTCGCTCAATAGAAGCTCTTAAATAACAGGAAATATGTTGGGTGTCTGTTAGTCAAAATAACTGGAAATATGAGTTCCATGACATCAACTCTGATTGAAGTTAAGGATTTTCTTTATGGTTAAGGTCACATTATTGTCAATGAAACCCAAAATAACTGGAAATATGACATCAACTCTGATTTGAAGTTAAGGATTTTCCTTTATGGTTAAGGTCACATTATTGTCAATGAAACCTTATAACATTATATGTAAGGTATTCCTAAATATATAGTGTTGGGGAACATCAATAAAAATTGCTTGTTAACGTCGACCGAGCCGATTTTGCTTCGGGCAATATTTTTGCTCATATATATATGTATATATATTTTCATTGGAAAGTCACTACAAATTAAAAGTATTTCTGATGAAAAATAACGGGTAGTTATTTGTTAAGTCCCGCTTGAATCTCTTAATATTGTTTTTGTCAAATTCAAGTTGCAAAAGTTTGTTGCGGATTTGCGTATTAAGTTCCCTTCTCCTCGTGAGATCTATATTTTATCTTGAGATGGACCGGGCATGCGGGGTTGACTTAGCATCTAAATGATTGTATTGTGTAGGTAACCCTTAAGAATGGGCACACAATAGGGTTCAACCCTAATTAAATACACTAGAAAACCAGTTACTTTCTATGTATTATTTCCATGTCAGTTTTTGTGCCGGAGGGTAGATTACTCACTGGAGTCCATTATACTTCGTTCCGTCAGCAACACAAGTTCTTCAAGTATATAACGGCCTTAACCTGTTATGAGAGAAGGGGAGTGTTAAGCACGCGTTTCTGTCAACCTCTACGCAACATCATGTTAGTTTCAGATGTATAGCTCTGTCCTACAGCGCAGTAACTTTTAGGCTGTTTTAAATAATTAACATGTCGTAATCTTACTGGGTAATCTCTTAAATGGTATGTCCATTAGCGTAAATTTAGGCGAAGCAAGCTAGTGAGGTAATGTAGCGTAACTTTGCTTGTATTAACACCTAAAGCTAGTTTCAATAACAATGCATACTCATCAGTTTGAATTTAATGGTGTATGATGTTAAGCTGACACTTGATTGATGGAGGAAAGACTATTCCAGCACACTGCAGGAGCTAATGAAAACAAACAGAGCCATAACATACAAAATTTGTTGATTAAGACATTTTGTATTGTTAATCAGTTGTGAGGGTTTATGGTATAGGAAGCTAATGAATCAAACTAGCCTGATATTCAACGACCAAGCATAGTTAGTATATAAAATAGAAGAGAATTATTGCGAAAAACCCAATAATTGTATGAAAGAACAGTAATGATAACTGAACCCTGACAACGTTACGAAGAAGAGTAGAGTAGGCGGAAATGGAACACTAAAAGAGACATCACTAAGAGCGGACAAGAAGCAAACAGTAGTATATTGACGGAAATGAATGAAAACACAAGACAGGGTCACACTGGTGGAACAATGACATTCGTGGTTGACTTGTCATTAATTGTATTTAACAAATAACTCGCGAGACGTTTCGTAATATTGTTTCTTTATTTTATACGCATTTTACTTATTTAATAGATATATCGAAAGATACAATTTAGTGTATGATGGTGGTAAAAAAGTACAGTCTGTAAAGATTTTGAAAAATCCTTGAAAGAAGCGAGGCTTGATCCTTGATCAACTGTTACGCTTTACGGGTGTACATTTGACACTTTAGTTACCCTGACGTTCTAATCATATAAAATTGAAGCGTATTATTGCCTAATTTGGCCGTGAGCACGCTAATTTATTAGGTTTTGTCGACCTTCCCCCCTGTATGCTACTCCGATTGTCGTGAATATACATATGACTGTACCGATGATAAACAATAGATCCTGTTTTAGTAGTATTTATTAATTTTCAGTTCAATGACTTTGTGTACACAAACTTAGGGTTGGTTGCTAATGCAGATTATAACGAGCGTTGCGACTGCCCCTTATTTCTGCCCAGAGGAGCCATTAATCGAATACTTTCCGAAAATAAAAATAAATACTTTCTTCTCATACTCAACAGGGCATCAAACTGAAAATTACGATTCAGTTATCAAGTAGTAATTAAAATCGTATTCGCAAACGAAAAATAATGTGATATGAGTGCTTTTTTTAAATATTATATTGCTCTACCTTAGTCTCCGCTTATTTGCAATTGAAATACCAACAACAGTGCCTTCTTATAGGTTCATAACATTAACAAACTATAGGAGGGACAATGTACGATTGACAAATTCCTTTGTTTGTTTAGCTACATGTTTTGTGTGGTATCTATCACTCTACAAATTGGTGATTGCCGCCTGTTACTCGCATCCCACCACTGTTCAGCACCTATCAATTAACTCATTGATCAATCTACTGCGCTTTGGAGTCATGAGGGGAATGGTGTGCAATCTTTATTTTCTGGTTCAGTTCTTGGTCTTAGGTTGTTCCAACTGTTTTAAAAAAAAAAAGAAAAAAAATAGAAACTTCACATCTCGAGAGTGATATTTCAACAAAGAGCCACATTCAGTGATAAGGTAACATTCCTCAATATTTCCTTATTCAGTTTATTCATATGTGGTTAAGAAATGTAAAGAAATCTATTAATTTTTTTATTAATATTCTCTAATCTCCATCAAAACATGGAATACTTCAGTTCCCAATTCCGGCATAAAATATTGGAAGAATAGAACAAAAATTTTGAAAAATAATATCATTCATACCTCTGGATAGTGAAACGTCGACTGATTGTATAAAAATAAAATTAATCAAAATGAGTTTTGGTAAGACTTAAGACTATTTTTAAAAATATTGTGTTTTACATAATGTACAAATGTTTTTCTAGTATATTCTAACGGAAAATCATAAAGGTGAAATTTCAATAATTGAATGTGTGTCCGGAAGAAGGGCCTATGTCACGTTTTCCTAATTTTACAAGAGCTTCAATACTGATAACATAGGCCCTTCTTCCACTTCAAGTTTTGTGATTTCTCTCAACGATTGTGATTCTCTTGACCTCTAGCGGCTTCCTTTTCAACTAATAACCATGGCAATACGTACACCACTTGACATAGGCCCTTATTCGACAAAAATCTGAGTTTCGAAAAAATCGTGACATAGGCCCTTCTTCCGGACACACGTTCAATTGTTGTTTTATATTGACATAGCCGAGATTTGAAGAAAAAAAGGTCTTGGAACAAATAAATAATATAATCTGTCGTCAATAAAAATGCAAACTTAAGATGATGAAAAATGGCGATTTTTTTTCCGTTACTTTACAACTTTATTTTTTGACCTGAATCCAACTGTCGAAGTCATGCTATACGTTAAAATCAGACCTAGAACAACAAAAAATCGACAAATGAGACTATTTCGTAATCCGAAATGTAAGCATTTTTCGGCTCTCCTGAAAACTTCCAGTTTTACTATTCGCAAATTTGCATTTGTGTTAACGATGTATAACATACATTATACAATGGCTACATCGTAATTGCCTTTGCGATATTCTCTAAGAATTAAGGAGTTTCACTGAGAGAAAATAGATTGACGTTCTGTAACCGAAGGCCGGCATTGGATAGCCTGAATGGAAATCATAATGGGTTAGAATCCCGGCTGTTTTTTCTACTTATTCGATAACTATTAAATATAATTTATATGGTTAAGGGTCTGCCGAGTGAAACCCACTGTTATTAGTTGCAAGTAGTAAAAAAGTTTTTTTTAAAGATAAAACACCGAGACTAAGCTCCAACATATTAACTAGAACCCACTTCTTAATATTTCTTTCAGTGCAAGGTTTAGAGGCAAGCGATGCGGTTTTTAGCAAATAGACAGAATTAGAAAAAAAGGACGAACTAATATTAAGCACCTGACTCAAACACTGAAACGTGCGCCTTGTGTACATAAGGGCAACGACCCCTCCCCTCTCCGGAGGCAGACTGTTCTCACAAATGGCGTGTTTTTGTCATGCACTTGAAATATATACAATTAACGAAATAACTTCCTTCACGTTGTTCAGGGTAGAAATCATGTAGTTAGGAAGCGCAATTGAAACAACGGAATGCAAGTGCGCGTGAGCACCCGAACAATTGATTGAAAATAACAAAATAAGTTTTCCTCAATTCCTACGCCTCTACTCCACCAGCTCTTACTCAATTAATGCTTGTACCTTTGGAATCGTCCGAAAAAACGAAATAAATAATTACTTTTAAACCACCTTCAAATATTTTTAAGTAAGTAAATGCGTAGAAAAATCGATATAATAATAAAAGCATTAGTCGTTACTAAATTCTAATGTTGTACCTATAAGGGACACACAAATATATTTCTAGATATAAAAGGGAATTGTAAGTATAAAAGATACATAATCGAGAATAAATAATCAGGAAAGTAGCAAAGTTTTGAATGTAGGGATGAAGCATTTCGGATATTAAGAGGGGATAACTCCAGAGAATGGCAAAGCGAACAAGTGAGAAACGGTCGACACAGATAGCTCTTGTGGAAAAGGGCGTGATAGTCAGAATGACGGGATCTCTGTATATTTGAATTGTAGGAGGGAGATAGCGCGTATGTAGGCAGGGGGATGAAGATTAATGGCTCGGAAAAATATGGACCAATGTAACAAGAGCACAAATGAGGGAAGAACCGCCAAAACTTGTAGAGACCCCTAAGACAAATCTACCGTAAACATAATACGATTCCCTTCTACCGTATTTAAAGTGGTGAAAAACGATGGAGGATACCCTGCGAGTTATTTGACGTGTAGGTCGAAATAGCTTAAGGGTACCTAGTAACCTTCGGGATATTTGGGAGTGAGAGGGTTTCGAGGAGGACTCAAACCTCTCTATTATCAAGGCAAGTTGTTGTAACACCAGCATATCGATGATCTCACATTCTGACCAACTATTCCGTCACAGTTGCTAATGAACAGTTAAAATTGACCAAATGTTTATTAAAAAAATAATGATCACAATTAGAACTTTTAAAAATTGGGTTTAAGACTAACGATGAATAAAATACATACATCAATTAATCGCACTACAGTTTACTATTTTAGAGGTACAAAAGTAGAACAATAGAAAAAGAGAAACGTTGCAAAATGTTTTGAGTAGTGAATGACGTTTGCTTCCCACCGGTCGGTGACTGTCAATTTATTTTTTATCAAATTTCAAAATTCCTTCCGTAGGAATTCAAGATTTTTCATTATACATAATCCTTCCTAGGTACCACAAAATAAAAAATCTTAAAAAGTGGTCCTTCCTCGCACCTTAGTCACATTTAACATTCATCTATATCACGATCGAAGGATAGAATAAAATCATCAATTAGTTTTAAGAGTCCAAACACCCCACTTTCAATTAATTCTTAAACCAGTTGAATAACCTTACAGTTGAACCAACTTTAAATCAGATTTTTCGACTATTGGCTCACTCTCTAAAGTGGTGACTGTCCCGCTTATTTTAACAACACTAGATTTTAAATAATCTAAGAGAGGGCCCACATTTCTCATTTAAGTTTTATGCTCTATTTATCGTCAGCTCTTTAAAAAAAAAAATCTAGATTTCCCGCTGACTAAAAATTCTAGGTTCCATCCGGACCTAGGGCGAATATTTCACTGTGTATTATCACTGGTATTATTAGCCCCCCAACTTTGGACTGTAGAAGTTCTGGTTGGTGTACAAAAAGAGCGAAAATCCCAAAATGCAATTGCACTAACTAAACCACACGATTGACCCCGAAAGATTATGATTGAAAACGTGACGCACTGTCACGGCTTCGCAGTCCTTGCCATCTTCTGTCCATGAGTCTATCAGCTGACATGAGATTTTTCTTTCCTTTTATTTTTTTTATGGTTACGCAAACGTTCCTTCAAAGAGTACCATGTAAAAATAGATTGTATTTATTTTTAGTACATGTGTTTATTTATTTTAACTTTCTTTTGTTCTGTACAAATAAGGAACTACTGGCAAAAAATCTTATATTCATTGAATTGTCCCAAGGATAAATGACCTAGCCATTTATTTAATAATTTAATGACACCAACCATTTAAAATTTTGTTTTGTCATGTGTTAATTGCGGTCGGGAGCATCCTTATGTCCTTAAATTATTATTAATTTATCATTATTGCCATGATATACATTTTTATATCCGGATATTTTGGGATTTACTTATATTTAATTGAATTTATTAATCTCGTTTGATTAAATTTCACGGATTTATCGGAAAATATATTCATATACATCATGGGTCCACGATTTTATTAAGATTTAATGAACAATAATTGTGTAATATCGATTTTATTTTAAAGTAATTTGTGTGTACTTTTTTTATTATTTTCTTTGCGATGTATAATTTCTTTTCTTTTCGTTAGTCATGCATTTATATGTTATTCTTTGCATTCCAAGAATAGAGGTTTTCTATTTTATTCTAAAAATGTAAGATGTTAATGTAGAAGACGCAGACAATGAATGTATGTGCATTATAATATTATAGTATGCACATTAAAAGAAATTCTATTTTGAGTGAAATATAAACTGTTTTCTCTAAAAAATTTAAAATTAATCTAGTATATATGATAGATGTGTCAAATTAAATTACTTGTAGTTTTTAAGAGAATAGCGCACATTTTAGTTTTATATGACAAATAGTTTTTGAGTTCCATGTTTTTGAAGATTTAAAAACTAAGTGAAAAACGATGTTTTTTTTTGCGTTTTTATAATTCATTAAACATTTATAATTCTAAAACCAAAAGTACTGATAAATTTAAAACCTTGAGTCCACTAAAATTATTTTTTATTCGTTGATTTGGTATAGAATGACCCACCCATTAGCCACTAAGAGTGGTTATTGACAATTACTAAACATAAATAAATAAAAATTATTTCTTCTGTCTAAACAGGTTGTATACATAACCATAAGCGTGTTTATATATTTATTTATTTTTTGCTTTTAGAAAAGTATTGAATTCATATAAGCAAGTCAAAATTTAAATCATTTGTTAATTGTTTTTCTATAGAAAGTTTTAAAATCAAACAAGGTGACGTATTTTCATATTACAAATTGACTGCGCACTTGTTTTTTTGTGTAAAAACGTTGATGTCGAGTCAGGCCGCCACGCGCATGGCTCAGAACACATTTTAGTTTAATTCCATACTTATTATAATAGTTGGCTCGGTTGATTACAAAATTCATATATCGTTTATTTTTATGTAACTAAGACTAAGACAAAAATATAAAACAAATCCGCTCCAAAATGGGCTACCCTCCCGCTACGTTATACTTTCTTTATATTTTTCTAATACTTTTCGTTATTTATTATTTACCAGAAGCCGCTCAGCTATTCCTAGGCAATATAATCACACAATTTAGAATTTGTCGAATCATTGTTCTGAACGGTATCTTTATCTCTTACACAGGGACATGAAGAAGGTCGTAAATTGTGGACGCGTTCGTGGTATTGTTTTTTTCCAGCATAACTGTGCACTGTTATTTGTCGATTCTCTACATGCTTCAAAAACACACGCACACACAACAGAAGAAGAAGCTTTTAATTTGAATCCTTGAGTTGAAAACCCGTTGATAGGCAAGTGCCAGCACGGGGGGTCAGGGCCTTGCCAAACTGTCGACAGTCGAATAAAGACCAGTCGCCTTCGTCCTCTGAACCCCCCCAACATAAATATTTCCATCTGAGCCCGTGCCAAGTCAGCTGGCGGCCTTCCTACTGATTCACCCCTACCCACTCTCATCCAAGTTGCAGAATCATTTCCCCTTCCTCTACCATGTCGCGAATAAGCCCCTTGACTCCCTGCCATGGAATATTATGTTTATTTTTGCAAACTTGTTGATTTTTCAAAACCAGGAATCGTCATTTATATTTTTGCTTATCTGCCTGCCTGTTTTACATGCATTTTTGGTTATATACAAGGTGACCGTATTTTTTTACAATAGAAAAGAGGACACACATATATTGAAGAAATATTTATTCCAACAATAATACACTACAATGATACAAATGTATAATAAAATCATTTGTAACATTTTATGTTGTAATTATGCTTACATGCATATTAGTTATTATTTTTGTAAATACAACATCGTCCTTCAATACTTGGGAAATATCTGAACAAGAAATATCCTTCATGTTGAATTTTTCAAGTGCTTGCCGGCTCGGCATCGATCGAATAAAAATTAATCTTCAAACATCGAAAAGGAGTACACAATGACTTTCCTCCCTGAAGGATGATGATTGGTCAGCTTATTATTATTATTACCCAAAAGAACAGGGAATATGTGATGAGGATTGAATAATTGTAACAAATAGTTATGTATGATATGCGGGAAAGAAACTCCATGCTTCCCCATACGAAGTATTATGCATGCAGTTCATTTAAATCTCTCCATAGTCGGCGTGGGTTGGGGGGGGGGGAGTCCTACCTGCCTTACTTAACCAAAATAACTCCACATCCTAAACAATGAAAAGTCAATAAAACTGACAATAATATCTCTTTTGAACATGTTAGCAATTCTTTGTATACTCTCTAGAGGCTTATATTATCACATGAAAGTACCGAAAAAAGAATTGAAACTCCCGTGAAAATATCCATTTTATAACAGGGTTCAATGACTTCGCACAAACGTTGGATTCCCATAAAAGGCTGATGACTGTCATTTTTCATGAATGCTTTTACCAGTTCTAGAATTCTTCACAATTCTGAATTAATACATTTATAGATATGTAGTTTTTGAGAAGAGTAATTCAATTTTGAATCTCGCTCTATCTCAGGACCGTAAAAAACAATAAATATATATCTAATTGCCTAGCTCGAATGGAGAGGCTCTACTTTTATTGACGTACAGGGATATGATATTTGGTCCGTCCGTATGCTCTCCGTTTGCATGGAGTTTCCACATAACCTCAAAATTTGCTGTAGCGTTTGGTTAAAATAATAATAACGGGGACTAAATTGAAGATCCATATTAATTTTAAATATTAATGAGTAAAACAACGTAAAATGACATTATAATATGCTTATGTGCTGTTTGTTCGATTGTACGGCTTTGAATATAAGTGACCTGTACAAAATATTCAACTCTCAAGGCCCCAAAAGGGTTGATTTCCTTGATGAGAGATAATGGAAAATATTCTTTGGAATTACTACATAGAATAACTTATCTGATAAGACGTGGATACTTTGAATGTAATATACCTTTCACTCTGGCTTCTGTTAGCCTTCAGAACCTGCTGTCTACGCACATGGGAACTGTCAAGGGATTTCACACATGTGCTGGCCACAACAAAAATACCAGCAACTTATTCTCCTCACTGCAATACTAGCTGTATATTTACTGCGCTCCTTTGTAAAAGTTCTCCAACATCGCATGCCTTGTTGATTGAGTGTTGTATGCATGAGTTCGCGTACATGATTATTGGTAGGTAGGTAGTGGTTGATGGAGGAAATGCGTGCAAGCTAAGACATTGTTAATTTTATGTTGTTTTTCCTTTCCTTTTCGTGAATAAGTCTCTTACAGGCATTTAGATATCAGGAAGTCACTGTTAAGGGAAAGTCTTTAATTTGAAACAGTGCATTGACTTATATACATCATCGTATCCCCTCGACTCGATAATAAACCGGTTAAAACATAACTTCAATAAAATCAACAAATATTATCAAAATGTAAATTAATGATCAACCCTAGCAAATCAGAAGCCATAATTTTCACAAACCTCAACTCAAATAAAATCATATACAAAATGTTTCCATATTTTAATAATAATTTCATTTAAATCCCAAAAACAAACTTATTATCTACAAATCAGTCATCCGCATACTCAATAAACCTTTGGCTCACCAGTGTAGAGCTCCGTCTTCCGTCTGTTGGTTGTAAAAATGATAAAATCTATCTGAAATTGTTTAAGGAACCCGAAAAACATCCAGGGCTACTGCATTTATACTTTGATTTAGACATAATAACGGTAAACGTGTTAAAATTAAACGTTAAAAACATTGCCCGTATCTTGAAGCTGGCTAGTTATTTTTTTCCAAACTCCTTAATCAAGGAATTCAGGTCATATTTAAGATTAAATGTTATGATTTGTCTCTGGGGCATAGAAATTATAAAAAATTCAAATATACTCAAAAAAATTAAGTATCACATCGTTCCAGCTAATAGCAATAATTTTTTGGTCAAAAAATCATCGTTCCAGCTGATAACAATAATTTTTTGGTCGAAAAATCCGATCAATTAATAACTTTTTAAGAAACCTCAACAACCATGTAGTTAAGTTTAAAGAATAAAATGAACTCAGAACGTGACATTTGGTTTAGTGCTCTCAAATATCCCAAATAAAGACACTGAAGGCTGTCTAATCTTTCTACTATTAAGCATCCTTTCCAGGGTTGTAATAAACTCTCAATGTATATTATAATATTTATTTTTTTAATGATATCCCCGGGAAAGACAGACATCTACTTGTACCAATTATTACAGAGGAGAAAGCGTATTTAGCACTCGGTATACTGAGAGTAGTTCGACTGACAAATAGAAATCGTAAATAAATTACAGGAAGAGTTTCTTCACCCGTTCAAATAAATGAATAACTCAGTCTCAATAATTAATATGATTCAGTAATTTATCAAACTACCGTGAGATCTGTTCAGAAACATTGTTTATGATTTATTGTGAATGAAAAGTAAAAAAAAAAAGTAATTCTTATTTGTCATCTGAAAATTTCCTGTTATTTCGCCGTCCATTGAAAAATATTTATTGTTGACCTTGATTTATTCAGCACGTAGCTGAACGATGAACTGATGAACGATGATTGTAATAAAGTCTCATATGGTTGTAGCTTACGAAACTATTCGCTCTAGGACTCGTCAAATTTATTCAATGGAAATTTTATAGGTGTATTACTTTAACCTTGGGATATGGTGATTAGTTTTTGTTTACAGTACAATAACGAGAGGTTTTAAATAAATATTTAATTTATAAAAAAATCGGTCCTGTTTCGCTAACTTTTATGAATTCTCAAGTCACAGCTCAGAACCTCTGTACTATTACTTGTATGTATTTTGTACTACTGTACTGTGTTATTTGTATTTTTTTTATCTGTTGACAGGAAGATTATATTTGACCCGGATGGTTTGACAAATAAAAAAAAAAGAAGGTATTTTTGTCCAAAAATACCTAGTAAGATTTTTTGAACTCTGGCATTTCTTATATATTGTGTCTTCGTTTTTTATGTCATTTTGCGAATGCAATCTAGTCATCAATAATTGTAAACAAATTTCGGTCGCTAAAATATGTGTATGTGAAACAATAGCGAGGTGTCTGATCCTTGGAACTAATGCAGTTAGTTTTTAATTAGTATGCTAATTTGAATACATGTTTGTAAGTTTTATATTTGTATGGTTATTAATTTTTTTTATGCTGCTTTGTTGTTTTAATGTGGATATTTAGCATGCTGCCGCACCGTACGCGAACCTAGGTAAGGCAGCCCTCTGGCATTTGCGATAAATGCTAATATTGTACAGGTTTGGACGGTAGCCATGGCGCAGGGTCCCGCAGTCGCTTACTTTATTTGTGTTGTTATTGTTGGAAATCTTATTTGGTTATTTGGAAATTTTGAGTATTTCGTGGATCCCTTTTGATTTCTTTACCAATCGGTTTTGGCTGTTTGAAAATTACTGTTTACTGATATTCAAGGTAGGCATTTCTTACGACTATTTTTGTCCATGTAGCATTGCCATTTTTTTGTTCTACATTGATTATGATATTTGTTTGTTGAATTTAATTTCTTAATTCTCTTACGTGCAGCCTTAGTGTACAATCAGCCAATGGACAGTCATAATAATAATAATAATAATGTTAAATTGTCACGATGATCATCTGATCATCATGTGGGAGGAAGATTACCCAATGTTGACTCTCTTGTCGTGAGGGCGATAACAACATAACGGTTGTTGACAGGAAGATTATATTTGACCCAAATGGTTTAACAAGTAAAAAGAGGTATTTTTGGTCAAAAATACCGAGTGGGATTTTTTGAACTTCAGGCATCCTATGTCTGAGGTACACGTGGAGTATGCCTGTCATAGTCCATGTTACATGTATATGTTCATGTACGGACAGAAAATACAAATCTGAAGGTGTTTCTTGTGTGACAAGGCTTAGTAGTATAGATTAATTCATTGTATCGTTTTTAAATTTAGGCTGCGCTATAGATTTGTCTGGCGTGAATCCAGAAATTATAAATTAAATTGTATTTTTAAAAAATATATAAGCCAACAATAGGTCGTAAAGTGTGAAGGGGACTACATTCTTACATGCAAAATGATTGCGAAAATAATACTAAAAAAATATACTCCGTACTTTTTCCCCAAATTATTTCATCTAATTTGTCATCACAAATTGCCTATTAATCAAATATAATAAATTATATACAGGTATATAGTATTTCAAGGGGAAATGACTAGAACTTGTCTGAAATAACGTCTGAGATTTGAGAAATGACCTGTTTATACAGGTTTAAATTTATTTTTTGATTACTTACTGTTGTTATGTATCAACCAATACACCATATACAGCTTTAATCAGGGTATTATGGTATGAATGAGAGCGTTTATCTTAATTATTTATTGCCTTATAAAAGGCAGATTGTAATTATAGCCCAATAAAGAGTATATATACACAAAAAAAAAAAATCAGGGTATTGTTGGATACGACTTAAACTTATATCGATGCGATTATTTTTATGGCTACTGCAGTAAAAGACTCACAAAAAGGTTGAAAGACGATTGACTCGCACCTCTTTGATTCGAGATTGATTTTTTTCCTTGAGTTCCTTTGGTATTTTCAAAACCAGAAACCGTTTTATTCCATGCCTGTCTTGTACCATATGCTTTTGTTGAACCTAGGTACGTTACATTTGAAATACCAACGGCAAGAATAATAAGAAATACTGATTACTTTTTCCCCCCACAAATTTCTTAATTTCAATACAAAAAAAATTAATACAATCTCGTAGCTCCTTAAAATAATAGTATGAATAAGCTAAACCCTGTAATGGTCATATTTTATTTACAATATTTAGAATATGTAAGGAACTAAATAAAGATTACACCTGGAGTTTCTATATTTTATGTATAGCTACGCTTCATATTATACAGTATAATCAGTAAGCTAGTTACACAACTGATAAACATATTTTATATAACTTACATTTATATAATGCAGGTATTTTATTAAAGTTGTAAATACCTTTAACTTTATTGACTGTTTGAGTCCTGTAGTTTTTCGTTTTTTTTTGGGGGGGGGGGGGCTAGGGTCTATAGAGAAAAACTGTAGCTTCAGCCTCTACAGGTCATCTAAATCTTTATAATTGGTTATCTTTCCGTTTCTAACTGCGTAATTCATTGGTGTAAGTAAATTTTATTGTATAATTAATTACACTTGCCTTTTATATACATTTAATAAACATCATAGAGCTGGTTTATAATTGCAAATAGCAGTTAAACATTGAATTCTATTTAATCGATGATTGGAATTTCCTTTTCTCGTTTTTGTTCTGTCGAGTTGTATATCCCTTGTGTAGGTGAGGCTATTTAAAAGGTTCATTAACTGATCATCATCAGAGATATAGGGTTGCTATGTAGAATTAGTCACGTGGTGAATAGCTGAATTTTTTAGCGATGCTAAATCGTCGGGAGACAGAGCGGAGCCGGCAGTGCAGCTCCAAGGTCAGGTCTTTATTATGTTTCAGAACCTTGGCCGCAGCTCTGGGATAGTTTATATATACACATTCGGCCGGCAGCTTTCCGTGCTTCGGCCCCCTTTAAACTTTTCATATTACTTTTGAGGAGAAATTAAGCAGCAGTTGAAGTAACTCTCTGGGAACGCGTATGAAAAAACACTTCATTCAGGGACATTAGAAAACAAAAAGTAACAAGTACGTGTTCCCAGCTAACAAAAAAATGAAAATGAAATGTATAAAATTACGCTAATGTGAATAGGTTATAAATGTGGACCTATAGACATTTGTGATCATTACAAAGAACCATCTTCATAAATGGTTAGAGGTGAAAGTCATTCGGTAAAAGTGCAACTAAGAAAATAAAGATAACATTGGAATTGTTACAAGGAGAAAAGACCGTGAACGGTTGCTTGTATGTATTAAAATGGGAATATAATTAATAAATATTAAATAAAAATAATAATAATAATGCCGAACTATGAATAGTTAGATTGAAGGGAGTTAAGGAGATGGTAAAGTTTACATTTAAAGACAGCGATAATTTGCGAACGACGAATATTGATAAGAATTAAGTCCTTAAGCTTTGTGGCACGCAAAAGAAAATAACGCCCATAACAAGCAGATTTGTGATAAGGTTGGAAATGTTGGATTTGATAGTTGCCCCGTTGGGGTTTGATCCACAGTGGAGTAACACAACTACCCCACTTTGACATTGATGACACTTCACATGGCCATTAAATCCAAAATTCTAACTGTGTGTGGCATCTGAAAGGTATATTAAACGAACTCTCCAAATTCTGAGATTATATACAAAACATAATAACAGTTAAGGGTGGAATCAAAAACCTGTATCGTTTCGATAACTTTTAAGATGTTTTTTCTTTAAATTTCCAATGGTTAGTACACACTGCATAAATACAGAAACGCGCAATAATTGAAGATATTGAAGAAGATATGAAAAACCTAATTTTGGAAACTTACAGTAGAAATTGCCTTGGAATAGAGTTTTATTTACATTGTGTTGTAATTAGTTAAGAGAGGGAAAAATACATTTTGTTTTATTGATATAACTTCAATTCAAAACAAGAAACATCAATTTACATATATATGTAAAGTAATCACATACAAAACACTTAATAAATAATTATATTGGAAACTATAAACAGAAAAAAACAACACACCTGTGAACGATATCTTTAAATTCTGATATCTTTGTTTGTGTGTTAATTCAATGTTGTGGCCACCTCTTAATTACAAATAATTAACTTTATAAAGTTCCTAGACTCCTGTTTAAAAGCCTAGGCAATTGGTAATCTTAATGCAAAAATACATTAATACAAACACCATTTACAAACTTAACTAATATGAATTTATTAATCTTATTTGAATGTTTAATTTAAGAATGGAAAACATTATTTGCATACTTTATATGAAAAACCAACTTTTTTTTTGTTAATATTTTAGATATCTACATTTTTTTTTTAATTTTTATTAAAATTGAATTTTTAGGAGCTAACAACTAATTTTCAGGACGATTTCAAGAGGGTTATTATTTATTTTTTTTAATAATTAAGGTATTAACAGATTTTATAAATATACATTTTCAGTGGCTGATATTTAAGGGATAAAGTGAATTGTTTGGCCGAAAATATTTACGGTTTTTTTTTCAGTGTTATTTATTTAAAACATGATAAATTTGGATAAATAAAATAAAATTTGATGGTAGGAAGCGTGTAACTCCTGTAGAAGTTTTCGTGCTCTTGCGGTTATGACATTATATCCTTGGGACTCTTATAACAATATCCCCAACACGTGAGAAATGTGTCGCTCTCCGAACGAGTTGCACAAGCATCATGGATCGGCGAAGAGTTGGTATATTATAGGATAAGTTTGTATCATAAGAAAACTTAAGCGCGAGGCGTTCAGCATATGACCGGAACATCACAAACAGATCAAGCCAATTTCGGGATTTGTTAAATATTAATTACTAATTTTTTTTTCAAGACCTCCTTATATCAACAGTCGATAATTGCCCACTATATAATTCCTAGCATAAGCAGTTAGTATTAGTACGGATCGAATCGATATTTTATTAAATTTTAAGTTTTTATTTTTGAACTCGTAAACCAAAATTACCAATATGTTAGACAATAAGTCATTCTTCGATGTAATCATCAGTTGGCTGACATAAGTCAAACATATGTTCGGTCTCGAAAAATTAAACATATTTCTAATGAATGAAGCGGTATTATGTGTTCCAATAATCAAATAGTCATAACCAAGGGTAATGTTTTTATTTTGAAAAAATCTGCAATTTAAGAGAAATACATGAAGTTTTACGGATTAGTAAGTGCCATACCTTCGTACTGAATGCTTACTGGTTTTTTAGGAATACTCATGGAATTAATGGTGCAACATGTTCACCAATTTGTCAATAGTCATTCTAGAAATTGTCAGAAGTGAGACTGACCTAGTGGAAAAGGTGCGTCTGAGTATAGACCAGGGGCGCCCAATTTTTTTTTATAACGCGTGCCCACAACCTTTCCCATATTGAAGCGTGCCACAACTGGTACCCTCCCCCCTCCTCTTTACTCTGCAACCTTTACAATAATTATTTCTGAATAGTATAGGCTCTTGTTTTTTTTGAATATTTTCCCCTTCTGTAAATTTTGAGAATACACCTACATAATTTAAACAGCTAATAACTATTATTATATAGTAATCGTGTACAACCTACTTGCTAACAGTTAATTTCGACTGCCTCGAAGTTATTTCAGTATTTTAGAAAATTTATATTATTGCAAAAAAAAAAAAAATGTCTAAATGAAATTACGATAGTAAAAACAAAAAACAATGTATAAAAGTAATATTGTCTCCATCTAAATGTTGCCAAGTCTAAATTATCCTTTCATCCCAGTAAGGGAACTTAATTTTTTTTTTTAAATAACAAAATTAAGAATATAAAATTTCAAAACCTACTGGACGTCCGCGTGCCAATTCCGAACTACTAGCGTGCCACATTGTGGCACGCGTGCCATGGGTTGGGCACACCTGGTATAGACTATCGGATCCCCCCCTCACAACGGGGATTGGAACCACGCCTGTAATGTAGAACGGCTATCAAAATATCCAGACTTATTGAGAAATATTAATTCTCATCACGTCAGGCAGAGTGAAAATTTTCGTTCATTTCGTATTTAATACCCGAAAGCAATAGTTCAACTCGCTTCTGATTCGCGCCCGCCCCGAAGCCGTTCAGATACAAATGAACGTGGTATGTTAATTTCACCAAGTTTTCAGGATGCTTTATGGGGCAATCCCGACTATCCTGGGCTCTAAAGGATTTTATCTCAACATTTTTTTGGGGGGTAAATGTTGACGTTGGTACCTATCGCGTTCATCTTGACGGCCATTCAAAAACGAATATGTGAATAAAAAATACGACTGTCACTCATTTGAAAAATGTGATCAAGTCGTTTCAGATCGTATCTGCCCTCGATATTCTTGATAACCTCGGCGAAGTCATTCATTATTTAACAGCAGCAATTACAGACGCTGGGCGTTGGGCGTTAACAATTAAATGGCCGCAAGCTTCGTAGGTACGCTTAATCTTCAAGAGAAAGCGTTTTCTAAAGTAAAAGCCATTAGTAGGTGGGGGGGGGGATGTCGGGAAATTCAAGGGGAAGATTACATCCTAAAAGTGAAACCCGCAGAATAAACCGTAGTAAAACCTGGTGTCACAGCTTTTGACGAACTGTGCTGTTCCAAGTTATGTAATGGGTTCGGACGGTATCAGTCCCCTGCAAGAGTACATTCTAGTACTTTCCTTCTTGTCACACCCCGATTTTTATAAAATAAAAATTACTGTTTCATCTGAGGACCATTAAACTCGCCAATTATGTTTTCGATTTTTAATGACCTATAATTTGTCTGTTATGAATTAGATTTAGAGTATTTCTTAAAAGATAAATAGCCAAAATATAAGATGTGCAAATTAATGACACAATATCAAGATACATCCGAGTTTTGGCTTGAGTCACCGTGTCAGTTTCTTAAATGCTAAGTGCATGATGGTTCTAAAAGAACTACTTGATATTTTTGATGGAAAACCTTTTTCGACGAATAATTAAAATCGCGAAAAGCTAATAATAATTTGGTCATAAAAAATAAAACGCCATTTCTGTTGTACAAGTTTTGTTTGTAAGTATCATTGAAATTCCCTAGCATTGCCTAATTTTAGGTATTTATGTGTTTTAGTCCTAGTAGCTGTTGTATTTAATATGCCCTTAACGAAGGGCCAAATATTAAAAACTTTAGGATTTTGGTCAGCATCTTAGACGTGGTTTAAAAAATTGTGAAAGTTTATGAAACCAGATTTTTTTCTGTCCTCCTCATTATTGTATTTTAACCAAAAGTTAGTCAGCTTATTTCGAGGTGTTGCGGAGTGTACCATTAAACTTAAGCTGAATTAAATCAACTATAAGTTTTTTTTGTTCCGGTTTCTTCTACATTTGAATGGATATTTTGGTTTTAGTTTAGATGTAATGAGACCATGTAACATAAAATGCAATAAAGAAATTATCTCTCTTTTAAAAAAAAAAACTTTTTGCATACAGAGTTTTTCTATTACTATTAACAAGTATTAAAAATTGACTTCGATCTTTCGTAGCGATGATCAGGTCACGATAAGAAATGGAAGGAAGTAGCGAAAACGAACCTTTTATATTATATTTATTTATTATTTAAGAGGAAATAAAAACTTTTATGGTACGGATAAATGAAGATAATCCATCCAGAAAAGAGCAACAGACAAAATATTTTTGTTTAATGCGCGAGATGATAAAGACGAAAACCTTGGCCAGTAGACAACTAGAAAGAATAGATTTGATGGAGGGTCACGTGGAATAAATGACGTAGAAGGAAGTCATTCAATAGCAAGTTGCCTCTCTAGACTCCAGCGCCATCTCCACGTAAATACGGGAAGGTCGCATTTCGCCTTTCGTTTGTCTTTGTTTAAAAAATCATAAAAAAAAATAAACACAGCTGCTTTTCTTACCCTTAAGATTTAGCCCACATCCCAGAAGATATTTAAGACTTGAAGTTACGGTCATGCTTATAAACGAACTATTGATGGGAACGCAAAAAATACACTCGTGTTAAAACAATTGTAAAAACAAAGGCTCTAAGATATCTCCCCCAAATTGCATATTTTATACTGTTTCCACCGATTGCAATAACGCATTTTTGGGCCTATATTTTAGTTATTTCTATATCTATTTCATTTTCAAAAATATTACTTTCAGTGACCGAAACTAACTAATTATTTTTGGCCGATAAAAAGCAGTTTTTTTCCCTTCCAGTAACGGCCCAAGTTTCGTACAGAGGGCTAACATTTTGTATAAATAATACTTGATAAATAAAAACAACCTTATGAAGAATAATCAATCTAAAGATTCCTCGAGTCTTGATTAAGAATATGTGTATATACTTTGTAGTTTTGGTGGACAATAATTACAAAAATTCATTGGAATCGTAAAAAAACAATCGTTTTCGCAAAAATCGGAACCCTTAATTCTGTGCACCCTTAATTTTTTTCACGAGCATTTAATTAGTACATATCTAAAAAGCTTTCATAGTATATCTGTACATTACGTCCTTTATTATGCCTATACAGTACAATCTCGATTATCCGTGCTAATGACGGAGATAGTATTCCCGCATGATAAAAAAAAAACACGGATAATAGAAAAACACGTTTTTATTGGGTAACTGTGATGCAATGTTTTTTACTTTTGCCCCTCGGTAGACTCTCACTACCTTCCCGATTCCACCCGCCTCCTTTAGGCATTCCACACCCTATATCCTTCTCATACATCCTTCAAATGGGGGACTCCCCTTAGTGAAAGGCACTCATTAGCCCAAAATAATTTTCCTTTATTTTTCCCACATCCTGTTTTATAAGTTTGAGAGCTAAGGGAAAAATAAAAAAAAAAAAAAAGGTACAGAAAAATATTGATTTGCTATTCCGTTTGTGAGAATGAAGAATAAATAAAAAAATGAAGTATACCTGAAAAAAGGATTTTTCAACCCCGGATAATCGAGGTTGTATTGTCTGTACATCTTGAGTCATGGTTGGTGTAACTAAATTTTTGGTTTTATTAAAAATTAATGCTTAAAACTGACTAACGCACAGCCGGAGGAGAAGTATGAAAAAATTGTCGGCGGTAAAAATTAAATAATCTCTAGAAAAAACGGTGTGAGGCGAACCTCTATGAATCCTTAAAAAACACAATTAAAACATTTTATTGCATAGTTTTTAATCTAAAAAAAGAAGCATTTCTTGTTTCAGTGACTATTATTGGTTATTGATATGAATAATTATTTATTCAAGATTTATGGAAATTGCGTTAATGCTATCTTATTAAGAAAAAAATCAATGTAATGGTTTATCGGACCAGTGATGCATCGAAATTCATGTAGCTTTTTTCTTGTAGATTTTTTTTTCAAATTGATGTCGATGGGAAAACGTTGTTTATGTTCAGGGTAATTAGAAATTGAGCATCGAAAAAGAATGTATGTTTTTAGTATCTATTCCATATCATCCATATTTAATTTTTATTTATTTTAAATACGCACAAGCTGTGGTTTTTATCCCTCGAGGAGTTTCCACTAATGGATTAAGTTATGCCCGAACGTTATGAAAGAAGGCGAAAATACGATTGCGTGAGCGATGATATTGCTTGCGAGCAACAAAAAAAATGTTCCTATTTCGAATTACATAAACTTTGAGTTGTAGAGTAGCCGATTAAGGTATTTTAATAATGTTATAATATTCAATTTTTTATAATCAATACAGTCTCATAACCGACAATACTCTTAGAAGAAACTAATTTAACTTTTTAGGGAAAAGTTTTCTGTTTATTGTGCAACTTTTTAGAAGTGGCGATGTGCCAGTTAGATATCTGTGGCGTAGCTAAGAGGGTTGATTGAGTGATACCACCTCCCCCCACCATGCCGAAATGCTTGAATACTAATAGTTTGTATTGCGTTATAAATATTACAGACATATCGTGTATGTTGATGTATAAATATTTTTTGTTTAACTTCTCAATACCCAGCGATCTAGACTTCTGTCTTGTGGGTGCGTTAATTACTTACTAAAGGAGTACTCTCATACAAATATTTAAATAAAATACTGCTCGGTCTTTCCAGAATATAGTTTATTAAACAATAACGTTTTCGACAGCTCTAAGCTGTCATTCTCAGCTGCTAAAATAAATATTCTCATGATAAAAATATGGATCGTGAGTTAACAAACAAAATTAGTAAAAATCAGTAAAAAAACATAGTAATAAATAACAAATTTCAATTAATAAAACCTATATATAAAAATGTAAAAGCGCTGAACTGCAATAATATTTAATTATTAAATCGCTAATACTTTCTATTTATGTATAATACAATAATAAATCGACGCAGTCACATATCAATGGCTACTCACCCAATTAATGGTCTAAAATTTTATAACATGTAAATTTATGTACGAAAAAGAACAGTTTCATACAACTTCTTTTATAATCTTCTTTCTGTTTTTTTCTGATATGTTCAGAGTATGTATGATTATTGTATTTTATAATGTTTACCAAATTAAATAAGTGTTTATGTTGTAGTTAGGATTTACTGTCAAGGGCTGATTATAGGAGTTTTGATATGTCGTTGAGAGACTCCCGCGGTAGCGGTTGACAGTCAAGTAGAGGCCGAATCGCCGAAGAAGTCCCAACCGCTGACTCAAACGAAAACGTTTCTTTGATTCGCCCCTTAATTTCTCTCAAAGCAGTAGTCGGCATTCACTGCCAACCGCTACCGCTACCGCGGGCAGTTCCATCGAAGAAATAGTACCTTCAGTCCTAAATAATGAAGTTAGTCTGGAGGTACAGTAGGAGGCAAGTGTAATTATAATTTATTTATTTTGATTACAATCTTACCCAAAAGAAGACATATTCACATCCTCCCAGAAACTTTAACCCCCCTCCCTGAAAAAAATTAAGGTGGCACATTTATGGATCTGAAGGTGAGCCTCATCACCTAGTCCTGTACCCACTGATTTGTAATTTTAACTTCAAATAGAAAATTGTTATTGTAATTCTACCCTCCTTCGAATGCATCTGCGTATGCAGTAAGAAGAGAAATTTGTAAAGGTACATATCCACTTCATGCAAGTCTCAGCTTAAATAACATTCACGTATACCTAAATCTATATACATTTAGAAACAAATTGAGCATGTTACTGAACGTCGAAATAAGAACATTTTAATTAAGATGTAAATATTTTTAAACAACACGTTATGATTTACAGTGAACGAAAAAATCCCATTATACATTTTCAATCGTCTATTTATGTTTTGACATAAAAAGTGACAAAATTATTTTTAAGCAACTTTTATCATCATATTTATTAGCGTTGTGTTTGCGAATTATATTCTAATACTGTATGATTAATACATTGCGTAAATATACCATGTTCGAACTATTCAAGCATTTATTGGATGCTCCAATTCCAAGCAAGTTTAGATTAGCTGGATTACATTGATTGAAAAAAGGATTACTTTGAATGAGACAACTCTTTGCCTGAATTTGAAGCGTTCTGATTCGGACGTAAAAAAAAAAGCTTCAATTTAATTTGGTCCGATTCATTCGCATGGTAGACGATATGCGTATGTCACTGAGTATAGTGCCGAACGCTTTAGCACGCATCAGTGGTGGTTTTGTTTCAATTAATATTCTCGTTGCCAATTATCACTGCTGTGATAAAATTGACAGAAGGACACGCAATGCAGAGGAATATCATCACTTTATTCTTGTTTAGTACCTACGAGGGTGGTCTGAAAAGTTTCCGACCTAACAAAGATACAAGACGTTTTTTCAGAACTTTTTATTTCATTTTTCAACATAGACTCCTTGCAACTCTACACACTTCTAAATGTTGATTTAATATGTGACAATCACATTCTTTTGACATGTTCATATCCTCTGCTATCTCTCTCACTTTAATTCGGCGATCGTCTAGCACAATTTGGTGAACTTTGGCGATATTATCGTCGGTAGTTGCAGTTTTTGGGCGTCCCGAACGTTCATCGTCTCCCAAGCTCTTACGACCACGTTTAAATTCAGCTGCCCAAAATTTCACTGTGGTAAATGATGGTGTAGAGTCCCCATACACAGAATCCAACTCATTTTTGATTTGCGTAGGCGTATTGCCTTTCAAAACAAATATTTAATGACAGCTCGATACTCGATTTTGTCCATTTTCATAAAAACACTCACATCGGCTCACTCAAACGACTGTTACACAACAACTGCGTGTCCAAAATGGCTGAAACTTTGGTGAGTAACTGTCAACAGATGAACAACGAAATTCACTAGATTTTATTTACGACTGCTGCTATCTTCATGTTGAGGTTGGAAACTTTTTCAGACCACCCTCGTATATGGAGTCTGGGGGAGTGCCAAGCCCCCCAATATTCTTCGCTCCAATCCCTGCATTCCAGAATCCTCCTTAAGATAGCCAATGCTCCCTTTGTCAACAACCGTACTCTTCACACATCTCAACATCCCATTTAACCAAGATCTAGCCACCGCTCACTACCAGAACTTCCAATCCCGCCTCCCTGGCCATTCTGACCCATATGATTTACTCCCATTTCATCCCCGGTCACCCAGAGCTACGTCCAAGATATAGGTGGCCTCGCAACATCCTCCAAATCAACTAATATTTTGTTCATTGACAAGTGAATCGGTTTTGGCTAATGAGCCCCCCCCCCCCCTTGAAGAGTGACAAGAGCGTTTGATCTGACGTTATAAGCACTGTTTAAAAACTACTGTATTAATTGTATGTAATAATTTCAATAAAGAAAGACCAAGCTGATGAATAGAAACGGTTGTCTTGAGAAGAAAATTAAATTAAAATTTTGTCCTCTTGTGTCATGTCTGGTAGGGAAACAGGTGGGACATTTAAGAGGCAATTTACTTGATTGTTTATTGAATCCTAAAACCAACCGCCTAAAATAGCAAGGTACCTGCCAGTAATTTTTATCATCATTTTATTTCTATGGATTTAAACCGAAGCCGTTCAAAACCTCGAAGCGGATAAGTTAACCGCTACACTTCAATAGAGCTTCAGCTGAAATTTCGCTTTCTTTTTTATTTATTTAATATTTCAGTTTCAGTTTATTGGTAGTTATTTGATGGTCTCTAACATAGCCCGGAAATGGGGCGTTGTTTTTTACAGCTAGATTTATTTCCTTGGAGCACGATGTACAATGCTTATTTCCCTAGAATCTAACTTAAGCAAGTTAATTGTAACCTGTGCTGGAAAAAATTACTTTAAATCTGGTTCGTGTATACGACTTTCCCCTATTTGTACGTATGTAAAGCGATATCTGTCTTAAAAGTTACCTAATTTATTATTACAGTCGTCTTATGTATAGCCAATCTATCTCTTAACGGGAACATTATCCCAACAATGGTCGGTTTGGCATAAAGCATAGACGTAAACATTGTACAATAACTTCTAAGCCGGGAACTCCTGTACCACTTGAGTTAGCTGTAGGTGGTTAGTAGAATAGGTATTTACCTAATCCTGGTAAAGGATCTACTTCAGGTAGAACCTGGTGTTGATCGAAGTAAGGAACAAAACAAGAAACATTGAACCCTTCCCTCTGTGGATTGGTAAACCCATCAGGTATTTACCTAATTCTGTTTTGGTCATCCGTTCTTTACGTCATCCGAATTTACCGTTCTTTTGGTAATCGGAACCATATTTGTGGGATGGAAAATCCAGCTCGGAAGAAGGGATCCAGCATTGGGATATTTGATAAGTTATTAATAATTATGAAGGCAGAGGACTGGGCTATTGATTAGTTCGAGTCCCCTCCCAGTTTATTTTTCATTTGGCTAATATGTGTTAACAGCTGTAAATAAATCTTCCCTCTAATGACCACGAGGAAACTGATACATTGCTCAAGATAAAATGTTTAATAGAATCATGCCCTATTTTCCTCAACTTATAAAAGTTATACGAGGCGAAGTGTTCGGTTACACAGTACCAAGAACAGCAGCCTTTAAAACGTCAACGATTCCTGTATTACGAAACAATCCCTTACGCAGCAGTTGCTACTTTTTTTTCCCCCCACGCGATTTGCATATCGTAACCTTCCTTGTCTGCGAGCTCTGACTCGCCGTTTTTTCTGAATCGCTACAGTTTCCTGTCGAATTCGGATCTCTTGATGTCATGATCAAATGATATTATCGCCCGTTTAAAAAAATTGAAGTTACAAGAGGCTGACACTCAAAACGAAGTTCTCTCGGTTTAAATCGCACAGTGGATTGCCAGAGCTTTTGCTACTGCGTGGAACATAACGAGTCTTTCTGTCTACCGAGAGACCTTGGGAATCGCTTCACCTGATCAATATTTCCGAGACTACTTTTGAAAGGTCGATCGTTTGTTTTTGTTGTTGTGACAGTGGCTTTATCATAATTTGTTACCAACACATTGGAATATGCTCTCATACCATGTACTAGTGTTGTGGTTGTGAAACCACTTCCTGGTGAGAGTGACTACACGGGTTCAAATCCCAAGAGGGCTTTGAATTTCGTCCAAAATAAAAGCAGGTTCGAATTGAACCGTTTATTTTAAAACTAGCCATTTTTTCCAAAAAAAAAAAAAAAAAAATCAGATTTAAGCAATTGTAACTATATTACTTCGGCCAGGTCTAATATTTTGTATTAGCTCCAGTTTGTTTTAAAATGAAAACATAACAAATAAATTAAAACAGTTACCTAAAAATGGACTTGGCCTCTCTCAGAATAAACGGGCAAATTATTCAAATAAAATGATAAATAAAGATGTTGTTTGCAACGTTTACATCGTTTGTTTCTTAAATTAATTGCCAAACCTATTTTCAAATCGTCTTATCAGACCATCTGATTTTCAATGGTGAGTGGTCTTAGAAATTATGCTATCGATCTTAAATTTTAAAGATACATCCAACATCATACTAATGTGCCTTGGCATTTGTTTCATACAGTAATAAATAGTATGTGGAAAAAAATAAACATTAGAAAGACGGATCATATTTATTAACTGCCCTTGATCTGTTTTTCCTCCCATTTCAATAAAATCCCCTCTACAAAAAAAAATTTCTGGAATTATTAATAAAAATCAGATCTTTAATGACGTTCGAACAGCTCTCAGTAAAAAAAGTTTTCATGTTGTAAAAGTAGCTTTAGTAGGTGTAGGTAGCTATTTGCAGTTTTTTTATTTATTGAAAGTTTATTTTCTGTGACCGATATAATACAACAAATAAAACTTTTAGTAAAACATACTGAGTATTTTTTTCATAATCATCTTGTTTAATGTATTTAAGAAACTGGCTCGGAGGTAGCGGTGAAAACTCCGCCATATCTATATTTTGTTCTGTCACTTTCTTCAATTTAATGAAATTAAGTTCTAAATGATATATGGTTCAAAAAATACAATTTCGTTGACAGTTGGTGTAAACATTTCAATTTGGTATAGCAATCATTGATTTAATAGCGGAAAAATGAAGACGGAAGTGATTCACGTTTATATCTCACAGTTGATTGCTTTCAATTGATTGACTCTGATCCTAAAATGGTTTACTTCAACTCCTGTCATCTGTAAATTATTTATTTCTTTATTGAAATGATTACATACAATCATAGAGTAGTATTTTAAGCAGTGCCGTTACTGTTTTGTCAACTTTGGGGGGGGGGGAGTCACATTAGCTAAAACCACTCAACTTAACACTTTAGTAGCCACCACAGAGCTCACCATTAAACATAATGATAATTGGTTTGGAGGAGGTCACCTCTGCCTTTATAAATTATTATAGAAGTAAAGAGGTTTGTAGTTGAGTTTTGTTAATGCGAAAGTAAATTTGTCATATTTAGACATCTGACACTTCAGAGATGATCTATATTACATCAAAAAATTTTCTTTCAGTGAGCATTTTTCGGGATTCACTAGCCGGATTTAATTTTCTAAATAATCTTTAAAAGACAGGGAGATGATAGATTGGATAGGCATGCAATTAAAAATATGACACAATGTTAATTAAATTAAGTCTAAATTTATAATCGTTTGATGCTTATGAATATGTATTAGGTTAAAAATATCCTCTATCCTCTGAATTTTCAATTATTAACAACAGCATATGGAAAATACTCATCCGCTACTATATTTATTTTTTTTTTATAGTATATTTATAATCTCAACCCTTCCTCCTTGCCACTTTTTGGCCAAAATTTTTGTCAACCATATCCGCTCAAATGTCACAAAAACCTAAGAACCTACGCCAATCTATTATAAGTTACCCCTATGTAGTTATCATTTTTTAAATCTAATTCTTTATTAAACATTTATGCCTTATGTCTTAAGTAGACAAGTTTATCTTTTAAATTGGAACTTTTCGGACATAGTTTCTGTAGATGAACCAATGTTGTTCTCACCATAAGTAAATAAAAATTTAATAAATAAAGAGGGGTTTAAACCGTCAGCTATATTTTAGAGGGGGCCCCCTAAAATGTGTGAATGCTTATTTTATTTATTTAATACGTAGTAAAAGTAAATAAATTATTGTGGATAGTAAATTCTGTATCCTAGATGTGAACTTTAATATTATGTATTAAGATATTAACTAGGCTTTTCCATAATAAACATAATCTTATATTAGCTTATATGTAATGTAACTAACTAGTCTAAAAACAGAAGACTAATATCATCGATCTTGATAATGAATAAAGTCTTTGAAGTACATGTAAATTTTAATACCACCTGTTTCTTGCTTTTCCCACAGGGGTATTGCTCTAAACTGTTCTTCCTTTGATCTACTATGTTGTCACTCAGTAGGACATGGCGCTGCGTTTTCTCATCAAGTGATGAGTTTCTTGTTTTAATATCAGATATGATCCATCTCTAGAGATAAGATAAGAAGTTCTTATCAAAAATGTTATCACATTCCTTTGCAATTTCATGTTTGAAAAACAACCAAAAAAAAACAGCAATACACTAACAGTGAAAGAAAATAATGACAGACATCACTGTCATGATACCTAGGCAGAAATTAAACGATAAAAATGCAGTGCAGTTTTATCATGTTGTCTGACAATTAACTTTATAACAACGTGACAGCCAATTGCCTTACTTTTTTGAATAATATTAATAATTAATCTTTATTTAATGGGGCTCTTGTCAATTAAGACTGATGTATTTAAAAATTTAATATTAAATTTTGGGACCTGAAGTAAATTGTTAACTTATCTATTATAACTAAAAGCAGTTCAGGCTTCATCATTTTAAAAGAAAATTCTAAAAATTATGAAAATAATAAAAAACAATTAAAAACTATTATAGTAGGTAGGTGATCCAACAGAAAAGTATAATTTATCTTTATTTATTTATTATTTGTTGCATTGTATCTTACATTTTTATAAATTATTGCATTATGTTAATGTACTGTAAATATGTATTGAAACTTTTATTGTTTACTCATTGAAATTTGAATCATTAAAGGGCTCCTTGTCATACTACTGTGCTATCAATTATTCTTAGCACTGTAAAAGCTATTTTAAATGTTAATTTCAAATTCATACTATATAAAGTTATGTGTTTTACACTGTTATTCACATTCACATTCTTATGAAATTGAGTCATACCAAATGTTATATTCAGTTTCATAGATAATGTTAATGTTCATTGGAATTATCATGTACA
The DNA here is from genome assembly GCA_930367205.1 of Acanthosoma haemorrhoidale. Taxonomy (NCBI): domain Eukaryota; kingdom Metazoa; phylum Arthropoda; class Insecta; order Hemiptera; family Acanthosomatidae; genus Acanthosoma; species Acanthosoma haemorrhoidale. The sequence continues at coordinate 77,683,313 of OV884015.1, read as the reverse complement.
TAACTTCATTTCTTTTTCTTTTTTCAGGCGGTGGGAAGAAGATGGCGGAGGTGGACCCCGAGACACTCCTTGAGTGGCTCAACATGGGCCAAGGCGATGAAAGGGATATGCAGCAAATCGCTCTAGAACAGCTATGCATGCTCTTGCTCATGTCAGATAATGTTGATAGGTGTTTTGAGAAGTAAGTTTTAAGCAATTGCTATTATATATTTGTTTTTTTATAACTTTCTTAAGTTAATTAATTTACTACCTGTTAACAATTACTACATACAACCCTTCTATTACTAACGAGCTAGGTATGGGTAATGTTTAGCTCCTGGGGGTGACAAACTTAGGCTGTTGAGCCTTTCTTGTTACCTCTCTTTTCCTTCCCAATTTTGATTGACTACTCCTGTGTTGTTTATGCTGGTTTCTCAGAATCTTGAGGGAAAACTAAAACCGTTCATAAAATATTCCCTTCGATTTATTATCGGGATCCTGAGAGACCAACGTGTTTAGTGTCACTGTAGGATCAGAATGGCTGTTTTCTTATACTTTCTTGAGACCTTCCTGTATTAAACCTCATCCACCAAAAAAAATCTCATGATAGATGTATAATCTCATTAAATTTAAATGTCCTCTCAATTCTCTCAATACAAGACTTCTTTTATGAGAACTTCACTTATACAAAGTTTTTTATTTCTTTTACATTTAATTTAATACAGATTTTTTCTTTTCTCTAGCTGCCCTCCAAGGTCTTTCCTCCCGGCGCTGTGTCGTATTTTCCTAGATGAAGGTGCTCCTGATTCCATCCTCGAAGTCACCGCTCGAGCTATCACTTACTATCTTGATGTCAGTGCAGAATGTACCCGGAGGATCGTTGCCATGGAAGGTGCCGTAAAAGCCATCTGCAACCGTCTCGTCGTTACTGAGATGGCATCGCGCACAAGCAAGGACTTAGCAGAACAGTGTATCAAGGTATTTTTACGTTTTTTATCTTTTAATTGTTTTTATTTAAATTAATCTGAGGTTTATTATAGGTTCTGTTAATATAAAAAAGAATTCTGGCAAAAGGAAAATGGTTTAATTATAAATGGATTCATGAATTTAATATTATACATATAAGCATGTACGTGATAAGATTACAATGTTAAAAACTAAAGTTAAAATTTACCTCAACATTAATCGCGACTGGCCAGTTTTACCTAGTTGTGTTCTACGTGTGGTTCTTCTTTGTTCTTGGTTGCTGAGCATGGTTGCTATATGCCTCGTTGTCTTCTGTGTGCCACGAGGCAGTACACGTCCCTGGGCTTGCGTCTCTCCCAACCTTCCTGTCTCGTGTCCCGGTCAAAATTGATAGAGCTTCTTTGCGCCCGTCTCCTAGTTACTACCTTTCCGCTACCTTCTTGAGTTTTTAACTTCTTATTCTCCAATGCCATAAAATAATATTAAAAAAGTTAACAGAAATAAAATAGTAGTCTATTGAGAAAGTAAAAGAATTAGAAGGAGACCGTGTGAAATATTACTTGAAAGGAAGGAATATCTGGGATGACAACATCATTGTTGAGGAACGATTGTAGTACCAGCGAATCACACAATTGGGCCAGGAAAAAAAAGAAGGCTGTTGTGATTATTAACTTTCCAGTAAATATAGCTTGGATGAGTAGAAAGCCTCCAGATTTTTAAACTGTTTCCATAAAACTAATTATCAAAATAAAGAATACCTATGAAGAGTGATTCTGTATCTTTAGAAAAGTAAACAATTGTCAGTCTAGTTATCCAAAATTTCCTAGAATCCATCAGCAGCTTATCATTTCTCCAAAACTGAATCTTTCAAAGTACACAATTCTCTGTCTAATTATCCAAATAAATACAGCCACTTGTTATAATAATCAGAGATGATCAACCTTTCAAATAATCATCATTCATAAATATTTTGGGAAAATACGTAAATACATATAAATCCCAGCCCTGTTTATGATATTGCAGGAATCTACATGCTAGGTATATGTAATGTTTTCCTGATATGGTTTGGATTGTTGCCTAGGAAATTAAAAAACAATGTTAGCTCCTAAATTGTTTTCTTTAAATCTTGTGGTCTAATATTTTAATTATTAACATGCTTTCAGTATCGGAACTTCCGCATTTTTTCCAGTAATTTTTATTGATTATCTTATAATATTTGTCTTGTACAGTCCTTTAATTATCCAGAGACTTATTTAATATAAATTATCTATATTTCAGGTTTTAGAATTAATATGCAGCCGAGAAGCTGGAGCAGTATTTGAAGCTGGTGGATTGAATTGTGTTCTATCCCTAATATCTGAGCATGGACGCCTAGTTCACAAAGATACACTCCATTCGGCTATGGCAGTCGTTTCGAGACTTTGCACAAAGATGGAGCCAGCAGACACTGGCCTTCCTTCCTGTGTAGAAGCTCTTTCATCTCTCTTGACACATGATGATCCGCATGTTGCAGATGGCGCTTTACGCTGCTTTGCATCACTATCTGATAGGTTTGTTTATTGCCGATTTGTTTTTATAAGGGTAGCATTTGAATCAGCGTATGATGTACATAATTCTAAAATATTATTATTGTAATATTAAATCAAGGTTTACCAGAAGAGGAGTAGACCCAGCACCCCTAGCTGAACATGGTCTTGTGAGAGAATTGCTCAACAGGCTGTCAAATGCTGCTGGTCCAGCTCAGCCTACTGTTGTGCAGACAGGTATATTATGAATTTAATTTTGTTTATATCAACATTGTTATTAATTAGCTTACTTCTAATATAAAGAAATCATGCAAATACATCTGTGTGGGGAGACCGGAAAGTAATCAATGAAGTAATCACCCTTGTTATCAACAACGTTTTGCCATCTAGTGTACAAATTTTCAATGCCAGATCGGCAAAAGTCAAATTTTGGACATCACCCAAATTTTTTGCCACTTGGAAAATGTTGTAGCGATCGGAATAAATGGAAATCCGATGACACAATATCGGGCGAGTATGGATGGTGAGGCAATACATCCCACCCCAATTCATTATTTTATGCAGGGTTCGTCTTGCGCAGTGTGGTCTTGCATTATTGTGTTGCAGAATAGCACCTTCTATTGACAATTGCTGAGCACTCTTAAAATTAAAGATTAATTTACTAGATTCAATTGTTTATAGAAAAGGTCTGCATTCACAGTTCGTCCAGGTTTCAGCACTTCAAAATGAACAACCCCGCGAATACTCCACCAAACACACAAAAACCCCTTTTGGGGGTGTAAGCCTGGCTTAGGTGTACTTCGTGACATTTCATTCGCAGAGAGACACTGCCTTTTGCGTTTTGGATGATCATAGAGGACCCATTTTCCATCTCCAGTCTCATCCACCATACTCGCCCCATATTGCGTCCTTGAATTTCAATTTATTCTAATCTAAAAGTTTTGCGAATTTGGATGATGTCCAAGATGCCATCTCCAGATATTTTGCTCAATAAACAATTAGTTTTTATCGGTCCGGCATTGAAAATTTGCACGCTAGATGGCAAAAGGTTGGTTGATAACGAGGGTGATTACTTCATTGATTAAAAAAAAAAAAAACTTGTTATCTGTTTGAATTTAATGTAAAAAACCGACATTACTTTCCGGTCCCCCTATTATATTACTTATTTCTGGGATATAGTATATAGGGATATATAGTAGTCGTTAGCATTAAGGAAAACAGTTCATCATAAAAAAAAATGAAGGGTGGTACTTCACTATTTTAATTAGAAGTGAAGAGAGGCTAATTTTTAGGTAACTGCTTGGTTATTTTAATAACAGTAAGAATGTGATGTTTAATATTTTCTTGGGGCTAGTTGTGGATGGTGGAAATAATACTACTATTTCTCCACAATTTTCTTTATTAATAACAACGTTTTTATTTAAATGTGTGATGTTTGTTTTGAGAAAGTAGTATTGTGTACGCATACATAAATAATCATCTTTTTTTTTCATCATTATTGAACCTCACTTAATTTAATACAACACTGTCCTCATCGTTACCCATAATCAGTCATGTAGAACAGGGTTAGACTTACCTTTATAGATAGTACATCTGCAATAAAAAATAACAATAGAAATGTAATAAAATTCTCATATTCTTAATTTTTTTTTATCACATCTTTTAGATTAAAATTTATTTAGGGTTGGCTTTATTTATACATATTTTAAGAATGACTATTTGAAATTCAGGAACAAATGCTCCAGTAAGCAGCAATGCCACTGCGGAAACCAAGTCCTCAGCGAGTGTGTCTACTATAATCAGTCTTCTTTCAACCCTTTGTAGAGGCTCACCAAGCATAACACATGTAAGCTATTTTTATAAAATCCGATGAACTGCTCCTTAAGATTTTTGTTTCAAATTTAAAGAGATCTCAGGTTGTTAGGCGGAACTGAGATTGCACATAAATTTATTTTTGACTCCTTATTTGCCTCATTTCCTCATCTACACTCTTCTGCAACAAGAAATCTTGCCTATTGGACCTCTGCCCTCCATCTCACAGATCTGTTTTCTTGAACTATTGATTTCATACCTCTTACTATTTGAGGGACTCCTTCTCTTTCAATTTTTGGATCCAATTTTTCAGTTCTTCCTTTACAACCTGAGGCTCTTAGCTACTTTCCAATCTTTTTTTGTTTCATTCTACTTAATTTATTGAATTTCTGTTTTTTTCTCATTATTGACTATTGCTCTATAATGGATATGTCATCAAATAAATACATTAATATGATATGAATTATATGCTGTCGGTCTTAAGAATTTTGGTTTTGATCACCTTTCTGAATTATGCCAAATTGATGAAAACAATTTTTTTTTTTACATGTTGTAAGGCCGCCCTCCAGTATACAGGGCATTTCAGGAGAAATATGCTATACTTTACAGGGCTATTCATTCCCATTATCAATAGAAAAATCACTTAAATGTAGGTCCGTATTCGCTTTCTTAGCGATTTAAGGCAGGCAAAATATTTTGCCCAGATTTCAACTTCTCTGGTGAAATGAGGTCATACTGAAAAATTGCCTCCAGGATACTTAAAAGGTACAAAGTTGGGGGGAGTTCTACAACCAGTGGTCGTAGAGACCTCCAGTATCAATGAGGCAAAACAGGTACTGGAAGCTGCGACTGCCATTGGCCTCAAATTCATTATGTCACAGAAGAAGAGGCCAAGGTTGGTGGTGAGAAGAGTTCCCAAGGCATGGGAAGACAAAAAGTTCCTCTACGAGATGTGGGTCCTACCTTGGCCTTCCATAGATAAAGATGTCCTAAATTGAAAAGCCAAATCCACTGAAGTCTATTTTTACAATGGAAGGGGGCCAGGGCCCTCTCTATGTCAGTTGGTTTATCGAGGTGGACCTAAATGAGAGGATCACATCTGTGTCTAATCTCATGTGACTAACCTGGCAGGTTGTCACAGGATACTCCTTAGATACTACCTTGGTGCAATTGCCAGGGATATGGACATTCCAAGACCACCTGCACCTAGTAACAGAAGACGTGCAGGTGTTGTGCTGATAAAGGAGGGGCACATTTCAACTTCAAAAAAATTGTGAGGAGGGCCCAATGTGTGCCAAATTTGAGAGAGCAAGATGCCCAAGGGAGTAGCAGAGACACCAGACAGGTTCCGCAATGTGCCCTGTACATTACGAGGTAGTTGAGGCCTAATGAAGAGAACTAGGAATAACCTCACAGTCTTAAAAATCAGCATGAGAAAGAGTCAGGTGGTTTCAACAGGGGTGTTGACACTCACCTTTAAGTAGGATGTCATATTGATCCAGGAGCCATACTGCTTACAGAATAGGGTTGCTGGTCTCAGGGTTACAAAAGCCATTGCAGATACAGTTCTGGGATCTGTTTTATTTGATTTAACAAGTCAAAAACCTTAAGAAACACTGGCTGTAATAGGATCCCTTCTCTAGAAAGAGTTAAAGTATAATAAGGAGTCGGAATGCTTACTGAGCTTGCATGTCTAATCCTTTCTATTTGCTACCCATTGTTTAGCCTATTTAGCCACACCTTACCCTTATGGTCTGCAGTGTTAAAAATACACCAAAGCCACTTGAAAACATCAATATTTTGTTGCCCTCTGTAGTAGGGTTCTTTGAGTGAAATAAAGTTTCTTATGAAGCTAAAGGAAAGTACTTCATTAACTTGCCCGCTTATCTTTCTTTAATTTTAGAATCAAAGATTTAAATAAAATTTTAAAAAATATAACATTTTATTTCATTGGTGCATTGTAAAATAGACTGTTAAGTTAACGACCTATGTTATTATTAGTAAGGTAATAATAACATAATTTTCAAGGCTTAGATAATATAGAGCTAGACTTAATTTTTAATTTTAAAATGGGGTATATCTTTTATTAATTTGTTATGATTTTTTTATTTATTATTTTTCATTTTAAATGTGTATTTTTACATTTCTGTTCCAGGATTTATTAAGGTCTGAGTTACCAGATGCAATTGAAAAAGCATTAAAAGGAGATGAAAGGTTTGACAAATTAATTACATCTCGAAAAAGCCAAATATCACAAAGAAAATATTATAATCAATTTGAATAAAAATTATTTATTTATGTTAATTTATTGTATTTTACTCTTGGTGTGTTTTACAGGTGTTGTTTAGATACTATGAGGTTAGTAGATCTCCTGTTAGTACTTCTGTTTGAAGGGCGTAAAGCTTTGTCACCTGGTGGTGCATCAGTACACTCCCTCCCTCGTTTACGAAGGTTAGATTCAGCGGGAGAAAAGTCTCATCGTCAGCTTATAGACTGTATTCGTAGCAAAGACACAGATGCGTTAATTGATGCTATCGAAAATGGAGGTTTGTCAAACATTATATTATTTGAAATCAATTGATGTTGATCCAAAAATTACAGCAAAACTCAACATAGAATTAGAAGTGACTTCATACGGTTCTCAGAAACTCACATGATTAAAAACATATTACCCAGATATTTAAAAAACATTTATTTTCTTTATCTTTCACCACTGTTTCGGGGAGTTTTTTGCTGCTTACTTGGTTTTTTTGAAGTTTTAAAAAGGTATTATTTGTACTTTTTCTTAAAGTTTTCTTCTCTTGTCTAAGTGTACGATTCAGAGTTCTTGCCAAGAAAATGTTTATCAAATTAGAATGACATAAAAATACATACAATCATGTCTTCCTAGAAAGACAATTTTTATTTCTTACTAAGGGAGAATGCAGTTATGAGAAAGAACTAAGGAGATGCATGTCATTGTCAATTCAAGATTGCTTTACATATATTAACCTTCGTTATACCACGGTGTAGAACAAACACATAATACCGCAGGGGTCCTGTTGGGACCTCAACCCTTTTACTGCATATATTGTTTAGTTTACTAACCCTAGTACTAACATTCCATCTTGTCATTATTCCTTTCAAGTTACTACTGTACAATATACTACACCATTAATGCAGGTACAATGAGATTGTATAGGAAATCAAGTTATTCACAATGGACCCAAATTATTTTCTGTGATCTGTGGGCTTTGCATACATAATTTTTACATGATGAGCATTTTCTGTAAGTAACTTTGTTTCCACTCTGGATAAATGTTTACCCAGAGATCAAATGGATTTATTGCAGGTACATCCATCATGTACATAAACTAAACTATTGGCCATTTGCTTGTTTGTCTTTTGCAAGTATATTCGCTGACCATTTAGTCAAGCATGTATACTGTTCCCTTTGTTTTGTCGTAATGAGGGATTATTGTAGGCTTGTTTTGCTCTTTCTACCACTTCTAGGAAATGTTCTAGCCAAAAAATAACAGTGAATCTGAATAATTCTGCAGAAACTGATATACTGTGAATACTACCATGGGGTCCCAGAAGTACCATGTTTTTATTTAGAAAAAAAATGTATGATGTAGTGTCACTATAAATTTCATAGAAACTTACCCACTTAGTTCAAGAGAGTTCAAAGAAAAAAGTCACTGAACTGCTTGAAAATTGCAGCACTTTTTCATAAGTTTTTACTACAAAAATTTTCAGTGGGTTCTTTATTGTTATTATATTGGTTAATAAGCATATTTAATCGACAAATAAAAACAGGGTAAAGGTTCATAATAAATATCTTTAGAGGTTAGAAGCCTTTAGAAAACCTACTACATACTTATACACCCATACTATACTGCTTTACATATGTACTTGTTATGAAGGTTTAATTATATGGCACTGATAAAGATATTGTACTCCAGAGATAATTGACTACAGATATTTTCCCTGTAATAAGGGTGATTCCTTGTCAAATCAATCAGTGGCTTGATTCGATATGGTCGGTTCTTCTTAGTTTTGTTTTCATTATATTTTATGAATTATTAAAAGGATCTTTTTCAAACTTTTCGTTTTTTTTTTAATTATACCCTTACTTCAGATGCAGTAATTGCTCTAGAGACTGTGGCTGAGGTCTCATTTTTAAGTATATACAACATGAAATGGTTCTGTAAATTAGATTAAAAGTGTTTTTCATTATCAATTGCAGACCTTGTGCCAAGTCTGTCAAATTAAGAAAAAAAACCATGAAAAGCATTCTAATTATATTTTTAATGTGTTTATAATGAAAAATAATTTATGTAACGATGCTGCTAAATTATGCAATAATGTTATTTGTGATATTTCAATTTAGGTATAGAAGTTAACTTTATGGATGATGTAGGACAAACTCTTTTGAACTGGGCTTCTGCATTTGGTACTCAAGAAATGGTTGAATTCCTTTGTGAAAGAGGCGCAGACGTAAATAAAGGTTATTTTTTGTTATTTAGTGTGACGATGAGTGATGATTTCATCTTTAGTAATTTTTTATTTTTTTGAAGAATATACAAAATTGACTCCTATTCTTTTTTTTTGTTTGGATAGGTCAGAGATCTTCATCTCTCCATTATGCAGCATGCTTTGGTCGGCCAGCTATTGCTAAAGTGCTATTACAACACGGAGCTAATCCTGACCTTCGGGATGAAGATGGCAAAACTCCACTTGATAAAGCTAGAGAAAGAGTCGATGTGGGCCATCGGGAGGTTCAGGCAATTCTTCAATCTCCAGGTATATTTTATATATCTTTATACTTATTTGTATGTAAGACAATATTTTTATTAATATCCATTTAATGTAAGTAAAATTGTATCGATGTTAGGGTCAGTTGTTATCCTAACTATAGCTGTACATGGTTGTAAAGAAATGGGTAAATTTATGAGCTCGTATTTAGCCGGGATGTTAGGTATGAATGAGTTAGTTTGTTTGTGGGGGGTGGGGAGCTTTGATTGATAAAAATCTAATGTATTTTTTATATCAAATCCAGTCTAACATAAAGATTTTAATATTAGGTGAATGGATGATGGGTGCAGAGAATCGGGGAGAAAATGATGAGCCTCGAGGAGATCCAGACATGGCACCACTTTACTTGAGAAGATTATTACCTGTATTATGCAATACCTTCCAAGCTACAATGCTTCCTTCAGTGAGGTAAGTAAGAATTTTTTTCCTTTTTATCACTTCTCTTTCTATTCATACATTAAAATAATTAACTATAAGAGACAATCGATTAAGGATTAATTGATTAATTAATCAAAATTTCTTTAATTAGACTGAGTATTTATACAAAAAACAACAGTTGCATCGTTTATATTTAGGCCACTGTTTTCATTAATCTAAATTGTCATTATTTATTTGCTATTAATTATTGATTTCACTTTGTTTTGTTTTAGAAAGTCCAGTTTAAATTTAATTAAAAAAATGGTCCACTATATTCATCCATCTTTGCTGATTGAGGCTTGTAGTCCTGAATCTTCAACGTACAACTTAGGGACAATGCTAGTCGAAGTTATAGCTACTGTTCTCGATAATGAAGTGAGTATTATGTGATATTTTCTTTATTTAAATATAAAATAGTTTTCACCTATCTTTTTCTGTTGATATCATCTAACCACTCTGCTGGATAGTTTTATATATTTTAAACGGACAAAACTATAAACATTTGTTCTTCTTAAGATCAAAAGCTTCTTTATTATACCTTTATTTTAAAGCGTGCTCTGAACGTAGTCGTTTATAATTTATTTTAATGATACTTACTTGAATTCACTGAAATTATATTACTATTTATTGTGTTATATCTTTTTTTTTCTGAAAATTTCATTACTTACTCCTGATGAGCTTTTTAGTTTAGTTTTGAATTTTGATGCATTTCATCTAGAGAGCAACTGATTTTCCAGAGTTCTTACAGTTGGCCTATAATAAAGCCTTTTTCTGAGAGATATTCTTGGTTGCCAAAGTTATGCCGCAACCTGACTGGAGGAGTCGGTCCAATCGGCTCAGATTCTGATGACAAGTTCATTATTCGTAGAACGGTAAACAAAAACATTTACCTGACAAATCACCACTCCCTTTGATTTTACTTCTGATTTAATTATTTTTAGACATTCCGTTTGTGGATTACTAATCCTAGCATACTAATTTTAGTCTGTTTTAATTGTAAAGATTGGAGATTTTAATGTTGTTTTTATTTTGGGATTGAAAGCAATTTTAAAATTATATTAATTTCAATTTATATGGCTGAGTATAATTGTTAAACATATCAGTGTCGAAGATCTTTGGAAAACAGTCAATTTTTCTACCCACGAAATGATTTATTTCAAGCAAAGGCAAGACAGTTCTACTGATCAAATTACCATCCTTGGTGGAATTCTGGATTAATAATGGCTTAATAATTTTTAAACAACCCTATAATAAAAAAGGAAACTTTCTCTGGGGTTAATAACTGCAATTAAAAAATATAAATGAATTTCGGAATATTATTGGAATTATTATTTTAGGGTTTTCACCTAGGATAGTAATTTATTTAGGCTTATTCATTTTGAGGGAAGACAAATTAACTTAGTTACTGTTGAATATGAATTTTATTTAACAAATTCATTGCCCACCATAGACTGGAAAATCACAACCGTAGATGATGAATTATAATTACTATTAAAAAAAAAGAATTAGTCTGTTTTCGTGTTTTGTATTTGGTCACATGTCTAGTCCAAGTTCACAAAGTTAGGTCAATACTTCATCTTACGAACTAGTGATAGACAACAAAATTAATATGTGAAAAATTATTAAAAAAGGTTTTATTAACAAATAGTAAAGTACAGCCAGGGCAGGCAGGACTTCTTAAGGTTAATTTAAATCAAAAATGCATTGCACATAGCCTAAAAGTGACAAAAAAATACATGTGACGTGATGAAATAAAATGCCACGTTCTTAGTTAGCATTTCTTATTAATGGCTATCCCTAATTTTTTAATATAATGCTTATTTGAAAAATTCATTATACAATTATAAAATGGCTAATTTATTATGATTTTATTAATCAGAGTGGCTAATTTCATTGTAAGTATTCCATTTATTGCCCAAAAATATCCCCTGATATTAAAAAAATTAGCCAAGTAGTATAGAAGGAAAGAATTGGGATTAATATATACAAAAGAAAAGCATAATTAACATTTTAAAAAAGACCTATGTAAAAAAATGTTGCTTTACCGCAGATCTTTGCTCTATTACTTTTACTTTAATTCTTTCTTCCATGTCTGTCTTAATTTAAGCTTCATTGATTGAGGTTCTTCTGGAACTTAACCCTGGTGATGTATTAAAAGGCTTTATATTAATTACATAAATATACCTCGACTCAGGGGCCAGACATTTCTGGTGTATAGTCATAAAAATTAAGATTAATTGCCTTATAAAATTATCAGCTCAATACTCCTTTGTCATTTTCTGTCAAAGATAATTTGAGTGTAAAATTTAAAGAATGAACAGTGGGCATTTTCATTCAAAAAAATTTCTATTGATAATTTAATATGACATTGCTTTCTTCTTGCTTACCTAGCTAACTACAGAAAACCGATTTTAATTCATGGATGCCCCAAAATTGTTGGGCCAACTCGGACCGATTCGCGAGAAGAAAATGAGCAGTAGCTACTTTGATTAAGCTGTATTGAATCCGGTCTAGAAAACCATCTTAAATTCAGAAATGAAAAATAAAAACCTAACAAACTTAAAATTTATTAAATTTCTCTTTGAATAGGTATTATTTAAAAATCTCTATTTCATTACAGTTGTCATTTCTTGATTATTATTTTAATTTGACAGAGCACGCTTTAAGTTGTTTTTTTTCATAACACCTAGAATTTTGCAATCTGCATTCATTGCCCTGTACTGCATTCACTTCTCTGTTGACTTTATGTGTCTTGCATGCTAAATTATTAATAGGCATGTATTTTTTTATTTGTTGTTCAAATTTATTTGATGAAGTGTGTTTATTATTGTTATTTCTTAAACTATTTTAACACAGTAAATTGTTTCACTTTAGTAATATTTTATTCCTGTCACAGTAAAGTAAATAAAAAAAACATTTATCAATTTATTTCTCAGCACCCCTAAGAATGTTTTCTTTGGAGAACAGTTTTGGTGAGCCTTGTGAGAATAAATGAGTAGCTACTTTAATAAAAAGTAGCGAATCCAGTTCAGAAAACCAAAATTACGGTTGAGAGATAACTAGCACCAACTACTCCAGCTCCTCAGCTCAACACCTACCTACTATGGTGACAACCTTTGTTGAAGTGACCTTTTCAAGGAGTGTTCACCATGGATTTAATTTTAATTAATCAATTTATTTAAATAATAAACATATGAATATATTTTAGTAAGCACTTAACTTGTTTATTCAGATTTGATAGGCTCCCTCTTTTGCTGTGGTTTTTAAAATTGATGTTATCAAATTTGAAATAGTGGCTGGACCTGGAATTAAGTTTTAGAAATGAATAATGAATCTAAATTTAGTTTAAAAGAAGTTTTAATAGAAGTTTAAAATATATAGTTTTGGTGTAAATTTATCTTTAACATAATGACAGTGAGTAGTAGTTTTTGTTTTACTACCTCCTTTCACTTATTTAATGGAGTGGGAGTTCCACGCATGGCAACAAAATGTAGAAGTATGCAGTATATCATCTTGTTATTCATTGACCAATCCTCCTCCTTTGATTGAATGAGCTATCATAAAATTACTAATAATATTCATGTTATCATTGGTGATTTCTAGGATGATGAAGATGGACACCTAGTCGTACTACAAATAATAGAAGATCTGATGACTAAGGCTCGTGATATATTCCTAGACCATTTTGCTCGACTTGGTGTATTTTGCAAAGTTGCACAAATTGCTGCGGTAACTTCGTCAACTCCCGAGCCGCTGATTAAAATCCAGGACAGTGTAAGTGTTTTTTTTCTTTGGCTGTTAATTAATACTAATTGTGTAAACGAAGTGTTTTTCATTATAAAAATACAAAGTATTAAACAGTTAGATTAAACAAAAGTTAATAAGATTACGGGAATTTTTCAGCAAAAAAAATATTCTGAATAAAAGCCTTAGGCCTCCTGTAAATAAATTTTTTAAGTTGATGTTTCACCAAATTCAGGGATTATCAGAACTAAAAAGTAAAACAATGAAAAAGTAACATATAGCAAAACAATTATTTCTACATCATTGCATGTAAAATTAATGATGACCCTAATAATACTTACAAGTAGAAAACTTTGTCTGTTGGTCAACCAAATAATTTAGCCATATAATATAACTTTTACATCCGAATTGTACAACAAATAAAAAATCAATTTCAATAAGTTCAGCTTAATCTAAAAATTAATAAATTAAATTAAAAAAAAATAACTGATGAAAAAATGCATCTCCTGCAGGGAAAATTTTATTGCGAGAACAAATGAAGGTTATAGTTTGCTAAGCTGAATGAATTAAACTTTAAAATATTTACCAATTGTCAAACAAAATTAGCTAAAATAAAAGTATATAGCAAAAAAAAGTCTGGAAATTATATACAATGGTTATTTTTTTTAAATTATGTAAAAGACATATTAGAAAATTACTCTATTTTATGTTAGTTGAAACTTAAACTGAAGCGGCTAATAACAACAAATAAATAACAATATTAATAAATAATAACAAAAATTAAACCTTAGTTGATAATAACATGTTTAAGTATCCTTTTAATGATTTTGAAAGATTTATAATTTATGTACTTATCCATCATGTACATAGTTTCTTAAAAATCTTAATGAATACCTGAATTTGGAAAAACTTGGACTCAGTAAATTTATTGAAGACCTGAGGCTTTAACTTAGGTTTGAACTACTTTGTGCATTGGGGAAGGTTACACAACTTGTCCTGCTTCATTGCAAATAATTAGTTACCTGGATCTCATTGATAGTTGCTTCTCACGTCTGAATTATAAATTTTTCCAATATTTGAGCAGTAAATACTGTTTTAAAATAACTGTGTCAGGACAGCTGCTTTCTTCCTGACCTTTTGGCATTACATGCAGCAATAATGTTATGTATTAAATGTAATATCATATAGTGAGGAAAAAATATTGCTTTTTTTTAGGATCCTGATGCTAGTCCTGCAGGAGGTGATGTCAAAGAAATACTTCCTGGGAAAGCTTATCATTGGAAAGAATGGTGTCTTTGTCGAGGGAGAGATTGCCTGTATATTTGGTCTGATGCTGCAGCGCTTGAGCTCTCCAATGGATCAAACGGATGGTTCCGGTTCATTTTAGATGGAAAACTTGCTACTATGTATTCCTCCGGGAGTCCTGAAGGTGGAGCAGATTCCACAGGTTAGCAATTAAATGATTAGATATAGTAGAATGCATGTCATTTACTAATCTGGTGAAAAGTTAGCTTTTCATCAATTCAAACCTATTTCCAATGAAACAATCATTCTTAATTCTTTATTAGTGAAGTTTTCCAGCATATAATGAGTAAAATAAATGACTAATTATATTATATATTTTCTCTATCAATGTATTGTATTAGGAGTTATGAAATAATTATATGTTCAACGCCTTTTTACAACTCACATCATATCCTTAATTCCCAAAAATTCTTTCATTCCTGCAGTCTTCATCACATGAATCTTGGTGCCCATTCCTGGTTAGTTAGTCTCTTAAGAACACTAGATAATAATTTACATCTGAATTATTTCTGTAATTAATTCATATTACATGAATGTACAAACCTTTTTCACCACTTCTGTTACTTTAAAATGTAATGACTGAAATGACTAACTAGTATAATACACTCTCTCTTAATGACATTTTCACAATGATTTTATAGTAATGAGTGATTTAATGAAATGCCCTTATGATGGATGATATAATAAAAAATGAAACCATCATAACACATTCTTGTATACTGATTTTCAAAGGGTTTAATAAATATCTTATCCAATTACGTTATTTGGTAACAAACTAGGATCTGTCCAGATAATCATTAAAGTGAACATGTAAAAATAAAAAAGGGTGCAAATACATACAGGATATTTCAATTTTCTGCTCTTTTTAATTACTATGTACAGAAGTGAAACAGAAAGTTGATTCATTTACTAAAACAACTCTTTTAGTTAGAAATTATATATCCGTTAGAGATTTTCATATTTTCTTCCTTAAGGCGGTGGGTACTGACTTGTATTAATCATAGTGCAACAAAAGTGAGAATATTTCACCCTACTTGCAAGTCATTTAAATTTGCATTAAACATTCTAGGTCATATTTTCATGTCTGATCTAACTTGTCTATTGTTTGCACGATTATGACAGCATTTTGTCTTGTGTTCAGAGAGTTTAACATGGCGAACAATGGCATAAATAACTAACTGATGAACTATAAACATCAAAATAACTGCATTCAGTTTTGGCAGCAAATATATCGAGTTTACTGGTTGGTCCCTTCATTCACTCTTACAAACCACTCGTTCAAGAGCTTTGGGCAAAAAACTAACAGCAATGGGGGTGGATTGATCATTCAATGTTGGAAAATTCCCCTGGTCCACATCATTCCATCCCTTCCTCTATAATAACTTCGCCTGTTACCAATATAAGTCAATACCTAGCTTTGTTGTATCCCTGATATCTCGGTAGCAAATAGTCTTGACTCAGTAATTAGCCTATTTAGTTTTCATGTTATCATCAGATTTAAGAAATAATTAGTAGCTTCAACTCTTTTACCTTATGGAAGAATACTTAAGGGAGCCATTGTAATTTGCCTTCTTTAAAAGTAAAATTTAAACTATTACCCCTGAGTAGAAATGACTGACAATTTTTTTAATGAGGTAGTTGAAAGTAGGTGCTTCTTTAAACATTGGGTAATATCAACTAGAATTATAAGCGACCTACTCAGGACCCGTTATTGTTTTCATTGATGCTTTGTCACAAGTCAAAACTTTTGGCTTGTCAGGTGCTAGCTGTTCAACACAATCAAGCAGAAGTAAGTTTAGTATAAGTCAAAGAAGCAGCTTCTGATCAGGAGAAATGGTTGCATATTCAAGGTACAGCTTTAATAAGTTGCTTTGAAATCATTTGTGATATACTTATCATAGGTTATAAGTTTTATTTATACTTCCATTTATCTCATAAAAATCTTATACAGAATTTTGTTTTAGTTGGCAGTTTTTAATTAATCATAAAGGCTACTTTTAATATGATTTTGTGTTATAAATTTTTTGTATTAATAATTATTAGTTGTTGTATGTCTATCTCAAGGTTGTTAAGTTTAGTAATCATTGGTTAAAGAAAAATAAGATTAGTGATCCTGTTATCCCTGCCCTGCCACTATTTTTTTCTTTTTGAACAATAATTATACATTTTTTGGCTTATGTTGGCATTCACCAGGAAGCAATACTTGTGAACAAAGCCAATGGGTGAATTGTGATGTGATAAATACAGGATTACCTTCCATAAGACTACTGTGAGTAAGTGTAGCTACTTACTGCAAGTAATCTAAGAACCAGATTGCAAATTTCCAATCCCAAATAAGTAAATGGTGAGGTTTTATTGCCTTAAAATTGAAAACAACTTTAATTTGGGTAAAAATAAAAATTTGTTAAATAGACTTCAGTGGATGCATCTCAGAGACAACAAGTGGTCTCACTTTGTATCCAAGCAGACCCAACAATACTTGAAAAATATCTAATTAGCGTTTTTGAGATAATGGTTATTAGTATATTTGAGCGATCGAGTCTCAAATTGCATGGCACTTATAATGTGATAAATGGCTGCTGGTTTAGATTTGAGCCGATTCCTTACCTTGGGAGCATCATGTTGTTTCAACTACACTGATGGACAAAATCTACCCACCACCCTTATTTTTTGAAAGATTTCCAATACGTCCAAATTTTTTACTTCAAAAATATGGGTTGAAAACATAAGCCATTTGAAAACAAAATTGTATTTTACGCAGATAGTCAAAGGTACATAATGAGTAAAATAAAAAATAAAGTAAAAACAATTTTTTTAAAGAAAACATACTCAATAAGCGGGCATTTCCAACTCTAGCACAAAAATCATGTCTTGTAAAATCCTTGGCATTGATTAGAAGAGGTTTTCAATGAAGTCCTGAGGAATATTGTCCCACCCTTCAACAACAGCTCTTTCCAATTCTTCAAGGGTGCTAGGCCATTGATTCCGACGTCTTACTCTTATCTTCAGTTGGTCCTAGATGTGTTCAATAGGATTTAAGTCTGGACTCTATGGTACGTATGGTGGCCATACCAAGCACTCAATCAGGTATCATGCTCTGTGGGGTCTGGCATTATCATCCATTAACAAGAATCCCTCGCCGATATAAGGAGCAAACGGCACATGTTCTTCGATTATGTCTCCTAAGTACCTATGAGACGTTAAGTATTCCAGAATATCCATGAAATGCCACCTTGGGAATCATTCAGCATTTCCTTGCTGTCTCCATGTAAAATTATGGTCATCTGAAGACTTGAGACCAATTCTCATCTCATCTGTTATGAGATCTCTCTTCCAGTTTTCCGAAGTCCAATTCACATATTCACATGCGAACCGAAGCATGGCCAACTGAACCAGTGGCCAACTTAGTGAACTGTGGTTAGGAGAGAGGTCCACGGGCAGGATGTCGAGCCTAAGTTTATTTTCATTAAGCCTTCTTACAGTCCTTCTGGAAATGAAAAAATTTCAGACTTGCCTTATAAGGATACTTATCTCATATCCGGTGATGCTCTGGGGTTTTGCAAAGATGATGCCGCATGTACCTAAAGTATCTTTCTACTGTACCTCTATGCCAACTCTGCCCCTTTCTTCTTTGGAGACGTTCTAGAATCGCTTCAGAGCCCTGCGTATGGATGAGTGATGTACACCCAGTCTCCTGGCGACTTCACACTGGCTGTATCCTTCCTTTATCAATGTCCTAGCCCTAACACAATCATATTCACTTAAATGCCTTATTGGGGTAGTTGAACAAAATTAAAAACATTTATGATAGAGTGAGAACAAATTTTATGATGTCTAGATTATTCAGTTTATATTTGCACTGATATCATCTAAACATCAATAATTATTCAAAATAAAAGTGGAAGATAATTTATTTAATTTTAACTAAAAAAATTGAGTGGTGCTTTAGTTTTGTCCATCAGTGTATAATAATGGAACTCTAATAGAGTTGTTAGATTCAACTTCACCCTTATCTTTGTAAGGTTAATTATAAGGGGATGAGAATGGTTTTATTTTCATATAATATTGATGAGATTTTGTTGAGAAGTACATTCATAAAAATGTACAATTGCACTTACTCCAGGTATTGTAGCAAAGCTATATCTGTTTAGTGCAAAATTGTCTAACAGCAGCAAAATAAAAAGGAATTATTTTCTTGTATATTATAGGTTCATTGTATTGCATGAACGTTATAAGAAGTAGGGAGAGATAAGTGCAATTATTACAACAATTCTTTCTATTACAATAAAATCTTGACTAATAACGTCTGTCAACATCCCTTAGTAAAATAATGCTTTTAAGAAACTTCGTATAATATTAATCGATAAATTATTGTTTTTATTGTAATTTCTAATGTACATTTTTGACAGAACTTGAAGATTTCATGTGTTTTCAGTTATGTTACTGAATAAGAAAGAAGCTGTAAAAAATGTCAAAGGTATGCTTTTTTCAAATGCAGATTTTAAAATTTGATTCACAGAATATTTTGCAATGTCAGTAACATCAAGTTTTTTTGAATCAATTGGGTGTAGCAATAATAGTCAAAGTCAAATCACAATTAACATCGATTAGAAATTTCATCATGAATTGTTCCCAATATTACCCCAATTGCCTTGGCTACAAAAATTTAGTTTCTTTTTGAATTTTTTTTGTTTAAAATGTTTTTTTAGTTTGTGAAGCATGATGTTTGTTAATGACATTGACTGGGTTGATATTCATTCCATTTGTAATATGTATCATCCATGAATGAGTTGCCTGACTAATCTGACCATTATTTTCCATTCAATAGGGAAAAGCAGGAACAGTGAATCTCTAACGACTGAAGGTAAGTTTAATCTTATTTAGCACAGTACTTACTAGAGTAGAGGCACTGACTGTATGACACATGTTGGCCATACTTCTCCACTCCTTTGTCAGTTTTGTGTCGTTTTATTCCCTTTTATGTGGTCTGAATTCTTCAAATGGTATTAAACAAATTGTATTAATCTGTTGTTGTAAACTGGTCATGTGTGAAGAAATTAGGACACTATTTTAAGTTTTTTATTATATCCCGATAACTAGTTGATCCTAGTTTTTATCTTTTTTTTTTTTAATTTTAACCAAATAAATGTTTTTATATCAATTATTAATTAAATTGTATTTTTTAAAATATTTATGAATAAATTACATTACATAAAAAGTGATGAAATAATTTTATAAGGTACTTGAAAGCAAGGAAGGACCCTATGCGAGTAATTTAAATACTAAATATCAGTGAAAAAACTAATCATTATTTTTGAACAAAAATTATAGCTAAGATTTTTTGAACCATCTTGGTCATTGAAACTTAGGGTTTTTTTTAACAAATAACAAAAAAATTGTAAATTGTTAAAATTTTAACCACAAAAACAACATTGAAAGAAATGAAATACAGAATTTATATTGCTAGCTTCCAAAACTTAATTTTCTCTAAATAATTTTTTGCATTACCGTATGTATACTTGACCATTGGGAAATAAGGAATTAGAATGTTAAATTTAGAGAAATTAAGTGAAAAGCGGGCTAATTATTAGATATAGAGCCAGCTTTTTTTCTCATACATCTTGTTTTTGAATCTTAAACAAAATGTTGCCCAGGGTTTTTTTAAATGAAGTTAAAAAATTTCAGATCCATTGGATCATTTTTATGGTTGCTATCTTAAAACACACATGAAAAATGATCATACTGCCCCCTACCTACCTGTAGGAGAGTAGTCTCTCCCTTCAGGGAGCGAATTTGGTGGGGGAAACCTCTCCTACTAAACTTCCCCACTATCCATATCTCTCAGCCATAGCTATTAATATTTGTTTATTTGCACTGTAAGCTGATTTAATAATTATACTTCACTTTCTACTCCATGCTATTACAATTAGGTCTATTATAAACACTATATGTATTTAGGAAATTGTATAGTGTAATTATTCAGAATACAACTAAATTCATAAAATGTATTCTTAAAAAATTAGCGTTGTTATTTCAGATTGATATATTAACTGTCACAATTAGTATTGATCTTTACATAAGAATTTTAATGACAGATCATCATACTTTTAAATATAAAATAATTCTTACATCACTGCCATAAATTTAATTTTGAAAAAATACTTTATCTTGGTAATATAAATTATTATTATTCATTCTATGAATTTATTTTAAATTTGTGTTTGATCATATTATATTGGATAAATATGATATATTTTTTATAGAAAATAAAGGCGAGTTTTTGGAGAAGCTGCAAAGAGCACGTAGCCAAGTTAAACCTAACACAACATCTACTCCGATATTGGCAAAACCTGGACCGACCAGAATAGTAGTGGGAAACTGGTCACTCTCTTCTAGAAAAGAATCTGAACTTCATATTCACAATTCAGATGGCCAGCAGGTACTGTCACATCCCATAGTCCTCATGTAACTTATAAATAAATAATAGCGCAACACCTCATGAAGAGGCTGGGCCAACTGAAGGTTGTCGCCTTAGTTGGTTGGTGGTGTGGTCACAGCATTATTTCTCATCCTTTGAATTTGGTTTTCTTAAATGGGTTCAATACTTATTTATTCACAAGGGTGGGTCATCCCTGACCAGACCCATTCCCCAAAGAAAAAATGATTGGGGGTCTCAGTAGTTAAAAGTCAGTATGCCAACCACTCTACTACGGGGATAGTTCCTACCCTACTCATAATTATATGTTATGTAAATATGATTGTAATTAATAATTATTTGTCAAATATACTGGTAGGCCCTAGTACCGAATCTCAATCCTGGCAGTATGTTTTTTGTTTGGGTAATAACTATTAATCTTAGTGTGAACCATAAAAAAAATTGACTACTTAAGTGTGAGTGTGCTTACATTTGATTTTGTATGTTTTTAGCAAGCTACCATTCTTCGAGAGGATTTGGCTGGGTTTGTTTTTGAATCAAATCGTGGAACAAAACACTCTTTCACAGCTGAAACAGCTTTAGGGACTGAGTTTGCTGCTGGATGGTCTGGCAAAAGAGGAAAGCGACTTCGTTCAAAAATGGAGGCTCTCCGGCATAAGGTTTGTCGTTTCTCCCTATTTATTAATTTATAAGCCTTTGTAAAAGTAAAAAAATAGCTTGGAAATTAGAGTTTGTCTTATACATTTGCCTCTTAACCATTAATATTTTCCCTTAATTTTCTAGTTTATTAAAATCTGATTGGTTTTTATCTAATCTAATAATTTTAGGAATTAACTGAATTTACCCTCCTAATATTAGTTCAAAATCTTTGGGTTTTTTTCTTTTGTCAATCTTTAGAAATAATGTGCTAATGATGTAATGAATGCTGAATAAGTTGTCGAATCTTTCAAATTATCAATTTAAAGTGGTACTTAAACTAAAGTGATGGCAACTGTGAAGCATTAAGAAAATTCACCCTTGTTTTTCTAAACAAAATTTTCTATATTTTTTTTTGGAAAAAAGCTGTGTCTTACTTATCTACCGGTAGTATATGTATAATAGTTACAATATTAACTATTATTTCTATTGTCTGTAAGTTTTCTGTTAGTTCTTTTACATGTCGAATATATTCTAATGATTATAATATTTATAAAATTTACTGTTTATATGTATATTATATTAATTTGAATTGATGGAACAATAAAATTGTATAAATGTGTGTTTTGTTAAAAGGTAAAGACGCAAGCGCAAGAAATTTATGATAAATATTTCAGAGCCGCACAAGCCCAACCCAGAAGTGTTGTTGCTAAACTTGGTGCCATCGTTGCTCAGTTGGAAAGAGCTGTTGAAAAACAGGTACATATTTGTTTTTAATTATCAGTACATAAAAATCATTTACATCATAAACTATTTATTCATTGCTCATTTTGTTTTATTTCAGATGTGGTCTGTTGGTAGCCATAATCGAGATATTGCTCTGGCTGATGCTATTACTAATTTAAGTGAAGTGCTGGAACAACAGGTTTCAGCTTATGAAGTACAAAGTAGCGGACTTGTACAAGCCCTTCTGTCACTTTTTACCAATTATAAATATACTGTTAATCTTTTTAAGGTAAATTTAACTTGTCATCAAAAATTCAAATCTAATTTCTAAGATAAAATAGTTGGCACCACACACAATTTTTTTTCTTACCTATATGGATTTTGTTTTAAATTGATATTAATATTGGTATCAAATTAATATTCTAATATCAGGATCTGAAAAAAAAAAATCATATCATACATTTGTGTGAGCAATATGTGAAGCTTTGTATTTGTTTTTTTTATTAGATGTGATAGATTAGATAGATTTATTAGATTAGGTGATATGATTGTATGCGATGATATGAAATAATACAAAGAAATAAAATGGGAGGGGCTTCATGACCAATATCTTTGACTGTCTGTGAATTCACCACCTCTCTTAATCCATTCTAAATCCTTTCAAGCATATATAAACAACCAAAATCCCAGCGTTCCTCTCAGCTGTTACTGTTACTTCCCAACTGTTACATTCACTTGTTTGAAATTAAACATTACATTTTTTAAAAAATCAATTAAACTTCCACTCCTTCCATCATAAAAATCATCGCTTAATGTTTCCAGATGCAAATATAAGGGAATACGAGGGCTTTCATGCCAAATATGCTTGTCCATCTGCAAACTGCAAAAAATCGTCCTCAACCTCTCTTCTCAAAACACTCTTAACTAGCAACTTCTCTTTTTACGAAACTCCAACAAACTGACCTCATGGTGTCTCTGTTGATCCACTTCCTTACACACTCCCTTAACGATAGATTTATTTGAATTTAAACATTTCTATTATAGTTTATTTTCATGTCTAAAAATACTCCTTAGAAATAACATTACGTTTTCCCTCCTTCCAGTTTCAGAAAAAAAAGTATATAAATTCTTAACTCATTTGAAAAAAGAATTTTTTTAAAAAAATATTTAAGGCTATATTACATTTTTGACCTAACTGAGTCAATACTTACTAAAGTATTATTCCAATTTGGTTCACATGCAATATAAACACAACAAATGACATACATATCTTCGAAAAAAATATACTGCAGAGCTTAGCCAAAGAATATTAATATTGGAAAGACTGTTCATTCTTGCAGACTGGCTCAGTAGGTAGAGCCTTTGACTAGTTAACATTTTAACCCACAAATATAATATTTTTGTAATATAGAAGAGGTCCCAGGTTTGAGTCCTGATCCTGCCAATATATTAATTTTCTGTAGGCACATTTTTTGACTATTTTAAAGTTCATAAAATTATTACATTAATTAATTACATACTCTCATTTTAAATCTACATCACTATTATTTAAAAAAGAAGATGTACTTATTTAGTACTGATTTTTACAGAGTCGAGTTCAAGATGGTGGAAACCAAAGAGCAGCTGTGATTTTAGTTCATAAATTAGTAGCCGTTTTAGAATCTATAGAAAAACTTCCTCTGTACCAATATGAATCTCCAGGCTCTTGTTTCGGTCTTCAGGTATTTATTTTTATTATTAAACAGTATTATTATTTCTAAATATATTAATTAAGATATATTAGATATAATCCTTTTATATGTATAAGTAAAATTTCTTTGAAGTGCAAGAATCTTGAGTTCAAATCTCTTCAGCGAATTTTTGTTTCACTTGTTTAAATAAAAGGGGTAGCTCTTGATAGTATAAGCTGAATGGTTCTTTGTTAATCTATAATAAGCATATATGTAAATATGTATATTAAATATGAAGTGCATTTTTGTAATATATTCTATATTATATATCTACTATATTCTTTATTATATATCTATACTATATATATCTTAGCTTAATCATGTCCTCTTCAATTTTAACAAAATATTAGTCATAAAAGATCATTATTTAGTTTAGAAATACTATTATCTTAGATGTTAGACTTAATATTATCAATGTGATGAAATGAAATATGCTATGAGACATAAAAAGTAAAGAGATACATATTTGTTTATAGATATTGACCAGGAGGATCCGATTTCGTTTAGAAAAATATCCAGGAGAAAGTAGTTTGATTGATAGAACTGGGCGTTCGTTGAAGATGGAACCTTTAGCTACCGTTGCCCAATTAGAGGCATACCTATTGAAAATGGTTGCAAAACAATGGTAAATTTAATCGTTATATTTTATATCTATAACTATGTGCGTGATTAAAATATAAACTGTATTTGTTTTCTTTTTAATACATTCATTGATTAATAATAAACACCAGTGAAACTTTCAGTTTTTCTCTACATTGCCTCCTGCACTGCTCAAGACAATTTTGCCTACAATTTGTAACCTTGGCCATTCCTTGTTCAAAAGACCTTTGAGGACACAAGTCAACTAATTGCTTCATTTTTTTCAAATCGTTCCCCTCCAAGCGACTTAATAGTGTCTTCAAACGAGTCAAAATCTCTGAGAGTTTAACTCCTTCATCGGTTTAAAACTTTATAATAACACGTACACAGACGAAGGAACCTGTTGCTCACTCATAGCTGTACTGAGGAACTAACAGAAGCACAGTGGCTAACCTAGCTGGTCCCCCCTCCTTAACACACCGACGACTCCTCCATCCAGCTCAGAACTGATTACTGAGTAAAAACAGTTTTGAATCACCCTTATATATTTATAACTAGTCGATCTCAGACTAATATACTCACTAATACAATCATAATTTATTTAAAATTAATTATTTTCAGTATATTTAAACAAATAAAGAATGTAAAGAAACAATGTCGAGAACTATTTATTGGGAGTCAGAGACAGTTTTTTAAATTATTGTGAAAAAACTTCAGTATTTTTGATCATCAATTTTTATTTGTTAAACCACCTTTGTCACGGAAAAAAAGTAAATAATTAAATCATTAGTTTAAAAAATTGTTGGGAGCTTCATTAAACACACAATGTCTATTGTCAACTCCCAAAACTTAATTTTTGCATTATATTTGAAATTATTTTTCTGTTGCGGTCTCTAATGTGTGCTCAACCACTGGGATGAAGTCAAAGCTGTAAAGCTTAAAAGCTTCTGAGCTGCTGTGACTTGAGGAAGTATGGGAGTTTTGGAAATATGACTGATTTTTTTCCACATATTTCAAAGTATTTTATTTTAACCAGCACATATTGGAATATACCTCTATAACTTTAGATCAATTGAATTATTATTATTTATTTAATTATTTTTAAAACCATTATTGTAGAACATTTTATACATGCAGGTAGAAAGACGAAAGACTACTGTTGAAAGTATTGTACTTGTTTGAAAGTAGAGACTCTCCTTTCAGGCTCAGCAATTAATATGACCTGCTTAAATTTCTCTCATATGAACCTCTTTACTTAGCCACGAAAGCCCAAAGGATTAATCATATAAAAGAGTTTAAATTAGTTTCACAATGTAACAAATAATAGGTTATGTATTATTTAAGTAAACCTATTCATTTTAAGTTTTATTTTTCTAATTAATAATGACATTTTTTTCTAACATAGTCTGTGGTAATGCTTGTATAATATTTTTGATTTATATTGTTTGTAGGTATGATTATGACAGATCAAGTTTCACTTATGTACGATCTTTGAAAGAGCCAGGAGTTCGTTTAACATTCCGACACCAGCACGACTTCGATGAAAATGGAATTATTTACTGGATAGGAACAAATGCAAAGTGAGCGGTGTTAACTTATATTATAATACCTTTAATCTAATAAAACTAAAATAATTCAAAATTTATGTAATTTAGGACCTCAGAATGGATGAATCCGGGACAGTTTGGTCTGGTTGTCGTCACCTCTTCGGATGGACGAAATCTTCCTTATGGCCGCCTAGAAGACATTTTGAGCAGAGATTCATCTGCTCTCAATTGTCATACCAATGATGATAAAAGAGCCTGGTTTTCCATTGACCTAGGACTGTGGATGTTTCCGACTGCTTATACCCTACGACATGCGAGAGGTTATGGTAGATCAGCTCTCCGGACCTGGCTTTTCCAGGTAGAGAATGTTACTATAATATATTTTTATGATATAGAGCCTATTTCTTATCTTATTAGATCTTACAGCTTGAGTTGCTGAGCGTCAATTAGTGGTTGGTATATTACCACTAATCTAAACCATTATAATCTGGTGTTTGATACGATCATATTTCAAGAAACAATGTTTTTAAAAAAAAAGTTTTGCCATGAATATTTTTATCTTAAGAAAAATACGGTGGGGCAACCCCTACCTGGGGTATACTGAAAGGTGATGAGATTCGATAAAACAGTCAACTTCTCAGGCATTTATTCTGGTTAACTAGTCTTTATGATTAAATATTTCTTTAAATAAATAATGGGAATAAACATAAAAAATCATACAATTAAAAGTTGTTTTTCTACAATGTTTAATTCTAAAGAATGAATTTATTTATTACTTAGGAGTTCTCATGTTATTTTCTTTACATGTAATCTAATTACTTAAACTAAATATTAACTACAAGGATAATTTGAATTCTCTAAAAACAATAATCAAAAATCTTCTTGTTGCTTTGTTCTTCTTATTCTTCTTATTGTCTAAATGTCAATAGTATTGTAACTCACTGTAGGCTCATAGCTGTAGCCGGCTCATAACCTGAAATTTTTGGAACATATCACCATCATCATTTTAGCCCTGACTTTACTGGTAGGGGAGGGGTTTTCAATAGCATCTAAATTTCACTTTTCAGACTTATTCATTCTCTTATCTTCTAGATTTAAGCTTATTTTAAACACTAACACCAAAAAGTAGTTTTAACCTTGGATTCAAATTAATAGTTGTGATATAAATTAATTCTATTTTATATTTAAAAAAAACAGCCCAATAGAATTGTTTATTTTTTAGGGTTCCCGCGATGGCATAAACTGGATTACATTATCCTGTCATACAGATGATAATTCATTGAATGATCCAGGAAGCACTGCAACGTGGGAAGTGGAACAAAGCCCTGAAGAAGCAATACGCCACATTAGGGTTCAGCAAGCTGGTAAGAATGCTTCAGGCCAGACTCACTACCTTTCCTTGTCTGGCTTTGAGATATATGGTACAGTTGTTGGTGTCTGTGATGATCTAGGTAAGCATTTCAAATTAATTTTAATATTTAAGTTAAAAGCACACTTTAAAAATCAATTAAAATGTTAGGAATTATATTGAAGGGAATCGGTTTAATATATATCTATAATTTTGATATTTGTAAACATTTCTGCTGAATTTATTTATATTTTAATTAGGAAATATTTCTTATTAACAAATCAGTGTTATACCGATGGGTGATAACTGGAGGAGAGTGTTTTTAGTGATATATAAATTATATTTTTTGAGTTTCAAAGTTACTTAAAGAATTTGAAAATTGCACACATAATGATGCAAAGAACAACTATTTTATAATTTTTGAATATATATAAAAATAACAATTTATCTGTTTTTATCCTTAGGAGGGAATTTTGTCTTATGTAATGCCAATAAAACAGTGGTACATCAAAATCTTCTATGTATTCTTTTTCCTTTAATGTAATACTTGTTTTCACTGCTTTGTTTTTGTTTTTTTGAAATAGTGTTAGAAGAAATTCTTTCACTTTATGAATCATTGATTTTTTTAGTTTTTACTTTATTACGTAATTATTGTTCAGTTTTATTTATTTTTTAAGAACTCTGAGGGTATCTTTTTTTAAGGGGAGGTGGGAGGGCTTGAACAATAAATAATCTAGTCTAATATATAGACACTTCACACTGTTAAGAATATAGTTGTTACGTTAACCAAAAAAAGATTGACAAATATTTCAAGAAATTGATATCACCGTCTTTGGAGTTACCAATGGATCCTGACTTAATTCTTCTCCTAAGAAAAACTAGAATTGTTCAGAGCATATCAAAAAATCTGATAAACCAGTCTTTTAGATGATGTTGATGAAATAACAGAAAAAATTGTAACATTTTTCTATGAGATTGTCTACAAGTTGTGTAAGAGCACAAAGTTGTGTTCACAGCACCAAACTAACAAATCTAGGGAATATGACTTGTTTGTTTTTAAAATTTTATTTCATAGGCTGTTTTTCCGAAACAGGAAAGGTAGCGAAGGAAGCTGAAGCAAGCTTGCGCAAACAACGACGCCTAGTGAGAACTCAAGTTGTCAAACAAATGATAGTAGGAGTGAGAGTCATTAGAGGAATAGATTGGAAATGGCGAGACCAAGATGGAATACCTCCAGGAGAGGGAACAGTCACTGGAGAATTGCATAACGGTCTGCATAAGTTTCATATCTTGTTTAATTTTAGTAAATCAAAGCTAAATTAAATTATGAGTTGTTAACATGTGTTTTCGACTTAAATGGTCGATATCTAAGGAACATTTAAGAAGATATAATTTGTAGAAAATTTAAATAAGCTTTTAAAATAAATTCTGCACTATTACCCAGGGATACGTCGGTATGATATACATCAACCAGTAATGATTTTTTTTAATTTATTTCTAACCATATGAAGCAAGATTCTGAACTACCACCAGCTCAATAGGATTTTTTTTGTTTTGATTCACTCAAAGTGTACTGTTGATGTAACCAAACATTACAGAACTTGCACTTGCTAATAAAAAGAGTAGCAGCTCTGGTCTAATAATTGTCTCGATGCTGGGATATGACTAAGAGAGACCGCTAATGGCTAACTTTATACGTAAGGGGCCTGCACGCAAGCGTCAAACTGGTCACCCTACTTAAATTAGTCCATGGACTAACTACTGATAATATTAGCTTATGCACTCAGTTTATTCTCATAGTGCTGTTACAGTAAATATTTGTTACTGTTCTATTTATTTTTTCTTTCATTATGGATCCTGATATCAGGACTCTTTTTTGGTCTGGGAAGAGATCTACTCTGCATCAAAAATGTCCTACCTAGTTCTCTAGAGCTGTTTATGAGACACATACAGTGTCCGGAAAAAGGAATACATATTGTTCCTTTTCTTTGAATTCTTAGTCATTTCATGAGTACATATAGTCCTTTTGTAGAATACAATATTTAGTATACTAGGTATGCTAGATGGAGTGATACCCACACTAAAATTTGTTTATTATGCACAAGTGCATTCTGCTGCTCATTGTTTAGTCCTAAAAAAACATGAGATTTCATTCTGAAATCAATAACCATAGGACATGTTTCAGAACATCTATAAAATTCACAATATGTATTCAAATTCATACTTATAAAATTAAAAGAACAGGGTTAATCATTTTTCAAATCTGAGGAAGTTAAAAATATTTTATAATTGTCAATGGAGTTGTTTAATGCTGTAAAATAAAATTATATGATATTGTTTTCTTTGGCTTTTTTCTCCAGGGCTGTCGTATTTGTTGTATTGTTGTAGGAAAGGAGACTTAAGTAAACTCTGATGGTCTCATGTAAATTTGTCTATTGTTTTGTAGGTAGCTCAGTTTTCTCTAATCTAACACATTAGTTAAATTTTCTGGAGGCTTTGTCTATGTTACTTTCTCTTCAAATCACGGTCGGAGATTGACAAATGTTTGTCCAGTTCCCAATATGTTTTGTTTTTCTTACAGTGCAAAAAATCGAACTGTCCAACTCACTGTTGAAGTGTCTTATTACTGAGCTCTATTGTCTATGTACATGTCTCTGTTTTTATACCGACCTGGGATTGATGCCTTCTTTTATCCGATCATCTGGGATGGCTTGCTATAATATTGGAAGACTAATCAGCAGCCCTAAAAAAAAACATAAGACAGCCCAAGGAAGAAATTTAAGAAACAAAAATGATATGAATGTATGTATGTATTTATAATTTTTTATCATTACAGGCTGGATTGATGTTACCTGGGATCACGGAGGATCGAATTCTTACAGAATGGGAGCAGAGGGAAAGTATGATCTCAGACTTGCATCTGATCCAGAAGCAACCAACAAACCTGCTTCTCCATCAGGTGTGTACAATTTTTCATCTTCTCCGTTTGAATGAAGTGCCTTGGTACACTTTCTCCATCGAACTCCATCCATGGCAATACATCTGTCAATAGACTGATCCTCCTTCTATTTCTTGTCAATCCTTTAAAATATTGTTTATTTTCAATCTTGGGTTTACCAACCACCCTACCCTTTAGTCTGACTTCCATATACCAAATAACTTTCTTGTATTCCGGCAATCTGCCCCCATCGGCACCCCAGTTTATTTTTTCTACCTATTCCAATTATTTCCAAGATGCTATATTGCCAAATATAATATTGCTTACTAAATAAGATCAAAAAAGCTGATTGTAATAACAATAAAATATTCTTAATGTAATTAAATATAAGTCACTCAAAAATGATAATGTAAATTTTATTCTATTGGATAATATTAAATTACATACTAATTGTATGGGTTAATTTTATGTTTATAGGAAAATCTAGGTCAAGCCTCAATGAGGGATCTGTTTTGAGTAAGTCAAGTTCTACACCAAGTTTAGCCGATAATGCAGAACAATGTAAAGTATCCGTTGCAAGTACAGACCAGGCTACTTCTGCCGACAACTTGGCTGCTAAGGACTTAGCCGCCAAGGTTAGTGCCATTTTGTATCACTGACTAGAATATTTATTATTAATAATAGTCGCTTAAATTACATAATATCATTGTGTTACAGCATGCAGCAGCAGCCCTTACAGATAGTGTTCTCTCAATGTCTGTGGCTAGAGCAGGAGCAATCGTAGCTACAAATGATATGATGGCAACAGACTTAGCAACAATCGTCGAAGCTATTCCAATTCAAGGTATGCTGGAATCTCTGTGTGTACTATTTTAATTTTAGGTAGAAGCCAAAACTTCTTAGTGTTGGCTAATTATCTACATGTAGTTGATATAGTTCTAATTCACTGGTTTCAGCTGCTGTCCTAATTCAATGCCTCGATATATTTGTTGTGAATACTCATAAATTAGCTCCTAAAAATTTAACAAAAATGGAAGTAACTAATGCTGAACTGATTTACAATGGTGATAACATAATATTTCTTTTATTTTAGATCTTACAATCCGAGACCATGATACTTCTAACAACATGGGAAAAAGGAGCAGCTTGGATAATTGTACTGGAAAGGTTAACATACATCAAAACAATACGACCGTTCCATCATCCATGGGAAAACCATTCTTTCAGTCAACTAAGATAAACAAAGTATGCTACAAATTCATATATTTTGCTCTCCTATGAATAACAAAATTTAACACTTCAATGTCATGATGAGATCTTCTTATCATTTATGGGAAAATGGGGACAAAAACACATTTTCAAAGATATATTTGTCATATTTAATGACCAAAAAAGCCACATAACTAATTAAACTGTTGAAAATTCCTGAAATTTTTGTTCTATTAATTAAATAGTTAATTAATTAATATAAATAAATAAATTAATTTATTAAGATCAGATGGTCATCACTTGGTTGAGGGATGATACAAGATAATTTAGATTAGGGGTCTATTAACAATAGCCCACATTTTTTGTATGATAAGCTATAAATGGATTACACAATTTTAAATTCTTTGAAATATGGAGGCATGTGCTATAACGGTTGACTGCCAAATTGTGGAATTTTACGAAAGACCACATTTTGTAGCTTCTCAGTTGCATACTCTCTATGGCCTTAGCTGTTACTCCACGCATTTCCAGTTACAATTACAAGTAGGCGTGATTTACATTACCAAGTGAATTTGTAACAGTTCTCTCTGTATTGTCCTCATTGTAATGATTATGATACACACAGAGCATGTCACTGTCAAAGTGAGAAAAGAGAATTGTAAAAATGTCTTTAAAATAATCAATTAAAATTACATGCTGGTGGATTCATATCTGTATTTGCCAGTACGTACATTAGTGCTAAGACATTTTCAATAATAAATTATCTAAAATTTTAAAATGTTCAGCATTAACTAAAAGATGAACATTTGTCATCAATTCTGATGATAAGCGGTACATACTTTGAATCCCAGTTTGGTGAGATATATTCCTGAAAAAAACCATCGCCGTTTATCTCGTTAGTAGAGATGTATATCAAATAATTATGATCTATTATTATTTTTTATCAGAATATATTTTGTTTAGAAAGTTCATAAAAAACTAATTGTTTGTTTGTTGTTTATTCGAGATGGTCTACCTACAATAATTACCTTGGCCTGCAGATACTAAAATATTAATTATTTGGCTCTTGAAAAAAAAAAATATTAAACCCCTGGTCTAAATCGTAAGGTTGTCTGAATGAAATCAGAAATAGCTCGAGCTTGTTATTATTTTCTCTTTTTGAGCAATAATTATAGAATGTTTCAGGGTATGAGAAACACAAATAAATTCCTCTCCCATGTAATGGGGAGAATCAACTGTAATTTTTGTGCTCTACTATGCTGACGATATATATTTACTCTGAAAATAAAAATTGATATCATAAGTTATACATAAAAATATGACTATTTAACTGTAAATTCAGCCCAAAAAGATACATTTACATCTAAGATCAGACAATGATTGCTGGCAGCCTGGATGTGGTTATTTAAAAAAAAAAATCTGTTCAATCTACTAATTTCTTGATTTAAATGAAAAACATTTTGAAAGTTATTTACCTAGTATTTTACCTTCTGGTAAAATAAAAAAAGATTGAACATGGGTAAAACTTTACCTACAAGCAATATAACATTACATATTTTGAAGGAAAGGAGTATATTTAAAATAATGAAAGACTAAAATTTGAATTTTATGGATTTTTTTATTGTTTATTATTATTATTATTATTTCTTATTTTAAACTGAAAAACATTAATATAAATATTTTTGTTTTTCAGTTGAGTAGCTGCTGTGAGGACATCGGTGAAAAGGGTACAGACTATTACAGGAATAGCGCCAACAGCTTTTTTTCAGGTGATCTGCTTCCTTCATCACTTCTCGTTGGGACTTCTACCCCAGGTATGTATACAGACATAAAGTCAGGAATGGGACAGTTATTAAAAATGAGAAAACTATTCTGAAATCCCAGGTGGAAGCCAGTAGGTTAGCATAGTTTGAAATAATATCATCCATTTTGAACAGCATGCTCACCATACCAGATTGCATTGAAGGAGCAATGAATAACTAGTATCTTGCGGTGTTGTTGACTTAACTTGGCTAATTATATCATCTAATCATAGATTATGTTTCATAACTTGTCTTATAACTATTTTTTAAATAAGTTTTATGCACGGTTGTGTTTTCATTGTAATTAAGAAACAAGTACGTCTTAAATTATAACAATTATTAGTGAAATTATTTTAACGGCTCGTCGACTTTCCTCCGGATGATCATAGGAATTATTTTAAAAATTGTTCCTGATTTTTGTGTTAATGCTCTGTTTATTTTAGGCCTTGTATCAAGCACCCTTCAGCATTCTGTAAAAATTAATGTGTCAAGTGGTAGTGACTTATCTGAGCCAAAGGATGAAAAATCCCTGAGATACAAAATTAAACAGCCTATTAGTGAAAGTAAGTCTAGGCAAATTAATTTTATCTCAGTTTTGTATTAAAAGATTTTCTTTTTGGTTCTGGATCTTTTATTGAGTTCATTTATTCATTTTGTCTCTCCTTCATTTTCTGTTTAACCTTTTCCATTTTAATCGTCACTGCCATTTCCACTTCAGGCTTATTCCCACTTTTTTTTTTTTTTTACACCTAATGAATGTTTTTATGTTTGTTTATATTTACATTGGAAAAGTTAGTTATTATTTATAATTATAGTGTCTTGCAAAAAAGAAAAAAGTGACAGCAAAGAAAAAGATAGTAGAGGTGCTAACCCAATGAGTATATCAGTTCCTAATCTTACCTGTGCAGCGAATACAGCACCTTTGGAACAAGGTAAACACAAAGCAGAGATGATAAAATTTATATTAGTTGTTAATAATTAGAAAATGGAGGCATAAGTTGTATTTATTTTTTTTAAAGGGATAAATTTATAAACAATATTTAATATTTTATTTCATTATTTGCTCTAATTTCATAAGTAACGAAACCATTAGAAATGTAATAACACTTTAAAACCATGAACCATTTTTATAGCCACCTGTGAGACTACTAACTTACATGAATATATTTGAGCACTGCTCCGAGAGATTCCTCGAAGAAAACAAGGGCGATCAGGACCTAAGCTGTGCGATTTAGTACATTGTTAACTGCTTCATTATGGTTAGCTTGCAGCAGCAGCTTGTTACATTACAGAAGAAATTTAAATTTAGTAAACAAGCAATTTTTATTGTGGTATAGGTCCCACTATTATTTATAATTATTAATAACTAAAAGAAAAATTTAATAATATTATGATCATAAATAATAAATACTTCAACTCTTTTTTTTGAAATAATATTTTTTCACGCCGATTATACTTGAGTCTTGTAATTTAACAGATCTCATAGATTGCATATAATATTATTGTCCGAAAATTCTCAATTGTGGAATAAAAGTTAAACTTATTTAAAAACTACCCAAAATTTAAGTGAAGTTTACTCTAAAAAACAAGTATATTTGGTTTCAATGTAGTTAAAACTGGTTCTTTATTAAGTTTTTAAGGCTTTGTCAGTTTTTTTCAAAACCAGGACCCCTATATGCTTTCACTTCTGGGTATGTATGTCTGATCTGGTGATTTTAAGTCTCCGGGTAATTTGATGACAGGTCAAGAAAAATAAAATATTATCAAGAGTTATTAATTATTCAATTAATTAATAATAAAATTACTTTCCAATCCCATTTATTAGGGTATGAAATTAAAGCCATTGATATCCTGATGAAGAATATGGTAACATTTGTTGGTAAGATAATTACAAAATGTCATTAAAACAGCCAAAATAATGTTCACAAGATTTTCCCTACCCCTGTTTAATAGAGTCATGGAGGTTGGAATTTAAGCAATGATGATCTTTAAAGTAATAACAGCTTTAGTAAAAATGTATTAAGCCTCATCATTAAGTCAATGAAATGCTTCATAGTTTGATTCATCTCAGTGGACTAATTTTTTGTTTTTAATTTTTGTTTCAATTTATCCCCTTCTTGAAACTGAACTGTTCATCCAATTGCTGATATTATATATGAGTACATGTTTGATTGGTAGGTACTGGAACTGGTCTGTTGGAGACATTCGCTGCTATGGCCCGTCGCCGTGGCAACTCGAGCAATTCAGCAGCTAACAACGCCGTTAATTCAAACTCCAACTCCAACCCTGTGGCAACCCTTTTCCCCAGGGGTCAGAGTTCTGTTACCAGTTTAGTAAGGCTAGCTCTATCCTCAAACTTTCCAGGTATTGTTAATTGAATTTTTTTAATGTTTAACTTATTTTTTAAATGTTTCATAATTGCAGTGTTGTAAGTGAAAAACTGTTGCTATAATAAAATTTATTTGTAAAAAACTAAACTTGAAGAAAATTATTAAATTTAGCAGAGGTCGTCTATTATTAATATTATGGTATAGTTTTAAACTCTAAAATGTTAACGTTTTATTCTTGAATTTCAGTTATGAATATTATTAGGTTACTGTGGCAATACTTTTAATAATATATTTTGTATCTTAATTGCATTTTGTTTTTATTTCAGTTGATTTCGATATTTAGTAGATTCTAGTTGAAGTTTGAATTACCTTAGTTTCACACCGTTAAATTATTATATCACTCAATATTTAGTGAGTTATTACGCAGTGGCCTTATCCTCGAGGTTGTTTCATTTCGCTTAAGGTAATGGAACTAGTTGCTAAGCAAATAATTTTCAAAGGAACTCTAGCCTAAACACACCTAACGTTTGGTGTTTTTTTTTCTTCATCTTACTGTTTTGAGGTTTGGGGTTGCTTATTGAAGCATGGAGCATGTTGCAAAGCATGTTTCTCATTAAAGACTGGACTCATTAATCAAGTTGTAACATAACTTTAAACCTACTGGTTTTCATTTAAATTTAAGATTTATTGTTCATTTATTCAAATTTTTTTTTATTAGTTTATAGTATTGTTCACATTTATCAGTCATTACTCTGCTTACACTCTTTTATATCTGGTGTTACACCAATATTTTGTGAATTATAATTGATTCTAAGCTTATTTTATCCACACTTGGTAGTACTGAATTTTTCATATTTACAAGCCACAAGATCTCACTTTGATTTTTGCCTCCCTCATCAGAAAAATAACTTATTGACTGGCACCCTTTGCTTATATCATCCTTAGTGTTTGAGCAACTGGTCGTGTCTTCTTTTTGTTGTCTTGATATAATTAAAATTAGCTTTTTTGTTCCAAGACCTTGGCAAATTTCTAAAATCAGATTCAACCTTCAAAAGTGTCCCCTTCACTGTATTAGATGAATCATAATGGTTGGAGCAGTACTTCCTTAATGGATTCATTTGTCAAGAAAACATTTTTTCTGTTTTTTTTTTTTTTTTTTTTTAAATCAAAGCTTTATGATGCATTATTCATCAGTGATGTTATATAATGAATAAGGACATCTTCTAGTGACCTGTTTTATTTAAATCCTGTTTAATTTTGCGATTCCTGGGGGGATTTTTGTTTCTGACGGTAGCACTATTTAAAATAAGTTGCTCAGTTGCCGAGATCAGCCATACTATACATGTTATAAATACATAATACATCATTGAAAATTGATTTACTGAAAACTTTTTACCCATGTGAAATTAATGGAGGAAGTAGTAATTCAAGACCTCAAGATTATTTGTGTTGATACATATATTAACTGAATCATTAATGATTCATAACGATCACAAAACTAATGACAGATTATAACTGTATAAAACAAGCATTGTATTTTACATTTATAAGGTTTCTGTGGAATTCCCCTAAATTATATATTTTTCAAAAATACAAAAATAATTTACTTCTACATGAAGCATACAAAAATTTATTTATGGGAAGTAACTCAACTCTTCTTTCCGCATATATTTAGTGAATGTTGAAACCTTGTAAAGGTGCGTACCATCTTCCAATGCCCGAGCCCATTGAGGGTTTTTGTGTTGGAAAGTATGTCCTATACATCATAATAAGCTTGGTGCTTTAGTTTATTATTATTATAATCTATGTTTTTTGAATAAATTATAACAATTCAAGTGGATGAAATAAAAATCAGTTATTTAGAAAATAACATAAAATTTTGTCTTCCCACAAGTTTTTTATTTTTATTTCACTGGTGCTTTCGGAAACCACACTGCCATTATCAAGCAGTGCGTGTACTGCAAAATTGCTAATAAAATAAAATAAAAACTTGTGGAAAGACAAAATTTCACATTGTTTTCTTAATATCTTGACCCACAACCAGCAATGAACTATAAAAAAAAAAAAAAATCAAGATCAAAAGCGTTTGTCGCTTGTGTGTGCCACAGAAAATATATTAATTTTACCATACCAAGGCAAAGTTTTACAACTTTTGTACAACCACTGCTATTTACTTAATCCATTGATATAAGCTAATTTTTATTAGTAGTAAAATCATAGGTCAAGTATTCTTCTTGTCCTGTCTATCTCATTAAATGTATATTCAAAATTAAATTATTTTTCTCTGAAAAAATAACAGACATACATTAACCTTGCATACACTTGCACAAATGCACACCACCTTTTCATACAGATTTATTTTTTATTGCCATGACAATCCATAATCCTTGACCTTAAAAATCAACCTCAAGTTCAATCAGTTGATTCTCTTAAGTTAGCGATATGAGGATGTAGGGCTCTGTCTTATTACAAGCAGTGATTTATTGCATGATTGTATTAATGATTTTTGTATAGGGGGACTCCTGAGCACAGCACAAAGCTATCCTTCTCTCACAACGGGTGGAGGTGGAGGTAGCCATGCCTCAGGTCCTCAGTGCCAAGCACTCACCATGAGCCTCACTTCAACATCAAGTGACAGTGAGCAGGTTAGCCTTGAGGTAAATAGCATTTCTTTCTTCTTATTTATTTAGTATGAATTAAGCATTAGGATTATACTTGGAAACTTATCTCTACTTTTCTGGAAGCTTTTAATGATGTCTGAAGGACTTACAAGACACTTAAGTTCATAATAGAATTCATTGGGTACCAAGTGCAGTGTTGATGAGTAAGCCTGTCTGAAAAACTGAAGTGTTATCCATTTGTAGTTGAGTCATCCATTAGGTTTATTTTGAACTGCAACATTATAAAAAACACTTCTATGAGAATCGTTCTGCTGAAATCAGTTTCTAAGATGTTTTTTACTAGATATTGAGCAGAAACTTGTATGCAACATACTAACTTGAGCTTAAACTATACTTATCTAACTAAAGAGTAGAATTATACATTTGATCAGCATTGTATTCATTTGAGTATACATAATTGGGGCCTTATTCATAATGTAATAATCTGTTCTTCATTAACAGCACCTTGCTGTAGAATTAAAACATTATTCAATCTTAATGCTAAGCCAAGGGTATTATTTTTCTCGGTACTATAGAGGCAGGTAGGTTGAGCATCATCAAGATTCTAAACAAAAACAGAATCAACATACAAATAAAAGTGAGCTGGTACCAGAGTTGAAAAAGAGCTCAAGCGAGCTCTTGATATTTCTGAGTTGTCATGACTGCTATTTAAATAATGTTCCTAATTTTGTATATTCTTTACTGATTTTATTCTTGCAAACAACTTGGTAAATTAAAACTAATTTTCAAGAATCGCAATTATATTAAATTTTTTTGTGAATTCAAAACATAGTTAATATAATTTAAGGTAATTATACACTCTTAAATAAAATAGATGATTTTAATGTTTCAATTTCATGCAGGGCATTTACTTATCTAGTTTAGCGTAATTTAAATCAGGCATACAAATTAGCTGTATCTGAATCAGTTATATTTAGGTTTTAACAATTTTACATTATCAAACACCCAAGTGAAAAATTTTGATTGTATAATCGTTGCAGTTTGTTGATGAGGTCTTCAACTTCAAGGGATAGAAAAAAAAGGGTCTTCAAATGTTACTTGCTTTTGAAAAAATTATATCAAATGTTTGTTTGTTCCTTCATATACTTTTTCACATCACAGTGGTGCCTGCAGGACTTCCTAGAGAGCTGCAGGGCACCAACACTCCTTGCAGAATTGGAGGACGATGAAATGGGAGATGATGAGGAGAATGATGAAGAAGAGAACGAGGATGATGATGAATATACAGGAGAAGTCATGGTGAGTTGATAGCAACATATTAAATGTATTTTTTTTGTTTTGTATGTTGCCAGTTCAATACAAATTGCAGTAAGATAATACATAACCATCACCATCACTATTACATTTAATTTAAAATTAAACAAAACATACAACTGTTGACACATATATTTTTGATTAAAAATTTAGGAACAATATGTGA
Organism: Acanthosoma haemorrhoidale; assembly: GCA_930367205.1. Classification (NCBI taxonomy): domain Eukaryota; kingdom Metazoa; phylum Arthropoda; class Insecta; order Hemiptera; family Acanthosomatidae; genus Acanthosoma; species Acanthosoma haemorrhoidale. The sequence goes on along the minus strand of OV884015.1, from coordinate 77,643,385 downwards.
CTGTTACAATTATAAAGTTTTATTTTATTTAGAATCAATCAGTGTATTTTGATTGATCATTCAAAATCAAGAAAACATAACATACTATCATCTTATGGATGGATGTAACATTATTTAGATAATGTACATCAATTTTGATTGTATGCTAAATTTTGGACTATTTTGCCAAGGTATTTAAAAAAATTACAAAAAAACAGTATTGACATCAACAGATAATACAAGACTTCTGATTCAGGTATTTTACTATCCTTAATCAATATCATAACATAACATCAATATAGACAAATTTTGCAGGAATGTCGTATTTACTACTTTTATAACAAGAGCTACTTAATCAATGAATTTATACCTAGTCAAAAAATAATTGATTAAGACACTTTGAAGTATTTTTGCTACTCATTCTACCAAGACTTGAAACTTAACCAATCCATTATTAGTTAAAAGTTATGTTTTGACAAAGGCAATAGCTTTAAACATGTCAAATGAGCAAGAAAGGAAAAATATAAATTGCAATAGAAACAAATATTTATACTGGTATTGTGTTCCATATGAACAACTATATGGCACAAATAAGATTCACTTCTGGCTAACATAAAATAAATATTACATCTCAAAGAGAAAAACTAAACAAAGTAATAGTGTTATAAATAAATCAATTCAAACATATCTACAATTATTCAAATTATGCAGAAATTCTAATCGAACAAACATTATGCCTTACAATTTAATAGAATACATTTGACATAAAACAGAATAGAAAAAGTAAGACTAAAGGTATATTTAAAAGAAATTTACCTTGCTCTCTGAAATTATTACATTAATTTCTGCTTATATTTTCTCCTCGTTGTCTTTGAACTTATCTCTCATTTATTGTACTTTTAAATTTTTTAAAATCACCTCTTGCATGTGATAGTTCACTATTAATTTTCATATTTTTTCTGCGAAACAATAACCTTTCTTAATTTCTACAACAAAAGGGGTTTGTTCAATCATTTCACTTCTGCTTTATTATTATTTTTTACTAATTTCAATTATATCTATATTTGACTTTAGACATCAATTATTAGAGGCAGACAAGTATGTGTGCGTATGGGTATATACATATATACTTATTTGTGTTCCACGAAGGATTTGTACCAACAATGGCTTAACTATATTTCAGTACTTTGCCCAAAAATATTTTCATAAACCTGACAATTTACTTCTTCCACCTTATTTATTGCCCTCCTCAATTCCTACTTTTTTTTCAAATTTGGCATTGTTCAGTGTCTACAAAAGAAAAGCTACCATGGGAATCTTGACCTTCAGATTCCACTGGTTCGGGTCTAATTCATTAGGCTTACTTTCTTTTTTTATTTTGTAAATATTTTAGCAGTTTTTGTTTTTCTTTCAAAAAAGTGATTTTAACTGATAACCGAGGTAGCTTAAACTTAAATTAACCAATTAACTTAAAAAAAAAAAGGTAGGGTTGAAAATAATGGTAGTTTTTTTATAATAATTTATTCGGTATTTAAGAAAATAACTCAACTCTGTTGGTGAAATATATTTTTTTTATTTACTGAGTTAATTAAAAAATCATTTTGAACAATAGCTCTTTTTCATTTTCTTTATAAATAGTTTAGTAACTCGTTACCTCTTGGTCATTTCTTCCTTTCATCCTTTTCAATCCATTAATCCTCTCTTATATTCCTATCAGGTAACATTCAAAACAGACAGAAACATGAGCGTTGCACTACAAGAAGTGAAGGCTATTGAAAGTTATACCAGTTTGGTGAAGTATCCAATGATTGTCAGTGATATTGTCTCTGTAGAAGTAATTGTAATCATTAGAGATAATTAGATCAGCAATTAAAAGTTTGTCTGCCCAGTAATTTATTTATTTTACAGTATTTCCTTACTGCCAAAATATTAAAAACAAAAATATATTATAATAACATCTTTAAGAAAAAATCATTAACACATGAAAATAAAAAATGATAGAAAAGAAATGCCTTAAGCTCAAGAGTCTTTATGACAGAACTAAAGAGAAATCAACAGAAAAGTTGTTATTGTTTCTTATAAATTATAAATTGGTCACACTTTTGCTCTTTTCATTGGTCATTTCAAGGGTCAGGCCAGGAAAAGGGGGCATTGCAAAATTCTATTGTTCATTTCTCCATGCTATGTAACTTCTGTTGACGGTAATTTAATTATCAAAAAATGAAGTGACAAATAAAAAATTTGTTAGTGGACAGGCAATCTTTTATTTATTGTTCTAGAACACACTCACAACCATTAGTGATTATAACAAACGATTGGTTATTATTTATGTTATAATTCACTCTACTTTACTTTTACTAGCTTGTTCAATGCACATCATACATGTATTGTTTTAGTAATGCATTGAAACCACCCATCAATAAGCTTTCATTTGAATTATTTTGTCTCACGACTTCTTTATGAACATAAGTGCTAATTAATTGGTGTATTTATATCAATAGAAAGTTGATAGCAATACACATTATAATTCAAGAAATTATTGTATTGTATTTAGGGTACAGAAGACAAAAGTCACGTGGAGCAAGTTCAGGTGATGATAATGAATATAATTATGAAGGCAGTAAGCATGTGTGTTGTTCATGTATTATTTTTAAATTTAATTTTTTTTTTGAAAATGTCAAATACTGTTGATTTATTTTTGAAATCCTAAGTTATGATTATTTGTTATTATTTTTCTTTGTTTATGTTATTTTATAAACCTCCACGGAATTCACCCTTAGAAATGATTATTACTTCACTCAATTGCCTGAAAATTATAAATAATATGCATGAATAATTTTTATCCAAATTGAACTTCAAATTTTTTATGTTGCTTTAATGTGTTTCGATTGAAAAAGATAACTTATAACTTGCACTGTACATAAAAGACTTTTTCACTGACATTACATAATTGCATGCTGTTTACCAATCTCACGAATATGATTTGAAATGTTACACCGGTGTTTAAAATATAAGTTATAATTAAATATGAATCATTCAATTCAGAATATAATTCTATTAGTAAACAACCTTCATATGCTGATTATATGGATTTTAAGTAATCTAATAATGAAAGAATATCGAAAGTTACTACAGTAATAATTGGACGTATACTTAAATTTGTGAAAAAAACCCTAATGTTGAAGTTGCACATTTCTAAGGTTTCACTATTTACGAGAAACCTTTATGCTTTTGCTCAGACAATTGTTATGTCTATTGCTTAGTCTTCTTTTGCTCCTTGATAGTAACAACCCATTAATTAGTCTTGATAAGTAGTAAATTCAACATACAATTGAATTTTATCTTTGTGATGACTGTTCCCAAAGAGAAACTGCCAAAATAGTAAGCATTCTGTGACTGTTTTAAAGTTTTTCATTAGCATTTAAAATTTTTCTGAGGTGGAAATGTGGCCTCCTGGATAAAGCAAAAAAAAAGTCTATGATTAGTAGATGGTTTCTTATAATTCTATTAGTATTATGAACCAGTACTGGAATCATTATCATGAGATTGAACTTCTATAGATTTTACTGTTACCTGGCATTATGTGTTTCATATAAATACTTATGCAGAAAACCTTGTTAGTATAACTTATTTGTGGACTTTTTAATCAAGATAAGTATTTAGAAGTTGATAGTCTTTAGTTGGATTTTAAGTAAATCAGTGTTAAATAACTTTAAAGTTGTTCCTAGCTATTAATGATGTAGAATGAGGTTATAATAAAATAGCTTTCATACTTACTGTTATTGAATTGAAAAAACTATATTTCCAAAGTCATGTTATTTTTAATGTTAAAGGTAAAAAATAATAATGTGAATATAAATTTTTATTACTATATCATGTATTTATTGATATTTTTTTTTTCTGTTTTATTTCTCTAGGAAGATGATAGCTATGAAAGTAGGAATACTGGTGGTGGGCCGACAAGTGGGGGAACAAAACGCCGTTCTTGGGACGATGAATTTGTTCTGAAAGGGCAGTTTTCTGCATTGATTCCTGCCTTTGACCCCAGGCCTGGCAGAGTGAACGTAAATCAAACAACAGACTTGGATGTTCCTTCTCCAGGACCTGATGATGCCCCTGATCAAGCTCCTCTCCTCGAGCAGTCTCCTCATCGGCCGAAGCTTCAGTTGCACATCAAGGGACCTAACATACCTGGGGTAATGCACTATAAAATAGTCCCATAGAAGAAATGATGATTTTATATTACTAATCTTACATAGCATATCACTCAATTATCACTTATTAAGTGGACAATTTGACATAAAAGATCATTTTCAGGTACAAGATGTTGAAATGGAACTTTCAAACCCACAATGGACAATCTTCCGTGCTGTTCAAGAACTTATTCAACGAACAGACCTTGGTACTCGTCAGGACAAGATGCGCAGAATATGGGAGCCAACATACTCGTTAGTCATACAATTTTTCGACATTCTCAAATATTTATTATTAAGGTACTATTTTGGTTTGGTCTTCCGCCTCTTAACTGCCAGCAGTCACTGTCAACCGCTACAGCAGGCAGTTCCAGCAAAATAGTATCTTTTGACTGCAAATTATTAAATTCTCCAATGCATGTTTTTATTGTTTATAATTATTTTAATTCCAATTTAGTGTATAATACCAATTACTATACTCATATTATGTGGGTGTTGATTGTTAATAACAATAAAACTTTAAATATTTTATAAAATGAAAATGATCTAAGCCTATCTGAGGGTTAGTTGGGTTATATTATTACTAAATTAAACTCTTTGAATACAATCAAAATATATTTGATAGATTTTTGAAATGAACATACAGTAAAAGGTTTATAGTTAATTCACAGGAGTCTCGCTTAATCATATGAAATCCAACAACTAGATTGATTCAGGAAATCTTATAACATCACATCTTGATTGTTACTTTGAGCCATTGCGGGATTAATACATCTGTTACAATCGCTTTCTACAAAATACTTGTCGTCTTCAGGTGTATTCAGCCTGGTTTATGCTATGCAGTCAATTTTCTTGCTATAAAATCACAGTGTGTGCTTTTTGAGCAACAGTCAGATGGCAAATTACATTTCATTCCCCCACTTCTTAATATTTTGTAAAGACATTCAGCAAATTTAAACAAAATATATTACAATGCTTATCAACATCTTCAAACACTCCGACTGTTATTATTTGTTTGAATTAGAAATATCAAGTTAATATTAACCTCCACACATATATTTGTTCATCTATTCACAACATTGCCATTAGCAATATAAACTCACAAATTATATTGTTATTATTTTATTGAATGAAGTATTATTGCAATACATGCATAAGTGATGATTCATAACTGTATATTTTGAGAATAATTGCTGTTATATGACTTATAGGATTATATATCGTGAGGTTTCATTTGATGAAACAAGTAGTGAAAAGGATGGAGGAGACCAGACACCAGTAGTAGTTGGTAAGAGAAGATCGTGGCTTGGTCCTTGTTCTCCTTCAACGCCTACACCAACACATACTACCTCCTCTTGCACCGTCGAGCAAGTTCTTGATTTATTGAAACATCTCTATGCTCTCACTCAAAGAAGGGAAGAATCTAACTATTTTGGTATGATTTGTATATTATTATATAAAATAACTATTTTTGTTTATGCGATCAATTTTGTAATATTATAATGTTCAGATCATCTTTAGTTTCTTTCATTTATGCCTGCCGTTTCTGATTCACAGATGATTACAACGATGTTGCACTCATTAACAGAGATGATATGCAAAGCAAAAAGCTTACTAATAAATTGGCGCAGCAGCTTCAAGAACCTCTCGTCTTATCATCTGGCGCCTTACCACCTTGGTGTGAACATCTGTGTCAAGAGTTCCCATTTCTGTTCCCATTCGACACGAGGCATCTTTACTTTACATGCACTGCCTTTGGTCCTTCTAGGTAATTTTAAATCACTTAATCTTATTGGTTCGTTGATAATGAAATATTATCCACCCAAGTAATACCATAGTTACACATATTGTGTTGTGCCAAAAGTTTATACAAATATTGTATCAAAATCCATGAGCATGGAGTGGCAACCATAGTTATTAGTTATTCTTGAAGTAATTTTTTTTCTGAAAATTTTAGTTTGAAAAGATGATATTGCATCTTAAATAACAGTGTTTTTCAAGAATAATAAAAAATAAATCTTTCTTTATTGTCGTAATATTATGACTTTCCTATAATAAAGCCCCATTTGTTCTTGTAATTAATATAACTTTTGTAATTAATATTATCAATTCATTAATATTCCTTACAAAAATTGTGTTAATTACTTTCCGTTTTCTTGGGAGAGTATCCGCGATTTTAGTGGGAAGGAGTTTGTCAATTGATTAAGTGTTTAAAATGGCAGGTGCTAAGTTAATTAATTATTTATATCTTCTAATTTATACTAAAAAGTATTATTTGCTTAGATCTATAGTTTGGCTTCAAAGCCAAAGAGATGTTAACCTAGAAAGGCAGAGGACCCCTGGCCTTTCTCCTAGACGGGATGACCCTCATGAGTATAGAGTTGGCAGGCTTAAACATGAAAGAGTTAAGGTACCCAGGGAAGGAAATACGTTAGCATGGGCTTATCAGGTCATGTCTCTTCATGCATCCAGAAAATCTATACTTGAAGTAAGCATTAGTTCATTAATAATATACTAGATTAGACAATTTATTATTAGTAACACCAAACCTGAGAATTCAAACCAAGTTTATCTACTATTCTGTTATAATTAAACTGTTCTTGGATTTAGTCTTAATGACTGTTTCATAATTATTATAATTTGTGGTACCATTTAAAATTATACAGCTTCAAAGCGTCTACAGTTATATAAAATAAAATAATGGATTAAAATCAACTTTTCCGGCGTTCCTCTTCAAAGTACTAATGTTGCTTTATAGTAATTTTATTATTAAGATTTCATAAACTGAATAGTGATGAAATAGTAAAGAATAAACTTATTAAACAAATACTTAGAAGCCAAGATGTAAATCTTTTATTAATAAAAGAGAAAATAGAAGCATTTATCAGAACAGTAATTCTAGAGATACTGTCACTAAGTATAAAAACTCCTTTTTTAACCTGTAATTGTTTCTATTAATTTTAATTTGATTAAATTTAGGTTGGATTCCAAGGTGAAGAAGGAACAGGTTTGGGACCGACATTAGAGTTTTATGCTTTAGTGGCAGCTGAACTTCAAAGAAAAGATTTAGGTATATACTCTTTTTTACTTTCTTCCATTTGAATAATAACTTTATAAAATAGACTTAGTGATAGCCCTTTACAAATGTTACTGTCTTGGCCCATTAACTTTGTTTTTAAGATAAGTGATTGTGGGCATCAAATTCAGAGGTAGTTTATTTCATGAAAATTTGAACAATTAAGTTTTCCCACTCCTGGCCGAAGACTATAATATTAACTTTTTTGGATTCAAATTAAATTGTTGATATTGAAGAGTGCATGAGACTTCAAGAAATTAATTAATTGCTGTATTTTCTTGATTTTTTCTAATCTCTATTAGTTCACATTTTTACTCTTGCAGAAATTGACTATTTCTTTTGATTTGTCACAAAAAAAGGACGAGAATACCCAAATCTTGCCTAAAAATGGGCCTTATCTGAGCAATTTTACTATAAAATTCTCAGGGTTGTCATTTTTTCAACCTCTAAATTATTTCTTGCTAGGTATATGGATGTGTGATGATGAAATCCTTACCAACACCACTACAAGCGCATTAGACTATCTCGATGAAAGTGTAAAACCTCCAGGATATTACGTCCGTCGTCCTGGTGGCCTTTTCCCTGCACCTTTGCCTCAGGTTTGTTTTTGTACCAGTATTTTTTTTTCTATTTTAGAACATTTATTCCAGAAATGCAGTGTAATTCACTTATGAAAATCATTAGGAGATCAAAGAAATCATATTTTTTAATGTAAAGCTTATTGTATTTAGATTAAAGACAAAATGTAATCATAATTAAGTATATATGCATATGTATGTAAGTAAATACAAAAATGGTTAGAATAAACGAAGAGAGAAAGTTATAAGTATAAAATTCATTTATTTATTACATCTTTGACAAACTCAAATAAACCTTATTTTATTAATCACTTGCTATTTTATCTGAAAAATATATTCCTCTGGCAGGAACGATAAATCCAAGAAGAAAGACATTGAAAATCTGACTTCTTTGATACCTATACCTGATATTTTTTTATATGGTTATTATAAAGGTCTTTAAGAGTAATCTGTGTAAATGTCAAATTTTTAGTGCCTGTTTTCATGAAAAGTAAATAAGTGAATTCTCTCACTTGTTTCTCATGTTAAATCATACATTTAATAGGGGTGATTATTGCCACATTATAATAATTTAGTGCATGATAATAGGGGTGAGTTATTGCCAGAAAAGAGCAGGATTCAATCTAAAAAATCAAGTCTTTATTATTATATTTCTTACAAATTTTCACATGGCTTTTACTAGCCCCTGGCACTTTGTCATGAAGTTCTTAGTAAATTCTACTCCATTTTATACCTAAATCTTTAAATTAATTTATAGATTTTTGATCCATGTTATTATATCAAAATGGGTTTCTTTGTGTTATAAATTATTTGCAATTCATTTCAGGATTCGGCACATTGTGATGCTGCCGAAAAGCATTTCTGGTTTATTGGTGTATTCCTTGCTAAAGTACTCCAGGACAATCGACTTGTTGATTTGCCTCTGTCTCACCAGTTCCTCAAGCTTCTTTGCCAGGGCGATAGACTTCATGCTCAGGCTGATAGGTGATTGATTTTTATAACAATATATAAATAGTTGATAATACTTTCTACAATATTGTGTTCACACAATTGACCTAGTGGTCTGAAATTTTGCATGGAACTTGCAACCATTGTTTCCATGACAATAAAAACTCCATATATATATAAATTAATTATTTGGAAATTTTAACACGTTAAAACCGGTGGTAACTGTGGAGTCCTTAATTGTGTAACATCACATCACTTATCTTTTGTTTTATTTTTTAAGGTTTGGTCGCCTGACAAGAACAAGAAGTGGAGATGATGATCTAATGCTGACTTCTATCATCTCTGATATTAGTGAAAAGGAACTGGAATTTGACCCTCCTAAAATTTCAGCCCCTAAAGATAGGGCAGATAAGCCATGGTAAAAATATTGATAATGTTTAATGAATTGGGATTATTATTCAATTTTTATTATTGAGATTAAAAATTTGTTAATTTTTTCTTTAAAGGATCAATGGTATGCTAACTATGGATGATTTGAGAGAAATCGATCCCGTAAGAGGTAGATTTTTATCAGAGCTCTCAGAGCTGGCAGCTTGTAAAGCTCGGATCATGACCGATAATAGCTTGTCAGTTGAAAGCAAAGCCCGTCAAATCCAAAATCTCGCCTACATTTCCTGTTCTGCAGCTGGTCAGCCTGTTCCTCTTGAAGATTTAGCTATAAATTTCACCTATCTTCCTAGCTCAGATGTATTTGGTTTCACAGCTGCCGATCTCGTTTCTAATGGATCTGACATAGAGGTATTCTAAGTTCATACTACATATTTAATTAGTCAAATCATTCTGAATAAAAACATTAAACAATCTTGACTACTAATCATTGTGGGAAACCATAGCATATTAATTTATTATTTTTGCAGGTAAAAATGGAAAATTTAGAAGACTACATAGACTCCATGGTTGATTTCTGCCTAGAGCGCGGAATAGCAAGGCAAATGGAAGCCCTTAGAAAAGGATTTTCAAGAGTTTTCCCAATTGAAAAACTGAGAGCATTTACTCCAGCAGAGGTATGACCTGAATATATTTGATTATTTTTTTAATTCATCGACAACAATGTCTGAACACAAATCCGTATTTTATTATTATAAGCTCAAGAGCTTTCAACAGGTTCACGTTGCCATTCTTGAGGGCTAATGATGGTGCCAATCAGGGTGGTGTCTTATCTCCTACTTTTTGTTTTTAATTTTAAACTGAATCCTAGGGCGATGTAAAGAAGGTGCCCTCTTCTCCACTGGATACCACTCCTAGATTAAAAAATAAATTCTATCCATCTGTTTACCACCTATTTTAGTTCTTTTTAATAAGTCATGTTTCTATTTCATAACTAATGACTGACCTAATGAGACGATTATGAAGCATTATTTTCACCTTGGAGTATCCAACTGTTGATTTATTTATGAAGAACGAAATAAGCATTATATGTTTGCTATAACCATTTGTTTGCTTGTTCACAACAAAATCCTTAAGTTACCTCTTATCAGTTCAGTAAATGGATCTTTCCAAGCTGTGAACAATCCTCAGTGAAGTTTAATAGTCAGTAATCTGTAATGGTGTTTGCTGAAAAAACATTCCATTACAACTGTGAAATAGTACAAATGTTGATTTCTCTAACTGTGGTTATAGAAAAGTGTCATACAACTAACTATTGTTACTATAATTACTTTATTTTTTAATTAGGTGAGACTAATGCTTTGTGGTGATCAAAATCCTCATTGGACTAGAGAAGATCTCATTAATTACACAGAGCCGAAACTTGGTTACACCAGAGAAAGGTAAGTGAACTAGTTCATTTGTTTCTTAAATCCCACCCTTTTTAACATATCCCCTACCTCTGCTATTATTTCTTGCTAATTTAATCTGAATTTTGAAAAATGCATTAAAAAATATGAAATGTGGGGATACTACATGGTTTTGTTTTTTTATTGGACTCATTCACAGTGCAACTTCCCTCAGCCTAACTGGATAAAAATGTTCCTATTTTTGTAAACATATATATTTTTGGATTTAATTTAAATAAAATATTCTTATTTGCAGTGCTGGATTCTTAAGATTGGTTAATGTGCTGGTCGGATTATCCGGTGAAGAGAGGAAGGCCTTTTTGCAATTCACAACTGGTTGCAGTTCATTGCCACCTGGTGGCCTTGCAAACCTTGTCCCACGACTGACCGTAGTGAGAAAGGTTGACGCAGGAGAAGGTTCATATCCATCCGTCAACACCTGCGTCCACTATCTAAAACTGCCAGACTATCCTACTGAAGAAATTCTCAGGGAAAGGCTTTTGACAGCCACTAGGGAAAGAGGATTCCATTTGAATTAGATTCCTTTAAATTTATTAATTTTAATTTATCATTCATCTGAGATATTCAAAACTTTTTTTTAATATTCAATGTTTTTACCTATAGCTCTATTATTTCATATTAGTAAATGATAAACCAAACCATTTTACTTTTATTTTATTAGAAAATGAGATGAACATTGTGTCTCCTCGTTAATTTTTTATTATATTTTCATTTTATTAAATTAAATAAGAGGACAATTTAATAAAACCCCTGATTTTTTCTTGTTTTTTATGCTGATAAGCAAAAATAGTAATATTGCAACTGAAAAGTGAAAGGTCACTATTTAAAGATCGAATGTCCATCTATTGTCACGTTCCTCATTTTTTATTGTTAACTAATATAAATCTTAAAAATGATTTTGATTTTTAAAACTTCAACGAAGCATTTCATAAAATGAGTTTCACTAGCAGCAATATTACTAACATTACATTCCATATATATTTATATAAAAAAAAAAAAATCAGTAACATAATATCTCATCTTGCTAAATTTAATTAGTTACTATTGAAATATTCTAATACGATTCTTTCAAATTAAACCAATAATAACAGCTAAAGACATTGCTTTTGTTAAATGCCATGAAGAACAATACAACTTGAGAAATTTTAATGCTGATTGCATCCTTGCAGAATGCATTATAAAAAGCAAAGGAAAGTTGTAAGTAATGATAATAAATATTAATAAAACTATCGGAGTTTTTCTTTCTTTCATTTTTAACTTTTTTGACCAGCTTATAAAAAAACAAACCAAAAGTGGATTCCTTTGTAAATAAAACGAGGCTGTACCATTGATCACAAGATCATTATTTAGCTTAGCGGTGCTTTCTATTCAGACGGAGGAGGAGGCTTTTCATAACATTTAGGTTAAAAAAATAAACTGAAGTTTAAATTTTTCACTGCTCTACGAAAGTGGTTTCCCCCTCTTGTCACAGAAATCTTATAGCTAGTCTTACATAGAATAGAATTTGTATGTTTTGTTTTTCGTTTTCGTTTTTTTTTTTGGAATTGATGTAATTTTATTTATTTTTGGGATTATTTCAAGATTCTTGTGCCTTACTGCATGTGCTCCTGCTAAAACAGTATGGTTATTATATAAAGTTGTTTTTGATATGTGTTTGGGTGTGTTAAAGTAAATGGACACGCACACACGAACATACACACATGTAAATAAAGTATAAATATATTATAAATATGGATTCGATATTATACAAATATATATGTGTGTGTGCGTATATATATATTTAATATATACGAAATGTGTATACACTCATACATATAGTTGGATGTATGTGTATGTGTGTAACTTTAGTACATAACCTTTAGTTATTGTTCTAGTTTATTGTAAATAGAATATATAAAATGATTATTGTATTGTAAATTTGATAATAAAAGAGTTAAGAAAGATATATATATTTAAGTTTCTGGTACATATGGTGCTTTCATGCACATATATTATTGAAGCTAATTGTTTATCTAGCTATATGTCCCACTTTTCTTTGTGATCTTTATGAGTATGTGATGGGTTAGGTGTTAAGTTGTTTTGAAAAAAAAAAAAATGAATAAAGTAAACATATTTTCCAAAGAGCATTGAACATTATTTCTCACCCAGCCTGCATCAATTCTATAATTTAAAATTGAATTTAAGAAAAGTCACTTTGATGCTTACATTTTAAACATATTTAATGCAGAATTAAGTACCAACAACGCATTTTAATGTGAAGCCTGACAATGTATTGTAAATGTCACTCAGGTGTTCATTAGTCATCCTGGAACTTTGATTTAAAAATTTTCAAAGTTCAGTGAGTACAACTACAACTTTGCCTAGGCAAGTGTTTTTAATCCTAGGATTGTTCAAAATGAATGAATATTTTCTGTCATCTACCTGAGTCCACAAAATCTATTATATGAAAATTTCTTTCAATTTCATTGACTTTCAGTAACCAAGATGTTTTAACAAATAAAACAAAGTATTGTTAGCAAAAAATACCAAGTAGTTTTTTACAATCATTAACGTCCTTGTTAAATTTAAAAATAAATCTTATTACAATCTTTTTTTTTTTTTAAATAAGAAAATAAACTAGTGATGAATTTACATTTAATTGTTTATCATTTTTACTCTCAGGTTTGGGTATTTGCAAATTACACAGATTGTCTCTATTTTACATACTTTCTGAAGTGCATTGGTGATTTACTCCAGTTTAAATCATGTCCTGTTTTGTTCCTTACCTCCAAATAAATATTTCTGACTGATCAGTTGATAATAAGTTGTCAGCATTCTTCTTACCATCGAAATTGTTGCATAACTTCCTGATGTGTTAGGAGGGCTCTCATGCCAATTATGCACTGACTCCCTTCAATCCACTAATAAAATCGCATCATATAAATAAAATCGCAAAGCGATCCGACATATGTGCTTTATCTCTCTTCTCAAACAACTGAAAACCTTCTTGAAAATAACGTTACATTTTTCCCCTAAAACAATTTATTTTCTCCCTCTCCACAGTTTAAATATATATATTATTCTAATATTTGCTTGATGCATTAATAATAATAATAATTTAATTATATTTTCTTTCATATAATTTAAAAAAAAAACTTTATATTTATAACTTATACGTTATATCAGGGTTCTGTTAATAATTATCTAGGAAACTTCTGGCAAAAGGTTTATTGGATTTATTTACACACATTAAGATAACTAAAATTGATATACAAAAAAATACGTACTTACTAAAAATTACTGTTAAGATTAAAATTACGTATTATACTGGCCAGTGTATCTTTGTGTGGATATCTTCGATGGTTGTCTTCTGGTTGCGTGGTCCGGATTAGCATCTTATAAGATGCAGCGCGTGGTCTGATACGTCTTCCTTTGTTGTCGCATCTGGTGAAAAATGAAAGTCTGGCGTCCTGTCTATACGGGGCCGTAGTAGCGTAGGTCCGCTACCTGCTATGCTACCTGACCAAAGAATGTGTGCTTTCTGAAGAACGAAAGAATGTTTTTTTCCTCATGCCGGTTTCTCTATACCTACCACTGCCTTCTTGACTCTTGATCTCTTTGGTTGTTCAGATATTTATACTTTGCTTAAATTAGAAGTTTATATAATAAATGTTTATATTAAATATGATATTATTTTATTTCAATTATTAATAATTAATATGACGACAATAAAAACGTTCATACTTTCAAAAATGAATCACGGATAATTATTCAATGCTCGCTAATTCCGAGTTTAATTAAACAAACACTATTAAAAAATCATCATTTTAAAATATCACAACAATATATATATAAATTCTTAACTCTAACTTTTTTTTTAACTGAATTGTATAATCATAACAGTGAAAGATCACTACTATACTTTGAACTAAGTACATACATTAAACAAATTACAGTTGTGTAATATTAAAACCATACAAACATATAATTAATTTTTATCAAATAATTAGATCCTTACTTTTATAGTATAGCTTAATAATAGCTTAACTTTTATAGCCCTCTGCTCTTAGTCTTAACTTTATAAATTTTATATTGAAACTTATTTGATAAATACAAAAACAACAGTTACATCTTGTTACTGTTGTAAGTTAGAAAATACAATCACGGATCAAAACTTCAAATTTATTAATATCAATTTCCTGAAGAAATATACTAATTCAAATCTTTAAGGCTTGATTAAATTTTTGATTTAACTGAGTCAATGTTCAAAAGTAACTATACTAATGTATTATTCTAATTTGGTTTACTTGCATTATAATCATTACTTATTTTAAACAAACGACATACTTATCTTCTAAAAACAATGCACAATGTTGCAATCGAGCTGGCAAGGTTAATGGCAATTAATTAACTAACAGGAAAACTATTTAAGAGATTTACTTAAAAAAGGCCCTGTTCACAGCCACATTGATATCATACTAAAAAGTCAAATGAATTTTTCAAACATCTTTAACATTTAAACATTTAAAATTAAAAAAATTGTTAACAAAATTTTTATATTACATTTGGTTACTCATTTTCATTTATTGTAACTAAAATTGAAAGATTTTTTTTTTTTTTCCTTGCGCTATTTGAAGTACAATCAATTGTCTATTTTTCAAAATAATTTACAAGAAAAATCTAAGGAATAATTTCACTGTATTCCAATCAAGTAAACAATAAAAAAAAATATATATATACTAATTTCATAAACATTAAATTTATTTACTGGAAAATGAGACTATATAGTATGGCATGAGAGAATTTTATCTGAGTCAGAATGGATAGTATGAACTGTCACTCGGAAGGGTTGTGAATCACACCCTTACCCGGGAAGCTAACTATGTGCCAATGGCCTACCGTTTATTTATTCAAAAAATCGTGTGGAATAAATATTATTATTTTCATCGTCGACAACAAAAGTATATTTACCTGCCATATTTAATACCACATAAGGCCATTCAAATAATGGTAATAATTTTGCATTTATGATACCAGGCTAAGGAATTCTCAAAGATCAAATTAAAAATGTTTCCCCTATTTTATTTTTTTTTTAGCATTCTTCACTTTGGTTTTTATTCTGTAATTCTCTATTTTGCTACTCACTTAAATATAAATTCCAAAATCTTAAAGTATTAACCCCGAACATTGCTATAGTAGTATGATAAGTTGAGTTAATAGTTGCTCCTGGGACAATTCACCAAACCATTTTTATGTTTTCTTTTTTCAATAATCTCAAGCACTGCAACACATCCCTGTTTACTATTGCCCACTGGATGTCTTATGTAACTCAAATTATGTTAAAATTGTTCCAGTTTAAATAGCTTCAATATCTTTTTTTTATTGTTCTGAATAAAGACTGCTTATTGGGTGACATAATTGTCCTTTAGTTGCTCACATTAATTTTCATGACATGAAATAAACTAAATAGATGCATTTAATATTCTTTTTTGAGGCTACTGTGAGTGAATGATGATTGGAAAGGAGAAAAAGCCCCCGGGCTGTTCCGGAATGGAAATGTGTTCACCGTCACTACAGCGTCTAGCATAGGATTGCAGAGCCGTGGAAGGAAAAATATTTCATTAGATTAGATGAAGTGCGTTTCATGGATACGAATTGGCCCACTAGAATATGCAATCTAAATATATTTCAGAAAATAGGAAAAAAGTGGTCCGATCATTAAAATTACTACTCCGTTCAAAACCAATGATCCAAAGGTGTACGTAGACCTGAGCTACGAGACATGTTTCTTAAACCTGTAAGAAAACTAGGACCTATGATCGGATATTGGAAGTTTACCTCTGAATCTACGCACTGCCATTTTTTGAAAAATTAATGGGTATTTTGGATCCAGCAAAAGTCATAAACCAATGGCAAATACAAATATACAACTTCAAATAAAATGTCCCCTCAATCGGTGGCCAGGAATTATTTTTAAATTTTATCTAGGATTTTTTTAGAGCTTTTCTTTAGGTATCATCAACAATAAAATCCTGTCTCATAGACCTCAAAAACCTGAAAAAAGACCGACATTTTGAACTTTTTTTTACCTCTTGATTACTACTTAACGTCATTTTCTCTGATAAATCATAAATCAGTTTACTATTCTAGCACGAAGTTTTATAAAATATTTAAAATATCAGATCGATTTCGGTTTCTTATGATACAATCTATTTCATTTTGATAGTACATGACCGATAGAAGTCTCGTCTTTCCTACCAGTTTGAAATTTAGCCCTTTCCATTTGGACTTAGCAATAGTGCTAATTTTTAAAAATAAACAATTTGTAATAGAGTATGAAATAAAATTTGATCCACATAATGAATATGAGAAACTAAACATATACTATAGCCTCAGCTGAAAAAAAAGTGAGGTACCTATCTAGTAGAACATACAAGTATACTTAGTTGAAAATACAAGTCATACAAATATAAGCTGTGGTAAGTTTTTATGAGGACTTAAGCATAGATAGTACACTTTTTTGGAAAAACCTTTCTATGGAACCACCTTCGCAAAGACTGTCAGTGCGGAAGATAGCTAGGCAAAAAAACTAGCCCATAGAAGCTGGAAAGGGTAGAGCAGGTAGCAGGTTCACTGTCGAGAACAAAGCGCCACCGCAACTGCAATATTATTGGCCACAATAACGCCTTACATCATTGGCTACTAACGAGACACCGCTGGGTATAAGTAGGGCCAGCCAGGTTTTGGCCTGTAAATCATTCTAACAACGGCTCTCTAACTGGTGGACTTGCAGCTGCACTGATGTTTCAAGACTTGGCCTTCTCATTTATGAAAACCTCTGGACCTCTCTTCCTAACCTCGCTATGTTTTAGTCCGGCCTTGTTAGACCCTACAGTCTCCTAGTGGCAATCAATTTTGGTATTCTGAACTTACCTAAAATATTTTCACTTAAAATTTTGCACCTAATACTTAATATATAAACTTTAAACACTACTCCATATGTTTGTTGGTAGATAAATAGTAGATAAATAATAATTATATTTTTGCGTTAAGGTTACAAATCGGTAGGTTCACCATATGTTTTAGGATTAAAAATTATTTCGGGGGTTGACATTCTTGTACACTCCAATCAGGTGTAAACAATTTTATGTCTATACTGTACTCTGAAGCCAGAAGTTTTAAACCGCTAAGCAGTTGCATTTTTATGTGGTATTTAAAATATTTTTTTTGTGGGGTATTTCTGTTAAGGATCTTCAAAAAATATTGGGGATGACAAATTATTTGAGGAGCCACTTACCTAATTTATCTGAGTTGTTATCACAGTTAAGACACCTATTGAAGAAACGTACTATCTGGCAATGGGCATCAAATCATGACACCCAATTGAATAACATCAAAGATATGGTTGGGAAAATTGCTATGCTAGGTTCCTTCGAACAAAATAAACTTGTTCAAATTGAAGCTGACATTGAGCTATAGGGTGTTCCCTTGTGCAAAAAAAGAAATCATTATTAATTGCTGGTCGATCTCTGTCAGATTGTGAAACCAATTGACAAAGAGCAACTCGCCCTAACATTTGAATTTCAAAAATTCCATAATTCTGTATATGTTTATCGATAACCTATGCAGATCATTCAACGCCATATTATTAATAAAGAGCTGGATAAAATTAAAAACAAGAGAATTAAAAGATTGAGGCTAAAATTATTGTCATATTCATTTGAATTATAGTACCTAACTGGGAAGTATATGCTCATTACTAATTTATTGTCTAGGAATATAAGAACTGAACTAGTTAGCGATGATGTCACTATGAATGATATAGTTCCTACATCAGGAGGAAAATTGTTCCATTTTTTTGTTGTAAAACAAGTGGCCTTGTCACTAAGACATCTGTTAGGTTTCCCGATCTCATTTATGAAAGAAGTTAAGAATTTGCTAGGCCCATATAAATTATTCTTTAAAGTTTGATCTAATTTAACAAATTTTGTGAAGTTATCCATTAATACAAAAATAGATTTAAATCTGCTTGGAGTGACAAAAGGTCCTAGGTAATCTATTGAAATTAAATCTAATTTTCCATTTTGTAAAATGTTCTGATATGGAGCCACAGAGTATGGACCAATTTTGTTATTTTGACAGCTTTCACATTTATTTAAATTAGAAGCCATCAATTTCCATAATTTATTACAATTGAATCTTTCCCTAATTACTTTAAAACATTTATTTACCCCAGAATGTGAAAGATATTTTGAACTAAATTTATTAACGTGGTCATATCCAGCTTATTTAAATATACTAAAACTTTTCTCCTAATCTTTTACAAATGAAGCCATCTAATAATTGATAGCTATTAGGGGACCTTTCTTTAGTTTTTCTTGTATATTTTGAAGAAAGTTTGATTCCGTTAGATTATTTACATTAAAATCAATGCCCATTTGCTCAGGGTTCTCACAAGTATTCCTATTAAACAAATCAGCAGTTTTATTACTTGAATTGATTATTTACAAACCGGCCATCCAGGGATATTCTTATTTTTGAATCAATAGTTTCTCCAGTTACAGGATCATTTTTCTTCTTTTATACCAAAATAATGGGGTTATTGTATGGAAAATAGGAAATTTCTATAATATTAAATGCTAACATTTCCTCAATCTCAATTTTTGCTTATCCTATTAATTTAGGGTTCAGTTTGTATTGTATTGCATTGTTAATATTATAGGGTGTGGGATCTGTAACTTGTGAGCAATGTTCATATCCTTTTATACAGCTGGGCTCATCTCTAAAAATCGTTTTGTTTTTTAATATCTTTAGAAATTCACTAATTTAAAAATGTAGACAATTTGTTACATATAATTATATTCTTTTTGACGTTAAATTTTTTAATTTTGATTCACAATTGAATTTATACTTTTTACAATCAATAGTGTTTTAAATTTCTAAAATTTTGTTGTTTTTTTTTTCTCAAAAAAGTTTTCTTTAAAATAGAAACCTTGATCCATCAATTAATTAACTTACATATCCAAAATTTGCATTGATGGCATGGGAATAAATTTTTTTTTTTGTGGTGGTTTGTTTTCTTCTAAATACATATTAACTTTAAACAGATTGCTCAACGTAATATCCTCACAAGAAAAAAAGAGCTCACTGATCTAAACTATATTTATTAGAATTGCCTTAATTGTCCATTTGGTCCTTAGTCGTTATTATCACCTCATTATACTTAGGCTCATGTATTTGTTTGTGCCTCCACTGTTATCTGACCATTCTTCACATACCTGTTACATAAGTTGCTGAATTTGTCCATTTTGCTGTTCAAAACCCGAATTTTCACTATTTGTTCACTATTTCTATAAAAAGTTTGACATCGATTATAATTATTATCATGACCCCTGAACTTACTATAATTTTTCAATTTATATAGGTTTTCAAATTTGCAATTTCATTTTTTAATTTGGAGTAAACTCAGATGGGTACATAATGAAGTTTTCCCAAATGGCGTGGCCAAATCCCATAGATGATGGCAAGGTACTTAATATTGAGAAAAGACAAATTATTATAGTAAGAAGACATAAATAATAATTCACGTCAAGACCTTTTGAAAAACACACATAACACTACGAATTATCTGTAAAAAAGAGGTGGAAGAATTACAATCCAACCGATCAAACCGGTCTAATAATTCTGTTCATATACCTACACAAAGTTTTTCTTAACTACTGTAGTCCTTATTAGAGAATTATAAATTGTGATTAATTGGTTAAAGTCAGATTAAAAGCAAAAGTTGTTGTAATTGCCAATGCATAGAGATAACCTGAGTGCCCATCTGCGACCATAGGTGGCATCAAGAGTAGGAGGGGGAAACCAGCTAATAAGATGAGAGAGGTGAAAGGGAGACGGTATTTTTAGTACGAGCTGGACGAGAAGGAACATAGAGACAGGCTAACGAGAAGACTCACCCAAGCAGGCATGGCTGATAATTTGAGTTAAAGGTGTGAGAAACCTTTTTACTTTGGAAGTATGTCAGGCATGTGTGTGGAAGAAGAGTGAAGAATAGGATAATGACACGGATGAAAGAATTCAATCAATCTCTACGAGTTAATACCGGCACGTTTAAGTAATTCAAGACAACAACCGCGAGTACCAGAACTATTTACATTTCTCTGCGGATAGAGACAACTAGTGAAATAATCCATGTTTTCCAAGTGTAGGTGTTTAATGTTAAAGATAGTTAAGGCTAAATTTGGTTAAAGTATGAGTGTTTGGTATGTCAGAACCCAACTTGAGATAATTATTAAAAGAGTAAAGAAATTAATGTAAATGAATAAATAAAATCAATGATTAATGAAGTTGTTTTAGTATTATTAAAACTTTATATTAGTAACGATGACATTACATAGCATCCCCATGTGTAGACACTATTTTTGATAACTTGATATAATTCATGCATCAAAGGCTGTTAATGTTTCCATAGCTTTGCAGCCCTAAAAGATTAAGAAGCTAAAGGTGAGGTAATTAATTTGTTTTTTTAATATCAGGTTAAATCCATTATTGTGGTTTCTTTAATATCACTATAAGCAACTAAATGGTGCAGCTTATGCTTTTTGTAATAACTGCTGGCCATAACAAACTAAACTTATATCAGTCATTAACTACTATATCATTAACTAAAATAATGCTTAAATGTCTTTAAAAGAATGTTCAGTTTTTTATATGTATTAAAGTAGCATTCATCATGCAGCTTGAAACACACATTTAATAAATAATGTTAACAATGATATATAGGTATGCTTCAGGTCCTAGTGAGAAAGGATGATGTTGACTGTTCAAGACATGTTCGCTCATAGGTCTGAGAATCTGATGCAGACGCAAATAGTATGTCAAAACGTCCACAAATAAACTACATTACATCTTAGCATCTCTTTTTCAGAAACCTGAGCCAATCTCCCAATAAATGCTTCAACTCATTCAAATACTTATGACACTAACTATTAACTCAGGGTTTATTAATAAATAATGCTTTTGCTGTAAAAATGGCAAGAAAAGAAGGCTGGAGAAAAATTACAGTAAAATGAAGATTTTGTAATATTTTAGGTTCTTACAAATATGAGAAAAGTAAACGGATTAAAACAACTTGTTATAATACCTCATCAGGTCATTTTGAGCTGAAAATAGTACTTTGAAGAGTTGAAAAGAATGATGAAGCGAGGCTTTGGATGATCACCCAATGGTTACTTCAAAGCTGAATTCCATGGGCTACTATTTGCTTGAGACTAACTATTATTTAATTCCTGTGCTAGATTTAAGTTCCACTTCAATGTAAAACTTTTATTTGTCAAAGGTTCATAACTCCATCCATGGATAGAAAGCTCCACTCCACCCATGGCTAAAAGTTGTATATTTGGAATCAAATTTACTTAATCAATTATAATGGTTTGTACACAGTGAAAATATATACAATCGCAATGGGGGCATAGTCAAGGGATTTCTAAAATGAAATAGATATGAGTGGATTATTTGTAGGGATTCCGGATTTGGCTGAAAGAAAGATTTTAGGATTTTTATTAAATTTATTAATGGAATACATTTTCACAAACTATGTGCCTTTTCATCAGGTCCCAGTATGAAATTGTCAGAGGATCGAAGTAAGGTGTTGAACCAGCTTACCACATATTTAAGGAATGTTAATATTTATTTATCTACTTAAGAGCTCTTAGAAGAGCTCTTATATATGTGGTAAGCGGTCAACATCTCACTTCCATCCACTTACTATCTCAAACTAGGAACTGAACCAAACATTCATAATTTGTCAAAATAATATCCATTAATAAATTTGTTTAAAATCTTTCTTTTTATCAGCCAAAGCCAGTATCCTAACAAATAATCTACAAATATCTAACGAATTCACAACTAACTATGAGCTCCCAGTTTAAAAATAAAATAGGAATTTCATTAAAAATAACAAAGATATTGTGAAAATACTATTCTGACTGACTATTTATTGCCCAACTGACAAGTGAAACATATTTTTTTTGTACATGTCGGATATAAACTGAAATCAAGTTACACAATACAATGACTACACTGCACTTTACAACACTATTAACAAAAACTTGTCACAACTTTACACTAAACGAGTGCTCTCTCTCCTTATGATATGGCTGGAGGAACTGCACTCGTCTCCTATCTCAACTGTACATAACAAAAACTTTTTTCAAACTAAAATATACATCAATACATTAAATATTTAAAAAACAAAGAAAAGGAAAACTTTAACATCGGTGTTATCAATAACAAACAAAAGTACAATCAATTTTTTCTCATAGAAAACTCTTTTAAAAATCCTTGACTGAGAAATGATATGATTAAGTCTGTTCAGCTTTAACTTATGTTAAATATTTTACATTTTTTCTAGTTTGTAAGTAAATTGTTTTTCCTTTTGATTTGTATATTTATTTATGTATCTACTTTAATTGGCATTTTTATGTTAGTGCTATTTCTTGATGTGAAAACATGAAAGTATAAACTTGTTAAGTTAAAGTTGAACATGCACACAGTTAAGTGGCTCAAGGATATATCTACACTAACAGTCTATTTTGATTAGGTACACAATGATTATTATAGTATAGCATGTTTAGAGTTATAGTACCTGTATTAAAACAATTTAATGAAAAATGGTATACATGTTAATATATACACCTGAGTTTTAAAAATTAATTTTTTCACTCATATTCTCATCTAAACCACACACTTTTTGCTGTTAATTATTAAGTTTTATTTGCTTAGCCAATAAATGATTACCAGCTTTGTGTAGAATATCAGTTTAGTTAACAGTGTAAACTGGTATTGTCATTTTTACAGTATGAAATCCAAGGAGACTTTCTGGGAATTGTTCGTTAGATAAAAATTTATTGTTTTTTTTTCAGTACAAATTCTTTCCAATATATTTTCATATTTTGAAATGTTAAACACATTGTTTCTAAACAGCTCATGGTGTTTTATTAGGCTCTAGAAAGTACCAAACAAAAAACTGAGGATAAGGGTAAAACAAAAAAAATAAATAAAATAAAAAACATTGTTTTTAATGAAGGATTAGTAAACTATATCACGAACAAAAATATCAACATAATCATGATTAGGATTTAGTTCATTTAAGACCCTGCCTTGTCAATAAATAAAAAACAAATGAACACAGAACTAAAGCGAGCATAAATAAAATATTCTAATTTACAAAATCTAATAATTGTTTGCCCTAACCAAGCAAATAGGAACTTGTTGTTGTTGTTGGTCCTCACGTAAAGATGCTTCTCACTTGTATTTATTCTTGACTTAATAAAACAATGCTGGATATAAGATATATACAATTTATAAAATACCCAGTTATTATTGTTCCAAACATAACTCCTCTAGGAACTTTGTAATAAATGGAACCTTGTATGTTTTGGAAGACTTATGTCTCTCACCCTCTTTTTATTTATCTCTCTTATTATTTGCCCCTATAAACTGTCTGAGATCAATTTCACTGATAATTTTTTCCAGATTTATAATATAATTTTTTTATTTTTTTTTTATCTTTGGAGTCACCCAACCCTTGTTAAAAATATCAACATTTGATTACTAATTTTAACTCTAATATAACACAGATCACTTCATTAAATGGGTTCGACAGAATAAAGTAGGGTCTGACATACTCCCGGGAGCCTGGGGTGTGTCCTCTTCTGTAATGTTTTTTTACCACCTCGTTTTGCAACGGCGGGCTCCCCAAATGAGTTACAAACAACGCCGTTGATGACCAAAGGGTTTCAAAAAGTCTGAAAAAACAAACTAGCTGAAGTAGTTTAAATAATCGGCTTTAGTTGATGAAAGAGAGTTGTTACCAAACTCCTTTTCACACAAAGACCGAATGCAGACAAACATAGTAGGTCAAAACGTTATCCATTGATAAATTTAATCAAAACATACACAACAACTCTGTTTTATCAACCACAGCCAATCTCCTAACAAACCCTTTTTATTTATAAACTCACAGTTTAACAAAGTTTAATTTGTCGAACTCTTTAATGAAGAAATTGTGTCATGACTTGATTATTCTACAATGTTCTCTTTCAGCCAAATGTAAGTAATACAATAATTAAAATAATTTCTATATATTCTAGTCTGGTAAGCTTATGAAAATCTGAACAATAATAAAAAAAGAAATTTACATATTAGATTAATCTTAATAAAAAGAAGGCTTTTTTAAACAAGTATTTTTTAAACAATCTACACCTTTACAATTGGCGAAATAAGAATAATCAACTTAAAAGAAGGACTATTTACATTAAAGACAGGTCCTTTACAGAAAGGCAATTAGGATACTAAAATGTACACATAATTTTGTCTATACAGCTCCTATAAACACTAGCATATAAATAATATCTCTAAATTTATAAACCAAATTTTTGTTTAAGTTGTTCGGTAAAAAGAATTGCACGCACTCTCTCACACTGACATAAGATTCTCATGGTAAATGAATCGACACATTGGACGATGCAATAATTAGGAAGGAATTTCATAATTACTTATGTTTGTTATTACAATATTGGATCTTCATGAGCCCAATAAAATCTCTAAATTCGTACATTCTAATTTTATATTACAAATATATAAATGTGACATAAATGGCGATATATGTATATATATTTATATATAAACACTTAAAACTAAATAATTATTTAAATGATTAGAGAATTAAAATACATGACACATTGCCGTCTGTCACAAATGCTCTTCCTATTATTTGTATGTACACTATACAACAATGATAAAATGATATATTACTCATGATGAGTTAATGATGATTTGCATCGTTGATGCAACTCTCACTCTGCGAGGGACTTATGGTGGCAGCGAGGATTGATGAAGAGGCCAGGGTCACTGCGTCCTAGGTGGGGCCACAAGAGAGAGGGGACCTCCGGACCCACCGAGCTGCGGGGGGCTTCCAAACATCCCACCTCCAGGCGAACCCATTGTTGAGGGTGGATTTATTCGCTTTTCTTTCTGCCTCCTTAAAAGAAAAAAAAATACAATTGCCTATGTGTCTTAGACAGTCAATATAATCCAAAATCTAATTATTTCTAAAAATAGTAGAAATTATAATTAAAACCATCACTAATGTAATACCCTGCCCTAAGTTCTGTTACAAGGATAAGTTGAAAAAATCAAAGTGTACCCCCTATCAATTTTACACCCTTTCAATCTTCTCTTGGGCTTCCTTGGAATTGTGTGCATACACTTTGTCATTCTGACAATTAAATTTTTCTTTAATGTTAAAAATTTTCTTGGACCAAAAGCAATATTTTAGGAGGATGAGCATTGGTTAACTAATTGCTTTAATTATATTTTTTGTTCTTTCCATACATGGTCCACCTGACTGTGGTCTGTACTTCACACTTTCAGTTGAAATGAAGCAATTAATAGTGTGCCACACCATTCGATTAATTCCTAATGGTTGAAGACCTTGAAAAATGTCATGAGTTCCCCAAATTGTTTCAGTAAAAACATATGATAGTTATCATGGAAATATATAAATCTCTAATAGATTGGCTTACCTATTACAAAACCATACGCGGACAACTTCCTTTTCCATTGTCAGGCTGTCTGCTAATAAAGATATCTCTTCTGATGTTGGTTTTGGATTCTGAAGAAATGCTTTCTCCAGGGCGACCCTGACCGACGTCTCTATAGACGTTCTCTTCTTTCTTCGCCTACCTATGGTAACATGAATCGATTGTTTAATAACACAATTAGTAAATAGTAGTCAGTATTTATACATAGTAGAAAACTTGTTTTTTTGCATTTTGGATAAGATGTCTGAGGCATTTACATTTAAAACTAATATTTTTTAAAATTTCATACTTTTTAAATGATATATTCCTAGATAAATAAAAATGATTTTGATTTTGAGAAACTTTTAGGGAAAAGAAAAAGTTTTTGGTGTTAGCAGGTTTTAAATTTATTTATTTTTCAGAATATTTCACTTATATTAGAAAAAAAAAAATCAGCACATATGATATTTATTTACCTATTGCTTCTGGCGTTGTCATAGGATTGCTGAGAGAGTTGGGATTATTCAGTGAGTTATCAGCATCCAATAGCCATTTTTGAAGGAGTGGCTTCAGTTTACACATGTTTTTGAACGACAGGTTCAAAGCCTCAAACCTTGAGATTGTGGTTTGTGAAAAATCATTTCCGTACAACTTTCCCATTGCAAGTCCGACATCTCCTTGTGTGAAACCTGCAATTCAATAGATTATTACTTTAGTTGCAGTTCAGATATTGGTCTACTGTTAGTTAGAAATTTGTTTTGTTGTAGAAGTTTGTAAACGAGTCATTTTCAATTTACCAAGCTTTATTCTTCGCTGTTTGAAGGTCTTTGCAAATTGCTCTAGTTCTTCGAGATCAGTTGTTTCATCAGGCTCCATAGAATGTTGCTGGGGTAAAGGTGGCCTTGGTACCTTTCCTGGCAGAGGACTAGACTTATTGTCACCACCCAGAAGTCCTCCCTAAAAATCATGTAAAATAATAGAAATTAATAATTGTTTTGAATAATGTATAATATGAAATTAATAATTATTTTGCATGATGTAAGATATAAAATAAATAATTTTACATACCTGCATGGAATGCGACAACCTCGGAGGTGTGAGGGTAGGCCTCAGGCTAGGCGCTAAGAGTCCCTAAAATTCAAATAAATAATAAAGATTGCTATATTGGTGAAGGATGCACATGTATATAATAATTTTCTAAAAATTGTCCATCCTGTATAAAATTTATTATTCATTCCCGATTCCTTGTTCGATGTTTCGGACTCAATTGGCATGTTAGTATAATCACAATAAGTATTATTATAAGTGTTTTATAACAAGTAATGTTTAAAGCTCAAGTGTTGTGTTCTTCCAAATTAAAGCAATATATATATTACAATATTTGGAATAGTTCTCCCTAAAAATCAGAATGATAAATATTAATGTCAGTATTATCTAAGGAATAACTTGTAGCTGGAATTTTAAAGTTCTGTTTCATATGTTCATCCTGATGTGTCTTATTGTCAAATATTTTATGTAAAAATAAATTTTAAAATTTAACTTATTTATTATGACCACATAGTGCAACTATATTCTTTTTACTTCTGTCTTAAAAGTTCACTGTATTTTTATACTTTTGTCATGTTTATGGATTCTAAAAGAAATCTGTTTAAATTTCCAATAATTTTTGGTGAGTCAAAGTCAAAAGAATGTTAAATAATTCTGTGGTTAATTAAAGCTGTGACATTTAAATTCTCAAGATTTTTACGATTGGTTCTGCATTGAGATAATCTATATAAGTTATCTATAAGTTTGTGAGGATTCTCCAACATTACATTTCTGTGGTGCTTGGGTAAAACTTGATAAGTACCTTTCACACTTTCAGAAAACAAGAAAAGAAACTTCAAAATATTTTCACAAATCAGGTTTTTTTATTTTATGATAATGCATATATTTTCACCAGTCAACTTATCAGTTCTCATGCAAGAAGATATAATAATTAGGATTATTTTACGGTATGTAAATATCTCATTTTACACAAAAATTCGACTTAGCACCACAGATGTGTCATTAAAATGTTTGCAATTAATTGTCTATTATATTTTGCTTTTCATTAATTTTAATTTTATTATTGATAATCAGACAAATTGAGTCTTGTAGCAAAAAATAAATTTTCAGCGTAAATTTGGTCCTAGCATTTATTTTTTATTTTTTCCAATTAAACCCAGACCAAAAGCAAAAGGTATGCTAAATCGGAATTGAGATTGGACTTTGAGGTCTGGAGTTCTCAGGGGGACAAACTCGAGAGGTAGCTGCTAGCGAATTTAGAAAAGCGGTCCTGCTTGAACCTGTTATTGTCAGAGGTCATATTAGCCACAACAATTATATTAATAGATTTTATATTTGATAAAAAATTGAATGATTTATGCCTACCTGGTTGTGCATGAAATATTGGGTCGGAGTGTGATGGTGTTGTGAGGTAGGTTGTGTCGATGGTTGTTGCTGCTGCTGCTGCTGTTGGAACAACACATATTGTTGTAAATGATGATGCAGTTGCTGTTGCAATGCTTGGAGCCCTGCACCACCTAACTGCGACTGAACCATAAGCTGCAAATATAAATAAATTTAAAATACAATATATATATATTTATATAATAAATTTATAGGAGTCAATTAGTTGACCCAATAAGTTTGAAATATATAGCTTATGTTTTTCTTTACCTGACTCAACTGTCCAGCTTGTATAGCAGCGATGGCAGCCTGAACGCTAGTGGGGTTGGGCGGAGTGTTAACGCTTCCTGGACGACTTTGCCTTTGGCTGTCTGTCACCTGCTTCAAATACAAAACAGTGTAGAACGAATAATAATACATAAAACGGTTAATCACATGAGATCTAAAATGGTTATATCCACAACTACAAAATAAGAAAATGGTGACCTAACGATTGGAAAGCTAATTTTCATTGTGTTATAGTAATGTTGACCAACTCAACATTTAAAACTATAGGATGCAGTTTAAGGTGAATTTAATAGCGAAGAAGATAACCATAAATCTGGTCCTAGGTTCTTATAAACGAAATAAGGAAGTAGAAAGTGGAGGAACCATATGGAAAGTTAGGACCAGAATTTCCGCTTTGAACTTATTTAATGCCTGACATTATTTATAACCAAAAATGACTAAAAGTCGATTTTCCTCTAACAAAATAAAATTTACTAAGACATTAATTAAAAATAACTTATAACGATATAACGTTGGAACGTATTGAATACGCGATTTATGTTGTTGGCTCTCAATTGGTTCTTGAAAAATCCTTTTTTGATGTGTTGTGGATTATACCTTTAAAACGTCATACCGACTGAATCATCTTTACGAACACTATCATGGAAAGGAAAATATGATACATACAAAAGATCCGTACTATGTACCACCTGAATGAGATTTTAGTTATTTACGGGATTTGGGATTGTTCTTTTAACAGAGTCAAATGTAAAATCAATATCTGATAAATCTCGTGAAAGGGCGTTTGACTATTGTACAGGCGAACACCCCCCCCCCCTCGAGCTAACAAATCAGCATACCCCGGGGTCAAGGAGCGGCGATATTCGTGAGGGTGTTCGGCGGGGGTTGGGGGGGGGACCGGAAATTGGCTCCTGGCCCTATGTTTACCCAATACACCGATACACTGGCTGCCCACTCTGGTATTCCTTCTGCACAGCGTGTTCCCGCTTCGCTCCGATACTCTTCCTCCCTCTTGTAAGGTTCTATTCTTCACTTGGTTACTTTAAGAGAGAGATATATTATGCGATATTAAACATTTGTTTTGATACGCCCAACAGCCTTACAAGAAATGACATCTGTTCACGGAGTTTACATTGGCGTAAATTCGCCTTTTTTAAACCAGAATACGGTAAAATGATGGAACGTTATAGCAAACCATTGCTAGCGTCCAATGACTATTAGATACTAATATCCTTCGGACTCGGCTGTGACTGTGATAATATTCTACAATTATCTGACAAGTGTGCTGCATCCCTCGAAGTGTTCAAAACATCAGAATCAAATGTAAAATTAATATCTGATAAATCTCGTTAAAGGCCGTTTGACTGTTTAAAAGCATTGGACAATTGGCGCCTCGCCAATGCTGGATTGTCTTGTGTTGTGGCGAATCGTGTCGTGTACCTGGAGTTGACCGCAGGTGACACGTGCGACTTTTGCTGCTGGAGGGCCGCAGTAATTCAATAGTAATAATAATGATGAGATCGCCTCTATCACCAACCCTCAGCCGTTGATAGCGATAGATGTCTACCAGAGAAAACGTTTTTGCTTATCGTTGGTATAAAACGTATACGTGCAAGCCAAATAGATGTTATTGGGTATATCCATACACATAATTAACAATTTCAAGTGGAAGTTTTAATACGTCTTTTGCAGATTTGCGAGAGTAAGTTTTTCAGTTACTTTCGGATGGGTGTCAAATCATTTGACGACCTTGCAGTAAAAATTGCACTCATAATTAAGATACTCGGATGAAGCCCTCCATACCACCTCCTCAACAGCCAAAAATGGACTGAAAGGACCTCAAGTCGGACGTATGGCACCGCAACGGAACCGGAGCTGTGGTCTTATGGTGTTAACCTTAGGTCAAGGCAACCAAGGAAAGTATCTGCTTATAGTAGAAGCCTTCCTACGTGCAGGTACAATTCTGCAAACCAGTCGATTTTGGCAACCGAAGATAAGTCCTAGATGGTCTCGTTCACTCTATATGATTTTGTACTCTAATCCGATTGTTGTTAGTTTTTGACGATTCTTAAAATCCAATTTTATGCAGTGCAAGGGGCCTATCCTAACCAACCAATTTTATTGCATTTAATTTTGTTATTTAAATTAGTAAATTAAGTCTTATTACACAGTTCTACGATAATGCTCGTAAACATGATAAAAAAGGTTCAGAGTTATATTCAACAACATCCAGTTTGTACTGTAGTTCTAATTTTCCCTATGTTAAGTAAAGACCTATTAGAGACAATAACGCATAAATTGGAAGACTTCCCGAAATTTAGTTTAGAGAGCCAACTGCGTGTTCAATACGTTGTGAGCCTTTCTCAGAGTGTTTAACAAACTAACGGCAATGTAATTTATTTTGCATCATCACTTCGTACCTTCTATTATATGTATTTAAACAAAACAATTTTATTAATAAAAAAATAAATGAAAGAATCATTGATACGCATGATGTGCTGTCGGATGCGCAAGTTGGGACGCAGTTTGGTGAACAGTGAAAACTGCGGCACGAGCACAAACCTTCGTAGTTCTCGGCCTCAAAAAGCGTCACTTTACCCTGCGTATGAACATTCGCTGTTCTGTTCTTTCATTTCTTTGTTTCACAGAAACTCACATTAAATCACCTCACCACACTGTCTCAACTTGCTCCCCGCATTAGGCTATTTCTAGCTTATTTAAATTCTAAAGTATGATTTCATCTCTAATTATTTTAGAATTATTTAAAAACGGGACTTGCACGTTGCATTTTTGAACAGCATGGTTATTTCTATGTGCTGTACAGTGGTATACGATAGGAAATAAGTAAGTCGTGTCCATTAAAAGAATAAGTGCTCTCAGGTCCGAGGAGGGTGAATAATATTAAGGGGTGCATTTCATTTATACGGCTATGTTTAGCTTTACCGTTTTACAAACCGAGTATATTTGCACAAAATAAACAATTTCATGCAACAAAATGAACATTTCACTGATTAACTTGTTGTCGCAATCGAGCAACATTTAGTACGTTTAGCGGTTTCCGTCTTCTCCCAATGTAGTTAATTGATGACGTGTTTAATTGGCCTGATTACAAAGCAACAAAAAATAGACAAATTATACATACGAGGTTAAGGGCTCCTCCCCTGCTGATCGCCTGGGTACCCAGGCTGTCTTGGCTGCTGTCACTATCATTGGTCAGGTCTTCAGTCTCTCCATTCAAACCGCTCTCTGAAAACATAGCACATTCATAAATAATATGTAATATAAAATCTAATGTACAATAGTAATAAAAAAAATAGGAGAATATAAAAATTTAAGTATTATTTCCTGTGAATTTCAATTCAAACCTTAGAAAATAAGAGGTGAAACTTGATTTAAAAAAAAAAATAAAGGTGATTATTTTTAATCGGTACTGGATTCTTAATTTTATATCTGTGCTTTAGCCTACAACTTTGTGGTGCCTCGTCTGGTTCTTAAGAGGGTCAGGAAGAAAACCTGTACCATTTTAGAATATGATAATCACATTTTATTCATGTCGATGTCATGGCCTCACGCCGGAAGAAACCTGGGGAAACATGTCAACGCGCTAGCAAATAAGGGTAAATTCAGATAGGCATGCCTACAGGGACTATAGTGCCACCGAGTGGGAAAGAGGTCTAAAAGGATAGGTCGAATAGAAAAGCTCTCTCTTGTATGAGCACCGAGCTGGTAGGGATTTTCAGTCCTTAGCTGGGTTCTGAGCGAGTAGCATCGAGGCTATCGTGAGGTTGAGATTGAGGTA
Source organism: Acanthosoma haemorrhoidale (assembly GCA_930367205.1). Lineage (NCBI taxonomy): Eukaryota > Metazoa > Arthropoda > Insecta > Hemiptera > Acanthosomatidae > Acanthosoma > Acanthosoma haemorrhoidale. Next base: position 77,610,672 of record OV884015.1, on the reverse strand, counting down.
CACGACACGACTAGGCATGACTGAGGGAACCAGACGGGTGTGAGATCTTCCGTTGTTCATCCTGAAGCCTTTTGAGCATCGTGAGTGAGAAGGATCGACGCGAGAAGAACATCGAAGCGCGGAAGAATCCTTTTTTTTTATCAAGTTAATGCTCGGAAAATTGGGTATTCCAAGTCAACTGTGAGTACCAACGCTAGTTACATTTCCCCACAGATAAAAACAATTACGACCACAAATTTTCCAGTGTAGAGTGTGAAGATTTTAATGTGTAAGGATAGCAAAGTGAAATTAGGTTTAATGCATGAATGTTTAGTAGGTTCGATATCCAACCTGAGATTTTAATAAGAAACAATAATTCAAAGTAAATTCATAAACAAAATCATATGTATAATTAAGTATGTTTTATATTAATTATAATGATAAAATTACCGGATATTAGTATTTGTTTGTAACGAAGACATTCCAAGTGTCACCACCACGTGTAGACACTATTTAGAGGCTTTGATATAATTCGTTTATTATAGCTATCCTTTGTATTAACTTTACAACCCTACGAGCTTAAAAAGAGGAAATTTTGTGCTTTAGAGCAGCAACAAGTTTTATAATCATTTTTTTTGTTATAGTTTCTTGATAGGTATAGATTTTATTTTTATGAAACCACTGGGAATTTCGAATTACGTATTGTAATCTATATTATATTTGTTTTATGTAAAAAATCATTTTCTATATTGAATTGAACCTACACTTGTTTCTTGACACCAATGGATTCAAAAATCAAGGCGATGGCCCTTTATTTGTTACTGAACTCCTTAAATTCAAATCATCTTTTCTCCCAATGCCATGGGAGTACCTACATGAGTATAATATCAGGTAATTTTACCATGCCCAGTTTAAGCCAGATCTTCCCTTATTAGATCACTATTCATCTGTTACTCCATTCCTTCCGAAATTCGGAATCATCTATCGTTCCCAATGCCCAAGTACACCAGGTATTCGAACAGTAGGAGATGAAAGGGCGGCCGTCCCGGAATAGCTTAATCCGTCCGACCACCCACCCTAAAAGACGTCGCTCGCAGGCAGCACGCCACCCCATCACTCGTTAGAGGAGTCTAATGAAGGCACGCGCCATTTTTTGTGCTTCACCCCTCAACCCTACCCTTTGATTTGGAACAACTGTTGAGCCTGACTCTCCGTTCGTATCATACATTATTTATTACCGCGATCGCCTCCCATCTGCTTCGATGTCGGCTCTGAAAGCTGCTTCCTTGTCGTTAGCAATATATTGCTACGTTCGGCGAATACGGGGTTTCTTTTTATTATACATGTAAATACGGATACCACAGCGCGTACCGATACAGTAATTTATTTGATACACAACTGTAGCCGAATACATAACACTGTAAGGCAATATATAAAGGATCTTATTTAAGGATACCTATAGCCTTTTGACATATTCACTTTATCTACCCACAAACACCACGCTGTTACGCTCTAGTTGAATAATTAGAATATTTAAGCTTTAGGGATGCCATTTAACTATTCAACTACTCACAGCTCTGATTCCTCAAATCCTGAGCGTATTGCATTAGCGTAAAATTGTACAAAATTATACTCAAATATTAAATTCACTTATTGTTGGTGCTAATTGAATCTAAACCTAAAGTGTAATATACCCTAATAAATTAACATGGTGATCAAAATGGAAGGAATTCATTGGAAAATAGAATTTTACAGATAAAATGCTTTATTAACCAAAAACAAAACAAGGTTAATGTGTTTAAACGAGGGATGACTGATTTTACTATTTCTTTAGACTTTCAGGAATAATAAAAAAAAACTTAGTTTGAAATAACTACAGGAATAACATGTCATAGAACTCAAAACTATAAATCACCTTGAAACAAAATTAATTATCGACCACATAATATTCAAATACCTTCAAATAACCTAAAATATTAATATAGATTCACCTGAGGATCTATAATTATATATAATTATATTATCTGGAAATTTAAAGGGGCTATGAAAAAAAATATTAATAACGCAAATACTGAGCAGTTTAAAATCAGGGGAAATAATCTTCTAAAGCATAAATTTTAATAGTCAGTGTTATAAAATCATGTCAAAAATCACGTCAGCAGATAAAATATCCTATTGCGCTCCCAGGGTTTCATGTCATTGAGTTATTATATTCCCTTTGTTTGCCTATCGCGGTTTTTAAATGTTATACTATAATCGTCCTGGTTGTGTGTAATCAATATCCCGCTGATTTAGGGAACAGTACGAAATCCTCCCTAGCCCACACGCTAAATGCCTACCCCATAGCGAAGGGTTGGGAACTGGAGACCCATCGCCAATTGGCTGACTGATGGCGGTATGCGGGCACCCCCATGTCAATCATAGCCACCCCCCATATCTTTTGTAGTCAAATGGATCCGTTAAATAAATTTTAAATATTTTCCGCCGTGTGGTGGCAAACTCTTAACCGTTTATTCGGGCCACCCCTCAATTCACCTACGTATCTTCAACACTTTGAGAATTAGCTAGTTGACCAAATGATCACACGCCTTGCCAATTTCATTTACATCGATTATGAAAAAAATATTCATGTATAAATGAATTAAAGACATCTATAAAAATGTGAGTAATTTAAAGATTTCCATATAGAAAACCTATTGAAATCTGCTAGGAGGTATTTTTGGAATATATTTGTAATTTTTGTTGTGTAACTAACTTATAGTTATGGAAAGAATCAAAAATTTAAATCCTTAGTACCCTTTTAGCTGGTACTTTAGAAATTTTAATAGTTAACGAAACTGTTCAAAATTTCTCGTTATTTTAACTTAAAACTAATGTGCATACTTCAAGGGGTTATGGATTATACCTTTCTATAATTTCAGGTCGTTTGAAACATTTTTACGACCACTATCTGTGTACACCAGACTCTACCGCACCTGATTGAAAGTAGGACCTATCCCTTCGAGCTCAGCAATAATGTTGCGAGACCGTAGCGTCGAGAGAAAGGCTCACCCCTTGCCGGTAAAGAAGATACCTATAAAGAAGAAAGGAGAGAGTGTGCAGGGGAAGGCGACGTGGGGAAATAAAAAGGAGATACGGAGATGGTGGATAAGGTCAGTAAGCCACCCTAAAACCTGCCCGATCTGCCCCCCCCCTGCACTACCCTGTAAAATCTCCTAGCCAAGACAGCGAGAAGAGATCATATTTCCACGGTACGAGCACTGTCACATTTAACTTTGAAACATATTGAGCTTTAAAAAAAAAAAAAAAAGGTCTTTAACGCCATTAGAGCATATTTAAATCCATATTTTTTTCTAATATTCGATTGAATGAATTGAAGTATTTTTGGGCAAGAGAATGAGGATTTTTTTTTTTTTTTTTTTCAAAACCATTGAACATTAAACCTAGAAAACGTTTTGGAATTCCTTCAAGTCACAATGTTTACAAAAATTACTCGGTGAAATAAATAAAGAGTCTAATCATACTTGGCCAATTAGATTCACTAGTATCAATTACAATGCTTGCTAAAATTGCGCCAATTCACTGAGATATCCAGTTTCGTTTCCGTTTCCTCCCTGCTTTATTCCAAACTCGATCGAGTTAAATTTCACGAGGGAAGCACAATGCAAACATATGGTGGGTGTGGGTTTCGAAGAATAAGGATTTACGGTTCGTTAAGCATACGCCAAGAGCGTCGGGCGTATGCTTTAAACTATCCGAATTCTGAATGGCAGAGCTAAGTAGAACCAATCACCCGTGAGTTCTGGCCCTCCTAGAGTTTCATAAAAACATATTGTTCGTCCTTTTGTACCTCGTAGGATATTTTGTAAATTTTCGGTGCACCGGTAGAATACAACGATCACCCGAGCTATTGAGCAATTTTGTTTTTTTTGGACAAGTAAGACAAGAGAATTATTCTTAACAAATTTCTTTGGTTAATATATTTAGAGAAAACCAATAATCTACGGTGATCTTACATATATATTAATTTTTATAATATTATATATATCGTAAACGTTTCACATATAACATATTAAGTGATATAAAAAAATTGGTAATAATATTCCTTTATAACGAGTAGATTAATGATATGAAATTTCTATTTTCTCTTCTCAACTAGATTTCGCAAGGAAGTTTTTTAATCGATCATCAAATAAAGCAACTTATTATAATATCAAGTTTTGATACCCAACTTAAATTAAATATATTGACATACTCATTAATATTATCAATGGAGTCGGGACTTTAATGGAGACATTAAAACTTTCACTAAGATTGGGTCCGCAACTTTTTTTCGCAGCTTCACCCGTAATTGTGTGACAAATCGCATTTGACTTTTTTCAAGTGAAATTTTTTTTTTCTTTAAAACCTCTTTATTGATAATATATACAATGAACAAAAATAAATAAATAAATTTGAATTTACATTTTTCCCCCCTTGCAGCATACACAGATGCATTCGAAGGAGTGCATACAATAAAATACATTTTCTTTTTGATGTTAAAAGTTCAATAAAACACATACACTCACTAGGTGATGAGGCTCACCTTCAGCAAGTGAATTTTTATTTTTTTTTTCTAAGCTCTCTAGTTAGAAATTCAGGATGAGGGAAAAATAAGGAATATTTTGTTTGTGCGGATCCTTGTACTAGGAGTACCTACTTGATGGTGGTGTGAGAGAATTAAGGAGTGTGGGAAGCCTCGGTGGAGGTTAGTTGTTGCGGTACAGTGGTGAGAGTCCACTGCAAGTGAAATTGGTACTTTTGAACGTTTTTATATTCGCTCGTGGCCTCGAACCATTGCGAGAGCACTCGGTCTAATTATCAGTCCTGAAGTAATGACAGTAAAAATTATGATAATAATAATATTTATAGCTACTCACCGCTGTTCGTAGGCGAGTTGGTTTTCTCTGGGTGGGGTATCCTGTCAGTAACTGCACAGACAAAAAAAAGTAACACATGAACATCTATTCCGCAAATTTTATGAGCAGTAGACTCTGTTCAGAGTAAATTAGTTCCTATCACATCTAGCTAGGTTAGATAAATATACTATAACTACACAGAACATTAATGTCTGTAACTTTTATTTTACTATAATATAGAGATGATAATTAGCTGACGTCTAATTATTTACTAACTAGTAATATAACTATTGTCTTCCCTGTGTTCTATTGCTCCTCGTGATACATTGATAGCCAGTCATTGTTTGAAAGATATGGACCGTTTTCACAATTTAACCATTATATATTCACCATTCTAAATAAGTAAAAGACATATAATTAATACCTAAATACTTCTTATAAGGAAGGTTTTTAAATATTTGACTAGTATCATGTATATAATGATTATTTATATTGCAATTTATTGTTTATTTGTTTAATAACTTAGGATGCAAAAATCTAGGTATGTACGTATGTGTCAATAATACCTAATTGTGAATAGGGTGTATATATATTTTAATTTAATTTTCCATATTTTTGTTGTTTACATTTATTTCGTTTTATCTATTTAATTCTTGATAAATATATATTTCTGTGTATTTGTTATTGTATCATGGATTGTTTCATTTAGTTTTTTATTAATATTTTATTTCTCTGCATATTAAACATATAAATATATTGTAGGTTAAATAAATAACGAACGTAGTACTAGTTTAATAAAAATATAACCAATATTACAAGATCACGCATATTGTGAAGGATGTGGATATTTATATGTTAATACAAATTAGGCATATAACGTCGAAATCAAGTAACATGATAAAATTATTTATCTATTGTTGCAGCAGAGGGGTGATTGTACATCATTAAAAAAAAAAATGTGCGATTCATAAGTGTTTCTCATGTCGGGATATTTTGTCGCAATCGCAACGCCCTCGCGTTTTTGGTCTCGCGTACCGAATGAATTCGGACCAAATAACGCACTGAAAGTAATTTTGTTGTAATCGGACACGAAAGTACTCGAGTGATCCCGTGCCAGTTTTCACACATGTGCCACGGAGAAAATAGTCATAAATAATCGCATTAAATGGCAGACCAGATATGATGCATTTAGCAAATAATATGCACTTGTGTGGCGAGTTATAAAGAAATTACTGAAATCGAATTCGTGTTTCGTTACAGAAAATTTTCCCTTAAAAATCCTCCCCACTACTAAGAAACCATTTAAATGGACCTATGTATACTGCTTAATTAAATGTATGTACTCTTTTTTCAATCGCTAAAATAACAATTATGCAACAATCGTATTGTCAAATTGATGGAAAAAGTAGCGCGTCTAAATAAATATTAATATGGGTTATACAATCGCAATTAGGGAGAAGCATTGAAGAGTCTTAGGTGAATTCGTCCCTAAACAAACAATTGTGAAATATCTAAATTGAAAATGTCAGACGTCATTAAACGTCATATTCAGTTGTTCTTGAACTATGGAAAATGTGTTTGTGTATTGTACAGCAATGAGGTTAAAAACCAGTTGGTTGACAGACGCTTGCGTACAATTAGTCAATAGCAATTGCTATAGAGGAGAAAGCTTATGCTCACCGCGGTGTACGGTATAATTGTTTTTAATAATAGGTTTTCCATATGGCCGAGAATTGTACAAGGGGAAGTAATTAATGCCAACTAGGCTAAAACATATTAAAAGATTTGTTCACTGATGAAAGTAAAACAGTTCGGACGCAATCCGTATTTTTGTCCGTCCGATTTCGCCAGAAGTCTATCGACACTGTTGCAGGATTTGCAATTAGGCGAAATAGTTTTGGCATTTTAATTATTAAGGCTTTCGTCAAGTTCACAGGTTGAATAGTTTTATAATACGATTTAAAATCTTTGGGTTGTAATATATGATAATTGAACTCACGTGTTCTTTTTTAATATTATTTTTAACTATATACGATTAGTACCATTTAACTGTTTTGTCGATTAGCCCATAGCTGCAACCTTTTAAAAAAGTAACCTCTGATATTTACTATTATTTTTCCTCTTATTTTATTTACTTGCGTATTATATTTTTATTCTTATTTTGCGTTTAAACGAATGTCTTGAATTTTTTATTGTTATTTTATTTTATGTGATGTATTGTTTCTTTTTTGTTGGCTAGAGCTGTATTTATTTATTTGTGCCTAGGGAACGTGGTCCTGTAAAGATCAGGTTTTCTATTAAATTCTGAAGTAACGTGTGCAATGGTTGATAATTTTCGATACTGTATAAGACTTAAGTATTATACCTTACGAGGAATAATCATGCTTACGACCAATGGTTTAGTCCATGTACGATCAGGACGGAGAACAAGCAAGGTAACAGCCAAAGATGGACATACATTTCAGACTATACACATTTCATAGACAATATGCAGCCTAACAAATACCCTTGGTAATGTTATTGAAATTCTTTTCGATTAAAGAAAAAAAAGGCAGGAACACGGAGCTATAGAGACAGATCTCCTTTGGGGAACCGCCACCAGAGCATATTACAATTTCAATATGAAATAATTAAGGCGGTGTTTGCCCTGTTATGGGGAGGGAGACGGGGTTTTTTCCCCCCCGGCGGGCCAGCCTGCGGTCCGTACTGACTTCCTAATGCGGCTCTTCCGAGAACTATCAGTATGCCGACCTCACCTCCATTTGCACAACCCTGTCTCTCTTGGATAATCACTCCTTGTAGGATAACTGTGTCCCTTTGGTCTTCGGTATCCCCCAGGCTGGCTTCTTCCTCCGGCATACTATTCGCCTTTCACAGGCTTGAAATATTCCGCGTCTCCTGCCATCGACATTGTTGCAAGGGACGTCATTTGCATCTGGATGGATTTAATTACCCGTGGTATTCTTCAGTTGTTGCGTAAATTAAAAATAATCGCCTTAATTCAAAACCAAATCAACTGATCCCCAATATTTACGTAACAAAAACAAAGACAACTAAATTCGTTGCTGTTGATTAAGAATAAAGTATTCGTTGAAGTAAGTACACATCAATTTTAATTTAGAAAAATTAGTATAATATCCAACGACAAAAATATATATAAAACATTTCTACATAATATATTATGCGCTAAGCTGTTATGTCTGTGTAATTTATCTATGCCAGCAATATTTATGCTATACTAATATAAGTTCTGTGTAAAATATATATATAGGTTATAATTAGCTTTGGGTATTTTGCGCATGTTAACTATTGCAGTTAACCTTGACCTGACAAATAGTATTCTTAGAAAATTATTTTAGATTGTTCGAAGTTTGCTGATATTGGTTTGACTGACTAATGTTATTAACTGTGTGCACCGTAAGTTGATAAGGATTTTACTAACAAATTGTAGATATAGTGGTTTGAACCCAGACATTCATATCTTGAATTACTACACCATATAACAGCCTAAATGAGTTAATTTCTATGCCCAGTATATAAAAACAAAATATATGTGGTGTACTGACAACTTGTAAACGAGTAGTTTAGTCTGGGTATTAAGCTTGATAAATGGGAAAAGTATTTTATCCCTTATTATTCTCACTCTCTAAGTTCGAATATCAGCATAGATTGTCTTGCACAAGTCTGTGAATATATTAGTCCTATAAATTATAACGACTTGGCTTTTTTCGAAGCAGGTTTTTTAATTTCAATACGTTGACCAGTTATGATAACTGTACAAATCTATTTTTTTTAACGTGTTTTCGCATAACGACCACTCCATAAGAAATCCAAGAGAAATAGTAATATTTTTATACTGGTATCCATTAATGAATTGTAAATTTTAAAAGCATTAATTATAATTATTTTAGGTTATAAATAACACCAGTGTTCGTTGATCTTCAAACATTTCTCTTTAATTGGCGAAGGCTTACCGCAGCTCCCGTCCGTCATCCTCCGCCACTTGACAGCGATCAGTCCACCTGTCATCTATGTATATAGTTTTTTGTGTAACCTAAATTTTTCCATATATTTTTATTTTTTGTTAAAGATAACAATAATTTTAATCGGAGATCCTCTCTCCGAGCAGTGACGTGTGTGTAGTGGAAATGTTAAAAAAACGGACAGGGGCTGGACATTGGGATTCAGCGAAGAGGAGGCCGGGGGGGAGTAAATGTTCCATTTGTAATAAATTAGACGGTGTTAGACATGTCAGGTAGGGTCCGAGGACTACACCCACGGGACCTCATCTCCACCCCCAGGCACCCCCTAAATCCTTTTCAATGTTTTACCCCTAACCTTAATGTCTTTAGTTTATAGATTATTATCTCATAAGCACATTTTCACCTCGTTTTTGAGGTCTAGCTGGCACTGTTGCTGATTCAGAATTTCTATGATCAATTAGTCAAGTTTTTGTCTAAACTACACCAGTCAAGAAGGGTTTGGGATAAGATTAGTACCTATCATGACCAATCGATAAATCTAAGAATCAGAAAAAAAATTGTTACTTTTTTAACCAAAGATATTTACATTTTTACAAGGATATTAAACTGGCATCCCATAATAACCTCCCACTATAACTAGTTCCCATAGAAGTACAGACTGAACAAAAATTATCAAGAATTATAAAAATATTGTTTTAATGGCACAAACTGTAAGTATTAAACATTTGTTTTAATTAAATAAAATATTATTTTTTCAAGAAATATATTTTTGTAGTAATTTTTTCTGGATATTGCCCCAGGCTGGACTTGGTCTGAAAAGTAGTAATTAACCAGGAAGGAAAAATATTTATTTGTTGAGCGATCGTGATGCGCTGGAAAACAATGAGTGAAATTACCACGTGCCAGCGATTCTGTATTAAGTTATCGATTTCCTCTTTGGCTGTTGATTATTAACGATTAACCTTAGTCTCCAATCTTATCTCATTATCAAGTAGGATCTACAAATTAAATTATCTAAGTCAAGATATTGGGAAACCTATTTTTAGAATATGCATTAAAAGTTTGGCCTCAGAGAAAAAAAAAAGACAAATTAAATAAGAGTTTTGCGGTACATTGATGACGTGAGGAGTAAAGCTTGTTACCTGGCCAGCTGTCAGCGGAGATCAGTGACTTAAGTGGCGGAGAGCATCGAAAGCCGCACCTACGTTCACTAATATACACATATAAGCTTGAGATATTATACACACAACTGTTGGGAAACGGTTAAGGTGATTATGAGCCCCACGGGCTAATGCCAACGCCTTGAAGTTGACAAAGCGGGCTCTCTGGCTGTCCTGATTTCCTCGGCATCAGTCAACGGCACAACCTGTAATCACCTAACAGCCTTCTACCATCCGGCTAACTAAACATCTTCCTTAACGCCTCCGAGCTACAGAGCTCTACACCTGCCGCTTGGCCTTTCTCACGAAGGATTGATGGCCACTTCTAGCCCTAATCAAATATTCGCTACGTATTAGTATTCTCTATCTCTCTCCCTTTTTCTGATGGCTTATTTTGTATCGGACGAGCAGGAGCGGAGAGGGAGGTTGGCTTTTGAGCGAACTAAAAGGGAGCATTGGTCGCTTCAGGATTTGTAAATAATTAAACATGAACACGTAAGCAACAATAAAAGTGTTCAGTTCACGACTATCCCTCTTATGACCTGAGCGTCTGTGGCTCTCGTGGAGTGAGTCGGGGGAACTTCGTTACCAGCTTTACTCTTGGAACCCTCACTCATGTACAGATTGAGTGTTAACTGCACGAATTGAGTGAATGGTATTGCGCATAAAGTACGAATGAGCACTGGAATTATTAGTGCACACAATAAAAGATTCTTTTGCGAGTTTATACTCCACTAAATCCACAACATATTATGAATTCTCTTAATCGGCACCCCGAGATTGAAGCTAGGAAAAGGATTAGTTACATATTTAAAAGCAAAAATAAATACATAAAAATAGAAATTAATGGATAATTTCCCATAAATTTGTACTTCATGAGTGTCAATTCGTCATAATCTCAATCCTTATATGTGTCCCTTAAGCTGGTAGAAGAGTAAAAAGGGCTTCGGTCGAAAGTCGCTTCCATTAGTACGAGGTTTATTTTTATCAGATCACTTATGCGTCGAACTTATCATCAATTGATAACACTTTTAAGACTAGAAAGATTTGTAGATTACAACTTTCTTACCCAGCATTAATAATTGTAATTTAATTGTTCATAATTTATACACAGTCTCACTCACTCAGTTCAAACTACTAAACATTGTGAAAAAAAATCATATTTCACTTATGTGCATAGTGGTGGAGTGTACAGTTATTCTATTTTACTTATTTTTTCATGAAACAAAATTATTACTGACCAATTGATAGGTGCTATTAGGTTTGCAACTTCAACCATATTTTTTTCAAAATTAGGAATTTCCTCATTCGTGATTATGGCTTATTGCCGACGGTATATACCAACAAAATCTGCCTGAGGATTCCCCCCAGTGAAGCTAGCGGAGAAATCGGGGGCAACGAAGCACTCCCCCGACCTTTTCGCTACATTATTGGTTCAATTAACAATTTGTTAATGTAACAGTGTTTTTCGACAATAACAATATTTTACCCAACAAAGCATAATTTCGACAAAGCTCCTAGTTGAGCTTGTGGAAAACCGTGTTATAATTGCAGAAGATAAGCATGTATTGATTTAAGTGGCGTATATGATGGAGTAGTAAACAACTCGAAGTCCGTGTTATACTTCTTCTGAAACGATTTTGGACCAATAGAAACGGTGACTTTTGACAGTAATGAGGGCGATTCTTAATAGTTTTATTACTCGCAATTAACATTGATGAGGTCGGCCGTAGTGACGTGAGCTGCCGTTATGTCATTAACACCTCTGCCGCTGGAAGCCGCTACAAAGCACGTCTTGAAATGTTCTTCGACTCGGAGCCGCTCTCCTCAAGGCCCCTCTGGAAGATTAAATACATGCGGAATGCGCCGAGTCACCGTAATTTTTCTTCAGCAGGAAGAGCGAGGTCTCAAAATATTGCAATGGGTTTATTGGGGTTTCAATTAGTCCTCCGAAATGGGCCGAAGTAATGACCTGTCGAAACTTTCTGGCGTCACACGCTGCCCAGGAAGATGGAAAAAAGTGGTGGAAAAAAAACAAAAAAGCAAATCATGAAGATGAAAGTTTTTTAAATGTAACTGACATTTTTTGTTAATAATTAACTATAGAACGCTGAGTTCTTCATAGAATTTTTCCTTTCTAGTAAAAATAACTTTTAACGTGCACTATCATCAATCAATGACGTTACGCGAATAACTACGGAGATTTTAATTCACATTGAATTGATTGACATCACAAAAAACATAAGCTTCAAAAAAACGAGTGCTGTCCGGATAATGTTGAAATCACAGGAATTTAGGTTACAACAAGTTTACAGGAAATGATTGTAATACATAACCACACGTATTCAAAAAACAAAAACTCAAGCCGAAATGGAATTTTTGAAATCTCTAAGTACTTGAACACAGTTGTATACAAAGTCGAGTGTCGATAGACATGTCGACAGGCAAAGAATAGACAAAATACAGTTTAGAGACTTTGCCGCGTGTACAGACTTGAACGCCTTGTTCCTCATTAGTTGCTATCGTACCATGAAAAAACACTTTGTACCTGACCGTGCACCGTTTGTTACTTCGCCTCGGAATAGAAAATGTATTTCATGGCAGTAGAAGGGCATCAGTATTTTTTTCCTATTTAATTTCGTAACTCTCAAGTATTGTTGTGGATCATTTAAGAACTTACAAACCGATTCACAATAAATCTGAACAAAATAAAATTCTCAAAGTTAGGGCACGAAAGACAGTGCAATAGCACAGAGAGTGGTAAATCTATTTCATTTGTCAACCACTCGATTAGCTCCCCCAGGAGTGATTTTAACTCCCGCCATGTGAAGATTTCTAGGAAGTAAGTCGCAATGTTGCTCGTATTAGAGAATCTCAAAAGATGTAAAAAGGTACAACTTTTGATTGCATGGCCTCGTCCTAGATTGGACACTTCACAACTAGCTCCTAACTCGTTCTGACCTGCAACAGTTGTATCCTTTGAGTTATGGGTCCTTTTCGACTGGTTTTCAACTGATTACCGGGTGTGTTAATGAACACATTTTTTAAAAACTATTATATCTTAGCACTGTCGTTATGGGAAGCAATTCCCCGTTTCCACGATCTTAGAACATAAGGACCTAATGTATGGAACATACATATTTTTGAACAGCTGATCGGGACCAGGTTAAAGCTAGGTATGTGGTTTTGTTTCAGTAATGACGTGCAAACGGTATTTCTGTTGTGGATACACCTTCGTTACAGAAGTCATACCCTAACAATAAGCTCCCGACACAAACACATATGAAATATTGAATCAGGCGGTAAAGGTTCGATAAGTTAGGAGCTATGACTGACATTTATGCCCGGCCTGTCGGGGAAATAATTAGGGTGTAATTCGGGTCAGTGATTGACGGAAAGGTCAGGCCATTTAGGTAGCCTATTGATATTTTTCGGAAAACGTGAACCGACCGCAATCCACTTCTGTGGTCCTCATGACTCATGCGCGCCTAATGAATGTTTCATTTGAATTAGATTCTATTTAATTGATATTGCGTGCTATATGTCATAGTCACCTTTCCTTATATGAACCCAACTCAATTATGTGCGCGAATTACTTGATTATTACTGAATAGTAGTCATTTTCTCCATTAGATATTATTTTTTTTAAATCGATTATGAATTAAGTTGTTCTATTTTTTTTGTAATATGCACTCCGAATTAAAGATGTAGACAAAAAAAAGCTTTAAATAGCCTAAATATCGAGATAAAAAAACTATTTTAAATATAGCTTGGAATCATTGGCCAAATTCTTTTGTTGGCTCTCAAAACTTTATTATAATATATTCTATTTGAACGTTTTGGGTTTGTATGGATTATTTATTTAATTTAGGTTATCTAGCAAATTTTATGCAATTACCGATACATCGCACAAATGTGTATTTTTTTACACATTGATTGACTTAATAGGTTTATATACCTCATATTTCTTATGAGTAATTTTAATGTCGCGTGAAAACTAAAAAAAAAGAAAAATGGTCGTTCGTACTTGCGACAGCCTGATAGCGTGGAACTATTTTAATGAAGTATGTAAAAAAAAAACACGTTCCAATACTTGTGAAATAACTTAATTTGTTTGTAAGTTGATAAAGAGAACCTTTTAAGCATATTGCTAGTGAGTTTGAAAACGAACCGTAATTGACGTCCCAGTAGTAAAGTTCTGAGATCATGGTAGTATGCCAACAGGAAATTTGTAATATGTAAATGATTCTTGGAGGCATTAATCCGCTAACTGATATGGATTTATTGAATTCAATTAATTGTAATTAAATAGAGTGTTATTTAAATATTTTAATAAATTGTGTATGATTAAACTACTTAAGAATCATTTACTTTTTTTCTTTTAATTTAGAAAGACATTGTAAACTATCGTCCTTGCCATAGTTGCGATTTGCGTCCTTCGCATTAACTGAGCTGTGAACACCTGCTCGCTGTGATTATACACGTCATGTTTATTCTCTTCAGGGAAAGGAAGCCTTTGATTCCTATCTTTTATGCCGGCAATGTCTTTAAAAGGATGAAATAAAATAAAAGAGGAAAAAAGCTAGTCGGCTGTTGATTGGTTAAAGATTATCAGGAAGTAACTACACTTAATGGAATGATTATATACAAATGCAACTATCAGTGGTTAACAGGGGGAAGATATTCTTTATAGGTTATGGACTCGTTTGGGATTTGCCGGCGGAACTTTTGCAACGCTGCTAATGTTTCCGAAGTAGGACGTCGAGTCGATGATTGCTTCGAGCCCATCGCAGAATAGGGATTAGACGTAATGAAAGAGCGTTTCTTACGACCTACATTCTGATCCAAGGAGACTCTGAAAAAAACACTAGAAGACTTGGCCCTTTTTGGATTGGAATTTAGATGGTTTTCGGGGTGTCTTGTTGTGATTAGGATATGAGGAGATACCATCCAGGAGTGGACCCTCAGGGGACTGAGGGAGAGAGAGGAAGGAATCAGAAGACAAAGGAGACGAGAGGCAGATCCAATCTACTTAGGTAGATCTAGATGCCTGTGAGAGATGGGCCGCAAGGGGTCGCAGATGACTGCATTAGTGACTGTCCTACCCCTAATTCAATACGCACCCTCACTCGTGCTGGTTCATCTCCTTGTGCCCCCAAGCAGGTTCCTCTAGATGCAGAGTCAACAGTTAACATGAAGAATATTCTCTCGCTCATGCGGGTTTCGGGCCAATATTTTGAAAAAATATCTTAAGTATGCATTATTTTCATGATATATTCGTTGCCTTCGACTTGAACCATCAGCTTCACTGGTTCATGGTTTAGTCTGGGTATGAATGTTGCTATGGGTGTGAACGGCACACACTGAGGGAATGGAATGAGCATTTAAATCACCATTATTAATGCTGGATTAGAATGTTTCAAATACAAAAAGTATCTGAAAAATGAATATGAGTATCTTTTTTATTTATGACCATTTATTTGTGTATTTATTCTCCTTTTCTTGAAGATGTATTATTTGCTTGTTAACCAGAATTGAATTTACTTATTTGTGCTTTATTATAATTCGTGGGTGACATAGTCCCAGAGTAAAGTGTTTTTTTATTCTATACTAGCAGATCAAGGATCCATAAGGTCAATAGGTACTACAGTTTTTATGCCATAAGTTTTTCCTATCGGCATATGTTACAATACCTAACTATTCGAAATTGATGAAACTACTGATTGGATTTAGAGAGGCAGAAACAACAAATAACGGCTTTAAACAACAAATAATCCTGTGACAATCACTAAATATTTTATTTCAAACTGTTTTGACAGACCATGGAGAAAGTTCACTGCGGGATAAGTATGTGTTTGCAAAAATATTTATAAAATTTAGTCCATTTCTCGAATTCTAAGTCCTAGGGAAAATTTGAACTTTCTATCATAGATTGCTCCTCAGCTGATTCGTTTTGCCTTTTTCTGATATCTGCCGTTTTTCTATAAATGGTCATCATTTCAGATCAATTATTATTATTTTTAGAATACTGTTAGTACACCTTAGCCATAAGTGCTCTCTCACTTCAGGCCAGGTAATTAATTACCTACCCTGCCTCTGAAGCTGCGAGGTAATGTAATTAAAACGGGTCCGACAAAATATCCGCGGGTGAGACTGATATCGTCCCGCAGATGCCGATAAGGAACAACTTCATCGAGCACACTCATTAAGGCGGAGCGGCCTGGACCGGTCCTGGGACTAATAGGCAGAGCCTTAGCCTCTGTAGGCATGAGAAGGCTGCCAACCTATCTTTAGCCCATCTCCTAAGGCTTAGCCACGCTAGGCCAGTAATTTAGTCCAATGGGGGTTTAGAAGCTAAATGTGTACATACAAAACTATTTAGGCGAGTAGTTTAGTAAAGTGTAGGTAGGCACGACCCCACTTATCCGATAGCTACTAACGCGCCACTGGATGGTTTAGTAGAGTTATTTAGTATTCCGTTGTGATTTCACCAAGTCACTAGCCAATGGAATATATGACGCATGGTATGATCCGGACTAGTATTAATTGCGTTTGTTCCGATCTCTCAGCTGTTTATTATACAACGAGATTTGAGCCTAGACCTTGAAACAGATGGATCTACATCCATTCCTCGAATCACATAATTGCATCGAAATGAGCATGTTTAATGCCTGAGGAGTTACCTTGCATAATTTATTTACTTGTTGAAAGCTTACGGTCTCCGTGGAAGCATTAAGGATTATAATTTATTCATACTCGATGTGGTTTAGCTTTAGTACGATTTTCCTTTATTTATTTTTGTTTGTTTTTTTTTCCCACCGGGAACAGTAAATCGTATGTTCAAGTCATTTTCCGAAGTAGAATAAAACCGACCATTAATGAGAGACAAAAGGAACTAACTATTGTTGCGGATCGGAACGTGCATCAACTAATTATGTTAATTCATGATAAATATATATGGAAACTCTCAAGACAATAGTCGAATATTCGTCACCGCCCATGAATAATTTCGCATTCATCCTCTCTAAAGATTAAAAGGAAAAAAAAACTTCACAGTGCAACGGAAAAACAAAAGGAGCCCGACTAAATGAAATTTAAACAAAGATAAATGCATAGAAAAAAATACAATAAAAACCTTGGAGTTGATTAGGTGCTCAGGGAGCCGAAGCGGCCCTTTGAATGGCGAGGTAGGGATTAAATATGTATGGCGCCGTAAAAGAAGATCTGAAATATAAAAGGCTTTCGATACAGGGCCGGTATGTATTATTCAGATAAAATTGTATTATTCAACGCGGTACAAAGGGCCGTAGTGTAGCGGCGAATAATCTGAAATTGGTGAAATAGGTTACTAAAATATATTTTGTACTCTCCGCTGCAAAGAGAGTTCGAAATTCAGTAGGATTTGTTAACCTCTTATAATTACATATGTAGATGGTTAATTATAATCATTAAGCCATTTAATTACTGAGTATCGTAATACGATTTATAACGTTATTAAATAGTCGTGACTAAATTTTATTATATGTAACTGTTTGCGAACAAGTAACGACTATAATGAGTAAGGATGTTACTGTTTTCTGATCAAATACATACACGGTCAATCATAAGTCATTTAGAATGATTGATGAGTAAAAAGGGGGAAGGTACGAACTCAGTTTAAAGAGTTAACAATGACTGAACGTTAGTAATTAGCCACGACCTACTATTGATTAATCCGTACCGTGAAACTGATTGACATGTAGTCAAGACTAATGAGTAACTGCTTGACTAAAAGTCAGTCAGTGCCATCCAAGTTTTACACATGACTGGACGACGATACTGCGCTGCTGCTCCAGATAGCGGGGATCCGGTTCTTGAATGAATTCAGTTTCGCGGGTGATTGCTCGCCTTGATTAGTATTTCAGGGGAAGGCATAACCGTTGTCATGGTGACCGTCCGCCATGCTGCCGGCCAGAAGGGGCAATTAAGAACGAGTCCGGAGGGTTCTATTGGATTTATAAATAAACCGTTTGGGGGTGTGCCCTCCCATCGGCTCAGGGACTAATCCTACTGTCCTACGAGTAACCACTGGGCAAATAGATGAGTTCATCAGTACAGGGCCCTTAATGATTCTAACCCTAAACTCAAAAATGTACAATATAAAATGAACTGGTTTATTAATGCATAAATAAATGTTCTCGGAGAACTCGGCATAAACTGAGTATTTACATATTTTTACTGGAAAAGGGTGGGGAACCAACCTTACCGTTTTAGGTCTGAGTTCATGTCGGTGAAAACCACTACCAATTAATAACAACATCAACAATAAAAAAAATTTAGTAAATGGAACTGCGGCTAGTTGCCATCTTCGAATGACTTCAAATTGTTCAATGATGTAATTACAGAGAGATGTGTTTTTCCTCATTGACGAAGGTTGTTCAAATCTCAGTACTTACACGTATTAAATTTGTTTAATAAGTTCGAACGATTTATTCCGTTTATTGTTGTTAAAATCATTAAGGAATGGTCTCGTTGGAGACCCTAAACCGGAGTGGATCAAACGGCTTTAACTTTAATGGTTAATCGGAACAATGATTCGACATTCACATATTTTTTAGATTTTTTATAATATATATCTTTTATTTTATATATCTTGTATAAATTATATCAATGGCAAATTAAGTTAAATTATAGATACATATTTAATATGTTTCTTGTTTAATCAATATTGAGTATTGTTGAAAGAGTCAGTTCCTATTTAATATTTGGACGTAAGTTCTTGTTTTCGGTTAGAAACAGAAAAAGGTTAAAAAACAACAATGTTGATTAGTACGCTGTGAAATGTAGGAAATCGATAGTTGGGCACCGTTACAATCAATGATATTTACAAGACAGAGTCGTTTTACAATTCAGGTTTTTAAATATACTCAAACCCACACATATTCAAGAATACACGCTTCATTGGAATGCAGTGACAAAACATTTCAACAATACAAAATTCTAAAGTCATATTCTTCATTGTGGAGAGATAGAGGAGTTGTTATTTAAAAACTCTGCAAGTAACTCATGATTTATACTATCTTCAAGCTGGATAGAGAAAATAGCGAGAACCAGTTTAAATCGATGAAACTTAGCAAAGAAAGCGTGTCACGGTGAAGTATGGCGTGTTACTTACATTTTCCCCAGTCGTCTTCCAGCAGTCAGCAGACTTCAATATCTACTATTTGAAGCATAAATTGAGCAAGTTTGTGAACATTAGGAATATGAAGCCTGCCATAATTCTCTCCTTGAATTAATGAAAATCCGCCGGTAATAATTATCTGACCCTGAGGGTCTTCTCAGGGTAATCCTTTACCACGGCACAGATCCATCTAATCCTCTTTACCATGCACCACGGCTAAGGTTTCATCTGCAACACTTGCAGCCCACTCTGAGCCTTATTAACTCAATACTCCCTTCCCTATAGGATATTTCATTACATGCAAGCCTCTATGCAGTAACCGATAAGCGAATTCAATACTACTTCATACCCGTTGCAGCGTGTCAGGTCTAGAGGAACTGAATAAAGGTTGCGCAAAACATGCAAAAAACCCTAGTTCAAACGAGGATCATGTTTTTAAGTTTTTTTTTAGCTTCCTGGTCGAATTGCGGAAATATGCATTAATAGCAAGAGTTTTTCTGAGATTTATCCGATTACAGTTCGCAGAAATATCGGTAAGCGGCATAAGGAATATTTGAGTGAAAAAACATCTGACATTGAGCGTACGCCAGAGAATGCGCCGCATGTACCGGGACAAAGGCGGTGTCGACCCAACCTTACCCTTTTAACATCGTAGTAATCGTTGACTAACATTTTCCAATAATTGTAGCTGTCACTTTTTCTATTGTTGTACTTCTTTCTCGGGTGGCGATGAAGCATTCCTCGGATATGTAAGATGTTCTGTAGAGGATATAAAACTCGTCTCACTTGACCTTTGCATCGAAATGAAAAACGCAATATCTAGTGTTACATGGCTCTTAAGATGATTTGAGTCCTCTTATGACTAAAAGGTTCACAGCAGGTGAGCCAATCTCTCACATTTAATTTAAGAGGGTTGAGTTCTGTTCGTAGATTGTCATTTGCCGGTAGGTAGTTGCTATTATAAGCTCTAACTTTCTCAAACCTACCCGGCCAACTCCTGGCCTCCGATAAATCAAAATTGAAGAAAAGTTTTTGCTCCCGACAGCTCCAATTAGTTGTAACTAATATTAATTGAACGATAAGTTATTAATCGACTTTGGCCATTTTCCGCCAATCCCGCACCAGAGGACCGGCCATTAGCAGTTCCTTGGGGGGGAGGGGGGGGGGGTGGTGGAACCCAAAGAAATTGCTCCCTGGAACTGGAAGTAATTATATCTGGCTGCAGTGGGAGAGCTATGGTACGATCATTAAAAATATATCTCGGGTATAACGCTTGCCCGGGACATTAATAATACAGGGGGGGGGGGTGCAGAATAGCGCAACTTCTTCTCTGAGAGCCGCCCCCAACCAGCCTCCATTAATCATTAAGTTTGGGACTGAGAAAGTTCTGGTCCCTTCGCTAAACGCTTCTATCCAGTAGGCCTCTCAAACTTCCTAATGCTTTATTCTCGGTCGCAGGGCTGGGCCTCCCTTATGGTTCTTAGCAGGGGTGTGCTTTCGGAAGGGATGGAAAAGGGCTTTACTTGAGTGCAGGATGACTGCATCCACTAGACGTGTCAATAAAAAACAATTAGAGGAAAAACCATAAGAACTTCTAGCCCGTATAATCATAAGAACAAATAATTCTTGGGTGTACAATATTAAAACGCTGGTATACACTTGATAATCACTGTCAGTTCGGCTATAATGGACAACGGAAGAATTGATAAAAACCAATAGGAGGAGTTTTCCGAGCAAGGACTATAAAGAGACAAGCACAAAAGAGTACGAAGTAATAGGCGATATTGATGGAAATGGAACGAAAACAGCATCCGGAAGTGGCTGTTTTTCTATGCAGATGTAGAGCAAGGCCTTCGGTCCAGTCTGTACTTTGTCATGGAAATATTCAGGGCTTCACCCACCCTCTTTCAGGCGGACTGGCCAACTCCAGGGTGTTACAGGCTGGTATATTATGCGCCTTCCTTTATAGGGACCATGGAAGCGTTTATTGGGACTGGGCGAAGTACATAGTCTGTATAAATGCAACTAACAGTCAGTTCGTCAAAATATTGAAGAAAATTGAAGGATTATAGACTGAAATAATTTCTAGAATTTTATTCACAAGGTGATCGTCTGTTTGCCTGTTTATAACACACAGTTGACGATGTTTCTTGTTAGGTAATAAATGGATTTGGACTACGTAACCATCTATATTAAAACAAATGGGGGGAGGGCAGTATTAATAAACATGGTTTGACAGAGTATACACCAACCGAGCCCTAAGGTAGAGGATTTACTTTCAAACAAACCATTTTCCTAGGTTTTCCAGTCTTGAAATTCAAAGGATTCAAAAAATTGATCTATTTTATGTATATATGTTATAAAATACAATGTAGTTTATTATCAATTAAACAAACTCATCACTAAAAAAATATTGTTTGAACCATAAAAAAAAAGGCTTTATTTTTGTTCCTATTATCAATTTGTGCAGTAAACAAATGTTACCCAATTTTAAAAATAGGTTGTCCAATAATTTCCTATCCCTTTACCAGGGTATATATTATCGTCCAATAGGATGAGGGCCCGGGGTTTAAGGAAACCATAACGGAGAGAGGACAGAGGAGCGGTTATTGGACCTACGGAGGGATGAAAGGAAATATTTTGATAGCCGTTTTCACTCTCGGATGGGTTTTAATCTCACCACGAGTGGTCAA
This sequence comes from Acanthosoma haemorrhoidale, assembly GCA_930367205.1. NCBI lineage: Eukaryota > Metazoa > Arthropoda > Insecta > Hemiptera > Acanthosomatidae > Acanthosoma > Acanthosoma haemorrhoidale. The sequence continues at coordinate 77,588,799 of OV884015.1, read as the reverse complement.
AGGAGATACGGTACAGGCAGGTGTCTAATGGGGTGTACAGGCCACGTGGCACATGCATTTCAGTAATAAACGAAGTATCTTCTAATAACAAATAGATATCTTTTGGAATATAATATGATTAAATCTCACGGATGAAAAAAAAATACAAATGTCTCTAATTAGATGGATGGATTTTATCTTGGAACAAGTCACAACCAACAGAAGCGTTATCTATGTTTAGCTATTTTTTTTTTTAGCATTCGGTTTTGGTTTCGTTGAATATAATTAACCTATTACGGCCTAATGGATAAAAAATGAGTCACTATTCTCAGGTAATATTTTAACAACAGAGAGGATGGCGTGAGGACACGAAAATGCCGACTGAGCTGGACAAATTGGGGTTGTATTAATAAATCAGGAAACATAAGATTAGGTATACACAATGAATAACCTTGTCGTTGATATTATTAGCGCCGAGTATTCATTACTTATAATATTACATATATTTATGTGTTCAATGATTTAGCATGGCGATGTGAGATTTACCGTTGTAGTTATGTAACGGCAAATTCTGAGCTATTTGAAATTTTGATGTGGCAATTACGAGAAACGTGTCCTCGGGGGAAATGCTGGCTATGTAGTGCAACTCTTCCTCGTGCTTCAGTTGTGCAGACAAGGAACAGACCCAGAGGAATGCGATGTCCGCACTGTGAGATTCCTGACATATCGGCCAGAAGAAACAACGTGTGGCCAGGCCATGATGTTTGTTCCGATGTTTGACGTGATGTGTGGCATTAAACTTGCATTAGAAAATTAAAGGTATTCGCCTCCACTGAGAGATTGCACAAGAGGCCGGGGGAGAAATGGCCATATGATGAGACGGCAACGGTCAAATCTAAAACTAATGCCTTCTCCGGCCTAATCCATGCCCTTGATGTCAGAACAGCCCCCACCGCCGAACCCAGGGTAGTTAGCCCCATTTTGGAAAATATTTTAAGCTGTTTTGCCGAGGCGTACGAACTCAGTTGTAACATTGCTAGTGCTGTATTGTGACAGTTTTACGCAACCCTTTACCCCTTGAGCGTAATGACATAACTATACGCAATTCCATTCAGCCTGTTAATCAAAAGGCGGTTGCGCAGCTAGGATTGCGTTTAGTGAGCAATTTACGTTGCCATATGCCTTCGAAAGAAAAAGCTAATCTGAAGAATACCTAAGCAACCTGACGGGGATTATATTCAATGAGAATATGTTATTAATAAGAGGAAAATTCGCAGTTTAAATCCGACCACAGCCGTTATATTCACAATGTAGCCATTTCCTAGCCTTCAACGTCATAAATAAAATATGATATTAAATTGCATAATAAAGTTATGGAAGAACCAATTCGTAATCCATAATTTGGCGGGCACAACAAACTATGAAACAAAAAAGGAAACTAAAAATGTAGTTAGCGTGATCATGGCATCTAAGCAAATGGTAGCGCCTGGAATAAGTTGCACATGTTAGGAAAAATGATAAAATTGACAGCCCCAAATCTGAGTGCGATAGTTGATGTATGTAAATATTTTGCTTCTTTTGGCATTCCTAATTGTAACTTGTCTCTCTAAAAGTTGAGGAAGAATTTATAAAAATTACGTATGAATTGGCTCGCAAGTCTTTGATTGGTTGCAAAGAAGCCTTGATGCACTATTGCACTACTATTTCGCTAGTAATCATAAGTTAGTGTTTTATTCATTGCTAATTATTTTCAATTAATACATAATAATTTATATGCAACTGTGAAATAAATAAAATCGGGACTTTCGTCATGCTTATGTAAGTTCTTTTGTATGACGGACCCCCATGACGACTGCTAAGTACCCTTCAACTTGTAACTTGCTAACCAACACAATGGGGAGTTGTACCACTTTTTGTGACACGGCCCTTTCGCACTCAACCCACCCTAACCCTTCCCCTGACGACTTGAGACATTGCCGGAAACCCTTTGCTCGCGTGCTGGTCACGCGGACAGGTAAGCACGTGTCCCACCTGTTCCTGGAGACCTCCCCCTGTGGAAGTCCACCCCGGGCTAAATAAACCAGCTTTGTCGCCATGACACGGGTGCTGCTTATGATCGCCCTCACACACACCAGTTGTCCCACATATATCAGGCCAGTCAAAGCGTTATTACTCCTCCGACTACTGCCCGTAACCCTAAACGAAAAAACAAGTTATAAATGATTCGCCCTCCATGTTATAAAAATGATCATCACTTAAGCCAACGGGGCCTCTGTCGGTAACTTATATTGTCCTTTACGGCAGTGACACGAGTCTCCGTGATAACAATGTTATTATATTAGAAATAGCGCGTTTCTCGTTAGATATTAACCGGCCTTTGAGCTCGCTTGGTAGGACCTCTAATATATATATGGGGTAATATACATGTTTGGACTACACATTCCAAGAGAGAGGTTTTACTTTCAAACTGGTATAGTAGATCACCTTCCATCTGTGTGATTATTCAATGATAACAGTCCTGAATATTATCAATCGATCTGAAATTTTGGACGCACACACTTTCTTATAAATAGAAGTGCAGAAATCCTTGGCTTAACTATTTCATCGTTCGTTCACATGACCGTTTGATAATATTTACTATCGAGGCAAAGTAGCCATTATTCATTGAAGAGGCAAGTTTCTGTGACTTGCACAGCATAAAATATTAACATTTTCCCTCTTGCAACCCCACTGTACAAATATTTAACCCGGGGAGAAGCGGTCAGGGAAGATTCTGGGGTGGGGGGGGGGTCGAAGGGTCAGAATCCGGTTAAGTTTAAATAAAGGCCACTTGCTCCGGAGCGGCCCTTTTATTCAAATTGGGTTTTAGGGGAGAGCACTCAGACCCGGAACGGGGGTCTTCAATTTTAATAAAGCTACCACCGGATGGTTGAGTTCCCATGGATCCTTTCCCAGAGACCGTTCGGACACGGGACTCAAGTCGGTATCAATTAAGAAATTAATTGAAGTGAAGATATCTCTTGAGGGTCTTGAAGAAACATATGAGGAAACGGATAAGAAATGCCGGCCGGCGGGTGTGTAGCGCAGAAGTCGTCTGAGGGGTTTCTGTCCAGCAGCTCTAGCCAACCACTCCTAGCTATTTTAATTACACGCCTGTATATCTGTCCTTTGCCTGTACCAACTGATTCCCCGTCAGGACTATGAACCCCTCCCTCCACTCAGCTACAAAAAGCAGACTTCACCGGACTTACTTTCATCATCTACCATGTCTTTCAGGCGGCAATCAACCTTGCAGTCAACACAGCGGTGTCTTGTATCATGTTCTTATAACACCTCACTGTGAATTCAATTGCAGTTGAGTGTTTTCTTAGTAAGCTTGGTCAATTAGGACAAAACAGTAATAAACTCTATGCGATTTCCTTCCTCTAAGGCAATAATAAACAAGTTTGTTTGAAATACGTGAGTATTATCTTAAAATAGTGAATAATCATTGTTTTATTTCTAAATTCTAAATTAAGAGAATCAAGTGGAATTCCAGTTTTCAAGAAATGAAAAAATATCAAGCCACTTTAGCTGCCTCGTACCCAGTTGGTAAATCATGAGCAATATCAATTGAACGCCTAACATAACTTTATATTTATTGAAACATGAATAACAGGTTAACAGTTGATTAGTTATTCGCAAAAACAACCATAGTCCAAATTAAACGAAAAACACCCAACAGTGTTCATAAAAATGATATCATTGCAATTTTTGAGGGAGAGAGGATTTCGAGATGAAGTCACTAATAGCTTTCTAAAGAACCCAATTTATTGATTGTAGTTTTAGAAAATAACTGTTTATTCCAAGTTCTGCATTGAATTCAACAACTAACGCATTTGCACTTCCCTCAATTGCAGCTAAGCATAATGTGTCCGGTTTTCATCAGTATGGTAAAACACAACAGATAGCTTTGTTTAATCAATTGTTTACCATTTCTAGTACATAAAGTATATGAGGGTTCTCTAGAACAGGAATATTAACTGTACGGAAGATCGGTCTCTCTCGCAAGGAGCCGGCATACTGCTTTAAGGTGATGACGACCTACTCGAAGAAGATATGACCAAAATAAAAAACAGTTTAATTATAAGGTGTGCTATAGAGGGGCAGGGGTGAGGGAGCCAACTGCCAATTACACAGCCACCGGTCTCATCCCTAATGGGATCCGTTTAATGGCCATTTAATTGCAGTTTATAATATTCGTTCTAAATGTCTGCAGGGGGAGGGGGTTGGATGTCTCCATAGTCTTCGATGGCAGTCACCCCCCACAAAATGGTAGCTAATTCTTCGCAATCACTTCCTAGAGTTTTTATTTTATTTTTTGCATGCTTATTTATCTTTATATGGTATAAATATTTATCTTCATAGATATTTTATCATTGCGCCGATACCGTTTCAAGATAGATTGTGTTTTTTTCGTATAGTATATTATTTTATTCCGTGTACCTGAACTTTCTATTAATTATTATTTAGTGATGCCTGATATCATTTTTATATCATTCTTATACTTAGATGTTAGGCATGGATAGTTTAGTGCCATACCTGTGTTGAGGCCTAGCCTGCTGCGCAGTGCTGCTTTTCTCTCCTCTTCATGCCTCCACAGATGATCTGTTTCTCTTAACCAAGATGCTTTGCCTATAATAAGAGAAAAAGATAAATTAATAACATATTTATTTGTTAGTATAAATATATGTTGCAAACAGACATCTGTTAGCACTATTGGAAAATGACCATTTCCCCGAAAGTACGATAAAATAGGCAAGTTGTGTTCCCTGCAATCCGGATCCACTAGTGTTCTTTTTTAGGGACATTTTTTTTTGGTTAAACATTGTATACTTAACACATTTAGCAAGTTATAAAATAAAATAATGCATTTTGATTATAACTTTTGCAGGTTGTTTCGTATAGCTGGGATCCGATCATTGATCCATCCCATCTTAAAATAAATGGACTCGTCAAATTCGAGATTGTGGCGATCACTTGCGAGGCGTCATCATTATTTGCGCACAGCATAGCAGGGAAGAGAGATGTCTGAGGTCTGCGCAGCTTACCCATCTGGCAAGATCAAACCTTTTGTCGCGGTTGGGCAACCACTCATCCTTGCACGATCCGGCGATCAAGAGGGCGCAACGGGGTATCAGACCATTGTTGGATATTTTTTATCTTCCGAATTCAACCTCCCTTCCTTGATACATTTTTTAGTTCGCGCTTAGTCGAACACCGTCCTCCTGAGAAAGTAGTGCTCGTCAATTGAGGGCGCATGCATTAAAGTCTCCTACGAAACCACACGGGAATGGAAACTGTTGAGTTCGTCATTGATTAATATTCGTGAATATTTCTGGTATTTAGTTAACCTTAAATTAGTTCTAAGCCAAGGGAAGGTCAGAGCTTTAAAACTTATAAAGTATCCTAAGCTAGAACTTGTACATTTTACAGATTTTTTTTTTTTCCGGAACGGAAAGTTACGGTTACAATAACGAGAAGTTATTGTTTTTTAACCAATACCTGATCGGCATATTTCGAGTTGTTACGACTTTAAATATTTGGGATAAATAGTACCCACTTCGCACCTGTGGTTCAATTCTAAATCTCGGATTCATGATTTCGAATTCAAGGCGCGTTTTTCACGAGCCATTGGTTCCTGATGGCTGTTAAGGAGCTAATGTCTTCCCGGGGCGAGGACCTGAAGAAGGAAACGGAGCGTCCCAAGAACGGTCGGTGGAGAAGAACGAAGAAGATTTGTGAACGGTCGGTCGCACATCATCAGTCACCAATGAGTCCGCTCCAACCTGATCCACCCCCGGAGTCTTCCCCTCTCCGGGTGTGCAGCTGTGGCAGAAACAGATGCTTTCAACACACACCGGTCCTTCCTTGTTTTACCCGACCAATCTGTGCATTGCCCTCTGCAAACATCGGCCACTAATGTGCAGCGGGAAATATGACATTCAAACACAGAGATAATGGATAGAAGAAAACACTGACAGTCAAAACAATAAAATTTCTAGTGTATTAGCACAGAAATGATTTCAACAATGTCAAATTCATAAATACAGACATTCACCTAGCTATGAAAAATTAGCAAAGAATTCTAACTATTTTTTTTTTTTTTTTTTTATTACACACAAGATTTTTTCGTAAATAAAGCTCAGAAAAGGATCAATAGTGCTTTTAACTCAATCGAGGTGGTCTGGATGCAGTTCTTCACTAATTGAGAATAAGTTATAATTACATATATAACTTACAATTCGTTTTCGGTTACAGGAACGAAAAATAACCTCTTATAAAAAAAAGTAACCTAAAGAAACTTGCTGGACACTGTTCCACGAGCTAATTGCAATATAAAATGGAAAGGGCTTCGTGATATGCATGGCAATTAGGTATGCTTAAGCTAACCAATCGGAGCAGTTAATAAAACGGATTAAGGCTTAGAGCTATATGCATCCGTTATTCTAGCAATTAACCTAATTATTAACTTGAGTGCACCATAAAAAAGAAAAAAAAAAACAATATTAATAAATAAATGGCAACTTGGTTAGAGTCAGAGGTTTCCTTTCGGTTCATTTACTCTGTGTAAGCACTGTTCATCCACTCGAGTGATTATAGGTTAATTTTTACATCTGATTTCTAAGTAATATGCATGTCAGATGCTCTTGCTCGTCTTATTAGCTAGTCATTGAAAGACATTCACGCCCAAATAAACCAAAATAAGTCAATGAATAGAATAGTTTTTTTGGGAGACCGGCCGAAACGATGTTCATTAATAGATTTAATGAAAGGCTAACATTAAATCTATTAATGAACATCGTTTCGGCATAGTATGTACGTCTGCATCAGGTCCTTGTGTGACATGGTAGGGGATGTTGACACAATTTTCGGAACTCACAGCAGAAGTCCTACATATGTATTACGTCTGTACGTTATCCATTAATAAATTGGACCCAGCCGATCAACTAACAAATTCGTCTACTCATTTATATCGAGGAACTCAGAAACCAAAATAATTCTATTTGCACTGATTTCTGAAAGCCACTACTCTTCTGTCTGCCAGTATGTAGCGGTCATAGTCATCATAGTCAGGTAGCGGTCTTAAATGTTATCGAAATCGATTTGAAACTTTAAAACTTTTTTGCCACAACACTTTGAAATAGATTTAAACAAAGTTTTTGGTTGAGTAGAAGTAAGGACAAACTAAATAAGTCAGGGCAGTTTTGATAACTTTTAAGATTCATTAAGTTCCAGCTTAGATTTTTCTTAATTAGACTATATAGTTATGCGTAATAATACTAGCGTTAGTAAAAATTGATCGTTACTTGGTGTTGTACATTTTTTCTTTATATATACACCTTTATAAATTTACAATTTTGTCCATAATCGATACAAAATATGTAGGTCGATAAAATGTTCTTGGTAAAGTTTGAATATGGGTTTGTAATGAGAGGGTTGATTGGGCTTTAAGACCGGTCAGCGTACACTACAACCCCTACGCGGCTTCGACCACGAATGGATTACGCGGACAGATAAGTGGAGCTGGTGGTGACATCCAAGATGGCCGCCAGCGGGGCCACCGAATCGGATCAAGGAGGCCTTTGTGCTCGGCGCCCCAGCGGTGGATTCAATTGACGCCCACGTAAATAAATTGCCTCCTCTACCTGGCCGGGGAGGCGCATTGTCGACTAAAAGAGAAGGAGGGAGGAGAGGAAAGAAAAAAAAAGAACGAGAGAAAGGTACAAAATGTTTTATACCGGGAGCAGCTTTGTCCACTGTTGTGTCTGTCAATTCAGCTGTGGATCGGATGCCTTCTTTACGGGGGCCAGGGCCGAATCGGTTTCTGTTTGTGGAACGTGTCAGTGTAAAGCAGTTAGAAAAAATAAAAAATGAATACTGTATAAAGAAAATTTAAAAAACGTAATAAATCAACGAATCGATAGGAGATTCGGCTTTGGTTGATGAAAAAGAGTACTTTTCAACAAGTTTATTCATGGGAAAGTTTCGAGATTCTATGTATATCTGCATCATGCTGAAAATAAGTCCTCCTGTATAAAGTCTATGCTGTGAACTGTTTCATTATTGTTAATTGTTGTTTTTTTATAAAGTATACTTTGGGTCTTTACTGTTGTAAGATCGTTTCAAAATTTTTTTTTTTTATACTTCTTTGATTATTGCATGATTACCAGCGAGAACTCGATGGAAAAACTGGATTTAATGGTAAATGCGGACATGAGTAGAGTAAAAATAAAATACTGAAATTATATACTACAGGTCGGTAGATAAATCGTAGCATTGAACGAAAATAAATTCAAATTGTTGATTCATACATAGATTTCGTGTTTTCTTCTAAATATAAAATTCGTTAATTTTAACAAAAAATTGAGTAGTCTTTTAAAAATCGGTTGTCCTAAGAATAATAGCTATGAATGTTGAACGATTTCAAGGATAGTCAAACTACTAGTAAAAGTAAAAACAACAAAAAAACAAGTCAACTGAACAATAAGACTTGAGCATTTGGGGGAATCTTGTCCGCTAGATTGACTTCTGAGCACTAACTAGCAACATCAAATCGTTACAATAACAAGAACGATCATTGTACAAATGGTTTATTTGTCTTTACACACTACACAGTTCTTTCAGTTTTTAATCGTGTACAGCCGAATACACTTCTTGTCTCATATACGTTATTTGTTTAACATCATACATTGCGTAATGAATGACTCAACACATTTCGAATTATGTAATACTATCTACACATTGAAGAGTCAGTGGAATGTATTTTCTCTCTAATTAGTATTGATACTTGAGCATTCACGAGGGTCCCGAGAAAATGAGCAGTTACCGTTAACGTTTCAAGTATTTGGCCCAATTTATTTGTAGTGATTGGACTATGAACGATTGCCTATGATATTAATAATAATAATAATATTAACTATTGTTTATTCAACGCCGAACCTAAGAGCGTACTTGAGTCCCTTCAAAATTATAAAATTTCTCTTTAATAAATTGATGATTATTTCAATGATCTTCGTAGTGGTGTCGCAACAACGTACTCTAGTAGATACGGTTTATTAGTTGTTAACTACAACTGTGATTTTTGTTGGGGGGGGGGGATAAGTATTCTTATAATTATTATCATATTATATTTTAAAATTAGTTTACCTGTCATTAATAATGGGTGATCAAAATAAAGATGTCGATGAGAAAGAGAATTTCTTTATTACATTTTATGTACGTGGTCCCATTACGCGTAAGTAGTTGCTAGACTACAGTTAATAAAATTAAAATAAACGATCTACTTATATACATAACAAAAAATAAACCTACAAACATTAATTTCTAATGGTCCTTAAGGATAAAATGAATACCATTATGTTAACTCTTCATACCCGGCCCGTTTTACTGAATTATGGTTGCAACTTTTAATAAACCTTAAAGATGAAAGGCAACTTTTTCGCAGCCGGAACGTAACACAGTTGAGTGATATATAACAATGAATCGAATTTTTCGTGTAATTTTAGGTTCATAGTATGTACAACTGTCAGATAATTAACTTATATACGTTTATAATGGAATGCCATTCCCCATTCTTATTATAAACGCGTATAAAGATACAAAGTAGATTGGATTTAATAAATGCATACTGATACAGCGTGGAGCTGAATACCAATACAAGGGAAGGGTTGAGGTATGTATCGGGAGCATGGCCGTATGCGCAAGCGGGGACCGCAGGTATTCAAATGTATCCCCGCCTTAGGCAATCTGTATTCAAATATATTCAGGATGGAGGGAGACGGCAGATTGCACGCGCGGTAGGGTTGGGTGCAGGTGTGGCTCGCGCCAATGTTTGCTCACGCTAAAGAATGGTTAATGTATCCATGTGCCATTGTGATCACGAGCCAGCTACCCTTCCGTCCAGGTGAGCTCATAAAAAAAAACCTCCCCTCGCCGAAGGGTTGAATACCCACTTGCGCACATTGAGCACACACACACTGTATCCGATACAGCACGGGTCGACTATGTCGCCTGGCGGTCTACCACAGCTGGCCGTCTTAAAGAATATTTTCCAACGACCTTTTGTAAAAGGGTTCATTCTTTTTTTATTTATCCTTCTTCCTCGGCTTCCCTCTTTTTATTGTTTTTTTTGTCCGTCTGTTAGTCGCTGAAAGACGGTTAGAGGCCGTTGGGATGTTTTAATATATCCTTTCTGATGTAACAGATATTGTCAGAAGTGACGGACTGATTTCATGTTTCAATTTACGCTACTTAATACTAACATTCCGTTTTTAATCCCTTCCTTACTCAAATTCTTATAGAATACGCCGTATGGAAGTTGACATGCGAAATGTGTGAGGATCCCTAATAGACCAACATCTTGAACAAATTGTGGAGAGAAAAAATTGCACATTACTTAATAACTAATAACTATTTCTTATCCACAAGCGCTTTAGACAGCCTATACTGCCATTCTGAACGCTTGTATATAAGGAATAAATGAACTTGCAAGAATGCCAAACATATGACGTTATTAACTCAATCTAAACCCAATACCCAATTAAAACATAGAATATTCAAATTTAACTTTATTTCTTATTATTTACTGACGCGCTGCAATCTCGTACCAGTGATCTAAAATCATAAAATCTAGTCATCCAACAGTTATCCATACGTTTTTGAGTATAATTCTCGTCAAATTCAACTTCACTGTATCAACTAACTTTAACGTCCCATTGTCTTTGGGATCACAACTAAATAAATACAATCCTAATGAATATCTTTTGTTTTTTGTTACTGTTGACAATTGTTGCTAAAGTTATAACAATTCGATAGTTGCCGAACAAAAAATACTCCGAAAACTGGCATTGAAGTTGTAAAGAGCAGTTTTTTTTTTGTTTTTAACTCCTTCCTTCCAGTCGGTTTGCCTAGCAGTTGACCTTGTTAAAACTTTTAATGGGTTCTTCGGACGAGACGCATTGACTCTTTCGTCACGGGTACGGGTTTAATGGTTTTATCTTCCCCTTTGATGCCAACACTGAAAAATTAACAACAGTGTCAATAAGTACAGATATTATTCATAGTAAGAGACGTTGCAAAAACAATTTTCCAGAATCGTTTTAGTTTCAACGTGCTTATTTCGTTATATTTAAATTGCTAATATTGAGTAATCCCTTATGATAGTATTGAATATATTATGATAGAAGTATTCGCAGTTTGTTTGTTTATGTCTTCCTTACCTCTACTGCGTCTTGTAATTTTTAGTAAATTCTCACATCGGCAGTTGCCAAGAGCTACCGACGTATGAATGATGTTATATCTATTGTAAATTAATCTCTTATTGTTAATCCTTCCGGCATCGAGACTCACAATATTTATCTGTGAAGGTAACGATTAGTTAAGTTAACCTGTAAAATTAATTCAATAAATCTCTATCTTTTAAGGTCTTTGCAAAGGCTTCCTGCATAGGAACTGAATCTGCGTAGCTTAAAAAGTGCGTATAATAATAATTAACCTCCATTTGACAAAAATATTGGGAAGATCTCTATAAATTTATGTTGAATCCTAGAAAATTTTGAACGATGATGATAAATGAATTGAAGCGACAATTTTATTGTAGAAACGTGTATACTGCATACAATTTTACTCACTTTGAATACTACCGAAGCAGTCGAAGGGAAATATTTATATTTTGATACTTTTATTATATTAATAATTGTTTTTTATGTTTCAGAGTATTTATTATATTCTGGAAATAATTGTTACATTTTTTTTTTATATATGTAATTTTATCTGATTTGGGGTAAAATGTCTGAATGTATCTCTCTCTGATATGGCGATGTAAATATATGTATTCTAGAGAATAATTATGAGTGGTTTAAATACGGTAACGAACCTTAAAACGATTTTTTTTCATTGCAGTGTCATTTTTTATCGTAATATTGATTAACTATTAAGAATTTAAACATACCACGTGTAAGATACTAAATGTTTTATATGTAATTATTTTTTATTGTAAATTTATGAATTGTAGTCCTGAAGCTGCCTGAATATGCGAAACTTCATCGAAATTGATTGATTGATGAGATATTTTGGGAGATACTCCAAAGCTTTTTTTCTAGTCAAGGCCTCTTGGAGTAAGACTACTCCGAAGAATATTTTTTTGTGTATATACAAATTTGTGTATCCTTTTGAAATGTGAGTCACTAAGCACAGTTAGCTTTAGTCTTTGATAAACCATTTTCTTTTCAAGTTAAACAACTTCTGTAGAGAGAATTAACTGTTGTAGAAAACATTCATGGAGTCGCTACATTATTCATTCTACAATTCCACTGGTTATGCAGTAAGGCGATAACCCTCCGACTGTATATCCCAGTGACTTATTATGCTACTGAGGGTGGATCTGTATGTATCTGGATCTTTCATCCCCTGGGTATAGCGGGTACATTGCCCGATGCAGATTGGCCGACATCTGTCGTCATTTCACGCCAGTATCCAGTGATGGATGGTCCAGCCGCCATCAACGCAAGGGTTGAACACATGCCGCCGTCCCGCCTTTTTAATATAAACTGATTTATAGTTTTTATTTAAATACAATTTCTATTGTGAGGGGCGGTGGGGGAGGGAGCAGTTAGAGCCGCCATTTAAAGCCGCACCGGGTGCCAACGATAGGGTTGTAATACCGCTGGGGGATGCAGATCTGAAAATCGGATAGGCGTACTTTTTTCTACGTCTGTCCCGCTTTATTCTCCTTTTTTTTTTTTTTCGAAATAAGCCTGTGGTTGATATTGTTATTGCACTCCCTCGCCTATGGGCTCTGGGGTGAGCACACGTCCATCATCAGACCGCATCATATCACTGTGAATGTATCTTTGTCATCCGATATTAACCCTACCGATAAGGCATAACCCGTATAGGACGTCATTAATTTCTTTTATTAACGGCTTAAGCTCAACTGCCGTCACATAATTACACTTTTACTGGCGGAATATAATTCTTGTTTCAAAGCGCGTCCACGCCCTCAGTGCGTTACACAACAGCCCAAGGGATTATTTCCTGCGAACCATTATGCAAGCTGTAAACTGATTGTGTCTATCTCAATTACCTGAGCGGACATTAAAGGCCTATCGTTAGTTGTTTATTTATTTGATTGTGATTAGTTTTACCAATTACTGAGGTTTTCTTCATCAGCTGTGCGCGGGGAATTAACGAAACATCTCATTATTTTATTTTTTTATTTCATAGCCCCTTTAAATTTACAGATAATTATATAGAATTATAGATCCTCAGGCGAATCTATTTACAAATTATTTTTGTATTTCCTGTAGCATCGCTACATTATACACAGGTTTTGTTAAGGTTTGAAACATCTCATTATAGAACTCGACTGTTGTATTCGTGGCTTTACGCAATCCGTAATTATCGGGAGGTTCGTTTTAATTTAAAAAAATCACAATTATATAAAAAAAAAAAAACGATCATTATATCTTACGGCCGAACTCTGACGTACCGGAGTAATAATAAAAAGTATTAAAACGATCTGGCCATTAAAAGTGAAGTCGTATCGTTTATACCAAATAAATCAATGCTAAAAAATATATAAAATGTTCTATACCACCGTTGGAATGAGGGAAAAACCATTGAATCGTAATTGATCCCGAGGGATTCCTTGATCCGAGGGAAAGACGAGACCTTCCGTTAGAGCGTCATAGAAAAAAAAAAAAAAAAAAAAGGGAGAAAAACTAAGATCCAGTAAGGGGTAAAAAGGCTAAAAAGTGTGTGAATCCGAAGAGGGGTGTTGTTTCCACAGGTTTATGGAAAGGGGAGACCGTGAATGGGGAAAAAATGATGAACCATATCGTCCATTCATCTCACTACCCTCGTGTCCCACCCCATGAATAAAATACTTGCTCGTAAGGGTTTTTATCTCGGTTTTATACATACGATTCTTAAATGACATTTTCACATACACAATTGGCGAATAATTGTAATATAAATTAATCGACATACTTTTTGACTTTTCTTGATGGGTAATGACTAGCGTGAGGGTTTCTTGATATAATGGTTTTGTCGAAACCCTAGATGAATAGAGCGTCTCCTCTTTAATCTAGAATGTGAGTACATACAAATAAACTATATACTAATTAAATAATATTTATTTTAATTTGGGTTAAGTGCTAATTGCACTATAAAATCCTAATTGTGTAGATTTTAATTGAACAGATTGAGGATGTAACGGGTCCAATATCCATGAGTGGTAAAGTGCAGAATATGTGGACGAAATCTTATGTGTGCTAATCTAAATTATATCATAGAAAGGTCTCGTGTATTGGGATGATACGCCCCCCCCCACCCCACTCCTAAGAATATATATATGTAAAGGAAACATTAATAAATAATAATTGAATTACTGAAGTTTTAGTACTATAGATTTGTTGTATAGTTTCATCTTAGTTCAATAAAGACAGATCAGTTGTCACGATAAGCGTGAGATAACCACACAGCAAGGGAAGATCACCCAAGCATTATTCAAATACCCACGTAAAAAAAAAGAGAAAAAAAAGGTGGATACTTGTTGAAGCTGAAATTCGGTAAAGATCCATTAAAAAGAAGTGTTCCCACGAGGGGGGACGCTGGGGTGAGTAACCTACTTTACCGGAATCCACGAAAACCAACCCCCCTTTTCTGGCTGAAAAAATGCACCTCGCCATTCACGGCCACCTAGAAAAAACTGCCGAAAAAAAAATCCACCCCTCCTAAACGTACAGAATTCGTTTTTTTAACGTCAAAAAAGCCCTTTGCTCTCTTCAGGAGAGGGATGTTTTTACAGAAAATGTTCATTTGAACGATTTCGGTAGAGTTCTCACAAGGTAAAGTACGTTTTTTAAGTATTCCCACGGATATAAGGATCGTTGTTTCCAACGTTTTCAGGATTCTGTTTTGTGTTTTTTTTATCCGGATCGAGAGATTCAATATATCTATCAATCTATTAGGCTTGTCACGGGTCCCCCCGTCCTACACAATAATGCCACCCTCATTAGCTATTCGGTTAAAAATAACGGACAAAAATGCTTCGATCAGTGGTTTAAACAGCCTGCCTAAAATTCAAGATGAGTCTTTTGAAAAAAACAACAAAAAAACTCCACCTTTTAACGGTTTTCATAGTCGTTTTAGAGCTATGAGTCTAAAACAACAATTTCTTTCCTTTATGGTTATATAAACCTTAGCGTGTAATAACTAAGCAATATTTTATACATGACGTGACAAATGTGATTAAAACATTTTTCGACATCATTAAGTGCCCTTATGAATTATTCTACAAATTTTCAAATATTTTGATTATATTTGATATAAGAAGATAATAATTTCCGATTAATTTAGAATAACACGGTACTGATCATCGTATAAAAAATGTTAAGGAAAACTTTGCAGACATTTTTCCTTAATATGCCATCTGCTTGTAATGTTACTAGTTATTATTTTCTATGTACTAAAGAAACGAAAAAAAACACCAAAAAAAAAAAACGTTCTGCTCATTTCCTTGTTTCATAATGTGAAATATTTATATTCTCGGGGATGAAACGCGTTGTAAAAACATATCTTAGTTAATGAATACATTATGTATGTAATCATAGTAAGTAAGTAATTGTATATACTTACAATTAATTATTACTATTAAAAATGAGCCTTATAAATTTTTAATCTGTCGACAACATTGGAAGATTTATTGCTCTCTTGACCTAAGCTTCATTTTTATTCTTATTTTTTTTCCAAATAAATTTATTTATTCTATTTCTTTTCCGTCTGTTATTTATTACTCACCATCGCTTCGAAGGGAAGAAGAGTTTTCAGGATTTTTTCACCCCTGAGTACAGGCGGGATCATTTTATGTATTATGTATCCGGTTTTTCTAGATCCTCACGTTTCAGGTTTACAAAAGCGGAATCGGTTCGGAATGTCATTATCCTTGTTAAGGGAGGAGAAAGGGGAATGAATAATAAAAAAAAAAAATGGATGGCTCACGAAGAAAAGAATAAACAGCCAAGCTTTTTCCCAGAGCTCATGGTTTTATCATCCTTGTTAGCATCGACTACTGAATATTTAACCCCGTTGTAGCCATCATCATCGCATCGTCTTCAATTAACTCATAATCTCCCATTAATTACCGGCTAGCGTCTGCTCATATGTGATTTCAAATTGGAACTTGGAAAAGGTTCCAGGGGCTGAAGCGGAACTCCACCTCCGATTCCTGGTAATTGTTAGTTGGTGCAAGAAGCATAGAGTTATTTCAAATGTTCAACGAAGAGACTGTTGGCTTTAGATCAAATAGTTAAATATCGTTTGGTGATGAATGAATATCTAGACGATGTTACAAGATATCCGCAATATTTTCTCTTAACATGGAAGAAAACAGTGAAGTTTCTCTATTGCGCTGAGTAACTCGTGTGCCATTTAAGCCACTTTCCGTTTTGTTGGCAAGTTCTTCTCTGCTCGAAGAGTTCTGGTCAAAATATATGTAATAAATGGGAATTAAGTGATAAGGAGATGTTGAAGTAATAACATATTAGACATCGCAAACTAACTGAAGTCGACCGTATTTGTTTGTTATAATTGCTGATCACTTGGTAATATAATAATAATGCCTAAATTGTTAGTTATCTATATCACACGTGCTTCACTTACTAATTATTACGAAGCAGAGTATATATATCTACCTTTTGTAAATATACTTACTCTATTTATTTGCATAATCACTTCTTTCCAGAACAGCAATATTTAAATTCGAAAGTTGTTGGTTCGATAGCTATGAGTGATTCAAATTTAATGCGCACTTAAGCGCAGCACATTGAGGCGTAGTCACACTGCGAAAGATCAAGTGTATTGGTTATCTAATAATATATTTGATCGACATTATCAAGTATTTATTGAAGGATTATAGACTGCTATTTGAAATTCATCAGCAATATTTTCATCCTTTCACTTTCATATGTGTTATAATGATGACGTTGGTTTAGATGAGTAGCTCCCTTATTTCGATGGATGTGTTTATCCTGTATACACGTACAATTTCTTATGATGGCGAGTCGTACCTTTGAAACTCTTAGTTGATATCTCCATACCATCGTCGCATGTACTTCCTAGGTACCTTCCTTTACGAGTTATCCTTACCCATCAACCTTTATACTTCTTCTTTATGTTCAGCACCGAAGCAGAAGATCATTTACGTCTAACTCGCAGCCTTCAATTCATCCGATATCCTTACTCCCATTGAACTACAACACTTTGTCTCTCCAATCTCCTCTAATTTCCTTCCTTTACCCCTTCATTCATCATTAAATGTGTTCAAAACATTCAGTTATTTGCTATCACAAACAAATGATTAGTTGAATACAGTGCTGACTAATGAAAGTGTGTTCATTATTGTAACATTCTAATTATATAATGCAGTAGTACAAATCTACTTAGTGTACTGTTATGTTTAAATAAAGGCGTATACGTTTCTATTCACATATTTATGTGTGAATAGGCACTTGTGAGTTTTTATGTGTTTTTATAGATATGACAATTATTATTATTATAAGAATGGTTTGATTATTTTTTTCTAATTAGTTTTAGACGACTTGACATCCCGTCATGAATGATGGGGGCGTTAGATATCGTTTGCAGCCCAGTACCGCCGCGGCAATTATTGAGTTTTGTGCTTCACAAAGAGTTCTTTGACGTACGGCATAGCGAGCACACCTTTCGGC
Organism: Acanthosoma haemorrhoidale; assembly: GCA_930367205.1. Taxonomy (NCBI): domain Eukaryota; kingdom Metazoa; phylum Arthropoda; class Insecta; order Hemiptera; family Acanthosomatidae; genus Acanthosoma; species Acanthosoma haemorrhoidale. The sequence goes on along the minus strand of OV884015.1, from coordinate 77,571,049 downwards.
CAGTCACCTCGTATCATTTTTTATACAGGGCTTCCTCATTTACCGCCCGGGCAAGAATGGGCGGTGAGCTCTCTCATCTGGTTGCCATTGTGTTCTCTTCCGAGCCCCGCCAATTTTTTCTTAATTATCCTCCCGGACCGCGGGGGAAAGTTTAAAAAAAAGAAAAGAAAAAAAAAACAAAACCAAAAACAAAAAAGAAATGAAGAGATAAAAGAAATTTTTGAAGGGCTCTCATTTTTCATCCCCCGAGGCCTTTAGTTCTCCCTTTCCTGTAATTACAGGTTCGGGCTAAAACTCAGCACCGCCCCACACAACAATATCCCCTGCCTTCTAACCGTGGTTTATATGAGCATTTGCTCAATTGTTGAATGTTAGGAAAATTAACAAAAACAAAATAATGTGAGAAGAGAGACTGGGGGTATTGTATAATAAAAAAAAAATTTAATTCGTAATCCATTTTTTAATTTCTGGTGTAGTTAGTGTACTTATTTATGATTCTGAACAATTACAATTTGAGGTTTTTTTAAATTCATTTATTTAGCGAAAGGCTATTTTCTTCTGAAAACAGGACCAGAAATATTATTACACGATATTTCACACAACCTTGAAACATACTTTATTTCATTTGTTGAAAACACATAATAAGATTAACTCAAAAATAATTTTGAAGGTATCTTTTTATGGGAGGAATTTCAAACTCAATAAAAAGCAATAACCATCATCAACTTTCGCCATTTTATTTACCGCTTACAAACAGAAAGTTCTGCTCCCTTTTAACCCGATTAATGACGTCGTGGAAGCGTGACGTCACATGTTTGCTCTCCTTGTGTAAACACTTCGTTAACCCCTGCCGCCCCCTCCATCTCTTTGAGGGGAGGCCCGCCCCAGCCCCCGCGCTGTGATTGGCCCGGTCTCTTGAATAGTGCCCGCATAAACCGGGGTTTCTTTATTTTATTTATTTCCGTCATTTCTATGTTTATCTTTTTTTTTTTTTTATTCTTTTTTTTTTTTTATAGTTTGCACACCCGTATTTTCCGTTAGAACAGGCAGTACGTGCCTTGAGTAGTATAGTATTGGTCGAATACAACGGAAACTCTCCAGTTGAACGGAAGTCAATTCCGTTATAAAATTTCAAGATATGGATTTTCTCATCGTTCCCAAATTGTAGTAGGTAACTTTAGTTAGATATGAACAATAATTGTTTTATATACAAGAGAATTTGGTTGCAAATTTCGCTGATTAATTTATCTAGTACATATTAGGAAAACTGTTTTTGATTACTGTTGTATTTTGATTAGCCCTATTACCTCCCAACTCTTTGGTGTGATCAATTTTTTTTCAAGTTTTCTAAAAGATCTTTACACAGTTTCAAAATCATTAAGTTTACCCTGAAGGAGGTTATTTCACGCCTGCTTATTTATTATGCCTAGCAAAATAATTCATAATTAATCTATAACTGTCTAAATCATAGGATTGATATGATAAGCTAAGAAGATGAAGCAAATTATTAAAATTAGTTATATTACTGTTTTTCAAGAGTTTGCGTCAAAAGCATATTGTTGCCTACATCCAAGACTGGAAAACTAGACGATTTTTTTTATCATCCGAGAAAAGGGACATATTTTCGGGCTGAGATGAGAGAAGAGTGTCCTGGACTGATAAGGGAAGAGTCCATTAGATAGAGCGGAAGTGACCAGCGGCCCGGAAGATTACCAATACACAGCCACCCCTCCGGGGCCACCCCCGCCAAAGAATGCTAATCCAGTACATGCCTGGAATCTGATGGTCTCCAGCGACCTGGAATTTTCAAAAGGGTCAATCACTTAGCCACCATTATTGAAATTGTAGCTCTTTTAAAGAACAACTTTCGGAGCCCGCTTTCAGCCCAGGCCCCCTTCGATGTAGCAGCGTGCCCCTTTCGTGAAAAAAGGCCACGCCGGAACGTGCTCGACTTATCAAGTCCCGGAGTCCTTTTACTTCGCCGAGGTAAATTTTCAACATTCTGCTCATCGGTGGCTTGATCAAAAAGCGTTTGCCTTCGACTAATTTGAAAATCATAGAGTAGTGAACGCCTCAAATAAAGTAGTTGATCCAAAGAACAGTACGCATTTAGAATTAAACATAAATTGTCCACATTTGGAAAAAAAAACATATATACACAAAATCAGGAAAGTTAAGAAACTATGGGGAGAGAGTCTTAAAACGTTATTGACTGAGCGTGAAAAAACCATACCAGTTGTATAATAACTTATTTTCAACAAACAATAAAAACGATTATAACTAAAATACTGAAATATATTTATATTGTGCTAAAATAGGTTTTTGGAAAAAACGGTTGAAATCTCTCCTAAAATAACTTTTATTACTGATCTAAATTACAGTACAAACAAAAAACAGTTAAATTCGAGTACATAGAAAACAATTACACTCAAAACCCAACTCACAGGCGTGGTGTCGTTTTATTTCTTGGATTGTTGTCAATCTTATTAGTGTTTTGTTTGTAACTGTTTTCTATGTAGGTAAATTGAACTGTTTTAAAAAGGTTTTTGTCTTTATCGTAGTCCTGAAGATGCCTGATTAGGGGACACGTTGACGTCGATGTAAGAATAAAATATGTACTGAAATTATATAATTACTTTACGTAACTTAACATCTGGAATTAAAGTTGAGTTATGTCATCGAATTCCATTATAGGAATTAATAAAAATCTTCGAAATATAAGGGCGTCAAAATCCGGGCCTGTTTTTTTTTTTGGGTGCTATCTATTAACGATCGAAGGGGTTGGAAACCATCCGTTCTCGACCAGCGACTGACGAGCGAGCAAAAGGAAAGTAAATTACCCCCTAACTACTATACAATAATGTAGCCAATATCGGATAGATGAATTACTCGAGCCTATTCTACCCAATAAGTTGCACGTGCTATGGGCGAGCACGAACAGCTGGCTTTAATCAGTCCCTACTCTAGCCAGGAGGGTTCGTTGCTGTTGCTGCTAGAAAACTTAAAAAAAAAAACCTACAACAAGCCAACAATTAAGACTGTTTAAAAAGCAGATTTACACTTAAGTAGCCGCGGACATGAAGGCCCGTGAACATTAACATGTAAATAGCTGTGACTAGCGAGGGTATGTAATTTATATGTCAATTGCAGACGTTATTACTTCCATTACGAGCTCTTTAATTGGCTCACGGTTTTATATTTCAGAATACCACTGTTCCGCTCCGCAGCAGCAGGGTCCCATTGCTTTTTGTGTAGTTGTAACTTTAAATTAAATTTGGTAAAAGACATAAAACGTATTCGCCCTTAAAACGGAACGGTTCCAATAAAGTATAAATTGAAAAGTTCAAAGTGATGAATCGTCTTTTATGGTGAACAAATCATAGAAGGAAACTTGACTCACCACTAATAAATTATAAATAATAGTTAAAATATAAAATAATCAGCCTTTTATTTGATAGAATAATTCGTATTGCAGTACTCTCATACATTTTTCAGATTTGATGAATTGGTTAATAGATAAAAAATAAATGGTATTAGTTGCATTAGTAGTATAAAAAAAGTCTATCTGACGCAATAAAAATCAGAAACAAAGGTACATTGAATAATAATTAAACGAATAATAAAAATAATATGAAGAGTTGAGTAAAATTTGTATTATATTTTGTTTTTTCTGGATCACTTACAAAAATAACTTTGCAAAGTTAAGAGTTTTGTAGAGTTTGAGAGAAAATGTTCATGTCAAATAAAGATAGCATATTAGCTATTTCAAACGAAATTGTAAATTATACTATTTGCTGTTAGTTGCCTGACATGCATAAAATGAGCAAAAAAAAATCTACGTTTCTAGTAGTTCCTCTGCTTTTTCCATTCAAATCAATTAAGTTATGAATTTCTGGATGTGTGAAGTATCTTCTAGGTTTTATATTTCTTTCTTACATTTAATACAGTAGCTTTTTTTTATGTTAATTTCTTACTTCCTAAGGATTCCAAGAGTACAATATGTAGCCATGCTTTAGCATTCTTCTATAAATAAGCTTCTGTGGAGAAGGGTAGGAAACCACTCCGGACAGCACTAGAAGTGAATAGCTAAATTGGATTTGAAACGAGAGTGTGGAGGGCGTGGGGGTTATGTCCGGAAGTTTCTATAGCCCAAGGCGCAGGGAATATTGCTGCCCTGTGCAGGGAGAGTTTACCAACGTTTAATACCTGCTTTGATCCGGACCCGGGGAGAAATCTCCCATTTCAAGGGAGAACGGCACACTTGGGGAATTTCATTAATATGATAATGATCTGGTGGGGGAGGGAGGAGCCGTGGGGGATGGAAACCCCTCTCGCCAACCCCCTCGCGCACTCAATGGCAGAGCACAGTCGGAAAGGAAAGCTGTATTGGGACTGGCCTGATCAATGACCAATTATTTCAGGGGGTTGTTCTTGCGCTTTGAATCTAATCTGAAAATGTTAGTAGTGGACGGTCAGATATGGATTCAGAGTGGAGTTAAAGTAAAACATAGGGTAAATAGGGGTGAGAAGTAAATAGATGCATTAATATTAGTTCAATTGCATCACCACTTTTAGTTTTTCCCCATCACATCAAAGATTTGTTTTCTTATAGACCAAAATTCTTTACTCAAAACTTATTTTTTAAAAGTTGGCAGTTTCAGAGGTCGAGCTCCAGAAATCTCTCACTCCTTTTCCTAGGTTTCCTTTTTTCAACACTCCTCGTTATTGCATTTCAATCTAACAACAATCACCATATTTCTAACTATACGAATGCTATCGAATAACATACAGATACAAATTACCTCCAGATTAAAAGTTGAGCCTCTCCCCTTGACCACGGAAAAAACACAGGATGCAGTAATTACCAATAACAAAAAACCGCTTTGGATTCCATGAAAATTGTAGCTAAATAACTCATTAGCTATAAAATTGGCCATTATTTTCCAGGTTACAATACGACCAAAGGCAAATTTCATTAAACAAGAGGGCTCAATGAAACGACCTATTATTTTTTTTCTGTGCTTTCCTTTATTATTATTGACATCAGTTCGTTTCTGCTTTCTGAACAGAACCCTAGGGGGGGGGGAATCCCAGTATTACTAGAAAATATTGACGCTGTAACACTATTTATTTTATCGATTGTTATGCCTGTCAATGTCAGAGAGGGATTTCCAAACCAGAAACGGACAAATTAAAAGGCCCCGATTGACTTGAATGGCCTTTTGCATAATCATATTACCTCATTCCAGAAAACGTTTCTGTTGTAGAGCGTGATTTTAGCTATCATGCGTTAAAAAATGGCTGGATTACCACTGGTCAGCATAACTAGTTTATAGGAGGTTATTGACTTTTTTCCCTCATTTGATCAATGATTTTTTTTTCTACAAACTTCGTTTATATAATTATAAACTAAACCTTGTTTAGAAAATGCCAGATATGGGTTTGGGCTCTCAGCGTCAGTTTTCTACAAACCTTTTGTGATTTGTTAACACTTTCCTGGAAATCGAAAGCCTCTTTTAACAAATAAAAAAATGCAGTATATATCTAAAAATATTAAGTATTGTTGGCTTTTAAGGTATTATTTATTTTTATGATTATCCTTGAAATTATTTGAGTTATTCTTATGTGGTATTGTGTCCTAACTATTGGAAAATATCACAACTTAAAAGAACTTAAAATTTAGCGAAATGAAAAATATTTCAAGACTATTTATTATTTTGCCTAGTAGGATTTGTATAGTTTGCTATTCGCCCTAACGAGAACGTCATAAGGGACCCTCTGCGACATGGGGACAAATCGCCAAATCGGTTTATCGCCGAGTTGCCTCCGTACAATGGGGTGAGTACCGGAGGTGATGTTGGGGTCCTTACACCACAACATCATTGACCCTTTTTTTCCCTCTCATCCGCACCGCAGTCGGCTCTTTAAGAAAAAACTCTTCAATGAAAGGGTTGTGTACAAGCCTCGTGTCTGGCACGCGATCGGCCACAGGTGCCTCGTCTCCCTGAAGCAGCTGATGCCCGTGCCAAAGAAATGTTTTAATTATAATTATCTAATCGAACTTTAAAATATCCCTAATTGGCCCTTGGGGGCACTAATTAAATTTCCAATATTGGGTTCTTAGTATATTTGTGAACCGATATTATTATCTACAATAAATATGTTCAAATAATATCAAAGATTGCTTATATATTATAATAATCTTAAAGATAACATAGACTACTCATAGGACAGGAATCGTTAAAGAATTATTTCAGAAATTCTATTATCTATACTTGAGAGCCAATTGAAATTATGATAACACCATTTTGTCGATGAATCGGCCGAAACAATTTACGGTACAATTACTGGATTCTCACAATTTAAAATTTTATGTTCCCTCATCAGCTATAAATTATTCCAAATGGTTAGGGATAGGACAAAATAAATAAAATAGGACGAAAAGTTAGGGTTTTTTTCTTAATTGGAATCAATCCAACCAATACACATTTTTAATTAACCTAATAAAGTTTTCAAAAACTGAAATAAAAGAGGTAACATGCTGTGGTTAGGGTTATGAGTATTTTCGAAATATATTATAAATAGTAGTTAATGAATCATCGTCATTCGTGTTATGTCGAGAGACCAAATGAGCCAGTGGGTCGTTTTCTTAGAATTTTATAGCCACTTTCACTACCGAAACCATCTGCATTATAACGTGCTTTCCAATAACGAGCAATAATCGCTCTTTTTTTGAAATTTCGGTAGCGAAGGTATAGAATAAGTGAATGGTTTTGGATTCGATTATGATGCTAGTATATGAGAAAGTAAGCCTGTCACCCCGCCAATTCTTTCATTCTTCCACAATAAGTTTGTTGCTGACACAATATTTTATTCAAAATATTTATGAAATCCTAGAGTATCGACTATGTTGAATTTTTATTTCCTCTACATTTCACAAAATTTTAAAAAGCTCTTAGAAGTAAAATTCCAGTATTGTGCATTTGTGAGGGAATATTGCGCTTTCTATTGAAGATTCCAACGCTTGGTGAATGCTTGTCCAGTGCCAACTGACCCAGATGGAAAGGGAGGCCAAAACCTAACATTACACCCTCCAGCGGCCCGGCTCCGCTTCAACCCGTCACTAGAGGAGTCACAACGACTGGAAAAACTGGGATTTATAAACCTGAAGCTCACCGGAGAAGCCATCCGGCTCCTCTACAGTTATACCCGCTGCCTATCATTACTCTTAATAGTAATGACCGTACGACTCCTAATGGTCATTACATGGTATTTCTTAATCTGAGAAACGGCGGTATAACAATGGTTCGTACGGGCTAGGGGCGTATACTCTTCGCGAGTAAGGACCTCAAAGACCTGTCCCTATCACATGTCATTTCTTACTCTCTATTCGCCCGGATGGCGAAATCGTCAACCGCAAAATGAGAGGTGTTTAGGCTAATGAAGACCGAAGCTGCCACCAAGCCAGTAAGCTTTACTTTTAAGCGGGTTCAAGACAATATTTATTTCTTTTTTTGATATGGTGGTGGGGGGGGGGGTACATATAATTATTGCCTTCCAATAGTATTCCAACTTGGTAAAACAAGCACTCTCACCTGGCTAGCACCCCCATGTAGAACGTGATAGCGGATCGATAAAATCGAAGATATTTGTTAAGACGGCTGATTGCAAGGTTTATAAGCAATTCTATGGATTCACCATTATGTTCACCGGCAGAAAAAAGTTTAAGATATCAAAAATGTTTGTGTTGTAAAAATAAATAAAATTAGAATTATAAAAATCTGGTTTTACTCTCCTGGCATGTTTCTTCCACAACAGAGGTAAATCGTCGAATTGATCTGAAATTTGCATACTTTCAACCGTAGCCTGCATTAGATTACAATGTAGTTTTGGTTGAGACGGTAACGGAAAAAAAAATTCCATCCGAACTACTTCACTTTATACGTCTATAATGTAATGGGGGAAAATGAAAGGCCGTTTATATAATTGCTTTTGTTCTAAATATTTAGTTTTTACATTTACAAATTTACAAAATGAGTAACATGTTTTTTTCGCAAGGAGACAGTGATGTACTGAAGAGAACACATGCCATGCTTGACAGATGCCCGACAGATACGGAGGTATGAGGTTCCGTTGACCTGGTTGCCTGTCGCGCTTCACATCTGCATTGTCTCCCCGCTAATGTGCCCGCTCTCTTGTTTGTACATCTCCTAGGATAATTACAGATCCTTATCCTCCCCCGTGTCGAAGTAACTACGGCCGCCCTCCCAGGATTCACCTCCTAAAGTGTATTACCATAAAAAACAGTCGGGATTTCCTGCCTTTTTCTGGAAAACGCGGTAGGTTCATGAATACGAACTGCTCCAGCAATTAGGGGCTGCTATCTAGATCTGACTGGGAAAGATGCCCGTGCAGGTGCCCGGTGTGGAAACCATCTCTCTCTGGAATATGTATGACTTTTGTATGATTTCCTACTTACAAATGCCTTCTACAAGGGATTGCGTAATTCAGGACTTACGAGAATAATGTCCCAGTTTTATGGCCCTGGAATGGAGAATAACTGCTGATATTATAGGACTGCTGTCTTACGCAAGTCCTGTTACGTCCGTCCATCATTAACATTTCTCATTTAGCTGCGAAGTGTTAGTTATTTTTTCAGATTGCCTGGATACCTTGGTAGCTTTAATTGCAGGTACTAACTAATAACGAAATTCGTTAGGTTGCAGGGAACTGCGCGGGCCAACCGGACATGCGGACGGTACGAGGAGGCGATCTCCATGCCAGGAGGTGGGAAGATGGAGTAAGTAGTTGGTCCCGCCTTTGTCACTGATGATCAGCCGTGAGATTGCTCGCTTTATTAGGCTTAAGGGCTGCCTTATACTGAATTCCCAGGGACAGATACCAAGATAGACCAAGTTTTCAACCGTTAGTCTGTACTGAAAACATTAAACACTTTTTCTGTGCAGTTTACACACCGTAATATAATGCGTCATAGTATTACCTAATGTATAATAAATAATGTAATTGCACATGCTGCATGTTTGGTTGACTAAGAAAGAAATGGATGTTACTAGATGTAAGAGAAGGTTGTTTTTATTAACCAAATAACTTTGTTCATTGATGTGTGCATGAAGGGTCCACATTAAGATCTAATATTACCTTGTCCGGCTGGTTTCGTAACAGAATATTCCAAAGCTTAACTACAACAAAATCAATATGAGGCAGTCCTTGCAGAAGCAGCGAGGACTGCAAAAGTGATGGGAATCGAATGCTAATGAACTACAATACATTTAATAATATACATTTTATTCATGAAGGCTACCATTCTATCGTCTACTTTATTCGTTTCGCAATTCATCAACAAGCCGGAGTATTCACGCCACCCAACATGACTATTTATTATAGATAATTTGCAGTCGATCTTTATTATTTTCATCGATTGAGACAGTTAAATATTTTGTTTATTTCAAAAGCTATAACCATTAACAGTTCCTGGTTGCAATTACCGAAGGAAAAATATTAGTTAAAGGTTTAATAACTGCAGTTTCCAGTTGATTATAAACATTACGAGGAGGATTGCGTTTCTGTTACCTTTCGACACAAGTCTTAACATTCACAAGTTAGTTCTTTGACCTTTAGTGGCTTCTACTTCCATAGCTTGGTAGCGTTCATTACTGGGCACTAATGGTGGTATGTGCTGGTTTAGTCGAGATTTCTTTCCGAGCTACGTGCTCAAATCGAAGGCCTGATTTCTTTTCCAAATGTTGGGGTACCACCGAGCGTTATTACTGTCGAGATGCCAGACAACTACCTCACGTTGTCATATTCATTACAGATCGAAATTACACCAGCAGAGGCTGATATACCACACGGAGGGGGGGGGGGGGCGTGAAGACACGTAGCCCACGTTGACCGACCAAAACGAAAATACCAGAGTGTAGCGATCCCCATCAGGGGCACAGAGTAATCCCCGTTGATTGTTTTCGGAGTCGGTAAGGTCCCTCTGGCCGAAGGTAATTAGGTGTAATTTAATTATCCGTCGGACACTACCTGGCACTGCCTGCCCTAATGAAGCGGGCCAGGCTTTAATGACAGAGCGGTAGGCCACGGAGTACGGGGGATGAACACGTAGGGTGGCTACTTGCTTTGTCTACGTGGCTAGGACCTGCTCCTTCATCTCCCATCCATCACGGCTGTGTAACTTCTGCTGCTGGCTAATAACAGTCAGCCATGGGGTTTGATGAAGCCTAATGACTCCCGTCTCAAGGGAGTACACTGCACATCGGACAAAAAGTTCAGATGTTAAAGTAAGCATATATCGGTCAATGATGGAAAGTCGCAAAAAAACTGTAAGCAAGCAATTAGCTGTGTTGCTAGGATATATAAGGAAAATGTGACGGACTGTATAGTAAAATCTGCAAGGTAAAATATATACTATCATCTTTCAATCAACCAAAGCAGATATCCTAACGAATAGATCCAATTAAATCAGATTAGAAATAATCTCATACGTTGTGTCAGGAATTCACCAATAATCTGAGCACTACTTCTAAGGTATAGTTTGTTTTATCGTACTAAAAAAACAAGAAAACCAACAGTTGCTACATGACTAAAATGCAGTGAAAAAATAGTTCAGAAGAAGAGGGAGAAAATATAGGTAATATAGATAGAGTTCTTTCAGGATAAAAGAAGAAAAGTACCAAAAACAGTACTGGAGTTCTAGATTCCTTTTTTTGTAGAAAGACTACGAAGAGGACCACGCAGAAAGAGATATCTGAAAATATATGCAAGGAAGAAAGGCTTCACCATCTCTGCTCTGAAAAGAACAAGTGCTTACTATACCCAATGGAAACCAGTATTTTTTTCTCCTAAGGACTATTTTTAACAGGGTATGGGTCTTAAACCATATGGGCATCAGGAAATGTAGAAAGCAGGTACGTAAGAAGGAATGAAATTTTCGTTCCATGAATCAATAATTTCGTCCATCTACAAAATTTTATTGGGCACAAGCACTTTCATCAATTTGCAAGGATCAATGAACAAACAGTTAGCATACAGTACATATTAACGTGTGGTGGATGATAGATTTTAAATAATCTATATTCAACAAAATAGTAAAATACCATAAGTAGTTACTTCTGTTAAAGTCATTAAACCCCAAAGAATATATCACTTTGATTGTTGGCAAATTGTTTTAATCATATCGGGCTGATTTTAGTATACTCAAAACAAATAATCCAAGCCCTATTCACCGACATCTAGTTATTTCCTATATCAGGGTCAACAGCTAAACTTATTGACATAAGATGACTAAAGATTGGCATCTCACACATGTTTCTTCGAAATGGCCGGTCATGCATGGGATTCCCGAACTCCGATGTAATTCGACACAACGCATTATACCGCAACGTTGGGTTATTAACATTATTATGATTAACATTATTATGAAGCTCATCACTGTGCAGTGTACTGTTATAACGGTCGCCGGTTTGGAGAAAGAATGAGCGTCTAGAACCTTGAGAACTTCTATAAATATTGGTAATGTTGCTCTCCTAATATGGAGATTTTATTGACAAAATCAATTAGAAGTAACATTTATTTGCATGAGTTAACTGCCTTATTTCTTGACTATGACCCATAAAAATTCTTAGCTGAAGAGTTAAGGCTGCAAACGAAAAGATAATGACAGTTTCAAGGACTTTTAGTTAGTTTTAAAAAAAATTACACATTGTTAATGAGGGTTATGAGATAGTTTACTTAATGCCCAATCGATACTCAACATTGACAAATGATGTTTTATGGAGATGCCTATATTTTTTACACCTTTTCAATATTTAATAAGACCTTCTGTAAAATGTCTCTAGCTTCTAAAAGGAAACGTTTTAAGTGGTTTGAAGGCAAACCTCTTCTCAGGGGATAACATGAGGGATCTGGTTAAAATAAAAACGAGAAAAAACATAATATTTTATGGTTTAATTGCTAGTAGTGGGTTCGGATTAAATTAATAACGTCCTTAATATATATTCCTGGAGTGGCAACACACATCGCTATTATTATCAGCATTATGAGCTTTTGAGATCTGAAATTTAGAGTACTGAATGTGCTTGTGAATATGAAATAAATAACACGTGGCTAGACAAATTTACTTAAAACCGATTTCGGGTACTAAAGAAGTTTCTACAACATTTGTTATGTTTATGTCGTGGGCTGTCAATAAAACAATTGATGAATGAAATGATTTTTCTATCCGAAAATTATAAATGTGTTTGTTTATATTTTTAGGGCTTTCTGAGCATAGCTCTCATTCTCAATTGGAGGTTGTGTCTAGGTGACGAACCACTTTCAAGAATGACGTATGCTAGAAGGGCTCAGGGAATGAATCAAGATATCTACAATTTGTGGGTTTGACTTCTTCTAAACACTGCTCTTCAGCCCGTGAAACTCCGATTTTCGACAATGCCCTCGGACGACAATCTAAACAAATTTTTACAGAAAAGGGTAGGATTGAGATATTGCGAATAGTAATGGACGGAGCACGCGGCACCTCCAGCTCGCGAATAGCACGATTTAATTTGTCTTATTCATCTCATTGAAAGAGACGATTTATACCCATTGAGTTAGTGGACCGCCAGTGACGCCCATTATGCTAATTCGTTCGCTCTAACGAAATGGTCCGCATATTTTCTCTCCGTCTTCGACTCACCTTGACTCACTTACTCTTTATTTCTCAGGCCGGCCTATGCATCATCCCAACATGCGGCGCGCAGGATGTGGAAGCCGCGGCTGTAAATTCTGGCTAATAGCGCGTCTGTGATAAAATAATACGAAATGCGGAGTGAGCTATTAATACCGGGCGGAATGGAGAACTTTCTGTGACGTTACGAAAATACCACTCGAAATATGACGTTGTGGAAATCATATTTCCGTGAAATCTAACTTATGCGGTGATTCAACTTGCTGATATCTTCACTGTGAGTATTTCAATGTGAAATCACATACATCTGTCGCCGTACTACTTATGGATATAATTGATCACGTTATCGCTGTGTATGGGGGAATGATGTCTCGATACCTGTTTAGAAAGAGACCGATGAAATTATCAAATTTTTTTTTATGACACAATAGCTCTGTCAATTTTCAGCTGAAAGTTGTGAATAACAATTAAGCTTTAAAGTTAGTATGATTCATTCAGATTGAAGGAACAGAAGAAACATTTTATAATACTTATTAGTGAACTATATATAATTTGCCAGTATCATAGAGCGGGATATGAATGGATTACGCAATAATAGCACATAGCCGTTTCTCTTCTGATTTGGGTTGAGGGGGGGGGGTACATATATGCTTTGTCATGAATTGGGGGATCTCTGGGTTAAGCATAAATGACTATATTGTATGAGTGTATGTCGTAAAAACTGTAGCAAATTCATGAGAAAAGTTTGAATGCAATATTTCATCATAATTATCTATTGCCCTTCATGGGCAGATTCGAATTTTATTAAAATAAAAATTTATCATTAAAAAAAAAATTATTAATTCAAGAAAAGCCTTGATCTTCTGCCAGCTCCAAATGTTCCAAGGAGGTTGAAATTCTGGTATAACACGTCTGCTACCTAGCGGCAAGATGGAAAAAAGCAACTATGCTTTGTTTTATACCTGCAACATGACTCAGTTTTTGGGACGTTATTAAAAATGCAGTGTTTCGAACAAATTGTTATTGTTCATAAGTCTAGTATAGTGTGTGTTTAAAAGGAAGGTGGATCCACTAATTAACTGGTTCTAAATTAAACGAGTATATAATGATTTTTTTTTAATCGTGTGTTTAGTTTATGTTAGTATAGATTTGTTTGGTACCGTTTTACTGCTTATATTTAATAGTTTCATAATGATTTGGGAAGAAACGTTGTCCTCATTTTGTTTATATATCTTTTATAAAATACTAAAATAATTCACAAATTTAAGTAGGGAAAAAGTAAAAAACCAATTCCTTGAATAAACAAGTTTTGAATAAACTATCAGACAAAAGCGATAGGGATCACTTCTTTAATCCCCATCTGAATATAACCGTGCGTTTATTTTAGGGCCTAGAAGCAGAAGGAAGGAAAAAAAACGCTTAAAACCAGGTAGGCGATCGGTTGTAAACAAACCTGATGCTGTCGCTTAGGGCCCGGCCGAAACGTGCCAGGAATTAGGAACCGGGTATCCATCTGCCCGCTATAAACGGCACACAATACCATCACCGGGACAGGTAAGTATACACCCCAGAAAAGCCAACGTCTTTTCAAGGAGATTTTTAAAGGCAACGATATGTTGAATATGCTAACGTGGGCAGGTATTGATGGAGTAACGTGATTCTGTAGCGTTGTTGTTGAGGAATCTGTGGGTTATTCTATATGTAATTCAACCTATTCGTTTATTATACCTATATAAACGAAATTTGGGTTTAGAAAAGTGAAGGCTTATTATCAATAGGTAGTTGCAGTGGAGAAACTGCTGGATGTTTCTGACTAAAATGTAAATATATAATGAAATGAAGTATGCAATTGGTAGACTGAGTTGCCTGAAGGTGACACTACGTACTGTGAAAGATTTTAAACACTTTTTGTCAACATTTTTATTATTAGCTTTCAAATCATAATGAATTGACATCTTTAGAGTGCACTTGACTATTCATTGGGGAAACTTTTTCATCATGAATAGGTATTGAGGTGTAACTTGAGGAAGCTTACAATTCTTAGAAACTAGAGATAAGCGGATGTGTTTTGGTTGGCGGGTTGAGGAAACCTTAAACACATTATCAACAGGATAATTCTGTAGAAGATTCCTGTAAAATTGGAGAGGGATTGAATCGTTTCAGTTACCTTTACCGAGGACCATACCGGCAGATGCCCTGCATATAGGTGCATATAATGTAATATAATATATATAAGTGTGGTATATCAGTCTAGTTAGCTCCAAGTTTTAAAGATATCACTGTTGTCGTAATAGATACTTATTCTTCCCATGTGAAATTTTCGGGTTAGCCCTAATCCACCGGTTAAGGCACTAAGCGAAGAAATTCTGTTAAGGCTGACCTTAATTCGACTCCGGCAGCATTAGAAAGATAGATTCGACTCCGTGTTGCAAGGATGATTTTCTGGCACGTCTCGATTAGTTATCGGCCATGAGTAGAAACGAGAAATAGTTAATCAGGAGTGTTTACACACTTTAGAATTACAAGTCATCAACAGTTTCAAAGCTCACAAGACTGTTTATTCAGTTTCGATTTCTGCCTACTAATGGCAAAAAACAATTCGAAAATCCTTGTAGCTTCCCTTTTACGATCGTCAACTGCCACAAGGTGTGTTTTAATATTAAACGAGCCCTAGACTCAGCTAGACTTTCACCGTGTCACGGCTTTCCGAGTCCTTTAGTCCGTCTCTGTTGCCTATAATGTAACCCCTAGGCATTATCGAACCAATCAGTGGGAATCCCCTCCTGTTGCAAGGGAAGAAAAACTTACAAAATTGATTGCCAAGAATCGAATCCCTAGTTTATTTTTTCTAATCGTTAATTCTGAACGAGCAAACCAATGAATGAAACATATATATTGGATCTCCAGAAAAAACGTCTTAATGATTTGTTTGATTAGTAAAAATTATATACCGTGCAATAAGCTTGTCTAATGGGCATCATTTTTAAAAAAAATGCTTTCAACTTTCTTAGAATATAAGTTATTACCTTTTAAAGTCTTCTTTTAACCATAACATTGGTTATGATGAATTCTTCAACAGCTAATTTTTATGAACCCAGCATTACTGTCGTCTTTCACTAAGATAATTACTTGTTTTAGACAATTGAGTGATTATGGTGACTCACAGACGTCACTTTTGGGGCAGAAGAACTCCGGATAAGCGGCTCTTGGCTCGTGTGGGCGGAGAAGTGTGCAGTAGCAGAGAGAGGAGACAGAGGACCATATATCATGAACATCTGCCGGTGCAGCTGGTGACCGCTACCTGCGCCCGGCCCACCGCGGACCTCTTGATTGGCTAATTAAACATTTCTGTCCGTGGCGATTGCTCGGCTCCGTGGATCCGTTGCCTCCAGTTGGATCCGTCAACCAAGCCGCTCCGCCCTCGTAAAGGATCGGGCATGGATTGAGTCAGCAGTGGATCCGCACGGCACGTATCGTGATCTGAGGGCAGCTGCAGCATCGGCAGCTGTACCCTTTAAATTGCGGTAAATATTTCCAATCAGAAAATACAGAAAAACCTCTCCCAACTTGTCACAGTTTGGCTTTAGATGATTCATTCCTGTGTGCCCCAAAAGTTTTATGTGCGTTGAAATCACCGTCAAGTTAATCCTGTAATTACAAACAAATCAAGTCTAGGTTTGGTCAAAGTAACATGAGATGGAGTGTTGAGTGGATATGACAAAGTGTTGACCAAAGAATGACCTCAAGAAGCCATGGTCTTTCCGATGATTCTACCAACAATAAATGTCTTCGAAACTTTAAATATTTTTTTATATATATGATAGGTATTTTTTGATGAAATTATTGCGGTATTGCGGACTTGCTGTGGGTGTTTCGAAAACAAAAAAACAGTTTGCTAGCATTCGAAACAATCAAATAAAACAAGTCATATTTTCGTCTTACCGCATGATATTTATTTCTTAGACACAGGCTCTTTATATATATAGTTTTCCTCCTTGATATCTGAACTACTTTAAAACTGTCCCGAGCTAATGAGGAGTGTACACCTTTCAGATTTATTAGAACATTCAAATTGCTTTCTCCGAGGCTACAATAGAGAAAGTAGAGCGTATCTTACAAATTAAATGGTTATTTTCAATTAATTTATAAAACATCGTCAGTCCGAGCACATTTATCTTATTATTCTAATTTAATTAGCGTGAATCAACGGAACGGAGCATAAAGAATTCGCAGCAATAAAAGAATGAGAAAGAGAGTTATGAAACCGCAAGAGAAATATCATTCCTTCTGAATATTTTTCTTAGGTACAAGAGATTGCTTTTTTCTTCCTTTTCTCTTTCATCGGAACGTTTATTTCATTCTTATGACCAGTCAAGTCTTTCCTCTTCAAACCATAAAAATCTATCTCTCCCTTTAAATTATTAGGGCTCCGGCTAATTGCGCTGCAGATGAAACGGTTTTATATTAATTGGGCATCTCAGAAATGCTCGTTCCGATTAGTAATGATAATCGTTTAAATACTTCATTCATAATTGGCCCTCGTAACGTTATTTCAAACAGACTGGAGAAAATTATGTATATGTAATAGTTACGGATCGGCTATAAACATTTAAAATGACTCTTGAATACTGAATCAATAACAGTTAGCCTATTATATTCACCGCTAAGGAGAATAAAAAATATATCATGTACATACAACAGCATGGAGAAGTAGAAAATCATTTTAACGAGCATCACTGATGCCATTTGTACGGCCTTAAAGAAATTATATGCGTGAAAATCAATCTGTAACAGCTTTTATACAAAGTAAGCTTAATTGTCGAGCTCGTTTGTGTCTACACAGGTGCATACTTGCATAAAAATGAAGAGAGTTTTTAATAATTATCAGTTAAACTTTTCAACTTTCAGACATGCCACTGTGAAATGTTTAGATGCTCTTCATAAAAAATAATTATAGAGGTTCTAATCTTTAACATTATCTAAAGCAGACAGATCGAAAAATAAATATGTGACTAATGATCTTTGATTTTTCATCGTTAGTAACTCTTGGCTTACTAATTCATCATAGACAACGCATCATAATCAAAATTGGGAAGGATAAGGGACAAAACAAAAACTTTGCGGGTTAACTTCTTTAGGTACGTCTGTGACATAATAGATGAGGGGTTTGGGCTTTTCATCCCTTGAATCCAGCTTGTTATCTTTGGACCAGAAACTACTTCTGGAGTAAGATATAAATATACTTGTTTGGAAATGAATGGTGGATTGTTTTATATCTCATGGGAAATTTTTGTTTTCTTTTTGACAATAAGCCAATAGTGTATTGGTTATTGTCAATAGTGTGTGTGACTGGATAGAAATGAATGAAGCCCTTATAAGAAGAGATAATGGTTGTAAGAGAAGGGGCAGCTGAAGGATGGGAGAATGACAATGAGGACGACGAGATAAAGCCAGCGGAGACAGAGGAATACTAATTGCGGGAGCCGGTAATTAAGAAGCTCGGTCCCTATGCTAATAGGCCGGGTCCGGTGGTGGGGGCTGGCACGCAACCTTCAGCCGAAGCTGAAGGCTCCCGCCTTCTCCGCAGGGACACGGCACTGCAATAATGCTTCTGTGGGCGGGCCCTTAAGACCTTACTGGCACCGCATGTAGGTACGGACGGAAGGATTATGGGGGATCTGGTTCGTAAATTATTAGATTAATACCAAACTTGGGTGATTTCATAGGATCGTTTCATGAGGTGTAGATAGAAAATAAATAGTAGTGCGAAGACTCGAGAATCGATTTTATTTAATAAGGAAATGATTGGGGGGGTTCCACTTTAAATTTGTAATCTACAACCCAAAAAAATTAGGAACTTGTAATTATGATCTCCAATTTTGGCGCAACTTGGGTTATTAGTTATGGGATGATCAATTAATCGATTCTTTGAATTTACTTTGTTCCACCTAGCTTGTGCTAGGCAATTAACTGTGCGGCGTCTCAAACGATACGAACAACATAGGTCTCAATAGACGTCTTGTGCACCTTGCAGTACGCCCCGCCGTACAGCGCTGGAGCACTTTCTACACTAACAGATGCAAGGCTCACTATTTTTGGTTTATTTGTTTCCATTATTATAGTTAGGGTTTTTTTTTTTTTTAATGATCCTTTGAATTACTGTTCGTTTCAATAAAAATAGATTTTAATTTGTTTCTACTTATCTCCATGTTCCGATAATTACTCCCTTTTGATAACTATACCTTTCTGACACTCAAAAACGAAAGATCATGTTAAACCCAATTATGAATGAGTGATTAAATATCAGATCGAAATAAAAGTTTTCAGCGCTTGCAAGATAAGAAAATAGATTGTAAATCAAGTTGAGCTAAATAATATCTGCAAATCGGGGGGGGGGGATGTCATAATAAGCATGAATCACACCATATCTTTCCGCACATCTCCCTGATTAATAATGGTAATTGATAATTACATTTAAGCGGTTGGGCCACCCATAAATGAAGTGTGCATTCAGCGCCCGCTTCCACTGCAAGTTTCCTTTTGCATCAAGTCCAATTTCTTTCTTCTAATCTTAACTTTTCATCGGTTTTGTCTCTAGCCACCAGGAAGATCATATTTGATATTCTCGGTTCACTGAAAACAGGACGGGGTAACGAAATTGAGGCAAATTTATGCTACCTTCAATGTTAGTCAATGTATTCGTATATTGCTAAGAATGAAGTGATTGACAGGGGGAAAACAGGTAAGGTCTGCTATGAATGCTCTGGCCATATCAAATGAAAGCAATAGGAATCATATTATGTATATATATATATATATATATATATATATATATATATATATATATATATATATACATACATTGCGATTTATCTTCCTTACTGAAATTCACATTCATACGGTTCGTAACACCGCTCCCTGAAGAGGGGTGGGTCTTCATACTGTGAGGTGTACCCACACGCCCATACTGTGTGTACGCCACACACGGTCGAAAGAGTCGGTACTGATGGACCCTTTCACCTGCTATACGTCAGTTTGCATCACGGCACCCAATAAGTCAAAGGTTGCCGTCGCTTGTGCAGTTGTGTTAATGTGCGATGATGAAAAGATGAAAAAAAAACAACGGTTGTGGATGAAACAATGCCTGGTGAATAAATGAACTTTTTCACATATTAATTTACTCAACCCATTGAAACAGCAAGAACCAGACGATTTCTCAGACCACCGATAGTTTTTCAGCGCTATTTGAATTAATTTATCCAAAAAGGCGAGAAAATGTAAACTTGGTTCAGAGAAACTATATTTGCTGAAGAAAGGCTTCTGTAACATTAAGGGATCTTGCAACAAGGAGGCGCTACAAAGATCTGAAGTTTAGCAACATAATATCTCCACAGCGGCTTGGGAAAATTATCCTAGAAACTAGCTGGTTGATTTTCGAAATATTGCAGTTAGATCATTTATATGGAAGTATAAACACAATTTTGTTAAATAATTTATGTTTAAACTCGGAAATTTTTTTTTCTGTTTTCAAAATATACTATCACTATAATTGAAGACAGGACTATTAAAAAAATGATTATGATGTAATTTTGTTTTTTATTCAACACAAATTTACAAAATAAAGCATTCAATTTTATAATTAATTGTTACATTATCATAATTAATGTATGTGTGATATTTATAATTTATTTTTATGGGAATGTCAGCTAATTGTCTTCATTGTTCTTGTTGTCGAACTATAAAACTCAACTAAATCCATCTGACTTGTCCTATTTTGTTGCTTTGTTGTTTGTTGCAGCGGTTTGGCGATGGAAATTGCCATTTTCTGGAATGGTATGAATTGTTGCAGTATCTGTGAGTGGACGGGGAGACGCTGTTGGTAAGTTGAAGAAGAACTACCGGTTTCATTCTATGGACAGTGGGCGTGAGTGTGACAGAACTCTTGGAATGTGGTGTGAACTGTTTGTTGTATGAGCAGACGCAAATAGATGAATTTGTGTTACATTTTTGAAAGACTATGGATTTGAAAATACCGGCTAAGTGTAGGGAGGATGAATGGGAGATAACGTTGCATTACATTGCGTGGCATATCAAGTGTTCCTTGTTCAGTTGAGAGGCGTATAGTGGCATTGCAAGATAACTTCTCCAATTTCGCATTATAAAGAATATCTTTTAATATTAAAAATAGTCTACATAATACTGAAGTACCTACTGTTCTATAGATTTCTAATTTCTACGCACCTTTGGGATGGACTCCCCAAATACTTTCATACTTCGAACTGGCGAGGAGGACAAGTATGAAGGTTGCAAAGCTACTCTATCAGAGGAGGGTCGAATTTAATGAGGTTTAGATAAACATTTTAGACTTAGTAAGAGAGACCCATTCTTCCCTAAAGGCAAAAATATTTTGGTTATAAATAATATAATATTTCCTGATTCTATTATGTCCTGATGTTGATAAAAACCGCATTTTTACTTGAAAGATGAAGAGGCCAAACAGGAATAGCATTAACCTAGGTAGAGGGAAATGGGTCAAATAAATAGAGAAGGATGCAAATGAAAGAGGGGGTCCCGCTGAGGGGGAAAAAAACCGCCAGGCCTAGAGGTTCCGAGAAACCCAGCGCCGACCCGAAGCGCCTCTGTAATTATTTTAATTTATGCCCAACTGGCCTCTACCTGTTCCCGCTGCTCTTCCCATTCTTCGGCTGGTTTTACCCCAGATCTCAATTTTCTGCAGCCGGTGAGCACTAATGGCCTACTGGCTCCAGGCCGCTAAGTGCGGTTCTGCACACAAGGAAGGCCGCAGGAGGTCCTGGAATAGAAGGGACAGAAACCTTAAGTACAGGTAATGGGGCAGTGTCAATATTGAGCAGGATATGCTCCAGTGTTCTTTACTCCATTCCCAACTGAATAATGACCATTGGGTGAAACCACCCATCTTCAATTGTCACTCGAAACAAAGTAGAGAATGTTATACTATTCATTTTAATGAACGTAAACATCTCTCAGGTCTACCCACATTGTATTTTATACTGACACAAGCGATTTTTAAGGATATTCGACCATCCGTAATTATCTTATAATTAGATTGAATAGGACATTAAAGTTAAGAATATGCCTTTTACTTATGTGACCAGAGTGAGGTTCATATTTATTAAATAGAGAATTCGCCGTTCCAAAAGTCAAAAGTTTGGAAACCATAACGGGCACCCACATTACCAAAACCAAAGTTCTTACTTCTAATTCCTAGACAGGTAGTATGATCCTGGCTTAGACAACTAAAGGGGTTACGCATTAAAATGACTTGAAAGTGATCTAGCCTTTTAGAAATTTAAAAATTATGTTCAACAACAGCTATCTAGGCGAACCTACCAACGCCTACCTAATACCATTGACATTAGCATTTAGACATTAGCTAACACAGTAAAAGAGTGCTATAAAAGGTTTCTTGAAATCTAGAGTAAGAAGAATAATTTATTAAAAAGTGCTGTGCATAATGTTTCAACTAGGAAGAAGATGCATAAATACATTTTTTTTGTTCAGTTTCTCTACATATATCTAACTAAATAAGGGGATATTTTAGTTATAAGTGCATTTTAATTTTAGTTTGCAGTGACTCTGGTGCCTGTAAACAATCCTTATGAAGCCCATAAAGCATAAAAGAAAATCCCAGTCTATTCAACAACACTGCGGGCAACACCGCAGATGTTTTGGCCGATATGTAATAACGGGAAGTAACCCGACAAATAAACGTGAAATCTATTAAATTAAATCCAAAACTTTTTCACTTTCAAAAATTTCATATCCTGTCCATACGAATAAGGACACCTCAAAGACCACAACGCAAAAAGAAATACTGAGATATTCCATTCAAACGAAGTATGAGAGCCAACAAACGGGTTAAATGGGTATGTCATTCTGGACATCTGCTGGGTTTATTTCTCGAGAATCGATTCCGAACACATTCTAGTCGATTCCGCTCTTCGGTTCTCCTTGCATGTCTTGCAAGTCGGAGCGGATGACCCTAACCGCGGTGGACAAAGGCGGGAGCTAGAGCTGTTTACACGGATTTGTCACAACCTTAGGATTAATGGGACCGACCCGAGGGTATTCGTGTACAGACTGGAAGAATTCAATTTACTTCTACATGGGATTTACGGTCACGAAAGTCGGCGGACGGGGTGGAAGGGAACGGGCCCGAATAATTTTTCCACATCGTTATAAATCACCTTTTCATTCGTGGGCCACTTAATATTCAGTTAATATCCTCATGATCCTTCCACCGCTAACAAAAGGAAACGAATAAAACAAAATAAAAACACGTTGCCGTTTTTTTTTACTTAGTACTCATGTGAGAACAGACATATTCTAAACGAATAAACACAGACCCGATATGGACGATTTGGGCAGCAATGACTGTTGTCAATAATTGTTGACATACCTTTAAACGAATAAAACGACAATAAAAGATCTGATAAGATAAATGCAGATGTGGTGGCACAGGAACTTATTATCATAACCACCGCATTGGTTGGGGAAAGTCGATTTTGTTTTAGTGAAGTTGTAATAGTGTAGTAACCTTGTGACAATTAATAGCATTAGTGCAATTATAACTTTAAATATAGATCAATAAGATTAAACCCTTTGGCTGTCATAATAATTTACTATGAAAACTTGACAATTGTCAAAATTCAATTAAAAGCATCGATAGTATTAATTAATTAAAACACGTAATTGGTATCTGTTAATGTCATCTTTGAAATCCTTTGGATGCTTCAACGTCGACGTAACAGATGGAAAGAATGTCTTTAATTCTGATTTTTTTCAAATGTCATAATTATTAAAGTGATAAAGTGAACCTCCCCCCCCCCTCAGAGGAAATCAATTGTAGTCATGCTTAGAATATTTTCTCGAAGCTTATACTGAATGATTTATTGAAATCAATTCCCGTGAATTTCTTTAAAAGTGGTAAATATGCTTTATTCATAAAACACGTTGAATAATTTTAATTGGTCTCTCGATTCTAATTAATATAGAAATTAATTCATAGCAACGAAAAATAGAAAGGGCACTTTTTCTACATTTTATTACTCAACGGTTGTGAGCAATCCAGTTTACATATCTGTGAAACTGGAACAATATCATTTAAAAAATACTGAAATGAAGAAATTTTCACACCACCGGTTTCATAATCACAAGTCAATAAAAAAATTATCTATTTCAAGAGTTTATCGATTAACTCGATATTGTAGGATTAATGTGTTGTTATTTTTTAATTTCCTATAAGGAACATATTGCGTAACCTTAAATATCATACAATTGAAATTTACTCCCGGAATTTCGTTATACAAAGATGGATATCAGACAAATAGTTAACATTTTAATCAGCGGTAACTGAGGTATAATTGACCCCTTGCAGTTGGCAGACCTGGTGATTTATGGAAATATAAAATGGGTTCAAGCAACTTTAATTAAACAAAGGACCATGACTGAATACACACTTAGCATTTGTACAGGAGAGGAATTTAAATTAGGCACCTAATTAATTTTCATGACATTGAGGCAAGCGCAATTAGCAAGAATGATATCAGGAAGTGGGTAAGTGTTGCTCTTTAAACTGTGAACATGAAAGAATTATATTTTTTCAACAAGCAGCCTGGTTGTTAATAAAAGTACTGCAGTTCCAATAGGAGATGCCCAGGCAATTACTGAGTTACACTTCCACAAATGACTGAAAATATTATTCTAATTAAGACGAGGCAAGTCGAACGAATAAAATGGCAGGGTTTGTCGAAACGTGTTTACGCTTCATCATCAGTTTATTTCGCTCGACACAGGTGAATTCACGCTAATGATAACTTTGCTTCAAACACTCCTAAAGTCAGACACTTGACGACTGAACGCTCTCTCTGAGCTTGTCAGTTTAGAGTTCAGCCCATGCAATCTATTGGATGAAATTGAATAAGGGTATTTGTCAGAAGCAGATGCTATTACGATTAAAAAGGTTATTTGAAAAAATAAATAAATAAAAACTTACCCAAGTCCCCGCAGAACCCCTTTTCCCTCAGCATGTTCGTATCTGAAAGTAGAAAACGACGATAAAATTAAATAATGTCTTGATTAAATATCATTTTGTCAGGAGTAATCAACGTGCAATAAAAGAGAGAGCCTCATATAAACGAGAATTACCTATAATCTATATAACTCAGGAATGACTAGCGTAAAGGATTTAATTAAAATAGCAGTGGAAAGGGGAATACATTAAAAAGGCAACAAAATACCTAAGGTCCGAGTTGTATTTCTCACAGATTTTTCCAGGCGAAATCAGTAGTAATTAATAATCTATATAAAAACAGACTATAGTCCACAGCTATTCATCTAATTATGGTCTGCGATATTGATGCGGGTCTTTCATATTGTCCTGTTAATTTTACAATAAATAAATAGAATACAGAAAATACATAAATTAACACGTGATATAATGTGATATGTAAAAATGAGGCACGTTGGCATTTACTGGCGGGGAAGTCGCCCAGATATCTACATACTTTTATCGGTACAGTTAATGACCGCCTAATAACTTACGGTGGCTTATACCTAGCGCAAAGGTTACCCACTTAATGGTGTCTAGCCACCGCAGATATTATATACACCGGTTAATTTTTCAGAACATTTTACTTTTTATTTTTTAATTAAATTCTTTGATAAATTGCTATCGTTATAACACGGTCGCGTCGACTTAAGATTAACAGCCTGCTCGTCTCTCAGAACGTTGGAACTACGAAGTTTTCTCGTCTCGAATAACTTTGATCAAACGAGAAATTCTGTTAATTTTGAATCTAGTATTCATCCGAAAATTCAACAGAATTTTGCTTGTGAGCAAAGATGGTGTAGCAGACAAGAAAAACCTACAGTTTTAAAGATATTATTTAGTACATGAATTTTTGAGCAGTGATATTGAAATATTTCTACGCCTTAAGATAAACATATTTTTGTTACAAATGTACTTTTGATATAAAATTGTATTAATCAATAGAACATAATCGATGCTCTAAAGTTTTATTACAGACCAAACGGAATAAATGTATATTATGCAAAATAAGCGATTGTTGCGCAATTCACACTGACTGCTTGACCTTTAAATTAATGACGAAATAAACGTGTATAATTTGATTTGATTATATTTATCATGAAATGTATACAAGTGGTCTATAACAGCCGGAGTAAGTATGAGCGTAGCCAAACCCATAATATTGGGCAGGAGCAGTTGTAGATGCTCATCGCTTATGAGAAAATGATTTAAGCATAAATTATATATTCAGCCTATCAGTCCTTACCTATTTATGAATTCTGAGGTATAGAAAGTTGGCGAAAATTCTCTACTCCTGTTACATTTTTGGTATTTTCGTATGTATATTAAAATATACATTATTATATTTCGTATATAATAATAATTATGTGATATACATAAACCGGGTATATCATACAACTGATGAAGACATTTAACAGCTCAGTGAGAGTATCTTCGATTAGTAGCTTTCGCAGTTGAGATATTTCTGATAGAAATGCTTAGTCACCGCATATCATTATGGCCAGACATTCCATTTTGAAACTAATTCACTCCATAAAGAGAGGGTTTGTGTGTGAGCGTGTTAAGGACTCAATCGGTAGTTGAATCGACGTCGCTTGAGGCTCGAAATTCGAAACCATTCTTATCACGTAGGAGTCCAGAACGAATCCGTGACAAAGGGTGGAAGGATCTATAACTTAATCATATGGGAAGAGCGTTTGTCAGCAGAAAACACCTCAAGGGAGTTTTGGCTGTTCAATTTTGAACTTGAAGCAACTAGGTTCTGGTATTCCCGAATTTATTCAGAATTGGAAACTCCTAGTATCTCACGTATACATATACACAATTTAACAAGGAGATACTATAATCTACTTCAATTATCTCCATGGACAGTCTGTATGACAGAAGGTCTGTTTCCATAAAAGCAAACTTTAGCAGCAGAGGAGAGTCTAGCGAATTAACACTCAAAATTCATCTTATGAATTTAAAAGTCATTTTATGAACGCAATGTTAATGAACACGGAGTCAAACAGACGAGTTGTTAATCGAAAATCGAAAATTTATATAGTAAAGACTCTTTTTGGCTTTGGTTGTTTAACGTTAACTTAGCTTAGAAGTACAATAATACTGCGGCTAGATCGTATGAACAACTTCAATACGGGTGTTCAAGAATCATGTCTGCGTATGAAGAATTGGACGCCCTCGACCCAATAAGAACTTTGGATCTGCTCATACGGAAAGTAAATACAGGTACTATGGGATTTTTAAAGGTCATTTTACCATTATATTAACGAATAATGCAAAAAAAAACCATAAGCATTACACCGTCGGAAGCTTTATCGGACAAGATCAATGATGCATTGGCCTAATTTTCGCCATACATAACAACTAAATCAAGAGGAATGGTCTGCTTATCGAGTTTGAACTGCTCAACACTCCGGTAATCGAACTTGCTGACCACCCCCTACCCCTTGCTGACAAAGTGAGAGAAGAAACAGTAGCCAGAGAGAGTGAGAGGACAGCCGATGGAGATCCGCGGTGATGGATACGGCAGTACCTACATCAAAGGGAGCGGCCGGTACAGTCCATGCCCAGGGCAACTGGCCACCCGCCTCGCAGACATTTCATTCGCTGTCACCGCCTCCTCCTGGCTAACTAGATCCCCTAACAGTATACCGTATTGAAATCCCCTTTAATTATTGTAAATTAGAACTCCACCACTTCGCTCCTTGTTCTATTAATTTTACAAGTGCTAATTCTTCACAGCCTCCTCGCCTTGCTAATTCAGTCACGTACCTCTTCGCGCTGTCCGGTTAGACTGTATACTATTTTTGGCTGCGCTGAACACGCCGGCAATGGGGAGCGGGGCAGTTAGCAGCAATTTGGCGGCAGCTTTCTCTCTAAATAAAATTTAGACTTGGGTATGTGTTACAATCTTGAGATAAAGATCACTGGGTGATAGTGATTACGTTGGAAATTTGTTATCTTCTAAGCCATCAAACTGTGACAATTATCGTTATTAAAATATGTAACTATTCCCATTGTATAACTAACACTTGTGTTTAAATTCTAACCTTTCAGAACTAACGAAGTAGAATATCTTAATTTTTTCAAAGAAAAATTATTTGGTTGCAGTCACCATCAAACCGATTTTATGTTTGTAGAAGATTACCTTGTTGTAATGAATAAATAAGTTATTGTAGTTTTTAAAAAACAGTTAGAAATAGCATCACACTAGATACGTGTTTTCCCCTCACAATTCCTAGTTTGTTAGCTAGGGCTTAAAAAAATTTCTGTTCGATCTTAAACAGAACTCACGCCTAGGCGTCTTAAATGAAATGTTTTTAATCAATTATGACAAATGGCAGCGAACGTCCTGGGACTAGTATTTTTTTATATGTTTGTGTCTACATCATAAAGTACGCAGAAGAATATTATTTTATGATCATTCTTAGTGAGTTTTTCCGCTGAAATACATTGGGCGGAATCATCTTTTGAAAATGTCGGGAGGGGTTTTTCCAAAAACTAATTGCTAGCCCATGCTTCACTTTAGCTTAAAGGAAAGTATATAGCGCTATAGAGAGGCGACCGGACATCCATCTCGCACAGATAGAAAGAAAGAGAAGGAGAAAAGAGATGGTAGTTTTTTGTTGTTGCATGACCGGCGCTCGCGCTCATCTGTTTTGGATCGTGACGCCTCATCATCAGCCGTTATCATTAATAATAACTTCGTTTTAATTAATAAATATCCCGGTGCCTTCCCTCTATATCGTGGAATAAGCAGGGGCCGATTTACGAGCACAACATCACAGGGATATCGCCGCCGAAGGAAAACAGACGTGAATATTCAATTATACAAACCTGGTCGAGTGGGGCTCGACTCTTAACGAGAACAGTATTCAACGATTTTACTCCATTTAGCTGTTCCGTTAAGGGGTTTTATGTATATTGTAAAGGGTATTTTGATGCGAGTAATAATTATACTCTGTCATTGAAGTATTTAATGAGGAGCATAGAATAGTTTTTTTAACTCGAGCATATCCATCTTAATATGTAGATTACCGTTCAATAATTTTAGTCCATACAATTTTCTCAATTAGCTGAAGTTTTTTGGCGTTAACTAGATTATATTTCTTAAATAATTACTTAAACGATACTTTTTCTTTTATAGAAAACAATTAAACTCCATTTTAAATGCCAACTTAAACGAGTACCAAGAATGGTGGCAATCATCATGACCTATCCACCATTCTTCAACAATCACCTTGATAAATGTAATTAAAATGATTTATAATTAGAAATACCTTTGATACCTCTGAAACAAATTTATCTTACTTTGAATAGTAACGTTTTCTTATTTATGTATTTAAAGATTAATTTTTTGTTGATTTAGAAGGAGACCAATTCTTCAGTAGAAAAGTTTTTCAGATATTATAAAATGTAGGACATATCGACCGACAAAATTATCCCATTTCCTATGTTTTGCCTTTAATAAATTGTTAAGAATATTTAAATCCAGCAATGGTACGTTTTTTGGATGAATAAATGTCATAGAGACGAATTTTGAAAGGAACAGATAATTGAAATAATTAACGTGATAATATTTGACGTGAGTATCTGAAATATTGGCAACACGTAACCGGAAAGTAGAAGTACTTTAACCTTAATTCAGACTGGTAATAAGCAAATTCATCTCTAGATGTTTGAATATGGAGTGTTTGGAATCAGCAATCAGATTAAGATTAACTATTCGCTATAACACTTCAGGTGTGAACAGAAATATAAAAAGAAGGTCTGGGCAAACATTTGAAAATGGTGTCATTTTCCTTAATATAATCGTTATACAATCAGGGAAGGGTAAATTTCAGATTGTAATTTACCTTTTCTTTTCCATGGGTTTTTTTTTTCTCATGCAACCAGCGAATGAGGTGGTGAATAATTGTATTAAATAGGCATGAATGACATGCGAGAAAGATCATATGCATCCCCATATAGTGTATGATGATAGTAAATGATACAGATTTAAATTAATTAATCCCTGCTCCAGTTTCTGAGGATTTGTTGCGTGTCAGGCAAGTGCTGGTAGTTTAAGTATGTGGGTATTCAGCTGTATAATTCTTTATGTAACTGTCTATGCAGTGTCTTAATTAGGTATGTTTGTGTATAGAATTCGTAAATCTGTAGGGTCGGACAGACCAAGGTGCAGTAGTGATTAGAAGTAGTTTTGATTGAAACTATTGTCTCATGGTTTTAGTGCATGGTTGCACCATAAATCTGTGCTCCATATGCCCAAAAGGTCTTAGTAGGTATGTATCCAGTTTTTGTGTTAGAGGTAGTCGTGATCAGTTGTAAAAGATATTTTAAAATAAACTCTAAAAATCGTGTATCAAATTTTTTTTTTTAGGAATAGGAGATTTCTGTTGAAAATCAATTTAGTTCTTAATTGATTTAAATAATGAAAATTTGGCAAGACTCCTGATACTTAGATGAAATATAAATAACATATGTTTTTGAGATCCATCATAGACGGCCCCACAAGAAGACAGGACACCATACGGAATCAAAGGCGGCTTCAAAGTCGAAGTCATATATTGAATTAAATGGAGGTGCCTGGGAAGAGGACAATCAGGAGCGAGCTTGTTGGGAACGTAAATGTCTCTTCACACACAGGGCCCAGGCAACTGTGGGGGTTTTTTCTTCATAAAAGGAAGCCGTAATGACTGGGAGAAGATTAATCATGCAGTCTCCGTATTAAAGCTATTATTTAAAGTAACTTTTCATTTCTCTAGCGCCCGTGCTCTCTCACTCCTGCGCCTTTGAGCGTCACCGGCGTCATTAGCCTCGAATGAAAAAACGACCTTTAGCTCCCTTCGGAATAATACGAATTTGAGGCATGTGGAAGAAGTCTAAACGACCGGGGGAATTATGGCGCCTTTCTACGGGAGCTGCCCGATTAGAATTGTAAATCGTTTGTTTTTATGAGTTCCTCCCTCTTCATCCTGTTTATTTTTATTTATTAAATTGTAATAATAATATCCGAAGGAATATCATTTCATTTTTATTTGTTTGGTGGATTGACCAATAAGGGTTTCTGTCAGGGAGAAAAGTAGTTCCAATTTATGTTAATAATTCAGCACAAATACCAACGAAATATGACTTTTTTTAAATAATCAAATTAAGTCATAACATGATAGATATTAGTAATCAGCACAATTAATTTGGCACCCTACTCCATATTATTGAAGATATTTGATGATGATCAGCTTTTTTAAATGACTTCCTGCTACAAATACGTGCCAGTGGAAGTCCTGGCAATGGCCAGTTTCTCCAATCATCTCCTGAGCTCTTGGCTGTTGGCTCTCGCGCTCTTGGTCAACCTCCACTGGCTCGTTTCCTGCGATGCGGCTGACGAAGGAGCCTTCCCGAGGAGGGACGACTTCCCAAGACTCCGGACCCTCTTCCGCATGCAAGGGATGAGACAACCATGTGGATTTAGGAGGTCTTTATCACAATAAAGGTGCTTCTATATAGTCAAATGAGACCTCAAAATTTAAATCTCTGGATGGAGTGGGGCCTTACACAGATTCATCATGATTAAAAAAGAAAAAGATCATTGCTATACTTCTAAGTGCTCAATCACATGCTATATCCTTTAGTGTTGCTGTCAACAGCTTTTATATCTGTGTTGACAACATATAGTTTCGATTATGCCTTTTTTAGCAAAAAAAAGCAAAAAAATTAAAGCAGTTTTAATATCACGAAACATTAATACAACTGGAGATATTTTAATTACAGTGTAGCAGCGATTAGCCACTGTACCGTTAATACAACTTTATGATACGGACGAATAATAATATCGTTTAGCGCGGTGGTATGCTTGTCTAATGTAATGGAATAGCAGATTGGTTCTCTGTTGTATTGTAATTGAATGTTGCTCTCTCACTCCTTCAGCTATTTTATCTATTAGAGTGAATGGAGGTCGATTTCAGCTTTCAACAACAGTTTAACATAGATCAGATACGAGAAATCCACGTGTCTTAGAAAAACAAGCGGGATCTTTTACTAGAAAGATAGTGCGGGCAAACATTGAGTCGGATTTTATTATCTATAGGCTCTCGAAGAAAGTGGCACATTCATTCGGAGACCTCATTTCAACGGATAATTATCGACCTCGGAATAATAATAATAAAATGTTGATAAATGTTATCGCCGCCGTTTTAATTAAAATCCGTATTGAAGGGAAAAACTAATAACTTTCAAACGTGTCGCAACCGAAACCTTTAGTTGTTCACTCTTACTCTTGACAGCGATAAAAGGAATTTAAAATTGAATTTAATTTCGTGGCGCAACTCTTGGTGAAGAGTTTAAGCCTACCTGTGGTGGGTCTTGTTTATGTTTAGGGATAAGTCAGTATGTTTTCCATTGATAGGTCATATTGAGTAAATATGAAAATATAGTAAACGGAAGGTAGTGGATTATATATTACGAAATAATTTTCCTATCCCTATTATCAAACAGTAATCCAGATGTTGAAATGAGTCTATGCACTTAGATGCCAAGGAAGGATATTATACAATTTGTTTTAATAAAAAAAATAAATAGAAAATTAATTAAATTATGCTTCAATTATTATAGGAT
Organism: Acanthosoma haemorrhoidale; assembly: GCA_930367205.1. Classification (NCBI taxonomy): domain Eukaryota; kingdom Metazoa; phylum Arthropoda; class Insecta; order Hemiptera; family Acanthosomatidae; genus Acanthosoma; species Acanthosoma haemorrhoidale. The sequence goes on along the minus strand of OV884015.1, from coordinate 77,538,647 downwards.
ACTCCAGGAAGAGAAGTTAGATCACTAAGTAACATTGAAGAGAATACTAAATGAAAGGGTTTCCGTATTCTCTAATAGTTTTGTTTCTTTTAGACGTTTAGCCTATCCAAGCAGCTTCAGGACTAACATTTAACGAGAGCATATAAAATGACCTTGAAACTATAATATTTTAACAACATTTAGGTTTTAAATGACATCAACGTTCGTTTTTCTTTTCTTAAAATGGCAAGTCCCTTGGACTTTTAACAACCCACGACAATTATTACCACCTATGGAAAACTGATAGAGTTGTGGAATTCAAGTGGTAACATGATGAACGTTAAGCCAGTATATGTTAACAATTACCAATTTATTTATTGATACATTTAACTATTTAGAATGTATTTTAATTTTTATGGGGGTTGTACAATTTATTGTAATTATTCTAATTTTATTATGATTTTAACTGGTGAATGGTTCAAGCCAGGAGCTGCTAATGTTTTTCAGGCTAACCACAAACTCCAATACTCCCCTACATACCCGTCAAAAAAAAGCAATTTACACAACAAAGGACAACTTATATTTTCTATGGATATTGAGTACAATAGGAATATGTAGCTCAAGAACCATAACTTAAGTACAATACATTTTAATTTATAAAATTCAAACAATCAGAAAACATGATGAGAAATATTTAATATTCGAGTAATTTATAATTTGGCATACAAAACGAGAGTAGTATAAACGTGAAGGAACCAAAGTTGTTTTCACTCAAATTATATTAATCGTACCTAAGTGCCTAAGGTGAATGATAACTGAGAAATAAAACTAGAAGACTTGAAGATACAGATCAAAAAATAAGGTAAGCTAGAATTTCAGGTGAAAAGTGGTGAACACAGGAGCCTGCTGATTTTCAGAAAACATCAAAGGATGTTTATTATCCATCTTAATATCCTGCATAATATATATGCATCTTTTCACCACCTGGATCATATGCACCAAGAGATCAAGAAGAGCGTTGCCAGCCGATTCCCTTTGTTATCAAACCGTCTCTACAACTTGATCACTTTTCGACACAATTTTCCGTTTACCAAATCAGGCTATTGTCGCCTTATTATGCGTTTATTGGATAATGTTAAAGAAAAAAAAATAATAGGGAAATTGGCCGCGGGCCAATCATAAAGCTGTGAGTTGGCCACCCCTGGTTTTAATTGAAAGTACATTAGGAATAATAAAAAAACTGTGGACAGACAAAAGATTTTATTATTAATTACGGTAGAATGATTTTGTTTAGTATCAAAGTGTCACTATTATGCTTCGGCTTAGTTAAGAGGATGACAAATGTAGACTGTTAAAGCACTGGCCAATTAAAGAAAATAAAAGAGAAACCGTCGTTGGTGTTTAAGTGTTTAATTTAAAACCTCAACCATACCATTTCTTCCAATCTATCACCTCATTGTACATAATAAAACGATTGACAACTGTAATGAACTGAATGAAGTGAAATGGATGAGTTGCCAAATTTATTGTTGCCAAATATTATTGAACAAGATGCATGGATAAGTTAAACTTTTACATCTAGAATATTTGTTAGAAATATACTCATTGAGAGACTTTTACTTTAAGTCTTGCATGCTAGCGTGCAATGTATGTACTATGTTTAGTATAATAAATAGAAAAATGGCGAGCTCTTAGTTAATGAGTATATATAATATGGATTTATTCATTTCAAAACAGCGATAAAATCTTAGTAACTTAACAGCATTTTAAGCAGGTGCATTTTATTAGTGTTGCACATTGGCTGTAAAGTTATATTCCGATATTGAAAGGTCTTTTGCAAGTACATACCTCATTCGACTTAATAGTTGACCACAGTCTTGTAAAGGGTCAATTACATATTGCTTTACTTGTCAACTCGACAAGTAGCGAACATAAGAGGATTCCCATTGACATTTTCGTATATTGTTTCTTAAGCATTCTTTTAACCACCAGTAGTGAATCACCGAACAGAATATGGTCTAATATCAAAATATTCCGATAACTCATTCAGTTATTTCATGCAACACATTTTACAAGTCTTCCTGTCCATGATTTTATCAACATTTTTCTACATCTGAATTTCTTCTTTTCTAACTCCTTTTTGATAACTGGAGCTTCAACAGCTTCCGTCGACATTTTGCAGACACCGGGAACTAAGAACCACCGAAAACACCCAGCGAATTCATTAGTAACAAGTATTAGTGCGAGTAGCAAGTAAACTCCGAATGTAATTGAGGCTTTAATCAAAATCTCTAAAATTGAGGTTACGCAAGAAAACGGCATTTAGGCAGCCAAGCTCGAGGATCCTGTTTACAATAAGATCAGAAGAAAACAATTACAAAACGAGCCGCCTCCGCCACAGCTTGCCCTCCCTCGCGGACAATTAATCAAAGGGCAACCCGGGGAGTTTAAATGAGGTAAGAAGTTTAAAATATTAATTACACAGGCTAAAGATAAAAGTGGAATGATTAGTAATGGGGTTCGCGGGTCGGTTGGAATGCGCACTTTAAGAGCCCTGGCTGGTAGCGGACACCTGTTGCGCCATTTCAGAAGGATCAAGAAGGAATTTATAACAGTTAAGGACATAGAAAGTGGGGCGTATGCAAAGCTCTGGGCTCTCTTGCACTGCACTGCTCTTTTATGCGGCGTCTTTGATCGCGGCCAGATCGTCATTAGTTCGGGTCAGATTTCGACTGCGCGTTTTCTATATCTTCCAGTATGCTGGGATATATCATGGTCGTTATCCAAAGAGATGTTAATCACTCAAACCATCCTATAATTAGATGGAGGTGTTTTTTATAAGAGGGCAATTAAACTTGGCAACTTCTCCGGAGGCTATCGTCGGGTAAGCACGAGACCACCTGATAGAGATCTTTGCAATATCCATTAGTAACCTATCTATAAATACCCCCTTTGTCTTTACTTAAATACGACGTTATATCGTGCAGTTTTAGCTTTTTACAGCATTTTGAGCCATTAGATCTTCAGAAGGACTGCAATATACGTACAAAAATCAGAAATGACCTCATCGATTGAAGTGTTTACAATTGATCCATAATCGTTATCGTTAGTATTGATGACTCCACGATTGAAACCTTTAAATAACTAATAACTTGATTATTGTAATTTTTTTAATTAAATTAAGTGGTATTGTATTGTGGTTTTTGATTATGTTATTGTTCTTCTAAATATGTATGTTTGTGTATCTAGTTTTAAATGCGAGTCCTAGTGATGCCTGAAAGACGAAACGTCGACTGAGGACAGTGTATCAATAACAAAGAAATGGACCCAAGTGTACAGATGCCTCTGTTAAAGTAAGACTACTCCGAAGAATAGCGTAATATTAAATTAATATATTTAGTCAGTACTTGCTTCTTGGAGTAGATATTTCCCCTAAGGTACTTGTGTGGATTTCTTGTTGGTATTATTTATAGTTGTGATTTTGATCACTTGGTACAACACCCCATTGAACATCCCTATGTCCATTGAAGAGGTTCCGGGTTCAAAGCCAAGTCTTGTCACTACTTTTTCTATGCATTCAAATTGGTATACATTTTATCTATTGTATACTTTGATCCCTCTCTCTTTTTAGTTTTATTCGATCTTGGTGGACTATTGGTATGACATTCTGTTTGGAGTTATTCTAAATTTATTTTTGTTAACTTTTGAACGAGAAGTGTCTTTACTCCTTCTGTGATCTATATATGTTGTGTTCAATTTTCAAAAAGAAAGTTTTATTTATTGTATTACCGCTATTGAGAATTTCTGCGGGTTAAGCTGTTCTCTTATTTGCAACTAAAAAAAAAAAATCTTTTAAAGGTTTCGAGCTAAGAAATAAACCATAATGACTTAAAAATATCACCGATCTCTTCGTAAGCATTCAAGGCGGATAGCTTTTCGGCCGCCTGTCTCATTTTGCCTAACTCGGTCAAGAATTTAAGCAAGCTGAATGCGAATGCGGTACGACGTTGAGAAATCTCTCTCAAATCAAAGGTGACTCGAGTGATACAGCGCTACTAGGTCTCCTGAGTTGAGGCTCATTAAACAAATTTATTATATTCGCGATCTGAAGAAAAAAAAAAGAAAAAAATAGAAAAAGAAATACAGCTGCTCCCCGGACGGAGAAGTTTTCATTCCTTTTTTCCTTGCGGAGACGGAAACCCATGGCGCTGAAGGAGCCACCGGAGGAAATGTCACACCGGTTCCACGGTTTACCTAAATATGTAAGCTAGGTGCAGACGCACAGACAAAGTGATAAATGCGTACGCAAATGTCATCCCGTGCATTAGCCCCAAGCCCCTGCTGCCCATTAGAAACATACGCTTTCTCCGGACGCTTCCATTAATCCGCCCTGTCACACGGAACGGGCCCATCTCTGATTGAAGTTGACCGCCCTGTCCTTCGGTCGTTGATTTTTTCTTTTTTTTCAAGGTTGTACCCTAACTAATTTTATTAATTATCACCTCCAATTTATAATCCACAATGTAAATTCGAGAAAGGCCGTTATTTATTTAATAATTCCACGCTGAAAGGCAACAGATTAGTCAAATCATCACACCCAAGTTCCAGGATCACAACTTTATTTCCGCACAATAAAGTCTTAAACAATGCTTAATGAACTCATATGTATTTATGTACTACTGATCAGCAAATAATATAGAAAACTAACAAATAAATTTGGAAACTATTTCTAAGTAAAATCACAATTTTCTGAGCAATGTTAACAAGATATAAAAAAAATAAACATTTTTATTTTATTTTTTAACTGTTATTTTAAAAATGAAAATCATAAAATTTTAATGGCATGAAACAGAGAAACCTTAATCATACACAAGCGTTGCTCCAGTTATGTACGTGATATAAAGATCTCATGAATTATTTAGAAAAGTATTTCTAATCCTACACTGCGCCATACATCCCTATAACTCTCCTCGGAAACTAACATGGCAGTGCCCTCGTGACCTGCTGCAAATACGTGAATGTGAGAGTCCTAGTAATGGCCAATTTCTCCAATAATGTCCTGAGCGTCTGTGGCTCCTGCGCTCTTGGTCAGCCTCCACTGGCTCGTATCCGGCGACGGACGTGGCTGATGGAGGAGCGTGGGGGACCAAGATACCACTTCCTTTTTCGCATGCGGGGGGGTGACAACCATGTGGATTGGGAGGTATATATATACTTGGTCGATAAGTTGTCTGCTAATTTTGAATGTGGTACTGATGGTTAATACCTAATAAAAAACATGAATCATTCAAATCATACTGCCAGCTGAAAGTAGCGGACTTGATCCCAATACCGTAAAATATTTAATTATCAATCAAATGAAATTTTTGAATGCTAGTTGTAATTTGTCGGATATTCTAATTGTAATACCTTTATGGTTTTTAACTGTTTGGGAATTGTAACTGGTTAAATTTTTTAATTAGCGCATTATTGGCATTGACAGCTGTACGTGACACCTAAAATAACATTAATAAATAAAATAATGGAATCATAGAACAGCTAATTAGCTATTTTTAGAGACATTTAGATTGCTGTGATAGTAGACCCTTTTTAGTTCCAATCTAAGCTATTGCGATTGAAAGCTGCATCCATAATGGCTTGAAACCTGACATTGGTATTGAAACAAGTGCGTAAGAATCGTTTTCATTCGGAGAAGTTGCCACGCCGGATTATAAATATTATTAATCACTGCAATTAGAGCCTTAAATAGCCTTCGAAAGGAAACCGAACATTCTCACAATTTTTTTCTAGATATGTTTAATGTCCCTTAATATTGTAAATGGATTCCATTTTTCAGTTGAGCGAAGCACTCAAGAACGAGTAAACCATACCGTTATTGATCGGCCGGCTAGCTGAGATTATTCAATTATTAATCGCGAATAACTTTTGTAATTTACATTATAAAATTCTTCCTGGTACTGTTATTTGATTTATTATCTCTGAGTTGTTTACTTTTTTTTTTTTTTTCACGGATAAAATGAATCATCTGAAAATGAATTATCTTATCTTTCAGCTTGTGAATCGCTTTAACTACCAGTTGAAAAATTTATATGTACCTACTTTCGGAATATTAACTGTCAGGTAGTATCGAGTACACATTGGCACGTTTCTACTTGACTCATTGTTGTATGTTGTATTGTTTATCAGTGATGATTCCGTCGTGAGCCAGACGAGTCGATTGGGAGGTAGCGCCGTTTATAACCAATTAGAGGCGACAGTAGTAACTCTTTAGTAGGCGGGGCTGGAGCAAAGAGGAAAAAAAAGAAAGATGTCGGATCAGCCCCTAAACAACCCTTCTCCGCAGCCACCCCTATCAATTTAGCGGTCGGCCAATCGGGCTACCGTTTAATGGTAATCACAGGTCGATATCTGTCACAGTTCAATTAGCTGACAGCAGTTCCCCCAGAGAGCACTACAGGCTCGTGTGAAAATTTACCATGTTTAAGTTACTATCGGAAAGTGATCTCACTCGGATGGATGTGCAGTTTGATCCTCTGAATTGAATTTTTAAAAAATTTCTGACCATTAAAATTCTCAATCACGTGTGTCAAAAGTCATCAAGGTTGATGTGCTTTAATTGAGCACAATTGTTTACTTCAAAAAATTGTTCTTTGGTATGAATATGTCTGTCGATTTGTTCTACAATCGAGATAGTAAAATTGGGTATGAAATTTGCCCATATCGGAAAAAAACTCAGCCTACAACAGATTCAGACCTCCTTAGAACCTGCTTAAGATTTGTTTGAACTGTTATGTTTTGATAGTCTTTAAAGAAAGGGCTGAGAATCAACAAACGAAATCGATATACTGATTTCAATAATTTTTTTGTGAACAATATCTTGTAGTATAAAATTTAATAATCATTGAAGAAATTCGCCCTTTTAATCTATTGATATTATTTCTTCACTTTGTTCATTGTTCCGTTGTATATTCATATTTAATTGAAGTATATAATATAATTGATGATAAAGAAAATTGATGTGTTAACTTGGTATGAATAAACAACATTAATCTTCGAGTAAAATAAAAAAAATAAATGGCGAGGCTAATCAGGGACTCCACACTTTTTTCCAAGTATTAATATGACTTATTTCACTTTTTGGCGCAGTGTTGAGACATCGGCGCCTGGTAACGATAACAAAAGCGTCGTTTAATAGGCGACTTTAATTGAAGGTTTCGTGCTCTGTCACCAGAGTATCCTTCTGAAAGCTGTCATAAAATAATTGGCCCAGACAGAGATCGTTCCGTGAGGGCACGTAAGACTAATTTAACTACCCAAAAAGTCTACCTTTTATCATCGGACAGAATCCACTTCATACAATTTGATTAGAGACTGGAGTAAATTTTGTGGGATTTCAGTTTTAGGTTAGATATTTTAAAAACGTTCCTTCCATTTGATTACATATAACTGCAGTTATACGAATGATCCAACGCCGTTACGCAAAACGGAAAAAAAAAAACGTAAAAAAAAACTTTTCGAGTGGAATTAGATCGTCATTACCATTACTAAGGGGATTAGGCTACTTGAGAACTGGTATTCCCTCTGCGTAACAAATCGATGGAAAAGAACGGCTTATTAAACATTACGTTACGAAATGGAACCGGAGCAGTATCAAATAGCAGCGGACTGTTGAAGCTGCCCTACTTAAGAAGGAATTAACATCTCACTTTTATTTCGATTATTTAAACGCAACACTCAAAACCACCTTCAATTCGGCTTTGCACTGTTTGAATGGGACTACTAAAAGGACCAGAGTCAAAAGCGGGTGTTAACTGTTTTAATTTCAAACTGTTACAGAGAAGGGTTGTCGAAAATTGTAAGATATATTTAACAAATCCGTCAGTAGACCACTTTTAACTTTTAGGCTTTCTCAAGTCACAACTCAAGAACCTATTTAACATGAAATGTATTGATTTTTTTTCATTTCACTACTTATCTACCATAACATTTTAAAGATATAATAAATAAAGCTGTTTAATTAAGCAAAGAAATCAAATGGAAAATCTATTCTACTTTTGAGAGAGCACATTTTACTTTCAAGTGTGGACATAAATTAAAGAGTTGCAGTAGGTGCATATAAGTATACTATTTACTACGCAGTTTTACATTGAAGGATTGTGCTGCTAGATTTGCAAGCTGACTAATATTCGAAATATTGGTTCGTTAAACAACCAATAGACTATTCTCAAGAAAAAAGAGACCTTGAGTATGCTCCAAATAAATTATTTTCTATAAAAATGTCCAATTTCGTCTTCCCATAAGTCTTTTATTTCTATTCCCCGAGCGCTTTCAGCAACCTATACTGACATTCTCAAATGCCCAGAATGTTGTTAATCAATGTCAACTGTGACTTGACTTGCTTTCATTTTGAATTATTTTCTGAATATTCTTAAATAAACAAAGATACTTTGGTAAATATTAAATTCACACAAGTGATTTTTTTTTTTACAATCAACTAAGGAATAACAGTTTCGTCCCGAATACCCTCCTATTCATCTAGTTAACATCTCAGTCAAAGACTTTCTTCATAGAAAATGGATGTTTTCACCGATCCCAAACGCTCGTCGTCAAACTAATTGATTTTGGCTGATCATGTTTTGGCATAGACAGGCCCCATTCAAGAAGCGCCCCCCTCATTTAGTATGTACGGCCCAGTGCGCCAACTGTATCCTGTGTCGGACAGGAGGATTCCAGGGTGTCTCAGGCCACACGTCGGGCATCAGGAAACCAGGGCATGCAGTCGATCCCGCTTCGGTGGCAGCCCTGTATGCAAATGTACTAGTCCTCAATGTGCTCACACTACACTGGTAGTTACAGCGTTCACTGTGTACCCTGTTTAAGCTAGTTCTGCGGAGGTCGGGCGGCGGGCGGGCAGAAAAAACCAAGGAAAAAAACGGTGGGAAGAAACGGCCGGAGCGTCCGCGTTTAGTGGCACGTCATTAACGTAATCTCCATTCGGCTCTTTCTTACATTCGGAGTCTTGGCTCAGCGGCATCTTCAGAAGTAATTTCGATCAGATTTTACTTCGAAATGAATTGTTATTTTGTTTAATGTTGGGTCTATAAATATGGTATGAATGCGATACTTAAACAGAATTATTTATTGGCGTAATATATTGTAGTACTCTTCAAATAAGGATTTATCATTGAAAAAAAAAACCCAAAAAACGTTGTATCTTGCTTATATAAGAAGACCATCATTAGAAGGAACCATGTGACTAAATAAAATACAGTGCTCGTAATATTAGTTATTAGTTAGCCGGGATTTTGATGTGAATATAAATGATGCTACATCACAGTGAGGTTAAGATTATTTTGAATATATAAAAAAGTCCAATTGAAGAGGTTGGTAAGTAATAACGAAAGCTTAGTTGTTTCGAAAGAAAGAGTTTTTTTTTATAATTGTGCTCGCCCATCAGAGAAGCAGTATACTCGTATATTACACGCTGGTGCAAGCTTATGATTAATTGAGTGATACGTTCGTGTTTCGCTGTTCATTATTTTCATACTTGTAATTATTGTAGCTTAACAAACGGGCAATATGGGGAGAATTTTCTAATACTTTTTAAATTTCAGTCCGATTTTTATTTGAGTTTGGAACACACGGACATCTAAATATTGCTCTGTACGCGTTTCTCTCTTCAGGACATGGTACTGAATGTAGTGCAGAAAATATATATTTAATCTTGTAATCGTGAAAAGCCTACGAACAAGGCGGATCAACTAAAAAGGCTAGCATATAGGAAAAGGCAGTTGAGGCTACATAAAAAAGCTTTTCTAATGGTATCTTTCTTATCAAGTAATGTGTTGTACGTGCACTAATATTTAATGAGATGTTGGTCCTTTCCTACCAGTGTAATAGGAGAGAACAAGGCTTTAGTGATATTTTAACGAGTGAGCTCTAAGCTAGGCCTAGGCTGCCTAGCCTATCTGGAGGTAACACACATTCCACATTCTCATGGGAACTGATCCCACAATCCCTAAAGCGATGTCATTTAATATGGAGAGACTGGTTACACGGGGGGAATAATTATCATTTTTTTTCCCTACTCCATTTGCTAAAGAGAAATCAAACGAGTCGTTTCCGAGAAATAGAACGGGGCATGGCCTTTTCGAGCACGTGATGACGGACCACGCTTCGCTCATACCAACTCGGTACGTCTCAGGATAGAGGAGGCATCCAGCCTAGTCCATCGTGCTCTTTATGTAATAAGCTAATGTACACTTCCTTGAGAATGTTTTACACCCTTAAACATAATATATATATATATATATATATATTTTATATAGGCGAGAATGTTTGTTATCCAATACTGCAAGAAAACTTTTTTACAACTGAATTTAATTTTTAGAAACAAATATGAACGATAACAAGGGCGACAAATGTAAAATGCTTGAATAATAACAAAAAATAGTTTTCACCTGGGAAAATAGCCTTTAAATAATGTTTTTTTTCTTCGAACCCAGTCGCTTTTAATTCACTGCGATTAGATCTACACTATGCATGCAGTCGGTGACGTAATCTGACGAGACCCGCATCTCCCCACTCCAATTTCCGAAAAGAGTGAAGAACACTTTCTACGCGCGTTTATGATTCACTTATTTCAAGGTTTTAATTCGTTCGAAATGGATCGCGAGGCAGCAGAACCAATTGTCTACTCGTTTCCCATCAGGAGGACGAGTTGATCCTGTCCAAGGCAATTCCGACCGTGACAGAAGGGAGTGACCGACACACGATAGGAATTTAATGTAACCGTAATTATTTTAAGAAAGCTCTCATATAAGTTTGTGGAGTGCAATAAAACGCTCTATTGCAGCTGGAATTCGTCCAGCGAGAGAGAGAGAGAGTAAGAATTATTCTTATGTACGTGAATGTACCTTGCGTAAAGAGCCTTAAAACTGTATGAATTACATCCTATCTCTATTACCTCTCTAAATGTAGAATTTCTGCTCATATTTTTTTATTATTTTTTTTTTTTTTTTCTTCATAGCCCCTTTAAATTTACAGATAATTATATATAATTATAGATTCTCAGGCGAATCTATTTACAAATTATTTTGTATTTCCTGTAGCATCACTACATTACTATAAGAAAGTCATAAGCTGCTCATATTAATTTAATAGAGTCATTAGTGTGCATGCAGGAGAATGTTATCGTCGGGAATTAGGTCTATTTCTGAGGGCCATATTATTTACGACTCGTCCGACTCGAACTCTCGGTGTATATAAGCTTGGTATATATTTTTTTCAAAACCAGAAACGCTTTTGTTTTCACCTGTGTCCCATATGACGAATGAGGGAAAGCATGAAAAATAAGTAAGAGAAATAGAATCACTTAATTATTAAAACTAATCAATAAAATTGCAACAGATTATACAAAAAAGAAAAAATGGAATATGAATAAACAATTCATACGTTGACCCCAACTTCATTGGAATTAGGCGTTGACAACTAAAACATACATCACGCAACTCCTACTGTTTTATTACATACCTACTATAAAAGTTGACTTTGCAAAGGTCTACACACTTCCCATTAAGAGACTTTGTAGTGGACAGTTCCAAATTTGACTATTGTGCCTATTATTAGGATTTGAACTACCGGAATCAATGCAGTTGGTAGATCAATTCATGCCAACAAAGTGCTTTTTCAAATGGAATATAAAACATGACATGAGTCATTCGTGTTGTTTTTCTATAATTTTGAGTAGGGTGTTAACAATATACGATTCGCATTTGCTAAAAATTTTAAACAACTTTCTTTTGCCTGATAGTCACAATTGATTTCCCGATGATTTTAACGCAAAGTAGAGCCTATCACGTTAAGAAGTAGCTCATATTAAGTATCTCCTCCCTGATCGCCAAGGTGATTGGGGTGGCTCCTGGAATGCACAAGGGAACAGCGGACTCGGGGGCTTACCTTGCACAACACCCTCAACATCACATCGGGCATGGCGTCTTAAAAAGCTCATTTGCAGGATAAATGTGCCTTAAATTAATATCCAAATATTTACACGGCATAGAAGACTACGTTAACAATGTGTATTATATGTTTGCTTGGTAATAGACTTTTGTTACTAAAAGTCATTAAAACTGTCGATTCGCATTTGACTTGGTTTTTTTTCCTGATGAAGCATGAGACTGGAGGCACGGTGACGAAATGAATTGTCATGTCAGCAGCAATATTCAGAGACAGACCGCTCTCCTCGTTACCTTTTTTCGTCCAATTCGTTCCGTGGCGTCCGGCCGATTATTCCGATGAGCACGGAGGGACTGGTGATGGAGAAGTGGTGGTGAAAGAAATCTTAGAAAGGATTCTCTTCTATTCAGGCCGATTTCAATGGCTTTACGGTAATTCAGGGGCGAGCCGTCCGAATAAAGGAATGTCAAAAAACAACGAGGAGTGGAAATATAGATACAATCATCTCACTGCCTTCCAGATCGTTGAAGAAAATGAGACGTTCTTACCGTGGTTTCACCCTGGTTCACTTTACTTTTGATGTCTGCACAACTGTACTTTCAGATATGACAGTATAGGAAACTACAACTCTGTTGCCAAGTGCTATAACCTGGAACTACCTCTCGATAACACCAAGCGCTCTCTAGCTAATTAAGTGACAGTAGAATTGAACTCTCTTAATGGCATACCCTTTTTCGTGAAATGAAGGCTTCCGACATGCACGAAAAGTTCGAGCTCCCCACCATCACCGAAGCCATCAGACGACGTCACATCAAGTTCTTCGACTCGATGAAGCACAGTCTAAACCCTCTCTTCCGAGACATGACACCACCACCGCTACCAGCACGATGGCAACTCACAAGATCGAGTAAAGCAGAAGAAATGGTTGACATCACGGCGCTTGGCCCACCAACAACAAGCCTCTGAGGGGCACCCTCACTGATATCAGACTAACTACGACTGCACTACATGCCTATAGAAGCCTCTAGGCCCAGCCACCAGTGGACTCTCACCAATGTACCGTAGCAATCAACCTCCACCGAGGATTCCCACACTCCTCACTCCTCTCACACCACCTTCAAGCAGGTCCTCCCAGTACAAGGATCCGATCACCCTAAATATTTTATATTTCTCCCTCATCCTAAAATTCTAACTTGAGAGCTTAAAAAAAACAAAAAACTCTTAATACATACTATATACCTAAATACAAAGATTATAACTAAGTCAAACATATCAGTGATTTCTTACACGAGGCATGAATTAAACTGTGCTATCTCTAGCGATCATGGTACTACATAAATTAACCAGCGGTCAAACGTTTCCTGTCAGTGTTATTTCGCCTTACTCCCTTAAAAGAAAAGCCTTTTTCAATAAAAAAATAAAACGAACTGCTAAAATATTGATAGAACCTTCCTTGAATGGCATTTAATAGCGATTTGAAGTTTTGTGGAATGTACTTTTTAATTTTGGATCGTTTGAAAGTAGGCCCTCACCTTTATAGCTCAGTAATTATATTACTTATCTTTATGATTATTATCGTGATGACAGTACCCCTCCACCCCAGAAAAAACATAACGTATTTAATGTTCGCAACCCTTGCTAATGAGCTTGACAAAGGAAATTGATATTGAGCTTCGATTCACGGAAAATTTCATAGTTTTTTGAGCTGAAGAAATGCATTAATTTAGGACTCGACGTTCCAGGGCTCCTTGAGATAATAAAAGCCCAGGATCGACTGTGCACACCCCAGACACGTGAGAAGATATGATGCGCAGCCAAATGATCAAAGGCACAATGGAGAGGTGTATTTGTGGGCCGAAGACTAGGAATGCCGTGTCATTATCCTGGACGGAGGCAGATACAGTAATGGCCGCGGAGTCAGCTATGAAATACGCATTAAGGGCGAACAGAAATATTTGAATAATCATCAGAGGCTGACTCATCAGTGTAACGTGTATAACGCCGAGCCGCCTAACTCCCTTATAATTCAGTCTTCATTAGGCCTTCCCACACTTTTCTGTTTACCCGCTGGGAGCCAATCATACCGTATTGTATCCGACCGTCGGACAAATTGTGCCGATTTAATACGTCGTTTGGGCGGCGATCATATCGCCTCGAAAAAAAAAACGATCCGGTATTTTCTTCTTGAACAAGAATCAGCATTATCCTAATCGATAATAAGTCAGTCAAGTTTGACGTGTCGCACAACTTATGTGCATTTGTCTTGATAAATTTTTTTTGATTTGCGATAGCAAATAAGTGTGATTTTTATGGAAATGACATTCCTATACATTAATACACGCTGTAAATTACTAATCTACGAAGTTTTCTTAAATCAGTCTGGACATATGAAATAGAGCTATGGGGGGCTGCAAAAAATTCAAACTTCAAGCGTAGCCAATCCTTTCAATCAAAAGTCCTGAGTACAATAGTCAATGCCCCTTATTACGTCGGCAACAAAACCCTTCATAACGATCTTAATATACCTTGCACTCTCGAACTTATCTCTTCCAAGTTCATGAAATTCCATAGTAACCTATCCAACCACCCACAGTCTTTACACTGCGCCACTCATCCCTAAAATCCTCCTCGGAGACTAAAACGGCATGACCTGCTTGTCAAATACGAGACAGTCCTGGCAATGGACAGTTTCTCCAATCATATCCTGATCGTATGTGGCTATCGCCCTCTTCGCGTTCAGCCTCCATATATAAAGTTTATATATTATTATAATATATACTGTTAACGATATGCAGACTTAAATATCAAATTATTGTTGTGCGGAAACAGCTCATTAAGTGTTTGTTTATTATAACTCGTAGTTATCTTTCCCGCTTGTCGACTGATGTCACGAATTGAAACCTCTATTTTATTGATATTTAATCAAATCTAAGAAACATTTCCAAGAAAACACTATGTGTCCTTCTTTTTGGATGTAAGATAGTTTTTTTTTACGTTTACATTTATAAGGGCAGCGACTTATTCGATGACGTTAAACAAAAAAAAATGTCTGAAATACTAAAAAAACAACAAAAATAATGACAGGGCACTTCCTATCCAATCGAACGGGCAATTTGTTATTTCTAACTGTCATCTACCAAAACATACGCCTCTCGGACCGGGTAAAATTATCGCCCGGTTTACCGAATATTTTAAAGTGAGCCTATTAAGCAATTTGTTGAGGGGTCTCCCCGTAACGGCACGTCACGAGCGGCTCCCGATAATGCCCGCGCAAACGAGACTGTCGACCGGACTACGAAGATTGGCCCGGGGGTCGCAGGCAGTTCAACAGCTCCTCCGTGATCGCCGGGAAGATGATGATGGTGGTGGCTCTGAGGATGCACAAGCGGACAGTGGGGCTAGGAGGCTCACCTTGCGCAACACCCCCAACATCGTTCGGGTTCAATATGTCTTACAAATAAGTATATCTCCAGGGCAATAGTTAATACTATGATAGTTCCAGCAATTCATTATTATGTTTATTGGCAATTTTACTTGGTAGTAACTGATGAAATACAAATTTGTCTTTCCACAGTAGACATATTTCTATATACAATATAAGACTCCCAAATTGGTAGTATAATCAGTACTTGTTGATGGTAGAGTGTGGGCTACCGAAAGTGCCATTATATACAAACACATATTGTGGAAGACAAAGCAAGTGCTTATGATTATGATGCTAACCATATTATATTATTGTCAAAGACACTCGATATTCGAGCATTTTGAACCATGAGTAATACGGCTAACGCACCATTTTAACAAGGAAATTCCATGTAAAAAAAAACTTCTGTAGCAACCATTACTTTCACCGCGTAACATTTGGAAAATGCTATTACTATATAATCAGATACTTATCAAATTAGGTCAGGTCATAAGTTGCGCTCTCTCAGCCCCCCCCCCCCGTAGTAGGACTCCGCGCACAAGAAGAATATATAAATACATAATATATATATATATCTATTTATATGTAATAAGTCGAAATAAATAATTCAAACCTTATTTGTTATACTAGTTAACCCTAGCGTTGAGCTGCATAATTCATTTTATCTATTTCATCGACGGAATTTTTAACAGGCTTTAATCACGAAAAGGACGGAGAAAGCCAGCATATATTACATTAACAATTATTTTTTATTTGTTTTAATTTATTACAATAAATTTAATTAACATTTAAAACGTTACATTTTATATTTAAATCAACGAACTAGCTTTGTGGTCTGGAAAACATCATCATATCATATTTAATTCATCATAAATTACTTTTATATGTAAGCTCATCGAACTGGACCAAGTCATTTCCATGGAAAATGTGATGTTTTACTGTTTGTTTTTCTTACTTTGCAAAGAGTAAGAGTGTTCTCAAGAGTGTTCAGAAAAAAATATCGTATTTTATACAGCTATCTATCTCCATACCAATTTTATTTTTATAGTAGACTATCGTGTTATTCCATGTGACATACACTAACGACCTAACCTGCGGATAACAACACTCACTCAATTCACCGCTGAGTCGCAAGGACCATTGAGGTTTGATTCAAATTATGAAAGGGCGGGGGGAGGGGGAGTGCCGTCTTTGTCGGGTCTAGAAGACACACAGGGAGAAAGAGGGATTTTTTCCCTAATGAATTCCTTATGTTAATTCGGAGCTGCTGGCATTAGAATGCGGCCGGACGCGGTCCTTTGTCCATCAAGAATCTGCCCAGAATTCGAAAGTCCTCCCTGCAAATTATAACTAGCTCCCCCCACCCCTCTTTTTTTTTCACAAAGTCGGGAGGCTCCCCTACAATCCTTCAACGTCACTCAGGACTCCACCACATTTAAATATAACCGCTTCAAATATTTCGGCTGTCTCCGGGCACTTTTGAGAATCGTGTACGGTAGCAAGAATCTTAGTCGAATTGACTCGATTGAGCAGGACTGCAAAGTAATAAGTTTTTCTAGAAAAGTAATAAGCTTATTAATAAAATAAGCAAAGTGATTAAAAATTTTGTAGCATGATATAAAACCCTGCAGGAGATCAAACAAGAACTCTTCTTAGCGAGATAAAATTCAAAAATTTTGAATGTCAGTTTTAATTAAATTTTGCAAATATAGCGTAATAATGCCCTAACGTATCATACATCAGGACAATCGACATAAAGAGTTCGATTAATTAAGATAAATCCAAGTCGTAAAGATAATAATTAAAAAGAAATATTTTACGCACCTTTATTAGAACAATATCTTTTGAACAATTGTCAAACAGATAAAAAAAAAATTATGCCATTAAATAAAGGTTCAAGGGTTTTTTTTGGGGGTAATGAGTGTGTCAACGCACCGAACTGTTGCTCAATATTTGGTAATGCCATTTTGTGAACGGATAATAACTATTTATTAAATCAAGCGTTTTTCTTCACTTTCAGCTATAAAATAACAATAGATTCAATCGAAACGCCTTGGGATCCCCTTAGGTATAACTTTTTCGTCAGAATGAGAACATTAATTAAAACATTATTTCAATGAGAAAACAGTTGTTAGCCGGTTCAACGAAAAAAAAAAACATTTCAGAAATTACATGAAATGAATTTCGCTGGAAGTCAAATACTAGTGCAAGACGGATGTGTGTTTTATTTAAAAATGTGTAGACAAGTTTGAAAAAACGGGAAGAGACACAAAGCGTATAGATTTTTAAGTTAGTATAGTGAGGTTGTTTACATCCGCATTTAGATATGATCTTGGTATGAGATGACTAAAAAAAGTTTTTATGCCTCGAGAAGAATTTATACTGCTTTATATTCCGATTGATGACCACATACTTTATAACTCTTTTTCCTTTCGAGAATATGATTTAAATTATAATAATTGTATGACGGCACGACAAATAAAAGAAAGGAGACTGGATTTGCAAGTGTTTGATAGTCAATAAACAGACTGGCGCGGGCGACTTCAAAAGGGGCCTGTCCCTAGCGAAACTCAAAAATTACGCAAAAATGCATGAATAATCCAGGGGGCTCCAGGGGACAGATGCTCCTCCGGCTGAGGAATTGCGGCATACCAATCCGCGATGTGAAACGTAGGGAAATTTTAATGAGACCTTCAGACGACGGGCGTAAAAAGTTGCCTGTTTGCAAGCATTGTAAAAAGTGCCTAATGCCAGTGGACGACATTCTGAATCCCACCAGTCGAACAGAGTCCGCTCGGAGGAAAAAAACGAGGAGTTCCATGTTTTTCCTTGCCCCTACAAATCTAGAGGTTGCAACTTGCCGTTCGGCGGGGTATCACGATGTTTATATCTTATTATATATGTGAATCGACCTTTTTGATTGTAAACTATCCTTTAATAAGCTTTAGTTGTTTGGGTGGAAATTTTGCCGCTAAAAAGGGGTGAGAAACCCATTGGTCCGCCCTTATGGTATGAACCCTTTTTCTGAAACGTGCGAAAACTTAAGAAGTCAAGTAGATCAATCCTGTCTACCCCGTCGGGACTTGCCAGGAGTCCCAAAAAACTTTGTATTACATAAGTGTGTAACACATAAATTACCAGAGCCATGATAATTTTAATGCATGTACATTCGTGAAGGGGTTAAAAACAGATTTCTCGTTAGTTCTTAAAAACTACTCGTTATTGACGATTTGTTAAACGATCACAGAAAATCGCATTTTAAACAATTTACGAGATCCTGGGTTGAACGAGATTGGTGGATCTTTGAAATCATTTTTACACTTAGTATTTCATGTGTCATTGACCAAAACAGGAACATTACAAATTTAAATACTAAATAGCTCCTAGATTGGGACTAAAAATTTTACAATTTTTTCCACATAAATTTGTTTGTTGTCAAACTTCCAGTACTGTTTTTAAACCAAAAACTTATACAGTATATAAAAGCATATTTTGACTGGAATATACTGGCAAAGCTTAAATAGAGGCTAAAGACGATTGCAGTTATTGGGCATTTTCTATACATGACCTTCAGCGTAACGATTGACGTGACAAGTCACACAAGAAATGAGTAAATGTTGTTTTACAAAATTGTAATGGCAAATAGAAAAAGACCAGACCCAGGAAATGGGAGTTGGCGAATTCGTTCACCTTAGATAAAAGATAAGGGGTACACCTTAAATATTAATAGAAGTGATTCAGGCGGCACAGTCAATATCTATGTTGACCGAACTAATTTATATTTGTAATAATCATTGAAAATTTAAATTTTTTTGAGTGGTATTGAAAATATTCTCCTTATCAAATCATCAAGTGATGAAATTCTCCAATAACCTTTTACCATTAAATTTTGACGTATTGGACTATGTATTTGTCCGATCATTTAATAGAAAAAATATCGCAAGTATATTAATTAAATTAATTCTGTAATTTTTTTAACATGCAAACTTTAATAAAATATTCAAACTTACTTGAGTTTTCTTGAGTGTTTTTATAATTCAACCAAGAGAACCCTAGAAAATAAAGAGAAGTGTATATAGAGGCTTATGTATCCAATTTTGGTTATTCAAATTGAATTTTTTTTCAAATATTATTCCAGCAGGCAACGTATTATTTTCATGCAACATAATGTAATATATATACTAAAATATTAATTGTAATTATAATAATACAACACAGTGAAGAATGATTAGAAGCAATTTTCATTACGTGGTTTTCGATCATGATGTGCAGTGGTTAATCGCGCTTCTATGCTGATGTCTACACTAATTTTGGATTTTTGACCACAGTAGTTTAACTCTTATAAAAAATGGGTCGATTTTCAACTGATACCAAGGGCCGTAAAAGGAATAAAAATAATGGCTGAACAAGCTGTGGTTGATTCACACACTCCCAAGTAGGTCCCAAAAATTTACTTCTCTACGCTTTTGGTGCTTGAAGGTAGAAGTACAAGTCGACTTCTACAGCCTCCCGATGTACTAGGCCCCCAACCCTCCTATGCAAAGGTTATTACAGGCTGGTCAACAGGATAATAAAAAATAGGTTTTATCAAGCCCGCTCGAGCAAACTAATTAATACCGGCCTCTAAACTCACTCACTTCGCCCATATTTCGCCTCCACGTAAAGTACAGAGTATATTTTTTTAATTAAATAATAAAAAGAGTGGCACTATAATTTATACAGTTTATAATGTAAGGATATAAATTAGGCCAATTAGTTAAAAAATATTCTAGGCGATACCTGAGTATAATTGATCTTTTTTAGGGTTGATATTTTATTGATGGACGCTAGTTATGATTGCATCCTTTGATAAAGACTCATTAACGCCAATTTGTATTCAAGCAGTCATTTTTGTACATAGAGCAAGTAACTATTCTAATTAAAAGTTAAAGCATAATTATGTACTTTACAAAGTTCCTAATGTAATAAATATGACCCTCAGAAAGTACGGTGGTTTAATTTATTTATTCCAATCCCACCAACTATCAGTAAATTAGAGTGATATTCATCTCTGGATTGAAGTACATAAGGGTGAATAATTTTGCTGATATTAATTTTTTGTTTTTACAGAAAGGTTTAATTCTTTTAAAATTAAAAAACAGATTAATACATTCTAGCTTTCTTAGATAAACTTCTCTGTGACAATGTTTTTTCTTTCACCAGGGTGTGTATAAAAAGATTGGCTATCAGCATGGCCTTTTTCAAAACCTCTGATGTTGAAGCGCCTGAACGGAGATGAGGTGTATGCTAGTTAATTGGTTATCGTTTTTAAGTATCATTAAAAACATTAACCTTTTAACAGCCATTTGGGCTGAACAGGGTAGATTAAACCGACAGCCATCGTTGATTGGCGTATCCCAGAACTAAACGTAAACTGGAGGAGGAAACCTACCACCTTTTGAGAGAATGTGAGGTATTTAGTAAACAAAGGTTTTATTCACTAGGCTGCAATAGAATGGAAGTGAATTCCATGGAATGAATGTTAATCCACGACTTCTTCAGGATGTCGGGGGCATACCAGGAGGAACTGAAATAAAATTTGTGTGGAAATGAGTTTAAACAGGGGCTGACAATAAGGGGCCAATAAACCATTATGGGCCTTTCTTTGTCTATAAAGTGGGTTTGGTCACCATAACATGTACTTATTGACACACAGTAACAGTATGATACGAACACCTTAATGTGTGAGTGCCATTGCTTTGTTAAACCTGTTTAGTGAATAGGCCAGTCAAAAAAGGTCCGCTTTTGATATATCAGGCTTAATTTAATTACATTTCAAAGGTTGTAAAATGAATCTCCAAGTGCAGAATAGTTGCATATCATTCCTTTAACATTAGTTATATTGAGGCATAAAACTAGGTTCTTCATGGGTAAGAGAGCGGTATGTTACTCAGAGCAGTAAACTTTTTGCAGCAATTACTTTTATCTATACTTTTTATTTATTTTTTATTCCATACACACTGCTGGTAATGAATACATTAATTCGTCCCAACGCTCGCAGGAGGAGCGCACAGAGATGGTACTAGTTAGCTATAATAAGGCAATAAAACTGGAGCGGTCCCGAGGACCCCTCGCATGCCCGTAAATCAGAGGGGCCTGATTAAGACCCGCGGTCGCAATTAAATGGTCGCGAGATATGAAGCTGCTCGCTCCCGCCACTAATACTGTACCGCGGTCACGCGATCAGGTCTGCCTCGCTCACCTGCCACCGACTCTTAAGTTCCTGTGTTCTCTGTCGCTCTGTGTTCACCGAATGTTGAACGGACGAAAAAAACTTCACAATGAAAAAAAAAAAAAAGTGAATTTTCGTCCATTTTAATCCCTCTTATATACCAATCTCTGCTACCAGAGCAAGTATTACAAGATCGTCGCATTTTATTTCGTGACAAATCTTAATTATCAGTAACATGTATCTCTCGTAGTAGTAGGCATCTGTGACATCGCGTTCTAATAGGAAAAAATACTGTTATCGTACGTATAATACAACTACTTAATTAGGCATAATAATAATTTCCCCCCCCCCTATAATATATAATAATAATATCCCCTTGTTATTAAAATTCAAAAAAGAATTCAATATAGACTCTACATAAATGAATCTGTTTAAAATAGGTATATGCAATAGCTGTAGCTTGGCTATGTCCAATAAAATTTTTAATTATTTTACATTGCGATTTGAGCTTGTAACAATAGTATTATGAAATTATATATATATATATATTTTTTTTCTAAGCTCTCTAGCTAGAATTGTAGGACGAGGGAGAAATATAAAATATTTAGGGTGATCAGATTCTTGTACTAGGAGGACCTGCTTGAAGGTGGTGTGAGAGGAGTAAGGTGTGTGGGAATCCTCGGTTTGAAATTATATAATGTATTTGTATACATTAATTTTCTTGTTCATGTATACATTAATGGGAGTGGGGGATAGTTCCTTTTGTAGACATAATAAAAAATGATTAAACTTTATTTATTTCTCCTGGGCTTATAACACGGTAAATATTTTCTCGAAGAGAGTAGATTAAAAAATTAAAATCCATAAACATATAGAAAAGGAATCACTTGAAAATACAAATTTGTTATGGAAGTTTGTAGTTATGAAAAGGATCTAGACTACTAGTGTGAAAAACGTATTTTTTATTCTTCAATTCCTACCCATATTGAACGAGATAAGTTGCAATTAAAAAAATAAAAATGTTTGGAATAGTGAAAAAATGTTGTGTATAGTTTTGTTTTCTTTCATTTAAAACATATCTATTATATCTATATAATATATATATTGAGCTGATACGAATGCTTGCATCCTGTCACACTAATTGAATACCATGATAATGTTAAGTGCACTGGTAATATTATTAGATATACTGCAGGTTTTTACAATATTACTTATCAGAATATGACAGTCACTGAATCCTGAAACCAACAGAGTAAGACGACCGCGCTAACCATTGTCCGCCATTAACATAACTCAGACTTAACATTAACTTTATTTTATGACCATTTTAATTATTAATTATATTTTAATATACGAGTATAGTATTGTGAGCTGCAGGGTCATGTTTTTAACATAAGCAGTCATGCAGGTGAGATAAATGTTCCGGTAACAAGCCTCTTAAAGAGTGTCTGATATTTCACAAATTGGCCTGAACTTTTGAGATGCCTGAGGTCGGAGATAGAGAAAGCGATAGTAGAGAATAACTCCAGACCCTTTTTTCGCATAACGGGAACCGGATAGATCTCAATTGGAACTGGTCCTAATGAAAATAACCTTTCAATCAAAGTAATTTGCATATCGTGAAGTTTTTTTTCAAAAACGATCTAATTTTCGGTAGAAAACTTGAAAAAAAACCTAATCACACGTCTACGCAGCTGGATTGACTGTTCAAAAAAATGACTAATCGTTTGTATTTTTTATGTACAGCATCGGTAGAATTACGGTAGATAACTGAAAACAGTAAAAATAAATTAGATTACCTTGTCTGTTTTATCTTTGGCATTTCTTGGTTCTATTCGGCGTCCAGCGTACAAAATTTTTTTTAACATAATTAAATCGTCAAAATATACTAATACGACACATCGAGTCAAAACTTTAAAATTAAATTTTTTAATGGTTATTACGTGGTGTTTTCGCTTGACTTTTTTTTTTTTTCATATTGTATGCATCCGAAAAGAATTTAGGAGCAGTTGTGGGAGACAGAATCCGGAAACAAATTGCACTAGTATTAAGCGCTCCTACTAAGTGTCTTAAAGTCAAGTCATTCTATTAGAACATCGGCGAATCAGAAAAAAAAATGAAGTCCGCTCGGAAGAAACGTTGGTTTTCTGGGTAGTTATGTGAGTGGTTGAAGAAAAATTCTTAAAATATGAACGGTGATGAATTATCTCGTAAACGCCCCGTGCGTTTAGATGATAGGAGGATTTTATAACAACATAATGGCAAGATATCATAAAGGTTATGTCTCTCCCTCGGAAAACCTGGCCGCCCCGGGTAGATGGAATTTCTATTAGACCTTCGGGGTTATAATCACTGCCCTATCGGATAGACTCTTTGATTAGGTTTTAAGAGTTTATTAAATTTTAAGCGGTATATGTTTAATAGTGCTCCGCAACTTATGAACAGGTCATTATATAAACATGCTTTAAAGAGAGAGAGAACTGTTAACTGTCTTGCAGGAGAGTTTTATGCGAGTTGGATGAATGTTGATTAAAACAATGTTTTACGGGTTTAACGACACAGCTCTCGAGTTTTATAACCGAAATACCAAATGTCGATAGCAATTTAAATTGTATTCGCTCGATCTGCGAGTGACGTTTCAAAAAATACTTCATCGGGAGGTTTGTGGTTAAGAACACAGTGGTGAATAGACGAGCTTTCTCTACTTGGCAATCGACGCAACACTGCCATTGAGAACATGTCACCATAACCCAGAATTGTGCAAGGAATTTATCGAAGAAATTATTTCAAAACCATATTATCAATATTATCAATCTGTCAGATTCAATTACGTTTTAATTAATAGGAAAAGGGACATTTTCATCAGTCTATCGATCGATTCTAAAACACGAGGCTAGACTTGTATTGACAGTGTGATATACCCGGACTCGTTATCTGTGACTTTTGAGTAATCTATATTTCGCGCCCATCCAGCTTTCAAACAAAACCGGTGATAATTCTGTTTGAGCAACGTGTACTCCCCGTGTTTGCTTTGTCACCCATTACAGATATGATTGAAACGAAAAAAAGAGAAATAATTTGCGTATCTACAACCAGGGAATGATGAAAAGTGCAGCATTTAAAAAAAATTATTTGCACATTAAATTAGTTCATTTTATTTATTATTTTTTCCTGTTAAGCATTCAATCCCGAACTGTCTCTGCTTTCGAGAAAAATAACATAATACCTAATGAGTTAATTTTATTGTAAGAGTTTGTATATTAAATAACGAGATCCTCAATTTTACTGCATAATCAATTACTGAAAAATATATTGAAAGGTTTTTGAACTGTTATTTGAAGAGTCGAAATATTTATAATTGTCCTCGTGAAATAAAAAATATTTCATGTTACTTGGAAAAATATGCTTGAATGTTTTGTTTTTTCAGAGGCGCAATGTTAAACAAATTTATTAAAATAAGATAACAATGATCACGCATGTATTTTAGTTTTAAAAAATTTAAACACGACACAGCAATCTAGGTAAGGTATGGTTTACTAAAGAAAAAATATTTTTTGTAGTTCGTTGAAGAGTTATAAATTTCCTTAAATTAAATTAATTTCTTTAACAAAATACATATATTGAGTGTCAGCAAAATGTCCATCGATAATTTAGAATATACAAGCATTATTGTTGAGGTCTACAGCTAAAGTAAAGTGTGGTCGCAGTTTCTGCTTAAAAGTACTTATTTTCATCCATCAGTGAACATTCCTTTTTCCCTTTAGGCATTCACCGCTGTCTCTACTACAGATGTTATTTTTTGAAAGCTGTCTTATTATCATCACCCTTGTCAACCTGCAACGGGAGTGCACTTTGTACAGGTTGGACATCCCTTAGCATAACCCGTTACTTAGGCCAACCCCTCAGTTAAGCTAACCCTTTAGTTAAAATAACCCTTCAGTTAGGATAAGGGCGTCCACTCATTCTAGATTTCTGGGGATATATGAGGCCTTTGTCTTGAATTTAATTGGTTGTAATTATTGTAATTCTTTCGTAAGATATAACGGATGATTAAAGAAACATACACTATGGATGTACTTTATCTGGTCTTTGTATAAGATAGTTAAAAGATTGAAGTGCGATGTACCCTAGTTAAAATATAACAATTCGATGTATGTTAAGTCGTTCACGTCATACTCCAATCCTCCAACCATTTCATGCAAATGATATGATTCTTTTAATGATAGTCGAAACGATAATAAAAGTACTCATCTCTCAATTTGTTCTATGGTGATGCAATGCTTTTGGCATTAAAATGATAAAATAAGACACAAAAGTCTAAAAAATTAAACCTACAGTTTAAAGATGACTCCTTTTCAAAAGCAGTTGGATTTGTTACTCCCAGTAACAAGACACAGGAACACTAAAGGTATATTTATTAAAATGGAGAGCCACAACCAGCCATACAACAAAACTTCGTCATTTGTTAAAACCTAACATCTTTCTTTCATTAACCAGTGTCAACACAAGGTATATTATTATATCTCGAGGTACAAGTATTGTAAACAATTTGTTTTCTTTCAAGTAATGCTATAATCAAGATAGACTGTCCTGACACTGTGGTTATGTTACCGTGACGAATCGTTCGAAATTAACGATGAGCTTAATGCATTCAGGGTGAGAACCGCACTTGCCAACGCGCTTTCGGAAGGTGGTTTTTCTCCCCTGCTAAGGATGGGCGTTAGCAACAAAAGAATTCATCATTTAGGCTTGGAAAGCGGACGGACCTCAGCTGTCCAGAGAATAGATGTGGATTCTGACAGACAATCTGTAAATGCAAAAGGGCACTGCGACAAGATACAATGGTCAAGCTACCTGGGCTTTAAAAGCATCGAGCTTCCCAGAACTGGATTCTAACTGTCTTCCTGCATTTCGTACCTTATATTCCACCTAGTGTCATGCAAATGCTTTAGGCCTAAGGATTCTCGACTAGGGGTGTCGGGGCTTCCGGGCCGGGCAACGGAAGTTGATAAGGAACGTTTAAAAAAAATACTCGTTAAATGATAATTATACCTGTTGATTACCCACATTCGTAAATATTTTATTTCGGTCCATACTTACTATTTTTTAGTGTGTTCTGAAAAAGTACTTTTCAATGAAATATATGACACCTATTCGAGACCCCTCATTTCATCTACTAGTTTCCGTTAAATGAATTATAATTCAGATAAAAATTTATTTGGTGTGCCAAAAATAATAATGAATTAAAACATGTTTTAGGGATAACCTTCCGAGTAGACAAAAACATTCTTTGTTGAAGCAGGCAAAGAAAGCCCTGTGGTCAACATTTCAAATGTTTAGAATTTTTAGAGCGCTTGTAAAAAGTATTTTGTCATTGGACTATGGAGTATATTAGGGCTACATAATGAACTGATTCGCATTTATCCGTTTATCATTTAAGTTCATGACTCATAGTTTTAATATATCATATAATATTTTATAATTCGTATATCAATAAAATAGTTTGAATAAAACAAAATGAAAGGGTTGCATCTTTTGGATGTTCAGAAATATGTAATAAATTAATTGGTTGCCTTTGTCCATCTTTTAGTGTGGTGGTTATTAAGGATATTAACAATTTTTTTGTGCTCTGAAAAAGTTTTGATACATAATATGTAGTGTTTTGTGTATGAAATATTAAGTTACCGGTCTTACCTCCGTCATTTACAAGTTTATGTTTATGATAGCTTAGTTCATAGTTCATTTAAAAGTAATCTAGCACGAAATAAGAAAAAAGCACCTTAAATCTTTGAATGTTAAGTAATAAAAATATATATTTATTTGGTGACCTGCCGAATTTATTTGAGATTTTTGTAGAATGTAATAAAATAAATATTTTGTGTTAATAGCTGTGCATATTTAAATACGATACGACTAGATAAATCTTGAGGGGCGATACGGGGTATTATTCCTTGACTATAATAATTAGCTAATAGAGTGCGACAGAGTGCACTTACGATACCCTGGACACTTTATGAATAGTGATTAGTCATTAGGGCTTCTGTCTAATCCAATAGGTAACGAAACTAGAGCCCGAGGCCCACTCGAAGACGATAAGCCCCGAAGTCAACTTTAAGGTCGAGCCAAGGAACATTTCCTGGTCGCCAGATGGTAAATAACCTCTCATCTGGGATTTGACTAATCCAGTCGGCTTGAAAGAGATTATAATACACATTTAATTAATTCAGGTGTGGGGAGATATCGATAGCCACGATAATAGCGAACGATAATTCCGGCCAACACCTGTAGATAAGGAATGATCGATATTTTAAAATCAACATAAAAACACTCACAGTGTGTGTGTGTGTTCAACCTATACCGAGAGTGTCATAAAACGCTAAAGATCATAAAACATCAAAGAACTTTTCACCGAGTTGGTCGAATTAACTTTTAATCTTCGATCCCTTATCGGCCCCGTGTGTACAAATGTTAGCCCGGGAGCAATAAAGCTGTTGTATGCAATACACGATCGGAAACATGCGGGCATGAGTTACATTATTAATATTCATTCATGTCTCACCACAACATCGTATGACAACAAACAAAGGATCCTTAGCAATAGCAATTACGCGTACGATCGAAGAAGTAAATTCACAATAGAACTACAATTGATGAGTGTATGATGATGGCAAGCTAATGTAACACATATTGAATACATAATGACAAAAGACATGTAAAAGCGATGAGGGTTGTCGGGAGCCGCGGATCCGTTGTCGGGGAGTGAAGTGATTTGAATAGGGGAAGGTGAGGATGTCTGTCAAAACAGTGCCGCTACCTATTCAGCACATTGTTACATACTCTATCGTATCGTCAACATAGTCCTATGTAATATATTAATATGTTCGTCATAATTATAATATATATTCATCATTCTTTATATTAACTAATTATCTATTTGTATTGCCCGTTTTTAGCACAATAAATATTTATTTATTCTGGCCAGGATAGATGATTTATTTTAATATTTATACATATTAAAATAATTCCGGTAATTGTGATTATTGTTAAATAATTAAATAAATAAATAGGTTATCAATGAAATTTCTGGTTTGGTTTAGAAGACAATATGTGATTAAATTTTACAAATAAAAACAATTGTTTTTTTAGAGACAGGGACGAGATATAGTTCTATGGAATTAGTCCGTGTTTTTATTATGTCATTAAGGTTTGTTTAGGCAAAATGGTATTTGTTTTTCTTTTTGTACTGTGGTTGACTTGAACTCAATGGGAGCTTGTAGTGAGAGTATTAAAATAATAAAATAATAAAACCGTTCAGTGGTATGTGATCAAGGCACTGGTTATTGCCATTTATTATTATTATTTGTTATTATAGGGAGTTGGTAAGATTCAGGGTCTCAAGCAAGGGGTGGCTTGCATGGAGATTAACTATCATCCTTGCAAAAATCACTTTTGTAGAGTTTAGTGTACGTGGTAAAGTACGATGCATGCATGATAAGAAGAAGATTTGAATAAATTGAGATAATTGGTTTACCTGGTGGTCCTACGCCTTCGTCCTCTGATGTTTCGCTGTTGGACAGGTGTAAGAAGTGCCTGTGATTGGTGTAGCTTTGCTTGACCGAGAAGTCAAGCGGCTGGGGCTGCGGTTCCCTGTAGCCGGGACTTAACAACATCCTGTCCTCTTCTCCTTTATTATTGTTTAGCCAGAAGGCCCGCCCGTCTTCCCGCTGAAGAGCCACTTTGAGCTTTCCACTGGCGACCGACCAACGACTCTTCACTTCCACTCTTCGTCAAAGCTCCGCAATGTCCTCTCCTCCGGATACTGTCTACTAAATGTGACCAACTCCGAACAAACGGCACTATTATATCTTCTTTCTAACTGTCAGCAGGATGAAGGCCCGTGTACGAGTCGTGTGAGAGCTGATGACATGTGAGACGAGCTGCTCGCGACGAAGATCGGGACTGTATAAAACGCTCCACCTCGTCCCTGGCTTGGTAAGAGTGGGGGAGACGCGGGCAGGGGTGGGGGATCCTTCGCCCAATCAACGCCTTCCTTACATATATATGCCCTCCTAATAAAAGTCGATTGAATAAATGGAATTTATTTCGTTTTCTTTTGTTGTTCTCGTCCTCACTCGCGCACTCCTTCACAATTTCTAAGGGTAATTATATGAAAGCGCTTGCGCTCTGCCATCACATCCCTATAAAACCACAATTCGCACGTAACCATAAAGGAAAATGAAGAGCCTTCTATTCTCTTGAGGTCATTAATATTTACCATTTTAATGGATTTAATTAGATATATTATCATAAAATCGTTTACTTACCATGAGGTGAATTATTGTTTACTGCTTATGCTTTATAAAACTTTTAATATTTATATCAACCCGATTCTGTCGGTATACAGCGCAACCTCACTAATTCGAGTTCTGTTAGTCTGATCCTCCGGGTAATCCGACCACTACGTACTCAATATTTTCGGAGCCCCTGGGGACAGAACCGGTGAACAGTTCGACGAAACGGTTGATCTGTTCTCGGGACAGAGGTCTCACAGGAGTGGTCATAAAACAATCATATTTAGGTTACGTTCTCACCTCAGTAAACAGTTTATACAAACGTAGTGAATCCTTCCATACCCTTTTTTTTTGGAACCTAAAATTGTGGAACTAACTTTCTTTTATAAACATATTTAGCATATGCATACTTATTTGCCTAATTCTATAGATTATAATAATATTAACCATGTGTATGTGAACACAATATACTATTACAAGTAAAAACAATAGTATATTTTAAAAATAATATCGGTGGAATTTTTTTTGAAAATTTAATGAACATTTTATTTTATAATGTCATGAAGGCGACTACCTGGGGGAGGGGTGGGACATATGGGTCTTAGACGTTGAATGACAGGTCATATATCTCACCATACATATATATCACTCAAGGGATTTGCCATCCTCCTGCCATAAAAGTTAGAGCAGGCAGTTTTCACAAGTCACCTCGGACCCACTGGAATACTGGGTTGTGAAAATCGGAGTTGATTCACCTTGTTCATTCAAGGTGCACAGACAGCAAAGGGCACCCCACGGCTTGTATACTTAGGTTTGCATCTTTTGGTTTCGTCCGATATTTATTATTATTATCATCGCCATTTTCTAAGTAAGCATAACCGATAACCGTTGACATGAGAGCCAATCAAATCAGTCAGCCCTCCCCAAAGGATCCGACAGGAGAAGTCGAGAGTTTCACTGGTTATGACAAACCTTATTATGAAGTATCTATGACGCTAACTATTTTCGCCAACTTCCCGTTAGTATATGTCAACGGAAACGCAACATTTCCACCCCTACCGAGGCTTCCCACACTCCTTAATTCCCTCACTCCACCTTCAAACAGGTACTCCTAGTAAAAGGATCCGCTCACCCCAAATAAATTCCTTTATTCCCTTATCTTAAAAATTTGAGAGCTAAGAAAAAAAAAAAGGTGACTCCTGGTGCTTGCTGGCGCATCGCGAAAGTTGAAACCCTCTCTGATACGGATGGATCTACCACGAGATTGGTTAGTGTTCACGATTGGGGGACACAGTGAGTTGTACATTTTGTTTGATGGAATAAATTTTTTTTTTTTTTTTTTTTTTAAATATTTTCTGTATTGTATGAATGTGCGAGCGAATGATGAATTGTATTATTTATTGCCTATTAAGTAAAGGCAGATTGTAATTTTATCATAATGAAGTTGTTAACAGAAAAAAAAAAATATATTCTCTGTAGAAGTGAATAATTGATTTAAGCTATTATATATGCTTGTTATTATTTTATTTGTTTATATTATTTATCTATATGATTCCTCTTATATTTAATAAAATCGTATTGTCACGTTTTTTTCACAATTTGTATGATTTATTTCTCAAGCATAATATTCAAATTAATGTCTTATCATCCGAATATCTAGAAATCCTGAAAGGTAAGATAATAGTTTTTGATTATTAATTGAGGATATTTAATAATTACTTTTTTGATCTATCACACGAAATACCTTAAGGTGAACTAAATTATCTACCCCTTAAGACATGTTTAATTTTGATTTTAATCTTTCTATTAAATTCTACCAATTTTTATTAAGGGCTGAATGCAATATAATGCTGGTGGCTATGTAATGGTCAGCCGGCAATATGATCCCCTTGAGAGCACATTTACCTTTGTGATAATATTTTCGAAAATACACTGACAGGCAAAAAATTCCACCCACTTGTAAAAAAATTGTATTTGTATATAATACTTATTATTTATTGAATTTATAAAATCTTTTTTACCTTTAATAAGGTTTTTAACGTTTATTAAATGAGTCTTGGTTTAAAAATTTAAAATCAAAATGTGAACTGCTAAGAAACATGAAAACAAAATTGAAAAATAACCATTTTTATCCTCAAAGAAATTAATGACAGGATCATTTAATAGCGCGTATTTTCTCCTCTTGCCTTTATTACATCTTGAAGACGCCTCGGCATACTTTCCACCAGTCGGGAAATGTCCCTTTGCTGGAGGTTAGCCCATTCTTCCCGAAGAGCCCTTTCAAGGTCCTGCAGTGAACCAGGAAGTGCTTAACGCGCTCTTATTAGTCTTCCGAGGTTATGCTATAACTGCTCGACAGGGTTCAAATCTGGAGAACGTGCTAACCAGGTTAAGATCTCAATGTTGTGCTGATGAAGAAACGTCTGTACTATGCGAGCGACATGTGGACGAGGATTATCGTGCATTAGAAATGATTGATCGCTGATTTCGATGAGGATAGGCAACACATGAGGTTCCAAAATCTCATCTACATAGCGAGCGGCCGTCAAAGACCCTCCACGAACAACAAATAATTCTGTGCGGCACTCCATTGAAATCCCAGCCCACACCGTTAAGGAACCACGTTGAAAAGGTTGGCTCTGGGTGAAATTACAGCCTGCATACCTTTCATTTCTTCTTCTCCACACCCTTTTACGCCCGTCTGGAGATCGTAGAGCAAATATAGATTCATCTGTAAAAAGTACAGCACACCATTCGTCCATAGTCCAATGACTGTGTTCTCGAGCAAAAGCCAGCCGTGTAACTCTGTGAGTTCTGATCAATTCTGGTCCTCTTACTGGGCGAAAAGCCATTAGTCCATACTCATTTAATCTTCTCCGAGCAGTAGGTTCAGAAATTTGCACACCTCGAACTTCTTGGAGCTGATGAATCGCTTGAACAACGGTAAGGTGCCGGTTTCGTAAAATTCCTAAAGTAAGAAACCGGTCATCCTGTGGTTCTGTTGCCCTAGGCCGTCCAGAACCGGCCCTTCTATGGTAAGACCCAGTTTCTCGAAAACGCCTGACAGCGTCTCGTAGAGTTTCATAGGGAACTCCGATGGCAATAGCTGCATATCTAATGGAACGTCCATCATCAATAAGTGCCACACCACGTGCAACATCCTCAGCACGAAGAGGAATTTTTAAACTTAAAATTGAGAAAACTATCGAAGCCGAAAACTAAGAAATTTGCTGCACCAGAACGGAAATGACACTGAATAAACATTTTTAATTGCATGGAAAGTAAACATTGGGAACGACAGTCCTTTAATTTCCTTTAAGTGAATTAAGGATTATGGGTTACTATCCTCTACATTGACATTTCTAATTAAAAAAAAAATACATATTTATTCATAAAAAAAATTGACCAATCCAAAGCAGAAATATTTTGAGATGAAAACATGAAAAAATCAGGTGGGTGGAATTTTTTGCCTGTCAGTGTATTAATATTAGAAATAATAATATTTATTTGTTATTCGTTAATTGTATTCACTTATATATTAATAAATAAGCAATAATTTGTTGGATTGAATAACACAGAGCCGTTACAGCAAGAATAAATACCAGCTCTGTATTATTCAACCCATAAAATTGATAAAATAAGTAATAATTCACGGAAATTATTCGTGAATGATTCGTTTGGATTCCCAAAATTTCGAATATCTCATGACTAAATAGAAATAAACTGTTATTCATTATTTGAATAAATTTACTCAACCCTGTTAGCAATTAATTAATTATTTAAAATTTTCTTCTTCTAGAAAGACCGGGCCATCAATTTTAATGTACGAAACGTTTTCTTCTGCCTCTTCAATTTCTTGTTGAATTCTTCCAAACACTGAGGAAGACACATATCCGGCGAAATACAGGAATATAAAAAAAATTCAGCAACGTTTCAGTTTCAGGGAACAATCGCTCTTTAATATATTGTTGAGAATACCACATGGCTTCAGGATCGATATTCGTGGATCAGAACTGATCAAGAGGGCATTAAGGATGTCTTCATTTGTTGATGTTTGTCTTTTACATCCCGAATGATTTTATTCAGAGCATCTTGAGCTTCCTCTAAAAATTTTCGTTTAAATTCAGTACTTTATGGAAAGTTATTGGCATGGAGTAACTCGAGTACTGTTTGACGTAAACTTCCTGGGCGCCTAGTCCGAATTTCATTGAACAAATCTCTTGCCATGATGAAATGCCTTGTAGAATAAAAGCTAACCTTCAAAGTACGTCTTCCTGCGGTTCAGCGATGTTTGCTGTGATCTTAGAGTTTCTGACAAAATTTCTACCCATCTCGTCATTAAACATGCCTACACCTAGCATAAGACGATCGACCATTACATAAGACTTCATCAAAATTTTCTTGAATTTCTTTTTTTCTCTCCTGCCCCAGTGTTCTTCTTTTTAAATCCTAGAGTCGAAGGAGAAGAGCCCCTCGAAAAATCGGGTTTTATCATGAAATGAAGAGGTGCCAAATTCATCATTTTCTTTATTAGGTACTTTTGTTTGTACTTGATCCAAAACATTCATTGATTTGTACATTTGTACGTTTCATTGAACCGTAAATATAACAACGAAATTTCAGTCTCAACACTTGCAATTTCTTCCCTGATGGCCTTCGCAGTTTCTTTGCTAAACATGTGTTGACTAAGTTCTAGCGCCCCCCCCCCCACCTATAAAATCGAAGAATTGTTTTTATTAATTAATTTAATCGGGACAATAATGGTCACATACAGAGATGACTTAACCAAAATTTGGTTAGGATTTGAACTAAATGGTTGTTTGTACACATATTGGCTTGATTGATTGAGCCATCGCATCACCATTTGGAAATTAATGATAATTTCTGACCGTGTTTCATATAACTCATTCACAGGATTCGAAAAAATTCTTGAAGAATGGTTAAGCTGAGTCTGCTCCTTAGCTCCTTTTTCAGTCACTTTTACTCTTGATTTTTCAGGTTACCATTATTTCTTAGCTTTGCTTACCTGGTAGTGTAATGGAAATATTTTTATCCCTTCATTATTATAACTTATCAATAAACAAAACTTTACTGAGCGATTAAAAACAGTCGAAGTTACCAAAAAATAATCCAGAGATTATGTTGATTTCCTCATCATCGAAACAGCCATTGAAGAATCTGAACAAAGACTGTCGTCATCGTTGGAGAAGGCATTGTTGATCTGCTTCTTCTGTTAGTAGGATGACCCAATCACAGAAAGAAATTTTCCCCGGATGCTCGCTCCCCACTCTCCGCGTTTTATCTAGAAAAAGGTTTATAAAAAAAACTTGTAGAAAATTTTATTATAGTAAGTTTTATAATAGTTTCTATTAGGAAGCATAGGTAACGAGGTATAAGATTTTTGTTACTTTTTTTGGCCTTGAGCTTTAATAACTTGAGACGTCACCACGATATTTTATTGGAGTTATAGCCAACATTTAGAAAGTCAATTTTCAGCTTTTTTTTCTTTCATTCCGAGGTTGAACATTATTTGACTGGGCTATAAGTGTATACACCGGCGTGTGAGCTCAGGATTTGTATGGATATCAGTCTATACAACTACCGTTGTGTGTACGGCCACCAGTTGTCTCCTCACTATGCATGTTATGATCAACAGGGTATGTTATTAAAGTAATAACATAAAGGCGATTTTCTTGTGAAGCCGTATGTATATTTGAGCATTCGCCCCGAATGAGCTATGAATAAGCTATCATATGTTTTTTTTTTTTATTTCAAAACCTCAAAACAAAATAATACAATGTACAAAAATAATTTGGATTACAGATTTCTTCTCTTTCTGCATTTACATGCATTTGGAGGAGTGCATAAATATAATAAAATTTTTATTGTGGTTAAAAGTTCCTCGTTCTTATACAACACTAGGTGATGAGGCTCACCTTCGCCTAGTCACCGAAACCAAACACTAAACACTAAGACACTAAAACAAAACAAAACAAACAAACAAAATCTGTACCTAGAACCTAGGACTACAGTGTTCCAGCCGCGACAGCGTCCTGCCATTGTTGGGGGAACGGAGCGGGGGTTATAGTGTTAAGTACCGGGTTTGTTGAATATTGTAATGAGTCAAAAAATTTGATATGTCTACGCTGGATGAGTTCATCCTCCGAAGGCAGCTCAAATATCTCATGCAGCTCACTGTTTCTTCGCTGCTCGAATGAAGTACCTCTGACCACTTTCATCAGTATACCGTTTTGGAATTGTTGGAGTTTCTTAGCTGTCGTATACGTCAGATAACGAAATAGCGGTGCACCATACAGCAGAGTAGGCCTGAGTATGCTCTTGTATATCAATAGCTTGAGACGCAGTGATAGATTGGGGGAAGTTAATAAGTGCGCAAGCCGGTAACACTTCGTGCGTGTTAGCTTCAACTTCATCTACCATATGTGGACCCAGTCTGTGCTTTATAGATGTAGCGCATTGTTAATCTTCAACACGCGCCCTGACAATTTCTTTACGGCGCGGGGACAAAAAATGCCAAATGGAAAACCCTGGCGCCTCGGCACTAAAATAGGATAGTAACTGGTTGTTTTTTTCAAGGACAATGGTTCAATAAACATAGAGTTCGTATCTCTAAGGTATACCGTAAAATGACAGCCAATCTCTGGACAGAATTAATCCTCTCTCAAAGGACTCCGTTATAAAGGCATTGAAACGATCAAAGCTGCCACCGCGCACACGTGAAAACACATTTTAGTGAGCACGTGCACCGACCTGAGAAAATCATTGAAAAACACCCCCAAGGTGTTACCTTCCCCCCAGGTAAAAAAACAGTTAGAAAATTTCATTTTTTGTCTTAATCTTAATAAAAACATGGGTTTCACAAATATTTTGATGATACGTAATTAGAAAATTCCCAATTCAAAAGTAAGCTATTAAACAAACGTAATTACAGTTATCATAAAAAATTTTCTTAGTTAAAAAATAAATTTAATCAAACTAATGATTGTTTTTATTCATTATGTTTTTATTTTATTCTTGTAAAAAAAATTTCAATTCTCTTGGTAGTTTCTGATTTTCTTAACTAAAAAATACCTTCTACTACTGCCTATACTTAGAATAATACAATACTTGCGTTACTTTTTGATCACCCCCTGAGTTGGTCTGTGCAGTTAGTCGTGAAAGTACAGGGTTCTAATGCAGTCTTGAACGATTACATAAGTGTAAGCTATTGATTTCGTATACAAATCGTGTGAGCTTTTATTGATAAATCTGTATAGTTTTTATGTGGTCTATGGGTCCCAGGCAGCAAGTTTCGATACCTCATTAGGCATTTTAGATTTTATCTTGCGTCGAGTAAATATAGAGATACAATAGCGCTGTCATCAAAATGGTTGTATACAACATTAAGTTTATTTTTTTGCTGTCGGTAACTGAAAATCTGAACAGAATAGATTGAGTGACAGTTTTTACTTTCGTTCACATAGCTTACTTTTGAATTGGGCTTTTTCTAATTATGTATCATCAAAATATTTGTGAGCCCCATGTTTTTATTAAGATTTATATACGATATAAGTTAAAAAAAAAAGAAATTTTCCAACTGTTTTTTTTACCTGGGGGGAGGCGAAGGTAAACACCTTGGGGGTGTTTTTCAAGGATTTTCTCAGCTACGGTGCACGTGCTCACTAAAATGGGTTGTCACGTGTGCGCGGCGGCGGCTTTGATCGTTTCAATGCCCTTAAATGTTTTAAAAGGTAACTGAAGTACAAGTTGGATATTTTGCCATATATTGGATATTAATCAGCAAACAAAATAATAGATTTCAAACAAAACCGACCTGAAAAGAAATAGAAAAAAAAGAATGCTTGATTCATATTATTTTATTTTCTACGTCTAATGGAGGCATTCTGAGACGAATCTTTGTTGACCGTTGAATTAATTTTATTAAGATTGTTGATTTTTCACATTGGTTCGGATACGCACCATAATTTTGTTTTAGCTATCCCAAATATGAGTCCATCATTTTATTATAGCAATTACCTTATTTTAATGACTTGCTAAACTTGATAACAGAAAACATTTATATGCTTTTGCAGCCTCGGTCCCATTCGAGAATTTTGTCTGAATCCGGAACGATAATCAGGTAACACAGGAGCTGTCTCAAGTCAATTTAAAGCTGACATGCAAAATTTTAATTAAAAAGATGCATGCAAATTTCCTTGGAGAATTTCCAATAAACAGAGTAAACGGTCCTTAGAGCCTACTTTAGTGTTGAAAAAACCTAGGAGAGACATCAAAAAGAAATATCGGATATTTGGTTCCTACTTAATTCTGTTATTTAACTCAAACTGGTTGATTTCTATGAGGTGTTTCGTAAATATTATAGATCTATTTTTTTGCAAAAATCTTTTTAAAGAGGAAACGTGCTCCTGGGATGAAAAAATACCTTAGCTGATACCTGCTGTCTGCGGTCAGGGGGCTCTCCTTTGAGATGTGCAGCCCCTCTTGTCCAGGCTCCGTCAGGTGCAGCTAATATGAATACCGCGTACCTGCCTGCCTGCTTCCCGTCCTAACTGGCTGCTAAAGAAACAAGACTCGACCTTAAGAAAATATTGATCATTTTCCAGCATTCCCCTCGGGTGGTGGACCACACCCAGCCTGTGACCAATCGCCACTCACCGTTACGACGGCCACATAATAGAAATGTTGGTTCCCACTATTCAATCCGTATCCGTCATCGCTTTACCCCGTAGTCAAAAGATGACATACGATTGTTATATTACTGATCATCCCCACCCGATTAAAAAGCTACAAAACTCATTGATAACTAATATTAGTAATTATTTATATATTATAAAGTTGAGAATTAGTTATAAAAAAACAAAACAGAAATGGATGATCCGGCGTTTTCTTTTCTGCAAGGATTAGATGAGTTCCTAAGAATCCTAAAATGAAATTTTTACATGGAATCAATTCACTGCATTTAAGCAGTGCTAGAACTTCAGTTTTTAACGTCTTGTTAATTTTTGGCTTGAAAAGGCTCACTAACCAAAACCACTTAACTTGTCACTTCAGTGAAGTAAACGCTACTCTATGAAGCGCACTATTCGCCTTAGGCGTCGCTGAGTTACTGAGGGTAAGATGGGAGTATAGATCATTAACATACGGATTAGGATGGCCAGGTACCCGGAAATGGAAGTTCAGGTAGCGGGAGATGTCTAGATCTTGTAAGTCTGACTAGGCCTTTCAGAGGATTCTGAATTCCAGGGACTGGATGCGAATGATATTGGAGGGATTACAATAATTATTGTAACTAATTATGGTTTTTAGTTAGTGACTGTTATTTATTAACATTTAAAGTGAAATATAGAAATTAGTCGATTCACAGATCAGTATATGAGTATTAATTAGTTATATATTTAGTTTTGACTTTGACAACTTCTTGGGTACAAAAAAACCCGAAGAAATCCAAAAAAAATGAAAGAAGGGCTTGAAATCATACTAAATCTGAGCATGGTAATTTAGAATGATTGTGGAAACATAAGCATTTTATATGCCAAAATTTTTAACAAATTTTGATAAATTGTATGTTTTTGCTTGAATTCTGGTATTTGAGGTTCGATTGTTTGGGAATTTTCTTTTATTGTTTTTGTAAAATATGCAAATTATGTTGTTCATTTTGATTTAGTCAAGAAAGTATTTCTGTTCCTCAGGTTTGTAAAATGGTTTTGGTTTTACCATAGTTACTTTTTCATGCAATATTAATTTACTGCCTTATAATTTTAATTTATTTTTACAGAAAAAATAACAATTCATTATACAGAAGACTGGATTAATAAAAATTGGCACGACAATAACATTCACAGGTGTATCTCACTATTTTTGCTGTTTCCAATATTATTATTTATTAAATTAAGCGTTATTCTATTGTGTTAATGTACTTTTAAATATGTAGATTTATGTACCTTCTTCTAAATAGTAGTTGAAAGGGTACTCCAAGCCTTTTTTCTGCCATATGTGTTGTATATTTTAATGAATGAATTATGGGTATTTAATTTGAACTTTTAAAATTTTCCAGGATCTATTGCAACATTTATAGTGTATATGTATTTTAACTAGGATAATTAATCTTTATTGTAAATTTCATTGATTTCCATTGGTTTGTTTTATGTTTGGTCTCCCTGCTAATACATTTTAGCAACATTGTTTTATCATCCACAGAGAAACTCGTGTTCAATTGGTTGAGGATCGAGGCACGCAGGGGAGGAGAAAGAAACCTGGGGGAACCGGGCAAGGAAGCAATGGTTATGGCCGATATAAAAATGTCTCACCGTAATTAGATTTAGTAAACGGTTAATAAAGAAAATATTCCTAACTCATAACTAGCCGGGCTTAGCCGCCAACGCTGGAATCCGAGAAGTGGTCAAGATAAATCTTGTAATGGCCCAGGGGTTTCGCATACCGCACACTTGTCCCCCCCCCCCCACAGTCGGCAGCTAGTTATAACAAAGAAAATGGAATCCTTAGGATGACTTCCATGTAAGTTTTTATACCGTCCGTTCCTAACTCTCGCACAGGTGTATCCTTTTATTGCTTGTTATAAGGTATCTTTTACTGTCATGCTTTCACTACTGACATCAATTTCTTTCTCTAATTTTCTTCAGGATACTAGATACCATCTTGAACGGTGTTGTACAGGACATGTCAAAGAGATAAGAGGTCTCCCATTGCAATTTAAACTCCAGCGTTAGGCTGTTCGTCCTAATTGATTGAGCTTGTCCCCCGAGAGGCAGAAATAACAGTTAGCTTTCGCATTCTTCCGTTGTCAACAAGTCGAGGATATCGATCGATTTACTGCTCATCGAATGAGAACACACTTGCAGCCGAAAGTGGTAACTGAACTCAGAATATTTCTAAGAACTATTCTAACGCCACTACAAAATAGTGCTCTCTAAAAACATATCACAACATTCTGAGGCTTTTGTTTTGGATTGCGTGGACTGTTTAACCCTTTTATGACATAT
This sequence comes from Acanthosoma haemorrhoidale, assembly GCA_930367205.1. NCBI lineage: Eukaryota > Metazoa > Arthropoda > Insecta > Hemiptera > Acanthosomatidae > Acanthosoma > Acanthosoma haemorrhoidale. The sequence continues at coordinate 77,497,763 of OV884015.1, read as the reverse complement.
GAAATACAAAAGGGTCTCTAGCGAGCACAAACAAAAATCAGATGACACATAAAGGTACATACCTTAAAATAAACGCTTCTGCAGATATAGAGTGTATTCAAACGAAAGGAAAAAGGGTAAAGGGAAGAAGGATTTTGGGACGGTTGGAGATACAAACCCATAAGAGACAAGTTTAGGAGGAAACTTGATGTTTCAAATAGTTTATAAAATAATTCACAATTATACTCTCGGAAATAAACAGCTACGTTGAGTGGGTTTACGTGACTACGTAGACTGCTACAAGTCAGAAAAGAGGAGAACCGTTCTATATATACGCCGATATATATTGAGACGTTCAATCCACTGATTTTGCTTTGTTATAATAAACTAAAATAATGACAGAATAAACAAGGATATACCCAAAGGAGAGCAACCCTTTTTTATGGCGTAACCTGCCTTCAGTCTATTTTGATATTCAGTCTATTCTATATTCTATGATTTTTCTAGGTTTTGCCAAGAGTAAGAATAGAGCATTCAAACTATTTTCAAGAACCACAGAAAGGATAGTTGTTACAAGAGATCCTGAGGCATTTTACAACGAAGAAAACACCAAAAAATATTAGAACATATCTTCCTCTTCTCAATGGTCTCATGACTTTAACTCCGCTCTCTTTCTTCGCCCATGAGACTGAAGACACATCTCCCTCAACCCGACTCACGCAGTCCTTGATCCAGCAAACCTGGAGTGGATTGCACAGTCAAGGCTTGAAGTCACCTTGTTTTAGCATCCGCACCGCAGAACAGAAGCTTATGTTGAATCAAGAATCCAGTCATGTTTTGTCTTCAGACAACACTTTATATTGAAGTTTTGGTATTCCAAAATTCATGTAATGCAGTGAAACCACTTTTGTATTTACATTTGATTTCTCAACTGCTACCGTCGCACTCATTCCTTCTCCCCAGTAGTATCTTGAAAAGTCTGTGAATCCTTTTTTTTCCTCAGAAAATCTCGTTGCAATATATAGAACTAGTAGACGGTTGGCACCCTAGTTAACTTGATTAATTGACTGAGTTGAATTGATGATTAGTCAATCCGAACCCTGATAGAAATTATATAAATTAAAGAGCAAATTAAGTATTAAATATGTTATTTTAAAGTCAACAATGTTTTTAAGCACAGGAAAAGTTGTGACATTCTAGTATATTTGGTTTGGTCTCGACAGGATAATCCTTTCGGCCGTGAATGAGACTACATTATGGCTAAAATAATGAAACAAGTTGGATCGCCCTGGTGAAGCACTAAATGCCTATACAAAGCAAGGCGTCTTGGATAATATAATATAAATATTTACTTTAAAATCGCTTTAGAATATGCTTTTAACAAAATGGCACCCCAAAAAGGACTATTTTATTAGATAAATATTGTGACCAAGGTTTGAAGCATTGATAGTAACATTATAGTGACTCTACTTAGGCACACGATAACTCACCATGGAGACATCAACTATATTGCATCTCGAGTATCTTTGCTTTGTACAGATCATATTTTTCTTTTCTGTCATTCTATCTTCATCTTTTCTGTTATTTCTTTATATTTTAGCATTTTTGGTATTTCGCCTTGTTTTAAAACAAATTTTTATAGATTAATATTAAGTTTTAATTTATTTTTTAAATTAATATTCACCTTTTGTATATAGTTCAATCTCGTTATTATATTATTTTTTATGTATCTATAATCCCACCAACAACAAGCCTCTAACGGGAACCCATCACTGCTATCCGACTAAATAAGACTGCACTACATGCCTAGAGGGACTCTAGGCCCAGCCACCAGTGGACTCTTACCACTGTAACACTTCTTTTACATAATTTGAGTGTATATTAATTTTTTCTTTGTTTCTACTATTTTATGTATTTTTTCTTGCAGACTGTTAAAATTGAGGAATTTATGTGAAATAAATCTGACTGACAATATTGTTGATACCCTTAGGACAGCAACAAAAAGATTCTTTTTAGGAAATCCCTGGTTGCGAACAATATTTTCGACATTAACATAAGAAAAAAAGGCTCACGACCAGGAACCGGGAACATCAAAACACAAAGCTAAACTACCGATTACTAAGGCCAACTTTCCCTCCAAGCTATTACTTACATTTTTTCTGTACTCAATAATGTGACAGTACTCCAACCCTTTGCGCAGAAGGTTTTCTTTAAAGACTGAAAGCCTACTGATGCTGACCTGCCTTATCAAACTGAGCTTTCTGAAGGGGTGCCCCTTAATTAGTGTCGCTTGGAAATAGTGGGAAGATTTTGAAAGAATCTTCTGTGTGACATTCTTTCCTCTTGATTATCGAGAAAAACTTAGGAAGGAAATAGATTGAAGAAAAATGTGGACTTCATCATCAACCTCAGAACTTTGTTAAAAAAATTGGATCACCCTAAGTCAGAAGAGGGACAAATCTGAACGATTTACGGAAATCTTCAAGAGGCAAGTATTGGAGTAAATTTAGGACAGAGCAAAGTGTTTTCGAGCACCTCCGACTAAATGCAAAAGCACTTAACCTGAAACCACTAGTTTAATAATAGAGGAGAAAATAAAGAAAAGGAAGATATTAGATTCATTCTATCTTGGGGACCTTGTTTGGATGATTTTTTGTGAAGGTAGTGAAGAATAGTTGATGGAGATTCATCTAAAACTGTTGATAATGCAGATGTTGATGAAATTGTCACTTCAATGTAACATCAGGATACTGTTATTCACATCCCAAACTGGTGAATAATTCTTTAGTTAATATGGAGCTAATCAAAGAAATGCGTGTTTGTGTGCTGCCCCTCATTAACATATTATATAACATTACACAAACATAGACTGAAGTCCTTTATATTTATTAATAAACAACAGATTGGATCGGGTTGAGATTAAAATTTTCATATTTGTTTTTTATTCTTAACATCTATCATTAATATTTTTTACAATTTAAATTAATTTGTACAATTACATAATTAAGCTGAGGGTTGCTCCTTCTGCTGCATAATATATGCATTTTACGGAGTTCTTATCCTAAAAAACTAATATCATTTAATGGTTTAAAAGTTATATGAGTGCAAAAAGGACTAGGTGATGGGGTTCAACTTCAGATTACAATAAGGGATTTAGAAACTATCTTAAAAACTAATCTTACGTACTAAATTAAACTTAGAGCGTTCCAGACTTGACTGCCTTCTGCCATCGATGGGGAAACGTTGCGGGGGTAATCGTGTTAAACACGGGGTTCGACATATATCGCAAGGAATAGAAGGATTTTATGTCTACGGCGAATGAATTTATCCACCGTAGGAAGCTCTAAATCTTCGTGGAGCTCCGTTGTTTCTCCACTGCTGGAATGTAGTATGTCGGGCCACTTTCATGAGTAGCCCATTCTGAAACTGTTGGAGTCGCTATATCTAATATCTAATATCTCTATATATCTAATATAATCTATATCTAAAAAGCGATGTATCGTACAGCAGAGCAGGCCCGAGTGTACTCTTATTGATCATGACGATCTTGAGGCTCAGTAATAAATTGGTGGAAGTCAGTATGTTTGTAAGCCGGTAAGACTTCGTGCGTGTTTGTTTCAACTTCCTCGCAAAGTGGCCACTAAAACCGAGGTGACTGTCCATTTTAATGTCCAAATATACGAGGCTGGAGAGTTTTGCTGCGTTCCTACAGCATATGTAGTAGGCAGTAGATTTTTTCCCACTCTCAGATCATCAAAGTCTATATTTCTATATTTGGGGAGCACACCGATGAGGGCGCGAGGGAGTGCAAGCTATAATTAGAATTTACCAAACATAGTGTCCCGATCGCCCAAGTGTGTTCCAACCCACCTACATATTAATTTGGGAAGTTAATAAGGTATATTGTTTCAAAATCCCAATTATAAGCACTCTGCTTTTATCTACAGCCCTGACCAAATGATACATCAAGAATGACCATGGTCATGAATACTGCAAATGCCGCATAGTGATAGGCCTTTGGGCCAATACTGGACCTTCTACCCCAGTATGGAAAGGTCACAGAAGCCCCTGGAGGGCCCTCTTTGCATAGGGCAGATGGCAGGTCAGCTGTAGGAGAATTAGGGCTCATCCACTGGCCATTGTCCGGCCGATCGCCACCCCCGCGCCTAAAGACGTCATTTGTGGGGGCCCCAGATGCCCTTGGTTAATATATCAAGACTGTCGCCTTTCAGGAGTCCTCACCTAGTCAGCGTATTGAACGTTTTCTTAGCTTCGCTTCTTGAAACGGTTTTAGTATGAAAGGTTTTCTCTCCCTTCCTGCTCTACAAACCTTGCGCTCCATTTAATAATGGCTTATACGTTGATGGTTTGGACAGTGCCTCGAAGTGACCAGTCTAAGGCATCACTACACTCGGCTTTGTTATTGAGTAGCTGTAATTTTATACTAGATATACTACTAAAACGATTCGTTTGGAGAGCAAAATACCAACGTCTAAAACTTTATTACATTGATTATGAACGAACTTGTAATTTTTAAATCTATAAAAACGAAATTAAAGTTGGCTTAAAAACTTATTAAAATATTCAGAAAAATGTACTCATTCTACTTGTTTTCCTATTCCTGAAAATACATCACTTTATTTGTCGAACAACTTCGGTCCTTGTTGTCCTGTGTACTAAGGGTGTGCATATACAGACAGGGTAACGGTTTGTTCGGAACAGATGTGCGAGTAACCATGCAGATGGAGCCTGGGACACAATCCGCGGAATCAGGTTATCTGCGGGAAAGGACGGGTCGATGTGAGTTGATGGATCACATGTTAAATGAGAGGGCGGTTGTAGCATCGATTTGTTGCCTATTTGTTTGCCGTTTCCATAGCTCGCATCAATCACTGAGCTCAATGGCAGGACTGATAATGTTGTCGCATATTAGAGCAAATTCCAGATATCTTTTCCTCATCGCTATTGTTTTTCAGTTTTCGACATGTCATCATAAAAATCTAATCACTTACGCGGAAAAATACTCACATACTAGACACAACAATCAGATATTCCGGTAATACAAAATTGGAACCAAAAAATCCAAGGAAACGGTGATGCATAAATGATTAAGTGTTTCATTACTGGAGAGAAAACTAGCTTTTATGACTTTTGAGATTACAGAATGTTTAGTATTATTAATCAGGGCATAGAAATAATATTTTAATATTTTACTCAATATCATAAACAATAGTTAAGTATGATTCTTTCCCGGGTTGGGATGGATCTGAATCACCAGTGAAGGTGGCTAGGGAAAATACATACATAGCAGTGAGTTTTAATAGTAGTCTGGAGTATATTTTGAATTTAATGCAGTTATACCATTTATACTGTGCTTAAATGATTTTTATTCGACAGTTTTATTATGATAAGAATATTATAATGCTAAAAGTAGAAGTGGCTTGAGCAGAACTGTATACCTGCCTCGTGACTTCATGGAAGTCACTGATCGTTCCTGTTATTTTTAAGTAAGGAACCACATCCTTCCTTACTTCCCAGAATCTTATCCTTTTCTTTTACATATTTGTATCAGCTTTAGCCCCAGACCCCACTCGTCCCTAGACATTCCACCCCGTATGTAGTAACGTAACTCTTAATATTTGTATATACCAGTGTTTTGCTTGTACTTCATAATAAAGCTTTTCTTTCTTTTCTTTTAAAAGACTCTCCTTTACAAAGATTATTTAACTGGCGCCCCGAACAGGCACCTAGCAGTATACTCAGTAAATTCACGGTAGCCCACCATCTAGAGATCCCTCATTTGGCAACGGACAGTGAGACCACTCCAATATTGTGAAAAGGCCGACGCAAATACCTCTGGAAAGATACCCCACAGGACAGGACTTCGCCGATATTCGCTGATCTATTTCAATAGATTTTACCAGGTAATCACCTCAAGAAATTTGTAATATATCTGAAGAAGTTGAAGAAGGAAAGAAAGCTGGACATCATTTACTTGGGATCTGCGAACTTCAAGTCGGAAGAGAAGACGGTTCGTCATCAAGCTGAGAAGATCCGAAGAAATATTCTCAGCATCTGTGGGTAATTCCTGAATTATAAGATTGCTTAGGTAAAAGTATCTGGGATTGTTTGGCTACCACTCTGACGGGCAGGCTAAGAAGGCTCGAGGCAATATTAACAGAGTTTTATGCTAATTATACAGAAACAAAAAAATAAATATAGACCACACGGAAGACTTCGTGCACAGCAATATATTATATTTTTATTTTTATGACAGGAACAGGTGTAAGTGATATTTTAGATAGAAAGAAACACTTTAACGAATCAGAAATGACTATCATGTGACTAAAGAAGACTATGGACACCTTCCACACTATAATGGTGATCCGACTAATTTAATAACATTCATTAAACCACTAGAAAAAATATTTTCGACAGTATGTAACGAAACAATCACTAACAGAATACATAACGAAGAAAGACTCATACAAATAGCTCTTTCTACTCACTGGTGACGCGCAACAATTATGCAAGTAGAAGACTTCCTATCAATTAACGACTTAACGTTACATTTAGTTAATTACTTTAAGGACAGTCGGATAACATCAAACCTACAACCTGAAATCTCTCATATTCATATGTACCGAAACGAACACCCAATTGACTTCATTAATCCACATCAAGTTCTAATTCAGAACCATATAATGATTGACACCTCTATCTGTAATGAAGAACAAGAAATATTATCACAAAAGGTACTAATTGTAGACCACGTTCTCGGAAATTTACCGTCAATACTTAAGGACGCACTCAACAATCTTATTATTACCGACCTGATACAAATAAAAAACGTTTTGTATAATAACTGTAGGATTATAATAGAAGATATGTCTCCTCGAGGAAACACTAACAACAGTCAACAAGAATACAGACCTAGACAAAACAATTATAGGAGAAAGAACTATAATGAGCAACAATTTCAACCCCGACAGAACCAAAACAACTTAGGCATAATTTTCAACAAAACATTGACTTTCAACATCGCAATAACTGTCAGCAACGTTATGAACCCCGTCAGAACTTTAGGAACAATGATAATGATTTAACCTTCAAAGACCTCAACAAACATCATTCCCATCACAACCTTTCAATCCACATTCACCAAACACCGCGTCAGTGCGAACTGTTCGAAGTAACGAAGTGCATCGCTTAGAAGACGAACCTCACCCACTGGAACAAGAGAACGAAACATTGAAAGAGTTAAAGACTTGGAGGACAAACTTGAACATTTTTTTAGGACTAGGAAAACGACAATATGCCCCCAAAATCATCTAAAACTAATGAAAGAAACTCTTGTAAGACATGAACATAAAACTAAAGATAATTAAATCAAATCATCACATGACTTTGTAACTGACGATAAAAACAATTGATAACTAAAAAAAGAATAGTTGTTAATAATATTGATAAAGTCCCAAAAACGTTGAATGTATCGTAAATTGCATACCCTACTATATATGATAAACAACAATTTAATGTCATCATTCATTATTTTTCAAGGGATCGCTCTTATTTTTAGCTTCGTAGGAATCACCATGGAAAATATCATGCATATGAAAACACGCGTTACATATATTCAAGCTACATATTGTTGACGTTAAACAGGACATCCAGATCTATAAATTGATGCTCTACTCGAAATTATGAAAATTATTTTTTAATACTAATTATCCATGTTGTCAAAACAATATTAAGTGTCATTATCAACATGTGTTGGGACTTTAGTGAACTGTAGTAACAATAGTCATTAATATGGTGTTCGCAAACCATATTTATATTTGAGCCATATAACCATATGGCCATATAACCATAAGCTTATTTGATGCAAAGGCATAATTTTTTCCCTTTAATATTGCTGTACAGTATCATATTGAACATGGTATCAATTATAAGATTTTGCTGGCCTAATAAATAGTAGCTTTTATGTATCGGTGCTGTAATATAAGAAACATAGATTAAAATCGTGCATTCATCCATGACTAACCCTTATGTTTTTGATACATAAAGGTTTACTTTATTCTATTTATTTATTCTACTTTTTCTAGATTGTTTCTACATTTTTTGTTTTGTGATTTCATCGTTAAGTTCTCCGGAGTGCGTCAGGCTGCCAGCGTATGTAACAGATCGCCGAGAGACAGGCCCGTACCGTATTTCCTCCCTGCTATTGTTCAGTAAGTGATATCTGAGCGAGCAATTACTCGAAGAATGCCTTGGAAGGGACGAGACCAGGCCATATGTAAGCAGGGGTTGCGCAAGGCTACATAATAGACCGTTTTCAGTGTCTAATCACAGCACACTTACATGAAATCGCGCGAGTATTCAGGCTGTCCATCTATTGCCAATGGTATAGGATCTGTTTGTATTGCAAATGGATAATCCTTGCATTTATCTTTCTAATAGCGGTGGCCTTCTATTGTATCGAATGACATACATACACAAAGCAACTACATGAGATTCGAAAAACTGTATTATTAATCTTAACTTCTCCTTTCATCCCTTAACATCTGATCGGAAGGGTTGAGCCCCTAATTGACAGACAAACAATAGTCGATTGTTAAATGCAAGGTTACGCCGGCTCTGAATGGGAACAAGCAAACACTACTTAGAGCTCTTTAAGTGTCACTGTCGGATGGGACTGATCCAAGATACAAAACAGTTATATGATAAAGTGCTTGGGGCTAGCAAAATACAAATATATAAATAACTAAATAAATACAAACACGCTTCTGTTTTTTGTGGGACGGGGAGGGGCTCTTTTGTACTGCAATTAGGACAGGACGTACGGACTATCATTCCACGCATCACTTTTAATAAAAGCAATTTTAATTATTTTTTAAAATTGTATTATTCAATCATAAGAAGAGATTTAAATCCCTGGTCCAACACTCTTGATTTAATTTTTCATTTAATTTACTGAATTCTGCTATAATAACTTATCCGCACTTATCCAAATCCTATAAGGAATTTCTCCTCATCCAGTATGTCTTATCCATACAATCTTCCTCGCTACCTAAAGGAGCGGTGGCTTCACGATCTATTGTAAATATCATTATCATCATATCAATCCTCAGGCATAGCAAATATCATCCCCACTCTTCATCATGAGCGTCTTTAAATCTTTGATCATGAGTGTTTGAAGTTAGTATGAGTGTGAGCTGTAGAGAATGAGGCAGTGTAATTGTGTATACAGTATGAAGAATGAGGTCTTAAATCATACTTTTTGATCCAGGATAAGCAAATTGTACTTGAGTTGTAAGGTTTGAAATTGTGTTGAAAGAAAATATAATAATTATTTTTTCAAGAGAACGAATAGTTAAACTCTCTCCACAATGGTAATTATCAATAAAACAATTGTATTTATTATTAGATAGTCGAGTGAAGGCAGTTATATTATAACCTATTTATACAGTTATATTATATCATATTATAACCGTCCTGTTGTTTTTTTAAAGAAGTTTATTTAGTAATAAATTTTAGGTAAGTTGCGATGTAACTGAAAATGACAGCTTGGAGCTGTCGAAAATCTTGTGAACATTAAACATAAATATTGCAGCGGGACTGAGTGTTTTTTGTCAGGAGGAAGTTTTTGTCATCCACGACAAGCACGAGCCTGGAAAGGTGTCAGAATCGAGATTCCAACCTGGAACTTTCAGATTTATGCTTCAGGAAGACCATTCCATGAAACTATCCATTATCTTTGTACGATTAACCATCATAACGTTTATAAGGTTAAGCGTATAATTTGTAAATTTCAGCAGATTAATTAAGGTACTAATGTCCAAAATTGGAAAAGTGATCCTCAAAGTGGATTAGTTGGCTCTTCACTTTAGGGGTTGTTAAAAAATCCCCGGTCTCTACGCTATGGGGAGTTATTTGGAACCTCCCTCTAAGTTACACGGTAACCGCCGAAGCTTATTTTCCGCCTTTTAAAGTCTTTAATGGCACTTAAGTGCGCCTCCCGCACCCCTCCGTCTTTTTAGAATTACAAAACTAATTCCCCAGAGCTCGCGTATAGCAGAGTCTAGCTCTTATTGCAGTGTGGTTTCTTATTTATGATAGAGATTCCAGATTTAACTTCGTAGATTATTTAATTTTTTTTTATCAGGTTGCGATAAAATTACAAGCTTAATTCTGTTCTTTTTTCCAGGAGTGGGTTAGTTATTTTTAAAAAAACTTTATGATTTAAAAATTAATCAAAATAAGACTCAAAGGGCATTTTTGGTATATTCAGTTATTATTCAAATGCTACTATCCATTTACATTTCAAATATATCTAATTTTATATTCGTGTTTATGTTAATATATATGGTCGTTAATATTTTATTTTCCTCCTGCTCAATAGCTATAAATAACTTTTTAATAACAATGTTTTATAATTGTCATAACTCTGAATGTGTTCTTGAATTATCTTGTCTTTCACTTAATGTAAAAGTCACATAATTTGCTGTTTATTACCAAAATAATATATTATAATAGATTTATATGGTTATTATTTTGATGAGTAATGAAACCAGCTAATGTAATTATGTAAAAGAATGTATCTATGTACCTCCATACAGGTAATTTTATACTGTTCATTATGAAGTTATGAGGAAAGGAAAATTTTGTACGCATAAGATCTTTATTTTCAATCCTTGATAAGCGTCAGGCTCTATTTGCACAGGGATTTTGCCCTGTAACTAAGTTATATAATAAACAAATAAATAATAGACAATTATTTTTTATATAGCTTCTCTATTGTTAGAAGCACTAGTCAATTACAGAGAAACTTTTGGTGTTACTAAAAACCTCAATTATAATCTCTTCCAATACAACACCCGAATTAGAACATTTTTAGGACCGATGAGAACCGGGTTTAATCAATTTTATTAAGATAAAATTACAATCTGCCTTTTATTAGGCAATGAGTAATTGAGATAAATGTTATCATTCATACTATATTTACAATTCATCATTCACTCGCTCATTCATACAATATTTACAAACAGCCCAGAGGCCCCCCAAGTCCACAAGGTTGTCACCTCCCTCGCAAGCGAAGGAGGAAGCGGAGTCTTGGGAAGTCCCCCACGCTCCTACGTCAGCCGCGTCACTGGATAACAGTCAGCGGAGGCTGATCAAGAGCGCGAGAGCCACAGACGCTCAGGACATGATAAGAGAAACTGGCCATTGCCAGAACTCCCACTATCAGTTAGTTATAGCAGGTCACGAGGCCACTGCCGTTTTAATCTCCGAAGAGGATTATAGGGGTGCGTGGTGCAGTCCAATGACTGTGCTAGGGAATTAGGGTGGTTGGATAGGTCACTATGGAATTTCATGAACTTGGAAGGGATGAGTTCAAGAATATAGGGTATATTCAGATCATTGTGAAGGGTTTTGTTGCTGACGTAATAAGGGGCATTTACTATTAGTCTTAGGACTTTTGATTGAAAGGATTGGATGCGCTTGATGTTTGACTTTTTTGCTGAAGACCGATGAGTATTTATTTAAATTTATATCTATGGATAACAGCATAGTAAGCGAATAATATTTTTTGATTCTGCTCATACCTAAAAATTTGACCTTTTTATGTAACATTTGACTCCACGGATTAGTGAGGAATATTTCAAGAAGTTATTGCAGATAATAGAATAATTACATTTTCACCGGTGTTGTCCTTGACAAGTTAATTAGTACAAAAGATACCCTATTTCTATTACATACCCGTATATAACCATAATTAGTAATACATAATCTAAAATTGTCATAAAGACTTGAGTATACGATTGGTGAATTAATAACAGGGGCCAGGCACAAACAATCAGGTGGTCTGGCGGGCCAGGACAAAAGGACCGGCCAGGTCCGGACTGCCCTAATAAGGGAGCTAGAATAAATATTAATACTGTACAAGGGCCAGGGGCATTGTATGCCCTATGCCATTCAGGGCTTATATAACGCTCGCCCGAGATATGAGCTTTTCCCCCAAAAGGATTGTGTAGAGCTATTGTTGAAAAATTACATTGTTACCGAATTATGTCTAGACGCAATTCTGTTAGAAATGGTGTGCGTTTTTTTTTTTTCAAGCGATACGAGGCTAGATTTTTATTTTATTTTTTTCAAATGATCGCGGATAAAAGATTATAGCTTCAACTTGTTACGTTCTGTGTTTGAGCTAGGAATATGTAATTGAAGCGACAATATCGAGAGATGCCCATGTAACTATATTTCATAATTAAAATCTTATTAAATAACCACTCAGTTCTGTTCTGCTTTCCTACACATGAATGATTGGATCTTTTCGTTTTAAGTATTGGTTATACTTTAGTTTTGTAAAGAGGTGCTCTGGTGACTATATGTAAATGAGCACATGCAAGAAAAAATAAAATTAAATAGTTACAATATTGAAAAATATATTCGACAGTATGTTACGAAACAATCACTAACAGAATACATAAAGAACAAAGACTCATACAAATAGCTCTTTCTAGACTCACTGGTGACGCGCAACAATTATGCATGTATGAAGACTTCCTATCAATAAACGACTTAACGTTACATTTAGTTAATCACTTTAAGGACAGTCGGATAACATCAAACCTACAACATGAAATCTCTCATATTCATATGTACCGAAACGAACACCCAATTGACTTCATTAACAGAATTAATCCACGTCAAGTTCTAATTCAGAACCGTATAATGATTGACACCTCTATCTGTAATGAAGAACAAGAAATATTATCACAAAAGGTACTAATTGTAGACCACGTTCTCGGAAATTTACCATAAACACTTAAGGACGCACTCAACCATCTTATTATTAACGACCTGATACAAATGAAATACGTTTTATATAATAACTATAGGATTATAATGGAAGACATGGATCCTAAAGGAAACAATAACATCAATCACCAAGAATACCGACCTAGACATAACTTTACATATAGGCTATTATGGGCAACAATTTCAATCCCGACAGTACCAAAACAACTTAGGCATAATTTTAAACAAAACATTGACTTTCAACATCGAAGTAACTGCATATTGAAAAATAAATCAGCAAATATTGAAAAATATTTTTTGAGTTGCCATTTATGAAATATTTACAACCTAGGAGGAAAAAAGGTTCATAAATCTTAAATAGCTTCTGAGCTATTGAGTCAAAGAAGTACGGGACGCTTAATATTTTCAAGGCATCATTTTTAAAAGTTTCTTCAAACGATTCCCATCAGTATATCTTAAAACATACACCGCCGGAGCGGTATAGGTAATTTGAATGTTTTGGATCAGTGTATATTTTATGTGGCATTGATGTATCTTTTGTTTTTTAGGTGGGGATTTATTTCAGCCTAAAACCCTCAGGTCATCAACGCCGTTGTTTGTATATTTGGTTTAGGACGAGTGCAGGAGGCACCCCAGTCCCACATGTCAGGAGGTGGTTATAGACAGTGCTTTTATAGAACACCATGTCCGATCGAAGGTAACGTTTTGATATAGCCGGACCCCAAAAAGTTAAATGCTAGGAAATAATTTTTATTTAAACACAAATTTTCTATTAAATTACTCAAACCCTTTTCCTATTTAACCTGGAGTTTCTCTAGGCAGTGTTCTGGGCTTCTTCACTACCCCTTCGTACTCTCTTGACATGGCTGTTGATTCCTTTCATTACATACAAATAACAGATTAACCTTATAATCCACCTCTCCAAAATTGAGCTTTGGAGCAACCGATGGATAATAAAAGGCATTAAAGAAAAATACACCCACATCAATTTCATTCTCTTCACCAGTCTGGAAAAGCTGGTGGAAAAGTTGAGGGCAAAGAAACTCACTCTCCCCATTTCGTATGCGGCGAATATCAGTATGGCAAGAGAGCCACAATCGCTCAGGACATGATTGTGCTCCAGACGGCAAGGACAGCTTTATGAGTATTTCTTGATATACTCTTATATGATTTTTGGTTTACTATGAAGCAAACCTAATACCCCTTCAGATCTGTCTAATGAACAAGTTAATATATTTGTGGAGGAAGCTCTAACTTTGAATTCTAGCGTCTATGAATAGTGGTGACCGTAAAAAATAATCGCTTGCTATTAATCAAGGCCGGTGTTCAATAAATCTATCGGTCTGCCTTTTCGCATACGAATGTGGACAGTAGCGAGTAGCCGGAGTAGGAAGGAGATAGAGAGAGAGAAAAAAAAAAAATTAAATCGCTGACATTTCACGAAATGTCACGGGGGCACAAGCGGCGGGAGAGCATTTCTCCTTTCTATCAGGCTATGCCCGCTCATTAGAGTAATGCCTTCGAAATTCCTTAGCACGACCCATATCAAACTGATGATGGTAAGCCACCGCAGGGCTCCCAGATATCTCCAGTTTAATTAGCTATGCCTAACTAACAGCAATTGAAGCAATGGTGATATGGTACAACAGCTATAAGTTATATCCTGTATGACATATATTATTTTACATCTAGATAAATAAAGCCCTAGTTTATCCGATCATCTGCTGCTTCACCATTGTGTTTTTCATTTTCATCTGACCACCTAAAAGGCTTTTATCTCGATTTAAACCATAACTAAGACTATTATTATTATTTGTATGTTATTATTAATATATTTAAATGCATGTTTGTTGATATGAATTGTAGCCTGAATAGGCAAAACGTCAACTGGTGTCACATCAATAAAAAAAAAAAGATTGGTTTAGACTGTGAGCGTTTTATTTAAAACATAATTTAAATATAATTTTATGTAAACTTTCATTTAAATATAATTGGTTATTTATTACAGTTGAAAAACTTCTTAATTAATTATCTCATTTTGTATAATTAAACATTACCATCCTTTTAGACAATGTTAAGAAATGCATAATACTATTATTTGTTATCGTTATTAATTAAATAAATGGTTTATATATATAGTGCATTGTATGTGTTATAATGTGAGACCATTTCTGAAAGGTAATTAAAAATACAAGGTGTCCTATTTAAATGAATACACAGTTTGAACGATTATCTACATGAAGATTTGGATAGAATCAGAATCTTCATGAAATGTATTACTTTTCCTCCTACCTCAGAAGTTTAAAATCATTCGTGTTCACACTTCAATACACTGCTGATAACTGGTCAATATACTTGCTGATTCACAAACTTCAAAAAACATTTCATTTGGTGTTGAGATGCATTATTGCTCAATTGCGGTATTTAATTTTTCTAGTGCTGTCCGCTTTGTGGGTTAGACTTTATCTTTAAGTTATCCCCACCCCCACAAGAAAAAGTCGAGTGGCGTAAGGTCTGGGGAACGATATTGTCGTTACTTTTGCTACTATTTTCTTACTTCCAATAGCATTTTAAAACTAATTTTCTTATTTCAAAAGTTAATCTTGGTCGAATTTTTAAAAGAATTTGAAAGAAAGATCAGAAATTTACGAGTTACCCATTATAGTGTATATTTCAATTTCACGTGAGTAAATAAAAAGTATAGTTATTTGAAGCCTTGAAATATCCCAGAAATGAATTTGTGATTCTCAAAGATAGATAAGATGATCTGCAATTTAAGTTGCTTGCTATGACTTGAATGTTACGACCTGTGAAGACCCCATTACAGGCCAACAGGATCGATACATTCCGAAAGAGGGCACCTGACTAAAAAATACATTAAAGGATACACAGGCGAAGGGGTGAGAAGGCGATGGCGGAACCCCATCTGCATGCCACACCCGTTTTTTAGCCCCCGTGGCGTCACAGCCCTTACAGCCAATACAATTTGCCTACTGCGGGGGCATGCGCGAGGCCTTCTCTTTTTTAACATCCCCACCTCCTTACATATTTCTCCCCTTTCTTTCCTCTCCGCCTCTATCCTATTTTCTTATCATCGATCCCCCCTCCCTCCTGTGCCCGCTCCTTTAATTTTAATCCCCTTGTCATTTTTACCACGTGATACACAGAAAACATTCTTTTTTCGTACATAAAGAAATTTTTGACTGTTGTTAATAAATTTATGAAAGTTCCTTTACAAAAATCACAAAGCAGATTGAATTTTTTTTATTATATATTTAAAATAAATTAAGGGCTCAAATAGGGAATGAACGCTAATATTTTGGCCAAAAATATTTATTTCATACGACTTGGATCCTGTGAAGTAAGCAGTAATAGACTCTCAGAACTTTAATTTCTGTGATATACCCAGATATTTTCTTTATATTCTTTATTCAATCTTTAACTAAATAAATCTTAAATAGCATCTGAGCTGGGCTTTGAGAAATTCTAAATTTATATTTCTGATTATCCCCTCAAAGTTACGAGCATAAAAGAAAACCTTCAAAGATATTGTCAAAGATGAAATTTTGTGATCATCACAATATTTGTTTATCACCGTCTTACTCATATTTCTTTCTACAGGCGATGATGTTTATAATAACAATAACAACCAATCCTTGGATTAAATATTTGTATTAAATATAAATTTTCTATATGTGGCCTTATCAGATGCTTAAACCACAGCTGAATTACCACTGACAGATTAGATAGAAAACATGGTTATACTTTTAAAATTTCAGGTCGATTTTACCACCGCTATTCGAACATCCCAACATACGAGATAGAGGGTGTGAGTGTGTGTGAGAGAGAGAGAGAGAGAGAGAGAGAGAGAGAGAGAGAGAGAGAGAGAGAGAGAGAGAGAGAGAGAGAGAGAGAGAGAGAGAGAAAGAGAGAGAGAGACGAGATACAAGAAGATACATGCCACTACAGAAATCTGCATGTGCCATGCGTCGGGTTTGGGTGGGGTATTGATCATGGGAGTGGGCAGGCGCGGGAAGAACCGGCAACGCTGCCTCCCTTCCCACATTGGGGTAATAGTCACCCTCCTTAGTAGTCATTATCGATTAGGGCAATTATAAAGGTGGCCGCCTGCCCCTGCGTCTTGGATCCAACCGGAGGGAGCCACAGGCGCTCAGCCTGTCCTATCGGTTTGCTCCTGTCTACGTCGCTAGGGGTGGGAGGAGGTAAACAGATTTTTTATGACTGGATGCTCCCCTAACAAACCTTGTAATAACTGCTTGGGCCCATGCCTCGTGCTCTCGTAATGGCCCCACTCACCGTTGTGGTATACAGAGGCTGCTTCTCTCTGCCCCTCGGTTGTGTGATTATGACGAGTTAATTGGAAATTAATTTTTTTATTTATTTATGGGAATAACATACTCAGCTAAAGAAATAGTTGTAAATAGTATAACAGGCTATTATAGAATAAACAGCGGAAACATAAGAGGCTTAATAAAGAATTAAGTTCGTTCCAAGTGCCTACCAAGCACAGACCATCTGCTTATAGCGGTAAAATAATTTTTTTCCCAAAATATATGAAAAGATTAATGTGTTAGCTCTTCAAGATCCCAAAAAAAAACGGAAATAGGAGTTCAACAAAGAAGAAAGGAATGGAATGGTGGAATGAACGAGTGAGGCTAGCAGATCTTAAAGAACAGGACTGAAAGGAGTACGAAGGAAAAGTCCGAACAGCATTGGAACAGGTATGCCCAGGGTAGGAATGAGGTGAAAGTGGCAATGGGATAATCAATGAGGACTCTAAGAAGAAATTTAGAAAGAGGCTTGATAAAGACTATCAAGAAAAGATTTAGAAGTTCAGGTGAGGTTCAGTGTATCAGAGGTAAAAGAGTGGAAGATATACGAAACATTAAACTATAAAAAAACTTAAGCGTTCAGTGTAACACAATTAATGGCTCGATGATATTACAAATTAACCCCTATTAATTCTTTTGTACTGAATTAAATTAACATACACATTCAAATGCAGTTTATCTAATACGCATCGTTAATTGGAGCTGAACGTGGGATATTATGTAAAAAAACAGTTGATTTATATAAATATTAAAAAAAAAATTCATTTAACGAACTTTTAGTTATATCCTACTAAGATCCTATGTGAATTGTAGTATTAAGCTCTAAATGAAACATTCAAAACAAATAGCATATTTTTTTTGTCTAATCACAAGTTATCTCTAGGCTCTCTAACTCTTCAAAACACCATATTCCAGTGAACAGTGAAGACGCTAAAAGGTATTGTTGACACGGACAGTAAAAACCCTGGCCTCAGGTACCGTGTTTTAAGTAGTCGGTACTGGTATACAGAGGCACAACCTTTCAAGCGTCGGCACCCAAGGTCAATTGCTCTCCCCCAATATTAAAAATCGGTGTTATTTTTTTTTTTTATCTTTTATTCAGGTTGTAAAAAATAAGGAAAGTTGAGTAGTGTTTGTGAGGAACTGTCTAGACATAAATTTCTTTGTCTCACAAAAGCCAATTTTGCTAACTCGCCCATTAGAGACACGTGGTTTAATTGATGGTTGTATGTTAAGTTTGTATAAACAACGTCATATTTATGTCTTCCCAAAAGCGCTTTAGTGGCATTTCCAAGTGCTCAGAATGTTGTCAATGGTAGCGGTGGGTGACTTGCTACGCAACAACACGAGCACTTAAGAATGGCAGCCTGGTGTATATGAAGCACTTGTGGGTATGAAATAAAAAATGTGTAAGGTAAACAAAATAGGCCGTTATTTACTAATATAAGCTCAAATTAAACTATAACATGCTAAATGATTTCGCTCTGTAAAACACGGAATAACTGAAAGTTGTGAACACGACTTTTAATGACTTTGTGTAATTCATAGTTAAAAAATTAGAAACAAAACTATATATCAATAATTATCATATTATAATTACCAATTAAAGAATTATCATGTAATTGATTCATTATAAGTTCTTAATTATGGTCTATGGATTTGAGCAGATTTTTTTACAATGTTGGAGAGAATGGAATCTCGATGTAAAATTTCATGTGATTAGTTTAAACAGGAGGCTCTAAATTGCCAGGACAGACCGACACGGGTGGAAAAATGAGAATTTCTGATTTTGTAAAAGTACCTCATTATAATGCGACTATGAGGGTGTAAAAGGAGCTAATTTCACCCCATGTACATTCATCCATGAAAAAATTAATAAATATATGTCGTCCATTAAACTTTAGACTTTTTACAATACTTTTATTGAGACAGTATCAGTCCTCGTTTGGCCTGTTGAGGCATCAACTTTGAGAAAGAAGATTCCATTAGGTTAATATTCCTTCCCTTGCTGATCATGTAACCAATCCCAACACAATTATAATCTGCTTTTAATATAACATTTACATATCTTTTCCCAATTATTTAAGTAACTATATATAAATCAAATTCATAAACTAATTTATGATTTAATTATTCAATTATATTATATAAATTTAGAATTTTATAAATCCTTTATAGTTATACTTTTAGCCCTTTATAGTCTTGTATACCTTATTTGCGAAACGATGACTGCTTAATGATATTGTGTCATTAAAAGTATTGTGAAGACACTGAAGCTTACTGAACGACCCATAGTGCACATGTAATATACACATGTAAATGCCTCTTTTTAAGCATCAATACACTAAAAATAATATTAAATAAAGGGGTTCAGGGGGGGGGGGTATTACTGTAAGGAAAAGTATGAAAAAAGTTCTATAATTTTTTTACCGGGGTTACGGTAGAGATGTCAGAGGGAAAGGTAGAGACGGGAGCAAGAAGTATCCCATTCGGTGTGATCAGCTGTCATGAACGACTAGCCAAATACCCATCCGCTCCCAAATCAATGCCTACATCCGCCCCCCCCCCCCCGCAGATGTGAACAATATGTGAGACTTTGTCCATGACCCAGAAACGAAGCCACCTGCATACCGTGAATGAAAAAACACAGGCAAAAACCTGTGGGAAAAGTAAAAAACCTCTTTCCAGATCCCTGGAAAAACGGGCCGGCGCTCAAAAACGGGTCTCATATCAATACACCTCCTTCAAGTGCAGGGGTGGGCTCTCACAGGTGCCGCTTAAAAAACTCCATACGCCCTTCTCGCTTTTAACAGTGCAAAGAACAGTCGTGTTTTTTTAAACTGTTTTTTTTTACCTCCCCCCCCCCACACTATTGTAAATCTGCAAGTAACGGTTCCTGTTTCTACGCCAATATGGGGACACAGCCAGCTGATAACAAGCGAAACAGACAGCTGATAACAGTCGCGGCGACCTGCGGCAGAGCATCAAATAATCCTTTATTCTGGGACCAGTACTTCTATGAATAATTAGTATGCACATGAATAAATATATTACATGGGAGGATAAAATAATAATAAAAATATAAAAGGTATACCACAACTTGAAATAATATCGTTCATAAAATAACAATTCTTCTGAATTGCAGTTCAGCACATTTAGTTTTATATAGATTCGATCTATTGTTGCTCTTAATGGTTGATTTTGTTTGTCTCTGACTGGCCGGTCGTTGTTTTTATAATATGGCTTTTCATGTTAGGAGCTGAAGATGACAGCTTAGAGTAGTCGAAAATGTTTAAGTGTAATAAACTGTACAGTGTAGAGATGGAAGAACTATTATTTAATTATGTCCTTCCTTACAATGGGTACCAATCATGTATAATTAAAAAATGTATACAATTTGCAAATACAAAATAAGAAAAAATGTAATGCACAGTTAAACTAAAAGAGAAAAAATGATTTAAGAGGAAAAAAATAGGGTTAAAAAGATTAAATACATACATATTGGTGGTTATTATTTTAAAAAGGTCTAAAAATGAGTTTATCAAGAGAACAGTAAAATAGCAGTTGTATGTAGTTAAAACTTATTTATATATATTTACAAAATTATAAATAACAAAATAAATACTTATAAATAATAATGATAAAAAACCAAGGTTAGCAAGAGTCTGTTTGAGTGGTAAGGTGTTGGAATAGGAGGGTTTTAAAATTACGTAAGGATGAAGTATGAGAGAGTAGGGGAGGCGGTGTAATGTGGACTGGCTGTTGGTTTTTGACAAAATACTCGATTTTTAATGTAGCTATTTCATCATTAATTATCACTACAATTAAAAAATATATTCCTTGTAATCTATTATGAGTAACTATGCTCAACAATTTTAAACAGACACCAAAGTATGGGTTTTAAAGAGCAGGGTGGTAATATGAAACAAGTATATTTACTGAAACTTCTTTATTGTGCTAAAATTACAATCTGCCTTATTAGGCAATAAGTAAATGTTCTCATTCATACCATATTTACAATCTGCATTCACTCGCTCATTCATACAGTATTTACTTTACTTGGAAGGGATGAGTTCAAGAATATAGGGTATATTCAGATCATCGTGAAGGGTTTTGTTGCTGACGTAATAAGGGGCATTTACTATTGTTCTCAGGACTTTTGATTGAAAGGATTGGATACGCTTGATGTTCGACTTTTTTGCTGTCCCCCATAGCTCTATTCCGTATGTCCAGATTGGTTTAAGTATAACTTTGTAGATTAGTAGTATATTTTCTATTGAGAGATGGGATGTCCTTCGAAGTAGTCTTTATAGCTGACTAAAGCGTCTGTTTAGTGTTCTTGTCTTTTTAGGCTCGTATGTGGGTTCCAGGTCAGCCGTTTGTCGAGATGGAAGCCTAAGTACCGTACTATCTCGGATACAGGGAGATGAATGGAATTAAAAAAAAAATTAGTGGACAAGACTTGCGGCAGAAGGTGAAGGTTTTTCATTAACTTTTATCCGCCATTGGTTACACCAATGCTCGATCTCATCTAGGTGTTTTTGAAGGCTATGGGATGCTATATCGGGGTCTGAGTGGAATGACAAGACTGCAGTGTCATCTTCAAATGTAATGAAACAAGTATAAGAATAAATTCAAAATGTTTTATTTAAATATTGTGATTACTTTATTATTACAGTAAGCAAAATACTATGACGAATTGGCCAAAGTTCTTTACGAACGAAAGTCGCAAATAAAAACGCATAAAAACATTTTCACACCCACTGCACAACATATATGCCCTTTTCTGGTACATCATAAATTGAACCCAAACTTCTTCAGATTTTAATTTTTTGAATGTCTCACCTCCAAATTGACAATCGGCATCTTCTTCCGCCGGAACTTCAACTCCAATAGGTTCTGATATGTTTGATCTTCCCGAAGGCACCCTCCCGTCACATCCTTATTGCAAGAAGTTCCATCTTTATTTCTCCTTTTCTTGAAAAATAGACCTTGTATTCTATTTTTCTTATTTTGGGATGATCCTTTGGTAGTTCCGTGTAGGCTCGTTTGGTTTTATATCTGACAGCTTTGTGAGCTTCTTTTTTGAATTCTTTTCAGTTGCTTTTTTATCAAGTGACGATTTTAAAGCGCAGTTATCTGGAAAATCAGTTATAATAGAAAGAGTTTTCTAACCTCTATTTAATTTGTATATAGCTACTTAATATTAGGAATTCAATGAACTACCGCAAAATAATATGAATAGTAAGATTAATGATTATATTTATTATGCGAATTATTTTATGTGCCATTTTGTAAGCGTTTATCATTTTCAAACCCTCGTTCGAAACAAAACCCTCATTTTGTTTTACAGTGTCGGGGGGCACCCGCCGGGGGAAGGTCTAGTCGACCCGGCCACTGCCCGGTGGGCGTCAAGAAAGAGATAAATTGGGTAAGCCTTTGGTCCTTGGCCTTTGCTGGCGGCCTAGTCGGCGTGCAGTTTTATTCGTATTTTGTTTATTGTTCTGACTCCTTAAGATCTTCTAATCTAAGAAGGTGTGTCCCGTGTTAGGTATGTACTGACCACTGAGAGCACTTACCCGTTATGGGGAAGACACTATAGTTAATTCTTTTCTCAGTGGTTACAGCTTTGTTAGTCATTCCGATGTTATTAAACTTGAAATAATTTAAAGTAGTTTCTAGGCATAATCTAATTCTAAGAATGATTGGCAAACCAAAGTTCACTCCAATAGTTAGGTTTCGCGAAGTATTCATAACTGATTATATTCTAAATATTTTAAAATCAATAACCATAAAATGTAATGCAAATGCTAAATGCAAATTAAATGGTAATATAAACATAGCTAGAATTCATTAATTCAAAATATCACTAATATCGATAATAAAACATAAGGAATTAGGGCATAATATATTCTGCAAAAATGTTTATCTATTAGCAACTAGTTTTTATTTAATTGTTAATTTTTATTTGTTAGGTTTTTATTTAAATTTTTCCTTGATTAACATTTATATTTGGTTCAATGAAGACTTAATTCATATCGAGAGCGATACTGTCAGTCTTTTGTTTTTAGACTAGATTCATTTACAATATATGGTAAATATGGGAGATAAATTTATTTGAATATTCTGAGTATGATAATGTCACAAAATGCACGAGTCTTTTGGGAAACCGAAGATGAATAGAATACGACAGTTCGTAGGGGATTTTATTATTTTTCTACGACATACCAAGAAAGATCAATGGTAGCGGAATTGGGATAACATAAGAAGGAAAAAGGACGTAGGCTGCTGAAGTAAAATGGCGGAAAAGGTTGTACTGTTTTATGGTTGACATGGTATTGCGACAGAATAAAATTGGCACAAACAATAGCCCATCCTTCTTTTTGCCATTCAACGTGGGAACCTCGAGCCCACGTGGGCTTCAAGTAAAGGATGCACTTAACTTGAGTAGTTTTTCTCAGAAGCTGCATCTAACTTAGACAAAGGAAGACGTCGAAATGACACTATATTGCTGCCGTCATTCATGAAGCAGTGAAGGCCAAAGGGTTGACAGTAAATATCTTTCGTCACAGGTACTGTTTGCTTAGCCAAAAGGGTGTTGGGTGCCATATAAAAAAGCTGCCAAAGAGTTGTATAATAAAACAACGTGGTCAGAAGGGTGCGCGGCTTTGACCCATGTCAATGGAACCCTTTCACTACCACTTTAAAAGTGAAAAGAGTTCTCTTTTTTGTCTCTTAAAAAAACTCTTCTTTTCTATCAAGGCAAAAAAAATGTTTTTTTCAAACTCCTTGTAAATATGTCTAAATGAAGGTATCAGGGAAGTTTTTAATAATATTTTGTAAAAATAATAAAATGTACGCTATGCATTGTTCGATTGTTAGTTTTTAAATGAAGTTTTTATACATTAGTGGAATAATGCTGATATCATTCATAGCCCTGAAGATTTCTGAATAGGCGAAAAGGGGGCTGGTGATGTCAAAATTAATAAAAGATTTTTAGAGAAGCAATTTTTTAAAAATTTGTTTTTTCACATAGAGGTGATTTAAATGTCAACCACAAATGATGAAGCATTCTACAATTAATTCTTTTTTCAAAGTTACCACGGTAGGCCACGGTGGACGAGATCATTCACCGTAGACAGATCAAATTCTTTGACTCGCTGCTTTACCTCACCAACCCCGTGTTTAACACGGTATCCCCACCTCCGTTTCCCAATCCATGGTATCAGAGAATCGAGGCGGGAACACTTAAGGTGTAAGCTCATAAGTTAGTCGTGGGATAGTTTTATGTCCCTCTATGTAATCCGAAGATGAGCCCCAGCACCTGGTCCCTTTGTTTAATCTTTTTCACCGTAATCAGAAATGTTAGTTTTACAAATGCAGCTCATGTAAAAGAAACGAACATCAGCTCAATTTATATTTATTGTATAGATATAATTTTAAACAAATAATAATAGGCGTTAAGGGGGGAAGAAAAAAAAATATATTTAACTAAAAACAGTTCAGAAGTAATTGGCATAAAGGATACATGAAGGTGCCATCTGAACCTACATGGGTATTGGCAAACACAGTACCTGTCGAATTAAAAGCAGAAGGACTAATAGAAAACTTTAAAATCTGGAAAACAGGCCAGTCTGTCAAAGAATGGGAAGTTAAATAAATCAACAAATCTTTGAAAATTATGAACGGTTAAAGAAAAGATGTTTTAGATAAATAAGGACTGTATCTGGGACTATAAAACACTGACCATCATTCATGTCGCAAAAAATGACAACCTAGGCTATGACATAGTGGCAAAGAGTACAAACTGGACCCGGAGTGCCCGAACAACAGGTAGCTAAGCTTGCCGTTCTTAGAGCAATTGAACTCACTCAATAAGGAAAAACACCTAACGCAGACATACAGACACCAAGATAAGTATAGACAGGATGGAGAGCTTGTGCGTACTTAGTCCAAGTCTGGTGTCGCAGCTACCGCCATCATTACCAACATTTGTAACACTTGGGAATGGGAGTACCTAGTTGTGAATGGCAGTACAGGTTGCTGCAACAAAAATTTGAAACAAAAATGGGACGTTATTTACTTAATATAAACCCACAACAAGCAATTAAACCATAAAATATGTTCATTCCCGTACAACCGAGATTTTTTTTTTCACATACTGCACTTTGCTGTATGGTACCTACTACCGTTTTGCCCCCCCCCCAAAAAAAAATCCCCGAAGCGAAAGTTATTACTGTAAATGTCAATTATACCTTTTGGGATCTTCACTGTTCCATGAAATATGGGTGGAATATTGTGAATGAACGTGTTCATTTAGAACTCCAATATTATTCTTCATATGTGGAAGTCTCTTTGGGCACTCCGCTACCTGATCTCCATCCAGTTGAGGTCTCCTTCTGACCGACCGAATGACCGAATGACAATGGGAAAAAAACACTTCGATTTACACAGTACCAATGATAAATCAAATATTATAAACTCCGAAGTTGGTTTGCCACATGGCTTCGCCCCAAATCACTACATCTTTACAGAGAACACACAAATCCCGAAGTATCGATATTTGTGGATGACACATCGCGGCCGATCTTATTGCATATAGAAACAGTAAAAAATAGATTCGAAACAGCTTTCTATAAAATCGCCAGGTATGCACTGTTAGAAAAACACGTTTATCAATTCAAAAACATAATCTATAATATCTACAAAACAGAACTCTACCACTATTAGATAAAGTACAATAACGAAATTATTAAGTGCGAACACAATATAGGATATTTAATGTTGACGCTGGATAGAGGTCTAACTATTATATGTATACCAAAAACATTAAATAAATCTATTGAATAACATCCTCCTATTCGAACAAAAAATCTAATTTAAATACAGAAAATAAACTCTTAATATATCAACATTGTGTTCAACCAATGTGCAACAAATGAGTCATTCAAATCACATTCCTCTAAAACCACTGTTTAAGAATAGCAGGACAAATCAATTACTTACTGCACTAAAACTACAGATATTCACGAAGAATTACTATTAACAGCTAATAGATTCATAAATTAAATTTTTATGATTTTTATTTTTTCAAAAATGTCTACACAGCAAAACTACAGCAAAAAGATGCATTACACGAAAATGTTCACGAGAGAGCAGAACATATATTCTTGTAAATATAACATGTTGTCTTATGTAAATGTGTATTACAAGCTACCTCTACCTATAAATCGGACTAAGGAAGATAACGCCCTATAAAAAATAGTATTTTACTGTATACTATTATTTTGATAGAGGTTTCTTCTTTTCGTTTTTAACTAAAATTAAATTATGATCATTATATAAAACAGTATTTTTTTTTGTTTCACCCCTTTATTCAAAAATTTTTTTTTACAAACAAATGAACAATTTTACAGATTTATGGCTCCTTTTCCTGCATAGCATTTAAAAATGCATTTGAAGGAGGGTAGAATTAATCAAAAACATTTTTCGTTTTACAGTTAAAACTACAAAAACAATAGACTGGACTAGGTGATGGGGCTCACCTTCGGGTTACAGTAAGAGAAAAACTAAAAACTAAACTTACAAACTATAACGTTCCTGCTTCGACTGCTTGCTGCCATCGATGATAATTGTGTTGAACACGGG
Source organism: Acanthosoma haemorrhoidale (assembly GCA_930367205.1). Classification (NCBI taxonomy): domain Eukaryota; kingdom Metazoa; phylum Arthropoda; class Insecta; order Hemiptera; family Acanthosomatidae; genus Acanthosoma; species Acanthosoma haemorrhoidale. Next base: position 77,470,962 of record OV884015.1, on the reverse strand, counting down.
GTTTGTCATGTGTTGTAGGGAATTTGATGTCTACGGCGAATGATCTCATCCACCTTAGACAGCTTAAATATAAAACAGTAAGTAAAAAATTGTGTATTCTTAATCTTAAACAAGTATATATCGTCCGTAGGCTCACATGCAATTAATCCTAATAAATGTTCTTGACAGTTGCTCACAAACAAAACCTTGTCGTCTACACAAAAAACAGCAACAGCTACCATCTCTTTTTTATCACTAGTACAATTGACCGTGACCCGGTGACCTAAGTGACCGTACGACCGAGAATTTTTTTTCCACATGATATATGCTGTATGGTTGTATGGTAACTACTACCGTTTCGCCAAAAAAAAAAAAAAAATGTGCCCGAAGCGAAAGTTATTACTGTCAATATCAATTATACTTTTTGGGATCTTCACTGTTCCATGAAAGATGGGTGCAATATTGTGAATGAACGTGTTCATTTAGACCTCAAATATTATTCTTCATATGTGGAAGTCGGAGAAAAGGTTCCGAGGATTCGTGATACTCTTTGGGCACTCCGCTACCTGATCTCCATCCAGTTGAGGTCTCCTTCTGACCGACCAACCGACCGAATGACCCTGGCTGTAAAAAACCTAAAAGCAGGTGTTTGTTTATGTGGAGCGGACCTCTTTTTGAAAGTGAAAACTGATTTTGAAGGTTGCATGGATGCTCCGTCGTATATCGTTGGGTCACTAGTGAAACAGACTATTTCAAAAAACAAAATTCTTAAAGAACTATTTCTTAAAAAAAAAAGATTTTTTTTCTTTTAACGACTAACATTATTTTATCCAATTAAGTTGTAACACTGGCGTTTTTTGTTGTTTGCTGAGCATGCACGGAGTCCTGGCCCATATCCTTAATTTGTATTACCATTCTCAGCACATGTACATTTAGCAACTGAAGATGACAGATTAGAGCTGTCGAAAACCTTATCGGTTAATAAATACCACATTATTTATACGGTTAAGCTATTTATACCATACGGAAGTTTTATTATTTAATTATACCCTTCTTCAACCGGCACTAATCATATCATAAAGAATATGTTTTTTTTAAACCAAGTTTACTAGTTGGCCCCATAGCTGTGATGCATGGACCATTTTTTTTTATAATCCTTTTTTTCTACCATCTAGAATTTTCCATATCTATCATATTTAGAGCTTAACTGTATTTATAAAATAAGTATAAAATAAACGAAATAAAATAAGTCAAATTTTGATAAAAAGTACTGCGAGACACTGTTTCTTAAAAACGAATTAAATCATGATGATAAAACTACTCGAAAGTTTTTAACATATTTACTTCAGCTGATTTAAGATATTATTATATTTAAGATTTATTATTTAAGATTTTTTTCTTGGTTTTATGTATTGAGTAGATTATTTTTTTCCCTAAATAAACACCATAAATGGTAGTAAATTTATTACTATGTTATAGCCATATACAATAACATAAAAATGATTACCGATTATGTGTAATTACAATTAGTAATTCAGGTATTGTGAATTAAAACGTGAATATCTTTCTTATCTTATTTTTCTACTTAAACATGACATCACAACTGATTTATTCAGATGAAAAAGTCGTAAATTTAAATATCTTCTTAGTTGGGTCTTTTGAAACAGACCCGACATTTATTCAAATACATAAGAGTGCTTACTAGGAGTTTTTGGAGCGGCCATTGAGAAGGGACATGTCGGTTAGGTATCATGCAGATGAGATGTGATTGGAGGGTGATTTGTATAATGGCTGGTGGCGGCTGCGCGGGGTAGGGTTACCGGAAGCTGGCACGTGGGCTCACCCCTTTCTTGGTCACGTGGTAGCGGATCACTTCCGGCTACCTGGGCGTCATTCAGCCTCATCACAAATGGAGGGGTAACTCGAGAAGGCACCGAGGACAAAAAAAGCTCAATTTGTCCGCGTGTGCGCCTCTGTCAAGGGAAGTAGAGTATATGGTTACAATTGTACTAAACGGTCTCTTTATGTAATGCATTCAAAACAGATTTGTGATATGTGATTTATCATTATGTATCTTTGTATTGTCGTTTGTAAAAAAATCGGTCAATAATCTATTGGGTAACCCACTCCTGGCGGACTTTGAAGCAATTTCAAGACGCGTCTCAGAAACCATGAAGTTCTAGTTTCTATCGTACATTAAAGACACGTAATAGATGGCAACGCAAAAAATCATCAAAGATAAGAATAAAGAAAAGGCTATTCACAACATGCCGCTTACGATTAAAATCGCTTATTACTAATATAGATATTTTGAAAAATTAAAAACGAATTGACAAAAAACGATAGCAGGTTAGATTTCAGTCCAGTTTTAGTTAAAAGTATGTATTTTTTCTTTTGTAAATATTTCTATTCAATATATCTATAAATGGTTGTTTTGCTAACGTCTATCCAAATGTGCAAGGGCGTTTAAGTGATTCAGTTTTTTAAATATCAGTTAAAATCAAAAGATACCTTTTCAAACTAAAATTGAAAAATTATAATGCGGCACTGTTCTCAAGTTTTCTTGAGCCACGAAATGACGAAGTTTTCATTTTTCCCCCAACGCAAGGAACTCATCAAATACGCAAAATATATTTAAACAAAATTAAGATTCGAGAACCAAAAATTTTTTTCTTTTGTAAATACTTCTATTCAAAATATCTACAAACGGTTCGGAACAATTAAGATGTGTCTATGCTCTTATGCTTTCATAAGTCAAGGACTCATATGATAAAAAATCTCCCTTCAACACATTAAAGTCACATAAAGTATTAATAATGGAGAGTATCATCATATATTTAATGATAATTAATAATTATTAAATATTTACTGGTTTATGTTTAAACTAACTTAAAACTTCTTATGATTAGAGGGTCGTTTATAAAGATAGACAAATTTCACGCGACTGCAATGATTTATGGTTATGGATAATATATGATTCTTATGACACTGAATAGAGTATACAAAACAAAACTTATTAAATATAAAAATAGAAATGTTAAAAAAAACAAAACAATTGAAGTATAACGCATCATAGGTTAAATGTATTTTTGTAAAGATAGACCCCTAAAGTGGCAAAACATATTTCAGAATATTATTCAGAACGCGCAGTATTAAGTTTGATAACCTACTTAATATTTTATGGGGCTGATTTTATTTGTATCACCTTTGAAGTACCAAGTCACACACGCTTGGAAAATATCATACACCAATATGAAATTGAATATGGGACAAAATTGCGAACACAATTTTGACAGCTCGAAAGTTTTAATGACTCTTTAAACGATACAACCAGTGAATGAGATGGTGAGTGAATAATAGTAACAAATATGCATGAATGGAAGAACATCCAGTGACGACTCCCCATGATTGGTTATTTTGATAGTAGTTTATTTTTATTAATATATCCTTACGTCGTCGTGTCGTGTAAGTCTTGTGTTGCTATCCCAAGTATGCGAGGATTCGGGCGTCCGTATAATTTTTGATGGAATTATGTGCTTCTGGTTATTGGCAAGTATATGTGTAAGGTCGCATTTCTGACGCACTGAAGTGCAACGGTGATAAGTTTTTGATTGAAATCTTTCTATTGTAGCTGGGTGTCATTTTTGTTTGTTGTTCCATAAATCCGTGCTGAATATGTCCAAATGGGCCTCAGTAGGTAATTATAAAGAAGTAAGACATATTCTCTTACGCCAACGTTGTACAATTAAGCGTTTAAATACGATCGGTTCATTTCGAAGAACCTTAGTGCAGCTGCGGACAGGATAATTCTCCAATGGGTTCTTCATGGGAAAAATAATGTTCTACCTACAGGTCGATAACCGATGAACCGAAAATCCTGGACAGCTCTGCTCTCATCTACGTTTTTTACTGGTCTGAAAACCTCCCAGTGATGGTGGTATATGGGGGCACTGGGGTAGGAGATAATAAAAAAAAATACTGGAAAAAAAAAAGAGGTCCGACTGGGTGAACAGTTGTCCGTCCGCCCCTAGCCCGTGTGTTTCCTAAAAAATGTAAATGGGGATGAAAGCGAGAGTCTATGTAAATCTGCCATGTGGGCCAGCAGATGCCCCCTAGGCCATTACCATAATGACCCCGGGGATGCCCGCACTCCGCCTGCCCACTGTAATTAGTATAAATAAATAATGGTTCGATAAATAGAAACGGACTCGCTTCCCTAAAGTGGGAATATTTCCTTGAGGGGTGGAACATTCACGTAAAAGCTTGTACGGTAAAATGGCGTATCGTAGCGCGTATTAATTTTATTAATTAGCACATTCATGTGGAGTATAATAGAAAAGAAAAATTCATTCCGGGACAAAGCCCCCTATGAATAAAAATGACGTACATATAACGAATTCATTTGTGGTAAATAAAAAGACCTATTACATCAAACAAAAAAAAATACAATATAAAATAAAGTGTAAATTCTATAAGAAAAATTATAATAAAATCATTATTTTTATTTTATTTATTTAACAACGTCATAGATGGATCCACGTAAAAAAAAAACAATAACAATATGAATTCTGTACAATTCAATGCGACATTAAATGAAAAGCATCAAACAAATACAAAAAAAATTAACATTTAACCTAAACATATGAACATTGCCTGGGTACGGTAGGTGCAGGAACACGAGTTACACAAATCTTATTAAATAGTTTATAAAGTTACCTCAAGAATGTTTAAATTTTTACTTCAATTATAAATATAATAAAATTATTTTGGAATTAGGTCTATAGTAGACTCCTCTAGGGTTTCTTGAAAATTTAATCAAGAAATTTATGAAAGAGAAGAATCTCTGTGTTGAGTACAAATACCTCCCTTTATTCCTCAACCAAACTGTTCTCTGAAAATCGCTTTAAAATACGTTTAAAAATATCTGACAAGAACTAAACAGACGCTTTGGACAACTGTACAGACAACTTCGAAGGACATCCCATCTCTCAATAGAAAATAAACTACTTATTTACAAAGTTATACTTAAGCCAATCTGGACATACGGAATAGAGCTATGGAATACAGCAAAAAAGTCGAACAACAAGCGCATCCAATCCTTTCAATCAAAAGTCCTGAGAACAATAGTAAATGCCCCTTATTACGTCAGCAACAAAACCCTTCACAATGATCTGAATATACCCTACATTCTTGAACTCATCCCTTCCAAATTCATTAAATTCCATAGTAACCTATCCAACCACCTTAATCCCGAATCACAGTCATTGTACTGCTCCACTCATCCCTATAATCCTTCTTGGAGACTGAAACGGAAGTGGCCTCGTGACCTCCTATAAATGCGCAACAGTGGGAGTCCTGGCAATGGCCAGTTTCTCCAATTATGTCCTGAGCGTATGTGGCTCTCGCACTCTTCGTCAGCCTCGCCCGTATTCGGTGGCGTGGCTAGTGGGGGAGCTTTTGGGACTTCCCAAGACTCCGCTTTCTCTTTCGCATGTGAGGGAGGCAACAACCGTGTGGACTTGGGGGGCCCCTGGGCTGTTTGTAAATATTGTATGAATGTGCGAGCGAATGATGAATTGTAAATATGGTATGAATGAAAACATTGATCTCAATTATTTATTGTCTATTAAGTATTAAGGCAGATTGTTATTTAATCATAATAAAAAAATATCTGAAATCAAAAATTAAAAAACTATTAAAACGCTATTTTTATTTATGACTAATTTAATTATCTGAAATATTAATTTTTTTTAAATATATTTTTGTGCCTTTAATGAGTTCCTTGCGGGGGTAGAAATAAGTGATTTTTTTTTAATCATAAGAGCACATAACTCAAGAAAGTGTAAGAACAAGGACGCAACATAATAGTTAAATTTGATCTTAAAATTTTTTATAAAGCTTTTTTTGCTAATGATATTTCAAAATTAAAAAGAATTGTTTATAAATATACAGAATTGAAGTACTCCCAAAAGAAAAAAATTTACACTTTTAATTCTAATCGGAGTGGTCTGTGATCTTCCCATCCTTCACTGTTTTTGACAGGTCAACAATTTTTCACTTTTCAATTCAGAATACTATTGCTAATTGCTCGTTAAATTTTATTCTGTTACCATCGATGAAAAACTATCGATAGTATCGAACGTTTCTAATTCCCATTTAATAGATAGAGAAAAACATTATTTTATTAGAGAATTGGGAAGAAGTAGACATTTATATGACAATTATTAGAAGATGTGCTTGTTTAAAAAAATTGATTTTCAGGGGAAATCGTAACACTCCAAAAAGAGACTTTTGAGTGCGGACACCTTCCAGTCTCTTACTTTATACTTACCTATAGATTAGTTTTCCTGTTTTACAGCATTATATGATAAGATAAAATATTTTGTCATCAATATTGCCTAATAAAATAATTGTGTGGTGGTGGATGTGTATCCAATGAATCACAAATTAAAGTAGATTTCATATCTGAAGTGCATATCCGATAGCCGTACCATTACAAATTCCAGAACGTTGCATCGGTCAACAGGATTTCCGCCAACCAAGTTTAACACGCTGATAACGGATAGCGTGGATTCATTCGGAGCGTGCATCCATTGTCGAGGCTCTGGACACAGGTGCGCAGATGGCACATACCCGAACATATCTGCATAATAGTAGCATTATTCAAGGCGATAGCAACAAACCCATGTAGCAGGGTCATTAATTTTATTGCGGGTGAACTTTCCCCCTTCCCGATGTTAGGTTTAATTAGCGGATACAGGGCCGACTTTACTGCCATCTTGATAGCTCCAAGTCCACACTCCTACTTTACCTAATACTCCCATCTCTTTTACCTGGCTAAGGGGGATACATTATGCAAACAATAATTCATATTGATATATTACAAAATGGTAAGTCAGTTTTTATTATTAATGAGTCATTGTGATATTCCTCTAACAACCCCAACAATAAAACTAATGATATACTACATGTGGGTTATTTACAACATGAGGTATGGGTTATTACACAATGAGGTATGGTACGTGACCGTGTTTTGCGTACGGTAAGAGATCTAGAATAGTTCTCAGGTTACTGACCGTAAAAGGTTACAAATAGGTACAAAGTGATAAATAAAATGAAACATACCTTTTCCGTCTCACAAAAGTACCTATTTTAACCAATCATCGCTTACACTTGCAAATGGGAGGTTATGCTGCCAACAACGTTCTTTAGAAGAAAAATTCTTTTGTTGGACGACAAAAGGGGTCTGTTCATTGTAACAATTTAAAACCACAACCAGAAATAATAATAAAGAAATTATTTGTTATCAAATTGATATCCAAATTAAAACTTAATCAACTAAGGTATAAATATATACTACTTTAAAAGCTGGTGGTGTGGACAACGCTTGTTCCCTAGCTATTCCATGAACAAATGGTTACGAAGATTACGCAGTCTGTCTTAGTTTACACTGATCTTTAACTTACCCAGTCTGTCACTGATTATGTTACAAACTGACTCGGGCAGTGTAAGAGCTCTTAGTGCACTCATGCTGCTTAGTCGGCGAAAGCGATTACCGTAGGTTTTTTGTAGTTTGTCGCAACAAATTCAGACGTATATATGCTGAACAGCACAGGATACAAAACCACTCCTTGAGGAACTTGGCAAGCTAGAGGGAATGGGTTCGAGAAGCAATAATCCACCCTCACCGTTCTCTTCTTCCGGAAGGAAACCAACATGGTATATGACTTCTGTGGGCATTCCCCTAGTTTCGTAGTGAAAAATGACGTTTACTAACATTACTAGTGTTCAGTAGACTCCCCTGCCCCCTGGTATGGAAAATAAACGGCTGTTCTGAAGGGGGTAGTCAAGTATAGACAAATAAACAAAGAGGAATAAAAGAAGGCATAAGCATAAAATAATTTGAAATCCCCAAGTTATTAATCAAAAACCAGTATATTATTATCTTATGTATCATCGGAAGCATGTCAATGGATACTGAACGGTTTTGAAAAATGTCACATCACTAGGTTGGATCAAGAGGGATGGCATAAAAGTCTGATGAAAATTGCGATATTTTTTTTGATTTCTTCAAGCCTAATCCCTTTGCATTTTTAGAGTAAATTGCAGGAAACAACTTGTCCTTTTTGAGTCATAGCTCATCAAATGGAATTTCAAGGGGAATGCCGATAAGCCCTCTCATGTCACCTTAACCCCCCATTCCTCATCCTGTCCATTTTTGCTTTTCAACCAATCCAGATAAATCCCTGACCCCCTGTATAGGACTTATTTTAAACGAGTGACCATCACATTATGTCCAAACGACAAGAAAATAATAGACGGTTCAAACATACTGCTTCAACTCAAGAACAATCGTTCAAAAATAGCCAAGGGACTGATTTACAAAACGATATTCAATCTACGCACAGATACGGAATAGACGTTTGGGGGAGTGATGTATTCTCCCCATTCTGTCCCTGCAATTCAGAATTCTTCACATAGCCAATTTCCCCTTCTACATCAACAAGCATACCCTTCACGCTGGTCTCAACACTTCATTCAAGATCTAGCCATCTCCAGCTATCTGTACTTCCATTCCCACCTCCCTGGCTATTACAATCCTTATGCTAATGTCTATACTTACATCTCATCCCTAGTACCCCAGAGCCTGTGTGATCCTGACCTCTCTCCCTCCCTTCCCAATGCTAGCAAGACCGAATAAGCTGATTGAAATACTAGTGTATCGATTGCATGTAATAATCATTTCAATAAAGAATGACATATTATAGTAGAGTACATTATTTGGGTGGGTTACCTCGGCGGGTTCCATCTTCCCAAAGATGCATGTGAGCAGCCAGTATCCATAGGTAATGTGATGGATATTTTAAAGTATGTTGCTTTAATATCTCTAATAATTTAATATCTTTTTTTCATTAATAATAACTAATTACTAACCAAACAGTTTGTTCTAATTAAAATCCATGTCTCGCTATGAACTCCCATTCCATTTATTTCTATTTCTCTTCTCAAGTTATTTATATAACGTCTTCTGAAGTGTACCTCAAATGTGAAACATTTTTTTAAAGTATGTTTTAGACATTAATTGTCTTAATAGTAATGATTGAATATATTTTTTTATGGATAGATATTAATGTGTTATTGATAATAGGGTGTCGCATTGAGAGGTCTTGCTTCCGCTGCAGCTTCCCCAAACCTGGCAGAACGGCGGAGATCACCTGCCTGATTGCGCGCAGGCACCTGCTCAAATTACGCAATAGTCTGAGCCATTATGCTCGTAATGTGGGGGAGTCCGAACTACACGTTACAAACAAAAAAAATACTACTACCGATTTTTTTTCTATATATATATTTCGGAACCCTTTTTTCATATCCCTTTCATAAGGGCCCGGCGCGATTCACCCCAGCCGCCAACGCGACGTGTAGGATATGATGTCTTCATAATAGCCGCACTATAGTCTGGCATAAAGGAGCTCTCAGGTGTTCTCCTGCTGCGATGGTACAAAAGCATCTACCTGCACAGGCGGAGGATTGCTCAATATCGCTCCATTCACGGGTATCGGCATAACTATATCCCATTAATAACACAACAGCATAAGAATTGTTAATGGATTCAGTAATTTATGACTGGTGCACAAATAAAACTTTGATGTAATAACATTTGCACAAAGTTTACTACATGTCTGCGTAGTTTTATAGAGACGTTTCGAATAATTTCTTGAGCCTTTTTTTTTTTTTTTTTTTTTTTTTTTCCTTAGCTCTCAAACTTATAAAAATAGGATGTGCGAAAAATAAAGGAAAATTATTTTTGGCTAATGAGTGCCTTTCACTAAGGGGAGTCCCCCATTTGAAAGATGTGTGAGAAGGATATAGGGTGTGGAATGCCTAAAGGAGGCGGGTGGAATCGGGAAGGTAGTGAGAGTCTACCGAGAAGAAACTAAAAATTTCTTGAGCCTCAGCTCATTTTTTATTTTGTATTTAAATTTCTGACACTGAATTCGGGTACGAAAAGTTAATTTTAAAGATATTATTTGCATATTTAGTGCGTTTAGGCCTTTTTGTCAGGCTTTCTTTTCCAACTTTGTTTTTCCAATTTTTTTTTAGCTGTTATAGCGATTTTTAGTGTACAATATGGTTTATTAAATAAAGTAAAATAGAGGAATTCTCTTAAGAGTCGGAATGGAATTCAAAAATCTACTTTCCTGCTCCTTAGTACTCTTAAACAAATTAAAATTTAAAAAGAAAATCTTATTAACATTGTTCTGTGTACAGCAAATAGTAAAGGATATAGGTAAATAAAAAGGAAGTGGCCCAAGGAATAGTAAAAACTAAAAAAAAAATTGCAAAAACATGTGAGTATTTTTGACGTCCTAAAATTCACATATTTTATGTCTCTGTTAACGGAATTGGTTTTTAGTAGTCAAGCGCATCTCCTCGACAGCGGTGTTGTATTATATTAATATTATAATTTTTTCATGTTGTTTAGTTCCCACTATTAATTATTAGTGATTATTATCATGTTGGAAGGCTAGATGTGCGCTATTCATAATAATAAATGAGCAACTCTCTCTGCCCTAACCACAATTATAATTGTGGACAAGCGCTTTCAGCGGGTATACCATCATTTTCATATATCCTACAATTAAATTGATAGTGTTATTGTAGCCTTCCCATGCTACTGTATTGGGTATAGCATAATGATATATGCATATTTAAAGTGTATAAACTAATACATAATACATAAAATTAAATAATCTTTAAGATAATCGTAACCAAGATTTTTATTTATACATCAGGAGGTGTTTTTTTGGGGGGTACACAAAATATATTTAACATGTTTCATTATTGGATAGTGAAATCACTGCTCTAAATGCAATAGATGTTTAGTTAATTTGTGAGAATTTTTGTGCTGTAGTTACCAAACTACAATTAATGGATTTTCAGAAGCTATTGTTTGGTTGAAATAGTTCAGTTCGAGAATGGAAAAATTTTTGAATTGTGGGGAGTTGTAAGTCATTGAGCACAGTGGTTATTTTTGTGTAGTGAGGGTAGTCATTGATGAAAAAGTTAAGTTTAAATAATAATTCCTAATTTTATATAGTCAAATATGTTACACGTTGTAGTGGACTGTATCAATATAAAATAAATTGTGTGTAGACCAGGGAGATGTATACATTTATGTTTTTCATCACGTTTAATAAGTTATTGGAAGATCATCCTCTCATGGAGGGTAGCTTAGTTGGTTTAGCCCCCGAGTAGATATTTAGCAAGTCCTGAGTTCGAGTACCCATCCTAGCAGTATATTTTTCCTTTGACTGTTAGTCGTCTTGTATTACGTTTACTGGAATTGAAACGACTTTTACTCCACAGGTGATAATTTACTTAATCGACTTCTACGACTAGTTCGTGGTCATACTCAGAGATGTGGAGGCAAGTGAACGACTGTTATAACAATGTTCATTAGGGCCTAGACCAGATGACCAGTAAATATCCAATCAGCCGAGCGGCGTTCTGCTTAAGTGCCTAATTGTGGAGTTTATCAACTTTAAATCTACTGCGTCCTAAATTGAGGCGATTAGGTAATGATCGCGTACAACGTTGAGGACAAAATATGAAGACGATCCCGCTACTAGATTGTTGGGGATCCGAGATCAAAGGTCTTCTCCTTCCTATGTTGGTTTAGTCAACAGATATTGCTTCATGGTTCGTTGAATTGGATAATGGTCGCAATTACCAGCAATTAGTGCTACACATATGGATAGGCACAACTTGCTCGTAACTGTGCCCACTTACCTTGAATAGTTATTGAAGAGACAGCCCCCGCACTCCAACACTATTACACTCGTACTCCAACTTGGAAACATTAAATTTATCCGGAGCCGCAGTTTATAAGTTACAAGCGCTACTGAAGAGGAAGTTCTAACGATGAAGGAGATCCTGAATTCAAATCCCTACATTGGATTTATATTAGCTCGCAGCTCTGTATATTAAGGATTAGTTACGGTCCTGAAAAAGGAACCTTCCTACTCTAAGTAATAGTAAATCAGGTAGTAAAAACAAAACCAGACTGCTCTCACTATGCAATAATTGCAAAACTCTTTTATAAAGTTTAAATTATAGCAGGTAATTTGTGTGAAATAATTAATATGAGCGTCTGTGGCTCTCCCGTTCTTGTTCGGCCTCCACTCATTCGTATCCGGCGACGCGGGTAGTGCAGCAGGGTGGGGGACTTCCGCTTCCTCTTTCGCATGCGAGGGCGTAGACAACCATGTGGATTTGGGAGATCTCTGGGGTGTTTGTAAATTCTGTTCAAATGAGCGAGTGGATGAAGAATTGTATGTATGGTACGAATGAAAACATTGCAAATATACTTATTCCCAAATAAGGCAGATTGTAATTTTATCACAATAAAGATTAGAGATTTGAAATAATAAATCAATAAAATATTTTTTTATTAGAGCTTATAAGAAGCAATTTTAAGCACAATGGTTTTTCAAGAAAGTAAATTACTTATATATTTCATACATTGATATATTTAAATATATTCAGTACAGTTTATAAATAAAATCGTGGTTATGAATTTATTTATCATTACTATTATTATTTTTATCCTTCCATGGGATTCATGTCCCAGACGGAGTTCACTCTAGAAAGTCCTACCAGACCATGGGGTATTTCCTAGCCGGTGGTGTGCGTATTCCTGTGCAGGGTTCTCACATTAGTACTTCTATTTTACTACTACAGTTTTATTATTCTCAGATTTTATTCCTTCTTAAACTTATAAGCCTTACTCTTTATGTTGGAACTAATTACAAACGTTGATTTATCCTGTATATTTAGATAAATCGGGTCTACGTGTATATTTAAAAGTAGTTTCCTGTCTTGAACAGTGCCTCCTCGCTATCTTTTCACAACGGCTCGTTCCGTTCCAATCTAACCCCAAACCCGCTCACACATCCTAATATGACAATACACTCAAAAGCGATCACAGATTGTGAGATCTAAAAAGGTTGAACTATGACGAAAGTTGCAAGATAGGACATCAAATAATCGTAACTTTTCCTCTTATTTTAAGTTAAGGATAAATATCTGTTACCAGATTCTAAACACCTGTTTTTGTATTATGTGTTGACTGTGTTTTTACAACAGAACCTTTAAATTCTGCCTATGCCCGTTGAAGGGAAAAAAACCCGGAATCGTACTGTGACTGTGTGACCGGCCTTCTGATTTGGCATTCACCCGCCCACGCTTTTGGAGGCCACTCAACCGGACAGGAGGAGTTTGACACAATGTTGAAAAAAGGCGACGACACAAAGAGAAAAGATTTTGATTTTTGAGCATCACCTGTCCGCGAACTATATCAGATCCTTGTGGGAAACGGTTCTGTCCAATAGTCAAATCCATTGTAAGTTCATTGTTCACTGCCTGGATAAGTCCGTTGCGGTCTACAGTCGATCTCAAGCTCTTGTGTTTTTTTCCGTTTCTTTTCTTGTCTTCGGTCAGGTAGCTTTGAGATTTTTTTCTTCTTGAGCTAGGTACCAAGCCTAATCTCTGATCCTTGTACGAATACTATTTGCTTTATTTTTTATCTATTTTTTAAACTCCCGGCAGTTACAACTAAACGGTTCAAGACATGCATTCTAGTATAGACGCCTGGCACTGCTAATAATTATTTCATGTTTAGTCAGATTGTATTTTCACCATGATTAGTTTTTCATTACTTTCATTTCATTAATTTAAATATTAAATAGCTTACAATTTATAACCCGAATTTCAGTCTTTCTCTTAATTATACTTAATAGTTTGTTAATATTGGTTTTCTAACGCCTTACAAACTTCGTGACTGCAAGGTTGGTGGACAAGTGAATCAAAATTCCATTTTATGAATCAATAGTTACTGTTTGTAGTTTCTAAGGTTCTTCCACTTTCTGTGAGGGTATAAGCTCAGCCTTGAACAGTTATAGACGTCCAAAAAGATGTCTAAGTTTAATAACTATCATTATTCACTAATTATTAAATTGGGAACTGTCTACCTTATTTGATCATATGCGGTTCGCGAACATTTTTCTGCAGCTTCTCAACGTTACCAACATGAGATTTACTAAAGAGAATCAAATAATCCTCTGTTAAATATTAATATTTAAAATTAACTGTGGTACCTGCACCAAGCTAAAATTAGGACAGGATTTTATTAAATTAACATTTGCTTATAAAGCATTAATAATTGCGATTTAAGAGCTCATTTGTACCTTTGCGTAAAAATTCCACTGATAACTGATAAGTGTAAAAAACTCCAATATGTTTAGGATTTTATAAGTGGAGGAAAAAGTTCAACTCCAAACGATCAACGTTCAAGATTTACTCTTGTGTTATTTATTTATTTTAAGGTTTCTAGAATACTTATCAATAAAAAATAATGTATGTTACACTTTAGACTCGACATATAAACGAGGGCTCTACCTACAAAGGTAAATAAAACAGAATTGAAATAACGCTGATACATTTATAAGGGACAAGAATAATCAATCTTGTTTATCATACCTAAAATTGTTTCTCCAGAACCAGGTTTTGGAACTGGGAAAACATGTTATATACAAAAAAAACCAATCGAAAACATTTTTCTAAATTATCAGCATTTTTTTTATTCTCAGGTTTAGAGACTTTGAAGAAAAAAACTGTTATTGGAGTAAATAAAACTGATCGCAGACCCTAAAACATAATTGCAGAGCTAGGAGGGAGAGGTTCTACTTTTAAGCAGATGCGAGATGACCCCATATCTTTTATTCGGTCTGTATGCACGTTTAACGATACCGACTATAAAAATGGTCAATCGGCTTGGCCTTTCACAGGACGACATTTTTTTACTATTACAAGGTATTCCACTTCTAATAATTTATTAGACCATTCAAATACAATGAATTATTTTTGGTCGGAAACAACTAGTAGTTTTTTTTCTCGCTATTATGTACCGAGTATTAAAAAAATCCATATCTCTCGATTTTGTTTTATTTCAGAAAATGTAATTTGGTTAATAATTTATGTAAATTAGTGACCCGGTGAAGAAAATAATGCCTGGGCGAATAGTGATTACAAATCGCTATTTAATGAATTAAGAATGTTTTTTTTTTCAGGGAACCTAGCAGTTATTCCAAAACGGGACGACACTTTATCGATTAATAAAGCCGATAGCGGGTTCCACCGAAGCAGCTGTCCCTGCCTGTCGAAGATGGGAGCTAATTGCCGCCAGTGGCAGGAGCAACACCTCACGCGTGCCAGTATGCAAAGCTGCCATCGCCACTAGCTGCCATGCATGAGGCATGCATGTGTTAATGCTTCTGCCTATAGCATCTGCATATCCAGACGTGGCCTTGCATGGTTAAGTTAGGCCGGCCGTTGACACAGCGCCCAGCCTCTGGCACAGCTCGCCTATAAATCAGGTCTCTCGCCACTTCCAAGGAAGGCCGTGCATTGTTGCCACAACAAAATGTTTTCCCGGCGTTTTGCCGAGCACGAAGAGATAGGGTCTAATTTCACACATAGAATTCCACCAGCCTGAAAGGTAACCCTACTAAAAAATATTTTAGTATAGTACTAATTTATTCTAGGACATTATCCCATAAGAATAACAAAAAGGGACAAGTAAGTAGTTTAGCTGACAAAAAAGAATCATTTAACATTACACTGATGTGATAAATGAGTGGTGAATGTGGAGTTAAGAATTGACAGATCAGAAGAATATAAGGAACTGGTCTAGATAGAAGTTGTGGAGAGTTGATGAACGACAGATATTGATGGGAATAGAAGTTCTAATGATTTGTGACATGAATAAGAAATAACGGTCTAAAGAAGCAGATTTGTGAGAACGGAAATACAGATTGGACGGAAAGAAGCTAGTCTTGCGAGATTTGATAGGTTATTTAAAACGGAGGAGATTTTAAAGGTAAGGAGGATTTTTAGTCAAGATAATACCAAAGAGAAGGGACCCAAGGAAGTATAGGCGACGGGCAGAAGGGAGCAGTCATCCCAATTCGGGTTAGTGCTGGAAAATGCGAAAGTCCTTGGGGATAACGAGTATAAATCTAAGGATGCGAGTCATCAGCCGTTTTATTATCCGAAGGTGAGACCCATCACCTAGTCCTGTTGCATTGTATTAAATATTAACCATAAAAAGATCATGTTTGTTTTATGATAAGAACTCCTTAAAATGCGTATAATGCAAAAGGGAGCCACCCACAACTATTTTATAAAATTGCTTACAATTTATCATTATTTATTTTAAAAAATATTGAAAATAGGGTTTAGGAAAAAAAAAGATCATCCGCTTGAACGCCGGGATCCTCAGAGAGACGAGCTTACACCGCACAACCGTAGTCAAATTGGGGAAGGCAGGATAAGAAACCAGGAGTAGGTGCATGTGTAATGCGTAGGAGATTGAGGAGTTAGAGAAGAAAATGATACAGTCTATTAGAATTTTTGTGGAATATCTCGCATCATCTCATTATATCATGTTATAGTTTAAACACAATGACAGAAAATATGCAAGATTATAGTTCTCAGTCAATGACAGATTAAGGTAACGCAAAAATAAATTCAAAGCGATTAAATAAAGTGAAGTTTTGAGAGCCAACAATACAAAATGACGTATTTAATTTATTTTACTTCCATGGTTCAACTATTATCCTTTTTAAATAAATCTCAGAACATGAAAAAGGTTTAAAAAAGAATTGAATTATTTCTAATTGAAGAACCGTGTAATTTGCTCATTCATTCATGGCACTTATTCCATCATAACTATTTAAGAAAATTACCTGCATACACTTGACCTGTATCTTGATTTTGTTCCTTTACTCCACACAACTTTCATTAAACAAATATTAGATTTTGTTAATTGGTGTGAAAATGCTTTTGGGCGTTAAAACATTGTTAAGGGACATTTTTTTATTGTCCCTTTGTGAATCAAGACTTCTGAAACCAACGTGTATGTTTCTGGCCTAAATGACTATGAGAAAAACTATTAGATATTTTTGCTACAAAATACTTTTTTTACCGATTCTCTAAACGATTTTTTTATCTGGCTGGTGGCACTTGACCCCGATGTGAAAAATGTTTAGATAGTTGAATAAAAAGTAAAAACTGGTTGATCCATCGTCCAGCATTGGCAATGGAAATTCCTCAGCACCCAAAACTTGAAAGGCGAACTTGATTTGGTCTTATTTCTTCAAATCATGGGGTTCGGAATCCTCATTCACCAAAAACCATTTTCACTAAAAAAGACTTTGTTTTCATGACTTATAGACGTGCTGACAACATACCAGAACTGCATGATACAATTACCAGCGAAACATTGGATTTTAGTTAAAATTAAATTCCCATCATGAAGACACTATGAATATCTCTATAGAATACTACAACGTTAGTCAGCTGGATGTTTGTTAAATGCTAACTCAAGCATGGAACAGATGAGCGTTCCGAATAAGGACGTCTTAAGCAATGTCTAATAATATGATGTTATTCAAACGTACTTGATGAGGTAATGAATGAAAAAAGAAATGAATGACGCTATTAATTAATTTTCAAAGGGAATGGTTATCCAGTTTATGAGTGAAGATTATTGTTTGACTGATGACATAGCGTTGATTGCAGGAAAGTTTCATTCTCGTCACTGCTATCTTATCTATCAAGCATGATGTAATGAAGTGCATTGAAAGTGCTTATGCAGATGATTCTATGTAAATATGTTAACTTTAACATGTTAAAACGGATTATACATTGTAAGATACAATGTTGGTTGTAGCAAGTTCTTCAAAGAGTTGAAAGAGAAAGTCACTTGATAGTTTCTAGTCACGAATAGCAATTTGCATGTAGACAGCAATAAGTGAGTGTTCCTTTCAGCCCTTTGTTTGACATTAATTCATATTAAGAAAACAGCATTCCAATAAATGAATAGTTTAAATAAAAAAAAGTAATAATAATCATCTCTAGTATATACTAAAACTGTTTGGGTTATTTAGGAATACATTGTCTTTTTATATTAAAACATAACAATGGACCAATTAGATTTAAGCTCGAGGAAAGTCTTCCGCCCAGGAAATATAATGACTGAGTTAATTTATTTTACCCTTTTTTTTTATTTTTTTTTTGAATGACATGACATATGTTACATGAGGCCCAGTCCCGAACCTAGAAACAAACGATATATAAAATAAAAGTTTAAGAAGGATATTATATGTTGAAACTTCTTTATTGCGATAAAATTACAATCTGCCTTATTGTGCAATAAGTAATCAGAAGGATATTATGCACATTATTTAAAAGTAATCAACTCTCGCTTCCTTCAAAATATCAAATATTAATTAAGCAATTAAATACGAGTAACATTTATGTTTTTATCCCTCAATCTATCTGACATTTAACGTAGAGGTTTCATTTGATGACACGAAATTTACTGCCAACTCTAGAAAAATTAATATACTTTGTCATGTAGAAACAATTAGGACATTTAAACTTCCTCAAACTGTTGATTAATAATATGCATTATGTATTGGGAATTTAATGAATTTTAGTTACAAAAAGTTGTAAAACCTCTCATAGATGTTGATAACATATTAATATGAAAATATTACGATTCGTTTCAGACTAGATTTTCAATGTCTATGTACGACTGGCTTATAATTTCTGTGATACATTTTCGGGGAATTTTCCTATATAAATGAGTCATCTCTTTGATCGGTAGAAAAAACCATCGAAATATTATTTATTATATAATTATAATACTGACGGAGGAGCGTAGGGGACTTCCTAAGGCTCCGCTTCCTCTTTCGAGGGAGGTGACAACCATGTGGATTTGAGAGGTCTCTGGGCTGTTTGTAAATACTGCATGAATGAGCGAGTGAATAAAAACTGTTAATATGGTATGAATATAAAGATTTATTACAATTACTTATTGCCTAATAAGGCAGATTGTAATTTTATAAAAATAAAGAAGTTTCAATTTCGAAATATAAAACGGATGGTAACGATGTGGTTGTGTTCTCATTGCTAATGAAAGCCAATCAAGTTGGCGACACTACATCCAACATTTATATGATAAAATGTCCTTTTAAGTGTTATTTAGACCTTTTTTGACTATCAAGATAAACAAATCTTAAACCTAAAGGTTAAGAGAAGGAACATGCTAATAAAAAAAACCCTTTAAACCAGTAATATGTTTGCAGGAAAGCATTTGGTTTAAAGCTACGTAACCAGAAAAATTAAAGGTTTTACATTTTTAAAGTCGTTATAATTTCACTACAATGTTTCTGGATTGATATTGAAATGCCACTAAAGATAAATTATTTATCATGAAAATCCACTCCCGCCCATGTTTTTTTTTCCTTTCAAAGATCTCAGTTTGAAAAAAGAGGAATAGTGAAGAATAAAATGGAAACTATTGGCGTGAAAGGGAACTCCACATGTATTTTTTTTTCAAAGATCTCAAACTTAAAAAATTAGGAATAAGGGAAAAATAAATGGAAATTATTTGAGATGATTTCCAACATGTTGTTTTTTTTTTTTTTTTCCATACCCTCTTGAAAAGTACAATGATTATTTCCATTATAGATTCTCATTCGAATCTATTTACATATCAGTTTTGTATTTGCTGTAGCGTCGCTACATTATATACATGGTTTGATTTCGTATAGAATTATATAATGCAATGTACGTGAAATGATACACATTGCTTGAAAATACTCTATGGGGTTCACCTTTTTGATTTAAAACTTCATCAAATACTAACATACTAATTCTTAATCTAATTTTCCCCCGACAGTCTGTTGCCATTGATGTGGGAGGGGTGGTGGGGTCATAGTGTTAAACACTAGATTTGTGAGGTGCTGCAACGCTTGATGTGTCTTCGGTGGATGAATCCCACATGTTTTTTTGGCGTTGACAACACTACGACTCCACCATCCTTCTCGCAGCGATACAGCCTGTACGGAAAACTTAAGATTAAACAAGCTTTAGTCAGCAATCTTTCTGGAAGGTGATCCCCATCACCTGCAAATTTCAGGTAGCTATCAGGGTATAAATGCGTTCAGTTTGCATAACTTCATATCGTGGTTTTAAAAAAAAAAAAAAAAATTTTGTACAAGACTGCATACTTGACCAAATTAAGCCTATTCCCAAAGAATAATATACTTTCAACTCTGAAATTAATGTGAAATGACTGCTCAACTTGTTTGTGTTGACACACGAAAATGGCAACTCATTCTCTTACTCTGGGGACACATTTCCCAAAGTCTTTTCTAATAAGGGTAGTTTTACGAGGTGTGACCGAAGAGGCAGCAGCGAAAAGGTGCAAGTAAGCAAGGCGAGGACAGAGGAGGAAGACAGGGTATAATAAAATGGAAACACATTTTTTATAGGCGCCCTCAGGAGGGGAAGGGTCAGTGTAACGTTTTGATAGGGTTGTCAGGAGGGATCTAAGGGCTATCTCCGGAGAACAGGTGGGGTCAAGCATATTGCGACCCTCCCCTGGAGAAATTTATCAGTTAATAAGCCCCTCCTTGTCGCTCCATTTGGTTACGGGGGTGGGGGAGGGTGACAAGGTTTTTCGTATTTTTTTTTTTTTCAAGCACACACCAGTGGCTGATATTGGCTTTTGATTTTTATAGAAGGGGGGCGGCTCCGTGCAAGGGGAGTGGGTAATTTCATCGGGCAGAGGTGGGGGGGGGGGGCGCGACAAATATTGCTACCAGTGACTACACGCCTCTAAAACTGCCATCATAATATCCCTTATAAAGGATTTACCGTCCGTCATCCATAGCCAATATTGGAAGGTATATAAGCAACTCACGACATATTGCTATAAGAAAAAGGGTGTAATCGGGTAGGTAGCCCATTACGGGAAAGGCCATTTTCCAAACTTATAGAATAAAGCATCGTTTATTGATTAATTAATCAATCCATAGATGGCATTACAACTCCAAAGACATAAGGCCGACTAGACCTGCCAAACAACCATTATTTTTTCTTGTAGCCACAATCATCTACTTATTCGTTCAACTTATGAGTGTGAGAGAACTTCTTATCCTCAAAAACAGAAAAAAATATTATTTGGAAGTCAGAAATTGACATTTGAAGTGAAGAAATTGGGTCTCTGTAATTAGTAATATTAACACCAAGGATGATTGACATTGGTTAGATCCCCCAAATACACTCAGCATACAAGCTTGATATGTTGGATAAATGGCCTTCAAATAGTTATGTAAAAGAGTTGAGCAGCTTTCTCGTAATGAAATGAAATGAAACCTTTATACCCCAGCTCTGATTAGTTTGAGTAAAAGACTTTAGCAAATGAGATCTGTACTTTACGCTTAGTTGATAATATAAGAAAACAAGAAATGTGGTTAGAAATGCAATAGTATTTCTGAGGAACTTAGCGAATATCCTTCGACAGAAAATACAATTAAACCATTAAAAATCAAATGTATGAGGATTGACCATGAAGGTAGGGAAAAAAAGGACCAAGTGGCTACACTGGCAAGTAAAATGTTCCATTCCATGTGAAGGGAATTACTCGACAAAATCAGTCACAGAACAGACTAAATAGACAGTTTAATAATCAACGTATTTGCCCCTACTGACGTATTTGCCCGAACCAAATC
Organism: Acanthosoma haemorrhoidale; assembly: GCA_930367205.1. NCBI lineage: Eukaryota > Metazoa > Arthropoda > Insecta > Hemiptera > Acanthosomatidae > Acanthosoma > Acanthosoma haemorrhoidale. The sequence goes on along the minus strand of OV884015.1, from coordinate 77,449,339 downwards.
CCGTATCAAATACTTGAACTGCCAGGCTTAGCATTGAAGTTTAACGAGTATTGTAGAAAAGACAAGAACTGAAATAAAGCCGCCAGATCCTAATCCTGATGTCAATCCTGGAGAAAATGCCCGGAAAGAGCATTGATTAAGTTGGATTTTCAACATACACTGAGTGGACGAGGAAAGAGATTCCTATTGGACAGTTGTGGAATGGAGGAGACCAAGAGGAAGGCTGTGAAGAGCTGTGAAGAGAAAAGCTCATGAATCATTAACTATTAACAGCCAAAGAAAAAATACTGGCATGAATGGGACTTGGACCCGAGTCTTCCCCAATTATTATGGAGTTCCCAATATTATAGAATTCTCCCCAATATGAATTGCTGAAGCCAACAGGTGTTTTGGCGCTGGAGTATTTGGAGCTGATTTCATATGAGTTTGATGCTCAAATTAATACTACTAAATTAAAATATAGCATTAGTTTTTGCCTAGGAGCTCAAATTTCTAAGGTATAACATTTTAGTGAAATATATACTTAACACTATTTTAAGTTAAATCCATGGATCAAATAAAAAAAACTAAACAAGGAATTTTTATTACATATTTCAAACTGAGAGGTGTCAATAAATAGGGGCCAATCGTCTGGAAAATAGACAGGCAGACCAATTGTTTTCAAAACTTGACACAACTTCTTGAAGGGTAGTAGACTATTTGCTGTTTTACGGTAAAAGGTTATTTTGATTCCTTGTTCCAGTAGTACCAAAATTGTTCCTATTTTACAAATATACAGGAACCAATCCTCGTTTGTGTATTTTAGAACTGCACATTCAAAAACTCTGATCTTCAAAGAGTATATATTAGCGATTCTTCTTCTTATTATTATTATATTCGTGAATCATTGCACTGAAGAGATCTGGATCGCAGAAGGATAACAATTGGCAGGGACGCTTACTTAGGCCTCATACGATCTGAAAATTACTCCACTTCGTAAAGAGGGCCTGAGTGTATGGATATGTATTTTCTAGGTTTATTTATCGCTTTATATATAAAATATTGTATCTACCATTAGTTTGTGATGATGAGTTTAACGAAATTCATAGACGTGGCCGCTTAATGCTTTAAAGACAAATATATTTTTATGATTCGTTATAGTCACAGTTATGACGGTATTTTTCTTATTATTTATGACAAGATAACAGCATGCCTAGAGCTATGGGGGACAGCAAAAAAGTCGAACATCAAGCGCATCCAATCCTTTCAATCAAAAGTCCTGAGAACAATAGTAAATGCCCCTTATTACGTCAGCAACAAAACCCTTCACGATGATCTGAATATACCCTATATTCTTGAACTCATCCCTTCCAAGTTCATAAAATTCCATAGTAACCTTTCCAACCACCCTAATTTCCTAGCACAGTCATTGCACTTCACCACTCATCCCTATAATCCTCCTCGGAGATTAAAACGGCACTGCTATAATTAAGTGATAGTGAGAGTCCTGGCAATGGCCAGTTTCTCTAATCATGTCCTGAGCGTCTGTGGCTCTCGCGCTCTTGATCAGCCTCTGCTGGCTCTTATCCAGTGACGCGGCTGACGTAGGAGCGTGGGGGACTTCCCAGGACTCCGCTTCCTCCTTCGCATGCGAGGGAGGTGACAGCCATGTGGACTTGGGGGGGCCTCTGGGCTGTTTGTAAATATTGTATGAATGCGCGAGTGAACGATGAATTGTACATATGGTATGAATGATAACATTTATCTCAATTACTTATTGCCTAATAAGGCAGATTGTAATTTTATCTTAATAAAAATTGTTGAATTGAACAAAAAAAAAATATAATACAAAATTAACTATGAAAACATCACTCGCAAGTGTTTAATAACCCGAATTTGAACCGTAAACGGAACACTGTAATTGTACTATCATATATGTTTCCCTATAAAATGCTTGAAGGGTCAGGTACCCGGACACACACTGTTCTGATATTGAACCTTTTTCCTTTGGCGTTCCATTGTTAAAGTGAATAGCCGTAATCTAGGCCCCTGGTGGCTGACTAATGACTGAGATAATGAATTCCTGGACGACCACTCCCACGAGTGGAGCCACTTGGAGGCGACACCCTGACCAGGGAAGATGCGCGATTGGGAAGGAAGATATCCTTCCACCTGTCCGTAGCTTAGTGGTTAGGCTCACTGCTCACTGCAATGATAGATTGATATTAAGATCATTAATTAATAATGAAGGCTAATTGTTGTCTAATTAAAAGTTAATTATTCTTAGGTCCGATTGCCTCGCGTTTTAGGATGATTGAAAACGAAATGATGCCTTCTGGAGTAATAAATGGAAGTATGAGTTCCAGGTGACATTCTAGTATTAACCCAGTTTTTATAACTCAACGCCATCTGCTAATTACCTCGATCTGATTCATATCTTTATGATGCGCGGCTTTCTGTTAGTGTTTCCTTAACTTTTTAATAACCAGAAACCCTTGTCTCCGTGGCGTACGAACAGCTTAGTATATACGGAAACTTTTCAGACCACCTGTGTATATAGCCTGGGACCGTCCACAGTTTGCTAGGGTTTCTAAGTCGATCAAAATATCGACAATTAAATATCCTGAGACGAAGTTAGACTTTTTTAAAATAGAAAAAGTACAATACACAAATCAGCATAATTACAGTGTTATGTTATATAAGTCTGAAAGAGTAAAGACTTTTTTTCATGGTGGGGATACAACATATAGAGGAAGGGAAAGGAAGCGATCTTAGTATTGCTATGAGTGTGCTTCTATAACTTATGTCAAATCAGCCCACCGGGGTCAGTACGGGTTTTTGTTAAATTACATATTTATTATAACAATAATTGATTATATTGCTTACAGCATTTCTATAGTGTTTGTTGTTATTGTTAAATAATTTAGAAAAAATATTTAAAAAAAAAGGCCTCTCCAAAATATACGCCCATCCGTAAGGACCCCCCCCCCAAGTTACGCCACTGCCCTGTCTTTCTGTATGTATATTTTGGTGCTATTCATGAAAGATAAATGATATTTTGGTTTATTTTATTTGTATTGGTTCTAATATTTGTATATATACAAGGAAGCCGTGTGAAATATATCATCTATCACATATCTATAAAACATAGGTGTCATTAGTTATTTAGTCTGTTTTAAAAATAAATAACTATTTGTCTGTAGTATTGAAGCCATTGTTCAGAATATACTGTTTCCGAAGCCATTACTTAATTTAAATCTCATTATATTCAACCGGAAGTTACACTTGTGGCGCCATATCTCATTATAAGGAAGGTTATAGATTTGCCTCCTGCATACTGAATGTAATCTCATCCATCTTATTATTATCCATCATGAAATAAGTCTACTTTTACTCCCGGTATGGTCGTAGAGGGTCTCTCTGGTTTGCCGAGGGAGGAGCAGGATGAGAAAGAATTATGGCCACCCAGCAAAGAACAATTCATGTAAATTCATCAAGCATGTTCACCTAAGAACATAGAAACGAGGAAGCTAAACCACCTAACAATAGAACATAACATCTGCCCAACGCTGCATTCAAGATGACGGTATATATTATAATCACTTAATATTATAGTCACTATAATTCCTGTATACATTATAGTGATATTAGAATAAAAGATAATAATAATAACCCTGATATTCCCTACATCACCGGTTTTTGCCTTGTGTAGAATCAAAGGACTCCTATTGTTTAATATAATTTTATTAACTAAACAATTTTAATAATGCTATTTTTATAAACTAATTAAATAAATTAAACATAACATAAACATAAAATATATTATAATTTCCTTTTTTTCTTTATAAATTCGCTAACTTTAAACATTAACCTTATTGTATATCCTTTTCGGCGTTTATCACATTTGTACGCATTATAGTTTCTTTCAATAAAGATATGTTTAGCTAATTTAGCTTACCAGTTCAATAATCATAAGTTCCCTGTTGACCGCCCTGCACATGGGGACAGTAGTGATGGCCACTACTGGCGACTAATAGTGGCAGCTAGTGAAATGCCGGACATTAGGGTTATACATTAAATGTTTCAGTGGCAGCCAGTAGTGGACGTGGTGAGTGCAACGTTGTCAGAGGATGTGTGAGAACATGTAGGAGGTTGATGAAGAGTACGAGGATGAATTTTGATGAGGCCTATAAGTGATACGCATGTGTAGATTCTGAACCTCCATCCAACTGAGTACACACTCAACAGACTTCTTGTTTGTTTTTTTTGCAAAATAATTATAAAAAAGTCATTGCAGGCGTCAGTATCATTTCGAGTGACATTTACATTTGCTGCTCCTACGATGGTACTGAAGATGAAAACACCCCCATTGATAATAAAGAAATGTCATTTACAAATTAATTAGTAATATAAAAATTAAAGTTTGTCTATCGTATTGAGCTGAGTATCATGTTCAAGTTCTCGACGTCCGAAATGAAGTGGATAAAGCTGTTATGAAAAAAATAAGTAAAATCGAGAAAATCAGTTTTAAAGTTGTTAGTTTGCTCTTTTTCTCTACTTCACACAATTAGCAATTTTTCTAAAGATAGCCTTACTTGAATGGCTATAAAAACGGGGAAACACGCTTTGTTTAAAGGAGCTAATAACATGTTCATCTACAAGAAAATCTTAATTTATTTCAAAAACGTCACTTAACATGTTCTTCCACTAAACTTTTCAATTAATTCGGACTTGAGTCTCTTAAAGCTACCATCAAAAGTTTATTTATATTGAGGGATGATGTTTTGATGAAGCTTTTATTCCTGCAGTTTTACTTGATGACACTCAGAAAAAAAATAAATATTTTACTAAAATTTAGTAGGGTCCCGAATAAAACTGTTTGACGTCCTGAGTAGTACATACTAGTGTATGTGTCATGTTTTGAGGGATAGTGGAATATTATTACAAAAAGTCATTGATCGTTTTTGCTAAACTATAACGAATTCCATAATTGTTTCATATTCTGAATATTTAAAATTGATGTGTTTTAATACTTCTTGATTTATTCAGTGGAGGACTAGTTTTTGAATAATAAATTGTACTGCATCAGTGGGACCGGGGTTAAATATGCCTAATGAAATATCATCTAATATCCCATCTTCTATCATTCTTGATATGATATATATAGGGTTAATGAAGATTTATTTTTTATCATCCTTCCACCAATATCCACTTGGTCGTATTATAGTTGACCCATTATCTATAGCTGTGTCCTAGAACACTCCAATTAATGTCACAGTGTAACATGTTTTTTCTGAAAGGCTTTTCTTATTCTGAACATTGATATGATTGTGTCTAAGAATGCGACGTCCAGCTGTTTTGAACGGTCCTCTCTCCCGGCCGAAATAATGCCAGTATTATTATATATTTTTTGTCTTGGTTACTAGGAAGAGTTTCCCCGGTGGGAAGAGCGATTCGAGTTGTCCGATTTGGCTCCCGACTGGGAGAGACACCAATGGGGGAAACGTATTCCATTTAAGAGGGAGAATTTGAGGACGAGAACGGATCAAATCCGCTGACAGAACAGCAGGGGTGAGACAGGGCGTTGATAAAAAAAAATACACGGTGGAGGCTCTCAGCTGGAGACTGCCAGAACCCTTTCCAGTTTTCTGCTGGAATATTCCGTACTCCCGTTGAATGGCGGAGTCGACGGACGTTAAAGTCCCCGCTGTTCGGGAAAATGGTCTTTTTCTTTGAGAGTAGAAACACAATACAGATCTGACTTCATTGACCATTGTGTTCGCGCTAAAGGCGGTGTTATAATGATAGAGATTAGATCGTTGGAAATATGATATCAGTCACTTCGCTTACATGACTGAGCAAACAAAGTGAGAAATAAACTGAGGGAAAATTCAATAAACCTCTTTTATACCAACATTGAGCATCCATTGAACATTCAAGAATCTCAATGCTCAACGAAATAAAACACTCTCTATCCCTCCAAACCTTTATTAATTTCTACCAGAAATGTTTGGTTGTACCATGTCATTGAGCTGATAGTAACAACAGCACTTGCCGGGTTGGCTATCAAACGATGACTTGCCTATTTTTTTGTTTTACCCAATATAGTGCATACAGACAAAAAAACATTGGCAGAAACTTCTTATATGCAAAAGTAATATTCCTGGATACTGTCTGCTATTGAGGAGTTGATATAAATAAGTAATGGTTCTGGAAACAATACTCAATACAAATAGTAACAACCTAAGAAGGTTGCATTGAATAATAGAGCGCTAAAAAATTAAACAACAAGAGACACAGTAACCATCAATAAATTTCACTAAGAAATATGGTGTTATAAAATTTCTTCACTTCACACAGTAATAAAAAATTGAAGTTACTATATTTATTATTATTATGTACTACGTATTACTAAGTATTACTATGCATATTATAAAAACTTACTTAATTTTTCAGGTTGAATTGATATACTTTCTAATTTGATTTTAATTAATTGTTTTACAGTAGGTTTGCCAATTTGATATACCCAACAATTATTTAGTAAAAATTGAAACATAAAATATGTTTTACTGATACTTTTTATTGTTTTACAATCTTATTATTTATTAAATTAAGTATTATATCATTGTATCTTTTGTATTATGTTATTGTTGTTTCGAAATATGTAACTTTATGTATCTTGTGCTAATCTGTAGTCCTCATGATGTGTGAATAGGTGGAGCGTTGACTGAAAGGATGATATATCAATAAAAAGATTAATTTGATAGACTCGAAGCTTATTATCTAACTTATAAAAATCTTAAATATTACTTGATATTTGTATATTGAGTAGTAACACAATTTTACATCTAAAAGCTGCCTCCCGTATTGTTGAAGTAATTTCATCACTATATTTCTAAATTATAATAAAAAATTAATTTCTCAAATAAATATGAGGTAATCACATATATATACATAATACATAAAGATCCATTTTTTTTCTGTTTCCTATCCACTTGATTTTATCAGCTATAATTTCAGGGTACAGTTTTATCCGCTTTTTTTTCCACCTCAAGGTACCGCAATAAGTAGCAGTCTAGCTTTTTTTTCCCCCTCAAGAAGGACATAATGGTGATTTTTTTCAAGGGTTATTACACTGACACGTGCTATAGTAAGAGAAAAAACGGTTCAGGAGTATGAATTATCAAGGAAGTAGATGAGAAATGCGAAGACTAGCCTGAAATTGGTCCATTGAGTCAAAACTGTCTAAGTGTTGACGTGGGGGCAGATGTCGACGTTTTAGCATCTGCGAGTGGGCAGCAAAAAAAAAAAACCCTTCCTTTGCCTTCTTCCTAATCCTGTGTTCTGTCTTTTTGCCGTTTTATTGTTCCTTGTCAAGTCCTTAAGTCCCTCCAGTTCGTCCATTATAACTGTGTTGACTCATAACTGTATGTGACTGTGTCAAATCAACAATTCATATACAGTACTCAATTCACCTAATAAACGACTGATTTATAGCTGCCAACTTTTTATTTATTTTAGGTTTTGGTTTGGTTTTTTTTCAAAACCAAAAAAGCTTGTTGTTTCAGCTTGTCTGTCTGTCTGTCTGTACTAGTCTCGGTGAGTCCTAGATTAAGCTGAAGACATAAAATTTTACATGGAGGCTCCATTTGACATAAAGGCGACATAAAACATATAACCATTTCCACAATACACGATTGAGTGTCGTTACTTCGTTAATTACTTGTTATCAACGAAAACTACATATTTCTATAATTTTGATTAGGGTGCTAAAGTTTCAACGACATTTCCTTACTAAAAATAGGTTTCTGAAAAAAAATAAACATTTGGTATAAACATATATTCATTTCATTTTCTGTATTCATTATTGCAATAAGCACTCCTTAATTGAGAATTATTATTTTGAAATACTAACTAAATGATGTTTTGCATGTTAGTCACATTTAATGTCCTAATTACCAAATAAAACCAGCCAGATGAAAAATTAATTAGAAAAAATTAAATAAACAATTTTCTAAGATGTTGAGTAAAATATCAAATTAAAGATCTTTAACTCAAAGTATTTATCATTGCTCAGCTCCTAAAATATTTGCTGTCTAACAAACGTTCAAACATTTCAAGAAAATGAAATTATGCAGTGGTAATAAATGTGCTGTTCCCCACAGCGTTTTTTAAAATTTTATTAGTATAACAAAAACTAGATTAATGTTTAAATTTTACTAATTTTATAATCATCAATAGATAATTAAACTAGATTAATTTTTAGCAAATGGTAGGCACCATACATATATGAACAGAAATATTTTTATATATTTATAACTTTATTATGATAAAACTACAATCTGCCTTATTGGGCAATAGGCAATTGTGATATATGTTCTCATTCACACCATTTTTACAATTTTCATTCACGCGCTCATTCAGACAGTATTTACTAACAGCCCAGAGGCCTCCTTAATCCACATGGTTGTTACCTCCCTGGCATGCGAAAGAGGAAGAAGCAGTGTCTTGGGAAGTCCCCCGCGCTCCTCCGTCAGCCGCGTCACCGGATACCAGGATACCGGAGCCAGTACAGGCTGACCAAGAGCTCGAGAGCAACAGACGCTCATGACAAGATTTCAGAAACAGGCCATTACCAGGACTCCCACAGTCACGTATTGATAATTAATAAGGCCACGAGGCCACTGCCGTTTTAGTCTCCGAGGAGGATTATAGGGATGAGTGGCGCAGTGTAATGACTGTGCTAGTGGATTAGGGTGCGTGGATGGGTTAGAAATATCTGTATTGAAATGTTTAAATCCAATCAATACGAAGCAGTGATTAGGACTTCAGTTTTTAACCCCTTTAGAGAGATAAAAGATTCTACGTATAAATAAATAAACCCCTTAACTTGCTACTTTATCACACTGAGCTCCCAGTAAACAAAAATGGAAGCAGGAGGCCGCTTCGTCACCATCAATAAATACAGTCATGGTGATTACGATCGCGGGCATGTATTTAAAATATATATTGCTCGGAATATCTTTTATTGGGTTTACTTAGAGTAGTTAAATGAAGACATTAAAGAAAGCACAAATATTTATGATTTAGCCAAATATTATTTATTTATTACAATTTGGGCGTATAACGATCTCCGTCTTGTTCTTCCTCCTTTTGGTTCATCTTCTTCAGATCTGAACATTATTGGATTTGAGCCAATCCTGGAGATCTCTGTTTCTGCCATTAGGGCGCAGCAAGGACTTGAGATCCTGGGGAAAACTGGTCTTCAAGTGTGATGTAATCTCCACAAGCATATGCTCGGAATAGGTTTTAGGGGAAACAGGCTGAGGCTGAGGAGGTGGTCGATGAGATACTTGAGTCACATCCTTAACCACGATAAAACAATGTGGTCCAGTATTCTGGCCATATGATCACTTCTTTCTTGATTTTTTTAGTATGCTTATTTATCAAGGGTTTATCAGTAATCTCAGTCTTTAATCATATGATCACAGCACATTACAGTTAGTTTACCAATGCTGCCTCGGAAACTATTCACTCATTTCAGTCATTTTACTGATCTCTGTTTTGTATTTATCGAACTGTTTAGCTCGGGGAACATTCTTTATTTTCTATTTTTTGCTATTGTTTATTGTATTTATTTTATTTTTATTATTATTATTGTTTATGTGAAAAGTTATCTCTTTTGTTTTAATTTAAAGTTTCCTACTAATTTAATATTGTATTATACTGGATTTTTATAATTGCCTTCTTCGATATTATAACGATAAATTTATGAATTTATTTACTGGGAAGAATTCAAATAATATTGTTTTAATTTCTTAATTGAAGTTTACAGTTTGTTTTACTTTGTTATTTTTCGTTTACCAGAATTGATTTTTACTTTATTTGTAATTATTATTCTCATATATACATATATATATGATTTTTATTTTCCCGAAAACTAATGAACTAAGTTTAATTTAATAGGATTGAATTGCTATCATCTTCCTGACTTAATAGTCTCATTGACCGTCGCAAAAGACAGAAGAAGATGGATGGTGGCCGGTATGGAAAAATCTGATTCTCACGGTCTGTAGTCTACCTATGGAGGTGTTAGTCAGCATTGAATAATGAACTGAAATGTCTATAAGATATTTTATCGCGAATACCTGGAAGGAAAAGAAAAGCATACCCTTCTTCAGCGAAATTAGTTTTCAAAAAACCGGATGTAGTTATTTCATGTCCGTCCGGAACAGATAAATCCAAAAGGGTCGAGTTGTAATTCATGAATTGAAAGCCTACCCTTTCAGGATTTTTTTTTTTTTTCTGCGAGGAAGAGAGCCCTGCAATTTTGCCACTTGAAACAGGTCAAAAGAACAATATTGCCTCGGAACCTGCAATATACCATCAGTGGATCCATGGGTCGAAAAAACCATTGTCAGGGTTGACATGACGTTTTTTTAGACATTTGTCAAACCCTTGCACGGTAAATAACCGGTCCAGGTACCTTCACCTTGAAACTCACGGGTTCTTTTCCTGCAAAATAAATTTTGTATCACAGATGAGTCTAGTTTTACAAATATAAACAAATTAAAACTTACTCAATTAAAAACTAAATGTACATAATAAAGAACCTCGTTTAATTAAATAAATATTAACAGCTAAAATAAACAAATAATACGAAATAAAAAATTGAATTATTATTTATCATACACTTTCAAACTGCGTTACAAATAATGTATTTGAAACCTCCCAAAAATAGTACTTGTTCCTGCGTGGAGCAGGGTATTTTTAGTTATCTTATGCGTCTGTCTCCTAAATGATAATTTGTCCAAAATAGCTGTTTCTGAGTTTAAGGTTGTGTGTTAAAATTATGCAAGTAAAGAATTTTTTAGTTTAGGAGTGTGTATATTGCCAAATGTAGGTCAGATAATATTTCAGATTTTTATACATGTAAAAAAAATAAATCTTTTTATTGATATATCAAACTCGGTCAACGTTGCCATTATTCAGGGATCATCAGCACTAGAATTAAAAAAAAAGATACCTAAATTGACATATTTATAAGCAACAATAACAAAATACAACATTGTTATACAATTGCTTCTAAATATGTAAATTTACGTATCTTCTTCTTCGTAATTGTAGTCCTGAAAAGGTGAAAAATTGACTGAGGATGGTATATCAATAAAAAAGATTTTGAGCCTCCAGGCTTTTTTCTATCATAAGTACCTATGAGTACTACTCTTCAGAATAATTATATTTCAGATATTCTTGTACAACATTTATCCCTCCGGGCACGGCTTTTGAATTATTTAATTTTTTGTAGTTTGCTTGATAGAGGCATTTTAATTAGTCTATTTTGTTTATTAGGGGTATTATGTTTGTGGAAATTAATACTTCACTTTCGGGTAATTTAATTTTTTAGTTCTATTTCTGCAAACTTTGTTTATTTTCTTAATGCTCCTTTGAAGCCGGCTTGTATAATTGTTAAAACCTGTCCACGCAGTTTCGTAGGCGTATATAACTTCAATAGAATTTGGTTTTACCGGTAAAAATTACGTAATAGTTTTTCAGAGAAATATTTACAAGAAAATGGCTGCAAAATGAAATTATAGTTAGACGTTATTTTTGGTAATCTTACCAAATCAAAAATTGTTTGGAGAGGAATCTTCATCCATTGAATGTTTGTATTATTCAATGAATATACGGGTTAGCTTAAAAATAAATAACTTTGAATTTTTCATCTAGAATATATATAGGTTATAAAACATTTTTCTATTAATATTTTATTGTACGACATAAACCGTACAAACATTCATGTTTGTTTATAATGTGTTTTCAAATTATTACTACTATGCTGCGCGATATGTATTTTATTCAAAATTGGAAAATATTTTTAGAAATTATCAATGTCTAATTAAAGCGTAGTATTTAGATCTATCCATTGATTTATATTAGGCAATCGTTCTGAGGCCCTTGAGAAACACCCAATTAAGGAAAGAGTTTTAGCTCGATTCAATATAATAATTAGTAAAGATGTCTAGCACCATCTTCATCGCGAATCACGGGTACATACCGGCTACATAGCAAGTAGGAAGAGGAACCGCAGAAATAAAACTCAATCCTCGACTTCTTCAGAACCTTTAATTATGAAATTTTATTTAGTGGGCAACAATAAAAACAATTTCTCTCGAAAAAAGAACTGGAAGATTAAACTGAAAAAAAGAAATATGTTAATGACTTAGAGTGGCGGATGTTGATTGTGATGGAGATCCTGACGTTTGTAGCATGAACTAGTAATGTACCACCTAAGATAGCAGTTCTATAAAAGGTAAGAAGGAAGTCAGATACAATATAACAGCTGTGGAGTGTGCCGATACAACCACCGTTCTTGGATCCAGTCGGTAAGCATGGCCACTATTGTCTTCCCGGGTAGCAATTTCGCCATTAATTTTTATTGTGCCTATATCAACGACCTACATAAATCTATCCACTACCGCTCATTCCGCCTATATGCTGACAACACCCGAATTCACCCATCCTTCTTTCCTAGTCAGCTCCAATCCACCTCCCTATTGATTCAGGGAGACCTGGACCGTATTGAGGCCTGGGCATTCAATTGAATGCGTAGAAATCAAAGACATTGGTTCACGTCCTCTTCTCAAAACCCTAAATGTTACTCCCACTTCGCCGTCCGCCTATCCAATTCTTCACATCAGCCAAGGATCTAAGTTTGCTCATTGACCAAACTCTAGTCTGGAAAGGCTATTTCACTCGCCGATGGATTTCCACCCTTAATCTACACAACATCTCTTCCTGTCAATCCTGGTTTCCTCTCTTGTCATCCCCCAAGTCGACAATGGTTATGTGGTGTATGGTGGTATCTGGGGATTTCGTGACTTTGTTTAAACAGATGAATTATTTTCGAATATTTGTACTTAGGATCCCCAGTAACTGCCGTAGTTTGCAGCATTTATCCGAGTTGGGATCTCCGTACCCAATACTTTCTTAGACCCGTCCTCCTCAATACTGTGGTGACTAAAAAGGCCTCATACCTTCACAACTGCCTACAATTGAAGTCAGCTATCAAATCCTCTGATACTATATCCCGGGCTTTCGACCTGCATTTCCCTTCTCACAAATCTGCTTCCGTTGAATATTTTTTTCTTATCCGTCCCACTAAACTTTGAAACTCTATTACCATCTATATTCGTCGTTCATCAACTCGCCCAATAATTAAATCTAGACTTTACCAGTTCCTTATATCCCTCCAATCTATCAATTCTTAATTAATTGTCATTTATCATTCATCTCAGCATCCTTCCACGCTCTTTCCTCCTTGAAATATTTCCTACGTTTTATTTTTTCATCTCTTGCTATTTGTTCTTTGTAGTCATCTTATGTTTGTATAGCCTCTTCCTTTGTTATAAGCTTATAAAATCTGTGTGATATTATGTATTTATTTATTTTATTTTTGTCAGCTAGACATTCCTTTTTTGTTCCTTCTTGTTATTCTTAGGGAACAATGCCCCAGAGTGTTTTTGTCATTCAACATCAGATTGAACTCTTAAAGAGTGGAGAAAACATACTACAAAATATAATTCTGTGAAGAAGCAAAACTGCTTTTTTGTTTTATTTCATCGGATCTACTGATGATTTTTTCTCTCTCTCCAATGCTAAGACATGCAGTGATCAATCATGCCTTAGAAGAAAACGAAGCGTCTAGCTAACGGATTGAGGAACGGTCTGCTTTAAAGTACAGTTAGCCCAGGTGGGGATGATAGGATAGTATTATAGAAATAGTGTCAGTTGTAAAGGGCTAACACTGAGGGTGGACAGAGAGCACAAAGGCAGACAGGGAATGATATTTAATTAGAGCCGGCTAAACGGCCTGGTTCCAGATGTCCGGCCCACTTCTGCTCAAGCCATTGTCTGCTCGAGGCTCACAACAACCTTATTATTACCTTTTAGCATTTGGCCCTCATTCATGCTAACTCACCACAAACAGGCGTAATCTGATTAATCTCTGCCTTATATCCAATACCCCGGCTTTGTATTCTTCTTCTTCATCTTTTTCTTTTTCTTTTTTTTTTTTTTACAATGCTCCCTCACGCCACTGTAACAAACAAACGCTTCAATCCTCTTTCGGTTTTGTAAATCAAAGGGCAGATGCTGTATCTTCGCTTTATTTCTCCCGATGACCTACATAGCGGCGGGTCTTGCACGAAGACGGTCACCTTTGTTCGTGACTGCTCACTTTTATAAATGCTTCAAAGAGGAACATTACACCAATCTTTAATTTCGATCGGATTGAAAAACATAACATCCCATGATCTATTTATCGGACCTAGTTGTGTCGTATCAGAACATTTCGTTGTATGGAGTCATTCCCAAATCAAATGCTCTCCTTAAAACTTTAAGGACCCATTCCTTTCCTCTGATTGAAGTACAAAAACACAAAAGGTCTACATGACATGTACACAAGTAAGTTAAAAAACCTAGAGCCTTCTTTTACCTAGTAAAATAAATTCCTAAGCATCGCAGTCTTATAGTATGACCTGTACTCCAAAGTTAAGTAACAATAACTTCATCTAGACGTAATATCCGAATACATGATACCGCTCAGATTGACTTTATTTATAACGTAGTGAAAGAAAACACTCAGATTTCTTAAAAATTGTCATAGTAACAACAATAATTTTGTAAAAAGTGCTGTGCATAATGCTTCAACCAGAATGAATATATAAAAAGATTTCAACTTTAAGGACCACCAGAAATTAGAAGTGGAGGTTTTATTGTTTCGGTCTTCCTGGAATTAAATAAGTGGATATTTTAGTTTTAAGTATTAATTGTATTTTCATTTTTGTTAAGAGGCACAACTATACACAATGCATATAAAATGAAATAAAGAAGTTATTCTGTCTCTTAAAAAACAAAACGAATCAAAGTAAGCTTTCTTTTTTTGTTTTCTAGAAGTACATTAGCAGATTGAAGGATGCCATTTTTTGTGAGGGGTTAATTATTTAACCATTCTGAAAAGGTCAAAATTACGATCAGTCATAAATATTGTCCGAACTGCCATTAAAAAGAGATTTGGTGAGGAAGTAGAAAGAGGTAGTTAAAATTTTGAGTTTGTGGCTCCCACGATATTTTTCGTTCATGTTATATGGTCCAAAAGATGTTTGTTTATTTCCGTTTCCAATCAATACAGCTTTGCATTTTTACTTTACTCAGGAACATGTCATTTCCCATGAATAGCCTTGGCGTTCCAACCAAGAGAGAGGTTGATCATCTATTGACGGACACCGTATATGGACTCAGTGTGCAAATAAAATTTCTCTATTGACTGATTGACGGCTGAGTCGCAACAGGGCTTCGCCAACTTGAATGTAGCCCTCATACGTCATGCTCGATTTGGAACACGTGTAGGTGTCATGGATGAGGAGACACGACTCTGACCAAGAAGGTGTGTGTTTCGCGCTTGTGCCTTGTTTTAGTTTTATCATTTTTTATATTTAAACATAATTTGAATGTTTTCTTTTCTGTGACCTTTTCTTCTGTCCATAAGCAGTACAGTGTTTCTATCCTTTGTCGAGGGACCACACGTCAGAAAAGAGAGCCTTGCTCAGACACCCTGACCAATGGACTGGAACTTCCAAGCAAGACCGGGATGATTAACCATCCCACTCTTATTGAAAATTTCTATTTGGAAAAAGTAACTGAGTACTACAAAAAAATTACAAAATTATTTTAGAATTTCCCTAACCACAGAGGAAAAAATCAAAACTTAAATTATATAAATCATTAAATAGCTACTGAACTTTGAGATATATAATGATAAGAAATCATGAAATTCACTGGAACGAGACAAACATTCGCATTCAATGTTCTTTTTTTGTATTTCTCCTTACTGAATTTTAATCTATGACGAATCTAATCAGAATGATTCGAAAATTGTTCAAATTCCAGAATGATTTAACTACCTTCACTAAATATCGCATATTTGGGCTATTAAGGAGCCAATTATGTATATATATTTAATTTCATTTAAATTAATAATGGTAATTAGTACTAAAATAAGTTTTTGAGTTATGAGATATTTATTCAAAAGACGTCCTCACAATAATTCGTACAAATTAAACACTGTGATATTACAGTTGGTCGTTTGCACTTACGTTTCGAAGTGTTCTGAAGATTTCCAACATTTACCTTTGTTTGAACCGAAACCTAAATACGATTTGTCCATTCGCTCTTCTCAGTGATTTAACTTCGTGTCAATGCCGAGGTAAAAGACTAATCATTGGTACGATCGATGTTCAGTTGTGCCATCACCTGACCCACACTTCCCTGGTGTGTATTGCTAGAACAGTTTTCATTGAGAATTTCATTGCAAAATATTAATAATATTTGGTTATAGAAATTATATAAAATGTAGGCAATTAGAGTACATATAAATACTCTGTAGAATGATGGAAATAGATTCGTTGTTTTTGTTATTTATTTTGTAACAAGGGGGTATGCGGGGGGGGGGGGGAGAGGGGTAGAAGAGCCGTCGTCTGACGTGTCAATTGAATCGACGTCCGTTTCCGGTCCAGATTGCAGCTCATAGCCTCTAGCGTACCCTGACATCGGAGGTTAACGACAGCGAGAGCGAACATATTGGCCGAGGTACGAGCAATAAAAGAATAAACATCAGAGTACGTGATCTGGCATAGCTAAATATGATTCGGAACCGAGGGGGTTCCAGCTCCGGAGCATTCAACGGACAAGGTGTCTACAAAGTCATTGGGCTGACTACAATGGTCCTCCAGGCAGAGGGAAATTCAGCAGAGCCCTAAATGATTTGCCCCATTTAAGAATTACCGCTCACGTACTGGCCATTAGCATCGGCTTTGCCAGCTCATGGCTAAGCTTTTGTTTGCAGTAATGAAGACTTGAGCATGTTCTCTTGTCGGCAGCTTTGTCGGCGGGGTTTATGCGAGCTGAGCAACAGACGGACACATGAGAGTATCAGACCCCACTTTGTTTGCAGTCACTTATTTCACATCCAAGGGTCCTTGGACTAGCTATTATATTATATTTTACAGGGCAGTCGTCACTCGTCCGTCTGCCTGTCTGTGTGAACTACAATAGCGGTCGTAAATCGTCCTTTTTTAGGGAGGACAGCCCTTTTGTAAGTCTTGTCGTCCCTCCAAAAGTGTCCTACCGTTCGGCATTTGAAGACTTGTCCGTAAATAAACACATTCGATTGATTCGCAGCCAATCCGTTGCGTGAGACGTATTTGAATTTGACATATACCCAAAAATCATGGAATCGTTTTTCGGTAATGACTTATCTGAGTTATTAATGCATTTTGAGCATATAAAGCATGTATTTTCCATAAAACCATTAAACGATTAAAAATGACTACTTTTCAGCTACAGTATATAGTCTTATTTCGTCCTTAAATATAAAACTGGATTTGAATAATTTTCTTTCAATTATAAAAAGATAAAAACCAGTGAAATAAAATCTGGAAAAGTTTATCAAAGAAGTAAAGCATTTTTATCCAATATGTTTTCACTAAATTGAAGAATGTTCTGAAACAAACACCATTGAAATCCACTGTTTTTTTAATCTAAAAGCAATTAAAATAGATGCATATTAAATTGTCTCTTTGAAAATATATATTTAAAAAACAAAACAAAAAACTGTACGCATATTTCAATTTGCAGTTAAAATAGTTTTTTTTTTCAATTGAATATGATTTTTGGGCAAGTGGGATACCGAGATATGTTGATTCCCTAACTACAGCACTTGCCGTAAATTCAATATGTAGGATATTTCTTGTTAAGTTATTTACAATTTATTGCAAGAAGATGATATATTCACTAATTTTTATTCATGGAGAATTATAATCCATGCCGTCAAGATTTCAATATCTCAGTTCTTTATAACACCAGTACAAAGCAAAAAGTATCACACTTGAAAAAAAGACTTATGACATAAAAAATTGACTTATCGCAAAACAAATAAAAAAATATCTTTTTATTAGTTAGTCAGCTTTATTATGATGAAATTACAATATGCCTCATTGGGCAATAAGTAATTGCGATAAATGTTTTCATTCATACCATATTTACAATTTTCATTCACTCGCTCATTCATACATTATTAACAAATAGCCCCGAGACCTCCCAAATTCATATGATTGTCCCCTCCCTTGCATGCGAAAGAGGAAGCGGAGTCTTGGGAAGTCCCTCACGCTCCTCCGTCAGCCGCGTCACCGGATACGAGCCAGTGGAGGATGAGGAAGAGCGCGAGAGCC
Organism: Acanthosoma haemorrhoidale; assembly: GCA_930367205.1. Taxonomy (NCBI): domain Eukaryota; kingdom Metazoa; phylum Arthropoda; class Insecta; order Hemiptera; family Acanthosomatidae; genus Acanthosoma; species Acanthosoma haemorrhoidale. The sequence goes on along the minus strand of OV884015.1, from coordinate 77,431,070 downwards.
GCAGACGCTCAGGACATGATTGGAGAAACTGGCCATTGCCAGGACTCCCACTGTTACACATTTATAGCAGGTCACGAGGCCACTGCCGTTTCAATCTCCGAGGAGGTTATAGGGATGAGTGGTGCAGTGCAATGACTGTGCTAGGGGGTTAGGGTGGTTGGATTGGTTTCTATGGAATTTCATGAACTTGGAAGGGACGAATTTGAAAATGTATATTAAGATCGTTATGGAGGGTTTTGTTGCTGACGTAAAAAGGGGCATTTACTATTGTTCTCAGGGCTTTTGACAGAAAGGACTGGATACGCTTGATGTTCGACTTTTTTGCTGCCCCCCCCCCCCATAGCTCTATTACGTGTGTCCAGACTGGCTTAAGTATAACTTTGTAAATTAGAGAGATTAAGATATGGGATGTCCTTTGAAGCAGTCTTTAATTTTTTTTTTCTTTCATAGCCCCTTTAAATTTACAGATAATTATATATAATTAAAGATCCTGAGGCTAATCTATTTAGCAGTCTTTAAAAAAAATCTATGAATATAATAGAATATTTGTACGTGGACTCTATAAATTTTTTTTTTGTAGATCGGCTTGCGTTTTGAGGTTATCGTTAAGTTTATTCATGGACATCGTTTGGACATATTATGGATGTCGTCATCAGATCTGTGTGAGGCTGTTGTGAACTATACAGTTAACAAAAATGTCTTAAATTTTATATTTTTACATTTGTTGGCCTCTTGAAGCTTCCCCATTAAACCATACTATCTTCCATGCTGCCCTCTACACTCTTCTACCAACCCAACCTTGTGATGTCTTTATTATTGTTGTGTCAAATTCAGCTGATCAGTACCTTCTGTATATTTTAATGTTCCTAAATGATACTCTAATGATTTGTATACCATTGATCACATGTTTATAAGTATTGTTTAGCAGTTCTGCACATGGTGTCTATGTATCGTTTTTTAGTCTTGTTTAAACACTTTAAAATATTAATAGAAAATTATTGTGTGTTGCTCTGTTTGATTTTCTATCATATGACAGGACATAAATTACTTGGGCAAACTACTTCTTTAACTCTTTTAAGTCCACTTACTAATGTATTAGGTCTTTTGTGGAACGATAATTCCGATACAATGGAGACCAATTCAGACACTGAGTGATTTGAGTCATTAGATCTTTCTAGAATTAAGAAGAAGGCAATACTGAGTGTAGCACATAAAGTTTTGATCTCGGATTCAAGTTGTTTTTCATTAATTCCGAAGCTTTTACTGCAGGAAACTTGTAATCAAGGTATATCACCTAGGACCAGGAGATTGATAATTTGATTAAAAACAGTATTAATTTTACACATTATTTTTTTTTTTTTTTTTAGTTTCAAACAATTTTATTAAGATAAAATTACAATCTGCCTTTTATTAGGCAATGAGTAATTGAGATAAATGTCATCATTCATACTATATTTACAATTCATCATTCACTCGCTCATTCATACAATATTTACAAACAGCCCAGAGGCCCCCCAAGTCCACAAGGGTCACCTCCCTCGCATGCGAAGGAGGAAGCGGAGTCTTGGGGAGTCCCCCACGCTCCTACGTCAGCCGCGTCACTGGATAAGCCAGCGGAGGCTGACCAAGAGCGCGAGAGCCACAGACGCTCAGGACATGATTAGAGGAACTGGCCATTGCCAGAACTCCCACTATCACTTAGTTATAGCAGGTCACGAGGCCACTGCTGTCTTAATCTCCGAAGAGAATTATAGGGGTGAGTGGTGCAGTGCAATGACTGTGCTAGGGAATTAGGGTGGTTGGATAGGTTACTTGAGCTTGTAAAGCAAGCCTGCGTGCCAAACCCTGTCAAAAGCTTGAGCTATGTCCAGAAAGGCAGCAGTGCAATACTGTTTGGTTTCAAGGGCTGAGGATATGTGATCAACAACGCGAAGGCCTTGTTGAGCTGTAGAATGTCGTTGGCGGAAACCAAACTGATGAGTAGGGTAAAGGTTTTTGGATTCAACAATTGGAAGTCGGCGTTTTAATAGGAGTTTTTCAAATATTTTTGAGAGGATAGGGAGTAGGCTAATTGGACGGTAAGATGAGGCGTCATTGGGTGGTTTACCGGGTTTGGCGAATAAGACAATAATGGAATGTTTCCAGAGGAGAGGAAAGTGCGTCGTTCGGATAATGCAATTATATATATAGGTTAGGAAGATTATGGCTTTAGGAGGAAGTTGTTGGAGGATTCGAGGAGTAAGGAGATCATATCCTGGAGATTTTCGGTAAGGTAATTTTTTCAGAAGATATTTAACCTCGGAGGGGTTAATGGCTTTTGGTGGTAGTGAGAGAGGGATAGGTGAAGTGAGGAAATCTTCAACAGTTGGACGGTGATTATTGTTTTGAGGAGTAAGATGAGGAGTGAAAGTATGGGAAAGATGCAGTGCAAATTCTTCCGCCCTCTCGCCATCCGAAGCCGCCCAGGACCCATCATCACGACGGAGTGGGTGTGAAACAGGATGGTATTTTAGGATTTTCTTAGTTAGATTCCATAAGGAGTTGTCCCTGGTAGACAGGGAGGAGAGATAGGAATTGAAAGAATCGGAACGGAAGGATGCCAATTGCCGCTTTACCAGCCTGGAGTACTGATTGTATGAGCGACGATCAGCAGGATGTCGGGATCTTTGCCACACTGTTCTTGAGTGGCGTTTGGATTTGATTAGGTCTTTGAGATACTGAGGTAAAGGATTTTGATTGTGAATTTTTAGGTGACGGTGGGGTGACGATGCCTCCCAGGCCGACCTCTGGATCAGAGTAGTGAAGGAATGCACTGCATCGTCTAGGTCTTGGGATGTTTTCAGAGGTACTTTGAGGTCTACAGAGTCTGTAAGAATCTGGCGGAAGTGGTCCCAGTCCACTGGGCCCCTAATAAATGAAGGAGGAGGCAGTTTGTGAATTGGATTTAGGGAAATGGTTAATAATAAGGGGCTATGGTCGGAGGAGAGGTCATCGAGGCGCTTGAGTGAATAGTTTAGTGTTCCTAAACTATTGTAGAAAAAGAAGTCAAGGAGATCAGGATTTCGGTTGGGATCAGATGGCCAATAGGTGGCTGTGTCAGGAGAGATAGTGGAGCAATGTCTCCGTGTGAGTGCAGACAGCAAAGCACGTCCTCGTGTATTTGTGGATCTTGAGCCCCAGTGCTGGTGCTTTGCGTTAAAGTCCCCACCCACAAGGAAACGATACCCGATGGAGTCTAGAAAGGAGATGAATTGGAAATCGGTAATGGATTTATTGGGAGGGCAGTACACTGATGCTAGAGTAAGGGGAAAAGTGAGGGTGGTGATTGACACTGCAGTGGATTGAAGGAAATCATGTGCTAAAGGAACTATGTGGTGGGATATGGAGTTATGGACAATGACAGCGGTACCTGCATGAGCTCTTCCATCAGGGTGATCAGTTCGATAAGTCTGGTACTGTCGAACGGTAAATGGTCGTTTACTTGTAAGTCTTGTTTCAGTAATTAGAGCTACGTCGATGTTTTTGTCATGGAGTAGTGCTGTCAGTTCGTTAGTGTGGGTGCGAACACCATTCGCATTCCAAAGGAGAATGGATAAGGAGTCAGAAGGATCCACTTATGGATTTTGTTTAACGGGGATAAGGTAGGAGACAAGATTTGTAAGAAGGGAAATGAGAGGGGTAATTAGGGTTCTGAACTCTGTAAGGAATGAGGTTAAAAGGCTGGTGAGATCTGAAGAGCTTGAAGGTGGTGGGATATGCGAGATGTGTGGTTGAGGATGGGATTGAGTTTGCTGGTTGACGGGATGAACGGAGTGCTGGGGAAGAAGAACTTGCGGAGGAGGAGTGGGCAATGCCTGTGACTGCTCTCTGTTCCGAACAGCGTCGGCAAAAGATACTGAAGGCCTCAAACTTCTGGCGGGGGCGCTTCTTGGGCTGCCTGTGGCTGGCGTTTCTTCTTCAGGACGACTACGTTGTTCGCTTCTGGACTTCAGAATTCTATATGCCGCACAGCCTTTATAGTTTGCCGGGTGGCCTTGTTGACAGAGCACGCATACAGCAGGTGATTTTAGGGGCTTCTTGCACAATTCGCTTTTGTGCTGCCCACTGCACTTTACACACCTGGGAGGGTGGTAGCAGTATGATTTTGTATGCCCATATGCTTGACAATTATGACATTGAACTATATCGCGTTTCGGGTAAGGCTTTTCGACCTGGACTCTTGTGTAATACAAGTGGGTGACCTCGTAGATTTTTTCCACTCCAGGTGTTCGCTCTAGTTCCACAAAGAATAAGGGCAGTGGTGTCTTGATTTTTGCATTATTTTCTTGGGTTTCCTCACGGAGCACATTTGTAATTTGGCGAACCTTGTATCCTAGGCTTAAGAGCTCTTTCTCTATCTCGTCCGCTGGTGTAGTGGGATGCAGGTTTCTAATCACCACCCGCAGCGATCTTTCTTGCTTTAATTGGTAGGTATGAAAGTCGGCCTTTGTCTCATCTAAGTATTTGATTATTGTACGGTATGTGTCCGGAGTGTCCGGAGAAACCTTTGTGTCTCGGGCCTGATTGAGGCAAGTGTATTTCCCTGTACCTACAATTTTATTTAGTTGGGTACATAGTAATTTAAAATTACCAATGTTTCGTACGAATATTGCCGGTGGCTTGGGCTGTGTGGGTGTTTGTGTAGAGTCCATGTCCTCTACCTCAAGATTTTTCAACACCTCATAACTATTGGGCGTGAAAAACGGAGACTCATGAGTAGTTGTTTGTTTAGATGTGCTTGGTAGTGATGGTAGTTCCTCCATAGAGCTGCTGGGAGCTGAAGAATTGACAGGAGCTATGTTTCGGTTAGATCGCCGCGGCTTACGTTTGACCGGCGACGAAGTGGGGGTAGGTCCCAACGACCTTGTGCGTTTTTTCTTATTTTCTTACACATTATTAACATTACCATTATTTATTTATTTATTATATATATTTGCTGACGCAAGTGAAGTGTCATCCGCTCCTGCAGCGTACTTGAGAACAGAACTTCCTGGTTCAGCTTGTGATGGTAGAGCCGCATCAGTCAGTAGAACTGTGAAAGGGTTGACAACAATACCTAGGCTTGAGTTCCAGCCGCAATAGCATCAAGATTATACCATACTATTGCTAAAGACGTTGGATACTTAAATATGAAACCCATTTTTTGGCCTGATGCTACTACTTTTCTAGCATGGTTTCGAAGAGAAGAACCTTGTGTCGTTTTTGTTTCTATCCAAATTAAGGAGATTTTAATTTAATATTATATTATATAATTTTAAGATATTTACACATTTGTTGGCATCTTGAAGCTCCCCATTAAGCTTCCTGCCCCATTCTACTGCACTCTTTTACCAACCCAACCTTGTGATGCCTTTATTATTGTTGTGTCAAATTAAGCTGATATCAGTGACTAAAGTATATTTTTATATTCCAAATTAACACTCCATTGAAATGTATCGTTTTGTCTTGCTTAAATACACTAAAATATTATTTGAAAATGATGTCTTGTTTTAAATATAAATGTTGAATAATAGAATTTGATGACCTCTTTCGTAGTATATTGACACAAGAAGATAGACAATACCCAATATCTGCTTTATAAAAACCCAGTATCATCTGTTTACATTTACAATATCGTGTCTATAAAATTTCCCCAGTTGAAGCAAGAAGATAATATTCTACTAATGGGATGAGTGGTTGAATACAACTTTTCCTACTTCACTACGTTTCCTCGCGCAGGAAAAGACACATTAAAGCACATTTTTCAATTATGTTTCTATAATTAGCCATTTATCTAAGAACTATAACAACTTCTTGTTAACGCGATATTTGTCTGAATCACATTTATAATAAGGTAAGTAATTATTTTTTTTTTTATTTGAAACTTTTAATGAGGACTAGTTTCATTCATAAGATGCCCATAATGGTATCTTCTGCAAAAGTCATTAACGTCACATAAAGTACTGTTTTACCTTTTTTATGTGCTTAAGCAAAACCAGCGTGATATCTTGGCCTTACTTACTCTTTCCTTATGTTTCAGTTGTCTGTGAAGACACGCTAAGAAGTAACAGTTCTGATTTTTACAATTACAACCAACAAGTTTATAATCTTTTAATAACTAAATATAATAATACGGAAGATGAGTCTTGTAGAAGTTTAACAAATACAAATCAACGTTAATGTAATTTGAAGTAAACTATTAAAAAGTTCATTTTGGGTTTTATAGCATTTAATTTAACAAAACCGGAGTAAAAGAACAAAAGGTGGGCTGACCAGTGCAACACACCCAATTGCACTTAAATACGCGCACCACAGCCAACGAAATACCCCAGGGTCTTTATCTGGTTTAAAAAAAAAAAAAAGTTTTATAGCATTTCGGAGATTTCATTTTTTGGTGGTGACACGGTCTGGGTTTAATGTGAGTTCATTGTTCTAAAGTTCTTACTTTCCTTGTTACAAGGGGAAGTGCAGGGGGTCCATTTTTGAATCACCAATTTTGTATTTCCAAAAAATCTAAAGCCCTCATATTCGTAAAGAGTATTACATTCCAACTTTTGGCACAATTTTGCATCTAACAACAATCCAGAAGATGTTCCAAAAGCCATATTAAGAAAATGTTAGTATAAAATCTACCTTAGTCAGAGATGGTTATCAACAAAAGAACAGCAAAAGGTGCCCAAATCTACATTTGGGCTCTTAAAGATTACATATGACAGTTACATGTTTAAGGTTCAGTTGAGATAAACAACGGGAGCATTCAGTTATGTTAGCAGACCGTTTATAAAAAATACAAAGGACAATATCGATATAAAACAAACATCAAATATTACCTTGAAAAGAAATAATGGGAAGTTTCGCTCAAATTTTCTTTAATGATCTAATGTATAATGCATATCTAGAACGTATAATTGTTCTTTTAATTAATAATTAAACCTGATTTTCTTAACATGATCTCAGTTAATTACCCATGAAAAACCAGAAACATAGTTTTTAAAAAAGTTTTTATCTATCCTGTAAATGATGTTTTTACCGAAATTTTAATAAAATATGAGTTACCATAAATTTTCATTAAATTGGGAAAAGAGCTACCAATTTTGTAAGCAATAGTGGTTCATTCAAAGGTTTTATTATTTTGGATTGTTACCCATTTTTATTATCTTTAACGAATTTTTAAATGTTTTATATGTATTTTTTTGGAATTTTATTTCTGAGAATGAATGAAAAGGCGAAACATCGACTGGAGATGATTTGAAGGTAATGTAACAATAAATGAAAGATTTTCGGTGACTTTAATTGCTTATGGTTAGTCCTCCATCGTTTACGAATTCTACTCTAAACTTCAACTACACAAAGTAATATACTTTGTACATACACAAGATAAAATTACAATCTGCCTTATTAGGCAATAAGTAATTGAGATAAATGTTATCATTCATACCATATTTACAATTCATCATTCTCACAATATTTACAAACAGCCCAGAGGCCCCCCAAGTCCTTAAGGTTGTCACCTCCCTCGCATGCGAAGGAGGAAGCGGGGTATTGGGAAGTCCCCCACGCTCCTACGTCAGCCGCGTCACTGGATAAGAGCCAGCGGAGGCTGACCAAGAGCGCGGGAGCCATAGACGCTCAGGACATGATTAAAGAAACTGGCCATCGCCAGGACTCACACTATCACTTAATCAAAGCAGGTCACGAGGCCACTGCCGTTTTAATCTCCGAGGAGGATTATAGGGATGAGTGGTGCAGTGCAATGGCTGTGCTAGAGAATTAGGGTGGTTGGATAGGTTACTATGGAATTTTATGAACTTGGAAGGGATGAGTTCAAGAATATAGGGTATATTCAGATCATTGTGAAGGGTTTTGTTGCTGACGTAATAAGGGGTATTCACTATTGTTCTCAGGACTTTTGATTGAAAGGATTGGATGCGCTTGATGTTCGACTTTTTTGCTGCCCCCCATAGCTCTATTCCGTATGTCCAGATTGGCTTAGGTATAACTTTGTAAATAAGTAGTTTATTTTCTATTGAGAGATGGGATGTCCTTCGAAGTAGTCTGTACAGTTGTTCTAAGGGTCTGTTTAGTTCTTGTCTTTTTAGCCTCGTGTGATGGGTTCCATGTCAGTCTTTTGTCGAGATGGAAGCCTAAATACCGTACTGTCTCAGACACAGGGAGAGGAATTGAATTTAAAAAGACTGGTGGACAGGACTTGCGGCAGAGGGCAAAGGTTATGTGGGAACATTATACTAAATTAAGTTTTTTATACATACTACACAAGATATAGAAAAGAGGAAAACAGGGGAAAGAAGAACTAAAAGAGGAAGCCCCGTTACTACCAACAGCCCTGCGGAAAAAGCCGAAAACGCCACCAATATAAACAATAAATACCCCCCCCCCCCCCACTCTGCCCAAAAAAAACAACTCAGAGATCGGAAAAAGAAGACAAGTAAGAAAGTTAAGAGGCAGTTGGCGTAAGGACTGGGCCCTTTGGAGGTTTCCCATTTAATAAGTGGTCCGAGATATTGAGAGATGAGGCCCTCGTGTAATATCCGGACCAAACTGTTTCTCGGCTCACGACTTACGCCATTAGGCCTGATCAGATATCGGCCGTTTCTCTCTCAGTTCACCTTTCACCCTTCTCCAACCAGCCCCTCGTAGTCTCCTCGTTAGATATACTTTAGTTATTTTGTAATATAATGTTATATATTTATTATAATTCACAATGGATTGTTTAATGGCGGATAAGTGTGTTGTTTACGGACCGTTATGCTTCTTTCCCGCATTCCTTTCATCTCCGGTCCGATCACGAATTAAAATACACTGATAGGAATTTTATTCTTATTATAACTTCTGTAGTCAACTGCTTACATCTAATTAGAACGTCAGCCAATACCATAGTATTGTGGACTCATAAATGTCATATGACTGCAGGTGTCATGTAGTCTCATCAATTTGTTATGAACTAATATGTTTTTAAATTATTACGCTAAACCACTCTTTCATAAAGAGCAAATAGTTTAGCTGCATATTCCATCCAATAGAAGTTTCAGATTCTGAATATATCAAGGCAAGCAAACGTAATATAAATATGAATGAAAAGATTACTTCTTGTTCACTTTCTGTAATTAACAATTTATTACCAATGAAATACCAAGCTAAGTACCAATAGTCACAGAGTGTTTCATTATTTAACTGCATATATGCCTCGGTCGACCGCCTCCATGTTTATTACTTAGTTGTACGTTAAAGAGAGTGACCACCATGCTCATACAACAAAGATATTTGTGCTACAGTTTGTCAGCCTATTGTAGGATTTCAGCTCCTTTATTTTTTCTGTACATAATCATTTTCATTAACTGACAGAATAGACCTTGAATAGATTTATTCCCATCTCAAAAGTGGAGATTCAAGAAAAATTGTGGGTGGAATCAGAATCGTCTACAGATTTCATAGACAATATTCCACCAAACTTGATTAGAATACTCCACCGCATGTTTTATTGTTTTCAAGTCATCAAACTATACAGAACTGTTGGAATGGGATGTGGGATGAGAATAACGAGAATGGAATTGTTGCTATTGAAGGGAACATTGGTTTTCTTCGCGAGGATTTTGGATTCCGTAGGACCAGGTAGGCTGGAGTATCGTTTTATAGCATCAGTATCTTGTTATTGCTATTTTAGAACTATGGTCCATGAGGTGACGAAGTAGTTAGAATCGTCTGCTAGTTTCTTGTCGTTTGGACGTGATATGACATAGGCATATGGGTCGCTTGTCAAGTACATGTCCTAGATAGGTGCTATGAGGTTTAGCAGAAATAGATAAATTGTAGTTAATCTTAATAAACTTTTAGACAGATTATCTGATGGAAAGATCGTAAAACAATAGTAGCCAAGATACATAAATATTTATAGTCAAGTTATATTTATAAATTACATATTTTACTTCTGCAATCCTGACAACGAAGTACACACTCAACCACCGGAAAATCTGAAATAACGAACTTGGAACTGTTCCGCTCCAGAATAACAAGAGATCAAAACAGTTTTTATTTTGGAATTTTACCGATATAGTTATCAGTAGCAGAAAAATGACCCTCAATATCTCGTGCATAGCATTATATCCTTGTTTTATTCGTCAGAGAGTCTTGTAAATATTATTTTATAAATATTTTTAAAAAGGTTGGATCTATCTATTTTTTAAAAAGGGGGTGTATGATCAAGTATCATAGAACTAGGAAGATATTCTAAAACAGTGACAGGGGCATTGGGTGGCTATTTTTTGCTCGTGGCAAAGAGGTTGGCTTCCGGAGACGTAGGTAGGCGGGTCTGTCGCCTTTCAGATCGTAAATTTGCCATTAGAATGCATTAAACTTGTTATGGCTGCCGGGTACCCGGAAAATAATAAAAAAATATCTTATCTCTCATGCTCTGTATTTTTTTTTGTTTTTACATTTAGTCAACCTCTCTCGACCACCAGCAAGATCTGATTTTTTCTTTCTCCGGATTAGTTCGTATCATGCATCGTCACTGATGGGAATGAGCCTCGGAAAACGTTGCCGCATCAAAGCGAACTGACCATCCCCGAAGACGGCGACCGGTGCTTCATAAGAAACGTCCTCCTGAATGAGAATAAGGCCCGCGGCAACATTTACATTTCAGAGACATTTTTTAAAAGAATAGATTAACTACCAAGCAAAGTAAAAAGTTAAAAGCATAGTAACTGATTAAGTAGATGCTCCCTCGTCACCATTCACAGGGTGAAGTAACGTCGAATACCAATCAGAACAATAGCAGCTATATCAGCAAAAAATACTTCACATAATCTTTCGCATCTAATAATTTCACACAGAAGTTCTTCAATTCCATCAGGCTCTGAACATTTCATGGCGAATGTGAATATGTGGATGATTGAGACTCTTAGAGATACGGAGCGTGGTGGTAGTAAACGGTTTTCTAGCCCAAAGGAGCATCTTCATAGTCAACTGTTGCAGCTCTTTGTCGCCGTACACGCCATGATCCATCATAAACAAATCAATTTAAACTTTCGAAGGTAAAACCCTACAATTTGTGTTTCCGAATTTCTACTTACTTATGTATCCTGTGTACAAAATCTTTCTCTTGTAGTATGTTTCTACCTTCCAGTATGTTGAACATTGTGTCCAATGACAATAGGCCAATGCCTATTCTCAGAACCTTCTCATATCACATTCAAGTCTTGCTAGGCTAAAACCATACCTGTGACCTTTTTCTTACTCAGTAAGTCCATGTTCTGATCTTTTTTGACTTCACCATATGACTTTTTGATGAAAATGAAGAGATAGTAGGTTGATATTTTGTACCTTATTGATATTCCAGTATGATCCTAACACTGTAGATCGCTGCCTTTCATAAACCCGACCTATTATCTTCCTATTTAAGAACAAAACAAAGTGTTTATTTCACTGATTAAAATCCACAAGCAGCAGTTATAAATAATAAATTCATTCGTTAAACCTTTAAACACTAATGAGTATAATAAAAAAATATAGAAAATTTCTGTACCAACGAATCTAGCATCAACACCACACTTCCAAACCATCAGTTACATCAGTTCAACTCAAGTCACCATCATCGCACTATTTCCCACTTTACAAAGTAGTAGACTATATCGCTTCAGCTTTTGAAAGGAAATTTCATGTTGTTTCAACAAGCCTTTGGCAGATTTTAAAATACAGGACTTCTCTGTTCAGATCATTACTGCTACACAACCTATTTACTCCTACGTACTATTTTTCATGTCTTATATGCGTACTGAAATCATGTCTTGATGACCGCTTCATCAGAACTCAAAAAAGTATATCGATCTCCAACTATCACCGGGTAAAAGATGGCGTTCTGCAAGGATCAATATTACTTCTTTATATTATTTACAGTCATGATATACCTAAACCCCAACACAATCATTTACCAAGTCATACGCTGTTATATGTTCAACCCATATGGGGAAGGTAGTGTACAATTGTTGGATAACGTTAAGGAAATGAGGCCAGATGTATTTTGATGTTGCCCAACCGATGTATCAAACCCCCATCTGTTTGGGATAAGGGTGATCCTATGCGCAAGATGGGGCATGCTCGGTCACAAAGGGCCATAAAGAAAAAAGCCTTTGCTGAGAGTCAGAAATACGGTCCGAGACGGGAAGATATGGACGTCGGGACGAGAATTTCCTGGGTAGTCAGGAGTCGAGGGACGGCAATCGAAGAGGCTGACTGAAGGTGGTGGCTCAGGAGCTCTGGGGTTTGAGGCTGCTTCTACATCAGACTGAAGGCATCGTTGTACACTATTAAGATTTAATGTTTATTTGGAGCTAGTATAATAGATGTAATTTTTCATCATTTTAAATTAATAATAGCAAAATCAGTCATTTCTTCGTGAAAACATTTTAATCTTTTGTTGTTTTTGGCGAATAAAACATTTTGTCTAGTAAATTTTATTTTACCATTGAATTCGTTCCATTTGATCACCACGTTAATTTGTTAAGTACTTTAGGTTTAGAATCCATAAGGACAAAAAGTAAATGAATTGAATATTTGATTAAGGTATTAATATGCATCCTTTATTTATTGCCTTGAGCATGTATTTGGTTTTTATGTATTCGGATACAGTTGGGTATAGGATAGATAGAGTATCCCAAAATAAATACAATGAATAAATACATTATATAAATAAAAGGTTTTAATAAATCCCCATCCACCGAACGTAGTCGACAGCTATTTTCCTAAACAATCTCACATTACTTCCTAGCTATTAAATCTCTACACCAATGTTGCATATAAAAGTCAGAACAAATACCACACTCCGATATGGACTCAGCACCCCGGTACCAATCGAGTCAACTTATAACTAAAATTGACACAGTCAAATATCTTGGACTTACACTCGATTAAATATTGGCATTTCTCCCCCTTAATAGCCCCTTTAAATTTACAGATAATTATATACAATTATAGATCTTCAGGCGAATCTATTTACAAATTATTTTTGTATTTAATGTAGCGTAGCTACATTATATACAGGTTTTATTGTATAAAAAATATATAATGCAGTAAACAAGTATAATGATACACATTATACGTGACTCGACTGAACTAACTCTAATAAAGGTGATGAGGCTCAGCTTTTCGATCAAACTTAAAACTAACTTACATACTAATTCTTAACCTAATTTCCCCCCCACAGTCTGTTGCCGTCGATGCGGGAGGGGTGGTGGGGCAATAGTGTTCTTAAAAATATTGGGATAGTACCCCAGCACGATACTTAATCGGAAAATATATTTCTAGTGGAATAGTGGAATATACCACCCCTCACGGTAGTACCGATCTCCAAGTCTCATTTATGTGAACATATCAACAACTCACTTGGACGGGAACTGGATGGACCGATACAGCAATTTTTTAAATTAATAATTGCTAATTTAAAATATTAGATTATAAACTATCACAAAGGAAAAGTTAATTCGAGTAATAAAAATCAAATTTTAAGAAAAAACCTGTGTCCTGTACAATTGTGTATTGTCGCGTGGCTCGTTCGGAACCGACGATGAAAACCTTCTTGTGGGCTTTTTTTTATCCACCACCTCCATGGTGACAATCCACTCGAGATAGAAATGCCACAGTGGCAGACACCTCAAGAAATATAGATTTGTCTTCTTTCTTCCATTTCTTTTATTCTCTGGCTCACAAGAGGGATTCAGTAACACGTGTGACTCAATATGTTATTCAAAAGTATAAAACTTATTATTTGATAACTGTATTTTTATTGCTGAGAACACACTGTAATATCAATTAATATAAGTTGTTTTTTAGTCACGCAGTATTAGGCTCATGACTTTGCTGATTTGTAAATAATTTATTTTTTATCATATGGTTTCGAGTTCACCTATTATTTTCTCCTGTATCGGAGGACGACATATATGTATAAGTTATACATAGACACTCCTGTGGAAGAAACAATAAGAAAACATAAAATAAAGACAACCCAGGGATGCTTAATAACTTCCATTTATTTATTATTCAGCTATAATATTAAAACAAAACTGTTAAACATTAGACACAAATGTTTTATGTATTTTTTATTTTTGTTTCATATCCCCTTGTTACAAGATATAGATTCTATAAACGAACCTATTTACCATTGCTTCATTATATTTCCTGTAGCTCGGCTACATATTTACAAATTCTGTTTTCTATTTGCATTGTACAAAAGTATAATGATGTACATTATACATTAATGGACTGAATTTATTAAAAGTGATGGGGCTCACCTTATTTATCATAGATTTAAAACTAACTTACATCTAATAATAAAAACTTAAACTGAATCTTAACCTAATTTTCCCCGACAGCCTGTTGCCATCGATGTGGGAAGGGTGGTGGGCCATAGTGTTAAAAACTGGGTTTGTGAGGTGCTGCAACGAGTCAAACAACTTGATGTGTCTCCGGTGGATGAACTCACCCACCGATGGCATACCAGCATTGGGTGCAGGTCTGCGTTAAGTTTTTTTTTTTTTTTTTTTTTTTTTCCCCAAAGCTCTCTAGTTAGAAGATTAGGGATGAGGGAAAAATGAAGGAATATTTGGGTTGAGCTGATCCTTGTACTAGGAGTACCTGCTTGAAGGTGGTGTGAGAGAATTAAGGAGTGCGGAAGCCCCGGTAGAGGTTGGTTGTTGTGGTACAGTGGTGAGAGTCCACTGGTGGTTGGGCCTTGAGTCCCTCTAGGCATGTAGTGCAGTCTTATTTAGTCGGATAGCAGTGATGGGTGCCCGTTAGAGGCTTGTTGTTGGTGGGCCAAGCGCCGTGATTTCCACCATTTGGTCTGATTAACTCGATCTTGTGAGTTGCCACCGTGCCGGTAGCGGTGGGGGTGCCAGGTCTTGGTATAGAGGGTTTAGACTATGTTTCATCGAGTCGAAGAACTTGATGTGTCTTCTTTTGATGGCTTCGGTGATGGTGGGGACCTCGAAATTTTCGTGCATGTCCAAAGCCTTCATTTCACGAAAATGGGTATGCCATAGTGCCGTGCGCAGGATGTGGTTCTGGAAGCTCTAGAGTCGAATTATGGTATTGGCGTGTAGAAATAGAAAGATTGGTGTCCCTAACAGTAGAGATGGCCTCAGGACGCTCTTATATATTAAGAGTTTCAGCCGAAGTGATATAGCCTGGCTTGTGATGAGATGCTGGAGAGAGTAGTAAGTCCTTCGTACTCTTTTCAATTTCTTCTGCAAATGTGTGCCGAACGTCATGTGTCTTAAGAAATTGTTTAAAACCAAATTAAGATTACAACATTAATTAACTCAATGGGCGCTTTAGATTTATTTATTAGAAATAAATCGTTGAAGGGCACGATAACACTAGTGTAATATAAAAGGTGAATTTTATTAAATAAACGAAGTTTAAGTTATAAAACTATTTTTAAAAATAAAATTTTTAAAAATTGTATTTAATTTTACATTTGGTTTTTTACCTTGGTCTTCTAACTTAGTCTTTTAAAACGAAGTCTTTTTTAATGCGTTAAAAATAAAAAAATTTGTTAGTAAACAAAACTAACATAAATTTCTCCACAATTGGTGTCATACTTATTATTAGGTCGCTTGGAAACATATTCTGTATTAAAGGAAATGACCAAACTTTTTTTCCAGCACAGGTGACGAATCATGGTGCTATGGATACAATCCTGAAACTATGCAAACAATCGAGTCAATAGAAGACGCCAAATTCGCCTCGCCTCCAAAAAGCTCGTCAGGTGAGATCAAACATTAAGACGATGATCATTTGATTTTGTCAATGTGAGAGGAGTTGCCATTCAGAGTATGTTCCCCCGGGTCAGACAAGTAACCATTTTTTTAACCTTTAAGTTTTGATTAGGTTGCGCAACAGTTTGTGGAGGAAAATGCCTGGTTTTTGCAGGACTTGTTTTGCAACCACGACAACGCTCCCGCTCACAGAGCCCTCTTTGTGGGCCGATTTTTGGCCAAAAATGGTATGACCACTGTACCCCATCCTCCCTAGACCCTGTGACTTCTTTTTATCCCCCCCCCCCCAATGAAGTGCCTTTGAAACTTTCATTAATCGACTCTCTAAATCTTTAAATATAGTCTTTACACGTATCCTTTTCCCACTGCAATCTAACTATTCTCAATTCGCCATTATTATAATTTTTTTCAATGTTTAATGTTCTATTTTAATACAGCAAACACTCTTTTCGCCCTTGTAATAATTATTATATTTTTTTTAGTTACGAATGTCAATGAATGTCATTAAGCTATACTCGTTTATGTTTTTGTTTCAATTTTATGTTCAATGTAGCCATCACAAATCCATCTAGGCCCATCGCAAATGCACATTTTTATAAGCTAATTACATGTTATATATTTTTTCTTAGCTAGACATATCTATTTGTTCCTCTTTGTTGTTTTTGAGGGGCAATGTTTTTTTTTCATTTCATTATTTTCATATACATGCAGTTTTCCCTAACGTTATCTAGGCTACCTGGTATTATTATCAACAACAAATTCCAGTTTTTCCATCTAACTGGATATTTATTTTAAAGTAGCATTCAATTTGTTCATAGAAGTGTAGTTTATAGTAAAGTTTTCAATAAGCAATAATTGCACCTCAGTAGAACTTCATCGGTTACAATAATGCCACTGCCCGATCTGGACATACGGAATAGAGCTATGGGGGACAGCAAAAAGTTCGAACATCAAGCGCATCCAATCCTTTCAATCAAAAGTCCTGAGAACAATAGTGAATGCCCCTTATTACGTCCGGAACAAAACCCTTCATAATGATCTGAATATACCCTACATTCTTGAACTCATCCCTTCCAAGTTCATAAAATTCCATAGTAACCTATCCAACCACCCTAATTCCCTAGCACAGTCATTGCACTGCACCACTCATCCCTATAATCCTCCTCGGAGATTAAAACGGCAGTGGCCTCGTGACCTGCCATAAATGTGTGACAGTGGGGGTCCTGGCAATGGCCAGTTTCTCCAATCATGTCCTGAGCGTATGTGGCTCTCGCGCTCTTCCTCATCCTCCACTGGCTCGTATCCGGTGACGCGGCTGACGAAGGGGTGTGGGGGACTTCCCAATATTCCGCTTCCTCCTTTGCACGCGAGGGAGGTGACAACAATGTGGACTTGGGGGGCCTCTGGGCTGTTGTATATACAGTATGAATGAGATCATTTATCACAATTACTTATAGTCCAATCAGACAGATTGTAATTTTGTCATAATAAAGTTGACAAAAAAAAAAAAGTGTAGTTACAATAAAAATTAAATTTATTTCATATGCAAAATGAGGTAATAGTAGTTGGTATCTGTGTGTCAGGTGAACTGCTGGTGGTAAGTCAACTGCTCTAAAGTATTTCCAGTTATCAAGCTAACAAACTATAGTCAATTTCATGAAATCAACAACTACCCTAATAACTTTTAACTGAGGATCTAATATCAAAAAGGGTTGACATTTTTTGCCCACCGAATCCAAGTATTGTACCGCTGTCAACGGGGCTACAAGGGGATGGCCAATGCTTATACCAGAACGGGTAACTTCTCAATTTTTTTCCTCCCGAAGACGAGCCCCAAGGAGCCCAGGTGACATCCGACACAGAGAAGTCTCCGAGAAGACGACAGCTGCACGTCACAACTAGCCGGTACAAGAGAGGCGCGCACAAAACCCCGCGAGGACTCGTCGCCTCTAAGTCCTACTGCGTTCTCTATTAGCCCTTGAAGGGGAGCCCGGCTTAAGGAGTCGTTAAAAGGCCCTTTAGTTTCTAAATCGCTCCGGGAAGAAAAAGAGGGCAGTTATATTTCTTTCTACCTACTGAACAGTAGATAAAGGGCTGGAGAAAAGGTCAGATTTTATTGGTGCCTTTATTGCACCTAATGGGAGAGATAAGGGTGACTCTTTGTAACGCACACATCTCCAGAGGCAGGATGAAGAATATTGGATTAAAAATTAAACTAGTTGGGCGAAGGATCATTAATTTTCATTTTTTATCCACGTGAAAATTACTTTATAATAAAATATAAATTTTTTTTTGATACTTTGATTTTAGGTACTATTCTTACTTTATGTTCTTTTAAACTTATTTTATATACATTTTTAATCCAATTATATTTTATTTTTGTATTATAACTTTATTGTAATAATAAATTTTATTTTTATGTTGTTTGAGTTAACTTGTATTTATTAATTTATTCCTAAGTTTAGTTTCTGACGGATGTTAGAGTATAATAAGTCACCTCCAGAATTATTTCCATCATGATCTGCCCTCAGTAGGAGGGTTGGTCAATAGTTAGGGCTAGTAAAGTACATGTACAATAATTAGGACGAGTAATATATTAGCAGTGATATATCAGTAAACGATATGATTTTGTACTGGATATGATATCTGATACCGATATGTACTTTCCCAAAGTGCGACTTGATCACGAGGCAGGGATCACCTGTTGGCTATCATTAACCAGTCGCCGGCTCAGCGTATCCGAACACAGGCAAAGTGTGCCGACAGTGTATCCTACACGGTCCTGCGCACAGATAAGATCCTATCTACTGTCACGAACTTAATTGTCAGCACATGTTCTGTTCATTAGTGGCACCGGCCTGCGGTATGCGTGTGTCCTCTTGCTCTTTGTATGCGTATTCTGTGCGATATGGAACCCCCGATAGACGTCCCAAGAGGATGTCCGTAAGCTCTCCAGTTCGTGCGAAGAAACTTACTGTTTGGCAGAACGGAGTTGTAGAGCATCTCGTATAGCACAGTGGGTTTTCTGGTAGTCAAATAAAAGTAAGGAGTTTGATGCAAGACTACCTACACAAAAGGTATCAATAAGAGGCACATAGAAAGACATTTTCCACAAAAGTATGCAAGTATTAACGATTTGGATGTTATTCCACCTAGTGAAACAATTAGAGAGTTGGAATCACAAATACGTTTTATAACATACTGCAAGAAGCGGAAGGTTGCTCTGAGATAATGGATTTATTGAGATGACCGGTTTGATCAAAGATTGATGCAAGACTTTTATTAAAAGGGTTTTAAAGAAAAGTCTCATTCAGGTCTCTACCCACAAATTCATTTATTAAGCGCTCTCACAATGCCATTATCAAGCCAAGTTAGCTTGGTTAAGTTTATGGTAAGTATTAGCACAACTCATTCTTAAAGCGAACCCTATCATCAGCCTTGTATTCTGTACATCAGCCTACCATAGAGATATTCTTTAAACCACACAGATTATATAAATTGTTCCTATGCTACTGTAAATATAATTAGCATCTTTATGTAAAGATTCCATATTGTGGAATCTGGAACTCACTCTATAAATATTGAACGAAGGGTTTTGAAACAACTAATTTGTGAGACTCTTTATAAGGGTTAACAAAAACATAATTTATCAACAACGATGCCTGCCCACATATCAATAGTTTATTATTATACGAACATGCGCTTTCAACAGCTCAGGCTGCCATTATCAAATGCAGGAATGTCTCTAGGGTGCACTTGAATCAAGTGATTTTAAATCCTTTTCCCTAAAAATTAAAAAGTATTGTAAAAATCTCAATCCATTTTATCATACTGAGTCGACGGGGTATTTAATGATTTTCGTAAAGATATTTTTTGCTTTAAGATTCTACTTTTTACGATCAAGAGTTTATGACTCTATGAACCAAGGGGATATTTATGCATCCAAAATACAATAACATCTCATGATTGCATTGCTGGATGTTTGGGGTAGGGTTAAGTAAATAACTTTATATTTTTGTCTTCTCAAAAGTTATTTATTCCTTATTCGCTAGAGCTTTCGGCAGCCTATACTGCCGTTCTAAAGTGCTGACTTGAGCAACATCAGGGTTGAGTAACAAGACACCGCTAACACTAACATTTTGAGCACTCGAGAATGGCTACAGAAAGAGCTTTATATAACTTGAGAGGAGACAAAAATAGGACGTTATTTAATTAAAATATGAGAACCATCTAATTTTGGCCATATATTGAGGCGTTTTCCACTAATTACACACCAGCATTCGAGAGGGCCATACTCACTAAGTACGAGGCATCAACTACAATCAAGCCTGTTCCATGACAAGTGGGATTCTATTGGCCACCGGTTGACAACGGGATTGAGACGCTAGCGAGAAAGAAACGACCTGATGATAACTAAGCCATTTTATAAGGTTGTATTTTTTTCACAGCGATGCGGAACATACGGAAGAAAATCGAGATCCACGGGGGTCCCTTATTAAATTACGCTCAATAAAAATGGGGTGGTTTTTAAGGCGTCTTCTTCGCTGGAAAGGCCAGTGTCGTCGAGCGGGCTGTTTCCCACCTGTTTTTCCACACTTGGCTGCGGCCAATGGTGCGTTACACATCTCTTGTGGTCGTTTTTCATCCATTCTCGGCGGTGAATTAGATTCTCAACCGTACTTGAGTATAATACTTATAATAGAGCGCTATATCCACGGATCAGCTGCCTTAAGTATTTTTTTAAATATTTATACCGACTAATGTAGAATACGTTTTATCGGGGTGGTATTGTGAGGATGTGATGAAAGTTGTCCTCTCAAAAGGTGCCATATGGCTGAGTTCCTATTTGGATTCAGTTGTCATTGGGCTCACAGTTGGAGCGTTGCACTGAAATTGACGTATATCCAGTTTAGAATGTAAAAGAAAAGCGGCTGGAGAATCGATAAATTTGATTACGAAGTTGTATTTATTTTTTAATATATAAAACACTGCATGACTATGTATAATTGAAAGTAAATAAATAGGAATATTTACTTGAGTGAGTGAGATTATCTTATAAGTTATTATATGACTATGTTATATTATTATATTTATAATTATAAAGATGCATCACCAAAGACATGTTTCAATAATAAATCATTATTTGAAGAAAATTACAATCTGTCCTAAAGAGCAACAGATAATTGTTATATAAAATAAAACAACTTTAAATGTACTCATTATTGTATATTATTTTACAATGTATAATGTAATGTAATGTATTTGTATAATGTATGAAAAACCTAGGAATTTAGGAAGCTAGTTCACCTGTGGGTCCTCAAAAAAAAAATATATATATATTCAAAACGGAAATGTCTCTGTTTTCTTTATAGTTCATAATTTATGAAACATTTTTTTTTAAAATAATATAAAAAATAACCGGCTACTTGTCCATAGTAGTAGAAGGGCTTCACAATTAATTTTTCTACTAATGTGACTAATGTGAGTTCTGGCTAATGAGTATTTTTCCTACAAAGTAATTTCTAATACTAGGTTCGACTTAAGATATTATAAAAAGAGTATTTTAGGATATTACAGTGCAAATTTAATTAAATTTGCAATTTTTTTTATTAGTTTACTTACATAAGAATACATACTTAAGAATTGTTTATATTTTATTTTACATATTTGTGTAAATCAAGCATTGTATTTACATTATACGAATTTCTATAATCCTTTGACTGATTGTTGACGGAGCAAGTTGTTATTTTTTTCGTTTGTTAATAAGAATATATTGTAAAAAAATAATTGGGAAAAATAAAGGTTTATTATTATTATAACTGTTATACGTTAAAGTCTCGGATATAACTGGTATACGTGAAGGTGGATGTCACATGTCGCTTTCTACCTGTCCAATTACCCGAGTTGCTTGCTTACCTACTCAGTGAAGGTAGCGTTTTCTTCAGAGCACAGATCAGTAAGTAATTTACTCCTGCAAGCTTACAGTCCAGTTAACTCTAGATTATCCCAGAGGGGGAAAAAAAAGGGTATCATGGATGTTATTACGATCTGTCTCACACTGATAATCAGATTATTACTGCTTAATGCAATAATATTTTTATGACCCGTCGACCGTGAAGAGAAATCGAATATTCAGAGCATGCCGTTTTTTCCCAATTGATTTCATATCTAACAAGCGATATAGAAAACTTTCACTGATACACATTATACTATAATAGGCTTGTTGCGGGGCTCATTGAAGGGCAAAATTCCCCAAACACTGAAGTGTTTATTACCTGGATCCTGTTTTCATTTGAACAACTTTCCAGGTTTTCCAAAATAGTGCTTAGAAAAATTGCTGAAAAGAATAGAAGAAAGAAACGGATTAGGGCTTTTGCAAAATGTTGACTTCTAATGAGATTGGCATGGATAATTAGTACGATCTAATATTATTAAAATTAAAAACAAGCAACACTCAATCAAAATGAACAATATGTAGTTACAACAAGCGGGCTAAAACAAATGTTGCATAGAATGTGGCAATAATGTAAAATATTCAAAATAACATGCAGTTAAAGCCATATATAATAATAATACAATATAAATGTACTCGTACTTTCAATTAAATCCCATGCAAGATTTCATTAAAAAAAGAGAAAGGAAAAAAGTGAATGAAATATCTTCGTTAATTATCTGGAGTAAATCGAAATCATAGATTTAATTTATTATTAAATTAACAAAATAAAAAAATCATGCTTAGTGCAATGAAAACGAGCTATTTTAAATTTCATGCTACAAAAACAATTTATTTCCGTTCTTTTGATCTTATAAAATATTATTTACATTATAGAGCATAACAAAATTAAATAATAATTGACTTCTTGATCCAGATTCGAATAAACAAAACATGCGAGGGAGGTGACAGCCATGTGGATTTCGGAGGCGTCTGGGCTGTTTGTAAATATGGTATGAATGAGCGAGTGAATGAAAATTGTAAATATGGTATGAATGAAAACATTTATCACAATTACTTACGGCCTAATAAGGCAGATTGTAATTTTAGAACAATAAAAAAGTTTCAATAAAAATAAACAAAACAAGTAAACTTTTCCTAACCAAACTAACCATATTATGCACATAAATATCGTTTAGTCTATTTAAGAAGAAAGAATAATCATTCCTTACAATAATGTACAAAATTACGCGTAACGTATCAGAATTTAAATGTTTTGCCTTGTAAACAGTTCAATTTCATTTGATAAACCTATCAATTAGGCAAATGATATTAATTGAAATTACGACAAGCAACATCATATGAAAGGTCTGACCTTAAATTATTCAGTAAATAGTTAAAATTCTTTACAAGAAATAGGAACAGTGAATAGTGTTTATGATCGCCTAATGTTGATCCGGGTGGTGTAGATACACGTAGAGGCATAAATCGTTCAAATGGTACAGCTATGGAAGGACTCGGCTCTAGTAGAGCTTCGGCCAATATCGCAATTATAATCGACAATAAAGGTCACTAAATAGTCATTGTGATCACTATACTAATAGTTATTATTTCAATTAATTGATCATGGTTTAAATAAAAACATCTTTCAGTTCACGCAACCATTAAATTAAATGAAAAATAATAATTTGACTAAACTTGTGGATGATATTAACTTTAGAGACTGACTTACTCATTAACAGTTATAGAACTATTGTTTATCTGTTGATTCCTTTTGCTCTCTCCGGATTTGTTTCAAATCATAAACAAAACAGTCACATAACCGATAATAATGTGTTTATACAAAATATAAATTATTAGTACATCATATTAAATAAATAGTACAAAATCCTTCGCTTTTAATTATTATTATTATTATTTTTATTTTTTTTCTTTAACTACAATTAACAGTAAAATTAATTATCCATGTACAACAAATATTTTGAGCTAAGAAAGTAAAAACTCAAAAATAAAGATATAAATTAATGAATTTGTTGAATAATTGATTGGCTTAGACAAGTCTTAATACAAAAATATAGGAAACTATCCTGTCAGCAATTGGAAAACTGTATTGGTCCACAGAGCTCACTGGCCACGACTAATTTTTGTAATGTATCTTCATTAAATGTATATTAATTATAAAGTAAACTAGTTGTTTAAGAGATCAGTGGGCTGAGTATTTCGTATATTATTTTTAAAAATATAACATAAATGATGAACTATAAAGGTCGAAGGAAACCAAGTTATATTCGCGTTTACTGTTGTTGTAATATCTTTTATAAAAGATATTTTGGAGAGACATACAGCTATTTTTGAAAAAAACGATTCTCACGCATTATAAGTATTAAAAGTGGCTGGAACGAAATTAAACATCTGATTTTTTTCATTGGTTTACAAAACTCTTTGTAATGCATTTGGTGTTAACGTTACTAATGTATCCTTTACCATATCGGAATAGTTTCTTTTCTGGGACTTTTATTTTTCCACAATATTCCGTTATCGTATTTTAACTCAAACGTAATAAATATATTTCGAGGTTTTGTGGAATACAACATCTGATTAAATTTCCATGTGAATTTTCATGAATCTATATCAAAAAACAATCTTAGGAACAATGAAATTTTCCATCGAAGTACATTTTCCATGCATATAAAAATGTAGATTGGTGCTATGTATTGATGTAAAGTTATGTGGTTTATATAGCTGTCTCTACAGGGTTCAATCGTGTCTTATAAATCACAACCTATTAACACCGCCTGACATGTGGGACTGGGGTGCCTTCTGGGCCCCACCCGGTTCTGGGGAGCTTGTCTTCTGCTCTAGTCGTAAAAGGAATTTCGGGTTCCCATTAGTAGGATTTAAAGATTTTAACTGTGAAACAATGGTATTGATGGCCTTAGAATTTTAAGCCCTAATTAAGCCCAAAACTCAAAAAGACAGCAAAGGGTTTTTAACATGGGTTTAGGACTCTCAGCCCTTGGATTACAGCAACTGCTGCAGTGATGTTTGAGGTTTCAAGAGGTAACGCCACTTATAAATATTCAGGGTTGTGAGCGAAATTATCCAGTTTCCAATTTTAAACGAAGAATAGCTGTCTCATAAATGTGCTAATATTCTGGGTCTTTTCTCCAATGATAGTCCGCGTTTAAGCTCTGTGTCTTTGCATTCAATTAAAGCAAGATGTACGCCGGCAACTAGCACAAAAGAACTGAATAGTAATGAATACCACATTCTCCTCGTCGTTATTTAAACTGTTTTAAAAGTTATTCAGTTTCAAAACGAACTTCAAATGGAGGAGGAGGTTCATTTTTTAAAGTAATTAGTACGAGAAGAAGATGATGGATTAAAAAACAAAGGCAACTCGTGTTTTATGCCCCAAGTTGTCAACTCATAACCAGCGTAAAAGAAAATATATATGGGGGGGGGGGTGTTGTGAATTGTCTTAGATACTAAGGCATGACCCCTTACTAATAGACGATATTTATGATTGCATCATATACTTACGTGAGGTTGTCTGAACAATTGCAAAACTATATAGATCCACAAAAGTTCACTGGCCTCGACTAATTTCTTCATTGTATCTACATTAAATGTATATTAATTATAAAGTAAACTAGTAGTTCAATGGATCAGTGGGCTGAGTATTTTGTATATTATTTTTAAAAATATAACATAAATGATGAACTATAAAGGTCGAAGGAAACCAAGTTATATTCGCGTTTACTGTTGACTTAATATCTTTACTAAAAGATATTTTGGAGAGACATAGAGCTTTTTTGAAAAAGCCATTTTCACGCACCATAAATATCGAAATTAAACTATCATTGGTTTCCAAAATTGATTTTTTGAATTACCTTTGTAACCCATTTTGTGTTAGTTTCACTAACTTATCCTATAACATAGCGGGGGGGGGGGGAATGAGAACTTTACATCTCAAATAGTATCTTTAATGGGACTTTTTTTCACAATATTCCTTTATTGTATTTCGACTAAGACGTAATGAGGATATTTTGAGGGGCTGTTTACTGTAAAGATCGGAGGGAGGGAGGTTTACTGTTGATGTAATATCTATAATAAAAGTTATTTTTATAGCATTGCTCGGTTAGTGCATACCAATGGAAATGTCGGTTCATGATTGAATGTCAAGTAAATCTAACATATTATGTTTGTGCTAGGGCTCTTAAAAATTAAGAAGTCCCCAAACGCCAGAAAATTGCGCCGGTTACGTCTTGAGAAGCTAGAGGTTTGATTGTGTCGGCTAGCTCACAAACTTGCCAACAATAAGGCATATACAATAAACAAAGTCAAAAATATTAAAGAAATAACAATTCATTTTATTAAAAAACAAAAAAAAATTACTGATCAGCAGCTTAACCAGGCCTGAATATTAGTATAAATAATTGTTAGTATAATTAACGTATAAAAATTACGAACAAGTTTATAGTCACGATACGCTGGATGTTCGGATAGGAGCCGCAGGACGGTGATCTTCGGATAGTCAACCGCAGGGCGGCGATGTGCATGGAGAGATAAACATAGGAGAGATAGGCCGAGAAGTTCAGTTGTAGAAACAGCGACTTCGTGTTCGCAGGGGAACAGTCCGGTATGGAGTTATCTTCATCACTGACTAAAAACAGGCTCAGGCCCAAAGCCCTGTCCTCTAATACGCAAAGACGTGTTTATTTACTTCCTCGAGTTGTATAATCCTTCGAAATATTTCCTCTGTTGATGTATACAATATTATATTAAATGATTCAATTATTTATTAAATGATTCAGTCTGTTGATGTATACAATATTTACATACTAATTGTCTCCAGCCGAAACAATCAGAAAAGGAAAGAAAATAAATTTATAATTTAAAAATAATTGCGATCATAAAAAGAAAATCCTCTCAAACAAAAAAATTAAGTTTAATAAAAACTTATTTACTGCCTAAGGGCCCGAGCATATTACGTTTCACCAAACTAAACCAACTCTCTCCACACCATCTCTAATTATACAATGAACTATGAACTCACTGATCAATGAATATTTAAGAAATATATATACTTTTTGCATAAACACTTTGTATTTATTTTGTCCTCAAAAACACTTCCTGATTACCAGGAAGCCAATGACGAAAACTAGTGGCGTGTAATTTCGTTATGTACTACTGATTCGTAATGAAATGCCCGGAGACCATAACCCCAGCTGGTGCCACAATATTGAAAAATACAATGATAACCCCAGACAATCCCTAACCCGCCAGGAAAATGTCTAAATTATCCCTTGCCATGTATGAATGCCCGGAATCACAATAAGCCTCGGGGTTCGACGCTATTGTCGGCTGCAGAATCGAAGGATTTGTCCCAAAAAAAAAAAAAAAAAAACCAATCTAAAGGGTCGAACAACCCTTACGGATGATTACTCACTATTTACACACCCCTTCTCCACTCCTACTCGTGTGAAATTCTGTTTTATGGAAGATTTCTTCCTTTTTTTCTTTGTACCACTTCCGCTCCCATACCGATTTAGAATTCAGGAATTCCACATAGGAAATGTCAGTTGAAGTATAATGATTCCTCCCCTACGTGTGAATTTTACCCATTCTCGAGTACGTTCGTAGAAAGGGTTCTTTTTGAAGAAAAAAAAAAAAAAATAACCCGCTGGCTTAAAAAAACCGTTTATAACGGGTCTCTGTGATTCCCATTATACACAGACGTAATCATTCCTTCCAAGATATTTTCTTGGAAACGTTAAGCTAAATTTAAATTACCAGTTTATTACCGGATTTTATTCATCAAAGATCATAAGGGAATTACAATTGTCAGGTAAAAGAATGATGAACATCTTTCTCTACACAATAATCCAAAACATTAATAACTTTTGAGCTAACTTGATGAACACAATTCTATTATTGAAAAATAGTAAAATCTGCTCTAATAGGGAAATGGGCAGTACCATATACATAATATTCCATTCACTCTCTCATTCATACAGTATTGGCAATAACCATAAATGTAATGTATGCAAAGCCTAAGAATCCCTCAAATTCACCTGCGGGAATGTCACCACCCAAGGAGAAGGAAGCCAAGATCTGGGAGATTCCCAAAGGTGCCGCATACACATTAAGCAGGGTTCCCACGGGGCGTCAATCACGAAAGTGATGTTAGTTTGGGCTCGTAGCCCTTCATAAAAAGAAAGAGACACGAATTGTAAAGACAAAGTAATTAATTTCGTAAATCCATAAAGTGTCACCGTAATAATACTCACTTTCGTTATTCACGCCCCGTGGAAGCCCGACATTAATGCTAGATTGTAGTTGTATGAACTAGAGAGAACGTCGAGAGAGTCGCAGATAATTAGTTCTCATTTTTACAATTTTATGTCTTTAGGTCAAACATGGGCCTTATAAATCAGAGAAATAGATCTACAATAAAAGGTTTTATAGTTCTGATTAATTGATCCGGATATTTTCATTAGGTGAAAGCTATGAGCCTTTCCTTGGCATATGCCTTTTTATTATTTTAGATTGCAGGCAATCTTACAAAAAATTTTAATTTATTATCATAATTCTTAGGTTTTTTTAATTACACCTTCATTGTGGTTTAGCATATGTAAAATTAGATTATAAAAGTGTATATATGTGCAGGCCTGGTAAGGCATTGTGATCGTTTGGTCTCTCATGGGGTACAGAGACCAGCACAACTGCTTCAAGAGGAATTTATTTCACTTTAGTAAATACTAATGGTTGGCCATTCCAGCCACGACTGGGAGTACATAATGGTGTAAACATCATGTTTTATTGGTTCATACTGGCCACTGACGAAGGCTCAAAAGAAGATAACTATTTCGGCAGTTTAGCCCAAGTTCATTTTAAGTTAATGTTAATGTGTAATAACTGCATGTCATGAACTTTAGTAATAATCTCATAAATACTGTAATATTTCACTTATAAGATTATAGGTGAAGAATAATTGTGATAGATGCCCAAAGGTACCTCTAGCATATGCTAGAGTGTTATACCCTACGCGTGGGTGTGTTGTTCTTTTGAAAAAAAAATTCTCCTAGAATTGACGCCTGTCACTCAGCTTGCCCAAAAACATAATTGGAGCTCGCCTTTGACGACGGATACAAGGCCGCGTTAGCCACTCCGAGGAGAGACCGATTATGGGAAATGACACAGGAAGAAGGAAGGGAGGCGTGCGCCAAAGGAGGCGTAACAGACTTTTTTCTTAGGACAATAGCGGCACAGATCGGCGTGGCATATGCTGCATAGCGAGGGGATGAGTTGCAGCGAGTTGAAAAAACACTACCTGGGGGTGGGGTGGCGCCAGGGGGCCCGGCCCATGCGCCAAACATGGGGCAAAAACTCCCGTGGAAGCGCCAATTATTAATAACCGCCTTTTCTAATTAAAGCCAGCCTCGGAGATGTGGCTATTCACCTAGGAGGGTGATCCCACGTCGGCCGATGAGTCTGCGGATCCGCGCAGCTCGTATGCCACAGGCCACTCCCCTCTCAGGTTAAGTACCTGTGAATACCTGCCGTTAAATGGCAATGTAAGGAGAGATAAAAGGTTGGGTCCCCGTTTATGTTAATAAGTAGACGCATGGGCTGCTTGTAATGCATTTCGAGTTTTTTTTAGATGGCAGATCTATTTAGATGAGAAACTGGTATTTGGCCCAATATTATTCACAATTAACAACAAAGAAAAATTAGTGGCAAGATCGATATTCAAACCATAACCTCCACATTATTTAGCCTGGGGCCATACAAACCAAAAATGTTTACGTTATCAGCCGTTTATATGTGTGCCTGTCTGTCATTTATGGCCCTTGCGAGCTTCCGGTTCTACTATTTCATGTTGAGGGACGTTATGAGAAATACCTTACTTAATCAAAAAACCAGGATTAAGATCAGGAAATAAATCCAATTTTGTTTTTTTAAATACCACACCAAGTGACACTAAAAAAACTCAACGCAACTTTAGCTCTTGCTAAATACGTGCTATTTTGCAAGGACGTTTACTTCGTGCCTTTACTTGATGAGGTATATAGGACTTTAATGGAGATGTTTCATGTCGGTCATCTTTTGCTGCAATAAATGTAACTGAGTAGAATAACTAACATCCTTAGTAGGGTAAACAAACTAAGTAAAGTTCCCATCACTGCAATAAAGAACATAAATCAGTACTACTGTCAATAATATAATTTTCCGAATGCCCGGTAGTTCCACTGTGATAGGCTAACTGGAAATTCCTTCAACTTTGAAACCAAATTTGCGCAGTTGGAATCCGAATTCGAAATAGCCTCAGAGGATATGAATATACGACTCTATGACTGTGATAGGAGCCCGAACAGTAACATTTCTACAGCCCAGTCGTAAATAAGTAAGCGATAAAAAGTGACTACGGCCACGAACAAACTGGAAGTATATAAAAGTCTAAAGTGTTTCTAGTTAGTTCTTAAATAGGACGAAGGCATGCGGGGCCATTACAAACTGATGCGGAATCCGGGAGCCAGTGTGGGAATTTTTAAATGAGCCGATAGGGCTTTTAAAGCCGGCCTTTCTCAATTGGCAGGCCTGCGGCGAGTGTTTTTCTTGCATAAGTCACCACGCACTCTCACGAGCCGTTCTCATAACACTTGCTCATAAATATTGCAGGATTGCGCGAGTGTCCCTCGCAGGTTCAAAAGGCAGGATCCTTGCTCAGGGTCTAAATCCCTTTTCTTACAATCGATACTCCAATACTTAGGAATAACGGATCCCAAGCCATATCTTTTTGAATATGAATAATTTTTATGGTTGTTTGGTCCCAATATTATTTATAACTATTAATGTTTACACATGGTCCAGCTTCTTCATTTTGAGTTTGATAATGCGGATGACCATCCTCCAAAATATATTTTTTCATATACGCGTACATATAGACCATTAATAAAATTATATAAAATATACATGTCAAACCAAAACATTGAATAAATATGAGATATATTAGAATTTTAAATCCACTAAAAATAACAAATAGTAAGAAGGAGTTTAATAAATATATTTTACAAAATGTGGCATTAGGACATGGATATGAGAAGTAAATAACCCACCAGTTATTAATTTCATTACTTATTATTCACAAGCTTTATGAGCAGCCTATTCTCTCGTTCTCAATTGCTTGATTGTAACATCATATTTAATGTTATTACCACATTTATGTAGAACTTTGAATGTTTTTGTTGTATGTTTTGCAACATTCAAATTCCTTTCGGCTAATGACCAGTACTAGTTCAAGCACAAGGTAAACAAATTAAACAAATATAATTCAACGCAGACATATCAAATTCTTTGACTCACTACAGTACCTGACAAACCCGGTGTTTAACACGATAACCCCCGCTCCGTTCCCCCATCGATTGCAAGACGCAGTCGAGGCAGGAACGCTTTAGTCTTAGGTTTTAGTTTGTAGTTTCCTCATTGTAATCTGAAAGTGAGCCCCATCACCTAGCCCTGTTTACTTTGCATTATAATTTTAACTTCGGATAGAATATTGTTATTGTAATTCTACCCTCCTTCGAATGTATCTGTGTATGCAGCAAGAGGAGAAATTTGTAAACTGAATTTTGTTCAAGTATTGTAAAAAAATGATAAATAAAAATGTATTGTGGATTATATTATTATTATTATTATTTTTTCATTTTAATTGTGAACAAGCTATTCAAGGACTACAGGCTTTATCTTAATTTCTTAATAAAAAAAACAACTTACTTAGTTAAAAATGGATTAGTAGTACAACACAGACATAGTTTCATCTTAGATAAACATTTGATAAAACAAATGGAGGTTACATCAGTCATGATAGATGTTATTAGTAAAAAAAATTTAGTCAAGGATATTTCGGATGCATTATTCTGCATTCCTCGGTCTTTAATTCAGAAATAATTGGACCAATCATTAAGATGGATATAGAGATGTTATCTTTCGACTGATTACAAAGTCGTATTACATTAATTAAAAAGAAGAAAAAAACACTAAGCATTAATTTAAATGTCAAAAAGGCCCAGATTAATCTGTGAAATATCTGGTTCAAAGAATCCTCCTAATGAGGATCACTCCAATTTAAAGTTAAGGCTAATGTAACTTGTAGGGCACAGATAGTTTAAGAGAAGATTGCCAGTGCGTGATGCGAACATGAAACAAAGACAACATTCTTTGTAATCCTTTGTGATGTATCATCGGAGTTCTGACCGTCCAGACAACCACCTGCGGTCCACACACCTTCTGGCAAATGGGGTTCATGCCAAAACATTAGGCTATACATCTTTGTTGATTCAATGTATGTTTTTGAGGTGCTTGATAAATTGTTGGAGAAAACTATTTATAAGGAGACATAATTCAATCTGAATTGTGACAGAAGTAAGGTACTTCTTGGGGAAAATACTCGTGCACGCAAGTAGAAAGTAAGTCTACTACTTGATTGAGGTTCCTGGAATTTTCTGGAAAAAGTTTTTCCAATAGATTTTTTGGAGAGTTTTCGAATTACCGAGTGTTTTTGTAGGCAAGGACTAAGCATAATAGTTCCATTTGATGCTAATAATAAAACCAGAAACGTGAACAATAATAATGAGTCGTTATTAAATTAATTAGGAATTATAAAAATAAATATTATTCTATAATGTTATCGAATTTAAGATCTCGACTTCCCAATTAATAATATGTAATGAGGGTGTAAAGTGTACGTTAATTATCTAGCTAAGCCATTAAATCCACCATTATTAGTCAATTGGCGTTTTTTTTCTAATCCCGAGTTCATGTAGAGGGATAATATTTTGCACGAATGACTTAATTAAAAATAAAAAGCAGCCTAATGGGAAATAACTAAAAGTCAATTTTATAGTTTTATTGCTATTTTTTTGTTTAGATCACGTCGGCTTTTGGAAAGTACATATCGGTCTCCGATATTACCTGCACTGGAATCATATCATTTAGTGTAATATCACTGCTAATATATTACACTTCCTAATTATTACATGTCCTTACTACCTCTTACTAGCGACCGTCTCAATCGGCCCCATTGGAGATGGTTTTGGTGGGTGTCGACTCAGTCCAGTGAGGGTAAATGAGGAGCTATTAAGTAAAGATGTAATTAATCCGATTATGAAAACCAAAATTTTGATTGAGATGAAACGTGGCGCTTACCGCACTAGCTACTTGAATCATCGGTTACTTCTTCGTGAGGTGTTACCCCATAATTGTTACTAGCCCTGACTGGCAGCATCAGTAGGAATTGAGAAATGTATTTCACATATTAGCATACAATAGTCCGGAGTATTGCAATATTTTATTATATTTTAAATAAACATACAATCCCACCGACCTATCCACAATTTGTTTACATTGGTAAGAGTGCTATGAGTAGCCTATGCGGTCATTCTCAAGTGCTCAAAATGACAGTAATGGCATTATAACTAACCATTTATAAGAGTCAATTAATAATCAATTACTTGATCGGATTGAGTAGGGCATTAAATTAAGCATTACAAAGTCCTGATTGATATTATGTATTATTATTATGTATGAGGCTTCATTGTTATTGAGGATTGTTATTACAAAAATTTTAATCAAAACCTGCACCACACGTTGGGTGGTATATTTTCGTTTGAATCAGGAGAAAGGGTGTTCATATGAGAATATTGTTATTTCGCTGATGATTATTGCTTGTTTGTTGTCATTATTGATGATTATTTATTGTATAACGAGCACTTTTTATTGCTACACCATTTCCTTTGCAGTACTTTGCAGCAAAGAATACATTATTTGGACCCGTTTAAATACTGTCGAAGATGAAAACGATTAGCGGTAGTATGTTCCAGGAAGACATTAGCCCAGTGAGTATAATCAGTCTCCAGGTAACTATGGATCTGGGAGGGCGGATGGTCGGAATATCTGCCCCAGGTAGGAGAAGCAGGCCAGCTGTCGAGTTCATCAGTCGGCACCCCAACTTTTTTTTTTTGTCTTTTCTCGGACCACTCTAAATATCGGTTTAGTTCGGAAATTTATTTTAGTTCGGCATTAGGACCGCCATCTTCCGAACAGTTTCATAATAGTTTCCCTTTCATTTCGCCCTATAATTAAACCCAGATTTTTTTACCCTCCCTTATGACGGCCCTTCGCAGTCTTTTGCAAAACTAACCAATAACCTCTAATTATTTTTCGACATAATAATACTCCGAACGATTTTAAGACATTGATCTATTGACAGGGATGTAAATTACTGCATGCTTTTCACACGGCAGCATCAATTTCACGGTCGGTTTTAATAACATATTCGGAATCGCTAAATTTTCTCCACAAAAGAATTCATATTTCCCATTCCCCGGTTGGCCGGCTGGAAGAAAAAAAATTCTTAGAATTGGGATCTAATCAAAGGTTATCATACTTTGGCTAATTACTACTGCTAATTACTAGATGCTACATAATTGGAGTAATTATACAAAAGATTTCTTCGAAAAAGATAATGATGAATTATTAAAACATCAATTGATTCAACATGGTGTCTTCATGTCTATGATAGATTTGTAATACCAATAATTAATCAATAACTGCCACTCAATTAGTTACATAAGGGTACTCCATTTCTACTGTACTACTATGTACTACTCCATTTCGTCACAACTTCCAATGGTGCTGTCCTGGACTCAAAGGCGATAACAGACATACTCGCACGAACGAAACCTTAGGGATTTTTATTAATAATTAACCACAAAAGAAATAATTATTGGAAAGATCGTGACTCAAACCCGGGTCTCAGATGGCAGAGGCAGATTGTTGAGGTCCCGGGTTAAAGTCATGTCAATAAATTCTTTTTTGGTCGTTAATTATTAATGAAGAAAAAAAACATATTAATGATCATAAGCAATAGTGGGAGCAATACCACAATAACAATTTATCATAGGGGATTTTAGTTCTGAGAAAACTAACAAATATTTTAAAAATGAATGCCATACTGACGTAAAGTTAATAAACCCCCTGCATCCCTTATACATTAACCCTTCACCATAATCCTGACTGCAGCTGAAGTGACAATCGACACGTTGCCGAAGGCTCGTAATTGGAGCGTGTGAGGACGCTAAGGGCTGACCGTATATACGAATGAGTACATTCTATAGAGAGAGAGATTGGGACTCAGAATGGATGGCATGATTGCAAGGAATGGAAATGAGTTATTGGTTTTGACTTATCATTTTTCAGCTAAAGGTAGTTCTGAAGACAGAAGGCCTTCTTGTGAGAATGCCGTTAGAGAAAACAGGTTCAAAGGCTGCTATATCCAAGTAATTAATTCATAAAATATCATTAATTAAACAGAAATGGAGCTATGAAATAGCAAGAACATCACTCATGTTAATAGCATGGTTTAAAATTTCTTGAGTATTAAATATTTGTATATACCTATACACAAAGGATACATAAATTTTAATTTTTAACTAAATATATACAATTTTATTTTATTATTAGATTTTATTAACTTGATGTTTTGTCTGTCATAAATTTTATTATTATAATGGTATTTTTTTAACAGTTTAACTTTTTATCTTGTATATAACAATCTGTACTACATATTAATGCTTACCACATTATTATTACTTGTGGCACTTAGGTCCACTGTTTGGCAGTTAAAAATACTTTTCCAAATTTTAAAACATTGTGGAGAGACAAGGAATTTTATATGTTTAAATTAATAAACTCCACGACCAGCATTAACACATGAATAGGTTCATGGGAGAAGGTCTTCCAGTCCAAATTTTATTATTATTCATGTTTTATATAATTTGTTCTGAAGGTGTTATATATAACATTCGCGCTAAAACGTTAGTCATTCCCGGTTGGTACTCTCCTTCAGAGTAAACTCATGGTGGGGATGGAGAAGTTTTATGGCAAAAAAAGATAGGAAATGTGAAAAAAATGTTTGAATATTCACGAAAAAAATACAAGAAATTTTTCCTGGACATGGCCTGCAGTAGTGAGCCAGAACTATGAAGCCATCGCTGATGAAGTGTGCATTTAGAGAATTATCATAGAATTAGCATACCAGCTTTAATTAACTTCTTTTTTTTTGTGTGTGTAAAATAAGCCATTTACGCCGCAAGGATATGGGCTTTTCTTGATCTTAACGCATTCATATTAGGTTTCTTCAACTCGTTCAAGGAATGAGGTCATCAGGCCATTATGAAAATTCATCGATATTTGACAACCGCAGATAATTGAATAAAAATCAATTTATATCAAGTTTTATTATAATTCTGAGGTGTTTTTTGCATCATTTAGACCTAATTACAGAACCCTGCAGTCTAGTGGTCTTATGCCCTTCTTCTATGATCCCATTCCCATAGTTTCTGTTTCCTTTCCATTGGAGAATATTCGTAATAAGAAGGTCTAAAAAGAAGGGCCTGGAGCTTCGACCTTGCTGCAAGGATTCAGTTATAGCTGGGAGGGTTGGGACGGCTATGTTGTAATAGGTGCCAGTCTTATTCTAATTGCTACGGCCTCCTCATATCCTCCCTTTTACTGCCGGCCTTTTGAATATATGCATATAAGGATAATTGACTTTGAGGGTGTGCTCTCCTCGTCTCATTTTATAATTAGAGTTTTTGCTGCAACTCTAAAGATTAGGTTTCTTAGAAGAAACCCGGGTCGTTGGAGGGCCGAGTAGACTAATTACGTAGAGCAGAGAACATAAAAAAAAAAAAAATAATAAAAAACCTTTCAATTGTACTTGCAGATGTCTGCCAATTAGTTAACCATACCTTGCGAAACATCGTAATGTATATTTTCGACACGTGAAGCTGAATATACGTAAATTGTTACAGCAAAAGATTTTTAAAAATTCACAAAAACACAAGTGAAATTATATAGCTGACTTTGAAGGAATAATATCAAATAATTGTTTATTTATTGGACGGTGTTATATCATTATAACCAAAGTTCATCTATATCTTTTATCGTTTTGCTGTAATCAATCTTATATTTCGTTCGCTTTCGAGTATTTTAAGATTTTTCAGCTTTCAGCGCTTGAGGGGTTTGCGTGATACTTGACCACTTTTGTATAAGATAACTTCGACTTAAGCTGTGAGTTCGTGTTAGCCGTGAATTCAGATTTAAGTGGATCCATTTTTTGGGAGATAGACTTAGGTTGATGACTGAGAGTTGTTTATTTACGGGCAACGTTACGACATACTGGGTTCGTAAGCGTCAGCTACTTGTACATTACGGGTTGAGGACGGAAGTAAAATGTGAACGGCTTAAGATATTTCATTTAATAAATATCTTTAAATTTATAATCTTTATTGCGATAAACTATGCGTTTCTTTGAAAAATAAGTAACTATGATCAATCTTCTCATTCTTACCATATTAACAGTTCTTTATTCCATCGCTCATTCATACAGTATTTACAAACAGCCCAGAGACCTGCCAAATCCACATCGTTGCCACCACCATAGCATGCGAAAGAGGATTACATACTTATTCCTGTATATCGAATTGGGGTCTTGGGAATTCGCCCACGCGTCACCGGATACAGGCCAGTAGAGACTGATCAAGAGCGTGAGAGCCACAGACGCTCCGAACATGATTGGTGAAACTGGCAATTGCCAAATAAATATCGTCATCATATTATGCCAATATCCCGGCAAATACACGCAATCAAATTTTTATTCTGAAACTTTTTTTTCAGCTTAACAACTAGCTTTTAGCTAACTTTTAGAACGTTGGCTAGGATCACTAACTCTCAATAGCGAGAAAATTTTTGTTCAATTTATATTGAATTTGAAAACTAAGACCAAGTTAAATGGTGTAAGACTTGCGTGTATGTATGTATACGCAAGCATATACTTCCACATGTTTCTCCAAGCTTAAGGAGCTTATTCATTGTTTCAGCTTCAGCTTATTTCATTCACATGCTTACATTAAATTGAATTCGTTTCGTTGAAAAATATAGGTTGTTACTGTTAAGGAATAATTCTTGCGTAATTATGAAGCGGACAACACTGCTCCTCACTTGTTGAGAGCTTATCAGGATGCAGTTTTGTTTTGGTTTTTACCCTGAGTTGTTCGAATGTGTGTGGTATTTGGTACCCATTCTTATTGTTATTAAAATAAATCTACAAAAGTAATTTGTTTGATTAAAAAAACACCCTTAATCATAACACTTCACTGAGTAAGTATTTATATAAATCTACTGCCCCTGTCCTGGAGGAGAGGGGGAGGCTTACCCTTTATTGCCTTATTAATAATCTCTTTATTCTGGTTCAAGTTATTGGAAGTCAAGCTTTATTTTGATACTTTATAATTTGAAGATTAGTCTTTTCTTTTTGAAAGTATGTAATAAAGCTTCTCTGTGCCGTATATCTCTGTACAATAGAATTGGACTAAAATGTTCCTTACATCTTATATGTAGGTTTCTGTAAGCTGTGCCAACATAATATTACGGACGTTAACCACATTATAATTTATACCACAAGACTGCTTGTGATTGGAGATCTCAAAGTAGAATAGCAAAACTGAATCAGAATCAGAAAATTGACATGGGATGGTCAGAACCGACGGTTGTGCCGTCAATTCAATATTGGGTATGCGGAACTTGAAACTAAGGTAAATACAAAAGAAAAGTGAGTTTTGATTTTGAAGTTTTGAAAAGCCTTCGCAAAAGGAGTGCAATGAGGCGACATGAGATGATTGCGCAGATAATTCAGAGGCGTGAGCTACTCGGATAATTACCCTTTCTAATCTCCCGCATTCCTCGGTGAGTCATTTCTGTCCATATCTCACTAGCTCGAATCTCAAGTTTCTTGCGAGGTTTAGCGCGGGCCCATTTTATCTCAATGGGAACTCCTCTGCGATGGAGTCGTCCCTGCATTAAACTGCGATCAGGAAAATTTTCCAGTAGCGCAAAACACGCATGGGTGGGTGAATTTAATTCCATCCAACCTATAGAATTTATCCAATCAGGACATCCCAAAAATTGTCTATGTTGGTGGAATCAAATGAATTTTTACTATCGATAAGCACTTGTGACTGTTCTAGGATGCACCGAACGATGAAGTCATATTGCATATAATATTTTCTCTCTTAGTATCTATTAATTTGTAGTAATTATTTATAATATCATATTTAGTACCACCAGTATCGTGATTTCTCTCAATTATTACCAATTGAAAAATGTACTTTTATTGGGTATATTCTGTCAACTCAACTTGCTATGCTGACTAATGTGTTCCATGCATAGTACAAAAGTTTATTGTTGACCCAAAAGTCAGATTTGAAGCGGCCACGAAGCAGATAATATGACAAGTGTGTTTAGAAAGAAGTTGTCTGTGCTGGTTTGGCACAATTACAAAAAAAACTATCGAATCATCTAAATATTTGTTATTAATTTTGTTAATTAAAATAAGATTTTTGTATGTATTGTTATTTAGTTTATTTATTTACTGTGTTGTAGCAATTCAATTAAAATTAGGCAGCCTCTCATTATTTCAGAAATAAAGTTTTTATTTATCTTTCATAAGGATTCATTAATTCAAAAGGATCAGAAAATTAAATCTTTTAATTTATGAAAGCTTCCACGATTATATAGACGGTCTATGATATTCAGTAGAAATTGTCATTATTTGCGCTAGGGCTCTTAGAAATCAAGAATTCCCCAAACGCCAGAAAATTACGCCGGTTACGTCATGAGAAGTTGGATGTTGGATTGAGTCGGTTAGCGTTACAGAATTGCCAAGAGTAAGGCAGAAACAAAGTAATTAAACAAAGTCAAAAATAATAAAGAAATAACTATTCATTTTATTAAAAAAAACAAAAAAACTGACCAGCAATTTAACCAGGCTAGAATATTAGTGTAACTAGCATAAATAATTGTTAGTATAATTAACGTATAAAAATTACGAAAAAGTTTATAGTCTCGATATGATTGATGTTCGGAGAGTCAACAGGCCCGTATTCTGCTATCTTCATCACTGCCTTAGCCAAGCTCAGGCCTAAAGCCTTGTCTTCTAAAACGCAAAGACGTATTTATTTACTTCCTCGAGCTGTATAGTCTTTTGAACTATTTTCTCTGTATTTTGTAATAAAATGAAAATTGCTGTTAAAGAGAAATAAAATAAATACATTTCATAACTTACATTTAAAGTTTTAATCTTAAATATATGACCGTGTATACAATATTTACATAATCTTTTCCTAATTTTCTCTAGCCGAAACAATCAGAAAAAGAAGGAAAAAAAGAAAATAAATTTATAATTGGAAATTTTTCACTCAACTCATTACCATAATAAAAACAAACAACAATAATAAAAAATATTGTTGAAATCTTCTCAAACAAAAATTAAGTTTAAACATAAAAATGAGGTCTCTCTATTTTGAATTACCCTTCTAATCAAAACTTATTTACTGCCTATGGAGCCCGAACAGTCATCATTTTATCTGTTGCTGCATTTTACAACGAAGCCACTAAATTATGTTCGAGTTTAAGTGATTATCTTTCTGTGGTAGCAACTTACCTTTGAGAAAAGGCTGGCTGACCCGTAATCGAGACGAGTGCTGAAACAAACATCTGCAGTGAAAACAGGTATTTTAAATTTAAATCGTTATTGAAAAGCATTAAAAAATTAATTACGGTTAGAACGTAAAGAGTCGTAAATGGAAGCTTGTATGAAAAGTTCGTTTTTAACGCTCCTCATTATCCATGTGTGAACTTAACTCATGCACTATCATTTACTACAATGTCTAGAGGTTGGCAGGTGTTAGAGGTTTCTTCACGATAGGCCTCTAAGCATATCTGACTCTCATTTAGCTCAAACTTCAGTTTTTTTACCTTGTCCGCATTAGTGGAGTAGCCCAGATCCTTATTTATTAAATACATATTTATTCTTAAGAGGCAAATACAGGTTATTCATTCAAAATTCATTTAAATTAAAAGACAAAAATTATTCAATATGACAAAAAGAATAGCTCTGGAAAGACCTTTTTTTTTGTTTCGGTTTAGTAAAGTTATTTGTAATCTTCATTGTTTATCAATCTTGTATTTGTAAATGCCATGGAATGTTTTGTGATTTAATATTGTATTCTACTGATATTTCTAATGTTTTTTATAGGCTGGTACGATTCATCTATTTCTGGGTCATATTGTTTTCTAAGTGAGGTATACAATTCATGTTACATCGTCTCTTTGTGGTATACTATTTATTTTCTGTTAGCCGGAGTTGAATACATTTATATATACTATATTATTACTCGTAGGGACCGTGGTCCCAGAATAAAGCCTTTTTTTTTCTACTCTCTTCTATGGGTTTAAAATAAGTTAAAGTAAATACGGAAAACTTAGCGAGAAGGGATCTCCCGCTGATTAACTTGTGCCGTGACCCGCATTGCCCTTATCTGATGCCGAGGAGGTACACCGCATCTGATGGGCCTCCCGGAATAGAAAGCCTTCGTCCCAAGCCCGGATGAAGTGGGCTATTTCTGCGACCATAAAACACAAGAAGCAACTGTCTCAAAGGGCCATAACCTAGAGAAGTAAGGCTTCCGTTTTGGCCATCTCAGTGTGGAGTTCATGTGCTATTCTTTCATTTCCGTCTCAGGTTATAATTACACTATTATGTCGGGACACAATTGCTTCTTCAGCTCTAAATCAATGTTACGGTGATATTTTATGTTTCAAGAACAGATTCCGTTTTGGTAATAAAAAGATAATGATTGACATTCAACCTTATTCCAGTATTGCAAATTAAATATGCTTCGAAATCTTCCAATATTATCACGGCTACAAAACTACGATATAATTAATCATACTATTATAACATCGATGGGTACATTTTTTTAAATTAGCAGAGATGTTAATTTTTTGTAAGCTTTTTCGGATATGCTTGCAAAACCAAAATTTTATTAATGTTATATGCCTGCTGTAAAATATATGAAACCATTCAAACATTATCAAAATTACGGACTAGAATATTTGACCATTACTTCGAACCAGGCATGTAAGAATAAAAACAACTTTAATTCGTGAAGCATTGAAGTCTATCTCAACTTAGTCTACTTAAAATCTCTTTAACTTCCATTGGTTTTTAACCAAAAACCATCGCGTTTTCACACGAGTGTCAGTCGGTTTGTTTTGAGTCACCCATTAAAAGCTAGAGACTCAATTGTGTATGGAGGCTTCAAAAACTATTTAGTATTTTTTTTATAATTATAGTAACAGTCTTGTGGTTAACATGCTGACTATAATTGTAGACGTGAGTTCGTTCCATTACTCCCTCAAGGGTTCTTTCTTTGAGGATGGTTCTGGTCCGGGGACAACTCAGCCTCGAGAGGATAAATGAGTTGATTGAGCTACTTGAATAGAGACGTATCGATTTTTGCTACGGAAACTGAATTTAGGGTTGAGACCTAGTGCTAGCCATGACTTCGGTGTCAGGTGCCAACTGTGGCAACGACCTTCTTCCAGCCTCTTTATGTTGGGCTGTGACACAGATTTAATTTTTAATAACCAAATCAATGTGGTCAATGAAAGCCCCAGCAAATGATACTTATTAACCAAGATGTCATCATCTGTAAGTTAGTTCCCTCCTTAGTTTGATAATTTCTTTAGAAATAACTAAGTAATTTATCAAATACAATCCATTATCTTTAGGGGCTGCTTTTATTTTTAGCATCAGTGAAGCATCAAATGGAATTTTCATGAAAAATGAGTTAACTCTGAATAAAACCATTGTCAGAGTTATAGCTATGAACACGATGTTTTATATTTCTCTATTGCAAACAATAATAGCATTTCACACAGTGCTTAGAACTATAATTTATACTGTGTATTAACGTCTGGGGGGGGGGGTTCACTTATAAACAGCATGTTAATTGGCTACAGGTCACGAGGACGCCTCCGCCAATTGCTCCGGGATGTGGGAGTTAGATGTGAGAACAAAGCATTAGCATATGGATTAGAATGGCCAGGAGATATGGCTAGATCTTGAATGGAATATTGAGATCAGCTCATTTCCACCCTTATTTAGAGTTTAAGTGAGTTTTTATAATTTTAGTTGAAAAAAAAAAACAAATCATAAATTACATACTCTTAATGAAGACATCGATGACCATAGTT
Organism: Acanthosoma haemorrhoidale; assembly: GCA_930367205.1. NCBI lineage: Eukaryota > Metazoa > Arthropoda > Insecta > Hemiptera > Acanthosomatidae > Acanthosoma > Acanthosoma haemorrhoidale. Next base: position 77,388,164 of record OV884015.1, on the reverse strand, counting down.
AGGGACCGTACTGAAAATTATAGAATATGTTGGCTTGCTTTTTTTAAACGAGGGATCAATTAAAGAATCTTTCATGGATAAATTAAGGAGTTATGAAATTGGCATTACTGTTTGTGTCATATCCTATGTCACCAGTCTGAAATCGGAATCTTAAAGATCGGAACAGACTGGTTTTACAGAAAAACACAACGAAATTCAAAAGCTTGCTGGTTTGGGAACGATTTATTTTCATTGAATCATATTTTCATAGTTTTATTCTTTGCCTTTATATTTTTATTTCATTGTTTGTTGTTTCATTCGCAAAATCCTTTTTTTTCACTAATCTGTATATTTAATATTTAATTATATGTATATTTAACTTTTTATTGTATTTGACTGAATTCTTCATATTGTTTTTTATATGTCTATAAACCATCTATGGATTTTTCTTTTTCATATAGAGGTACACCCTCTAGTTTAAATTGCCATCTTTCTACATAATCTAATTTTTTTTTTGGTTTACCAGAAATGAATTTTCTATCTGTCATTGTTATTCACTGGGGTTTTTATCCCAGAATAAATGTTTCTATTCTAAACTACAAAAATGACAATGCGTGCGAGGTAAAATACAACAAAATAGTTTAAACTGATCGTGAGATTAATTTCTGGCCTAGGCTAGAAATTGGCATCAGGAGATAAGATGGGCTGAAGGCGATAAGAGGCAATCTAGACAGGCTTGGTTAGTTTTACTGCTGGCCATCCTTCAGGACGCACAGAGCCCCTCTCATTAGGCCAACAATTACCGGGAGCTGAAACATATGCAGATTATTCCTGACGTAACAATAGTTCCTGGCGTTGATTTACGCTCTCATTGGACGTCTCACTGCGCAAATTGTATACCCTCCCCCCCCCCACTGTCGGATCCTAATTGGACGAGCTTATTTTGAATAATTCCTGGTTTTAGGCTTCCTTCCAAAGAACGAACGCTGCTAGATTGCCGGTGGTCTGTCGCTATTTAACAACTACTATTAGACAAAAGGATCTGTTGTCTATCTTACAAACCATAAAACCTCTGTTAGTTAATAATCATTACAAATAATAGCAGTGCTAAAAGGCTGTTTCCGAAGGTCCTCGGTAAAACAAATGCAACTTTGTTAGCAATAATGTGCTCAGAGATATCAAACCTCAGGAAGAATCAGGAGGTGATTAGATAATGTACCGAATTTCTTTCAAGTTGATTTTTTTTTTTTCTTAGCACTCAAATTTTTAAGATTATGGATAATGGAAAAATAAAGGAATCGGTTTGGTGAGCGGGTCCTTTTACTAGGAGTATCTGTTTGTAGGCAGAGTGAGGGAATTAAGGAGTGTGGGAAGCCTCGGTAGAGGTGGAAATGTTGCGTTGCAGTGGTGAGAGTCCACTAAAGGCTGAGCCTAGAGTCTCTCTAGGCATGTAGTGCAAGCTCATTCAGTTGGATAGCAGTGATGGGTGCACGTCAGAGACTTGTTGGTTGGCCAAGGGCCGTAATGTCCACCATTTGGTCTGCTTTCCCAGATCTAGAGAGTTGCCATCTTGCCGGTAGTGGTGGGGGTGCCAGGTCTTGGAATAGTGGGTTTTGGCAATGTTTCATTGAGTCGAAGAATTTGATGTGTCTTCTTCTGATAGCTTCGGTCATAGTGGGGACCTCGAACTTTTCGTGGATGTCAGGAGTCTTCATTTTACGAATAGGGGTATGCCATAGTGCCGTGCGCAGGATGTATTTCAAGTTGACCATTGTTGTTTTTATACTTATAGTTTCATCTTAACCAGCATATAAACGAGTATATGTAGTAGATATTAAGTATAATTTTTAAAGTGTTTACTTTACTTATGTTGATGTGTATACATTTTATTTATTTACAACCCAAATGATATTTATTCTTTCTATTTTGAGTTAGCAGTCTAATTTATTAATAGAACATAAGTATTTACTTGAGTTTTATAGGCATTATTTAACTTGTTTTTTCTTTATTTAATCTTAAGTAGTGGTTAAGGTGGGAACTTATGGTTTTACAGACTAACATCTCGTATCTCTTAGGTGCTGATGATGTTGAATTAAAGACCTTTTAGGATTTTAGAACTCACAGAGGCACTCAACACTTTTAAGATCTGAGAGATCTCTGAGAGATAAACTGACCATATAAACATACCATTTGATTGAATTAATCATGCAAGGCTCGGGTAAGACGAGAAACAACTCTGATAACTCAGGAATTTCATGGATCGATGCATTTGGAGCACCGAGGAGCTTAAGCCATACGGTATGCTTTTGCTAAAACCAGGGAAACATCACATGGAAATTGAAACAGTGGATGGCTGTATAGTTGCATCCTCAGGTATTCTTAAAAAGTAAATTAGAAGAACAACATGGCATCATCAAGATATTTGGCCTGTGTAGAAATTGTTTTTTTTTTTTGGGTGACAATTCAGTGGTTAAATTTTAAAGCAAATGATTACCCAATAAAGTTAGAAACCTGCAGTTACCTTCAAGGGAGTAGGTTACGCCGACAAAGAAGGAAGAGAAAATACGCAAGGACCAAACAATCATTAACTGAGGATGCTTCAAATGGGATCCTTTTAAAGTCTCCATCTGGTTGCGAAGATTGCGGAACTGTGCAAGCTGAAGGAAATCTATTTTTAGAGTAAATATGTTTACGTTCAACGCGAACTAATTCGGTCGGATAAATAAGACTTGTTAAGAGTTGAGAAGTTAAGATGTGCATTCCGGAACCCTAACAGATCAATTTTCAGTCCAGCTTTTATTTAGGGTACTACTGTGCCTGTCATGGAACTAGATAATAGTACTAAAGGCAGTTGGGTCAAATGGTTCGTAACATGCTTCTAGGTAAGAAAGTATTATTATTATTACCATTACACAAACGTTGATGTCTGAATGGTATTAGAATAGAATAAAAGAAAAATCTTTATTTTGAGACAATGAGACTATGAATAATAAAATGCGCCAATAAATAAAACTGTAAAGTATACCCCAAATTAAAAAATATCATAAACTGATATAGATACAAAATAAGAAAATTAAATCCCTTAATAGGTGTTACTGAAACTTCTTTATTGTAATAAAATTACAATCTGCCTTATTGGGCAATATGTAGTTGTGATTTATGTTCTCATTCATACCATATTTACAATTTGTCATTCACTCGCTCATTCATACAGTATTTACAAAGACCCCGGAGACCTCCAAAATCCACATGGTTGTCACGCCCCACGCATTCGAAAGAAGAAGCGGAGTCTTGGGAAGTCCCGCATGCTCCTCCTTCAGCCGCGTCACCGGATTCGAGCCAGTGGAGGATGACCAAGAGCGCGATGGCCACAGACGCTCAGGACATGATTGGAGAAACTAGCAGGACTCCTACTGTAACGTATTTATATCAGGTCACGAGGCCACTGCCGTTTTAACCTCCGAGGAGGATAATAGGGATGAGTGGCGCAGTGTAATGGCTGTGCTAGGGGATTAGGGTAGTTGGATAGGTTACTAAGGAATTTCATGAACTTGAAAGTGATCAGTTCAAGAATATAGGGTATATTAAGATCGTTATGAAGGTTTTGTTGTTGACGTAATAAGGGGCATTGAGTATTGTTCACAGGACGTTTGATAGAAAGGATTGGATATACATGAAGTTCCCCCATAGCTCTATTCCGTATGTTCCGATTGTATAACTATCCGAGTATAGCTTTGTAGGTTAGTACTTTATGTTCTATTGAGAGAAGGGATTTCCTTCGAAGTAGTCCTTAAAGTTGCCGAAAGCATCTGTTTAATTTTTAATTAAATTAAAAGAATTATTGTAGTTATAGAAAGAAGATTATTGAGTGGGAGAGAATTCCAAGCAGTGGCAGAGCGAACAATAAAGAACGGTTCGAATGCTGCGAAGGGCTATGAAGGTCAGAAAGACGGGACTTTGAGACCTGGGAGTGGATTGAGGATTTTAACTGAGGTATATTGTTTTCCGAAAATAAACACCAACTCTCGGGCGGTGAAGCGACTGCATGAAGTTGAGCAAAATCCAACAAGCGGGGCCGATAGATCCGACACTACCGAAAAGTCATTATCATACCTGAAGACTGGCCGAAGAGCATAGAGCACGAACTGCTCATTTAGATGCCATCTATTCAAGCTTATAAACAGTAATTTATATGAGGTCGTTATGCTCTCGGCCACATTGCTTAATTACAAGATTATCTTAGCCACTCTCCTCTCGGTCCATCGCCTCATCTCAATAATAATATTAGCCTCTCCCTGGCTCCAATAAACAGTTCATGTTTATATTATAGGCTAGCTATATAATATGAGGTCCAGTGTGATGAGGTATGATGTCAAACGGATACGTTAGCAATTGTTGAACCCAAATACCTATAATCATCATATAAGAGCTCACGGCTTCAACTTATAAGAATATAACACATATTTAGCTGTTGCATAGTTCCTACTGTTATTAATGTTTTTGGCTAAGATTGTTAGTATAACGTGGGGTTACAAGTTAAACCCACTAAGTCATATCTTTATTTTTTTCAATATTTTGTAATCAGACTAAGCAATCTAGCCTAGAAGATTGTACAGGTAACAATCCTGAGGATAATGATATAAAATTAGCATATGAGAGCCATGAGTGTTTTGCTCAAAATTATGGGTTTTTGTTACATGTGTGTTTCACTTGTTACCTCACGGTATATTCTTGTGTATCCATCCTCTTACCACTGGTGCACCTAAGTATGTAATAAATGTGTATACTTATGATTTCCACATGTACATACCTACATCAAGAAGGTGTTCAGACAACTAAATTAAAAACTATTAGGATACCCTAATCTTCCTTCAGATACTTGCACTGGCAACACAACGCTTACCTGACGCTGCCAATGACTTCGGATGAACTGGAGTAGGGATTTATTGATTTTAATAAACTGTAGTTCTTTAAACTACAGGATAATGTACCATTTAATTTATGTATCATTGATTTTCTCTATACAGTTGTGAATAGATCAATCAAAGACAAATAAAACTATAGTAATATTCTTGTCTATTAAACGCTTTCGTTTTAAGATGAGAAATATTTTTTTTCCTACACTTGAGGGTACATGGAAATTTGTGACTCAAAAACAATTTCAAATTTGCTTCAATTGAAATAGCCTATTTTATTCCTTCCAAGCCAGTTTTAATACCTTTCTCAGTATCATTATTTGGTATGTTTTTGTCTGTGTCATTATTTTGTCTTCCTTTTAAAATATTGCTGAAATGGTAGTTGGAACTAAGGATTACCGATTCCGGTAAGGTGCGATCCCGATGCCATCTTCTTACAATATATTAATAGATTTGCAATCGAACGTCTTAGAGACATCCAACTTAAACAACCTTTCAAAAACCTTAATTGCAAACTGCAACAACATATTGCTGCTAGCTGGTCCACATTTAGATTAAACATAACAACATTATTTTTTCATCCATTTCAGTACCTATTATAGTGTTGCATATATATTAAGTGTATAGATACGGTTTCGTTATTATTAATTGGTATTAAAATGACATTGAACCTCTCAACGTAATTGTCATTAACACCACGTTCACAACTCAAACATTTTTTTTTAGGGACATAATATTTTGCACGGTAGTTCCATTCGTTGATACGATAAAAAAACTCCCCAGAATAATAATGAAGGTTTGTCAATTGATTACTTACTGATGAAAATATTTTCCAATTGTTACGAGTAGAGGACCAAATCAAAAAAGATAAAGAAGAAGTATTTTTAAAAATTTAATCGTATGATGCTTCCACACTTAATTTCTTTTTTTCTATTAAGAGTTTATAAGGGAATAAAAAAATACAGAAACAAATCGTGGACGCCATTCCAATGAAAAACCTATGGGCACGACGGTGGACACCTGCAGAATCACCAGTGTTGAATGCAATTATAATGTTTTTCATGAATCCCATAAAACTAGAGGATAATTTAAAATGCACAATTCTGTATGAATAAAATCATAGCTACAAATCCTTATCGGGGAAATGAACCTTGTCTCAGGGAACGACTATAGGGCAGCGATGATGAATAAGTGCAGTGGACCGCTGGGAGACTGAAATTAGTCCAATTAAGCCAAGGACAAAGAGAGACAATACTAAGGAGAGGGTACAAAAGGGCCGACCGAAGGTATATTAATATAATTACCGAGGGCCGACCACTCCGGGAATCCTGCACCGGCTTTTTTGCTCTTTGATGGACAGTTTTGCATTTTCGCCTGACGGCCGGGCTTAGCAGACTCTCTTTCTTCAACGGCCTCCTCCTGCAATATTTCCTCCTCTGTCAGGCCGAGCCGGCGGCAAAAACTTCTTTCACGGCCTTCAGCATCCGGTGGCAGAATTTCAATAGGCTACCAAGACTCCCCGCCAAATCCTTTCTGGACAATCGTCTGTATTATGTGTGAACTGGATCGTTCAGATAGGTGGTTAAATTGGTTTAAGGCCTTTGTTTAGTACAACTTAAAGAAAACGTTAACACTTTTTTATAGTTGTAGAATTTTTTGTTTTTTTTTCCCAATTCATCAACCAATACGTACATAATAAAGATAATGATATAAATAATTGCTTTTAGCAAACATAGTTTTTTCAAAAAATTTATTCTGGAAATTTACCCCTTAGAATAACAAAAAGAAACAATTAAGTATGTCTAGCTGAAAAAAAAGAAAAATATGTGATATTACACTGTAGTGATAAGCTTATAAATAATATAGATCCTTTATGCATATGGGATAACTACAATGAACGAACAGCAAATGATTGAAACACAAAAGATAAAAGATTAGAGGTGAATTACATTGGCATACAATAGCAACAAAAGTATAGAAACAAAGGAATTCTTGGAAGAGGGGAAAGAGAGTGAAAATGTTGTGGGATGTACTGAAATAGGAAATGAATTAGGAATTGTGGGTGGGAGATCAGGAAGTGAAGTAGGTGAATGACGCATATTGTTGGAAATAGCAATATACTTTGGAATCTTCACTTCCGTGACATTCTTGAACGCATTTTTAAACTCCAGCACCAATCTGCCATCATGTGCGTATCTCATCTTCCGTGGTAGCGGGCCTCCATAGGTTTATTATCCTGGTGAAATCTTTCACCTCGTTCCTCACTGGTGTCTCCTAAATTTTCAGAAAAACAGTCTAAGTAGCTGTGTAAATAGTGCATCTTAGTACTTATATCACAACCAAGGGATTTGAAATTGTCAAACATCTCGTTTACCAGTTCAACATGTTTTCAGCTTTTTGTTCTCCCCGAAAATTTCCAACAACTGCTACTAATGAAGTCCGGGCCTTTACAGACTGCTTTCTAAGGCCCAGTCGTTAATGACATTTCCCCCCCATGTTTTGTCTGTTAGTCCACTCTTTTCTAACCCAATGGTGTGTTTTGTCTCTGCTATCCCAGAGGCACAAGAAGCAAGGATATTTGGCGTGGCCACATTGCTGTCCCAGGAGAAAGTTTACCATTTTTAATTCCACACAAATCATGTTCATGATACTTTATCTTCTCCAAGACCAAAGCTATGGTGTTATACCTTCTTTTATTTTAGGAATTGGTATTGCACCATCTTTAGTCCCATTGTTTAGAAGGTCACATTTCAAACTTTGCTTTGAGCTGTCAATAAATAGGCACCAATCGTCTGGAAAATAGTCAGAAAGACCCATTTTTTCAAGGAGTCCTCTAATTCCGTGATATAATACAATATTGAGATTTGAGTAAAGAAGAATACAGGAACCAATCCGTGTATATTTGATTTAGAAGTAGACAAAATGGATTAATGCACATTTCCTGTAGAACTACACGTTAAAAAATAAACTGTGATCTAAAAAGTAGTGCAGACAGCGAAAAACGGATTTCATATTTAGAATCCGTCCCAAACATAGCTAAAATCAGTTCTAATATCCTAGGCACCAGCAACAATTTTTTTTATTGTAGGCCTGTGTTATAGAAAATTGATTTAACGCTAATAAATTAATAAGGAGTGATGGCTACATACCATTGAGATGGCTAAGTTTTTTTATGTATTTCCGATGCCAGATGTGACCTCTATTTAAATTTTATGTTTCTAGCTTGAACCGGGGACCACTATGATTAGGCCAGGTAGTCAGACATAGGCATGAGTGAAAATGTAAGTATTCTACTACAGAAATATTCTAATTCTGAAAAAGCAGCAAAACCCTAAAAAAAAAAAATAGTTAAAACTGATAGAACAAACTGGGCAGGCTAATGATCCATTAATCAACAATTTTAATTGTTCTATGTTATATTTTTAAAATACAACCACGTTGATGGGAGTTTTGTCTTAGCTGTGCTAAACAGGTGTCGTGGCTGAAGAATGGCACTAAGACGAAGTACTGACATCAATCCAAACGATTAATTTAAATCGCTATCTCAACTAAAGCTAATTAAGCACGGAGGACATTAAGCATTCCATAGGCGGCTGTATGCACAAACAGCTGGCACGATCTACTGCAGTCGTTAATAGGAATCAATCCGGCCTTGAGCACGTAGCGTCTATCATTATCCTACCTTAGGGCCGTTCAATTATCATATCATCATCTATCAACCACTAGCAACCGGCTAGTTCTCTTATATTGATACAACCCAAAAGGTCAATCAACTTACTGTAAACAGACAATGGGTTGAGTTATTTACACTGTACAGGTGTCCGATCGAATCTGCATCGAACTGCGGAGAATAGGCTTTGATTCCTTCCTTCCCCAATGAGGAGTCATTCTATGGCATGGATATGATCGGGGTCCATTCAGCCTCGTAAGGAAAATGGAAAGTTACTTGATAACGAATCCGATTGAGAAACCCAAAATTAAGGTAGAGAGTCAACAGCCTAGCGCAATTTGATTCGATTCAGCTACTTTTTTAAAACCTTTATCTGGATAAAATTACAGTCTGCCCTAGAAGATCAGTAGATAATTGTGATAAGAAATAGCATTCATACCATATTTACAAAATACATTCATTCAGGACAAAATTGATTAGCGTCAGAACTCCCAAATATTTAGTGGGCATTTTAAGGTAATTATTATCATGACATGAAAAAATGCATTAACTGACGATCGATATATTTATTACTTAGATAATATAAATACACTATTGTAATTATTTTTAATTAAAAATGTAAATTGTTAGCATTACAACATACATATTGCTATACATTATATTATACATATTCTCTTGTGTACCTATTAATGACTAATTCGCTATTATTACCTTGTTTCACTATTTGGAATACTGACCATTATCAGATCTCCCAGTAACTAAATATTTACAAAAATCACATGACCACTTCCGCTTCAATCTCCATGGAGGGTTGTACGGATGCGAGATACTTGAAAGTGATCTCACTAGAGGATTTTGAAAGTCAGTTAATTTCTTGCTAAGCTGAAACTATAACATATTGAATTAAAATTTTATTTTTGAGTTTAAATAAAATAAAAGTAACATTAGATTTCACAATAAAGGATGTTGGCTTTCATGTAGGTACTAATAAGAACAGTTTTTCTTTGCATCGGAAGTATTTCACTGGAAATTTTCGATTACTACTTCTCCAGAATCATCATTCGTATAGAAAATCAAAGCAAAAACATGATAATACACAATGAAAAACTTCGAGCTCAAATGTAAAAAAAAAAACTGGCAGAGAAGTGACAAATGGCTGTGTAAATCAAATTTGTAATGTTTCTGTGTCAGTATAATATTTACACAAATTTAGTTTTTATGGTTGATTAGGTAAGAGAATTATTATTCTTTTCATTCAAATCGTTTCATTCACCAATTACCAAGTGATGTATCCCGAATGCTACCATATTCTATGAAACCTTTGGATGTTTTAAATTATTTCTGCCAAAACAACTTAATTACTTCGTACTCAACAACTGTTGAAGACCAGAAAATTTCACTAACACTCCCTGTTTCTGGAGCTAGTGGGGAAAGATGTAATTCCAAATTAACATTAATAAACCAATAACTAAGTTCAATAGCATACAATACGATATTAAAAATACTGGCTTAATGGAAAATACTTAAAATGGAAACGTAATAAAACTACCTATCATCAGTTAATGCACCTTTTTATGTCACGATAGGTTAACCTTAAAATTCCCGCTACATATTTAGTCACCGAAAGTTCTGACGCTAGTCAATTTTCTCCCTTCATGAATAGTGAATAGTGTTAATATGGTTTGAATGAAAGAGTAAATGTTAACTTGTAAATAGGGTATGAATGAGATCTTTTATCACAATCGTTTATTGCCCTTGTAGGGTAGATCGCAATTTTATTCAAATAAAGATTTTATTGAACACTCAAAAAAAAAAAAATAAACATACCTGTAAAAGAAGTAAATTACACGTTTCTTCGACAAAGTAAGTGGCAAAAAACTTAACTCTGAGAATATTAGAAATGAACATACATTATATATGCTCATGGGCTATGTGAGGTTGGAATAATTTATTCAGCCTGCACATTAAAGAATAATGCTAAGAATGAATTGACGATTTCTGTTCTGGTGGTAAGGCGATGTTGGATTAAAAGCGATTTGAAAGTGCGTAAGCATGAAGTAAGTCAGATATTACGAGGGAAGGAATTACAGAGAATGATGGGTGGGCAAGAAAGCAGCAGTCGAATGCCACTGTTTTGTGGGAATGGCCATGGCTGGAAAAAATTATGGAATTTTGTGTTCCGGTTGCACCCAGAGGATTTAAAGTATGGGATATTGGAAATATAAGGTGGGTCATGAAGGTGAATAGTTTGTAAAAGGTATTAAGGAAGGAAGTATTGCCCCCGACATAGAGATATGGTACACGGGAGTACCGTAGAGTACCAAGACTAACAAATATTCAAGATAGTTATTGCAAATCAAATAATGAATTCTCTTCATATGTTATAAAGTGTTATATATGTTATGTAGTTTTATAGCATGTAGTGGCACAAAATCCCAACCGATCTTAGTCTTCCATTCCACCGATCATCTTTCTTTGGTAGATCGTGCCTAGTTCGAGCATCAAACCTCAGGAACTCTGCTCCTTTATGTATTTGCCAATCGGGTTTCCTTCCAATGATTTTAAGTTCCTCATTACAGTAGTTTCAGTTGAACATAAACCTTGAAATTTTGAGCTGAAAAAACAAACATTTATAAAAAAAATTTTAATTTTCATTTCCATTGTGATGTTATTCGTCTTATTTTATCTTACTATAGACTTATATCAGATTGAAGATAAGTATTCTCCAGATAAGATATTTTTGGCTACCAATCTATATACAATTTGAGCAACAAACAAAATGGACAAAATCCACCGCGGCTCACCATCACAAATAATTTTTAACGTACAAATCCCCCCCTTTATTTTTCTTTCAAAATCCTCTTATGGTGATATATTTGTTAGGATTTGCAATGAATCTATATGAACTAAAATTGTACTTAGTGCTTTTTATATTTACTGTATCTACGGTACAGTAAATCTACGGTATAGTTTAAGGAGGATATACAATACTGTTTAACTAATACTAATGCATTAATATAATACAAGGTTTTTTCCAATCTGAAGGCAATGGGGTTTACCCAAAAGATTACGTACACATCCTCCAAAATATTTTCATGAGCTTATAACCGTCTATAGAAACAAAAAAAGAGACCAACCCTCTTGGAAGGGGATGTTCTCCAACAAACCTGAAACGCACCCTATTGGCGTTTCGCTGAAGTGAATTTTGCAGGCCACCCTTTGGGGTGCCAGCAGGTAGCATTTTTTAGACCCACGTTCCTGGAAAGGGGATGATTGCACTACATTCCACTGGCATCTGTTGGCCGTCAAAATAACTATCCGTAAACAAACATTGTTCCTCTAATGTTCCACAAGGATAAATCTTTCCATCGGGATATTTTATGTTACCTCTAGTACTTTCCAATTTTGACCAGTTTTTTAATATATATATATATCAATTAAGAATAGAAGGCTGATGTTTTTTGTAAGGGGGTTGTGCAAATATATTAACAGAACATTTTTTTTTTTCCTAGCACCTTTAAATTCACAGATAATCTGTATCTAGAATTATAGATCCTCAGGCGAATCTATTTACAAATTATTTTTATTTTATTTTTTTAATTATTTGTAAATTATATAATGGAATAAACAAGTATAATGATACACATTATACGTAACTGGACTGAACTGACTAATAAAGGTGATGGGGCTCACCATTTTGATCCAACTTAAAACTAACTTACATACTAATTCTTAACCTAATTTTTCCCCCACAGTCTGTTCCATCGATGTGGGCGGTGTGCTGGGGTCATAGTGTTAAGTACTGGGTTGGTTAGGTGCTGCAACGAGTCAAAAAACTTGACGTGTCACCGACGGCACACCAAACAAAGGGTGCAGGTCAGGGTTCTTCAACCTCTCGAGAGAGGTATGTCGGACCATTTTTCGCATGATCCCATTCTGGAATTTCCAAATGGGAAAATGTTTTTTTTCCACCTTAGCTCTTAAATTTTTAAGATTATGGATCAGGGAAAAATAAAGGAATTTATTTGGGGTGAGCGAATCCTTTCACTAGTAGTACCTGTTTGAAGGTGGAATGCGGGAATTAAGGAGGTTGGGAAGCCTAGGTAGAGGTGGAAATGTTGCGGTGCAGTGGTGAGAGTCCACTGAAGGCTGAGCCAAGAGTCTCTCTAGGCTTTTAGTGCAAGCTCATTCAGTTGGATAGCAGTGATGGGTGCCTGTCAGAGGCTTGTTGTTGGTTGGCCAAGGGCCGTGATGTCCACCATTTGGTCTGCTTTCCCATATCTAGATAGTTGCCATCTTGCCGGTAGTGGTGGGGGTGCCAGGTCTTGGAATATGGGGTTTCGGCAATGTTTCATCGAGTCGAAGAATTTGATGTGTCTTCTTCTGATGGCTTCGGTGATGGTGGGGACCTCGAACTTTTCGTGGATGTCAGGAGCCTTCATTTCACGAAAAGGGGCATGCCATAGTGCCGTGCGCAGGATGTTGTCCTGAAAGCTCTGGAGTCTAGTTATGGTGCTGGTGTGTGGAAAACGGAAAAGCGAAGTTTCAAACAGCAGTGCTGGCCTCAGGACGATCTGATATATGAGCAGTTTCAGCCTCAGGGATATAGCCGGGCTTGTGATGAGATGCTGGAGAGAGTAGTAAGTCCTAAGTACTCTTTTCAGCTTCTGCAGGTGTGCGCCGAACGTCATGTGTCTGCCTAGGTTAATGCCTAGGTAGCATATGCTATTGGCAAGTTTGCAATCAGTCCCGTCTATGTTGAAGCTGGGTGGAAGCTTTCTTTTCCTTTGCTGGAACGAGAAAACGTTTCCTTGCGTCTTGGCTGGGTTGACTTGAATGTGGACAGCTCGCAGCCTGTCATTGATTAACTGACTGGCGCCCTCTGCCGCCTTTAGAGCTTTCGCTGGGTTGAGGCTGGTGCTGTAGACCCCTATGTGGTCCGCATATGCCGCTACCTCACAGTTGAAGTATGATGCTCCTACTATGTGCGCGGTGTAGATGTTGAAGAGTAGGGGTCCCAGCACCAACCCTTGAGGAACTCCGACCATGAAATCTCTTCTTGTGGTTGATATGGCTCCTATTCGCACAGAAAAGGTTCTGCCTGCGAGATAGGAGCCATTATGTTCTGTAGTTGCACAGGAAATTATGCTCGTTCAGACGTCGTAGGAGTGTGTGATCATAGAGTCGAATGATTTCGAGCAATCAAGGGAGATCATCGCAGTGACTCTGTTGATTCGCATGTTCGTTGTAACGTGCTGCTGTAGTTTCACCAGATTTCAGTCCGAACTAAGTCCTTTACTGAAGCCGGTCTGTTGAGGTGGGATAATGTCTTGTGAGTCATAGTGTCTGGTGAGATGGTTGTACAGAATCCTCTCGTAGATCTTTGACAATTGGGTCAGCAGACTGATGGGCCTGTAGTGAGCTGGCTCATATCCACTTTTGGCCGGCTTCAGAAGTGGGGCGACGACGGCATGCTTCCACGTCTGGGGAAAATAGTGTAGTCTCAGAGAAGAGTTGACGACTATGTGGGATACCCCCATTCCGTGGCAGCTGCTTCGGAAGGATGTTTTGGATGTCATCATCCCCTGGTGCTTTGTTGCCTCTGGTGCGACGAATGATTGCTGTAACCTGGTAGTAGGAGGTATGTATTGTGGTGAGGGTTGGGGTCTGCCGGTTGGGTGCTGTGATTGGCTTGCTGTCACTATTCCCTCTCAAGTGGTCGGCTAGTATGTCTGCCTGCTCTGCAACCGAGATGGACTGCCCGTTGTCTACCAGTCTTACTGCATTTTTCTTGGTTACATTGGTTTTTACCAACCCCCAGAATGTTTTGTAGTCACTATGCAAACTGCGGAGACGGTCACCCCATATAGAGCTCTTCCACTGGATCATCAGAAATGTAATCTGGGTAGTTAGAGCGTTTAGCACAGGCCTCAGGTCTTTGTTTTTCGTCCAGAACCACCTGTTTTTGATATTATAACGTTGCCGTATCAGTTGCATGATGTGTTCCGGTGGCTTCCTCAGGGAAGTCGATACCGGGGCGAACTTCGGTATGGAGGCATCAGCTGCTTGGACTATGGTGGCCTGCAACTAATAGATGGCGCTGTCAATATCCCAAGTATTTCTCAGAGGCGCAATTGGGGGCAATTCGGCACTAATATCTTGTAGCACGTGGCTCTGGAATATTACCTTATAGCTCGTAGAGAATAGGCCGATAATCCGAAGATTCAAAGTCAATCGCCGAGCAGCCGGTGACCCGATGAGGTTGTTGGTTTAGAAATAAGTCCGGTGTGGAGGTTCTATCTGGGTTTCCATATTGTCGAAATGTCGGTAAGCGTTGGTGGATCACTGTGAACGGCGTCTTGATAATATGTCTGCCGAGGGCGTTAGCTTTTGTTCCACTCCACCAGTGAGCTGAGAAGTGGGGCGACGACGGCATGCTTCCACGTCTGGGGAAAATAGTGTAGTAGGCATTGAGTGAGGTCTCCAATAATGACGTGCCTTTTGTCTTTGCTGATCTGAGTGATTAGGAGCCTGGCTGTCGTCAGATTTGTCCTTGGTTGTCTGTAAATCCCAGTTACGACGATATTGCTAGTCAATCGGAGTTGGAGGGTAACTATGTAGTGATCCCCGTCAGGCGGCACCACTGGGTCTAAACGTTTGCATGGCACTTCCTGCCTGACGACAGTAGCAGTCCTTCAGTCTGGTATCTGTTAGAACTGCTACATCCAGGTTATGACAACTTAAGATAGCTTCGACATCGCCTTGTTTGGGCCTAAGGCCGCAAACGTTCTAATTGAGAATATTGTGCCCAATCATGGAGTTACTGTTCTTTCGAGTCTAGCCAGAACTCTTTCAATGAGACCAGTCAGCTGTGACTTCAGCTGGTTCATGGATGTGATCATGGTGCCTAACATGTTTAACATGGCGTCCATGTTTAAATTGGGTGGAGCCGAGGGCGCGGGAAACCCTTCCGTTATTAGGTGCTGCCCAGGTCACCTGAGAATATAAAGCCGTTTATCTTGGAGGTGTGGGTGCCGGAGCGTATCTAGCGTCCCTAGGTAATGCAATTGTTTTGTGCTGGGCCTGGTGTCTAACCACCATTGCCTGCATCAGTTTTAGTCTGTAGGGGCATTGTTGAAACGAAGCAACATGGTCCTCCCCGCAGTTAGCACAAAGTAGCACACCTCATGCATTTTGGGGATTTAAAACAATATCGCCTAGTATGGCCATATTCTTGGCAATTTAGGGACATGGGGATGCCTCGCTTCTCGTTATATCTGCTTACTCAGAAGAGCACATTGCTTACATGGCGGATTTGTTTAGGTTTGTCTGCAGTAAGTGTGGCGTCCCCTATTACGAGAACTGGCTCAATTTCAGTTTTAGTGCCATTTCGGTTACTTTTTTTGAGCATGTAGACCGAGTTAAATCGAATCCGTGTAATAGAAACTTTTTTTCGGTTTTGTTCCCCCTCAGGGCGTAGGTGTGGAAAGGTACTTTTGCTGCTATAAGAGCGGCGACTGTTGATATTATGTCCTGCCCCGTGCCACAAAACACTTCAGTGTCCTGTTGCCCTTGTACTACTCGGTATCCCGTAGTTTTGTGTTCGGTTAGTAGGCGTGTAAGGTCATAACTATTTAACTTCCCCATGACTAGGGGAGGTATTGGCTTGGGCCTAGTAGTCGTGGGCTCGGTTTGTGGAGCACGTTGTTGAACCGTGTTCAGTGGTTCGAAAGAGTTTGTCACTGTTCTGGGTCAACAGTGTCGTTTGGGCTGTTGTAATCCCTCAACATTGTCGTGAATTTTTCTTTCGGGGGAATCACGTAAGTCATATGTGACTTCACCAGATTTGAGGTCTTGGCACAATGGAAGCTGGATAGCGTCTCTTATTGTTCATAAACTGTGCATTCAGTTTTTACACAACCTAACGCAACGAGAGCTAGGTCAATTTTTAAGAGAAGATAATCTATCGTTTCACACTATAGTTGCAACTTTATAGAGGGGAAAATGTTTTGTTTTTTTTCTTAGCTCTCTAATTATATGATCAGGGAAAAATGTGGTGGTGTGAGGGAATTAAATAATGATTAAAACTATGAAAACTATGATTATGTTAATCGCCGAAGATGAAGGAGGGTCTAATTTCAATTAGGAAGGGGTCGATTGCACTGTTCTTTGCTGCTAAATCTAAACCGTTTAAGATTTAACAAGTCCTAATTCATAAGGAATTTATGATTTAAAGTTCTGATTTTTTCACTGACACAAATAAAGACCCAATAAGATAGAAGAAAATTTATTTTTAATTACTAATTAATTAATAACTTTTAAACTACTCTGTGGAGTTGAAAATATTTATAAAGCCATCGGCAAGTGAAATAGAATATCGAAGTGAAATTTAATGTTCACAGGTGTCTCTGATTTTCAATAAAAAAATCAAAGAAGCCGTAAAAAATTAATAGAAATTACAAGGCCACTGGTCCATGGGCCAACTAGTTATATTATAATTCTTAATATTCAGTTGTTTTCGGTGAAGATGATGAGACCAACGCTATTGATAATTAATTGCCATATTTTTGACTCCCTCTGTGAAAATGTGTTCGCGATGATTTTCAATTAGTGGGAGGTGGCGTGGGCGTGGCCGTCCTAGATAAGACAGCCCTATATATATATTTATAAATTAGTATTCGGTGTGCGGCCTGAGGGAGGTTTTTCGGGGCCGGGCACCGAGATAGATGACCCGCCCTTATGAGGCGGAGCCTAAGTTGCTCATTTCTTACTTGGCAATATGATGGCAACATGTTTCATTAGCGGGGGCTCGTGCTTCGAATCTCCACCTCCAGAGAACCATCCCTTAGAGAAATATCCCAGCCAGGGCACCATAACTTCCATAATGAACCCAACGTCCCTCACGTTGGGACTTTGAAGAAAACTCGCCGTCACGCACGTAGGGAGGAAGAATATCCGAACAGACCTTAATTGAATACGGAAACTGTCTCATTTCGTCCTGAGCATAGGGCATATCGCATTAGGTAAACTTATTTGCCCGTGAGTAAATCACTGACTAAACGCTTAATAACCATTAGTCATCGGTGTTTTAGTTATGACCAACAATTTCAGTTTTGACCAATACTGATTTCATGTTTGTTAGAAAGCGGCTGGTTCCATCAGCTGTTTGATGAACGTGGGGTGCCGAGAGCAAATTAACTAGATCCATGGAACGCCAATAATACGCACCAAGCCACCCAAGTCGGTAAATGGTGTGGATGTATAGCGGGATCAGTTCGAAGGAATTCGCGCAATCATTAGTTCGGTTTCCCGGTACTGATTTTCCCTTACAAGGCTGAGACATACTCGTCCAGTCCTCATCACAGTGCAAGTTAGTGAGGCGACACCTTTCTTCTGTCAATGAACAAACGTACAACAAGGTAGCAATGTAAAAGTAGTATGTAGGATTGCAATACTATAAATTCTAAAAACTAGATGGACTCCAACGACGTCCAAAAATCATGCTTTACATTAGAAGTGCGGTCAAATGAAACGCAGCCATGTGGCGTTGACTGATTTTATAACAGCAAAATATATTTATTCAGAAATTATACCAGAAAAACAGAAAAAGAAATACATCCAAGGATTTGGAAGACTTATTCAGGATCTGAAAATATTTAAGTGATTCACAGAAATTTAGTTTCAACTAAGATCCTTTTGATTGAAGCTAGATTGTAAAAATCATTAAGAACGCACTATCTATTAAGGCCCAAATTTACACGCAAAATATTACGTTTTTTCAAAAAAGTAAGTGGAAAAACATTACCAAGCATTCCGAGTCTTAGAAACTTGCTCAGTAGGTATATTAAGCACAGGTGTTTCAAAATTTACTTGAGTGAAACTGACTCGTTTGTCAGATAATAAATGAATAGAAATTAAAAAGGACCTCTCTACATATACAGGTGTTGAAGGGGCATTCTTAAATTAAAAAAAATAAACGGGTCATTAAATTTGTTTGAAAACGTTTTGGTTAAAACCCTTTTAATTTATTTTTTAAAACTAATTTAACTGTGCCCCTTAGTTTTGCACTAATTTACAGCTTTCACTAAGAAACAAGTTTCGACGTTTGATACAGTGATTTAATTAACTTTCTGAATGTTCTGAGCTTTTTTCATTTTGTCTGCAACTTAGAGCGTAAAACAGTGCTGATTCTATCCATGAACCCCATCTTGTTATCACTTGGATGGGGGGGGGGGGGGTTGTATAAATGCTTTCTGGGCTCTATTTTTTTATATTTACTAATTCTTGGACCACGAAACACAATTTTTATTTTCAAAATATTTATTGTATGGATATCAACTTTTTTTTTTCTTTCTTTCATAGCCCCTTTAAATTTACAGATAATTATAGATCCTCATGCGAATCTATTTGCAAATTATTTTTGTATTTCCTATTCTAAATTTAACTTTAGCAAATTCATTAATTAGGAAGGTAAAGTCTTCAGTGGCAACAAATTTAGATTCAATAGAATTAATGATAGATTTATAAGTTTTTATTGACTTAATGAACTTAGTTATTGTTATATTAATGTTAATTTCGGAAGGCTTCTTTTCCCACTAGCTATTAATTAAGTTGTTTTGGCACAGATCATTTAAAACATCCAAAGGTTTCATTGAATATGGTAGAAATGTTTCTTAAAGATAAAAAAAACAATAATTCTCGTACCTCATCTACTTTTCAACAACAAAAACTGAATTAGTGTAAATGCAAAAATATTATACTGACACAGATACATCACAGTCACTTCTTCTCGAGACAACCTAACATTTAAATCAAGTTGAATAAGTCAGTTGTATAAGTTGAAGGTGGAAGCTTATCCCAGATAAGACATATAATAGAGGAAGGACTAGATTAAGTGACGACATGAGCACTGATCAAACACTAGCTACTTACTAATCAAGCAATAGTTCGCAATTAAAAAAAATCAATCGTCATGAAGAAGTGTAGGACTTGTGACTCTAACTGACTAAACTTACGAAATTTCAATCGAATTGTCAATAATAACGTGAAAATAACAAAGTGAAGGTATCTAAATGAATATTGGTATAATGATATGAATACAATCGGTGAAATGATACGTTGCTAGGTTTAGAAAACCCCAATATTTAATAGACTAATTTCATTATTTAGAAACAAAATTAGAGCTCTCATCTGAAGTAAGAAATTCTTGTACTTCTGCTGTTGGATTTCACAAAGCGGCCGGCCCACAAGAGGATGGGGTTGGCAGGGGGTGCTCAGAATGCAATAACAGTAGAGAAAAGTTTCTTTGGCCAGGAGAGGCGTGCTATCCATGTGGAAATATTGCGGTCGGGTCCCGCCATATATTATCTATCAGAGAGATAGGACTCTCTATTTTCTCCTGGAAGTAAGAGCCATTAAATGTCATCCCGCCTGTAATAAATTAGTCTATTCCTTCCAGCTGATTGACTCTACCGCCGTACCCCCACCCATGGGATCTGGACGGTTAATGATAGGATGCTCCTGGGAAGGGTACTCGATCCTCATTGGTCCGTCTCGGTCGCATGAATAACCAATCCCGGCGCTCCAACCCTCCTGAATTATGGAACTCTTGAAAAGTTTTTTTTTTTTTCCCTACTCCTCGGCTCTTTTCCCTCATGATGGAAACAAATTTATAACGAAGCCGGAGCGAGTCCTCGGGGTGATTGTTGCTCTTTTTCTACTCGGCAGTCCTGCGGTTCGTGGACTGCCCTATAAGGCGCATTTCCAAGGAGGGTGCCGCTGGCGGTGGAAAAAACAAGACGGAATATTATCGTAGTAGGAATCACAGTTACATCATTAGCCTCTAAGGAGCATAGTGCCTTTCACGGTTGCATCAGGCACACATTACTCCAAGACAACTAATTTTAAAATTTGACACTTTCCTATTCGAATCATGCTTTCATTGAACCGGAAAAAAAATATGTAAACAACAGTTAAAATTTCAAATGTTTGCATTCCAAGTCTTCAATAACTTTCAAATTGATTTAATGTTAGGTGGTAATAACAGGGTTTTTTAATTACGATCTACGTAGGGACAGGAAATACTTTTGTTTGCGCAGACCAAGGAGCAAACTCAATATTTCTGTAAAAAGTCTGCTTAAAAAACATAAAAGCCAGTTTACTGCACACAAATTTACTAAACAAAATATACCGTAATATTTTTGTTTTTTGTGAACATATTTCAACAAATTGAGGTCCAAAGTATGTACTCAATCATCAGAAACGATAGCAAAGACACGTCTGTTAATGCTGAACATATTAAGATTTTAAATATTCTCAAAGTCTTTTCAGCTATGATAGCATATATGAATCCCGTGGCATATTTGAAAGACATCTATAGAATTCCATCAGAGTTTTCTATTCAAATTTTACTTTTTAGCATTCCACCATGGTTTAAATTAATCACTTGCAATTAAAAGTTAGGTTGAAGTTCATGGATTTCGAGATACCCAAATGTGTTCTGCACATTTTAAACATCATACAAAAAGCTGCTGGTACTACAGTTTGAACTCAGAACATACATTTATCAAATACCAATCCGTGTGTTTTTGACAGCATGTACGAAATAATTTGACATGAATCGGGACCCAATCATTCATCTATCTACCCCTCTACTCCATTGAAGAAATAAATATGAAAACTTAAAAAAAAGTGTTCCACAAATTATGTGCAAGTACATCATTCAACAATATTCGTTAAAAAAAGACATTCATAAACGGACTCCGTCCATTTAAAAATTTTGAAATTGAGTATATATGTATGTAATAAAATGTGGTAAACCTCAAGCCACATATGCTGGAAGAACATCCAGAAACTTCTCAAGCTTCATTTTTTTCTAAGTATTTTTTCAAGTACCTACTTATTTTTCCTCACGATGCCGTGCAGACCTGGGTCTAACATATCCTCCACAATTACACCCTTTGAAGCTGCGAATCAAACCTAGGCCTCCAGATTAAGTAGTACAGTGCGTTACGCACTAGGCTGCGTGGGCAGCATTTCAAATCTGTGTTAGAATCACAGCGATAAAAAAATGAACGTAATGGCACTGATGATGAACAATTAAAGGAGATCTTAAACAAATAAGAAAACGCTTAGGTCTTTCTAGGCCGAGGTAGTCACCGCCACATATTGAAGTGTATTGAAGCTGTAAACACTCCTAAAACGTAAAAGCCAAGTGTGCGGCGAAATGAAGTTTCTAATGTATTTGATACACCTACGTGCATTAATATATTAGTGATACAATATATTGTGAACGGATACATACATCCATCCATTTATATATCCGCCTGACTCACCCTCAAACCAACGCCTATAAGCTCAACAGTACAATTAAAATATATTTGATTATACGCCAATGCTGTACGGTCAGAATTTGATAGAATATCTATGTACAGCATTGGTGTAAAATTATAATGCAAATAAGATTTTAATGAAATTTCATAGTGTCCCAATCAATTCTAACCCAAAGTAATTTATCTTAATAAATTTACGTGGTGTTAAATGGAAGGAATCTCTTTATTATAAATCAGCTTTTCAAGATGATGTGGTTGAAATAAAATTAAAAAATAGTATGAGCTCAAATGATGAAACAGATTTAACTTATATCTAATAACCATCCACAGCTATGCTTACAAATGTACATCGATGTCTTCCTACATGGTTGGTACATCGAAGCCAAATGCCCTCCATCTGCGTCTTAAGAAGAAAGAGCCATCTTATCTCTTATCTTTACTCTTACCTTTACCCACTCCCTACCTTACTCAGGCGAGAGGCTGACATTTGATCTCTTTAAACAAAAAGGGTTTTCTTATTTCTTAATTCAAACTACCCCGATATGTGGCTCTAACACCACGCTCGAGTCCTTGACCATTGACCACCAAAGTTTTATTGCCTGTCGATCCAACCCAACGTTTTATGACGGTCAGTGAAGGACACACCTGCCTCTCGCCAACTTTCACCTAAACAATTTTATGTACAAAAATTATTTCTTCTTGTACGAAATTCACATGCCGGGGTATATATATATAAAACAATTGTTCTTTGAACCGTCGAAATACAGCCTCAACAGAAGTGTAAATTGTAAAACATACCATTCTTATGCCAAATTAAGGTGGCTCTTTCCCTCCTTCCGTTGACAATATTTCCTTAGCCCATTCCTTTCTAAAGCGTCAATTCTCATCATCCTCCTTATACATTCACTACCGTTCGAATTCTCAACTTCTGTAACACAAGTTCCTGTCTCTCTGACCTTTTTACGATTGTCCCTTCCTCGCTCACTCAGTTACTCTCTGGAACTAGTTCTCTTTTAATGTTCACCATATTTCATCCTTACTAACATTCATAACCCTCCTACTCCAATACCTCCTCACCATTCAGACAGACGCTTGCTAGTTTTGGGAATGTTTTATTAATTATACTATATTTCATACTTTTATTCAGTTGTTTTGCTTCGTAATTCTTTGGAGTTTTCTATTGTATGTTTAGTTTGTATATATTAATTTAAATGTTTTCATTTGACGCGATATTGTATTTTACTATTCCATTATATCGTTTTTGTTTGTGTGTTGATCCATCTGTCACTGTATTTGGCGATAGCTGGTAATCTTCAAGTTTTTTTTTTTTTATTTCTTATAGAGTAATTATACTTTATTTTACGTTGTCATTTAAAATTTTTTTTTTCTATTCTGTCCTAAATAGGCATCTACCATGGTAACTTGGAATGGATTGTCCACAAAGCTGTCGGTGAGCATTGGTAGCAGCTAACAAACATGGTTAGTGAAATCGCTACAGGAGAGCTGAAGGTGACAACCGATTTGTCAATTACGCCCGGAGACGGAACACAGCTCTTAGCCGCTTAGTGCAGCAATACGTTTAAGCACACTCCCAACTGTCGACGTTTCTTAACCACTTTCTCTGTCTTAAATATGCTTCCGAATTCCTTACAGCTTCGTGGCCGCGCTTAATGAGTATACAATTTAGGAATAAAATCTTATCAAGTACTCCCACAATACGGGTTTTTACATGGAGTATTTATTATTGTACTTCATTATTGTTTTATTTTATCCAGATACATCTTTTAGGTATCAATACGTTTTATTATAAAATTAACTCACATCATCCCCTCCAAAGTTAGGATTGTTTTCCTTATAAAATATGCCAATAATGGTCTCTATTCTAAATTCTGCAAATAAATTTTCATATACGTCAGGTGGTAAAATGATTTTGTTTTAACAGAGTTGCCTTTTAATGTAATACTGATTTATCAATTTAAAATTTGTTTTTGCAGTAGAATTTTCAGATAATACCATTCATGGCTGTACTTATTATTTTTACTGTTTTCATTCTCAGGGTTGTATGTATTTTTCATATGTAAATTTATGTGTTTTATGTTCTGATATCCATAAATTTTTGAATAGATTCTGAATTGTAGTACTGAAGATGCCTCAGAACAGAATATGCGAAACTTTGGCTAATGATGTAATATCAATAAAAAAAAGATTTATTGGGAGAGATTCCGAGTTTTTTTTTAGGAAAAATAATTTATAACCACAACATAAATGTCATTCATGTTTAGAATCAACCTGTGAATTACGATTGCAGATACTGTCAGCTGAAGAATAAATGATGAATACAAATGTTTATTTATGAACTGCTTCTTATCCGAATATGCAATGGTGTCTTGGTATAAAAACTGAAAAAAACAATGAATATGGAACTAGGGTATGGAAGAAGGACAGGTATTGAAAAAAACAACATATCCAAAAAAAAGGTATATCACGGAAAAATACCTGTTATTTGCATTCACATGACAATGATTTTCAGCCTAAAATCATTTTTTGATATTTCTCTTATTTAACAAATCGACACTTGATATATTTTCTCATGATCTAAGTCTTTTTGATTATGATTTACTCTTTTGAGTAGAATCTCAGCAAAACTACCCATTTTCCGAATTCATATTAATTTTTGAGCAGTTTATGTATATATAAAAACCAATATTTAGTTTACGGTTCCACATCCATAAGAACTCTTTTCGGCAGTATTGATACAATTTATTTTGATTTTATGAACGATCGAAATAATTTGCACGTCCACAAATTGTACTTTGTAGTACTTTCATCAATTAATTGTCATTATCAAAGACTGAAACAAAGAAAATTGGGAATTAAAAATAAATATATTATTAAAAAACATGAATTAAAATGTCCTGGCAAGTGTTTTAATAAAATATTTACAAATATCAGGTAGACAAATTGTTGATATATTGCTTTGAACGCTTTCAACAATTTTTTGTCACTTCCATTTCCCAGAGTGGTGTGTTTTTTATGATATTTTTACAAGACGGTATTGATAATAATTGTTTAATAATCTCTTCAACACTTCCTTCTGATTGATGATGTTTTACTATAAGAGTAATTATTACATTTCATCATTATCTTCTTACATTACTGTAATGACCATTTCCTTTTTGTTTTATTTGATTTTGTTGTTTTTTAGCAAACTTTTTCTCCATTTGTTTATATTTCTTCAATGAAAAGTTTACATCAATCAATACAGCTGGACTTAAGCAGTGCCTAGAACTGCAGTTTAATGTAGCAGCTGTAAACATAATGTTACTTCGGTTTGGAGGATGTTGAGATCAGTGTTAAGGGTACGGCTGATGATATAGAAGGGAGCATCATCGATCTTGTGAAGGATTCTGGATTGCAGGGACTAGATGCAAATATTGGAAATGTTTTGGGCAGACCCCCAAACTTCTTTTCCGTAGGACTAGGTAGCTTGGAGATCAGTCTCTTGCACACTGATGTTATTTTAGAATGATTGAAGAAGTAGTTTGAATAGTTTGTTAGTTTCTTATAGTTTGGGCGTGATGTGAGGGACTATATAAGTTGCTGGTCTAGTATAAGTCCCCTAGATAAGTGGTCAGGGATTTACCAGAAATCGGTTGCCTGAAGAGCGAAAATGGAAGACATGATGAGTGGGTAAAGAACATGAAAAGATTTGAAGACTTATTAATAGATCCTTGTCATTTCAACATGTTATTTAGAAATTCTCTCATCGCATAAAACCTCTTCGTATTCAAATTGTATCAAGATAAAGTGAGTAGCTTAATGCTTACTGATTAAAAACAGCTAATCTTAAAAAGCCTCTTAAAAAAACTGAATAATTATGACATTAAATGGTGAAGAGAGGAGGCTGATGGTAGGCCGTATATATTACAGATGAGATATTAAGAAATGGAGATGACACGGTGGAATAGTGGCTCGGCAGTGGCGAGAGCCTGGACACTAACTGCCTCTAATAACTGCGGGCTACCTCGACCTCTCTCTCTGCCTCCCTGCCTCGCAGTAATTACTTCTGTTGGTAATAAAACCTAAGCCAATGAGCATTTTATGATCTTTAATGCATTTCTGAGAATTGAGCATTTTGCAAGGGCTACCGCTGCCGGCAAAAAGTATCATCATTCCGCCGGCCCGGTCTTATTCAGGCAGCTGGACCGTCTGACTCTCCCTTCTTCTTTTTTGTGTCTATATTTATTAATCTGCTACCGCAGAGTCCAATCAAAATCAGCAAATGTAAACCAAACAAAGCCGGTTTTGGGTGGAAAACGACTTTTAAATAGCACGATCTCTATAGAAGATTTTTTATTTTTACTGTTTTATATGTAATTTGTTGTCAAAACAATGACTGTCGATGTAATACAAATAATAAAAAATAAAATAAGAGAAACTAATTATCACACAGTATGAATATTATTGTACAAGTGTCTCTTTTTTTGGATTGTTACTCTTTAGGATATTTTTAAAAGCATTGCTTACTATTGTAGTTATTAAGTAAATAAGTTGGATTGGTGGCCAAAAACTTGTTTAGGTTCTAGAATTCTCCACTAAAACCAGGTTGCATTCCGCTAGAATGACTTAGAACAAAATATTGAAATAAACATAATCATGCAAAAACAATTATAAAACAAAATTGAAAACGAATGGCGCGATGAAAGCCTTAACTCTTAACAATTGATTGTTCTCAACTATCGACTCCAAAAGATATATTCTTAGTCGTGCCCCAATATCAAATTAACAATTTTCTAAGCTGCTCAAATCCTCCTTCGATTCCTTTGCAAATATGCAAGTTCTGGCTTTTTAATAGCAGCCTAAGGTCTAATACCCGTCAAATTGCTTCAATATAAAGGGCATAAAGCGCTTTGTGATCTATAAACGTGACCCGCTATTGCCGAAGATTTCATCAATCTGGTTAAATCTGTTGACGATTCTGCAGAAAACATGGTGATATTCAAAGTCATGCCTCTCCAGGTCTTGATGTCTGATAAATTTTTCAACCATGAGTATAATTATTCTCTTTCTGTAACCTTCTATGAGTTTCTTATAAAAGCTAGACAGGCCCAAGTTTACTGGTATAAAGGAGCTCTGTTACTCCCAAATTCTTCCATTAACTAGCTCATATCTAATTTGAGTTGTTGAGGATTGTAGCGACCGGTAACTACATAAGATAAATCACCCTATACTCTATTGTATATATATTGTAAACAAATGTAAATAACATTTTTTTTTTTTTTTTCCTTCATAGCCCCTTTTAATTTACATTAGATAATTATATATAATTATAGATTGTCGGGGCACATACCTATAAAAAAATGGAGTCAGATAGTAAAGCCATCATGAAAAGATTGTCCAGGTTATAAACTCAAACAACCCTCAATTTGTCACCAGGGATAGGGTAACTAGGCACCCCCTCGTGACGATCCAAGGATTTTCAAGAAAACCAAAGTAAAACCACTCCAATTCTTGCCCTTTGATAAATCCTTATAAAAAAAAAAAAAAATTTCTTTCCAATTTCTCACGTTTATTTTTCAGGTAACCAAAACCTAATCGGTTTATTTCAAAGTGTGTGGAGAACAGTTGTTTTCTTCAGATCGATTGATCTGCACGTTGGACAAAAAAGAGGAATTGCGTGGAATTGAATGGAAGATACTACAGGGACCGGAGAGCAGAAAACATCAGAAGAGTCAGAGGAACAGAAAGGTGAAGAGCTCCATAAGAACTAGACTTTACTGGAGGACTGATTGTTAAGAGGTTGCTTAAACGTTCCAACACAACCTGTTGACTTAGTAGGATAAGAATAAAAATAAAAGATCAATCGAATCATTTTGGTTACATACAACAATAGTAGAGTATTTTATGGGGGCTTGGAAATGATAAAAGAAATATCATGTTTTTCTTTGATATGAAGGTGTGAGAAAATTTATCAAAGCGTGTCTAATGGTAATTATCAACAATCTTTTCATCATTCCTTACCCGGCAATAAATGGCAAATTACTAGAAATGTTTGCGTTATAAGAAGTAGAATAAAAGGTGGTAGGAGAGGAGACCGGGGGGTGCTAGGGCTACTAATCTTGCTGTAGGACGACATGCCCCGAATGTCTGCGGCTCCTGCCGACAATTTGTAGCCTCGAGATAGGATCTCGGAGGTAAGAAGGCCCTCATTACAGCAGCGATTTGAGGAATTTCACCCTGCGACCCCGCCATCTGATAGCCGCTACCCGGGAGCTCAAGCCCGGCCCGATCTTACGGGAGGGGCGGAGTGAAAAACCTAAGTCCTGTTTATTTCTATTTCTGTGACATGCCCCGGACGGTGCCACATATGGGAGCCTACATCATCAGCTGACCTCTCCAAGGGTGTTGTAGTTGACACCTAAAGGTATTTTAGCCACCAGATTCTATCTCTGTAGCTCCGAGTACGAGTAACTATTTTGCTCAGCTTACAACAAAGCATTCAAGAGTTATTTTTAATAATATTTTCCATCAATAAACGAAATAAAGTGATACAATGTGTATTTTATCGAATATAGAATGATTGTTAAATTAGATCTAATATCCAATTTTTAAATTTTCTTTTCCAAAACCATTGTTGTAGAATAACTATGCAAAAAAATATCAATATTAACCTTAATATCTGATATATGTTGGAGAGGTAGATACAGAGCGTCAGAGGCTGGTCCTTCAGTCCTTCAGCTAGCAGTGGCTACTTTCTTCGTTTGTTGAAGACAATCTGACTAAATCCAGCTTGGAACCCTAGGGTAATGCAGTGGTTCCTACAGGCCGATTTCTTCCTTCCCTAGTTGTTGTCGCTCAAATTCTTGTGACCCGTACTCTGCCCTAAGACTAACTGCTTTTTTACCTTTGTATCTCCCGAACTATTTCCTCCTTCCCCCCTCTTTATAGCTTTGTTCCTATTTACAATTGGCTCTGACTTCAAATCCCTAAGGTACTAGAAAAAACTGGGGCATTACATTTTTCATTTGGTATAATTTTTTCTTCCAACTTAATCCTGGATCTAGCTGTTCTGGCTATAAACCCCCTAAGTGATTTTACATTATATTATTACGTACATATTCTGTATACATTACAATGTATACTGCTAGGATAAATCTGTTTTATTATTTGATGATATTTATACGGGGTCCATGTCAAGTTTGTGTTGTCACGCAGTTTGCTTATTTAATCGCAGGTAACATAATAAATCGAACGTATAACATATATTTGATTATCATATATTGTTTGATTTCTCGATAGTTGACAGTGCTATCGCCACAAAGTATGCAGTATCTATAATTAGGCTCCATCAGGGATGGTATCAGAGATGAATAGGACAGAATAGATCATGCGAGGACAAAAGTTACCTTGATCAGTAGATTTTGAATCCTAAATTTTTAGAGATCCATTTAATTGTTACAGAAGTTGTCGAAAGTGCTAAATAAATACAACTATTTTGTGGAGGGTAGGAACTTTCAATGGAATTTCGCACGGAATAGACAAGTTCCAGTATGGCTACTACGATGATGTGAGGAAACAACCTGTTCAGCCTTAAATAGATGCTTGTCCTCATTGGTTTCTAGCTGGTTCAGAAAATAATGATACTGCTTACACTTTTGTTAACGTATCATAAATAGAATGGTCCTCTATCACTTATCTCCAGCAGTTCGGTGGAGGTTGTACAATTGCTATAAATAATCACAGTGTTGGCAACACTACTTGACGAAGCCGCTGGAAAAAGGTAAACATCTGTGACATATTTCAGTGGCTCCGTGTTAAACGAAGCCGAACGGTTCTGCCTGTTCCCTTTTTTATGTTTCCAGTAGTTGTTGTTTTATCTATTATATTTGTTTTAATTTATATGATATAATGATGCTATAATACTTTCAACCAACCATTATTTATTTAGTAGGTTCTCTACATTTCATGGCCTCATCAGAATTTGTTGATATTTTTAATCATAAATTTTCCCATTCTATTGTAATATCACTACTATATGTATGGGGAGGCCGTCGTTCCTTATTTTATTTTATTTTACGATCCACCATAATCGGTGGCTTTACTTTTAAACAGACATAAATCCTCTTTCGACGACCTATCTCGATAGTGTTGTTTGTGTCGATAATGTTGTTTGTAATTCAAGACTATGTGCTATGTGTTTTGGTTAGGATATAACTAATTGGATAATAAACATAAATATAGTAAATATCAGCGTAACTACCTACATATATAGCACATTTAAAATTGGACATGACTTTAATATATATCAGAAAACTACACGAACGATCCTTCATCCACCTTGCATAAAAATGACAGCTTTCTTATACTCATATCATATTTACAATTCATCATTCACTCGCTCATTCATACAATATTTACAGACAGCCCAGAGGCCTCCCAAGTACTTCTTATACTCTATTGACAGAGGTTCAAAGGTACCTCAAAACATTCGAAAGTACAACAGAGGACAGACTTGAGTTAGGGTGTGAGGCAAAACATGTGATTTAGAGTAATAACCCTGAGATAGGGTGATTTATTTATTGTTTATAAACCCCTAGTCGTTTATTTATCAAGAAAATATATGCAAGCGTGTACATTGGTTGGTATTTATTATACTGTATGTGGTTCATTCAGAGAATGTTTGCCAGTTGGTTACTCATGTAAAACCATAATTGTGAGAGGTTTGGACCATGCCTCAAGCGTCTAAAACTATAAATATGGTGTATTCTAATGATGAACTATTTGGTGATCATTTGTTTCATCTTCCTTATTTATATAATTTATATTTAGGTACCACGTTTCAAGGTAAAAAAAAATCAGTCACCACCGACTTAGGTGTGGTAATAGTGGTTGCAAAGTAGTATTTATCAACGTACCAACGTAAAATACCAATATTTGTGAATGACTGACTGGACATACAAATGCAGCGGGAGGGTGGTCGGCTCATGGAAATAGAATGATCTATAAAATAAGTCTTACAAATATTTTTAGCATTGGGGACTGAAAACCTTGGCAGCCCGGACAAATTTGAAATAAAATTTGACATTAAAGAGCAAAAGGCTTCAAAACGACGAGCCTCGATACAAAAATAACCGGTTCCAGGGCACGTAAGGTAAACGTGGTTCCAGGTAACCACAGTACCCTATCTAAAAGAGTTCTTTGACATACACTCTTCTAATTCTGTCAAAATTGTATCGCTGGTTTTATCTGCCAACATTAGATTGGAATGACTTGACTTCCCTGGTAAGTTGTTTCCTTTTTTCTCAAATGCCAAGTTAAATCGAGTAGAATCTTTAAATGACCTGTGCCCTCCAGGTTCAAAAATATTTTAATGAGCCCAATCTTCTATGTGAGTTCATTGTTAGCTGTGAGCATATAAATGATTAACATAATTGGAACCTGAAACATTCGACAAACCCCTCACCATACCACCTCACAGTGATACCTGATGCAGACATACAAACGAGGTTTGATAAAAAAGTAACGAGAAATTTATAATTTCGCGGGCACTATAATTCCTATGGCAATTTTTTTTATTTTATCATGTTGGTACACACGTCTCTGAAATACGTTAAAATTTGCAGCTGTCCTCAAAGTTTTTTTTTCCACCCTCAATGTACTATCTGGGTATAAAAATGGATAGGCATCCTCCATTTCTCTATTATTAGAAATAAAATAGAAAAAGTACGACACGGGTCTTACCGGCTATCGCACTTGCTAACTTCACCCGACCTGTCGCTGTCGCTCAAACTGATGATCTATAAATGTGTACTCCGGCCAGATCTGCTGTACGGTGCCCCGCTATTTACCCACTTGACTGACAATACAGCCAAATGTCTCCAACATTTCCAGAATGGGATCATGCGAAAAGTGGTCCGACATACCTCTCTCGAGAGCTTAACGAACGCTGAACTGCATCCATTGCTTGGTGTGCCGTCGGTGGGTGAGTTCATCCACCAGAGACACAAGTTTTTTGAATCGTTGCAGTCTCACCTCACAAACCCAGTGTTTAACACTATGACCCCACCACCCTTCCCGCTTCGATGGCAACAGACTGCTGGGAAAAAAATAGGTTAAGAATTAGTATGTAAGTTAGTTTTTAGTTTGATCAAAAAGGTGAATGAAAAAAAAGTGCAGGAAAGTTGACAGTGGTGGTGAATCTACCATGAGTAAAGCAAGAGTTTATGAGTGGTATGGACGTTTCAATGATGATCTCGCAGGGGGCCCTAAAACTTCTATAAACGAGAACATCGAAGAAGTTATGAAAATGATTCTTGACGATCGCAGAATTACAGGGACAAAATTGGTTTCGATGAATAAATAAAAATTTTTTAAGATAAACGAAAATTCTCGTTACTTTTTAATCAAACCTCGTACAGGTCCAAATGTTTTCTATTATTATATTTGATGATAACCTAACGACTCTTTTTCATCAACCTAAGCGGATTTTCCGAAGAAAACTTCCACCATAGTTTAGTCCTCAAAATTGAACCTTCAGGTCAAGACATCAAACGGACCCTCTCCCGTTTCCATCGGGTAGCTCTTAATAGAAAATCACACCTTGACTATCTCCATCATACAGGCTAATCATACCTTTGGCAGGTTGGGTCTTCTCTACATTTCCTATGATCTTTTCCAAGTAGTGATATCCTTAAATAGAGTCCGAAATAGAACAGATGTAATTAATTTTTTTTTTTTTTTCCTTAGCTCTCAAACTTATAAAAATTGGATGTGGGAAAAATAAAGGAAAATTATTTTGGGCTAACGAGTGCCTTTCACTAAAGGGAGTCCCCCATTTGAAGGATGTATGCGAAGGATATAGGGTGTGGAATGCCTAAAGGAGGCGGGTGGAATCAGGAAGGTAGTGAGAGTCTACCGAGGGTGGAGCCTAGGGGTACCTAGACAATGGTTTGTAGTCGGCCAGGTCAAGCCTGAAATAAGTCGGCCTCTCGGCCGGATGTAATTAATAAAGGGTGTCCCAGAATAAATGCAAGATTTGACTTAAATAGAAAACACAGGTTTTAGTATTTTTGTTGTTATTTTTTTATTGAATTATAAAGTAAATAGGATAGTGTTGTTTATGGAATAACACATCGGGCAAATGGCCTCCACGACTTTGCTGGCACATACGCACATTTTTGTCGAAATTTTCCATGACCATTTGGCATAAATGTGGTTGAATTTCGTCGATGCAGCGTTGAATTTCCTCTTTTAATGCACGGGTGAATGTGGGCTTTTTGGCATACACCTTTGACTTCAAATAACCACGTAAAAATAAATCTAAAGGTGTTAAATCACACGGTCTAGGGGGCCAATTCTGATCACCGAAACGAGAGAGTACAAGACCTTCAATTGTTGTGTTAACTGAATTTTGTAAGCATGGAGACCCAGATCTTTAGTGAGTATACGCTGTAGAGAGTTTTAAATTTGCAATTCTTGTCTACGACGCCAAATTGATGTTCCTGGATTTTCAACAACACTCTCACACACTGGTTCAATATTGACATTTGAACGGCATGTTTTTAGACGACAAGTGTGTTTAGTGTCTCCAACTGATCCAGTCTCCCTAAATTTTTCAATTAATCTCTTCACAGTTGATGAGGTCAAAACACTATTCCGACCATATTTTGTATAAAATTTTCGAACTGCAGCCGCCAAACTTTCATTATTTTTTAGATAATGTTCAACAATAAAGATACGTTGTTTTACCGTGTAACACTCCATTTTTACTAACCCTAAACTGTCAGCTGTCAAATTGTTTTATTTAGGGTTGCCAGCGCTTCACTGCACAAATGGCGGCAAATTCAAATCTTGCGTTAATTCTGGGACACCCTTTATATTCATGCATCCATGAGATGCTAATTGGGGAAGGCGTTATTAAATAAAATTAGCAAGGCCATGAAACAACATTTCCCCGAAAGTAGAAACAAGATTTAGAGCAAAACCCACATTAATTGGTGGAATTGGTTAGGGTGGGGGTAGTAAATCTTCAGGTCACTACGTCATTTATTCGTTTCAAGTTGCCCTGTTTTCCAGGGTCTTCTGTTACTTTCAGCCCCTTTTATTTTTTGTTTAAATTAGCATACATCAAGGGAAAAATATGCCCTCAGAGACTTCAGAGACTTACATATAACCTGTGCCAATGTACTCTGGATCATAATCCGACTTACAAATCAAATAGAGAATGACTGAGAATGAGAGAGAGAAAAAATAGCCAGGACATGCTGCTTGCCTTGCCGCCTAACCCCCTTGAAGCAGTCCAACCTCGGTACATTGACTTTTCCGAACACGTCCCACGATAATTTAAGCATGCAGAGCATAGGCTCAATTAGTCCTGACTGATTGCAGCCACTGAATCGTAAATAGCTCTAGAAATCGCATAAGTGCAATGCTAATCCGTGTATAAAACGCACAAGACCAACACGGTCTGATAAGTGTGCAATACCGCATTTTTTTTTTTTTTTTAATTTCCTTGATCCACTATTGCTCGTTTTAATTTAATGCGGAACGAGTAAACGGTTCGGTATGGTAACCTGTTTTAATTCATATACAAGTTATATTGACATTCATATTTTAGAGCAGTGAAGAATAATAAACGTCTGCACGGACATGTAACATAACTAATTCATGAAAAAAGCTAATTTCAAGTATTGGGAAATTCAAACCAATAAAACGTATGTAATTAATTACCTTTCTACTTAATATTAACATTTAATTTGTCTACTCAAAGAAAACTGGTTTGAAAAAAAAATATGTATATATATATATGCTGATATTTCGTTCTCCGTCCATTATAATAAATGCCTTTATCATATCATTTTGAAAGAGTTTGCAGATAGATACTACTTTACCTAGAGAGGGGGTGGGTTTCAATCCCCTGTTGGGTATGCATCTGCGTTTTTCAAAAACAGATTTTTTGAAGTACCATCTGTTGAACTTAATAGTATTTTATTTGGAATACCACTATAGCAATGCTGTGCCTTTTGGGGCCCGGTGGTCTTGGCAATAAATGAGAGATGTAATAATGCGTCTAGGTGTTTTCGGTGAATTTCTAGCCCTGGGAAAAGGGGTACTTCGCAAGCAATAGCAAATGTAAATCGGACTTTTCGCTGAAAATTGGCTGAAGTGGTAGAATCTACCGTAGAAAAAAAAAATTCAAATGCAAAAAAGCAACATCGTCCACGAAATTAAAAAAATGTTACAGATGGAAAGGGCAAAATGTTTGTTTTATTTTTAAGTAAAAGTTAACAGAAATAAATTGTGTAATGAATCTAGATGATACAATTGGACCAATGAGAACAAATACAACAAATTAACCTATTACAATCATGGTTTTCGTAATCAAGAACAAATTTAATTATCATGTTTGTCTATAAGGGGTCTAAATTAGAAAGCAAGACAAGATAGATGTAACCAATTCCTCGACCGAATTAAAACAATGAGAAAATTTATGGCTTTTTTAAATGATAGCGGAGCCTGTCTGTTCCGTATACTCTAATGGGGATATAAGACCAATCACTCTATCTATTTAGCTCTTAATTCGGTTAATCAAATGGTCCTTTACTGGGGCGGACGGGACCTCACTCCCACAGCTGCCTTTGTGTGTTATGGCCCAATATCGATACCAGTTGAGCGAATCAATTAAAAAAAAAAGAAACTTTATTGAGTGTATCACTAACAAAGATTAGTGACATCGCTATTTATTTTTTATAAACCTTTATTTCAAGAAAATTACTATCTTACCTCAAAGGGTAATAGATAATTGTAACAAAAGATCGCCTTTGTACCATATTTACATCCACATTTTCAGTCATACCGCATTTACAATCTATATTCATAGAATAAAGACATATATAACATAGTTCAGGAATCCCCTGAATTCATTCACAGAATTGTCACCTTTCCGGCTATGGAGAAGGAGGGAGGAATAAACGAGACCTCCCGCGCTACTACGTAGCAGTAGAGGCTGAAGGATCGCGTGAGAGCCACAGACGCTCAGGACTTCTGAGGGGAGAAAACTGGCCAATGCCAAAACTCGCTAGAGGATTTGGATGGTCAGATGATTTCTGGTAGAATCATCATTCATCATTTATAATGAAAATGATATATATATATATATATTGAGAATGAGGCATGTTAATGTATTCATAATTGCAAAAGTAAGTCTATTCTGGGCCGGTAGTTTCCAAAGAATAGTAAAAGTAAATACAGATAATAGGAATAACGAATAAAAGCATAAATAATGTATGAAACATCGAAAGGATAGCCCTAATGAAAACCTCACGAAAATAAAACATTCTGATTTCAACATTGGTGATTGAATGCAACATGCTCAAGGTAATCTGGAAGAGGTACTTAGGCCGTTTTAGGGGGCCAAGAAAAACTAGAAAAATTGGGATTCAAATACTGAAAGGGATGTGGATCGAAGAAGAGTTTGAGCACCAGGTGTTTGATAGATGCTACGAAAATTCGTTCAAAATTAATAGTAATTAATTCAATTTAATTTACAATTACTGTTTTGATTTTAACCCCATATCTTGAATTAATTCGTATTTATTTAAATTTTACACGCATTTTTCTGTACATAAGAAACATTTCATTAATTTTCTATTATTGTTTTCTTTGCACGAACTTTGACAGGAATATTGGAGAACTACAGTAAATCTCTATGTGTTATTATATAAGCACCTAATTTGGCCAGATACCCTCCAGAAGCACGGGTTATATTGAGGCGAATTTAATTGACAGTAATTACAAAAATGCAATAAAGCTGTCATCAAATGAGCGTTCTTGAATTTTCATCTAGAGGGATGATATACCGTAATGACTAGTAGTATAAAAATAAATATTTTCCTTTGTCTTAGGCAAGGTATCAAATTATAGAGCTTGGCGGGCTATGGTTACAAAAAAGGCAATGAAACTGTCATCATTTTTTAGAGAGAAAACAACAATTTATTAAGATAAAATTACAATCTGTCTTTTATTAGGCAATGAGTAATTGAGATAAGTGTCATCATTCATACCATATTTACAATTCATCATTCACTCGCTGATTCATACAATATTTACAAACAGCCCAGAGGC
The DNA here is from genome assembly GCA_930367205.1 of Acanthosoma haemorrhoidale. NCBI lineage: Eukaryota > Metazoa > Arthropoda > Insecta > Hemiptera > Acanthosomatidae > Acanthosoma > Acanthosoma haemorrhoidale. The sequence continues at coordinate 77,351,145 of OV884015.1, read as the reverse complement.
CCCCCAAGTCCACATGGTTGTCACCTCCCTCGCATGCGAAGGAGGAAGCGGAGTCTTGGGGAGTCCCCCACGCCCCTACCTCAGTCGCGTCACTGGATAAGAGCCAGCGGAGGCTGACCAAGAGCGCGAGAGCCACAGACGCTCAGGACATGATTGGAGATACTGGCCATTGCCAGGACTCCCACTTGTCTGTCATCATTAAACATATTTAATCAGCTCATCATCTCCCAGGCGCTTCCAATTAACCAGTTAGCTGCCTGATGGTTATGATGGAAAGAAGATATTATGAAATTTCCTATACTTACTGCCATAACTAATACCACATATTTATGAAGAATATGGAAGGAATATATCACCAATAAAATACTTACTTTTACATAATTATGATAATAATACCGTTATTATTCTGGGACTATGTCCCTTAAGAACAAACATTTATTTAACATAACGTGGGAGCTTTGACAGTATCAGTCCCCACTAATGACACATGACATGAACACACCCATTGTCAAGCTGCGAAACATCGCTGTTAATCAAATTAAGATTCTAGAAAAGGGGGAGGGGTCAGAATTTTCATTCAAATCGCTAGTTCTTTTTTCTCTTAGAGAAGAGTTCTTAATATTTCTATTACAATATCAGGTTATGTTCTTGTTCATCGCTCGAGTATTTACCTGTCATTTTACCACATTTTCAGATTTTAAATATAGGTAGGCCACTCATACTTTAGGCGTGATCGCGACGAGGCCTCCACTCAGCCCTACACTTGGAGATTTAAGTGGAAATTGCCTCTATTTCTCCTATAATTTCCTTTTAATTCGGAGTCTTGTCACTGGCCATCATTCTCTCCTCACGCCTGTAGTGTCTTTTTTTTATTTTCCCACCTCCCTCTATAACCCCTTTGTCGGGTCGTCACTAGGGGGGGGGGGTGCCTGATCACCCTGGTGACAAGTGCGGATTGTTCGAGTTTGTAACCTGGACAATTGTTCCATGGCGGCGTTACTATCTGACTCCATTTATGATAGGCATGTGCCCCGACAATGCACTATGTTCCAGAGAAGAGGTACAGAGGTTTCGTAAAGAATTAGTCAAGTTTTCAGAGTTCGAGCGGAAACCAAGCAAGCGTCACCGAGTAAAGGTCGCGAGAGACTCGCGAGGAGACTAATTTTCAGGGCCAGGAGCCCTGGCTTAAGTACACTCTCCCCTGGCCTGCTGGGAGGCGGCAAGGTCTAAGCCGGCGGTGTACACTGGTTCCTAAGACGAAAAACGGGACATAAGTCCATTTTTGACACTTTCGTGGCCATAAAATGGTATTATAATTCAGTTAGAGAGGTACCTAAGGTATTCAGAACCGATGGTTTCTAAGCTCTGGTCGTTATATATTGTAAGCTCATCTACTTGAAGAAAGAGTAAGGGGTTAAGAATAAACGAGAAAATCGTGAGGAAAAGCCAAGTTTTGTAATGACGGGCAAAAGATATTTCAAGCTTATTTTAAAATTGTCTTTCAGTGGCTTTCTTTTACAGGGCAAACAATGAAGCTAGCACGTTATTCACACTCGGGAAAATGTAACGATAACGTGCGTTTAGATAGTTTAATATAAGAAAAATTCTAGTTTTTATACATTATTTACGCTTTTAGAAGCTTATGAATCTTCCGCTTCCACCCGCTTTTTAAAATGAAGTTGATTCGTGTTCATACAAGTATGGAGAAGCGATTAAAACACAAATTAGCTGCGACCGAGTGCGACCCTTGATTCTAGATCCTTATTAGTGGAGACAAACGCGTCTGTTTATTTACATTCTGAGTATTTGACTCGAATTTAAAAATTAAAGAAATATACAAATGTGGTCCATTCCTTGTTGATCTTCTGACTCAGTTGTTACCACCATTCTAAAGATAATAATCATGGTTTCTGCCATAAAAGTGCCGTATTTGGAGTTCGAACAAACGCAAAGGTAAGGAATTGAGTGAGTTATATTCAATTTCTGAACATCAATATGCAATGAAGTATAGTTTGACAAAAACGGGCTCACACATCTTTCAAAAAAATTTCAGAGCTTATGAGCAATGTAGGAAGCCTTTCAAATTTGTTCGGGACCGAACCGAAGAAAGACGAAAATGATACGCTATCAAAAGAAGAAGCCCTTGCTCTGTTTGTCGAAACAACAAAGTAACATTATAATAATCACGAACTCTCTGGATTTATGTACGAAGACGGTGAAAACTGATGTTTACCAACTTTACTACTTTACTCATCATGTTGTTTTTTTCAAATATAGCCATTAATCGGGGTAATAGTTTTATTGTGAGGACCTACCTATGCTTATGTGCTGTCTACATGTATTTATTTCCCAATACATTTTTTCACACTAAAAACAATGATGACTATGTGGAAAACTTACCTAATATTTTCTTGGTTGTTGAATAAGTCGCGTAAACTAACACCATTGCATTCAGCGTAAAAAAAAACTTTGAAAATCATGGGTCACACTTGATTTTTGTGAAAGTTTTTTGTGTGTCTATTTTTGGACTATTTTTGCGCTATTTTTGGAAAATTTATCACCAGTTTTCCATCAAGGGCAATCTATACCCTCATCAAAAATGTGAAAAAAATTTTTTGAGGCTAACTTTACTGTTTTGCAGACTTTTGTCCCGTTTTTCGTCGTTAGGAACCAGTGTGCGGTGGGTCCCACGCACACGTGACCGGTGGTGAGGAACGTGACCGCCGCCTTATTACCCGGCCAAGGGACAAGCCCTGGAGGTAGAGAGGGCCCAAAAGGGTTGTTATGTTTATGACCTGTCTCGTGTGACTTAGTTGGCTTCCGCCTTTTATTGGTTAACACATTCACAATGATTTATATTTGTTTATAATACATTTAGTTCATGTTATTTTACTTTTGCTTACAATATATATGCAATAGAGTATAGGGTGATTTATCTTATGTAGTTAGCGGTCGCTACACCCTTTTTATTAAGAATTATGGAATTCAATATCGATTCTATATAAATGAATCTATCTAAAATAGGTCAATATTACATGTCCTGCAGCTTGGCTAATTATAGCAATTTTACACTATGATTTGCGATTGCTACAAAGGTACATTATACCTTGGAGCATCTGTGGTGTGAGGGATTTCCTTGGTCCATGTGGTTCTTTCTCATTTGTTTGGAACGTGATATTCCCTAAGGTGACCTTGGGGGATTTCTTAGGAAAATTTGTGTGTTTTTTTGTTTTTTTTCTTAGCTCTCTAGTTATAAGATTAAGGATGAGGGAAAAATAAAGGAATATTTGGGCTGAACGGATCCTTGTATTAGGAGTAGCTGCTTGAAGGTGGTGTGAGGGTATTAAGGAGTGTGGGAAGCCTCGGTAGAGGTTGATTGTTGCGGTACAGTGGTGCGAGTCCACTGGTGGCTGGGCCTAGAGTCCCTCTAGGGTGTCTATATCTTGTGTATTTATATTGAAATATACACACTTTATGAGCGAGAAAGTGAATGCAGTACTGTTTGCATATCGTATGAATGAGATAGTCTATAACAATGACGTATTGCCCTATCAGGGCTGATTATATATATATATTTTTTATATACATATTACAAATTGGTTCCAGGAAATAGGAGTAGAATATTTTCTAAGACTTGACCGACAATGAGAGAACAATCCAAGTCGGCCGGCCGCATCCAGGAGGGCTTGCCCCTAACACCTGTCCGGTTCCGAGAACTCCTCAGACATTTGCTCACTGGGACAATAATGAGAGTTACCTCTTCGGATTCATAATTCTCATTTAACTAAAGATGGAAAGGCGCAGTGGCCAGCTGTCCTCCCTGCGGTGGTGCAAATGTGAGGCAGGTGTCGCTTCACTCCGTGAGAACTGATTCATCTAGCCGCACTCCACAACAGCTTATTATGCCACAACATTACTTTATTTACACTTAAATCTGAGTGATTACCGATTATCCTCTCAGATAACAGTAAGAAATCTTATTATGTTTATGAATGAAAGATTGTTATTTTTTTTTCTTCTATGGCAATCAGTATAGGTTCTACATAAATGAATCTATTTACAGTAGATCATTAAATGTTCTGTAGCTTGGCTACATTTTATACAATTTTCAATAATTTTAAATTGCGATTTGTGATTGTTACAAAAGTATAAGGTACATTATACATTGATTGTCTAAACATTTTTAAAAGTGATGGGGCTCACCTTATGAATCATAGACTTACATCTAACTACAAAATCTTAACCTAATTTTCCCCAACAGTCTGTTGCCATCGAAGCGGGAAGGGTGGTGAGGCCATAGTGTATAATACTGGGTTTGTTAGGTGCTGCAACGAGTCAAAACACTTTACGAGTCTCCGGTAGATAAACTCACCCAACGATGGCACACCAAACAACGTGTGCTGGTTCTTTAACCTCTCGAGAAAGGTCTGACCACTTTTCTCATGATCCCATTGTAAAATTTCTGGAGACTTTTAGCTGTATTGTCAAGGGAGTATATAGTGGGGCAGCTTACAGCAGAGCTTGCCGGAGTACACATTTGTATATCATCAGTTTGAGACGAAGCGACAAGTTGGGTGAAGTTATTAAGTGGTGAAGCCGATAAAACCTAGGTCGTACTTTTTCTATTTTGTTACTAAAATGGGTAGAGAAATGGAGATACCTATCAATTTTTATACCTAGATACCACATTGAGAAAGTCGGTGAGTTCTCTTTCCCTCCTATAGTATAGGATTTTGGCAAAGCTTTTAATTTTTATTTAGGAAGTGTGTGTCAGGTGATGGCACAACTGAACATCGATCGTACCATTTATGATTTTGGTATTGGCCCGACATTTATTTATATTCATTAATAGTTAACAGAAGCTTGTGAGAGTTGGACCAGTATTGGGTGGTCGCCGCTCTGGAGAATAGGCCTCCACTAGGAGAAAAAAGCGCTTTTAAATAAGTAATAAATAACTTGTGGCCCGAATATAGGAGGTTTGTACCTTAAAGAGGGAAGGACGTCAGGAAACACAATGAAAGGAAAAAAAAATGGAGATCATTAGTTACTAAATGGACAACGAATGAAGGAAGAAAATCAAGGAATTGACAGAAAAAGAAAGAAGAAATGGAAACAAAAGAAAAACGAAAACGTTATTAAAACGTGAATTAGACGTTTTGTGGCTCCCATGATTAGCAGTGGTTGAGGTAATGCTTAATAAATAAATAAACTAAGTATTTGTGGTTTAGTAGCCTCACCATTAGAACAAAGAACGTCATCAAGTATTTTTCCGACCTTTTTGATATAAAAGATATTTATTTGAAAAATCACAATTTTGATGGTAAGAATTATTAATTGGAGTGACGATTCTCCCAGCAAAGTGAAGGCCAGTGAGAGGGTAAGAGAGCCACAGACGCTGAGGATGTGAGACAGGATGGTAGCCAGTGCCAGTACCCTATAACATACTTATCTATTTCCAATAGATCCCGAGGCCACCGCCGTTGTGATGACGAATACATAGGGTGTAAAGCACGAGTGTTACTCGATAAGGAGTTGACTGACGACTTGGTTGGGTGGATAGGGTTTTTGTGGGATTTGGAAAATTTTGAGGGTATAAGCTCAAGGCTCGTGAATATCTCTGCCAAGGGTAATGTAATGTAAGGTTGGATTGGAGTTTTATCGGTACCATGAACTAAAGTTTATTCCCTGAAATAAATAACTAAATAAAGGTCACATAAAGTAATGAGATTTTCTCAAACATACATTAAATGAACGCTAAAAACTAAGTGGGAATTTACATTTAAATTTGTTTTGTTCAAATAGCTCGCTAAAGTCCCATTTTCTGCAATTAAAAAAAATCATACAATTTTGCGGAAAAACCTAGTAAAATTTACCCTGGGGGAGAGGGTGGCGAGTTCTGTTGGTTCTCAAAGCTTAGTTTTTTAAATACCTGTGGTTTTTTCCTGCATTTCCGTCTTTTATGTGCCCTTGATCAGGAGTCAAAAACATCTTAGGCCATCCTTGAGATAATCCGATCCACTGTAATGTGAATTCTATTTGTTATAGATAATATTGTGGACAGATGAGAAATTTATGCCGACAACTTGAAGGAAAATATATACATAACTACTTACTAATATAACTTTGATGCAAGTCACGTGGTGCCATTAATTAATGCTGAATTTATCTGTTTACAAGTTGATTATTTTATCTTGAGGGACAGGCTAAGACAGGCTAAGAGATCGTAAATTGTAAATAATTCCTGCTCACTACCTCATTATGGGGCTCTGGAAAGTTTTTTTATTTTTAAGTTTGAACCTCATTGTGACATCTGAAATAGCACTTTTTGTTCCGATCATTCGCGTAAAGTCAGGCGTGAAACACAATTAAAATTATTCAGCTATTAAAGTTTTAGATCTTTATTCAACTTAATCGTTGTGGTAAATTTCCGCCCATGCAGTAATATGTGTGCGTCGTCAGATCATCATAAATCAATAAAAAAAAATTCACCACATAATTGAAATGCTGAAGACAAATTATAACTCTTAAAATGGAAGGAAAAAACACTTGGGCTTTCTCCTCGCTGGACTCGTGGTGTGAATTGGCTTTTAATGTAACCAGTTTCCTCTTATGGATCCGTCACAGTCCAAATTTCTCAGCTTCACTTTTTTTTTTTATTGGGAATAATTTCAGAGGGTATATAGTTAACCTCGATTAAAACTTTCATACCATAATAAAACTGTACTGGCTCTCTCAACTATCATTGTTTTTTTCATATAGCATGTTAATGTTATTTATTCACCAATATCAACGCCTACTGACAGAATAGTATATTTAAAATTATATGCATGAGCGCGTTCAGCTACTCAAGCAGGTATTTTCAAGATAAAACTCCCCCAGTAGAAGATCAGGCAGATACTGAAAAGGCTACGTTCCCACGGCGTGTGGCTTGGCAAATCTTGAGTTTCGTACTTGAGGACTTGTGACCGGGCCAATTCCACTGGGATCCGGTCCCGCTGCACATGGTTTGGCAAATCTTAAGCGGTCCTCTACTCGTCAACCCGTTAATGCCAGACGTTCCTTCTTCACTTTCATTTGTACTTTTAATTTGTCTTGGAGTGTAAATTGAGTCCAGAAATGACACCATTTTGCCGTACACAAACGAATAGGTTCTATAATTCGTTCGTACCAGTTATTGTTTTTCACTCTCATCACCGACTTCCTGAAGGTACCTAGCGATCATATCATATCGCCTTCTGGCAAGAAAAATGAGACAACTCAAAATTGGTCGTTTTGAGAACACCCTCAAATAAAATAGTTGTAAATTTGAATTGCTGGCCAATTTTTCACTTTATGTATTTTTATACTGCAAATGATTTGATCGTTTACATAAAAGTCAAAATTGATGTTTAACTTAATTTTTGACTGTAATTCGATTGTATAATTAACTGTATAATTAGAACAATTTTGAGTTGTGGCGGTATGTTCTTTCTTCTTTTTAATTATTATTACTAATATTATTTTGATCGCGTTTCCAAGCATCATAAACCTATATATATATTTCCTTGATGTTATGGATTCCATATTCTTGGAAATCTTTATGATGAACTCTTTCTTACAAATCCAAAAAATCCATTATAGCTTCATCATTATGAACTACTTAAAAATTACTTCTATATACTCGAACAGGTCGTGGTTGTCCGAGCCATGTGGGCTTGTCACCAGCAAAATGCACCAGCCTTTAAAATCCGAAGTATTCACCGACATTTCACGGGAAAGGACAAACCTCACTCGAATCACCTCGAGCTATGAAGAGTCTTCTACGTTCCCACGTGGCAAAGTATGACAAACTTCCGACTAGGTTTGACAAGCCACGCACCGAGTGAACTAGCACTTGTTAATGGCATCATGAGCTGTTGAAAACGCTAGTGGAAATAATTAAATAAACTAATATGTGGGCGGATATTCTTATTCATGAATATTGGAGTAACAAACAGCACGCTCATCCTAAAACTTAACATTTTTGACATTGTAGTAAACAGATTTAGTTTTTTTTTTATTCTCTGCTTGATTGATGTTGATACTGCATTGATCCGGACTCCCTTTGAATCCAGAACTGTACCAACGATATTCAATTGATTACTCAAGTTTTAAAGCTGGTTACCTAAAGATAACCCACAACTTCCAGTCTAAATAAGAGCTTCTTGCTGAGCCTTGTTACCTAATTTTAAGTTTCCTTTTAATTTCTTTAGTCTCTCTTCCATATTCTATATTAGAACAATTGCAAAGTGTACATTTTTTATTTTAAAAGTTTTATTCTAATTTTACAATATCCTGGACTTAGTAAATGAATAACATAGAAATAATTATAAGATGAATATCTTGTTGTAAATTGTACAAAGTTATTACTTTAGTGTGCAAACGAATGAGTGTGCAAATATCACGCTTATTATAACTATTATGTTAATACAATTGGCTAGATATTGTTTGGTTCTTTATAAATTTCTCCCTTTATTTATGTCTTTTGAGCATGAAAAAAATCACGCTTATTATAGATAATTTCTGCTTCGTCCAACTTTGAAGTGTAATGTAAACATTAAGTATGGCTTTCGATAAGTATATTATTGTGGTTGTAGTCGTTCAACCACCACTTACTAAAAAACTCAGATTACAGTAGTTTCCAATAATAGATAGATAGAAGAAAAAACTTAATTTACACTTTTCTTGGATATAATTTGAGAATTAAATATTTTAAATAAATGCTTTGCTATTCTATTTTATTTTTTGTTTAACTTTGGCATTCTAAATTTACAAAATTTTCTAATATTAGGAAATATAAATAAAAACTTAATCAGTTATAAGATAAAAACCCCCCAAAAAAACCATATTTATAAATTAAATAAACGTATTTATATTTACAAAATGATAAACCGTCCTTTAATATGTACATTCAAACCATTATTTTTCTGTTTGGGCGTAAATATGTGAAAATGTAGCGTTGGAAATTAAAGGTATAACATAACATTTTAGGGCTTCTTGTATAAAATTGGCATTCACTCATAAATCTCATACACTGATTTTGAATTATTTCAGGTTTTTTAGTGAAGTTTTTTCAAGGTTGATAGGCAGGTGGAAGCTATTTTGAGAGGCTGTGTTATGGATTACCGTTTTGTATGGGATTATTTTGGGTAAACGATTACTTTTTTTTAATGTAATGGAACATTCTGTAAATGAGGCTTTTCACATAGTTAATTTTATTGTTTAAGTATTCTGTGAGTGTTTTTAACTAGTATTAAACTCAGGTACTTGACAGATCTGGGGCATGGGATAGGGGCATGCATTAATGGGACTATTGTTGTCTATATCTGTTATTCTTTTCGGAAAGCTGCAGTGTTTATGATATGATGGAATGCTTAGTGCTTTTGATTTGGACTCGTTAATTTTTATGTTCCATTCTCTCGGTGTATTGTTTTTTATTAAAGAACCTACTTTCAACGGTATATTATCCATATGCAGGGTCATCGGAGTATGTCATGTGATGGCTGTTGGAGTTTGACATATCCGCGTCAAGCATGAAACCGTACAGTTAAGTAGCTACTCTTAACTGATTTTTCATAGGATATCAGCTTACTACATTAGTGAAAATATTATAAAAAAATTGTAACGAGTTAATTTGAAACTATTTGATACAAAAATCCAAAAGCCTATTATCAGAATTTTTATATTTACCTATTAAAGTATTGACCAAAAAATTTTAAAATGGTTAAAATTTAATGTTTATTAATAGTATTGTCCTTGGCAGTAAGGAGTGATACACTCTTCAAATCTCACTTACCGAGAGGGAAGTTAAGGGGATATTCCCTCCCCGCCTAAGGACAAAGAGTTCGGTACGAAGCAGCTACCTCACTGCTTCATAATGCCATAGCGCCTATATAAACATGTTATAAAATGTGGAAGAGTGAGAATGCAGCTCGCCCAGAGACTGCCTCCCACCCTTTAGTGCACCACGAGGAGGGGGAAGGGTGCAGCCAATGGGTTAAAGTGGGAGGTAGTTATTTTGCATACGATAGGGCCGAAGGTGGGGAGGAGGCGGAGCTTATGCTAATGCAAGGCACGCCTACCGCGTCACCGCTCGTCGCCGCGGTACCCGCACAGCCATTTTAAACTGTCTCTTTTACAATTCCGCTCCGCCGGGAGATGGGCACTGGTTTTCCAAGCTGGCTTTGCACGCATCTTTTCCAAGGACTTGAAAATGGATCGGGGAAACTGAATGGAAAATGTTAAACTAGGCGCGATACAGGTATGGAGTGCGGTTATATCAAGCAATAAAACAACTTTACTTCCTGTCCTGGCAGCCGATAATAATATCCTAAACACAAGTTTGGGAGAATTTGACTCCCTACAGGTACACATTTTACACATTTAGTACTCTTAAAAGGTCACCAATTATGCAATGAACGAATTTGTTACTTGATTGCGATGACCTTTAGTGAAGTACCTTGGTCACAGTCTCTTTAAGTTTCAACGAGGATTGAAGGGGTGGGTTATGGCTGATGGTGATTGTATTAATGCTTTTTTACATAAGGCTCTTGACATTTTAATTTTAAAAAAAGCTATAATTTTACCATCTGAAATTAAAGAAAAACTTTTCACAATGATTTGTTTTACAAGTTTAATTTAATAGTATCTCAGGGTATTACTTTTAGTATGTTTGTTTTTGTTACTGTAATATTATTTTGTTATTGAATATATAAACGGCTATAGGTAACAAATAATTAAAATAATAATTAGATAATTCTAATATTACAAAACGGGATATAGATTTGTATATTCTTGATGGCTAGGTTCCTGAAACTCCAGTCTTTTCACTCATGCTTAGTTCTAACTGCTAACTCCAAATCATCTGTCACTATACTCTGCTACATAGCAATAACTGACTTCTACCTACTCAGGCAACACTTCCCTACTCTCACCCACTAGCCTTTGTTAATCAGGTACCTTTCTACCTGGTTAATACCTCAGGTACTAAAACAGTATTTCCGGCTCACTCATTGTCTATATAATGTGTGATAATAACAAACATCACAGTTCACTTCCTAACACCAACTTCTAGGTTCTAATAAACACATTTAATTGATAATAAAATTATCATTGAAGATATTAATGTATTTTTGCTATTATTTACCACTAAACTCCCAACGGATATTTGTCAGGGTGTCAATTTGATACTCCACTTAATATTATATTTAATATTCATTTTTCTATTGTCAAGACAAAAATACTAATGTCGGGTCACGTCACGAGGGGGTGCCTAGTTACCCTAGCCCTGTTGACAACGTGAGGGTTGATTAGGCTATGACCTGGACAATCGTTTCATGACGGTCTTACTATCTGACTCGATATTTGATAGGCATGTGCCCCGACAATGCACTATGGTAAGGAGAAGAGGTATGAGGTAGGTAGTGTAGGTAGTTTGTGTGGTCTTGGAATGACCACGAATTCACACTCGGTAGGCGAAATCCATCCGGATCCCAAAGGCGAGTGTGAACCGGAGAGAGGCAGATTGGATTGTCGCGGGAGACACTGCTTGGTCAGTTTGCAGGGACGCAACAACCGTTGTCCGTGAGGGAGAGGTCTCTCCCAAGGAGCTGCTAGTTTTAGCGAAGCGAAGGCAGAGAATCCCACTAGGAGAGTGTGGGGTCTGACAAGAGAGATGCAGAGGTTTTCCAAGTCTTGAACATCAATGCAGCCGCAAGTCATCAGTTAGCTAGTCGTCGGAAGAATGATTTACAGGCCGAGATCTGCCCCTATTTATAGTTAGTGGTAGGCCGTTAGGCCCAATCATCTGGATCGTTATTGTATCCAATGCCAGCTCAGTATGCGGTGACCCTTTGTTCGGCTGTCCTAGGGCTGGCCTGGTTTGGGTCGCTACCTGCCATGGGTAGCGCGGGTGAGGGGTGACTTGCAGCTGTGCTTTTTATTGTTTACAACATTTACAATGACTTATTTATGTTATTTACATTTGTTTAAATTAATTTACAATATATATATATTTATATAATAGAGTATGAGGTGATTTATCTTATGTAGTTAGCTAAATTTCATAGAAAATTGTGCAATCACCCTTATGCCCTAGCCAAACAACTTAATAGAGTAAACCTATACATCCTTAAAGAGTAAGGTGATAGTGAGCTCGTGAGCTGCTGTTAATACATGAAAGTAAGAGTCCTAGCAATGGACAGTTTCTACAACCTTGAGCCCTGAGCGTCTGTGGCTCTTGATCTGGGTCTAGCAATTCTGCGTCTTCCTTCGCAGGCAAATTATCATGGCTTGTGTAATTGTATACATGGATGAGTGAATGCTCCACGTTAAATATACATTACCAAAAAGGCAGGTCAGATTTTAATTGTTTTTTCAATGAAAATCCTCTTTATATAAAATAACAAAGTTATCCAATAATAGATGTTGTTTTCATCGTTATAATCACAGCATTGGCTGACGCCTCCTTGTACAATTTCATCGAACATGACACGGCGAACAAAACCCTGTATCTGTTTTACAGGGGTGAAACCGGTTTTTTTAAAAGCAACGAAAACAAATAAAAGTGAAATGAAGAGGAAATCAACATCTGTCGTAAATTATATCAGCTATCGATTGATTACTACAATTAGTGATGCATGTCAAATTAAATTGGCTGATTGGCTCTCTGGTGGTTTAACATAAAGCAACAAGTGTAATATTTTCATCTTCACCTGGAACTTTCTACCAACATAGGTTTGGGATGCCAATAGAAACTAAAAGCTTGAAGAGAGAGAATGACATTGTCACATGGTATTGTTATAAGGTAGACCCTAATGCATTATAATTTAGTTTGGGAGTAACACATTTAAAATTATTACAGCAGAAAAAAAATCGACTAAAGTCTTAAATTCACAGAAATTCTTCAATTTTTTTAGGGCGAACCCATACAGATCAAGTTCGTATTTCAGCCAGATCAGGCAAAACCTCAATTTCAATGTTTACCTTATTTAAGTAATCATCGATTTATTTAATAAATTTATATTATTTAAATTTCCACATCCATCACTACCACCACTTTGTTCATTTTCAACACAGGTATTTTAATTGACTATATGAATTTACTTGAGTGAAACTGAATCGTTTGTGGGATAATAAATGAAAATATATTGAAAAGGGCCTCTATACATATACTGATTTTAAGGGGTCTTTTGATAAAATAAACGGGTCATTAAAGTTGTCTTAAATTATTGAAGTGTCACCATTTAATACATTTTAGATATTTTTTTAAATTCTTAAATTAAAAGTATTTTTTAAAACAACACCAATTTAACTGTGCCCCTTAGTTTTGCATTAATATACATATTTTACTACAAGACAAATTTTGACGTTTGATACTGTGGGATCATCAATGCTTTAATTGAGTTTCAGAATGTTTTGAGCTTCATCTGTCAATTTCACTTCGTCTACAGCTTGGGCAAATTGGGCAAAATTTTATCCATAAAACTATTTTATTGGCACTTTAAAATATAGATGCGATGAATTTTGGTTTAAGTCGACTTGATGAGATCCAACAACGACCTAACTCAAGAAATGACTCAAGTCACACGGCCATGGATGTTTTTACGGAATTTTGAGGAACCACAACTGTGTGAGAGGATTTGACAGTGTACATCCTTTCCTTTTCGTGACACAAAAGGGGTGGCGTAAAAGATATAGGGTTCAGGAGTCAAGATGCTTCTGGACATTGTTTGTAAGCACTGCCTAACTTTTTCCCAGACTAGCTTGAAAGTCATATTTCTTAATACAAAAGGGTCACAAAGAAAACACGTCGATGTAAAACAGTAAGGAGGATTCTAATAAGTAGCTACTAAGTTCTCTGTAGTGTTTATCATCATATTATTCATACTAAATTTAATCGTTTTAAATAAAGCATATTGTAAAATTCCTTTCTATATACATGAAATTCCTTCCTCGATCACTATGTTAATTTATTTAAGTAAATTGCTTTGGGTTTAGATTCAATTGGGACAAATAGTAAAATAAGTAAATATTTTGAGCGAAGTGTAATTTAGTATAACTTATATATCTGGATTTAATAGAGGAATCATATCTATCAGCAGTTGAATAGTTAGATGCCATCCCAGCAAATCAAATATTCTATCAAATTATTCAACTCGAGCGTAAAATAAAAATAAAGTGTTGAGGGTATGTTAGGTAAATATATAAACCAATGTATGTATCCTTAGAAAAGATACATCCCTTATATATTCCCTTACATTTTGTGTATTCATATACAGTTGTATAACAGATACACTAGTGTATTGGAAAGCAGCAATGATCGAAGATAAATTAAAAAACCTCATTTAATATTAAACATATATATCAGTTAACATATGTATTAAACATATATGTTATAAGACAATTCCTGTCAAACACCGAATAACTCGTCTTTCAAGACTTACAATATAATAACTGGATATATTATAACATATACTACCACGGTATAACATAATTACCCGACATTTAGCAAAAGAGTTATTGTATACTAAGGAACCCACATTTCAACGAAAATTATCACAGGTCAGCAGAGTCGGAATTATGAGTTTAAATTTACATCACTACTAAATACCACAGGTCATAAAAAAAATTATCATAGAAGAAACTACAATTTCTTTTTCGGCGGAATAATCCTGATGTGGTTCTTCCAATGAAACGCCTGCTTTAATCGAGAAGGAAATAAGTAATACTAATTAAACACCAAAGAAAAATCATAAAAACAAAATCGAGCCTATATCCTAGGACGTATCCGTTATCTACCCGGGGACTCTACCAACTGAGCTGTCCTGCATGTGTTAACGATCCTTCTTGGCATTGCACTCGCAGTGACCGCAATCTTCGCACACGATGGGCAAGGGGCAGAATGGCAAGGACACAGTGCAATCTCTAAATCCAACACTGTGGAGCTGTTAGATTGCGTATTAGGCTGGTAATATTGTGAGATAATATAGTTAGCGTTGGTGACGTAGAGAAGTGTCGGTGAGATTGGCGACCATTTGGGTACCAGCACAGTAGAGAATTTTTCGAGAACGATTCAACATCATTAAAGGTACTATTATATGAATGAAAGAGAAAATGATCCTAAACATCAATTGGATTAATCCATCACACACCAGAACATACACAGTCCAATAATTAAAACATTCCTAATCAACATTTTTGAAAGTCTTGACAAGCTTTAACAAATTTTATTTTCACATGTTGTTAAGCATCGGTGTTTGTAAAGCATATTGGTTAAAATGCTTAAGTGAGCTTGTTGTGGCCACCTCTAAATCACGAATAATTAAAAGTTACCCTCATCTCGTCCCAGAAAATATCTGTTTCCATATTTGTACAAATAAAGATGACGTCAGTCGGAGTGGGGGAGAAGCTGGTGGGGGGAACAGCCGCTGGTTGGGATGGCTCCCCACCACGACTAGCCTGCCTATATAAGAAGCGCCCCATAGGGCGAAAATCAGAAAGAAACAAACCGGCACCTCGAACTCTTCTCTCTCTCACTGCACTGGCGCTTGCTGCTCTACTCAAAACCATGGTCTTCTCATTCAACTACCTCTGCATCTCTCTCTCCTAATCTCGCTATGCTTTAGTCCAGCGTTGTCAGACCCCACACCTTTCTAGTGAGAATCTCTGCCTTCGCCTCGCTAAAATTAGCACCTCCTTGAGAGGGACCTCTCCCTCACGGATGACGGTGGCCGTGGCCCTACAATTTTACCTAGTAGCGTCTCCCACGTCAATCCAGTCTGCTTTTCTCCGGTCCGATACCGAGTGTGAATTCGTGGTCATTCCAAGATCACATAAACTACCTATAAACCTACCCTGTACCTCTTCTCCTGAACATGGTGCTTTGTCGGGGCACACACACCTTCTAAAGATCTTATAGAGTCAGATAAAAACGAAGTAGGCTGCCCGCCGACTAGGCCGACAGCCAGGATGAAAGAGCGCAGGTCCACCCGCCTTATATCTTTCTTGTCGCTCGCCGGACGGCGGGTAAGAGATTGTAGCGAGCCTAGCCCGCGGCGGTCGTCTCCACCCCACTTTGGGGATACTCAGTTATCTGAGCCCGACAGAGTTATTAATTAAATATTCTAAAAGGATCCATGTTTCGGTAGCGTTTAAGTATTTTTAGTAGCATTTATTTTTCTGATTATAAACGATTATCAATCAGCATTATTATCAGTTTTATTCTATTTAGACACGAAGCTGATTGCACAAGATTTGTTGACACAAAATTAAGTCAGAGAGTACACCAAGGTTTTCTTCCCACGATTTGTTTCACCCAGCACAAAATACGACTAGCGAAATATCCGATTTATCCCGATAAGTTTTTCAGATGTCGGTCGAGATTCGCACCAGAAAGCAGGTCAGCTATCAACAAAAATGGTTGTCAGTCAAAAATGGATAAAATAAAAACAATATTGCAACATTTAATTCATCAATTATCTGGTCTAAATTGACTAAAAGAGAGGTCTGAGAGTATATTGCCCTTAACCTTAATTCCAGAAGGTGGGATGTCAGTGACCACTTGTGGACTGCATGGAACTTACCCAGTGAAAAAGTTGTCCTTGGTAAGGTGCTCGATGAAAAAGCTGGAACAGGCTTCGTCGCACCCAGGATGTAGAATGCCGTCATATCACTTTAATTTAAATTTATTGGAAAGTTATACAGTGATTCTTAGAAGGCAATATTTATCATGACATAGTTCAAAATTAGCGATTGTTCGTTCGATAATATACAAACAAAGTCTTTAGTTCTTAAGTTCTTAAGTTAAGTTATGTTTGTTCAACGATGGTGGTCGTAGTAATGATAAATACTACCGATTACATTTATTTAAGAAAATACATTTATTTTTTTCGTTGAACTACATCAGATAACCATGCGAGTTAAGGCCCGCTGTACGTAGGAGGCTCCCTGGATCCTGTTAGTAGTGTTTTTCTTTCAGTATTGTGTCCATGTAGGTTTGTCCCAGCTCCTCAAAATAAAAAAATACAACTTAGACAAAAAACTTTTAGCCAATAAAATAGTCCAAGAACCACAATCATGCACGCTTAAGTCACGCGACGAAAAGGAGTGGTTTTACTTTCAATCAGATACAGAGCTCTAACTTTTTGCTAGTCATTCGAGACATATTTCAATGCTATTACATTATAAAACATTATATGAACCGGTGATTTCAAATAAACTTGCTCTCTCTCTTGATCTGAATTCCTGCATTTTCCACTTATAATGTAAATAATCAATTATTTTTCCAATCAATGATATTCCAAAACTTTATATTTAAAGTTGGTAGTGGATAAGGAAGATATTCATTTAAATTTTTTTTATTTACGGTAAATGTTTCTTATGTTATTGACTATATAATATTTTATTAAATAAGCTCATGATAAAAAAATACTTTAGTGTGATAAAATTACAATCTGCCTCATTGGGTAATAAGTAATTGTGTAATTATTGTAACATATTTACAATTCTTCATTCACTCACTCATACAGTATTTCCAAATAGCTCAGAGACCCCCCTATTCCATATTGTTGTCACCTCCCTCACATGCGTAACAGGAAGCAGTCTTGGGAAGTACTCCACGCTCCTCCATCAGCCGTGTCCCCGGATATGAGCCAGTGGAGGCTGACCAAGAGCGCGAGAGCCACAGGCGCTCAGGAGTTGAGTGGAGAAACTGGTCATTGCCAGGATTACCTAGTAGTAAATAATAAATATCTTTGTTAGAGGGCGTACTCTAAAAAAATAAAAGAAGAATAACAGCTCATCGCATTTGTCAAGTTACTTTGTCATTTTTTTCGTGGAAATGAAGTAATTTACTCTTCTCTGGAAGGGATTATATAATTGATACATTAAGCCATTGCTGAGCATGATAGATATTATACTTCAGCAACACTTTAGTTGCTGACTAGATCAGACGTCTAACAAATCCATGATAGACAACCACCAAGGGTTGCAATTAAAGCAGACAACTGTCAGTCAAAGCTATCCGATTTTTTTTCCAATATGGCTATTGAATTTCAAATAGCTTTTGCGATGTGGTTTACAAAATAGCCTCCGTCGTGGCTGACGAGGCATGCCGTATTTGCTGAATTTTCATAATTCCTCGCTGCTGTATAATACCCTTCGCGGACTCCACTCATCGGCATAACTGATAAATGGACATAACTGCCCAATAACAGGAGGTGATTCAAACAAGTTTACATCATAACTATAAAACAGCTGCTTTAATGGTTGAAATTGTTGCTTACTAGGTGCCTAGGATTGCCGACATATAAAACAGAATGACAGAGTTGAAATTATAGTTTATTTCACCCGATCTGAGACCTCTTATTTTTTTTCCCTTTACATCAAACGTTCTTAAATCATTTTGTAAAATAGTAAAATTGTGTTTCATAAATTACGATCTAAAATGTAATTATTTTAAAATATATTTATCTGTAAACATATAAATATTCAGGAAATAATCAATGATGTAAGATATAGGGAGAGTACATAAGATACATTAATCTATCGATATTTCAAACAAGAAATAATTGCTTATTTTCCTTGAAATATCATTGAATTTATTTTTAAGAAACAGTTTATTCTACAGCAGAAATTTAAAGCATATGTATCTTCCGGACTTGAGAAAACATAAAACGAAGTACATGAACGAAACCATAATTTGTTTCAAATTAATTAAAACCTTTTTACGTGTCATTCACACATAAAACGACCCTTTTAGCACGATAATTATATTATTTCAATTATTTCTTTTTATATATATTTTTTTTCAGAACTAGTACATCTTAATAAATATTAGTTAAAGAGAAAATATAAAGATTGACGCCCAGTACTTTCGGATTATTTTTATGACATCTTTACTACGAGACTATCCGTGTCATATTCCATCCATTAACCTTAACTTAATTAACTTAAGCCACTAGTTAAGTGAAAGACGGGAAAACAGATACTACCACTCACACAAATATTAATTACGCTATGCTTGGTAATATAAAAATAAATATTCTCCTTTCATATAGTGTAAAACTGTGGTCAATGTGATTTAACTTCGATAAAATTAGATCGAGCGTATTATTTAAGAAATATTTTTGTGTCTTTCGAGCTTGGTTTTGAATTCTAAAAAGTTTATTGCTACTTGCTGCTCTATGCTGGAGGTGGACGGTTTTTCTAAACATAGTTTTAGGTGTCAGTAAACAAATTACGTATATTGATAACTAGTCCCTCTTTTGCAAGTAGGCTTTTTTTTTTAAGTATTTTGTAATTTATTTGTATTTTGGACCTATATACTTTTAATTTTTTTTAATAAAATAAATCTTTTTATTACATATACGTATTGTATTGCCTTTATGATTTAGTACTTTATTGGTATTCTGGAGATACTTTTTATCCCTTTTATTATCATATTTTTATATGGCCTTCGCATGGGGAATCCTGGGCAGAGTTTGTATGTACATATTGTATGAATGTTGGTATGAGCGTGTACTGTACACATTGAGTGAGCAGAAGTGTGTATAAGGTATGAAGAGAATTAGGGGCCGACCAAAGTCATCACAGTTGGTTGATAGTTGACGCTGACATGGTTGTGGTTAGCGCCTAGCCGTTATCTCGCAACCGTAAATTCGGTTTCTTAATTGGATTCATTCAAGTCGCTGCTCACTTATCACTTATCAGAAAGGCTGAGTGACATATCTTACCTGCAATTGTAATATGCTGATGCTATTTTAGTACATGAGTATGATCTTACTGTTATTTTATGTATCTTGTTTTATATGGTTATTTGTGATTTTTTTTTGGCTATTTTTTAACACCTGATAAGAACCTTGTGAGCTGACTAAAGCGCCCTGGCGTTAAATACTCATAATTTGCGAGTGGACCCCTAAAAGTGACATTTCCTTACACCCATTTAAATATTCACCTCTTAAAGCTATTCTTGATGTACGTGAATATCAGGTGGGCCATTTTGAGACAAGGAGCTACGCTGAATAATGAGTAGAGGTATACTCAAGGATATTTTATCTAATAAGAGGTTAGCTTCTTATCGTAACGCAGACGACTCGCTGATGAGCTAATTTAGCCTGCGTAATTGATGCCTTGATAGCAATCAACAAAGTAATTAGAACAAACTGGAATAATTTCTCACAAGACAGTTGATTATGTGTACTGGGATCCTTATCTACGAGCAGGATCACCCCTGTCTTACAAGTGAGAACAAAGAGGTGCGCATGTAGAAATATGCTATTATCTGTTAATTTATTATTTTATATTATACACCTCTATAATTTTACAATTATATGTTCTGTTCGTGATAATTTAACAATTTTAAGAACCATCCACACTTTTCTTTATCTATATGGGCTTACAAGTCAGATTAATATATCACGATGACAATATTTTTGCCAGGGTAAAATAATAGGTTCTCATATGACGCATTATTATAAGAGGCAGAATAACATTATAAGTTGGCAGATATGACTTTAAGACTCAATGTCATTGGCAGCGTAATCCTGTCGAGCGTATATAGGATTCCTTACGGAATCTGTGCCATACTGGAAAAACAGGAAGAAAACTCAGAAGTAGTTCTAAAGAGGACATGACAAGAGCTAAAAGCGTAATCCGTAAACACGCAAGCCGAAAGCGTTGACAATAAACTCTGTTTCACAAACAAATAAATTGAAGTTAGCTACACATTTTAATATTCATATATCACACTTATTTTAATTTCTAGAACGAAATCAGAAGATGACCCGTTTAGGCTGAAAATTCATTGAATACAATAAAGCTTCAGAAGTAAGAGTCTTTTGATGATCTTGAATCTTAATTAGGATAAGGGCTACCACAATAAATATTCAGTTGTGTTTTAATATATTTCTTCCATTTAAAAAAAATAATGTATTTTTGTAGTTAAGTTATTAAAGTGTAATATACTACAATGGATAATTAATATAAATTAAAAATATAATTCACAGGCGTGTTGTGATACTCTTTTTATTTTTTACAATGATGTTATTTATTAAATTTACTATTAAGTGTTTTGGTGTGTAATTATCTGCTAAGTATGTATTACAACTGTAGCCATCCTAATCCCAGAACGACGATTAAGGCTGAGGTGGCCACGTTACCTCCTCTAAACTAACTAGGATTTTGTTTATAGGGAGCTGTGTGTGATAAAGTTACAAGGTAAGTGGTTTCGGCTAGTGAGTATTTTCCCCCCAAAGAAACAAGACGCTAAAAACTGAATCTTAAGCACCACTTTTTAGTTAATTGCATGTAATAAACATATTTCTAAAATCAAAAAGTATTTCTTGTTCTAAATTGTACTCCTGAAGATGTCAGATCAGGTAAAACGTCGACTGACGATGCCTTACAAATAAAAAAATGTTGGAAGAGACTCCAAGCTTTTTTTTCAAACGTAATATTGAGTCTGGTATATCTAAATTTAATTACATGTATATATTTATGGCAGAGTCTTTTTTTTGTTATTATTGCCGTGTTTGCTGTTGAAGTACGAGTATATCAATTTATACGGTCCCAGCTGCAGCTTGTACAGGACAGCTTACTGCCTAAGTAAATAAATCCTTCAAATCATCCAGCAGCCTTTTTCATATGGAAGTTGAACCACCGATGTGCACGGATGGAAATAATTAAATATTTATGTCTATCGTTGGGGTCTGGCGGATTTGCGATGAGTACCAACTTTTTCATCTCGAGTCCTGAAGGGTCTTCGGATTTATACAAAAAAAAAAAAAAAAAAAAAAAAAAAAAAGGGACACTGAGGACCAGTTTTATTTTCGCTTTGGGAGCGGGATTGGAGGGAAGTATACATAAACATGAACCGAACGGCAAGCTTCTATAATTGTGGAGGGAGCGGTTGAAGAAAAGGCGAAGGTTCTACGCCGTGAATACAGATGGCTGCGCGCGGTCACTCCTCCGCGGGCTCGCAAAGAAATCAAAAACCGGTAAAGAAATTTGATAACTCTACTGACCGCACCTCCGCCTTGGAATGCCATCCCCGCAATTTAGTGGTTAGCGTCCCTAAGGTAATAGCCACTGGTCCATGTTACATCCCAACATTTATCATAAATCATTATTTGTTTTTGTTTAATCTGCTTCTTCCGCTACGAAGAAAAAAGGTCTTTTCAGTGACGTTTAAATCTCAATCGGAACAAGCGTATTCCATGATGAGGCATATGCCAATAGAAAAAAAAATCCCCAGCATTAATAGATGCCTTTTCTCAACATACATTCCTTGGGGAAAGTAAATAAAAATTATTGTTTGTATTCTAATGTTCAGATCTGAAGGGGGTGACGACCATGTGGATTTGGGAGGTCTCTGGGGTGTTTGTAAATACTGTATGAATGAGAGAGTGAATGAAGAATTGTAACTATGTCATGAATAAGAACATTTATCACAAATGTTTATTGCCGAATCAGACCGATTGTAATATTATCACAATAAAAATATTTTGTAATAAAAAAAATATATAGTTATATAAAAACAATTCATTGGCCGTTGCTTCATAATTTGGTTATTATGATGGACTTCTTGGCAATAACCAATACGTTCAGTAGGTCTGGGTATGTACTTGGACTTGAAGATATACATTGTCGAAAACACAAGTATGTGGATTGAAAAACTATTTGATCTTCAAGAATCGAAATCCGTTTCTGTCACCAGCATTCAAGAAGTTGTCATTTGATACATAGGATTTCAGGACAATGTCGTCCTGATGATACAAAATTTCAAATTTACATGAACAAACGCAATCCCGGTTACATTTATATACATGCCACCGTATATAAATATACGGTGGTATTAAACTGTTAAAATCGCGTTTCAACCTGGCCCTAAAGTAATTAAAAGTAGATAACAAATGATTATTTTCAACCAAAAACTCCTATATTTCTCCAATTCTAATTATTTACTAAATATTTTTAAATAATCCAAAATTTTTTAACATTAGCCCTTTTAAGTTGTGGAAAGAGTCTGGGGTACTTAAAAGCAGTGATCAAAAAGTGGAAAAGCTAAATTTTGACGTATTCCTTTACTAGGGACGTAAGATATCTTATACCCTTAAACCCTATTTATGTAAAAGACATTATGGGTTAACCCAACCCTTATCTCTCACAATGAAGCTATCCATTATGAAGCCTAATTAAATTTGGGTAACACTCTACAGATCACCTCAGTCTTGCTGCGTGTAATGAAGCTCTATTTAGAGTAAGCCTAAGCCATATTTGAGACTGAAGTATAAATATTTCCTTGTGTGGAATTCCAAGCCGTATCCCACTTCTTTCAAGGTTCTATTTTCAAGAAAGTCATGTCCAAACGAAATCTTTGTTTAGTTCTTCATACGATAAGAGGACACACATTTGCCCATATCGCATAAACTGCTTAACTTACAGCTGAGAATCAGACACATTTTGCTTACAATCTAAATACAGAAGTGTCTCGTTTTTGCATGTTAATTTTGATTATTTTAATCTTTTGTATTCTTTCCTTATAAATAAAAAATCCGGAGATGGTTTGAGTGCGGGACTCGCATGGACAAAAAGCCGCCTGCCACAGATTTACAACATAATAGGCAGAATACTTGGAGAAGCATGTGCAAACATAAGGGCTGACATTATTGGCCAGATGATGCTTTGAAGAAGCTGGAGCCGGCCTGGGTAAAGACAAAGCCCGCATAATTATTTGACCGGAAACGGGCATTACAATCAATCAGGCCGCGGCCCCTTTGATCTGCGCCGGCGCACACTAACACACTCCAGAGCCCTCTCTCGGCCTCCGCAATAACAATAGTTTGATTTTTTTGCCGCCGTACCACAGACGCGACCTTTCTTCAACAACCGCCTTTTTGCTTCTTCACCCGTTCTGTCCGAGGAGGGGGTGAAGTGCATGCGAAGGTGGAAGCAGCTCGGCCTCAACAAAAAAAAATTGCAGTAGAAGAAAAAGAAATTATGAGGGTGGTTAAAAATAATTTAATCCTTTCTAGTTACTAAGCACCGTCGTTGGGATTCCTCAGTTTGTTGGGAATTAACATTTATTCCGGCTAAGTCGAGGCCTCCGGCTAATTCACTACGGCAAAAACTCAAGCATAATTGCCCTCCCGTTTAGCACTGACATAACTTCATTGCCTCAATGTTTTCGAGAGGAACATTCCCATTGATTCCCTATTTCTTTAGCAACACAACTACAACGAAATAATTTTAGCTGCGAGTAGTCTCGGCTACCGATATGAAGACTACAGTAATCAAGTAGTTGACTGATGAGAAACAGGATATAAAAACGCCACGATGCCTTGATATTCTGCATTTAAATATTTTAAAAAATATATTAAAATATCCTTACTAGTCAGGAGAGGAGTAATAACTTGTATGAATATAAAATATCGTCTGTCAATTTTAAGTGGACAATGGTCGATTAAAAACTTAAATGAAACAAAGTAAAAAGTATTTTCCACCTGGATGTGGGTTACTCACAGAAGCACTCTAGAATCGATTTTCTGTATATTCTTTTTATTATTAATCCTTTATTGTGCTAAAATTAAAATCTGCCTTTTTTTATTAGGCAATAAGTAATAAAGATAAATGCTCTCATTCATACCATATTTACAATTCATCATTCACTCGCTCATTCATACAATATTTACAGACAGCCCAGAGGCATCCCAAATCCACATGCGAAATAAAAAGCGGAGTCTTGGGAAGTCCCCCACGCTCCTCCGTCAGCCGCGTCACCGGATACGGGCCATCTGTATATTCTAAAGACGGAAACTTACTATCCTCAGTCTTACTAAGTCATTAAAACTCCACACATATTTCATTAATGTACGTGTATTGCAGATTGGTAATACGGTAAATATTATTAGTCAAACTACTTACGACCTAAAATACGAAAATCGAACTTACGGTCTGGACAGAATACTTAACAGAAACTCTAATCTCACACTAGAAAACAAACTTCACACGTACAGTCAGTTGTTAAAACAAATTTGGAATTATGGGACTTATCGAACCATTGGTGCTCCAAACATTCCAATCCTATGTCCTCAGAACTGTTGTCAACACATCCTTTTAAATTACAAACTCATCCCTTCAGAGAGATCTCCATGTTTCAACCTTCCTTGACCTTATGCGGCTCTCTTGTGGTTCTTCACAGTGAAACGTTCGGAGAGGGTGGTTAGTTCACTGCTTCCACCAACATGCTACTTGGGAGTGGGGGGAGTGGTATCCTGTTGGTATAAATAGAAATTGCACTTAAGTATAAATGAATTCTAACATCCCAATTAATAGTGCTTTGGAAGCGAATTGTAATTTTTGAAATGAAGACCTTATGAAGGTTCAAAAATCGAAGCTATCCCATGAATAGCCATGAATGAACCTTGTGTTAATGCATTGATACTTAAAAAAATAATATTTTCCTTTGTATCCTGTATTGACTCAAAAAAACTAAGGACAATATGGGTTGGACTATAGAATGAAAAATAAGAAACTAGTGGTTAGCAAGCAGGTTTTTTACTGTGATGACCCGTGTCCGATTGAAAGGATGGGTCAGATTGGTGAGGATGAATGAGTAGCCTCTCGAAAAAACAAATAGTGTATTCGATTGTGAAATTAATGTTGAGAGGCAAATGAAGTGTTGCCTTTGGCCTCTTCACGGGCATGAATTTAATTTTTCAATTAATAATTACTAAAAACCATACATAGGTAAATTTTTATGTTTACTGTACTTCGACTCTCTGGGTTGTTGACGTGGACTGATCTTAATCAATCCTGTCTTAAACATGATTTTTTATCGTTGGGAAAGTTACTCGTTGAAATCAGATGACTGTCCTTGGTGTCTCCGCTTTTACTTGTGACAAGGAGCTCATTCCCCTTTTAGTTATGTGATGTCCTAATGAAATAAGCCGTGGAAGCTTGTATTTTATTAAATTAGGAATCAGAAAAATAAAATTATATTTTTATTTGCCATAATTAAACATGGACTTGTGATATGGACACGAGGTGGAATGTGGTTCCAAAGGACTGTAATCCCTAATATGGCTTAAGGGTCCAAACTATCTGTTGATAACACAAGCAATAAAATAAACACGCCCTTGGAGATGCTTAGTAATCTCAATAGTATATCAATATTTAAACACAGCTTGACCGTAGCTTGAAGACCAACATCCACAATATCTGACACAGGATTAATTTTTTCTCGAAATTTGTCTTGTATGAACAAGTGGGCTGATTCCTTCGCCATTGGGACCACGAGGGATTGGCAACAGTGGAAGCTGGGCCCGTGGCACCCTCAGATCCTGAATGGCCCTCAACGCTAACCCAGTTGCCGTCGGCGGCACTCGAACCCTGTCCAACACCTTTTACTCAGCCACTAATGGCACTCGAGTGCTTTTATCTTCTGCCTTCTTCTTCTCCTCTCTACAGCCTCCGAAATAACACAAAGAGCCACTTTTATAATAAACACTCTCAACCGATCTCTTAGGAGGAGCATCTTAATGGAAACTGTCGTCGGCTTACTGCCGATATTGTCAAAGATAGCACTGTAATTCCTACTTACCTTCTATTGGTACTGGACTGTTTGCTTATTTGAGCCTAAAGCACTTATTTCAAAAGAATAGGCAGGCTTTGAACTGCTAGCAGTGCAATGACTTTCTGAGTATATATATATGGGGATACCCAATCAAACAACTTCCCTGACAATGTGCCTTATCTGGATACTGGCTCTGGTACGTCATATTTAGGTGTCTGGATAAACTTCGAAATATGCAAGGAGGAAAGCTACCAATAATTTTCACTGCAGTAATAATGATTGAAAAACTGCTGAGAAGAAGAAATAAATAAAGAAGTAATAATTTTGAGAATATGAGGATAAGAATGAGAAAGTTAATTTCATTATTTATATATAAAATTGTGAAATATAAAACCACAGCAAGTACCAGAGTAATCATCACCTCAAATCATGAAGATGTTGGTCAAGTCTGTCGAAAAAGTTCAGGTACTAATCAATGAAGATGTGAAGGGACTAAAGGTGTTTTATTTCGTATATACACACTCTTCAACGTCACAACACTATTATACAGAATAGGATTTTATCGTACCCCCAAAAACCATAGAGACTTTACAAGAATATTCAAATATTTTTCAGATAATTTTTAATACGGAGGCGTTATCGAAATATATTTTCTATAATGATATGGTATTCAACTATGTTTAAAATAAAACTCAACCAGTTGGTATAAGCAATGCTAAGATTCAGACATAAAATTTAATCGCATTTAAAAAAAAAATTAAAAATATATCGTTATTTAATCTATGCGAGCGTTACTGCCGTGTTTTGAGCTGATTTTCGAACGGATACCTTTTTACTTTTCTCTCGTTTTGTGGATCGTAAAATTTTCGACTTCTGAAAACCAAAACAAAAATAAACATATATCCAGTTGTATTTGTAGGTTGGTTCAGTTGAAAGCTGTAGATGGCATTAGCTTGACAGGATTCTTACAACGAAAGGAAGCTATCTTTTATTCAATAGAATATTTTATTTTATTCGCTGAGGTGGTCGGTCAAGCCTTA
Organism: Acanthosoma haemorrhoidale; assembly: GCA_930367205.1. Lineage (NCBI taxonomy): Eukaryota > Metazoa > Arthropoda > Insecta > Hemiptera > Acanthosomatidae > Acanthosoma > Acanthosoma haemorrhoidale. Next base: position 77,323,515 of record OV884015.1, on the reverse strand, counting down.
GGCTGTGGGTCTGCAGCGAGACTGGTTTGAATGTTAGCTGATTTCAGTACGATCTTACAAAAACATGTATGATTATGTAATATATGAGTTCATGACATGTGGAAATGAAATTATTAACAAATCAAAAATCTACTGCATTTAGCTTTTCTTGTACCTTTACCTGTATTTGCCTTCTAATTAACTCTACAAAAATTGTTGATTCTACAGCATGATTTGAATAAAGCTTCAAACCCAGTGTTAGTTACAATTGCAACTCAGTTGATCAAGCATCAGCTTAACACAAATCAAAGTGTTTTTTTTTTTTGAAAATGTTTGTGTCGTGATTCCTAAAAACTTACTGGTGCAGTTTATCGTGATATTTATATCTGTGACTAGCTCATGTATCTTGCTTTTTTTTTTTTTTTTTTCTTTTATAGCCCCTTTAAATTAACAGATAATTATATATAATTATAGATCCTCAGGCGAATCTATTTACAAATTATTTTTGTATTTCCTGTAGCATCGCTACATTATATACAGGTTTTGTTATTTTATAAAAATTATATAATGAACAAACAAGTATAATGATATACAATATACGTGACTGGACTAAACTGACTAATAAAGGTGATGGTGATATTGGGTGAGAATTAGAATGGGTGAGAGAGTTAGGGGTTTGCTAAGTGGAATATGTTTGAAGCTTTTTTGCAGATATTAATCAATCGATAATTCTTTCAAAATTAATTGGATTTTTTTTATCGTCCTCTGTTTAGCTTTCGAAATTTGTATTTGTAAACTGGTTAATTTTTAGTTGCCTTGCGCTGACTCTAAAAATAGTGTATAGTTTGATTCGAAGATATTTAGCCTTTAATATTTTTTACACTTTTATTTCTGTTTTAGCATTATAAACAAATTATATATGAACATTGTCAGTTGTTCATTAAGATCTGTTAATATTTTTACCTTGCCAAAAAAAGAGTATTCTTTTTTAAAGTATCAGACTTGTGCTCTTTAGCTGAATTTGCTTCTAGCCATAGCAATATAAAATTGTTCTTACGAGTAATGGTATTGGCTTTTTTTTTTCCATGAGCATGTTGGATGGTAAGGCGCCACATACGAGCCTGATCAGCCAAAAACGACAAAAAGAGAAGCCTACGAACTGGTGAGGGTAAGACGTTGCCATGGTAACTCCACCTTTTCAGGAGGATAACAGGTTGGTACTGGATCATCAAATCGGGTCCACCTCGTAGCCGCCAAAGAACGTATAACCTCATATTTAGATGGTGAATTTCATGAAAAAACAGTCTTAAAAAAAAATTAATTTGAGTACGATTATCTTCCAGTCTGTCAAATTATTCTATATTATTATTATAATAATCAGACTATGCATTCATGGCATGAAAGTAAATAGCGAACATATTAAAGATTCTAATGGGAGCTTGTTGGTAAAGTACCATTGGTACTCATGAAGTAAACTCAAACATTTTGAAACATCCCCTTCAATCAAGTATTTGTGATATTTTAGTTAAGATCGGCGTTAAATATGATACAAACCAGCCAAATTCCTTTTACCCAATAAGTTGGTTATGGCTTTATTCGATGCAGAGTCAAGAGTTTTCTTGTTTTAAAATATTAATCAAAGTGTCGTTATTGACCTTTTCATATCATCTTCTAATTTCCCCCCCCCTTAGTATGCAGTCAACAATTTTAAGTATTGGTTCTTATAAAAACCTTTTGTATTGTGAGTACTCCGTATATAAGAGCGAGTGAATACGAGTTTTTTTTTTTTTATAATAGTCTAAAGGAATTGTTAATATTTTTATGTACAAAATATTTGACTTAGCCAAATTGTGCAATATCACCCAGTTAAGTGTTCCGAATTACTCCATCTTCATTCATTTCCTAAGTTTTATTAAATTTGTCATCAAGATACACATTCCAAAGCAGTTTCTCCAACCCATCTAATCCCATGATTGGTACTGTATATGGAAAGGTTTCAACATGGCCATAGATGTGTTTTATAAATATTTAAAAAATAATTTTCTAAACTAGACCTTATTGTGCATATTCTTAATCATCATGTGACAAACATTACTTTTATAACACAATGGGAATCTCCATAATGATTCTCTTTACATAGCAATTACGCATGACATCAACTGCTTTTCTTGGGACTTCTTTGAATATCATAACGATCTGGTTAAATAGAGGCTTAATTTTCTAAGAAAACAATCATATATTTTTAGTTATAATTTCTATTGTTTTACATAGAACTTTTAAATTTAACAAACAAATTTTTAAATCGTTTGATTCCTAACAAAGGTATCAACGTGTGAATACGAGTTACGGGCCACCATGCATTCACGATATAATGACCATTTTTTAAGGGGTTGAAAAGAGAAGGGTAGAAGGAGCGCATGCCTGAAGGGGTGGGATTTGAATAAGGGCGTGCATATTCAACAAGCTGCTTTTCATTCACGTCTGCTCAACCAGCCAGGCTCCATTTCTGTGCTGCCTCCATCATACATTTTAGATTCTGTATACCCTAGTAGACATATCTTTGTCTTTGAATCAAATATGAATGTATTGTTTTGAACACAATTAGATGACTCGATATTTTTAAATAGGCGCGGTCCTATATCATTTACGACAAAATATTTTATTATATTAATATAGTGCCTATTTCTATTAAGATAGAACAAAAGTAGTTACTATGACTGGTGGCTATGCAACAATTAAGCAACTATACCACTCCTAAATTATACATAAAACATGGACATTTACGAAAATTACTTGGCCATTACAAAACTAACTTAAACAAAATTGGCTTAAAGGCTGCACAAAAGTGATCTGGCAAAATGTGAAAGTCATGCTGTACAAAATAATTAAGAAGAATGTTATTTGCCTCATCATTAGGCCGAATTTGGAGAACAGTTTCAAGGGCTTAGCACCTAGCGACAAGATAACATTCTCTTATTATAGTCTATCTTTTTTAAGTGTCCATAGTCAAGGTCTTTTTTAGAGCTGAGTTGTGGTACTCGTAGGTTTTATTCGCTAAATTTAACAAATTACAACTATAATTAATTCAACTATCTGAAAATAATAATTTTCACAGCAAATATTCCAACAACGCTATGAATTCGCTAGAAAATAACCACAGTATGAAAAAACACTTTCTCAAGAAAGCTTTTGAAGTCTTTTCAATTTTTTTATTTTTGTTTTTACAGTTTCGCCCTATTAAGGCATCATTAGGACTGACTGGAAAAATGTTCATCACTAATCTTTCACATTATTGTAACTGAACGCCATACACCGAATTGCTTACTTTCCTGCATTCCAACACTATAATTTTTTGTTGCAGTACGAGCAGAGAAAAAAAACATCTCCTTTCACTTTGATATCTAGGAATACTATGTTTGGGGGGGGGACTTAAATGTGAACTAAGGATCGCAAGAAAGTAGCTATTTGGTATACATTATATAATAATATTAAAAATGAGTAATAAAAATGTTTACATAAAAAAAAATAAAAAAAATAGACCGTAAAATCTTCTAGTGAAGAAATTGTGTTTTTAATGCAGTGTTTATTTTCATGTACAAGTGCGTCTAATTACTCGTTACAGTATTATTAAACCACTGTGTTATTAATTTGTTCTGAATTGGTTCCGTTCTCTTTAGGCATCCAACAATTCAGTTCTGGAGCAACAAACCGGTAAACTAACTTTTATTATTAATAATTGCAAACAACACAACAAACCCGTCACTTTATCACTCATAATATTCGTGCGTACTAAATTAAACAGATTTAACAAGAAAAAGTACATGAAACCATAAGATCCGTCTAGTTGGATAATGCGATAAGAACTGTCCGACGTATCATACCGTTCGTACAAACTTCAACCTTCTATGTTTGCTTTTTGTCTGAATTGTAGTCTTGATGGTGCTTGAATGGGCAAGCGTAGACTATTGACCTAATATTAATAATAAAAGATATTTTGGGAGATACTTATAGCTTTTTTCATCGAAAAACTAATTTTTACTCAATATGAACACACAGTATTCATTCTGAACAATAATATAATATTTTTCATATATTAGTATCAAATCTTCCTACCTCGGAAATTTATTTTTCCTTTCTCTATTACCCTTCTCCGCGATTGAGATTCCTCAACTAATTGACAACACAAATGCTGGGGCATTGCACTCTTCGATTTAACCAATTAAGGTCTTGAAGCTCTGCTAGGGGAGTAAGTTACTACTCAACTGCGCAGAACATTCCAAGGAGCTTTGTGCAATTCTGTAGCCCCCTCTCTTGCCAGGTGGGCAAAGTGAAGTTTATTTTATTATTAATTTAAGCACTGATTACTGTTTTCAATCATATATGAACTGTTGAAGTGGGTTCATTCACTTTCCACGGTATTTATTCGTAAATACACCCAGAGGCAAAAAAAAGTAGCCTCCCTGCCAGTATTTGTACTGATTTCCAAGCGATTTTTTATTAAGGACTCCACGTAATTTTAGAATAAATAGCATGAAACGTACAAAGAATATTAAAAGTATAAATTAAATAAAAGCTGTTTAAAAAAATAATTTTAAATTAATAGGGTGTTTCCACCTCTTCCGTTTGTTGCGGTTTCCATTCGATGGGGCATTGACGTAATAAGGATTCGAATAAATTCCTAATGGATATTTTCGTATTCTTTCGTCTGGGCAACCCTTAACTTCTAGAACGAATCTGTTGGACGTCTCTTTATTTGTCTTGACAACTCATCCCGTAGATGTTCAACAGGGTTTAGAACTGGACTACATGCTGGCCACTCTATACATCAGATTGAATTCATTCACTCCGTGCTTCTAAATTAATCATAGGGCTCACTAAATTCATAACTCCTCCACCAACAGAGCTCATCCTTTGACAAAAGTTCTCTCCCCGCCGTCAGGTGATCGCGGACAAAACCGCGATTCATCTGAAAAGAGAACTGTTCACCAATTCTCCACGGTTCACTTAATGTGTTGCCTGGAAAAAATTAATCAAGCTGGCTTATTAGGATGCAATATCCAATATATAATATCCAAGAGTATGCAATTCTGATCCATGCGCAGGTCAATTTGAATCGAATAGTTAAATAATTTAACATAAAATCAATTTTACCACATAGGCCAAATATGGCATATTTTTCTGAGTGTTGGGGCTTGATCTGCGTGTAATTTATTAATTGTTAACTATGAGTTATTGTTTTAATGTTCTAGAGTTCTAAAATGAAAGTTAATGTCTACATGTTTCAAGTATTTCACAACTTAATGTTATGTAATGTTTTTTATTGCTACAAACATTAGTTTTATAATTTATATTCTGATGCTTGTAAGTAATATTCTCATTAATATTACATGCTGTGATGGAGACAGTTTTTTTTTTTTAGAATGTCATAACCCCACCGAGAAAGGCGTAAGGAAGAATGCCATGACCACAAGGTCCATGCAAAGCAGTTGAGCGTTGAAGGTTAGTATGCTTCATATGTTGAATTGTACCATGCCCATATGTTCTTGTAACCGTTTGTAGTAATAATCCTTTATTACCTGCTACCTGCCTGAGACGGATATCTACGTATTTGCGTCCTGGAGAACTCAGGAAAATTTTTATAAAATTAATTAATTATTAAATACTAAAATTAATAAAATCGGCTAAAACGATGTTAAATACCCGATTTATTTGGTTTGCTCACAAACATTTCTTGTAAATCTTTGAAATATCTTTTTGTGTCACAGAAAGATTAAACTTGTCCTTAACTGAAGTTAAAATCGGGAAAGTTAAAATTAAAAGAGCTTCTGAACTGTAACTTAAAAGCTTGAATTTTTCTCGTTTAGTTTTGTTTTTATACTCAATTTTATCGTATTTTAGCCAGAAACGTCAGCACATTTCACATTGTTGCAGAATATACCGTTTCAGTATTGCTTGTTTTAAGCCTTACGAGGAGTTATCAATTCGCTATGTAACAGCAGAAGAGTGGAACAATGATTTTGAAAAATAATATCAATCATAGTCCTGAAAATACCGGCTGATTATGTAAAAACTAATAAAAGATTTTTGGAAGACTAAATTTTTTTTGGAAAAAATATTTTTCACATAGTGTAAATTTTCTATAGGTCCAGATGTATTGAATAATTTTTACGATCACCGTCGGACATATGTTTAAATTTAAATTAATACAAAAATATTTAGATTAGAACTTCTCAGGCTTGGCCAAAACCACTTATTTTTTAAAAATATAAGTGCAGTATTACGCTCTATCTATTGCAAATAAGCGGTGAATAGATAGGAGAAGAAAGGAGGGTGTAAAGAATTGTAGGAAAGGGTTTGGGAATGGGGGTGAAACGGGGGAGGTGGGTGGGGGGGGGGGGTCAGTATCGAGCGAGATGATTTAGTGTAGGTAATGCGATGCAACCTGAGAGCATCGACCGGCGCATGCGCCCACCCCTCCTGCCATTTGAATACACCCCACCTTCCTCTGCTTAGTCCCTATATCCAATGTATCACCTTCTTACATTTCACTCATGTATCACCTCCGGTGTCTACCCGGTGTGTTTCTGGACCTTTGCCAACTATACCATGGATTCGGTTCTACAATTGTTTTTAATAGTGGCGCAAGTATTGATTCAATTTAAGGGACCCCAATGGAGAGTAAAAAAAAGCATTCATGGATCTTAATATTATTTTAATCGTTGATTCCAGGATAATAACATAAATTACAAAGTATATTATATCTTTGGATAATATGCATGTATAAAAATTAATGGGTAGCGTCTCCAGTCAAACTTTCTTGGACGAGCGCCAAATTGCCGTTGAATACTTTAATATTACAATATAGTCTGTATTCGAAAAGACGAATGGAATCAGAAATTTAATTAATTATTACTAATGATTGTAGTTTGCACACATCAGGGAACGTGTATATCAATACACATCATACAAATTCTGCCCTCTAAGGACGTTTGTCTTCATGAATCAAATGTTATTTTATGTTCATATTATTAAAAAACAAATGTAATTATAATATGTAGAAATTTATTCATACATGTTGGAAGGGTTTACAGAATCTGACTGCTAGGGTGAAAAACAATTAACAGATATGATTTATAATCTAGTAACTCACTGGAATATATTTACTATCGTATTAGAAATAAATATGAATAACATTAAAACACAATCTCTGTGAAGTTCAACATTGATTCAAATAAGATTTGATAACAGTTAAACATTACACTAACAAATTAGTGATTTTAAATTGTCCATTTTGTTTCTATTATCCAAGTTAATGCCTTATAATGAGTAAGTTAAATAATCAAGCTCAAACTATAGTCTGTATATATCGCATACAAGACCGGCATCCATTCTATGAGCCTACTTCGATCTTATCCAGGGATGGAAAATTTCGTTCATTTTTGTGACCTGGAAAGATCTGCTCCTAGTTCCGTTCATTTCACAATAGATGAGCAACAAAACACACTCACACATATATATAAGTTATCGTCTATCGGCTTTAGACGATTAAAACAAAGAAAACGAGAGTAAAAGGAACTGATGTCTGAACAACGGCTAAGTTTAAACTGTCTTTATTCCGCTTCTAATCTTCTACCTATATTTACAGCCTTTGTTTACATGGGGCTACCTGGTATTAGGCCTAACATTGCCATACCACGAGCCATAACTCCCCCCTACTAGTTTACGAACATTCCTCGTAAACTTAGGGTAAGCGACATAATGTACATATTATTAAGTACAAAAATTAGCTTAAAAAGAGAAAAGAAAAAAAACGTCCTCCAGATATATACAACACAACAAACAAAAAAAATATTCCATTTGGGCCGATACGCTAACTGCGCGTAACCAGCAATTTAAGAAAATTTAACTAGGTTGTACCGGTGGGGCGCTCCGGCTTCACCATGGGAAACTTTAACTGTTTGACGTGAACTGTCCTCCGTTTGATAGGCGTTGTTATGCTTTCTATCGTGACTGTATTGTGTTCACGAATAGCGATCACCCTGAAAGGACCCTCGTACCTCACTAATTATTTGCCCCTGTTAGAACCTTTTTTCCGGTACACGATCTTTCCAATTGTAATCCTACCCAGCACATCTTTGACCTTGAGAGTGTCTCGCGCCACCCGTCTGCGTTTCCCATCCACGAGTTTCCCCCGAAAGTTCACCCACCCACTGTTTCCCTAGAGCGATCCGGTTATTGACCACGCGTACAACAAATTCCTCGTCGACCACTGTACTCCTGCTTTCCCGACGCCGTCCTCGAAGTCCGAAAAGGATCTCGACTGGTGAGAATCCCGTGGCAGAATGTATGGAGTGATTATGTGCTATAACTGCCTTCTCCATAGCTACGTTCGGTTCTAGCCCTTTTTCCCCTTGATAAATTCGCAGGTGGTCGCTCAGCGTGCTGTGTACTCGCTCGACGTCTCCTCGACTCTTCGGGTTTCCTGGGGTGTTAAGGTGCTAGCTGATCTCCAAGGCCACCGCCTCGGCCCTTATTTCGGAATTGTCAAACTCTCTTCCGCCGTCGGATGCAACTATGTCTGGCACACCATAAAATTGGCACCATGTGCGTAACACCCCTAACACCGCCCCCGCCGATCGTTCAGCAATCAGATGTGCCATCACCGTCTTGCTAAATCGATCAATGATGGTGACCCACCTATATCCGCGCCAGGCGAACGTATCCACTTGCAGGTCCGCCAGTGGCATGTCCCCTGTCGGGGTTTCCTCCTGTATGGCTCTGGGGGAGGGGTGTCGATCGTACTTAGAGGTGAGGCATGTGTCGCAGGTACCGACAACGCTCCTGATTGTGTCATTTATGCCCACCAAAAATATCGACGTTTCAATGCTTGTGGGGTTGCCTCTATTCCACGGTGATTCGTTTTGCCTTGGTGAAACGCGAGGGTCGCCTCCGTCTGACGTCCTTCATCTTTGACCGTTTCCACCTTCAAGGTACAGTGGACGAATGTTCGATCGATCCCTAATCATTCCGTCCTCCATAATCGTTTAATGCGATCCCATATCGTCGCATTGCCCACATATAGGTGATGCGTCTTCCCTGGGGTAGATGCGTCCTTAAGGGCCCGTCAAATCTTGTCTTCATTGATCCCCGGTGGTGACCAATTCGTTACGATATTGCATCACCCATATTTCGTGTGTTCGGTCTTCAACAGCCCAGAAGTCTTAGTTAGCCAAATGATCTGGCGTCGCTTGTCGTTGATTATGTCCTCCACATCTTCTATGTCAGAGGGTGGGTCTCCTGATGAGCTGTCTCCTGGGCCGTCCTCAGCATTCGTCCCATCGACGACCAATCCTGGTCGAATGGCCGGATGTCTCGCGATGATCCTGCAACATCCTCCTCGATCGAATTCACGACGATCGCCCTTGATAGCCAATCTGCAACCACGTTTTCCCACCCTGGTTTATATACAATTTCCATATTGTATTGGCTGAGGAACTCTTTCCAGCGGGTTACTCGCGCGGATGACTCCTTCATTGTTCCTACCCATTGCAGGGGTCGATGATCCGGAATTTCATGCACCGTCTCCCCCGCTACTCCTAGTTTGTCCCCTTCCTTAAAGAATATATCCTCATAGTCTCTCCTAATCGACCCTCTCCAGTTTTTCTCCCGATTAATTGCTCCGATTTTCGCATCACTATTCCTCACGGTTTCCATGCACCGGTATGATTTCTTCCCCAGCCTAATAGACCACGTTCCCTCTCTGTACATCACTCGTGCTCCTACTCTTCCTATGAGTGCACACCCGATTATTCCCTCGTATTCTGGCGGCATCCTCCATACTACGTGTACTTTCAAACTCTCCTCCTTGGCCACCCATCTATCCAATCCCATTACAGTTCCCCCTTCGATTTTGCACGGCTCTCCCAATGTGATCAGTCTACACGCGCAAGCCCACATGCGGGGTCCCCCCTCGCTGATGCGGAATCTATCCGCCGCCTTCCTGCTGACGATTGTGCTTGAACTTCCGGTGTCTGCCAGGCACCGTACTCCTCTCGCCACTCGGATTATGGGTATACCACCGTAGTCTCCTACCACACTGTAATTGCTTAATAACGCACGGTCACCCCTCTGCCTGCCTGCTCCTCAGGCCACCGTTTGCATTTTCCTTTCAGCTTCTGCACCTCGATGTCTGCGGTCTACGTGGGCCCTGCTGCCACCTCCTCCTTAGTTCATGCTGCTCCCGGGTTCTTCCTCTTCTTCCTCCGTTTCCGACGCTCCCGATGTCTTCGTCGATTCGGAGGAGGCCCTAGTTCTCCCCCCACACTCTTTGGGCGTTAACTTCCATCGGTTCCGGTCTGTGTCTTTCAGCTCTTTGGAACATATATGGACTCTGTCGAGCGATGAGCCCCTCCATTCCGCATTCGAAACAGTTCGTGCGCGGGCACTGCGCTACTAGATGTCCGGTCCTCCCACACCTATGACATCGTCTGTCCTCTCTCCTTCAGCTTGTTCTATCTCTTCCTTGGCTTGTCCTCTTCCAATCAGCCACCGTCCTTTTCTTCTCCTCATAATGCGGTTCTCTTCTTCTCCAAGTCTGCTGCTGCATCCTCGGCCTACGGTATGTCATCTTCGTCCAACCTGGTTCCTCTGCTTCTAGCTGCACCTCTTCCTCGCGGGCGCCAGCGTCCATCATCTCTTGAGCGCATTCGACGAAGGACCGGTGCCCCGGTAGATTTTCCTTCCTCCCCGTCTCTCTGGCCAGCTGTACCTTGAGGATGGTTGCTAAGAATGCCATCCTGCCTTCTACCTCCGCTGTACCCACTGTCTCTCTCATTTGGGTAATCTTGTTATACCGCGCTAACAGTTCGCTGGCGTACTGCTCTTTTGTCTGTTTCGATCGTCCTCCTCCGGTGTACATCTGCCACTCCCGTATGCCTTCTTCAACCTTTCTTTTATGGTGCCCATAGGGTGTCTTTATCAGCCTGTATTAGTTTAGTATACTTCTTTTTACCCTGCACACCAGTTCTGCCTTAATCGACTTCACGTCGCCTGGATCGAGTTGACCTTCATTCACCTTAACTTTCACTCTCTCCATAAATCTATCACCACCTTTGATAAAATGGCTTAATTCACCGAGTTCTCCTAAAACTCTCCTGGAAAAGTCCGAGATTGCCTTTATCAGGCTTTGCGACGTCGCCACCCACACTTTCATCCAAGCCAGGGAGCTTGCGTGAGCTTCAGCCAATGTTTTCTTTGGCAACAGTGGAACTTCGAAGGCTGCCGGCCGTAAATCCACCATTTTACTCGGTTATATAAAAAGAAACCACAGCAAAAAACAACAACTTAAAAAAACAGACCCGCACGTCATTTAGTCCCGGGTTTCGGCACCAGTTATCGTCTATTGGCTTTAGACGATTAAAACAAAGAGAACGAGAGTAAAAGGAACTGATGTCTGAACAACGGCTAGGTTTAAACTCTCTTTATTCCGCTTCTAATCCTTTGTTTACATGGGGCTACGTGGTATTAGGCCTAACATTGCCATACCACGAGCCATAACTTATATATATATATATATATTACAATGCACCTTTTTATTTACTTAATTAAATTAACAGAACCATTTAAATCTTCATACAATATTTATTAATATACATCTAATCTATTGATTAGTCAAAACTACGCAGACTTTCATAATTATAAACTTATTATACTATACATTAACATTTAATAACGGTCTCTTACAAAAAAAAAGCAAAAAATAAACATTCTTTACATACACAAACATCCACAAATATTCAAAGAGCACGCAGCGCAGCCTCTTCCTTCCTCAACCGCGTCTGCATCCCGAGTCCTCTCTGCTCCCGCACACCGACGACACTTGCTCACCATCAGTGCTCCTGTTGGCAGCCTTCTGAAGCTCTATCCAACAAATCATCCAGTGGGTCATCCTCTGATACATCTCAATATACATATATACGAAAATTATTCATTAATTATATATAATTAATGAACAATCTTCTATTCTTTCTTTACTGAGTTTGCGAGGTAGAATCCTTTAAAATAAATAAATCCCAATTTTTAGATCTATTTTGGTTTGATCTTAATCTGAAAATATTTCCACATCCTTCTAAATAAAAATCATAACTTTTATAAAATTTACGCACTTCAATACAAATTAATTAAAGTTCACATTGGATTATTTTAGTAAACAAAAATAATGCTACCAAACATATTAAGCTTATTTATTTCTTCTTAATAAGTATAATATAATAAATAAATGCATAATAAACTTGAAAAATTAGTTTTATTTGGTTGTAGAAATGATTTATTTGAGCCTTGAACTGTTCTTTTTTTTTTACAGAGAAACCATTTAAATTGAATAATGAAAAGTGCATTTTTATGGGGAAAGTTTATTATTGATTTAAATATTGTTTGGTACAATATTTAATCTGTTTCAAGAATGGGTTTAATTGCCGAGCCAATAAGGAGAGGCCTTACTTTCGAATAGGCACTTGGAGAACTGTTGTGTTCGTATTTGAGGTTATTAATATATAGCTCATGGTTGACGGTAAAAATAAATTAAAGGATTTTCAAGAAAATTGTTTGAACAGCAGAAATCATGTGATAAATGCCGTAGATGACAATTAAAATATGGTCGTTTTATCAATATTTATACGAAAAACAGTGCTCCAATTATAGGTACATTTGGATGAGGTCAAGGACCCGTTCGTTCATTTGACGAATGAAACACTGTGGCCCAAGATCGTAAACTCAAGGGTTAAGACGGATCCGTTCATTTCGTTCGTTTAGGGGTCTCAGATTTTCGTTCCTTACTGACACATCTCTAGTCCTTACTACAAAGGAAATGTTTTATAAATTATAGTTAATAATAAAGATCTGTAAGCTAAAAGTAGATTTTTTTTTTATAATTAAAAATAAGCACCTATGGGATGCCCTATATAATCCTATATGATGATCCCTCCCTTGCTCCCAGAGTTAGTTTGTGCAACTAAGAAAAATAAATAAAAGTAATATTTTAAGAATGACGGTTTTCCGCGCAATTAATTGAGGATGACCGAGTTAGTCACAGGTATTATCGGAACAAGTTCCAACGGAGACAAAGGAATATTTGTGTCACAACACTTCAACAGAATTCTTATTAATTACTTTCGTCATCGATTAGCTGTTCTAGCCACTAACTAACGGAGATAATTCAAAGAAAAAAGTGACACTGGTAAGGAATTTGTTTTCAAGCTTCTAACCGATGACGGGAGCATGATCTAGTCATGCTATTTATTAGAAATATCGTCAATGAACCAATATCCGCCAAAACCTGAATCAAATGGGGAAATCCTATGAATTATTTCGTAAACAGTTGCTGATTATATTTATTTATTATGCCTCCAAATCATAGTTGCCTTCCACTAAACTCAAAAGTTGTTGATTTGGGAAGTCTCTGGGCTGTTTGTAAATACTGTATGAATGAGCGACTGAATGAAGAACTGTAAATGACTATGATATGATATGATATGACTAAATATGATATGAATACATTGATCACAGTTACTTGTTGTCCAATAAATGATAGATTGTAATTTTATCGCAATAAAGATTTATAATAATAATTAAATCAAAAATATTATTATCTACATCATCCGATCATTTGTGTATTATAAAACAACATCTGTAACCACTATCTGATATGTGGGACTGGGGTGCCTCCTGGCACCCGACTAGTTCCGAAGGGAAGCACGTTACTATCTCAGGCTCTCAGGGGGGGGGGGGCTTCTTACGAGTCTAAATATAAAAGGACGACATTGAAGACCTGAGAGTTTTACTTCAAAATACAAAGAAACATACAAATGTGCTCATTCCATCTAGCCCTTTAGCCTAATCTTTTCTTACTTTCTCCTTTTGCAACCATTTCAGTATTTTTTTAAATCATGACTCATTGTATACAACTAGTCTTTGACATTTTTCAGTCACAATCATCTTCAAGCTTTTGTAGAAAATTACCCTTCATGACTTCATGACATTCGGCAGTTATGTGTGACATAAGCTGATCATCCATAAATCCCTTCCGATCACTGTATATCCTCCTTCTAGCACCCGATTATTATATAAATAGTAGCTGCCTAGATATCATCTCTGTTATTTCTAAAGTTATGATGAATAAAAGTACTTAGCTCCTTAAGTAATAATATGCTATACTTGAATAGTTTTGATACCAATAAAGTATTTTTACAGAATTCCGTGTGACTAAGTTTATAATTGGCGTTAGTCCAAATCATCCAATACCACCTCCTTGATAAACTCACCTTGTGATCTCCTGAGTGCGACATGGTTATGAATACCGATGGACGCATCACGTATACGTACTAAAAACATATCACAGTAGTATAATAAATATTCAGAGGGCAATGCAATTCACAACATAACCCAAACTATAATGTTTACCAGTAGCAAAAGACACTGTAAATTCAGAATTTAAATTAAAACCGCTATTTTTGATTGCAGAGTTTAAAAGGAAGTGATTTACTTTCAAAATGAAAAGGGACCATTGTGTTTAGTGTGTCTAAGGTTGTAAACTTTATCAAATTTAACTTAATTTTAACAAATGTATTCTACGTCACCCGGGCTATGCTTTATATGTGGTTAAATAATAACTGGAATTAGACACTTATTTAAACCTTAAAGTGTAGGTGTTTTTTCTCTGACTATTTAGTTTAATCGAATCATAGCTAAGAGCCTATATAAAATTTAGAACTCCTCAGATGGTAAACAACTACAATTAAAGTCGTCGATCGAACATAAATTTCAAAATTATTTGGTCTAATCTTACGAGAGCAGTCTTAGAAATCCAGTACATCATAAAAGAAATTGAGGGGGACTTTACCGAGAGATACAAAGAAATATCTGTCCCAAATTTGGAACGAATCAAAGCGATAGTAACAATTGAGGCAGAAATGGGGTTAAATTGTAAAGAAAAAGGTAAATTTACCAAGTTGAACCCCTATAAGTTATGTTTTCGACCAACGCGATGACCTATATCCATGGAAGACATGGAGCATTTATATCTATTGGCTTACAAGCCTTTCCGATACATAAATAAGCACTTAAATATGAACTTTCTCGACCATTCTCACGAGACGGCTGTTTAAAGGGAAATGTGGATGGGTTTATGAAAGAATAAACTCATTTACAGCTTCACCAGTTGATTTCGCGAGTAAGTTGATTTAAGTTAAATGAACTATCTGAGTTATATAGCCTTTAATTGTCGTTAAATTAAACGCAGGGAAATTTCGGGATAAGTTTGATGAGTGTGTTTTCTAAGTGAAAGGCTTTTAGAGAGGCAACATAAATGACTTTTTCAGCAAACCTTGAATCGATGAAATACACTTGTTGTTGGGGATTTACTTGGCATAATATAAACTCATTGTGATCAGCTTCAACTCGTTACACTGTCCGACCGAGTTTGGAGTCACTTCTTTCCCCGACTCCGTCCGTTTCCAGCCAGAATACATCCTTTTGGCCAGTCTTAGGACTACATTCCACATCGAATACTCATTTGAGCTCTTAATATTAGTGCAAACTCCAGTACAAATATTTTATCATTAACATTATTTTATACCAACAAATACTTCCACTATAAACAGATGTTTAGCTTATTGTACAATATAGTATCCTCCAGGCATACAATATAGCTAAAAACTAGAAGTTTTAATATTTAAATTATATTGACAGTTAGAATGCTACAATACATTATATTTATCGTGGAACAGATTAGTGTCAGCTACACTATGTATTTGAGAAGCCACATTTTTTGCAAAGTTATTTTAAAAATAAACAAGAGCAAGGGAAGATTAATACTAATTTCTGATATTGGTTGGCAGTAGGTTCTAGGGGTGGCTGACCAATAATGTGGGGTCGATGCTGATAAAGGCCCGGACTGTGCAAGACGCCTCTGATGTATTTGACCCTATTGAACTGTAAATAGGCACCACTTTCCTTCCTCACCCCCTTTCTTTAAGCTGCATTACACTAAAGCGGGAATGGCCCTGATCCGCTCCTATCGGGAAGAGTAATAAATTACTATAGTTTAATTAAGATAGTGGCCATTGTTCAACGGCGAAAGGTCGAGATGGAAATCGGTTTTCGTGGGACATGCTCGGGCGGTGTTCCCGATGGCCTGCCTCGGTAATTAGCTAATTTGGAACCTGTTACCGGTACTGCTACATTTTGACTGATGCTCTGGAGCAGTCACGGCGTTCGAGCCCAAGGGTAACGGCGAAATTGTTGGCTATAAGTTATCATTCTGATTCTTTGTTTTTATTTCTGCTATAAGAGACAATTTTTTTTATGTTATAAAGGTGAATGAAATTTGTGATTATTGGAAATAATAAAAAATATTTATTATTATTTTTTAAATTATACGTACCTACATTGCCCCCAATAAACTGTTTTTACCAAAAAATAGATGAGAAGCTTAACAACAAAATTTTTAATATTGGGAAATCTAACAAAAACCCAACCAAATAACATACAAATAGTTCCGGAGGGGGGGGGGGGGTTTGACTGTCCCATACATTGCAAATCGTAAACATTGGTGGATTTTAGTGATCTACCAAACTATAATCACTGCCTGATAGGTGTTTTCCTTTCAGCAACTAAACCAAACATAGGGTAAACCATTTTTTTAAAGAGTGTTTATTTTATCGGTACAAGAACGTCTATTCTCCATTCATTCAATACTACTCTGTAAAGACTACAACCATTTACCCGCTATGTTCTTATATAAAACTTTTTTTTTTATATACAACTTTATTATGATAAAATTACAATCTGCCTGATTGGGCTCTAAGTAATTGTGATAAATGATCTCATTCATACCAATTTACAATTTTCATTCACTCGCTCATTCAAACTAAATATACAACAGCCCAGAGGCCCCCCAAGTCCATATGGTTGTCACCTCTCTCGCGTGCGAAGGAGGAAGCGGAGTCTTGGGAAGTCCCCCACGCTCCTACGTCAGCAGCGTCACTGGATAAGAGCCAACGGAGGCTGACCAAGAGCGCGAGAGCCATAACATGTATAACATGTATGCCATAACATTTTAAACTTCTTTTTATATGCACAGTGACTCGCTTCCATTTTGGTACAAGGATATATTCTTTATGAATATCCCCGAAATATCTTCTTCTCAGCTAGCATCGCCGTTCTGGAAATTGTGAAGTGGCATAACGCCTTTAGCTCCTTCCACTTCTGGACAAAGAGGAGAAAGGGGTCTTTGCCGTGAGTACGCAACCTGTTGTGTTATTCTATTTTCCTTGCACCATAACACAATTACATTTAGCTTACATGAGAGTAAAAAAGTCCTAACAATGAAACTACTTAGGTTTTGTTCGACAATTGTTCAATTGTGCACCGAAGACCAATTTTGACCAATAATTGATTGAAAATGATAAGGACATAAGTGTGGTGCAGAAGCAGAAATATAAGAAATTCCAAGTGAGCCATATAGGAATAAAGTGGTTTATGGCAGGACGGCATCTTTAGCGCACGTTGGTGGGTGAGTTGTGGAAGCTCTGAGCACTCGTAGCTCACTGTCGGCCTCTGATTGCCCAAGTCGTACGTAACGCGCATACAGTACGCAGTTTCCTCATGAACCTCACACATATTTCTTATATTGCGAAAAGGCAAAAGGTCTGGCTGGTACTTACCACCGAGGAAATTTTTAATTAGTCGACGCTAACAATAGAATACATTATCGGCCCCTACATTAAGCATTGTCTTGTACTAATGCGATTAGTGTGATTTACATTGAAAAGCCCGATAGGAGAGACTTCACTTACATTCTTCTTTATTTGAATTCTCTTTGGTATGCCTATTTGTGTATTTTGTCTATGATAGTGGTCGTAAAAATGGTTCAAACAATCTGAAAGGTACATTCCCCAAGACCTTAAAATATACAGAATAAAAAAATACGATTACGGGAATTATGGAAAAAATTATTCGTGTATAAAGTTTGAGCCCGCTTTTAAGATTTCCAAAGTACCAGTTCAAGACCGGGTTCGACAATATTCCAAAATATCAAGGTTTGAGATTTTCAGTAGAAACGTGTGCTACAGTTGAGACTTATGGTCCCCTTTTTTTTGTAAGTACCATTTCCCAAAAATCCTACCCTTTGGGCTACCTGCTCACCTACAAGACACCCTCACTCGTGCATTAATTAATATTTGTATATATACCAGTGTTTTGATTGTTATTCATTATAAAGTTTTTTAAAAGACTCTCCTCTACTCTATTTAACTGCCCATTGAATGTTCAAAAATGATTTTAATATGGCGATTACTTACATCAACTTAAATTACTATATTTTAGATTGTTAATTTGCAGATTGAAAATTGACAATTTGCAGTGATTAAAATTCATGATGAATGATTTAGCAAATAAAGTGAAGTATTTATAAACTCACAAGCTTGCATCTAATCAACTCACAGTATATATTTACATGCTGCCTTTTCATTTCGTTTATTGATAACTTACATTAACACAATTTAGTTCATAGTTGACTTTAATTTGAATAATTTTTTAGCCAGTAAAAGCTAAAATGTCATTTTTCTATAGTTAAAAAAATAATTGAGGTTTCTAAAACTTGGATCAAGTAATTTACTGCCTCAAATATATTAATTCTTCATCAATTTCGCTAGTTTTCTGCACCGCAATGTTGATATCATTTCTGTCTTAGTAGCACTTAGATAATCATTTATATGAAAGCTTTGGACCCAGCACTTTTTTTTTGCGATTTTGTCTTATTTCATTTGCACGGAATAGTTCCTTTACTTAGTGGATGACATATTCGTGATGTGACGAGGAAACCAGCTGAAAGCTGCATTTACAGTAGTGTATGGCAACACAAATTGTACTTCTATTACTGATATGTTCTGAGAGTAATACTTATCACTACCGTAACTGCTAGTGTTTTCATGATATATTGTTGCGTATGTTTGCAGAATGGCAAATATCTACGATGGGTTATTACATTAATTGGAGTGTTCATATGGTAATGAAAATTCGTAGTTTTTCCAATTAACGTAGGGTGTCCATGACAACCAATAGCTTTGATGTATATTTTTCTGTAGGCTGTGATAAGTTTGCTCTGCGTATCTCCTCATTGGAACTTATGAAAAGGCAAGGAACCGTAGCAAAAAAGAAAATGCCTCTTCTCCAACCAAACCCAAAATAAGCAAGAAAAAGAGACAAACCACAATTAACAGTTTGACGACAGTAAATAGTTAAAAGCACTTTATTAATAAAGTCAACTAACATAATTTACAGTGAATACCTAATACAGGAGGGGTGAATGGAAAAAAATTGACACAGATCGATAGGTTTGACCTGTAGCTGATTTTTCTTTTTTTTTCATCAGTTTTCTTTTTCATCAGTTAATGTCGCTTGTTTTGTTCCTTACTTCGTAATAAGCATCCGGTTGTAAGGTCTGATACCTGGAGTCTAGTCACTACCTTCTAGATATCACTAGGTCATAAATAGATACCTGAGCAAATGGTCGGGCCGGCATTGCTTCCTGCCGGGCGACCTTATTGTCTGTTTGCTTGTTTGTTGGACGCCAAGCAACTCATTGTTGGGCTATAACTCTATGAATCATGTCACGACAAAAACCGAATTAGCTGGGAAGTTCTGAACAAAGTGTAGGTGCTAGCGAGAGGGACATTCGTGAGCAGGAGAATATGTGTTGACGTCTTTCACTTCACTTGGATACACAATAAATGAGTGAGTCAAATTCAAGGCATGCGCCTAGAAAACACTTATTTATCAACACTTTCTTTGAAGCTCAATTCAATCCAGGATTTAAATTTAGGTCAATTTGGCCGATTCATACATATTTATCGATCATCGTTCAATCCCTTAGTCTGTTTAGTTTACTTAACAGAACCGTTTATTTATTTGTAGGATTTTTCATACGATCCCAATCAAATCTACGTCATTTGAGTATTTTTAATTTTTAATCTCTATGGTCGTTTAGGGGAACCACGATCGATGTTTCTACTTTGTATTGTTATTATAATCCAAACATAGCAGAATAATGACATCAGTATTTGTCAATCATGCATCCAAATCGTATTCGACAAAGATCGCATTGAGTTCGACAAGAATCCATTTCAATCTATACACAAGATAAAAATATAAAAACGGCCTGGTACGGAGGAAGATAAAGCCGTCTACGTGAGTGCGCGGATAAGGGCCCTGTGTATAGGGCCTGGACGATAATTCAGCGGGATCCTCAAACGAGCCGCACGACGGGATAAATATTACCGCTTCAGATCCCAACTTTAATAAGAACGTGATCTATTCAAGCGCACTAATGACCGGGCTCTCTCTTATTTATCGGGCGACCACTAGACGCTATTCAAATAGTCCTGCATCATGTGAGCCATACCCGTAGGGTCATTGGTCCTAATGAAGTGGATCGATATCGGTGGCCGCTCGGCCCATATCCGCGCTCCTCATATTTCAGCGGATTATAGCCGCCCCCTACCTGCCCTCTCTTAATGCCCACAACTTGAAAGGGCAATTGACTGGCTATCCGTTCCAAGTATTTTGTGATCGATAGTTTAATGCTTGATTGGGGTCCAATAATCCCCCTTGGAGTATGTAACTGCACCACTTAAGACAAGGAGCCTAAACACAGTCACATTGAATTTATTGATTTGACATATGGCTATGGGCTCCAAGAAAGTATATACAGACTAGCACTACGGATATTACTTAAACATAACAGTGGGTTTAGATTGATTATAGAAAATTATTCCGGTATAAGTCCCCTATGAATAACAGAGAAGTGCAGATACACAAAATCAAACGAAGTGTAAACTTCTATAACAGAAAAAATAAAATAAATAAAAGAATCTTCAACTAGTCAATAAAGTTATATATAAACCGACATAATTTAAAATATAAATAAAACTGAAAAAAAAAACAATATGATAATATACTATAGCTTAGACTAAGTACCGACTAATTCCACCAAGTTTTCATTTCTATTTCCAAGCACTTTCAGGAGTATATAATGCCATTTATCAAGTGCTAAAAAACAAAGGCTTTCTAAAAATAATAATACTTATACTAACACAATCACATAAAACACAAGCTTAACATCAAATGCATTAAACCATACATAAAACGTTTTTATTAAAATACCATATGAATAAATAGGTTAAAACTACTTATTCAAAACATTCATCAATTTATCCTTAAAATAACTAATAAATAGATCTAAACAAACACACAAATTTAATAATACCAAAGGCATTGCATTTAAAATGTCTTCCCTTTTTAAAATTCCCTGTTAAAATAATAAATGAATAAATCTTTGCAACCATTAATTAAAAAAATGCGTAAAATAAAATAATAAACGCAGTAAAGAGACGAAATCACCGTCAAAATGTTGCCAATATTAGGTATGTCAGTCATACTACTGGTTTTATATAACCTCTGATCAATAAAAACTGGGGGGGGGGAGGCAACTCCAAGCAAAGGAATGAATTAAAAATCTTCTTGCCTTTTTATAGGATTTGAGCCAGCTGCATTTAATTTGATTTCTGTATTCTCCAGATGGTTTAAATGACCTTTATTTTCTACCCCATGAAGTTTTACCTTTCCGGTGACCTTTAAATTCATTTTTAAAACTATGTTTCCCAATATCAACTAACCACCATCTTTCTACACTTGAACATCTGTAACCCAGCACAGGTATCTACAAACGTTTACATAATTCTAATTACAATATAATTCGTTAAATTATTAAGTTACAGTAAAATATTCATTATTCTCTTTGTCTTTAGATACCATTAAGGTATATACAAAGTCAAATTTTACATGGTGTCGTACACTTACAGTTGACTTACCTGGTAACACTCAACGACTACATAGGAGAAGTTCCAAAATTATAATTATATAATATAATAGAAAAAAAAAATATTCCGGGACAAAACCCCTATAAATTAAATTAATAAAATATCTTCAAATATGGGAGAGTACTAACTGGAAGTTGTCTGCCTATGGGTCACATATGGTATTTTATAACGTGGTATGTTAGGCTAGTCACAGTTGTAAATCAATAATTAAATGTAAAAAAAAAATATTATTAAGAGATTATAACGACTACTAAAAATTATTTACCATTAAATACAGTCCTGCTTATAAATAAATGGCTAAAAAAATCCTGGCTTTAAAAATGCTATCTATTGAATCAAAAAGTGCTCTTTTCATGTAGTTAAACTGATTTTAATACTATCGTTTGAAATTCCGTAAAAAATATTGGAATCCTGTCAGACCAATTGTGGAATCGTGAAAGCAGATGTTTTCTCGGAAAGGAATTGCACAGTGTAAATGTAAATAAAAGATCTGTTTTTATTCCCATTGATTGGGAAATTAATCGCAGCTGGCAGGAAAGTAAAACGAATTCAAAACGTGACCTGAATATTTCAAATATATATCCACGCATTTTAATTTTTTTAACGTTTTCACCGAAATAAAGTTTTTATTTGTTCTCTCTTTCTTCTCGTCTGTATCCATATCTCCCTTCATAATCATTCTTCAGTACGAGTCTTCTATCTTTAATCTTCGATCTAGATTTTATTTTAGAAGTGAGGGAGGTGATAACCATATGCATTTGGGAGGTCTCTGGGTTGTTTGTAAATACTGTATGAATGAGCGAGATAATGAAAATTGTAAATATGGTATGAATGAGAACATTTATCACAATTACTTATTACCTAATTAGGCAGATTGTAACTTCCGAAAACCCCAAACTAGGAGTAAGGAAAATTTATAATACAAACCGAGAATGATCTTTGTCCTGGTACGAGAGATTTTAAATACCCTATAGAACGTCTCTACTTCTTTTCTACTTGTTGAGATTTGTGGAGAAGGTATTTGAATGAGGAAAGGCTCCCTACCGGCAAACTCAACTTAGGCAGACTATACCTCCCGTGTCATGAACCTCATTTGTCAGCTAAAATTCAGATCAAATATAGAGTAGGAAGATATGACGGATAATACTCCGATTCTTCATAAGGGTAGACGAAAAAAAAGAAGTGCAATGATCCTATCTCTTAGGCTTAAAATGATTAAGCAGAAGCCTGCAACCACATCCGACGAGAAGTTTATAAAGAAGGGTTAATTATGGGCAAAGAGATATTCGCCTACCAGCCGTGATGGGAAAGTGGTTTTGACTAAAAGAAGAAGACGTGTTGAAAGTGCATATAAGAAGAAGATGCTCGGTAATGGAAGGATCATGGAGGAACGGCACCCAACGTATACGGACTCGCTGAATGTTCTTTATGGGCTCTGCGAGAGGCCGGCCTGTTCCGACAGTGTCTTCATCGCTTCGGCTTTTGTTCCACCCCTTCCTCAATAATTAATGCCGGTACCGGTAATTATTTTGTTGCATCAAATCCGTTTTAATGACTCGCGTGTACCGCAAGTAGTGGGTTGCGAACTTTTATAAACACGAATATTTTTACGCATAAGCACTAAATGCTCAAAATGTATAGACTCGCTAAACTGAAAATCATATAAAATCAAGTAGCACCGAACGCTTCACAACAATCATCCTGGTAGGGAAATCGGGAGGATGAAAAGGCGACAATTTAACTGGGAGTATTTCAAACACATGTCACACAGTGCCTGGAAATTAGCACTATGAAAATTAACAATTTTTGTTATTGTTTTTATTTAGATTATACAATTTCGTCCAATCGTTCTGGTAGTCCCGCTCTTTGGAACTAACGGCTCATAGCCACGATATGATGAGGTGTTTTAGTCACACTCCTCACATGTTGTCATATTGAAATTTAGAATTGTGGTTCATGTGGGACATCCTTGAATGTGCAATAAGCAGACTCGTGACCATTTGCGATAGTTTTGGCATTATTTGAATCGGGGGGACCCAAGCTCGCTTTCATCCTTTATAGATAGTGACTGTATATTGGCCGATGCCAAACGTTATTCCATTGGCAATCGAAATGATTCAATTCTTCCTTCCGTAATTAATAACATTTATGAGGACGATCTAGCTCAGCACAATTTTAGGGAAATCGCTAACAAAATCCAACACAAAGGAGTGTATAACTGTATCTTAACAACAGAGGTTGGATTTTCATTATAAAATTACATAACTGTATGGAGGCGAATTTTCAGTTTATAAGTAAGGTTGAGTCCCCATAGAAAACAGCTGGTTCCAGTTGCCAGTCTAACGGGGATCAAGCGATTATTTCCGAAGTCCGAGCCATTAAATGTCTTTAACTTAAAATATATCGTTTAATATATCCAGGTACGTCAGCTGGGTAGCTGAGGTGTCCCCCCAAGTTAGGTTCGCGCTCCTGGGGGGAGAAGGGATATGGGTAGGGGGATGGCACAGGGTAGTGGTGAAGGACTACCTTGATGCTCCCCGCTGCGTTACTTGCCAGGGCTATGGGCACTCCAAAGCCACCTGTACTAGGAAAGAGAAGACCTGCAGATGGTGCGCCCAGGAGGGGCACACGGCTGAGGCATGCCCCCGGAAGGACGAGCGCCCGAGATGTGCGGGCTGCGTCAGAGCGGGGCGCCAAGAAGACACGACGAGGCACCAGTCAGGAGCGGCGGAGTGCCCGCAGTTATATAAGGAGGCGGAGGCCCTGGTAAGGAGAACGCATTATGAGTAAAATAATGATTATCCAAGTCAACATGGCAAAGAGCCGGGTGGTGGCCACAGAGCTGTCTGCCCTCACCCGCCGCTACGATGTCATGTTGCTGCAGGAGCCGTACTGTCAGCGAGGAGTGATTGCTGGTCTCGGCGCGTCGGTGAGAGTAGTCGCCATGGGAAGTAGAGAAAGGAGACCCAGGGCGGCGATCGCTGTCTGTAACCCCACGCTGGACGTCATGTCCCTCGACCAGTTCTGTCGGGAGGACCTGGCGACGTGTCATATTGGGTGGAGAGGGGGGAAGCTATCGGTATCCTCTCTCTACCTCGCAAATGACTTGGACCCGTCGGAGCTGCTTGGGGTGCTGGAGGAATGTGTCAGGCAAAGAGGACATAGGGAGATCCTTATCGGTGGAGACTTCAACGCCTGGCACACAGCGTGGGGCTCCACACACACTACAAGGAGGGGGGTTGTGGTGGCGACTTTGCAGCTGCTAACCAAATGGTGATCATGAACAACGAGCGAGGACCCCCGACGTTCACGGGGCCGCAAGGTAGCAGCTGGATAGACGTTACCATGTCCTCGACCCCCCTCGCAGGACGTATAGAGAACTGGAGAATATCTGCCGAGACCAGCAGTGACCACAACTCTATCTCCTTCGATGTGGTCACCGGGGCGCCAAGACAGGAAGTTGGCGCCCAAGGGTACGTCACGCGGGGAGTTAGGTGGTCCGCCTACCAGATCCAGCTGGAGGGAAGACTAGTGGACGACGAGTGGGCTATTCTAGGGGATGATCCCCTGGAATGGGATAGCCTCGACGGGAAGGTAGCGTCCCTCACAGAGGCCATAAGAGACGCTGCGGAAGATACCCTCCAGCGAAGGAAGTACAGAAAAAAGCGCAACCCATGGTGGACGCCCGCCCTCACATCGGCCAAGAGAGAGCTCTACAGGGCGAGGCGAGCGTTCCAGAAGTGCAGGAACCAACAGGTCCGGGAAGTCCTCCAGGCCCGACACAGGTCCCTCCGGAAAGAGTATGTGAAGAAGATTGAGGTTACCCGGAGGGAAACCTGGGATGAGTTCGTCCAACGCGAGTCGGAGAAGAACCCCTGGGGTATACCGTATCGAGTAGCGATGGCCAGAGGTGGTCAGTCCAAGACACTCGCCGCACTGAAGAGTGGCGATTGGCAGGCCACCTCCCCGGAAGAAGCAGCGGCCTACTACATGGAGGAAACATACCCCAGGGATGACCCAGAAAGCGACTCGCCTGAAGACTCCCAGGTAAGATCCCTGACAGAGGCCCCACCCGGAACGGACCTGTACCCACCATGGGACATTTGGGACCTGCGCATCGCCGTCCAGAAGCAGAAGACCGGGAGAGCTCCAGGACTGGATGAGATCGATGCTGCAATGATCAAAGCATCGTGTCCACTCATTGAGGGGAGGCTGCTTGCGATCATGAATGAGTGCCTCGACCGCGGGAAATTCCCGAGTGTATGGAAGAGAGCGGAGCTCAGACTAATTCCGAAGGGAGCCGATCGGGACCTGACAGCTACCAAGAGCTACAGGCCCATCAGCCTCCTCCCAGTCTTGAGTAAAGTCCTGGAGAGATTGATGTACACGGCGTTGCGGCAGACGTTTGAAAAGGCGGACCACCCAAGACAGTACGGCTCCTGCAAGGGCAGGAGCACAGCTGATGCCTTGGACAAGATAAGGGACGATATGGCGACTCGCTCCAAGTACGCGCTGTTACTTACATTTGACATCTCCTCTGCGTTTGACAGGGTGTGGTGGCCCTACGTCATGAGGGAGCTACAGGAGCTAGAGACCCCGAGCAATCTGTACGAGCTCGTGGGCAGCTACCTTAGCAAACGTAGGGCGGTCATCAGAGGAGTGTCTTACGACGTTGAAGCACCAGTGGAGCGAGGGTGTCCCCAAGGATCAGTCCTGGGCCCTGCCCTTTGGAAAGTAGTTTTTAATAAGGTCCTCGTGACCCTGGAAGAGCAGGGATACCCCGCGGTGGCATATGTGGATGACCTCGCCGCAACCATCGTGGGGAATTCGCGTGCCGAAGTGACGAGAAGAGCGTGCGCCTGTGCCAACTTGGTCAAGGAGTGGTGCGCCGGTATGAAGATGACCATGGCTGCGGAAAAGACGACGGCCACCCTGGTGAGAGGCAAGATGGACCGTGCTCACCCTATGTGGCTGGAGATAGAAGGAAGAAGAGTTAGGGTGGGCACGGAGGTGACGTACCTGGGGGTGAGACTGGGAAAGAAACTTAGCCTTTCTCCCCACATCGAATACCTGGGAAACAGGATCGTTTCAGTTTGTAACTCCTTCGCAAGGATAGGGGGAGCGATGTGGGGGGTGAGGTTCCCGGTCTCGAGAACCCTCTACCAGGCTGTGGTAATGGGCATAGTAAGGTATGCTTCGCAGTCATGGTCGGCGCACCTGAACAAGGGGCAGGCGCACGCCCTGAAGAGGATACAGCGAATGGCACTAGTACGGGTCACGAGGTCCTACAGGACGGTATCTCAGGACGCGGTGGAGGTTTTGGCAGCGGCGGTACCAGTGGATCTGGTCCTCCTGGAGCAGCGCCTCAGGTCGAAGACGAAGAGAGGGCAGATTGAAGATATTCCACCTCCCCTACGGAGAAGAATTGAGGAAGAGCCTGGGAGGTGGAAGGCCCTCATAAGGGAATGGACGATAGAGGCTTGGGGAGCCAGGTGGACTGGTACGACTAAGGGGAGCACCCTGAGGAAGTACTTTCCCTCAGTCCAGGACAGGCTGAGGGCAAGTTGGGTCTCCCCAGACTACTGGGTGTCACAAGTGCTTACAGGACACGGCGGATTTCGTGCCAGGCTGTACGAATACAAGAGGGCAGAAAGCAGGTCCTGCCCTCATTGCGGAGAGGATGACACCGCGGAGCACGTCGTGCTCTCTTGTTATGCGTTAGAACCGGCTAGAGCACGGCTGCTCCGCTCGATAGGAGAGTACAGCCTGGACGAGTCCGACCTGCCGTCGCTGGTGAATGATGAAGTAAGATACACCGCGTTCTGCAGATTCGTCGGGGAGTGGAGAAGGGTACAAGGCTCCGGGCACTTCAATATATCCAGGGGGGTGGCGCGGGGTGAGCAGCCGAGTCTTCGGGAAGGCTCACCCGAAGCCAACGATGTATCGGCGGTTCCAGAGGAGTCACTGTAAATATGTACATATAGATATAAGGTAGGACTGAGTAGCCTATGGTTAGATATTAGTTTAGTTATAGGGGGATAGAGGATGCACAACCCTTGTAAATATAGCACTTAAGTATAGTAGTAAGATATTAGTATAGTTAACGGATCTGTAAATATTGTAAATAGATTAAGGATACTAGCTATAAGGACAAAAAAAAAAAAAAAAAAAAAAAAAAAAAAAAAAAAAAAAAAAAAAAAAAATAGCTAGTAAGGATTGTACAAAGTAGATTTAAGGAAAATATTTTATTTTATTTTGTTTTCTTTGTGGTTTTGGAAAATAAAGAACGAAAACAGTATTACTCAAGGTGCGCTGACCGGTGCAACAATCCCATTGCACTGGAATACGCGCACCACAGGCTACGTAACCCCATGAGCTCGCTTCACGGGCTCGTTGGGTAAGCCCGTTTGAGGCTCAGCCTCAGGAAGGGCATTAAAAAAAAAAAAAAAAAAAAAAAAAAAAAAAAAAAAAATATATATATCCAGGTATCTCCTCCAGGTAAATAAAGATTCGTATAATTAATGGTAGTGCGTTGAAAATACCCAAACAGGGGAATAGAAAAATAACGTCACGTCAAATTGGCGCCCGATCAAGGAACATTTGAATATTGAATCAAAATCTGTTCGAACGGCACATCAAATCAGGCCCGAAATAGTCATTTTGTTTATCATTACTAGAATCTTTAATTTATTTTTAATCAATTAATTTGTATACTCGTACGCTTTGTGAACAAAATAAAAGGTTTAGAAACCACATTAAGAGTTACTTATAAGTCTCATTACGAGTTTCTTAATGATGATTAAATTACGTTTGAATAAAAATTGGTCTTTTTATCCGTTGAACCATTAGT
Source organism: Acanthosoma haemorrhoidale (assembly GCA_930367205.1). NCBI lineage: Eukaryota > Metazoa > Arthropoda > Insecta > Hemiptera > Acanthosomatidae > Acanthosoma > Acanthosoma haemorrhoidale. The sequence goes on along the minus strand of OV884015.1, from coordinate 77,294,751 downwards.
GAGTTGTAATTGATGTCTTAATATCAATATTCGTGTCTTAATGACTTTGCGATATAGGAAAAATGAATATATTTTTCGTGAAAAGGTTTTTTATGGGTGGAGCATTTTTACAAAACTGCATGAAAAAGTTTAATAATCATCATTTACAGAAAAAGTATGATACAAAAATTCCAAGGGCTTTAAAGTTTATATCATAAAACTTTATTTTTCTGTCATAAATATGATTAGCTGTACCTCCTATTAGTAAGCGAGCAGTACTGTGTGGTTGTCTAGGAGCCTCATATGGATGCCATTGTCCGATCGAATATATACATATTATTCATTACGTCCATCCCAACTCAAAGATCCGTTTTTGACAGCACCATATCATGTTTAGACTTGGAAATGTAAAATATATTTGGGATTTGCAAAGCGAATAATTTGTATGCGATCTAGATATCTGAATTCAAATAAAGTTACAATAAATTATCAATTACTTCATGATTTTACAAAATAGCTTATAATTTTATAACAGTAGTTGATAATTTGGCTTTCATTGGCAACACATTATTATTAATAAGTTAAATATTTTTTTTCTTTCTCTTCGTGCTTTTCAAACATAAACCTCATTTACTAAATGAAATTTAGATCTCGAACCCAGTGAAAAGATATCACGGATAGTATCGAATTTGGCGATGCCGAAACCGTGACGATAGTTTGGCGTTGACCGCTCACCCGTAGAGACCTCCAGGAAACTCTCCCACGGGCACCCCTTCACAACTACCATACTTCCTCATCCTTCTCAAGATGATTTTGGCAATAAATTTATCAGCAATTATATAATAAAAGTAGCCGCTACCACTCATATATATCTATATAATAATGATAATAAGGGTGACTCTGCTAATTGAAATAATGTCAAGGGATAAATAATTTTAATAAAATAATTCAACATCATGAATTTTAAAATTGTACAAAAAAAAGTGAATAATTCAAACAGACCAGGAGTTTTAGGGTTATTACAGCATTTGATTGGTTTTACAATGAGCCTAAACAAACACCGTTATACTACCCTCACTCATTAGGCTAGTTGAAATTGCTAAATCTAGAAACATAACGTATTTCTCAAATTCCTCTTTTTGGAGACCGCCAAAAGAACCCCGTTAGAATATTTATTTTAAAGAGATTACTACAGATCTGCGTGGAGGCCTACAAAGGCCAATTTTAAACAAAGTAAGTTCCTCTGTTACAAGGGCCAAGCCCAAGGGTCTTTTGTCGACACTTAAAGCTGGCTGGCAAGTCTTTGATTGGTTCGACCAAAGGTGGTTTTTAGTAAAAAACCTGTAGGCTATTTGCACTTGTCTGTGCCATGGTCTAGACCTCAACCAAAATCTGAACTAATTTACTAACTATTGGATTTGAATGAATATTTTGCCTGGTATATATTGTGGCATTCATGATATTTGAGTATAAATATCATGAACCCTCATCGATGGTAGGCAGCCACTTTCTCTAGTACTATTATTGAACACTGACCGAGTGGGGATGAGCTGAAGACGGTAGTCTTAGCACAGCCGCCGAAACGTGTCTGGCAAGCTCTTGAATTGGCAGTTGCCAAATTGTGAAATGTTGAAGAATGCATATTTGAAGAAAATTATTGATTGAATCTGAAAAGGAAAAAGAGGGAAGGTTCTACCAAAGGAAAAGAGGGCAGCATGCGCGAGAAAAAATAAGAAAAAACAGGTGATTTTTTGTTGAGTGCCATGGTGTGTTGGGGGGGGGATAAGCGAACAGGGTTGTAGATGGGTGACCTCAACCTTTGTTTAATATTGTTGATCCATTCATAAAAAATGAGCTCAATTTCATATTATATAATTATTTGTTCTTGCTCGAGTTGAAACGATTTGAAATATTTTTTTTATATAAACAATATTCTATTGTATAATTATAATTGTTGGTCATAACCATTTATGTTGAATATATTTCACAATTTCAGGTTTCTCAGTTTATTAATAACCATAATATTGGCCTTGAGATCGGGCGTATCAAACGGGATAAATTTCTATGTCAAAGACATAAAACGGCTTGAATCAAAGATCTCATGACGGACCTACCAAATTAGTTGGATTGAATTGGTTAAGTAAAGTAAAGAGCGATGGTAAAAATAATGTAGGTTTCAAAATATATGGTAGATATATATGGCTGGTGGAAAATGAGATAATAAAGAGATAGCTCTCCACGGCTCAGTCGAACGCTTTTCATCCAGGGCCCATAATTTAAGAAGAACTTCCTCTGGTCTTAAAAAACTTAAAATTTTCAATGCTCGAAGTTTTCAAAAAGTCTTTTAGTTAGATAACTGGGGTTTTCAGTGGTTAACGCTCTTTATAACCGAACACGTTTCAAAGATACAGCTCTATTTTCGAAAGAATATCAGCAAGGGAAAAACACTTCTCCCACTCTTATAATTTTTGGCTTAAGTTAGCAGAATAACTTCATACTTATAATGTAGAGAATGATTGTCTTGTAATTTCCACAGGAGGAGGATATGGAACAATATTTTAAATTGAGATCTAGCGTGAAAGATTGGAAAGATTCAGCATGGAATTTATATATTTAAGATGATTGAGTCTACGCCAAAGCATTAAAGATAGCCGAAGTTAAGGCGTGTCATTGGACAGTAAGAACATTGTAGATTTTACGTTTTTATTGGATATTAACGGTTTAAATATTGGTTATACATATATAAATGGCAATTAACTCATTTAATGCTGTACATTCTTGGGTTGTTGGTTGGAGCTGCTATACTTGGTGCAGGGTGTTGGCAAGACTGCAATATCGCAGAAGGAAAGTACGGCTGGGTTGCATACCTGTTTGGCATTAATTGGCCTTACCGTTAAAGCGGCATGGTCACTACTACACTTTAAACTGGGTAGGTTCAGATTTTTTTTTTTCTATTGACACCCAGATGTTCACCATTTCTAAACCCTGAAACAGATACAAACCTAAATGAATTAATTAAAAGGCTATTACTAGCATTCGCCCCAGGTGTTCCTCTACCTCTGATTAATCCATCGCAATAACAAAAAAATGCCCATAAAAAATAAGATAGATGAGGGCATTACAGCACAGTGGAATCCGGATGCTCCTAGAAGCAGTGGATAATTAAATCTTAAAGAAAATCTACAAATGTCAATCACCTGCTTAAGAAGATCATTAAGCATGCTGGAGGAGAAGGAACGTACGCATGCCGCTCATAGTTGTTACCGTTTCCAGGAAAGTCCCTAGCTGCTGGTGCTGCAAGGACTCTGAAGAACAAAAGGTCGTATTTGCCTCATTAGAGGACGTGATCAGACTGTCTTGAGCGTGGGAAGCGGAATCACAAGGATATCTTCTCATAAAACACGGGTCCTTGGTGGAGGTGTCACTCACCCTGGCTGCAATTGCGAACAATCCATTTCCTTTTAATACCTATGTCTTGCAAAATCTTAAGCGGAACCTTCTGCTGTAGTGGATGGGATCAGTGTTTCAAGCTGAAACATTTTCAGTTGCTGCTTATCGAAATTGAAAAGAATTGAAATTGGGTCAAATGTAACTAATTGAAAACCTAAACAAGTAAGTATAGCAGTAGTAATAGAAAGTATAACATTACTTTTGTCTATAACAACATTGTCATGATAATTATATTCCAAAACTTCTACAGATTACATTCCCTCAACAAACGGAAGTTAATACAAATGCAATACAATGCCATGCATTGTATAAAAAACTGTTGCGAAAATGATTTTGATGGAAGTTTTTATGACGTTTTGCCCCCTAAATTCCCCACTATACATCATTATTAATTAGGAGATCTAATATTTAATAAACTACATAATGTTACAGGAACATTAGGTGCATCTTAATTTTTATTTCTAGCATGAAGTGGGCATTAAACGGAAATGCCATGCCTAAAATCATGGCTAAAAAAAACACTGGTTTGAGTTATTGTTTTGAACACTATGTAAATCGCAGGTTAAATGACACTATCTAAACAAAGCTTTAAAAAACTAACATAAGTAACATATTGATAATCAGAACGATGAGTACTTTAAAACAAACTCAAACAAAATTGTTAAGAAATATTTGGTTTTAAAAAATATTGATTAATATATCATTAGTTAACCCAATCATGTTTTTCGGAGATGGATGAGTAGGCAATGTCTTTCCAATATCAATTCACAATTCACTGTAAGATTCGGTTGGTCTAGGGAGGGCAGGGGACTCACAAAGACCTGAGTAGACAGACTGGAAACGAGGGGAAAAATAAGGGTTCTGTTTATAAACAGAAAAAAGAAATGAAAGAGATCCCCCCCAACAAAAAAATCCTAAAAATGTTAATTTTGAAAACGAAAAACTTGTTTAAATTAGTAATAGGATGATGTGAGACACCTAAATCAATAAATTAATCGACAGATGTGAGCTGAAACGATCATCTAAATGATTATTGGATTGAGTTAACAGGAAAACCTCCCCTCTCCCACCCCCCATTCTTCCTTCAACCATGTCACTCTATTTGTATGTGAGGCCCAGGAACCCTCAAAACATCAGAAAAATCTTATATTTATATAAAAAGCGTATTGTAATATCTTATTAGGTGACTTCCGCTTTACTCATTCTTCAAGGAGGGTTATAGGTAAGGGTGGAGTTGATATAGCTTATGATTTAGGGTTTTAGATAAGTTTTGGTGTAATTTTGCTGATTTCCAAAGATTGAAAGTCAGGTGGAAATAAGCTACATGAATCGTTCAATTGTAAGTTGAAAGATGTGATATGTTGAGGTTCCAACGAAACAACCTGCAGGAACAATATCTAGACTAACCAAAATCAAGACCAAATGTCTTGAGGCAATCATGGCTTGAACAGTTGAAATGTCTTAGTTGAACTGTTTCTATCCTGAGAAGCTTCTCGGTGCCTACTGCTCATAAGTTATATGCGAACATCATTTAGTTTTTATGTTATTTTGTCTTAAGATGAAGGCATAAGTATCCAAACAAAAATTCCACGAATTACGAAATTTTGTTTGAAAATACTCATGAAGTTCCACTGTGAATTTACGTGGCTAAACCTTATTTTATAACTCCAAACCAAGAGTGATTCATCCCACACGACATAATAGGGGTGACCAGTCAAGGGAAACAACCTCTAACGTAGCTATAGATTTAATGTATTAACTAGCTTGGGTATTCTAACTACTATCCCATAAAAGCAGGAGTTCCACAGAGCAGTGTCCTGGGTCCCATCCTCTATAACCTTATACACCGCTGATGTCCCCTCTACTTTTTGGCCACATTTGCAGACGACACTGCAGTCTTGTCATCCCACCCAGACCCCGATATATCATCCAATAACCTTCAAATACACCTTGACGAGATCGAGCATTGGTGCGACCAATGGTGGATCAAAGTTAATGAAGCAAAATGTTCTCACATTACCTTCACCCTCTGCCGCAAGTCTTGTCTACTAGTTTATTTTAATTCCATTCCTCTCCATAGGAGACTGAAACGGCAGTGGCATCGTGGCCTGCTATAAATGCGTTACAGTCTTGGAGGCCTGCCAATGGCCAGTTTCTCTAATCATGTCCTAAGCGTATGTGGCTCTGGTGCTCTTCGCTATCCTCCATTGGATCGTATCCGGTGACGCGGCTGACGGAGAGCGTGGGGGACTTCCCGAGACTCCGCTTCCTCTTTCGTATGCGAGGGATTTTCCATCCAAGGATTACAGGGGGGGGGGGGGTTGTCCATGTGGATTTGAGAGGTCTATGGGCTGTTTGTAAATACTGTATGAATGAGCCAGTGAATGAAAGTTTAAATATGATATAAATGAGAACATTTATCACAAGGACTTATTGCCTAATAAGGGAGAAAGTAATTTTAGCACAATAAAGTTTCAATAATAAAAAAATTTGCATGGGGCTCGATACTCCGGTTTAGGGGATAGTGGTGTTAAAAATTAACTAATAACCTAACGTGCATTTACTGTTGTATTTTTTTTTCTTTTTGTGGGTGATAACATCTTGTTTGGTTGAAGTTAAAAAGCACTGAGTTAAATGAGGACCGAGGGATGAGGTTCACCCTTGAGCTTTATAATTCGTGGTGAAAGTTAAGTAAGGTTCCTTCAACGACCGCCTTTTGCCATCGAGAAAGGATGCGGGAGACTTGTCGTTGAACATTTAGTTTGTCAGGTGGTTCATCGAATCAAGGTACCTGTCACTTGAAGTCATGAAAACACGTGAAACCAATCAAGCCATCCACCGAAGGGTTCTCAGCTCAGGTAAGACACCACTTTTCCACTTCTGGATTGACATTGACGCACTACGTCAAATATTATTAAAAAATAAAAGACATCTTTAGCTAGTTGCTACGCTGAACTTCAATGCTGCAATGTAAAGTACCAAGAGGTGTTATTTCTCAACAACTGGACATTAGTAAACCCTAACATTTCTACACGTTGACTTTCGTCAAAGAGGCCGACGAGATACTTCTCAAACATGGTCCCAGGGGGAATGTACAGCCAACTGGGGTACATTATGTCGAGGTAACATGGCGACTAAGATCGAGTTAGTTTCGGTCCTCGCTTTAACACAGCTTCGCATTCTCCATGAATTTCCTTAGTCTCCAAGCACGTTCGGCCATTCATGCACACAACACCTCATTTCCACATGCCTCATTTGCGACGTGCCTGCCGCTCGTTTCGATATTCTCAGACCGATTATAACTGAATTTACCACTAGAATGGTTGTTAATAATGGATACTTTAAGTTTGTACTGTAAACTGTAACATATTTAAATACAAGGAAACATTAGCTGTTTAAAAATGATGAATTTATGAGTCACAATTGTAATGTCTTTATAAGGCTTCTAACATAAAATAAACGGAACACAATGTACTTAAATTAAATGATTTTTTTGTTCACACATTTATAGATAGATATACAGGATCAAAACAAACATGAGCAGGGAAGGTAACCAACCTGTTTCCCAACACCCCTAATCGATACATTCAACAATACATCAAATCGATATCACCTATACCACAACAATTTTAAGCAGTCAACTGTATTTTTGAACGATCCATTTCTGTCCCTTCGGTAGTTATAGAAACTTGGTTATTTTTTTTGGTTTTATATTTGTTTTTATCCATTTCAATTTATTACAACGTACAATATAAAGGCTGGAAAAATGTTATATAGCAAAAAAACACCCCACCATATCAGTTTACATGCCAGATACCGTTGTTTTAATAGAGCTACATTTGCTAATTATTGCATCTATTGAGAATAAAACAATGTAATAAGTAATAGTTTTTCTTTTTAAGCTTTTCACTACACCAAGGCTTTAAAGGAAACCTTTCTTTGGCCCAGAAGTCCATCAAAAATTACCCAAGCAAAAATTGCGGAAAATAGGTAAAAAAATCTTAATGACAATAAATATTTCAAGTATAATAGTTTTGACACTCAAAAGCAGAAATTACTTATCAATCAAGGTTTTTAATAAATTCTTGGTCAAATTTTTAGCTATTTGTTTTTTCATTTATCAGCTGAAAAGTAGATTTTTCTTGTCATAGATGTTTCAACAAATAAAGTAACCAGGAAGAAGGAAGATGCGTTAAGACATTAACACAATTAATTCTTGAACTCATCCCTTCCAAGTTCATAAAACTCCATAGTAAACTATCCAACCACCTAATCCCCTAGCACAGTCATTGCACTGCACCACTCACCCCTATAATTCTCTTCGGAGATTAAAACGGCAGTGGCCTCGTGACCTGCTATAACTAAGTGATAGTGGGAGTTCTGGCAATGGCCAGTTTCTATAATCATGTCCTGAGCGTCTGTGGCTCTCGCGCTCTTGGTCAGCCTCCGCTGGCTCTTATCCAGTGACGCGGCACCGTAGGGGCGTGGGGGACTCCCCAAGACTCCGCTTCCTCCTTCCCATGCGGGGGAGGTGACAACCATGTGGACTTGGGGGGCCTCTGGGCTGTTTGTAAATATTGTATGAATGAGCGAGTGAATGATGAATTGTAAATATGGCATGAATGATGACATTTATCTCAATTACTCATTGCCTAATAAAAGGCAGATTCTAATTTTATCTTAATAAAATTGATTGAACACAAGAACCTCTAAAATTAGTCATTTATTTATATATATACGTCGTAGAAAGTAATATTTCAGTATAAGTATTTACGTTTTAAGGATTTGCTCTAGCGTCAGACAACCGAGCTCATTTAATATATAATTAAATATAGGAATTGTCTATCTCAAATAAAATGAACTATTTTGAACAGAAATACTAAGTGAATAAATTTAAATGATTTCTCAACCTAAAAATTGTTAATATTTATGACCTGTCAACGATTAATTTTTATAAAGTATTCTATAAAAAAAAATAATTAACGAGTTTTAGGAAAGTCCAAGTCCTGAGATCATCTCTCGGGCACTACTACTAAGTATTTTATTTAGCCTCATAGAAACGTTTAAAAAACCTGACTGACGGGAATTACCAAGCTGCACATTTAATAAATATATCATATGTTGTATCGCTGCTTTATACTCCCATCTCATCCTTGGCGACCCTGAGTAACCCCTAAGAAAGGAAGAAGAGGTAGCCTCGCGACCTCCTCCAAACCAACTAGCGTTTTATTTATTTCGAGCTTCATAAAGTGGCAAGTTAAGTGTTTTTGGCTAATGAGCCTTTCTTACCAACAAATTAACAAGACATTCTACGTACTGCTTAATATATTAAGAATCGATTGCATTTAATCATTTCACAGAAGTTATATGAATATTTATTGTAGCATTTCAAAATAAACATTATACATCTTAAAGTAACAACATTTAAATTGCTAGTCTACTGATCCATGTGTCAACTAGTTATTTGGTCTTCAACTGGTGTAATGGTGCAAGATTTTTTCCACCTTCCATATTACCTATTCAGGTTCACGGTCCGGGGAAGCGAGAAGTGGCGGCGATGCCCGTTAAGAAGCAGAAGCCCAATCGATAAGAAACATTCCTTTTCTCCGATTCCGACTGTCCGTTTTTTGCCGGTTGGTCTGTCATGGACTATGAAGCATGGACCACTGAACCTGGCACGGACGTGCATGTTAAATCGGCTCTAATTGCCGCCATGGGACAATGGCAGCCGAATCTTTTCACGTCCGACTCTTTCTTGATCTCCTATTCCGTCCCTCTTCTCCTTTTGCCGCTTCCATCTCAATCCTGTCAACTGCTGACGTGGATATGTGAGTTATATGTCAGGTAGTTCACAGGTGTTATTCAGTTGGTTTCATCATCACGGTCCTCATAGAATAATGGACATACTCCAGTAGCCAGAATGATAATTTTAAATAAAAGAGTGTGTGAGAGATCATAACCACAGGATACTAAATTCAGATAAACTAAAGTATACAAATATTCTTCTTTGTTGGCTAATCGACTGATACTTATGTTTAAAGACATCAACAGCTCTTTTCTTTTAAATAATATTCTTTATTTGCTAGTTTACTAGAACTGGTTCTACGGGGGCTCCGATAGAAGTCCGGGGGAGTGGCAACCCCTCCAATATTCTTCAGATCCAGTCCCTAAAATCCTCTGAAAGATAGAAAAATGTTCCCTTATATTTTAACAAACATTCCCTTCACGCTTATCTTAACATCCTATTCATTCAAGGCTTCAACTTCTAATCCGATTATTATGTACACCGGCAACCCTAAGCCGAAGGTGGCATCGTGAACTCCTCCTAATCAACAAACATGCTGTACAAAGGTGAGCTGTGTGGTGATAAGTGATAAGTGAAGTGGTTTTGGCTAACGAGTCTTCCCCCCCCCCCCAAAAGTAAGACGTAATGAACTTCAGTTCTAAGCACTGCTTAAAATAGTGCTGTATTGATTACATGTGATCATTTCAATAAAGAGGAATGGTTTCCGAGTAGGTTGGAGTTTTTTCGAAAGTGGATGTGGGATTTGGTTAGAACAGTCCTCGTTTCGTTAAATTTGCCTAGAACCGGGGATCGCTCTCGAGCTCATAGTGGTTATTCATTATAATTATCTACTGAATATTCAGGAGATAATTATTTTTTTAATTAGCATACCTTGCTAACATATACCTTTCTACAGTTGATTAAATAAATATTAGTTTAAAGCACTTTGAGTTTTTTATTTGTAAATCAAAAGCATCTTTATTTCTTTTCGATTATAACAAAATCCTTCAAAAAAGAGGATCTTCGTGATCTGCAAAAATGATATAATAGAAATACAAAACGAAAAGGCCACCGAGCCATGGATTAGCTATCGTATAACAATAGTATATGAAGCTTGTGGTTTAGGGGTTCAGGAGAGCTCGTCTCAAGGCCCTAGCCGTAATAGCGAGCAGGCGCCATTCCTTATAAAAATATTCGCCGAGGTAATGGTGGGCACTAAAGTGCTCGTACTCCCGGGGGTAAACAAATAAACGAATCACCACTGGTAAATGCTACCTCTTTGGAAACATGTAATTATGCATGTAATTAAAGCGGCTCCACACTGAGTTAAAAAGAACTACAAAAATAAAAGTATCTCCCCCTTTTGAGCGGTTGCGCATTAAATGGTTGAGGTATTAAACGGTGGCTGGAATTAGCCCGTGCTTGGATTGCTGCGCGCCCCCTCCCCTCCGTTTACAATTACCATCCCGAGAGAGAGAGAGAGAGAGAGGGAGAGAGAGAGAGAGAGAGAGAGAGAGAGAGCGAGAGAGAGAGACAGAGAGAGACAGAGAGAGAGAGAGACAGAGAGAGACCCCTGGGCATCTCTTATGAACTTTTACTATGGCAATCTTCTTTATGGCACGGCATTGAAATGAATATTGTGATGTATTCATAAAACAACATGAATACGCAATAAAAACCTAAGAATATATAAAAATGCTGGGACCCAAAACTTGTTCTAATAAAACGTTTTTACTGCTTGAAAGATTTAACATTTCCGATGTATATTTGTCTAGTCTTGGTAAGTGACGTCCGATGGGCTCAGAGATTGTGTATGAGAATGTGACAGGTCATGAACTATATCGTTTTCTCAAAACTAGAAACCCGATTTAACTCGTATGTCTTGGAGGATAACCACTAAGTTCCACGCTAGACTTAGTCAGAATCCCCCGTCACGAACCGTCACTGACGCTGATAAAATATATATTTTGAAATATAATAATCTGTTAATACACCTTTTTATGCCACAAATAGAACGCTTCGTAATGATTTTGAAATCCAAGACAACATTTCCTCTTCTTCTTAAAATTCCATCTGACCACCCAAGTCCTACAGCAAGATCTCAATCAAGCACTATCCATCCGCATAACTCTCCAACTCTCCTTGGAGATTGAAGTATTTATGGTCCCCTGACCTTCTTTCAAATCTTAGTCACCGGGAATCTGGCACTAGATATTTTTCTCCTCTTGTGTCTTGGGCGTCCGTGGCTCTCACTCGCTCTTTCAGCCTCCAACGTCCCCGTATGGTTGTGTCGTGGCTGCACGTGACTAGCCTCGGGTAGCTCCCCAATCCTTGCCCCTTTCTCCGCAGCCGGGAAGGTGACAATTCTATGGCTGGGTTACGGGGGGGGTCCCTGAACTATGTTTATATATCTATGTCGTATGAATGTATATAGGAAATATAGCATGAATGAGAGAGTAAATGTGAATTTGTAAATATGGTGTGAATGAGGTCATTGTTGCCCTTTTGGGGGCAGATTGTAATTTTCTTCAATTATAGATTTAAAAAAATTAAAAGTTTGACTTATTCCATTTAGTCTTTAGAAAATGGATAGGCATAGCATTGCTTGTAATTCTTCAATGTTTTGTCAACTGAACAGAAGAGGTAATTTAAAAAAAGGTGAACGAACTTTATATAGTTTAACTAATCTAAATACACAGTTTAGCAGTTGTCAATGTGATACATTTAAATTAAAGGCCAATATCTAGTTGAACTACTGCTTAAATTTGGTCGATTTATTTTCGTTCATTGTAAGCCATTCTCTTAAAATTAGAATTTTTTCCTTTTTGAGTATCATATCATATCTAAAAGAAGAGAGGATCTACGCACGGGTGTATGTGTGGGTGATGATATCGCCTAAGCTTCACCTTTCAACTTTATTATTAAAATTCCTAAGAGAGAAATTTTCCTCAACTCAATGTACACCAAGGAAATACTGCAAAATACAGATAGGAATATGCGTCGTTAATGAGGATAACCCTCAGGATTGACATAAATATATATTGTACATTTCTCATTAATACGGGAACAGGAGTATCATTAACAAGGACAGGAATATATGGAAATACATAGTTTCAACCAAGCCCTGATTTATGTACGTTACAGTTAATTTAAATTTAGGATTCCACTGTACACGCCCTCAAAATTGACTGCTGAAAGCAACAAGGTCACTAAAGATGGACGCTGTGCCTGTACGAAGCGGCGCACGTTATACCGTGCCAGCTATTTATACATTCGTCACAGTTATGATGTCTTGTTGAATATTTCCGCACGTAGCAGGTACGGCCATTGTAGAGCCAGCAACCTCAGAGGCCAACGGTAGGTTCCTATCACGTACCATATTGGCTACTAGCTCAAATACGGTCTTCCCACGGCGTACTTTACTCCCCGGCATCGAAACACACAACGGAGCTGTCTATAATCTGTCTGTGAAGGAAAAAAAAGAAGTATAGGCTTCCCATTTAGCCAGAGGGCCATATTAGTGCCACGTGAAACAGTCCAACTAAAGAGTATCTATAACTACCTCCAGTTTTTGTATATTTTTACTTATATATTTTCCGCATGTGACCTTAAGGGCCATTGACTAGCCTTGAATTAAATGAATCAACTTCACCCCCTTAAATTAAAAAGTTAGAACTTTACAAAATTAACAATTTATGTGGTATGCATGATTTGTATTTACGTTCTGAATGTAGTGTATTTTGAATGTAGGCTTCGTTTCACCATAACATTTCTTGTAACATGCAGTATATTGTGTTTTCTTCTGGCACCAGAGTATTTAGTGAATTTTATAATGATATGTTTTACTGTAAGAGATGCATTGTTGAATGCGTTGCCAAGTGGTAGTTCCAGAGTCCTCATGAGTTATCAAAGGGTGCAAGTTTTATTGGCAATGGGGGTAGTTGTCGGGTATTAGGGGGCCCACCGAGGGGCTAGGGTCTCGTCGACCCGGCCGGTGGCCAGTGGGCGTCAAGAAACATTTAAAATGGGTAAACGTGTGGTCTTTGTCCTTTGCTGGCGGCCTAGTAGCCAGACTGCTTCCGTATTGATCTGACTCCATAAGATCATAGAAGGTGTGCCCCGACAGCGCACTATGTTCAGAAGAAGAGGTACAGGGTAGGCATCATAGGTAGTTTACGTGGTCTTGGAATGACCACAAATTCACACTCGGTATCTAAGGGTAGGCGAAAAGCTTCCGGATACCAAAAGTGAGTGTGAACCGGAGAGAGGCAAACTAGATCGCTGGGGGAGGCGCTACTAGGTTCATTTTGTAGGGCCCCAGAGACCGCCATCCGCATAGAAGAGATCCCTTCCAAGGATATGCTTTTTTTTAGCTATGATCTAATCTATGAGAAAGGCAGAGAATCCCACTAGGAAGGTGTGGAGTCTGACAACGCTGGGCTAAAACATAGCGAGGTAAGCGAAGATTCCCATTAGGACTATAGAAAATTAATTGTTATGTATTATTATAAATTAGTTTTGAGAAATTTTTACGCTGATGTAATACGCTCAGTATTTGATGGAGGAATCAAATCTGTTAGTAGTTGAATAGTTGAGGTGTTGAGGGATAAGCCAGGTAAATATATAAAAGGATATATGTATCCTTAGAATAGATACATCCCTTGTACAGTTAAAGAAGTTTACACAGACAGACTTTTTACAAGAATTTATTTCAAAAGTACAACGAAGTAACGGTTTAGTAAAAGTACTGTCTTACGTCTAGACGGGAAGAGAGAGTGTCACTGAGTGAGACGGAGTGGGAATCTGAAAGAACTTATATAGGGAGAAGTGGAACGGCGTTATTTCAGCAGGCGTGGGAAATTAGTTGAAATATTGCCTCACACGGTCGGTCAGCAGAAGGCTATTTATTGTTTCCAAAACAAGGCCTGGGTCAGTGATAAATGAGTGCTGTCTCAGCTGGATAAGTGTTATCTGGGCCACCGGCTGCTGGCGTTGGTATTTCATAATTGTACATTGACCTACATTTTATGTATTAAGATACAATTAAAATATATGATATATTATTATGTTGGTAAGTATCATTATTTTAAAATAAAAGCCCCCGGTTCGCTGTAGTTAGCAACAAATTGCTTGCCTGCAATTTAGTCGTATTTTATCTCCAAGCTCTCAAGCATCAGTGATTTAAAGACTTTTCCCCTTTTAAGAAAAAAAAATGACACTGGCCTCTATTACTTTAATTTTCAATGAGCAAATGCTAAAAATAATTGATAGGTGATCCTTTTCATATATGACTGCAAACACCTAAGCAGCCTATGAATTATCTAGGTCTTTCAAATCAGTGAGAGAGAGAGAGAGAGATAGACAGAGAGAGAGATAGAGAGAGAAAGAGAGAGAGAGAGAGAGAGAGAGAGAGAGAGAGAGAGAGAGAGAGAGAGAGAGAGAGAGAGAGATGGTATCTTTTGTTTTTGTAAGATTGAGCTAGGGACTCCCTCCTGGTACAGCTACCTTATTTTAAGCTACAAGCGTTTAACCGCTCCGGGATTATATCATGAGGGTATTTTTCTCCCTATATTTGAAAATATAAGGACCATTATTATTGCCACGGGCACACAGCGGAGGAAGAAAACAAAACACGGGTGGTAAATGTGCTGTAACCTCGCTGAGATATGGCTGGGCTAGTGCAGGAGATATTATAGAAGACCCTTGCCAAATCTGCCAACTCCCCCCCCCCCCCCTCCACCCCCGAACATGATATTAATTGTCGAGGCGGCTCTGTCCTTATAGCGGCATCTCTCATGTGCAATCTAATTGATATCTATCTTGTCTGCACCCGGCCTTATCTCGCCTCCTCTTTGGCGGGTATTTTCTATTGCATTGTTGCATCAAGTCTCCCTATTGATTCTTAATGGCACTGTTGCTATCAAAAACAGTTTTATTACCAGTTTTACCGTCATTTTCTCGTCAAGGAAAGTTAAAAGTTCATCAATCAAAACTACCAAAGATATATTACTTCTAGGGTCCTATTAACCTACTTAATCTAGATTAAGTGGCGATGAATTTCCAAATTAGGATAGCGGGAAAGGGAGAAAAGCCTACAATACTAAACGTTGTACCGGTGAGGACTATCACGTAGAACTTTTAAGAGATGTTTCTGTAATACAAAAAGTAGAGAAAATAACTTGTCCTTCTATCTTGAATACCAAAATACAGTGAACTAAGAATGCTTAAATTTTGATTTATGTTGAGTTATTTTATTAAATTATTTTTAATAACATCCTTCGTTTTCCCCCTTAATTCGCATGGATTGGCCCTCTGTTCAAGCTAATAAATGAAATTTTGTATGAGTGCCCCCCCCCCATCGCTCTTGGGAAGATATATAAAATATAGTTCTCCATAAAATATAGATCTCCATAACTATATTTAAGTGTCTTTAATTATTTAAATAGGGAGGTTATATTAGGATAATCCGTTGATGTAGGTAACGTTATTCCTGTTAACAAAGACTCAATTTCGTTTTCCTTTCTACGAAAGAAACAACATTTTAAGCCTTTACTTAAAATATTCAAAATTTTAATTCCTCAATTTAACTTACACATCACAAAATTTCACTTCACAGTTTAGCGATCCCTCTATAACCTCCTGTCACGACATTCAGTTGTCTGCTGCCGCCACCCAGGCGGGAGAAGGGTAATTTTGAGAATAGTAGCAAACTCACACATTGTGTAAATGTTGTAACTAATTAATATGTCTTTTAAAAAAAAATAATTATGATTAATTGGAGATAGTCATAGAACTGCGATAAAAATGACAAAGGTTTCTTTTTATAAAAAAAATAATTATAAAATTGAATTTTATTCCAATAAGGAGTTATAGATGTTCAAATAGCGTTCTCCTAAATCTCTTGCAGTGCCATTTAAAAATGAGAGCTGAAAAACAAAAGCAAGGTCTGAACTATTTTCCTTGTTAGCAGAAAGATAAACCAACATTGTTCATTTCTGGACATATTTGAATGAGTTTTTTTAGTTGGATTTCTTAGATTTTTAGACTGCAGATGTCTTCTGGCTGCAGGAACTCGATTAAATTATCAAATAATCATAAAAGATTTATATATCGAATCAAACCAAAATATATTACATACTATTATTTAGAATGATGAGGCAATGAAAGTCAAATAGAAGACCTGTTAATTGGATTCTTATCATCAAATAAAGAGAAACAATAGCCGACCTGATTGAGTTTAATTGTTACAAGCTCAGTTAATTTTACGGATTGCTAAAATTAATGAAAAATCCCTAATTACAGTTGTTAACGATATGGTCGGTAAGCATTACAGAGCTGAAGACATCTTGCAAAACGAAGAAACTGTTAATGAAACTGAAGAGCAAGATTTAGTAGCAATTACTAGCCAAAGTAATAACCACGTGGTCAAGGCCTCCGTGTAATACAGGGAGTCCGTCCATCCCCCACTTCTCCGAAATGAATCCATATCCTAACAAAAAAACTCCTCTCGACATGTTCAAAATGATTTTTTCACAGCTTCTGACGTTTCGTACAAATTAAACCCTTAGCAATTGGTTTTAATAAAACCAACCCACATCTTCGATTAAACATTAACTAGCAACATTTAGAAAACAAAATAAAGCTCAGTATCAACCTTAATGGACGTTTATGACGCAACCCACAATTTGAACACTCTCACGCGTTCGTCACTAACAAACGAAAACCTATCCCAAAATCATATCTTTTACTACTCTAGGCAAGCAAGAAAAAATATAAAATGAATTAGTTCTAATTTTTTGATACAGTTGTTGGAGGAAGTGTCTTAAACAATATACCAATAGTCCTCGAGGGTGGGGGGTGAGCACGAAGGGACGGGGAAAGGTCATTAATGAGGATTTTCTCAAATATCTCGCAAACTAGTACTTTAAATACAAAATTAAATTTCACAAAATTTCCTATGAAAATGATTTTATTAATTTCTTCAGCTTAGTCAATGGTTTATATCTCCTGTACCATAAGATTTAAAAAAACAGGAATTTTCACAATTTTTGTTAAAGTGGTTTATTCATGCCCAAAAATTTGTGTATTTTAATTTTTTATATATAGTTATTTTTCTTAAAATCAATAGTTTGCGAGATATTTCAGAAAACCGAAGAAGTTATATTTCCCCACCCTCGCGCTCACCTTCACCCCCGGAGACTTTTAGTAGTATATTGTACAGGACACTCCTCCCAACAAATGTACCAAAAATCAGAACTACGTCATTTTTTTTTTTTAATCATCATATTTTGGCCTGCACCTGCAGAAGAAGTTGAAAAGAGTACGTAGGACTTACTACTCTCTCCAGCATCTCATCACAAGCCCGGCTATATCCCTTCGGCTGAAACTGTTAATATATAAGAGCGTCCTGAAGCCAGCACAACTGTTTGGGACACCACTCTTTCGATTCCTACACACTAGCACAATAAATCGACTCCAGAGCTTCCAGAACAAAATCCTGCGCACGGCACTATGGCATACTCATTTTCGTGATATGAAGGCTCCCTACATCCAAGAAAAGTTCGAGGTCCCCACCATCACCGAAGCCATCCAAAGAAGACGCATCAAGTTCTTTGACTCGAAACATAGCCAAAACCCTCTCTTACGAGACCTGGCACCCCCACCGCTACCGGCAAGATGGCAACTCTCACGATCTGGTAAAGCAGACCAAATGGTGGATATCAATGTGCTTGGCCCACCAACAACAAGCCTCTTACGGGCACCCAACACTGCTATCCGGCTAAATAAGACTGTACCAGATGCCTAGAGGGACTCTAGGCCCAGCCACCGGTGGACTCTCACCACTGTACCGCAACAATCAACCTCTACCGAGGCTTCCCACACTCCTTAATTCCCTCACACCACCTCCAAGCAGGTACTCCTAGTACAAGGATCCGCTCAACCCAAATATTCGTTTATTTTTTCCCTCATCCTTAATCTTATAATTAGAGAGCTAAGAAAAAAAAAACAGATTAATCTTTATGGAACGCGGATTTTTATGGAAAAAATCGTTATAAAAAAAAGTGTATGGTACATGAACGATACCTGACGATTGACGAACAAATTTCAGAAGTACTTGTCCAATGCACTTGCAGCCATTGTTGACCAGCATTTTTATCAGATTCTTAATGATCTCCTTGCTCCTTTACAACCCTCACCTTCCAAAGACTTTGGAAAAGGATGGTCCAAATTGTTCCTCTTTCTTCTGCACCTAATCCTCCTTTTTCACCCATCCGCGTCTATCATAATGTTTAATGTTCTAGTGAATTTCACAAAAACCAGATGGAAGTACCCTCAGTCATATTCCTTACTCTATATATATTATTATAATCCTTACCAGCCCTTGATTAAATATTTTACTTTTACTGGAGACACTTCTTCATCATTAAGAAAATTCATAAAATTTACAGGAACTCAAATATTCCCTTTCTTCAGCTTTTTATTAAAATCCTGTATAGCAGAATACAAGAAATGATTTCTGGTCACCAAATAGAACCAACTCATTCTATCTCATTTTTTCTAATGCTAAGAAAATTGCTTCCAAATACAAATTGATTGAAAATACACCGATTTAACATTAAAAGGGTTGTGATCTACATGGTGATGAAAAAATGGATATTTTCTTATCGTATTAGGCAAGCAGGGTTGTACTTTCCTAAGACCTGATAAATAATATGCAGGATGTGTTGTGACTTTAATAGACTATAAATTCATTAAGTCATTATAACAGTTACTAAAATCATTTGGAACTGGTAAGCATTGTGTAATGTAAGGTTTTCTTTTCCAGTTTTCTAGTTGATTATGCCGGACATGGGGTATAATTTATTATACCCGTAATCGTATTTTATCTACATCATTGAAGTTTTATAAATTAAATCATCAATCATACTATTTCTTCATCTGCTCAAATCAATTCACTTTATAATTCAATTGTTTCTGGAATTATATAATATCACCTGTATAAATATCAATTGTATAATAATGAAACATTTTTCTTGAACATTTTGTCTGCTTTCATCATCCGTGACTATCAACAGCACTGGAAACGGTACTACCACTTGTGTGCATGTAAATATAAAAATGACACCCATGATGGTTAAAGCTAATAGTTTTTTTGCTTCTAGTTGTTGCTTATTTAGAAAACTTACATTACATTGAATCTTTTGATCACAACAATATACACGTTAATTACTAACCATTCGGGCATACGGACTAGAACTGATTGGTACATCCAACCCTTCCATCATCAACCCAATTCAAACATTCAAATCCATTTCCATCTGAACTATAGTCATCGCTCCCTTTTACATCACAAAATCGTCCCTTCGCAAAGATCTCATTTCACCCCCACTCCTTGATGTTATTAAACTCAAGATTTAACAAATTCTATGAAAAATTATCCCGACTACTACTGCTACGTTCGGCCAAAGGTGTTTTAAAATTGTATTCTCTTACTGGCGTAGCAATTCATTAATATATCTGGCATATGACTGTATCCGATTACACAAAATATAATAATAATAAAATTCCTTTATTGTGCTGAAATTACAATCTGCCTTGCCAGGCAATAAGTAATTAAGATATACGATCATTCATACCATATTTACATTTCGTCATTCACTCGCTCATTCATTCAGGACATGATTGGAGAAACTGGCCATTGCCAGGACTCCCACTGTCACTTGATTATAGCAGGTCACGAGGCCACTGCCGTTTCAGTCTCCGAGGAGGATTATAGGGATGAGTGACGCAGTGCAGTGACTGTGCTACAGGATTAGGGTGGTTGGAAAGGCTACTGTGGAATTTCGTAAACTTGGAAGGGATGAGTTCTAGAATGTAGGGTATGTTAAGGTCGTTATGAAGGGTTTTGTTGCTGACATAATAAGGGGCATTTACTATTGTTCTCAGGACTTCTGATTGAAAGGATTGGATACGCTTGATGTTCGACTTTTCTGCTGTCACCCATAGCTCTATTCCGTATGTCCAGATTGGTTTAAGTATAACTTTGTAGATTAGTAGTTTATTTTCTATTGAGAGATGGGATGTCCTTTGAAGTAGTCTGTATAGTTGTCCAAAGCGTCTGTTTAGTTCTTGTCTTTTTAGTCTCGTATGTGGGTTCCAGGTCAGTCGTTTATCGAGATGGAAGCCTAAATACCGTACTGTCTTGGATACAGGGAGAGGAATAGAATTAAAGTAAACTAGTGGACAAGACTTGCGACAAAGGGTGAAGGTAATGTGGGAACATTTTGCTTCATTAACTTTGATCCGCCATTGGTTGCACCAATACTCAATCTCGTCAAGGTGTTTTTGAAGGTTATGGGATGCTATGTCGGGGTCTGGGTTAGATGACAAGACTGCAGTGTCATCTGCAAATGTGGCCAAGAAGGTATTGGGAGTAGAGGGGACATCAGCGGTGTATAGGTTGTAGAGGATGGGGCCCAGGACACTGCCCTGTACACAAAATATAAGGAAATATATGTGGTATGTACCCCTGATCTCCTCCTTCTCAACACCTCGCTATTATGAACGTAACAGTTACGTTGAAGTAACAGTTAAGCTTAATAATTAGAATATGAGCGTATTGCTTTAGCGTAAAGTCATACAGAATTACACTTTGCTCACAATATTTAATTAATTTACTATTTATCTCGATTGAATCTAAACACGTGGTGGTAGTACAGTAATTAACGTGGTGGTCAAAGAAGGAATTGCCTGTCTATAGAATTAAATTTTAGAATACAATATTCATTATTAAGAATATTTAAAAATGTTTTAAGAAAATATGATTAAATCTCGTATGAACAGAAATGACGGAAAAGATTACAGATGTCTCATTATCTGACTATTAAACTACTCCTTTGTTCTCACTATTTTTTTGTTCTTACTTTGTTTTGCCTTTGTTTTTGTGGCTCCTAAAGATAAGGAGTTCAGTCCACAGCGTCTCTATATGCCTTTTTTTTCCACACGTTTCCACAAACTTTGCCCTCGTCACAGAATGAAGTCAGATCCACCTTGGACATAGTCCCAACACGAATATTGTTTCGATGCTTATATGTTGTACTTCTGGACTCAGTTAGTTTCTATTAGTGAGGGCAGTCTTCTGGTCTTTTTTTGTTATGAGAATATTAGTCTAACACTCAGTTGCAAACTTAAAGTTAGGGCTTGACTCAAAACACTGCCCCGGCCCAACCTGACTGCTGAGTCTCATATCCCTTCTGGCACTTCCTTTCGAGACACAAAAGGAAGGGATGAAACCTGTCTTTATAATGGTCCATAAAGAATCCATTCGGTAACATCTAGAAGTTATCAATACCTGACAGTTTCCCCTCGTGCTGTTTGGTAAACTTCATTATCCGACCTTTACCTCTTAATATAAATTTAAAGTTTACAATTAATTCACTTTATATGGCAGGAGTTGAACATATAAAACTACCAAATCTTGTAAGTCAACTCCTCCTTATGTAGTAACCTCGTTACCCACAGTCCTAATTGTAAACGTCCTGCCACTGACTAATATTTTAAATCATGTCCTGAGCGTTTGTGGCTCTCTAGCCCGTTTTTTGGTCTTCACATGAAGGGGCTACATTGCCTTTGATTTCTCCACCAGCTTCACGGAGAGGGGATAACTCCTCAGGGTCACGTGAGCAGATTTTGTACGTATGTTTGTATGTGAGTGAACTGTACATATCGAGTGGGTTGAATTGCGTATAAGGGATGAACGAGCCCTGATCGGTAAGGAAAACTTATTTACGATTGTTCCGAAGTTGATTGATACTGTCAAGAAGGAACGACTCTTGATGCCCTAGTGTGGAGTGCATCAAGGCGAGAAGGACCAAATAACCATTAAAAAAATCCATTTGCCGGTCTGAAACTTATGCCTCCTGCAGGTCCAGCTGGCAGTTCCCACGCAATCCTGCTCTGCAGTTAACTTCCTTTATGGAAATGCTATTTGGATTGTCGACTCACATCTTGGATCGTATCGGAAAGGAATAATAGTCCCGTTTTTTCCCCCTATATCCCCCACGACTACAACCACTGCTACCATTTTAATGTCCGTTTCGCTGAGACTTAGTCACTGAGTAGTTCCAGGTAGTGAGTGCTTAGCAGTTCCAGCTACAGTCCACATAATTAATACAACAGTTAGCTATTGCTGAATCCAGTCTTGATCCGGCGACCCCTCCCCCCACCTTATTCTAGTCTTTATTTTATTTTTATTTTTTATTTTTATCTCCATGAAAGGTTGGCCACTTGAGCGTTGAAGTAATAATAGAGACCTCATGTATAATTCCAGGCCTATCCTTCCTATGGATGGATCAAATAAATTTGTATCTTTTTTTCTTAGAAAGTAAAAAGTTTTTATAGGACGTTTTCATTAGTTGTGAAGCACAATCGTAAATCATAGTACTTCTGTTACGGCTAGTTGAACTATAGAAGTCAACCCCAGCCAGCAATCCTTGATGGTGCTTCAGTTATTATAATTTTTTTTTTTATAATAGTTCGGTAATAACGTGACGCCAATAAAACAAGTCTTGGTTCGAATCTCGTTGAAATAACAAATATCCTTTAGATAAAGTAATGCAGCACTATAATTGTTTTTTTTTTTGTTTTTTTTAAATACCTATACGTAATAATTAAAATAAAACCTGTATATAATGTAGCGACGCTACAGGAAATACAAAATAATTTGTGAATAGATTCACTTGAGGATCTATAATTATATATAATTATCTGTAAATTTAAAGGGGCTATGAAGAAAAAAAAAAAATAAAAAAAAAATGTATATCTACCGACTGCTTAATGTTCTCCCTCCAAAAGGGGAAAAAATCCATGCCAAAATCGTATAGCATAGGAGGGCAAGAGACCTCACCAGCTTTCTCAATGCACTATTTGGGTATAAAAATGGATAGGCATCTCCATTTCTCTACTCATTTTAGTAATAAAATAGAAAAAGTACTATTTACCCACTTAACTGACAATACAGCCAAATATCTCCAACATTTCCAGAATGGGGTCCGACATACCTCTTTCGAGAGGTTGAAGAACGTTGACCTGCATCCGTTGCTTGGTGTGCCGTCGGTGGGTGAGTTCATCTGCCGGAGACACATCAAGTTTTTTGACATCAAGTTTAACACTATGGCCCCACCACCCCTCCCGCATCGATGGCAACAGACTGTCGGGGGAAAATTAGGTTAGGAATTAGTATGTAAGTTAGTTTTAAGGTTGATCAAAAAGGTGAGCCCCATCACCTTTATTAGTCAGTTTAGTCCAGTCACGGTATAATGTATATCATTATACTTGTTTATTCATTATATAATTTTTATAAAATAACAAAACCTGTATATAATGTAGCGATGCTACAGGAAATACAAAAATAATTTTAAATGTTCCTAGTACTCGTGCATGGCATAAATGAAAGCATTTGACCGTACATCGCAGTTAGATTTTAGCAAATATAATATCATATGGAGGTATTAGATAATTAACTCACCTAATGAGACATTGATGATAAAAAAGAAACATATTTCATACTGTACGATATTTGCTGAGACTTAGTTCAAAAAGAGAGTTAAAGTTGAATTCAATACAACCGTTGTGAAAGGAAAATATTATTCTAGAATTTATAACATTGTTAAGAGACATGACCTCATTACATTTAAGATAAAAAGGGACTCCGATAAGTTAAAAATGAAAATTGGAGATCCGAATTCTACATTTATATCAAGAAAATCAGTCTTAGTGTTGGTCAAGTTTAATAAAATACCTAAGGTCCCTTTATTCGGGAAAACGTTTTAAAAATAAAGACCAGTGTGGTGATACTGAGAGATACCTAAAGATGGCTGTGCATCTCTCCACGAATCACAATTAATTGTCATTAGTTATTTGGTTGGTATTAAAAGAAAAAGATTTGTCTATAATTTTGATGTCCTCATTAATAATATGTAATTTTTTTTTTTTTTTTTAAACTACAAAAAGTCATTAAAACTGTTATTGACATCGTGTTTGCAACTTTAACATAACCAAAATTTTTTTTTTTATCAAAGCCATAATATTTTTAATAGTAGTTCCATTTTATATTTTATGCACATTAATATTATTTATTCTTTGAATATTCTTTTGCTGCAAATAATTATTAATTTAATACATAGGCTTGTGTCTGGTGGTCTGTTTACAAAAATAATCTCTTTTTGTTTGTGTTCTTGGCAGATCTGATTACTTTAGCATTGGACTAATGATGCTATAATAAATCTGCCTTTTTTTTTTTTTCTAAGCTCTCTAGTTAGAAGATTAGGGATGAGGGAAAAATAAGTAATATTTGGGTTGAGCGGATCCTTGTACTAGGAGTACCTGCTTGAAGGTGGTGTGAGAGAATTAAGGAGTGTGGGAAGCCTCGGTAGAGGTTGGTTGTTGCGTTTGTCGGATAGCAGTGATGGGTGCCCGTTAGAGGCTTGTTGGTGGGCCAAGCGCCGTGATGTCCACCATTTGGTCTGCTTTACTCGATCTTGTGAGTTGCCATCGTGCCGGTAGTGGTGGGGGTTTTATGCCTCGGAATAGAGGGTTTAGACTATGTTTCATCGAGTCGAAGAACTTGATGTGTCTTCTTTTGATGGCTTCGGTGATGGTGGGGACCTCAAACTTTTCGTGTTTGTCGGAAGACTTCATTTCACGAAAAGGGGTATGCCACAGTGCCGTGCGCAAGATGTTGTTCTGGAAGCTCTTGAGTCTAGTTATGGTGCTGGTGTGGAGAAAACGAAAAAGCCACTTTCACAATTTTTTTTTTTTTTTCCTTAGCTCTCAAACTTATAAAAATAGGATATGGGAAAAATAAATGAAAATTATTTTGGGCTAATGAGTGCCTTTCACTAAGGGGAGTCCCCCAACCTTGCGCAGTGGCATTATTGTAACCGATGAAGTTCTACTGAGGTGCAATTATTGCTTATTGAGAACTTTCACAATCCGAACAGATAAATGTTAATAGTGTAAATAGGGTTTTATTTTAACGAGAATGAATTTTTTTCCCCCATATCCCCTTGTTACAAAATTAATATATGTTACAATATATAAATTCTACAGACGAATTTATTTACAATTGCTTCATTATATTTCCTGTAGCTTGGCTTCATTTTATACAAATTCTGTTTTCTACTAATAGTGATCTGCATTGTACAAAAGTATAATGATGTACATTATTCATTAATAGACTGAATTTATTACATTTATGGGGCTCATATCGAGTAGAAAATCAAATCAAAGATCCTCAACCTGATTAATAATGTGTATTACGTTTTGGGCTTTAGTGGACTAGTAATACAATAAGTCATTAAAATCATTTACGTAGCCGCAATGAATTGAATACCACAACTGTCACTAACCAAATGAATAACAATGTCTATTAACCAAATAATGAATAATAATTAATGATATTTGTTGCTTACATAACGATGACTTCAAATTCTCAGCCTTCAGGTTATAAAACTACCAAGGCACTTCATTCGGCATTTCAAAAGGTATCGGGAGTAAATGTTATGATAACGTCGATATATCAATCGTAACAATTACAATTTTTTCGTGTAATAGTAAAACTCTATTATGCTAACCTTCAGCAACAAATCAATTTTTATGAAGGCTTTACTTTTATAATGTATGACAACTTTTAAAACTAAACGGATGCTCACAAAAAATTCATACAGTGAAAGACGTATTTCTTCGCTATTGAATATTTATAATTGAATATAACTACTCACGATGTAGGGCACAGTTTGTAGCTGAAATGTTTTTAACTCCAACTGCATTCTGATGGCGAGGCCCTGAACTATCTTCGCCCGACTAGTGAATGCTCATTTTCGTTTTTTTTTATGTATCCCTATTATTTAAAAAACGTCTGATAATTTGTTAATAATCGATTAATCAGAAGATCCGTAGTAACTTCGAAGGATAATATGATATAAATATATATGAGAGATTGTCTGGTAATACATTCGTGTAATAATTGATAAAACTGAATAAGGTATGACAATATTCCGAGTTGATCACAAATACTCTGTTTCCCATCCGTTTAAGTTGCATTAATCACTTCAATGATTCTAAAATGGTTAAAAAAACAATCCGATTGTGTTGACTTTAATTTTTATGAACATTTCTGTACAGTGACCGATTGAAACAAAATGATTTCTTGACTTTTTTAAGAGTTTGTTGCATTATTTTACATCGTGTTTGTCAATTTCAATCAGTTATGAATTACAAGACATGCGGTACAGGGTGTAAAAATGTACGGCTAATACATGACATGGGTCAATCTATGACGATAAATGTCAAACTGACAGAATCACGAACATGCCCTGGTGACGACTAATCCCAACAAACATGCGGAAATATGATATACGATTAGCCAAGAGCAATGATGTTATTTTTTGTTTTGTTTTAAACTAGATGCATTGCAAATACATAATATTTATATGTCAATATAAGAAATAACTAAATAGCACATAAGTTATAAGAGAAGTTAAAGATATTCTGCCCTAAAGCCCTTAAAAGAGATCCCGTTTTGTCTTGAATTTCTTCCCTTTTTACTATTACTCTGTATTAATTGTCAGTTTTACATTATTCTTTTTGTTTTGTTTTGTTTTTACGTATTGGTTCTAGAAAAATAATGTAAAAATAAGTAGAAAAATAATGTTGTACGTACAACAGTGTATGCAGAAAGATACCCCACTCCATTCCAGGAGTACTTAGTGAGTAAAATGCGGTTTTAAAATATGTTTAGTTCGAGCTTGATCTGTTGTTTGTTAACTATTTATGGGTTTAATATCTTTTATTAATATATAATAGTTTAGAAATGTTGTTTAAATTATTATTTTTATTGCCTATTGGGTCATTGTTTTATTGTTTTTTTTTGAAAATGTCAGCCGTAAGGCCACAACTAATAAAAATAAAATAAAATATTTTGAGGGATTAAAAAGTGACTATATTTAACAAATCAAAATTTACAATAGTTTCTTCCATGTAATTACTTATTATATAGGATGTGTATGCTGAGTTATATTAATACACGACACTATCTGCCCACAAATTGTTAAATTTATGTTATTTAACATTAACATGTAATAGTAACATAATCTTAATAGCTTCAAATCTGCAGCGTAACTGATGAAAGCGATTGTTTGGATAATATAAATTTACGAAACTTTTGGCATGTATATTAATTACTTATCATTGTTGTCCTTTCCAATAAATGTATCTTTTTATGTTGGGTCGTGAATTATTATTATTTTCTTGTTTTGTCGACCATTTCTGACGGTTATTCCTTTTCTCTTGTTCTTTCTGACACAGTCCTCCTAGGGTTGCAGATGAGTCCTTTACACTAGAAATCAGTTTAACTCCCACTTCTTGTGATTGTTATAATTTACGCTTTAGAACCTTTTGGGTGAAGTTATATACCAAAAGTAGTAGGAGTGTACAAGACCTGGAAAGGGCTGATGGCACATATTAGAGGTGACTTTAAGTGAGGGATGGGGGTTGGCTAATGCACCAAGCTCGCCTTACAGGCATTAACTGACCAACCCTTTCGGTGAGGGTGTCACAGGCTCAGTTCCTCCTTACTGATATCCACTGACTCACCCTGTCCAATATTACTGATAAGCCACATGGTAATTTTATTTAATTACTTACGTATATATCTAGTGAGATTGAATAGAAACGAAATACAATTATAATTATTAACCAAAGAAAATCATATATTGTTAGGGTCAGGGACAAATACGGCAAGGGTTATGTAAACTCAAGGGCACTGCCAACTGAACTTGACTGCACGAGAGAAGATACTTTAGCCAAACTAATGATAAGGAATCATAATTGATAACGGGATCTTGCTCACAATGAAATTTGACTATATTTGTATACACATTAAATTATTTTATTAGACAAAGAAGGCTTCAGAAATATTTATTTTGGATTTTGACACGGTGACACCATCACGGAATTACATGATAGAATTTTACTGTAGACTAAGAAAACATTTAGCTTTATATTGATCACTAAACAATACCCTTTTGTCTCATTGTCTACTATCCGTTCGACAAGAGACTTTTTAAGCAGAGTCCAATGATTAAACCGAATCAGAGGGTACCGATAGCGCTTAGGCAGAGTCCGATGATTAAACCGAATCAGAGGGTACCGATAGCGCTTGGGCAAAGTGCGATAAATCATAAATGGTTTACATAAATATCGGAATAAAATAGACCAATACAGAAAAGCGTTGCTTCATGATTTTAGTCGTTGAATGGTTCAAATTGTATTTTGATTACGCTGCTTATGTAACTGACCGCCTCTCTGTCACGGCACACGGCATGATCCTGTGTATCGTTAATAATTGGTTATTTAAAATATTGTAAGGTTATGGTTTCGTAACAATTGGTTGTCTGCATCTGTCCACAATTAGAAAGATTTTTTTTTTAAGCCGCAATAATAATAATCCTTCGGATTTCCTCCTTTGGGCTAAAAAAAAAAAATAACAAAGTGAAAACAAATTTACGATATGAGTCCATCAGATGACAGTCACACTTTCCTTTTGGGTTGGATCTTTATACTGATGGAGGGTCCCATCCAGTCCTGGAGGACCATAAGAGGAACTGTAGGCAAGAACTCGATTTCCCTTAGATTCTACATACCTAGGACATGAATAAAAAGTCCATCAGGCAGCTTGAAAGGGGATTGAGGATTGGTACATTAGTCCTCAGAGTACATAACGGTGCCTAAATGAGGACGGACAGTTCTGTACGGTAGGAGTTGAAGAAGACATGGCGGCTCATTGTGGCCACGGGAGCGCATTTCCTAGCGAGTAATCAAGTCGGAACGAATCCCTCACCGTACACAATTCTTTATGTACGCGGTCGGTTATGGTTAGTAGTGAGCTTTACACAGCCCTATCGGAGCACTTGTCTTTGCCGGTCACTTCATATCACTGCCTAAAACATTATATTTGACTGAGGTCAAGAGCATCACGAGGTCTAGAAGATCACGAAAGCGCAGAAATTACAGGATATTGTTCCATCTGATGAGGCAATAAAATACATTATAAGACCATTAAGTGATTTAAATAAGTGATAATATGAGAAAAACAGCAATTAAATGATTAATAGTTCTTAAACTTTAATTTGTTTGTGTATTCCCTTACTTACTTTTCTTTTATGAGAGAGAATTTCTCAATTTCATTTAATTTTGGCTCATTGCATATAGTTGCCTATACGCCAGAGTCCCTATAAGCTAAAATTAAAATGGAATTAATACATAATATTAAAATATCAACTCTGCTCAAAAGCCATTGAAAGTTTACCTTACTTGGATCACATTTTGATTTTTTTTTTTTTCTTAGCTCTCAAACGTATAAAAATAGGATGTGGGAAAAATAAAGAGAAATTATTTTGGGCTAATGAGTGCCTTTGACTAAGGGGAGTCCCCCATTTGAAGGATGTATGAGAAGGATATAGGGTGTGGAATGCCTAAAAAGGCGGATGGAATCAGGAAGGTAGTGAGAGTCTACCAAGTATTTTGATAAACTATACAAAAGAAATATTGGTATGGTGTCATTAATAAATAACGGGAGTTGAAAATGAAGAAATGAGGGCATTTGCATAGCCCTTTTTGACCTCAAAAGGATCATATCTCCTTGAAAAGTTATTAATTCATTATTATTAGATCCAGAGAAGATAATTATTGTTAATTAAACTGATATTTGGTAAATGGCTGATTTTTCACCGACTTTGACCCCTCCCCAACATTTAAACTGATTAATTATTTATTTTTATTAGTCAATAGACGATTTAAATGGGAAATGTTTTCTTTATATAAGCCGTCTTGGAGGAGGCGACAGAGGTGGACCTTAGGGGCTTGGTCATTTCGTAAAAAATAAATATAGTTATCCTTTCCCAAGATTTAACATCACTATAAGTGTTAAGTAAATATTTTACTTTTTACTTACTTACTTGTCCAAAATTTAACTTGTTCGTACAAAACTCTTTTCCACGTCTTTCTTTGGCCAATGATCCAAAAACCACACTTCGGTACATTTTATATCTTCTGGACATTTCTCTGATATTGAACAAACATTTATTGAATTATTCATAGATGGTCATTCAGAAAAAACCCTTGGCTGGTGTTAATACTTCCCTCTCCCACTTCCTCTCTCTCATAACACTTATAGTTAATAATCTAGTAATAATGCTCATTGATTGAATTTTAATTTTAAGAATAAAGAAATTTAAAGAGAATCAGACAATCCATGAAACATGTGGCTTTATTTTAAATAATATCTCCTTTTACTTATGGCGCCACATTTAAACTATTGCAATTACTTTGTTTATAAAATTGGCGAGCTCTTTATTCGCTTTCATGCGGTCTACTGTAATTTGTTTTTATTTGGTCGTTATATAATCCATTTTATAATGTAGCAGTTGCAGTCATTAAGGTTTTTCCCATCTAAAAACAAATAGAGTTGCTTTAAAATAAATTGGTTTCCGAGTAGCAGCTGTTTTTATGAACATCAGACTAATAAAAAATTTTTATTTTTATTTATCATCCCAGACTTCAATAAGTAGGATTCAATTGAAGTGGTACTTCTTGAAAATAACGTCTCACTGGTGGAGTTAAGAACCCAGTTTGGAGGCACATAATATCATTGGTTCCACCTTATTATATCTTTTTATATCTTACATCTTATGCTGGATCTGATGGTAATGGTTTGAAACAGCTCAGTATTTATGTGGATAAAAAAAAAAAAAAAAAAAAATAGATTTAATAACACAATTTACGAAATTTAAAATATAATCTGCTTATCATAAGATATATATGTAATGAAAGTGTTCTCTCTTTAATTTGAATTTGCCACGCTGCTTCCACTGGCTGCCATCAGATGGAGCAGCCAGCATATAGAGAAGGTTATGTTAGGTAACAGAACATGTAAATAGAGAGGTGATAGTTATAAGCTGTAATTGTCGTTTCTTTGTTTACAGGTAAGATTGTGTAAATCAATATTAATAATTGTTATAATGTAATATATAGTGAATAAAATTGCTAACTTTGTTTACAGAGAAACTGATTTCAGTTTATTCACCCCACTTTCAATAATTGTCTTACATATATTGTAACATTCATGATATTTGAGAATATCATGGCCAGGAACCCTCACATCTGGTAAGCATCCTTCCTTATGCTCCTAGGAGTGGGGATGAGATAAAAGGGCAGTCTTAGCACAACCGTCGAGAAGAGCGGACTTAGCAAGCTCCCGAATTGGCGGTCACCAACAGGAAGAGAGGAGAAGAACCAACAGCAGAAAGTAACGTTGATTGGATAAAAGGAAGATCATCGATTGGGTGATATTAATATTGTTTTTATTATGGATCCATTAAAAGAAATTGAGCTAAAATTTCATGTTTTTTGTAATTAGTAGTTATTATCCTAATTTAAAAGGAATTGAATATTTTTTTATACTTTTTGTCAGCACTCTATATAATTATAACCATTTTATTTGAATATATTTCACAATTCCTAGTTTTCAATTTATTAATAACCACAACATTAGCCTTGAGATCGGGTGATTCAATCGGGATAAATTCCTATGTCAAAGACATAAAAACAATTTGAATTAAAGATCTCATGACGGACCTGCCAAATTATTTAAGTTAAATTGATCAAATAAAGTAAAAAGGGAAATGGTAAAAAATGAGGTAGGTTTCAATATATATATATATATATATAATCTTATCACGAATACATAGATATGTACTCACCGTAAAGAGCGACCACCTTTACCATTAACTTTAGGTTAATAGAATAAAATAATACAGAATAAATGGAACGCAAATGCAGATAAATATTTAGCATGCCACACTCCCCATAAGTCATTTATTTGGAAAAGAAGCGAATCTATGCAAAATATTAAATTAATGATTCAATACTACACCCCCCTTCTCTTATAAAATGTTTTATGTTGATTAAGGGAAGGTTATCAGGATATAAAAAAAGTAACTGATCACAATCGTTTAATGTGATATATTGAAGTATTTTACTATTTTGAAAGAAACTCAATGTTACATACTGCAATGTTTTTGAGAAGGACTGATAACATAAAATTTCTCTAGATTAGAAAACTTCAGTATTTTGTTAAAATTTATTTCCTTTCAAACACACTATTTTATCTAATGTGTTCCACGTCTGCGGTTTTCTGTATTTTGATAATGCAGACTGTGTTCAAGTTGAAAGCTAAGTCACCATAGACTCCATGAGGAAGCATGTTAAGAACAGCAAAGCCAAGAAAAGAACTAAATAAACAGTCTCGAATGATTTTTATTCACTATTTTCATTCGAATTCACCTTATCCTCTCTCGAATTCATTGAATACCACTTTTCACGTTCAATTCTTTATGGACTTCCGGAGGATACTAGAAAATATCCGAGCTCTGAAAAACCCCGAGGCAGTCTGATGTCCCACTGTTCTTATAATTAGCTTCTTTTAATGCAGGCGATGAAGGTAGTTGAGTAGAAAAAATATGACGAGCGAGGTCTGTAAAGTAATTCGTACCCCCTAAAAACTGAAATCGAGACCCTAAGGAACCCAAAAATCCATGATGCCAGCCGCTTTTTGCCGCCTTCCCTTTTCTCCTACCTTTTCCCTTTCTCCCGCTGTTTATTGTACAGTCACGCGAGAGCTAGGTCACTCCAAAATATCAGATAAATAACTATTAAAACCTGTTCCTTTTCTATAGCCCTCTTGTAGTCTGATATTACTATGAAAAATGATATATTACTAGTTTGAAGTGGAGAAAACCGAATGAGCCACTTTTTTTTTTTTTTGTAATTCATCAGAAGATTAAGGAAAAACCCCTAAATAACGAAAGTTTATTACAATGAAAGAAGCTTCACATAGACGAAAAGATGATTACTGAGAAGTTTGATAAAGTGTACAATCTGGACAACACAGTGTTTTTCGTGGCATAGACCATGTATGGCGAGTTATGGCAGTGAGGAAAAAAGTAAAGCGTCGAGAAATAGTACAATCTGCTCCTTCTACTTCAGACATCAATTCAAGTAGTGTCGCCATTCTGGAGAAAATGAATCAAAATTAAAAAGTTGGACATGTGGTAATTAATCCAATAATAATTAAAAAAGTCTTTTATTATGCTCCGAATGTCCAAAAAATGTTTTTATACACTACATAAAAAAAGGGATGATGCTATTACATGAATAAGTGTCATCATACGTGTCCATCATCTTGATTTAGCAAATCTTCACATGTTCCAAACAACTGAGGAAAGAATTATCAACTACTGAGCTTATACCCCACGAATAATAATAATAAGTTTATAAATTATAAAGCAAAGGGAAAACCGCCCAGAAAATCAATTTCAGTAAACAATGTATTCCATGTAAGTATTCCAGCCGATAATACATAGATTTTTGGGAGCAATGAAAATTAATAACAATTAATTGAATTTCATTGGACATATACAGCAGTTAAAGAAGACAACTACTGTACATTTGTGGTGGATTTGATGATCCGACTAAGTGTTTCAAATTGCAAGGTCACTCTTTTTCAGAGATTTTAGCATTGAAATCGAACTACTTTGAAGCAGACTTGCAAAAATGCAAGTTTGGACATACCTATTTAATAAGCAAAAACTCACAGCGGATGAGCATCGATTATGGCTTAAATTTATTACACCCGGTGCATTGTACTTACATCGTTTGATGGCATTAGCACAAAAATATTTATGGAAACATTTTTCAGAAGCACTAATTAAGCTTATTGATTTGACTTACTTTGGCTGTGAGAGAATCAAAGTTGTGCCCCAAACAAATGACCAAAACACCTCTGCCGGAATCTACGGAAGATTACACTATGAGTTGAAATTGTAAAAACTTGGGTTTAACTTGTATTTATTTATGTAAATGATTGTAAATATGTATTATTATAACTAAATATTTATGTAACATAAGTTTTTTCTGATAATATTCGTTAATAATAAAATTTAATTTTTTATTCATTTTTTAAAACATTTTTTTGGGGTGGGGGGGCTCAGTAACCATAGACTATGAGCATTTATTTCAACAAAAGGATCATATGTTGAATTTTATTGATTTTTTTTCTTAGCTTAATTTAAACATAATTTTCTTCAAAATGAATAAATAAAACAGTAATAAAAAAGGATTATAATAAAAAAACTAACTTTAAACAAAATATCAACGGTTAAAAATAATTTCGTTCTAGTGGAGACGTGAGGCAAACCGTGTCAAAGTTTTTATTTTTAAATAGAAAGGTTGTTGCTTGATTGTATAACCCATTTTCTTCATTTATAATCCCTAAAATATATATGGAATCTCTAAGCCAACAGTTCACAAATCCTAGTAATATCATTTCTCTTAGCGATTGATAGCTTACAGTGCAAAAAAATGAAGGCATGGAATTATCTGGCAATAATGAAAAATTAAAAGTTTAAGACCATAAAACCTCACATTCATTACAAACTCAACACGTTTTTCCACACTAATTTCCTTTCAGCACCCAGTTTAGTAGCAAGACATCAAGTCGCCCTACTTCGCTAACTTTTTGAGCTTATGGTTTACCCCCTACGCAAAAAAGGTACAGAAAATCCCGCTGCAGGTACAGCATTTGGTTGCGAAATTCAACTACTTCCGTCTTGTTGGTTTATTAGCAAGAAGATACCCACACAAACTGTCACATCTCAGTCAATGTTAAGAGAAATATTAATATAAATGAACAATGAGTATATTTAAGAGCTGATATCATGGAAAGACCAGTTTCTTTCGATTGACATTATTGGAACCTCTCACATATCAATAAGTCTTATATTTAATTGATGCTAAAATTACTTTAAATAGACAAAGATCGGCTTCAAAACTAATTCTAGCTTAGAGGGGTGAAGCCTCTCGTCTTATCTGCTTACAATCAAAAATATATGGGGATCCATGTTTAAAAAATTATTTGTGGTTAAAATTTGTTTGAAAATATCTACAGATTGGATGTATGAGAAATCAAATCCCATATGTAACATACACATATATTTGTTTGTATGATTGCATATCACACAGTTGGTGGTAGAAATAAATTAATATTTGAAGGTAGACGAAGTGTTGTATCCTGAAGAAGTTATTATGAAGTGTAATCTCTTCTACAGGTAATGAAGATTCCTGAGTCAATTTCAAGGGGCTTTGCCTGCCCGGCTGAAGGGAAAGTAGAAAGAGCTAATTTTCTGGCGGGCTTAATTACCCCGCTCTACCTCAATGTCGAGGACTTCTGGGAGGGGGGCAGGGTAAACTTGTATTTACTAATTAGTAGTATTTTTAAAATAATATTTTTGAACTTAAATGTTGGTGATATGTACATAATTCCACAGTAATGTTCAACGTAATCAATGGTTTTGTTACAACTTAAACGATAGTTTTAATGGCTATTAGCTATTATTGCCGGCTAAAGCTTCAACAAATATAACATATTCCTAATCAAGACTTAGCGATCTTTGTTTGATTATATTTTCAATATGATGTACAATATTCAATTATTTAATACCAAACAATTGATTATTACTTTGTATTGGGTTACTTATTGGGGATTAGGGAGGCCCCCCCCCTGGTTGGTATGGGGAATTAAATGGACTTGCTATAAAATGGCAAATGGAAAATTACAATAAAAATATAATAATATGCACGTATAGCATTATGTTAATCACAACTAGCATATTATTTGATTACAATAAACGATGTTTTTTTGGAAATAGCTATATTTTTCTTATATTATATATTATTTTATATGTCTTCTAAATACTAAATGGAAGCTTAATTATTGTAGCGACCGCTAACTACATAAGATAAATCACCCTATACTCTATTGCATATATATTGTAAGCAAAAGTAAAATATCATAAACTAAATGTATTATAAATGCCGGGTTGCCACTAGGGGAGTGCCTAATCACTCTAGCCCTGGTGACAAGTGCGGTTTGTTGTAGTTTATAACATGGACCATGTTCCATGTCGGCGTTAATATCTGACTCCATTTTATGATAGGTATGTGTCCCGACAATACACTATGTTCAAGAGAAGAGGTACAGAGGTTTCATAAAGAATAAGACAAGTTTTAAGAGTTTGGGTGGGGGCCCGGCTGCGTAACAGGTACAAGGCGCCAGAGGGCCTGCAAGGAGGCTGAGTAACAGGGTGACAGACTCAGCGGCGCTGAAGAGAGAGTGGGCTGACGAGGAGTCTAAGTGACTGCCTTCCAGGGCCATAGGCTCTGGCGTAAAGAGACACCAAGTAACAGCGGATTAAAAGAGTAGAAAGTAGAAGACTGAGTTACCTTTTAACATAAGTAGTTAGCGGGCGCTACAATAAACAAATATAAATCATTGTGAATGTGTTAAGCAATAAAAGGTGGAAGCCAACTAAGTCACACGAGACAGGTCATAAACAGGTCATCAACATAACAACCCTTTTGGGGCCTCTCTACCTCCAGGGCTTGTCCCCTGGTCGGGTAATCAGGCGGCAGTCATGTACCTCACCACCGGTCACGTTCCTCACCACAGGTGTGCGTGGGAACCACCACCGGCTTAGACCCTTGCAGCCTCGCAGCAGGCAAGGGGAGAGGGTACTTAAGGCAGGGCTCCTGGCCCTGTTAATTAGTCTCTCGTGACCTTTACTCGTTGACACTTGCTTGGTTTCCGCTCGAACTCTGAAAACTTGACTAATTCTTTATGAAACCTCTAAAAAAAAAAAAGAGAAGAGGTTCTTGAACATAGTGCATTGTCGGGGCACATACCTATCATAAATGGAGTCAGATAGTAACACCGTCATGGAACGATTGTCCAGGTTATAAACTCAAACAATCCGCACTTGTCACCAGGGCTAGGGTGATCAGGCCCCCCCTAGTGACGACCCGACAATTATAAATCAAGAATGACTGTAAAAACAAAAAAAAGTAGTAAACCTTTTGAACCGTTCCGTCCTAACTAGTAACCTCTAAAATTATGAATAGCTCAAAACTAAAAATTTATTTCAGCATTTAATATAATTTATTAACATATATGACAATATGTAACACTTAACATAATCATCTGAACATTACATTTATATTTTAAGTATGAGGTTCCAATGAAGGTCATTGATCTGAAATATGTTGATAATTAAGAATCTATTCTTTTATTTAAGTAGAAAACTTCCAAGCGTCGTACAAGGAATTTCCACATTCCATTAAATTCACTCACGACTACTGTGGCAACAATATTTCTTTAAATATCCTGAATCAATAAAACGGCAGCGCAGGAACTGTGGTTGGAAACCTACTTAGGAATATTCTGCTTCCTATAAGAACTTGTAGGAACTGGTGTAAATATTGGTTATAATATTGTAGAAAACGTTGTTAAGGGGGTTATTGCTAGGAAAACATTTTAAATCGTCAAACAGGAGTTCTGAGCATGACGTCAGCTCTTTAGAGGGTTTCAGCTGTAGAAGTTGAAGTATGTGGTAGTAGGTTGCAGAAAAGGCTTATTGTGTTTAGTTGCAGTAGTATGATGTTTTAGTGGTAAGTAGTAATGGTAATTTGTAACAAAAGATTATAGAATTAGTACTTGCTTTATAATGTGACTTAACTTTTTTTAATATTTTATATAAATATAGATATTTCTTATATTTTAATTTTAGACCGATTGTATCTTTGTTTCAATTTACCAATTAGACTTCTTTGTACCGTATTATTTTATTTAAGCAAGCCGTGAAGATGTCAAGGGAGTTGCCGAAAGTTATCGGTGTAAATAAACATTGTGTAGAGGCATAAATGCTTCTTGTGTATTCATTCATATAAAAAGCAATATAAAATAAAAAAAAACTTGTATACTGCATTTTATTATCTACAGCTCAGTCACGTAAGCAGAAAACAAAAAAACCAAATAGAATCTTCGTTAGTGAAGCACTCTCTTGGGTTGCGCAGGTGGGGCATGATAAGATAAGAAAGGTCCCTGGTTAAAATTGTAAAAGAAATGCAGCTCCTTTAAAAAAAAAGGTCGTATTATACTTTGTAAAAAGGGACTAGGGAAAAGGGGCGAAAAGGGATGTGCCGAAATGAGGTTTGCTTTGAGACAAAGGAGGGTTTATTCCCCCCTCCACTCCCTTGACTTTCATGGGTTCCTTCCGACCTATACGACTTTTATTTATAGTGGTCACATCAGCTCTCCACTGCACACATCCACCAGGACCTTGGCGCTGACTTTCAAATAGGGGTCACCGCCCAATCCATCTCATAACCAGAAAATATTCCGTCCGAGAGAATTCATCCGTCAAGTGGATACATATATTCTGCTGCTTCAGAGAGGGACACAAAGACAAACGACCCACTTCCTTCTTATTGCGTTCAGGAGATAAAAAATAATTGTGTTCGAATATACACAAACTTTCTTTAATAGTGGAAAATCAGGTAAATTTTGCTATATAGGTAGAATGATGAAAGAAAGAACTAGTAACGATTTATTGGACAAATAGAGCTTTGTCCCTTTTTGTCAGCCCCTATGTTTACTTTTTATTTTATTATTAAACCTCTACTGCGCGATCCATGTCTCAGACTAGGGTGCCTCATCGACCACGCACACTCCACTCCATGTTGGCACAATATTCTTGATGAGCACCCTCAATCTATCACAGTTGCTCATCCTCCACCACCCTCCTGGAGGTGATAAAGTGCCCTATTACCTTTAGCTCCTTCCACTTTTGGACCCTAAAGCTACTGATATACAAGAGTATACTCAGGCCTACTCTGCTGTATGGTGCACCGCTTTTTCGCTATCTGACGTATACGACAGCTCGGCGACTCCAACAATTCCAAAACGGTATACTGATGAAAGTGGTCAGAGGTACTTCATTCGAGCAGCGGAGCAACAGTGAGCTTCACGAGATCTTTGATCTGCCTACGGTGGATGAGTTCATCCAACGTAGACATATCAAATTTTTCGACTCCCTGCAATATTTGACAAACCCGGTGTTTAACACGATAACCCCCGCTCCGTTCCCCCATCGATGGCAGGATGCTGTCGCGTCTGTAACGCTTTAGTCTTAGGTTCTAGGTTTAGGTTTTAGTGTTAGTGTTTTCCACGGTCGCAAGCGTAAGGTGAGCCTCATCACCTAGTGAGTGTATGTGTATTGGACTTATTAACAACAATCTTAAAGTATTATATTTTATGAACTCCTTAATATGCATCTGCGAATGCAGCACGAGGAGACAACTGTAATTCCAAATTTATTTATTTATTTTTGTCATTGTATATATATTATCGATAAAGAGGAAAAAAAAAAAACCTAAAATTCTGCTCCTAGTCTATTAGCAGTCGGATACCTCTAGGCTGTCTGTACTGCCCAAACGACCGGAGAATTGTTCTCTCGATTGTTCCAAAGCCCGTGTCGTGCTCTGTGGAGTCTCTCAGATTGTTCCCACAATGTTGACAATTGGGGTCCACAGCTCTTTTAGGCTCATAGAGCATGGATCGAAATCCGTAGTTTCCGATAGCACCCGGGAACTCCAATAGTCCTGGGAGACACACTTTACCCTCCATCTGTCCTTGACCGAGGGGAAGCACTTCCTCAAGCTACACCTCTTCGTGGTGTTGGTCCGTCTGGTACTTCACACCTCATCAGTCCGGTTGCCAAGGTGGTCCTTCCACTTGGTTCAGTTTTGTTCACTTGGTCCAGCACATGCCTACCCTTATTGAGGTATGCCAACCACGACTGTGAAGCATATCTTATATCTACACAAGACTAGGGTCTGGTAGAGGGTCCTTAAGACAGGGAACCTGATTCCCACATCACGCATCCAATCCAGGCAATGCCCATTTCCATGCTACTGTTCCTCCTCGAATCAATCTTTCCTTACAACAAAGTGGAGTGGTTCTGACTTAATCTGCAGTATGAAGCTAAAATGCCTGACATAAGGTTAATATTTTGCTACTGAAGTTTTATGACCATGAGTTATTTACTTTTGAGCGTCTGTTGATGAAGAACATGGTCTGTCTGCAGCAAATGCTGTTGTGCCATTGCTCGACTATTTTGGCCAACATCCATCGTTCCAATATGGAGGCAGATGTGGCTTTTGATATACTTCATGCCTACTAAGGTTCCTTTCTTTTTGTTATCGTCATGTTCTTTCCACGTCTACAATGACACTTTGTTTTCTTCTAATTTCCACAAAAAGCAATTAGTACACAAGGAATTATTTTTAGTCTTGCCTCTTATTACATATCCTCCTTACCTCACGTTAGTCGTTAGTTTTCTTTACATTTTAATTAGTTATATTTTTCCTCAACTATGCGCTATACCAGGTCAACTTAAAACAGAGAATGTTATCAGCCTCTACCATTATTGCACAGATAGAATAGAAAAGACAGAAAAAATGTATCCGGGGACCATGCCCTCTATGAATTACAATATAGCACTGTTAAATAAAACAATTTATAGCTATTAAAAAATGAATAGTACTTCACAAAGAGAAACAGTGAAGTATAATAGTCCGTGACCTTAATTTAAAAAAAAAACCTACTCACAATAAAAAAAGACTTAAAGGAAAATATATGATCCAAGGAAATATAAGCAGAGGAAGAGCAGTCCACTATAAACATTATTTAGGCGTGCAACAATTTTTATTTATTTATCGTTGATTTATTTTCAAAAAAATTATTCTTAAATCATCCTCCTCTACTTTTGATTTTTAGTTGATTCAGAGATAGGTCTGATTCTGAAGAAAGGAAAGCTATTAAATTAGAAAGATGGGCCAGTGTAGCTAAATATAAGACTTTCAATCTCATAATTTGGAGGCGTTTAGTGAAATAGCAATTTCAAAAAGTATATGAGAAGTTTGAAAATATTTCTCCAAACTAGCTCTACCTACTAACTTTTATAAAAAAGCCTAAAATGGACTTATAGTAATGGAGTAGATTTATAGCAACTTAACTAATCATAGAAATTATTTTTCAAAACCAGAAACTATTATTTTTTCACTCATGTGTCTGTTTTACGATTCAATAGACATGCAAAGTTTCATGGAGCTCCTATTGGATATTAGTATTGGAATATCCTATTGATATTGAAAAATATGGCCATCTCCATCAAACATGATTGAATGGCATTAATAATTCGTTCATTAGTTGGTATTTAATACCATTTGTCTGTAACTTCAAGTAGGATAGTTACCAAATTAATAATTTCGACTCCTTCATAAGCGATATGTAATTTTTAGTTTGTTTTATTCTAACTACAATCACACGTTATTAAAACTCACAAGTAGTGTTTTTTTAGAAACATGACATTAAGCATGGTAGTTTCATTTCATGCCCGATGATGCTGAGAATAAGCCAAGAGAAAAATAATAAATGGTCTTGATCATAATAATAGCAAAAAAAAAAAAAAGATTTCTGAAGAAAATAACGGTAGACTGTTTTGTTTTTTTTTCTTCATAGCCTCTTTAATTTACAGATAATTATATACAATTATAGATCCTCAGGCGAATATATTTTCAAATTATTTTTGTATTTCCTGTAGCGTTGCTACATTATATACAGGTTTTGTTATTTTATAAAAATTATACTTAATAAAGATGTATAATCACAATCACAAGAGAAGACTGTTTTTTTTTTTTTTTTTTTTTTCTTCATAGCCCCTTTAAATTTACAGATAATTATATATAATTATAGATCCTCAGGCGAATCTATTTACAAATTATTTTGTATTTCCTGTAGCATCACTACATTATATACAGGTTTTGTTATTTTATAGAAATTATATAATGTATAAACAAGTATAATGACATAAATTATACGTGACTTGACGAAACTGACTAATAAGGTGATGGGGCTCACCTTTTTGATCAACCTTAAAACTAACTTACATACTAATTCTTATCATAATTTTTCCCCGACAGTCTGTTGCCATCGATGCGGGAGGGGTGGCGGGGTCATAGTGTTAAACACTGGATTTGTCAGGTGCTGCAACGAGTCAAAAAACTTAATGTGTCTCCGGCGGATGAACTCACCCACCGACGGCACACCAAGCAACGGGTGCAGGTCAGCGTTCTTCAACCTCTCGAAAGAGGTGTGTCGGACCACTTTTCGCATGATTCCATTCTGGAAGTGTTGGAGACATTTGGCTGTATTGTCAGTCAAGTGGGTAAATAGTGGGAGAAGACTGTTTATTCATCTCCCCTCAATAAGGATACGTATCCCATTAGATATTGCGGGAAGACGTTCACATCAAGAAGTTGATGTGACAATACAGTAGATGATTATTTTAATTTGAAATATTTGAATATTTCTTATATTATATTTGAATACATAAATATTTGAATGAATATTTGAATGATTATTAAATAATTTGTAATGAGTATTTGGGGGGGGGGCATACACAATTGAGTTATGTGAATAGAACTGACATCAAATTGTTCTTTTTTGGTGGGGGGGGGGGGTTGAGATTTATAGTGTAAACTAGCTAAACTTCAATATGAATAGGATTTGTAAAACTAAACATTATGTGTTTTTTTTCTGCTAGTATTATACCTTCAACTTTGCTGATATACTTTGGT
Organism: Acanthosoma haemorrhoidale; assembly: GCA_930367205.1. NCBI lineage: Eukaryota > Metazoa > Arthropoda > Insecta > Hemiptera > Acanthosomatidae > Acanthosoma > Acanthosoma haemorrhoidale. Next base: position 77,251,886 of record OV884015.1, on the reverse strand, counting down.
AACAACCTGAATACACTACGGTCGTAAGTAATAATTTATAAATTACTCACACATTCGAATCCTATACTCCTTCTTTTGTGGTAACACCCACCCATACATTACTCCTCCAAAGCCCTTGCTTTCTATTGAAGAAAGTATTTCATGGGTTCTAGCACTGGTCTCCATGTGGTCCACTCATTTTTTGAGCGTCTTTATTTCTGATCTTCGATATATACGGAAACGATCCGAGAGTGAGGTTGGGGTATGGGGGGCCCAAGGAGGGTTCTGTGTTTACATATTGTATGAATATTGGTATGAGTGTGAAATGTACATATTGATTTAGCAGAATTGTGCATACGGTATTCAATGAGCCCTTAAATCAGAATTAGCTGGATAAGCATGTAATTTTACAAATAACAATTTTTTACAAAAATAGAAAAATAATTTTTAAATTATAATGTTCTATTTAGGATTTTCTAACAGTTCTAAGAATTATATCACTTCGAGGATGTGAATAATGTAACAGATTCAGATATCTCTCGCCTTCTCTGTCACAGGATTCACCGAAAGCTATTGAAGAAGGACCGTTGATAATGTATGATTCTCTGAATATATTCGGCTGAACGTCCCGTTTGATGCTGTACAATGGGGCCCCATGCAGTGGAAATAACTTAATCACCTGAACAGATCCATGATGTTATTATTACCTGGGTTAGCCTCGCCTCCGGTGGTACAATGCTCCGAGACAAATCTACAGCCCCACTGTTGGCTGGGCCTACTAATGGTGTCTGCGACCGCTCTCATTCCCAGCGACCGCAGTGAATTAATAAGCACAGCGACTCCATATATATTAATCATAAAGAGACAAAGGAGGGAAGGGATGTAAGATAATAGAGAATGTTTTCTACCCACTATTAAGGGTTTGCGCCCCTAAATAATAAAGATAGGTGATGTAGACTTCCAGTTTACAGACATCACCAGCAATTAAAAACATTTTATTTGTGACACAGCTACAATATCCATCAGACTATATGATAATCTTGTTTGTAATAGATTCATACTGTTCCTTTAAGTGTAAAAATAGTCAAATATCATTCAAAATATAATTATGATGATTTCGTTGAGATACTTATTCAAATAACTCCTATTAGTTAACCAAAGACTTTGTCTATCTCTCTTTCTCTGGGGTATGGATGAGTGAGTGATTGAGGAATCTTAAATATGGTCTTGTTTAACAGTTATATAGAGAAGAAATTTCCAAGAAATCATAAAAAAGCTTTTATGAATTCGGACCGGTAATAATTTATCACTAATCCTAATAAAAAATTCCAGAAATTATAATACGATAAACCTGGCTAGATATTTCAACATAAATGCATCTTTATAAGCCCTCCTTATTTGAAATGGAAACTGGGCGGTCCCGTGGATCATGCAGGTAACATATGACATTGGTCACGCGAGGGGTTGGTTAAAAAGTCTTTGAACTATGTAAGCATATTCTATATTAGTGCATCCTTAGCTATGTATCGGTTTTTTAATGTCATTTCGTAATTAAATGAAAAAAGCGTAAATGAAAAAATCAGTTTACAAATAAGCAAAATATTATTATGTTTGATTCTTATCTTGGAAACCTAGATTTCTTGGCGGTCTCGTGGAAGAGTGAGGTCACAAATAACTAATAAGTCATGAAATAACGCTAGCTACCATTAACTTTCTATACTTCTTGATATACTGACTCGACGATAACTGAGAGAGAAGGGAGAGTGAGAGAGAGACGGCGTCACAGCGTCGGGAGGTCCTTTGACAGAACGGCGGATTCGGTCCGGCCAATAACAGGCGGACAATGGCTCTCGTCACAATTGAAACAAATTGAAAAAAAAAATGGCAGCTCTAATAGAGAGAGATACACCTGAGAGGCCAAGTCCCACGGCACCGTTCTTTACATTTCTCTACATCCATTAGTCTCTCTTGTTCTCTTCAAATAAAATGGAAGCGAATAAAAATCCACCACTCAATAAACGTGTATAACGTTAAAGTTTTGAACGACATAATATTTATGCACTACACATAAGCAGAAGAGTTTGTTGAGATATTAGGTTGATGAAAGAAATTAAGTTTCAACTGTGTGCTGCATCTGTGAAATGGCAGGGGATGCTGTTTAGAAGATTTTGGAGAACTGACAAACAGTAGACATCACCTACCATCTCATAAATGTGATGCAGACGTACAGAGAGTTGTGGAAAGGCTGTCCATTAATAATGACATTAATAATGCCAGCTGGCATAGCTATGCTTATTTCGAATGTTAAAAGTCGAATATTTCATGACGGGAGGAGAAGAGGCTGTTCAATGATAATGTATAATAAGAGATACAACCTTATGGTTGGTTGCCTGATTCCCGTACTTTTTCTTCTGCTATCCAAACTGGACCAGCCAATGTCAGTTCTTCTTTGACGTACTGAGTGGGAGACAGCCCTGCTTTGAGTTACGCCAAAATTCACCTTGATTGCCCACCATCAGCTTATAACTATAGAACGGTGTTTGTATACCCCTTTCCATTCTTTTTTATTCCTCATTTTATTCTAAAAACTGCATTTCATCCCTTTCGCTATCTTCTTTTCCAGATACATCTTTGGTGAGCCTTATGCATTTTATCTATTTGTTCACGGTATCCGAGTCTACCAGAAAACTCATACTTATTTCACTTTTTTTTCGTTTACTGATTTTTATAGAATTACCTCCTAAATAAATTTGATGAAAACCTAGCAACTCCCAAAAAACAATCTCCCAAAAAACTCTTCTATTCATTTATATACTCATAGCTAGCAATGAACTCACTGCATACACTACTTTTATTTTCAATGTCTAATCAACCAAAAAAAATTAAATAAAATCCCTTCACTACTTACGATTTGTGCGAAACTTGAAATTTGGTGTCTCCTATCCGCTGGTTTCAGGCCATAGCTTGATATTGTGATGATTGATACAAAACATTACTTCGTAAATATCCAGAGGAAGTCTTAAGAACAATTATTATATTCTTAATAAGTATATTATTACTAATATAATTTTGTCATGAAGAACGCGTCAATAAAAAGCTGTTAGAGAAGATTAAAAAAATTTAAATTTGCCGGAAAGTGGTATTACTGAACCTTGAACCTGAAATCCACGATAGCAGTATTAAACCTCTATACCTGTTCATATTGATATTTTACTTTGAAATGTTCCCTCTATAATTACAAGCCAAAAATACAAGCAAAATATATATGACATTCTTTCAAAAGTTCAGGTGATTTCGTTTTTTGGGGGGGGTGCTCAAGCCCTTTTGAGGCAGTGATAGCTTTCTTTTTTCATCTTCAACCTTGCTGTATGACAAATGAAATTATAGATTTTGCTTAAGATTCCCGATGAACCACCCGATCTCAGCAAGGTACAGCAAACAAGGTAATTCCCATTTCATGCATCACTTGTATGATCTGCTCATAGATCGCTTTCCATATTAGTGGCAAACAGAGTTTTCCAGTTTGACGAAGTTTCTCTTCTTCATAACGGTAAGACCGATGATACCGTGTCCGTGTAACCTGCACAGCTCGGATAATAGCATGCAAACTGTGAATCGGTGGAGCCAATCAATCGTTAGCAAGAGAAACCGGCGAGTGAGGCCTCAAGTAGCCGCAGAGTAATAAGGCTTTCGGACCCTTGATGGCTCCCATAAAAAAATGTATTTCTCATTACTACCGTTTAACTTCTCGGAATTGTTTCGAAAGTTCATTTTCAAGAGCTGAGGGTCAGGCCATTTAATTATTGACAACAATTACCACATTGTTTTTCATGAGCGTAAAACTTCCATTATCGTATCCCCACCATTCCCTAGCCTCCCCCCACTCTCTTCAGCTGGTATCTAAAAACAATTACTCCCATGTGCAGGTTCCCCTGGCCATTACCCCGCTGGAGAATTGCCTCCGTAGTTTTGGAGCTGGAAGCGGTACCTTTGATCTCTCCATTCTCCAGGCTTGAGGCATCTCCCTCGACGACAGGCTCTAATGGTTATCAAAAAGGAAGTGGTTACAGCCAGCGTCGTAGATGTCGTGAGTGGACATTTCTTATTGTCTTATCTGCTGGGCAAAAACCACGCGGAAAGTCCGTGTCTTCAAGTTGTCAAGTTGCTCACTTTCCAAGTTTCTTATCCTCTTTTTTCTAATTCCATTTAGCTGGCTTTACTACTGAAAAACTCTTCTTAATGCGTCAATGAAAGTTTCTACAATTTAGGATTGATAATTTCATGGCTAACACTTCACACAACTATCGCTTGTTTAGTAATAATTCTTAGTATTATTTTATATTCATAACTTTAAAAGCATATGAACAATCTACACCAATTAAACCATACCAATTTCATAATAGTAAACATGCTATTTTAATTTTATTAACATTAAAACCTACAGTATTCCAACCAAAAACATCTTGCGAAATACATGAAAATAAAATGGCCGACAACCAGCATAACAGCCTGGATGAAAATTGACTGGACAGTTTCGAACTTTTCTTTCTTCCACTGTTCTTGGTCAGATGGGGGTTTTCCATCTTTCGGTCGTTTGCAATTTAAGCGGACAACTGTGGACGATGGAGGTGAAAAAAGGAGCAACAGAAGCTACTCTGACTAGAGATGATGTGACTAATGGCCACAGTTTTCATAGAGGAGGAAAAACCTGAAGCGAGCTATTCACTGCCACAATGAGCTTTCCGTTAGCCCTCGTAGTTTTCCTACCCCTGACAGCGAGGCCGTGAAAATGTGACAGCCTTAGGGAAAGCAACTCAAGTAGGCTTGTTTACCGCAATTACAAAAAGAGAGCTATTTCAGAAAGTCATTGGTATGATCCTGCTTCATATTCAAGAATTTTATAATGAAAGTCTGTTTTGTCTACCCTACAAAAGTTTATTTCCGCTTTTGAACGCTTCGGAAATCGCAATATTATTTTCAATAACTACAAAATAATACCAATAGGATTTAAAAAATTATGCGTTTGACATATAAACCAGACAGATGCTCCAGGTTGATTGACATAAATGATACATTATATGATTATGTAATAAGCAAATTTCATAAAATCAAATGGCGATATACATAAAGTAGTATTGTTCAAACACAAACTAATATGTTAAAATGGGTTATAAAAAAAAATATGCCATTATTCTGATTTTAAGTGTTTTTGAAATTATAGTCCACTAAACCTCCAACATAGTACACATATCAGTGCGTTGATGTCATTAACTCGATACTCTATACATTGTCCTATGGAAAATATAATTTCTCATTAAGCATAAATTAACTAATTAATTACATATGTATAATTGGGGCATCAAACGAAACTACCATACGAAATATAACATCTCTTTGCAGATCGCAGGTTTATAATGAACGACAGTGTGAAAAACAAAAATGGCATACTACAAGGCAACGAACATCATTAATGTCATACCCTACTCAACGATGAATAAGTTAATTTATAACCCTTAATTATGTTTTATGGAGTTGAAAATATTTTTCATTTCGTCGAGTAATTAAACGGAACCCAGATATAAAATTTCACATTTATGTGCCGAACGGGCGTGTCACAATTACCAGGACAAACAGGCCGGCCGATACACATGTGGAAATATTGGTGCTTTACAAAAACAAGAAACAACAAAAAAGTTATTGATTAGAAACAACAACCAGTGCATTCTATACTTCAGGAAATTAGTAATACTTTAAGAAATACTTCGTATAGAAAGCGTATTCCATGTATAAATGTAAAGTGTTCTACTAAGTCGAGGTTAAAAGAGTATTTTTTATTGCAGCGAAAGCGTACAGGACGAGCGGAAAAGGAACAACACGTGTTCTGGGTCTGCGAGGAAAAGTTAATCGGAGTCAGAAAAATGGGCGTTTATAGCCTCATTATGTTGTTCACTCGACATATTCTACAAAGAAAAAGGTTGCAAAGAAAAATGAAGTTTCCGCTACACCGTTCAGGCATAGTGGTATGACATCCCTGAACCTGCTATTTAACTCCGTTATATATGTCACCGAATGAAATTTGTAATCATTGTACAGCGACTATCATGCATATAAAGTTACCGAATGAAAAATCCATTTATTTCCCACATTTACTTAGTAAAAATATAATTTTATATTATAATATGCAATGCATCTAACCTAAAAACGACATCATCGCTATTGATCATAAAAGTACATAAAAATTTTAATTTTGGAAAAAATATAAATAAAAATAGATTGTCACAGAAAAACATTTCTAGATTATATCAGTGGGGTCGGGAAAAACCTGATAAGTCGAGATCATTGACTGGGCAAAGCATCTTACTGAAACTAAATAAACAGAAATTGAGCTACCTTTAACTTCACATTGGAAATTCTATTAACGATTTTATTCGACATATACAACAACAAAAGAGACCTGTAGGCACGTATGACTTGACTTATTCACCGACCATTTCACGACCGCCCCAGACATAGTGTCCCCTTGTCTTAGGGTTATTTGTAGATGTAATATTTTAAAGTAATGGATTCTCGCTATGTTAATATATTTTTTTATAGGTTTTCTGGTTATCGCTCTTAAGACATCTAGAATTGAGAAAGCTCAATTACTGGGTATAAAAATGTATAGGCATCTTCATTTCGCTACTCATTGTAGTAATAAAATAGAAAAAGTACGATACAGCTGTTACCGGCTTTCTTGCTTACTTGCTAACTTCACCCAACCTGTCGCTTCGTCTCAAACTGATGATCTATAAATTTGGCCAGCTCTGCTGTACGGTGCCCCACTATTTACCCACTTGACTGACAATACAGCAAAATGCCTCCAACATTTCCAGAATGGGATCATGTGAAAAGTGGTCCAACATACCTCTCTTGAAAGGTTGAAATCCTTGATGGTGCTTCAGTTATTATAATTTTTTTTTTTATAATAGTTCTGTAATAATCTTACGCCATTAAAACAAGTCTTGGTTCGAATCTCGTTGAAATAACAAATATCCTTTAGATAAAGTAATGCAGCATTATAATTGTATATATCCCTCGGTAGACTCTCACTACCTTCCTGATTCCACCTTTCCTGATTTCCTTTAGGCATTCCACACCCTATATCCTTCTCATACATCCTTCAAATGGGGGACTCCCCTTAGTGAAAGGCACTCATTAGCACAAAATAATTTTCCTTTATTTTTCCCACATCCTATTTTTATAAGTTTGAGAGCTAAGGAAAAAAAAAAAAATTCAAAAATTGTATATATATATGTTGTTTTTTTTCATATCCTTTATTAGTCAGTTTAGTCTAATCACGTATAATGTGTATCCTTATACTTGTTTATTCATTATATCATTTTTATAAAATAACAAAACCTGTATATAATGTAGCGATGCTATTGGAAATACAAAAATAATTTGTGAATAGATTCGCCTGAGGATCTATAATTATATATAATTATCTGTAAATTTAAACGGGCTATGAAAGAAAAAAAATATCTAGAATATAATGAGGATACCTAACTATTTTAGTGAACCTTTCTTTGTTAAATATTATTCTTAGAAGCTTTTAATGTGAATGACTAAGCTCCAGGCTAGGCACTGCGAAAAATATTATGGGCTTTACTAACAAATTGTAAGTAAGTAGTCTAGTTTGGGAACTAAGTTTAGAATGTCTATTGATAAATAGGATATGATACTTATCCTACACTGGTGGTCTGAAAAGTTTCCGACCTCAACATGAAGATGATAATAAAATAAATGAAAGCTAGTGAAATAAAAGCTAAACTAAAAGCTTTGTTAGGTCGGAAACTTTTCAGACCGCCCTATTACATCACGTATATTATATCCTTAGTAAATTATAAAGGATAGCTGATTTTTCCGTTGTGCACGGCTAACATGTTGTGTGAAAGTGAGTCCTGCAGTCTAAAAAAACCTCACGGTCATTTACAGTAGTCTATCTCTCTAATTATTTATTCTTATACAATATTATTATAATAGCTTCATATAGATTCAAATAGATTCATTTATGTAGAATCTATAATGATTCAATAATTTAGAATAAAATCGGTGTAACTCCCAATTAAGTACCTAAAACTGACATCATTCTTTAATTAAAGGGTCTATAAAAATAATAACACGGCATCAAGGATCTTTATGACTTTATTAAAAGAAAGTATAACTTAAGGCCATAAAGAGAACATTTTGCTTAGTTTATTATAATTAATATACCCTAAGCCCATTATAGATAGTCTGGCCTAGCATAGAATGATTCATGCACTAAGCGACAAGTAAACAAATTCTTATATTGGCCATTCTCGTTTCTTTAATGTAGTTCATCATAGGGTTTAAATTTAAATATGGTTTTATTTGCATGTTTAATTGTCCATATTCTTGAATACTCTCATAAAGAGCTTGAAGGCAGCCTAGCCATATGGGAGCCACTATTTATATTTATGGAAATGAAGTAAATATTGTATCCTCTAGTTACATAAAGTTAGCAATGAAGTGGTATTAGTTCATTTGCAGGTACGTCTTGGAAAGAGAAACACTACATCACATTCCTAGCAGAATATTGTTTGAATTAGAATACACAAAATCCAATGTCATAACTTTTGACAGAGTGTGCTACCAATAAAACACTTACTGTCCTCTGTGAAATTTCTTGTGGTTTGACTCAAAACTATAATCTGAAATGCAAATATCTTATTCCTGAATTATAATGGGAATATAAACAAAAATGAAATAAAACATAATTTTAGGGGAACTATCCTGAAATTCTGATAGTGATTTGATTTATTTGATTTTTTTAAATCTTTATTAACCTAATTATTTTCTGTGGTTTATACTATTACAATAGTAATTTGCAATTTTTAATTTGTTCACTCTTAAATATGAATTTATAATAATAATCATGGGATAAAACGAAAAAACCTAGCTCATTTTTATTTTTTTAATACCGCCTTGAAAGTTGTCATAGATAGTTTTGCATAACAGAAGTCACCAACTGTTGAAAGATTTATATTTGTTGCCACGTGTTAACTTAATCTGTCCTATTTATCAATAGAAATCTTAATACACAGACTAAACTATTAATTTATTACTAAAGCCTATATTAACTCACTCAGCAACTCGTTGGATATTACTCAGTCATGCCAATATCATCAAACTTCAAACAAACCCAAATATGTTTCTAATAATATTATTTAACAGTCCAAGACAACAATAGGTACGTTGTTGCATGAAGTACTCAAATCTTATTATATCTTAGATATTATCAGTAGACCAAAAAGTTTATTAATAAAAGTAAACATATGGAGAATCCATTACTTCAAAACATGGCCAACATAGATAAAGTAACCAAACATAACGTCTTAAGGCCTAAAGAAGAAATGTTTTTCTATCACCATCTAGTTTTCTTTAAATTTATTTATTTAGTAACGTTAGGTTGTTTTTATTTATATTTTTTTTTAAATTCAAATTGTACTTTATTCATAATCAAAAATGGTCTTTTGTTTTTAAATTAAATCCGTTAGAATAAGATTAATTAGTTAATATATAATGTGATTTAAATTAATAATGAATTGAATTAAATGAATGTTTCATTGATATATATTGTTCATTAAGGTGAAGTCACATAATTAAAATAGGTTGTAAAGATAACAGTTTAATAGCAGATGAGTAGAGTAGTACGCAAGACTTATCGGATAGCGGATTCAGAAAGTAGAGTCCCCTTGTGACCTTATCTACAGATGACGTGTGACACAGAATCATTCTCTAATGGCCATGCTTTTTACCGGATGAGATGTTTCCTTCTGTATCTGGGGACATTTTTCATTCCAATCATTCGTCCCCCTATTCCCCCCCCCCCCACAACAACCATTCAATTCGATATTCCCTAAGGGACATTTGACTCGAGATATCCAGAAATAATTTAATTAGATACGTCGATTTTTTTTCATGGAACGCAATAAAACTTTAATTAATCAACAAAAAGCAGTACGTCAATACTTCGACGTCATAACAACACAGTTCCTGGTATTCTCGGCAAGCGCACAGTGGTCCGTAAAGCTCTAATTTTGGATAAACTTTTATTTTCTCGTTCTTGTCTTTATTGAAAATATAACTCACCAAAACAATAGGTAGCAATAACAAAAATGACTATTTATATTTTAATCACCCAATTTTATAGAATGAAAAACATTATTAAACTTCGATACGTCCATTTACTCCATTCCAAAATCATACCTATGTATAATGGCATTTCATTAGAAAAAAATAATGAAATAGAGTTGAAAAAAAAAATACATAAAAAGATTAAGGATGAGTTCAATTACCAGTTTTAATGTTTTGACTGATAATTTGGCTAACTTAAATATTTTTTATTAGCTACATAAATACGTTGTATATGTTTTGGCTGACATGAAAACATATATATTTAAAGAACTCTCTGATCCATCGAAGTGTCTATATACTCAAAAGCAATTCCCATTATCAATAATAGTAGCAGGATTATATTAGAGCAGATATCAGGATAGCGCCTGACTTGCTACACAAAATCCAGAGCCAAAAACCATTGTGATCATAAATACACATTGTGGGGAGACATAGTTGTTTGATTATAGTCAAGGACACCTCCAACCAGGAAAATAATATAATATGGTTACGGCGACTACATGGGAAAAAAATATACGTGATAGAAGTCTTTATCATTCGACTTACTTTTAAGAGTTCTCCAGTCACAGTTTAAGCACTTTAACTATGCTGAAGATGGTTGAACAAATAAAATAAATTATTTCGAAAATACCAGGAAGTTCTTTTATGGTGTAGTAATTGAAATCCAAGTAATTCTGAAAATGGCACGAATCCACGGGTAACTCTTCTTCACTTTCTGCTGTATTTTATGAGTTCTTTATAATTTAGTTTCTTGTTCATATTAAGTCTGATACCATTGTGAATAAGTCAATTTAAGCTTTTCTAATTCCTCTTATGTCATCAAACTGTGTATGTGTATATAGTTGTGAATATTGATTTAAGTGGATGTATTTGTTGATTTTTCGGCCTGATGTTTTATAGTATTTGATGTTCATCAAATGTTGATCAAATTGGTTTATGGCAGATTTGTCGGCATATTATGTATGTTTACATAAGGCCCTGAAAACCAGAAAAGAAGATATTAAATATAGTGTAAGACTGTAACAGACGTGAATAAAAATAAGAGTTGTTGATCATTTAAATGTTATAAATTAATGAACAAGACGATCAACCAGGAATGTACAAATTACCTCTTCTGCGGCTAGTTCCATGGAAGAGATACCTCCACAGGCCAGCACATCCAATAATGATCCCGCCATAGAGTCACCTTTCTTCACGCCAAACACCTTTGAGGCGTTGAAAAATATCCCAGCAGAAGAAATGGAAGTCAACAAAACTCCAACACAGCCCCAGCCGCCTCCTATATTTGTACGCAATATTAGCAACTTTAAATTACTATGCTCACAAATGAGCAAAATTGTTGGTACCGGCAAATATACGTGCCTAAATCGCTCTCGGGACACGAAAATATCTCCGGACACTCCCGATACTTATCGGGCAATTATCAAATATTTGGACGAAACCAATGCTGACTTTCACACCTATCAGCTGAAACAAGAACGCTCGCTCCGAGTAGTAATTAGAAACTTGCACCCGACCACACCAGCTGACGAAATCGAAGATGAACTCTTTGCTCTTGGATTCAAAGTTCGTCAAATAACGAACGTGTTACGTGAGGATAAACAACAAGAGGGATCAATAAAAACGGCGTTACCACTGTTCTTCGTCGATCTCGAGCGAACACCTGGAGTAGAGAAGATTTATGAACTAACACACCTGTACTATACAAGGGTACAGGTTGAAAAACCGTTCCCCAAACGAGACATCGTCCAGTGCCATAATTGTCAGGCATATGGGCACACGAAATCTTACTGCCACCACCCTCCCAGATGTGTAAAGTGTAGTGGGCAGCACAGAAGCGATTTGTGCAAAAAGCCCCTACAATCTCCTGCGGTATGCGTACTTTGCAAGCAAGGCCATCCGGCCAACTACAAGGGCTGCGAGGCTTACAGAACGCTGAAGTTGAGGACCGATAAACGCCGTCAGCCAGAAGTGGAAAAACTTGCAGCAAGAAGCGGCCCAGCCAGAAACTTGAGGACTACTGTCTCTTTCGCCGATGCCGTTCGCAACAGAGAGCAGTCACAGGCACCACCCACCCCCTGTACACAAGATCACCTTTCCCAGCATTCCGTTCATCCCGTCAACCCACAAACTCTATCCCATCCTCAGCCACACATCTCGTACATTCCTCCACCTTCAAGTTCTTCGGATCTCACTAGCCTTTTAACCTCATTTCTTACAGAGTTCAGAACCCTAATTACTCCTCTCATTTCCCTACTTACAAATCTGGTCTCCTACCTTATCCCCGTTAAACAAAATCCATAAGTGGATCCTTCCGACTCCTTATCCATTCTCCTTTGGAATGCGAATGGTGTTCGCACCCACACTAACGAACTGACAGCACTACTCCACGACAAAAACATCGACGTAGCTCTCATTACTGAAACAAGACTTACTAGCAAACGATCATTTACGATTCGACAGTACCATACTTACCGAACTGATCACCCAGATGGAAGAGCTCATGCAGGTACCGCTGTCATTGTTCATAATTCCATTTCTCATCACATAGTTCCTTTGGTAGCACATGATTTCCTTCAGCCCACTGCAGTGTCAATCAGCACCTTCCCTTTCCCCCTTACTCTAGCATCAGTGTACTGCCCTCCCAATAAATCCATTTCCGATTCCCAATTCATCTCCTTTCTAGACTCCATAGGACATTGTTTCCTTGTGGGTGGGGACTTTAATGCAAAGCACCAACACTGGGGGTCAAGATCCACGAATACACGCGGACGTGCTTTGCTGTCTGCACTCACACGGAAACATTGCTCCACGATCTCACCTGACACAGCCACCTATTGGCCATCAGATCCCAACCGAAATCCAGATCTCCTAGACTTCTTCTTCTACAATAGTTTAGGAACACTAAACTATTCACTCAAGCGCCTCGATGACCTCTCCTCCGATCATAGCCCTTTATTATTAACCATTTCCCTAAAACCAATTCACAAACTATCTCCTCCTTCATTTATTAGGGGCCCAGTCGATTGGGACCACTTCCGTCAGCTTCTTACAGAGTCCGTAAACCTCAAATTATCCCTGAAAACATCCCAAGACCTGGACGATGCAGTGCATTCTTTCACTACTCTGGTCCAGAGGTCGGCTTGGGAGGCATCGTCACCCCATCGTCACCCAAAAATTCATAATCATAATAGTTTACCTCAGCATCTTAAAGATCTAATCCTATCCAAACGCCGCTCCAGAACAGTGTGGCAAAGATCCCGGCATCCTGCCGATCGCCGCTCGTACAATCAGTACTGCCGATTGGTAAAGCGGCGATTGGCATCCTTCCGTTCCGATTCTTTCAATTCCTACCTCTCCTCTCTGTCTACCAGGGATAACTCCTTGTGGAATGTAACCAAAAAAATCCTAAAGTATCAACCTGTTTCACATCCGCTCCGTCGTGATGATGGGTCCTGGGCGGCTTCGGATGGGGATAGGTCGGAGGAATTTGCTCTGCATCTTACCCATACTTTCACACCTAACCTTTCTCATCAAAGCCATACTCACAGCACAACTGTGGAAGATTTCCTCACTTCACCTATTCCTCTCTCTCTTCCACCAAAAGCCGTTAATCCCTCTGAGGTCAAATACCTTTTGAAAAACTTACCTTACCGAAAATCCCCTGGATATGATCTCCTTACTCCTCAAATTCTCAAACAACTTCCTCCTAAAGCCATAATCTTCCTAACCTATATATATAATTGCATTATCCGAACTACGCACTTCCCACTCCTCTGGAAACATTCCATTATTGTCCTATTCGCCAAACCCGGTAAACCACCCAATGACGCCTCATCTTACCGTCCAATAAGCCTACTCCCTATCCTCTCAAAAATATTTGAGAAACTTCTACTAAAACGTCTACTTCCAATTATTGAATCCAAAAACCTTTTTCCTACACACCAATTTGGTTTCCGCCAACGGCATTCCACTGCTCAACAAGGCCTTCGCGTTGTTGATCACATCTCCTCAGCCCTTGAAACCAAACAGTATTGCACTGCTGCCTTTCTTGATATAGCTCAAGCTTTTGACAGGGTTTGGCACGCAGGTTTACTCTACAAGCTCAAAAGATATTTACCACAGACCCTTTTCCTAATCCTACAGTCCTACCTTTCAAACCGCTTCTTCCAAGTCCGCTGTGGTTTAGAATATTCAAACTACTATCCTATAAATGCAGGAGTTCCACAGGGCAGTGTCCTGGGCCCCATCCTCTACAACCTATACACCGCTGATGTCCCCTCTACTCCCAATACCTTCTTGGCCACATTTGCAGATGACACTGCAGTCTTGTCATCTAACCCAGACCCCGACATAGCATCCCATAACCTTCAAAAACACCTTGACGAGATCGAGTATTGGTGCAACCAATGGCGGATCAAAGTTAATGAAGCAAAATGTTCCCACATTACCTTCACCCTTTGTCGCAAGTCTTGTCCACTAGTTTATTTTAATTCTATTCCTCTCCCTGTATCCGAGACAGTACGGTATTTAGGCTTCCATCTCGATAAACGACTGACCTGGAACCCACATACGAGACTAAAAAGACAAGAACTAAACAGACGCTTTGGACAACTATACAGACTACTTCAAAGGACATCCCATCTCTCAATAGAAAATAAACTACTAATCTACAAAGTTATACTTAAACCAATCTGGACATACGGAATAGAGCTATGGGGGACAGCAAAAAAGTCGAACATCAAGCGTATCCAATCCTTTCAATCAAAAGTCCTGAGAACAATAGTAAATGCCCCTTATTATGTCAGCAACAAAACCCTTCATAACGACCTTAATATACCCTACATTCTAGAACTCATCCCTTCCAAGTTTACGAAATTCCACAGTAGCCTTTCCAACCACCCTAATCCTGTAGCACAGTCACTGCACTGCGTCACTCATCCCTATAATCCTCCTCGGAGACTGAAACGGCAGTGGCCTCGTGACCTGCTATAATCAAGTGACAGTGGGAGTCCTGGCAATGGCCAGTTTCTCCAATCATGTCCTGAATGAATGAGCGAGTGAATGATGAAATGTAAATATGGTATGAATGATCGTATATCTTAATTACTTATTGCCTAGCAAGGCAGATTGTAATTTTAGCACAATAAAGGAATTATATATAAAAAAAAAATTAATGAAAACATAATGTAGCATATTATTAATATAAAAATAATATAAATAACGGTCTAGGTATTTATGGAGGAATACATCTATAACATTTTCTATAGAAAAAGGAAATTAACAAGTGAAAATGGAAAATAAAGATAGACGAGAGAAGAAAAGCCACTAAACTTGCAACCCACTTTTGCTCTTCTTGATTTTATACGGTGGTATACGATACCTAAATTTCGGTGTTATTTATTTTGGAATATCTTCAGTGTTTTAGGCTTAAAATATTTTCTCAGTTATTATTTATCTTATTTATCATTACTGCTAACTACAAGGGGTGCCTGGTCTACCAGAACCTTTAAAAGACGCCTAGGAATTACCATCGTAAGCCATGTACGAAAAGGGATCAACCCGTCAGCCTCCACAACAGATTAAGTAGCTTTCCTGACTGCTGAAGAACAGCCATCTTGGACACCAAACCACAGTCTACACATCTATTAGAGAAGCGTCTCATGTGCCCACATTACCTTTACCCTCTGCCTCATGTCCACTAGTTTTTTCTAATTCCATCCCTCTTCTTGTATCCAAGACAATACAGTATTTAGGCTTCTAGCTCGACAAAAGGCTCACATGGAACCCACACTAAGGTGTGGCTAAAAGGACAAGAACTAAACAGACGCTTTGGACAACTGTACAGACTACTTCAAAGGACGTCCTATCTCTCAATAGAAAATAAATTACTAATATACAAAGTTATACTAAAGCCAATCTGGACATACGGAATAGAGCTATGGGGGAAACCAAAAAAGGAACATCAAGCGTATCGAATCCTTTCAATCAAAATCCCTGAGAACTTATCTAATGACTTATAATAAGTCATTGCTCCCTACTATGCCAGCAACAAAACCCTTCATAACGATCTTAATATACCCTACATTCTTGAACTCATCCCTTCCCAGTTCATGAAGATCCACCGAAACCTATCTAACCACCCTAGTACAGTCATTGGCGACTGGTACTCCTAGTACCACACATCCCTATAATCCTCCTTGGAAACTAAAGTGGCAGTGGTCTCGTGACCTCCTATAGAGACTTGACAGTGGTAGTGCTGGCCAGTGACAGTGGTGATGGCCAGTTTCTCCAATCATGTCCTGAACGTCTGTGGCTCTCGCGCTCTTGATCAGCCTCGTATCGTATCAGGAGGCACGACTGATGGAGGCGCGTAGGGGACCTCCTGAGACTCCGTTTCCTCTTTCGCATGTGACGGAGGTTACAACCATGCGGATTTGGGAGATCTCTGGGCTGCTTGTAAATGATGTGTGATAACGAATGAGCGGTTGAATGAAGAATTGTAAGGCAAATTCAAATTTTATAGCAATAAAATATATATTTATTTAGTAGTAACATCTGAGGAACTAGTACCAGCCACCCGGAGGACTACATCAGCTTGTACCGGGCATCCAGGCACAGTACTATCATCAAACTCAATTTACAGGTAAGCCTTCCCCTGTAAATGATGTCATGGCAGATATTACAAATATAGTCTAACCAATCCAAACGATAGTACACGAATTTTAAAAAGTAATTGAGAATTCCATCTCTAATAGCTGAGAGAGAAGAAAATATGGGGTGTAATAGGTTTACTTTTGGATCCATAAAATGTATACTTTGGAACGATAATGAACAGCTAAGACGGATCGATAATCTAGACTTTCTGATACACAAAGGTAAATTGATATCACTCTTTTAACAAATACTTCACAGGTTTTCATAAAGGAATACAAAACACAAAATACAGAAGCTTTGACGGACCAACAATCATTACCCGTTCTATATTAAAAGTTAATTAGAAGAAGCAGTGGTCTTTCATCAAAAATCTTCAATATCCAGGCTTCGAATCACAAAAACTTATACTTACCTACCCAATACCCCTCTCTTAATTGACAACTGAACGAAGAAACGAAAGGCAAGAAAATTATAGTATACGACCGGTACTGACAACTGACCGATAAACTGATTTAAAATCAATTAAACAACACCCTAAAAACAAAAATCAAAGCTAAAAAAACTTCCACACGTAGGAATTTATGTATCATAATTTATTATTCAATAATGGCAAAGATGGTCTACTATGGTGAGAATGACGAAAACTACGACACAAGACCGTGTAATGGTCATTGCGTGTATCCCAAAATTCAGACTACAACATAACAGATGAGCTGAAAGCTAAACTATTCGATCACTACCTCTCCTCAGTTTTAAAACCCTACTCTCACCTCTTGTCACTCAATTCTTGTCTCTCCTATGCCACTGTCCATTCCTCAAAAAACTTTCAGTTCTTCAGAAGTCCTTCATGAAATCAAGCGCCTGCCGAAAGGCCAATCTACTGGTTATGATTTTGTTACTTCTGAACTACTTCATTATTTGTCAAGAATAGTTCTTGTGGAGTTAATTTCTCCTTATATCTCTGTTTCATGCACAACTCGCTTTCCTATTCAATGAAAATTTTAAAACAGGAAAGGGATGAGAAGAGAGACCATGTACTCAAAGGCTCTCGTGCACTAGAACCAATTACATAACCAGCATATGGGCTATTATTCACCAACTGTATGGGTGCTATGTATTTGAAGTTGGATGTTCATTAGTTATAATGAGAAAATCAGCTGTCTCATACCACATGAACTACCAAAAAAGAATTAACGCGATACCTATCCCATTCCAAATAATAATATGTCTCAGATATCATTTTTCAAGCTAAATAAATATTCAAAATCGATCTGAGGTAGGCTTTCTTCTAACTATACTGGCTAAACAGTAATTAGAAAAGTTAGGATGTTCAATCATTGTTCTTAGGCTATGCCTGTGCAGATTTAAAGCTAAGCCCTACGGTACTGGTGGATTCACATATCAGGGATTCATTAACTCTGTTTTGGGCCCTGAACTCTCAGGGTTACTCTGAGTGGCGGTCTCGTTAGACAAAATTTAATAGATAGCCCTGATATTGAAACCGATTTCCAGAAACTATTTAAGACATTTTACTGGTATTCAGAACGGTTGAGTTGTTCCACAATTAGGAATTGGAGGTTTGCACATAAAAAGCGATCGAGGTTAAACCACAAATCCTGTGATAGTGTCTCTAAGATCTAACGGGACCTAGCACCTAAGTAGTTGTTGGCATTTTAGGATGTGTTCTACAAGGAAGGTACAAGGAAGGTTGAAGAGTAAATTTGTGCCAAAATGCATATTTAAGACTTATGTAATCGTTGAGAAATTTTGTGCAGGTGTTTTAATCAGGCACTCTCAAAGAACTATCCACTGTACATGATAGTAATTTGTTAGTTTCGTAGTTACGACCCATTTGAACTAACTGTAAGTTGGGTTGAGGATGTTCAGCACTCCACTGTATCAGAACCTTTCGAGAGATCATATGTGAGTCAAGTGCATGGTATCCTTCATGCTTGGGAATATATACGAGTATATGCACGCAGATATATCGTAATAGGTTATATATACGCAATATATCACATATGTTCAACCCCCGACCTGGAGAATGTACTGTAAAATTATAAAGTAATTTTAAGGGACAGAGATACAAAGGCCGACTGTCATAGACCCTTTTTATGGGCGTGGGCCGATTTCCTTTACGTAAATCAAGGGTGTCATGTGTTGCGGAGTGCCATTTAAGGGTTGGAGGATTCGACAGTTACAACCCTCCTTTTTTCTTGTCATGGAAGTGAGTGCAAGAAGGGATATGGGACTCAGCAGGTTGGGTGACCTCAAAATAGTATGCGCAATCCACTGGCAACGAGGTGTGAAAAGGCATACACAAACACAAAGGACCGAAAGGGAAAAGCCTTCTGTTCAAGAGATAGAAATACGGTCCAAGACAAGAACATATACGTTGGGACTAAACAGCGGACGGGACTCTCTCGAGAGGCGAAAGAACGCCGACCTTCACCCGTTGCTTAGCGCGCCGGGTGAGTTCATCCACCGGAGACACATCAAGTTTTTTAACTCGTTCTTCATCTCACATGACCCCACCACCTGTCCCGCATCGATGGTAACAGTCTGTCGGAGAAAACTAGGTTAAGATTTAGTTTAAGTTTTTATTGTTAGATGTAAGTTAGTTTTAAGTCTATAATAAATAAGGTGAGCCCCATCACTTTTTTAGGTGTTCAATAAAATAATGTATAATGTACATCATTATGGCCTTTGTACCTTTGTCCCTTAACATTACTTTATAATTTTACGGTACATTCTCCAGTTCGGGGGTTGAACATATGATATATATTGCGTATGTATACCCTACTGCGATATATTTATATCTGCGTGCATATGCTCGTATATATTCCCAAGCTTGAAGGATACCATGAACTGATTGACTCACATGTTACTGGAAAGGTTCTAATACAGTGGAGTACTGAACATCCTTAACCCAACTTACAGTTAGTTCAAATGGGTTCTAACTACAAAACTAACAAATGACTACAGCTCTCCTAACATCGCTATGTTTTAGTCCGGCGTTGTCAGACCCCACACCTTCCTAGCGGGAATCTCTGCCATCGTCTCACTAAAACTAGCACCTCCTTGGGAGAGACCTCTCCCTCGCGGACGACGGTTGCCGTGGCTCTACAAACTTACCTCGTAGCGTCTCAATTGAAGGTCGTTCCAACTCTCTTGTTTTAGTGATCAGAATCGGCCCCCTAGATCGTGTGATTTAACACCTTTAGATTTCTTTTTATTGGGTTATTTGAATTCAAAGTTGTATGTCAACCAGCCCACATTCACCCGTGCTTTAAAAGAGGAAATTCAACGCTGCATCAACGAAATTCAACCACGTTTATGCCAAATAGTCATGGAAAATTTCAACAAAAAAGTCCGTATGTGCCAGCACAGTCGTGGAGGCCATTTAGCCGATGTGTTATTCCATAAATAACCCTATCCTATTTACTTTATAATTCAATAAAAAAATAACAAAAAAAATACTAAAAAGTGTGTTTTCTATTTAAACCAAATCTTGCGTTAATTCTGGGACACCCTTTATATGCCCATTTCCTCTGACTTTTGGAGTTCCTCAAGGAGCGGCTTTGTTTTTTTTGCAGCAGGCAGACATACTAGCCAACCACTTGAGAGGGGATAGTGACAGCAAGCCAATCACAGTACCCAACCGGCCGACCCCCACCCTCACCACTATACATACCTCTCACCACACGGTTACA
The DNA here is from genome assembly GCA_930367205.1 of Acanthosoma haemorrhoidale. NCBI lineage: Eukaryota > Metazoa > Arthropoda > Insecta > Hemiptera > Acanthosomatidae > Acanthosoma > Acanthosoma haemorrhoidale. The sequence continues at coordinate 77,231,340 of OV884015.1, read as the reverse complement.
GCAATTATTCGTCGCACCAGGGGACGATGTTACCCAAAACATCCTTCTGTAGCAACTCCCGCGGAAGGGGATATCTGACATAGTGAACATCGTCAACTCTTCTCTGAGACTAGACCATTTTCCCCAGACGTGGAAGCACGCCGTTGTCGTCCCACTCCTGAAGCCGGCCAAGAGTGGATATGAGCCAGCTCACTACAGGCCCATCAGTCTGCTGACCCAATTGTCAAAGATCTACGAGAGGATTCTCTACAACCATCTCACCAGAAACTGTGACCTTAAGAAATTATCCCAGCTCAACAGACCGGCTTCAGTAAAGGACTCAGTCGGACTGCAATCTAGTGAAACTACAACAGCACGTTACAACGAACATGTGAAACAACAGAGTCACTGCGATGATCTCCCTTGATTGCTCGAAAGCATTCGACTCTGTAGACGCCTGAACGAGCACGAATTTCCTGAACGAACCATAACTAGACTTCCGACGAAAGGATCCAGATCTTCCAGAACAACATCCTGCATACGGCACTATGGCAAACCCCTTTTCGTGAAATGAAGGCTCCCGACATCCACGAAAAGTTCGAGGTCCCCACCATCACCAAAGCCATCAGAAGAAGACACATCAAGTTCTTCGACTCGAATATGCCAAAACCCCTTATTCCAAGACCTGACACCCCCACCACTACCGGCAAGATGGCAACTCTCTAGATCTGGGAAAGCAGACCAAATGGTGGACATCACGGCGCTTGGCCCACCAACAACAAGCCTCTGACGGGCACCCATCACTGCTATCCAACTAAATGAGCTGGCACGACATGCCGAGAGAGACTCAAGGCTCAGCCTTCAGTGGACTCTCACCACTACACCACAACATTTCCTCCTCTACCAAGGCTTCCCACACTCCTTAATCCCTCACTCCACCTTCAAACAGGTACTTCTAGTAAAAGGATCCGCTCACCCCAAATAAATTCCTTTATTTTCCCCTTATCTATAATCTTAAAAATTTGAGAGCTGGGAAAAAAATTACATTTTCTTTTCATGATTTAATGATAGTTCAGTCTCTTAAACCATTGTCTTATCTAGAAAGTCATTGTTAATTGTTTTTATTTTGTTTTTTAATATACCTGCAGTCCACTTATCACTTGATCTCCATCTCCTTCATCATCCTCTTAGTCGTAAGGTTGGAGATTAAAATTTGTAGTTGTGACTAGGTAAATTACTTTTTTAACTAAACACAATATTTTACTTTGAGTATTCTCACACTCTATTATTATTACGGCTTTCTTTACCCAACGTGGATGATTCATAAAGGTTTATCCTGAGATGGAGCGTCCAGGAGGGTGGGCTGTATTGCAAGACAAAGAGTGGGGAGGGAGGGCACTTATTTGATAAATGTTGGCGAGGCATTATCTGCTTGGGCAGAGGCCGTCGCAATTATATCCCGGCTATCTCCTCTGCAGGTGACAGTCGGATAATACCGGATTGTGGTGTCGACATATTTTCCACGGGAGGATCATCTCACATGGAGGTGCCCAATTCACTGGCCCTGGAAAAATATCTTGCTTGAGCAAACATGAAGGAAAAGTTGATTTTATTTCCAACTTTCGATATTTCAGAGCTGGTCTAAAATTCTTCTTCTTAAGGGAGCCGCGTAAAGTTCAAGGCGGTACTTGGGTTCGCAAAAAAATGAAGACAATATCTAGTGGACAGAAGCGCCCATCTGATGTGTAACTGTTGTCAAATAATATTGGCATAAAAAAAAAACTTACTCATTATATCCACATAGTGCAATCCTTTGCACCTGTTTAAAAGTTACTTCAGTTCTAATGTTTAATTAAAAAGGCCGTTAACGTGGTGCATGTGTGAAAATAATCTTGTCGTGATATCTTCATATTGCTGACACAACTGTAAAATTACTATAAGTTGTTTGTCGCGATAGTTGGTAGGTGACGCGAAGGAGGTCGTGTCGTCAGCACTAGGAGCATTACCTCTCAACCGATTTTTTACCGAGGTCGATTTCTTAATCGGATTCACTGCTGCTTTATGAAAGCAGCTCCTCATTAATCCTTACGAGTCTGAGACAATCCCGACCAATTCCAAAGAAAAAAATCCTGGAAAAAAATTGGTCAAGAAGGGGATTGTGCCCTGATTTCCGCAGTTAGAAGTCATGCTTTGGTTACGGGGACAGTCAATTTATGTAATTTTTAGTAAATATTTATGGAATAGAAGCATCACCTGTCGTAAATAACCCTTTAGATTGGAGGGGGGTCTAGATGTTGATTCAGAGATCAAGCAATTTTCCATAGTTTAAAAGATCTTTTTTTATGTGTTTTTCCGGTTAAATGCATTAAATGTACGAACTAATGGTGTCATTAGAAGAAATATATCAAGAGAAACTACCTGAGTTATATTACATAAATACGATAGGGAAAAGTTATATTATTTACACTTTTAATAACATTTTGTTATTATATTCCAAAAAGTCATTAAGACATAACACATATATTCATTAATACTGCGAGATCTATAATTTAATACCCTAGATGATATGACAGGAAAATAATTACTTTTAAATTGTTAGAAATTTTTTCAGTATATTAGTCCAGCAGGACTCGTTATGAAGAAGTCCCCTGTAACGGAGGAAAAAATGAACACTGGAGAAGAAGCCAAGAACATGTATATGAAAGTGAATAATTATATTATGTTTTAGCATCTCCATGGTATCAACTAAATCTTCCAAACTATCTTCCTTATTTATAAAACTGTCGTTACAAAAAACTTACAGACATCGCAATGATCACAGTTTTAATGACTTGATAATTATTACTTAACCCACGTCAACTTAAAGCCTAACGGATATAACAAAGTTATTAGGACCTCGAGATCTATGATTTATTATTCCACTCAACACAGTAGAAAAATTTAATTTATTAATTTGTTAACGACCCTTCATTATTTTTCATGGAAATTTTATTGGAGTATTAAATGGAGCTATCATGCAAGGTATTTAACGTTCAAAATACGCTGGTTAAATTAAAGTGGTACGGGAAACCTAATGACTAAAACAAACTTTCCCAAAAAGTCTCTCCAATTATTTATTTTTATGTTTACATCAGTCAACGTTTCGGCTATTGAGGCATCGTCATGACTATGAATGATATAATATTTAAAATCATTTTCTTCAATGTCCATGTTTTCCTACCATTACATAACGAATTGGTCTATTCCCAAGATATATAAAAAAATTCTAGGAGAAACACATTGCTATCCAACTAGAAATTAAATAATTTTAAATGCAAGGTTATTTCGTTACAATATTTTTAGTAATTCGGTTAATATTGTTTGAAAAAAATAATTACGTAGTTACTGTTAATTTCGAATTCGGGATTTTATTTGAAATAACACTCAAAATTGTAGATTTTTTAAATACTAATTAATTAATGACACCCTCGCTTTGGAGGTTGTGTAATGTAAAATTCCATATTGGATCATGGTTGATACCAATAGACTCACATTTTTTTTTGTCCTGCGACCAGCTCTACCAACATGGATTCCTCGTGCTGGAATAAGTCAGTGACAGACCACTCAGCGTTCGCTAAGTCCAATACAATTAGCAGATTCTCGGCGAGGGGTGGACAAATAGCAGGGAGTACAAAGAACCTACAAGGCTTTGTAGATTCCAATCCTAGGCTTATTGTAGCCCTTCTCAATTAGCCCTAATAGCGTTACATCTTATATTTGGCTGCTCCCTTGGGCTATCCTTCCCAATAAAACTTTTAGTGAATCACTATAGGTCGCAACACAGAAAGTAACAGTTCAATAAACATTCAGTACGTTAAAACGGGTAAAGAAATAACTCTTAGATCGTATAAGGGACGAAAACCTATTTACCTAGGTGCAAGATTCCTCATAATCAACTCCATATAATATCCCTAAACTTTATATCAATTATTAGAATGAATCCGTTGTGTCAAAGCTCAGGTGGAACAAGGACCAACGACTAGTACCTGGAACAAGGATCGTATTTTTTAACCTTTTTTTCGGTTTTCAACCAGACTTGCTACCTTATTATTCAAGTAGCTGCTCATTTTTTCTCTTTAACGAAAACCATATACATGGTGCAACTACCCGTGAAGTGGTAGGCCTCGGTTGCAAGGCTACTACAAAAGAGGTTGTCGTAGATGCTATCTAGCGCTGATGAGTTAATGAGTTTTGCTTTTAACACTTATTTTATTTTTCTGAGCCAGTTTTGCTCCTTCTTAGTCCACATAGCTACTTTTTTTCGGTGGACTCCGGCCGGAACCATCCGGAACCTGAGTATGTGGCTAATATACCTTAGGCATATTAGAAAAATACTTATACGATACTAAGCGCTGACTAAACATTTACTCTCATACCTCACCTGTTCTTCTTATCAAACTACATCCCTGCTACAAGTAAAAGCTTCTAGAGCATTTTAAATATGATGAAACCAAATGAGCTACCTCTGACGGTAGCGTTGCTACTGGTGTGCGGCTTCAGACGTACAAACATAGACATGTATCAACGTGATCTAGTATTGCACACATTCATCAAAACGATGCTAGTTGTAAGATAGTAGTGAAGCAATAAACACGTGATTGTGAGTGCTTTGTGAGTCTCAATTATTGTGTATTACAAAATTGCAACTTTATTTCTTTAAAATTAGTCATTAGTTATAAAATTCCTAGAGTTTTTTTTTTAAATCACCTTAATATGTTTTGTTATCTATGGGCAAAACCCTTCACAATGATCTGAATATACCCTACATTCTTGAACTTATCCCTTCCAAATTCATGAAATGCCATAGTAACCTATCCAACCACCCTAATCCCGTAGCACAGTCATTGCACTGCTCCACTCGTCCCTATAATCCTCCTCGGAGACTGAAACGGCAGTGGCCTCGTGACCTCCAATAAATGCGCAACAGTGGGAGTCCTGGCAATGGCCAGTTTCTCCAATCATGTCCTGAGCGTATGTGGCTCTCGCGCCCTTCGTCAGCCTCCACTGGCTCGTATCCGGTGACGTGGCTGGTGGGGGAGCGTAGGGGACTTCCCAAGACTCCGCTTCCTCTTTCGCTTGCGAGGGAGGCAACAACCGCTTGGACTTGGGGGGCCCCTGGGGTGTTTGTAAATGTTTGTAAATATTGTATGAATGTGCGAGCGAATGATGAATTGTAAATGTGGTATGAATGAAAACACTTATCTCAATTATTTATTGCCTATTAAGTAAAGGAAGATTGTAATTTCATCATAATAAAGTTGTTAACAATGATGTTATCTATAGGGGACACTCAAGTCTCAAAGGCGAAACCTTACTCTGTAAGTAAAAAAGTGTTATGAACTTGTTTTTGGTGTAAAGTCGGGGACCAAACAATGGCCTGACATGTCTGTTGTTTATCGTGTTTTAGGCTCCTCGCTGAATGGAAAAATGGCACACGCCACCATTCGTGGGCCATTTGCTATCCCTATGATTTGAGGGGAACCAAAAATCTACAAACTTAACAATCATTAAACGAATTACATCAAAATCAAAACATGCATAGTGTGTACCCTAACATGAAACCAGTTCCAGCCTACGAAGAATTGCCCATACCAAAGCCTCCAGAACCTGTGACATTTGTTGAAGAGAGCTCAGAGTCTGATGGAAGTAAGGAAGAACAAGAAACATATTCTGGTGATACAACTGTTGAACGATGACACAACCCAACAGAATTGGGGTTGTTCATTGATACCTTTAAAGTTAGTTTTAAAGCTGTGCTTCTGCACAATGGAAATAAATTCCAATCAGTACCTGTGGCTTACTCTGCTTGTCTGAAATAAACAAGTGAAAAGTAAAAATTTATATTGGAAAAGCTTCAATATGCAGTGTATGAATGGAATATTTGTAGTGATTTGAAGGTGATTGCACTTATTCTTTGTCTACAGCATAGTTACACAAAGTACTGTTGTTTTTTATGTAAATGAGATAGTAGGGACAGAAAACATTTCATTAGAAAAGAATAGCCTCGATGTGAATCACTCATTCTTGAACAGAAAAATGTGAAACTTGACCCATTTCGTAATCCTTAAAATGTGTATCTACCTCCGTCACATATCAAGCTAGGAGTAATCAAGATTTTCGTCTAGGACATGGACAATAATCCTCGTTTTATGTGTTTGAAGAGAAGTTTTCTAACATCAGTGACGCAAAAAAAAAGGAATATTTGTGGGTCCACAAATACGATCACTAATAAATAATAAAACGTTTGAGTAACTATTGAATCCACTGGAGAAAACAGAAGATACGGCTAAAATGTTTAAAGAGAGAAAATTACCGTGTTATTGTTTCTGCTATCTTACAAAAAATTGTATCTACTAATATGACTAATATGTCGTTAAAAGAACACTTCCTACACTCACACCTAGATTTATTCCCGTAAAACCTTGGCGCAGTAAGCGATGAGCGCGGGAAACGGTTTCAGCTATGGAGCACGATTTCAGTTAGGAAAAGAGGTATCAAAGCAAATGAAATCCTAATGCGCTGGACGATTATTGTTGGGCCGTCAAAATGGGATGGTCTACAGGCAAAATATAGCAGAAAATCGTCATTTCCTACTTTCTAGATGGGTCAAATGTTTGAATATTGTATAGTTGAGGATGCAGAAAGTACAAATGCCTGCCTCTCGGACACCTTGCGTGATGGGGAAAAACAGATATCATATTTGATATTTAGAACCAACTGATTAAGAAGGTAAAAATCAGAATCCCATATATTTCTTTTTGAGACAAAAAAAAAGTTTTTTTTCCCCAGTGTTATTGAAGCTATCCGGCTTGGGGGTTGCTATGTAAGTTTATGTTGTCTAAAATTTTTTGGTAACCCTATTACCTAGCCTAATTTCCAGTTATATTCATATTTGCTCTAAATTTGGCAAGAATATTGTTTCATTCCTTAGGTACTCTTTTCTCCCCCTCCCTATTTACTGTCAGATTGAATTGGGAACGAAAGCAACTGAGTATTTATTGTTACTTGTTTATTACTCTATTATTTTATATATATTTTTGAATTCAAATGTTTTGTACTTTTTGTTAACAATTACCTTCATTTATTTAACAATTTCTTAATTTTTGTTTAACTTCATGATTAAAATGATTTCTTTCAGTATTATCACGCGTAGGATATTAAACTAGCCGATGAACATTAAGCTTGGCATTTTCTTACGGCGCACATGACAAAAAGGAAACATTTACATTAATTAATCACTATATATGTCTGAATTTTCTGGTTCTCTATCTGTCACTCTTCCAAGGACGGCAATGAACCAAAGTCGTAAAAATCGAAATAATTGAAAAGAAAGAAGCAGAGATATTCAGGTAACACAGTAGTGACACAACCCTGCAGACTACCCACTAAAATGTAAGTGATGCTATGTCCTGTGCTAAGGTTATAATGGGGGAAGAAGATTGTCCAGAAAAGAAAAATTGCAGCTTAATAGACCATCTTTTGTTTGGATTTTGTGTACACCTAGGGTGAAAATTTTTCGTGCGGCCTGTTTTGAATGGAGCATACCCATTTCTGCCTAATAATTAACTTTATTCACACTAATTAATTAAAATGATCTTTTTCATAATTTATCTTGATACTTACTCCATTTGTTCGTATTAAATATTGGCTGTTACCAATAGTCACTTACCTAAGCTTTCTGAAACTTCTCTTATCATGATATAATCCACTTCGTCATGTAAGTCTGGCATTGGTTGGGATAGGAGGAGGGGAGGTTTTATTTGTTTATTATGTATGAATTTCACAATTACTTCAGATTGGTTACAACTTTCTCACTGATACACAATTATCGAACATTACAATGTTATTTTCACAAACTATAAAATTTATAAATACATAAATCTATCTTCAACTATCCTCGACGTTGAACCAGTCACTCGTCATCCTGAAACAAATGTAGAGTCAATGTTATTAATTGGCAAGCAATAATGTTTATTTTAATTCAAATATGATTTTTAACACCAGTCAGTGCAGACCTCAATATAAGTAGCAATCTGAAGTGATTGACCAAACCTTTAACCTTTCCAGCTCCGGAAGAATTGGTAGGTAAATTTATTGAGGTTGGTTTAGCTGAATGTGCACTTTTCTTTTATTTCTCCATTGGCTAAATAGCACTTTTCCTGGGTCTTCCTTTTTTTTTTTAAGGGGAAGATGGGAACGGTATTCAATACCCCCGGGAACCAATAGAATTTGCCGCTAAAGCCCCTCCTGGCCCTAATGTATATCCCAAAGCGGCCCTATTTGATCGTGTTTCTCCCAAGACAAACAGGGAAGCCCTGATCGATCTAGCTGGCAGTCTTTGAGCCTCCCAAATTGCATTCCCCCCGCACAATATCCCCCCTTCGAGTACCCCCCACCACACCCACACCCACACACATACACTGGGAAAAGGAGACCCTCCTTTAATTAAATCTCGACTTTTCCCAATAGATATCTCTTTTGTCGCTACGCCAAACCCGAGAGGACTACCGGGGACACAAAGAATATTGCTGTGAACGCTTCGCTTCACACTGTCTGTTTACCTCTAATACAGTTCTTTATTAATTCCCTCCCCGTTTATCTAGCAACTTCCCTTCACATCTGTGATAACATCATCGGCCCACTTACAATTCCTGCTTCGATCCACAGCTTTTCCAAATAATAACCATCGCGTGTATCATACTTAACAAAACGGAAGGGATTTTGGATTTCGAAACAATCCACCTGATATTTATCGTCCTTGCTTTGTTTGGTTGGGGCTCTTTTATATACTTTGATTAGAAAATGTAATGTGGGGGGTTGAGGGGGGGGTTAGTGATTTATTAATGAACCTGAAATGGAAAGGAATTAATCATAGATCAGTGCTTGACTGTAGTCATTGTATTTTTAAGGAACAAAATTGCCAAGCCGAAGAAGAAAGGCTCCACTTAGTGCCCATATATCGGTCCTAAAACTGATTTAATTTAATTTACACCTCAAGTGTCTGTCTGTATACCTAAGATTTTTAGTAAACCATTTGACATGGGTATTATTTAATGAAAAAGAATGATTGAGACAAATTACCAGAGTAATTTTACAAAACTAAATTAAAACCCCTTTCTAATTAATTGCGATTTTGGTGATAACTTATATTCTTTCGCTTCAACATTAAATATTAAATATCAGCTATCATATATCCCTACAACTAATCAAAATTTTACGATATTAAAAATCCCACTATTTATTAACCGTCTACAACTCCATCATGGAATTCAAGAAAAGAACAACAAACTTTATACAATGATCCAATAACATACTTGATATATATACTGGGTATATATGATATATATATCAATGATATATATTCTGTAATACAATAATAATTTATTTACAGTAATAATATGCTCCTCACCCAGTATTTCTCTTCTTTCTGCATTTACTTATGCACGTCAGACAATGTATTAATTTAATTTTTTTTTTTTATTCGTGCAACGGTTTAAGCAACCAATATTTTTTCTATTGTAGGGAAAATAGAAAAAAACCTACACAAATTAACCAAAACATCTGAATTACAGCCTAAAGTGAGTTTACAACTGCACTGGAGCCCTGCTGCACTATATGTATCACTACACTTCAGCATATAGAATAGGATAGAAAAAAACAATTTTATTCCGGGACTTAGTCCCCTATGAGTAACATTAATGTTCAGATGACAAATTCACATATAATTTAATTATTAATTACATTATTAATTACAAGTCAATTAAAAGAGCGTGTTTGGTCCATTTGAGTATATTTTTAACTAATGATCGTCATGATTTAGTATATTTTTAATTAACGGGTTTGTGGCTTCAAAAAATATTGCTGTTTGTTGACGTTCGTAGTTTGCATGATTGGTCTGATTCCTTCAGGATCGAGCTGGTTCTAGAATATCGGGAGTAATCATTCATTATTCTCTATTTGAATGAGCTAAAGTTTTGTAATTGGTTTGACAGGTGTCGATAGATATTGCAGATGCATAGCAAAATAACGGGGCTGAATAGTTGTTTTTTAGAGGAGTAGTTTGTTTTCAGGAGTTAAGTGTGATTTTTTATTATATTACAGGAACATCTTGTAAATCAATTTCCTTGCCTATTCAGTTTGTATGTTGATGTTTTCTGTTTAAGTGAGTCTTATTATTCAAAGTCATTCCTAAATATATTACTGATGTCGACCATGTAATGGTGGAATTATTTTTGAAGTTTTTTTTTGACTGGCGGCCTTTGTTTTGTAATGTAAATATATGTAAGTTTGAACGTTACCGCCAAACTTCGGCACATATGTTGGATGTCTCTACAGAGGGCGTTAGTATCAAAGGAGGCTCCGAGCTGTTAACCTTAGCTGTACTCTCGTTAAGACAATGATCAACGCTTATTATCGACAATTGTATTAGGTTAGTTTTAAGTTTTATTTGTTTGCTGTAATATTTTTAGCGCGAGCTAATGTGTACATATGTTTAATATTACAGTTCTGAACTGCATCTGCAAGTGTTCGATTCATAACCTGACCTCCACTTCCTTTAGGTTTCTGATTCAAAACTTACATGTATTTAAATAGTATTGCTTATTTTTTAGTTGAGTTTATTTCAATCTTCCTTACATTGGAAAGTTTTTGTATTTCGTTGATTTGGTCAATTGTGTATGAGTGTGTGAATGCCGCAGTATCGTCGGGTACAGTGATATTTGGATGTTTTGGGATGTCCACGGAGTACCAATTAAAGAGGGTCGGTGAAAGACAGGAATCTTGTGAGAGTCCTGCAACAGCTAGGTAGGATGGAGAAAATTTTTATAAATTGTGTGAAATTTTCTATATGTTTGCAACTCACATGAGAGAAAAAAATATACTTCTTCTTTAATTCGTTAAATTAAATTGAACTCATAGACCTCGATTGAATAAAAATTACCCCCCCCCCTCTCCTTCCCGAATGCACCAATGATCATTAGACAACAGTAACGACTATAAATAATTTAAGAAGAAGTAGGGTTTTATGCAGGCTTACAAATACGAAAACAACAATATTTTTTTGTGAACTGATCATACAATGAGTGAGGAATGACTGCCATAAATTATAAAAACAGCGAGCAGTGAAAGGGCGGCGTGCGGCGAGCTGTAGAGGGTGGTTGGCTCAATTGAGTGAAGCGGCCGGCGAAAATCCGGTGAATGGGCTTGATTTAACAATGAGCTTTGAAGGGATTTTAGAGATCGGCGGGGGATGTTTCTGAAATATGTCCACTGGGGTGTGGATCCCCGGGGGCCACCCCTTCAGCTCAAACCTTTTTATTGAGTAATGAAACGTGGCAGAGTTTTTTTTTTATCTTTTTTTTTTTTTTACTTCGTGGAGGATTTACACAAACTTGGGGTCTCGTTCTTCTTTGCTACTGATTTAGACCTCAGGCTACGACTGCGGTCTAATAAATATCTAACTCTTCTCTTCGAACTCCAATAATATTACAACTTAAATTTAACGTCAGAAAATATTAATGACCAAACAATAATAAACAGGTCATTTGATTCAACGATTCTTTCACTGTTATAGACATCTGAAATCAAATTTATGGAGATTATTTATGTTTTTAGGATTAATTTAAGATAAATCAACAAAAATGAGTAAGGCGGTATTAACTAAACATCACATAAAACAAAAAGAGTGATTTTCTACCAATGATTTTTTTTTTTAGGATTTAATAGAAATTAAATTAAAATTAATTAAAAGGACGTATCGTATTTTTATCACCGTGCATTCAAAAATAGTTTCATCAAATCATTTTTTGAGGAGGTGAGTCGCAAAACTCACTCAATTCAAATTAGCTCCTTTTTTCATATAACGCGAAGAACTTCTTACAGCCTATAGAGTGACCAACTAAAATTGATTCTTTTTTCTTCGAAAGTTGATGATTTTTATTTTAATAACCAAGAAAGATAAGATGAAGTGAACACGTTTTGGAACAAAACACAAGAGTTTATCATTCAAGAAAGGGGTTTGCTCAATTTTTGATTTTTGACGGAGTTTCCCCTTGACCCGTGATGGGAGCACGTAGGGTCAACGCACCTTGCTTTATTCTCTCAAACCGTCTTTATTATTCAATCAAAGTTCAAAACTAGCTAAAATTTTTCAAAGTAACAATTTACAAATAACTTACTCAAACTGTAATGTGAGGAGAAGCAAGACTTTATCACTGACATTAACAAATAACCACCGACAGGAAATAAAACTAAAATTATTTGACATAGGCATGGAAAATTTCGTATTTAGGAATAACACTGCACTAAAAACCTTGATAATTAGAAAGAAACAGTTTTTCATCAAACCACAACCTAAGTATGGCTGTAAAAACAGACCGTCATTTTGGTACGCACCTGACTGAAAGTAGAGCCACTCCCTTCGGACTAGGCAAATATATAGCAAACAGGTAATGGTCTGAAAAGTCAGCACAGTGAATTCGCCCCGAAGAACAAGAGAGCCGCTAACAAGAAAGCGGGGCGGCTAAAAGGACTGCTGGCTCAGTCCGGCCAACACTGCTGAATTCGCTTGAATTTAATTGGAAGCACGACCGAGCTCAAGCAACTTCGACCAGATTTCAGCCTTTCTTTATTCAGTCTTTTCCCCCCTATTCCTTGACCTACCCTCCAGCTACGTAAGCTAGATATTCTCTCTGTTTTGAGGGATCATTACGTCCCATGCTCCATCAGGCTGTTCTTGAACCACAATGCTTTCAATAAGAATTCTTAAAATATATACAGGTTGGCTCTGATAGGTAGTTTTTTTGCTTGATATTGTTTAAATTAGTTAAGCTTGTTGATTAAGGATTGTGCCCCCTAATATGTCAGTTCAATAATTATAGTAATTATTCTAGGAGTGATTCACAAAAAGGCGGATCATTAGATTACATCGCAGTATTGCGGAAAATGTCAAATTAAAGGCCTTAAGTCTCTCCAATATAATTTGTCAATAGTTAGTTTAGAACTAACTAGTTTTTAAAAAACCAACGACCGCTGTCTACCTTAAATCATTTAAGCTGCAATAATAAATTAAATCTACAGAAATGAAAGAAATATTGGTTGTACAATGACGCAACATATTCAATGCTTTAAACTTATGTTTAATACAATCGATCGTGTTTTAAACTTGGTTTAAATAAAATTTTAAATCTCACTAAAAAAAATAACACGTGATAACGACGATTCGTTCGATTTCGGAAAGAATAAACTTATACGTTATTTTTTTAATATACACAAGAAATAAATAAAAATGTCGATTTTCAGCTGACGTTTATCCATCACGTTAAATAAAAGTCTGAAGGTTCATATTGATCGGTACACCATCATTTAGGCGCTGACACGAATGCCAAAAATATTTTTCATTTGCAAAATACAAATAATGTCATTGATAACCAATAAGCTCTTCCGACTGTGACTTACTGCAGTTTCCATGCTCCTTGCTTAACTTTTCTATAACAAATCAAAAAACTCACTTATTTGTCTACTTACCCCCTTTCCCATTTCAACGCCTCAATTATATTGCATTTGATTAATTATGCTTTTGGAAATTAAAATACATTATATAGTACTTACCACAACCGTATTGCTGTTGCAAATAGACAGAAGTTAAAAAACCGCTAAGTTAAACTAGGCATCCCCTCTAGGAAGGGTAGTCCATTTTCCAGGAACGGAAAGGAATCAGATTAGGAAAGAGTAGAAGGTAAAGGACAAGTTAAAGGCAGGAGAGGAAGAAAGTGTGGGTGTGTTTGTGTCATAAGATTAATGACCTGAGCCGCTCATATATCACTGGCCATAAACAAGGCGGAGCAGAGTTATGCTAAAGTACCGATAGTGTCAGGGGGTTCTTAATGGTGTCCTACCCCTTTACTCAACCCTTCCCCCCCCCCGCACCACCTCCCTTCGCTGCGGCTTTTGATTGGTTACCCCCAGGTCTTAGGGGAGGCTTATCACTCGATATTAATAGAATTCCGAACTGAGCTGATAACTAGGAATGTTTACTCATGTTTTAGACCATTCCACTGGTTTATTACTGATTGATTCTATGGCGAATATCCTTCATAAATATATAAATACTCTGGATACCGTTTGCATTTTTAGCAAAAGCACATTTCCCAGAGGCTAAGGGCAGAGGGTGGTAAGGTTTTTGGTTAGGTTTTACCGACTCAACTACCTCCTCAGTTCTGAATTTCGTTCTCCACATGTAGCATTAATGTACTACCAACTTATGAGGCCGTGGTTGTAGGAAGGAATAGCCGATGGGACAAGCTCAGTTAACGATTGGTCCTCCGCACTAACATGAAGTCAAGCCATACGTCCTGAGTTTCAGATTTCCAAAAAAGTACAAAATCTAAAACCATTGCAGCATGGAAACCCGTACTGCCCAGAGAATGTTAGAGTTTTATGGTTGGATTAAATCACCCAGGTGCCAGTTACCTGGGCGGGTCAGATTTGTCATATGCAAAATCAGGCATGTTTTATTTTTAGCGACTACTTGGTATCAATCAATGCTATTGCGACTGTGATCCATTCGTTGGGAGTATCTTGTTCTGCAACATAATGTGACAATTACAACTCCTATCTGCCAAGGAAATGACTTTGTTATTTGAGATGAGTGAGTTGCATAGCCCATGTTGAAAGATGCATTTCCTAATGAAAGTTCAAGAGTCCTATCCCTCCCTATCACCATTTCAATAACGTCTGTTTAAGCCTCAAATATCAATTGGTTCTCCACACTAACATAAGTCATGAGTTTCAGATTTCTGATTTGATACTTCAGATTATTAATTATTTTCACGTTAAATGAAGATGATTTGTGGCAAAGAGTGTTCCTTCACTCTGGAGACAACGAATGGTTTGGTGGTTGAGGAATTTCAACATAGCTTTCTTTGAGTCAAATAACAATAAGTCTTATTGATCATCGATCAGCATATCTTACCTCTAAACCTCTAAAACCTTACAAGACTTACAGACACAAGTTTTACAAAGGAAACGAAAAACTATATTCTATAGAATTAAAATAAAAATTTTGATTTGATGATTGACTATTTATTTATTATTTGTATCTTACAATAATAGATAGAATTATCCCAGACGTTTGTAGGAAAAATAACACCACACATTATGAGATTTTATGGAGAAAGTAAATCAGACTTTTAAACTGGAGTTTATACAACTCATCCAAATTTGAGAAAACAGAACAAAAATGAAAAACCGAACAAAAATGTGAACAAAACCAACTGCATGCCGATCCACAATGCTAATGACATTTGAGAACTCCTTGCTAGCGGCCCCCCACGCCCAAGCTCCAGGGCCGCCATTAAGAGTTGGTACGCCCCTCAAGTTTGGAGAACCCTCGAGGAAAGACATAATGGACTGGGCATAAAACCCGGGGGTGGCGCCAATAACTCATTCAGGTCACGTGCCTTTGCCACCCCCAAATCACTTCTTTTAATATTTTAATCTCTTATCTCATCAGTCTCCCATCTTACTTACAGCTTTTGTCCTTTTCAACTGACATACATACTTGAATGTCCTCCTGATCTCCAGTTCGGTGGTCTGTGGGCGTACAGCAGCCATGAAAACTGTTAATGGTATTTACGTTCTAATTATTTTAGTAGATACTACTTTAATCTCAGTCAAATAGATAGAACTATTGGCATAGATCCACGTAAATACTATGCAAATAAAAATACCTGTCTCTTATCGTCACTCTCCTCACATTTTCTAAGGTTTCACTATGTATTAACCAAAGAAAAGTTTTTAAATTTTTGGCTGCAGGACATCAAAATTGCGCATTCAACTTACTCTCTTATACAGTAGCAATATTATTTCTATTTTTTCAGCAACCGAAGTCTGAGAAAAAATAGAAAGCCTTTAGATAAATATTTTCTCAGTACCATGATTTTAAATTAAAAGTTATAACTATTCAACAATCTTCTTATACCCCTATCCAAAAGACCCAGTTAACGCTTGATTGGAATCAAGTAGAAAAGCCTATTAGAATAACCTCTTGTATATTGGATAAATACATTATGAATGAGAGAGTGAACGTAATATTGTTTATATGAA
The DNA here is from genome assembly GCA_930367205.1 of Acanthosoma haemorrhoidale. Lineage (NCBI taxonomy): Eukaryota > Metazoa > Arthropoda > Insecta > Hemiptera > Acanthosomatidae > Acanthosoma > Acanthosoma haemorrhoidale. The sequence continues at coordinate 77,215,218 of OV884015.1, read as the reverse complement.
TGAGATCATTTAATACAATCAATTACCCGTTGACCGGGGAGATAGTAATGTTTTACTAAAAAAAAAAAATTGTACATCCACCATTGGGTATATTGGTGTGTCTCATTAACACAATTTGGCCATACCATTGCTATACTCCTTCTTTTTAGTACGTAACATCAATTGTAATTCTTGACTCGTATTCATACAACATGTAACCTCATTTTAATTTTTATCGACATCAGAATTTTAATCCAAGTTGAATAAATTGTGAAGCTTGTTGCATATTACTTACTAGCTTTTTTCACTGATATCCATTATTTAAGGCACTTCTTTCATATCCTTGTATTTAACATTACGCATTCTTCGATTTACTAATCAATTCTTGGATATGTACTACAAATATTTATACACTCGTTATTACAGGGATTATCATGAAATAAATTGCACTGTTATTAATTGCATTGTAAAACGTAATTAAAAACAGCTGCGTGGAGATGGGAAGTGAAAAAACTATTTTGAGATTTACGTACTATTTGGATCGAGGGACTATCCGCGTACTATTGCTTAGAAATATCTTCGTGATAATTTAAGCACTTTCGGATTCTATACATTTTTGGTTTTGGAACACAAATTATCGAAAGCCTCCTCAATGGCTAACTTCTAAGGCTACTTTGTCTAACTAATAACTAATCCATTAGATTTTTCTCTCACATGAATTACTGGAATACACAATGTGCAGTCAAACCCATCGTGGACACAAGTTGAATAGAGTTCGTGACGATTAAACAGACCTATTTATAAGCCCGCTTAACCAATAATTGCAGATCGGACATAAAATGTGTAATTACAGATGAACATAAAAATATAGTAGGTTTCCTTAAAAGGAATCTCAAGCGGCAATCCCGTTTAAATACGATATAAGGCTGGGTTCGTTAGTAATCTGTCTAATTGCTGTCAGTGGGGATTTTTCTCTTTCTTCACCACCTCCGCGAAGAAGAACTGTTAACTTCAACTATCACTGGTATGGAATAAGAACTCAACCGTCCATTTATAGAGGGGAAAAATTGTGTCCTCCTGCAGCCGGTCAAATATTCAGGATGGGGTTGTGTGACAGAAAAAAACAATTCTCATGTATTTCTTTGTTCGAACTAACACATTAAAAGATCTGTTGTTGTTATTTTTAAAAATAAAATACGTGGTTAGCTTTTTAGCACGCTGACTACTGCGTTCCTCGTATTTTAATTTTTTCATTCCAATTATTTTTTTTTTAAATAAAATATTACATAATTATTTAATTATCTTATTATATTCTGTGGTATATCTTTCTGAATACCTGCTTAAATATTTTGTAAGTACTCAAATAAGCATAACTCCGATAGGTGTGGCTTAAGTTTTGCTGCTTGCTATCTTCAAATTAACTTTTTTTTCTAATGAATGTTTTTTATTTATTTTTTTCTTTCATAGCCCCTTTAAATTTCCAGATAATTATATATAATTATAGATCCTCAGGCGAATCTATTCACAAATTATCTTTGTATTTCCTGTAGCATCGCTACATTATATACAGGTTTTGTTATTTTATAAAAATTATATAATGAATAAACAAGTATAAGGATACACATTATACGTAACTGGACTAAACTGACTAATAAAGGTTATGGGGCTCACCTTTTTGATCCAACTTAAAACTAACTTACATACTAATTCTTAACCCAACTTTTCCCCGACAGTCTGTTACCTTCGATGCGAGAGGGGCCATGGTGTTAAACACTGGGTTGGTTAGGTGCTGCAACGAGTCTACAAACTTGATGTGTCTCCGGCGGATGAACTCACCCACCGACGGCACACCAAGCAACGGGTGCTGGTTAGCGTTATTCAACCTCTCGAGAGAGGTTTATCGGACCACTTTTCGCATGATCCCATTCTGGAAATGTTGGAGACATTTGTTTCGTTTTGATAACACAAATATATCCACAAAGCAATGGGAAATGGCCTGTCGTTAGAGCATTGTCAGATATACATCCAAGGAATATGATGCTCCTCGGATAAACGGAAGCTAAAATAACGGAGAATAAATGAAAATAAAAGTTCGCAATTGATGTTTTATCTAATTGGATATTTTCTCCTAAGATTCGCTAACCAGTTCATTTAAGGAAAATGCGACACCAAACAACATAAAGTGCCATGAACTGAATGATTCACACTATTTTTTAAAAAACAAATTTTTCAAAAAAAGGCTAAAAAAAATATAAAATCGGAGGGTGAGTATTATAATGAGAAGTGATTAAAGAGGGTTCGATTTACTTTCCTCAGTGAACTTAGGGGGATTATCTTACCCGGATGTGCCTGTTCCTCGGGTGTTGAACCACACTTAGAGCTAATCGGCAACAGGAGCTTCTGGTCTCCGAGGACACCGGGAGCACTTTGAAATTAATATTGTTCGGAGCTCTTCCGACCGGACCTTTACTTCAAGTAGCCGTGTTCGTCTGTCGTCGCCACTACTGAATTATTTACTACTACAACGAGGGCACACAAGCAAACATTTATCTTCTTATCACATCATTTATAGGATCAATGTCATTATGACAGGGGTCAATTGAAAAGATTATGATCCGGGCACCAAACAACGGAAACGTCACACAATTAATGTTGTATTTGTGTCCGCTACAACAACTTGAACTGTTTGACGGATCAAAGCCGAATTCGGCACAGTGGTTATGAGCATAAATGGCTCTTAAAACAAATTGATTTTTTTTTTGTTTTTTTAATGAGAAAACAAATAAATGCCGTTTGCATACCGTTCTAAAGGGGGTAAACCCCCCAACATTTCTTCCGTTTAGACGTGCATACCAGTGAAATATTTTAATTTGAAGTCGGAAGTCATCTCTTTGCAAGTTTGGTGCACATCTTTAGAAATACATTTAACCGTTGTAAATTTAGTGTAAGTAATATAAATACATAAAATTTATCCTTTTTAAAATGGTGTAAAAACGAACTTCGTAGCTTTTCCAATTGAAAAGGTGAATTTACAGTTCAATTTACAGTTAAAGACTCAGGAAGAAAATGCAAGAATAAAAATTTTTTATTCCAGTTCCTCAAATCGCTTTTAAGCACTAAACAAACTAACAAATCAACAAGAAAACTCTATTAAAATTTTTATTAGTCCTATTGCTTTTAGACGCTTTTTGACCTACAATCAAACTTTAATGAACTAACTGTAGACAGTTTCATTCGATATTAAATAGAAACGTTATTTACTTATTAGTACTTATTAAGATAGTTAGTAAATATAGGTAATTCCCCTTGATAATATGATTGAAATTATATGTTGCGTCTTCAACGTGATACTACCTTCGACAAAAGCGCAGTTATTACTTCAATCTACACGAGATGGTGACATCAATGTTCTATTTGACTGAATCGATTACACTAATATCCATTGGAGTCCCTCAAACATATCTTCTGTACGAACTAATGTATACACTCGAAACTCATTGCCTTGCTGGCAAGTATTGATAAGACTTAAGGAGAGAGAACAGAATTGATACCTCAACCCGAACGGATTGAGTATATCAACCCTGTAGCTCACTCCAAAAAAGAGAGCATAATAATCTGGCTCAAAGCTTACTCTCACTTTCAAAATCCGAACAGATAAATATTTATAATGTAGATAGAGTTTTAGTTTAATGAGAATGAATCCCCGCCCCCATTATCCCATTGTTACAAATTTATATATGTACAAAATATAGATTCTACAAACGAATCTATTCTCAATTGCTTCAGTGTATTTCCTGTAGCTTGGCTACTTTTGATCTGTATTGTACAAAATTATTATGATGTACATTATACATTAATAGACTGAATTTATTAATAGTGATGGGGCTCACCTAATTTATCATAAACTTAGAATTATCACTGGCGTCAGTTCGATCTTTATCACCATCGGAAAAAAATAATAAATTAATCAGCGGACTCATCAGTTAACTTAGTTTAACACTTGTTGGTCCTGTAATGTGGCCTGATGAGTTAGTAAACCACATTGAACAAATCTTTTAAAAAATGCTTTATTTTAAGTATTATCAGGTTATCAATCGGGGACCTCCATAAGATCAAAACAAATAAGATACCATAACTCTAAAAAACACTGGTCGAGTTAAAGTTGGAAACAGAATGTGGCCTTTTGCAATTTCAGTTTGGAAAAAAAAATAAAGATACAAATTACATACATTAATTAAAAAATGTACCAATTCCTGGTACCTCATGTCAAAAATCCAATAGATTTCCATTATCAGCGTTTAATTTCCTTTAAGACTTTTATGATATTATCTTTGAAAATAATCATCTAGAGAACCACCGGCGCATTTCAAAGTTAAGAAATATTAAAAATTTAATTTTATGGAAACCTCCAAATAAGCTTTATATTTTAATGAGTTTTCAAATGCTTTATTCTACACTGCTATTCTGATTTTAATCGATTGAGAAATGTGGCAATACTAAACTACGTTAGGCTACTTCAAAGATTTTTTTTTTTTTCAAAACCCCTTTATTGATCAAAGTTTTACAATTTACAAATTCTCGATTTACAGTTTTCTCCTCTTACTGCATATCTGCGTATACATTCGAAGGAGGGTAGAATTACAATAACAATTTTCTATTTGAAGTTAAAATTACAACCACTGGGTACAGGACTAGGTGATGGGGCTCACCTTCGGATTACAATGTGGCAAACTAAAAATCTAAAACTAGAACCTAAGACTAAAGCGTTCCAGCCACGACAGCGTCCTGCCATCGATAGGGGAACGGAGCGGGGGTTATCGTGTTAAACACCGGGTTTGTCAAGTACTGGAGTCGAAAAATTTGATATGTCTACGTTGGATGAATTCATCCACCGTAGGCAGCTCAAAGATCTCGTGAAGCTCACTGTTGCTCCGCTGCTCGAATGAAGTATGCCTGAACACTTTCATCAGTATACCGTTTTGAAATTGTTGGAGTCGCCGAGCTGTCGTATAGGTCAGATGACGAAAGAGCGGTGCACCATACAGCAGAGTAGGCCTGAGTACACTCTTGTAAATCAATAGCACTTCAAAGATATGAGTATCAATTATAAAAAAAAATTACAAGAATATACATCGGGATAGTTGAGTACATCATTCGAAATTTTAATAAAATAGAAATTGGGATAAAGTAATATTTTTCAGAGAATGTCTTTAGCTAAAAAACTGACCCTAGAGACAAGAAGAGAGAGACAATGTTCAGAAGTGCATCAATACCTTATCCGAAGGGGATAGCCATGAATATGCATCACGGCTAGAAGAAAGACACTCACCACCGCTAGAGCGCAGTCAGGGCTTGCATAGAAATAGACGACATTAGCCAAGCTCAACATGGACTAACAAGCATTGACCTCTTTAGACTGTGTAAATTAAGTCTGAAACGTCACTTAGTATCCTTGCCTTCCCACTCGCATCTTCGATGAAAGAAAATGTCCATTCAAGTATTATGCATCAGCATAAATACTGAGAACAAACGTATTATCATTGTGAAAACTACACCATTTTCATATTAATAAATCCCTTGACAACACCTAACCTCATTTTAAGGTAGATTTAAACCAAAAATGCACACAGAACATGATCGCATCACAAATACGAACCAACTACGAATTATTTATTTGTATTTCATAACAGCCATACTGCACCAACGTATTAGCTGTATAGTCCTTGTTGTCTTGAGAATAGATAAGCTTTTTTTACTGAAAGTATTTAAACAAAGTTTTATACAGATATTTTACCGGTTCTGTATTAAAATAGTACAAGAGTGCGAACAATGATTTTCAAAAATGACATCATTCATAGTCGTCAAGATGGCCAAATAGGACCTCGACTGATTTAAAAAACAAAAATAATACTTGCAAGGGCTCCAAAGCCTTTTTTGAAAAAATGGTTTTTCACACATTGTAATTTTTAAATACATGTGTTCTATATAGATGTTAGCTTGTCATATGACAAGCTCCGTCCTCAAGTGCGTACAAGTAATTATATGTAGAAAAAACGAAAATTTTAAAGCATGTATGCACGCACGGTGCATTGCATGTACTTTAATGAATATAAACTAGGAAAGCATCATCGCCTGGTGAGATTGCTCTGAGTCTCAACCCGTGAGCCTATAGTAAGTCTTCCTATTTACAAGTGCTAGAGCATCTTGGCTGTCAAAGAGATGGATGGGAGGAATGAACGAAAAAATAGACAACATACTTTGTTGCAATCAACCTGAAGGTTTAAAAGAATCCTGATACCTGTGCTTTAGCGGTGACAACGCGAATCGTCAGCTCACGAAAACCGCTATAAATATGCAAATTTTTGCGAAAATACATATTTATTGGCGATTTGAATAGGATAAATAAACAGCGAGGAAGGGAGCTGAGAGATGTAAAGCGTCGGGGTGGGGATGAGGTGCGTGGCCGGTGGTGGGGATGGCGTAAGGGCGCAGGACGTGGTGCTATTGATCACGGGCAGGCGATGAGGCATTGGTGGGCTTCGGGATATCGACCTGCCTTCATTAGCCCTCACAGAGGGGCCCTCTAATCGTGGGACGCGTGATATAGTGTTCCAGGCCACGCGAATATGCACCGCTACAAATCAACTTGCCCCCTTCATCCAGCAGCCGGACCGATCCTATTGTTCATCTCTAGCCCCCTCCTCGGCTGGCCTTAGTCTGTAGTTTGCGAACCTGCCAGGGTACATCTCTTTTATTCCAACATCACATCTTATTAGATGTTGTTGTGGGGAAACTTCGTGAATGCTACCGAAAAAAGCATCTCTAGAAAAAAAACCCTCAAAGGATCCATCCGACGATTTTATAAGTAAATAACGCCATACTTTTGCCTTCCCATAAGTTATTTGTTCCTTTTTTCACAAGCGCTTTCAGCAGCCTATACTATCATTCCAAAGTACTCAGAATGTTATTAATGATAACGGTGTCTGACGAGCTACTCTAGCCAAGTACATTCTGGACACTTGAGAGTGGCGTTGTGAACTGCAGAAAGCACTTAAGAATAAGAAATAAATAACTAGATGGAAGAAAATGACGGGAAGCTATTTTCTTAATTTAATCTAAAAAACAGAAATTATCTTTTTGATAGAATGATTTAATGTTTTTATTTCTATTTAGGGTAGTAATCGGGAAAAAATCCCCTCATTCACTCACATTTACATACCCATTCACACAATACTTACAAAACAGATACGTACTATGTAAATAAATTTACCCAACCCGGGTACATAGCAAATTCGTCTACATGTTTTTCACCTTCCTAGCAATGGTAAAGGAAAAAAATAATAAACGGATTATGAACGAATTGAAGTAATTCGTGCTGGAATCGAATAAACGTTGACTTGTCAGACATTTTTCCGTCCGAGGCTGCAAGAGCACTCAACAATACGCTCATATGCTAAATTGAAAATTGTAAGTGTAGCAACAATAATTTAGTAATAAGTGCTGTGCATAATGTATCAACTAGAAAGAAGTATTGTACGGTCTACCCCAGCATGTGAATTGAATATTTGAAATATGGAATCTGAGAGGTGAAAGTGGCCAAAGTACATAAGTCCCTTTACTGACTGTCATAAAAGCAAGCTTGGATAAAAGTCGGGTGGGCCATTTAGCCTTTGAGGATGTGTTAGGATCACGTCCCGACTTGGTTCGATGTAGGTGTTAAAAAATATTTCTTAACACAAAAGGGTCAAGGGGGCCGCACCGAGGTGATGAAGTCTTGGTCTGAACTTCCATTCTATAGAAGACACCGTTGTAAATCGTGAGAATAGTTTTTAATAGTTGGATAGTACGATATATGTAATCCTTTTCATCATATGAATCCACGTTAGTTTTTTTAATTCTCTTCCATTAAACATTTTAAACATTTGAATAAAGCATATTGTATTGTATAATTCTATTTTATATAAATGAAATTCCTTCCATTGATCACCACGTCAATTTATTAAGGTAAATCACTTCGGGTTGGATTCAATTGGGATAATATTAAATTAATTGAATATTCTTGAGCAAAATATATCTTGGTATTACTTTACAATAATGCAATACGCTCAGGATTTGACAGAGGAATCACATCTGTTGTAGTTGAATAGTTAAATGACATCCCTTTTTAAATCAAACTATGCGTAAAGCTGCAAATAAAATGTGGATCACTTGGGCCTACTTGCAACTAAAGTTGTGGGGCATGCGCAGTTGTATGCCTCAGCCTTGCACACTGAGCTGTTTTCAATTGTCTTTCGTTTAGTAGAAAATATGTCGTTTAATAATCAAATGGAATCACAATACAGTTCATACAGGGGACTTACAATCGCCAGAACAGCAGGAGAGGAGAAAGGATTTCCAATTTTGAGAAACATCAAGGAAACTCTAAGAAAGAAAAACTTCAATGCCACACCACACAGCTGAGAAAATATATTGACTGTATCTGATAATGAAATTATGTGTTGCGTCTTAAACGGGAAACTACCTTCGACAAAAGCGCAGTCATTACATCAATCTACACGAGATGGTAACATCAATGTTCTATTTGACTGAATCGATTACACTAAATCCATTGTGGTCTCTGAAACATGTCTTCTGTACGATCTAATGTTTACACTCGAAAATCATTGCAGAGAATAGAATTAATACCTCAACCCTGTAGCTCACTCCAAAAACGTTCTTCAAAGCTTACAATTTTCACAAAGTTACAAATTTGCAAAAATGCAATACGCCCAGAAATTAGAGAAATTACATTTGGTGTAGCTCAATAGTTAAATGGCACCCTTTTTAAATAAAATATTTTAATTACTTGACTCGAGTGTAAAGGCGTGGTGTTGATGGGTAAGTGATGAAGTTATATAAAAGGATATATGTAACCGTAGAAAAGATACATCCCTTATCTATTTCCTTACATTGTATGTATTCGGGTACAGTTGGCATACTAGATTCGCTAGTATATTGGTATGCAAGTAAGTATTGAGTTGTAAAAAAAAAACCATTCACCGAACGTATGGTAATGGCTAAGTGAGTATTTAAATTTTAGTTTTAGGCGTTAATTTTGTTATAGTATTAGTCTGGAGATACTCTGGTGCTTGTTATCTATAGGTAGCTCGTGTAACATAAAGAAAAATAATGAAAATTGTTTGGTTAAAAAAATAAATTAATTAAGTTTTTGTCGAATAGTGAGCTTTTAAACCAATTTGATGATAGTGGTTTATCTCTTGGGAACTTAGGAAATTATAATTATAATTGAATTTTCAAAAGTGTTTCCTAGAGTTGAGAGGAGTGCAATAGGTCTACTAGAAAATGTTACGTAGACAATTTGTTAGGGTTAGATACCATTAAGATCGCCACATAATTTCAAATCATTGGAAAATGGGTTGTTCTTGGAACAGAATCAAATATATTGTAACATTCGTGATATTTGAGAATATCGTGACCAGCAACCCTCCCATCTGGTAAGCATCTTCCCTTATGCTCTTAGGAGTGGGGATGAGATAAACGGGCAGTCTTAGCCCAACCGACTAGAAGAGCGAACCAGAGCAAGCTCCCGAATTGGCGGTCACCAACAGGAAGAGAGGAGAAGAACCAACAGCAGAAGTAACGTTGATTAGATAAAAGGAAGATCATCGATTGGGTGATATTAATATTGTTTTTATTATGGATCCATTAAAAGAAATTGAGCTCAAATTTCATGTTTTTTGTAATTAGTAGTAACTATCCTATTTTAAAGGGAATTGAATATTTTTTTTATACTTTTTGTCAGCACTCTATATAATTATAATTATTTGTTATAACTATTTTATTTGAATATATTTCACAATTCCTAGTTTCTCAATTTATTAATAACCACAACATTAGCCTTGAGATCGGGCGATTCAATCGGGATAAATTCCTATGTCAAAGACATAAAACAATTAAAGATCTCATGACGGACCTGCAAAGTAAGTTAAGTTAAATTGATCAAGTAAAGTAAAAAGAGAGATGGTAAAAAATGAGGTAGGTTTCAATATATCCAAGAAATATGATGGTTTTTGTCGTAGCATTTGGAGAATAAAGTAGTTATAAGTATGTGTCATGTTACCTTGAGGATGTTTTTTAAAAATAGGTGGTTGATACAATTTTTACTAAGTTAGGTGTGAAACCCTTAGGAGGTGGTGAGAGACAGAAGATTTCCCGCACTGTTGCACAAATGTACCCCTGACCAGTAAGGAATTAATCATCTTTTGAAAGGTAAATCAAAACATTTGTGTAAAAAATCAAGTTCTTTTCTTCGAAAAACAAAATTTATTTTAAATGAACTATATTAATTACAGGCATACCTTGAAACAAAATGAATATATAGAGTGTTACCCATCTAATGTTAAAAACAAAAGGAAACTACAAGATGGTGGCAAGAATCTAAATTAGTCAGGCGCGAGAGAACGGCACAAAAACAAAGCCATCCACATTAACTAATGCGAAGCACAAAAACGGTAGTGGTCCGAGAAGTCTTAATTAACACCTTCTAGGGACTATTCCACTTTTTAACAATGTTTTCTCTTCAAATAATAAAAAACGACAGCACTCAGGATTAATCAACATAGTTCCTGTAGTGTGAGCTATTATTCAGACTATGTGTCCATGACACGTTAATGGCTCTCTTCTTATGTTTTATGCTTTGTATTTTTATTTTGTTAGTTTGGTATTATTATGCACTTCTCCTATAGAAAAAATAGAGACCTGTTACAGGCATGACAAGTTTAAAGAAAGGAAAGTGTCACTAAAAGGAAACAACATTTGTTGTGTTCGTGATCGACCCCAACATGTGAGTTTAATGTGATTAAAATTAATATTAACAGGTAGAGATTGGGTAGATGAAGGTTACCAAACAGCATTAGGGGAAACTGTCAGGTATTAATGATCGCAGATGGGTCGCTTATGGACCATCATAAAGACAGATTTGAGAGACAGGTTACAACCCTTTCATTTATGTCCCAAAACGGAGTGCCGTGAGAAGTATAGGACTCAACTGTCAGGGTGGACTTCCCATCTTGAGAAGACCTCGATGTGTATTTTGTACCCATAATTATTAATAGCTAGCTAGTAAGATATTTGCAACTCTTTGTTCATATTAAATTTTAGTCTAATTTCAATTCACTTAACAATAAAATAAAGTATATTGTATTGTAAAATTTCATCCTATATACATCAATTCCTTCTATTGACTACCACGAAAATTTATTAAGGTGCATCACCTTGGGTTGGAGACGATCGGGACAAATAGTAATTTGATCGAATATTTTGACCAAAGTATAATTTTGTATTACTTTAAACTAATGCAATAAGCTCAGGATTGTATAGAGGAATAAAATCTGTTGAATCAAAAACAGTTGAAAAGTTAAATGGCATTACTTTTAAATCAAATACTTCAATTATTCAACTAGAGCGTAAAGCCGTGGCGTGGCGGGTAAGTCAGGTAAATATTTAAAAAGATATACGTATCCATAAAAAAGATACATCCTTTACATTTTACGTATTCAGTTGGTATATCAGATATATTAGTGAGTGCGTTGCTAAGCGATAAAGTATCCATTAAATTAAACAACCATCATTTCGCCGAGCGTAGTTGACACGATTTTCTTCGTTTTAAAACATTACATGAGCCCCCTCTTTTAAATTGGTTCACAATATCGACTCGATACTAATGAGTAACATATGTATAGTTTTCTCGATTTTCACATAAATATTTTGCTGTCCAGAGTACACTGTTGTAAGACAAAAGCATACATATGAATTTTCTCTCCCGATTAGTCATAGTTTGAATAAATAAAATACAATCCAATATTTTAAGGGTACATTTAAGTCTCTTTCTTTATAAATATTAGTCTCAAAACATTTACGCGTTAAGGAGTTTGTACTCATGTTTTTTTCCGTTTGAAAGAACAACGCATGTTAGCAGACAAAGTTGAATTCAAACCAATTTAATAAATGCTGCCATATTCGTTTTACTGTATATGATGCCTTTATGAATGGGATAATACAATAATGTAATGTTCATACAATAAGGATTTACTTTCTGATTTGAACCATTCTTCTATGAAGCGGCCCTTGGCCAACTCAAATACTGTACCCACGTCGTTCTGGTTAGATGCTTGTTTGATGGATGTTCCTGTCCTCTAGGTCCTTGGAGAGACAATTCCCATCTTCTCTTTGGTCGCTCGTGAAGTTTTACCCATGGGTATTCCTGCAATCTAGTTTCCTTGCTTCCCTTAAGGGAAACCTTTGACACAGAGTGGGTACAGCTATTGCTCTTCTTATAACGCGTTAAGGTTCCTGATATGCCCTTTAGGATTTTAACTTCGAAACTGTCGACGCGTTTTCCTAAGTTTTGTCTAAAGGTCCAGGTCTCACATTCATAGACTGAAGTCTATGACCAGTCATTATCGTATAAATCCAGGTAGTGAGTTTGGTTGATCAACTTTCGGACTCGTTTTGGAAAAGGAGGCTGGGTTATCGACACCTACACTACATTGTATCTCCTTACCTCTGTCCTGAGCTTAGTTAATCACAGATCCAAGGTAATTATAGATTAATCGCAGTTTATTTGGAACGTATTAGAAGAAATAGTTCAGAACTGAGGATAAAATTCTTCTTCATTAGAACAAGAATTTCCGGTTTTATCCTCATTTACCTGGAGCCCACTCCTTATAGTTGCAGGAAAACGCCTTAATATGGTTTAAGTGTACGTTCCGTGATAACGTGGTAAACGGCATACGGCTTGATTTAGGATCCTAAGGGGTAATGGTCCTCCTCAGATATATTCCTGCCTTCCTGCAATTTTTACTGAGTGATATTGAAAAGGGGTTACATTGTGAATCCAATTCGCTTCTGTTGCCCTGTGGGCTCCAGCAGAGAAGTTGTCTTGCAATGCAGTTATAGCAACGGCGTAAGATATATTCAGTTCTATTCCATTTTCTCGCTTCATTCATATCGGTCAGTTCCATTTAAATTTTCTATGGACAACTCAATACTCAGATTAAAGCATGCCGCTAATTTCTCACGGAGTTGGTGGCCTTCAAGATCTCAGAACCATAAAGGACGTAGCACATTTGTATTAAAATTAAGAATTCATCAAGACCGATAGAGTTATCTTAATGCCAATGCTCCTCTGGGCTCCAGGATTTAGCTCATGGGTACACCATGGTTACAACCAGCATTAATAACTTTGAGTAACATCCAAATGGCATTCCTGTCTTCATTTATCTTTTCCATTTTCGGCACGGGGAAGAAGATTTGGAATAATAAAATAACCAAAAACAATGTGAAATTGATTTTTATTTACTAGTGAGTGAAAGTAACCAAAAATGTTTACAACGTTAATTCCTACTAGTTGCTAATTAATCACAGTGACGAATTCGGTACCGATGAGTATGACAAACGGTCTGGACGAGACCCGTGCCAACGTAGGATTTCTATGCTGATAATGACGATTCTGTACGTCAGTGCCCATGACTTTTCATTAAACGTTAATATACGTCTGGCTTGTTCTTGCATCGTTACCATACTTCTTCCCCGATTTGAGATACTTTTTCTCAATGTATGGGAGACAGTTTAGTGATGCTGCTGTATCAACGTAAGCATCACAAATGTATTGCTCTAGGAGATGCCCCTAACTAGGGGCTCCCTCGCCTTCGCGATAAAGTTTAGGCAAGAGGGATCCGCTGAGCCGGGCAGGGATACAGGTGTAAGCCGCCTGCCAGAGCCCGATAACGAGAAGGCTCTTATCAGAAGACTACACTCAGCAATTAGTTTGACCCTCATCACATCCGAGCAGATCTCCCCCAGGGCCTGGTATTTAGAAGAATTCTCCCCCTCTCATCCACCTCCAAATCATTTCCTACACAGCCTCCTCGGACTGGCCAAAAACCCTTATTACTCACCCTCCCTTTTGCTCATCCGCCCCTCTTCCTTCCCTGTTACCGCCCGCTCCTTAGCTTTCACTTATTATCTTCATTAACGGCACCAAGTTGCTTTTTGTAGCATCATTGCCCAAGGGAATAGCATGAAGATGGAAGGAAACCAATTTAATCACAAAATTTTGTTGTTTGTCAAAATCAACAAAGATATACAATATAATATATTGTGCTAGAGAACGTTTGTTAACCTAGGTTGTTAACCTTCACATATCGACATTTCATTGAACTAATATTTGAATACTTGCACTTCGGGTTGATCTTCAAGCTTTGGTTTCACCAAAATATTGTTTTATTGTCAATATATCATTTAACACTCTATGTTTCGTCTGTTCAGGAATCATTTTTAAATCTGTTGTTTGTATTATGTTATATTTAAGCAAACAATATTTGTATTTATCTTGTCCTTAAATGTAACAATATATATCCTAAATAATAGTATAGTCCTGATGTTGGCTGACCTTCACCTGACCGACATTGACTGTTTATGTTGATGTACGATCCAAAGTACAAATATACTTAAGTAAATGTATCTTTTTAAGTATCATGGTATTGTTAAGAACTAATATTTGAGTTATTGCCATACCAAGGCAGAAAACCGAAGATATGACATCTAATTTTCTCCCTACTGAGACGAATAAGAAATCGATTTTTAAATTAAATACACTTTATACTAGTGCTTATGCTTTCTGAATGGCTGAGAGATCCTCTCACTCCCTTCCTGTTTCGGTTACAACCCAGGTAATGAAAGGCGCAAGGATAGATTTAAGAGACACTGCCCTCAACACTTGTCAGATTATTAATTAAGGATTATTCATGGAAATTATGAAAGTGATGCCAGTGGCAAAAAGCGAGGCAGCATTAAGGGTGTTAATTTCGGATAACGGACCTTTGCGATCAATCAGTCCTTCTGCTTTATAAATCAGTTATGAGCAAGGAGGTTGTTATATAATTATATTATATAAAAAATTATATTATTATATAAAAATAATAATTTTTTCAACAGACGGAGCGTTTATTCTCTCTAAGAAGAGTTACTAGAAGCAGTATTATCTACCCCACAAGGTCAAAGGTGACCTAATAAAACCATTGTGAGATTGATATTAACGAAACATGTTCTGGAAAAACAAAATCCACGAGAAAAGCGCACTCAGGTATGAGAAGATCCTGAAGGATCTTCGTTCCAATCAACAAGGGTGATGTTGGCTGACGGATATCAAGACCGGAAACATCAAGTTTTACTATCAGTAGAGCAGATTTGGCGTGACTTATACACTAACTTAGGTGCTTAGATGCTGACACACAAACACTTGATGATTACAGAAAAGTGACGAATGTTTTAAACCAGTTGGAAGACATCAGAAGATTCACAGAACCTACAAAAAACGTTAATCTGTTCTGTTTCCAGTTTTTTATTACACTTTTGATAAACTACGTTTCTACATTTAAAAAAAAAAAGTTTTATAGTTTGAAACCTCAGCTTTCATGCAAGATAAGGTAATTTTGTAAAGTCATAATCCTTCGGCTATCATCATATTTTCGATAGTTTGATGCAGTCTACTCCTCCATATCCCAGCCTCTCGTCAATCAATTTTTATTAATTCCTCTATAGTGGCTGTTTTCAATGGTACCTTTCAAAAATTGGACTACTTTTTCGACCGTTATCGTAATGTGGCGTAATTGGCTGAGGTTTATAGCTGTTCTACGAAAAGACCCACGTCAGGATGAAGAGACCTGTGCCGGAGCTCGCAAACTGCGACGGTCACCTATTCCGAGGACTCTTATTAGGAGAGGACTTTCCAACGTACAGATAAATTCGAAGATTGAAAGTTGAAAAGAGGACTATAGAATTGAACAATACGGAGGTGGAGGAGAAAGAAGAGAGGCTGAAAGGATGGAGTTAATCAAGCGTAGGAAGAAAGGACTTTGTTAAGGGAAATGTTCGGTGGGACACAAATCTGGTCGGATAGGACCTTGCTGGACCCGAGCCAGCCCACAACCACTGCCAACTTCACACCTACTTCATTAGCTCTCTCTCTCTTTCACGGCGCCTTCATCTAATAGCCGCTACTATGGCGTAAATAACGAATTTAAGTAATTGAGCAGTACTTAAATTAAATTGGGTCATTAATAAAAAATTACTTCTACTTTTTTATTTTGAGTAAGGTATCAAATTAAAGATCTCGACATCCGTAATAGATGATTTATCTAAAAGGAGCCATGACAAGCATGAACTGAATAATTATGTTTTGATTGTGACGGGGAGAGGGATACTTTAAAACCCAATGTCAAATAAACGAAATAAGAGTAACATCATAAATTAGACTAGCGGGATTTAGACACTACAGATTAATCAAGAATTCCTAAATTTGTAGTTTACATAGAGAATCTGAGCCAGAAAATTTGGAGCACTTTCTAATCTGTCGTAGAAGCAAGGTTTCAGTATTTACCCACTTTTATATATATAATATATATGAACAATAACCGTTCAGAAGCTTTCGAAAATTAACTCTAACTATAAAACAATAATGAGTATAGTAATATTTGATATTTTCGATGATGTGTAAATCTAGAATACTTTTCAAAATTTGTGCATTTATGTATAAAAAGTGTCCTTTTGTAAAAAAAAAAAAAAAAAAAAGCTTTATTTTGTATTCATACCTTGTTGCAGTAAAAATCCATAGAATTTAAATGTACCCAGCTTTAGCCAACCATAGTATTATTTAACAGCATTCTTTTGAGTTTGACTCACCAAAAATTATTGGAAAGGAAGATAATAACAGATACTTTTAGAATTAATAAATAAATTAATCATATAACCAAAACTATAGAAAATAATTGTAAAAAGTGTATCGTTGCACTATGATGGCATAATTAATAAGTTAATTTTTTTTATTTATTTTTATAATAACGGTTGACAAGCAGATTGTTCATTTGAAACAGAACATTGAACTTTTAGGTACAACTGATGGCATTGATAATACTGACTAACTGACATTTACTGTTCCGAATTTCTGAAAATTTCCAAGCTAGGAAATATCAATTTGAATTTGGAACGACATAACATGTGAGTATTTAACATTGTTTTAAAAACATTGAAATATTATTGTTTATACCAAGATTATTCTTCTGGTTGGTAAAGGGGTTGCTTGAAAATGGGCTGATTAAGTCCAGAGCGTTGTAACAAGATATACAAACTTAATGAAGACAAAAATAGAAGGATATTACGCAAAATTTGTGAAAATTATAATTTAATATTTTTTCAGGCTGATTGTTTATTACCTTACAATTATTTATAGAGACTAATAGTTTATAAATATATCTATTGACATTTCTAGCTTTCGTTCGTTTCATTTACTCAAGGTACATTAAACGTTAAAATACAAATTCATTTAATTCTTTATTATGTTATTATCATGCTATGATGATTGCCTGACCGTTTGAAGGTTCTGTCATTTCAGCTTGTTCTCATGAATCTTTTAATTACGGTCGTTAGCGAAACTCCTAAAAGGAGAAATGGATGAATATAACCTACTCAATAACAGATATAGGTTACAATAAAATGAACTGTAAATACAATATATCTATCACAGAGTGGAAATTGTAGTAAATAAAACGATGAGGAGTGTTAAGAGAGATATTATTGGAGTGGCGGGGCGGGTGGCCACTAAGACGTTTGAGGGGACAGGTTCTTGGGAAAATGGTCACACGTCGCCCTAAGATATAGAAGGGGGATGATGCCCTGTAAAAAAGCAGGGTGGGAGCCAGATGATAACGGAGATTATGGGAAGGGGGTGGTTGCTATCCTGAGCCAAAGCCTCCGCAAAAATTGTATATATTCATTGTGAGAGGCGGCCCACCCCCTATATATGATAAAGACTTTCCCCGGCAGCCATCTTGGGAATATATGAATTTCTTCTCTCTATCTCCGCTGACCCCCGGCCCAGCGGGCCCCCGGAGAACTGATGTGTTTTTAGTTGTTTGTGCACGTGTGCCGGAGCAAAGAACATCTCCGAGGCTGGCCAATCTGTTATTAATGTTTTCTTATGATTATTATTTCCTTGTTTTTTCTATTTTTTTCCTATGAGATCTGCTTTGTCCGTAGGTGGTTGAGAAATAGTGTTTTGGTAAGGTCGGAGAGAGATACAATAAAAGCAGAAAAAGGGCTGGATAAAGATTTCCTTTAGTAGATTAGGCTACGACCTGAGCAAACAATAACACCGGGCAAGGATGGGGGAATGTTTTCCTTCTTTCTGGAGACATTTTTCTTATATTTCCTTCAAGGGTGTCTTCGTAGAATATCAAGAAGTCCTCAATACAGGGGTAGCATTTTCTTCCAAAACAATATAACATCATACATTTTCCGTTGCCTGTGGAAGTATGATATAGATTTAACTTAAATTAGATTCAAGCAATGACAGCAAGTTGGATTGTAAGGTTTTGGGGATTTATTTCAGGGCAAAACCCTACAGTCATCAACGCCGTCGTTCCTATAGTTAACTCATTTGGGGGGGCCTACCGATGATAGTCCTAGTACAAGGAGAGTAGAGCTCAGGCTCTCCGGAACCAGGCAGAACCCATAAGGCACCCCAGTCCCACGTTTCAGGCGGTGGTTGTAGAGAGTGTTCCATAGTACACGTGAAAAGGACGGAGGAAGTACATAAGCAAACCACCACATAACATAGTATGTGTGTAATGTACCATGTAAACATAGATGCATCAGTACAATCCACCAATATTTATATTTTCACATCAAAGGAAAAGTCAAAACCCTCCCAGTACTACGGAGCTAACACGCTTTATGATGCTTAACATTCCGTGAGATTACATTATTAAAGTGTGAGATAACAAGCAAGCTAGAGTAGAAGAAATATACAAATCTGCGGTATAACATGGTAGATTATTCATTTCATTGCAAAACAAGTACCTTCGTGTCAAAAGAAGGGATGAGGTTGGAATAGAAGAATCCGACACAAGTCACGAAAACAAATAAGGTATTTAACTAATATTTTGTAATACATCGCAGAGGAAACTTCTGCAGTTCTCTTCGTCAATCGCAGAAGTCTCTGAAGAAGCCACAACAGAAAAGAGATTTCAAAAGCACAAATTAAAATATTTAAAATAGGTTCAGTTACAACGAAAGAAGGTTATCGGAAAATGTGTAAAAAATGGATGACAATAGTAACTAATGTAATGATTTTAAAAGTTTTTCCAGCAGTTGTGCTCACTCGAATGCCTCTCTCAGTGTACCTCGCAGTTAAAGTATGGTATAGTAGTGACCATGCTTGTAAAGAGAACGTTGAAAGTTGATTCCGAAGTTATCAATTTAGCACCAAACCAAACAAGTTAAACATGGAGAAAACTGCAGCATGTTCGTCTTTGAATTAGTAATCAATCATGGAGGGGGAAGATTCAATTGAGGATCCTGAGTGGTTATATAATATTTATTACTGATCAGGTCTACCAACATAAGGCTGACCGGCGCAATGATCAGGAACCCTCTCAAGTGCCGAATTAGCGGGTATTAGTTTAGCCTCCCGCTTCTGACTCACACAGGACCAAAGCCCTCACAGCAATTGTTGTGTCCAGCAGATACGGATGGATATTTTATTATCTACATCAAACGATGATTATCCAAGAACAAATTGACAGTGTACCCTAAAGCTTAGAAGTAGCGGATAGGTTCGTAATATCCGCGCTGAGTCAGGAAGTGAAGTACATGTGTGCAGCATCGTCAATTTACCAACACGTCCTAGCTTCCTAGGCCAAAAGTATATAAGTATGGCTTGGTACTCGAAAAAATAATACACTCAATCTGAATTATTAAACTATATGCACAAATGACGCTAATTACATTGGTTGAAATACAATGAAAATAAGATACAAACAATCTGGCAAAATAAAGATAATCGTTATCCAACTAGTGGATTGATAAACCTTCTAATTTGTTCCTCATTGTTTAGAAGGGAGTAGAGGCACTAAAAAATAACGCAAAATTGTGTAAAACAAAACCTCGACCAGCAGGCAAGGGTTTCTTGCGTGTACAACCTTAAAGTGAACTCAATTTCCATTAAAACTTATCTCACTATCCAACATCCTTAGCACGATCAAGGTCCAGCAAAATCGACATCGAGGTCTCTCGTGGGTGGGTTGTTCGTCACGGAATGTTCTGGCGATGGTCAGTTTTTTTGCCATCCTGCTTCTAATAATTGATGTGGATCACCGCATCCATACAATAAGACAAATACAGGTAGCGTCCGCTTTTCCCAACGAGAAGAAAAAGAAAGCAGGAAAGACACTAACCAAGAAAAATATAAATGGAGCTTGGGAAATATTTTATAAGAAAGGAGGTGTAATTAGGTAATGTTGTAAGAAGAAGCTGTTTGCTCTATAAACATGTGGGAGGAGGGATTAAATTATTAAAGGGAGAGAGGACCCGGGCGGACAAAATGGCTGCCCAAGTTCATCATATTACCTCAACCCCCCCCCCCAAGCTTCCTACGTACCAGCCCCACCCGAACTGTTAAAATATTTATAACAGTTCTTTTGGCCACCTTTAATATTTCAACAGCTTCGCTTTAAACTCCGGTAGTATCTTCATACACCAGTTGAATAGCAACGCTTTTTTTTTTATCTGAACCTTTAATGAGTTCTGTACACAACAGTGACTCTTCCTCAGATTCGAACTTTGGCATTTGTATTTAGTTCGTTAGAATTTTCTTTGAATACCCGGTGGAAGGAAAAAAACAACTTTATTCTGGGACATTGTCCCCTCAGAATAGGAATGTCTACCTGACATAACATTAAATAGACTTGAAAAACTTATGAACAATAAGATCGGTCCAAGGAAGTAGATTTATGAGAAAATAAACAGGTAGAATCTAGTATTGTCTGATATGAATTGGAGGAAGGTAGGTAAGGGGGCTTTTTAGTCATTATAGTACTAGTAAAGGTGCTTTTCTGGTAAAAGTGTGCAGCCAACCCAAGTAATGCGAAATGCGAAGGTCTCTGGGGATCCCAAGTATAATCCATTGAAAATTATTCATTAGCCCATCCTCTTTAACTGGGCCTCAAGATCCCCAATGACACCATACACCACGCAACCGTTGTCAAAATGGAGGAATACAAGATAGGAAACTTGGAGTTAGCACATATGTAATGGGAGATGTCGGGATCGATTGAACATTTTAAGAGTAGTAGAAGTGGATCGGCGGGTGATTTAGGTCAATACGGTCCAGGTATTCCTGGATCATTAGGGAGGCGGATTGGAATAGGAAATAATAGGTGAATTTTGGTGACGTCGACACGTTAAGAGCACAAACACAATAATCCGGCAAATATGGACACACAGTGCAAGAAGTTGATTTTTTCATTAACAGCTGACTAATGGAATATCACAAAAATGTAAAGGTACATTTTACGCTTGGTTAAAAATAGTGTTTATTACTTTTTTGATCGTATTACTTGTCAAAAGGTGAGTATTCTTGTCAAATCCACAATGAAGACAGGTGACAGAATGAAACTTCAAAAAGAATAAATCCTTTTAAAAACTCCAAACTACTCTGAGCAAACGATTAATAAAAGGGGTGATGACATTGTCGTTTGTTTGATTGCCTTGTTCAGCTTTATTGTTTGATTTTTTTATGGAGTTACTAGTTAGTAGATCTAGTAATATTTCATGTTTCTTTTTGGTGATGAGAAGTTCCCCACCAGAGCACGAAGTCTTGGATATCTTTAAAAGACACTATAAGGTTTGGGAGGTTGGTTATTGACTTTCAGTGATATACGTCGAATCTCTCTTTATAAATCTCTAATAACTATTTTCCTTTCTTGCTGCATGCCTAATATGTTATACTAAATTATTATGTAATCAATAAGGTTTTACGTTATAATGTAATATAACATATTTGTTTCGTATTTATAACACAGTCCCCCTCTCCCTTTAATTTTATAATTAATATAAAGGATTCCAGTTAATGCTCATATAATTTTATTTTTATATTATATTTGATTACTTTCTTCGCTTTTTTAAAACTTTTATAATTTGCGGCATATCAAGTTTATCATTTAATTAGCGGCGTTGGGTTAGTCATGCTGTCTAAAGCCGACCCTCTTCGGATTGGAAACATCGTTGCGTGACGTACATGGCGGGTGCTCAGTGTATTGGTGGCTTGCTAAATACCGTCATATCTATTAAGCTTCAAGTTTAGAAGTTTACGCTTGCTTCAAATGGGTTTGACTGCTGTTGAATGTCAAGAGTCGATCATTTATACAGTCCAGTCATTTACATTCCCAGTGCTCAAAGGACCCAATAATCATTGAATATCATAAAATGTTTATGTAGTTTTATCATGAATTGTAGGCCAAAGGGTACAGCTTCGGTCAAATACAAGTCTTAGCAGCCCACATTTCATCCTTCCCACCCTCCCTCATGACACAAGGATGCGAACAAACATTTTACCCTCTCGTCTTATCACAGCCATCGATTCCAAGATCGAAATGTGGATCGATAGTAGGCAATAAACGGCCGGCGTTTCCTCATGTGCTCTTCTAAAAGGAGGGGTCCGATGTTTTGACCTGTCCTAGAAGCTTACTCAAAGCCATGGGAGAGATGATTGTGTGAGTTTTTTTTTCCATGCTCTTTTTAGGCTATCTGGTAATGGTGGGATATTCATGGCATTAACCGCCATTCTTTCACTACAACGTCCGAAGTTAGGATTTCTTTTGGAGTCAGCAATGTGAATGTCTATAACATATATAATATACATAAACACAAATATTCAAACAAATAACCTACGCCACCTTTCTAGAGATTTGAAACAATGACCTTTATTGTAAGAGGCAATCGCCTGGACAACAGTTGCTTCGCAAATGTAAGCTTCATAAAATAAAACTAAACTCCAAACCAAAGATTAGTTGCCTCGTCATTAACGATATTTATTTATAATCTACTTTTTACAATCCAATAGATATTAGATAATAATTTAGTTATGACACCAAACGTTTGTTTGTCTTCATAAGCCTTTCTTTAGTTGGTAAGCTCTTTCAACAGCCCACGACTTAATCCTCGGGCACTTCACAGAGCAAGACTAAAAGCAGGTCTTTAAAGTGGTGGTCTTATCACTGTTTCGCACCTCAGGATGACAGACGTGGGCTATTGAAGACCATGCAAATTAAAGAAAAAATTATGAAGAGAAACTAACATTGCTGTTAATTTAAACTTAAGTAATTGTGAAAAAACTACTTGATATTTTTCAATATGTCAAAACAAATCTCTCAAGAATGTGAATATAATAACTATAATATTGGCACACGTAGAACCTAATTAGGTCAGTTAAGGACTTAGTTTCAAACGCATTTATTAAATATGCGCGATTTCTTCTGTTATCTCTCAAAGCGTTTTTTTTATACATTTGAAATTCACTTTGCGTTACAATTTTAAATGCATTTAATCTTAAGCAAATGTTAAACAGTCTCTGACTCTGTACCTGAGAAACTTTAAAAGTTACTTCCCATTCTTTTTTTACTAAAATCACTATACCCTGTTATAGTAGATGAAAGAATGTAGTAGGAAATAAAACCGTTTAGAAGATGAGCCCCCAACCAGGCCTTGATAGGCAGTTCCGCATAGCATAGTTTTTTTGATGATCCATCTTTCATATTTCAACTTCAACTTAATTTATGTAATTCATTTAATGGGGTTTTTCTTATTTGTCTTCGTAATTATAATAGTCTATGTATAGTGTAAGTTTAAAACAAAAGTTATTTGTTTTCATTCCTGTGGACGAGCATGTCCAGGGATCAATGTGTAAAGAAAGTTTTTTTAAATAATTTGAAATGAAATTAATAGTATTTTTTATAAATATAATTGGTTGATATAAATAATGAATAATAAACTGTAGTTTTCGATACATACCTAACCAGTAAGTAGACGGTGTATGAGTGGTTCTGCATTTTTTCTTAAATAAATTATCTACTTTTATCTTCTTTTGTCAGTTCAGCTCTTTTTGAGTCTAGTTCGACCTAGAAACATATAAAGGTGGTTCTATCTAATAAGTGTTAACACGAAAAATATTTATATATATAAACCATGATGATGAAAACATATATTTTGCTATAATTTTGAATATGGGATCAAATTAAAGATCTATACTTCTTGATTAACAAAGAAAATTTTACTAGCGTTTTGTCTGTTTTAACTATAATTACAATGAGTTGCTAGAACTGGCCATAAAGTCATGTACTTGATTTATTCACGACCTAGGTCTTTTGACTGGTTCTGATGATATTTTGCATGGAAGTTTCACTTAACGCTAAATTAAACATAAAGAAACGTCATTAATTAGGTTTAAAAGGGGATCAGGTAACACTAGGGGATTAATTTTATCCGGCATACCATCTTCTTTGAATTATAAATACTAAAAAAAATGCACCGTATAAACTAAAGTACAAAGTAAAACATATTAAAGAAAATTTATTTTGAAAAGTCTTGACACAGACAATTGCTGACTGACCAAGTCGTTCGTGAACCTATGCTCCAGCAAAATTTAAAAAATAAATAGTTCCTACTTTTATGAAAAATGTAGTTTGTCTAACAATACGCAGTAAATGTTAGTTATCTTTTAAATGTTGGTATAATTAGAAAAGTTCATCTGCAGCCGTAACGACACCCTTGATTATGTGACAATTGACTTGAATTTTAACATGGTTGAAATCAGTGACATTTTGTTCAACTAGTAATTTATCTTATTCCCCCCATCTCCAAATTATTGATCCTCTGTCCACGGAGGGCCAAGTAGCGACAAGGACGCTGACATTAGCAGTGGTGGAAATGCAGATCTCCCCCTGAATGTATTCAGCCGACGACAAAGACTCCCCCATCGGACGGCAGTGTGCTGACTGGCTAATGCACGTGACTCAGCCCTGGGCAGATAACTGCACAGTCAAATCCAACGACCCATGTCTCTCCTCGCCCTACCCATCCCTACCCATTTATCATAATTACGCCCCTTCCTCTGTGTCGTTTAAAACCTCTCTGTTTACCGCCCTTTCATCGTTTCGTCTTCACGGTTACTGCGTTTTTGCCAGTTTCGTTTTTCATTCAGTCATAAGTATTTGATGAAGTAGAGGTCGGCTCACTTTCCTGGTAAAGCAGAAATTAATCTATAATATCTCAGATAAGTTTCTCATACTTGGCGAAAGGAAGTTATCGCACTAATCCCGGAAAAAGATTTTAAAGGAGTTATTTACGGAATAATTATTTGACATCCCTTTTGGGCTGTTTTGGGATAACCAGCCGTAGGATAATTCCAGAACACAGCAATATAAAAGTGTTGCAATATTTATGGGCTAATGTTGGTAGCTTAATTGTAAAAATGATGTCTAGGATACAAAGTAGTACCCTCCATGTTGTAAGTTAAAGTTCCTAAAGGAACAGTGAAGTTATTTACAAAAAGCAATCTACAATAATGGTAAGGTTTGTCTACTTCTCAAACATATATTATAATAATATCTTTATTATTGTCTTTTTTTTTTCTTTTTTTTTCCTTAGCTCTCAAATTTTTAAGATTATGGATAAGGGAAAAATAAAGTAATTTATTTGGGGTGAGCGGATCCTTTTACTAGGAGTACCTGTTTGAAGTTGAGGGAATTAAGGAGTGTGGGAAGCCTTGGTAGAGGTGGAAATGTTGCGGTGCAGTGGTGAGAGTCCACTTAAGGTTGAACCTAGAGTCTCTTTAGGCATGTAGTGCAAGCTCATTCAGTTGGATAGCAATGATGGGTGCCCGTCAGAGGCTTGTTGTTGGTTGGTCTAGGGCCGTAATGTCCACCATTTGGTCTGCTTCCCCAGATCTAGAGAGTTGTCATCTTGCCAGTAGTGGTGGGGGTGTCAGGTCATGGAATAGGGGGTTTTGGCAATGTTTCATCGAGTCGAAGAATTTGATGTGTCTTCTTCTGATGGCTTCGTTGATGGTGGGGACCTTGAACTTTTCGTGGATGTCAGGAGCCTTCATTTCACGAAAAGGGGCATGCCATAGTGCCGTGCGCAGGATGTGGTTCTGGAGAGGTTCCAGAGTCTAGTTATGGTGCTAATGTGGAGAAAACGGAATCGCGAGTATCAGAATCGGCTAAAATTTGTAATGTGCAGAGAAATAAAGAAAAAAAAAACATTAAAGCCTAAAACGCAAACATACAATTTGAAGAAAATAGTACAATAACCTACTAGAAAAATAAAATAATACTAATAAGAATAAAATATACCCACAAACATATAAATATGGAAATATATGCACCTAGATTTACACATAAAAGAAAAATATCTTAAGCAGATATAAGTACTACTTATAGTAACCTAATACATAAAAAATAATACACTCTCTAACATTATTATTATATTATTAGTAAAAAATAAATGAAAAGAAGCAAAAAATAAATAAAAACAATTATTGCAACTACTCGCTTACTTTTGTTAGAAAATATTTAAGGCAGTAGGGTATTACTCGATCAGGATCAAAGAGTGAAAGTAGATATTAAAAGGCAACAAACTTACGAAAAAATGCTCACCTGAAAGAAAATTAGCAATATAAATTTGGTGAGCATAAGTACCAAGCGAAAGGCCTATAGTCAAGGTTATGGTTTACTGGAACTTGGAACTGGGACGAGAAAACTTATTAGGTAGGTAAAGGACATGTGAAATTAGTAATAGTAGAGTAATAGTAATAGTAATAGAAGAAGTTAGTAATAATAGAGTCAAATTAAGAATAATTTGTGGATTATAGATTTGTATTTCGTCAAAGGAGAAATTAAAAAAAAATATTGATTCGTTTCCCTGAACATTCTGCTTGCTATCAATCCGGTACCTGAGGTTGAGTGGTTGTACGATAGCAAGAATAGAAGCCAATCCTGAACATTTACATATCAATAATAATTACATACAGATAGATTTTATGCACTAATTATTATCTTTACCACCCAAATGCAATATCCTAGTTTCAGTATGATTATAATGACGTTGGATTCTTTGAGGAATGGTATCGTATTAAAGTCCTGTGTGGTCCAGATACCAAATAATAAAACTTTGCTTTGTTTGGACACTATTTTAGTGATAAATTAGTATTTCACTTTTATAATACGTAGAAATTAATCAAATTCTGTACCTTCATAAATCAAGACACTTTCAATTACAGATACTGGTGACTACAGCAGCCGGTTCTCTTCGAAAAAACTCCTGGAGAACCTCGCTAGAATATCTGATAGCAAGGGGGATATGTTAAGGAGGCTGGGGTAATGACGGGACCAGAATCGATTTCTGGACACGTCACTAGTTGCTAGTCCTACCTTGTCCCTCGGCCCTCTAAGGGAGGGGGGTAATTCGCACAAAAACTTGCTTTTACTACTTACGGGAATTCCGAAGAAGTACTTATGATCTATAGCCATTATGAGGTTTTCCGGTATTTTAAAGTAAAAAAAACAACGCGCATAAGTACTAGTTTGAATCGATATCCATCTATTCGATCGTCAGGAAAATACCTGTGAGTCAATGGTTTGAGATTATATTCAGTGCAAACCATTCCGGCTTTTGAGTGGTAAATAATGGCTTATTTCTTTGGTCTGAGCTAGCCAAACAGACTTTCCCAGATATACATAGAAAATGTCTCAGGGTTGAATCGGAAAGAAATTCTTCCGTTCTGGTCAAGTAACTGCTTGTGTATAGCCACCTTTGAAAAGAGATCTCGTTGTATATGCATTGCTGTTAAGGGCCGTGCTCTCTGATGAGGGAATTTCATTCCGAATTACAGTCGAGAGGTCTAAAGGAAGACCTTTCAGCTTTCATTTTTTCATGGAATATTTAAAGTAACACCATACCTGTCCAAGACCCATAAGTTCTTAAAAATAAAACCATTGAGCTTGTTATATTCGTCGCGGTAGGAAAAACTAGCTTAGTGCTACATTTAGTGACGTTTTATATCAGTCCCCTTAGACCTCAAGACATAACACATATTATTAATTATGATAGAGAGGTGCATTGAATGAGAATCTGTGCCATAGATGCATTCAAGAAACAATCTCGAAAGCTATATTTTATGGAATAAATCAAAACATCACCAGCAAAAAAATCGTTTTGATGTGCACATCACCCTGAGACATAATTTGTTTCTTGACATATCATAAACTTTAATTTTGCACAGAACATTAGTAGAAGTCAATTAATCATCATTTTAAAATGATATCATGTCATAAAATGATGTCATCAATTTTAAAATGTACCTAATGATTAAGTCACCGCTTCAACTTTCTTCAAAACCTTCTCACTTATACGATCACCTTCAATTTGAATACATTATTTTCATCTCAAGAGACTATCAAGCGTTTAATAGCATCTTGCGTTTAATAGGGTCTACATATGATTTTGGAATATACGGTGCCAATTAACAGACTGATACCTACGTCGAGATTACCCTGAATAATTTCAATTTCATCGGTGGTCTCATACCCTGCAATGTAAATCAACCATGGTATGGCGCATGTTATGATAAGTTTCTGTGATAAAACGTTTTGCTATCAGTTTATGATTACCGTCATTACACTATAGACCGTGATTACATATGGCGGTACTTTTAAGCATCCTTAGTTACCTGATGATTCCGTCAGTGATCTTGCTTAAGCACGATATTCAAATTTTATAGTTTTATTTTAGCGATATTACTGTACGCTACATGGTCAAGCAACCAACCACATATGTCACTTTTTTATGCTAGTAATAGAAGTCCGTCGTCAAACAATATTGTTTTATTCGACCAAAATATCAAAAGATTACCCAAGACGTATCGTAGGTAAGTATAGGATGTGATAACCACTGCAATTATCAAACGATTCGTAGATATTTGGCAGGTGCTTTCAAATCCATTTTCGAAGTCAACATAGTGTCGCGTATGCACGGATCCAAAATGATCGCAAGTGAACAGACAGAACGGTCAAGCGCAGAGTCTACACAGAACATATGCTGCGTAGCCGGTCCTGATCAGCCCCTCCCAATTATTGCAGGGTTGGGGGAGAATTCTTAGCGATTGTCCGCCCTCTGTCTTCTTTCCCCTTATTAGATTACCGACCCTCTCGTCTGTTCTAGAGCAACATTTACAGAGCTCTCACCCTCGCCGATGCGGGCGGTGGAACATCATCTGCAAGGCTGTGGATGCTCACCATCCGGTCGTCACAGTGTCTTTGTTAGCTTCTACGGCAAGGGAATGACAACAATTACGTCCTATGGTCTGTTCCTCACACAACGGAAGAAAATAGATCGTTGGCTTTTAACAGTGGCAAAGACCACAAAGCACAAGAAATATGGCAAAAAAGACAATAACTTTTAGGGTCATTACACCCTTGAAAATTTCTTTCGCCTCTCGATAAGTGTTTTCTATGATAGTCTTAAAAATATTAAATCAATCTGAGATATTTAAGTACAACACCCCGTCAGGGAATGTACGCTTTGATTATTCCTGAGACTGTGTTCTCAGCTCACTTCAAAGAAATACATTGCTAAACACAACAAATAAATACTTAGTATTTTCATTTAAACTAATTTCATATCATTGATTAGTATTTATGATGTATGATTGGCAATGAACTGGATTTTTTTATGACTATTTGTTATAAGTAGCATTCAAGTAAACATTTGCTCCTCTTAGATAATAGTCTGACGGATGTGGTAATTACAATTTCTAATTTGCTTTAGATTTTCTGGTAAATTCCTTCTTTTTATTTAACTTTGCAGTAAGTTATTGATAAGTGCATAAAATTGTTTATGAATGCATGCTGAGGTTTTCCCCATCGCAGGTTAATCCTTGTCTAGTTTTTTTCCGAACCACCAGAGGAAGCAAACCAACAAATTTCTTTTCATACATTTTATTTCTATGAGTTTCTCGTCTCGAGATTCCCTGATTACCTTAGGGCATTGACACACGTGTCGGTTTTGACCGAAGCGTTTACGGAGGTAGAAATCGAATCGAGGTGTCGTTTAGTAGAAAACGGGTGATGGCAGACTGAGCGATCCGAACCGCGTGGTGGTAAAAATGTTATTATAAATGAAATAAAACCGCCTTCGATAAACGCTTCGGTCAAAACCATCACGTGTGTCATAGCCCTTACTGCCTATAAATGATACTGCTGACAAACTGTATGAGGTAGACCCCATTTTAGGAGTATGCAATGTTGAATAAAATTGAATTGAATATACCTTTCTACGTTGGGAATAGGCCTGGTCAAGCAATCTTATGATTACATCAATGACTGATTCGTTTCATATTGCTTATTGAGGAAGAAAATGCAAAAGCCCCAGTGATTGATTGGCGAGTCTCTAGAGATAAATCGGCATATTTCAGCATAGTAACCAAGTCCAAACAGGCCATCAATATTCCTCGTTGATAAATATCCCAAGTGATGAAATGACCGAGCAGCCGATTCGGTGATAAACAAATTCAGACAAATAGGAGCAAATGATGGAAAACAAGGAGCGGATGCGCCATGGGCCTTTGTGATATTGATGGGTGATTAGAATGGATGCAAATCTCCAATCCATCTGCCCCTTACATCTGCCGCCTGGACCCTCCTACCACCCCAGCTGGGACCCCTTTATTTGCTCTCGGGCAAACAGCGCCATTCATGCAAACCCGAGCTCGTGACCATGGTAACACGAACGGTTTCGGCATCTGTAACATCAGGATTCAGGTGCAGATATTGAACTTATAAACAAGAAATTAACGTTGCAACGCTTTTTTGCATTTTTAAAGAAATTTCAGTGGAACTGTCGATTCTATAGAAAAACATATAAGAAGAAGAGTGTTCATATGGCACGCGAGAAGACAAAACACACTAAAAGCAATGTAAGGATTATTTTTCATAACAATAAAACTAATGAGTTCTCTCGTCTACCTGTTTGTCCTTAAAGGCCTCAGTCATCAAATTATACTTAAATATTTATCCATTTCTTGGAAGCGTTACACCTTGCTCAAATGGAGGCCAGTTAAACAGTAAACTTTAACGATTTCTTGTCTTATAAATGCAATTGCTGTTTCACACTCAACTGGCTATTTTAATTAATTATTAAAAATATTCCAACCTTGTTGTTAAATCTGTGAAGAGAAAATGTCTCCGAAGGGTGAACGAAAAGTGGTACACACTCCCATGTTATTCTTAGTATTGAATTAAAATGACCTGTTTTCTTAACCATATTTGTGACTTATTTATGGAAGTAGTCGTTCATAGAGGTGAGTGAACTTCGACCAGATCCATAATCCACAAGACGAATCCTTGGAAGCAAGAAATCAAGTCACATACATAGTAGTCAAGCGTCACTTCCTAGATGCTAGATCTCAGAATTATGTTTATAGTTTTATATGCTTTTACAATGTATCTAATAATAATTTAATTCGTTTTATAGCTATCTGGTGGTTATGAGTATTGTCGTCAAACATGTTTGCGGTAAGATAAATTACAAATTTGAACGGAGAGCCGAATTTCATACGCAATCAACCAACCCCACATCATGTTCTAATGTAACGAAATTATTCAAAGGAATTATAATTAAACTTATAAATTATAAACGAGTTATTCTTTGACAATAGTAATTCTTATAATTGAATAAACAAATAAGGATGGACTAGAAGAAAATCGTCCATACCTTCGTGAAAAGAGTGCATACATACATTTGCAATCGATTGCCATGACCAGCAAAGGGGGTGTTACAAAACTGTACATAATATGAATACCAAAATGGTATGTCCTTCGATTGAGGTATACTGGTTCAATAGAATACTTCGACACCACCAAAAGGAACCAGAAACCGCTGCGTTGAAGAAGTGAAACTGAAATAAATAACATGAAAACTCCTTCCGGCATGAGAAAAGAATATCGGAAAAATATGTGGTTAAAGATTCTGGTAAATGATGTATATTATATTATTCACTATGGTGCATAGTTGCAATCTAACACAATTTTAAGAACTTTACAATTTTAAGATATATTTTACACTAGCTTCCAAAATATGGGCATTCTTTCGTATTTAATCAGATAATAAAGTATTCAATAGAATTTTATTATACTTTATTACTTAATTTAATATTATGTTATTATATTAGTCAGGTTACACTGCTAAACACAATCAAAGAGCCAGATATTCTTGTTTTGGGTACTGACGGAAATATATATTTTATTAATAATGATTTAAAACTGCAGAATAACAATTTACCTCCTATTCTTTCATGCTCAAATTCCAAAAGCGCGTAGTTATTATTATATTTTAATATCACTATTAATTTGTTAATATTAATATATATTTTGCTTTCCAGTACGAAGGGCCTCAAAAACCAACGAGGTACACTCAACATACGTTCTCAACCATGAATTTGGGTATTCCCCTAGAACCTCCTGAATCCTAAGTCTGGTATGATCGGTTTAAACAATTTCGTGATAGAACAATGTAACCAAAAAATTTCTGACAATAGGTCGAGGGGAGTTATTTACAAAACATGACTCTTAATTAAAACTGTAGATTCAAGGATCAGTTACTTCTGCAAACCGGCTGTAAATTCCTCATGGGTACAGAAGTGCTCCGAGCTGCACAGATTACCTGGGGGCTCGATCGTAATCGCCTGTGAGGTAGTTGTCGGGAGTTAGCGTGCCTTCTGCCGGCAATTAGCTCTGCCGGGTGCACCTGTCACAACAGTTAGCAGGCCCGTGACCCCACAGTTAACTTACCCAACGGCTCCTCATCACGAATCAACGGAGCAGGCGACGGATGAACTGGTCTTAGGGTGAGTATCGGAGTGAGTACTGATAGTCTGAAGATGGTCGGTTAGAAAAACTCTTGATCCGACTTACTGCTTAGAGCTATAGAACGAATAATTATATCCAATCAATACCCACGTTATGATTGTTCTGGTTAATAACCCTGCATAGTTCACAATTTGCCGTTGGTAAAAATTTTTTTTCCTACTATGTAAGAATGAAAACGATCTGTACTTAGTATATCGTAGGGATTCTGCAAAAATCCGGCTTTGAGTGGACAAATTTACTCGTTCACTGGGAAATTTTCCCTATTTGGGGTGCATTATAGCGAATTCGGCTCTATTAATTACATATGTGTACCCAACTTAAGCTTGATACGAAAAAACCTAAGGTAACCGAAACCTTAGAAAATTCAGTGGTCCATAATACTAACGTATAAGGTATACGTGTCTGCAGAACATTCAGTCACATTTTATGACTGCTTCGAGTAGGTAAGGTTAGATTGTTAGATTCTCACTTCTTGGTATTCAAGAAAAAAACAGCATTTTTCACAATATTTGTAAGAGATGTGACTATATTTACCAACTTTATTTTCACTCTGCTTTTGGTTGGAAATTGCCCAAGAGAGGATTCATTGTTAAAAAATACTTTAAATTATCTCAGTAAACGTTTTACTATCCCTCATGGTAACCTGGCTTATACATAGAAATTAATGTAGGCTTTCTTGTTGAGCAACTATATTCGAGAAACTAATAAATAACGAGGCTGACAGGAAACGAGCCGTAATGAGCCTGGAATAACTGCGCAAAACTGAGGTCATATATCCTCATTTTAAAGGAATAACTTCTGAAAGTTATTAAGCGAAAGTTCAATGGAGCACTGAGGTTTCCTTGTCGAAGGGAAATCTGCAAATGTTTTCAAGGATGTTATCTAAGCGGTAAACGATCTCCGGCAGGCTTACTATATCTAGGCAATCGTAAATATAACGATTCTATTTATTAGGCTCCGATTAGATGTTTCATAAACAAATTTTCTTCACAATCCATTGGTCATTCACCATCATTGAACGGGTGCACGAAACACAAAAACAAATGGTCAGTCCAACAAACTTCCATACATCACTGAAGCAAATTGTTCCCAAATTGCCTTCACCCTCTGTCGAAAGTCTTGTCCACTAGTTTATTTTAATTCTATTCCTCTCCCTGTATAAGAGACAGTACGGTACTTAGGCTTCCATCTCGACAAACGACTGACCTGGAACCCACCCAAATACGAGGCTAAAAAGACATGAACTAAGAGCTTTGGACAACTGTACAGACTACTTCAAAGGACATCCCATCTCTCAATAGACAATAAACTACTAATCTACAAAGTTATACCTAAGCCAATCTGGACATACGGAATAGAGCTATGGGGGACAGCAAAAAAGTCGGACATCAAGCGTATCCAATCCTTTCAATCAAAAGTCCTGAGAACAATAATAAATGTCCTTTATTACGTCAGCTACAAAACCGTTCATAACGATCTTAATATACCCTATCTTGAACTCATCCCTTCCAAGTTTATGAAATTCCATAGTAGCCTATCCAACCACCCTAATTCCCTAGCACAGTCATTGCACTGCACCACTCATCCCTATAATCCTCCTCGGAGACTGAAACGGCAGTGCCCTCGTGATCTGCTAAAAATGTGTGACAGTGAGAGTCCTGGCAATGGCCAGTTTCTCCAATCATGTCCTGAACATCTGTGGCTCTCGCGCCCTTGGTCAGCCTCCGCTGGCTCTTATCCAGTGACGAGGCTGACGTAGGAGCGTGGGGGACTTCCCAAGACTCCGCTTCCCCCTTCGCACGCGAGGGACAACCATGTGGACTTGGGGGGCCTCTGGGCTGTTTGTCTATATAGTATGAATGAGTGAGTGAAATTGCAATCGAGTAGAGTGAACAGTATCAGGTGACCAATATGGCTAATGCAACCAACTACTAACTAGTAAAACTGCTCATCTGTTGACTAAACTAAATTAAATTAAATTTTAATTTGTATTTTTTGTAATAATTAGTTCTTGCATGAAATCCCATTGGTGTCCAAATTGAATAATTATCGGTTAAAAGTTAGTGACATAACCGCACCCGAGACTTTTTAATTGCATTATTGTTTGAAGAATTAGTTTATAGTTTAGGAATCCCATTTTCTGGCTATCAGCCGTGTAGATTCTGTTTCAATTATCCAATTTTTCTCTGGGCGATAGATGACAAAACTAATGATTGAATGGTAAACCCTGTCGGGGTTCAATCGATCACGTGAGAATAAATGAGTATCTATATGAATAAATGCGTAGCGAATCCGATTAATAAAATAGAAATTATGGTTGAGAGGTAACAATCCTTCTTAGAGCTAACCAAGAGTATCTCAGCGCCATCAACTTATGGTGACAACCATCGGTCAGCCCTTACCGCTTCATGAAGTGTATGTCACGGATATATTTGCAATAATAAATTCAGAGGCATGACTTGTTCCGTTAAAGTAACTATTAAAAGCGTATATAAGTGAGACTCGTTATGAAAAAACGAAGAAATTTCCTGCAATGTGGAGGTCACAGAAGACTGAGGGAGTAAAAGATCCTTTGTATTGGGGAAAGTCGGTCACAACCGTCCAATGGTAGTGACGCAAGGCCCACATCGGGTATATTGCTGAGCGGTACTTCTAGCAATTCAGTAATGACTGTAAATCAAGCGTTGATCATTGAATTGAAAATTCAGTACACCAAGTGTTCAACCAGCCGCCATAGATAGTGGGATATGCTTATAAGGAATCGCAATGCACATTAGGTTCAAAGTCGAGGTGGTTTGGAAGAGTGACATTATTGTAGTCGATAAGACCATAATGATGTCACCTTCACCAGGAAACGGGAGAGTCGTAACTCGATCTGCTCGGCGATTCGCGTCATGGGAGGTTGATCTTTGATTTCCTTGACATTTAGGAGTGTAGCAAGTCCTTCAATAAAACACAAGAGCTAATTATGTAAAAGGTAATGAAACAAATGATATAGTCAGATTTTTTTTTTTTTTTCAAAATCAAGCAAACGGATTGACAAACAGTCTGCTTCAATTTTTTTCTTGATTTAGTTCCAGATCACATTGCTAGCATTTCAATGCTCGTTCAGGTTGAGGGATAAACTTATCTTTCATGTTTAAAATTGTGTGAACATTGCTTACATAAATCCCTATTTCTCCCGATGGGTGACTCCATCTGTTTGCTTATTTTCTGGAGTCGATGACATACGTGAAAAGTGTTTACAGTGGCATGATTTCACCTCTGTTAACAGATATCTCATTAACCGACGAATTTCTGTAACTCTCCAGCCTCTGAATAAGTGACAACACTGCTTAGCCTTTGAGTATGACGGTTTGTTGAAAACACTCAGCTCAGAGTAACAAAAATGAAATGAACAATTTGTGTTGTACAAATAATCAATTATTTGACTGTCAATTGATGCAATTCATTTTTTTCATGCCAAACTCTTATATATCAGATTTTTTTTGTGGACAGTCCAAATGCGTTTTGAAACTTCAATCCCAAAATACCCCCAAAAAAATTGCTAGCGTTGCAATGCTGAACTATGTGAGATATCTAATTCAGAAGATCTGGTTTTATAATGAAGATGATGTAGACAGGGCACTCATCATTACCGTAACATACAGTTCGAATCCTGGGTCACAAGATCCCGTCTTCCCGACCTTTACACCCCTTCCCACAGAACTGCAGCATTTCTTGCTCCCTCCACCTCTCTCCGGAATTCTCTCCCTCTCAATAACTGTCATCTTTTATCCTTAGGCACTTTAAAAGCGTCCTTTTCCAGCCTCAGACCGATGCTCGCCAACCTACGTAAAAATATATGGTAACCAATAATATTTATGAATTTAATTAATCTTACTTTCTTTCTAGTTTTGTTGGTCAGTATTTATGTGTTTATTTATTTGGGCATTGTTAATATTCACACAGGACATGGTCCCAGAGTACATTTTTTGTATTCTATTACATCGAGAAGCAAGGGATTTGTGTTATTTGGTCTATGTGGCAACTATAGGATGATTTGTATTGAGGGCTTGTGACATTGCAGTTCACACAAACCGGGTTTGCACTAACCAGGAGATACTGATCATTCTAATATCCCCTTCCTGCCCTAAGCCGGAGTATATAAGGGCGTTAAACTCGGTTAACCAAAATTTGGTAGCGGAGATACAACCCCGTGCCAGGTTAGGGCTGTGACGTAGGCTTGGGGTGGGTCGTCTTTTAATTGCATCTCCATTTATCGGGGGCGGACGGAACCCCGCGACAATCGACCCGCCAAAACTCCATTTATCTCCTACCCCTGAATACTTCTTCATTTAGTGGCTTAAATACAGCTTAGGGTCTCCGTTGTCTTCCACTCCTTCGTTCTATCTCTCTCCCTCCTTCTCTCACACACACACATTAATTAACTGTCGGCTTCGAAATGAAACAGACGCCATAAGAACGCTAAGAACAAAATAACTAAATCAAGTTAAGTGCTGACCGTATTTTTTGTCAAAAATTGGAAAATATAAAATGTTCTGAGCTTTCAAAATGATGGAAAGGGAAGGAGGAAAAATTAAGGGACGGAGTATTTGTTTTGTTCCATAAATCTAATTCCGGAGGTTTGATCAAAAAGGAGAAAGGCGGTGAAGAATTTAAAGAAAAGAGGCAAAGTAGAAGCAGAAGTCGTCATTGATGGAGATGGAAAGAAACAACTTATTTATTAGTTGTTATTAGTTGTTAACGATTAAATAATGATTTTTTAACCAATTTTAAGTGGCTTTGATATCACACGGTATAGGTGAGTTAAATGGTAGTTACAAAACCGAAATATGCAGACTCCTATATTCACGGTCAGGCATTTGTACAGATCAGTCTTAGTAATCGTTTTTTGTAACTCAGGCTAAAAAAAGTCAATTCGTTATCGATTAAGGATTCCGTTACGGTTGTGAAAAGGGTTTTATTGACATTTTTAATATCTTTATTTAAAAAAAAAGAATACCTCTACAACCCCAAAACTTTAATACACATAATTTATAAGGAGGCATATAATTTGATACCCTTTGTATTATAATAGGAAAATTTTTATTTTTTCAGTACAAAAAATTGATTGATAATTAACCATTTCTTATTTTTCATAATTGTAGATCAGTTGCTTTTATGTGGACCTTCAAGCAAAATCTCTGTGAAAAATAGCGTCCATTTAGGAATCTGGGGATATGTCACTACTTACGGTTTATATCTTCAATCATAATGTCAAGATCTGTAAATACTCTACTAGTGAGATAGGAAAATATTTATTGATTATTATTATTAATTTAATAATGAACCATCAATATTTTTCTTCGGGTGGTTTTATTTGTTAACCATTGGATCATTAAAAAAAAAGTTGCCAACACCGTGTTAATAATAATGACTTGTCATAATCCTAGCTTAACTACGATGTCTTTAAATTGTTGGCCCATACACCTTGATTATCTGGATTTTAATTCTAAATAATTATCAACCAATGGCCATGAAGTTTGTTGACCTGGCTTTAGTTTTCATTTCTTCCTTGCATCAAAGACATTCACGTAAAATTTATGTTTCTAGTTTGAGCAGGGAACTCAGTGAAAAAAAACAGGCAGCCATATTTAAATATTGGCTTGATTTTAGTCTGAATGATAAATTTAAGGAGAATTAATTATTTGTAATTTCCACGCAATTTAGCCGAATTAAAAAACCTTCATTTCTGTTTCAAATGCTGAACAAAACGTCTACGAAGTAGAACAAATTAACTGCCTTGAGCTCAGGGCCTAAGCATAGACCAATCTGTGCAAATAGTGAAAATGGCATGTAATAAAATATGAGAGTCCGGCGAACCTTCGTTGAAATATTCACATATGTAAGGCAAATGTAAGATAATATACATATTATGAGTATACTTAGTTACCGCATAGTTTCCGCGCTTATCTTGGAATTTAAAAATACATGAAATCCAAATAATTATTAAATTTTCTCAATTAAAGCCTGATGTTTTGGTCTGTTGGATGGAGAGTGGTTTTCTTCAAATACAACCCTGTGCTCAAAGATTTTAGCTAGTATAATAGAATTCCTGTTAATCTGAATTTACCGATAGGTACCAACAAAACCCCTATTGATCGTTTGGGATCTCGGGTTCACATAGGCACGATAGTTGGCAAAGGGTGAAGGGATGTTGAGTTCGGAAGGGTTGAGGAAAAATCAATAAATCGGCATCTCTAATACGGTGAACCGAGGGGTAGGATTGTTACTCACAAAATAAATTTGGAGCTTGTTCTATAAGATATTATTATTATATTGTTCTATAAGATATTATTATTATATTGTTCTATAAGATATTATTGTTATATTGTTCTATAAGATATTATTATTATATTGTTCTATAAGATATTATTATTATTATTATATTGTTCTATAAGATATTATTATTATATCGTACTATAAGATATTATTATTATATTGTTCTATAAGATATTATTATTATATTGTTCTATAAGATGTTATTATTATATTGTTCTATAAGATATTATTATTATATTGTTCTATAAGATATTATTATAATATTGTTCTATAAGATTTTATAATTATTAATGCACAACCAAAGAAAAAACGACTAGCAAGCAAGATCAGGACTCAAACACGGGATTTTCCAATATCTAATAAAGAGCACTAACAATTGAGTTAGTCTGCCTTAAAGGACGATTTTCCCAATCTGAATTCTCTTTGGCCAACGATCTATTAAAATCTTCGAGTAACGCTTATAATCTCAAAGCGCATTAAGACCTCAAAGGTACCTGAATAAAACATTGGCCACACCTTTTTGAGTTACTTTTACACTACCGCATATTTACTATTCAGAAAACAATTAAAACTGTTAACCTTAGATATGTTCTGAGCTTTTTCACAGCCTTGTTTAATTTCAAATAACAAATCTTTCGTCTCTGCAACAGATTTCGACAGCTCTAAGCGTTTATCTTCAGTCACTAACTACGATAAAAACATCGACTGTACATACAGCGAGAAACAATGTCAGAAATTTTCTATACATTTTATGTGTTATAATTTTAAAATTTCGGTACATAAATAAATAAAAAAACTGTATGGTTACTCGCCCAATTGATGTAATGAAGGAAGCTGTTAACATATTTGGGATATTTCTACAGACTCACTCTCCTGGCTTTATTTAGGGCGTTTGGAGGGGGTGGGTTTTATTAGCATAAGTGTGTATATTATTTCTTCTTTATTATTTATATGCTTTTAAGGCTATTGATTAATTTTCTATCATTAGTTTAATTTGTTTTTTGTTCTTCCCGTTATTTTATTTTTACAACCATAAAGATTTTTCAGCTTACTATAAAATACAATTTAAGTACAAACAATAAATAAATACAAATAAAAAAAGTTTAATATACCTCTCTCGAGAGGTTAAAGAACCCCGACCTGCACCCGTTGCTGCCGTTGAGGCACATTAAGAGTTGACTCGTTGCAGCACCTCACATACCCAGTGTTTAACACTATGACCCCCACCAACATTCCCGCATCGATAGGAACAGACTGCTGGGGGAAAATTAATTAAGAATCAATATGTAAGTTAGTTTTAAGTTTGATCAAAAAAGGGAGCCCCGTCACCTTTATTGGAGTTCAGTCCAGTCATATATAATGTTTATCATTATACTTGTTTATTCATTATATAATTTTTATAAAATAACAAAACCTGTATATAATGTAGCAACGCCAAAGGAAATACAAAAATAATTTGTAAATATGAGGATCTATAATTGTATATAATTATCTGTGAATTTGAAGGGGCTAGGATGAAATAAAAAAAAAAATGAAGACATTATACTTGTTTAAACTTCACTGGGAAACTTACTACAACCTACTACACGAGATGGTAATATCAATGTTATATTTGACTGACGATTACACTAATATCCATTGGGGTCTCTGAAACATGTCCTCTGTATGAACTAATGTTTACACTCGAAACTCATCGCCTTGCTGGCAAATAGTGATAAGACTTAAGGAGAGAGAACAGAATTGATACCTCAACCCGAACGGATTGAGTATATCAACCCTGTAGCTCACCCCAAAAAAGAGAGCATAATACTCTCACTCAAAATCCGAACAGATAAATAATTATAGCGTAGCTAGGGTTTTATTTTAACGAGAATGAATTATTTTTGTTTAATTTTTTTTCCCCTTATCCCCTTGTTACCTCTTCTTTTAAACATTTTTAAATCAAATTATAAACAATATTAGAAATTAGTTGTTGGTGGCTCCTTTTACTGCGTAACATATGCATTGTAAGGAGGGTATTATATAATTATTATTCTATTATATAATTTAATATTACGTAGTACGCTACAGGAAATACAAAAATAATTTGTAAATAGGTTCGCCTGAGGATCTATAATTGTATATAATCATCTGTAAATTTAAAGGGGCTATGAAGAAAAAAAAAGTAAAGTTTAATTCTTACTTAATTTATTCATTACTTTTTCTTCACTATCGACAATACATCTCTGCTGACAACAAAAAATTACTCTTCATACCTTTTTCAACATAATTTCTCTCCGATTGGTGTCTGAAATTACATAATAATAGCATTGTAAATGTGTTTTACTTTATGAATTTTTGCGAGTTTACTTTGTACTGGAAACTGTTTACTTTGCATAACAAAACAATATCGTCGCCATTTCTGATATAATTAATTATAACTCGGCCATAAATTATAAAGACTCCGATAAATTGTATTATCCATTAACTTTAGTGTTCTTATTCCAAAATGGAAAAATTATGTCTAAACATTGTACACCTGACTTTTTTTTTAATCATAAAAAGTAACACTAATTTATTTTTTCTAGCTGTGCGACATCTACTTGAAAACAAGACAGTCCCTGTGCACTGTAGTTGGGAGTAACTAAACCCGTCTTCGGAGTTTAATTTAAACTTTAAATTGTCAATCGTTGGTAAATTGAAACCGGTACACAATATTGCAATTAAGGGAATCCTTTCTCAGGCAGTTCGGTTCGTGATTCTCTCCAAACGTTGGTTCTTTGCCGAAGTCCTAGGTAAGACGAGACTGATGGAATGAGCCCTTAATCCCGGGAGCCGTCATTCACCGCCCATTAGAGCCGGGCCAAACAGGAAAACATTCTACATGGTAAGGGATAACTCTCTTGACCTAAAATAGAAATTCGCTGAACATATGAGAAAGCTGTGCATTGTCCCTTTGGTACTGAACGCAGCACTATATCTACGGGTTTCTTATAAGTATCTATTCAAAGCCTTATGAAATGAATTTATTAAAACTTTCCATAACTTCGCGTATCAGGACACATTTTAATTTAAAACAAAATTATGTGAGTCAAATTTAATTAAAATTGGCCTATCTTAATTTGTGGTGCAGAATGGAGTGAAACGCGAATAAACTAACATGACTTAATGTAGCACTTAAAGTCAATGGGCTATCAAGATACAAGTAGATAACCACGTTTTCTGATGGAAATAATTTTGATAGATGTACTTGTCTTAGAATCAAGTGAGTTCTTTCCAATTCAATTTTCGGTTAAACTATTTTAAAGAATAAATCAAGTCCTGATTATTTTTTATTCAATAAAAGTTAATTAATTGGATTATTACATAAATACTTTTTTGGTTTTCGAAAAAAAATAGTACTCAAAACAGGATTTGACTCCTATTGTTTTCGTCACGCTACTTTTTCGTACTTCAAGTAATAATCATTACTATTATTTTATATGAACTTACCTACAGGAAATAAAATTTATATTTCGGCTAGTAAGTGATGGGTCATACTCCCAAGCAAGACACATTCCTT
Organism: Acanthosoma haemorrhoidale; assembly: GCA_930367205.1. Taxonomy (NCBI): domain Eukaryota; kingdom Metazoa; phylum Arthropoda; class Insecta; order Hemiptera; family Acanthosomatidae; genus Acanthosoma; species Acanthosoma haemorrhoidale. The sequence continues at coordinate 77,172,555 of OV884015.1, read as the reverse complement.
AGGAAGACTACGAAGCTATGTTCATCGTTAATAATTTATTCTCAGCGCTATGGGAGCAAATAAAGAAACATTATGTTTTACTTTGAAACAGAAGGAAGAGTAGAACAAGCTGCAGATGCTTGACAAGTTTACAAATTCAATTTAACAAGTTTCAGAGCCGGGGAGGACAAGCCTAGCCCCATGGGGCAAACTCTTTAGAAGCGACCCTGACTTTTATCCCCGGCGAGTCATCTTCACATGCTTTGCAAAATAATGTACTTTACTCTGTTGCGATAACTGAATAGTGCAAGTATTCATTGATAGTTTGAAAAAAACAGCACGACTGAAAGTTTAGTAAATGTCAGCCCAACAGACTTATTTATTGCTAAAAAAGATGTCAACAATAATTTATTTTATTTGAGTAAAACGATCGTATGCAACATATCAATCAATATTTAAATTATATAATTTTTTCATGGTCTCTATAAGAAGAGCTATTTTTTTTTTTTTTGAATTCTTTTCACAATTTCTTTTTAGAATTTGCTTATATAAAATTTATAATCATGAATACAATAAACAACCGCTTACCTAAGGGAATGGCATCTGGCATTTTCAACTACAATGGCTATTTTCTTATGTATAATGTAGATTTTTTTCGAATTCTTTTTAAAATCAAACAGATATTTAATTCAAAGATAAGTTTTAATACTCCTTTTCTGTTGGAAGAATTACCTTTCATTTCACCATAAGTGTTCTCGAGACGTAATTTTTATATAGTAAAAGTTCTTCCTTTATAAGAAGCTTTGCCGAATCTTCATCCATAAGTATGTACTAACATAAAACCAAGTTACTGATTAGTTACAAATAATTAAACTAATTAAAAATCAATATGACGCATGATACGAATTTATTTTACGAAATGATTATTTTTTAAGGTAATCACCTATTTCCAGTTGAATAATTATTCGGTATTGTTCGCAGAATATGTTTAATGGATATTTTGCAATGTATGACCCAAACAGAGACTTGACATTCAAAAATTTAAAGACAGTAACGCAAAATTAATATCAAAGATACCCCAAACATAAATTGTAGGCAGCTAACAATATAAATAACGAACTTAATACATTCCAACCCAATTTTATTTATTTTTTTTTTTTCCTAAAAATACCAAGTAGTTTTTTAAAGAATTCTGCATATACAGCTGCTATAAAAAATTAAAGGTCAAGAATTGAGTAGGGGGGATGTTGAGTGGTTTCTTTTATAATTACTAGCCCGAGTTTCATCAGCTGTAATTAACCTGTTCGTAGTTCATGTAGTACAAATATTTAGTTCCATTTCCGGCGATTCGATACACGTTTGAATAAAAAAAAACATTAAAAAACAAAATAAAAAAACAGGCTACCCTTGTCTTTTTATGTTACCTACACGTTTTTCTCCACTAGCGCAAAATGCGATTCCTGTCTGCACATTCGTGGTTCCTGAGTGTCTTTCTCCACTAGAATGAATGTGGGTTCCTTCAATTTTTATCCCATTAATTCATTTATATGTAGTTTGTAGTTGCAAAAATACATTATAGTTAATAATGTCTGTAAACTAATTTCGGTTGCTGGAAAAACTCTTAAATCTAACGGGGAAATAATAGAGAGAAAACCGACCCTTGGAGCAAAGCCTTTTATTATGTTCACTCCATCTTTTGGAAATGGCTCAATGAAATTTTCATCGATGTGACTCGAACTGTTACCGTATGGAGTTACTTCCCTCTTTGGGAAAAGGGGCATAAAAGATACAGTATTGACCCTCCGGCCTAGGGAGTGATGGTTAAAAGTGACTTAGGGGAAGGGAAGAGTTTTGAAAAGTTTTTCCAATCAGACTTTGGCAAGGAGGCCGGAGGACAGATCAGGATTCCAAGGAAGGGCGGAGCTCGGGCCATGTTTGTGTTGGTGTCCTGTAATAAGAGACTCTGTTTGATCTGGGGCCACGTTGACAATTCCCTTAATGCACCCTTCCACAGTTAAACAGGATTACTGAGGGAGAGGGGGGGGGGGTCTCAATCAGGAGGCCAACTCAAACAGTACAGTCTGTCTTCCCGTTGACTTTGCTTCTTGGCCTCGATGAAAGGAGAAGAGCCATCGATAAGTTTTTCTAGACAATGTTCAATCCCTCGGAAAAAAGTCTTTGTTTGTTAAAGTCATTTAATCATTAGTTCTATTGATCATTTTTAGGGTTTCTTTGGTTTACTTTTTTCTTTCAAGACCTGAAAGCCTTAGGTTTCCACCCATGTGCCACCGTGTCCGCTTATCTATGTGTGTTCTTGTCATTTTTAGTCCCTTTTTCTGCATGGAGACATACGATTCTACAAGGAGTTTCCATCTAGGTCTTATGCTGCCATAAATAAAATCAGCCAAATCGAAAATAATTAACTGTCATCAATTGAAGGGTTTCCCCGAATAACGGTCGGTAACGGTAACGAATAATGTTACATTTTTATAAAATTGGGTTTTTGACTGAATAACGTTCTATGTAGCTTCCCTTATACATGTTCCTTACTGAGCTGCAACGTAGACAGTTAATTTTCTAATTGTAGAACTCACCGTTTCAGCTATGTAAAGTGGAATAACAACGAAATATGTTGGTTTCTGTAGGTGTTTAATTATTTTAGCTTAAAATGTAGACATTTTTACCGTTATTCGGTCGTTCAATAACTAATTGAATGGATAATCTATTATAATAGATATATAATCTATAATCTAGATAATAAGTAATCAAAAATATTTGCCTAACATGGTGGGAAAGGAACCAGATCAAAAATCTTGAGATACTGATTGCCAATATTTAATATGTGGTGGAGCTTTAGTGGACTGTATTAAACAAAAAAAATGCAATAAAAATAAAATAAATACTCCTTGGTCTCTTCACAGTATAGTTTATTAAAAAATAACGTTTTCGACGCTCTATGCTGTCATTCTAAGTTGCTAAAATAGAAGGTCACATAAAAAAATATGTTTATTTTAGTAAGATATAGAATAATTAAAAAATGTTTATTATTGTTAGGGACTGACTTCCCTCGATGACTGGCTTTATTTATATAACCATATTTTGGGGAAGCCAAGGGGTATTTACTTACATATCCATCCACAACCAGCAGCAAACGAATGTCATATAAAGTAGTGCATTACACTTTTGATTTTATATCTAAGCGAAGTTCCCTAAATTGAAATGAAATTATGATATAAGGCAATATTCGTTTCTTGCTTGACGCTTCCGTGTCTGATTCCTCCTTTGAGCAGTAGATGAATAGCATATAAAATAGGATTCTGCGTACTGTTTTTCAAGGCCTTTGTAATAATCTACCAAATTACTTCAGTCTCCTGCCGGGATGTACTTAAATTTTCCTCGGGACAAGTTACTTTAGGTGGGAATCTTCAGTTTTGGCTCTGAACGAGGCGATACTTTATGTTGCTGAGGAAACAAAATCGAAAACACAAGCGTACGTACAAGACAAGTGCGCTTGAGGAAAGTAGAGGCAGGTAGTGAAGACAGACAGACGGACACAGTATTGATCAGCTCCGGTGGCTAGAACTAGCCCCAGCCTCTGATGGTTATGGATGCAAGTCCCTCATGCAGTATTCAGCAGCATACATAGTCAGCCAGCCCCAGTCATACACGGCCTTCCCCCAGTACTGGCTATCGAGCTTACACAGTCACCCCTGCGCACTTCTTCTCATAATCAGTAGTGAAGTCATATTACTTTACTAATGAAACGCGTTCCTGTACAAAAAAAAATGGGATGTTATATAATTGCATAAGATCAATTGAATCGTTCAATGCAGGCCTGAGTTAACTGAAGTAAGACTTGAGGCATACATTTTGCTTTAACATTAAGTACAAAGGCAAGAAGGTTCTTGATAAGTACGTCGGGATATATACGTTAGGTAATGAAGGCACGTACTCAAATCCAACAGTTCATCAAGAAATTTAAAGTATTCGAACTACAATTATCGTCAATGTAATACTATACAAAAAAACAGACTTTTTCAAAAGAAAGCTTTGAAGTCTATCCAAAAGGTACTATTTTCCGTAATGTTGATATTTGATGAGACATTTATGTGTGTATAATTTCACTGTGTTTTTTTTTTAACAACTATATCTTAAACACTGTCCACGTTTCTGTCCAGACAACATCAAGAGTATAATTATGAAAACAAGATATATGAGGTATACAATTACATTAACGAAAATAATATATACTAGTATATACTAACTATGTGTGTTTAAAAATATAACTACTAAAAAATATAATTTCGAATATTATGATATAATATATTGTAACATTCATGATATTTGAGAATGAAGATCCCTCACATATGGTAAGGGTCATTTTTTCCCTTATACTCCTAGGAGTGGGGATGAGCGGGAAACCAGTATTCGCCAAGCCGTCGAGACGAACGCAGTTAGCAAGCTCCCGAGTTGGCGGTTACCATACTATTGAAGAACCAACAGTGGAAAATAACGTTGATTAGATTACAGGAAGATCATCGATTGGGTGATATTAATATTGTTTCTTATTATGGATCCATTAAAAGAAATTGAGCTCAAATTCATGTTTGTAATAATAGTAATTATCCTAATTTAAAAGGAATTGAATATTTTTTTTATATACTTTGTCAGTACTCTATGTTAAATATAATTAGTTGTTATAACCATTTTATTTGAATATATTTCACAATTCCTGGTTTCTCAATTTATTAATAACTATAACATTAGCCTTGAGATCGGGCGATTCAATCGGGATAAATTCCTATGTCAAAGACATAAAACAATTTGAATTAAAGATCTCATGACGGACCTCCCAAATTGTATCAAATATAAAGAAAGGAATAACTAATAGAACAAATTTTGTAAAAGAAGTACCTGACCTATTTGTCTATAAAGAGTATAAATGACATTTTTGGTATCGTTACAGCATTGGTACCATTACTGTAAAGTTTTAAAATTGTAACATAGTTGATTTGTTGGCTATAATTGAGCAATAAATACAACAGCAACTAGTTTATAAATTTGATTTATACAGACTTTTCAAGAACTTTGGAAAAAGGATAAAAATTTTGAAATACAAACAAACGATTATGGAAAATTACATACTCTCCAAATGTTTTTATTATTTTTACATAGTTTAATGTTTTCCCTGTTCCTCAGGACTATGCATGCATAAATTTTTCACATTCAACGCATCGTTTTGAAAAATTAAAGTTTTTCATTTAGTGTTGTTTCGAAATGCAGGTGTCTCATTTTAGAGAATACTCAAAGGAATATTATTATGTTCGATGTTAAATGATGTCCCTGAGCAGTATAATCAACTTTGATGTCTTTGACCATAATCATACCTCTAGTCAAATAGTTAGCTAAGGCACCAAATAGTTACTTTTTTATATGTTTTTACGAGCATTACTACGATCTATGTAAATTGACTAAGCGAAGTCAAAGATCTTACCCTTACCCTTACCACAGAAATATCCATAGCTCCTTTCCTGTTCTGTCTACATCAAGTGACCATTTTATAATGGTGGGCTTACATATGGAAGAACCTCTTGAATTTTTGGCAAGCACTCAAGATCTTCATAAACAAACCAAAATCTGAAACAATCAAACGACGTGTTTTTAACCAGCTTCAAAACAGCCATTTATTTTATAGATTGTTTTTGCAAGAAAATTAATGTGAATTTTGACGATGTATTTCTAGACTCAATGTTCCAAAAGCTGTTTTAAAACGTAGATAAATCTATTTCAAATGACACCTTGTTGGTTTCAATGTATTACTAATTGAGAAAATTATAGTGCCAAATACGGTATGATGCATTCTTCATATGAAATGCGGTGTTATAATTCCATGTATCCTTGTATCCCCTAAGGGATATTACTAACTATATATACTAAATATTTGGTAGATAAGTGCGTACTGTATTCAATAGAGGAGGGAGTACCTCATCTCTATTAACTCAAAAACTATTTCATTTCATTCGTACACACTGCAATAATACACTAGATACGTTATTCTACCAAACTAAAGCTGTAAAATCAAAAAAATCTGCACAATTGTGTAAAATGGTGGCCTAAAATGGTCTTTATGAAGTCATGATATCTTAGAAAAGTACTGAAGTGGAGAGATCAAAGAACATTTAACGTTCGGTAATCCTGCTTTCAAACTATGAAGCCATTTCAGATCTCTTGTAACCAAAAATAATTAAAATGAAATAGAAATAAATGCAAGAATATCTGTTGGCAGCGAGCGTTTTTTCACTTTTGAGAATGTTCAGAGGGCAGTCCAACCGAGTCAAGGTAACGCGCTCATTCACAACAGTAAGCGAAATAATATTAATTATCTGGAAAAGAAAAATTCATTGAAGAATTTATAGACTTGTCATTGAGTGCTGGAAAATCAGGAATGATTTGGACCTGCTACAAATGTGACTGCGCCTGATATCTTATATTAGAAAAAAACAAGAAGCTGCTAGTTAGTAGTTAGTAGAACATGCACAATCTATTTATTGTAAATGGTCGCTTTATTGAATATGTGAACAATATTCTTGTTTAGTTGTATGTACTTGTATTTTTTAGGTTATTTGTTCACTTCAACATATTATTTTTAATCCCATTTTTATCGAATTATTTATATACTACCTATTCCAAAAAGTCATTGTTATTCACCTTAGATAGTTTATTAACAGCACACGATGGTAAATAATGTCAATTAGTTAGTCACCACTTATAATTTATATAAGTTTCTGCGCATTTATAAAATGTATTTATTATATTTTGCACTTGCACAAACCACCGAAGGTATATAAAATAAAATATGCCGATAAAATATAAAATAAAAGAGGTCGGAGTCTTTATTTATAAATGGCTAAAAAAGAAAAATTGTTTGCTTCGAAACAATTATGAGGAATTATTGGAGCATAAACTTCCTCTGTCATTTTATATGCCTATTTTATTTATTTATATAGCTCCAATAATCCACGAACTGCCATAAATCTGGCGGAAACTATCTACTTAAACTATTTACCCTAGCCAAGAGATCATTGCAGCCAATAAATATGTCGGTAATTGCGTTAATCTAAATGATGACACGTGCATTAATAGCCTACTTGTAGTTTATGGGAGCGGCACTAACCGTGAATGTGCATGTTTTCATTTCTTAAGAGCAGCATAAAAAGATATAATAAAATCTATAGTATGACGATAAAAAAGAAGCCAATGATAATGGATTCAGGCCGGGAGAGGGAAAGAGGAGTTATATAGCAGGATATATATGGCAAGGGAGACAAGATATTCAGGGAATTTATTCATTTCGGATCCGCCGGGAGTACTCACGAGTTTTATGAGTATTTTTATTCCTGGCAAAGTACGTTTTAGTGTTATTGTATTTGCTTACTTTCTTTTTCCACTTCTTTCCTTATTATAATAAACTATTATTTTTTATCACTGCATTAAACTTGGTGGTTATAAATGTAAAATAGAATGGGTAAACAGTAGACTAGTTACCTGTTCCATGTCAAGATTTTTAGTTGTGTACCCTTTTCACTATGTTAGGCAAACATTTATTATTTTAATTACCACTTATTCAATTACTCATTGAAGGGCCGAATAACGGTCTATGTTACATTTTAAGTTGAAATAATTAAATTCCTGCAGTAACCAACAAATTCTTTTGCTGTGCCATTTCCAACAGCTGAAATGGTGAGTCCAATAATTCGAGCAACGGTCTATGAGCAAAGAATATGTAAGGGAAGCTGCAGGGAAAGATTTTTTATCAAACGCCCAATTTTATAATAATGGAACATGGACCGTTATTCCTGGCCGAACCCTTCTAATAGAAATTGCAAAAAAATTTTAAACGGGTGGAAACAAGTACTTCCACCTTCCCCAAACTGCAAAAAGGAAAAATACAAAAACGGAAGTACTTCGAGTAAATAAATATTTATACGCTATAAATGAAATTGAGTTATTGAGTGATATACTCTTTAGTACTTTAGCTGGGGGTAAATAAATATTTTAACATAACATATTTTGTCTAATTTTGGGATTTTGTTTTTCCGTCATACATAAATTGTAGCATGTAGAGAGTAATGTATTGAGAGCATGTACGTACAGTATCATGACTGAGTTAACCTCATCTTAGTAAGTTTCAAAATTACGGGTTAAAATCCGTTGCACAGAAAAATTTTGTAGTGGCCGTTAAAATCTGCGATGGTCAGGCCATAAATGTTTAAAAAAAATCAGCCAACTATGGTTGTAAACATTTTGAATCATAAGTTCTCAGTGAATTCTTAACACCGGTTTAAATAAATAATAAGCAAAAAGATTTGAACCAATTACTCCTTCAACGCAAATTATGCTGCCATATACAAAAAATCAATTTATTTTTTGTATCAATAACTAAAAAAAACACAGAAAGGTTACAAACAACGAATTATAAGATACTATGATTTACGGGTGTCTTGTTGCATTCTTTGGACTGTTGCCAATTTTACTATTTTAAGCGTTTTGTATGTGTAGCGACCGCTAACTACATAAGATAAATCACCTTATACTCTATTGTATATATATATTAAATTAATTTTAACGAATGTAAATAACATTACCAAACCATAAATCATTGTAAATGTTGTAAACAATAAAGACGCAGCTGCGAGCCAATTAGTTATAAGAGGTGGGTCACCCACTACCCGTGGCAGGTACTAAACGAACCAAACCAGGGCTGAAACCCTTACCCGGGTCAGGTATCAGTGACATACCTCTTTGTCAAAGAACAAAGAACACCACATACTAAACTGTCATTGGGTACAATAAAACCGAAGGTGATCGGCTACTTACGAAGCCAGCTGAGTATATAAGTTTGGGGCTGTAATTTATTCTCCTGATGACTGGCTGACTGATAGCTTGTGGCTGCGCTGATGTTCAAAACTTGGCCTTCTTATTTATGAAAACCTCTGCATCTCTCTCTCTCTCCTCACCTCACTATGATTTAATCCGGCGTCGTCAGACCCCACACCTTCCTAGTGGGAATCTCTGCCTTCGTCTCACTAAATCTAGCACCTCCTTGAGAGAGACCTCTCCCTAGTGGACAACGGTTGTCGTGGCCCTGCAAGCTTACTAAGCAGTGTTCTCCACGGTGATCCAATCTGCCTCTCTCCGGTTCACACTCGCCTTTGGGATCTGGACGGATTTCGCCTACCCTCAGATACCGAGTGTGAATTCGTGGTCATTCCAAGATCACACAAACTACCTACCCTATACCTCTTCTCCTGAACATAGTGTACTGTTGGGGCACATACCTATCAAACATGGAGTCAGATAGTAAGACCATCATGAAACGATTGTACAGGATATAGCCAGGTTATATTGCGGCTGTTTATTCTTATTGTTTGCTATTAGAAAGTTTGTTTGATATATATTTGTTTTTTTAAGGGTTTCATCCGATGGACCATTCCCAGATGACTTTCTTTAATCAGGTTCAGACAACTGGAACACTTTATCACATGCTTCCTGGTTTATTTCGTGTAGCTGTATTTATAGACAACTCTTCCAGCTGTTCCTTCCCTCGTATTTATATTTCACCATATATTCGTAACCTCTTTTGACTGATTCTTGCCTGATCGATTTATAAAAGCCGACCACAGACTCTTAAATTATGAAACGATCCCCCTCGGGGTCACAGACACCGCCGCACTGTCAGCTCCAGAAGACTTAAACCCAAACGTGGAAGGATTGTCCCTCAAGTGTGTAATTCATAAAGCCAGGCCTCCAGCGAGCTGCTATAAATATATAAGGAGGCCCCCGAACACTGAAACTTTCATGCTCTGGAGGGAGGAGATGCAATATTGTTGGGGTCCGTCCACCCCCCCCCACTCCCACCATACTCCAGGCTCTCATAAATTTTGATTATTCACACTCCCACATAGGCTGGTCTGCGAGGGCGTAAACACTTCAGCCAAACACAGCTATCTCAATTTTTTTAGAAGAAAATGGGAGTGCCTTGGTAAGTACAGCAAATTTTCAATTTATTTATCGTCGGTCAAGAATTGGTTAAACATTAAAAAATGATTTATTATACATTATTTTCTGTTATGTCATCTGCATAGTAATAATTATTACCATAAATAAACCCCTTATCACTTTTTATCACCTCGCCTCAGCAAATGTCATAATGGAGTCAGCCTAGAGTTATCAAGACACGATAGTAAATAAACCTTAACTGTCTGCACTTTCAAACAGTAACTATTTGTTATATATTTATTGATATAAAAATCAAGACTCAAAAATGTCACTCTAATACCCGAATAAGATTTCCCAGTGAGAATCCACATATTCAAGTGACTAAAATCTGTATAGAAAATTGTTTTTTTTCTTATAGACAACGCCTGAAAAAAAGAACTAAAATCTGGAAATTTTCCGTACTTTTGTAATTGGTAGACTCTCACTACCTTCCTGACTCCATCCGCCTTTCTAGGCATTCCACACCCCATATCCTTCTCATACATCCTTCAAATAGGGGCCTCCCCTTAGTGAAAGGCACTTTCCAGCCAAAAATAATTTTCCCACATTCCTATTTTTTATAAGTTTGGGAGCTTAGAAAAAAAAAAAAAAAAAAAAAAAAAAATACTTTTGTAAAATCTTCAGAACACAGTTTTTATCATTAAAATATACAATAATTGTCCACATAGCCGTCATTTGAGAGATTTCTAAAGTAAATAAATGTTGATCCTTAGTATCAATGTCTGTTATTAAAAAAAAATAATTAAAATTACGACGATATCTATACGTAGAGGTAAGGTTCTTTATCTAAAGTTTCTTTACAATAGTGCGAGTAATACAAATCACTTTACAAGTGTCGGTTTGTGTGTAATGTTATCCAACAATCGTACACCTTCAAAGAACCATTTAATTACTGTAAGACAAGTTATTTATTGTGATAAAAGTACAATCTGCCTTATTGGGCAATTAGTAATTATGATAAATGTTCTCATTCATACCATATTTACAATTTTCATACACTTGCTCATTTATACAGTATTTACAAACAGCCCAGAGACCTCCCAAGTCCTCATGGTGACCTTTAAATTATTAGAGGAAAGTTGTTTACTCTATGATCCAATTTAGGCATCTATTCGAAAGTCACTTTTGGTTGAATATCATTCTTCGATCACTCCAACGTTTTCATATTTACACTATGTGAAAATAATTTTTTTCAAAAAAGCTTTAGATTCTCTCCAAAAATCGTTTGTTTATTGTCACATCACACGTCTTCGTTTTGCCTACTCGGGCATTCTCAGGACTATGAATGATATTATCTTTAGAATCATTATTACATACCGAAAACAATATTAAAATTGGCATTAGTGTAGTATAGCAATAACACCTCCAATTCTACTATTTGCATTCAGTATTTAGCTATAGGTTTGTCTGTTAAAATACTTTAAACATACCATTAAATTTACCTATATATGGTAGTTTACTAAAATATTTTTAACCAAAAATAAGTAAGCCTGAAGTGCCCTTTAAAGTTTTATTAAAATTTTCATCAAAATTTTAATCGCTAACTTTTCCAAGGAGATAAAAATTTTTTTTTTTTTAAATTGTGACAGAAAAAAAATGGATTTGTACATCTAAAAAGAAAACGAGCAATATTGCATTGGGTAAGGTTGAATAGTCGTAGTCAACAATTGTGTACAAACAGTGCTTTTTAGAATGTTGTTATAGTTTCATTAACGACTTATATTTGCTCAGCATTTACTTTGATAAAGTTTTAGTGATTAAAGTGTCCGGTTCTTGGTTCATATCCCGAGATCTGCATTAAATTTTCATTTCCTTACCAGCTCCTCGTTTCGTCGTTTCTAGGCCTCATGTCACGGAAAATTATCTGGAATCGATTCTGAACTAATTACTGTCCACAGAACATGAAGAGGAAAGAACGCCACTTTATCAAAGTAAATGTTTCTTGAGCTGCAGATTCCTGCCGAAGACCGGATGATATTAGTTTCCGATAAGATCCCTTGTGATTCCCCCCACTCTAGTTAATCCATCCGTAATTGACAACCAGGCTGTTATCGACATGACCAATGGTGGCCCAGCTTTTATATATATAAACCTTTGTATTTTATTAAAAAAAAACAAAAAACGTATGAAACACTATTCTCTAAACCAGGTATGGGCAACCTTTGACATGTTATGGGCCAAACTTTAGTGTGCAAATACGTTCGCGGGCCGCGTTTAAAAGTAGTGCATTTTAAAGTAGTGTTCATAATTTTTAGCGATAGATATCAGTCAGCCATGAAATAATACGACAATGTTATTACAACACAATTTATTAAAATAACAAAATGAAATGAAAAAATAGGTACCTACAGCATTAAATTAAATCGTTAAATTTAGAATTGTTACAAACTACGAAAGTTAAATAGCGACACCGAAATCAATGAGACACTTGAGCTTGAATTTGGGAAACTAATTCATCGATGTTTGGATTAATTCCACTGGTACAAAGACGTAAAGAATTTTCCAAATTATCGTCAGTCAGCCTTGTACGATGTTTTGATTTATTAACTTTCATCAATGAAAAGAACTGTTCGCATTTATAAGTACTGCCAAACGCACAAATCAATCTTCTTGCAAATTTTCTAAGCTGCGGAAAATGGTCTTCTTCGAGGTATTTTTTGTAGAAATCGCACAACTCCACGTCTTCAAATTTAGATTTTAGGAGTGAGTTTTCTTGAATCTCGATCAACTCCATTTGCAAGTGTATTGGAGCATTTTGTACATTACTTTTTGTTGGAGTAGCAAATAAATTGAAACAGTCTTCCATGTGTTTGAAATCGCTAAATCTGATCGAAAATTGCTCCGACAGTAACTTGAGTTCTTCAGCATATTGAGCGTAAGCAATATTTTCATACGCAGAGAGCGTGGTGAAATGGTAACTGTTACCAGACAGCATATGTGCCTCCCACAAGCGGATTTTGTTCTGAAACGCTTTCAAATGGCTGTACAAATCATTTACTAACTGTCCTTGTTTTTGAAGTTTCAAATTTAAATCATTCAAATGGCCTGTAAGGTCGACAAGAAATGCTAAGTCACATATCCATTTTGCGTCACTCAATTCAGATAGTGGTTTATCTTTTATTTGCATAAATTCTGCTATCTCATTTCTAAGCTCGTAAAACCGTTTCAGCATTTTCCCTTTGCTTAGCCATCTGACTTCACAATAATATGTTACGTCGTCATACTCGGCTGATATTTCATCCAAAAACGCCTTGAACTGACGATGGTTAAGCCCTCGGGATCGAATAAAATTGATGGTTTTTACTACCACATTCATAACATTCTGGAGTCGAATGGACTTAGAACACAAGTTCTGTTGGTGGATAATGCAATGAAGGACTATCAAACCATCTTTTTGCACATTTAATTCAGTTGCTTTTTCATTCAAAATTCCGATGAAACCTTTACGTAAGCCGACCATAGAAGGTGCACCATCTGTGCATACTCCAACTAATTTCGACCATGGCAAGCCAAAACTTGTGAATACCTTTTGAACTTCATTAAAAATGTCCTCTCCTGTAGTGGTTCCTTTTAGCGGCTGTAAAGCAAGCAATTCCTCAGTAATAGTGAATTCTTTATCAACACCTCGAATAAATATAGCCAGTTGAGCTATGTCAGACAAATCGGTGCTCTCGTCTAATGCTATGGAAAATGATTCAATACCAGTCATACGGCCAGTCAATGTTGTTTTTATATCATTAGCCATCATTTCTATACGTCGTACAACGGTTCGTCTTGACAAACTAATTTTTTCAAATTCATTTTTCTTTTCAGGACACAAAACACTGCAAACTTCTGACATACACTCCTTGATAAATTCTCCTTCGGCAAATGGTTTCAATGACTTTGCCAATTTTGAACTAACTATAAAACTAGCTTTCACAACATTATCAAGTTGTGTTCTTTGTCTATGAAATATTTGCTGCTGTTTTTCCAAATTTGCGGTAAGTTTCTGGATTTTGTCTTTTCTTATTTGTCCTGTCAGTGAGAGCAGCGTAGGATGCTTAGTTGAGTAATGCCTCTTTATATTGAATTCTTTCATCACCGAAATGGATTCATTACACATCAAACAAATAGGCTTACCATTGTGCAAGATAAAGAAGAATTCTTCAGTCCATTTTTCTTGAAACTGGCGACCCTCTGCATCTACTTTTCGTTTCCTTCCACCAGACATCATTTTCATTTACTTATCGTTCGATAAACTTAATAAGAAAATAGGTATAATTAGTAAGCACTCAAGATGCACACAAAGTCACAAAGCAAACTTATCACCACGGTAGCTCGAATAGGACTGAACTAAGTTCCGGCCATCCACCCGCTTATATAGGCAAAATGAAGGAATGATCTAGAATCGTCTAGTGTAGAACAATACAATTGCGAAGCAATAATCCTTTGTTGCGCCGCCAGTGTGGCGGCAAACATCAATGGCTTTGAACTTTGATGTTTGCCGCCTCACTCTTTGATGATCACCGCCACTCGGCTTGCTCGCTCACTTGATTCCATGAGTATGAGTAAGTAGTGTATTTTTTTTTTTTAAATTGGGTTTTTCAAAATGTCTCGCGGGCCGGATCAAATCTTACAGCGGGCCGGATCCGGCCCGCGGGCCGGCTGTTGCCCACATACGCTCTAAACGTTAAAAATTTCATAACAAAACGAGCCGCCATCAAGCATTGTACTTATGTTTATATCATATCTTTATTCTGATAAGACGAAGATATTTCTCAAATTATGAATATGATATATCCTACCGAATTATATACTTTTCCAATAATTATCTTGATTGGGCGAAGAAGCCAGCAATAGAAAATGAGCAAGGAAAGCGTCTTAAACTGCAAGTTGGTAGACACACGAGTATGCTCCCTTAACCGACATGAGAAGTCTCGTTGAATTTATGGAAGTACAATGCCTGTCACTTAATAATTCTACGGTAATATCTGTAATGTTAGTGAACTAGTCTATGTTGCCTGATATCCTTGAACATCGTTTTTTTAGGATTTTTTTGTAATGTGAGTGAAGTGCTCATTGAGCTCAGAACAAGGCTTGCGTAACACATTGTTCGGATACATTGTATACATGGAATGCACATTAAGAGTTAATTTTTAGTCTTTAAATTTTATTTTCTATATAGTATTTAATACCTATGATTTAAATTAGATTTAAGTAACGCCGACCTGCACCCGTCGCTTGGCGTGCCGTCGGTGGGTGCGTGAGTTTATCCACCGGAGACATCAAGTTTTTAGACTCATTGTAGCACCTGACA
Source organism: Acanthosoma haemorrhoidale (assembly GCA_930367205.1). Taxonomy (NCBI): domain Eukaryota; kingdom Metazoa; phylum Arthropoda; class Insecta; order Hemiptera; family Acanthosomatidae; genus Acanthosoma; species Acanthosoma haemorrhoidale. The sequence continues at coordinate 77,157,218 of OV884015.1, read as the reverse complement.
AACCCAGTATTTAACAATATGACGCCACCACTCTTCATTCCCACATCAATGGCAACAGACTGTCGGGGAAAATTAGGTTAAAATTGTCTTGTTAGACGTAAATTAGTTTTAGACAAAAAGGTGAGCCCAATCACCTTATTAGTCAGTTTAGTCGTCACGTAGAATGTATATCATTATACTTGTTTATTCATTATATAATTTCTATAAAATAACAAAACCTGTATATAATGTAGTGATGCTACAGGAAATACAAAATAATTTGTAAATAGATTCGCCTGAGGATCTATAATTATATATAATTATCTGTAAATTTAAAGGGGCTATGAAGAAAAAAAAAAAAAAAAAAATTAGTTTTATGATTCATAAGGTGAGACCCATCACTTTTCAAGCATGTTTAGACAATGAATATATAATAGGCATTATACTTTTGTAACAATCACAAATCGCAATGTAAAATTGTATAAAATGTAGCCAAGCTACAGGACATATAATGACCTAGTATAAATATATTCTTTATGTAGAATCTATACTGATGTCTATAATTTATAATAACAAGGATATATGAAGGTGAAAAAAATAGGTTTAAGTGGATACTCATTTATCCTGGTGTGTTTGAACAAAACACGAGTAAACAACAAAGAAGCTTTGGGAGAAGCCATGAATCGATCCCGGGTGTCCACAGAAGTTAGCATGCTAGCCTACAGGAGAAGAGGGTTTTTAAATTAGTTTAACCAAAAAATTACAAAACTTATGCCAAAATATAAATCAATCTTTATATAAACTAAAGTAAAATATAATGGCTGAGATCACTGATTATTTTACCTACCCAGTTAGTCAATGGTTCAATTCAAGCAGAAAATGCTTCATGAGAGGGGGAAATGCAAAGTCAGCCATTGAGTGCTTAAAAAAAATAATTGCATTTAAGATTTAAGTTGTGGTTAAAAAGTGGGAAATATCATTTGTTACGGAGAGTGGGAGAGCTGGTGGATGTGCCCTAATGGTTTTTAGAAGGGCCGGACAGTCCCCGGGGCCGAATCCTGGCTGACTCACACCATGCAAACTCCCCTAAAAAAACAGCACCCCCTCGAAAAAGACGATTTATTCCGTAACGCCTCCCTTGAGGATCTACCCTCTTATCTCGGCCCTCCTGAGGACCGGAGGCAAGAAGAATTATCATCGGCCTGACCGCTAACCGGACCGCTTCTCTTTCTTCTCATACAGCTTTTATGGCAGTGCCTACAAAAAAAAAAAAGGAACTAAAAAGTATCCGCAGGCTGAATCATTCAGTGCTATCAGCTAACCACCGGTTAAGAAATCGAACGATATAATTGTTCATCACAGGAACAAACATGTCGGAATATATTTTGTAAAAACGGCGTCAACGTTTTGTGTATAAACTATGAGTATTTGTTATATATTCTATTCTTCTTATACACTGAAATGCGTATAGTCGGAGCAGTCGGAATGTGTTTTCGGATGTGAGGGTGGGAGGAGGCGTGTTAAAGAAGGCCGTGAAGTGACGGCGACTATTTGGAAGGTTGTGGCTAGAGACGAGCCACGGAGGGTTATATATTATATGAACATAAATAATATAATGATATGATCAACAGGATAAATTATTATAATCAGTATGCAATTTAACAAAAATGCTTCCTGACTCTGGTGGCCCGAATCAACGTTTTAACGGCTAGTCAGTGAAAAAAGAACATACGTGTGCCGTAAATTTGGAATTGCCGATGGCCACATGAAGATACGTCGCCTTGTGGTAAAGTGTAGATTTAGCGATATTTTACATAGAAAAACAACTAAGTAACAGATACATTTTGACAATGTCATTCAAGGCATTTCTAATAAAAAACAAAAAAAATAAATATATAAAAATGTAATTTGTTTTTTTCAGTAATTGTTAACAACCACTTTGATAATAATAACCATGGAAATGGCAGAAATTGGAGACCACCCCAGGTGGCAAAAGCCCAGGTACGCCACTACCTTAATTCAAGTTTTTAAAAATCGTATTGTTCCTAAGTTGGTTTATTAGCAGTAGGTTTGTTTAATAATTAGGTAATATGTTAAGGAAAATTAATTTAATTAAGTACCAATGTTCAAAATCGAGATGGCATGAGTGTTTATTTATTTATTTTGGTTATATTAATATATTCTTTCTTTCCAATTAATTATCAAGAATTCGTGTTTTTTTTTTATTTTCTGTAAATTTTCAGAGATCAATTACCATTGAATAACGTAAATTATGATTAAAACAAGCCAACTTAATTGCACCAAAACGTCAGCGTCATATAATAACTTCAAAAGATTGCCACCGTGTGCTTGCAATGAGGATAAAATTGTAGGGTTACACTTCTTCGCACCAACAGCCATTTCAGATCACTGATTGGGTAGGTAGACCGGATGAACTTTTCATGTCGGCAAGATCCCGGTAGGCAACGTATTTGAAACTGATTAAGAACCATAGTTCATAAGAATGACACCTGACTGACTTTTCGTTTTCAACAGGACCAATATTGAGTATGTGGTACCAACACAAATACATAATACCCACACAAAAGATAAATTTTCATATACTTAGTTTCTGGCAGCATTAAAAAATCTGTTACCTGGCATTTAGCTTGTAGGCCACCAGCTTGCAATGTTCATGCCTCGTCAAAACATTACAAGCCAACAGCAGGACCGGAACGACACCGGACATTCCTCTTCAACTTTCTACTCCACCGAAGCCTTTCACACCCCTAAAGATCCTTTGCCGAGGCGTAAATCGTCAAAGAGATGATTTAAACGAAGATATGGTAGTGCTTGATATCGCATCAAAACATCCACGGCTCATTCAAACGAAGAGAGATATGAAGTCTGTCCTTACTGTTTCAGCTTGGATAGAAGTTCTGAATGTCAAAAGCTTGCAGTGCAACAGATGTCAACGGTTACATATAGCTTATTTTTTAAAGCCGAAGCGCTGACAACAACTGCTCTGAGTAACTGGTGAGTTGTGGAGTGATGTATTCGAAAGTCGAGTTGATGATGTGGATGTGTTTTTCAATGAAAACTAGAAGACGCTTATTCAGACATTTTTCTAAAAAAGATCGACTTTACTCTGTCATTCTCATTGTCTGGCAGCGCCTAAAATAATAGAAGTCTAACACTAAGCTATGTAACTTAATTTCTGAAAATAATTATCCAAACAATTAGGCCCGGGTTCGTATCAGATCCTCAATAGATTTATTTTATTCTGTCCTAATTCCTTTCATTTGTTTGCATGTTTCTATTATGTATATCTAAATAAAAGCAAAAAATATATAAAAAATACATTTTTTCATTAGAAATATGGGACATTGCGTCTACTGATCCTTGGATATTCGTGGATGTTCAAATTACTCTTTAAATAATTGAAAGGTTTAAAACTTAAAATAAATAATATAAGTGATCAGTTTTAAACACACTAGCTCAAAATAAATAATGATCTCATTTTTCCACTAATTTTTAGGTGAGTAAGGTCTACAAAAATATTGAATATTTTCATTCAAAACGCTATTTTTTCCATTCGAGAACCCTAAACCAAATATATATATTTTCCACGAATATTATGCCTCGATAGATATAAAATACTTACAGCGTACATAGATTTCGTATTTAACAAATCACAACGCATTTAAATGGGTTATGGGCAAAACTTTGGAAGCCTATCGAGTTTTCTAGATTATTTTATAAATAGCGAAACAAAAAAAAAATACGATGCACAATTACATGCAAGACATATAATCAAATAATAAATAATAATGGTTTTCAATGATTGAAAAAATCATGAACAATTACCCATACCTGTTCTAAATGACTACATGGCTATTTCAGTGCCTTAAACGAGGTTAAAAAACGTATCCATAGCTAACCATAAATTATATAATTACTAGATCCCGGCCATCCGACCGTTATTTTCCTTCCGGCAAATCTGCTTCCTTTGACCGTTCTTTTCTGTGCCACAAACCTTTGAAATTCTATTCCCATCAGTATTTATCATTCATCAACTCTCCCAATCTTTTATTATATAAATCTAGACTTTACTACTTCCTAATCTCTCTTAAATCTAATAATTTATAATTCGCCATTATTATTTTCTTTATTCATTTCCTCGTTAAATAAACCTTTCGCGGTCTTTTCCTTCTGACAATACTTCCTCAGTTGGAATTGTCAGCGAATATCATTCACCTCCACTCATTGTTTCAATTTTATACTGTTGGTTCATTCTAGTCATCCCAAATGTACATAGATCCTTTATTATCTATAAGTACAAGTAGTATGTTTTAATATTTTTTTGTTTTTGTCAGCTTGACACAGTTTCCCCCCCCCCCCATTCATTTTCATTCTTCCTTCATAGTCCAGTCGTGAATATTTCGTGTGGAATTCCACACTTCTTGCAAGCTCGGTAAAATATTCCACCACTTCGATTGAGTTTTACTTCTTCAATCGTCGTTGTCGCCAAAAATAAATTTCAGTACGCAGTTGATCATTATCAAAAACCACATTATTTTCGACCACCTCGATTATTCTTCTTTGGAAGATGGGTAGTAATATGAGGTAGTCTTATTAGGTCTGGATTCAAATCGTATGTATGTTAAGTTTTTATTTTTGTTTTATTATGTGGTAATAATCTTTTTACTACAGAACGAACCGGAAATTAACCACTTCTAAGTATCACATTATCCAAAAAGAATAAAAATTCATAAATATGTGCTTCTGGTTTGATAATTAAGTCATGGCTTATGAATGTATTACATTTTAGTCGACTTCAATCTTTTTGTAGATATTCAAAGTTTTTAAAAATCTACAAAAAAATACAAGGCAGTTTTTAGAGTTACCTATGTGTGCTCCCTATTATGTATGAACATTTTTTTTATATGTCATTTAATCTCATCGATGTTGAAGAGATTTTAAAATGTTATTTTGTTTCTGTAAAAACCCCTTCTTTTGTGTAACATAAAAAAAAAAAGTTAATATTGGAAAAAAATTATTTTATATTTTTCTAATTAATTAATAGATATTATAAGATAGTAGTGTGATTTCTGTACAGCATGATTTATGCCAAAAAAGAAATTCTAGTCTATATTTCTAAAAGTGGTTCCTTTGTTTGCATAAAATATTGATTTTTTTTTAAAGTTAAAAACATAAACTAGCCTATAGGTCCCAATGTACAATTGAGTAAATTGAACTAATTAAATCTCATCCCTGGAATATTTAATTATATTTTTACTTTACTTGCCTCTTCCTCCAGGCGTGTACATTTCTTTTAAATGTTTCACCTCCACATTAGTGTACTTCTTTAAAAAAAATAATAATAATGTATGCAAGATGGCCAGTATATATGGTTAATACTATTATACACTATTTATAACAAATTTAAATTTTATTTAACATATTCAAGGATCAAGTCGCTTATGAAAGTCCATTGTTTGTTATAGTCACTTCATAATAACTTTAATTTATCAAATTCATTTAATATTTTGAAGTTATCATTTGTTTGTTTTAAATTAGTGTTACTCAACCGCAAATGTTTGTTACCCTAGAGTTCCGCAAGAGGTTGCTAGAAGTTAAGTTAAAACAGTGATGATAAATATTCAATGCATGAATATTTGAACGCTTTGAGTTTAATAGTATATCCAATAGTTAGTCAGGCCAGGCGATATATATCAGAAGTAACCCACAACTGATTCACGGAGATTAAAATGAAAAAGACATTTAGTATTCTCTATTGATTAAAACATAAAATCTTCGCATAATGAAGAAGTACCCTTAACCTCTGTAACGTAACAGTTTCATTTATGCCATTGTCTTATATCTTTTCAACATTGTCAAAGAATGACTACGTAAAATATGTCTGTTTAGATTCAAATGACTCAGGAGTAAATCATCTTTTGTAGGAATTAAACGACAGTAAAATAATGAAAAATCCTGTTTATTCGACATGCTTAACTTATAGTGTTCAACATATGATTGATTTATAAACTAAACAAACAAATATTATTGATTTTTAGAAGTTAAGAGCTGTTCCAAAAAAGCAACCAAAATCGCAAATTATTGTTTTGACGGGATAACGTTTTAAGTAAAAGTAAGCCAAGTAAAGCATTGTTGAAAGAAATATTTAGCACAAGGAGACCTGATATATCATAACCAGATATATCGAGCCAAGTAAAACACACTGCCAGTGATACAACATCGTAATAGAGTGAATTATGTATTATTTTTTGGTGGCCCGAAGTTGTTACTTTTAAATGACCCACCCTTTCAGGCCATGACAAAACACAAAAACATTAAACCAACTACAGGTATTGATAAATCAAAAAGTTTTAGCTGATTTTTTTACAATGATATGTATAAGCAGAACTTTCTTTTAAACTTTAAAAACTCGATCATTTTTGTAAGAGACAAAATAAACTGTTGCTAGGGTATTTTATTTCTCAAAAATATGAAACTATTTGAAATAAAATGAAAATTGTTAGACATCACAATTGAAAAAAGAAAGATTTATAAAAGTGGCATAAAATAAAATAAATATGATATTCATATAATCGAATAATAAAATAAAAAGTATTTTCAAATAACTTACTTTTGTTTGGTTAGTCCATAATTATTATTCTTTGATGAGGTATTAGTTAAAATATTCACTTCACTTCACAATAAAACTCAAAAAAATAGATCGAGCATAAAACTAAGCCTAAGAAGATGGAAGGAATCGATGCTGCTCCGAAGAGAGCTGCTGTGAGACTGAAGGGTGGTTCTCCTTGCGGCAAGGCATGAGCTGCGGAGAGAGCCAACCCCCTTCGGAACACATTCAAACAATGGCCATACCCCTTTTTTAACCCTTCCATATGGTGAACACTTATGAAAAAAAAACAAATCATTTAACCCTCTCCCTCATCCCATCACATTAAACCCTAGCTAGGGGCACCAACCCTTTCAATCTAACCCCCTTTTTTAACAGGGCCCTGCGATGGCTCCCATTGGTCGGACTGAGCATGCCTAGACCGTCAGCCAATCCCTATTTACATACAAGTAGCATGACTCATTCCCTCCTCTGACGTGCCACTACGATTAAATACATCTTTATAAAATGGCTCCCTCCTGGTTATCTCGAAAAAGAAAACTTGAATTGTTCTACAATACTTATGGTTTTAATATATTTTCTTTTGTAAACAAGGTTAAGGCAAATTTTTCTTTAAAAAAATTAATTTAAGTTAAATTAGATGCAAATAAATAACTAATTACCTATTTTTGTTAAATAAAACTTGCTTATACTTACATCGAAATACTCATAATATTAGCTTACAATTAATTAATGTACTAGAAATAAAATAAATTACACAATTATGCCTAAATACCTTAATCGCACAATTTTTTCATGTCCCGTTAAGTTTCTGTTATGATCAGATTAATGCTAATCCATATTCTAACGCCCAACATATCACTGTTTTTCATTATAAATAATAAATTTTAACTATTAATAATAAACAAATCACAAAATTTTAATTTTAAAAAAATTACAAAAGTAATTGTTAATAATTACATTTTCATGAAAAAAAAAACATACTGTTGTATAAAAAACATGAATGTGCCTACAACTGAGTGTTGAATCATTTGAAAAAGCTATTCCCAGTAGCCAATCACCTGCTCCATTATGAAAGGGTTGCACCCCTTCTGTTCACCCCTTTCTCATCCCTCCTTTTTTTAGGGGTGTCACATCTGACCCCCTCTCCTCTTTATGAATAAAAAGTGAATCAATAAGTGGGGTTGCAAATATATTTTTATCCATAATAAATTAAGATTATATAAACAAATCCAGTTATTAGGAATCATCATTATTATTATGTATTCTATCAATTGAAAAACAATGTAAATAATAAATATAAAGACTGTATTCAAGAGAGGTTACATATATTTTTGATTCATGTATTCACATGAATTCATTTTTAAAATTAACACATACTGAAAATAAATTTAATTGAAACTAATATAATTTTGAAACATTTTGATACATATAATCTTTCATAAATTTTTTAATAGGAAGATTAAATTGTTTCGAGTGAGCATTATTATAAACTTTTAAATGTGAAAAAAAAAACACTGATTTTTTTCAGACTTTCGATTCTGTTGGTTGTAGCTGGGAATTTATTTTCCAGTCTCATTTGTCATTCATCTAGAGGCTCCGAGATCCTGTGAGTAGACCTCAGCTATACAAATAGGGTCCTTGTCCAGCACTGGGCTAGGGGAGTCTGCTAGTCGGAGTGACCGTCATACCAACCACATAACCATCTAAGGAATAACTTCTTTTTTTTGGTAATATGGAATTACTTTAGGAACTACTATTGTCTATTCATTTTTATGCGCATTGTGTGAATTACCCATGAATCTCTCGGTCATTCTTCTCTTCCTATCTACATCAACCACTAAGCGGCATGCCGAGCTGAGAAACGGTTGGGTATGTTTTGGATAGGCAGGAACCTATCCTACCCCAATCATTCATGATAATCTATGATGCAATCATGATCATATATAACAAATTATTTATTAAGTAATTTAAAAAGGATATTGATCATTATGATAAATAAGAACTTTACATACAAGATCTTTCTTCTAAAATCCTTATTACTTCTGTAATTTCGCTTATAAATAAGATCATATCTCTCAAGGGGTGTGCGCTTTCTTGGTAAAGTAACCCCTCCCCCACTAAAAAAAAAGTTGTTACTTTTACTTTCTTCTCTGATCTCTTGGTGTACAGCCGTTCTCGTTATGCTGAGGAAGGTACAGCTGTTTGGACAGAAGATATTAGAGTCAGTTATTGTTCTCAATGGTAATAAGCAGCATACTCAAGCCACAATATGTATTACGTTTAGTAATACCATTTCAAAAAAAAATGAATTAAAGTCACTTTCAAATCAAAAAATGTGAAAGAAATTTTATTTCACAAATAATTAATGTCAGCATATATTGTTGTTTTCTTTTTAGTAAATAACCTGCTTTTTAATTAATATATGTATATATAAATAACTTTATTATGATGAAATTACAATCTGCCTTAATACTTAATAGGCAATAAATAATTGAGATAAATATTTTCATTCATACCATATTTACAATACATCATTCGCTCGTACATTCATACAATATTTACAAACATTTACAAACAGCCCAGGGGCCCCCCAAGTCCACACGGTTGTTGCATCCCTCGCATGCGAAAGAGGAAGCGGAGTCTTGGGAAGTCCCCCACGTTCCCCCACCAGCCACGCCACCGAATACGAGCGAGGCTGACGAAGAGCGTGAGAGCCACATACACTCAGGCCATGATTGGAGAAACTGGCCATAGTCAGGACTCCCACTGTTGCACATTTATAGGAGGTCACGAGGCCACCGTCTCCGAGGAGGATTATAGGGATGAGTGGAGCAGTACAATGAATTTGGAAGGGATGAGTTCAAGAATGTAGGGTATATTCAGATCATTATGAAGGGTTTTTTTTGCTGACGTAATAAGGGGCATTTACTATTGTTCTCGGGACTTTTGATTAAAAGGATTGGATGCACTTGATGTTCGACTTTTTTGCTGTCCCCCATAGCTCTATTCCGTATGTCCAGATATAACTTTGTAAATAAGTAGTTTATTTTCTATTGAGAGATGGGATGTCCTTCGAAGTAGTCTGTACAGTAGTCCAAAGCGTCTGTTTAGTTCTTGTCTTTTTAGTCTCGTATGTGGGTTCCAGGTCAGTCGTTTGTCAAGATGGAAGCCTAAGTACCGTACTGTTTCAGACACGGGGAGAGGAATCGAATTGAAAAAGACTAGCGAACAGGACTTGCGGCAGAGGGTAAAGGTTATGTGGGAACATTCTGCTTCATTAACCTTGATTCGCCATTGGTTGCACCAATACTCGATCTCATCAAGGTGTTTTTGAAGTTTTTGGGATGCTATATCAGGGTCTGAGTGGGATGACAAGACTGCAGTGTCATCTACAAATGTTGCCAAGAAGGTGTTGGAAGTAGAGGGGACATCAGCGGTGTATAGGTTATAGAGGATGGGACCCAGGACGCTGCACTGTGGAACTCCTGCTTTTATGGGATAGTAGTTAGAGTATTCTAAACCACAGCGGACTTGGAAGAAGCGGTTTGAAAGGTAGGACTTTAGGATTAGGAAAAGGGTCTGTAGTAAATATGTTTCGAGCTTGTAAAGCAAACCTGCGTGCCAAACCCTGTCAAAAGCTTGAGCTATGTCCAGAAATGCAGCAGTGCAATACTTTTTGGATTCAAGGGCTGAGGAAATGTGATCAACAACGCAAAAAAAACATCGGGAGAGATCAGTTAAATTTAAGATAAAATTAAAAGGTGTATTAGTTTGGGGCTGGAAGAAGATACAACTAATTTCAGAAGTGCACTGTAGGACATTGCAGAATTAAGATGTCAAATCCTTGTTTTTAAAGATGCTCAAAAACTTCGGTCAATATGGAGTGGCATTTCGTCCTTTACAAATCTAACTCAAGTCCTGATTAGCGCAGATTTGTATTCGAAAATGTATGAGCTACAGCTTGCGATATGTTTTTTTCTTTATGTGTGTTTATTCCTATCATATACTTCTTTTGAACTTTCATTCTACCCTAAAATTTGGAAATGCTTCTTGTATTTATAAAACTAATTAACTAATTAATTAATAAAATAAAAGACAATTAATAAAACTAATTCTTAGAAGAAGTATCCTAGAACCTTCTTGCAGAAAAATGGCGACCTTTTTTTATGGTGTTATATGACTAAGACCCACTGCTGCAAATTTCCGTGCCTCGTGAAAAAAGTATTTTACCCAACTTCGACAATTGAACAGCTGCCCGAACAAGATTATAACCCTCAAAAATTGAGAAATCAAGTCAAATACAGAACAAGGTTGTGTCTGACAAGAGAAATTCAATTCAGGTATATTTTTTGTTGTAAACTAGCTGTCACTTTTCAAGTTACAGCAAAAATTGTTATTATAGGCTTTTAAATTGTTATACTCACTTTATGGAGTGAGGAAGAGGAAATAAGTTTAACTGTTTAAATCATAGAAATATGTGACTAACTGAAAGTTAAAGATAATTAGAGCCTTAGGCCGAAGTCTAATGCTAAGGTCGCCTGACTACAAACAACAGGCGCTCGAGTTCGAGTCTTGCCATCCACCATAAGAGATTTTTCTTAGATGAAAACGGTCGGTGTTCACTCAGCCTCATAAGTGTCAATTAGTAAAACTTGAATAGAAAAATAGCAAATACAGTTTATGAAATCAAAATAAAGGTTGAGGAATAACAGCGTGTCCAACCTCACTAGCTCCACAGCACCACATGCCAACTTAATTTACCCCTTCCTACCTATTACCTGCACATTCCAATACTGTACCAAAGCTGGCTTGAAGTGCGTTACAAAAAGTAGTAAGGGGCTGTGAACAGTAATGCGTAAGGGGTTGTGAATTTTACCCACCCCTAAATCCTGTAATTGCCTGGTTTTCATCATATTGCTTAGTAGCTTACTAATAAAAACTAATAGGATCGCCCCCTCAAGTTTTAAGTGTTCGTTTAATGATTATTACACGTTGATTAATATTATATTATCATTGTAGGTGTACATGCATATTTATAGTTGGAGTGACTGAACCTTATTTAATTTAACCATTTATTCACTTCATACATAAGGTATGAACCCTCTATAACTCATGTAATTGCATTACTTTAATATCACTGAATTATTTATTCAGTATAAAATGTAACGCATCATAATCTTCTATTATTGAAAAATGGTACTGATCATAAAGTTAATTAATGAGATCCAATTCATTTTTATCGACTGACCATCGTATTTCGTATGTCTATACCTGAGTGCGCTAAAATAACTGCCGAAAAACTGATCTAATTGATCTGAAATGTTCTAGGTATATTCAACAGCCCTGTACATGCTCAGGTTAAAGATAATGCCGGTAAGTACGTAAAAATAAAACCAGAAAAAAGTTGGTCCCGTGTCTGACAACTGGCCGTATCAGAAAATAGGACTTATCGTTGTGATATTTTGTGCAGTTTTTTTTTTGTGCACATGATGTTTACGTAAAAGAAATCACGAATTTATTAATTTTGTTACTGTCAATTTCAAAAGGCGTCTATTCTACTACTTGAGTCATCTGTAAATTCTTCCAGGCATCTTGAAATTTTACATGGAGTTAGAAAAAAATATATATTCCAGGACAAATGACCAATGAATAACAATAACAGATGACTAATTCACATCTCCCAAAAATAAAATAAAAACTATTGCATAAAAAAAATGACAATGTAAAATCTACAACTTCTAATAGCGAAAATAATGATAATAATTATAAAAATAAATAAAAAATTGTTTATCTGCATTTAGTAAATAAAATCTTAAATGGGTCCACAGGTAAGAAATAAAAACCACAATATTCAGTAGTCTTTAAAATAAAATATGACATTAAATAAAACTATTCAATTAATAAAAAACAAATTAACGTACAAGCTAAGAATAAAATAGTAAAAACCATGTAAGCTGGCAGCCAAGCATTTATATATATATATATATATATAAGTTAATGTTTATTGAATAACAAGCTAAGAAAGGTTGGTAATAAGAACACGTAGAACGTTATAACAAGACTGCTTTATTTAGACCAAGATACCTCTATCTATAGGTATTACCTGTAAACATATACAGATAACATATGTTTGGGGATTAAGGCTGGGCACTAGCGGTGCCTGGACTTAACTCCCCCCCACCAGTTTACGAACACCCATTCGCAAACTTTGAAGTCCAACACTCGGACGTCTTAGTCCATTCACATAATGCTCCGCTAATGTTACAAAGGAGCAAAGGCCAGCCCCGCCCGTACACAGCCTGTAATCCCTCACATTAAGCTCTAATCCGTATGTGGGCAACAGCCGGCCCGCGGGCCGGATCCGGCCCGCTGTAAGATTTGATCCGGCCCGCGAGACATTTTGAAAAACCCAATTTAAAAAAAAAAAATACACTACTTACTCATACTCATGGAATCAAGTGAGCGAGCAAGCCGAGTGGCGGTGATCATCAAAGAGTGAGGCGGCAAACATCAAAGTTCAAAGCCATTGATGTTTGCCGCCACACTGGCGGCGCAACAAAGGATTATTGCTTCGCAATTGTATTGTTCTACACTAGACGATTCTAGATCATTCCTTCATTTTGCCTATATAAGCGGGTGGATGGCCGGAACTTAGTTCAGTCCTATTCGAGCTACCGTGGTGATAAGTTTGCTTTGTGACTTTGTGTGCATCTTGAGTGCTTACTAATTATACCTATTTTCTTATTAAGTTTATCGAACGATAAGTAAATGAAAATGATGTCTGGTGGAAGGAAACGAAAAGTAGATGCAGAGGGTCGCCAGTTTCAAGAAAAATGGACTGAAGAATTCTTCTTTATCTTGCACAATGGTAAGCCTATTTGTTTGATGTGTAATGAATCCATTTCGGTGATGAAAGAATTCAATATAAAGAGGCATTACTCAACTAAGCATCCTACGCTGCTCTCACTGACAGGACAAATAAGAAAAGACAAAATCCAGAAACTTACCGCAAATTTGGAAAAACAGCAGCAAATATTTCATAGACAAAGAACACAACTTGATAATGTTGTGAAAGCTAGTTTTATAGTTAGTTCAAAATTGGCAAAGTCATTGAAACCATTTGCCGAAGGAGAATTTATCAAGGAGTGTATGTCAGAAGTTTGCAGTGTTTTGTGTCCTGAAAAGAAAAATGAATTTGAAAAAATTAGTTTGTCAAGACGAACCGTTGTACGACGTATAGAAATGATGGCTAATGATATAAAAACAACATTGACTGGCCGTATGACTGGTATTGAATCATTTTCCATAGCATTAGACGAGAGCACCGATTTGTCTGACATAGCTCAACTGGCTATATTTATTCGAGGTGTTGATAAAGAATTCACTATTACTGAGGAATTGCTTGCTTTACAGCCGCTAAAAGGAACCACTACAGGAGAGGACATTTTTAATGAAGTTCAAAAGGTATTCACAAGTTTTGGCTTGCCATGGTCGAAATTAGTTGGAGTATGCACAGATGGTGCACCTTCTATGGTCGGCTTACGTAAAGGTTTCATCGGAATTTTGAATGAAAAAGCAACTGAATTAAATGTGCAAAAAGATGGTTTGATAGTCCTTCATTGCATTATCCACCAACAGAACTTGTGTTCTAAGTCCATTCGACTCCAGAATGTTATGAATGTGGTAGTAAAAACCATCAATTTTATTCGATCCCGAGGGCTTAACCATCGTCAGTTCAAGGCGTTTTTGGATGAAATATCAGCCGAGTATGACGACGTAACATATTATTGTGAAGTCAGATGGCTAAGCAAAGGGAAAATGCTGAAACGGTTTTACGAGCTTAGAAATGAGATAGCAGAATTTATGCAAATAAAAGATAAACCACTATCTGAATTGAGTGACGCAAAATGGATATGTGACTTAGCATTTCTTGTCGACCTTACAGGCCATTTGAATGATTTAAATTTGAAACTTCAAAAACAAGGACAGTTAGTAAATGATTTGTACAGCCATTTGAAAGCGTTTCAGAACAAAATCCGCTTGTGGGAGGCACATATGCTGTCTGGTAACAGTTACCATTTCACCACGCTCTCTGCGTATGAAAATATTGCTTACGCTCAATATGCTGAAGAACTCAAGTTACTGTCGGAGCAATTTTCGATCAGATTTAGCGATTTCAAACACATGGAAGACTGTTTCAATTTATTTGCTACTCCAACAAAAAGTAATGTACAAAATGCTCCAATACACTTGCAAATGGAGTTGATCGAGATTCAAGAAAACTCACTCCTAAAATCTAAATTTGAAGACGTGGAGTTGTGCGATTTCTACAAAAAATACCTCGAAGAAGACCATTTTCCGCAGCTTAGAAAATTTGCAAGAAGATTGATTTGTGCGTTTGGCAGTACTTATAAATGCGAACAGTTCTTTTCATTGATGAAAGTTAATAAATCAAAACATCGTACAAGGCTGACTGACGATAATTTGGAAAATTCTTTACGTCTTTGTACCAGTGGAATTAATCCAAACATCGATGAATTAGTTTCCCAAATTCAAGCTCAAGTGTCTCATTGATTTCGGTGTCGCTATTTAACTTTCGTAGTTTGTAACAATTCTAAATTTAACGATTTAATTTAATGCTGTAGGTACCTATTTTTTCATTTCATTTTGTTATTTTAATAAATTGTGTTGTAATAACATTGTCGTATTATTTCATGGCTGACTGATATCTATCGCTAAAAATTATGAACACTACTTTAAAATGCACTACTTTTAAACGCGGCCCGCGAACGTATTTGCACACTAAAGTTTGGCCCATAACATGTCAAAGGTTGCCCATACCTGCTCTAATCCTATAAAACGTAAAAACCAACTGTCACTTGTAAACAAAAAACATAAAAGAAAACTTTGACTTTTAAAAAAAAACAATACTTCTGTGGGAAAAATCACATAACTATAACTATTTACAATGTTCCTTGCGTGTATGCTGCGAGGACACTCCAGCTCATTCCTGGTCTACAACCTCCCCCCCTGGTGGAAGCTTTAACTGTTCTATGTGGACATTTCGCCGCTTCTTAGGGGGTCGTATACTCTCAATTGTCACGACGTTGTGTTCCCTAATCACGACCACTTTAAATGGGCCCTCATATCGCACCAGCTCTTTGCTCCTATTTGACCCTAGTTTTTTATAGACGATAGTCCCGATTTTAAGTTCCCCCATTCGATCCCGGACTTTGAGGTTTTCCCGTTCCACTCGTCTCGCTTTGTCCCTCGTTATCCTTTCTCGGACTTTGTCGCATATTTTCCTCAAACCGACAGTATTACTCGCCATTTTCTCCGCCATTCCCTTGTCTGCTACCGTCTCTGCCCCATTTCTCCGTCTTTCGCGCAGCCCAAAGAGGATCTCGAACGGGGAGAACCCCGTCGCGATGTGGATCGAATGATTGTAAGCGGCCACCGCCTTCGGCATTGCCTCATTCGCCGGCAGACCCTTTTCCGCGTGATATACCCGCAGGTGGTCACTCAGGGTGCTGTGCAATCTTTCTATCCCTCCTCTACTCTTAGGGTGCCCTGGGGTATTAAGATGCCAAGAGACATCGAGAGTCTTCATTTCTTTTCGGATGTTGGCATTGTCGAATTCTCTGCCCCCATCCGACGAGATCCGGTCTGGTACTCCGTAAAACTGGAACCAGGTATTTAATGCCAGCATTACCGCGTCTGATGACCGATCTTGCACCGGGTGCGCCATGGCCACTTTGCTAAAGCTGCCGATTGTGGTAACCCACTTATACCCCCTCCAAGTGAAGGTATCCACTTGTAAGTCACTCAACGGTGTCTCGGCGGTGGGCGATTCTTCTTGTCGCCCCCGTGGCGGATGTCTGTCATACTTCGTAGTGAGACAAACTGCACATGCCCCTATCATTTCTTGTATGCTCTTTTTCATTCCCCACCAAATGTACCTCCGCCGCAACGCTTGCAACGTTTCCTGAACTCCACGGTGGTTCGTTTTTCCTTGGTGATAGGCCAGCGTCACTTCCAGCTGCTGTTCTCTGTCTTTGAGTGTCTCCACCATCGACGTGCACCGAATAAATATCCTATCCACTCCAAGTTGTTCCGTTCGCCAGAGTCTACGAATTTTCTCCCAAATAGTGTCATTCCCTACAAATACATGATGGGTCTTTCCGGGTTCCGAGGCATCTTTCAATGCACGGCAAATTTGGTCGTTCCTAACCCCTGGTGGCGACCAAATCGTCGCGATTCTACTTCTCCCATAACTGTCATATGCGATCTGCAGCCGCCCTGAGGTCTTGGATTTCCAAATGATCTGCCGTCTTTTGTCGTTCACGATCCCTTCTGTTACTTCCATTTCAACAGGTCTTTCGGCGGCGGAACCTTCCTCTTCCAGGGTTTCCTCACCTTCGCTATCTCCTCGCGTACCGAGGCTTCCATCCTCCCCGGGTGTCCATTCCCGGAGAAACTGTTGGATTTCCCCGGATGGTTCCCCTTCTTCCAATGCATTCACAGTAATGGCTCTGGACAGCCAGTCTGCCACTACGTTCTCTTTCCCGGGTTTATATATGATCTCCATATTGTACTGGGACAAAAACTCTTTCCACCTCGTGACTCGCGCCGAGGACTCCTTTAACTTTCCTACCCATTGTAGGGGTCTGTGGTCGGTGTGAACACGGAATTTTCTGCCAAAGACATATGGGCGGAAATGGTCTATAGCCCAGACGATACCTAGGAGTTCTCTCTCTAGAGCACTATACCGCGCTTCCGTTTCTGTGAGCCGTCGACTAGCGTACGCCACCGGGCGCTCCCCACCGTCTCTCTCCTGCGACAACACTGCCCCCAGTGCGTATTCGCTGGCATCAGTGGTGATTGTGAAGGGATGTTGGAAATCGGGAAATGCTAATATTGGTTCCTCTTGTAAGCTAGACATACATTTCCGGATGTTCTGCTCCATGATTGGGGTAATTACCACCCTCGCTCCCTTTCGCAGTAAATTATTAATAGGCACCAGGTATGCCGCCATGTCCGGCACAAATCTTCTGTAATAATTAAGCGTCCCCAGAAGTCGACGGATCCCCTTTACATCTGTGGGCACCACCATCCTTCTAATCGCCTCGACCTTCGTAGAGTCTGGCTTAACCCCCTCCTGTGAGATGGTGTGGCCCAAAAAATTGATTTTTTTCTTCCCCAACAGAGACTTCTCCATGGACAATTTTAATCCGAATTCACGGACTCTTTGAAATACACTTTTTAGGTGCTCAAAGTGCTCTGCCTCCGTTCTGCTGAAAACTAACAGATCGTCCATGTAGACCTGGCATACCGCTTCGTCTATTCCCCTCAAAAATTCATCCATTAGGCGTTGAAAGGTAATCGGGGCGTTTTTCAGTCCAAATGGCATCCTGGTAAATTGATAATGCCCCCTCTCAAATGTAAAGGCCGTTTTGTCTTGGTCGTTCGCACTCATCTTGATCTGGTGATAGCCTGCCTTTAGATCTAGGGTACTAAATATTGTCGCCCCGTTCAATCTGTCTAATATGTCCTCAAATCGGGGAATAGGATACTTCTCGTCCGTCGTGTTCTCGTTTAACTTCCGATAATCGATAACTACCCTGTATTTCTCCGTCTCGTCCCCAGGTCTATTTTTCTTCCTCACTGCCCATAGAGGACTGTTATATGGCGAAGTGCTATCAATTATAATCCCTTGCCGTTTGAGACTCTCTAGCTCCTCTCTAATATGCCTACGTAGTGCCTGCGGATATCGTCTCTCTTTCACGTATGTGACGCGTTCTTTCTTTAACTGGATCTCGTGGACCGTCTTCCCAGTCGCTCCTAGCGTGTCTCCCTCTACGTAAAAAATATCCTCAAACTCCCTCTGTAGGCCTTCCCTCCAGCCCTCTATTTTATTAACCGCCCCTATCCGCGCTCTTCCGTCCCATATAGTCCCTTGACATTTATATTCCACTTTCCCCAACTTAATGTTCCATTTTTCCCCGATATTCTCCACACGCGCGCCTACCTTCCCCAACATGTCGCACCCAACTATCACCTGGTACTCCCGCGGCATGTTTCCTACGATATGTATCTTTAGATCTCCCCCTTTCTTCGCCCACCTATTTAGCCCTATGACTAACTCTCCCACTACCTCGCAAGGGCCTCCCAGGGTGATTAAACTACAATTACATACCTGAATCTGGAGTGCCCTCTCTCCGCCATACAGCCTCTCCAGCGCTCCGCGGGACATGATGGTGTTGGTGCTTCCCGTGTCCACCAGACACATCTCTCCTCCTTTGACCCTAATTATTGGCAACGCACACATCCTCTCCCGAATTGCATTACATCTCAGGATGCGGTCGCCTCTCTGCCAACACGCTCCTCAGGCTTCATCACGTTGCTCCCATCTACGTGACTCGACCTTCTGCCCTGTCTGTCTCCTGTTTCTGCTGCGCCTCGCTTCTTCTCCTTCAGTTCCCGAAGTCCCTGATGACTCATATCTGATGATCCACTCTCCCCATGTTTCATGCTCCGTCTCTCTCTTACTTCTTGAGTGTTTACCTCCATTGGTTCTGGTCGTTGGTATTCTCTCCTCCGGAAGATATACGGGCAATGCCTCGCGATGTGTCCTTCCTCGCCACACTCAAAACATTTTGTTCGAGGACACTGTGCCACTAAATGTCCTGCCTTCCTACATCCGTGGCATTTTCTTTCTTCCCTGGGCGGGGCATACCTCGGTCTCGTTCCTCTAAATCTTCTTTCTCCTGTCGTTCCCTTGTCTCTGCCAATAACGGACGTTTCTGGTCTCCTCCAGGTTGGTTTCAGGGTCCGGGTTCTTTTGTATGCAACTCGGCTCCACTCATTGTCGACGTCTTGCACCCTCACTTCTTCCTCCTTGGCACTAGTGTCGATCATTGATTGTGCACACTCCGAGAACGAGCGCTCATCGGAGAATCCTTCCTTTCTTCCTGTCTCCTTGGCCAGTTGCACTTTTAGAATTGTGGATAAGAATCCCATTCTACCCTCCACCTCTTCTACGCTAATCGACTCTCTCATCTTCTCCGTTATCTTATTGAAACGGACTACTAACCCCGCAGCATATTGCCCGTTACTTTGTCTTGGGGACTTTGTCTCCCTAAACATTTGGAATATGTCCTCCTCGGGAGTCCATCGTCCTCCTCCGTACGCCCTCTTCAATCTTATCTTTATTAATTCCCACGGGGTTTCTTCATCTGCCTGAATTTGATTCAGTATACTTCTCTTGACCCGACATATCAGGGCCGCCTTCAACGATTCCGCGTCTCTGGGATCTATTAAATTTTCTTCTGCTTTAGCTCCAATTAAAGCTGTGAGACGGTCTCCTCCTTTTAGGAAATGGTTCAGCTCACACAGTTCCCCAGTGAATCTCTCCAGCTCCGCAACAGCCTTCCTCAGATCCTGGGTATTCATCGCTTTTACCCTCATCAGCGCGAGCGCCGTGGCATGAACTTCTGGCATAGTTCCCACTCTTCTAATATCTGCTCCCTCTACGAGATTCAAGACGGGCTGTCTCAAAACTCCTCCTTCAGTCATCTTCTCTCTTTCGCGTATAGAAGAAAAAAAAACAAAAAAAAATTACGCTCGCACTCGATAACTCTCTTTCTCCACGGTTCCCGGGTTTCGGCACCAGTTAATGTTTATTGAATTACAAGCTAAGAAAGGTTGGTAATAAGAACACGTAGAACGTTATAACAAGACTGCTTTATTTAGACCAAGATACCTCTATCTATAGGTATTACCTGTAAACATATACAGATAACATATGTTTGGGGATTAAGGCTGGGCACTAGCGGTGCCTGGACTTAACTTATACAACAAAAAAAACATAAATACGAAAATATAATATAATGAATGAATCGTTCATTATATTGTATTATTGTTGAGTTACACTTGAAAGACTTGAAAAATATAGCCATCTCCATAAAACACAAGTTAATACTAATTACTTAATATTAAAAAAATACATAATTTTTCTGTAATTATTAGTGGGGCATCAAATTAAAGATCGTGGCGTTCTAATTAACAATCCGTAGTCTGTGTTTTATTTTTTATAAATATAATTACAAAAGCCATTTAGACTGTCGTTAAAGTGGTGTTTGCTACTTTAACAGTCGGTATTATTTTCAGGCGGTGGTTTATTTTGCATGATAGGTCCATTTGATGCAGAACCGATAAATTAAATAGTAATTAAAGAATTAATATGTTTCTATGATATTAAGTCGGGTCATGTAGTGGGATGATATTTCTCAAGAATGTTTTTGTATGTGCCGCAAAGCAGCTAAATGAAAAAAGGAGCACCTCCTATAGAAATGTACCAGGATTAAAAGATATTTAGATTCCTGGTAATGAAGATCATTTATTCGAGCACAAATAAAGAACCTTTTGTATACCTTCTGGGGAATAAACAAATTAAAATAGCCGAAATAAATGACAGTTAACACATTAAATAACAAATCATTAACATAAAACAAACCAATTATGTATAAGGAAAATATCAGCTGAGCAAGGGCGAAGCTAAAATGGACTGTAAGAATAAACCGTAAGAGTGGGTTGAATGTCTACAGACTGCTTTGGACGCGTAAAATGTCACAAGGATTTTCCACTTATATGATTGAGTCTTCGTAATAAAGAGTTATTTATTTGCTCTACAGACGCAACCCAAAAAAAACTGAGATCTTCAAAACATATTAGAAACACATCGGCCTTCAAGGTGTAGAACAGCTGATTGGTCGCTAACTAAAAAATGATAAGACCCTAATTAGACTTGACTGCAAGCTAAATACAAAACAGCGACCACGGCTCGGCACTAAATACCCTAATAAGCTCTGTCATCGACCCGAAGTTGACAGGAAAACCAACTAGAATCTTAATAACAAACAGTGCTCTAAAAACTTAAAAATATCAAACATTTTCAAATTCATAACAACAAACAGTTTCATTTGATGGCCCATAGATGCTAAAAACCAAATCAACACCATTAGTCAATTATTATTCTTGAGCGTGTGTTGTGTTGATTGTGAACCCTCAGCTGAATTATGTTAATTGTACATATTAATTTAAATTTTAAAAAATATTAATAATAGGGGTTAAGGGGGGGGGGGAATCATTCCTGGACACGATTTGGACCTGTGCATACAGCACTATTCCAAAGATTTTTCCTTGTTAGATCTATATCACTGTGGACTCCACTACTTCCGAAATCCACTACACTCATATCCTTTCCGAGTTCCAATCACAGCGTTATAAGCATTTCCTGTCTATCCTGTCATTCTAGCGTCCTAACTTTAGTTTTATTTTTTTAGAATTTTCAACATTAGGCAAATACATATTTTAACTTTTATTTTTTTAAGTTTATTCATTGATGTTTCTAACTATTTACTATCTATTTTAACTTTTATTGTGAATTTAACTTATAGGGTTTTAGATTAAGCTAGTATTTATTGTAATTTTAATTATTTAAATCAGTTTAAACTTCAAGTGTAGTTTTTAATTTAAATTATATGACCTTTTTGAGTTGTAAATGACAATGTAGCTTGTTCTTGGAATCTTCAAAAACTTTTTTCTTTTTTTTTTTCATAGCCCCTTTAAATTTACAGATAATTATATACAATTATAGATCCTTAGGCGAATCTATTTACAAATTATTTTTGTATTTCCTGCAGCGTCGCTACATTATACACAGGTTTTGTTATTTTATAAAAACTATATAATGGAATAAGCAAGTATAATGATGCACATTATACGTGGCTGGACTGAACTGACTAATAAAGGTGATGGGGCTTACCTTTTTGACGAGGCTTTTTTTACAGCACTCCTTGCTCCCCACTTTCATGTATCTTTACCTTTCTCTTTGTCATGAGTAGTGTCCAAACGTTAACGCCAAATCCCTCCCTGCCCATCATGGCGAATTCCCTCAATTCCTTGATAACTTTCATGATATAAAAGCTACTTCTTTCGCCTAAAAAATCCCTTATTTCTCTTTTTTCCTCCCCAACTTCGCCAAGATAGGTCTGAACGGATCGGTGGTGTTTGTCTGTATGCCCATGATGACGAGCCTCAAATCCCGAATCGTCCAATCTACTACTCCCTCCCAGGACCCTCAAATGGAATACCTATTTGCTGAAGTATCCTACCACTCCAATCGAATCCTCTATGCTGACGATATATCGTCCTCCACAAGTTCCCTTCGATCTCGTATTTGAATCGTATCTTTACAACCTCTTCTATTCATTTTTACTAGATCGTTATCTCCCTCTCTAATCTAGCAATCCACTATTCAACTTTATTATTCAGTTATTTTTGGTAATTCCATTTATTTCCTACTTTACTACATTCTTGCAACCTTTCACGCTATTTCCCTTCTTGAAATAATTCTTATTAATAATAATTGTCTTGACTATCTCAGTTGCAATAGAGTCACTCGCCTCTATGTAACAAATTAATGTTTTTTGTTTCAATCTTATGACGTTGTACCATATGTACAAAGGTCATTTATTATATATAAGGTAAATACATCATTGTAATGTTATATATTTTTTTGTCAGCCAAATACTTTTACAATATCCTAGAATAAAGTGTTTGTTTGTTTTTTTCATTCACTAATACACATGACAAATCATTGTTTTAACATTTTTTACCCGGCAGGCACACTTAATATCCTACAGCTGGAGTTTGAATGTGACTATCCCGATTTCTCGGGTCCACAGCATAAGCAAATCGCCCCTCCTTCCCAGGGTCCCTGGAGCAAAATGAATCGCCGACAGCAGGGAACAGTCACGTAGCGGTAACATATTCCGGATGTGGCGAGCCGACGACGTGAGGGCCATGGTGACACCGCCTCATCCCGCATTCCGCCCCTGCCGCCCCTCGACAAAGGGGAGGGATTTTTTACCAGGACGGCGGCCGAATCATTCCCCATCATTGTACCAGGAGGGAGAAATTGCAGGGAAAATTATAGCCACCTCCCCCCCGTTCCCCTTAATGCCTTTATACCGGTCAACCCTCACTACAAGTAAATCGAAACATTTATTTCACGTCCACCTCATCCGACTGAGGCAGTTCGGGAACTCAAGTCCTTCCAGAGGGTCGATCAATAGATGAAAGGCCCCTCACCTTCTGAAGTATCGTCGACTTTAGATTCACAATAGTGTACCTTACTATGTGATGTACAACTCTCTGGAGAAAAGTACTTTATTTTAGTAGTTTAACAAATAAGCGAGGCTGGCTACACTGATTAGTCCCGTGGACTTTATAAGTATTACAACGGTACAAATATAATATTAATAAATGTGCAACTATCTCTGCTCTACATAGAATTTATTTTATATTGATAAAAACGCTTTTGGCAGTTAAAATGCCATTTTCAAGTATCTTATAATTACAATGATAGATTAAGACATACACGTTTACACACTGGGTAGCAGATTTCAATACGCAAGTGTAGAATACAACCAGCCTGCGGTATAATCAAGTTGTTTTGAATGAGTATTATTATGAACTCATAAAAGTTAACTAACACTGAGTTCTTCAGACTTTAGGTTCGTCTAGTTGAAGCAGGACATTTTATTTTCAGTATCGTTTGTCATTTAACTTCTTAAGAAGATTAAAATTAGATCTTTATACATAAAATACCCCCCCCCCCAAAAAAAAAACTGTTTGTGGCTCCTTATTTAATAAAATACAAACTTTCGCTGCGTATTTCATTTGGACATTACATGGTTTCAGGGGAACCTTCGTACTGCTAACTGGCAGTGGCTTAAACCTTAATTATTAGATTTGTGTCTGCCCACAATTATATTGTATTTATGTGTAAAAAATACAAGTATACAAATAAATTGTATATATCAATCTACGCTTCACACGTTTTAGCACCTTAAGATGATAGTTTAAAACATTGAAACAGTTTGTGTTTTCCAAACAATAACAATTGTGGGCAGACACAAACCTAATAGTTAAGGTTTAACCCACAAACGGAAAATACTCGCAACACACCATAATTTGTCGTAAAGACTATTTATAAAGAAGAGGTGACTGGATGAGTTGTGTAAATACAAGTATGGACCATAAGTGAGTGGTTGAGGACTAAGATTCATATCAGTGTTTTACATAGTATTTATAGAGCTGCTTTATTATACTGAAGTGCATAAGGCAAGGTTTCAATTTCGCTTGTTTTGTCTCTTACTTCGGACTAAGTATTTAACTTCGGTTGTAAGACCTAAAACCTGGACGGTGGTAGGTCCAACTGTGTAATCACCTGAGCAAATGCTCGGGCCGGCATTGCCACTTACAGTTAACTCAAGTGGTACAGGAGTGCCACCGCAGAGCTTAATGCCCAATGTTTACTTCTTTGCTTGATGCCAAGCCTACCGTCGTTGTGATACAGAGCCCTTGTTCTATAACTATTGGATCTGAACCAACTCCATCATGGTACCTTCATTGGGCGTTCAAAGAATGGCGAAACCACTCTTGGGTCTATTAGACCCTTAAAAGAAATATTTTTGACAGAAGGCAAAAAGCTGCTTTAGCAAACATGATCCGTAAACGCATTATGCCAATGGAAATCAACTGGTACAAAACCAATGAAGAGTCAGTAAGGCACGGACTGAAAGCCCTTAATGGAGGGTTGGCACTATTTTGAAAAGCCTTAAACTGAATTACTGCTTTTTTTTCTCTCTCTTTTTCACAGTAATGAAAGAGATGAATAGCCCCCTCCTCCGTCACTAATAGCGACCATCAAGTTTTTTCTATCCTTTTTAATGGCCCGCGCATTGTTCGGCTTTGCATTGAGAGCGAACGGGCCAGCTGAGCCATGCCTCATAACCTCTATCCCATTCTGTCCTAATGAAGTTATTTGACATTTAAGAATGCCACATTTGTTACTAAGTCTACACCACTTTATAAATTCAACTATCAACTTATTTCCAATATTTAGAGTAGATGAGAGAAAAAAACGTTAATTATGGCCTATGACATACATTTAACAAATTCATTTCTGGCAAAACAAAAAGAACTATTACATCATAAAGAAAAATGAAAAAAACAATATGAAGAATTCAGTAAAATACAAACAGCATTAAGTGAAAATCTTTAAATTAACACATACAAAATAAAATACAAGCTACATATACAATAGTAAAAACCAAGGAATGTGCCAGCAAAACATCTGGATATGTTTAGTAAACAATGAAATAAAAATGAAAATAATAAATAATGAAAATATTATGTATAAAAAATAAATCGTTCCTAAATTAGCAACCATATGTCTGGATGGTGAGGAGGCAGGTAATATGAAGGTTTTGGAGGTTTGTAAGAATAAAGTATGGCGGAAATTAGGAGGTAGAGAATACCAGAGGGTAGTGGCAAGCAAGGAAGGAACGACCGTTATAGAAAGACCTAAGTGTTCCTTAGGTTTTGTGCCTGGGATGGTCTGGATCACAACAGTGTACTCGTGTCAGGTTATTTGTTAGTGGCTTGAGCATAAGTTGAGTGTTGTTGAGTAGCTTAGGTTTCCTTTAGCATATTTCTACTTGTGTTTATGCACTGGTTTCTTTTACTTTATGTGATACTAAAGGTGTTCGTACCTCAGGGAGGGCTGGAATTCTCTACTCATCCTTATCTACTACTCCTGGTATGATGTCTGTTTTCCGCTGCTTTCCTGAATATTATTGCCAATTTCACCTACTTTTGTTGGGCTCAACTAATTTAGATAAATAGGCTTTTTTTGTTCGCAACAGACCGCTACAAAGAGCTCTAGTCAGTTAGTAACATAATCAGTGACAGACTGGATACGTTAACCATCAGTGTGAACGCCGGGAAGACCGACTGCGTAATTTTCTCCCTCCAAAAAGGGAAAAAAAGCCTTGCCAAAATCCTATACTATAGCAAGAGAACTCACCGACTTTCTCAATGTACTATCTGGGTATCAAAATGAATAGGTATCTCCATTTCTCTACTCATTTTAGTAACAAAATAGAAAAAGTGCGACTCAGGACTTACCGGCTTCACCACTTGCTAACTTCACCCAACTTGTCGCTTTGTCTCAAACTGATGAAATATAAATGTGTCCTCCGGCAAACCCTGCTGTACGGTGCACCGCTATGTACTCACTTGACTGACAATACAGCTAAAAGTCTCTAACAATTCCAGAATGGGATTGTGCGAAAAGTGGTCCGACATATCTCTCGAGAGAGGTTGAAGAACGCTGACCTGCAACCGTTGCTTGGTGTGCCATCGGTGGGTGAGTTCATCCGCCGGAGACACGTCAAGTTTTTTGACTCGTTGCAGCATCTCACAAACCCAGTGTTTAACACTATGACGCCACCACTCTTCCCGCATCGATGGCAACAGACTGTCGGGGAAAATTAGCTTAAGACTTAGTTTAAGTTTTTATTGTTAGATGTAAGTTAGTTTTATGATCTTCAATAAACTAATGATAATGTACATCATTATAATTTTGTTCAAGCACTGACCACAATCTATAATTATTAAAAACTAGATGGTAATAGAAAAACATTTCATCATAAAATATTATTATCTAAGCTTTTATGCTAGGGTAATTATTCTATGTTACCAATATTTTGAAGAAATGGATTCTCTCTATGTTTACATGCATCTATAAACTTTGTGGACATTGCATTTAAAATATCTAGAATACAATCAGCTTTGGATACGTCGTACAACTTAAATATGTTTCTGTACTTTGGCTTGTCGAATATTATTCTTATAAATCTATTTTGTATTATTTGAAGTTTGCTGATATTAGTTTACCAGGCAAAGCTACAATTATTTGCTTCGTAAGTAAATTCAATTAAAGTGGATTGTTGATATTTTTTTAGAGTGACAACACAACAAGACCTTATAACATTCATGATGACAGTTACCGTATTCATGGTTATATTTGATTGAACATGTAAGGAAGTGGGACATATATTAATCAAACGAAAAAACTGAATTATCAAGTTTCCCACATCTTAAAAGAAACCTCATAGCTAGTCTATAAAAACTAGAAATGTTTTATTGTTTTTTCACAGTTAAAATATGAGGTATTTTCCGGCCTACTTAACCTTTCTAGAATTTACTTAATCAAAGGAAATGCAACCGTCACCTACCAAAGAATTTAATGTATCTTGCTCACACTCTGTCTATCCCAGTCATACGTCAACTACTTCAGGAATTGTTAATTCCATCGTATATACATAAATATTGTTATATTACTAATTTCAATGTAGATCATTTCAAAATGTAATATTGTACCTATATCCAAATTGACAACCAAAACGCTCTGGGTTGAATAAAAAAATATATTTCAAGTATATATGCTGCTTTATTTTATGTAGGAATCATAACCACGTCTACCATAACATATAATTACATTTAAGTAAGAAATGATTCGCATTGTTTACTGAGCAGAGGAAATAAATTAAAAAGGGTGGGATAACATGTTATGATTGTTTATCCCTATGAACAATAATTAGGATTTAATTGTGATAGCAAGAGCTGGGGTTTATATGTTTATGCTTCCCCTGACCGAATTATTTGATGTACCATCGATTAGTATATTTAAGTGTATACTTATTAAGATATCTAAATTTTACATATTTCAGTGAAATTACATACTTTTTATATAGTCGTCTATATTGTATTTAGAGTTTTGAGACATACTTTTTAAAATAAAATTAATTTCCCACATTCAATTAATGTGTACCTTAAAAGAGGCAATTTTAGAGAAATGGTAAACAGCGCGTCGGATTCCTTGTTTTTTTTAGATAACATGACTGAGAATTGTTCACATAAATTTCTATATTTACGGAATCCATTAAATCCACGCTCATAATTTTTATTGGCCTGTGTCTTCAATTCAAACTGTGATTGTATACAACAAATTTAAAAAAGTGGTTGGTGGAACAATGTCATAACTTCCGCCAAAAACAGTGCAATTGCCATGTACATTCGTGAATTTCCTGACGAAACTTTTTTTTTTTTTTTCTTTTTTTTTCATAGCCCCTTTAAACTTACAGATAATTATATACAATTATAGATCCTCAGGTGAATCCATTTACAAATTATTCTGTATTTCCTGTAGCATCACTACATTATATACAGGTTTTGTTATTTGATAGAAATTATATAATCGAATAAACAAGCATGATGATATACATTATACGTGACTAGACTAAACTGACTAATAAGGTGATGGGGCTCACCTTTTTGATCAACCTTAAAACTAACTTACATACTAATTCTTATCCTAATTTTCCCCCGACAGTCTGTTGCCATCGATGCGGGAGGGGTGGTGGGGTCATAGTGTTAAACACTGGACGAAACATTTAATAGTGATGCGGTCATTTATATTGTTCGTACTGTAATAGATCAATATCGACTGTCCAACGTCCCCAAGTTATTCAACAAAACTTAAAGAAAACAAGGATATAAAGTCAAGGTTTCAACGAAATTTCTCAACAGCGTCCTCAAGTGATTCCACACATCACGCGAGTCAAATATTCTTTCTATTCTTTAGTTAGGGCCGATATCTTCTTTCCTGAAATTAACGACGCATCATTCCATTTCAAATCGTTTCAATTTTTCGGAAAAGTATACTGGCAAAAAACTACCTCGCCAAAGCACTCTAAGCAAAACTATTTACGAAGTATTTGCATGGAAACCCTCATTAAAATCCGAGACGATCTCAAAAAAGGTCTGATTTCAAGGAGCACTATATATGCTTACCACTTCGATCAGAAGTTACAAAAAAGGGCTCAAGGTTAGAGGCAGATGAATACTACCGCTTTGATTTCATAAAAGAAGTTTTGTCAAAACTTAATTTTGATTCCGTTACGGCATTGCAAAAAGCTAAAAGCTAAATCATAAATCAAACAAAAACCTACCATGAGGAATCATGGGCGTACACATTCTTACCCTATACAATAACTAATTTAAAGTATACTCTATTACGTAACATTTTAAGTGAATCAAATTTGAAAGGAATTTTTACCAACAGTATAACTTGTTACTCAACAGTAGACTTGTTAGTATTTGAAGGTCCAACTGTTTATGAAAATGTCGAATGTTTTTGGAAATTAGGTATAGTTTATATATTTTCATGATATAATTATTAGACGAAATCGATATTTCAGTGTAGCCAGATAAATGTAATGTGCAAAATAAGCAAAATAGTTTTTAAAACACTTTTCATTCGATAACATGCTGACTAAGAACACATTAATTTTTTAATAATACAAATCACTGATAGAATATTCACTAACCTTTTGTTGTTTTTTTGTGAGCAGCCTTCTCTCCATACTGAAGTGAATAGCTCGATAAATCACCACGATTTCAAGTTAATTGTTAACAGATGAAAAACACATCGCTCTAACTACGATTTAATAACACGTTATACGATATCGGCACGAAATTAAACTTATTTTCCAAAGAAAAGTACATAAAACTAATAACAACCGTCTCGTACGAAGTAGAGTTAGGAACTAGTGGGCACCTTGGCCCAGGGTCCAAAGATTAAATCCACGAAGCAGTCCATACCTGTAGCCCAGCTGTTTCGAATACTACGCAATACTTCAGAAATTGATTAAAATTTCCTACCAATATTATTATTAGTTGATATATTTGTATTTATTCATTAATAGTTATTAATTCATAACTAATAATTCTATCAACAAATCCTTAAACTGGGCCGATTTGAAGGAACGCTGTCTTTACGTATACTTGACACTTCAACGGGTAGTTTTACAAGAGGGGGCACATGTTTAGCGGCAGCTGATTACTACTGCAAGAGCATTGATTCATTTAAAGACAATCTGTGAAAGCTTGATTTTGAATCCACAAAGGCTAAAAAAGCCAAAACATTGATGGATAAGCCTACCTTAAGGGATCATCTGGCAAACACCGGGTTCATAGCGTACACAATAACAAAATTAGAGAGTCACAACATGGGATTGCTTGATAGAATCGCTATTATCAACTAAGCCATTAAAAAACAGAAGAGTCACCGGAGAAATCAGAGTTAAATTGAAGACAAAATCAAAAGATGTGTTTGTTTGGGTAATACCCAGGCTTTGAACAAACAGTTCATTTCAGAAGTGTACGGGATTTTACAGAAAATTTGGAAGTCAAATCGTCTCCAATAGAAAGCCTTGTTTTTGAACATGCTCAAAAAATCTTCGGTTGATGTTGAGGGGCATTTCGTTCTTTACTGAGGCTTGATCAGCGCATTTTTAATTCGTAAATTTAAAATTGCCTTCACTACACCTTTTGTTTTGTTTTTTTTCTTTCTTAATATGTTTTTATTCATATCATATATTTCTTTTGAACATTTGTTTTATCCTAAGATATGAAAATATTTGTTGTGTTTATAAAAATTTGAACACTGGACTAACAGTAATTGCATTTTTGTGAAAATAAATACATGCATATATGAACATATTTTAATTTTTTTTTACATATAAATCCTAGCCCTAGTGATAACATTTTTCATTACACATTATGAATGGAATTTTCTCACAAATCCAGTGGTTAGTATTACCACCGATAGAAATAGACAGAACTAACATAAAATCTCCCAGACGTTACAATACATTTATTATATATATGTTTGTCGAACATGAAAAATTACATTCCTCGGAATCTTACAAAACTCGATGGCAATAAAAATAACTGAAGCCGCCAAAACAACATTATCAAACCGGATGCCGATAAATCCAACCGTTTCCTAATGTAATTAACTCCTGATGTATAATCGGCTACGTGTAATACAAAAACACGGCATCCCTAAAAACAATTCTTCAACTAATGGACTTTCTAAACAATCATATAAATGGTAAATTTAATTATAACGGAGCAGAGATATAACTTGTCTTCCATAAGTTACAATCAAATTAGAAACTTAGGAAAACTTCGGTCATGAAGCATATTAGGACTTCACCCAACTGTCAATTCCATCAAACTTACAAACAATTAATGATACATCTGTGTAATTCAACGATAGATTAGATGACTTTATTTAACTTAATTAGTGAATGTGATATGGTAGGTATTAGATAATAACGGTGTAATGAACAATTGAGCTGCAAGCCTGCAAATGGCGAGCATTATTTAACATTGTGATCAGGTTTACAATTGAAAAGCCACGGGGTAAAAATGATGAATGTCCAAGTTGACTAAATATTCATAATTTAATAAAAACAAACTTTCAAGTCTTCAGGAGAAACAAATATTGTTTAATGGCACATTCTAATACGTAATTGCTTTAATAAAAACACGTATTTCAAGAACCTATGACAGTAATCTTAAGACGTGAATAACACTTGAATGAAACATAATTGAAAATGAATAGAAACCTTGATAAAAAAAACTGGAACCTATTCATCGTCCATGTAGTCAAAGTAAAAATCGCCTGCAGGTATTTAGGTCGAGTCATAGTCAATAACAAAATTACATTCATTTTGACGAGTGCAGGACGCTTTTCATGGAGTTTCTCTTGCACTCTTTGCAACTGCTGAACGTATCTATCCGCAGTAATCGTTAAATTTGACTTCAATAACTCGTGGTGAATTATTACTTGACAATCCCACCATACACACAAGTATTCTGGCAGGGGTGGTTGATTCTTATCAAGCCACTGTCTTTCGCGGACTATATTGTCGTAGGTAACCCATTTGTCATCGTCTATTACAATCCGGTTTAAAAAAGGCTCAAATTTTACCCGTGAGAGAAGACTTGTGGCGATTACGATGCGATCTTCTTTATTCCGTTCACTGAGATTGTGAGGTACCCACACTCCTAACTTGCAGGCGTTCCTTAATTTCTCCAGGTGGCGGTTAACAGTTGATTGTGATGTATTCAACCTTTCTGCTATACCTCTTGTTGATTGACGTGGATTTTGCTCTGATATTGCCTTTAAAAGGTTGTCGTCAAAGACGGCAGGACGTCCCGCCCTCGGTTCGTCTTTTAAGGTCGTATCTCCAGAACGGAATTTTATAAACCAACTTCTAACTGCCCGATCAGTTATTAGTCCTTCGCCATATACACTCCATATTTTTTCAGCTGTCATCCTAGCACTAATGCCTTGTTTAAATTCCCAAAGCATTACATGACGAATATGTACTTTTTGACTCTCCATTTCAGAGGTTAAAAAAAAACAGTTTAACGTAACGTGTATCACACAAAACAGTTGACAAAAGAATAACTGAAGCCTCGTCTATAGTGAAAACAAAAACTTGTCATGGTAACTCATAGTGGGTAGATACGAGCAATAGATTCCACTTAGCTGCATCGGAAATTACTTATGACTCGACCTGTTCGACTCGTAGAATGTTTTAGATTATCGAAAATGTACCTGAAAATGAAAGATAACTTTATGAATACCGGTTTTAAATTCTCTCACAAACCAAGTAAGGTCCCTGATGGCTCAGTGGAAAAATTCGGTCTGGGAAGATCGCCTCACCAGTCTGCACGGCGACCATAAGCAATTGTGGAAACTCGTGAAGACCTCTACCTCAAAAAGGAATGGTGTCAGGCTGGCCGTCAACGGCCAGTTCATCCCCACCACCGAGCAAGCGGACATTTTGGCGACCTATTACGAGGAAGTGAGCCGTGGCCAAGGCGAACCAATAGTAACGCTCGATCCCCCCTCCCCCTCTCTCCCCACCACTACCGATATCTGGACCTCTCACAGGCAAGTCGGAGCCATCATTCGGAGAACAACCGGCAAGAAGTCACCAGGGCAGGATCGATCCAGAACATCCTACTGAAGCAGCTGCCGAGGAAAGGAATCTCGTTCATAACTAACATCTTGAACTCCTGCTTCAGGCTTCATTATTTCCCTCAGAACTGGAAACATGCAGTAGTGATCCCTCTTCTGAAACCAGTGAAGAGCGGATATGAGCCATCTCATTACCGCCCCATCAGTCTGCTGACTCAACTCTCGAAGCTGTTCGAGAGAATTATCCACATACATCTCTCCGGGCACTGCGAGTCACAGGAAGTCATCCCACCAGAGCAGACTGGTTTCAGCACAGGCTTAAGCGCGAATAACAACCTGGTGAGATTGCAACACCACGTCGCATCGAACATCCGAAGCAACAGAGCTACCGCAATGATTTCTCTGGACTGTTCGAAAGCCTTCGACTCTGTGGATCATTACATCCTACTCCAACGTCTGAGGGAATACGAATTCTCGGATCAGCTGCAGAACCTGATTAGATCCTACCTTACAGGCAGAACATTTTCGGTTCGTATAGGCACTACGACCACGACCCGAAGAAACTATTCTGCCGGTGTCCCCCAAGGATCGGTGCTAGGCCCGTTGCTGTTCAACATTTACACCGCCCACATCGTAGGAGCCTCGTACTCCAACTGCGAGGTATCCGCGTACGCGGACGATATAGGTGTCTACAGCACTAGCATCAATCCATCCAGAGCCCTGAAATTCGCTGAGAGTGCCAGTCAACAAATCGCCGAGAAACTCGATGCCGTCTACATTAAAGTCAATCCGGCCAAGACGCAAGGAATAATATTTAGTTACAAATCCGGAAAAAAGAAGCTCCTGAAATCCTTCGTGTTAGACGGCAAAGAATGCCCTGTAAGCAACAAGCTGTGCTACCTCGGAATTACCCTCGGTAGGCACTTGTCGTTCACAACGCACCTCGGAAAGAAGTTAAAGAGTGTTAGGAAGAAATTCTTCAGCCTCGGACACCTACTTCACAGCCCGGCTCTATCAGTACGCCTCAAGCTGCTGATATACCAGAGCGTCCTAAGACCTGCATTGATGTATGGAACCCCTCTCTACAAGTATTTGACTCCCAACACTCTCCTAAAGCTCCAGCAATTTCAGAATAGAGTTCTCCGCACCTCCCTCAAACACACCCCTTTCGACCAAATGAAGGCCGACGAAATCCACAAAAAATTCGAAGTGCTCACTATCCAAGATTTTATCAAGAGAAGGCACATCAAATTTTTTGACTCCCTAAGACATAGCCACAACCCACTATTCTCCGACCTTCAGCCACCACCAATGCCCGTCAGATGGAAACACTGCTGGACCGCCGAAGCTTGGCGAATGAAAGACATCATAGAACCAGAGGACTGACGGACCTACACCCAGCCGAGAGATCGAGGCCGATCTCCCGCCCGACTCAACCGACGCCACATTACCCCATCTACCTGTGTAAGCAGGGTTGATCTTCCGGCCGATTAGGCCGACTCACTCAGGCCCCTGGCGGGGCGGCCGGCCAGGCTTCGCCTGGCCTACAACAAACCATCGCCTAGGCACCCCTAGGCTTAATCCTTGGTAGACTCTCACTACCTTCCTGACTCCATCCGCCTTTCTAGGCATTCCACACCCCATATCCTTCTCATACATCCTTCAAATAGGGGTCTCCCCTTAGTGAAAGGCACTTTCCAGCCAAAAATAATTTTCCTTATTTTTCCCACATTCCTATTTTTTGTAATTTTGAGAGCTTAGGAAAAAAAAAAAAAAAAAAAAAAAAAAAAAAAAAAAAAAAAAAAAAAAAAAAAAAACTTTATGAATTAAGCAAGGGCTCCACCCTCGGTAGACTATCACTACCTTCCTAATTCCACCCACCTCCTTTAGGCATTCCACGCCCTATATCCTTCTCATACATCCTTCAAATGGGGACTCCCTTTAGTGAAAGGCACTCATTAGCCCAAAATAATTTTACTTTATTTTTCCCACATCCTATTTTATAAGTTTGAGAGCTAAGAAAAAAAAGGAAAAAAACAAAAAAAAAAAACTTTATGATCCCCTCATTGTAATCTGAAGGTGAGCCCCATCACCTAGTCCTGTACCCAGTGAATTGTAATTTTAACTTCAAATAGAAAATTGTTATTGTAATTCTACCCTCCTTCGAATGCATCTGCGTATGCAGTAAGAGGAGAAAATTGTAAAAACTTATTGATCAATAAAGGGGTTTTGAAATAAAAAAAAAACTTTATGATCAGAATAACTTTGGTTGAGATTCTTGGGTAGTTTTTAAATATTAAGATCCTTTGGTAGGTACTACTTGACAGTAACGTTTAGATAAAAATGCGATTTGCGCCCCTTCGATGATTTAATGAAATAATCAACATGAATAAAAGTAACATCGGAAATTTTTTTAGGCCAGCTTTTGTGTATTCCACGGTTATCTTTACAGCTGGCGCCAACAGCCGTAAGAGATTTTGAATTATGCGGACAGCAATACCCTGTAATGCTTGGGTTTTAAGAAGCTTGGGTGTCTTGCACAGAACCAACAACTATTAGTCTCACTTCATAATAAATAGTAATAGTGCGATGGTTTTTAAATATTGGAGCCCTTTCACTAACGAGGCCAGTAAAATGGGGCGTGTTCGTCGTACGTTTATATAGTGTTAAATTGGTTAATAATCCAGTTTATTTACATTTCTTCAATTTAATCAAAGTTTTGAAATATACAAAAACTGTCTGTACTCGCCTATTTTATGGCAATTAAACAATATCATCATGACGTCCTTCATCCTTCTGTAGCTTTTCCTTTTCTTTGTTTACTGGAGGGATATCATCACGCACGTAATCACTTTGTGACAGATTACTATCCATGCTAATAACGCTACTTAACTCGTTAACGAAAGATGTAATGAAACAGTAGTAAATAACGGAACCTTCCAGAATGAGCTTAACAATCACTTTTCTATGAACTTGCTCGGGGATTCTTGTCCTTACTCGCGTGGAGTTTCGTCGTTCTTCCCTCTTCTACATATATTTCCTAGGTCGTTTTCAGTGGATTCTAATTTTTATTGTGTCTTACATTCCACACAGTGTTAGTAAACCTAAAAATCTAACAGCGCCTCTAAATCAAAACGGTCGAAAATTGGACATTCATTGCCCTGTCCAGTTAAAGAAGTTTTACACAGATTGACTTTTTACAAGAATTTATTTCAGAAGCACAACGAGGTAACGGTTTTACTAACTACTGTATAGAGGAGAAATGGATCAGTGCCACATGGGAAATATCAGTGGATGTTGCTTCATCCCGTGGGGCGTCATCGGGGCCATTTGTCAGCAGAACCCGACTTATTATTTAGAAAACAAGGCTTGCTAAATGAGGATTGCCTCATCTGGCTAGGTGATATCCAGGACGCCTGCAGTGCTAGCAAGCTGATGTTGGTATTTCATAATTGTCCTTTAATTCAATTATAACGCCTGCTAAATGACCCTATTTCATATAAACTCACCATTACGTTCACTGAATGTTGTTAAAACTTTTCTTTGAGAGAAATTCTAAATTTTGCAAGTATCTTACCCCATCGACCTCCCTAGAAGATATCAAAGTTGTAGCTGTAAAGCCAACTCCATACATAAGGCCAGTATTGTTTTTTCAACCAGTATAAGTCTTGATTATCAAGAGATTGTCCTCTTCATCATCACCTAATCACTTGCCTAGGCTAGGTTTGGAATCTTGTAGAACATGATGAATAGGAAGCAATATGTTTAAAGAACTAAAGTCCAAATTAATAACAAAACACAATTAGTAATTTGTTTAACAATCCAGCTACGTCCACTTACAAAGTGTAAGATAACACTGTATTTTTTTTTCTTCGCAAAGATCTGACAAATAGTGCCATTACCCAAAGAGCTGCCAGTCTTAACATCTCCAATCTTCCATCTACACCACTGGCAATCATATCAACATTTTATACAAAAGAACTAGGACAATAAGCATTTTCCAGCCCCTAGAGTCTTGAATCTAAAAACAATATTGCCAATCCTGAGGCTGCCTGTGTATCCTTTGGTTTGCCTGTGTTTTATGATAGTGACCATAAAAATTAACCACTCGATCTGAACTTTTAAAGGGACATTCAACCAAACCAGGCTGAATATGTTGCGGCTGTGATATAATAATGGTTAGTATTTTGAAAAAAGAGAAGTTTTTTTAAAGTTTCAATCCAACTTGTAATATTTCATGACGATGAAATTTAAGATTTAATGTTTCTCTTGTTACACATGAAAGATGGAAATGCAAAAAGAAATTCAATAATCTTTGGGAGAATTCAATATTTTTTTGGGATTCAATTGAAATTACATAATTAATGTCATTCCCACAGGTTAAAGTATGGTTATATTGTCAATAGTTTAACTGCATTTGTCAAAAGACTTTTTTAAGTGAGCAAGAAAGTTAAACAAACAGTTATAAAATTAATTATTTTTTGTAAAATGAAAACCTTTCTTTTTTCTTAACCTCTTAAATATTCTGAGTGCATATCTTAAAAACTGATAGAATAGGGTCCTGAGGGATCTATTAAAATTCTTCCCTCACTTTTTAGTTTGTTCCTTTATTTTTCCTAAAAATGCAATAGAGTTGGTAAATATTAAAAATAAAAAACACCCATCGAGAAGTTTAGATCATTTTTTTTCACATATTCTGTAAGATAATCTTTTTATTTTTACATCATCACAATTGAAAAAAGAAACATCACAGATAGCTAGTTTATTACTCCAATTGGGTCACAGCATTAACCCTTAAATATCCAAATGGTGGAATGCCAAAAAAGTGTTACGAGAAAAAAAAAGGTGGTTCCATTTTTATTATTGAATAAGTTTGGTGCAAAAGTTGACAGATTAGATTCTCTCTGTTACAGCAAGTTTTCAGGGAACCCCCCCCCCCTGTTGATGGGCACCTTATTCCAATTTCGGTGTGAAATCTATTACTTGTGGAAGACATTCTCTACTCACTGCAGATTCAAGGGAAATCTACTAACCCCAGTTGTGGATTAGACAGAGCTTAAGCAGATACATGCATCGATTTGTAATTAAATGCAGTTAATAATATAAAAACTTGATACCATTGAATGTAGTGAACCTTGTGTGTATACAGTGAATTTTCTAATAGCTTAAAAATAGAGAGATTTAATAAACAATGAACATGATAGTTGGTAAAAATTATATTAACAAGATAAGCTGGTTTTCTTCAACATAACCATACCATACCAGTACAATAGGTATAGTATACTTTGCTCCTAATCCTAGAAATAATTGCTAAGAATCAGATTACGATTAAGTTAAACAACAAGCTGACCAGTAACTCTCAATAAGCCATAATAGAAAATTTATGAGTAAATAAAAAAAAAAGGATTTCAATTTATGTGTTTAAAAAATCCCTTTTATTTTCATCTTAAATAATCACATTTCAACAAATCAAACAATAGTTTCCTAAAGAGTAACTCAATAGGATATATAAATATATATGTGCTTACAAACATATTCACTAACAAAGCTTTTGAAATTTACAAATCGAGTATATATATTTAATTCTACATTAAATCACAATTGTTACACTTCTATAAATATATGATTATATAAAATCACTTCACAGCTATATAAGAAATGTGTTCTTTGAAATTCCCATAGATAACTTTCTTTTTTTTTTAGTTCTATGAGAAAACTTCTTTCTATCCACTGTTTCTCTTGCCCTACTGAGGTTTTTGAATCTTTCCAAACTCGGTCACTATCATATTGTCACCAATTTACTACAATCCAGCAGTAATGGCTTTATTGTAGACTTATAATGTGTTACAAATTATAAATTAGAGGGTTTTACACAATTTAAACTACTGGCAAATTTCTGTTATAAAAAACAATGATGAAAAAAAATAAATTAATTTTCAAGTCGCAAGGTTGACAGTCTATAAAACATGATCCTATCATAAGTATAATTATACCAAAAGAAAAACGGTGTGTCATCACAGATATGTTTTCTAAATA
Organism: Acanthosoma haemorrhoidale; assembly: GCA_930367205.1. NCBI lineage: Eukaryota > Metazoa > Arthropoda > Insecta > Hemiptera > Acanthosomatidae > Acanthosoma > Acanthosoma haemorrhoidale. The sequence goes on along the minus strand of OV884015.1, from coordinate 77,117,817 downwards.
GAACTGCCCCTCAAAACAACTAAAAAATGACTAAAAGCAGTTAAAACTTTCATAGAGAAACAATACAACATAAATTGGCTCATTAATTCCTTGGTTTATGTTTATTGAATTGAATATCTTATAAAAAATATAAATTTTTATGTTAACTGTATAGGGCTTATTTATATTTATTTATGTTATTAGAAGAGTTATTAGAGAAAAACAAAAAAACATTTTGTTTTAGTTTATATTAATAATTTGACAAAAAAATGAAAGAATGGAAGAATAATGATAAAAATGACAAGTAATAACTGGGGATAGGATTCCCTTTGCAATTAAACCAAAAAGAAGTTATAATTTTTATATACCTTCAAGTGCATGTTTATCTTCAGTCAAACTACAATATTAAAAAAATGTATATATAATCTTCAACAACAAAGCAAGACTAATTCAAACAAAAAGTTTGAAAAAATTCTCTTGATAGAATAAAAATCTGAATTTGATTAAATTTATTTAAGAAACTGACAAACAAATTCTATTATCACGACAATCTTAAGGTAATATTGATCTAAATATAGAAAATATTCACCAATTATGATAGAAACCAATATTAAGTTTTGTTTTGTTGTTAGTAAAGTTTTAAACAAAAAAACAGAAAATCAATCTGAACAGCCTTATTACATAACCCCAATAAATTAAATCTAAATACAATACAAAAAATCAGACCAGAATCATAACATAAATAATATTCACTAAATTAGGTACGTACAACTAATATAGCCAGTAAATATGTTAACGTATACATTTAATAACTTTTAAAAAATAATTAGTTGATTTCAATGAATTCCTTCTAAAAAGATACTTAAAAGCTATTACATAAATTTCACTTTGATTATGCACCAGCAACTAATTTATGAAATGTACACTACTTGTAAAAAAATACTTGGTATTAAAATTTTTTAATTATTCATTATTTATATTATAACTTGTAATACACTAACTATTGAAATATATCCTATAAAGTAAACAACATACCTTACAATAGTAAGAAAAGTATCTTATAGTCAGTAAATGTGGTATTAACCAGAACCAAGTAATAAAATAATTAAACAATGAATGGTCCATTTCTCAAAAGTTTTGTTATATTTTTTAACAATTATGTGTATCTCTGTGACAATTAATGAAAAGAAAATTATATGAGAAATAATGACAGAAATTCATATGAATCTGAAGGCTTATTTATAACGGGTTATGTCTGAGTTCAAGAGTAGATCACAAAAAAACAAGTTCAGTTCTTAAAAAATGGTCTCAAAAAGGGCTTCCACAGACTAGGTTATCAATAAAATTAACTGTGTACAAAATTAGATTGACTGAGTAATTTAAATAATATTAAGTGTTTAAGTAACAGGAAAAATAAGAAAATCTTATAATGAATTCTGAAATAAATTTTGTTTTTTACGAAAGGAATGAGGAATCAATTTTAAAAACACTCAGGAAGAGAAATATTTTTGACACTGTCAACATTCTACTGCCAACATTAGTTTAAAAAATTTACATTTAGTCTGAAAAAGCAACAAAATGTTTGAGAACAGGTCAAACATTCATAAAAATTTTTAGAAAAACAAAAGTAAACATAAATTATTGCAAAACAAATTGTTAAATTCTCAGGTTAACAAAAATCAAACATAACAGGAAAAATAGAACATATACACGTAGTTGTATATAATTATTATATTATGTACAGTCAGACTAGAAACCTTAAGTTGCAGATCCTAGCCCAAGGAGCTGTTGTTGGAAGAAGAAACATCAGCGCTATCAGAGTCTTCAATTTCTGTAGCAGCCCCGCCAAAAGCTTGACCAAGTGTACTAACTTGGATAAAAATCGGTGCTCCTGGGTTGTTCTATTAAAATGAGAAAAACAAAACAAAATGAAGTATTTTAGAACAAAAATATTCTATGAAATTGTTAAAATTAACTTATGCTATGGGGATAGTCATCAGTTAAAAAAATAATTTATTTATACTGAAGCTTGTATAACATTGACAACTGTAAATAAGCCTTGCCCACCAAGGACAATCTACTTATTGTCAACTTACTAATAATGTCAAGTTGTGATGGCCAGTCACATATTATGTATTATCATTATTTAGACCAAATACTAATCCTCTACATGAAAGTGGGGTCATGAAGAAAAAAAAATGTTGATTACTGTTTTCAAGACTTTAGTCGACTAAAGCCCCAATATACGGTAAATAGTATTTATTAATCAGGGTGGGGTGTCACCTCCACGATTTGATCCAGATTGTGATGTGAACACATCTTAATTCAAAGTAAATATGAACTAACTCTTGATGATTCATAAGACCTTCCAACCGTTGCAAAATTAAGCAATAATAATTCTAGCAAGAAGGAAGAAATAAATCTCCAGATAAAATTAAATAACTTCCTTAGTTCCAAAGAAGAAAAGGAAAAGCACAAATACTTCGAGTAGCCATCCTCAGCACTTTCTGCAAAAATATCCAAATGGAATACCAGCCACAAATACAGAGATGAAACCATAATTGCCGCTGGCATCTATAGCTGCATTCAATAAAATGTTAGGAGACCTACAAGTGTTGTTACAAGAAATGCTTGAGCAGTTCCCCAAATGAAAATTTTAGATTTATCTTTAACAGTTACAGAGCTAACATTTTATAAAGCTCATAAGTACTGGTTAAACTGTTTTCACATTTTAATTTTTATTGTCGTTATTTATATAATATAATATAATATAATATAATATTATATATATATATATATATGTATGTATAGATATTATAATTACACATAATAATACTTGATTAATAAGTGTAGCTATATTATACAAATTACGCCACTTATTGATATAAAAGTAAAGACTTTGAACTATTAAAAAATAATAGAATACTTTTAAGAAAGACAATTAATAATCATAATATATGAGCTTCCCACAGTACCATCTTGATGCAATAAAAAAATCAAAATCAAAACTAAAATACAAAAATAACCGTGATATGCATAAAATGCAATACATTGATTGATTGGCCACAACAAAACTTCCCCATCCGGTGTTCCTTAATTCCTCACTATCTCCGCGACTCCCAGGTTTCAGCACCAGTTAACGTGCGTGAGAATTAAAACTAAAAAAGAAAGAGAAAGAGGTAATAGAAATGATGAGATCAAATGTTAGTACAAGACTACTTTATTGGTAGCTCTTAATCCTAAACACATACAATCAGGATGTTTACATCCCGAGGATTTGGTATTAAGACTGTATACTGACAGTGCCCTGGCCTTAACTCCTCCCCACCGGTTTAAGCACACTTCCTCATCAACTTAAAGTCAGACCCGAGTGTACTATAAGGTGGACCGGGTTCATTCCTTAATCTCAAGGGCAAAGGCCAGCGCACCCATACACAATCTGTAACCCATCACAATGTTAAACACACAAACAAGTCAAAAACAAACAAAACAAAAATAATATAAATATACAGAATAAAATAATAATACCTCCTAGACTGACCCGGTGTCTGCCAAGAAAACAAAAATTGTCAAATATGGTTACAATAATACTATTAAAAATAAGAACACTCTGTCTGAATGTCACATATATATAAAACTGTGACCTATAACAACACAATTACTTGCTTCATGTCGGATCGAGGACACACCATTTTACTCATGCTCCCCCTCCCCCCTTGGAGTGGGAGTTTAAGCTCTCTGCCGTTTCCTTGGGTGGTCCACACTCTCAATAGTCACAAGATTGTGTTCTCGGATCACAACCACTTTGAAAGGGCCTTCATATCGGACCGGCTCTTTACTCTCGTTAGAACCTAATTTCTTATAAACAACGGTCCCGATCGTAATCGACCCTATTCTGTCCCCGGACTTTCATGTTTGTTTTTTTCCCCCAAGATCCGATCACGCACTTTCCACCATATTTATCCCAACCGTTCCATACTGTTAGGATATTTGGCTGTTGCTTTGATTTGAATTTGAACTTATTATATTGAAGTTATTATAGGAGTGGATTTTTTAAATAAGTATAAAACAATAATAAATTTTGATACTAATATAATATCATTGAAAAATGAAAATAATAATGCAATTGTCAGTTTTGAAAAATTGAATATAGGAGAAATTTTAATTGCGAAAGAAACAAATAATAGTACTAATTTAAAAATATCAAGTTTAAAAAATAAAATTACAAGGATAGATATCAAAAATTATATCAATTTTATCTGTTCAGAAGAAAAAAACATTTTAAATAATTAACAGCAAATCGAGTTTAGAAATGTACTTGAGGAATATGATATAAAGAAATATTTGAAGAACGTCTTGGTTGCATCGAATGTTATGAACATAGGATTAGGAGTAAATAATATTATCCCATACAAACAATTTCAATATAAACTAAATCTTAAATTGATAAATAAATCAAGAGAAGAAGTAAATAAAATGATAACTGACGGATAATGGAAATGTCGAATTCATGTTATATTAATCCCATTATATTGGTAGAGAAAAAGGATGGTAGTTAGTATATGTTTGGATGGACCATTTTTAAATAAAAGACTTAAACCGTTATATGATGCACCACCAAATATAGATTCAATATTATATCAAACGTTTAAACAGTAGATTTGAAAAGTAGTTTTTGGCAAGTAAAATTAGATGAAAATATTAGAGAATGTACAGGTTTTCAATTTTTGAACGAAACCTTCCATTTTAAAAGAATCCCTTTCGGTTTATCAGTCAGTTTAGCCGCATTGGTAAAAGCATTAAAGAAAATAATACCAACAACCTTAATGACTAAAGTATATGTCGATGATGCTCTCATACATGCAGAAACATATGAAAAGTTTTTAAGTGATCTATTCAAAATTTTCCAAATTAACGGTGTAACAATAAATTAAAAAAAATCTACATTTTTTCAAACTAGTGTTCCATTCCTAGGTTCCTTGTAGACATCGGAAGGTATTAAAATAGACCCTGAAAAAGTAGATGTCATAAAACATTTTAGAGAACCAAATAATATGAAAGAATTACAAAGCTTTTTAGGATATATAAATTCTGTAGCAACTATGCCGATATCAGTAGGCCACTATATAAATTAACATCAAATAATTCACAATTCATATGGAAAAATGAACTAAACAAAAAATGAGTGATGATATCCTGTTAAATTACCCAGATTTAAAAAAAGTTTTTTACATAGAGTCAGATAGTTCAGATTTTGCTTCAGGTGGAATTTTATATCAATTAGATAAAAATAGTAAAAAGAATCTTTTTGTAGTGGAACTTTTAAAAATTCTGAACTAAATTATTATTCAACTCAAAAGGAACTTTTAGGTATTATTCATGCAATACAAAAATTTTATAATTTGATAGCAGGGTACAAAATTATAGTGTAAATGGATAATAGTGTAATTACATTTCTACATAGTTGTAAATATCCACCCAGTCGTTTGATAAGATGGATTAATTATTTAGGGCCTTTAAATATCGAGTATATCCACATTCAAGGAAAGCAAAACAAAATCGCTGATTTCATAAGTAGAAATCCAATTGAAAGCCCGGAGAGATTGGGAAATGATTTTAAATTAAATGAATTACAAGAAGAAAATATCTTCAAAAACATAATCAAAAATCAACAAAATGACTTAAAAATAAAAAGAAAATTTGAAAAAAATAAAGGAAATTGTAAAATAATCAATGGAATGAAACATAAAAAAATAAAAATAAATTCTATATTGAACTAACAAAAAATGATATGATAAATTTAATAAACATGGTGCATTTCAAATTTTGTCATGCGGATGTGAGTAAATGTTTAAACATAATTAGAGAAAGATTTTATTGTGTTAATTTAAGAAAGTTAATAAGTAAACATTAAAAACCTATCATAATTGTCAAATAAATAAATCATCAATTAATTCAATAGTACCGTATCAGCCAATAATCCCTAAAATGAAGCTAGAAATTATATCTATAGATTATATGGGTCCTTTTATTAATAATAAAAACTATAAATATTTACTAGGGGCAATGGACAATTTTACTAAGTACGTTAAAATCTATCTAACAAAAAGATCAAATATAACAGGTGCAATAACATCGTTAAATAAATTTTTTTCAGGAAATAGACATACCACAAAATGTTTGAGTGATAACGCCACTTTTTTTTCATCGGACAAATGGGAACAATTTTTAAGAAAAAATAAAATAGTGTCAATCAAGCAATGTAAACTTGAAAACTTGAAGATATTGTATTGTACAATTACATTTGTAAACATGTAAAATTTTGGTGACACGTAATCTAATATTGTAATTTGGTTGTAAGAAAATGCAAATTGTTGAAATCCTGAAAAAGTGAAGTGAAATAAAAATTTTAAATCGGAGCGGACCCGAATGTTGTGATATTTGGGTGTTGCTTTGATTTGAATTTGAAAATTAGTGGGAATAAAAGGGCGTTAAATGACCCATGGATCAAGAAGGCGATAGAAGTGGAGGCAGGAAAAGGAAGATGGCGGGAGCGGTTGTTCTTTAGGAGATTGTGGGAGACGTAATGTTGAGAGAAAATAAGTGACATTTCTAAAACTTGAAGAATTGTTATTTAATGGTGATAGAACCAAAGGGAAGAACGATTGATGGAAGAAGAGTTTATCGGAACAAAGGGATTGAGGTAATAGCAGTGGATATAACTGACCGCATGGCGGACCAAGTAAAGGAAGCAATAGGAAAAAGACGTAAACGTTAGTAAATTGGCCAGTAGCGAACGGTAGTGGGTAAGATAGTAATTTGTTAATAACCATGGTGAATTTGTTTTGGACGTTGAAAATTGAACAAAGTTTTGTAATTAAAAAATTTTCCTTTTGCCAGAGTTTTTCCTTTTTTCTATTAACAGAACCTTAAACCCTCAAATAAATTAAAAAATAAGCAATTAGATAAAAACATAACATTTGGCGCCCGTGAAAGGAACGTGTTAATGAGAAAATCTGGCTAAAGGATTGTTTGGATAAGTGTGTCACGGAGATTGTTGTTGATTTTAGGGTGAAAGTTGAAGTTTAGAAATTAAAAAAAAACATTTGTATTTGTAGTAAAAATTCATATTGTTGGAATTTAGTCATGGAAAGCGATAAGCGGAGTTTCAATTTTGATCCAAATGAGCAGAGCATAGTTAATAGATATATAAACAATAAGGAGAATGACATCAGCAAAGGTCAATCACCTGTTAGTCCGACCCTTTTAAATGACTCAAGCCGGGAGGAGAGTAAGATAGAGATGTTAAAATTAATATTAGAAGAAAATAAACAAAATTAAAAAAAATTATCTAACAAAATCGATAAATTGGCAGAGGAAAATAATCAAAAAATGTTAAAAATTGACAAATTTGAAATAATTGAACAAGAGTTACAAAACTCTTTCAAAGATTTTAATGTAAAACTTGATGAAAAAATACATCTTTTAGAAACGGATTAAAAACAGAACTAGAAAATCAAAAAACTGATTTAAAAGAATATAAGTTAGAAACGGAAAATAAATTTGATAAACAAATAACATGGATGAGCAATAAATTGGTAGATCATGAACAAAAATTTATTAGTGAATTAGGGGCATATAAAAAAGAAAGTATTGAAAAATGTAATAAAATGGAGAAGGAAGTGGAAGATATAAAAAAATAGAATGGAGCAAATAAGATAAAAACATAACAATACATTTCTGGATATTTTTCGTGATAATCACTTTTTTTCTTCAACGTCCACAGGGGCTATTGTACAGCAAAGTACTATTTTTAATAATCCCTTGACGCTTTAATTCTTCAATTTCCCTCCGGATGTGTTGATGAAGTGCTTGTGGATATCGCCTTATACATGTATATAACATATGTTACACGCTATACTTTTAGCGGTATCTCATGCTCTGTCTTCCTCGTTGCTCTTAACAGATCTCCCTCTACGAAAAAAATATTTCTGAATTCGTCATGCTAACCTGTCTCCAATATGTTAACTCCCATAACCTAATCCTCCAGTTCTTCCTTTCGTTCTTGCGCACACCTACCCGTCCCAACAAATCGCATCCCTCAATTATTTGATAGTCGCACGTCATCTCCTCAACGATGTGCACCGTTATTTCCCCTCTTACCTTCGCCCATTTGTTTAGTCATACAACCGCCTACCCCATCACTTCGCAGGGCCCCCCAGAGTGAATAATTACAATGATATGGTGTGTACTCGCTCCTCCACACAACCTCTCTAGTGCACTATGCGACACTATCGTATTGGTGCTGCCCGTGTCTATTAAGCACCTCTCCCCCTTCTCGGACTCTTTGTGATTCCCTGTTCCTGAGGTCCAGCCAATGTCCTTCCACCTTTGTCCCGATTAACGCCGTGAGGCGGTCTCCTCCCTTCAAAAAGTGATTAAATTCACCCAGATCTCCTGTAAACTTCTCCAGTTCTGAAATAGCTTTTCTTGGATCCTGGGTGTTCATGGCCTTCACCCTCATCAGGGTGAGTGCATTCACATGAGTCTCCAGTAGAAGGCCCACTCTCAGCCCCATCAGACAGATTTAAGACGGGCTGTCTTAATACTCCACCTTCCACCATCTGTTCTTCTCCGTGTATCACTCAAAATCGGACCACAACAAAATTTCCCCAGCGTTCCTTAATTCCTCACTATCTCCACGACTCCCGGGTTTCGGCACCAGTTAACATTCGTGAGAATTAAAACTAAAAAAGAAAGAGAAAGAGGTAATAGAAATGATGAGATCAAACATTAGTACAAGACTACTATATTCGTAGCTCTTAAATACACATACAACCTAAATATATATATATATATATATTACATATTATGAAATAATTATAATATGTATATATAAAATAAATAATATAATTATTTATATTATTATATACTTATACACCTGTTTCCATGTTTAACTTGGGGGGGGGTTGGCTAAATTTTAGTTGATTTCTAATAGACAATCCTCGAAATCCGGCTCATGAACTGATAGTTGAAAGTTAAAAATAAAATGCAGTTATATAGCCCCTTACCTGATGCCTTTGTATATATCGCATTTGACGCCACCACCTAACTAGAGTATCGTTAAGGGAGTCACTGCCTGAACCTCTACTAGATCTCTTTTTTTGGTTCAGTTTTACAGTCTGAAAAATTAAAAATTATTAATTTGATGTAAGACAAAAATATAATTTTTTTAAATGTAAAATGTTAACAATATAATCATCAGGAGAGCAATAAAAAAATCTATCACAAGATTTCAGAATGTTACAGGATACCACAAGCTAAAACAGGAAAATTCTGGAGGAATAGTCAAGGGTCAACTTTAATTTGTTATAATATATTTCAAGAAGCTACTGAACACTTGAAAGTTGGAAAAAATTCAATTTTTTCAGGATTTGAATGTTACAGTCACAATACAAAACTTTTTTCTTCCCCTTTCTGAGGACGAACCTCACACGGGTTCACAATACAGTACTAAAGATAATCCTATAAATATGTACATAAATTACCTGTTGTGGTAACTTCGCTGGTGCCAACACTAAAAGAAACTACCCTCTCTACTTAAATTAAATTACTTGCTTCATTATAGGGAAAGATCCTGTTTTTTACAGTCCCATCACTGTGAGAGCTCAGCAGGGAGCTAATTGGTAGTCAGACCTGATTGGTTGTAAGGGCTTGCCTGATTGGAAGGCTCATTGGGGGACTAACTGCATAAATCATGTCATTTGAAGGCTCGACACATCCTCATTCTACCTGCTAACTTGAATGGTTAAATTGGACACTGCTTTCTTGTGCACTGACTGCTTGAATCTCCCGGCTTTCTTATTTACTTACTCCTAACTATTTATTCTCTTATTACTCTTAAGTATTTACTTATTTCCTTCTATTTCCTATTCTATTTCCTTTCCCACTAGATCTGATCTCAGCGCTGATGGACTCCACAATTTTCCCAGTGGATACTCCTGCCTTTCGCTCGTCTCCTGGAAGGGCCAATCAGCAAGGTCATAAACCACTTATCTCTTCCCCACCACCAGGGTTAGATCAGTGAGACCCCCCCCCCACCAACCACCGGTGTCATCCCAACCTAGTTTATTTTATTATTTGTATTGTTAGATTTTGATAGAAATAATTAATTCTAGCAGTAAATTATACCTTAGCTAAACCATCCATAGAAGGCTCATTTTCACATGATGGAACCCAAATCTTTATATCTGGGTCAAGGCCACTTGTGGCTAAAACAGGAATCCTTGGATGTGGCTCCAAGCAGTTTATCTGTTAATATTAAATTCACATTTATTAATTATGAGTATTACATTTTTAAATATTTAACTTTAGTATGATACAGATAAATTTAAATAATATATTATATTATTGAATTCTAGATTTTGACATTGGCCATGGCTACATTAGATCACGGAAACTATGGAGGTGTCAACAGACTTCAAAAACACTATAAAACCACTACCATGCAACAACAAAATGAAAGTCAGTCCTGTGGTTAGGTCGTGAGGAGAACTTACGCTCATTGGGAATTGATCGCAGATACGATGAAATAACTGATCTTAAATTTTCAAATGAGAATGGCTGGAAGCTGAGCGATGACTTGGACAGAATAGTTAAAGCAGGGTTTGCAGGTGAACATGTCATAATAGCTTGTAATGGGGAAAGTTGCAAAGGGAGTGTTAAGGGAAATGAATCGTAATACAACTGAACTAAAATACCTCAATAAATAATGTCAGAAGGTGGAAAGTCAGGATCAGAGAAAGCCAGTCTTAGTAAAACCACGAGTCGATGGAATCAATAAAGGAAGGAAGCATTAAACATCACCAAACATGGTAAGAACAGCTGAGTGTAATGGGAGAGTTTGGTGTGGGGTTGAATAGAGCTCTACGATGTTCTCTGGTCAACAATGGCCCTGATGGTGATCTCAGAGGGTTTTAATTCACTGCATCAAGACTTCTTGTAACAGTTGCTGCACATATTGCTACTCCCCAAGTTTTAAGAAGAAGTCGAGCAGTCTCAGTAGCAGTTAAAGCTGATTTCAAAGCTTGTGAAGTAGAATAAACCAATCATCTCTTGGCTCTGTTACTCAGGGCTGACCTGATCCTGGTCTGCAATTGCACAAACCTGTAATTGCTCTACAAAAAGTAGTTTTAGGTAAATCCATTGCACTGACTGCATATCTTAGGTTTTGCCTGCCTTCCACTAAAGTAACAACACAAGCTACTTGCTTGACCATCTAAACAGAAATTTCTGTCGAATTTTTTGAATATTTATTGGGGTTTTCCTTCATATATGTAGCCCATGATCACATTTAATATTAATTAAAAAAGAATTGAAAGCCAAAATAATTCTATTTCTATTCTAGGAAACAAATAACAGTGTAGTAAATCTTTCTTTTTTTGTGGGGCAGTGTAGTACCTCTTTAATGAAGTATACTTCCAAAAGATTTCACAGCTTGGGTCTCCTCAAGTGCCAGTGGAAAGCCCTATTTTAACAATAGTTCACAGAGACTCCTTAAAGTAGAAGATGCAAAAGTCCAGTCACTACTCAACTATGAAATGGAAGTATCTGACTGCACTGGGCGACTGGACCGAGAAGCTGTTAGCATGGAGGACAGCGACAGCGACAGCATTAGGAAGGTCAAGCAATTACTGTAGAAGAAGGAGAAGTCATTTGAATATTGGTCAAGGTATGCCCTTTGACAGGGGGTAGGTGTGTTACATCTCAAATGCAAGTTGAACATTCCCCTCTTTGTGGTGCTATAGGAGTCAGAAGTGACACGATTGGTGGTGTTGGACTCCATTGTAATAAATGTAGCAATCAGAAGTCCTGGCTCATGTGATGATTAAGTGCTCCAATTAACAGGCTCCTTGTCATCCATCATCACAACACCAAAAAAAATATTGGAAAACTAATGGAGGAAAAAGGCTATGTCTGCTTTGATGAGGTAGATTTCAACAATGCAGAGGGCCGCTTCAGATTTGCTGACATAGTGACATTTTTTTACCATTCAGTTCGAAACCAATGATCCACATCAAGGATTGAGTAAAAAATAAGATGGATTTACAAAAATACATCCCCCTCAAATAGATTGATTCCTTCCCCAAACCACGGGTGATCCATAAAAAGAAAAAAATCATGTGTAACCATTGCTAAATCTTGCTAGTGAGTAAAAATAAATAATTTAGAATTATTGTACTCACAACTCCATCTTCATCCCCTCGCATCCACTGAACAATAGCTTCTGTGTGTTTATCCCAAATATATATATTACCACAGTCAGAGCCTGATACTACATATTCACTTTTAGGTCCAAAAAAATTTACCCCCTTCACTGAAACAGAAATAAGACTATTGTAATAATAAAATTTCATAAGTGAACATAAATTATAAGCTGTTTAAAATTTCATATAAAATGCCTTCTTTTTAAGGTATAAATATAGTTTTATAGGAACTTTATGGTATTGGTGTGACAGAAATAAAAACCCAATAAAGATAAAAATAAAGTAGCAAATTCTATACTAAATTATGAACTAGAATGTGCAAAGCAGTAACTTAAAGCAATAGTACCTGTCTCTGAGTTTCGATGACCTTCATAACTGTGAACGAAATCGGATCCAGAAGGGAGTTTCGTATCAAACATGTAAATATCATCATCATTATAAGATCCAATTATTTCTGCTCCATTATAACTATAAGCTGCACAAGTCACATATACTGAATGTGATTTATTCTGTAACAGAAATTGGTTGAAATGAATGAACCAACATTATATGATTATTTTGATTAATTTCATTTGAAATATGTATCTGCACTATAATTTTCTTTGCTGAACACTCATTGCCCATCGTTTGAATATGTTTTAAATAATTATTAACACATATATACAATATCATAATAAATGCAATTATTTATCAAGTTGTAGCATCTTGACAGGTCAAAAATGAATGTTATTAGTTATTAAATCAAAAGACCTCTTTTAACTAATGTGTGGTTCCTATCATGCTTCAATTCAACATGTTGCTGAAATACAGAAGGGCAAGATCTCCGTCTTCTTTATTGCATAATATTTACTCTTATGTTATTTATCAGTGGTATAAAATTTAATGAATTAAAAAAAAAATTACAACATTTAATAATGAAGAGAAATAACCTGTAAATGTGGAGGAGCATATTTGATACCAGCAACACCATTTCTATTTATAAACCTCCTATCATACACTCTAATGTATAAATCTTCTCCTGATACACAAAATTCATTTCCAGTCAAAGGATTAGTACTTATACTATACAAACTAATTCTTTTTGACCTGTCTTTAACCGTAACTAATCTGGAAAAAAAAGAAAAGTTTAGTGTAATATATAAATCAATTTTTAAATTTCAATTTATTATGTAGCACAAGGGTTACGGCATATCAAGGGGTTCAACTTATATAATAGTTTCATCATGCAACTTTGTTAAACAATATTAGATAATACACCTAATAAGTAAAAGGCAAGTATTTGACGTTAACCACTTAAAGCAGTCCCAATGAGCAACACATTTATCTACAATGGAAGATTCTCACATGATCCGAAAGGACTAAACCCAAGAAGCGTAATTACAACTTTGTGCTTTTCTGCAGTGTCCTGGAGCTGGCTGATGTTGTGGGGAGACAAAAACATCAGCTGGTAGTAAATGATCCATACAACATGCTCTTTATATAACGCCGGCACCATAATATAAAGGAAATATTATTTAGATCCTTAGGGTGGTTTTATACCATGAAGATGTCCTCAGCCTGTATTCAGACGGTTCAACCAAGTTTGCTGATACCATAGCATTCCATGTAAAATATAATAAAGCTTTGATACTGGAACCAACCGTTACATTTGAAAATAATGACCTCAAACAAGGTGTTATAGAAATACTTAGTGTTCTCTATGATTGCACGACACTTTAGTTCACAATAATAGTGTTCAGGTATATTTTGGATCATCATCGTACTTCCCCTTTTCTCGAAGCACACTGTGAAACCTTCAAGAGAAAAATCTAGTGGAATTAAAATTCCGCAGCCGGTTGCGGTTTATTTTTAGTAGACTATCCCACATCTACATAAATAAAAGAGTAGGTTTGTATCATCTGTGTTTTTGCTATGAATATCCTGCTCATGACTAATTAATGAAATATTCTCTAAATTGGAGCTAATGACGTAAATATACTTTTTAAATTTCAATTCACTTGTATCTGAGCAAAAATACTGGTAAAAACTCTGTAAATAAATTTTTTTTTCACTCTTTGGCTCCTAACTTCTTAACGGAGCTATAACATTTGTTGAATCACCCCCAATATTTCTTCAGCTTATTCTGATGAACCAGCAGATACTGTTACGGTTTATGAGATATTCTAAACTGAAGTCATCTTTTCGAAGGTTCAGACTAAAATATCTCAACAATTATAACTGTTAATATAATTATAAACAATTAAAATTGCATATTAAAAAAGGACCTACCTGTTAGGTATTTTTTCCCGCACATCTATGGAATAAATAAGGCTGTCTGCACCAGCAGTAAGAACAATATGTGGTTCCTGCCGAATAACAGATATTTTATGACAGGCTTTATTATGTTGGACCAAAGTGATAGAACTCTCATAGCCTCCATTGCTTGTTTGTAAAGCAAGCCTTACTTGTCCATCACGAGAACAAGTCACAATGTGGCCATCTCCAGTCAATGGCAAGTATTTACACTGAAACATTTGTGCAGAGACTATAATTAAAATAATGATAAATATAAATATATCGAAACAAATATCGATGGGAATGGATTACCGAAGGTTTGTAGCACACTAAGAAAAATGAACGTCCAAAGGAAGCAGATTTGTGAGAAGGGAAATAAAAGTTGGAAGGGAGGGATCTAGTACTGCAGGATTTGAATTAAATGAGGTCGTGAAGGTAAGAGGTTTTTTTAGTCATTGTCGGGTAGCAAGGGGGCACCCGACAGAGGGCTAGAGTCTCGTCGACCCGGCCGCTGCCCAGCGGGTGTGAAGAAAGAGATAAAATGGGTAAACCTGTGGTCTTTGACCTTTGCTGGCGGCCTAGTCAGCGGGCAGATTTTCATATTTTTGTATGTTGATCTTACTCCATAAGATCTTAGAAGGTGTGCCCCGACATTGCACTATGGTTCAGAAGAGGTACAGGGTAGGTATTATACGTAGTTTATCTGGTCTTGGGAAGACCAAGAATTCACACTTGGTATCTAAGGGTAGGTGAAAACCGTCCGGATCCCAAAGGCAAGTGTGAACCGGAGAGAGGCCGACTGGATCGCTTGGGGAGACGCTACTAGGTACGGTTTGCAGAGCCCCATTGTGTCAGCGTATATTTATCGTGGGTCCAGTTTTATTTTGATCACCATGAAATTAACACGAACAATATCATCTCTCTTTGTAAAAAAAAGAATGAGCTAAAATCTGTATGCATAGATTAAATGACAGTTTTAAAGATATG
Organism: Acanthosoma haemorrhoidale; assembly: GCA_930367205.1. NCBI lineage: Eukaryota > Metazoa > Arthropoda > Insecta > Hemiptera > Acanthosomatidae > Acanthosoma > Acanthosoma haemorrhoidale. The sequence continues at coordinate 77,102,311 of OV884015.1, read as the reverse complement.
TGATTACACTTCAAAAATAAAAAACAAAAATTGTGCTTTGTTAATCAGGGTGACATGATCTTTAAGTTGAAAACGCTACTCAGTATGATAATTTTTTTTTAATTTTTATATGAGGGAGTTAATTACCCTTTATTATGTTTAATGGAGTACAAAATATTTTTCATGTCGTCAAGTGATCAAATGGACACTTGATAGATATAACTTTATGTTTATTGATCCAACAGGGCTCACTATTCCCTGGGCAGACACACAGGTGAAAACATTAGGGTTTCTGATTAAAAAAAAAAGTAAGGAAAATCTTCATGAGGATATTCACCTGAAAAACATTGCTGGTATGGCCAGTGTTGAAGGTTGTAAGGCATTTTCCTATCGTCCAATTCCACACAGCCACCATTCTGTCATCTGAGCCAGAAATAAGTCTTGTTCCAGAAGAATTGAAATTAATAGCATTTACACACCCAGTGTGTTTCTCAAGTTTATACATAAGTTCAAGTCGTTGAACAGCATGAAGAGAACCATAAAATCGCTGGGTGAATGAAATTGGATTACGAAAGTGTCCAATCTCCCTAAAAAAATGACAATGTTAATAAAAAGTTAATTATACGAGGTAGTAAAAGCAAATTATATATTAGAGCCTATATAAATAACCAGAGATATTATTAAAAACCCACCTCATGGCAAGTTCTTTGACGACAAACCAATTATGCTTAGGCTTTTGAATCCCAAGAACTTTGGGTGTTCTATGGGGTTCTGATGGATTATTATCATCAGCTGCATCACCAACAGAACTGGAGCAATCAGATGCTTCTTCTTCTAACCAGTTTGGTGTTCTTCCCCAACCCTGCAAAAAAAAAAATACCTTATTTCCCAGTTTTGAAGTTAGTTCCTGTGAAATATAAAACTCATCTATCAATAAAGAGAGGCAATTATTATCTATTTGTGGACCATAACAATATGAACTGATAACAAACATCCTTCCTTTTAACCATTTTCACCCAGATGATCTTAACTGTAATATACGCTCCAGTCTATTTGACCAGTACAAAAAATGTTTATGGGGAAAACCCAGCAATATTGCTGTGGAAATGAAATTCAATAATAAGATCCCGCATAAAAGATATGCACTAAATGTGAATACCATTTAGTTAGGTTGTTATTTCGGTAAAGTGGCAAAAAAATGCTAAGTTTAAAGTCGAACAACATGTCAATTTTAAATTTTTAGAGAAATGGCACAAAATGCCAGAGCAGAATGTTTTTAAATCCTGGCTTTAGCCTGTCTCGTTAGCATATGGTTGAGTGGCACGAAACACTCAGCAAGAGACATACAAATATCAAAGATGATGAATGCCCTAGACGACCTTGCACTTAAAGAACTGAAGAATTTGTAGAATAAATCAGTCAGATAGTTCGAAAAGACCATTGACTAGTGTTCAAATGATAGCTGAATCTCCAAACACTGACAAAGACACTGGATAGAAGATTTTTCATGAGGATCTTAACACAAAAGTTTTTGTAAACATATTCCCAAGGGTTTCTCCCACCAAAGCAAAAAGGGTGTCAAAAGAAATGTGTTGAGATTCTGCAGCAATCATCATGTTGATAATACACAGAGCCAAACTTGTTTCATAAACTTATCACTTGTGTTGACCCCTGGATCTTTCAGTAAGATCCTAAAACTAAAAAACATTCTTTAACAGTTTTATAAGGCAAGAATTAATAGCATGAGTCATAAAAAATTACCATTTTTCTTGCTAATTTAAAAATAACTTTATCTTAACACAATTTTTTTTTAAATACCATTCTGTTCTATGGTTTTTTGCCATTTTGAGGCTAGAGATTCCTTCACAATACCACTCTTAGGGTTTTGAAAGGAAGAATTCTCCAACTCTAGAGTACTGAAGGTTTTTCTGTTGGACGAATAGTGAGATAGTGAGCAATATTTATGTCAATACGAGGGCGGTCTGAAAAGTTTCCGACCTAACAAAGCTTTTATTTTAGCTTTTATTTATTTTATTATCATCTTCATTCATCTTTTCAGACCACCTGTGTAGACTGGAAGATATGGTAGTCGTAACGTGCTAAGTCTGGACTAAAAGCAAGGTGAGGGAGAAGTCATCCCATTCAGTTCTGAAATTTTATGTTTCGTGTAACAAGAAGTGTGTGGTCAGGATATTAGGTTATAACAAAAACCAGATTTTTGTTTACTAACGCTGGGTTACAACATGCTTTGTAACTGATCGGTATAAAGTTCTGAATCAATGGTTCGACCTTTTGGAATTAATTCATTAAGAATTATGCCTAAATAATTCCAAAATCCAAAAATCATTCCCAGTCTTTTTTGGAATTGCACAGTCTAAGCGACTGGCACAACAGGTTGATAGCAGTTTAACCATTGATGCCTTGGTCTTAGAGTTTCTCCAATATATCTACAAGTTGTTGACCAATTTCTACTAAACGTCGTGGGGAACCACACTTGATAAACGATTCACTTTTCCCAAGTTTTGCTGCCCACGAGTTATTCAAAGAAACTCCAAACTCTCTTGCAAATTTCCTAGTACTTTTTGTTGGGTCTGCCTCAACTGAGTTCCATAGAGCTTCCTCATTGAATGATTTTCGTCCAGAACCCTCTTTCATTTCGAGGATATCGCCAGTTTAAAATTTCTATAGCCATCTACTCATAGTTCGTTCAGAAAGACCATCCTCTTTTTCAAATTACCAAACAGGTTGTTTCGGCAACGGTCAAGTTACGTTTCCAATAATGGCTAAATATTAACAATATTTCAAATTTTAGTCAAATTTATGTTTGACCAAATCCTAAGGAAAAACCAAATGCAAGAAGAGAAGACCGCATTCCAAGCAATGGGTGCAGGTCAGCGTTCTTCAACCTCTCGAAAGAGGTATGTCGGACCACTTTACGCATGATCCCATTCTGGAAGTGTTGGAGATATTTGGCTATATTGTCAGTCAAGTGGGTAAATAGCGGGGCACCGTACAGCAGAGCTGGCCGGAGGACACATTTATATATCATCAATTTAAGACGAAGTGACAGGTTAGGTGAAGTTAGCAAGTGCGATAGCCGGTAAGACCTTTGTCGTACTTTTTCTATTTTATTACTAAAATGAGTAGAGAAATGGAGATGCCTATCCATTTTTATACCCAAATAGTGCATTGAGAAAGCTGGCGAGTTCTCTTGCCCTCCTATGCTATACGATTTTGGCAAGGATTTTTTCCCCTTTAGGAGGAGAAAGATTACACAGTCGGTCTTCCCGGCGTTTACACTGATGTTTAACATGCCCAGTCTGTCACTGATAACGTTACAAACTGACTTGGCATGTGTAAGAGCTCTTTGTGCACTCATGCTGCTGCTGTAAACCGCAATGTCGTCAGCTAGAGATTTAAGTGATATCAACCTTAAATTGATTTGGCAACAAATAAATCTGGTCAGTAGATAAAAATTTCCTGTCACTGTAGATAACAAAATCTGTCATTTTTTATCACTCGCCCCATTAATATTAATAGAAAAATAGATTAAGTTGCAGATTATTCAACTTCTGTACCTAATTTATACTTATTAACAATGACTTTGATGCTTGGTTAGTACTTTAAATTTTGATTTATTTTGAATGATTTATGTAAATGAAACTGCTTCAATATTCTTAGAAAATATAAAGAATTTATTATTATTATTCAGTTTAGAAGAGATAAAATTTCCTTAAATGTATTTATATAATTTAAATATGTACTATATTATAGGAGATATAACCTTAGCCACTTTGGACTCAAGATCGAACTAACCTCTGACGTGCACTTGGCTTGTTTTGGGGGAATAGCCCTTATCCTTTCGGGCTCAGTGTAGAAGTGGTGCCTGAACAACCTGGTCGCCAGAAGAAATAGCGAGCCTTCTCGTATTAGATCTCTCCCATTCCCCTTAGAACTTATAGGCCTAGGGAACCACTAGCTTTTTTTTTTTATACAATCAACTTTCTTTTATGCCATTAGAACCAACCTGAATTCGAAGTACCTTTTGAAAGAATTAAGTTCATCAAGGATATTTCTGCCTAAACAGCCATCACCAAGGATAAAAAAAAAAGCTTCCCCAAATTTAAAGTCATGTGCTCACTGTTTTTTTTAATCTAAAATAAAGAGTGTGATTTTGAAAGAATGGGTTCCAGAAGGCACAATTAACCAGCATTATTGTAAGGAAGTTTTGAAAAAGCTAAGAGAAAGAGTCAGAAGGCAACAGCCACAACTATGGGAAATTGGTTTCAGTCTTCACTAGGGCCATGCAACTGGTTTATTTTAATATATGAAACACACCCACCCACAAACAACTGAAATGCTCTAAAGTAGGTCCCTTGTTGGTTTTTCAACAAATACCATGTACATGCTCTGGATTCCACATTGGACGATTTTTTTCCTAATAATACAAAAATCACAAGCACCTCAGCCTAAAGTGAGACAAAATTACTCTTAGTTGAATAAGGAGGCCTCAGTAATGAAAAGGGGATAATAAAAATTAGATATGGGTTATTTAATAGTTACCTACAGTTACTAACTAATATACTGTAAAACTATACCAAAAATTAGGAGAATCTACTTACAACCTCATCATCTGAAGAGGAAAGACTGTCTCTATGAAACCTGAGTTCATCTTCAGCAGTTTGACCATCTTCTAAACTGGAAGATAACATTTCCAATGAAGTATCTTCCTCACCAAAGAGATTTCGTTCTTGATTATTATTTCCCTGACTGGCTGTTTCCATGTCATCACCGGTTGTCTGTTGATCTTGAGATCCGACCCCAGAGTCGTTACCATTGTAGTTGTTGTTCATTGTGAGCTTAATCTCATACCATCACTTAACACATTGAAAACAAAAAATTATAATCAAATCAGTTGGGTACATACTGATTAAAAATTTAATGTATAAAAAATTCTCGGTACACTTTTATTTTAAAAACAATTATATTATAGGAGTACAACTGAAACCTAAATAGTTCAATTAGAAAAAACAGCCAACACAACATAAATGACAGTAAACATATTATCTAATAGACAGAATATGTTTCAGTGAACATATTGTTCAACAGTGAGTTTTTCAAGAGATAATAATTATTATTTAAAAATAAAACAGATTGTAAATTAATACTATCTATTCATTAAAATAACAATGACAAAAATTATAAACCAAGCTTACCTTTAATAAAGGCCGATAAAAATAATAATTGAAAGAAATCTATTCATGTACCGCTTCATTTTCAACCCTATACGCAATAATACAGATTCACGTTAGAGGATGAACAGTTGCCAAAACATTAACTGATTCCAGGAATATATAAAGCTAAATTGGATTTTGAACAAATAACGTTAATATTTTTGATTATTGAAATGAATTTATAGAAAATAAAAGTTGTGTCATGTCTTTATCCGGAAAATCTCCATAGCAAACCTAAGCGATTTATTAGAAATCCTGAGCAAATACTAAAATAACCTACTTAATCTGAACCACAACAAGTATATCAAAGAAATGCTAACTTCTGAGTCAGGGTCAAGAGCGCAGCACCATACCACCCAGTGGGATTAGGCTTATTTGAATTCAAAAATGTGGCAATGCCCACAGAACAGCAAGATCGGTCCTCAACAAAAATACAAAATATACTATTTTTAGGAGAAAAACATAAGAAATTATTATTGACAGGCCTATGGAACACATGTTTTCTCTGTAATACTTTAGCAAATAAATAATAACTAATTTATTCTTCGAAAGTTAATAAAGACTTGAATCTGAAAACGACAGGTTAATCGTTAAATCATGCGGAGATTAATTGAAATTAGATTTTTAACTAATAATAATTGATAATCCATTGATTATTTTGATATAATTAACCTCTGCACGCAAGGGCGCTTTGTAAAATCTAATCAGCCTTTAGATAATAATGCCTTTTTTTTCTCCATATGTCAGCTAACATTCCTAGAACCTTTTTATCAGTTTTCAACTCAGAGGAACAACCGAGAGTTTTACTAATTATTTAAAGAGACGAAAAAATATCTTGGTTTTCAATTTTATTAACGATTGATATGTTTACATCCTCATAAGGTGTGGCATTTTTAGGATTCCCAATATTTTCCATTGTATTCCTTCTGAATTCGTCAAATTTATTACCTAATCCTGATCAAATCGATCAGTCATAGTTTCGTTATAATACAAGTTACTTTCAAATTTATCCAATCTATCATCCAACTGCGTTATTATTGATTTAAGATACACCAATAATGTATCGAATTTGTCATCACAAGATTCTACAATGATACGTGTATAGGTAAAGTGTACAGAAATTACATAACTCTTATGTGGATCTGTGGTAAGAAGAGGTAGCGAGGATGGCTAGAGAGTGCTGGCTGGCTGAAGACGGGCTCAATGAATTGACGATATTACCGCCAAAAGACAAAATTGCTATATAAATAAATTCCGTGTAATTTTGTTTACAACTGTCATTTTTTGATCAGTTTTAACATGGAGTGCAAAAAATAAGCATTTGCTGCAAGAAAGCTGCTGAAGCTCACAAAGAGATATGTGAAGTTTATGCTGTTGATTGTTTAACAGAACGCACATGTCAGAATTGGTTTAAAAAATTTCGTTCTGGAGATTTTTCACTGAAAGATGACCTATGACTGACAGTCTGGTCGACCTTCTAAAGTTGATGATGACAAAATAAAAGCCATAATTGATTCGCATCGTCATATAACTGTGCGAGAGATTACAAAACAGTAAATGTATCACACACAACAATTGAAAATCATATAAGACATCTTGGACTTGTTAAGAAGCTCAATATTTGGGTTCCACCACGACAATGCGAGGCCTCACACATCTTTAGCAACATTTACGAAACTATTGGAGCTTGGTCGGGAAGTGATGTCGCATCCCCTATACATCCCCGACCTTGCACCATCGGATTATCATTTATTTCGAAGTTTACAAAACTTCTTAAATGGCAAAAATTTCAGTAATAACAGTGACCTCAAATCGCACTTGTTTGAGTTTTTTGCTGACAAGGGCCAGAAGTTCTATGAGTGCAGGATCATGAAGTTACCAGAAAGATGGCAAAAGGTCATCGAACAAAATGGAAGATATTTGACTGATTAAAGTATATTTCTTGTACAGAAAAAATTGTGTTTTATTTTAAACTAAAAAACCGAAATTACTTTCTTGCCAACCTCAATAAATCTTAAACGTTTCCTTTCTGCTGTGGATAAATGCGGGTTCGTCATCTTAATAATAGAAATAAAAGCTAGTTTTCAAAGTTGAATGTTGCGCGCTCGGAATCTAGGATCATTTTGCCTGATGGATTCCTTACTTATCAGGCAAAATAAGACATCTCACGTACACCTGCATCTTTCCTTCAAGCCATCAGCCTGAAGAAGATTTCAAATTGCAGAATAAGTACATAGCTAAATCCCTCGCCACTACTGTAACAGATGAATCACCTCTAGTGGTTGAAACTTATGCCTCTGATGTAGCGTTGACTGCCACGTTGTGTAAGGACGCAAATAGCATTCTTTTCAATGCACGTTGAGTCGCACTCTTTTCAAGGACACTGCCACAAGCGAAAAAATCTCATTCGTCCTTCGAGAAAGAAGCAGCGGCTATTGTAGAATCCATAAGAAAATGTGCGTGCTACCACTCACTTAGGAATACATTTTAAGCTCTCAATGAATCAGGAGGCTTTATCTTCAATAATAAATAATACAAGTTTAACATAATATACCGGGTGGGGAGGGAAAATGTAAATACGGATACATAGTCAAGAACTTGCGGTCCATACATAGTCAAGTAGTCTGATTACTTGTTCTTCACAATTCATTTTGCCATCCTGTTATCACATGGGATGTATCCAATATACAAGGATATATCATTGGATAAGGAGTAAAAACCTGACATATTCAATCGAAGAAATCAAGACCTCTGCTTGTCGTATTTGTGCAGTAGTGAAGCCTAGGTTTTTGAAAAACACAGGGACATTAATTAAAGCGACGAGTCCTTTTGAACGTCTAAACATTGATTTTAAGGGCCCTCTCCCATCAAGGTTCAGAAATCACTATATCCTAACATTCATTGATGAATATTCACGTTTCCCATCTTACAATTTGTCTTCTGCAACATTTGGTAAATGTCTTTTCAGTTTATTTTCAATATTTGGAATGCCATAATTTTTACATTCGGACCGTGGCGCTTCTTTTGTGCAAAGAGAGGTGACGTCATTTCTGCACGCGAATGGAGCGGCCACCAGCAGGACAACGCCTTACAACCCACAAGGAAATGGACAGGTAGAACGGTACAACGGAATAATATAGAAAACAATATTATTGGCACCCAAGGAAAAGGTATGTCTCCAGATTCTTGGGAAGATGTTATTTCTGAATCCCTTCATTCTATCCGATTGCTTCTCTGCACAGCTACTAACTTTACCCCTCACGAAAGATTTTTTCGTCACAACCGAAGGTCGCAAAATGGCGATGCCCTTTCTACTTGGCTGATTCCTGGCCAGACTACTGAAGCGAAATGTTCGTGCCAGCCAATATGATGATCTAGTGGAAGAAGCTGAACTTCTCGAAACTAACCTCAATATGCTCTTTTTAGGAAAAAATACGGCAGTGAAACAAACCTTTCTCTGAGACAATTGGCCCCAAGAGTGGGAGAACTGGAGGAAAGTCCATCAGAGCCCAATCATTTGGAAACTCAAAACATTAGACGTCAATCAGAACCTGACAGACCTCCAGCATCACATCTTGATAATTATGGACTTTCAGAAATCAGAGATCCCTCAATATCTTAAAGACTTTGAGTTAAATTATTAAAATAGAGGGGAGCGAGAATGTGGTAAGATATTGTTCTGTTGGTGCCATTATTGTATGTAACAGCTCAGGAGTTTTCATACTTGTATATCCATGTAAGGTTTAAGTTAATAAAAGCCTTAATTCACAAGGTCCTCTCTCTTTTATTATTACAAATAGGTACCCTGAAACTATTCCATCTACTCCCCCAGCCTACACTTGTATCCTCCCTCCATTTGACTAAGGTTTTATGGTGTATGGTGTCGAGGACAAGTTGAAGTGAATCATGAATTGCTTCATTAGATTTGTCTTTGGGACTCCATGGCACTCCTATGTCTCCCACCTCTACAAGGAGTTTAGGGTGACTCTTCCCTCCTTCCGTGCTAAATATTTCCTCAGTTTATTGCTTTTTCAAACCATCAATTCATATCCTTCCCTTATATATTCAACATTTTACAGTTCGAATCTTTAGTCCACTACCAGAACACAAGATCCTATCTCTCTGAACTTTATACTACTGCCCACAGATCAGATTAGTCCTTCCTTGCTTACTTGACTTCCCTCTGGAGTTCTTTACCTCCTATCTACCATGCTTCATCCTTATGAACCTTTATAGCTCTCTTACTCCAACACCTCCTCACCATCCAGAGAGAAGCTCATTAGTTTGGCAATGATTTATTCATCCATCATATTATATCTTCTGACTTTACTTTTTGATAAAATTTTGAGAAAAAAAAATTGTGAAATTTTCATGTTTGTAAATTTGCATTTGTTTTTGTGATGAAAACATCAAAAAGGAAAATCTCTATAATATAATGTACAAGCTTGATTATTTTAATGAATGTTATTATTAGCAAATTATTTATTGGACTGAATTTAAAAAGTGAAGTTTCCTGCTGAGAGGTATCGACAAGAAGAATATTTTGCTATGTATACTAGAAAGACCCACCTTAGTGGGAAGGTCTAGATCTTAACTGTGACCCTCTGTAAAATCCAGGGAGAACAGAATACTCTCAATGCACATTGAAAATACTCATTTTGTGAAGGGGAAGAGGCTGACTACATATAGACCTAATCAAGCACTCGCTCTCTCTCTCTCTCTCTCTCTCTTGGGAAAAAGTTCTATTTGAGTTTTAGTGGGACAGAAGCTATGAGATCAGGCGCTGCCAGGCAGAAGAGACCAACACGGGTGAAAACCGGGTAGACAACAAATAAGACCATGTATCGAAGGCAAAACTTTAACAGCTGCCAGTGCCGAATAATCATAATTTTAGGTATTTATTATTTTTATATTCAATTGTAATTGTGAAAAATTTAAAGAGTAGCTTTATGCATGCGCTTAGAATCATTAAAACCCCTGAGATATATTTAATTTTAAAATAACCTGTTATTTGTTACGAAGTATTTTATTCTTTATCTCTTAATAATTAAAATACTATAAGAATATAATATCATGATTACTACTATTCACGAATATTTAAAAAAAAAAGACTTAATCATGTTTGTTTTAAGGAGATAACTATATTTTTATATTATATGGGACCCCTTAGAAATGTTTTAAGTCTTTAAACTTAACAGAAGACTCACAAAGACCAAAACAGACAGCTAAGTATGACAAACAAGTAAAAATATAAACTGGTTTTGAAAAAAAAAAAAAAACTCAACACAACCCAAAAAATGAATACATTTCGGAGAGATAGGGCAAGGTCATGGATAGAAGCATCCAATTATAATAAAGACGATAAAGTAAATTACTTCTGATATACTTAAATGAGTTACAAATGAGTTTTTGTTTAAATAAATCATTCTCCATACTAATTGTTTTTATTTCTTGCTGCTAGCAGCTGGTTTTTACAATGCTATATTTACAAACAAAATACATTATTTAAACATAATGATTTCTCAGTTTTTACAGAATTGAAACAATAATTAACCTAACAGCTTTTATAAAACTGGTATTGTTATTAATTGGACAGATCAAATTTATTTCAATAGTTACCTTCTTTAAGAGCAAGATGCAATTTTATTTCTGCATAAATATTATACTGTTAACAAAAGAAAACATTGTGTACTAAGTGCAGGTCATCTTTTCTCCTTCTTAATTTAGCTAAAGGCAGAGACATTAAAATGTTTTATGAAAGAAAATGAGAATTTCTGATCATCGACACCTATCGATAAATATTTATTGCTCTAAACAGATCAATTGGTCTTTTCTGACCGGAAGTTTACAGTTTTCATAAAAACTAAAAAAATATAATTTAAATAATAAATTATACTATAGATATTTATTTTGTTATTTAGGATACACCTAAACATATCAATCCAATCTAATAATTTACTTTATATTTCATTAGTAAATGTATATAGATGACTTCAAGACATTCGACATCAATAAATTCCTATGCTTTCTGCAAGTCCAGCATAAATTTTAAGTGTTGGTAAGGCAAGCAGCAATGTATACCCTGCTTTGATTAGAAGTGCAATCCAAGGGCATATTGTCAGAGGGAGGGCTAATTGCAATAATAGCGGTTTGTAAGATGACATAAGTAACATAGCCGTTACAATAGGAACAGCCGCTTTTGATAAATCATGCCTTGACCAAAGCCAAACAAGAGCTACAGTTGCAACATGATGACCCTGAAAAAAAAACATAAGACTTATAGTTATTTAGATATAGATATAGTTAGTTAGACTTATTATTTATAGTTTAGTCATAAAATAATACAAAATTCCTGTAATCGTTTAATTGCAACTTTTTCTTCGAAACAACTGACATATGGACCTAAAACGGTTATCTTTATAAAATTAAATTGATGTGAATTAAAGTAGAAGAGTTTATTGGATGATCGGCTTAGGTTGATGAAAGAGAATAGTTAGCTTTTCGTGAAATTTATTAATGGACAATGTTTCGACATAAATTGTTTGTCTGCACTAGGTCCTTGTTTGAAAAGGAAGGTGGTGTTGTTTATTATATAGCAGAATTTACTGCGAATGATGTTTTAGTTTGTTTATGCACACCAAATTAGGCCACAAAACACAGTTTAAGTTAACGCCCTTTTTTAAAAAGAGGCTGCTGTTTCGAGAGAATTTATATTAGAGGGACCGGAAAGTAATGTCATTTTTTTTTACATTAAATTCAAACAAATAAATTTTTAACAAATTTTTGTTTTTAATCAATGAAGTAATCACCCTCGTTATCAACAACCTTTTGCCATCTAGTGTGAAAATTTTCAATGCCAGATCGATAAAAGTCAATTGGTTTTTGAGCAAAATATCTTGAGATGGCATTTTGGACATCATCCAAATTTTCAAATTTTTTGCCACTTGGAATATGTTGTAGCGATCGGAATAAATGGTAATCCGATGGCACAATATCGGACGGGTATGGTGAGTGAGGCAATACCTCCCACCCCAATTTATTAATTTTTTCCAGGGTACGTCTTGCGCAGGTTGATTTTTAACAGTCCGGCATTGAAAATTTGCACACTAGATGGCAAAAGATTGTTGATAACGGGGTGATTACATCATTGATTAAAAAAAAAAACTTGTTAAAAATTTATGTGTTTGAATTTAATGTAAAAAACTGACACTACTTTCTGGTCCCCCTATTACATAGCAGAGCCTATTATGTACACTGTAAAAATGCTGGTTTAGTTAGGGTCTTTAACTAAAATTAAATTTAACCAATCAAAATAGGTTCATTATGATTTAAAAAATATGCATAATATCCTTCCAAATGTTATTAATGAACAGTCTGTTGCAACATTTCAGATTGATATCATTCCATCCTCAGGTAACATATGCTGTGTCATTAAAATAAAAAACTAAAATAAGCTAAATCAGCTATCCAATCAATTTTTTAAAAAATATTTCCAGGGCAGGAAATTGTCATGTTATTTCAAATAAATTAAGTTATGTAGCATATACTTTTATAGGACTGAGTTGAGCCCACAAAAACAATTAAGGAGTGGAATAGTCTTATTTCAGATTAAGCGGTGATCTCTCTTTGGATCCTGATAAATAATGTAAGCAATACTATAATTACAAATATTTGTATAATAAATTAAATACCAGATTTATATTTGATTCAAGACTTTCTTGGATATATCGCCAATGAAATTCAGCACCTCTGGCTCCAATCCATAATGGAACAAATCTTGTCAAAGCAGCTTCAGCTCCTGCCCAGCCCAAACCAGCAGTCAGTAGTTTAGCATGTCCTTTTCCAGGAATGTTAGATAACACAGCATAGAGACCAACTAAATCAGCTATTTCAACTGTGCCTTTCAACCATTCCTTAAAGAATATACATATATATAAATATATTTTTTAATTTACAGAAATAAAACATAACCACAAATACTTGTGTACACTCAGCTTTACTAACTACCAAAGGTCCCTGCCAAGGGACATAGATAAGGTATTTTAGTGTGTTTACTGTTTACTTTTGTTTAAAATAAAGACAAGTAGGCTATCTCAGTTTGAATAGATAGATAAAAAACTTGTCTTTGTTATGGAAATTCGAAGACACCATTAAGTTAATTTTTGTATAAAATTTCTTGAAGGGCTGAAAAAAAGGTCAGCCATCAATAGTTAACATACAGCAATAAAAACATAGTTACTCACAACTTTAATATCCTTTGGCATGAGGATTAGTGTAGTTAGCAATACAAGTTTTCACTGTCAATATAAAACTTAAGTACTAATATTTGAATGTATAAATGTACGGTATATAAAGCATTGCTATTCAAAGAATGTTCTTATTTTTATTTCAAAAGAGGAAAAAACAACTTTATTAACAAAATCAAAAAGTTCTGCTGCTCAATAGCATTAAGTACTGTAGTACATAGTGCAATTCATCGATCCGCCACATTTTTAAATAAAAATAATAATTTAGTACACAAATCAAAACAAAAATGAACTAAGTAAAACAAAATTCAAATATTACAAAACATGACCGAGAATTTACTGTCCATACAAAGCCAGCTTTCAGAAGTTATTCTCATTTGCATCATGAGTTTGTTTAGCTAGTACCTCTTGTGCCAAAAGAGGATGTATTTGCTCTGAAAAGCTTCTTAGCAGAACTCTCCGGATCAGCTGTAAACGTATTTTTTTTGCCTACTCATTCACCTCGCTCAGTTTACTTGATCTCTAATCAAATCGCACCATTAATCATTAGAGTAGTATCTTTTTCTTTTTTGAAGGCTAAGAAATCATAAAACCTTGTTAAGACATTTGTGTTAATGGCATAGAATTTGTTGTGACGATGAAAAACATTTTCTAACCGAAGATATAGACCCATATTTTCCAATAGAAGATAAGGTAGTGTTTAACCTTGTAGCAGTGGTGTGCATTGTTGTGCTGGCAATTTCCAAGCACAAGTGTTGGAATTTGTTCTCCCTCCATTATGCCCACATCCTTCTGGTCACCACGAAGAGCTGTACAATTGACATATCATTTCGTAGCATTGCTCCATTCTCATCTAAGCAGGACATTTTTGCCATAAATAATTTATTTCAAAATATTTAGGGCCTTCTTTTGAGGGCTGGACCCCATTTTTGTGCCAATGACATACCTAACACTCATTCAAAGAGCGCTTCTCTGAGTCACTTTATGATCTCCTTGACACCCTTCACGGAATCTGCCCTTATACTATGTTATATTAATATAACACTGACTAAAACACTTAACTAACAATTATACAAGATAAATAACCATAAGTTGATAACCATCAAACTTACTCCAAATAAATCGATCTGTCCATGAATATTTGTTTCTGATGTAGGAAAGAATGTTGCTAAAAGTAACATTTTACAAAGCTGAGTGATAATATAAATCCCTCCTGCTTGAACACATTTCCAAAACGCTCCATATTCAGATCTGAAACAATTAAGTAAGTATACCTAAATATTAAATATGAGCAAGATAGAAAATAAAATTTAATATTGTGAAACCAAGAAAAAAAAATCATTATCAATTGATCAGTGATGGAGTATCCCAATAACAACACTAATTTGAGATAAAAACATGACAGGACAATATGATATTCAGGATTTATAAAATATTAGAAAATAAAAAAATATGTTTTATTAATTAAATATAATGTGGCTTATCAGAGATAACTCAAACAAAAATTTAGGTAGATTTAGAGGAGGGATATATTTCCTCAAGATGAATATTCATCTTTCTTTATCTTCCTCAATATTTTGTATTGAACCATGCAACTCCACAGTTACCTAAATTAACAGTAGCTATGATATTCATTGACCAATAATAAGTTAGATTCAACGTTGTTTTTTTTTTAAATGGACAGAATTACAGGCTCGGAAATGAGGGAAAAAAATTCCTAGCTAAAAGTAAGTTAGACAAAAGCACAGAAAATGAGGGTAGTGTTTACTTGTAGATAAAGGTAAACAGGACTAGTTTCATAATGCGACCATTATCCAGCCCTCAACGCACAAATAATTGTTATTACCCTCATGCATTATGGAATTTAATAATTCTAAGGCTGTCGGCGAGTTGTTTCAGTTAATTTAAAGTTTATTACTTATACACATCTCAGATGGCAAAAATAAAGCTATTAAGGAACCATTTGGTTTCATAGAAACAGTGACACACCCTGATTTTTTTTGGGGGGGCGGGGGGGATTTAAGTAAATATAAAACAATTTACATGACATATTTGTTTAATCAGTATGCAATCCCACTGTTTTAGTAATAGAGGTGTAAGGGTTGGGTTTTGATCTCCATGTGACTATAGATCTGAAGGTCTCAGGGCTGGTTGTTTTTCATAAGCAAATTAGTAATATTTATAGTGCAATAAAAGGTAGTTTAAACCAAGTAGACCAATAAATCTCACATAGTATGTTATTTATTAAATGTAATTATTTTTTTTTTATTTCAATAATTTCCGGAAGGGAGAATGTAATAGATTACAACTTCTCCATTATTTTCTAGAAAACAGATTATTCTATCATGTATAATTTAGAATGGAAATTGAAAGAACATGATTGAATTGGACTGTGGAGCTCATTGACATACAAGCAGAATAGATTTAAGAAGGTATGTGGCTAAATATTATAGCAATTTCTACAATTTTTTTTTATGTAATGCCAATTGCATTATTAAAAATGTATTTAAACTAATTAATAAAATTATCTCTAAAGTAAGTGACTTGTAATATAACTAAACTTTTACTCACAGTCCTGAGTACTTGTACGTGAGATGATAAGGTATATAGACTAGAGCCAAACAGTTACCGAAATGATAAAGCGTCATCACAAATAAAATGACTAGAGAAAATAAGTAATAAATCCAATTAACATAAGTTATAAACAATAAACACGGAAGGTTAGGGTACTTTCAAAACTTCCATAGAGGAAAAAATATTACAAGCTGATAACTTTCATTATTTATGATCCAACTAGGGATATAGGTGACTACATTCACGATGATAATGTTTCATCCAACTAGTCTAATTTGTATTCTTCAGCTGCGTTTGGAATTTCCCCAATCTCGTCAGTATTTCTTTCCCAGTAAACCACTCTTCAAGAGATTTTATTCTCCTTATTTTTAATTTCGTGATCTTGAGGCTAACGGAAGAGAGACAGATATAATGGAAGTGAGGAAGGAAAATATTCCTATAATATATATAGGAAAATATATTCGGGTAATACTGGGGTGGGGGACAGGGTTTATCCCTTCTGATAAATACAGGAGCAGCTATTTCGGTCGCTCCTCTTAGGAGAAGGGGCATAAGACCTTCAACAGAAGGGTTTATGTTATATGCGGCCAATGGAACCAAGAGAAAGATCTATGGTAAACAGGTTTTAAAGCTAGATTCAGGACTGCGATGCAGCTTTGAATGGTATTTTGTCATTAACGATGTATCCAATCAGATGATCGGAGCAGACTTCATGTACCACTATAATTTGTCGGTAGATCATAAAGGTCTACTATTGGTAGACCGTACTAGGGGGTTGACCTCTAGAGGAAAGGTCGTCAAGGAGACCCCGGTTCAAGTAGGATATCCTTATGCCGATTTACTGCGTGACTATCCATATTTTACCAGGCCATCAAACAAAGAGACCAGTGAAGCACGATACTGTCCATTTCATTGAAACCACAAGTCACTCAGTCACAGCGAAGGCAAAGATTGCATGGGGACTAGTACTAGAAAGTAAAAAAGATGAATTTTGACATGTGGTAGAAATAGGAATTTGTCATCCATCGAAAAGCCAGTGGTCGAATGCACCACATGTCGTAGATACGAAGGATGTTTGACCTTGCGGAGACTTTCACCAGCTCAATATGCAGACGGTGCCAGACCGGTACGGCGTTCCAAATATTATGGATTTCCGGAATAACCTTCATGGAAAAACTCATTTTTGACGTCTTGATCAAGTGACGGCGTATTATCCTATTCCAATTCGTGAAAAAGATATACCCAAGACAGCGATTATAACCCCTTTTGGGTTATTCAAATTTTCTCAAAAGTGTTTTGGGCCGAAGAATGTAGTTATATAACATTTGAATGTTGTACGGACGATATGTCCAAGATCTGCTTTGTCCTCCAGGATAATGTGTTGATCAGTTATTTAAGCCACACTGACTGAATGAAAATGGACTCACTCTTAATTACAAGAAGTGCCAGTTTGGGCTGAGTGAGATAGATTTGTTGGGAGACTCAGGAGAGCATTCAAGATTTTGTAAGCTATAAAGAGAGTTTGATGAATGCAGCACTATTTGCCCCTAAAGTGGAGGGGGTGATGTCTTTGACCTGGGACTCATACAATTTTTGCATGGGGACCGTGATAAAACAAAGAGAGGGAGAACACTTGATGCCATTAGTACTTTACTCAAAGGCATTATCAGAGGCCGAAGTGAATTATTCTGCATATGACAGAGAACTATTTTAATTATTTATTGTAAGCGATTTATTCGGTCATCTCAGAAGCAAGCTCGAGTTTACATGCATACCAACAACTCTTCGATTCTCTGCATCACCTGTGTCATGCTGGAAGAAGAGCCTCGCCCAAGTTGGCTCTCAGAAATATTTTGGCCAGGGCTTAACAAGGATGTCACTGAGTACCATACCAGAGAGCAAAGGTTGTAAGACACACTGTAACCCCTACTGGTGACCCATGGTTTGCTACCTATAGGTTGCCACTCTTTTCTAACATTCATGGTTGTTGCACCATGAAATAAAACCACCCTGTCAACCAGTCAGCATAGGAGTCTGGCATGCTAATCCCTTACCACAGCCCTTAAGACAACTATAGTAATATATATGGAATAAACAGACACAATTTAAATGAATATATGTATATTTCAAATTATTTAAATCATTTATATATATCTCATAACATCTGAGCAGAAAGGCACATGATGAATCAATCACTATTGTAAAACCATATTAACATGATTTAGCAACTGAATACATTTTCATAACTAGTAAAATGTAAACAATACATCATTTATAAAAACTCAGAATCTGCTAACTATAACAGTCTATTAAACAATAGCATATATAATTAATAAAATTGACACTTATTAATGTTATAGTACCCATATATAAATGTAGGACTAATATAAAACCTAGTGTTACTTGTGTATTGACCAGTAGCCATTTGGCTGTATTGAAGTGGAGCTGTTTCAGTGTTAAGTTCTGTTGCATAAGTCTTACGGTATCAAATAGATTCTAGTAAATAATGACTACAAACGTCACTCATTTATAATTTTATAAGTGGAACTCACCTGAATACAGATATTGGTATGGTTAACACACAAGTTCACAATCTTGGGCTATGCTATACTATTCTAAACAACATGATTGCACCAAAAATGATATATTTATACATATATATATTTACATCACCTTTAATAAAAAATTAACTTATCATTGAGGCTGACTTAATAACACTGTCATCATGAGACATTTATAAAGACACATCGGTATATTCACACAGAATTAAGCTAGTGGTAAAGTATACATACATATACATATTTATATAAATATACATCTATATAACTGAAGGGAAATTGATTTTTTCTTATTTTTGTTATAAAACTTGTGGAAATTATGACAAAGAATAAAAAATTAATAAAATTGTCAGATTTAACAGCAGTCTTAAAAGTCACTTAATCCATGTAGTTGGGAAAACTTAATTATTACTTAGCTGAAAATCATTAATCCACTCTAAGACATCATTATCACTATTGGCGTTGCATTGTTCTTGTACATTGTATTTATTGTTTAAATGTAAAATCATTTCTAATATGTGAGGAGGAATATCAATATGTTCTTTTTTACGGCACAAAAAGCATATAGCTTTGTAAATCTTTTCAGGTTGAAATGAAAAATCATCCGAAAGCCATATTTTCAAATATGACTTCTGGCGAGGTTTGATGATATGAACTAATTCTAGCAAAAGATAAGTAAAAGTCAAATCTTCCGCTGTAAAAGCATATAACAGCATTAGTAACAAATATTGTGACGGACCAATTTCCACCAAAATATCATCTGCATCATATGAAGATGCTAGTAAAGCCATATCTATAGCATTTGCAGCTCTTCTTTGCACAATTCCATTGAGTAAGTAAGAAAAGTGTTTATGAGATTCAAAATCTTTAAGTGAAAGTTTCTTCTTTTCTGTGCCATCATCATGCATGACTGTATTAATCACCTCCATAGCATTCTAAAAACAGAAAAATAAATATATTGATTTTAATCTTCAATAAATTTGTTGTATTTACTATAATCCTTAATCCTATAAAATGTTATAATGTTTAATAGGATTATTGACATATGCCTAGGTAGGTTGAAGGAAATATGTTAGATTAACGTCAAAATTTCTGAATGGACAACGTTTCAACAAATGATGTATTCTGCATCATGTCCTGATGTGAGATGGAAGTTAGATGTTGGCTTATATATGCGATATGCAGCAAATATGTTACTTATGTATGCTCCACCCATCTCAAACCAGAACTTGATGAAGACATACAGTTTGTTGAAACATTTTCCACTAATACATTGGATGAAAGTCTAAAATCTTTCTTTTATGATCTTATATAAACCGCTGATATTCCAACTACCAACTTATTCATATTATAATACTTAAAATGATTAATATGAAACAAAACATAATAATTCAATCAATATTCTTAATAATTATTAAGCAGCTGCCAATATAATTATTACAATTATATATAATGCTATGGTGGCCAGAGCCCATTCTACATTTGTACTCCCACCTTGTATGTATAGCTTCATGCTAGGCCTCATCATGTCTACTACTGGCTTTGCCGTGGCCTCACAAATCTTGCCAGACCTAGATTTGTCTGTAGATGCTACCATGCCAAGCTTCTCCCTGCACATATACCATATTGGTTCTTGTACCTACGGATGTCTCTTCTAAGTGATTCAATAATACTTGTCTATGTTATTATTAAAACCAGCTGTGGTAAGTTGATTCCCACCTTCTTAGCTGTTTCTTTACATGTAGAATCTCTTGTGTCAAATTATAAGCCAGATTTGCTCTGAAACATTTTTTTGTGAGCTGATCGGATCAAATAAAATCTGTTTTACGTGTCATCAAGCAATATGCCAACTGTTGCAGATGTGTCAGTAGATGGCATCAAATTACTTTGAGGAACCATGCAAGGGTGTCCGATTGGAACCTTTATTTAAGTAGCTACTCATTTTCCTTCACGACATACCAGTTTAACATGATATGCAGGGTGTAAACCATCCCACCTAGTAAAAATTGGAAATAGTTTCCAATAGATCTACAATCTTCGATTATTCCTAAAACCTTTAGAAGTCATTTGTCCAAGTACAACTATTTAAAATTTCCCTTTATCTATTTCCATATACCAACTAATCTATTTCCAAATTTCATCCAAATCTTGCATTGACAAGTTTCTCTTAGCTCTGATTGCTGTAAAATATCACCATCTTTTGCATAAAACATACAAAACCAAATATTTTTAATTCCATTTTTATTTTTAACGGTTTTTCGTTCTTAATCGTAATCTTCTTAAGTGTAAAGTAATCTGCTATAGTAGTACGGCAGAACATTTAGCTGTAAAATATTTTTTGTTTATAAGGAGCTCAAGTCCCAGTCCAAATGGAGTATAATCTTACTCCATGAATTCCAATTTGCTGACAGTCAGCTTATTTGATAAAAATATTGTTTCGTTCCATAAAACAAATATTGCCGGCCATTAACTAAAAATTTGGCACGAATTAGTTAATAATCTTCCAGTTTGAAGATCAGTTTCTAAGAAGGCTACAGAAATGATGCTATGGTTCATATTAATCTAATGAATGCTGAATAAACCTCCGGGATTTGGAATATTTTAAGTAGCAACATATTCGAAGGTGAACACAGTGTTCCTCAGCATTGAACAAGTTGTAGCACTTTTGAGATCGATTTCTCACTCCTCTCTTTGACACTTCTAATTTTTCTTTTTTTACTAATACAAAATTTAATTTTATCTTAATGTTATTTTATAATTGGTTTATTAAAAACCAAGTGATGTAAAAATCGTGGCAAGGGATCACTTGAAAATAACTGGTGTTTAGGAATCAATAGGCATTCCAAAACTGCTCACCCTAGCCAAAATCTACAATTTCAAACCGGCAGATTTGGATTATCTATTATTTGTGTCTTCTTTTTGAATGCCAACTTTATTTTTTTAACAGAATGAAAAAAGTTTCCTACCATATTCTTCTTGGTTTCTCAACGTAGTAAGGCCTTCATTAGCCCATTAACCTATCAGTGCATAACTAACACAATAAGTATTTCATGTCTACTAATCCTCCTGGTAAAAGACCAGTCTTTATATATTTAAATTTCTGACAAATAATAAGTAATCTGTTAGAGATTAGAGCAACTTCTACTTATACAACTTCATTCATAGCCATCCTAGAACAGATTGGATCACTAGCTGTGATTCAATTTGAGTTAACTGTTCATAAAAATTTCATTCAACCTCTGAGTTCAATCTGGTTAAATTAACCTTGTTGATCAATATGTTAACCTCCCTAAGCTTTAAAGTGTAAACCTAATTGGAAAATATTCTACGTACTTCATAATATTTGTTAACATACAAATTGAAGTCTAATAAAAGTTATTAACATAGCATAAATTAACATAAATTAGGGGGGGAAACATACTACATACAAATCTGTACCATTAAATGTATTTTAACATGATGATAAATAAATATCAGTATTGATAACAATGATGTAACAACCCCAAACAATACATACCTACAAATAAAACAGAACCGAAGAACTGATTACAAACATAACACAAAATAATATATGCGTTCACGAGCGTTGAGCAGTTGACCATAGAGTATATAAGTCTTTCAAGAGGAACTTCTCATCTTGAAGTTGACATAGGCTAAAGAGAAAGGAAGCACATCTGATATTTTCAGATCAACTGAGAAGTGTATTCCCCACTCTTCACTCTAATTCCAGCTTCCCCGACCTTCCTTTTTTTTCTTTACGTTTTCTCCTTTTACTACTGAAATAATCAATACGAAAAGGATATTGACCCGAGAGTGTTAAACAGGATTGGGAAGTACGGTTCCAGTCTAAGAATGCAAACGTATCAAAACCAGCAAGTTTGACCTGTGGTGGAAATGTTTCAGTGCCTAAAAAATACATTTGGATACCCAATTCATGAAGAATTATTCTGATTTAGATTCATCGTACCCTGTTGGTTCAGTCTTAAGATCGAATGTCATTGAAAAAATCAAAAAAATCATTATGTGGGCCGTAATTAATATTAAAAAAGATCATAGTAACGAGCTTTCTTTAATCGTTTACCAGCTTCATATGAAATAGCTTTACTACTGGCACAAAAATTGAAATCAAGCAGAGACAGACAGCAAGTTATCAAGCCAAGCTTAAAAATCTTTTTCAAACAAAGTGAACGAAAAAGCCCTATCTCCGGTAATCCAAAAATGCGATGGGTTGATGAGATGGCAGAAGATATGAGCTCGCAAATAATTTTTAAGCTTTTAAGTTGTAAATATTTTGCTGTGGCTTTGGAGGAAAGATGCAACAACAAATTATCTGGTCAACTGTGGGTTTTCGTTTGTATGTTCAATGAGGAACATCTCAAGATCTCCTTGATCTCCGTCAACTAAGCACGACTACATGCGAAGATAAAGATGGACTGACAAAAAATAGAGACCATTTTCTCGGATGGGGTTCCCCCTTGGTTGGTAATAAAAAGGACTGTATGCACTATTGGAGATTATTTGAAAAGACTTCTTATAAAATGTCACTCCATCTTTCACCAGGAAGCACTTGTGCCAAGGATTTTTGTTGGCCCACCCGAGTTTGTGAAACCACGAATTTGGCCAGTGACTGAAAAAGGTTGGCTGCCCCTTGCTTAAACTGCTCGTAAGTAAGCGCCAAGAAAGGAATTTAAATCATATAAACTATTGACTGCCTGTTCGCATATTTATTTACATCCTTAAACAATCTCTATTTCCCAGAAAGCAACCCAGTTTTATTTATCGAAATGGAATAAATTCACTTTCCTTCCTTTGAATTGAGAACCCAGAAGCTTTATATCATGAAGCTGTTACGCTACCAATATGTACCCAATGAGAACCCTATTCGTTTATTTTTATTCCTGTACGGTTACATATTCATTTTATGCATAGGTTTTTCTTGCTGATTATGTCTTTAAAATGTTCAAGGCTTATTTAACACTAATGACTCCCAAAGTGGGCATCGGTTATCTAGCGTTACCTTCTTTGGAACTTATTGTGATAAGAAATGCATCTGTGTCCACCCCGCTTACTTGGTATATATAAGACAGGCTGTGGTCAGCAAAGATTATCATTCTACAGTATCATATACCATGGCACACTGGGCACTTCCTCTTTTTGTTGCTTTCTTATTCGTGGAGGCTGTGAGTTATTCTTATTTTTTTATTATCTTAGCAAAAATAAAATTTCTTTCTTCTTAGTTTCTTGAGATGAATCATTATAATATTGGTTTTATATGTTGGTAACTTTTTATTTCCCAAATTTATTTCACTACATAAATGGTTTAGTAATTATAAATATTTAGCTTCATCACGTTGTATGGTATTAAAAAAAAACACAATTAAAACTAAATTTAATTTTTGGAATAGAATAGGAACTCTGGTACATGTTCACACATGAAAACGACCATTAACCAATTGCTGAGCAAAAGGTTCAAAATCGTCTGCCCTTTTTCCAAAATATTTTTCACCTTTAATTAGCAGATAGGTTCCAGAACCTAATTTTTTAAAGTATGTTTGGATGTCATCTTGATCGATTGGATTAGG
Organism: Acanthosoma haemorrhoidale; assembly: GCA_930367205.1. Taxonomy (NCBI): domain Eukaryota; kingdom Metazoa; phylum Arthropoda; class Insecta; order Hemiptera; family Acanthosomatidae; genus Acanthosoma; species Acanthosoma haemorrhoidale. The sequence continues at coordinate 77,078,138 of OV884015.1, read as the reverse complement.
TCTAGAACAAATATTATAGTACATATTTACAACAAATATTTTACTTTTAGTTTGGGATTGTAAATAGAGTAATTATTAAGAAAAGATTTTTTTCTGAGAAAAAATTAATTTCTCTATCTTGTCTATAGATATTCTAAATATGTGATTGTCCAACCAACATATATCATCAATGTTGTTAGATAAAATGCAAACTCAATGGAATAAATATCTTAATTTTTTTCTAGCACTCAATATCTGATGATGCAGCCAAACTTAAAACTCAAATTTTCGATGACTGTAAAAACGAAGAAGGGCTATCTCAGGGTGAGTCTTAATTCAGTGAGAAAATTTTTTCACTTGTATATAACTACATTTGTTATTAGTACATTCAAATTTTCTTTAAACAGATTGGTCATTCCTTAGATTATTATTGATACTATTTTATTTTACAGGATGCCAAATTCAATATGCATTATGTTATTTTAAATAATATGTAAAGCTATGTTGTAAATGATTTCTAAAACAATAAAAACATTAAAAATGTTATTTATTAAGAAACAGAGCCCACTTAGAATAAGTATTTCTTTATTTAATAAATTTAAGATTCATTTGTCAGACAGATTCTGATTCGTTGTGATATTTTTCAGGTGATATCCAGGCGTTCTTTGACATGACAGGAGTAGCAGGTTTAAGTGGCCATCCGGTAATCAATAATTTATTTAAAATGTAAACAACTTCCAAAGCTTTTAAACACAAACATGCAAACGTTTAAGTAAATGCATAGTGGTACAGTATACATACAGTACAATTTTGGTGAATCATATCCAGTTAATTCGTGATAAACTGGTGGTCCCTAGGAAGAATCGCGGTTATTCCTAAAAAAGAAACAATTTCTGAACTCCCCAATTTTTGTACCCAAGACCCTCCCAGATCGTTCAAATCTTTCATAGACGAAAAATGTCATGGTAGAAAAAATATTAATAAAAAGTCGTCAGTAAATATGGATGCGACTGAAAAGTCCGAGGTCTTCCTCGGAAAGTGAGATGTTGCAAACACATAAACTCATTTCCTACGATTTAGCGTTCCAACCAAAAGACGTGGAAGACTTCTGATTTATTCAATGAATGGCTGAAAGTGATGAATGGTGACATGGAGTAACAACAGCGTAAAATCCTGTTATTCATCAACTATTGCACGGCCCACAACGGCATTCTGATTCTAGCCATGCGAAACCCCTTGGCATTACAAATTAACGGGATTGTGCTGTAATACAATCTCGATACCACGACCTCCGTAATACCTTTCAGGTACCGTAGGTTTTAAACAGAATACGTGTCAAATTTTGTACAGGACGTTTTGAAAGAAAATTTAAACATAAATTATCGGACATAGACACATTAATGACATTTTTCTCTTTAACATTTTAATTTTACAATTTATTGATGAGAAATGGATGTTATTAATTTTGAAGGCTCTAAAACCTTTTTTATGTTACAGTGCATGGTGAAGTGTGTTCTTTCCAAATATGACATTGTAAGTATAACTGCCACTTATTATCAATGGCTAAAATACATAACATTCCACAATTAATTAGTTATATTGCTAATAAAATCATGTATAGTTTAGAAATACTAGGATTAAACAAAAAATTATATGTCGCCGTTAATTTAAACATTGATAAGCTGTTTAGAATTATATGGTTATCTACATGTCTCTTCAAACATTGTATTAGCCTGTTCATTGATTTTTATATTTTACTTATATATATGATTTTATATTTTTTATTATGATAAAATTCCAATCTGCCTCATTAGGCAATAAGTAATTGTGATTAATGATCTCATAACATTAAGTAATAACAGTAAGACGTGGAAAATATCACATTATACGAAAATACTTAAAATGTATTTTACTTTCAGATTGCTGATGATGGTCAAATAATCGAAGAGAAAGCAGCCCCTATTCAGGCAGAAGTTTGGCCAAGTGAAGCTGAATTAAGTACACTTCAGAAAGTTACCGAGAACTGCGCTAACAACAGTAAGTATTAGTGCCCTTTTGTTTAACATTTCCTCTGCATTTATAGTTTTATTAAGAAAAGATTTACGTAGATCGCAAACCACTTTGCAAATTAAGGTGATACGAATATCAAGTAATGCAACATTGTTCATAAGGAACAACTCTACCGAGAACTGTTAATTTGTAAAGGTGGGTATAGCAAATTAAGTTCGGTACCAAATAAATGAATGGTAATTGTTTATCCTTGTAATTACCTAATAGAAGTATTTATCGGATGAAACAGCTAATCTACTTATAACCTCTCTGTAAAGATTAATTATCATACATACCATTTTCGAAAATCATTTTCAAAACCCATGTTTAAATGTGGTTGGTGTGACAAATACAAAAATTAAATCTTGAAGTTGATAAATGTTATTTTTGTTCTTTGCAGCCCCGAAAGACTCTGATGTTTGTCAATATGTCTACAAACAAGTACTCTGCGCCTTTGAAAGTATGACCAAGGTTAGTATTTTTGCTTACAGTATTTATTTACAAAGTACGATTTATTTTGAAATTGTTTAATTTGTGTTTTTTTTATTTTCAGTAATTATGAACTCTGACAACAAGAGTAACTTTACTATTGGGATGTGAATACCACAGTAAAATAATACTGTGAAGTAGTTTTTGTATTAATACAAATAAATAAATATTGATTTATACCATCAGATGCCTAATAATACTTTTTTTATCCATTTAATTCTTTAGTTTTCAATATTTGAGCAATCCCAAAAAGACATAAGAGCACAGAACCAGTTTAGCGCTGTCCTCTGATAGCCATTTTTGGCAACCGAAAAATTGGTCAAATTCTAATATTTTCATGGTTGTGTTTTATTGTACATACACTTATGCAACTTTCAAGAGAATGAAACAAATAATTGGTCCAGTTTAAAAAAAAAACAGCCATCTGGTGTTTGTTTCTTCTGCTAACAAGATCAAGAAAATAACGGATAATATCCAGCCTTTGAAAAATAGCATAGTATAAATATTTGAAATGAAAAAATATGTCATATATGTGATTAATGTTTATATTTCATGAGGAACACATACATGTTATAGGAGAAAAATGTCATTATTAATAAATCTATAATATTCAATAGCCATTAAGTCTTATGCGGAGGCATTATAATAAGATATAATGGTAGTCGGGGTTAACACAACAAGGTAAGGTGTAAACAAGGTCCACCGTACTTTATCACAGATAACAATGTGTCACCAAAACGTGGCCAGTCCCCAGCTGCGATCACAGTGTCGACCTAATCGCTAAAAGCTACAGCACATTATTTATATATACATAAAATAGGAAAAAATAAATTAAGTGTTAAGTATCTTTGGCTTCACATGCAAACTGGATATAATAGGTTATATAAAATAATATTTGTTAAATATGAAATTTCAAAAATTGGTTTCGGATTGGTTCATTAATTGTTATTAAAACTAATCAAATGAAAAAAAATCTTAAGTAATATTGCAATATCAAGTACAAATGTTAGCGTTTAGCACAAGATAGTCTTTGTTTTCTTTTGTGAACAAGTTCCTACATTTTTTTTTGGCTGTAAGATACGAATTTCAAATGAAAAACCGACCATTTGCATATTAGATAAAATAATTTTTTTATTCTAGGCACAACTCTTCCTGAAAATATCAACTTTGATTTCAAATTCTTAATCTACATACGGGATGTAGATTTATGATAGTATCATAAATAACTAGATTTTGATATCCATCGGACATCTTTCAAATGAGTTACGACTTATGTCATCCTAGATTTGCGATTCTAGCAACTGTTGAGCGCAAGTCTACCTACCTCCAGCGCTACTAACTAACGCGTATTTGATACTTAAAAGAAACTAAATTGTGTGTATACAAGCATGGTGGACATTGTTGTGCATGCGATAAGTGGGTTATGAGTATTTTGGGTTTGTATGGATTGGTTACTTCTAGCGAGTGGGGACTAGTTCACGACACGAGCGGAGCTCACTAATGGCACGGGCTTAGCCTGGACTCTGACCTGCCTATAAAAGGCCGAAATTCTGAGCTTTTACATACAGTCCGAACCAGATACTTGAAGGGAGCACAGCTCTCTGTAACTGCACTGGCGCTGTATTCGAACCAGGGCTTTATTATTTAACTAACTCTGCACCTCTCTTTCCTAACCTTGCTATGTTGAAGTCCGGCGTTGTCAGACCCCACATCTTCCTTCCTTGTAGGATTCTTTGGATGTGTCTCGTTAAATCTAGCACATCCCTTCCCTGCAGATGACGGTCTCTTGGGCCTTACAAAACATACCTAGTAGGGTCTCCTCCAGCGATTCAGTCTGCCTCTTCCTGGTTCACACTCAGCTTTACGATCCGGACGATTTTCGCCTACCCTTAGATACCGAGTGTGAACTCGTGGCTATTTAAATGCCATGTAAACTAGCTATATAATCTAGCCTTTACCTCTTCTCCTGAACATAGGGCACAGTCGGGGCACACCTTCTAAGAGCTTATGGAGTGGAATCAATAAACAAAATACGAATAAAGCTGCCCACCGACTAGGCCGACAGCAAATGTCACAGTTTATTCACAGTTTTCTTTCTTGACGTCTCTTTAACAAAGGCTTCAGCACTTTTTTTTACTTTTTTTAACTCAAATATGCTAACAGATAACCCCTTTCAAAATTCGTAACAAAAATATTGGTAAGAAAGAACATTGTAAACTTATGTTCATCATTTGCATGCATTGCATTTGTAACTATTATTCTAGAGGGTTAATCTAAATTCTGCGCTACATACACTTACTAAACTTACAGCAACAATTAAATAAACTAGTACAGAATCATCAGATGGAGAGCGAGCATTTACGAGGGGAGCCCTTAAAAGGGAATCCTCAGTTATGGAAGCAGCAGGCCTGTATCAGCAGCTGAATCAGTACTGAATCATATCCTGCCTATTCTTCTTCTTAACACTTAGACCTGTAACAGTCACGTTATTATTTATCATTATACACTGTTGTTATTTTATTAGGAATTTTTGACTTTTGAAAAAGTCTTGTATGCTTTGACATTCTTTAACTGGCGCCCGAACTCGGTACTTTGTCAGTGCAGAGTAACTTCAGTAGAATCTCCCCATTCAGCGATCCTGCGTTTGGCTAGGCTAGACCTGAGACAAGTTCTCTAACGATTCATGAGAAGCCCGAAGAAATATTAACAGGACTTCAGGACGGAATAGAGCAATGGTATATTTCAATATACATCCACCAATTCTGAACCACACTTTGGTGAAGAAGAAGACATCAAGACTGAAGAAAAAAAGAAAGTGGACTTCACTGAAAACAACTTTGTATTGTGGTAATTATAAGGTTTATTAACATTTTATGTACCTATAATATACATGTCAAAACTTACAGATAGACTGAATATTATAAGGAAGCCAGACTTAACATACCAACTATACAAGAAACTAATTAAAATACAGAAACAATTCCTATAACATTGAATCACCATATTATTAAATCAACTGATTTTCAACAAATCTCTGAATTCAATGGAAATCCTAGTGATCTAGTAACATTTATAAATCAACTTTTGTTGTTCGTTGCACAGACCGTTGATGATCCCAAAAATCCCAACAGAGCTTACAATTTAAGACAACTTTTAAGCTTCGCAAAAGCAAATAAACAGGTTGATCAAGCTGAATTCTGTGGCAAACAAAACAATGACACTATTGATGAACTAATAGAAGAATTAAAAATACACAACAATAATAACAGAAATATTAGGAACTAACATAAAAAAAAATGAACATCCTTTCCCGTTTATCGCTAGACTGACAACTTGTTGTAGATTATTAGATTGTGTAATGAATTTGATGGTAGAACTGTGACAGATGACACAACAAGAATAAGAAATGAACGCATATGAAAATTTAATTCCAAATCATTGTATTAAACAATCACCGACAACTTTACGTAATTTTGTAAGACACTGTGTAATCAAAAACTTAGGAGTCTTGCAAAGAACATTACAAACCAGCAATTGAAATAATGGAAGAAACGACAAATATGAACGAAATGACCGTACAAATTATTACAAAAGACCGCAACAAAATCAACATTCTAACTATAAAGGTAGAAATTTTGACCCACATTATCGCGAGAAAAAACGTGAATTTTACAATAAACAATAAAATAAAACGGACTATAAACCCCTTTCCAACAAAATTATGCTCAAAACAATAACGCACAGTATAATCAATCATAGGTACCCCATGAACAAAGAGCATACTTCAGTCAACCGCAAAGACAAGAACAAGTTCGCGTAAATCAAACAGTATTCATGAGAACCGCGAATAACAGAGCCAATTATATAGAAAACGATGAAGACAATCAAAAACAATTACTTACTGAACTTTGTTGAACCTAAACAAAATGATTTTTTAAACTACAGCACGAACGACAACGATCCACCTCCGTTAAACCACAACATCAATTAAAATTAATTCCGAAGACATTGTCATGTAAACTCCGATGGCAAAAGCTGAAGGTAAACACAGTGCAATACCCGCTGTTAGGAATTAGTGCAAAGGTAAAAATGTTAATATATCCATTCAGCAACCGCTTCTATATTCCGTTAGGATACGAGACAGTGAAGGAATTAAAAGCTGAAATAAAATGTCATAATGACGAAATAATAATAAACGGTATAAAACATAGGCTTGAAAATTAAATCATGGTAGAAAAGAGATCAAAGAATCGTGTGACACATTGAAAAATTTAATGACAAACTCTTCAATTCAAGCAAAACTCTTCAACTAATAAATATCGAATATCATAAATATCATGACAGTAAACGCTTAGTACATGATTTAGAAAAGTCAAAAATAATGAAAGAAAAGACTGATCGCACAGAAAACTAAACCAAATCGAAAAGACATTCCGTCAATTTCTGATGAACAATTAATGATAAAAACTACTACCCATCGAAAATATGATAATGACTAATTCAAAATTTTCTAGAAAATCAGACGTTTTATGGCTAATGAGTAAACTCCATTGTATCATTCAAGCTGAAACTCTTCATATTTTTGTAGATCTTCCAACTGAAGATATTGATGTGAAATCATATTTACTCATTCCATCGCTCATAAGACATAATGGAAAATTACTAACAATTCATGTACAAATATCTATTATAAATAAGAAAAATAATACACTTTATAAAACCAAATTTGAATATATCAAAGATAATTATTATTGTACTGACCTTAAAACTCACGATAATCCCTGTATATCAAATATTCTAAATCTAGGAAATATTATACTAATAAATTATACTTTTTATTCTTATGACACAATCTAATATTTTGAAGAAGTTGATAGCTACTATATATCTAACATATTGTACTCGTAGAAATAATGAAACTATATTTATACCTAGTATTACGTTACTAACAACTAAGCAATGTTATAAAGAACTACCTATTATATCAAAACAATCGGTGGATTCTACTTTTAATCGTTTACATCACTATTCTTATATATCTAATGTAACTAAATTTACTCTTATTCAAAAGGTAAATATAATACAACCTGATATACAATATACTGAAAATAATATGTACTATTATATTGTAATCCTACTCTTACCGATTGTCGGGATATGTAGTTTCTATTTGTTTAAGAAATTCTGCAAGAAACAAAGAACTTCTCCTACTGATCCACCACTAATCTATCAACCAAACCAGTATCTGGGAGACACACGAATTCCAGTACCTATGGAAAATATATACTCTACAACAGCCCTCAAAATCTTCTAATTCCTTAGGGACAAGGAAAACTTAAAGAAGGGAGGAGTTATGGAAGCAGGATCTCCTCTAGAATATTTAGTTCTTTTTCTTCTTCTCCTTAACACTAAGATCTGAAACAGTCACTGTCAGGAAATGTCCCCGAGGGGAGAGGACGTCCGCCGCGGGCTGGGGTCAAGAAAGAGACAAAATGGGTGGACCTGTGATCTTTTACCTTTGTTGGCGGCCTGGTCGGTGAACAGGATTATTCGTATTGATCTGACTCCATAAGATCTTAGAAGGTGGGCTTCAACAAAGCACTATTTCCTGGAGAAGAGGAACAGGGTAGGTATTATAGGTAGTTTATGTGGTCTTGGAATGACCATGAATTCACACTCGGTATCTAAGGGTAGGTGAAAACCGTCCGGATTGCAAAGGCGAGTGTGAACCGGAGAGAGGCAGACTGGATCGCCGGAGGAGACGCTACGAGGTAAAGTTTGTATGGCCACGGCGACGGTCATCAACAAGGAAAAGGTATCTTCCAAGGAGGTGCTAATTTTAGTGAGACGAAGGCAGAGAATCCCACTAGGAATGTGTGGGGTCTGACAACTGGCCTAAAACATAACGAAGTTAGGAAAAAGAGATGCAGAGGTAGTTGAATAAGAAAGCCATGGTTCGAGTAGAACAGAAAGCGCCAGTACAGAGATGAGAGACACTCATAATTATTGGGATAAGGTCCAGTTGTGTGTGTGTGAAAATCGCTTTACTCCACCCAATGCTCTCACGATTTAGTTTACCACCTCGCAAATAATAGTCAAAATGGAAGAAGACAAGAGAGGTTGCGTGTTTGTGATGGGAGGAGTTGCCATTCATTGGCAGTTGATTGAGTAGTTTTCGTCTGGAAATGGATCGACGGGTTATTTGGGGTACGGTTGTTGGGGATGATATTTCTTTGACCAAGGTTTTTGATATAAGAAGTGGGTAGGAATTCGTGATAAAGGAAATTAGGAAGAAGATATATCAGATGAATTGTTTATAATGTTGCTTTGAAGAGAAGGCAACGTTATTATATAATGGGAATCGAGCTAAATAGGAGAAATGTACAATGTATAAATAGGATAGTAAGGAGGTTGGCGGTAAGCAGTCCCACTATGCGAGCAACAGAGCTGAAGTAATATATGAGGTCACAATTAGGGATCGTCCCCTGATCAAGGCTTAACGGTCTTTTGGAAATGTGCATTGAGGTTACTTTAGAAGATAATTCTGGAAGAGCTAATAGCGGCATCAAGATTTTATGAGAGGGGTGTGATATTGTGATGAGTTAAAAGGAGGAAATTAGATTCCCGGCGGAGTCCATAAAAAAGTCTATTCAAGGATCAGAGGCCAAGATAACATATGGGACAACAAAAAGGTTCAGGGGGGTTGTCGAGGAAACGTTTGCCTGGGTATTTACTAAGGAAGGAGTATGTAGTGGAGTGCTGATTTAAAAAAAGGATCAAAGGGAACTTAAGGAGAACGATGGATGATTGCATGGAGGATCTAGACTTGGTGTGGTAGGAGACTTTGGAAAAAGGTATCTCAAATGGGGGTCTCGATGTCCTAAATCTATGGCAGCTGATAAAATGTAAACATTGGTGGATTGTACTGATGTATCTAAGTTGTTGGTATTTTATCTACATCTTCTGACCATACCTCGGGTCATATACATGTCCAATAAACACCGCCTGACATGTGGGACTCGGGTGCCTCCCGGCTGGTTCCGAAGAACCTTCCGAAGGTCCTTGAGCTCTGCTCTTCTGCTTGCAATATTTCGGGTTTCCCAGGGTGGGTTCCCCAAATGGGTGAAAGTATACAAACACTAGCGTTGACGACCTGAAAGTGATACTAGGCCAAAATGAATCCTACAAAAACGAAAACAATCCCACGAAAACCGCATTAATGATTTTACAGTAATAAAATTAATGTTTCAGTAAAATTTCCATTAGGATCATTTTTACATTTATAAGACAGGCAAATGAAAGTCAACCAGAATGTATCTAAAGCAATGAAAAGTCTCTCTCTTCAACACGATAAATATTTTCCTTTGAGATGAATGTTAACATGACAATACATACCTAGATTTTATACACACGTAGCTAACATATGGGTCTGTGCTCTAAAACTACTGACCACTCATCCGTTCCAAAACGAATTGCAAAAATTTCCTATTTCCTTATGAAGTATGTCAAAAAATGTAGATTTGGACATAAGGAAGGGCATTTTGTGAGGATGACATAACCTAAAATAGAAAAACATTCCTCCCTAAACGATGACAATTGCCTTGCCGTATCTGATATAAAGAAATAGTATTAGGGAATAAATTTAGTGTTTGATTCGGGATTTTCGTGCGAACGGGTTTTCAAGCGTATTTATGTTTTCTAATGAAAGGATACAGGCCATATCTTGTATTATAATATTACCTTACTGGGAAACGCTAATTATGCGATACAGAAAATGAGCCGTGATAAGAAATGCAAACTATTTGACCGACAGAGGGCTTGAAGTATATATATATAAGAAAGTTTAGACCGGAAAATATTATCAAACTAATAATGTCTTCAACCATGGCACAATGGGCAGTTCCTCTTCTTGTAGCGTGTTTTTTCGTGGCTGTAGTGAGTATCATTCTCGTTTGGTTTTTGATAATTAGTTCCAAATATCAGTCCATCCAAATATAGGGGTCTCCCCTTAGTGAAAGGCACTTTCCAGCCAAAAATAATTTTCCTTATTTTTCCCACATTCCTATTTTTATAAGTTTCAGAGCTTAGAAAAAAAAAAAAAAAAAAAAAAGGAAAATCAGTAGCTTTGATATGATACAATTTATATTGTATCTAACTTGTATATGTTGTATATATTGTACCTAATTTAAGAACAGTATAGAACCACCTATTCATATATACATTTGTTCAATACAACGCATTTTTATTTAGTTGCAGTGAATTTGTCACTCGATTACGCATTTCTTTAATGAAATTATTTACAAGGGGATTATTTTCAGCTAGGGATTTTGGTCGGTTCCAAAACTTCATTTTTTAAAATATGTGTAAATTTCATCTTGTGTAACCGTTTGGTCTCTATCTTGCGTCAACCTGAGAAATTATAATGATAAAACGTTTTGAGCAATGACCTGAGAAAGCTCAGGATTGACCTTCTGCCATTCTAATAATCTAGTGATCGACGAATAACAAATATTTACAGCCAAAATGTATCAATGTTGAAAAATAATAGGATACTCAATGGAATGAATATCATAATTTTTTTTCTAGCACTCAATATCTGATGATGCAGCCAAACTTAAAACTCAAATTTTCGACGACTGTAAAAACGAAGAAGGGCTATCTCAGGGTGAGTCTTAATTCTGTGGGAAAATTTTTCCACTTGTATAAAACTAAATTTGTTATTAGTACATTCAAATTTTCTTTAAATAGATTGGCCATTCCTTAGATTATTGTTGATACTGCTTTATTTCACAATATGCCAAATTCATTATACATAACATTATTGTAAATTATATGTAAAGCTATGTTATAAATTTTATTTAGTAAGAAACAAAGCACACTTAGAATAAGTATTTCTTCAATTTAATGAACATATTTAATAAATTTAAGATTCATTTGTCAGACAGATTCTGATTCGTTGTGATATTTTTCAGGTGATATCCAGGCGTTCTTTGACATGACAGGAGTAGCAGGTTTAAGTGGCCATCCGGTAATCAATAATTTATTTAAAATGAAAAAAATGTCCAAAGCTTTTAAACACAAACATGCAAACGTTTAATTATGTAAATGCATACTGTACGATCTCGGTGAATCGGTAATTCGTGAATCCCGCTTATTCGTGATAAACTGGTGGCCCCTTGGAAAAATCTAGTTTATTTTTTTCTACTGTCATAAAAAAACCTTCTCCCTTCCACTCTTCAGTCCTCAATTTCACAACTGTTCACATTTTTTTTCTATTTAAATTGTATACGCTACCCTTTTCTTCTACTTCAGCTCAGTATGGTTTCACCATGAGTTCAAAGCGTACCCGTAAGTGTCTATCCATTTGTGAAAAAAACAGATTATAAAAGCCGTTGCTGATGGTGAGGAAAAAAACGATGTAGCAAAACGCTTCAATATTCCTCCATCTGTACTGACGTCGATTTTAAAGAAGAAGGAGATCATTGCTGGCGTACCTTCAAGCAGTAAAATGAAACGGCGAAAAATCGGTGACTTCCCTGAACTTGAACTATCACTTGTGACATGATTTTCCCAGAGCTCACAATTAAATGTACCAGTTAGGGGAGTGATGATAAGGGAAAATGCCAAACTATTTATTTGTGAGAGTTAGGGATAGAAAATTTCAAAGTGGTGTACGTTTGACCGTTGTAAAAAAATACACAACATTACGTTTCGAAAACTATACGCCAAAATGTGAGTGTAAGTAACAATGTCTGTTTAGCATGAAAAGCCCTTGGATATTAGCATAAATTATCGGAAATAGACACATTAATGACATTTTATTTTTAACATTTTAGTTTCTCAATTTATTGTAAAAAATAAGTGTTATTAATTTTGAAGGCTCTCTAAAACCTTTTTTATGTTACAGTGCATGGTGAAGTGTGTTCTTTCCAAATATGACATTGTAAGTATAACTGCCACTTATTATCAATGGCTAAAATACATAACATTCCACAATTAATTAGTATATTGCTAATGAAATCATGTATAGTTTAGAAATACTAGGATTACACAAAACATTATATGTCGCGGCTAAATTTAAACATTGATAAGCTGTTTAGAATTATATGGTTATCTACATGTCTCTTCAAACATTGTATTAGCCTGTTCATTGATTTTTATATTTTACTTATATATATGATTTTATATTTTTTATTATGCTAAAATTCCAATCTGCCTCATTAGGCAATAAGTAATTGTGATTAATGATCTCATAACATTAAGTAATAACAGTAAGACGTGGAAACTATCACATTATACGAAAATACTTAAAATGTATTTTACTTTCAGATTGCTGATGATGGTCAAATAATCGAAGAGAAAGCCGCCCCTATTCAGGCAGAAGTTTGGCCAAGTGAAGCTGAATTAAGTACACTTCAGAAAGTTACCGAGAACTGCGCTAACAACAGTAAGTATTATTGATCCTTTTGTTCGGTACCAAATAAATGAATGGTAATTGTTTATCCTTGTAATTACCTAATAGAAGTATTTATCGGATGAAACAGCTAATCTACTTATAACCTCTCTGTAAAGATTAATTATCATACATACCATTTTCGAAAATCATTTTCAAGACCCATGTTTAAATGTGGTTGGCATGACAAATACAAAAATTAAATCTTGAAGTTGATAAATGTTATTTTTTTTCATTGCAGCCCCGAAAGACTCTGATGTTTGTCAATATGTCTACAAACAAGTACTCTGCGCCTTTGAAAGTATGACCAAGGTTAGTATTATTGCTTACAGTATTTATTTACAAAGTACAATATATTTTGAAATTGTTTAATTTATGTTTTTTTTTATTTTCAGTAATCATGACCTCTGACAACAAGAGTAACTTTGTTTACTATTTGGATGTGAATACCACAGTGAAATAATACTGTGAAGTAGTTTTTGTATTAATAAAAACAAATAAATATTTTATATCAGATGCCTAATAATACTTTTCTTCTCCTTTAATTCTCTAGTTTTTATTATTTAAGCAATGCCAAAAAGACATAAGAGCAGAGAACCAGTTTAGCACTGTCCTCTAATGGCCATTTTTGGTAACAACCAAAAAATCGATCAGATCTTAATATTTTCATGGTAGTGTTTTATTGTACATACACTTATGCAACTTGCAAGAGAATGAAATAGATAATTGGTAATACTTTCAAAAATGGCCATCTCTTGTCTCTTTCTTCTGCTAACAGAATCAAGAAAATATCGGATAATACTCAGATTATAAAAAATAGCAGAACATAAATATTTTGAACAAAAAAATATGTCTTGAGAATTATGTATTTATTTGATGAGGAATGCATACATATGCATAGACAACAGGTTGTCCCCAAAACGTGGTCTATCCCCCAGCTGTAACCACGGTGCCAACCTCTCATTACAAAAATGTGTATGTATATATATATATGTATATTTTTCTTTTTCTAGTCGTTGGTATGTTGATAGTAGAAATATTCTTTATTCTTTGGTAGATTTGTTCTTCAATAAGTTTATAATAAGCGATCACTATGAAAGGCGGTGAAGTTTATAAGTGACATTTAGGGTTGAGTACAGTTAAAGTGAGGCATTAAAAAGTTATGAGGAGAAAAAACAATACAAACTGCACACAAGAAAATACAACGCAAATATACGATTATAATTAAACAAAATTTGATTTACACAGAAAATCAGAAAATTGACAAAACACAGAAAGGAGTAGGGATTAAATGAAAGGCGACCTAGTTGAAAATGGAAACCAATTAAATAGGAAAAAATTGGACGAAATAAGAATGAACCAGATAAAATACAAAAAAATACAATGTCCACATCACGAAACTCATCCCAATGTAATATACACAACGTTCACCGACCACGCTTCTTACTTTTACGCTATCTTCTTTCGCTATGGGGGGGGGGGGGAGGAGGGAGGAGAGGTGTGTTCTTTACATCTTGAGTCATCGTATTTCTTAATTTTAAAATCCACCTCGCATAGATAGCTGCAAAGTGGAGCAGAATACCAAATGTCGTTAATCGTCGGCGGTTAAGATTGATAAAACAGAATAAGGATAAAGGGAAATGCAACGACACACTCTGACTCCAGTAAAAGACTGATTTATTATTGATGATAATCCTACATGTATAGGATCATGGGTTGTTTACTTATTACAATGTAACTTTTTTTATTATCTTCATTAAATTAACTGAACCATTCCAACCTTCGTACAAAACTTATTAATAGCTAATCTATTGATTATTTAAAACCGGGCACAAACACTACGCAGACTTTCATAACTATAAAATTTATTGTATTATACATTAACATTTGATAACGCTCTCAAACAAAAAACAAACAAACAATATTTACATACACAGACATCCACAAATATTCAGCAGAGCACACAGCGCAGCCTCTTCCTTCCTCAACCACGTGTTTATCCGGAGCTCGTCTTTTCCCCAAATCCGACGACACTTGCTCACCATCAGTGCTCCTGTTGGTAGTCTTCTGAAGCTCCATCCAACAAATCATCCAGTGGGTCATCCTCTGATACCCTCATCTCATTACTCTCATTACCCCACCACCCGGTTAAGAAAATGCTGACTGCCAAAGGCGCATTTTCTTCCAAATTCTTCAACTGCTCGCCATTTCATTGGATCTGCATCATTTATGAAATGATAACGGCGTTTCTTGTTGAAATTTCCTTAATTTACCTGTGTTTCAAACTACGTTAACTTTGAGCACCAAATACTTTCCAAAACAATAAGTTATTACTCAACTCCTTTCACTGTTGTTATAATCATAGGCTTTTAGATCTCCTAAATTACATTTACAATTTGAGAGCGTCAGATAAACATGAGAGCGTTATATTATAACTATTATAATTTTTTTAATAAGTAACCAAACATGAATAAAACGTATAACCAATTATGTGTATGTCGGGTCGTCACGAGGAGGGTGCCTAGTTACCCTAGCCCTGGTGACGAAGTGAGGGTTGATTAAGTTTATGACCTGGACAATCGTTTCATGACGGTCTTACTATCTGACTCCATATGTGATAGGTATGTGCCCCGACAATGCGCTATGTTCAGGAGAAGAGGTATAGGGTAGGTAGTTTGTGTGGTCTTGGAATGACCACGAATTCACACTCGGTATCTGAGGGTAGGCGAAATCTGTCCGGATCCCAAAGGCGAGTGTGAACTGGAGAGAGGCAGACTGGATTGCCGTGGGGGAACACTGCTTGGTAAGCTTGCAGGCCCACGACAACCATTGTCCACTAGGGAGAGGTCTCTCCAAAGGAGGTGCTAGTTTTAGCGAGACGAAGGCAGAGAATCCCACTAGGAAAGTCAGACAACGCCGGACTAAAACGTAGCGAGGTGAGGAGAGAGAGACGCAGAGGTTTTCATAAATGAGAAGGCCAAGTTTTGAACATTAGAGCAGCCACAAGCCATCAGTCAGCCAGTTGTCAGGAGAATGAAATACAGGCCCAAACCTCCGGTCTTAAATACCCAGCTGGCTTCGTCAGTAGCTGATCAGCTTCGGTTTTCTTGTACCCAATGCCATTTCATTATGTAGTGGCCTTTGTTCTCTGACAGTTGGTGGCATTAGCGTCCCTGATACCTGACCCGGGTAAGGGTCTCCGGCCCTCTCGGCGGTTTAGGTCGCTTAGTACCTGGTGCGGGTAGCGGGTGCCCCAGCTTATATAACTAATTGGCTCGCAGCTGCGTCTTTATTGTTTACATTTACAATGATTTATGGTTTGGTAATTTTATTTATATTTGTTTAAATTAATTTACAATATATATACAATGGAGTATGGGGTGATTTATTTTATGTAGTTAGCGGTCGCTACAGTGTAAAACTATTATAATTACATACAATTCAAACTGTCCAACTTAGTTCTGCTTATGATAAAATATATAAAAACATTAGATTATAGAATATTAATTTTAAGAACAAAAAACTAAACAAATTGACATCATTTATATGAACCAACAACCAAGATTTCATACAACCTTTATCAACAATACACAAATTAATGTATTATTAATTAAAGGACTACTCAACTTATCCTATTAATCTATAATCACAAAAGGTTGAACTAACATATGTTACAGAGTGTATATGACCAGAGTATGTCCAAATCGCCTGAACATTATTTTCTAATTGAAAAAATTGACTAGAGCAAATCGCCCATTCGACATAATTTAGGACCCCCCTAAATAAAATTTACATATGTATTCCGGGAGCAGTGTTGTGACAATGTGCAAGAATATTATCAATATATAATTTTGCTCGTGATCGGTTTTGATCTTCGAATATAATTATTATAATATAGACTATAATTATTATTAGACTATGTACTTTTTTTATTTTTTTTTCTAAACCAACTTTCAGCTTCACTCTTTAAATGATTAAGAATAAAGTTTTCAAAATATTTTCCCTTTAGTTGAAATAATCTAGTTAAATTATCAATAAAATATACATGCCTATCTTGATGGCTATTTCTAAAATAAAAGTCGTCATCCATATACTTTGTACAACTGTGATGTAGATCTGTCTTCACGGTTAATCTTACATGAAACGGTTCCGGACTCTGCAGATACTTGTTTACATCAACACAGGACTCATTGTCTTCAGCCGGTACCTCCACCCCGAGCTTATACCTGCTTTCTGAAAACATTCTCAACTCTCCTTGGATATTATTTAACTTGGCCATGGGATCCGCAAGAAATAACTGTTGGCTTTTTGTGATACTACCAACCTCCGCATCTAATTTCTCATCAAGATACGTTTACCTTTCCTCATTAAATTCTTCTTTCGCCCGGTCAATTCGACCTAAGGGTCGGTTAGAAAGCAAATTTCCAAAATTTCTTCCTTATTATTGCCAATTATAATCTCTAAATCAGCATCTCGTGTTTTAACCGTTCCACTAATAGTTTGGCTTATTTCCCCTCTTAGGTTTTCTATACCAAATTCCGACAAGCCTATTCTTTCACCTATACAATTTGATACTTTATTTATCTCCCCTTGCAAATTTTCTCTCAAATGATCAAACTTCGAACTCAATTCGTTATGGGACTTTCTAATTTCCTCCCCCAATTTTTTTTCTAAGTCCCTGTTCTGGTATATAAGTTCTTTCTGTCTACCATATAACTCCTCCACCGTCCTTACCAATTTCTCCAAATCTTGAAGTCCGGGACCTGGTCTCGACCACGTCTTTATCCGGAGTCCTTCTTCTGCTCCTCCACTCCGACGACGCTTGCTCACCATCAGTGCCCCTGTTGGCAGCCTTCTGAAGCTCCATCCAACAAATCATTCAGTGGGTCATCCTCTGATAAATCTCTATATGTATATATTGTAGAGAAGCGCAATATCTTGGCAAACAACACGAGCGCACAGTGGGCAGAATCTCACATCAAGATGGACAAAAGTCGTATGTCATTTGAAAACTGTCCGATTGATATCAAAATTGGGTGATTTACGTTTTTTGGAGCGTTGAATTTGAAGTCCAAATAGTAGTGTGTAGAATCAAGAATTGAATTTATTTAATATGCAAATCATCGGGGGATCAGGATAGTGAAATAACTGTTGTAATCGAAGATTTAATTCTTCGCTTCTTGTAATAATACGTTCTATATCATTTGGTTTTCCAATTGATGGAGAGAATTTTGATGCGTACTCATTTTTCACTGCAAAATTGCACGTTGATTTTTATAAAGGGCCATGTCAGCCAGCATCCATAAACTTTTAAAAAAAGGTTCTGCAATCATAAACCCTTTTTATTACCATTTGGTCAAATGTCAGAGAGGCACGAGAATCCAGTAATAAGGAAAATGTCCAGTTTTCTAACAGTAATTGCTTACATGACATGGCCTAACAAATGCTTTACCAGCCTCACTATTCTACTCCTCTTCTTTTGCATTATTTTCCTCACGATTAAAGTTTTTTGCACATTTTTTTAGATTACTTCATTCATCCTCAAACATAAGCTTAGTTCAAAATATCAAAAGCCACCATTTGACTTGAACATTCAAATGCAGTCACAAACAACTCATAGCACTTTGGCAAACTATTATGCACTTTAACAACCTTCAAGCTATCGATTTCATCCAAACTCCATAACACCATTATAACATTTTATACAAGAGTATAAAACTTATTTTGTAAACACAATTGATAGCTAGTGAGATCAATACCATACAAAGACAATTACTTGGTCAGCATATCATTTGACGTAGCACACACAGTCAATTTCCTTAAAACTTTCTCAAATACCGTGGAAACGATAAACTTCATTTAATCTGGTTCCTTCATTCCACTCAAAAATATATTATATATACAAGTTCATGAACCAGAGATTCCTTCTGAAACAAGAAAACCCAGTTTATTAAGTTGCAGAAAGCACCTATAAGCAGCTAAATAGAGTAAATAGAAGTATGGCGAAAATTGTAGTGCATGCGATTAGCCTGGTTATGAGGATGTTGACACAATGATCCATAGAGACCAGTAGATAGATTACAGGGTACAAGGTCATGAACCGGAGATTACTATCACTTATTCATTCATAAGACAACATGGATCTGTGGTCCAAAACTACTGACCACCCATCCGTTTCAAAACGAAGTGCAAAAAATACTATTTCCTTATGAAGTATGTCACACAATGTTGATTAGCACATAATGAAGGGCATTTTGTGAGGATGACATAACCTAAAATAGAAAAACATTCCTCACTAAAAGATGACGATCGCCTTGCCGTATCTGATATTAAGAAATAGTATTATTTATAAATTAGGGTTTGATTCGGGATTTTCGTGCGAACGGGTTTTCAAGCATATTTTTTTTTTTAATGAAAGGATACAGGCCATATCTTGTATTATAATATTACCTTACTGGGAAACGCTAATTATGCGATACAGAAAATGAGCCGTGATAAGAAATGCAAACTATTTGACCGACAGAGGGTTTGAGGTGTATATATAAGAAAGTTTAGACCGGAAAATATTATCAAACTAAGAATGTCTTCAACCATGGCACAATGGGCAGTTCCTCTTCTTGTAGCGTGTTTTTTCGTGGCTGTAGTGAGTATAGTTTGGTTTTTAATATCAAGTTTATATATAACTAAAGTAAGCAGTTCCAAATATCATGCTTTGATATGATACAATTTATACTGTACCTAATTTAAGAACAGTATGGAACCGTCTATTTATATAATAAATCAAGTATTTGTTCAATACAGCACATTTTTGTTTGGTTACAAAGAATATGTCGCTCTATTAGGCATTTCTTTAATGAAATTGTTAACAAGCAGCTAGAGATTTTGGTCGGTTCCAAAACTTCATTTTTAAAAATATGTGTGAATCTTGCGGTAAACCTGAGGAATTATAATTCGAAATAGGTTTTAGCAATGAACTGAGAGAGCTCAGGATTGACATTCTGCAATGGAAATAACCTAGTTTAGATTGGTTGGTATACAGTTTAACCATTTAGGTCGATTGGATTAGTTCAGGTACAACTATTGTAGTACATACGAACTATTGTGATTGACGAATGTCCAACCAACATATTTACAGCCAAAATGTATCAATGTTGAAAAATAAAATGCATACTCAATGGAATGAATATCATAATTTTTTTTCTAGCACTCAATATCTGATGATGCAGCAAAACTTAAAACTAAAATTTTCGATGACTGCAAAAACGAAGAAGGGCTATCTCAGGGTGAGTCTTAATTCTGTGGGAAAATTTTTCCACTGTGATACTGCTTTATTTTACAGTATGCCAAATTCATTATACATAACATAATTGTAAATTATATGTAAAGCTATGTTATAAATTTTATTTAGTAAGAAACAAAGCACACTTAGAATAAGTATTTCTTTCATTTAATGAACATATTTAATAAATTCAAGATTCCTTTGTCAGACAGATTATGATTCGTTGTGATATTTTTCAGGTGATATCCAGGCGTTCTTTGACATGACAGGAGTAGCAGGTTTAAGTGGCCATCCGGTAATCAATAATTTATTTAAAATGAAAACAATTTCCAAAGCTTTTAAACATAAACATGCAAACGTTTAATTATGTAAATGCATACTGTACGATCTCGGTGAATCGGTCTCCAGTTAATTCGTAAATCCCGCTTATTCTTGATAAACTGGTGGCCCCTTGGAAAAATCTAGTTTATTCGTAAAAAAACCTTCGCCCTCCCACTCTTCAATCCTCATTTTCACAACTGTCCACATGTTTTTTCTATTTAAATTGTATACGCTACCCTTTTCTTCTACTTCATCTCAGTATGGTTTCACCATGAGTTCAAAACGTACCCGTAAGTGTCTATCCATTTGTGAAAAAACCAGATTATAAAAGCCATTGCTGATGGTGAGGAAGAAAACGATGTAGCAAAACGCTTCAATATTCCTCCATCTGTACTGACGTCGATTTTAAAGAAGAAGGAGATCATTGCTGGCGTACCTTCAAGCAGTAAAATGAAATGGCAAAAAATCGGTGACTTCCCTGAGCTTGAACTATCACTTGTGACATGGTTTTCCCAGAGCTCACAATTAAATGTACCAGTTAGGGGAGTCATGATAAGGGAAAATGCCAAATTATTTATTTGTGAGAGTTAGGGATAGAAAATTTCAAAGTGGTGTAGGGATCATTTGACCGTTGTAAAAAAATACACAATATTACTTTTCAAAAACTATACGGCCAAAATGTGAGTGTAAGTAACAATGTCTGTTTAAAATGAAAAGCCCTTGGCATTACAAATTAACGGGATTGTGGTGTAATACAATCACGATACCACGACCTCCGTAATACCTTTCAGGTACCGTAGGTTCTAAACAGAATACGTGTCAAATTTTGTATTGGACTTTCTGAAGGAGGATATTAACATAAATTATCGGAAATAGACACATTAATGACATTTTATTTTTAACATTTTAGTTTCACAATTTATTGTAAAAAATAAGTGTTATTAATTTTGAAGGCTCTCTAAAACCTTTTTTATGTTACAGTGCATGGTGAAGTGTGTTCTTTCCAAATATGACATTGTAAGTATAACTGCCACTTATTATCAATGGCTAAAATACATAACATTCCACAATTAATTAGTATATTGCTAATGAAATCATGTATAGTTTAGAAATACTAGGATTAAACAAAACATTATATGTCGCGGCTAAATTTAAACATTGATAAGCTGTTTAGAATTATATTTTTATCTACATGTCTCTTCAAACATCGTATTAGCCTGTTCATTGATTTTTATATTTTACTTATATATATGATTTTATATTTTTTATTATGATAAAATTCCAATCTGCCTCATTGGGCAATAAGTAATTGTGATTAATGATCTCATAACATTAAGTAATAACAGTTAGACGTGGAAAATATCACATTATACGATAATACTTAAAATGTATTTTAATTTCAGATTGCTGATGATGGTCAAATAATCGAAGAGAAAGCTGCACCTATTCAGGCAGAAGTTTGGCCAAGTGAAGCTGAATTAAGTACACTTCAGAAAGTTACCGAGAACTGCGCTAACAACAGTAAGTATTTTTTATTGCTCCTTTTGTTTAACATTTCCTCTGCATTTATAGTTTTATTAAGAAAAGATTTACGTAGATCGCAAGCCGCTTTGCAAATTAAGGTGATACGAATATCAAGTAATGCAACATTGTTCGTAAGGAACAACTCCACCGAGAACTGTTAATTTGTAAAGGTGGGTATAGCAAATTAAGCTCGGTGCCAAATAAATGAATGGTAATTGTTTATCCTTGTAATTACCTAATAGAAGTATTTATCGGATGAAACAGCTAATCTACTTATAACCTCTCTGTAAAGATTAATTATCATACATACCATTTTCGAAAATCATTTTCCGAGACCCATGTTTAAATGTGGTTGGTGTGACAAATACAAAAATTAAATCTTGAAGTTGATAAATGCTATTTTTGTTCTTTGCAGCCCCGAAAGACTCTGATGTTTGTCAATATGTCTACAAACAAGTACTCTGCGCCTTTGAAAGTATGACCAAGGTTAGTATTATTGCTTACAGTATTTATTTACAAAGTACGATTTATTTTGAAATTGTTTAATTTGTGTTTATTTTTATTTTCAGTAATCATGACCTCTGACAACAAGAGTAACTTTGTTTACTATTTGGATGTGAATACCACAGTGAAATAATACTGTGAAGTAGTTTTTGTATTAATAAAAATAAATAAATATTTTATATCAGATGCCTAATAATACTTTTCTTCTCCTTTAATTCTCTAGTTTTTATTATTTAACTAATGACAAAAAGACATAAGAGCACAAAACCATTTTAGCCCTGTCCTCTAATGGCCATTTTTGGTAACAACCAAAAAATCGATCAGATTTTAATAGCTTAAACTACTCGTAAGTAAGCGCCACGAAAGACACTTGAATCGTTTAAACTTTTGGCTGCCTGTTCGCATATATATTTACATCCTTAAACAATCCTTATTTCCCAGAAAGCAACCCAGTTTTATTTTTGGAACAAATTCACTTTCCGTCCTGTGAATTGAGAACCCATGCATTATACCACGAAGCAGTTACGCTACCAATATGTACCCCATGAGAGCCCTTTTGTTATATTTTTATTTCTGTACGGTCAAACAAACAATTGTATGTATTGGTTTTTCGTGCCGATTATACCTTTTAAAATTGTCAAGGCCTACTTAAGGCTAAACATTCCCAAACTGGTCATTGGTTATCTACTGTTACCTTCTTTGAAACTGTTTGTGATAAGAAATGTAAAAAAGGTGTAACCGCTCATCATTCTTGGTATATATAAGAAAGGCTGTGGTCCGCAAAGATTACCATACCACAGTATCGTATACCATGGCACACTGGGCACTTCCTCTCCTTGTTGCGTTCTTATTCCTGGAGGCTGTGAGTTACTATTTTTTTATTGTCTTAGCAAAAGTAAAACTTTTTTTTAATTCTTATTTTCCGGAGATGAATTATGATAATAATAGTTTTATAAGTTGGCCACATTTTTATCTTCAAAATGTATTTAACTACATAAACGGTTTGGTAATTATAAATATTTAGCTCCATTACGTTGTAATGAAAAAAAACCGATAGCTGATCAGAGGCTACTGGTTCAAAAAGGTCTGAACGTTTTTTCAAAATATTTTGCTTTTAATTAGCAGCTACGGATTTTGGTCGCTTTCAAAACTTAATTTTTTAAAATATGTTCGAATTTCATCTTGCGTTACCGCTTAATCTCTATCTTGTGGTAAACGTGAAAATTATAATAGAAAATAGTTTTTGAGCAATGAACTGAGAGAGCTCAGGATTGACGTTCTGCCATGGAAACAACCTAGTTTAGATTGGTTGGTATACAATTTACCATTTTAGGTCGATTGGATTTGGTCAAGAACAACTATTGTAGTACATATTTACATATGGACACGCGATATGATTTCTCCATACCTGTCTGAACAAAACCTATCCATTTGGGCTAACTAGTTTATTTATATTCTATCCGATTACAAAAACTGTCCTTAACTGGTTTGAACTACTAAATATTTTACTTTTAGTTTGGCATTATAAATCAAGTAATTATTAAGAAAAAATTACTTTCAATCCCTTGTCTATAGATATTCTAAATATGTGATTGACGAATGTCCAACCAACATATTTAAAGCCAAAATCTATCAATGTTGAAAAATGAAATGCATACTCAATGGAATGAATATCATAATTGTTTTTCCAGCACTCAATATCTGATGATGCAGCAAAACTTAAAACTCAAATTTTCGACGACTGTAAAAACGAAGAAGGGCTATCTCAGGGTGAGTCTTAATTCTGTGGGAAAATTTTTATCTTGTATATAACTAAATTTTTTATTAGTACATTTAAATTTTCTTTAAACAGATTGGTCATTCCTTAGATTATTGTTGATACTGCTGTATTTTACAGTATGCCAAATTCATTAGGCATAACGTTATTGTAAATAATATGTAAAGCTATATTATAAATGATTTATAAAACAATAAAAACATTACAAATTTTATTAAGTAAGTAACAAAGCATACTTAGAATAAGTATTTCTTCAATTTAATAAATTCAAGATTCATTTGTCAGACAGATTCTGATTCGATGTGATATTTTTCAGGTGATGTCCAGTCGTACTATGACATGACAGGTGTAGCAGATTTAAGTGGCCATCCCGTAATAAATAACCTTATTTAAAATGAAAACAATTTCCAAACTTTTAAACACAAACATGCAAACGTTTAAGTAAATACATAATGGTACAGTATACATACAGTTCAATCTCGGTGATTCGTATCCCGATAATTCGTCCCGCTTATTCGTAATAAACTGGTGGTCCTTCGAAAACTAGCGTTAAAAAGAAAGGTTGACAGCAAATATGGACACGACTGAAAATCCATCTACGATCGGCAAGTGAGCGAAACTCAGATGTTTCCAACACATAAAATCATTCCCAATGATTGATAGTTCCAACAAGAAGGTGTGGATGACGTCTGATTTATTCAATGAATGGCTGAAAGTGTTGAATGGTGATATGTAAAGACAACAGCGTAAAATCATGTTATTCGTCAGTTAAATAATCTTTGTAGAGGAGAGTTTTTTTAAAGAAACAAAAGAAAAGCTTTATTATGAAGTACAATCAAAACACTGGTATATACAATATTAAGAGATCAGTTTCTACATACTGGGTTGAATGTCTATGAGCAAGTGGGTGTCTGCCTCTTAGCAGGTAAGGAAAGAACAGGGTTCTAGGAAACAGGAAGTAGTTGCTTACAAACAAACAAAAGTTCTGCTCATGATCCTTTCACTTGTTCATAGCGTTATAATACGGCCGATAATTGCATGACCCGCATCAGCATTTTAATTCATCGCCATGTGGAAGCCTTTGGCATTACAAATCATCGGGATTGTACTGTAATACAATTATGTAAGAAATTAATGCAATAAATTTTGAAGGCTCTCTAAAACCTTTTTTACGTTACAGTGCATGGTGAAATGCGTTCTTTCAAAATATGACTTTGTAAGTATAGCTTCCAATTATTATCAATAGCTAAAATACATAACAACGTTCCGCAATTCATTAGTTATATTGCTAATGAAATCATGTATACTTTAGAAATACTAGGATCACACAAAAGATTATATGTCGCCATTAAATTTAAAAATTGATAAGCAGATTAGAATTATATGGTTATTGACACGTCTCCTCCAAAAATTGTATGAGGCTGTTCATTGATTTTGAAAACAGTAAGATGTTATTAGACGTGGAAAATATCACATTATACAAAAATGTATTTTACTTTCAGCTTGCTGATGATGGTCAAATAATTGAAGAGAAAGCTGCACCCGTTCAGGCAGAAGTTTGGCCAAGTGAAGCTGAATTAAATAAACTTTATAAAGTTACTGATAACTGCGCTAAAAACAGTACGTATTATTGCTCATATTGTTTGACATCTCCCTTGCATTTATAGTTTTTCTGATTGACATAGATTTCAAGCCACATTTGTCCTTTGAGCCAAAGGACACAACTATCAGATATTCAGGATTACATTTTAACACGACGTTTAATCTGAACTGTTACATAAACATATTACTGATAAGAAGCAAGACTTAATTGCAAGCCTTGGACAACTATAACCAGGCATGAACAGAAAAATATCACTGATGACAAAACTTCTCCGAAGCCTACATGAAACTCACTTATGCTCAAATAAATTAATACAAATTGTTTACACTTTTAATTAAGTAAAGTATTTATGGGATGAAACAGCTAATCTGCTTATAAATTCTCTGTTATTAGTAATGATAATAATAGATTATCATTTATACTATTTTTGAAAATCATTTTCTGAAACCCATGTTTAAATGTGGTTGGCATGACAAATACAAAAATTAAATCTTGAAGTTGATAAATGCTACTTTTATTCATTGCAGCCCTGAAAGACTCTGATGTTTGTCAATATGTCTACAAACAAGTACTCTGTGTCTTTGAAAATATGTCCAAAGTTAGTATTATTACTTATAATATTGATTTACAAAGTACTATTTATTTTGAAATTGTTTAATTTGTGATTATTTTTATTTTCAGTAATCCTGACCTCTGAAAACAAGAGTAACTTTGTTAACTATTTGAATATGATTGCCACAGTAAAATAATACTGTGAAGTAGTTTTTGTATTAATAAAAATAAATAAATATTCATTTACATCAGGTGCCTAATAATACTTTTCTTCTTCTTCGATTCTCTAGTTTTTATTATTTGAGCAATTCTAAGAAAAAAAAAGTACAGAAGTATTTTAGCTCTGTCTCCCGATACCCATTTTTGGCAATAACCCAAAAATCGGTCAAAGTTTAATGTTTTAATATTTGCAAAATTCTATTTTCCCATACATACACTTATGCAACATACAAGAGAATGAAATAAATAATTGGCCCAGTTTCAAGAACGGCCATTTGTGTCTGTTTCTTCAGCTAACAAGATCAAGAAAATATCAAGAGTTTTAAATACAGAAATATTTTTTATGAAAAAATATGACAAGAGAATTATGCTTATATTTGATGAGGAATGCATACATATGCATAGACAACAGTGTGTCCATAAAACGTGGCAAATCCCCTTCTGCTACCACAGTCAGTGTCAACTTAATCACTAAAAGTTATTACACATATATTTATATTATGCTGGAAAGTAATGAAGGGTTAAGTATCTATGAATTAACAGGGGAATGGATATATTTGGTGCATAAAATTCATGGAATAAAAAATGTCAATGTTTCCAAAAATGAACAAAATTTTATGAAAATAATATCCTAAGAAAAAAACATCAATACTTTAAAATAAAAACAGAAAAGCTATATTTTAATGAAAAAAAAAGTAAGCATGTTATAACAGATAAATGTCGATAAATATTTTAAGAAAAAAACATTTTTGGGAAAAGTATTTATATTTTAAGAAAAACATAATTAAAACAAGACAAAAATATCATCGTTTTAACAAAAAAACATAGTTTCCTTAGGCAAATAACAATAATCTAAAAACAAACGCATACTATTTCGTGACTTTATTTATTTTGTAAACACAATTTATTGCTAGTGAGAATAATACCATACAAAGACGGTAACTTGCCCAGTATATAATTTGATGTGGCACACATAGACAATTTCCTTAATACTTTCTCACATACTGTGGAAACGATAAACTTTATTTTATCAGTTTCTTTCATTCCATTTGAAAATACATTGTATTGAAATTTCCATACCTCGTAGTTTTCTTTTCCATTAAAAATAACATTTTATTTTTGGCTTTGATCCATGTTAAGCACTTAAGTCTGATGAAATTCAGGAAAAACAAAACAAATCTGTCTATCAGTGCTACTAACTAACATGTATTAGATACTTATAAGTGGCTAAATAGAGTCAAAGAATATGGTGAAAATTGTAGCATATGCGATAAGTAGGGTTATGAGGATGTTGAACCAATAATCCATAGAGACCAGTAGATAGATTATAGCGTACTAGTTCATGAACCAGAGATTCGTTCTGAATTACTCTAAGAAAACCTGTAGAATTACTTATACAGAAAACCAGTGACGTTGCAGAAAGCATAATTTAAAACTATTTGGGCACCAAAGAACACAGTCTTTAGAATCTTCAACATAAAATTCAATTGGTACAATCTCATATAAAAATAACTGAATGAGGCTCATAACAGGCGTGGACAACTACCACTCATTTACAAGACTCTCATTCAATCACTACTGACTTAGGATTACCAATAGTGGATGGCATTGCAAACAATACATAAACTAAACTTTAGATGTCAAAGTTAAGACCACCCAAATGTCAAATAGTTTGGTTCAGGAAGGTCTATTTGTTTGTAAGGTTGAGTAAAGCATAAATAAAGATCGATTTTCTGACTATTTTTAACAATTAATAAAAGTATCTATGAAATAAAACAGTCAATCTATTTATTACTTCTCTATAGAGATTCATTATTATATATATTGTTGTGATATTTAGAATATGTGATTTGAATTTGAAAATCAGTGGGAATTAAAGGGCGTTAAACGACCCGTGGATCAAGAAGGCGATAGAAGAAAGGTAAGGAAAAGGAGGATGGCGGGAGCGGTTGTTCTTTGGGTGATTGCGGGAGACGTAATGTTGAGAGAAGAAAGTGACATTTGTGAAATTTGAAGAGATTTTATTTAATGGTGATAGAACCAGAGGGAAGAATGATTGATGGAAGAAGAGTTTATCGGAACAAAGGGACGTAAACGTTAGTAAACTGGCCAGTTGCGAACGGTAGTGGGTAAGATAGTAATTTGTCAATAACCATGGTGAATTTGTTATTGACGTGCATGTGGAAAAAACTGAATAAAGTTTGTAATTAAAAAATTCTCTTTTTGCCAGAGTTTTTCCTTTTTTCTATTAAGAACCTTAAACCCTCAAATAAATTAAAAAATAAGCAAATAAGATAAAAACATAACAGTATGATTTTTTATAAGGTGTTGAAATTTTCTATAACCAATATTTAAATGTGGTTGGAGTGACGTCTATCTATACAAATAAAATCTTGAAGTTGATAAGTGTTGCTTTAATTCTTTGCAGCACTGAAAGACTAAGATGTTTGTCATTATGTCTACAATAAAGTACATTAAATTGTACATTAAGTACAATTAAGTTATGTGTTACAATTAAGTATTCTGCAAAGATGCATGGCCAAGGTGTAAGCATTATAGATTACAATATTGTTTTACAAAATACTATTTGTACTGAAATTTTTTAATTTGTGTGTGTTTTTTTTCAGTAATCATCATCTCTGACAAAAAGAGTAACATCAGTAATATTATAATTTGCAACAATTTGTTAAAAGAATTAATTCAGTTAATAAGAATTAATGTGAATATTACACCCCATTGTAAAATATATTATTATATACGCTTGGTCTGAAACAATAACTCCCGATAGAATTAGTACTAAATAGATTGCAAATAAAGGATGTTGCAATAGATAAACTGATATTTGCCAAATGAACCAAAATTAGAAAATGAGGAGCATCAAACAGGAAGAACACAAATACATAAAGTTTGTAGCATCTGTTGGCCTACTGTGCTGATGTAAATTGTAAACAACTTAAACAGGTCTGTAGGAAGACAGTGCTAATCTAGGAGTATTAACACATTATGATTTAGAGTAAATTATTTATTGATGTGTTAAAAGTAAAAAAAAACTCCCCCTGAATCATAAACAAAAAATAGAGATTTTGAAAATACTCTTTTCACTAACAAAATTGAACAAATTAAATTCACACAAATTACACCCTAAAAATCTTAAGTAACAAGGCAATCACATTTTCAGCCTGCCTTTTCAATTGCAGCCTATGTCTGGGCTATATTTTTAAGTGTGAAATAGCCTGGGAAACCAAAATAAGACCGGTTATAAGGTAATTCCGTATACTGAACTCATTTTTCAAAATGTTTTAAAATTAAATAATCTTTTGCAAATGGTAAAATCATTCCTACACATTAGTTTGGGTTTCGGAAGAAACACTCCGCAGTATATCAGTCTCAAAACAATGTTCAGACAAAATTAAATTGTAACTATTACACATATATATATATATATATATATATATATATAAAAATAATAAATGATAAATTGCTCACGCAAGACTTGGACAACAGGATCCGCTCATGGTTAAATCTAAGAGCATGCACAAGGAGCCACGTTACGTTGCTATTACCTTACAGAGCACAACTCACAACATGCAACCTACTCTTGTACAAGGCTCTGATTCAACCACTACTTGCTATCAATTGTGGATAAGAACTGCAAAGATTGCACAAACCAAACCACAGAGGTTGAAGATGAAGGTGAAGAGAATACCAGCTATTGTGCCTATTTTTTTTTTTACTAATCAATGAAACAGAAAATCTTCTTAAAACTTATCTTTATAAATTACCATGTATACATTTTTTTAATCATGATTTCCATAAACCTATATTTCAATGTGGTTGGAGTGAAGCCTATGAAAATAAAATCTTAAAGTTGATAAATGTTTCTTTCATTATTTTCAGAGCCCCCAGACTCAGATGTTTGCCAATGCATCTACAAACAGGTATTCTGCATCTTTGGCAATATGACCACGGTTAGCACATTTTACCACAATTAGATTTAAAAAGTACTATTTATTTTAAAAATTGTTTAATTTGTATGTTTGTTTGTTTTTTTCAGTAAATATGTCTGACAAGAAGAGTAAAAATGTTTCTGTAATTAATTAATAATTACCAGAAAGTAGTTTTGTAAGTTAATAATGATATCATTTTGTAAGTAAGGGTATAAATATTAAATTATATCATCAAAATACTTTTCTTCTTCCAATCCTCTTCTCCTTTTTTTATTTATTGAATGATGCTAAGAAAATACAGAGAACCTAACTAGTTTGGTCATTTCTCAAACTAAGGATTTCCATTATATGATATTTAGAGATGCTAGAGCAGCCATTAGTTGTGCCATCTTTATTGGAAGTATGACAATAAATAGGATTGTGGGGGTTTATCCCATATAAGAAACTTTTTTAAATCGTTAAATAGTTGCTCCATAATGTCATGACCTCATACATTATCAAATCAAATGTATGACCTGGTGTTATTCTGCATAATACTACCAGTTCAAAATTCACAAGTCGTGTATTCAATGAAAACATTTTACTCTCAAATGTCTTCACCAAATCCTTCAATAAGGAAAAGCTGAAAAAGACAAAAAAAAACAAACAACAGTGTTAGTAAAACTACGTATAAAAAAAAAGATTAAATAACTTCCTAACCCTGTAATTTTTTTTTAAACTTCTTTCAATTTATTCTTCTAAATGCCCAAATAATTTGCATTAAAATATATAATGAAAACAGTACAATCACACTCTTGAACAGAAGCATTAATCAAGAAAAAAATACACTTTCTTATCACTAAAAAGGAACTTATGTTCCTATGATTCTCACCTCCTCAATTATTTGATTTATCTTCAAAATTATCATAAAAAAATTGTTTGAAGCCATTTATAAGATTCAGCAATTGTTTCGAACCTTCAAAAGCTTAGGTTATTTACTATGGATTTTGATAAAAGAACATTTTATATAATAGTTAAATTATCACTTTTTATTGTTATAGCAGCTATAAAAAGGGCTATCTGTATGTACTAACCTATTGCTGGTAGAAGGTGCCGTGCATTTATTGTTCTCAACAAATCATTTTTTTGTTTTGTCCACATTTCTTGTTTTTTTGCCTCAATCACCTCTGCTATTGAGTTCTTCCACTTTCCCTTTAAATCTGCTTTGCTGTATTTCTCTTTAAAATACCACATTAATTAGGCTTTCCATGAAATATTTTATTACAGGCATTGAAATTTACACAAATTTATAAAGAAAAAAAATATTAATTATCATTAATATTAAAATTGATCATCATCAGCTAAAATCATAAAAAAGTATATATCTACAAGCACTAAGTGAGATACTCACCCTACTTAATTCATGAAATGGAAATCTCTCTCCTGGAAAATTAAGTTTGCTAAGGACCTAAATTTTTTCCCTGATTGTTGGTTATTTTCAATTGTGGAAATATTTCACATTTGTATGAAATGAGTATCATTGTCCACCCACATTAGTTTCTTTACTTTGACCTTTAACGCTTACAGCAATAAATTGCAAGCAATCACAAGAAAATTAGGTACATATATTAGATATAGGATACTGATACAATTGTAATTTTTTAACAATGAAGTAAATATTATTTTAAAAGTTTCCACAATAGATAGACTAGTGAATTTTTAAAAGAAACAAGATATATTTTAACAATTTTTTATCATCAATTAAATTATTTATTAGAGTAAATTTTAAGGAAGTTATTTTTAAGTCTGTAGTAATGGTCCTACAAATAGTGTTTTGGATGTCACGCCAAGTATCAACGGTTAATTGAGGTGGGAAAATCAAGGATGGTTTGCAGGGGAAGCAACTTGTACAAGACAAAAAAAGATCAGTTACTGCAAAACATTTACAGGTGACAGGTCGGGATGTTATTATATCTAAAAGTTAGGAGTTATTAGCCATACTTTGAAACACGGAGACCATGTGTAAGACCAGAAAGTGGAATCCAGGATGGGTTCAGTTGGAGATCCCACTCATACCATACCCCATTAACAAAGAATGTATCCATGCTATATATTGTTGTTTGTATTAGTGTTTTAACTATTATTTAAATTATATATGAAGTTCTGTAGCCAATTATGTTAATATTAAACAGGAAAAATAATGACTAGAACCATTTTGAACCATAAGATCATATTAATTGAAACATTGTAAAATAAACTATTATTCTTTATGAACTTTTTATAAATATCCTTTTCATCCTCATAAATAAGTAAGTAAAATGTATCACAGACAATATATCGTTATAATACATATAATTTAAAAGAAAAAAATGTAATTGACAATGAGCAATAATCTGTCTGTCAAGTTGGTCCTTCAATATTATAATAAATTCTTCAGATCTGTATAATATTTATTATATAATATAATTAGTTTTATTATATATTGAAATATAAACATTGTTATTAGACTTTTATTATTGTTAAAAATTAAGTTTTTATAATAGACATAGGAATATACATAAAAATAAGGTGCAATGATGGTCAATAAGAAAAAATTATTGAACTTTTTTTAAATATAATTAAGTAAAAAAGGCAAGCGATTAGCTCTTTACTTAAGGTAGAGTTTTTTTGGGAACTTTTTGTCAGTTAAAATTCTTTAACAGAGGGGAATCTACAAGTAATTGTAAATTACGAGAGTAATAACGAGATGAATTCTATATTTTATAGTTTATTTATTTTTCTTTAGTTTGTATCGGACTGTAGTAGGATAGATATGGTGCATTTTGCGGACACTCTCTCTTTAACTTGTTTGAAAAAGTGTTTTAGGCCACAGATTATTAAGCTCCTTAGTGTTTCCCGGAGGGTTCGGAGGCTTTTATATGTGTGGTTTTAATGGGCTTTGGCTGGAACAAGTTTGATTTAAAGTCAATTTTAAGTGTGATTTTATTTTATTTTTATTATTATTTTTTTGTCACACCCACCCACCTTGGCATTTCACTTTCGTGCTATTCAAGGGAAGAAGGTGTGATCTATTCTTTGTTTGGTTACCGAATAGCTGGGTTGGTCAACCCAGCAGTTGGGTTGAGTCCAACCATGATGGTTGGCCTTCATTAATTTGATGGGTCCCATCTTACCCAAGGGAGGGTGGAACAAACCAGACCTCATTTAGTGCAAGGAGGGCGGTCACACATCCAAGTGCTGAATGATCTCATTTTACTTTAATTGGCTCATCTATTGGCATGCTCTCTAGTCTGCTTTAATTTATTTTTATTAATATATATAAAAAAATGAAGTCAAGTTTGATGCTTCTTACAATTAAAGTGTGTCATGGTGGCTGCGGTAACAATTTTCAAGAAAGTTTTAATGACATTTTCAAACTAAAGTACTTAGATATATTAGATATTATCATTAGGATGCTGATATCTTTTTAATCACTAAGAAATTGATTAATTATTGATTGTATATTACTTTTCATAGAGTTGATTTTATTTTTAGCATCTTGGGAAATCAAAAACTACCATCGAAAATATTATGTCTGTTCATCTAACACGAGCTCAGTTAAAGAATCAGATAGGATTTTGATGACAGTTATAATGACTTTTTATAATTATGGTTCATTAGTGTCAGGTCAATCAGGGCATAGAGATCATCAGTTTCACACCCCACTAAATTTGATTGAAAAATATTTATTTTTTAGTTACCAATGACCTTTCATAATTTATCATTGGGGTCACTTTTATATTTATCATTATTGAGGAATCGACTGGAACTATCATACTAAATACATATTTATACATAAGTCTACTAAATACATGTGTATATACATAAGTCATAAATAAATACAATTGTAATGACAGTTTTAATGGCTTTTTGCATTTATAGTTTAAAAACACAAAACAGAAATACATATTATTAACTAGGACGGCCAGATTTTAAATTCAATGTCCTATTAAAAATGGTAGAAATTTTGTTTTAATGTCAACTTATCATGATATCAGAGCATATTTTTTATATCATCATGACATGAAATGAGTCCTTCATGAAAAATTTCATTGTGGTCAAACAGTGGGACTTTCAAAGACCATAACATACATACAGACACAAAGAAGAAGGGAAAATACAAGGTTCTCTGGTTTTCAAACAGATGGAACCCTAGAAATGATTATTATTAAAACAAAAAGTTTACTACCTTAACAATATTCAAACATTGATAGCCATACTTACGTTCCATTGTATTATATAATCTTTTAAAATAATTATTACTGCATTCTGTCATAAGGAATATTATTGATAAAAAATAAAACAAGTATTAATATTATATCTAGTATTACATTTACTCAATATTGTATTAGTTTTTGAAGATGCAATATATAGATGAAAGCGCTAAAGCTCAAAATAAGGAATCAGGTTGGTAGATCCTCATTACAAATTTTTGAAATATTTTTATGATTAGCCAATATTTTATTACATCTAAATGTTTTGAGATTTAAAATTCATGTAGGCTAAATCATAACATCAAGGGCTTCCAATAATTCAACAAAAGAATACTAACAAAAATTGTATACTTAGTTCTTTAATAGACCTACTTCTCTGAATGTCTTCTGTGTATAATAACCAAGTATCAAGGTTGTTTCTTGATTGCATTAGTTGTTTGAGTCGTTCAAATGTCAAAGTATGCTCATTTCTTTCTTCATCCTTATCGCTCTGCCAAATGGTACAAAATAAAATCAACACCCAAATCAAAAAATCAAACCCAAATTAAAAAAAATAAAATTGGGCGTATAGTTTTTAATTTTTAATTTTATCTAACTACATATTAATTTCACTGTATGTTACAAACCCACTGAATGCCCACCATCAACTGTAACCTGTTAAAAAGTACGTGTTATGTCCCCCTTACTACAAACTCAGACCAGGATTGTGTAGGACTTTTAATGTGAGAGTTTTCTTCCAAATACACGTCTCATAAAATGTATTCGATGTTAGTAATATAAAACTAATCAAAAAGATAATACCTTTTTAATTTCAATGCCTTTCCCAAGGATGAAGGTATCTTTGGCCCACTTCTTGTAACATGCCACAACCTTTTCTTCTGCCTCCAATCTTTTTAATTGAAGTACTTTTATTTGATCTGTTGTCAATTTTTTTGGTTTAGCTTTTCTCTAGTAAATCAAACAAAATATTGTAATGAAACTGATTTAAAGTATTTGTCCCTGTACATAATTAGTGAATTAATGTCTGATAAACTATTTTTATATGATAAGAAGATGGCTAGGTCTAGTCAGTTAGCTATGAGCTTTGGAATTCTGGAAAATGATTCACTCTCTGTTGTGGTAAGCTATTTGATTTTCCCCACAGCAGAGCATCTGTCACCTCTGAGGTCACAAATTCGCCCTGATTTCGGTTTTCCATCAAAGCTTCTTCTATCCTTCACTGACTTGGAGGAAGGACAGGCTGTTAAAATTGTGAAATATTCTGTTTCAAAGAAACAATACTTTTTTTATTAACTTAATCTGTGGACCTCTAAAGACTGGAATAGTACAGGTTCTTATTTGTCTTTCAGGATTCTTATTCGTAATAAATTTCATATCTATTTTTATGTTTTTAAAAGGTGTCTTATTTCATTTAAATGGGTTAAATGTATAAAAATAATGCTTGATCACACTGCTGTCAAATAAAATAAAATTTTGAATATAATATACATATTGAAAAATGCAATAATTTTCAAACCAAGGATCTATGGCCTGGCTAATTAATTTATTTAATTTTTGCCAAAGTCAAAGGTAGGTTAAATGTACAATTGAAGGGTTTGCTGCAAAAAGGAGGTAGCTCCAATTTTTCCATTTGTTGGGAAACCAAACAAAACGTTTAAAAAATTCAAATTTTAAGTTATGTAAAAATATTGTTGTTGATTACTTTCAATTATGGTGTTTACATATTACGATTGGAGCTGCATCCTTTTTGTGCCAAATAAAAGAGGTTTTTTTTTGACACAAGAAAGTGTTTCTAACTCCCAACAGCTATGGGATGGAGCTACCTCCTTTTTGCAGCAAACCCTTCAATTATATAATAAATCATAAAAAATCAATTAAAATAAAATAGTTCATTTGTGGACTCCACATAAATTATATAAGCCTCACTGATATTTATCGGTTCACTTAAATTTGATTGTGATCGAACTAATGAGAATTTTTGCTTAATCATTTTTTTTTGTATACATTTTTGTAATTTTATTTTAAAAAATGCTTATTGATTATCATTAAACTTCAGAAGAGCCTCTGCTTAAGTAATTTAAATGATTGTTTGAAACTTTTGTATTTTTTTCCGGACATTTGAATAACAACTACTGCATTTACATAGAGCTGTGAATCATAAATTATATATTTCGAAGACAGATTTCGAAGAGAAAAAATGTCGAATCTCAGTGATTAGACTAACAGTAAAAATCATCTAAACCTCAGGGGATCTTCATCTAATTTTGAATAAATCACACTTGGGTGTTAAAATTTAGTTTGACTTCAACTAAAATTGTATATTGGATTAATACTTAGCGACTCCCTGTTGATGATTGGATATAGTATTATATTTTAATGTTGATAAGTACATATTCTAATATTTGTATTAAATATAGATCGTGGTGACTGTGTACCAAATAATCAATCAGCTCAAAAGAAAACCCTTCTCCTCGGGTTAGTCGGCTATCTTTTATTCTCATACGCTTTATCTTTTCCAATTCAGAATCATCTTCTGCAAGCTTTTCATCTAAAATTTTTTTAGACTGTTCATATGTTATAAGCTCTACACCCGTCTTCTTCTATAAAAACAAATATTGTACTTTAATAAATTAAAAAGCTGACAATAATTAATCTATTGAGGGTAAATTATGACCCACACAACGTAAAAGCTAATTGTCACAACAATGGAATAACAATAATATATTCCCAATAAAAAGCTTGGTGGCAGAAGAACAAATGAACAATGTGATTGATTTTTTTTCAAACTCAAAAAGGATGAATTCAATCTGAAATGTGACAAATCTTGCTAATTTTCAATCTTGCTGGGACGTATTTAGCTTCAATGCATCTGTTATGTTATACCTAATTAATTACAGATTAGACATTACTCAGTCATGAGTTATATTTTAAATTGTTTCTATATTAACATTAGACAGACCCTAAACAACCAAGTACATATTTTTGTACTTTTACCAAGAATTATCCCCATTATATCTTGCCTGCATTATAACTAAGTTGCATCGTTATTTTTAAGATCAATTGAATTTTTTAAAAAAAATATGTGACTAATTAGAAAGACAGGTAATGAGGGTGTCCATGTGGTAACGGGTAATTGCCAGGGAAAGCCATGGATTCTTGTTAGGGGAAAGGGTACTCCCCTGCTGTTGTCAGAACAGGAAAATCAGGCTGGTCTAGACCAAAAGTATCTCAGTTATTGTTTAGCTTTCAGAGGAGAGAGAAGTTGATTCGAAGTTAGTTAGAAACCAGCATGGGAGTAAAAACCTGAAATCATCCAACATTGAAGAATGTATACACCTCTAATTTTAGATACTTGGTAGTAATTCTGATTAGGTAAGTATTATTTAAATTATATGTAAATATCAGTAGCCAATCATGCTAATATGAAATACTGTAAATAGCCAAAATTTTGTACTAGAATCAAAACCCTAAGATCATATTTTATAAACGGTTGTAAAATAAACTATTATTTAATAACAGTGTTTTTATATATTTCCTTTTCCCTCTTTATTGAAAAAATCCTTGTCTTATGAAGAGGTAAAGATTGACCAAAGGTTGGTGAGTGCTGAGGTGCTAGTGTGATCAGTACTACGCAATTTTAAATTTAGTTTTCTAAATCGGATTTACTTATTCTTTATTTAAGTAGCTCCCCATTTATCCTCACGAGTTAATCCTGATCTGACCCATCCCCTAAAGAAAAAATCCTTGGGCGAGTTGGGGATCGAATCTGAGTCTGTGGGGGATGATCCAATTGTTACAATGGAGCAAGTCAAGTGTTATCTACTTTAGCCAAGATAGAGGATTGTCATAATATATTTGTATAATTTATTTATCCTTTAGTATTTAATATTTTAAGTTATTGTTTCTGTCATATTATCGTTCTCTCATTGCAGTGTTATGGGAGCATTTGAGAATTATTTATTACTATTTCTTCCTCGTGATCATAAGTCAAAAATTCAACTTTTCCTACTTGATGGGATAATAGTTTCAAATACAGTGGTTGGATCCAAAGCTTTTCATATCTTAAACTTTTTTTTATACTCTAATTGCATTTTTTAAATATATGGGAAAATGGACTTTCTTGAACTGGAAACCTTCCTTGCCATGATAATTAATTTGAGATTAATGGGCTCTGACAGATGGGGACAGTTTGAAAAGTAGCCCTTTTTTGAGAAATGGAAATAAATAAAAATGAAAGCAATGAACTTGGCTGGATAACTGGGAAACATTTGTAGCAAAATTAATTCAAACTGTTATATTAATATTTAGTATGTGCTGAAGCTACATCCTCACATTGCATGGAGAATTTTTTTTTTTAGTTTCATAGTCCTTGAAAAGTGTGAGCCTATGCTCTGAACTGAACCAGATTTGACCATACTTAGCCACAAGTGAAAGCAAATCAATCATCTGTTTGTTTACAATGAGCCACGTCGATTCAGCAATTAGGTACATGATTGTACAACAATAGCATTTTAGCGCCTTGCATATACTTAATTTGAAGATTTAACCTTTGTTGGGGGCGCCTACCGGGGAGTTCTTAACGACCCTTCCACTGCCCGGTGGGCGTAAGAAAGATATATGAATAAACCTGTGGTCTATGACCTTTGCTGGCAACCTAGTCGGAAGGCAGCTTAATTCGTATATGATTATTGATCTTACTCCATAAGATCATAGAAGGTGTGCCCCGACAGTGCACTAGGTACATTTCGTAGGGCCCCAGAGATCGTCGTCTGCATGGAAGGGATCCCTTCCAAGGATATACTAGTTTTAGTGAGATGAAGACAGATAATCCCTCTAGGAAGGAGTGAGGCCTGACATCGCCGTACTTGAACATAGTAAGGTTAGGAAAGAGAGGTGCAGAGGTAATTAAATTGGAAACCCTTGATTTGAGCAGAGCAAAAAGTGCAAAATCAGAAAGAGAGAAATGTTCACTTCAAGCGTCTGTATCCGACTGTCTGAAAAAGCTCAGAATTTCTGTCTTATATAGGCAGGACATTCTTGCCTGCAGCGAATGAGAGAGCTTTTTATTTTGGCCAATCCTATGACAGTTTAATTTGGCCAATCAGACGCCCGGGCCCCTACTGAGTTCTTACCGTGTCGGGGTCGTGAACTAGTTCCCTCTATACTGACACCGAAGATTAGTTATTAAAAATATGGAAAGGTAGGCGGGTCCGTTGCCTGGTCCAAGAAGAGGGAACTTCTATTTATTCGTGGAGAAGAAGTTGGCACAACAATCTTCAATGAAACTCACATAAAACATTAACCAATCCTTATGATTTGAAGTATTTAAAGTTATCGTTCTTACCAAGTATTTGCGCATGTCATGATAAGAAAGTATCGTAGTCATTTTTTATTCTCGGATGAATGGATTTATGTTTGGAAAAAAATAACGAAATTGGAATTTAAATCACAAAGAAAGGTTTATTAGGTTTCGCTTATTGCTTGCCTTCACTAACACATGATTTGACAACAAATTTAAGCACCTGCATTTACCTATAATCACAATAAGGTTATGTAACGCACAATACGTACGCAAAATTTTACTTAGGTAAACCTGTGAATCCCATGCATAATATACACTTGAACAACTATTTTTGATACTGCTGCTAAGGAGAGAAATAGTGACATTTCCATCCATTTTTAGGGGTTATATATGACAAATAATGAATTTTCAAAACTAAAAACAATCATGTTTAAGAGTTTTAGTAGAGTAAAGAAATAACACCAGGTCGATTGTACATAGAATAAAATGAAGTGTTCTTTAAGTTATAACCATGAAAAAGATCGATTGTGATAAAAGGAAAAGTAAACCATATACAGTAAACTCTCGGTAAACTCAAACTTCAAGGGAATGAAATCCCATTCGAGTTAAAAATAGTTTGAGTTTTTCAGCTTTTTCTCTTAACAATAGACCCCCCTAAAATGATATTTTTGTCTCGGCATTGCTTAAACCACTTAACCATGCATTCTTTACCAGGAAATTCCGCGTCTCTTTTCTTTTGCTTAAAAGTTTAATTCATTTCCCTGCCTGTGAAGTTCCACCACATTCTTCAAAATGGGAAACAAGGTTACTGCAAGGGATCCCTAGCAAAATAAGTGGCAAAGTATTTTTTTTCTACTTGATGTAATTTTAAGTTTCTCACGTATTTCTGTTGAGCCATTGTTAGCGTATGTCCTATACTTGAAGGTCTAATGGAGGGTAATCGTAAAAAGAGGGGGGAAGACACATTTGACACGTTGACACCTGTATGTTTTAGGGTGGCATAGTGGGGTGGGGAACTGTCACATAATTTATCGAAACATCCCCAACACCCATAAATTTGGCTTTCTTCGCGTTGTAGAGGTAAATAGCTCGTTCCTATGACTTGTGGGGGTCAAATTTCTCGTAAACTTATTCATAGTTATTCTCTTATTTTTTTTAACTAAACAAGGGTTTCTCAAGAGAAAAGAAAAAAAATAATCGTGTTATGTGTAAGAAAGCTAAAAGTTAAATAGAAGGTTATGCCCGCACGAGCACATTAAAAAGAACTGGCCACAGCCTGGTCATTCACTCAGTGATTGTTGCATATCGATTATGCACGTACCAATTAGTCATAGGGAATAGCTGACCAAGAAAACTTGGGCATAACCTACCTCTTGAAGGCCTCGCTAAGCTGCTACATCACCCCCCCCCCCTACTACGGTGTCACAAACGAGGATAAGTTGCTTGATTAGGCGTCCGCGCCTCGTGGCCATGTACTCCGCCCAACCGAGCGGTCGAAACAGTTTTCTTCCCTTCTGACAATTCCACCGAGTCGAAGTTCTTGTCTCATTGGTGGAGAACGCAGTTTAAACCGATATATGGTAGCATCAAAAGATTTAGGAAATTCGTCCTTCGGGATGAAAGTCAATACAGTGCTGCTTCTAGATAAAGTGGGGGGGGGGGCAAGTAATCCACGTTATGCATGCCCAGTTTCTTCAGAAATACTTCAGATTCTTCTGGAGGAGATGACAGCGCGACGAATTCGACCAGGTTCCGAATTTCCAAAGCGTTATAACAGTTGTCCTCTGGCAGAAGTGTCCTTAGACCAAGGAGAACTTTCATTTATCTCGGTTTAATCCCCAGTGTTCAGCCAAGTAATGAACGATGCCTTCAGTAACATTTTCCAATGTTATGCACAGCAATTCAATTAAGACTGGCATGCTGACCTTTTGCTGCATTTCACCTCAACGAATTTCGTAAGCTGCTTAAAAAGGCTAGATACAGACGCTCTTCCTTGGTCAGTCGTAGTATTGTTGGAACAGCGTAGTCAAAGTGTATCCGTTATAATAGTTTGTAATAACCATTTCCAAATCACATATTGTTTGTTCAAGTTGATGAAATCTTTAATTTTATACCCTACTAAAAAT
The DNA here is from genome assembly GCA_930367205.1 of Acanthosoma haemorrhoidale. NCBI lineage: Eukaryota > Metazoa > Arthropoda > Insecta > Hemiptera > Acanthosomatidae > Acanthosoma > Acanthosoma haemorrhoidale. Next base: position 77,035,782 of record OV884015.1, on the reverse strand, counting down.
GAAAGATATTTTACAACCGATTCATGATTCAGATGATTATTCAATGATGATTACTCCCGTTTTAGGGCGATGGGTGTAATTTCTATATCCTCCTTTTAAAATGTAATGCCTCTAGCTTCAACTGGGCTCTCACAAAGACCAGAACCGACACACAGGTAAAAATAAGGGTTTTCGGGTTTGAAAAAAACAACAACCTGGATTCCCTAAAACCTGCCGAGAGTAGTAAATGTTATGAATAAAAACAATGTTATTAACGTTGAGTTAATTTTTTATTATGTATTGTGTAACAAAAGTTGGAAGGATGACAGTCCACAGAGACCTGCATTAGTTCGAAACTTCATGAATATTTAGCTATCACTATGAACTTTTGAACTTTTCTCGCTAATTAACTTATTATGTATAATTACCTTCAAGTAAAACTTTCTGTCAAATAGAAATGACTATCTTCTCTCTGGAATATATTTATTCATTTATTTTTTTCTAAGCTCTCTAGTTAGAAATTCAGGATGAGGGAAAAATATAGAATATTTAGGTTAATCGGATCCATATACTAGGAGTACCTGCTTGAAGGTGGTGTGATAGGATTAAGGGGTGTGGTAATCCTCGGTGGAGGTTGATTGTTACGGTACAGTGGTGAGAGTCCACTGGTGGCTGGGCCTAGAGTCTCTCTAGGCATGTAGTGTATTCTTATTTAGTCTGATTTCAGTGATGGGTGCCCCTTAGAGGCTTGTTGTTGGCGGGCCTAGTGCCGTGATGTCCACCATTTCCTCTGCTTTACTCGATCTTTAGAGTTGCCATCGTGCCGGTAGCGGTGGTGGTGTCATGTCTTTGAATAGAGGGTTTAGACTGTGTTTCATCGACTCAAAGAACTTGATGTGTCTTCTTTTGATGACGTCGGTGATGGTGGGGAGCTCGAACTTTTCGTGCATGTCGGAAGCATTCATTTCACGAAAGGGGGTATGCCAGAGTGCTGTTCGCAGGATCTTGTTCTGGAAGCTCTGGAGTCGAGTTATGGTGCTGGCATGAAGGAATCTAAAGAGTGGAGTCCCAAACAGTAGATCTGGCCTCAGGACGCTCTTGTATATTAAGAGTTTCAGTCGAAGGGATATGGCCTGGCTTGTGATGAGATGCTGGAGAGAGTAGTAAGTTCTGCGTACTCGTTTCAATTTCTTCTACAAATGTGTGCCGAACATCATGTGTCTAGGTTGATGCCTAGGTAGCAGATGCTGTTGGCAAGTTTGCATTGAGTCCTGTCTATGGTGAAGCTGGGTGGACGCTTTCTTTTCCCATGCTGGAAAGAGAAGATGATACCCTGAGTCTTGGCTGGGTTCATTTGAATGTGGACAGTTCGCAAACTGTCAGTGATTAATTGACTGGCCCCCTCTGCAGCCTTTAGAGCTTTCGGTGGGTTGAGGCTGGTGCTGTAGACCCCTATATTGTTCGCATATGCCGCTACCTCACAATTGGAGTATGATGCTCCTACTATGTGCGCAATGTATATGTTGAGGAGGAGGGGTCCCAGCACCGACCCTTGGGGAACTCCGACAATGAAATCTCTTCTGGTGGTTAAGACGGCTCCTATTCGCACAGAAAATGTTCTGTCTGCTAGGTAGGAGGACATGATGTTCTGGAGTTGTGCAGGAAATTCGTGCTCGTTCAGGCGTCGCAGGAGTGTACGATGATCTACGGAGTCAATGCCTTCGTGTAGTGAAGGGAGATCATCGCAGTGACTCTGTTGTGGCGCATGTTCGTTGCAACGTGCCGCTGCAGTTTCACGAGATTGCAGTCAGAGCTGAGTCCTTTAGTGAAGCCGGTCTGTTGAGGTGGTATGATGTCTTGGGCGTCACAGTGTCTGGTGAGATGGGCATAGAGAATCCTCTGGTAGATTTTTGACAATTGGGTCAGCAGACTGATGGGCCTGTAGTGAGCTGGCATATATTTATTTATTTTTTTTTTCTTAGCAATCTAGTTAGGATTTTAGGATGAGGGAGAAATATAAAATATTTAGGATGATCGGATCCTTGCACTAGGAGGACCTTTCTTGAAGGTGGTGTGTATGAATTTTGGTGTGCGAGAATATCGAGTAAGTGGAATTGTGTTTAAGGTATAAATGGGGTCATAAATCATAATTATTAATACTGGATAAGCAAATTGTAATTTTATAAATACAGATTTTATAAAAAGGATAAATATGACATGTCTATATCCGAAGTAATGTATCATTGCCTGAAACGGTATCCTGCTAAATATTATTTGCATAATAAAATGTAATAAAGATATTATCTTCATTATTTATTGGGCTGCATCACCAGCAGTATATTTTTCATATACTGAAATATCTATTCATATCTTGAAATTTGCTATTTGGATTTATATGTTGATAAAAAATTTGACTTCCATTTATCAGAAAAATCAAATTTAACTAACACATTTGATCCAAATTTCCTTTGGTTTTTATTCCTTTCATATTTCTTAAATTCTATGGTATATTATTTTTTCATACGTGAGATTTTTTCTGATGCCTTGAGCCCTTAGCCAGTGCCTTCTACTAGTTACAAATGAAATTTATAGACAAAATATGAAATGATACTCGCATGTATTAAGTGTCATAAGTTCAATAGTTAAATATAAGATAATTGCTGCCTTATTTTCCAGTGATAATATTGCTTGAAAATAATGAACTATATACTTATTGAAAACATACCTGAAGTTACTCAAAACTTCTGTCACTATCTGGCTCAGAATTGTACTTTATTATTATGTTTTATGACATTTTAATGAATTTTTGTAATAGTCAAAAAAGACAGAAATGTATTATTAATCACGGCCTCACACAGTGGTTGAAAAACGGAAATAAACATGTCAAGATCGACTTATAAGCCACAGAAAAATAATTTTATAACATCTTACACTGAATTAAAAATTCTTTAAGATGTTTGGTTTCACAATTGTGAATCATTTGTTTTTGTATTATAATTATTTATCCAAAACAGCTTTTATTTTGTTAGACAACCATTGTTAAATATTTTATTTTTAGCTTAATTTATTATACGTGACTTCGAAACCAATTATTTTATTGCTACTTAAATACTAATTAGATAATATAGGATTCAATATGTAAAAGAAATTCAAATAAACTAAATATAATCTAACACAGTAATGGATTTTATTTTAAAGTAAAACAACTATATATTTCTGAAACCCAACATAATACTATAAGTATAATATAAGAAAATAACAATTTATATATATTATGACCAACTAAGTTGAGTGATACTAAGATTAAAGAAAGTATTTCTGTCGGGTGACCAGTCCAAACTATTTTCAAGGACTCAATACTCAAAAGACGTTTTAAAGAAAAAGGAAAAAAAAAAAGAGTTGGGACTTTTGAAAACGTGTTGTTCAACTTTTTGCGCAAAAACAGATCAAGAAACTACAAACAAATTGTCGAAGAACAGCTAGGGGGGGGGGAATATGTATCTGAAAATTTACTTAAGACACTTCCTTTGGAGACATTTTCTCTCATCCCAGAGGAGAGTCTCATATGACACGGGGTACGCTTGCATCAGGATATAGCCTGGAATGAGAAGATTCAGACGGAAACAGCTGAAAAAGATTATAAAAGGAATGACCGAACAGTTATCCTATATTAAAATTCAATTAGCTTAAATAAAATTATTGTGGATTGGATATAAATATTTTACCAAAAAATAAACAAACGATTATCAAAATACTCGTGTTTTTCACTTCAACCTCATTTTCTCAAAAATTGTGCTTGATGAAATTTTCCTGGCTTCGGATCCGGACTAAGCTCTTGGAAACGTAGGAATTTTGAAAAACCTCTCAAGGGAGTGAAAAAAAACTTTTTTTCTTCAGAACAGTGAAATAAAATGAAAAGACTTATTAGTGCGCCGCGATATTTAATTTTAAGCTCTACAATTATGTATTATGAAAAAAATTATTTTTGTTATTAATTAATTGATTAATGATTAATCATTATTTTTCATGGGGCTGCTTTATATCATCATTGGGGAATGAAATGGAAGTACCTTGTATTGTATGCATTTTCATTCAACTGAATATTTGTAATTATAGTTTAAAAAGACAAATCACGTATGTTTGTTAGGAAGCCAAGATGTTTCATTTAAAGTATTATTTTTAATTACGAATTAAAAGTAATCACGTTTTGTGGAGATGGCAGCATTTTTTATCTCACCGATGAGTTCAGGCAGAAAGATCTTCAGTACTCAACTACCTAGAGTCCCGAAGAATATCCCAGTATATTTTATCAATTTATTTGATAAATTAAATACCGGAAAGCTATTTAACTCATTATCTACTGTTTATTTTCCCTTGCTCTTTTATTTTTACTGGCATCTGCTAACATTTCTCTTTGTCATTATTTCAATATTTAAAGTATATTATAAAGTAAAGATTTTTTTTTTGTCATATTTCGTCCAGTTTTTATATGAAATAATTGTTTCTCCTTTTCATATAGGAGTGATAGAAGTACAATAAATTCTGACGATTTGAACCCGGGAGAGTACCTTGGGGGCTTTCGAGGCCGTTACTCGGACGTTTGGGTGGCACTTCACAGAGAACGTTTGGCTTTTTCGTGAACATTAACAATAACTATGAAAACATCAGTGGTTGATAGGGATTATGCTTTTACCCATATCCTTTGATCAGTCCTCGTTTCATTAAAATGAGAATTCATGCCTTGGTTGGGTGCTATCTGTACTCCGGTCGGTCTCAGGAGTGCCTGGGGTTTTTTTTCTTGCTATCATGCTCACTCGGTTCGATAAGATTTATAGTCACTGTTATCAATAGTATTGAAACCCCAAGACGCGTTAACAAGTTTCTTTCTAAGAGTTCTAAAGAAATAACAAATGTTAAAAATTGTAAAACCAAAATCAAGAAAATGATTGTGCGGTCTTCAATGGCCCTTGCGGTTGAAATGCCATAAAACAAAGAGGCGAAACGGCACAGGAGTGAAACCATAAAGGTTCTCTTTTTTTGACAAAATACGAACCCGTTATAATCCGCGCACATTGCACGGGGATATTATATGTTTGATACTGACTGACAAAAGCTGTCCCGGAATCCCGTTATGTTGGTTACACCAATCATTATCCCCACCTTGGATTACACTCGTACACCGGACGTCATAGAGCCACTCAGTAGCAGCAATGCCGTCTAACAGGGACTGCGCTAAAACCTCTGCCTACTGCCTCATGGTTATCCTGATGGTAATACTAATTAGTGTTATTTGATTACTTTGTGAAAGGTTTAGTGATAATCAAACTTATCCTTATTGAGGATATTAATGAATGGCCTTCGATGTTATATTTATCCCTGTCCTTGGAAGTTGCGGTTCTTATCTTCATACTAAGATAATTAAAGTGAAAAATTACTGCAGATACACATACTCATACGTCCCAAAGATTGTAAGACCAAGAAACACGGGATGTTAATTATTTAATGTTTTTGGCGTGCTCTTACATAACTAAAGCATTGTTTTTAATTCGTACTTAACAGTTAATGATATTAAAGTTAATTAAAGTGTTCAAGGTTATTTTTTATTTAATTGTTATAATGGCACATGGACTTGCAGTTTTATATTCGTGGCATATTTCATTAGGAAAAATTAAATAACCCCATTAAAGATGACGTGCCTATACTTCAGATCCTCGCCAACCTTCAATTTAGTTAAGTACTCGTTGAAAAGTGAATCCAACCTGCTATTGTTACTGTTGAAGGTATCATAATCCATTGCGAAAGGCAAAAGTAAACGCTCGTTCGGACCCATCACCAATGGATACACTTTGATTTGAGCTGAAGGCAGTCTTTGTCTGTTACTTGGATGTACTACGGTTGGAAAGGGGTAAATCTGAAACAGGAGTATAACTTAGCAACATATGATTATTTTAGATGATTCTAAAGGCTTGAAGCATCCAAACATAACATCACTTCCAATGTCATATATGTACTGATTGACTCATGTTTACAGTGACTACTGATAGTTTTATCAAACTAGAAGATTTTCACTACAATTTTTGTCTTGATCATTCATCAATACTAAACCTCATTTGGATCGACGAATGGATGATTTTTTTGCTGTGTTTCGGCAATACATTTTACCAATATAATAACAAATTGTGATAGCATAAGTTATAGGAAATGTCCTGCAGTTAATTTGTTTTTTTCACTGTAAAATGTGTCATTTAATGTTCATCGTTAATGCACAGTAGCCAAGGCATGCGTTAACTTCTAAGCTTGCTCTACTTGGATTGGCTCTCAAAGCATCAGTCCCATTTACACTGCTGATTTAGCGGTGTTCCCATATTAATTTACCTAGTGCAAATTATGGGTTCAGGAGTAACATTATAAGTATGATTTCTAGCATATCTCATCCCGATGTTGACATCTTCCTCTACCAGGTCAAGGTGGCCGTTGTCTATATGCTTCCTAAAACTGTGGCCCATAATCTCTCCCTTTTAATAAGATGTGGTTTTATGCGGATAAAACGGCTGCGGAGCCGTTTTCATTTTATTTTGGGTGCACCAGCTCTCCTAAATAACCTACTGAGTAGCCTTCGTTAGTTATTGACACCTAATGTCATTGAGTACCCCCAATCTGCTATTAAAGACATTCGAAATGACTCCTCGTTGGTTAGATCCTTGTTGTCATTTTCACTCAGTAGTTGATTCTATAGAGTAGAAGTTTTATTCTGATCCAGAGCAAGCCTTCCAATTGTTGGGATATCCAGCTATGAGGGATTATACTCTAAGGGACTTATCAAGTCTCTGCGACCACACACAATAAAATACTAAGGATATCTCAAATTTAAGAAAAAGAAGAAGATAACCCTCCCTTGAGTCACTCCGAAATATTAAGAATCACCCAGCACTCAGGTGCTTAAAGTCATGGAGCGTTTCGAGGAAAACTTCACTCGCTCGGGAGATAAAATAACCTGTACTATTCTGTGGATTAAAAAACACTACAGAAAATGTTGCGGAACAGGCCAGAGCACAACACAACACACATGCGGGCAACTGGACTGTAGGACCCTCGGTATCCATCGCTACCAGCGTTGGTGGGACCAAAGGAAATTTAAGGGGAATTTAATATCATTTTACAGGAGTGGGAAATACAGGTTCCATAGCAATTAAAGAATATACTAAGGAAACCTGATATGCTAAGGCCTACCGACGATATTGTTGATAAGGCCCAGACAATAATCCCTTCCTCAATTTTTTATGGCTGTTATAACCATGGTAAAAAATCGTGCATTTAATCCTGGAACTCTGTAAACAATGAATTAGCTTTCTCGTCGCATATTTTCCCATTATTGCAATTCCAGCTTAAAAACAAATGAAATGAAGCATAGATTACTAGCAAAAAAATATTAGAAAGCCTTAACCAAATGCTCGTTTCCTAACTTGTGAACTAATTTCCGTGTTAGTTAAACATACTGCTATAGTAGTCTTTGTTTAAAGAAAACATATGTTTATTTAAGAAAGTATGCATGATATTCAAGATCTCTTGTTATGTGATGGATTAAATCCCAGAAAAAAACGAGTTATGTCATGAACATCAGGGAATTGACAAGCAGCAGGCGAGTTATGTACAGGTGCTAATCCGGTATATGATAAGAAGCAGACAAACTATGTACCGTGGCTGCTTCGGGCGTCTCGATCGCTGTGTAGAGGAGTACTCCAGCTACTCCGTAGAGAGTGTCCTATGTCTAAATCTGTACACGGCGGTCAATGTCATCGGGGTCCTGAGCATTCTGCTTGGGCTGTCCGGAGCTGCGGCTACGGTCTATTACCATACCACCAAGGGGCTTGTCCTCGCAGACATTTTGCTGTTCGGGTGTCACCTCTTCAGCTGCTTCAAACTGTTGTTGCTCGGCTCGATAACTATTTATGTCGTCCTTCGTCCAACACTTTGTGGAGTCAACTATGCAGTGGAGTTGCATGTGAGAGCTGCAGGCATATTCGGGTTGATGTTGGTCATGTGCGCAATAGTGTTGGTGACAGGATCCTTCAGTGCTCAGTCCTATTACTCCATCGTCTATAGTATAGTAGTGTTTTCGTGCGCGATATCTTTGTACTTGTTCTTTGCGATAGTTGTCAACGGCTTCAGGGTGAAGTTTTTGAGAAGGCGCAGGCAACAGAGGGAGACCCAAGCAGCATGGATGGCATGAATGAAAAGAATAGTCATGGAACCACAAGATGTAGAATAATATTTTACATTTTCACGTTAATAAATGAGTTACCATTAATAACGACGCAAACCCTTTAAATGAAATAGAAACTTTACAGCTGTCCGAGAGTCCAAAAGAGAAATTATTCTGGTTCAGCCCCGCATTTAGACTTCGCGTTGAACAAAAGTAGTGAAGACACTGGTGTTTATGTTGGCCGGATTTTCATTCGCGAATATTTGGAATACCACGAGTTCCTGGAGTCGGCAGCGGGCTATTTCAAATTAATGTCTGCCAGTCTGCAGCCAGGCCTTCCCAGACGAACTCTAGATTCTGTGGAAAGAATATAGAAGAAGCCGACGATTTGCTACGTTTAACTATGCAACATTTTTGAGCTTATAAAAGCACAAAACTGTCATAATTATTAGTTATATTTATTTTTATGTTTCCACATGAAATTCATTTTTGATGCTGATTACTACACTCCATTACGTTCAAGGCTTATTATTCCATATCTAAGCATTCTCTCTAAGCGTTGAAGGAATTGAAGAGAGGAAGTCTCCAAGTCTTTAACAAATGTACTAAATGAAAATATATTTGTTATAAAAAATACCAATAAGAATAACTTGGAATAAGAATAAGCTGCGTCATTTACGTTAAAGTTGTGTCAAAATCTTAAATACGATTCATACATAAATAATATACAAAAGTGAATAAGGAAATTACGTTTATTGCTTTATCCAAGCTTTATAAAGTGGTTTTAATAGCTAATATAAGTAATGCATTAAAAAAATATGGCTGACAATTCTCACTGAAGACCGGAAAATCATAATTCATAAAGTTACGGAAAATAATTGTCATCATAATGGTGAAAATGTTAAAGAACAAGAAACAACATGTTAACAACTTTATTATGATGAAATTACAATCTGCCTTTACTTAATAGGCAATAAATAATTGAGATAAGTGTTTTCATTCATACCATATTTACAATTCATCATTCGCTCGCACATTCATACAATATTTACAAACATTTACAACCAGCCCAGGTGCCCCCCAAGTCCACACGGTTGTAGCCTCCCTCGCAAGTGAAAGAGAAAGCGGAGTCTTGGGAAGTCCCCCACCAGCCACGTCACCGGATACGAGCCAGTGGAGGCTGACGAAGAGCGCGAGAGCCACATATGCTCAGGACATGATTGGAGAAACTGGCCATTGCCAGGACTCCCACTGTTGCGCATTTATAATAGGTCACGAGGCCACTGCCGTTTCAGTCTCCGAGGAGGTTTGTAGGGATGAGTGGAGCAGTGCAATGACTGTGCTACGGGATTAGGGTGGTTGGATAGGTTACTATGTAAGAACAAGAAACAAATTTAAAATTCATCATTTCAACCTATGATCTCTCACAAACTAAGAGTATATAACTAAACAAATACTAAAAAAGTTCCCATGCCAAGAGAACGTTCATTTAAAAAAAGCAACGCCTTTTTTGTGAAACGTAGACATTTATATGAATTAATACGCTTGAAGGATACAAGGTTTTAATTGCAATTAAAGATATAATTGGCCACTACAATCATTAAATTAACCTAGTCATTATATTAAGCTCAATTAAAAATAATGAACAATGACTATAAAAGAAAAATTAAATTGTTTTCCTTTATGCATTTAATGTTAGGTTGTTGAAGAAATAGTCATAAACCTCTTTAAATGTCGATATCCGGATATTATAGACGCACTGAAAGGAGGGCACTATTATATTTCATATATATTTTAAATAAATTCATTTAATTTTCAGAGGGTTTAAAAAAAAAAATTATAGTCAGATTTTTCTTGCACTATCAAAAATTCCGTAAAAACAATGATTAATGAGTGATATCATTATTTTTTCGTATATTTTGTGGAGATAATCGTATTGCTGATATCTTTTCTTCTTGCATATTACTTGATCATAATATCATTTGTTTACAAGATGTGTCCAAGATCAAACTGCTTCAGAAGTTCAGAACAAGATTCAGAAGTTCAGAACAAGATTCAGAAGTTCCAGGTTTAGTTTTGAAGGCTGTCCATTTTAAATGATGTAACCTTCAGCTGATCCAAGGACAGTTTTAATTTAGTTCTTGCTCGTAAAATTGGTGCAACAAAAATTGAAAAAAGTTTTTTTTTTTTTACCATGTTATGTGTCATGGCCACGTCTCTACGTTCGAAATTAACACGTATATGGAGGTTCTTAGTATTGTTATATATTATTTCAGTGACCCCATCCTAGAAAATCGAACGAGCTCTTAATTGTTTTAGTATTTTTTTCCACTTTGTAAGTATACTATGTAACAATTGTTTTGTTGCAGTCAGGGACTTTCGCAGCCCCACTTGACAATGAAGAGTGCAATGATTCACTTCAAGTTAACGTGAGTGATTTTGTTTATCATATCTTATTTATTTGCATTGATTTTTTAAGCAAGTGTAATGTTAAAAAGAAGCTATTCATGATAGTTAAGTGTATTGATTTGACCAATAAACACATATAACATATATGGTATCCGTATAGTCTTTATTAGACAAATAAAAATATACTGACCAGGATTCAAGCCCCGTGGAACTACATACCACAACAATAACATGTTTTATATATAACTAGGTATATGCTAAATATGTAAATATTTGAATAGCTGGCTAGAAGAACACGTTGTGTTAATTTAACAAAGTTGTCAAGTTGGTTGTTTTTACTAAAACGGGTTTCTTCCTACTCCTGATCCACCTGAACACTTAAGGCTATTAATAAAACAATCGCCTATGGGCAATCGTTGATATACCTACCTCGTTATTCCAAGGAAAAACAAAATCGAAATAATTGACCCTTCCAGCTAGTCATCCATTCGATGTATGCAACGCCATAAGAAACTAATCATACTTGATAATTATAAAAAAAAGAGATGATCTAAATATAGTAGAGATTGACTGAGCTAAAAGGTCACAGTTTGGATGGGTCAGTAAGGAGAGTTCCTTACCGGAGTCCCAGAAGAATAAATCAGATTTTACAAAAACCTATATCAATATATATCAATCAGCTGTCCATAGTATAGAGAATCGAAAAATCTTGCTTGTTAAGCTTCTGGTTTGAAGTCCATCCTTTATACAGCAGGCCCAAATATTTGAACACGAAAACATATGACGTCTTTGGATGCTAGCAATAAAGGTAAGATCAGCCGTGAATAAATATTCATGGAAGACAAACTGGCTTCTTGGCAAGTCCAATATTCATTCAAATAAGTGAAGTTTCGAGCTCAAACAAACAGCAACTACTTTAAACAAAGAAAGTGGCTGAAACTTATATTAAACTTTTTTTTCTTTGTCCTTGAAAAGAAGTAGGTTTTGAAGCTTCCTTCATAGTTTTTTTTCCTTTATTATTCATTATTACTGTTTTTTTTTTGTCACTAGATAAGAAAACACAAGACAACTGTAATATACTTATATATTAAGTCAAATAACCACTGCATCTTTAATATAGGCGTCCACAGTGACATCATCCTCGCGAAGCCTCACTCTTACTTGGTCGAACTATAAATTATGTCTAGGTTGATTATGGATACATAAAAACAAAAAGTTGTAACAATAACTTAGTCTGGACTCCAGTAGTTATTTTCACGTTTTACTGGTGCAAAAAGGACAATTTCAGCATCGTTACTAAAACAAGAATTAGTAATTAAAAAATAAATTAGCTATTGATGCGATTCAATGTATTTAATGAGATATTCCCTTGGAACGGTCAGAGAAGTTCCTGGTTTCCTGGGCCCTATCAAACGAGACAGTTCCGAAACTAACTAATGAGACTCTCATGCAAATTAACCACCAGGAATACAACAATTATAGTTACTATTTCTTGCCACATTAATTACTTGTAGCCAATGGTTTTATATCACTTTTGATACCACGGTCGTTATTCATCATTAAATTATATGTAACTTATTTGTTATAATCAAAAAAAAAGAAAGTTGGCTACAGTAATTTTTCTTTTCCCGATACAAATTAAATAAAAGTAAAGAGTTTTGCTCAAAATGAGTTATTTTATTATTATATGTATGATTGATTTTATTCCGATTTTGCCGTTACAAGGCTTAGACTATTTTTACTGGTAAAACAAAAATTCTAATTAACTTTAATGCCACCCATAACTAAAGGCAAACTATTTTAATGACAGTTTTTTTTTGACATTTAGTACTTATAGTCCCAACACAACTTACACAATCCTGGTGAGGATGATGAGATCTTTTATTTGCTAACTTGCTCAGAATGATATGATGGGCTTTCATCAAATCTTGTGATCCCGGGCTTTGTATTTCATTGATCAGAGGCTGCCTAGATTTGTAATTTGATTCTATGATATTCATTTTTGCAAGCAATGATTAACACAAGCAAGTGGAGCTCAAGCTTGTATTCGAGAATGAAAATTTCTTTCTGGCATCCATATTTAAGAAGTTCTAATTTCATACATTTGATTTTTGCATAATGTCCTTCTGAAGATCCTAAGTTTCTAGCTCCTTTTCGACGATTTTAAACTGTTCGTTTTTCAAACTGACCTTGAAGTAAGAGGTTGATAAAAAATGACGAATAATTATTTTTTAACAACTCACATAAACATTTGTCTAATTCTAATTAATTGCCAAACGTAAAAAGAATCAAGAAAATTTCACATATCATTTTTTAAAAAACTGGATGAAAAGTTAGTTTGTTGTACTGTATAAATAGAAGTAGGAGGCTTCTAAAGGCCCACCTTTGAGGCTTAAATTGCAGTACATAAGGGAATACATAATTAAGTGATAAGATAGAAAATATTAAGTATTCGAATAATTAATGATCCTTACCATTATTATCTGTGCAGCAAACCTTAGGAACTCTGTTCACGTCGATTTTCGTTCTTCAACTCTCAAAATCTTTAATTCTACACTTCACCAGTGTGAAGTCCTTTCTTCCTCCAATTTAACAGCTAACGATTCGTCGTAATACTTGTAAGGATCATTAATTATTCGATTACTTAATTTTAATTTAACTTAATTTAAGCCTCAAAGGTGGGTTATCTATCGGGAACTACCTGCTTCTACTTATTAAAGTGCAACAAATTTCTTGGATTCCTTTTATATTTAGTAATTAATTAGAATTAAAGAAATGCACACGTGAGTTTGTTAGCAAATAACAATTCGTCATTATTTTTTTAAATTATCATCCTCCTACCAACCTTCCACGCTCTTAGGGGTACAAGGAATAGCTATTAGGGGTATAGGAATTATCCTGTTTTCTCGTTTTTCATTTCATCTTAACCATGTTTTTGTTACAATCTCTTCCTGTTTGGTCCCTTCTAGTCATCTCATATGTACATATTCCCTTTATTTAAGCTTATAAAATCTGTGCAATGTATTTTTGTCGTCCATGGATACTGTTTTTTTTTCGTTTCATTTCATGTCATTACGAAAAAAGGAGAGTTTACAGGGACTATACCAGATTGACAGACCGAAAGGCAAAACCGCTATTCCGAATTTGACAGAAACATTAAAATTGAGCCCTTTCCACCCAGCATGTTCAATAACGAACGGGCTATAGAAACTTTACAATTTTAAGAACATCATTAGGCCTCAAATACGTTTTTTATGTAATAACAATGCTATGAAAACATAAAAGAACAGTTAAGCTCTTTGAAATTTCTAAGAGGAAATATGGAGTGGAGTAAAAGTTAAATAGAAGGAAGGCGATAAAAAGGATTCTCAGAGAAAAACTTTAAGGGCCTTCTCTCCTTAGCGTGGTACTAAATTATTATCAGGGGGGGGATTCCTTATTTGCATAAGCTTATAAATTGGAGAATAAACTTAGCAGGCTAAGAAGATTTAAGCGTTTCGAACATTCCAATTATTTTACCAACTCACCGTTAATTGTTTAAAAAAAGAAATGTTTGTAGATTTGTTTCATAAGTCTGACAATATTTAAAAATCATCATAATATCCGGCTATGTACATACTGCCCAAAGGGCTGCAATTGTACATTTTATGGAGACTGATACAATTCAAGATAAACTGCTGCTATTTCGGAGATTATCTATTTTTAGTTCAGGGCACTTATAATTCCAGGGATTTCCAAGAGATGATATTTGACCGACGATTACAGATCATAGATTTTTTGACGTCCCAAGGCCGCTACAAATACTTCAAGACACTAGGGGCACTATTTTTGGCACGAGATGAGTTCATCTTGGTTTTTTTCTCGTGAGATCGACACAACGCTTTGGCTTTAGTTTTCAACACAACTCAGGATAGAATGGTATTGCTAATTAAAAATTGAATTTGAGTTTATCAGAGAAAAGCAGGATTGATATGAAGGCATGAGTGTCATGGGGGGGGGGCACCCAGGGAGAACTCCCTATAATTGTATTTAGCATTGGCTGGTTCTCTTAAAATATCCTTATTCTACCTTCTTCTAAGTCGCCGAGAAGTATTCTGAGGTAAGTCTAGAGTGGGCAATGCATGTGTCAATGGATTCGAATGGTATGACAGTTCGTTATGAAATGATCCCTATAATGTCTTCAAGTCATTCTGTGCATATGAAACTTGTTGGCTTCTATGCTGTGTGCGGTGCACATAATTAAACGATGTTTAACGAAACAAAAGTAGCCCTCAAGTGATTACCTCAGCCCATTCATTATGTTCGGGTTGACGTAAGACCAATTGGTAATGGTTAAACGTCATGTTTAGGACAATTTTCAGCTTATGCACAGAATGATTACATTATCGAAAATTCCCCTTAGAAATCTGAAAACATGCATTCCAAATGAATCGCGTTCTAGTCAATATGATAATTATCAATTTAATATAAACTGATAAGATATTTAAGAGCTAACATAACTTTTCATTAGCAGGTAGCAGAGTGCTGTACCACGAATATGAATCCAACAGGCCTGAAGGAGCCTCTTATACCCAGAAATTGTTCAAGCACCTTACTAAACGCGGAAGGTAAGATAAAAAAAATTACAATCATTATTAGGTAGGTAGACATTTTTAAGGAGTGGATGGATATAACAATAATTACTGTTGAGATTATATTAATTGCGAATAGCAACCCTCTGCGATATGTGTCTTATGAAGAATTAACGAATGTTTTTATTTTATGTTAATTTTGTATTTGTAGTTTAGTTGTGTGAATTAGTAGTGGGTGATGTAATATATCTCTAGAAAGAGATTTTTTTCTAAGCGCAGTTGACGTGTAAAAAGTTAAACGTATGTAACAATAAGTGAATTTTTATAAGGGACTGGAGATGTATATAAAGAATATTTAATTGGATTTGCCACTGGCAACTAATCCTTGTTAGGTGTTATTCCTTGGGACAAACGGATTAACTGTCAGATATTGAAGGCTTTGCATTTCTCTTATCACGAATGAATATCTTGAAGTTATAATACTAATACTAATAAACCAGATTTTCTTCGTATTGTTCATTTTTCGGAATAAAGACAGTTTAAACCTAGCCGTATATCATTCGTCGTAACATAGTTCGTATATCATTTCCCTTTACTCTCTTTCTTTTTTTTTAATAGACTAAAGCCGATAGACGATAACTGGTGCCGAAACCCAAGACTACGAACGTTCAGTTAAATGACGTGTGGGTCAGGTTGTTTTTGTTGTAAATTGTTTTTTTATATAACCAAGTGAAATGGTGGAATTACGGCCGGAAGCCTTCGAAGTTCCGCTGTTGCCTAAGGAAACGTTGGAAAAAGCTCACACAAACTCCCTGGTGTGGATGAAAGTGGGGGCGGCGATGTCGCAAGACTTGAGAAGGGTTATCTTGAACTTTGGAAATTTTCAGGAAAACTCGGTGAGTAAGTCATTTTCTCAAAGGCAGTGACAGACTCATGGAGAGAGTGGAAGCAAAGGTGAATGAAGGTCTACTTGATACAGGCGACGTGAAGTCAATTAAGGCAGACTTGGTGTGCAGGGTAAAAAGAAATGTATTAAACTTAATACAGGCCGATGAAGACACCCCATGGGTGGTAGTAAAAGAAAAGTTGAAGAATGCATACGGGGGCGGCGGATATTCCGGGAAACACGACGATCGAAACAGACAAAAGGGTAGTACGCCGGAGAACTGTTGGCACGGTACAACAAAATTACACAGAAAATGAGAGAGACAGTGGATACAGTGGAGGTAGAAGCCAGGATGGCATTCTTAGCAACCATCCTCAAGGTACAGCTAGCCAGAGAGACGGGGAGGGAGAAAAATCTATCGGGGGACCTTCGTTGAATGCGCTCAAGAAATGATGGACGTTAGCGCCCGCGAGGCAGAAGTGCAGCTAGAAGCAGAGGGACCAGGCTGGACGAGGGTGACATATCATAGGCAGAGAATGCAGCAGCAGACTTGGAGAAGAAAAGAACAGCAAAATGAGGAAAAGGAAAGGGTGATGGTTGAAGGGAAGGGGACAAGCCAAGGTTGAGCTAGAACTAGTGGAAGGAGAGAGGATAGACGATATCATGGGTGTGGGAGAACCGGACATCTCGTAGCGCAGTACCCGCGCGCGAAGTGTTTCGAATGCGGAATGGAGGGGCACATCGCTAGAGTGCGGTGCCTGGTAGACACCGGAAGTTCAAGCACAATCCTCAGCAGGAAGGCGGCAAACAGATTGTTTATCAGAGAGGGAGCCCCTCGGAGCCGGGCATGCGCGTATAGACTGAATACCTTGGGGGGCGTGAGAAATCGAAGGGGAAATGGTGATGGGATTGGATAGGTGGGTGGCCGAGGAGGAGAGTTTGAAAGTATACTGTATGAAAGTAGAGAGGATGACGCAATAATGCGAGGGAATAATCAGGAGTTACCTCGTAGGAAGAGTAGGAGCACGAGTAAGGTACACAGAGGGAACGTGGTTAATTAGGCTGGGGAACAAGTCATACCGGATGGTTATGGGAGGATCGGGGCAATCAATTGGGGGAAGGACTGAAGGGAGTCGATTAGGAGAGACTATGTGGATATCTTCTTCAAGGAGGGGGACAAACTAGGAGTAACGGGGGAGAGGGTGTATGAAATTTCGCTGAAATAGGAGCGCGTGATATACGTGAAAGAGAGCAGGTGCTGCAACAACACACCAGGGAGGAGAACGAAGCATTAAAAAGACAGGGTATACCACTTCACCATGTAATAGTCCCCTGTGTGTAGTAAAGAAAAAGGGACACGACCGAGGAGAAATATTGAGTGGTCATCGACTACAGAAAGTTGAACGAAAATACGGTATACGAGAAATACCCCATACCCCGCTTTGAAGATATCCTAGATAGATTAGATGGGGTGAAGATATTTAGCACTTTGGACCTAAAGGCGGGTTACCACCAAATCCGAATGCATCGACGGGACCAACATAAGACCGCGTTCACATTTAGACGGGGCCATTATGAGTTTACAAGCATGCCGTTTGCATTAAAGAACGCGCCGATTACGTTCCAGTGGCTAATGGACGAGTTTTTGCGGGTTGTAGAGGAGTCCTTCTGCCAGGTCTTCTGTATGGAATACTTACGGGTTTTCAGCCGTAATCACGCAGAACACGTACGGACCGGGTTTAACCGCATTGGGCAATTCGTACTGAAACTGTCTGCGGAAAAGTCGCTCTTAGGACAGGAGGCGCCTCAATGATCCTGAGAGCCGGCACAGAGCGCTCGAAAGAGAACTGTTGGGAATTGTGTGGGCAATCGAACACTTCCTTTCTATGTCTTTGGCAGGCGGTTGGAGAATTGCATTTTGGTATCCAAAGTTGCCCCTCCCCCCATCAATAGTAATAATAACACTTGATTGCAGCAAGTATCATTCTGATAAGTTTCAGACTGAATGCCACTATACCTGTAATTTATTTGGGTACCAAGGTAAGTAAAGTAAATGAAATGTCTCAAAGGTGTATTTCCTATTAACATCTGTTCTGAAATGCTTGGAGCATATAAGGATAGAATCTATTATCATCATCTATCGGATCAATCTAAATCGCCATCCCAGTGTTTGGACCTTGCCATTGTACTTTAAACTGAAGTATTCCCGATAGTCACCTCAATGAGCTATATAAGAAAACCGGGATCATGTGAAAATTCCTACTTGATAAGTTCAGCTCGTGAATTCAAAGATTTTTTCAGAGAATTACAAGTTGAATAGAGCATTACATAAGTGTGTTCCCTCAAGGTTTTGTGATTTGCTTCCCTGTTTCAGATCCAGGAGGTCATTCTAAGACCACAATTCATCATGTAATTATAATAAAAGTAAATGATTAATAGAGGTCGTCGGGGGAATAGTGCCGATTAAAGAGAGTTAGGTTTGTATGTCTGTCCCAATCGCCCAAAAAACTCTTCTACTCATGACAATGAACTCACAGTATCATGATTATGGTAATATATCCAATAGAGATTTGTGTAACTTCACCGCACATAATGAATAATGTTCACTCCATGTATTATTTTGATATTTTTCAGAATGGTAACACCTTTGGGCATTTTTTTATAACTTGAAGAGATTTTTAATTAAATCGTTAGATCTACTATATAGATTGGAGAGAGTTTTCTATACTTCAGAAAAATCATGAATATAAATGAATTTAGGTAAAATATCGTCGATGGAAGTTTAAATCAACCACTCCCCTCATGATTATATTTATTTATTATTTATTCATACTAGTCAAGATTGGTTTTACATATTTATTAAAGCCTAATCTCTTTCTTGTTTTTATGCGTCCTCATGTTTTATTTTCTAAAGCGGCGGGGTTCAACAAAACTGAATCATTTTTTGTCACAGTCCGTTCTTTGTTTTTAAAGGTACATTTGTTCATGAAAAACATGCTCTAGTTTGCCCATCACTTGACAGGTGTCATGTCTTTGCAGAAAAAATACACATAAAGATATTTATTTGAAAGATTACAATGTTCCTGTGCAGCATTGGTAATTGGAATGTAATTCATTCATACTTATGAACAATTTACATTCATGCAATTGATCCACTGACACTCAGGACATGATTTGGACAGGATGATGATATTTTCATTTTCCATTCTAGTTTATTACAACCAAAAAAACGGTATATTTGACAGTCTCAAATATCCTCCCTCCTTTTTATTAAGAGAATTTTTCATATATTTTATTTTTTATAATTCCTTTATTGTGCTAAAATTACAATCTGCCTTGCTAGGCAATAAGTAATTAAGATATACTATCATTCATACCATATTTACAATTCATCATTCACTCGCTCATTCATACAATATTTATATATTTATTTATTATTATTTAATTAAATTATTTATTTATATATATATATTTTAATTATTCTTTTTATTTGTTTCTCTAGTGGGGAGTCAATCAGAGTTGGAAACTGCAATGGAAGTAAGTCAAATTAAATTCAGGAGTAGTTTCAAGTGATTATTATTTGAACAAATACGCTGTCATGGCTTTACAAGTAGTTAATTTATAGCCAAAATTGTACATTTCACAATATTGGATTTTTAACCTCATAAAGCTCGCCGAATTTCTTTGAATATTTTTATATTACGCTATCTTTTTGTTGTTAATTCTAATAATTCTTTTTAATTTCTTTCAGTGTTTCATTGAATGTTTGTTTACGACTGCCGGTATGTTGGTATGTAGCAGAAAATTTACGGCATTCTTTTTTGTTTTGAGTAACACAGCAGGAATCATTTTGCTAATTTGCATATGTTTAATTTCAGAATAATGACAATAAAATTGATTCACACAATATCATATCGAATTTGACTATCGACTTTCCCTCCGAGGTCAGGAGGTCTGCGGCTAACTCGATCAAGCGGTGCATCGAAGAAGGTATTATTTGTCACTAATAATAATTAGAAAAGTAATATTTTTGAAATGTGTTTAATTTATGCTATGTTTTGAACTGCCATAATATAATGAAAACTAGTTACAGGGTTAACGGGTAGACAATTTTTTTAAGATCCTGACTAGGAACATACCGACATCAAGACCGATAGTCAAGTTTCGGGAAATAATTAAAATGGGTAGTTGTGAGGACATTTAGGGGAGGCCACCACCACCCTCTCTTACTATTAACCCCATAATTACTTCCCCCCAGCATATTCAGCCAAGCTGACACTTGGCATCAATGCTAGAGTTATGTGGTTTTTATTTTCAAGTATATTTACCAACCCTAACCTAATCCTGTTAATAATGGTTATCTCAAATATAACTAACTTCATGAATTTCAACCCAAATGTTATTTGGGGGTTTACCTTAGGCTATGTGGTATTAGGCTTAACATTGCCGTACCACTAGCCATAACTCCCCCCCTACCCGTTTACGGACATTCGCCGTAAACTCATAACATGATGCATGAGCTACGTGTCTATAGAAAAACAAAACAAAAAGCATACTCTGTTAATGATAAAAATATGAAAAGAAAAAATGTCTTCCAGGTCCATCTAAAATCACAGCAACGACCCATACAACAAAAAAAAACACAATAAAACAATAAAAAAAAGATATGCCTCTAGGGACTGGTGCGCTGAGGTCGCGTATCTCAAGTTGGTCTCCGACACCTGTGACGCACACCAGTATGTGTCGACGATGAGGCTCCACCGTGGAAAACTTGAGCTGTTCCACATGTACCGTCCGCCGTTTGATCGGGGGAGTAATGCTTTTGACCGTGACCACGTTATGTTCGCGGAGAACGATCACTCGGAAAGGACCCTCGTACCGCACTAGTTCCTTACCCCTGTTCGACCCTTTTCTCCGGTACACAAGCGCGCCGAGTTTAAGTTTGCCCAGAATATCGCGGACTTGGAGGTTGTCGCGCGCTACCTGTCGCCCTTTCTTATCCTCAAGCCTTCGCCGAACGGTCACTGTTTATCTAGCGCTATCCGATTACTGACTACCCGCGCCGCCAGTTCTTTATAGACCGCCGTACTCTTTCTATCGCGCCGGCATCTTCAAAGTCCGAACAGCGTCTCGACCGGCGAAAAACTGGTGGCAGAATGGATTGAGTGGTTATACGCGATGACTGCCTTTTCCATCGCCACGTTGGGTTCTAACCCCTTCTCTCCATGGTAAATTCGTAGGTGGTCACTGAGCGTGCTGTGCAGCCGCTCTATGTCTCCTCGACTCTCCGGGTGTTCTGGGGGTGTTGAGATGCCAACTGGCCTACTGGCGTCGGAAGCTATCGTGTCTGGTACGCCATAAAATTGGCATTAAAATTTAAAATTAGATATGTATCAATATATGGAATCAGACATGGAAAGGTCTGATGAGATTATTATTGATAAACGTCACCAGATCATCTGGAAGACAAAAACTTCGGGCCTGATGACGGCGACGTACGACGTCTAAGGTCGACGCACTATTTCGACGATTTGGTCGCAGCCGGGAGTGAGGTTAGAGGAAATTTGCCGGACACTGAAGGATGCCTCCTAACCGGGAAAAACTTACC
This sequence comes from Acanthosoma haemorrhoidale, assembly GCA_930367205.1. NCBI lineage: Eukaryota > Metazoa > Arthropoda > Insecta > Hemiptera > Acanthosomatidae > Acanthosoma > Acanthosoma haemorrhoidale. The sequence goes on along the minus strand of OV884015.1, from coordinate 77,014,126 downwards.
ACCTATTCGTCGTTAAAGCGACGATTTGGGAGAAAATTAGATAATTGTGGCAGAGCGAGCAATTAGGAACTGAACGCACGTTTAGCCGGTGCCTATCGGCGGTTCGGACTTTGCGTGACGCGGAGCAACATCGGGAGGTTACAGTCGCGCACCACCACGGGAAGACGAATCACAGTGGCGTCCAAGAGAATACTAGCAAAATTACCAGGTGTTGCCCTCCTCCTAGTATTTTTGTCTTTTACTCGAACTGTTATTTCGAACTGTTATAGCTTCCACAGTATTCCAATCTGAAGTTTTGAAAAGATTTCCAACTTCAGATTAACATACAGCATAATAAACCTTTCAGCACGGGTGTGAGAAGTCGCTGAGAGAGCGAAATAAAATGGCCAACATTAATGCCAGGCCCGTAGTTTTCAGGGTTGCTAAATTGTTAGGTAACAGTCAGGGTAACCGAGATTACCCCTTGGTTTAATCAAATAGAAGGAATACAACTCTTAGCAGAAATATTAAACGATATGTTTTGTTGAGAAGTTGATATGAAAGGAAAGAAGAAAAAAAAAAGGTAAAATCGTGGAATTTTTGCCGGCATTTCCTTCTTAGCAAAAACAGGAATTCAAAAATAATTTGCACCATATATGAGCCCAATCTGTGGTGAGGTGGAGACCAATCTGTGGTGAGGTGGAGACCAATCTGTGTTCAATCATTCTCTGAACTGGCCATAGCGGTTTCCACCACTGTGGATCTCAAGTGTACGTCCTATATATATCTTAACGATCTTCTAATATTTCTCCCAGGGTGATGCCAGTTTTCCCAAAGTAACAGACTTTATTTTACTGCTCCAATCACAAGCGATATGAACATTCAGTACAAACCTCAGAACGACAGAACGGTCACACCGTACTGTGGACTGAGGCTACGCTGTAAGGTACGAACAGCTAAAGAAGAAGTAGAAATATCCATATATTTGTTATCATAAGAAATCTTATTATAAATATTATACGTATAGATTTAAAATTAATTTTATTGTTTTAGATTATGAAGTGAAAAAAACAGCTGAATGCAAAAGTGGCTCATTGCAATTACTTCTTTGTGTTAAACGAGAAAATATTTTGGTTAGTACTGCACTTTATGTTTATAATGACCATTTGGCCTCTCCAAAGTTTTCTCAGCTAGTAAAGATATTTGCACCCAATACGTCTCAGATATAATTTAGTTTTTAATATGTAAAAAAGTAGGGAAGTCGAGATTTAAACAATAAAGCACTTCCCTTCCATTAACAACCCCGATACTTATCATAAAGAAATAAGAATTGTTTCCTTCTTTTTATTATTTATTAATTTACATCACTAATACAGCTAAGGTGTTATCCTCAGAAGCCAAAACATAAATGACAAAAAAGCAGCCTCTACATATTCACATATTTTAATCAACAATTATTTGTGAAAATTATAGTAGATTTTGAAATTTTAGACTAAGAATCTCCACTTAGTTCAGGGACCAGCCACTTTACTTTCACATTTCAATGATAGATTTATAACTCGATACATTAGACAAAAAAATGTTAATATGACAGTTAATAAAAATTACCCCTGTTTGGAATGGAATAATAATGTAGGACAGCTTCAGAATGAATCATGAGTAGAAAACTATGAATTACAAATATGTCTATTATTCGTATAATTTACCTGAAAGAATTTTCTAAAGAAAATATGAGAACTGGCCAGTTTGTCTGCCAATAGTTTAATGTCTGATACTTCTATTTTCTATACATTTCTGTTTTTAGAGGTTTTTGAAGGATTTTATTACTGCTTAAAAGACTATAAACCAAGTCTTGATTCCTGATTAAATTTGACAAATGTTTACCTATACACTATTTTATCGTCTCAGATAATAAATATATGATAAATATTTATAGATGATGCAATATTAGTGTTCAAATGAACTAATTTGGAGAGGTGGAGTTAATCCTGCTAATTAAGTGTTAATATACAATATATACAATTGATCAGGACGCCACGCTTAGTTAATTTATTACTATAAATTATTACTATACTTAATAAGATTATCCCGTTTTTTAAAATCATTTAACTATTGACGCATTATTTTTCTTATGATTTTTTTTTTATTATCAGGATACTTTGGGCATACAGTGGATCTACCATAAAAAGTATCATTATAGTTTTAACAGTATTTGTTTCCTCTCATCCTTAGTTAAGGTTTTCTAAGCCCAATTACCTACTTACCTTTATACAAGTAATTACTCAGTTATCCTCACGAAGCTGAGTGAACTCTTACCTGGTTCTAGCCCTTAAAGAAACATAATACTCCACAGTTAGAAGGCAGCTTGCTAACCACTAGGCTGTGGCAAGGTAATTTTCAATTATCACGTAATTCATCATTATTATCATGGCACTACCTTATTATCGAGTTGGTATTCTTATTACCCCATTGCTGCATTAAAAAAAACTACCCAGCAACCCATTATCTCTCTACCTAACACACGGGATAAGTTAAAGATACAAACAAGATTTTAATGTAAGTATAATTTTATCATTAAAAAAAAAAACATACCTATAATTAATCTTGACATGGTGATATTTAATTTAATACCCTGCTCAATGTGATAAAAAATATTTGTTTTTATAATAAAGTAATAAATTAGTAGCCCTTCATTATTTCTCGTTCATCATGGCTCAACATCAAATTCAGGTTGAGTTAAAGTGATATGATTACAATGACAGGAAAGTTACTACATAAAAATCAGATCAAAAAAAAAAAAATAATTCAGGACATCAACAGCTTTTGTTTTAAACGTTTAAATGAATGTGTTTTTTTACTTAATATCTAAATAAATAATCGTTAGTCATGTTTTAATGGGTTCAAATTCATTTTCATGTTCTCCAGTTATCAAGTGCAAACTCCAAGTAAATAGACAGACACAGGGGTAAAAACAACAACAAAATAACGACAAAATACTAAGAGCAGAAGTGTTCAATGTCTTATCCCGATTATAATATTTATTGCATTGGTTGTTTAATGCAGTATAGTGTTCAAAGTTACCAACTTTGCTCTTGATTAATGCAACACTTCAATCTCCCATTCATGAGATCCTCTACAGGCCACTAAAAACTAATTAATGCTTTAGAATACATGTTAGAGTGAGCCACCCACTGATGTATGTCAAGCGATTCAACGCTCTGTGTGATACTGTGTGTGATTCTCGCCCATTGATGATTTGGCCACCAATATTGGAAAATTGGTTGACATGATGACTGAATTAACAAAAAAAGGTCATGTCAATTTTGATTAACTATGGGTTTTACTGTTGGAAAAACTATTTTAATGCGTAAAATCAAACAAAGCAACAATTAACAAGTTAGACATTGTGAGACAAGTTTGATAGGGTTTACGTCCGGAGGTCCTTAAGGTTCAAATAAAACGAAAATCCATACGAACCAAAGCTGAATAAATATGTTTTATTCTTATAAGTGAACAAACAGATATATTTTTTTTTTTTTTGCAGAAACTTAACATCTCAACGTCAATGTAACGCTAACGGTGAGTGCGAAGAAAAATGAAGTTCTCTTCCAAACAAAAATATTTAAAGAAAGTCTCATTTCATTCAAATGCAAAGAAAAGGTATTCTTCGTCCATTCGATACGAGTGTGCTTGCTCGAGTTTTGAGAAAAAAGGTCCGAATTGATAAGCAAAGAGCGCAGCATTGACGAAGCAGGACGAACTCACAAGCGTAAAAAATGTCGCTGCACACTCCCCTCCATTGGGAAAGTCCGTCCCGTTGGACGAAATAATTTAGATTTGAACGTATGCCATAAACCTGCTAACTTTCCACCCTGTCCTGTATAAGGTCCTTCATACCTGGGGTCCAATTTTGCTCCTTGCTTATCCGCCGCCAAAATAGCCGGAAAGTCTTCTCGAGTACCAGATCTCCCGGACGGAAACGATGTTTCGACTCAAATTATAATGACGGTTCTGCGTTAGACTCGCCTTTAGAAAGTTTTCATCCAATAAACGATGAACTTCCCGCAGTTTACTCATTTCAGCAGCCCAAGGAACATGTTGGTCTTCATGTACTTCAAGAATCTCTCCTTCGGGAGCGTGATGGAGAGCACACTAACAAAATTCAAGAAGGCAGGACTGAACTTTGTCGAGCCTTGAAGGGATGATTTTTATGCAAATTAAATCTCCCTTAGTCCCCCTCCCTGGATACAGAACCAGGTGAGGCCCCTTTTATTTTGATGCAAAGAGACCAATGAATCGTAAGCCAGGGAATAATTGGTTTCCTTTGAGTGAATCCAGAGATTAGTAATGAAATTTTCTTATGGTTGGTTGAGACCTTTCTCCATGAACCATAGAGTCGAAAACAAACTCCAGTCCTCCAATTCCCCCATGAATACAGGTAAATTAATTTTCGGGAGCTCCTGAGGAACATAATGAGAAGGGTGGCTTAGCATGAGAAGGGGTAGGAGGGTTTTCGCTTTTCAGGAGGGCTGCACGCTTGTACTATTCTGTAACAATTCGCTTTAGTGATATCCATTAAACCCGTGAATGAGTTTTGCACTGCTGCGGTGTCGAGTGTTTTCCTTTTTATCCAGAACAGTTGCATTATATGCCCGTTTGCAGACTGAATTCTATGAATATTTCTTTAAAATGTGGCTCATAATTGACTATGCTGCCATAAACTGGTTTAAAATTGGCTACCGTAACGGCACTCAAGGAATAAGATATTAAAAATGGACTGGACTGCGTCTAGAATATCCTCTCTCACCGAGATGAAAACGTCCGGCTTGCCCATGGCAACAAAAAGAAACAAAAACGATAGGAGAGGTCAAAAGATGATACTGACACTCAGGCAATAGACGATATGATCGGAAGAAAATTAAACAAGTAATACAATTAAAAATGTCTTTGAAACGCATAAGATAGAAAGAAAAATGAAAGTTAGATTGAACTTGGGTAAGCGCCCTTTATAAGCCCAAAATGTACTACTTAAAATAAACAAGTTGATATTAGGAAGACTTTTCCTATTAATACGAACGTTTATGTTATGACTTAATAGAACAAACATTTATTATTCCTAAGTAAACTAAATCCCTTAATAATAATCTCAGATATTCTCATTTAAACAATTTAATATTACGGTAGAAAGAAAATAGAAAATAGCGTCTCTGACAAGAAAAATTTCAAAATGAAATTAAAAAATGAAAATTAAATTCCACTTCCTGTAAAAGTTGCTGCATATATAAAATTCTTACTACTAAGTAGATATAAAAAGTAAATTAAAAAATCTATGTTTATATTCCAATAAACGGTGCAATGAACGTAAACTGTAGTTAGAACATTAAATTTAGAATTTTAATTTCTATAGTTAGACTATTCTATAAATATTAGGATATTGTAATAAAAATAAAACACAGTATAATCGTTAAAGAAAAATTACTCTATTGTCTTCTTTCAACATTTTCCTTTGGTATTAATCATTTAGATTGAATGAAACATTATTATTATATACCTCTTATGTCTTAACAGACGGTATTTTTTATTGTGATTGGTACTAGGTGGAATATTAACTTTGAATGTTACTCCTGTTAACTACGACATTTCTTTACTTTAAATCGTTCCCACAGGAATGCAAACATTTTCTCTTAATGTCTTTCTCATAAATAACATTCCACTTTTACGTTATATTTTTTTTGTTCAGTTACTTTTAATTTACTATCAGTAATGGATGATTTCGTCTTAACTTGAAATTTTCCTTTCGTCTATGTTTTGGGCTCCAGACATTTGTGACAAACCTATCAATTTTAGGTCCAGAGGTCCTTAAGGTTCAAAGAAAACGAAAATCTATAACGACCAAATCTGGATAACTATATTTTATTTGAATAAGTGAGGATGAGAACATTTTTCACAATTATTTATAGCCCAATTAGGCAGATTATAATTTTACCATAATAAAGTTTATGCATATATATGAATAAGTGAACAAACATATATTTTTGCTAGAAGAGACGTAATAACTTAACGTCAACGTAACACCAGCGCCGAGTCGGAAGAAAAATAAAAACTTGGCTCTTTGCCAACTAAAAAAATTGTAGAAAATCCCATATAAATCAAATTGTGAAATAAAAAGGTCCCAAATTTTATGTTAAGAGCGCAGCACCGGCCGGATGAGCTCACAAGCGAAAAAAAGTCGTTACAATTGTATAATCGCTTACATCAGTTTCCGATGATCTAGCTTAAGCTCCTGCCTGTAGTAATTATTGGCTAGAAAGGGGTTAGGAAGCACGGTTGTGAGTATGGAAGGAGGATTGGAAACTACTAATGCATTTTTTTATTTTATTTTTTTTTTTATTTTATTTCAAAACCTCTCTTTATTAATAGAATACAATGAACAAAATAAATAATTTATGATAGACATATTTCTCCTCTTCCTGCATTCACGTGCATTTAAAGGAGTGCATAAATATAATACTTCTTTTGGTGGTTAAAAGTTCATAGTCATATAAACACACTAGGCGATGTGGCTCACCTTCAGCTTATGAAAACACTAAACACTAAAACACTAAAAAACTAAAACCTATACCTAGAACTTAAGACTAAAGAGTTCCAGCCGCGACAGCGTCCTGCCATCGATGGGGGAACGGAGCGGGGGTTATAGTGTTTAACACCGGGTTTGTTAAGTATTGCAAGGAGTCGAACAATTTATTATGTCTACGTTGGATGAATTCATCCGCCGTAGGCAGCTCAAATATCTCATGAAGCTCTCTGTTGCTCCGCTGCTCGAATGAAGTACCTCTGACCACTTTCATCAGTATACCGTTTTGGAATTGTTGGAGTTTCTTAGCTGTTGTATATGTCAGATAACGAAAAAGCGGTGCACCATACAGCAGAGTAGGCCTGAGTAGGCTCTTGTGATGTATGGAAACCACGTACAACAAGTGCACCACGTGTTGCTTGAAGAAGGATCTAATTAATATTGCCTTTGTGTGACCGATCTGTTATTTGCTGGCCGTACCTCCAACATAATAAAAGTGGTGTTCCCTAAAGATCGATAACTCTTTAGTACTTGAACGGCCTGTAAACATTCTAAGCAGATGATTTTAACCGAAAACGCACTCCCCTAAAATCAATCCAACTCTAACAAATAAATTAACATAATCATAAAAATATCATTACAATAAATATGACTTAAACAAACAGTTTCAACCATTTTCATTAATTGTAGTCCTCTAAACACACAATGGTACATATCATTAATAAGACTTCCAAAATCTTTATAATTTGGTACCCTATTCTATGTGTTAAAAAACATTTATTTTTTAATTAATAATTCGTTGAGACCATTATTAGTCTAGAGCCACTCAATACCGGGCCTCAAATGTTTTGTTAAAGTTCCAAACACTGTTTTTTAAGTACTGCTGATTGCTGACTCCTGCTGTTCAGGGCTTTGTTCTAAGGTATTCAGGAATTTGACGAAGGGTTGCGTTGTTGCGTTCTGAGTACAACTGTAGAATTTCGTGATTACTTTAAAGTGGTTCTCGGACATCACAATCTTTCATACTCACCTCATTGCTTCATAACCATCCTTCTATCCAATGATTACCACAAGTAAGCGATTACGATAGATCCTCATATACTGAGGAAAGCGAATTAATTTTACTTAGACGTTTGATATCAACTATTGTAACATTAGTCCTCCTCAACTAGCACGCATACAAAAATAAATGTTAAAGATTACCATTTCAAAAAAGATATTTTCCAGAGTATTTAATCAAATATTTTAAATAAGATATAAAAATGATTTTTTATGCATTATAAATCTCACTTTAGCCACTTTTACGAATAGAAAGTTTTTCTGTGCACTTAAACCATTTGTCTTGTAAATATGTTTTTATGCTGTACATGTTCTTTAAAAAATGTACCACAGCAGAGCATAATAAACCATTTAACATGTGTTGCTTATAGTTTATAAGTTCTTAATGAAAACAGTCGCCTTCTGATCTTCTTGTTCTTTTTCTCCTCCACGATTTTCAATATTAAATGTATATATTTTAAGCTTTTATCAATTCAATTTGGTCCTATTTTTCTGGTTTATTTATTTTTTTTAATCATTTTCCATAGTTTCAAGATGCTTTTTATTTTTGTTGAGTATCAGAATCTCCAGCAAGTATTCAATCGATTGGAGGCAGCTGGCACACATGGTAAGGGCCCTTACTGGTCTGTCGAGGCAACAAAGAGAGCGTACTTGATTCAATTGAATTATTTCAGAGAAAGGAGAAGCAACTGGATAATTCAATGGCACAGAAACTCATTGTCCATGTAAAATTTATTGAGCGACTCAAGTCCACTGTTAACTTCATGTGAATATCAGTGCTTTAACAACACTTCAGGGGTTTTAAATATTTAGGATCTCGATTAGGTAGTGTCAAGCAAAGGAGTTGAGTTCAATATGTGGTTAGAACTTACCTCTCAACCATAAATTCGCATTTTTAAGCCTCTGCTTCTAACTCACTACTTAATCATTTACCTTAACTAATCATGTATCCTCACAGGGTTGAGTCCAACTCCCACTAGACTCAACTATTTTTTTTTCTTTCATAGCCCCTTTAAATTTACAAATAATTATAGATCTTCAGGCGAATCTATTTACAAATTATTTTTGTATTTCCTGTAGCATCGCTACATTATATACAGGTTTTGTTATTTTATAAAAATTATATAATGAATAAAGAAGTATAATGATATAAAGGTGATGGGGCTCACATACTAATTCTTAACCTAATTTTTCCCCGATAGTCTGTTGCCATCGATGCGGGAGGGGTGGTGGGGTCAGTGTTAAACACTGGGTTGGTTAGGTGCTGCAACGAGTCAAAAAAACTTGATGTGTCTCCGGTGGATGTACTCACCCACTGACGGCACACTAAGCAACGGGTGAAGGTCAGTGTTCTTCAACCTCTTGAGAGAGGTATGTCGGACCACTTTTCGCATGATCCCATTCTGGAAATGTTGGAGACATTTGGCTGTATTGTCAGTCAAGTGGGTAAATAGCGGGGCATCGTACAGCTGGCCGGAGGACACATTTATATATCATCAGTTTGAGAAGAAGCGACAGTTAGCAAGTGCGATAGCCGGTAAGACCTTTGTGTTACTTTTTCTATTTTATTACTAAAATGAGAAGAGAAATGGAGATGCCTATCCATTTTTATACCCAAATAGTGCATTGAGAAAGCAGGTGAGTTCTCTTGCCCTCCTATACTATAAGATTTTGGCAAGGATTTTTTCCCCTTTTGGAGGGAGAAGATTACGCAGTCTTCCCGGCGATACACTGACGTTTAACATGCCCAGTCTGTCACGTTACAAACTGACTCGGCCTGTGTAAGAGCTCTTTGTGCACTCATGCTGATTTTGTAAACCGCAATGTCGTCGGCAAAAGCGATTACAGTAGCTTTCTTATAGTTTGTCCCAACAATTTCAGATGTGTACATACTGAGTAGAACCGGAGATAGCACCGCTCCTTGAGGAACTCCATAAGTCAGAGGCAATGGACTAGAGAGGAAATTACTCACCCGTACCCTCACCGATCTGTTCTTCAAGAAGGAAACCAACATGGTGTATAGCTGCTCTGGGCATTCCCAGTCACAAAGCTGTCGGCACAGCATCCCGTGTATAGCAGCTGCTGTATTCTTGTGGACCCAACTCTAGTGATTGGTACTACAGTTAAAATGATCTTGTTACTTTTATTTTGTGAGAAGGGGAAGTACCATTAGCAAAACCTAATGTCACTTTTAGTTGTCACCACAGAGCATACTTATAAACAAATTTTTAGTTGGTTTTGGAGGAAGTGTGAAGGGCAACTCATCGCTAGGCGTTGCTTTGGGCTTACGAATTAGGATGGACAGGGGAAGGTGACAAGATCTTAAATGAATGGAGTATTGAGATCAGCGTGAAGAGTACAGATGTATTTATGGAACAGAGAATTGGTTATCTTGAGAAGAATTCTGGATTGAAGGGCCTCCACCTTGGCAATTTCCCCCAGACTAAACATTTATATCTACCAAAAAAAGATAGTAAATATTGATGTTTTGAAATTTGTTTGACAAGATGAATGTTATAAAAAATAAAAAGATTACTCCCGGATTGTGGAGTGGTATAATTATAAAACAGCTTTATCTTCTTTCAACAACTGATTATTTCTTCTATAATAGCGCTTTTGACCGCTTCAAACTATCAACTTTAGTTATCTTCAATTAGTTATGTGTGAATTAATTAAAAATCAATGTGAAATTAAAATCATCTAAAACAATAGTATATTTCAACCAGGGCTGCTACATCCTCGCTCCTCACTGCACGAATGTGGCAGAGTGCCACAAAACCGATTGGAGAAAACTGAATATGACAGCTTAGAGGTGTCGAAAGCGATATTTCAATAAAGAAGAACTTATCAGTTGTGGGAAGACAATAAAGCTGTGTTTTAAGAGATGGAAGTGAAAAGATTAGTTTTCAGTCCTGCTGCAGTGAACTCGGATAAACTACTTTCTCTGACTCACGATTGTATAAGTCATTTTTTTTTTGCAAACTAAAATAACAACTAAAGATATATACAAAAAGCCTAAATACAACTGTTTACTTAACAAGCACTTCCGTATACGCCTCATTCGTTTAAGCCAGGCTGGATTGCACAGGTGGTGGTTATGTGCCTATATGTTAGCAGCACACTCCTCTCTTCTATAAATAAAATTTGTAAATTGAATAATATCGCATTTTTCAGGATATTTCAGGATAAGACAGGATACTATTCGTTATTTTAACCATTTTTTAAAAATTAGAACCATTTGTACAATAAGGCGTACCAGTTGGTCACATTAGTTGTTTCAGTATATTTTATAGCCACCTAATGTACTTAATTAAACTTTCAAAAACATTAATGGCTGAATAAAAATATTCATATTAATAATATTAGCATATTACTCTTCTATGAACTGTCTTCTTGTTAAAAAAACAAAATTATTATTCCCTCATTAAAGCCCATCTTATTAAAATTTTACTCAAACTCTGCGACTAGGAGTATTAATATTCCACTTAATATTTCAAATCAGGGGGGTTGAGGATGAGACCAAAGTACTTACCCCGAATCGGTCGAATTTGAGCGATAAAATGTTGTTTTTCTAAAAAAATAAACTTAATGAAAAAAACATTTCTCTTTAACAACTTTTCTTTGAAATTGTCATTAATTTTGAAGTTATGTATAGTTTTCATTAAGCATTAACATGCATTTTAATTATCACATACTGATTATTTATATTTATTTCAGAACTGCCCGAGTGAAGATTGGAATAACAGTAAGTTTAAATGTTATTTTAAAAATATTTATTTGAAAATCTACAATTTTCTTGCACATCATTATGTGTGTGATGTAAGAGTTCATTCGCCCTTATGCAAAAATCACAATCATACCATTACTCACAATATGTTAATACAAATTATACCCAGGAGTCCCCACACTCGCAATGCGATTCCACCAGTGAGCTGTTGGAAAAACCGGAAGTAATGGGGCCTCTGCGACCGTTTCGTCATGTGACCAGAGAGAGAACAACAGAGCCACAGACGTTCAGGACATGATTGGGCATGGTAGAAAATGCCACAACCTTATGATACACTTTTATGTTTGTGAGACCATCACTGTTTTTGGTGACGAGGAGCATTGTATGGTAGAACTGTTGGCAAGAGGATTAAGTTTAATAGTAAAAATCGATGATTCTTTTAAGAATTCTATGGTTTGTCATGATTGTTTTCTCCAATCGGCATTGTGTCTTTTTTTCTGTTTCAGGTGATGGATGTAACAAATACAGATCACTTCTCGAGAAATGTCCAAAAAGGACGCCGATCTCTGGGTACTTCGATTTGAATATTAAAGAGGAAAATGATAAATAAATAAAATGCAAATTCAAGATAGTTCAATATTAAACTACCTTGATTCCAACCCATGTATTCAGGCAGCGCACGAACTATTCTCAGATCTTTGTCTCAATTAGAATTCCCTCTGAGCATTCATTCCTATCCTGTCCTTGTGAAAGCTCTTAGAATCCTTTTTTGCTTGATCATTCACAACGGTATCGATCCGATGTGAAGCACACCCGTCAGTACTTATCGCAGTGTACAGTCCCTCATCCGCCTCAGGTAATTTTGCAGTTTCTTAGGCAACTCCGATATCTCTTTTCAAGAGAACAAAGGGATGACTATTTATTCAACTATTTCCGCTCTACTCCTGATGAAACTATGATCTATTCCTAACAGATCATCACAGATTTTGTTTTAAATTTTTGTTTGATGAAAATTACAATCTGCCTTGAAACGGCAATATTATAACGGCCAGTCTGCCACGACTTGTGATGAATGATCTAATTTATACCATATTCACAATATATCATTCATATAGTATTTTAAATACAGACCTATATGCATACACCCCCACCATTCACTAACAGAAACGTCAACTTTATTGCAGTCATTTTCCCATTCACGTAAATCTGTTTCGAGTTTAATCTACAATTCCTATAATGTTTTTCTCTGAGTGAAGAAAGCGGTCTTCTGTAAATTGAATAAAAGTTTATCGTCACCTGCCCATGTATATACAGTTCATAATGTCTTATTTGTCATACGCTCTATGTAATTGACATCATTATTTTCGATTTTCATGAAACCTCATCAGGAAAATATTTTGTTCCACTATAGGTAATACCTTTGGTTGAAGCAAATAGTCTGTTACTATACTCCTATAGACAGAGAGGCAAAGCCACACGAAGATGTGAAGCACTTTTTTCTTAGGCTGTAATGTAGTCAACAGTTGGAATCGTTAGCAGTAGAATAGTTTACCATTGGGTAGTAACGATCATGCAATACCGCATGATGAACATATCAGAATAATATTTATATTTAGATTATATGTTTAGCCTGAATCCGGGGGTGAGGCTAATGTAGTAATCTGGGGGGACCTCCCGAGCCTCCCTCTTTTGCATGCAAGGGAGGCGACAATCATGCAGAATTGATAAGGGGATATATACATATAATATGATATATATTTGTATGTATCGGATGAATGAGTGATGAATGCTGAATTGTAAATATTGGATGAATGAGATTATTGATCATAATTAGTTATCTCCTAATAGGGTGGATTGTAGTGTAATTTAAATAGAAAGATAATCTAATTAAAAAAGAATACAGGAAAATATGAAACTAATATATAAGCTTTTAGTTCCAAATCTCAAAAAATTATATTTTTCTGAGTACCAATCATTACCTTTTGTGGATGTTAAAACTTTGTAGGATATATTTTTATGGAGCTAAGTCGAAAACTATTTTTTTAATAATTTCCCTTCAAAAAGTATTAAACTTACCAACCTATTTTATGACAAGATAATATTTAAATAATAGAATTTTATTTTCTCCCTGGATCCAAACAAACCATCACAAAGGTCAGGTGTTAAATGCAATTTCCTGTTGCCGGCTTATCGGGATACTTTTTCTTGGGGATTGCTATTTGCAATCTGATGCTCAATACAATTTTATTATTGTACATTGTATATATTATTTTCTAGTATTAAACGCCTATTGTACCCAAACCTGTGATGGCACTTAATTGGGGAGCCAAAATTGAAAGATATTATTTTCTAAAATTCCTAAAAATTGTATTAGGATATGAAATGTACGCCTGAAAATAAAATATTGCAAAATAATAATTATTATAACAGCTACTACTATAACAAAATTTGTGACTGCAGAAAGAAATTCATATAATGATAAACTAACCCAAAACCACTACTGAAATCACAAAAATACACCTATATGTATTATAGTATTATGAATTTATAGTTATTTGCCACTTCGATGAATTTTTAAATAAATAATATATATTACTACTTAACTACAGACATAAAACTATTATAAACTAACATGAAGTTATTTTTTTATGTCTTAATTAATAAATTATCTATCACAAAATTATGACAACAAAAGTTAAATAGATTATTTCTAGTGAATTGAACAAAGGATAGCATGGTAAGGCTGTTGGATTGGTCTGGAATAGAACAATGATTTTGAGTTTTAGACGCTCTGACGAGAATAGGACAATGAACTTCTGATTTAAATAGGAAAAACTAATTAATTTGAAATGATATATTTATTTTTTAAATCTAATTATGTACCATACGTATTGAGAAAAATGTTAAAAAAAAAACACAGCTCGTGGGAATCTGAATTGACTAAGGGGATACAGATTCTTTATCTGTTATTGAGAGACCAATTTTGGTCAATATTACGCTCCAACAATCTGGATTTTCCCCCGAGTTGGAGAAGGGTCGGGTTCTTTTTAGGACTGCACTCCAATAGAGGCTACCTCATGGATGATTAGATTGGAATTTTCTCCGTTAATCCGGAAAAAAACTCCAGCCCGTTTCCAGCAGTAATATGTACTACTCCGATACCGCATATAACTTGGATAATTTTGGCTACAGGTCGATTGAAAGCGGGTATTTTATAAACTTTCCACAATTAACTAAAATAATTCTTTATGAATTTATGATCTCTCAAATAATACCTCAAGTGATTGAATTTTGATTTTGAACCCTAATAGAGGTTCGATTAAAGAAAACAAGGCCATTAACGACCCTTGACTTACAAACATCCCCCCCTAAATACAATAAAAAGAATATTATTGATGGTGTTTTCATTTGAAAGGCAAGCCGGCAAGTGACAGTTATCATTAGCTTGAACCCTTGACGGTCGAAAACATTCGGGGGGAAATATATAAAGCTGTGCAGAGACAGAAGATGTTTTATTTCTTTACAAGTATGTTCTTTCACATGCGAGAGAGGTGACAACCACGTGGATGTGGATAATCTCTGGGATGTTTGTAAATACTCTATGATTGAGCGAGTGAATGAAAATTATAAATATGATATGAATGAGAACATTCATCAAAATTACTTATTGCCCAATAAGGCAGATTGTAATTGTATTACAATAAAGAAGTTTTATAATTTTCCTAAAAAGTATATTTTTTTACAGTTAGCTTTGTACGTCACGGATTTGATATAGGTTCAAGCAAATTACAAAACGATTTGCGTTGACGTATAATATTTTAATGAATGGAATGCAATATTGCAATATTATTATATAAAATACTAAAAAGTTTTTCCAAAATAGGTTAATACGGATTTAAGAAACTCGTGTGAACAGGGATCTTGGGGTTGCCCCTTCACATTACACCTATTTTATTTCAGCTGATATGTATTTAAAAATATAATTTAGTTTTAATTGGAATTAAATCTCTTTGTTTTATTCATGGATGCAAAAGATGTAAAAGCCCATTGATCCTTGAATTAACTATTTCTTTTAACTAGTTCAATGTTTCAATTACTTAATGGAAGATTAAACACGCTTATTAGGCAATTTGTAATTTTAATAATTGCGGCCCACCGTTTATCTTAGAAATATGTCACTGTGAGAAACCTACATTCCATTAAAACTATCAAGAAATCAACGTCACCATTCACAACATTTTTGCGCTCTTAATTGCGAACCATCTTTACCCCGCAGCATACATTAGAGGAAATTAGGATAAATAAAGTATGCACTGGATACTTATAGGGGGGGGGGATCTCCCTTACACTATTCAACTACAAGAATATCTGGCCAAATTTCTCTGGAAGACAAAACAAAAATGACGTATTTGAACAAAAATGAAATGATATATTTCATTTTGCCTTAGAATTTCATCATAGATATTTGGCAATGTACTGGTAAGCCACTAAAACGAAGAAGTGTAATGTAAAGGTTGAATTTAGTGTAAAAAATATTAATGAATGATTTAATATGAAATAATGAAAGAAACTAAAAATTCATCTTGTTTGTATTGTTCAACACATCATCTAATAAGCTAGAGTTTCTTTGGTTTTTTTTTTTCACAGTTAAAACTGAAATAGGAATGTCAGGCAATCACTTATATTTTTACAAGCGATCACTTATACTTTGTAATGTAAAACAATGTTGATAATATATCGCTAGTTTTATTGTTACCATGAAGTGAATAAAAAGCTTGGCCAAGCACGATATTTCGAATCGTTTATTTCTTGAAAAATAATATTAATATAGTGCTACGGATTATTTTATTACGTACATTATCTAAAATCCATCAGAGTTACTAGAAACAGTAACACATAGTTTTGGATAGACTGTGTTCATAGTCTTATCACTGTTAACCATATCTAATGGTTTATATCATAGCAAATGGTATTAATATATTACTGAGATTTCTTTCGTTACGTTCTTTAGTACATTATCTACAATCCATCAGAGTTACTAGAAACAGTAACACATAGTTTTGGATAGACTGTGTTCATAGTCTTATCACTGTTAACCATTTCTAATGGTTTATATAATAGCAAATGGTATTAATATATTACTGAGATTTCTTTCGTTACGTTCTTTAGTACACTATCTACAATCCATCAGAGTTACTAGAAACAGTAACACATAGTTTTGGATAGACTGTGTTCATAGTCTTATCACTGTTAACCATATCTAATGGTTTATATCATAGCAAATGGTATTAATATATTACTGAGATTTCTTTCGTTACGTTCTTTAGTACATTATCTACAATCCATCAGAGTTACTAGAAACAGTAACACATAGTTTTGGATAGACTGTGTTCATAGTCTTATCACTGTTAACCATTTCTAATGGTTTATATAATAGCAAATGGTATTAATATATTACTGAGATTTCTTTCGTTACGTTCTTTAGTACACTATCTACAATCCATCAGAGTTACTAGAAACAGTAACACATAGTTTTGGATAGACTGTGTTCATAGTCTTATCACTGTTAACCATATCTAATGGTTTATATCATAGCAAATGGTATTAATATATTACTGAGATTTCTTTCGTTACGTTCTTTAGTACATTATCTACAATCCATCAGAGTTACTAGAAACAGTAACACATAGTTTTGGATAGACTGTGTTCATAGTCTTATCACTGTTAACCATTTCTAATGGTTTATATCATAGCAATATATTTATAATCTCATGGAACTGTTAACGGTAGTTTTGTTAATACATAGCTGAGAATATTTTGCATTTTCAAATGTTTCGTCAAGGGGATTGCCCCCAAAGCTGGCTTCGGCTAGATATTTGAAATATTTTATATCCAAGCAAATTGCATTAATATAACACTGGGATTTCTTTTATTACGTCAATACAATATTTTTAAATAAGCTTGAAAGTATTGAGATGTTCGCGTTGCTCTGGCGAGGTGCCTGTTGCCGAGATACGGCATAAGAGATATTCCAAAACGCATTATAATTATCTACAATCTGTAAATCTTTCTAGAGAATGTTGGCAGGAGTTTTAGAAATGCAAGCTTTTACATAAAGGTTTGCATTGCTCGGGTGAGGTGGCTGCAGCCGTTACTTGGCAAAAGTAGATAATTCATATTTATTGTGTCTTTGCAAGCAGTAATAATATAATTTTAAAAGTTTCTTTTATGCGTACGTCTAGACATTACCTGAAATCCCTGTATATTACAGTATTTGTATGGCTTTGGTGTGGTGGTGGCAGCCAGACATGCCTAGGTAGTTTATTATGTGTATAAAAATATATTAACTTCTGAATGAATATACTAAAAAATAAATTATGTGAAAATAATTGAAGAAAATACAGCACGCATTGCGTTTTCAAGCCACACCATTCAGTGTTCTTTAGTCCTTTAGCTCTTCTTCACCTTTAGAATGTAGTACTTCAATAGATTCACGTTTGTTTTTATCTGAAGATGTAGGGGCTTTCGGAATGATTAAAATTTCTTTTAGGGGAAAGTCCAGATGGGGGATCAATCTTAGAACACCATGGCAGTGCTGACAGCTTCGATCTGCACGATTGCAAAAAGATTTATTACTTGAACGCAATGACACTCCGCTAATTCTGTGGTTTGTAGTGATTGCTAACTACAGAGGTTTGGAAGCCCTAAAACTTTTTTATAGTGGTTCTAGAAACCCAAAATAAAGATTAGAAGGATTCAGCCGAACAGAACTAAATTCTCATTAGTAACGCTGGCGTGACATACCTATGTAAGGTGTGTAAAAAATACGATTTTTTTGTTGTTAGTTCGTCAGTAAAATGAAAATACCATTTTTGAAGATGGTTTTTCATGATGATTTGCTTCTATTTTAACATACCACAATTTATTGGAAGACAAAGCCACACAACTTTACAAGGCTTTGAACGGATAATGATTGGGCCATTGGGTCTCAAAGCCTTAATGATAAAGCTTGACTATCTGCATGTTACATAACGTTAGAAATTGCAATAAACGACCAATCTAGTTGTTTGTGCGCCACTTTTGTTGGTTTATTTCATTAAAATTTATGAAGATACAAAAGTAAATTAAATAGCACATCACTTCTCAGTTTTAATTTTAACAATAATTGAATTACTATTTGAGAAAACCACGAGGTAATCTGGTTATATCTGGACAAGGCATAGTTGCCTGATCACAATGAATTGTTATCAACCGGTTTTAAAAGAGAAAGGGGTTGAACATTTTATGCCCATAAAACTCATTATGTTCTTAAACAATTATTAATCGTAGGAACGATTTATGTCTTTGCATATAAATTATTTTGGTAACTAAACTTGCATAAATAAGTTTCTTTGTTTTTCCTCTTTCCACTTTTAAGCTCTTGAATTAAGAAAGTTGTTTGGACACAATTCCTACACAGGTGGTCTGAAAAGTATCCGACCTCAACATGAAGATGATAATAAAATAAATAAAAGTTAGTGAAATAAAAGCTTTGTTAGGTCGGAAACTTTTCACACCGCACTCTTCTATTTAGCAACTACCAACCGTTAAACGCCTGAAGAAGCAGTGTGGTCCGTTGAAAGTACTAGTGCTGTGAATGAAAAAACTGTCGAAAGATAAGTATTTATCCCTACGTTTCAACCCACCCACAAGTGGCATCTCAACAATATTTTTTTACCTAGGGTTTTACGCTCTTATGCTAAGATGGTAGCCTTTTGTACCAGTTTCTACATCAGGGTCACCCAAGTCTATTTACAGGGTCTATTTACAGAAATGAAATCCCACTGTCCGTCTTGGGATATGAACCGGGTACCATCATATCTGGTTGCCTCGAGTATATGAGTGCCCCAATTACAGATTCAATTCAGTGATACGCGACTCTATATGGAGGGAAGATAAAAATGTTTATTTTATTTTAAGAGCTCACCCCGTATAAGGGGTGGTGCCGTGGCGTGGTTTCACTAGCTCTTTCTCAACTGATGGGCGTGACCCATTTTAGCGTAAATACCGGCCTAAATATTTGCCTCTTCTGATCTTGCATAAAATATTCATTATGGTAATTTTTACTTGGACGAGCAAATTATATCTATTTGTGTATACTTTTAGAAGTCAAATTTCATATTATATAATCCATGGGGCTTATTTACATTTTTTTTTTTTTACAGTTTTACGAAAAGTTTTCTTTTTTAACATACAAAATAGCCGTTGAAAGAGTTTTGAGTACAGTTTTAGCTACAAGTGTTTTACTTATTAAACGTTTTCCTCTACTAAGCTGTCAAAAATTCTGATCCGAGAGACACAAGTACTACAAAAGTTTAGTTACTCAAACACAGTTGCTTATACGTTTCAGTCCCGTTTCCAGAAATTGAATTATAAAACTGTTTTTTTCTCTTAACTCTTTCCTCCATGGATGTCTTCTTTCTGTTTATTTGTCCACTATTATAGGAAAAAAATATGAGAACCCTGGAGAGAAAACTGAAGACAATGTAAACAAGAATACATTACAGGGAAGAAAATTAAGAAATACAAAATTAAATTTATTTATTACTTATATAAAGTTCATTTCTTTAACTGTGGCTAGATAGATGATAGTCGGGGCTCTGGTAGCGCTAATTGAATAGGTTTTTATATTTTGTCCATATTTCTATCCCAATGTCAGATAGATTGGATCAAAGGTCTTGGTGGAGGTGAAACACGATAACTTTCTACTTTTTCCATTCATAAATCTAAACTCCTTAAAAAAAAAAAACAATCACTCGTGCAAAAGATCAAGTTCAAATAAAAGAACTGAAATATATAAAAAGTGAACAGGGTCAAGAACAGAAAACTAAAATTCAGGGCAGGCAGAACATTTGACGCAGAGAATTTAACTTCGCCAGCATAGAAGAATGACACGGGTATCCCCCCCCCGTTAATAATCCTACCAAAAAAAAAATACCATTCTATATTATATAATATAATGTATTGGGATCAAGATAGACTATCTCAATTCCAAGAATTTAAATTTAAGAAGGAAGAAAAGATAAACACCCTTATGATAAGGCATGAACGCCCTTCTCATTGATCAACCCTGATTCACTTCCAAGAGCAGATGATGCTATCAAAGAGAGTGGTGTTCTATCTGGAGTAGGAGAGCAGACACCGCCCTAAAGTTAGTGCGTCTAGTAAATTACTGATTTATGGACAGACATAATTGCTTAATAATAAATATTTCTATTCATTAAATCCAGCAACAAAAGTCATTTGTTGGTAAGGGTGCGTGCTGTAAGCTTAAGAATGTTTCAAAGACAAAAATTGTATTGCTATGATCCATTAATCCAAATCTGCATCTTACAACATTAAAACTGATTCAAGATGCCTCAAAGGCACGAGGTGACTTTACCTCATTGAGATTTTTTTTAATAGAAGAAAAAAAATCCTTATTCATAAAAGCGATAAAAATTGGAGACTACTAACAAATGAATATAAGAAAATTACCGACAATGAAGGAAATTCGTAAACATTTCCGTGGGCCACTGGGATATGTGGAGGGAACAGCAGCGCTGCCTGGACCAGGAGCGGCCGATGGAGCGTCAGTCTGATTTTGACTTCAGGGCGAGAACCTGCGTCGGAGCTGCCTATGTCAGTCACGCGTCTTCTCAAGGTAAGTCGTCACTTCTGCGCGTCCGTCTTCTAGCTATGGCTTTGTACACGGCAGGCGTCTTTGGAAATAATAACTGACTTCTCAGAGAATATCTAAAAAAAAAAATGAAATATCGAATCGAAATGAGTTACATTTACTTATCCAATTCCTGTAAGTAAAAAATGAAGTTTAACATTTAGGATTTTTTTTAATATCCACATCAACAATTGGTTCACCTAGTTTCAGGGTCAAAAACATAATATGGTCCATAATGAAAATATGGTCCAAAAACATAATGAAAAACGACAACAACACGAGTATTTTTCTTATTTTCTTAATTAATTTTTGAACTGCTCATACTATCAAGGAACATACATTCGTGCATTACAATAAAAATAATTAAAATGTTAAGTGTAAGACTATTTGTGAATGAGTATTTCTGATAGGAATTTCGAGAGGGGGAACAGAGTAATCAAATTTTGTTAGCTGGATTCTAACATTACTAGTCTCTAAAGTGCTCAAATAGTTCTATGAAAACCATTTTTTTTTCAACACTCTAAACTGATTCTAAACAAAAATATGAATAAAAAGTTACTCAGACGATGTAAAACTTATACGATTGAGCCAAAATATTTTTGTTAAATCAGAGGGTCAGTACCATATTACAAATCGCATTCTTAATTTTTTTACGGGTCCATATTGCTCTCAGAGATTACAGTGTTCAACACAATAAGGTAGATACTCACATGATTCATCAGGTGAAAATAAGTACAAAATAACAGAATCACTTCTTTTAAGTGCTTGTTATAAGTAGTTGTCTTCAATAACAATAGCGGAACGTCAAGTAGCGAATTTACTATGAGTAAATGATCAAGTTCTGCCGAAATCTACGGTATAATAATATAATAATAATAATGAAAAAGCTTACTATCCAATTTTCACGTTTAAAATTTGTAAAAGTAAGGTATATTATCAAAACGTATTAGTGGTGCTTATTTTCATTTACCTGAGTATTAGAATCGAGGTGACCTTTATAACTGCCAAAATCATAAAACAGATGACAAAATTAGAACTGAGAACTTAGAAGTAACGATTATATAAAAAATACAAAATTATTTACTTTATAGTTAAAGAGATAATGGACAAATCACAATGAACAAGATCTACAAATAATTTGCTTTTATTAGAACTAAAATACCTTGAGGCGTGATGGAAGTTTTAGATCTTCGGGACTTCACCAGTGGGAGAATGAGCATCCATTAATATGACCTGGAACGCTAAAGTTATGGTGGAAGAAAATATATATATGTTACCATTACTATATATATTTTTCTAACTTCATTTCTCAAGTACGAATTGAAACTTCTCGGTGGTTCAATAAATTTACAACGATATGGTCTATCTTGAACAAGCGTGAACCAGTTGATTCGCAACAGCTACACTGCCGGATTACCAAATACAAAAAGAAAAAAAGAACTAGTCAATATTAAAATTATTAATTCGGAGAGCTCCAAACCGTGAATCTTATATAAAGTGATGTTGCGAATCACAACTACATATCATAGTATTTTTCTCGGAACCTACTCAAGTTGATGGAAAAACCTATAGCCAGACTTTTATCTTCTCAAAATTATTATTACGTATCAATTGTAAATAAAGACAAAGTTACATTGAACATGGGCTGTCCTAAATAAGTGGCCGATTTAACAATAAAAAAAAATCTATATTAAAATCATCCACGTTTTCAATAAAAAACGGGTTAAGTAAAAACCGGACTTGCGTAAATGGAATAAACATTTGAAATGTTTACAGTTAGGGCATCACAGCTGATTCGTTAATCATACAGATATATTCTATTTTCAATAATTGGTTGTAATCCCACAAAATTGATTTAAATTGTCTTTTCGTCATGAACTGTTATTAGCAGCTGAACAGGATATTGTCAAATATTTTGAAAACTAACTTCCGTTTCAACATTAATGAATGTTCTTTTTTTCTAATAGAAAACTGACAGACACCAAAGCTTTGTGCAATTTAATAAAGTATAAATGATAGTGTAATGTTGGTCATATTCACTGATTAATTTTTATAATAGTTATAATAAGTTATATAATAGTAGTTGTATGACATTCAGAGAACTTCGCAGGAATAACATTGCGCCATCACCCCTTGGTTGCATCGCAATGCTTTGTTTTAATGAGACTTCCCCATGGTCGGATTATATAGGATTGAGGTCGGATTCCCATGGTCGGCCCCAGCTAGTCGTTCTATGGAAAAAGAAGATCCGTTTAATAAATGAACACATCACGTTTAATTATTTACAATATTGAACTGCAATTAGGGAATTTCGTTTGTATTTCTTTGCTTATACAAATCTCTTAGTCTCTTTTCACACTATGCGGTTTTGACCATATGGGTAAGGGGTAAATGTTTTTCAGGTCGGGTCCAAACATATCTCCAGTGGCGTTGTGCCGAAGTGCGTACATCTTTTGTATTCCTTTTGAGCCTTGAATCAGTAAATGAATGTACACGGTGAGAATGCGAACTAGCGTCAATTCACGGAATATGTGTGTAATGAAGTTCTACAGTGCCGTGTTGTACTTTGTACGTGTTTTGTACACCGATTGAACAAAGAATATGTTTTAAAACAAAATAGACGATATTCAAATACGATTCAAATACCCGATGAAATTATAAATTACCGTCAATGCGATAATTAATTAAAATATCCTCATTATATATAATAAAATTATTCATTTATACATTTTCTGTTTAGTTAAGTTAAATTAAAACACACCTCAATTATGCGTTAAGTGTAATATTGAATACATGCTGCTGAAACGGGTGTAATTAATTCATACTGGAATGTCGGCTGGAATCCAAGAAGTACATCACCAGCATGCAGCAAGTTATTTATAATTTAATTTACCAACACGAATTTGTTTGGTAATAATTTTTTTTTTATGCTAGGCCCTTTTATTCCACTTAATCCTACATAGTTCGGCTAAACTTTGTGGAAATCTTAATTTATTACCATGAAAAAAGAAGAAAATGAAAGGTGAAAATTTTAAGCCAACATAAAGTAATTATTAACGGTTTTTATGGAGTAGATTATAGCTGAAAATGTTTTCACTTACTTTCCTTTGTCGGTCAGTTCTCCGTTCACAAATGGTTTCACTATACGATCTACATACTATGGCTAGCTGTCAAATAATATTTAATTCTGTAAACACCTGGTGAAACTATACGAAGTAGTTTTTTTCCCTTTGAAAAACAAAGAGAACTTACTTTACTTGAAAGGTTTACACGTTTTTGTTACTTTTTAAAAAGCTAGCTCATTTAATAAGATCCGCCATATTTTTTTCCTTAATTTGCTTAATTAAAACTGGAATGGTATATGACAATCTCATAAAACACGCTTGTTTGTCTCGGCTCTCAGGGCGTGTTGAGAGGATTGCGTAAAATATTTTTTAATCTAGTATATCATCAAAGTTTTAGAGCAATCAGAGACCTTACGGGAGTAGCTTCTTTCGTGAGCGCAAAATCATTATACATTTAATTAACACACTTCTTGGGAGTTGTGGGTATTTAGTATCATTTGAAGATTAAGATGAATATCTGAAATGGTGAAGACGGGAAAAAGTAAAATATTTTCTGGCAGCCTTAGAAAAACTACTCCATGCTACTGTTCAAGAACGATCCCCAAAACCCTTCTGCAGCTGAAGCAACCACTCGTTTTTAAATTGAACAAAGCGCCAAGTGGTGTGATATGCATGAATACCCAATGAATGTATTCTCCCTCGGCCTCATTTACTTTTTTCCTGGAACCCATCTTTTGCGAGCTCTATTGAACTTTCGGCATCACGCCTCCCAAACTCAATTATATACTTTTTTTTCTTTTTAAAGAGAGGGTTCCGTGTTATACGGCTTTTACCCACGATTTTTCAGAATGTCAGGAATTGTTCCGAAAAGCCATGTTTATCGAAAATTCCGCTTCAAAATAATTTTTAATTTACGATTTATTAAAAACTCCAGCTTATATCTGCTGAACACGGAAAATCGGGCGGAAAGGTAAACATCACCTCACTGTTTATAATATATGAAAACACGAGTATCGACATAGGTACGTCCTATAGCAACTTAACCAACCGTCCTGTAATTTCTTTGATCGTATCGAGTAAAACATTCATCAACTAAATGTGGGTTTTCGGATAGTGTATGGGGGCGAGACTCAATTAGACTGTAATATAACCTGTCTAATGTGAGTAAATATTAAAATATTTAAACATATTCCAAAATAAACTTAACCGTATAATTTTAGTGAAATGTTAGAGTATAGAAAAAATATTACGTTTATTACTGATTGCTTATTGCTTAATATATGTATTTTATTATGGCTGAAAACAAAATTTGATTGGAAGTTTTAATGACACTTTGTTGGTATTTACCATTAAAGATAGCACAAATATTACATTAATCAAGACTTTTTTAATTACCTTTTTTTTATTAAGAACGAAATGAAACTTTATTATTTTCAATAGAGCTGTTTTTTTTGCTCTTTGTTTTATTTGGGACATCAAGTTAAGATAATCTGAACAATAATCATTTACTTAAAGCTGCAGTTATGAAAAAAAATTAAAGATATTTTGTGATTGAAGTCCCAACAAATGTTTGTTATTCTTCAAAGCTGTCGAGATCATTCATTTTCTATCCTTTTTAAAAGGAGAGATCATCAACTATTTATTTTTTAATTATTGAGTAGTTGATATATGAACATTATTATTTATGGGGCCGGTGTTGTTTTTTGGATCATAGTATGGCTAAAAAAAACACACTTTAATGAGTTTTTTATATTATAGAATAAATATCAAACCTAGACAAGTAAAATATTTACTATCTTTCTACAGATCAAAGAAATTAATCGTTGAAATGTTGCTATGATTGAAATTGTAATACCACTGTCATCAGAAATGGTTATATCTCAAAGAAACTTTCATACGGAGAGACAGTTAGTTCATTCACTAAAATTATTTTTTTTTTTCTCCTTAGCTCTCTTATTTTTAAGATTATAAATAAGGGAAAAATAAAGGGACTTTCTTTGGGGTGAGCGGATCCTTTTACACGGAGTACCTGTTTGATGGTGGAGTGAGGGAATTAAAGAGTGTGGGAAGCCTCGGTAGAGATGGAAATGTTGCGGTGCAGTGGTGAGAGTCCACTGAAGGCTGAGCCTAGAGTCTCTCTAGGCATGTAGTGGAAGCTCATTTAGTTGGAAAGCAGTGATGGGTGCCCGTCAGAGGCTTGTTGTTGGTTGAGCAAGGGCCGTAATGTCCACCGTTTGGTCTGCTTTCCCAGATCTAGAGAGTTGCCATCTTGCCGGTAGTGGTGGGGGTGTCAGGTCTTGTGTGTCTTCTTCTGATGGCTTCGGTGATGGTGGGGACCTCGAACTTTTCGTGGATGTCAGGAGCCTACATTTCACGAAAAGGGGTATGCCATAGTGCCGTGCGCAGGATGTTGTTCTGGAAGCTCTTTACGTTGCCGTATCAGTTGCATGATGTGTTCCGGTGGCTTCCTCAGGGAAGTTGGTACCGGGGCAAACTTCGGTATGAAGGCATCAGCTGCTCGGACTATGGTCAATACCCCAAGTATTTCTCAGAGGCGCGATTGAGGTGCTTATATTGGGCCCAATTGGCCTCTCGGTACTCATATCTTGTAGCAGGTGGCTCTGGAATATTGCATTCTAGCTCGTAGAGAATAGGCCGATGATCCGAAGATTCAAAATTGAGCGCCGAGCAGCCGGTGACCCGATAAGGTTGTTGGGTTAGTAATAAGTCCAGTGTGGAGGTTCTATCTGGGTTTCCATATTGTCTAAATGTCGTTAAACCTGGGTGGATCACTGTGAACGGCGTCTTGATTATATCTGATATTGATATATATATATATATATTGATTGAGTCTGCCGAAGGCGTTAGCTTTTGTTCCACTCCACCAGCTGTGATTGGCATTGAGGTCTCCATGTAATGGTAACGATGTGCCTTTTGTCTTTGTTGATCTGGGTGATTAGGAGCCAGGTGGCTGTCGTCAGATTTGTTCTTGGCCTTCTGTAAATCCCAGTTACAACGATATTGCTAGTCAATCGGAGTTGGAGGGTGACTATGTAGTGATCCCCGTCAGGCGGCACCACTGGGTCTAAACGTTTGCATGGCACTTCCTGCCTGACGACAGTAGCAGTCCTTCAGTCTGGTATCTGTTAGAACTGCTACATCCAGGTTATGACAACTTAAGATAGCTTCGACATCGCCTTGTTTGGGCCTAAGGCCGCAAACGTTCTAATTGAGAATATTGTGCCCAATCATGGAGTTGCTGTTCTTTCGAGTCTAGCCAGAACTCTTTCAATGAGACCAGTCAGCTGTGACTTCAGCTGGTTCATGGATGTGATCATGGCGCCTAACATGTTGAACATGGCGTCCATGTTTGTATTGCGTGGAGCCGAGGGCGCGGGAAACCCTTCCGTTATTAGGTGCTGCCCAGAGGTCACCTGAGAATATGAAGCAGTTTGTCTTGGTGGTGTGGGTGCCGGAGCGTATCTAGCGTCTCTAGGTGATGCAATTGTTTTGTGCTGGGCCTGATGTCTAACCCCATTGCCTGCATCAGTTTTAGTCTGTAGGGGCACTGCTGATATGAAGCAAATGGCCCTCCCCGCAGTTAGCACAACGTAGGGGCACCGCCTGGTCACGTGGGCATTTCTTTGTTTCGTGAGGCTGGCTACACCTAACGCATTTTGGGGATTTAAAACAATATCGCCCAGTATAGCCATATTCTTGGCAATTTAGGCACATGGGGATGCCTCGTTTCTCGTTATACGTGCTTACTCTGAAGAGCACACTGTTTACATGGCGGATTTGTTTAAGTTTTTCCGCAGTAAGTGCGGCGTCCCCTATAACGAGAACTGGCTCAATTTCAGTTTTGGCGCCATTGTGGTCACTTTTTCTCAGTCTGTAGACCGATATTACACCACCTGCAGGGATTATGTGGTTTTTTATTTCTTCGATGGGATGAGTTAAATCCAATCCGTGTAATAGAAACTTTTTATTCGGTTTTGTTCCCCTCGGGGCAACCGTAAACCGAAAAAAGTAAAGAAGATGGAGGAAATTGTTATTAACGATCTTCCCAGCATAACTATAAATAAGTTTAAGGTGGTCCTTTATTTTGTCTGGATTTTAATTAAATATAAAGCTTAAGCCTGTTTTTTAATATACGAGAGCTGAAAAGTTTCCGACCTAACAAAGATACAAGACGTTTTTCAGAATTTTTTTTTTTATTTTTCAACATAGTCTCCTTGTAACTCTACACACTTCTCCCAGCGATGCTCCCATCTCTGTAACCCGTCCAAATAGTACTCGGCGTTTTTCTCTGCAAAATAATCGTTCACGAAGCTGATTGCCTCTTCATTTGACGAAAATCTCTGTCCTCCGAGCAAAATTTTTAGATGAGGAAACAAAAAGAAGTCGCTTGGGGCTAGATCTGGTGAGTAAGGCGGATGGTCAAGCAGTTCAAACCGTAATTCATGGATTTTCGCCATGGCAACCGCTGAGGTGTGAGAAGGTGCGTTGTCTTGGTGAAACAGGATTTTCATTTTCTGCAAATATGACCGTTTTTCCGCAAGTTCTGCCTTCAGCTTGTCAGGTAATGATGCGTAGTATGCTCCTGTAATGCTTTTTCCTTTTTGAAGATAATCGATTAAAATAACTCTATGCCTATCCCAAAAAACAGTCGGCATCACTTTCCCAGCCGAAAAAACAGTTTTTGCTTTTTTTGGGGCCGGTTCCCCCTTTGCAGTCCACTGTTTGGACTGTATTTTTGTTTCGGGCGTATAATGGTGTATCCAAGTTTCATCCACAGTAATTAATCGGCAACAAAACTTGAATTTATTGCGCCTAAACTGCGCCAATAGAACGTTGGAAATGTTCATTCGAACACGTTTTTGGTCAAACGTGAGCAAACGTGGCACCCAACGCACGGACAGGTTTCTCATCTCTAAATGTTGATTTAATATGTGACAAACACGTTCTTTTGACACGTTCATAACCTCTGCTATCTCTCTCACTTTGATTCGGCGGTCGTCTAGCACCATTTGGTGAACTTTGGTGATGTTTTCGTCGGTAGTTGCAGTTTTTGGACGTCCCGAAGGTTCATCGTCTCCCAAGCTCTTACGACCACGTTTAAATTCAGCTGCCAGAAATTTCACTGTGGTAAATGATGGTGCAGAGTCCCCATACACAGAATCCAACTCATCTTTGATTTGCGTAGGCGTATTGCCTTTCAAAAACAAATATTTAATGACAGCTCGATACTCGATTTTGTCCATTTTCATAAAAACACTCACATCGACTCACTCAAACGACTGTTACACAACAACTCCGCGTCCAAAATGGCTGAAACTTTGGTGAGTAACTGTCAACAGATGAACAACAAAATTCACTAGCTTTTATTTACGACTGCTGCTATCTTCATGTTGAGGTCGGAAACTTTTCGCCTAATTCGTAAATTAATTCAAATCGTTCAGAGTGAATGTACGTTTTTAGATTTCCAGAGTTATGATTATAAAGCAAACTTAGAAAAACAGTAAAATAAAGCCAATTTATGTTAAAAAAATAAAATGTAAGTGTTCGAAAATATCGCAATTAAATTATTTAATGGCCTTGATATTCTTGATGGTTTATGAAAATGGAATAAGGAACCTCAACAGAATTTACAAAACCCAAAAGATGAAACCAAATTTCGATAACTAGGAGTTCTTTTTTCTTTTATACAATTCTTTTTTTCATTTTTATACAATTCTTTTTTTCATTTTTATACATTAGTATTTTTATTAAATTAAAAAAGTATACTGATTCACTTTAGTTCAAACCCTATCAGAAAAAATTGCCACAAATAATCAGCTAATATTTAATTAGGCTTTAAATTTTCCATTCATTAGATTCAGGTAACTTTTTAAAGTAGTTATTAATTTAAGACTATCGGTTACTTCTTAATTGTAAATATATTTAAACAGTGTGTAAAAAGTTTAGATAACGACCTTATTGGGTAGCAATTCGGCAATTATATTTCTTATTTGTTTCTTGGGGAATGCGAAGTTGCAGGTATTCAACCAAGTGCTTGTACATTTCCGCACATGAGTCATTTTATCCATTTATGCAAATAAATGACAAGATTCGTATTGCCTTATGTTCTAAATATATCGACCAATATAGTTTATTTATTTACACTTTCATCCGTTAAAATCAACGTAACGATTTATGCAGATTAGAGTAATTTAAAGGAAACTTAAGGGAAACTACGTAGGTGATCGTCCCGTAATCACAAATAATCCTAACATTAAATGGCGATTAAAACTGTAATATACTGTACCTCTTGTGGCATTTTGAAAATGAACATTATAATTTATTATGTTTACGCTTAACGTGCGGATAAACGTGGTGAACACACACGTGGCCCTTTCATCAATGTGTTAGAGAAATTTTCTTTATTATTTTCTGAAATTCAATGAAGAGAAATTATAAAATTATATATATATATATGTAAGACAATTATTGAAGGTGGGGTAAATAAACTGCAATCAGTTTCTCTGTAAACAAAGATAGCAATTTTATTCACTACATATTACATTATAACAATTACTAATATTGATTTACACAATCTTACCTGTAAACAAAGAAACGACAATTACAGTTTGTAACTATCACTTCTCTATTCACACTCTATTTACATGTTCTGTTACCTAACATAGCCTTCTCTATCTGATAGCTGCTCCATCTGGTGGCAGCCAGTGGAAGCAGCGTGGCAAATTCAAATTAAAGAGAGAATACTTTCATTACATATATATATATATATATATAATAAATACTAATCCTTTATCAATTGGCAACAGTTTTACGATCATTTGAATCATACAGTAAATTTTAAATTAAAAATTAGTATGTAACAACCACGAGACGAAAAGAAAATTTGGCCAGCAAACTGAATTTTTATTTGATCCCCAATTTCTGCAGTGGCGGCCAAGCTTTATCAATCGTGGGCCACACTCATTCTTTCACCAACTCGCCCCCCCCCTTCACACTCGTCTTAATAATGGCAATTCACACAACTTTGAACAACATATATTTTTTATTCATATTCACTACAATAGGAATAGGTAATTCAAGAACCATGTTACCTACCTAACATTGCGCCGATTTATGTTATGAAATTAAGACAATCAGAAAACATGATGAGAACAACTTAATATTCAAGCAACTTATCATGAGGTATAGACAACTATAAAACGATAAAAGCAAAAACGTGAACACAAGTTTTCTAAATCTCTTTTAGAGCTTGGAATTGTTTTTTATTTACCAACTACAGAATGTTGGGAGCCTCTGCTGACGATGCTAATCTAAGTAAATTTTCCAATGATTGTTGGTTAATGAAACCCTGTTGCTTGTTTTTTTTTTTTTAAATTTCATCATGAGAAACGATTGCTTGGATCGAAATGTTGAACAAAAACGACAAGAATACCGGAGAGCTAAATCGCGTAACAAAGAGAACTCTTCGTTTTTTAAGAACTTCCAAAACTCCAGATAATCCGGTGATTAGTTTTTAATTATCTCAGCATACTTTCATGTACGAATAAGTTTGTTTAACAGGTCATTAATTCGTTTTCTGAGTTCCCGGAGAGTACTGTTGTAGTTTCGTAGTTCTTTTATTGCGCAGTATTAAAATAAAAATTTTTCTCTTAAAGTCAGAAAATCTGGTCTGAGGGATTGAAGTAGAAATGAAACTTTGATTTTATATTCTTTGTAGTCAGGATCCGCTTCAGTTTCAATCAGCGTGTACTTGCATGAAACGGAAATATCAGAAAAACATTTCATTTTTGCCTCGAACGATGCAACATGAGACACTCTCATTAGTAAGTGATGAGATTTACCTTGCAATCAAGTGTTCAACAAGTTTAGATGTACAGTTATGACATTAGCCTTGCAAGGTGAGACTGTGGAGTGCTATGGTCTGAAACCTACTGTCTATTAATTATTTATTTATTTATTATTTGGACAATATCTTGAACATGTAATTTGTGATCCATTGGAGTATAAATTTTACACATATTTTTGAGAAAATGTTCAAAAGACTTTTTGGTCTATAGCTTCCTAGGTTTGCAGAGTCTTTGTTTAATTTGGTTATCATGGACCCCGTGTGAGTAATCGTCTTCAGGAAGGGCCAGAAAAAAAAAGTATCATGATGATTGTCGCTCTTTTCCAGGCTGGAGGGAAGTTCCTGTCTCGAAGAATGCTATGGTAGATTCTCGTGAGGAATATAATTGCCTTTTTGCTGACATTTTTAATGACTTTAGTTTTATTGGGTTGTAGCCACTCTAGGCAAATTTCTTACTTTCAGCAGTTTTACTTATTTACAAACTCGTTTGGATGGGAAATAAGGTGGTGTAGATATTCTTAGGAATTGAGAGGTGGTTCTAAATTAAAATATATTTACTGGAATACATATACAGGATGGCACCTCATTATGCGCTCGGCTGGGCTTTAAAACGAATCTCTCAGAACCGTATAATATTTTCTTCAACGGATCTTCCTTACGCGACACTTTCCTTTAGCATAACGCATGCCGTTACACTTTAATGGTCACATTGATCGCTAGTGTCTGAACTTATCTTGTTATTTGCGAATAACAGTTATTGCCTATTCGTTCTTTTTTTTTATTCAACTTGAATAAATTGAACCAAAATGGTTGTTGCTACCCTGGAACTGCAGTATATTTCTTCTATTATCAATAATTTATGCTAAGGTCCTCCAAGTTTCTGACTTGACTGCACTGCCAAGTCCAAACCATAGGTATTACTTTTCAAGAATTATAGATTCTATAAAGCTTTTTTTTTTAATTTTGGACGCTAAATTTTATCTTTTGCAATTGATATTTCAAATGTTACATTAAATGTAGGAGTGTATGCCTTCTTAAGCACTTTTAAATAATTAATCTTTTTCTATTAGCATGTAACTTATTATATTTAATTTTACTTATTTATCGACAAAGGATAATAAAGTCAAATTTTCATTGCCACCAACCAACTAGTTGAAGGTATCAAACTTTCTAAATATGGTTTAATCAAAAGTTCTTTCGGGAATAATTTAAATAATAAATAAATACCTATAATACTTAGGTTAGCCGCAACGCACATCATAGGCAATATTTTAATAAGACCATCATTGAGAAGGTCTGTAGTAAAATTAATACTTCGTTCATAAGTTTCATACACTTTTAATTGGTCAGAAAAATACCGCGAGTTGTCTAGGCTCATTAGATGATTACTTATTGACACTTTCAATCAATTGTATTTAGTTAGTTGTCAATTACACTATTTCAGTTGAAAAAAATGTTAATATAATACACAAACTATATTATATAATAAAATATAGTAAAAGCTTTATCTTGACACAGCCATCCTCAAGTACTCCGAATGTTAATGATAGCTGTGTCAGATTTGTCTGGAGTTGCTACTCTAACCTAAACCTACAACCAAGGATTGAGCTATAATATACAATGTTAAGTGCTTACTTGTTTAATTAATTATTAGTCTAGCTCAGCTTAAATAGAATTAGAAGTTACATTTGTTGGAGGCCAATAGCTCGCTTAGACTTGAGTTGTAGAATTGAGTGACCAGTGACGTGGCTGACGGAGAAGCGTGGGGGACTTACAAAGACATCACTTCCTGTTACGCATGCGAGGATGGTGGCAACCATGTGGATTTGAGAGGTACCTGGGATTTTAGTAAATATGGTATGAGCGAGAACATTTATCACAATTATTGTTACTGCCTAATAAGGAAGATTGTAATTTTATCACAATAAAGAAGTTTTTATAATATAGATTGAGTGAAACCAGAAAGCAAATTGAGCTAAAAACATTTCTACTGGTCTATCGAACAACGGCAGCGACATACACAAACAGAGCAGCCATGAAACCATATTAGCGAATTAGCAATGTGACCTTTACGCTTCATGCAACAGCAAACTACGAGAGATCCAATACACGTAGAGCCATGTGACTGAGAAGATCGCGAGACAGCAGACCACCCCCCCCCCCCAACTGTTCAGTTCATTGAGGTGATGACAGTGAGCAGCACAGTGGCAACTCTGATCGCTGTCAACACAAGAGTAATTTTGGCATCACACACAAGAGAGATATCATCCACACCAGAAGCGTACACGTGTATTTTATCCTTATATATATTGAAACCTACTTCATGTTTTACCATTTCTTTTCATAATTTATTAGATCAATTGACCTTAACTAATTTGGTAGGTCCGTCATGAGATCTTTAATTCAACTTGTTTTTTATGTCTTCGACATAGGAAATTATCCCGATTGAATCGCCCGATCTCAAGGCTAATGTTATAGTTATTAATAAATTGAGAAACTGGGAATTGTGAAATATATACAAATAAAATGGTTATAACAAATAATTATAATTATATAGAGTGCTGACATAAATTATATAAAAAATATTCAATTCCTTTTGAACAAAGATAGTTACTACTAATTACAATAAAAACATGAAAATTGAGCTCAATCTCTTTTAATGGATCCATAATAAAAACAAAATTAATATCACCCAATCGATGATCTCCGTATAATCCAATCCACGTTACTTTTGATCTCTTCTTCTTCTTCTTCTCCTCTTCTTCTGTTGGTGACCGCCGAAACGGGAGCTTGCTCTGGTTTGCTCTCTGGCTGTTAGGCTAAGACTGGCCCTTTATCTCATCCCTACTCCTAAGGGCACCAGGGACGATGCTGACCAGATGGAAGGGTTGCAGGACATGATATTCTCAAATATCATGAATGTTACAATATATATATCATATTATCTTTCAGCCGACAGTGACCGGAACCACGAACAACCAGAATGGCTGATCAAGGCATAAATTCTTAATGAAAAGGGCTGACCAGTAGGTATTGACCACTTACAACACCAACAGCTGCAGATAAGATGAAAAATTTTCATTTTTGTATCGTTTTTACTTTATTTAATTAAATTATCAGATTCAGTTAATGTTTTATGTCTTCCGTTTCGATCTGTAAATATTATTCAATATCATGATTGTTATTTTATATTATTAATTTAAAGCATTCATTAATGTTCATAACCTACAGTCAATTACAGTCCACTTACCAATTTTCATTAATATACAGTCCACTTGCCTAGCCTTAAAGTATTTTATATTCGTTGCTAATTAATGAGTATATGTTCCTCTTGCTCACATACGACTGTAAGACTGGAACAGAACATCATGAACCTCACAATTTATGAATAACAGCCATAAAGAAATCGTACTAACTACATTACAGCAAGATCGACATTACTACATTGACAAACAAGATTACAGTTATTTGTGTGTTTAACTGTGTTTGACAAAATAACTGATTCAGAAACTCCCAGGTATTACACAAACATTGACAAAAATCCTCATTCAGAACACAAAATAAAAAAAATGATAGCAATAATACACATTTATATTACGATATTCTAAATGACATATCTAATTGAATTTACAGAGCAATTGCACGATAACATATCTGAAACAATGCTTTGTTGAGTAGTTCTCCAGCGAGCTTCGTAGAAAGCGCTGTCTGTATCATCTATTCGTATTCAAATATTTTATTCGTGTCGTAATAAAACTCGAATAGACTTTCACAATGTACCGCATAAATTCTCGAGCAGTCCAAATTATCCCCAGGGTAACTCTAGTTGACTGTAATTTTCAAGGTTGAGATAAAATACAGTTTTCGTCTCTCCACAGTTATTACTGATTTGACCACGAAAGTTTTCGGCAGGCAAGGCCGTATTAAAGGATTCAAGTTTCAACATTTATAAGAAGCTTACATTTACATTGAAAGTTAAAATAGGTCTGTGATTATTGTCGCGTTATATTTCACAATAAAAAATAATACAATCTTCATACAAAAATATTATCTTACACTTCCTGGATACAGTAGGACCCTAGTCATATTATAAAATACATGTGTAAATAAGTAAATATTTTATGTTGGGAAATCGTTTAGGTTAGATACATACCTATACAGATACACAAATATTAAAAAGATTACTCATACGTTAACACAACTTTCTGTTAGGTTTAAATTATGGTTTCGTAGCAATATGGTATAGTATTTCTCCTCGAAAGAAATCACTAAAATCCATATTGACAGAATAATAATCATATCGATACCACCATAGATTTAGAAGAATATAATATAACCATACAGTGAACATACTTGAATATGAGTCATACTGTGACATATTATGAGTTATTTGTTGTTAAACCCGAAGCCCGAATGGCCATCTTTAGTTTGTATATTTTATTGTAGTGATGGAAAAATTGATTTAAATGACTTGAAATTTTACAGTTATGTTGCACTACCCCTTAAAATATGTTGAAAAGTTGTCGATTAACTGGAAGTATAAAAAAACAAATTAATCTTAAAAACATCAAAGACTTGCTTAAAACGTTTTAAGACTTCTCATGTCCTAAATTTAAAACCACGAACGATTTAATGTTCCGATTATTTACACACCAAAAGGAATACGTTAAAAACGGTAATGCAAAAATAATTTCGAAGATATTTCTGTAACTAAAGTTTTGAGAGACTGCAGTACAAGTCAAGTTAAATATGTAATTCATTTCAGCCAATTTCAATAGGTCGATAGGCTTTAGGCCGACTCAATAGGTGAGTAAGTGTCCGAACTAGTGCAACAAATATAATGAAGTGCTTATATTCGATAAAACATAGCTAGTAGCATAAACATTTAATAAGTTTTTAAGGAACACAAGCAGAGTATCGGAATTATCTCTTAATTTTGCTTATTCACTTGACATTATTTGCAGAAAATAACACTCAATTTAGATTTGTTCTAGTAAAAAAAAATTATTTAAAAAATTTGAGAAGTAACTATTCCTTGTATAAAATAGTTTTATCATATGACAAATTCATGTAGAAACACATCTAGAAAATATTCTGAATGTTGATTCTTTATTCAGGACTTTTACCTTGAAAGGTAGAGATGACCATTGTCTATCGTGAATGATGATCGACTGTTCCAATTCTATCATATTAATAAAATCGATTAGTCTAGAAAAAATCGAACATTGGAGATAAAAATTGCTAATAAAGGGAATATTCTGCGAATCTTAACAGTGGGTGGGTCATATAGGTGGGTTAAAGTGTGTGGGGGGGGGGGTGTTTTAATGAGGCAAAAGATCCTGTTAAAAAGTGCGCGTTTCTTTTTAACAACTGTTTGAAAAATGTAGCCTATTTCTGGACTGTTTGAAAAATATTCGATAGAAAATCGATAGTATTCGAGACAATCGGTCACGTGCGGTGACTGGTCCGAGGCGCTCTTTCACTGAGTCGCTTTTGCCAAATATGCACATATAAAAATACAATTAATATGGCAGGGTAATATATGCTGTCACTTAATGAATTTGAAATTGAAATTGAAGGGTACCTTACCCTCTATCTCAATTATCAACTTAACACCAGAACTGATACTCACATATTTGGTGCAAAATAATTCAAGCATTTGAGCCAAACACTTTCATCTAATTAAGATGTATGGTAAAAGATTCATCTCGTTATTATTAATTTTATGGTTAATTTATCAGAGAGCTTGTATCGCAGAGTTATTTTATTATCTAATATTTCTAATTATTTTTTTGAATTGAAAAAATGTTAGTTAACACTTAACGATCTCCTATTTGAATGCTAACGAACTATGTAAATAACGATGTAAATCATGGGAATCTAAAGTTTAATTAAAAACCTCCTCATCACAGAGTTACCTTAGGCTTCTCGTACATTCATGTCCTCCTAAACTGGAGAGTAAATTAAATGAAATGAAAAAAAAAATCTTTATTCAGGGACATTTTCCCATGAGAATATTACATGAGGACGATTCAAAGATATATTCAATAAAGTAATTTATGGCATATGTAATATAAGGTTAAAATCATGTGAGGCAATTTTTCAGTCCTGCTTACCACTTCATAATATTGTAGTAAATACTGCTCACTTGTAGTAAATTAAAATGAACAACATGAGATATATATATATATATATATATATATATATATATATATATATATAAATATAAAACCTATAAGAATGAAATACGTTTGCCAACAATTGTAACGAAAAAAATAAATCAGGTCAAGTATAGGCTCATCATTATTAAAATACTTCATTATTAAAAGAAAGGGGGCATGGCTACATTAAATTAGGAAATTAATATTGTAAAAATAAGGGTTGTGTAGTCTTAAGGGTGCAATAGATGTAGAAAATAAGTATTGGTGAGCAGCAAAAGGTTATATCCATATCCATGCTACTATCCTCTATATGATTATCCATAACTCAAAGTATCGCTGCGTAATGCAGCCGTTCCTGGGAATCCTAAGGTAAAACATCACACTTTAACCGAGCCTTGAAACCCACAAAACGTTCACTACAGACCACACAACCGTTTTCGAACTGGGAAATACAAGAGAGGTGACCAAGAGTTGCAGCGGAGACACATGGGGGAACATTAGGGGAGCATTTGAGCAGTTTGAGTGTGGAACTAGATTGGCGGTTGGTTTGGGATATGTGTTGATAGGGTTTGGCCAAGGGCTAAATCGAGAGGAATTTGGCTTAAGCAGACAATCGATTGTGAGCATAGCAATACCATTTAAAGTTTTGGGATAACTTAAGAGTTGCAAGCGAAAATCCAAGAGCGAAAATATATCATCTCAATAACCAGCGAGATAATCAAGGACGAATCGTTCAAGGAAATTATGAAAATTCATTACATGAACCCAAAAAGCCTGGTCATCAAATTTGCAATAAAATAAATCGTATTTAAATGTTTAACGTTTAACGAAGTTAAGTTGTACCAAATAAAACAGATTCAAACTTTCACACATATCTATTTTTTTTTTCTCGTAGCTCTCAAATTTTTAAGATTATAGATAAGGGAAAAATAAAGGAATTTATTTGGGGTGAGCGGATCCTTTTACTAGGAGTACCTGTTTGAAGGTGGAGGGAGGGAATTAAAGAGTGTGGGAAGCCTCGGTAGAGGTGGAAGTGTTGCGGTGCTGTGGTGAGAGTCCACTGACGGCTGAGCCTAGAGTCTCTCTAGGCATGTAGTGCAACCTCATTCAGTTGGATAGCAGTGATGCCCGTCAGAGGCTTGTTGTTGGTTGGCCAAGGGCCGTAATGTCCACCATTTGTCTGCTTTCCCAGATCTAGAGAGTTGCCATTTAGCCAGTAGTGGTGGGGATGCCAGGTCTTGGAATAGGGGGTTTTGGCAATGTTTCATCGAGTCGAAGAATTTGATGTGTCTTCTTCTGATGTCTTCGGTGATGGTGGGGACCTCGAACTTTTCGTGGATGTCAGGAGCCTCCATATCACGAAAAGGGATATGCCATAGTGCCGTGCGCAGGATGTTGTTCTGGAAGCTCTGGAGTCTAGTTATGGTGCTGGTGTGGAGAAAACGGAAAAGCGGAGTTCCAAACAGCAGTGCTGGCCTCATGACGCTCTGATATATGAGCAGTTTCAGCCTCACACATATCTTACGAGTATATATATATATATCTTTTGAAGGTTTAAGTAATTAAATATAATGAGTAATAAATATACTATTGTTTCATTTTTCCCTAACTTTTTCTTTCTTACAGACAACATTAAAAGATGCGCTAAAAGCTGCTGCCTGTAGGCATGTTTCAATTTTCTGAACTAAAACTTTTGTACATAAACTTCTTTTGGATGCCTAGACGGATAGCAAATTACACTTTCATTTTATGCTTCGAAAATTACTCATATGCGACTCAAAAATCCACTGTCTGTGTCACAGTAGCGGTGGCTTGGTTAGATGTTTACTGAAAATCTTCAGGTGTAACGTTAACTAGTAAAATAGGTGAAGTGAATAAAAATAATTAATTAATTTGGTTACTTTTTACGTTATAACCTATAAGAAGGTGTTAATAGTACCGATAAAGTTATATACTTTATATCAAGGTACGGACCCATTGAAGACAAAAAATGACTATTAAAAGGAAACTTTTTCCATAAAATTTATAAATTTACGTCTCACATAAAAACTTCAGTTCTACTTAAAGTCATTGGAACAAAATAAAAAAAAAGTTGTAATCATTTCGTGCAAAACTCGGGCTCATGTTAATAATAAAAATAAAATTACTTTCGTCTATATATATAGCCAATATTTTTAGATTTGAGGGATCATTTTAGGGGAAAGAGATGAAGGCTGTATGTTTTCTTATTATAATCTTTTCCTATCTCAATTTGAAATAATGGTCTAAAAACCTTTAACTTATTTGTTAAATATCTTGAAGTTAAAAGTTTAAAAGAATTCTTTTCTAAAAACAATTAACGTTTATTATGCGCTACTACATTTAAGTTTAAATGATTGATATACTTGTAGTTAACAAGCAATACTTACTTGTATTTACTACTTTAAATTGAGTGTGTTTAAACAACACAAAATATCACATACATGTGGACTTGAAATTACATGGTCGCATAACTCCTTTTGTATTGCTGATTTAGGCTCATTTTTAAATCAATACTACTAGATCTAAGGTTGTTAATAAATTACAACTTATTTAGTTTTGAAACGAATTAAAATATTGTCAGAAAACTAACATAATTTACTGTAAAAAGAAACATAGAGATTTTAGACTTAATTGAACCGATTGTTACCGAGCAGCATGGAATGAATTGTTGATGGATTTATAGAGTAATTAAATAATAAATAACTCATTTTATAAAAATGTAAGATATTACAACGATTTGCGAACTTGGTGAGCACTGAGACTGTAAGAAATAAAATGTATCACAAATATAAATTTCACCCTGACCGAGTTGACAGCTAAAAAATCAATTTTCTTCTTATATACTTTTCACGACTTATAATAAACTGGCAATTTATTGCTGCTATAAGCTCTGCAGCCAGTTTCATAAAGTCATCTCAGTTATATTGACTCCTTTCAATTACTGTTTTACAGAATTATTGGATACAGTTTGCTGCGGTGCTGCCAGGCCTTTTAAACAATGGACAATTTGACGTTTGACGTTTGTCAAGACTTTCTTCGAGACCAAGCCTCGATAAAAACGATCAACCGTTGTTATCTCTCGTCTGTCTTTTTACTTTAGGGGCTTCTCTTGACTGGTCCGGTTAATTAAAATTAAAAATAGACCTTACAACGATGGTTCAAGAACTGTATTGTAGGGCTTCTAGAACGTACCATCGCCTTGTATTTAAATTGATATGTTTAATTGTGATTGAGCCTGGGTGTTGCGTGGGATGTGGAATGAAAGTGATTAATAAACCATCACTGATGTTGTTATTTTTCTCGGTGTGGCAAAAAGTGGGCTACCATGAATAAACTCAAATGGACCACGTCTGAATAACATCCGTCTAACCTACAACCCAAATTGCGTTTGAAAATAATTTTAGCTTTTTGTG
Source organism: Acanthosoma haemorrhoidale (assembly GCA_930367205.1). Taxonomy (NCBI): domain Eukaryota; kingdom Metazoa; phylum Arthropoda; class Insecta; order Hemiptera; family Acanthosomatidae; genus Acanthosoma; species Acanthosoma haemorrhoidale. The sequence goes on along the minus strand of OV884015.1, from coordinate 76,972,563 downwards.
GGCAGGGGGGAAAATCCCATATTTATACAAATAGGCCTAAATAAATAACAAGTAGAACACAATGTTTTTACAGATCTATTAGACAAAGTATACTTTAGTAAGTAAAATAATATTAAAAATGTAAACAACAAAGTTGACTACTTTACAGCTATAATAATAGAATAAATGGAATCGAATTTTTCGAAACACACTTAACAAGACTGGGGCACGGCTTAGTACGGCCTATAGTCAAGATTGATTGCAAATGGTCTTCTGTTGATGCTGACTTGTATTGACATTTTAAATATCTCATCTTTTAAAATGACTTTTTGCAAAATTAGCTACGGTGAAATGCAGAAATGAACTCCTTGTATTACTACTAATTAATTAATTGAAAAATATTTACTGCATCCAGTCAGAGTGTTTTCATGACTCAATTGAAGGAATTTCAGTCAAATCGATTTTAAAATAACAAAAAAGGTTCTGTACTTGCTTTAAAATATGTAAACTATACTATACTGGAGTTTAGTAATTGCAATATGGTGGAATATAAACCCTTATATCTAAATAAGGAATTTATCATAATTAGGTACTAATTGTAAGTATATAGTTTGTTAAGAATTAGAAATCGACTACATAATCAAGTTTCCGACCGCCATTAAAAAAATAGGTTTCACTGACAGGCAATAAACCTTTGGCACGAAGTTAAATGGAGAATCATGTCAAGGACCGGATTGGAAATGGCTGAGGTGTCAGTATCCAAAAAGTGTTATACTCGTAACCGCTTCGTTTGAAATAAATGGTAAGAAAAACTCTTCCTTTCATCAGAGGTGATCAAGATCAAAGATGAAACCGCCCTTTTTGGTCGGGAATACGGATCGAGAAATGAGCTCGAAAGATAGGGGATGAAGAAAAAATACCCCTTTAAAAAGGCAGAGATCGGGAAAAAAAACTCACGCTCGATTTGGTGGGGGACGAGCCAGAAGACACTTCATCACTTCCTGGAGGAACAGACCTGGAGCTAGAGGACTATATCATGTCCTGCGTATGTGGCTCTTGCGCTCTTCGTCAGCCTCCACTGGCAGAGGAGTCACATACCAGGACATACCAGTGATTACCTTCAGTGATTCCGTGCAGGTTACTCAACCTATGCCATAGTCATGATAACCAATGCGGAATCAGGTAAATTAGTTGTTGATGTAGCGCAGAATCGGATTTAGCCAGTGAACCGCTCCTTGTTGACCCCTGAGTTAAGTCCCTGATTACATAGATGGTACTGTTTGAATAGCATTGTAATGCAGCTATTTGGATTAAGCAGAAACAAAAAAAAAAAACTGATGATTAGTCAGTTTAAATCCAAAACCTTTCACCCAATGGTCTGCTTGTCGATCTGTTCTATTCTTTGCAATACCTTGTTCGTCCCTGTATCGTAGGTAAAATTTTACATAGAGGCCTTATTATAATGGCACAATTCCAAGATGATTTTCAATAATCATTCAATAACTTGACAGTATAAAAATAATATTTTTATATTATATTGACTAGAGTGTCAAATTAAAGAACATGATTAAAGAAATATAATTTGTACTTTTTTTTTGCTACTATACTAGCAAGAATATTTTTAAATGGTGTTCGTATTTTTAGATTAATCCAATTTTAAGTTTTAGACTCCAAATTTTGCTTGTTAGTAACTTTCGATGCGTCGATGATGCAACTGAGGGCATTAATCAATTACTCAGTAATTAAAAATATTGATGATTGTCTGGCCTACTACGTCTATGAAGAAGGATCAAGAAGTAGTCAATTGACAATGCAGGTATAGTATTTACAATGGTAGGTATTGGAGAGCTCAACAACCCGCAGGTATGAGAGCATACGGAAGGTATTTTTTTCTCTAAGATTTTAAATTTAAGAATTGTAGCATTTCAATCAAACAAACAACACGTATCTGAATCTATAGAAACACACAAATGCATAACTGTGTACAGGAGATTCATAACCACACACATATTCATAATATGCAATCTACCCCACCCCGCCATATGCCCACCCCACAACAATATATATATATGTAAGACAATTATTGAAGGTGGGGTGAATAAACTGAAATCAGTTTCTCTGTAAACAAAGTTAGCAATTTTATTCACTATATATTATATTATAACAATTATTAATATTGATTTACACAATCTTACCTGTAAACAAAGAAACGACAATTACAGTTTCTAACTATCAATTCTCTATTTACACTATTTTATTTTACACACTATTATATGTTCTGTTATCTCACATAACCTTCTCTATCTGATAACTGATGCTCCATCTGGTGGGGGCCAGTGGAAGCAGCACGGCAAATTCAAATGAAACAGAGATCACTTTCATTACATCTCCCCTCTCTGAGGTGAAAATTCTTTGAAAATTTTCAGTCTGGTAATATCGGAAGTAATTTTGTTATGTGAAAGAATCCAGTTTCTTGCTTTCCTCTTCCGGTATTTATTTTATATATTGAATTTGATATCTTTTCTGTTATTTCAAAGGGACCAATTTTTAATTCATCTAGTTTATTCCTGTTCAATTTGTTGCCATTTTCTATATATACTGTATCTCCTGTGTTAAATTCCCAATGTTTTCTTGATTTATCAAATATTTTCTTGTTGTATTCATGAGACTTTTTTGTTCTTTCTAAGGCTAATTTACTGTCATTCATCCAGTTTTCTTTATTGTTTCTTTTTTTTAATTCTTCAGGTAAAATGCTAGTATCTGTGCCATCCAATAAATACTTGGGTGGAAAACCGGTTACTGTATGTTCTGTTTCATTATATTTATCCACACATTCTTTAGCGACTGTTGTCCAGGCTCTTTTCTTCCCTTTTTCGTTCATTTTACATCTGATTTTATTGACTAGAGTTTGATTTAGTCTCTCATTTAAACCATTGGAAAAGGGTGCATTAACTGCTGTAAATATCAATCGAACCTCCTTTTCCCTTAGGAAATCTTTGAATTCTCTTGAGTTGATTCCTGGGTATTGATCTGTAAGTATTATACCTATTTTCTCTGTTTCCAGCACATTATTTACTAACTTGATGAAGTCAGTGGCACTCTGAGTTTTTGATGTTGAAATGAATGCATATCTTGTGAAGTGGTCAATAAGCAGGTGGAGGTATCTTTTTGTTGATCGTTGTCCTCCAAAACCTCCAATAGTGTCGATTGACATTATTTCGAATGGTTTTGTTGCTGGCCCTAGTTGTGACATTAGCCCATATTTTTCTTGCCCTCTGGATTTGTTTTTAATACATATTTCACAGGTTTTACATACTTTTTTTATATTTGCAGTTATATTTTTTGCTGTGTAATAAGGGCATACCCTATTCATCATTTGTTTAATTCCTATATGGCACCATTCAGAATGTATTTCTTTAATGAATTCTAAACTTAAGTTTTCAGATAAAATTATCTTTTCTTTATTTCTTACTTTTTTATAGAACACTCCATCTTTTTCTATTAATTTTGTTTTGGTGTTTTGTAATATTCTATTTTCCTCTTGATCTTTTTTAATTTCTTGTATTTTTATCAAATTAACTATTTTTAGGATTTCTTCTTTATTTTCAATTGGTTCTAATACCGGGTTTCTGCTCAAACTATCTGCTTCGGTATTATCCTTTCCCGGAATGTATTTAATTTCAAAATTGTATTGTGACAAATAGTAAGTTAATTCACCAAGTTCTTCATCGGTTCTTGCTCTTATGTTTAAATTTTCTAATGGTTTGTGATCTGAAAATACAGTGAATTTTCTTCCAATTAACCAGTATTGCCAATATTTTAATGCCTCTTTGATTGCCAAACACTCTAAATAAATTGCTTTTTTCCTTTTTTGCGGTTCGCTTAATTTTTTTGAAAAGTATGCTACTCGCTTTTCTTTTCCATTGTTTTGTACTTGTTTCAAAACTGCACCAATACCTTCTAGAGATGCATCTGTATAAATTCTTATTGGTAAATCATTATCAAATATTTCTAACACTGGTTGGGAACATAGCAATTTCTTTACTTCTGCAAAGGATTTTTCACACTCTTCCGTCCATAAGAATTTTTCATTTTTCCTTAATAATTTATGCAGTGGATCTAGCAATATCGAGCTTTTTGGTATATACTCGTGATAAAAATTAATTTTTCCTAAAAATTGTCTGATGTTCTTTTGGGTTTTTGGAGTTGGAAAGTTTTTTATTGAAATTAAGTTGTCCTTTATTGGTCTTACTGTATTGTGTTGTATTATGTGTCCAAGGTATTTTGCTGATTCTGCTGCAAATGTACATTTTTTAAATTTTAATCGGAAACCTTCATTGACTATTGCTTTTATTACTTTTTCTATATGTTCTATATGTTCTGTGAATGATTTCGAAAAAATTAAGATGTCATCTATATAATTTTCTGAAAAGTCTTTTAAATTGTGCTTTCTTAAGATGTTGGATAAAATTCTTTGGAAAATAGCTGGTGATGTCTTTAAACCATAGGGTAGGCATGTCCATTGGAAGTGCCCTTCTTGTGTGACAAATCCTGTTTTCTGTCTATCTTCAATGCGTAATGGAATTGACCAAAAAGCGGAATTTATATCTAGTGTGGTGAAGTATTTGCAGTTTCTTGTTTGTATTATTAAATCATCTATTAATGGGAATGGTTGAGCTTGTGGTATAACTAGTTTGTTCAATTCACGAAAATCTATACATAATCTTGATCGCTTGTTTTCATCTCTTTTGAATGCTAAGGTTACGGGGGCTGCGAATGGACTATAGGACTCTTCAATTAGATCATTTTGTAATAATTTTGCCACCTGATCTTCTATTTCCTTCTTATCTGCTATAGTGCATCTATAAGGCCTTTTGCTGCAGAATCTGTCCACCAGTAAGTCAATTCTAGCTTCGTAATCCTTAACCGTGCCCACATCATATTTGTTCCTGGCAAATACTGTACTGTACTTTTCTATCAGTTTTTCTATCGTAATCTTTCTCATATTATCTAAGTGATCTAATTTTATTTTGAACCCGTCTTCTTCGATATGTTCATTAAAATTCACTTTAACTTCTTCATTTTTTTCTTTCTTTTTCTCAGTATTTCCTGTTTCATCTTCTTTCTTCTGTAATATTTGTAGATTCTCATTTTGAATTAATCTAAATTTTTTGATAATATCTAATCCTATAAGAAAATCTTCAAAATCATCTCTCTCTACAATGAACACTAGAAAAGTACAGTACAGTATTTGCCAGGAACAAATATGATGTGGGCACGGTTAAGGATTACGAAGCTAGAATTGACTTACTGGTGGACAGATTCTGCAGCAAAAGGCCTTATAGATGCACTATAGCAGATAAGAAGGAAATAGAAGATCAGGTGGCAAAATTATTACAAAATGATCTAATTGAAGAGTCCTATAGTCCATTCGCAGCCCCCGTAACCTTAGCATTCAAAAGAGATGAAAACAAGCGATCAAGATTATGTATAGATTTTCGTGAATTGAACAAACTAGTTATACCACAAGCTCAACCATTCCCATTAATAGATGATTTAATAATACAAACAAGAAACTGCAAATACTTCACCACACTAGATATAAATTCCGCTTTTTGGTCAATTCCATTACGCATTGAAGATAGACAGAAAACAGGATTTGTCACACAAGAAGGGCACTTCCAATGGACATGCCTACCCTATGGTTTAAAGACATCACCAGCTATTTTCCAAAGAATTTTATCCAACATCTTAAGAAAGCACAATTTAAAAGACTTTTCAGAAAATTATATAGATGACATCTTAATTTTTTCGAAATCATTCACAGAACATATAGAACATATAGAAAAAGTAATAAAAGCAATAGTCAATGAAGGTTTCCGATTAAAATTTAAAAAATGTACATTTGCAGCAGAATCAGCAAAATACCTTGGACACATAATACAACACAATACAGTAAGACCAATAAAGGACAACTTAATTTCAATAAAAAACTTTCCAACTCCAAAAACCCAAAAGAACATCAGACAATTTTTAGGAAAAATTAATTTTTATCACGAGTATATACCAAAAAGCTCGATATTGCTAGATCCACTGCATAAATTATTAAGGAAAAATGAAAAATTCTTATGGACGGAAGAGTGTGAAAAATCCTTTGCAGAAGTAAAGAAATTGCTATGTTCCCAACCAGTGTTAGAAATATTTGATAATGATTTACCAATAAGAATTTATACAGATGCATCTCTAGAAGGTATTGGTGCAGTTTTGAAACAAGTACAAAACAATGGAAAAGAAAAGCGAGTAGCATACTTTTCAAAAAAATTAAGCGAACCGCAAAAAAGGAAAAAAGCAATTTATTTAGAGTGTTTGGCAATCAAAGAGGCATTAAAATATTGGCAATACTGGTTAATTGGAAGAAAATTCACTGTATTTTCAGATCACAAACCATTAGAAAATTTAAACATAAGAGCAAGAACGGATGAAGAACTTGGTGAATTAACTTACTATTTGTCACAATACAATTTTGAAATTAAATACATTCCGGGAAAGGATAATACCGAAGCAGATAGTTTGAGCAGAAACCCGGTATTAGAACCAATTGAAAATAAAGAAGAAATCCTAAAAATAGTTAATTTGATAAAAATACAAGAAATTAAAAAAGATCAAGAGGAAAATAGAATATTACAAAACACCAAAACAAAATTAATAGAAAAAGATGGAGTGTTCTATAAAAAAGTAAGAAATAAAGAAAAGATAATTTTATCTGAAAACTTAAGTTTAGAATTCATTAAAGAAATACATTCTGAATGGTGCCATATAGGAATTAAACAAATGATGAATAGGGTATGCCCTTATTACACAGCAAAAAATATAACTGCAAATATAAAAAAAGTATGTAAAACCTGTGAAATATGTATTAAAAACAAATCCAGAGGGCAAGAAAAATATGGGCTAATGTCACAACTAGGGCCAGCAACAAAACCATTCGAAATAATGTCAATCGACACTATTGGAGGTTTTGGAGGACAACGATCAACAAAAAGATACCTCCACCTGCTTATTGACCACTTCACAAGATATGCATTCATTTCAACATCAAAAACTCAGAGTGCCACTGACTTCATCAAGTTAGTAAATAATGTGCTGGAAACAGAGAAAATAGGTATAATACTTACAGATCAATACCCAGGAATCAACTCAAGAGAATTCAAAGATTTCCTAAGGGAAAAGGAGGTTCGATTGATATTTACAGCAGTTAATGCACCCTTTTCCAATGGTTTAAATGAGAGACTAAATCAAACTCTAGTCAATAAAATCAGATGTAAAATGAACGAAAAAGGGAAGAAAAGAGCCTGGACAACAGTCGCTAAAGAATGTGTGGATAAATATAATGAAACAGAACATACAGTAACCGGTTTTCCACCCAAGTATTTATTGGATGGCACAGATACTAGCATTTTACCTGAAGAATTAAAAAAAAGAAACAATAAAGAAAACTGGATGAATGACAGTAAATTAGCCTTAGAAAGAACAAAAAAGTCTCATGAATACAACAAGAAAATATTTGATAAATCAAGAAAACATTGGGAATTTAACACAGGAGATACAGTATATATAGAAAATGGCAACAAATTGAACAGGAATAAACTAGATGAATTAAAAATTGGTCCCTTTGAAATAACAGAAAAGATATCAAATTCAATATATAAAATAAATACCGGAAGAGGAAAGCAAGAAACTGGATTCTTTCACATAACAAAATTACTTCCGATATTACCAGACTGAAAATTTTCAAAGAATTTTCACCTCAGAGAGGGGAGATGTAATGAAAGTGATCTCTGTTTCATTTGAATTTGCCGTGCTGCTTCCACTGGCCCCCACCAGATGGAGCATCAGTTATCAGATAGAGAAGGTTATGTGAGATAACAGAACATATAATAGTGTGTAAAATAAAATAGTGTAAATAGAGAATTGATAGTTAGAAACTGTAATTGTCGTTTCTTTGTTTACAGGTAAGATTGTGTAAATCAATATTAATAATTGTTATAATATAATATATAGTGAATAAAATTGCTAACTTTGTTTACAGAGAAACTGATTTCAGTTTATTCACCCCACCTTCAATAATTGTCTTACATATATATATATATATATGTAAAGAAAACACATGCTTTTCTTAAGTTTATATTTGCCGCCGCTGAGCATCTAACTATAGACACCAGATGTCAGGTCGGACAGCTGTGATAGCGAATAAATTAAATTAACTGTTAACCACATGGAAAGATAGAATCATTTGTTTAAACGATCGAAGTTTTTATTTTAATTTAATTTTCAAAAAGAACCTGAAATACCGAAAAGAACCGAAGGACTTTTAATGTCGTTTCTGTTGTATTTTCAGGTGAGATGAATGTTTTGTAAATTTGTTTAAAATTGTAAATACGAATTATACTGTTGTATTTTCAGGACCGCATTTCAGTCTCTATTTCCACCAAAGGTGAAACCTTATTATAAAACGACATTAGCTGCAACTAATTCAGGAGATATGGAGAAATTGAGGTTTGATTTTGCTATAAAACCAACGGCAGATGGAAAATCAAATGTTATGTGCATTACGTCGATAGCTACGCCTGATGGGCGGATTTTTGAAATACCACCCGATTTTCAACCTGCAAATCTACATCAAGAAATCACAAACACTCCAAACTATGCCAAGGTAAAAAAATCATTAACTAAAATACATCAAACAAGAAAAATATGGATAACCTTAACGGGGAATTTATCAAAAATGTGTACTTAGATAATGAAAATAATTTACAATTTAATGATATCTACCTAGAGGAAAATATCAAAAAATCAGGTACTACAGAACATAAACCTAGTGGTCAAACGCTAGAAAAACTATTGGAGAAATTTCTAGACGATAACCAAACAAAATCTGAAACAAAAAATTTAGGTAAAATATCAAAAGATTTCATGATAGATAAATTTTCGGGTAGAAGCCAAAATGCAAACCAGTGGATTGGGTTTTTTAATACAGAATGTCAACGTTTCCAAATCGACGACGACAAAAAGAAGATTGAAATTTTAAAACATTTTCTGGAATACTCGGGTATGGAGTGGTACAGCTGCATGTTAATGAAACTTACAGTGGAATCTGAATGGGACACATGGGAAAAATATTTTTGTGAGACTTTTGCAAACAAAGGGTGGTCACCCATTAGATATGCTCTCGCCTTTAAATATCAAGGGGGCTCATTGCTTGAATATGCTCTAAAAAAGGAAAAATTATTGCTTGAAGTAAGGAAATCAATTGATACTGGGACATGTATAGACCTTATAGCTTGCGGTTTACCTAATAATGTGGCTGATAAAATTAACAGAGCACCTTTAAAAGGAACGGAAGATCTGTACAATGAAATAGGGAAATTAGAACATCTTGTTGAGAAGAATAAATATAGCAAAAAATGTGTTATATATTCTGACTCAAAATTTAAACATATTGAAGAAAAAAAGCCATGCCGAATCTGTGTTGAGAAAAAAGGGAAACGATTTTACCATCCTGAGGAAAATTGTTGGTTTAAAGAGAAAAATCAAAAAGCAGCTCTGAAATCTGTGAATAACTCTGAATTGGAAATTGAACTGAATGAGAAGAATCCAAAAAAACTAGAGGTGCCACCATTGATCAAAGTTTAATTGCTATTAAATGATACTTTGAAAGTTTCTGGAATTTATGATTCTGGTTCGAATGTGTCATTAATTAATGCGAAATTACTGAAAATAAAGCCAAAACAATATACAAGTAATACACAAATAGTAAACTTGAAGACTATCAATGGTGAGAAGAAAACAAAAGGTATGATAACACTAAAAATAAAAATCTACAATATAGAGGGAGTTATGGATATATTTGTAGTCGATAATGATAACTTTAACTACGATTTTCTAATTGGTTTGGATTGTATCAAACATTTCAAATTGATACAAAATGAAGAATTAAAAATCATACAATGTAACAACCCAGAAAGCAAGAAAATGGCTTCAAATGAAGAGGATATAAAAAACAATAACTACAAAAAAAATAGCAATTCGAATTTAACAGGAAATGATTACATTCCTGATAAACTAGGTGAACAAAATGAAGGTTTTGTTTTGTTAAATTCTGAAAAACATGGACAAATGTGAAATCAATTTCAATGAACATATTAACACAGATGAATTTGAAATTATAGTAGACCATCTAGATTTATACCAAAAAATAGAAATTGACAAGTTGATAGAAAAATATAAACCGGTCTTCGCCAAAGATAAGTATGACGTTGGTACTGTAAAACATTATAAAGCTCATATTGACTTGATGGTGGACAAATACTGTTATAAACGTCCATACAGATGCACAGTGGAAGATAGAAGACAAATAGAAAACCAAATATCAAAACTATTAGAGAAGAATTTGATTGAGGAATCTTACAGCCCATTTGCTGCCCCAGTTACTCTGGCATATAAAAAAGAAGATGAACAAAAATCAAGGCTATGTATAGATTTCAGAGAATTGAACAAAATTGTCGTCCCTCAATCACAACCTTTTCCGTTGATTGAGGATTTGATGGTAAAAACTGTGAACTGTAGATATTTTTTTACTTTTGACATAAATTCAGCATTTTGGTCAATTCCTTTGAAAATTCAAGATAGATACAAAACTGCATTTGTTACACAACAAGGTCACTTTCAATGGACATGTCTCCCATTTGGATTAAAGACTGCTCCGGCTATTTTCCAAAGAATATTGAGCAACATCATAAGAAAATACAAACTTTCTGATTTTGCAGTAAATTTTATAGACGATATATTAATTTTTTCAAAAACTTTTGAAGAGCATATACTACATCTATCAAGATTGCTGGAGGCAATTCTAACAGAAGGTTTTAGACTAAAATTTTCGAAGTGTACTTTTGCAAATAAGTATGCCAAATATTTAGGTCATATAATAGAAAACAATTCAATCAGGCCTCTGAAAGATTATTTAACCGCTGTCAAGAACTTTCCAGTTCAAGAAACGAAAAAAAAATATACGTCAATTCCTAGGAAAAGTAAATTTTCATCATAAATTTGTACCACACAGTGCAATTATCCTGGAGCCATTACACAATTTGTTACGGAAAGATGTGAAATTCTTATGGTTCACAGAGTGTAAGGAATCATTTGATCAAATAAAGGCATTGCTATGTTCAGAACCAATTCTACATATCTTTGACCCTGAACTACCTATAAATATTTATACGGATGCTAGTATTAGAGGAGTGGGAGCAGTGCTGAAACAAGAAGATAAAAATGGGGACAGTAAGCCGGTTGCTTACTTTTCAAAGAAGTTAACTGAAGCACAAAAAAGAAAAAAGCAATATACCTTGAGTGTTTGGCAATAAGGGAAGCTGTGAAATATTGGCAGCACTGGCTTATGGGAAACGAATTTATAGTCTACTCGGATCATAAACCATTAGAAAATTTGAACATCAAAGCCAGAACTGATGCAGAACTAGGGGATTTGATGTATTATTTATCTCAATATAATTTTAAAATCAAGTATAACCCGGGAAAATCGAACCAAGAAGCAGACTGTTTAAGCCGAAACCCGGTTTTAGAACCCTATGAAAATACTGAAGATTTTTTGAAAGTAGTCATTTTAATAAACCTAGAAGATATAAAAAATGACCAAAACACAAATCTAGACTTACAAACTAGAAAACTTATATTGGAAAATGAAATTTACTACAAAAAGAATAAAAGAAGCAAAAAAATCGTACTATCAGAACAACTTAGCAAAACTCTAATAAAGGATGTCCACAATACTTACTGCCACATTGGGAGAACCCAGGTAACAAATAAAATAACACCATTCTACACATCAAAAAATATTATCAAAAACATTAAACAAATTTGTAATGAATGTGAAATTTGTTTAAAAAACAAATCAAGGAGGAAACCAAAATATGGTTTAATGTCATACTTAGGTCCATCAACACGCCCCTTTGAAGTTATATCTATTGATACCATTGGAGGCTTTAGAGGATCACGATCAACAAAAAAATACTTACATCTCCTAGTTGATCATTTCACAAGATACGCTTAAATTACAACATCAAAAACACAAAGCTCCAGCGATTTTATAACACTAATCAAAAAAGTCACACAAGATAACACTGTTGGTGTGGTGTTAACAGACCAATACCCTGGCTTAAATTCCAAAGAGTTTAAACAATTTTTGAAGAACGAGAACATAAGAATGGTTTTCACTGCTGTGGATGCACCATTTTCAAACGGACTTAACGAAAGGCTAAATCAAACTTTAGTCAATAGGATAAGATGTAAAATAAATGAAAGTGATAAGAAAACAGCGTGGACTACTATTGCACACAAATGCGTAGAAAAATATAACGCAACAGAACACACAGTCACTAAGTTTGCACCAAAATATCTTTTGGAAGGCGAAAATGTGAATATTCTACCACTCGAATTGATATCACGAAGTTCAAAAGAAGACCTGGAAAGAGATAGGAAACTTGCTCTTGAAAACACAATAAAATCACATAATTATAATAAAAGAATATTCGACCGGCATAGGAAAGAATACATAATGGAAGTAGGCGACAGAGTCTTCGTGGAAAATGGAAACCGATTAAGTAGGAGAAAATTGGAAGAATTGAGGATTGGACCTAATAATATTCTGAAGAAGATCTCCAATTCAATCTATAAAGTTGATACAGGACACAGGAAAGCAGAATCGAACCTCTACCATATTACGAAACTGTGTCCAGTGATTATTGATAAATGAACGGTTACGTACGGTGTCATTTGTGTTTTTTTTGTTTTTTTTTCTAAAGGGGGGGGGAGATGTAAAGAAAACACATGCTTTCCTTAAGTTTATATTTGCCACCGCTGAGCATCTAACTCGGACAGCTGTGATAGCGAAGAAATTAAATTAACTGTTAACCACATGGAAAGATAGAATCATTTGTTTAAACAATCGAAGTTTTTATTTTAACTTAATTTTCAAAAAGAACCTGAAATACCGATATAAGGACTTTTAATGTCGTTTCTGTTGTATTTTCAGGTGAGATGAATGTTTTGTAAATTTGTTTAAAATTGTAAATACGGATTATAAATAAACTGTTGTATTTTCAGAACCGCATTCCAGTCTCTATTTCCACCAAAGGTGAAACCTCATTATATATATATACATATGTGTGTGTGTGTGTGTTCCTTGTGGTCAAAGAGAGTACTGTTAACCATGCTTGGTTATATTTGTGCACCATATGGTCAAGTTGTATTATATTGATACTAGTAAATGAAATGAAAAAAACCTTTGGGGTATTCTGCTGGAAGGAAAGCTGGAGGATTCCACCTTCTCCATTTGAATAATGTGACAGTACAGTTTAAAAAAGGAAATTTTTAACCACAGTATTTCGTATTTGTTGGATAGGGATGGTTTTGTCTTAAATCGTATGTTGGTACCTAGTATATATTTGTTTCCTACCGCTTCACAGTTTAATGATTTCACAAGATTTCTATGTTAAGTTAGGAAACCATACTAGGGTAAACTAATTCCTAAATGGAGCCCGGAGTTTGTCACCGTTTTTCACATTTCTCATTTTTACAGGTTTTTTTTGTAATAATAAGTTTTTGTATATAATATAATTAATTTTAAATGCTTATATGTTTCCCTTCTACATTATTAATGAACGTATATTTACAGATTATTCCTTATTATATCATTAGAGGATTAGTGTACACATATATTGAATATTCAGCTGTTTTATAATACATATACTCAGTGCACCTTATGTTTTATAGCTCAGCGTTAAGGGTCGAGATACGCCTCTTCCCGTTAATCCACGATTTTTTATCTAAACTAATACCTTGGTGCAGGGGTACATAATTGAATAAAGGTGAGCCCCATCACCTTTATTAGTCAGTTTAGTCCAGTCACGTATAATGTATATCATTATACTTGTTTATTCATTATATAATTTTTATAAAATAACAAAACCTGTATATAATGTAGCGATGCTACAGGAAATACAAAAATAATTTGTAAATAGATTCACCTCAGGATCTATAATTATCTGTAAATTTAAAGGGGCTATGAAAGAAAAAAAACAAAAAAAAAACAATTGAATAAAGGGTCGGTCAATAGAAACAATAATATAAACAAAATAGGCAATAAGGATATAATATGTTACTTAAAAATCAATAATGTTTTCAAGAATAAGGATCTTTGTAACAACTGAATATCAAATTGTATAAATTGAATATAGTAATATTAGTAACTGGTAGCCAATCAAGGATAGTCAGTTGGGGTATAACCGTCTAATGCCATTTGTTTATTTTGCATAAATGAGCCAGAAACTTGTCTATTGATGCTGCAATTATCTAGTTACAAACTTTTGGTGATAGATTAAGATATCCAGGAAATTTATATGAATACAACTAACTAACAACGATGAGAAATTAGTTTGAGTAAAATTTGAAAAAAAAAAATTAATTAAAACGACGAATAAAATATTTAAAAAAGTAAAGCTGCTGTAAATTGATTTTTGTTGATTTATTCGAATTCCTTGGTGTTTGTATAAAAATGGAGATGAATAATTTTGATTCCGTTGAGTGAAACGAACGTGATAAACGTTGGCTTTCTTCACTCAGAACGTTTTGAATAAATATCATATCAACAAGTAGTTGAAAGGAGCATGTGATAGAGATTAATGAAACCCTCAAAATGAAAACAGCTGTAGTAATATTATTCAAAAGAGAAATGAGGTTCTGTTTGTTTGGAAAGCAGATAGTCACTCCTTCGTAATATATTTGTAGCAAAGCTCTGCTATATTACTTGATTGAACTGGACTGTGCATTATACTTTAATTAACTTTCAGATGTCAGGGTTTACTAAAGCCGAACTAATGTAATGTATAGATTATGCATGATTCTAGATTCAAGTCAAGGTTATCTTGTTCCCCCCTCTCCACGTTCTCATATTAATCAAAACTGGAATTTATCTCATTTATACATGCATATTTGCATCATTTTATCAATATTCAATACTTCATTTTGAAGGCCTAGGTCACATTTTCAATCGGAACAGGGGAGTAACCAGGCATTTTATTTGTTTGCAATCATATTACGGAATTATAAGAATATATATTTAACTTTTCAGACTGATTTGTGTCTTTGAATAAATATTTTACAGCACTTGAAACAGCCAGAACCAATTGCATTCTTAGCTAACTTGTTGAACAGCTTTCTTCAGCTCGTGAAATATCGTGTTATTGTGTTCAAGGCATGCTAACACAATTTTTTCCTTGAAATCGCTCTATGCGTCATCTTATTAACACTTATTACTTTTAGGACTTGGCTGATTTTTTTAAGACACATTTTTTTTAGATCGTTATGCTATCAAGCTTTCCTTGTATTTGTGAGTTGAAGTGAAATAACTCATCACTTGAAGGTCCCGTTTGGTACTGAAAAGACATGAAATATACAGCCATAAAGCATAAGTCTAATAAATGAATAAGCAATGAACAAATAAATATTTTTCCAACATGCTTATCATTAAATTAAAGGTATTGCTGTTCCAATTAACAGTTTGTAATTTTGGTTTTGTTTTGACGTGAAAAGTGAAAGACTATTGTAGTTCTCATTAAACAAAAGCTAGGGATGTGATAAAGTTATCTTCTTTTCTTTCTTTATAACTTGTGCAATGCATATCGTAAGGCCATGTTCTATGTTTGTTCTAAAAATGGACCATAAGCCACTTCTCTCCACCTGGGCTCGTGTTTTTGTTTTTTTTAGATCAAAACCTCTTTATTGAAACTTACAATGAACAAAATAAATAAATAAATAATTTATGATTTACACATTTCTCCTCTTCCTGCATACACAGATGCATTTGAAGGAGTGCATAAATATAATACATTCTTTTTGAAGTTAAAAGTCCATAGTCACATACAAACACTAGGTGATGAGGCTCACCTTCAGCTTACAACCGGGAAACTAAAAAACTAAAACCTAAGTAGCAGTCCACCAAACCAAAACCACAGTGTGAAGGCAACACGATCCGTAAAGGGTAAATATTGTATAGTAAATATTGGCCCCCGTGTAGTGAATAACAACCAGGAAGAGTGTTTGATCATTCCCGTATGTTAGCTTCTTTTAGAAAATTACCGACCTTTGAAGTAACGTCAAACGAATCACCAGAAGCAGGCTCGTTTTCGTTAATTAAAACAGCTTGATTTACAAAAATCCACATCGTGTCTGTTATATTTACTGTAGCTACATTTTATATAATGTGTAAGGTTTAAATAATTTTTCTATGGTAGAAACAGAATACAAGGAGTGTGAACATAGAATAATGTTGTGCTAATACTAACCTAAATGTAACTCTAACTAAACTAACTTAACCTAATTTTCCTCGAGAACCTGATGTCATCGATACGGGAGTGGGGGTGGGGTCATAGTGTTAAAAACTGGGTTTGTCAGTTGCTGCAGCGAGCTGTAAAAAAACTTGATGTGTCTCCGATGGATGAACTCACCACCCACAGTGAAGAGAGATCGTTGAATGGATTATTGAACACTAACAAGTGGATGCTGATTATTCGAACAAAATTATCCTAAGCGATGAAGCACATTTTCATCTTGATGGCTTTGTTAATCGACAAAATTGTCGCATTTGGGGTTGTCGAAAAACAAATGCATCCACAACGTGTCACTGTTTGGTGTGGATTTTGGGTTGGAGGCATCTTTGGACCATATTTTTTTCAAAATGAGGCTGGTCAAGCAGTGACTGTTACTGGTGCTCGATATCGCGACCTGACAACACAGTTCTTTGTACCGAAATTGGATGATATTGATGTGGCTAATATGTGGTTTCAAAAAGATGGTGCCACATATCATACAGCCCATGAAATACTGTATGAGACATTTCCAGGAGTACACTCTCATTTCGGTGATCAGAATTGGTTCCCTAGATCGTGTGATTTAACACCTTTAGATTTATTTTTATGGGGTTATTTGAAGCCAAAGATATCAAAGCATAGCATATGCTTATGGGGTATGTCAACAAGCCCACATCCACCCGTGCATTAAAAGAGGAAATTCAAAGCTGCATCAACGAAATTCATCTACATTTATGCCAAATGGTCATGGAAAATTTTGACAAAAGAGTGCGTATGTGCCAGCAAAGTCGTGGAGGCCATTTGCCCGATGTGTTATTCTATAAATAACCCTATCCTATTTACTTTATAATTCAATAAAAAAAATAACAACAAATACTAAAAACTGTGTTTTCTATTTAAATCAAATCTTGCGTTAATTCTGGGACAACCTTTACATCAGATTGGAGTCATAAATGTACACTAGTAAGATTTAAGCTTTGTTTATAGCTAGTACAATAGAAGTGAACTGTTCATCATTTTCAATAAATAGTAAACTCAGTAATTTCCTCGTTAAAACATATTAACCTTTTGTTGGTTTTGGTTACTACAACATATTGTGTATACATTTCTATTGTATCATTGAATTGCTTCTGTTTTGATCACCACGTCCTTTTATTAAGGTAAATTACTTTGGGTTTAGAATTAATTGGGACCAACAGTGAATAAATTGAATATTTGAGTAAGGTATAATTTTGTACAACTTTACTCGAATGCAATACGCTCAAGATTTGAGGAATCAAATTCGCCAGCAGTTGAATAGTTAGATGGCATCCCTGGAAATTAAATGTTCAAATGATTTAACTAGAACATTTTGTATCAACCCCCCATTTCGTACAGTTGCGTACAACAGCGTGATGCTTCTGGGTAAGTTAGGTAAACAGATAAACGGGTGTATGTATTAAGATACAGTTGTGTATCGGCTAGATACAGTATATCGATACGCGCAGAATATTAGGAAATTAATTGGAAAGTAATATATAATTAAAAATAAGCCACCGTTCGCCGAACGTAGCAAAGTAGATACATAATATTTCGGTTGAGAATTATTTCTGTATTCCTTGAATCTTCTGGTATTCGAAATGAATTGTCAAATGAAGCACAAGTATCCTTTATGTCTGATGGACATAAAGGACGAAAAAAGAATATAAACGGTACCATCAATGCTCAAAGGAAAAAATACAATAATTTGGAATGCAACCCCTTTCGACAGACTTCAGACAGCCGAGATTACAGGGAGGGACCTTTAAGGTCTGGAACATGGCCTTGGAAAGTAATATCCTTTAGTTGATCTCATGGAAATAAAACGGGAAGGAAAAAATAATAAGTTTTTTTTTTGAAAGGTATATCAATACTCAGCCATGAAAATAAATTTCCGTAGAAGCCCTCTGTTAGATTAAGGAGGTCGTTTTCTATCGTCCAAAGCTATTTTTTTTTTTTTTTTAGGAGAATCTGAACAGAGCATTTTCTTTTAGTGGCAGTACCTTGAAAAAAACCAAAAGAGTTTTCTTATTCAGCTTTGCAGCTTGAAAAGAGATGTTTAAATGATTATTAACATTTTAAATTGAATGACAACTTATCAACTGATGCAGAATATGAATAAGTCTGCTGAACTATTTTATACTTTATTTTGGCAAACGCTGAAAATCATATATATGTATATTGGAGAATAACATGATATATGTGATTGAATATTAAATAGATTGTTATATGTGGACCTTATGTAGTAAGTTCATTATTTATAATAATAAATATTAATATTATTGATAAGATATTATGATATACATATAAGTTTTTGATAAATATCTCAGCTCTAAGAGTTTTTTATTATACTTAGAAAAGTTTTTTTCTTTGCTTCGTTATGATTGAGTCCACGTGTGCTGAGCTAAGGCTTGAAAAATTGTGCAAATTGACCTTATGATAGGATATGTAGGTGCGAAGCTAGAACACGCCACCATACTACTCTTCGGGTTCTAGGCAGTCACAAAGATGCTATTTTAACAAATAGTTAGTGTTAATGTAAATTGAATTATGGTTTTTCGTTCTTCATTACTAATTTCCAACAACGCTTTACATTGATTAAAAATATAATTGCCCATGAAAAGGATTGAATTGGTGAAAAAAATCAGAATGGTTCAATGTTAAAAATGGTATTCTATTTTTTAACTTTAACGCCAATAATGCACTGAGTTGAGAGATAGATTAATCAAACCAATCAGGACAACAAACTAAATTACACCCTATTCAAATTCACTTCAATACATTGTTTGACTATAGCGTAGGGGTGTGGTAGTCGAATATAAGGTAAGTAAGTGGATTGGAATTTGTATAGTATATTTATTTACATTTTAATTTACTGTTATGGATTACAAATATATTTGCCTCGGTGACCGAATGCAGCAAAATATATTGATACTTATTGTTTTTGTAAGGAGCAAAGCGTTATACGACTAAGTTCTTGAATTATATAGCGTAAACATCGTACAATATATCAAGGTAACTAAAATACTATCGTGGAATAATATATATAAACTAAATATTTACATAAAAATCCTTTTCTTTTGAAGTGTTATTGGTCAGTGGTCTGTCGAACAGTTAGGAACCTACGGCACGTCACCCAGTATTGGCGCGATGGTTAATGGCACACTATTACACTACTCGCAAGTTGGTCTATCAAGGTGAAAAGAAAACGTGTTTTAGCATAGCATGTCCTATTGATAGATAAGTAATCATTTTTGAACCCTTAGGATTTAGCCATGCTCTTAAGTTACCGTTTTTTGATCGGCTCATAAATATCAAGTGCACCTAAGCCTTCCAATACAAGCTAAGAACAAATGTCAATTTACGTTTTTATGTCACCAGAAAAAATCATCGAAGGTATCAACTGCTCCCATGGTCCAAGAATCTAACTCGTTTTGGTTTCTACTGGTGGTGACTGTTTCTGAATTTTTTTCTGGTAAAATATTTAATTCAGGTTATAAAGAGAGATGGATATGAGTGAATACTAAGATCCCTCATTAGATGTCAGGTAGTGTGTTGGAGGGTAAGACAAAGTTTGCACAGGCATATGAAGGAGAATATCGTGGACCCATTTCATAGCGCAGTCAACACTCAGATGGGAGACTTTGGTGGGTGGCAGCTGCCTCGAGTGTAAGTCTACTCTAGGGGTACCCTACCCTCCAGATCGAGTTCACATTACACCTATTGTTATAAATATTTATGTAATAGAGACCATAATTATTATGTAATTAGGTTTTGCCGAACCCGAAGGGAGTGGATCTACTTTCATTCAGGTACATTTTAATAGTCTTTGGCGCGTCTTTCTGTACGATGTGCAATAGCAGTCAATAATGATTCAATCCATCAGAAACTTTAAGGTCATTTTCCAAGACCCCAGGTGACAACAATCTAATGGGGAAAAGTCAGATTCTTTACATTTTATCACAATATTTCTTAGTACTAACTCTGTTAAAGCTGCTTTAGAGTTAAAATTGTCACTTTTTTCCATTCCTAATGACATGTTGAAGACGGTTATGCACAAATAATTTTAGACATTATCAAAACAATTTAGTTTTAAGAAAAATAAAGTAGTTGACTATGTAGTTCTGACCAACTAAATAGGGTCGCTACAAGGCATCATTCGTGGTATTCAGATTCTTGAAATCATTATTGGAAATTAATAGGGTGTAGCAAGAGGGTACAATAAAAAACTGAAAAAAAAAGTTCAAAACATAAAAATAATAATGAAAATAACAACCTAATTGCCATCGATGTTATGAGGAATGATGGTTGGTATGAGTTTTTATGAATCGAAAATTATAGCTTGTACGCACACCGCGATGAGCATCGGGTTGAGTCCTGACATTACTAGAAATTCCTTCAAAGTGACATCAAAATTGTCAATGCTAAAGTCATCTTCACATTTTTTTAGGAATGCGACCGGTCACTTCTGATTCTGTTTATTTACGGGACATCAAACAAGTGTCAAATGATAACATAAGTAATTTTTGATTTCTTGGGTTCGACAATAGTATGTGGTTTAACACTATTCATTGCCAATTGAGGAAAATCCTCTCCTGATTCTGAATAATAAGATATAATAGTATTTGAAAGTAAAAAATTATCAAGGTATGGTATTTTCCGAGTATGGGTCTACCATCATCAGTCTACCATCGGTCCGAACCTATCACTGATGTAACCTGAATTATCTATGGAAGCTACTTCAGTCTCTTGATAGATAATTCCCTTTTCTCAGGAAGCTGTTGTCCTATTTGAGCTTATTTTTTCAAAAATCCATGGAAATTTTGAAGTGATTTTTCTGTTTTTCTTATAGCTGACTTGCTCAGACTTGGGAACATACTTTTGTTTAAGTTTTTCTGGAGCATATATACAAGGAGATTACATTTTTTTCATTTGTTGAAAAGACGATTTTACTAAGTGAAATGGTTTAGCAAATCGAATTAAGTATTTTGATAAAATATAACTAGTAGGTTTTTCACCACCGGTTAGTACCATTGCTCTAAGGTAATCAATCCCACCATCACAATAAACTGACAAGGGTAAAGGCACCAGATCCCACATTTATGGGGTTGAAGGAAAATAACTGATCTCAAAAAGAAAACTAAATTCACAGGGTGTGGGGCATCAAAGCCCTTAGATTGAATCCCAAACCTTAAGGGACAATTAGAATATCACGAAACAATGGGGTATACAAAATATTCCCCAATGCAGTAATGATATAAGATTGAACAACTGAAACTGGGTTCCGGAACACTCCAGAAATATAATTGTATTAATAAGACTGAAGTGAAAACACATGAACATTTAAAATGAATTAAATTACATACAAACCTCTCTCGCGTGAGGCAAGTCTCTAGCAAATTTTAATTGTTCACTCCCTTGCCGCTAGGTAGTGAAGGTGAATCACCTCCATTTTAACTTCCTTGGTACATCACTTAAAGGGATTTTATGCTCCGAGTCTTATCTTACGGTACTGCTTCTTCTCTTTCTAAATCCTTTATTATTTATTTTTTTCCAAAAATACTATTTCATTCCCGGTAGACAAAAGGAAACATTTAAATTAATTAATTTAAATTAAAAATCTGAAAGCCACACTCAATGACTTCACGTCTACATTGAGCAACATCGTAAGTTGTTACAGACGAACCTCTCAACATATCAGAAATAGTCTTATTCTAACTCAAAAAAAAAGAAAAAGGAATACCCTCATTTCCGCTCACATGCATGTTATATATATAATCTCAAATTTCTCTAAACGTAAACGTATTTGGGTAGAAAGTTAGCTTGAAAATAATTACATGCACGCTATTAAACAGAAGGAAACGAATAATTTACTCTTTTTACTAACGCGTGTCTATTGATTATTAATGTCACAATGAAGCAGGATTTAGTTAGGAGTTCTAATTTAATTTTCTTGAGTTTGGCAACCCCAGTAGTTCAGGTGTGTGTTTAAAACTTTTGTTACATTGAATAATAATGACTTGAAATATTCCCAACGTAATTTTCTTATAATGTTTGTTAGTTACTGTCCCGTAAATTTCCTGCCTTGACAATATTTTATCTCGCCTAATCATCACAATTATTGAATGAAAAAGTTACGAAATCTTTTCTTGATACGATAAAAAACTAAGGGGTGTCATTTAAAAAAAATTACGCTTGTTTAGGTAAGCAAAGGCGGACTATTATGAAAAAACCTACTTTGAAATATAAAATTAAACTATGTAATTTCTACCGTATTAATAAACATGGTTTCATGCATGGATTATATATGTACTGAAATAGTAGAAATTTATTTTATAACATTTATATTGAGTTGTTTATTATTTTTAATTAATTATTTTCGAAAAAAACCGGCAACAAATAATTCAGATTTTGTAAAGTATTCAAAGTTCTAATTTCCTTTCTAGTTTGCTTAGTCGGTAATTAAACTTAAGGCATAGTAAAACGAAAACTTAGTTATGAAGAACGATTATTTTGAATAAGTTCATAAATATTTTCAAAAAGTTCACCGCGAAAAAATTAGCTCATAAGTAATGGACCTTAATGCCTCACTAATATAAACAAGAAGGGCTTTTCTATTCAAATGCCTTTTCTAAGTTTATCGGTAATTGGTTTCTCATCGGACTATTTCGAGCAAAATCCCTAATAAGTTCATTGCAAATAACCGTAATAAGATTAATATATGGGAAGTTCATGGTTAGCAAGAGTGGATGTAATGAGCACCCTTGGAGTGATGAAATATACATACAGGTTTATTATTAAATTTATTTGTGGATGATGTTAGATTATTAGGTGTTCACGGTTAAACATATCTCCTCCCTCCACATGCGTCAGGCAACTCACATCCTATTTCCATCAGTTTACCCTCTCATACATATGCTAATATAAAAATCAATAAACAAAAACCTATATAATACCAAAAATTCTTATTTACAACTTAAATAAAATACAAATTAATTATACATGGTAACAACTTTATTATGATGAAATTACAATCTGCCTTTACTTAATAGGCAATAAATAATTGATATAAGTGTTTTCATTCATACCATATTTACAATTCATCATTCGCTCGCATTTTCATACAATATTTACAAACAGCCCTGGGGCCCCCAAGTCCACACGGAACACAAATTAATTAAAAATAATCTTTAAGGTCTTCAGATCAAATTTTTTTTCGTATTTAGATTTTGGAATCTCTACTCAAACAAAAACAGACAATTTTAATTTAGCAACAGATGATTAGTCCTTTTGTGATTGTATCTTTTGAGAGAAGTTTTGCTGTTGGTTGGCTGGGCTTGTTTCGGCGTAAAACAACTAGGACCAAGTTTTGGTATATTTAAACTAATTCGGACAGTCAAGCACTGCGACCCCGAGAGAGCAATAAGACGAGAGCAGAACCAAGAACCCATGCACCAGCCAGAGCCAAGGAGGCACCCCAGTCCCACATGTCGGGAGGTGGCTGTAAAAAGCGTTTTCTAGGTCCCAAGATCCGATTGGAGGATGCGGATTAAAACCATGTGAACCACTAACATAAATACATTTCACTTATGTTTATATTTCATTAAGATGGAAAACTTCAAATCTTCCCAGCACCTTTGAGCTGACACGCTCTGTGAGAGCAGCGATACCCCTATAATTTTGGCTATAAATGCAGACAAATGCAATACATGCCTATTATACATTTCAGGACAACTTAACAACATACATTAATCTCCAAATGCTATAAAATCAATGTGACACTATGAGTCACTGGTGTGTCTATTTTGTACACATTTATAGAGGACGACCGCGTAGGGGACATAAATGCCTTGATCCCTAAAAATCTGAGGTAAATTTAGTCTGTAGTCTAGTGGGTCATTATAAAGACCACTTTGCTAAAGGCTGCTGTTAAGAACTGAGGAATATTGCAAAGGTTGCACGGAAGGTAAGGCATACTTAATTGACTAAAAATCGTTGAGTCAAATTCTTACTGGAGTGTGCAGTCAGTATACAGTTTTTAAGGGTTGATATTCGTTAAATTTAATATATATATATATATATATATATATATATATATATATATGTAATGAAAGTGATCTCTCTTTCATTTGAATTTGCCGTGCTGCTTCCACTGGCCCCCACCAGATGGAGCATCAGTTATCAGATAGAGAAGGTTATGTGAGATAACAGAACATATAATAGTGTGTAAAATAAAATAGTGTAAATAGAGAATTGATAGTTAGAAACTGTAATTGTCGTTTCTTTGTTTACAGGTAAGATTGTGTAAATCAATATTAATAATTGTTATAATATAATATATAGTGAATAAAATTGCTAACTTTGTTTACAGAGAAACTGATTTCAGTTTATTCACCCCACCTTCAATAATTGTCTTACAAAACGACAATAGGAGTTACAATGGCGAAAAGACTGCAATTCACCATTAACTTTGTGGGATCACCGAAGGATAAGAAGACAAATGTTCTCTCAATTACCACAATTAAGACAGAGGAAAATGAAGAAAATCGTTGCCCCTAGAGAAAAGCTTTATGAGTGATCATGAAGAATTGACTAAGACACTTATTTATAAAAGATTGAGGAACAGTTTTACTCAAAGAGGTCAACAGAAGAGTGTGTGGATTACATTAACCGAGAAAATGAAAACAATATATTTTGATGAAGAAGGTAATGTAATGTTTGATAATTTATATTTAGAACAAGTAGTGAATAAAGATAAGATGGTTGAATCCACACAAAATAAAGAGAATGAGCTAAATTTAAAACATATAGCAGAGAAGTTCATGGTTGAGAAGTTTACATGTAAACACTCAAATGCTAAACAGTGGCTAGAGATGTTTGAGAAAGAATGTAGAAGATGTGGAATCAATGCAGACAGTAATATGATTGAGATATTAAGGTTGTTTTTGGAAAAGTCATGCTTAGACTGGTACTCAGCAACCCTAACAATATTAACAATGGACTCTGTGTGGTCTGAGTGGAAAGAAAAATTTTTGGAAACTTTTGAAGACCAAGGATGGAGTACAGGAATGCATGCTATATCATATAGGTTTAAAGAAGGTCTACTGATGGAATACGCCATGAAAAAAGAGAAATTATTGTTAGATATGGATGAGAATATTAGTTCACAGACTTTAGTGATGCTTATAGCTGCAGGCTTACCTGAGTTCATTAGAAATAAGTTAGATAAGGAAAAATGTGAGAATTCGACCAAATTACTTCATGAAATTAGAAAATGTGAGGGTCTAGCGAACAAAAATAATTTTATGAAAAAGAAAGATGAAAAACTTTTTAGTAAAAATAAATTTCAAGAAAAAAGGCCATGCAATAATTGTGAACAATTAAACAAAGGCATCAGATATCATCCAGAAGCTTCATGCTGGTTTAAAAAGAGAGACAAATATGAAACTAGAATACTGGGAAGCAACTCAGTATTAGAAGTAGATCTAAATACAGAACAAAAAAACGAATAATCACACCATTGATTAAAGTAAAAATATTATTAGAAGAGAAGTTACAGGTAAATGGGACATATGATCCAGGATCCCAAGTCTCTCTAATAAATGCAAAATTAATTAAGATAAAGAAAAAAACAGAAGATGTTAATAAGATATATTTAAAAACAGTCAATGGTGTGACACAAACAAAAGGTTTAGTAACCATAAAAGTGAAAATTTTTGAGATAGAAAAATATGTTGATGTGTTCATTGTAGAGAGAGATGATTTTGAAGATTTTCTTATAGGATTAGATATTATCAAAAAATTTAGATTAATTCAAAATGAGAATCTACAAATATTACAGAAGAAAGAAGATGAAACAGGAAATACTGAGAAAAAGAAAGAAAAAAATGAAGAAGTTAAAGTGAATTTTAATGAACATATCGAAGAAGACGGGTTCAAAATAAAATTAGATCACTTAGATAATATGAGAAAGATTACGATAGAAAGACTGATAGAAAAGTACAGTACAGTATTTGCCAGGAACAAATATGATGTGGGCACGGTTAAGGATTACGAAGCTAGAATTGACTTACTGGTGGACAGATTCTGCAGCAAAAGGCCTTATAGATGCACTATAGCAGATAAGAAGGAAATAGAAGATCAGGTGGCAAAATTATTACAAAATGATCTAATTGAAGAGTCCTATAGTCCATTCGCAGCCCCCGTAACCTTAGCATTCAAAAGAGATGAAAACAAGCGATCAAGATTATGTATAGATTTTCGTGAATTGAACAAACTAGTTATACCACAAGCTCAACCATTCCCATTAATAGATGATTTAATAATACAAACAAGAAACTGCAAATACTTCACCATACTAGATATAAATTCCGCTTTTTGGTCAATTCCATTACGCATTGAAGATAGACAGAAAACAGGATTTGTCACACAAGAAGGGCACTTCCAATGGACATGCCTACCCTATGGTTTAAAGACATCACCAGCTATTTTCCAAAGAATTTTATCCAACATCTTAAGAAAGCACAATTTAAAAGACTTTTCAGAAAATTATATAGATGACATCTTAATTTTTTCGAAATCATTCACAGAACATATAGAACATATACAAAAAGTAATAAAAGCAATAGTCAATGAAGGTTTCCGATTAAAATTTAAAAAATGTACATTTGCAGCAGAATCAGCAAAATACCTTGGACACATAATACAACACAATACAGTAAGACCAATAAAGGACAACTTAATTTCAATAAAAAACTTTCCAACTCCAAAAACCCAAAAGAACATCAGACAATTTTTAGGAAAAATTAATTTTTATCACGAGTATATACCAAAAAGCTCGATATTGCTAGATCCACTGCATAAATTATTAAGGAAAAATGAAAAATTCTTATGGACGGAAGAGAGTGAAAAATCCTTTGCAGAAGTAAAGAAATTGCTATGTTCCCAACCAGTGTTAGAAATATTTGATAATGATTTACCAATAAGAATTTATACAGATGCATCTCTAGAAGGTATTGGTGCAGTTTTGAAACAAGTACAAAACAATGGAAAAGAAAAGCGAGTAGCATACTTTTCAAAAAAATTAAGCGAACCGCAAAAAAGGAAAAAAGCAATTTATTTAGAGTGTTTGGCAATCAAAGAGGCATTAAAATATTGGCAATACTGGTTAATTGGAAGAAAATTCACTGTATTTTCAGATCACAAACCATTAGAAAATTTAAACATAAGAGCAAGAACGGATGAAGAACTTGGTGAATTAACTTACTATTTGTCACAATACAATTTTGAAATTAAATACATTCCGGGAAAGGATAATACCGAAGCAGATAGTTTGAGCAGAAACCCGGTATTAGAACCAATTGAAAATAAAGAAGAAATCCTAAAAATAGTTAATTTGATAAAAATACAAGAAATTAAAAAAGATCAAGAGGAAAATAGAATATTACAAAACACCAAAACAAAATTAATAGAAAAAGATGGAGTGTTCTATAAAAAAGTAAGAAATAAAGAAAAGATAATTTTATCTGAAAACTTAAGTTTAGAATTCATTAAAGAAATACATTCTGAATGGTGCCATATAGGAATTAAACAAATGATGAATAGGGTATGCCCTTATTACACAGCAAAAAATATAACTGCAAATATAAAAAAAGTATGTAAAACCTGTGAAATATGTATTAAAAACAAATCCAGAGGGCAAGAAAAATATGGGCTAATGTCACAACTAGGGCCAGCAACAAAACCATTCGAAATAATGTCAATCGACACTATTGGAGGTTTTGGAGGACAACGATCAACAAAAAGAT
Organism: Acanthosoma haemorrhoidale; assembly: GCA_930367205.1. Classification (NCBI taxonomy): domain Eukaryota; kingdom Metazoa; phylum Arthropoda; class Insecta; order Hemiptera; family Acanthosomatidae; genus Acanthosoma; species Acanthosoma haemorrhoidale. The sequence continues at coordinate 76,944,320 of OV884015.1, read as the reverse complement.
ACCTCCACCTGCTTATTGACCACTTCACAAGATATGCATTCATTTCAACATCAAAAACTCAGAGTGCCACTGACTTCATCAAGTTAGTAAATAATGTGCTGGAAACAGAGAAAATAGGTATAATACTTACAGATCAATACCCAGGAATCAACTCAAGAGAATTCAAAGATTTCCTAAGGGAAAAGGAGGTTCGATTGATATTTACAGCAGTTAATGCACCCTTTTCCAATGGTTTAAATGAGAGACTAAATCAAACTCTAGTCAATAAAATCAGATGTAAAATGAACGAAAAAGGGAAGAAAAGAGCCTGGACAACAGTCGCTAAAGAATGTGTGGATAAATATAATGAAACAGAACATACAGTAACCGGTTTTCCACCCAAGTATTTATTGGATGGCACAGATACTAGCATTTTACCTGAAGAATTAAAAAAAAGAAACAATAAAGAAAACTGGATGAATGACAGTAAATTAGCCTTAGAAAGAACAAAAAAGTCTCATGAATACAACAAGAAAATATTTGATAAATCAAGAAAACATTGGGAATTTAACACAGGAGATACAGTATATATAGAAAATGGCAGCAAATTGAACAGGAATAAACTAGATGAATTAAAAATTGGTCCCTTTGAAATAACAGAAAAGATATCAAATTCAATATATAAAATAAATACCGGAAGAGGAAAGCAAGAAACTGGATTCTTTCACATAACAAAATTACTTCCGATATTACCAGACTGAAAATTTTCAAAGAATTTTCACCTCAGAGAGGGGAGATGTAATGAAAGTGATCTCTCTTTCATTTGAATTTGCCGTGCTGCTTCCACTGGCCCCCACCAGATGGAGCATCAGTTATCAGATAGAGAAGGTTATGTGAGATAACAGAACATATAATAGTGTGTAAAATAAAATAGTGTAAATAGAGAATTGATAGTTAGAAACTGTAATTGTCGTTTCTTTGTTTACAGGTAAGATTGTGTAAATCAATATTAATAATTGTTATAATATAATATATAGTGAATAAAATTGCTAACTTTGTTTACAGAGAAACTGATTTCAGTTTATTCACCCCACCTTCAATAATTGTCTTACATATATATATATATATATTTAATAACTGGGGTTTGTCGGCTTTATGTTGACTACTGCTTAGGGAAGCAATAGCGTGAGATGGTGTAAATAGTATGATTCATTGCAAATAAATCTATTGTTCGTAACTGGATTAAAAAATCTCATCTCGATTTTAATTTGAAAACCAAATATTGACTTAAGAACCCTTTAAATTAATTCCACCCAAATCGAAGGAATTGTTTTTATTTTATGGCTGATGTCCATCAAAGAAACAACAGTCTACCATTTCAACAACATCAACTGTTGTTTTTTTTTTATTGTTATAAAATAACTTTTTTTGTTGTTTTTCAACTCAAATAAAATCTCTCTTTAATGAATTTGACGCACAACTCTGAAAAATTCTTTTAAAGATTATTTACTGCCACTATTTCAAGCATAAGCAAGCCATCGACATAAAAATATATTAGGAATTCGGTAATAAAATATATAAAGCTACATAAATAATATATTATTTAAAAAAATTGCTGTAATATGATTAAATATAAATAAAAAAAATTAAATAATTTTATTTTCACATACATGCAATTTGGGCTCGAAATGTCTGTGCTGGGCTGTCTTAAAATTTTGGTGTTTGAAGATCTTTCAAAATTTAAAAGTTTACCTTTAAACCATTGCAACAATTTAAATTTATTTTTCAAAAATTATGTTCGATGACCTGTCGTCCGACCATAGCCCTCTACTCCTCACTCTTTCGTTACACCCCATCCCCAAACTACCTCCTCCCTCATTCATCAGAGGTCCAGTCGACTGGGACCACTTCCGTGAACTTCTAACTAATTCCATTGACCTCAAAGTTACCCTAAAAACACCTCATGATCTAGACCATGCCGTACATTCCCTTACTACCTTAATCCAACAATGTGCATGGAATGCTTCAAAGCCTCGACCTTCCCCGTATGCCCAGAACAAAACTTCTTTACCTCAAAACCTACTCGACCTTATCCACATCAAACGCCGCTCCAAAGCCATATGGCAAAGAACCCGACACCCTGCCGATCGCCGCTGTTACAATCAAAACTGTAAATTGTTAAAGCGAGAGTTGGCAACCTTCCGATCCCAAACATTTAATTCTTACCTATCCTCTTTATCCACTCAGGACAACTCTCTCTGGAGAGCTACCCAAAATATCCTAAAATACCATTATGTTTCACATCCACTTCGTCGTGGCGATGGGTCCTGGGCTGCGTCAGATGGAGAGAGATCTGAAGCATTCGCACAGCACCTCTCACATACTTTCACACCTCATCCCAACCAGCATAATCCATCCCACGATACGAAGGTCGAAGATTTCCTTATTTCTCCGATTCCTCTTTCACTTCCTCCAAAGGCAGTCAATCCCTCCGAGGTCCAATACCACTTAAAAAACCTACCACTCCGTAAATCTCCTGGATACGATCTTCTCACTGCTCAGATCCTTCGACAACTCCCACCCAAAGCAATAATTTTCCTCACCTATATATTTAATTGTATCCTTAGAACCACCCACTACCCACTTCTCTGGAAATATTTCATTATCGTCCTCTTTCAGAAACCTGGAAAGTCCCCAAATGATCCCTCATCCTACCGCCCAATCAGTCTACTTCCAATCCTTTCAAAAGTTTTTGAAAGAATCCTACTCAAACGCCTTTTGCCTATAGTTGAATCCAAAAACCTTCTTCCTAACCATCAATTTGGCTTTCGCTTCAGACACTCCACTGCTCAACAAGGCCTTCGCGTTGTTGACCATATATCCTCCGCACTTGAAAGCAAACACTACTGCACGGGTGCTTTCTTGGACGTAGCTCAGGCTTTTGACCGGGTATGGCACCCAGGTTTGCTTTACAAACTAAAAATCTCCTTACCGCAGACCCTTTATCTAATCCTTCAATCCTATCTGTCTAACAGGTTCTTTCGGGTCCGTTGTGGTTCAGAATACTCCGATTATTACCCCATAGAAGCAGGAGTTCCTCAAGGCAGCGTCCTTGGCCCTATCCTGTATACCCTTTTCACTGCTGACATTCCGTTAAGTCCTAACACCTTCCTTGCAACTTTTGCTGACGACACAGCAATTCTCTCGTCACATCCCAATCCGTCAACGGCATCCTACAACCTCCAAAATCACCTCACTAAGATAGAGAAGTGGTGCAACATCTGGCGCATCAAGGTCAATGAAGGCAAATGCGTTCACACCACATTTACTCTCCGTCGAGGATCCTGCCCGTCCGTAACCTTCAATTCAATTCCGCTTCCCATGTCCAATACAGTTAGATATCTAGGTTTTCATCTAGACAAAAGACTGACTTGGAACCCTCACACAAGACTTAAAAGACAAGAATCGAACAGACGGTTTGGACAGTTATACAGACTACTGAACAGAAACTCTAACCTCACACTAGAAAACAAACTCCACGTATACAAACAGTTATTAAAACCAATTTGGACTTACGGAATAGAGTTATGGGGGACAGCCAAACCATCGAACATCAAACGTATCCAAACATTCCAATCCAAAGTCCTCAGAACCATAGTCAACGCACCCTTTTATATTAAAAACTCTTCCCTTCACAGAGATCTCCATGTACCAACTGTCCTCGACCTTATACCCTCAAGATTTTCCAAATTTCACCAAAACCTTTCCGCACATCCGAATCCTTTGGTCGACTCCATATCCAGTAACATTCATCCCTACAATCCTCCTCGACGCCTAAAACGGCGGTGGCCTCGCGACCTATTATAAATAGACATTCTATGTCATGGGGTCCTGGCACTGGCCATCATCCCCACTCATGTCCTGAGCGTGTGTGGCTCTCTTGCCCTCTCTGTGGCCTGCGCCGGATGGCGCCACGGCCGGAGAGGGGGCGGGGGGAGCTTCGCTGCTTCCGGCCTTTCCGCCAGCTTGCTGGGGGATTGGCTTCGGGGGCGGGGGGGCTCCTGGGCTGAATCTGTATGTATATAGGTATGAATGGACTGTATATAGGTATGAATGGAATTGTATATAAGGTATGAATGATCTCTCAGCACAATTATTAATGCTGGAAAAGGCAAATTGTAATTTTTTTCAATAAAGGAAGTTTACAATTAAAATTATGTTTCTACTCAAATTTTTTTCTCTTCAAATTGGCAAACGTGAAGCCGTTGAATTGTTTTGAGCAATATCCCGAAATAACTACTTGCCCCATTGAAAATAAATGAAGAACCTGGGAAGAAGTACATGCTGGTAGTATATGAACCTTTTATGGACTAATAATGTACTATATAATATTATAATAACCGACGCGATAAATGAACTTTATTAAAATCGTATTAACAGTTGTGACGATATAATTAATTTTGGGAGACATCCCATCTGACTTGAATTTGTTTGTATGTACATTAGCATACGAACGTTTCCAACATAAGTTATGTTTATTTACTTAGTTTCAGAAGATTTCATCTTAAAAATCATTGAATATTAATTCAGGAAATAATCTTAAACGGAAGTATATAGGAGAAATCTTGAAAAACGATAAAAAATATATTCTCACTACAGCAGAACCTTGAACCTCGCTTAATAGATTATGTTTGAAATTTCACCAGTTGAAATCGCAACCGGCAAACGAGGCGACTGATTCGAAAAACTAATTAGCCTGGGGATAATTAGCTATAAGTTTGAGTTTGTTTTAATTAAGTGGACTGTAATTAATTGAGTGTCTCGTTAGAGAAATGACAATATCAAATCTTAGACAAACACAGTAATGTCAAATTCCTACCTGTTGCGATGTGACGACAGCGTGTGAATCTCCCTTCTTGAACTTCGACAACCAAGAGATTTGGGCCCAAATTCAAGATTTATCTAAGTCCTGATTCATTCAATAGATGTCTGCATTTGATCTGAAAATGTCGCTTTTCCAAGACTTCGTAATAGTGAATTGAACGTGAACAAGGTTCGCGTTCTGACTTGTAATTGAATAATAATTCGTCTTTTAAACGGCACTGACCGAATTAACTTGAATGGCAACAGTTAGACTGTGTTAATGACAAAATAAGAGATAATGGCGTTGAGAATACGCTTGAAAAACAGGGTAAAAAGGACAACTGTTGAAGACAAAAAAAAAAGGACGCTAAAGTGTACATGAAGTGACCAGTTGAGAGTCAAAAGTGGGGGGAAAAACTCTGATCGAGCCGGCAGGCACACACTGGTTCCTAACGACGAAAAACGGGACAAAAGTCCATTTTTGACACTTTCGTGGCCATAAAATGGTATTATAATTCAGTTAGAGAGGTACCTAAGGTATTTAGAACCGATGGTTTCTAAGCTCTGGTCGTTATATTGTAAGCTCATCTACTTGAAGAAAGAGTAAGGGGTTAAGAATAAACGAGAAAATCGCGAGGAAAATCCAAGTTTTGTAATGACGGGCAAAAGATACTTCAAGCTTATTTTAAAATTGTCTTTCAGTGGCTTTCTTTTACAGTGCAAAAAATGAAGCTAGCACGTTATTCACCCTCGGGAAAATGTAACAATAACGTGCGTTTAGATCGTTTAATAGAAGAAAAATTCTAGTTTTTATACATTATTTACGCTTTTAGAAGCTTATGAATCTTCCGCTTCCACCCGCTTTTAAAAATAAAGTTGATTCGTGTTCATACAAGTATGGAGAAGCGATTAAAACACAAATTAGCTGCGACCGAGTGCGACCCTTGATTCTAGATCCTTATTAGTGGAGACAAACGCCTCTGTTTATTTACATTCTGAGTATTTGACTCGCATTTAAAAATTAAAGAAATATACAAATGTGGTCCATTCCTTGTTGATCTTCTGACTCAGTTGTTACCACCATTCTAAAGATAATAATCATGGTTTATGCCATAAAAGTTCGAACAAATAACCATAATAATAATAATAATCATTTGGAGTTCGAACAAACGCAAAGGTAAGGAATTGAGTGAGTTATATTCAATTTCTGAACATCAATATGCAATGAAGTATAGTTTGACAAAAAACGGGCTCACACATCTTTCAAAAAAATTTCAGAGCTTATGAGCAATGTAGGAAGCCTTTCAAATTTGTTCGGGACCGAACCGAAGAAAGACGAAAGTGATACGCTATCAAAAGAAGAAGCCCTTGCTCTGTTTGTCGAAATACCAAAGTAACATTATAATAATCACGAACTCTCTGGATTTATGTACGAAGACGGTGAAAACTGATGTTTACCAACTTTACTACTTTACTCATCATGTTGTTTTTTTCAAATATAGCCATTAATCGGGGTAATAGTTTTATTGTGAGGACCTACCTATGCTTATGTGCTGTCTACCTACATGTATTTATTTCCCAATACATTTTTTCACACTAAAAACAATGATGACTATGTGGAAAACTTACCTAATATTTTCTTGGTTGTTGAATAAGTCGCGTAAACTAACACCATTGCATTCAGCGTAAAGAAAAACTTTGAAAATCATGGGTCACACTTGATTTTTGTAAAAGTTTTTTGTGTGTCTATTTTTGCGCTATTTTTGGAAAATTTATCACCAGTTTTCCTTCAAGGGCAATCTATACCTTCATTAAAAATGTGAAAAAATTTTTTTGAGGCGAACTTTACTGTTTTGCAGACTTTTGTCCCGTTTTTCGTCGTTAGGAACCAGTGTGAGGCAGCGCCAGCGTCTGTGATTCACTGAAATACCGAATGGTTTCGGGTAATTACTGATTGAATAGCAAATTCAAATTAAATGAAATTAATTTTACGCAAATGGCGTAAACAGATTATTTTCATCATTTTCACCCCCCGAGTGGATTTCATTGCTGATTTCAAAAATAGGTTTGCAACTAAAACCAACGCAACGCAATCTGGAGAACAGCCTTTTAAATTTGTGGAACCCTGAACACTTGATATTTTCTAGGCTTCCCAGCCGAGGTGAAGGTTCAGAGGCGTATACGATTATCTCAAAGATGCTTCCTTAGGGATCTTGACAACAGGATATCTGATTCCTAGAAAAAGTCCACTGCTTCCACTAGCCTGAGGATTAGGCAATCTGCTACACAATCATGCAGGTACTGAGTGTGAGGTTTAACACTAAAAGTTCCTATAGACTATTTTTACTTTTGTAATTGAGCTTCCAACGAAGAACTTATACATGCAATAAAAATACCCTCTACTTGTTCTACCTCCTGTTTCTGCACAATAAGTTGTTTAATTTGGTCAACTAATTAAGTATGTAAGGAGGATAAATTTAAACACAAATGTCGTTTTGATAGGTGCGGTTTTTCCCTATAAGCGTGGTCAATTAATCCCAGATAAAATGCCTTTGTTAATGATGTTAGTAATAGTACCAAGACAAAATTTTAGAAATAAAGTTTGGAGCTTTTCTGTGAAAATGTGATTCTGTGTCTAGATGTCATTATTTTTTTTTTTTGAGGAGTAACGTAAAATTGTAAATTTCAAACTTTTATAGCCAAAATATGTATCTAATCCTAATGGGCTGGTATTACCTACGGAGCATAATTTTGCTAATTTTATTTCTCTGTAGGGAAAAACAAATTTTTATTCCAAGGTTTATGATAGACAAGCTATTTCTGCTTATCCAAAGTAAATTTGAAATGGAATAAAGCTTTAAGTGAATAAGGTTTTATTTTTATGAGTTCATTAAGTCCCTTCGTTTCAGATTTCTTACGATTAACTACGTTTCAAAGTAGAATATTTTATTAAACACTGTTTACACGTTAAGTGCATATTTTGAAATAATCGTTTTATGAGCTGTTATGTAAACCAAGTAATATCAACATTAATATGTATGCCACTAATTTTGGCTCAATATTTTATATTTTTTGAGATCCATATAAATGGAAATGGTTTTTTTTTTCGAAAACAGAAATCATTGTGTTTCTTCAGGTCCTTGTGAATCAGTGAGTCTCTGTTTAACCTGAAAAACCATTAGACTTTAAATTTAAGTCTCATCTAATGTTGCAATGACAAGAAAAATATCGCGATGTAGCTGTTTTATATACTTTTCACGTAACCTCTTGAAAAATAATCCAGGGTCATTAATTAATTAACTAGTAGTTATATTTTTAATTTTATTGAATATCAGTTAATCTCTTTACTCGGTATCCTGGATGTAATGGTATGTATTAAGTATGAAGGCTTTATACAAAATAATAACAAAAAACACATATATATTGTTTGTGATTTTTTTCACAATCAAAGTTCCACATGGAGGGATAATGTTTTGCACAGTTGTTATACTAGATGCTAAAAGTAAAAGGATTTCTATGGCAATTAATAAAGAATTAGTTATTTAATTGTTTGGTAATTGAAATCTAATCAGTTTGCTGTTAGGTTGAGTTGGTTTTCAGCTAAATGAGCTGAGACTTAGGTAGAGTAGGTACAATCGAAATAAGTAAACTGCTGTTTTTAAAAATTAATATGATTTTGTTTTTCGGTACGAAAACCATTTTTGAACCCCTTAGTAAGTGTGATACATTGAAATTGACTCGATTTTTTTTTTTTTTTTATGATCGGAAATTTTTTCGGTTATTACTCTCTAGCTGGTCTTGTACCATTTATATATTTGAATGTCTTTTATATTGCTTTGAACAAAAAGGAATACTTCTTATAGGGAGCCGGGTGTAATTCTGGAAAAGACTGATGGAAGCCCTAGAGAGATTTAGTGACATTTAATTAACTGAATCCTTAGCGATCGGCCTGTGCCCAGTTAGCCAAGTAATCAATATGTTGTTTCCTAATTCTTACAGTTATTTAAATTATGTAATTTTCTTACATTTTCCCATTCAAACAGATTGAGTGCGATAAATACACTAAAATATTTGAAAAACTCCTATTAAAACGCCTACTTCAAATTATTGAATCCAAAATCCTACTCACCAGTTTGGAACGACATTCCACTGCTCAACAAGGCCTTCGCGTTGTCGATCACATCTCCTCAGCCCTTGAAAGCCAACGGTATTGCACTGCTGCCTTTCTTGATATAGCTCAAGCTTTTGACAGGATTGGCATGCAGGTTTGCTTTACTAGCTCAAAACATATTTACCACAGACCCTTTTCCTAATCCTACAGTCCTACCTTTCAAACCGCTTCTTCCAAGTCCGCTGAGGTTTAGAATATTCTAACTACTATCCCATAAAAGCAGGAGTTCCACAGGGCAGCGTCCTGGGTCCCATCCTCTATAATCTATACACCGCTGATGTCCCCTCTACTCCCAACACCTTCTTGGCAACATTCGCAGACGACACTGCAGTCCTATCAACCCATCCAGACCCTGATATATCATCCCATAACCTTCAAAAACACCTTGACGAGATCGAGTATTGGTGCAACCAATGGCGGATCAAAGTTAATGAAGCAAAATGTTCCCACGTTACCTTCACCCTTTGTCGCAAGTCTTGTCCACTAGTTTATTTTAATTTTATTCCTCTCCCTGTATCCGAGACAGTACGGTATTTAGGCTTCCATCTCGATAAACGACTGACCTGGAACCCACATACGAGACTAAAAAGACAAGAACTAAACAGACGCTTTGGACAACTATACAGACTACTTCAAAGGACATCCCATCTCTCAATAGAAAATAAACTAATAATCTACAAAGTTATACTTAAACCAATCTGGACATACGGAATAGAGCTATGGGGGACAGCAAAAAAGTCGAACTTCAAGCGTATCCAATCCTTTCAATCAAAAGTCCTGAGAACAATAGTAAATGCCCCTTATTATGTCAGCAACAAAACCCTTCATAACGACCTTAATATACCCTACATTCTAGAACTCATCCCTTCCAAGTTTACGAAATTCCACAGTAGCCTTTCCAACCACCCTAATCCTGTAGCACAGTCACTGCACTGCGTCACTCATCCCTATAATCCTCCTCGGAGACTGAAACGGCAGTGGCCTCGTGACCTGCTATAATCAAGTGACAGTGGGAGTCCTGGCAATGGCCAGTTTCTCCAATCATGTCCTGAATGAATGAGCGAGTGAATGATGAAATGTAAATATGGTATGAATGATCGTATATCTTAATTACTTATTGCCTAGCAAGGCAGATTGTAATTTTAGCACAATAAAGGAATTATATATATATATATATATATATATAATCCCATAAAAGTCATAAAAAGTTATAGCGATCGTTAACTACATAAGATTAATCACACTATAGTGCATTGTATATATATTGTAAATTAGTTATAATATGTTGTAAATTAATTTAAACAAATGTAAATAACATTACCAAACCATAAGTCATACCAGTGTAAATATTATAAACAATAAAAAACGCAGCTGCAAAAAACTAGTCAGAGGCCCTTGAAGGAGGAGTCAGGTAGCGGCTAGGGGGCTGGGTGGGTCCCGGTCTAGAACAGGTGAGCGTCACCGCAACCCTGCGGTTTGGTTGGTCAGAATAAAACCCCAGATTATTGGTTACTGGAGGATATATATACCCCTTAGTTTTAGCCGATAAATCATTCTAACTACGGCTCTCTGGACTGGCACTTGCAGCTGCGCTGATGTTTATAGATTTGGCCTTCTCATTCATGAAAATCTCTGCAGCTCTCTTCCTAACCTCGCTATGTTTTAGTCCGGCCTCGTCAGACTTTCCTAGTGGGATTCTCTGCCTTCGTCTCGCTAAAACTATTACCTCCTTGGGACAGACCTCTCCCTCACGGACGACGGTTGCCGTGGCCCTACAAACTTCACCTAGTAGTGTCTCCGATGGCAATCCAGTCTGCCTCTCTCCGGTTTACACTCGCCTTTGGGATCCGGACGGTTTTCGGCTACCCTCAGATACCGAGCGTGAATTCGTGGTCATTCCAAGACCACATAAACTACCTACAATACCTACCCTATACCTCTTCTCCTTAACATAGTGCACTGTCGGGGCACATTCCTATCAAATATGGAGTCAGATAGTACAGTAGTAACACCCGTCATGAAGCAATTGTCCAGGTCATAGCCTAATCAACCCTCACTTCGTCACTAGGGCTAGGGCAACTAGGCACCCCCTCGCGACGACCCAACCAAAGTAGTACACAATAATATTTCCATGATCTTGATTGGTTGAAGTTACATAATTTTTTTGAACTATCCCTTATGATTCATACTTCACGTGAATTCATCACCACGGCCACAATTGTTTTATACAAATCTATTTTTAGAAAAATACTTCTAGCGTTAAAAAACAAACAATAAAATCCTCGGTCTCAACAATAGAGTTTATTAAATAAGAACGTTATTGACTGTTCTAAGTTGTTCATCCTCAGTCGCTTGCACGTCTCCTTAGTTATCGCATGGCATTTCATTCGCGGTTCGTGGAGGCGTTACCGCCAATACAATAATGGCAAGTTTCAGACTCTTATTCATTAATTCAGATTTTTATTTTGCTTCCAGGCTTGATGTAGAATTTATTAACTAGAAATTAATTTGAAAGATTAAAATGGTGAAGTGAGATTAAGATATAATTTTCTATATTTAAAAATCCATGCCCTCTAAACAATTTGGGAAATCGTTAGATCATCAATAAGACTGTAAGAGATATGTTATAGCCCTCATTGAATGTCGAATAGAACTTATAAAAGAAAATATATGACATTCTTTTAACCCGAATGATATCGATATGACTCGATTTAAATTATGCAATGCCGCTAACATATTCTGTATAAATATTACGTTCTATGCCTGAAAATTTGAAAATATCTATCACAACTAGGCTATTAAATCTACTAAACGACTAATATTTCATCTTCCACCTCTAATTCCGGTTATTGGATATTTGCCCAAAGCCGGCATTGGTGATCAGCTATTAATTTGATGTAGAAGTTCTGAAACAGTTAACCTGAATAATCCTGACCAGAAGTTAGTTTGCAACATAGCAATGGCGATATAGTTTCCAACAGTCCCTGCTCACTGGCCTTATCGTTGTCCAGCCAAATATCGAACAAGTTATTAGTGTCAGGCATAGGGGTTATCACAATAATATGTTTTTTTTGGTGTTTTTGGTAATATTCTGTAGTATCATGACTCGTGTGTCTTAATTCAATATAGACAAGCGGAATGATTAATTTCTGCTAGATCAGTTGGAAAATTGAAAAATTCCTTAGTATTAATTCGTCAGATTCGTTCAGTTCAAAGTAACATTGTTGTCCTTGATTCATTCTTTAAAAAGAATTCTACAATGTTGATCAAAACATCCCTTTTAATTAATAAATTTGTTTTATATGTAGAGTGCATTAAGCTGTTGTCATCTTGCCTTATGCATCAAAAACAGTGTGATAAAAGTAATGAAATGCTTTTTCTGTTTTTTTTTGGACTCAATTAACACATTTAATTAAAAAACAACAAAAAAAACCCTTTTCACAAGTTAGTTCATTCAGTATCGTGTTGAAGACTATCAAAAAGTTCATGGTTGGATGTATTTGGACAGTTTCAGGATGGTTTAGGGAAATTCTTTGTTCATAATTTTATCTCTTTAGTATACTCATCAAGTTAAGTTTTGAAAATATTTAATGGAAGATGTGACTTAGGTTTCAATTTTTTTTATGGTAATTACCTTGACGTAAGATAGGTCAAAATGATTGATTTTAAAATACGAACCTGTGTTGGTTTTTGAGATTTCACAATATTATTAATGATCGTCAATTGAACAGCTCATTATTGCAGCCCGCTACATACTACATTATTATTACTTGTATAGAAAGAGTGCCAGTAATTTTTATTTATTTATAGGAATGAATAATTGAATGGACGAATGTCTATAAAAAACATAACTGTACATTATAAAAATGGATTAATGGATTTCTGATAAGATAAAAAAAACGTTAGTTCGGTTCATTATTTTCGGTTATTAGTTTTCAGCTTTCGTATTTTTGTGGGACCTTAGGAAGCAGTACTTATAGGAAAACAAGCATCGGTTTCATTTAAATATGTAACAGTAGGTAGTTCATCGGTTCTTGACAGGTAACGAAATTATAATTTAAGGTATTGTAATGACAATTACTGTAATTATTATAAAAATTAATAAAATTTTCACTTTTCTCTCGTTATGTACGTGGTAATAAACGCGTGTTTAGACATTCCCTGGTGCTTACTATCATTGTAAACCGAAGATGAACCCCATCACCTAGTCCTGTATATTTATATATTGACTTTTTAACTTCAAATAGAAAATTGTTATTGTAATCCTACCCTCCTTCGAATGCATCTGTGTATGGAGCAAGAGGAGAAATTTGTAAATATTTTGTTCACTGAATTTTGTTCACATTAAATTGTAAAAAATGATAAATAAAAAGGGTTATGAAAAAAAAAAAAAAAATGATGCTTACATTTGTTCTTGGGATTGGATTATCCGTTGTAATAATAAACAAAAAATGAAATCAGCATACTTCGAAGTTTGAAAGATGTATCTTAAAAATGTTATCATTGTAGCATTTTTTAGAATATTACCGTGGAACTTAAAGGCAGACATACCTAGGTTGACCCGTACCTGAATGAATGTACATTCTCTCTCTTCAGGCTAGTCAATGATAATATAACATTCATCGAATAATTTAAATGTTCTGAATCCCTTGGATTTTAAGTACCAAACTAAACCAGAACAAATACATAGGTCATCAAAAATCAAATAAGATAACCTAAATTAATACAATATTTATTAAAAGAAGAGTTCTCAGCAGTTCGTTCAAACAATGAAGGTGTTCTTACCACAATGGAGTTACTGAAAATATTCTTGATGGCTTTTACTTTTTCTTGCTAGGCAGCTGTTACTTACTCTACGACTTCCAGAAGTTCTTCTTTCTTTTAACTTCTTAATGTTGTTGGTTTCTTATTGTCCTGGAGATTAAAACTGATTTTTCTTCACGAAGGAGGACCGGCAGATATTGATCAGATGTCATTATGATCCAGAACCCTTTGTGGACAAAACATCATAAGTATTTTTCATAATGACCTCCTGCTACGAATACGACTGAATCATTAAACTCAAAGGATTTTAGCCTAATCAAGAATGAAGATTATCAATCACCAGAGCAGGAAGAGTATTTATTATCAGTCTACATTGAGTCATTTGTATAGACTGAAGTATATTTCATTGTATTTTCCTATTATTTGGCCTGTGTTGAGATTTATAGTTTAAGAGCTTAATTTTTAGCTTATGTCTGGAGACTGCTTAAAAAACATTCTGGGTAAATTGGTCTGATAAATTCTTGTCTTTTAAGTCGTGTGATGTGTCTAAGTCAGTATTCTGTCGAGATGGAAACCTGGGTATCTAACAGTATTGGACTTGGGAAGCATATCAATTCGAAAGTTACGGACGGACAGGATCTTCTTAGGTCAAGTAACTAAAGTAACTAGCTGAACTGAAGATTTTTAAAAGTTTGAAACATCCACAAAAGAGGTGTTTAATCAGCGTAAATTTGATGGAGAATGACGCAAAAAGATGCTTTAAAGTTAAATAATTTGAAAATACGATTATGTCGACAAAATAGGCGAAAAATATGAAATAGGTGGAATTTAATGCACACAATCAACACGCTTGACTAGAGTTTACCCTGGTGTAAACGGCACATACATATGGAAGTACATTCTCAAATGAAAGTACATTAACTATTGATATTTACTTATTATGACTATATTCCTCGATATTTAGTGATTGTTTATTTATAGCTTTTTCTCGTATTATTGCCCGTTTTTAAATCCGCATTAAGATCACTCGTGAGTGACTTTATCTGCAGTCTAAAATGTTCATTTTTCATTTTACATTGTAACTTCCATGACAGGATTATATCCACTTGTATATGCAGTTTCTTCAAAGCAGGGCTATTTAATTTGAGAAGTGAATCAGAGGGCATACCTCCTGGAGGTAAGATCTGTTTTGAATGTCTCAAGGATGTTTGGAATACACACAACATTCAATCATTCGTGGCTAAAACCGTTCCAGGTCTGACTTGGGCTCCTAAGGAATTATACCATCTGGGAAAAGGTTTTCCACTGTCAAAATGATCGGTAATCGGAATGCAATAAGTGAACTAATCTAGTGCGATTGTCATAGAGTGTTTTAAATGCAGGCAGTTTAGTTTGTTTACCCAACAAAACGTTATTTAAAAAGTATCGGTAACAGACGGTTTTTACGCAACAATGGTTGCCAATTGCCAATTTGCCAGAACAAATGAAATAACTCTGCTGTATGTAGATTTAAATTATAGAACTGATATAAGTAAAAAGCTCTATTTTACTTATGGAACAAATAATGGCGGAAGTTGTTTTTCATTTTCTTTGACAAAATACGCCAGTTGAATAATTACCAACTTTTTCTATTTTGGACATTTTTAAATACTATACGTATTCAAGTTATCAAAGCTGTTTTTTTTTCGCTTCCTAAATTATTTTTATTAAATGTACGGACATGTTTAATGTCCTTGCGCAGTAGGATTTTCCTCATATTTAACTAAGATGAAGTGGGAGATCGATAGTATTCATGCGGTGGTTCATGATTTTCCATATCTAAAAGCACCCTACTGTGGGATAGACTCTCATGCCTCTCAAATATATATCTCTTCAGAGGCTGGTAACGACAATATTATTGAACCTTCTAACATTCAATGTATCTGTATGTTACAATAATTATCTTTTCTGCTGAAAATGTTTAATAATTGATTTTACTATTCACATTGAAATAAATAAATGAGTTCACAATGTCCATGGGTCATTTTAACGGAAGAGGTCTTTTCAAAGTACAGCCATAGATACATGTGGATTTGCTCTGTTTGGTACGAAATCAAACCATGTATATAATGTAGCGACGCTACAGAAAATATAAAACTGATATGTAAATAGATTCGAATGGGAATCTATAATGGAAATAATCATTGCAATTCTTCAAGGGGCTATGAAAAAAAAAATATCTTGCTCCGGATCATGTTAGTTTTTAGGATAAGAACTCCTTAAAATGCCTATATCATGCAGTAGAAGGAGCCACCCACAGCTAATTTAGGTTTATATCTTGCTCCCACATTGCACTAGGGTACTGTACTACTGTGCCCTCCGGTCAGCTCTGCTGTACGGTGCCCCACTGAATACTTGCCTTACTATACAGCTCAAAGTCTCCAGCAATTTCAGAATGGATTCACAAGAAATGTGGTACAGATATTTCTATTGAGAGAGGTTAATGGTTAAATTAAATTAAGACCGCAGACCTGCAGCCGTTGCTTGGCTTGACGTCAGTGGGTGAGTTCATGCACTCTAGACACATAAAGTTTTTTACTTCTTACAGTGCCTAACAAACCCAGTGTTAGGGTGATCCCACCACCCTTCCCGGCTCAATGGCAACAGACTGTCGGGGAAAATTAGGTTAAGATTTTGTTGTTAGATGTAAGTTTTAAGTCTATGATTCATATGGTGACCCCCATCACTTTTAAACATGTTTAGACAATAAATGTATAATGTACATTATAACAATCACACTTTTGTAAAATTATTAAAAATGGTATAAAATGTAGCCAAATTACAGGACATATAATAATGACCTACAGTAAATAGACTCATTTACGTAGAATCTATACTCAGTTCCATAATTTATAATAACAAGAGGATATAAAGAGGGGGGGGGTAAAAAAAACTATTATAATAGGAAAAAGGAAAACACCTTTATTGTGGACCATGACTTCTATGTGACTAACTTCTTAATATGAATTATATTTGAATAAACTCTCGAACTACTGTTAATAGATTCATTTATGTAGAATCTATACTGATTTCCATAATTCTAATAACAAGGGAATATGAAGAAAATAAAAATTTCTTGTTCCCAGCAGTTTTGTTTAAGAAACCTTAAACCTAAAATGCATTTTATCTGGTATAAAATGAAAATGACGTGACACAGGCACCGAACACATGGAAAGATCACATAACCAGAAAAAATGTTTATGGGGACTGTGATTTGTCAGCAAAACTAAGAGCTAACTCAGTAAAAACTATTCTCAACTGAAAACTTTACAATTTTATTTTTCATACCGTTTTAATGAGATACATCACACAAATATTCCCAATAGGCGATTAAGTGTCATTCATTAATCTTTTTTTTTTAAATTGAACGGTATAAAAATGAACTGTATTGGGAATAATTGAGCAAAATACTCAATTAAGTTATTGCTTACCCTCTTTGAAAAGGTAATGGTTATTGCTTGCCCGTTGTGTATTTATCTAGCCTAAAGTTTGTAATGAGCTGAGATAGGAAACAGTAATCGCATTGTTAGGCCTGGCAGGTGGCTATTGATTTCGGTCGGTCATGCTAATTGATAATTAATCCGATAATCCTTACCATCCATGGCGCAATTAGTACCTGCGGACTTGACGATGAAACTTTCAATTCTACTGTTCAACTAAATACGTGTCATACAGTGCAATCATGTCTCATCACCGTATTTTGTGTTGATAGAGCTTTGAGTGTATTTGTTGGTATCGGTCTTTTCAATCCCTAACTAATTACATATTACGAATGGCTTGGTTTTAACAAAAATACTGAACATACCATAACTTACTCCTAAATCCATAATCTTCCTAACCTACATATATAATTGCATTATCCGAACGATGTATTTTCCTCTCCTCTGGAAACAATCCATTATAGTCCTGTTCGCCAAACCCGGTAAACCATCCAATGACACATCATCTTACCGCCCAATCAGCCTACTCCCTAACCTTTCAAAAATATTTGAAAAACTCTGTAAATATCGTCTTTTCAATGTCCATCTATGGTTGCTAGATGTTTTATGTAGCTTGTTTCATTGTTATGCTTATTCTAGCCAAGGGCTATCAAGATATGACATATATGAGATGAGATATGATATATATATGAGATATGACAAGATACGACTATTTATGATATACACCAGTGGTAGAACTGTGAAAAACACCGTCAGTTATAGTTATACTTTTCTAGAGATTTAGCATCGTTGATTTTGTTGATAATTGAGCGTGGGGAACTTCCCAAGCTTCATTTCCTTAAAAAATATTAAAGAATATTATCGTTCTCATGTTCGATCAGAGTTTTTAGTTCTGGTGATATACGTTTACTTAATTTTTCTAATTCTTTTGAAAGACCGGAAAATGAGGGAAAACAGTTGATATTTATTTTATGTTTCGATATTGGTTTTAGTCTCTGAGAATATCGATTCCTTAGGACAATAATTATAACAAGGTTGGTAGACAAATAACCTACCCAGAAATATATTAAGGGTGATTTCTGCAGAAAAAGCCACAGTAGGTTCATGTCGATGTTAATTTTTTTATTTATTCATCAGCTGTTTCGTTCTACTGATTAAGTAATTTATCCAATAGCCAATCATTCCTATTAAAAAAAACGTATTATTTTCATTTTGTCAAGACTTCCCAATCTGTATTTTGTCTTAAACAATTAATTGAAAATCTCACAAAAACGTTAAAAATGTTCTCACTAATTGGCCGATTCATCTTGTCCAATTAAGGAGATCAATTGTAGTTTTTATTCAATCCAGGGTTTGTTGACATAACTTTGGCTTAGTTCTTAAATTTGTATTTTTTGAGTTTTAGGTTGTTTCTTTTAAATGATTTGTAGATTCGACCATTTTTGCTACACCGAATTTCATCGTTTCGTTTGGGATAACCTCGCGCTCTTGGTCAGCCTCCGCTGGCTCTTATCCAGTGACGCGGCTGACTTAGGAGCGTGTGGGACTTCCCAAGACTCCGCTGCCTCCTTCGCATGGGAGGAAGGTGACAATCATGTGGACTTGGGGGGCCTCTGGGCTGTTTGTAAATATTGTATGAATGAGCTAGTGAATGATGTTGTAAATATGGTATGAATGATAACATTTATCTCAATTACTTATTGCCTAATAAAGAAGGCAGATTGTAATTTTATCTTAATAAATTGTTGTTGACTCCTCATTTGGAATAACAATATTATCAACAGCGTAAGATATTATGGCAGCGATTAAATAATATCAACAATTTAATGAGAATACACAATTCACTTTAGACATAGTGAATCCGTAATTTACTAGCGTTTAATGCAGATTTAGCAATGATATTTATGACAAAGCTATCCATTTAAAAGAAACAAGGCTTTGGGAAAAAGTAGGGGTAACGTCATATATAGCTGTAGCGCCTCCATTTTGTTAGTCTATCAGTGAATATTTTAGCAATCTAGCAACCTGCAGCTGGGCAGCAGGGTTTGTCTGAGCAGCCCTAGATGTGAAGCAACTCTTGTGTGAGACACGTCTAGATGATTAGCTCCAACCTTCATCATCAGACATCATTCATCGGCTCATTGCCATCCTCATCGCCACAGTGGTGGATGTTGACTTTGCATCAGGTGCTAGGGACTCCCATTGAGAAACCTCGTCAACCCATTTAACGTTACTATGGTCGACTATACTTCCAGTTGGTGACCTTACTTTATCCTTATTTCATATCTTACATAAAAGACTGTCAAACAAAAAGATAGTCACACTAAGCAGCACTAGCCAGTCCAGTTTAAGATGCGTCAGCAAGTGACTATTTAACTCTGGACTCAATACTTTAAACCATTAATATTTATAAACAATCTTCCTAATAATATTCATTTATTTGTTTTAATCTATACGTGCACTTGTCTATTTTCGTTTCTTTAATATTTCTATAAAAGCATCCTTGTCTAAGCCATTTTACAATTAAAATTAAGGCTTTTATTAATTAAATTACTGTCCAATATAAAATTGCCATTCATTTACACTGCTGCACCCTGTGAATATTTTACAGACGCGCGTTGAAATATGCTTTCAGTTTCGAAAGACCTTCACACACAATAGCTTTCCTACAGATAAATCCTACTCAGTCTACTCCCGTGACACAAGATCCCGTCTTTTTGACATTTCCCCCACCCCTTTTCCACTAAACTGCAGCATTCGACCACTCCTTTCTTGCTCCTTCCACCACTCTGTAGAATTATCTTTCTTCATATATGCCATGCTTTATCTTTACGTACTTTGATACCCTCCTATTTCAACACTTCATTTTTACATAGAAAGGAATAATGTTTATATTACATTATTATTCCTTAATTTTTATTTATATATTATTTTGTATTTTATTCAGGTTATTGAACATTTTTCTGATTATTTATCATTTAATTACACTGTTCTATATTATTTCACTACTCTTTGAGCAAACATATTAATAAACTCATATATTCAACCCTTCAAAAGACTAACAATTAATATTTTTTTCCTACTACTTTTTGAATTAAAAAAATATAGATGAAACCATTATTTATTTTGTTTTCCGTTTGTTGTCGATTTTTTGTTTTGTTGGATTTATTAATTTGTACCTAGTCTGCAGGGGACATAAAAAAATATTTTTTTATATTTAAATTAACAGTTCCCTCTGGGGGATATTGAAAAAAAAAAACGGTATAATATTTATTTGGATTTTTAAAAGAAGTTAAATTGTTCAACCAAATACAAAAGTTATAGAGTCCCAATCACGAAACCGTAGAGGGACACACATATAATCACAAATAAATAAATGTGGTAAATATTGAACTTATTTCAACGGCATCACAAAACAAATATCTATTCAACTGAATTTAAACAAACAACATATAACTGCTGATGAATGAAAACAAATATGCTAAATAAAATTTGAAATGATAAAACTGTCATAAAAACACTAATATTGATCTGCGATACAACCTATAATAGAGAAAGTTTGTCAAAGTCAGCTTATGACACAGTGATGTCCTGCAAAATTTGTTCACTCTATCCGCGGCGTTTTGTTACAATTGTTACAAAAAACATTTATTTTTTAACATAAAAACTAACTGTTAGAAGTAAACTTTTATTCAAAAGAATTGAATAAATATTTATACAATATTTGATTCTTTTAAAGATTCAGTTTCACACAAGGTAATTCGAATGTATTTAAAAAAAGTTTTTACATGAAGGTAATTATTTATTATTTGAACTTGAAAGGTTTTTCTTGTTATTGTTGAACTGTAAAAAAGGTGATTCAGCATTTTATATTTTTGTCTCTTTTGCTTTTATTTCTTATTTTGAATACAGTTTATATAATAACAACTTTTAAATAATAAAGTTTATTTTTAATAAAATTATAGGAAAATTAATTGATTCCTAAATTAACGATTAATAATTATTTTCACTTGTTGAAAACAGGGCTACATAATAAATCTTTGCGTTGAAAAGCTTTTTACTTGTTCAGTGTTAAAACAAAAACTGAGGTCGGTTCTGTCATTTAAAATATGACTGCCTTTTTAAATAATATAGATAATTAGTAATTAATTTAAACTAGAAACTTCTTAGTACGTTTATAAACTGTTTCTTGTAGTATGGGACCTCAAAGTGTATGTTGCCTCTAGTTGGTCATTTATTCATTCATTCATTCATTAATATCGGAAAGAAAAGCATTAATTATCACTTATGCCCTTTATTCTGTACTATAACTAGTATGCAAATAATAAAATTATGCGTAGGCTAGTGAGAGTATCTGATTAATGATAATTAATTAATTAAATAAAATGTTTAATAATTTATTTGTTTACGAATGAAACTGATAAATTT
This sequence comes from Acanthosoma haemorrhoidale, assembly GCA_930367205.1. Taxonomy (NCBI): domain Eukaryota; kingdom Metazoa; phylum Arthropoda; class Insecta; order Hemiptera; family Acanthosomatidae; genus Acanthosoma; species Acanthosoma haemorrhoidale. Next base: position 76,922,636 of record OV884015.1, on the reverse strand, counting down.
TACTTCCGATTTTTTTTTAGATATGATAAACTCTGAATTTGATTTGTAAAAGTCTTGGAAATGTTATATAACATTGTGTAATAATATTGACACACTTTTCCCGAAAAATCATCGAAATATGGTCCTTCCTATTATTTTAGTAATTTATAATTTGTCTATTTGTTCAAATAGTTGATTTCATTAACTTGGAGTTTTTAACAAATAAAATTAAGTGGTTTCGATCACAACTGCTGCGGTTTTTTCACAACCATTCAGTCAATTTTTAAACTTCTCATGCCGTCCTGGAGGTATCTCTCATGACAATCACTTTCCACATCCTTTATATGTACGAGTATGTGTTCATATTAATCGTTCAGCCACTGGTGGACTCTCACCACTGTACTGCAACAACCAACCTCTACCGAGGCTTCCCACACTCCTTAATTCCCTCACACCACCTTCAAGCAGGTACTCCTAGTACAAGGAGCCACTTAACACAAATATTCCTATATTTTTCCCTCATCCTTAATCTTCTAATTAAAGAGCTTAGGGAAAAAAAAATTAATCGTTTGATTGTGCGAAACCACTATGGTATATTTAAAGAACAATATCCAATAATAAAGTCGAGGCTTCTCTGAAGAGTTATAATTAAAAAAAAAGGATTATCATTTCATTATTCATTTGTTTTGTTCATCATTTGTATTATTCATCAATATATAATGCTACTATGTAATAAATACGTTATGGAACCTTTTCGCTAGCCCGGCATATGTTTGTTTTCTATATCAAATTATTTATATTTAGAAGGTTATTTAAAGTAATTAGAAAAAGTCATTAATTTTCGTCACTCCTTAGTCACATTATACGGTTTGGTATGTAGTGAATAGTACTTCTATAATTTAATTAATAGATTGATTTTATAAATCTGCTTATTTTTTTTTGAATTGCGTTGATCGTATCCTTCATAGCCGAATTAACTTTTTTTGAACATCACTTGACTTTCCTTTCTTAAGATATTGAAAAGTTCCATGAGAATTTCCGTCTAAAATATCCACCTATTGCAAAAGAAAATGTGAGGTTCCATTTCAGATGCTCCTCCAGGCTTATGAAAGTTTTATACCTGGCTCCAAGACTTCTTACATTCATTGGCATTCGTTCCGGGGCAAGTTTTAGAATCATGCAGTGCCAGATGTTTCCAGAACCCAGACCATGTTCCACCTGACCTTGTTATTTACCTTAGTTTTTTGTGTTTTGCGAAGTTTTCATTACTATTAAGGACAAGTCAGAACCACCAATTTCTATATAATTTATATTTTATAATTAAGTAATATACCAATGTATTTTACGACGGTTTTATTTCATATATATTCTCTCAAGAGGTTATGTTTCGACAACAAGCATTTGTGTGGAATATTTAGAAAGGCAAGAAATATTTTATAATAAGATTAGGCTAAGCCCACTGAGACGTCCTACAACTGAAGGGCTTAATGGAAAAGACAAATACTTGCCGACTTAAGCCTAGGGCAAATTAACTTATTTTCCCTCTTGTCTCAATGAAATTTTAAGACACCTGAGTAGGCGATTTTGTTGCTAAAGTCCGATAATCTCTAGTCCATTTCATCCACTCTTATCCCTAACAGGTGGATATAGTCACGTAAATAATGAACTGTGTTTGATCATTGTGTTTTATTTATTTCATTTTCCGGATAGCTTACTTCCACTGTCCGCTTGTCAATTGCATTTTTTAAAAGAAAATGAAAAATATCTCTAGAATAGAAAAAAAAATTTCTTCCAGAACTCAAAGTCCTGGATGAATGTGAATATCATTAATTTTCAGATGATACATTCTCTACTGGGAAATAAAAAGAACTATTACATCATAATAAAAAAATAATGACAATGTAAAATAAAGTTTAAACCACTATAAAAAAGATAATAATAGTTATGAAATAAAATAAAAATTATTTAACTGCTTTTAGTAAATAATGTCATGGATGAATCCATCTATGAGAAACCAAAATAAAAAAAAAAAATAATATGCAGAAATGCGCACAATTAAATTAGCACAAAAGAAAACAAAAAACAAAAAAATAGCATACAAACCAATATCTATCTATATGTAGTAAACAATCAAATAAAAATATTAAATACAACAATAACTGTTAAAAAATATAATATAATGACTTCTTTCTAGGCTAACGTGCATCTCTTTTGGTGTCGAATAGGTGGTGGAATAGGAGAGGTGTTAAGGATCATAAGGAAGAAGCATGGTGGATATTAGGAGGTAGAGAATTCCAGAGCAAGCAAGGAAGGGCCGATCGTATGCAGCTGATTTATGGGCAGGAGTTTTTTAACTGTATATATAAGTGAAGTGATGCGAACTGATGGTTTGAAAAAGAAATAAACCTAAGAAATATTGTGCACGGAAGGAGGGGAAGAGCCATCCTAACTAGCCATTTTTCATATTTAGCGACAACTAAATAGAAAACACAGCACTAAGTCAAGATTGTGATGAAGATCTATTGAGCAAGTGGTTACAGGTGGTGAGGGTTTCATGAGTTTTTTCACATCCATTAATTTTGCATCTCACCCTATAACGATACATTCGCAAGAAATGTGTTCAACGATGTAAAGTTTGTCAAGATCGTTTGTAATAAATTAGAGTAAACAAATTCAGACAAAGGAAATGGTTCCTGTGTCGAAAAAAAAATTATTCTTAAATCTTCATTAAAAACCTCATAAAGGTACCACGTTAAAACCTAATTTTAACGTTAACATGTGTTTTATTTCCATCCTAATTGAGAAAATGTAATTAATGAAAACGAGGTTTTTTAATGAGAGTGGGATTAAACTTTAGCCATTTCTTTAATTAGGGGGTTGCTTTTTAGGTGCTGATGATGCTAATGATGAAGTAAAATGAAAAATAATAGAGGTTCATTAATAAATTACTCTGTAATTAACTATTATTTAAATTGTTGTCTATTCAGTTATGCGGCCGTTTACGGACTGTTCACTGTGTAAATATCACGAGCGATGCCAACCCGAGAAATTCCAAGTTCACTGACAGTCAGAAATAAATTTGAATTATTTCCTATCCTTGTGAGTGGGGTATCAAATTAAAGATCTTTACGCCTTATTTAATAATACGCAATATGTTTGGGGACTTTACTAGACAACTATTTATAAAGTATCATTTAGACCTTTTTTGCCAAGGACACAAGTAATGATAAAAATAAACCGATTGACCACATTAAAAGTAAAGAGGAGTTATTAAAGATCAATAATATATTATAAATATTAGACTAAGTTAACGATCTTTACACTAATTTCTGATTTGTATTGCTTGTTTAGGAGAGTACAAATGCAATATGTGATATGTAAAACACGCGAAGCCCAAAAGAAACCATTATAGTGTCGACATAATAAAGATTTGACTTGTATTTTTCTCATGCGTATAATTATAATATAATATGGAACTATTCTACATGTTTATCAGGTTAATTTTACAGATTGGTCAATTTTTTTTTTATCAGACCGAAAGTTATACTTATTACAACCATTTGATATGGCTTATGTTGTTTCAGTTAGTGCGATATGCTTATTTGTATTTTGAGGTCAATGTGATACATGTCAAATGCACATAGCAAAGAGTATGAACAATCTTAGAATAAGAGCTCCTCCCGTATAGATACGCAAGGGGGGGGGATCTGGCTTATTGATATATTTGCTTTTTACAAAATGTATCCACTCCTGTTTAACAAAATTTATAACTTGATTTAAAAAAAAATTTGCTTGGGCGTGGTTAAGTGGTAAATGAGTCAGTTAAAGTCTGATGAATTCCTTTCTTTTCTTCTTCTCTTTATATTGTTGGAAATGATTAGCCATAATTCAGAAAACACTGAGCCTGAGGGAAGTCTCAGATAATGAGTTTTACCAAGCACTCCCTAAACTGGCTCAGCCCGAGAGGGAGAAAAGGAAATTTGCGCCAAGCTTAGAAAGAGAATTTATCCACCCCCTTGCATAGCCTGGGGCCACTTTATATAGGAGGAGTCCATTTACTCATAAACGGTGTCAAAAATTATTACAGCTTTTTGTTATCTTTAAAGCGTATCCTAGAGTTATAAAAACTACTCATACGTATAAAACCTATGCAAAACTTAAGGACAAACGGAAAAATGCAAGGTGACCCTCCCTCACCAACCATGAAATTTTCTCCGAAAAAGTATATTTTTCAGATAGATATTTTTTTTTACATCATATACAATTTTTTCGCAAATAAAAACAAAAACATTTGAGTTCTTAAGTTATACTGAAGCCAATCTGGACATACGGAATAGAGCTACGCTGGTGGACAAAAAGAAAGTCGAACATCAAGTGTATCCAATCCTTTCAATCAAACGTCCTGACAACAATAGTAAATGCCCCTTATTACGTTAGTAACAAAATCCTTCATAACGATCTTGATATACCCTGCATTCTTGAACTCATCCCTTCCAAGTTCATAAAATTATATAGTAACCTATCCAACCACCCTAATCCCGTAGCACACTTATTACACTCCGCTACTCATCCCAGTAAACCCCCCGGAGACTAAAGCGACAGTGGCCTCGTGACCTGCCATAAATACGTCACAGTGGGAGACCTGGCAATGGCCAGTTTCTCCAGTCATGTCCTGAGCGATTCTTGGCATTAGAAGGATATCTAATGATAAAAATAATAGGGGACGTAATTTACAAACATTTACATCACATTATTTACTTTGTTTAATGTGTGCTTCACAAAATTCCCAGTTAACAATAAAAGCGATTGTCCAAACTCGTTAAATGCTCAAGTGAAAACATATCTTTTATAACACACCGCTATATTCAAGAGTGTCAATCAGAGAAAAAAAAATGTGACAAGACATAAGTGCTGTTTATTCATTTCCTGTAATGTCATTCAAATAGAAGATTCTCTATTTTTGTGAAATGACCTATATTTATGTTACACACTAGCTGATAAAATTGGAGCACTGCATTAAAAAAAAATATTGCTGACACAAACATGAAAAAACGTTAATAAAGGATAAAAATTCAGATTAATGTAAAACTGGCAGGTCCTATCAGATCGCTAATTCAGTTCTTAGCGTTTCCTACTGGGTTGTCCATCTTACTGGTAAGAAATGGGAAGTTTTATGAAAAATTGAAAGAAAACGTTTCAACCCTTGTCAACAAGAGTGAACTCATCCCTTCCAGGTTCATTAAATTCCATAGTATCATTAGTATCCAATCACCTTAATCCCCTAGCACAGTCATTACACACCGCCATCTCAATAAACCCCCTCGGAGACTAAAGTAGACCTATACTTCTTCATGGCAAACCCCGCCCAAATTTCTGTCAGTTACCTTATTAAAAAAATTACGTGATTTGGCGTATTATTAAAAAACAAAATATTCAAAAATGAAAACGAGGTGAAATTTTCATTTTTCGAATGTATTCTAAAAAGCAATTAAATATACAATTCAAATCTACAATGTTTCTTTGAGGAATGGAATTAAAATGCTTGTAGAGCGTTAGGAGAAATGAATTGAAGCTAAAAGAAGTTATTTGGAATAAAAATAATATCGTTAAAGTTTTTTTTTTCTTTCATTTGTTTAAACCAAAAGAACTGACATTTCATACGCTTCAGCCCATTTTACTGTTTGTTTTGAGCACATTTAAACTGAATGTAAATATTGTCTCGTTAGTTATTTTAGTTTAGGCTTAAAATATAGAAGAGCCAAGTCGTTCGGAGATTGCTGGATAGTTTTGCGTCAACCAAATACTTGGGAAAGTCAACAAATTCCTTATGAAGGTCGCTCAAAGGAATAAGAAATACGACATATATACCTGTCTTTCTCTTGTGGGAATATTTCAGACTTGGGTTTGTATTTCAAACCAAATGAACATCTTGACAGTCCCCCTTCGTCAGTTAGAAGAACATTTTTAAGCACTTACTACAAGTATAAGTACTGTAGTGTAATTAGACACCAGGTAAATCCTATATGTTATATGATTAGACCATAATGAATAAAGAAATAATGGGAAGCCGCACAAAGCTGCGAAACAAGATTTTTTTTTTTTTTAATTTCAAAACCTCTATATTGATATAGTTTACAATGAACAAAAATATGATTGGGTTACAATTTGCTACTAGTACTGCTATGCACTGATGCATTCGAAGGAGGGCATAAATAAAATACATTTTCAGATTGAAGCAAAACAAGAAAATGTTCGTCCTACATTTACCATCCAGCCCTTTGAAGTATTATCAGCGTAGAGAGCGATTTGTAGTGTTTAATGTTAAATACCTATTTAATAATAAATTTTAAAATAAATTCACCACATTTCTTAAAAAAAAATTTTTTTCAAACATATGTCTTAAACGATGTATTAGGGAATTTCCAATGGTATAGCTACTTAACCCGGGAGAACTTGCACTGTTTTCTCTCACGTTTGAAGAATATCAGAGGTATTTCGGAAACGGGATTGGTGGGGACATAGGTCTTCGGTTTAGCTGTGTTTATATTCTTTGTTTACACCATTATCGTTCTCTTTCCGCATTACGTCGTCTTCAGTCATCGCATAAGACAATATTTGTGGAAACCATACCATGAGAGATTCTCTCATAGCGAGTATAGACTCAGTATATCACATATGTAAATACCTTAATTTGATTTTTTTTTCTCGTTTTATTTCTTTAATATGTTTATAATAGATCTGTTTTATGTGATTTTTGCTAGATATTTTCGTAATCAGTCATATACGTTCCTAGATACAAAATCTCCTATGTGAACTTAAAATGAGTACTAAGAATAGGTGGACTTGAAAATGAACCCATTTCCGAAAATAGAGTGTGTAAGAGATGGTTTCTCTGCATTATGTCTACGAAGAAAAAACAAGTGTGCAGAAAATTCAATATACCTATTACCCATCACACGTCAATTATACGTGCCCAAAATGTGTTGACGACTGACCACTTTTATTATACGTGTCTAAAATGTGTTGATGATTGCTCACTCATTTTACTACAATTTTTCTATGTAATGGTTATTTAATTATATGATGATGGCTTACTAATACGTCTTTGCTAAAATTATTTTGCGATAAATGTAGTTTTCGTTAGTTTGTTAAAGCCTTTTATTTATTTCATTATTTAAAGAAATAATATAATAATTTTATTCAACACTTATAAATTTATTGCCACATAAAAACAGCAAAAATATTTGATGTGAGATAAAGTCACTCATGTCTCAACCGGGTTAAGCATGTAGAGTTACCAAAGTATTTGGGATTTAGCTAATATGCAAAAAGTTATGTGATTGTTGTACAGATGAAATTTTTAGGATCAATCCGATCTAATATAGGGGGGGGGGGTCTTTGATCAATAATTGTTTCATTAATTTTTGTGTTATGCTGGTATTTGTTTTGTAAATATTGCTGCTCGCTCCTTCAGGCCTTTTTTGTATTCATTTCCATGTTCGTGCTTCAAGGTTTTAAGAAGGTTAGAATGTTAAAATCGCAGTTCTAACTCCATTGAAGTCCTTTCTAACGTATATTTATGGCAACTATATTTGTTGATCCATGTGTGAATCATATTGTATATAACTGGGTGTGTACATTCTTACTTCTACTACTTATCCTTTTCGCTTCTTGGATGCTATTCATCATGCACAATGCAATAATATTTACAGTTTTTAATTTTTTTTTTTTAATTTAGGGGAATCGCATTTAAAAAATCATCGTTTAATGTAGTTTTATAATAAAAACAAAAACATAAAAATAGCAAATTAAATTAAGAATATTCGTTCAGAAATTTAAATACAGTAGAATCCCGATAATTCGTATTGTCAAGGGACTGACAGTTTGGTACGAATTATCGGGAATACCAATTATCGGGAGAACAAAATTAAAAAACGTATTAATGCAAACATGTATGTATTAAGAAGTATGTACAATGTAGTAAGGATAAAACTATGCAATAAACACTGCTTAGTACTAAGACAAACAATATGTAGATACTTATGTTCTAGATTAAATAAACACCAATCAAACGTTTGTTCGAAAAAAATCCGGGCAGGCGGGTATTGTCAATTGCTTTGTCAAGAGTGTTCAGACCAACATCTGATTTTGCTAAAAAATGGCACACGTTGTTCACGTATTGTTTAGCAACTTTAGCAGTAATTGTTGGTATATCATCTTCATCGCCCTCATCTCTATCTTCACCATCAACGTCCTCAGATGGATCTAAAATTTCTTCGTCGGTTAACATCCCCACTACTGCTAGGTCGTCGTCAAAATGATAATGTGTCACAACGATAACGAAAACGAGACTGAACTGTAGAAACGAAAGAAAAGCTTAGTACAAAACTTTCCCTCTCTCCTCTACTTATTTCCTTTCAGTAAAAAGAGTACGAATTACATATGGGATTTCTTCAATCCCATAGAAAACTTGTCTCTCTCACCCGTTTTCCCTTTTGCTTTTGTAGTAGGGATTACTTGATTTCCTAGAAAACATTTATCTCGCACTCATTCTGCTCTCTGGTCTCTCACTGTCCACTTTCCCTCTCTCGAAACAGTACGAATAAACGAAGTTTTTAAGCTGGAAATACGTATTACAAGGCGTTTTAAGTGACCTCGAGCATAAAAATAATACGAATTACCGAGGGGACAGAAATGCATTGTTTTTATACCACTTACCGGGATTTTCTCTGGGGACAGGCAAATTCGTCCGAATTAGCCGGAAATACGAATAATCGGGATACGAAATATCGGGATTTCACTGCAGTTCTTTAGTGATTCTCAATTTGGTACAAACCACCTTTGCTGTTGAAACATTGAATTGCTACAACCACGATAGAGATTATAATGTATATGGCTTCCGTAGCTCCGTTGATTTTGCGCTGATATTGGTTCTCTCTCCCTCACTGCTCCAACACTATGTTATTTAAATTGTTGTCTGTTCAGTTATGCGGCCGTTTACGGATGGTTCACTGTGTTAATATCACGAGCGATGCCAACCCGAAAAATTCCAAGTTCACTGTTGGCCAGAAATATATTTAAATTGTTTCAGTTATAGTTTTTTATTCAAATCCATCCTCCCTTACGTTTTCACATCATCATTTTTCAATTAATAAAAATATTCATTGATATTTGTTGGTAATTTGATAACTTGGCCAAAAAAGAAACTGCCGAATACATAAAACATTAACAACGGTAATTTATTATTCAATTGCTTGATAATTGAAAAATATAACTTATTAGAGGTGTGTAAAATTCAAATTCTCAGGAACTTGTATTTTTTAACTATAATTATATAAATTCTTCAAACTAGTCACAAAAATTGTGTTCGCCACTTCAACTCAACTTTTGTTTAACGAAATGATATAATATTTTAATATCTCCACCTTGATCAATAATGTATAATATGTTCTGGTACCGAGGAGGTATTAAAGAATAATTGAAACTAAAATCAAGAAATCAAAACGAACACACTTTTATGTAATTTAATCTGATAAACATCTCTGGATCCCATCGAAATACATTAAAATGATTATTCCAGTGTTTATACAAATCTAAATCTTATTAAAGCAACTATAAAGCCAGTTAACCCTATATTAAAAACAAGGGAGGGGAAATGAAATGAAATTATTTATATAAATTAATTTTATTGCATAACTTATCTTGTTTGAGTTCTTGAAAAATAAGATAGCTTACTGTGGGATTGGGTAAGCCCTACCCTATAGATTGAACAAGAAACATTTCCATATGGAGAGAAGACTCCCCTATGTCAGATCTAATATTAGGTTTGAGTGGAGTTGAAAAGAGAAATTTATCTTCAAGTGTTCTCGAAATTTAGTTTTTTAAATATTGCTTGGGAATAAAGTAGTTCTCTTCCAGGAAAGTCATTTTAAAGGTTACGAAGTACTTTAAATTTTAATAAAACTTCGTCAGTTTATTGGATTATAAGCAGGGCTTCCTCAACGCTCTTGTCTATCTCCTCCTCTTTTTAATCTATACAACACCAAAATCCCATCATACCCCATTGTAAAAAGACTTTTATTCCCAGACGACATAGCAATCTAAACAGGACCATCTATAATAACTAATAGATTACAGGCACACATGGAAACACTATTTCAATAAATGGATAATTAAAAATAACCCATTTAAAATAGTGACAATAATATTTACCAAATGTGAGTCAATATCCCCTCCCAACTACCCTGGTCCCATTCCATTCATCACCAAGGGTTAACCCTAGACCATCCCCTCACTTACACAAACCACGTCGACAATAAATGCTACAAAACTGAAAACCATAACTGTAAAATGTCACTCTACTTCCACAAAAAATCAATACTCGCCCCTCAAAACAAATTGATACTACAGAAAGCACTAATTCACCGCAGAATTACATATGCTGCACCGGTTTGGAGTTAAACTCTGACTTCAAATTACAGGAAATTGGAAGTCGTAAAAAACGTCAGTATGCACATAATTAACAATTAATCTCGATACTGCAAGACATGCAATTACCCATAATCCAGCAGTATGTACCCACCCAGTCAGAGAATTTCTTTTTCTAACTTCCATATCCGAAGACCCATTGATAATAGAGATATGCAATTACAGTAAGTATTCCCTTAAAAGATACATACGCAAGTGCACAAAACGTATACTGTTCAAATAACATTAAATTAAATTGACATCCACTTAACCTAATTGTATTGACTAATATTATTATTTTATTTTTTTTTGTTTTATTGTGTAGGTTTTTGTCATATTCATCATACATTACATTAACAGTAAAAATAAAGATTGCAGTGTACACATGTATACGTCCTGAGGGATGAAAACGAGCAATAATTTTAATTTGTCCTTTTCAGGAAAATCGAAGGATATTTGAACATTATACTTTATAAAAAAAAAAAAACTATAGTAATTTCTTCTTTCCGCTTTTCAGATATTTTGTAATTATCAATTAAAAATAACTAATCGAATATAATACATGCATAAATCATGTGCGTACTTGTATCATCTGAAATGCATTATGCCATCAGTTTTAAATTAATTACTGTAGAAGGAAAATATAGTTTTTTTTAGGAAGCCCACCAACCTTCCCACATCGATGGCAACAGACTGTCGGGGAATATTAGGTTAAGATTTTCTTGTTAGATGATTTTAAGTTTATGATTCATAAGGTTAGTTCCATCATTTTTAAACATGTTTAGGCAATAAATGTATAATGTACTTTGTACTTTTGTTTAAAATGTAAAATTATTAAAAATGGTATAAAATGTAGCCAAGTTACAGGACATATAATAATGACCTAGAGTAAATAGATTCATTTACGAAGAATATATACTCAGTTCCATAATTTATAATAATATAACAAGGGGGAGGGTAAAGAGGGTAAAGAGGGGGAGGGTAAAAAAAAACTATTATAATAGGAAAACACCTTTATTGTGGACCATGACTTCTATGAAAAATCTCTATCAACTGAGCTCCCCAGCCATGAGTGACTAACTTGTCAATATGAATTATCTTCGAACAGACATGACATAGGGTTCATCTATGGACACTGAGGCAAAAAGGCAGCAGGGACGCGGTGCGAATTTTCGGAGAGCTAGTTTACCAAAATTAAGGTATTGAATGAAAATATCAAAACTATGTTCTATCTTTTCTAAAAGGGAAATACTTGTTGTGGTATTAATCGAACAAATATTTTTTATTAGGAAGCTTGTTGATCGTGGCAGGGTGGCTCAGAGGCAGAGCCCCCACTAGAAATTGAAGTGCTATCTACGGAGTCCTGATATTTCCAGTATTTGTTTATTTGGTTAATAATTAATAGAATTCATAATTATATGATGCAACCAGCTTTGCTATTTGTCAAGTGCAGTATGCCAAAGGTTTACAGCATATGTCAGTTATGGTAGTAGAAATCCTTTGTACATTACATAAAGTCCGTCTGTAAAAAACAATAAACTCGCGTCGCGATTGACAAATTACTAATAAGTTCTAATAATTAAGTTTCAAGTCAACCAACACGTGTACGCCAATTTGTCGTTTCTGGTGCTATACATAAATAATGTATAATCTATTAAAACAATAAATATTATTAAAATAACTGAGGTTAGAACATAGTCCTCTTTATTTGTGCAATGGTCGTTCCAGTAGTCTAGTGGATAGTATGCTGAATCCTAACTGCGGAGACCAGCGTTCGGTCCAAGGCCCGCCCAACCATGTTTTCCCAAGGGGATGGGTCAGGTCAGAATTACCTCAGCCTCGTGAGGACTGACAAGTAGCTACTTGAATAAAAAAGTAGCGAATTCGATAATGAAATCTGAATCTAAGATTCAGAGGAAATGGCCTAGTGATAGTCACACTAGCACCTCAGTGCCACCACCTACCAATTACAGCAGCAACCTTTGGTTGGCTCCTTGAGGCAGATCTCTTCATGAGATGCTGCACCATGGATGTTATTAGAAATAAGTTGGTGAAAATATTTTCTACTACCTTAATACATGACATTGAAATACTCAGATAATAGTTCAATAAAAAAAAAACCTTACAATAAAACTTCACAGTTTAATAAACCAATAAGTTTCACAGTATAAGCCATGCATCCAATGGCTTGCGCATCCATCCATTTATTTTAATGGCTAATGCGTACAAAATATTGATGAACACTAAATAAATATGGTTATCCAGTCATACATTTTCTTGTTTTTGTATTGATAGTAAAATATTTCATAGCCTTGTCTTATATTTTGTTTTGTTTGGAATTCACTCTGTATACGTCTTGTTTGGTCCTGCTTTGGTATTCACTTGTTACATATATTCTATTGGAGCTTCAGCTACCTCTTGACTTACACAGCTATGCTTTCAGCCCTACCTATCCTTTGCCCTTTCTCAGAATAAAAAATATCCTTTTTTGAGAAATCTTATCCACTCACAAAAAGGATAACAAAACACTTGTAAGTAAATCTTATTTGTACAGCTTATTCATTCAAGTTGTTTAAGATCGTCAGATATATAATTTTATAGAAGCTCTTATAATGTATTGTGTATTTATACCATTCCTGTAGTAATGGATTTCTAAAAAATGTCATGCAAAGAGACTTCACACAATCGTTTTGGGGGTTAATAAGAATCAGTTTAACCACACTTGTTTAATTATACTGTTTATGCATAATGAGTGAGCGGTGCGTATGTATGAAACAATTCTTATAACAGGAATATTGAATTCGATTATTCGCATGTAATTTTTTTAAAAATAAATTGTAAACAAGTAAACATTTTTATTGAAAAAGACTTATTTATTCTCATTTCGGGGAAATTACTGGGTGTTTTTCAGGAACGATGTTTTGTTCTCTTGAGTTGTCAAAAAATTCGATCTCCGAGGCACTATATTTTAAGGTACTTCTGCATATTCTCATAATAAACAAGAAATGCTTGTAATAGCTCAACTTTATAGATACTTGGTTTTTATTTTTGCATAGCATTTGGCAATCTGTTCTGTCTTAGTTTTACATAGATGGAATGAGAACGGTGTAGTTATCGTGATCAGTGTTCTTTTGGAGTAATTTCTGATCTATCAAAGGTAAATTCCCAACGATACTCCACTCTCTAAAAATCTTTTGTTTTTTAAGTATCGTGAATTACCTATGTTACGGTAATAACATAAACCTCTAAAGAATAACTATTTAATCTTTAACATTAGAAAATTTTAGCTCGCGTTTAGATCGTAAACTTTCAATATTTTTAGAAAGCGAGTTTTTATGTTTTAATATTTCTCGTTATCACTTACCACTTATGTACCCCTTCTACCCTTACGGATGATCGAGGAAAGCTCAAACCCATGTGGGTTGAGGTTGTGATATAAGTTGCTAGTAGCCGTTGATGAATTAAGTGATGTGAGAACATTTTTCATGCCATCCAATATTCCCGTCCTATCTTGCAGTGGTTAATGGACGTGAAAATGATATATTTACCGGTGTCTCCATGGCACTCATGCTGGACCTAGAAACGCTCAGATTTTCTTCAGCCCAGGGTTTCATAACTCACAGGTAGAAAAATAAATGGTCCAATTTTTTCTTATAACGACCGAAGCTCTAAATTATTTTAATATACTGATTAAAATATGTGTTATGTAGCTACTACATGAAGAATGACACTATCTACATAAGATATGTACAAATGTCATAAATAACTTAAAAATTAACATTTTTAATAATAGTTAGTATTGTAAAATAAAGGTAAGGATCTATTTTCAGCGTCTTCAGGTCACGTATTCGAAATTATATGCTCAACCGTCAATTTTGGTCTACTCAGTGTTTCTATAATTGGACTGTGAAATAATTTTACGAGCATGTATACAAACTAGTAGATCTAAGAACAGCAGATATTGAAGGGTTTTACACTTTGATTTTTCAAAACCAGAAATCATTTTTTTTCATTCATCTTGCTGTTTGTTATGGTGGTTGCAGTTCCCCTGTTCCACTTATAGACATGAAATTTTCCATTAAGACGGTTTAATCTAATAACAAAGCCTTTATTACTTTTAATAACAACATGTACTTATCAATTCTACATGATAGCCTTCCACCATACTCTGTCCACTATTTAATTGGATGAGTGGGTTACGAATAAAATTGTTTTGTTAAGGAAACTTATTGTGACGATGTGAAGAGATGAAAAATACTCCTATATCGAAAAATATAACCAACTCCCATTATTTTATTAAAAGTGAACAGTTCGCTTTCATGAAGTATATGATTGTTATTTTAACACAGAAAACATTTTAGAGTGATAAATTTAATGTAAATTTATCAACATAAACTATATACTGATAACTGAAAATCCGACTAAATATTAACATATTAAAATATTATGTACCCTTTCCCCGTATTCAAAGTAACTACCGTTCGTCAACCTTTCGCCTTACTTTTATATTCACCATGAAAAATCATCAACGACTATAGATTTCCTTACTCTACATCCAGTCTCTCAGTAACTCAACATTCACTGCAGATACTTACTTACGTAATGCTCAGGACCAAAGACTTACCTTCGCTCGTTTCCTCAACCTACCAACAGCTAGTGCTAATGGATTTTCGTTTTGGAGCACTCAAATTGTCTATTTTGGGAAAACAATAAAATTGACAATTAAATTAACATTTATAACCCCTAGCCTAAAAACCATAAAATATTTTCACCCTTTCGCTTGATTGCTAGTAAATTGGTTAATTTATCCCTTTAACCACTCGAGGGCAGGAATAACGACAATAAAGGTGGTTGAGGTTATGATAGGGGAGGAGGACCTGACTTAAGTAGGAAGGCAGGCAAACGGCAGTAAGACAGGGCCGTGACAATAAATCCAGGCCAGGCAGATCGGCATTAAAGGGGGTAGGGCCATCGCATCGTAAGTGTTTTCTGTCGCATTTGGGCCCAAGCATCTTCTACTCCAGCTCTGAGCCACTTCTCTGCACATCAGCTTCATGTTCTCTTCATGACGAGCTGATGCTCTCAACTTCAACTCGAAAAATAAGCTCATGTCAGTACAACCTGCTAACTTATGCTATAATTTCACCAACACATATCACAGACTTCCAACTTAAATGATTACTTACTGAATACGGTATACTAGTTTGAGAAGTAATTTTTCAATGAGAAATCAAGCGACGCAACAATATAAAAATTAGACAATGTACAATTAATTCACATCTGAGGATCTATCTTATTCTCCTGTGGTAATTTATATGCTTCCTTTTAGCCAATTATCTCCTACCTGCGGTAATTATCGCCAACAAAGGGAACAAATAAATAAGTATTAAATGGAGGATTAGACGCCTGTGATGTCAAATAACCACTGTTAAATAAACATTAAATTCTTACTTGTACTGAGATAACCCAAAAACTTGCTTAGGTGACATTCTGGAAAGCTCTGAACCATAGCCCACAAGACTAGTGTTCGCATCGTGCAAAAAAAACGGATAGCTAATACCTCAGATATCTCTTTACAGGTCTTAGAGTGAGCCGAAGGTACCTGCACAGGCAATTTAATCTCTTATACAGGGGAATACACTAAAAAAAACTCCCTTGCGTAAACCTATCTCTAATAGATAAAAAAGTTTGATCCTAAAAATATAATTATAGTCAAACATGAATAAGTACCTGTATAAGTGTAATACCTCTATAATTGGTACAAAACTTGTAGTCCCATCATTTTTGCCTCAAATAAAGTGTTTTCACCTCTATAAGTGGAATCAATTTTTGTGGGCATTGCCTCTGTAAGTGGGACGATTTCTATATTCACCTCGATAAGTGGAATAAACATAGCATAAAACGTCTCATAGCATGGCTGCAACACCTTGATAAAGAACAGAAACAAATAAATCATTAATTTCATTAATATAATGTGTATTGTTTTCTTTTCATGTTAATTATGTTCATATTTCACAATGTTATGTATCTTTTTTTTAATATAAATTACATTTTGTAAGAAACCTTTTTTAGTGGTTAATGCAACCTTGAATACCAGGACAAGTAAACCCCTGCATAAGTGAGATTTAAATCATGCCACGAAGAGATTACACTTATCCAGGTTCGATTGTACAATTTATATGACTATGCTTTATAAACAGGAAATAACCTAACTTAGGTCATAGCACCAAAGGTCATAATAAATTCATCATAAAATCGTTAATTATTGCCTAGCCCGATAATGAGAGTTAATCTATTTGATTTAGGAATGGACCAATGTCTTTCGTCTTTTTGTGTGTTTTACAGTTACCGGTCTAACCAATTTAACCCATAAATGGTAGGCTTGGCATAAAGCTAAAAAGTAAACATTGAACAATAAGCAATCTGCTGGTAAAATCTATACCACTTGAGTTAACCATCGCTTGCAGTGCCATGTTGGCTATTTTTTTTACCTAAGATCTAGAAGGCCTTAAACTCTACTCCAGGTATCTATCCTTCCGAATACCCACTAAGCAACACACTGACCACTATTACCCTCATCCTCTACTTCAGGATCAAACAGGTCTATTAGAACACTGATCTAGAGCTCATTCCTCCACCTCTCGCCAACAGTCCATACCTGGTACTAAACTTGTGGTCCCATCATTCAATGCCTTTATGTCTATTTTCAACCAGTAATGATGTTGTACTATTGTACAATCCTTACTCTTGTACTCTTGTAGAGTCCTGTGTATATATCTCAATATGTTTTTTGTTTTTTTTTATTGTCTACGGCATTTGTGTATTTTTGCGTTAATGAATGAATTTTCATGATTTATGTAAAAACATTTTAGTAGGAGTTGCTGCCAGACATGATTAAGGCCATGTCCAACATGTATGGTGGAGCCAATACAATTACCGAGGGGCATTGATATTGTGAATAGGGAGCTTAGGATTTGACCCTATTCAATGCCCTAATCAAATTTGTGTTGTAGTTAATAGTTATAAACATGTTGCCTATTTCGGAGGAAGTACATAATAAAATAAAATTTTATTGAATTAATATTTAATATTTTATTATTTTGTAAACATTTAGTTCATCAAGTATCGGTCTTGGTATAGTTAAAACCACCGAATCGTTTTTGGAGTTTGAGTGGCTTTTAGTAAGTGGCAGTACCTCCCGGGACCCTTTCTAGACTCGCCTCTTATCTGACATCACATCACAAGTGACAAAGAGCCGGAATACAGAGGTACCACAGGAGCTTTCTAGAGAAGTTTTAGTGACAAAGGCATAACTTCCCCACCACTGAACCTCTTCACAAAGCATAGTCAGGATGCGATGGAGGATAGCTAATCCGGCCCTGATGGGACTCCTACAAGACTAGTTTCCGGTAACGGTAAAGGGCCAGAAAGTCCCCTAGACTAGCCCTTAAAGTTAATAACTAAAGAGTCGAGTGGCGTTTAGCTGCAGTTATGGCAGTATTGCCACTAGGCAGGTCATACTAGATCCCACCTTTGTATTTCCCATCTCCCAATCCTGTGACCGTTATTTTCTTATCCTGGTCACAACCCTTTGGAACTCTAGTCCAATCAATATACGTCGTTCATCAACTCCCCCAATCTTTAATTCTAGACTTTACCACTTCCTTATCTCTCTCCAATTTAACAATTTGATATTCACCATTGTCATTTTTTTTTATTGCCATTGTCAATTAATGTCGCTCAGCTCTATTTATAAATTTTGTTTCAGTTTTATGCAGTTGGTACATATGCATATAGATCCTTTACTGTTTATAAGCTAATCTATCAGAGTAATGTTCCATATTTTTTTTTCCTTTTTTTGTTCAGTTTTGTTATTCTACGGTAGCAATGCCCCAGAATAAAGTGTTTTTGAAATTAGTCATGTTAAACTAAAAGACAGTAAAATTTTATCACTACTATTACATAATATCGTCAATGGCCAAAAAACTGTAAATAATAGCTAAATTATAGAGGGTGAGAGAGGGAAAGTTAGAGCGTCTGTGTAGTTTCCATGAATTCGAATGGGAGTTTCTACTTTATTTCTTAATGTGACCATTCAAGAAACTAATTCACTATTCTTACAGTGGCTAGAAAAACGTTGTATATAACATTGCCTTCCTGTCGTAAGTTATAAACAATAAAGGGTTTAATGTCTGTATCGAAATAATATTTTTCCAGTTTTGACAAAAAATTCTTTGTTTATGAGTGAGCAATTTAGATAGCATTAGATTGTTATACTCAGGCTTAGTGATCTATTGGAAGCTACATAAATAAACATACCTTAAATTTCCCTCTTATAATCCCCAAAAATACATAAAAAAATTTTATTTAGAACACTTGATTCCAGTTTCTCAGTAACAAATAAATTCAGAATCATTCATGAAAATACAAGGGTACGGTACCGCAAAACGGCCTGCAGATTTTTTATTAACCAACAGTTATATTAATTATAACTATGGCTAAACACTGTCAAGCATTCATTTTCATTTTATTTATAGAAGTAATTGAAAATCAGCTTTTTACCATTTGTTTTTCCAATTAGATCAATGATAGTTACTTGTTACAGCGACAAATGTTTTCTTACATCAACTGATTTGAATATGGTCAAATCTCAATCGACCAATATAGCGAAATAAGGTCTTATTATTCAGGATTGGCTATAAATGTGATTTATTCTTTGTGTTTTCTGGTTTATTTTGTAATAAGGCAGTAACGTGCTTAACTGCTGAATCGTATTGTACTGCCCATACTCGAGAATGGGTATTAATTACTAAAATGGTTCTGTTTGGAAGTTACATAATTCCTTAAATAAATTCCATCCCACTGCTTGCTGCACCGCATTCCATGCTTCCATTTTGATCAGCCTGGCCTGGGTTATCCCCTGTTATTTCGTTGCTATCTCTCAATGCAGGGTCTGGATAATTTAGGTGGCTGTTAGGGTGCCTTTGATGTGGCAACTGCATCTGCTGTTCTGGAATTGAGCCTAGGCTATCTATGCAATGGTTGCTAAAGTCTACCTGGGATTGGGTATCCCGGCCACACTGTGTTATTCTACCTGGTATTAGCGTAGAACCACACCAAAGCTGAATGAACAAACAATGTTCGATGCAGGTTCACCCCAATTGAGGCTGTTATTTTCATGGTCGGTGGGGGGTAAACATTTATGAATGTTTGGATTGTGTTAGCGTTAATTATGTATTAGCAACAAATAATTTCAAGGAAGCGTTTGTCTATTTAACATGTAGTTCCTGCGTGGAGTGTGTGTATTATGACACTAAAAAGTTTATGTCACTTTGCGACTTTGTTGATTTCAACCTGAGCAATTTCAAGGAGGATTGCTGTTATTCTCGAGGGTTAGAACTGTACCATACAAGACATACATAAACAACTCAACGTACGTTCAATGGAAAAATGACACAAGTAAACCACAGTTAAACAATTTAAAACTCTATATCTAAATGGAACCATCCATCAATACAAATAAATATATAAACTAAACCAATAGACCAGCCAAAATTAAATTTAATAAAATATACATAGTAGAAACTATTAAAATATATGTGACTTCTCAGATTTATCTATTATTTATTCTTGTATCGTATTGTATATTATTGTCAGTTGAAACGGGTGTATTTTTGGAACAATTTAGTCAACATTTTTTTGTTTTATTTAGAGCTAAGATTGTAAACATTTTTAACCATTCTGAGTTTTCATTAAACATAGAAATGTTCTAATCTGCTGTTAATTTTAAAATGTTTATTGTTTCTACAATATATATTTTATATTGGTGGATTCTGTCAGCTGGTGAAAAAAAATAAAATATTTTCACTAAAATAAAAAACTTGCCATATTTTTTAATTATTTCAATTAATTGGCTACACTTTTTATTATAATTTACTAAATAAATTGCATTTTGGTTAGAATGTGAAGAAATTATATTCAGAGATTCTCACCAAGTTCTAAAAAATAGTGAACAAACTGCTTAACAATTAATAAATAAAACAAATCTAAATAAAATATTAATCTAACTTCTTACTAAACTGGCTTGGATTATATGGTACACGATTTATATTGTTATTCCGCAAAACTTTGACTGTGCAATAGTAAAATTACTTAATAAGTATTTAATATATTTTTAAAATAATGAAAAGATGTGAACGTTCAATCTTGAATAACATAAATTTCAACTCATAACCAGAAATCACAGGTAAAATATGCATTTACAAATATATTCAAAAGTGTGGCTTTTTGATGGGGAGTGGGTTGTGAAATTCGTTTTATAAATATATTATTTTTGTAAATCATTTTTATTATTAGTGAAAATAATAGCTGGCAAGATTGTGACTCGAACAACAGGGTGACTACAGGTTCTACTAATCTAGCTACCCTGCCACGAGTAAGGGCCACCCAATTATGAACTTTCTTGGGCCAAACTCCAGATGCTGTCCGCAGAGTACCCGTGGGAAACACTTGTATACTACAGAGTTTATACAAAAAAATAATAAATAATTTAATACTTCGTCTTTAAATACGCAATTTGTATTGTAGCATTGGTCCCACGATTATTCATTATCGTTAATAATTAACAGCCAATGAAAAAAAAATACTGACAGGATCGTGACCCAAACTTAATATTTAGCCGGAAATTCTGCCAACTAAACTGATCTGCCAGGGAGTGATCTTCCCAATAGACATTTTTATTATTATATTTTCTAATCTCCGGAGCTTTTAACGATTGCCATTCTCAGAGACTGGAGATCGTGAACATGACGACGGAGGCTGGCTGTTGACTTGAAGAATGACAATTTATCGATAAAAGGGATCCGAAAAATGACAAAATAATGACAATGGATTGCGAAAATACACCTATAAAATTGTAGCTGTTTTCTTTGAAATGTTCGAAGTTATAGGATAAAAAATCTATTGGTAAAATTGCTGAATTTTCGCCATTTTATTGTACTTTGAATTAGATGAATTAAAAATAATCTTTGCAGCGTTAGCTCTCATTTGTGCAAATTAATCATTGTGAAAGAAGTCCTGATCTTCTTCGATCTGTGAATGCAGATATCAGTTTCTTTTTGATTTGAACATAGTGAAATGGCTCATAGTTCGTATTCATATCAGAATAATATGTTACCAAATAGCTTTGAATTTTGTTAATATCCCCTGAGAGACCTAACAGGGTCCTGAATTCCCCACATGCCCCTTTGAATATTCCTCGGCGACCTTCTGTTGTGGCTAGGTCTTTGATCTTGGAAATTTACCTTTTAAGCTTTCCCCGATCAGATTCTTGATCCACCTAAATCCAATATTCTGTAGGACTGTATCGTTTCACTCAATGTTCTCAAAGGGCTGTACGCTATTTAACATCTGGAAGACTGTTAACGTGTGAAAACTATCTCTGGTCTTAAGCTAGGTACTAGTTTTAAGCACTAATAGACACCGAAGCCACAGCGTAGTTAACACCCCCCCCTCCCCTGTGCTTGGGGTACTTATGGTTTCTAGGCTGTAACTTGGGAGTTAATATTCCTGCCTAAACCACATCCGACCTGAAAGCACAACCAGCCTATCAGGACCTTTATTGGCTATGTAGTAGCTAAACTCCTCGAGGGGCTTTACTTTCAACCCAGTGGAGTTTTGGATTATTTTATGGGGTTGGAGAAATGTGCATAGAATCGGAACATCGTAACTGATAATTACCGTTACTAGACATCAGTTATGTTACTTTTTTTTTTTATCAACAAGTGCTATATTTTTTTTTTTTTTTTTTTTTCTTAGCTCTCAAACTTAAAAAAATTGGATGTGGGAAAAATAAAGGAAAATTATTTTGGGCTAATGAGTGCCTTTTACTAAGGGGAGTCCCCCATTTGAAGGATGTATGAGAAGGATATAGGGTGTGGAATGCCTAAAGGAGGCGGGAGGAATCGGGAAGGTAGTGAGAGTCTACCGAAAAAGTGCTATAACATCAATGCCATTAATCTATTCCTGAATAAATATTAATGCTATAACATTAATGGCAGTAAAACCCCGAAACGAGAAAAATGAGTTAATCGGGTAGTACTGATTATATAATTTAAAAAAAAAATATTCATATTCTCAATTTACATATTTTATTTATTTACGTCCCAGACGTTGGCAATAGTAGATCTTTATCATGTTGGCATCTTAAGGACTAAAATCCAAAAAAAAAATAACTATACACATCTATGAACTTATTATTATAATTAATTTTAGGTGGTCATGAAGACTTTCAGTGATGTTGATTGTAGGTTAAATCTTCTGGAAGGAATGAATAAATATTTCTTTTTTCATGATAAATTAGTAAATCTGTTGTCAGTTTTATTTTTAAATACTAAAGTACACATTGCAATGTAGTATAAATTTTTAAGAGAACACAAATGCTACCGATTAAGTTCTGCTTGGCAAACTGTATTTCATGATGCACAACAGGATCCCATTATTTGAGTATTCCCACTATAACAAATATATACATCCCGTTCGTATGCCATCTATTGAATTCAGGTAATGATTACGTAATGAAAATAATTGAAATAAAAGCAGACGAATCTCATCCTTGTTGGGATGAAGATAATTTTCCCAAACAATAACGATTGCCCACGAAGGTACTTCATGAATCAATTCATACTATTTGCATAATGAATCCTGAGCGATACGCAATGGAAGCTTTTCTCCATCTCGTGATGGATTTTATTCCACTAAGACGGAAGCCTTTCTTTTATACTTTCTAATGGAATAACGTAAATTGAAATCATGCCAAGGAAAAGGGCTATACGAATCGGTGGGATTGTAAAGAACAAAACTTCCGGACAACAAAAGAAATCCGGATTGGACTAAAATATGCACCTTTCCCATACGAGGATCTTCCATAATATTGTAACTTGGCTCAAATACGTCAAATTTGTTTATTCTTTCAACACTTTAAGACACATCTAGTGCATGAAAGGCTGGATATTTAATCGGGAGTTGACCACTACTTAACGAACATAGCTATAAATCAAAGTTTTTAAAGATTGATAACTTCACACGAACTAAACTAAGAGACAGGCCCGCCCGAGATTATTAAAGCTCGTGGATTGCACTGAAAACCTAGTGAAGTTAGCAATATTTATAAACATTTTCTTTCTTTCCTCTATTTCTAACAAGTTCCCAAGTTGACTAGACCTGTTCCCAACAGATAAAAAATTAGTTGGGAAAATATGTTAAGGGGTTGGTAGTTATCAGGCCAGGTTTAGTCACGAGTTTTAAAAGTTTAGGGTAACTTTTGAATTTTAAAAAGTAATAAAGTTCTCTTCAGAGCACATATTTATAGAACTTAGTATGATCGGTAATGTTTGCCCACTTTTACTTTTGAGTGTAAATGTTGAGAAATTTCGATATACGATTCATTCTAATGTTCAAATTTATCTTTTGATTGTTTTTCCGAGGATAAATTCATCTCGTTACCTTGCTCCGCAATACTTACTAGCTAAACCAGCTTTCTAAGTACCAGGCAAATTACTAAAAGTTCATATGGTTGGCCTAATTACCTTTTTCCTTTGCATACTAATGGGGTCACAACATCACGTGTAATCTTTATAAAGACATGAATAAAACATCAAAATAAGTAATTATTGCTTTACGGTTGTAAATATTTTAAAAGTAAATGTATGAATATGTCACTAATATAGAAAACATGCCGTACATATCTCTACGTTTCCAAATACAAGACAGGATAAAACATTCATTTTTGTTTTTGAACAACTTCATCTTTAAGAAAATTGAGTCAATTATTATACTACGCCTTTTATTTAATTTGTTATATCCTTTGCCAATAAACAGTTTAATGGAAAAGGTAGGGTCAAATGATTTTGGAAAATCAATCAAATGATCGCACTGGTGGATACCAACGATAACAAAATTAAGGGTTTCGTTACGGTTTCAAAAAATAGTGAATATTATATAATAGGTTTTTTAAGTTGTCGTCCTAGTGTTTAGTGTTGGTGTTGGTGACAAATAGAAGGTCAGCCTCATCACCTAGTGTTGTATAAGAACGATGAACTTTTAACAACAATAAAAATTTTATTATATTATGCACTCCGCCAAATGCATTGTAAATGCAGAAAGAGGAGAAATATGTAATCCAATTATTTTATTATTTATTTTTTGTACATTGTATTATTTTGTTAAGGTTTTGAAATAAAAAAAAAAAAAAAAAAAATAAGTTGTCTTCTACTAAAATGACAACGCATACCTGACGAATTATCTTAAAGGAGACTTTAATTAAGTACCCTATCTAATCGCTAAGTAATTAGTTAATAGCACTTTTTCAAGATTTGTGGATATGACGCTTTTTGTCATTTCTTGGATCATAAAATGGAATCTATATGTACATTTTCATGTTTCTAGCACCAAAAGGGGGTGAAAATGGTATCTGGTTTCGAAAAAAAACCCTTAAAACCCGACGAATCACCGCATGTTTAAAATTGTCATACTAAATCAATCTCGTTCTTGTCCCCAAGTCTCCGCTTTATTTCAAGATGGGTGTGACCTTGGTTCTTCATTAATTTTCGAATATATGATGTACTCGTGTTGTCTTATGAGCTTAACCCTGTGCGCCTGCGTTAATGAGAGTGTGGGCATATGCCATGAGTGGCTTTTCTGGTATAATGTAATCAAGTACCAACACAATGGTGAATGAGATTAGCATTATGATAACACCGGAGGAGGAACGCTGGGGCTTCTATTATGCGGTGAGTCAGATAAGCTAGGAGATAGTACACATTGTGACACTTCAAATTGTTAAACTGTTGGAAGCCGGTTAGTGGTATCAGTGGAAAGGAAAATCATGTCTGAATGAAAGTAGAGGCAATCCCTTCAGGTTTGGCAATTATAATATGCCATTAAATGAAAATAACATACAAAATAATACGAATTAAACATACGAGATTTTTTTTTTTTATGGATTTGGAGTGTAACGGAACAATGTCATAGCTGGTACAATCGTGTACTTGCACATTGGTAAAAATATTTACTTAGCCGATGTGTGTAACATATAGGGACTGCTCCGTAGGTTGAAACATAAATTTTTCCTAAATATAACCCAAAGCGGAATCTGTCGTTGGTTGAACGCTATTGCCCAATAGCATTTAAACTAAGTGTTAATAAGTTAACGGGTGCTTCGTTTTCGAAGAAAATGTTCTCCATTTCCATGCAGATTCTCTGGACAACATTCTACAGTCGAGAACCTAATGCTTTGGGATAGTAAAATTGAGAAAACTTTCACAAGTAATAGGCAACTCTGAGCAGTATTATTTGATATAAAGAAAGCCAATTACCTAGTTTGACACATAATCATTTCTTGTAGTTGTCAAAAATAATATTTTATATAGCAAATTATATAAGACATGAAAAAGAATTTAGTAATGTTCCAAAAGTTCTTAAGCACATAGAATATAAGATATACCTGAAATTTAAATGGAATGAAAAATGAAATATTAAATATTTAGTATCGAGATAGCGGGAGAGTTAATTGCATTTAACAACAATCCTGCGCACTCAAATGAGAGGAATGGAAAGCGGCTATTTACTGTTTACTGCCATGTTTTATGTACAAAAATGATAAAATGTATTAATTTATTAAAGCCTGCTGGTTAAAAAATATAAAAGAAATTTCGACGTCGAATCACTGCCTGCTTGTTTTCTTGGATCTTTTTCAAGACCGCGTCGGTGTAAATGTTCCCAGTAAACATTAGTCACTAGATGAAAAAAGCGCTTGTGGAAAGCATCAAGGCTGGGGCCTTCAATTTATTCTAGGCCCCACTTGAGTTCCAAAGTACCAGGACGGAATGGATAGTGTCATCATTCACCCAACACATTATGACATTTCAAAAGATCAGTCAGATAGATTTATTCAAAAACCCAACATATTATTTTTTTACATTTCAATATCAAATACATTTCAATATCTCACCATCATATGCCAGATACAAAGTTGGCATTGAGGCCCTGGGTTCCAACGCCTTGATCTTCCATTACATGGTCCGTCTGTAAATAGACCACTATCTTGCCCTGAAGAGTACTTTTTTGCAGGCATAACAAAACACCTAACAGCACACCCTTTTATGTATCCTACTTGACTTGATTGTAAATTCACAAGACTAAAAATAAAAAAGAAATATCTTTACGAAGCATCGCTCAAAAATCGACCAGTACTAGATAGAGTATAATAACGAAATTATACCACTATCACCAAATATGCGATATTCAGGGATGGTGCAGGATAGAGGTTTAATTCTAAGCTTACCAACAACATTAGTTCATATGTATCTATTAAATACTATACACTTAAGAACTCTCTATTTTAACAAAAAATCAAGTTTAAATACTAATAAATTAAACTCTTAATATATAAAAAGTATATTTGAACAATCACGTGTTACGCATGGCCGTATCGATGCAACATTAAAATTACAGATATACACCAAGAAATATAAATGACAATCATAGCTCCATGTATTAAAAAGCTATCATTTTAATTGTTTCCAAAAATGTTGTTGGTTTCAAAAGTGTCCATACTTAGCAAACCCTCTAATAAACAAAAAAGTAGACTACAATAATGATACATTAAAACGATATGTTCACAAAAGAACAAAACATATATTCTTGTAAATATAATATCTTGTCTGATTTATGACAAGCTAACTCCTACTATAGACTGTATTAATTATTAAGGAAGATAAAACCTATAAAAATAGTCTTTTACTTTATGATTTTTATAGAGTTTTTTTTTATCCTCTAAAATTAGTTCATTGATAAAATCATCATTGTTAAAACTATAGTTCTCTCTCTTAAACAATTGACTTCTATGCTTTTAATTAGTATTCTGGAGTTTCTCCCCAACTGGAAAGATGTCATTTGAGCATGAATTCCCTTCGTTCCTTATGGATATTTGTGTAAGACGTTTATTTATTTTTCTAAGGTTTTGGTTCCTAGCTGCTCTCCCAAGAATGTTACCTTTGGGTCTAGTAAGGGACTCACTTAGCCATACAAAAAAGAGTACCTACTTTAATAAAATAATAAAAGTAAATTTAAATATAAAGTAAATGACACACTCGAATCATGCTCCTCAGCACTACCAATCAATTATGAATTTGCTCAACCTTAACTCTTCATGTCTTGTTGTGCCATGGATTTCAAGTAATATTATACATATGTAATCACGCTGTCTGAGCGAGTGAATATAGTATTGTAAATATGATATGGTAAAACTGATCCTCACAGATTCCCGTGTTAGGTATTTTAGATATTATGAGATTTGTTTTTGATTATTGTTAATTAATTAAGACTGATATTCCAATAAACCTATTCACGTAAATATCCAGTTAGTTTTTATTGGAAACGGTTCATAATACTAAGTAGTTTTGGTATATTCCTGTCCCATTTCGGTCTGATTAAAATGGTTTTATAGTTCTTTATAATTATATCTTTTTATTATTAACTTTTAATACATACTTCGGATACTACAAAAAAAGAATTTTCATAAAAAAAATGTTAGATATTCGAGTATCACAATTGTATTCCATCAACGAATAAATTGTTAGTTTTTGTATGATAACCACTTTCTTAAGAATTAAGAATTTAAGATGAATGATTATAACGCTGTCTAAATCGTTAAGGAAAAAACTTAAAAGGTCACAGATTAATCTAAAATTTATTCAATTTCAATATAAAATTTTATCGTCACTAAAATACATTTTTGAAGCCAAACTAACTTGAACTAGCTATGAAAGTTTTGATGAAAATTCTCTTTTTATTCCAAGCAGAGAGCAGAATATAATAAAACGAAATCTAAAATTACACGTTTGCCAATTATCATCCGTGTATAAAAACAGCGGGACGCATAGGAAATACTGGAGGGGGGAGGGGATGAGTGGGTTTCCGGTGGTACTCATAACAGGATTAGACTTTGACTTTGAGCCCTTAAATAGAAAGAGCTGAAAAGGGCTCGTATAATAAATAAGGTGTAGACTGATCTGCTGAGCCGTTGGGCTGGTCTGCAACAAAGCCGGCCTCCCAAAAAGTTATTTGCTCGCCTATATTTCCTACTTGGCGGGGAAAAATAAGGAAAGAAAATAGCGCATTTCGGCTGTGGATGATATTGGTGGCAGAGGAAAGGGTGGGATTTTTATTGCTATTATACGCCCCAAGCCCTACCCTCAGATTCTTTAGTTTCCCCTGATTCATCTTACGATGTATCGTACTTTATTCCTTTGTTATTGTAGTCCAATCATTGGCTCGTCATTGCATCTCTAAAACTGCTTGCTTAACCAATTTTAATTTCCTACAAAAACTGCCGTGAAATATCTTGGCTTCACAAAAACACTTTTCGAAAAACTGCCAAGAAGTTTGCAGACGATTACAACAGGATTTGACTTAATTACGACAGTTAACTCTGAATACATTAGCCAGACAAAAACAAAACATGACAGTCCGCAAATACATTCATCACTTCAATCCAAAATTCCCTTTTCTCTAAATCCAATCACATTATCTATTCTGGTCTACATAGCCTTACTTTAATCCTCCAATTGAAAACAGATAATTGTACCTGTCCACACGCCAACTTCATAATAATCCTCGATCGAGCTATATTCAATTTAACCCTATCCACAACTATGTTAAAAATATAATATAAACTAGCTTAGCTGCTGTGAAGTGAATAAAATAAAAACTGTATGAAAATTATTAATAATTAATTTATTAAATATAAAACTGAGCTTTCTTTGCTATCAAGCCCAGGGCCAGATAAAAAATCAGTTGTTTGACTAATAATTATTATCATAATGAAATCAGTGTCAGAATAACTAAAAATAATGATGTACTGAATGATACATGTTTCTGTTTATAACAAAATATAAAAAAGAATAATCCACCTTCTTCTAAAAAGGTCTTGGACACGAAATCCGCTCCCCTTTTAATTATCTTTCAGCCTTACGATCCTTCACTCCCTTCCTTTCATTTTTCATTTGATTGTTCTGTTTCTTACATTATTGCTTATCATCTTCATCATCAACAAGTGTTTTCATATACTTTCTTTCAACTTCCATCCTTAATGGTCAGCTCTTCTACTAGATGAGGGCTGCTTCTACGAACTATTTTTGTTCTTAAAGCAGTGAAAAATTTACCACTTTAACAATAAAAAGATATCAAATAATGATTTACCATCGTCATTTGTGAAAATAGTGTATACACCTTATGATGAAAATCTAGTACCAGGTTCCCTGTGACAACCACAAAAACGTTATTTATACTAGCGTAAATGGGCTTAATTGACATAGGCTACTTCTGAAAAAAATAAGGTTTAGAAAAAAATAATGATAAAGAAGAAACTGTCATTTATTTGCTACGTTGATCTTGACACTAGTTTATCCATGGATCAGTTGCAAAACCATCATTTTTCATAATTAATATGATTTACTTTTTACGATTTCGAATTTTTTTATTGATAATAAACAAAATTAATACGCAGGAACGGAAGGTAGGATAAAGATAAATACAGTGATTCTAATTTCTCAAAAAAAGAAAATTAGCTAAATGATATAATAATATAGTAAAAAAACAAATACTAGTTTTATTTGTTATACCGTCTTGGTCATAAAAAATCTGTATTTTAAGGAAATCTTGGAACTCCCGAATATTTCGGTATTAAAACCAGGTGGAATGTATTAAATATGCGGTTTTATTGTGGCTCGCGTATAAAGATGTTTATTTGAAAAATTATGGGGGGGGGGAATTACAATTTCAAGTTTGAATAGCTTCTGATTTTTTTTTATATAAAATATATTAATATGAAATTATTTTTCTCTTCATCAGCCAACGTCCTGTGGCTATTTTAACGAAAGTATCACTTGAGTCAAAGGAGCTTCTCTGACTACTAAAGTAACAAGTTGGAAGTTTTCAAACTCATCAGTATTGTTTTAACTTCATGAACGTACACAAGTGGGAGGATATGTGATTAATAGCATAATTAACTAATTATGTCGTTATGAATTTTAATGGATCTTTATGACTGTTAATAGAAGTTTTTTTTTTTTTTCTTAGTTCTCAAATTTTTAAGATTATAGATAATGGAAAAATAAAGGAAATTTATTTGGGGTGAGCGGATCCTTTTATTAGGAGTACCTGTTTGAAGTTGGAGTGAGGGAATTAAGGAGTGTGGGAAGCCTCGGTAGAGGTGGAAATATTGCGGTGCTGTGGTGAGAGTCCACTGAAGGCTGAGCCTAGAGTCTCTCTAGGCATGTAGTGGAAGCTCATTCAGTTGGAAAGCAGTGATGGGTGCCCGTCAGAGGCTTGTTGCTGGTTGGCTAAGGGCCGTGATGTCCACCATTTGGTCTGCTTTCCCAGATCTAGAGAGTTGCCATCTTGCCGGTAGTGGTGGGAGTGTCAGGTCTTGGAATAGGGGGTTTCGGCAATGTTTCATCGAGTCGAAGAATTTGATGTGTCTTCTTCTGATGGCTTCGGTGATGGTGGGGACCTCGAACTTTTCGTGGATGCCAGGAGCCTTCATTTCACGAAAAGGGGTATGCCATAGTGCCGTGGCATATATTATAAGTTAAAATAATATGTAAAAACCAGAAAACATACATATGTCATGGGAATTAGTAATTTATTACAAATGAAAACTTTCTATAGCTACATTATTTGCATGCAAAAAGGGTATTGTCAAGTTTTTTTTGTAGCGTTACGGCAGTGTTTATATCTTGAAATGATGAAGTGGGCAATTCACCATCCGCAGTTTTCAAAGTAATCTTTTATTGTAGTTTCGATGTACTTCAGAAATATGCCCAGCACCGAGAGAAAGTTTATGGCTGAACAAGAAGAAATAAAGTTCTTTGGTTTTCAGTAAAAAAATAAATTATCTAAAGATAACTTTTATTGTTTATTTATTTATTAATTTTAAATGATCCTAACGTATATTTGTTACAGTGTTTTTAAATAGGTATATATAACTTTAATTTTTGGTTTATGTTTAAACCATGCCGCTAATTATGGATATTCCCACTGTGACGTCCTGATTAATGATATACAAAATTCGAGTTTAGTTTAGTGGATTACTAAAAGTCAATAACCTGTCAAATAATCTTATCCGCATCCAAACCGAAACATTCAATTCTATGGTGCATCACACTTGAATGAATATGTTGTAATTTTCATCCATTAAAATACCTAACTTATATTAAATATTATTGATAAGAACGTTGAGGGTGTCTTTGATTTTAAAGAGAAAGAAGCATTGCGTGGAGTTTCTATTTGAAATATTATCCCTATATGGTAAACAGGTTTTACACATTGGAATGAAAGGACAGCTGTGTCTTCTACAAATGTTACGGGTAGACTATGGGAGAAGAGGGGACTTGATCACAATGGTCAAGAGGTTATGGATGGTAGAACCCTGGAACGCCTTATTAGACGGTAGGATTGAAAATAGGGTCATTGGTAAATATTTGTATACATGTTAAGCTTGTAAAGTAAGCCGGTGTTCCAAACCACTCAGAAATCTTAGGCTTCCATGTGATTAACAACCTGGAGGCCTCGTAAACAGCAGGATGCTGTAAACGAAACCTAACAATCTGGTGGTTTTTGGATTCAAAGATTGGTAGTCGACGTTTTGGAAGTGGTTTTTCAAAGAATCTGACTAATTGGGTTGTAATATGGGCATCGGGTTTGGCTTAAGGATGTTTGTTGTTTACAATATATTCTACCTTTCAATATAGTTATATCAGTTCATCTCTTCCTCCTTCTACTACTAGTTTATTTATTTAGGAAGCATCTCATTTAATCAATTTTATTCAATACAGTATTATGTGACAGTATATTCGTATAGTGCCATCCTGTACTGTTACAAAACTGCAATAGGAATGCAAGAATTTGTTGGTTCTAAACTTGAACTGTATTATAGGTTTTATAGGCTAAGTACGTAAAATACAAATACATGACTAATTTTGTGTAATTGAATGAAAGATTACCCTGTTTTTTTGCTTCTTTGTCGGGTATGATAATGACATATTTATGAATGGATAAATTTGAGGTGGAAACTTCTAATTTGTGAAGCATATTGGGTTTTAAGAATAAGTTTGGCTAACTTACATTCATAGTTATTATTTTAAAAATTTGACGAAAAACTACGTTAGATTATTTTTTGTCTCCCATCCTTTCAATCAAACGTCCTGAGATTGGGTTTTATTACGTCAGCAATAAAACCCTTCATAACGATCTTAATATACCTTACATTCTTGAACTGATCCCTTCCAAGTTCATGACATCGCATAGCAGACTAGCCAACCATCCTAATCCCCTAGCACAGCCATTCCACTGCACCACTCATCCATATAATCCTCCTCGGAGACTGAAACGGAAATGGCCTCGTGACCTGCTATAAATGCGTGACAGAGGGAGTCCTGGCTATGTCCAGTTTCTCCAAGCATGTCCTGTGCTTAAGAGCCTCCACTGGCTCGTATCCGGTGACGCGGCTGACGGAGGAGCTTGGGGGACTTCCCAAGACCCCACTCCTCTATCGCATGTGAGGGAGGTGACAACCATCTGAATTTGGGAGGTCTGTATGACTGTAATGTGATTGTCTGCATGTATTATGTATGAAGGTCTGTATGTGATTGTAAATACTGTATGAATGAACGAGTGAATGAAAATTGTAAATATGGTATGAATGAGAACATTTATCACAATTACTTATTGGCTAATAAGGCATATTGTAATTTTAGCACAATAAAGAAGTTTCAACATCAGATTATTTTTCTGGCTGTAAGTAGATAGTTATAAAATCAAATAAATATTATAACCCCTTTTCCATTTCGCAAATCGGTACACCCACTAGCACTTTGAGATCTCACTGAATCATCGCGTGCCCTAAAATCTCTTGGAGATTTAGTATAAAATAATAATAGGATAGTCACTACACTTTAAAGTATGAGGATACCCTTTAAAACTCAAATAAACAAAGGCCTGTGGTACAAAAAAAATTGCAAATCAACAGGAAAAATACCATATTGCGGCATATACTAACTTTTTCAGGCTGAGAAATAAAACCAGAAGAAAGTAACTGAGAGAAAAAACCAGACCAGCTAATGATCGTGACAAGGGATTGACCAAAAGTAAAAGCCCTTTTTAAATCAAGACTTGAAAAAAAGTATCATTAAGGCTGATGGAGAGCGATGACTTCCTTAAAGACGGTCTTAATTGGGTGATGTGGTCAGCTACAATTCCAAATGTTGCTAATATGGTACTAATCAGTACTAACACTACGTAACTGCATAATAATAATTAGTAGACGTAGAACGACGGAAAACAGTAGTATTTCACAATCATATATCATTTAGTATATTAAGTTTTAAGAAACTCTTAGATTGCCGTCCATGTCATTTTTCCACATTCTGCGTATTATCTCGTTTATTACCCATGTAAAAAAATGCAATTAGAAAAAAAAAATTACA
This sequence comes from Acanthosoma haemorrhoidale, assembly GCA_930367205.1. Lineage (NCBI taxonomy): Eukaryota > Metazoa > Arthropoda > Insecta > Hemiptera > Acanthosomatidae > Acanthosoma > Acanthosoma haemorrhoidale. Next base: position 76,888,644 of record OV884015.1, on the reverse strand, counting down.
TTTAAGAGGTTTTTTTTCTGCAATGTAAGAACTGGATGAGGGAGAAGATAAGTGCAGCATTGGTGATTCAAGAAGAAAGAACTATTATTTGGGGAGACGCGGCTGAGTGTGGTGGGCTTCGCTTCCACTTTCGCATGCGAGGAGGTGACAACCATGAGGATTTGGAAGGTCTCTGGGCTGTTTGTAAATACTGTATGAATGAGCCAGTGAATGAAAATTGTAAATATGGTTGAATAAGAACATTTATCGTACATAAATTGAAGGATTATCAATATTTATTATAACATTTATTATTGCCCAATAAGGCAGATTGTAATTTTATCAAAGTAAAAACAAAACAATTATTCTTGGAAAATCAGGAATTCATACCAGAAGAACTGATTATTGCATTGTTATTATTTTTGTGGAAATTATGGACGAACTCTTTAAGATTCAGCTCATTCAGATGCTTTGGGGGCAGATTCAGTTCAGTGAAATGAAAATTTCTTAATTCTTCAGCACCAAAGGAGAACCGGGCTCCTTGGTTCGTATAGATCAAAAACCATAACGATAGCACTGATGCTCACTAATGATTCAACATTAAGCGACTAGAAAAGACTTCCCTGCTGTTGACAGATGTGAAAATTCTTCTACCACTGTTCAGCACATATCAAAAAATAACAACCGCAGCAACAGCAATAATTCCAGCAACTCGAGGTACTTTGAAGTTTGTTTTTATACTGCTTGTCTCTCTGAAGTTTTTGACAGGTGCGAAATCACTGACAGAAATAGAGTTTACACAGTAATGACCGCTGTAGAGGCTACTTTCTTAGGCTTTGATACTAAAACTCTAGTAATAAATCGCACTTGTTTTCAACGCCTGGGAAAAAAATTTGGATAAGTGAGTCATACAGAGTGAGTCTTGCGGTAACTAAATTAATATTTTGAATAAAAATGATTTTTTCGTTTATTTTTAAATTCGATGGTTGTACGATTGAGCACAAAAGCTCAAGTCAAATTACTCCATTTCAGTCAGTGATTTTGCACCTATCAAAAACCTCAGAGAGACAGGGAGTAAAAAAACAACATCAAAGTGTCTGAGTTAATAAAAAACTATAAAAGTATCTGGAATTATTGCTGTTGCTGCGGTTGTTATTTTTGCTGATATATGCTGATCGGTGGTAGAAGAAATCATTTGTCACCAGCAGACTTAGTACGTATATAATATAAACTTTTTTAATGAATATATTTCAAAAACATAATACTTTACCACCATAGAGAAATTATTTAGCATATCGTTATTTGTTGTGATAGTCACAACGACCCAACAATTCCCAACGACCACTAAATCCCCTCTAAGAAAAAATGAATTTTCAGTGTTCAGTGTTCTTCGCATTATGTTTCTTATTCTATTTTATAATTTGTTTAAATTAAAATGCGTTTTTCATACATCAGTTGTGCGCTTTATTTAAGAAACCTACTATTTCCTAAACTTTACATGTTAATTTTTGGCGAATTTGATTCAGAACTTTTTTTAATTGTTAATTTTTAGCTTGAGTAAGGGAAAACAAAATTTAGAATACTAACTCACTAATTTAAATTATAATTTACTTAAGACATTATCTCACAAAAATACGACCAGTTGTTTCTTTTATTTGCTATCTTTCACCAATGTCACACCAGCTACCTCAAAACACAATTGTAGTGTCACATCCCTTCACCCGAAAGCTATTAAAACGAATGTTTGTTCTTTAGGGACTAGTACAATTAAGATACAAATATATTCTTATTTTTATTATTAACTGTTTTATAGGCTCTAATAATTGATCGGTAGGCAATAATTCTAAATGTGTGTCAAACTGCTAACCACAAGACACTCTTTGGCCCGACCTATATAGGTTGCATTAAAGGCCTTCTGTTTTACAGTATGACATGAGGGGGTTAGCTTAATCCAAATGTCTCAGCTACAAGAGCAATCGATCGTTAAAAGATTGATTGCCTCTAAAACGGTCTATGGCCTAGAGCCAACTCTCAGGCTTCTGCGCACAAAAAAATAAAGAAACAAAAGAATACCTGCAGATAAATAAAGGATTAATTGTGCGCTCATACGGAATTTCCGCTCAGAAACAGGAAGGTTTTAACTAGCCCCTTTGAGAATAGAGAATATTAAAATAAAAAGAATGGATGAGATTTAAATTATTTATAGAACCCATTTCATAGACACAAAACAACTCCCTTTTACATTATATTATAAATTTTATGAATTGCATTCAATAAACCGACCGATTTTTAATCAATAAAACGTTTTGTCTTTCTATATATATTTTGGCAGAGAGGCATACCAAGCAACGGGTGCAGGTAGGCGTTTTTTACCACCTGGAGAGAACAATGTAAGTCAAGTATGTATGTAGTGGGGTAGTAACAGACCTGGCCGGAAGGCATATCAGTTTGAGACGGCATCAACAAGTTGGGTGATTGGGGGCAATAGTGAACAAGTAAGACCTGTGTCGTTAACTATTTTGTTACTAAAATGGGTAGAGAAAGGGAACGGAATTAGGTCTTTCCAGCGTTCACACTTAGATGTGTAACCTATCCAGTCTGTCACTTATTACGTTGCTGACTCGGCCTGTGTAACAGCTGTTTTTGGACTCATGCTGCTGCTGTAAACCACAATGTCGTCAGCGAAAGCGATTACAGTTCCTATCGTGTAGTTTGTACCAACACTTATTTATGCAGATGTCACGTTTATTCAACCGCCCTTACAAAGGTTTTTTGTTTATTTGAGTTTCATCGAATACCACAATGCCCTTTAAGTCAACCGAACTAACATATCGTTACAAACTGACAAAAATACGTTATTTACTAATTAATTTAGAAATTAACCCACCTTTCTTTTAATAGTAACAGAATTTTTATGCATTTTATTAGTTTTCTTAGATTAAAGACCCCTAGAGAAAAATCTAGGTTTGTTCCTTTACCAAACTCTGTTCTGGAAAGACAAGATTTCCCAAATCACCCACCGACTCATTTCGATCCACCTCAAACTCTCAATCTGTCCTCCCGTTATCAGGATAATGGGATAATAATAATAATTGGAGGACCATTATATACCCACCGACTCAAGTTTTCTTCTATTGTCTTCCCATTTTGAGACAGATTGTGTGGCATGGTGGCTTCTCGGAGGTTCTCTTGGTCTTCTTTAGTTTAATTTTTTTTTCTGTTCAATTTTTTTCTTATGAATGGGATTACATAAAAACAATCCAGGGTTCAGTGGGCTATTAATTAATCTGTTAAATTATAACATTCACTACATTAGACTTTTATGAAATAGTTGTTAACTATATTACTTTTACAGAAAGATTTGTGATAAAATGTGAACCAGGTACATTTTGAAGTTGTTTCTCGTCAAATAACGAAAGGCAAATATTCAGTGAGAATGCCTTGACCTATTTCTCCTGAGGTCACGAGGTTAAATTTCACTGGGTCACGAGGCAATTGGCTTACTTACATAAAGCTATTTTAACTGGACTTGATAGAATTTCCCCCAGGTGTAAACCAGGTTTGCCTGTTAAGTGAGAGCGGCCTTTATGGTAATCGCAGACTGGTCGTTTAATAACAGAAGATTATTGCAAATTTATAATCCTAGTCAAATTACTGTAAACCTCATTTACCAACTGATACCCCCCTAATTAAAAATTGTGTGTATGTGATAATAGGAATTTAAATTTAGTTGGAAAGTAGACTGAATTGAAATGTATAAGTATGAATTGAAAACCATAAGAAAATGGTCTTATTGAAAACTTAAAGTTTATTACTTAATATTACTACTAATTTAATATTAATTTAATTTATTATTAACATATTAATGTTACTTACTATGAAAAAATAGTATGTATGGATGAGCTAGGAAGAGTAGCAAGATCTGAAAAAACACATACATGAAGAAAATCCAATATCTACAATCTAAAATCATTTAAAAGGTCGCTTCTCTCCGTAAGTTTTAAGTTCAAACTCTTCAGAATGTCAAAGAACTTTAGGGCACATCATGCTGTTAGTTTCTCACGTTATTTCCTTCACAATTCCTGCAACCCCTCCAGGAAGACAGATTTTCAGATTGTTCAAGAATACAATCAGTGATTTAGGATTAACTAAATTTACCTATTAGAATAGTTTTATTTTAAGGGGGTGAGTTTTTGGCTGAAATCACATGTGTAGAGTGTGCATATGAACAGGTACAAAAGGGTTACCCTTAGTCCTTTGGAAAAACCATTTAAGATTGTGGGGGATGTGCCAAAAAACTGTAGATTGACTAGACAAACAAGAGTTACTCAGAAATTTTTATCCGAGTACAGGCTGGACTTCATCGTTTTTTTTGGGTGGTTTCATACGTCAGAAGCGTCTCCTCATTTAATAATTATCTCCTTGATTCCTAAACATCCTTCTATCCAGTGATTACTGCACGCAGGAGATGCTGGATCCTCAAATACTATGGAGGAGTAACTAATATAAAGGGTTACAAACGAGTTATTCACTTCTTGCAATTGACAAACAAAAAGATCGTCAGAAGGATATTGTGCACAAGTTGTGATATTCAATAGTTAAATGTACTCCATATCAGAGGTTCGACCGAAATTTTCCGGGTAGACTAACAAATTCGCTAAAGGTAGCACGATGAGTTGAAAATAGGATAAGACTTAGTGTACTAGGGACTAGCAGTGTGAGTGAGCCGCTCTCTGAAGAGCAAACAGAGCCAATAGTTAGTGAAACGGAGCTTGACTAAACCTGAGTAAATATTAATTACCTGTTGTACAGGATTGCGTTCCCAATGTCATCACAAACATGGCAGGACTGCCCGTTCGAGTCCGATCGCTTACGATGGAGTGGTCTACTGTCGTCTACGAACAAGCCTTAGATGACGGTGGAGCTGTGTGTGTGTGTGTGTAAGTCAAATATTTACACAGCTCAGGCAATAGCAGGGAGCTAAATGTTTCCCATTTATTTATTTGATTTGTCCCTTCCATCGGAGGGTACTTGCTTTGTCTCGAGCAGAGCATTTAGATAAAAGGCCGGCGTATTGAATAAGTTTTAACATAAGCCAAATTAATTTTATCGCTGTCAGGAATCTTCAATGCAATACGCTTCAAAAAGCATATTATTTTGTAAAAATCTAACACCTATTTGTTAACAATTTTATTTGCAAAATGACCACCTCTGAGATCTTTTCGTCTTTTCAATGGCCAGAAGCATAGGCTGTGACGTGTTATAAAGTTTTAAATGTGATATGATTGAATTAAAACCCCATAAATAGTTTATAGCGTTAACTTATTATAAATGTTATTTATTCTTAAGTATTTAATTATCAGCAATTATAACTATATTTAGATATTTATTATCTTCTACTAGCTCTTTAGCTCTATTAGCTTCTGCTGGCTCTAATCTCCTAACTAATCAGCAATCATTAGATAGAAGGATATTTAGGGAGCAGAAAGTGATTATTAAACGAAGATTAGGCTCTTCGGTGATTCTTAAAACACTGGAAGATCTGTCATCGAGAAAAGCCCCTTTTCAGGTATCTCCAACTGTCAACCATACTAGCATGCAATAAACAGATTTAGTTTAATTAAAAAATGTCATCATAATACATATGACTGGGCCTTAACACTAACTAAATAATCATCGATTAATAACTGATGTATTAATATAAATAGTTAGTAATGCTGAGTAGTTTGCTGTGGTCTCATTTGAGATCTCCATAAAAAACTAATAGGTATTATGAATTACTCCCTTCGGTTGTTTTCGAGGCCCAGAGATAGAGTCGTATTTTGCACTGCTGTGATTACAGAACGACCATTTTCCTCCACAATAATTCTTAGAATCATCCAAATAACATTAAGAACGTTCTTATCCTTCCTCTACCAAATCGTATCTATCGAATCCTATTACACATAAATAACCTTCCATCCATTCCCACAACACAATATTTAGTTTATCCGACGAATGACCCTTCGTCAGAGATGCGGTTCCTTCTAACGCTCCTTAGTCCGTGCATTCACCCTTTCGAATTCTATACCATCAACTATCCATCATTCTTCTCCCCTCTCAGTTTGCAAGCCCCAATAAATTTCTTCTTTCCTAGTCCTCCACTATCCAAATATTTTGGGAGTAATTCAAACAGCATTAAGATGTTTTTTTCTAAAACATAATTAGCTGTTATTAACATATGTATCTTTGGGCGCAATTTTCTGTATTCTTTGGGGACTAATGTCTCAGAATAAGATTAATTTTTCATCTCATTTCACATTGCATGAAATTATCGAGTTTTGAACTACTTGTAAACCTGGAATAAAGGAATTCATAAAGGATAGCTTAGAGCTAGTATAAACAAAAGTTATTATTCATTTATAAGGTGAAAAATTTTAGCAAGAAATGGACTAAAAATATTAATTGTCGTTTATCTGTACAAAAATATATAAATATCAAGAACAATTGTTCATTTATCAGTTGAAATATGATTTTATTTCAGCGTTTTTAATTTAAAATTCCAATAAAGAAACGTATATCAATACAAGCGTTTCTATCAATTAAAAGCGAAATAAAATTATCGCTTTGAATTCCAAATGTTCAATATACACATTTTTCTATTGCTATTTAAAGATCAGATGAAAAACCATTAAAATAAATCTTTTTTGGTCCGATCCAATTTTAATAAAACAGATATCCACATTTATATGAATGTATAAAAATATCATATTAAAATTGCGAATAGCTTATACCGGAACCAACTTCAAAATTGTGACCAATCTGTTGTGATTGAAATTAATGAAATGTAAAAACACAGTCCAAATTATATCAAACATTAACAAACCGTTTAATTTGATTACATACTCGCATTTATATATATGTAAACTCCAGCTGATGATCTACCTAGCTGTGTTTGGTGTGTGAAGGTTACTTTCAAGATAAGACTTATTTAATTGTTTGTGTTGTTTTTTGCACTATGTTAGGTCCAGTCATGGGGCACTTGAGGTTTTGTTGAGAGTTACTTCAGATCTCGCCAACGCAAGATATTGTGTTCCCTAAGTACTAATTAGATGTTTGTGTTTATTTTAGAGTGGTTTTGAGATCTCAGAAGCGTGTAATCTCCTCCTACTCACATCCTTGCTTCCTGAACTTCCCTCTATCCAATTATCACCACAGGTGGCAGATAGCGCTAGATCCTCAGATGCTAAGGTAAGCAAATTTACATTGCCTAAATTTTTATTCCTGCATTGTTTACTGTAACATTCCAATTAGTTTTCAAAACTAGCGAGTGTAGATACGCTAAGGATTACAATAAAGTTATTTTGTTTCTGCTTGGTAATACTTTTGTTTAGTAACTCTTCATTTTATTTCATGTGGGTACTACAGATGAAAATCTATGGGTGCCTGTTTTTGGTATTTTGGCAATGTCTGTATTTTTCATTTTATAACGTTTATTTTTAATCGTTGTAAATGGACTGAGATGTATATGTTAATAAATGGAATTCTAAAGTAAATTCAGAACGAATGGAAGAAATAACACGTTAGAAAGAGACAGCCGTTGGACAACTCACTATGTTCCAATTAAGGGAATTCGTTGACGCTTAACGAGTTGATTTAACGGAGAGCAGCCACCGAGCCAGAGTCATTTACACCACGGGGCAAAGTGAACTTTATGACTGCTCTTTTATCTTTACGGAAGAAGTTTTTTAATGAACCAGCAAGCTATAAACCGTAGTTAGTTAAGAAACTCTAATTAAGAATACAGCTTAAATATTTTCTGTCCTTGGATTACCGTTAACTATACTACATAATGATACATACGTATACTACAGTAATAAACTACTTGTGGGAATTTCTTGGATGAATATCTTAAAATAGAAAATCATTATGGTTTTGACCGTACGCCTGGGGTACATGTTTTTTTTCAGATTGGTAGAACAAACATATCCCCGGCGAAGTTGCGGGGACGTCAACAACGCGGAGGTGGATGCATCCAATATCGTCAACACAGGAGTACTGCACGGTGCCACTGCGAGGCCTTATAATACCTAATGCACAAAAAAGATTTTGACGATATTAGGTGCATATATATACTAATTTCAGACTGAAAGTTATTACAAAAAGGCCGTAAGACATACGTATGTCGCCTCAACGTCACCGGAAGGATGTGTGCACTCCAGAACCACTTAGTGTGAAAGGGACTTTACATTTGGTGATTGTTCTTTTGAAATTACTAGGCTTATGAGGTCTTAATTAGTATTATGTGTAATGTAGCGTTATGTGCTAAAATGAACTGTAACTCCATAAATGTATTAATAATATCACAACAAGTAGTATTTACAATTCCAGTTTTATATAGAGGAATCCTCGTGACCTGCTATAAACGCGTGACAGTGGGAGTCCTGGCAATGGCCAGTTTCTCCAATCATGTCCTGAGCGTCTGTGGCTCTCACGCTCTTGGTCAGCCTCCACTGGCTAGTATCCGGTGACGCGGCTGACGGAGGAGCGTGGGGGACTTCCCAAGACTCCACTTTCTCTTCGCATGTGGATTTGGGAGGTCTCTGGGCTGTCTGTAAATATTGTATGAATGAGCGAGTGAATGATGAACTGTAAATATGGTATGAATGAGAGCATTTATCTTAATTACTTATTGCCTTATAAAAGGCAGATTGTAATTATAGCACAATAAAGGAATATAATATAATATAATAATATAGAGGAATGATATTTTGCATAGAAGAAGGAATGATGGGAGGGGATCCGTACTCCATAACCCCCCGAGATGCTAAATATAAAAGGAGAAACTTTATAAATCACTTAGTTTCAATTATAAAAGACATTTTTTCTTATCATATTTCGTATTGAAACCCAATATTATTCTAAGTGTCCATAAAATTGTTTTCGTTGTGATCCAAATAAAAAAGTAGGTGGTGTACGAAGGAAAGAATTGGAATTCAATTAAAGACGGAAGTAATTGATTTCTCATAACGAGAGGTTTAGTGAATTCCAGCTAAAACTACTGCAACGGAAATATGCCCTCATAATTTAGCACGATCGGTGAATTCTTCAACAGCAGGGCGATTTAAGTGATAAATTGCAGTGGTTGAGATATTTCCGATTCCTTAGTCGTTCGACCAAGCCCTCGTTGAAAGGGAATAGCCCTCCTTGACTAATGATACTCAAGATGCCTTTTATCAAGAATGCTGACGTTATCTTGCGCAAAAGCGTCATATTCTTTATCTGGTCTGCTCACTCTTCACCCAACGCTAATCAATGGGCATCAACTTTTCTTTTTATACTTGTACAGCTTTTATTTTATTTTAATTGTGTTGAATCCGTTAAATAATCGCGAAATTAAAGAGGTAAAAGGCCCAAAGTTCAGATAACTCATAATTTATTGAGATTATTAACTGATTCCACTAGGTACACTTAAATCAGTACCCGAGAATGTTGGCATCCCATTATATGTGAAAAGACTCAATCTTAATTTTTGTTCTTGTCATGGAAGTATTTTATTGGCAGTACTTCAGCTGAGGCTCCATAGGTTTTCAAAATATAAATTGTGCATTATATTTTAGTTATTATAGATATTAGACTTTAGGTAATATAATTATAAATTAGATAGAAATAGGATTTATTCAAATATAAGTTTCATTTAGGTGTTGGTTTTTTTATTTTTTTTTTTTTTAACATTTCCCTAATTACATAAAACATTTTATATGTACAACACAATGTGGTTGTAGAGCATAAAATTAATTTGTAATTTTGCGATTTATTAGTTATACTTCATAATATAACAAAAATATAATTTCGCAAATTAAATTCTTTTGTATTTACCTTATTGTACCTATTCTATCTAAAATTACAGGCAGCAACAGGCCATTTAAGACGCGAGGCCATTTTCATATTTATTTGTTTCATATTTGGTTTTATAGTCCTAATAATAATTTATCTCATACAATTGAAATAATTATGATAGCTAAGAATTTCTAGGACTTCTAGATAAAAAAACTTAAAAATAATCTGATTTGCTCTTTCCTACCTATCTTTTTCTACTTTGAAGGAAAAGTTAAAATGACTAGGACGATAAAAGAAGGATTTGTGAACAAGAGCGTCGATCGGGGGAGAGTAAGAAGTAAATTTCTCACGCAGGGCAATTGATTTTATGAAAACTAATTTAAATCATCTTGACTTCAATCTCAAGAGGTTCATACCCAAAGCTATTCCCACCCCTGTTTGAGGACCGCTGTGTTTCGTCTAAATGTTTTATGACTAAACGTTTCTTTTAACGATCACGCCTATGGGCAGTTCGCAGCTGCGTAGGTGTTGTACAGTATCAAATCGATTTTCCATCTAATTGTAATTTGTGTATAGTTTTAGAAATTGTTTGAAAATCTGAGTAACAATGTTCTCCCCAGAGGCTCGTCAGTTTCCCTTTTCACTCGCTTCAATATTTTAATGTCAGGGAACCAAAGCTGTAAGGGAGAAAATCAAGGTTGTTTTAATTCAAATAATTGTTATAGATCTAATTTAAAAATTATTCAAAATATGCCCTGACACGGACAAAGTGGTCATAAATCACGTGGTCTCATAATGCATCGAGTCCAAGGACTGAAAAAATCGTGAAGAAATATTGTCCTATTTCTGATAAACAATGAGGAAGCTGTTTGAAGAGGAGCTACTGGATTAAATGTGTAACAATTGTAACAACAAGTTATTGTGATTTTGTAGCCGCTGTTATTGTAGGCCTATCACTAGAGTAGATACACGAATAAATTAAATATAGTTTCAGTTTAAAATGTTTTAGGTAAAACCAGAAGTTTGATCAAATAAAGGTTCCCGGTTTCAAAAGGGCAATAAAACGTTTACTATTTCTGTTCATCGTTGTAAATAAAGTCTATCGCTCTTCCATTTAAGATAAAAAACACTGTGATTTATTAAATAAAGTAACGATTTATTTACTCTCGGGATTGATGCGCTTATGATCAAATGGTTTCTTCACCATGAGAAGAAAACGGCTGCTATATGATGATAAAACTTGAAGGACATGAGAAAACTTGGGTTTCGGGGGTTAATGGAACCAAGACCGATCATACGGCCTTTGGAAGTGATCCGAACTCACTTTACAACGCCATCACAACTTATATATCAGTGTGAAATAGAGATAATCAAGAAAGTTCAAAATACTTTGAAACTCATATAAATCAGCAAGGGTAGTTCTCTTTTTTTGATGTAATAGTTATATTTGATCCACAGTGTTATACATGTTTATTTTATTAGAGCTGCGCAGTAAAAACAGTCACGTATACGAATACGTTCAGCTCTAGTATGATATATTTATATGTAGGTATATCAATAGTATTTCAAATTAAAGTTAATTTACTGACGAATGCTACAATAGATGACAGCCCTTTCTTCCGTCTTCTTACCATTAGTGTAACTGTCGGATTAATATCTGTGTCAGGCCTATTTCCTCACAAAGCGGTTTAGCCTGCAAATATATCAACTGAACGAATGCAATAAATATAGTACCCAATTCAACCGTAATGAATATGTTCACCAAACAGTATGGCAGTCTGCACTAATTAAAAAGGGAAGTCGGCAGCGTTCTATCAGGATATACAAATCCGAAACTTGGGCTTCCACAAAACATCCTATAAGAAATAATAATACAACTCGTTGGGTACTATTATTATATTATTATAACTATCTTCAGTACAATTGCTAGTTCATTGCTTTAAGTTTTAGTCGAGGTGTGTCCCCCGTTGTTTTCGCACATGTGTATTTTTTTTACCAAGTGCAAATCCCCATCATGGTCCTTCAATACCACATTTAACTAGAAAATTTCAGTTGATCTTATGATAGAAAATACTACTAACCTTATTTAATATGAACGGCTATTTAATACCGATTTTCAATCTTGGTGTAAACGTTGCTAGAATAAAGAGATTGTATTCTTAGTATCCCTCCAATGGAGGGCTGTATTTTCAAACAGTTAAGGTGAATCATGTTTCATCTGTCTAAACTTCACATCGATCAGTTTGTTTATTGGTTATAGGATAGTGTCAGTAAAAACGATCTAATCGCTCATTTTGATATTACGATGAAATCTTCAACGTGACCCTTAAAAAAATAAACCTTATAAAAGTCAATACCGTATTCATAATTAAGTACTTTTCTCAAACTTTTGAGATTTGTCGAGTCATAGCTGAAAGAATATTTTATAAATACATGTAGGTAATTTCTGTAATTTTAGCAGTTTTTTTAATGGCTAAAACATAGAAAGACCAATAATACTTGGGGATTGGGGTAAACATAAAAGCCATTAAAACTAAGAAAAATACCATGTTAGATGTAAGTCATTAAAACTGACATTAATACTATGTCCGCTATTTATTGTAGAGTCTCGTTACGAACTGATCCACCTATGGTACATTTTCAGTATAATTATTCAAAAATATAAAGAAATAAGGAAATCGCAATCCAAAAAAAACATTAAAATCTATAAAAATATCCGAGACTGTATACTCCTCTTTAATGCGTTTTGAATAATTTTTATTATTTAACATAATAATGTTAGGACACAAAAACTTCTCAACTGTGATACACATTCCCTCAAAATTTCTAACAAATATATGGTCTATCTAAGTTGTATTCTTGTACCTGACGAAGAGGTACATTTATAAGATAAATACCCAGCTTAATGTCGGCCAATTTGATTTAAATAAATGAAAGTAAGGATTGAGTAACGAGTTGAAAAAGTACTACATATTTTTCACTGGCCGTTTGATATAGCTTAGTGTCGACTCCCCTCTTTTTTACCTTTTGACAGGAGCCATGTATTTGAGAAAGGAGCACTGAATCCCTCTCCGTTTATCAAAACTTCGTAACCGTCCGGTGGTAAAAAGTTTCTTAAAAAGGGAGCGCAGTACCTTCTCTTCAGAATATATACATTTATAAAATACAAAACATACATACATATAGTCCTATTACGCCGTCGAATCGTAAATAAACAGTATTATATTTTGATTTTGTTTCCTCTTGTTGGACGATAAAAGCAGGGATCAGGACGGATCTGCTTAAACCACTCTCCCCCCCCCAAAAAGTAAAACTAAAATATAATGTATCAAATAAACAGAAACATTTCAATAAAACCGAAAATCAGAAGTCAGGTGCTCTCAAGGCGCAAAGATGTAACGTTTTTGTTACATGTTAGGAAATCATGTTTAATTCTGAATACTTTAATGCGAAGCACCAACACTGGGGGTCAAGATCCACAAATACACGAGGACGTGCTTTGCTGTCTGCACTCACACGGAAACATTGCTCCACTATCACTCCTGACACAGCCACCTATTAGCCATCAGATCCCAACCGAAATCCTGATCTCCTTGACTTCTTTATTTACAATAGTTTAGGAACACTAAACTATTCACTCAAGCGCCTCGATGACCTTTCCTCCGATCATAGCCCTTTATTATTAACCATTTCCTTAAGACCAATTCACAAACTGCCTCCTCCTTCATTTATTAGGGGCCCAGTTGACTGGGACCACTTCCGTCAGCTTCTTACAGAGTCCGTAAACCTCAAATTATCCCTGAAAACATCCCAAGACCTAGACGATGCAGTGCATTCTTTCACTACTCTGGTCCAGAGGTCGGCTTTGGAGGCATCGTCACCCCATCGTCACACAAAAATCCACAATCATAATCGTTTACCTCAGCATCTCAAAGATCTAATCCAATCCAAACGCCGCTCCAGAACAGTGTGGCAAAAATCCCGGCATCCTATTGATCGTCGCACGTACAATCAGTACTGCCGATTGGTAAAGCGGCGATCGGCATCCTTCCGTTCCGATTCTTTCAATTCCTACCTCTCCTCTCTGTCTACCAGGGATAACTCCTTGTGGAACGTAACCAAAAAAATCCTAAAGTATCAACCTGTTTCACACCCACTCCGTCGTGATGATGGGTCCTGGGCGGCTTCGGATGGGGATAGGTCGGAGGAATTCGCTCTGCATCTTACCCATACTTTCACACCTCACCTTTCTCATCAAAGCCATACTCACAGCACAACTGTGGAAGATTTCCTCACTTCACCTATTCCTCTCTCTCTTCCACCAAAAGCCGTTAACCCTTCTGAGGTTAAATACCTTCTGAAAAACTTACCTTACCGAAAATCCCCTGGATATGATCTCCTTACTCCTCAAATTCTCAAACAACTTCCTCCTAAAGCCATAATCTTCCTAACCTACATATATAATTGCATAATCCGAACGACGCACTTTCCTCTCCTCTGGAAACATTCCATCATTGTCCTATTCTCCAAACCCGGTAAACCACCCAATGACGCCTCATCTTATCGTCCAATTAGCCTACTCCCTATCCTCTCAAAAATATTTGAGAAACTCCTACTAAAACGTCTACTTCCCATTGTTGAATCCAAAAACCTTTTTCCCACACACCAGTTTGGTTTCCGCCAACGATATTCCACTGCTCAACAAGGCCTTCGCGTTGTTGATCACATCTCCTCAGCCCTTGAAACCAAACAGTATTGCACTGCTGCCTTTCTCGATATAGCTCAAGCTTTTGACAGGGTTTGGCTCGCAGGTTTGCTGTACAAGCTCAAAAGATATTTACCACAGACCCTTTTCCTAATCCTACAGTCCTACCTTTCAAACCGCTTCTTCCAAGTCCGCTGTGGTTTAGAATACTCTAACTACTATCCCATAAGTGCAGGAGTTCCACAGGGCAGTGTCCTGGGCCCCATCCTCTATAACCTATACACCGCTGATGTCCCCTCTACTCCCAATACCTTCTTGGCCACATTTGCAGATGACACTGCAGTCTTGTCATCCCATCCAGACCCCGACATAGCATCCCATAACCTTCAAAAACACCTTGACGAGATCGAGTATTGGTGCAATCAATGGCGGATCAAAGTTAATGAAGCAAAATGCTCCCACATTACCTTCACCCTTTGTCGCAAGTCTGGTCCACTAGTTTATTTTAATTCTATTCCTCTCCCTGTATCCGAGACAGTACGGTACTTAGGCTTCCATCTTGACAAACGACTGACCTGGAACCCACATACGAGACTAAAAAGACAAGAACTAAACAGACGCTTTGGACAACTGTACAGACTACTTCAAAGGACATCCCATCTCTCAATAGAAAATAAACTACTAATCTACAAAGTTATACTTAAACCAATCTGGACATACGGAATAGAGCTATGGGGGACAGCAAAAAAGTCTAACATCAAGCGTATCCAATCCTTTCAATCAAAAGTCCTGAGAACAATAGTAAATGCCCCTTATTATGTCAGCAACAAAACCCTTCATAACGACCTTAATATACCCTACATTCTAGAACTCATCCCTTCCAAGTTTACGAAATTCCACAGTAGCCTTTCCAACCACCCTGATCCTGTAGCACAGTCAATGCACTACGCCACTCATCCCTATAATCCTCCTCGGAGACTGAAACGGCAGTGGCTTCGTGACCTGCTATAAACGCGTGACAGTGGGAGTCCTGGCAATGGCCAGTCTCTCCAATCATGTCCTGAGCGTCTGTGGCTCTCGCGCTCTTGGTCAGCCTCCACTGGCTAGTATCCAGTGACGCGGCTGACGGAGGAGCGTGGGGGACTTCCCAAGACTCCGCTTTCTCTTTGCGGTGGATTTGGGGGGTCTCTGGGCTGTCTGTAAATATTGTATGAATGAGCGAGTGAATGATGAACTGTAAATATTGTATGAATGAGCGAGTGAATGATGAACTGTAAATATTGTATGAATGAGAGCATATATCTTAATTACTTATTGCCTTATAAAATGCAGATTGTAATTATTGCACAATAAAGGAATTAACAACAAAAAAAAATTCTGAATAATATTAGACATAAACTCTATTCTAGCAACTTAGAAAATATCGAAATGAAGTTAAATTTATTATCTGGTGATCCTCTGGTATACTTTGTTTCCCAGTGTACATACCTATACATTACGTGACATACATGTAGGTAATTATTTATGTAATTACTGTAATTTTAGCAGTTTTTGTAATGGCTAAAAAATAGAAAGACCAATAATTCTTGGGGATTAGAGGTAAACATAAAAGCCATTAAAACTAAGAAAAATACCATGTTAGATGTAAGTCATTACATGAAATCCTCTCAATTTCTGATTGCATAAAAGGCAATTCTACCTTTTGCTGGGCATACATGTGGCACATGTAAGGCATAAGTAACTTACAAGTAAACCGAGGGAACCACCGTGGTTCTGCGATCTTAACCAGTTAGAGCGTTGCTCAGACTAGGCTTGTCCATGTTCGCATTGAGGCAAACCAGCCTGCTACTGAATATAGTGTTCTATATACTGTGAATCTGCTTGACCAAGTTAAAGTGCCTCAAACCGAGGTATCTATTCTCTGTTAGCTACACTTCACTCACTAATCCTCCATAAGCTCAAAATTATCTTCAAACCATAATCATTTCATTTCATTTGACGAGTCGGAATAGTTATAGTTATTCCATCAGATAGAAAACATTTACAACTCATCTCTTCAAGTGAGTTTCAGAACAACACTAACCTATTGGGTCGACTTGCTTCAAAGGCAGAGGTAAACAAACAAACTAAACTCTTAAGTGAGCTCTCATTGTCTCACCGAAACCCACCTGGAGCCAGTAATCGATAATCACTAACCAAGTAAGAAATCAGTAGTATTCGCGAAATAGAAGTATTCGCTTATGAAAACTCATATCAGGTTATTTCCATTCTGCACTATTATATGGCCATTTAAAAATCTCATTAACATGTCAATTATTGTTTTTACTATTCACACAATTTTTGAACAGCTTTTAAATTTTAATGAGTGATTAGATGCTTCTGTGGCTCCCGGGTATGCTAAGGTAAGTTTTATTAAATCCAAACGGTATGAATGCACAGTCCGTTTTATACCGGGCTTATGCTACCGGCTTATGCTCCTCCCAAGAAATGGGAATTTACAAATATAAATGATGCCAAAAGATTTCAATTTTAATAAACACAACATTTTTAATATTGTCGTAAAGATAAAAATCGCATCTCCGAAAATACATGTTTCTAGACTTACCTACGTCCCCCCCCCCAGGAACCACAGATTAATTATATTGATCATACTTGTTTAATATTTTTCTGTTTTATCAGCAGGACTTTGTGATATTCTACTTCATTGCTGCATACTATTGTATTTAGCCCTGTCACTACGACTATGGAGTACTCTGTTTTTTGTTTTATATTTTCTAGCTCATGATAGTGGTATACCTTTGTTTGATTCCTGAACGCTTATTATTAATATTAGAAAAGTATATTAGAAAAGTTTGAATGGGAACATTGAACAAATTACTTCTTTCCCAATAAAGCAGATTGTAATTTTATCACAATACAGATTTAATTTGGCAATATTTGTTCAAAAGTCGATTGTTGCAACTAAACTTGAAACATTCAAAAAGGTTATCTTATCTTGAAATTAACCTAGCTCTCGTTCTGTCAAAACTGAATGCATAGTTTCTGAACAACAAGAGACGCTATCCATCTTCCATTGTGTCAAGAACTCAAATCTGGTAAAGTTTTGATATTTTAGTCAGAGGCGCTTTGTTCCCTTGAAGACAGGTGAGTCTTTTTAATTATTACAAGTGAGGCTCTCCCCCTTAACTGGGACGTGCGTCGCACGGACCTTTGTAGGGCATGGAAAGCAGTAGGGACCCCAAAGGTGATGACTTTCATCATCCAAAGAGAGTATGCCGAAAGCGTACTCTACCACAAGCCCCCGGAGTAAGTACCTCCAATTCCTTCACCCCCCTAAACTCGAAAGCTCAGTCCGAGGCCAGCACATCCGCCGCCCCTGTTGCCCCCAAATCACCACCCCCCCTAGTATTAGGGCGGATTAACAGCTACGACCTCACGAGGTTACTAGCTGATAATAACGTTAAGAACTTTAAAATAGTACAGACACAGCAGAACACAAAGGTGCTCTGCCACAGCGTGCATGACCAACAGCAAACAATTGCTGCAATTAGGGAATCAAAAATCCCCTTTCATACGTTCGCCCCCCGTGGTACTAAGCCCAACAAGAAGTACTTGCTACACGGTTTCGATCTCTCTCACCCGATTGAGGAGATAAAAGCCCACATTAATAGCGTGGGTAGCAATATAATCGATGTATATCGATTGAGGCGCTCTGACCAAAATGGCGGGAAGACGGAGATCGAGCCGATTCTCGTAATCGGCGACCATACTCTCAAGGCGGAGAACTTAAAGCAACTCCGTCATATAAATAATGTACTCTTTAGAGTGAGCACCTTTCATGACAAAAGAGGCATTCCGATGTGCCTTAACTGTCAGGAATACGGCCATACAAGACGGTACTGCTTCAAGCAGGCCAAGTGCGTGAGGTGCAGTCAACCTCACGACATAAAAGACTGCCCCAGGGACGCTTCCATTCCTCTCAAATGCGCCAATTGCGGGGGAAATCATGTCGCGTCGTACCGACAGTGCCCGTACAGGATTAAACTCCTAGAGACTGCAGAAATCAAGAAACAGGCACAGAATTTCTCAGCCGGGCCGAGAAAAGCCACCTTTATGACTGCCCCCCCACCACCACGACAGACTGCCTCCTATGCGCAGATGGCGTCAGGTAACACCAGGCCTCCGGAAGTAGCACTCCCAGCACCTCTACCTCAGCCCGCTAACAACAATGATGCTATGATGAGTATGATGAGCGCTATGCTCACTACCATGAACAATCTCGCCGCACTGGTAGAGCGGCTATTAACACAGTCTGACCGGGTATACAAATGATGGGTCATAGTATATTAAATTACAACGTTTGCGGCCTTCGGCCCAAACAAGCTGACGTAGAGACACTTCTACGGTGCCATTCACCAGACGTCGCTGTCCTGACAGACACCCGACTGAAGAAGATTCATTTCTGCCGATTCGCGGGATATACCGCCTACCGCCACGACACTGAGACCATCTCTGGAGGAGTAGCAGTGTTAGTGAGGAACGGAGTGCCCTGTAGGAGACTACCCCCACCCGTGACCCTAGGCCCCTCCCACTACATCGTAACGCTCCAGTTACGGCTCACAAAAAACATGATAGTGTCAGTAGTCTACAGAAGACCGAGAGCCAATTGCGACTCTGACAAGCTCCTGCTCACTACAATAGCTCAGGACCGAAGACACGCCATCGTGGGTGACCTAAATGCGAACCACAGTTGGTGGAGCAGTACGAGGGCTAACGCCCTCGGCCGTTACATCACAAAGACACCATTTACGGTCATCCACCCAGGATTGCCAACCTTCCGTCACTTCGTGAACCCCGACAGGACCTCCACGCCCGATCTACTCCTGACTCAACAGCCACACCGAGTCACTGGGTGCTCCGCCTTGGACTTTACCACCTCCGACCATCGGCCTGTGCTCTACGAACTAGAAGGCGACATGCCAGAGCCGCCTGCTTCTAGATACAGGTACGACGAGGCCAAGTGGGACCTCTACAAGCATCTCATCAAGACCGAATTGCCCACAATTGCGCCCCTGAGACACACTTGGGACATAGATTACGCTGTCTATCAGCTACAGGACGTCATCGATCGAGCTGCCGATGCATCGATCCCGACATTTTCTCCGAAGCCCCCTTCTCTGAGAAAACCTCCGGATCACATCCTACAACTGATTAGACAGCGTAATAACATCAAGAACAGGTGGTTTAGGACCAAAAACAGGGACCTAAAACCGGTTTTAAATGCTCTCACAAACCAAGTTAAGTCCCTGATGGCCCAGTGGAAAAATTCGATTTGGGAAGATCGCCTCACCAGTCTCCACGGTGACCACAAGCAATTGTGGAAGCTTGTGAAGACCTGCAGGTCCAAAAAGAACGGTGTAAGGCTGGCCGTAAACGGGCAGTTCATTCCCACCACCGAGCAAGCGGACATCTTGGCGGCCCATTATGAGGAAGTCAGTCGTGGCCAGGGACAGCCAATAAGAGCCCTCGACCCCCCCTCTCCCACCCTCCCCACCACTACCGAAATCTACACCTCACACCGGCAATGCGCTGCATTCATTCGAAGAACGACCGGCAAGAAGGCCCCAGGTCAGGATTCCATCCAGAACATCCTACTCAAGCAGCTGCCGAGGAAAGGAATCTCATTCATAACGAACGTGTTGAACTCCTGCTTCAGGCTGCACTATTTCCCCCAGAACTGGAAGCACGCTGTAGTGGTCCCCCTTCTGAAACCAGCGAAAAGCGGTTATGAGCCATCTCATTACCGCCCCATCAGTCTGCTGACTCAACTCTCGAAGCTGTTCGAGAGAATCATCCACGTACATCTCTCAGGGCACTGCGAGTCACAAGAAGTCATCCCACCAGAGCAGACTGGTTTCAGCACAGGCTTAAGTGCGAACAACAACCTGGTGAGATTGCAACACCACGTCGCATCGAACGTCCGGAGCAACAGAGCTACCGCTATGATTTCACTGGACTGTTCGAAAGCTTTCGACTCTGTCGACCACTACATCCTACTCCAACGTCTGAGGGAATATGAATTCTCGGATCAGCTGCAGAACCTGATGAGATCCTATCTTACAGGCAGAACTTTTTCGGTTCGTATAGGCACTACGTCTACGACCCGAAGAGATTACACTGCCGGTGTCCCCCAAGGATCGGTGCTAGGCCCCCTGCTGTTCAACATTTACACCGCCCACATCGTAGGAGCCTCGTACCCCAACTGCGAGGTATCGGCTTATGCAGACGACATTGGTGTTTACAGCACTAGCATCAATCCCACCAGAGCCCTGAAATTCGCTGAGAGCGCCAGTCAACAGATCGCCGAGAAACTCGATGCCGTCCACATTAAAGTCAACCCGGCCAAGACGCAAGGAATTATATTCAGCTATAAATCCGGAAAAAAGAAGCTCCCGAAATCCTTCGTCTTAGACGGCAAAGAGTGCCATGTAAGCAACAAGCTATGCTACCTTGGGATCACCCTCGGTAGACACTTGTCGTTCACAACACATCTCGGCAAGAAGTTAAAGAGTGTTAGGAAGAAATTCTTCAGCCTCGGACACCTACTTCACAGCCCGGCTTTATCGGTACGCCTCAAGCTGCTGATATACCAGAGCGTCCTAAGACCTGCTTTGATGTATGGGACCCCTCTCTTCAAGTATCTGACTCCTAACACTCTCAAAACGCTCCAGCAATTTCAGAACAGAGTTCTCCGCACCTCCCTCAAACATACCCCGTTCGACCGAATGAAGGCAGACGAGATGCATAAAAAATTTGAAGTGCTCACCATTCAAGATTTCATCAAGAGAAGACACATCAAATTTTTTGACTCACTCCGACACAGCCACAACCCACTATTCTCCGACCTTCAACCACCACCAATGCCCGTCAGATGGAAGCACTGCTGGACCGCTGAAGCCTGGAGACAGATGGACGTGATCGAACCCTAGCCCCCTGACGGAGACTGAAGATCAACACCCAGCCAAGAGATCGAGGCCGATCTCCGAAGCTACAAGACCCCATCTACCTGTTTAAGCAGGGTCGACCTTCCGGCCGAGAGGCCGACTTATTTCAGGCCCCTGCCGGGGCTGGCCAGGCTTGACCTGGCCGACTACAAACCCTTGCCTAGGTACCCCTAGGCTCCACCCTCGGTAGACTCTCACTACCTTCCTGATTCCACCCGCCTCCTTTAGGCGTTCCACACCCTATATCCTTCTCATACATCCTTCAAATGGGGGACTCCCCTTAGTGAAAGGCACTCATTAGCCCAAAATAATTTTCCCACATCCTATTTTATAAGTTTGAGAGCTAAGAAAAAAAAAAAAAAAAAAAAAAAAAAAAAAAAAAAAAAAAAAAAAAAAAAAAAAAAAAAAAAAAAATTTGTTCAATTATGAACTCACAAACTGCGGAAATACCACACAAAAACAAGTGTTTTCTTTATTATGTTAACGATTAAGCAACATATCGGCTCTTAGCTGTGTTCCTAATTTTTAGTGATTCGTAGTTTTCATTAAAATTGTTGTTGCAAGGATAAAAGCCTCCTTTTACTTTGAAGAAAAAATGCTCTGAACGAAGACAAGGAACTTAACGTGAAGGATCACATCTTAATGGTGGAAAGCTTGGCCCTTTTTTGCTCTAATGATCAAAGAAATACGACAAAGCCATCTTTTCAGTTAAAATTCTATTTTTTTTAGTCGACCCTCAGTTTCACTTTTAAATCTTTGTTTCCTTCTTTTTTTTTTATAGGTCAGATTTATTATCGTTTCGCTATTTCAAGTTATATGTTACATCCGCTTTTTTAAGTTCTGAAACGTGCTGTGACGAATTACGCTGTTAGTTTTTTTTTCTTGTCGATTCGGAGCACTAACTCCTTAGATTCCCCCAGTTGGGGAGATACCTTACTACCATCAAAGGCATTCATGATGAAGTCTAAGAAGATTGGCTTTATCCTTCGCCTTCATCTTCTCGTTGGCGTTAATAAGATTTCTACCACCGCGCTATTCATTGAGAACCCTCAAATTCGATTCCTACTCCATCCAAGTTGTGAATTTAACCAGAAGTTCAGGAACGGATTTTACCTTGGGGGATCACTAATACCGGTAATTGGTGTATTTGCCTCCCAATACAATAATATAACATTATTATAAGCTATTTGGGCCAAGTATCACTAGCACCGATATTAAAAGCACAATTTTTACTGTTGGCTTTCAAAAATTAAATTTTTTCGGAGTATACTTAAAATTCTTTTTGGACTGTCATCTACATCTGGTGTTTAAACACAAAGAAAAAACAGAACCTTAAATTTATAAAAGCTTTTAAAAATAAACTTGTGTGTACTGAGATGGTTGACAAAAATCGAAATCCATACTAAGATGTAAAAGAATTAGTAGCCGACTTTCCTGACACGGTCATGACACAGGCATACAGGATAATGTAAAAACAAATTACACCTGGTGACAGGAACTCAACATGCGAAAACAAACTCCGAGAAATAAATTGCACAGTAAAGGTAGGGAATTCAGAAGTGATTAAATTGTACTGACTAGACTAAAAATGGGATCGATACGGCTGAAGTTTACACAAAGACCTCTTTAGAAATCAAAAACCAACCCAATAGCAATGGTCAGACATCCTACTGACATATTGACTAATACAAGCTCAAACATTTAAAAAAATACGTCATCTGTATGACAAAACTTGGACAAACCAATTTCATAGCAACAATAATAACTTATATTGCGACAAATAGTATATTATGTCTGTCAAATCACTTTTTTTATCGTGAAAATGACGAAATAGTTACCTTGAACAATAAGGTGCACACATCCGGGGTTTAAATGTGCGGCACCGTAATTCCTACTTGCGGTTGTTTTTCCTAATAATTTACAATAAATAGATGGTCACAGTATAGTCATTTTGTTTTAAAAAATATTCTTTTGTGGATTAAGCAAGCAATTACAACATATTTACTTCGATAGACTCCCATCGTTGGCGCCCGAATGCGTCCCACTAGCGTCAATTCTAGGTCACGTATTGAATTTGTACGGCCCAGCAGCGGCACCATACCTTTAAAAACAGCCTTAAGAAGAAAAGACAGCCCGTGCTTCCCACATGTCACTGGTGCTGAATACCAAGATGCTCCTCACACAATTGCTGTTCGGTGTAAGGGACAGGAAATGCATAACTCAGTTGCAAAATACTGAGATAACACTTAATGTTGATGTTTGTAATTATCTTAATAGACAAGTAAGTTTCAAATGAACGCCAGTACTGGAAGACACCCCAATCATGCTCAACAAAGAAGTCAGCTGTCAATTTTTAATTTTGATTTTTAAACTATTATGTCAAGCCCGATTATTTTTATTATTATCTAACTATGATTTTGGGAACACTTATGGATTTTGGGCCACTTGTAGTAGGCATGTCATTAAAAAAAAACACACACACACACACACACAGACTTAATTGTCCATCTGTTCATTTTTGGATGAGTTATTTAAATAATTATTGCATTTGTTTTAATTTTTTATAATCACTACAAGTAATATCAAACACCGCAATAGTAATGATTTTTTTTATATATTTCAGAGTAATGATGCAGCCAATAGGTGCCCATATTAGTGTAAATATATAATAAAATATAAAATAAAAATTGTGGATAGGCCACAATAGAGAGTATATTATTATTATTATTATTATTACTATTAATTGCCAATCCAAAAAAAGGACATACTTTTTTCACATACTTCTCGTTAATATATCTTAAGAGAAACTAATACATCACGGATTAATATATATACAGTTTTTTTAAACATAGTTTCAAAATAAATTATACGGCTGCTACGGATAGGACACCCTGCACCAGTTTGAAAGTGAAATCACTACCTTCGGGCTTCACAACAAAACAAGGAACTAGCTGATCTTTGCCAATGTTGTTAAAGTGTATTGGCTTATGCATTGAGCGCTGAACAAAAGTAAATCAAAACAAAATTAAATCTGTACCTCAGCGGTTCTATCTTAAGATATATATTTCCTCGCACCAGAAGAAAACCAATCTCTAAGCAGTGTTTACATTAGCGTGAATTAAGCCTGGATTTGTTTAGGCGTATTCTGTCGGAAGATTCGTCTTTGAAATCCGCCATCTCGCTAAATTGTAGAGTAACTTTAAACGAAAAGGCATAAATTAATTTTGATATAATTATCTTCTTTCAGAATTAATCAAAACATGTTAATTGTACATAGGGACATTACTATTATCAAGCCCATCATGTTTTACACTCTCTGGCTCAGTTCTCATCAGTTTTAAGGTTCAGCACAACGGAGCACTCTCACTAATCCGTACCGTTACACAATCCAACCGTGAAGGGAGAAAGAAATTGGGGGAATGAGAACATTAATTATTTTATGTTGAATAATTACTGATTGGAATCGTACGTTGAATGTTCTTGTCAGCATATAAATTGAGCCTGAAAAAAAAGCGAAGTGTCTTGTGAAAGTATATTCCTCTTGTTATGTAAGCTCTGGTCTTATTTATTACATTAAAAGTTTTACATAAATGCCAAACATTCTCTTCCAAGCAAACCCTACTCGGGCTAAAGGCCTACGTAATAGTAAAAAGTAAGTAACTAGTCTTTATAATTTGCATCCTAATTGACAATCGTAGGTAATTAAGTAGTTTTTTTTTTTTTTTTTGTTTTTTTTCGTAGCTCTTTAATTAAGATTAAGGATGAGGGAAAAAATAAAGGAATGTCTGGGTTTGGTGGATCTTTGTACCAGGAGCACCTGCTTGAAGGTGGTGTGAGGGAATTAAGGAGCGTGGGAAGCCTCGGTAGAGGTTGATTGTTGCGGTACAGTGGTGAGAGTCCACTGGTGGCTGGGCCTAGAGTCCCTCTAGGCATGTAGTGCAGTCTTATTTAGTTGGATAGCATTGATGGGTGCCCGTTAGAGGCTTGTTGTTGGTGGGCCAAGCGCATTGATGTCCACCATTTGGTCTGTTTTACCAGATCTTGAGATTTGCCATCTTGCCGGTAGCGGTGGGGGTGTCATGTCTCGGAACAGATGGTTTTGGCTATGTTTCATCGAGTCAAAGAACTTGATGTGTCTTCTTTGGATGGCTTCGGTAATGGTGGGGACCTCGAACTTTTCGTGGATGTCGGGAGCCTTCATATCACGAAAAGGGGTATGCCATAGTGCCGTGCGTTGTTCTGGAAGCTGTGGAGTCGAGTTATTGTGCTAGTGTGTAGGAATCGGAAGAGTGGTGTCCCAAACAGTAGAGCTGGCCTCAGGACGCTCTTATATATTAACAGTTTCAGCCGAAGGGATATAGCCGGGCTTGTGATGAGATGCTGTAGAGAGAAGTAAGTCCTACGTACTCTTTTCAACTTCTTCTGCAGGTGAGTGCCGAACGTCATGGGTCTGCCTAGGTTGATGCCTAGGTAGCATATGCTGTTAGAAAGTTTGCATTCAGTCCCGTCTATGTTGAAGCTGGGTGGACGCTTCTGTTTTCCATGCTGGAAGGAGAAGACGTTCTCTTGAGTTTTGGCAGGGTTCACCTGAATGTGGATAGCTCTTACTCTTAGCCTGTCGGTGATTAACTGACTGGTGCCCTCTGCAGCCTAATTAAGTAGCATTTACTGATGTCGCTTTTATAAATTAGCTTTGTATGAACTTTCCTTTTGAACGAGAAGATGTTTCTAAAGTGTTTTCATCTAATTAACTAGTTTTCAGTAAACTCCCGTGTTTAAGAACTGATTGTGAAACTTGGTAGAAACAGAATACTTGCAAAGCGTTTGAGTTTGTCAAATTAAAATGAAAATAGATGATAAATATTTATTGTAATAATTTCAGTTACTAACGAATTAGATTGTTCATGCGTTTATCCTTTAAAAAAAATCAATTAAATAGCTTTTTTGCTTATAAAAAGCATGTAATGGAAAATGAATAGAAATTTCATATTTTATAGCCAAAATATTTTATGCTTGTTATAAATATTTATTTTATGGTCTTTGATTTTCAAGTATTTTTTCATCCTTTTGGTAGATACTTCATGTATGTCGTCAGGGTTTTGATCAAGAAGCCTTCCAATCCTTGATGAACGAAAGTGCTTTATATAGTGTGGTGCTCTTTATTTTATTTTTTGTAACGTGTTAAGCAGCTATGAGTTATTGATGGACTTTTCTCCAGAGAGTCGTGCTATATTATTGTACATGAAACAACTTCGATTACCTCGAAATCTGTTGCTACCTGGGGCGATCATTGTTTAAAAGGATGTTGAAGAAGCTGTGTTTGAGAAGGAGGTAAATATCAAAGGAGGGTTATTAGATGCTTCAGATGCCTGAAAACAACCCTAAATAAAATACTAAAATCTAACTCCTACTAGGAGCATGGGTTGCTTTAATTAATTGCTGAAATATCTTTGAAAAAAGTCCCGAGCATCAGAAGCCAAATAATACTCGCATAGAACAAAACCTATACCTTCCGTCCTCAGACGTCGCTATTAGGTATAGGGGTAACCCGATGGGACCTGGACAGACTCCAGTAAAGGTTACTTCAACAGAAAGCTAACTCCCTTAAACCAAACTGCTAGTAAATAAATTTAGGTTAATCCTAAAAATATCATTACAATATCTATGCCTGTGGGCTTAACATCTGATATTATAGGGGACTTGAAAGGTTTTGGTTTTGAAAAAAAACAAAAATTAAGGAAACCCCCTAAAAAAAACAAAAACAGTATCACCTCTCAATCGTTAGAGTTATTTGATGCTTGGCGTGGAATTAGACCTGTTGTTACTCGTTCACATGAATAGCATGGAAACAACCGCTTCAGGAAAGATGTTTTTGTTTCTGTTGGCAAATAGACCCATGTTGACTGACTGCCTTCTGTCTATCTTCATGTGCTTACATAACTCAATGTGGAATATATGCTCAGCACAACTTCTCGAAACCTTGAAAAACAAATATTAAAAGACTAATTTTCTCCCGTGAGAAGTTTTCTGCAAGTATTATTAGTCTACTGATTATTAGGATTTGTAATTGTGCTACTAAACACTCGGTAAGGTGCCGGATTTTTTGTCATAGTTTTTAGTGAGTGGGATTACAACTGTCACCCGTAATATATAAGCTTGTTTAATCTTTAATAGTTTACGACACCATACTTCTTAGTTAATTATAAAAGAATAGACAACTACTGAATTAAAATAATAAATGTATTTAAAATATTTTTATGAATTCTAAACTTAGTATATAAAAATTTAAAAGTTTAAAATCGTTTCCGAGTAAAAATAACTGTTGAAGAAAACATAGTTTTTCTAAATTGAACAGATATTTGGTTTTCACATATCATTTAATAATTACAATCAATGAAATCATTTGAAGATAAATACAGATCCACTGATTACACTTGATGTGCCTACCAACTTCTTGTAGAACAACCTTAACCAGATTATTGGCTTATTAACATTTTTGGCCTTATGGGTACGTAAATAGAAACTTAATATAGATTAATAGTTCAATATTATATGTCAAAGTTGATGTTTAACAATTTTTTCTTGTAAATAGTAATTTTTGAAAAAAACAGGAAATGCACTTTTTTGCAGCAGGCGTGCAGAACACAGAAGTAGCCCAAATCTATTACAGAGCCGACAAGCAGGTGATCAATGAATGACAGGGGTGAAATTCCAAGATGGAGTCGTAGAGGGGATATGGTGTATGAGTTACAAAGACTCTCACCTATCTAATGTGAAAATGAGAAACATATGGACCGTTGGAGTCGGCCGGGGCCCAACTGTACCCCGTATGCCTAAGGGAGAGTTAACGAAAATAAATTAAAACAAATGTCAACTACATTATATTCCACAACGAGATTCATGAGCACTACCATAACCCGAAACCTGGCATGTGAAAATGACAATAAGTATTTATAAATGTATGAACCTCTTAAGTAGGCTATGCTACCAGAGGTTACTTACACTTTGCCTCCATTCTCCTTTTTAAAAAAAACCTAGGTTCCTTAACGGTAGTTATCATAGTCGGCATCATGTAATTAGACGCTTGTGAAGGGAAGGTATCGTCACATGGGGGATGAGGGACTAATCACTAATTTGCTTACTGCTTAATGATTGACATTATCGAAGTAAAGGGATCACGTTAATAGAAGAGAAGTAGTTCACAGAGCGGCAACAGGGCTTGTCATGTATGTGCCGTGTATTGCGGGTCTCATGCTTCTAATTTCGTGACTATGACAACTATAGACCAGGATTCTAATTACGCATAACTCATAACCAAATATCTTATGAAATGTACCATATGAGAGCTTCTTCATTATAGGCTTTTAAATCTAAAATAATTTAACTGTTCGATATTTTTTATTTTGAATTTATATGAGCTTGATTATAGTTTTGTTTGTGACTTAGTGTGTTGATAGTGCTGTAATATATGCTCCGTATCTTCCATAAAAATTTCTAGGTGCTCGAATGGAAACGATTGCAGTTCGATTAGCTTTTCGTCTGTCTTAAAGATAAAAGGTTATCACCCCAAAACGTTAACCATAGCCTGCATCTTGGGACTAAGATTATTTCAGCTTTTCCCATTCCAACATGGGCAAAAGTGGCCAAATTTTAAAAACCTTGTTTTGCAAATTTTTGCTCAATGGATAATAAGAAGTTGCATAAATTGTCGTAATCTGTTTTAATTATATGATAAATGTTCTCTGTAAAATATTGATCATTAATATTTGAACAGCGGACATTGTCTATCTGTCTATGTTTGGTGAAGAAACATGTCAATTTACATTGAACCAACGTTCAAACAATAGTCCGAAAATTGTAAATTATTAGTATCATTGTATCTCATTTCACTGTTATTGTAATAATTAGTTATTTACATCGACTAGAGGTGTGTGTATATTACTGTATTCATTGTAAATTATTTTCCTTGAGTAAAGCTTGGCGTGGAACTTAGTTGCAATTATTGTTTGGCTTCCTATATCACAAATTTATTCATTTTTTTTTATCATTTGACTTTGTGATGATTGACTTACTAAGTGAGCCTTACGGTTTTCGATTAAGCAAGACATCAGACAACACTCTAATTGTCATTAGCACTTGATAATGGCAGCGTGGGATGTTGAACTAACTATTGAGTATAATAAACTGCTGCTTTGTGGGCTGAAATTATTGTTGATGAATGATAACATAACCCACAACCAGTACACACATCCTAGGTTAAGCGGGATGGTTTTGATACTGTCGCCAAAAAAATAGCGACTGCCCTGATAGTGCTGTGACTAAGTTTGAGTTTTGTACTTTTGTGCCCATACTGATCATCCCTTATTTATTGGTTCACCTTGGTGATTCTTCTTTAGACATGTATATAATATACTCGTATAATGAAAGATAGATGAGTTTTTCTATAACCTACTTGGTTCTCAATTGTCTCCTTACGTAGTCTTTGCACGTCCTTCACTAAATTTAAGCAGCACACCTCCATAGTCTGGATCTGTCGGATTAGCTTGGTAATAAGTGTAAAATATTGAATGAAATAGCAAATTATGAACTGGAAACTATTTTTATAAATGCAATAATTATTCTCTTAATTCTATAATAAATCTCTCTAATGCCTAAGAATTATTTTCTAGTGTAATTAAAACATCTACCATCAGATTTTACCTTTTCTTTTAATTTGTCAATATATTGAGCCTATATGAATGAGTATTCAGATAGGCTATTTAAAGACCCCTGCTTATCTCAGACGTTTTCCGTTTGGACAAGAATTCTCAGTTCCATCCTTCTAATCCTCAAAATTTTTATTTTTTTCTACTATGAACAGGTTGGTTAACCTCCGAAAATAATAAAATTATTATAAAAATCAAAAATACTGTTATTTTTTGAACCCTTATCAAGAAATCTGTTCCCCAGACGGTACACTCCACTCCATCTTGGCATAGCTATATCTTCTTAATGGGCTTCCCTGTTATCACGGCTGATCATCCTGTATCACCCTGCAGGAGATGGTGAAGTGCTTGTAGTCCCTACCAGTTATGGAAGATAAGATAAGCCCTGAAAATATCCCTTGTCTAAAAGTAAAAAAAAAAAAATGCTGTAAAAGACGTTTTAACAAATCTAGAAACCCTTGTTTCACACATGTGTTTATCTGTTTGTTGAGCCCTATAGACTGGGAATTCAAATGGATTATTATTGATCTGATGACAGTCAACAACACAAAACGTTATTGAATTTCATTCATTAATTATTACTTGGTAAAAAAAATAAACATTTTTTATCGTATGGAGTTGGGTATCAAATTCAAGATTTTACTGGACAATAATAGAAAAATTCAGTATTAGTCAAAATCGACCTACTGAGTATATAAACAAGGAGCTGATATTTTGCGTGGAGGTTGGCTTTGATGCTTCAACTAGGTTATACGTAAAAGAAACCTTTACGTTATGATTAACAAAATGTAAAATGTATTGCAACTTTCATAGTCTCTACTTACGAAATATCCCCTCTTGACATTCTGTTAACCGGCTAAAAGTGGCTACACTGGTTACAATCAAGACAGGAAAAAATCAAGTGAGTGAAGAGTTGTTACAAGCGTAGGCCTGTATCTCCCAACAGGAGCGGGCAAAGGTTTTTTTATGCTTTGCTCACTATCCTATAACGAGCGAGTGGAGAACAGCCGAAGGTGCAGGAACTTCGGATATGACAACAATATGATGGCAAAATTAATAAATAAGGCAACCATTTAATAAATTCTCATCTAAGAAATGAATTCTTCTTCTTGATACAATTTATTTTTGTTTTTACCATGATCATTGAATTTTAAATCTCAGCTAACTCAATAATATTCTTAACACAACATTCACTCTAATGTACAGTTCACTTACCAGTTCCTTAAAGTTTTTTTATTTATAAGTATGTGTTCCAACCCCCTGGCTAAATCACAACTGCCTGATTGAGGACGAAACCTTAAGCCTACCAAAAGCTTAGCTTCACGGACTTAAGAACCATTTCCACTGATCAATCATGATGAATTTTATGACGAAATTCCTGAAAGTCCCGGATAACAAAATCTAGCAGTACCTGTATATTTAACAAAACATTATTCATGCGATTGTTTTAAATTGAGAGAAATTTAAATATAGGACAAATCAGATAAGTAACCGTCGTACTGGGGTCATCTGTTATACTAGTTAATTAAAAGAAATCTCCATTTTTTAAATTGCAACGAGATAAGAAAACTTACTTTCCGGTGCCCGTCAATTAATGTAATGTTACTTTACCAGGAAATTATTTTTCACTTCCAAGTACATTTTTAATGAAAACGTGTTTTACAAATACTACCTTCCGTGCTGTTGGGGCTTTGATGAAGCTCATTGTGACTGGAAGGCTGTAGTATATAATTATAGTTTGATTGACACGGTATAGTTCATCATTACTTGTTATGGGACCAGTAAAGTAAAATTTACTTTTGATCCAGCAAGAAGATTAAGCGATCCCAAAGTACTGCAAGGTATAAGCTATTTCCCAGCTTACGTATCGGGCAGTAAAATAGACAGTAAAAGTTTATGCCCTCCTTTAAAAGCCAACATAGTTATGGCTGTAAAAACTAACTATCATGCCCATTTGGGACATACTTCACACTTATGATTTTAACGATGAAATCCACTTTATCTATACCAAAGCATCCATGATTCGTGTTTTCATGTTTATAGCACATTATAAGTTATGAATTGTGAAGAACTATTGCATTAGTTTTCATAGAACGAGCTAAAAATATTCTTTTGTGTTGTTTTTACAACGATGAATTATTTATTATTAAACATATTAATACCATTTAAATCGACTGTTATTGACTGAAGCTAGGTGTCGGGTCGTCACTAGGGAGGTGCCTGATCACCCTAGCCCTGGTGGCAAGAGCGGATTGTTCGAGTTTATAACATAGACAATCGTTCCATGACGGCGTTATTATCTGACTTCATTTATAATAGGTATGCGCCCCGACAATGCACTATGTTCAAGAGAAGAGGTACAGAGGGTTCACAAAGAATTAGTCAAGTTTTCAGAGTTCGAGCGGAAACCAAGCAAGCGTCACGAGTAAAGGCCACGGGAGAGTCGCGAGAGAGACTCACGAGACCCTCACGAGGAGACTGACGAGGAAACTGGCGAGGAGACTAAGAGACTTACTTCCAGGGCCAGGAGCCCTGGCTTAAGGCGTCACCGAGTAAAGGTCGCGAGAGACTCAGAGGCTGATGAGGAGACTGACTAACTAACAGGGCCAGGGGCCCGGCCTTAAGTACCCTCTCTACTTCCGGCTGGGAGGCTGTGAGGGTTGTTAATGTTTATGACTGCCAGCTGGTGACCCTTTCTCGCGTATGACTTAGTTGGCTTCCGCCTTTTATTGCTTAACACTTTTACAATGATTTAAATTTGATTATAATACATTTAGTTCATGTTATTTTACTTTTGCCTACAATATATATGCAATATAGTATAGGGTGATTTAACTTATGTAGTTAGTGGTCGCTACACTAGGTTATATTTTAAGTTTTTTTAAGGTTTTATAATCATTAGGGCTCTAATCTAAAGTTCTTTATTTTCCAAGGTATAGATCTTCCAAAGCGTACATGGTATCTTTTATTTTTTCAAAATTGTCTGGATAGTACACTGTCTTAGCGCAAGTTCCTCAAGGATCTGGGGGTAAGAATAAATTTGGGTTTCTAATTTTAAATTCGGCTACTCTGAATGGTGCCTTCAAGTTATGTCACATTGAAAGTTATTTTATTTACTCCATTGAAGTTCTGTTATTGTTCATGAATGGGCAGCGCAGGTGATATGAATCGTTTTCGGGTATATCACTTTTCCATCACCATGTCACACCTGCCAATAAAATATATGGTGACTCAGATTATTATATAGGGAGAATGGCACTACATACTGCAGCAACGATATTGGAGGCGTTCGGCTTCAATCTTGGACGTGAAACAGCTAAGACCTACTGCACTGGCCTGGAACCATAGCACCTACATCTAAATGAAACAAGTATCTACCGCAATCAGATCCCATCATTGGATCATTCTTTCTATGAATCAAAGTAATTTTGACTCTCTCACTTAAAACAGGTGTTTTGTATTCTTTGAAATTACTAACTATAGTCATATCTCCGATATCACAAGGGTTTTACTGATGTTTTTTTAAATATTGAATTAAATTAATTTTATTTAACGTATAACTATGAATAATAATTCATTAATTTAGTTAATTGAATAAAATCCTGAAAGAAACCCCAGATTAGATCAAGTTTGGTGTGAAATTGCAAAAAATCTCACAGGATTTTAAACCTAGTATCTAAGATCATGGAAGATCTGCTCAGGAGTCTGGTTTCCCTTAGGCAAAAAAAAATCCTTCAAATTTTTCTCAATTTATTGTATTGTTCCCTCTATTTTACCAAGTTTGTTACGTTAGATACAATATATTCAAACTTAAGTACGCCTGGAACACCTCCAACTGTCTCGCTTCACTGGAACGCAACGTCAGACAGGCATTCCGCAACTGTATTGACCTTGATATTACTAATTTATTGATAATTCCCATAATTTATTATAATATTAAAATTAGAACATTATTTATTCATTGGTTGTTGCAAAGTCCATCATAAGCCCCTGATCAGGGAATGTACGTTGTGTCGTTTCAAATTAAAAAAAAAAACGAGAAATAAATTTATAAAGACAGCCAGGAAATTCTATTTTGCTTAAGTAAATTTATGTGGCCAGTATTCTATGAAGGTTAGTGGTAGCTAAACGTTTTTTTGGAAAGACACAGCATAAATTGCCTCAAGTCTAATTAATGAAAGTCTAAAACGTCACAACAAGCAACGAATAAATAATAATTTTATCCCATTCCGCATTCCTAAATATAGCACATACTTATAATTTATTATTTTTTAACATTTGTATTAAGAAAACATTATTCATCTCTTATATTTTGGTCTACAATACGAAAAGGAATTTAGATGAACCTTAAAACTTACTCGAATATGAGTAAGTAGGTATATATTAGTTACGTTTAAAAATTTTACAGTAACCTTACGTTACAGTAAACCTTACGTTTTACAAATTCAATACGTTACTTAGATAAATTATATTTTGAATTAAAAATTTGTAAATTGGTTATTTAATTTACGGATATACTTATAATCTACAGATCGGAATTAATATATTCGCCTCTTTTGCTGAATACAGCCTTTAGTACAAAGCAAACCCTTTTTCCAACATACATTAAGATTGTTGTATCGCCATTTGATTTTGAATTTTCCATCCAATGATTTTCAATTAATTCATCCTATGTATATTACTTTTTCAGTGATCTATTTACACTTTATGCCTCATTTATTTTCTCGTGTAACATTTTATTTTTAAAATATTCTTTTTCTGGACAGATAAGTGCATAGATATAGTAATAGTAAGCCTATAATACACAAAATAAGAAAAATATTTCCGTACATGAAATGTAGAAATAATAAAATTTACTGTACGGATAAGAAGTGAAGAAAAAAAAAGGACTCAGATTTTAACTTCAAATTTGATGACATCACAAATAAAATATGAGGGTGTCCAAGGGAATTTCAGTAATATTGCCAATTTTTTTTCCATTTTCAGAATGATTTTCTTTCTGAAAAAACATGATTATAATTAAAAAAATATTAACTTGGTTGCTCTTTGTGTTTCCATCTCTATCAAGATGAAAGTCAATTACATAGCCTCGAGTACCTATCTGCTCCATCTTGCGCTAGTTTCCTCTTTTCGTCCGGAATACCAAGCTTACTCCTTAGATCTTTGTCTTCCCTTACAATTAACTTGATGTTGATAGTCAGCACTCATTCGGAAAATTCTTGAACATTCATTCTAAAACCATTTCCATTCCATCTTGTTAATTTTTATTTTATTTAACTTATAAAGTAAACTCCACCATAAGCAAAAAATATAATTGTAATCAATGGTTTAGATAAAATAAAAGTTATTTTACACAAAATATATTTTCATCTAGTGAGAGCACAACAGTAATAGTTGCGTGATTAATGAATTCTTCGAAGACCTACTAAAAAATCATGGTATCGCATTGGAGGTGTGAACCCATGTACGTCGAAAACAGCCATTTTCATCCTTGTATTCTAATCTAGCAACTATGTACATCGTTTTATATCAGGCA
Organism: Acanthosoma haemorrhoidale; assembly: GCA_930367205.1. NCBI lineage: Eukaryota > Metazoa > Arthropoda > Insecta > Hemiptera > Acanthosomatidae > Acanthosoma > Acanthosoma haemorrhoidale. The sequence continues at coordinate 76,852,896 of OV884015.1, read as the reverse complement.
TATAATTGAAAATAGATGATTACACCTCTAAAATACAGTTCCGTTAGTAATAAATAATAGCACTAAAGTCACCTTTGTTGTAGTTATAACGCTCATTAAAGAACGAAAACAGTATTACTCAAGGTGCGCTGACCGGTGCAACAACCCCATTGCACCGGAATACGCGCACCACAGGCTACGAAGCCCCATGAACTCGCTTCACGGGCTTGTGGGGTAAGCCCGTTTGAGGCTCAGCCTAAGAATGGGAAAAAAAAAAAAAAAAAAAGTTATAACGCTTATAAAGCAATGATTTTTTATTAACGTTAGATGCTGTTTAAAAATTAGTAATATTGATAAATCAGTTACCTCGTCGCTGGACCTTTTTTCATTTTATAAATGTAATATTGTATAATGGGTATTATTTGATATATTTAGAGGCTGAGAGAAAATGAGGTTATTGGTTGAGATTCAAAAGCGTGGCTGCTTAATTAAAATGTTAGCACCATAAATAACATGCCTGTCAGTTTAAAGACGGTATTGGTTGTCTTAGATGGGTTTGACAACCTTTAGGGATATCCAATAAAGTATAAATGTGACATAGGTTTAAATGAAGTTGGTTAGGCACCCATGTAAAAATAAATCATTAATAGGGTAGTACCAGAGTAGAAACAGAGTTATATCGAAGATTTTTAATAATAATTGACAATTGAACGTCTTATTCTTTGTTGTATTAAACAAATTACCGTTACAAACTTACATTTATAAAATTAAAATTTTTATGAAAGTTTAAGCGATGGGCTCTGTTCAGAAAACACCGTTTCTGAATCAGTGGTGAGCTTCAAACTGCAAATAAGCTAGTAGCGCCATCTTTCCACGATAGTATAGTAATGCTAGAATTCAATCAATTTTATTAAGATAAAATTACAATCTCCCTTTTATTAGGCAATGAGTAATTGAGATAAATGTTATCATTCATACCATATATACAATTTATCATTCACTCACTCATTCATACAATATTTACAAACAGCCCAGAGGCCCCCCAAGGCCACAAGGTTGTCACCTCCCTCGCATGCGAAGGAGGAAGCGGAGTCTTGGGGAGTCCCCCACGCTCCTACGTCAGCCGCGTCACTGGATAAGAGCCAGCGGAGGATGACCAAGAGCGCGAGAGCCACAGACACTCAGGACATGATTAGAGAAACTGGCCATTGCCAGAACTCCCACTATCACTTAGTTATAGCAGGTCACGAGGCCACTGCCGTTTTAATCTCCGAGGAGAATTATAGGGGTGAGTGGTGCAGTGCAATGACTGTGCTAGGGAATTAGGGTGGTTGGATAGGTCACTATGGAATTTTATGAACTTGGAAGGGACGAGTTCAAAAATATAGGGTATATTCAGATCCTTGTGAAGGGTTTTGTTGCTGACGTAATAAGGGGCATTTACTATTGTTCTTAGGACTTATGATTGAAAGGATTCGATGCGCTTGATGTTCGACTTTTTCGCTGTCCCCCATAGCTCTATTCCGTATGTCCAGATTGGCTTAGGTATAACCTTGTAAATAAGTAGTTTTTTTTCTATTGAGAGGTGGGATGTCCTTCGAAGTAGTTATAGTAATACTAAAAAACAAAAAAGGTTAGAATTGGGCATATGGCAGAGTAGACTAGCGTGGAGTTTCCTTCTGGCCTTTAATTCATTCTCTATTTCTTAATTCCAAGACGAGTGATTAGAGAGGCTCCCAAGGGGGGAGCAAGATGAGAATAAATAGCTGGCAACAAAGAAAAATCGATATGTAAATCCAATAACTCTATCCACCTCGGCCATTAATCATTGATTACGCATATACCCACTTCGGCCTTTATCGTAAACGCACATATTTTTTTTACCCTAACTGAAAATTCGTTTAACTGATTTAGCTTGTCTGATCAATGTACTACCTATCAATATCAATTATACAGTCCAATATAACAGTATGTGTACATTTAGATATACCATCTGACTAAGTGCGTATTCAAACAATGTCACAATTATGTACATAAATAAGCAAACTAACACAGTCAAAGACTTCCTGATACCTGTTCTCATTGGCAATGAATAAATAGGTTGTATTCATAGGAAAGAAAACTGGGAAATGATAACACAGGATACTTTAAATCGATACGACTAACTTAGTTCCAAAAGAAACTCGTACATGTTACATCTCTCAAGTATGGGAGATCGCAAAAAACGAACAGCGAACACTCAAGTGTAGCCAGGCAGAGCACAGAAAATTATTAGAACCAGGGTTGAAATCTATAATTAAAGATAAATATATAAAAATTAAATCCTGTCGAAATTTTTATCTTATCATTTTGAATGATTTTATTTTTATCAAGAGTGATTTTTTTTTGTGATCAACAGTTGGAAAAATCATTTCCTGATCATTACTTCTGAGAAAAATCTTTTCGGACAATAATAATGATCATTTGTGCATCAATATTTTTTTAAATCATAGATATATTTTTTTGGATTAATAAAATTTACTCATCAGTTCTAATACTTTTTTTTAATACTTAAATTTATATTTTCAACTTGTAGATTACAAATTATATAAACACACTGACAATCATAAATCAACTAATTACTAATTTTTTTATTTAAAAAAAATTTTTTGAGGGTATTTGTAAGCAGTCTTAAACATTCTTAGAATTAGGAAGATAAAGAGAGCGAGAGAGTGAGAGAGAGTGAGTGAAAGAGTGAATTAAAAACTAAAATAACATTATGGGTGATAAGTAAAAGGTCCATAGCATTTTTGTTATTATTTAATAATATTTAATATTCCATAATTTCTATTTTTGTAAACAACATAGCAAATAGTGAGAAAAAAAAGTTATTCAGTCTGATTTTTGTTCTTTGAGTAAAATTTTTTTTTAATTGAATAAAATATAGTTATAGAGAGTGATCATTATTTTTAGTGGAATCAATAAAACTCAAAGATCACCAATCAGAAATTACCTATTTTATTTGTGAAAGTAAGTAAAATGGAGTGAACTGGTTTTGAGTTTAACCCTAAAGTAATTTCAAAACAATTCACGGACTCCCAAACAGCTGTAAAATACAATTAAGAAAAAACACCAGTACGTCTATATCTTGATAATTACCAGAGTTCTGTGATAAATTGTTATTATTAATTGACAATTGACATGGTTCGTTCTGTTGTAGTTTGATTGGTTGGCTTTCTCAGAGGATATGACAGTTGTTTAATATAGCATCAACGGCAGACGTGACCCTACTCCCCCACTAAGCCGGCTGGCTCACTAAGGGGCTCAACAAGACGGGCTCATATTGCATATTGGCTTCGGGGACCTAAATAGAGGTCCGCTACTCCAAGAGATTCAACTTCATTATTTCAGAGAACTGGTATATCGGTACGTGCTATTAAGGATAGTTGAATCCAGCTGTTAAAAAAAAAAATGCAAATTTCGGTTGTTTGCTAAATCATATAAGATGATGCAAACACGTTGAAAATTCAGGCATGGAGGGAATAAAATTTTTCAATGTAACAAAATGTGTATATTTTTTTATTATTTTACCCGGAGACAATTTGACCTCCAGGTCCTATTGGACCTAAAGGTCAGTAAAATTATTAAAGATATCCTTCTTTTTTACATCAACCGGAAACCCCTTGAAACCAGGCTGCCTTTTTTCTACTTGAATTCCTTTTTTCTAGAAAAACGTTGCTTATTTAAACTCATGAACCAGGGTCTATTTTATCATAATTTAATTAAACTTTTCTCTTGAAAAATCGAATATTTTAATAATATATTAATATTCTCATGTTCTTATTTTATTATGTGCTTTAATGACGCTATTATTCTTTTTTAGAAATTTATTTTATTTGTTCCACTGTTTTGTATGTTTAGTAAAACGTGTATATAAACCTACTAACTAGCAAGCAGCAATAGATCTGTGCCTGTTATCATATGCTGTTGGACAAATCAGGAAGACATAATCTTATTCTACATGTTTTCTAGGATTAATTGTACCCTAACATTTAGGAAAATATTTTTTACGCATGATTAAACGTTAATGCAATTCTGAACTGAAAGGTGTGAGTTTAATTTCGCCTTTCAGGTAATATCCCAAAGCCATATTGCTCCATAAACTCATATGTAATAAAACCAACTCATTAAAATTAATTGATTTATAGTCAAATAAAGGTTAACGGGCCCCAGATCCCCCTTACGGAATCGAGAGAAGGAACTGAACTCAACAATTCAACTTAATTATATAGGTGGTGGCTATATTGAAACCCTCATGGTGAATTACAGCTTATAAAGTACACTTTGCGTAGTATTAAACATTATAACAATATTCAATATGGTGTACCATGACAGAGCAATGATAACCAAAACTGAGTTCCTGAACAATTCATAAAAATAATACTAATAATAAAAAATAAAGGAAAACATATTTAAACATTTAAAACTAATTATCTTATAAACACATATTTTTTATTACCAGGAAAGATGTAATAATAGAAATAAATATACTAATGCGGTACAATATTATTATATCACAATGCACACAAGAATACTAATTGGAACTTGTTTATAGATAAAATCTATAAGTAGGTCTACTTATACTACCAAATATAAGGTATAAAATTATGCAGTTTAAATGAACTCAATTATATTCACACACTTTTAATTAATAAGAAAGTTGTTATGTCATAGATTTACAATCGTCGGACCAGAGTCAGGTTATTTTTTCTGTCTAATCTACTATGCTTATTGCCCAGAAAAAAATCACAGCCCTACTTTAAGCATAAGCTTAATGAACTAATAATCAATAATAGAACCAGTCTACATTAAAACCAAATGCTGGCATATGATTTAAAACAAAATACTACATACTCATTACACACACCAGTAAATTATATTGGATTCACTTTCCTTTTATAAAAGATATACTATAAGCTATATATATTTACTTAACAATGATGACAAGCTCTGCACCTAATATCTTCAATGGAATACAAACAATATTTGAACCAGTACAAAACACTTAACAACACCTTCTTACAGTATCACTCCCAATAAAATTCTTTTCCCATGTGGTCAGTCAGCCTAGACAATGCCGACTCGGTCGCCTTACCAGCCGCTAGATGGTAAAGGTGGACTTCCACGAGTATAACATCATTTGTACAATATTAGTGCGTGTAATATAGGGGTGTGAAATTTACAGAATTAATTATAAAGTTGATCTTAAAACTATAAACAAACATAGTTATTAATAATTATTACGCAGTCATTATTGTGAAATACGTTTTAATAAAACTATAGATGTCAAAGTAGATACTTCGTGATATAAAGCTTATAAATATTACAAAAACATTGATGCTGTAAATACATAGTAACTGTAATAATGTAAAAGGGGTGTAACGATAAAGGCTTCTAAAGCATACCCAAAGCACTGTTTAAGAGAACTTTTAAGGGTTGTAGGAGAGCGTTAAGGCAGCGGATATAAATCCAGATATTCCCTAGGGGCATCGACACGAGGGAAGAACCCTATAGGGCTCGTTTTTCAGAGCTGGCGACCGTTAGCTATGGAAATATCGTCACCTCTTATACATTTCCAGTAGGTGCCAAATCGTTTTTCCGTTCATCCTGTTCCATCTTCCAGGAACCAGTGCTGAAAAAAGGAATAGTTGGAATTAAGGTACGCAGTAGCTTCAGCTCATTAGTAGTTGAAAAAAATCATAGTGTAAAATGTACATTTATAAAAATAATATATATATATATCTAACATTCAGTAAGATCTCCTTAAAATGACCTTTTACTAAGGCTTTAAACATTGATGGAATCAAGTGGAAGTGGTATAGCTCCAATTATGCTACAGGTAAAAACCAGCTCCATGCAAAACTGTCTTCTTTTTTTTCTTTGCCTAAAAAATTAGCTAGTGATAAACCCGAAAAATTGTTTTATTATATCGAATAGTGGATTACATTCTCACTCGGTGTGACTCGGGAACAAATTGAAGCGAATCATGAATTGCTTCGTTAGGTTTGTTTTTGTTACTCCACAGCACTCCCAATTCTCTCACCTCAACCCCGAGTTAGGATGACTCCTCCCTTCCTCCAACGCACAATATTTCTTGGGTTCATTCCATTTCGAACCATCAATTTACTTCACCCCCTCCTTACATATAAACAATATTTTACAGTTCAAAACCTCAGCCCACTCCCGGAACACAAGATCCCATCTCCCTCACCTTTATACTTTTGCTCACAAAACTGCATGATACAATCGGCCCTTCCTTGCTCGTTCTACTGCTAGCTGGAATCCTCTACATCCTAATATCCACCATACCCCATCCCATACGTTCAAAGCTCACCTTCTTACCATCCTAAGAAACACTCGTCTGGGAGCAATTGACTCATTTTATATTTCCTGACTTTCATTTTTTAATAATTATTTTTATTTGGTTGTTTAGTATATGCAGATAAATGTTAGCTGTTATCATAAATGTTCGTTTGTATGTCACGTTCTTGTTTTCTTTTGTATTAATATTACTGTTATTTATTTAATGTCGTATTGTACAGACTTCTACATATTATTGTTATTGGTTTTTTGGTTAATATAGGTGGATCGCATGGACTTTATTTACTAAAAGCAGTTAAACAATTATTATTTTTATTTCATAATTATTATTATCGTTCCTCCAGAGGATTACACTATGTTTTACATTGGCATTACTAATTTCCTTTTATTTGTTATAGTTCTTATAGTGACTTTGTCATCTGAACATTAATGTTTTTCATAGTCCTGGAATGATTTTTTTTCTATTATGTTCAAGATTTCCACTTCTTCATTATTAGTATTTAATGTGTGATAGGGCTTCATTGGACTATAATCACAAAACCTCTTATTATTTGAAGTACTATAAATGAATAAAGTTTTTTACGAAAAAATGTATGCAAATTCACAAAACACAATATGGATTTCTCATTAGGAATTCTATTGCTAGAGTAGGATAACTGATCGTCGGAAAAGTAGAAGAAGCAACGAGGGCTGCGAAAATCGGAACACCAAGCTCCTAACGTACGCTGTCATCCTGGCACTAAGAATCCCCTCCGTTTTGCCTCCCGCATTCCACACCAGATCCTTTTTTAAAAAACAGTAGTATTTAAGTCGACACAATGATTACTTGATAATTATCTAGATGTACTAAACACTTCATTTATTATCAAGCCTGTTTATTTTATACTGAATTGTAACCTTGATAAATTCAAATTGGTTTAAGTGATTAACAACCATATACTCCCTTCTTTTATGTAAGTAACTTATCTTAATTATTGATCTAAGAAAATTTTTAAAAATACATTCCAAACTAATGGAAATGGAATACTTTAGCTTATGACCGCAAGACTTGACAGTCTTGAAGAATTGCATATACACAGCCCCGTAAGCATTGCCAGTGCTGCAGTGTAGTATTTCTCGGGTCTAATGAAAAACACTAGTTGATTCAAAGTTGTATACACGACTCTTTTGAAATTATACTTTCTCTATAAACAACTTTATTATAATGAAATTACAATCTGCCTTAATACTTAATAAGCAATAAATAATTGAGATAAATGTTTTCATTCATACCATGTTTACAACTCATCATTCGCTAGCACATTCATACAATATTTACAAACAGCCCAGGGGCCCCCCAAGTCCACATGGTTGTCACCTCCCTCGCATGCGAAGGAGGAAGCGGAGTCTTGGGAAGTCCCCCACGCTCCCCAACCAGCCACGCCACCGAATACGAGCGAGGCTGACGAAGAGCGCGAGAGCCACATACACTCAGGACATGAATTGAGAAATTGACCATTGCCAGGACTCCCACTGTTGCTCATTTATAGGAGGTCACGAGGACACTGCCGTTTCAGTCTCCGAGGTGGATTATAGGGATAAGTGGAGCAGTGCAATGACTGTGCTACAGGATTAGGATGGTTGGATAGGTTACTATGGAATTACATGAATTTGGAATGGATGCGTTCAAGAATGTAGGGTATATTCAGAGCATTGTGAAGGGTTTTGTTTCTGACGTAATAGGGGGCATTTACTATTGTTCTCAGGACTTTTGATTGAAAGGATTGGATGTGCTTGATGTTCGATTTTTTTTGCTGTCCCCCATAGCTCTATTCCGTATGTCCAGATTGGCTTAAGTATAACTTTGTAAATAACTAGTTTATTTTCTATTGAGAGATGGGATGTCCTTTGAAGTAGTCTGTACAGTTGTCCAAAGCGTCTGTTTAGTTCTTGTCTTTTTAGCCTCGTGTGTGGGTTTCATGTCAGTCTTTTGTCGAGATGAAAGCCTAAATACGAAATTATACTTTGAAAAAGAAATTGCATATTGTTAATCAGGACGTCAAGATTTCTAATTTGGTACCCAACTAAAAATCTTGAAAAACATTTTATATAATATTAACTAATTAAATTAAAAACGACTCTTACTTCTGTTTTATTGGCATGCCAAAATTGTTCATGTATTCTTATTTTAAATGTGAATTTTGCTTGAAAAGAAGCTTGAGACAGACACATTCGTAAACAAATGTGGGTTTCTAGCTTTGAAAAAAAAACCAAAACCATAAAAAAATCTACTTAATAACTATACGGGATAGTAACATTAGCCAAAGAGTGTGTATCCAAGCGCATATATTGCAAATTAAATAAGGAAAATTATTTTCAAGCATAATTATAACGTGCGTTATTAATGAATAATATCATCCGATGAAGTGAAATATTGAACCTTGTTTATTGTGATAAAACTACAATCTCCCTTATTGGTCAATAAATAATTGTAATAAATGTTCTTATTCATACCATATTTACAATTTTCATTCACTCGCTCATTACAGATAAAGTAATACAAAATAATAAAAGTCATCATGCCTAAATTTATTGATATATATACATAATATATATATATTATAATTTTTATATTTTTTTTTCTGTAAGGTTGTCAAGTGAAATAAATTATCCATAGTTCTTCCTAATATTCAACCTCAATCAAAATACTGGGCTGTATGACTCGTTGTTTTATGTCGAGTATCGTATTTTGTGTCATTCAACTTCGAAGTCATACCTGAAACGACAATTTAAGACAAATTTTACCCCTTTACTGTTTATTTTTACTCCGTCATTTACTTATTATTGAAATGTGAAAGGAGTAGTGACACTAGGGTTCGCTTTAGACACATAGTATTTATATTCGATATAATTTTATATACTTTAGTAATATTACTAAAATCTTCTACTGTTCTAATCTATACAAGTAATCATTAGTAAAAATGCATAACATTGTGCACTGACTTCAGATGTTCGTGCTTAGAAGAATAAAGTTTCGAGCTTTCCGTTTCGACTATGCAATCATCATAAAAAGACAATAAGTTACGAAGCTATTTTCGCTGATTGAAAGAGCGTTGACCTCAGGCAATAGGATCTAGTTTTGGATTGAAAACCGGCTCATACCTTATTGCGTTTTTCTACAACTAATTTGTTTTTCGAATTGCCAAAAATGTGAGATATGCAAAGATAAAGTGAAGTAACATTATAACAATAAACATAAAACAGCAACAGTACAGTAATAATATTGAATTAACGAAATGTACAGATCATAGGGTTCTGAATGAGAAATAACAGTATGATTAGGGATTTTATTCTTTAAATTAAAATAATTTTAACTGACGCTGTTTAACTTTGAGTATCATTTTAATGAGCAATAACCTAATATAGCCTTATTTAGGGAGAAGTGTTTATTACAGTTTTAATATATTTTATATTACTTTTTTACTTGTTGAGGGTAGCACAACAGTGCATTAATTATACAACTTTGAGTCTGGTATCTCGTAACTTTTTATTCTTTGAACTTAATGCTACCCTTTTTATGTCTACAATGACCTGTTTAAAGAAACGAAGTAAATGTACAAAACATTGAAGTTAATATATGACGTAGGGGTAATATATAATTTTCAAGGAGTCATCAGTGTGTATCAAAGGACACTGCCATTCTTTGAGTGAGCATTATCCTACTCACATTTTTATTAAACCCCTCCTTTAAAAACGAAGACATTTACTCTCACTCGATGTAACAGTACACTTATTTTTTTTCATTTCCACCTTTGTGTTTGAGTAGGAAGTCCTTGTTTTCATTTTAATATGCTGACAAATTTTGAAACCAGCTAACAATCACTGCTTGGTAGCTGGTTTCCTGTTAATTTTTATCTTTTTGTACGCGTATTCATAAAAAAAAATTAATTTTCTTAGTTGAACGGGGTTTTCAATTATCAAATTAACTGACTACTTTGAAAGACCCAACAAGTCAAAGATGTAGTAAGGGAGGTTATAGGCAAATGCCTATAAGTATACTCGTATATCTAGAAACCTAATAATTCTAATGCAGCTTTCGTGACAGATAATTTAGGCATACTTTTTGTAGTGGAGTTAAATTTCTACTTAAACCATTTATAGGCAGCAAAAGACGTGTGAATCAAGGAAAATCTAGAATTTTGTTCTCTGAAATCGGGAGGTCACTATTTCCTGTTCGAACAAATGAATTCCCTGCTCTATTCCTAGTGCTAACCCGAAAGGTGGAGGATATACTCTATTCCAGTGTGAGCGGTTGAATTTCGTCTGTCTTTTTTTATAGATCTGACTGTCGGTATGTTTTGTAAAAATAATCCAATCTATCGCAAATTTTAAAGATACATTTCACAATGTCTCTAAACTAGCTAATGGTTCAGTTAGTTCAGATGTAAGAACGAAGTACGACAAATATAGAAAAAATTAATACAAAAAAAATCAGGCTCGTTTTACCAACGTTCAAGATTTCTCAGTCCCGCATAAGAAGCTACTCAAAATTTAATGTTTCGAATTTTCTTCATGGTGAAAAAGGATTTATAACGATAAGGCCAACATAGTGTTTTTACAACAAACGATAGAAACTGTCATAAGTTTTAGTTATTTACAATTTTGCTATACGTTGAAAAAGATACTTTTGGTGCCCTGATGGGGTTTTAAGTAAAATGAAGTACATCTAGACTTTGAAACCAAAAGCTCTAAGATAGGTGAACTGTTTTACGACCGAAATAATAACACTCACACTGACCTGAAAGTTCCTTATGTTTAAGGTTACGCATACAATTTTTTGCAAGGGCTGTCAACGCCGGAATCACATGGGCAACATTCAGTGGCGACATAGGAGACGTTGAAATAGAGATCTTCTAAATTAGCATTTGTAAGATATCTGCTAATTTGGCTTCAACGACATAGAGGAGGTACTACTGAATGTCCTCTGCCTTCGTGTCAGACCTGTTGTTTTGTCATATTTACTACAAATTTGATGGTGCAAGTAACAGATTCAAATCAATGAAAAAAAAAGTGAAAATAAAATAAAATATAAAGCCAAGTAGACAGTAGCTATCTCATCTAAGTATAAGGAGAACAGCAAACTTCTATTCGCCTACTGTGAATCAACATATAATGGGTAGCAGAATATCAGTTTTTTATTTGATCATGTTTAAAAATACAAACCTACGGGGATGAAAAAGAAAACAAATATTGAACCTCCCCGATTTCCAAAGTTTTATGTTGGAATGTTTGCAGACATTAATTCTCATCTGAAATATGGATATTTACAGTTGGGCGTCTACCGCAACTTTTAAACAGTCCTCTTTATGCAAATGATTTGTCAAACAGTGCACGCTGTAGATAAAATACAGACAAACTTTTTACATAATTTAGTAGAGTAGATTTGAATCCTAATGCACGTTAATTTGTTCTAATTACACGTTTATATTTCTAATTCATGACTTCTAAACTGAACTGACTAAAACTGCAAGATTTTATTAAATTTCCGACATACAACGTCTGCTAAATAGTTCATGAAATAATAAAACAAAGATCTGGTAATTAGTTTAAATTTTATAAATAATATAAATAATTTCGCTAACAAACTATTTAGTTCATACCTCAAATCCACTGCGGTCTTGTCATCCCACTCAGACCCCGATATACCATCCCATAACCTTCAAAAACACCTTGATGAGATCGAGCATTGGTGCAACCAATGACGGATTAAAGTTAATGAAGCAAAATGTTCCCACATTACCTTCACCATCTGCCTCAAGTCTTGACCACTAGTTTATTTTAATTCCATTCCTCTCCCTGTATCCGATTTAGTACGGTACTTAGGCTTCCATCTCAACAAACGGCTGACATGGAACCCACATACGAGGCTAAAAAGACGAAGAAACAGACGCTTGGGACAACTGTACAGACTACTTCGAAGGACAACCCATCTCTCAATAGAAAACAAATTGCTAATTTACAAAGTTATACTTAAGCCAATCTAGACATACGGAATAGAGCTAAGGGGGACAGCAAAAAAGTCGAACATCAAGCGCATCCAATCCTTTAAATCAAAAGTCCTGAGAACAATAGTAAATGCCCCTTATTACGTCAGCAACAAAACCCTTCATAACGATCTTAATATACCCTACATTCTCGAACTCGTCCCTTCCAAGTTCATGAAATTCCATAGTAACCTATCCAACCACCATAACCCCCAAGCAAATTCATTGCACTGCACCACTCATCTCTACTCCTGGGCAATGTCCAGTTTCTCTAATCATGTCCTGAGCGTATGTGGCTCTCATGCTCTTGGTCAGCCTCCGCTGGTTCGTATACGGTGAAACGCCGGACGGAGGTGCGTAGGGGATTTCCCAAGACTCCGCTTCCTCTTTCACATTCGAGGGAGGTGACAACTATGTGGATTTGGGAGGTCTCTGGGCTGTTTGTAAATACCGTATGAAAATTGTAAATATGGTATGAATGAAAACATTTATCACAATTACTTATTGCCCGATCAGCCAGATTGTAATTTTATCATAATAAAGCTGACTAAGACATACCTCAAATGATTGACAGTGCATAATGTTTATGCAACGACTGTTTCGATGTCATTGAATCTATTTTTCGAGGCAAAGATAACCTGTATAGGACATTATGAAGATTGTGGACATTTAATAAGGAAAATAATTTAATAAATCTATCTATATTTGCTATTGTGCACGTTTTTAAGTAATTATGGTTAAAATACACAGGGATCTACTTGTAAATAAAACAAATTTTAGGCTATTTACAACTATTTAATGGAATCAAATCTATGTGAACAGCACAATAAAACAGAAGTTGCATAATACCATGAGGGCAAACGAAATCAGATACATCCCCAAAATTTTATTTAGGGGTGGCCATTCAATTTAAAAGATCTATTCCAGCTTCTACTAAGTCGTTGTGGAGTGCTGTGAGAATCATGTTTGAAGTTAAAATTTGTATTATTCATTATTATTTTAATCAATTTTAATAGATTTAATAAGACTAAAATAATTATAAAATCTTAATAATAAGGTTAGAAAGTAATAACCCTAGTACCAACTACACTAGCATTTGAATTATTTATTTTGTATCAAATAAGCTGAATACATATAGTTTCCAGACGCCAGGACACCTCTCAACTAAAACAATGGTCAAAATAATAAACAAAAATTAAGAGTAAATATCCAATGATTTACATCTGCAGAACAAAAACAAAATCAACTTACAACTAATTAAAATATTTGTTTTTAGTGGTCTTAAATAAATAAAATGAATGTCATTATGAATCATCTTCCAAAGTGAAACATTATGCACGTCCACCTTTTGCTGAATTATTGTTGCCACTATGGCTAATTTGAAGAATCCTGAGTGCTATCTTTTACTATTTCATAAATAAATTAAAGTACATCAGCTTCAACTATTAACTATGTAACCCCTCTCCTAAGTCAGCCCCACTTAGTCGTGAAGTCTATTATTTTTTATCATAACTAGAACATTATCGAACCATGAACAACTCCACTGCAGTTTTCATTTCAGTTCTCAATGCTTTCGGAGATGAGTATATGTAATCCTTCAAGACCGTTGAGTCTTGCGGTTCTATACGAAAACGACAGTTTTTAGAAGTCTTGAACATATATTTTATTTTTTAGATTATTAATTATGGTAAACATTCCAAATGGTAGTATAATAGTCTCCCTATAGAATCGTTGATAACACCAATTTTTTGGTTTGTCATTTCTCCAATTTAATATAAAAATAAATAGAGATGATGAATAACTGATAACTGGTTTGTATTTGGATAACAATTAGGGAGGTACTCACTGATTGTATTTATAAGTTATAAATACGGATAAATTGCTTCCTATTCAGCTATTTTTAGTTATAATAAAAAATGATTATAATAAACCATGAGGGCAAACGAAATCAGATACATCCCCAAAATTTTATTTAGGGGTGGCCATTCAATTTAAAAGATCTATTCCAGCTTCTACTAAGTCGTTGTGGAGTGCTGTGAGAATCATGTTTGAAGTTAAAATTTGTATTATTCATTATTATTTTAATCAATTTTAATAGATTTAATAAGACTAAAATAATTATAAAATCTTAATAATAAGGTTAGAAAGTAATAACCCTAGTACCAACTACACTAGCATTTGAATTATTTATTTTGTATCAAATAAGCTGAATACATATAGTTTCCAGACGCCAGGACACCTCTCAACTAAAACAATGGTCAAAATAATAAACAAAAATTAAGAGTAAATATCCAATGATTTACATCTGCAGAACAAAAACAAAATCAACTTACAACTAATTAAAATATTTGTTTTTAGTGGTCTTAAATAAATAAAATGAATGTCATTATGAATCATCTTCCAAAGTGAAACATTATGCACGTCCACCTTTTGCTGAATTATTGTTGCCACTATGGCTAATTTGAAGAATCCTGAGTGCTATCTTTTACTATTTCATAAATAAATTAAAGTACATCAGCTTCAACTATTAACTATGTAACCCCTCTCCTAAGTCAGCCCCACTTAGTCGTGAAGTCTATTATTTTTTATCATAACTAGAACATTATCGAACCATGAACAACTCCACTGCAGTTTTCATTTCAGTTCTCAATGCTTTCGGAGATGAGTATATGTAATCCTTCAAGACCGTTGAGTCTTGCGGTTCTATACGAAAACGACAGTTTTTAGAAGTCTTGAACATATATTTTATTTTTTAGATTATTAATTATGGTAAACATTCCAAATGGTAGTATAATAGTCTCCCTATAGAATCGTTGATAACACCAATTTTTTGGTTTGTCATTTCTCCAATTTAATATAAAAATAAATAGAGATGATGAATAACTGATAACTGGTTTGTATTTGGATAACAATTAGGGAGGTACTCACTGATTGTATTTATAAGTTATAAATACGGATAAATTGCTTCCTATTCAGCTATTTTTAGTTATAATAAAAAAAATGCTATGGAATGCGGGAGGCAAAACGGAGGGGATTCTTATTGCCAGGATGTCAGCGTGGGTTAGGAGCCACTGTTCCGATCCTCCCCTCCCGACCGTCATTCTCCTTATTTTAGCAGACTCTATATATTGAGACGTTGTATGAAAACCACTGTCCTGTATTTTGTAAAACTCTTTTCATATGCTATTATATAAATTAGTTTTGTTAGTTATTTTTAGTTGTTGTTAGTTATATTAGTTGCCTTTTCCCCGCTGTCATCTGTCCTATACATAACTATTGCCAACTGGAGTGTGGTAACTGCACAGTTATTTCCCTGCTCCCTTGTGCCTATAAATATCTTTACAAAATTATATTTCCGTCGACTAGGTTTTATATAGAAAACGTCAAAAACTAATGTAGAAATCATATTGAAAGATGTTTGAATTCAGTGTCGGTGTGTTTCCTTAAAACTTTTAAATTGATGTACTATCACTGGCAAACGAGACTGCATTTAGATATTTAAATTATTTTGGCTATTAAAAATTGCCTTTTAAAAAAAATATTTTACACAAAGCCCACCTTGGAACTGATTAAATAAATTGTTGAGATGAAAAATTATTTGTTGGCAATACCCATTAAGTCCTGTTCACGCTAGGGCTCTTGAGAATTAAAAATTCCCCAAACGCCAGAAAATTGCGCCGGTTACGTTGTGAGAAGCTGGATGTTGGGTTGAGTCGGTTAGCGTTACAAAATAGCCAACGGTAAGGCATAAACATTAAAGAAAGTACCAAAAACAATATATAATTAACTATTCATTTTATTCAAAAAAAATAACTGATCAGCAATCAAACAGTTAATTTAACCAGGCCTGATTGTTAGTAAATATAAATATAATGTATGATCAATAATGAAAAAAAAGTTTATAGTCCCGATACAATGTTTCGGAGAATAGTGTGTATATTTAACTGCAGGGCGGTGATGCGCACAGAGAGCTCTGTAGACGAGATAGGCCGAGAAGTACACACTGTAGTAACAACGACTTCTTGTTCGCAGGGGAACAGGCCCGTATTCTGCTATCTTCAACACTGACTAAGCCAAGCTCAAGCCTAAAGCCTTGTCCTCTAATACGCCTATTTATTCACTTCCTCGAGCTTTATAGTCCTTTAAACTATCTTCTTCTGATGTAAAACTATCTGTATGTTGATGCAACAAAATGAAAACAGTTATTCAAGAAAAAAACAAAACACACTTCATAACCTATACTTTTTTTTTTTTAATCTTAAACATATGTTCGTGTTTACAATATTTACATACGCTTTTCCTAATTTTCTGTAGCCGAAACAATCAGAAGATAAAGAAAAAAGAAATTTACAATTTTAAAATTTTCCACTCATTACCATAAAAAAAAAAAAATTTATTGCTGGAATCCTCTCAAACAATAATTAAGTTTAAACAAAACACTGAAGTCTCTTACTTTGAATTACTTTTCTAATCAATACTGATTTACTGTCTATGGAGCCCAAACAAGTCCCTTAACAACAGGAAAAAATCAGAACCGTAAATTTAAAATATTGACTAGCTTAAAAATTAACGAATCAGTTATTCTTTATTACTGGTTTTTATAAATATCATTATTTTATTGTAATGAAAATTATGAGTATTTTTTTTTTTTTTTTTTTCTTAGTTCTTAAACTTCTAAAATAGGATGTGGAAAAAATAAAGGAAAATTATTTTGGGCTAATGAGTGCCTTTCGCTAAGGGGAGTCCCCCATTAGAAGAATGTATGAGAAGAATATAGGGTGTGGAATGCCTAAAGGAGGCGGGTGGAATCGGGAAGGTGGTGAGAGTCTACCGAGGGTGGAGATTATGAGTATACTTTTCGAGACGTGTGAAATATAGTGATAACAAGTTCAGTTCAATGGGATAATTTGTACGACCTCAATTAAAGAACATACATACATATGGATTGATAAAAAGTCAGATCGGCAAGTACCTGAATGTAGAGCCTCTCCCCTAGGCTTGGAATTTCTTACCAATTTATAGATAATGGATAATAAAATCTTTGCCTAATAATTATTAACTATTGTCATAGTAACGATGTGAATTTCTTTTTAGAGAATACAAAAAAAAAATTAATAACGTCGGCAATAGTCCAATTATTGTAAAGACGTCTATTAGCAGTGAGTAGATCTTAGTGTTAATTGTTTGAAATACAAGCTTTTTTTTATGATTTAGTTTAAGTACACTTTGATCTTTACTACATCAAATTCCTTAGGCTGGGTGGTGAATAGGGACACATTGCAATAGTTTTATATGATTCCACGTAAGGAAGAAGGTGAGATTTAAACTCCCAAGGTAGATGAAATAACCGATCGGCCATTCAAGCTTAAGATAGAAAAGGCACATGAGCATAATGGTTCACCATCAGGGCGGTGGAGATGATGCTCAAGAAAACCTTCCATGGCCTTATTATCAATATACTAATAAGACAGATATTTTTCCTATGCATAACAAAGGCAGCCAACTAGGAGCTATAGAAGTACCTCCCTGATGCCTTAAGCCTATAAATTCTATTACAATGGACAATGGATAAACAGGTCCAGCAGAGCATTGTTGCATCTATTGCAGAGCTTGAATCTTCAGTACGGCTTTCGAGGAGGTGAATCCACCTCTGATCGAATATTCTCACTGACGTAAATTCATGAGAAAGGTAGTGGATATCAGCTTTAGACGTACCATCTGTAGACATTAAGGCTGCATATAATAATCTCAATCAGTCAAAGCTTTCGGGGCCATGCAAGATCTTGACCTACCAAGAAAGTTTGTTGCATTTCACAATTGACAATGACAGATATTGACTTTACGGCCTTTATCCAGATAGGAGTCTAGGAGAGGTTCCCTGGAGCGTTGAGGAAGGGTGATGTTTTGGCGTGCCTTCTCTTTAATACAGCACTGATGAAGATGGCAATAAATCTGGCACACTATGGCTCTACTATCTACCAGATGTCGAAACTAAAAGGAGTAGCTTCAAGCTCTATGCGCTAAGGAGCCAGAATTGAGAGTCATTCTAGTGGGAATGCTAGATGGGCCGGACATTATGTCAAGCGATCACGATGTTGTTAGTTTTCCGATTATAAAGAAACATTAGAAGGCCAAACAGCGGTGCATTAACCAGGAATCTGCTCGAGGTATAAGTTAGATTCCAGCTGCAGAATGCAGTGACATATGGCGAAGGCTGGTGGTGGCTTGACTCACTAAGTAAGTCATTGCGCAATTGATGATGATGGGTACGTTATAGTGCCCCTTTGAGCTCATGCATTTATGCATTGCGCCATATCTGCATACACATCTATCCATTATCCAACTTATATAGAATAAATGTTTCTTGAGGAATAGGAACGATGAATTAACGAGAAAATTTATAGTTGCCCTCTACTGGGATCAGATTTATGACAAGGATCATATAGCCCTCCAGAAGAGATTGAAGGCGATTTGAAAACTTTTCAGGAGCCAGAGCGTACATGATTTGTCTAATAAAATACCAGGTAGGTAGTGTGTTGAAAACACAAACATCAGTTTCTTTATTGCATAATTAATCAGTCATGACGTTGGATTACATGGACACATTCTTTTCGAATGAATGTTTATTGTGAATAGCTTAGAATCAAATTACGATTGTTGAGCAATAATAAACTGAAACTTAGTTACCTACGTTTGGAATAGTACTCTTTCTCCAAGTCAGTAACAAAAATAATCTTTAAATTGATATTAAATTTAAATTCACATTTTATAATTCGTCATAACATAGTGATTATGTTTTAGATAAAAAGCAATTTAAACGTGAAAAAAGCTTTCCCAAGCCACTGCAGACCTGAAGAAATCAAAGCTTCCATCTGAAGAGTTGGCCGGCAGACATTTATACTTCAGTGCTCCGGAGCAACCTTGTTATAATAATCAAAATAATAATAGTGATTGTGTGAAAATGAACCGCAGAGAAAAAGAATAACATAATTGAAGTGAAAAGATCTTACCTATTATTAGTGAGGCATCACTACATAACTTTACTATATAACTTCGTAAACTTCATAGCTCATCTTGTAGCACGTCACAATAGGGGAATTAAAACAATTTATTTATATTTCTGAAAAAATAATAATATTATTTTGCCAATAAGGAATGCATCTTTGTTATCAATAAGATTTTTATTGAAGTATTGATAAACTTAATTTAGGAAACATATAAATAATAACCTTATGAAAAACCATTTCTTACTATCAACCCAAGTTACGGAAATATCTCCCTTTATTTTCACTTCAGTAAATACTAACATAATTTTTTCCGTTATTCATCAGGACATAATATACCATAAACATTCAAGATGTAGGAATTAAAATCTAGGATTTTAGACATGTAAAATCGGTAGGATACGAATTAAAAGGAAAACATAAGATTAACTTCAGAAGTTCAATCATCGATTAAAATTTCTTCAAAGATATACACTTAAGACTGGGCTATAGCTTGAAGAAGATGGGCATACGCGAAAAAAAGAACATTTCGAATAAATTGTTTGGTTGTTTTATTTAGTAAAAGGCGAAAGATTGATTCGATTTGAAGGGAGACCAGAGTTTCTTACACTGCGCCATACATCCCTATAATCCTCCTCAGGGACTAAAGCACCAGTGGCCTAGTGACCTGCTATAAATACGCGACAGTTAAGGTCCTGGCAATGGCCAGTTTCTCTATTCATGTCCCGAGCCTCTGTGTCTCTCACGCTCTTTGTACGTCCCAACTAGCTAGTATCCAATGACGCGGCTGGTGGAGGAACGTGTGGGACATCTCAAGACTCCACTTGCTCTGTCGGGAGGTGACAACCATGCGGCTCTGGGGTATTTGTAAATACTGTATGAATGAGTGAGTGAATGAAATTGTAAAGTCAAATTTCGACACTTAGAGCCTGTAGATAAAATACGACAAATTTTCTATTATTTATAGTACTTATAATAAATCTTCTCTACATACATACATTCGGGACTTATGTAATAATAAGCATGATTACTCCTGCTTGGTTTCATATTTCTCACTACGCCAATGATACGTATTTGCCAATTTTCAATAGAACTTTTTAACGATCTGCAATTCATTTATTATAGATAAATGTATGTTTATGGTCTGAACGAAGAAAATACAATAATGCAGATATTGGAGAAGATGAATTCGGTTGAGAAGTACTCAGATAGATAGATGTTCTTTAGGTTTGACATGTGCATAGATTTAGGTTGTGTTATACAGCTGGGATATGCACAATTACAGTGTGATCGGAATATAACAATATCTTCCACAAGTTTTATTAATGTAATTTCGTCGCAAAGCTCGTCCATCATTCCGAAATATCGTTTTGTTTTAAAAAAAGTCCAGGTGCTATATTTATCAGCGCACTAATTGTTTTCCTATACTCACTGGCCGTATGTTAGGAGAGGACCATTAAGGTCTTTGTTAGATGGGTTTCCTACTAGTGACTGTGTTAGCTGTAATGGCAAATCCACAGCAAGACAATTATAGTCCTGCAGTTATTATAAATTAAAAACAATTGAGATGAAACATTGGAATCAATAAAACTCAACATTGACGTTCATTCAATTATTTCTCATACTTTCAGTGACAGTCCACATATATTAGGTATTGTTATATCACTATACTTTCAAGCCGAAAGGAAAAGGCTCAAGCTTTAAACAGACATCTATCATACGACCGTATATATTACAAAAATGATTCTATCGATCTAAAAGTTCAAAGTTATATTTCACGAAGTATTGAAATAAAAGTTCGTAAAGCATCAAAAACCAATATTAGAAACTGCTATAGATATAAAGTTTGAATTTTTTGCTATGTCAACTGGAAAGATATAATGAAGAATATTATTAATTTCATTCTATGTCAAGAGGAAACAAAAGGGATTCTATTTAATGTCATTCAAGAGGAGTGAAACTATTTAGATAATAATTTCTTTTTAGTTTTATCCTTGTTTAATTACACTGGGAAGTAAAAATGTTTTCTTAGGAGCAGAAACGCCCTGGGGTAGTTCTTAAACAATATTTCAGGTCACATTATGACCTGAAACCCGTTTTATTTATCTCTGTGGAGTTATTTGTTGTTCTCTAAAGATTTCAGTGTTTTTTTTACTATTTTGGCTACCATAACTGAACCAGATACCACAGGTATTCTATTAGTATTTTGAATGCGTAATTCAGATCTAAAACACTGATTTTTGATTTTATTTTTAATTGGTAAATTGGTTATACGTATACTATTGAAAATTAAGGGAAGATGATTTCACCATTCAATTGAAAATGAGATTTATTAGCATATTCACTCAATTTTATATACCATATACAAAATTTAAAGATGTTTAATATCAAAGGTCTACTGCTGGTTTTTTATATGACGAACCAGTGAAAATGACATTCAAAATTCTATTTCATTCACCAGGGGAAAAAAAATTGATTATATTAAAAAGCTGTACGTTTTGTGTATTGTTATCAACCCGTAGGGATGTTATTGAGCCTGAATAAACCATGGTACTCTGACTTATAACTATGGTGGTCTAAATTATGGGTAACCACTTAAAACAATAAACACTTGGTAATAAAAATGTTGATTTCTAAAAAGCAAGGGTTTCATTCTCAATTTAACGTTTCAAATACTACAATAATTAGCCGTGGTACTTTGTCTTTTTATCATTTTTATTCTCTCAAATCCATCGTTAAATAAGTGAAAAATAGTGATAATATTTACGTACAACAGAAAATCACTGCGGGATAAGCGAAAAGAGGAATTTTTAATCTGAGTAATTCTACAAAAACCACCCAATTTTGTTTCTTTCTAAAAAAAATCGATGTTCATAATAAATTTCTATTTATTATGATGCAAGATACCCTAATTTATAGCTAAAAGGTGGGCTATCCTATCGAAAGCCACCTACTTTAACTTGCAGAAATTAAAAAGGGGACTTTAAGCGCAAAACAAATTTGCCCGGTGACGTGGCTGACTGAACAGCAGGACTTCCCAAGACTCCGCTCCGTCTTTTGCATGCGAGGGAGGGGACAACCTTGTGGATTTGAGAGCTCTCTAAGCTGTTTGTAAATACTGTATAAATGAGTAAGTGAATGAAAATTGTTAATATGATATGAATGAGAACATTTATCACAATTACTTATTGCCCAATAAGGCAGGTAATTTTATCACAATAAAGATGTTTCATATACAAATAAGATAATAGTTATAATAAAATACATTGGAGATGATTGACGGTAATATAATAATTAGTGAATTAAAGAAGAGTCCCTGTACCGTGTAAGAAGTAGCTCTGAACCGTGTTTATTTACTTTTTGTGTAATTTATTTCAACCACCCAGAACTGAGCAGTTCCTATTAGCAAATCCGCCCCTTGTCTCTTTTAAAGTGGTTTATTTTTGATTCCCATCAGATGGATGTTTACAGAAATTTTATCGACGGACTTTGATAGACAAGGAACTGATTTGTAATTTGGATAAGATCCAAAAACCTTTTTGCTATACGGATGATTCAAGAGCTATTTTCAGATTAAAAAAAACAAAAACACTTATCTTTTATTTTGAGAATGCTATAACTACGGGCTAGTGGAAATATCTCTAGGTTGTAAGTAACCTTCCGTAATCTATGTTTTTTTTTAAACTATAATTTAAAAGGCATTAAAAGATTGTGTTCGCAACTTTATCGGTAATTTTATTCGCCTGATATTTGGTACGGTGATTCTTTCTAGCAAACCTATGAAGCTAAAAATGAAATCACACTATAAAAATAAAGTACTTTTAATGGTCATTATTAAATTGAAAAAAATACAACGTTCAAGAATCACTCGAACTCAACTGTGTTAATATTTGTCTCCTCCCACCTATGGTGGAGGAGAAAGAGAGGATCTGGAGTTCCCCCAATTTGCAAACTTACCAGAGACGTCATCATCTGTCACTCCGCTTCACACTCCGAAGAGGACTTAAGAGATGGGTGATGCCTGTATGTGATCTGCCTAAAGGATTTGGTCAGTTGGATTATTTCTAGTAAAATTTTGAAGAAATGCGATCTCGGATAGTGAGGATAAAAAGCAATTGATGCCAGTAAAATGTGTATTTACTGAAGCTCTTAAAATTTTAGATTGGAAATATTTGATGAACATGACGTCTTAATGAAGAAATTTTTGTTCCCTGTAAGTTCAATTATTGGTTGGTTTTAATGAAATTAAATATATGAAAATTTAATTTTCACGGAAATAGAATATCCTGTTAAGAAGTCTATAAAGATTTGCAAACCGTTTTAGTTCCCGTCTCATATGTGAATTCCGAGTTATTTTGCCTTTTGCAGTGATCGCACTGTGCCTAAGATAGAACAGGGGGAGCGATGATGACACTAAAACAATATTACTATAATCACTTTAATAATCATTATTCTTACAGAAGAAATAATGGAGGCGTTGAATATGGGCTCTGTTGTATTTTTCTTAGGCTAAGAAATTTAATAATATCTTTACGTCGTAGTACTTACATACAAATATACGGATGTAACACCACTTTAGTTCTTGTTTAACAGTAAAGCCCTATAACTTCAAAATGCAACGAACTAATCGGAAAAAAAAATGACGGCAACAAACACTACTAAAGAACACCGCGCAATACAAAAATATTATTGATACAAGACAATGTGAAAGAATTGACTAATTGCCATTGTAAACACAGAATGGAATCTGAGCCGGCATTAGCCATTTTTCAATAGGAATTATATAAAGCGAATGACAACCTCCCACTCCTCAATCTACTTTTACACAATGAGTTCGAAACAATGAATGAAATATTCTTATTTGGACCATAATACGGAAATATCAATGGAATGGGTATTAAAACCATTCGGCCCTTAGAGAGCACATTCTGTCATCTTTACAAAACCATCTTATTTCATTATTTATTTAAAACAAAACACTATTATTATGTTTTCCGTCTCAGTTATTAAAATATGGCTCAACTTAAATCGTTTTTTTGACGTTGCAGGAAACCAATAAAAATTTTCAGCTAACAATACTGTCAATCAGAGCATTAGGAAGGATATCATTTTTTTATTTGTTGTATTATCCTCAGACAGATAAGTACAAAGTCTCATCTACCTTCTAGTAATTTATCACAATCGTCCCTGACACTCACATATTTCTTGTTCAGAGTACGGACGTAACCATCAGTAGAGGACGTTGGAAAAGACCTTATACATGATTGGGAGACAAGAAACGCCTCTGTAATTTCCACATATTACTAGGTCCTTTTTATTTCCACAAATTCCCTTTCTTGTAATTCCGGCAAGTCAACGTTTGCTAGCAGTAGGAAACAGGTTCATGCGTCGATTCTGATATTTTTTATTATATTTGAGTGATCCTTTTTTCTGTGCTTGAACAACTCTGCAGGTCTACCTTCATGTTCATGTGACTTATTATTGCTGAGCTTCAGGATGGGATAGCATTTCAGAACAATTTGAGACCCTTTTTGTTTTCCTTAACCCCTTTAATTTTTATACAATATGTAAAAATATGAACAAAGAATTGACTAATTTTTCTCCTCATTCTGCTATGCGCAGATGCATTTGAAGGCGGTTGGGTTACTTAACATTACAGGTTGTGGTTAAAAATACAATGAAGTGAATATAATGCCAGGTGATGGGGCTCACCTTCAGTTTGAAAATGTGACCCGAAAGTGCTAATACTACGCCAAAAAAAAAATTAAAACACTAATGCTTCATAAAAATAAATAATTTTAGACCTTCATTTTATCACGTTCTCATGTATTTTCCATGGTTCCTGCTCATTGCGGGATGTTGGAGCTTCATTAGGAAACCTTTGAACCATTGCTTCCATTTCGTAATTATCTTAGTCTTATTTGTAATAATTCCCTTATGCTCATTTCTGCAGGATGTTAAACGAGCTTTTAATGGATTAAAGAATCTGCTTGGATCGATTGTTGTTCTCAGCAGCTCGAATTCTTCTAACTGCCCCAACTTTTAATCCCAAGTGTCTAAGTGTCTTCTCCTTTCGTCAAGGTTTCTTAAGTGGCCCCGAGTACAGTATGATATAGAAAGTGCAATTTTAATTGTGGTCAAGGATATTTAGTAGTAAAAGTACGGATTAAATTAATTAAACCCAGTTGTGTAACCTCTTTATTAGAAGTTCCCCTCTTCTCGGCCCAGAAAATAACTATCTGTTCCATATTTTAATATAGACCTGAATGAGTCAAGTAAGAGAGAGGGGGAAGCTAGTGGGGAAACAGCCGCAGGAGGGGGGGGGTACTCAAACCATGGCCCACGGCAATCCAGTCTGCTTCTCTCCGGCTCACACTCGCCTTCGCGATTCGGGTGGTTATTGCCTACCCTTAGATACCGAATGTGAATTCGTGGTAATTCCAAGGCCCCATAAACTACCTATAAACGTACCCTGTTCCTCTTCTCCTGAACATAGTGCTTTGTTGGGCATACCTTCTAAGATCTTATGGAGTCAGATCAAAACGAATTAAGTTTCTCACCGACTAGGCCACCAGCAAGGGTCAAAGACCACAGGTCCACTCGTTTTATCTCTTTCTAGACCCTCACCGGACAGCGCGCTGTCAGCTAGCCGCGCTGCAGTGGCTAGAGGTTGTAGTGATCCTAGCCCGCGGGGGGCTTCTCCTCCCCACCTTTTGGGGATCCCCAACATCTGATAACTCCCGACAAACCCTAACCACCGATCACATAGATACAGTTGAGACATAATTCAAAGAGCGTTCTGATGCTTGCTTACTCCTGATGCCACCACATCATGTTCATCAATAATTTGATCCACCTTTCGTTCACAAAAAGGCATACCTTGGAAGATAGTTGAAAAAGCATAATAATAATAAAAACGTCTAAAGATACCTCTTACTAGGTTTGATTACCAGCTACTGGTATGATAGAACAATAATATGAATATATGTGCTTGAAAAATAAGAAACCAAATGAGGGAAGAACCATGAACAGCTCGATTTTATAAGATAAAAAAAACACATTGTAGATTCATAAAAAGAACCCAACAACCTATTCTGAAGTATAGGCATGATATTGTTAATCATTATCTTCTACCAACAAAGAATATAAAATGAAAATACTGTTATCACACTCAACAAAATATTACTTGTTGATGATATATATAATATATAAAAACACTTATAACCACTTGTTCTTAACTATTGAATTTCCGTTATAAGTATACTTAACAAAACAATAAATTGAAATTAATTTGCTTTAAATATGGCATGGTATTAAGATAAATTGGCAATGAGCTACAGTACGTTACTAATGTGACAAATGTCAACATCTCTCTCCTAGATTACTCCAGTGCTATCTACATTCGTACAAGAGGTCCCGCGATGAAGTAATGTCACGTTGCTTGGGCGTCAGGTAACGCCGGGAAAGTGGAGAAAGAATAGTTCCCTTTTTTTCCCCCAAAAATATGCAATATATATAGACTAACCATACATTTAAAAAAAAAAAAAAGCCTTTATGAAGGAAGTTCCATGCTCATATTTTCATATTTTACATCCAGATTTCTCTTAAATCATTCAGTTATAACATACAAGAAGATATACATGAAGGGGAATGAGCGGTTCTGTTCTGAATTTGTCCACCAATGCATTTATTCCATCTAATAGGCAAGGCATTTTAGTTATAAATGAAATTGTCTAATGTACTCAATTTTCGCTATGCAAGAATAGCTGAATACTCTTAACTTTCTTCATTCTGGGTTTCACATGAATCAAATCCGATATAAGTCCCTTTGACTAGGACTTTATCTATTTTATCGACCTATAAGAGGTATTTATAGATGTCCTATGAGGACGTCACCGAATGAACCGATAAGGTCATACTTAGATGATTGGCACTTCGAGTATAATGACCACTTAATATTAACAGTTCCGCTGAGATACGTAGCAGCTTAACTGATTGAAGGTGTAATATGGATGTTATCTTCACGAATCAATAACAATGGCATGTGACCGTGTTAATAATATAGTATGCCCAAAACACCTAAATGCCCTAAGCCAGATAACGATTTACAGGTCATCATTTGTGTGCCTAAAATAAACATTGTTCATCTAGATACGCCTGGTTTTCCGATGTTTGGTGAGCAAACTCATTTATCCTACTATCTAACCATCAGATTATCTAAAAGTCTTGACGCTTAAACGACGTGTCCATCGCCCTCTGAGAAACCAGAATGTTTCTGGAATTTTCCAAATCCTGAAACGAATTTTTTACAGTACTGCTTTCATTTATATCTCTGATTATCCGGTTCTATTCTTATAATTATTTCGACTTAAACA
Organism: Acanthosoma haemorrhoidale; assembly: GCA_930367205.1. Lineage (NCBI taxonomy): Eukaryota > Metazoa > Arthropoda > Insecta > Hemiptera > Acanthosomatidae > Acanthosoma > Acanthosoma haemorrhoidale. The sequence continues at coordinate 76,825,155 of OV884015.1, read as the reverse complement.
TATTTCAGACTCAGGGTTAAATCAAATAGTTTCTGGAATTCGTCAACTAAATATTTCACGAAAAAAATATAACTTATATTATAAAATTTAAAGCTGGATCTTGAAAACGCTTAAATGTCAGCGAAACATTTTGCTTGTTTAAGGTTAGTTTTAATTCGAATAATTTAAACAAGGCCATGATCATAAACCAATCTGTTATGAAATACACTTGGAGAGATTATGAAATTTGGGGACCCATTAAATCATTTTTAGGACTTTTTTCGGAGTAGTATCGGCGTACACTCATAGATATAGATGAAGAACAACTTCAAGACAAGTATTCTTTCAAATTCCACGGTTTCCTGGTTATCATTAAAAAATAAAATTGTCACTACCTGAGAAAATTTATTCAAGAAACTTTGTAACAAAAAATATATTATATTTATAATGTTTCAAAATGTACATATTCATGATTCTCTTTTTAAACTTTATTTATTAATAATTAATGATTTATCACTACGCTTCGGGCTGGAATCAGCTCACCCTCAGACAACGTCTACACCATTAGAAATAAACATTATTTTTTTATAATTACACTAAGTAGAAATTTTGCTAGTAAAATTGTTATTCCTAATAATAATAAAACAGCTTTATTATGATAAAATTATAATCTGCCTTATTAGGTAATAATCATTGTGATAAATGTTTTCATTCATATCATATTTATAATTTTCATTCACTCGCCCAAAGACCTCCCAAATCCACATGGTCGTCACCTCCCTTGCATGCGAGTTATTCCTAAAAACAATATTTCACTTAATGCAAAGCATATGCTTATTACTTAAAATAGCAAGTACTCCTATCAACTTTTTGAATTTATGATCAGATAAAAAGGCTTGGAAAATAATATTTAAAAATGTGTTGAATTGTTTGTTCGAAGATCCTTGAGATGAAGTTTATTTGTGGGCTACGTATTGACGTCCTGAGGTGACAGAACCTTAACAGTCGACACCATCTTTAATCACACGAGGAACTGATGCAGACATATACTAAACTTGATGAAAACTTCACTTTTTCATCAACGCATTAACTCATTAATATACTCACGACTAACAATCAACTTACAGTATAATATATTATTTTAATTTACATACTCAGTTATAAATTAAAATAAGTAGCAATAAAACATTACCTTTTTTTTTTACGGATAGTTAAACACAAAACATGTTTCCCAACATCAAAGAATGGTCGGCCGGTAAAAGACACTCGAGAGCAACTGAAACAAAAACCTGGTTAAAAAAAAAGAAGCACATTAGAGCATAGGGTTGGAAGAAGTCGAGACAGCTGAGCAAGACAAACGGGCTGGCCGAGAAAATAGATGGATCATACTAAAGCAGTATCCTGATGAACAAGGCCCAGTGGCTCCCCTATTCTTATTTGCCATCATTAGGTCCACTGTTAACTTTATAACCTTTTTATGTATGATTTATTTATTTTATTACATTTTATTCTTTTATATCTTCATGGTAACAAACTTACAGCTGCAAGTTAGCAACTTAGCAAAGGGCCGGGAACACATACTTATGAATAAAAAACTTCCAAGAACTGGTAAGTGGGCTGTATAATTAAATTGAAGACGAAGATCGGGCTATAAACTTTTAGCTAATATATAAATTTATATGAAAGTCAAGGACATAATGCAAATAGACTGTCTTTACAAACAACGGAAATTGGTGTATTATGAAGAAAATGAGTGTGGTGTAAATAAAGATTTAAATTGCTGTTGCAGCGGTTTACTTTCCCTCCTGGTTTTGTTGGTTGCGGGCTAGACATTTTTTGCCTTTTTCCTGATGGTTCCTGGTTTCGGCACCCGGCCGTTTCCTATGTTTACTCTACTCACTCTGTAGTGTGAACAAGGCAGAAATAAATTTAAGAGTTATTCCGTCGGCTTGTGTTTGCTTTTTTCAATCAGGGTTGACACTTCTATGTCTATAGCACCACCGCAATGCATCTACTCCTATGATGTCTACTGTGATTAATATAAGTTCTATTCTCAATTCGGATATCAGATTTTATTTTGAAAAGGCCATATTTATGGTTTTACTTTCGCTATAAGAGAATGGTGACCCACTTTTTTTTCATATAATTATAAATTATGAAATCAAAGGGAAGAAAGTTCCTCATTGGACTTTTTTTTTTCCCTAAGCTCTCTAGTTAGAATTTTAGGATGAGGGAGAAATATAAAATATTTAGGGTGATCGGATCCTTGTACCAGGAGGACCTGCTTGAAGGTGGTGTGAGAGGAGTAAGGAGTGTGGGAATCCTCGGTGGAGGTTGTTTGTTACGGTACAGTGGTGGACTAATGAATCTATAACCCACTTTTCTAGTCATAATTCATATTTATTTTCTGGGTATAAAAATGGTAACGAAATAGAAAAAAAATACGACACAGGTCTTCGTCTCAAACTGGTAATATATAAATTTGTCCTCCGGCCAGCTCTGCTAGCCATGATTCATAAGAGAGACCCATCACTTTTAAACATGTTTAGACAATCAATGTGTAATGTACATTATAATTTTGTAACCATCACAAGTCTTAATATAGAATAATTAAAAATTGTAAAAATGTAGCCCAGGACCTATTATAAATGGATTCATTTATGTAGTCCAAACAGATTTCCATGATTTATAATAACAAGGGGGTATGGACAAAAATCCATATTTATTTTATTTACCAATAATTAAATTGAATATTTAAAAATACAAAGCAATCTAAAGTTTGAACAAATTATTGATGCCGTGAATACTCAATTAATGCGTGCAAAAGCGTCAAGAAATTAAATATGCCATTTTATTTGTTTGATTTCGTAGCCCAAAGGAAAAGGCTCTACTTTCAAACAGATACGAGGCGTCTTTGTGCAGTAACAGTGTGTTACTTTGCCTCACAATTATAGAACCAGTGGTATTAAAGGCCATAACTAGTGATTACTAATATTGGATTTTTATGGATTATCATTATGGATGTGTTGATCCAATGAATGATTTGGTATGTATGTAAGTAGAACAAACATTAAAACGAAACAAGTGTACTTATGGTTTGGTAGGAACATTTCATTAAACCCCGTGATGTGGAGGGTTTAACTTAGTTTTAATGAATTACGTTCTTAACGGTAGTTTTTATCAAACACATACTTTTCAGGTCTTTACAACTTATTATCTGGAACAAAAGATGTTATTATAATAAAATAAACAAAATAAACGCCGTTCGTATTGGCCCTGTTTACGGAAAGGTTATTAACACACATTCGGCTGTTGAATTGTCAATCCCACTTAATTATAACGGAATGTACTGCAGCAATAATGAGTTCAGGTGACAAGGAAACATGTCAAACAACATGCCGGATTGTGGAATAATATGTTAAAATTATAAAACAGCTTTATTGTCTTACCACAACATGTCATACATAAACACATATCAGTTTTGTAAGGAGATATTTGTGTCGATTCAATATTGGCTTACATGGAGATTGGAGTTTAAATGAGGGTTTAGATATAATTTTCTCTGTAACTTTGTGGATCGTTTCTTTAATACTTTTATTTTCAGCTGTCAAATTACTAGAAGTATTCTGAAATACATTTGTATTAAAGGAGTAGCACTATTACTAACTGACAGGAAAACCGATGTAATTTTCTTTTCTTTTTCTCGTGGGAATACATAATACGTGACAACGAAACTCTGTATATTTGCAAGTATAACAAAATTTAATGTTGTTTTAGCCATATCAATAAGGTGTTTTCATAAATACTTTATCCATTTAAATTTTTATTTGCAATTAACCACAGATCAACCATTTATTTATAATAAAATATATAGCATTATTTGTAATAATTCTATAAAAATTCCTTTTTATAAAAAGGGCTTCCTCCCCATACATTCTACCATCTGTAGATTACTGATTCTACGTCCTTCATTAACCTGTATTTCCAATAACAACTGAATGAAGTTTTGGGATAAAATGTATATGGGCCAACAATATCAAAAATCTAAAAACCAATGTAAAACATGAGGCAACTGAACGGTGGATCAACCAGCTGGGAGGGAGCATTTTATGTTAAGCGAGTTCCCCGTTATTATAATGGCAATGTGTGAGAGATAAGTTTTACGTTAAGTTAGAATATGAGGTTGTATCGTTAAAGTCAAGGCAAGGAGTTATGGTTTTGCTTTTTTTTCCCCCTTTTTTTCAAAAACCAGAAATCATTATATTTTCACCGGCTTATCGTGTCATATCAAATATGGTATCACATCTTAACGTCCTGATTAATAAATTTCTATTAGTACTGCAGTGACCGCTAACTACATAAGTTAAATCCCCCTATACTCTAGTGCATATATATTATAGTAACATGAACTAAATGTATTATAATTAAATGTAAATCATTGTAAAAGTGTTAAGCAATAAAAGGCGGATGCCAAATCTGGCCGGAAGTAGAGACGATATTTAAGCCAGGGCTTCTGGCCCTGTAAACCAGTCTCCTCATCAGCCTCTGAGTCTCTCGCGACCTTTACTCGGTGGCCTTAAGCCAGGGTTCCTGGCCCTGGAAGTCAGTCCCTTAGACTCCTCGCCAGTCTCCTTTCAGTCTCCTCATCAGCCTCTGAGTCTCTCGCGACCTTTACTCGGTGGCCTTAAGCCAGGGTTCCTGGCCCTGGAAGTCAGTCCCTTAGACTCCTCGCCAGTCTCCTTTCAGTCTCCTCATCAGCCTATGAGTCTCTCGCGACCTTTACTCGGTGACGCCTTAAGCCAGGGTTCCTGGCCCTGGAAGTCAGTCCCTTAGACTCCTCGCCAGTCTCCTTTCAGTCTCCTCATCAGCCTATGAGTCTCTCGTGACCTTTACTCGGTGACGCCTTAAGCCAGGGTTCCTGGCCCTGGAAGTCAGTCTCTTAGACTCCTCGCCAGTCTCCTTGCAGACCCTCTGGCGACCTGTACCTGTGACGTGACTTGGTTTCCACTCGAACTCTGAAAACTTGCCTTATTCTTCACGAAACCTCAGTACCTCTTGAACATAGTGCATTGTCGGGGCATATACCTATCATAAATGGAGTCAGATAGTAACGCCGTCATGGAACGATTGTCCAGGTTATTAACTTGAACAATACGCACTTGTCACTAGGGCTAGGTGATCAGGCACCCCCTAGTGACGACCCGACAGTACTTTAATTGAATGTGTGTGTGTGCTATAATTCAAATTACTAATGGTGGAAACGTAATGTAGATCCTGAACTACCATTGAATGTAGTAAAAAATTAGGGCCAAGATCATTACTTGGTGCCTATTAATACTAGAGGAAAGGAGATTAATGTTTTATAATTTCTATTATTAGTCACCATAAACCCAACCAAACATCATCAAAGCCATTTCTGGGATCACGTTCAGTTTTAATAGGACAAAATTGACTGGTTATGGTATTTTAATATTATTACTCTAATTAATACAAGACTATGTAGTCTTCCTAATTGTTGTCAATATTAAGTTTTCAGCATCGATTACTAATTAAATTGTTCTACTAACTCAATTCTGAAGCTAGAGATTTAATAAAAATATCTAATGGCATAAACATGAATCTGCCCAAGTTTATCATAAGCTTTTTTAATGATTTATATTAAAACTACGAGTAAAAGCTGAATATTTTCATATCAAACAAGTCTAAATAAACCACATGGAATAACACACACAATTTAATGTGGGTTTTTTTTTATAATATCTTTTCTTGTTTTCTTGAGTTACCGTACTTAATGTGACCCCAATCATGGTGAAACATTAAAGCGTAAAATCTTAATTACCTTTTGAGCAGTGACTTGAAAAGCCAAAGAGTCAAAGAAGAGACCAGTCAATGCTAGAAGGCCAACTTTATTCACGTTTAATTTATTTACATAGTTCCTGGAATTACATATTAGCCAAATATGCTCAGTGCTATATGTTTGTTACGCATGGCTAGTTCGGAGCACTTCAAATTAAAAAAATAACCTCAAAATCCTCAAGCAGTTTGCAGGAAACATATACTACTGCGCTAAAATTGCGCACACACCTGAATAATTACAAATGATAACTGTAGATACATGTATTAAACATGCATTTCGAAAATTCCCACTCAGCAACCACATCAGTGCTTAATGTACTTTTTAAAATTTCAAATCGATTTTTAAACCCCCGATCATAATACAGATAGAGGCAATTGAAATTTAAATAACATAGCTAGACTGTGATGTGTGGTATTTGAAATGTATATTGGACTGATATCTAAAACAACATGAGGAGAAATTTGAATTTCCTTTTAAGAGAGCGCTGCTCCGACTGGTTACGTGTATTTAAAATCTTTAAAAAGAATTACAATATTTGTCAAACAGATATTTTATTTTTTGTATATCGTATTTATCTTTTTCTTTGCTAATTACTTACTGTGTTTTATTTTTCTCATTGTTCTAGAAAACATCACCGAATATCGTTTTACTAAATCAAACCATATTATTTTTTTTTTCAGTTATAATTTATTTTATTTCTTAATAGTTTCATTTCTACTATTGATCTCGTCCACTGTTGCTTATCAGAACAACAAAAAAACATTTAAAAGTGAACAAAACCCGCTGGACAACACAAAGATTTGTCCGTATTGGAGGTAATATGTTACAAAAACGTTACAGAACCATTTAAAGAACTGTCTTAACTGAATTATGAAAACTTTTTAGTCAATGCATTTTAATTTGGTTACAAATAATTGATACTAACTATTATATTCGTCGTAATAAGATTTAATAAGCACGGAGCTAAAAGCAGTAACAAAGCTTAAGGTGTAAAGAGCAAGCTTCAGTTGGAAGGTAATATAATTTAGCAAGATGGTGAATTTTCCCGAATTTTCATTCACTGGGTAGCAGGACGGTCCGCTATGTTTTCTTTTGAACTTTTCTCAGAGTATCGTTGCCGTGGAAATGAAATCTGTTCAGATTCTTCTTTTATGCAATTTATATTTATAGAGTTTCAAAGGAGCGTTATGACCCCTTTCGATGAATTCTGAATTTGTATAAGCAGTGAAGTATAAAATGTTAGTTTATTAAATAAACTTCAGTGGATACATCATGTATTTGTTTATAGTGGATTTTAGTGTACATCTTTACCCACGAGAAGATACATTTTCTTTACTCCCGTCTTAGATTTTATGTTCATCCCTTGAAAGAATTAGGGCGATAAAAGCTTTATAAATGAGGGAATATGATAGCGGGCAGTCGAAGGAACGTTTTATCAAACGCGTCCAGTTCATGAGTTTATTTCACACAATTAAACATACAAGGGTTCCTTGCCCAGCGTTTCCTGGATATTTATAAATCCTAATTGCCAATTAGACAGGAAAAGGAATGAATTCTATCCACATAGTAAATCGATTTCGTTTTATTTACTGGTGAAGAAGATAAGTGAAGAACAAAAATTATAGAATAAAATCATTTACGAGTTCACTATAGTAAATTTACTTCCAGGATCCAGAATAACTAAATTGTTAGGCTAACCCATCCTTGAGCAATCAACGTAAAAGATGTCCGTGGGAGAAACATGGCGATCTCAAACCCACTCCACAGTACATAGCAGTCAGGCACGGCGGCCTGGTTATAGTGATCAAGAATCTAAGTCTCACTGGAAATTTCTATTTCTTAAAGTGAAAAGAGAGATCCGTCAGGATATTTGGTATTCATGAGGAAAAACTGCATCACCCTTTCCATTTTCCGCTAATATACTCGTTTAAATCACATTATCCACCATCTTTACAAACGACACTGTCCAATAACAAAGTTTTTGCGATTCTAGGTTCCGTAGTAAAGTAAATATAAAAAGAAAAATACAAGTAAAAGATGAGGTGGTGCTAATCCCAAATATTCCTAAATTTTCTACAAAGTTCTATTTGACTATTCAATTAAGTTGGGCTTGAATGTCGTCGGGATTGTTACCAAACAGCTCAGCATACCCGATAACTATGTGTCACAAATGACGGCCATGCTAATGGGGATCGAACTTGGACCTTTACTACTCTGCATCGGTAGCGTCACTATTCATTTCAGTGTCACTCAAAACTGAGCATTCAATACTAATATATATATAAGTTAATCTCGTCTTAAGCCGTTATCGCTTGTATTTTCATCCACGCCAAAGTAGTCGCATGGGCCACTGCCATGGTTGTTTGCGGTATGTCTGCTGATGCGTTCAACACTGCGAGTCGCAATACTCCTTCAGGCATTATTATATTAAACTATATATTCAACTTATCGTTCGCTCAGGACGAGGAAAAAAACAGTCGGTTTCTACACCGCCGTACGAGAATCCCGGGTTTCGGCACCAGTTAATCTCCGGCGGTGAAGATTTGATAAAAAGAGAAAGAAGGAAACGAACTGACACACTTGGACTCAAGTAAAAGACTAACTTTATTATTCCGACAATAAGCCTACACATATAGGATCATGGGTTGTTTACATCCCATGATCGTATTTATTTACAATAGTCATACTCCTGACTTTAACTTATATATATATGTATAATTGTAACATACCTCGTTTCCTGATGATTATTCAGGGCGTCAATAAGTACAATGGTCCAGCCAGGTACTAATTTACGTTTAATAGCAACAAACATAATTACTGAAGCAGCCCTTACCTGTATATTCAAAGTGGAAACTTTTACTTTTGTAATTAACTAGTTAATAAAACAATCCAGTATTGTTGTTCCAAAACAAATCTTTATCAAATACCCGAAGAAATTGGGAATGGTCAATATAATCAAAACTACATTCACTATAAAATGTATTATGCTTGGCTATTAAACATCTATTTGTTTATAAAAAAAACTTATTGTATACAAATAATTATATAAACTAATGTTATGCAAATTAATTAAATTGATCTTGTTCTCCTTAATCATTACTGCCAATTGAATTCTAAAGGAAATCATTCAACATTTAAGCGTATCAGTGTATCTTTTAACCAGTATTTGTTACCTTAATTAATGTTCATTGGGAGTTCCTTGAGTAGCGGGGTCGTTTCCTTTATTCTGTCCATACAAATTATTTTCCTTTGTTGAGTTTCCTGACTGAATCCTTATTATGCCTTTAATATTTCTTCTAATATCATACTGCCTTCTTATTACCACTTGCCTTTATCACTTTCTTATACTTAACAAAATGAAATAAACGTTCAACATGACCATGGAGCCATGCTCTTTCGTTCGGGTAGAGACGTAGTATGGTGGTATGGGTAGATGGCTGTCCAGCCCGGATGTCCTACGGTGTGAGAGTGGCTTTTAAATTTATCTACGATCGATGACCCCCCCCTCCCATCAAACAGAAACCGTGATTGATCACCTGAATTTTCCTCCAGGATATTATAGTAGCAAAACATGGGCCAAAAACTGAAATAATCACAATATTTTCATGAGTTCGCACGTTTTTATAGAAAGTCCGTTTATTTTTAAAACAACAATAACTCATGAGTCTCCCTTTTTCACACCCAATAGTTACGAGGTGTTGAAAAATATTGAGGTAGAGGACATGGACTCTTCAACAACACCCACACAGCCCAAGCCACCAGCGATATTCGTTCGCAACATTAGTAATTTCAAATTACTATGCACTCAATTGAGCAAAGTTGTAGGTACAGGCAAATATACTTGCCTCAATCGATCTCGGGACACAAACGTTTCTCCGGACACTCCTGAAACATACCGAGGAATTATAAAATACCTTGAAGAAACCAAGGCTGATTTTCATACCTACCAACTAAAGCAAGAAAGATCGCTGCGGGTGGTGATTAGAAACCTGCATCCCACAACACCAGCGGACGAGATAGAAAAGGAGCTGATAAGTTTAGGGTACAAGGTTCGCCAAATCACGAATGTCCTCCGTGAGGAAAGACAAGAAAATGATACAAGTATCAAGAAACCAATGCCCTTATTCTTTGTCGATCTAGAGCGAACAGCTGGAGTGGAGAAAATCTACGAGCTTAACCACTTATACTACACAAGAGTACAGGTCGAAAAGCCTTACCCAAAACGAGACATCGTCCAATGCCATAATTGCCAGGCATATGGGCACACAAAATCATACTGCTACCACCCTCCCAGGTGTGTAAAGTGCAGTGGGCAGCACAAAAGTGAATTGTGCAAGAAGCCCCTAAAATCACCTGCTGTATGTGTGCTCTGTCAGCAAGGCCACCCGGCAAACTATAAAGGCTGTGCGGCATATAGAATTCTGAAGTCCAGAAGCGAACAACGTAGTCGACCTGAAGAAGAAACGCCAGCCACAGGCAGCCCAAGAAGCGCCCCCGCCAGAAGTTTGAGGCCTTCAGTATCTTTTGCTCACGCTGTTCGGAACAGAGAGCAGTCACAGGCATTGCCCACTCCTCCTCCGCAAGTTCTTCTTCCCCAGCACTCCGTTCATCCCGTCAACCAGCAAACTCAATCCCATCCTCAACCACACATCTCGCATATCCCACCACCTTCAAGCTCTTCAGATCTCACCAGCCTTTTAACCTCATTCCTTACAGAGTTCAGAACCCTAATTACACCTCTCATTTCCCTTCTTACAAATCTTGTCTCCTACCTTATCCCCGTTAAACAAAATCCATAAGTGGATCCTTCCGACTCCTTATCCATTCTCCTTTGGAATGCGAATGGTGTTCGCACCCACACTAACGAACTGACAGCACTACTCCATGACAAAAACATCGATGTAGCTCTTATTACTGAAACAAGACTTACAAGTAAACGACCATTTACCGTTTGACCGTACCAGACTTATCGAACTGATCACCCAGATGGAAGAGCTCATGCAGGTACCGCTGTCATTGTCCATAACTCCATATCCCATCACATAGTTCCTTTAGTAGCACATGATTTCCTTCAATCCACTGTAGTGTCAATCACCACCCTCACTTTTCCCCTTACTCTAGCATCAGTGTACTGCTCTCCCAATAAATCCATTCCCGATTCCCAATTCATCTCCTTTCTAGACTCCATCGGGCATCGTTTCCTTGTGGGTGGGGACTTTAACGCAAAGCACCAACACTGGGGCTCAAGATCCACAAATACACGAGGACGTGCTTTGCTGTCTGCACTCACACGGAGACATTGCTCCACTATCTCTCCTGACACAGCCACCTATTGGCCATCAGATCCCAACCGAAATCCAGATCTCCTTGACTTTTTCTTCTACAATAGTTTAGGAACACTAAACTATTCACTCAAGCGCCTCGATGACCTCTCCTCTGATCGTAGTCCTTTATTATTAACCATTTCCCTTAGACCAATTCACAAACTGCCTCCTCCTTCATTTATTAGGGGCCCAGTTGACTGGGACCACTTCCGTCAGCTTCTTACAGAGCCCGTAAACCTCAAATTATCCCTGAAAACATCCCAAGACCTAGACGATGCAGTGCATTCTTTCACTACTCTGGTCCAGAGGTCGGCTTGGGAGGCATCGTCACCCCATCGTCACCCAAGAATCCACAATCATAATCGTTTACCTCAGCATCTCAAAGATCTAATCAAATCCAAACGCCGCTCTAGAACAGTGTGGCAAAGATCCCGGCATCCTGCTGATCGCCGCTCGTACAATCAGTACTGCCGATTGGTAAAGCGGCGATTGGCATCCTTCCGTTCTGATTCTTTCAATTCCTACCTCTCGGATGGGGATAGGTCGGAGGAATTTGCTCTGCATCTTACCCATACTTTCACACCTCACCTTTCTCATCAAAGCCATACTCACAGCAAAACTGTGGAAGATTTCCTCACTTCACCTATTCCTCTCTCTCTTCCACCAAAAGCCGTTAATCCCTCTGAGGTTAAATACCTTCTGAAAAACTTACCTTACAGAAAATCCCCTGAATATGATCTTCTAACTCCGCAAATTCTCAAAAAACTTCCTCCTAAAGCCATAATCTTCCTAACCTACATATATAATTGCATTATCCGAACCACGCACTTTCCTCTCCTCTGGAAACACTCCATTATTGTCCTATTCGCCAAACCCGGTAAACCACCCAATGACGCCTGAGAAACTCCTACTAAAACGTCTACTTCCAATTGTTGAATCCAAAAACCTTTTTCCCACACACCAGTTTGGTTTCCGCCAACGACATTCCACTGCTCAACAAGGCCTTCGCGTTGTTGATCACATCTCCTCAGCCCTTGAAACCAAAAAGTATTGCACTGCTGCCTTTCTCGATATAGCTCAAGCTTTTGACAGGGTTTGGCACGCAGGTTTGCTCTACAAGCTCAAAAGACATTTACCACAGACCCTTTTCCTAATCCTACAGTCCTACCTTTCAAACCACTTCTTCCAAGTCCGCTGTGGCTTAGAATACTCTAACTACTATCCCATAAATGCAGGAGTTCCACAGGGCAGTCCTAGGCCCCATCCTCTATAACCTATACACCGCTGATGTCCCCTCTACTTCCAACACCTTCTTGGCCACATTTGCAGATGACACTGCAGTCTTGTCATCCCACCCAGACCCCGACATAGCATCCCATAACCTTCAAAAACACCTTGACGAGATCGAGTATTGGTGCAATCAATGGCGGATCAAAGTTAATGAAGCAAAATGCTCCCACATTACCTTCACCCTTTGTCGCAAGACTTGTCCATTAGTTTATTTTAATTCTATTCCTCTCCCAGTAACCGAGACAGTACGGTACTTAGGCTTCCATCTCGACAAACGACTGACCTGGAACCCACATACGAAACTAAAAAGACAAGAACTAAACAGACGCTTTGGACAACTGTACAGACTACTTCAAAGGACATCCCATCTCTCAATAGAAAATAAACTACTAATCTACAAAGTTATACTTAAACCAATCTGGACATACGGAATAGAGCTATGTGGGACAGCAAAAAAGTCGAACATCAAGCGTATCCAATCCTTTCAATCCAAAGTCCTGAGAACAATAGTAAATGCCCCTTATAATGTCAGCAACAAAACCCTTCATAACGACCTTAATATACCCTACATTCTATAACTCATCCCTTCCAAGTTTATGAAATTCCACAGTAGCCTTTCCAACCACCCTAATCCTGTAGCACAGTCTTTACACTGCGCCACTCATCCCTATAATCCTCCTCGGAGACTGAAACGGCAGTTGCCTCGTGACCTGCTATAATCGCGTTACAGTGGGAGTCCTGGCAATGGCCAGTTTCTCCAATCATGTCCTATTGTATGAATGAGCGAGTGAATGATGACTGTAAATAAGGTATGAATGAGATCATTTATCTGTATTATTATTGCCTTATAAAAGGCAGATTGTAATTATTGCACAATAAAGTTCTATATATATATTTTTTTAAAAACGAGAAATCTTTATGTTTTCGATAAGTTGTCTGCCAATAATTTCAAGTGGATCTTAAGTACCTTATTTACATTAGGTGCAACAGATTTATACGAAGAAATAAGTCAATTTGAACTTTAAATGTCGATTCTAATGGAATAGTTTTAAAAAATAATTGCGAAAACGAGAGTTTTCTTCCATTCAGGAGTGAGGAAATCGTCCTACGTCCCTCTACCTTGTCTATCTGCCTGTAGGTATATTATTTTACAGCTGATCTAAAAATGACTGAAAGAAAAAAAATCAGACCCTTTTTGCTAAGAAGCCATTTAAAATCTAAATTTTGTCCTTATTATTAAAGGCACATTGATGACAGTAAAATAAATCTCAAATGTATCCCAAAAATTTCTTGGGATCCAACAATATGATTTACATCCACTTTTTCCGATAGCTAAAATGTTTTTTTTGAAGTCAATATATTAGCTATGTACATTTGTCTCTATTCAATAAAAAAATGTCTCAATCGATCTGGTTAAAAAACAAAGTTAAATATTTCTGATGACTATGTCAAGTAGTTTTTCACATTTTAAATTTAATAAGGATTTGAAAACCAACGAGGGGCTCCGTAAATATCACTCAATTAGTCCTTCACTTTCGTCATCCTTTATTTTGTTTATGTATATTTTTATTAAAATACAATTAAAGTAAAACAAATTAATGGGTAAAAGTAAGGGTAAATAAATATGACAAGGCTATTTATCCATGGATTGGCTAAATAGTTTGCCTTAATCATTTTAAAATTACTTATGTAAACCCCCGACTTTCTCTCTCTTCCTCCTCCCCCCAAATGTTTACAGGAATCTGGGGAAAATATTAATGCCAGGAGAGGGCATTACCCAAGGACAGGGGAACCTGAAATATTACAGGGAATTGACATTTAGATTACCGACATTTTATTAAATGATAATAAACAAAAAAAATCCTTAAGCTATTTGATAAAAAAAAAAATACTTAAACTATTTGAAAAAAAAATAATTAAACTATTTGATAAAAAAAATAATTAAACTATTTGATAAAAAAAATAAGTAAACTATTTGAGAGAAAAATTACTTAAACTATTGGACAGAAAAATACTTAAACTTTACTAAACTGGAAACTTGTAAACCAGAGTTTTATTAACTTAAAGTTTGCTGATCGAAGAATGAGAACAAAACAAATACATCACTGTCCGTGTTTATCTATACGTATGCATAGTTTGGTGTTATTTGGTGTAAACTGATGAACGACGTAAACAAACACCATAAACCCTCGGTACGTGGAAGCTACGTCCAACGAGGTTACCTGTCGTAGCTAGATAGTGGATTAGTCATTCAGCTGTGAGGTTCCCGGTGGATGGAATCGGTGAGTCGATGATCGATATGCTCATATCCATACTAGTTCCAAGTCAAATCTCCAACCAGAGGTGCTCCCCATAAACCATAGGCCGATAAGGTGGTGAGATGAGGGGGGGGGCGCTCCGGCGGGTGTTGGCCAACTGATCCACACACTGACTGCAAGCGACTGATCCCGGTGCTCCGTCCTTTTAATCCTCTATAAAGGATGTAGGGTTTTACGGGGCCTCGGAGGCGTCCCGCACCGTTATTTGTTTTGTTTACTTTCCAGCATATTTCACATAAAACAAAATCAATACACTCACATTTGAAACACAAAGATATTCTTAGAACATTTATAATATTATCAATAATTATTAATTCTTTATATAAAACTAACCAAATACAAAAAAAATATTTATCTCTAATTTACACTTTTTTTTTTTTTATAATAAATTTTACGAGGGTACTTTGTTAGATAATTACTTGTCAGCGCAAGACCCCTTATTCGGCTTAACAATGAATGATAATTTTTTCCTTCAATAACTAAAATAAACGAATTACAGGCGTAAACAATCGCTAATTTACATTGGCTATAAAAGTCTATCGGTCACACTTATATATAAAATAGAAAATTTAAATGACTCATAAAAATATTAATGTAAATTTTTAAAAGCTGAAAAAACAGGTTATTTCCTAAAAGAACAATTTCGCGTCCATCAAAAGCATCTCATTTGCCTTGGTTTATTATAATTTAGTGACCCTAGAATTGTAAATTAGGCCTAGTATATAAGTCAGCGGTGATTTTCTCAACAATGAGGGGGCCTGCCCATCTGTGCCCATGTCTGGCCTAGCGGTTGCTATTTGCAACTTAATTACCGTGAACTGCGAAGTTTTGAGCTGTAGCCTTAATTTTCACTGGTGACTATGTTCCCGTGATCGAATTAGACGCTTGGGATGGAGGGGCTGCTTGGCGCGGTATTGCGTCATGGAGACTAGTCACTTATTTTCTTATTGCTTAATGATTGACATTATCGAAGTAAATGGATCACATGGATAGGAAAAAAAACAGAGTATACATTACAATATATATGGCTTTACCATAAACCACATTTATACAAACTATTACCGCCCAATACCTTATTAAATGTTGAGATTCTTATTTAAGGGTAAGCAATAATAGAAAAAGAATCTTTAATCTCAACCACGTCCCCTGTAAAAAAATAAGATAGTACTCATAATTAAATTCATTTCTAGCTGACAAATAATAAATAGCATATCTTAAAGAATAATCATAAATAATGTAAATAGTTTCCTTAAAAATATTTAAAATTAGTACTATAGTTAAATTTAGTTTAGGTGATTACAATTGCAGTTTTTTTTTATTCCGTTATAATACCAATCTGATTTACAGTTCTTCTTTTTTATTTTAACATATTTTGTGACGGACATTACCGAACTAACCTCTCGGTGCAAACCAAACCCGATAAAATTATAATCCTTAAGATGCTACTAAATTCTGGAAAAGATAAAATAAAAAGAATAAGATTGATGGAAGAATCCTGAGAGGCCACGGCTGCTTATTTATATCGGTATCATGGCGGCCCAAACATAAAAAATTATTGGAATCCATTACGAAATAAAATTTTCATTTACTTTAGAACGGTCTGAAGCTCCTGACAATTTTGTAATCAAGACAAACAACCCACACATCTCCTACATGTAACACACGTTCGGAATATAACACAAAGACGATGATGAGTGATCTTTAGTAAATTACTAGAGCTCTCATAACACAAGGGTGTTCCTCCCACACCCCTATCGTGACAGGTTTACCTTATTACTTTCTTAGGGTATTTTCTAATTGTTACACAAGTGTAAAAGTTGTTAATGACGAATTAAAGTTAAAAAAAAACTCTTTTTTAAAACCGGTCTCAGTAAAAAAAAAACGTTTCTACAGATACGGGATAATCGTATTCCGTCTTTCTATACTTCCGTTTTACAATTGTGGCTGTAAAATGATCAATGAATGTCTAAACTGACTTCGTTTACAGAAATTCAAAAACAAATCTTTAGAAGAAACAAATTATGATTAAAACACTTTCTTTAATAAAAGCATATATTCCAACATCCCTGAAGAAAAGAATTGGCTATATATAGTCAGCCAAGAATTACATTATTTTTCAATGACCATAATCTTAGGGCATTAGAGTAAGTCGTTAAACCTGAATAAAACCTTAATGACCATGAAAAAATACAGTACAGAGGGCAAGAATAATGAAACTCCATGCGAATAGGGGGAAGAAGAAAGATGAAGTCTGTAGACTGCGTGATTCCTTTTTTTTACAACTAGTTCATGTTTGATAGCTTATTAAGGAAGGTACCTATAGATTTTTTCAAATAGGTTACAAGGGACTCGTAGAATATTTTTGAATATTAAAAATTGACTTCAACTTGTCATACGTATATTTATGATCAAGGTACCTTTCGTTATAAATCGCATTTTTTTCATTAAGTCCTATCCACCCGTACCTTTTCCTTTGTTGTCCTCGTTTGGACACCATCTCACTCGTCATCACTTTCTGGCAAATAACTATCTATAATAAAAACTAAACCGATAAACGAAAGATAATAATAAAAACAGTTAGCAGAGTAGATCCACCGAGAGTACCTTCCACAAACAGCTATCAAGCTGTTTTTTCTGTTTATTAACTGAATGTTTATTAAAAAAAAGAACGAACTTCTTCCCCCTTGTTCTCACAGGGGTTCATTATTCTCTCTCCCTGTACTGCTTTTTCTTAAGGCCGTTTTCAGTGAATTCTAATTGTTACATTGTTGTTTATAGATTGAATATACACCTCAAAAGCTGACTGATGGCACCTTCGAACCAGACAAAAATTGGGCATTCATATATGAAATTTTAAAAGTATGCCCGACAACACCCTTATTTAAGATGTAATACACGGGAAGGATGTGAAAAGTGAACAAAGTAGGCCCTATATATCAGTCCACTTTTCCACTGACATAACATTTTTCCATTTGTATGTCAGAAAATGTTATAGACTTTACATTTTGATTTTTGAATATTATAACAAAACCATTTTAATAAATTGTTTTTCGATGTCTTGAGCTTCTATGGATTAAAACTAAAATATTTTTGGAATTAGTTACACTTAATTCATTTTTATTAAAGTATAAAGATATTTTCAATTTCTGAAGATGATTTCATATACAAGCCGTAAGAGGGGAAAAAACAAATTCAAACATACAGCTGGTTGCTGAATTCCTTGAAGAAACTAGAAAAAAATGTTTGTTTTTTTTTTGTTTTTTTTACCCCTTAGCTCTCTAATTATAAGATTAAGGATGAGGGAAAAATAAAGGGATATTTATAAGGGATGTTTGGGTTAAGCGGATCCAAGAGTACCTGCTTGAAGGTGGTGTGAGGGAATTAAGTAGTGTGGGAAGCCTCGGTAGAGGTTGATAGTTGCGGTACAGTGGTAAGAGTCCACTGGTGGCTGAGAAAAAAAAAATTCATGATAAGAAACTGTTTTAAACCAAATTAAGAATACAACATTAATCAAGTCAATGGGTAAAGGGCGCTTTAGATATATTTATTAGATATAAATCGCTGAAGGACACGACAAAACCACTGTAATATGTAAGGTGAATTCTGAACTCAGAACTGTATTTAAAAGAAGTTTAAGTTATAAAAACTATGTTTCAAAATGAACGTTTAAAAAACTGTACTTCAATTCGTATTATCTATAAAGTATTCATCCTTCAGTACAACGTTTTAACAGTTCCAGTTGAGCATTAATTGGCAAATGAAGTTTTGTCTAAGAATATTCTAGATTAATGTACGGAATATCCCTAATAATTAGGTGGTAAAAATAATAAAACCGTTAGAATAGACGATTGGATGTCAAAATAGAAGGGATTACTGACCATTATTTTAAAAACAATTATTCGATATATCTCAACTGGGCATAAAAGCAAGATAACTAAATATCAATGTCCCTAATAGTTGAAAAGAGCAAAAAACGAAAAATCTTATTTAAATATAAATACCTTGTATTTATATACGTTACAATAATGCAAACTTGTATTTCATTTACCACATTTTATTTCATTATAATACTTTCTGTTATAGAGGTTTTCACCTTATTTTATTGCAATGTAATAGTTTTTGTTTGCCAAAAGATAAAAATAAAAATCACAAGAAAAGTATTTTAATAAATTAATCATATAATTACTTGTTATTTAAAAGATATTTTCCTATCATATTTAAAAGAATATTAAATTAAATAGCTCGTTATCGTAATTAATAATATATATATATTTTTTAAATTTATTTAACTATTTTCAAAAAAGGGATCATAAGAGCCTTTTAAATCTTTCTAGCACTTGTTATTGATATTTGGTTACAAATTTATTCAAAACTTGAATCGTTTGTATGTTTTTGTATTCTGTTTTATTTGTGTACATAAAAATCCACCTCATGGTGATAACCATGAACTCAATTGAGGGCTTTTCCTTTCATCAAGGAAAATCTCTAGCATTGCAGGGAAAATGATCTTTTCTAATATTTCCGACCAGTTGGCGAGTATATAAGGTAGGCTATGTGGAAAAGCCACGATTGCCATCTTTGTTGCTGAGCACGTCCCCGCAATGTGGTTTTAGGGTAGTTGATGCACCTTGGGGGTAGCCTCTCTTCATGAATGTGGGCCTATTGTCCCTGAGTGTATTGTTATTATAAACGAGCTCTATTATTTATAGCTGTTATGATTAATCCACCAAATGTAACTAAGATATCTCGTTGGTTTATTCCAGTAGTGGCAATATCATATTCACTATAATGAACTGTAACTGTATTTATTCTCCTTTATAAATCTCTTTTTTATGATAAAATTATGTCGGAAATTCGAAATATTTATGATCTTAAACGATGGTCAGGATCGCTGGGGGATTATGGTAGAAGATTTTGAGCTGGAAAGACAAGAGGTTACGCAGAAGAGTTAAAGAAAGTATTCCATAACTAACACATCGGGCATGTTGGGACAATAGATATAGCTAGAAGAATCGAACGATAAGGTACAGACAAGGAGCGGAACCTGGTGCATAGACTATGTTAAATGGTAGATAATGTACTTAATATAGTAATATTAGTATCACTGTTCTTATATAAAATATAGATTTATAATATTAGTACATTTTATTTATTGATTAATTTATTCTTTTTGGTCCTTTCGGTAATGTCGCTAATGTAGGATATATACTAAAATACTATGTAGGAAACGTTACATTATTTTACAATCGGAGTTTATTGCTAGACATATATGTATACCTGAACATACACTAAACTAAAAGATAGAAACACACATATACTATTAGACATTTTTTACACCTTTTCTTGTATGTTGCTTAAATGTGTATCCTTTCTAAGTACATATATACATATATGTATATTTTATGGCTAGTGGTGAGACATTGTTAAGCCTAATACCACAGGGCTTAATGTAAACAAACCCTGGGTTTTGATAGAGGATGAGAACAGAATAAAGCCAGTTAACAATCGAACCTGTGTGCATTATTATCAATAATTGCTGTGATGTCTATCATATTTTTATTTTGTAGTTCGGAAATCGGATTCTATAATGAAGCTAATATATCCTAAAGCTGCTTTCATTTTGTTTATTTATGACCTTTTATTAACATATTTGGTCTTATTAATTGTTACTAAGAGTTTATCAGTTATCTTTTATTATTTATGAAATAGCCTACATGTCAACATTTCACCCATTTAGGTATCTTCTGACCCTGTTTTATAAAGCACTAATAAAATAAAAAATTAGCCTCAGTTATACAAGAAAAACTGAAAAGTGAGGAAAAGTCAATCTCAACAGCGTTAAATCGCGTTTATTAGTAAGAGATGAAATTTAATGAGAAAATATCAAGAGTTCAATTTGGCTTATTCTTGGAACATTCATCACTGGTGAACCGCCAATCAAACCAAAAGTTGGCTCCCGCCAACTCTTCTGCTATTCATTCCAGCTGATCAACAGTTAGCTCCTGTTGAATCAACCCAGTTGATCAATGAGGTGGACCAATATAAACCTCCATTTATAACCTTGGCTACGTTAAGATCCTTGAGGTCAACATAAGAAAATAAATTAGAATGTCAATGCTCTGAAATGATGAATAATCAAGAATGACCTATGTCAGTCGGTGATGGTATCGATTGGTCGAGCACTTGGCGTTTATTAACGCCATCGAGTTAGCTTTCACAGCTCATTGGCTCATCGGTTTTGCCGTCAAGGCACTGCCAAAAACTTCCCTCCCTCTTCCCCTCCAAGGATCTTCTTCCCCCTAACCTAAGGCGTAAAGATCATTTTCGTTATAAGTAAATACAGCTGTATATACTCTGCCGTATAAGCCTTAAAAACGTAACTTTCGATGTAAATCGCATTTTTTGTTGTCTTCATTGAGACATCATCGTGCTCTTCATCTGTATCTGTCAAATAATTGTCCATAATAAATAGAACAACCAGCAAACGAATGATAATAATAAAAACACATGATGGATATAATTATTATTCTCTACCAACAGAAAATATCAAAATGAAAAAATGACGAAGTGAGGGTTGATTAGGCTATGACCTGGACAATTCCCTCATGACGGGTCGTACTACTGTACTACCTGACTCCATATATGATAGGCATTAGCCCCGACAGTGCACTATGTTCAGGAGAATAGGGTAGGTATTGCAGGTCGTTTATCTGGTCTTGGAATGACCACGAATTCACACTCGGTATCTGAGGGTTGGTGAAAACCGGAGAGAGGCAGTGTGTATCACTAGGGGAGACACTACTAGGTAGAGTCCGTAGGGCTCCAGGTGATCGTCGTCCGCAAGGAAGGAATCTCTTCCAAGGAGGTGCTAGTTTTAGCGAGACGAAGACAGAGAATGCCAATAGGAAGGTTGGGTCTGACAAGGCCGGACTAAAACATAGCGAGGTTAGAAAAGAGAGATGGAGAGATTTTCATAAATGAGAAGGGACAAATCTAGAAACATCAGTGCAGCTGCAAGTACCGGTCCAGAGAGCCGTAGTTAGAGTGGTTTATTGGCTAAAACTAGGGGGTATATATAACCCCAAGTAGCCAATGGGCTAGGGTTTTATTCTGGCCAATCGCGTTCAGCCAATAGGGCAAGGTTTTATTCTGACCAACCGAATTGCAGGGTTAAGGTAACGCTTGAATGTTCTAGACCAGGACCCACCCAGCCCCGGGAGCTATCGGACTCCCTCTGCAAGGGTCTCTGAGCTAGTTTTTTTCAGCTGCCCCATTTATTGTTTACAATATTCACACTAATATGACTTATGGTTTGGTAATGTTATTTACATTTGTTTAACTTAATTTACAACATATTATAACCAATTAACAATATATATACAATAAAGTATAGAGTGATTTATCTTATGTAGTTAGCGGTCGCTACAATAACCTAAAAAAATTCGTGCGCTTATGGAACAAGCTAAGTCTTTAACATCTGAGAGTTAATCCTTTTATCCGACGGAATAACTCCTAATAAGGATCAGTTACCAATGGTATATCATATTAAATATTCTTTATAAACACCTCCAGTCCCTTTCCTTATTTTCCTTATTGTTAAAAATTTTTTTGACGCATCCATAGTACGTAAAAGGTTTGTCTCTTTCTAGCCATCTATTACATCACCTACTAACGGTAATTATTAACGACACTATACAAAGCAAAAATATTTTTTTATTCTTCATAAGATATGAGAACAAATAATTCACCCTATTGCAGTTTATTGAGTCTGAGATTGAGTGACTGGGTTCTTAAGTTTCATTCTAAAATATTTTTTGCACGTTTTCCGGCCCATTTGAAGGCAATAAAAGTGTTCCCTGTCCAACACGGGAGTCAATCGTTTTTATGATTAGAGAAGTGGTTCTGAACAATATTTCATAGTAGAATTTTTAAACAAATCGGTCACGTTGTTGAGGCCTGACTCCCGGATTGTAATCAAATCAGCGTCAATCTGAACCGATTCAATAAGCACTGACAATCATTCGGGCTGAGGTAATTATATTTTCCCACACTTTAAATTTGAGTCAAGATAGCTGATCGCCGAAAATCTATTGCCTTCCAAAATGCCTTATACTCAAACTACAACGGTTGACTTACATGTTTTATTGTTTTATCAGGGAATTCGCGTTATATTGTAATTATAATTGTAATTTTAACAAAATATAGTATTTACTTTAGCTTCTAGTGAAATACAAATAAATAAACGCTATTACATGCATTTGTTCGTGAAATATCTGCCTGCAAAACAGTTTTTTTTTTAATTCTGCCACAATAGTACAATAGTGAATACACAACGACACAATATGTGTCTCCCAGCTTGATATAGAAGAGGATCTAGATTCAAGATTTTGACATGATGGATGAAGTAGATGTTGGCATTATATAATATTGTGATGCGATGTTCTCCATCCTGATGGTATTTAGTTTCAAGGTGTTTGTAAAAGCCTTTGTCCTATCTGATTATCCTGTCTTGTATTCTCGTTAGCTTCTTTTACGTCCAAACTGCGCACAAAGATCAATTTTATAGCCTTCAAACCAGTTATACAATGTGACACGGTGTTTAATCTCCAAAATGTGTTTAAACAAAATGATGGCTACTATACGAAGCTCTTATGCCTGGCCTGTTTAGAATTCATCTTACTTTTAAATAGAAATTGATGTAAACCGAAGGTTGAACCGCTTTGTTGGTATTAGAAGATATTTGTTTTGTTTTTATCTGTTCTCCCTTTTTTTTTTGTTGACTTCTATTATATTTTCAATTTTATAGATATAATAATAAATGATATCTATTAGCTTCCGCTAAATACCTAATGTATTTTATACTACTGTTATAATCAGGTCTATTTATATAAAACTTTATAGTTTGTTTTAGATCCCATTCAGTGATAAGGAAAATATTGACTTTTGTGATTTTGATGGTGAAATGATGTTTTGTATATGCCTTGTGGTATATAGGTGACTTATGTTTAGTATTATAAATCTCTTTGTAAATTAGCAATGTTGCTCTTCTTTTCTATCTCAACGGTGAATAAGATGTTTTTGTTTAATTTTCAATAATTTCAATTTGATTATAGGTGTAGTACTATATAAGTAAAAATCTTGACTAGCCACTCATTCAGCCCTTTATAAATATTGATAATACTTTAGAATAAAAAAAACAAAATTAAAATATGAATGTTGCGATTAATAATTTAGTCAAATTTATGTTTATCACAGGTGTATTGTGGCAGATAGATAAAAATGACGTGTATATTTATATTTAAATTGTTTAATTATAACATGAAAATATTCATACACCAACTTTTTTTTTTTTTTTTTTTTTTAATTTTACCCCTTCCTGGGCTTTCGCCCACACGGGGAATCCTCATGGCCCGTGAAGCGGGCGCATGGGTCTGCTCGTCGACTATGGTGCGCGTATTCCGTGCAATGGGTGTTTGCAACGGTCAGCGCACCTTGGGTAATTCTGTTTTTCTTTTTTTATTTCATTCCATAACACATTATAAGTACAAAATTAAACAAAACTTAAAGATTCATACACCAACTAACAAAAGCTAAGTTCAGACCATACAGGGAGCTAATTAAAAACTAATTTTATTATTTTCATAATGCCAAGGTATGTTAGACTTCCCGAACCAGTTGTTACAAGGTAATTTTATTTGTGACAATAGAGTCTTGTTTTCTTTTGTTGTTTTTTTACTATTGGAAACTTATGATGACTTTCATTCATGAGGGTCTTCTTGATGCCCGTATACGATAAAGACGCTAAACAATTTCTCCATTAGGAGAGTGGAATTATTTGGCTAGAATATACATCGATTCATTTTTATACACCAATTTACACCATTTTCAATGCCATAACTCACTATACTCAACTGTAGTCAACAATTCAACAAAGATTCATTCCACAAACAACCAAAGTAACTGATGAGTTAACACAAGTATTTTTTTCAAATAGAAGCCTTACCCCCACAGCAACCTTAGGGAAATGTTTAAAACTTAAAAAAACTGGAAGACGTTTACAATGACGACACAGAAGTGGGCCTATGAATGGCCAAGCTCTGAAAGCAGTTTTATAAATGATGAAAAAAGGGAAGGGAAGGATTCCTCATTTAGAAAGAAGCATTATAAAATAGGGGGTTATGCTTTGCATGCTTCGAATTGGGCACTATGCATTTTAAGACCATGATTTACTTTTCGGTCTATAGTCCCTTGGATGGACAGTTTACCCTGGATTCCACGATGTTAATGTGCACCAACTTCAATGATCCGAAAAATCGGAAAAACAATGTTGTCATACGTATGCAGAATGATGAGGTTGAGGATATGTGAAAGACTGCGTTATTATTGTATTTCGTATTTCTGCATTTTCATAAAGCCAATGCTCCTTAGAGTAGAGAGTATAAAATACAAATGAATAATCACGGAATGAACTCAGTTTGAGTTGTAATCTGCTGATAATCCGATATTTTGCTTCAAACTGTGAAAAAATGAAAAGGTTAAACATATTTTAGATTCAGATGTAGTTCAGAACAGTAGTATACATAACCCAACTCTAATAGTGTCACCAACTATTGTTTCTATTAATTAAAAGAGAGATATACGTTATTATGCAATTCAGTCTAGCTTTGTAAGGTTTATTGTTGAAACATCGCGCTAATTCATTTATAAGAAAGGACTTTATTTTTTTTTCTCTTTCATACTTTCTTTCAACAGGATAACGAACATTATACACTGCTATTGAGGATATCTATTAGATATCACTTTACTATATTTTATTATAGTTGAAAAACATAGCTTATTAATAATGACTAGTGGTTTAATAACTATAGACTAGGTCATCCTCCAGATAATCATTTCAAATCAATCCCCATTTCCCAGAAAGAACAAGCTGGTTGCTTGGTTACCTAATCCTAGTTCACGCCTGGAAATTTAGCATTGAATTCATCTTTAGAAAAGGAAATGCATTTTTCATAATTTTATTACCATATTGCTTTTTTTTATCCTGCTGACTGCCGTACGTTGGGTTAGTGACCATTGGGGGATCTACTATTGGAGGGCTTCACTGTTGTCTTGAAAGCCTACCGGGTGAAACCATCGTCATCGACGCTGTTGACATTTTCAGAACATTGAAATCATCATTCTTATATTAGTTCTATAATTTATTGCTCAGAAGAATATATTTATATATATCCAGGCAAATAGTAAAAAAAAAAGGTATAATTAGTTAGAGAGCAGGCGAATACAAAAAACTTCAGCCGATAAACATACCACTCCTCCTTGCCTATTGGAAAATGTCCCACAGTAGGACAAAGAGGCTTTTATAAAAGTACAAACTGGCGATAAGAGACAAAGCAAACCAAGCCAAAGGAAGAAAGTCTTTTCAGGTTTAACGAGACATCAGTGCAAACATCAATGCTAAATATCTGGAGCTCAGGAGTCCTTTAGGTTGAGATTGACCTCCGATAACAAACAATTTTTTGTTTTATTTAAACGTTGATTTTGTTTCCTGTGAAACCAACATTAGATTCATCCGGACATTACCCCTGGTTGTAGAACAGTGCCTGTCAATGTGCTAGGATGTCGACCACAAGGGTCATATATACGATCATATATATATCAAAATCTTATATACGACCATTTTCTTGATTTTAACTTTATGATTAATTTTTTTTTGAAGTATTAGTACCATGGTAGAATGCGGAGAAGAGTAAAACAGTTAAATTAAAGAGAAGGGCGTGAAGAATTTTCACGTTTAGGTCTGTTTCATACAAACTCGAAATTTAATTAGTAGCCATAAAACATGAAAGATCTTTGATCTAGAGAAATAAAAGATCACCTTAAAATTTGGGAGCTCAGTTTTATCATCTCACTCCTCTTTCCATTATATTAGGGGTATTGTAAGCAATAAAAATGGACTTGGTTATTCACCGCCTCTCACTTCTCCTACAATCTGAAACTGAGAATGTGCCAGCTTTAGAAGAGCATTGGAAGAGCAATTGTTGTTGGTACCAACAATTTATGTATAGGAATGGTTAAAAATTTAACCACGCTAAATAAGAGGGTCAATTTGCATTTTATCAATAAAATGTTTATTTCTGATTCATCCCTTCCGAGTGGAGAGGTGTAAAACCAACCTTATATGTGTGCCTTGAGTTGAGCATGAGTGCATTGTCTTGCCTTTTTTTTATTTTTTATATGTGTATCTTATTAAAAGAGGAGCGCTAAGGCTAATTATACTAATAAATGGATTTGAAAGGGTGTTGAGTAAGCCAGAACAGTACTTAATTGTAGAAAATGACAAGTCAATACAAGATTATTAACTCAAGTTACTGTGCCTGCGCTAAACTATAACAAATTTTATTCGTGTCGCTACTGTTCATAGGAGGTGATTCGGTCGTAGAACTGCTTCAACAGACTATTGAGTGAACTGTTCATGGGGGAGCTATCTTCAGGTGAGTGGATTGTGAAGCTATGGACTGTATTTATTCAGTGTGTTGGTCATTTCATAGAGAAGGCGGCCATATGGAGTTGTGGCTCTGCTGTGCTACTGATAAGGACGGGAAAGCCGGACAGACCCTCACAACTTCAGTGATTCCTACTGGTAGCGTCGTAGTCTCTGGTGCAGAATTTGTGCGTACAAGGCCTGGCTACCTCCAACATCATATGTTTTATTTATAAAATATCATATTTTTTATTTATAAAAAAATAATAGAAAATTCCAAGATGATAATGACAATGCGTTTCCATAAACAGGCAATGTCGGAAAACAAAAAAAACGGTCAAGGTCTCTGGGACCAATACCTAGTCCTTCGCCTATTAAGTGAAAGCCATGGCGATCTAAGAAATGTGCCTGTAAATTCGTCAGCAGCCAGCAGCTCGATAGAAGAAATTCCACCACAGCATTGCAAATCTAACAACAATCGATGAGTTTCCATTCTTCATGCCCAACAGTTTCTAGGTGTTGAAAAATATTGAAGTAGAGGACATGGGCCCTACACAAACACCTACACAGCCTAAGAAACCACCAGCAATATTCATCTGGCACATAAGTAATTTTAAATTTCTAGGTTCTCAATTAACGATAATTAAAGGCACTTGAAAATTCTTTTGTTTCAATTTGTCTCGAGGCACAAAAATATCTCTAGACACTTCTGTATACATACTGAGCCATTATCAAATATCTAGAAGACACGAAGGCAAAATTACACAATAAAGCAGGAAAGATCATTACAGATGGTGATTAGAAACCTGCATCCCACTACACCAGCTGACAAAATAGAAAATGAGCTCTAAAGTTTAGGATATAATATTCTCCAAATAACCAACGTGATCCGTGAGTATAGGCAAAAAGACGAAGTGATTAAAACACCATTACCCTTGTTCTTTGTCGATCTAGAGCGAACACCAGGAGTAGACCTGCATTACACAAACGTACAGGTCGAAAAACCTTAACCCTAACGTGACATAGTCCAATGCCATGTATATGGGCACACGAAGTCATACTGTCACCAACCTCCCCAGGTGTGTAAAGTGCAGTGGGCAGCACAAAAGTGAATTGAGCAAGAAGTCATTGAAATCGTCTGCTGCGTTCTCTGCCATCAAGACCACCAGACCTTATAGTTATAAGCGCTGCGAGGCTTATAAAGTCCTGAAGTCGGCGTTGGCCAGAAGAGTAGAAACTAGCAACAAGAAGTGGCCCAGCCAGAAAAGTGAGGCCTTCAGTCTGTTTTACTGATGCCGTTCGAAATCAGAGAGCAGTCACAGGTACTGCCCACTCCTCGTCCGCAAGTTCCACTTCCCCAGCATTCCGTCCATCCCGGCAACCAGCAAACCAAGTCCCATCCTCAACCACACAACTCATCCTCAACCTCGCATATTCATCCACCTTCAGATCTCACTAGCTTATTACCATCATTCCTTAAATAGTTCGAACCCTAATTACCCCTCTCATTTCTCTTCATACAAATCTTGTCTTCTACATTATTCCCGGTAAACAAAATCTATAAGTGGATCCTTCCGACTCCTTATTCATTCTCCTTTGGAATGTGAATGGTGTTCGCAGCCACACTAACGAACTGACTGCACTACTGCACGACATGAACATCTACGTAGCTCTCATTACTAAAACAAAACTTACGAGCAAACGAGCATTTACAGTACCAGACATATCGAACCGATCACCCAGATGGAAGAGCTTCATGCAAGTACCGCAAGTAGTGTACCGTAAGTAGTGTCATTGTTCAAAACTCTATATCCCACTACATAGTTCCTCTGGTAGCACATGATTTCCTTCAACCCACTGCAGTGTCAATCACCACCTTCACTTTCCCCCTTACTCTAGCATCAGTCTATTTCCCACCAAATAAATCCACCTCTGATTCCCAATTCAACTCCTTTCTAGACTACATCGGACATCATTTCCTTGTTGGTGAGACTTTAAGGCGAAGCACTAAAATTGGGACTCAAGATCCACAAATAAACGAGGACGTGCTCTCTGCACACACAAAAAAACATTGATCCACGATATCTCCTGACACAGCCGCCTATTGCCCATCTGATCCCAACCGAAATCCTGATCTCCTTGACTTTTTTTTCTGCAATAGTTTAGGAACACTAAACTATTCCGATCATAGCCCTTTAATCCTAACCATTTTCCTAAGACCAATCCACAAACTGCCTCCTTCTGCATTTATTAGGGGCCCTGATGATTGGGAGCACCTCCAACAGCTTCTTACAGACTTTGTAGACCTCACAGTATCTCTGAAAAAATCCCAAGACCTAGTTGATGCAGTGCTACTCTGATCCAGAGGTCGGCTTGGGAGCCATCGTCACCCCACCGTCATCAAAAAATAGAAAATCAACATCCTTTACCTCAGTATCTCAAAGATCTAATCCAATCCAAACGCCACTTAAGAGTAGTGTGGCATAGATCCCAAAATCCTGCTTATCTTTGCTCGTACGATGATTACTCCAGATTGGAAAAGCGGGATTTAGCATCCTTCCCATCCGATTCTTTTAATTTTCAACTCTCCTCTTTGTCAACAAGAAATAACTACTTGTAACTAACTAAAAAAATCCTAAAATATCATCCTGATTCACACCCACTCCGTCGTGATGATGAGTCCTGGGCGGCATTGGATGGCGGAAGGTCGGAAGAATTCGCTCTGCCTCTTTCCCGTACTTTCACACCTCACCTTACTGTACAAAACAATACTCATCGCATAAATGTTGAAGATTTCCAAACTTCACAATCCCTCTCTTACTTCCACCAAAAGCCGTTAACCCCTCTAAGGTCAAATATCTTCAGGACCAATTACCTTCCTGAAAATCTCCCGGATATGATTTCCTTACTCCTCGAATTCTCCAACTACTTCCTTCTAAAGCCATAATCTTCCTAACCTACATTTATAATTGCATTATACGAACGACGCAATTTCCTCTCCTATGGAAACATAACATTATTATCCAATTCGCCAAACGTGGAAAACCACCCAATGACACTCCTTACCACTCAATTATCCTACTCCTTATCCTCTCAAAAATATTTGAAAAACTCCTATTAAAACGTCTACTTCCAATTGTTCAATCCAAAAACCTTTTTTCCGACTCACTAATTTGGTTTCCGCTTAGGACATTCCACTGCTCAACAAGGCCTTTGCGTTGTATTGCGCTGCTACCTTTCTGAACATAGCTCAAGCTTTTGACAGGGTTTGGCACGCAGGTTTGCTTTACAAGCTTAAAACATATTTACCACAGAACCTTTTTCTTACCCTACAGTACTACCTTTCAAACCGCTTCTTCCAATTTCTATAATACATCACCGTTAATGTTCCCTCTAACCCCAATACCTTCTTTGCAACATTTGCAGATGACACTGCAGTCCTTTCATCCCATCCAGACCCCGAAATATTCAAAAACATCTTGATAAAATCAAGTATTGGTACTTGCAGCTGCTCTGATGTTTCTAGATTAGGCCCTTCTCATTTATGAAAATCTCTCCATCTCTCTTTCCTAACCTCGCTATGTTTTAGTCCAGCCTTGTCAGACCCCACCTAGTGGCATTCTCTGCCTTCGTCTCGCTAAAACTAGCACCTGCTTGGAAGAGATTTCTTCCTTGCGGACGATGGTCACCTGGGGCACTACTAACTTTACCTTTCATTAGAATCACCCAAGTAGCCAATGGGCTGGGGTTTAATCTGGCAAATCGCGTTCAGCCAATGCGGCAAGGTTTTATTCTGACCAACCACATTGCAGGGTAGGGTGACGCTTAAATGTTCTAGACCAGGACCCACCCAGCCCCAGAAGCTACCTGGCTCCCTCTGTAAGGGCCTCTGAACTAGTTTTTTTTCAGCTGCGTATTTTATTGTTTATAATGTTTGCACTGATATGACTTAAGGTTTGGTAATATTATTTACATTTCTTTAAATTAATTTACACTATATTATAACCAATTTACAATATATCTGTACCTCGGAGGGATACAACACTATGTCCATTTTTTTCCATATTGACTTTATTACAGAGTTAAAATCAGCTTTTCTCATATATCTATTTCTTTATAGAGCACTATGTCCAAAACCAGTTAGAACCGGATATAGCATGTTTTAAAACAACACCAATAGCTGTGCCAATAACACTTTTTGTTGAAAAAAAGTTTAAAACTCCTCTCCTGTAAAGTTATGAAAATGGACATAGTGTTGTATCCCTCCGAGGTACAGATATATATATAATAGAGTATAGGGTGATTTATCTTATGTAGTTAGCGGTCACTACATAAGTTAATGACGCCGCAATCCCTGTCCACTAGTTGTATTCAAATTCCCTAGCACAGTCATTACACTGCGCCACTCAACCCTACAATCATCCTCGGAGACTAAAACAGCAGTGGCCTCGTGACCTGCTATAAATACGTGACAGTGGGAGTCCTGGTATCGGCCAGTTTCTTCAATCATGTCCTGAGCGTGTGTGGCTCATAAGTGACGAGTCACGGGCACGTCACTGTGATTCACTTTTAACTGTTAGGGTGACTCCTACTGGTCTATGGTCTGATTGGAAAATTTGACACGGACTATTAATTAACAACTTATATATCTTATATCTTAGGAATTAATAATACTATATCTTTGTATTAGGCTTCCATAATTGTCTGTTTCTGGCCAACGTCAAGTTGCCCAGATTTAGCAAATTAGCAGCATTATTAGCTAAAAGGACCTAAACTTTTTCTTTCAATAATAATTACATTTATATTAGCATTTTTGTATATATGAAAAATGAACTTAACTCCATTTTTTAAAGTAAAACTCCCATTAACAGTAAAGCATAATCCGGACTTAAAAGTTCTGGATAAAATATCTAGGATTAAACCAAACATAAACCTTATGGTTTAATTGTTGTTTTAGATTGAGCATATAACGCGGTTTTAGTAGCCTATACAGCCATTCTCGAGTGATGAATTCCGAGAGATCTCCTGCCATTTGAATTAGCTCCCGGTAGCTCATCTTATGGCTTAATTGTTCCTATGGTTTTATACGGTGTAACTAATAAACTGGACATTATTTATTTGATCCTAATCCACAATCATCAATTAAATCATTAGATGAGTGCCACTCGAGCACCAGCTGGGAACAAAATCACGTGGCAGCAGATTTTTTATGGTAAATCAGTTGGTATTAGCAGTAAAGACTGCAGAAAGCACTTGTGAAATAGGAATCAATAACTTATGGAAAGATAAAAATAGCCTTTATTTACTAAACATAACCCTAATGGTGTCCTAAATTTTGTTCCAAATAAGGCATATAATTATTAAATTAAAGTATTATTATATTATTGACTACATTTTTTTTTTGCGAATCCATCATAATGGCCAAAATATTTACTAAGAAAATTACTTCAAAAATTGGTTTCCACGAGGAACGTAATGATTCATTTTATTAGCTATCAACATAGTAATTTTTTTTTGTCATATTAACCAAATGGTGATTGATGTTAACAAATTTAAATTTCTGTGATATCCTTTTTGCATTTCTAACAATAATGCCAGCTGACCATAGATAAATATTCAGAACATTATATCTTTAATAGATTCTGAGCTTTGAGCTGAAAATAAACATTAGTTAGAGAAACAGGGCCGTCTCTTTCCAAGTTGAAGTTGTAATTGGATAATTTTTATGACTACTATCGAACTACATAAAGACTGCAAGATTACTTCATCATACATATATTTCAATGGAGTAATTGCAACTCAGAAATATTCAAGAACTAATATTAGTAAAGATAAACGATGACAAAAACTCACACAGAAGATCCTGCCGGAGAAATGAATAAATATTTTTTTTTGTTTTGTTCTAAGCCTGATTGTGATCCAAATTTCAAAAATTGTATCATGTTTTCAAAATCAAATATAAGTAATGATCAAATAATAATAATCTAGTAACCATAAAGTCTCCTACTAGATAAACTTAATAAAACTTAATAGCAAGGGGTTAACCTCAATCCGATAAATTTATTACATATGATAGGAGCGGGAGTAGTTTGGGATTAACACAGAGTCCCAAACTTCCGGGGAACAGTACTTAAGTGTAACGTATATGGCTTTCAGAGCAGGTGTGATAAAACTCTCATATTGGTTTATGATTTTTTGTGAACTGGATCATTGAAAATAAACAACGTTTAGTCATTTTTCTATACCAAAAGTAAGGACAAAAAGAAAGTATAAAAGACAGCATGTATTGAAGGACAGCAGAGAATGTTTATATCACACATAGATCATATATATGTATATAAAATGAAAGTTGTTGAATAGTCGGCTTTTATAAGAAAACTTATGGTATTTATGTTTTGTTTGTTATAAACAAAGGGGCTGGTAAGAGTTTAAAGATGATCTAATAAGTGGTAAACATTTAGAGTTAATCTACTTACGCGTATAAATCAAGCTTATTAATTTACACCTTAGTTACTTGGACTACAGGATGTTAAATTACATTTTTATCATACGGAATCTTAAACTTAACCGCCATTCACGACGTACTTCACCCGATTATCTAAACCGCCATAAGAGCAATGTTCATAGGTTATTAAACAATTACTAAGTATTACATGCTATATTGAACGATGTTACGTACTCTCGAACACGCACACATATTTATATGGCATGGATAAGTGCAGTGTAGACGTTCTCGAACATCATATATCATCTTATATGTAATAATATAGTAGTAATATGTAATTAAATATATATATATATATATATATATATATATATATATATATGTAAGTTAAGTCCAGGCGCCGCTAGTGCCCAGCCTTAATCCCCAAACATATGTTATCTGTATATGTTTACAGGTAATACCTATAGATAGAGGTATCTTGGTCTAAATAAAGTAGTCTTGTTATAACGTTCTACGTGTTCTTATTACCAACCTTTCTTAGCTTGTAATTCAATAAACATTAACTGGTGCCGAAACCCGGGAACCGTGGAGAAAGAGAGTTATCGAGTGCGAGCGTAATTTTTTTTTGTTTTTTTTTCTTCTATACGCGAAAGAGAGAAGATGACTGAAGGAGGAATTTTGAGACAGCCCGTCTTGAATCTCGTAGAGGGAGCAGATATTAGAAGAGTGGGAACTATGCCAGAAGTTCATGCCACGGCGCTCGCGCTGATGAGGGTAAAAGCGATGAATACCCAGGATCTGAGGAAGGCTGTTGCGGAGCTGGAGAGATTCACTGGGGAACTGGGTGAGCTGAACCATTTCCTAAAAGGAGGAGACCGTCTCACAGCTTTAATTGGAGCTAAAGCAGAAGAAAATTTAATAGATCCCAGAGACGCGGAATCGTTGAAGGCGGCCCTGATATGTCGGGTCAAGAGAAGTATACTGAATCAAATTCAGGCAGATGAAGAAACCCCGTGGGAATTAATTAAGATGAGATTGAAGAAGGCGTACGGAGGAGGACGATGGACTCCCGAGGAGGACATATTCCAAATGTTTAGGGAGACAAAGTCCCCAAGACAAAGTAACGGGCAATATGCTGCGGGGTTAGTAGTCCGTTTCAATAAGATAACGGAGAAGATGAGAGAGTCGATTAGCGTAGAAGAGGTGGAGGGTAGAATGGGATTCTTATCCACAATTCTAAAAGTGCAACTGGCCAAGGAGACAGGAAGAAAGGAAGGATTCTCTGATGAGCGCTCGTTCTCGGAGTGTGCACAATCAATGATCGACACTAGTGTCAAGGAGGAAGAAGTGAGGGTGCAAGACGTCGACAATGAGTGGAGCCGAGTTGCATACAAAAGAACCCGGACCCTGAAACCAACCTGGAGGAGACCAGAAACGTCCGTTATTGGCAGAGACAAGGGAACGACAGGAGAAAGAAGATTTAGAGGAACGAGACCGAGGTATTCCCCGCCCAGGGAAGAAAGAAAATGCCACGGATGTAGGAAGGCAGGACATTTAGTGGCACAGTGTCCTCGAACAAAATGTTTTGAGTGTGGCGAGGAGGGACACATCGCGAGGCATTGCCCGTATATCTTCCGGAGGAGAGAATACCAACGACCAGAACCAATGGAGGTAAACACTCAAGAAGTAAGAGAGAGACGGAGCATGACACATGGGGAGAGTGGATCATCAGAAGATGAGTCATCAGGGACTTCGGGAACTGAAGGAGAAGAAGCGAGGCGCAGCAGAAACAGGAGACAGACAGGGCAGAAGGTCGAGTCACGTAGATGGGAGCAACGTGATGAAGCCTGAGGAGCGTGTCGGCAGAGAGGCGACCGCATCCTGAGATGTAATGCAATTCGGGAGAGGATGTGTGCGTTGCCAATAATTAGGGTCAAAGGAGGAGAGATGTGTCTGGTGGACACGGGAAGCACCAACACCATCATGTCCCGCGGAGCGCTGGAGAGGCTGTATGGTGGAGAGAGGGCACTCCAGATTCAGGTATGTAATTGTAGTTTAATCACCCTGGGAGGCCCTTGCGAGGTAGTGGGAGAGTTAGTCATAGGGCTAAATAGGTGGGCGAAGAAAGGGGGAGATCTAAAGATACATATCGTAGGAAACATGCCGCGGGAGTACCAGGTGATAGTTGGGTGCGACATGTTGGGGAAGGTAGGTGCGCGTGTGGAGAATATCGGGGAAAAATGGAACATTAAGTTGGGCAAAGTGGAATATAAATGTCAAGGGACTATATGGGACGGAAGAGCGCGGATAGGGGCGGTTAATAAAATAGAGGGCTGGAGGGAAGGCCTACAGAGGGAGTTTGAGGATATTTTTTACGTAGAGGGAGACACGCTAGGAGCGACTGGGAAGACGGTCCACGAGATCCAGTTAAAGAAAGAACGCGTCACATACGTGAAAGAGAGACGATATCCGCAGGCACTACGTAGGCATATTAGAGAGGAGCTAGAGAGTCTCAAACGGCAAGGGATTATAATTGATAGCACTTCGCCATATAACAGTCCTCTATGGGCAGTGAGGAAGAAAAATAGACCTGGGGACGAGACGGAGAAATACAGGGTAGTTATCGATTATCGGAAGTTAAACGAGAACACGACGGATGAGAAGTATCCTATTCCCCGATTTGAGGACATATTAGACAGATTGAACGGGGCGACAATATTTAGTACCCTAGATCTAAAGGCAGGCTATCACCAGATCAAGATGAGTGCGAACGACCAAGACAAAACGGCCTTTACATTTGAGAGGGGGCATTATCAATTTACCAGGATGCCATTTGGACTGAAAAACGCCCCGATTACCTTTCAACGCCTAATGGATGAATTTTTGAGGGGAATAGACGAAGCGGTATGCCAGGTCTACATGGACGATCTGTTAGTTTTCAGCAGAATGGAGGCAGAGCACGTTGAGCACCTAAGAAGTGTATTTCAAAGAGTCCGCGAATTCGGATTAAAATTGTCCATGGAGAAGTCTCTGTTGGGGAAGAAAAAAATCAATTTTTTGGGCCACACTATCTCACAGGAGGGGGTTAAGCCAGACTCTACGAAGGTCGAGGCCATTAGAAGGATGGTGGTGCCCACAGATGTAAAGGGGATCCGTCGACTTCTGGGGACGCTTAATTATTACAGAAGATTTGTGCCGGACATGGCGGCATACCTGGTGCCTATTAATAATTTACTGCGAAAGGGAGCGAGGGTGGTAATTACCCCAATCATGGAGCAGAACATCCGGAAATGTATGTCTAGCTTACAAGAGGAACCGATATTAGCATTTCCCGATTTCCAACATCCCTTCACAATCACCACTGATGCCAGCGAATACGCACTGGGGGCAGTGTTGTCGCAGGAGAGAGACGGTGGGGAGCGCCCGGTGGCGTACGCTAGTCGACGGCTCACAGAAACGGAAGCGCGGTATAGTGCTCTAGAGAGAGAGCTCCTAGGTATCGTCTGGGCTATAGACCATTTCCGCCCATATGTCTTCGGCAGAAAATTCCGTGTTCACACCGACCACAGACCCCTACAATGGGTAGGAAAGTTAAAGGAGTCCTCGGCGCGGGTCACGAGGTGGAAAGAGTTTTTGTCCCAGTACAATATGGAGATCATATATAAACCCGGGAAAGAGAACGTAGTGGCAGACTGGCTGTCCAGAGCCATTACTGTGAATGCAATGGAAGAAGGGGAACCATCCGGGGAAATCCAACAGTTTCTCCGGGAATGGACACCCGGGGAGGATGGAAGCCTCGGTACGCGAGGAGATAGCGAAGGTGAGGAAACCCTTGAAGAGGAAGGTTCCGCCGCCGAAAGACCTGTTGAAATGGAAGTAACAGAAGGAATCGTGAACGACAAAAGACGGCAGATCATTTGGAAATCCAAGACCTCAGGGCGGCTGCAGATCGCATATGACAGTTATGGGAGAAGTAAAATCGCGACGATTTGGTCGCCACCAGGGGTTAGGAACCACCAAATTTGCCGTGCATTGAAAGATGCCTCGGAACCCGGAAAGACCCATCATGTATTTGTAGGGAATGCCACTATTTGGGAGAAAATTCGTAGACTCTGGCGAACGGAACAACTTGGAGTGGATAGGATATTTATTCGGTGCACGTCGATGGTGGAGACACTCAAAGACAGAGAACAGCAGCTGGAAGTGACGCTGGCCTATCACCAAGGAAAAACGAACCACCGTGGAGTTCAGGAAACGTTGCAAGCGTTGCGGTGGAGGTACTTTTGGTGGGGAATGAAAAAGAGCATACAAGAAATGATAGGGGCATGTGCAGTTTGTCTCACTACGAAGTATGACAGACATCCGCCACGGGGGTGACAAGAAGAATCGCCCACCGCCGAGACACCGTTGAGTGACTTACAAGTGGATACCTTCACTTGGAGGGGGTATAAGTGGGTTACCACAATCGACAGCTTTAGCAAAGTGGCCATGGCGCACCCGGTGCAAGATCGGTCATCAGACGCGGTAATGCTGGCATTAAATACCTGGTTCCAGTTTTACGGAGTACCAGACCGGATCGCGTCGGATGGGGGCAGAGAATTTGACGATGCCAACATCCGAAAAGAAATGAAGACTCTCGATGTCTCTTGGCATCTTAATACCCCAGGGCACCCTAAGAGTAGAGGAGGGATAGAAAGATTGCACAGCACCCTGAGTGACCACCTGCGGGTATATCACGCGGAAAAGGGTCTGCCGGCGAATGAGGCAATGCCGAAGGCGGTGGCCGCTTACAATCATTCGATCCACACCGCGACGGGGTTCTCCCCGTTCGAGATCCTCTTTGGGCTGCGCGAAAGACGGAGAAATGGGGCAGAGACGGTAGCAGACAAGGGAATGGCGGAGAAAATGGCGAGTAATACTGTCGCTTTGAGGAAAATATGCGACAAAGTCAGAGAAAGGATAACGAGGGACAAAGCGAGACGAGTGGAACGGGAAAACCTCAAAGTCCGGGATCGAATGGGGGAACTTAAAATCGGGACTATCGTCTATAAAAAACTAGGGTCAAATAGGAGCAAAGAGCTGGTGCGATATGAGGGCCCATTTAAAGTGGTCGTGATTAGGGAACACAACGTCGTGACAATTGAGAGTATACGACCCCCTAAGAAGCGGCGAAATGTCCACATAGAACAGTTAAAGCTTCCACCTGGGGGGGAGGTTGTAGATCAGGAATGAGCTGGAGTGTCCTCGCAGCATACACGCAAGGAACATTGTAAATAGTTATAGTTATGTGATTTTTCCCACAGAAGTATTGTTTTTTTTTAAAAGTCAAAGTTTTCTTTTATGTTTTTTGTTTACAAGTGACAGTTGGTTTTTACGTTTTATAGGATTAGAGCTTAATGTGAGGGATTACAGGCTGTGTACGGGCGGGGCTGGCCTTTGCTCCTTTGTAACATTAGCGGAGCATTATTTGAATGGACTAAGACGTCCGAGTGTTGGACTTCAAAGTTTGCGAATGGGTGTTCGTAAACTGGTGGGGGGGAGTTAAGTCCAGGCGCCGCTAGTGCCCAGCCTTAATCCCCAAACATATGTTATCTGTATATGTTTACAGGTAATACCTATAGATAGAGGTATCTTGGTCTAAATAAAGTAGTCTTGTTATAACGTTCTACGTGTTCTTATTACCAACCTTTCTTAGCTTGTAATTCAATAAACATTAACTTGTATATATATATATATATATATATGTATATATATGTTAACCAGTATTAGAGGTATAAACAGATTGTTATTGTAAACAACAACTAAGAGTGGGGCTAATCCTCACTCATAACGTATATATAGGAGAGGAAGATAAATAAACGAGTTAGTTAAGTTCTAGTATGCCTTCTTATTACACCTACACCAACCCCTTTTTAGTGTTAGAGTTAGCCGGAACTTAAGTTATATATATAAATACATATTGTGAAATTAATACTGTACCTACGTGTCTAAAGAAGAAATATACAATTTATTTTGTTGTTTCTACTTAAAGGAATCTATGTTAGTCTCTATTTAAAGATCAAAAGTCTTGAGAGAACAATAGTTAATACTCCTTAATAATTCAGTAACAAACCCCTTAAAAACGATCTTAGTATACCCAAAATTCTTGAACTCGTCCCTTCCAAGTTCATGAAATTCAATCGAAACCTATCCAACCACCCTAATCCCCTATCAAAGTCATCACACTGTACCACACATCTCTATAATCCTTCTCATAGGCTGGGTTCGTACCCTGCTATAATACTAAAATACCTGACAATGGGAGTCCTGGCAATGGCCAGTTTATCCTAATCATGTCCTGAGCGTCTGTGGCTCTCACGCTCTTGGTCATTCACCACTGGTTCATAGCTGGTGACAAGGCTGATAGAGGAGCTTAGGGGACTTCCCAAAACTCCGTTTCCTCTTTCGCATGCGGGGGTGATAACCATGTTAATTTCTCTCTGGGCTGTTTGTAAATACTTTATGAATGAGCAAGTGAATGAAGAATTGTAAATAT
Organism: Acanthosoma haemorrhoidale; assembly: GCA_930367205.1. NCBI lineage: Eukaryota > Metazoa > Arthropoda > Insecta > Hemiptera > Acanthosomatidae > Acanthosoma > Acanthosoma haemorrhoidale. The sequence goes on along the minus strand of OV884015.1, from coordinate 76,784,926 downwards.
AGTATGAATGAGAACATTACTTATACAGAACTATTACTTATTCCCTAATAAGGTTGATTGTGATTTTATCACAATAAAGATTTGTCTATTAAGAATTCTCGCATCACCAGCCTGTACTTATGCCCTAATTGGAATTATTCAACAGCCACTCAACAATAATTCTTATGCTGGTTTATGTTCCAAATCATAAATTCCAAAAACCCATCCTGAGTATTCAACTTCATACTAATTTGAATCCCCCATGCACTCACTAGACACCAAAGCCCCTCCATCTAATTTTTATATTCTCTCTCATAAAACTGCATCATTCGAAAGGGACTTCATTCCCCTACCTCTAAAATTCGCTCCCTATTTCCCTTTGTAATGCTCCTTTACCTTCTACTTTTAAATTTCACTACCCTTTAGATTTATTAGACCCCAATTATAAAATATATACATATATATTAATTCCTTCCTACGAAATTGTTTCATTATTTTAAACGCGAGAATGCTCATTACAATTATTTTATGGGGATTTAATCCCAGAATAAAGCTTCGTTTGTTTTTATTTCTTTGTCATCATAACCACGATGATTAATGAAGTCCACAGGGTCTTAACAAAGAATGTTTTGTCGTCAAAAAGACTTGAAGTAATACGGATAGCGACCTTTTCCCGGACAACTCTTGATCTTGTTTCATTTGTAATTATATTTATTCATATTTCAGAAATATCACCTAGTTTGAATTTATGATATATGTATATCTATTTTTAAATATTGGGCTGCTGATATTTTGATCAAATATAATATAAAGAAAAATTATAAGTTTTTGTCGAATTATCTTTTCATTTTTTTTTTTTTTCATAGTAGTAGGCCAGTTGGATCATGTTACATAGAGACAATCATGTAATGAAATTTGTCCGAACGCAAGTTAAGTTTGTGTTAGCCCTTGGAGAAGTTTTATTCAGAAAGACAATGGCCCGATGTAGATGTAACTAGGTCAGGATGAGACTTCAGCCAGAGATAGGAGTATTCAAATGAACAGCTGTTCATATGATCCCTGCATGGCTCAAGGGTGGGTTTCTTTCACAACTCTGCCTATATTAAAGGCGGCTCTAGTCGGTCGTGCAATTTGTCAAAGCTTTGACAGTTGAAACTTGCAATGGAAACTTGACAAGAGATAAAATTACAAGAACTCTCCTTTACAATCCTACACTATCTGGTAGCTGCCTAAGTGGAAAAATGATATTAAATAAATCTTCTTAGTCTCTCAACAATATTCTATGCCTGTTAAACGTTTTCGGCAGTTCTAGCCTGTTATCATTAAGGACAAAAACAAACTTGAATCAGCCTAATAAATCTAAAAACTTTGAAATCTGACATGTTACTCAAATATATTCATGAGTTATTGTTGAATTACAGTCATATTCATATTGTCACATTCAGTGCTAAAACGAACAAATAAAGTTTTTTTTTCAATTTCGTATTTTTTTTCGATTCAAATAAAATTTTTTAAAAAATAAAGATAGTGAAAAAGGTAGAGAGTTGACAAACATTAATTTGGCATATTCATTTATTTTTAATCCTATGTATTAATTAATTAGCAAGAGCGCTTGAAGGTTATTCCTTACATTTTCAAGGATTTAGTTCGTCAAAATAACTTAAGCATCTAAATAAATGAAAAATTCTACTACAAAATCACAAAATAAATAAATGGGACAATATCGTTAAACTTTATCAATAGTACGAAGATTGGCAAACACACATTTTTTTTAGAATTTAAGCTCCATTTTGAATAGCGGAAGATTATTGATTATGGTAGTAGCAATATCACATACTCAAGACAAAACAGTGTGTCAGCGAATGTAAAATCAGAATTATCCGACATCAGATAGCCACATGCAGACATTAAAATGCGTATTTTATTAAAGTCCTTTGCTTTTCTTTGAATATCTAGTATCTATTGTCTTGATGTGTTCAAGCTGTAATATTATTAAATTGACGGACAATAATTGAATAGTGAATTAATTGGTCTAAACCATTTTTATTTTTTCCTAATCGGAATCAAAATGTTCCTCCTGAACTATAATAATTATTGTGAACAAGGCTCCCAATTTTGATAGTTTTGTGCATAGGTCTCAAAATCATGGAAGTACTTACAATTTGAATTATTGTTCTCATATCTGTGATAAAAATGTTAGCAGGTTACGTGGAATATTGAGATTAGTATAATGAGAAGGATTGTCATGCCAGGTAAATGTTTTCATTGAGCTTAAAATGGTTAATAAAGGTTTTGTACAAAAACGATATTTATTATTTATTGAGTGAACATACCTTCGTCGTCATTGCCCCCAAATAGGTGCTTGAGGTATTCAAGCATTAAGTCTAAGTGTTCATCAAAATTATTCAATCGGTCAAAACATAACCATAATACATACAAAAAAAATTAAGTATGTCATCCTGGATTAAGTCGAATTTCTTTCTGTTTTGATAGTTCTGGTTTGATCAGTATGGAATTTAAAATTTATTTTTTATATTTATCATGCTTTTCTCCGATCACAGTTCTCACCATATTAAAGATAAATTTAAGCGATGAAAAAAAGTTACAGTAATAAAGCGTTCTTGTCTAATATAATGACAAGAGCATCAAGAGTTAGTTGATCCAACATGGCATTAAGGAGCGTGGTTAGAGTTCAGCATGATGTTTGACACTTCGCATTACTTTTACTAACCCAATTTACAACTTCTTCCTTCAAATAGCAACTCATGTTTTCTCATGAGGCTGAAGAAAAAAACAACCAATGCCCACAGAAAAATATCGTAATGAGAAAAATTTAGGAATCGAAGTTTCATTACATGGTAACTTTCTAATAGGCCACGGAGGTAATTTATAAACATGAAAACTTAATCCAGTATGAAGTTTTAAATAGAAAATTAAGCAGTAAATAAGGGGAAAGATCTTGACTTAATTGTATCAGTCATTGTAATTTTAAACTTCCAAGTATTGAAGGCCCATATTAGCATTGTAAATTGATAATTTACATCTTGTTATTATAATTCCAAGGTTGTTCTATTAACATATTATTTAAACAACACCGAAAAATTAGTATCTAATTTCTTATTAAGCTATCTTAATTATAAAATGCAGAATACTAAGTTAGCAAGTACAGATCAAAAACTGTGTTGTGGAAAATAACGTCCAACTTGATATCACAATATGAAGTTTAAATTATTGCAGTTGATTCGCCTCATAATATGAATTTCCTGCTAGCATTTTAAATGGTGAAACAAAGTTCCCTATCTTCCCAAGAAATGTAATAAGGCTTTTGATGACTTTGTTGAAGTTAGGCAGCAGCCATTTGAAACAGAGGGTAATGCATAACTAAGTAGAACTTCTACCAGGCTGCATTAAACTGTACATATCGTGGTTTGGAAGTATATTATTCGAAATGTAGCTCCCTCAAAGTTAAAAATGTTAAAATTGAGCTACGTTTCTTAATTACCCCTAAATTTCCAAACTATTTGGTCCGGCGGCATCAAAATCAAGTTTAATGCACTATTTTACTACTATTTTGAGAATGCATTACGTAACTCTTTCAGACAGGCGAATATTTATAACGTTCTGGATATTAAAATTTAATTCTAAAGTAATGCTAAAATATTTATTGTTGATTTTTATTAATCTCTTATTTATTATTATCGTATGTTTTTTTCGTATGACAATAGTCATGATCGTTGTGAAGTGTTTACCGAGAAGGGGAGTAAAATTCGCCATAGATTTTTGTCTTGATGACATGACAAGATGAAAAATACTGCTAACCCTGTAAAAAGTTAGGTTTCAGTAATAATTTAAATGATTTTTTTTAATATATTTGTCAGGCTGTGGGCAGGTCATGAGCTCATTGCACATTTGCCTATCCACAATGTTGTTCTCATTAAATTAATTACTTGGTATTTAAAAGAAAACATCATGGAGAGATGGGTTTCGGCTTTCTCATTAATAATTCTTGTTGGAACTGTTGAAAAATATAATTAATTTTTTTTCCATACTCTAAATTGGGCTAATGTACCACCTTTCTTTTTGCCTTGGCTCCGAAAAGTAATTTTAATTTCATTTACGAAGCGCTCACAGTCTATTTTAAGAAACTAAAATTAACAAGTGAAACCACCATTTGATAAGATAGCATAAGTGCACCCATAAATTAATTTTTAAGTGAAATGTAATATTAATTTTGTTAAATTTAACTTTTATGTACTACACCTATATAGGAGGGACGTAGATTTTCGTTTTAGTTGGTGCTTAGGATAAAATGTGGTTAGTGTTTGACAGTTACCACTCAACCATGAGTTGGGCTTGCTCTACCACAGTGAAAGGATTGGTTTTGTCGCTATATTAAGTGTTTTAAAATTGGTGTCTAAAGCATTTCTGGTGAAATTTTGTCAGAGTCATGTGTCTTTGAAACCTCGTTAAAGCCAAATCTTTTTACGTTGCCTGACAAGAGCTATTATAAAGGATACGTTTTTGAAATATTCTAGTTTGAGCTACGTAAAATATATTGCGTGTAGTTTTTGCCTCATTTTGGGCGACTGCAACCTTAAACTATTCCAATGCTGGCCTGAGGCTCAGTTGTAAGGCTCAGGCTATAACTAATTAATTCCATGATATTATTTAAACATTGCTTAATCGAAAATGGACAGAAATAAGAAGATGAAATTAGAATATTAATATCAAGAAGAGTACTCGAAATTCAGAAATGAAAATGTATGTGGCGACAATAACAGAAGCTATTACTAGAACAAAAGAGTAGGTTTCTAAACCAAGTAACTCGCACATAACAGTGACCAATGACAATAATTTGGAAACTTCATAATTAAAAAAAAATCAGCTCTTCCTGAACGGATTAAATAAATTCAAAATTAAAATTGAAGAAAGTGGATATATAAAAATGTAATTATATTCAATTCGGACAACCTTGGTAAACACCATCAAAAGATTTATGATTTTTTATAGAAATATTTGAAGATGTTAAGAATACAAAAATTAAACCCTGGGACTTGGATTCAATGCTCTATAATAAAAACAAAATTTATTACATAGAAAACAAAATACCTAAAGAACAAAGTTTATTGCCTTTCAAGGGATGTTTAATACTTTCTAAAGTGTTAATAAGTTGTTGGTACTGTTTCAATACCTTTTTAGGAATGCTTGATTTTTTAGTTCCATTCATATTATTTTTTTGAAAGCTTAGAATAATTTTAGCACCTTCTTATTACTCTTTTAGTAATGTTTTAGTTCTTGTTTGGTACCCCTTAGTCTATTTTTAGTATTATTTTGTAAGATTTTTTCATACTGCTTGTATATTGCCTATCCTATATAACCGTATAATTAACTATGCTGACCTGTGGGTAGACGTTGTTATTGATTGGTATAAGCTTAATCTAAATCCATTACGCGCATTTTATATTATTATTCCACTCAGCCGTACAGTTTATACAGAAAATCATTAAAATCATGCTTTCAATATGGTAGTAGGATTTAAAGTATATATTTTAGCTATTACAGTAGTTTAACAAATGAAACAAAATACTGGGTCAAAAAGTAAAAATACACAAGCGGATTACAGTAAGTATCAATATTTCTTCTATTTATTTATTTTTTAATACAATCTAGTTGACAGTTGATGTAGCAGTTCAGAAGCAAGGGTACTTATCCTTTCATCATCTATAAATTAGTCATTTAGTACATGATTCCCTTCATAAATTAAAGGCTACTTATTTGTCCTCGCTTCCAGATCGGATACAGGAAGCTCCACCAAAGACATCCTGATGCAATATGATTCCTTTGATGGATGTTTGGCCAATTGTAAGAAAATCCGTCTCCGAAGGGGCATTGTCACCTAGTACACGATCTTAAGAGGATGCCTCTTGATAGTTCGATGACCCAAATGTCCTTAGAAGTGGGTTGCTCATCAAAGCAGCGGTTACCTTTGAAGGAAATTTAATTATTCCACATCAATTATAAACATAGAAGCGTAATTATTAAATTGCATATATAAAGAACGTAAAAATTAAGAAAGTCCTATCGTTATATACTTTTTGGTCTCGACAAGAATTACTTATTTATTTATCACATATTATACGGTACATTGTGAATCATTTAGACCATTTCTACACCAGAACCGTGGTTTCATTTTTTAGGGGTATTTTGATCAGCGTAGATATATATTCTTCTCCTCAAAACTCCACCCTTAATTCCAATTGTACTCTACTAGTTCTTCAGCGTCTATTATTTCTTGTTCAATGTCTTCGTTCTTACTATTAAGAATAAAACATCATCCTCTATAAGCAGTGGGTTGTCAAGATATTCAGGCGGGGTTGTGTAAGTATCTCTCAATATTGTTTTTTTCAACATTATTTACGTCCTCTTATTTGTGTACATTTTTAAAAAGTAAAACGATGTTAACAAATTATTCGGTGAAAATAAAAATCTCAGAACCAATGGAAATCAAAATGTCAAGTCTTTTGATCCTTCGACCAGCTGGTTTCAAATCTTATTATCAAAATTACGTTTTATCATGGAGGAATATCCTTACAACCACCCTTGGAGGTAAAGCAGTTAAGGAACTTGATAACACTTACTGGGGCATTAAGGTCTTAGCCATTGAGCCAGTTCTTTCTGTTCTCCGTTCCAGAATGCCTTCGGTTCTCATGGTCCATTTCCCACTCCAATTAGTCGTTAATTTAAGTGGTACGGCTGAAGAAGTTGTTCAGTCTGGGTGGTTGCAAACCTACACTTGAAAGCGTCTCAACTAAAGTTCATTTATTAGCACTGTGCTTTTTATTGTGCAATAATTACAATCTGCATTTTATAAGGCAATAATAATACAGATAAATGATCTCATTCATACCATATTTACAGCATCATTCACTCGCTCATTCATACAATAGGACATGATTGGAGAAACTGGCCATTGCCAGGACTCCCACTGTCACGTATTTATAGCAGGTCACGAGGCCACTGCTGTTTTAGTCTCCGAGGATGATTATAGGGATGAGTGGCACAGTGCAATGACTGTGCTAGAGGATTAGGGTGGTTGGAAAGGCTGCTGTGGAATTTCATAAACTTGGAAGGGATGAGTTCTAGAATGTAGGGTATATTAAGATCGTTATGAAGGGTTTTGTTGCTGACATAATAAGGGGTATTTACTATTGTTCTTAGGACTTTGGATTGAAAGGATTGGATACGCTTGATGTTCGACTTTTTTGCTGTCCCCCATAGCTCTATTCCGTATGTCCAGATTGGTTTAAGTATAACTTTGTAGATTAGTAGTTTATTTTCTATTGAGAGATGGGATGTCCTTAAAAGTAGTCTGTACAGTTGTCCAAAGCGTCTGTTTAGTTCTTGGCGTTTTAGTCTCGTATGTGGGTTCCAGGTCAGTCGTTTGTCATGATGGAAGCCTAAGTACCGTACTGTCTCGGATACAGGGAGAGGAATAGAATTAAAATAAACTAGTGGACAAGTCTTCCGACAAAGGGTGAAGGTAATGTGGGAGCATTTTGCTTCATTAACTTTGATCCACCATTGATTGCACCAATACTCGATCTCTTCAAGGTGTTTTTGAAGGTTATGGGATGCTATGTCGGGGTCTGCGTGGGATGACAAGACTGCAGTGTCATCTGCAAATGTGACCAAGAAGGTATTGGGAGTAGAGGGGACATCAGCGGTGTATAGGTTATAGAGGACGGGGCCCAGGACACTGCCCTGTGGAACTCCTGCATTTATGGGATAGTAGTTAGAGTATTCTAAACCACAGCGGACTTGGAAGAAGCGGTTCGAAAGGTAGGACTGTAGGATCAGGAAAAGAGTCTGTGGTAAATATCTTTTGAGCTTGTAGAGCAAACCTGCGTGCCAAACCCTGTCAAAAGCTTGAGCTATATCAAGAAAGGCAGCAGTGCAATACTGTTTGGTTTCAAGGGCTGAGGAGATGTGATCAACAACGCGAAGACCTTGCTGAGCAGTGGAATGCCGTTGGCGGAAACCAAACTGGTGTGTGGGAAAAAGGTTTTTGGATTCAACAATTGGAAGTAGACGTTTTAGTAGGAGTTTCTCAAATATTTTTGAGAGGATAGGGAGTAGGCTAGTTGGACGGTAAGATGAGGCGTCATTGGCTGGTTTACCAGGTTTGGCGAATAGGACAATAATGGAGTGTTTCCAGAGGAGTGGAAAGTGTGTCATTCGGATAATGCAATTATATATATAGGTTAGGAAGATTATGGCTTTAGGAGGAAGTTGTTTGAGAATTTGAGGAGTAAGGAGATCATATCCAGGGGATTTTCGGTAAGGTAAGTTATTCAGATGGTATTTGACCTCAGAGGGTTTAACGGCTTTTGGTGGAAGAGAGAGAGGAATAGGTGAAGTGAGGAAATCTTTCACAGTTGTGCTGTGAGTATGGCTTAGATGAGAAAGGTGAGGTGTGAAAGTATGGGTAAGATGCAGAGCGAATTCCTCCGACCTATCCCCATCCGAAGCCGCCCAGGACCCATCGTCACGACGGAGCGGATGTGAAACAGGTTGATACTTTAGGATTTTTTTTGGTTACATTCCACAAGGAGTTATCCCTGGTAGACAGAGAGGAGAGGTAGGAATTGAAAGAATCGGAACGGAAGGATGCCAATCGCCGCTTTACCAATCGGCAGTACTGATTGTACGAGCGGCGATCGGAAGGATGCCGGGATCTTTGCCACACTGTTCTGGAGCGGCGTTTGGATAGGATTAGATCTTTGAGATGCTGAGGTAAACGATTATGATTATGGATTTTTGGGTGACGATGGGATGACGATATCTCCCAAGCCGACCTCTGGACCAGGGTAGTGAAAGAATGCACTGCATCGTCTAGGTCTTGGGATGTTTTCAGGGATAATTTGAGGTTTACGGACTCTGTAAGAAGCTGACGGAAGTGGTCCAAGTCAACTGGGCCCCTAATAAATGAAGGAGGAGGCAGTTTGTGAATTGGTCTTAGGGAAATGGTTAATAATAAAGGACTATGGTCAGAGGAGAGATCATCAAGGCGCGTGAGTGAATAGTTTAGTGTTCCTAAACTATTGTAAAAAAAGAAGTCAAGGATATCAGGATTTCGGTTGGGATCAGATGGCCAATAGGTGGCTGTGTCAGGAGTGATAGTGGAGCAATGTTTCCGTGTGAGTGCAGACAGCAAAGCACGTCCTCGTGTATTTGTGGATCTTGACTCCCAGTGTTGGTGCTTCGCATTAAAGTCCCCACCCACAAGAAAACGATGTCCGATGGAGTCTAGAAAGGAGATGAATTGGGAGTCAGAAATGGATTTATTAGGAGGGCAGTACACTGATGCTAGTGTAAAGGGAAAAGTGAAGGTGGTGATTGACACTGCAGTGGATTGAAGGAAATCATGTGCTACCAGAGGAACTATGTGGTGGGATATGGAGTTATGGACAATGACAGCGGTACCTGCATGAGCTGTTCCATCTGGGTGATTAGTTCGATAAGATGGTACTGTCGAACGGTAAATGGTCGTTTACTCGTAAGTCTTGTTTCAGTAATGAGAGCTACGTTGATGTTTTTGTCGTGAAGTAGTGCTGTCAGTTCGTTAGTGTGGGTGCGAACACCATTCGCATTCCAAAGGAGAATGGATAAGGAGTCGGAACGATCCACTTATGGATTATGTTTAACGGGGATAAGGTAGGAGACAAGATTTGTGAGAAGTGATATGAGAGGAGTAATTAGGGTTCTGAACTCTGTAAGGAATGAGGTTAATAGGCTAGTAAGATCCGAAGAACTTGAAGGTGGAGGAATATGTGAGATGTGTGGTTGAGGATGGGGTTGAGTTTGAGGGTAAACGGGATGAATGGAATGCTGGGAAAGGTGATCTTGCGGACAGGGAGTGGGCGGTGCCTGTGACTCCTCTTTGTTGCGAACGGCATCAGCGAAAGAGACAGAAGGCCTCAAATTTCTGGCTGGGCCGCTTCTTGTTACTGGCTGTTCCTCTTCTGGCTGACGACGTTGTTCTGTCCTGGACTTCAGTGTTCTGTAGGCCTCGCAGCCCTTGTAGTTGGCCGGATGTCCTTGGTGGCAAAGCACGCATACCGCAGGCGATTTTAGGGGCTTTTTTCACAATTCAGATTTGTGCTGCCCACTGCACTTAACACACCTGGGAGGGTGGTGGCAGTAAGATTTTGTTTGCCCATATGCCTTACAGTTATGGCACTGGACGATATCGCGTTTGGGATACGGTTTTTCAACCTGTACCCTTGTGTAGTACAGGTTTGTTTGGTCGTATATCTTCTCGATTCCAGGTGTCCTCTCGAGTTCGACAAAGAACAGTGGTAATGCTGTTTTTATTTTTTCATCCTGTTGCTTATCCACCCGCAACACGTTTGTTATTTGACGAACTTTTTATCCGAGAGCTGAGAGTTCTTCTATTTCGTCAGCTGGTGTGGTTGGGTGCAAATTTCTGATCACTACTCGGAGTGATCGTTCCTGCTTTAATTGGTAGGTGTGGAAGTCTGCCTTAGTTTCTCCTAAGTATTTAACTATTGCTCGGTATGTTTCGGGAGTGTCCGGAGAAACTTTTGTGTCCCGGGACCGATTGAGGCACGTGTATTTGCCTGTACCTACAATTTTATTCAATTGGGTACACATTAGTTTAAAGTTATTAATATTTCTCACGAATATAGCTGGTGGCTTGGGCTGTGTGGGCGTTTTGTTGACGTCCATTTCATCAGTTTGAAGATTTTTCAACGCCTCAAAGGTGTTGGGCGTAAAGAAAGGGGAAACTTCGACGGTGTCTTCTTTAGATGTGCTAGCCTGTGGAGGTATCTCTTCCATGGAACTAGCGGCAGAGGAGGTTATTTGTATGTTCCTGTTTGACCGTCTCGGTTTTCGCTTTACAGGCGATGTAGTCGGGGTTGGACCGAGTGACCTAGATCTTTTTTTTTTATTTTGTGACATCAGTTGTTGATAAAACCTCATTTTATCATAACAACTGTTTTGCTAATGAATTAGATACATAGCGCCGGTGAGATTCGATCTCACAACTACAAGCGGCGAGACACCGGGTCTTGGCTCTGAGCCAACAGAGCGTTTTTGGCCGATCACTTGATGTTATCTCCGATCCGTATATGGCTAAAGGTATAGCGTCCAAAATGGCCGACCTCTCTCTGTCCGATATCACTTGTTGCACTAAACACAAATGTAACAAGTGATTCACCCACCTCCTGTGGGCTCCCTCGTGAGCTGGTCATATAAATTGCCTGCTAGAACAATTCTATGTCTGACTCTGGCCTATAAGCGGTAGTAAACAGTATGGGAAGTACGAGCGAAGTAGATAGCTGTTGTAAATGGTAGCGCATGCGCAAAAACTAGCACTGTGCTAAAAATCATGGTAATGTATTAATTCAAAATTTTAATCAGAGGACTTATTGTAGATTTGCCTGATCTATCTCTAGAAATCAGAGGACGAGTCATCGTTTTTAATATTCAGGAAATTGTAGTTAGTTTATAAATACCAATATTATTAATAATTACCAGCGCAAAAAAAGAGGTTCTGCTAGTATTCTTTGGTAGACAACTATTCATTGTTCAGTTTGCTATCATTATAATATATATCATTATTGTATTATATCATTATCATAACTTTTTTAACAGACGATTACGACAACCATCGGCCCTAAAACTTAGGCAAATATTCGCTTGTCTTGCTCACTCATTTGGCCGTATGGATCACCTGTTACCGAAACTCGATCGTAATTTTCAAGAAATCTAAACTAGATATAGAACAGAAAACCATTTAAAAAGACTTTTACTAAGAAGAAAATTGTTTCGCTTGCCATAGTTTCAATTTATGAGCTGAAATGTAAAGGTAAGCAAATTTACTTTGATTTGAAGCATGGATTGAAGATGGCTAATGTAAAAGACCCAGTTACTTTGCTTGCTTACATCGGTTCAAGACTAAGGAGTTTTTCACCTCAGGGATAATATTCCTGAGGTATGAATGTATAATGTTCCTCTCTTATGAGCTCCAACAATCAATAAATATTACATTGGATTTCACCACTCGTCCGTTTGAAGTTTGAGAACCTGAATTGGTTGTTAGGATTAGATGTGCTTGATGACCAAAAACCGTCGTTCTGGGTTCAAGTCCATAAGTGTTTTCAATATGGGTTTATAAACCAAACAGTCATGTTTCAACATGAATTTTGTTTTATTCGGTACGTGCTATTCTTTTGTAAAGCCAAGATCAAAGCAGACGCTTATAAAAGTTTTATCTTATTATATATTCATCTTAGGTCAACTTATTGCAATGCAGATATCAAAAGCTTTTTGAGAGTCAACAAAAAAAATCTACCTGTTTTCTTATGATCTGAGTGATTAATCAGATCTCAAACTAGTAAATTAAACAATGGCAATTCCGCTAAATTATCTGGATAGGTATTTTCTCGTCCCATTCATAACGAAACGAGATTTATAAACGGTTGATTATGTTAATGTTGATTGTCCTTTGCTTTTCGGGACGGACGCAATCTTATGCGAATCGTTTATCGCAAAATTAAAAATAAAACAGATGGTTGTTTGTTGACTGAATATGCCCAAATTGAGACCCAGAAAGCAGAGATAGGGATAGTGGGATATATATTCGGGAGCGGGATATAAATGGCAGAATGAACGAAGTCTGAGAGCATTAATAAAGCAATCAGTCGGTCATTAGTGGAGGGCCATTGACGACAAATGTTCTTGTCCGTAAATCAAAAGTTCACCAGTGGACAATCCCCTCTGAAGCAATGCGGTCAGATTTATCTATCTCCCCTCAAATGCTCTTGTACCAATAAACAATCATAAAAATTATTTTTAAGGGTTCTTTCAAGGTCGGAATTATTTTAAATTATACTTTTTTTTTTATCAAAATAAAAATCCGTGTTTAACCCTATTAGTATTTAATTTTGACCCTATTTTTTGTATATATCTATATTATGGGGGGCATGTAACCAGATTTTTCATTACATAAGACATTTTCGATATTTAAATGCTAAAGTTTTAAAGATCTTCCAACGAGTCTAAGACCCGATCAATACATAGGCTGCTATTGCCGGTTCTCCAGTAACCGAAGTCTCTTTTGAAAAGAGAATTCCAAGACAAACAAAACTGAATAAAGTTCTACATTTTTAATATAAATTTCACTAATAATTATTTATTTCATCTATATACACATGTGTCCATTTTATATTTTGAATTTAATCGTTCTCATAGGATAACTTTGAGGATTGGGTAGCCTACTATTAATGCTACGTTCTGTACATAAGCATGTGAATGAACATTATTAAGGCTTAATTAATAATTAATTAATAACTACTTGAAATAAAAAAAATCGATCGTATTTATTAGGTTATCAAATTAAAGATATCGTCCCTGATTAATTACTATGTTGTTTGTTTTTTTATTTTTCAGCTCTAGTCATTAAAACTTAATGAAATCCTGATCACAATTGTAACTACCCGGCCCCACGGTAAATGACAAGCTGTCATAATTAATTTATTACTTGTCAATTAAATAAATATTTCTCTACCATATACCATACGTTATAAAATTAAATATCTCTTTGCCCTCATTTATAAGATGTCATTTTTTTTTTTTTTTTTTGCTTTGTTTTGGGAACTGAAATTACACAAATCCATTAAAACTATCAATATAATCGTGCTTGTAATTTTAAGTGAACCGGCGTTTCACTATTTTTATGAAAGAGCTGTTTGAACCGTGGCGATCAAGAGTGGTGGTCGCTATTATAGGTCATCGAAACCCTTAATTGTCTGATACTGCACACTTGACTTATTTATTTAAGTGTCATTAAGTGCCATGAACTATTGGACCGGTCATGGTCAACGGTTTAGACCTCGGTAATAATAAGTAACTCGTTTAAGTGCTGCAGTGCTTCATAATTGTCGGGTCGTCACGAGGGGGGTGCCTGGTTACCTTAGCCCTGGTGACAAGTGAGGGTTGTTTGAGTTTATAACCTGGACAATCGTTTCATGACGGCTTTACTACCTGACTCCATTTTTTGATAGGTATGTGCCCCGACAATGCACTATGTTTAGGAGAAGAGGTATAGGGTAGGTAGGTAGGTAGTTTGTGTGGTCTTGGGATAACCACAAATTCACACTTTTATCATTTTTTATCTTGTGCTTATTATTAAAACATTGAATAAGTTGATCTAACTTTTATTGCAATTTTTGATACCTTAGCTAATCGTCTACTTAATTTCTTGGCTAGAGCAGACTATTGGCACTAACGGTTGAAGTGAAATTATTCTCGTATGGGCTTCACGTTTATTGTACATTCTAGAGTTTAGTGGTCTGGGTACGTTTCTCAACAATAGTTTGAATTAATTGTATATTGTTCTGTGCTCTCTTCCAGTCCCATTAAAGTTGTTTGCAAGGTGCTCGCTCCAAAGTAGTAGTTCTCAATTAGATTGAATAATTTAAGTAGGACTATTTGTAATCCAATATTTTATTTAGTGTATCGAATTTATTTTAATTGTTGTCTACTTGACGCTCATTAATTATCTTCAATGTATTTGTGACACATCATTAGGTTAATTATATCTTCATCTGAAGCTCTTTATTTCCAATTAACTTATTTTTACATTAATTACAGACATTCTATTTTTTTTATCATATTTTTAGTAATACAGATATACAAATCAGGTTTAGTTTAAATGAACTGCTTAAATAAACTGTAGGAGCTATTAAGTCAGTAGAACTTATATGTTAATGCTACATCAATAGTATAGGGTCTTCTTAAACATTCCTTTGATCATTAGAATAAACGTTTCAATGTTGCTGTTCCGACATTGCACTGTATGTATAATGTTTGTTCTGAGCTTCTCACATACAAACATCACCCGAGCCTAAAACAGCATTTGATGACGTTATCCGTCTCTCGCAGTTATCTATAAACAACGTTTTTGATGCGGAATACAATGGAATCTACAGCTACTTTATCTACCAATTTTTATATGACACAAAACTATGTTTTTATAGGATTCAGTTAAAATGTTTTCATGCCCAGAACCAATTCGGACTAATTAGACCACTAGCACTAATAACATGAACTGCCGTATTTAATTGACCCCGGTGGAATATTTGTAACGTAATTAAACAGTTTAATTAATTGAACATTAATTACCGCTTACTGAGATCCCATAGAATCTCAAAAAGTGGATATGATATTCCTGGGTCAAGAACGCTAGATGACTACTTCCCCCACCACGTCATGAGGCATTCAGCCCTTTTACTATTTATATTAATTTTGAAATAAAATGAAAATAATGTCTGATCTGGATTAATAATTCGGTGCTCCTTTCGTTCGCACAAAAGTACATCGTGGCAGATAGATGAAAAATCCTTTATCAGATATCACTAATAAATATTAAAGCCCCTTATTAGTTCCAGCTAGTGGTATGATAGACCATTAGTATTAATAGATATGCTTGAACAATAAAAAACAACAATATATGAAGAACCACGAACAACTTCTTTTTATTAAATATAATAACATTACAGATTTATAATTAGAATCAAACAACACTTGGGAATATTCATGATAGATTTAAAACATTATTCTCTATCCACAGAGAATATGGAAATGAAAATATTCTAATTACACTTTTGAAATAATTGCTAGTTGATTACAAACGCATACATATATATTATTATGCACTTATAACCACTTGATCATAGAGATTGAATTTCCTTCATAATATGTATTGATATCCCCATATATATACATATATATATATATATAAAATGAAATAATGAATAATATGTATTTTTAAACAGAACTAGGAAATTAAAATTAATTGGCTCTTACAAGGCGTAATATTCTCATAAATTGGTAACGGGCTATGGCACATTACTAATAAATAACTCACTGTGCTTTTCAATGACCAACACCAAAATTCTCTCCTAAGATAGGCCTCAACTTCCTACATCAATAGGCCAGCTCCATCCATATTGGTCCAGAGGTGTCATCGTAGGTCGCGTCAAGCAAGAAAGTGCCTGGCATTGTTTGCGTGAAAAACAAAGGAGGTTCGATGTTCATATTTTACATAGAGATTTTTTGTAAATTGTTTAATTACAACATACTCGTATTTTGAAGGAAAAAGAGTGAAGTAACGCTACTTTTAGCAACTTGTCAGCTAATCCGTTCCTCCCAGGCAGTTACTCCTAATAGGGATCAGTTACCAGTGGGAAATTGGATTTTACTCCTTAAATCTTTTCCAGTCCCTTGTAACATTTTTTACTGTTAACATATTTTAACTTTTATTATACTCTTATAGACTAATCAATATAAAAATAAAATGAAGGTAAAAATAATATAAAGATAAAATATTCAAACACCTCTTTAGGAGCACTTTTGGACTCTACAGACAATCATTATAGTGATAGGTGAGGATGACGAGGAATTTTATAGCACATTAAATAAGGCTACTGCCAAAGTAAAGGATATGCGGCAACTGGTGGTACCTATGCTTGTGGGCCTCCATCATATAAGTAACACCCATGTTTGAAATATATCGTTATAAAAGTATGGATGTACGAATAACGGTGATTTTATGGATTAATTTCGTTTTTACTGATACATCGATGTAAATTGTAAGATAGGTGTAGGATTATTTTCTGACATATTCCATGCACTTGAGAAGGCTGATCTAACACTTACTTGATAAAATAATTATTAATGTAAACTCCTAATTATGCTAATTCTATATTGTAAGACATCAGTTATATAATGCTAAGAATATTGTAATACTAATAGTAGAAGCTAGTGTACGTGAAGGGTAGTCTGAAAAGTTTCCGACTTAACAAAGCTTTTATTGTAGCTTTTATTTTAGCTTTTATTTCACTAGCTTTTATTTATTTTATTATCATCTTCATGTTGAGGTTGGAAACTTTTCAGACCACCTGTGTGTACCTGTGTACTTCATGGAAGTCACTGATTTTTAAGTAAGCAACCGCATTCCTTCCAAGACCTCCATCCCAATTCCTTGAACTACCCTTCTCTTATACACATATGTCTCAGCTTTAGTCCCAGTCCCCACTTGTTCACCGACATTCGTTCCTCAACATCCGACCCAGTATGTAGTAACATAACTCTTAATATTTGTATATACCAGTGTTTTGCTTGTACTTCATAATAAAGCTTTTCTTTTAAAAGACTCTCCTCTACAAAAACTATTTAACTATCGAAAAAATAAACAAATAGATTATTCTTTATTTTTTTTAAATAGTCAAAAGAGATTGAACTCAACGGTGTCAAATGTGTACAAAACTTTTTCTGCCAGTTCCATGACATTATAAAAGCTTAAATTGTCGCCTTTTGCTTACCTCTTTAAATGTCTACATTATTCATGATTAGAATTATGTAGTTTGTTTTCTTTGTTGTTAGTCATTCATCAACTAATCATAATCGTTTTGTTAAGAATGAACGATTTACTTTGTACAGTTTATCAAATATTATCAAGTGAAATAGTTTATACGTTACTTTCATCCATATTATAACAAGTACGTTTGAATGGAAATGCTTCGACGGTGCCTTTGAGAGTAAAGCTAATCGAAGTTGGATCAACCATGACAGAAGATCGTTTGGAGGTCCTTCTGTATCGGTCTAAACAAATATTTGGCGCAGGTTCACTGTGCTCACCGACTGTGCTCTTAAGAGTCTTCTCCGTCTCAGGGGGGCTACTGTACAATCGAAATAGCTCTCCAATTTCGTTCAAAGGAGTACTTACACGAGACTATTGCCATTAACAGATTTCAGTTAACAGTGAGCACTAGTTTGAAAAGTTATGTTGTTAAAACTTCTTTTAAATAATTTATTGTGGGGCGAAGTCGCATAATTTGGATATTAATATCTACAAATGACAATCGAACGAAATTTTTTTAATTTAGTATTCCTATATGGTCTGTAGATACGTTCGCTAGTGTGAACATCCGTGATAGTTTGTCAACTAAATAGTACAAATTTACGTTTGAATTTTAAGTAAGTTGTTTTTTAAGTGTAACAACAAAAAATTTTTTTTTTTAATTTCCATTCAGATATTTTGAGTAATATATACAAATAGTAATTTAAAATTGATCAACGCAAAACGTGGAATAGAAAATTTAAAATCAAACAGGAACTGACCAATTTATCTCACCAGTCAATAAACTTCATATCTCAAATTCAATATTTAGCAAGTAAATTCTTAAAGGAGCTGAAAAAAACAAGGCCCGTTAAAACCATAATGTCACCTGTGAACAAATATTGCTCATAAATACAAAGGTTTAGGTTAGGTAATGAACTGACAAAATCTATTATTTATTAGAATAACAAAATAAATAATTGCCTGTATTCACACAGACACTTCAGCTGTTTACTTCTTGGATATTAGCAGAAATAATTGCGATATAATAATTTATTACACAGGTGACGGATTAGGCGCTAAGCTTACAGTGAATTAAAGTCAAATACTATGCTTGGACTGGTGTTTTTTAATTATATTATGGATTAATTTAATTATTTTCATTTATGTTGAATTGAGCAGTGATTTTTTTTCTTTTTTATTTTAATCCATTTTAATAACTTGTCATACTAAACAGAAAAACGTATTCCACTATATTGATTTGTAATTATCACATGAAATGTTATTTTAGAAAAGAATTCATTTGAACTTACATTCTTTTTTCATAAGTTTAATATAATATTTTGTAAATTGTAATGAATTATCCGAACTCAATTCGTTTAGGAATAAGTTTATAAACTTAATGCAATTTTTAAATATAATTTAGGAATGAATTCTGTGAACAAATAAAACAATAATAAACTTTAATCATAATGATTTAAAAGGTTTGAAAAAAAACATTTTTCCGTCCCATAGTTTACATTAGGAATCATCATGGAACAAATCTTTAAAGCAACACTTTTTTACATTATTTTTAGGCCATGAAACTCGAAAGGAAGAAGAAATTAAAAAAAAAATCCCAAGCTACGGCAAGAAAAATCATACAGGAAAATTGTTTGAAAAATGAAGATGCTTACCGGTCCTGTGGCGAATTGAAAAAAACGTTCAGTTGTTGACCGAGAAAAACCTGATTGTTGGGAAGCTCCCCTAATTAAGCAGGAATCCGTTCCAATCTTAGCAAAAATTAATTTTCTTTTTAATTAAAAGAAATCTACTAAACACTAAGTTCCTTCAACTATTCGCGCAGTTGCTAAGTCACATTCCACCTAAAATTATATTTCTGTCTGTTTTATTACTCTATGAGCACTAAAAGAGTGAATAATTATTTTATATAATTATTGATATTCATTTAAAACCTAAATGAAAATACATATCAAAACAGTATTGCTTTAAATGATACTGTTTATACACAAATAAAGAAGGTGAACATAATACTTTAAAGAACATAATGATTTTCAGCCTTAAAATACCTTGTTTGAGACTATACAGCAAATAAGGGGAAAACAAATAACATGTTTCTCTTCCGTACTCCCATTTGTTTATCAATTCCTACGCAAGATAAAAAGAATCTCTTTAGAAGTACCAGAGATTTTTTTCAATGAGAAGATAAATAAGTATATGTCAGAGAGGATTTGAATTTGTTCCCAGGAGGCTTATTTAGGTGGGCTTTGAAATGCTTGAATATTTTTCAAACGGTCAACGAGTAGCAAAAGAAATAATAGGATGCTTCGACATCAACATTTTTTAGAGTCAGAAAATATTGAGGTTTGCTTCCAACACATTTCGACATGCCAATATTATCGTATAGACACAATTATACAATAGATATAAGACAGATATAAAATCACTAAATACACGAACCTTTGGAAAATCACAGATAACAATTAAAAAAAGAAAATCTATAATATTTAAAAAAAAACGCCTCTAAAAAATTAAACAGTACTAGATAGTGCAACAATGAAATTATTAAGTAGACGAAAATATCCAATATTTAGGGCCGGCCAGAATAGAAGCGTGACTTAGTCTAGGCACACAAACAACAATAAAGGAAAGGTTTTAAATACCATACAGAAAATATCCACCTATTTTGACCAAAAAAAAACCCAATTTAGGTACTGAAAATAAACTCTTAATTCTAATAATACAACTCTTAAAAACAGCGCATCTTCAGTTTAGAGCACAATCATTTCTTCAAAATACAAAAACTTCAAGTTCTCCAAAATCGCCGTTTGAGAATAGCAGGAAAATATACCACTATGCTAAAATTGCAGATATACACGAAGACTTGTATATTTTCAATATGGGTAGTATCGTAGTCTATTTTTTTCAATATGGTTACTATAATAAACAACTATTTTATATAATAGAGAGATATAAATTACTAACTGGCAATTATATTAAACTGAGTCTCGTCCTTCACAACAATTTCTCCTCAACATAACAAGTATAACAGTTTGTTAATTTGTATCACGATTTAATGTCCCACAAAACTATGTCCGAGAGGACAACCTGTCAAAACCGTTAAAGTCGCGGTATTCTCGGTAACGTTTAATTATTCCTTCATGGTGTATAAATAAGCCGGCAGACTAAACTCTACCGTGGTAGATCCGGCAGCGCCCATCAGTCTTGAACGTTCTATTTAGAACTCTTGAAGCTTGAAAAAGGGTACATTTTCAGCAAGAGCTCTTTTATAACTTTATTGCTAGGGAAAACTCCACTTTTTCTCTGCTACTTGGCCTCCATTTTTTCTACTTTTCACAATATTTTGTTTTTGAGGCTTATGATCTATATATAATACATAACAATACATGATATCAAAAGATTATGAATCATAAAGGGCAAAAAAACATAAGTAAGTAGAGGTGAAAAAAATAATGAAAATATAAAAATAGGAATCATACCTTGACAAGGGGGGGGAAAGTGAAAGATTGCCGGGATATATTAAAATAGGATATAAAAAAAAATGAATAATGAAAAATGTATAAACAGAAAAATAATGACGATTTGTGAATAATTAGATTGAACGAAGATAAAGAACTGGTAAAGGGTAGATTAAAAGTTGTCGAGAGTTGTTACGACGAATATTGATAGAAATAGAGTTCTAAAGGTTTGTTGAACGGATGAGAAAATAAATGTCAAAGAAACCTCATTTCTTCAGGTGAGAATTTCATAAATTCAGGTGAAATTCAAGACAGAAGGGCGGTAATTAGTAGATTTGAAAACTTATCTGAGAAAGTAGGTGTTTATCTATTAAGCTAGGTACTGATCTCATAAATATTCAAATAAATATAATTATAACTAAATTAGGAATTTTTTTAACTCACAGAGGGAAAAACCGTACAGTGAGAGAAATTTACCTTTTAGGGGAGCTAAAGTTGAAAATTTACCTTGAAGATACGATATTTGGTGCAGTATTGTTTGGAGATATGTTGAATCTTGATTAAATGGTAATGAATAGTGCCGAATTAGCTCCTGACGATAGACCACGAACGGAATAAATTTCCCTGCCAACGAAGAACGGTGAGGCCTAATTCATCCAAAGTCGGATTATTGTGGAACCTTGTTGACTAGCTAGTACAGGGGACCGTCCAACTGCATAATTATGTTTTATCTACTACGGCTTTAGCACGCAGGGGCTCAGTCAACGACAAAATCCCTCAAACACTAAGATATCTATTGCCGGATCCTTAAATAATGCTTTGCACAATAAAATTGCCTGAAAAAAGCGGATTGTAAACAGGGACAGTTGTAAAGTATTGAGTTTCAATGAAATGGACAATTATTACAACTCAATACTATTACCAATAATAACTTCAATCAGGAAGCTCTGGTCTAAACACAAAGAAAACTCAAACAAAATGAAAAAATATGTTGTTACAATGCTCAACGAGTGGGCAGAAATATAGATTTCAGAAGGTCAGAAGGAGGTACAAATGGTTCAAGAGTATGTGCGGCAAGACGCTGATAGCACTGAAAAGACTTGACTCAAATTGAGCGTAGGCAAATATCGCAAATTTCCGTCAAGGAAATAACAGTTTTACATGTAGGAGTAATATTAGAGACAACAATATGACTATTGCCTCTTATCTCCGTTGATTCCCTTTGTACTCTGCGTTGTTGTTCAACACCATAAACAAATCAGTCCCACAACCGATTCGAATGTCTTGCTTTTCTCATTTATTTCATAAATATATTATTATTCTAAATAACAGCTAAATTAACCTTCCATGTAAAAAAAAAAACACAGAAAAATAAAAAGATAAATGAAAGAACTTTTCATAGAATAACTAATTGATCGGCTTAAACAGTAACAATGGCGATCATGTAAAACTTGGGGTAGTCAACCTTTTTATACCTACAACCCCCTTTTGTATCTCTGTCAGTAGTAAAATTTTCTAACCAAACACTTGTCCACAGTAATAACGATTTATAAAGCAGGGAAGTACCTTTACTTTATAAAATTTATAAAGTAGAGTTACCGAGATAAAGCATATAATAATAACTACTTACCAAATACTTCATGTCGGAGTGTCGCTATTTTTGGCAGAATAAATCTTTATAAAACAACTTAGTCCGCTGTGGTTTAGAATACTCTAACTACTATCCCATAAATGCAGGAGTTCCACAGGGCAGTGTCCTGGGCCCCATCCTATATAACCTATACGCCGCTGATGTTCCCTCTACTCCCAATACCTTCTTGGCCACATTTGCAGATGACACTGCAGTCTTGTCATCCCACCCAGACCACGACATAGCATCCCATAACCTTCAAAAACACCTTGACGAGATCGAGTATTGGTGTAATCAATGGCGGATCAAAGTTAATGAAGCAAAATGTTCCCACATTACCTTCTCCCTATGTCGCAAGACTTGTCCACTAGTTCATTTTAATTCTATTCCTCTCCCTGTATTCGAGACAGTACGATACTTAGGCTTCTATCTCGACAAACGACTGACCTGGAACCCACATACGAGACTAAAAAGACAAGAACTAAACAGGCGCTTTGGACAACTGTACAGACTACTTCAAAGGACATCCCATCTCTCAATAGAAAATAAACTACTAATCTACAAAGTTATACTTAAGCCAATCTGGACATACGGAATAGAGCTATGGGGGACAGCAAAAAAGTCGAACATCAAGCGTATCCAATCCTTTCAATCAAAAGTCCTGAGAACAATAGTAAATGCCCCTTATTATGTCAGCAACAAAACCCTTCATAACGACCTTAATATACCCTACATTCTAGAACTCATCCCTTCTAAGTTTATGAAATTCCACAGTAGCCTTTCCAACCACCCTAATCCTGTAGCACAGTCATTGCATTGCGCCACTCATCCCTATAATCCTCCTCGGAGACTAAAACGGCAGTGGCCTCGTGACCTGCTATAAACGCGTGACAGCGGGGGTCCTGGCAATGGCCAGTTACTCCAATCATGTCCTGAGCGTCTGTGGCTCTCGCGCTCTTGGTCAGCCTCCACTGGCTAGTATCCGGTGACGCGGCTGACGGAGGAGCGTGGGGGACTTCCCAAGGCTCTGCTTTCTCTTCGCATGTGGATTTGGGAGGTCTCTGGGCTGTCTGTAAATATTGTATGAATGAGTGAGTGAATGATGAATTGTAAATATGGTATGAATGAGAGCGTTTATCGCAATTACTGATTGCCTTATAAAAGGCAGATTGTAATTATAGCCCAATAAAGAGTATAAATATCAATAAAATAACTTACTGTAGTTAACTCTTTTTATTTATATTTTGCATACAATAGAAGCATGAAGTCTGATGAAATCACATTTAATTAATTACATTGTTAATGAGATCCCTGAGAGTGATGCTGTGAAACTAAATGTAAGAAAAAAGTGTATATCTGGCTCAATTTTTTCAAAGAACAAGCGAAGCTTTTTCGGAAATATTCATGTGTTTTTTTTCTTTAGTGATAATATGATTAATAGTTCTAAAGCCTCCCACAAAATATGAGCTAGGGAAAAGTATTAATATACTGAATATCATTTCTACATACTTCGATAAAAGACAGGTTTTTTTTTTATTTTGCCATAATTTTTCATATCCATCACTATCGAATTTATGTTTACATTCTTCATTCTATTTATTTTTAAACAGTTCTTGTTGGCAAGTTGTGTTATGTCACACTATAGTGCCACTTAGTTTTACTTAACTAACGTGAACTAAACTTAAGCGTAGGCAATACAGTATATTTTCGGAAATTTAAAGGGAAATTTATGAGACTTTTTAAAACCCTAACACCCAACATGAAGCTGGTTAGGGTAGTGAGGGTGGTAGTAGTGGGGGGTAGGGACCAGCTTGACTACCACCGATGTAAACCATCAGATCGGATGGATCACCCTGGAAGGTTCAGGTTTTTTGTGCGCATTAGTATACAGCAGGGAGAAATATTACCGCTATAGGTGACGATTCGACCAAACGGAATTAAGTAATGTTGAATTGCCTCTTACTGTTGACCGTCGCATCTGCAATCAGTCGGTCCGAACTTTGCATTAGGTGATATTTCTTTTCGACTCAGCACAACATTCATCGTTCGTAGTAGCGAGTAGCGTGTTGCTACACATCAACGTGAGGTTTGACTTGTCGTGAATGTTACTCTTTAGTTTTGAGGGTTATTAAATTATTCTGTATGGTAACTACGAAATAATACAAATGTGTGTAATACGTAAGCTATCAATGATTAATTATAATAATTCAAAGAAAAAACTTTAATGGATGATATATTTGCATTTGTTTTTAGGCTGCTGGTTCATGTGAATGACGTAAACATTAAACACAACGTCAAAACTGGTAGTTTCATTTAGAAGGTAAGTTATCTCATTTAATGTTTCTTCTTATCCTCATATCCTTAAATCTTAACAAAAAAACAAAACAAGTATATAGTAGCAGTTATATTAACAAACTAAAAAAAATAAATAAACCAATGCACTGCTCAAAACAACAATACAGATCAATCTTGTCAGAAATTTAATTAACTAATTTTTTTCTGAACCATGTAAAGAATCGCATTTAATCCACAGTTTACAAATTTTAGCTTATCTTTGAGCGAATCCGAATGTGTTCCCGTTGCTGTTAAACTGTAGAGTTCCTCAGATCACAGGTACGTTCGATGAATTAATAGCAAGTCAGCCAAATATGAAAGTAAAAATATACCATTTTTGTACGTAACATTCACTGAATTAGATATTAGCACAATGTTATATCTTTAACGTGTCATTAAATACCATTCAAATGTATTCTATTTCCATCAATTGGACAGTAATAATATGCCGTTCTTGTTGTCAATATACATTGCAACATCACAACCACCTTTCTAAGCTGGTCTTTGAAAGTGGTTAAGGCATATTCAGCAGTGAATTCCCATCATTTTATTCAATGTTCAGTCTAAAAAAAACTTTTACATTGGACATAGGTTTTTCTAGGGAGAGGAAATATAGAATTTTATAAGTTCGTCTATCGCCTCGATTTGACTACAGTTGCCGTCACGAAATTAGAAGCTTGAGACCCGCATTACATGATAAGCCCTTTTGTTGCACTTTGGACTACTTCTCTTCTATCCAAGTGACCTATTTACCTCGATAATGTCAAGCAATAAGCAAATTAGTGATAGGTAGGTGAAAACATTTTTAAGCAAATTGGAATGCATTAGATTTGTTTGAATGTATTTGCAATAATGAATCGAGTTTTTGAAAAAAAAACGAAAAATTCAGTGCCGATATTAACTACAGTGAATAGGAAAAGTATTGAAAGATAAATCACCAAACCTATTGTAATAGGTAAGTAAGTCTTAATTTTCGCGGTGTGATTCATCCGTTTCTTCAACTTCGAAAGTATCCGAATCTGAAGACAATCGAACAATAAATTGTTCCGTAATGTCATATCTTCTTGTTTCTCTTGTAAATTCTTCTTCTTGCAGCATCATAGAATGACAATTCCAATTTTCCCATTTTTCTGGCGTTATATTTTTCACGTCATTAGTAATGTGCTATAC
Organism: Acanthosoma haemorrhoidale; assembly: GCA_930367205.1. Taxonomy (NCBI): domain Eukaryota; kingdom Metazoa; phylum Arthropoda; class Insecta; order Hemiptera; family Acanthosomatidae; genus Acanthosoma; species Acanthosoma haemorrhoidale. The sequence goes on along the minus strand of OV884015.1, from coordinate 76,758,906 downwards.
ATCCGCTATTTTAAAGATCTCATTTTTTACAGCGAGCTCTCTTTTTGATTTCAGCCAAAATTAGTTCAATTGGGTTGTACTGGCAAAGATAGGGAGGAGAGTGTATACCTGTGCACCCATATTGTTCTACCTTTCATCCAGTTCATAAACTTTTGTTTTCTTAAAAGTTTCAACGAGGGTCATTTACTCTTTTGTTTAACTGGATTCCTCAAAACGAATTACTTTTTCCCTTCAAGGAATTGAATTATGTTTTCCTTTCTCCCATTGTTATTTGTAACTTTTTCTCGAAGAACTGGATGATATGAAACATTGTTCATTAATCTAATTGATGGTTTAGTGAGGGCCACCAGTAAATTTTTTGTAAACCATTTGGCAAATTATGATGATCCTTTCATGTCAGCATGGTAGTCTCCGTTATACTTTTTTTACCAAAACGCCCATTGCGACATGGTATGAAGCCGTTCCTTGTGGCGGCATTGACAGACAATAAGTATCCTGCCTTTGCCCGTGGGAACCCTTACAACCCCTAGTCTTAGTATTGTGCATTCTACGCAAACATTTAACTCTAAGAGCTGAAATATCACCACGTTCCATTAAAAACATCCTTCCATCATCACCTTCCTTATAACGAAAGCCAAAGTTTTTGAGAATCCAAAGAATGGAACCTTCTGATCCTTTGTTGTTAACTTTTTTTTCCACTGCCTGGAAATTCTCCTTAGTTGTAAAATTCAAATATTGTTCTTCTGAAATGTTTTTCAGAGTCACCGAAATTTGTTTTTTCTTCTCTCAGGTATAATTCTTTCATGGAGAGGTTAATCAGGATTTACTATGTTTCAAGGCTCTATGAACTGACGATCAGATAACACCTGACATTTCAGCAACCGATTTTTGACTGTGTTGAAGTCTGCAGCGTTTAGATGGCCTTCATTTGCCAATGGTTTCAGAAAATTTAAAACTTAGGAACTTTATCATCGACTTACATTGACTTCCCAAATCCTTCTTCGATAAATCTGGCATTCTTGGATAGCGTATCCTTGAAGGAGTTGAGGTACTGGTTTGAGGTTCCATCTTCAATCAAACGTAGGCAGAAAATTCTTGATCAGGCCTGACCAAAACCAAAAAAATACAAGAGGTAGTGAAAAGGCAAATTCAAGCCGAGTCGTACACAATTGGAAAAACAATTATAAAATCCTTCATCGAGCCGGTTTTATTGAGTTTTTCAAAACCACAAACACAAAAGCCAAGTTTTAGGATAAAACAGTTTATCTGAAAACGACCACGTATTGTAAGACTATACGTTTCATAGAATTGGGTTTATTTTGGCATAAAGCCCTCTTGTCATAATTGTTGTTTTTAGATGAACTCATAAAACCTCATTTAGACCACCGATGAGAGCCTAAGAGAGTACAAAGACGAGAGCAGAACCCAAGCAACACAGAGCCGGGCCTGAACCCTGAAACGTTCATCATTTTTCATACCGAAAGATACGGGGATGTATTCGTTTATGAATGGGGATCCATACTCGGTGTGAAGAAAGATATATCACATCCAAAATTATATTATGGGAGTCGTAGCGAGATTTTATTACACATTATGGAAAACGATTGATGACTCCCATTACATCGTCTATTTAATTTAATACGAGCAGATAATAGTCAAGCCGATGATAAGGCCTGCACCATCCCCTTTCTGAAGTAAACAGAATTTTTGCTGTTGGACCAAGCCCAATTGGCTCCCTCTCACACCCGATAATAAATTCACATTAGCGATGAAAGCACAACCTTCCTTGACAATTTATTTATTTGGTGCAATGTAGTGTATCGATTAACGAATATTTTATTTTTTTATTTTCGTTCATCAGATGGCTATTTAGAACTTTGTACTTTTTTTCCATTTCACATCTTTTATAGAAGTATTTTCAAGCAAAGACTAAGATAATTTGAAACCGTTTTACGTATGTGAACAACCCTTGAAGTTTAGGAGATTGTCAGCCATTATGCTGAGAACAGATCGGAGGTGAAAATAGGTAATTTTCTGTTTTGTACTATTAAAACTTCACAGTTCATTAGGAAAATTATTAGAAGCAGACAGAAATATTTTTTGAGGAATGTTACTGAAACAAAAGATTCTTTAAATGTTTTACTTTCATATTACTATATTATTTCATTCACGAATCTGAATAGTATTTTATCTTTATTTATTGTTTATTATAATTTATATTTTTAATTTTGATGAGAATTATTTTATTAAACCCTTAATAAAATCGCTAAAAACAAAATCCTTGTCTTTAAAAGCAGATTTAGTATTCCCGGAGAAACGCAAAAGCCTTTCCGAAATCCCTCCACAGTCAATAGAATCCGATTTTAAGTAAATGAGAATAAAACCGGTATTAGACATTGAATTTATCCTTCCAACGTACATGGATCGCAGAATATTCCGACTCATGCGGCTTATAAACAAGCTAAGGAGATATGAAAGGTTCAATCAAAACCAAGCTCTACTGATTATGATAGTATTTAAGCGTATAATTTTTATGTGGTAATATCGCGTATATATACAGGATAAGGCAAACATTGGATTTTTTTCATTTTTAAAATATTCATACAGGATAATATAAAATTAAATAACACAAAATAATACATAACTTAAACCACTACCTGGTATTGAGACCGTTGGTAGAGACGGCTAAATGGTAATGATGTCAATATTTTCCTTATACGTCATTGTCATGAGTTTTATTTTACAACCTTAATTATATTACAAACAATAGATAAGTAGTTTAAAACAATTAAACTTCACAAGACTAAGTTCTAAATAAAACTGAAAGAATGGGGTTTAAATTAAATTAACATTTGCAGAGAGTGAACTCACCCATCTCCCAGGGATCCGAGACTATTGAAACACAAGAGGGCCACGAGATGGTCGGATTACCTCGAGAGTCGGACTAGGAGAAGCTAGATTAGTGAGATTATACTGTAACCTATAACATCTTGAAGTTAGTAAATATCATACATAATATAATAAGTTTTTCTCTTCAAAACAGCAAAACATTCTCATACCCTTGCCAAATGCAAATTACATATACTTAGAAAAATCCATAAACCAAGTGTTTACTATTTAATTGATATTAGCACATGTTCATTGACAGAAGAAGTTACTTGAAGAACAGCCCTGTCAAGCGATAATAGAAAATGTTTGCAAAGGACAAACTAATAATTCATTGGATTCTTTCAACAAAAACCCTCTTAACAAATCCATTTAAATAAATGCTGAACAAGTGAAATTTGAAAAAAATGTATTTTTGTTAATAACCAATATGGAACCATAAATGATCTTTACCTAATGAAGTGAAGTACAATGTGTAGCCAAAGTAATTTTTTAAATTACCATTAGTGCCTCCGAAAATTATATTGGCATCATGTGATGGATTGTACGTTAGCCATATTTACAGCGAATCCGGTTATTATATTTTATTCAAGGTGCAGTAAGTCAACGAAACGAATGAATAACTGTCATTCACTAAAAACGCCATTGTACCAAAAACGAAAACACATTTGTCTACAGAGAGCTGAATTAATCACACTAACTAATGATGCCAATTTAATTGTCAAAAACACTGACGTAGATGAGCAAATGAAATACTGTAAGAAAACCCAAATTCGATTCGAATGACTCTCATTTCCTTTAGATTTCTTCAAGCTTTTTCTCCGATATCGACAATTATTGTTCTGATATGTTTTTCACCCTTGAAGAGCGTCTTCAAAGACTTTTTATTACAGATTAGGAGACTTCTTCATTGACTAGTCTCTTCTGAACTCTCTTAAGGATTCTCCTACAACCAACGGAGGGACAAATATTTAGACACTGTGGACACCATTGGAGAAGAGGTCAGTAGAAATCCAAAGAAAATGACAGCCTGGGGAAGATTATTGAAAAGCAATACATTGTTGTCTAATAGCAGGTTGTTGGTTCTTTCTGGTATAATTAAAACATACACGGTATTTTCTCACAGTACAAACGAAGATAGCAGAAGATTCAGGATGGCAGAAGTCACTTGAAGCAAAAAAAAAAATTATATTTTCTATCAAATCCAGAAGATATGAGGTTAAAAATAAAAAGATTTTAAACATATAAAAAATAATCGCTAACCATGATTAACGCCAGAGCGCACTCAGCAAGTAAAAAAAACATAGACTTGAACAAAACAAAAGGAAAAAAGTCTTAGCTTTACTAATGAAATGAAAAGATCAGAGGGATTTTTAAAGGGGTTAATGTACAGAAGCGGATTCTCTCTCAATTCAACACCAGATTCAGTGAGGATCAAGTTTGTTTTTTTTATAGATTTTTCTGACAGTGTTCCGTTTTCCTCTCTGCCAACTAATTGCCAATGTTTTCGTATCCAATATTTTTTCTCTCCTGTAGTTAGCCGTTTACCAGTCCAAATATTCCAATGTTTATTTCGTTTTTTTTAATTACCGTTGTTTGATTTTGCACTATGTACTCAATGAAAATTTTCAGCCTCGAATACATCAGGGTAGCATGATTGGAAGTCATGTTTTCCTACTGAGTAGCAGAACATTAAAAAAAAAAAATAGTTTAGAAAATACCACGCATTATTAAAACTTTTCATGACATATGGATAATAAGTGGTATCATGAAACAGTAAGGCATCAATCCATAGAGCTAAAAGATTTATTAGTAATAAGGTAATTTTCTGATGTTTTACTGGTTGTTAGTTACTCTTCATTAAAATGAAAAGAACTACCCATAATGTTTATTTATATTAACAATCTCATTTTTGCTAACAGACTTGGTGTTTGACTTGTTACCTGAGTAATAATAATAACCCTGATTGCAAGTATATGTAACTCTTTATAATTTGTGTCTGGTCTTTTGAAAGCTATGAGGATACCCCTGTTTGAATTGAAACCTCTATACGTTCTTGGGATGTGAATATGTATAGAATGCGAAAGTGATACAAAGACTTTTTTTGTAATCACCGAAATAATTGTTTTATTGTCACCTTTGTACCTATGTGTTATTTAGCATTTCTTTTATGTTTTTTTTCAGTAAATTAGCATTGCGACATTGTTAATTACTTCAAGTACAGAACTTATTAAAACTGCAATTATCATCGTGTTCGCAACTTTACGGTGCCTGACATTTGGCACGAAATCGCACAGAAAACAATGAAAGATCGTTAATAAACTAATTAGTAGTAAAAAAATTAACTTTTTGCAGTCCATGTAATCACAGTTAATATTGAAACTATTAAATCTGTTTCCTTTGTAAGTTTCTAATCCAAAAAACATCTAGACTGAGCAAATGATTAAATTTATTTCATATATGCCATGACATGTGAGGATACCTTATATGATTCACTTTATAAAGACATTCAGGAGATAAAGCCAATTTGTAATTAATATAATACAGGTATATAGTAGTACCTAGGTTATATAGATAAGTGTATATAAGTGTGTAAAGGAAACATGTGAACCCATTTCCTTGGCAGGCCAAAATCAATCGACTTAGCTCTTAAGTAATACTCTTAATTATAGATAGAATCTTGGAATGGAATAACTGCTTTCCACCAACATACGACAATGTATTCTTTGAACCTTCCTGTCCCTAACCATACCCTAACCATCAAAACCCTATCATACATATTTAATATACTGTAATTTTAATCCTCCATCCATTTTCACTACATAAGATTTCACTTAACTCTTCCACTTATAAATCTGGTTCTTCTCCGTCACAACTTCACTTTTTTATCACTTTCTTCTTTCCGCATGACCCACTGCTACAAAAACTAGGTCGAGTTCACACCATTACCAACATTTTTTTGCTTAAAATATTTTATGATTTTGTTAGTTGAAATCTGTTTTTGTTTCATTTATCACATGGAGAAGCAAGAATCTTTTTTCTCTAAAATATTTTATTGAAAACATACTTATCTATAATCATAGGTTGCCATCAACCTTGACGAGGCTTTTTCCCTAAAATGGATTTTCCGGGTCCCAGGAAAAACTTTATTTATTTTTTTTATTTTAGTTAGATACCATTTGAAGTTGTTTTGTTCTTTTGTGTTTATACATTTTCAGAAATGATAAACATCTGAGGTCTAAAAGTTTAATTTTGTGCCACATTTAAATGTTAGCAACGATTTTATGGGATGTATTTATTTATAATAGCATCAGTAAATGGGGCTGATTATTAATTGTTCAAAGGAGAAAATGTGGTCTGCGGTGAGAACTCGACAAGCAAAAGGTTAAGGCCGAAAGTGCCGTTGACTGCAAAGCCTATTACCGTGGCTACCTTGTCATTACAAATCTGTTTGACAGGAGACCTACTAATTGGGAGGTGAGATTGAATAAGATACAGTAAATTATAATTTAATTGGATTATATGTCTATTATATGCAGATGTAGACTATAGTTCGGGTAGAAAATGTATTAGATTGGTTTACTTTATTACTTTATTTTTCACATTATTTTCTGTCATAGTTTATCACTACTGTATGTACTAGTTGAGGAGCAAATTTTTCACTATCAAATAAAACGAGGTAACAATAGAACATGAAATTACTCTACTTACCTCAGTGTGTGCTGCTTAAGCTTAATAACCTACCAATGGTAATCATTTAGCAGAAAAATCAATCAGAAAGCTTCCGCCAATTCCTGGGAAGGGCTAAAGTTATAGTTTACCCTGCTAGAAATGTTAGCCGATACGGAAGCATCGAAGAAACAATGCGGCTAGACTGGGAGAGGGGGAAGATGAACGACAGCGATGAAGGTATTGGAAGGAGTACAAAGCGGCCTAGGACAATGATTGTTTATAAGACAGTTCGAGCTGGCTTGGAACTCAAACAAGGGCAGGGCAGTACAAGATCCATTGTTTGCAGAAAATCCTCTATGCTCCGTTTTCCCATTTTCTTCGAGAGCATAAAACCACCGATGGAGGGATCAGAGATCCCCAATGATTATACTTCCATAACATTCCGTTATACAGCTGATTTTAGTTCTTTACATTCCCCCTTAAGATTATGGCTTCTTTTAAAAACAGGTTTTTTTTGTTTTTTCCCCATAGCTCTCAAACTTATAAAAAAAAGGATGTGGGGAAAATAAAAGGAAAATTATTTTGTATTGATGGGTGCCTTTCACTAAGGGGAGTCCCATTTGAAGGATGTATGAAAAGGATATGGGGTGTGGGTTGCCTAAAGGAGGCGGGTGGGTTCGGGAAGGTAGTGAGTCTACTTATGGTGGAGCCTAGGGGTACTAGGCATTGGTTTGTAGTAGGCCAGGTCATACCTTTTAATAAAGCATATATTTATATAAGCAGGACATTTTTAAATACTTTATGAGAAATATGCTACTATTGTAATTTTCGAGAATTGATTATTTGACATGTAAACTTAAACATTAACAATAAACATGAATTCTGAAATATTTCAAAATTTTAATGAGCACAAAGAAAAATTTGGGAGAGGAGCAGATATACATATTTCGAAAAAATCTTTTTCCATCCTCGAAAATTCGGTCATATAAGTATGATGAATTTCGGTCACTGGCTCAAGACGGAATTCAAGGCTGAAGTTTGTCATAAATTTGTATAAAAGGAATTTATATGTTTTTGTTTCAAGTAAATTCTTTCGTAAAAATAAGAATGTATTTGTTGCCTTGATAGCTTTCTCCTATTCTTGACAAAGTGAATTCCCCAAAAGAAACGCACTCTGGAGGTTTCCTGCTGTTAACCGAACTACCTATCTGGATAGTGAACCATTAAGGGGGTCGTGTTAGGATAGGAGTTTTTTGGTTCTGTTTTATATATTTATTTAAATTAACTTTAACTAGCAAAAATAAACTCGAAGTCACTGTAGTAATAAGTTGTGTAATAATAATAAGTTAGCAATAGTTTAGAAAGAAGAACTATCCCTAACAATCGTTTGGTATTTTTAAGTGTTAAGTGGGCATATTCTAATAAAACTGTATTGAATTTCACCCCACCCCGATGTGGGTTGATATGTGCGGGGTCAGAGTGCATCTATGGTGCATTCCCCAATGTTTTGTTGGAAAGTGCAGATCTGTTGTGCAGAGTTTAATAATTATGTCCCTTTATAAGTCGTGGTCAACGTATATATATATATATATATATACATATATATATATATATATTTTTTATTTGTAGTCGACAAGAGTCTGCTGTAGACCGTGGTTGGAATTTGTGTACGCCTTGTGGTCAAGGCGTTCTATGAGTCTTTGGTCTGAAGAAGGTTCGTTGGAAAGATCGAGTCGTATCAAAAACGTTAAGTAACGGTTTTTGTTAATTTAATTATTTTCATTTCCTCTTCCTTGAAGCATTACAATACTTATTACTCGTTTATGCAGGTTTCAGTTGTAAATGGTGACAATCCTTTGTTTCCCTTAGCTTCACGTATGCTCACCAGAATTCATATTTGTATTTTTAATTTGTTAAATGTGATCTTTAATTTACTTACACAAGCTATACATGAGTCCATTTCTGCAAGAGGCCATTTTTATCCACTTAAGCGTTTAGGGCTTACAGCACTACAAGAGGTTTAAAATTTCTTTTTAGGGATTCATATCGCTAATTTTGTAACAAAAGTTTTAGATCCTTTTTTTTTTGTTATAGTTTGCACATTAGGGGTTTTTAGCCTGAATTTTTTTGTTGTTGTTTTTTTATGCACTTTGTGAGGTTTTATTTATCCAGTATGCTTTATCTGTTTTTTTTCTTCTCAATCAATATTATCGTAAAATGAAAGTAACCAAGTTTTTAATAATACGTTTAACTTATAGTAGAAACTATTAATCCTGATGTCAACTATTCTATTTAATTTTGATACGTATAATATTTTAATAACTAAATGGTAATAGAAAAATGTTTCTTTACTGAATATTATATCCTAATCACTTGCGTTTGGATGACTTTTCTATCCTAGCAACTTTTGAAGTAGTGGATTCTCGTTGTGTTTACATTTATCTATACATTTTGTGGTTATGTGTTCATAATACCTAGAATATAAACAGCTGTGGATTTTAGTGTACCTAGGTTTGTCAAATTTTATTCTCATAAACTTATTATGCGTTTTTGAAGTTTACTGATATAGGTATGACTGAATATTGTCATAAAAATAATACCTTACTTCTGGCCAATCGTAGCAATTCAAGGAATAAAGAACCTTCGAAATTAAAGGAATATATAACGTTATCTTTTAGATGTTCTTTGGAAAGGTTTCTTGTATATTGGAAACATGTCTATGACATCTATAAGTGTCAGAACGCCTTTTCTTATTTCAATGTGCTCACTGCTGTTGAAAGCAATTCAAGAAGAAGAGAAAGATATATCATCTCCTGTTGTCAAGGACAGACTGTTCAAAGGACTTGGTTCGTAAGATGAAGGATATAATTAAGCTCCAAAACCGTCATTGCAAAATGCAAAATGCAATTAATATGGAAAGACCATATTAAAATTCAAGCCATCATTAATGATTAACTGCATAATGCTGTTTTTGTTACAGCTGTGAACACAATTTTAATGACAGTTTTAACAAAAGTCCACCACCCACCCCCCGTGTGGACAGATATTTCATCAAAAACATTAAATTGAATTCGTACTTTCTATGTTAGGGCAATATTTACTTTGCAATTACCAACTAATTCCGTAGTTAATGGTCCTACACCATTATCACCAATAGCAAAATACCCCTTCGTATAAAACATGGGTTGTGAAAAAGGTGCAAACACCGTTTTAATGACTTTCTGTCATGAATTATTATTTCTAAATAATACTCGATACATTAAGGCGTTTGCCATATCAAAACGTCCACCCCCTGCACAAACTACAGCTGTAATCACAAATTTTTATTTTTATATTTAAATGAATTCTCTTATAGCGAATAATAACTAAATACTTTTTTTAATATTTATATTAAAAACATGCAGAAAGTGAATAAATACTACGGAGAAACACTCCCAAGATTTCGTATGAGTTTCTTCAAAACTGATTAAATAATTGTCATAAAACCGTTGTATTTTTTTGTTTATCCACTGAAGCGCTTAAAGAAACCTACTATTATCGATTTCAGTAATATTAAATACCCGATTTATAATATTACTTAGCAAAAATTTTGCTTTATCGTCTTTAAAACCACAGGGGCAGATGAAATATTTTAATATTATATATATTAACAGCTGAGATTTAAAATATCGTTACGCATTCATAAGACGATCACGCAATCCTGAATGAAAGTAGATCCTTTACTTTCTAACGAATATTCTGCTTTTTCCGGCCGCTAGTATGGGGAAATTATTACCTATGACACTCCTTCACCAAAACAAGACAACCTACAGGCAGAGTTTGATCTGCAGAATACTCACTCAAACATTACCACAGCACCAAATTTACTAGAGTATTAATATGCTCTAATTACTTTGTGGCTGATTATAATTAAATAATTACAATTAGCATCCTTGCGTACAAAGGGGGTGATTTAACCAAGACCAACTATTGATCGACCGGAACCCTTAAATGGGTCGCCTTTGAGACCATTAAGTAACTATTACGTAATGAAACTAACTGTTTATAATTTTTTTGTATTAAAAAATGAGTGAAACAAGGGAAATCAAGTTAGAAAATGTATTGTAGATTATTTTTTAAAACGAATACAATATTTACATCTTACACATTACGCATCTTCAAAAGCTCGCTGTATTATATTCAGTACAATATTAGGATTTAATGATTTAGTTACTAGTCAAGGTGACCTAGAATATTGGTCTCTTTCTATAATAACGAAGGGTAATTAATTTAATCGGCTTTAACGATATACTTTTATTAATATATTTAATTGTTATTGTTCTTTTTTTATATATGTATGACTTTTAGTTTAAATTACGCCAATAAATGTTATAATATCTGACTATTTCATTTTTTTACTATATTTTAGCTATTTATTTAGAAAACAGAGTTAAAAATTTTAGGAAATATTTTATTTCACTTTAGATTGATAATTGAGTGTTAATAATTAACTATATCCCTAAACCTTTTATTGGTTAGTAGCCTAAAGATCAAACTTTTTATCCACATGGTTTATATCCACATCTACCTATGAGGCATCATGTTCTACAAAACAATATCTAGCCACCACCCAACATGTAGGACTGGGGTGCCTCCTGCCCCCCCCCCCTCGGTCCGAGGAGCCTAAGCTCTGATCTCGTCCACGTATCGTTTTGAACCACCTTCGGTGGGCTGCACAAAGTAAGTTTAAAAATTCCAACGTTATTGATGTCCTAACGCTTTTACACCAAGACAAATCCCCAAAAAACCAACAACTTAAAAATGTTCAAAGTGCTGATTGACGAATACAAATATTTTGTAGAGCCTAGAAAACATTGTTCTCTGCCTATCACAATAACCTTCTATTAAAAAGTCTTAGAATAAATACTATTCATTTACACATTTGTTTTCCGCTTTATTTTGGAACAAGCAAGAGCACGGATGCTCCGCTCGAGTGTCCAGTATCACTTGAAAAAGTCAGACTTGCAGCTGCTGATAGACAACGAGGAAAACCATAATGTTGAAATTGCGTTTCTTTCAATTCCATATTTCCTTCAGTCATCAAATTAGAACCTTACAATAATTCTCTAAAGTCGTTAGCTGGTAACTCAGGTGTATTCTGTATAAAGAATTTGTAATGTAAGGATTTTTTGTGCAAGTGTGAAGGAAATGATTTCGGTGGTTCTTAAATAATTAAGTTCTTAATTAATTAAGTAATTATGAAGATGCATCTCTGCAAGATGCAACTAATATGTATTGTTTATATTCGGAGTGATCATCTTTAATATATAAACGAACACAATATATATGACGTGCATATATTGCAAAGAGTATTGGATAGAGTAAAAATATAAATCTGGATACACAGATCCATCGCGATCCATGACCAAGCTCTGCGGTTCCTCCAGCGGAAAAGCACTTGGCTATATACAGCATCTGCAGCTGACGCTTCTGAAGATTGACTGCCTCTACCGAACCGAGAGCTGTACCTCTCACTCTCGATAGCTAGTCAGCTGCGTGGGAACACTAGCAATAAAAATGGATTAATCTTCTCAGGTAATCTAAAAAGGTTTTTATTCTTTGTCAGCTTGCTTTACTGAAAGCTCATGTGTTTCTAGTATCTTTTCAATTAGTTAAAATGTAACCTACGCCAGCTCAAACCGTTTGGATCGAATAAGGTAATTTTACAGTACGGCAGCGTTGTCTTATATCATTATCATAATCATATCCACAAAGCCTCTTATAACTGTAGACTATTTAAAATAAGAATTTTTCGTCTACTACAATATAGCTATGAATACACAATTTAGTCTCGTCGGCAAACTTACTTACTACAAAATTTCTCGCAAGAGGAAGCATTAAAACAAGCTATTAAAAAAAAACAACGTTGTACAGAGGGTAATATAATTTCATATATTTTTGTTGAAAATGGTTGGGCATCACTCATTTATACCTCTGGGATTATATAGCTAGTAGTATGTTAGTCGTCACGCATTTTATTTTTTTCACACTTTTCAGCATGAATGTATAACCAATCGTAACATACAATAGTAAATTACATTTTCGACATATTATGTAGGTAAGTAATCTTGTTTCAATCAGTTATCCTTACTGAGAGACAGAGAGATTGCTACTTCATAATTGAGTGAATTCATGGCCTCCCATGGAATGCTCTAACCAAAGGTTACAAGCTACGCTGGAAAATTACAGATGAATACCTTCAGTTTTGACAGTATAATTTTATTGCCGCCAGCAATCCACTGATTACAGTTTAACAATAGATGTTAATCCAAGGGTGGTTCACAAAATACCACATGTTTTTGCTAACACAAATATTTTAAAAAGCTTACAAACACGACTTGAACCGCCGCTCTCTATTGCCAGTGGGGGGAGTTAGTCAAAAGGAAAATATATTTGCACCGCTTCATGATATGGTGCCCAATGAACGTTCCTCAATTTTCCAAAAACTACTCCTTCCACCCATGTCTCCAGGGTATAGCTAAATGTACCACTTACTTGACCATATCTTAATAAATGCTAGATGAATACTTATTTATACCAAATATTTTGATACAGATGCCTTAAACTGCTGCTAATTAAAAGTCTACGGAGCGCTCTCGTCTATTTAGAAATGTTTTCCTGGCTTAACTTATTTTTAACAACGTTCCCTAATTGACTCAAGCCCTCATCAATTCCGAATCCAGGTCGTTCTTTTATTTCTCTCTTCTGTTTTTTTCTATGTTGAACCGATCACATAGATTGTTTTCAAGTGATTAATAAATTGAAATGAAACACATTATGTGATTCACTCTCTACAGCTTTATTTTATTATCCCCGGCTGTTTTCGACATACCATGTTTTTACCATTCAACGTTAAAGCTGAGGCTATGGTACTTGCTGCGTTAACTCAAACCCTTGAAGATGAAAGCATATATATAACAGATACATGAATTGGATTTGAGTTTGATATAGCTGTTATCAGCAGTGTTTTACGTTTTAAGTTTTCTTTAATAAAGTTTGTTATAGAACATTTCAATTATTCAAGAATTTCCTCACTTTTCCTCGATTCGAATAGTAAATGGTGTAAAAGCAGTGCGACGAGTCCTCTAGCGATTGGACCTAATACAGGGCGAAATAGGGAAATTGGGTCTCGATCTTTCCACCCTTCTGCCAATTTGTCCAGAGAGGCAACACGTGTGCCCTTAGGAATAAATAGAGAACGTAATTTGCATTCATTTCCTTAGACAATTTCATTACCAGAACGGTTGTATGATCGTAGCTAGTATGACAGAATGTTACTTGCATTGTGGACATTTCCTATAATAATAACATAACAATTTCAAATAATAACATTTTCCATTCCAAACCAAATCCCTCTACTACAACTAAAATGGCCACTATACCTTGAAGATTTTATTACTGCACATTTGAAGCTAACTTATTTAGAAAGAACAGTTTCTCATGATCTCATACGACAAAGTGGTTAGCGTTACTGCTTCATGATATGAGGACGTGAATATAGTCCTTAAGTAGACAGGGATTTTTGTTTTTTCGGTTACATCGCCGTTAACATAAATGGGATTTTCTCAAAATTATATTTCCCTTCATCCCTTTTACATTAAAAGGCCAAACAAATTTAGTAGCAAATAAATCAGGACAAGGTAAAATCTTGTCAATTAATCCGAGCTTCAATTTTTCTTAGGCAGATCATTATTTTTTTTTTTCAGTTACCCATTAATAGATTAATTATAAACAAAATAGGGTTTTCCGAAAAATACCCAATGAAGTGAAGAATCGGTAATGGAAGATGTTCAAGCCATTTCGATTCCGAAACAGTCTAGTTTTTTTATTAGTTCCTCGTATAGAGGCCCAAAGTGTTTTTGAATAATATTTGAAAATTCCAGATCCACTTCATTTTTATCTACACTATGCTGGAACGTTTGTATAAAGACACGCACAGAGTAGCAGCCATCCAAAAGAGTGATAGCTTTTCTTGTATAAATTTTAAATATGAACGAAATTTTAACTGTAATGTTTTAGTTTAGTGAAATTATCACGTACATATATTATATTAAGAAAATCTTACTCTGTAGTTTGTAGGATTTGTGAATGGCAGTACAACCTAGTGGGAGCACTTGGGAAAGGAAATAAATAACTTGCGGAAAGACAAATGAATACAGGACGTGCTTATTTTCTTAAACCATAAAAAGACCAACGCTCTAAGAGAACCTCTGTCTTTATACGTGATACCAGGACCTGCTTTGCTTTCATTTCACGTCAGCCAACTGATAATGACAATAAAACTATCAAAATTATATATAAAATTTGTAAATAATGAGTAGAATTAATTTTTACTTATTTATTGCTGATACTGAACAAATAACACCTTTCTCAACGCGCTCTTCATGGTTCAAAAACCTCCTTATTGCCAACCCCCCCCCCTTCGGGAAGAGTCTCTACTTTCATTGGGTTATAAGGGGTGGGAGTGTATCGCCCAATGTCTATCTGTCTCTATGATGTATTTATGTCCTACGATATCAGTGGTAAAAATCTGAAATCATAAGGGTAAATTAATGGGGGTTTTTTTTTCCCTCATTGCCCCTTTCATAAAGATAAGTATATACAATTATAGATCCTCAGACGAATCTATTTACAAATTATTTTTGTATTTCCTGTAGCGTCGCTGCATCATATACAGGTTTTGATATTTTATAAAAATTATATAATGGAATAAACAAGTATAATGATACACATTATACGTGACTGGACTGAAGGGACTAATAAAGGTGATGGGGCTCACCTTTTTGATCGAACTTAAAACTAACTTACATACTAATCCTTAACCTAATTTTTCCCCAACAGTCTGTTGCCATTGATATTTTATAAAAATTATATAATGGAATTAACAAGTATAATGATACACATTATATGTGACTGGACTGAACTGACTCTAATAAAAGTGATGGGTAAATTAATGGGGTATAACTTAAAATATGCTTAGTAGTATTTGTTAACTACACAATTAGCAAGAAGTACAGAAAACACGGCCGACTAATATTGGCTGACTAATGGATTGGAAAACTATCGATTCAATACCCTAATTCCTTACTACATCTCATTATACCTCAATATTGAAAGGGTGCTATGGTGGACAAAATTGAAATATGTCAAAGGCAGGCTGTGAAGTAGAATGTCCAAGAAGCCGATATTAAATTGCATTCTCCGTGCCGTGTCTTTCTCATAAAACTAACCCTTCTGACAAGGTAATAGCTTTAAGACTAATTTACAGAAGGGGTGTAAAACTATATAAAACTTTCATTATTAATTTATATAAAATAGATGCTGAAGTAAAACTTTTATTTATAATTGTTTGGTATAATACTTTTAGATAAACCCTTAAATAAACATTTTAGTACTAGCTAAATTCATTTAATGTAAAAATGTCACTCAATCACAGACATGACTTGGGATCTCGTATTTCTCAATTAATATTAATTTGAATTTAAACTAATTTATATGCCTTATAACATCAAATTAATTCTTGATAGTCGCCTAAATACAGTGGTTATTGCTTGGACCGCTCCAAATAGAATTCATAATTTCTTGGTCAGTATTTCCTTTCTATGTCACTTTTTTTTTTAGTACTCAACAAATATACGATGGAGGGTTTTATTTTTATATTAAACCTTTCTTCGACCTCATTTTAAAATAACCCTTAACAATAAAAATTTTTGAATTAGTTATAAAATAAATGTATTATTGCAAATAATAATAATCTGTTAATTACTTTTACTAAAATTACACTTATACATGTTTTATATATATGACTATATTATCAATTGAACGTTCAAAAATGTTTAATCCCTAACACAACAATTCATTAGAGGTAGAGTATATAAGCCACCAAACTGGGACATATACTCCACTGGGACCAATCTTTTATTGATATTAATCTCATAAATCTGATATGATGCTTCTTCAAAAACAATAGCTGCTAGGACATGTTAGTTTATTGATAAAACAACAAAAGTAATTTGTTTTCATTCTAGAATTAATTTTTAACTCATTTTAATTACATACTTTTAATCTTGAAAGAAATGAAATTCCTTGATTAAAAATAAAATATAAAACCCTATCGCTTTTTTTTATTCAATTCTTTTTAAGGGTTGAACCGCTTATACACCACTTTAAGTAAGCAATGTTGTTTGTGTGAAGGAGAGTATTATTCACTTGGATCAATACCAGGTTTTGCTCGTTTTCTAATTACTAATGCTTGTGGTAAATGTTTTTAATTGAGTGGAGGGGTATGTATGCCATAATCTTTAATGAAAAAATGGCGTCTTTGATTAACATACGATTTTTGCGTTTATTTTTTATTCAGTGTTAAAAGGATTTAAAAAAAGCATTTTCATGACACACAATAAATAAAACCAGCCAGTGGGTATTCCTAAAATATGCAAGTCAAGCGGTACATGAATTTAGAAGCCTCCCCCCCCCCCAAGAGCGAAGATGATAAATGTCTAATAGAGAAGGCTTTGGAATAATAACAAGAAGATAAAAACATATTCTCGTCTTTATAGCGTACTTAGAAACTTTGAAGCCCCCAAGGCTAGAGTTTGTTTATTTAGTCTTTGCCATTTTTTTATAGTTCCACGCTTGTCTTATAATCGTGGTATTTATTTTTCATTGAACTCAGATCATCGCGATAAATGCTGGTCCAAGGAGGAGGAGTGGGAGGCCGCGTTTCTTTAGTTAACCTGCCTGTCTACATTTGCGTTAATAACATTGTGAGGTTAACATTGTATTTTGAGTATAAGTAATAGATAATTAAATTTGTTTCAATTTGATTAATTGTTTATTTGTTAATATAATTTTGAATTCCGTCACATGTTATTCTAACACGTTTTAAAAGTGCAAAGCTATTTATTACGAGCAATTTCAGTAATACGATATCGGGTGAGGTTGTTTACCTCCTTATCCTTATCCTTATCCTGTTCTATGGCGTAGTTGGATTATAGTGAACAACGAATACTTTTCAAAAAGAATTGATTCAGTCTTCTCATTTTCAGAACCAGTGCTCAGTTGCAACTTTGGTCATTTCAATTATATCGAACAGCTACATCGCTTCGCTCCGCTCAACGAGACCTAACGAGTATCTCAGACACATAAAAAAATAAGCACTATAGGGATTTATTTTCCTCATTGTTATTATAAACTCAAAAATAGTTTTGTTTACTTGCTAATTATTAAATGTATGACGTTTTTTCACAGCTTACACAGCACACTTATTCCTTATTAATTTTTATATTTTATTAAAATTTAACTTCTTTTTTGTTAGCTCAATAAATTTCATGTGATCTGGATAATTTTGAGTTGTGTCTACTCATTTGACTCGGCGCTAGTTGATGTCTTATGGGCACAAGCCTTTGAGCTTCACTTCGAAAGGTCCTAAAATTTTGTGGGATCTCAAACACTGCCTGTATGTATGCTAAGAAATTGAACACCACCTGTCTCTCCACAGCTTTATTTATTTTCCGCCCGAACGTTTTCGGCGAAATATGCTTTCATTCTCAATCTTTCGAGCTGATAGTACTTGCCTTGAGAATGAACGCATAGTCTGTTGAATAGTCAAACAGAAATAAATAAATCTGTAGGGAGATAAAAGGTGTTTTATTTCATAATACATAAACACTCCACACCGACACAACACCATCAATGTATGTATACACCTTGATAGTGTTCGTAAAAATAATTTAATATCTATATATGTAAAGAAAATGTATTTCTTTAATTTGAATTAGCACGCCGCACCAGAGAATGAGAATGAGAAGAGAATGATACTAGCGTTATCAGCAGGGAGGTTACGGGAGCGTTAGGCAAGCAGTGAAAGCAAGCTAAACTTAATATTTGACTTAATTATTTGTTATTATAAAACAAACCGAATCGACAGGAGAATAAACATTGAATGTCGTTTTATAATGGTTCTTAGGGACGACAGAAAAACAAGGCTTTGTTTTACAGAGCAACACAACCTAAGAACCATTATAAAACGACATTCAATGTTTATTCTCCTGTCGATTTGGTTTGTTTTATAATAACAAATAATTAAGTCAAATATTAAGTTTAGCTTGCTTTCACTGCTTGCCTAACACTCCCGTAACCTCCCTGCTGATAACGCTAGTATCATTCTCTTCTCATTCTCATTCTCTGGTGTGGCGTGCTAATTCAAATTAAAGAAATACATTTTCTTTACATATATATAAAATAATTTATATATGTTTCTTGATAACCAAAACATTTCTGAATATTTTTTGGTTAAATACAATTAACAAAAATTGGGGCCCGTTCCGTTAACTGATCCATATTTAAGGTTTACATTTTTTTCCAAGTGGTTAAAGACACATCAAGAAGCCAAGCCATAATAATTTTAAAATAATTCCAAAAAGTAGTTTTGTGAACCTACCATTAACAACCAATTATTTACAATTTATTTATGTCAATACTTCAATATTTTTTTTTCTTTAAAAGGGAAATATTGCATTAAAAAACAAATCATTTTATGAGCTTTCAAAAACTCGCTCCGAATACCGACAGTGAATCTATATATAACCTTAAATATAGTTTATTACAATTATCACTACATCTAATTGGTGAAATAAAATTATATTCACCCGAGACACATCAAGTTTTTTGACTTGTTGCAGCACCTAACAAACCCAGTATTCAACACTATGATCCCACCACCTTTCCCGCATCGATGGTAACAGACTGTCGGGGCAGGTTAAGATTTTGATGTTAGATGTAAGTTAGTTTCAAGTATATGATTCATAAGGTGAGCCCCTTCACTTTTAAACATGTTTAGGCAATCAATATAGAAAGTGCATTATGCATTTAACAATCACAAACAGCAATGTAAAATTATTAAAAATTGTATAAAACGTAGCTGTTACAGGACATATAATGACCTACTGTAATTATATTCATTATATATATAGAAGCTATACAGATTTCCATAATTTATAATAATAGTAAGGGAGTATAAAATTTTAAATAATATCCCCTACTCTTACGCAGTCAGATCTGTTATTCCAAACATAATAATAAAAAGATACTTGACAATAGTGGCATTGAGAGCGCTTGTATCAGTACACAAAAAACATCAGGTAGACCAGAGAGAGGTACATTTATTAATACTTTTATTTATGTTTTTTTTTGGAGGGGGGATTTTGTGGGTGTTCTACTCCCTCACCCCCTTGTTTACGTCATTGGCATAAATGTTTGTCTCCTTTAAGCCAACCTGAAATCAATTACACATGGCTGGCCAGGAGGATAAGTGGTGATATGGCAATCACCTAGACAATAGAGAAGCCGCATTAGAGAGAGAATAGGTGAGACTGCAGGCGTCGATTGGCCTGCGGTCAGCCAAATGACAAAAGGTGCCTTCCGTGGTGGCGATCCCCAATATGGCAGGGCCTATGTGGACTCTAGTGATAAAGCCGTTGGGGAATGTGAGCTAGTCCGGACAAAGCCCATTGTGTATGACCAGCAATATCTAATATCGTTCTCATGGCCCTGCCACAGACCCACTGTACGCTTTCCTTTTATTCCGCCTGCAGATATCTCCTCCGTGCCAGTGGGGGTATTATTCACTCCGCAGATAGGAAGGCCATATTTCAGTAATACCTGCAGGTAACTTGTAAGGATTTCAGTTGAAGAAAGCAAGCGATTCATAGAACTAGTTTCAGTTGTCGTAGGTATAATTTGGATGTGTGTCATCCCGTCATGTCCCTTCGAAATAATCCCTGGGAAGTTCCTCACGCGCCAGCAGCGTCACACCAAGAGAGCGAGAGCCACAGACACTCAGAACATGATTTGAGAAACTGACGGATGATTTATACAGAAAACTCACTTCCTGAAAATCAGCCAAATTCTAATACATAAATTTAATATGACCCTGACAATATCAGTAGCATATTTAGATCTGTGGCCTAACCAAACACCAGTGTTATGCTAAAGTCATTCAAACTGTCAATTATCATTTAAAGCAGTTTCAGTTTTGGACCACCTCCTGTATAACGTTGAGTCATAACATTTTCAAATGGAAATTTCAACTAGAAAACAATGATTTAGATCTTAGCAAAAAAAGATGCGTGATCATACGTAAAGTCCACAAGATTGCACAATGCATATAGCACAATAAAAAGGAATGTAGGGTGTTACTAAATAATTGAGCTAACTGATTTAATCAGTTGTGATGAGTTAACTGGATTTGTTAGGTTAGGTTATGTTATTGCATTCCCTCAAGTTGAAGCAGACATTCAGTTACTAAATAAGAGTTTTTATGTCAACGGCCGTTTATGTATATTGACCTGATCTGTTTCACATATCTTGCAAATCTGGACATGATTTGATCTCCGATCAGTCCAGATTAGATAATTTTGTTTAATATCCACCCCACTTATATTTTGAACAGATATGATTTCAATTTTAAATGTACAGTTTGCGAGCGTATCAGGCATTTATGACTTGGCTATTCCGTTTCCGTTTTACGATAGGTTGACTTGGTTTTATACCACGGCCTCGGAATATTTATCTATCCTTCTTCAAATCAGTCGATACTGACCGCGGGGATGAGAGGACCCCCTCCTCTCCGATCCGCTCCAGTTGACAACAAAATTTATGTTGTTGAAAACAGCTTCTTGGCTAAAGAGGATTCTCCTATGCTCCGTGGTCAGAAAATAGAAGCCACAGCTCCCTTATTCATTAATAAACATATCATTATTGTCATGATTGAACTTATTTTCATCAATCTGTTTAATATTACATTTACAAGTAACATTTTTAGTAGTATCAGTGAATAAAAAGTTTAAACACAGCAATTTTTTGGAGAACATTCACATATTAGGGCAACTAGGACCAAAGCATCATCTTTTTGTGTTAAGAGGTAAGGCAAAATTGCATAAATGAGCGCCTTTTCACGCTTAGAAAGACTGGTTTAATAAAAGAAAATTTGACAGTTAATTTATGTCGTACTATGATTATGAGAGGTAGCACAGATGGGACCATGCCTCTTGCGTCTATATTATAAATATACTGTATTAAAATAACAACATCAACAATCTTTATTGTGCAATAATTACAATCTGCCTTTTATAAGGCAATAATAATACAGATAAATGATCTCATTCATGCCATATTTACAGTCATCATTCACTCGCTCATTCATACAATAGGACATGACTGGAGAAACTGGCCATTGCCAGGACTCCCACTGTCACGCGATTATAGCAGGTCACGAGGCCACTGCCGTTTCAGTCTCCGTGGAGGATTATAGGGGTGAGTGGCGCAGTGCAAAGACTGTGCTACAGGATTAGGGTGGTTGGAAAGGCTACTGTGGAATTTCATAAACTTGGAAGGGATGAGTTCTAGAATGTAGGGTATATTAAGGTCATTATGAAGGGTTTTGTTGCTGACATAATAAGGGGCATTTACTATTGTTCTCAGGACTTTGGATTGAAAGGATTTGATACGCTTGATGTTCGACTTTTTTGCTGTCCCCCATAGCTCTATTCCGTATGTCCAGATTGGTTTAAGTACTATTAAAATAAAGAGAAATAGTTTGAATGTGATTGCTCCCTAATACGTTCCCTCTTAATTACATACTTTGTATTTAGATACGCAGTATGTTTAAAGGTAGATGGTTAGTTCGGGCCTACTTATTTGCCATATTTGAGCTAGAGAGCGCTTGGTGTTGTCTACAGGTACCCAGTTATAGTGCTTGCAATCAGAAACCCCGTGGTCCGAGATCGACTAATAACATATCATTCATCGTTGAAGTGGCAATGCGATATCATAATTTTGTTTAATGTAGTACAAGAACAAAATAAACAAAATTATGTATAGTTTCATGGTGCTATATTAGTTTCTGCCCATTCGTCACAGCAAATTGAGGCTAATGAGTGAAAATTTCATCAAAGCTAGCATGTATTATATAGTTACTAAATGATATTAATGGCGACTCGATATCTTCAATTTGATACACTAGTCTATATAGAGGTGAATAAGACCTCAGGCACAAAGCAGGGGGATTGTAGCCTGTGTAGACTGTTAGCCTCTTGCCAAAAATTATTTTTGATTAGCTCTGCCACCCTTGTAAAAAAACCTGAAGGAACATTTCCCACCATACACGAGAATTTTCTCCAAATTAAAAAAACAAGGTATCCATATTTATCCCTGTCGGGTTGCCACTAGGGGAGTGTCTAATCACTCTAGCCCTGGTGACAAGTGCGGTTTGTTGTAGTTTATAACATGGACCATGTTCCGTGTCGGCGTTAAAATCTGACTCCATTTTATGATAGGGGTGTGTCCCAACAATACACTGTGTTCAAGAGAAGAGGTCCAGAGGTTTCATGAAGAATAAGACAAGTTTTCAGAGTTCAGGCGGGGGCCTAGCAGCGTAGCAGGTACAAGGCACCAGCGGGTCTGCAAGGCGGCTGAGAAATAGGGTGACGGGCTCAGAGGCGCTGAAAAGAGAGTAGGCTGACGAGGAATCTAAGTGACTGCCTTCCAGGGCCCAGTGGGCCTGGCGTAAAAGTGACAACGCGTAAAGCAGGTAAAGAGAGTAGAAGACTGAGTGGACTTACTCCCAGGACCCCGGGGCCCTGGCGTAAAGCGACCGAGTAACAGCGGCCGTGGGGATGAGGAGACTGAGAGAGAGTGGGCCAAACGCACTGGTTTAAATATAGTTCCTGCTTGGGGGGGGGGGCTAGGAAATGCGCACACCTGCGACCCATTACGTGCCCCTCGAACCCTAAGGGACTGTTTTACGACTCTTTATGGCATGCCAGGTGGCATTATGACCGCCGGAAGGTGACCCAAGGTCTAACAGGGTATGTTTTATTACGGTCAGCTTTTAGGCCGGTGTACCTGACTTGTTTTACGAATGCCGGTCCCACGCATGGTTTATTACTAGAAGCTTTTACCTTGATTTACATTAAATTACAATACATTATATATGCACCAGAGTATAGGGTAATTTAACTTAAGTAGTTAGCGGGCGCTACAATCCCATAACCATCATATACAAACTATCCCGCCCTGAGTTTATAAAAGTGTTAATCAGTTATTTTATATTTGTCCATATTAAGGAGTAATTAAATCATTTTGTCGAGGCACAATCATCAACCCTCAGTAGATGAAGTTTCGTATTAATGTTATTAATTTTTTTAGTTCTTATTGTAAATAAAATTTCATTGTTTCAATTACTATATGCAATTGGAGCACAAGTAAGTATTGTTGTGGTTAATCACAGAATTATTAAACCTAATATGTTAAACATAATATGCATCTTTCAATTATTATATATCAATAAGAAACACACAAGCTAGTTACCTCTCCTTTACAATCCACAGTAGGAAAGACCTCACAGCTCTTGGACTGGCTCTCTTATGATCCAGTTATTGCGGTATATACTATTATTTAATAGTTATATATAATAGTTACATAGTTATATATTATTATATATAAACATATTTTGTGGTTGTAAATAAATAAATAAAAATGTAAATAAACCTATTTTGTTTTTCTAATATGTTTTATACTTTTTGTTTATTCATTTTCTGCCGCAATTAAACATCCAATACTTATAATTTAGTTTTTACATAAATACAATTATAACTAAATCAAATTACTTAGTACTGGATTATGAAAGGAGAATCCGGGCGGATGAGTAAATTTGACTTGTTCAGTATGGACTGGCTGATTTCTTATTTTACTCTCTTCAGCACAGGGCGTATATTTTAAGATGGGAGACCTGGAAAAGCCTATTATTAAATGATTGTTCCATAGCGAAATAGTAAAACTTTTAGGGTCTGTCTTAAAGAAGGGAGTGCACACATAAAAGTGATCGTAAATATATTTTATAAGTGACACGTTAGCACACTACGTGACCAATGTGACGTCTAAAAGGTGTGGTTGTAAAACCATATGGAAATTAATTAAAAAGAAAAAGTGCTCCCAGATAATATTTCTGGGTGTTCTAGAACCATCACAAAAGCATCAAACAAAAGCATGTGAATTGACAAGGTCATAAAAGTAACAACCCTTGGGTAAATCACCTATCATCTCAAGGAGATCTGCAATATTTATAAATGGCAACAAAATTGTATCTATGAGAAAATAATATTATCTTATCACGACATCTATAACAAAGTATACTTTACTGCATTGTCCACTGGCAGTATTAGTCCAATCATCAAGTAGTTTTGTGGTTGTACAATTAACTTTACTAGGACTAGAGTATATCTAGTGTATTAAACCTATTTACCTATGAAGCCAATGAAGCTGACTAAATTAGGATGGACGACGTTTTAACGATGTTGCCTATACACGTTTAGCTGATGTCAGTGTCTTTAGGTAAAAGACACCAATGGGTTTGCATGATGAAAAAAGAAAAAAAAACTGTTTATTAACTCAAAACCCTGCAGGAGCTAATAAGCAATGTATATGGTAAGGAATAAAAAAATTCTGAAAATAATGGACGGGCAATGAAGGAAATGTAGGTCTTAAAAGTAATACACATTGGAAACTCCATTGCTACCAAGTAATTAATTGATGACACTTAACCCTTGATTCTTAGAAAATATTTTTTTGGCAACGCGATCTCCATGAAAAATTTTACGTCTCTATATCAAACTGGGGAGGGGGCTCGATTAGTATGATATGCTTAGAGTAGAAAAAGTTCTCAATTCTCAAAAATTAATAAAAAAAAAAACATCGGGAAGGAGGGATCTCAAGAACGGCATACTGTTCATCTTTAGTTCTAATAACGCCTAAAATTCAAAACTGGTGACCTTATGATAAACAGTAAGAGGTCCATGAGAAAAAATAATCCACAAATCGAAGAAGAAAATTAGCAAAAACAGAAGACTAGTTGCTCTGTGACTAGTACAAAGAAGAGGAATGGGCGATAATAAACCTAGCTCTTGATCTCTCTTTAAATGTAATAAATTACGACGGATAAGAGACATGCAGCTAGAACGGCTAAAATGGAGAAGAATATTGAGATAAATGAAGTAGCTATATAACTAAGTAATACATTATACTGGAGCTTTGGCTTTTGCTTAGCAGAAAACGTCCAATTCATTAAATACTTATTAGATTTAATTAAATTAAGACGCCATCGAGGGTGGTTTTTATTGATAATGTTGGCGTCGTAATGCTGAACGTGTCTCTGACTAGAAATCAAATAGCAGGGGTAAGAGTGAGAAGGTCGCCGAATCTATCTCCAGTCTGCCCAATTTACTCCACGGCTCAAACGTTCTCCTGTCGAGTAGATAAATCTTCGCAAGGGAACGAACTTGGTGTAATCAGCCTTAAATTCAAGGCCCGTGATCTCCGAATTTAAGGGAAGTGACGAAAAAGTTTAGGAGCCCTGTACCTTTTGAACCCGAATTCTACAAGGTTTTGTATAAATATCAGATAACATGTGACAGAAACCATCGTCCGTCCAATCCTAGCTCAAAGTATGGAAAAGTACATAAAACATGAGCTTCCAACTTTTATTATTATCTGCTATTTTTGTATGTATTATAGCTATTCGATAATTTATTTATTTAAATAACCCCAAGTTATAAACGCAGGAATTCTTTTCTGGAAACAAAGATACGTGTGATTTATAATGTAATCAAAGATTTCCTTGGTAACGTTAAATATTTGAACGTTTTAGCCGGATAAATGATTACATCAAAATTTATTGTTATTTTGACCCCCACCGCTACCGGCAAGATGGCAACTCTCAAGATCGAGTAAAGCAGACCAAATGGTGGACATCACGGCGCTTGGCCCACCAACAACAAGCCTCTAACGGGCACCCATCACTGCTATCCAACTAAATAAGACTGTACTGCATGCCTAGAGAGACTCTAGGCCCAGCCAACAATCAACCTGTACCGAGGCTTTCCACACTCCTTTATTTCCTCACACCTTCAAGCAGGTGCTCCTGATACAAGGATCCGCTCAACCCAAATATCCCTTTATTTTTCCCTCATCCTTAATCTTATAATTAGAGAGCTAAGAAAAAAAAATTGTTATTTTGACATGGTTTAAAAATTAAAAAAAAAAACCACCTAACATTAATACTTCAATTCTAATAAATCTAACAGGATTTTCTTAGGAAAAACTTTAAGGAGCATTCCTACACGAAGCTACTACTTATTACCACCAGTAGTGGCAGTAATTCAGTGAGGCGTTGCTCGTTATCGTCATTTGGAGTGTATGGATGTTAAAATAAATTCTCAACCGACTAATGTTGAAAAACTTGTGGTACTGGTTAAAACTATTTTGTATATAACGCGAATTTAATTACGGGTGTGAGATTTTACTAACACTTTACATAATCAAGATTTGTTACCATATTTTATTTAAATGATTTCCTAGCTTATTATTATTAATTAACTAAAGTGGAAGCGTTCCGTTACTTTTAACGATTATGATTATTATTTGCTCAACGTTTCACCTGACAATGACAACCTAGTTAATCGCGGTGATGCCAGTGGTATACATTTCTGTGGGCAACATTGTGTAAATAAATCACAACCATCTCTTTGAAACAACACATACCACATTCTTTACACCAATAAAGTGCAATAGTGTTGTTTCTATTAAAGCTGGAAGTTGGAATCAAGTAAAAGCTTGAGCTGAAACAGCTAATATAATAAGCTAAAGGTCATTTTAAAATTCACTGTCATTGTGGTATAATGTCTTATAACTTTATAAATGTAAAGTAGTCAATATTCCCTAAATGTCGTTTTTGATAATCTTATTTATACTGGATCTGACACTAAACTTTAATACATTAAAAATCATAAGATTACTTCAGTCATATAACTCATTCTGAATTCAGTCTCAACCTTTTCTGAATAGGATATCATGATTGATGGAGTCGAAAGTAAAAAGTCGTTTGGTTCTCCAAGAGGAGATAAGAGTGAGTCGTTAATACAGCCCTTATCTATTGTCACCCGCGAACCTGCCCACCGTACATCGCTGTTATGCAACCCCATAAATGATGGGCATAAATCCTTTGCTTCAAAGATTCATAACGATCGTTTTATGTGAAGATTGAAGACAAAAGCATAGTCACTGGTAGTAAGTAGTAGGTAAAAAGTGATTTCAATCCTCAGGACTGGCGTTGCAAGATCGTTGCACATCCTAATAGGCCAGGCAAGATGTTGCAGTGCGAGTATAGTTGTATGTAAGGGCTGTTAATAACATGTTATTTTGCATTTATCCGATTCCAACATTTAATTAAAATCTACCCAAATATTTTTTTTGTTTTATTTTAAGTATGTGCCTATGTTATCATTTTGTACATGTCAATTTTTACCCATATATATATATGATTAATGCTTTCTGGAGTTTTTATCGCACCACGTAACTCTCTCTACCCTATCAATCATTTTAGAACGTATTCACTTTCTTTTTTTTTTTGCACAAATAAACCCGACATAAATTTAGTACAATTTCTAAATAACGCCACCCCATCTCTATAATTACTTAGAGATTAACTTCTTATTTCTAACATCACAATAAAACGAGTTCCCGTAATCTGTACTAAAGCTCCTTAATCCGTACTAATATATATGTATATTATATAGAACATCTCATAAACATTGTCCAGTTATTCATACTATACCAATCAGAATGGGCCATTATTACTTTATTGCTAATCCCCGTGCTACAGTAGAGGATCATTAAGCACAAATGGACAAACTTTTGTCAATAAAAAAAATGACTAGTTTCAAGATTCACGAGTAAATCTAATATGAGCCTTAAGCAGTATCAGTAATATCATAAACAAACGGTGCGATTTCTTTGAATTTTTGTACTTTATTAAAACCATCTTTAACGATAAATAAATGATGAAATTTATTTTGAGCTCTTACATATACTTCCAAATGTTTTCTTTATGCCAGGTAAAAGTAGCCTTTAAATCTAATTAATTTTTATTATTAATAATTAGCCGAAGAAAAAATATACTGCCAAATATGGACCTCCTCATTATCCAGTAGTTGCCTCTACCGATTGAACTAGCCTGTTCAAGTAATGATCATCCTAATATGAATTCTATTAGGACAAACTCTCGCTAAGACTAGTTGTAAATACTTAGTTACTAATACTATTAGGGTCTAATTAGATTCGAATTAGGATAAGAATTAGTATGTAAGTTAGTTTTAAGGTTGATCAAAAAGGTGAGCCCCATCACCTTATTAGTCAGTTCAGTCAAGTCATGTAGAATGTATATCATTATACTTGTTTATTCATTATATAATTTCTATAAAATAACAAAACCTGTATATAATGTAGTGATGCTACAGGAAATACAAAATAATTTGTAAATAGATTCGCCAGAGGATCTATAAATACATATAATTATCTGTAAATTAAAAGGGGCTATGAAGAAAAAAAAAAAAAAAAAAATTAGATTCGCCTGAGTATCTATAATTATATATAATTATCTGTAAATTTAAAGGGGCTATGAAAGAAAAAAAAAAATTTATACATATCTGGTTATAAAAATAGATAGGCATCTCCATTTCTCTACTCATTTTAGTAATAAAATAGAAAAAGTACGACACAGGTCTTACCGGCTATCGCACTTGCTAACTTCACCCAACCTGTCGCTTCATCTCAAACTGATGATAGATAAATGTGTCCTCCGGCCAGCTCTGCTGTACGGTACCCCGCTATTACCCACTTGACTGACAATACAGCCAAATGTCTCCAAAACTTCCAGAATGGAATCATGCGAAAAATGGTCCAACGTACCTCTCTCAAGAGGTTAAAGAACGCTGACCTGCAGCCGCTGCTTGGTGTGCCGTCGGTGGGTGAGTTCATCCGCCGGAGACACATCAAGTTTGTAGACTCGTTGCAGCACCTAACCAACCCAGTGTTTAACACTATGAACCCACCACCCCTCCCGCATCGATGGCAACAGACTGTCGGGTAAAAATTAGGTTAAGGATTAGTATGTAAGTTAGTTTTAAGCTCGGTCAAAAAGGTGAGCCACATCATCTTTATTTGTCACTTCAGTGTTTATTGTTATGTAACCCAACCTCCTTTGAATGAATCAGCGCATCACAGAAAGAAGAAAGAAAATATCTTTAATTTGAGAATTTGTAATTTTCAAATTGTAAATTGATAAAAATGTTTAATTAAAGGGGTTTAGAAAAAAAACCTGTATACAATGTAGTACTACTACAGGAAATACAAAAATAATTTGTAAATAGATTCACCTAAGGATCTATAATTGTAAATAATTATCGGTAAATTTAAGCGGGCTAGGAAGAAAAAAAAAAAAATCTATACAATGGCCTATTGTAAATATATTTTTTTATGTGGTCTGTAATGATTTCCATAATTTATAATAAAATGGGAATATGAAGAAAATAAAATCCGCAAAAAAACTGTCTATTTAATTATCTCGGAAGCAATAATATTGAAATAAACTTCAACCAAATTAAAAAAAGACCTTTCTCATTTTCCCTTTAATAAGAAATATTATGTTATTCTGGGCATCATGGAAAGAGCTTCCCAATGAAGGGTTATTAAGGGCACTGTAACGGAGAAATAAATTATTCTACGTGTTTCTCACAATAAGATAATCCCCCCCCCCCGGCAATATAGTTGGTAAATTAATTTCTTTTCAACTGAGGTTTCATCCTACGGGCAACAAGATGTTTTAATGAATATACACAGCTCCTCTTTAGGTGGTGTTTGAAGCGTTAAAGTGGTACTGTATTTTTCATCATTTGGTTTAAGAATGAATAATTATAGATTGTAAGCGCTCCACAACAATGGTCAGCAAATTAAATAGACAAGTATATTTAAAATGAAAATTATTTATGGTGTCTCAAACAGGCAAGTATTCTGCATTTTGATTTTGATCGGTTTAAAATATTGAATATGTACAATACGCCGTAAAAAAATACTTTATTAATAATACCCATGTCAAATCGCTTTACTTGACACCTAGAAAAAAATAAGTAAAATACAACTTGAGAAAACTTTTAAATGCTAGTGAAAGTTATTAGAAAAAAAAAAGTCTTAATAATAAAAACTTTTCACCATTAAAAGGCGACCATAGTGAAAATATATTTGGTGTGGATAGGCGTTCTGGAAGCATAATCCATGTTACTCCGTGACATCCAGAGAAATATTTAAAATAAAGTCGAAATATAGTATATAATTAGCTCAGTTACATAATTGTTAAATGCTTCGTACAGTATTATGTAAGCTTATCTGTATTATGTAAGCTTACTCATTTGCAACTAAGCAATGCTTGATAATAAAATACGAGCGACAGCCGAAGACAACTTTTGTGCCTTAATATCACCAATTTATAAATTTTAATTGGGGTATTTTTTTATAATTAATATAAATCACTGTTAGATCCGAGCTCGAGCTTTTTAGATTTTTATAAAAACAGTTATAGTTACGACAATCCTAGAAGGTCTAATTTAAACCTTTATATTAAAAATCTGTAGTGGCAATCTCTCTGTTCAACAAACTACATTTATTCTACCATTAATGCATACTCGTATCGAGTCTATACAACTTCATGTTGGGTTCGTTTTAACTCAGAGAACACAAATAACCGAAGGGAAAAACAGAAGAGTGCCCACTGAATTAACATAGAGATATTTTAGTCTGAATCCATCTGTGCCATGTAGTCAGCAATGTTCTCTGCCAACAATATTTATGTTTGTTTAAATACATGGCTGTTCTGTACAGCTCAAACGTATTAAACAATAAATTAGTTATATAAATAAATAAAGGGAGTAGAATTCTAAGAAAATTCTTTTGCGGGAATTCAGAAGAACAGACTGACAGAGGTTTATTTAATACTTATTAAATGTTCCCAAATTTATTAAAAATAGATAAATCTTCTTTATTGCGATATAATTACAATCTGCCTTATTAAAAATATTTAATTATATTCAATGTTTCAGAATCCAATTTTTCTGATTCAAATGAGTTCAAGTTAATACCTCATTTTCGAAAAATGGGAAAAAACAGTGTTAACTCCTAAAGCAGGGGACAAACCACAACTAGTATGTTTTAAGTATTTTTTTCACCACCCCAAGTATAATGTTACATATGCTAGCTGAATGATATGTCATATTATTACAATAAAATTGTATATTTGCAATTACAATTTCAGATCGATCATTGGACCTTTCTTACGCCCACCATCGTAAAACATGCATGCATAGAGACAACCATCCATATGGTTCCATTTTCCTCTTCCTGTAGGCTTGGCAATTAGTATTACGGTATTGTAAGCATCGAAGTGACCTTTAAATTAGCTCTGCTGCAACATAGGGGCCTTCCTTGAGCGGAGCAGCCAATCAGTAAATTATACTCTTTCGTTTTCCAATTGCCAGTTAAATTGCAATATTAAAGTTAAGAACTTCTGGTTGAAAGTTCTGGATTCAAATCCTTTAGATGGAGAACTTATTTGATTTCAATAACCACAAGAGGGTATAATAGTCTTATTTTTCTAAATGAGAGTGCATAAGGGCGTATTTAATTAAACAAACAAAGTTATTATAGAGCCCATAACGTTTTATTGCTGAGAACATTTTGTGAGTGAAGAATAAAAAAGAAAGCATTGTACCACCAAGAAAGTATCACGCCAAAACGTAAACATAAAGCTATGCAAAATTCTTAAATCACTATCTCAAAAATATAAACCCCGACTACAATATATATATATATATATATATATATATATATATATATATATGTATACTTTCTTTAATTTGAATTTGCCACGCTGCTTCTTCTTCGCATGCCATTTTACTGATCACCACTAGATGGAGCTATCAGCAAGATTCTAAAAAGTGAGACGATAGAGATAGATTATATTGATAAGAGATACTAAAAGTAATTAAAGTTGTAATTAGAATGTGAATAGAGTGATAGTTAAAAATTGTAATTGCCGTTTCTTTGTTTACAGGTAAGATTGTGTAAATAATCTGAATAATTGTTATAATATAAAATATAGTAAATAAAATTACTTTGTTTACAGAGAAACTGATGTTGTGGCAACCTTTTAATTATAAACACGAAGTTTTTCTATCAAGAAGTTCCTCTCTTCTTGGCCAAGAAAATATCTATCTATGTTTCCATATTTTAATAATAAAGCTTATGACGCCAGTCAGAGAGGTG
This sequence comes from Acanthosoma haemorrhoidale, assembly GCA_930367205.1. Lineage (NCBI taxonomy): Eukaryota > Metazoa > Arthropoda > Insecta > Hemiptera > Acanthosomatidae > Acanthosoma > Acanthosoma haemorrhoidale. The sequence continues at coordinate 76,726,101 of OV884015.1, read as the reverse complement.
GGAGAAGCTAGTAGGGAAAACAGCCGCAGGTTGGGGAACAATCCCCACCACGGCTGGCCTGCCTATATAACCCAACCGTCTTAGGGCGGACAACAGAACACTCAGAACCGGCACATGGAACACAGCTTTCTCTCTGCACTGGCGCTTGCTGCTCTACTCAAAGCATGGCCTCATTCAACTACCGCTGCATCTCTCTCTCTCTCTCTCTCTCTCTCTCTCTCTCTCTCTCTCTCTCTCTCTCTCTCTCTCTCTCTCTCTCTCTCTCTCTCTCTCTCTCTCTCTCTCTCTCTCTCTCTCTCTCTCTCTCTCTCTCTCTCTCTCTCTCTCTCTCTCTCTCTCTCTCTCTCCTAGCCTTGCTATGTTTTAGTCCGGCGTTGTCAGACCCCACACCTTCCTAGTAGGAATCTCTGCCTTCGTCTCGCTAAATCTAGCACCTCCTTGGGAAAGACCTCTCCCTCGCAGACGACGGTTGGCGTGGCCCTACAAACTTTACCTAGCAGCGTATCCCACGGCAATCCAGTCTGCTTCTCTCCAGTTCACACTCGCCTTTATGATCCGGACGTTTTTCGCTAACCCTTAGATACCGAGCGTGAATTCGTGGTCATTCCAAGACCACATAAACCTACCCTGTTCCTCTTCTCCTGAACATAGTGCTTTGTCGGGGCACACCTTCTAAGATCTTATGGAGTCAGAACAAAGCGAATTAAGCTGCCCGCCGACTAGGCCAGTGTTGACTTCCCAACACTGATTTCAGTTTATTCACCCCACCTTCAATAATTGTCTAAAATATATATATAATGTTATGTTGAACATAAACTAAATCTGGAAAAGTTTCTAGTTGGTCGTAACATACAATCTTCATCCATTTTGGATTTAACTAAGTCTGCAACTATCTGATCCCTAAATTAGAGGAACAAGTTTCCAGAATAGAACGAAAACGAACAAAGTTTGAAAACATATTTTATATCCATTGAACGTCCCTGAGCCAGCTATTGTCAACCGAAATCTAATCTACGAGAAATAGCTATCCCTCTAGTCCCCCATAACGTCCTTTTGTGACGGAATCAGACAGCCCCACCACAAATGGACCTGAGAATAACAAACAAAACTGAAAAATTTCGTTAGATTTGCCAAATCTTCAGTGAATGCGCTACTTAACTACCTAATAGGATCCATTCCCTTCACCGTTTTTTTTTGTGACAACATATTTTATATTATTCTTTACTTTAATACATATTTTTTTTATTGAACAAGTGGATGAGAGTAAAACCTGGTAAATCATCGGAATCCCCAATAAGGAGTGGTATTGCGAGGAACGAATCATTTCTTTAAAAGCACATGAATGACGTGATTGATTAAATTGAACTTTTTTTGGTTTTTTGGTTCGCTACTTTATCCAGACTAGAATAGTTCCGATTTGTATAGGTCAGCCCAAGGCTTTGAATGCTATAAAGAGCGCGTGGCATAATCCTTATTATAACTGCTTTAAGCGCCAGAAATGTAACACAATCGTGGAAGCTACAAAAAAGTGACATTAAAACAAAACACAATGAATCCTTTTCTTACTTTGAAGAAATAACTGGGCTTAAATTGTATCCCAAAACTATATTAAATTCTGATAAATTATTTTTTGATCTTCCGATTGTATAATCACAACTCCTTAAAAGCACCATTGCCTACAAAAGTGTTTTAACTACAATTTGGGGTGCCTACCTCACAATAAAGCTACATTTGAAGATCTTGTATAATTTTCATTATAGTAGCGAATATTAGTATAATAGAATTTTAAAACCTTTTTCATGCATTTAAAACATTTCTAACATAAAAACATATTTACTGAAAAAAAATTTTATAGCAGTGAAACTGGCTGTTTTCAGAACGTTTGTACAAATTTAAGAACATTGACGTTTTGAGCGTCAATTTATTTGTACAATTAGCCTGATTACACATGTCTGAAACGCGTGTTTGCATAAAAGAAAATAACTCTGTCATTAAATATGCATCTCATTGGAAGTTATTTGCTTAGGAGACTTATTTACTTGGTTGTGAACAATGCTGTCTTTTTAGTTAAAACTGAGCAATTTCTTACTTGTAGAAGGTAATGTAAATAATAAGTACCACTTCAAAAATAAACCTTATTTCATGTTATCAATTCTTTGATGATTCTGTACCTTACGTATTCCAGTTCGAAGGACATCATTCCTAATGAAACTTGTATACGTTTTGTTTTGTATTTAAAAACAAAATATGGATTTTAGTTTTAATAAATTAATTGCGTATTTGTAAACGAATGGGGGGAACATGTTGATTTTATATAGAACAAGCCAACCAGACCTAACCTTCGTGCGGAACTGCAGTTACTTAGCGCTATTAACACTACGCAAAGATTAAGTAAGGGAGTCCGCTGCAACCAAATATAGCCTCAATCAGTTCACTAGAGAAGTATACTGTGTGTACACATAAATTTAACGCCCTCAAATAAATATGAACCTATTATGGTAAAGTAGCCACAATTATTGTATAGAAAGCTAATAAATTGGTTTTCTCTTTCCGTACTGGAGGATGAGAAACCTTAAAATTATTTAATATTGTATGCTAACTGAAAATTGGGCATACTTCTTAAGCAAATAAATTTATTGCTTGATTAACATTTCTTCATGCATTATGGTTGACAACTAGTGAACCGATGCAACATTTATTTTGTTGGTATTAATTACCTAGCTATTTGTTTGTGTCACTTGAATACGCAAAATGATTTTTTTCGAATCAAAATTCACCACCCTACTTTAATCGAACGAGTAACAATAATTTACATCGATAATTTTTTCAGATTGAAATCATCTTGAACTATCTCAACATAACAGAACTCAATTGAAAATGTTCAACTTTAATTTAATTGCTCCTGGACAACCAAAGTGGTTTTGTTGGCCTTCCCTACCTATGACGTTCTTAGGACCCAATATATAGCGTTGTCGTCAGACATCATCAGACAATAACTTGATACCCACACAAACCATGAAGCTGATCCCCCATGATTCTTCGTTACGTAGGTAGGCTCGTAAATCCGATCGGAAAGAGTGTATATTTATTAATATAAATAGCTAACCATCACCCTTCTGATTTACAATGATTGTTTTTACTTTTAATTTGTTTTATCACAATTCTCATAATTTTATTAAAACCAACACAGTAAGAAAAGTAAGCAGATGAGTCACCCACGCAAGCAGACGGTTCCCTAATAATTTTTAAAGTATGACTCCCATTGAGCAGAGCATTTAATTGTAAACGTATTTATATAAAAATTATATAGAATTCCATAGCAACTTTTTTTTATAATAAGTGGTTTGTAGTCTGACTTGTATAGAGGCATCCAACGATAGTTAAACGCTACCGGAATTTAACGATATTCAGTTACTTTCAACAGCTGAGGGCTGCCTTGCTAAAATCATAACGCATTACATTTATAATTTTTCAAGTTATTCGAAGGATTAACTGTACTGCTACGTTTTGTCTCATTACATCAAATATCATGTTATTTATTCTTTATTATCACCTATTTGTTTTGTTTTTTTTAAAGCTCTCAAAATTTGAAAAGAGGAATGGGGGAAAAATAAAATAACATGGAATTTGTAGGAGTGAGAGGGATCCTTTTACTAGGAGGGACCTATTTGAAGGTTGAGTGAAGGAATTGAAGAGTGTGGTAGACCTCGGCTGAAGGTTGAGCCTAGAGTATGTGTCTAGAGCGATCAGTGGTGTGCCTGTCAGGGGCTTGTCCAAGGGCCGTAATGTCCACCATCTTGTCTGCTTTTTCAGACCTACTGAGTTGCCCTCTAGCTGGTAGCGGTGGGGGTTGCAGGTCACGGAAGAGAGGAATCTGGCAGTGCCTCATAGAGTCGAAGAACTTAATGTGTCGTCTTCTTATGGCTTCTGTGGTGGTAGGGACTCAAACTTTTTATGGATGCCTAGAGCCTGCATCTCTCGGAAAGGGGTGTGCCACAGTAAGTAAGTCTTACGTACTCTTTTCAGTTTATTCTGTAGATGCGTGCCGAACGCCATATGCCTGCCTAGGTTGATTCCTAAGTAGCATATGTTATTGGCGAGATTGCAGTCAGTCCCGTCTATGTTGGAACTGTTGGGAGCTTTCTTTTTCCGTGCTGGAACGAGAAAACGACCCCTTGTGTCTTGGCCGGGTTCACCTGGATGTTGATGGCTCGTAGTCTGTCAACGATTACCTGGCTGGCGTCCTTTCCAGCCTTTGGTGCTTTCGCTGGATTGAGCCTGGTGCTGTAGACTCCGATGTCGTCCGCATACGCCGCCACCTCACAGTTGGGGTATGATTCTCCTACTATGTGCGCGGTTGAAGAGTAGGTGTCCCAGCACCGGCCCTTGGGTTACTTCGATGATGAAGTCTCTTCTTGGGGTAGAGACTGTTCCTATTCGCACAGAGAAAGTTCAGCCTGCGAGATAGGAACCCATTATATCTAAAGTTTTTTGGTTTTTTTCATAGCCCCTTTAAATTCACAGATAATTATATATAATTCCCCTTGCCTAGGCTTGCCTTTAAACCTAAAGTTTTTTGTTTTTTTTTCTTTTCTTCATAGCCCCTTTAAATTTACAGATAATTATAGATCCTCAGGTGAATCTATTCACAAATTATTTACTTACAAATTATTACTAACAAACCTGAAGTTTTTTTGTTTTTTTTTTTTCTTCTAGCCCCTTTAAACTTACAGACAATTATATACAATTATAGATCCACAAGTGAATCCATTTACAAATTATTCTGTATTTCCTGTATCATCCCTACATTATATACAGGTTTTGTTATTTTATAGAAATTATATAATCGAATAAACAAGCATAATGATATACATTATACGTGACTTGACTAAACTGACTAATGACGAAGAATGATTTTGGTAAACCTAAAGTTTTTTTTTTTTTTTTTTTCTTTTTCTTCATAGCCCCTTTAAATTTACAGATAATTATATATAATTATAGATCCTCAGGCGAACCTAAAGTTTGCTTACATCAATGGTATTTATAGTATATTTGAAATACATATGAACGCGAAGGAACACTATTAGTTGGTGGTAAATGAGAGTTTCGCAAATCCTTTTTTAATTTATTTTTAAAAAAATACTAATTGTTTTTTATTTAAAATAATTTAAACTTTGCTTTCCGAGCTTGACCGAAATTCCTTTTTCTCGCTGAGTCGCGAGTTATAAAACCGTGATGGAACCGTCACCTAGGTTGATCCAGGGCAAAACACGTTCCAGAAATAGAGCTTACATATTTGAGGTTTACAGTTAAAGGAGTCTCTGTTGAACCGTGCTATAGGTCTCGCTTTGAAAAGTTTTTCTCTTAAGCAATTCCTGTTTGAAACTAACTTCTCTGGAACGGGATACCGCAGCATCTACACACGGGTTACAGTCCACCAGCTTTTGTTCTTAATGTTATAAATGTATCGGCGTTAAGGGTGCATTGCGTTGGGGTACTTAAATCGAGTCATAATAGGAAACTATTCCAAGATCTGTAAAACTGTGGCAAACAATACTTAACATTAAGGTTCAGATCTCACCAAGGGTTCGACCTCAGCTTGCACCAGGATTTATTCTTTGGGAGATGGGAGCTAGTACAACCTACCATGTATAGATAAAAGCTTGGGTGGGTGGTCCTACCCCATCATGAGGTATTACGCCATCATTTTATTTTTATAATAATAGAAATCCCATTTTTAATACGTGTAACACAGGCTTGGATTGTTTTGTTTTTTGTCAGTATTTTGGTTATTTACAGCTTATGTTATGTTTCAAAATCTATTTCCACTGACCTCAATGGCCTGATGACTAGAATGGAGTATTTATAATCAAAAAATCCCAGCAATATTAATTTTTTAGTTAGGAATAAAAAAGTCATTTTTTACGACTGGAAACGCTTGGGTATGTTTTTTTATCAACATATTTAACATCCACATGTATTGAAGAGACGAGTGAATGGCCTAGTTTAGAGTATTTATTATTTTAAATAACTAATATCTTTCAACAAGAAACTTTAAAGAATTTAATGCGTGAGACCCTGACCAGATCTCGGACATCTCTCGATATTTGTTTCTATGCCCTTGATTTTGTTTATATATACCCCCAAAAATATGTAAATATATACCAAAAATATCAGATCATCTACTCAATGAGAAGTATCTGATGGTGGGAGGACAGTTATTGAGGAAAATCATCAATTATTGCCCGATGCCTACCTCAGCCAGAACTAGGAACATAGCCACAGAAACCACCCTACCTTGGGCTCTGGTCCAACTCTAAATAATCCGTCCTATCAGTGTCATCCAACAGACACATCGATATAATTACTTTTGTTCGCCTCTTTTTTCTTAAACTAGAAAAAATATCGTTAGTTTAAATCTTAAACCCTAAGTCGTTTTTAACCGTTCGTTGTTGAATAAAACGACAAAGTGTCTACCCCCAGTATTTAATTAAAATTCTAATGGGCACAAGAGATAATATTGTTGTCATCTAGTGGCTAAGAAGCGGTGTTATAAGAATTTCCTAGAATCTCAAACTCAAACCTGTGTGAGACTAGGACGATGTTTGGCATGATTATATTTTCGTACCACTTTGAGCAATAAAAAATTAGCATCTATGTGAAATACGCCATTAAAATTTTAAAAAGGAAGACTCGTTGTTATAACCCCCATCGTGTTTCATACATAAATAAACAAAATGAAATTTACACTGCATCAGTAGTTTCTCTCCATTGTGGATAGCCAGTCAGTTTAAAATTTCTTTTAACCCAGGGTTGCATTAGCGCTGGAGTCGAGGTAGTAATGCTAATCCGTTACGGTTTAAAAATGTAAATGAAAAGCTTATACAAAACAGATGTAAATATGAAACTTTATCCGGTAGGACAAAGGGCTCATGTCTCTGGGTGAGATAAGAAGGTTCAACGTGAAAATATTGTTTTGAGATTTATTTAGACACTTTTTAGGGTTTCGTTTTTTAAAAAATAAACACTCTCATGCCTGTATTTACCAGATGCCTCTGTGTCTTATTGATTGGCTATCCTACTGTTAGGATCCTTAGTCCCCTATTCAACAAACAGAAAGAACTTTTTGTTCCGATGAGATGAAATAAATCACCAGAAGGACTTCTGTAGTAACGGAGTAGTTACAAATAATTATTGCTTAAAAAGTACATCATTTTTAAAAGTGTATGTATCTATTTACCTGTTCTCTTGCTATTTCTCTTCTTCTTGTGGTTGTTGATGTAATATCAGTTTAGTGAGGGTCGGATAGACCTAGAAACCCAAGGAAGAAATGAAGGAGTGATCTAGGTGGCCTTCATTGTAATATTTCTTAACTTATCTTATAAGTGCTAAAACTTATAAAGATGAAGGGATGATTGAAGGATGGTAGATTGGGTCAAAGTAGATGATGCTAGTTACTTTTCATTCTTCATTACACTACTTACTCACGCTAGTTCGGATTCGCTTCTTATCTATTTAAATAACTATTACTCTTTTCTCATAGGGCTGAGTGAACTCTCAGAAATTACCATTAGGGAAGGTAATGTTTGAACCCTGATTCGTAGTTAGGTATAAACTTTACAACCTAAATTGTCTAAATACTAATCAGTATGTTTTACAACAAATACTTCTTTTCCACAAATGTGAAAATTTTAAATGTTGTAAAACAAAACAATAAATATTTCTGATTTTGAAAAAAAAATCAAGAAACCCTTTAAAAAATCCTAATTAATACCAATAATGAAACAGTTTTCAGTTATAATATACGATACATAGAACAGAACATCACCTACACATGACTGAATCAGTTGTTTCAAGCTAAATCCACAATTTTTTCTATTTATCATACCAACGATTAATTCGTCTGACTATGAACTAATTCATATTTTGATGAAATAGAGAAAACAACAAAGTGCGCCAAAATAAAATAAAGGGACAATAGCAAGAGAAGTACCAGGTACGATTTAATTATTTTATATAAAAAAAACACCAATATCGTAATTTGACTAAATTCGTTGTTTTATTTGTAAACCAACGTGACACCTGAATAAATTGAAATTTTTCTTTGAATGATATTGGATACCTCCGCGATTTCTATTCTTTGCTCTCAAGGCTTACTTAAATATCATTATATATTTTTTTTAGGGGTGATTGGACTCATTTTTTTTTTAGTTCTTCAATAATTCAATTCTGTTTTTAAATTATTTAATGCAGAAAATCATAATAAACTCACACTAAAAAGAGGCATATACTTGTTCGCTAAGAACTAGTTTTTCTCATTGAAATTTTTGAATAAACGACAATGTTGAAGAAACAATACTTGTAACATAAATATAACTGTGTATTTTCCTTTGAAAATATCTTTATGCTTGGATTATTTTTGGGATATCGGCATTGATAGGTGAAAAAAAGATATTTGGTTTTATATATATTAAAAAATGACTTTTTGACATGCTATACCTGTCTACGCCAGGTTCTACCAAAATATGGAGAAATAGAAGAGCTTGATAATCTACCCATTTCACCGTAGCATCTGATGCAGAGGGTAACACCCATGGCTACCTGCCAAGTTGTGCAAAACCTTACACAGAGGATTTCAACAAAAAAAAATTGGACGCTTAAAACCAACCTCTACTTTCACCAAAAAAATTTAGTTTGATCCTAAAAATATCATTTCAATATATATGACTAAACCCTAAACAAATGAAAAGGATAACAAAAAAAGATAGATCACGTATGTATTCTTGTTTGAAGATGTAAATTGTAAAGGTTTACATTAAAGTTCACCTTTATCGCATTAGCGTGTGTTAGAAAAAAAATAATTTTCCTTCTTAATTGATATAACAAAGTTTAGGTAAGTAAAAATAAAAATAACAAATCTACGACGGGACAAAAACAAAATAATGCTACGGCCTCTGATCCATGGATCAACTTGTATATAATTTGATAATTGTGGTCTGTCCCAGGAGAATCTACCGCTGGCAGAAATACTGAATATTTTATTCCAGTCCCAAGGGTGTTGTGCTCAAATCTCGTTACGTTTGCAGCCCAGTCAGCAATTAAGCCAATTTCGACTATCTACTGAGTGACTTATGGGCGAAAGGAAAAAACGACGGAATATTGAATTAGAACTCACCTGTGGTCGATAAATTTATTAGGTTTCAATTAACACCGCCCACCAGATAACTCGTTCTTCTGAAATCATTAATTTTCTAACGAGAACATAATAGGAAGCAAGAGACTTGTCAAAGACAATTGATATTTAATAATCTTTTCCATGGGTGGGCGTTGGCTGCAAAAGAGAATTTATAATTTATCGTCCAGAATGCTGCCTTCTTTGAGGCGTGAAATTTCATTCGCCAATACCAAAGGGTCTTTTCGTCCGGTGTATGACGTTGCTGAAACGTGAGGTTGTCAATAAAGGAGTTGGTGGATAAAATACTGGACTAAAAATATAACATCTTTATTTTCTAACCCCATAGTCTCTAAAGCAACTGAAGAATTTAAATGAAAATAATCCTATTGATAATTATTCTGGGAGTAATACTCCAAATAGAGACAGCGGTAAATACAATATAGAATTGAATAACTTATCAAAATCATGTCTTATGTCTCTCTAATTATACATTTTAGTATATTTTTAATTAAATTCTATAATTAAATAGATTCTAGAAGTATACGTTTCACCTTTCTACTAAAAAAGTAACAACCATATCTAACAGGTTGGGTCCCGAAAGAAACCCCGAATGGGTTCTATGTTCGACTTACCCAATAATTTGTTTGTGTGGGATGTAACTGTTCAGGATAGACTAAGCCTCATGAGGATGAATGAGTAGCTACTTGAATAACATATTACCAAATCCGATAGAGAAAACCAAATTTTAGATAAGAGGTAGATCGATCAATAAATAAAAATCCGACAACTAGCCTAATATGCTTTCAAAAATAAACATTTAAGACAAGTTCCTTTTAACACACCATTTGTTACTGCTACATTAAAGTTGTGCAAAACAATTTCTGTTGATAATACTGTTGACGATTCTTATCGTTTCTTTATTTTTATAATTAAGTATTTTTTTGAATAAGTTCACAAATTAAGTGTTTTGATGTTCGGTGTGTTCCCACGCTTGAAAAGAACCCCCAATCTCGTCTACTTTCCCCTCTCCCAAATCCCCTAAAAGTACCTCGACGATTCCTTGTAGAAGAATCACAATGTAACTCAATGTAAAAAAAATATTTTAACTATTCAGAGAAACGTTAAGCAAAATTTAAGCTTGCCACCTCCTTGGCTTAGCCTTAAGAAATCACAATCTAATCTCCAACCGAGGACTCCTTGCCGGATCTATTCGTGATAAGGATTCTTCTCCTTGCCTGCTCGTTATTCCCAGCAGATCCCATTGATGCGTTTCATCCTACACGGAATTGGTTCAAAAATACCTTATTCAATATATACTCATACATAAAATAATATTTTATCGAATTGAAAAAATTCGATTTGAAATTTAATTAACTGTGAGCCGAAAAAACAAGAAATGAGCATTAAGTGTCGGTTGAAACGAAAATGCGAAAGGTTTAAAAAATAAATAAATTAATGGAGAATTATTATTCGTCATTATTATCGCAGAGGAAATAAGCTTTACAAAAGCTGAACTGTAATAAATGAAAAAAGGCCCTTGTGGCTGTTTACCCAAATCAATTTCTAAATTTGACGTATTAAAAAATTCATTAATTCCCGAGAAAATACATCATTACTCCATATTTCATGGGTTTTGTTCGTCTAGATATAGTTCCGCTAATTACTCAAAGACTTAAAGTTTCCCATTCATAACCCTTTAGTTTGAGTGAAGGACTTATTATTGAATCTGTAGTGGTTTTTTTTAAGCACGTTTTCACTAACGTCGCTATATCCATGCTAATTCATGGGTTAAATTTCATGCGATCCATGTATTTTACAACAGATTGTACACTTCCTCCGGTTAATACCTTCTAATTTTAAACTATAAACAGCTAAATGTTCTTCAAAATTTGTTTCCTTGGAGTGTTTTTGCTTTTCATCAGCATACTTCTCATTTATTTTTTCTATGAAAATATTCGCGTATTTTACAATTTAATTAATGATTTTTCCTCAAAAAAAAAACTACTATCTAAAATAGATTTGGCAATATTTTCAAGCCTGGGGGACGATTGTCTAAATTCATTTTACCCTTCTTTTTGATGATAGAGGCGATATGTTCCATTTCGAGAAACGATTTCTTCCTCAATAAAATGATTGTTCGTTTCTTTTTTATCCTACATTTAACGTTTTTATTTATTTTGTTTAAATACTTAGACAGTTCATTTAATTTTCTATGGCTACCCATGCATGTCACAGTACGTCGTCCACTATTTGATTTACTAAACCAATATTTGATTTTGCATTTGTATGGATTTTTGTTTGGTAATATATGTACATAAAAGTAGTATATTACTTTATCTCCATGTATTACTTTATCTCCATGTATTACTTTATAGTACTTAATGTCCTGAAGCCAATTCAGCATTATCTTCATCGGACCAGTCCGTATCTGTTTTTAAATCACTTTGCAGACTTGCCTTATAAGACCCGATGACATCGATATGTTGATAGGAGTAACAATTTATCTGGAAAATCAACACCGTCATTCTACTGCGGGACGGTAGAAGATTCCATCCAAAGGAATATAAAAGATAAGAAAATTAGGTTCAGAATTTAGAACAAATAAAAACAATATTAGTAGTAACTTCAAACTTACATATAGCTCTTTCAACAGCGGCTTAAGAATCCAGATTTTCTAAAAGAACTAGGATGTTCTAGCTTGAGGATCATAATTAAAAAACAGTCATTCAGGAGGAGTGTGAGCAACACGTTCGAGTAAGAAGAAAGGATGTCACGTTAGGAGTGTACTCGTGAGAGGACCGCCCCATCTTATCTTATCTGTCAGAGTAAAACTGAATTGAGTTTATAAGGGGAGGTAAAGATTGAAGAAAAAGGGGGAGGAACACAAACAAGCGGCAATAACAACATATAAGAGTTAAGGAAAGGTAGACAAAAGTATAAACATATGCCGGATGAAATACTAGGAAAAGGATAGATGTTCATTTTCCCAACATAATCGAAATGCTCTACATTAATACCTGCCGAGCTAGATTTGAAAATAATAGCACCTCAGTGCAAGAATCGTTCCCCCGCTCACGTATTCCGAAGCCATCAAGACTTAACGGCCGTGCAAAACAGTATACGTATAGCGCCGTGAACAGCATACCTTAGAAATTGACATGATAATATTAATATACACTCAACTTTTGTGTTTCGTGTCCTGTGAACTATATAAATGTTGCAGTTTATGTTTAAGTAAAAATTCTAAGAAAATTAACTTAATTTAAAACAAGACAGAAGTGGATATATTTTAGTGTGGTCAGTGACTTATTGAACTTCTTTCGCTTAAGATGTCACCAACCCAACGATTTTAGTTGAAGCATTAAAATTATATACAGAAACTTCGTTATTTAGATAAAATTTCAATGTGCCTGATTTGGCAATAATTATTTGTGATAAATGTTCATTCATACCATAATTAAAATTTTCATTCACTCACTCATTCATACAGCATTTACAAACAACTCAGAGACCTCCCAAATCTACATGGTTGTCACCTACCTCGTGTGCAAAAGAGGAAGTCTTGGGAAGTCCCCCACGCTCCTCCGTCAGCCACGTCACCGGATACGAGCAAGTTGAGGCTAACCATGAGCACGAGAGCCACAGACACTCAACACATTAAAAGTATAGATTTACTATATTGCTTGACTCCATGCCAGACTATTTGGGAACCCCTGTTTGAACCTTGACTTCCCCATGAAGTTTTTCCTCTTGGTTGTTCTGATCGGAGTTCACTCTGCCTCGTGGTTAAAAATAAGTTGCTCCATGGATAAACAAGTAGCGATCTGGTTTCTAGAATAGTAAATTGTTTTCACTTGCATTAATAGATGTTCCGGTAAAACATGCCACACCTGAATAAGAATAAGGTACGAGTGTAAATAAATGAAATGTAAAAATTTATTAGTGTAAGGAAATTCACATGAACATTTCTTGATTTCATGACGATGCATGTCTATATTTCACTATGTATTAAAAATTGCAACACAATTAAATTTAATTTAATTTTAAAAAACACTGGAGCGATGATAATCTATGTGGTATTTATATAATGTTAGGAAAATAGCTTGGAGTCTCCCCTAGTGTATGTTTGTTATAAATATGACATCGGTTGTTGATGTTTCGCCTTTTTAGATATCCTCAGGACTACAATTTAGAAAAAAATTCATAAACTTACACGTTTAGAAGACGGTTACATATAAAAACGCTTAATTTCATAAATTATATTTGATACAATAAGAGTATGACGACCAACTTGTAAATTATATCATAAATTCTACTCCTGAGGATGCCTTAATAGTCAAAACGTTAACTAATGATATCAAATAAGTCAAAAAATATATTAGGAGTCTATAGACTATTTTTTTTTCAACATAATCACTAGTAATACTAACATGCATGTGTCGAAAACTACTCCAAAGAATAATGACATATTTTTGCCCAAAGCAACTATACATTAATATACATACATTTTATTTAATTTACATATTACTTATTATTATTAATTAAATACATAATTGCGTTACTTTTTTATTAATAAGGAACCAGGGTAATATTGATTTACCGTACGATAGACAAATACTGGAGTCCATTTGGAAGTGAGAACTGGCGCATTGACCGGCGAGTTTAACGTGGTTACTTTAACGACATCGTTTGGCTCGGTGTTATCGTTGGCAGCGTTTTATTGTCTGAGGTTCTTGGGATCTTCAGTTATCTCCTGCTGTTTTTTAAATCACATTCCAGAGCGTAACTTTACATATTTGTCGCTCATTAATTGATTCTCTCCACGAATCCTATTAGAACGATCAAGAATAATAAAAAACGCTGTAATAGCAATTTATTCGATTGAAAGTAATTAAATATCAATTATTGGTAAAACCAATGCTTCATAATCATCATGATTTAGAACCCTGTACAATTGTTTATAATTACAGTGCAGTTCTCATACACGTATTCTTATTTATTGTTTTGTTTGTTTTATGGCCTGTCACTCACAATGGTCATTAATATCCATGTGTATATGATAATTTTCTCGGTTTTGGTTTTAAAATTTTTTAATGATTGTTTTACTTTCCTTGGAAAGAAATTTGCTAAGTTTTTTGTATTTTAATTACCAATAAACGCAGTCACTGTATAGACCCAGTAGACAAATAACGATAACAAAGCCACCGACACTCCTTAGGCCTATAGGGGGTGGGGGGGGGGCAGGCAGCACCCTAACACCACCTGCCTGTGGTGGGCAGATCATGTATTTTTATTTTAGGGACGAAAACATATCAAAGGATGTGGGTAAAACCGTGTATCCTACCCATATTTCATAAATCAGCACAGTTCATTAATGGTTAAAGTAAACACGTACTATTATTACTTGTTAATAATTATGAGGGATAATTGACGTCTGTTGGTAACAATTCAAATCAGTGAAGGTTTATCCACAGTAACTTAACTTTTATTTAGCTACTTATGCAGTTTAATCGTCTAAATAACCCCTTTATAGATGATCAATTAACTCTTCATTCACATGCAATTATGTAAATTAGTAAATTTTATTCGGAGTCCACTCCTCTTACTAAACTGATTGACCTCCTCTAATAACCTGAGTGTATAAGGGCGTCAATTCCCCAAAATTTGGTGATTTTAGGCTCAGGTTAGAGCAAAAACGATTAAGACCAGGCGAGGATCCCGCGAAAACAATGCTGCCGTTTTTGAAAGGGATCTTCGTATACGCTTGAGGTGGTGAATGAGATGCTTAATGGCGTCGTTTATATCCCAACTACGGTCGCTTACTGGAGCAGACAGCGAGTGTCGTCGTTCTTGACGGTCTCCTACTAAGTGCAATCATCTTCGAATGGATTGGATTAGACATTAGAAATATTTTAAAGAATAATAAGCCAATTTATTTTCAATATTATTTAAACTCTATTATCTTACACACTTCTATCTAGAGCAGGGGCGTACTATCATTTGAATGACTGACTTGATATTTTCTATTTATCCCCGCATTTATAAATAGCTTTCAATTTTCTTTTATCTTTTATACTGGGCATTAGGGCCCAAAATAAAATTATTATATTCTAAGCTATTTACTTAAAACTTAACTCCCTCCCACTCATCCGTTTCCTTCGATCGCATCTTCCTCGCTTGTGATTTTAACCATTTCTGCTTTATCCCTCATTAGCTTCTACCCTCCTAATATTCAAGTTTGTGATGAAAAGTCATTCCTCCCATTCCGATTCCTTTTGGCGTATCAAGGACTGGTAATTTTCTATTTATCCTCGCATTTATAAATTGCTTTCAATTTTCTTTTATCTTTTATACTGGGCATTAGGGCTCAAAAACAAATTATTATATTGTAAGCTATTTACCTAAGTGTTATTCTTTAATTTAGCTTTCATTAATTTCCTTATAATAACAGGAGTATTTGTTGTTATGCTATAATGGAATGTCTAATCGATGAGCTAGAGAGCGGGCACGGAGATGAGAATGTTCAGCATTTTGATTGGAAACTTTCTTCTTGATTTGATCTTTTCAGCACTGGCTACAGTGGCACTTTCTTGAATAAGATGGGGTCCTTCAGCGTCCGGCATAACACGTGGCATACAAATATGGGCCACACTTCCGCCCCCCCACCGAAAATCCTACGACAAAATAGCAAAAAATGGTAAAATTTAATTTGAGTCAATTAAATTTAAATATTGAACCACTGTCTTTAGGTTTATATATAGAAACCAGTTTTTTTTTCGTTCTTCAATCAATCAATTTCATTTTACCTTGACAGCCTACTTTTTTTTTATTCTAATTTCTAATTAATTTTTTACTTTGCAAATAAATTTGTTAATTCTAATCTTGCTGCATTATAGAGGAGATATGTACAGATATCATCTTCATGCATGCACATTTTTAAAGGCAGCAAATTTTTTTAGCCATTATGCTTCTTGTGATCTTGATTTAATGTATAAGTAAAAAACACAAAATAATTAAGTTGTCTTTCTCACCCAGACCATTCTAAACAATGAGCATACCTATATATAGAATATCATCCAAGCTATAGTGAACCATCCGTTGCTATGGTCATACGGAAAAAAAATCAAAAATGCGAGGATATATAGGAAGATTTTATTAACAGCAATGAGTTAAAAAAAGGTTATGCTTTATGTTATAGACTGTATGCTCATGTTAAAGCTGGTCTATTACGATTATAGATTACCTAAAGGTAAAAAAAAAATGTATTATTCCCCTTGGTGAATTAAAAGTAAACAAAATAAAAACCAGATGCTGCAATTAATCAAATACATAGTGTTTAAACTAATATTAGAAACTTCCTTTTTTTATTATTTTAAGGAAATAACATTTATAAATGTTGTTTATAATATTTATTTATATAATATTTAATATTTATTTATATAATATTTAATATTTATTGTATATTTCTCTTTCTTTTGTTGCCCTTTCTTGAAATGTTTTTCCCTTCCTCTCGCAAACAAATAGCAAGCAACAACTGTAAGAATGTGCATAAACATTTTACAAAATTTCGCACACTGCCAGCACAATCACAATATTCACTCATTTTTTCGACAATTGTAATGTCTCTAGCGCTCTGTTAACATCTCAGTGAGCTTACGCCATGTGCTCTTTAATAATTTGGTAATTGTATCAGTATATTTTTGTAATACACTGTTTGTTGTACAATTCGGTCATGTTAGGTTTCAATATGCTTTAAACAGCATGGTAGTGTATCGTTTAACTGGTATGCGGACGAGGATTCCCCACTCCAATCCCACAACGAATCATATACGTAATTGGTACTAATTATGAAATCGTTTAGTTACCTTATTCTTTAGTAAAAATAATTCACTTGTAGATTCACTTGAGGATCTATAATTGTATATAATTGTCTGTAAGTTTAAAGGGGCTATGAAGAAAAAAAAAAAAAAAAAATTACCTTATTAGTAATAAAATAGGAAAAGTACGACAAAGGTCTTACCGGCTAGCGCACTTGCTAACTTCACCTAACCTGTCGCTTCGTCTCTAATTGATGATATATAAATGTGTCCTCCGGCCAGCTCTGCTGTATGGTGCCCCGCTATTTACCCACTTGACTGACAATACAGCCAAATGTCTCCAACACTTCCAGAATGGAATCATGCGAAAAGTGGTCCGACATACCTCCTTCGAGAGGTTGAAGAACGCTGACCTGCACCCGTTGCTTGGTGTGCCGTCGGTGGGTGAGTTCATCCGCCGGAGACACATTAAGTTTTTTGACTCGTTGCAGCACCTGACAAACCCAGTGTTTAACACTATGACCCCACCACCCCTCCCGCATCGATGGCAACAGACTGTCGGGGAAAAATTAGGATAAGAATTAGTATGTAAGTTAGTTTTAAGGTTGATCAAAAAGGTGAGCCCCATCACCTTTATTAGTCAGTTTAGTCCAGTCACGTATAATGTATATCATTAAACTTGTTTATTCATGATATAATTTCTATAAAATAACAAAACCAGTATATAATGTAGTTATGCTACCGGAAATACAAAATAATTTGTAAATAGATTCACCTGAGGATCTATAATTATATAAAATTATCTGGAAATTTAAAGGGGCTATGAAAGAAAAAAAAAAAAAAAAATTTACCTTATGCTTTACCCCTTGCTAACTTCACCCAACTTCGTTGCTGCGTCTCAAACTGATGATATATAAATGTGTCCTCCGGCCAGCTCTGCTGTACAGTGCCCCACTATATACTTACTCACTTACAATACTAGTTGACTGACAATACAGCTAAAAGTCTCCAGCAATTTCAGAATAGGATCATGAGAAAAGTGGTCAGACATACCTCTCTCGAGAGGTTAAAGAACGCTGACCTGCACCCGTTGCTTGGTGTGCCGTCGGTGGGTGAATTCATCCACCGAAGACACATTAAGTTTTTTGACTAGTCGTGACACCTAATAAACCCAGTGTTTAACACTATGACCCCACCGTATCGATGGCAACAGGGTGTTGGAGAAAATTAGGTTAAGACTTTGGTTGTTAGATGTAAGTCAGTTTTACGTTTTATGATTCATAAACTAAGCCCCATCACTATTTAAGCATGTATAGGCATTATGTATAATGTAGTTTATACTTTTGTCACAATCGCAAATCACAGTGTAAAATTGTATAAAATATAGCCAAGCTGCAGGACATATAATAATGACCTATTGTAAATAGATTCATTTATATAGAATATAATGTTTAGTTACAAAGTGAAGAAGAAAAGAATTACCTTATTCGCCTTGTTCAGTGGTTTACACGATTAAGTTACCAATGGTTGAAAGGCTCCATTTCTAAAGGAGCAGAAATAATTACAATAAGAAGCTGAAACTTAAGGGGAGGAAGTGACCGAGGGGGAATTGAGATCAACCTGTGTCCTCTAACACAATTATACCCGATTTCAACATAACGTACATCTACACATAATAAAGTTCATTTACTGTGTCATTAGCTTGCATTCTAATTTCAAATAATAAACTCTATCCAGTCCTTGTAATATTCTTAATGAATATTTGCTGATTAACTAGAAATTTTAATGAAGAGCATTTTGGTGATTCAATGATTACATATAAAGGTTTTTGTATTATCTGTATCATGTCACTATTCCCTTTTTTAAATATTCATAATAAAGTAAATAATTCAATTTTTCTATCTATGTTCTAAAAGATATTAGAGCTATTGAGTGTGATAAAGTAAATATCCTAATAAAATGTCTAAAATGCGTTCTTCTATACTTTACAGTACAAATAGAATCTTAAGAATTTGAGTGAGTGTTACATTTACAGCCGATGAGAATACCGACTGAAGAGGAAATGTTATGGGGAGAAATGAATTATTTATAGGCATAAAAAGTTCAATATACTAGCCACTATGCGGCCAGAAAGGAGAAAATTCCGATTCATATTAATACCTCAGCAGCGGTGTAACTTCCACGTGGAAGAACTGAGTTTATAACAAGCGATGTGGTGGGACTTACGAGTAAGAACGGGGGGAGAGGGAGGAGAGGTCGGAGTATAAATATGCAAACTTATACCTGAGGCGTGTGAAAATAGCGGATCCGGCAAATCCAATATCCGGTGAGCACTTGGGAGCCGCAGACATTGTTGTCAATACTCCACCTTCCTCGACCATCTGTCGATAACACAGGTCTTGCCCGCACCGAGCCAACACTGAATGAATTATCTTCAGCAGCCCAATCTATTTCCCAAGAAATTCTTATTTAAATTTCTCACTTTTCAGTAATATTCAGCTCAAATTAACCGACTGATGGGCAGTGATTTCACAGGAAATACCGGAGAGGAGGTGGACAAGAAATAAATCAGCTTACAGCTTGAGATAAATCTGTCTACGTTCCTTTCAAGTCGGGATCCCCTTGAAAGGCGACAGTTATTGCCCAGAACAACATTTATTTTCGCTCCGAATAGAAGAAACTGGGGCGCCCATTAAATTCCGCTTTGCTACGTTACAAATAGAGAAAGAACATCAGCTTTACAGGCACTCAGATCCTATATGTCTTGATGCGGGTACTCACTTGTACCTTGTTCGGTGGACCGTGAGGCTGACCACTCTGCCTGAGTGGAAAGAACTTAGGTCGAATCGATGTACCCCTTCTCCGGGACATCATCTGTTCCAAATCTAGCATCACTTTACACAACACAGTGAAACCCTTCAGTTCCGGCAATACATTGCCTACAATAAGCGTTTCTTATAAGAAACTTTTGTACAATAGGTATGCACTCATTGTAAAATGGAAATCTATTGTGAAACTTAACGTATGTATATCCTCCACGTGGAGTTTATCACTTTTAAACAAACCAACACATTAAAATTAATTGATCGATGGCTAAAGTGTAACAGGCGTCAGATCCCTCTAATAGGATGAGTAAAGCAACTGACCTCAACGGTCAACATAATTAACAGGGTGATAGTTATATCCAAACTTTTATGTTCAATCACATGCCATATGGTGTACTCAGTATATCATTAGTACTGCGCCTGCGCTAAACTTCAACAAACCGTATTCGTAAACAATTCCAAAAGGTTACAAGCGCTAAGCAAACATACTAGGTTTGTTCTTGGATGGCTCTGCGCTCTTCCCTCGACGGAAAGGAGAAAACCTAATAGACGTGATATATAAAATTCAAAATCGTTAACTCATTTCCACGATCGAAGCGGTCAAAGGTGGGGATTGGGAAAAAAAGTAGCATAATTTCAGGCAGTAATGTCATATTCTGGTAAAACGATGGACATGTAGGCAGGGTGATTTAATTTGCATTTTTCTGATACGTGGAATTTCTGTTGAAAATACCGGACCTTCCAATAGACAGATTTTCTGCGGGAAAAAAACTAAAGCCCCTCTTGGGAGCGTGATTTATATTGAATTAAGTCCCCACTCTCTGCGTTAAAACTTTTTGCCTTCACAAGAGAGTCTATTAGCTATACTTCTAACTAGTAAGACACTGAATTAGTCCAATTTTGACACAACTCACTCATTTCTACGGGTTTTTTTTGGAAGGCTTACCAATTAGGTAATCAAAGCAGATTTCAAAATCAAACTTTTTAAAATGTTCGTTAAATACGGACACTTTTCGTATTAAACTCAATTTAAAAATTTATATTCCTTTCATTCGTTGGAGCAATAAACTATGATCTTTTGTTTTAAACGTCTTTGGCCCATTGAATAAAGCATTAATGCAAAATATTACGATGGTCTGAATTATATATAGAAATATTATAAAGATTGTTAATAATATTTATTATTAGTTAATTAATTAGCTGTGAAGTCGTGGTTATTTTGTTCTTCTATCACCACATCGTGTTTTGTATCCTTAAGCCGCAGTATGAATTATAGTTCTTTAGGGGTAGTTAGTCCAATTACGTATGCCTGCTCAGTACGGTCGATTAGCTGGCTCGTTTCGTTACCTACGTGCCCTCTCATGGAACATCATCCCAATTAAGGTGATACTATTTCTTATATTGCATAATTTGACGACATTTCTATGATTTTGTAAAAGTTATACTTAAATGATCACTTATTTGGTTTAAATAAAAATATAAATTTATTTCTCTTATACTTCTTTTTTTGATGATTGCTAAATTTTGGTACTACCTCCCACGCCGTATTTCTTTAAGACATCACAATTGATTCGTAGATCGTGGCTCAAAATCATCACAATATCATCTCTTTATATGATACATGAAAAAAGAAAATTAAAAAAAACTCAAAATTACATATATATAATATTCTTTACTGTGCTAAAATTACAATCTGCCTTATTAAATAATAAGTAATTGAGATAAATATTCTCATTCATACCATATCTACAATTAACCATTCACCCGCTCATTCATACAATATTTACAAACAGCCCAGAGGCCTCCCAAGTGCAAATGTTTGTCATCTCCCTCGCATGCGAAAGAAGAAGCGGAAAGTTCCCAACGCTCCTCCGTCAGCCACGTCACCAGATATAAGCCAGTGGAGGCTGATCAACAGCGCGAGAGCCACAGATGCTCACGACATGATTGGAGAAACTGGCCATTGCCAGGGCTCCCACTGTCACGCATCTATCGCTGGTCACGGAGCAACTGTAGTTTCAGTCTCCGAGAAGGATTATAGGGAATACAATGAAAGGAGTTATAGTGCAATGACTTCACTATAGGATTAGGATGGTTAGATAGGTTACTATGGAATTTCATGAACTTGGAAGGGATGAGTTCGAGAATGTAAGGTATATCAAGATCGTTAAGAAAGGTTTTGTGGCTGACGTAATAAGAGTCCTTGATAGCAGGACTTTTGATTGAAAGGATTGGATAGGCTTGATGTTCGACTTTTTTGCTGTCCCCCATAGCTCTATTCCGTATGTCCAGATTGGCTAGAGTATAACTTTGTAGATTAGTAATTTATTTTCTACTAAGCGAAGGAATGTCCTTTGAAGTAGTCTGTACAGTTGTCCAAAGCGTCTGTTTAGTTCTTGTCTTTTTAGCCTCGTATGTGGGTTCCAGGTCAGTCGTTTGTCGAGATGGAAGCCTAAGTACCGTACTGTCTCGGTTACAGGGAGAGGAATATAATTAAAATAAACTAGTGGACAAGACTTGCGACAGAGGGTGAAGGTAATGTGGGAGCCTTTTGCTTCATTAACTTTGATCCGCCATTGATTGCACCAATACTCGATCTCGTCAAGGTGTTTTTGAAGGTTATGGTATGCTATATCGGGGTCTGGGTGGGATGACAAGACTGCAGTGTCATCAACAAATGTGGCCAAGAAGGTATTGGGGGTTGTCGGGTTGTCACTAGGAGGTGCCTGATCACCTAGCCCTGGTGACAAGTGCGGATTGTTCGAGTTAATAACCCGGACAATCGTTCCAGGACGGCGTTAATATCTGACTCCATTTATGATAGGTATGTGCCCCGACAATGCACTATGTTCAAGAGAAAAGGTACAGAGGTTTCATAAAGAATAAGGCCAGTTTTCAGAGTTCGAGCGGGAGCCCAGCAGCATCACAGGTACAAGTCGTCAGAGGGTCTCCAAGGAGACTAAAAGTCAGGGTGACAGACTCAGAGGCGATGAGGAGAGAGTAGGGTTTATGGTCAGAAGCCCCGTTAAATACCGTTTCCCCTTCCTGCCGGAAGGTGTCACAGGTCTAAAAAGGGTCTGTTTATGGCAACCAGGTGGCTAACCCTTTCAGGTTTATGACAGCCGGGTGGCGACCCTTGGTCTAAAAGGGTCTATTTATGGCATGCGTCTGTCAACCCTCTTACGTTTGATTTGTTTACGACTGCCGGTCCCGCGCATGGTTTATTCCTTGAATCTTGTACAATTATTTACAATACACCACATGTACAAATTGTATAAATATATACACCAGAGTATAGGGTGATTTAACTTATGTAGTTAGCAATCGCTACATGGGTAGAGGAGACATTAGTGGTGTATAGGTTACAGAGGATGGGGCCCAGGAAACTGCCCTGTGGAACTCCTGCTTTTATGGGATAGTAGTTAGAATATTCTAAACCACAGCGGACTTGGAAGAAGCGGTTTGAAAGGCAGGACTGTAGGATTAGGGAAAGGGTCTGTGGTAAATATCCTCTGAGCTTGTACAGCAAACCTGTGTGCAAAACTCTGTCAAAAGCTTTAGCTACTTCAAGAAAGGCAGTAGTGCAATACTGTTTAGTTTCAAGGGCTGAGGAGATGTAATCAACAACGCGAAGGCCTTGTTGAGCAGTGTAATGTCGTTGGCGGAAACCAAACTGGTGTGTGGGAAGATGGTTTTTGGATTCAACAATTGGAAGTAGGCGTTTTAATAGGAGTTCCTCAAATATTTTTGAGAGGATAGGGAGTAGGCTAATTGGACGGTAAGATGAGGCGTCATTGGGTGGTTTACCAGGTTTGGTGAAAAGGACAATAATGGAATGTATCCAGAGGAGAGGAAAGTGCGTCGTTCGGACAATGCAGTTATAAATGTAGGTTAGGAAGATTATGGCTTTAGGAGGAGTTTGAATATACGACACAAATAAACGACTTCTGATGGCGTCTAGAAAGGAGATGAATTGGGAATCGGAAATGGATTTATTGGGAGAGCAGTACACTGATGCTAGAGTCTGGGGGACAGTGAAGATGCTGATTGACACTGCAGTGGACTGAAGGATATGATACTATGTGATGGGAAATGGAGTTATGTACAATGGCAGTGGCACCTGCATGGGCTCTTCCATCAGTTCGATAAGTCTGGTACTGTCGAACGGTAAATGGCTGTTTTCTTGTAAGTCTTGTTGTTTCAGTAATAAGAGCTACGTCGATGTTCTTGTTGTTGATAGAAACACATGTCTCATTATCAACAATATTTTTTAGAATTTTCAAATATTTTTTTATAAATAAAAAATAAGTTGTCAAAGCTAGCTAGCCTTGAAGGCACGTATTTTAGATAAGAGCCTACGACGCTAGCAGTAGGCCACAGTAGAGGTTATGAGGGTCTGGCCGGCGACCCCACTCTTATCACTAGCACAGCTGAGCCTTTCAATATGGCCGCCTATGAAATGATCAAAATTATAGAAATATTATTTAAGAACGCCAAAAAATTAATTAATTAAATTCATTTACTTATTTTTTATATGTGAATAAGGTTCCAAAAATTCAAATTGGAAAGTTACTTTTGAGCTACGGAAAGAGCTACAATTCACGGAAAGAGCTACAATTCACGGAGGGCTACAAGCTATCTCTTCGAAGCTTCTGGTCCAAATATCTCGACAACTGTAACATTAAATATTTAGTGTAAGCAACTGAAACGATCAGGATTTCATCATTTTTAAAACGATATGTAAACTGTTACTAATATCGTTAAAGAGTTACAATGAAAAACTACAAAAAAAATAATGTTTTTTTGTATCAAATGCAATATTTATGATATAGACAAACGAAACAGAAAAGTTTCTGAATCAAAACAAAAATCCTAAAAACCACAAATACAAACGAAAATTGCATCAAGCATTATATTAGTGTAAATGAAGAAATTATTTTGTGTTAGCTTTATGTCGTTTTTGTTACTTTCGTTAAATTAAAAAAAAATAATCCATGGAGTCCAATATCTCCATTCTAAGAAGCAGGCACCGCAGCTGTTAAATTTACTACTGCATTATTCAAGAACCTACTCATTGTCCCTTACACGACTATTCGATCCCAACCCCGGAACCTCCTGCCCTGGGGAGAACAAGGCATCGAACCCAGGTCCCCGTAATCACCAAGTCACGTGGATGGCTGTGGTTACCTTTTTAATTAGCGGATAATCAACATCATTTACAAAAGCTCCTACGTAATAAGTTTGAATATATTTTAATCTAGAGAAAATACCATGTATAAAAGAGGGGGAATAACAAATTTTAACATATTCAATGAATATTTCATGACAGCACCAAGCATATAAATAAAACAAAAATGAACCCATGACCCAACACCCTATAGAATAGTAGTGCCGACCAAAGGTCTAGTAAGTGCCGCTAACCTCTCAAACTTAAATTCTGCTTGAAATGAGTCCACCCTCAAGAAACATCTGCTCCCAAAAAAACCTTTAATGGAATAACATTAAGTTACAATTTCCCTGATAAAATATTTCTCTCACTGTAAAACATATGTTTATTGCTTACATGTTATATCATTCAAGTAAACTAAATACGTTATCAAAAACATTAATATTTCCTGGCCAGAAAACCGTCATGTTAATTGAAAATGAATTATGTTATCAAGTCAGTACTACTATGGGAATGAATTACAATGGGAGGTTATTAAGGGTTGACAGAGAAATGTGCTGCTTAATATCCATTGTGAGATCTGTTTAGCTGTTGTAAAATGATGCTACTGAATTAAAAATTGAAAATTCAACCTTCATAGAGTAGACCTATACGCTAGACATTTACAGTTTTCAAATTATTACTTCAAAGATTCCTATTATTTGCGTATTATTTAATTTTTTTTTTCATAGCCCCTTTAAATTTACAGATAATTATATATAATTATAGATCCTCAGGTGAATCTATTTACAAATTATTTTGTATTTCCTGTAGCATCACTACATTATATACAGGTTTTGTTATTTTATAGAAATTGTATAATGAATAAACAAGTATAATGATATACATTATACGTGACTGGACTAGACTGACTAATAAAGGTGATGGGGCTCAACTTTTTTATCAACCTTAAAACTAACTTACATACTAATTCTTAACCTAATTTTTCGCCGACAGTCTGTTGCCATCGATGCGGGAGGGGTGGTGGGGTCATAGTGTTAAACAGTGGGTTTGTCAGGTGCTGCAACGAGTCAAAAAACTTAATGTGTCTCCGGCGGAAACTTAATGTGTTGCGGTGGAAACCAAGCAACGGGTGCAGGTCAGCGTTCTTCAACCTCTCGAAAGAGGTATGTCGGACCACTTTTCGCATGATTTGCGTATTATTTTTTTTTATTTTTTTTTTTTTTCTTAGCTCTCAAACTTATAAAATAGGATGTGGGAAAAATAAAGGAAAATTATTTTGGGCTAATGAGTGCCTTTCACTAAGGGGAGTCCCCCATTTGAAGGATGTATGAGAAGGATATAGGGTTTGGAATGCCTAAAGGAGGCGGGTGGAATCAGGAAGGTAGTGAGAGCCTACCGAGGGTGGAGCCTAGGGGTACCTAGGCAAAACCTTGCGTATTAATTAATAAATTCCGTTTTTTTACCTGAGTTGGCTACTCCTTAATTCGAGTAGCTACTCATTTATTCTCCCGAGGCTGAGTCAACACCAGCCAGACCTCTACAACCAAAAAATCCTTGGGTGAGACGAGACTCGAACCACGGTCTGCGAAGTAATAAGTAAGCATACTAAACTACTATGGACGTCGTATTTTCCGGAACCCTGAAAAATCAAGATCAATGTACCTAAAATTATATGACAATCCACCTTAAATAGAAAAGACTCGTGGTTATCCAGAGAAGCATTTTTAAATGCAAATTAATAAGTCGACTACATATAAATAAAGGTTATCCTTTGGACTCTCGCTTGAAATTATTTCATTCATTATCAATAGATGGCTATGAATTTCGTTCGTTCGAACGAACATGAAGTTCGTTGGAGCTAATTTCGTACTACGAATGAACCCTCAGGGGATGTCTAACCGCAATAAATCAGATAAGAAGTTCTCCCTGTCAATGAATTATCTCCAAGCGAAGTTTAATTGAATTAATGGAGCATAGTTTCGGGGGAAACCATTGGTATCAATGATAACATCGGCTCAGTGGCATGTGGATTCCGTTTTTGTCCACAAGTAGGATAATTAATGGTACGTAGGGTAGGATCTGAGATCAATTTCCAGATATCAATGTTAAATTTATCAGTAAATTGTGACACATAAACAAAAGTGGCAGCTTAAAAACAAGTTGGCCCACGACCTTAGATCAGTATCCAAGCCAATTTCATTTTAACTCTTTTAAAAAGATTTTTTTTCAGAGACTGTCAGGATTTCATTAATGTTTTCAGGTATGTTTCGGCCAGCCTTTGTGAATTTGCTGTTAAGGCATTAAGTTATATGAACCTCCATATTTGTTACAATATCATGAAAAATATATAATAATAATAGCATGTAGTTACTCCTAGTCAATACACCTTCTTCAATACTGTCACTCATCCATTTTCCATTCTGAGAACAATAATGACATGCTAGATCTAAAGCAAAAGCCAAGCCCCGTAAAAACTGGGTCACTAATAAATGAGTTTAATAAAAACAAATAATTTCTATCGTATTAAGTAAATTAAAGGTCTCATCGTCTTCATTAATATTATTTAATATTTGTAAGGCTATAATCTTCTAAGCTCATGAAAAACGGCGTCAAAAGTGTATTCGCAATTTTTTTTTCATAACCCAAATTTTAGGCATCGGGGTGATATTTTGCATGAAAGTTGAAAAGAAACTACAAGAAAAAAAATTAAAGGTCAATTACTAGTAATTATAAAAGGGTATCATTTTATCGATGTCTATTTCCTGATAAATAATATTAAATTGTATATTTTGAAATGTGTATAAACAACATAAAATGATCTTAGCGTCTTTAATTTATCCTAAATCATTAAAGTTAGCGACATGAGCCTGTGTTTATTTGTAATTGTATTTTAACCAGAAGCTGTTTATCATTACTGAATTTTCCTTAGATATATTTATCTGAATATCTATTGAATCATTTTGACGAACGTTATTGACGAACATACATAAGCGTGGATAGACAAGCGAAAGACCATCACTTACTACCTGGAAAAAAGTAAAGCCTCTCCCTTCGGAGTCGCCAAATATTTCTTGAATAGATTCAACGTTGATTATAGACACAACTCTCCAAACTATATTCAAGCAGAAAACAGTGAAAAAGTCGGCTGCCAACAATTCCACTATACTGAAGAAGTGAAGAAGAAACAAGAGACCTTGAAAGTTGGTAGTAACTGTACACGGGGCCCGCTTATCTGCTTAAGTCGTCCATTCATATTCATTCAAGAACAGAAATTACTTCAAACTTCTGCGTGGCTTGAATTTTGAAATATTAATCTTGTTATTAAGATAAGACACTCTTCGTTAATCTCGCAGAGCTATTAATCTTACTAATTTTTACCCCTCATTCCGGATTTTAGAGTTAAACAAACGGAACATGCTGTTTAAGCAGTGTACAATAATAATTATAGTTAACGAAAGGGAAAAAATAAAACAAGAGCTTCTTGGATTATTCTAGTGAATTATTTATGTTCCTTTGAACCGGAGAAGTTTCAACCAAGCAGTGAAAATTGTAAGATGATTCTTAAAGAATTCATAACAATATCTCTCATTGTCTGAAAATAAAAGGAAGGGTGTTCTTTGTAAAACACAGCCTCCTACCAATAATCGCTGCTCCAAAACAGGCAGAGGAATCTTTTGTTTCAAGTTGATATTTCAAGTTCCTCCTCCTCCTGCTCCCCATTTAGAAAGAAGGAGGAGAATAAAGCATTAAAAAAATATCATGGAAATGTGAGACGAACTTTGGGATTAAAATATCATTGTCTAAAAATAGGGTTTTTTACAGTAAGTGTATCCATTACGTTAGTTGCGTCCCCTTTCTTTATTTAATGTGACATTTTTGCCGTAATCGTTAAATTAGAGTTACTATGCTTACAAAACGTAGACAATCTTAGTAAAATGTACAGTACCACACAACTCTTACTAATAGTACCGTTCATTTCTTTGTGATGAGTTCAGATGATGAATGTTTGTGCCACATGCTGACTCACCGTTATAATATAATTCAGCTCGTCAGCAACTTAAAAGATTTTTCATGATTAAATTGTGCCCAAGGAATATTCTCTCAATGTATTCAACACTTTAAAAATGGGGGAAAAAAGAAGAAAACATCCAGTATGACAGTCTCGTTAAAGTAGAAAAGTTGTGATCTCCTATCAGCACTAAATTTAATTATGTGCAGAGGAGCTGGAAATTTCAATTTCAGTAAATTACGTCTCCACTGTCCATTTGCGACAAGCACTTTTATGTCGTTATCATAAATAGGCAACTCCTTAATGATCGATTCTTGATTTAGTTCTGCTAAAAAAGAATTAAAGCTCACTTTTTTAGATTTCATTTTTTTTTTTTTTTCCTGAAATCATTTATATAATTTAAGTACATATTGCAGGGATTTTAAGTCATCTTCTTTACCTAAAGACACATATACATAAACAAATTTCCAAACTTCGCCTAGGCTATAAAATGTCTTTTAACATTTTTTATCTCCATAAATAGATACCCTGTAAGATTTTCTTATTCATTAATGTACTGTTTTAACGAAGAGCCTTAATTATAGTCATCATTAGGGTGTTAATATTGCATTTTTTAGTGTAAGCAACTTAAATTGAACATATTTCGATCAACATTGCAAACGACTGTTTTTTCTTAGGTATCCAACTTATTCACGCTTAAGCCTCCATACTCACCTTAATTTGCGAAATAATGTGATCACTCCGACTCCACTACAAAATCGCTATCTATCACCGGAAATTTCAACAACCATCCTCGGAAATTAAAGTGGAAATGCCCACGAGATCACCAGTCGCCTGGATAAAATTTTGGATCATTTATCATGTCTTCATTTTCCTCCTACCGGTCAGGTGATCAAACCCAAAAAGAAAGAGGGTCATTACCAATCGATTACTTACCCAGCGAAATTAAATTCATATAAATATTCCCATCAAAGCCATCACCTTAACAACGAATAATTATTAAATCTATTGGATACCAAATAATGAAAATATTGTAGCCTTTAAGTGAATTTCATCAAAACATCAATGATTTTGATTACTTTTATTACTTATCATTATGTAACATTTTATGTTTGTAAATAGGTATAAAAATAATTAATTTTTTTCAATTCAATTCAGTTATGCCATGAATTAATAGCTATGTTTAACATGATGTAGTTAAATTACTATTAATAAGCGTTTCAGAAAATAACACTTCACGATGAATGTGAGAACGTAGTTTGAGACTATAATTATTTGAACTTTTTAGTCAGGATTAAACGAATGTTCTAACATCACTTCTAAGAATGATGTTTCCTTTGCTCGCAAATATCAAATCAGTGATGGTAACAACAAATCTTCAGAATAAACTCTGGCACTGAAGTGATGTGATAAATTACAAAATCGTTAAACCTGATGCACCAACAACACGCAATACTCACAGAAAATCATTCCTATTTTTCCTCCTGGGTATTTTGTATTTCATATTAAAATATTATTAGGTGATAATGAATTATATTGGAATTCATTTAACAACCCATTGTGTTTGTGTTTAAAGGGTTGATACATATTGATTAACATGAACGAAACAAAGTGGGCCAACATCCGCAATTTGATATTTCAAAACGGGACTGGGGAAGGAAACAGTTTTCTAGGTTTT
Organism: Acanthosoma haemorrhoidale; assembly: GCA_930367205.1. Taxonomy (NCBI): domain Eukaryota; kingdom Metazoa; phylum Arthropoda; class Insecta; order Hemiptera; family Acanthosomatidae; genus Acanthosoma; species Acanthosoma haemorrhoidale. Next base: position 76,695,427 of record OV884015.1, on the reverse strand, counting down.
ATTATTGTATTATTAACGGGTTATTTTTTCAATTATTGAAGACTGATTGCTTTTATTTGTATTTCTACCTGACCAATCCCCTCTAAATGCACTTTCTGAACCAAGCTGCCTCTCACGGCGTTAACTATTAAACTGCACATAATATTTTAGTTAATTTTTAATTGTATTTAATTAAGAGCGTTTCATTAATGACTAAGTGCTAGCAAAAAAAGTAGCGGTCTTCTAAGACGCTTGGAACGTTTGCTTAAGCAGACGAGCCTTTGGCTGGGGTGCTAAATGTTATTCCAAGCTTTAATTAAAAACAAAAGAGCGCTCTTAAGAGACGCTTGAGATAAAGCAGACAGTTCTTAATTACTTTAAATTTTATTAAGAAAATGAGATAGTTTGTAAATTAAAAGGTTTTGTAGCATTCGTGTGAATGGCACCTAACGCTAATTTTAACTAATCCCCCTATCATCTTTTAGTATCAGTCATTCTTAATATTTATCTGTTGTCCCTCTTAGTGGGGCTAATAGGATGAATGGTTAAGGAAAGGTTCGTTTTTTTATCAATTTGTTCTTCATCATAAACTATATGAAACGTTTCTAATTATAATTTTGTTATTAAAATAAATGTTTTGCAGTATACTGACATTCCTTAAAGATAATATAATTTAGTTAGTTTCAAAATTTAATAAATTAACATTTTATTAATAGGCAATTAAGAAGAATGACTAGCTTTAAATCATAAGTAAACCATTTAAAATATTGATACTGGTAGATAAAAATTTATTTTATACTGCGAAAGAAAAGTGCTTCAAATATATGGAGAATTAATTGATAAAGTTACTTTTTTTATATAGAAATATCACTTTATATTTAATTCGTCTATAATTCTAACATGTTTATTTTAATGTATGGAGTTTTATTTTAACGTCGCGTCCACTATTATAACAATTTCTTGTCTTTTTCAAAGTACTTATATATAAAATTTAATGTTCTGTTTGTTCAGTGTTTGATGATAAAATTATTCTTTGGTAATTTTAGTCCAATTCTTCATAGACCTCTGGGTAAAGATGTACTGACTAAGCGGTAAGAAAATAATTATGAAGGAAATTCACTTCACATGCTGGTATTTGATAATTTAAATGTGTTTTAGAGGCTGTTTTTCAAACTAAAATATGTGTAGTTAATTAACATGGATGATAGTAAAAGTGAAGTACTCGAAATTTCACCTGGCTTTGGAGAGGCTGTAATGAGTCAACTGTATATGCTATTTTTGCCAATCCCGAAGGAGGAATTAACGACCCAGAATACTGTTTATGGAAGTTGAGGTTCGTTACGGCCAGGGATTGAGGTTTACGATCGCTCGCTTATAACGAGCAGAAGAAAATACAAGCTATGTCAATGCCGTGAGACAGTAAAGCCTGTAGTTCCTGTTGGGTTGTTATTTCAGGTCGTTGAATCTTTGCCACGTTGTTAACTGTGTCTGTGTAAGAGCCCGGGTAATTATCAGGAAAAAAAATATTTTGATCGGGCTAAAGTAATTTTACATTGAGCCGTTCCATCGACGATAGTTCAGTCGTAAGTGGAGCACCATACTTGAGTTAGAATGGACCCCCAATATTTTGCGATAGCGGCGCTATTGTAGAATAGTAGCGGCCGTTTATCGGTCATACATGCATGAATAAACACGGCGTGTTTATTATTTATGTGTGAACGCACCATATGGTTTGTTCGGCAGGTGTGCCGCTAAAGCATGAGAGATGCATTATATACTTACGAGCATGCCAACCACAACACTATATTTAGTGCTATGAAACAATGAAAGAGGATCTCTGGAATCTGTTGGACCTCATTATCTATACGAGGGTGGCCTGAAAAGTCTCCGACCTCAACATGAAGATATCAGCAGTCGTAAATAAAAGCTAGTGAATTTCGTTGTTATCTGTTGATAGTTACTCACCAAAGTTTCAGCCATTTTGGACGCGCAGTTGTTGTGTAACAGTCGTGAGTGAGTGGATGTGAGTGTTTTTATGAAAATGGACAAAATCGAGTATCGAGCTGTCAATAAATATTTGTTTTTGAAAGGCAATACGCCTACGCAAATCAAAGATGGGTTGGATTCTGTGTATGGGGACTCTGCACCATCATTTACCACAGTGAAATTTTGTGCAGATGAATTTAAACGTGGTCCTAAGAGCTTGGGAGACGATGAACGTTCGGGACATCCAAAAACTGCAACTACCGAAGAAAACATCGCCAAAGTTCACCAAATGGTGGTAGACGACCGCCAAATTAAAGTGAGAGAGATAGCAGAGGTTATGAACATGTCACAAGAACGTGTTTGTCACATATTAAATCAACATTTAGAGATGAGAAAGCTGTCCGCGCGTTGGGTGCTGCGTTTGCTCACGTTAGACCAAAAACGTGTTCGAATGAACATTTCCAACGCTCTGTTGGCGCAGTTTAGGCGCAGATTAATTACTGTGGATGAAACTTGGATACACCATTATACGCCCGAAACAAAAATACAGTACAAACAGTGGACTGCAAAGGGGGAACCGGCTCCAAAAAGAGCAAAAACTGTTTTTTTGGCTGGGAAAGTTATGGCGACTGTTTTTTGGGATAGTCATGGAGTTATTTTAATCGATTATCATCAAAAAGGAAAAACCATTACAGGAGCATACTACACATCATTACTTGACAAGCTGAAGGCAGAACTTGCGGGAAAAACGGCCACATTTGCAGAAAAAGAAAATCCTGTTTCACCAAGACAACGCATCGTCTCACACCTCAGCGGTTGTAATGGGGGAAATCCATGAATTACGGTTTGAACTGCTTGACCATCCGCCTTACTCACCAGATCTAGCCCCAAGTGACTTCTTTTGTTCCATCATCTAAAAATTGCGCTCGGAGGACAGAGATTTTCGTCAAATGAAGAGGCAATCACCTTCGTGAACGATTATTTTGCAGAGAAAAACGCCGAGTACTATTTGGACGGGTTACAGAGATGGGAGCATCGCTGGGAGAAGTGTGTAGAGTTACAAGGAGACTATGTTGAAAAATAAAAAAGAAAATTCTGAAAAAACGTCTTGTATCTTTGTTAGGTCGGAAACTTTTCAGCCCACCCTCGTATGTAGCCAAACAATAAAGAACGTTTTTGGAACATTTTTCGGTTGTCACTAAACCATTTGTCACACAAAAGAGCGATAAGATGCTCAATAACACTTTTTCATTAATATACCAGTACGTATCGAATATATTTCAGGAAGATCATCAAAATTATTATTTATGAATATTCCTAGAGCGTCTTTACTAGATCACGTCTCAGCAGGACAAATAAGAATTTTCCACCAATTTACACGTGTACATGTGACAGTACTACTACCTGTTGAGAGTCTACTAGGCGCTAACACCAAGAGACGCTAATAGACTATATATATGGTCTGCAGTGCCTAATAGACGCTAACACCCTGGACACCCTAAAAAAAAGTCTCGCTTTATGTTCATACTTGATGTTCTTCATCCACACCATGAGTGAGCAGAAGACTGATGTGAGTGAAGGGGGGAGAAGATGAGATGTGTTGGCTAACCTAACCTATTACCGAGTAAAAACCAAACAAAATGTAATGAACCATTATCAGGATCACCAGATAGTCATCAGCCTTCCAACATTATTTTGGCACTATGTATTAATTTTATTTCAGAATCTATTTAAAACCAGAAGGCCACATTTTCTTTACTCGCACTCCGGCCCAATATTCCATTCTGGCTTTGGCTAGCAGTCCCCCTTTCGCTAGAAGCATGTTTAATTTAATTACATACATCATTTATTATTTATCCATCATTACCATTCCATGCAGGTACCGCTGTCATTGTCCATAACTCTATATCCCACCACATAGTTCCTCTGGTAGCACATGATTTCCTTCAATCCACTGCAGTGTCAATCACCACCTTCACTTTTCCCCTTACACTAGCATCAGTGTACTGCCCTCCTAATAAATCCACTTCTGACTCCCAATTCATCTCCTTTCTAGACTCCATCGGACATCGTTTCCTTGTGGGTGGGGACTTTAATGCGAAGCACCAACACTGGGGGTCAAGATCCACAAATACACGAGGACGTGCTTTGCTGTCTGCACTCACACGGAAACATTGCTCCACTATCACTCCTGACACAGCCACCTATTGGCCATCTGATCCCAACCGAAATCCTGATATCCTTGACTTCTTTTTTTACAATAGTTTAGGAACACTTAACTATTCACTGACGCGCCTTGATGATCTCTCCTCTGACCATAGTCCTTTATTATTAACCATTTCCCTAAGACCAATTCACAAACTGCCTCCTCCTTCATTTATTAGGGGCCCAGTTGACTGGGACCACTTCCGTCAGCTTCTTACAGAGTCCGTAAACCTCAAATTATCCCTGAAAACATCCCAAGACCTAGACGATGCAGTGCATTCTTTCACTACTCTGGTCCAGAGGTCGGCTTGGGAGGCATCGTCACCCCATCGTCACCCAAAAATCCATAATCATAATCGTTTACCTCAGCATCTCAAAGATCTAATCCTATCCAAACGCCACTCCAGAACAGTGTGGCAAAGATCCCGGCATCCTGCCGATCGCCGCTCGTATAATCAGTACTGCCGATTGGTAAAGCGGCGATTGGCATCCTTCCGTTCCGATTCTTTCAATTCCTACCTCTCCTCTATGTCTACCAGGGATAACTCCTTGTGGAACGTAACCAAAAAAATCCTAAAGTATCAACCTGTTTCACATCCGCTCCGTCGTGATGATGGGTCCTGGCCGGCTTCGGATGGGGATAGGTCGGAGGAATTTGCTCTGCATCTTACCCATACTTTCACACCTCACCTTTCTCATCAAAGCCATACTCACAGCACAACTGTGGATGATTTCCTCACTTCACCTATTCCTCTCTCTCTTCCACCAAAAGCCGTTAATCCCTCTGAGGTCAAATACCTTCTGAAAAACTTACCTTATTGAAAATCCCCTGGATATGATCTCCTTACTCCTCAAACTCTCAAACAACTTCCTCCTAAAGCCATAATCTTCCTAACCTATATATATAATTGCATTATCCGAACGACGCACTTTCCACTCCTCTGGAAACATTCCATTATTGTCCTATTCGCCAAACCTGGTATACCACCCAATGACGCCTCATCTTACCGTCCAATTAGCCTACTCCCTATCCTCTCAAAAATATTTGAGAAACTCCTACTAAAACGTCTACTTCCAATTGTTGAATCCAAAAACGTTTTTCCCACACACCAGTTTGGTTTCCGCCAACGGCATTCCACTGCTCAACAAGGTCTTCGCGTTGTTGATCACATCTCCTCAGCCCTTGAAACCAAACAGTATTGCACTGCTGCCTTTCTTGATATAGCTCAAGCTTTTGACAGGGTTTGGCACGCAGGTTTGCTCTACAAGCTCAAAAGATATTTACCACAGACTCTTTTCCTAATCCTACAGTCCTACCTTTCAAACCGCTTCTTCCAAGTCCGCTGTGGTTTAGAATACTCTAACTACTATCCCATAAATGCAGGAGTTCCACAGGGCAGTGTCCTGGGCCCCATCCTCTATAACCTATACACCGCTGATGTCCCCTCTACTCCGAATACCTTCTTGGCCACATTTGCAGATGACACTGCAGTCTTGTCATCCCACACAGACCCCGACATAGCATCCCATAACCTTCAAAAACACCTTGAAGAGATCGAGTATTGGTGCAATCAATGGCGGATCAAAGTTAATGAAGCAAAATGCTCCCACATTACCTTCACCCTTTGTCTCACTTGACCCTTGACCGAGACAGTACGGTACTTAGGCTTCCATCTTGACAAACAACTGACCTGGAACCCACATACGAGACTAAAAAGACAAGAACTAAACAGACGCTTTGAAAAACTGTACAGACTACTTCAAAGGACATCCCATCTCTCAATAGAAAATAAACTACTAATCTACAAAGTTATACTTAAACCAATCTGGACATACGGAATAGAGCTATGGGGGACAGCAAAAAATTCGAACATCAAGCGTATCCAATCCTTTCAATCCAAAGTCCTAAGAACAATAGTAAATGCCACTTATTATTTGTTTTTCACTAGTTATTATAATATACAGTCCACTATCACTTTTATCACTAACCAGCCCGGCACTCTTTAAATTGATTGTGTTAATATCCGCCCTTGGAGATTATCATAATTAAACAGGTTTTGTCGTACACATACTATACGTCGGTATCTGGCACAATGCATGCGTTTACAACGAATTTCGTTATCATTTGGACCTATAGGAGATCACTCTCTTTGTGTTGTCTTACTTTTTTTGTGCAAAGAGTAGATGTTAATGTAGACATGCTGTTTTCACTGTAATCAAAGCTATAGACATCTGGGGTAAAACAAACTAAATGAAACCAGAAAGGATGGCAAGAGATCCAAACTTCAATTAGTTATTTTAATAAACCTACCTTTTCCCTCTTCTGGCAGATTCAATTTACCCAAAAAACCAAGTCATCTATAGCTGGCACAAAATGTTTGCTTGAACAAATATGAAGCTTTAAAACTACTTAACTTTGACATCTTTCCGATAAGGTAAAACCATAAAAGGGCTAGAACTATAACTACAGAAAACGATAGTTATCATAAAATATCCAGGAAAATCCATTTTATATTATCCCCCCGTTTTGCTGTACGTGTTTATAGGGTTAGGTATCAAGGAGGCTCCAAAACAATATGGTACAAGGATAGTAACATTCAGATAATCATAATTATTAATAATTAACAGCAAAAGAAATATATACTATAAAGATCGATACTCAAACCCAGAACTTCCCCAACATCTAGTCGGGGCCCTAACAACTAAGCTACACTTTTTTTAGATACTCTAATTTTCTCATGAACATAATTTTACCAAATGTGTTCTCTCTGCTATTAGTGGACTTTATTTAAAACGAAATTATATTTAGGCTGGTAATTATGACAAATGAAAAACATGTAGTATCACAAATAAATTAATAACGTTGAACAAAATTATAAAATACGCTAATCCCTTCTTGCGGTGTACGCTGCGGGCAAAATAGTAAATGCTTTACAATTACTCGTCATTGCGTTTTATCACTAATGAAACTATCTTGACGCATAATTAATTTACGACTTTAATATTCATGATGTGGATCACAGTCAAACTGTATCTGCTTTAAATAGCTTATAAGTTTTATCGCGTTCTTGTTTGCCTTTATCCAAGCGGTGACCCATGATCCCTCTGACAAATATTTGAACCTATGGAGCTCATATGCATAGTTTACTTGATGGGTATAGAATTGATTATTGAGAGGCAGTGATGCATAGATAAAACAGAGCAATCAATTTTTATTTATTTTTTCGTAAAGCTGGACTACTGCTTTTTATAGAGCCTTCTTTACATTTATAAAAAAACGTACCGACCAACAATTTCAATTTAGGTCGTTAAAATTATTTGTCTTATACATTCCTAAAATAAAGGTAACTTTCTTTTCTCTGTAGATCGTTTGCTTTCTCTCGGCTACTGTATAATGCTACAGCAATAATTAGGAATATGTTTGCCAGGCACGCCCCCCGGGTGTGGTCTCGTCGATCTAGCCACTCCCCGGTGGATATAAGAAAGAGATAAACCTGCGGTGTTTGACCTCTGCTGGAGGCCTAGGTGGCCAGCTTGATTCCAGTTTGCCAGCTTGGCCAGTTTGTTTATTAATCTGACACCATGAGATCTTAGAAAGTGTATCCTTACAGTGCACTCTGTTCTGGAGAAGAGGTACAGGCAACTTAAGATATGTAGTTTACATGGCCTTGGAATATACCCAAGAGTTTACACTCGGTATCTGAGGATAGACGAAAAACGTCCGGATTCCAATGACGAGTTTGAACCGGAAAGAGGTAGACCACTGAGAGAGACGCTACTAGGTATATTCTCATGGCCCCCAGAAGTCGGCGACTGCATGGAAGCCGTCCCTCCCAAGGTTATGTTAGCTTATTCAGACCAATCAGGTTCGATTACGCCATTACCCCTAGTAAACGCTTACGATGTGAGGATCCCCCGAAGGCCCACCTTTCTACTGACACCGTAAGTTTATAATAATGTAAAAATATGGAAGAGTAAGGTGGTGTTTTTGGTCCGTTAAAAAAACAGCATTGGCTTGTCCATGACGTCACAACAATTTAGAAGCGGTAGCATTTCAGCTTGGGTTGACAAAGTAGCATTGTCCGATAATGTGCCTGGCCATAACGAACATATTGAAGCCTTTAAGTGAATTTCATCAAAATATCAATGATTTTGATTACTTTTATTACTTATGTGACATTTTATGTTTGTAAATAGATATAAAAATAATTAGTTTTTTTTCAATTCAATTCAGTAATGCCATGAATTAATAGCTATGTTTAACATAATGTAGTTAAATTACAATTAATAAGCGTTTCAGAAAATAACACTTCAGGTAGGTGCGATGGGAAGTTTTCAAAATGGCAGAAATCGAAAAGTGATTTCATTATCTATTTATGATAAATCTATAAATGACTTATCGTTTTGTTCATTTCATTGTACGTACCCTGTTTGACATAGGAACATAAAATATTACACAGAGGTATTCAGTTGATGACCCAGTTACATCAAATATGTCATATTAAGAGTCATTAATCAAGATAATACATAATAATAAAACATAAATCAAAACTGTATCGAGTAGGGTATCGATTTAAACATTTAGACGTTCTGATTAATAACTAAAGTTCCTAGTCTAATATATACTATTATCTATTATGGCACATTCTCAAGGTTCAAGATGAATCACTTCAGAGACGATTTTGGTAGAGATCGGAGAGAGGGTCTCTTTTTTCATTCTGGTCCGAGGCAATCATCAGTCAGTCTCCCCATCAGCTCGTACCAATCGTACCAAAGCAGTGTCCGTAAAAATGATTCAATTGAACTAAACTTTTTAAATTACATTACAAAACACCTCGAAATTCGTTGATTAGTTTTTATATACAATCGCGAGAAGTATGGAAATGAAATGAAATTAAAAAAAAAAATGGGCCCCATTTCTATTGAGCGAAATTTAGTTTAAATAAAAAATATCTTTTATTATTGTTATTACATAAGCCAGTCAACATTTCACCTATTGAGACATCATCAAGACTACAATTCGAAGAAATAACATATAACACAATTGAATTTGCATTGCGTACTCTTTTGCACGAATAAATTAAAATTTTAAAATGGTAAATCAATAAGATTAAGATTTTTTTTAAACCTAAGGTCAGAAGCAATTTTTTTACGGTTAACATTGGTAATGCAAATAGAGCTTTAAAGATAACCTAAAACATAATTTGAGAACAAGCAATGGAAATCTGATATTAAAACGTTTCAAGTAACTTTAAGTATTTTTTTTTAATTAATGTTTCCATTTTTTTATTTGTTAAAAAGGCAATATTTAGTAACCATGGATGGTGGTTTCACAAAAAAAATAAAGTATTTTTGACCAATAGTACCAATCTATTAAAATCATGCATTAAGTTTTTCAGAAGCTTCTACACCTATGCATGCATTTCATTTCGTTTATTTATATTTACAAATATACAATTTAGCTTATTTTAATATATTTATACGTGTAATTAATACTTTAACAACAACTTTATTATGATAAAATTACAATCTGCCTCATTGGGCAATAAGTAATTGCGATAAATGATCTCATTCATTATACGTATAATTAAAAACAGTAGTATAACATTTTTTTGCCAGCGTCAAAGTAGTAACTTTTCCCTGTAGGGAATTGGGGAAATTGAAAAGGTCGGGGATGGAGATCTGATAGGAGATGCAACAAAGAGATGATGATGAGGGTATCACCTCAGTGGAATTAGATTAGTTACTAACTGAGCGCCAGTGCTGATTGGCCCAGAGCCCACCCATGGTGGAAGGGGGGGGGGGGAGACCAAGCTAAATCATCCCTATTCTGAAGGTGCGCCAATCACCCGGACCTGTCTCAGCCTCACAGGATTTACAGTCCTCTTGCCAGATCCTCCCTTTCGCCTGAATAATAGGGCGGCTTTTCTTGAAGGATCAACAAAGCTCTGACTAGGGGCTGGTTAAACGGTTCGTCGCTTCCACCTCCTTGTTCATTTGATAAAGAGGATCGCGGGAGTAGTTTCATCTATAAATAATTAACAGAGGGTAATAGATCCCACCAATTGGTATCTAATAAAAAAACCAAAATGTGAGGTTGATTGAAACCATTTGCCGTTAGTTATAAGAGTTAAGTGGCTGAAAAAACCATTTTAATGACTCTTTGTCATTACAGACCACTAACGACCTAAAAGAAATGATATATTGTTAAGGAAGTAAAGATCTTATAATAGATTGCCAATTTAAAATATAATATAAAAAATTTTTTATTAATAGCCAGGCTATGAATCAACTAACGGATTTTCTTTTTTCTTCATGGGGTTGCATTTATTTTTCTCATCTTTCGGTTGTCAAGTATTACTTCCATGCAAAATATCATCCCTCTATGTGAAAGTAGAGATGTAAAGAAGTATGCGCATAGAATTTAGATACGTTTCAATGATGGTTTATACGAATATTAAGTCCATATAGTATCAATCCAAATTTCGAGATCACGACGAGGAAAATATTTATTTAATGGGAATTAATTTACTAATTAACAAATTAACTAGTAGCGCCTCAACTCTCCACACTACCACACCTCTTTCCTTAAGTCCTTCACCAGGTTTTCCTCGGTCTCCTACGTCTTTTAGATACTAATTCAGCGCAATCCTGCAATCGCACCCTCAGCTTTGTGAAGAACGAGCCTATCCATTTTCTCAACGCTATCTGGTCTGCTATAAGTCTTGACTGGTATGCGTTCCCTGTTATTCGTTGGATAATTTGTCTTATCTGACAAAACCTATCTGATTTTGATGACTCTTCCATCATTCAGGCAACGATTGGTAATAACTTGGAACTGTACAGACTCTTTTCGTGGTACTCCAGGTTTTCAGAAAGATTGCGCGTTTGAACTATAGAATCTCAGCTTTGTCTTCTTTAATAATAAATACACCTTTATTTCTTCTTTTAACAATATTCCCCTTATTACGTCAGCAACGAAACCCTCCATAACGATCTTAGTATACCCTACATTCTTGACCGCATCCCTTCCAAGTTTATAAAATTCTCGAAACCTAGCCAACCACCCTAATCCCATAGCAGTCATTACACTGCACCACTCATCCCTATGATCCTCCTTGGATACTAAAGCGGTAGTGGCCTCGTGACCTGTTATAAATCCGTGACAGTGGGAGTCCTGGCAATGGCCAGTTTCTCCAATCATGTCCTGAGTGTCTGTGGTTCTCGCGCTCTGGGACAGCCTCCACTGGCTCGTATTCAGTGACGCGGCTGACGGAGGATCGAGGACTCCGCTTTCTCTTTCGGATGTGAGGGAGGTGACAACCATGTGGATTTGGGATATCTCTCGACTGTTTGTAAATAATGTATAACTTTTATCACAATAAAAACGTTTCTATATATATATTAACAATATCATATAACATAGTTTTTTATAACTAGTTTAACATATAATGGCGTAGTGGCTTGACACTACTAATAATCCACCGTGCAATGTCTCATTGTTAAAATATTTTATAACAGTTACTTTGTAAGTTGGAACTATGGGACTATGTCGATTTCCTTTCCATAGTGTCAAAAGCATTGATTTTAGGGCCACCAACTTTCCTTACGGTCTCCATCTTGCCCCATCCTTCATATAAATATGGCTTTAACGAAGTCGAGATCCTTCAGAAGACTAATTAAGCTCTATTGGTTGGCCCTTTTTCATCTGCTAATCATTATCTAAAGATTAATGAGTCCCACTGGTTTATTCTTATTTCTTTATAGTATTTTGGGGGCAACAAGCGAAGGGTATCTAGTTTCGATAATAAAAACTAATTTAAATGCATCCCCTCTTTAAAGATAACTAGGTGAGTCAAAAATAAAACAATGAGTAATAACAAATTAAACCGCAAGAAAAATGAAACAAAGGTGTAAGTTATCGCCACAATATTTTATAATTATTGAAGTAACTCAAGTCGGGTGTAAATTAGTTATAATTACTTCTATAAGGCATAAGAAGGAGATTATCACGAATCTAAAAATACCTACTTAATTATACACCTATATCTGGACTTCTAAGGAATAAGTGGGTAGTCCACTCAATCCCAAATCGAGGTAAGTAAGACTACACTTGTTTGTAGGCTTTATGCCCTGCGGAGAAAGATCTTGAATTTGGTCCTCTAAGGTGCAAAAAGAGTTAAATTTCATCGAACATATGAATTTCCTTGAAAATATTTGGTTTTAGACTTAGCTGATTATGCCTCTGAACCACAGATATAAGCCAACTTGTTTTTATATTTCTTTATTGAATTTTATTTGCTAAATATCTCTTTTCTTTTATCTTTGTCACCGTCCGTTTTTATTCCCAGCTAATTTTAAAGTAAAACTTTCCTTCTATGCTTGAAGATTGTTTATGGCTATAAGCAAGATAAAAATCTCGGTCGAACTGTGTGTCTACTTTGAGTTAGTGGCTATTTCCAGGCTGAATTTCGTATTCTAATCACTGCCGAGAAAGGCAAATGGAACCGACAGGGGCCTGATTCCTGGAATGGACGCCACTTCTATGAGAGTATTCAAGCGGCCGACAAAGCGAGAAGTTACCGACATTAAATTACAAACTTACACAAATGTTGACCAAACATTGTAAGTAAGGTGAAAAGTTTTGTGATATAATAGAGCATTGAGCTGGCTTACAACAAATTTTGAAGTTGTGACAAACACTGACATTGCATGCGTTATTGTTATTTTCATTTGTAAAAGCCAATTACTCAAATTTTTCATAAAGAAAAACTTTTGTAAGAGTGGATCATTAGATGTAAAAAGTACGTTAGATTTTCATTAAATATATTATTGGCCACAGATTTCTCGTACTTTGTGCATCAATTACGAGATGGTTAGAAGAGTTAGTGGTTTGTTAGTTCTTAAATAAATAGTAAAAAGATATTTCCCATCTTTTAACCTCTGATAAATTGTACAAATCTACTAGATATAATAATTTAATTTAAACAAACACGTCATAATAATATAAATCTTTATAAAATATAATTTATTTACATTCCTAAAGCAACTTCACACCCTTTGAATGATCTCGACAAATCTTTGTGCCATTGTTAAGCTGGTCACTGACGACTATTTTAAACAAGGTATATGGTAAAAATGTTCAGCATTTTTTTAGAAGCAAGATCAACTGTTCTCTAAAGCATTGAGGAGTTTCAAAATATCTGTCACGATGTAACTTGGTTGTCATGGTAGAGTAGTAAGATATCTAGCTTTGATCCAGTTTCCTAATTTAAATTCGTCAATAGATTGTGATTCTTTGTGATATACTTATTTGTTACCCGTTATATGTTTACTTTATTTGTTTCATTTAATTATATGGGCGTTTCCTGACTCCACATAATTCGTAACAGCTCCACTTACAACTTCACATTTAACTTAGCATAACAGTTCAACATTGAACCTGGTAATTCAAACCTAACAATAGAAAGTATTTAGCAACTAATTTTACAAATTTTGACCAATTACTTCCGAAAACGATTACCAATTTCCCTATAGGTTTTACAAAATGTCCTTTGATTGAAGTCAATGAATAGCCATTTAACAGTGAACATTTGACCTCCAAACAATTTAGATTGCATTTAAGTACATGCATACTCTTTTACAAGGGGTTAACCTCAAATTTCATTCACGAATTTACATTTTTATCGCCATATAATTATTTAGATATTTCTTTTTAAGCTCTAGAGCAAGCCAGTCGACACTACACTATCTACAAAGAATTTTAGGTAACGTCACTGACAGTCTTGTCTGTAAATTTTTTTTGTTTTTTATGGGGCTTATTATTTTCTGCCAAGCATTTCATCTAGTTTTGTATAGCCTATCTGGGATTTCTACAAAAACTGCCTTATTAACAAGCATCTACTATCTTGGTCTAAAATTCCTTTTGGCTAAACCTTGTTTTCACACCCTTAGTGGCTCTTACAATCTCTGTCATTGGGCCCTTATTTCCCGCCAGTCAGATACCACCCCCAATCCTTTCCAGCATTTTTATCTACTGTCGGGTCGTCACGAGGGGGGTGCCTAGTTACCCTAGCCCAGGTGACGAAGTGAGGGTGGTTTGAGTTTATAACCTGGACAATCGTTTCATGACGACTTTACTATCTGACTCTATTTTTTTATAGGTATGTGCCCTGACAATATTCAGGAGAAGAGGTATAGGGTAGTTAGTGTAGGTAGTTTGTGTGGTCTTGGAATGACCACGAATTCACACTCGGTATCTGAGGGTAGGCGAAATCCATCTGGATCCCAAACGCGAGCGTGAACCGGAGGGAGGCTGACTGAATCGCCGTGGAGAACACTGCTTGGAAAGTTTGCAGGGCCACGACAACCGTTGTCCACTAGGGAGAGGTCTCTCCCAAGGAGGTGCTAGATTTAGCGAGACGAAGGCAGAGATTCCAGCTAGGAAGGTGTGGGGCCTTACAACGCTGGACTAAAACGTAGCGAGGTGAGGAGAGAAAGAGATGCAGAGGTTTTTCATAAAGAAGCACCCAAGTTTCAGAGTTTCCAGCAGAGCAGCCACGAGCCAGTTATAGTTCCCAGGAGAATGATATACAGACCCCAAACCGCCGGTCTTAAATACCCAACTGGCCTTGTCAGTAGCCAATAAGGACCGTTTTTGTAGTACCCAATGAAGTTTGAGTGTGTGGTTCCCTTTGTTCTCTGACAGAGATGTGAGCCGGAAAGGGTCTCTCGGCGACTTGGGTCTATACCTGCCCTGGCAGCTGGTGCCCCAGCTCATATAACTAATTGGCCTCTAGCAGTATGTTTTATTGTTTACCATATTTATAATGATTTATATTTTGGTAATGTTATTTACATTTTTTACAATATATATACAATAGAGTATAGGGTGATTTATCTTATGTAGTTAGCGGTCGCTACATCTTCGTTATCATTACCTATAACACAATTACGTTATTTTTTAGATCAAACTGGAATATTGGGAGGTGAAATTAATGTTACTTGAAAATTCCTTTAATCTTCAAAAAAAGAAGAAGAAGGAAATCACACTTTTGGCATTCGAACTACTTAATTTACATTTTATTTTATTATTGAGTAGTATTCAGCGAATAACATCACGAAACGTCAGGAAATTTCTCAACAGAGGTTACTAAATATAATCTATCAATGTAGATTATTTGCTGTTCAGTTAGAGAGAGCACTATAAAGTTAAGAGCGTGCCCCATTGAGAAAATTCTAAAATCCTGGGAGATTTTCTTGATATATTAGGTGGCGAGGTCATATACTTATCGGTACTCATAACGGAATCTATTATCATAATTCCCATTAATTCTTCTGAGGAATTAATGTACTCAGGCTGAAAGGATACTTGAAGCATCGCTAACGGCTTTAAAATATTCAGTATTTTTTCAATATACATGCTGTTTATTTTAGGCTCATGAAGAACATCTTATAATTATCTTATAAAAACAACAGGGAATCTTGAAGATTGCCGCTGTCAAAAGCCCTGCCAATATCTGCCATCTGTTGGTCGGAATATTTGCTCAGCTAACCCTATTTCCTCTTAATATCCTGCCTTTGCTTCAGTTGGTATAAGGTGTGCTCGGAGAAGCTCTCTCGCTAGGACAAGCAGAATCTCATAGAGTGCATACGTTTTTGTTTTTTTACCTGTGAAAAACTTCTGAAAAAATGTAAACCGAAGGTGAGCACCATCACCTAGTATTGTATATATGTTATTTGACCTTTTAACTTCAAAACAATACTGTAATTGTAATTCTACCCTCCTTCGAATGCATCTGCGTATACAGCACGAGAAGAACATTGTATATAGTAAATTGTAAATTGTAAAAAAAAAAAAATCCCCTAACCTTCTCTATGTTTCTGTAACCATTTTGTACTGCTTAATGGCTTGATTACTCGGGCTTAGCAATGCTTTGAAACAGGTCTTTCGTTTGTATGTACATATGCTTTACAGCGTTTACAGAAACATAACATAGTGCTTCGTGAACTTAAAATAGACTAGAATAGAATAGCAAAACAATTGTATTCTGGGGCAATAAAAATAATTATTACATCATAAAAAATTTGATAATTTAAAATAACATATAAACCCTCTGTAAGAAAAAATATGTAATTATTTGAATGCATTTAGCAAATGATATCGTTGATATATATATTAGACAATAAGATAAAAATAAAAATGTTTAAATAAAGCTATGAAAATATAACATAATGAGTAAATCTTTTCCAAACTAGCAAGCGTCTGCCTGGATAGTAAGGTGTTGAAACCATCTTATTCCTTAGAAGATGATTTAAGGTGGATAGTAGGAGTTAGAGATTGAGCGTATGCTATAGATAGGTTAACGGAAAGATTCGAAAAAAATAAACATTGAACAACTCAGTCCCTGCAGTTTTGGGGGCATGAGTATAAAGGTCAGAGAGACGGGAATTGACGGCTTGAAAAGGAACGAGCCGAGAAAATATTTTACACGGAAAATTTAAGCGATTATATTTTGGACATCCTGAATTCGTAAATAAATAAACCGATAAGTTAATAGGATAGCTTCGTGAATTCATTATAAATTTAAGAAAGGTCAGAGGGTCTGAGCTCGCGAGAGTCCTGAATGTGACCTGGACCGAAGTAACAAGTGGAGTGATTCCATTAGTCCCTACGTGACTTAGTTCCGGCCCGCGATCCTTCTGTTAAAGACAAATCTCATCTGTTTGAACCTCTAGAACAACTTCTTGTTTCATTATTGTTCGATTTATTTTTATTTAAGACTGTACTTCTCCTAGGTGAACTAATACTGTTCCGTACAAAATTGACCAAAGGAAAACACTTAAAAAATCAATCACACGCCTAGGTCTGTTAGCTTGTGAACAGGGTATGTTGTTATCAAAAACATTGTATGTACATATATAAAACATATGTTTAATATTAAAAAAAACCATTAGACGAACTTAATACATACATTATGAGTAGAATAATATTAATTTGATGTATGTCCCAATGAATCAGAATGTATCTCGTTCCCACGATAATTTTCAGTGGAGTAGAAGAATATGCTCATAAATATAATCATATTAAAAAACACGCAACAAACTATTACAAACAATAAGAAACGTATGACATTGGAATATAAAAATAGCAATCATATTCAGTACATATTACAATGTTTTGAATAGCATCATTGGGCTTTTGTTCAATTTAACTATATTTCTTACCCTAACACAAATAAACTATTTACCGTCGTAAACTGAATGTGATCCCATTACTCAAACCATTCACTGTAACAGAAGCAGTCATAAACTAAATGCTATGTAACTAAAACATCACTACCCCTTTCTTTTTTTTTATAAAAATCTGCACATTTACATTGCCTTGCTTTTATATTTTCACCAAGTACTCCAACAGAAAAAACACCCCTCTCACTTCTTCCCTTCCCTATCACAACAATAATCCACAAATGGGCAAGAACAAAGAACAGTTTCCCGAACAACCATCAGAAGGCCGAGGTTGATTTTCCTATAGGTTTTTCTTTCGCCGTAGCAGTGGGTGGCTGAAAGGAGGTTTTACAAAGGTTTCTTCTGCAACCAGACCACAGACCTAATCCCCGAAGGTGCTCATTTCATGATTGCCATCGACATACCCGTTTTTCCCGTATTGATGAAATATTGATTTTACAAATATATTTATTCCCGAATTCGCTTATTCTTAACATTTTCTAATCTATATTTACATAAGATTACACAAAGTATATATTATATAGTCACATTGTTATCGTAACCAACCTACTTTGATAAACTAGAGATTCCTCGTTCTGATTCTATCCCCTCGAATATAAACACCCAGGATCATAATGATATTTCAAGACGACACTGAATTCAATACACAAAGAAAAGCCGAACTTTAGGCTTTATCCAGTAATGAAATTTGTTGTAAGTTTGTTAAAAGATTAAAGGACTTGACTTAAACTTGATTTATTTAATCTCTTCACCATTACTCATTGTTTTATTTGAGTTTCATTGTATATATATATATTTGTACCAAAGAATGAACATTTAATTCGTTAATAGAGAAGTTTTATATATAATTAAAATTCAGAAAGAATATTTTTATAGAATTCAACTAGTAATTACTTAAATTAATTTTTATTTGAATAAAGAAAACCAATACAAAATTAAACAAATAACACTTGACGATGGTTATATAACCTGGTGAGTTGTATAACTGAAAATGGAAAACGGAGTATTTATACGTAAGTACTTCCAAAATAATTAGAAAACGATTATAAATATCTATGTATAAGTATAACAAAATGTTCCAACATTACCTTCACCCTCCGCCGCAAGTCTTGTCCACTAGTTTTTTTTTAATTCCATTCCTCTCCCTGTATCGTAGGTAGTACTACCGTACTGATTCCATCTCTGGGCTTCAATCTTGACAAGCGGCTGACCTGGAACACACATACGAGGCTAAAAAGACAAGAACTAAACAGACGCTTCGGACAACTCCACAGGCTACTTCAAAGGACATCCCATCTCTCAATAGAAAATAAATTACTAATCTACAAAGTTATTTTTAAGCCAATCTGGACATACGGAATAGAGCTATCTTACATCCTTGAACTCATCCCTTCCAAGTTCATGATATTCCATAGTAACCTATACAACCCTAATCCCGTAGCACACCACTCATCCTTATCATCCTCCTCGGAGACTGAAACGGCAGTGCCTTCGTGACCAGCTATAAATACATAAGTATATTAAGGGGAGGTCTAAAAATTCGCATTAAATTATACACTTAAGGATTTTAGACTGAAAGCAATGGATGCACTATAGCTGCCTGAGGGGAGGGGAGTAACTACTTTGACCCAACATAACAATGTGAAACGCTTTCTCGAGGTCTCTTTTGGAATGAAAAATCATAGAGAACAGCTCGTTAAGCGTTTTAAGTTTTCATCGAAGTTCGGAAAATGGGAGAGATCAAAGTTAACAACGAGCAGTAATGGGAATAAGGGAGGGAAAAAGTATTATGCGGGTTTGTTACGGAAGGAGATCACAATGCCAGTTGAATAGAATGGCAGAAGATCTTCATTCTGGGAACTTGGGAGAAATAAGTTCTATTCTGGCAATTTGCCAAAATAACACATCAGCAAGAAAAAACATACAAAATGAGAAAATAAGAGGTCTGACGTCATGGTTCTGTAAGCACTTGAAATTGTCAACGTAAGTTGATGAAAACATTTGTTCATGAATAAATTTAAATTTCAACTCTGAGTGCTACTTCAAAATTGAACTTTCCAAGCCAACCTTATATTAACCTTCTAAAATATTATTCTACAACGTGAGAATATGGGAGTGTGAAATTGAAAAAAACAAGGTGGGGAAATGTTTTAAGTCGGGAAACATCTGGAAATCAGGTGTTATCACTAAGGTTGCAGCTGTATTTTCTAAGTAAATTGAAATTTGAAGTATTAGCTAACTATATTTCATAAACAGTGCGAAACAAGCATATTTTCATAACATTTTGAATGCGGACTTGCCATCTAAGCACAGGTATGATCATAACACACATATTTTAATTTAATATAAGGCTGCAAAAGAAAGAAAAACAGACATTATTAGAAAAAAATTAATAAAGCATACAACGAAAATTGGCCATTGAATGAAAACAATTTACTAAATTATTTCTTCACAGAGCTGAAAAACTTTTCAAAAGATTTAGTTGATAAAAACTGACTCAGCGTGTGTTCATTCGCACCACCTTCGTTTTCCAACGGGCAAAGAATAAATATTATCTGGAGACAATTATTGTTTTTTATCAATTGATGTTATTTATCAAATGTCTATTTATGGCAATTAATAAATTATAACAATTGTGTAATTTAATAAAATATATATCTAAAGGGATATTTAAAGGGTAAAGATATATTTGTACCAGCCTGTTAATATGACATCAAACAAATCACTGTTTTTAAACGATAAATTGCCTACCAACGGAAGCTCATAAAATTGTAACCCATGAAACATTAAACTGAACTATATATTAAGCTTGTGAGTCATGGCCATTGGTCTGATTCCAAGATAGTAACTCAAAAGGTTTTTCCTCTCCAAGGATACAAAAATTGGGGTGGGCCGGAAATTTAACCAGGCCAAGAAGATATAAAGTTTCCTTATTTAAGACATGTGAAGCAAAAGCGTCCTTAAAGGGTACGGGAAAAATGTCATGCAACTTTTTCACTCCCCCTCATAAATGATTCACGGCTTCACACTAAAGCATGGATGATAATCCTGCGCGTGCTGAAGAAGATAAACATTTCTAGTGAAACGGTGAGGTTTGTCATTCGCTTAAAGAATAAGAAGGGCTAAAAAGCTTTTATACCGAATATATAATAATTTCAGTGATTTATGGTAAATTTAACCAATGCAAACAAGATTTTTCGAGAAAAACAAATTTCCCGATAATTTAGCTGCATATAGAATCCCAATGTTATACCACACAGTTTTACATTTAATCTTAAACTAAGCCTACTTTATGAAGTAACGAAGAAATAATGTTTGAGTTGAGACTAATTTCCCAATCTGAAGCACTTACAAGATGATGAATATTGTCATGTTATATATACCTTAGACGATAACGTTCGTGAGAATGTTTTAATTAATCTGAAGATGAACAAGGCTCACATTCCACCGGATTTTTCTGGTTGAGGTACAATAACAGGAAGATTCTTTTTCTCTCTTTTTGAGAGAACTTTTTCTATCGATGCTTAGCTATTTAATAATAATAAGTCTCGTGAAATGAGTGCTGAGTTTATACTTAAACTAATTCAACTTTAAATCAAAGTCCAACTTACACATCTGTTCTAGTAATATATATATTTAATTAACGTAAGGTACAAAATTAAAAAATCAAAATCAAGGCAGTATGGGAAATAAGTAAAGTCTTTACAAAAAGTACAAAAGTTTGATTTTCCATTCGATTTTGCTTGATTTCCACGGATCCATGATGGAGAATTAATTTTTTGATTAGTGGCATTGTAAATATAATGTATTTTAAATATGTTAATTTATAATTATATTTTCTAAGTTAAGAATAATTAGAGGGGTAACGCGAAAGTAAGTGCATAAGATGTAACTGGTCAATCCTAAATACAATTATTGGGAGGTACCACCGCATGTCCTTAACCCTCATTCCATCATTATTTATAGTTTTATTTTATTATTATTTATTACTATCTGTAAACTTCCTACTTATAACAGACTATTTCGTTTTCATTCTTAGCTCAGTTTATTTATGTATGATGGTTTCCTTATATTTCGTTTGATTTGGTTTATTTTTTCTTGTAAATTTCTGTTAAACTAAGTTTATAACGCAAATGGACGAAGTTGATTTTATTTTTGGTTTTTGTGTTTTCCTCCCTTCGTCCCGCTTGTTATTATAAATTATGTAAATCAGTATATATTCTACATAAATTAATCTGCTTACTTAAAGAGTAGGTCATTATACGTCCTGTAGCTTGGCTACATTTTATACAATTTTTCATAGCTATTTGTGATTGTTAAATGTATAATGAACATTATACATTCATTAGCTAAACATGTTTAAAATGGATGGGGCTTACCTTATCAATTATAGACTTAAAACTATTTTACGTCTAACAACAAAATATTAACCTAATTTTCCCCGACAATCTGTTGCTATCGATGGGGGAAGGGTGGTGGGGGTCATAGTGTTAAACACTGGGTTTGTTAGGTGTTGTAACGAGTCAAAAAACTTCATGTGTCTCCTGTGGATTAACTTAACCACCGAAAGCACACTAAGACATGGATGTAGGTCGGCGTTCTTCAACTTCTCGAAAGAGGTATGTCGGGCCACTTTTGTCATGATCCCAATCTGATATTGCTGGAGACTTTCAGCTGTATTGTCAGTCAAGTGAGTACATAGCGGGGCACCTTACAGCAGAGCTGGCCGGCGGACACATTTATATATCATCAATTTGAGATGAAGCGACAAGTTGGATGAAGTTACCAAGTGCGCAAAAGAGAATGTTATATAAAACCAAACTGCTTATTTCAAATAGGTGGTGAAAATGCTTCTAAAAACTGCCCGGATCCGACTTAAGTGGGGGGAAGTGAAGTGTGTTATCTGCAAAATAAATAACATGGTGAACCACCGAGCTTATGGTATATATGAAGGACAAATAAAACGACGAGGTGGGAAAATCAACCCGGATCAGAGAAAGCGAACGGAGTTCGTTAGCAGATGTCGAATTCCCCCCTAGTACTGGACTGCGGCACCACATACATCACCTTGGTCAGATTCTACATCATTCAAACAAGTGCCACCAATAAATGAAGATAACATAATTTTTTAATTATAAAATTAAGAAGCTAATGAAAAAATAAATTGTTCTTGTCCGCGTATCTAGTGTCATTGCTGTATTTTTATTCAGTTAATAACAAAATAATAAAACGGTAGAATACAGTACCTAGCTAGAAATCTAATTCCATCATAAAATAGGTTCCTGAACTGTCGTATTAGTTATGCAACATAATGTTGTATGTATTATGAACAGCTCAAGATTTCAAAAACTCAGGGATTATCTGTTTGTAGATCTGATAAAGGGAGAAGTGCTGTCTGTTATTTATAGAATATACAGAGATTGTCGTGGGTTGTATTCGAGAGCTATGGCCTATAGATAAGAGTATCAAAACGGAAATCAGAGGGAGCTGAACAAGACTTTTTACCAAGCGATCCACAATGATAATATAGTGCTAACAATGATAAAATACAGTTCCTTCTACAGAATTTCTCTAAACTTGATCAGTACAATTTTGTTCAAAATAAATAAAGTTTTAATAATAATAATAAATAAAATTATTTCACTAACTATATGTTTATAATTAGTAAAAATAAATATATTTTACTAAATAAATCATTCTGAGATGATTTAATTACTCTTGGCTGTGCATATACTACATTCTAATAATAGGGTTAAGTACTTGAAACTTCTTTATTGTATTAAAATTTCAATCTGCCTTATTGGGTAATAAGTAATCGTGATAAATGTTCTCATTCATGCCATATTTACAATTTTGATTCACTCGCTCATTTAAACAGTATTTACATACAGCCCAGAGACCTCCCAAATCCACATGGTTGTCACATTCCTCGCATGCGAACGAGGAGTCTTGGAAAGACACGCTCATCCCCGTTATATAAGGGTTAAGTAAAATAGTTTCTTCGAGTCCAGTGTAGTTTTCCTTAAGATTGAAACTCTCCAATGGGTAAAATTACGGAGTTCTTCATCCGCTCTCATTTATGCTGAAAAAAAACTGTGAGCCGTCATAGTTTGCATTGCTAACACACCAACTGCATAGAGATGAAAAATGTAAGCTTTTGAAATTTAGAAATTTCGTTACAAATTGTGACTTTTGTAAAACATCTAAATATTTTCGATATGATTTCCCTTTCTGGTTAGTGATCGGACAAGAAGGTAACATGACAAAACAAAGGAGCAAAGGAAAAATGTGTCTGTCTAAAACCTAATAAAAATGTCACTTCCATTTAATTTCCTTTCTTTTTTCTATGTTTTCTTTTTTACATTTTTGTAACGGAAACCTGCCAGCATTCTTCCCTGATGTATTTCCATATTTTTACATGAACTCGTCGTTTCAAAGTTCCATCTGTCTAACCGAGCGAGCCTTTTGTCTTCATTCTCTCATTCCCTTCATTCCACTCACTGTTTCTCTCCTGATTAATAAAAAAAATAATTTGACTCAATTAAGATATTGCAGTTTCTTTTTCCCCTTCGGTCTCAAAGTAGGGCTGCTTGGGCTTCCATTTTCTAATTCAAAACATAATTAAAAAGGTGCCAAAAGCCTCGTCAGATTTTATTCTGCTTTTAATAATTAATTCAATTAACTCCCATTATAAAGTTAACATAATAAATACAATTCAAACATGATATGAAGGACTCAAGCTGAAAAAGGATGAACGATGCTATATTGACTAAGTAAGGAAATCTAACCACTGCACCCAAGGTCTTTGAAAAGTTTTCTGAGCAATTAATTTATAATCAAATTATATTTTCATTCTTATTTGTATACCTATTAGGTGTTACCTTTTATCACATAAGCCAGTTGACAGTCAACCTTTGTTCGTTGTTCAAAAAAAATTCAAGGGCAAAAATCTATATAAATTTTTCATAAAATATTGTGATAAAGTGGGTATTTTTTTAAGAGAATGTGAAAAATATTTTGCCCGGTCTCAATATTTTCGCTGAAAATGTCTGCTTAATTTAGCTTCAGCAATATTAAATTAGCAATAGTGTAAATGAGTGAAACTAATCCAGATATTTTCGCGAAAAACTATTAGTTATAAACATAGTGCGAAATCAGGCAGAAAATAAAAAGTATCACGGGTTATTAAATAAATTTCCCAGTAAACCTTAATTAATTTAATAAAATAAAACTCTTTCTTGAGAAGGAAATGAAGATATGAATAAAAAAAGTGTTAGATAAAAACCCGAATGACTATTTTCCTGATATATATATATATATATATATAAATATATATATATATATCTTAAATATATTAAATATATATCTTAAATATATATATATATTTAAGATTATAACTGGTCTGGAATTAATTTAATTTTCTGTGTTATATTTTCAAATTTACACTTTGTGGACTTATTAACGTTATTTTTGCAACATATTGTTTTAGTTCTTTACTCTTTTCCCTTACAGGACGAGCATAAATTCGTAATTTTTTTTTTTTTTCTTTCATAGCCCCTTCAAATTTACAGATAATTATATATAATTAGAGATCCTCAGGCGAATCTACATTCCCCCCCCTAAACCCCTTGAATTTATACAATGAAAATTATTTAATAAGATACATTGCAAATTTCTCCTCATTCTACTATGCTCAGATGCATTTGAAAGAGTTCGGGTTACTCAGCAATACAGGTTGTGGTTAAAATACAATAACGTGAAAACAAATCTAGGTGATGGGGCTCACCTTCAGTTTAAAAAATGGGAGAAAAAACTGAATCTACATAAACGCTTATTCAAGAAAAAAACTGTACACATTTTTTTATTTTCTTCGAGAAGAGCACACATTGAACAGTATTTATTAATTTTGTCGTTTAGTTTATACTATTTTTACTAGAAATCAATAACTGAATTTGCCAGCAAATAGTATATCGAATGTGACTCCTTCCTTGCCTTCTTTTAGGAATAAGAAGATGTATTATCCTGTATGAGTATTCCTTTAAGCCACGCTTTCTAAAACTTACTAAAACCGGTCGTTAAAAACGACCTCTTTGCACAGATGCCAAGGGAATCAAAATTGTTCTAAGCAACCTTTAGACCGTTACAAAAGGTACGGTTAAATGTACGAGAATGATCTTATGTTAATAAATAATAACTGTTTTCCTGGATTTCCCACAAAGATCATTTTTATTAATATGTGCGTTTATTTCTCTTTGGACTCCCGTTTAAAATGTTTAATTATTTTCCTGCCGGTATTAGGAATACCACTACACTGCATATATATTATATATACATAAGGTGCTATGAAAAATTCAATTTAGAATAACAGTAAGATTGAAAAGGAACCCAACTTTTTATATTAAATCTGCTGGCTGTGTCATGTAGCAAAATGCAGAAAAAAATATAAAGTAAATGAAAACCTAACAAAATTTAGAATAAACTTGTATGGATTGTTTTCTGATCTCGTCCTCTGGTTTAGTCTCAATGTTTTATATTCCGTTCCATGGGAGCTTCAGACTGTAATCATATCATTAGTATACTGTATAGTACTCATTTTTTTAAATGAAAAAATTGACTTACCAGAATCTGATTCTAAGCTATTATATCGATAAAATAAGGTATTTCTATTCTATAAAATTACCTGCTTTTGAATATAAAAATTAATCTATTTTGTATTATTTTCCAGAAGCGAACTTCCGTTTCCAGTCAATAACTCGCTACTTTGAGCTGAAATGTTGGAAGACAAAGTATGTCATTATTGTTAGAATAGTCATTTTAACAATTTAATAATGTGGTACTTAAATTACTTTAATTAAATAGACTATTAGTGTTTCCAATAATTGTGATGTTGTCTCAGATTAAGCTTAATATTGGAATTCCAAACTTGTGAAATACATTTGGACATAAAAATAATTTCATAAGGTCATTTACATGTTAAATAAAAATACTGGTCTCACCTTTATAGCCCTTATTGACTTCACAGTTGTGAAAAAAATAATAACTACTAATGTCCCAAATATATCTTGAAATTCACTTTAATATAAAATCATCAAAACTTTTGAAATCAATTTCAAATACATAGGTAGCCCTAGTTTTGAACTAAATAATAAAAACTGGGGTTAAAGTGTGGGATCTCATAGAGATCAACTTTTATGCGATTGTCTATACATTGAGTTAACACTGTCAGCAGGAGCTGTATGGGGATTCACATAATGACCTGTAAAATATTTATTAATGTGATAACAAAGAAAAAAAAACAATGTTCTCCATGATAATCTGAGCATGGATAATTTTAAAATAATCTATGTGGATTATAGATAAATATAAAAAGAAATTGAAACGGGTAAATAGGTCAAATATTTGTTATCATTTATTATCAAGTAGCTAGTATTTGTCGATTTTTTTGACAATCCCCTTTGCATTGCATAGGCCTTCTCATCATAAAACTTTTAAAATTATCCTTCATCCCACTTTTGACAATTATAGGCTCCTACCGGCAGTCTTCGTAAGAACTTTAAATTTAAAAAGTCTTTTAAGAAATACACACTTCTCTAAGGCACTAAACATTTTCAATTTTTACAAAAAAAAAATTTATATTATATATTATATTTATTGAAATTAAAAGCAGTATGTGAAGTCTAGCAGGTAGTTGGCAAGGTTCTTTGATGATGTATGTTGAGGACCTTTTATAGTGGATCAGACAAACAAATAAAAGCCCTCTTAACTGATACTGAATGAAGTGATTAATTAAAGTGAACGGGCGGTTTTATAGGACGGATTTATTACTTCTTCATTCTAGTAGCCAGTCGTTTTCTAGACTGAGCAAACCCATCCTCTCAGGTAAATATCCTTACGAAAAATAAAAATTGAACCAATTTCGCAGTAGTTGACTCAATAACCTCCATGCTACCGGAGTGTTTTTGCGCAAAAGTAGTAAAAGAAACTATAGCCTGGACCCTGGGTAGTAGAAAAAACTTCCCTGAACTTCGAATAGTAAATATATGAAATACGCAAGATAACTTGGTGCTTTATGAGGCATAAGTGAATTACTTTAGTTAATACTTCCATGGAATAATACACATACTTATTTAATTATTATTAAAAAAATATTAAAGTCGGCTCTTTTAGACTTTTTATGATTGTACATTGTAAATACGATATATATTAATAGTACTCAACTAATATTCTAATTAATTTTACGTAAGATTTAATTTGATACTCGACTCGATTTAACATGAAAATATATATGTTTTTAGAATGGAATAGAATAAAAAAAAATTATATTCTAGGGCAATCCCCAATGAATAACAGTGACGTACAGATAATAAATTCATTTCTGGCAATTAAAGAGAACTATTATATATAATAATCTGTAAATTTTAAGGGGCTATGAAGAATAAAAAAAAAAAAAAAGAACTATCACATCATAAAGAAAAAATTAAAATTAAATGTAAACCTCTATACGAAAAAAATAATAAAATATTGTATAAAAACTGCGTTCAGTAAATAAAGTCATAGACGAATTAAACAAAAAAACACAATTGCAATAGTAAAAACCAACAAAGGGGCCAACTAACCATATTAGTAATATATAAATATATTGTAACATTCATGATATTTGAGAATAAAGACCAGGAACCCTCACATCTGGTAAGGGTCATTTTTTCCCTTATACTCCTAGGAGTGGGGATGAGCTGAAAACCAGTCTTAGCACAACCGTCGAGAAGAACGCAGTTAGCAAGCTCCCGAATTGGCGGTTACCATACAGGAAGAGAAGAGAAGAACCAACAGCAGAAAGTAACGTTGATTGGATTACAGGAAGATCATCGATTGGGTGATATTAATATTGTTTCTTATTATGGATCCATTAAAATAAAATGAGCTCAAATTCATGTTTTGTAATTAGTAGTAACTATCCTAATTTAAAAAGGAATTGAATATTTTTTTATACTTTTTGTCAGTACTCTATGTTAATTATAATTATTTGTTATAACCATTTTATTTGAATATATTTCACAATGCCTAGTTTCTCAATTTATTAATAACCACAACATTAGCCTTGAGATCGGGCGATTCAATCGGGATAAATTCCTATGTCAAAGACATAAAACAATTTGAATTAGAGATCTCATGACGGACCTGCCAAATTAGTTAAGTTAAATTGAACAAATAAAGTAAAAAGAGAAATGGTAAAAAATGAGGTAGGTTTCAATATATAGTAAACAATGAAATTACCTTGTCTAATATGGCCCCAGGGGTTCTCGCTATTTTGCTCACTAGGGTCTAAAATATATAATGTTGCTGTGTTTAACAGCATTAAAATTCCCAAATGTTCACAAATATCTTTGGAGGAGTTTAAAAGTAATAATAAAAGTTAAAAGTATTAGCATATCGTAAAATCAAAATCATGCTCAAAATTTAAAACCAAAAAAAGAAAGAAAAATTGTTTAAAGCGTCTGTCGGGACTGTGAAGAGGTGTTGGAATAGGAGGGTTTTAAAGGTTCTTGAGGATATCAGGAGGAAGGGAGTTCCAGAGAGAAATGGAGCAAGTGAGAAGGTAACGATCGTGATCGCCAGCTTTTTTGCCAAGAGTACAAAAGTCAGAGAGGCGGGATCATGTGATTTTAATTACCAAGTAATTATTAATTTATTTACACTTAATTATATTAAATTTCAATTATTTTCACAATAACCGGGTCATCAAAATTTCATGCTTCTAAGCCCAAAGGGGATGTGAAAACTTTTTAAAACAGTTTTGTTGATAATATTACAATTATAATCCATTTCAGTCGTCAAATAATTGGAAAGACAAAAGACATTTTGGTCCAGCAGTAAATTTGATAGCAGAAATTTAATTTAAAATTAGCAAGTAATTACTTAATTATAGATTCTTATTGGTTTTATTTGGAATTTAATATCACTTTCTTGTCGCCTGGTCCTCATAAGGGTTCCTGTACAATTTTATGTCCACATCGATTAGGTGTCTCGTAAACACCAGAACATACTAATGTAGGGACTAAACACAACTAACTCCTAAAAAATTATTTAATCTTACTAAAAACTTATTTAATCAATTTATTGGCGAAACTTCAAAGCTCATCAATGAAATGTGCTTAGTATCTAAGTGGCAAAGGTCCAATCCCATAAGACATCGACCCCAAAGTTCCAACTGATTTTCCTCCTATTCTAATTTACTCAGCATTACTGGATATTAATTGGTATGGCTAAGTTGCTTGCTTAGGGAAACCACTCCCCCTTATTATATTAGTTTATCGAATATATATCAGCCAAAACACAAATAGCATCTAAATACCAAATATCAATTTGAACCTTTTTACACTTTGCACTGTTGTTTTTATACAAGCTAATATGTATTTCATCTTCGGTTCACATGTGTTCCTATTGCATCTATATCTGTTTTCCTAGACATACGATTATCTTGGAGCCTCCACATCGACATAAAATATCATAATCCGTTTATTAAAATTCAGTGTGTATCCTTTGGTAAACATGGGATCCAAACTAAAACCGGAACTCGTATACGAAATAATTTCAAAATCTCTTCTACTGTTTGGTGGCGAAACATGACAAAAATCATCAGGCATTAAAATTAAAGTGCATATTATGACAGTAAATAAACCTATTGTTCTCTAAAACTCTGAAATAGACCATCAAATTTATAATCAAATAGTCTCTCAGAGTCAACAATTGAATCCACGCCTTTTGCAAGACAAATAATTAATAGTACCATTTTGTAATCTGAATATGTATATTCAATATTTATTTTATATGTGATCAATTGCCTGATTAATCTCATTTAATCAGCGCACAAATGATAAACCAGTTATTCCATTGTTTTAGACATGATATTTGTTAATTTCAACTACTGGGGGTCAAGATCCACAAATACACGAGGACGTGCTTTGCTGTCTGCACTCACACGGAGACATTGCTCCACTATCTCTCCTGACACAGCCACCTATTGGCCATCAGATCCCAACCGAAATCCAGATCTCCTCAACTTTTTCTTCTGCAATAGTTTAGGAACACTAAACTATATACTCAAGCGCCTCGATGACCTCTCCTCCGACCATAGCCCCTTATGAAACATTAACAGAATTAATGGGTGTTATTGGTAATGTGATGTCATTAGTTGTATTTAATTTCTTAATTAACAGAATTTAGTTGTTCTAATGTGTACAAATAAAATCAAATATATGATTGACCAGAACAACTTGTTAAATTAGAATTTTTGAACTACACAAACAATTTTTTTCTTATAAACATTTGTATTGCCGTAACATAAACATGTACATTCCACAATATACAACCAAAAAAAATTTAATTAATGTATCCACCCCCATTCCCGCTTCCATGGCAACAGGCTGTCAGCAAAAACTTGGTTAAGCTAGTATTGGTCAAAATCATTCATAAGGTGAGCCCCATCCCTTTTCTCTCAATTCTCAAAAACATTGTACAATGTACATCAGATTGTAACCGAAAAATATGCTTACAAAAAATGTAGCTAGGATAAAGTAGAGCACGCAATGCGATTTGTAAATAGATTTAATGTACAATCTGTATTTTTTTTTAAAAAGTTATATGAAATTCGTAAAAAGATATGAAATAAAAATAAAATAATAATAATTAATGTTTACATACAACAATATGTAATTGTGTTTGCCTCTCTTTGTTTTAATGATTTTTCGTTGTAATTACTTATATCTTTAATTAACGGGTAGTTCGTTAGTGGTGTTCATTAAAAAATATTTGTATTTTGTATACATAGTTTTTGTACTATGATTTTTTTTTTTTCGGGAGTGAAAAATCGTAACCTCTTGTAAACTAATTTCTTTGCCTTTTTAGTTTTTTTGTTATAGTGACCTGTGAATGTGAGTGTTATACTAATGTGAATCCTAATCATTTTACTGACGTATAATGGGATGATTGAATGATTTAAATCGATATTTTTCTTGACTACTGGCCTCCGTTTTCTGAATGTAATTTATTTGGACTCCTTATCCATTCTCCTTTGGAATGAGAATGGTGTTCGCACCCACACTAACAAACTGACAGCATTACTCCATGACAAAAACATCGATGTAGCTCTTATTACTGAAGTACAAGTAAACGAATATTTACCGTTCGACAGTACCAGCCTTATCGAACTAATCACCCACATGGAAGAGCTCATGCAGGTACCGCTGTCATTGTCTATAACTCCATCTCCCATCACACAGTTCCTTTGGTAGCACATGATTTCCTTCAATCCACTGCAGTGTCAATCACCACCCTCACTTTTCCCCTTACTCTAGCATCAGTGTACTGCCCTCCCAATAAATCCATTCCCGATTCCCAATTCATCTCCTTTCTAGACTCCATCGGACATCGTTTCCTTGTGGGTGGGGACCTTAATGCGAAGCACCAACACTGGGGGTCAAGATCCACAAATACACGAGGACGTGCTTTGCTGTCTGCACTCACACGGAGACATTGCTCCACTATCTCTCCTGACACAGCCACCTATTGGCCATCAGATCCCAACCGAAATCCAGATCTCCTCGACTTTTTCTTCTGCAATAGTTTAGGAACACTAAACTATATACTCAAGCGCCTCGATGACCTCTCCTCCGACCATAGCCCCTTATTATTAACCATTTCCCTAAATCCAATTCATGAACTGCCTCCTCCTTCATTTATTAGGGGCTCAGTTGACTGGGACCACTTCCGTCAGATTCTTACAGACTCTGTAGACCTCAAAGTACCTCTGAAAACATCCCAAGACCCAGATGATGCAGTGCATTCCTTCACTACTCTGATCCAGGGGTCGGCTTGGGAGGCATCGTCACCCAAGAATCCACCATCGTAATCGTTTACCTCATCATCTCAAAGATCTAATCAAATCCAAACGCCGCTCTAGAACAGTGTGGCAAAGATCCCGGCATCCTGCTGATCGCCGCTCGTACAATCAGTACTGCCAATTGGTAAAGCGGCGATTGGCATCCTTCCGTTCTGATTCTTTTAATTCCTACCTCTCCTCTATGTCTACCACGGATAACTCCTTGTGGAATGTAACCAAGAAAATCCTAAAGTATCAACCTATTTCACATCCACTCCGTCGTGATGATGGGTCCTGGGCAGCCTCGGATGGGGATAGGTCGGAGGAATTCGCTCTGCATCTTACCCATACTTTCACACCTCACCTTTCTCATCAAAGCCATACTCACAGCACAACTGTGGAAGATTTCCTCACTTCACCTATTCCTCTCTCTCTTCCACCAAAAGCCGTTAATCCCTCTGAGGTCAAATACCTTCTGAAAAACTTACCTTACAGAAAATCCCCTGAATATGATCTTACTCCTCAAATTCTCAAACAACTTCCTCCTAAAGCCATAATCTTCCTAACCTACATATATAATTGCATTATCCGAACGACGAACTTTCCTCTCCTCTGGAAACATTCCATTATTGTCCTATTCGCCAAACCCGATAAACCGCCCAATGACGCCTCATCTTACCGTCCAATTAGCCTACTACCTATCCTCTCAAGATATTTGAGAAACTCCTACTAAAACGTCTACTTCCAATTGTTGAATCCAAAAACCTTTTTCCCACACACCAGTTTGGTTCCGCCAACGACATTCCACTGCTAAACAAGGCCTTCGCGTTGTTGATCACATCTCCTCAGCCCTTGAAACCAAACAGTTTTGCACTGCTGCCTTTCTTGATATAGCTCAAGCTTTTGACAGGGTTTGGCACGCAGGTTTGCCCTACAAGCTCAAAAGACATTTACCACAGACCCTTTTCCTAATCCTACAGTCCTACCTTTCAAAGCGCTTCTTCCAAGTCCGCTGTGGTTTAGAATACTCTAACTACTATCCCATAAATGCAGGAGTTCCACAGGGCAGTGTCCTGGGCCCCATCCTCTCTCCCATCTCGACAAACGGCTGACCTGGAACCCACATACGAGACTAAAAAGACAAGAACTAAACAGACGCTTTGGACAACTGTACAGACTTCTTCAAAGGACATCCCATCTCTCAATAGAAAATAAACTACTAATCTACAAAGTTATACTTAAACCAATCTGGACATACGGAATAGAGCTATGGGGGACAGTAAAAAAGTCGAACATCAAGTGTATCCAATCCTTTCAATCAAAAGTCCTAAGAACAATAGTAAATCCCCCTTATTATGTCAGCAGCAAAACCCTTCATAACGACCTTAATATACCCTACATTCTAGAACTTATCCCTTCCAAGTTTTTGAAATTCCGCAGTAGCCTTTCCAACCCCCCTAATCCTGTAGCACAGTATTTGCACTGCGCCACTCATTCCTATAATCCTCCTCGGAGACTGAAACGGCAGTGGCCTCGTGACCTGCTATAATCGCGTGACAGTGGGAGTCCTGGCAATGGCCAGTTCCTCCAATCATGTCCTATTGTATGAATGAGTGAGTGAATGATGACTGTAAATATGGTATGAATGAGATCATTTATCTGTATTATTATTGCCTTATAAAAGGCAGATTGTAATTATTGCACAATAAAGATTGTTATACATAAAAAAAAAAATTATTTGGCTTTATTTTGATTTTTCATTTATTGAAATATTTTTGTATTTTATTTAGTTGGTCTTGTGGTCTATCGGTAGTGGTTTTAGTTCTGCATGAATATGAACGAATTACACCTTTCAGAAATTCAGTGATTTACTAAATTAAATAGAGTCGGTGAAAGACTTGAACTTTTTGGGAGAAGATTTAAGATTGTCCACTGTGAAGCATTTATGATCTAAGGGAGTAGATCTTTAAAATAAGGTATTTTAGGAGAGCGGAATTTCATAAGCTTGCAGATCTAAGCCTTTAGACCATACACAATCTAAAGCTTTTTTTAGGCTCAGTTCAATACACTTTCGTCATTATAATTTTGTGTTACGCAGTTTGCAGGTAAATCTAGTAATGCGTTAGTAGAGTGTTGTGTCGTGAAACCATATTTCTCATCGGGGATAAAGTTATATTTTTTAATGAGGTCATTCGATTATTGTTTAAATCACTTTTTTATGTATTCACGAAAACATATTAAGCAATTTAATCTCTATGTAGTATGCTGGGACTTAAATATAACTAACTAAGATTCCTCATTTATGTTTATAACCATAGAGTCAGTTTTCCCGTTACAGTTTTGTGTCTCGGATTCAATTCATTTAATCTTCGTGGCCAATTGTGATTTCCCTGTCCATAAGTTACTTAGAGAATTTGAACAGTTAGTATATTTCATTTTACTTTTATGTTTGTATCCTCTAATTTAATGAGGGTTTTTAAGTGTGGGGAAATTTCAAACAGGTTTTCATGTAGGGATTAACTTTTGGTATAGATAATTCCATTAATTTTTGTATATTGTATCCGATCAAGGCTTGGATCTGTAATCTTATGAAATTCCGCTCTCCTAAAATACCTTATTTTCAGGATCTATTCTCTTAGATCATAAATGCTTCACAGTTGACAATCTTAAATCTTCTCCGTTCATATCAGCGTTAGCTAATCTCCCAAAAATTTCATGTCTTTCACCGACTCTATTTAATTTTGTATATCACTGACTTCCTGTAAGGTGTCATTCGTTCCTATTCATGTAGACTACAAGACCAACTAAATAAAATACACAAATATTTCAATAAGTTTAGTAGAATTAAAATGATAAACCAAGAGGGTAAACTTATTAACTTATTAATCCTTGGGTAGAACTCCACGGCCTTGCACCATGCCCATCAAATCATGCAGTATTTATAACGGAAAGGAGAATACATAAAAACTAAAAGGAGGTAAAACCCCATTCCAAACAGTAATGTAAATACAGACTACCAATGTACAAAAGCATATATAAAATAAAAACATCCTTTAGTCGTATTTGTTGATGCTATGATAAAAAGTTACGACCTAATAAAATTTACTGCATAATAAAGAAAAGTATCAGCACCATCCTCGCCTTCTCAGTTAGTTTATTGTCATTTAGTCTCTGATATCAAAAAAATGTGTACTCCTTTGCTACCTAATATTTCCTAAGGCAATAAAGGTATGTGTGCCACATATCATTAATACTGTTTAACATCAAACAAAAATAATAAAAAAGGTTGGGATAATGTAATAAAATTATAATAACCTGTCATATCATATCATAATCATAATAAAGAATAATAATAATAATTCATTGGGTGCTACACATAAAAGTCCCACTATGATGAAAAAAAATACTAAAGATTTTTCTAATCGTCTTCTTAAAAACTTTGAATTATCCTTAAATCAGAAAAGTGCATCATGCCATAGGAGTATTTTGGGTGTTGGTTATAAATATTTGTTTGACGCTTATTTTCGCTGAGTTGTCTGCTTGTGTCATTAAAGTATTCGACCTACACATATGACATTTTTCCAGAAGCTTTCCACTAGGGACCTGTCTAGAAAACTCCACTGCAAAGAAAATAAATAATCATTCAATAATTGAACAATTTATGGTAATTTAAAGAGATGTTCGCACTCTGCTTGCCTGATCATATGATAGTAAATCTAACAAAAAGCTGTAAATAATGTCACTTTGTACGGTATTTGTAGTTTTTGTGCAACAAGTGTTTAGATTTAAGACATTAAAGGTCCTGTACTGTTTCCTCCATTTCTGTACATTCACGTATGTTCGCGCGAATGGTTGGTGTTTAATATTGAACTCAACGCGGTGGATGCCTAACTTTTATCAAGGTATTTCTAATAAAGTTACCCCTGTACATGGTGTTGAGAAGTATGTGAACTATGGGCATGCATGCTATGAAAAAGGAGTGAAGGATCCAGGTGTCTCCGTCCTTGGCACGGAGCTGCCTTTCCTAACGGTGTCATCATCCATCTTCGCCATCTGCCAACCAGATAAAAGAAAAAAATACTTGTTGCCTAGGCCACTTATCTCGATCTACTCGACCGTCTTAGACATCAATTATAGAAACATGACACTCTTCACCACATTTACAGATTTTTTTTCTTGGTAACAAACTAACATAATGACCTTAGCGAGTAAAAATCAAGTTTAGAGTTGTAAACAACTAAGGCTCTTCTCGATTGAGTGAGATTTTACTAGTAGATTCGTATATCAGTGGTTTATTAAATATTAACTGAGTTTATCAAATTTTTAATTTTTTCACAATCTAAACTTTTATTTACGTTTTTGTAGATTTCAATTTTTTAAAACATTGAGCACAAATTAAAAGCCTTAGACCTTTAATAACAAATATTTAGGAATAGTAAATAAGAGCAAGGTTCCATTTGAATTCTGACTTCAGTTTTCTGTATTTTATGACGAAAATAACTTCATTTATAACTTTTTGGCCACCAATTTCAATTGCTGTCTCTAAAAAGTTTATTTTTTGTGATATAAAATAGGTTCTTGCTCATGAGTAATTAAATAAAATATTTAATACCCTCTGTGTTCCGACTTTTCATCGCTTAAATAGGTGACTAGCCTTAAGAGCAAAGGTCGTATATCCGCGTAATCCGGGATAAGGAATTTCAGGTGATTGAGTTTTCTTTACATTATATCATTCTACTACTGATTTATGATCTATTTACCTTACCGTAATTTTTGGAGACAAAGTTTTACATTCAAGAAAGAACCAACTTTAAAATTAATTAAAACTTGCATCGTAGCAAGAAATATTAATAACAGAACCAGGTCGTCTACCCACACTAATTTCTTTGTTATGCCACTACAACGGACTCGTATCGTGTTCAAGACTTCTGCGGCAGAGAGCACTTCATGACATATCAGTCCGTTGAAAGTGTTTATGTTGGAATGGCGAAACTTGTGTGGGAGGCCACCTCGTACCAGACGTACACGCAACCCAGACGTACACGTCTCTACCCCTCGGCGATTTAATGGTTTATTAATAAAATCAGTCTATTCTGTAATATGTTAAAGCAAGGAGGACTAGGAGGGTAGGATGTGTTGTTTACCTAAAAGTAGCACACCTTTTCTGCAATCAATGCTAGAAAACTGAAGTGATAAACACTCAACAAGATTAGTAGCATGGAAATAATGAATCTTGACAGCTAATCACTTGTTGCTATTGAATAAATGTCAACGCTCCTTAATAAAATAATTTGTAGGTCTTGAAAATTTCAGCTCATCATTGATCATTACTTCCAGATCTCTACTCAATCAGGACACTTCATTCTATGTGCCAATAGCAATAGGAATTTCGGCCTGTGTATTAATATAATATTTGATTTGAAAGTATTATTTCACGAGATCATATTTTTCGATAAAACGCCCCTTTTCCCAAGCCTGCCTCCCTGCTAGCAAAGAAGCACTTATGTATGAAGGGTAAGAATGATTAAACTTCAGTAGTGTTGTTGTTTACAAGTACCTTGTTAGACAAGATAAATACTACTAATGCAAGCGAATAAATAAACATTATTGGCATAGCGTACCGCTTTCGGATTTCAACTACCGATCACATTCGCTGATAAATCTTTATTTATTAACATTTGTAGAAAATTACAATCCCCCCTAGAAGAATTGTATTTATACTTACAGTTTTATTCATGTCATATCCCTGCAAACATATGCCCGCTACGTAGCTGTGGAGACCGAGACCAGCAGACGCTCAGGATATGCGGGGAGACAACTTATCACCACCAGACCTCCCAGTGGCTTAATACGTGCCAAATATCACAGGCCTTGGCGCTTCAATCCCCGAGGAGAGTTACGGGTGGTCTGAAAAGTTTCCGACCTAACAAAGCTTTTATTTCACTAGGTTTTATTTATTTTATTATCATCTTCATGTTGAGGTCGGAAACTTTTCAGGCCACCTGTGTATAGGGATAGGTGATACATGAAAGATAGCCCGTTAAAGGATTTAGATGGACAACATTTGTAAAATTATTCATAAATTTTTATAAAAATAAAGATTTATAAGCTTATCCTTTGAAAAAAAAAAGATAATGTTTTTACCCACCGGAAAAAAAACTTATACTCTTTAGTGTGACTAAAGATGTAAACTTTTATTGTGATAAAATTGCAATATGTCTTATTAGGCAATACATTATTGTGATCAATGTTCTCATTCATGCCATATTTACAGTTCTTCATTCACTCGATCAGTCATACAGTATTTACAAACAACCCAGACACCTCCCAAATCCACATAGTCATCACATCCTGCAATGCAAAAGGGGAAGCGGATTCTTGGGAATCCTCCATCAGGCGCGTCACTGGATGCGAGCCAGTGAAGGCTGACCAAGAGCGCGAGAGCCACAGACGCTCAGAACATAATCGGAAAAAGTACCCATTTGGCAGGACTCCCACTGTCACGATTACTAAAGATAGAAAAGGAAACAGATCGGAGAGGCCCTTTGTTAGCTTAAAAAGAAAAAGTAGAAGTTAAATCTTAAAGTGGCAATAAGTTGTTAGAAACGTATAAGAACTTTGTTCGACGTTTCCTTTATGAAATTAATCCTCAAATTTCACTCTGAAAAAAACCTTAATTTTTCATTACCAACTCTCCATCCTTTGCGTTCAGACTAACTCAGAAATAATTTTGCAGATAAGGTGAAGTTTTCGGAAGCCGCCTGACCGGTGAGACAACAAAAAGCTCTAAGTGTTTCTGATTCAATTAGTTCATCTAATGGCTTCACAGAGCTTTTTAGTGGATATTAAAATGACGGAGCCTTCTCCATCCTTGAAAAGTAGCACCACGGTTTTAATAATATCTTCGGTTATTGCTCTTATTTTTAGAAACATATCTGATTCTCGACTGCATATCGTTAGTAGCAAGTATTATTTTCGCATTTTCTATGAATATAACCACCAGCAATCTTTAACTTTTGGTTCTCTTCACCTAGTAGACACAAGCCGACATTCAGCTAGTAATAATATCGTTGCAGTGCTAATTAGGCGAAGCATAGCACAAATCGTTTTTGAATGTAACAATCCATGGGCAAAGACTTTAGGGTTATTTTAGAAGTCCTATCTTCTGCAAGTTAAAATATTTTCAGTATCAAACACTTTCTCCTGTCACCAAGTCACAATATAACTCCTATATACCTGTTTTATTTTCCCCAATTTCATTAGGCTATCACTTTGAATGGTGGGTTCTATGGTGTAGAAGCCGGACTCCCTTCTATTAATGAACCTTGTTTGTCTTTGGGTCTGAAAGGATTAATATGATCTATACTGAGTGGAAGTTGGCATAAGTTTACCATTGTGGTTAACTTTTCCTTTTAAATAATGTATTATATACTTATTCAATTTAAGAGATTTAATGTACCTAATAGTTAAAATATAATTTATTTTACGTAATATATAAATACATATATAAGTTATTCGCCACCGGGAAGAATGTGATCAATCATGAAACATAATAAGAAATCATTAATATCTTACTTTAAAAAGGAGGATGTCTAAGCTTTCAGAATAATTATGCAAATATTTAATGAAATTTATATTTTAAGTTTTAAATTAATGAAGATATGCCAGGATTTTTACTCTCAGGAATTTTCAATGATGAGTATAAAAGTTTCCAATTTTTGTATTGCTTTTTTCTTCTTACTTGTCCGGCGTTTCGGAATGTCATCCATTTTCAGGAAAAAATACTTTTAAAACCCATTTCGATCACTGAAATCTAGAGTGGTAGTTAGTATTCTATTCTATTTATTAAAAAATACTTCTTTTTAAATATAATGATAACCAACCCTTTTTAAAAAAAAAAACACTAGAC
Organism: Acanthosoma haemorrhoidale; assembly: GCA_930367205.1. Taxonomy (NCBI): domain Eukaryota; kingdom Metazoa; phylum Arthropoda; class Insecta; order Hemiptera; family Acanthosomatidae; genus Acanthosoma; species Acanthosoma haemorrhoidale. Next base: position 76,655,222 of record OV884015.1, on the reverse strand, counting down.
AGGCGAATATAGTTAACTTAATATACGACCCTTTTGCTGATCAAGAACTGATTATCTTTTGATTTAAGAAACTATATTTTAATGTAAAATTGGAATTCAGCATGATAGTAATATGCAACGCATTATTAAAATAAAAAAATATTGGGTTGTTTTGTGTAAAAAAACAATTATAGTGGACGTACGGGTGAAACGTCCTTCATGTAAGAAGAAAAATAAGTCACATCTATATTTCAATTCTCATTTATTTCCTAATGTTTGCTGCTAAGTGTTATTATTTTATTTATTTTTTCTGTTGCAGCCATAAGTACCAACGACCAACACTCATTTGACTTCCGGAAGCTGATCTTCTAAGTGTAATGATGGAGCATTTGGACCGAAATTGAACGACCAGATACCCAACGAAGAATTATTAAAAAATCCAAATGGCTGAAATGGGTTTAAATGAAACTTATAATATGACTGATGAAGAAGATTTCATTCCTTATTCGGAAAGGCCTGAAACATATATCGTGCCGATTGTGTTCGCATTGATATTTTTGGTTGGGGTTCTAGGAAACGGGACCCTCGTTCTCATCTTCATCAGGCAGAAGACTATGCGCAATGTACCCAATACTTATATTTTGAGTTTAGCACTCGGTGACCTGTTGGTGATTTTAACTTGCGTCCCCTTCACTTCCACCGTGTACACCTTCAGCTCTTGGCCGTACGGTCTGTTCGTCTGCAAGCTCTCGGAGGTGGCCAAGGACATATCTATCGGCGTTTCCGTCTTCACTCTCACTGCCCTCAGTGCAGACAGGTTCTTCGCCATAGTGGACCCAATGCGGAAGCTGTACTCCTCTATCGGTGGCAAAGGGGCTACTGGATGTACGATCATGATAGCCCTTGCGATTTGGCTGCTGGCCATGATATGCGCCAGCCCTGCTGCTCTCGCGTCCTACATCAGGGTCTTTAAGGACCAGAACAACGCCACCCTCTTCGAGATTTGTTACCCCTTCCCCGAGGAGTGGGGCCCGTTTTATCCGCGGACTATAGTTATGGCCAAATTCCTTGTTTACTACGCGATACCGTTGACAATCATCGGGTTCTTCTACATCCTAATGGCTCATCACCTTGTCTTGTCAACGCGTAATATGCCCGGTGAGATCCAAGGTCAAGTGAGGCAGATAAGAGCCCGCAAGAAAGTAGCGAAAACAGTTCTCGCATTTGTTGTAGTTTTCGCAATTTGCTTTCTCCCTCATCACGTGTTCATGCTTTGGTTCTATAACTATCCGAAAGCTCAACAAAACTACAACAAGTTTTGGCATCTCTTCCGCATTGTTGGTTTCTGTCTCTCGTTCATAAATTCCTGCATCAACCCAATTGCCCTCTATTGGGTTTCAGGAACGTTCAGGAAATACTTCCACAAGTAAGTTCAATCACTCTTATTATTTTTATGCATTACATATTGTCTCTCTTTTAATTTAAGTACTTTAGCTTAAGTGAAGTGTAGTGCTTCTAGTTACTGCTTTTTGATATGGGTGGCCTAAGATAGAATACGACCCACTCTTCTCACAAAAGGTTTGATAAAACGGTTTAGGTAAGACATTTACTTGTAAAATTTATGAATGGTAATGATCTTGAAAAAATCTGTGGGATAGGCAATCCTGCAGGAACAAACTATTATAAAGGCCCTATTTCTTCTTCTAACCGAAGATTTTAATATTCCTCATATGTTGTCTCTTTTATTAGACCATTCAATTCACATATCCGTATCAAATTAAACTTTCTATTTGATTGTAAATTCATGACTTGATAATTTTTCAATTTGTAAACCCAGTAACGTTTTTTCGTTCGCTACCTGTATCTAGAATAGCGCCTACATAGTCACAGGACTATGTAGAGGGCTACAGAGCACAACAGGTAATTTTGAAGGGTTTGAGTTATAAGTAATATTTCAATAAATTAGACCAAAAATTGAATTTATGATGATCGTTACGATCAAATTTTATGATCTATTCCACCGGATCCTAACAAACATTTTTTCCGACAAAATAGTTCGGTAATCCTCTAAGTGTTGAGCGTGTAGGATTTACCGGCTTAAAAGTTGGTTAATATCCTTTAAGTTTCGAAGACTTTAGCCGTGTATTTATGAGATGTTACTTTCAAAGTTACAACCTTAAGACTACTCCTCAAAACTAGTCGGCTATGTGGGTCAGGCATTAAATTATTGACAACTTTTAATCGTAGACTTTTTTTTTTTCCTATAACTTGTTTACAATCATGGTTTCTGAAAGAAAAATTTATTACTGATTTCGAAAAGAAGAGGTAAAAAATAAATAGAACTTAGTTTGTTTGTAAGTATGAACTACGATGATAATTGGTGATTAAGTCCTGAGATTCCAAAATGGAACATAAGGGTCCTCCAAACTTTAACACTACTCCAAGTCATTTTGAATACTAAAAGCTCTCTCCCTAGTGCTCATCTTGACCCTTCAATTATTCTCTGCCACAAAGTGTGACCAATCCAGCTATACTTTGTCTTGATCAACTGCTGCTTCGTTTTCTACCACGGTTTTTTTTTTCATTTCCGAAACTTCAGGGCCACCTAGCCTCTAAAATGCTAAGGATAAAATTGTTTGCGAATACTTAGTTGTTTTTCCTTTATTTTTTTATAGCGGGAAGGGGGAAAATGAAACCCTTAGGTTACCAGCCCTGTGTATGTCTGTTCTAGTCTTTGTGTGTCTTCTGTTCAGCTAGAGATATATCATTTTACGTAGAGGTGAAAGACTATGAATATTATAGTAATTTATATAAAACAATAAAACAATTAATTAATTAGTTGGTAATAAAAAAAATTCTATAATCATGAGTTGAGTGCCAAATTAAAGATCTGACCTTCCTGGTTAACAATATGTTATTGGTTATTATTTTGTATGTTTTTTTTTACTACAACTAACAACTTAAATCTACCATTAACGCCATTTTTCATGGTGGTTTCATTTGCTGCCCGGATGATTGTTAAAATAAAACAAGTCCAATGAAAAATGGTGAAGGGTCATTATTAAATTAACTAATGATAAATAATATTTTTGATATTTGATATAAATGAATTTTATATTTTTGTATTATATTGATTATAGAATCAAATGAAAGATCTCAACTCCTGGTTAATAGTTTCACTCGCTTAAGTGGACTGTTATTACGTAAAACCATTGTAAATTCACTTTTTTTTTCAACTCCAGTTTTAAGTAGAGAGATAATATTTCAACTATTAATAATAATATGCAAAGATGTGCATTTGTCAAGTTTAGAGTCATTTAGATGAACTTCACTATTAGTGTTAACTAAGTTAACCGGCCCCCTTTCTAATATCCATCGTACTCGATTTAGCTGGCAATATGAGATGACAATGCCTAGCAGTAAAACATAAAACCAATCCTATGGCTCAAGGAGTAATCTTGAATATGAAATTATCGATACAAAAATAAAATAAGTTAGACAAAGGGTTTCTAATCAGATAAATACTGATCGTTTCAATTATGGCTAAGTTATTAATACTGTTGGTAATATGTTTCCTTATATGCAAGTTAAGTTTTTGCTTATGTGTTAGGTACCTGTTGTGCTGGAGAGGACAGAGCTCCGAGTGCCGGCAAACCCGCCGAGCCTGGGAGAGCTCCACCCTGGCCCAGCTCCACCAGAGCACCATCAGGAGGCAGGAGACCACAGCACAGGAGTGCACCGTACTCACCACCTTCGCCAACGGCCACCAGCCACTCTGACGTCACCACCCACAATCCTAGCTCAGGAGCCGCTCATACGTCTTCTGAGCGGTTGGCGATACAGATCCATTCCACCATAATGGCGTTCATCTATAATCCATTTTATTTTTTATTCATATTAATGTAACAACCAGAAATAGCGTATACTGTAAATAAGGCATCATCCGTTATCAGGAATAAATGCCACCAAACATTTTACTTCCAAAAATAATTGTAAAAATCCAATTTTATTTCGTTATTTATGTTTAATGACATGTCAACTGCAGTGGTTATTGCCGACACCTCATGGACTTTGTTAAAGTTCTGAATAATGTTCTGAGTAAACCGGTCTGAAACCTTTATATAGTATTCCTCCGTTCCTTCAAGTATTTTGGTAAGTAAATAAATGTTCGTCCATGAGTGAGGTGTTATCACAAGATTCAGAAGCTGCTCGGTGGAGCATCATGAGGAGACGTAAGTGTGTCAGCTTGGTATGGCAAATCCACAGCACTGTTCTCGATCATGACTAAAGCGTTTCTTAATGCTCTGCAAATCTCGTTCCTCGTTCCACATTCTTTGACATAAGTTCCACCATTATTTTAACTTCAAAGGTAATTTCGAGGTTATGTGAAGGTAACTTTTCATGATTTACCTTTACTCCTTTGGTCAGCATCTTCGTTGACTGGGAACCCTCCCGTTGACTGCCACCCGGCAACTCACCAATAAGAACTCCACTTCCTTTTTATGGGCAACTAATCAATAATTAACGTGTTGTTCTTTTATAATAAATTCTTGTTGGTAATTTATATTTTCGTCCCTCTAGCACAAGCCCAGCGACGACGATCAGAAATTTTCGATGGAAAAGTTGGAATACAGCCAATTATTAAGTGTGAATTCCCATGTATTGTTATTTGATAAAGAAAATCCAATCATTTCTTCTGTTTTCAATCCATTGAAGAAAAATGTCTATATATCTCTATGTTTATTTGTATATATATATATCATAGTAATATCTCATATTATAAAGTCATAAGCTACCTTTTCCTATGACTGGTATTGAAGCTTGAAGTTGAAACTTCAACGTAACTAAGGTCCTTCTATATAAGGTATGTAAGGTGTATCTACCTTGATAGATGTACACTACTCATATTGTAAAGAATGTTTGCCTATTTTCGATAGATATCTTTGAACCTTTCTTTTGTTTTCTTATAATTCTTCCCAAAATCATGAACACATTATTACATATTTGAATGATTATTCGTTTTTAGAAAGAGGACATAGCTTGGACACGAAAATATTTACACCCCTATAAGTTCCAAGACAAAAACAGTAACTTATCTAAAAAACTGTTTACACCCGTATTTAAATTCCATTTATTCAAAAATTAAACTCATCTATATCCCAGTGTTGGATTTCTGAAATAGTAACTACCGGAAAAAACATAATTTATTTTGCTTGATGCGTCTGCTTAAATCTACTCAAAACACCGTCACATTCTTTGTATTGTTGAATATATAATTTAACTTGCTCACTTTGTGCCAAAAATATCCATATCAAATAACATTACATTATTGCGCTTGGGGATTTTTCCTACAATTTATATTCTAATACTTTTTCGTAAAGTAAACATTATTGGTGGAGGAGCCCTCAAAAATAAACACCTCCCACTTGGGGTAGAATTTGTTGCCCCTCTACGACCAAGAATTTATATTATACAAAACGAGGTAAGAAAAAAAACCATAGATAAAACCCTCAAGTTCAATTTGTAATGTGGCTATTTTTTATGTGTGGAGTCAAGTGGCCGCTTTGCTACGGCAAAAGTACACTGTTTTTGTATCTAGGAGACATATGTTCCAATAGTTAATCTTCTTGAAATAATAATAATCAATTAAATGTATACACCATTTTGGAAACGTAACTCTCGCAGATTTGCGTACTTTTTCTTTGTTTCGTCGAACTCCATACTTTAACCTGTACATTTAATGATTAAGTTTGATAGAATACATTAATGGGAGTAAAAATGGCGTGGATAAGAAACCTATTTATGTTAGTCCTCTGGTACCATTAATGTAAGTACCAGAGATGCAAGTTCAAAAAATCTTCACTGTCTTTAATGAGGTGTTTACCTGTCACGCGTTTTTTAATCACTACACTAGTGAAAAAGCGAAGTGACAAAGCTTAAGGAAGCTGTTAAGGAATTCATAATCACCTTAAATTGATCAATAGTTTTCTGGAAGTGAAATATATAAAGTGATGACAATTGAGACGTTCAGGGGCAGAGTGTACCATTACACTTTTGTTTGATAAAAGAGTTAAAATTGTAAAATCGTAGCTTAATTGTAAAGTCGTACTTAAAGCCTGACAGAATACTAAATACTTTCTTTTTAAATTAGTCAGTTTAGTCCAGTCACGTATAGTATATATCATTATACTTGTTTATTCATTATATAATTTCTATAAAATAACAAAACCTGTATATAATGTAGTGATGCTACAGTAAATACAAAATAATTTGTAAATAGATTCACCTGAGGATCTATAATTATCTGTTAATTTAAATGGGCTATGGGGGAAAAAAAATCTCATTTTAACTAACATCCCTAATAGATTGGTCTAAAATGTATGGGACTACAAAAATATACGTAATTACAATTTTCAATAGCTAGTACCACATTAAATAAACATTATTTATTTTTTATTTAAAGGCAATATTGTATATTTATTTATCTAGTACGTTCTAGTCAAACCAAATAATTCAAAACACTCATACACATCGATATAGAAGAATTCAAACATCATCAACTTAATGGGTTGTTATAGCCGGTTAGTATTTGGGGTTAGTCGAGTCTTATTCTAAATACAAGAAGTATTCTAGGTGATAAGAGCTTGATGGGGCCATGCCCCTCTCACATTATCAAACACATTTATTATTATGTGAATGAGTTATTGATGATATATTTTCAAAAACATAAAACAAGTTTTTAGTGATTGCTTTCGCTGTTGACAAAGCGTTCTATATATAGCCTTGATGTGGGCAGATCCCTCCCTTATCTAGGTAGAGTAGGTTTGAAACGAGATCAGTTACAAACTAAGACCTTTAAAAGTATAACATAAACTAACCCACAGTGAACGCCGGAATGACTCTTTCTCTCCATCCAAACGCGGAAAAGGCCATTGGTTAAATCCTCTATTGTCAGAAGATAACGGAACAAAGGGGTCCTCGAACGCCTGTACGGTGACGCACTAGTTACCTACCTGAGTGCAAACATACCGAAACTTCACCAATAATCTAAGAACGGGATAAAAATTGGTCCAACCTCCCTCAAGAGGACAAAGTAACGCGGCGTTCTCTGGGGAATAATGGTCGGTACAACAGTGACTTCATACTTTGCAGAAGCACATGGTGCATAACACCATGATGCCACCACCCTTCGGGGTGTTTCGGAAGCCTAGGTTATTATAGTTTTTAGGTAGCTGGAAAGTTTCTCTTTCGTTGGAATGATCTGACATTTTATTTAGTGAAAGCGAATGCCAGATTTATAGCAATGCTTTTCGGGACATATTTTCGAAATTAGTTCGAATTCGGAGGCAAAATCATTGAAATTACCTGTTTCCATCTAGGGCATTGTTGATATTTTTTTCTGGTGGCAGAAGGTTCAAAGGCATTTAGTAATGTAGAATAATTTATTTAATTTTTTGAAATCCATAGGCTTCTTGAATTTTCCAAGAGCAAGGAATAATTTCGAAAAGATGAGGATTGTGAGTTGGAGAAGGTATGGAATACGTTAAGAAGCAGACTTTCTACTATTTTTTTTCTTTCATGTCATGTCTCTAAAAATTTTAAATTGAGGTTTTAGTTGCCTGGAGCTAGTTCTTTGACCCCAAGATTCACCAGGCACGCAATTTGCGGAGTGCTTGATGCCCTGTCTTCTTTGAACAACTAGCATGGTTGGCAACTAGTTCTAATGACAATTAGGGATTATATTGACAATATAAAATTCTTAAAAGAGCCCTTAAGTCTGTTATATTGTCCCTATAACCCGATGGTAACGTGTTTGTGTCCTATAAAAATCGCTAAAGGGAATTATAAAGTAGAAGTTCCAGTGATGATTCTGTATACTTCCTCTCTCTCCATTCCCAGAGTCACTCTCCATTGGAGAATCGCACCATTTTTCTTCATTGCTCTCGTCCTCTCTTTCACATCCTCGAAATAATTATTATATTTTCTATCTCTCTAAAATGTATGTACAACGTTTTATTACAGTTATAAAGTGTATTACACGTGTGTATTACGATTTTAATATCAAAGTGCTCGATTTCAAATCAAAACAATGGTCAAATTAGTCATTTGGAATCGTTATCTTCCAAGATATTACAGATAGAATCCAATACAAGTTCTGCCATCTCAATAAAATGTGAAGGTATCAATTCGGCTACACCTTCTCTGTCACCAAGTTCAAAATTTGTAAGCCTCAAAAAACTATGGATACCATAGCTAATGAATGTTGGTCTTGTTAGGAAGATAATTATGCAGTATCATTTTTTAAATTAAAGGGGTTGGTTGTAATAAATAAATTGAATGAAGTGCGTATTGAATTAATAGTATATATATTGTGATGTGAAAGTCAAGAGCTAATTTATTTTTGTAGTAATATTTATTTATTGAGAAATGAACATAAAAAAATTATAAATCTATTCTCATGGGAATTAGTAAGTGTATGTCTTCAGGTTTTAGTCTAATAGCAGTATGGTATACCATGCTATAGCATGGTATAGTAGTTTTGGCATGTTAAGTCAAAGTTTGTCTCTGATGTCATCCGAAGGTGTCCCAAGGTTTACTGTCTGATCACCTTAAATAATAGTTGCTACACATAAAAATGGGACCATTTCATATATACCTAAATACCTACAGATTATGAGAAACATTATTATTTATAATTATTAATAATTAACAGCAAATTCATTCAAAGTCATTTTTCTTTACCTGTTAATTATGAATTCATGTAGGCTATATTACAATATAACTACTAATTTCCACATACTGCTAAGAGAGTGATTGGAAATTTACAATACCATCTGGAGAAATAAAAAGGCTGGACATTCATGTATATTAAAGATTGAAATTATGTCTGAAGGTAAAATATTATGAATGTAAATAACAAAGGATAACGTAATTGTTTCAGATATTGCATAGTTGTGAAGATTGTAGCTAGGTCGCACATTATAAAATATGATTTGTAATTTTTTTTATACTAGAGTTGAAGTCAGGTACTAGCCATAAAGTGCTTTGAGAATGATTGTTTTTGATGATCGAGCTGAGAACCAGACAGCCATAAAAGTGAAATAAAAAGAGCACCCTTTTATGGCTCCCTATACTTTATTGCACTTTAGCTTGTATTCTTCTAAGGTGTTGGCTTTTGAAAAGCAGCACTTACCAACGACCTATTGATTGCTATAAGACTGTTAAGCTCAAAATAAACTTGTATTAGTCAACTCTATTAAATGGTTCATTTTAGTAAGATATCTTTATTTACTGTTAATTTGGAAACACATTTTTGGATATATCATCAGATACTTGTATTGTCTAAAAAAGGCTGCATTGTAAAGCGTTAAACATTTGCACAACAAATTAAAATCATACAACCATTTATATATATGGTTTTAATTTATTGCACAACACAAAGCTTATTAACTGTTTAATTTTAAATTTTAGATATGACTGCACAAAGTCCAATAGCCGATTCCTCTGAGACTAATCTTTCCACAAAAAGACACTCTGTCAGTCACACAAAAAGAAAAAAAATGTACAATTCACACTGAAGACAATATCACCAAGTTTCACAAAAGTCAAGCACCATGTGATGCTATGCTAATAAACAAAAATACAAACACCATATATACATAGCCACTCAAATGCCAGTATGGATAGGTTCATACAATATTCAAATAAAATAAAACAATTTATATAGGAACATATTTTTAAAAAACAATCCAAAATAGATAGTAATAAATAAAACCTAAAAATAAATACAAAATAATAATTATCTCCACATTAGCCACAACAAATTAATGAAATTTCTTAAAATATCAAACTTATAAGAAATAATAAAAATGAAGCATTTTTTTTCAAATAAATGCAAAATATTTGTTTTGTTCTGATAGTGCGTGTCAATCGAAACAGCCATTGATTCATACATATGTGTTATCATCTTTAAAGTTTTATAGTAGAGATGATAGTGTACTGACTGAAAGGAGAGGGGACATATACTCTTAAAGTAAGAATAATCAAAAGATTTGAGTAAAAATCTATGTAGATCTACCAATATTTCATACATCAGCACACTCCACCGATTTCTACACAGTTGCTTGAGTCATGGAAAACAACCAAGTTCGAGGAGCCAAACTTCAAAAGCTCTGTGGAAGTTAAAATGCCAACCCCAATTGCCCATAAAACTTGAACTCTCTCGTGTTTACATCAGCAGCATTTGATATTCAACTCCTTTACTCAGAAAAGGAAAAACTATTTCAGGTTTAAATTACTAAAGTTGTTTGCTTCTCTTCAATACAAACAGAAAATTATTCTTTTGATCTCATATTATTGACCTTCACTAAAACATCTAGGGTATTTATTGTTGATTTAAGTTACTGACAATATAAATATTTTTATGGTTAGTTAGATTAAATATCTCTAACAGAAACCTCCATACAATCTAATATATACAAATATTTAAATCAAGATAAGAAAATCACTTTTTTTTCACTTAAAGCTATTTATTTATTTTTTATTTTTATAATTTAATTTTATCTGTTAATTTATACTCTAGAGGACATAAAGATGGAATCACTGTAAAAAATTATCGTTTAAATACATGTTTTTTGTATCATTCCAGAAACGTCTCTATTTATAACCCATTGTACAAGTCATTGTACATATTGTATAGCATTATAATTTCACCAGTAAATAATTGAAGAATGGCTATTATTAGTTATAAAGTAAGTTTCTCGTAAAAGGGGTAGTATACGTTTAATATCTATTCCTAGAAAGTTTGTGCTAACAAATTATTCATTAGTATGTGTTAGTGTTGTAAAAGTGTATGATACAAAGTTACTTTTCATTGTAAAATCTAGTCTTAGTATGCAAAACAAAAGTTTTGATAACTAAGACTAACTCTTAGGTCTAGTTCTTAACTGTACTTCCAAGCTAATTTTAAAAAGGCTTTTTTTTATAATAGTTTAATAGAATCAGTTTTTGTGTGATATATATTCACTGCAAAATGTCTATGCACTCAAACCATTGGTCTTAAGGTTCTTATCAATGGTTAATTTACATTTTTATTGATTTAATAAATAAAGGTATAAGATAGTGATGAACCAGGCTGGCTAAATTTAAAAAAAAATTGAATATACATATGAACAAATGAGTAGAGTGCTCCTACTTCAAACAAAAGTCTTACCCTTTTTTTCTTTAAAAACTAATTGAATGAATAAAGACTTCAGCAATCCACAAAAAATTGTCTTTAATATTTTTCTAGGTCATTTTTCAAGGTTATATAGTTGCAGGTCTGAAAACTATATAGTAGGTATAAAAAAAATTCAAAGAATCTTCAAAAATAACACGTTTTTCTCTCCCAAAAAAATAGTATATCTTAGGAAAATGTTTTTCCTCTATATATACATAAGTGTGTGTAAGTATTTTTAGATTTATGGTTTAGTTTATTACTTATAATATATGTATTAGTTATAAAATTTCTAACGGGTTAACAAAAAAAATGTGTCAATAATTAATAATTACATACTAATAACTATAATAATAACAATAATAAAAAATTAAAATAGGAGATAAACATAAGGGTTCCTAGTTTTGAACTACAAAAAGGTAACTCCTGTTACCAAATTAAATTTTATATTATCTATATCTACATTTAGTACTAATTTCAAGTCTGTAATTATAGACTAAGTGTTATTTAATCTTATGATTTTAATAAATTATTATTTAGAAATTTATTAGCTATAATTGTCATTCATGTGTGAATGGCTGTCTATGTATAAATTGTATCGTGTAGGTATATAAGAAAAAATTTATTTATGATCGTTGTAAATTTGGTCAGTGAAAACATATCTTTACCCAAGTCCATATAAATAATTACAAAAACTAAAATATTTACTCTGAAATAAATGTATATACCAGCTTATATATCCAGACTAAATAATTTTCTCAGATAATCAATGTTTAGGAATAATGTATTGGCATATATTTTCATCATTGGCTGTGGCAATTATACATATTTTGTAATATTAATAAATATTCATGCATATTGGTTTAGCATAATATTTAATGTAATACATCATACTAATGGTTAAAGTTGAAGACAGTTGTCATGGTTTTTCCCAACTTTCTGACAGCTTTGCCATAGAGAATATAAATAATTTTAACTAAACCACATTTTGATGTTTGGATAAATACTTATAGGAAATCCTGATAGTTATTAATAATATTCTTACCATGCCCCAAGATAATAATTGGTAGAAATAAATGTAAGTAATAAGCAAGAAAGACATTCTGAATTTTCATTAGTCATTTTACTTGATTTAAATGATTTAATAATATATTAATATTTCATGCTGAATTACAGAAATAGAATATGCCCTTCTTGCTCCAATATCACATTACAAATAATTAAGCACACAAAACTACAATTAGACTACATAATTATGATCATTTTGTGAAAATGCCAAAGATAATAATCCCTGCATCGATTCCTATTTGTGCTCACCCACCAACATTATTATGATAAATGAATCTATTTTTTAACTTGTAAACAAGAACAAGAGCTTTTAGCTTTCATGCATAATGTGTGTATATGATCTATATGTAAAATGCAGAATATAATCATCAATTGATGTGAAGTATTGGAATACTTTATGGCAAAATATAACTATGTGTTAGCTATGTGTAACAAAAATATTACGATAATTTCGCATTTAATACTTGTAAATTTTAAAATAAATGTATTTATTTTTGTTTTTGAATTATTCTAATAATACAAACATAACAATTTCCCTCGGTGTAATTCAAACTGTATATAAATATATTTTAAAGGCATTTAAATTATTCTTTTCGAGCAAAAGATGTTTGATGAAATATTTTTTGACAGGATGCATTGTACTTATTTGGCCATGGGTGGAACCAGAATGTTGTATTTCAAAGAAAGGAAAACTAGCCAAAATATTTATATGCTAGAATATATTTCGTATAGACTTATGATTTGAAGATTCCTGTCCAGGGAAAGATTTCAACCTTGCAATTAATGATGAAAATTTAACCCAACAACTGATAGTGGATTATTTCCTGACGCTTGAAGGCGACAGATTAAAATTCATCCATAACCAACAAACAGAATTGTGGGCATGAGAATGAATTCCCCGAAGAATTCTGGCTGGATCCATGAAACAAATGGAAATGTTGAGTCTTACTGTATTTTTCAAAGGACTGTTACATAATCTGTTCAATGTGTGATAATGTGGATTTGATAACGGTTAAATAATTCCTCCCACATTTTAAAGGCCATATAAATTTACGAATACGTACTAGTGTTCACAGGATAAAGTATATACATTTGTCTGTATACAGAAAGGATATGCCTGAGCTGATGTGCTGCCAAAGATGGTTCTGCTCATAATGCCGAAACCTTTGCTTTCCTTAACCTGATATGTCAGTCCATGCAAACATATAAATAGAATATTTTCCTATCCAACGCATCAACAGTAATTCATGCATTATTATACATACTCTTGAACAATCCCGTATGGTAATTCACCCTTAACAGTTCAATCACCAGTGGAACAGTTTTCAAGACAAGGACACTGAAGCCTTACTTAGAGCAGAACTGATAGTGCGGTTCAATTTTAATAAAGGTACAGAAAATAAAAGCGCTCACATTCATCAAGAAATATCAATGTACTGTACTTGGGAAATGAATAAACTTGTTTGGAAAAAGTGGGTTAAACTCATGCAAATTATTGGCACTTGCCCCTGCTTCTCCTGTAGTGAGTTGAAGATTTTAAATTTTAAGGACATGCCACTATATTACTTGTTTTACTTTCAATGAGGCTCCAATGCAACGTGAGTTGCATCAGGGTGATAAAGAATTGCATTCCTTAATCCAGGTATCATTCTTCCAAATTCCAACAACTGTTGTCTTATATTTCCATATTTAGCAATCATCAAATACTTCTATTATGAGAAACTTAAAAGATTTTTGTAGTGAATATAAGAAAATCTTCACAAGCAGGATATTCCTTTCATTTTAGTCTTGGAGATATAAATGAAACGTTTAAACTAGGTGGTTTTTTTATTTTCACATTTGTTTGCATCCCGTTGTCTTTTACATCATTGCCAGAGGTATAAAGCTATGATAGTGTTGGACAAATGAATCAGAAGATGAAAACGAAATCCTTCAGTGTCTAATAGAATTTCGAAATAGTATATAATTGAACAGTTTGCCACCCTATTTGCACACAAAAAAAATGTATTGTATTGTTCAGGACATGATTGGAGAAACTGGCCATTGCCAGGACTCCCACTGTCACGCGATTATAGCAGGTCACGAGGCCACTGCCGTTTCAGTCTCCGAGGAGGATTATAGGGATGAGTGGCGCAGTGCAATGACTGTGCTACAGGATTAGGGTGGTTGGAAAGGCTACTGTGGAATTTCATAAACTTGGAAGGGATGAGTTCTAGAATGTAGGGTATATTAAGATCATTATGAAGGGTTTTGTTGGTGACATAATAGGGGGCATTTACTATTGTTCTCAGGACTTTTGATTGAAAGGATTGGATACACTTGATGTTTGACTTTTTTGCTGTCCCCCATAGCTCTATTCCGTATGTCCAGATTGGCTTAAGTATAACTTTGTAGATTAGTAGTTTATTTTCTATTGAGAGATGAGATGTCCTTTGAAGTAGTCTGTACAGTTGTCCAAAGCGTCTGTTTAGTTCTTGTCTTTTTAGTCTCGTATGTGGGTTCCAGGTCAGTCGTTTGTCGAGATGGAAGCCTAAGTACCATACTGTTTCGGATACAGGGAGAGGAATAGAATTAAAATAAACTAGTGGACCAGACTTGCGACAAAGGGTGAAGGTAATGTGGGAGCATTTTGCTTCATTACCTTTAACCAATACTCGATCTCGTCAAGGTGTTTTTGAAGGTTATGGGATGCTATGTCGGGGTCTGGGTTAGATGACAAGACCGCAGTGTCATCTGCAAATGTGGCCAAGAAGGTATTGGGAGTAGAGGGGACATCAGCAGTGTATAGGTTATAGAGGATGGGGCCCAGGACACTGCCCTGTGGAACTCCTGCATTTATGGGATAGTAGTTAGAGTATTCTAAACCACAGCGGACTTGGAAGAAGCGGTTTGAAAGGTAGGAGTGTAAGACTAGGAAAAGGGTCTGTGGTAAATATCTTTTGAGCTTGTAGAGCCAACCTGCGTGCCAAACCCTGTCAAAAGCTTGAGCTATGTCAAGAAAGGCAGCAGTGCAATACTGTTTCGTTTCAAGGGCTGATGGGATGAGAAAGTTGAGGTGTGAAAGTATGGGTAAGATGCAGAGCGAATTCCTCCGACCTATCCCCATCCGAGGCTGCCCAGGACCCATCATCACGACGGAGTGGATGTGAAACAGGTTGATACTTTAGGATTTTCTTGGTTACATTCCACAAGGAGTTATCCCTGGTAGACAGAGAGGAGAGGTAGGAATTAAAAGAATCAGAACGGAAGGATGCCAATCGCCGCTTTACCAATTGGCAGTACTGATTATACGAGCGGCGATCAGCAGGATGCCGGGATCTTTGCCACACTGTTCTAGAGCGGCGTTTGGATTTGATTAGATCTTTGAGATGCTGAGGTAAACGATTATGATTGTGGATTTTTGGGTGACGATGCCTCCCAAGCCGACCTCTGGACCAGAGTAGTGAAGGAATGCACTGCATCGTCTAGGTCTTGGGATGTTTTCAGGGACAATTTGAGGTCTACGGACTCTGTAAGAAGCTGGCGAAAGTGGTCCCAGTCAACTGGGCCCCTACTAAATGAAGGAGGAGGCAGTTTGTGAATTGGTCTTAGGGAAATGGTTAATAATAAAGGACTATGATCAGAGGAGAGGTCATCAAGGCGCGTGAGTGAGTAGTTTAGTGTTCCTAAACTATTGTAAAAAAAGAAGTCAAGGAGATCAGGATTTCGGTTGGGATCAGATGGCCAATAGATGGCTGTGTCAGGATTGGTAGTGGAGCAATGTTTCCGTGTTAGTGCAGACAGCTAAGCACGTCCTCGTGTATTCGTGGCTCTTGACCCCCAATGTTGGTGCTTCGCATTAAAGTCCCACCCCACAAGGAAACGATGTCCGATGGAGTCTAGAAAGGAGCTGAATTGGGAGTCGGAAATAGATATATTGGGAGGGCAGTACACTGATGTTAGAGTAAGGGGAAAAGTGAAGGTGGTGATTGACACTGCAGTGGATTGAAGGAAATTATGTGCTACCTGTAACGCCCCCGTGCCTACCGGGAAATAGAAAATTTACCTTTGGATGTTGAGAAATCAGGGAACGGAAGGTTAGGAACCAGGAAAGAATTATGGAATACGTATTAGCTAGCATGCACAAATTTATAATCGGGAGAATTTTCGGGAAAGATACGAATAAGAAAGACATATAAACCCCTTTTCTATTCAAAACTACTGGTTAATTAATTTTATTAACTACTTGAACACTTTCTATAACAAAATAATACTAATTGAATAATAGAATAATAATCGAATAATAATAATTGAATAATAGAATAATAATTGAATAATAGAATAATAATTGAATAATATAATAGTAATTGAATACTAGAATAATAATTGAATACTAATTTAATAATTGGATAATAATTGAAATCTCCACAACGTCCTAAGCTCCACGGTGATTAATGTCCCACCCACAAATTGAATTTGTAAAAGTTACCTCGAATAAAGTCCGGTATCCGTCTATCGTTCATCTTTTTGGATCACTAACAATTTTCTAACACCACTCACTCCTACAGACTCTCTAGCTCACACAACCTTTCCTTCCACTTTTCCCACACACTCTGCCTCCTCCTTTTTCCAATTCTTCTCAAGAGGGGATTTCCTTCTGCCAGTTCTCTCTTGTTATTGGTCAAGGGGCGTGATCGATCTCAGAGCGGGGGAGCTGTTCCTCCAATCCCCTTTAGTTGCATGGGTTGTTATATTTTATTCCTAGAATCCCGATGTGAAATCCACGTGTTTGTCATCTTCTCCTCTCAGTTTTCAAGGAAGTGCAAGCACCAGTCGGCGCCGGTAATCTAATACCTCCCAAGCGTTGCGGGATAGTCTATACTAAATGCCAAGTTTTGTTACACCACCTCCCCCTTACAAAAAGAGTGGACCATAGGGGCCACTCTTTCACCCGTCGCACCGTGGAGCTTCGACGTTTATTTTGACTTAACCTACACTACACTTATTTTACACTATGACCACATCACACTTTCATCACTTCTCCTCGTCTTCCTTACTCCCGCTCGGTCGATGTACTGCTCTCTTCGCCAACTCCTCTAGGGCCCTTGCGTCTCCATTCCGTCTGCCGGCCATCCACCTCCGTAGTCGCCAGGCTCCTAAGACGCTTAGTACTAGGAGCGCTGAAGCCGTTGCCGCAATCCAGGTCCAACGTCTACGGCTGTCTCGATTTTCTTGGATTCGCTCCAAGGCACTGGCTAGGGCGGAGATTCGTACTTCATCAGCCGCCCATTGACCTTCCCCTAGTCCACCCTGCTTCTCTAGAGTTGCCCAAGCTTCTTCCAGGTCGGCTTGTCTCGTTGGTTCTCCTTGCATATTTAGCCGCAGCGCGATGGGATCTAGAGTTCGTATCTCCTTTGTCAGCTTTACCCGGGTCGTACCTCTGGACCGAGGCAGCAACCAATAGTCAGCCGTCTTGATGGCACATGCTTCTGTCGCTTCCCATTCGCCGTCGCCTTCGAGTGTAATCTCCCGGGGTTGCTGGTTTCTGCACTGTATGGTTGCTTTGGTTGGCTCATTCATGCTGAACAACCACTTCTCCCCTCTCTCATCCCAAACCCAGGTGGCTAGTTGGGGTTCCCGTAAAGCCGTCCATCGGCACAGCGATTTATCGTTCTCTTCATCGCCGAAAAACAGAGTGCTCAGGCAAGTCGCCCGTCTGCGTCCCACCAAGGGGAACTGCGCGGGGCACACCCATGGTTGAGATTTTCGGCAACGTGACAAGTCTCCCTCGTGCAATAGTGCGTAATATTGTCTGTCTACCGACACAAGGATGTTGTCCACTGACGTTTCTAACACAATTTTGTGTGGCCCGTTTAGGCTACGTACCGGCATCGGCTGCACCTTGTAGAGCTTGAAAGTCTGTCCCTGCATTGTCAAGGGTAGGTCTATAATGACATGCATAGAAGTTGGCGTCGCCACTCCACGTACTTCCGCCGCCTGGTAAAAGCGGTGGGCATCTTCCGGGCTGGTACCTGTGAACAAACTCAATTCCGCGGGCAACACAGTAACCACCGTCTGGAGAATCTCACTCAAGGACTGGGGGGACAAAAGGGCTTGACTTACCGCGCCCCATGCTACTTTCTCTAAACCCGAGTATAATTCCCTCAGATCACCCCTTGCTTTCAGAGCCGAAACTTCCATATTTCGGAGGTTGGACGTTAAGGATAAGGACAGTTTAGTGTAAAGGGAAAGCCGGTCTACTTGGGTCTCAAGAGAGGACAGCCGCCGGTGTGTGGTTTCCATTTCTTCCCTTAGTACCCCTGCCAGACGTACTAGTGTCCTAGTATTTTCTTCCGTCCTCTGTCCCAGTCTTCGTATTTAATTGTACCGCTAGTTTCTTCATCAAGTCTAGCCCTAGCAACCCATCGAAGGATGTATCTAAGGCAGCGATTGTGAAGGTATGCTCTATTTTCTGATACTCTACCCGGCACGTTAGCCGTTGTTCGCCCAATATCTGCAGAGACTGACCGGTCACCCCTCTGGCCCTTACTCCCGATTGTGCTATCCTCACGCCCGGTATTGCCTCCTTGAGTACGGAAATCTGGGCTCCCGTGTCGACTAGCAACCGCCGTATCCACCCCGATAATTCTATTTCCAGACTCAACCCGTCTCCCCCTTGCCGCGTTATACTCGGCAATAGCCACTGGCCACCCTCGTTGTTTAACAACGGTCCGTCCCGGGTTTTTGGGAAGGACCTAGGCCTTTTGGGTCGCTCTCTTTCACAGCGGGAGATTTGCAATGGGACGAGTAGTGTCCTGGTTGCCCACAACGGTAGCAAACCCTAGGGCCGTCTGGCCTTCGTCCAGTCTTTGGAGGCAGGCTTCGTTGGTCAGGACAATTCCTTGCTATGTGCCCCTTTTTGGCACAACGATAGCATTGTATTTCTGCCAATATCGGTCGGGTCTCGCCTTCTCTTCCTCGGTTATTTGGTTGTCGGTACGCCGCGCATACACACGCCGGGCTTTGCGCTTCTCGTTGAATTCCGGCTGAATCCGCCTCTGGTTCCCGTACCGCATATACCTGCTTCCCTCCCTGATGCTCTTGCAGAGCTTGTTCTAACTCTAAAGCCATTCGCACAGCTTCCTTTAACGTCCTTGGCCGCCCGAACAGGACTTGTTTGCCTACTTCCCCCAGCAGTCCCCTTTTGAACGTCTCTAATACCTTTCGGTCCACCTCATCCGTCCACCATACCTTCTCTTCCAAAGTCAGGGCCGGTCTGCTCATTTTCCCGCCCACCACAATGCATCTGTCTGCGAACTCCTGTATTTTCTCCTTAGAATGTTGGCTCATGTCTTGCAACACCCTTCCATAATACTCGAACGTGTTGGGGTCCCCAAATCGCTCTTTTAATGCTTTGCAGAGATCCCCGAACGTCACCCCCCCTTTTAGCTCCTCCGTCCCTCGTACGAAAGTAGCCGCTTGGCCCTGTAGCTTTAACCGGCATATCCGTACTCTGTCTACATCATCCCATGACCCGCAATCCGCAACTTCCGCCAGGTATTCTAAAAACTCCTCTACCGGCCTGGCTGTGGCCTCGCCCCCCCCAAGGCTTAACTAATGACTGTAAGGATAGGTCCTTCCGAGTCGGTTTAATGACAGGTTTCGTTTCACTCCCCTGCTGAGCCCGCAGCTCTTCAATCTTTTGTTGAAGCTCGGCCTCTTTTAATTTAAATTCGTCATTCCTAACCAGCGCCTCTTCAAGCTTCCTTTTTAACTCTTCTGTAGCCATTTTGGAGCGTAAATTGAATTTGTGGTTTTATTGCAACCACCCCACACCTGACACCACTGTAACGCCCCCGTGCCTACCGGGAAATAGAAAATTTACCTTTGGATGTTGAGAAATCAGGGAACGGAAGGTTAGGAACCAGGAAAGAATTATGGAATACGTATTAGCTAGCATGCACAAATTTATAATCGGGAGAATTTTCGGGAAAGATACGAATAAGAAAGACATATAAACCCCTTTTCTATTCAAAACTACTGGTTAATTAATTTTATTAACTACTTGAACACTTTCTATAACAAAATAATACTAATTGAATAATAGAATAATAATCGAATAATAATAATTGAATAATAGAATAATAATTGAATAATAGAATAATAATTGAATAATAGAATAATAATTGAATAATATAATAGTAATTGAATACTAGAATAATAATTGAATACTAATTTAATAATTGGATAGTAATTGAAATCTCCACAACGTCCTAAGCTCCACGGTGATTAATGTCCCACCCACAAATTGAATTTGTAAAAGTTACCTCGAATAAAGTCCGGTATCCGTCTATCGTTCATCTTTTTGGATCACTAACAATTTTCTAACACCACTCACTCCTACAGACTCTCTAGCTCACACAACCTTTCCTTCCACTTTTCCCACACACTCTGCCTCCTCCTTTTTCCAATTCTTCTCAAGAGGGGATTTCCTTCTGCCAGTTCTCTCTTGTTATTGGTCAAGGGGCGTGATCGATCTCAGAGCGGGGGAGCTGTTCCTCCAATCCCCTTTAGTTGCATGGGTTGTTATATTTTATTCCTAGAATCCCGATGTGAAATCCACGTGTTTGTCATCTTCTCCTCTCAGTTTTCAAGGAAGTGCAAGCACCAGTCGGCGCCGGTAATCTAATACCTCCCAAGTGTTGCGGGATAGTCTATACTAAATGCCAAGTTTTGTTACACTACCAAAGGAACTATGTGGTGGGATATGGAGTTATGGACAATGACAGCGGTACCTGCATGAGCGCTTCCATCAGGGTGATCAGTTCGATAAGTCTTATTGTATTGTAATGCTACTAAGAGGCATAAACGTTTGCCTGGGGTATTTATATGGAACAAGTTTAATTGTCGGCCATTTGGATTGCTATGATAATTTCTTGGATTTATAAATCGTTCAGGTGAAAAGGTATGCCATAGTATCTTGATTCCTTGAATCCACCTTTCACTATCGTTTATTCATGAGAAAAAAAGTAATATTAAACAAAGCAAAAGATTTTAAAAATACATCAATACATTTAAAGTAAATATCGTTATATACATATAACATAGGTATAATCGCATCAGTAACTGCTATATACAGATGCGCATGAATGAAGTATTTTGTTAACACGCTGATACCCTACACCTCTTTCTTGACCTTCGATATCTCACCCTCCTGTCTAATTTCATCTGAGGAAAACTGTCAGGCTACTATCAGAGCGAAATTAGCAGGAAAATATGGCGAGCGTGTAATTTTTAGCGACATACGAAAAACAGTTGTGTTCTTTCGTGAAGCTGGCCAAAAAATCTTGAATGAAACACGGAATACCGTGATACCGTGTAATGAATACATTAAGTTGTCAGGACGGAAGAGAAGAGAGGTTGAGAATTCCACAACCTGCTGCTGCTATAATAAGATACAATGTCCAATCGCTGGCATACGAAACTAACATTTACCAACCAACTGACAATTGTTTTGACAATACTGAAGAGATAGTTTCAGAGACCCTCAGTGTGTTCTTGGATTCTATTTTACCTGCAAAAAGAAGGTAACAGGATAAAATGTAGAGGTGACTGGTGTATTTTGTAAATGCTTTAATCACTGTAATTTGATCTTTTATATACACCATCCTGCACAGATTTGCTCTATTTATTCACAGAGTTTAAGCCTAGAAATGTATTGAACCCACTGGCAGGTTTAGGATGCACTGCTTTATATTATGATGTTCAACAGCTTGAACTATCAACTGTGCACCACCCTAACCAACCTATACCTCCTGGAACATTTTGCCAATATGTCTTTGACAACGGAGATTTTAATGTTTCCCCTCTTCATGGCTTTAGTAAAGTACTATTCATAGTATGCGAGGATTCAAATGCATTACTCTACCACAAGCTCTTTCCCCAGTAAGAGATATAAAATAATTGAAATAAGCTTCCCCTGTCGATGAAACTGGCAAACTAGGAATTGAACTGCTACCGTATGAGAACATTGGCAAGAAGGGATTTAAACAAATATTTTTATAGGATTATACTTAATAAGAAACTATAATTTCAATTGTTTGTTTTGGTTCATGGGAGTTTAAAAAAATTTATTATCTTTCAAACTTTCTTACTACTCTTGTTTCAATTTTATACATATTTGTTACAATAAAGATGTTTATTGCAAATTTATTTCCAATAAACTCTGGAAAATTAGTTAACCGTACTTACAGGTCTCTTTGGTTATGATTTAAGTTGTGTAAAATAGGTTTATTTTTTTCGTTCAATTTCAGTAACTTGATTTTCCCATTTCTTAAGACAATGGTTTCGACTTAACTGGTTTTTACGACCACCCACAAATATGAATACAGCATTTTTCACCGGTGTAGTTATTAAAAATAGGTATTAGTGTATTTATTAAAAATCTTTTTATTGGTTTAATATTACTTTTTTCTCATGAATAAACCGCTTTAACGAAAATTGTTAAATTTCCTGTTTTTTAACTACCGATTCTCCTATGGAATTGACTCAACTAAAAATGAAATAGGTACATTATTACTATTTAAATAGACAGTTTTCTTTCCTGTATATAGAGTATTTTTTGCTAAAATCACTAATTTGCGATGTATTAAAGAAAAAAACAAAAAATTACCTTAAAACCTCACCCTTCGCTTTCACACCCCATCACATCCCCAAGTCATTTCTTTTTTTTAATATTTTTCCTTCGTTGCCTGGACTAATAAGCGGTTCGCTCCACCAGTGAATTAACTCTTATTATTACCACCGCACGAGATTGTTCAAGAATATTTATAAACTGAGGGGGATGAGGGGTTTAGTGGACACTATAAATACAACTAATCATAAAATAAAGTTAATGCAAGTATTTTTTTTAAATTAATTTATAAAATAGCTGTAGATACAAATTCCAATGTAAAGTCATCAAGTATCAATCAATGGGGAGTGTGCGTGTTGGAGAAACTGTTTTAAAATGAGTCTGTTGATAAAAATATTCCTACACAACTTATGAAACCAATCTACGGGGAGTAATTAGTAAGATCGCCAAAACCCTAAATTGTGTGATACTACACATTCAACTAATTACACAATTAGATACGAAAGTAACCAACCCTACCACGTCCAAATAAGAAGTGCTAAAAACCAAACACTGCAATAAAATAAGAGTGGATCATACAAATCTAAACCGAGGCAGTCGTTTCCATATATTTTTTTTTTTTTTTTTTAATAGTTCAGAACTTTATTGTGAAATAATTACAATCTGCCTTTTATAAGGCAATAATAATACAGATAAATGATCTCATTCATACCATATTTACAGTCATCATTCACTCGCTCATTCATACAATAGGACATGATTGGAGAAACTGGCCATTGCCAGGACTCCCACTGTCACGCGATTATAGCAGGTCACGAGGCCACTGCCGTTTCAGTCTCCGAGGAGGATTATAGGGATGAGTGGCACAGTGCAAAGACTGTGCTACAGGATTAGGGTGGTTGGAAAGGCTACTGTGGAATTTCATAAACTTGGAAGGGATGAGTTCTAGAATGTAGGGTATATTAAGGTCGTTATGAAGGGTTTTGTTGCTGACATAATAAGGGGCATTTACTATTGTTCTCAGGACTTGAGTTTCCATATATTAGCGGAATGTGACTTTGGATCTTCAATAGTTGGAGGGAGTAACAAAGCCTCCCCCCCTCTCTGCCCAAGGTTTTAACCTCTGACTCACCAAAAGAAAATGAGGTGTGGGATTAGCATCGCATAATTATATCTGATAAATCTTTAATTATTAATTACCTTTCATTTTATTTTCAAAAAATATTAATTTAAATGCCAATAAATTACTTAAACGAAACCCCTCCAGGCATATTAAACATTAACTTTTATAATATTTGACAGCGAGTGTACAAGGACCTGAAGTATAATTAATATCACCAAGCAGCCCACAATATACATCTTTCAAAAAATACAATTTACTTAAAATTGAAATGAAACAGCTTTTGTTGTTTTAAAAACTTTGACATAATGAGAAATTGTTGTTGCACATTTCTTTTGATAATTACCAGTCATAATGTTACTATCAGGTTGAGTCATGAGTAACTTCCGATGCAGCTGAGTAGAATCTATTGTTCGTATCTACCCGCTATGAGTTACCATGACAACAGGTTTTTGTTTTCACTATATAGACGAGGCTTCAGTTAGTCTTTTGTGTGATACACGTTACGTTAAACTCTTTTTTTTTAACCTCTGAGATGGAGAGTCAAAAAGTACATATTCGTCATGTAATGCTTTGGAAATTTAAACAAGGCAATAGTGCTAGGGCGACAGCTGAAAAAATATGCAGTGTATATGGTGAAGGACTAATAACTGATTGGGCAGTTAGAAATTGGTCTATAAAATTCCATTCTGGAGATACGGCCTTAAAATACGAACCGAGGGCGGGACGTCCTTCAGACTTTGACGACAACCTTTTAAAGGCAATATTGGAGCAAAATCCTCGTCAAGCAGCAGGAGGTATAGCAGAAAGGTTTAATACATCACAATCAACTGTTAACCGCCACCTGTAGAAATTAGGGAAAGCCAGCAAGTTAGGAGTGAACGGATCTCAGTGAACGGAATAAAGAAGATCGCATGTCAATCGCCACAAGTCTGCTCTCACGGGTAAAAATTGAGCCTTTTTTAAACCAGATTGTAACAGGCGATGAAAAATGGGTTGCCTATGACAATATAGTCCGAAAAAGACAGTGGCTTGATAAGGATCAACCACCCCTACCAGAATACTTGTGTGTATGGTGGGATTGTCAATTCACCACGAGTTATTGAAGTCAAATTTAACGATTACTGCGGATAGATACATCCAGCAGTTCCAAAGAGTGCAAGAGAAACTCCATGAAAAGCGTCCTGCACTCGTCAATCGAAAATATTCTTGAGCTTGGATGGTCTGTTTTACCACATCCACCTTACTCCCCGGATCTTGCCTCGATATACTACCACCTTTTCTGTTCCTTACAAAACTTTTTAAATGGAAAAAACCTTCAATTCTGCAGAGCAAGTTGGGCAGGCTTCTTCCAGTCCAAACCAAAGGTAAAGGTGATGGGGTTCACCTTTTTGATCAACCTTAAAACTAACTTACATACTAATTCTTATCCTAATTTTTCCCCGACAGTCTGTTGCCATCGATGCGGAAGGGGTGGTGGGGTCATAGTGTTAAACACTAGGTTCGTCAGGTGCTGCAACGAGTCAAAAAACTTAATGTGTCTCCGGCGGATGAACTCACCCACCGACGGCACACCAAGCAACGGGTGCAGGTCAGCGTTCTTCAACCTCTCGAAAGAGGTATGTTGGACCACTTTTCTCATGATTCCATTCTGGAAGTGTTGGAGACATTTGGCTGTATTGAGAGTCAAGTGGGTAAATAGCGGGGCACCGTACAGCAGAGCTGGCCGGAAGACACATTTATATATCATCAATTTGAGACGAAGCGACAGGTTAGGTGAAGTTAGCAAGTGCGATAGCCGGTGAGACCTTTGTCGCACTTTTTCTATTTTATTACTATAATGAGTAGAGAAATGCCTATCCATTTTTATACCCAAATAGTCCATTGAGAAAGCCGGTGAGTTCTCTTGCCCTCCTATGCTATACGATTTTGGCAAGGATTTTTTCCCCTTTTGGGGGGAGAAGATTACGCAGTCGGTCTTCCCGGCGTTTACGCTGATGTTTAACATGCCCAGTCTGTCACTGATAACGTTACAAACTGACTCGGCGTGTGTAAGAGCTTTTTGTGCACTCATGCTGCTGCTGTAAACCGCAATGTCGTCGGCGAAAGCGATTACAGTAGCTTTCTGATAGTTTGTCCCAGCAATTTCAGATGTGTACATACTGTAAAGAACCGGAGACAGAACCGCACCTTGATGAACTCCACAAGTCAAAGGGAATAGGTTAGAGAGCCAATCACCCACCCGTACCCTCACCGATCTGTTCTTCAAGAACGAAACCACCATGGTGTATAGCTGCTCTGGGCATTCCCAGTCACAAAGCTGTCGGCACAGCATCCCGTCGTACACTGGTCCTAATTTTTTTTTTTTTTTTTTTTTTTTTTCTTCATACCTCCTTTAAACTTACAGGCAATTATATACAATTATAGATCCTCAAGTGAATCCATTTACAAATTATTCTGTATTTCCTGTAGCATCACTACATTATATACAGGTTTTGTTATTTTATAGAAATTATATAATCAAATAAATAAACGTGACTTTTTTTTTTTTTTTTCTTCATAGCCCCTTTAAACTTACAGACAATTATATACAATTATAGATCCTCAAGTGAATCCATTTACAAATTATTCTGTATTTCCTGTAGCATCACTACATTATATACAGGTAGTGATTAATAACAGGTAATATAGTAGCAATTAAATAGATGAAATTTTTGTTGATGGTTTAGCTTAATTGTAGAGGAAAGTAGTTAATATTATTGATTTAAAATTCATTAAATTATATTTCATTCTTATTTTTATCTTTCCCAAAAATCCTCATCACCCGCGAAGCACTGCCAAGATGTCAAAAAAAAAAAATAACCAAGATTTAACTATCCTTTATATATTCGAGAATTTCCCCCTATTATGATTTGTTTTATGAAAATAGTTTTATTTTTAATTGTTTAATAATCACAGAGTTGCAGTGTCCTGGGTCCCATCCTCTATAACCTATACACCGCTGATGTCCCCTCCACTCTCAATACCTTCTTGGCCACACTGCCCACATTCTTTGCTGATGACACTGTAGTCTTGTCATCCCACCCAGACCCCGATATAGCATCCCATAACCTTCAAAAACACCTTGACGAGATCGAGTATTGGTGAAACCAATGGCGGATCAAAGTTAATGAAGCAACATGTTCCCACACTACCTTCACCCTGCAAAAAGATAAGAACTAAACAGACACTTTGGACAACTGTACAGACTACTTCAAAGGACATCCTATCTCTCAATAGAAAATGAATTACTAATCTACAAATTTATACTTAAGCCAATCTGGACAAACGGAATAGACCTAAGGGCGACAGCAAAAAAGTCGAACATCAAGCGTATCCAATCCTTTCAATCCAAAGTCAAGAGAGCAATAGTAAATGCCCCTTATTACGTCAGCAACAAAATCCTTCATAACGATTTTAATATACCTTACATTCTCGAACTCATCCCTTCCAAGTTCATGAAATTTCATAGTAACCTATCCAACCACCCTAATCCCGTGGCAGTCATTACACTGCACCACTCATCCCTATAATCCTCCTCGGAGATTAAAACGGCAGTGGCCTCGTGACCTGCTATAAATCTGTAACAATGGGAGTCCTGGCAATGGCCAGTTTCTCCAATCATCTCCTGAGCGTATGTGGCTCTCACGTTCTTTGTCAGCCTCCACTGGCTCGTATTCGGTGACGCGGCTGATGGAGGAGCGTGGGGGACTTCCCAAGACTCAGCTTCCTGTTTTGCATACGAGGGAAATGACAACCATGTGGATTTGGGAGGTCTCTGGGCTGTTAGTAAATACTGTATGAATGAGCGAAAGAATGAAAATTGTAAATATGGTCTGAATGAGACTATTCATTACAATTATTTAAATCCCAATGAGGCAGATTGTAATTTTATCATAATAAAGTTGTTTTTATCAAAATAATCACAGAAATCGAATACATAAACCCGGATGGAAATTCAACGATAAAATAGTCCCAGCTGTTGTGGATGCGGGATGAGTAGTGACCTAGGCATTCTGGAGCTGTTGCCTGGGGCTAAGGAGTAAAGGGGACATTACTTGTATCCAAGATCGTGTTGGTTCCGAGGTACCGAGAGGATTTGGTATTCCGTGTGTAAGAGAATATAGATATTGATGGGAATTACTGATATGTCTAAGTTAAGTGGTTTACATGTTTTTTACCTACATCCTTTGATTATATTTCGTGTCCTATAAAACTGTAAAATCTATAAACACCACCTGACGGCTAGGCTGGGGATCCTTCGAGGTCCCCTGGGCTCTGCTGCCGTCATTGTTCTATCTCGACCTCGTGTCACTTGGCTCCTCAAAAGTGTGAATATACAAACAACGACGTTGATGACTTAGGGGTTTTACGCCAAAATAAACCTAATTCTATAGCTTCACAAGTGTAAGAAAGGCAATATGGTGTATCTCAAGGACGAGGTAGTGGTCTAAGGAATAATAGGTGTTATGCTAAATTGTAACTGACATTTAAAGGCCTCTAAAAAAATTTTAAGGATTAGTCTTAAAATATTATATATTAATGTCTTTGGTATAACGGATGTCATATCGATACAAAAAAAAACCGTTTTAAAAACCCGATACATGGAGTTTCCAGTTCCAAATCTAAGGCGTAAGGAGAGCCCACGTCCTTCGACTTGTCTGCAAATCAGATCTTCCAAACAAGACAGTGCAAACAAAATGTGTCCAAACGTCACAGTTTTCAGCACCCAGTTTACCACTTATTTTGTGGAAGTCTCTTCTATTATTTCTTCAGAGTCTTCATCCATGGTATTTATAGATTCCTTTGGAGTTTCATGATCACTGAAAAATCCGAACAAATTTAAATACTACATAAGATTGGCTTAAAAAGCTCCTTCGTCTCCAGCACCTGAACAAATTGACTTATTTGATTTTCCTGATTCGTTCCGGTAGACAGCCCTGAGAGAATTCATTTTTTTTCTCTCTCGCTTATCTGTCTGTTGCTTTATATATCTATATCTTTGTTATTTTGCACCAAAGCGTCATAGACATACTTCTTTTTGTGTCGGTCACTCTATTATTTTGATTTAACCCGCTACAAGGGCGGAAAGCACTTAAATTAATCAATGAACTCCGTAAGAAACTCACGTGTACATTAACAAAGATTTTTACAAGATCTGTGGCGATGTTTGAATAGAATGCCCACACGCAACGACTTGTAAGTGGTTCGTGCAGGCATTTGTGCTCTTGGTCCCAAACCTCATACCCCAGCTCCAATCCCGGCACAATTCTCAGTTTTCTGGTCCACACGCAATGGCTTATCAGAAACATTGGTTGTCAGTACCAATGACAAAAAAGTATTAGGTACGGGTCAAGAACAGGAATAACTTGTCCCTATGAGAACCCCCTAAAGGATAGCATTCACAGAAAGGGTGATGAAATGTATACGACATGAATATTGGAAATAAATATGTTATAATCATAACGTATAGTACTTACGATCACAGATTTACCTTAACACTGAAGAATATGATAAAACAAATGTAGAGTACATAGAATCGTACAAAACCATTATTATCCAGGATGTTTGTGTATATCCTTTGAACCAATTTTGAGAAATTATACACATATTTTCTATATGATAGTAAAAGAAGAGGCATTGAAAACAATGTATGAATATAATTCTCGCAGAATTGGAAACATATGTTAGTAATCATGTTTGAGATACCCTAAAGTTTTATTTGTGATAATATTCATATACTTAATGGCCAATTTTAATTCTAAATTAATAGTGCAAATATCATGAATTTATCAGCCCTCGGGATTAACAAAGCCATCTGTGGGCGACTGAAATGTACAAACTAACTAAACATAGAAAGCGTGTAAGTTTTATGTGAATGTTTATTTTCATAGATCGTTAAAGGTTATTATTGCATAAAAATATTGTTCTTTTCATTATATTACAATTTTAAGGGCAGTGGAAACCGTTCAGACAACAGCGATGAAACCTCCTTATCAAAATAACCCATATCTTCACTTATTCAAAATTTTAAATTTGTCGTAATTCAATTAAAATTATTTGTGTAGATATTAAAATTCTAAACAGCCCTTCCCAGTTCTGTTTAATATTGTTGATGAATCCTGAATATTTTTGATTTCCTCCAAGGTTAGTGTTGCACCATGACTTGCCTTTCTTTTGAAATTTACTATTACCATTAGTAATTCATTTTAAGAATCTAGGAAAGCGTAATTTAGAAGTCCCCTTCGTTTTATCTCTTGTAACCTTATAAACGAAATTTGTGAGGAATTGTTTTATTTCTATAATGATATGAGATTCACTAATTTAAAATAGAAAGCTATTTTATAAGTGCATAATTAAGCCCTCCATCTTCAGAAGTAAATTATATCAGTCTAAAGTGTTTACAGGATATGTCAGTTTAGTGTAAATCTTGGCATAATTATTTTCAATTTCTTATGTATTGTTTATGTACCATTTCTTGCCAGAGTGGGGATGATGAATTGTTTCTGTGGGGTTGCTAAGAAATATCTTGCTCTCTCAGGTAATAATCATACTCATTGTGTACTACTCCACTTCCCTCCGCCCCATTCCCCTGTCCATATTTTAAATAAAATTCAATGCTAATATTGTTCTTACCTATAACTAAAATATATGAACTTCTCTTAAGACTGAAAGCCTAAGAAGTAGTTATGAGTATATTATGTCATTCTGGGCTACTCATGTTATTGATTCCTAGTGGTCTCAAATTAAATTTTGATTAGAGAATAAAAATAAAAATTCCATCCATTGTAATAATTTTTATTATTATTGGTATTCTGACTTTATGGCAGTATCACAAGACTGAGCCAACTGAAAGAGGCCCACATGCACCAAAAGTGACTGTCATGCCATGAAATGTATATATCTAGGCTGAGAGAAAGACCCCCTTATTTAAAAGAGTATCTGGACGGAAATTAAAAAGGTCATAGGACCAAATTCCTGCCAATGTACTTTCTTTTTCATTCTCTTTTTTCAAAATCTTTATTTGTACTGTGAGTTTATCGTTAGTTATGGGTACATATATGAGTTGGAGAGTTTATTTGGAGATTTGTTTTAGTTTATAAGTTATTAGATTCTTAAATACCGGTGTCATCATAAGAAAACCTCTAACTCCAAAATAGAAAATTTTACAGGGGACACTAAAGTTTGTTTTACGCCTTCCGTTTTTGTGTTTAAATACTGATATAAATATATTTGCCAGCATTTATACCTTATGATGATGACAATATGTAGTTTTGGGATTTGCTACCCATTTGGAATAGATATAAAATAAATTAAACAACTGAGTTGAACAGCTTGATAAGAGATCAACTTAGGTTGATGAAAAAGAGTTGTTAGGTTTTTATCTAGTTTATTAATTGGCAACGTCTGTATTCTTTTGTACCTAACTATTGTCACTGGACCTGAAGCAGACATATAGTATGTCGTAACATTGTCCATTATTAAACTTGATAAAAACCTAAAAACTGTTCCACTTAGTTATTTTTTATCTATTCCCAATGAGTAGTAAATCCCAAAGCTACTTATTTGAACAAATATTTTAGACATAAATAAGTTCTTTTCTTCAGTAAAGCCAAAACATTAATGATCCCGTTTTTATATTGGTAATTCCTGCAATTATGATAAAATTATAATCCCTGATGTTAATTTTTGGGCTATGATTAAAATTTAGGGACATGGTTGAGACCTGAACCCAGGGCCTCTTAGCTTACGTCTAGGTAACTCTACTAAGTTCACACCCAAACAGAGGGACAAACTTTCTCTTAATGGGCCCATTTTTTTTAACTTGTAATGAATTAACTCTGAAGACTAGTTTTAGTATTACTCACTTTTAATCGATACCAAGATAAATTGTTGTTCATTGTCCACACCAATTATTGCGTATGTAATTAAATTATGCTGCCCTTGAATTGATCAATCTATTTATTTTTTATTTAATGTAAATTTACATACAGTCTAGTCATCATTATCCATGATGACTTAGGTTTAGTGCCCTGCTGATAACTGATGATGAGATTTTGAAATTTAAAACAAGAAAGATTAAAATAAGCCAATATTTTAAAGAGAAACATATTGCTTATAAGCTAAATGTTACCATAATTGCATGATATCTGAATATTTAAAGAAAATTTACATATATGTAAATACAATCTGATATAGTGTCTTATATCCACGTAAGTATAAAGGGGACCAAAAAATAATGTCATTTTTTTTTTACATTAAATTCAAACAGATAAATATTTAACAAGTTATTGTTTTTAATCAATGATGTAATCACCCTTGTTACAACAACCTTTTGCCATTTAATGTCCAAATTTTAAATGCCGGATCGATAAAAATCAATTGGTTTTTGAGCAAAACATTTGGAGATGGGTTCCCAGGCCCTAGGTATTATTTATATATATTATATGCCAGGTATTATTTACATTGTTCCCTTGATAAGAGCTTTGTAAATTTTCCAAACTAATAAATTGATGTATGTAATCGAATTCCATATGTACAAATGTCATCGATGAGTACCTGTAAACAATAAGGATTCCACTGTAAGTGCTAATATAAACTTGTACTCAGTCAAGAAAAGAAGTCTATCAATTCCAGGAACCGTATCGCCACCTTTATTTGGGCAGTCCCTTTAAAATTACATTTTTCTTAGGTATTCTTTGAAAATCATGAATTGTATTAACATGTTTTGGTTCACTCAAAATGTTGGAAACCTTTTCAAGGTGCTTTTTTTATTAACTTTGTTTGTGTCACCCCTATTGTACCTTATAGCACGTTCATATATTTAATTAAATGGAAGACTAAAATTTTACTTTATGTTTTATGACATCAAATTCTAAAAAAAATGTTTCTTTACTTTTTGTGAATGATACTGAGAAGTGAATATTTTGGTATTTAATTATATATTAATTCTTTATACTACACCATGCAAACTGTCATATACTTCTTGCTTTTTTGGTTAAGATAGTCAATATACCAAATTTGGTGTAGGGAGAAGAAACCTGCTTTTTATTCTTAACCTGATGCTGAAATGTATGATTCTATGTCAAAATTTCTACTACACAAATTTGAGATCATTTTTTTCACTAAGTAATACCAGACTATTCACATATCGGTCAATTTATTTAAGTATATATGTACTATTTCAACAATGAACTATGTACATCACCAGTATTTTTTCTTATAGATGACGGGTGTGGATGTCAGTCCTGAAAATGAAAATGATCCTGCTTTACAGTCAATGGATCAGCAAAAGATGTTCTGTTGGGGGAATACCTCAAATGGTGAACTTGGACTTGGAGGCATCGAAGAACAACACATTTTAGCACCACGAGAAAACAATTTTTCAATTCCAAATAATGATATCAGGACCAGTAAGATTTATTTTAACCCGAAAATTTTCTTCATTTAATGAATGTACATATAAACATTTAATCGACTTGTCTTTACTTATACTCTACAATTAATCACAAAATGTCCCAATTATCAGAAGTGTTACTATTTTAGTACTTATCAGGTCCAGCCCCTTGGGGTACCCTAACCATGCATTCAACGATCCATTTGTTCGTATGTAAGTAAGACAATCAGAGGGTGTGACCCACCGAGGTGCCCCGTCAGAAAATATTATTTCCCGCAGTACTTTTTATTAGGTAATGGAGGCTATTCAGGTTCAAATTTAGTGCTAATACAACAATTAGAAATTGAAGATGGGAGACCTCTCAAACTATTTTTTATAAAATACTAAACAGTGTTCGTGATTAAATTAATACCAATGAAAGAGATAAATTTCAAGGTTGCAACTCTCAGATTATATTTCTTGGAGTACTGAGCATTAATCATACCTAATTTGGTGTTATTTTGACAACAAATAGAAATCAAGGAAAGGAGTGGTTAAATCTCATGACCCCCCCCCCCCTATTTTTTCATATACCATGAAACAATATTAGTGTTTATGGAGTGAATCTGAAGAATAATATAAAAAATGTGAGTGAGATTTTGAGGTTAATACCCCCCCTTCCATGTTTTGTGCAAGGTGGTTTAATGGTCAAATACAAATTTGCTGTTATAAAAATGATCTTATGTAAAATATTTCTAACATTTTAGAAGTCACGCATAAATACAAATATTCTTCTAATTTATATATAACATGTATAAAATTTATGGTTAATTGTTTTGTTTATTTTGTAGTTGCCTGTGGTGCCTCGCATACTTTGGTTGTTTTGAATAGTGGAGAAGTGTATTCTTGCGGGAATAATGATTATGGTCAGCTTGGTCATGAAAAATCAAGAACAAAGCCCCGTAAGTAGTTTTTTTTTCATGTAATAGTCAAATATCCTTGAATAACTTAATATGAAAGAAAGCATTATTTTATTGCCTTGTTCGATTAATTTTCATAATAATGAGGTATTAATATGTATGTCAGTACTGATCCTGTTAACTAGCTTCTGAGTTGAGACTTGACAAATCTTAAAACTTACTATAAAAGAATAACGTGATGCTTTAAAAATTGTTTAGAATTTTAGATTAAGAGGTTTGCAATTAGAAAATCACCTAATATTTAATTATCAGCTCATGACTCTTAATAATTATTTTTATGATATTCACTGTATTTGTTATTATCCTGTTGTTGCAAATTGTAATACCTGAAGACTGTTTGATATCACTTCTAATTACAGGCATTGCTGATAATGCTCTGTTGATAAATGTGTGAACCTGCACCCTTGAGCTTTATTTATGTAAAACCTTTATGTAAAATGTTACTATAATAGATTACTTTAATTTTTCTAATGGCATTTTTGTATTGTCTACTTTTCAGAACTTGTTGATGCATTGCGGGCCTATAAAATTGTAGCTGCTGCTTGTGGTGAAAGTCACTCTCTTGTACTAGATCAGTGGGGGCAGCTATTCTCATGGGGATCAGATTCACATGGCCAGTTGGGTAAAGAAGTCATTGTTAATATGTTCTATGTTAACATATCTAGGTGAAATCTGCTCATTCCATTTCAGTTTTTATCTGTAACTTTTTCATTACCTGTCTGGATGCATTAGTGATCCATGCGCTATGGTTTTTGGAAGTACCTATAACATTTGCCTATAGATATTATCTATATAATTAATAAGTCATTTGAAAGCCCCCTCTTATAGACTTTTACGATTAGTGTTTCTTGGTAGAATTTTTCTGTTTTTTATTTATTTATTTTTATTATCTTAATATTATAATGGTTGGAAAAATAGTTGAATATACAAAGGTAGAAAATAAATTAAAATAGCAGTATATAGTTAGCCATGAATTTGGTTTAAGTATGAGCCAATTAGTTGTTTGGATATCTATCTTGAGTCAGATTGGCTATTCCTTCAAACTGATGTACTTGCTTTTTTTCTTAAATTTAAATCTACCATTCTCTCGCACAAACTAAGATCTTGCCCCTAACAGACCTCTCCCTCCCCCACATCTTCAACCGATACTTTCATCCTTTCTCAGGCATGCCTCCAATCTTTGAATCTATGGAATACTTTTGTTTATTTATCATTCTTCTTTCCCCTTAAATGTATCTGGCAACAATATTTAATTGACTACTGTTTGCAAATTATTTTTCTTGTATACCCTCTAATTTTTATGCAAAAAAAACAACAAAAACATTTAGAATTTGTATCTCTTATTTTGAAAGTTTGAATTTAGTTTTGCTTCTTATTTTATAAATATTTATCTGAAGCAATATGTTTAAACATAGTTGTACCTATGTTGGCCAAGATTTGGTAACATATTTGAATTTTTTAGGAGTCTAATGTCCCAGAATACAATTTAGTGTTTCATTTAACATTTTATTTTGATTTTCCTACAGGTCAAAATACTGGTGAACAGTTCATTACAAAACCCAAATTAGTGAAGGGCTTGGTCACTTCAACAATTGTACAAATAGCATGCGGTTCCAAACACTGTCTTGCTCTTTCAAACAGTGAGTTCTTAACTTTTATATTTTTAATGTATGGCACATTTTTTAAAATTTAAATTTGTATTCAAATTTATTTTTGTCTATTTAGAAGGAGAACTTTTTTCATGGGGTTCTAATGACAATGGCCAACTTGGGCTTGGTCTTAAAATGAGAACTATTTCTGTTCCAACTCTTGTATCATCTTTAGTTGGCCTTCCAGTTTCCCTTGTGGCTTGTGGTGGTTCACATAGTTTCATTTTATCAAAATCGGGTAAGTTTGCATATATTTAATTTTATGAAATTTGTTTTAATGTTTTTATATTTAATATATATTTGGACAGTGGAATTAGTCTAGATAGGCAGTGAGGGAGAGAATAATAAATATAAAGTTAAAATTGTAGTCATTGTAAGAGAACAGTTACTGTGTACCCCCCTTCTTTTCTGGGTACTGGAAGGAGGAAGAAGCTGAATTGTAGTTATGAAGCAATGGCGACTAGGGATCTAGGACCGAATGACTGGATTATTTGGTCTTTAAAGAAGGGTATGGCAATGGTATAGTGACATCCAATCGAAACAATGTTAAGTGCTGAAATTTATTCTTCTAACACTGATGCTACTTTAAATTTTAATCTTGGAGCTCAGTGTTATAATTATTATTTAAACTCTTTAGTCTTTAGAGTTTTAGTTCGAATCATAAAGGGATTCAACGGAAAGCTTTTTAAAATACCAAAGAGCTTCCATGCCCTAAAAACAAACAAAATTTAAAATTTTTATTTTAATCCTTTTGTAATTCTCTTCAAAGATTGTAATATTGCACAATTCTTTCTCACTCATGCAATTCCTGCCACTTTTGAATTTTTTCTCAACATTTATTTAATTAGGATACTATAGTTGAATGCCATTATTTTCGCAGGTGCTGTGTATGGTTGGGGGAAAAATCGGTTTGGTCAGTTAGGATTAAATTCTGAAGTAGATCATATATATCCTTGCCAACTTAAAACATTACGTTCTATCAAAGTCAAGTTCATCGACTGTGGTGAGGATTTCAGTGTTTTCCTTACTCAGGTAATCAACTAAATTGTTGTTTGTGATGAAGCATCAACAACATACATTTCTAACAGTTTTAGAACAATTTGTAGGATGGTGGAGTGCTAACGTGTGGAGCAGGGATGTATGGTCAGCTAGGCCATGGCAGCACATCAAATGAGGTACTTCCCAGGAAGGTGATTGAATTGATGGGTAGTACAGTGACTCAGGTTTCGTGTGGAAGGTGAAAATTAAACTTTTTAATAATGAGGAATAATTTTTTTTTAATTGCTTTCTCTTCACAAACAAGCTGTCAAATTATGGTATATTTTTATAATAAAAGTTAGTTTTTTATATAATAATCTTTTAAGAAATCCCAGTACAAAGTTATGGTTTTATAAATTACAGGGTTACTATTTAGACAGCTAATCTACCAAGATATTCACCCCTAGTACTTACTTCTGTTAGTTTGACCTTTAACGTATAAGAGGTTTTGAGTACATTTTTAAAAGTTTTAGGAGATTACGTATAATTATTCTTTAAAATTTAATTTAGTCTCTTAGACTTCTTTACATCTGACCCTCTCTATAGATTCAGTATTGAGTATCCAATATTTGATTACCATATAACCTTTGTATATATTTACAAATGTGTTTTTAGATTATATGTTCAGAATTTACTTAGAGCTAATGTAATTTGTTTTTTATTTATTCAGGAGGCACACGTTGGTTTTTATGCCATCTCGAGAACGAGTTTATGCTTTTGGTCTTGGGAGTACTGGTCAATTAGGAACAAAGCAGCTTATGAACTCGAATGGGCCACTTGTAGTTCAGGGGCCATGGCTTGATAACAAAGTTCATATAGAAGCATTGTACTCTGGGGGTGATCAGTGCTTTGCTACTGTTACTTCAAAGGTAAACAATGTTTTACTTTTATTATTTTACAATTTAAAAGTATAGTTTTCCTACAATTACTCTGTAAACATATAACATAGTTACTGTCTGTCATATGAGTCAGTTAGCTACTGGCATGTGAGTTACCTCAACAATTACTCCCACCAGATAACAGCTCCATTGTTATCATTGTCCAGTAGATTATGTATTTACAGATTGTTATTACATATCTACGGAATGTGATTGGCTCTAGTTGAAAATATTTTCATGTTGTTTGGTAATCAAATTGAATCTCATTTTTAAGATTTCATGTGAATCACCATTCTCAGAATGGCCAGGACAGGCAGGCAGACAGACAGACTAAAACAATTGAAAGAAAAAATTAGTTTCTGGCTTTGAAAATAAATCTAACAGCTGTGGTTGGGGAGACAAAGTCCCATTCAATGGAGGAGGGACATGTTATAGAAACTGTTTTTGAATCTGTATGTTAATTGAAATAATTCAATAAAACTTAGAAAATCAATCGTGAATGAGTAAGATCATCAGAGCCCTTAATTGTGAGATACAGCTTCTCTTCTGTTTCTTCTTTTTGCCAATTTTTTCTAACTTGGTACACAGTTATATAACTGTAGTAATATAATAACATAACTGTACGTTTTATAAGATCTTGAAGGCTTGATATCTTCATACAATAATGCGCCAAGGAACAGTAACAAACGAATAATCCATGCTCAATGAACCACAAACATTAATGGCAGCTACTGTAATCATGTAAACAACTGAGCCAAGTACAGGAACTGATTGTTTTGTTTCAGGCAAATTAAGAGGCCAGGCAATGTCAACTGGCAGGCCAACTGTTCACAATGTCTAAACCATCCTTAATACCCAATGCAACTAGTAAATTTACCTTGGAAGTATTTTGTAGTAATATTAAAAAATAATAACCATCAATTATTTTACAGCGAAGATCAGCGGATTATAGACTCATGCGCCAAGACACTTACATTTGGACAATAACTATTGAAAAAATGATGGAATTTGAACACATCCCTGAAGAAACACCAGTCGAGCAGGAATTATTGACGTCAGTTAATGTGATTGCCTATAATTGATATTAGTTTTTAGTTGTTGATTTTTAAGTAAAGGGAACTGGAAATATTGTTAATGAGTATTTTTAAACCTTTTAGTGCTGACCAGAAACATTGTTCCAAATGAAGAATGCTGAACCAAGTTGATTTAATTCAGTATGGTTTAAGAATAAAAGTAACATTGATATTTATGAAATTCAAATAGGAAAATATTATGAAATGAAGTGAGAGGAATTAATGACAAATATTTGCTGAAAATCGTACTAATATTTATTATCAAACCCAAGTGTAGAATTTCTTCCATATCCTTCTAGCATATACACAGTGTTAGTGTCAATTACTGCGGAATGTAATAGAAAGTTTACAGACTTATAAAACATATTTTTCTAATTGTAAAATATTTAGCATGGTATTTCTCTCATATCAGGCACATTGCATGTAGCACTTTTTGCAAGTGTTAATGTTGACATATCGTATACATCACTAAAAGGTTTTTTGTTTTGTTTTTTTATCGAAATACTGTTTTTATTGAATGAATTGTGATGATTGTTTTAATTACAGGTACCTAGAAACTGTTTTCAGTGCTCCAGCATGTATAAATGGTTCATTTTTGTTATCAAGAGATCAACACTATTGCTGCACATCAAGGCATCATGGCTTGGATTTTGGTTCAGCGCAGTCGTGTTTTACTGCTATTAGTAGAGCTAATAACCCAACAGTTCGAGAGGTGGTAAGTGAATTTATCAATTATGTTTTAACTGTTTATAAATCATAGAACTCTCCGCTACTAATTTGTAATATAACTTTATCTCTTAATATTAGCTAAATCTAGAAATAAACCTCTGCATGTGTTTGCAGTTGTTCAACTGCTGAAAGTATATGTTCTTGGATGAAGATTTAAAATGGGCAGGTGATGTTTGAGTTGGATTCATTTAAACTTTTTTGAGAGAATGGGAAGAAGTTTGATAAGGGAGTCCAATGATTGTTCGCTAGGTAGTTTACTATGCTCTAGAAAAAAGGGCTATAATTTGATTTTTTCCGATAGATGAGAAAATTGTCAATTCAAACAATACAATTTAATATGTAGGTTAGAAACATTATAGCTTTGGGTGAAAGCTGACAAAAGGTCTGTTTTGTCTGTGGGATTTACAAACAGGCAGGTCTCATTGTACATATAGATGTGATTTTATAATGATTACTGAAGACATAGAGCCAAGAAGGTCTATTGGAGGGCAAATTGATGACAATGTAAGGCGTTGCTGCGACTCTCAAAATATTTTATGGCCAACTTTACGGGCAACTCGCACATTATAAATGAATTCAGAAGGGATGTAGGTTCAATATTCTGGGTTCCCAACCTCTAAGGAATTTTTTTTAAAGCATCAGCACTTTTCAAAAATTTTGCCAAATTTGGTGTTAAATGATTAAATAAACTTTGAGAAAATTAATGTTAAAGTTTTGAAGAAACTTGGAGATGATTCCTCCTTATTTTTCACACAAGATATGATACTAAATATCTGTGCCGCATTAACTACCGCACTAAATAACTACCAGCTTAGAGGCTTTTATGGCACATACCCTCCTCCTTAAACACACACTGTTACATACTTTTTCCTTAATATGTATTATATAAGCATCAATAATATGGTTTAAATTATTTTCAAATTTATTTTAGTGTTTAGAAGCTGTGGCGCATGCCATTCCTCAGCTTGTTGAATCTCCTCCAGATGTTGAAACACTGAGAATTTACCTTAGCCTTCCATTGTACCATGAATTTAACAATGCTAGGCATGCCTCAATAATACAGGGACCATTTGCAGCAGCACTTCTCAAGCTGAAAAATGAAGCTGCCAAAATTGTTGGTAAGCTAAAAAAAAAATTGTATTTGTTTTTGAATTTCAAAAAGTAACTTGCAATAGACTAGTTCATACAACTTAAAACTTATATTTTATTTTTTACTAATCAAAAAAAATTGTTGATATCCACAAATCAGCATAGATTTAATAAAACCAACATAAAATAAAGTTACTTATTTGTAGAAATGTATTGTACTGTTTGTACTTCTGTGTTAATATAATCGCTGAAGTTCACTAATAAACATGAGGACTTAACCTTCTTTGGAACCAGGGACCAACTGAATTCTTCACGTGTGTTGATGAGGAATTTATCAACAAATTCCTGCATAATTTATAGTTGATGTATGGCAGAAAGAAAACATACTAGTGAATTTCCTATATTATAGTGCCAAAAAATATTTTTAATAAGTTTGCACTGATTTTATTCCAAATAAACCTATATTATTGCAATTAAACGTATATAACCAGATGTAATTATAACAAATTGTTTATAATAATAATTTTTTAATACCCACTATGGTTACTTTGTAGATAACTGGTATCAATTTGCACCTGACGAATACTTAGAGAGATTAATAAGGATCTACAAAAGTGTTGCAATTCTTCTCCTGAAGGCTTCACCATATATGAGCATGGACTACGTAAATAATATTTACTATTTTGTATAATAAGGGGTAAAGTATAACAATTCATGTGTTTCTTTTCACTCTTAATGTTATCCTGCCAGTGGTCCCCTTGCATGTAGCATAAGAACATAATTTTTCAGCTAACCAAAGTATAGTCGTTCCTTCGCTTTCTATGTGGTCATCACATCACATCATTCTTTCATGGCCTATTCTGCATGTTTTCTCATTTGTATTGGTCCATCGATCATATTACAAGCTTTAGTTTCTTCAGTTCCATTCTTCTAAAAGCTGGTTTAATTTTTCATGTCAGGCATACTTTCCACCATCCCTGACTATCCTGACAACTATCACCCTAGTACGCAGATTGATCTTAGGCCGGTTAAGGGGAGATATACTATTGTTTAACATTTTTATTAATTTCCTTTTGTATAATTTTATATCAGTCCTCTTACTCCACTATATTAGCTAAGAGCATGCTGTTGAAATGTGAACCTAAAATAAATTTGGAAGAAGAAAAAATGTCATCATCATCATGAATGTCAATCAAGAAATCATAATTGAAAGATCGGTCATGTCAGTAGGTCGGTGTACAATGAATTAGTAAGGCAGGTGGGGGTAAAATGTAAGGGACCATTGGATAGTCCATGCCACACTACTCAGCATTCTCTTGGTGAACGGACAGTAGTATCGTATACTTTGAGTCAACATTTCACTGAAAGTTAATTAGCACCTCACCGATTTCAGAACTAAATCACAACCTTGGAAAACCTCAAAATAATATCAACAATATACTCAATGTAAATTATTCAAATATCATCCACTCCATAGAAAGTTAGAGAATTTCAGGAGTAATGATGACATTGCTTTTATTTTAGGAAAGAGCAAAGAAGTAAAAATATCCTTAATATGTCCTTATTTATTAATAAATAAAGGTGTGAAAAGAATTTACAATTTTCAATGTTTCCCGTGTACAAGTTCAATTAGTTGAGCAACTCGGCATAAACTTGGAAGTGATATGATTACCTGCTCAGGTCCATGGCACAAAGCCGAAACCAAACTTTATTGTATTAGTATTCGTGAAAGTTCATCTGAGTGGGAGAAAAAATATTATATTAACTTTCTCAAACTTTAGGTGAAGGAAAGAAATCCTGCCTACTTACAAGTGTGTGAGTTTGAATGTGACAACATAAAATATGTCTTAAAAAAAAATAATACAAAATAGAAGAGAACTGTAAAATTTTAATATCCTCTTAGTTGTTTCTCACATGAAACTATCATTGCCCGATAAAATAATGTAAGATACTGTTTACTTCCATAGTTGTATATAATTGATAATTATAATATATAATAATTGTAAGAAAAAATTTATAATTTTTTGTCTATGATATAATATAAAATATAATATCACATCTTTTGTAATTCCTATTAAAGGAATCCTCAATGGTCTAATAATAATTTGAACTGAAATTTTAAAATTAATTTAAATAATAAAGGGGATGAACATAAAAATCATTGGATTTTTAAAAAAGATAACATTTTAACAAATTATATCAAACAGTGTAAAGTAAATTTTTTATTTTAACGAATTAGTTTATTTATTATGCAATATTTTTCATGTTCTCTTCTTTTTTATTTGGAAATTTCATATTATACTCAAAATTAAATATTATGGTTTAATTGTTGGTCATGGGTTTAAATTAAGGAAATTAAATTACTAGTGCTTAAGTGCTCAGAATGTTGCTAATATTAGCATGGCTGGAGTGGCAGTATAGGCTGCTGAAAGCCTTTATGAAATAGAAATACAAACTTGTGGAAAGACTAAATTCTGTGTTATTTACAAAACAAAATACTTAAGTAGAGTAATAATTTTAATCCATTAAAAACTGTCTGGTTTACAATAATCTAAAACCTTTCTTGTGGTTTATTTATTTTCAATGCATTATCATAGTTCACTATAGACCAGCTTATCATGGAATTTCTTGAATATGCAATAAGCATGAGTTTACACAGGTGGTCTGAAAAGTTTCCAACCTCAACATGAAGATGATAATAAAATAAATAAAAGCTAAAATAAAAGCTTAGTTAGGTTGGAAACTTTTCAGACCACCCTCGTAGTGATATGCCATGCTGGTTTATTATATCTCTTCTCCCTTCTTATGAAAATGTCGGTTTGCTTTCCTTTATCTCTCCTCTCCATATGGTGACTTTTTTGTTTAATCTCTAGCTGATTTTTTAAAGCTAAGTTGACATTCCCGAACGGCTAACACTATTACTTTTCCAACTTATTAATTCTATTAGCTTCTAAGTGTACTCCTCTTATTTTAAGTACTTACAAAACAAAATTCAACATTCGAATTACCTATTTCATATAAGAAATGATCCGATACCGATCATTACATATTATAAGTTAACTATTTTACTAAACTAATTTAATAATGTCTGTTTTATTAATTTGTAATTTTATTTTCAGCAATGGGATCTAAATCATTGTGAAAGTACTGTTATAAATTCACTAGATCTACTTGCAAATCTGTCCAAAATAAATAACCTGAGGTCAGATGAGAAGAAACTCAATTATGAAATATTTCACATACCAGAACTTTCTGATGTAGTCGATATTCGAGTTGATTATGTACGATGGTCAACAGAAGACCCCAAATCTAGGGTTAGTAAGCTGTATGAATTAAACCTAATTATTATTAAAATAAAACTATGGACCAATGTTTTTAACCCAATACTATTAAAGCAATGTTTGTATTCTCATTTTGTTGCATTAGAAAAGTTGTCAACTCATTGTCGGGTAGCGCCCGCGGGAAGAGGTCTCGACCCGGCCACTGCCTGGCGGGCATTGAGAAAGAGAAAATGGGTACA
Source organism: Acanthosoma haemorrhoidale (assembly GCA_930367205.1). Classification (NCBI taxonomy): domain Eukaryota; kingdom Metazoa; phylum Arthropoda; class Insecta; order Hemiptera; family Acanthosomatidae; genus Acanthosoma; species Acanthosoma haemorrhoidale. Next base: position 76,610,857 of record OV884015.1, on the reverse strand, counting down.
CCTGTGGTCTTTGACCTTTGCTGGTGGCCTAGTCGGCAAGCAGCTTAATTCGTATTTTGTTTATTGATCTGACTCCATAAGATCTCAGAAGGTGTGCCCTGACAGTGCACTATAATCAGGAGAAGAGGTACAGGCTAGGTTTTATAGGTAGTTTATGTTGTGGAATGACCGCGAGTTCACACTCGGTTTCTGTGGGTAGGCAATAACCGTCCGGATCCCAAAGGCGAATGTGAACTGGAAAAGAAACAAACTGGATCGCTGGGGGAGACACTACTAGGTATGTTTGTAGGGCCCCAGAGACCGTCGTTTCGTCTGCATGGAAGTGATCCCTTCCAAGGATGTTCCACTTTTAGCAAGGCACCGCCAGAGAATCCCACTAGGAAATTATGAGGTCTGACAACCCCAGACTAAAACATAGCAAGGTTAGGAAAGAGAGGTGCAGAGGTATTTAAATAAGAAAGCCATGGTTCGAAAAGAGCAACAAGCACCATTGCAGAGAGAGAGAGAGAGAGAGAGAGCAGTGTTCACTTCAAGTGTCGGCTTCCAACTGAATGAAAAAGCTCAGAAGTTCAGCCTTATATAGGCAGGTCAGAGTCCAGGCTATGCCCTTAGTGAGCCCCGGCCATGTTGTCAACTATGTGTACTACTACCCCCTCTCTTAACTGATGCCGAAGATTTATTATTAAAATATGGAAACATAGGAGGGTGTTACCCGTGAAGAGGGTAACTTTTATTTATTCATGGTGAAGAAGTTGGCACAATACATATCTTGTTCCTGTGCAGCCAAACTTCATAATTTAAGTAAGTAATTTTTTATATCATCTTGAAAACATACAGGCAGCAATGTATAAGCCAATAGTTGCAAGGGTTATTTTACTCGTGTCTCATAAATAGTGAAAATTAAATAAGGAGTTGTACAGTAGCTCTGAATAAATGCAGGTTTACTGTTACCTTGGTCTATGTTTATAAAATCAGATACCACTCATTTCTTGATCTATGTGGCTCAAGAATAAGGTCTAGGAATCAGAAATTTTGCAGGGGGATTCTTCTTATTCTGTAGAAGTGCACTAAAACATGTTTTGAAAAAAATTCTACTCCTTGGAGACCTTAAATCAATCTAAATCCTATACCCATTTATCAGTTTATTTATAAGGTAACGAGTCATAGAGCACTGAAATTTCAAATTGTGGAATGTCTCATGTGTCAATGTTCACAAAGAAAGGGTTTTCAAAACTCCAGATTCTAAGAGACCTTGGACCAAAACATGTTTATTGCCACATATTGGATCGTCTTCTACTCTCTTTTTGCATGGTGATTCTTCTTTTACTGTAGGGCTTCATTATAAAATCCTTTTTGAAAAAATTAACTTCTAAGCAACCTACCTATAACTGGCCGGAGGCCTAAACCCATATATTAGTTATTATTCCGTATCAGTCAAATATGTTTTAAGAGTTGTGTTGGGTGACTGTACTGTACAATCCTTTCCGGTCCCAAAAGTATGATGGCCCACTTGAATGTGTAATCTTTATCACCCGTCATGCATCGTACTGTCCATCTCATGAGGGTCAACGAGTTTATTTTACTACTGGTAAAGTACAGAACCCTTCAAATACACCTCCCTCCTCTTAGCAAAACAGATATTTTAAAGTGTGATGTTTATCTACAGTAAAGTGTTGGCATACTAAGTACAAACAATAAGTAGTAAGCATCTGCTGAGTAAGATTACTACTACTCACTGGGAACTTCAGGCAGACGCTGTCTGTCATATGTTGGGGCACATGTGCTAATGTGGTAAAAGTCTGCCTCACCTACTTGTGGCAACATTAGGCCGAACCATTGTTGGACTGTGAGTCGAAGTCATCCTTACCAATCGGGATCCATCTCAAAAGCAGGGATTTGATTAAATCTCAAACCAAACATTTACATGAAGAAAAAAAAATTAATCATATACAGTTTTTTACAAAGTTTCTGTCGAATGCTTGCCTTGCTTCATCCAAGTAATGAGTTTTGTGATGCTCAAAAATATAATGTTGCCCAATGCCCTGTAGACTGTGCACATATGATGTATGAGGTTGTATGATGGCATGTGCTGCTACTGAGGTTAGACACCGTACATGTAAGGGCCCTCATGTCAAATATGTTTGACCATCCACAAACTGGTATAAATTATCATCAATACCTCTCCTTTAAAGACTCTCTCAACAACTGCTCCACTCCAGTAACCAGTCCCAACCTTCCTTTCAGCTGTTCCAATTACTCACATACATTCACTTGTTTTGGATTTAAACTTTTTATAATTTATTTTATATTATCCTTCTTTTAAATCACTTGTTAAAAATAACATTACAGTATGTTGCGCCTTATTTTCTGTTTCCTTATAAACATCAAACAAGTCCATTACTACTTCTTAGTACCACAAAACTATCTTCTGTGATAAAACTCAAAAGAGTAAATTAACTATAGCAATTCATGTTTACTGAATGTTTCTTACAATTCGGACACCAGTCCAACTTGCTTTAGACTGTTTTACACTTGTTTCATTGTATGGTTTCCAATTACATTTTTTTAATTATTATTTTCCAAGTATGGTCCTTAAATTAAAAAGAGACATTTGCTTATGTATATTTGCGCAATGGATGCATTATTTTTTTTTTTTTTTTTATGTATATCTGTAAATTAAGAAAATCCATAAATTTATGTGCATGCCCCTTATATATATAACGGAAGTGTGTGTGTTAAGACCTATTACCAAAGTAGGTAGTGTTATTTATAATTTTATAAGTATAAATTTTAAGTATAACAATTTTAATAAAAGTAAATGTCCCAAACATAAGGTACATGTGCATTCTTCCATAGAAACCTGGTATTAATACATATTGGATTCCTTTTATATAAAGTTGGTTCTATCACCTCCTTTTAGGTGAAAAGGAGGTGGTTTGCTCCTAAGTATCAAAATTGCAACTTGAAAATTAACATCAAGTAAATTCCCTTTTTTAGGAATTTCCTGTTAATGAGTTAAGTTATTTGTTCTGTATTCACATTAGTATCAATTTACTGGTTTATATAGTGTTTTGTCCCTTTTTTTTAGTTCCTTTTTCATAAAAAATGTTATTTTGTCATTTGTTTTTAGTCACTCATTCCTCCTTCTCTTCCTTCTTAATAATGGTTTGATAAATTATTTTTATTATTCAGTTCTTTAGTTCCAAGTAAATGGTTATATAGACCTAAGGATTTATATAAAAAAAAATAAAATAGTTTTCTAAAATTATAAACGTTGATTCTAGAAAATAGGAAAAAGCAAACAAGGTGCAATTTTCCAATGCTGGGGATAACTCGGGAGAATAGTCATTTCGTGTCTCAAGTAGCTTTATTTCATAATTTCAAAAAACCATGAACCCTATCTGAATACTAACTTTGAACTTGGGGAATTTTAATATACTAATCAAGATTTTATTAATTCTAGTTATCTCACTTTTTTTGTATGTAGAGTATTTGTTTGCCCACACCAAATACAAGCTACAATTTTGGGATTTGTGGTGAAGCAAAAAATAAAATAATTTCAAATGCTTATTGTACCAAGATTATAAGCCACAACTAAATGCAAATGTTATTAATACATGTTCTCTCTCCTTCAACATGAATTCAATTATAATATACGACAAGTTTCAAGCATATTTCTTGGTGCAATAATTCTTAGTACTTTTTAATATACCTGTATAGCTTTTTGTTATTGTATATGTTAGATGCAATCATGTCTCCCAAATTTGAATGCACATGTTTAAAAAAACCTAATTTTTTGGGATATTACTGTTATTTGAATTAATTTATATACTTAAAATTTATATTTGGAAAATTATTGATATTACCTTTTTTGATTATAGGTTTTAGAAAATCAAGGCCAAAGATGAGAAACCCATGGGCCGCTTTTGGTCTTTTTTGTATTTACTCGTGGCCCTCGTTTGTGGCATCCACTTCAATCTACTAAAATGAAAATATTTTGTGTTTATCATAATACATTAATGATCGGAAAAAATTTTGAGAATTACTATTAGTTTCTTTCTGTATAGATACGATAAAAGAAATATTATGGCTTCTGGTGGCTTAACAATGCTAACTATCTTATTGAAAAGCATTTGTTTTTCAGCTGCACAGTAAATTCTATAACATTTAAGCATATGGTTTCTATGTAAGTATGATTCGTTTATATGTATTTTTTTTGTCATTTAACAATATATACTTTACTTATTGGTAATTACCCAAAAGGACCAAAAGTGTGCTATTTTATATAAAAAGCAATTAAAGATAGATAGGATATTTTTGTTTGCCACGATGTAATTTTTATTGTTGAAAGTACTCTGAACATTAAAAATAATATTGTGGGAAGATATCCTATCTATAAAATACATCGAACAGCTAGCTCACCATCAGAAATAAAAAGCAATTGTTTTGAATTTAATTAAAACTCCATTTTTTAATCAGAATTTCTGATTTACATTCCAATTTTTTAAATTATCCTTCAATATTATATTTTTAGACATGGAGAGAATGTCATTTATAGCACCTCAGTTATTTCGTGAAAATAAACAATTTTAACATTTTGCTCCATTTTCTCTAAACTTTGTCACTTATACCCCTTCGTATGTGACCTCTTCATATAACATTAATAAAAATAAAATAAAGTAGACTGATGTAGATAGAGGTCATGAGACCTTTTCTATATTAAAAAAAACATGATGATTTCGACATGGTTAACAAACACATTTAACATAAACTTTATGACTTGCATTGAAACATTAACATTTTTTCTGCTAGTTTTTCTTGAATCATAATCTCATTCGAGTGCATAATAAGCAATGAGTAATTAGGTGTGCTGAGTGTTTGTGGTGTTCAATAAATTTTAAAGAAACCTTGAAAATAAATAATTAAAAGGGAAAGAATAAATTCTTCTTATTCATATTATATGTTGGATGAACAATTAAATAACTTGCAACTAATGTTTTAATCCTTTTTTGCACTATCCATTTTCACTGAATCACATCAAGGCATTGTCTTACATACTTCAGTTGGACCATGCTTTTGTGTGTTTCTCAAAAGATCTGAGCTAGATTGAAACAGTGGTGACTCAATCCCCACTCGAATAAAAGAGATAAATACTGATTATCATTTAGACTTTCTGGTTTATTTCATTATAATACAGCAGACCAAAAGAACCAAACTTAGTGGAAGGATCGACATAGATTCAATATCATTCAACTTTTTGTTGCACAAACCAGCTTGATGGAACATGGGAAGAATATTATGTGTACCTTTACCACAAAGATTATGTTTGAGGGTTCAAAAATTCCATAACACTATAGATTTACAAGATGGGCACAGTTTTTATAATCTAAGGATTTCATTCCATACTCCCTCAATGGTATAACAAAGATCTTACAACCTTCAGCTAACTTAATCTATTAATCTGTTTACACTTTATTGTTAAATCGCTAATTAGCTTAACTAAATAATGTTGTGTATCTGGTCATATAATAATATGTTAGTATCTCACCAGTCTAGCCTGAGATAATTCTTGGTAAAATTGGTATTTTAGCTTTTTATTAGAAAAAGAGCAAATCATCTCCAATAATTGAAATATATCCCATTGTGCCAAATGTTAGTATGCAAATTGAGCTGTTGGAATGTAGGAAGGACATATGTAAACTTTAACAACCTCTACATTTTTTAACTGCCACCCCATGCAAACAAACTCCAACCTCACAAAATTTTTATACTATTCTTAATTTAGTTTTAATTGATAATTACCAGAGGGGACTAATAAAATTTGTTTTACTCACACTATTATAAATATTGATAGCTATGCAGCAAAGTCTATCTTTTAGGATTTATAACAATGTAGGATTATCTTTATTTAAAATGTATTTTAATTTTTCATCAGTCAAAGAAAAAAATGATGAAGTCTTTTTTTTGTTACATTACTTGTTACATAGTTATCCTAAGTGTTAAATTGCCTACAATTAACTTTTTTCAGAGTGGAAAAAAATACTTCTGTAACTACCCATTTTTATTTGATGCCCAGGCTAAAACTCTCTTGCTTCAGACCGACCAATCTATGCAAGTAAGTATTACTGTTGACACATTGTGTTATGAGGTATATTTATTGCTCTGATACCGAATTTAGAAAAAAGTATAATTATATTGTTCTCACAACGGTAAGTAATAGGTTGGCCAAAAAGTCCGTTCGGTTTTTTAAGCGAAAATAAGACACAACTTTTAAACACAAAGTGATTTATTCAATCAATGATATAATTGCGATTTTGTTCCAGTATCTTCTGCCATCTCATGGGCAGATTCATAATTCCATGCTCAAAGAATTTCCTGTGTTTACTGGGAAAAAGATTTTCCAAGTGGATTTTTACATCTTCTTCGGAGTCGAAGGTCTGTCCATTCAATGAATTTCGAAGAGACCAAAACAGGTGGAAATCTGAAGGTGCAAGGTCGGGCAAATATGGAGGGTGCGCCAAAACTTCCCAGCCAAGCTCCAGTAACTTCTGCCACGTCTGCAAAGAAGTGTGTGGTCGGGCATTGTCGTGATGGAAGACAATCCCCTTATGGTTGGCTAGTTCTGGACACTTCTGGTGGATCGCTGCATTTAATTTGTCCAGCTGGTCACAGTACACATCCGAATGGATGGTCCTGTTCGTGGGAACAAGTTTGTAAAAGACAACACCCCTCCAATCCCACCAAATCGAGAGCATAACCTTTGGGTGAAGTCCTGCTTTGGGGTTTGTTTGTGGTAATTCGCCAAGCTTCCCCCATGAGCGTTTGGCTCCACATTGTTATAGACGATCCACTTTTCATCCCCTGTCACCATTCTCTTCAAAAAAGGATCGTTTTCTTCATGTTTCCACAACGAATCGCAGATGGAAATCCTTTGGGCGAGGTTAGCCTCACTAAGTTGATGGGGAACCCAAACATCGAGCCTGCTCACGTAGCTAAGTTGATGAAGATGGTTTTCAACACTCGATTTGGATATTTTGAGGATAACTGCGATCTCCCTAGTTGTATAACAGGGATTGTTGTCGACTAATTCCTTCACTTTGTCGCTGTTAATCTCAGTTGGCTGGCCAGAGCGAGGTGCGTCTAGAACCGAAAAATTTCCCGATCGAAATCTTGAAAACCACTTCTAGCACACACGTTCTGTAACAGCATCCTCTCTCTATACAGCGCATATCTTCCTGCAAGTTGCCACTGCTTTCTTGCCTTTTTTAAAATAAAAAAGCATGAGGTGTCGATAATGTTCGTTTTGGTTTTCCATTTTCAGGATGATCCTTCAGGAAGTTAGCTACATATTAGACTGCTTGAAGTTTCGTGGCGACAAAAACCGAATGGACTTTTTGGCCAACCTGATAGTTCTCTAACATCATCTGTATCTTACTTAGTGCCCCTTAGTGATTAACAAAACTTTTTTAAGTGATTCAGCAATGGCTCTTTCAGTTAAACCAGCTTCCACATTGTTGAGTTTCACAAAATAGTTTATGACTTTCTATCTCTTAACCAATGTTAGTATAATCAATATTTAGCATTTCAGTTACACTGAACTCATTTTAGAATAATCCATTAGTAAACACAAGGATTAAAGTGACGTCTGATGCCTCAAGTGAGCTGAACTCAGTCATTGTTTTTAATTATTAAAAAGTGAATGCAGTGCATTTCAAAAAAATAAATAAATAAAAGTTTTTAAACCCCATTCCACAGAAAAAGGAAAAGTTGGCTCTATGAAAAGTTACAGACATTGTAACTTTATGAATAGTGTGCATGTCCCTGATATCCTTTTGCTGTCTGTTTAAGAAGACAGGCGATTCAGCAACTAGGATATTTATATTTCATATCAAATTGTTAAATTTTGAAGTATACCATTATATTTCCAGATGCATAATGCAGTTTCACAAGCAGCTCTACAAGCTATGAACCAGATGTTCTCACCCGTTGTCTTTCCTGTTCAACCTCTTCTTGAATTACAAGTTAGCAGGGAAAATATTGTTGAAGATACAATCAGGGAGCTTTCGAACTATAGTGAAAAGGATTACAAGAAGCCTCTGAAGGTGTGTAAAATCATTGATGTTGCCCTTTTTTATGGACCTCTGAAAGGTTTGTTAAATCAGTTATGAAATAATTATAAATTTAAAAAACTAATATAGAAGGTGAATGGTCATGAGGTGTTCCAAGTTGAGTTTTTCTATACTTATTATTTTTGGCCAAAAATATTTTATTTTAGTTGTTAAAACAATCTTAACCACTGAAAATTGTGTTTTTGCCAGATAAAAAACATTACAAATAGCTAAAATGGTCACCTAAAAACCTATTGATATTGGTTTGAATGAAATATAATAAGTAAAGCCTCTTTTTTTTTTAACATCTTTGAATATTTTTGCCTTACCACCTTTACTATGTGTTTAAATAGAAAGAAAAAATCAGAACTTTAAATCTAAATCAGCTTTTAGGCTGTGAAATGGAATATCTTTAAATTAAGAGAGTCCAACATTGTTCACGTTATACTTTTCCTATCAGGTGATCATCTTAAACTAGGTTATGGGTTATAGGTTATACAACCTAGGTTATGGTTGTCACTTAATATAACTTTAAAATTTCAGATTGATTAAATCATGGAAGGAGCACTATTTTGTTTAATTTTACCACTTTTTAGATATATCATATATAAGACCACTGTTTGGCCACACTGGAAGTGTAGGTTAATAATTAAGCCATGGGTGTTATAAAAGAGTGACAACCTTTAGATAGCTGGGTAACATTGTTCACCTATACTGTGTCTTGATATTAATAAAATCAATTTAACGTTACTCATCTTTTCCAGATTCATTTTCTTGGAGAGGAAGCAGAAGATGCTGGTGGTGTAAAAAAGGAATTTTTCTTGCTACTTTTGAAAGAAGTTCTTGATCCAAAATATGGGATGTTTAAATCTGATGAAGAAACAAGAGCAATATGGTTTTCAGAAGATTCCTTTGAGGATGAAATCATGTATTATTTAGTTGGTAGGTAAATTTGTACTGCTTAGTTGTTTAAAAAAAAATTCTTTTTTCCTTTAAATTTTATTTGATAAATGATCTTGGTCTCTGAAAATTGTGTTTTTTACCTTTAAAAATGGCTAAAAAGTTGAGCTAGGAACCTATTTTTTTTAACATCTTTGAATTTATTTTTAAAATTAGATATAAAATACATAACATGCTATGAAGTTACCTTTATTTACAAATGTAAAAAAAAAATCGATGAAACATTGAATTTATTATATCTCAGGAGGATCCTTGGCAACCAAATATTTAATATAAAATAACTAAAATTTAACAATAAAACACATACTGCTTTTGAGTTCTTCACAATTTTTCCATCTTGACTAGTCTTGCTCCAGCTCAAATAATGTGTTTTGTTGATCCCTAAGCTCCAATTATAATGCTGCTTCAAAAGACTCCTATAGATTCTGCCAATCTGCAAATCCTTTAGCATATACATTTTAGTAAATACAAGGATATTAAGAAATGAAATAAGAGGAACGAGGAAGTATGATGTATGAGGAAATACGAAGTTAAGGTCCCTCACGTCAAATATGTTTGACCATCAGCAATCTTCAACAAATCGTCATAAATGCCTTTCTTCTCATGCAATTTTCTTCTCAGACAACCTCTCCTTTAAAGCATCTCTAAACAACTGAAGTCATGGCTTCTAACGTGTTCCAATTGCTGACTCTTCCCATCTGTTCCACTCACTTGTTCAAAATTATTTTATATCATTTAATATTTTATATAAAAAATTACTCTTTAAAAATAACATTACAATATTGAGGGAAAATTCTGTATTTCTTTCTAAACAATTGTTAAAGCTAATCATAATTTTTACTCAAGTAACTAGTCAGACCCACCCTAATAGCAAGCATATTAAATTAAGTACAGTAATCCCTAAACATTTGCAAGGGTTATGTTCCAGAAAAACCACAGAAAATTCAAATACGCAAATGCTGAATCTATCTTGTGCAAATAGGGGAGGTTACGTTTCATGGTGGCCGACAAAGACAAAAACATATCTGATTTCTTTTAGATGTATGTTTTTTTAATTACAGTATGCACATAATTTACTTATGTATGTATGCATTTGCAAGTTTCAATTAATTTTTGCTTGTAGATGGTTAAACTTAACGTGTTATCTGTAATCGTTTGGCTAATTGTGATTTTCCCTTTTGAAGTTCAACCTATGTGGTCATTGCAGCCTTTATTTCCCTCTTAAACTTTAAACAAAAATTGGGCCATATTCAGTTTTGTCAACGTCACTTATTTAGGCCATTCCACCAAGAGGTCCATTTCAACTTCATTTATTTTCATTCACGTAAAGTGCTTGGAAAAAAAGGACAATTAAATGAGTTAAAGAACCTCAGTGCGAAACAGCCGTTTCTCTGATTTGGTTTAACATTCATCAGGGTGTGATTTTTTTTAATCTTCTAAGAAAAGTACCAAGGAACCAATCCATTTTGTAGGATTTGACTTTTCAAATCAAATTTGAAAAATTCTGGTGCCTGTATTCATTGTTTCACCCTCTTGAAATGTTTTTGGGTGAAGTAATGACAAGATTGTAGTTTTGTTGTATTACTTTTTATTGCTGTTGAACTTCTGTAAAAAATACTAAATTTTTATCAACCATAACATTATAAATTACATTAGATTACTTCAAAAGATTTTTTACTTGAAGAATATAGCCATCTCCATAAACATAAGTGTCATTAATTAATTAGTTAATATTTTTTTTAATTCAACAATTTTGATTAAGGGATGAAATTAAAACTCTCTACGACCTGATTTATACTATATAATATGATTTGAGACTTTAGTAGACTATAATTACAAAAAAAACATTAAAATCGTTTTAAGATTGTTTTTGGAGTCATAACAAAATCTTTGTGTGATGCATTCACTCTTGAATTGAATGTTATTTTTATTCAATGTGATTTTTTAATGTTAAATGTGACTGACTACATGTCTACATATTTTAAGAGTTATATATGTATAATTAGATAAATATTATTTCACTTTTCAGGCTTGCTATGTGGTTTAGCAATATACAATTTTATTATTATCAATCTCCCTTTCCCATTGGTGCTATACAAAAAACTTCTTGGGGAGCCAGTTGGCCTCAAAGACCTGAAAGATTTCTCTCCAACACTTGCGAGGTATCTCTATCATTAGTCAGTAACATTTATGATTATGATCATTAATAAATGAATTATTTATTGAGGAGTGTTTATACTTTTGAGAAGGTACTTTCTTGTATCTCTCTATGTGTCTGCTCAATTTTTTTTTTCAAAATTTTACAGTTTTAAATTTGGGTCATGGTTCATATCAGACAGTATTAAAATCTGTAAAAGCTTTGTTTGGAGAAGGAGTATAACTTCCATAATTAACATTTCATTTTCAATGAAACTATTTATAGATATAAATTAGTTCATTTTGAGAAGGCGATCCTACAGGCACTCCCTTCATTGTTGCATATTTGTACTGTGAATACTGGGCCTAGGCCGGAATAGATGTTCTCATATCATATCAGAGATTCTCTGAACTTGCTTTGGGCTAAGTGAGGGCTGGCTTCTCATTGGCCAAAAGTAGTCCAAGCCAGCACCTGCATCACAGCCCTGACAACAGCTTTGCCGAGGGGGAACAGGTTGTGATCTTCCACAATAAAATAAGGCAAAAATTTCTCCTCTATGGTTGCAGACAGGCATACCAGACTTCAGAGCATATCCTTTAGTCCTGAGCATTACTGGAGGGGAATAGGAGGCTTTACTCAGCTTACTGATCTTGCGGCCAATCTGTAGTGTAGCCTAGGAGATCTCAAGAGAACCATTGAATTCCTGCCCTGGTCTCACCATTCAAGGAAAAATCAAATATATGAAGAATATGATGATTATTTCATTAAATTGTTTTAATTAAATGTTATTCATCTACAAAATAGATCGCTTAAAGTGTCAATTCATAAGTAACCTACCAATTCAATATTTTAATATTATTACTAATATATTTAATTATAATTTAATATTATACTATTTTTAGTTTTCAATATTAAAAATTGTATGAATGTAGGTTAAGATATATTTTCATCTTTAGAATTTCTTTTTTCTATTCAAAAATTTCTAATATTTAATAATTTTTATTCTTGCCATTATAGTAGCTTTCAAGGATTATTGGAATATGATGGAGATGAATTCGAAAGTTTATTTCCATTAAGATTTGAAGTAACTAGAGAGGTTTATGGTGCTACGATAACAGAGCCACTTAAGCCAAATGGAAGTGAAATACCTTTAACCAAAGAAAACAGGTATGTTTACTACTGTACTATACCATCCATCTTTTTATGCTAAGAATTTTTGTTAGAAATCATTAAAGTTAAGAAACATAATTTAATGTAGGATTAAAAAACTGGGTCAAGACAAATTCCTGCCACATGTGCCAATGACAATAATTTTATCCAAAAATCTGTTAAATTTCATCACAAAAATATTAAATTATATATTCATACCTATTTGTTACTGTTTGACCAAGCTCTAAATCTGTATTCATGTAGATCAGGGGTGGGCAACACTTGAAAGTGGGTTGTGACACCTTTTTGAATGACCCGCAGTCAACTCGCCCAGAATTTTTGTTTTTAAGTTTATCTACTCAACCCATAATAGGCTCTTAAATTTTTGTTTCGGTAAACTTGTAGGAAAATTGGCTAGAGCTATAATGGGGTGGAGGGGAGGTAAGGGAATCATGCAGCCATGCAGCAGCACTCTCCTTGATTTCTTGGTTTATATGATCCAGGTGTAAAAAAACAAAGGAAGCAAAATCCTCTGATATTTTCTGAAGATCATTTGGCATGTGTATTCTCCATTTTTCATCTAGAATGCCAGCCTCCCCGACCCTCCTTTTTTGATCAATTTTTTCAAGTCTTCTCCGTATACTGTAGTTGCCATCGTAAAAATTAGACTCTAGGGATTAGTAATAACTAATTTGCTTTAAGTAATTAATATATATTGTTACGATTTTTTATATTTATTTAAATTTTATATTTTAAGTTTATATTTTTTTTTTATATTAAATTTTTTTACTTCATTCCAGGGTTCTGTTAATTTATTAGGACAATTCTGGTAATAGGAATAATTTTATTCACAGACATTTTATCAAATATTCAAATACAAACAATTTTCAATATACAATTTAATAACCCATTATTAACCAAAACTATTCAAATTTAACCATTTACTATTTGATGCTATACTGATAATGATACTATTTTAAAATTATATCAATTTATTAACATTTATACTGAACTATCCAAATTTAACCATTTACTATTTGATGCTATACTGATAATGATACTATTTTAAAATTACATCAATTTATTAACATTTATACTGGTAATTATACCAAAATCAAAATTACACAAATTATTAACATTATACTGGTAATCATACCAAAATCAAAATTACACAAATTATTAACTCTTCGGATGTGGTTTGAATGGTTGAATGGTTCCTCATGGTATTCATATCCGTAGGTTCTCGCGCCAGAGTGTCCCTGCTGTGCTTCTTGTGCTGGCTCGGATGGAAAAGAGAGCGAGAGCGTCTTAAACCCCGCCTTTTATACGCTTTCCGCTGCCTTCCGGATATTTTTTAATGGCATTGGCCATTCAGTTATTTCGTATTTTTATGCTTTGCTTATTAAAATACCAAAAAAAAACCACAATACTAAATATCACAACAATATATTATAATAATTTATTAATAATTAAATGCACAGAGCGGCACAGGGCTTGCCATAAAATACGAAAAGGACATTGAAACAAGAGTGTTAAACAGCGATTGGGAAGAATAGTTTCTGTTTACAAATTCAAACATATCAAAGCCAGTATGTTTACTTCAAATTTCAAACAACAGCCCAATAATGTTTATTAAATTAACCTTTATTTCTCAAAAAACTGATTATTCTACTGTAAAGTATATCAAACCTTATTAGGTCAATAATATTTTTGAACAGAGAAGTGTCTTTTATTCTGTTTTCTGTTATATTTTGAGTCATCCTAATAAGTAAACCTTGGATGGAATTTCAAAGTATAGAGATCAATATCATATGGTGTAGTGGTTGAGATAACCATAGCATATTTTTTAGAATTTCGCTTCTAGCTCTGTAAACTAGAGAAAATGACTGATTACATGTATTTACATACTTAAGACAATTATAGCTTTTCATTTGGTATTGTTATTAATGCAATCTTGTTACCAATAATTTAATGAAAATTGGGAATAAGTAATTTGTGATTGAAAATGAATTTTGTTATTTGAAATTGTACAAATTTTTTGTATATTCAATCAATCATATTTATTTTTTTTAATTTAGTATAACATTTCATTACAGGCAAGAATATATTGATTTATATGTCAACTATATTTTGAACACAAGTGTCCAAAGACATTTTATAGCATTCCATGACGCATTCCACAAAGTATGTGGTGGTAGAGTGCTGCAGCTTTTCCATGCACAAGAGTTGATGGCAGTAGTCATAGGTAAACTACTTATTATATGTATACAAAATTTTATAGGGGAATATAGATTATTTAAGGATTAATCAACCTTATTTCTATGGAATGAAGCTCAAGGACTCGCTGTGATGAGGTTTGTTTGCCTTAAACCCTATGAGTTTGTTAATGGGGACACTGAACAGAAGAAATTAAAAATTATAATACTTTCCTGTTATATTTATTGAAAATAATATAGTTACCAGATGGAAGGTCATTTCGAAAAGAGCTCAACTCAATTTTTCAGCCCTTTTGGTTTTTTTGTGAAATATGTTTTTAAAGCGTCTATCGTGTGACTGCGAAAGGGGCTCATATCTCTTAATGGAATCTTCCAATGTAAATATATTTGATGTTGAGGTCACTACTGTAGTCATCTTAAACTTACAGGCTTGATCTGCCTCTTATTTTAAGAAAAACCCGCTGTTTTTGAGAAGTTTTGGAAACGTTTCAAAATATTACGAATATAAATTCAGCCTAGAGAAATCAGGTGAATTGTTGGCTTGAGCTTATATCAAAAACCAGCTCAGTCAAGGAGGTGTTTGTTCAAGCTTGCCTAAAATTCCTGAATACCACTGCTATTTTTCAAAACTGCTCCATTAATATTCTGAAGTTGTAGGACTTGAAAAAGACCAAACAATGCATTCCTGAAAAATATCCTGATTTCTACGAATCAATCCTGAAGAAGAATTCTAAAAAATAATCTTTGTATTAATTCTTCAAAATAATGATTGTTTCCATCAATAAAAAAAATTATGCAGATTTTTCAATTCTAAAAAGTAATGTTTGTGTTTATGGAAAAAATAATGTGTTTTTTTTTATTAATAAAAAATACTATGCTTACTTAGTCAATTTTTTACTTCTGAAAAATATAGTTTGTGTTTATGAATAAAAATAATGTTTGTTGTTATCAATAAAACATGTTACTCAATGATTTGTATTTTTCAACCCGTTCATTTCGAAAAGAACCCATCTCGGTTCAGAAAATTTTTAAAATTTTAAATTTTGAGTTGAGACAAATGAAATAAATCCAAGATAAATTAATCCAAAAATAATGTTACTATCTTTAGTATTTTTAGCCATATTCAGTTTTTGTTTCTCCTGAAAAATTCATATTTTCAGACTTGAGCCTTTTTCGAAATGACCAATTCAATTAAGAAATATAATAAGCTGGATTTGTTTTTAACAGACCTGATAATTCTTCAATCTCATCTGGGCACGAGCCTACTAATAGTATTTTAGAGGGGGTGAGAGCTGTGGTATGTACGATACTTCGGAAGAACTGGATCAATGGCCTTTTTAGACTCTACCAACAGTTTTCAACTTGCCTCAGTGAAGGGTCATTACTAGCTGAAGTCAACAAGGTTTAGCACCAATGCGCATTTGGAACAAAAACATAGGTGGGACAAGGATATTCACACATCGCTGAGCATATCGGGGAAGTGAGGAATTTCAGGGTCTGGTCTCTCCAGGTTGTAAAATTCAAGTGAATGTCTAGGCTCTGGAGTATGACCAAACAAGATCCTTGACAGAATAGAGCAATTTGATTAAATACGTATTCTGGAAAACATTAAAATAACCTAGAGACCAAATCATTTCAAGAAAAGACACAAAAATAATAACTGGGAAGAGAGAATAGACCATCTACTCTAAAAAGCGTGGTAGTTTTATAAATAATGCAGATGCCTCTGGAGACATCCCCTGGAATGGATCTCGTATAAAATATTAGGATTAAAATGGATACATCTGGAGAAGAAGCCACAGGTTGAGTACTTGCAATTATAATAGGAGGGCTCACCCATGACACTCTTCTCTTCTCTAATAATTTTTGAAATAAATTTTTAATTTCTTTGTGCATAGATATTTCTATGATCAAATAAAACCTGTAGCTAAGTTAAGCTCAGAATAGAACTGTTAGTATTATTTGAAACTAACTAGCCACTATTTATTTCATGGCATGCATAAAAGGCATTGTTGTTATATTTTTTTCTGACTTAAGTAGGTAGTAAGATAGAGTTTTTGCTAGGCAAAGTAAAGTTATGATGTTGCTTTTATTCTACAGGTAATGAAAACTACGATTGGGAGGCACTAGAGAATGGTGCTGAATATCGAGGTGGTTATTCCCGTGCTGAAAAAACTATCCAACAATTCTGGGAAGTATTTCACGAGTTACCTTTAGAGGAAAAGAAAAAATTTCTTCTCTTTTTGACCGGCAGTGACCGCATTCCGATTCAAGGCATGAAAGCAATTAAGGTTTGTATTAATTGAACACTTTGTATTATCAATTCTTTTCACTTGTTCAGTCATTAATTAACTATTAATTGCTTATTTAAACTAACATTGTGAACCTAACTGTGTGTGGATAAACTTTGCCATTTAATTTCGATATCATTTCTTTTACACATTTGTTATTTTCAATATATTTTCATTCACACAAGACATTCATGTACACAAGTGAGTAAAACATACTTAATCATGAATAAAAACATCAAGCTCTAATGACCCCTAAAATAAAATAAATGTGTATTATTATATAATGATTAATTAACCTCATTTCATCATTATATTATTAAGTATATGCCATTAATTTTTTTTTTTTTTTTACAAAATTCATAATTTTTTGTTAACTGTTCTTGCTATTAAAAAACAATGAGAGTCTCATTGGCCTATGCTGAAATAGTAGCGAAACTTAAGTCGCACTTTTTTCTGTCCAGTTTATTTATTTATGATGTTGAATATTATTAAAAATGTACAGTAGAACCTCAGTTAGTCCAAATTTTCTAGGAAAATGATATGGGTTATGTAGAATTAGGAGAATAGAGAGAATGAATAGAGAGTTTGTAAAAGAAATAATGCAGCACAGGTTAACTAATATATTAATAAAAATCAAAAGTACTAAGAAAACTTGTTGATTATTGTTATTAGGACAAGTTAATAAGGCAACCCAAATAATGAGACTCACCAAGGAATGAGATTTTTTTTTTTATTGTCTTTATCACAGCTCTACTTTGAATTAACGACTAAGGTCTTCTGTTTCAACTAAAAGCTGCTGGTTCGAAAGGGGAAATGTATGAAACTTCTTTGATTTATAATTATGACACTTTTTTTTTTAAGATTTTTAATGTTGGATGCTTATAGCCAATTTTTCTTGTTTCAGATCATAATCCAACCAACAATGGATGACCGTTACTTGCCAGTAGCTCATACTTGCTTCAATATTTTGGACCTTCCTCGTTATTCTACTAAGGAAAGATTGCGTTATAAACTTTGCCAAGCAATACAACAGACTCAAGGGTTCTCAATAGTTTAATGCTCAGAGGCTACCAAATTTTTAAAATTAATAGAAATTATGTGTCAATAAATAGTATTTTTTTACAATTTTAAAGATTTAATGTTATTTATGTCCATAGGTATCATTTGTGATAGACAAAAAAATTTTTAATTTTATCGCATTAAAAATTTACAAGTATCTTTTGATGCCAACTATTATATAACCCAAAATATGAATGCCAATATATTGGTAATATTAAGTTATTTGCTTGTAAATAATATTTGCTGATATATATATTAAAAATAAAATGAGTTTTTGATGATGGATTGTTGAAACCCATTAAGGTAAGGTTGTTAATTTTTAATGATAACATGAGTATTCATGCATTGTTAGTCATTTTTACTCATCGGAGGATCAAAGTTACCTATCACTGCTTTATTATTATTTTCTAATCCTTGAAATTTAATCCTGGTGTATGTTAATATTTTGTTGTTTTTTATTAATTTATGATAATTCCATCAGTAAAGGCCATTTTTTTTTTCAGAATAAAATTTTAATTCGATATCTTCGTTGGGATTTCAATTTTATTAATAAATTTTACTTAAATCTAACATCATGTAGAATAGAAATTATTGTCTCAGGAAAGTCACAAAAATTAGCAGACAACATGTGTGTATTTGTGGCGTACCTACCCAAAGTCTGAAATCATCAAAACGTAAATCATAGGCTGGATATCCTCTAGCTTAAATGTTTTATTGGATATTAACATCCAATGGCCACTGAATAAACTATAAACAAAAGGACGCAAACCACCAAAGGCCTAATTCGTTATCTTTAAGTGATTAACTTAGTGAACCATAATATATTAAAAAATAACCAAACATAATAATAAATTAATAAATTTTTTCTGCTTCGCTTCATAGGACCAAACCCAAAATGATCTATTAATAAGTTTGTGTGTAAGGCGTCCACATCATAAGACATACAATAGGGTTTTCGTTTTTGTATTGTACAGTATTTCACAGCCATTTTGTTATATTATTCCTAAACACACTATTAAATTGTCTTAGTGTAAGCGATCATCTGGACTTTGTCATTATCTACTACAATACAATTTTTATGAATCATAAATGTCTCTTTTTGTAATTGTGAGTTTGTATTCTTTGTTCTACTCAAAAATATTGTATTGCTACCATGCCCATTTCTAAATATTTTCAGATCAAATTGCCTTAAAATCATCCAGCTCATAGTTCTGTGGATTTGCTTTTTCGGATTCCTCATAAATCTCATCCTACATCCTATATTTAGCTATATACATACATTCTTAGCTATTTCCAATGTTTAATTAATCATATATATACATAAGTTTGTCTATGTTTATATATAGTACACAGATATGTGTACATTTCTAATGTTTTGTATTTTTTTTTTTAATTTTGTAATATCTTATTCCTATTATTTGTGTTTTATTTCATATGGTGTTTACTTTTAACAAAAGATATGAATGTTAATGTTGAAATATGGAGACAGCTCATTTATTCATGTCTTAAAAATATAAAATCAAATTATTAAACTTTGATAATATTTATTTTTGATTTGATGAATGCTGTTAAAATTATTAAAAGACAAATTATAGTTTTTGAAAAAAATTATGTGTTTTATTCCCCTCATACATTGTTCATATGAAATTTAATTGGAAAAATATTGTTCAGATTAGTAGATAATAATTCAAGCGTAATTAGATCCCTTAAGGTTTTATCAAGATAATGGGTACTCTGCAAGACAGCTTGGGACAATTTTTACTTTATGTCAAAAGCTACCGAAAGAATAATTTTAGGGTTTTATGCCCACAGGTCGACTTATTATTTTGAATGAGTGATTAGTTGATAGATGTGTAAACAGTTTGCTTTAATGTATTAAAGGCTTTTAAAGCCCTCCACTGAGTGAGCAGGGAAGGAACAAGTGAAGCACTTGTGACTAATGATTTAGTGAATCATTAGCAGTGGTGGTGGAAAGGACTCATGAAGCCTTTCAGCAATTGTTGGTGTTATGTTAGATAGACATGTTTCACAAGATTAAATTTAGCTATTTGAAGCTTGCTTCTTTTTTACTCGCTGAACTGGCCATCATTGAGGCCAATATAACCTGGTCAGGATGTGAAAGTAATCAGAAGTTGGTAAAAGTGATGATAAACCACCAAGATTAGCTTTGATTGAGGACTCGGCTCAACATTGAATTCATATTAGTGCTTTAGGTTTTCTTTATCGCAGTTATGCTATTACATATTTCATTGCCTTAACTTTTTTTGATGGGTTTGGCAACATTTTTATTGACTTATTTTTTCAGGTAATCATGGGGAATTCCCATGTAAAAATTCAAATCTTTAAGTCAAACACGAAACTAACAGTTACCAAAACAGACAAATAAATGAGTGAAAATATTAAGGTACTGGTTTTAATAAAACTTTTTTTTTTTTCCCTCGCCCTACCTGAGGCTGAGCCTCAAATGGGCTAGCCCCACAAGCCTCGTGGGGTTACATAGCCTGTGGTGCGCGTATTCCAGTGCAATGGGATTGTTGCTCCGGTCAGCGCACCTTCAGTTATTCTGTTTTGTTCCATTTATTCTCAAAAAAAAAAAACACATGATAATAATATATAAAAAAAGAAAGAAGAAAACACAAAACTAAAGTAAAGAGAAAAGAAACACCTCTAATAATATATTTACAAATCCTGAACTAGCTATATATACACTTTCCCCCCCCCTCCTTATAGCTAAAACTATATTTACATGGGGTGTGCATCCTCTATCCCCCTATAACTAAACTTATGAAAGGTATTTTGGTTTTAATAAAACCAAAATAAATTTTTTTTTTTTAAGTTTTGTCATTTGATTGATGTTTTTAGCTGGGTTTTATCAACCCAATTAAAATTGGGCACCCTCTGGTTTTTAAAAAAAAATAAAGTGTTCTCTGGCCAACCTTAAAACTTACAAGTTTTGGCAGTTTTTTCTTTTTAATAATTTTTTTTGGCGAAAAAAGTGTTGTATATTCCATCATAAAGGATAACTTAAAGTCACCACTTCTAAAATAATCAATATTGGAATTAGCAAATGTGAGGATGAAAAAAAAAACCATTCCATACAAAGAACTAAATTGTATTTTTTTTTAAATATAAATATTAAACTTAACAATCATTATTTCTTTTTGACAGGCCCTCCTAAATCTGTCAATTGTGTTTTCAATTCTTTCAACTCCATATCAGGTACATATCTGATAGTCTCATGGTTTTGTTCGTGGACATGCACCTGTAAATCAGTTCCCTGAGGTTGAGCAGCCTGTATTAATTCAATGAAAATGGGGGCAATTGTTGAGGGCAGGTCGACTACCTACAAATCAATAACACTCTTACTAGTTGAGTTACTGCCTCATCTAAACTTACAAATTAATAGTAATGTTTAAAATATTTAATATAATAAACACATTTCAAAACAAATAATAATTAACATTCATTATATCCAAGTACTACAGGCTTCAGTAGATTTTATGCGCTGTTAACCATGCACAATTTTATTTAAGCAATACACAGAAACTCTGTTTTTATTTTTATTTTCATATAGGTACATCGTTCTACAGATTTATTTATTTATTTTTGGGTTAGGGCTGGCTAACAAGAAATTTAATAGAAAAAAACAACTTAATTTAGGATATGTATTAAAGAATATAATATTAAGATAATTTAAATAATTATGTTTTTGAAAAACCACATTATAGATTACTAAGTAAAATTAGAAATGCAATATTAACTTTAAACACATAAATTGTATAAAATCCAAATAAAATAAATAAATCCATACCCCCACGAAGAGGTAAAGGGGCCAACCGTAGGTTTTAAGCACCAAAGTGGTGCTAAGCTCTAGATGTTACCTCTCAACCTTAAATTTGGTTATAATAATCAGATTCACTACTTTTTCATTCAAGTAGCTACTCATTTATCCTTGCAAGGCTGAGCTAACCCTGGCCAGGCTTCATAATATTCTTCATTTTATAGGAAACATTAATAAGAAAATTAAAATAATTAATATGTATATAGGATTTTAAGTTGATTTCCTTGATAAATTAACTGAATTGCGGCGGTTGAGGCTCAGACATCTCAAATTATTGAACATTTTTCCTTTGGTCAATATTTATATTCTTTGTATCTTTAAGGGTACTTTTGATCATACAAGCTACTATGTATTTTAAAAGAAACTTTAGGAAGTATTTTACTTTTAAACTAAAACTTTTTCCAACCAAAATTTGAAATATCAGTTATAAAAAAAACTTGTATTATAGTTATGAAAAATAACAATTGATAATTCATAATTTTTATTTGAAATGAAAGTAAAAGTTCAAATAAAGTTTAACAACTATTTTCCACTCCTGCGTTTCTTAGTTTATCTTCTCCGCTCCTTTTGCACTGCACTGGTCTATTATATCTTCAAACAAACAGAAGGCTAATATCTAAAATTGAAGAATTTTGTTTTCCTTCAAAAGTGAGTCATCCTCCATCGAAATCGGTTCAATCATTTTGTATACACCAAAACTTTGCCTTTTCTATAGCTTAAAAGGTATTCTAATAGTTTTCTCTAAAACTTGTTTCAAATGTAAAATTTTCCAAAACAAATTCTTATTATTTTCTCTAGTATAACTTGCCCCATCATATCAAAGGCTTTTACAGTGCTGAGTATTGCATTTGCTACTTTTTAATCTATCAAGAGAATCTTCATTATGACCTATAAACCTAATTATCTTTCCTAATTATAAAAGACTTTATATGTCATGGAGTTGAGTGAGTTCACCTTATTTTTCTGCTGTCACTTTCCACCTTTCTATAATAGTAGACAGGTCACACTCACACACCGCTTTCTTTGCATTTTCAGCATTCCACATGTCCAATATTATTTGATAAAATTCTATGTCAAGAGATTCTCTGGCGAGAGAACTGTGCCAGCATATTTTTTCATTTCTTATTTGCTAACTTATCAATTGCTGTATTTACTTCATTATATTTGGCTTTGGGTCACTTCATTTTTTTTTGCTTAGGAATTTCAATGCATTATTTAATAACAAACCCATAAAGAGAATTCAAAGACTTTTACCACTTCTTATTCGTCGCTAACAAATTTTCTATCTAGAGTTCTGTCAATGAATCAAAAATAAAAAATTATTTATGGTTAAAACAAACAAGTCTAGGCGTATGGTCCAAATGAAAAATTCAAGAACTTTTACCTGTATATTTCTTTCATAAGTTGTCAAAAAATATTCTTGTTCTAAAAACGAACTATTAGGTTTAAACTTCTGTATTTTATGTTTGACTCCTGGAGTAGCCCAACTAAACAAGAAATATCACAAGTATTACATTTTTTTTTACCTAAACAATAAAATTATCAATGAAAAAATAATATATAATTCATTAAATGAGCAATAATTAAATGGTAACTACAGGTTTTCCAGTGACAAATGAATGGGTCAACAACTATTGTTGACCAAGATATTTTGAAAATAGCAAAATTATTAGAACACACTTAACAAAACAAACAATAATGAAATCATTCTCCAATATAGGTGGATTAAATGCTCTTGATGTTTTTTTTAAGAATTTAACTTTATAAAGAATGTTGTTACAAACTCTAATCTGTAATCTATTTTGTGCATTGTACTGTGGTGAATTATTATCAGTATCTCTCATAGCTCAAGATTTATAGAGGTCAAAAAATTATGTTTACACTAGAGGTTTAAACTTAACTACATATAGTATATATACATCAACTATATTTGATATAGAATTGGCCGCCTCCTAGGGCTTATTTTTGCTACAGTATTTTTGCTGAAGAGCTTGAGTGGAAAGAAATGCATACTAACACAGAAAAGAGCAAGCTCCTACAAGTAGGCAAAACTGAGATAGATATTAATATATAAGATTTCCATGTTTGGATCTTACCTATTATTCCGGACCAACATTAGAGGATATTTTTAGAACTCAATCAAACAGAAAAGGAGGAGAAGATCGGAAGGAAAATAACAGAAAAAAATCAAATAAAGGAGAATATGTGGTGAAGATGATGAACTAAGGGACTTATTCAATAAGCCATTGTCACAGCGTGGCAAGAGGCTAGAATGCTTGACTCCTAAATTAGCTGGGCAAGTTTGAAAAATTATTTTATTTTACGATGAAATTGCCTTTCAATGCCAAAGGTGTTGAAAAAGTGTATCAAAATTTACATAGCCAACCTCTAGGTAAGTAACATAGTCACATTACTGCCCTTGAAAAGCACAAAGTAAGAATAGTTCATAAAAAGGCATAACAGGAAATGCCTATTTTTATTTGTTTTAGCTATATTTATTTATTTAGCATAATAGGCAAAAACAGAAAACAGCTTTCTCTGCTTGAAGCTGATTGGACCCTGTTCCTGACCCATCCACACCAGGAAAATGCCTATGTAAGCTGAAATGAACCTGGGACCCCACAGTTATAATTAGACATTCGACCATCAAAACCAAACTTGACCATAGAAGTTGATAATATTTACCAATGTGGCTATATTATTTACTTACCCCTCAGCCACATCAATGTCCATTATTCGTGCAATCCTATGTATCTCTTTTTGGTAACTTTCCAACACAGCAAAATCATATCCCTTAATTTGAACATTCAATGGCTCGTACAGCGGAATTTTAGGCTTTAAATTCTCTAAATACGGTGGATCAAACTTACTGGTGCTTATTAATCGATTTTGACTTATACCCAATAATGGTGGAAATATATTTTGCAACTCTTTCAGACCCTGAAAAAAATTAAAACATAAAATTGATTTATTAAGAATTACTCAAATAAAATAATACTAATATTGTATCTAGAGTGAAGTATTCTATCATTTTTCAGACAGGAGGAATGGTATTGAGGGGAAATGTGTAATAAACTCATGGAATAATAATAAAAACCTCTTATTACTAACTAATAATAATGAAACCTAATAAATAAATATGCATAGTTTCTACCTTAAACAGGAAATTCACAAAGAACAGAAAAGACATATGCATGGGTGAAAACATGTAGGTTTCTGAAAATTAATAATTAGCAGCCAAAGAAAACTGGCAGGATTGGGACTCAAATCTAAAATTTCCCAAATATCCAGTCTGAGGTTCAATCAACTGAGCTACTATCCACGAGTTGTGATCCTGCTAGTATATTTTACCTTTGGGTTATAATTATTGATAGTACTGGGGTATATGCCACGACGAAAAATTACCCAAGGTTTCTAATTTTGAAAAAAATGGCAAAACCTTTCCCCCCCCCCTTCCCAATGGTCAAGGAGACTACTCATACTTGGTTCAGCTATTATCTTTTGTCTACATGGACAATACAAAAACTAATTTATTACCTTGTAACATTTAATAATTAGCATCGGGTAATAAGAAGGCAACTAGTAGAAGCAAATTTTAATCTTTGGAAATACAAAAAAGGCAGTTTTAAAATTTTTATATAAAAATAAACCATTTCATAATGAAAATTACAATGGTTTGTGTAAATATTTAGTCCTCCATGTACACTTGGAAAGAAGGCAATTCATTGGAGCAACATATTTTTATTTATAGAAATGAAATTAAGCCAATTTTCATCTACATTCATTTCATATAAAATATAATCCAGGAAACTCACAATATTATTCATTTTATTCTACCCAACAGCGAAAATATATAAACATTTAATGATTAGCCTAATAGACATTTTCAACAAAATTTAAAGTAATACTGCATTTAGAATTTATTAATTTCTTAACAAATATACCATCAGTAAATTTCGTAACATCATTATTTGGTAATGCTCCTATACAACAATTCAGGCAGACTATAAACTCATATGACAGCTATAGCCTGAAAAACCTTTCTGATATAGCCCGGTGTTGAATTCGGAGACGAACAAAGTCGTTCATTTAGAGAACGTTCAATAAACTAGTGCCTTTTGAACTATCGTTCTTAAATGGATAGGTAATTTCCAAAGAGGCCGCAAGAGTAATGGAGAGGGCATAAGGGAACTACATTGAGGCCAAGTGTGAGGAGAAATCCAGTGTTAGAACCAAATGAAAATGAAGAAGGAACATTAAAAACTGTAATTTAACAAATTTGGAAGACATAAAAAATTACCAAAACAGAAACAAATCACCACAAGGAAAAATAAATCAATTAAAACTCAAGCTATGTCCTAAAAAGTAAAAAAAAGAGACAAAGTTGTGTTATCACAAGATTTTAGCAAAAATTTGCACAATACCTAGTGTCACACAGGAAAACCACAGATGCAAAGTAAGAGCACACCATTTTACACATCAAAATATTTATTAGACTGCAGCAGAAGACTTCAGCTTCCCCTCCCCTGTTGTCAGAAGGGGCTCAGTGGTCAACTGTCAGTGAGTAGCTGGCATAACTGCTGACTCCTTTCGTCCTCTACTCACAAGTAGGTACATAATCCACTACTTCAAACAGTTGCTAAGATAGAAAAACCACCCAAATGTGATTCGATGATAATATTTAATGAAGAAACATTTTTCTTTTACCATTTAGTTATTAAAGTATTCGACTGTTGTGGCCACCCCTTGATTATAAATAATTATAAGTCACTCTCTTCTCGACCAGATCATATCATATCTATCACTTTTTTCCATATGTTTAATAAATTAATCTTATGACTCCAGTCGTAGGTGGGGAGTTATCCCTGGTATACTGGCTGGCCTTCTATATAAGCCCGAGCCCTTGAGTCAGAGCGCAGACAAGAAAGAACCGGGATCTTGAACACTTCTCTCTCTCTCTCTGCACTGGCGCCTGCGGCTCTACTCAAAACCATGGACTTCTCATTCAACCACCTCTGCATCTCTTTCTCTCCTCACCTTGCTATGTTTTAGCCCGGCTTTGTCAGACCTAACACCTTCCTAGTGAGATTCTTTGCCTTCGTCTCGCTAAAACTAGCACCTCCTTGGGAGAGACCTCTCCCTCGCGGACGACGGTTGCCGTGGCCCAGCAAATGTTTCCAGCAGCGTCTCCCATTGCAATCCAGTCTGCCACACTCCGGTTCACATGCGCCTTTGGGATCCGGACGGTTTTCGCCTACCTTTAGATACCGAGTGTGAATTCGTGGTCATTCCAAGACCACATAAACTACCTATAAACCTACCCTGTACCCCTTCTCCTGAAAACAGTGCTTTGTCGGAGCATACACACCTTCTAAAGATCTTATGGAGTCAGATCAAAGCGAATTAGGCTGCCCTGCCGACTAGGCCGGCGGCCAGGGTGAAAGACCATAAGACCCACCTTATCTCTTTCTGGGCGCTCGCCGGACGGGGGCTAAGAGGTTGTAGCGATCCTAGCCTGCGGCGGGCGTCTCCTCGCCACTTGGGGGATAACCAGGTATACTGAGCCCCCTAGTGACGACACGACATCGAAATATCAACATTAAATTGACATGGAATAGAATAGTTGACATTAGGATTAATAGTTTCTACTATAAGTTAAGCTTCTTATTAAAAACTTGGTTACTTTCATTTTAAGATAATATTGATAGAAAAGGAAAAAAAACATACCGGATAAATAAAGCCTCACAAAGTGCATAACAAAATAAATATTTTAAACTTCCAAAAAATAACATAAAAACATAACAGGGCTAAAAACCCTCCCAAACGTGCAAACTAAAAAAAAAAAAGATTGCGGGACGTCACGAAGGTGGCCTAGTTACCCAAGCCCTCCTGACGAAGTGAGAGTTGAATATGGTATGAACTGGACGATTGCTTGATGACGGTCTTACTAATAAGCAATTTGACTCCATATCGGATTGGTATGTATCCAGACAGAGTGCACAATCTACAACAGAAGAAGAGGTGCAGGGTAGGTATTATAGGTAGTTTATGTGGTCTTGGAATGACCACGAATTCATACTCGGTATCTAAGGGTAAGCGAAAACCGTCCGGATCCCAAACGCGAGTGTGAACCGGAGAGGTGCTGCAGACTGGATCGCTGGGGGAGATTATACTAGGTACAGTTTGTAGGGCCCCAGAGACCGTCGTCCGGGGGGATCCCTTCCAAGGATGTGCTAGCGTTAGCGAGGCGAAGTGTTAGGATAGAAGTGTAGAGGGTTCATGTATGAGAAGGCGAAATTTTGAAACATCTGTGCAGCTGCAAGTAGCAGCCCAGAGGCGAGCCCAAAGCAGCCAATGAGCTGGGGTTTTATTTTGGCCAATCGTATTGCAGGCCTGGCTGATGGATACCTGGCAAGGCTCGGAAGGGTCCAAATCAGGGACCAGGCTGGATACCTGGATACCCCTCGCTGCCTCAGAACTCGTCTACAGCTACGTCATTTATTGTTTACAATATTTAGACTTATATGACTTTGTGGTTTGGTAATATTATTTATAATTGTTTAATTTAATTGACAACTTATTATAACTAATTTACAATATATACAATAGAGTAGAGAGTGATTTATGTTATATAGTTAGCGGTCGCTAAGTAGACATTTCTAGGCTGTCTTATTGAAGAGATTGCTTATGAACAAACTCTAAGGCCTTAGCCTGTGTTTCAGCCTCCTCTAGTTTTAAAGTTTTGTGTTCCAAAAGGCACTGCCGAATTTGTGGCGATATTTCAAGACTCCGTTTATGAATGAATCGCAAATGTATTCGTCTCTGTTGTCTATAGTCGTAATCGCCTTGAAATCGCAATACTTGCTTAAGAGTTTAAGATTTTTAATAAATGCGCAATAGTTTCCCCGAGTTGTTGTTTTCGAACCGCTAGCAAGTTCGTCCCTCTATCACTTATAAGATCATAAACAATATGCGAAAGGAAGTTTGGCATTATCTTGAGTTTATTTGCATCATACAATGGTTCCGGGGCGAATCCTAAAAAGTTGTTGAATGTCCGTTTCCAATGAGCCCATGATCCGCTTCAAACTTGCCTTGCTTGAGATAACGATCCATCACTGAGACTAACTGAATGATTGAAGTTAAATCAAATTTTAATAATTAAAGAGAGAACTTTGTGAATTAA
Source organism: Acanthosoma haemorrhoidale (assembly GCA_930367205.1). Lineage (NCBI taxonomy): Eukaryota > Metazoa > Arthropoda > Insecta > Hemiptera > Acanthosomatidae > Acanthosoma > Acanthosoma haemorrhoidale. The sequence goes on along the minus strand of OV884015.1, from coordinate 76,581,913 downwards.
GGTTTTTATTAACTTGAGAACCTTACATTGATATACAAGTATGAAAACTCCTGAACTGTTACATACAACAGCCTCAACATAACAATATCACCATATTATTAATCAAGGCCTTCAGACCTTTTATTCGATACACTATGATAGGAAATTTGTTTTATCAATATATAGATTAATTCATGAGATATTTTTATAAGATTGGCAAAATTTTTTCGGTCATATAGATGGGTACTAATTGGGTACAAAGAATCAGGGGTTCTATTTTTATTTGATTGAAACGGTCAATTGCGAAAAGAACTTGAAGAGGCGGGTATTTAAAAAATAATTAATATTATTTAAGCATTGACGGAAATGACTCATATCAAGACAGAATTTGATTCTGGAATTAAAACATCTGGACTGAAAAGCTATGATTTTATATGTTAAACGAGTCTTTCAATTATCATTTTTATTTATTTTACACTTAGGTACCCTTATGTGGGATTAAAAGGCTGGCTATCCTATCAGCAAACAACCATCTCTTTTTATGGAAGCGAAATTAAATCACTTTCTATTTGAGGATTAAAACTAAGAAACCTTCATATCGCGAAGCAGTTCCGTTAAGCACTACGACTAATAAGAGCTCTTCAAAAAATCAATTTTAACTTAAGTTTTCACAAATGAAACCAGCATAAGCTATACTATAAAGACTAAGGAGGTTTAGTTTCAGTTCACACCAACATGTGTTTGCAACAAAAATTTCTAATATGGTTATAATCGGTGTTAAGGACTGATGATTGGAGTTAAAGGTTTTGTGTTAAAGTGAAAATTCATGTAGTCATATCTTTGAATTAGTGAATCATAAATCCCGCTCTTAATGCATTAGAGCTGACCTCCATGAAAATATGTATAGTACACTTCGGTTTAATTCTGCAAATGATTCGTAAGCAATAATACAATTTAAGTTTTTGAGCAATTAAGAAAGTAGTATTTAGAAAAAAGCACTGTACTTCACTTAAAATATTATTTGATCAAAAACCCCTGGATTTTTTTTTTTTTTTTATAGAATAGTGTTATAAATCGATCAATTCATGATATGGAGATTTTATATTCAAAAACCTTAGTACACTTTGACTACTGAACACACCATATAAAAAAGATCATGACATTACATTAATGCTATAAAATTATTCTAAACCACAAGTGAAAAATACCAACACGCCCACTTATCTATTTGGTCATTTATGTTAGACCGCACCTAGACATTCATCCTCATGTTATTTCTCTGGTGTCACTGCCAATTGTGGGTTGAATTTAGTCGAGTGTATACATTTGTGGTTTACATTACATTTGCCTACCAAAAGTTTGAATCTATTTAGGCAAAAACATCATTTGAACTTATTAGTTAATGACATAGTCTGTTTCCAGGAAGTGCCAGCCATGTATTGTGTAGGAATCCGATGGATTTCACAGCCTACATATGAGATTTGTAATATGTAATATTATTTCTGTAGTTTCAGAGGATAATAGTCACAAAAAGTTATTAATATCTCGCCCACAACTTTTTTTTTTAACGCAGAGACAAGAAATTCTACCTTTGTAAATGTATGAAGGGTTCACACGAACGATGTTCAAAGTATTAACACGCCTATAAAAAATAATTTATTGTTAATACAGTTAAAAATTGGTTTTCTGACCTTGAAGATTAATGAACGAGAATAAAAGTCTTAAACAGGTATAATGGGAGTTTGGGTGTTGATTATACCACATATCATATACAGCAGTATTATTGATATAATTGACTTTGTAGATTAATGTTAGTAAAAATAATTTTCTTAAGTTTCAAGCATTTAAAAAAAAAAATTAACAATCGAAGAATATCCCTTTTTTAGAAGTCCGTCCCTTGTCCAAAGAAATGAGCTACCTTACATCAAAATCAGTTGGGTAAATTCGTATTCAATTCACTTACACAATAAGGTGTATTATTTTTGTTGGATGCTAACTACAATTCATTCAAAGGCGAATATTAAACAGATTTTGAAAAATACTTAATTTATCTTCTTTTAATTTAATACTGTTTCAGAATTTATCAGAAGTAAGGAATATGTCAGGCCCAGCCCAACGGATATGCCATATTCACAACGAGACCTCATCAACACAAAAGAAAAAATGAAATCATATCTAGAGAACTTAAACTCCTTTGAAGTAATTCATGACGGTGATTTCTTATACATTGGCTATAAACTATATATTATTTATTATATTCTCTTAGAATCATTGCAATAGAGAAAACAAAAGTAACACAGTAAATCTAAATCATAATATTCACTGATAGGGATAAGGGGTTTTTGCACGGTTTATTATAAGTTATATTATTATATTATATTATTATATTATAAGTCGGTTTATTCAATAGTAGAAAAATTATCCAATTGATCTGACTCAAAATACAACAAGGCAAAGTATGCCAAAACTAATATTAAGCATGAAAAATGTCGTCACATTTTTTCTTGTTTCTTTTAGCTTTTGAGGTTTCTCAAGTCAGCTCTCAGCTGTATCCTGGTGGTGACCTCACCAAACCTCCAAAGCTTGCTTCAATGTGTTATATAGTTAAGTGGTTTTGACTGAAACAAGATGTTAGATACTGAACCACTGCGTAAAATACTTACAGTACTTTTTACAGATTAACCAAACTTTAATTGTGTTAAGTCATGTATTTAAGTATATATGTAAATCATATTTCATGTATATATATTAATTGTTTTATGTTACAGATAATGCCACCAGAAATAGCAACAAATGGTTCCAACCAAATTGCAGATTTGTTGGTTGAAGATGAGAAGATACGGGTTCCGTATTCGGAACGAAGCTTAAATGAACTATCTAAGATACAGCTTGACCGAAATAGGCTGAACAGATACATACAAATTTTGGACATGGAAATGGCCAAAACGCCTTCGACCATTAAACTCGATCCTTCAAGAATAATGGCATATGTGAAAATACTCAATGCAATGGCTAAGCCACAACCAAAAGACGCCGATCTCATTTCAAAATCAAGGATAAAGTTGATGAAAGGTATAACGGATAGATTGAACATCAATCGGGAAAGTGGAAAAGAACCTAACTCAGATGCTGAAACCTTTTACGAAAATAACTATAAACGAATAGTGGATGTTAACAAGCGTGAGGTTGAAACTCAAGATAAAACAAACAAAATGTACCAAATGAGTGATACAAAAAAGTTAGGCAGCAGACCTGGCTTGTTAACTTTGGACGAGGAAAGAGCCAGGAAAAATATAAACCACCTCAATTTCGATAATTTACAGTATTCTAATGAATACCAGCCTGTCCGTAATTGCGAGCTTGAATATAATGGAGAAAATGATAATATTGTAATAGAATCAGCTTTTCATGATGACCTTTTGAATTCTAATAAGAAACGACAAGTTGATGACAATAAAAGTTTTTTTTCAGGGCATTACAAATCCAACGAAATTTCTCAAGATATGAATGGTAATCAAATAAAACCATTACATGAAACACTTAACTTGGAGAACGCTCAAAATATGATAAAAATGGTTTCAAATGAAACAGGGTACTCTAAGATTGTTTCAGCTAAAGCTAGAGAAAATGATGCTTCTCGAGGTCAATATGAAATGAATAATTTTTCTATTGATGACAGTGCTGTTGGCTTAAATATTGGAAGTGACTTATTAGATAATCCCCTTTTGAACAAGGGAGCTACACAGATTAAACACATAAATCCACCGAAAGTATTCGAACAGAACTTTTACAGGTTTGGCGCATCTTATTCTTTTCCGGAGGTAGGGTCACGAACAGAAAGTATCGAAAAAATTGACTCTAGCCAGACTTCCAATAATTTTACGATAATGAAAGACATTAACAATGACAATTACGAAAAAGAAAAGGCAGCTCAAAGTACGGAACAGATACAGCCAATGAAGGAAGAAACCATCAACCAGCAATCCTCTCAGCAATTAGAAAACTTTCAAGAAAGAACCGCTGAAAGTACAATTGAGTATAATACACACTCATTTGGAGATATACCCAATGAACAATTATGGCCCAATACTATTAGTACTATATTATTAACCAATAATAACGCCAATGCTGTCAAAATAGTCCAACCTGCTCAAATGCCTAAAGCCTTTTCTAATAACAGTGGATTTTTTCAAACTGAACAATTTAAAACCAATTCAGGTATTGGACAAAATATAACAACCAGCTTGCTAACATATACAAACTTACCTGATACAGGAAGAACAAATGTTTCACCTCTAAATACCTTCCAGCTAATGGTATATTCAGGTCAATATTTCTCTCCGCCTTTAAACTCAACCTACTTACAACTTTCTACATTGTTTCCAAATGTTTTTGATTTAACTACTCTACTGCATAATGCATCGGGTAACTTAGTTAATCATATTATATATACTACACCGATTATTAACGTATATACTGTTACACCCAGTAACAGCAGTGGGCAGCCACTAGTCAGTACACAGAAAATATTAGCATCTTCCGAATCTGTTATTACAGTTGACCATAAGATATTTCCATTGAAACCAAACAATAAAATCATAAATGTTCCAAAAAAGAAATATTTTCATGAAAGACTAGCAAACAATAACAGAGATCAGAGTCTTATCCCTACAAAACCCGCCAACATGTATAGCAACTATTATCTTTCAAAACTAAAATCACTAGGTGAATATAATAGTAAAGAAAGTTTTCAAAGTTTTTTTAAAAATCCTAACAGTCCACTGTTTGGCACAAAACAAAACGAAGTATCAAAAATATTAAACGAGAATTTAGAACATTTGCATTTTGACAAAAACGCACTATACAAAATTATTGGGAAAGCGTTAAAGATAGATGATGAAAACAGAGGAGAAATAGCTCAACCAAATTGGTTGAAAAATAAATGTGATGAATTGTTACATGCTTCACATAGAGGACAAACTTTTAACCAAGAGGCATACAATGACAAAGATGAAAAATACCCCATCTTTCCTAGAGGGATGCTCCTTCCAAATAGTGAAGATACTTTAAAGCCTAAACCTAATCGAAATCAGAGGTACAAAGGTACCATAAAGGAAAAACGTTGAAATTTTAACACAATTATCCTGGAATTAATTAATTGGGATTGATATCTGGTTCTTCGACTAAAGTGTTCTGCGTAAACTTACTAAGCAATCGAAACCCATTCAGTGGAAAATAAGAGTTATATTTATTAAGGGTTGATATTTCAATAAATGTGAACGAACATAATTGCAAAACTTGAAAGTGAGTCCAATCATTAGAATAATTTATATTTATATTATTTAATTTAGAATCATAATAGGACAATAAATTTGTTTTGATCCCATGAAAATATGCTACAAGAAAATATACTGAGCCCGAGTTGGAGATTAAAGAATTATCTCTGATTTTTTCTGTTTACTCTTCCGTCAGAGTTTGAAGATTTCCAGTAGAGTAAATTGCTGAAACCACTCGGCGGTTTGAAAAATAAATTGTGGGGAGAGGAATAAACACAGTTGTTTTATTTTCTTCAAAGTGGTTCATTAATTTTCGTATTTGCCGACAAATATTATGAAAATTGTTTGGTCCACTGAACGCTTATATTGAGAATTTTTGTAGGAAATTTTAATTTGTTTTTGAACAGATTATACTTATTATAAGTTACAATTTAGGTGAATACGATTTTAAAGAAACCTTTCTCAACAGTATAATGATCAACTAGTCAGTCTCTGCAGTCCAACTGTTTATGAAAATTTTCAATAATTTCGAAATTACTTATGGTTTATATATTTTCATGTATATAATTATTAGACTAGATCTTAGACTAGAAGTGTATACAAATAAATGTTAAGCACAAAATAGTTTTAAAAACAGTGGTCACTGCAACATGCTAATTAACATTAATGACACATTAACATATTAATAATACAAATTCAATAATAGAATATTCATTAACCTTTTTGTGAAGACTTCTCTCCATTCTGAAATGACTAGCTTCATAAATGACCATGATTACAAGTTAATTGTCAACAGATGTGAAACTGTAATATAAATTACTGTAACTATGATTTAATAACACGTTATATAACATTGGGCCAAAATTAAATTATTTCACACAGAAAAAATGCATAAAACTAATAACATCCGTCTCGTTTGATGCAGAATTTGGAGCTGGTGAGCATCTTGGCTTAGGGTACAAAGATCCAACCCACAAACCTGTCAATACCTGCAGCCCTAAGAAATTTTTGGGAGTTTATTAAGAAGTTTCTGATTCTATGCAATACTTCAGAAATTATTATTTGAACTAATTATTATGTTTCTTATATTGCGATTATAATATTTCTTGTAATATTATTATTAGCTGATAAATTTAAGTAATTATTAGTTGACATTAACATATTTATAAACCCTAACACAGGGGCGATTTGAAGGACACTACCTTGAACTATGCTTCAAACAGTAGTACATGTTTGGAACATTTCATGGCTTTTTCATAAGCCCACTATAAAAACTGGAAGTCTCAATGTATCCAACATAAACCGTGATTTTTAAGCATGCTCAAAAAACTTTGGTGGATATGGAGTGGTCATGTATGGCAGAAAGGCCTCTTCTCCTGGCCACAACAAGAGTTAAGAGAGTGATATCTAAGGGACAAAAAATAAACCTAAATGAGAGGTATAGGTCCTGATCCTAATAGTTTTTCTTTGGCAGTTAATAATAAACCTTGAATTACTTAGGTTTAGTGAATCCTTTTTATTGTACCAACCTTCATCTCTCAATAAAAGTTGATTTTTCTTCATACAGGAGTATCTGGACGATTGGTACATCTCTCATTTCTAGGATTTTTTTTTCCATTTAAAATCGCGGATATTGTTATGATAATGATTTGTATGCACAACCTCAACATTTCCGAATAGTAAACGTTTGCTGCCTTGGAATTTGACTATTTAAGATGAGGTATTAGTTTTTTACACCAATTAATATTTTTGCAAACATCCCTCAGTGATTTGAATTTTTACTTGAAAGTTATTTTTCTGGTTTAAATTTAATCAAATTATTAATTTCTATTTTTATTGAACAGTTGAACATATAAATAAAATAAATATTATCACCAATGAAACTCCTTGATTGAACCAAAATTTCTAAAAAAGTTTAATGAAGTGAGTAATATCATAGATCAACAATATGGGGTTCTGGTAGTCTTCTTTATTACTCACTCTTAATTAGTTTCCTTTGTTTTATTAAATTATTTTCATATTCATAATTATGTTTTATGGAGTTAAAAATAGTTTTCATGTCATATGGGGAATCAAATGGAATCTTGAATATTGAATGAGATTATTAAATATTGAATGAAATATTTAAAATTTAATCAAGGGACTCACAATCCCCAGGACAGGATGATTGGCAACAGACACACAGGCAAAACATGAAAGTTTCTGATTTAAAAAAAATCAACGAAATCATAATTTTGAGAAACTGAAGCAACTGAACCCTAGAACTATGCAGTATTAGTAAATATACACTTTCTCACTGATTCTTTGTACTTGACCAAATAAGAAAATTGATTCCTTACACTTAGAACACAGATACAAACCTGTTATACCTTTTATTGACAAACAAAACAAAATAATAAAAGTACACACAGATAATGTAGTTAGAAAAAGCAAAAGCAAAAAGAGATAATTTATACCACAAGAACAAAATGTTTCAGATGGAGAATGGATAGACATAGATACTGGCAGTGATACTCACAATAGCTGCTAATAATAATATTAAAATCATGGAAGTATAGATAGGGCGGACCCAATATGCAACGCACCTAACCGAACTGTACGAAATGTTAAATTATTTAACTGTACAAATACTAGACATAGAACAGTCTTTGGGAACATGTAGAATGGGAATCCCTCATGCTAATGTGATAAAACATACCGACTTAATTGATGACCAACTTATACCACAAGACATGGAAATCAATTGGTTAACAAGTAATATTTTATGTGCTATTCCTTACAACATACAGTTACCAAAGAAAGTACAAAAACTAAGTTCAATCTATCTTTTACCTGTGCCTGCACGAAAGGACAATAATGTAATAATAACTATAATACTAAACAATTTAATTCTGTACAATATACAAGAAACCTTTGTTGGAACATGTAACTATATAAAATCCAACTCATTTTGTATTTTAACGATAAGAATTTTAGTAATGATTCCATATCTAACGCATTTCATAAAAACTTAGATAAATGTATCACCATAACTATTGTAACTCCTACTCCTTTCATTCAGTATTACGATTTTATAGATGTATATTTAATTTTTAATTTATCATATGTATACATTGTAAGCAATAGTACCTTACCTATACAGTTACCCTTCTCTAATATTAAGTTAGATACTAAAGAAATTACTTATAACCCAATAGAGAAAAATGTATTTAGAAACTAATGTATTGTCTATAAAACATGTTATTTCTTAATATCACCATCCTGCCCTAGAGTTCAGGAATTAAAAACGGGAGAGGTTTTATAATGCTAAGATAATGTTAAAAACAAGTAGAAGGGGCCTGAGCAGAACTGTATACCTGCCTCGTGACTTCATGGAATAATTACGCAATAATTGGAAGAATATCTGGTGTAGAACAACGAATCGTCAAGCCTAAAAAATAGTGAACTCTCTCTTAACACAAATTCGTGGCTTGACGAGGAATTGGAAGACGGCAACGTGGCATGAACGGCTTCCGTAAGTTTTGGAAGCTCCTAAAGACCACTACTAAGAAAGACTCAGGTGGCCGTCTTAATGATGGAGAGACCCTCTACACAGCGGAAGAAGCGATTGCCTAACGAAACCGATTCTTGTTCATGGATAACAAATATAGAACTGGAGTTCGTAGCCGTATTTGCGCATTGTAACAATAACACATGCCACAATGCAATAAATGTACTATTTTTGCTGTGCAGTTTCAACTATAAACGAACAGGCAGTACTACATGTGAATTTTCCTAAGGAAATACTCCCCTCTAACTCTAAATATCTATCTCCCTCTTGCCGATCTGTAATGAGGCTAGTTAACTTTCTCTTCAACAGATAGATAGAACTGTAATAAGGTGGACTCCTGCAAAATTATGGGAACATGGCACTAGCCAAAGTTAGGCTTATCTGAAGATCGAACACGTTCTTTAGAGGAACTGATCCCTGGGGATACCCCAGTATGCTCTCTTATGCAAAAGCTGTTTGTGAAGAGCACTCCTGAGAAAGTTTCAATATCTCGCACTGGCCATTGTGGAGCGAGGCATTAATAAATGTCATAGATTAGAATATACAGTAGTTGGACTGGCTCTTGTTCCTACTTTTCTTATGATCCACTAGGTTGCTCTAACTGTTTGAAATGCTATCTCGATGTATATGTTACCTTGTGCTTTGTGAATACCTTATCATTCCGTGACAGTAAATAGCAGTTCGAATCTGCTTTGAAATCGTTGCCGGAGTGAACTTTAAAACAAGTGTTTTCAAAATTAATTATGAATATAGGTGTAAAATTAACGTTCCTAACTATTCTAGTCTACGGATCTCAGGCTTTATATGAAGATCAAGTCGGCAAATTTGACTGGTTAGTTGCAGTCTATTTTCTTTTTAATTAAAAATATGAATAAATGGATAGATTTATTTTAAAAATTACCCATTGCCCACTTTTATAGAAACAGTTGTATTAATTTTCTGTTGAGCATTGCTGATTTTAAATATAATTATTCTAAGCTATAAAATCTACAGAAAAAAATGAATGAATATATATATTTGTTTTAGTATCCTGCTCTCCTGTTTAATAAGATTTATGTTCAGTCATTTTTTATTAATATATGCTAGTCAATCTGTAGTTTGATTCAAAGAGGGTAACCAAATGGGCTAGGGAGAGGGGCTGTAGATAAGCCAAGATGAGACATGACAATTAATGAGTTCATTAATAAGGTAGGTTACTGCCATCCTGGGCTACTGTGGTGCTATCCTGGGTAAAATGGAACCTGTTAGTCCACAGAAGGCAGCCCATCAAGGTAACATGCCACTCCTAGCTAGAGGGAGCCTGAAATTGCAAGTGGGCACTACACTGAATAACAACAACAATATTATTTTGTTGCTCACCAGTTGACAGCTAATAAAAGATAGGGACTAACTTGTCAATTGCCTGAGATGATAGAACTATTTTCTATTTACTAAATTATTTATATTTTAAACACTATGACATACAAATTAATTTGACTAGGTGAAATAGTCCATTTAAAGCTACTTTAATTTATCAAAAAAAAAAAAATCTAAGTTGAATTTTATGGGCTGTATTCCACTCCAAGATTTTACCTCATTATTTTATAGGCAAGCCACTCTTGGCATACCTTACCTAAAATAAAATGTTCAATAGAATAGAGTTTCTGGAAAATTTTATATTATTCACAACAGTTTATTCCTTATGATGGGTAGTATTTGTGACCTAGCGATGGATCATGCTGGAATCAATTGATCTAAATATCATTACTTTGACGTCATTTTATGAAGTAATAGTAATGTCTGTTAACATTGTATGATTATTATATTGGTCTTACCAAAGTTTGCTTGTTTGTGCGAGTTTAACAGCTTTAGTCACTATAACTTATACCAGGAATAACAAGTTTAAAGAGAAGAGGCTACAAGTTGCCATCATGTAATAGCTCAAAATAAATCCACCAAATAAACTAAAACTCTCCTACACAAGAATCAAAATCATGCTTTGTATATATATATATATATATCGAGAGAGAGAGAAATATTAGAGATTTTCTTTTAATTTAAGGGCTTTGATAAATTTTAAGTTTCTACAACTAACACCTGTTAGGTATGGGTTGTTTAGATGTTCTTCAACAATGCCATTTGCACATATTTTGTTGTCTTATCTCAATTATTTCAAACTGTATGTAATTATTATGTAACTGGGATATAATATTATGCATGTAACCGATTTTGAATTGTAATCTTCATAGGCAAACTGTTAAATCAAATAATGTCCTTCGACATTACAGTTCCCTACATACCAAAATTAAAACATTTGTTTATAAAAATCCTGTAATACTCTTTAAAGAAACATTGTCGAATACTTTTGGATTTACTCAAAGTATAACGAGTAATATATAATAAATATAAGTATAACTCAAAGATACTCATTTCGTTTCAGGATTAAGTCGTACGTTGGCAAAATTAAATATTCCTCCATCAATTTGATATCTAAAGATGATCCAAAGATTTATGTAGCAACTGAAAATAATGTTGTTGCTGCGCTTGATCTTGATGATGGTATGTAATCTGCTTCTGTGTTTATAATTGATGATTTAACAATAAAAAAAATCAATTGGAAGTAGTAAAGTATTATTGGTCAATTTTTTCAGGCTTAATTAAATGGAGAAAAGTTCTGGAAGCTGATGATTATGGTGTTATTCATGCATTCTCAGTTGGAAATGAAGTGACCACACTTTCAGGTCGTGGTCCTTACTTGCTACGAGGATGGAATCTGAAATCTGGAATTTTGAGTTATGAGTGGAATATACCTGTTTACGATCAAAAGTAAGTACATAAAGTTGATGAGCTGATTGTTTCAAGTATTCAATCAAACCACTTGCATGTTGAGGGTGAAATTAAAGTAAGAAATCATTAAAAATAGAGTTAATGATTATTGGGGAGAGGCTTTACTGTGAAACAAGTTTAAATGAATCATCCTTCTTCTATCTCCATGTATAATTAGACTATAAATCAGGATTGAATTTGTGAATTTTACAAAAATTTCAGAAACTATATAACTCTTGTACTGTTTGGTATGCTGCCAGAAGCTACAAACTTCACTATCTCACTCAAGATTAGTCATGAAATTTGACTAGAAAGTACGCTTTTGACTTTCGACAATGCTACAAACATATTTGTACGGTTCCACTGTATCAGTTCCGTTTTCTTGCAAAACATCAAAGTCTCCTCATCCATTAGTAGTATATCTCAGATTTTCATTCTGGTTTAATTGTAACACCTTATTTTTATGTAAGACAAATTATAAGATTATCTCTATGTTTATAAGACTTACCCTCTATAGGGAAAGGTCTCAATGATCTGTCGAAAGCAGTTAATTTTAATAATTATATGCATCAAATTGAAAGATTTTTTTGTTTTAATTTAAATTGCACTTAAAAAAAGAAAAAAAAAATCCTTGTTTGAATAATTATATAAACAAACTTATCTTAAGAATTAAATTTTTTTAAGAAACTGATTTAAAAAAATTGTCCATTCCTATTTATTATTATATTAGAGACATGTTAAAAAAAAGAAGAGAATACTGTTTAAGCTTTTTAGGAAACATGCTGTGGTTGTGGCACCCTCAAAATTTACCATCTACTCAATTTTACCCCTGATTCCCCCCTATCACCATTTAATGTTTATTCAGAATATTTCACAGTTCCGTGAATGTGGAGACCTTATGCTGTTTTCCCCTAAAAACTGGTCAACGTCAAGTTGAGGCAACATCATCAATTTTTTTTTCCCTTGTATATCATGTGTTGTGAAGTCTGTTTTATTTTCTAGTGACATTAAATGGACCATTGATGAGAATACTTTATTCCAAGTAAAATTCCTTCCTAAGTTGCTTGAAGTAACTTCATACAGTATCAGAACAGGAAGTCCTACTGGGCCTGCGAGTACTATCTCCGCCCCATGGTTACAGTCAACTTCTGAGTAAGTATTCAACTGTTACAGAACTAATAAATTGTTGCGTATCACAATGGGAAGGTATTTTGTGCCAAATGTTTTTTAGTTAAGAAAGTCAAGTCACAGAATGAAATTTGATTTCTTCTAATCCAATGATTGTAATCTATAATTTTTTTTTATTAACACAACAAATATGATTTACCTAAAGTTTCTCACTCATAAGAATATTCTCAATGGAAAATTAACGAGATTATGTCAGCCTAATTTACACAAGTTACATTCTTAAATAATGACAATAAGACATCTGGGTATGTATCGTGTTGACAATTATTTGTCGTATCTTCACACTGGTCGAAGCAGTTATTTTACTTATGGTAAACAATTATTGTGAAAGGCATTTACCATTATTGAGCTGGATAGCGTCAAATTTTATTGAGCTTAGAGAGTTATAAAGATTTCAAACAGAGAGGGATTGGTGTCCCCTACAAGTTAATAAATAATTTAGTGGAAATAGAACTAGATATGAGAAAAGGGAATGTTACAAACCTACTAAAAAGTTAAGAAAGAAGTATTCACAGATGTTTCATTATGAAAGATTAATGGAATGGAGTTATTTTTTGGGAGGCATGGTTTTTAAAATAACATAGATAGTTTAGATGAATAAATAAAATAATAATAAATATGGGAAAAACACGCATACAATACAACACATGCAATAATAAATTTATTGTAACAGTATTTATGAATACTTAATCTTTCTTTTTTATTAATATACCTTATATCTTATAGGATGTATTACTGGTTGGTTGTTATTACTTCAAAGGACAAAGAAATTTTGTTTATCCTTTATCTTATATTTTTTCTTCATTTCTATTTAACTTTCTCATTTTTAATAAATGTTTATAACATTTCCTTTTTATTTTCATGTTACTAAGATCTGATGCACAGTTATACATCTGTAAGTCTAACATTGCTCATTAATGAATGTGATGAAAATCCATCTTTTTTTCTTCAATCTAAACCAATTACCAATAGAACATCCTCAAAAAAGTTATCTATGTTGTATTGTACCCGTTAATTTATAGGTTATTATTGTTCCTGTGATTTGTATTATTATATTATTATGAAACCATTTCAGGTGTATATTAGATGACGGAACGGTAATATGTGTCTCTCCTGATGGATCTGTCACAACACATTGTTTATCTACCAACTCTCAGAACTCTTTTTCTCTTCCTCTTGTTTCTGACAAACCTGTGTCTTTGACTCCACTATCTTCAGCATATCCATCAGCCTTAGTCACTACTGCCAATGGTAAAAGCATTGCACTGGTTGTCCATGAAAGCTTGCTATTAACATCAGAAATACCTTACCAAACAGTTGTTACTGTCAGAAAGTCGTCTGAAGGACCGGTTCTGATTCAAGCTAGTTACAGTGATATGGTATGTTTAGAGCCCCCATGATGTTTTTTTATTGCCTCATTATGTAATTGTATTTATAATGAACAAGCTGATTTTTTTGTTCTCAGGAATATGAGCTGTCTGGAATTGTTTTGAAATCTAAACGTCCTCTACAAATCAAACATAAAATCAATAATCACAAACTTTCAGAAGCAACTATATCTTCATTTGCATGTAAGTCCGATGAAGCTAACTTGTCGTGTTATCTCGCTTTGGCAGGTGAAGACGATTCCCTCATACTTTTAGATGAAGGTCTGTATATTTATAAGTATAAGTATTTATAACTATAAGTATCTTACTTGAGCATAATAATTTTTCTGAAATATCTGTGAGTTGTAATTAAATGGTATGTTTTAATTAGGACAATTATTGTGGGTAAGAGAGGAGGCCCTTGCAAATATTGTCGCTGTTGAAATGGTGGATCTACCCGTTTCTGATGCAGAAGCTGAAATCGAAAAAGAATTTGCTAATAAAGAAGGTCAGATTAATTTTCATATTACTAATTATTAGCTTGAAGAATTTTTCTGTTACCCCTGTAATTCTGTAAATTATTAGTAGTTATCTCCCAATATATTAGTTGTGGCCCTAGCTGAAGAATTCGACTAAGATATAAAACCTAATTCCACAGTGAAGTGATCCTATTCCTATGACTATATCCACCCATATAAGTGAGCTTTACATATAATCCTCACTGTGGTGGTCATAATACTTTTTTTTGTCAGTTTTGTAGTTTATGACGTCATTATCGAAGTGGATGGCAGTTTTTCGGATATTAGCTTGCAGGTGCGATTTGTCTGGGTGTCTTCAATATAAGTAGGGTAAAGTATAAGTAAAAGTTATGTTTTTGTTTGACATGTGCTTTGTGATGGCTCATATAAGAAATGCTGCACATCAATATCGATAATAACAGCATAAACTAAAAATCTGACTAAAAAGAGAACATTTACAATAGATATTCAAAAATTTCCCCCTAACATCACACGTTTTCTCTTCCAGTGGGTACGTTACTTAAAAAAAAATCATGCCTGGGTATAAGTAGCTTCTTATCTAATTATCTCCCATTATTGTACTCGTCTTCCACCTGCTTTGTTTTATTTTTCACTAAGCCTGTAGCATACTCTCATATTCAATCTGAGTTCTCATTTTCATTGCATTATTCCTTATTTTTTAATTTTATACTGATTAAAATATTTATATTTGTATTTTTTCAGATACTATAAATGACTGTTTATATTCATTTTTTATTATTAATTTTGATAAAAACATATTTTTGACACTTTTTATAACATTTTCTTTTCTTCAACCTTATTATTCATGACTTTTTTATGTAGGAGCATAGAAATATCTTATTAATTTATAACAAGTGAAAACAGTAAGAGGGAACAACACCAGAAAACCCCAAAAAATAAATTTTATTAAGTATGGAATAAAACTGAGTAGTAATAATAATCCGTTATTATTTTAAATTGTCTTTAAATCAGTTATCAGCTTTATTAGCCATTCACTCCCCATTAAATCTCTAAATGTACATTTTTTTACCTTATTAAAAAATGTATTTAGTTTTAGGATTTGCATATAATGCTAAACAATTAATTTGTTATACAGTTCATATTTATATCTGTGTTTTTTGTCTTTTTAAAGCTGTTGTGATGTTTGAGGATTGTTGTGATATTCTATTTTATAAATATTGGTCTAGATTAAATTTTTCTTAAGAACGTTTATGTTGGATATTAATAATTTTGTAATAATTTCTATTTAACAGTGAACTTAGGATTAACAAGTAAGTAACCATAAAATGAAGCATGGTTTTGTGATTGCTATGTTATATTGGTTTGCCTGAATGTTTTTATTATTGTAAAGTAGTAGAAACTTTATGTGTTAAGCAGCGTCTTTGTTGCAAGTTGTGTTGAATTCATTTTTTACACTTTATTGTAACATTGAATTATCAATCGTAATGTCAAGCTTTTCTTAAATTTTATCAGATATTAAAGCTTTTCATTTGTATAGATATATATTTAACCTGATTGTAAATGTGTTTGGTACAGCTATAAAATGGTGGGCTCTTTCTAACTTTAATTTTGCTTAATTTACCTAAATTAAATTAATTATTTTTAGCTAAGCTTAAAATAAGTCTGTGACTTTACATCTTATGAAAATGCATAGCCTACAGTAGTTGTGGCTGACGTTTATAGAAGGCACCAAGCTGTCAATTGGTGGACTGGTCATGGCCAGTTCCCTTCCTTTTCTACTTAGCCTATATGCTGCAAATGGGTCTTATTGAGTCACTAAAGGATTTCCCTAAGATTTTTTGAAAAAAACCAAGGTTATTGGCTCATGTCTATCTATCTATCTAGTGTACAAAAAAAATGGAGAAATGCTTTCGACTTAGATTTAAATTAAGTTCATGTATTTTTAATTTAAAATTACTATATGAAATAGTTATATTAAAATGTGTTAATATAAATATTTAATTGTAAAATTGAAAACTAATTAATATTTTTCAAATAATTATTGGCCAAACATAAAAATTGTTTGACATGACCGGGGCTCGAATCTGAGTCCTCCTAAATCTACCACCAGAAGCTCAACATCTAAGCTATCCATGTACAGATGGATCACCCCTTTCAATGTCTAATCTCTTAAGCTATACTTTCACAACATTGTTAGAGTTCGCACCAAGCGATGGATGAATTCCAACAGATGGGACTACCTACTATCTAGTCCATTAGTTAAAAATTTTATAGAGTTTGTATCCCATGGCACAGTATCTATTGAAATGATATGATTAATATCAACTTTAAAAAAAAAATAATAATAATAGAGAATCTTCATCAATTCAATCTTTGTTAAAGTATGATTATATTTTTCTTTTAAATTTACAAATATCCACTTATGAATATTGATTGATACCTTATATTATTAATTATTATCTTATTAACTATGATATTGATAACACTATTTTTAGAGATTGTTAGCAAAAAAAAGATATACTACCTTGAATCCGGTTCCTACACTATCTCCAGGTCGGGTGCTCAACCCTGTACAAATAGTTGTGAACTTTTACAAGCTTACAAGAGTATAGCTAAAATATTTTACATTGGCAGCAATGGTCATTCATGCAGAGATAGCTCAGCTATACCACTAGACTGGAGATTGCATAGGTCCTGAGTTTGAGCCTCGGACCTGACCAAATATGTTTTCTTTGTGTAGTAATTATTAAATATAGTGGGATCAATATTACAACTAATAATTTTTAATTACTATGTATATTTTAAAAAACATACAGTTTAGTATTTGTTACTTTTGTATATGATATAACAAATTCTTGCTAGAAAAAGAAATCACTCAAATAATGAAATAAAATGGTTGTACTGATCATTTAATCGACTGTATAATATTTTTTATTTCACTATGATAATATACTTTGGAGTTGAAACTTCGTTTATGTTTGGCATGCACAACTGTTTAAGAATCTTTCTCGATTATGTCTACTGATTCACAAATGCCATTTGAGAAATTTGCATCCCAGGTAAGTACATACATAAGTGACAATCCTTGTTTAAGATAATATTGAATCAGTTATAGATCAAAGGATGGGATGGGATAAAGGAACACTTTTAATTTGAAAGGCTCAACCATATTGTAGATTGTTTCACTAAGGGATTCATTCATCAATATTAAACAAAATAAAACTATAAAATGCTTTTAGAGATTCAGAAAAGTAGATGTTAATCTCTTAAAAAAATTGTTTGCACGCTGCATGTGATTTATTATAAATTATATATTTTAGAGTAATTGTGTTTTTGTGCTGTGTGTGTTTCATGACTTTTGATTAGTACACTTATCTTTTTTGAAAGCTGTTTGTCTGCCTCTGAATTTTCTACTTAGCATAGCGTTTTTATTTGTAAGCTTGGGTCATTGATCATTAATTAAGCTTGTTTTTTATTTTGAAAAATTGATTACTCAGAATAGAATAAATTAATAGAAAATTTTTTAATATTTAAATGAATGTAAAATATTTAATAAATTTAAATTTAAGGTATTGTTTATTAAATGAATTTCCGCTAGATTTTATCCAGTAGTTTTAGTTTGCATATTATTATTAATAGGCATTTAGTTGCTTTATATACCTGATTAATTAACATCCATTATGAAGCTTAGAAAACTTCCGTTAATGCTTTATTGGTTTACTTCATCGTTACAATACCTCTGCTGTACCAACTTCTTTGCCACAAATAAATAGAAGTTCCCCTCTTCTCGGCCCAGAAAACACCCGCCTACATTTCCATATTTTAATAATAAAAACCTTAGTCGTCAGTTAGAGAGGGGGAACTGGTTCACGACTCTGCTGAAGCACACTTAGGGGCATGTGTGCAGCCTGGCTTCTGACCTGCCTATATGAAGCCGAAATTCGGAGCTTTTTCCATTCATTCAGAACCCAGCACCTGAAGTGAACACTGCTCTCTCTCTCTCTCTCTCTGCACTGGCGCTTGCTGCTCTACTCGAGCCATGGCTTTCTTATTCAACTACCTCTTCTCCTGAACATAGTGCACTGCCGAGGCACACATTCTAAGATTTTATCGAGTCCGATCAATACGAATAAAGCTGCCCGCCAACCAGGCCGGCAGCAAAGGTCAAAGACCACAGGTTTACCAATTTTATTTCTTTCTTGGCGCCCTCCGGGTTGAAGATACCCTAGCCCGCAGCGGGGGCCCCCCTTCACCCGACAGCCTCTATTTGTAGGGGCCATATTATACTCGATGGTGTGCTTGATCCTCTGCTTGCCAATAATAAATTCCTTTGAGAAATATTTATCTTATTCATTTTATTATTTGTTATTTTTTAAGTTAATACATGTCAATACAAGAATATTCGATTTACTTTTCTCAGGACTCCACACGGTTCATTAATAACTAACCATTTTTAAATTTTCTGTTACAGTGATGGCATAGTAGCTTTTTTGATCTCCTTTGTAAGGTTTTCAGTTAGTTAAAGGCCCTTTCTATCAGAGGTCTTCCCAAAGGAAAGAATTGCAGAACTGATTCTTGTTTTTGTCTGAAAACAGTTATCCAATCTTCTTTTTGCCACAAAAATTGTTATAAGCATTCATGGAAAGAGCACACACAACCTGGTGAGTTAGGACTCCCACTTCTGCCAAGCACCCTCCCTTATCAAAATTGTTTTCTTGGTTTTATGCTCCTTTATGTGAACTTGGCTATTTATTGAAAATAGTTAATTAATTAGTGGGATTGTTCTTTGATGTAAAAAAAAAGAAACTCATTTGACAAAATGAAGTTATGTTATAAAGTATGGATTTCAAATATGTCCTAAATATTTGCAACATAACATATAATAATTCTAATTTTTCTTTCTTTCTTTTTTTTCTTACAACGATTTTAGGTGGGATAGTTGGCATGCTGTACAGGAGAATACATAGCCAATGCCTGCAAGCTATCAATACTGTTGTTAACATTCTTGGTTTGAAAGAACACAAGGGCGAATCGAGGACTGACCTTGTCAAAGATCCATTTGGACTGCACAAGCTTATAATTATTGTTACAAAAGCTGCTAAGGTACTTTGTTTTATTTTTTAAATTAATAATTATGAAAAATTTTACTAAAGAGAACAACTCCAAAGTCATGTAATAAGCATAAGATATTAATAAGTACCTTATTACATATAGAAGACTATCACAAATGGCTATTGAGGATTGGGAATATGGCATAAGTTGTAATTTTTGTCTTTATCATATAAAGAGTAAATTTTGAATTAACAAGTTAGAAAAGAGAAAGTTAGCGTTTGGCTTAGCCACCTCACATTTCGAGAACCGCTCCCTCACCCTAATAGTCTAGGCAACGAATGAAAAAAAAAAAATAAATGATGTAGTTCTGAAATTTGGTATAGTGATTGACGGGAGTGTCCTTTGCAACATAGTAAACATCTCTGAGGGTGGGGAAGAAGTGGTTTAAAGGTACATTTTTGGGGGTTTTCTCAAATATCTTGCAAATTAGTGATTTTAGCAAAATGTACTGCCTATTAAAATGTACTTATTCATTTTTCCTTTGGGTTGATGGTTTAGGAGAAAAAAAACAGCTTTTAAAAACAGGAGTTTTCACAATTTTTGTTAAAGCGGTTTATTCATGAGAAAAAAAAAAAAGGAAAAAAATTATATTGAACAAAGCAAAAGCTTTTTAATTAACACACAAATACCAGTAGAGTGAAAAGATGTCATATGACAATTAAGTACACCGCGCAGCTTTTTCTACCTTCCTTTTGAGAATCTTCAGCAAGATATTTCAAAGCGGTGAACACCATGTTGTGGTCACTAGGTGATGTATTAATGATTGGCAGAAATTTAACAGCACTTTTTCAGTACTCGTTAATATGTAACATGGACTAAGGCTCAGTTTGCTTACATCCAGAAGAACATTTGCTTACATCCTTTCTTGCCAATGTTTTCATATGATAGTAGTTCGGCAACTGCTAGTTTGCCAATTTCTTTGACAGAGGAAGCTTGTTTCAATTTTTTGATATCTCTCGATAGTAGAAGAGTTATTACTATGAATGGTATTTAAGGTGGAAACAATAAAATCTGTGTTGTCTTATTGACAAATGTTCCTGGAGGTGTAGGTTGCTTAGGGTGGTACGCAGTGTATAGCTCAAGCTGTCTGTTGAGTATCATAATATGAGTGAAGTACTGTATCCCAAACCAAACTTTTTGTTTTGTTCAATATTAATTTCCTTATTCCTTATTTTCCTCTTAAATGAACACACCTTTTTTTTTTTTAAAGCATGTCAACCAAAAAGTTTCTATGACGCCCGACATTGTGAAAATTCCTGTTTTTTTTTTTAACGCCCGCTATCTCCTAAACCATTGACTCAGCGGAATAAATAAATAAGAAGAAGTTTGCAAGATTTTTGAGAAAAAAAAAAAAAAAATTGACCTTAAAACCACTCCCCTCCCCTTGTGCTCACTCCTCACCCTCAGGGACTTTTTGGTATGTTGCACAGGACACTCCCTCCAACAACTGTATCAAATTTTTGAGCTACATCATTTCTTTTTTATGATCGCCATATTTTGGCCTTCGTTGGCTGGATTATAAATTAAGACCTGAAGAAAGAAGTTGCCCTGAGAAAGAAAGGGATTCATTTCTAAAAGGGAGAACAGAGAAGGCAGACCAGAGCTGCTTAGAAGTTACTGTATACATTGAAGGAGCTTATAATTCAAGAAATTTGCTGTATGAGCTGGATAGTTATAGTGAGTGAACACAGCCAGAAGCAGGTTTATTCACACTAGGTATCCTGAAGATTCAGGTCAGTGAAAAACCTCATTCAGTCCAATTCCATTTTTTTCATGAATTCCTATCTTCAGCACCTGTCTTTTGCACCAAATAGAACATCGTCAAATTTTCCCTAGTTAAACCTAGTACCTCTCTTGTTTGCTGTATTTCTCCGGATGCCCTCAAAAATTCCTATGTTTGTCCATCCCCTTGTGCTTCACAACAACACCATCACCCTAGTCGTTTTAACATCATTAACAACTTCAATCAAGACAGCTTCTTTTTCTCTCACATATATTCTTCCGACCTCATTTCTTCAATCATGAAATCAAGAGCAAGTTCAGTAGGGCTCTATGGGATTCCCATTAAATTCCTCCATTCCACCACATGAAGGTGTTAGATTATTGTAGTTATTTTTTAAATTCCTTAAAAACTTATCTCCTAATAGTCAACTTCTTGTCCAGTAACACTCATCCCCATAATCCTCCTCATCATTCAAAGTTGAGGTCGCCTTACGATCTATTGTACAGGAATGAAAAAAGTTTATGATTAGTCTTTTCACCACCTTTTTTTTTTTAACCACCCTAATCCTGTCATTGCACTGCACCACTCATCCCTATAATCCTCCTCGGAGACTGAAATGGCAGTGGCCTCATGACCTGCTATAAATGCGTGACAGTAGGAGTCCTGGCAATGGCCAGTTTCTCCTATCATGTCCTGAGCGTATGTGGCTCTCGCACTCTTGGTCAGCCTCCACTAGCTCATATCCGGTGACTCGGCTGACGGAGGAGTGTGGGGGACTTCCCAAGACTCCACTTCCTCTTTCACATGCGAGGGAGGTGACAACCATGTGGATTTGGGAGGCCTCTGGGCTGTTTATAAATATTGTATGAATGAGCGGGTGAATGATGAATTGTAAATATGGTATGAATGAGAACATTTATCTCAATTAATTATTGTCTAATAAGGCAAGGCAGATTGTAATTTTAGCACAATAAAGAAGTTATATATAAAATCTTTATTAAAAAAGTTGAAATTTTATAGTATATATATAAATTAAGAAGTTGTTGTGATTAATTGTTATTTTTCTTTTTGTAGATCTATGGCATGGAGAATGACCAGGGAGATATTATTTGGCAACGTCACTTGAAAGATGTGAACCTCTATTCAGCATTGGGGCCAGTTCGTGCACAAGTACCACTGTTTGTTCAAAGGACTAGTAGACATTTACCACTTCCTGCTATTTGCTCTCTACTTCTTAAACAAAAGGTTATTTGTTGATAATTTTCATACAAAATATGTAGATTATTAGAAGCTGCCTTGGAAAATGCATTAATTACAGCTAGGATGTTTTTTTTTAAATATTAATAATAATAATTAAAGTGTAATGTTATTATGTTAAATAAATTATCTTACTCACTTCATAAAAAAAGGTGACAATTCTCCAAAATTAGATATTTAGTTAAATATTTTTGTTTATGCTAATTTGAAAAGTGATCTTTGATTCTGTCATGTATATTGGACTTGTTCATTGAAGTTTTCGTTGTAAATACACTTTTCAACTACTTAACTATCGAACTTTTCAACTATCGAAAATTTCAAATTTCTGATATAAAGAGATTAACCGTTAATCCTGCAGCAGTTAGTCCCTGTTGTGGTTAACTGTAATTATTAAATAATTCAATAGATTTTTTTTGTTTAAAGGGCTCTGACAACACTGTGCTGTATTCATTCAATCCAATCACAGGCCAACCTTTATGTAAGTAAATTTATTTTGCCTACATTTATGAAAACAAAGTAATATATACCTAGTCATTACTACCTCAGCAGTAGATCTAAGAATAAAATGTTACAACATTAATCAGAAAAGGGCCGAATCAAAAATCCTATTAAATACAGTATTCAAGTCAGGTGTGTAAGTTTTTTGACTTTTACTGTACATATCTATATATAAATGAAAGACGGCACTAAACAAATACAATTAAATGCCTTTGGTGAAATAATGGAAATCAACATCATTTACCCAATTTTAGTTTTTAGAATTAAAAATATATTATCATGCCTTGGCATCCTGCCCTGTCCTGAGTCTTGACTCAGAAATATCTTTCAATATTGGTTTCTTTAATTTCTATTTCCTTTTCGTATATTTGGAAAAATACAATTTAGTTAATTGTGCAATTGTTAATGTTAACAGATTTTAACTAGTAAAACTAAACCAAAAATTAATAAATAAAAATGGATTTTTATTAGAGTGCATATTTAGTTAAATATGTTTGTTTATGCTAATTTGAAAAGTAATCTTTAATTCTGTCATGTGCATTGGACGTACTTGTTCATGGAAGTTTTCTTTGTAAATACACTTTTCAACTACTTGATCGAAAATTTCAAATTTCTGATATAAAGATCATTTAAGCAAATTTAGTTTTTAGAATTAAAAATATAACATCTAAGTAATATACTATACTCAGTACCTACCTGTATACTTAGCCGTCTGCCACCATCTCATTTTATCTGGTGCACATCCCCTTTCCCATCATTGAATTATGAAAGACTTGGTATTTTGTATCTTGCTACCTTTTTTTGTTAAACACATGCAAAACTTTGTGAGCCATCTTTCTGGAAGTATCGACTACATTTATTGGTATCATCTTAATCTGTTATTCAATACTGAGTGAGAAAGTGTTTCCAAGGCTCACCCTACATCTATCTATTAAAACTTCTCACTAGTTTGAGAAAAAAATCTGATATGATCGCATATTGATTATAGTTATATTTTTATAGTGTTGAATAATAAACAACTGGTATTTGGTTTAAATGATTGTATATTATTTATTTTAAATAAATTCACTAAATGTGACAAAAGTTCTTGATCTGCTTAGTTTAGTTATGTATTGACAATGAAACATGTAGTCTCTTACCAGTCTGTCGGACTGAAGGCTTCTCACCTTATTTTTGTAATACCAGAAATCTAAAATGAACTTAAGTTTGCTAAAAAATCAGTGTAGCTGAGATATATAAAGGAATAATATGTATTATATATACCTTAATTAACTATTTATTTATAGTATTTACATGTTAAGATATATTACACGTTACTAAATCTTTATTTTTAAATTCAAATTTCAGATGGTGGTCTTAATAAGTTCAATTTTAAAGTAAAGCAGTCCCTCTTGCTGCCTAAAGAAAATGATGAGTTTATTAAAAGTTTATTGCTCATCAGTGAGACCAACAGTGTGGAAGCTTTTCCTAGTAACACCTCTCGAGAGCTCTTAGCCACCTATGAGAATCTCTTCATATACACAGCTGACGTTAAAACTGGCCTCATGAATGGATTTTCTTTATTGAAATCACAACAATCAGTAAGTAGATCTCAAAATTGCTATTTACATATATTTGTATGTATGTAATTGTTTTTTAAAATGAGAGACTGCATTAAACAAATCCATTCAAATACCTTTGCTGAAATACTTGAAATAAACATCATTTACTCAATTTTAGTTTTTAGCATGAAAAATATAGTAATAAAAAAAAGTAGATTTTGGGTTTAAGGTGTTCAATTGAATTAAATACTGAGAATTTGATTCCCAGAAATGGCAAAAATTTTTGTTTTGGCAAATATTCATTTACTTGATAGTGAGTCAACACAAAAAAATATACTTTGAAATAAAATATTATACTTATATATATATATATATATTGTTGTAATATTAGAGATTGTGGAGTTTTTATATAATATTTAATCCAACTTATCAAGAAGGCAAAATAAAAACAAGTGAGAGTGTATGAAAAAAAACAAAGGAGAGTATAGTTGTTGTTGTATCAAAAGGAACACACACAGTATTACTCACTAGTTTTGGGACCAGCCCGTGATAATATAGTTGTTTGTGAGAATAAAAAACGCACAGAGCATTATACTCATCTAGTTTTGGGATCAGCCCGTAATACATGTTATTAGCTTGAGATTGAGAGTAAGAAAAACTTAAAAACTTTGTTGGTTAGTGGTTATTGACTTTAAGCAGAACGGAAGAGAAATAGCACGAAGAGCAGAAGTATTAATTTGTTTAAAGCATGAAGAGAATTAAAGAAGAAAAGGAATCAAATTTATAGACAAGTATTTATAAATAATTAATATAAGTTTGTTTTTTTTATTTGTAAAATTAAATTCATCTTTTTGCCAGAATTATTTTTGTTAATAGAACCTAATATTAAATATTAAATAAAAATATTTAAAGTAAAAGAACATAATAATGTATACTTTTTCTGCTGTGAGTTCATTGTTAGCTGTGAGTATATAAAGGAACAGAAGAGTTTGTCAGGAGATCAGCTAAAAGGGATGGCAGATAGCTGTTACTATATATATATATATGTTAAACGTTGCCCCTTAATAAATTTAATAAAAACCTAACCCTCTTTCATCATCCTAAACCTATTAACCTATCAAACTCATTTAACCTTTTCTGGGACAATTGGAAGCCTTTTCCTGCACTAGTTCAGATGCTAGCTTATTCTTTTTTTGTTCTCTTTTGCTGGCGAGTACACTTTCATAGACATAAAACAACTAAAAAAGACTTTGCGAGGAAGCTATGACAGTTGGTGTGTAAACAAAATTACTGTTGTAGGGTAAGTGACAATAAGGTCAATATTGCTACAAACCATTGTTTTATTTACCTATTACATAAGGCCAATAGGTCCAGTCGAATAGGAAAAGGAACTTTTAAACCTATAAACAGCCGACTAATTATGAGTTACAGAGTTTTTGTAGCGAAACAAGTTATTATTTTGTGAAATAAGCTAAAGATAAATTTTAAAGACTGACAATACATCAATCAATTTCTGTACAGTGAAACGGGTTGCCAACAAACAACCTACCCTCCTGTTCTGAATGGGTACATAAAGCCGAAAATAAATTAACTAACTTTTTTGGAGGGTCAACAATGATTAAATTAACTCACTTATTGATTGATTAAAACTCAAATTATTGATTGAATATAATTACTGAGTTTTATATTTTTTATCTGTAGAACTAAGGTGGTGGGCTCTGGTATGACATTCTAAGAGGTCATAGTTTTAAGTTTTTAGTTTATTTGTGCAAAGTAGGTATTTTTGAAAACTAAAACATTTATCTATTTCTAATTAACTAAAAAGTTTCATGATATCTTAATCTCATCTTGGCAGGGTTTGCGTGCCATTCAAGTTTGGAACTTGCAGTTAAACGCAGCTATTGCAAGTATTGCCCAGAAGAATAAAGCAGAAAGAGTTCATTCCCAAGGGAGAGTCCTTGGTGATAGAAGTGTCTTGTACAAATATGTAAATCCACATCTAGTCGCATTGGCTACCCATAGCGTAGATCCTGTTCATAAAAGTAAGTTGCAATGTTTCTTAAGTACTTAATCCCCAACTTTAATATTTATTGTAAGTATTTAGCAATGTTTACACACCTCAGCTCACTTTTTCATATTTTAGTTCTGTTTAAATATTATATCATTGATTATTTTTGTTGTTTCTTTCAGATGTAATTACGATATATCTAATTGATACAGTCAGTGGTGCAATAATTTTCAATGCAGTTCACAAACGTGCCATGCCCCCTGTCCATATAGTGAACTCAGAGAACTGGGTCATATATTCATTCTTCAACGATAAATCTCGCAGAACTGAAGTTGTTTCATTAGATCTTTATGAAGGGAAATCAACGAGGAATTCAACAGGTAAGTAAATTAGATTTCACTCTTATATGGTTTGAATTGTTCTATTCTTAGATGGATGGTATTATGCCTCTATTTGATCACAATATTTTAACAATGCGATTTGTTGATAAGAAGTCAAAAAAAAGGTGTGAGAATATATGTTAATCTAGAACGAGAGAAAAGAAAGATCTTGTCACAAACCCTATGTTGGAAACACCATGTTTCCCATAATTTTCTGTTGTACCTTCTCCATGTTAAAATGTTTAATAATTTCCATACCTTTTTCTTTAAGCGACTCTTTAATTTTTGTGCCCTAGTAATCCTCTATAAGTTTCTGCCACTTTGGTAGTGATAGCCACTATGTATGAATGAAAAAAATCAACTTTATTCTGGGACCATGGATTTAAATTTATTAACCTCAATTAATTGGATTGCTTAATCCATTCAAATGATTATATTTAATTCATTTTACTTACCTTTGATTTAATTTATGCATGATATTCACGCTGTTCCAGAATTCTCGGCCCTTTCTTATCTTGTTGAGCCAATTATTGAGAGGCAAGCATATATATTTCCTCATAATGTCATGGCTATGAAGGAAACTATAACTGAAAAAGGGATTACTAATAAGCATGTTCTTGGTAAATATCAAAATATTTTAATGTGATTCTTTATTTGAAAACCTACTTTTTATCTTAATGTAATATGCATACATTTATGAAAGATTTTTCTTGTATGAGAGTGATTTAGCTATGTATACCCTGATCGTTGAATGGATCGGAACTGAATTTGGCAAAGTGGTTGATCAGCGCAAGTCTAATTCTATAAAAAAAATTTGTTTGTATTTAACGTCAAATGAAAAATAGATGAAAATTGTGTAATTTCACTACTTTTTTCATTATTTACATCCTCCTAACTTCTTAGCGGAAAGAGCTACAAGTTTTGGTTGCACTTACATTGAAATATTTTAGTCTGAAGTCATATTTTTGAAACTTTCGATTAAAATATGTTAACTATAAACATTAAAAATTTAGTGTAAGCGGTAGAAATACTCAAAATTTTAGAAATGATATGTAAATAAACAATTCAACTTTACCTGTTGAAGCATTCCAATGAAAAACAGGAAAAAACACAAAAGTTTGCAGCAAAAATCAATATTTGTGTAGTCGTTGAATTAAGTTTAAAATAAAAATCCTTTTAAAATGTATAATTTTTTTGATGTAGATAGTTGTATGTAAATTTATCAAGAACAAAGACTAACAGTCGTAATTATCCTAGAATTCTCCGAGATGTTTGATACGATAGACCATTTAAAATCATTAACCTTCTCCAATAGCTCTATCCGCTGATTTTGATCATTTCTCTCAAAACATTTACAAGTAGTTACTATCCCTTTCTGCTTCCTTCACTCTTTCCTCGGGGGTAGCCTAGGGATTGAGCGTTTCTCCGCTTCTTGACCTCTCCCCTTCATCCGAATTCCCACACATCGAGTTCCTTATCATTGAGATAACCTGCAACCAATGTCCTATCCTATATGCTGTAGTGTCATCACCCTCCACATGTTCCCTTTAAACAAATTTTTGAGTCAACCCTCTACAGTTTTGTTCTTCTCTACATCTATGTTATCACCTTGGGGGGACTTAAATACCAACCCCCTATCAGTTTCCCACGAAAAGCACTATCTATAGGATCTGTTCTTTTCCCTCCATCTCTTTCACTGCTACTCATCACACTTGTAAGTCTGATACCTGGCTGGATCTCCACGCCATAGACTCTTTTGCAAATCTTCTCAGCTACCTGTGATGTAGTCATTTATGAGAATGAATAAATGGTTTATTTTTTCATTGTTACAAATTGATTATTTAACAATACAAAATATGAAATGAATAGATATTCTTAATATACATATTTACACCAAACTAAATAACAGTTATGTATTATTTGTTTTTACTTTACCCCCTTAGAAATATTTTAATTTATTTTATGATTTATTACAACCAAATCCATATTTTTATAATATTATAACAGGTGGTGTGTATGTTTAATATCAGTAACTAAAAACTGCTTAACTGATATTTATCAAGCCAGCACCAAATTGTTTCTTGGAATCTCTAGTATGTTGCAGGATCTCGATGTACTACACTTGGAAAATTGTTCATTTACTCAATATTGCTATTTTGTACTGTAACAATGCATCTTTTTCAAAAACGTGAATATGACATAAATCATTGGTAAAGTAGTGACAGCTGGAATTTGAATCAGAGATCTTTCTGCTCATATTTAAGCTGTCTATGTTGTCTACCTGCAATTACTCTTTTTATTCTCGTGGTGGGACTCAAAAATGTTACACAAATATTTGAAACCATATTTAGCTATTTTGTACCACTATACATGTTAATGAGTGTTATAAGTTTCAATTGAAAGTTCTAGCTTATTTAGGAGAAAATAACATGTATTATATTTAGTGAAGTGATACTGCAAATTATCAACATCATTATAATAGAATCTAACGAATATCAAAGAAATTTTATTCATTAATACCAACCTGTATGCAAGTCACAACCCACAACTAGCAAAAATACTTATGATGTCATGATTACATGATGCTATTAAAATGTTTTGTTATTATAGTTGGGGTGAGTACTGGTAATGTCATAGAGATCCCATGGGCTTTTCTGGATCCTCACAGGTCAACAGATATGAGAGAAGAAGGTGTCTTCCCATATACCCCAGACCTGACTCTTCCGCAAGAAGCAACCCTCACGTATAACCACAGCTTGCCTCTCATTACTGGCATTCACACGTCTTCGTCTGGACTCGAATCAACCTCTCTAGTCTTAGTTTACGGTTTAGGTATGTACCATTAATCATTATTACCTCAAGGAAATAAAATTGTCATGGCTGCGATTCAAAACCCTAAACTACACTCAGGCGCTCTTCCAAATCTGCTGTGATCCCTTTGTCTCGGCGATTTCTCTTTAGCTGGTGTTTGTAAAGAGTATTATAGGTGAATGTGAACAACAATCACTCCATGTTGTGTCAACCTCTTAGTCGGAGAGGGGGAGAAGCTAGTGGGGGAAACAGCTGCAGGTGGGGAGCCATCCCCACTACGGCTGGCCTGCCTATATAACCCGAGCGCCTTAGGGCGGAGGGTAGAAAGAACCAAACCGGCACCTAGAGCACTTCTCTCTCTCTGCACTGGCGCTTGCTGCTCTACTTAAAACCATGGTCTTCTCATTCATGGTCACCTCTGCATCTCTCTCTCCTAACCTCGCCATGTTTTAGTCTAGTGTCAGACCCCACACCTTCCTAGTGGGAATCTCTGCCTTCGTCTCGCTAAAACTAGCTCTCCTTGGGAGAGACCTCTCCCTCGTGGACGACGGTTGCCGTGGCCCTACAAACTTTACCTAGTAGCGTCTCCCACAGCAATCCAGTCTGCTTTTCTCCGGTTCACACTCGCCTTTGGCATCCGGACAGTTTTCGCCTACCCTTAGACACCGAGTGTGAATTCGTGGTCATTACAAGACCTCATAAACTACCTATAAATCTGCCCTGTTCCTCTTCTCCTGAACATGGTGCACTGTCGGGGCACACCTTCTAAGATCTTATGGAGTCAGATCAAAGCGAATTAAGCTGCCTGCCGACTAGGCCGCCAGCAAGGGTGAAATACCACAGGTCCACCCGCTCTCTCTTTCTAGCCGCTCGCCGGATGGCGGCTAGAGATTGCAGCGACCCTAGCCCTCGGCAGGCGTCGGGCGTCTCCTCTCCACCTTGGGGACTCACAATCTGAACCCGACACCCCAGTTCGAGCCAAAAAAAATGGAAATTAAATGTGAACTTTATATAAGATGGTTCATAAATTGAATATGTTACACTGGCATTAACTCAAAATGAAATATATTTACAAAAGAAATAAATAATAATGATAGAAGGAGTGGCCACCTGGTTAGAACCACTAATATTAATATATATCATCATTATACTAATGAAAATAACATTTAATAAGAGCTAATGAAAATAATTACAATTAAAACCAACAGGTCCAAATAAAACAAATTCTTAAGTTTATTGTCTATTAATTGGCATGATCAAATGAATAAAGTAGGGTAGACTGGAGCAAGTGTGCTGTTTTTATGTTGTTTTTAAATTACAATAATTTTTTTATTTTTGTAATGAAATAATGATAGTTCAATATGTATACTTTTCATAGCTAAAATTAAGTTAAATCTCTATTTTTTTTCTGAGATTTTTATATTATTGATAGATTTTTTTTTTGCATTGAAATTTCACACTTACCCCAAAATTGACCCATGTTTTATTAGCACTTTATATTTAAGTAACATAGAGAAAGTGATTTAAATTTATTTAAAGCTTATAACTTCAAGAATACGTGGTTCTTTGATTTCTTAGATTTGAAAAAAAATTAAAAATGGAAAAGTTATGAACTTTTTAATTTAAATCTAGGTAATCAAGTGGGTCATGGAAGAGAAAATTAAAGTTTCTGCAAAAAACATGTATTTATTTTAAATAATTGCTAAAACTGTGTTGATATTGCATAAATATTGTATAAAAAATTAAACCCAAGTGTTTTATTAACATCTCAAAAATATAATGTTTTTAACTAAACTTAACAATATTCATAACGTATATAAATAGAATACTGTTTATTCTTTCTTTCAATGCTAATCTTTTTTTTACCTACTTAGTCAATTCTTAGGAATTAACTTATTCATGGAACATTACATGTTTAATAAAAACATCTTTAAGAGTGTAGCCCACAAATTTCGCGCCAAAAATGGAAACCTCGATGATGTGTTTCTACTGGTTCAGGTGAACTGGCCACTATATTATCCACCTGTTCTACATTGACATCGTCTGTTATTGGCCATGCAAAATACTCGTAAAGTTTTCTAGTGACTTTTAACTTCAGAACCGCAGTTGACAGTTTTTACTTGACTTACAAAATGTTTGTCTGATTTTTTTCAATGTGTATTGAACCAGATTCAGTCACCTGGAGATATATTTTCCTTAGTTATTTCAGGATTCTGGTCATTACTATCGAAATCAAATGTAAAGCTAAGGGCATAGCAACCAAATTAAGTACCAGGGGGAAGTAAGTGTACAGTCTATCTTCACGTGCCCCAAATTATTATTTACATGCGGATAATATAAATATGCGGGTGGGTGTACATGAAAACAGGTTTTATAATTGATTAACTAAACGCAAAAAATCCTACATATATAAACATATCTTCTAAATACTTACGCTTAACCTTAACTTAAGCACAATCTTTATGGGGATATCACACATTACGCACCTGACTGGTAGTTGATATAAATTAACTTTGCAAGATTGTCTCATAGGCCAAGGGTTCACAATTGGAAGAGCACCTGCCCGAGGGTCCTGTGAATACTTATTTTCTATTGTAAAACCAGTGGCATTACACACCTCGGCCAATAAATAGTATTGATGTTATTAACCATAAGCATGTTCTGTAGCATTATTAACCTTTTTTTATTTTATTTCTTCAGATTTATTTTACACGAGAGTGTCTCCTTCAAAAACCTTTGATGTTCTTAAAGACGATTTTGAGTACTGGCTTATAACAGCTGTCTTAGGTGGCCTTATTTCCGCAGCTTACATTAGCAAAAAACTTGCTTCACGCAAAGCGCTCAAACAAGCTTGGAAGTAGTTTCCTAGAACTATTTTTTATTTCATCATGCAATATGGGTGTTCTGATTATTTATTTGAGACTAAGTAATTACACTTAATTTATGTTTATGTATGTAAGTTTGGATGTTTTTAATCAGCATTTGTGTTCAAGTTACTTAGGACCTCATTTATTTGTTCAAATTTATAACTCGATAAATTTATTGTTGTTTATTTAATTTATAGTTGATTTTACCAACTCCTAATAAGACTTCTTCTATGAATCAGTTATTTTGTTTTTAAAACTTTAGTATTTTTGTTATGTTATTTATTTTTAGACAAAAAAAGTATTTTTTTATGTCAATAATTACTTTATTATCATTTTTTTAAAACAAGATGTACTTCATTGATTATCTCCACGTAAAAAATTAGTTATAACATATAAATTTTTCTGTAATTATAAATGTTAATGAATGGAAATGGTTAAGAGAACTTTTACACTGTAAAAGAATAGTATTAGTACCTTTATAAATATTGTAAATATATGTAAATTGCTTATAAGCAGTTTGTTTACAAATAAAATGCAAATTGCATTGAGCTCTTATTATGTGTTAAAACTTGTACCACATTTTATTTGTGTAATCTAAATATTTAAAAACACATGAATTAAGTTTTTGATAGCTTTCAGTAGACTGTCTACTATTGAGTTTTACCTGGGACCAATAAATGTTTGCCTGTACAACTTACAGATATTAATTATATTTAGCTGTTTTCACTCTCATACTTTGCTTGCATTTTCATGGATTAAACCTATGCCGTGTGAATTGATATTTCAAAAAGTGCTTACTACCATGGTCAAAGAGAAAGGCTTTAATTTGAAGCAGGTCCAGGGCACTCGTCTTTCTTCTGTTTGTGAGTACTAAGATAATGGTCATGAAAAGTTATACAGTTGAAATTTTAAAGGTAATAAGCCACAATATCTCAGACTGAGATAAAAATATGATAATGGGATGACTAGAAAATAATAAAAAAACATTCCTGTTTCTATAAATTATAAAAATTTTCAAGTCAAAGTTTATAATATATCTAGAAGATTTAAAGTTCTGATTTTTAATGTTTAGACTAAAATATATTTCAACCAGTAAGCATAAGTTAAAACATTTTGATTATGATTATAATTTTATCAATAATTTAAATACCAATTTCTTCAATAAAATATTCAACACATAATTATAAATTGTATTGTTTGAATTTCTTTTTCCACTGTTCAATCCTAATGCCTAATGTCATTCTTTAAAGATCTTAGTAAGTTTTAGTGAGTAGAGAATCCTCCTTTCAATTGAGGAAATGGAGCTAGGGTCTCAAATATAAGGAGTAGAATAACAATGAGAACCAAAAAGTGAAAATTAAAGAAACCAGGTATTAAATTGTTTTTTAAGCTCGCTCCATCTAAACATAACAGTAACAGCTTATTCAGAAATACTGAAGACAGGAATAAAGTGAGTTTGGAAAGAGACCAATATTGGTGTTGGAGGCCTGTAAATAATATGATACTTTCCTGTCAAACATATCCTAATAGCTCACACCTGAATGAAGAATCTGCTGACCGGGAAGGAGAGAATGCCCACAATTAGGCCAAAGGCTTAACTAGACTTTATAGTCTTGTTGTGGCTTTGAGCCCCACCCGGGAGAGCAATTTCATATCACAATAAAACTACCTCCCAGTGCTATCGTAACCTGTAGATAGCCACCCCCCCAGTAATGCGATTAGCATAAATGGCGCTAGTCTTAAGTAGATCACTCTACCATACTTTTATATAGCCTGAATAACTGAAGTCAGTTATTAAGAGTTGTCATTGGATAAAACAAATATTCTCTTCAATACACACTCCCACCAATTGACAAACCTGAAATAGGTAGGTGTCAGGGTCCAAGGAAAATCAACCATCATGAAATATTTCACCTTCAGCATGATATTAGAAAAAGATTACAAATGAAAATTGTTAACCATCATACTTTTATAGATTTAAAACATGCCCCAGGTATTCAAAATAATTGAAAATTAGTTGATACAGTAGTCAAAATGCCAATGCTTAAAGGTCTGCAAAATTTCTTAGAATTATCTAAAGATACCTCCTCTTATAACTGTTGGATTTTATCAGTACCTCCCGAAATATTTTTCTCTCAAAATTTTTCTTTAGGAAAAGCATACAAGTATGGTGATAAATATTGAATTAATGGAGGCAAACCTTCTATTGATATCTTTTATTTTTTTGCTTAATGGATTTATGTTGATATTCATGATATAATCCTGGATATTATAAGGATCCTTTCCGAAAATCACAAAATAATGCAGTACTTCAGTTGCTAGATGAAGAAAAACCTTCAATTATAATGGTTTTATTAATTGAAAACAGGATATAATGATAAATTACGATGTGATATTTCTAAGCAGTTCAATGGAAATTGAAAAAAGGTTAATTTCATTTGAACTGATGAAGTATTGTGTTTTTTGGGTTGGGCCCTAATGCATTCCATTTTACTAATGGCATGAAGAGTGGGGTTGTATGTTTTCAAACTTTTCCAACTAGAGTTGGAATGCTAAGTTAATTAAATTCCCTATGGGGAACACAAAATATACTCCCCCAGGCGAGAATCCCCCCCATTTTCTGGTACACCCACTATTAATAGTTATTTTAAATTAACACAATTATAGCAATCTCTTCTTCAAGTATCAGGAAATATGTACAGGTAAAAAAAAGGAAACGGGAACAAGGAGGGTCTTATACAAATACATGCATAATTTTGTTTGTTATAAAACCAGCCACCTCTGCTCAGGTATATAAAATTTATTTCTCAAAATTAAAATATCTACACGTGACTAGTAAAATAAACAAGAATAATAATTTTAATAGGAAAAAATATGCAATTTTTTTTTATTTTTTAAGTATATACATATTTTCCGTATAATACAATTATAAAGACAGTCCAGTCAAACATTATCTCAAAAATCACAACATACAACTCATATGCAAAAAATATGCACTAACAAACTATCAACAATATGTGTATACATATAATGTACAGTGATATATAAAAGTGTGTATATACATATACACAAAAGTTTGTGTAATAATGTGTGTGCAAATGAAAAAAATAAAAGGGAAATCTCATAAAGGGTGGTGGTAACTTCGAAATATATAGGATTGAAGTTCCTAAGACTTTAATTTATATCAACTGGTGAATTAAAAGAACAGAGAAAAAACGGCTAATAAAGTTGTGATTGATAACAGTGGATGCTCATTAACGAGAACAAATTTATTTAGATAAAACATTAACCGTAGGCCAACAATAACAGCGCGCAGCACCTATTTCAAAGATGAACTAAAAAAAGCACGAAAAAACTCTACTCTATAGCCTGTAGAGGTTTTAGTTAAAGGATCATCAATAATTTAGATCATCAACCCTGAGATAATCCACTAGATGCAAACTTTATGAAACTCTATAATTTAGAGGAAATAAACAATTGCTACATCAGCAATTTTTTGTGAATGATGTTACTTCTTGCTACAAGATAATACAATCGTTTTTGTACACACAATTCAAATGTATGTGCATGTGTATATAATATGTACAATTCTTGAAGTAGTAAAAAAAAATTTCAATGATACACGTTTGTACAATTAACATTCAATACAGCTGCATTTGTTTATGTCTTCACAAGTACTCAACTAAACAAATTTCGTTTAAACAAGTACAATTACAATGATCACTAGACTAACAAATCTACATCAGAAAACTATAAAACAAACAAATTTAGCAGGAATCGACCTATGATGATTTTCATTTTGAAAGAAAACAAATGAATTATTTTTTTAATTAAGTCAATTTTTTATGACTTGTCATCTCTAATGAAAAAGTTGCTATATTTCATCTTAGTGATAAGCCGATAAATATTACATAAAAAAAAGTTAACTATTCATATACATTAGACACACTTCTCCTAATCACAAATTATATGTATTTGTTAGTCCATGTATAAATATATATACTTTTTAAATGTTCTGTACACTTATTTAAATTCAATCATTGTAAATAAATATATACATACATAATATATATGTATATAAATATACTTCTTAAACCGTGCTTCAATTTATCTGATGCACTATTGTTTTATCACACTTTTTTGGTCTTTTATTATTTTTTTAAATTTATCTTCTTTCATCACTATTCGGTATATTCCCACCATTCCTTTTCATATCCTTCATGGACGTGCTCAAGAAGAACCTTTCTTCGACTTTCGCAATACCTAAAATAAATATAAAACAATTAAACTCAGTATACAAGTAACAATCATTTTTACTTTAATTGGGGAATTGTCTTGTGAGTTTTATGATGCTAATAATTAAAATGATTTTAAATGGTAAATGTATATTAAACAACAATGCTTAACATATGCTTTGTTTAAGATATAATAGTGGGAAATCCAAAAATAATTTGCCTCCTTTATCCAATTCCCTCTAACTAAGCCATGATTTATTTTCCAATTAACACAATAAACAAAAATAATTTTGAAGATAATACATCAAATAAAGTTTTGAACCTCAACAATAGGTTTAATATTTTTGCTATTTACATTTTTTATTTCTGTTAAAAAGTGATTTTCAGTGCGGAGACCAAAAACTAAATATTTTTGATTGAAGACAGATTACTAGTACCATAATCATTTAACTTGCCCCCCACCCTGACCATTTCTACATATTATTCCTTCACATTATATGTCTTTAATTTAATATATAGTGGACCTCATTATAACACGGGTCAAGGGGAAATAAAACCAGCCGTACTGTAGGGGTACCCGCTCTATAGCGAGGGGAGTAAAATATGTATAAACCATGTGAAGAACTATACATATATTGTAACATTCATGATATTTGAGACTGAAGATCATGACCCTCACATTTGGTAAGGGCCATTTTTTTTTTCTTATACTCCTAGGAGTGGGGACGAGCGGGAAACCAGTCTTAGCACAACCGTCTAGAAGAGCGGACTTAGCAAGCTATCGAATTGGCAGTACCATACAGGAAGAGAGGAGAAGAACCAACAGCAGAAAGTAACGTTGATTGGATTACAAGAAGATCACCAATTGGGTGATATTAATATTGTTTTTATTATGGATCCATTAAAAGAAATTGAGCTCAAATTTCATGTTTTTTGTAATTAGTAGTAACTATCCTAATTTAAAAGGAATTGAATATTTTTTTATACTTTTTGTCAGCACTCTATATAATTATAATTATTTGTTATAACCATTTTATTTGAATATATTTCACAATTCCTAGTTTCTCAATTTATTAATAACTACAACATTAGCCTTGAGATCGGGCGATTCAATCGGGATAAATTCCTATGTCAAAGACATAAAACAATTTGGATTAAAGATCTCATGACGGACCTGCCAAATTAGTTAAGGTAAATTGATCAAATAAAGTAGAAAGAGAAATGGTAAAAAATGAGGTAGGTTTCAATATATATTTATAAAAAAATTAAACCATTCATTTGAACTGTCTACTGTCAATCCAGGATCACAAGGATGTTACAAAGTCTGCTCACTTGACTATTATCTCTTATCATTTAAAGATTGTGACATAAATCATTTGGTTTTGTTGATTTCATAATTGAATCACAAGCAAGACCAATTCTGAAATTGGTCAAGAGATTTCAAAAATTGAGTGACATGTTTTTCTTCAGCCAAAAGTGATGACAGTAATTCTCCTCTGTAATTTACTTTAAACATGTGAATAATCCATTGATATGGTGGTTGAATCAGGGGTTGTATACTTTGGAAGTAATAAGATTTTGATTTTCCCCTCATCGAATATAAGACTTTCAGCAGGAGGGCCAACTGGGCACTTGTCAAGTAAAAGTAACCCTCTGGCCTACAAAGTCTCTCCTCAACTGTATATGATTTCTTCTTATTTTCAGCCAGACAAGGGAAAAAAAACTACAAAAAAGAATGAGGGCAGGAATTCCAACAACTGCCTGAATAAATCACACAATTTTTTAAAAAGGAGGGGACTTCAGTGAACACTGATTAGAGGCAATTTGGATAGATTTCCTAGGAACTAGAGAAGGGCAAGAACTAGGGCGAGAATTGATTCAAAGCATCTGCTCCTCCTTCGCCTTAACACAAATATCGAAAATTTCTATATCAAACTTATTTAAAAACCCATCAAGTTTCGTTTAAAAACAGCTTCGTTTGTATATCAATTAAAATTTCTAGATATCAAACAAAATATTTGTTGAGCAAAACCAACAGTGGATTAAATAAAAAGTGCCCATAGATTGCAATCCTAAGAAGAAATGTAAATTAAACAAGAAAAAAGATGTTACTCCCCTTCACAATGCAATAGAAATATTCAGGGAATCATTGTTTACTAATAGCACTTCTGAGGGGATTCTCAATTTCTAATCTCTGAATCCTTTTTCTAGAAGTTACTGATAATTACAGTGAAAGGTTTACTTTAAATTCAATTTAGTATTATCTTTCTTGCTGTAAAAACATGCCCCCACAATGAAAATCATCCTATATGAAAGAGAAGTTTTAACTTGAAAAAAGATGAGAAAGTGGGCTAAAAAATAAATACATGGCAAAAGTAGGTACAATATCAACAATTGTCAAAAATCGTGATTCCATTTAAATTATAATGTGTTGTCATCCTATTTTTAGACTAAAAAGAGATTGGGACCAGGGCTAGAAGAGCCATGGTTATATGCGAATCCGTGGTGTAACGAGTCAGGTGATAATGAGGGTTCACTGTAATGTATATATTTAAGAAAATAAAATTTAGTTCATCTACATAAATAAAATTATATTAAATTTATTATTATTGTATTTTTTTTATTATTAATAATATATAAATACTTTGTTAAATACGTTATTTTTTATAAACAATAAGAAACATGTTAACCTATATTTATCCTGGACTTTTTGCTTTATATCAGCTAAATTTTCAGATGTGATATCTCTTTCTAGATATTCGGAGAGAGTCTCTGTTGCACTTTCCAAATCTTTCTGATTGTCCTAAAAAATTTAAAAATTGATATTACTACAAAAAACAGTTGATCATAGATAAATCTGAAGACCAAGTAACACATACCTCAAATAACACAGACTGATTATTTTTTCTAAGATAATAGGCGAAAACATATGTATACATGAGCGTTTGCCTGCACTGGCAGAGAATATCTACAGCCCGTTTAAGAAACTGCACCTAGAATAGATAATTATAAATAGTAAATTATAATTCTTTTAACTGTGGCCCATAATTCTACAGGTGTAAATTTTTGGTATCAGAGACAAATAGTGTAGCAGCCAAAATTAATTATGTGATAGTAAATAGGTATTAATTCTATATGGGATTTAACTGTGAGATCTATTTTGAGAGACCAGGTGACCCCAAAAATAAGGATAAGATATTTTGCCTTAGCATATGTGCAAGCAAGCAGAAGAGAAAATAAGATTGAGGGAACTGTTCTAGTCTCGTCTGAAAATATTCCCATTTGAAGTCTAGGAGAAAATCATTTGAAAAGGAATTTTGATAAGGTTGAAATAGCGTCAATTTTGTTTTTCATACGGCTTTTCATTTTCCAAACTTATTAAGTAATTATTTAGTTATTGTTCAAGTAAACATTTGCAGAAAACGTGTGAGGTTGGTCGAATACACTTCAGACACCCAAGGCTTGTAGATGATAATTAGAACTTCAGTGTGTGCCACAACTTAACCAAGGCAATATTCCAGCATGTGTTTCCTCTGTTTTTGATTACAAATTGAAATAGCATTTCATTCCATGTCTCCTTTGGTGCTTCTTCCTCATACATATTCCTAGTTTCACCTGATACACTAAGTTCATATTTTGTTACTGCCTCCTCATCCTCTATATATTTCTTACAAACCCTCATTTAATGGTAATGATCTTTATTTTACCTAAACCATCTCTCACAGACCTTATAACCTCTGTAAAGAGATGAAGAGCTAACACCATTTGTAAGAGAATTTGTGTTAAGTTAATAAAATCATGCCTTCCAGTTTCCCCGCCTGTTTTTCTTCATATATACAATTTTCATCTCCAGAATTCAGTCAAAAAAATATTGTTTTTGGAAAAAAAAGCCTAAGTCCAACTCTTTAAAAAAAATCCAACCCTACATCACTGAAAGACTATCTCTGTAGTAAAAAAATAAATATATATATATATGTTTAAGCTAAAATTAGACTTTAATGTAAGACAAATAAAAACATGTATGTTTTGACAAAAATGTACTTATTATTTATGTATTTAAAAGCTTACATCACAGGTTGGTTTGTTACTCTCAATCGGAAATTTCACAAACATATTTACAGTGCTGTTCTCATTGTCTTCAGCCTTTGGGTTAACAATGATGGATACAGCATACAGCAAATTACTGATGGTCCTCAAACTATTACAACCCTTTAGTTGCCCCATACTACACCCTAATACCTTTCAAACACCATTAGGGGGTCATCATTTACCATTTAGGGTTACTGAAACCCTACTAGTTCCAATTTAATTATTTTTGCATGTGTCAACATACACTTTTAACCTTGATCTCAATACTATTACACTCCTTTTTCCTTACTCAAAACTATGGATCCTTGATTTTCCAATGAAACTTCCCCCACTTGGGTCTTTGATTTGGGACTGACATCTTTCTCTCAACAGACTGACAAAGTAAAAAATATCTACTTAATGACTAGATTCCTATATTTAATTAATCTGATAATGGCACTGTACAATGCCATTTCTCACAAACCATCTCAATATCTATTTAATATATATATATTAATGAAAACTATTTAATATAGATTGAAAATATCAGTAGACTCGATCTTTTCTAACTTCTTGAATGATTTGGCCAAATACTAATCTAAAATTCCCTTGAAGGGTCCAAACTGGTTGGTCCTTTCCAATCTGTTTTCTACACACTAGTTAATATCCCAGTGACTTCATGTTAAAAAAAAACAACCAGTTGCAGGTTGTACCAATACATAGCTAGACCATGTAAATTACACGGCAAGAGGCAATTGAAAAAACAAAACAAAATCAGATAATTCTTAAACCTACCTCAATCCATGACATGTTATGTTGCTGCATTTCTTCCATTTTTTCTTTCACAGATGCATATAATTTATGTTCAAATTTAAGTGATTGCATGTGATTCATATACCTGTTACAATAAAACAGATAACGTTGAAGAGCTGCCCGAGATTTTTCTTGAGCATCACGTGCAGCTTTTGCTTCTTCCTCATCATATCTGTTACAATTATACCTACAATAAAAAAATCTTGTATAACATAACAGTAATGTCAAAAATAAAGCCAAGGTTTCAACTACAATATTTTTCCCAAGGCAATGAACATTTTCCCCATGCCAGCAAATTAGGTGCAAATACATAATAATAATAGGTTCCTATTCCTGGGATTATGTCCCTTAAGAACAAAAATTTATTCAACTACAGAATACAAAAATGAATATAAAATACTTTTGAAAAGTAATAAGGTATTCGTGATAAATTTAGTGAGAGCACAACAATAGAAATTTAGGAGATCGGTTTTTGAAAATTTGAGGCATGACACTCAATACTACATTACTTTTGTGAGGTACTCATAACAGTGTGAGCATTGTTTGGTATAGATGGAACAATAAATAGGAATTTAGGGGATAGGAATAAAATGTCTAGGTTGTTAACCTTGAAAGTATTTTTTTCAATGAAATAAACAGTATTAGTGCCTTATTTTGTGCTAATACAACAATAAATAGGAATTGATGAGCAAGGGGAAGATTTTAAGGAATGAACCCCACATCATTTTTTGGTATGTATCTGACAATAGATAGAATTCCCAAAGGAATGAAAATTTTCCCCATACCACCAAATTAGGTACAAATACATAATAAAAAATAAATTAGATGCACAAAAAAAATAATCATGTTTTTATGAAGGTAAAGGGCTATTATGGGCATTAAAAATTGGATAAGGCTCATCAATCATCAATGATTCCAGCCACAATTGGGCAACATTTTCCTGCAATATTGCCGACAATGTTTTTCAAATCTATTAATTTACTGTTCAGGTTGGGTTTAGGTATTCATTTGAAAATAGAAGGAAATGAGATGGTGAGTGTGCGGTGTTCATTCTTTAGTGTTCTGCAAAGAAAAATCTAACATTGGGGATGTGGTTCTTTTGGAGGAGACGGGATGAATACAATAATATTATAATATGGGACTTAATTTTAAGCAAACAGTGACTTAAAATATTTTCTTAATACACTGGGACTAAAATGGTCAAATGTTATAATCTGAAACATCTCAAAATAATAATTGATTGCATCACAGGCAAAACTTTTAGTGGTGGTACCACCAGTACTTCCATTTTTCATCAACATTTTTTGTGCAGTTTCTCAGCCTTAGAAAATTTTTGAAGACCTCTTCTGTTGTGACTGCATGCTGTTTTTTTTCAATTTTGGTATTTGTATGAGTATGAGGTAGTTACCATATTCCATAACTCAGGTCAACGTGTCATGTCAAGTCATGAAATTTAATGTTTTTTCATTAGTCAATAAACCCATCACTCTAGTGATATAAAAAGGTCACTGAACTATAGGTGGGAGGGCACTGGTATCTATATATTTTACCCTTTTTCTAGTAGACCCTCCTAATTAACCATCTCCCTTCAGAGGAGGGGGGGGGGAGTAAAGCTGGCTTGACAAATTATTCTCCATCCAAGGTGGACAACTCCATCAACAGCTAAATAACATCACTTTCCACAACTTTATCTACCATACTTAGAACACGATTCAGTTATAAGATAGATCGAACCTGTAGAGAATAGTGTGGGGAATGCAATAAATCTTATCTTGGCTTAACTAATAGAAAACGGTTTATCAGATGCAAAGAACATCTTAAACAAAAAAACAAGCCAACTCTACCAGCATTTCAAGGAGGAAGGGCATCTTGATGAACAACATCAACAGAGAGCTGCCTTGCTACACTGTACTAATGACAAAAAATTAATCAACAGCCTGGGAAGCATAGACAATTAATTAGATTCACTAACATCGGATAATGTTAATAGAAAAGAGGAAAGAGTGCCAAGAACCCCACTACAGCTGTATAGTAAAGCCAGCACCAATAACAACCCTTTCTATTATTTATAAAAAAAATTTCATGTTTTAAAATGTTGGACAATTAACTGAATGATTGGCCATTAGATTAATATAATATTGGGTTTTATCTTTTATCATTTTTTATTTATTTATATAGCTATAGTTATAAAATATAGGATACTTAATTAACTTTAATCAATATTTTTTATCATGTGGAGTTTTTATTTTAGCAGCTGAGGATGACAGCTCCAAAGTCTTACTTTAGACAATGCTATACAAATGGTTTTGCAGAGCTAGGTCAACTTTTAATTGTTTGATAAGATTAAGGGCTTTTAAAAGAACCGTTTCAGCTAAGCAATGGCGAACT
Source organism: Acanthosoma haemorrhoidale (assembly GCA_930367205.1). Classification (NCBI taxonomy): domain Eukaryota; kingdom Metazoa; phylum Arthropoda; class Insecta; order Hemiptera; family Acanthosomatidae; genus Acanthosoma; species Acanthosoma haemorrhoidale. The sequence goes on along the minus strand of OV884015.1, from coordinate 76,537,547 downwards.
AACATAGGGATCAAACAAATTGTGAGGTTATAACTAAATAGGCTCCTATATATATATGTACCCAACATCCATACTTAATCAAAACAAGATAGTTGAGGTGATTAATAAACAAAAGTACTGTCTTACCAGGATGATCCATGTGGCTCCCAAGGTCCAAGACAGACCCAACAAAAATCTGCCTTGCAATTCTGATTCTTACAAACCATATGATTACACCCACCATCTTTCTCAATCGTAACATTACATTTTGGGCATTCCTGTTCAATAAAAAGCAAAATTAATGTCAATTCTTTTGCTAAATTTTATAAAGTACATTTAAAAAAACAACACTAATATAAACTTAATTTTGTATTTGTTATTGCAAAGTTGCTACAATAGAACACCTCTGCAATTGACATGAATTAGAACAAAAAAATTATTTAATGGCAGCATATCCGGGTCTTTTTGCATTACTTGCAATTTCCCCAGCAAGTCTCTCCCTGCTAGTTTTGTTCAAGTAGTTCAGGGTTTGTGGAAGGTTGGTGGATGAAAGGCGTACCCTCTTATGTTTCTGTGAAATTTAAAGTATTTGTCTTTAATGACACCAATAAAGTACATAGTTTATAAGTAAGATTTTGTGCAATGTCCAGTTCGATACATAAATGGGTGCATCAGAGGTTATCCAAGTATTCAGGATTGAGTGGCTTTTAAAGCTTGTTGCTCTTAAATTTCCAAAAATGAGTCAGAAATAATTGCCATTTTTGCTTGGCACTATACAAAAAAGTGAAATACCTTACATAAAGAAAAATCCCATGGCATCAATGAGACCTTAGAGGAAATTAAGAAAAACAAGGTGAAAATTCTAACATCGGTATGCAACTTACACTCTGAATCATCAAAATAAATGCCTAACATACTTTTTTGTTTAGTAGTCAGTTAGGATCAACTACTAGATAATGAGGTAGAGTCTGTACCTCTTAAACGCATTCCAAGTTCTTTCAAACTAAAGAGAAATTTTTCAAATTTTGAACCCTGTGTATAGTGAACCAAGAAATAGATGAAGAGGTAAGTGAAAATCAAGGCATGAGGGGAAGCCTAGTATGAACCAGGAGTTTTATCTAGTGTGGCCCAACAGTAATAGGGAGGTAACTTACCTGTTCTCTGAGATAGAGTGGTTATGTTTGCACTGATTATGGAGATTATTATTATTATTATTAAAGCTTATATTCAGGAACATTTGCCTTATCTTACTGAGTTTGTCTTTATTTTGTTTGGCACAACTGGTGGCTTTGACTACTATCAGTCCTTGAAATAGTTATAGGAGCTGGAGGCGATTGCCACAAATTATGATTTGAATTACCTACTCCTCGATCAGATACGAGAGGGCCACAGAACAATTATTACTTGTGTTGTGAAATTGCAGGTTTATGTGTGTTAACCACATATTAGTATTACTTAATCATATCCCACTTATACACTTAATCAGGTCGAAAATTTAAACTGGTTACTTCAAGTGAAATGGCTGAGCTGTAATGAGAATTTATGAAGTGGAAAATAGAAATAAATACAAGACCTTACTAAAACTATTCAATAGATAATATTGTGGCATGAAATTATAAATAGAGCCTTATGTAACATGCAATTAAATGGATGCTATTTATTATTTTAATGAAGACATACAAATATTTTTTTCATTTATTCACAAATCTTATTTTATGCCAGCATTATGCCCTGTATAAAAATATTTAATATTTTTAAGGCAGAGGCTTTGTGATTTTCAGATGTAAAAAGTCATATTAAGTAGACGCGCTCGTGCATGCTCTTGCTAACTTTTGAATCTATTTATATTGGTTGTGTCCAGCATTTCTGTGGTAAATGTTCAGTTAAAAATTCATGTAGAACATATACACAAAAGAAGAAAATAAACACACAAATTTATTATTCCAGTGAATATATTATAGACCTGATAAATATTCTTTCAGATAGTGGTGGTGCACCTGATTTTGGAAGTTGATTCGTAGTGCCCCTAAACATGAGTGCAGAGATCCAAGTGATGTGTAGGGGGTGCTTACCGTGATTGAGTTCTCCTGATTGAGATAGGTCCTACAATTATTATTTCATATATTATAAATTTTTTTTGTTTTGCTTTTCCTTGCTAAGATGCTCCTTTCCCCACCCTTGGTACAGTTACTCTCTGCAGATCATTAATTACTAAATTATTAATTTATTCAACATAAAATAACCCAAAATTAAATACGTGAGCACACTATAAACCTAACTAATGGCCATTAAACAAAGCTTAAAGTGATCAAAGAGCGATTAGTTTCATTAGATAAAAAGTTTGTTTTGATGCCCCACCCCTCTTGCACCTTACAATATCGTAATATATAAGTAGCACAGCAAGCAAGACATCAAGTCAGGACCGGGCAAGATGTCACACTCTGTTTAGATTCATCTCCATGTTTTATAGTTAATTTATATTTTCAATTTATTTATTATCGATCTGTCGATACTGAATATCATTCTAGGCTGTGGAGGGGGGGGGGGGGAAATATGCCACATTGGAAACATAGCCTGCCTTTTAATTTGTGATGAACTTTTAGATTTATATATTTGTACCTCAGGAAGGGGAGGAGAAAAAAATAATTTTTTTTTTATATATTTGTTTATTCATGAATTTTATATCATTGCTTAAGCAACGCATGACTACTTTAGACTTAATAACGTTTATTGATTATATTGTGAATATGTAAAAATCGTTACAACAGTATTTAACTGTTTAATTACTATAACAAAAGACAGTTTACTTTCAATCATCACAAGAGCCCAAGCATACAAATTTAAATCTATACTCAATTCGATTTGTTTGAACAGGGTTATCCTGTGTTAGTTAAGCTACTTTTAAAGTGTGACCCATAGAAATTTAATGATAAATAAAAGAACAGATTGAAAAAAGAAAAAGAAACAACAATAAAAAATCTGTGGAAACGTTTTAAGCAATAAGTCAGGAATGAAATAATGTTCAAAGGCTTAAAACATTATTAAGTAGTTTAGTTGGTCACAATGATTAGGGTGAGGATAGTAGAGGATTTCAATAGGTGTTAGGATAATCGATGAGTCCTGTCTGTGTAGTAATGATTAGAGTTAATAATTTCAATAAAATAGATAATATTGAGTTTTACTGCAATCATTAGCCCATACATGGTGATGTATTAACATCGGGTTATGTGGCATTAATGGTTCTCCTAAGCACCTTCGGCAATGCAAATTTTTGTTAAAAATACTCTGGTGACAGAGCAGAGCCTGAAAGGATGCAATTTGCTTCTGTACACCACACATCCATCAACTTAAAAAAATTTACCTTAGTATTGGCAGCGATCCAATTCGAAGTTTCGGAATCATCATCACATTTTTTAATCCATTTTCTTAGAAGATGACACTTAACTGGATCATGCCAGGCTTCACCACAAGCAAAGCAAAATGTATGTAAACATTTACAAACTACAGGTCTTGCTTCAACATATGACACTTTTATAGCATTATTGCAGTCCGGAGATGGGCACCAGCGTAAAAGTCTATTGCACTAAAACATTAAAAAATAAATTTACTGAACTTAATGAAGTATCTTCCAGACTAAAAAGTCATTTATTTCAACATGCATCTTTATACAGATTATCAGGAGTGTTTCATGAAATGTTATTTCTTCATAGCAAGGAGAAAACAAAATTACTTTTGACAGACATGAAGATTAGAAAGAATACAGAGAAATTTTTTCTTATAATGCACTGAAGTATAATGCATACAAATTTTGTTTTATATAATGAGTTACCAAACCTAATGGATTGTATTACAATGATTCAAATTCAAAAATACAAAGATTTTTGACAGTTCAGGCTGTCATTATTAGGAACTAGAAAAAAAAAAAAAAACAATCAGAACCACATACTGTCACCCATCCCTCCTACCTACCTTCATTCAATTTAGGTTTAACTGCTTTTTTTAATCAATTATGATTATATCCTATTCATTTTTCTTTATTACTCAAGATTAAAGGAAAAATTCCATTATGTCATATGAAAATCTTTTACAGACTAAGGACTAAATTTTATCACCAAAATCATAAGTGTTTCGGTCAGTTTTTTATAAGAAGTTCAATTAAGAAAAAAATTTTAGAAATGAATGACAACCAACTGAATTGGTATAGAATAAAAAAAAGTGAAATTAAGGTATTGTTTTAAGTTTTAGCACAATCACTTTTTTGTGTTTATTTATTAGTTATTTTATTGGTAAATAAAATCACCTAATAGCCTAGCTGCAGGGAATAGGGCACTTTATCCTTTCGCCAAACCACCCTCCTTAATTAGAGAACTAACGCTACATTTTATGAAAATGAAATGTTTAGGCTAAGTACAAGCTCACTGGCTATGAACACTACTAAAGGTGTATAACTTGAAAATGTTAACTTCAGGACACAACAAGGCATCTCAAGGAACTCCCATTCCCCCATTTAGTATCAATAACATCACATAAAAATGACTACCTCTTATTTTTACTCTGATTGCAGTTGATAAAATTACAAGCAGCATAAAAGAAAAAACATCTAATAATTATTGGCTATTCAGCAGTAAGGAAGCAAGGAGAGGTATCCAATATATGAAAAGTGATAATCATTTTGTAGCATTTAATAAGTTTAATTGCAAAAAAAAAATATTTAAAAAGGTTTGAACAAGAATTCAGCGACTTTCTGAAATTATAGCCCACAAAACATATACTTAATCTTTACATTGATATCTTAAATTATGGAAAGAAATAATATGATGAAGCCAATGCGAAGGAATGCAGATTGTTATGGCAGACGACACGATTTTGTCAATAGACATTCATAATGGTAGCTGGTACTACAATGGTGTTACTGCCCAGCTGGCACCTTATAAAAAAAAGGGTTCTAATAGGTTCAGGAAAACAGTTAGATGGAGCGCCTTACGCATATATATAAACTAATATTTACCCCCACTTAGAGGTATTGGTTGCTAGTATTTTTAACTATTTGAATGAATAAAAAAAATAAACAACAATAATCAAGACGGGGAGCATTATCTTAAACTTCATGGTTTGTCTAGTTCAAGTTCAGTTTCAGAGCCAAGACCATACTTTCACACCCAGTGACTAGGTTGGGCACACAGCCCAGGCCAGTCTTGACCTTTTCTTGAAGTTACATAGCAGACCAACATTCAATATAACAAAAACAATACCAGTATAAAAGTGAATAAATAATATCTTTGAGCTCATTGCAATTAAACTGCAGGACTGCATTATAGAACAGAGCAAATTATCAATTGCTAATTATATATCAAAATTATTCCTGATAAAAGGCTAATAAACCATTTTAATACAAAACAAATGTATAGATTATCGTTATTCTTACAACCAAGTAACCAGCCCAGGTGCACAAACAAATATCAGGTAAAATCAATGAACGTTATATTAAATTAATTGATGGAATTGACGCCAAATTCGACTTCCTGAACTAGGATTTATTAGGATTATATTATTTAATATGTGTTAGAACGCTATATCAAAAAGGCACTCACTCGGTCCAGGTAATATTTTACTAAAGGAATTACCAATACTCCAACGTAATTATGCCACATGATAATTGTGTCTAATCTAAGGATTTAATAATTCATTTTACATTTTAATTGGTTTGACATAGGTATGTTACATCAAAATGCCAACTGGATAGAGGACCATTTCATTAGATAAATTATTTCAATTAATTTAGTGTGTCAATGTTACATCCAAATGGCTCCTTAAACAAGGACTATTTGATTAAAACAAGTATTAAAATTATTAGATATATGCACCATACTACAATTTATTCTTTAGCAATTAACACATTAATGTCACGTCATCATGTCGACAAATTTTTTTATGCTAGTCTGACTCTCTGGTTAGTCTGATCATCCCTCTCGTGGCGCCCTTCGTTAACTCAATATTCTCGGAATATTATATATGGAATATATAAAATATACGGAATATATTCTGGGCGACTGAACTAGTGAGTTCGCAATGAGAATTTATCCAAAATTATTAACTAAATTAAAATCCTCTCCTATCCTTTCAGTTTTATATTAGGCAAAACCTCAAGATAATCATGCAAGAAATAGGAGTTCGAGCGATTACAATCAAAGACTGACAACGTAAAAGGAAGGAATTGGAATTATTTTCAAAGACAATATTTTAATACTTTGATTTGGTTTACCCAAGAACAGAAAAAATGTGTTTTTACATGCAGTAGCAAGTAAGTAATAATGCTCTTACAAATAAGTGAGGAAAATTCTTCAGCTGATAACTTTGCACTCAGAAGGGTGGCTCCAGCCGCTGGTGGAAAAATCGCCTTGGAATTTGATCATTTTTGGTTTTGGGCGAAAAGCTTTCATCTGACGATGCTGGGGGACAATTATTCATTGATAACCTTACACAACTTGCTATAGAAAAGAACATCTGGTTAATCCGACCTTTTAACCATTCCGACCTACCTCCTGGACGTATTGAAACCGGATTTGTGAGGTTCTACTATACACAGGTGGTCTGAAAAGTTTCCGACCTCAACATGAAGATGATAATAAAATAAATAAAAGCTTTGTTAGGTCGGAAACTTTTCAGACCACCCTCGTATGTAGTTAAACACTTGGATGTGGGTTACTAATATTTCCATAATATGTGGGTTACTAATATATTCCACATTGGGTAAGATGGTTTGTTATCTTAACATAACATTTACCATGATATCGCTATCCAACTGGAGCTGATTATAAAAAATAGATCACACAAATAGCCTTGGTTAGTCAAAGACAGAATGCAAAACAGGATGGGCATTGATTTAATTGAATTGAAACAAATACTGAAATTGGTAACATACCTCAACAAAACTGTTGGTTATCAGGTGTTGATATTTCAGTCTAACTTTGGAATCTCTTACTAGCCGCATAACAGTGGCATCATCAACAAGTATATCACATCCATGGGCAGCACACGCAATCGTTTGCCCAACACCTTCTTCCATTATTTTAGTAGTTAGGTATTCTCCCCAGCATGATGTGCAAAACCTGTGTCCACATTCGAGCCCTGTCATCATCTGTAAAATATACCTTTTTTTAAATACTAGCTGACTGTGGCAGGACAGATTGGCTAAGGTGCAAACTCTCCTTTCAAAGAAAAGAACTAAAAAAATGTAAAACAGGCTTTATATAAATAACTAAATAAATATATAAACTTCTTGTATACATTTTTGCAAGATATTAAAAAAACAAATATCACAAATCAGACATCAAAATTCTAATTGTACGTTCTTGATTGTTTGCTTATGCTGGTTATGTATCTGCTTGCTACTTATGTCTGGGTCGCTGAGTATAAGCTCACATTGAATGCTGAGAATACAGAGGCTTAATTGTAATAGGTTCAATTCTTCTTCCAAAAACAATACTTTCTTTTCCTACCTTTTTTAGAATATTAATTCTATGAAAAACAACTCACAGTTAAAAACCTTGCAATTATTTGTAATTTAACTTTGCCATGGAAATAACATATCTCCTGTTAGGACAAGCTGACTTCACTCAAGAGATAGTATAGTAGGTTAACCTTGTGTTAAAAATAAGTTCTCATATCTTTTTTCCATTTACAATCTATACACTCTTGGTTTCTTCCCTCTCTATCATTGCACAGTGTATGTTGGAGCCTTTTATCAATCTAAAATTTAAACTTAAACTATTGATCAACTGTGATTTTACTAATATACACGTGTGTGTGAACAGATGTCCTATTTCTCTACTATATCCTGAATCAAAGTAGCTATACCCTTCCTATCACTGTCTCCTTTCTCTAAAATAGTCAATTTGAATTATCTTACTCAGCCTCGACTTCCCTCAGAAGTTGAGTTTGGATTGGGCTTACAGTGATACTATATTTGATCTTTCAATACCTTGCACTCTGTGTTTCCGATCCATCAGGAATCTGTTATGCACACACCGTACTCATATGAAAGTATTTCCTTTTCAATGAATGGTTAACTGTTTTGATTACTATGTAAATAAATAGACATCTTCCAAAGATTATCTACTATTGTATTTTTATTACCCCTGAATAAGAAGATTTCTTATTTCAGGTTCCTATGTCTAACTTTGTATAATCTCACATGATTATAATTATAAAGGGACAAGACTCCAAGAGTAAAATTTATTATTATAATTGTATTGAAATTAAGACATAAAAAATTATATCAAATAATGCATAAAAAATCTTACCGGGCCAGGCAGAACTGTATAACATATTTCACACTCTTCAGTTCCAGAACTTGATTGCTGTTTACGTACCTAAAAAATGTAAAAACCCTTAATCCTCAAAAACACTAATAGATTGAGTAAAAAAAACAACTGATTTCATCAATTCAAACTTTTATGTTTTATTAGAAAAGAATTCTATAGTAGTATCACATCTTGTGGCGAGTCACCTCTTCAATTTAGAAAGATTTATGGAAGATCAACAACTGTCATAAAAACTGTTGAATTGTTTGCACCAAAGAAAAAGTTCCATAAATTCAAAAATTTTGCGGTTGGCTTCAGTTGTAAAAAATCCTCACTTCCAATAAACAATGCCATTTAAGAAAAACTCCACAAACTTTGAAAGCCAAATAGCAGGTATTAAAGAGGGTGTAAATGAAGTAATTAAAGGGGAATAAATAATTTGTCTTATAGTGGACTCTTACAGCAATAGGTGATTAAAATCTATTGGATCACCGAAAATTGATTACAGAGATATTATATTATGAACTGAAGTGCAAGTGTTGTTTTGATGGATCAAGCCATTTTATGCTGCAAGACAATGGCAAAGCAAACCGACAACAAAAAAGAATGTGTAAAAGATGAGTATTTAAGACACCATGGAAACACTGGTTTCCAGAGGATAATAAAGACATACTATAAAAATTATTGACTGGACTATATAAGAAGGCAAGATGCAAGAAACGGAAAAGAATCTCTGTACCAGAGTGGAGATTTCCAACTTAGATCAGACAGAGAATAAGTCTGCGGCACATTTTAAGCTGTGTTCATTTCCTCCAAAACCATAACTAAAAAATTGGTTTGGTGGAAATTGGAACATGTCCTCTAAGCAGAAGAAACAATAGGAAAGCACCCCAAGCGATTTAATCCTTTGAAAGTTGGAAGGAAACTCCTAATAGTAAGAGAAGACACCAATTTTAAATTTTATTTTATTGGGCAGCAAGAAATCTAATTCCAAATTAATGGTGAACATTATTTAAAACAGAAAAAAAATTAAATTACAGTAAATAAAATCCTGACAGTTCACTAAATATCATGTAACATGCAAACCTATATTTATTTATTAGCGAAAAAAGATTTGACAGGTCTGGGTGGAAGCTACGACCATCACAATCTCGTTGGGTGCTCCAATTATTTCCTAATAATTAAAATATTAGTTAAATATACTTATATAAATGTACAAGTAATAAAATCTGAGATAGATTGAAATTTGCAGTTGTACAAAAATAAGAATAATTTTTTAAGCCATAAACTGAATAATTACATTATAATAAAAAGATGGGGAAAAAAAAATTCTAGATGCCACCCATTTCAGATATGTTTATGTTTATGTTGATGCTGAAGCTAAATTGTATTTAAGTCACTTTGCATGTCTTCAACTTTGTATCACTGATTAATTTTTCTACAAATTTGAAAACGATGAAAAAATTAATAGGAGGGAAGGAATTAAAGTTTTGGAAAGTAGAAATAGAAACGAAAACTAATACATGAATTACTAAATTAAACGTAAAATAGATAATGTATAGATCTATTAAAATAGGCAAATGAATTTTAAAAATTACATCAAATCCACTGATGAATAGTGGTGATCAAGTGAAACGGTCATACCTATTTAGCAAACAATAGCCGTAAACTCGTTCAGGGAACAAATCAAATAATGAAACACAATCACATTAAACTGCTTGTTATCATTCATACAAAAATATTCTATGAAATAATTTGTTGATTCAAGTAGAAAATTGATGACCTCGGATAAAACTGGAATAAAACCATTACCTTAGGTTTTGCTATGATGATCGGTTTAGTGAAGGGGTTGACAACTCTTGCTTCTGAAAAAAGCTGTTCTTGATTGCCATCATAGAACCTTTCCATTAACTTTTCTTTGTCCCATTTAAAATGGTTAAGTAAAATTCGAGTAGTAGTAGTTGGGATCTAATAAGAACAACAAAACATTTCAAGTATACTTCACTATTATTGATTAAATTTGTTTATTGTTAAGTAAATTTCCTTCAGAGACTGTAAGATACTTGGTTTAGACAGACTTGTCATTACTATATGTCAGGAGCATAACAGACTTGTCATTGATTTTAACATTAAAATTTCTGAATTATCACTGAAGCACTATTACTAATCACTGCAAAAATTACCATTAGAGACTTCAACATTAAGTTTTGTAAAATATTTCATAAACTAGATGGATAATTTCCTTTAGGCTTTAAACTAGGACCTCCAAGATTTTTAATCTCAAATAAGACTATATCAATAATATAATTTCTGGTCCAATAATCACTATGTAAAATCTTCAAAATATAAGAAAGGCATAAACAAAAAGTAACCTTGATAAGACAAAAGTATAAATAGTGTACAAAAGTAAAATGGCTTGTAGCTTTTTTAACCTCATTCAAGGGCATTTAAAGTGCATTACCTCTACGACAGTATTAACTTCTTTAATACAGTCTACCATATGCTGAACTATTTCTTCCGTGGATAATACTTCGAAAGGGTAATCGTCAATTTCTGGTTGTCTATCTCTTGCACTGTTTCCGACATCCATCGCAAAGTCTACGTCGTCTTCACTGGATTCATTTCCCGAGTCGACTTCATCGTACAAAGTCTCCTCCTCTGAATCCATAACTTTATATTTAAGTTAGATAAAAGATTTATTATTACTGAGTTTATTATAGACAAAGTAAGAAAATCCTTCAATTCCTTTAACACTTAGAATTAACACCTAAATAACACTACTGGCACCTGCCATATAAACTGCCTTTACTAACAACAAGTGACGTCAACTGCAGACTGCCAGAAACAAGAGATGTACTTTTTCCTTTTCAAATTCGACAATAAATCATAAACATGTACCCTAGAGACTAATTGATTCTATCAACATGGTTTTGGCCTATTATTTTGTAAATAAACTAGATGATATTCAAAAATAGTGTAATGCTTCAAAATATAGAATGCATCAAGATGACACTGGTCATTGACAAGGCACTAAGTGATGGGCAATTCTGTTATTTTGATAAAACCTCAACAAATGTTTGTTTTAAACAAAAGTAACTTTTCATACAATTGTTCAAATATTACATTGTTAGTTTGCCAATAGAGGCGTTTCAACGGTAATTGTAAGCTGTTCTATCCTCGTTTAACAATAAAAAATTAATAAAAATAATTTTTGCATTTTATTCCTTGTATAAACCGCCATGGCTATACTGATTGATAGAAGAAAACAGTTACACTTAATGATATGTACCCAACAAATTTTTCTAATTTTTTTTCCGGGAAATTCAGTTCTTATTTTTGTGAAAAATGAGGTCACAGTAGATTTTAACTGTAGTTATTTGTAATTATCCTTCGTTTTAAATAAGCTAACTTTTTTTATTAGTTGACCGTTTCCATGCACTAATCAGAAATTTGAATTGTGATACTGGTTTCGAATTGACAAATGTTCAGTTAGATTCTAAAAAGACTAATTTGAAATGGCAAAGCCAATTGAGCATAAAAAAATATTTTTAGATGGCTATAAGATAACTGGGTTGATAGGAAAAGGAAGTTTTTCTGAGGTTTATGAAGGAATTCAAAAGGTAAAATGTTAAGTTTTTCCCCACAATGATTTTTTATATTATTTTAATATAGTTTTTTATTTATACTTAACTAGGTTACAGGAGAGAAGGTTGGAGTTAAAGTGATCTCTAAAAAGAATTTAACAAAAGGAAAAGTTGATGATATTGTTAGTGAAATAGGAATCATGAAGTCATTAAACCATCCAAATATTGTTAAAATGATAGATTTCAAGTGGGACGAACAGTGAGTTTTAATCTGCGTATGAAATTTGTTTTTACTGGTATATGTGTTTACAATCAATTAGCACAGAAAATCAGGTCCTCGTTGTCTTCTTATATTTCTTGTGCTCTGTTGCAGGGGATCGCTTCTGGTCTCTGAAGAAGACCCCCTGCAACGAAGGATAAAATAAAAGAAGACAATGGGCTCCCCTAGAGTAGAAACCATATGATAATTAAGTATTTACTAATTTTTTCAAGATAAGATACAAATAGACTTCTTCACACTTCAAGAAATAGTTTAAGGACACCTAATTTACTTAGTATAAATTTAAAATGTTCATCCACATAAAGTTATAAATATGTTATATAGTGAAAACATTGAAATTACTAATCTTAAAACATAAAACACCTTTTAATTACAAAAGAAAGAATTTGGAGAGTACATCATATTAAATTAAATGAAAAAGTGAATACTTAGAGAAATATCTCCTAGAAATTCAGGAATTAAGATGTTCTAAGTGATTGGAACACTCCTTGATTAGGTATTTACTTGTTAGATTAACCAGATATGAGCTTCTAGTTGAGGACAATTGGTGATGACTGCATCCATATCCAGTCTTAAGAGAGGAATATTCTAGGCTAAAGGTTCAATAATATCACAAATGATTTGCAAGATTGAAGGATACTAAACAAGGATATTGCATTTATTTATTTAAGTGATTAAATTTGACCCAAGTAAGAATGAGAATTTACTTTACCATCTTCGAAACGCCTCTTCATAACTGGGGTTCACTTTGATAAAAATACATTCAGTTGATGTTGACCGTTTGAAATTGGTGATGTGAATTGAATTCATGTATACGGTTTAAAATAACAAATATTTATTCGGCCTATTCTTTTGAAAGTTCTTTTATTTTTTATTCTATTTCAACCATAATAATAAAGGTTTTACTTTCAATTGTCATTAATTTTCATGGCCAAACCAACATGGATTTAATTTAATCTTCTGTTCTGTTAATGAAACCATTCACAAATTAAACTATTTTAGTGGTTTATCAATAGACAGCTGAGATTTAATAAAGGTATACATTGAATATCGTGATACTGTGGATTTTGAGTGAATGTTTTAGCATCTGATCTTTTTTTGCTTTTGTTATTTTCTTTAGGGATTAATATGATACATGGCAGTATAACCTTACCCAATTAATTACATTATGTTTCTTCAAAATTTAGCATATAATATAAATGAAAACAGGTCATTAATTTATTATGGATCTGTAAACAATTTAGTTGCAGTTGAAAGTATATTTATATATGTTTATTTATTACTGAACCTTAATCTGATAATTTTATTCTATGAATTCTTTACAAAAATTTATTTATGTTATCAAAATTCATATGATTTGCATGATTCAGTATTTCATTTTTAAAAAAAATTATCACATGGCTAAATGGGATTTGATCTTGAAACCTCTCCCAAGGGAAAAAATAAAAATAAATAAGTTTGTTATGTTCAGTTCCAACAATTGGAAAATAGATAACACAGACAAACTTTTGATGTTTGTTTATCAGAAGATCCAAATAGATTTCTTCATGGTCTCATTCTCCAAGGTAGCATTCTCATGTAACATTTATCCTATGAATCAAAGGTTTCTGTTCTTGCATAAAACATGTCAACTCGGCAAATTAAACATGTATTGTACATAATATATAAAATGATATATATATAGATGTTTATCTCATTTAAATACATTATTTGACTTTGTAGTTGGTTTCCTTCTCTATGGTCTTCTACCCACATTTCGGTCAAATGTGCAATTACATATACAATCCGTATTATGTTATAGGTTCAATGAACCTATGCCCAACTCGACTCCTCCAAGTTTTACGAAGTCTTCTGCTTCTTCAATATGCCTTCTGTAGACAGCCTTGGTACTTATATAGTAGTTATAATATAAAAATGTAGATCCCATGTTAGTCATTTTAGGGATTTATTGATTTTTCAGAATCTGATTGTAAGTTCCCTGATTGGCTTAGAGGCATGAAAGCATGAAATTGTGCATGGAGACATGTTCCATTTACCTGTCAACCTGACTTGAAAAATACTGTCAACTGCCTTAATCACAATTAAGCGTATTTAATTAATTATTTGGTAATTAGAAAATAGATATTTTCCTGCTATATTGAGTAGAGTACCACATTAAAGATCTAGAGGTCTTGATTAATAATGTCTAATACAGTGATTCATAAATTCGTTCACTTCAATGAAAGATTTTCAATGTTTAGACTCTCAAAAAAGTAGTATTTATTAATCCATCCAAATAACAACATGGAAAAGTTTATCAACCTTGTAGTAAACAAAATTTTAATACCAGTACCCTTTATATGTTTATCTCTTTAAACTGAAGGTAGTCTTATTAAATTTATTCATGCGAACAGTTTTGTGAGTGAAGATTATATTGCTGATTTTTGGTCAGTTTTAAATACAAATCCTACATTTCTTTATTATCTTTTTCATCAGGTTTTTTTATTAGTGGAAAATCAAAAGAGAAAAAAAAATTAAGATGTTTTTACTTACAAGTTACATAAATTGTTCAGATGAATAAATTTGATAATTCTTTTAATGTATGAATCTAAATTAATTTTTTTATGTTTTACTAATATTTAGACTATTAAACATTTAGGAAATAAAAGCAGGCATTATTTTTCTCCTAGATCCAGTTCATGATATAAAGATGAGGGACAAGAGAAAATAAGGAATTGACAAGAAGATTTGGATGAGCGGGATGGGGATAGTTTTTCATGGAGTTTGTACATTTTTGAGGGTATAAGGTCAAGGACAGTTAACACATAAAGATCATTGTGACGGAATTAGTTTCTAATGTAGAAGGCATTTGGCCATGAAAGGACTTTTGATTGGAATGTTTGTACTCATCTGATGTTCAATGGTTATGGTGTTCCTCATAGTACTAATCTGTAAGAGAAAATTGATTTTAGTATCTTTTTTTATGAGCAGTTTGTTAGTTAGTGTGTGGTTAAATTTTCTGTAGAGCTACCCTTCTCCTTCTATATTCTTTATTTTGTTTATGTATGTTCAGAACAATGCAATTTATAAGGTAATTGATAAAAGAAAAAATAAATGTATAGGAAATACTTTTTTCTGCATTATCCTTTAATACCCTTATTAATTCAAATTATGATTTTTGTATTTTTTTTTAGAAATGTATACATAGTTCTTGAATTTTGTGAGGGTGGAAATTTATTGCAGTATATAAAACGGCTTGGTACACTCCCTGAGTCAATATGTAAAAGAGCATTACAGCAGCTTGCAATGGGTTTAGCCTACCTTCGCTTAAAAGAAATTTGCCATATGGACCTCAAACCACAAAACCTTCTAATAAAGTATAATCCATTCACTGTTAAAATTGCTGGTAAGATTGGGTTGAAGTTTTGTTACTTTTAAAAGCTTGATAAAAATAAAATTATAGCTCATTAAATGTATTACTGTGTAATATAATTCTTTTTAATCTATTAAGTCTAAACTCATTATTTCATAAATTTTTGTTTGCTAAATATTTTGGTGGCAAATGGAAAAAATTATTAAGAATATAAATGATATACCTGCCATTGTAACCAAAGAGGAACTGACATCCTAGAAAAAGATCCTTTGGATGCAATTAATTGGATTTTCAAATAATTAACAAAGAATGGTTTGAGGTAGAGTTTTGAAGAAAATAAAGGAATGGTGACTGTTGTGGCCACCTCTTATATACGA
Organism: Acanthosoma haemorrhoidale; assembly: GCA_930367205.1. Classification (NCBI taxonomy): domain Eukaryota; kingdom Metazoa; phylum Arthropoda; class Insecta; order Hemiptera; family Acanthosomatidae; genus Acanthosoma; species Acanthosoma haemorrhoidale. The sequence goes on along the minus strand of OV884015.1, from coordinate 76,521,672 downwards.
ATAATTAAAAGTTACACTCATCTCGTCCCGGAAAATATCTGTTTCCATATTTGTACAAATAAAGATTATGACGTCAGTCGGAGTGGGGGGAACAGCCGCTGGTGGGGATGGCTCCCCACCACGACTAGCCTGCATATATAAGAAGCGCCCCATAGGGTGAAAATCAGATAAAAACAAACCGGCACCTTGAACACTTCTCTCTCTCTGCACTGGCGCTTGCTGCTCTACTCAAAACCATGGTCTTCTCATTCAACTACCTCTGCATCTCTCTCTCCTAACCTCACTATATTTTAGTCCGGCGTTGTCAGACCCCACACCTTCCTAGTGGGAATCTCTGCCTTCGTCGGAGAGACCTCTCCCTCGCATACGATGGTTGCCGTGGCCTTACAAACGTACCAGTCGTCTCCCACAGCAATCCAGTCTGCTTCTCTCCGGTTCACACTCGCCTTTGGGATCCGGACGGTTTTTCGCCTACCCTTAGATACCGAGTGTGAATTCGTGGTCATTCCAAGACCACATAAACTACCTATAAACCTACCCTGTTCCTCTTCTGAGCATAGTGCTTTGTTGAGGCACACCTTCTAAAGATCTTATGGAGTCAGAAACGAATTAGGCTGCCAGGGTGAAAGACCACATGTCCGCCCGCCTTATCTCTTTCTTGGCGCTCGCCGCATGGCGGCTAAGAGGTTGTAGCGACCCTAGCCCGCGGCGGGCGTCTCCTCCCCACTTTGGGGATACTCGGTTATCTGAGCCCGACAGTGACCGGCACCCCAAAAAAATTAAGTGCGCTGGTTTAAACACACCAAACGGACCAAACATGGCGGGTATAGTGGGAAAATGATGAAAATAGCTTTTAGCTAATTAATTAGAGCTATATCAAAAGCAGTGCCTACCGAAATGAAAAAAATGACTTAATTCATCTGTCAAAGGTTGAAGCAAAAGCGATTTTGGAAACAGTAGAATTATTAATAACTATTAGCCAAAGAAATAGTATACTGGCAAGGTCAGGAATCAAATATCCAACATTGGTTCTACTAACTGAGCTGAGTTAGCTTGCACATCTTTTCAATATGAATGCTTTTTGGCCAGACTGTTGCAAAAAATATAAAGAGTACCACAGTGAGCTTTTTTTTTTTTTTTTTTTTTCCCCATAGCTCAAACTTATAAAAAATAGGGTGTGGGAAAAATAAAAGGAAAATTATTTTGGATTGATGGGTGCCTTTCACTAAAGGGAGTCCCATTTGAAGGATGTATGAGAAGGATATGGGGTGGTGTGGGATGCCTAAAGGAGGCGGGTGGGTTCGGGAAGGTAGTGAGAGTCTACCTATGGTGGAGCCTAGGGGTACTAGGCATTGGTTTGTAGTCGGCCAGGTCATACTTGGCCCCGCCCCTGAAGGGGGCTGCACTGTGTCGGCCGGGAGATTGACCCACCCTGAGCAGGTAGAAAGGGTCATAGTGCTTCGGTTGAGTCGGCCGGGAGATCGACCTTGATCTCTGGGCTGGGTGTGGATCGTTCAGTCCCCGTCAGGGGGCTCGTGTTCTATGAGGGCCATCTGTCTCCAGGTTTCGGCGGTCCAGTAGTGCTTCCATCGGACGTGCATTAGTGGTGGTTGAAGGTCGGAGAATAGTGGGTTGTGGCTGTGTCGAAGTGAATCGAAAAATTTGATGTGTCATCTCTTGATAAAATCTTGGATGGTGAGCACTTCAAATTGTTCGTGGATCTTGTATTTATGTTATTATGAAAACTCTTAATGGAGCAGAAGAAGGAAGTTCAGCTTTCTTAAGGATGAAGAATGACATTAGTTAAAAAGATAGAGAATGTTATGATCTTGCAGTGCATGCACCTTACTAAAAATCTCATAGAAGAATAAATAAATAATTAAGTAAACAAAATTACAAGACAGGAAAAAACTGTTATGTATAAAAGAAACATAAATATAAGAAAACAAATAATCACATGAAATATCAATGTTTAAAATTTGAATGAAAAATTAACTAATTTTATTATACAATTTATATTCTATCAAGAGAAAGTATGTTTTTTTTTATTTACATTTATTTTCTCTTTTTGTGAAGTCCTGACTGACAACAGTTCTTATTCATTGACATGCCACCGAAAAGGTCTTGACTTAGGAATAAGTTGTTGCTCAGATAATTACTAATGTTTACATATTTTGGTAATACTAATAGATAAAACAAAAGATTATATAAACAATAAATTAAAGTAATCTACACTAAAATGTTTTTAACTAATACATTAACAATATACTTTATTCATAAAATTGTTTAGCTTGGTTGAATTTGATATCATATTTTCACTACCAACAGAGCATCATTCATAAATAATATAATACTAACGTTTTCTAGATTTCGGTCTGTCTCAGCATCTTTCTGACGAAGCGTACACTGAAAACATGAGAGGTTCCCCTTTGTATATGGCTCCCGAAGTACTTTTAAAAAAGAAATACAACAATAAAGTTGACCTGTGGTCAGTTGGAATAATTCTTTACGAGTGTCTTTTTGGTAAGGCTCCTTTCTCTAATACAAGTTGCAGGCAGCTGATTGAAACCCTCCAACAAGAAGCTCCAATACATGTAAATAGAACATATATCTACAAATGTGTGCAAATAGTTTTCAGCAAAGTTATTTTACCATTTTTTAATTTAATTATGAAACTTGCCAAGAGAAAGATAAAAACAAGGTTAAATTTTGTTGTTAAACTCAGTTGTTTAAATGAGCAGATTGAAATCTAAGTTTCTGGTTCTGTTTTAAGGATTTCTCTCCTGGCTATGACACTATTTTTTCTCTTAATGAAAATTGTATTTCTAAAGAAATATACTGCCCCCTTATATAATGGGAAGGATGGTTCCTCAAAAGTATCAAGCCATATCAACCATTATTTAAAGGAGGTATTATTTAAAGTGAAAAAGATAACTTTTGTACACCATAAGTTAACTTAACTTTAATCTAAAACCAGATTTGGTCAACCTAATAAACAAAACGGTGTGTTTAGGAATTTATTTTGAGCTACAGGACTTGAGTTCTGAGAAGCAGAATGTTCTTTTTGTTTTTCTATCTTTTCTAAAATGGACAAAAGTTTTAGTTTTGTGTTGAGCAAAAATGGCAAGCATATCAAAGATTCAAAATTAAATGAATAAAGGGTTAAAAAGCTTTATTAGAGGTCAAACTGACTATTGAGGCAGCTTATTTTAAAACATAAATTCTTCATTATAACATATTTAGTACTATTTACCATCAATTTATCGGCTACCTAAATAGTCAGTCAACAATTTTAATCCCTAGATAATAGGAACTTCCACAAATTCCTTTTTTCAAAAAAAATCTGAGGGCAGTGTGAGAAATCTGCTTTATATGAATTCCTAGAACTAAAAAAAAACTTATAATTGGTACCATATTATAGGAGGTAGCAAAGTATACTATAGTATGCCATAGTGTAGGCAGTGTAGTGTGGTATCAAAATCACTATAAATTAGGAATATAATAGGATGTTTTGACTATGTTTTTATGCATTAGATACGAGGGTGGCATGAAAAGTTTCCGACCTCAACATGAAGATAGCAGCAGTCGTAAATAAAAGCTAGTGAATTTGGTTGTTCACCTGTTGACACTTACTCACCAAAGTTTCAGCCATTTTGGACGCGCAGTTGTTGTGTAACAGTCATTTGAGTGAGTCGATGTGAGTGTTTTTATGAAAATGGACAAAATCGAGCTGTCATTAAATATTTGTTTTTGAAAGGCAATACGCCTACGCAAATCAAAGATGAGTTGGATTCTGTGTATGGGAACTCTGCACCATCATTTACCACAGTAAAATTTTGGGCAGCTGAATTTAAACGTGGTCGTAAGAGCTTGGGAGACGATGAACGTTCAGGTCGTCCAAAAACTGCAACTACCGACGAAAACATTGCCAAAGTTCACCAAATGGTGCTGGACGACCGCTGAATTAAAGTGAGAGAGATAGCAGAGGTTATGAACATGTCAAAAGAACGTGTTTGTCACATATTAAATCAACATTTAGAGATGAGAAAGCTGTCCGCGATTGGGTGCCGCGTTTGCTCACATTAGACCAAAAACGTGTTCGAATTAACATTTCCAACGCTCTGTTGGTGCAGTTGAGGCGCAATAAATCCGAGTTTTGGCACCGATTAATTACTGTGAATGAAACTTGGATACACCATTATACGCCCGAAACAAAAATACAGTCCAAACAGTGGACTGCAAAGGGGGAACCGGCTCCAAAAAAAGCAAAAACTGTTTTTTCTGCTGGGAAAGTGATGGCGACTGTTTTTTGGGATAGTCATGGAGTTATTTTAATTGATTATCTTCAAAAAGGAAAAACCATTACAGGAGCATACTACACATCATTACTTGACAAGCTGAAGGCAGAACTTGCGGAAAAACTGCCACATTTGCAGAAAAAGAAAATTCTGTTTCACCAAGACAATGCACAGTCTCACACCTCAGCGGTTGCCATGGCGAAAATCCATGAATTACGGTTTGAACTGCTTGAATATCCGCCTTACTCACCAGATCTAGCCCCAAGCGACTTCTTTTTGTTCCCTCATCTAAAAATTGCGCTCGGAGGACAGAGATTTTCGTCAAATGAAGAGGCAATCACCTTCGTGAACGATTATTTTGCAGAGAAAAACGCCGAGTACTATTTGGACGGGTAACAGAGATGGGAGCGTCGCTGGGAGAAGTGTGTAGAGTTACAAGGAGACTATGTTGAAAAATAAAAATAAAATTTCTGAAAAAAACGTCTTGTATCTTTGTTAGGTCAAAAACTTTTCAAACCACCCTCGTATATTACATTCACAAGAGCATGGAAAAGACTCCTATCTAATGCTTAGGGATATGTGACAATTTGAGCCGGCCTCATGTATTTTTAGATTGACCCCAAAAGTATTCCAATTTTAATTAAATTTATAAATTATTAATAGCTTAGTAATTTTAACTAGTAACATATCTTCACTTGTTCATAATATATCTTATTGACTTTATTATATGCATAAACATTGATTCATTTATACTCAAGTCCTACTTAATTCTTATAGTATCCAAAGTCGATCATCATTTCTGAAGAATGTATGGACCTCTTGCAAGGCCTCTTAAAATATAATCCACACGAAAGAATGAACTATGATGACTTCTTTAACCACCCATTCGTTGATTTGATACATGCTCCTACAGAGGAAAACAAAAAACTGGCCATTCACATTATTCATGAAGCAGTAAAATATGACGAACAGAAAAAATACCCTGAAGCTTTTAGTGCTTACTGCCGTGCCTTACGTTACATGGTTCCAATTGTGTATAGTTAGTATATTTAATGAATTTATGTTAAAGAACTTTTAATAACATAGAATACTCAAACACTTAGGAGATTCATTAATTTTAACATGTTATCCATTACCTTTGTATCTGTAATTATCGTCTGCACCTATGGGTAAACTTTTCTGCATTAATTTGCAATGTATCTAACCTGCTCAAGTAGTAGGGATTATTATAAATGAATCTGGTCACCAGGCAGCTGGTAAAGTCATAGACCAACTTATTTCTTTCTCTGCCACAAGTAGGCACTGAGGTCAGTGAGAAGCCCCTCGGTGACAACCTGAGACACCCTAATATGAAATCATCTCTCGTTCGAGGCATAAACTCTTGTCTTGCATATAAATCTGTCAAAATTGTTCTTGCTTATAATTTCTTGGGGTTCTTTGCACCTTTGTAATAAATCTTATTAATCATGCTAGTTTCTAAGGTGTGTTGGGCTTAGAATATTAATCAGGATAGGCAATGAAAAAGTTGTAATATCAAGATTTATTGTACAGCCTATTAGTAATAGATTCGCCCACCTTGTTTTTCTGCCAAAAGTTTGTTAATTTTCCTCTGTAGTTTTATTTTAGTATCAAAAAATAACTTGATATATCTCAAGGTCTATTACTGTTATCTAATTTTTTGATGTGAAAAGAAAGATGAGGATTATATGTTATTCCACCTATTCCAGATCCTACAAATTTTTTACTCAGTTTTCAATTAGGACAAATATGATTATTTGTCATGAACTTTTTATGAGTTATTATTATAATTTATATATTTATGATAGTTTTGAACCATTATATTTTTTTTAGGATATAACTCATATACTTGAATGAAAATTACTCCTTATATCTGTTTCGCGGTGAAGCTTCTCCCTTAACCGCTCTGAAAATATCTGAAGTTTGTCTCATTTTTGAAAACTTATTTTATTTGAATAATAATATATGTATATTCATATTTCGTGAAACAAAATCAAATCTTATAGTTTCCTAATTGTGGAAAATTCTGCAATTTTAATTGTATATTATTGGTTAACAGAAAATACAACTAACATTATACTTTTCTTAGCAAATAATTTTATCAACAATAAAAAAGTGGGATTATTTAGTAAATCTACAAACAAGAATGCCATGACTAATAATGAGTATTGCTTAATGAAAGTATAACCATTATTTATCTTTGATAATCTGAGAGTATATAAATCTTGTTCAGTATACCTAAGTAGGTAAACAAGTGTTCATTATTAAAATAGTAATAATCTTTATATTCTTATTTTAGGTTTAAAGAATTCATCTGGATGGGAACCCATGCATCTTAAAGTTTTGCAGTGCATGGCAAGAGCAGAAGAATTGAAAGTAACCTTAGGTGATTATGAATTTACTAAAGAAGAAATTGAAAAGTATTCCGAAACTGATTTGAAAACTGTGCCGGAAAATACAGCACAGATATGGAAGAAGAAGTTTCTTGGTTAGTGATAATATGATAATAAGATAAGTGTAAACCTTCTTCAAATCAATTACAAAGACAAAGTTTATTTGAAATAGCCCATCTACCGATCTATACTAGTCCTTGCAAGACCTGGGCATCCTCGCTTAACCTCCTCCTGCTGTTCTCTATACACCATCTCCATCCATGTTCTCCTGGTAATTTGCAACATTTTCCTCAATAATATGAGAAAACTCTGTGTTTCATGCTTTCACTTGAATCTCCCTAATGTTGTAAACTCAATTTATTATAGTTTGCCAACAAATATGGTATATAAAGGGTTGGGCAAAAAGTCTGTTAGGTTTTTTAAGTGAAAATAAAGATACAACTTTTAAACACAAAGTGATTTATTCAATCAATGATATAATTGCCGTTTTGTTCCAGTATCTTCTGCCATCTCATGGGCAGATTTATAATTCCATGTCCAAAGAATTTCCTGTCTTTACTGGCACAAAAATTTTCCAAGTGAATTTTTTTACACCTTCTTCAGAGTTGAAGGTCTGTCCATTAAATGAATTTTGAAGAGACCGAAACAGGTGGAAATCTGAAGGTGCAAGGTTGGGCGAATATGGAGGGTGCAGCAAAACTTCCCAGCTAAGCTCCAGTAACTTCTGCCGCGTCTGCAAAGAAGTGTTGTGCGGTCTGGCATTGTCGTGATAGAAGACAATCCCCTTATGGTTGGCTAGTTCTGGACGCTTCTGGTGGATCGCTGCATTTAATTTGTCCAGCTGGTCACAGTACACATCCGAATTGATGGTCTTGTTCGTGGGAAGAAGTTCGTAAAAGACAACACCCCTCCAATCCCACCAAATCGAGAACATAACCTTCTTTGGGTGAAATCCTGCTTTGGGGGTTGTTTGTGGTAATTCGCCGAGCTTCCTCCATGAGCGTTTGGCTCCACATTGTTATAGACGATCCACTTTTCGTCCCCTGTCATCATTCTCTTCAAAAAAGGATCGTTTTCTTCACGTTTCCGCAACAAATCGCAGATGGAAATCCTTTGGGCGAGGTTAGCCTCACTAAGTTGATAGGGAACCCAAACATCGAGCCTGCTCACGTAGCCAGGTTGATGCAGATGGTTTTTAACACTCGATTTGGATATTTTGAGGATAACTGCGATCTCCCTAGTTGTATAACAGGGATGGGTGTCGACTAATTCCTTCACTTTGTCGCTGTTAATCTCAGTTGGCTGGCCAGAGCGAGGTGCGTCTAGAACCGAAAAATTTCCCGATCGAAATCTTGAAAACCACTTCTGCCACACACGTTCTGTAACATCATCCTCTCCGTATACAGCGCATATCTTCCTGCAAGTTTCCACTGCTTTCTTGTCTTTTTTAAAATAAAAAAGCATGAGGTGTCGATAATGTTCGTTTTGGTTTTCCATTTTCAGGATGATCCTAAACACACAAAATACAATCAGTCTCGTCGGAATTTCACGTCAAACTATGTTGGAGTGTCTAGTATCTGACGAGAGCACACTCGCAAGGGGCAGACTGAAGTTAGCTACATATTAGACTGCTTGAAGTTTCGTGGCGACAAAAACCGAACGGACTTTTTGGCCAACCTGATAATAGTTAATTTAAACATTTAGTAGTTTATATACCACAATCTGTACTTCTTGATTTTGATTTATGGTAAAATATCACTTTCTTCAACCCTAGATCAGATGCGTGCCAACAATATCTTATCATTTACATCTTTAGAAGATGCAAATGAAAATGTCAACAAACCTTCATCTTCAAGACAAATTTCTCTGACGCCTTCTTCTCAATCTAATGAAAATGTTTCAGGCAATATTCCTCCTAATCTGAGTAAGCATTTATGATATTTTTAATAAAATAATTATTTATTCCCAGTGCTACTATCTAAACCACTTGCCAATCGTATTCGTTTACTCCAATATAATATCTTAAGATTATAGGAAGATAAGGGTAAGGGTGTTATGAAACATCACCTTAATTTTATAATGAATTAATAAAGAAATGTTCATTATTTACAAAAATAATAATGGAGTATTGATAGGGTTTTGTTGTGTTTTTTTAGAAACCTTTTCTTGCCAGAAGGCTACATTGAGCGGCCTACAACCTTATAAATTTGCATTGAGCTAGCTCCAAACTTATTACTATGCATAAAATTTTAGATACAACTTAGTAAGACTACATTCTACATTTAATCATCTGCAACTTGATGAAGCTTCATTCAATACATTTCAATTTGATGCATTTTAAAATATATGTTATTTCATAAAATCTACATATTTTGTACTGAATATAAAATGAAAAATTTTTAAATGGGATGTATCTATATACGTAGGAATGCCATTTTGCAAGTTAATGTTTTTTAATCTAAAATGGAAGTTACTTAGACTAGGCTATTAACTTAATTGTACCACAATTATTATTTAGCTGGAAAATGGGGCTTACCATAATTTGTTCTTTATAGTCTCAGTAACATAATAAAAATAAAGATAATAAATACCAACTGATTAAAAAGTGATGGTTTATCTTTCTATATATAAACCTATACTAACTTATTAATAGCAGTTACATAAGCTACACTTAAATTTAAAATATTTTAATTTAGTTTTTGAAGTATGATGTGAATCTATTTCTATTTTATTTTCATAAATGAACTATGCTTGCAGAAGTTCTCTTCAAGGCAACTCCTAAAGTATGTGATGCTATAGAAATTGGATCAACTGGTCAAATGTACATGGCAGAAGGAGAATACAATCTAGCTTATAATAAATTTGAAGCGAGTTTAAATATATTGATTCCCCACTTAAAGAAGGAACCTCCAAGTCCTAGGAAGGATCTTCTTGTTCGGCAGGCAAGGCTTTACTATATTCGTTGATAATATAGATTATCCTTTTGGATTCTATTAACGAAGTAGTATAGCTGTGAACAAAATTGTAAAGTTTTTTTATAGGGATGCATAATAATTGTTAACTTTTGATTTGAAAAAATTTCATTTTATTCTTTGAGGAATAAAAGTTTCACTTCCAAAAAACTTATTGACTATAGAACTTTTGCAAGAAACATTTGAACCTAGAACCTTTGTATTACTGAGCGGTTAGGCTAACTGCTACACCAAACCAGAACACCAAAAGTTTTTTTTATAACAGTTATTTAAATAATTGGTTGGAAAAACTTTTATTAAAAAAATGTTATTTAAATAATTGGTTAGAAAAACTTTTATTAAAAAAATAAAACACCTTTTGAGACATGTTTTTTCTAAAACAGTTACAAAAATAACTCTTAAATATGGATAAATAGAATAGAAATAGTAAAAAAAATAAAAATTTATTCATTTCTAATTCCAGCAGCCTGAGCCCTAATCATCCAAAAATTCAAATCTGGTATCAATGAAATGAACTTAATATCCATATTTGGACTTTCAAATTGATAAATGGTTGTTCTCGAGAGACTGCTATGTATGGCTATGGCTAATTACAGCCTGAGAAGAACATGATCTAAGTTTGTCCTTCTACTTTATTGATAGTCGTGTAAAAAACATTGTGAACAGAAAACTGTTCTCTTCTAAAGGAGAAAGAAAGACCATAGTGTCCGATGGCAAAATGACAATTCTAAGTATTATGGCTCTTGGACCTACCCTTTCACCAGTAATTATCTTTTCCATTTAGTCCATGGGAACCATTTAATAGGAACAGTTTTTATTTTTAATGCATTTCCCAAGTTGTTCTTCAGGGCCATTAAGACAGAATGCAATGCTCTAAAAAGACAATTGACATTCTGAACAATTTCATTAATTGACCGACTGACCTAACCTATCTAGTCATGCATAGATATGACCAATTCGGTCTTAATAACCATAATTTTTTTTAATATATAGCTATTCATTGTAAAATTAGTACCAAATATGTGCCTGCAATGGTTTTGCATTACCTTCCAGTAACATTACGTAGTATTAAAACTTTAATAAGAAAAATATTTTATCTTAAAAGTTTTATATTTTCAATTTTAGTTTAGGTATTGATTTTACTATTTTTAATAACTATCTTAAAGTTTAGTAATTATTAAGAAAAAATATAAACTGGCAGGATCTGAACTCAAACCTGTGATCTCCCGATTATCCAGTTAGGTGTTTTACCAACTGAACGAGGACCTTGTTGACAATATTAATTCTCCTTGGCCATACTCTAGCAATGATTGTAATATTCATAATAGTGGGATCTTTACCAAAACAAAAAAAATTGACAATGTAAAAAGAGTATATATTAAAATGTCATGTATTTTCATTATGCCATTACTCAGGAAAACTAACTCTTAGTGACTATAAAGTAAGTAAGCAAGGTTTCTCCGCACCCACTGTGAAGTTTAGATAGAGCCATGCAACAGTACTGGCAAGATACTTGCTCGTACAGGACTAGCTCAGTTGGTAGATCACCCGACTAGAAGTCCTGTGTTTGAGTCCCAATCCTGCCAGTATTTTTCCTTGGCTGATAATTATTAACAATAGTAGGATCAACAAAAATTGAATTTATTCAAAACTTTAAGAAAAATTGTTTTAAGGTACGTTTTCGCTGGAACTGTCTGCAGTGGCGGTTGGCAGTGACTGCTGGCTGTCAACTACTGCTTTGAGGGGAATCCATTAATTTTTTGGATGCAGGTAGTCACTGCCAACTGCTCCCATGGACAGTTCCAGGAAAAACGTACCTTTATTTACATTTTATATTTTAACAGTTGTTTGGTATCTTATAAAAAAGTTTTTGTAAAACATGATTAACTTTTTTAAATTATTTTGTTAAAATAATTAAACATTGTTTTAGGTCCAGTGGTGGCTAACACAGGCTGAAAGTGCTAAAGCTTTGGCTGCTTCTACAGACATAAATCCAGAAACTGATACTAAACAGAAGATATTTGAAGCCACAGGTTTGCAATGCTTTTTTTTATTCTTGTGCCTGATATCATGGCTATACAGCTATTTGATGTCATGAAACCCAGTGTAGGTCGAATGATATTCTACATTAGTCATCTGTATAATAAGTAAGTTGAATACTTCATCAAAATCTGAAGTGGTTACAATTCTAGTAAATATTTGATTCTAAATTGAAACCCCCTATTCATGCTTTGTCCAAAATATCTGAAATCATAAGATGTTGACTTGATTGTGATGTAAAGTTGACTTAAATATTTTTTAAATTATAATTAGGTTGATTAAACTCAATTTAATTTGTTTATAGTAAAAAAATATGTATTTTTAAAATTACATTAAGTCAAATACTCAAAAAGGTATACCTCCGTTAATGTCTGACATTATCTCACCAAAATAACTCCAGTGCTCAATATTATTTTGTATCAGTCTTGAACATCATTAATATTAAAATGCACTAGTTATATAACATAATGTATAGCATTTTTTTAGCGATAAACATCACAAAAGATAAGTTGTTTAGGAACATAAAATAGGAAGAAAAAACAGTAACAAAAACACAAACTTCACAACTAAATTAAATATATATTCAGAATGATATTTAAAATGAAAAAATGAACAGTCAATCGTAAATAGGACATAAATCTATATGTCAACAAGTATGGCATCGTTTTCTGGCCGATTCACCCCTACATCTGCTACTTACTTCCAGCTTCCATTGTGTGTATTTAATATTTGGATTTTTACTTCTTCTGAAAAATGAGATCGCCTTTGAGCATGTTTGTTAGTGAGTCCTTTGCCAGAGATCTATGGAGTTTTCTCCTAGGCATGCTGTTATGGCAGTTTGGGGATTATATAATTTGGGAAAATTTTAGCATTGTGAAAAACATGTCCAGTGGACACTTTATCCATCCTCCTGGAACCATTCCACTTTTTTATTACTTTGCCTTTCACTTTTTGTTTGGTTATAAAAAAAAATCGGAACTTACCCTCATCTTCATCACTCTCTTCATTACCGCTAATTTCAGTCTCAGAATCTCCTTCTCTTTATTCTATTTTTTCCCGTTCTCCTGTATTTGCAGTCAATATCTTCAGGATTTATTAGGACATAGCTGGTACTAAAAAACAAAGTTATTACAACAACAGGGGCTTGTATCTTCAGGATGCATTTCCATTTTTACCATTACATACATTATTAGCAATTAAAAAGTACTAATTAATTTTACTTATTCAAATTAAAAATGTGAAAGTAATAAAAACTTACAAGTCCAGCCATAAGTATCTGTCAGATACAAAAAACAGCTACCAGAATCGAAGACGTCCACCTTTGATGCCGGTCTGAAAGCAGGAAGCTAGGAAAGTAAACAGGTGGGGACAACTTCAAGTTCAAGGTGTTACTGGGAATTGCTACAAAAAAAAAAATACCAAATAATATAAGTTAATTAGACATGACAATAAAAAGGAAGAGTTCGACAACTTCAGAAAACCAGCTCTGACTGACACATAATAAATCAGTCCATTATTACACCCATAATCTCAACACATCCCTCTGAGTGAAGGAAATTGAAAGAAAGAGATAAAATAAATAGCTCTAGTCAATGGACATGATAAAGAAATTAAACAAAAATAGTAAAAAAAAAAATATATAAACACTAAGAAAGTCACTAGATGGTGAGCCATTTTATATTTAGGGATGATTTAAGACAAACCTGTTAGAATACATAAAAAATTAGGAGGAGTGGCGATAAAAAATCATTGCTCCATGAAAAAAAACTTCTCACATAAAAGGACCTGTACAAACTAAAGATTGTTTTGGGGTTTACATAATGCAAAGGATCTTTTGCTAGAATAACAAACTGTAAACTCAAGAAAAGGTGCAAAGAAAACATTCTCTGGAATGAAGGTAACTTCTAACCTACCCACATATAACAGATACAGGACACCAAAATGTGAATTCACCTTACTATGCAATAGCAATAATTTTTTCCTCAAGAAACTAGGGACAATCAAAATAAACCTAGTTCCCCTGAACTCCAATAACCCAGATTAAAAAATTGTGACATTCCCCTGTCCTTCTTCACCATCACAGGCAGTTGATGTCTTAGAGCTATCGAGTTAAGAATCTCTCCTTGAAGAGAAACGATGTTTTAACATTTTTAGTAAATAGTCACCACCCCTATTCTGTTTAGGTAACTTGGCCATAACATTAAATATATTTTTAATTAAACTCTACATTTGTATTTATATAAGCAATTTTTAGCAACCCAATATTTTAACATCATGTCTATACTTAATTGTTCTTCAAATTATTGTTATCTATGTTTGTGTGATTAATATCATTGGTCCAGTTTAGCACTTTAAGATGGCAGTACAGTTTGTCGAAAGTACTACAACTATAGGATTTAGATTTGTCTTCTAGCTATATTCTTCTAGCTCAATATGCAGTTGACCAAGGGCTCTCAATTAATTTGTATGAACAGTAAACTGCAGCTTTATGTTATTCCTGCTTCTTAAAGACAATGCTGTTTTTATTTTAAATCCCTAAGACACACCTGCAATGGTGAGATGGTAGGAAGATATTGCTGAGCACTCGCGGACAATGAAAAAGCTGTGTTGTTACTATGATTACAGTATTAAACAGTACACATGGGGAAGACTTTGTATTAGTTTGTGTAGAAGTCCTAAATGCCTAATTATATGTATTAGTCTATTAATTAATTGTTGGATTTAGACTTCTTCCTCTGATTGATGTGGTTTAACAACTGAAGGTGGCCTAAGGAGGTGAAAAAGTAAGTAAACATGCCCGCTGTGCTGGTGCTTCTCGAGAAACAATGAAATTGTATTTTAACTGCACCAAAATGTTAGACTTACAGATTAGTTTTCTTTGGGTTAAATTTCCATATAAATGCTCGATAATTAGTTGATAGGCAGTGTGATTGAAATAGTGAATAGTAAATTAATTAAGAAGCAATTGGAATTAGTGGAAATATGAATGAAAAATTGGATTAAACTTTTTTTTAAATAGAGAAGGTTCATACAGTAACTTACAGATAACTCCTCTAGCTCATCAAGCAGCACATAATTTAGAATAAATGAAGAGGGAATCTGATCAGTATTCAGTGATCATGGAGGATTAGATAGCATTGGAATCCAAATGCCTTAAAGCTCTGTGATAGACAATTGCTAGCTAGATGTAGTAAGGCAGTTGTCTTAGGACTTTTTTTGCTGAGAGGAAAAGCAGTTAATTGAAGAGAAAAGAGTTCTCATTTCCAACATAAAATTGTTGAAGGCTTTGCAAGTGGTGAATACAGGGTGTTTATATTATGTAAACTAAAACTGCAATTCACACTAAAAGAAAATATAGTACCGAAAAAAGTAGAAGAGAAGAAGAATGCAAATGGTATCTTAACGCTTGTTAATTTATGACATTTTCAAACTAATAGATCCGACTAATTTTTTTAATGGTATTATTTAATTGAATAAGGAAAATCTTTTTGTTTTTATAATGATACATTCCTGTGCATTATATAGGTCAGAGCAACCTGTTGTGGTTTTGACAAAATAAAGCATTTGTTAATTTTCTCCATTCATTATTAACATATTGACTGCCGCCAACTATGAAACAACTCCTAGTTCCCATTATTGCCTAGGACGACAACTACGAGTTATCTCATAGTTTGTGTTATTCTATATAGTGACAGGTCGAAGCATGTCTTCGCACGAATCAACATGCACTTGGCTTCTACGAAGAGCTTTCTGTTACATAAGCCAACTATTCGTCCAAGTAAATAAAATTTACGAATCTCTTCAAATATGGGCTCTCATATGAAGTAGTGGTTAACAGCTTCATAATATGAAGGTTCTCAGTTCACTACCCAAGATGGGCCACCATCATAAATTCATCAATTGGTGTTTGTGTGGTTCCTGTTAGGATAGTCAACCTTTCAGCAGTAAATGGGAGCCTATCAAGGAAGAGCTATTTGATTTTCAATACTTTTCCCTAATAATCACACTACATTTTTTCCTAATTTTTTAATTAATTTTAATTTGAATGATTTCAGAAAATTGTTCGATCCAGTGATCTCAGAAGAATGTAAGTTTTATTTAAGTTGAATAAACAATTTCTTTAATAATTTAAACAATTATTTAATAATTATTATTTAATAAGTCAAACAGCTTTAATATTTATTTTATATATATATTATAGAATATATAATTATTATTTTTAATCTAATTAAGGTTTCTTTTTTCCTGATGGATTTTGATCATCTTCACTTGGTAATTTATCCTGTTTAGGTTCAACTTTTATGGTTGCTTTCTTTTCTTGAATGTCTGTGGGTTTATCATTTTGTTTTTCTTGTTGCAAGTTTTGTTTTTCAGAAACTTTTTTTTGTAGTCCTGCAGGTTTGTTTATTTTTGTAGGTTCTTTCTTTTGCTGTGGGAAGCCTTTAAATTTTTCTGATTTGATTTTAATTTGTTTTTCTTCAGTGTCTTCTTTTATTTCAGATTTTTTTCTTTTAGTACCAATTTTTTTTTCTATTGGTACATTTTTCTCACTTATTTCTGTTCCCTCTAGTTTATTACTTGGTTTGCCTTTTGTTTTTTCATTGTTGGGAGTATCTTGTTCAAGTTTTTCTAATTTAGTTTTATAATCTTTTTCTTCTTCATGTATGCCACCTTCTTTTTTTTTAGTTTTTTCTTTGTTTGGTCCATCTAATTCTTTTTTCTCAATTATTTCTTTTCCTTCAAGTTTATTATTTTCTTCGTTTTTTGGTTTTGCATTGTATGTTCCTAAACTTGTTTGTTGTTGTTCAATTTTAGGAGCTAGTTGTTTTTGAACTTCATGTTCAGCGGGTTTGAGTTGTGGTACTCCTACATTTATGGAATAAGCAGGGGTGATAGGTTTGTCTTTGCTGTCAGTTTCACTGTAGCTGCTCACTATAATAAACAAGTTTTCTCCACCAGTCGCTCTCCCAAAACTGAATGCATCTAAAGCATGTTCCAAAGGTACTTTAACTGGTAATATTTTTTGAATTTGCAATTGTGTTGTAGCTATCAATTTTACTGCCTCTTTGAAGCTGAAAACACCAATATTATGTTATTAGTTTTGTAAAATTATGCATAAAATAAAATGTTACCAACTCTGAAAAATGAAAAAATGTGTTTGAATTATTAAATGTGTAGTTATTCCTGAAAACGTATCAGGGATCTCTTGTAAAAGTCATAAGTTACTAAATATATTTATACTTTGATCTCTCCAATTGGATGTTATGAGGATTAAAAAAACCCAGATTTTCTCTGGCATGAAGCATGGCACACATATACTTAATTTTTGTAATGGATTAAGGAGAAACCCTCAATTTTTCTCTCATTTCTTAAGTTTCGCAGTTTAAACAAAGTTCACATTCTAGTAGAAAACCACAAATCATAAATATACATATTGTTGCTTTAGAGCTGATTGCATTTTATTAAGCCTCAAGCATTATTTCTGTTAAGTAATTCCTCAAGTAAGGAAAGCAAATTGTTTTTCGATCATTTTTGTTAAATTTGTTTTCGACAGCAGTCGCAATGTGTATCATGGAGAAATGATGTATTTAGATTATAGGAATTTCGACAGACTTTCACTTTTAAAAAAATTTTAGGAAGCAAAGCATTTCCTGGTACTTTACCAAGAGGAAACTACACAAGTATTTTTATTGTTGGATTAATCGTGGAATCCATAATGATCATTCTAGAAAAAAACTTCTAGCATCTCAATTTTTTGAGATTTTCAATTTGAGCTCTGCTGCAAGGGGCTTATATAGGCAACCTTGGCCTACAGGGACCAATCAGAATCTGTCACTTGATTATCTGCATTGCGGCACCACTTTGAACAACCCTAGTCAGCTAGTTTTATTGAACACAAAATATATCACAATTACGTACATTACTATTAATTTTGCATATACCAAATAATCGGTTTTGAACTTGAATTATTTACATTGAGTTCTGTAGTAATTTAATTTGGGAAATATAATATAAGTTTGTTGATAGTAGAGTAGAGGGTAACTTCTGATTGGCAGTGGCAGAAAAGTTGCCGCAACAACCATTTTTTTACACCAATAATTTTTTTGTGTGTGCTTATGTAAATGGTGTATAAACTTAATTTATTGTTTTGGAGTTGTAAATAATTATTGAAATGTATGTAAAAAAAAATCATCTAATTATGTTTTTCATTGCAGATTTGAAATTATGTTAAAACTTCTGCTAATTCTTTTTGTGTACATTTATGTAAAAATTTTAAGTTTTTAATTATTAGCCAAAGAAAATTGTTTACATCAAATAAAATTAAATGAGATAATGTTTTGTTTTTTTCTCCTATAAATTTATCCGATGAGTTATGGTTAATCTATTACTATTAACTAAATTAATCCTTTCTTCTACCCTTTTTAAATGAATACATATTTCTGATGGTGAGCTGGTTATGGGATGTATTATGTATCTATCAGACAATCATCAACATATTACATTACTTACTCGATTGTTTAAGATATCATTCCCCAGTCTCTCTTGTTGGGACTTAATATTTTTAGTCTGATATTGTGTTGTTATTTAGAGTAAATTTGCAAAATTTGTAGGATTGGGTTAGTTGTTATTTATTTTTCCTAATATTAGAAGTTGATGTAAATATAACTTCATGACTAAGTCATTTGTAATTAACTTGTAATCCTCAAAGAATATGAAAGAAAAATGTAAATAAACTTTATCTATCTATCTAGCTGCTAGAACTATTGATCTATTGATAATCTTTTCTTCCTGCCCATAACAAGAGTAAGGACATCAAACCCCAATATAAAAGAAGATATTTCTTGTATAAATAATTACTTTGATTTTTAATTCTGACCTTGATTGGGTATAAGAAAAAGAACCCATTATATTAATTTCCCTCATAGCTGCATGATAAAACCTTGCTATGACTGGCCTTGCCATACAAGTTATCAGCATAATGTTTCCGCCACTTTTGCACAGCTAAAATTCAAATAAGATTATTAATTATAATTTTTTGATGGAATGTAATATTTATACTACCTTAATGACACAATTAACATAAGTTTCTTTTTTAAATTCTATAATCTACACTCTTTATGAATCAATCTCATATGTTAAGACTATTTTTCTCTTATATTGGAATTTTACTCATTGATCATAATTTTTTTTCCAAAACACCTATTATGCACTCAAATTGATAGTAGTTAAAACTGATGAGTTTGCTTGGCTGCTAATCTAAAGCCTATGAGACCATGTTACTAATCAGTAAATGGTATGGAATAGCAAGCAAGCTAAAGTTTGGACCTTACCTTCCTGGCTGTTGGTTTTCCAGCGAACCCCTTTGATTTTGTTGGATGCTCATCCAGTATAGTGACATAATTTATTTATGTACTTATCATTATTATTGTTTATAATGTAAATAAAGTTGACAGAAAGAAAACTGGATTAATAGCTGTTTGTTGAGTGTACTGCTGTAGTAATCCTGCTTGGTAGTAAGTCCTGGTGGAAGACAGACTTCTGAGACTGAATATTGATTGACTTCTCTCAATCTGCTAAATCAAGTTGAATCATGTCCCAAATCTACATCATTTCCACAACCTGTTTCATTCTAGCTAATTTTAATATACCACTTTGCCTTTATTAATTGGAAGCATTAGGAATACTATAGATCAATTAGATATACTCGCGATAGACAATGGTGGACTGCTACAGAAAGCTTCCTGCACAAGGGATCCACAAAATAAGTATGCCAGACGTGAGGCTCCTTGGGCTCGAAAGAAAAGTCTGCTAGAAGTGCCCCTGACAAAAGAAGCTTTTGTTCTCAACATTCGAGCTCCTCGAATGTTCGACGACTGCTGCGGAGTGAAACTTGTTTTTAGATGTGCCTGCTCTGTAAAGGGTGCATAGGGATCTGTTCTGTTTGTTCCCACCATTTATCAACCCTCAGACAATTTCCATCTCTTAGTACCACTTTTTATATCAAACCTACATGGTGGGCTATACATATGAAAAGACCGGATAAGTACAGTATTAACTACAGTTGCCATGTCAGACATCAGAATGGCTCTGGCTTTATTGCCTGTGAATGTTTTAATTAGCACTAGAGCAATCAGTCCACGAATATGAGTTCTAAGAATATAGGGAATATTTAAGAATTATTTGATTATCAGTGCTCATGTTCCCAAGGAAACATTCAATAAAACAAAGTGCTGAAGACTCTTTATACTCTTCTAAATTACTGTTCCATTGATCACTGTCTAATATATGAAATCTAACTTATTGCAGAAGGGCCAGTCGGAATTTAGCTTCCTTGCATAGAGACCAGATAATATTTTTATTGAAATAGAAATATCCAATGGCTGGGATGAAGGAAGATAAGACTCCCAGCAAGATACTAACAGATAAAAAAAATACATCTCAAGAGAAGAGGGGGCAGGGCTAAGCTTCATTGGGAGGATGGTATGGCCAATAATGCATATAATTTACTTGGAACCCTGGAACTCAAGTGCACATGAACCGGGTCGGGCAATAGGTGGAGATTTTTTATTCAGGAGGTCTTGGTACGGTAACGGGATGTTTGAAAAAGGAGAGTTATAAAATATGTTGGGGATTCATGATAAACCTGGTTGGTGGTGTTTATATTTTTCAAACAGCATTCCCGTTCTCATTTTCCTCTAGAGGACCCTGTTACTTGGACTTGTTTCAACTGCCTTCATAGAGGTATATAGAATATGAGTGAAAATATTGAGGTTAAAAAAAAATCCCCCTTTCATAACCAAAATCTGAAAAAAATACTTATTCAAGTTGTTATTTTTTATCTTAATATGGCACAAGTTACAGCACTAATTATTAGTGAACTTACATTCATTGCACTTTCTAGGGACGAAGAAGTTCCAATTGTGTCAATAACTATGTCTGGTTGCCCTGGGTGTATCGTGTGTATGATCTCTTTCAAATACTCTGGATACTCAGGACTTTCCATAGATGTCAGTTTGATTACATAATCTGCACCTAAGTTTCTTGCTAGGTTCATTCTATAGTTGTTTGTTTCTGCAATTAAATTAAATTTATTTTCAAAAAGTCAGGATATTTTTGGAAGGATAAAAGTCAAAAAGCACATTCTCTTTTGCAAGCATTTTTGTTCATATTTCATTAATACAGCATCACACTGTTTTTGTTTGTGTAGAGCTGTCCTTTGTTCAGCCACTAAACATCAATAGGTAACTATTAATAACTTAGATAACTAGACATTATTAACTACACAGATTAGATCCTGTTATTGCTGGAGATTCCAAGTCTTCTAGTTGACTTATTAAAAATAATAAAAAATTTTACCTAGAAGTTTTTTTTAATGACTCGAGCACTATTAATTGATTAATTACTTCATAATAACAAAATATATATTTTTCTATCATATCAAATAGGATATCAAATTAAAGACTTCTATGTCCGGATAAATAATATGTAATATATGTTGGGACATTAGTCGCTTATGCGCTTATGATATCAAAATTTTAGTTAATGAGGGAATTATTTAAACTTTAGCCTGGAAAGAATTCTGCTAATTAGTCAATCCTCTGGAATGTTCTGAAATAACAGAGACCCAGTTGTTACCAGAAGTTGATTTTAAGAAGAAACTAGTTTTGCCTGTATTTCTTCAGGAGGAATTGGCATATGAAGAAATCAACGTTCTGGAAATGAAAAGGAAGCTATGAGGAAGAAGCTCACATAATAGTCCAGGAAATATAAATCAAATAGTTCTGAATTTTGGTAAAGTTGTTCATTGGACTCTCCTATACTATATCCATAAAGTCCCCACCAGGAGGGTTGGGCTACTCCATATACAAAATTAAAGTACACAACATTTTCTATAAGGAAGATTCTGTTATTTTTTTTATAGTTGGTGGTTAGGGAGATTGCTAGTTGAATTTGCCAAAGTGAGTGTGTTTTACCTGCGCAACTTCAGATTTATTATTATAGACCTGGTGCATCACATCAAATTGGAGCAGCGTGTAACCAAGTTGTAGAAATGAAACGAGACTCTTTTCAGGTTGAACAAAGAGCCATTTAAGCAGGTGCCAAGGCAATCGGTACTCCCAGCTTTCCGGCACCCACATCATTGAATTACACTAGTTATAGCATGGGCAATAGACACTAGTTTTCTTTTCACTTTATTCTCTCCACTTATTTTTGCAGAAACAGTTTTATGTAAAACTGTTCAAGCACAAAAGAGGCACTGACTTTTAAAATCAAATCTCTTTTGAGATGATCTCACAAGAATTGGAAGGTTGTGGTGATTCAGTTTGTGTTATTGCCCTTTTCATTAATTGTTGAGGTCTGGTATAGTTTTTTCTGCAAGAAACACTTTTTTCTTACCTTAAAGAGAATTTTAGCTTTGCCATCACCTCTTGTCAGACTTGCCTTTCTCATACTGATAATCCCTTTTTCACCATCACAGCACCCATCATCCTCTACTTCATAATCAAAAATAAAACACTTTTCCAGCATTATTGAAGAGTATCCTTTTCAGAGAAAATAAACACTGTTAATTGGTACTAAAAGGTTTTCACTGACTTTTGCGAAGTTTGTAACCCAACTGAATGAAGAGGACCGAGAAATTTGAGGGGGAACCAATAATGGGCAGATGGTCAGCAACAGACCTTCAAGAACCCCCTTGGTGGGGTCAGCTTTTATAGTTATTCACTATTTACGTTACTTCATATATTATTTATCACCTAGAAATGATTTATGAAATTTAATTTTTATCTATTAATTCAAGCCAGATAATTGTTCAAACTGCTGCTGCCATTTTAAAAGTTCCCAAGTATATGAAACAGACAAGCACCCAGCAACTGTCCATTTTCTAGACCAGTTTGAGGATATAGTTTCAGAAACCCTCATGGAATTTTGGATTCATTGGTTTCTGGAAAAAAAAGTGGAGAGAATTAAGTGAAAAGAAAACTAGAGTCTATTTCCCATACTATAATTAGTGCAATGTGACGAAGTGGGTGCTGGGATGCCATGCTCACATTGCCCAATTCAACTTGAAATCTCCCTAACTACTGACTGTAAAAAAAAAATAGAATCTTTCTTATAGAAAATTATATGGAGTACCCTACCTTTTTCTAAAGTTAATATTTACCAAAATGTTTGAGAAAACCCCCAAAAAAGGACCTTAAAACTTACTGGTGGTTGTACAGAGCACTCCAATGAACAACTACCAAAATTCAGAACTATGTTGTTTTTTTCTAATCAGTGATTTTTGGCCTTCGTTGGAAACAAAAGAAAAAATGACGACCCTTATGAAGACAGACCAGAACATCAAAAAGGTGGTATTGGTTGCTGCTTAAAAGAATCTGTGTTTGAAGGGGAGGGGGACATTAATGAGACCGTGAAAATAAAATGACTGCTCAAAGAAACAAGAATTGCTTGAGAGTATTACTAACCTTCCTCACAACTAGGCATAACCTAGCTTATTGCAGTCTGTACCATCCTTAGGTTAGTTATAAAAATATTGTATAAGGAAATGCATATTTCTCCCGCAGACCTAACAAAAATTTCTTCTTGAAAAGAAAATGGGCTTAAAAGCTATAAACAATAGATAGTTTTTTTAGGTGATTATATTTATATTATAGTACTTACCACCATACCTTGTTTAAGAAATATTTATAATTAAATTTATTCTAGTTAAATTACCTGTCACAAAAATGCTACCAACGCCCACATGTTTTATTACCATAATGCCAACCAATCCAATCACATTTGATCCTATTATTAATACTTTAGATTCTTTCGTAATGCCAGCTCTTTTGTACAAATTGATACATGTTGCAATCTTGCTAGATAGGGTCCCAACTTCTAAGGAAACACTATCATCTAATCTACAATAGTTAGAACAAAGTTTCAACTAATTATGACAGACATCCTAAATTTATTTTGTACAAATAATGCACATTACTTATATTGTAATTTATTTTTCATACTTTTAACGTTAAACGAAAAGACAAACGATGTAGAAAAGACATTTATGTGTACTTTGGTGAATGTTGAAGATTATTGGGATTTTACCTAATTAACAAACATTTTTACATTAGTACTTTACCACACTTCAATAAATAGAATATATGGTTTAACTGAAGTACATCCTAGATGAAGAAATTATTTTTTTGCTGATTAATGATAAATATTTTCAATCATAAATATCCCAAAAGTAAAACCAAGGAAAAAGAGGCAGAATAGGACATCTTACTATACCAGTTGAAAATACAATAACTTAAAAACTGAAAGACAGACAGATAGTCAAAAGAATCAAGCTCAGGTAACTAGACATACAATATACAAGAGCAATCAGAAAGTGAGGATGGAGCTAATGGTGGTCTACACGTAAATAATATTAACTATTAAATAAATATTAACTAAGCAGGTAGACTCTTTTTCATGATTCCGGTGAGGAACAGATATGCAGGAATTAGTGACCCTCCCCACACGAACTCATCATTGTCCCACATCTTACATGAAGGAGGGATCATGTCCCAACAATGATCTTATCTATCTATCCCTACCATATCCTACAACTTACCTTTCTCCAGGGAGCCAATTGTCCCATGGTAAAGGTAAAGAACCTCTTTTACTTAGCCAATCACCATACTTCAATAAATTGATTCATAGAAGTTTAACAATTCTGTGAACAGCCTCTAGGAAAATGACATGGCGCAGAAATGGACATCAGAATGGGGACATGGAATAAAAAACCCTGACCTGCAAAGAAATAGATGACGCAAGTACATTCATGGTATAAGAAATGTGAAGAAAAAAGATGGGCCCTTAGCACACACTTATTTATGTAGAAGTTCCATAGAACTTGAGAGCAAAAGAAGGTGTGGGTACCTTAATAAAGAACAATGTCTTCTAGGAAAATTAGTTTGTGCATAGAATTAGCACAATCCTTTAATGCAAGGACTGGCTGGGTCCGTGAAAAGTATGGAGATGAGTGCACAAAGAATAGAAATAGATAACACCTCATAGAATGACAATATTTTGATAGACAACTCCTTCCTGCATAAACTGATTTTATTGTTATAATATCTCGAAATATTTGTGCCTCCAATATTCAGACGTTGTCTTAGAAACATCACAAGGTTTATAAACTAAGTAACACAACGGATATGAATCTTGCATCTACTTACCTGTGTGTGAATGTTATTGGGTGCGTCATGAATCTGGATATACCACCATCAAAGCCCTGTGAGCCAATGAAATGGATATTCGGACATAGATGTGTATTACCTACATGGCACTGGGGGCATTTGTTGCAGGATATCCCAGGCTCTAACACTACACGATCACCTGAAATGTTTGGAATAAATGTATATTTTTATGTACCTAGTTACTGGTTGTGAGTTGGGTACTTTATTAATCATTTAACAGAAAAGAAGGTGATATGAATTTTGATATTTTTAGAAAACAATCAATAACTGACAAATAATAATAATAATAATAAATTGGTGTGATAATAGATCTTTCAAATTTTAATCTAATAATATACTATGCTCTATTCACTTATTGATATAGCAAATAGTATGCTATTATATGACCTTTTTAAAACTCTGCTACTCTAAATGGATACAAAAAAAGAAAAACACTTCATAATAATATAAAAAGAAATGAAATGAAAAATATCAAAGGATAATGCACCTTAAGATATTTCAAACCTACTTAAAAAAAATAATAAGACAGAATTTGCTGTAATTTGGAAACCTTAAAAGCTATATTTCTAAAATAAAAGACTGAGTTTCAGTGGCAGATGGTTCAAGTGAGTAAAAAATTTAATGTGAAGTGTAAAAAACATATTTATATTTTATATATATAGTAAAAACATACAGGAAACTTTTATTTTGCTGCCAGAAACCACTCGGCAGAAGGGATACAAGGTTCTTGTTGATCCACTCTCCACCATCTACTTAAGTAACCACAAAGTCATTAATAAATTAGAGGAGATTGAAATAGATGATCCTTCTAATTTAAGTGTAAAATAGGAAATCCCCCCACACTCAGTTCCCGATTATAACTTATCAGTATTCAAGTGGTCGAATTTGGTCTTTAAAAAAATGCAATAAGATTGAGTATTCTGTCTAATGCAGTAGGTACAAATCTGGCAGTTGAGGAAGAGGATGTGGCCGCTTCCAAATAATTATAATTAATATTTGTTTATAAGGATTGATATTTGTTGACGAATGATTTTCGGAAGAGTGCTATTCACACATGCCGGATACACTTTCAAAAATTTGGTTTAGTAAATCGATTTGTAAATCATTCGCAGATTCTAGTCATGAATGACTTAACAGTTACCGTTGCAGGATAGATAGTTATGAGTTATTAAGATTTTCTAATAAAATTTGAATATAAACCAGTGATGCTTGGACAATTTATTACTTATTACCCATGTTCTTGTTGCTAGTCCTAAATGACGTTAATCGAGTTATTTTTTTTCTTATTCAGTTCTTTCACAGTATAAATAAAATCAAAAATAGTAGATTATAGTAGTAGTGCAGTAGGCTTTATCATTTAATTGTATACTTCAAATTCATTGTTCAACGTCAAAATTTCAAAGCTTCAAAAATGTTGGAACAAATGTTCAATGAAATCCCCGAGACAACATTGCTAGCAAACCAATTGCTATTGCCAAAGGGATAAACGGTTGTGAAAACATTACTGATACTGAAGTTGCAGAGCGGGTGACTTGTGATGGACCAGAGGTAGCAGATGACGAAATTGTAGACCTTGTTAAAGAGAAGGAAGAGGAACCAGACAGTGAGGATTCAAAAACCATTAGGGATACAGCATTTCTTCACAAGAAAGATTCCATGCATTAGACACAAGTTGATTTTATGGTTCATTTAATAACTATTGTGATTATTAAAAATATTTATCTATTTCTATCATTAATTATTATTTTCAAGGTTGCATTAAATTTTGTGTAATAGGACGATCATTCCACAACTTCTGATGTCATGCTTAAATGCACTGGTGAGACATCCTGGCTCGGGAAACAAACAACTTTAAACACATATTTTAATGTAAAGTTTATTCTAAATATATAAAGTAAATGTATAATTACTTCCATTTTTCTTTATTTCTTATATACCCTAGTTACTTTCCCATGTCCGGATCACTCCCGCCCACATTAATCCGGATATGGGAGGATCTACTGTAGTTGTATACTCTACACAAAGCATCATCTACTGTGTTGCAGTTTCTATGACCTATAGTTGCCATCATGAAATTAGAAGCGTGATAACCCGCAACACATGGCAAACCCTGCTGCCGCTCTGTGCACTACTTCTTTTCTATTCACGTGATCCCTTTACTTCGATAATGTCAATCATTAAGTGGTCCCTATGTGGCAACACCGCGCCTATTAGCCCCTTCAATGGCGACTACAGTTCCCAAATGTATGGTTCTCTTTGGCATTCCTCAAAAAAAAAAAGAACAGGTTTGTGGGTTCACTCCATTTTAACTATTTTTTAAATAGAACTTCATAATTGCAATGCAGCATGCAATAGTCCGGTCTAAATGTAGTTAAAATTGAGAACTTCGCAATAGTCAAAGTAGTAATGACTATACTTAAAAATTATTATGACTTTCAATCCAAATACATGAAACATTTTATTTATTGTTTATACTATTTAATTATTTATTCTATAATTAAAAAATAAATTAAATACTAACCAGTTCGAAAAAATAATAACTAATAGCTTACCCTCCTTGAACACTCCATTGACTCCTGCTCCAATCTTAACCACAACTCCTGTTGGAAAGCTTCCAGGAACAAATGAGTTAACGAGGTTTTTGTGATGGCCACTGAATCTTGTTAGACATTCGAAGTCGAAATTCGTTATGCAACAGCCCCCCACTCGGATAAGCACCTCTTCCCAACAAACAGATCAGCCTTAGAAACAACGTAGTTTGAAATTTATCACCTTATATTTTGAGTAATATTATTATAATGAGTTGGTAATAGTATCACACGTTTCAAAAAAGTTGAAAGTGCATATGTATATCTTAAAAGCTTAAAATATCAAGCGAAAGAAAAGAACAACCATATCTATGAAAGCATTAAGGGTTTCAGTTTTGAAAAAATCCACCTAAGTACAAAACTAAAAATAAGACTAAAAATATTTATGTATATGGATAGAGCACTATAAGAAACTAGGAAATTCAACCACAACTGCTTCAATGTACTTGATAGCTACCATAAAGTAGGGGAGATTCCTTTACCATTGAAATTTTTTCTTAAAGTTTCATAAAATCTAATAAGTTAGATTAGTTTTTGACAATATTCTCACTATTCTGAATGCTTCTCTATTAAGCAATAAAAAAAAACCTAAATACCATTATTGAATTAATTTACGATTTCTTAGAAATTAATTACTTAACCCTTTCATTTGGCCCAAGGTACGCTTCTACTTCTTACCTTTAACAGGAGTAGTCCAAGGTACGGTGTGCTTTCCACATAGGGTTGACAAAGGTTCAATTTAAATAATTACAGAAAAAAACATTTATATTTTTGTATTTATATACTTTAAAAATTAGTGAACAAAATAATAATTCAATATTTAAGAATATAAATCATAGAAATGAAAAACATTAAAATAAATATTTTCATATACAGTGAAAGCTTCTCAATTTTTTTCTTCAAAAACTATAAACGAATTGTGCAATCACATTAAGTTAAAAAAATAATATATAAATTTGCATAAAAACATTCATAAAATAGAACTAGAAAATATAAAAGTAGGAACATAAAAAATGATAATAGAAGTAATAATTTTGGGAACACAATGTATATCAATGCTAAAAAATATTTAAGCCCTGAAATGAAATGGGGAAGACATAATGCCCCCTGCGGCCAATATTAGGGTATGGTAAAACTAAAAATGTCTTTTATCCTCACCCTGTACACATCTTGGCCATATAAAAAAGTGGATGTCTTTCTTTCCTCAAAACTTGACAGTAGCAACGAACTTGCCCAGTTTAATATTTAAGAATGTTACATATCTTAAATTGTACAATGACTCATTTCCCTCCAGTTACTTAATTTATTGTGGAGGCCCAGGCTGATGTCTAGGTGGTCTATTTCTTCTTCGATAATCATCTTCATTTCAGTGTCAAAATCACTCTCTGACAGAAGCATATTTTTGTTGAGACTTTCGTCTGATGTTGAAGATTCACAATTCTGCATTTGCGGAAGCAGCTGCCAGTTCATTGAGAGTCAAGATGCGGGATTTCCCTATCTAATTCACTGTATAGTGTAGAAATGTAAATATTATGACAGTTAGCTTGATTTTTTTTTTTTGTAAATGGACTTGGGTCACTTTTAAAGAAAACGGCTCAGTCACTGATCCCCAACAAATAACTTCTACTTGCAATGGCATAATGCATATTCTGTTGTTGACTTCAATATGCTTTTTACATAACATTATATGTGAAATAAAAGGTGTGTTGTTAAACTGTGACCCCTAATCCAGGCCAAATGTAAACATTGCAGGCTCGGCTTGCCCCCTTTCTCCACCGGGTCTGTCGTATTTCATCTCTCGCCGATGTAACATCGAGTGAATCCTCTCGCCATTTCTTTCCTCAGTCATAGTTTTCTATGTGAGTTCGAACATTTTCGTAACAAACGGGGATTTGTCATCAAATGACCATACTGGTATTGATCTTCAACAAGATTGGTATTTTTTTGTTTATTCTAATGAGTGTGCGAGATCGTGAGCTTCATCTCTAATTGAAGCGCTCGGATTCAATTGATCTCCTATTCAACCTTTCAACGGTTCAAACCCGCTATTTTGGACAGAGGGGAAGGAGTTGATTTCTGAATCCCCAATCAAGATAAGGACATCTACAACAATCATCATCATCTTCACGACACAACCTATTTCCACCGGACGAGACGATATTTTGGATTGGAGCGGAACACCAGTACGACGGAATAATGCCGGCCGGCCTTCTCGTTGCAACTGCAGATTATCATTATAACACCACACGGTGAGTCATTCACCAATCATTGAACGCTATATAACACAACGTTTGCCATTTGCAATTGCTGTTATGTTCATATCCTCATTTTAATGTTTATTACTCTACGATTGAGGGATCAATAATTTCAGGATTATTAAATAGTGAATTTTGAACAATAGCGTTGTATTTAATTGAACTAACGCTTAAATTTAAATTCTTATATTTGTTATTATGGATTTATAATTTATTTATTATAAATTTATTTATTTATTATTATTACTTAAAGTAGTGTGAAATTGTTGATTCCGCTCGTGTTAACAAATTTATGTTAAAAATTATTAACTTAATTTATTATTTCTACGATTTCAAGGCAAACTTGCTCATAAATATTAATTCGTTTCCAATTACATGTTTGTTTAACTTTGCTATTTGTTTGAATATATATCAATTGTTACGATTACATGGTTTATTCTTTTATACTAATTATTAAGTACCCAGTTGCAATTTTGAGCCACATATTTTCTACGCTAGTAAGGAGGAAAGGTTCTACTGAACCTCTCAAGCTGCGTAAACAATTCCAGTTGATTTTTTATTTTATTTAACACTTACACATAATTAAAATGTGCTTATTCGGCATTATTAATCTTTACTTGAGAAATAATTCATAAAATATATGTATTTATTTAATTATACTGATTACTAAAAAGATTATCATCTTATAATTTTAATTATTGTAACTAACTCGATTCTTATAATTATAAGTAGAATCAATAAATGTATATTTACCATTTTCTTTTGGTTTCGGCACTGTTTTAACTTCCTGCATCAAACAATGTCTGTATAAAAATCAGCATAAAATACAACAGATGCATTAACTGGCTATTGAAAAATAGTTATTCGTTAATTACAGGGACAGAGCCAAATTTGAGTGAGGTGGTGTGTTTAAAATAAAAAAAATATCTAATTAGAAACATGGACAAGTTTAATGAAACAATACATGTATTCTTATTCAAAATGTCTCTTAAAAGTTGTTCAAATGTGTCTTCTTGAAGTGGGAGAGGAAATTCAAAAAGATGAGAGGCCGAGAAATCTTGGCCTTGCCTTTTTTTAAATGAGACATGAGTGGGGCATTGACTTAGTCCCTTCAGTCTTTCAATTTGTTGTGTGTTGACCAATGTAGGATTCACAAAGTTGTATCTTTGATTTACCATTTAATGTTTATAGGCTTTTTTATTTAAAACCTTATAAGTTTATAGGCTATATGTAGTTTGTGCTAGTAGTCCCCAGTAAGAAATAATAACATAAGGGGGAGATCACCATATCACTGTTAGGGCCCCTATAGTTTATAAGTAATGAAAATTATATATATAAATATAACTTTAGTTAACCCTAAGTTTATTGACAAATAAAACAGAAATGTAAATGTGAAAATGGCTACTTGAATTTTAATAATGAAATTAAATAATTAATAATTATGAACAATGTTTCACTTGCAGTATTTGCCCATTATCTCATATAAAAATAAAGAATATAATCACATTGTAATCAAAAGAATCAATAATTACAATAAGTAAACAATTTATCAAAATTGCGTGCTGGCACACAATGTGCTGCGGTGGAAAAAACCCCTCAAAATCAGAATTTTTTTTTTTTACATGAAAACTATTATTTTTCGGTAGTATATTAACCATAGATTGGTAGCCCTTTTTTTATTTTTTCCGCAAAATCCTTTAGTAATAATACATGGCGCCTGTTGAAAAATGACCTATTGTAGCAATATTGAAACTTGCAGGTTTTAAGCAAGTGCAACAATTAATTTTTCAGAAATCACTTATATGTAAGTGCTTTATGGGTATTTTTTTCAGTACGATTGGAGCATTTAACGATATCATCAAAAATAAGGTCATTGAATTTCCACATTTTCTGTCTTTATGCAATCTTTTTTTTAAAAAACTGCAATGTCCTAAGGTCTGGCATTGCTTTTATTAGTTCGGGGGTATTATAAGGAAGAATTCCTCCAAATTTCTTCCACAGATCCTTGCACAATTAGTTGTTATGAAATAACGGTCGGCTGGTCATTTCCTATTCTACTGTCTTTCTTTCGCACCTGTGTTTGTTTATGTGTGTGTGTTGTTTATTACATCTAGGTAGTTTGCTGCAACTTGGGGATCGACCTGAATGTAATGGCAATGAATGGATCAACATTTTAAGATAAATACTTTATTGACGATTTAATTTTTACAATTGACTTACCATGTATAAGTCACCATCGTTTTTTGCTATGAGACATAAATTTTCTTCTGCAGGATCTGAAATGAAAAGTGTTTAAGTAATATTATCTATTTTAATTCACTAAATTAAAACTTACAACAATTTAGTTTTAAGAAATAAATTACATAGGCTAACACGTGTTTTGGTGCCGGGGTATTTGGAGCTGATTTCATATGATTTTGATGGCCCCAATTCAAATATGGCTTTAGATTTTGCCTAGGAGTTCAAATTTTTAGAATATAACATTTTAGTGAAATATACATTACACTATTTTGAGTTAAATCCATGGGTCAAATAAAAAAAAACTATTATTGTTATATTATGTACAAAGATAAAGAAAAACCAACTAGTTATTCTCTGAACACTACAGAAGCTTCTTTTCCATGACATTCTTGAATTCATTTTGGAACAGTCCCTTTCTAAATTCCAACAGTAATTTGCCATCAAGTGCGTATCCCACCTTCCTTGATAGTGGACCTCCATAGTTTTAATATCCTGGTGAAATCTTCACTGGAGTCTCCTAATTTTTCAGGAAAACGGTTTAGGTAGCTGTGTAAATAGTACACCTTAATAATCATGTTACACCCAAGGGTTTTGGAACTCTTATTATGTTACATAATAACACTTGGTTTTCCCCAGAAAACTGCAACAAACGTGTCCAGGCTTTACACTCAGCCTCCTTCATCGAATTCACGAAGGCTCCAGCCTAGGATTAGGCAGGATTATTAAGGATCCTTCCTTAATGAGTTGTCTTATTTGTCGGCTGTCAAATATTCCTGCTTTAATTTTTTCTGTACTCAACTGAGGTACTTATGTATGCAAAGTACTATATTCAAGAGCCTTTACAAACCGCTCCATAAAGCCCAGTTTTATACGCGGTGGAGGGAAGATGATTTTCTCTCTTTCAACTAAGGGGTCTTTAATGACATTATTTTTTTTAAATCCATGGTTTGTGTCCTAGGCCTCTATTTTCTAACCCAGTAGTGTCTCTTGTATCTGTTATCCCAGAGGGTCAAGAAGCAAGGATATTTGTTGTAACCACTTTGCTGTCTAAGAAGAAAGTTTACCATTTTTAAGTCCACACAAATATTTTGCGGCAGTCGCACGTGCTTATTAAAGTTATAAAATTAAAACAAGGAAAGGATGGAGAGGAGATAAACGAAATCTTTAAAAGGCTAAACATATGGAAAACCACATTTTTAAAAAAGACTATAACCGGATATAGGCCTAGAGAAGTTGTATAACTTGTGTATTCTTACACTAAAGCGACACTTCGTACGAGGAGGGTATGAATTAACAGGCGAATTGGTTGAGCCGAATTCGACGCTCGAAGGCTTAAAATTTAAGTTAGCGGAAAATTCATCGTTATTTGAATAATGCTTTCGTTTTTTATGATACTTAAATGACAGGCAAACAGTTGATGGGGGGTCGATTCCCTGAGGTTTTATTTATATTTTTAATTCTTAATCGATTACGGTTAATTTCAGTGCGGTTCTGACCACCTTTTAGAAGATTTTAAAACCTTTCCATCAGTATGCAAAACGTTATTTTAGGATGGCATGGGGCTTAGATATAACCATCTACTGAAAAAGACACAGCAACCATTTCTTATACTTAAATGGTAATACGATGAGGAAGGAGGGTTTTCTTTAAAAGCAACCATGTAAATTTAAGTCCGGCTTAGAGACAGCCGTTTTGGTGCCTTTTCACCATTCTTACTCCAACAATTAGGGGACTTACCATGGATTCATCGAGTGAATAATGTTCAAAGACGGAAGAAATTCTATAGGGTCTAAAAAAAAAGGTTTGAGGGGGTATTAAAACCGTTTTCCTTTGAACGTTGATAACTCGAACTGGGTTAGTTATATAAAGGGTGTCCCAGAATTAACGCAAGATTTGAATTTGCCACCATTTGTGCAGTGCTGGCAACCCTAAAAAACACAATTTGACAGCAGACAGTTTAGAGTTAGTAAAAATGGAGCGTTACACTATAGAACAACGTGTCTTTATTGTTGAACATTATCTCAAAAAAAATGAAAGTTTGGCGGCTGCAGTTCGAAAATTTCATACAAAATATGGTCGGAATAGTGTTTTGACTTCGTCAACTGTGAAGAGATAAATTGAAAAATTTAGGGGGGCTGGATCAGTTGGAGACACTGAACACACTGGTCGTCCAAAAATAAGCCGTTCAAATGTCAATATCGAAGCAGTGCTTGAGAGTGTTGTTGAAAATCCAGGAACATCAATTCGGCGTCGTAAACGCAGTTCTTTGTGCCGAAATTGGATGATATTGATGTGGCCAATCTGTGGTTTCAACAAGATGGTGCCACATGCCATACAACCCATGAAGCAATTCAAATACTGCATGAGGCATTTCCAGGTCGTGTACTCCTTTGTTTTGGTGATCAGAATTGACCCCCTAGATCGTGTGATTTAACACCTTTAGATTTCTTTTTATGAGGTTATTTGATGTCAAAGGTGTATGCCAACAAGCCCACATCTACCCGTGCATTAAAAGAGGAAATTCAACGCTGCATCAACGAAATTCATGGAAAATTTCGACAAAAGAGTGCGTATGTGCCAGCAAAGTCGTGGAGGCCATTTGCCCGATGTGTTATTCCATAAATAACCCTATCCTATTTACTTTATAATTCAACAAAAAAATACTAAACACTGTGTTTTCTATTTAAATCAACTTGCGTTAATTTTGGGACACCCTTTAGAAGAAACGAAGAGAGATAAAGTTTTAGCGAATCGGATTTAGTTTCCAAATGAGCCAAGTCATGCCGGGGAATCTTGAAATCAAGCTTAGATACGTTAAAGTGCGATGCCCTTTGTGATTACTAAGCGCGAGTCTTGTACGAACATGCCTGGGACCTACGCTACCCCCACTCCCTGCGCTACTCACAATTATCAAGTGTGCTAAACAACACAGGGACTAATCTAAACACCGCGTAATATAAATCTATGGATATGGGGGGGGGGGCATTATATCCGGGAAACATTCTGCAAACTACGAGATTTAACTCCAAATTTGAAAATTACCGATTTTTTGTTATTTATATATTAAAAATTTATCTGGGCGATATTTGAAAGTCATAAATATAAACACTGAATTAAAGTATTTCTGAATATTTTTGAAAAGGAATCGAAGTGATTGATTTAACGAAAGACAATTCCGAAACAAATAGATCCTGGTTGATTTTCTTTTAAGTAAACCCAAAAAATATAGTTTAAGCACAAATTAAATTGATTGACAGTGCTCTCACCTAAGTGGTACTTTCTTGCGAAGTGCTTTCTTACAAAATGTTTCTGCCATCGTAAATGCTTAACGAGTTCCTGGTGTCTGATTATCTTTGACATACCGCTTATCTATGAATCGTGTACATAGAACGAGGTTAGGTTTTAGGCCTGACAATTTTATCTAGGTTTTAATAATCATCTGGAAAATCGTCGATTTGAAACAGACGTGGATTTAGTTTGTTAAGTTTATTAACATTCAGTAAATCTAATAGAGTGGTAGTTAGCACACAGAGTAGTTGCCCCACGTACGGAGCTTGTAGCCTACTTGAATGAAGGGGAGTGATTTAATTTTAAGACTTAAAGCTTTAATTTTAAAGGAGTAATCAGGCATATTAGTCTTACATTTACATACTGCTATCTTCAGTTTGAATACTAAGCGCTCAGGTATAATACACTGATGGACCAAATTTGACGCACCACTCGTTTTTATTTTAGTTAAAATTAAATAAATTATCTTCCGCTTTTATTTTGATTAACTATTGGTATTTAGGTGACAACAGTGTAAATATAAACCGTGATTAATGCCTTGTATGCTCTTACATTTTAAGATAGGATAACACAGGAGTAGAACTCTGCTAAAAGAACTCTTTTAAAAACTTATTCTTAAAAAGCGATACCAGGGCATTGAATGAGTGATGATTTTGGGAGTGATTTTAAAGAGAAAGGACGAAATATAAATTGAAGACACCACTGATGATGGAAGAAAGACACCGAAGTTCATGGGCAGAAATAAGCATTATATTTAAAAATTACCCCCTCTGGTAAAATAATGTAACTTTAATAATCATTGGTGCAAAAGAAAAAATAGTGACACGGGTCGGGTTTCTGCTCAGCGTTCCAGCTGAGATGAGAATGAGTGAGAGGACTGAACGTTGCGAATGAGAAGTAAGGTTATTATTAGTCCATCATTCGACATAAATGACCACTGTTTATAAATATAATAGCTAACAGCCGGCGCGAGCGGGTGTGTGTACTGATAGCATATAGATAAATTTGTTAGTACTTGTTATTGTCATAAATAATAAATTTGTTACTCAACCCCTGTTAAGTACGCGAAGAAAAAAAAAACCGAAGACATTTTTCCTTGACACGGTGATAATGGAACAACCGTTAAGTTTATTCTTCGTAGGTTGTTATTTCATATCGACTAAGTGATTACATTAAATTGGGCGATGAAAACCTCTTACTTCTCCACGCCAAGACACATCACTGCTCGCAATGGCCAACGGTGTGATCTCAATTCCTCGCGTCTCATTTGTTGAAAACAATCATTTTAGTTTGCGAAACGATTATCGATATTCGAACCCTCAAAAACTATTTACCAGAAGAGAAGTAATAAAAGAGGTGAAGAATGGGTTGGATTTCCGACTTTACCGGCAAGCAGAGGTGATGTTCCTGATTTCCAGGCTGTTCTTTCTGTGTCCGTACAAGAGGGACTTCCGCCTGTCCCGGCTGTGGCTTCTGCTGTCGGTGGTCTACATCTTGGCCTGGACGTACTTCTCGCTGAGCTATGTACAGCGGGATATCGAACTACTCCTGGTAGCCACCGCTCGCTACATCCTCACCTTCGTCAGGCTGGTCTTCTGTTGCCTTTCCGTCTTATCCACACTCTACCTCCACGTCATCCACAGGGTTTCCTTCTACTCCTTCTTCAACGGGATGGAGAGGATGGATTCGCTTCTCCACTACATAGGAAGCCCTCCATCTTACCCAAACAATCGCTCCTTCGTATTCCACGTGCTCCTCACACTGTCTCTCATATGTGTCCAAACTAATTTCTTTTCTCGTCAAAACTTCATTATCGAAGTACAGAACCAGTATCGCTATTGCGTCTTCATCACAATTCACCTATTCTGCGTATTATTGAGCTCATTAACGCTACGCTTTCGCCTCCTCGCCTCCATGCTGAAAAAGTGCGATTCAAATAGTCTATATCGACTGTATACATTAATAAACGTTCATAAAAACCTTTGTCATAACGTGAGGAAGTTGAGAAAGATCTATTCTTTTCAAATCGTCATGATATTCGCAGTCATTATAATAAC
This sequence comes from Acanthosoma haemorrhoidale, assembly GCA_930367205.1. Lineage (NCBI taxonomy): Eukaryota > Metazoa > Arthropoda > Insecta > Hemiptera > Acanthosomatidae > Acanthosoma > Acanthosoma haemorrhoidale. The sequence continues at coordinate 76,484,293 of OV884015.1, read as the reverse complement.
ATATATTTGGAATATACACCGTTTTTCTAGTATAGTGTTCAGGTTCGAAGACGAGTACGCAAAAAAGAAAGTAATAAGTATTAAATCTCGTACTATAATGATCACACTTTACACCTACTGGCTATGGCTGATGGCTAACACTGGTGAAAACTTGAGAATATTTGTAAGTCCCCTTTTAATTTATGATATAATTTTAAAGTAATGAATAATTATTAAATTTACAAAGTTATATATTTACAAACATTCCTTTTCATAGCTCTTACTTAAGTTGTCACTAGAGGAGTTAATTTGAAAGTATTAAATACTTAACTTATATAAGGATGTCTTCATATAAAATAGCAATTTCCACGTTTTTATTCTTATGAATTGTACTTATTTGCTATTTATTAATGAGTTTCATGGATTGACTTTGATTTGACCTTTCAATGCAACAAACAAACAGATCTTATCAGGCAAGTAGCAGGTTACCATGTGAGGTTTTGACATTGGCACCCTCACATATTCATGATAAAATAAAAGAAAACCTTAAGATTGCATAACCAATAACTAAAAGACCTTTTTTTTTCCTTCTGTTTTTAAATTCAATTCAAACAAATGTAATATTCTTAGTAATCCAATACACACAGCAATTTAATACATATTTAGTGTAAGAACATATAAAAATTAATTGGAATGAATAATTATGACTTTTATTTTGAAAACATGCATAAATAAGACATAATTTGCAACCAAATTTAGCTTATTTGTAGCTTAACTGGTTTTATGATTAAATTATCAAGCAATATCTATGGTTACATGCCATCTAACAGATTCCCAATCAATCAATATTGGATATAATGTAAACTAATTTAAATTGTCATGAATTTATAAATAAGATTTACTGACTTACTTAAAATTCCAAGCTCAGATTTATTTTATTTTTATAGAGCACAAGCTAAATTTCAATGGAGAGTTTATTTTACATATTATTATTGATTAGCTATACCTCATAGTACGGTGATCATATTAGCGACTTCTAACTATTAGGCCCAGGTTTGATTCCTGTCTCTTCTAATATTTTTTTTTGGGTCTTAGCGGCCTTTGTTCCTCGAGGGATGTTGACCAAGAGATTTTTTAAAAAGTAATTCCTATTTTATTCACTACTGACTATTTCTACCCAATTACCCAGGTCTTTGAAATATCTCTTTAATTTAAACATGATTATTGGTAGGGAGAGGAACCTGCCTCAGAGGGTTACACCTCCAAATCTCAGCTCACCCTCACAGAGTTTTGTTTTTAAGACTCTAAACAGCATTCGTTTTAAAATTACTGTTTATAATTTTAGCAATAAATAGTACTTAGGTTATTGCTAGAATTTTCAATTGAAAGGGGTAATGGGAAGAATTTGAATATGAAAATCTGGCAACTTGCTTTTGTAGATCTTACTCACATTATTAAACACATTTGTTTCTGCTTTATATCTTAGATTTAGTCAATAGTGATAACTAATAATAATGCGAATCAGGCAGGCCACTCAAGATTATGACCTCACATAGTAGCCAAAAAGTAGTAACGGCGGTAGATGGCAGTGCCATTTGAAAACTGAAGCTGCCAATTACACATAATGTATCCTACATACTAATTTAACTTAACATTTGAATGTTCTATATCTCACAATAGAACCCTCTTGATTTATAATTGTGTCTATTTTAGGCTGATGCTTTTTATGAAGAACTATATTCGGTGATCTTGCACGATGAAACGAACATCTTAAGTAAAGACGTAAGCTCATATCATAGAGGATTTAGATTTAAGAATGTTATATTTGTATGTGTTATGATGTATGAAATGAACAATATTTGTTTATAATTTTTCAGTTAATGCTGAAAGCTTACCTCAGCACAAGGCTGAGTGGTGACTACAGGCTTTGTAAAATGATTCATCTGGATAACAGAATAATACAGTCTGTGAGTCAGCCAAAATATGTTATTTTTCATCATGGTATTGGGGTAAACTCTGAGTAGAACCAACTTGCTTCAAAATGGATGTGATGCATGTGGAAATATTTGCGCAGAAAAGAGGCTTTGTGATAGCCTTATTGTTTATATTTCAGTAATTCCTGTTTATTACTTCGATTGAATTGATTCTGGAAGGATAGCAACCAAAGTTTGTCGTTTCAGAACTTTTTTCCCCCTCCTCTTCCAAAGTCTATGGACTCGATGAGGTTGATCTATGTATGTCAAAAAAAGCTTTTTTTTTATGGATATATATTTTTGGAAATTTTGTTACGTTCATTATGAAACATGGAATTAAAAAGTGAATGGAAAATATTGAGAGATGGTAAGGTGTGACCATGTGAGTGTCCATTATCTTTTAAATGATTTTGAAAAAACAATAACTCTGTATTTTTAGTACAAAATACTTCATTTTGATTGTTAAATGATCTTTTCCATTGATATCACATTTTTAACAAAAACAAAATTGTGGCTGGCTGAAATATTGACTATACTATATTGAATATACTACTATTGCTATTGATAAAAGTGTGTTTATTATTTTAAAAGCTATTTTTTCATTGCCGTTTTCAGTGTGTTTATGATCAGAGACAAATCAGGACGGTCTTAAATAGATCGTGTTATGTAACTCGATAATTCTTAAAATGGGCCTAATTTTTTCCTAGTTGAATTTTGTTACCATTCAGCTTTATGCTATTGCATACATCAAATACACATTTGCAATTTCAGATCAACTTAATCATTTCAATGACCATAGGGCATCCAGAACAACAGAGGAATAAGATTTAAGTATCTCAATGAAAGTAGAGCCTGTCTCTTAGGCATGCGATATTATAGTTAAAACCTCCTACCAAGGTTTGTTTTGATTTCCTAGCTAACCTCAAATATTAAATTATTAATAGGATCTTTTTATTTTCAGGTGATGGGAATAACAGTCTCTTACATCATAGTTTCTATTCAGCTGAGCATACCCTGCACATGTAAAAATGGAGTGATACACAACCATTTCATTTAAAATTCCAATTATGCCTGTAACGATAATACCAATAGAACAGAATAATTTATTCATTGCTTTGGGACATGATGTTTTTCTTCTTAACCAATTTTATCAAAATATGCATCCCATCTTCACTTTCCTATTTTAAAGATCAATCCTTAAAATAAAATGCATTACAAATAATGTAAAATTCCATTTCCAACTTAAAACAATTTAATTGTTCTTCGCATCTCAAAAAAAAAAAAAAAGCATATTTCCTGATTTATCCATAATACAATACAATTTAAATGATGTGAAACAAAAAGCATGATGTATTTTTGAACAAAAGTATTTCAATTGATTTGTTCAGCCACCTCGGTCTTTCAAAATACCGATTAAAAAAATTTTAAATAGCTAAAATATTCTCCAAAAAATAACTTTCAACATCGGCTTGGCAACTTAACAGATTGATTTACTGAATCTTTGCTTTCGAAACTTAATTTGTGCGTTATTGTCTTTAAGGCATTCTTAAGCATGGTGTTAAATTCAGAACTTTTAATCTTAAATAGTTGTTGACCTATGGCTTGAGAGATCTTGAATATATGTGAAACGACTGTACACTTCTTCTAATTATATATTATCCAAAGCATACACTCTACGGTCTGGAGCGTTGTTAAATTGACCTTTAATATTTTGTACCGATTACATTAATTTTGAGATTTCTAACATTAGACAGACAGACCGAAATACATAGACAAACCAACGACCATTGCCCATCCCATTAAAAAAAAAAGAAGATTAAGTAATAAAATAATTGGGAAGAACAGGAATTTTATAGTATTTATATTCTGATAACAACAAAATTGATTGTTTCAATGTTATCATTTTTTTTTTTTATTTTATGTTTGAAAAACACATGCATATATTCCATTAATGTACAAGACTCATCGATTGAATTTACAATGTCTTTATCTGACATACACATGATAGAAAAAATAAAAGCTTGTTCGTTTACTCAGTAATAAAAAGCATTTACAATATTTAATATAAAGTTATACATAAAAATTCATCTTGTAATATGCATGTACTAAATGCATTTTTAGTAAAATTTTAGGATTATAACTTGGAAGAATTATTTTTTTTTACATAGTTGAATTTAATATGAAATTTTTGTTATTACATACACATGTTAAACATTAGTTAGATGTATTATTAAAAATAGACTGATGAAAGATCATATTTTGTGCTGATACTTTACAGTGTTTTGTATACAGGTTCTTATAGAACTTAGTTCCTTCTAAAAAAAATTTATAGTATTAATTTTCATTTCATCTTTGCATAGGATTGAAATTTTATTTTACATTTTTTACATTGCATTTCAATACATAATTTTACATTTATTAATTTTCATCTATTTCAATGACCAAAACGTTTATAATTTTAGACTTATGCAACAAAATTATACCATCGAAACAAAGCAATCCATACAAATTAAATCATTAAAAGTTACATTAATATAAATATTAGAACTTCATTGTTAATTAATACTTTCATAGTAATATAAGGCTTTAAAAAATACTTAAAATATAAGAAATCATTTAACAAATTTCATGCTAGGCATTTTTAACTGGATGGAAGATTTTAAATAGAAATAACAAGAAAAATGAGTTTTGTACTTGTTTAGATTACTTGAAACACACAAAAATTAGGTTTTGAATAAACATTTCATTAATTTAAAAAGTATTGACACTTAGAACTATTAAAAAACTGTAATATATGTATTTTGCAAACTGTAGACTTGTGCACAATGAAACAGTTCAAATATATAGATATTATTTGCACGATACCATTAAAATGAATTATTTAATTTAAACATTTAGAAAAGCGTCAATCTTAAATTATCTTCTACTATACAAAACATAACTGTTTTTAATAAATTATTAAGGAATAGTGCAATAAATTTTATATTAACAGTAGGTTTCATTTAGATATAATTTAAGGTTTAGAGTTAGTACATAAACACAAAAGAAATCTGACATTAATATTTAAAAAAAACTTAACATGTACTACTTACTGTTCTTTTATAACATGTAACATATTGTCAGCAAAATTTTCTTAAAAAGTACATGATTGGAAATATACTTCAAAAAATGGACATGTAAGTAACTTATATACACAATATTGTATAACAATGAACACATCTATTAGGTTAACCGACATACCTTATCACAATTTTCATTATAATCCAATTATATAAGCGATGTATAATAAAATTAAATTTATATTATCTTTACACAACATTCATGACTTTTGATATGCAAAATATTCATTCTTTACCTGTTAATATGAAGATATATTGTATTCTGCATATGTTTTGAAACATTGTACAATAATTAAGCTTTGACACATAAAAAAGAAGATAAAAATATCTGAGCTACATTGAAAAAAAAGGTTAATTAACAATGAATACTTTAAATTATTGCAATACATTGCAAAAATTAGTTGGCAAAAAAATTTTGAGAGCATAAGTTTAAATATCCTAAGATTTTGCTGAAAGATTAGAAGGATTATATAGCTAAAATACCACTCATATTTGAATTTGTAATGGGAAGAAGCATATAAGAAAGATTTATAGAATAAGAGCCAAAAGTAATTATTTTATCTTGACTAGATTAATTTGTTTTGTAAATAAATAACATAAACAAATAAATTATATAAAGTCAGTGCTGTACAGATTCTTAGTTACAGGTTGTCTATTGCTTTTTAAAGCAATATTTAGAAACTATTTATTAGCTTTGAAGATATGTCTGCACATCATATACAAACAATTAATAATTATCATCAGTGACAAAATCACGTTTGTAACTACACTAAAGAAAGTGAAATAAATCATGATCATAATAGCTTCAAGGTGACTACAATATTCTCGAAGCAAACTTATAGAGATTTAGGAAAATCCTTTTTCAACCGTTTTACTCCACAAGGAAATGATCAAGGGTTTATAAAGTGTTTAATTGATTACTTGTAACTAAATAAAATAAAGTTTATGAGAAAAAAAAAACTACATAATACCAATAATTTTAACTTTTGTTCAACCTTTTGACAGATTAAAATTCCTTCAGTTTTAACCTTTTTTACTTTTATTTTTTGACTACCTCCCTATTATTGTCATTTTTTCTAAAAGGAATATTCAAGCTGTCTAAATACCACAATATAATACCCCTGATTTTGACAACAAAATATTTACCCATCTAGCAGCAATCAAAAACTAACATATCAAACCGGAAAACATTTTCCATGAAATTGGTGTAAGTCAAATCTTACTCTGAAAATACCCTGAAATTCAAGTTTCACGAGTGCAAATTAATCAGATCAAATATTTTTCAATAAGTTCAATTACTTAAATAATAAATTACCTTTTAAATAAGAAATAATCTTTCTTCCAAGCAATAAATTTTAGAAGTATAAAGTATACTAAAATAAATAAATAACAGTTGATAAATCCAAAAATTTGTAAGTTAGTTTCTCTTCATAGAGGAAGTTAGTTTCTGGCATAACTAAGAGACTACCAAAATCATGATTTATTTCACAATAACAATCAATTCCTTTTCACAAAGTAAAATTTGAAAAACAATTATTTTTATTTTTTATACACTTTTTCGTTTTAATTTCGAGAACCATATTCATAATAAATTCACCACAACCATTTATTTCATTTAACTTTTGATATAAAGAAAGAGCACAAGCATCCATATCATAAACCAACCATATCATTTAATATTGTACTTACACAAACATATTTAAAATTTATATTTTTTTAATGTTGAATTAATTTCTTTCTAAATGGATCTGATCTCCAATAAAATATTAATAAAAAAATATAAATTCAGTATTTTCTTATTTGTATTTATATACTGCATTATATATACACTTGGAATATATGTTAATATGATATCAACACACACAAAAACAATTTATTTTTTAGAGAAAACTATTTACTTGACAACTGTAAATTTAATGCAAAAAAGTCACAACATAAAGTATAAAAAGTTTAAAATCTGTCACCCTAACTATACATCATACACACATATACATATTTATATATTTATAACAATACCACTGTTAGTCTGGTAGCATTATCAGGCATTCGAATGGTCATTAAATATTCATTTAATCAATAAGCAAATTATTTACAAGATATGATACGAGCTGATAACAATAATCACATAATTTACATCTTAAACGATATATGTATGAATATAATGCAATAAGTAATATACAGTACTTTTATTTTAACACTGTATGTTAACACTGATTATGGTTTCAGAAAGCCACAGCATATTACGAGTAATAGCCATTCAGCGGGGCATGACATCACTACCAGTGTTAATGTGCGTTAGCCTAGTTTAGTATTTTTTTTTATTTTCACCAAAACACATTTCATCATTATTGTCTTTAATAACAACAGATGAAAAAAAAAAAAAAAAAAAAAAATACAAAACATACAAATGTGCGTTAAAATAATAAAAAAGAATGTTTCATCAATAATTACAATAATTATTTTTTGATAAAATTTCATTGGCACAGGAAATCATTTGAGCATTATTACCTGAAACTTAACTACAAATTATAGCTAATCATATCATAAAAGTGATGAATATGTAATTCATTTTTATTATTTAACATAATAATACTAAAGAAAATACAATAAATATATTTAAAAAACATATTGCTTAAATGTAGAAAACTAAAATAAAAAATGATAAATTTGATGAAGAAATGTGTTGTTGGAGACATGAGAAAGTCTCACGAGGCGAGGGGATTCTCTGGGCGAATATCAGATTTAAGTTTGACAAATTCTTTGGCGACTTCATCATTTGATCTCTGAGAGAGTATCCGCAGAATCGTCCAACCTGTTTCATCCATTTGTATTCTTTTACCCAGTGAAAGCCAGCAGGCACAGGATCCACCCTACAAATAAATATTTTTTCTTAATTTTATCTGTATGAAAATGTTTTATAATAAAATCACAAATAACCAACATTTCAGGTGATGGATTTATATACTGACTGGTTTCATAATTATTAGTCAAAAAAAAGTGACAGGCCTGAGATATGAACATTTCTCATTTTTGCTATAAAATCCATTTTTTGAGTGCAAATTTGTAGGCTATCACCACTACAAATAAAAAAACACCTTTCCCCCCCACAAATCTCTATGAAGCCCCAATAAGAACAAAAAGAGATAAATTGTAATTATACAACCAATAGCTAGATAAAGAAATCTTATTCACTGATAGAATCAACCATTTCTAAGATAAAAAAAAAAAAGCATAAAATTGTATTTTAATGTTTTTCAAAATTTAATAATTTACCACACAGTGAATTTCATGGAAAATAAAAAATTGTGCATCTATCTCAGTGTTGGCTATGATAGGTAGGCCATTCCACATATAAATTCATATATTACACCTTCTACTTGTGCTATATTATATTAAGAAGTTCACAATTGATGAGGAATTACCTGTCCAACAATATCTTTGAGCTGCATGACAGCGACTCCTACTAGCCTGTCATCCCTTGCGAAGCAGTAGTCTTTCACACATATATGCAGCTCGAAGTATTCCAACTGTTCTTCATTTCCAATAATACTGACCACATCAAAGAATATTTTATTTTAATTAGTATCAGAAATTTAAAGGAAGAAAGCCACCAGTAAGGGAAGTATTATTAAGGACTTTATGAACAAGTAAAATAATCCTCTCATAATAATTTTAGTATTTTTATGGAATGAGTGCTACCACATAAAATAGATCTTGCATTCATTAATATTTTTATCAATATATTTTCCAAAATTTTTAGTGAGATAATTAAGTTTTGTATCTCCTCTCAAGAGTGTTCTGTGGCAGCAGGGATTAAATTTCTTGAAATGAAACAAAAACAGTCTTTATACTGGGACTAAGAATAGGAATAAGGTATAAAGAAATATGTCTAGCTGACAAAAATTATAAAATAACTTTCTCCATAAATAATGAGTGATTAGTCTATAAACAATATTAGGCCTATGTACACATATGGTGAATAAAAATGAACTAAAAGCAAAATATTATAAATATAAAATAATAACTGAATAAAAGTGAATGTTTGTTGGCAATTGTAATAAGGTAATATATAGGAATAACTAGGGGGGGGGGGGGAAGAAATGTGGTTGAACGATTACATGCATATACTAAATTAGGTAATGATAAGCATATATTAATTAATAAAATCATAAGTAATGACGATGATGATGGGAGGGATCTCAAAACTTAACCCAAAATGTAAGAATAAAAAATTAAAGAAAAATAGCTATTATATTTATAAATAAATATAGATTTCTATGTTTTCTTTAGATTCTATGGTTTTTCTAATTTATATTTTCAAAAAATACAATTTAGTTATACCATATATTATAGCCATATACAATAAAATTGTAGTCAATAAAAAAATAATTTTTTCTTTACTAATTGATGTACATTTATTTTTTACATAAACTCTATACATCATATTATCATTCATTCCTTTTAATATAACCCATACTAAATTTTAAGGAAAGGCTAAGGAAAAAGTCTGAGGAGTAAAAAAAAAAAATAGCAATGCATTAGGATGATTGGGGCTTACACTTTACATGGAAAAAAATTTTAATTCTTTTTGATATAACTATAAGTTTAAATATGTCTTGAATTATAAACTTACAAGTGGAATGTGTCATTGAACTTGGGCGACCAATTATTTGATTTTGATTTTGTGGCTTGTTTCCTCTTTTTGTCAGCTAGGTGAGGACCAATCAGATTGACTTCTACAAATGGCCTGAACATCCCAGTTGCCGTTGGCCATTTTAAGTCATTAGCAGCAACAACTATAAACAAAGCATAGCAACTACATTAGCATGGGAAAATAATTATCATATGGATATATAATGTAGTGATGTTAATTTTTATCTAAAATAGGTGAAATAATAATTTGATCTCTTGTGTTATGATTTTATGTGTTTGTATTTAATTTATGAGAGAAGGTGCTCATATTTGTCAACAGATGGTACCATTGTCATTATAAGCAATATCCAATAGTCATATTTTTTTTAATTGAGAGGATTGAAGTCAGAGTGGTGTAAGTCACATTTTCAACAATGCTGACCTAAGTCCAGAGATACAAACTAGAAGGGCTAAACTGTTGAAAGAAAAGGAGAACTAAGTCACAACCTCAATAGTTCACTGTATTTCTGGTTGTTTTTCAATTTTGTATCAACCTAAAAATTTGTATTAATTTACTTCCGCAATGTCATGGTGCAAGTTATTTTCAGATGTTTAAAATAAATCAGAAATAGAATTTAGACAAATTTTACTTCACAATTACCTTAAATCAAACCTCATTTCAATATTCAATTGGTTCCCGGCACAAATTTGTGACTTGGGAATTTATCACAATAACTCCTAGTAAAACTTTTCTTTCTCAAAATGAAGAAAATGTAGCTTACACCACTGTGACTTTAACCCCCTCAATTATTAATGATTTTGGTGCTGTTTGGTGTTTTAATACACCTAGGTTATATTTTGAATGGTTTTGCTATAAAGAGGTTTGATGATGAAGTAATAATAGAAAAATATTGTACAAAAGAAAGAAAAAAACAATGCAGATAGTAAGAACGCTTATTAAGTATGATAAAATTGTATTAAAACTGTTATTTTAAAGTTAAATCCTGGAGTTTTTAAGTTAATTGAACGTGTGTCCGGAAGAAGGGCCTATGTCACGATTTTTTCGAAACTCAGGTTTTTGTCGAATAAGGGCCTATGTCAAGTGGTGTACGTATTGCCATGGTTATTAGTTGAAAAGGAAGCCGCTAGAGGTCAAGAGAATCACAATCGTTGAGAGAAATCACAAAACTTGAAGTGGAAGAAGGGCCTATGTTATCAGTTCATCACGACAGTTGCCACTCACCAACAACAATAACCTACGTTCGGTTATCATTTTGATTCCTAGTATCAGTTTTACGCGTGTTAATAATAAGTTATATTAATTCATAATGATATTATGATTATTAGCATCTACAAATTGGTATTCTGCGTGATTTTGAGGTTTTCTAGGTTCATGATTCGTGGACAAGTGATAAAGTTTTGTGTTTTATTGTCAGTGTAGTGATGAATATTTCGGAACGTACAATGGCTCATATGAATTTGCCACTTTCGGAAACGAGACATTTGAGTAGCGGAAAGAAACGTTCATTGAATGTAGATATGTGGAATGATAAGAAACAACAGGCTCTTCGAAATGCAGGCCAACAATACGTGAGTAAGCGTGGTAAAGGGAATGTGGTCCCGGCAAAGCAACTTCCTGTATCTAGACGAGGTTGCCTCCCCGAAATTTGCTCAAAACAAGGTTGTAGCACGATTTCACTGGACATGGTACACACCATGCATAGTCGGTTTTATAATCTAAATTACAACCAACAAACCCTTTTGTTGACAAAGTGCGTTAATATACGTGAACCTAAGTACAGGAGACCCGGAAAGAGTGATTCGACGTCAAAGAAGCTAGCAGCCTTTGATTACAACATTACTGGTAAGCCCGTGTGTTTGAAAACTCTGCTAAATACGTTTGAAGTTGGAAGAAAACGGATTCGTGTTATACAAGAAAAACTGAAAAAGGGGGAAATCGCACCAATGGATACAAGAGGATTTCATCTGAACCGACCACACGCAGTCGACAGTGAAAAACGAAAACTGGTGAAGCTACACATTGAAAGCTTCCCAGTAATGGAAAACCACTATAGTAGAAACAGCTCACAAAAAAATGTGTTGAGTGTAGACTTGTCGGTCAAGAAGATGCACCGACTTTTTGTGGAGAAATACCCTGAAAGCGAGGTGTCCTACAGCCTATACAGAAAGATTTTTAACAGAGAATCCAAGTTGAGGTTTGGTTCTCCACGTTCCGACACTTGTAACCAATGCGACAAATTCTATGCAGAACTGATTTTGGCCTCCAATACTGGAGAAAGGGAACGGCTAGAAATTGAGAGTACAATACACCACATCCAGGCGGACAGTGCATACAAAACTCTGGCCGAAGATGGAAGGAACAAGAACTTCATAGCTTTGTGTGTTGATTTACAACAAGTTCTTTCCACGCCTGCATTTACTCATGCTGATATGTATTATCAACGTCAATATTCCTCTTATAATTTTGCTATCCACAATATGACAGCCGATGTTGCAAGTATGTACTTATGGCATGAAGTACTCGCAAAACGGGGATCAAAGGAGATTGGTTCGTGCCTACTAGACTACATAAAAACTACGTATCGCACTCTTGGCCCAGGTGAAGAACGTAAGGTAATAATTTGGTCGGATCGATGCTGTGGGCAAAACAATAATAAGACAGTTCTCACGTTATATTGGTACCTAATTCAGTGTGGGTACTTCACAGAAGTGCACCAAAAGTTTATGGTCACTGGGCATAGTTTTTTGCCATGCGACCGTGATTTCGCTGTAATCGAACGGCGAAGAAAAATTCAAAAAGCTATTGTTCCTGGTGACTGGAAGCACATCATAGCATCTTCAAAAATTTCAAAGCCGTTCTTAATCACAGAGATGACTCAAGATAAATTCAGAGACATAGACGTCGTTACTAGAACTTGTCTGAAAAAAAATGCCACATTCCAAATTACCAAGTACGTGTGGTATAAACTATGTAAGGATGACCCAACAACCCTGTATGCTAGGGAGTCCCATAACACACTGAGACCATGGAAAACATTCAGAATGTTCGACCCAACAGTTGGTATTCCGGTAATTCAAGATCTCCCGTTCCTTTACACAAGCCTGTTGCCCATTAGCAAGGAAAAGAAAAAAGATCTGCTTCAGATGACTACGTTTATGACTGATCCTACACATAAGCTATTTTATACATCTTTGCCTTCATTGTAGTAATTCAATGCATAATACTTACTTTACTATTTGCATATCTACTTCCTTTTCTTGTTCAATAAACGTTTGTATCATGGAAAATAGTTTGTTGTTGTTTCTGAGAATTTCCGTTTTTCCAAATGGAAGAAGGGCCTATGTCACTTTCGCTAATTTTTATTGCAAATACTATTAGGGATGTTTTAGTATTGAAGCTCTTGTAAAATTAGGAAAACGTGACATAGGCCCTTCTTCCGGACACACATTCAATTAATTTAATGTTATTTAATTAATTTTTTTTTATAAAATCTTATAAATATGTCCTTTTTTTAAACTAATAAAATTGATCCCCCCCCTTCCTGAGGTCTGAAACTCAAACAGGGTTTCCCCACAAGCAAGTGAAGTGTGCTCATGGGGGTATGTTGCCTGTGGTGCGCGTATTCCGGTGTAATGGCACTGGTCAACGCTCCTTATTTAATAAAATTGAACTATAAGAATAACTAAGTTTAGAGTAATCTAGATAGCTAATCTGTTGATGATCATATTATAATAATAATAATTTCAAAGTAAAACAAAAAATTAGAGATATTTTTTTAATGGTAAAATTAAAATTCACCTTTGACTGTAACTTTATGTTCTCCAGACCCAGGGTGTGTAAATAGATCTACCTGTATTGATACTTCTCCAACACTTCCTTCATCTGCAGCGGTCATTTCTGAAATAGAAACTGAAAAAAAAAATTGATTACCAGTTTAATTTATGACTAAATCAAAAAGATTAAATCATAAGGAATCTCACTATTTTAAATAAACATGCATACCAAAATTAAAATATAAGCGGTGAAAAAGAAAACAAAAGAATCAAATTTGTAATAAAAAAAAATGTCTGGATTCAGTAATCTATTGTCTATATTATATTTGAGAGGATTGCCATGCATCACTAATTATTGTAAAGTAAATATTTGAAAATGAATGCTTTTATATTTATTTATAATTATTATTGCTGCAGTTTGTGATTCAAAGCCTAGATGCTTAAACTAACTGAAACACCACCAGGTTTGTGTCAAAGCAATATCTAGCCCTGTTGGACTTCTAGCCTTGACACTATTTTCAATTACTTAATTATGTATTAAAGAAAAAAATGCATTTATTGCACTAATAATACATATGTTAATACTTTAACATAAATGTCAATAGCTGGTTGTTGAATTATTTTCCTATCAACTGAAGTTTAAGCCCTGATTAGAATTATGAGGTTTTCCTTATTGTGCAGCAGTAGTATAAAATACCTCTAGAATCACAAAAACATCAAACCTATTGTGTAGAAAATTTAATTAATAGACTAAAGTGTTATATATGTATTTTTTGTCTACAAAAATAGTAGTTGCAGTATTTATTGTTGTGCTCAAAGGGCCGGGAAGGTTGCCCAATATATGTGACCCAATATAATAGCCTCGAAAAATTCACATCCTGTCTAGGGATTTAAACCAAGAACCTCCAATTCCTGATTCAATTATTACAACACCATATGAGAGCCTTACATACAAAAATTTAAAACATCTATAAAGCATGAGTAGATCTACATTATTATATAAAATATCAAAAGTGACAGTTGTTACGGAATAAACAAAACTTATAATAATTATTATCTTAGCCAGTTTAACTAATAAGCAATATTTTGAATTAGCTTTTATCATATTAAAATAAGCTATTAATATACTACACTAGAAGCAAGACTACAGCAGAATACAGAAGCCTCAGCTGAAGTGCTATAAGTAAAACAAACACAGAATTTTGTGAGATTTGAATGTAAAGGGATCATTAGAAGTACTTAATATCACCTTTAATGTCATCATTTTTGGTTTATCGATGACTTATAATGAGTTATGAAAAACTTTTTTTTCTCTTATTGTTATACTTTGCATTTTAGAGAGTTGGTTGTCAAAAATTGACAAATACTGGCGTGCAGTTGCTCTTGAGGTGTGGTTTAGGTTTCATTTTAAAGTTTATTCAATATTTTTGTGGTTATGAGGAATAAGTAGGTAAGTATAAAACATAGATTTTCTGTTTTTAATGTTGTAACATTCCTGAAAATTATATGTTAGATAAAAATGAATTCCTTTTAAACTAATAAGACCTATGCACTCATCAATAATACCTATTTCCTCATGTACCGAACAAAGTCTACCAAGCCATATATGAACCTTTATTTTGTTTTGACATTAATTCGACTTACCCATTTATTCCTCTGAGCCATGGAATTCGATTCCATTTAATTTAATTCTTAACAGAGCAGTTAATAATTTTCGATAGAGAGTAAGCAATAAAACCTGAGAAAATTCTATAAAAGTATTTTTTAGGCTTACTTGAAATATGTTTTGTCTACAGTTGTCTACGGCAGCATACATAATGTTATCGTTACATATGTTAATATCGTTCACCTATCAAAAATGTAGATAAAACTCCTGAGGAAATGTGGTCAGGTAGAAAACCTAGGGCTAAACACATAAAGGTATTTGGCTGCAAAGCCTATGCACACTGATGACAAATGACTGGTATTGGTGAAGGCAAGTATTTTTTGGGATTTCAGCTGAGTGGAGGAAGCAAAACAAGAAGCTGGTGGATAAGTCAACACAGCTACATTGAACAGGTTTTGAAATGTTTCAATATGAATGGATGCAACCCTGCTGCAACTAAATTCTTATGAAATTATTTAAAAACACCAAATGATGAGAGAGACTCAGCCAGGATGAAAAATATTCTGTACCAGGAGGCAGTTGGCAGTTTTTATTGCTTCTCAAGTCACTAGGTCGCACATTTAATTTGTGGCCAATTGTACAAATCATTTCAAAACAACAATCCAGAACAAGCACATTGTGGTGTGGTCAAACAAATTATCCCCTTGTACCGAAGGGTGCTACAGATTGTAAATTGGAGTTTGTTGGCAGCAAACCCTTCCCAATTGTTGGTTTCTGTGATGCTGATTGGCTAGTAACTGTGACGATAGGAGATCTGCGACTGTTTACATTTTGTACAGGAGCAAATATAAAGGAGCTATTTCTTGAGGGACAAAAAACAACCAATTGTGGCATTGTCTAGAACTGAAGGGGAATACATGTCCCTGTCTGCTGCGACATAAGAGTCATTGTGGTTGAGAAGGTTTGCTCAGGCAATTGGCAGTCCAGCATGTGACACTCCTATGGTGATCCATGTTGACAACCAGGGAGCGGCTAATCTAGATATAAATTACCAAGCTAGAACAAAACACATAGGTTGTGTCATCATTTCCTTAATCAGAAGATTCAGTCCAAACTAACAGAACTCAAATGCATCCCTACTAATAACATGGTAGCTAAATATTAGAGAAGAAACGTCAATTATTCACTTATGTAATATAAGTTCTGTGGCATTGTAGTGGAATAACAATTCACAAATAAAATAATAATTGGAATTAGCTACCCGCCACAGTGCCACACTAAGGACCCAACATTGTGGTATAGAATCTGGAAATGTGCACAACAGTCTCAAAATGGAAAACTTAGAATTCAATGTGATTTATAAATGAACCGTTGACACCAGCATCCATAAAATTACCTGTGTATGTGCATGGAAAATACAGTGACCTACTTAACTACCTTTACTTGATTGTGTTGAATGAAATTCCAAGACCCCCCCTACACCTCGGAAACCTGTATTCAGGTATCATTTGTTTATAATTTTACTGTAAATTAAACATGTAAGTTCCCAAAAGTGAGAAATGTTACATACACATGGGAAAATTCAAATAAAGATTATTCCAACAAACTCTAAAAAATAGCAACATTATGTAGTCAAAATAAAAACTTAAAAAACCAATTTAATTAGGTTATTCTACATCTGATTGCTCTCTTTCATACCCTATGTTCAAAATTTTAAGCGAAGCATAATCCCGTTTGAAAAAATATAAATCATAGATATAGATGCAAATTAGATGTTAAGTATGGATCATAAGTCTAAGCTTATTGTATAAACTTTAAAATGAGACTTTAATTACATCTCTTGCATGTTTAGGGTTTGAGCTGTGAAGGAAGGCGCTAAGATTAATATGGCATTTTAATACATCTTTCAGTAGCCATAATTCAAAAAAACAGGAAGTTTAAAAAATCTGAAAATACAAAATATACATGCATTTCTCTGTGGTAAAAATGTACATTCGAAGATTTATAACAATTGAAGACTGTTAAGGTCAAAAGGGGTATTTTTTTTGGTTGATTTGATATAAAATAACTCAAAGACTTTAAAACTTATCAATCATGAAACACAAATTAAATAGTTAACCATTTAACGCCTGTTTTATTTTCCTTGGTTCATTATCACACTAAATAGAAAATCAGGAGACTACTGCCATCCATCTTAGTGAATTTATTAGGTAGTCAGTTTTAATTGGCAGGCAGCGAGCTTTGTATTTGTTTGAGTAAAATTCAAGTAAACCCTGTGAATACATAATTCAATAGAAAATCTTCTAATATGGCATTTACTGGTCAAAGAAAATCGTATTAAATTGAAGTATTGAAGACTAAGTAAAATAAACTCATAAGTTTGAAGCTACACGGCTTTTTTGTCGGAGTAAATTTTTAAAATGGATGTTAATACAATTAAAAAACATAACTCAAATACAATTTGAAGATATGTATGTAAGGTTTTTATCTATGATTTAATTTTAGTTTTATATTTATTATTACATTGCTGCTATGATTGTTGGGTGGGTCAAATGATTTTTAGGATAATGCCAGGAGGTCCACCAAATTTCAATGACATTATTTGGAGATCATATAAGAAAGGTCAATCTAAACAATAAAATGCTAAGAAAATAACAATCTAAATGAAAATAAGAATCAGAATTCACTAAATTGAAAAGTTATTGGCTGAATTATGTTAAAAAAAGTAATTAATTGAAAAGTATTTTGAATATACAGGGTGTTTCATGAAGTAGGTCATTTTCGCTTGGATAAAATTCAAAGCTATGAATGATAAAAATCATGAAAATTTCACAAAAATCTGATAAAAAAAACAGTTAAATCTAGTTTTGTGATAAATAAATAAATAAAGCCAAAGTAGATTTTTTAAATCCTCATTCAAAAATAGAACGGATCACTGCACAGAAATATTTGCAACTCATTTATTCCTTATATTCATGAAACAATCTGTATATATTTTCCTAATACAAATCAAAAAAATTTAAAAATAAACAAGTAAACTTAAATTTTTCCGGAAAAAAAGTCAGATTAATTGTTTATAATTTTTCATCAGAGCATTTTCTATTATATTAGATGTATTATGTTACTCTTAATATTTTATTAGATATTTGGTTCAGAATTATAATTTTTATAAAAACCCATTCTAAAAGTTGCACAATATGTAGCAGGGTCCTTTTAAGAAACATTTTAGTTTGATGAAAACTCTAAACAGCACAAGCTAAATTCATTAAGAAGGTTAGTGATATTATGGATACATATATAGAAGGCTATAACACTAGTAAATAAAACTAACTGTGATATGCTATTGTGGATGTGAAAATAATTTGCTACAATAGCCTTAAAGCTGTGGAAACTACAACCGAAAGTGAACAAAGTAGTGAAGAAGCAAGAACAGTGTATATGCTTGATCAAGATAAATACAATTCACATAACTATTCTAAACAATGCTATACTGCTGTGATGTCACAAGCTTTGCATTAGCGGCCCTGATAGTGTTCTACCTTGGGAGGACTCTCGTCTCTTCTTTGCTCTTAGTGGCTCCTCCAAACCTTCCATCGATCCATCTTCCCTCTCGCTCGAGATAGAGTGCTGCCTCATCGCCTTTTTGTCATTTAACGGTACTGTTCAGTTTTTTTTATTTTATTTTGAATTTTTATTATGTATAGGTTGATATCGCAAGCACACAGAAGAGGAGAAGGCACACACCAATGACAGAGAAAGCAATACACAAAAGAAAAAGTAACAGTTAACACATAGTTCAGACGAGGGTAACTTAAAATGAAATGACAAGCTACAGAAAAGCATCAAGTATAAAACAAAAATCAGTTTACTTTGTGATAAAATTATACTCACACATGTTCTTGGTACATTGTTAAACTAACAAATGTAAGAAAGTTTATTTTTTGGTTTATTTATCTCATGCTCTTGATGTAAAGGCAAATCCCCAATTGTTAAATTAATTACATCAAGTACATCTGATGAAACTTTGTATTATTGTAAAATTCAAGGTTACCACTGTAGCTGATAGACGGCGGTAACTTCGTAGCGGGTCGATGTTGAGCAGTCCTCATATTTTCAATTGATCCCCTACTCTCAATTTACTAAATTTTTATTCAAGTAACTTTTCATCTTCCCTCATAAGGGAGAGTTGGCCCTGACCAGTCACACAATCATCAGAAAAAATCCTTAGAATAGATGAAATCAAGCCTAGGTATCCATAGTTAGTGGCCAGGCTTACTGATTGCTAGGCTATGGAGACAACAAATTGAGATATTATACTTTTGACCTACCGTTTCTGCCAAGTAAGAATTTTCTGGTCTATGTAAAGTGGAGCAAGATTAGAAATGTTTGACTAAAGAGGTGCTCGCATTTGTTAGTTTAACATTGCAACCAGGATATCTAAAGACACAACTTTAAAAAGCACTAAGTGAAACAATACATTTTATGACTGTGATTATTATGATGAGGTATTAAGGTACAACCATGTAAGTTAAATTATACAAAAATTATTTAACTCACTTGGATGACTATTTTGAGGTTTCCACACTTTGTGAAGAAACAGGTGACTCATGTAGTTACCATTCCCCACTAGTTACCTACTTTTTAACAACATGCAGTAACTCCAAATGAGCTATACAATTTTTGAGATAACATGATTTACCTAGTAATAGACAATTGGTGTTTATGGTATTAATAATGACTATTTACACATGTTATAAGTAGAATACATCTTCTTAGTATCACAACTTATTTGCTTTTCAAAGAACATTCCAAAGAGGTTTTCATAGTTTCATCAATTGGTATGGTGGCTATGCATCTCCAGGAGAGACTGTATTTTTTCCAGCCTAAAATCTACTATCGGGTAGAAATATTATTTTGACGCCTTAACTAATCCAAGGATTCGAGAAGAAAGATCAGGAGGGAAACTCTAGATATCAATGCTTAATGATAAAAATTTATTATGGCATAAATTTATATATTCTAAAAATAAGGTATTACAATTAACTGATGTAAATCCTTCACCAATCATCCTGATGATTGTATACATACAATTATGTATGCTACAACATGACTTTGGATTTAAAACTACTTTTTACTTAAAATTAAATCACACAGAGCATAAAATTATACTAATCTATTTTAATGCTAGATATGGAAGTGCCCTATAAAGTTAAAGTTATTTGAATTCTCTTATCGAGCCACTTGTGAACTCAGACATACAGAACTTTCATTAAATCCTTTGCAGCTATGTAGTTACCTCATGAGAGCTCTTCTCCACAACAAAATCATAACATTTTCATCAATTTTACTTTATAATTTTCTTTAATATATAATTATAATTAACTCTTAGCACACAATGTTCATCTGTTATGGGTATCCATTCCCTATTGTCGTGCTCTAACTGTTTGTAGCTGGCTAATATTTATTGACAGTCCCAGTAGATATTTAGTCTTTAAAGGTTAATTGTTTCCACTTTGTGACAATTCTCTCTCAATGCAGTCCAAAATTACACTGGGTATTTCAAGAAACTATGAAAGATCCCCTTTTTAACAACTAGAAATTCATACATAATAATGTTCTTGTCCATGTCGATGATTGTTGCCAATGTAGGATACAACTCCTTTGTTTCTGAATGATCCCACTTTCATAGTCCTCATTCTATGCAACCCAAGGTTGTACTGGCTCAAAGTCTGCCATGCACCGAAAAATTATATCATTTTGGAAATCTTCCATTATTTTCACCGCAATGGTATTCTCAGTTTGAAGGTTAGGTAAAGATATCCACTGTCTGCTAAATGCTAAACTTTCTACAGAAGTTGGTTTTAGTTTTGAAGTTATAAAACAAAAGTCAAAAAAATGTTCCACTTGAATTATTGATGGGCAAAGGAATGTTAAACGACTAAGCAAAAAATGTTTCTTTGTTTTAACTCGTTTATCTATTAACATCCCAAGTGATTAAAATGTAATTATTCTTTAAATATTTAATATGTACTCTACTTTAATAATTAATAAATGATAATTGTTTTTGTGTGATTTGCATTGAAGTAAATAGTGCTTACCCTCGTTGGTTTGGGTGTTGACGAAAGTCTTGATAAGAGTGTCAGTTGTTTGTGTGTAGAGAGAAAGAGCATATCGAAGAGATTGCAGTTCCGGACTCTTCTCTAGAAAGTTTTTCTTCAGGCCATTTCCTCCAGCATGGAAGTACTGCTTGATGGTGTCGAGGGCAACTTCCAGGACAGCACACTGCTTTGGTGACAGATTCTTTTCTACCTCCTGTGAGTCAAAACAAGATATGATCATTCACCTATTAGTAAATTAATAAAAAGAATAAATTTGTTCTGTTGGGAAAATAAAGTTATGTATGAATCGTTGTTAGTTTCTAGAATGAACGAAAAAATTATCATTTTAAAAATATACACTTAGTTTTTTTATTGTTTATTTGATACTGAACAGCTTAATTTTTTGATCCTCACTGAAATAGCTTTCCAAATGTTCAGACTATTTCAACATTAACAAGATTGCAAAAGTTAAATATAACATATAACAATTGATAGTTTTATCCTTATTGCATATCCTTTAATTGTTTATTAATAATAATAATTGTTTAATCCTTTTTGTATAGTAATTTAACAACTAAAGTGTTTTTGTCCTGACTAAACAGATTTCTGATAATCTAATTGTAAAAACATTACAAAAGATTACTGAAAGTAATACAAATAATCAGAACTCTAATGTGTTCGAAAATCTGAAACATGAATAGAAACCATTAACAGAAGAATTTGAATATCAGTGGTTGATATATGATGGCCACAAAAATCTAATTTTATAGCGAACACTATTGATAGCTCAAAAAATGTGTGTTTTTGGATATTAGGCGATTTATTAATTTATTTTGTTTGAATAGATGCCCCAGGTTTGTTTGGGAATTAATCCTGCCCCTCTCACTTCAGTAGTAATCTTATATAACCAATATTTACAAACTTAAGTTGAGGAATCTTAATCAAAATGATCCATAAAAACACTCTCCTGCATGCTACAGACCCATTTCCCTTCAAACCATTATGGTAAAAATCCTTGAAAAACTTCCCTCAAACGTTTAACACTATTACTTGACCCTCTTATATCTATCACCAGTTTGGATTTCACTCTTTGCACTATTTGCCATTGCATAGTTGATTTCATTTCCCCCTTATTTGTTAGGTTCTGGTGTATTTCTTAAGGAGAGGCCAACACTCCCTTCTATATCAACAACTGAACCCTTCTCAGCTACCAGGATTTTCATTCCCACCTATTGGTTTCAACATTATGTGAATATATTTGGCTAGTAAGTAGTAATAGTAATGGGAGGGCACCAGACAATTAATCGCTGACAGGCTACGAGCCATCAACGTTTAGGTGAACCCGGCCTAGACTCAAGGGATTGTTTTCTCGTTCCAGCACGGGAAAAAAAAGCTCCCAACCAGCTTCAACTTAGATGGGACTGACTGCAAACTCACCAATAGCATATGCTACCTAGGAATCAACCCAGGCAGGCACATGACATTTCGCACAAATCTACAGAAAAAACTAAAAAGAGTACGTAACACTTACTCTCCAGCAACTCATCACAAGCCCAGCTATATCCCTTAGGCTGAAACTGTTTATGTACAAGAGCGTCCTGAGGCTCCAAACTCTACTTTTTGGGACTCCCCTTTTTTTATTTCTCCACACCAGTGCCATAACAAGACTCCAGCACTTCCAAAACCACATCCTGTGTTTCGCACTATGGCGCACCCCTTTCTGTGAAATGAAGGCTCCCAACATCCACGAAAAGATCGAGGTCCCCACCATCACCAAAGCCTTCAGAAGAAGACACATAAAGTTCTTTGATTCAATGAAACACTGCCATAACCCCATATTCCGTGACCTGCAACCCCCACCACTACCTGCAAGATGGCAACTCACTAGGTCTGGGAAAGCAGACAAAATGGTGGACATCACGGCCCTTGGCCAACCAACAAGCCCCTAACGGGCATCCACCACTGCTATACAACTGAATGAGCCTGCACTGCATGCCTAGACAGACTCTGGGCTAACCATGGCATTTGCACCTCTACCGAGGTCTCCCACACTCCTTAGTTCCTTCGCCTAACCTTCAAATATGCCCTCTTAGTAAAAGGATCCGTTCACCCCAAATAAATTTTACTTTATTTTCCCCTTATCCTACATTTTTAAAGTTTGAGAGCTTTAAGAGAAAAAAAAAAAAGTCCTGCCACACAGCTGTCGAAGCTTTTTGAGAAGATTCTTTACAGGCATCTCTCTCAACATTGTGGGACTCAAGAGATCATTCCACCGCAGCAGACTGGCTTCAGCCAAGGCTTAAGTGCAGACTGCAATTTGGTGAGATTTTAGCAGCATATCGCAATGAATAACAGAGTCACTGCGATGATCTCCCTGGATTACTCAAAAGCCTTCAACTCTGTGGATCACAACATACTGCTTCGACATGTGAGGAAGTACAAATTTCCTGAACAACTGTAGGACTTAATGACCTCCTAGGCAGAACTTTCTCTGTGCGAATAAGAACAACCATTACCACCAGAAGATACTTTATCTTCTATCTGCTACTGATACTAAAGCACTCAAGACTGGAGAGGCTTAGCGCTATCAGTATTAGAGTGAACCGGCCAAGACACGAGGGATCGTCTTCTCCTTCCAGTGTGGGCAAAGAAAGCTCCCAACAAGCTTCAAGACAGACAGATTGGACCTCAATGTCGCTAACAACATATGCTACCTATGAATCAACCTAGGTGTATCTGACATTCGGCACCTCATCTCCAGCTCGGCTATATCTTTGAGACTGAAGTTACTAATACATTAGTGTCCTGAGGCCAGCACTATTGTTCGGAACTCTGCTGTTCAGGTTGTTCCATCCCACCCCCATAAGTCAACTCCAGCATTTCCAGAATAGGATTCTGCACTTGGCACTGCAGCACATCCCTTTTCAGGAGATACAAGCTCCCGACATCCATGAAGAGTTTGAGGTCCCACTATCACAGAAGCCATATGAAGACACCATATCAGGTTTTTCGACTTGATTCTGGCATGGGAAGAGAGAATCCTGTCTTCTGCAACCTCCACCACTACCCGCTAGATGGCAGCTCAGCAGGTCTGCAGAAGCAGACAGGATGGTTGACATATTAGCTCTTGGCCAATAAGAAAGCCCCTGACGGGCACCTCACAGAACGCTGCCCACTAACTTGATCTCTGATTGAGTTATTACTATATGGCTAGACCGACTCTAGGCAAAACCTCCAGTGGACTCTCACCACAGTGCTGAGATCAGCTACACCTCAGCCGAGGTCTCCCACACTCCTCAATTGCTTCATCCGACCTTTAAATAGGTCCCTCCTAGAAAAACGATCCCTGCCACTCCAATAATTTCCATCTTATTTTTCCCTATTTCTATATTTCTAATTGAGAGCTTCGGAAGAAAAAAAAAAGGGAAATGAAAACTGAATAAGGGTATTATTATAAATTGAAATTGAACCCATATCTCTAACTACCAGTACAGATAAATTAAAATAAAAAGTAATAATATAATTAGGACTATTACAATGACTCCACTTAGAGCATTTTTGACATCTTGCTTTCCTGCCATGTGGTTTTTGATCATTCTTGACATGTCTTCGATTTTGGCATTAGCAGCTAAGTTTTTGGCATTGTCAGTTAGATTTTTAAGTATCATCTGAAAGAAAAGATAAACATATAAAAAATGTATTTAATCATTAAATGTATTATACTATTTTAAAATACTCAAGGAGAACTCGTACAGTAGTTTTAAAATATAAGCTAAGAAAGTGTTTAAAGTTTTATGTAATGTTGTGTGGAGATCTGCAACTTGTTTAAAGTTAACATATAGTGTTTATGAATGTACCGATTTATCTTACCGCATACTGGAAGTAGAACTTACACTTCCTCACACATACTATAATCCCCCATATTTAGTTTCTAATAATAATAACAACTTTTCATTCAAATGTAAATTTAAAGAATAAAACAATTATTCAAAATTAAAATTTTTAGTTAATTAATTATTCATTGTATGGATTATTTACCTAAGTCAACTTTGGCACTTGTGCTTATCCATTCTTAGGTGTAATTATAATTAACATAATTATTTACATACATATAAGTAATATTAGCATGCCCATTTAAACTTGTTGTTTAAGTTTGCTTTATTTTGATATAGTGTGAGATCTAAAAGTATTCATAATTTAAATATGGTCCATTTCTTTTAAAATAAGTGAAAATTTATTATAAAATAATAATTTTAATCCGAGTTTTAAGATCTTTTGTGCTTGCATCAAATCTATTTAATTAGTCAAATTTGTTTCTGGCCAGGATGATTTTATAATAAAGTAAGTAGATTGAAAAATTATTTTTTCAAAAAAAGTTTAAATTCAGAAAATAAATCTAGCATATAATTGTACTGGTCATTCAAGAGGTGTGACCATGCTGGGAGAAACCTTAGAGATGGCATTCTTAGCCTCGAAGCCAGATCAGTCCTGTAGGAGTGTTTCCTGAGCAGATTAGTGCATATGTTGTTATGGTCCTGTCAATCTATGTGGTGTTGTTCATTGGTTATTGTAAGTCTGTGTGCATCGTGAAAAATAATTGCTACTGTTAAAAAAAGCCATTAAAGGAGATTTCATATTATAATTGCGACCTTAAATGGTTTATTCTAGTTAATAATAAATAGTTATGGATGTTATTTTATGGCATTTAAAAAAACAATGATCATACCTAAACGATTCTGATTTAAAATCATTCATTGGATAATAATTAATAATTTTTTTTTGGTTGTTGTTACTTTTAACACTTAAATAAAGAGTATCATTCTCGTGATTATTTCCCTTTTTTTCTTTAATGAATTCAGCACAATATATTTAGTTAAAATAATTATTTAAAAATCACTTACGCTCTTATCAGTCATAGGTGGAAGAACAACCGTTTTTTCTAATATTCTCATCACTATTTTCCACAGCTCTTTAAGTAATCTTTTAAGAACAGTCTTTTCACATGATTGTGCATACAAAGAGAGAGAACCTGTTGAATAAAAAAAAACCTCACTAACCTTATAATGCTTATTGATCTAACTAGATTTAAACAAATTATTAAATGCAATAGAAAATGCTAGAGTAGTGGAATATTTAATCGTTTGGATTTTTTTTCATCCAGAATATTCCATAGATCTAGATTGAAAGATTTTAATGAAAGCAAAATATTTATTGTATAGTACAATTATTGGATAAATCTTTAAAAATAATTTTAAATTGTGTACCATCAAGTAGGTCCATCAATGGCCTGAGCACCTCATCAGCCTCTGCAGCAACTGTGTTTCTCTGGGTTTGATTGCCTCCTCCTTTTATAGCAAGCAGCAAATCTCCCAGCTCTTTCACACTTACTGTTATTCGAGGCTCTAAGCTGAGAAATTTTAAACAATAGATATAAATTTACTGAATAAAATAAGAGATAAAGTAATAGCTTACTGATGATTATTATTATTATATAGTTTCCAAGTAATGAGTATAATGATTAAATAAGTAACGGATTATGATAATATTCAATTGACAATATAGCTGTACATTTAATTTTTTTTTGCTTTAAACTATGACTTGGTAAGTGAATAAAAAGAAAAAAAAACACATTATTCTTATTTATAACATTAAACTATGTTATTGCACCAGATTTTTATTAGTAAGATTTTAATCTTACATCTTATCCATAGTTTTGTCAAAATATCCAAAGAAACAAATTAGGCCAGGGCTTCGAAAAGGGTACTTTTAAAAATTTACCGGATGAAAAGGCCAAATCTCCACTCAAAAAATCTGAGGCTTATGCCTCAGCAACAACCTACCATTTATTTTTATTTCATCAATGAATAGTCAGCTCTGCTCAGAAAGTATTTAATATATATATATATGTTACCTGTTAGCAAAAAGGTGTGCTAGTTCATCAAGGGACCCATTAAGGCTCTGCTGCAGTTCATTGAGGATATTTGCTGCATCTTGTTCAAGCTTGGCTCCACCCATTGATTCAAACATTTTCTCTAGCTGAACCCTCAATTGTTGGATATTGTTCATCAAGATGCAAGCCTTATAGAGAAATAAAATAAATTAATAATATCGATTAATGGGCATAAGGGTATTTAAATCCATTATAAATCATAAAAAAAGTTGATATTATTGAAATAAATGTTCAAACTAGAAGTAATTTTTTTCTCTTATTTCAAGGATGCATTTATATTTATAATAGAAATAATACTTTCTATTATTTCTGATTAATAGATTAATCAAATTTTTAGAAAGATAGCTTACTATTCTTTCTTCCTTGAGCTGACTTGGGAATTCTTTTTTGACAATATCAGCGTAGGCTATGAGAACTTTCACTATTGTCTTCGCAAAACGTTTCATATACCTCTTCCATATCTCAGGATCAGGACATTCAAGTTTTGATACAACATCGAAGCATTGCGTAAGCTGGGTGAACACATCAACTACCGAACATGAGAAGAGGGCATGCTCTGAACTTCGTTGAAACTGAAAAAAAAAAAAAATGATATACACTAATTATTCTGCAGTGATGAGGCTAATCGAAACATTCTAATGGTATTTATAGGGTCAATAACATATAACTGATTTGAATCTAAGGTTAATATCATTTTTGAGTATGAATTAAAAAGAGGAGAAGTTTTACAGTTGAGAGATTTCTGATAATGGAGGCTTTATCAATCAACTCTAGCTATTCATGTATTAAAATTTGTTATTGGATAAGGAAAAAACAAATAAGTATAAATAATGACAATAATTATTTGTTACTAAATAAGAAGAATAACATAATAATAAAGTTAGGAGATAAACAATTAGAAAAATGTTGGCTATTCTGAGTACATTTGGTCACCCAGTCCTAGCAAATTTTCAGTTCATTTTATAGCTTTATTTTGATAAATTAATTTGAATGTACAGCGAACGATTAAAATGAAGGCAATATGATTCAAGTATAATGGATCGATTGGTGAATAAATTTGTTAACTGTACAGCAAATAAAACAAAAAAAAAATATAACTGCCCACAGCTGGAGTTCAAACTGTACGAAGTAGCAACCACTATAGTTTCTTAAATGTTAATATTCAATCTGCTGATTGATGTTTTAGTTTAGTTTAGATCAAGCTTAATTATTGGTAGGGGTAGAAAAGCGAACTTACTCCATCTTTCTTATCTCTGTTAAAGGCACCATGGAGATATTCTAGAGACACGTCATCATTCTCATTAAGCCATTGCATTACAAATGGTTCAAACCAGGCAGGATATTCTGGAACTGAACCCTTGTAAGCTGGCACATCTTTCACATAGTTGGTGTACAGCCACTTCACCTAAGTGAAAAAAAATGTAAAAATTGTTTTTAAAGAAGGCTTACAATTCTTAATGTGATTATTATTTACCCTGAAGTGGAGGTTCATATAGGCCGATGATTTGCATAGTCGATGCTGCTCGTGTTCTTCAAGTGCATACTTCATATCAACGGCAAATAAATTCCACATTGTTGCAGCTGACAACTGTTGGAATACAGATATTTTGTAATGATATTCTGTCTATTGTAATAATTTTTTTCATTAGCAAATTAAATTAATATAGTAGAATCACATTTATTTCAACAATGGAGTTTTCTGTTGAGATAATTTGCATAAAGTTAGTGTTTTGACCTGTCCAGTGTGTCTGGGGAAAATCGACTGAGGAACAGGTAGCCTTGGAAACAAACTGGGAACGTTGAGAAAAAAATACTTTTATGTAGTGGGGAGAGAGAGTTTGCCATAAATAGCAGTGTTTAGGAGGTAGGTCTTTGTTTTTTGTTTTGCTTTATTCAAGCAGTTCAGAGAGTTAGTGAGTTAAGTTAGTCAGACTATGAGGTCTAGTGCTGAAAAGATGGTAATATTTATTTGTTATTGAGAAGATGGGTGTGTAGGGAAAATAAAGAAAAGATAAACCCAATATTTCAAATTATGTTGGCCATTGAAGGATTGTGGGCAAGAGGAAAAAAAATAAAAAGGAAGGCATTCTCAGTGTGTAACTCAAGTGGAATATACCTCGAGGAGTTCCTCATTGAATGTATACTCTCAGAAACACATTACTGCCGTGATCTCAAATTTAGTAGTTCATTCAAATAATTTTACTATCACATTTACTGAAAATGTATATACAATCTGCAATTATTTAACAAAAATAGTTGGTTAAGTGTGCAGTATCACACAATGAAGGGTTTCAATGTTTCTTTAATTTGACACCCGACTCAATATGATAGGAATATATTTTTTTTTAAATACCAAGTAAAAAATTAATAATGGCATGATGTGATTTACCATAGGCTGTTTTATGTTTTTTTTTATCAGGGCATTAACTGGAACTAACAGGTACTTTACAGTTAGTGTTAAAAATTTCAAACACAATTTCAATGCCTTTGATTGATTAAAGATCAAAGAAAAAAGAAGATAGATATTTTAATCAAGATCTCGAAATCTTTAATTTGATGCCCTACTCAATATGATAGAAAAAGTTGACATCTGGAAGATGTTGATTATGAGGAGAGTCGAAGCTGTGACTCTTATGATGTATCGTGAACTTATTGTTATTCCTGTTAAAAATATGTGCGCAAAGAGTTGTTTACCATAAAAATAAATAAATACTTACTCATAGATAATTGAATAAAAAAAAATGTAAAGGTTTGACAAACATTTAAAAGTGAACAGACAAATTAATAAAGTTTTAATAAAACCAAAGATACCTGTCCAATGTTGAGCTCTTGGGGGAATTGGTTAAGTACAGGGACATAGCCATTTTTGTCCTCTTCTATCACAGATACAATAAGAGCTATTATTTTGTGCCAAAAGTCTAGGCTGTCCAGCCGTGGACCGTTGTCTTCTGAATCTCTCTTCGCTTCATTTGGATCAACCTAGATACAACCGTGTATTAGTCTAAGTGAAATTCAATGGTTTTATTTTATTGATTTTAAATGTATTTTATGTTTACCTGAAACTCCCTATTATAAAGTTCATAGCAGTTTTCAAATAGAAATTGGTACGTAGACCTAAGGCACGCCTTGACACATTCCTTGACAACAGTACTGGCTCTCGGTGGACTGGAGAGTTCTTGAACCTAAATACAAAACAATACATTTTTAGCAATCCTTTTGAATTATTAAATGATGATTTGAAATTTCTAATAATATTGATATATAAACACTTAAAGATGTTGTTAATCTCTGATGAGTTTTATTCAATTGTTTTTATTTCATCAAACCTGTTTATGTATTCTTAAACCAAAAAATCAAAATTTATTACGATAACTAGGATAAAAAAAAGTAGCGATATCTAATTAATAAACATTTTCAATTGCCCCACAGTATTTGGAAGGCTTATCAAAATGTATTGTTGCAAAATTTTTATAGTTGTATTTCAGCATATGCTCTCACTTTATAAGCTAAAAGAGTTTTTATAATACTTGCATATTATTTACCTTCATTCTAAAGAATGTTATGCTAGTCAGAAGATCAACTGTTGACTTCAGATCCATAAGTTTTTCCTGACTGGATGCAGGGAAATTATTTCGGTACATTGACAAATCTATTCTAAGAGAGTTGTGGAGCTGATCTAAAAGCTTAACGAACTTTTCTTTCTGTATTGCATAAAAAAAAAAAAAAAAAAATATGATGAATTTAAGATAAAAAACAGATAAAAATTTTGGAATATGAGAAAAATGGCACTTACTCCAAAATTTGATGCAGCAAACCTATCACTTGCTGATACAGCAGAAGATGCTGTTGTATGGGCATAGTAAGCGTTAATATTTGCCAAGAGTGTGCTCATTACAGCTGGCACTCCAGGGCACAGGTACTTAGTAGAAAGGCAATGAAAATGTCTGTGAAAATTGGTGAAAACAATTTAACTTCTACAACAACAATGTATTAATAAAAAAATATAATGTAATGTAATTATGTAATTATTGAGGAGTTATTATTTTAATATTTCTATGGTCCAAGGATATCCTGATATTAAGGATTAGTTTCATAGCTATTTCCAGAAAAATGTTAAATGTGATGGAAAAAGTGGCTCTTCCTACTTCATTTTACCTATAGTAAAAGTCTATATATATAATGTTGTGATATTTTAATGTTATGATTTTTGATGGCGTTTTTTAAATAAACTCGGAAAAAGCAAGCGTTGAAGAACGTACGAACGATCCGTGGTTCATGCCTATGAAAGGATGAACGTTTTTATTGTCGTTATATTAACTATTAATATTTTTAATAAAAATGATATCAATCATTTAATATAAATATTTCATTTTATAAACTTCAAAATTAAGCAAAGTATAAATATCCGAAACAACTGGCATTGAATAACCAGTTGAAAGATCAATAAGGCAGCAGAGAGATGCGAGATATATATGAACCGACAGAGGACAAAAGGACGAAAGGACACACAATCTTCATCTTGGAACCGGCAGAGGACGAGGCAGTACGAGGAGGGACCCACGCTACGGCCTCGTAGTGCACGAGGAGGTCAGCCCTTTGCACTTTCACCCGGTACGCATAGAACAAAGGAGACTCAAGACAAAGAAGAGGATCTGGACCACACTAGGCATCAGACAAAGAAAAAATGCACTGCTCGACAACACAGAGAAACACTGGCCAGTATAAATACGTAAATTTAGTTTTAACAGTATTATTTATTACGTACGTATTTTATTTGTATATCAATTTTTAAATCAATGTGTGTAAATAAACCATTATTCCTTTTGCCAGAAGTTTCCTAAATTTTATTAACAGAACCTTGAGATAACGTAAAAGTTAAATATAAAGTTATAAATTATATGAAAAAATATATAAATAAGAAATATTAGAATAATATATATATATATATATATATATATAATAGATTGTAATGTTATTTTTAAGGTAAAAAATATTAAATTTATTTAGTTAAGTAAACTAGAATTATTAAATTTATTTAGTTTAGTAAACTAGAATTATTAAATTTAATAAATTAGAATTATTAAATTTATTTAGTTACTTAGGAAAAAGGGTCAATGCCACACACAAGATATAAAAAACAGCCATGGGAAGGCCCAGGACAAAGAAGAAGGAATCCAGTCCTTTACTATGGATCCAAGCAATCATGAGACATGACGATGACGTAGTTATGGATAAAGGTGTTTGATATAAGCGCGAGAAGCTTTTGTATTTTATACTCTTGAAGAATGTCGAGGAGAACAACTACATAGATGGAAGATTTCTTCATTCACTTAGCCAATTATAGGGACATTTGGGTATTCCAAGAGGATAACTTTGAGTATCAGAATTAGTTATATTCCCCAAATATATAAACAGGATTGACTTCAATATTTCCAGAGCTTTTAGTGTACATCAGTAGTAAATTTTATTTAGATTAAATATATGAGTGTTTAGTATGCCAGAATCCAACCTGAGAAATTTTTATTAGAATATATAATTATAGATGAAACGATAAATAAAATTAAACAATTCACAATAATAAAACCTGATATTAGTTATTTTTTGTAACAAGGACGTTAGAAGGTGTAGCCTTGTGTAGTCCTATGTGTGTAGACATTTTGATAATAATTCATCATAATTTTTGCAGCAAAGCTGTTCACATGGTAATTATATTAACTTTACAACCCTAAGAGCATTAAAGTAAGTTAAAATTAAATTGTGGTTTTGAATATCAGGTAAAATTTAATAATATCAAAATTTCTATACGGTGTATTAGATGTAGCTCCTCTGCTGTTTCCAAGTATTATCTTTAAAAGTCAGGTTTTTAAAGATTTTCTTTAAAAGTCAGGTAAATTTCATATAATGTATAATATGCTATTAGCACTCATAATACTTTTTTTAGCATGCTTTGGATAGTGAAGATGCGATCTATGGCTTATTTCAATTCTCGGGACATTTTTGTCTAAATAAAGACCCTTCACCAATCCTTGTTGATTTGATCGTAATTTGGTATCAATCAGTAAATAGCTTGGAAATGCAAAGGTTTTTTAAAAATTGAAATTACAAATCTTGGAATACTTACGTCATAGCTTGGTAGATGCTTTCGATTCCATATCTCATTGCAAATTCCTCAACTATCTCTTGACCAGGTGGCTCAAAGTAGATTTTCCAGGCATCATCTCCTTTTACCTGAGGTAGGACTACCAACCCTGCATTGTGTTCACACAGGGAATGGAACAAATTTTCATGAAGGCACGTGTATTGGACATGATAAGGCGCCACCTAGAGATGAAAAAGCATTTTTGGGATTTAAACAAAAATTATATAAAAATATATCAGTATCAAATTGATGTTCAATTTTTGACTATTGGGCTAGTTGCTCAAAATTTCCAAGATTATGCTAAGTTCTCAATTATGTCCTTTAATTTTCACATTTTTCACAACTGCCACAGATCTTAAAAACAAAAGTGGTTTAACTGGTCTTATGTAGTATCCTAGCATCTGTAGTGTAAGCGTTTGTTGTTAGGAATTATAACTTGTGATATGGTAATGTCAATAAAAAGTGGTTTATCCAAAGTTAATATAGAAACTTTCCTTCAGGTTTTAAAAAATACTCCCTCACCGAAAGACTCAATGGTCCTAACTAGCAATTGAAGCCAAGCACCCACTTATTTTACTTATTTATATACTTATATACATATATACATATTTATACTTATTATTTTTATAAAATGAGCATGAAAAAAAATACAGTAGACTCTCCAATAACCAGCTTTCCCATATCTGGGACAGCAAAATACGTTAAAAGAAAAAAAAAACATTAAAACTGTTGTGTTTGTCAACATCAAATTAATCGTTCAACGACAAAATTTCAGCACTTCAAAAATGATGGAACAAACGGTTCAATCAAATTCCAGAGGCAAAATATTACAAAATTGCTAGCAAACTAACTGCTATTGTCTATCGATGAAAGGGATAAATGGCGGATAAATAAATGGAGAGTTTACTGTACTCAACATGTTCGATCAAAATAAATCTATTTCATTTCTTAATCCTTCTGTCATTGAAAATTTTTAAAAAAGAATGTTAATAGTTTAATATTAATTTTTTTTTAATTATTAAAATCAGTACAGGCTATCCAATCTAGATTTATGTTATTGACTTACAAATGGAGATATTGATGTGCTTGGCCATTAATTTGTTTCTTGTTGGGCAATTAAAAATTGTTTTTATAAATAAGTTCTGAACTAACTGAGAGAAAGTTAATAAATTAGAGATATGTGACTAGATCATAATTCAATAAAGTACTTTGCAATAATTGTTTGTCAATTACATGAACAAATACTTTTTAACAGCCAAGCCCAAGCAGTATAGCAAAGTACACTTTTTCTTGAAATGAAGGAAATGTTAATTGACATTGTTATCAAAGGTTAACAATATGTTCTGGTTCAAGGAAATAAACTGACTCTTGAGTGTAGATAGAAATTAATTATGATGAGGAAATCTAATTATGATTGTATGTAGTTACTAAAGGATTATGACATATAGTATGGCAACATTTTATATATGAGATTGATAGCTTTATTTTTAATTTTATAGTTCCATGAACTAGGAAATTAGTGCTATGCTTAAAAATATAATACGCGGGAACTATTCTTCATTTCATAATTTTTATATTCATAAATTGATTTGTAAATATATAATGCAACATTACCTTTTCTTCTCCTTTTATTTCTACACTGATATGTAACCGAATAGCACCAGAAACTGCAGACTTGTCAGTCCTTTTCTCTAAGTTATACCATACTTCCATCTCCCCAGACAGTGTTCTCACCTAATAATTGAAGCACAAGACAAATCAAACAAAAGTTTATTCACTTATGAATTTAATTAATAGAACAAATCATTAGTACCCATAATCTTAAATACTTTATATAATTACATTACACTTTAAGTTAATAAACACAGTACTTTTTTATCAAATTTTTAAGTATATTATTTATAGAACTTTATGCTTATTTAACTTATGTACAATTATCAGTTTGCGTACCTCAATTATTGTCTGTCCCAAGAAATCATCTGATTCCCGAGTTAATTTTTGCCTCAATTTGGACTTTAGATCATTATCTTCATCCCAAACCCTTACTTTTATTCTGTCTGAAGAATTGTGACATTCACTACACACATTAAATTAAGACGATTAGTGATGAATAAGTAAATAATTTTACAAAAAATATAGCTTAATCATAATACCAACAGTAAATGAACAAATTGAAAAGTTGCTTGTTTAAAAACTAAAAACTATTTGAAAAATTTGCCATCCATTCCAGACAACTGTTTGAAATATGCTGCTTAAGAGACTAGCATAGATAGCACTTGTATGGAAAATATATATACTAAACATTTTGTATATATATATATAATACCTTCTCTAAATTAATCTCGGGAGTGGCCGCCGGGGGAGATCTTGTCAACCCAGCCACTGCTCAGCAGGCGTCAGAGAGAGATGAATAAACCTGTGCTCTTTGACCTTCGCTGGTGGCCTATTCGGCAGGCAGCTAAATTCGTATTTGCTTATTGATCTGACTCCATAAGATCTTAGAACCTGTACCCCAACTGTGTACTATGTTCAGGAGAAGAGGTAGTGGGTAGGTATTATATGAGATCTTGGAATGACCATGAGTTCATTCTCGGTATCTGAAGGTAGACGAAAACCGTCCGGATCCTAAAAGTGAGTGTGAACCGAAAAGTGTCAAACTGGACTGCTGGGGGAGCTACTAGGTACATTTTGTAGGGCCCCAGAGAACATAGTCTGAATGGAAGGAGTCCTTTCCAAGGATATGCTAGTTTAGTGGGGCAAGGCCAGGGAACTCCACTGGGAAGGTCGTGGAGGTTGACATTTCCGAACTAAAGCTAGCAAGGATGGGAAAGAGAGGTCCCCTGCAAAGAATGCCATGGTTCAAGCAGAGCAACAAGGGCGAATGCAGAGAGAGAGAGAGAGAGAGAGAGAGAGAGAGAGAGAGAGAGTGTGTGAGAGATTGTATTGTAAATACATATCTGTCTCACTATCAAATATATAATAGATCTATCTAAAATTTACCCCCTACTTAACAATGAGTCTCCCCATTTCCTCTTATAACAAATATAATATAAACAAATATTTTATCTACAAAATGGTGATTAATTAAATACATACAAATAAAACTTCTCGTTCCAGACAGGATTGAGCTCTTGGGGCATGGTACGCGTCCTCTTCTTCACCTTGCCAACTTGAACTGTGACATATGGATCTGACGTGCCACTCTTGTCCTTGGCAATCAGACCCTGGGCGCATATCACTGCAGAAAAGAGATGGTATGTATTTAGTTAATGCCCAAATTGATAGTAATCAGTTAGACTTACACAAATATGACTACTCCTCTGTTAAGTTATAAAGAAAAATTCAAAATGAGCAACAAATTTTATTTTAACTTGGGCATTTAGTTCTTACAATCTAATTTACATAGTACATAGATACTATGTAAGTTTAAGTAGATTATGACCAACTCTTTTATTAAGAAATGAATTGTTTATAGAACAAAATAAGGAGAAAACTCTTGATATAAATTAAATATGTCATCTGATTGAGACGAATCTTTATTAGTGTGACATTTCTAATGTTAAGTAGTGAACACACAAAATGTGTGAGCTATAAACCCATTTGTTTTATTTAGGAGTTGATAAATACTGCTAATATGCGTTTTTGTTGCTAATAAACTGACTTGGAAATATTATAAAATAAGATAATCTCATCTCATCCTGATTTAGTACTCAACTTTCCATTTTTTAATTCCTGATTACAAAAATTCTTATAAAAGAGCTGATGTTGACCTATACATTTACTCAATATAATTTTGGACTAATTTTTGAAAAAATAAATAAATAAATAACAGAAATAACTGAAATCAATATATAAATTATTTTACTTCCTATTTTTATTTTATTTTTTTCCAAACAGTGGAGTAGAGGAATTTAGAATACTAATTGATATTTATCATAATGAAATATATGCATAAAAAAAAAGCAGTCTGGAAAATTGAGGAATGATTACTCATATAAAAAGAGAAATTTACAAATGATTTATATTTTCATGTAAATAGTTTGCTATTATCGTTTTCAAGATCCTGCAATGACTATGTAAATGCTATATAAAAACAACTACCCTCAATACAATCACTGAATCATAAGACATTTACATGTACTTATATTACTTAGTAAATATATTAATGCCAGTGTAATTTTATTTCTGATGACAGTGACTGAATGTGCTGGAAAAGCAAAAAATGACTTGTTAAACATTAGGCTGATGCAAGAAGGCCACATGATTGACTGAGACTAAGATAGATATGGCGAAATGTATTATAGCATTGAGAATGTATGCACTGTATATCAGTCAAGTTGAACGGATCTGGTTCAGACGGCCAAAGATCTTTCAGTTCAGTTCAGAGCATGGAAAGGGGCCATTCAAGTTGAATAAAGAAGTTACCACTAATTTAACATGCTGAATGAGTTTTGACATTTTATAGTTGGAGAAGATTATCACTATCAAGGGCAGAAACAATATATAGCAACTGAAATAGTGTCATATTAGGAAAGTGTTTTGAAGGAATATATTAAACATTAGTATCAGAAACTAATGTCATGACAAAAACTTAAAATGAGAAGTAAAGAAATACAATTCACTTTATTTGATTCCAACATAGTCTTTTCTGACAGTATCATTATATACAAGAGAAAGAATGATTAACTCATTCATCTAATAATATTTAAGCACTAAACAATGATTTAGCGATGCATAAAGATGTTAAATAATCAACAAAAACTTCAAAATTTGGCAGGAGAGAACCTCAGCAACATATTATAATTTTAATTTATGTCAAAAGGATGCTCACGAAAACTTTAATTAGCAAATATAAACGTAACTCATAAAAGTATTTCATAAATATGCATTGGATTGTGGCTATCTAAAAATTTTCTTATTATACAAAATAGATAATTTTTTTTATATATAAAACATATAACATAAATTTGTACTTCAGAACTTTTGATTCATATATGCCACATTAACAACAGTAAAATAAAAAAATATCATCAGTAATACTACAAAAGGGCAGAACACAACTTGGTAAGAAACGAGTAACTTACAAATTTAGAAAGATTTCATATCCATAGATTTTTAATATTTATTCATTCCTTGAATAATCTCATACTTTAATTGACTTATAGAAACATCCAAATTTGAGTTATAATACCAAATCAATATTTAACTAGTAGTGCAGTGATGCAATATCACAAAGGATAGAATAATTTTAGTAATAAATTCAATTTTTTAAATTTACATCCATTTTATATTCATGTAGCTGATTAGCAATTCATGATTTAAAAAAAAAAATTAAAAATTTTGTACTATGGAGGCATTTACTCAATAAACATAAAACACGGTTCTGAGGTACAAATGCTTTACAATGATCACTGTAAGCAATAGAATAACATATATTTAATAAAAATCATTAAAGCCAATAGCATGTATATATATTTATATGTGCTTACAAACAGGTTATATAGCAAGATAAATTAATGTGGCAATAGCAACAAATACTACAGTGCGTAATAATGAAGCAGGTGCTAATTACGGGTAAAAAAAAAAAAAATGAAAATATGATAAAAGGCAAAACAGATGAAGAGTCTGAAGCATGCTTACTACCAGTTCTTTCGCAGCGCTATCAAATGGTGATGAAAGGGCCATTAATAACTTCATTGCAAATTATATTTGTCCCCAAAAATTATTTTAAAAAACTGACCAAGCTAAAATATCGCTTAATTTGTTTAGATGAAAAAAAAAGTCACTGAATCAGCTGTGCTTGCTGTAAGCTTTTAACCAAAGAGCTACATATAGGATTTTTTCCCTGTAATTTAGCAAAGAAAGAATGGAGAGACTTTACTTTAAAATAGGAACGAGGAAAACAACTTTCCTCTGCTGTCTGCAAGCACTATTAGAGCGGTTGTAAAAATGATGATAAAAATTATATGATTGATCTAAAATTTTAAAGGTTATTCTACAATACCTCATATTATACTGGTTATGCGATTATAAAAATAATAATACAGTAATGGGAAGTAGGAAAAAACATTTGAAACAGTCCGTCACGTCAGCTCAAGTCAGTGCTTAGGAGCAATTTGAAATTTTCATTTTTCCCCCAGGGTAAAGGGCACGTTTAAGAGAGTGAAATTATGAGAAATTGAAAGTTTCCAAAAAAATGATTTTTTGAAAGTCAACGACAGACATTGAATAATTTTATAATTTTTTTAAAAGGGTACTTATTATCACTGACCCAAGGTGGTTTATCAATAAAAATAATTTTTTGTTTTCAAAAATACAGAGTAACTTTTACATTTATTTAATTAATGAATACAAGAAATTCTGCACAAAACCACCTTACTCAAGGAAAGGCTTCATGGTATGTCAAAATATGTTTCTGGTTTATGCCTAAAATATACTAATTATCAAAACATATAATCAGGAATCACTATTAGTGTAGATTGAGTTTTGAAGGAATTTATAAAAGTTGAATAAATCCTGGGATATGATGCTGTCAAATGTTATTTATATACCGCAATTGAGGAATGTCTCATATGTCACCATAGTATGAATAGATATCTATCACTATTTCTCTAATACATAAGAAAGAAGACAAATGTTTGAGATTAAAAAGCGTAGAAGTAAGAGGCTGCATTTGATTTTCTAATCTCTATCTATTTAAGTACTAACTTTAAAGGCTATCTAATTATTGTGTTATTTTTAGTTTAAAGTATTGTATTTATTTAGAGAATGATAAAATCTACTTAATATTTTATTTTATTTTTCAATCTACTGTGCCTATGTTATTATTATTTACCCACTCTCTATGATGTTAAGAATATTAATCTTATTTTGTATAAGACTGTGTGATTGTACAATGAGTAAATGGTGTATTAATAATAAAAAGTAAAAATACTTTTGATTCCAAGTATCATAAATTATTTAACTATTCAGAATTGTGTGCCCTTTTCCGGTAGGTGTTATGTTATGTGTAAATAAATGTGAGGAATATTGAAAAAAATTATTAATCACTTGTATGTAATGTTTGTGAAATTTAAAACTTATAATTTATATCATCCTTTAGGTCTAAAGTTTCTACATCAATTTTAAGCATTCAATTGCAGCTATAACCCCTTCACAGGTTTCTGTTCTTTTAGCACAATATTTTCTCCTGAGAAAATTATAATACATTTGTATTGGTATTACTAGAAATTTAGTACAACAGTGAGTTTAAATGATTTTGTATGGAATGAAATCAGTTGAATATAATGAACCCAATGGATCAGTATATGGTAATATTTAGTGGAATGATATTTGACAAAATTTAATTAAGATCACTCGGAAAATTATTTTAATAGAAATCGGAACTTTATCCTGTTTATTAATATTTCATTTAAATACTAGAGTAAGTTAAAAGCCAGGGATTTTAAAATAACCAAAAAAGTTAAAAAACAAAAACAAATGGTAAGATGCTCCTACACCTAACCAATTCTACCCCATAATTTGTATGTTACAAGCTATTATTTATTAAAATTCTTAGTATGTACCTTTTCTTAAGTATTCGTTAAAGTTTTAGAGACAAAAAATGAAAATATTGTTAATATTATGAACTCTTTATAAAGCGATGTAAAAAAACAAACACCAAAGTTTATAATATGAATTGTTACTTTTGAGTTAACAAATAAATAAAAAAAATTGTCTACCAGGGAATAAATGATCCAATTGAAAAAAATAAGCAATCAGTTGGTATTTTGGTTAACCCTCCCAATACCAGTTGAAGAAAATTATACTAAATACCAAGTGGGGTACTTTTGGACGCCACCTAATATTTTGGTGTTTTTTTCTATTTGCCTTAATTTAATTGACCCAAAACTCATTCGATATTCATAAATTAATAGAACTGATGCAATATTAATGAGAGCCAAAATAGTTTTTTGTAGAAATTAGACAAAAGACGGTTTACAGTTGGCTAGGACTAATAGAATAACCAAACATAAAATTGTTTGAAACTTTTTACACAAAACATTGTTTTGTTTGATTATTTTACTTTGGCTAATTGGTGTAAACATTGTAAGATAAATAAAATCTTAGACATAAAATATCAAGTGCTTTTTGTGAAAAAAATTTGTCTTACATAACAAGTTGAAAATTTTCCCATACCAAAAATGCAAATTTATCACATAAATAGTTAAAGGAGAAATGAAGCAATTTCATACATATTTCTCTAATTTTAAGAGCATGTCATACAAAAGAAAAAAAGGAATGGCGTCAGAACAGATCCCACCTGGTATTGGGAGGGTTAATAATCAAATGGAAAAAAATACAAACACTTTTGATCACTCTTAATATTTTCCTACCAAGTAGAACCCACTTTTTGACTAGTTCGAGTATTTTAAATATTGATTAACCATATTTTCCTGTTTTAAATAACAAATAAGTTTAAAAAGTAAATCATATCAGCAGAAACCTGTTAAAGGATCGTGCAAAAATTGTACGATTAATGGTGTTTAATATTATTAGTGAATGCCAACTTTTTATAAAGCGTGCTGCTGTTTTATTTAATAAATACATCTGTTGAAATTATATTTTAATACAAAAACTGAACAATGAGGGTAATTTTGTAAGTGAGCGCTAAAATTGTACAATGACACAGCTGTTAGAGGTGGTAGTTGTGTGCAGGCAAGGTAGGCCTGACCTGTAATGGCTATCTTGCAAGACCATTTGGAGGTCCCCTCTAGAACAATGTCCTCAGCTTGGGCAAGCGAGTCTATGTGCGTGTCCGGGTCCATCGTGAACGTTGTTCTGTTGCAAACAAAACACAAACACACCAAGAACAAACTACCATCAAACAAACAAACAAACCACTGGTTGGGTGACGTTTGGTAAGGGACAAAAAAAAAATATGATATATTCAAGGTAAGGTTTTTATGTCTTTCATTAACAGAACAAGAATTTTACACTTTACGATGCATCAACTGGGTTTAATGTTGAAATGTAAGATGGGCTTTCAGACCCCATGCATGAGGAAGATTAGTATCATCGTAACGTGTAGGAGCAAATAAATAGTAAATGTTGTCTTATTAATGCTTACATAAAATATGTCAAATCTTTTAAATGTTACATATTCCATATAGGAACATAAAAATATGTATGTATCAGATGTAACTCTACAGGAACAAAACTGTATACTAAATAGTAAGGAAATAATTAAAAACTAACTGAAGAGTTTTGGACAAAAATGTAGTTTGTAAGTCCAAAATCAAAAGTTTGAGTAAGTATTTTTTGTTGGGCTTGTCAATTTTCAACATCTTGATGATATATTTCGACATGGTATAAATTTCTACATTAGGTCCTGACAATTAAAAAATAAAAAAAAATTATGGGAATGAAAAAACATGTAATTAATAATGAAAGTTGGGGACATTGAATGCATATATAAATCTGAGGAATTTTGAAGTTAATTATGAGAAAATAATTTTGTGATAATTAAAAATCAAGTGGGTATGAGAAAAGAGTGCTATATATACTTAATAATACTTGTATTCACAGCTGTTGTATAATATAATAATGGAACATTAGTAGATAAAGGTGTGTTTTTAGAAATATCATAGGTAAATGGGTAGAAATATAATTAATAGATGGTAAAATTAACATAACTTATGAGAGTTGGGTAGGGGCTGGGAGGTTGGTTATAAACACATTAGGGACTAGAGGGAAATATCTGCAGTGGGTGTGAAATGCTAATAAAATCTGACAGAAAAAAATTAAAAAAAAAAGTTAGTTTATTTTGTTGCTACATAAATTTATGTGCACTGTTTCTGAAGTTTGTGGGTGTGATTTGTACATTGGTACATAATATGAGTTTGGAAGGAATCAAAGTTGCGTTTGTGTTTCAGTGCAAGTTTTGGTAGGGCTGAGCTGTTAACTTTCTTATTTTTTATTTCTTGTCTATGTTGGTCAATTTGCTTATACGTGTACGGTTTTTTTTTTTTTTACTATTCGTTGAATTAAAATTTTGAATTGTACAGGTTGGGTTTCAGATTAAGCTACTTAAATGAACTACTAATTAGCTCTAAATCTATTAATGCTGATGTATGAAATGGTTTTTCTAACCACAAATTATTGATATATTTTTTATTATACTGGGCAATATGTAAATGCCAAACTGAAAGGCTCCTGGTTAGAAGCTGGCTGGCAAGTAATAATTAATCTGTTAATGTTCCATTATTACTTTATTTACATCTGTGATTACACTTACTATTAAATTGGTAAAAAATTCTTTTCGCAAACCGATTTCAACTTCCCAGAAAATTTCTTAACAGATTTGTATAAGTCATCTTCCATAAGCAATTAGACGTTAATTTGAAGCCACCATTTAGTTCTAACTCTTGTTAATAACATTTTTTTGATACCATTTATAACTTTTCTTATTTATTTTCTGGTTATCAGAACCTGATCAAATTTCAAATTAAAAAATATGATGCGTATTAAGACAAAACCATTGATAAAAATATAACACAAAGTTTATAACACAAATAAAATATAAAAGAATGAGGTTAGTG
This sequence comes from Acanthosoma haemorrhoidale, assembly GCA_930367205.1. Taxonomy (NCBI): domain Eukaryota; kingdom Metazoa; phylum Arthropoda; class Insecta; order Hemiptera; family Acanthosomatidae; genus Acanthosoma; species Acanthosoma haemorrhoidale. The sequence continues at coordinate 76,440,422 of OV884015.1, read as the reverse complement.
GTAAGTGAGTCTGATAGTATACAGCTGATATATTCATAGATAAAGTAACATACTTTATTACATAACAAACTATATCCATTTTAAACAAGACAACATCCACAGAGTGCAATGAAAAATAAGAAAATAATGAGAAGGGAGAACACACAGGCATCATGTTAACATATAAGATGGTAAGCAAAAATATTTTCTTCATTTCATATGATTAATTTACCATTTAGAAATAAAACCAAATTTTCATACAGGTTCTAAAAGATAGATATGACTGGATCTATTTTAAAAGTTTTTTACAGAAGAAAATATTTGCAAATATAAGAAAACAGGCTGAGGGTAAATAATAAGATGAAGAACGAAAATAAAAGAGGCTTTGTATTTTCTCTCTTATATTCTCGGACAGTCGGGAGTTGTAAACAAACCTGTAATCGCTATTTTAGCCGACCACTTGCTGGTTCCCGCTAAAACAGACTGCTTCACTGCCTTCATGTGTCCTATATGGCTCTTCGTATCCGGACCGAAGACAGTCCTGTCAAAAGACAATCACTACCAACTCCACCACTGCTCTCATCTTCATCATTAGTAACTAAGTTTTTTTTCTTTTAAGTGATAACTAATTATATGCAATTTTTTATCAAAAAGAAAAAAAAATTATTTATAGTTAAACATCATCAGCCTTTTTCTATTTGGGACAAAATTAAATTAAACTACATACATATGCCTAAAAAACTAAATTATCTATAACTGATATAAAAAAGAAATATCGATTAAAAATCAATGTCAAATGTAGCTTTTCCATGAAGAAATTCATAGCTTTCACAATTTAGATAATCCTATAAAAAAGTTATGTAGTATAAAACTGACATGGTCATAAAAAGATAAGTATCAATGATTTATTACTTAAATCATTTGCTAAAGTATAAATAATGTTTGAATTTGATTCTAATTTGAAGTTTTGGAAGTAACAGAAAGGCTACCTTAGATAAAATAATATTAAAAAATAAAATCAAAGTAAATCCTCATTCATTGGCTTTTCATATATTTTGAAATATATGGAGTAAAGTACAAGGCTAACTACCAAAATTATGGTTTATTTATGGCAATGTTAATGACCAGTAATTGTTTTGAGAAGGTTCCAACAAGACCATTTAAAAACTGTTTCAATATTTTAATGCTGCCTCTATTTTTAATGTAGAATACATATATATATATGTCTTTGTATCAAGTACAACAATTTAATTTAATTTAAGATCTATATTAAAACAAAAATGACAGACTTTCAAATACTTATTGTAAAAATGAGCTTCGAGCTAAAGACAATAATGTTCAAGTGAAAAAAATGTCATTTTTAAAATGATTTGCTAGCATCAGCAGCTGAGCCACGGGAGAACAAAGAAGAAGAATTATTTTATAATTTTATAAGAAGAAATGATAATTTTAATTTAAATAATAAACAATTAGTTTTTGGAATAAGTTATGTTAACAAAGAAAGCACAGTAAATATCAACAATCTTTTGTTGTTTCACCAGTCTTGCATACCACCCACCATAGTAATTTGCTGCTTTTGACATTATCTAAAACCATTTTTTTAAAAGTTTCTTTTCAGAATTTCATTCAGACAAACTTTTTTTACCTCGTCAGAATGAGGCATACAAAAACAACTACGTAAAATACCATACAACTGTCTTCCTTAAAAAAAAACAAAAGCATGGCCAACTCATTTTTTATTTCAGAGCCAAACAAGAATGAAGTTTTAGAAGAGTTAACTAAAAGCAAATTCATTGATTAATTGAACTCAGAATTGTTTTATGAATGAATTATAAAATGGAAACAATATAACTTATTTGTCAATTGATGAAAATGCATGCCTTTTGACAGGGTATATTAGTATTATTGTTACAATTAAGATTATTATAAATGAGCTTAGTAAAACAGAACATGTATTTACATAGGGGATTTATTTTTCTGATATTTGTCTCAAATATATCCTTTATTTGTAATTTTTTTTTAATCTTAAGTTTATGCCTATATTTGCTGGATTATTGAGATGTACTGAGAGAGTTGTACTAAACAATGGAAGTGTTGCTAAGCCATAATGTAAGGTAGTTTGCTTTGATTTACAGAAACTATTTTATTTCTTTACTCTATTTTTAAATTGACAAAATACAATTAAGTTGCTTGAATTTTCAAGAATTAGTTTAAAAATATAATCTTACCTAATGAGCTCGAAAATTTCTGGTTTTTCTCTTTCCCTCTGTTTCATTCTCTCCTTCATTGCTGTAATAATACTGTTTGCTTTGTCTTCTGCACCATGTTTTGAGCTCTTTTCTGCTGCCCCTAATATATATATATCATCCAGTTATTAACTTTTACCATTATTTAAAATACAATTTTTTTAATACTATTTTTGGATCATTTAAGGGATTTTAAAATTGTAATAAATACATATTATATAGTAATCTGTTATCCAGAAGCATAATAGCTACTTTAAACTTTCATATGGCCAACAAATCATGACTGCAGATAGATAACTGCAATTATTTAAAAGAAAGGCCCCCCGTGGAATTTTTACATCAGTAAATGAGAGTCAGGTGAAGCAGACGTGGAAGTTATTAAACTGAGGATATTCAGTTGGGAAGACCACTTAACAAGAAAATTAACAGAGGATGAAATAGAACACCATAGGTCAAGAAAAACTGCAAGATGAAGGCTTAGGATGGATGCTGTTACAGCTGATGTAAAAAGTCAGAGTGGCTGGAAAGGATAGAGCTTGACGACTGAAACTTACTGAGGAGGCCTGAAACCACCTCTGGTTATAATCACATGCAGATAGAGGTACAGAAATTATATAGGTATGTTAATGGTATTTGTACTTATTTGTTTGGAAAAAAGTTATAAAGTTAACTGACAAGTAAAGTGGTTTGGGCAAATGAGGTTCCCCCATAATAAAAAGACCATAATAACGCAAGTCCTGAGCACTTTGTGCATTATACTAGTTCAATAAATAAATAAGATATTCATATTATTCTAATTATTCTTTGCAGGGTACTAGACCAATAAAACCTCATGTTGATTGCTATAGCTAACTCTAACTGAATAAAATCCAAGGTCAGGGAAGTTGTTTCAAACTAGTAGCATTTATAATTTATTTAGGCTATCTAATTTTAAACTATCTAATTTAACCTATTAAGAAGATAAGATAATGAATAATACATACTCTGGAGACAATCGGCATTGAGCAAGTCTTTGCATTTTTCATGACACTTGACTCCGCATTCCGTACACCTGACACCTTGCCGCGCTATTCCCCAGAGAAGGCCCTCACACTCATAGCAGTACGTTGGGGAAGTGGCAGTCCACAACATGAAATTGTGTGGTGTTGTTGAAGAGATAGGGTAGATTAAGGCTTGCAGAGTTTTCTTGTAAACATGCATTTTCTGAAAAAAATAATCACAATTATAATTTTAAACGAACTTATTTAAATATCCACCTCTAATAATAAAAATAATTTAATCTTTTTATTTCAATGTTACAGAAGGCATTTAAGTACTAGTATGACGGGGAGGAGGCGGTGGTTATAATGATTTTTTTTTGTGAGAAAGAGATGTAAAATAAATTGTTACCTAAACTTTTTTATTACATTCAATTATTTGTTAATTTTATCGAGGAAATGCGTGCCTTTTAGTCTCATTATTATTGTAATTCTCAATTTTTCATTCTGAAAAACTCAAGTGTTTTATTTCATATCTTCAACATTGTGTTCATTAAATTAAATTAGAAATTTGTGATTCACCTTTTCTTATTTTACTGTTTAGATTTAGAAATACACGAGATCCTTATTCCCTCTTACAGAGAGGGAGGTGAGGGGGTGGATAAAACAAAACAAAAATATGTATAAAAATTACTTGAGCAGACTGACATTGATTGCCTCATAATTTGGGAAAAATAAATTTGTAGAAATAAATAAGTAAGTCCCAAATTACCAAAGTTACTTTCTAACTTAAAATTAGTGCTTAAATGATCCTGAAATTATAGATTTTATTTAGAAATTTAAATATAAAACCAACTTACCAGCTCTTCATCATTGAGGGTAGCTCTAGGGACAGCTGATGTCAAACCAGCAGCATTCCTCTTGGTCGCTGCCATCGTCTGTAAAACTCAGTCATGTAAGATTTCAGTTCACATTTTCATAATCATTCACACTAATAGCCTCCTCCTATGATCCTCGAAGGTCATGGAAAACATCAAATTGCTGTTTGCAGCATTTTTGTATAGCATAGTGCAACATATTTGAGAAGCCAAAGCATCAATAAATAACTTTTTCAACAGAAAAATTCGTCCAATACTAAGAAACATGGAATCAGCAATGGCTACTGCTCTGATCTTAGAAAAAATTCAGGAGATGAATGTGCTGGCAGGGACAGATATGGCTGGCCATCCTTGAATGAGGCATCTCTTTGAAAGGTAAAATATAGAGATAGAAAATAAGAAATAAGCTATCAGATATTTTGTTCAGGTGCAATTGAATATATTTTCTGAGTTCAATCCTAAAAAGGGATTGGTAATGTTAGGTCCACAAACAATTATTAGGTGCATCAGGATGCTTGGGGAAATTAGCAGGCATATTATGAATTCCAAAAAATGTTGTTTTGGCCTTCTCAAGCATCTGATAAGTTAAGCAATATGAAGTACCAGATCCTCATAAGGGGAATGCTTACCAATACCGAGGAGAAGGAAGGAGAACTTAAGGCAAGACTATTCCAAAGAATTTCTGGCACAATAGAGAACTGAAAAAATTGGAGGTGACTCACCAACAAAGAATTATGAATGAAATTGTTGGCAATGGTGAGTGGTCCACATCATGAAGACTCAGATAAGCATTTCATGTTCCCAGATCAAAACATGAACATACAAATATTGTGTTGGACAGAGAGTATGGTCTAGGACATTTCAGCCCTGCTTAGCGATGTGGTTCAGGTTGTGGTCCCATATGTAGAGAAAGATGAAACCAACATAAGGTGTGATCTCATTGGTTTCAACGGCCATAGACTACTAGGTAAAAAAACATCATTATAACTGATTGATACATAAATTGTACATTTTGAATGTAATTTCAAGTTACACACTTTCTAAAACAGTGGTTGGTTAGTATTTATTGATGCTTAAACATTTAAATGCAAAAGCTGATATAACATTTCAAGTGCATTTAATGCTTATGGACAAATATGAAACAGTTACAGCAAGTGCAAGTGAAGTTATTATAAAAGCTCAGCCTGGATTAAAATAAATTCAAGAGTGAGAGGTAGCTTTTGTGTTTATCAAAATAAAATAATCACAGACAAATAAAAATAAAGTTTGATATACATGCTAAACTAGTGAATCTTGATAGAATTGAGAAAACAGCTGATTGACCAAATAAAAAAATGATAGTTTAGAGTAATGATTGAAAAATGTACTAAGTTAAATATTGTCATAAGTTAAACAATAATCATGCACATCTAATAAGAAACATTTTACACAAATAACCCTATTTAATGGAACTTGCTATATAGGTTTACTTATATTTAATTAATTTCTAATACAGTCATAGGTCAAACCAACTTATCTACTATGTTTTTTTTTTTAATTTTCTTATGATTAATTAGTTTTTAAATTCTGGAAAATTACATCTTTGGAATATTTACCAGAAAATATGTTAAAAATCTAATAAAGAAGAATATCCATTTGTCAAAATTTGCAAATTATATACTATGAAAAATAAAATAGCTGAAAAAAAAATATTCCTATTTTTCCTACTAGAGGGATCATATTTTCCATATCAAGTCTTAGCTCTAATAGGAAGTTCATGCTTGTAATTACTGAAAATGGGACAGTTAATAGATTATATTCATAAAAACAGATTTTATAGTGGTTTATATTATACCAATCCACAAAAGTGGAATATTTTAGAGTCGACTATTGTAAAAGTTTGGTACGCTTGATAGTATTGTTTTGCATTATCAATATTAAAAAAAACAACATAAAATTATTTGGTTTGACCTCTACAATATGAAAAAAATTTCTAAACCTACTCTATAATAATTAATTTAAGTTTTTGTGATATACAGAAAATTTATGTTTACCTGTAGCTACAACTTCTAATCTAACACCTACAGAGAAAATTAATTTAATCAACAGTACAAGTCTTCTAGTCTTTCTAATAAATGACTAGTTGAATAAAACTAGAAATAATGTATGATATGGTAGAGTAATTATTTAATCATTATATTTTTTTTATGAGTATCTACAAATTCATTCTACAAATAGGGTGTGGCAGTTGTGAATTTTGTTCCTGAACACATACATACTTGAGAACTCTAATAAAATTTCTGTATCCCAAGATTATTTTATTTAAGTGGTTGGATTGCTGAAATTTGTAAAAGTACAAAATTTATTTTTGATAAAGTCAACATTAATTTATTCCTATAAATATCTTGATAATCTATACATAATGGGCATTTATTACCCCCCCCCTGAAAAAATAGATGTATCACATATCAAGTGGAATGTAATTATAAACCTAACAAGTATATGTTTAAGTAAATAAATAAAATAAATCCATTACACAAGACCATATGAAGATATAGGACTAATCGAAGGTTGTTGCTGTAGATAGCACAGTGGTGCTAGTTGGGCTGTAATCTCTCAATTTGAATTCAGGTTTTCTAAACCAGATTCGGTACTTTTTTATTCAAGAACCTAATAATTTATCCTCACCAGACCCACCCTAGGAAGTAAAAGCAACCCAGGTCTCCACAGATAGAAGTTAACATTAGATTAAGGAGTCGGCTATTTTTAAGTTTATTTGGTTTAATTCAAATATAGTAAAAAATAATCATGAATGTCAATAGTATTAGTTTCAAATCCACTTTGAATTAAAGTAATATGGTTAAAGTTAATCATTTATTTTAAATTAGATCATTCTTAATTTTACTCTATTGATATTTTATGATATCAACTGACATCAATTTAAATGAGATGCAGAGATTTTTTTAATCAAGTTAAACTAGATATAATGAATTTTATTGTTCAGCATATTGCTCCTAACCAAAGAAGAGAAGAAATATATTGGCTTTGGAGGATTTACTGTGGCTGTTCAACTGTTTTTTACTTCTATGAATGTAAAGGATTACAACATATTCTTTTTATCTTCTTAAATTCGATCAATGTTTCTTGTTTTTGTAATTTTTTTTTTTACATTTATTTTCTTGGGTTATTTTTTTAAAATATTTACTAGGCCATAAATCATTTATCAGTACTATAAAACATTTACTATTTATTAATTATCATTCATTTTATTAGGTCTTTTTTATAAGTAGTAATTTTTGATCCTTGCACTGTGGATCATCCTACTTAGGACGTTTTACTAGTCTCAATCATCATTGAACATTATTTCTTAGCAAGTTATGAATCCCTACTTTCATAAGCTGCTTATTTTAACTAAAAGGTTTTATTTCCCATTGATATCACCGTTTCTTGTTGATATCACTTGTCTACAGTAAGTATACACAATCCACAAGTATGGACAATCCATTCTGAACTATACTTCGGTAGAGATATGATATACCAAAATATGGCCCTCAAATCATTGACCTAGCTTATATGAAGCAAGTGTTTCAACTTTTTTTACTTTTTGAGATGTTTAAACTCCATCCCTTCATAAACGCCTTTCTTGGGAGAAAGAAGTAGTTCAACATTAAAAATTAGATAACAGAATAAAAAAATAATTTGGATTTCCTTTCCAAATAAATATTACAAATAAAGTATAGTTATCTAAGTGATTTTAATTAAATTTATCATTATTAAAATTATTACATTTCTACACACAACTGCCAAATACATTTACTGATGAGAATGAAATAAATTCTAAAATAAAGTTAACTTATCTAAAATATATTTTTCTAGACATGCATTCTTAATATTTAACTGCTTCACAAGAGGTTGAGGGTACAAAAAACTTAAACGTTTTATTATTGCTTGCAAAGGGGTAGAAGGGAACATTCAAATTTAAAACTAGGTGAACATAAGCCATGCCAATAAGTGCAAAACATTCCGAGCCTGAGAAGTAATGAGGATTCAAAATACCTTGAGCACCTGGGTAGAGCATAACACAATCAATGAATTATATTAGTATTCATCAGTATCATCATATCTACTTACATATTCACATATAATGATGTGTAATCATCCATAATAATATATATATATTATTTAATGAATTAATGAAAAAGAATCCAATAAACTTAATTAATTTAGTTTAATTTAAATGATTTGAAAATAATTGAGCATTAGAAGAAGTATCTAATTACAAAATGGTATGGAACACTATTCACATTTCATGAAATCAAAATAACTAGGTGCATTTGATTCTACCCAAAAATTTTTAATGCAGTTCAGCAACCTCAATTTTTTTTGGTTGGAAAAGCTTAGTGACAACCTTTAGTTTGGCTGGCAATCTCCTTGAAATGAATTTAAACTATATTAATATTATTGTTAAAATAAGACAAACGTCAACTATTTTGGATTATAAAGAATATTATTGATTGGTAATTTAGTTGCACTTAATGTACTGTTAAATACTTTAACAGTTTTTTTATGTTACTTATCTAAACAGATAGAAAGAAGCACAACAGTATTTTTTCAACAATATTTACCTATTATATTAATGTTTTTGTGCATTTAATTAATGTGAAGCTTCTTCAAAAATTTAACTTTTGATTTATTTGATAAATCTGTCACCATTATCTGTGAATATAGTCGATAGAAGGGATCATATATGTAGTCAAAATACAAAAAAATAAATAAATAAAAATATATGGGCTTGAATTCCAGGCATCTCATAACATGGGCATTGTAAACAAATGGGTTCATTGAGTAAAAAATGAATGTAAGGATCTTGTTTCATGCATGTTTATGGTATCATCAAAAATTCGAAAAACACAACAATAGGCAAACCTGCGATCAGTTGGAAGGTAAGTCAGGGTCATGTCACTAGTGGGGTCACACTTGGGGGACTGAATGGCGTTCTATGACACTACTATCTCATGAATGTTATCAGTCCAAGAAAGATTGAGAATCTTTGCGATGAGAATCTGCACCGTGGAGGAAATACTTGTTATGATAATGTAGCTAAATTACTATTAATTATAAAAGCATAAAACAAGTGTTACTGTAATTGAATTTTACAAAAAATAAGTAGATACAAACTTTTGGATAATTATTCTGCCCTACTCCTTTCTCTTTGTAGGGACTATGAACACCATGAATTGAGAAACTGAATTTATAAATAAAATAATTTAAATATATATGTATGCTTCTCTTGTATAGATATTTAAATTTTCAATAATTGCCATTAAGGATGTTATGTACATTGCTGTTGAACAGCATTTCATTTCCAGAGTAACTTTAATGAATATGTTGTATTCATGTGTATTCTGTCCATTCTTCACAAACAACAAATGAGTTTCCTTAAACTAATTTATGGTGGATAGGACTATTGATATGTAATGTTTACAATCAATCGTATTTAACTAAAACCTGGAACTCAATTTGAATGAATTCTTTTTTTTAAAAGCATTTCCTTGTTACCAAAAAAATAGTTGTTTTTAAATAGTTTTTACATGAAATATGAATGAAGTGTTATTAATAATATCCTATATTCAATTTTTATGTAATTTCTAGTCCAGAATTGTAATTAACAAAAAAAATGAAGAATGAGTATGTATAAAAAAACAAAACCATTACATTTAAATTAAATTTTGTATAGAAATATGACTATGAATTATACAAAATCAAGGCAGGGTTCACTTAGTTGGCCTTTACATCAAAGCCTGAACCATAGATTTTTTTTTAATCGTTTCTATTAATTATATATGGTGGTTCTTTATCTTTATTTTCTTTGTCGACTCCTTAAAAATTTTTAGTCTATTATTTAGAAAATTTGTCAAAAATCTATTTAAGTTATCTTTTGATGATGGTTTTGAGCAGGAAATTATAAATGATGTGTAATAATTTTCTTTTTAATGTGTACTACCATTGAGTTCCCATCGATGGTAATAATTTAATTTTTTTATGAAAAAAAAGGGCTTTTGTTTCAGCAAGATTTTCAAAATTATAATAAAGAAACCTTTTTACAAATTAAAATCTTTAACTTATCATGGAAACAAATAATAATGTAAGACATTTGGGCTAATGAGCATGTATAAAGTATTATTTACTGTTTTTATGTTCTTGAACTGTCTAAATGTTGAGTTGTACTATATGTATTTTGAACAGGAATAAAAATATCAATTCAATGAGAAAAAAAACTAATAAAAATCTGTAAATAATCATAAAAATATTTGTTGTGCCTGCTGGTTAGTATATACTTGGGTTAGTTCATAAAATATCGAAATATATGAGATATTGAATGGGATTTGGTCGAAGAGGATGATGATGATGAAGTTGGAAGAGAAAAAAAGAGATAGTGAGAGAGCGAGAGAGAGAGAGAGAAAGAAACAAAGAGATTGAGAGGAGATACAACAAATGGGGTAACACACATGGCAGAGGGAATGTTGTCAGTGGAGACACAGTCGTCACTTACGAGCTCCGAGACGAGAGGGATGGACTTCCTCCTGGGTCGAATGTCTGGCATGCTGTCGATGTTGCTGTAGAAAGGGTTGTCTCCAGGGTGTCTGCAACAAAAATTCATTTCAATGTTAATTTCATTGGTTTTAGAAAAAATAATACCTCTAAAAAAAATAAACAGTAAAACTTGAGCTTGAAGCTTAAGTACAATAATATTTAATAAATGGAATTGAAAATATTATATGAAATGAAATAATAGTTTGAATCTAAGGTTAAGGGCACTTTTAGGGTTTCATAGATTTCGTTCAAAATTAGAAACCTTTATTTTTACCTGTGTTCATGTCAAGTCATAGCGAAATTCCATTCAAATACCAGACAATATCAAAAATATTTTCAGCTTTATAAAACAGAATTCGAGGTTAAGTAAATATTTGATAATAAAATAATAATTTGTCCAATAGAGTTCATCAAATTAAAGATCTCTTTGCCCTGCTATTAATATGTAATTTTATATTTGAACTGTAATTATTTGCCTTAGTGACAAATTCCCATGTTAAGTACCAATAAATGGCGAGGGTTGCAGAGAAAAAGCGTTTAAATTTGTATGTTAATAATTATATTCAATAAAACATAGGAAATCAATCAAGAGCAAGTAATTACTAAAATCATCGAAACCCTTAAACTTGTCATACTAGACACTTAACTAATTTTTGTATGTGTTTGCATTAAAATTCTGGAGGGAAGCTTCACAGTCACCACAGCAACAGGTGGGACCACTGGTATCATCATTCATCAAAAGCCTTATCGACGAGTATGTAAAAAACAACTATTTATATTTAAATAAATTATTTAAGTTCATTAATAATAAATGAATTATTTAAATTTATTCATAAAAACTAAACCACATTAATTTTTTGATAAAAGGAAAATAACCTTATTTCAACAGATCATTGTGTGGAAAGGCTAAATTTTTAAGTGTTCATTCTTGCATTCCTGTACCCACTACTATATTGCCTGTTTTAATGCCTAATGGATCTTGTTTTATGGTAATCTGTCAACTGTAGGCACTGTTTTATAATTGAAATGACAGCTGAGATCACGGTTGCAATTAATAATGGTACCTTGTCGAAATATGCTTTAAAAATGATTGTCTATCCTAACTTGATGCTGTTCCACTCAATCATTGTTCCAGAGCCTATACAATTTTTGTGAAAAGTGCGACACTACATATGCGGTAAAAACCTACAAAAAGTTAAATACTATATGCCTTGAACATTTGAGACACAAAGATTTGGTTCTTTGACCATCAGGGTGCACTCTACATACGATCCAAATGTTGGAACTGTGCAAGCCAACCAACAAATCTTGGTAAAGCAATCTAAATTATGTTAAAGAACTGATATCACACTGAATATTAGCCATCTGAGGTGATAATACCTCTCCTCTGTATGCTTTTGTAATTTTAGTTAGTTCATATTTTCCTTTACTTTCTTGTATTTTATTGCTTGGTTTTATTTGTATAATTATGACTGGGTCTACTTTTATTCATTTTCACATTGTATTTTAACTCTGATGTTTAGATTTTATATGGATTTCAATGAGGATGATGTACTATTTTTTTTTCTTCAATATTTGGTGTCACATTGTAATTTATGCTTTTGTATAACATTTGGAAGGGTGAGCCGACACAAGCACTTCTGCATACAATTAATAAGTTACAATTATGGGCAGATACCTGGGAAATTATCATTTTAAATCACTTCTTTTAGTGTATAAGCTGTTATTATCGATTCTGGGAACACATTCTCTTTTTGCATATCTTGAGAGGGAATGCTAAAGTAAAATTTATTGATCTTTTCATCGAAAGAGAAAGACTGAAATCCCATCTGATAACCAATCTAAAGAGGAAGACCCGACTTCCCTCACTGGTCACTATTAAAAATTGTCTCCCCCCGCCAAGTTAGACTCCAATGAACCAGTTTCTCTTGGAAAAATTTGAGTATACTGTTTCGTAAGTCTTTTTCTCAGGGAAGTCTTCTGGTTTTCATATTCATAACTTTTCGAGTTCAATGAATGCCCACTCAAATAGTGGGCGAATATATATGAATAACTTTTGAATACCTCTGGAGAGAAAATCCTAGAAAATGAAATTACTTTCATTCAGTAAATACAATGAAAGGGAATTTCGCGGTTTTAACAGAGCAAGTATTTAAAAAAAATATTAAATGATTGTGGAAAACTATTCAGTATTTTTGATTGAAAATACTTTAATTTATTTTTTTAACCATATAGGTACTAGAGAATCACTTATCAACAAATTAAAAAACGTATAAAGATAAAATATTTACCAACAAAATAAATTTGGTTTGAGCGTCATTAAATACGTGATTTCTATTGTTGGCTACTGAACTATTTTTTTTAAATTTAAAATATGATAGTATTTTATGTGTCCTTAAAGGTGGTAAAAATGGGAACTAAATTACATTGCTTTCTCATTTTTTATACTTGTACATTTAATGACTTCTATAAAATAATATCATATATAAAATATAAAACTATCAACAATAAATCGGAATTAGGTAAAAGTTCCTTAATGGAGGAAGAAGAGTTGGATATATCTAAAACATAAACTAGAATCCCTGAAGGATTCAACAGGTCCTTCTGGGAAGGCTGATAGAGGAAGGAGCTAAAGGTCGGGACTTTTAAGTACCCGGACTTAAAGTGAAGGAGCTTGGTCTAAGTGACTGTCATTAGTTTACTGAGCTATGAATCTGCAGATAAGATCACGAGTAATACATAATCTCTTAGGAACATTATTACAATAGTACTTATAGGTGAAAAAGTTTTTAATTTGTTACTTGCTTATATAAACAAATGAACCCCTCAATTGAAATCTTACTAGTTGATTCAAGAATAAGGGGCATCGCCATTTTCAGGGTTTAATTGTTTTTTTCAAAACCAGAAGCTGTTACATTACCACCTGTGTGACTCTCTGTTTGTTCTGGTATTTTGAATGCCCTGTTTAAGATGGAAACACAAAATTTTATTTGGAGGTCTAATTTGATATTGGAAATATATGGTAGCTATCTCCACAAAATAAGAGAAAGTCTTATTAATTAATTAATTATTTTACTTGGAATAAAAATACTTTTGAGTATGGTATTAAATCAAAGATTGACACCCTTAAACAATATTTAATTTGGGTTTTGTTTATTCAGACTATAATCTCAAAAAAATCAATAAAAGTGCCATTAATATTATATTTGCTACTCAACCAGTGTTTTTTTTACATTATACCAAAATTTATTGCATTGTTTTTATTTACTACAATTTTGTTTATTCATTAAATTATGTCACTTAAAATTAAAAGACACGTTAACATGAATGGTAATGATTGAAGAAAGTTTTGTTTGCTGACCAATATACAATATTTAAAACTTTCATTATTGACTTATTTCAACAGATTGAATAGCTTCTGAAAATCTAAAAAATTAGGAGATTGGCAAATGCAGCAAAAATTCTCTTAAAAGACGTTCATTAAAGGACTAAAGATCTGTTGCATTTAGAATATGGATTCCACAATCTAAATACAAAATTGATTAAATGTAGTTTGGCTACCCAAAAAAGCAAAAAAAACTTCGGGTGTGTAAATAAAAATCTTTATCATGGTTAGCCTAAATATTCTCTCAATTTAATTTGTAAATATTTTTATTACATTGTTTAACTTGCAAACATTTTTTATTTAATTTGTAAATACAATTTTTTTTGTTTTTTTTCTTGAGGAGATTCCTATTTTATTTTTACCTACTGTTCTCTATCTCCTCATTGTACGAGTTCTAAACCACCAATTAGCCAGATTTTTGGCTTTGACTATAACATGGGTCATGGATGACTGAATCGGTACCGACTCTATTCTCATAATTTCTATTAACTAAATAGCATTAAATCCAGCAAAATGCAAGGTTAACATTTACGATCACTATCACGGTACAAAAGTATAGATCAGTATTACGGAAATACAATTCTTCCGTTTGTAAATTAACAGTAGTTTTAACACAATAAAATCTGTTTATATCTCGCAGTCACTGTTTCTAGCCTGCGACCTGGTGTAAAACAAGCTTCTAACATCACTAAACGTCCAAAGTGAGATAATAGTAACTAGGATGCATCCTCCACCTTTACAACAATGTTACTCAACCTGAGGCGGCTTTATAGGTGTAATAAAACAAGGCCCTAGGAGGGTCTAGTAGCTATATATGTCGACAAAGTTGGAGCAGTAAACAGGTTAACAACACTAAAGCTAAATCCCTAGATAGGCAGAACTTGCCTTGATAAGCCCCCAACAACCAGAACCAGTAAAATTATGTTCAGCCTGAAGAGAGAAACTTTACTTTCAATCATGTATTCGTCTGTCTGTGTGTGTTTAGAGTATGATATTGATCGATACAATGACACAAATCTATCAAAGGTTTAATGGCATTTTGAATAACAGTTCGGATCAGACTGGGTATGCTCAGTTCAAGATTATTACAAACCGGAAGATTGCGAACACAATGAAGCCGGTTGAATTATCTCTGACTTCTAAGCTTTCGCATGCCTTACCTCAGATAAATATTTAAATGCGAACTTATGATTTTTCTCTGAGGCTAAATTTTTGCGTTAACGAAAAATGAAATTCAAAGATATTCTAACAAATCAAGAAATGGCTTTTTTTTTATTCATGAATTAGCTTTTATTTTTTATTTATTTATAAAGTGTATTCAATGACAAAGGCTGTTTGAAAAATAAAAGCAAATCTTTTTTTGCCGGTAAGTCATACAATGATTATAACGATTTAAAATTTTAAAGCTATGTTCTCCGACCCCTCAAAATTCACTGTTTATTTTTAGTTGAAATGCAATGATGGAAGGCGTGATAAAAACAAGGAGCTATTCAAGATTTTAAAGTTATGATCTGATTTTAATTTTTATTTTATTATTACCTCAGCTTTAACCATAAGGAGTCAATAATAGCAAAACATGCAATCACAAGCTTAAGCTAACAGGGTTTACAAATTACCTTGTGTGCTAAGGTGAAAAAACAAGGATTTGTGCCCAGTGTCAATTGACATCGAAAAATAGGTTTTTAAAGAACATTTAACTGCTTTAAATTAAGACCTGCAGCCTCATATCTCTCAAGATAATATAACAGAGGAGTGGAAGGGAGAGGTTGGAGTGACGTGCTGTATAAACAACATGCTGAGAAAGACCAGATGATGGCGCTTATACGATTTGAGAATTTAAATGTACATTGTAGAACACCTCGAAATATGCTGATTATTTTTTGATTAACATACAATCACAGGTAACACAGTATAAAAAGGAAGGTAAATTTGAAAACAAGTTGGGCACATTTTTCTAACTTTCTCAAACCGCAGCTCAGATGCTATTAAAGATTCAAAGCCTTGACTTTTCTTTATGATTAAGATACGAGAACGCCAAAAGAACTAATCCTTGGACTAAGTAGTTTATATAATAAATAAGTTTTCGTTTTACTACAGGCCACGAGGTATGGGCACATAGTACTTCTACCTTTGCATTTGTTCTCAGCGGATAATGCCATAATTTTTGACGAATGGCTGCTGAACGTGTGTTCTTTCAAGGAGTAGTAACTCATATTTTAACAGCAATAGTGGCTTCAATGGGGAGATGCTTCTTTGAGAAAAGAAAAAAGAGACCGGAGTTCACTATCAAGGAAGTGTCGGAGTCACTGGCTCCCCATCAGTCTCTGTCAGGGAGGAAATAAGTCTTAGAGGTGGGAAGGAGGCCTCTGTTATATTCACGGGATAAACTCAGCTCCCTTCGTCATCTCCTCCCGTCTTTACTCCGAGACAAGACAACGGGAAACGTTAAATTGAAATTTTTCAACTGCAACATTTTGATCTGTTGGACGAAATTCTGTTGAGTGAAGAATTGTTAGAAATACTTGTGTATTATTCTAATATTAAATATTGAACACAATTTATAAAATCAAGCGCATGGTTTGTATCTTCTATTTTTTGAATTTAACTTTCATAGATTTCCATTCTAAAAAACCGAAATAATAGTAACCCTTGTAACACGATACTCGCTCGGCATCAACGTAAAACCAGGAAAATCGTATTAAGGATTAGTTTAAAATACATTTTCGATGGATGCTGGTCATCAATATGCTTCCACTTTATCTTTTCAATAAACTGATCAGGTAACGAACAAGTAAGAAAGTAATCAATCAGTGCTAAGTGTTTTTAATTTCAAAGGATTCCATATCTTGCATTGTAAAAATTATTCATCCAAACGTACAGGTTATAAGAACTCTTAATCGTACACAATTGAAGGATATGTTATATATTTTATGATAAGGTAGATTCGTACGTTTGGTCTTACTTTTTCATAGATTAAAAGTTTATGACATTAAGCATTTTTATATTCTCTTGAATGCATAATTTATGACAAAATATAAAATATATAAATAGAAGAATAAAAAAATGCAAACACTTACCCATTAGTTCGGCCTCCAGAATCACACGGCCCGCTTCCATTCTGCAAAGAAATACAAATATTAGAATTTATAAATTATCGTAAATATTATGTTAATGCTCTGTAATGAAAAAATACACCTTTTACTTCAAAAAAGTTTAATTCAAAAAAGAAATACAAATGGAGCTATTATTAAATGGCAGTGAAATAATAATAAAAGTACAACGGATTAGACTTATCTAAAATGAAATTTGTAGTATGTGTGCATAACTAATACAAAATTGCGTTATCGATCACAAGACTCATTTTTTATCCGCTGATACAATTTCTTGCACTAATAAGATCCGAATCGATTTTCCCATCTTCTTAATTCCCATAGTTTACCGCTTTGTATCAAGCCTTTGTATATAAAAAAAGGACCATATTTTCTCCCAACAATTTAATCATTTAACCAAAAGCACATTAACTGTAGTGAGAAAATGAGTAAAGCATACAGCCCATCAAGGATAGAGGGACCTTGAGCTGCGAAGGGTCAAATGTTTTAATCACCATAGGCATTTAGATTTCTTTCACTCATGGCTTAAGCTCACAAATTTACTGTCAAACACCTTATCGTTCCTGAACGATAACAACAGGAAATCAAGGATACCTATATTAGGCTAGATTTAGTTTCCTAGCTCTCGACCCAGAGATGAGCGCGTCGCACTATATTTGGTGTTATTATTATTGACTCTATCCTACCCAGACGTCTTTCTTAGCCTTTTCTTAACAATGCAGTGTCGCCTACACTAAAAGAAAACATATAAGTTGGTCTATGATGTTGATGGTATTATGATATTTGAGCAGATATATTGATAAGAATCAGCCTAAAATGATGAAAAACACATGTTATGTAGTATGTTAGATTTTTATGATATTTGTTTACCATACATATTGTTTAAATTTAAAATATAACATATCTCCTTTCATACAATTAAGCCATATATTGTAATTAAATAAGAAAAAGCCAATCGTAAGACAGTACCTCATTTAGAAGAAAGAATAACAAATATATATACATGAGATTTAATAAGAAAATAAATATGTTATTATGGACGCTTTTCCTTACGAAGGAAACAAAAGAAAAATACAATTTATAATTCATAAGTATTTTCAAGAGTTAGAGATTAAAAAGCGATCACCAAGAGATTTATCTTCAGCCTAACTTTTCAAGAAGTTAGCTAAAAGTGATGGCTCTATCAGCCATTGTTAAAAATAATGGAGAAAACCATTTAACTAGACAATTCATCCGAACCCTTTCAGAATGGCAGTCGCTGCTGTTAGGGAAACTTCCTTGAATACTTCAAATTATTCGTGCAGAAGTTCTTTTAACAGCCGTATTTAGTCACTCTCTTCAAACTTACGATGCTGGAAATATGCTGAGGCAGTCAATGTGGCAATTATGCTTGCTCATATATAATTGTCAAAGTCTTGTAGGGAATTTCTTCAGCATTGCTCCAACCCGTCTTAACTGTCAAGATACTTTTTGGTATAATGATTGAAATAATGGATCCATAAATTTTAGGATATATAAATATGCTGTTGTTACATTATGGGTACAATCTGTTATGTGCAAAAGTGCAAATGCTGAGACTGTTACAGGCAAGAAAACTGTAGGAACACGGAACTTCCAGCATGAATACCTTTGGCCTCCATCACTAATGAAGATAGTGTTTAAGAATTGGCAGTAGTCCGCGCATCTTAGCACATGGGTTACCACATTAATGAGTGTTAGCTTAACCCACAAAAAAAAAAACACACACCCTATAAGTCCGCTTGGGCTCCAAAATTGATTAAAATTTCGTTCATTACCCTGCGAGATGCAACTGATATCATATAAAACAATTACTGGGCCAGTGGTAATATGTGCTCGTGAGACGGGCGTCTTGACTAATGAAACAGCTTATACATTGAGATTCTGAGAAAGAAAAACATTTGGCCTGATCTGTGAAAAATACTAATGGAGAATCAGGACCGCTGCACGTTTTCAGGGTCTTCGCGGTTTACCATAAGTAGTGTCCTTCATTAAAGTGGTTAGGAATTTTTTAGAGGATGCTAGAGCAATGAGCTCCAAAACAAATGATGAACGATGTGAATAGAAGATTTCAGTGTTGTTTGGAGAACATCTAAGAGGTTTGTAACTCGCGATACTATTAAATGAAAATAAAACCTTCTATTAGACTCATTTCATGTTGAATAATGTAAGCGTAATCATCACCAGAAAAAGAAAAGAAAAAGTTATTGGAATCGAAAGACTATTGAATGCTTTGGTCAAATTTCAAATGGCCTGTTTAAAGGGTTAAATACTGAATGAAGTAGTTAGAACTGAAATAGATACCCTTGATTCACAAAATTACGTTTTAAATGTCAGCTCATCCCGGATAAGAACAGTTTAGTGTCACAAAACTCACAAAGAGGAGAAAGTTTTGAAAAAAAACTAAATTGACTTTCTAAAAAGTGAATGTAGGTTGATAAGAAGTCAGGGAGGAAGTATTATTCGGTGGCTTCTATTCACAGTATTGAATAAGTAGGTCTCTAAGGCTTCCTCAAATAAGGCTTCATCGATTGAAAAAGAAAAAAAATTCCGCCTGCATCTAATCTTCTTTTCATTAATACCTCTAAAACGGCCAAGGGAGAGTACACAAAGAAGATATTTTCTGGACCAATTATGAATGGGATGGACGAAAAAAGGATATTTTGAAACTTTTTAAGAAAAAGTTTAAACTCTATCATGGGCTCTAGAATATAGAAATATGAAGAATTAATTAGTGTTTTAAAATCAAAAGGCATCATCAAAGACTATTTTCGTTGACATAAAGTGACATAGTCAAAATAATTATACTGCTACCTGTTTTTAACATGGAACTCGCTTGAAAATTTATATCTTACAATAACAACCATTAAGAAATAAATAATAGTATTGCGAATTCCAAAAAAAAAGTACCATTTTAATTACGGCTTTATAATGTCAGCTAAGTTCTGAAATCATAGTGGTTTTAGAGCACTATCACAAAATTAGGTATAATCCGGATGCCCGAAAATTACAACTTATATCATGTGTTAATGCGGTGTCTATTTGTGATGAACAGATGTGGTTAAGAAACCTAAGTAATAGTAAGGGATTTTAATGACAAGATTAGTATAGTATACTTAGACGAACATGTTAGACCACATGTTAGTAATTGGAACAACTACAGATTCACGCTTTAATTTCTGCCATAGAGGGACATTTAAGCTCTTAAGTTGAGTCCCCCCTGTTTCGAAGTTGGAAGTTGCGAACACACATACACAGCGGAATCCAACTTGGCCCATCATTTTAAAACTCGCCATGCCACGACAGAGTTGTACCTGATGGAAGAGTTGGTGTCCGATCAGCCCTCTATTACCAACCTTCTGAAACTTCTGAACTCCGACCAACTTTCATCGTCTTCACCGCCAACTTCTCCACTACATCAGATCTGTCAGCCACGTCCCGAATGATCTCAGTTTTAGAGCAGTAGTCGTGTTACTAAATTCTAAGCCCACCGAGGGAAGTAAGAAAAAAAGATAGAAGATCATTCATTCTTAGTATTTCGATGTCACAAAAATTTACATAGAATGGAAAATATAAATTATCATCTAAACATATCAATCGGACCTTAGTTCAATTATTTAGTTTAGCTTAGCACAAGGAAGTAGTTAAGGTTATGAAACAATTTATCTGAATGACATCGAATTATGAATTGGTTGTCTCAAAACGACAAAAAAATACTTCAAAAATCACAAAATAATGTAGTGAAATTGTAAAAAATGAATCTCTCACCGTCTTTTCTGCTAAAGCTGCCTGCGCCTCTTTGTTAGCGGCAACTTCCTTCTCTTCAGCCTTTCTCTCCTTTAAAGCTTTAAGCAGCTTCCACTTGCTACCTAATGGACCACCGTGTTCTTTGGCACCCATTTCCTCCCTAGGGCATGAATCGAACGTGAATCTCGGCAACGATGGAGTTCCCGGCCCGATTCCTTCCAAATCTTCTTCTCCCATATCGTTTTCGCTCATTCTTCTCCTCTCTTCTTCTATATACTGTTCCTCTGCTTCCATGTCTTCAAAGCTCGGATGAGGACTATCAGGGCCAGATGTTTCTCCGGAGGAGACATCGTCAGGACCTTCATCTTCTGCCTCCAGCTCTTCATCATATTCATCTTCTGGCACTGGCTCGAGTAGTGACCGTGTCTCATACTCGTAAACCACTTCAGGGATTCGTTTAGCTTGTTCTTCTATTTGTATCCTGCGTTCTTCTTCAATATCAGGTCTGGGCATTATTCTCTCTTGAAGTTCCTTCATTACAGAGCTCATGTGAATTTTGACAGAATCATCAAGAGGTGGTGGCGTTGATGGTGGCGGAGGAGATTCATCATAAGGAAGTTCATAGATCTGTTGATGGTGTTCCATTGCCTCAAGTTTTCTCAGTTCGTAGCAGTACCACTCATCTTCACTATCTATACTATCTTCAGTGCTTTGCCTTCTAGATGAAACTCTTGACGTGCTTCTGCAGGAATGGGTACTCCTGTTGTCTTCGTCTGTGTCCCCTGAACCTCTTCCTCCCCATGGAATTTCAAGGCTTGCTTGATGCCTTGCTGGCGGTGGTCGATGCTGAGGTTGTTTAGCATCCATTGCCGCAGCCTCTGCGTGCCTGCTCTCTTCCGAGCTAATTCGTTCAAAAATTTCGTTTCTTCTCATTTCTTCGGCTTCTTCATCCTGCGTTATAATAGCTAGTACGTCATCCCCTGCTTCTTGAGAAGACTGTCTTCGCCTGTATCGTCCTAAGGCACGAGATACAGCAAATTCACGGGAAGCTGGGCCGACTGTAAGGGCTACCGGAGTTTCTTCTTTTTCATCATCTTCCTTTGCTTGAGCAGCTTTTTTCACTTCTCCCACAGTTTGGAATAGTGACATCGAGTCTTCATTTTCAGCAATGGGTTCAGTTATCTGTTCTTCAGCTTCAAGTGGTTTATTATCTTCAACCAACTCAGGATCAGAAAATGGAACATCAGGAACCTGTTCAGAATAATTGGAAACACTACTTGTCAACGCTGGTTGTGGTAATTCTGAATTTGTTTTGAGTGGTGATGAAGAAGTAACTGTAGAAAAATTATTATCCGGGGCCTCGGAAAAAACACTATCTTCACTGTCTTCTGTCAAGCCTCTTCCACCCCATTCTGCTTC
This sequence comes from Acanthosoma haemorrhoidale, assembly GCA_930367205.1. Lineage (NCBI taxonomy): Eukaryota > Metazoa > Arthropoda > Insecta > Hemiptera > Acanthosomatidae > Acanthosoma > Acanthosoma haemorrhoidale. The sequence goes on along the minus strand of OV884015.1, from coordinate 76,418,090 downwards.
CGACTGTTCTGGATCGGAAAGTGAATGACCGTGACCTTTTCTTTTAGCTTTTGAAAGTATCCCTGACATTGTTGAAACTAAGGCATGTTTTTTTTTCTTCCTACTGGTTTTTATATTTTCTTTTGATTTAGCTAAGTCTTCTTTCCGAACTCCAGATGGAAGGGAGTACGATCGGTGCCGTTTGTGTAAATGCAGATCAGGTAGCCAATTGCTAACCTGGCTCATTGCATGCCTCAGCGTAGCATGCTTTTTGTGCTTTTTTTTTTCCTCAACAGCATCCTTAATATCTGCTGAGAAGGAAATATACCCTGACTGGGATACTATTACACTACTTGGATCATAATAACAATCCCTCGGTTCTACGACCCTTGGCTCCTCATTGCTAACCCACTCCTCAGTTCGTGGCGGTTTTTTCGGAGGTATCCTTTCTATTGCAGACCTTATAGTGCTAGCACTAGATTCCCTGCTCATGTCTTCGTCATGCCATTCTTGATTTCCAGGAGGGTAATAAGTAAGGGCGTCTGTTATGTTACCTGTAGGAAACATTGTCCTATACATTGCCGCTTTATATTCTTCCATATTGGAGACAGTTTCAGGCTGGGTATAAGGTACAGAACCAGTGGAGTGTACCCTCTGCAGAGACCGATGACTATGACTGGGGCTGGTAGACATATATTGTCTTTGTTGATGTTGAGCATATTCATGAGCTGCATAGTGTCCTATGAGGTCAGGATAACTTGTCAGAGTGGTAGCTCTCCCAGTGTAGACAGAAGTAAAATATGATTCCCTGTGGCTTCCTGCAACTGAATAGATAGCTGGTTGTTGTTCACAGTAATAGTATTCTTCCTGTTGCTGCTGTCTTCTCTTAGGGGTCTGCGGTTCTGGTGCTGGAGGAGGAACAAACACAGCCCCGTCTGTAAGGTTGGTTGAAGTGGGTGTTCTTACCGTGGTAAAAGATGATGTTCTGTGTCCTCCTGGCAGGACTCCATTGTAATCACCGTTGTCACTAAAACCTTCATTATCATTGTACTGAGAAGGTTGAACACTTATTGATGGATAAGACCTTGGCTGGTTGGTCGGCCTGCCATGGATCTCGGAAGGGTTGGAAGTCTTATTGGCGGCTTTTGGGGAACCAGGTGATTTTTCAAGTGAACTCCAACCACTCATAGATGAGAGACCGGAGTCAGACTTGGCAGATACTATCTTAGAACACTTATTAATATGCTTAGGAGACGTTCTAGGTGATTTGGGTGAAGTCCTAGGAGTAACATCTTGAACGTCAGTTGGCATAAGGAAGACATTGACCCGGTCCTGTGGGGCCGGTGGTGGGGGGCTGCTGGCTTCGGGTGGAGCCACGTATCCGTCCTGCCTCGTCCTTACCGTCTCCGTTGAGAGATCAGTGAAGTAGGCATCTTCGAGTTCGTACTTTGGTGATTCCGCTCTAGGACTGTACAAAGGTTCCTCAACTCGCCTGTGAAGGCTCGGTGAATGCACTATATTATAAGCTAGGCCACTAGGTAAATTGACATCTTCTGAAGTATCTATTTCAAATTGGTTTCTAGAACTTAGTCCTAATTCTAAATCATCTTGTTCCCTTGGTGATCCTCTAAAGCTCCAGTTGTCTATACCACTTTCTTCGTACATACGACTTATTTGTTCGTCTATATCACTAGGCACCTCATCACCAATTCTTGGTATGTTTTCTTTTTTCATTTTGGGGGATTCACAAAGAAGTCTATTTTGAAGCTCTTTTAGGTTCCTGGAGTCGTTTTTCAGTTTTGTTGTCAATCGATCCAACTCTTTTAATTTCTCTATCGCCGCCTGGTCAAGTTTGCTCAAGTGCACTTCTGACGTTCTCCCATTTTCTTCCTCTGGTTCTTCCCAAATCATTCCAAGTTGGGAAGCACCAGAGGTTGGAGGGTGTGAAACGAGATCGTTCCTATAGGCCGTGTTAAGGCTTCTATAGAACGCCTCATCAGGGAGACTGTCGACTCCCATCTTCAACTTAAGATCGGTGACGAGGGAGTCTGCAGGATTGACTGGAACAAGTTCCATACAAGCGCTAGCCTCTATCCCTCTTACGTCCGAGCCTGAGTAGAATTCGATGAGCTGAGCGATGACCCCCTGCTGTTCACAGAGGAGAAGTTCCAACTTCTCGAGCCGCTCCCACATCTTGATATACTCCTGGGAGAGGAGGTCGAGGGCACGCCAGGCGTAGCGGAGTTCCGATTCTAGGAGGGCGATTCTGGTGCCGAGCCGCTCCATGCAGTCACCGATGATAAGCTCCAGCCCCGGAGGCGGAGTGCCCGGGGGCGGCGAGGCCGGGGCACCCTCCATCGCCTCCGCCCCCTGCTACGTCCGCTCCTCATCGTCCTCCGCTCCTGCCAACACCAAACACCACCGTCTCTTTACTCAGTAATCTCTTATTATATACCTCAGAACCACTCTTCCACTGTGTGTCATTTACATGTATTTATTTTCTTATTTTGGCCGTGTTCATCGACGCAAAGAATATATTTCTTAAGAGGACAAGGTAAAGAAATTAATTATTTAGACAAAGTTGCAATTATTAAAGCTGCGAAATGAATATGCCTGCTGTTTCCGCAGGACTAAAAGTTTTTGCTAATTAAATTTTGACGTTTCTAATAGTAACATACTAGTCTGATGTCTAATAGCTGCTTGAATTCCTTAAATGATCATGAAAATACAACTAGGTATTTTTTAAAAATTTATTTAGCTTTAAATTTTTTTTTTTAAATAATATCTTTTAAATATTTATTTTTATACCCAATCATCTAAGACCATTAATTACAAGCTACTAACTCTATTGGGTGGTGTGGCGTACTCACACGTTGAAGTCTGAAACGAACGCTTTCCCTCTGCCTTTAGGCCTGCCAATAATTTTAAATATATTTCATAAAAGAATTAGGATCTTAATAAAACAGTCGAGTTTTGGAATTCTCAATACCTCTATACAGACTACACTGCAGTCTCATTTGAATGAGTGTCACTATCACGATTTTAAATTGGCAACTATAATCGCCGACATGAAATTAGACGCTTGGGATGAAGGGGCTTCTTGGCTTGGCGTTGCCACATACGAGAAAGACTGGAGGCTCATCACTAATTTCCTTATTGCTTAATGATAGACATTATCGAAGTAAAGGGATAACTTATAGAAGAGAAGTAGTGCAACAGGGCTTGCCACATATAGCGAGTTCTAACGCTTCTAATTTCGTGACTGCAACAATAGTAATTATTATTATGCCAGCTGTTTAACAAAATGTGGGCCGCCAGTACCTCAGAGGTGCGTGACCGGCGAACTTTATTTTAATTTGTATTTTTGACATGAAAAGGAAAACAAATAAAAAATAATTAATCACATTTTTATGAACGAAAAAGTGGCATAAGTTATTTCAACTGCCACCCCTTTTTAACTCCTCTAAATATCCTCTCACTGGAAGAATTTGAATAATGGTCAGATTGTTCGCAAGCGTTAGAGAGAGGTAGAAGTGCCCTACCCTCGCGTCGGCTAATGATGTAAGGACGGCACTGAAAAATGACTCAGGTTTCAGTAAATCCGCCCGCACGCGAATCTCCGTTGCACGCAATTTTTAATTTGCCCGCTCTGACTAATTCAAGATTTTATCACACTTGCGGCAACGTTACAAAACTTCCATTAAAGGAGTCATTCATTTTTGTTTGCGTATAATTCTCTCATTATATATAGTTATAGTTCATTGGCGATTTATTCTCTAGTAGATAGTTTTACTAATAATTATTTTCGCATTTTGTAGCTGTCTGAAAATAATTTCAAAGAGAAACTTTTCGTGAGCTTTCAATCGGAACCGGTCACATCCTGCCCTTATTTTTTTGAGGTTTCATTGATTTTGAACCAGAAACACAAATTGTTCTCACTCATTGGATGTCCATATTTCGAGTCCCCTAAATATATATTTTCCGGTAATGTATAAAGGGTGACAAATTCACCATATATACGTTTGATCGATAATAATTAATAACTTTGCTTCGGACCTTCAATCTTTCACGATTTTTTAACGACTGGAATTCGTTTGAAAAAAGAGAAAATATGCTAGAAATTAGGCGGAGAATAGCGGAGAAAGAACCCAAGTTACGAGTTCAAAAAAGTAATTCCTATACAATGTTAGGGAAATGGGCCACATTCAGGGACGCTATTCCGATACTTTCCCTCTCCTATTTGAAATGCATAACAAAAAAAACAAAAACTGACCTATTCTCTCTATTTGTGATCCATGACAAAAATAAAACATCCAAACCAACTGTGATATCATTCCTTAATCGGGATAACTGATCATTCCTAATCCGGTCTTTATATATATAATCCAAATACCACTCAGAGGCGGGGTCACAGTATTTCTCTAGAACTCTAGAACAAGAACTAAGATGCTGAAAATTCACATGGCAATTCTTATAACACTGTAGAGGAACACTAAGAATTTTTTTTTGAAAATTCGCTTTCTTAGAAGCCTAAAATTGACCCAAACGCATTTATAAGTTTATTCCGAATGTAACGAGCCACAGAGAACTGATATAGCGCATTCTGCAGCCAGAGGGGAGAACAAAAAAATGTTGAGTACAAATGCAACCAAGTTGACAATGCTACTTAAAATATATGTTGCTCCTTCCTTTCCCTTCCCTTACAAATATCGTTAGGACAACACAGAAGATCAATTTTTTTTATGATTTTATGATCCGATCATCAGGATTGAGTACTGACATGTGGAACATTATGTGTCAGATATCGCCTACTTTGAATTGCATACGTTTTTTTGCTTATATTTGTGACTTATTCGCAGGTTAAAGAAATGAAGTGAAAGCTCCAACGAAACTGTCAAGTGTGGAACAATGAGGACGTAGGGTTGCTAACCCGTACTCTGATTCCGGAGAGTAACCAAACTTGCAGGACACTAAATGTTATAAGAGGTAGCCTCCAAGCATTTTAATTGCGGTGTGTGTTCAACTGTGAAATCCAGTGGGAGGGGAGCAATGAAAGTGGTGATCTTCATTATAAATATTAAACATTAAAAAGTGATAAAAAAACTTTTGTTTTTAGTAAAGTTGAGTCGATATGCTGTCTTAAGGGACAGAGTAGTTTTGAATCAATACGAAAAAAAAACTTAATGAGTAACAAGGCCACTTGGAACCGTCACTCAGCTTCGAGAATGAAGTTTCATTCTGCTGTACGGTGTTTGAGGGAATAATGAGTCTTTTATATCGTCACTAGAATTCAAGCGTAAATAATTATAAAATAAAAGGATCGAATTCTATATAATCACATTGGTATTGCAGAGCATACGATCAAAAACCAAATGCGTTAAATTTCTATCATTCGCAAGATGAATGAGTTTGATTCCACCACTAAAGAGAGATAAATTTTAATTTATTACTTATCGATTCTGTACATATTTTGAACAGTATAGTTTTATAAATCATGATGATAGGTCACGTTATTGATATCAGCTAATAAACATTGCATAGAAACAATGAGGGTCTGTTAACTTGACTATTGAATAAATGTTGGAAGCACACAAAGGCCTATTCTATGGATACGTCAATCATTACGGCAAATATCAATCTTATGAATGCCAAATAGTAAATAAATAGAAAAGGTTTGGGTAAGAGATAAGGAAGCTTGAGTAGGTGGGAACCAACGACTGGGCCGTTCCCATTCGAGGCACGTAGTAAAGGAATTGACTAACCAAAAATTATAACCGCACTGCTTATCCAATATACAGTCTCTTCCAGAGTTTATGTTAGCTCTCTCTCTCTCTCTCTCTCTCTCTCTCTCTCTCTCTCTCTCTCTCTCTCTCTCTCTCTCTCTCTCTCTCTCTCTCTCTCTCTCTCTCTCTCTCTCTCTCTCTCTCTCTCTCTCTCTCTCTCTCTAGATTTCTAGTAAAGTAATGCATATAACTATCAAAATCTCAAAGTAATTAAAGTAAAAAACACTGCTATACATGTTAAACATGCTGTTAAACATCCACTCATCACTACCGAATTTAACGATTGGAATATGAAAACCAAACTTCAGATCATCTGAAAACCGATCATTCTCGCACACAAAAATCTCAATCTATAGAAAAATATGAACTTATGCAACATTTTATTTTCTATCCCGCTATTTACCCCCTTGACTGACAATACAGCCAAATGTCTCCAACATTTCCAGAATGGGATCATGCGAAAAGTGGTCCGACATACCTCTCTCGAGAGGTTAAAGAATGCTGACCTGCACCCGTTGCTTGGTGTGCCGTCGGTAGGTGAGTTCATCCGCCGAAGACACACCAAGTTTTTTGACTCGTTGCAGCACCTAACCAACCCAGTGTTTAACACTATGACCTATCGTCCCTCCCGCATCGATGGCAACAGACTGTCGGGGAAAAATTAGGTTAAGAATTAGTATGTAAGTTAGTTTTAAGTTTGATCAAAAAGGTGAGCCCCATCACCTTTATTAGTCAGTTTAGTCCAGTTACGTATAATGTGTATCATTATACTTGTTTATTCATTATATAATTTTTATAAAATAACAAAACCTGTATATAATGTAGCGATAATACAAAAATGATTTGTAAATATATTCGCCTGAGGATCTATAATTATCAGTAAATTTAAAGGGGCTATGAAAAAAAAAAAAAAAAATTATTTTCTAATTTTGATCTTGATGATTCACTTTTAATAATCATTGGCCCAAGACCAGATATTTTGTATTTAAGTCCAAACATAGAAGTTTATATCTCCAACAATTATCAATCGCATTATCAAATTACGATTTGGCACTCGGTAGTACATTCAAATCTGTCTTGTTATTTGACTGTCTTACCAATTACTTTAAAATAAATTAAACGGGCCCGTGAACGTCATATGAGAAGTTCAAAGGTCAGAAAAAGGGCAAGAACCCCTGGCATCAGGAATACGTAGTAAACGCCAATACGAAAGGATGTAAAGAACATGTTAAATTGTGTCATCAGAGATATTACATGTGGAGTGAAGTTTACATGGAAGAATCACGATACATCAATTTTGGTACGTTATGTGTCATTATTTGCAACATAAAGGGACTGGGGGTTTTAAACGCTTATTGATTTAGTGAATCTTCGTATAATATATATATATATATATATATATATATAAGTTATCGTCTCCCAGCTGTAGACGATCGAGAAAAAGGAATGAAGAAAGGAGGTAGATGATATAATAAGAAGGTTTGTTTTATAACTCGCTTTATTTTCCTCCTGATCCTCTATACACACGTTACGGGTTTGTTTACCCTAGGCTACAAGGTATTAAGGCTTAACATTGCCGTACCGCTAGACGTAACTCCCCCCTACCAGTTTACGGACATTCCCCGTAAACTCCTAACATGCGACATCAGCTATGTATCTATAGCAACACAAAACAAAAAGTATACTCTGTTAATAAAAAAAATTTGAAAAGAAAAATGTCTTCCAGGTTCATCTAAAATCACAGCACAGACCCATATAACACAAAAAAAACATAATAAACCAACAAAAAATATATATATATAGGCCTCTCGGGACTGGTCACCTGTGACACACACCGGAGTTATGTTTCGACGACGGGGCTCCCAGGCTCCACCGCGGGAAACTTGAGCTGTTCCACATGTACCGTCCGCCGTTTGATCGGGGGTGTAATGCTTTCGACCGTGACCACGTTGTGTTCGCGGAGAGCGATCACTCGGAAAGGACCCTCGTACCGCACTAGTTCCTTACCCCTGTTCGACCCTTTTCTCCGGTACACGAGCGCGCCGAGTTTAAGATTGCCCAGAATATCGCGGACTTTGAGGTTGTCGCGCGCCACCCGTCGCCGTTTCTTATCCTGGAGCCTTCCCCGAACGGCCACCCACTGTTTCTTTAGCGCTATCTGATTACTTACTACCCGTGCGGCCAGTTCTTCATCGATCGCCGTACTCCTGCTATCGCACCGGCATCTTCGAAGTCCAAACAGCGTCTCGACCGGAGAAAAACCGGTGGCAGAATGGATTGAGTGGTTATACGCGATGACTGCCTTTTCCATCGCCACGTTTGGTTCTAAGCCCTTCTCTCCATGGTAAATTCGTAGGTGGTCGCTAAGCGTGCTGTGCAGCCGCTCTACGTCTCCTCGACTCTTCGGGTGTCCTGGGGTGTTGAGATGCCAACGGATCTCTAAGGCCGCCGCCTCAGACCTTATTTCGGCGTTATCAAACTCCCTACCAGCGTCGGAAGCTATCGTGTCTGGTACGCCATAAAATTGGCACCATGTGCGTAGTGCCCTTAGGACTGCTTCCGCTGATCGTTCTGCTATCAGATGGGCCATCGCTGTTTTGCTGAACCTATCGACAATGGTGACCCATTTGTATCCCCTCCATGTGAACGTGTCCACCTGCAAATCCTCCAACGGTTGGTCTGCCGTTGGCGTCTCCTCCTGTATTGCTCTGGGGGGGTGGCGATCATATTTCGTGGTGAGGCATGTGTCGCAGGTACCAATAACTCTCGCAATCGTGTCTTTCATACCCAACCAGAAATATCTCCTCTTCAATGCTTGCAGGGTAGCGTCGATTCCCCGGTGGTTTGTCTTCCCTTGGTGGAATGCAAGGGTCACTTCTCTCTGCCGCGTTTCTTCTTTTACTGTCTCCACCTTCAGGGTACATCGGACGAACGTACGATCGACTCCGATCCTCTCCGTCCTCCATAGGCGTTTGATGCGTCCCCAGATGGTCGCATTTCCCACGTACATGTGGTGCGTTTTCCCTGGAGTAGATGCGTCCTTCAGAGCGCGGCAAATCGTATCGTCGTTTATCCCCGGTGTCGACCAGATTTTGACGATGTTGCAGTGGCCGTACTTCTCAGATTCCATCTTGAAGAGCCCAGAAGTTTTGGTGAGCCAAATGATCTGGCGCCTCTTGTCATTTATTATGGCGTCGAGGTCCTCAATGTCCGAGGGTCTATCCCCCACTGAACTCCCGTCACTCGGAACATCATTGGCTGGAGCCCCCTCCCGCTCCCCTTCCTCGCCGGGTGACCATTCCTGGACGAATTGGTGGGTGTCACGTGATGGTCCCGGAATCTCCTCTTCGATCGCATTCACGACCAACGCGCGGGATAACCAATCGGCCACGACGTTCTCCTTCCCCGGTTTGTAAATAATGTCGATGTTGTATTGACTGAGGAACTCCTTCCATCTGGTAATCCGCGCTGATGACTCTTTCATTTTTCCCACCCATTGGAGGGGTCGATGATCTGTTTTAACCCGAAACTTCCTCCCGAATACGTAGGGCCGGAAGTGTTCTATCGCCCATACGATACCCAGTAATTCGCGTTCTAGCGCGCTATATCTACTCTCGGATTCAGTAAGGCGTCTGCTAGCGTATGCTATTGGTCGCTCCCCCCCGTCGCGATCCTGCGAGAGTACCGCCCCCAACGCGTATTCACTCGCATCTGTGGTAATCATGAAGGGGAGTGCAAAATCTGGAAACGCTAGTATAGGCTCTTCCTGTAGCCGCTCCATGCAACGTCTTATATTGTTCTCCATTACCGGGGTAATGACGACTTTTTGTCCTTTTTTAAGGAGATTGTTAATAGGGACCAGGTACTCCGCCATTTCTGGAACGAATCTGCGGTAGTAGTTCAGGGATCCGAGTAAGCGCCGGATTCCTTTTACGTCTTTCGGGATAGTCATCCGCTGGATGGCCTCCACCTTCCCACGATCGGGTTGCACTCCCTCTCTGGAAATTATGTGGCCTAAAAATTTCACCTGCTCTTGTCCCAAAAGCGACTTCTCCGCAGACAATTTCAGCCCGAATTGCTTAATTCTGTCAAAAACCTGTCGCAGATGGTCCTGGTGTTCTACCTCATCTCGACTGAAAACCAGGAGGTCGTCCATATATATCTGGCAAAACGACTCCCCAATCCCTCTTAAAAATTCGTCCATCAGCCTCTGGAACGTTATTGGCGCGTTTTTCAGCCCAAACGGCATTCTGGTGAATTCGTAATGTCCCCGCTCGAACGTGAATGCCGTTTTGTGTTGGTCTCCACGACGCATCCGAATTTGATGGTAACCCGCCTTCGGGTCCAGTGTACTGAATACCTTTGCTCCACTTAGGCGGTCCAGGATGTCTTCAAAGCGAGGTATGGGGTATTTTTCGTCTATAGTATTGTCGTTTAATTGCCTGTAGTCTATTACTACGCGGTATTTTTCGTCACCGGACGACCCTTTTTTTTTCACTGCCCACAGGGGACTGTTGTATGGAGACGTACTATCTACTATGATGCCCTGTCGTTTCAATTCCTCGATTTCGTCCCTTATATGCTGTCGCAGCGCCTGCGGGTATCGTCTCTCTTTGATATATATCACTCTCTCCTGCTTCAGTGGGATCTCATGGAACGTTTCCCCCGTCACTCCCAGTTTGTCCCCTTCGTTGAAAAATATATCGGCATACTCTCGCCGAATAGCGCGTTCCCAGTTGTCCTCCCGATCGATCGCTCCCATTCGCTCCTTCCCGTCCCCCACGGTTCCTGTACACCGGCATAACATTCTTCCCAGTCTAATATCCCATATTCCGTTACGGCACTTCACTCTTGCTCCTACCCTTCCCAAGAGATCGCACCCTATGATACCATCGTACTCGCGCGGCATCTTCCTAACCACGTGTATTTTCAAATATTCCCCATTTTTCGCCCACCTATCCAATCCCATCGTCAATTCGCCTTCGATTTTACACGGCCCTCCCAGGGTGATAAGCTTGCACTCGCATGCCTGAATCCGCGACGACCCCTCGCCCACACACAATCTGTCCGCCGCTTTCCTGCTGAGAATAGTACAGGAGCTCCCCGTGTCTATCAATCATCTCACTCCTCTCGCCACTCCAATAATGGGTATACCGCCGTAATTCCCTCTGACGCTATAGTTTATTAACGTGCGGCCACCCCTCTGCCAGCCCGCTCCTCAGGCCACCGCTTGCCGTTTCCTTCCTCCTTCCGTGCCATATCGTCTGCTTCTTACGTAGTCCCTGTCGTCCTCTGCAGTCTCTCCTCTTCTGCTCCTGGGTTCATCTTCTTCTTCTTCTGTCTCCGACGCTCCCGTAGTTTTTGACGATTCGGAGGGGGTTCTGGTTCTTCTCCATACCCTCTGTGCGTTTACCTCCATCGGTTCCGGCCTATACCTCTCTGTTCGCTGGAAAATGTATGGACACTGCCTCGCGATGTGTCCCTCAATTCCGCATTCAAAACATTTTGTTCGCGGGCACTGCGCCACTAAATGTCCAATTCTTCCACATCCGTGACATTTTCTGTCCTCCTTCCTCCCGCTGGGTCTCGGTCTCCTTTGGCTAAGTCTCCTTCCTTCAACCGCCGCCCCTTTTTTCTCCGCATACCGTTGATCTTTCCTCTTCCATGCCTGTTGCGGCATTCTCGGCCTCCTGTACATCACTTTGGACCACCCTGCCTCGTCTGCCTCTAATTTTTCTTCTTCCTCACGGGCACTAGTGTCCATTAAATCTTGGGCGCACTCAATGAACGATCGGTCTCCCGGTAGACTATCTTTCTTGCCGGTATCCCTGGCCAACTGTACCTTCAGAATGGTCGATAGGAATGCCATCCGGCCTTCCACTTCCGCTAGGTTCACCGTTTCTCTCATTTTTTCCGTTATTTTGTTAAATTTTGCCAAGAGTTCTCCGGCGTACTGCCCTTTCGTTTGATTGGGCCGTCTGGTCTCCCTGAACATCTGGAAGATGTCCTCTTCTGGTGTCCATCTGCCTCCCCCGTATGCCTTCTTTAGTCGTTCTTTTACCACGGTCCATGGGGTGTCTTCGTCGGCCTGTATTAGGTTTAGTACGCTCCGTTTTATTCTACACACTAGGCCCGCTTTGATTGATTTTACGTCACCAGGGTCGAGTAAACCCTCACTTGCCTTCGCCTCTACTCTTTCCATAATCCTATCCCCACCTTTGATGAAATGGTTCAATTCGCCTAACTCTCCTGAGAATTTCTCTAGGTCCGATATTGTTCTCCTCAGGTCCTGTGACGTCGCCGCTCGCACCTTCATCCAAGCCAGGGAGTTTGCATGAGCTTCGGCCATCGTTTCCCTAGGTAATTCGGGCACTTCGAAAGCCGCAGGCCGTAATTCTACCATGTAACTTGGTCACTTTTTCCCAATAAAACAACTGGAAAAAAAAATTAAAATTTTACTCACAGTTGTTTACCAGAATACTCGTAGTTCCCGGGTTTCGGCACCAGTTATCGTCTCCCAGCTGTAGACGATCGAGAAAAAGGAATGAAGAAAGGAGGTAGATGATATAATAAGAAGGTTTGTTTTATAACTCGCTTTATTTTCCTCCTGATCCTCTATACACACGTTACGGGTTTGTTTACCCTAGGCTACAAGGTATTAGGCTTAACATTGCCGTACCGCTAGACGTAACTTATATATATATATATCGCTAAACAATATATACGGAAAAAAAATAAAGAGAGTACGAGATCTCTGATTCAAGGATCCACTTCTTGCAGATTGTAGCTGTATTGGTAATGTGTTGTAGCATAAGCCCTCCGCCCATCACAAAGTACCAGAGGAAATTATACTGCGGGGAAGACCACAGCCGGCATCATTCATCACTCGGTCGCTACACCCTCTGAACACGGTGATGCCTACGCCCCGGCTAATGCAAATTTATCATTGTGGTGATTTATAACGGCAATTTAAGAAATATACGAGAACACGCTCTCACTCCTGGCAATGAAGTGCTGAAATGAAAATACAACTGGCGGCCTCTACTTGGCCAAATTGATTAACAACCAGAGAATAATGTAATAAACACATTAAAAAAAATATTAATTAAAGCTATAACCGATATAATTTGTAATGAATGTATTACCATATTCAGTGGAATTATCTTATGATAATAAAAAAAAACAATATCATCGATTCCCTTAATTAATCAACTGGAAATGGCTTTAATTGCAGTTAGTACCTTCGAAGAATATTGTTTTGGGCAATATATTTATAATTTCGTTTTAGATCACACCTTATTTATTTTATATAATTTTAATGACAGCGTTTTTTTGTTATAAAAATTAATAAGTTAATTTTCTCAAAGAACCCATTAGTGAAGTTTGAACTCATTGTTTCATACATTGTCATACAATATCACATTTATTATGCAATACCATACATTCTTACATTGTCAAATTGCAGAGAATAGTATTACCACCGTTGTTGGCACCAAATTAACTAATAAAATTGTATAAAATAAATAAGGTGTGCTCTAAAACATAATTATAAATGTCAGCACCTATCTGAGAAAATTAGTAAAAGAGATAGAGAGAGAATATTGCCTGGAAAGTGTTTCACTATAGCGAGTGATAATTCCTAATTCCTTCTCATTAACACATGCTAAACCAGGGGTTCCACAAGGTTCAAAACTCAGACCACTAACATTACTTCATATTATTTCTACTGCATCTATAATGTACAACAGTATACGCGACAAACAAACATCAAACACAAGTACATCTTACGCCAAGTAAAAACCATAATTACTCTTGTCACGACAAATTGACATTTGAACATTCATTGCCCTACCGCCAAGTCTTGACAAGCAACTTTTCAAACATACTAACACAGTTAAATGACTTTCACTTGTTAAGAGAGTTACTTTGAAAGCACATAGTTAAATAAAATGGCGTCGACTCACCTACTCAAATCGTTAGCGAACTTACTGAATAAACATTCAAAACTTCCGTTTTCTTCAAAAATTTCTTAAATAACACCTATATGCGGTCTTAATTTATTTATCTTCCAGAAATAAGAATATACAATAGAATTATTAATAAATTACTCTCCGGTTTACATTCACAACACATTTACTACATACCAGCACAGCGATTTCTAAATTTATACATACCTTAAACATTATTTACTGTAACTTGTGCAACAAATGATGACCCAATTCCACTTTTACGGTAACTGTCTGGAACCAACGTACCCGATATCACATCACGACTAAATTGATAAATCTTTCAATTCAGCTAAGGGACTAAATCACTGGATGTATCATAGTCGTAGAAAAGCTAATAAGATCAGCAAATTTCAGTTAGATGAAATCATTTTTAAGACTATTACCGTAAAGCATTCAGATAAAATACGACCGTCTCATCGCGTACAAGTTTTTTTATATAGTATTAATATTATGAATAACTAAAAGATTTACCAATGAGTTGGAGCGTTTGTTTTAAATGTGTAATGTGAAGTAATTAAACAAAATGTAATTAAAGACAATAAAAAGTCGGCTTAGCTCATTATAACAAGGCCGAAAGCGGTTAGAGTGGTGGGGGGGGGGGGAGAGGACGACAACAGTGGATCGACCCTGACAAAAAACTAACCAGAGCTCGCTTTTTACAGTGGGCCTCTCTCCCCTCTGAATAAAGTTTTTATCTCCTCTGGGCACGTCATCCTCAAGGCTCTAACACACAACGGGGACAAAAATTACAGGACCACAGATTTTATTTAAAAAAAAAAAAAACAGTAAAAGAGAAGTATTACGTTTAACGATTTTCACTTTAGGGATTCATAGATTTACTCAGTTGTCGTGATTGTTCTAAATGTTGAAGATTTTACTTTTCAAAAAACAATATAATAATAACACAGAGGAAATTCCCGCCAGCCTGCCAACGGGATCTGTAAAGTAAAAAGTAGAGTTTTTATTTTTCACAGCTTGGTCAAACGTGGTTATAAGCTGTAAATTCTGTATATAAATGTTAATTATTTGCTTTGAAATAGATTTTAAGATTTGACTAGGCGTTAGCGGACACGGGAACGTTAACGAAAAACTCAACTATTTCAAGAAGAAGCCGACTCCGTTTTACTCTTGTGATGTATTGGAATCACAGAATCACAAGTGGAATATGCAGAACATATTATACTTGACTACCAAATGTATACAACTCCGGCATTAGCTCCCCTCATTGAATGCCCTCCAGTGTCATTTAGTAGTATCTTACAGGAACCAATAAACAGCATACTTCGCTTTTATCTAGTTTGGCAAAATTTTGAACTCCAAATAGACATCTGTTAAAATTTTAAAGTTATTTGGACTTCATTTTGTTAATCCAGGACTAATATGTATCTAAACCGTTACTGGATGCTTCTTTTCAGGTATTATTTCGGAACAGAGGCACAAGAATACCAGTTGTAAGTACCCTAACAAATGTTTGTTTCATTCAATACGTCTCACATTGCAACCTTAACTCACTGTGCTACTTGAACTAGGTGAAGTCCAGGGCACTTCACCTAGTTGAGCTTAAATTTTGTTTATTTATTACATAAATAGAACTATGAACAAGTTTTAATCTCATCCATTCAATTCTAAGATATACATCTTTACCGAAACCTTAAATAAATTTACGTTAAACTAAGAATATAATATATTATATATAATTAAATGTATAATAAAATATACTAAGACTATACTATCTAAAATTGTATTACATTAATACATCTTGTATTTATTGTAATCGGTGATAGGGCACGCCTAAGTTCCTACATTTTTTTTCCTTCATATCACCTTTTTATTATAAATTATGGAAATCAGTATAGACTACATAAATGAATCTATTAACAATAGATATGTGCTATAGCTTGACTACATTTTATACAATTTTTAATAATTTTACATAGCGATTTGTGATTGTTATAAAACTATGATGTACATTATACATTGATTGTCTAGACATGTTTAAAAGTGAATGGGCTAATTTATTTGTGTTTTTTTTTTAAAACGTTTTTTAAAATTTAAAAGTTCAGTTCCTACATAAACCATTTTCAGTGGTTGAGTGGTAAAGTTATGTTTCTCTCCCCACTTCATAAATTAGACATGGAGCGTCGTCTGATGTTAAAACTCCAATAAAAAAAGATATACAAGGTTAGTTTTATGTCTATGATTCATAAGGTCATCCCTATCACTTTCAAACACACAAATTGCATTGTAAAACTATTAAACATTGCATAAAATGAAGCCAAGCTACATGCCATATAAGGACCTACTGTAAATAGATTCATTTGTGTAGATCTATACTGATTTCCATAATTTATAATAACAAGAGAATATGAAGAAAAAAAAACACAAGCATTTTTATTATTCCTGCAATATATTTTTAAAAATGCTGCCATACGACACATACAAAAATCGAAAAGTTCAAAGATATCCGCTGAGGATTTTGAGACCAGTTTACTAAACCATCAAAGTCCTTAGGTGAGTTTCCGTTGGGAAAGGGACTTAATTACTACGGATGGATTAAATTTAGGGCTTTCATTGTCTCACTGAAGACTACCTGAGAGACTGAACTCAATTGAGGCCAAAATGTTCTCAGAGTGCGCTGGGCCCTCTGGGAAGACCTGGGGAATATCGATCTGAAGGATAGGTCGAGTTTTATGGTTTTAATTCAATCCTCACATAACAAGATATAATCAACCATTAAAATGATTATTATATATTCGAGGAAAACTGATGAGATTCGAATGTACTTAAATTTGTTTTTGTTCCCTTGGTCGTGTTACTCTGTTTCGTCGCAATAGTACATTTTTTTCCTTACAATTCCGCCTGAAATTCTTTGAATTATGGGACTTAATCAGTTTTCTTGTTAAGTTCCGCAGGCATACCAACTTTACTTATAAGACAATAAAGTCGTGCACTTTATTTCGTGTCGAATTCCTTAAAATCTGTTAGTCTAAAAGCTTGTGAAATTTCCAATAAATGTGTCGTGTCAAGGATAGACCTTAGGACCTACGAACAGCACATTGATTGGCAGAGCTCTGAAAATCCATTTGTAACGACCATCTCTTTCTCCCCTGACTCTAGACAGGTCCAGGTCCTCTAAGTATTTCATTAGACCATCCAGTTGTGATTTTTTTTATTCATTAGTATTTATTAGTTTTTGTGAATTCGATTATGCAAATGGCAATCAAGTATTTGAATGGTAATTACCATTTTTTATTTCCGTATGTTTTTCTGATTGTCGGACCACGGTGGTTTCAAATCACAAACAATCACCAGGGCAGCAGGACAGGAGAAAGTTATTTTTAAAAATATCAAGGAAACCCTAATAAAGGAAAACTTCAATGCCACACCACACAGTTGGAAAATTATGAAGACATTGACTGTATCTGATAATGAAACTATATGTTGCACCTTCACTGGGAAACTACCTTCGACAAAAGAGCAGTCATTGCTTCAATCTACACGAGCCTGTAACATCAATGTTCTATTTGACTGAATCGATTATAGTAATATCGATTGGGGTCTCTGAAACATGTCTTCTGTACGAACTAATGTTTATACTCGAAACTCATCGCCTTGCTGGCAAATAGTGATAAGACTTAAGGGGAGAGAACAGAATTGATACCTCAACCCGAACGGATTGAGTATATCAACCCTGTAGCTCACTCCAAAAAAGAGAGTATAATCCTCTCACTTTCAAAATCCGAATAGATGAATATTTATAGTGTAGCTAGGGTTTTAGTTTAATGAGAATGAATTATTATTATTGTTTTTATTCATTTTTTATTTTATTTTTATTATTATCATTTATTTCCCTTGTTACAAATTTATAAGTGTACAAAATATAAATTCCACAAACGAATCTATTTATAATTGCTTCGTTGTATTGCCCTGTAGCTCACTCCAAAAAAAGAGAGTATAATCCTCTTGCTCAAAGCTTACTCTCACTTTCAAAATCCGAATAGATAAATATTTATAGTGTAGATAGGGTTTAATTCTGTTTGATCAAAAAGGTGAGCCCCATCACCTTTATTAGTCAGTTCAGTCCAGTCACGTATAATGTGTATCATTATACTTGTTTATTCAATATATAATATTTATAAAATAACAAAACCTGCATGTAATGTAGTGATGCTACAGGAAATACAAAAATAATTTGTAAATAGATTTTCCTGAGGATCTGTAATTGTATATAATTATCTGTAAATTTGCAGGGGCTGTGGGAAAAAAAAAAAAAAAGTTTAGTTCTAATGAGAATTTTTTTTTTATTTGTTCCATATTCCCTTGTACATGTACAAAAAATGGATTGTACAGACGAATTTATTTACAATTGCTTCATCTTATTTCCTGTAGCTTGTACATTTTATACAAATTCTAGTGTACAAAATAGTGATCTGGATTTTACAAAAGTGTAATGATGTACATTATACATTTATCTTTTTTGCGTTTTGTAAAAAAAAGTAAAAATTATCAGGGAAAAACAAATTAGTACCATATAAAACAGTGATCGGTCCTGGAAAGGGGCCATAGAATTAATTTCTATTTGATAATAATTTAAAATAAAGTTTCTTTGATAGATACTATTAAACTAAAACACCCCATGTACTTTTTAATTATTACGAAAGCATGAAAAGGCCTCACGTCAGTGCGTAACCCTTACTAACCAAACCGGGCACTCGGTAATTCAGTAGAGGTGATCACGCGAACCCTGTATAGCGCTGTTGCTGAAAATTAAGAGCAAAGCAAGTGTTCACGTATGCTAGAATAGAAATATCGATGTTACACCAGCGAGCATAACAATTATTTATTCTCCTGCAGACCGGTCCTGGTAGTTCTCATTTTAGTTTCAAACACCCGATTATTTCCTATCAAAAAATTACTCATTGGTCAATGATGGAAGGGTACAATTAATTATCCATTCAAACATGTCCAAAGGGAGAGGGTCTACTTTCAAAAATCTACGGAGTAATCATTTGACATCTTACTGAAATTTTAAAGGGATATTTCACGTCACCATGATATATGATGATTAGTTTTGGTATAAAATAAAATAATGGATAGTATAAAAAAAAATAACAAAAAATGTCAGGCCCATTTTGCTAACTTTTAACATTTATGAGACCATGACAGAAAATTAATTTCAAAGATATCTGTTGTAAGTATTGAGAGCCAAAAACTAGAAATAGAATAAAACTACTTTCTTCACAGCTTTATTAATTTATTCAAAACTTATTCGAGTGACTAGGTCATCATCTTCAATCAAGTGTTCCTTGAATATTAAGGGGGAAGGTTCGAAGACAACTGCCAAGTCAGTCGAAAACTTTCGGTTTTAAATTAAAAAAGCGTTAAGTAGAGAGACAGAAAGTTATTTTGTTTCGTGATATAATTTACAGCATCACCACACTAGTAACATAATAAAATAATGCTTTCCAAGCTGTAGTAGTTCATTTGATATATATTTGTTTATTTTTTGAAAGACCCTATTTAGTAACTAAGACGGTTTAACAAATATAATTAAATATTTTAAAGAAAAACTTGGACATCTCTCGTTGCTGTTCTTTAAATTTCTATGCCTCTAATTTCGTTTATTTATAAAAAAAAAACTATTTAGCTTATAATAATATAGGTGGTCGCTTAAAAAAAATGCAATGTAGAAAAATACGGTTGCAACTGACCCCATCACATAACAATTCAGATTTTCGCCGCCTTCATTTGACTACCTACACTTATACAGGACTGTGAGGTGTTGCGGGCTTAGCTGAATTGTATCTCAAGGCTGACCAACTAGGGAGGGATGCTAGAGGTAGAATCTTATAAAACCTAGGATTATTACATCCACTAAATAAACTAATATAATATGTGCACATTTTTGCATGTAGTGAGTGATCTCAGTCATAACCTTTCACACATTCAGTCATATATTTTAATGTTATATACGTTTTGTACGTTTCTATTATATACGGGACTCAAGAATTCATAGTTAGCATAGCGGGTCCAGCATTTCTTCAAGATAAACATGTAAAGGAATATACTTTTAAATTAAAGATCGATGAACCTAATTTTCACTCCCTCTATGATAGAGCAGGAAGAACTCTCATCTTGCGGGCTCGACAGAACACAGAGCCAACCTCAGTTTGTTTTAAGTCTTCGTGATATTTTGTGAAATAAATTTATTTTTATTAGTCCTACTAACCTTTTATTTGTGTAGGCAAATTAGTTTTTAGAATTTTCAGCATGCTTTCAATCCATTCCTGAAATGTTACCTCGGTCCCTAAAGACATAAACGTTACTCGTAGATAAACATCTTAGTTTTAGAACATGCTTAATAAATTCATATTATAAAGCTGTGATATATGCAGTGGTTGTGAGTATCTGTTGGTCGCTTGGCCCCGGAGAAGCTGTCAGAACAGACTGTACAGTGAACAAGAGTCGTGGCTCATTAACCACCATCATTAGCATAGTTAATATCAATCTCACATCAAGGCGGAGCAACTAGGGCCTGATTGTTGTAAACACAATTTAGCTTCGATCCTGCCATGCCTCAAAGGGCGTACCTCGCAGGTTTATGCCAACCAGTATGCACCTTATATATTACATGTTTATAGGCCACCCATTGTCCGATATATTGTTATAATAATCTATTCATTATTATGACTTATTGACCCTTGACCGCTCATTGACTTTATTCTGCTAGCTGTTCGATTTGAAATTTCGATGACATATTCCATCTTTATTAATGTATTAAAGCGGTTTTATACAAATATACGGACAAATATTATCGTCTGTTAAGTCTTCTTAACGTCAACTCTGCAGAATAGCAAGTCTCTCATATCCACTACGTTTTTCCAACTTATATTGTCTCCTTCTTTGTTTTTGTTTTAATTTGACTATTTATTGTTCTATACTTTTTCTTTTGGACCATTTCTTATTTTTCCTGCTTTATACTTATGTTCTTCTTCTTACTACTTTATTTGTATAACGTTGGTTGTCATTTAGTGAGTGGTTTAATTTTCTTCAGTGTGCTTCAATGTACTTTCTTGCACTTGTTTTTTCTTCATTTTGATTTCCATTCAGCACCTTTCTACAAAAGTTTCTGCTGATAATAACCTATGATTGTTTAACATAGGTATAACCATTCATAATTAGCTCTTGCAGGATAGGGAATAAACTTCTCTTGTAGATCTTCTGTACTTCAGTATATTTCCTCTTCTTCTAGACTTCATATTTTGTACTATTTATTCTTTTGTAATTTATCTTTCAGACTATTCTTTCTTCTGGAATTCATCTTTTGTACTACTTCTTCTGAACTTCGTTTTTTGGACTATTTTTATTTATTTGCCAAATGTTGGTTGGCAGGCTTGTGAGTTCTAGCCTCCATCGTCATCATGTGTTCGGTGCTTTAATTTTTAAGCCTGCTTTAATGGATTTTCATGATTTTCGTCCATTTTGATTTTCATACCTCTCTATAAACTTTTCCTGGTGATAACTTAACATCTTTTTTAACGCAGACAAAATCATTCCTTATTAGGTCCTGTAGAGTAAGGAATGAACTCCTGTTAGGGAATATACTCCTGAGGAAGTATACCTGGAACTATCGACGGCATACGTTACGAAGCAAAACTTTCCATATGCTCCTTTGATATCAGTTTACTAGCCATAAGTAAAGCAAGTCAAAACGACATCAAACCTCCCAGTGCATTAATCGAAAGGGTCCTGGACACAATAGTGAATTGAAATTTCCATTGCCTCATCACGCTTGCAGTTTAGTATGACATCGCAACATGCGCCCCAGGCTAAGGAACACCATTGTTTACTCTCTTTGAGGCCAGTGTATTTGTTGTTTTGGTATCAACGGTTCCTATGTGACTAGGTCCCCATAATGTGAAATACGATATTTATCAAGCTGTATATTCGAATGAGACAAAAATCGGTTTGTTGAATCTTGTATGCATATACATTTGCTAAGGGTAAACCTTTATGTCGTGACTAAACGGCATTATTTTAGTTAATGTTTAGTCCTTGGTAAGCTACAGTTTTTACTTATTCTAATGAGTAGTAGAACTTATTTTGACTGAAACAGCGGAGAGTAGGTCGCGTGTCACGTGGATTCGTGCCATGAATAATTACGACCGTGACCATTGACTAAAATGCAAATTTATTATAGCATTAGATTTGACATTTTTTTTTTAAAAAAGAGGCGGTTCGAGACAACACCTGAGCCGTTAAAGTCAAACAGCAGACATAATGTGTATATTTAAAATATGTTAACGTATCTTTATTTGTAACGATTAACAGAGAAAGTTACTAAAAGATTAAGGGGAAATTGATTATATAAAAGATTGTTACAAATCGTATAGGTCATTTCTTGCCGTTACAATTATGCGCCATTAAACACACGAAGATGCTGAGAAATTTACAATGTTCAACCACAAAGTTGACCATCATATCCCAAAAGGACAGAGCCGGTATTAAATAAAGAAAGAAGGATTACGACCTAGCTATAAATAACTGAAGGAAATAACCAGAGCATGGCTGTGTATCTATGATCCCCAGCAGTCCACTATCCCCCTCTATCCGTCTTCTACCTCGCTTCCTTTACTACACTATTCTCGGGCTTTATCGTCGATATTCTTTTAGTTTAGTAATCCCTATAAATCCAACGGTATGAGTTATATATCCAACTTGGAAAATTGTGGGGCTGAATAAAATAAACGCTCCGATTCGGCACTGGTCGTAAAGTCACGAGAATTATTGAATTCTTTGACGTAATTTATTTTTAAAGTCACAAGTACTAGAATATTTGTCACCGAAATAATTTAAAAAACAGCTGAAAAATACGCACTGTCCTATCCCAGAAGTTAGCAAGTGGTTGGAACACATTCTTATAAACATAAAACTTTAAGGGGCTGTATAATTGAGGTGAAGGCTAAAGTCCAGATTATAAATAATCCAATATTTAGATTAATGAAATGTAAATTTTGGGTTTGATACAAATAGAGTATGAAACTTAAATCTTGACTCCTAGATTGTTGATTACTGGCCAGCCTTTTCACCTTAATTTGTTCGTTTCTGTCCACCGTTCGTGGTCCTTGACGCACTGCCGACTACTATGTTTCTACTCGTTCATTATAGAAAACTGAGAAGGAAAATCAAAAAGTGAAGAAACGTGGTTGCTTGCTATGGGAGATGTAGCCGCACCGCTTTTCAAAACTCATCTCTCATCACTTTTCGGTACAACATAGGGTTTGTGAGTTAGACCTCCCCATCCCCCATACCCTATCTATTTGTTCTGTCATAATGAGTATTAGTGATGACCCACACTACGATTCCTCGACTTATGTTTGATGTCCCTTGAACATTCATTTCTAGGTATCAATTATTATTTAATTTTTCCCTACCCTAAGTGAATAAAGCATTTCATCCATCCCAACCCAATACCTGTCTAGAATGCTTATATTTATATTTCCTGACCCCTCTATATCTTACCTTGTCATGACATCCTTTCTATACGGCCTTGCAAGTCTCCTGGAGGATTTTGTAACGTTTATATCATGTTGCTATTTTTTTCATCAGCTATAGAACTCTATTTTCACCTAATTGCATTAATATTCTAATGGAAAATGAGTTCCTGACCCGGAATACAGATATGTTTATTAATAAAAAAAAATTGAAAAATTACAAGCTCTGAAGATAAACGATCAAATTAGAAATTGAGATCGATGTGACCGTTTGCTTTCGTGGCTATCCTTCCATCAACTTAAAAAGGTAACGGCTGAAATAGCCATTCGTGAGTTCTTACCAACAGGTTGGTGATTTCTCATAGGTCAAAGTAAACATTAAATTTGCACAATGATGCCCACGCAAACAGCCGAAAATGTGGGTTCATTTTGAATTAAACTCCGTACCAACACTGATGAGGAAATCAACTGGTTTTTATATATATGCTCATTTGCCCTTGGAGGTATTGAATACGGAGCTTCAGAAGTCACCTTATACTGCGGATAGACTTTATGATATTTAACTCATCATCTATTAAATCATTAAGATCCTTTACAAAATGTGTCTCACACCTCACTAAAGAAAAAGAACCGGATTTTGCACCCACAACACATGGGGTTTGCAGGGAAATATGTTTAATGTTTCAAGTATGTTTTTATAGCCCAGCTATATGTCTCTTAAATAGCATTTATCAAAAGCTCTTGATAGCTCGTTTCAGGCTGAATCTTTTGAGTATTTTTGTAAATAAGTGGATTTTTTTTTTTTTTTAATCCACGCTTATGTAATCCCCGTTAGGACAGGAAAGGTAGGATATAGTTTTTTTAGGGATACTTTTCTAATTCGCAGAGCTTCAATTTAAAGAAAAATTCATTTTTAGTTTTGAATATTCACGTCAAGAAGTCTATTCAATATTAACCATCTTCGACAAAAGTATATAAAAATGTATATACTATTACTCTCTATTAAAAAAAATGACAAAACTACGACAAAGGAAGTGGGGACCGTTTGATTTGACACTGCTGTTATCAGTTAGTGCGATCGGAGCACGCTAGACCTGCATTTCAGTTTTGTGAACGAATCATTATCACTATCACCTCTGATATCGATAATCGATTCCTAACGATAATAGCTACTAATCGTTCTAGTTCGATAATTGTTTGGAGAGAGATTAAAATGCACTTAGTTTCAATTATCTATTGTGCATGACGTTACCATGTGAATTGCTGATTAAATTTATAATACAAATATGATATGAAATGTGAGCGGGTGTTTTTATTAGGATTAGCATTTGATTTATTGATGTAATATATTTTAAATTGTCGTTATATGAACGATGTTATTCATCACTATGTACGAGTATGTGTGTTAAACGTGCAGTGCTTCTGATATCAGCGTGTACATCATTTAATTGTATACCATAAACCTCTTATGGTTATTGCTGTTATTTAACTCACCATTTATGTTTCATAGCATCAATAAACATTACTATCATCCGTGTATTAGTCCTCTATATGAAATTTCGTTCTGGATCACCCGATCAGCGATTTCAATCATACAATTAACCTGGTCTTGCGGCCACTCTCCAATTTACTGATTGTTGTTTTTTTCAAAGATCCACTATTAAAAATGATAATGACTTGAGTTTTACAGACTTTCACACGATAATGAAACAAAAGATATTGAATCATCTCATCTAACTATTAAAATAGTTCATTAACAAATTTTAAACATTTTTTTTGTTCAACTTGAACAAATTTGGATATACGGATCAGATCTACTTGTATGCCTGAAAACGTTGTATATTTGATGTATCAACACCATTCCAGATAAAAAATGTTTATTTACACTTTAGTTTTACTTTGTCTTTCTGACCTTTATGCAGCTAAAAACACACAGACAATCTTTTGGTGGTATTTTTTAAAGTAACAAGTATTCCGTAAAAAAAAAATACAAGATCCAAGTTCAAATTTGGATTAAGCACTTCAAAAGATGTAGAGAAATGTGGTCGAGGGTGGAAATACAAACACAAATGTTAACTGAGTAAATTGTAAGACGATAGCTCATATAAAATTGGCGTATGGCCTGTAACTAAAAATAAAAACTAATCCGAAGGAACGGCTTGAATTTTCTGATTTAGTGATTTAACAAATCCCCCAAATCTTTCTTCATTTCTTTAGTTAGACAAAATTGCTTTATTTATTTCCCCCTGGTGTTATAGTTTTTAAAGTACAATTTTATGATTATTTTTATTATTTATGTTATATTTATCTTTGTTTATAGGTGTTTGTTACGCGCCTGTCGAAGTAAGGTACAAGGTAGTGGTCGGAGTCGGTGGGTAGGTTTGATTGCTGAAATGGCTTTGTGGGCATTAGTTGTGACCAAGTGTATAGTGTTGATAAGAACCAAGAAATATAAACTACAATAACATAATGTCGTAATCCACGTGGTTGAATTATATTTATAAATTAGATTAGGAAGCTGATGTTGATGTATCATCTGTATCATGTGGCTTTTCCAGTAATTAATCAAGCGTTTTATAAGTCTATAAAATAGTAGTGTTACCTGCTTGCAACCAGCAATCTATTGCCTCAACAGGAGAACACAATTGTGTATTGAAGATACTAGTATACTTTACTGAACAGTGAAATCTGTCATTATTGACTCGAAACATAATAGGATTCCCCCTTCCAGTACTGCAATGTTTCAGCAATTTCAAACAGCTAACCTAAAACGTGACTACAACCAATTACCTTGATGCCTGTGATAAAATAGTTTCTTAAATGTAATTCCATAGTCAGTTATAGAGGCTAACGATATGAGGAGTAGATATAAAGTTCAATAAGATTAGCAAGTGACGTCAAGCACGTAATAAATTTTTTTGTAACTACTTTAGAATACAGTGTTTCTAAATACACTTGTGTTGAATCATCTGTTGAGTTTTGTCCAATCCATTCTACATAATTGAACTTCAATTTAACTCTTTACCATATAATAATTTATGTTTGCTCGGTCAGTATTTTGGATAGATGACCACCACTGTTTAGCTTTGGTGCTTCACGTTACTTCAGGTAAGGTGGGACCTGTGAGCCAACTGGAGGCAAACAATCGGTAGCGCGACCTGTCCATCAAATGGGTGCCCAAACTACAGTTACATGCTCGCTGTTGACTAGATGAAATGTGAAATACAATGTTTGCTATAAAAAAAAGAGTAGACTATTGATAAATTAGAGCAAAATGCTCGATAAAATGGGGTATATAAACAAACATCACTGAAATATTTTAATCGTTTTATCGTTCTTCACCGTAGCCGTGGTTTGCGGTGTACTTGTCGATTACGACAATTCAAATGATGTTCTTTCTAATTTTATGTTTGAATTATGTGTTTAAAACATGGGTCCGGAGAATAGATTAATAGGAGGGGCATAGAAGAGGAAAATAAAATTGGCTATACAGAATTGTTGTGTTAACCGCTTCATCACGAATAATTAGAAGTTCCCCTCTTCTCGGTCCAGAAAATATCTACATATGTTTCTATATTTTAATAATAAAAAACTTAAAGCGTCAGTTAAGAGAGGGGAAAACTAGTGTGCGAAACAGCCGCAGGCACTGGGTGGCGTGTAGGGGGCAACCCCCCACCCGCTAGCCTGCCTATATAAGCATCCAGATTTGAGGCATTCGTCGCACAATGTAAACCGAAGGTGAGCTCCATCACCTAGTCTTGTATATATGTATTTTGACTTTTTAACTTCAAAAAGAAATTGTTGTTGTAATTCTACCATCCTTCGAATGCATCTGCGCATGCAGTAAGAGGAGAATTTGTGAATTTGTAAATTGTGAAAATATTGATAAATAAAGGGGTTATGGTAAAAAAAAGAAAGAAAACATTCGACAGACTCTCAAAACCCGGCACATGAGGAACACTAATCTCTCTCTCTCTCTCTCTCTCTCTCTCTCTCTCTCTCTGTACTGGCGCTTGCTGTACTGCTCTACTCGAACCATGGCTTTCTTTTCAACTATTTCTGCATCTCTCTTTCCTAACCTTGTTATGTTTAAGTCCGGCGTTGTCAGACTCCAAATCTTCCAAGTGATTCTCTGCCTTCGTCTCGCTAAAACTAGTATCTCCTTGGAAGAGACCTCTTCCTCGCGGACGACGGTTGCCGTGGACCTACAAACTTTACCTAGTAGCGTCTCCCACGGCGATCCAGCCTGTCTCTCTCACACTCGCCTTTGGGATCCGGACGGTTTTCGCCTACCCTTAGATACCGAGTGTGAGTTCGTGGTCATTCCAAGACCACATAAACTAGCTATAAACCTACCCTGTTCCTCTTCTCCTGAACATAGTGTTTTGTCGGAGCACACCTTCTAAGATCTTATGGAGTCAGATCAATACGAATAAAGCTGCCCGCCGACTACGACTAGGCCGCCAGCAAAGATCAAAGACCACAGGTCCACCCATTTTATCTCTTTCTTGGCGCTCGCCGGACAGCGGCAGAGGTCTTCCCCCCTTGAGGACATTCAAAACCCGACAAGAATAAACCAAGGTTCACTGATCAGCCTGGTAAATACCACGCGAACCGGAGTATACTCATCGCTAAGAAACAAAATAATAACATGACCATATATGTATGTATAGTATGTTTGCAAATCAGTATGGATTTCA
The DNA here is from genome assembly GCA_930367205.1 of Acanthosoma haemorrhoidale. Lineage (NCBI taxonomy): Eukaryota > Metazoa > Arthropoda > Insecta > Hemiptera > Acanthosomatidae > Acanthosoma > Acanthosoma haemorrhoidale. The sequence goes on along the minus strand of OV884015.1, from coordinate 76,390,125 downwards.
AAAATTAGTTTTGAGAATTTGCTAGAAAATTGAAATAGAAATATAATATAAATATATAAAATAGAAGTCGAAGTGGAAAAAAAAATAGGTAGGTTCCCATTTCAGAAATTTTCAATTACAAGGAGCTCTAAAAATGAGGTTTTTGATAAAACCATTTCCGTATTTTCCCCCCAAGTTCGGTGGTATAAAGGAAACTACGAAGCTATAATTTTGCTTTCACTTCTGAGAATGAGTCTGATAAAAATTATTATATTCTAAAATCACTTGTTGGAAATAGTTAACGTCAACCGTTAGTTAACGTCAAGTAGCTTTATCTCCATATGCTTTATCATAGAAAATAAACATTCCTACTATAATTACATTGAATCCCGAAGTCTAAAGTTACCTGTATTTGTAAAATAATAAAATTTTCCTCTTTTAATTCTAAAAAAACAATTTATACGCAAGGTTAGGCTGAGCAGGGTGTGAAGAGAAAGGTGGCGTCTAATAGAATAGCCAGGCAGGCATTCGTGCGAGGCCCTAACAGGTAAATAAAAGGGCCTTCTTTTGTTGTATTGTACGGTGAAGGAAAAGGGGACAGTAGCAGGCCACTACAAAGGGCTACAAACACTTCCAGCCAGGAAAATGTTACAAAGAGGGACATAGCTCCACCGTCCGCGAACCTGTTCGTTGAAAATGTGGATATTGTTACTAGCATGTCAAAGAAAAAGTATTCAATCAAGATATTACCGAAGAATCTAGATATTTTCAGATAAATTTTGGAGTAGAGGAAAATATAATGTAATGTCCGAGAGGGACATAGGCTGGAACCTCCTGGTTTTCGCTCAGGCCGAGAATCAGGCTTTACACAACTATTATCAAGACAACACAAACAATGAATAAAATATCATAGTGAATTGTGTTCACAAAACATAAACCGATTTTTAATTGAAGAGTACATTCTCACTAGCAGAAAGAGTGTAAATTGATATACATGTATATTATATATTATTATCATAAAGGTACAATACACCTAAAATTATTAATATTTCCAGACACTTACAGCGATTCAATGTCAATCACACATCATCTGAGAAAAACGAAATTCCAACTCACTCCGTATTTATCTACTGACTGATAGATGTAAATAAGAAAACTCCACCTTTTCCCCTTCCTACGAAGGGCTGGTACACTGGGATTCTCCATAGGGCCGGCAAGAGACGTTATATCACGTTTTGAATTCGGCCCCCAAGGGCCAATATCCGGTGTCAGGAGTGATTGTCCTGGCCTCCACGACTGCATTCAAACCACATCTTCTTTAGCCATTCTAGAGATCATATATCATGGTCAGATGTCTGCAATTTCTTTCATTCATGGACAAAGAGGAGACATATATGGTAATTCTCTTTCTCATCCATCAGGTGGCGTACCCCCGTTTTGTGCATAATTCATGGTTTGGCCTGTTACATGGTAGAACAGGATATCAAAACGTCTTTGCCAGTACTCATTACTAACAAGCACACAGGGCAGGTCTACTGTTTCTCTTAATTATCAGTACTTACTTCGGAAGCTTGCCACCACCTATGGCCTCTAGTAGGGAAAACCCATGCAGGAAAAAATCTTTTCCCCGACAGTACAATTTAAGCAGGGTGTTCTCCTTCTGTGCTTTGGTCTATCGGGAGTTTAATTATTCCGCAAACCTATTTTGGGGGCTGGCAAATCTTTTTAGCTACCCCCATCTCACTTTGCCGCGGAGGCATTGGTTTATCAAAAGTCCAGAGTATCTCTACTGCAATTCGGACAGTCCATAATACACTATATTCTTTGACCTTATGAGTTCCGTCCGCTCTTTAGATTTTTGCCACATTTATTGCCTCGCCTGTGTTGACATCTCGTGCCGCATGTTTTATGGCCTGAGGATAGAATAGATCATAGGAATACAGGAGTTTTGGCAGCTACTATTTGACTCTGATGTTTCTTGCGAATAGGTTGATGTTAGTTGTATCTTATAGCTGCAGGCAAGCGAGGTATGGTACTGGCTAATTTTCACAAATATATTCATAGTTGGAGTACTAAGCAGTATTCTTGGTAGTATTATGTGCCATACGTACTCCCCTACCCCTGGCTATGGAAGCAGGTACCGATAAAACGAAATAATTACCGACTCTCTCTGCCCCCCTACATATCATAAATGATAGCATGTAACCAGTAAACTAAATCATTCTTATAATTCTTAAATTTATTTTAATGTTGAATCAAGCCGACTTAATCTTTAACGTAACGCATAGGCTAGGGTAATTTACATAATTCCCGAGAAAAGGCTACAAGGCGATAACTCTGGCAAATTGGCCCGAAACAAGGGCCTAGATTGAAGACCGCTTGTATCCACTAAGGAACTAGGCTAAAGCCTACTCAAGGCAATTTATATAATTTAGGTTGAAGACGAGATTGTGCTTCTCCGCGCTTACCCAAACTGTTACTCAACACTCTCATCGCCTTGTAGCATTGCAATTGAATCATTAATTGGCTCAACTTGAATACTATAATTAATATTTCCTCTATCAGTGGACAGATTATTAATCTAATTCAATGATAGAGAGAGAGAGAGTGTGTGAGTGATAGAGAGAAAGAGAGAGCTACTCCAGTTTATAAGACCTGTGTGAATTTCATACTTCCTACTCACAAGAAAAATTCATTATCCGTAACAATACTCAAATGATTATTATAACTAAAATACATTAAGGCTAATTTAGATGTTTATATTTTGTTAGTAAATACATTATTATTTAAAAATGTTAGCTTGCTATGCTTCGTGTCGTCAACAGAAGAGTACCATAAATACATTTTTTCCCTTCACAGTATAGGTCGGCCATTCTATATATAGCTTGCTGGCTTTGAGAGTAATGACCTTTCTCGCTGGGTCAAACAGCGGATTAGATCAACAGTTTATTTTTGACTTCATGCAGATAATTGTTTATATAAAATATTTCTCCTAAAGCTTATTATGTTGTCAAAGGACTTTAACTCGACCCAACGCCGGTAAAAACAAGTTTTATTTTCTCGCTAAGCCTTTCAACGCAATTACTGTAGCAAGATTTATTTTTATTTTTTTTGGCAATTTTTGTAAAGAGAAACGCCTCAGCCGTTGCCAAGGAAAGAGGCAGAGGGCGGAGGGAACAATTTATGTAGGAGGCAATTGGATTCCCTCGCTAAGGAAAAGAGGTTTCTATAGGGCTGAACCTTCTTTGGCATTGTCGCCCTTCTTTACTATGTAACCTCCATCTCTTCTCTAAGGGTAATCGAGATCTTACGGGTCGGCTAAAGGAAAGCAAGTTTGGACCCAAGCTTGATATTGCAAGGGTATTGCATGCGGAGAGATTAGGTAAAGTAAAACAGAAGTTGTGAACTGGTTTTAATTTACGGAAAATGAAAGTGGTAAATTTGTACGTAAAAGTTAATTCAGTCTAGTTGCTTATCACAAGATGTGTTCTGTGCTCACTTAAATAATATTTTTGTACTAGCCAATAGACAAGGCTAAGCCTTGAACGGGGTTCAATTCAAACAAGGAATTGACATTAACATTCTGTCTGATGATGTTCTGAGTAGGTCACGGCATAATATTATAGTTTTGTATAAAAAAAACTCTCCTAAATTACATAGTCTGCCCAAAAATTATTCTATTTATTTGCATGTGCTTTTAACAACTCACTCAGAAGTATTGACAGCAAACAAATATGACAAAATTCAGAAATACAAACTTCGAAGACTCATTTTGTCGGTGACCAAAAATATAGATAAAGATATATAATATTATTATCAAATTAAAACTAACAAACAATCTGTGCTAACTAATAATAACAAGCCTATACTGCACCCTCTCTCTCTCTCTCTATTTTTATATAGATGTCCTCGCATAAATGTTTTCTTTTCAGCCGTTTAAATAGCTGACGCACCGTTGCCCGTTATATTCCCACCATCACTTCTCTTTATATTACTCCTCCGTCAAAAGTAAACTATTGAGCAGTTTGATCTGGAATCCAAACACAGCTATTTTATGTTTGAGGTAGATAGATAAAATAGACTATATATTCTGCACTGCAAAGACAAACAACGTACGTCATATATTATTATTATTATCTTTTAAACATTTTGTTTTCAGCGAGAAAATTCACCGAAAAAATATCCAGGTGTGAACGTCTAGTTTTTGGTGGAACTGCCGATACATTTACGTAAATCTTCTAATAGGGTCCGATTGCTGTCGTATGGGAGTGCTGTAATGATCAGTTTACATACCCTGATGTGAAACTATTGTATTTAGCCGTTGTTTTTGTTTTCAAGCGAATTTGTGAATGTACGTATGCTTCAAAGGTCTCAGTAAATAAGTATGCCTCTTAAATATACCTGTTACATACAAGAATATAGCAGTTCGAAAGAAATGGTCGAATTTAATTGCGACGTGAGCTAGTGAATTTGATTTTAATATTGAATAAGAAAACACAATGTTCAATAAAAAAATTCAATTACTTTAAGATGGCCTCGTGACCTGGTATAAATACGTGGCAATGGGACTACTGGCAATGACCAGTTTCTCCAATCATGTCCTTAGCTTCTGTGGCTCTCACGCTTTTTGTCAACCTCCACTGGATCGTATCCGATGACGCAGCTAACGTAGAAGCGTGGGTTCGGCTATCCCAACAAAAAAAACTCGAGCCCCAATTATCAGAATAAATGTCGAATGACTGATTAGCTAATGCCTCTGTCAAATTTGACGCGCAAGTATACGCAATACTATCTCGATCCTATGCGCGAGAAACTAAATTTGTCAACACTGTCTCGTGCCAAGTCCATTTTGACACGCACAAAGCAAACACGAATTGATGCCCTAACAACAGATATTACTCTGTGTAATCCACTTTCCAGTAGGGACGCCACTAACTGGGCCTTTGTCCGTGGCGAGCGTGATCCGGATCAGAGGGGAATTGGCTATATGGGGGGGGGGGGGGTTGGAAAGTAAGGATCTGATAGGACAGGTAGATAATCCCTAAGTGATATTTCTTCTCCTTCTCCTCTAACTCAAGTACCTAGGATGCTGTTAGCGTCTATTGTTCAATTTACTTGTATGTCTGCTTTATTAATCAACTAGACACTTCTGATATTCTCGGTCACTATGATTTATACTTCCGTAGTATATAACCACTATTAAAGGACGCTGACCTAAACATACGTCAAACAATAAGGGAGATACTTGACTTTCAGACAGATAAAATATTGCCTGCCTACCTGTATGCTTTATGGCAGGTAGATCTTGTGAAGTGGCGAAGAATCTTTCTTATTGCAAGGATATGGGAATAGTTCCCTGAGTCATAAAGACCAAGAGTACTTTTTTTTTTTAATTGGTTCAATCCACCATTTTAGATAAATTTTCAGCAAATTTTGTACTTTCCCTTCATTAAACAAATAAAAAATAGAGTGCAGCTATAATGAATAAGAAGTATAGGCTATTTCTCGAATGACATTGTAATTATATTGGCATTCAAAAACAACTTGGAATATTAATAACCTCTGAACTGTTATTTGAAATAAGAACTAAACGAAATAGAATTTTTTGTTTATGTATCGAGGCGTTGTGGAACCTACCTTCCTCAAAACAAATGACAGACCGACAGAAGAATATGGCACCAGTTTGAAGGTAGCCTATTCATCTTATGGGCTTGGCAAATATGTGTACGACAAATGAAGTGGTTGAAAGTGCTATTTTTTTTGTACTGCACTTTTTTGTATTTATATGCATTCAATAGTATTGCTCATCTGTCCAGTTCGAGATCATTCACATGAACATGCTCGATATAAAAAAGATATTACACGTATAAATTCATGTTTACATTGGTAATAAATAATATAAAAAATTCCTAATTTCGATGAAACGAAATTAAAACCCAATGATATATTAAAAAAATAAATAAAAATTATAAAAAAGGAAGATGAAGACACACTTCTTTCGTATTGTGACTGGTTCAGTTTTGTAGTCTCATGTGTCTATGAGTTCCATATTCCGTAAACAGTTTACGTTCAGTTGATAATCCATTTATCAGCATAATGTTATTGATTTTTTTAACGGCAGAGGCCTCGTGACCTACTATAAATGCGCAGCAGTGGGAGTCCTGGCAATGGCCAGTTTCTCCAATCATATCCTGAGCGTATGTGGCTCTCGCGCTCTTCGTCAGCCTCCACTGGCTCGTATCCGGTGACGTGGCTGGTGGGGGTGCGTGGGGGACTTCCCAAGACTCCGCTTCCTCTTTCGCTTGCGAGGGAGGCAACAACCGTGTGGACTTGGGGGGCCCCTGGGCTGTTTGTAAATGATTGTAAATATTGTATGAATGTGCGAGCGAATGATGAATTGTAAATATGGTATGAATGAAAACACTCAATTATTTATTGCCTATTAAGTAAAGGCAGATTGTAATTTCATCATAATAAAGTTGTTAAGTTGATTTATTTTTCATTCCGTCTAGAAGTTGACACAACCTGGTTTTTTTCAGTTTGGTTATATTTTGATTTGGTTTTTTAACTCCAGTTGCGATGTACATGCAAAACTCCCAAATCATTACTACAACAAAACTGTAAAACAACAATACTCCCATCACATGTAAAAGTGATGTACCATTTTTCTATTTCCCTCATTGGAGTTTTGAAAAGGTAGAGATGGCATTCGTTCTCAATGTTGTACCGTACTTTTTGAGCAAGCGGTAGAGACAGTTTGATTGAATCGTCACAGGTCGGGTTAAAAAATTCCGATCCACCAACGAAACTGAAGTGTTGTTCGTCCATTCGATAAAAGGCAGTAATACAGATTAGTGACAATAATGGATTCGATAGATCGAGTCGGGCAATCACTACAGCGTAATTGACTTCGTTCACACTCCTCATGTCATGTCAACCCTTTTTTTTCCCCCTGCCTCACTTGATGCCTTCGCCAGGTGAGTGCTGTTAAATTGATTGGCCTGGTCATTTCCCATCATTCCAGATGAAGTCTTTTAACTGAAAATCCCTCCAAAAGCCATCTAAAAACTCTTTAACATATAAAGAATATACTATATTAGTTTAATTAATATATTTTAAACCTATTTAGTAATGCCAAAATAATAGTTTAAATCATGAATTTTTTTATAATTGATATTAAAATAATAATTATTTTTATCAAATCTTAGTCATCAAATAATGATAACTGTTTAGGCTAGGGGAAGTTTTACCCTTCACCCTTGGGTGCGTAGGTCTTTTTAAGTTAGAGTTAATCTGAAATTAGCCAATGTAACATGCGATGCTCTCAGCACATGTCACACATCAGTGTGTGTTTAGAGTGATTTTCAAGTATCAGAAGTGCCTTGTCCTCCTTTAGGGACCACACCCTTGCTTAATTAACACCCTTCCATCCAATTATTACCACAGATACAACATGATTGCTTCAGATCCTAAGTTAAACGAGTTAATTTTACATTGTATAAATTTTATATAGTAGCATCGTCAAATTACTCTTCTACTAGCAATAACGATGTTTTATTTTATCAATACATACGTTTAGTATTTTCAGAACCATATTTTTAAATAATTATTAGTCAAAGAAAAAGTAGGGCCTAGATTCGAATCCAGGGATATTTAAATAATAAATTTTTCGTCTCTCCACAATATGGTTTTTATTCACTGATAACGTTTTTGACAGTTCTAAGTTGTCATATTCATGATGAGATAACAGCTTCGAGTTGTCGAAATCGTTATTACAGTGGAGAGACGGAAGATTTATTGTTTAATTATACCCATCCACAACCAGCACTAATCGTAAAACTAGGAATATTTTGATACCCGGCCAAGGGATTCTACCCGTATCTTAATCCAGAGTAAGCAATGAATAATCTCTTTAGGCAGAATCTCACTAATTCTTAGGAAAATATCGCCAGAGCGGAAATATTTCCAAGGATTCTATAAAGCAGTAGTTCAGCTAGAAATCTTCTGAGAGTTAGTTTGACATTTAAGGCAGATTGAAATATCCAATACAGATTTTAAACAAAAGACTTTACCAAGTCCGGCTACATCGATAGTGACTGAACTGGCTCGCCTAGACAAAGGTTACCAGGGCGATCAATTCGACCAGTGCTCTCATGTGCACACACTAATTTACTAAGAACTTTTTTCAAAAGGGTGAGCGATTCGAAGGCTAATTTGTGTCTTGTTCAGTGATAGTGCCAAACAATAGGTTACGTGGAGATATGAAAATACTACTGATTAAAAGTAAAATAAAGGCAATAAAACAAACAGGAATAAAAAAATATAGGTTTCAAAAGTCAAACAGAAATTAATTTGTTATTTAAAATGGCGAGTAGTGCTACATACATTTTGTTAGAGAAAGAAGTTATTCACCCCCCCCCCCCCAGAAAAGTAAAACACTAAACATCTTTTATTTCCTTGAAGCTTCAACAAGCCAAATAGTGAAGCTTTTATCGAGTAAATGAAAATGTCTAGGGGTCATATGTGATTTTTTTGGTTTAATTAAAAATTTTACAAAGGTGGACCACACAATTAGATTATAATTCACGCTACTACGAGCCATCTGGGGGAATGGTTTGGTCCTTGGTCAGCCTTCGTAGTTTTTGGATGGTCGAATTCATAATTAGATTTTTGAGCTGATAGAAACTCCTTTTTGTGAGCATAAGCATCGGTATACGGTCATAGTAAGGCTTGATGACTGACATTCGAAAAATATATTTGACAATGAAGAATACAGAGTAAAGGCACACTCTTTAATAGAACGTGCCAAGTTCTCACATACGCTGATAATATTGTTAGAGGCGTTTTTGGTTCTTGAGGAATTTTTTGGACCATTTTGGTAAGAGATATATGACTTGCTCAAAGAGACCGATGTAATAAAAGTGATGAAACTAGTAAGGCTGAGGGCCATGTAGCGCAGACGAATAATGACATGATTCCACAGAATAAACTGACAGGACCCATCCATGACGTGTAGTAATGACGCCAGGCATTAAATTTGCATTCGACACTGGATGGCAGCAGCACAGAACAGGGACTTCTGGGGATTGTTGCTGGAGGAAGCCAAGACTAGTTAGTGGGGTGTAGGGATACGTTAAGTACGCATGATGTTTGATATAATGCACACTGCGCGTTTTGATGAGGCGATTCCAAACTGTTTTCAGAAAATACGTTCTCATTTTTTGGTTAATATGATCCAAAGTTATAGTTATTTAACTAACACGAAAGGTGGTCTAAAACTACTTCTGTGGATTCCTTTTAATTCGTGTACAAACTAGCTGAACGTAATTTCTGAAATCGATCCCATACCAAACAAAAAAAAAATGAAATATGACGAGTGAATAACATCTATCTAACAACGAATTAAAGCCAATAAAGTTTAATGAGTGTTGCCAATTAACCAAGGGGAATCAGCGATATAAATATAGATTCAATTAAACATGGACGCAGCACGCAGTACACACTGTACTTTCAACGACTGTGGACTTAAGTTAATTGTCCACCGGCGAGGTTTAATCCGACCGTTTTCCAGTCGTGCCAGGGAGTGGATAATTTCCCAGTCCACGTTCTCCCTAATTGGACTGTTTCGTTCGGAATTTAAACAGCATTTGGTAACTAACCTGCTTTGCTCGATCCTGTACTTTGGTTCATCAGCTCGTACATCCACTAATGTCTACACCATACGTCCCACGATAACGATTTGTCAAAGGCTCTCTCGCTCATTGAGGTCTGAATCTGTTTTTTTGTATCTACTATTTCACAAGCACTTTCAGTTGCTTATACTGCCATTCTCAATTGCTACAAAAGCTAAGACTTCCTCAAAATAATAAATTCATGGTACTTATGCTAGACTAAAGTAATACATTCAAAATTTCGTCCAAGTTAATTTTTTTCTATAAACTAATCAATAACTTGCTTAAAATCATAAGCATAAACCCACATCTAAAACTCGCCAAACCTTTTAGATTAGTGTATTAAAACCACTGATTAAACCCTTAATTTAATTTGATATTCCTTAAAATAATAAACAAATATAAATTTATCGTAATTGCGTTACATTTAATATTTTCGTTCATAATTAAAATTGAAGACCTTGACGTTCTGGGGGATATTGTTTCATGCGTTGGGGCCCTAATGGACTACAATTTCAAAAGTTCATTAAATCCGTTTTTAAATCGTTTTGACATCAATGAAAAACCCTTTAGTGTGTGATGGATAACTCGCACCCCTTTGTACAATATGATTTGGCAGATACCACTTGTTTTCTCTTCTTCCAGTATTCATACAAAAAATAATTTCATTAATTATTCTTAAATGTGTAATACAGACGTTGATTAGTAACTTATTTTTACCTATAGTAAATTAGCATGATTATTTGTGTAATTCAAAGATAAATTGATGAATTGGCTGCTGTCCTGCACTAATTCAAGGAGATGAAGTTTCTAACTCCGTTTTTGTTATTGTTTTTCCTGTTCTGTTTATTTACTACCAGGATGGCTCAAGCTGGAGATACGATGAACGCCAAAAAGAAAGTATAATGTGACGATTTAGTTAAAGGTGGAAAAGCATAATGAGTAACTTTAAAAGCTTCTGGATTAAATCATCCTTTAAAATGAGTGTATTTTATTAATGGGCAAATAATTTTAATAAGTCTTATTATGTTAGTAATAATAAGAGGTCGCTTTAGAATGTTAGGATTGTGATTGAAGCCTATCAATCGATGTAGTTAAATCGGGTTCATTATTAGCTGTAAATTTAGATATAAGTGGAAAGAAGGCTGGTTTTATGAAACTTTCCAACTTTCATATAACTAATTAATATATAACATACAGTGTATATAACATACAACGACATACAGTGTATAGCTATATCAGGTTCTAGATAGAACTGGTAAGGGGTTGTTTGCTTTTTATATCTTTTTCTTTCCTTTCTTCCACCTAGGTCAATAACCTAACAACAATTCACTCATATTGTAATTAAATCTACTAACATAACTTTTTACATACATTGTAATATGCTAAATTTTAGTTTTAATAGTGGGCAAAGAAAACCACAATTCAGTAGAAAGTTTCCTAGATAATTTCCGGATCGAGTGTAATCCTTACTTTCTCTCGCCTTGTATAGCCAGTAATGCGTTTTTTAGGGTCTCGTCGTCAATGCTGGGATGGTGAGGCAGGAAGATTTAGCATCAAATCATTCCTTTTCTCTATCACCCCTAAACTAATTACTTTTTTGAGGGATAGTAATGAGGATAAAATATAAGACTATCTAACAACAGTTGAGGCAAGTATTAGCGTCCTTGCCATTTATTTTTTTATTGTATCATTTTTATCCGAGCATCAAATATTAACTAAATTGTATCTTTTGAAACATAAGTAAAGGAATTCAAAATTAACTCAAACCTAGTGGCGGATATCCCGTCTACGAGGCTGTTGGTATAAACAACTAGAGATTTTTTTCTTGTACCATTTGTCCCTCTGTTATAGACAAAAACAAATAAAAAATTGAACGTAACTCAAACCCAGGACCACTTCAATATCTATTTCTACTAACTGAGCTGACATACGACGAAGGAAGGGTGACAGTGAGTGATGCGGTGGACTTGACTATGGTTCCGAATTGCTTCTAATATTCTTGAATGGTTAAACCCAGTTATATGTCAATGCATAAACTGTTTTGTCCACAGCATCACTCCCTCGTCACTCGTCAATCGTGTCAGGGTACCTTTTTACTGTATCTCATTAATAATTTAAGAACGAGCAAGTGAATAAAGGCGATATGTGATAATTTCTAAAAATCAAATTTACATCATAGGTGAAGGTGTTATGCGCTACTATATCATGTCATTTCGTGCCAGCTTCTGAAAATGTATAATTTGCACTAAACTCACGCGATAAAGGTGTTTTATAATACTATAAGGCCTGACATTGAAAAACTTTGGAGGAGTTTTTCTAAATTTCTGTTTATTGTAACACATCACATTTACCCACTAGCCCCCCAACAATATTTCATTTTATCAACTAAACTAGTGGCTGAAAAGTATTTACAATTGTAAATAGCCTAAATTTGACAAATGGTTTTCAAAAATATCTGAAGAATGAACCATTAAGTATTAAGAGGGCTTCTATAAAAGAATACATTTACTAAAAAAAACAACGATTTTCGAATTCGTTGGACAGTAACTGTCAAATTAAATTAACTATAAAAAAATACTATTTTTGAGGAAAGTATAGAGTAGTAAATATTCACTGCTAATTATTTTTTAGTCAATCAAATGCTTTAAATTTCATAGCGGGAAACAAAATTGTAATATTGAAGTTACCAAATTTAGTAATAAAATCAACGGCAATCTATCAAGTTTTTATTGGTAGAAACATGAAAAAATAAGTGCGATGGCCGGGAATCGAACCCGGATCAACTGCTTGGAAGGCAACTATGCTCACCATTACACCACCATCGCATAGAGAGTGTTACATGGTAGGTTTGTATAAGACTGCTCTCTCCTTCAGCAATGCAAAGAAAGCGAACGGTTGAAGATGACTCTCAGTACAGTATAATCGACGTTAAAATTTTTGAATCTACATTAGTAAGTTAATTTGTTGATACAAGATTAGGAAAACTTCCCCTTTTGAAAGGCTTAAACAGAAAGGAAAAATAATGATGGGGGTTGGGGGGGGGGAGGAGTGCATAAGCCGCCACAACAGCAAATTGGAGTTAATTTGAATGAAGTGTTCTTTCTGCTACCTGCCAAGAGCTTTTGTCAGTTCCTCTCCAACATCTGTGCAGGCAATTTGCATGTACTTCTGACAGTGATGTTTCCGACGATAATCCCGCCCTCTTCCTAGTGTTCATCGTACCAATTATTATCAATAAAATGATCTATCGACCAGTAGCCTTGCTATTTATTTATTTTTTTATTCAAAAGATGTTTTTTTACCGTCATAATGCTTACGCAGATTGTGTCATTGCGCTTTTAAAAATTTTAATAAACTAAATAAAAACGTGAATAAAAAAAGTGATAAATATACATTCCCTTTGTTCTACTCACAATTTATTTTGCAAAGATACGAGCACTTTCTGTGGCTATATAGCCGTTCTTAAGTATCTAAAAAGGAATTTAATAATATTGTATAAAATTCAGAAATAAAGTTGTGATATTTAAAAAAACACAACAAAGTAAGTTGTTTTAAAAAAAATTGTATTTATTTTTTCGATGTTTTAAGATGGTGCTATAGCCGCACAAACCCTTCATATCATTGTAAAATAAATTGTGCGTAACTTGGAGGGAGTGTTTATTTACTAATATGAACAGTTCACACCTAGCCTTCTAATATACAAAATGATTTAGAGAGGTAATCGTGAAAATAACTAAGTATTTTTGATCAAAAATGATTCGATTTATTTGTCAAACTGTCTCGGTCACTAATACCACATTTCCAAAAAAAAAATAAATCAATTCTTGATGGCTAAAACAGTATAAAAAAAGCTACTGGAAGCTATTGCAAAAGATTGGATTAGATGAAATTTTTGTCGGTGTCTCTTATATTATAAAATTTTATTTTGAACTAATCATGGAATTTTAAAATTTAATTTTGTCTGTATGAACAAAATCCTAATACCATATTTCGAAGTGTTTTTGAATATTGATTAAAAATTTCATGGCGTTCAAATCATTTCTACCATGATTGGCTACAATTGCTTGTTCCTCTCCAACAATGTAACTATAAAGTACGCTTGTAGACAAAATGTTTTAATACCAGATGCGCTCGCTGTGTCTCTTTTGACGAGTACCGAATGGAGGACCAAAGTCATGACTCAGCCTGGCATGTTTACCCAGCACCAAAACGGCTTACCCATACACTATCGTAAGCATCGACAGCATAAACTGTCCTCAAGGCCCATATAAAAGATAAGGCGGAGGTCAATACCCTGTTTACGCTGAATCCTGGAATGGAGTGGGGGGGGGAGGCTAGCCCCTTCCAGAAGTTTATGGGGAGCACTTCACTTTCTGCCAGTTTAAGAGCTACAATCTTCGAGTGGGGGTTTTATGGTAGGCCCTTTCAGATCCTCGCTCCGTCTGAGTTTCCGTTGAATAAAGCCAGATAAAGAATTTTTGTTCCAACAATTCACCACGGCTTTTAACCGTTTTCTAAAAATAACACCCCTAATAAAGATCGCTTCATAGTCTACAGAACTACTTGTGAAAATTTTAAACGACGTGTGATATGAGGAAATAAATAAGAAGTTGAAAGGTATAAAAGATGAAAGGAAGGGTAATGAAAGGAAGAAGAAAATATAGCCGGTTCTTCAAATAGTTTTAAGATAGGTCCATTAGGTGCTACGCATATGATTCAGCTATTAGATCCCACCAAAAATATGAGATTTAGAAATGATTTCAAAATCACATGAAACGATGTAACTCCAAATATCCTACTAAAGTAAAACAGTGCTGCGCCTGCGCTAACTATAATAAGTCGTTTTCGTATCACTCTACAACTAACTGTTTTTTTGTTACCGTTCGTAGGAAGTGCCTAGTTCATAGAACTGTTTCAACCGACTATTGGGTGAACTGTTCACGGAAGAGCTGTCTACAGGTGAGTGGATAGTGAAGCTGCGGACTGCATTGCCAAGTGTAAGTTTCACTTCACATTACATAGAGAAGGCGGCCATATTGAAAGACTGTAGTCAGCTGTGCTAGAGAAAAGAGTGGGGAGTCCGGCCCGACCCTCATTACACTCTCCGTGGCCTCCTGGTAGCGTCGCTGGCTCTTAATAAAATTACGTGCGTTCGCGGCTGCATTCTGCTAAATATTTTTTATTTATTAAAAATTCCTAATAATTCAGAAAAGTACTGCTTATTATGTAACATGCGTTTCTATCAGCAGGTTATGTCAGAAAATAAAAAAAAACGCTCAAGGTCCTTGGGACCCTACACCCACTCCGTCGCCGGTCAAACGTAAGCCGCGGCAATCTAATAGAAATATTGTCCCAGTAAATTCTTCAGCACCCAGCAGCTCTATGGAAGAACTACCATCACTACCTAGCTCATCAAAACAAACAACAACTCATGAGCTTCCATTTTTCCCGCCCAATAGTTATGAGGTGTTGAACAATATTGAAGTAGAGGACATGGACTCTACACAAACAACCCACACAGCCCAAGCCACCAGCGATATTCGTACGAAACATCAGTAATTTTAAATTACTATGTACTCAATTGAGCAAAATTGTAGGTACAGGCAAATACACGTGCCTCAATGGGTTTCGGGACACAAAAGTTTCTCTGGACACTCCCGACACATACCGAGCAATTATAAAATACTTGAAAGAAACTAAGGCCGACTTCCATACCTACCAACTAAAGCAAGAAAGATCGCTGTGGGTGGTGATTAGAAACCTGCATCCCACAACACCAGCGGACGAGATAGAAAAGGAGCTGTTAAGTTTACGATAACTTTAGGAACCTTGTTCACCAAATTACAGATGTGCTCCGTGAGAAAAGGCAAAAAACTGATGCAAGTATCAAGACGCCACTGCTCTTGTTCTTTGTGGATCTAGAGCGAACACCTGGAGTGGAAAAAATCTACGAGCTTACCCACTTGTATTACACAAGAGTACAGGTCAAAAAACCTTACCCGAAACGTGACATAGTACAATACCATAATTGCCAGGCACATGGGCGCACGAAGTCATACTGCTACCACCCTCCCAGGTGTGTAAAGTGTAGTGGGCAGCACAAAAGTGAATTGTGCACGAAGCCCCTAAAATCACGTGCTGTATGCGTGCTCTGCTAGCAAGGCCACCCGGCAAACTATAAAGGCTGCCATGAACTATTCTGTCTATAGTATTTTGTTTATAGAATTCTGAAGTGCAGGAGCGAACAACGTCGTCGCCCAGAAGAAGAAACGCCAGCCACAGGTAGCCCAAGAAGCGCCCCCACCAGAAGTTTGAGGCCTTCAGTATCTTTTGCTGACGCGGTTCGGAACATAGAGCAGTCACAGGCATTGCCCACTCCTCCTCCGCAAGTTCTTCTTCCCCAGCACTACGTTCATCCCATCAACCAGCAAACTCAATCCTATCCTCAACTACACATCTAGCATATTCTTCCACCTTCAAGCTCTTTAGATCTCACTAGTCTATTAACATCATTCCTTACAGTGTTCAGAATCCTAATTACCCCTCTCATTTCCCTTCTTACAAATCTTGTCACCTACCTCATCCCCATTAAACAAAACCCATAAGTGGATTCTTCCCACTCCTTATCCATTCTCCTTTGGAATGCGAATGGTGTTCGCACCCACACTAACGAAATGACATAACTACTTCACGACAACAACATTACTCTCATTATTGAAACAAGACTTACGAGTAAACGACCATTTACAGTTCGATAGTACCAGACTTATTGAACTGATCAACCAGATAGAAGAGCACATGCAGGCACCGCTGTCATTGTCCATAACTCCATTTCCCATCACACAGTTCCTTTGGTAGCACATGATTTCCTTCAATCCACTGCAGTGTCAATCACCACCTTAACTTTTCCCCTTACTCTAGCATCAGATTACTGCCCTCCCAATAAATCCATTTCCGATTCCCAATTCATCTCCTTTCTAGACCCCATCGGGCATCGTTTCTTTGTGGGTGGGGACTTTAACGCAAAGCACAAACATTGGGGCTCAAGAACCACAAATACACAAGGACGTGCTTTGCTGTCGCACGGAAACATTACTCCACTATCTCTCCTGACACAGCCACCTATTGACCATCAGATCCCAACCGAAATCCAGATCTCCTTGACTTTTTCTTCTACAATAGTTTAGGAACACTAAACTATTCACTCACGCGCCTCGATGACCTCTCCTCCGACTATAGCCTCTTATTATTAACCATTTCCCTAAGACCAATTCACAAACTACCTCCTCCTTCATTTATTAGGGGCCCAGTCGATTGGGACCACTTCCACCAGCTCCTTACAGACTGCGTTGACCTCAAAGTGTCCCTGAAAACATCCCAAGACCTTGGCGATGCAGTGCATTCTTTCACTACTCTGGTTCAGAGGTCGGCTTGGGAGGCATCGTCGCCCCAAAAACTCACAATCAAAATTGTTTACCTCAGCATCTCAAAGACCTAATCCAATCCAAACGCCACTCAAGAACAGTGTGGCAAAGATCCCGACAACCTGCTTATCGTCGCTCATACAATCTTCAGTACTGCAGGCTGGTAAAGCGGCAATTGGCATCCTTCCGTTTTGATTCTTTTAATTTCTATCTCTCCTCTCTGTCTACCAGGGATAACTCCTTGTGGAATCTAACTAAGAAAACCCTAAAATATCATCCTGTTTCACACCCACTCCGTCGTGATGATGGGTCCTGGGCTGCTTCGGATGGCGAGAGGGCGGAGGAATTCGCACTGCATCTTTCCCGTCCTTTTACTCCTCACCTTACTCCTCAAAGCAATACTCATCGCCCAACTGTTGAAGATTTCCTCACTTCACCCATCCCTCTCTCACTTCCACCAAAAGCCGTTAACCCCTCTTAGGTCAAATATCTTCTGAAAAAATTACCTTACCAAAAATTTCCAGGATATGATCTCCTTACTCCACGAATCCTCCAACAAATTCCTCCTAAAGTTATAATCTACCTTACCTACATTTATAATTGCATTATCCGAACGACATACTTTCCTCTCTTCTGGAAACACTCCATTATAGTCCTTTTTGCCAAACCCGGTAAACCACCCAATGACGCCTCATCTTACCGCCCAATTAGCCTACTTCCTATCCTCTCAAAAATATTTGAAAAACGCCTACTTCCTATTGTTGAACCCAAAAGGTTTTGTCCTACTCACCAGTTTGGTTTCCGCCAACGACATTCCACTGCTCAACAAGGCCTTCGCGTTGTTGATCACATATCCTCAGCCCTTGAAACCAAGCAATACTGCACTGCTGCCTTTCTGGACATAGCTTAAGCTTTTGACAGGGTCTGGAACGCAGGTTTGCTTTACAAGCTGAAAGGAAATTTACCGCAGACCCTACTCCTAATCTTACGGTCCTGCCTTTCAAACCGTTTCTTGCAAGTCCGCTGTGGTTTAGAATATTCTGACTAATATTCCATAAAAGCAGGAGTTCCACAGGGCAGCGTCCTGGGTCCCATCCTCTATAATCTATACACCACTGATGTCCCCTCTACCACCAATACCTTCTTGGCAACATTTGTAGATGACACTGCAGTCCTGTCAACCCATCTAAGTATGGTTTTGGCGCCTGGAGTTAAGTGCGATTGAAAAAGCATTTAGATTTTTTGAATAGAAAAGGATTTAGAATAAATCCTTAACATTATTTTCAGGTAAGCCATGTCTGGTTTCGTGGTTTTGTTTTTTCATTTGTTTCAACAGACGATAACGTTTTAAAAAATAATGAATGAAAAAAAATTGTTTGACAGGCTATGGATCGATCCTGCACCTTAACTGAAAAATAATAAACCGTCACTGAGCAGTCTGAACAAATAAATCAATCACTAATGAAAATTAACTGCAGTAGTAATTGATAATTACTTAGGGAGGTTATATGGAAATCCATCAAGATGATTGATAAAGTTTGGATGGGTAACTAATGAACGTAATCGATTAGTGAATTTAAGCATTCTCTACAATGTGGTCTCTCAATTGTTTAGTATCCAGAAAAACTATTTTATGCTTGAAACATTGCGGGTTCTTTTCCTTAGACTGCCCTGGGCCTAAATCCGAATTATATTTATATTTAAATTATAGGTCAATGTGTTCGATTCAGTATTATTTAGAAAGCAGCTGAGTGCATTACTATGTAACAGTATATTCATCGAAGGCAAACGAGATGACATGTTATGAAGATTCTGGATGTAAATTTCTAAGCTGACATTTTTTTTCACTGATGTATTTTAAATATAAGTGGGTTGCTTCTGATGAATATAACACCTTTTTTTTGCACTTTAAAAATAATAAGTAATACATACCATGCCAAAAAAATTATATTTTTAAGTCCAGTTTACATCAACCTATTAAAAATTTACCATCTCAACTAATGAAGGGGGGATGGAGAAAACTCTTTTCTATTATGTTATAAAACTTTATTATTTCCAGTTAATTGAATGGTTTCTAAGTTGTTACATCATCTTGAAGAACGTGTTTTAGCATTGATGGGATAATTAAGGCTTTTCTTGAAATAAGTGCACCCCCTGGACTGTTTACTTTCTGCCTAGATATGTAAACTTGGAAGGGAGGGGGGGGGACAACGTGAATTTCCTAAATACTTATTAAACGAATGTAATAAAACTATTCTGTATTTTCGATCAAAAATAGGTCAGTGAAAATCTCATTCAATAAAGAAATCAATTTAAATGACATAAATTATTCGTTTGTATGTCCATTGTAGGTTTTTGTGCAGTCAGGGGTAATTGTTGTGTGGCGTCTGAGACTACCGACTTGGTCTGTGGAAAGAACTACCAATAAATAAAGAAAATTATTGAAGAATGTGGACAACTGGTGTCATTTAAATCCAAACTGCACCACTTCTTCCAGTCTAGTCACTCAGTATGTATTTAAAAAAACAACGTTAATTTATACAAATTATTTTAAAATTGAATATTAAACAAACTTATTGAAATCGGCTAGAAGGATTAAAATGCTTGATTTAGATTCTTGGCTTTTTCAAGTTCTGGATTAATCGTAAATATTTTTTTGTGCTAGCGTGTTTCCAGATCATTGAGCCACAGATTGATGCTTAGGTAAACAACCTTCAGCTATATATAGTGTATGCTTTTTACGTCCCCGTAGTTCTTCATAATCTCTATGAAATGTTAGATTATGAAGAAGAAGAAAAACTTCAAATCCCGTCTAAAAAACACCAAAACACCAGTAATGAAAATCGTATCAATATGATATTTTGAGAAGTAACAAATACCAACCAGGCTGAGAGAATGCTATTGAAACTTTTCCAATCAACCGAGCGGGTTTATCAGTCACAGATGTGTTTGGGGCATAACTGATTTAGTGAAGTGGCCTGTTCAAATTCGGCCACTACCGACCGGAGCCCGAGTACTAAACGAGGACCACTAACCGCTCACTAAATTAGCCTAACAAATCTGTTGAATACATTAGTGCTGAATCACTCAGGAACCACTCTGTGCTACCCCTCATCCGCTGCCAACCTTTTGCTTCTCTGAATTTAATTTTAATTATATGCTGCTGAAATTTTCTTTTAAACAATAACCATGCACCGGCCTAAAATGTCTTTGCTATTTATTAAACAAAATCACACAATGGTGAAAGACTACGTGGACGGTTTATCAGAGAAAGACTGCCAGGGCACTTAGTTACAAACTTGATCGTAGTTATTTAATTGTTAAAAACGTCGCTTAATTTAATTTTATTTATTTAATTCATAGAAACGTCTGCAATTCCCGATTTTTCTTCTACTCCTCCTTGTGAGGAAGGATATATAAATCTACAGCCTGCAAGCTCTATACAATCTGGAAAGTATATTTAGGTTCGTATAACGTACATGATATCAAACATGTTATTATCTTGAAACTCTTTAGTAGCACATTGTCAAGGGGTGTAATAGTAGGGTGTGCCTACTTGGACTATGGATCAACAAGATTAAAAGTAGATATTTCTTGCGTCAATGTTTCCGATGTCTTACCCGCAGTTAAAATATACTTTAAGTGCTTTCACCAGCTGGCTTGGCATCAGCTATGGATTCAGTAGCACTGGCATTCTAACTGCTATACATTACTACAAACAGTGTGACGTTAAATTATAATTAGCATTTGTGTTAGCGTTAATGAACTTTTCATGATAATAAAATCAAAACTAATGTCTTTTTTGTTTTTGCAAATTTTTGAACATGAGAATGAGAGTAAAACTTGAGAGCTGCTGTATTAGCTCGTGCCTTATAAAAACTACTTCTTGACTTTTGGTATAAACCAATCAGCCAAACAATCTACAAACGTATGTACTTATTATTTTTTTTTTTAAATCTTCTATTCTAAAGAAAACACAGAATCGGGTGAATAGAGAGTTCTGGTAGCGACAATGATATCATAAATTCATTGCCTTCCTTTTTTGTTGCCTGGAAAACAAATTTGTAAAATTTTATGCAATTTGTTCATATTGTTCGTCAAAACAACGAAGCCTTGCTATTAGCAATAATTGCAAAACCGAAAAGCTATTTTCCTCCAGAAGCCAGTTTTGGTAGCCAGTTAAAGTAGCGGGTGGCATCTCCTCCGGAATTTATGCAGTCTAATGACAGCTGGTAAATGGCAGTTAGACGTTACAAAAGGCCAATGCCGCGCCATAGGTCATATTAGCCCTGTGGTATTTCACGTAAATTACAGGCAATTACTGCCCTTAAGTGGAATAGCCACGGGAGCATCGGTATCTCTCAGCTGCTGGCTTACATAAAAAGGACTAATGGAAAATATGGTATGAATAGGATCTCTGGATTTTACTGTTTGAACAAATGTCGTGAAATTCCACTTTATGCTCTAGTGTAATAATGGCGATCTCGAATCAAGAAGTTGATCCAAGGATTAGGTACCTCGCCATTTTTACCCATTTAGTGATTTAGTGATCAAAAAATGTTTACACCTACTATACCCTAAATTGTATGTTTTCATCAAGACAGTTGTAAAAGCGAACGTATAATGTCAAAATTCGTGTTAAGAATGGACTATAAAAATTATCTTAATAAAATAAATTAAATTATTGTTTACGCAGGAAATTATAGGAGGTTGTAAGGCAGCGGCCCGGAGATACGCTTCCAGTGGCCTACTTTGTCTTCCTTCGGAGGTACTTATCGAGTGGCTTGCTATATTTCTCAACTGGGGATAGAAATTGGTCCATCCAAATGTTGATGTTCCGATATATGTTGACATTATTCCCAGACCAAGGATCTATGATAAGATGCTCTCTTTAAGGCTGCCTCGGGCTCACCAAAGAAGACCAATGAGAGTTACCAGTGTCGAGATGCTCTCCAGGGCTGACTCGAGTGGACGTATGTGTGTTTAGCCACGTGAAAGGCTAGAGAGATGGAATTCTCCTCGAGCTCTCAAACACACAACACTCGTTCTAAGCACGGACAATTCGCTCATATATGTCAATTTAACAGAAATACAAAATAATACTAAACTCTAATAATAAAGACATTAAAAGTTATTGTGTAAAAACTTGTTGGAAATGTTGACCAAAAATACTTTATTGGTTAGCTCACATCGGGGTCTGAAAATCACATTTTCATCCATAAAAATAATTGTAAATAGTTAAACTTGAAAAAAAGATACAGGCTTTGGATTCATCCCTGTGTTTATCCTATGTTTTATGCATCCTTGTGTTATGTTTTTAAGGATAGATACACAATTTCTGTAGCTTGACAATGATATAGATACGAGGGGGTCTGAAAAGTTTCAGACCTAACAAAGCTTTTATTTTAGCTTTTATTTCACTAGCTTTTATTTATTTTATCATCATCTTCATGTTGAGGTCGGAGACTTTTCAGACCACCTGTGTATTGAGAGTGTCGATAACAAATATCGCATTGGAATGATTAGACACATAAAGCACTAGGCTGAACATTTATTGAAAAGTGCTAGAGTGATGTGAACAATACACATTTTGCAATAATTACATAGCATTTGTTTGACAACCAATAACTAACGAACTATTATTTTTTGTCGTTTAGTCTAATAAAATTAGTTAATCCATGTAAACATTGTCATTGTTTAACTTTTGATTACTTTTTATCACCTGAAACGTCTGTCAACTAATGGAAATTAAATATTGGAAATCTTTGTTTCTGTATTTCCTTCCTGATATTTCCAGGTAGCCTAAATGAAACATAATTTCATAAAGAATTTCTTTAGTTCAGAAACTCAATTAGAACTTCAGGAGTTTTCTTACTATACAGAACTAATTTCTAAAAGTAGCTTAGCAGTGCACAACTTTATACTGTTTTAGCATTTCCCTAAATAAAACATTTTTTAGTTGCATTATTTAATAGCCAAACAAAAGATGTCTTACCAGGGTTTTGGTTCAAACCTAGAACCTTTTATCTCCACTCGGGTGATCTAGCCGCTTAACTGTCCTTACGAGACTAGTGAAAAAATTCTTTTAGCTTGGAATTAAAAATGAAAACTCTCATTACAACATCGGTCTTGTCATCATTCTTTTTCTTTGCCAATAATCATTAAACCAGTGAGATTACAGAGGGATACCAATAGTGAGTGCCATAAGGACGCATTTTTTTGGATCGATCCTGCAGCTTAACTAAACAATAATAATAATAATAATAATAAACCATCAGTAAGCAGTGCGAACACATAAACCGATAATTATAACGTAAATAAACTGCAGTAGTAATTGGTTATTACTTAATGTCTATTAGTAAGGATATATGGAAATCCATAAAAATGATTGATATGGTTTGTATATTGGGCTTGTCACTAATGAACTTAACCGAAGAGTGAATTTCAACATTATCTACAATGGGGTCTCTCTATTGTTTAGTGTACAGCAAAACTTTTTATGATACAAACGTTTCCGAAATCCCAATTATATGTTGATTTAAATATAGTTTAATATGTTCGTTCCAAAATTGTTTAGAAACGAGCTTTTAGAATCATTTTGAAACCTGTATATTTCTATGTAACAGTATATTCATGGAAGAACCGAGATATTATAGATATAGGTATTATTTATTATTGGTGTTGTACAGATTTCGATTGAAAAACGGTAAGAGCTGGATGAGCACACCCCTCTCCCTTTCCAGAAACGTTTTAATACATTTATAATGAAAAATTTACCCAATTAGAATAATTAATCATTATTTAATTTAATCTAAATTTCATTAAGTTGATTAATTGTGTGGCGCCACAACCGCTAACCCCTGGCTCAGCGCCACATAATCCTGTAAATCCTCCCAATTTCCTCCTTAAGTAGGAAGGCATGCATAACCTAATTACTTACTCTATCTATAATTGCCTCTAATTTATTATATTAGTCTAGGGAAGATTAAACTCAAGGGTTACTATCGCTTGCCATTATTGAATTAACAGCTTCCTTATCAAAAGAATATTTTCTGAAAACAACACAAATTAATTACGTATGAAACATACCTCTGAGCATCCATCCTTTCAAGATTACTAATCCTATTTAACAACTAGACAACTCCAAAGCTTAGTAGTTTCAAATCGCATTTATGATGAGGAACTGCCTTATACGATACTACTGCCCAGAATTTTTATTTTACTATTATTAAAAATTATATGCACATATAAAATCGACTAAAAAATTTACAATTTTCATTCAGTCACTCATTCATACAGCGGAGTCTTAAGAAGTCCCCGAGGCACCTCCGTCAGCCACGTCACTGGATAAGATCCAGCTGAGGCTGAACAAGAGCGCGAGAACCACAGACGCTCAGGACATAATTGGAGAAACTGGCCATTGCCAGCACTCCCACTGGCATGTATTTATAGCAGGTCGTGAGGCCACAGCCGTTTTAGTTTCCGAGGAGGATTATAGGGATGAGTGGCGGAGTTTAATGACTATGCTAGGGAATTAGGGTGGTCGGATAAGTTATTATGAAATTTTATGAAGTAGGAAGGGATGAGTTCAAGAATGTAGGGTATATTCAGATCGTTGTGAAGGGTTTTGTAGCTTACATGATAAGGGGCATTTACTATTGTTCGCAGGACGTTTGATTGAAAGGATTAGATGCACTTGATGTTCCCAGTAGCTCTATTTCGAATGTCCAGATTGGCTTAAGTGTAACTTTGTAGATTAGTAATTTATTTTCTATTGAGAGATGGGATGTCCGAAGTAGTCTGTACAGTTGTCCAAAGCGTCTGTTTAGTTCATGTCTTTTTAGCCTCGTATGTGGCTAGCATGTCAGCCTTTTGTCAAGATGGAAGCCTATGTACCGTACTCTGGGATACAGGGAGAGGAATGGAATTAAAAAAAAAAGTAGTGAAAAGGACATACGGCAGAGGGTAAAGGTAATGTGGGAAAATTTTGCTTCATTAACTTTGATTCACCATTGGTTGCACCAATACTTGATCTCATAAAGGTATTATTGAAGGTTTTGGGATGCTATATCGGGGTCTGGATGGGATGACACGACTACACTACAGGGTCATCTGAAAATGTTTTCAAGAAGGTACTGGGGGAAGAGGGGACATCAGCGGTGTATAGAGGCCTGTGAAACTCCGGCTTTTATGGGATAGTAGTTAGAAAATTCTAAACCACAGCGGACTTGGAAGAAGCGGTTTGAATGGTAGGACTATAGGATTAGGAAAAGGGTCTGTGGTAAATATCTTTTGAGCTTGTAAAGCAAACCTGCGTGCAAAAACCCTTATATTAATTTCACAAAAAAATAAATATATTAACTGGTTAAAAAAGTCATCTCAGGTTCTCCATGTGCTTTTTTTCGTTTATAAAAAAGTTAGGAAAAGAAGGTAACATTAAATAAGGTCTCACATAAATAAAGTTCTTGACATGAACTTTTAAGCATTCATCGTGTCGTAAAAAAAAGAAAAACACGTAGGCAAACTCACTCCAATTTAATTGAAATAATCTTAGAATACTTCAACTTTTCTCTCTTAATTGCGACCTAGCGTGCCTCATTAAGAGCGGGATACAATCACGAAATGAGTTTGGGAAAAAAGTATTGTTGAAAAATAAAAAAAACTGTAGTGCCCTGTGACGGAATATAACTAGCGATAATTCTCTGCTTTCACTGTCACTCTCCCCCTCCAATAAATCCAATCATATTGTATTACGTTGAGAACTCTTCATCTCGAGTATAATAATGCATTGTTTACTTTTTTAATGACATACTGTTCCTTATTTGTGCATTTGTTAGTACGACTTAATGTAAATTATTTTAAGAGACCCAATTTGGAAAAAGCAAACAATGCCATGACGTAGACTTACATTGTAATGTACTTTTCCGTTAATTGAAAGAAAAGGCGTTCACGACCTAAATTTGAGAAATTTTGTAAATAAAGCGTTATTCATTCATTCATTCACTCTCTCTCTCTCTCTCTCTCTCTCTCTACTCCACTATTCATGGCACGTCTGAGATTGATCGTTAATTTCCAAGCGTCTTCGGGTTATGTATAGATTATTGCCGGTCACAAAAGGAATTGATAATGTCTTCTAGTCTCCTATTTCCGGGAGGGTGGGTTTCCCGAGTATAAATCACCGAAAGTAGAAAATGTAATTAACTAGAAAGGATTTAGATTTCTCTTCAAATTATGAGTACTTACAAAAACGTTCTAAGATAAATTTGTGTTCATATAGGCGAGGAACCTTTGTGTTCCACTAGATTCTTCTCATCATCCCCGAATCTGTCTATCATATCATATAACAATGACTCTGACTTCAATTACTTTTCATATTTTTTCCTAACCTATTAAAAACCACGATAAGCTTCAGGGCGATCTCAAAAAAAAAACCCTGAGAAACTGAGAGCGATTTCAACCTAAATGCTGATAATAGTAAGGTATATATTTATGAATCTGCAAGTGCTTGAACGTATGCAATAGTTCTATGGCACCTGAACAGCGTGTGTTCGATCATCACTAGTGCAAGCCGATTTTATTTTGTGGTGATTGGACTGAATAAACTAAGCATACCCACTCCGTGTTTTCTTCTTTAAGTTGATACCTATTAACCCACGTTAGTGGGAGTAGAACCTAAATAAACATCTAACCAATTATTCTCTTTAATTTATGTTATTAATATCTTAAGAAAGTTGTATTAGATCTTTTGGCGTACACGAGACCTCAGATTCTAAGTGGTACACTTTCAATGTCAGTATATTACTATATCTTACTATAAACTCCCTGATAAAAAATTTAAAGCATATTAAATGTTGACAGAAAAATCATTATTCAGGTATTTATTAATATCTCTACATGGTAGGAGGGTGTACCTAAAAGATACCGAACTGTATGTGGTGCAGTTTTTGTAGTAGCCGGTTTCGCTGGTAGGACCGTGAAATTTTTCACCAGTCAGTATGCCAAGTGCCATCACTGTAGAAGGATCCGTTCTGCTTGTGTTAATTTATGTGACAGTTGTTTTGCACGCTCGTCGTTTTTGTGATGGTTGATTTTCGTGAACAGCGCGCAGCCGTAAAGTTTGCTTCCTGATCGGCCAAACTGGTACAGAAACTCTTGACATGTTGAATAGCGGCCTATAAGGATGATGCTATGGAAAACTGAAGTGTTTGAGTGGTTTTCCCATTTCAAATGAGGGGGCGTGTAAAAAAAAATCGCGTAATCGTTCTGGAAGATCGACGACAACTATCGAAGAAGTTGAAGAGAAATCTAGAGTGACTTGGAGTTCAGTACAGGGAAGTTTAAGTGAGGATTTGGGCATGAGAAAGGTGGATGAATCGCCCAACTCACACAGCCCTCTTTCTCTGTGCGCCGATTTTTGACCAAATATAATATGAGAACTGTACCTCATCCCTCCCTATGCACCCGATCTAGCCCCCTGCGTCTTCTGTTTATTCCCCCGAATGAAAAGGGACATGAAAGGAAAGCGTTTTGTGGACGTTAAAGAAGTAAAAACGACGGAGGAGCTGTCTGGCATTACAAAAGAGGAATTCAAAAATTGTTCCGAACAATAGAATAAAAGATTAGATAAGTGTATTGACTAGAATAGAGATTCCTTTGAAGGAGATTAAAGGCTTTTTGCAAAAAAAAAAAAAAAATATATATATAAACCACAAAAATAGGTCAGTTTCTTTTGGGTATGCCCAAGTAGATTGAGCGAACCCAATTAGAAGTCACCATTCTAACCGCTAGGCTATGAGGATGAAAATAGCAATAAATACATGTATGAAATTTATGAACTATCTCTGCATACAGATAGAACAAAATTAATATTGTATCACAGCATTATGGATAAAGATGGAGATGCGCCGCGCCGTTAGACTTAAAGTGTTTTCCGATATTCAAAGTTTATTAATGTCACACCAAGCTCAAGTTACGGTGCTGAGAGCGTTATCATTTTTTCGTTATACAGAATATATATTATGATACAATTTTTTTTTGCTATTTTCATTTGTTTATTATTAACAGATTAACTAATTATAGAGTGTTTTTTGTAAACAATTTTAGACCTATTATGTGTAAATATAAGTAACATAATATAGATTATTTCTTCTCTTATTTGATTTACACTGATCACATGTTGATATTTTATTTAAATTGATTTTATGTTTAGCGGGGTGTTATATTGTTAAAGAATAACCCACAATTCATACAAAACTAAGTTTTGCTCTGGAAGTGACAAATTCCAAAGATAATATAGATTTATCATTATATTGGAAATAATCATCGTTATTAGAAAATTAGTAATTTGCTGAGACAACAATTCGTTTTCAAACCATCTAATGGTACCAGTGTAATAAATAGAATTAAAAACAAAAAATAATTCATCTAAAACGAGGTTTGAGTGTTTTTTTTTTCAAAGAATCGTTCGTCGATAAATGAGGAGAAAAACGTTAGATATTCATTAAATATTTTATAAGAGGTGGCCATTGATCTTTTAGGAGAGGCTGTTCTATTTTCTGTTTAATTTAGAGGCAATAAGAGCTTAGTGGTGATTAGTCTCTCCACTTGAAGCAATGTAGCACATGCAATCACCCCGGCTCTCTCCAAGGGCTCTAATGGGCACTGTGAAGAAGGAATGAGAACTTTTCCTAATTCCATAAAAAAAAAGGAACATGCGGACCGCTCTGACTTCATGCATTCATTAAACGTTTTTAATAATGTTTTATAAATGGTAGCAATTGATCTTTCGAAAATGGCTTCTCTAGTATATTTTTTTATTTAGATTCAGGTACCGATTAGTAGGCCTCAGTATTACAGGCATGAATGAATTACAATGACAGGCAGTCACTTGTTTGGCTTGGTAGAACTGCAAAGTGAACATAATTATATATACCTTTCAAAAAGGATCTATTTTTTTAATACACATTTTTAATTTAAACTCTAAATCGTCTCAAAAATTACTAACCTGATAAATTATAAATAGGTTAATAATAATTACCAAAGACTTTAATTTAACATTTGATGACAAGTTATTACATTGCTTGTTCAAATATAAAATCGTTGACATATGTAAATCTCTTCGTACATGCGGTTACAGTTTTGAACACACGGCTTAACAGCAGTTTAACACGATTATAATATAGCTGAGTTTTACTAAAATGTGATCTTTTGAGTGAAAAATATAGATATTGACAATTACTATAGACCTCGATTTGCTTGTGATATTTTTTCTTCTCTTCAGTGATAAACGAAAACATGTTAAAATAAAAAAATAAAAACAATATTCATTATGATTACGATAGATAAAAAATCGTATATGGTTACTGTTGTGATCTAGTAAACTAAATTAAACTATGTAGTCAATATGAGCATATGCTTCTGATCGGAAGATATATATACATGTCGTCTAGAAATATTATTCCATAAATCGGTAAAGTCCACCAATGTTTAAATAGTTGATATATTCATTGGAAATCCGAATTCTCCCTGACCCTCGGAGTCAAACCTGTTTTTTTTCCAGATCATAAATGCCTTATAAACTTCACCCCGCCGACCCACAAACATTCGGCTCACATTGGGTAGAATTTCCTATTCTTTAATAATACTGTTTCTTAGAAAAGGCTAAAAATCGAAGCGAACTAAATGATAAAGATAGAAGTATCTCATGCTCTCTGGAATGTTGGTAAGGTACCGTGGCAACGTTTCGTCTTAGTTCTATATTTAAAATATAATCTACAATTAAAAATGTGCAAATAATATTATCAATCTTTAAGACTTATTCATCACCAAGCCAGAAGGGGGGACTCTGCCTTCATTTAGGTTAAGTCTATTGGAGTCTCTATGTTTTATGATATTGTTCGATAAAACTATTCACTCGGTCTAAAATTTTAAAGGAACACTTTACAATACCTTAAAAAATTCTGATGAAAGTTTTTAGTTGAAATACAACAAGGGAAAGCATAGAAAATAATGTTAAAAAAGACGAGCCTGTTTCGGAAACTTTTAATATTTCACAAGTCACAGCTCAGATGCTATTAAAAAATTTAATTTTAGACTGCTTCCAGTAGATAAAAACACATTACAGGCAATAATGACAAAATATTTAAAAATATAGATCCCATAAATTCATTATCCAATGCGAACCAACTTGAAAGGGTTTTTTAATTAATAATTTCTCTCAATATTACTAATTTACAACTGTTTTTATTCGTTGAAAGGGGATATTTAATAACCGAGATGATTTACACAACACAAAATAAAACATTAGGTTTAGGAAGTTTTGACAACTCTCAACACTAACCATGCCCTTTGTTTCCCGTGTTCCAGAGAAGGTACAATTTACTTTATAATCGAAGTGAAACCATGAGTTGGGGAAAAAAAACGCGAGGCTACTGATTATGGACCAACGACAGTCAAACCACGCCTAGTAGAGACTGGGGCAATTATCTCGGAGCGCAAATGTTGGGTGAACTGGAAGACAGTTGTCTCTCATATGCTGCATTTCCTGAAAACATCTGAGCCCTCTACAGTCCGTACTCAGTCCGATGTAGCAAGGTTATATCACCGGCTAGAAGCTCCCGTGGTTGTCCTATAGTTTAATTAATTTTCTATGTTGTTACCAACAACTTCGCTCCATGAAATCCTAAACATACATATCCCAGGAAATGCGAGCCTCTTGCTCACCCAAAGAGTCGACCACAGACCTAGAGATGAGGTGGCAAGGGATCGTTATGAATATGAATCGTGGAAGGGGGTTTGGGTTTGGCACTAGTTGATAGGGTGCCAAACGGGGTCGGTGAACAGTTGTGGGGCAGCAAGAATTGTGGGGATGTGGCGCTATGGTAGGCGATTGTCGAGCTCTCTGCCCCTTGTATCTGTTCTGGTAGAAGTCATCGATACCACTGTTAGTCTGGTCCTGACATAACAATGGGATATCGGGGCAGAGTGCTTGCGTAAACAAAAACACGGGAGAGTATTCACCCTTTCATGTCTGCTGGGTCTCAATGGGCAGATCTTGCTATGAAACAGGTATGTGATATATGATTTAGTCAGTCTGTATAAGCGCAATAATACGCTGATGATAATTTAAAATTGTAGCGACATGAGCGTTATTGAACAAGCTATTTATAAGCTTTATAAAAATATAACGTTATAAAATAAGTTGGAGAGGTCACAAGCAATCAGAATAAACAATAATGCCGATTGTTTAGTGATCGGACACATTTTTCTTATCAGAAATATGCAAGAACATCTATAGAAACATTGTTATACACATATTTACATGTTTTGAATCGAAAATAGTAAGAAAAAGTATTTGCTTTCTTATGACAGCTGTAGTGAATTTTTTAAATTATAGTTGTTACAAGAAAATCTATCAGAATTATTAGAAAACAGGATAACAGAAAAATGTTTCGCACTGTGATATTTAGATCGGGGTTATATTTAGAGAAAAACAGTTTGCACAACTGTCCAACTCAATTCCGTCTTATAATATCTAGACGTAAGATGTCTACTAAAGTAAAATATAATAGAATCAAAGTTGTTACTAACTAACTAAAATGTTACTCACATGCGTTATTTTTGAGCGTTACTCAAAAATCAAAAATCCTAGAGACGTGAAAACATTCCTTCAAATCTTAGAAATATATTTGACTTTTGTAAAACTTCCCGTTGATAAATATAAGTCAAAATCTAACTAAGCATAATGTTCTACTCAGGATTTTCAACTGGATGTTTATCGTCTGTGGACATTAAAGCTGTTTTTAATGTTGGCAAAAAGCCCTAATAAAATATACTTGAGAGCATTAAAGACGAGTCTGAGCATTATCACCATCGTGTTCAAGTCAGTGACACACATTTCAGTGAGCCCATTGTCAACACCCGAGGCCCTCCTCGAAGGGAACAAAGTTGGCAATGGTTCAAGGAGCTATGAACTCGTTAAAACCCTTGAGAAATCCCTCAATCCTCCTTCAAAGGGGATCCGAATCAATAGGAATTGCTTTTGACGGGGAACCTCTGAAGATTAGGCTCCCGTAATGGAGTTCAGTTTTCAAATTCGCTCACTCCCTCTAAGCTGCAATATTTGCCGGGATTGTTAAAAGTGATGAGACATCTTCTTACAGAAATTGAGCAATAAAGACGCTTTAGCCCTATCTGGGAGAATACACAGTTCATTCTTTTAAAGTCCCTAGATTTGGTTTGATCCGGTATAAGTTAATAGAATAATATAAGTTTCTTATTGATTAATGTTACAGTGAAAGTACATGTGAAAGGATCGAGTTCTACATACAACTTATTGCCACGAGTAATACATAAAACGTTGGGATAGAAAAACCCCTTCCTCGACAATTTAAAATAGCTATATGAAATATAATAAAATATATTAGATAGTTGGAGAATTCATCATCTGAATTGCAGCACCTGACAAACCCAGTGTTTAACGCTATGACCCCACCACCCCTCCCGCATCGATGGCAACAGACTTTCGGGGAAAAATTAGGTTAAGAATTAGTATGTAAGTTAGTTTTAAGGTTGATCAAAAAGGTGAGCCCCTTCACCTTATTAGTCAGTTTAGTCAAGTCACGTATAATGTATATCATTATACTTGTTAATTCATCATATAATTTTTATAAAATAACAGGACCTGTATATAATGTAGCGATGCTACAGGAAATACAAGAATGATTTTTGAATGGATTCGCCTGAGGATCTATAATTATATATAATTGTCTGTAAAATTGAAGGGGCTATGGAAAAAAAAAAAAAGTTGGAGAATTAAGTCACTATCTGAGGGACAGGGATGCTGGTACTATTATTATACTATACTATTACTGATTCAATTCAGGTATTATTTTAATTTTAAATTTATGTTATGTAATTAATGTTTTGGGCATTACACTTCCCACCCCCATTTATTTTACCTACTAATGTGCTAAAATGAACCTAGATATCTCTACATGGTATTGATCACTTCTAGTTGCTCTATTAATATAAAATAACTATAGACAATTTAAGAGTTTGCAGCGTCATTTACAAAATGTATGTGGGGTTAACTTATTCCTTTGATTATCAAAAAGACAAATCGAAACTTGCAGAAAATGTAAATTAGTAGAAGTACCAAGTTCTCGTTGAGATATTTTGATTTGGGAGCCTCTCTATATGAAATTCATTCTGTTTGTTTTTTCTTCTAAACTGAAACAAACCAATCATATCATCGTTCTCTTTGTAGAACTGTTAGAAGTGAAAGCACCCACATTTCCCATAGACACTAAAAAAGCATCCTTCCTTCGAAGTTCTGACTCTACGTTTGAACTTCTTTCTCAGGCACAAGGTACCCAATACTATCACTATGGAAATTCCTTAATTAATTACATCTTATTTCATTTTAGTGATACTTATTTCGCTTAGATTATATTAAATGCGATTTAATGTTTAAAATTATGGAATGTTAATTTCAGTAATAATATATCGAGGGATAGAGGCAGGAAAATACATTTCTAAAAATATCTGGTATCGAAATGTGTTGCGCTTTTTTTTGACCCTCTGCCGCAAGTCCTGTCCACTAGTCTTTTTAAATTCGATTCCTCTTCCTGTGTCTGAGACAGTACGGTATTTAGGTACGGCTTCCATCTCGACAAAAGACTGACGTGGAACCCTCACACGAGGCTAAAATGACAAGAACTATATAGGCGCTTTGAACAACTGTACAGACTACTTCGAAGGACATCCCATCTCTCAATAGAAAATAAACTACTTATTTACCAAGTTATATTCAAGCAAATCTGGACATACGGAATAGAGCTATGGGGGACAGCAAAAAATGTCAAACATCAAGTGAATCCAATCCTTTCAATCAAAATTCCTGAGAACAGTAGTGAATGCCCCTTATTACGTCAGGAACAAAACCCTTCATAATGATCTGAATATACACTACATTCTTGAACTCATCCCTTCCAAGTTCATGAAATTCCATAGTAACCTATCAAGCTACCCTAATTTCCTAGCACAGTCATTGCACTGCACCACTCATCCTCCCTATAATCCTCCTTGGAGACTAAAAGAACAGTGGCCTTGTGACCTGCTATAAATAAGTGACATTGGGAGTCCTGACAATGGCAAGTTTCTCTAATCATGTCCTGAGCGTCTGTGGCTCTCGTGCTCTTGGTCAGCCTCCGCTGGCTCTTATCCAGTGACGCGGCTGACGTAGGAGCGTGGGGGACTTCCCAAGACTCCGCTTCTTCCTTCGCATGTGAGGGAGGTGTGACAACCATGTTGACTTGGAGGCCTCTGGGGTTTAAAAAAAAAATTATTTTAACAAAAATAAAACCAATCCTCTGGTGTTAGCATAATCTTTTGTTGAAAAATACTTTGCTGTTTTGTTCTCATAATTTTTTTTTTCTAAATGTGCAAGGAATAAGAGATTTAGAATAAATGGTAATGCACTGGGAGAGTTCCTCTGTATAGCTCTTGTGTTCTGTTTCTGGATATCCAGTCCCTAGGTTTAGGTAAGTTAATTTAATTGCAAACAGTATCGTAGCTTATCGTGGAGACTTACACTGGCTTTAATGCTCATTAAAAAATAGGTAATTATAATAAATTTGCAACACATACATGAGTTCTTGTGTATGTATCCGATCAGTACAACACTGTCTAGGCAAGCGACTTATGTTGTTGTTGGATTTATAATATTTCTAACATTTCTAGAGGCTAGTGGTAGTTCGTGATCAAGGCTTTCAGGCGATAGCTTGAACAAGAAGGTGGACAAGATCTCGAAGGATTTAGCGATTACATGCCTTGTACAGTCAGGCTATTGCTGTTCCATCATACACGCTAGTAGACCACCTTTCTTCTTTATTTTATTAAAAAAATTACCACTCATCATAATTGGCGATGATAAGGTAATTTCTCATCCAATGAATTATTGATGGATAGAATAAAGGTCACATGTCTATTACTACAGAACCTGTGTATTATATACAATATATATAGTTCACTGCTGTAACTCATCTGACATAGTGATTAGAGATAATCAGAGAGAATAAGAGAGAATCGGTACAATCTCAAAATTGATATATATTTTTATTTCAATCTCACAGTTCCGCTCTTAAAGTCAACTCACTTATACGTGTTCTGAAATTTTTTTTGCCCCTCATTACTTCAAAACAACTTTTTGTCAAATGAACGCTTTGGTGAACCAAGGCTGTTATTAACCAAATGATTCTACCCCGCATTCTGCAGCTGAGTAAACTCTATAAATTCACAAGACGCTCTAACAATGGGCGAGCAGTTGACACAGCCTGGATTAATCCAGTAACGAAAGGCGACGGGGCACTATTGCTAGACCGCACTGGCGAGGAGCCCACAATGGGCCAGGTTGTAATCCCTGCTTAGTAAGCCACATTAAAGGACGTCCACACTGAAGCAAATCATCACTTAACTACCGAAGCCTGGACCGAGCGTGGTTATAGAGCTGGGTGATTAATTATTGCCATTGGCTAGTTAAATACTGTGAGGCTAACTACCGCAGTCTAGCCTGTCCCCTGCAACAGTCAGCCAATAATCGACTATCGAGCCAACGGACGATTAGTGGCAGGGATGAGTCAGCATCACTAGTGCTCACAGCTTTTAATAGAGGGGCATTTTTTTATAGACTATTGCCTAAGATTTGTCAGAAGACATTTGAAATTATTCACTCCTTCACACTAATAATTCTTTTTTAGGGGCATACGTCGTTAAATTTCTAATGACATACAAAGTTTATGTAGGTATAGCGTTTTCCGCCCAATTTTCGCTGGAAAAATTACAATTATTCCTGTACGAATATATAAATGCTTAAATTAATTTTTATAATTTGTAAACGAGATCTCTGCAAATTAAATTAACTCTCCGTTAAATACGACGACTTCCTTTTTCACTTGACGATCAAATTACTCAGACTGACACGGTAAACTATTTGGCAGTCGAAGTTGACAATTAAACCGACGCTTCAAATAACTTACTTAAAGGCGTTTGAAATTGCCGCATGAGCCAAACTTGAGACTACCCACTGAAACCTAGCTTAACATCCGGTGTTGTATTGTTGTAATAATAAAAAAGAACCCAAAATCACAGTAGCAACTTTCTGTATTAAACAGATAATTTCAAGTATGGAAGTAAAGACTAAGAACAAAGGGTTGTACTAACGATTTCACCAAAACTAGAAGCACAATCTACAGATACAAGACTGTCCACACTCGACTTATCAGACAACACTGAAGAGATAATTTATTTATTAATAATTAATATTTATATCAGTAAGCGGATGTCACTGGGTGTTATCTACCTTCGTGGCTTCTTGCTATTATTATACTGTTATCGCATCACATTCACAGATTGTCTGTTATAAAATCATAAATGTAGCTATTAATCATTTATGGATATATTGTAAAAAATATATAGATACAACGATATCATGATTTTTTTGTTAAAGTATGTGGTGGCCTCATAAAGAAATAACTTGGGACGCTGTAATCTGAAGGCGAAGAAATAATAAATAGTAGCAACAGCAGGGAGGAGCGCCTTGAAATAGGCAACTTATGATCATCGACAATCCCGCACAGCCTTACAATATTGAATGGTAGGTATAAACTTAGCGCCGGCATATTTCTACTCTTAGAATATCTTTGAATATTTCTTCACTATTCAAAAATATGTAAGTGGATAATCCCAGAAGATAGCATAGACCGGAGAAGATTGTGAATTTGACGCAAAAGACATCTCTGAGAGCCCTAATTCTCCATTTGATACAATATAAACTCATCATGGATAAATTATTAAGTACTTGGTCGTTTTCTTAAACAGATAAAAGTACTTTGTGTTATATTTATACGGATTTAAGAGTAAAGGTATCCAAGGCGGTCTAAGAATAGATGTGTTTTTTGCATAGTCACATTTAATTTTGGATTTTCCACACTCATTAAAACGAAAACTACTGGATTATTTTCACACTATTCAATAGACATTATTATTTGATTTCAGTTAAAGTCATTAAAAAAAACTTTTACTTTACTCTAATGCGTGGTTCAATTGTTAGAAACGCTTGCCTCTCTTTGGAGTGACTAATCCTGCGGCTTAAGGTTTGAGGTCGGAGGGTGATAATTCTACCAAGGGGAAACGGAACCATTAAGTCGGCCTTTAAGATGCCCTCTACCGGTTCCTTTAGGGGTTAGGAGTCTATAAGGTAGTTCCCAGAGCAACTTCGACCACTAGACGATAAAGAGGAAGGAAAGGGTAATATACTGATATTTATTAGCTACGCACTTAGCTATCTTACGCTTCAACGTTAATGTAATTTTGTTGAAATTTCAAATTTGTATTGCTTTCCCAAATTATAAAATAAAAATATATCCATTCAAAATTGAATGAAATTCCTCAAACTTCTTTCTCCTTATTACACTATACTAGGCTTATGTTATTACATTTTCTTATATATTATATATATGAGATTTCCCTAATATGATAATAAAAAAAAGATAATTAATAACTCATATGATGGCTGTGGATTATAATCTGTTTGTTTGCCTGGGATGTTGTATTGTTTCATCTGTTATTAGATTAGAGACGAGCATCCGGACGTTTTGGAGAATTCCGGTTGGAGTTCTCTGGAGGAGCCGAGAGCGATCAATCAATCAAGTTACACGACACCACAATAACTCGAAGTGGGAATTTGATAAGACAGCTTGAAGGTTTACTGAGAAAATAACACTAGAGGAACTCGATGAAAAGGGGTGTTATTCTTTCTATTTCGGAGAGTAAACTTCTGAAGTAGGGCTGCTATATCACAGGGAGAAAAAATCCCCAAAATTATGTCATTTGTAATTTCAACAAGTTTGTATAAATTCCTCCGGGATATGCTTTTTTGATTATCAATTGATCAAGACTTACTTATTGCCTTATAAAAGGCAGATTGTAATTTTAGCACAATAAAGGATTATATATATATATATAATTGATCAAGAAACAAAAAATTTCATGTATGGATGTTTATTTGTAGTGCAATGTACCTTAGTAAAACACTTTTTAATCAATGTAAAATTTTTAGTAAAAATTGCACTATATAATGTTGGATCACGCTGATATAATGTTGTTTAAGTTATAACAACTAAGATAAACAAATGATACGTGAATAATGGTAATTACCGTTTCTGGAACCTATTATACTTATTCGATCATAATCTATTCAGAAAGTATTTTATTTTATTATAAAAGTACAATTTTAACAAATGTTTTAGTTAAAAATGTTTGTTGGAAAACATAGGTTTTTATTCCCTAGCAGAAAATTGTCTCTGTCTTCTATCAGTTATTTCAACTCTCCGATGTGCTGTACCCCTTTTGTTTGGGATACTTCTTCTACATGATCCAGCCAATGCTTTTTTGGTCGTTCTATGGCTTGCCTTTAAACATAGCTGCCATTACATACTTCCAATACAACTGTAATCGGGTCATAGTCGCGTCTTGTTTCGCTAGAGAACTTGGTATTTAACGGGGCCTCAGCCATCAAAATGACGCCCTGTTCACATACACGAGACTTGATGGTAAATCATAAAGATTTTTAATGTTAATTATTAATCGATTATAAAAGAAAGTGGTCTCCCATACAAAACGTATTCTTTATACTATTTTTACCAGTTTATAAACTTTTAACACTATGTAGTACATTATTATAGCTAAGGCAAATAAAATCATTCAGTAAAATAGCTGAAAAATAAATCAAATTAAGCTTTGTTATGTAAAAAAAAGTTAACCTACTTATACCTAGACTATACGTAAGAAAAAGCGTTGCAGGACATATTTCGTGAGAAACGTTATTTCACTATAACAAAACGTTTCTTAATTACATTCATAAAAAATATGTCGAGAAACCCATAGAGTAACTGTAATGTGGCCACAGTAATAGTAGTGGAAGAAAAAATAAATAATAGTGGGAAATATTGGCTCGAGAGAGAACATGCAAGATAACAGATGGCTTTAGAGGTTTCCAACGGACTCAGCTCCACAGTCTAAGTTGAACATATGACGGCAGTAATTCAGCCCACAACGCCAGCCAACAGATAAATCTTATTTAATATTCATTTATAAAACGGATTAAGGAGAAATTATCTGACCCGCCCTTATTCATTATTATTACTGACCATCACATTTTTCAAAAAGCCCAATAACGTCTATTCAATTAATCCGACGCATACTCGTTTATTTGAAAATTACAAAGAGAGGAATAAGCCTCCGAGACAGTTAAAAAGTACCGGAAAATAATTGTAAGAAATCAACAGGGGATGAAAAAGTTCACTGAAATAATTCACTCGTTGATATATTTTCCTAGGTACGCGAAAATTGCTTTCCTGTCCTGTGATGAAGTTTATTTAAAAGATTTTTTTAAATTTTATTTATTTATTTATAAAGTTGCGAGAACTGCAGCGGTTATTGGTGGCTTGGGTTTGTAAACCATTGATGATCTTGGTATAATATAGATTCTGGACGGTATCCATTGGTTGCTTGAGAAGGTAGGGTTGAAGGTTTGATCACGATATTCCTCCATTCGTATTTTGGACATGAGATCAAATGTTTAACTATGAGAGGGATACTTTACACAATTCTCAGGTACGCCAATGGAGTTATACAAGGAGATGTTAGCTCAATTACAGATTTTACTTAGTTAATTCAAAGCCGAATCGTCTGGAATCGTATTCTGGTTCTGTGAATAGTTAAATTGCTTAGATTTGCTTGAGCGTTGCGTTGTTTTGGGTGAAAAAGGGTCCATA
Source organism: Acanthosoma haemorrhoidale (assembly GCA_930367205.1). Lineage (NCBI taxonomy): Eukaryota > Metazoa > Arthropoda > Insecta > Hemiptera > Acanthosomatidae > Acanthosoma > Acanthosoma haemorrhoidale. The sequence continues at coordinate 76,350,213 of OV884015.1, read as the reverse complement.
ATATTAATTAATTCAGAGATGTAGGATGATTCAATGATCTTATTTTTTGTTATATCAAGAAACGTTATAAGGTGAATATTGAAATATATACATTTCTTCTATTTCTATGTCATAGCTCCCATAGATGACACCTCAATGATGTTGGCTACAAAACCTAATAAACCGTGAACAGACCGTATTCTGTTTAAATTTTCTAACAAGAATTTGAGATTTTATAGGTTATCAGTGGTTAGCCGGAAAGCTTGGAAATTAACTTATCTACCTATCCTGCATCTAATGCTAAACCAGATCAATTCAAATGCCTCCGGAAAATCTTGAATGCAGTGCTGATATATGTCTCGTCTGTGAAAAGAAGAACATCGGTCTATGCAAACTTAGGACATTCGGACATTGTACTCCTCTCGTCCGTTCTAATTCCTTTTACTGGCCACTCTAGCTCTAGCTATTCCTCAGCGGAAATAGTCCGAAGTAGTCGGAAGTTGTAAGATAAACATTATTCAAGTTTTCTCATATGAACAGAACACGGAAAGAAGCACGAATCGTCACGTTTTCCTCTTTTTGAGAAAACTAGTTTTATGTTTCTAACTTTAGTTTTATCACCAGTGTGATTTCTTAGTGCATTTCAAGCCGAACTCATTCTCCGCGCGATCAGTCAAAACGTTTTGACTCTTCTACATTTGTCTAATCTACATTACAACTAATATTTTATTATAATATATAATCTAGTGAAACAATGACGTATCACTGTAATATGACCTATGTTCGTTAAAATAATGGTAAAGTTGTTAAATAATTCATAAGAAAAATTCGCTTTAATGACGGGATCAATTTGTCAATGATAGCATTTCATCTGACACGCTGGACGCTATGGAGTCGTCAACCTTCCCGAAGAGTTTTTTATTTGATCTCTAGTAAAATTGTAATATTTGCAGTTGTATAGTTGTTTCAATGGATGAGAGATATTAGGTAAAACTAGCTCTCTCAGATACATACATATACATTCATTTGAGACAAATGAAAAGGATTTAAATAAAACTTGGCACTTTGAAATAAGGAGAAACGATTTAAATGAACAACTACACTTTCGGTAATATTTTTAAAAACGCATTAATTTATTGAAATTTTAACAGAATTACATTAAAGTTACATGCTAATACAAAATAATGATGATCTTCAACTGAAAATAAAAATTTGTTTTGTTCAAAAATTGTTATGCTTATCTAGGAGTGACTATCACTTTGTTATGCTAGTCGGTACTAATTTATGTTATCATTTAAATTAATTTATTTCCTAAAGTGTACAATCACCTGTGGTAAAAATAAACTCTTATTGTGTTTTAATAAACCATTCCTAGGGGTTACAAATAAAATATGAACGGTACTGTTCTTAAAATAATGTAAGAAATAAATAGTAAATAAAATTGACTTGAGCACACCTCCGAGTTGCTCGATTTTAATTTAATCCTAATATAAAACGAGAAAGAATCGTTCAAAGTAACTATCTTAAAAAAACTTAGTGGGTCTAAGAGCATACAAACTTTTCTCGCAGTACCATCGTCAAGGACGGACTTGTTCATTATTTTCAAGTGGTGAGAACTTCTGCTAGCGACCACAAAAGGACCACAAATACTTCACGAGTACTGCTAAGTCTAGTGAGATATGAATATAAAAGTTGTCAAGAAAATTAACAGGCAACCCTTTGTGCGTTATGGATGAATAGTTAATAATTTTGCATTCTATAAGAATTTTAGAAAACATACGCTAAGAATGGGGTTGTCATCTGTTGGAATGTTAAAAAAATGTAAAATTATTCATAGATAGTTTCATGCATCTTTTATTAGTACGGCATATAATACATACAATGTATCACAGTACTCTAAAAAATGTAAGGAAGAAATTAGACTGGGTAATAATGTATTTAATTTTGTAGAGCAATAACTCAAATGACAGTATGCCATAAACAATATCGAGTTTGTATATCAGTCTAAGCTCAAAGGGAGAGTCGCTAATATCAAATATATGCGTTTCTTCTGTGTGTGTCTGTCTGTTCTGTAAAAGTGAATTCAGAACTGATTAAATTCATCATAAATTTTAAAGGTATAATGTACACTATCTCTATAATTGTTAATATCATTTCACTGTAATAGTTATACAATGTTTTAGTTGGTGTCATTGTTCTATAAGGGCATCATTTGGAAATGGCACAGTGAGTTGCCAAAAACGCTTGTGATAATAAATAAACTTATTTGTTACAAAAAATCCAGGTATTATATATAGATTTTGTACGTTATTATTTCACTATTCACATTTTTTTTGTATTCTTTGTATCATTCACTGGAGAAACATGGAGTTTTTTTGACTCGTTGCACCGCCTTACAAACCCGGTGTTTAATACCATGAATCGACCACCCTTACTGTATTGATGAGAACTGACTGTCCCGGAAATTTAGGATAAGTTGTTAATTATAAACAGCAAAAAAAAAAAAAAAAATACTGTCTAGATATACTAGTTTACTGGTAGCAGATTATAATGCGGGATGTATGAAATACAATATTCAAGCATATATTTATTTCTTTTGATGCCTACCCTTTTTATATTTTCAAAAGTGACAGGGATGCCTTCAATACCTGCAGGGATACAGATAGATATGAGAAATGAATTAATGGTTAATGAAAGATGTGGAACAGAAGGTATGCGACAGGATAGGACGGTAAGAAGCACTCAGCGTACACTCAAGCCAGGAGAGCCCTCCCAGGTCCTTTCTGCTAACCACCAGGTCAGGGACCCGCCCTTCACCCTCTTCTGATAACAGTCTTCTCCGTTCCCAACCCTTTATCGTATCCTCTTGCCGTTCCTAGAGCGGATGGAAAACAGAACATCTCAAGAGGAAATGGAACAATGTGTGTGAAGTGGATGTCGTGCCCTAGACGTGAAGGCTTTCTGGGATGAAGTATAGTTTGATACACTTCAATTGAAGTGCGATAACCAGTTGATCCCAAGGAGAGTTGACTTCTCAAAATATTTCTTTTTTTTTTACCGGAAAATGTCTTATCAGGTCTCTGTGAGTTCCTCATTTATATCAGCGGCATGAAACACAATTTGATTTGGGAAGACATCATAAATTTAGCCATCCTCATAAAATGGAATTTAAAAAAAATTTTTTTTGATCTCGACGTCTTGATAATCAACTTGTAATTTGTGTTTGGGGATTTAAATTATAATTAGAAAACGTCATTAAGAAAAAGCTCTTCAAATCTCCTGCTAATCTATTTCTTAGAGGCAAAAACTAGTTTTCATGGTAGTTTCCATCGATGGCACGATTATGCTATACATAAAATTAACCCCATGAAATAAAATTAAGGCTAATTGATAAGTTTAGATGGTCGTGGGTTCATATTTCAAAGGATAAAAAAACAAAACAATTTTTACAGGTTTTAAACCAACTATGAGAACATATTATTTTTATAATGCATTAGGATTTAAGTATTTCACGCTGTGACCCTCAACTGCGAAAAAATTACTAAAAGCCATTAGCATGTATGACAGTAAAACTTTATAAATTTATAAAAAATAACATAATATTAAAAAATTCAATAAAAATAAAAAAAAAAAACAATTTTAAAAGAATATAAATTTTATGTTTAACATATCACACAAATTAAAAAAAAATGAAGTAATGTACTCAAAATTATAAATACACCTAAAGCAAATGAAAACAGTTAGTAAACAAAACCTACACAAGAGCTGAAATATCATCTTATTAAGCTAACTGGATGATGACAGACCTCCTTTAGGCTTCGGGTTTTGTGGTCAGGACCATAGGTTGTGAATCACCCCGCAGTAGGATCAAGTTACATACTTAAACCTTATTTCCAGTACCTCGCCTAAGGATGTGTACAGTTTAATGGTCCATTCTTTGTATTATAAAGGTTGTGATCCAGTGAGAGAGCTATTCACGAACCCACAGTTGCTTTAAAGCCGATTTATTTTTAGTTTAATGGTCTGTGGTATCAACAGAGAAAACCTCTGTTCCTGCGTAGCAAAACTGTCTGGAACAGCGTCATGTAATATCTAACTGTAACCACTTTTCCAAATTGAATAGTATCATTGCTGAGATAAATTTATAACGTTCTTGTGTGCCTACTTCCTGAATGGTGAAAATGGCGTACTGGTAAGTACACACTAGGGCTTCCTTAAGTTAGTCATAACATAACTAAATTAGGTTAAATATTATGTATACCCGGCATCAAGGTTTCGTTTTTTCAATATCATTATCTACGTCTAAGACCGAAGACTCTCAATCTTTATGCACTTAATAATCTGGAAGCTGTACATTTGATTCATTTTTGACAGTAGAAATTCAAGATTGACAAACTATTGGAATAGTTTAGAAATTTAATTAAACGCTGTTTTTCAAAAATTTCGTGACCAGGCAAGAGTCTCCTCCCCCAGCTAGGCTATCTGGTACCTCTGGTAGAGCCCACAAAATCCAAAGCCAGCACGATTTATGACACTGTCTTATTAGCGACCATTTTAAGCTAATATTGCTCATTTTTATGTTTTGTTTACTAACTGTTTTTATTTGCTTTGTATGCATTTTGATGTATGTATAACTTTAGTAGGTTACTTTTGTATTTTAGAGAAAGTTATGTTATATTTCAATATATTTTTAAAGTAGACATGCAAAATTCATATTCATATTTTAGTAACCTAGTTGCTCTTGTTTCTTTATCCTCTGGAATGAGCTACTATAGCTTCTGAGTTGGGACTAGAGAAATCTTAAAAGTTTGCGAAATGTTTACGACTTTATTAACGTTTAATATGTTTTCTAAATTACCTAGAATTCTTTTTTTTTCAATTAATTTTATTAAGATAAAATTACAATCTGCCTTTTATTAGGCAATGAGTAATTGAGATAAATGTTATCATTCATACCATAATTACAATTCATCATTCACTCGCTCATTCATACAGTATTTATAAACAGCCCAGAGGCCCCCTAAGTCCACAAGGTTGTCACCTCCCTCGCATGCGAGGGAGGAAGCGGAGTCTTGGGGAGTCCCCCACGCTCCTACGTCAGCCGCGTCACTGGATAAGAGCCAGCGGAGGCTGACCAAGAGCGCGAGACCCACAGACGCTCAGGACGTGATTAGAGAAACTGGCCATGCCAGAACTCCCACTATCACTTAGTTATAGTAGGTCACGAGGCCACTACCGTACCTAGAATTCTAGTTATTGTATTTCAACCAAGAGCTACACTAAATTTTGAGATGTTTTGGAACGTACCTTAAAAATTCCAAATAGCTTGAATAATTTTTATCGTGGAATATGTGTACATTCTCGGCAATTCGTATTCTGTTAATTCGTTAATCCCGCGTATTCGTAATAAACTGCTGGTCCTTCGGAAAAATCGCGGTTATTCGTAAATAAACAAAAAAAAAATGCATTTCGGTCCTCTTGATAATTCGTAATGGTTTTCGTACCCAAGACCACCTAAACGTTATATAATTCGTAAGCCTCTGTTGATAATCCCGTTTATTCGAAAAAAACCTTCTCCTTCCCACTCTTCAGTTCTCTTAATCTCGTTTGTTTACATTTTGTTCTGTCAAATTGGATTCAATATTCTTTATATCCGGCGACTCACTTTTTTGTTCAGTATTGCTTCGCCATAAGTTGAAAGCGTACCCATATGAAACGATGTACTTGTCAATGTCTTATCTGCTAATGTGACCCTGAGCAATGCAATTGATCAACCATGCCACGATTCCTCCGTCAGAAAAAAATGACGGTTTTGTTTTCCACTCGAGGTATTTTTTTTAACAAGAATTAGTTTGCTGTTTTGTATTGTACATACATGGAATTTTAATAAAAAAATGTTCCTTTTTTTAACCCTAAATATTTCGTAATCCCACTATCTCAAAAATCCGGATAGCTCATAATAAACTCTTGGTCCCGAATTATCGGGAGTCTCACTACCTTCCTGATTCCATCCGTCTTTTTAGGCATTCCACATCCTATATCCTTCTCATACATCCTTCAAATGGGGGACTGGGGGACTCCCCTTAGTGGAAGGCACTCATTAGCCCAAAATATTTTTTCTTTATTTTTCCCACATCCTATTTTTATAAGTTTGAGAGCTAAGGAAAAAAAAAAAAAAAATTGTACTGTAAAAAAATCCAAAGATGATTACCACGAACCTGGATGAAAGTAGCGGGTTTTCCTTCGAGCTCGGCATGAACTCTATTCGGCGAGTTACACAGACCCAAATCAATTCAAGAGACCACTCGAGAAAGAAACTTTTCCAAATTTGCAACCCATAAAAGATGCATCAACCCCTAGAAGACGAGAAGACAAACTTAGCGAAAAGAAGCGCACGAGGAGAGTAAATGTACGGGCACTAACAGAGGAATGGTTATAGAGATAATGGATCATTTAACTCACAAAACGGACACTTTAACAGATACTGGCCTGGTCGTTACATCCATTATTAACTTTTTACTTCCACCTCTATCTCCATCTACGGGCCGATCCAATCTTAAGATATGTGCCTATATCTCGCATTTTCTGCTTGGGGGTGGGAGGGGGGGGTTACTCCTGTGATAAATTTCAGGTGTAAGAAACAGTAACTGAGAAACTTGAATTGTGAAAGCGTTCGGTTCATATAGCCTGGCTCACTCGTATATTTCATTTCCGTAAACTAAAAGAGGTTTTCTTCAGAAAATGCTCAGGGATAGAGTTTGGAATGAAGAAGAACGTGATTAGCTAGAGGGATCATAAACTTTTGCGGAGAATTCACTATAAGGCATGTATCAACCAATACGCACTGCGAAACAGTTCACAAATGCGTGCTAATGTGATAACTTAATTCAAAGATGGCGTGTTTCATCTCTCCACCAAAAATGGGTGGTCTAAAAAGGAAATTGATAGGAAATATTTGGCAGACTCGCTTGTGTTTTGTTGATTTTTTTTGTCATTACCAGAAACAGTTATTAGTAAATATATACACTCTCTGGTCTACCCACAATTTATTGTACATTCAGTTGCAATCCCACCATTCTTAAAAATTCAAAAATGCAATACAACTGTGTCCAGTATGACTTGTGGGGAGAATATTACATACAATTCAAAAATATAGTTATAATACTAAAAAAAATAACTTTAATATCTATAAGTCAAGTTAAAAAACGTTTCCGGTGACACGGTTGATGGAGGAGCGTGGGGGACTTCGCAAGACTCCGCTTCCTCTTTCGCATGCGAGGGGGGTGACAACCATGTGGATTTGGGAGGTCTCTAGGCTATTTGAAAATACTGTATGAATAAGTGAGTCAATGAAGAATTGTAAATATGGTATGAATGAAAACATTGAACGCAATTACTTATTGTCCAATAAGGAAGATTGTAATATTATCTCAATAAACATTTTAATTGTTAAAAAAAATTGTTTCTTACTAAAATATTAGAAAAAGTTCAAAAATAAAATTTAAAAATAATCAATTGTGGGTAGACAAGAAGAAGAGTATATTTATCAGCATGGATAGCCCACAACCATCCTTAATATAAGAAATTCTTATCCTCTTAACCCACTGTCCGGAAGTTATCAGATGTGAGGATCCCCAAGGTGGGGAGAGGACGACCACCGCGGTCTAGGGTCGCTACAAGCTCTAGCCGCCATCCGGCTAGAAGAAAGAGATAAGACGGGTGGACCTGTGGTATTTTACCATTGCTGGTGGCCTAGTCGGCGGGCAGCTTAATTAGTTTTGATCTGACTCCATAAGATCTAAGAAGGTGTGTCCCGACAAAGCACTATGTTCAGGAAAAGAGGTATAGGGTAGGTTTATGGGTAGTTTATGTCGTCTTGGAATGACCACAAATTCACACTCGGTATCTAAGGGTAGGCGAAAACCGTCCGGATCCCAAAGGCAACTGTGAACTGGAGAGAAGCACACTGGATTGCCGTTGGAGACACTACTAGGTAAAGTGCTAGTTTTAGCGAGACGAAGGCAGAGATTCCCACTAGGAAGGTGTGGGGTCTGACTAAAACATAACGAGGCTAGGAGAGAGAGAGAGATGCAGAGGTAGTTGAATGAGAAGGCCATGGTTTAAGTAGAGCAGCAAGCGCCAGTGCAGAGAGAGAGAGAGAGAGAGAGAGAGAGAGAGAGAGAGAGAGAGAGAGAGAGAGAGAGAGAGAGAGAGAGAGAGAGAGAGAGAGAGAGAGAGAGAGAGAGAGAGAGAGAGAGAGAGAGAGAGAGAGAGAGAGAGAGAGAGAGAGAGAGAGAGAGAGAGAGAGAGAGAGAGAGAGAGAGAGAGAGAGAGAGAGCTGTGTTCCGTATGTTCTGTGATAAGTGCCGGTTCTGTTCGTTCTGTGGTCCGTCCTAAGACGGCCTGGTTATATAGGCAGGTTATATCATGGGGATGGTTCCCCCACTAGCTTCTCCCCCTCTCTGACTGACATTATAAGCTTTATTATTAAATTATGGAAAAATAGATATGGTAGATATTCTCTTGGCCGAGAAGAGGGGAACTTCTAATTATTCGTAATTTAAAAGTTGACGCAACACCCACCAAGACAAATGCACTTTTGGAATATTAAAACCGAGTGCTTATACGACACTTCAATGAAATCATTATCAAGTCATGAAATGAAATAAATCTTGCTTAAACATCATCCCAATAACTGGATGTCACTTTGGGGTATTGTTCACTATGATCACTTAAAAAAATAGTAAGAAACGTTACTTTCAACCTAATGGATTGGGCTCGTTCATTATGTTTGCGTGTGCTACCTGTGCGTGTGCATGTGCATCCCCACTGCGATAGTGACCAAACGTAATGAGCGTATGCGCTTAATATCCCTAGCCTATCAGATTCACATCGGCAGGTGAATTGTTTAAAGATTATTCAAAGTCAGCGTTCAAAAATTATTAATTTAATTTTATTAGGGAGGGTAATTATTTTTTTTAGAAACGTATAATGAGCTGAAGGAAAGTCTCCCCTGTGGCAATGATTATGCATAACAAAAATAAAAGAAGCGCGGAATAGTCCCGTTGGGAAACTTAGGCCGATAACTGGGAGACTGTGGCCAACCAAATTAAAATAATCTTCATCATTTACATAACCAGCAACCAGATGGTGCAATGGAGAAATGAAAAGAGGAAATAGAATACATTTTACTCTGAAGGTGCCAATTTCAGAAGAGATTTCGTTGAGCATATAAGGAAGCCGTAAAATTGATATTACTAAAGAACAATAAATCCGTTTATATTCCATAAATTAACCACAGTGGGTAAACTGACGCATTTACATTAAATAATTATGTTTGCAAGCGTTGTAGATACTCACTATACGATCCCCTCATTTATAAAATAAATATTTGGAAGAATAAGAGTGAAGATAGATGTAAACTGCGCATACAGCTTATAGGCTTCAGTTTCATAATCCACAGTTTTTCTAACCCACTAGCACGAAACTGAAACTCACCCGTTTATGGTTTTTGTATTTATTGTGAAATCATTCTGTGGGATGATTTTTTTTATCCAATAGGGTCAAGTAGGATGAATGAAAATAGAATATTTTCGGGAATTGATGACTGGGGAATCAGTCCATACATTGCTAAATAGACATTTATTCAGTATATATTAAAATGTCTTTGATATTTAAAAATTTGATATTTATTCCTTTTAAAGTTTAGTCTAAGAACTTTTTCAACATCCGTAGTTGACAGAACTCTAGTTTGGTTTATTGATGTTTTTATTTGTAAATCTGTTGTGTTAGTATAGCGAGTGTTAATGGTGACATAGGTGCTGATGTTAACTGAGGTCACCTCTTAAGTTTTCAGATAATTTCACCCATTTCTGGCATATAATATTTATATTAAAAAAAAAAGCTACTTCAGTTCATTATAAAACTGCTTTATTGTCTTTTCACAAGTGAAAATTTTTCTTTTTAAAAAAGCGCTTTCGACAGCTCTAAGCTGTCATCTTCAGTTACCTCCAATTGGTTATGTGGCGTATTTAACTCATATAAAATTCTAGTATCTTTTAAGATGAGTTAAATATCCCACATTAGAGATAACTGTCGAAAGCGCTTTTTCAATAAAGAAGAAATTACCAGTTCTGAATAAACAGTAAAGCTATTTTAAAATTATACCACTCAAAAATCTGGCAATAATATTTTTAGTTTAGTTCATGATTAGTTAAGTGTTAAAAATTAAAAACAAAACCTCTTAGCAATAATATAGAAAAAAAAATTACGAGGCTACTGATCTGTGTATCAACTAGTAATTTACTGTAAATTGAACAAGTAAGGTGCCCCTGACCTTGTATATGACACAAAAAATAAATTAAATAAATACAAATATTATGAGATAAATACGAGAGATGAGAGATATTAAATATTTGCAAATTTTTATGAATGGATTTAGACAAACGATAGCAAAATAAACTCTGCTCAACTGATAAAATGAAGTTGTTATAAAGTCTAATAAAAAATATTTACATTTTATCAAAAGAGGTTAGGACCGGTGCTGGGTGAAATCCAGATACCTAAGAGAAACAGACTCCCTTTCAACACCGACGGCAAGGCTGGTCCAATGCAGGGGCGGATTAGGGTTTGATCCAACCCCTCGTTTATCTGCCGGTGTAGCTTTCATCATATCACTTGATCTTCGCCAATAGTGAGCATTTTTTTTTTGTGGCTTATACCTCGGAGTCAACATATTTTTTTTTTTTTTAATTTAATCAAAACTTTTATACTTTGTGTGATATTTTCTCTGTTTTACTTATTTATTAGGATATGAATAGGGTATCTTATTTAAATTTGTAAATTAAGTTCATTTTCTTTATATTATTTATATATATTACCTACTATTTATTCATTTACATAGATGGTTATTTTAGATATCTGTCTGTGGTTCCAGTCAATGAAGTTAGTAATATTTGTTGGTAAACTGAAATTGATGGCCACCATGATCTATCAAACTAACCTTTAATGTCTAATGATATTATTTGTCAGGGGCTCTTCAATAATCATTTTTTGCCTTCAACAAGCATAAATTAACAGAACAGATTAATATTTAATTACTTTACCTAAAATGTTGCCAGAGAAGACATAGTAACGCATTTTGAACGGTATGGACCAACATAAGTTTCACCGATTCTTGTTTTTTTTTAAGGTTATTTAAGTACTGTTGAACTATTGATTCGTTTCCCCTCTCTTTAAAAAACGAACTGTTTATAACCAAACGGGTACCAACCTAGGTATTTGCTTTAAAGAAATACACTGCACGAAAAAGGACTCTTCAGTCAATCATACTAACTCTTAGTACGCAGTATGTATCAAACCAAACATTACTTGGAGGCCTACACTTTGCTTACGAACATGAGGTCAGAGAAAAGTCAGAGATACTCAATATACTCATAGCACACTATAAAAACACTCTAAAAGATTAATAGACGGTCTGGAGTTAATCTTTCAACAAACTCTGACCTCAGACTGGAAAGAAAGTGGCAGGGAGCAAAATCTGCTCAAGCAGTGCCTGTGCTATGGACAGCATACGCAATACTCAGATAGAAACGAATATCTCCTTTGTAATTATTATTTACTAATTTGTTGTTATATTTATTAATTTAATAAAGTGTTAAAGTTAGTAATTACGATTCATTACATGTTGGCTACGTAATATTGAGCGCTGTTCAATAATAATTTAAATGAGCAAGTTTTTTTCAATAGGTCCCATTATTATTACGAATTATCACCCAAAACAAGATATTGGCAGGATAAAGGCTGGACTCCAAGAATCCCCCGATATAACTGAACCCAGGGCCCTGATCCTGCCAGCATATTTTTTCTTTGGATTATCATTAGTAATTGTGATTGACTAAACCATTTAAACCAAACTGAATCTGACCAATAGTAAGGACATGAATACTTCATGCATACGTATGTACATCTGGATTGAATGTACTTACTATAGTGTCGAGAAGCAATGACGTTTGTAAACGTGTTAATATTCTACAGAGAGCGAGGACACTTCATTGATGCCTTCTCTATGCCGAGGGCCTAGACTAACGGTGCCCATAGCCAATAGCCAGGGATCTATTCAAAAGCAAGTAAATTGAGACGGGGTAAAACCCTTAGACAAGCAGCTGCTTCGACTAATACCAAACAAATAATAATTGTTTCTATTCAATGGGCACAAACCTGAATATTCCATGAGGATAGGCCGAAATTCATGAGCTGATAATAACTGTTTGGACAGGCCTCAATGACTTTGAATGAGGGTATAGAATAAAAGGTAGAGCTGAGCTGTAGGGGGGGGGGTGGCTGATGTTTATCTGTAAAACCGTTACAGAAAGTAAGGTAAAGTAAATAGGCAAATATTCGGATCATATATAAATTCAATACTGACCATAATGACATACTTAAAGTCAAGGTTCAAAAGTGCAGTCTGAATTACCAAGCCCAAAAGGCACATCTGTAAAATACATTTAAATAGGTAAGGGGAAAACGTATTTCGCCTGTTTCTTGGATTTCGTGCGTACTACGAAAAAAGGCTTCGGTCGATATAGAATGATACAGGAATTTTTCATGAAATATGCTGATATTGTTTGAAATTTTCTTAATTAATTTAGCTATCTTAGGTCACAGTACAAAAGTGTTTTTTATAGTAACGCAAAACTGAAATTCATAGACCTTCCGGTGAACAAAGTGTTGGGAACCGACTAAAGAAATTGATTTCCGCAAGTACCTAACTCTCAATAGTAGTGTTTCATCATTTTAAATTTATATCGCTTAATTTATTTCAGACTTTAGAAAAAAATGTATGGCGTTAAAAAAAAAAATAAATGTCAAGACTACTGACCTATAAATAAACTAATATGTTAGTAATGCAGTGATCCTAAAAAAAGGTTTTAATAGATTTTATTGAAAAGCCACAAAATGTAGAAGTATAACTGTAGCGACCGCTAACTACATAAGATAAATCACACTATACTATATTGTTTATATATTGTAAATTGGTTATAATATGTTGTAAATTAATTTAAACAAATGTAAATAACATTACCAAACCATAAGTCGTTGTAAATGTTGTAAACAATAAAATACAGAGCTGCAAATAAACTAGTTAGGGGCTGGAATCCCTTACCCTCTACCCAGAGGGTAACTAGAAAGTACAGGTAGCAAAAGACCCAAAACAGGCTGGGGCTGCCGAGAACAAAGCACCACTGCAAACTGGGCTATCATTGGTCACAATAAGACCTCACATGATTGGGTACTTACAAGGCACGCCAAGTATAAACAAGACCCGGGTTTTGCCTGTAAATCATTCTCATGACGACTAGCTACTGGTGAACTTGCAGCTGCACTGATGTTTCAAGTTTTGGCCTTCTTATTAATGAAAACCTCTGGACCTCTCTTCCTAACCTCACTATGTTTTAGTCCGGCCTTGTTAGACCCCACAGTCTCCTAGTGGGATTCTCTGCCTTCGTCTTGCTAAAACTAGCAGCTCCTTGGAAGAGACCTCTCCCAGACAACGGTTGCCGCGGCCCTGCAAACTTTACATAGTAATGTCTCCCACGGCAATCCAGTCTGCCTCTCTCCGGTTCACACTCGCCTTTGGGATCCGGACGGTTTTCGCCTACCCTTAGATACCGAGTGTGAATTCGTGGTCATTCCAAGACCACATAAACTACCTACACTACCTACCCTATACCTCTTCTCTTGAACATAGTGCATTGTTGGGGCACATACCTATCAAAAATGGAGTCAAATAGTAAGACCCGTTATGAAGCAATTTTCTAGGTCATAGCTTAATCAACCCTCACTTCGTCACCAGGGCTAGGGTAACTAGGCACCCCCCTCGTGGTGACCCGACAATAAAAATAACATATAAATGATAACAAAACCGCCATCGAAAAATAAATTCTTTGGCGAATGAGACCTATACCATATCAAGCTATGAATATAGGAGAGTCAGTTGAGGTTCTTGAGTAGTTTATAAGCCGAAAAATGTACAAGTACAACACTAATCTAAAATCGATGAAAGTTCTTCACCCAAAGAAAACTCTCAAATAGATTTTTTTATGTACTGCGCTTTATTTTATGTTTCATTGAATTTTAACCTGACCGTCCATTATTTTCTTGCCTCAGTCGGGAGGTTGAGTTCGTTGAATAGAAGTATAAAATATTAACTCTTGCTCTAAAAGGAGACATTGAAACTTGAGAAGTATCAAAAACTGGTACGACATTTCAGTTGATTCGACTATTTAATATTTCGACAAAAAAAGGAAATACTACTTGCGGTGGCGAGCGGGTGAGATATCTGCTTCGGGAACAGTTTACGATTTCGAACGAAGTATGGACAAAAAAGTCCTTATCGTATTCAGGCGAAGCTGAATAGCTTCAGATCTGTTAAAACATGTATCAGAGAGCTGCACTATAGGGCATTAGCTGTTTGCCGCAACCTTTTACGTTGGCCTAAGTAGTGTAAGCATTAAACATGGCAATTTCATTTAAGATAGTTGCGAATAGATAAGGCGGATGCGGATGGGTTGTAGATTTGTCAAATGATTCAATGAGATTCATGATGAGATGGTTCGAAAATACTTTTGGGCATAAATTAAACACTTTTTGCAGTTTCATACCAAAAATGAACTTATTGACTTTTTAGGCTTTAACGAAAAACCAAATTCATGAAATAAAAGCGGAAAATGAATTCAACAAAAAAAGAAACCATTTATACAAACATTTTTTAGTAGATTACTGTGATAATGAAAGTATGATTAAAACGTCAAACAAAAACAAAAAAAAAAAAGCAAGACATTTAAATTAAGTGAAACTTTGAAGTAATTAATTATTAACCAAATGTCCTGTCAAACTAAATTATATTATTAAAAAGGCCTTTTAGCCATATCTGTCATTTTAAATGCTCAATAGACCAACTAAAGAACGTTGATATGCTTTGTAATAATAGAATTCAGTGTGAGAAGGCTATTTTAGTTTTTTATGCATCAATAAGCTTAATTAATATACCCATTTTAAATCACGATGTGTTGATAGAGCAGATGAAGGGAAATAATTTGAAAAAAGAAAACAATTTTTCAGATTCGTCTTTTCGATGTGATTTGTTTCAGAAGAATATGCAATGGCACTGCCCCAGGGTACTTATATTTGATTGAAACGTATGAGTGTATGTGTACAGTTTAAGCATTTGTAACAAAAGTATTTATAAGCAATGTTTATATATAACTACAGTTAAACAATTTAATAGCTGACAGAATAAGCGATTTTGGCCATTTCTTTTTGTTGCTTAAAGCTGGTTCAATGACTACATACCCAAAATGGCAAATAAAGTCTGGTTACAAGCATTGTTTTTATGAACCTGAGGATTGTAGATGAATGGGCTCGTAAGTTCGTGTGATGATGATCACCTATTGTTTGAAGCACTAGTGTTATTGATCCTCTACATCACTGGTACCTAGAAAATTAGCTCTACTTTCCTACAAATATCAGACAAAATAAATATCGACTACATTACAATTTTCAGTTTTATGGAAAATATTGATGAGAGTATTTCCATGATAACAAATTGGTTTCTTTCCTTGGACAGATACTTATTGCCCGTACATGAATAGAATTTATCCCAGTGAGTAGCTGGCCCACCTACCTCGGAAGGGAATAAATTTTAAAGGAATTACCCTAATAACCAACTCTCCCTACAGTTATGTATTCCTTGGCCATTACGTATTCTATATGTATTTATAGACCGTAGCGGCCGTGTGCTTCCCAAGCCTATAAATATTAACAATTATCGTTAGCTCTAGTCGGCTCCACCAGAGAGGCCGATAATCGAGCCAGCTGCTGGCGATGGTAACATAACTATTACCTTATACCTAAGATTGAACACTTACTGATTATTCAGTTACCCAATTATTAAGTTAAAGACAAAATAAAGGTGAACTGTTGTAAATACGTTTATCAAATAAGAACACATTTATACAAAGAAGATTTAAAGAGTGCAGAAAAAAATATCTATAAATCTTTATTTCAAGAAAATAACAATTTTACTTACAAGGGAAATAAATAATAGTGATAAATTCAATCATCATATATATTAAAATGTCAAGGATTTTGGATTTTCCAAAATTTACCGTCTGTAATTTTAATTTATTTAAAATTCCAAACACGTTACCTCTCCTTTGGTCAATTTGAGTGAACCTGGTGATTTTTTGGCACTAAAGAAGGAAAGGTCAGTTCATGCCTATCATTGAGTGAAGGACGTACTCCCGTTCATAGTGATCGGTTATTTTAAAATTATTGAAGAACAATTATACTACGGAATAAAGAAAATTTCCACTATTAACATGGTGGTGGGGGCCTAATCAAGAAATAGCACTGTAGCTGAAGATCATTGGACATACCGATGACAACAAAAATAAAAGGAAACGAAGTATGTTACAATATATATAATGTGTTGTTATATATTATATATATACAAAACATAATTTTGTAACTATGTTAGAAATAGACACACAATCATAGTCGAGAGGAAAAGAATTAGGCGAGAATTCATTCGAAGAATTGTCACTTTCCTGTCAAAGGAGAATGAGGTGAGGGATCGTCTGGAGCCGCATCCCCAATACGGAGGTGTATCACTCATACCCATCGAGAAAAGCCACTGGGACATGTCATTAGGCTAGAAAAATATATTTGTAGAGAGCTCATTTCGGTGTGTTTTCAAGAAACAACTTCAAAAATGTTACTGAAAAAAACGCCAAAGATTATTCAACAGCTAGAAATCACTTTGGCATAAGTTAATAATCTATCTGGAATGTAATCTAACACTAGGTTTGAAAAAGTCAAGCTGAAGTGTAAATATGTGATCTGTTCACATGTTTTCACTATCAGACTTTAAGAAGACTGGGTGGAGAGAACATAAAAGGTGGGGCTGGAGTAGCACCTGTGGCCAGATTGGCCACGGGCCTTCTTTTCTCGCCTTATTTCTTTTTCTCACTCGAGAAAGTCAAATTGAGAACAAAGTTGCTAATGATTATTTAGCGGAATATAATTTTTTTTAAAATCATTTAAATTGATTTTAATTAGATTTAAAATCTAATTAGTAAATGGTGAATGGCTCAATTGAGAAATTAATTTTTATTTATATTTCTCTTATTACCGGTGATGAGGAAAATCTGATTTTAGCAGGTACTTCAGACCTTCCATGTAAAATCCCAGTTTCTCCACCTTAAAGTCATTTTGTTTCTTGCTTTAATTATTCTTGATTGTGCAGATTTTTAATTGGATTTCTCAATTTTTAGGCTGAATGTTGTAGGTGAGTAAATTTGTTTATTATCAGCCTTATGATTTATTTTTTTCCAATCCTATCAAGATAATTCGGGACTTGTCCCTAAAAAACTTTGGAAAGTTCACCCTACTGTTTGTTGACCGTTAATTGGAGCTGTACTGTTTTTTTATTTAAGAAATGACTTTCTAAATTATCATGGTACCTCATGATGAGTAGGCCGACTGAAGAATTTGAAAGTAGCTGGTAGGAAAACATTTTGGTTTCCTTAACAGGATTCGTTACATTTTTATTTGATTGGCTACTCATTTATAAGCTAAGTGCTAATTTAAGCTCCATACCAGGAGAAAACACTCCCTGAGGAGAGTCGTATGTCTACAGTTAGAAGTCATCGCTACAAGAAAATACAAAAATTATTATCTTCACTCATTGTTGAATCGTATGTATTTATAAATATTAAGGGAAAACCTTGTACAAGGACTGTGAGTCGATTAATTCTATTTTATTTACACATTGCTCATCCTTTCTGACAATAGGACCATTGAAATGGCCGGATATTGTGAGAGACAATTAGCGACCACCGACTATGAGGTGTTGATCCATAGAGTTAATTTATTGGTTACTGTAGGTTGTTCGGGGCCCGTATTACCATGAGAAAGGGAGGAAAATGTGGCTAGTTCTAGAGGGTTCGTATCCCATCTTAAGCGATTGCTGGGCTCGATGCTGACTAAAACAAGTATTTATAATATGTTTTAGTATTTGTATCTTGCAACATATATGTCTGTACAAATAAAAATTAATAATAATAGATAAATTAGAATTTATTTAATTATTTTCTCCATTTAAATTTACATAGAACCTGATAGGAGTAGACTGGACCTAACACCGACACATGCGCTCCATATATAGGCCGGACCTACCGTCTGTAAGGCGAGCTAATGAAATACGCCTAATGAAGCTAGTCCAATCGTGAAGAAGCTATTTATAGGGCGGTATCGAACCTGCTCCAATATCCGCTCTGTCCTTCACCTTCCGACTATATTTATTCCCTTTACGGCTCCTAAACCCTCTCTGCATAAAGGAGCTTTTTATAAGCAAGTTTTTTTCAAAGTATTCTTCATCCTTTTTTTCCAACTTTTCAATTAGCACAGACTTTCTCAAAAGGTCTTGAAATACATTTAGTGGCGAGTTTTGAAATGACCATAGCCTCCGAGATTTTCGAATAATTAATTCTACTTCAGGGTGGTTTTCATTTTTTATATGACCTCAACAAGCAACCAATATTCGGCAATCAATGACACAAGTAATTTCCATCTATGAAACTAAAATAATATCTTGTACGAAACTATTAAAACATCAAGTATCCCGGTAACGATCACACAACTGGTCACTTGCCATCTGCCCTGTAGACTTATTCTGGATACTCTTTTTGAAAATACTTTACAGACGAATTTTACCTTGCCTCGACTCTAGTGTTCCCATCGTCAGCTAGAATTCCGCAGACAAAATTTCACGATCCACTGAGTTCATGGGACCATAGGCTTTTAAAAAAAAAGTTGTACGTTTCTCGATGTTTATCAACCCTTTGACAGAGTTTGGTTTAGAGTACCTCCATAAACTTCGACCGTTATTTAATCCTGAAATCATGTACTGGCGAAAAAATAAGCAGTTTTTCAGTATCAGGGGAGGCTCATCATTTTACATCCCTATCCCGTGGTAAAACCTGTCCGGGTTTATTTTTGCCCCACGCCCTGCTCCTTTTTACTGATTACTCGTAACAAACGATTACCACCACTAAAATGTTTGCGTAACATCACTAACCGCCTTGGTTTTATATTACTCTACAATTTCAAATGCCTTAAAATATGGCCTTGAATGTTTTAAGGTTTGTGGAGATGGTTTTTGGAAGCTCATGTAGTGTCTTAAATACCTTCCATTGGCGCTAAATCATTGATTATCCATGAAAACGCCCGTCTACATGAGGTAACATGTGTTTCTGAGTACCTGGACACAGGTATCCGTAATTCTTCCGTTTTAAAACCATAATGGCTAGCAAGAAGTCCAGAATTTATCCCAATAGAACATGTGTGGGGCAAACTAAAAGGCAGGTTCGGCTGCGGGATCCTTCAACTAAGCTCGAAATGTTAAAGACGGCTATATTGGAGAAGTGGGACACCCACCCCCTGAGATTATATTAAAAAACGTTTTTATGAGTATGCCTAAAAACATGTAAGCAGTTATTAAATCAAGAGAAGGCAATACTTCTTATTAAATGCCATTTATAAGGCTATGAACTTAAAATTTTGTTAAAAGAGAAAAAATGATTTTTGTAAAGAAATTTAATTAAAGATATATTCAATTTTAATATTATGTTTAGTAAAATTGTGTGTTTTTAATTTATGAGCCATTTTGTAAATGTAAAACCTCCTGTCCTCTAGGTGTTGTGATATTTTTGACGAGGAGTTTAGTTCAAAGACTTGTGCTAATATTTAAATGTGCATACACCATTTGTAGGTTACGTGACAACTAAAATTCAATAACATCGAATTTCCAATTTATATCTGTAAAGCTATATGGAGCGGTATGTGCCCGCTTCTGATTTAGGCAATTTGTGATGGACACTATAACTATTTCCTGCCTCACGTGTAATTGGCGAAGGGTGGCGCGGACCATTGTGAAATAGAGACGGCATATTGTGCTCTACACATCACGGCTCAGAGTGCCATTATCACATTACAGAGGTAAAATAACAATATAGTCTACATGAAACAGGCTATATAAATGTTCCGTATGTTCATAGCATAGAACATTTTTTAAAGCCGTATTTAAACTTATAATATAGAAGAAAAATGGCTAGGCTCATAAGAATGTTATTTGCATTTTAAATCTTATAGTAAATGTCTATTGAAAGATAGTTTACATGAAAAAAGCCGATTGGGCAAATGTATGATATGTACTTTATATATAATAAGTATCCTATACAGTTCTATGAAATATGTATACTTAGGTCCAGAATTGAGCAGAACGTTGAATGTTTGTTATTAATTGGAGCGCCCCATTCATTGTCTCAAGATTAATGCCATGCTATTTTTGCTAGAACAGACAGACGCATGAGTGATAAATATTCTTTCTTGCCTAGCGGACATAACGGAAAAACAGTTTTCTACCTTTTGATAATATTCCATATAGTTTCTACTTATTATTTGTAGGTGATTTAAAAACAAAAAAGTAGAGATTTTAGTAGTTTTTAGAGCTGCTAGGTTAGAACTATTAGGTGCTACCAGGCAATACGTTTGTACGCATGTATATTCATCGATAAATTGTCTATTTGTAAAGATCGTACTAGGGAAAATCTATTACGAGAGATTCTGTAATTTATGCGTAATTTATAAAGAACACCTCAGGGACGGTTATTATTCCTGCAAATATGAATTTAATGAATACAATTAATATTATATCACCCCAAAAATGTAGGAGGGATCAATTAAAAATTGTATGGAGGGAGGCATGGCTTCATGTACTGGAGATTATATTACGAATTTGCAGGTAATTCATGGCAAACACTAGATGTATTATCAGGCATTGTTTCTTCGAGACATTGTGTATTGCTTATGTAATGACATTGGGTTTCTACTTATTTTATAACCGTCAGGTACTGTCGGTCTGTGGCTATTTGAACGGCACTATGCAAAATTTCTCTTTGATCTATAATAATAAATCGGTATATTTTTTAGGGCTACAGGTGTCAGTTATTTATAATTATTCTTTTTAATTTATATCAACAATTTTTCTTGTGGTATAGTTCCCAATATTTTAAATAATTGACAGCCAAAGAAAATATATACCTGCTCAAGTTACCTCAGTTAGTAGAGGTCAGACTAGATATTGGAGATACTTGAGTCACGATCCTTTGAATATATTTGTGCTTTGGCTGTTAATTATTAATAATTTTCAAATTTAGTCATCGAAATCGATGTAAACAAAGTGCACCCTGAGAATAAATTAAAAATCGCATTAGAAAACAACTAGTTTTCTTCATTAGTGCAATTGTGAAAGTATAAATTGAACAAAAAAGAACACTATCCCACAAAACTAGCTAAAGTTAACACCTTCAGATATCACAGGATCATTGAATCAAATAACCATTTAGGTAGTCTGATTCAAGGATTCAGGCCCAGTACAGCCTTGACAAATAGTTGCCTGGGGTTGAATTTCAACTGTCACTACAGCTCTACAGACTTGAGACACTACTGCGCTAACTTGGAGGGCAACCTTTAGGGAAGTCGTCATTAGCAGTCGCTTATGTCTGGATTGAGTGTTCGCGGCGCTTACAATATTGTTTGTTTTATACATAATGTTTATGGTCACAAAATATTGGTAAAACTAATGTTGGTGTATTGTGATGACGTGTTGCAATGATTTCCGTTCCCAAATTTCGGGAATTTGATTCTCTTAGACAAGAAACAGAATCGCTGGAGGAGTTAGAGAAACGATTCTGAGCTGACTAGGCAAGTGGAAGAGTGAAAGAAGATTTTTTTCACAAACAACATATTTGACATACGAGGACGACTGACTGGTACTTAGACTGTGTTAAATAGTAGATAATGTAATATAGTAATATTAATATAGCTAATGCTGGACATACGGAACAGAGCTATGGGGGATAGCAAAAAAGTCGAACATCAAGCGTAGCCAATCCTTTCAATCAAAAGTCCTGAGAACAATAGTAAATGCCCCTTATTACGTCAGCAACAAAACCCTTCATAACGATCCTAATATAACACATTCTTGAACTCATCCCTTCCAAGTTCATGAAATTCTATAGTAACCTATTCAACCATCCAAATCCCATAGCACAGTCATTGCATTGCAGCACTCATACCAATAATCCTCCTCGGAGACCAAAACGGCACTGGCATCGTGACCTGCTATAAATGCATAACAGTGGGAGTCCTGGTGGCAATGACGATTTTCTCCAATCAAGTCATGAGCGTATCTTGGTCAGTCTCCACTGGCTCGTATCTGACGTGGCTGACTGAGGAGTGTGGGGGACTTACAAAGAATCCGCTTCCTCTTTCGCATGTGAGGGAGGTGACAACCATTTGAACTTGGGAGGTATCTGGGCTGTTTGTAAATACTGTATGAATGAGCAAGTGAATGAAAATTGTAAATATAGTATGATTGAGAAAATTTATCACAATTACTTATTGCCTAACAAGGCATATTGTAATTTCAGCACAATAAAGAAGTTTCAATGCTGGGCATATAGTAAGAAATTATTTATAATATTATTTCATTGTATTTATTTATTGATTTTTTTCAATTTAGGTCACTATAAGTGATTAAAAAATTATTATTATTATCATTATAAATAGGCAATTCGTTTGCTCCATTTTCTACCAGGTTCCGTGTTATTCTTATGTTTCTAAAACAACATAAATTTTATTGACTTTAATTCAATATTGATATAAATCATTGCTCGTGTTACGCCATTAAAGTTATAGGCTGGATGCATCCAATGCGTCCTAATAAAAAAATATGTGTTTTTCCGTCAATGACCATGACTAAAGTCTAAAAATATCAATACTATTGTACACTAACTCATTCACATATACTGATTCCACATATTATGTAAGAATGAAACTACCTATCAGAATTAACTCTTGTGCTATCAGGAAAAAATTGTATTTTTCCAAGAATATACTCGAATAAAAATATCTCGTCATACACTGGGTATTTTCCTAATCAAACATGAAGACGGCGGCACGATGATAGAAAACGGCTGTAGAGTATATGAAAAAGTTTACATAGCATCGAAATCGATAAACCATCAGGAATAGAAAACTTTACATTGAAAGAAATGTAGGGCTAAGTAAATATGGCGGTGTTTAAAGAGGAAACCAAAAGGACTCGGAGAGGCAGTGGAGAGAATACAGAATGAAAATCTATCAACAGAACGGTTAAAGATTTAACAAAATATGGAGGTCGGACACTCACTGCTTGGCGATTCTGAAGGCGTAAGGTCAGAGGGGCAAACTGTTTTACAGCAGCTCTGTAGTTTTCGTCCCAGGAACTGTGTGGACAGTCTCCAGGAATCGTGACCCGACGGTGAGTCCTTGGTGAGGATGTGTAATGCTAGCAGAGTAATGCATAAAAGATATATATCTATATATATATATATTCATGTAAGCATAGGCCTCAGCGAGCAAGATGTTAAAATATGCATTTAAATGGGGGGGGGGGGAATGGTAATGTGTCTACAACATACGAGAGAGGTCAATAAAACCTATCCCGTGCGTGTTATGCATTCGACGCGGCCCTACCAGAAAAAAAATACTCTATGTTAATTCTCATTTTGCATACCGATACAATACGGATAGCCAGTGGGGCTGGAATGAAGAATAATTTTTTACGAATCTGGCACCTTTACCAGGACTGTTTAGCACCTATAGTATAAAATAAAATAATGGTACAAATCATCTTATCCTGAGTAATGTTGGATACCAACAACTTGTACGACTGGCAATCATAAATGAAATGATCATTTCTTTTAGTAAGATATTGGTGTTGTAGGAACAATTTCGCCTTATTTTATAGATGAGCACATCACATTAATTAATGTGCAAATAATGGCAGGCATTCTCGAATCGGAAGATTATCAATTTGCACTGTACAATCATTGCACAGGTGTAGAACTGCTGGTTCTGGGTAATCAAGCGGACCAAACCAGTAAAATAAAAGACAGCAACTACCCAGTAGCCCCTACACAAAACACCAGTAGCAAGCATGGCCAGTTTATACGTGAATGTACTTCCTAAAAGAAAATTTCATCGAAAGGGTATACGAAAGTCAATAATATCAATGACTCGTCCAAGTAGACGTTCAATCTAAAACTGTTCTGCCCCTAACAATACCGGAACTTCCGCAATAGCACGCTAAAGAGGTAGCTAACGATGAGATAATAGGCAATAATAGAGAGAGAGAGAGAGAGACTGGTTATATAGGCTGGTTATACCATAGGGATGGTTCCCCCACCTTCGGCTGTTTCCCCCACTAGCTTCGCCCCCTCTGTGACTGACGTCATAAGCTTTATTATTAAATTATGGAAACATAGATAGATATTCTCTGGGCCGAGAAGAGGGGAACTTCTAATTATTCGTAATTAAGATGTTGACGCAACACCCACCAAGACAAATGCACTTTTGGAATATTGAAACCGAGTGCTTATACAACACTTCAATGAAATCATTATCAAGTCATGAAATGAAATAACTCTTGCTTAAACATCATCCCAATAACTGGATGTCACTTTGGCGTATTGTTCACTATGATCACTTAAAAAAATAGTAAGAAACGTTACTTTCAACAAAATGGATTGGGCTCATTCATTATGTTTGCGAGTGCTACCTGTGCGTGTGCATGTGCATCCCCACTGCGATAGTGACCAAAAGTAATGAACGTATGCGCTTAATATCCCTAGCCTATCAGATTCACATCGGCAGGTGAATTGTTTAAAGATTATTCAAAGTCAGTGTTCAAAAATTAATAATTTAATTTTATTAGGGAGGGTAATTATTTTTGAGAGAGAGAGCGAGAGAGAGAGTGAGATGATTTCGGAAATAAGCACCCGGAGCTAGGCAAAGCTGGCTGAGGGATCGCCTAATTCTAAGGGTGGGTGACACTTGTTGGTGCGATCAATAGTTCTCTTCTTCCTCTATCCACTTCCTCGTTGGCCACAGCTATTGCATCTCGAGGCGTTTTTCCTCCCCCCTCTTACTCTCTCTCTCTCGGCACTCTGGCTCTCATGATCCACCAGGAACAGGGTTTAAAACTATCCACTTGTTTCCAGAGAAGAGTGAGAAGTGTGTTTAAGCAGAGTCCAAATGAGAATGCTACTAAAAAGTCCTTATGCTGCAATTTTATTTCGAGTCGGTTAGGGCAACATGATAGCCCGCCCTGTGGGGCTGAACTACCACTGGAGCTCACTGCGAAAGAGAACCGGGAGGACAGGGGTTTACTACTGTCACTATCTTTATTCTTTGCAAAATAAATTTTGAAATAGTGGGATCCCCTATCTTAGCAAATGATTATTAAAAACAGAAGTACCTGTTTTAACATGATCAGTTTTTTTTTTTAAATTACTATGGTTTATTTATTTGTGATCCCTAATTGTTCAGTTTAATTACAATTAAAAATGTTATGATTCAGAAGTAATCGCCTTGAATTTATAATCGAGGTCGTATTGTATTCTATTGAGGAGTTTTGTACTGTCTCTACTGTTATCATGTGACACATCTTCGATATATAAACTAGGACAAAGGGAGGCTCGGTTGGCCGGAATCTCCTATTGTTATCGAGTTCAGGACTTGAGTAATATAAAGCGGCTAAAGATTGGGTAATTCCACGTCCTGTGATTTTCCTCAGCTTGTACAGATTCTAATGAATAGATATTTTTCAAATATCAGTACAGTCATTCGGATTACAACAGTTGTCAAATGAATTTCCACTATTTAGTCAGCTGACTTTTTTCATTATTTAAGAATGGGATACTAAGAGTAGTTTCATCTGAAGAAGAAAATCGGCGTGGCCGTGGTGCCAACTTTGGACTTAGCAGTAGGACTGCATCTTGTAATATGAATCTTCTTCAGCTTGTGATTTATGCTATTAAAGATATTTGTTATACCATTGTTGCAAGTACCAGACTGGTACACTGACTAATCCTTTATTCAATAACGAACCCCAACTATCTTTGAGTTTCATTTATTATGAAATATTGTAACTGAAATGTCCTAAGAAAAAACTGCTTTTGCAAGCCTTTTAAGGACACTCGTGGAAAATAGGATCAAGTGTGAGGGTAGCAGCCGAAAAAATGTATTTGGTGGAATGGGAAGGATTACGACATCCAAATGTGGCTTTGGTTCGAACGCTTCTGCTGGGAATGAAAACCTGTCATCAAAACTCAACTTAATTCAGTTTTTGATGAAACCTGAGTTTAAATAGTGCCATAAAAACCCGAAGTATATTTTATTAAATATTGAATATAAATTAAAAAATAGAAGCCGTTTGATATTCAACCTGGCAATTACTATAGATACTATTAGCTGGTGTCCTTTGAGGATTATGGGCTAGTTGGTCGAAATCGTTCGGGTAGCTATGGAAAGAAGGTGTTTTGTTTACTGTATCTTAATATACAAACTCCGTACCAGCACCACATAGTTGCATTCATTCAGATTAAAACATGGATCGTTCCGGTGACGTGACTGACGGAGGAGCGTGGGGGACTGCCCAAAACTCCGCTTCCTATTTTGCATGCAAGGAAGGTGACAACCGTGTGGATTTGCGGGGTCTCTGGGATGTTTGTAAGTACTGTATAAATGCGCTAGTGAATGAAAATTGTAAATATGAAGAAAACATTTATGACAATTACTTATTGCCTAATAAGGCAGATTATAATTTTATCTCATTAAAGAAGTTTCGATCATCAATCAGATCAAAAAAAAAATACTGTATAATAGGAGAAGAGATAACTTCCATCAAAAACGGCGGCTGGGCTGATTTTCGTATACTGAATTATTCCCGCCTGTTTAATCACATATAATAAAAAATTTGTTATAAATTTTGGTCGGACTTATTGTTCTCACTACTGATGCTCCTGGAACGATCTTCGCAAATCCGTTTCGAGGAGAGGAAACTCTATTGACTATCATTTGTTATCGACACTAGTGAGGATCGATTCAATCGAATGAAACCACTGCGGGGGCGATAGCCGGCAGGGGTCCAGAATTAGCCGAGATAGCATTAGAGGGTAGATTGAAACGGAGGCAAGACTGGGTGGGCATTATTTGTCCCCAATCTACCCCCCCCCACCCTTATCAAGTACTCTGTATTTCCACCCTTTATCAGCCCTCCCTTGGAGATAGAGCAAGTAGGCCACTACGAGACTTCATTTTTTTTTCTCTTGGACAAAAAAAAAAGAAAAGGAAGATGAGTTCATCTGGTTAGCCAGCCGTACTGGGGTTATCTCCGGCGTAAGTTGAAAAAAGAGGGAAAAACCATTCCGCTCCAGAAAAGACTTTCTACGATTGGCCTCTAAACTGGAGTATTTGCTGGCGGCGTCTTATTTATTGGTATAATTTCCTTGCTTAAGGCTCGTTAAGCCTAGTTAATTTTCAGGTCCGTACTAAAGCGGGTATTAACAGATGGACTATGTATATGTTATGGCCTGGATAATAAAACAGACAGGATTAAAATATTATGGCTGCATTTAATATTTTATATAAACTGAATGCTGCATATATAAACAGAATTCATTTTAATTATGTCAAACCTCTTTTTTCGAGTGTCATGGAAGTTAGGCAACTGATAAAATATGTCAACACAAAAAGATTCATGAGCTAAATTTAGCGACAAAATCAACCTTTCAATATAGATTGTTGCTAACAAAAACGAAAACTATTTTATTAGAGACCTATCCAGCTCCTAATCACAATATTCGTAAGAAAAAGTAAAATTTTATAATTTTTATGTACCGTAAAAAGAAGGAAGGGTGGAAAATAGTTACATATGGAGGGTCTAACAATTTTAACAAAAGATAAAACAAAGTGGTGTCACTTACAAACACCAGAAAGAGGAAAAGTGATATTTGTTGCTTCAGTAACCATAGCAAAATAAAGGAAGCAATAAAATATTATTAATACATAAAATAATTAAATTCACTAGTATCTTGCAATATGTTTAATGCATTCTAAAACGACGTGTGACAACAGTATACTTCAGTAATAATAAACAAGACCTTTCAAATGACACACAGTGGATTTAAGTGGTTTATTAATATATAGTTTTTACATATAAATATATTTTATTATGTTATATTAAATAATAAAAATATAGTAAAAAAACTAACATTGCAATAGGATATTTAACACTGAAATACAGGTAAGCCAACAATTTAGTTACATTATCTCATAAATTGAAATGAAACAAAATATATGTAATGCTCCCAATAATTAAATTGATTCGGTTCTATTGCAATGTTCAGTATGATTAAAACATTCTGAAATACTGTAATTAAAATATCGCTGTAAGTTTATGCTAGAAGTTATTATCAATTATTTGATGTGTTTTTAAAAATTATTTTACAATATTTAACTGAGGAGGCAGGTGGGGGGGGGGAAATAGGACAACAATACTTAAGATCTTTTTATAATTTCTGATCATTTTTTTCATATCATTTGTTTTGTTAAACAAATGTTTTCTTAGAAAATAGGGAATGTAACATATATAAATAAATAATAGCAAGATAAATGAATAGAAATGTTTTAATAATGTAAAAAGTTAATTAATTGAAAGTAAAATTCTCAAATCTTGTCCTTTTTCCACCTACCATCCTGTTATTTTTTTCAGAATGCTTTTAGTAAAATCATCTTAACAAATTAATATTTACGAATAATTAAAAAAATGTTAATATCATAACAGTTATACAGATCAGTGGGTGTTAGTTACACATATAATGTAAATAGTCTGATAATTTGTTTTCAATATAAATTGTATATTAGAACTAAAATTCTCTAGTAATCTTTAGTTAAGAAATGCTCTGGATCAAAGAAATGTCCAGAAAAACATATTTAAAAGATCTGTGAAGGCTTGACGACTAAAACAGAAGAAGTTAATATGACAAATGAAAAATAAACACTGCTTTTATTTTCTTAAATGAAACAATAAAGTTTTGAATGTTGAATGTGAATAAATTTGATTCCAAAAAATTATTAATTAAGGAAGATATATAAACCCTTAATTGGCAGGCACTGCTGCGAGATCAAAGGGAAGTAGTTGGATGGAGCGCGAAGGACCAAACTGCTCCTTACACAAGGAGCCATCGTAATGCTGCTTGAATGTAAAGGTGTCTGACATAGCTCGGATCAACAGGTAAAGCCGATGTATTAACTGCTTCCGTCACGGCATTGCTATCCCACCTATGCACGTGTTAATCTTCACTGCTTGTGTGAATCATAAATGCTCATGAATAAGCAAATATCACTACGTTCGAGTTTAGAGACGCACATGACTAAAGAAAGAAGGCAGTCTCAGGGAGTTTAATGGTGAAGAAGTTATTTTCAAAAATTATTAGTTCAGGTTTCTAAACAACGAGAATCCCGTTCACTTGAATGCTTCAATTGTAAGTTACAAATTATGAACAAAATTTGGTTCAAATATATATTTTGATTCATCTAATAGTTAGTATTTTAATTTAGGCAAGTAAATAAAACGATAATTAAATAAGACTCTAAGCTGAGCATTCATTTAGTCACAGATCTCACTCCTTTGGACATAAAAGGACAATGTATTTTAGGCAATAATGATGCTATTCGGCGATGATATATGTTTGTTTTTCTGCAGAGTACGAGTCTAACAAACATCATGAGAAAACTACAAAATACAGTTATGATATTATAAATTAAAAACAGGCGAAGAAGTGTGACTAAAATTGGAATAGGCAAAATGATTGGTACCGTTTTTCTGTTACGGATAAATGAGTGGTGAGAAAACCTGGGCTGTGGGACACAATCCCGGAGAATGAACTAAACTATGTAATAAATAATTACCATTGTCATAAGAAGAAGTTGATGTACCACTGATCTGTACTGATAAAATCCATAAATAGATTTATTAATAAATATATCACTTACTTTGTCTGCCCTCCTTCACGCTGCTTTGATCGTACATGCTGCTCGGCAGGTGGTAAGCACATTAACGCACCAGTTCACAGGCTTGCGGCCGGCATCGTTTAGCTGAAACGTGTTGTTGAGTTGTTTACGGTTAAATACAACACCTTTACTAGACGTGGGCTCAATAGCGTTAGCTTTGCTGGTGGCAAGTACTAACAACTGCATCCACATGCCCTCGTAGAGGTGAGCATCTAACAGTATTGTCTTCAGTTCTTCTCCATAGCACACCTTATTGTACTGTATATAATTGATGTTCCTAATATTATTGCGTTAAGATCATTAATTTGAGCATAAAAAAGAGATTCCACGATAACGGTGCCTCTGAAATTATAATCATAACCGAAGATAATATTGTTGTTTTCATACAACACTCACTTATTATATTTAATCGATTCTCAAGTAAACACTTTTTTTCGGCTACATGGTCTCCAAATTTAAAACGAAATCAAAAAAAATAAATAAGCACACCTCACCGTATGTTGTTACTCTCGCTGCTGCCTACAATTGAAAAAAAAACCTCGCGTCGCTTTAATTCAAATCCATTATACGTCAGAGAAAAAAACGCGCTCCTGAACAATTCTGAAGATCCGCATCTAATTGTTGTATGACTCATACGATTGACTAAAGAACTTGTTTCGAGGTGTGGGTTACATTTATCAAAAATGTGTTTTTTTTTAAAGGTTTTGATATTGGTGTGAAATAAATTCTTGAAAACAGCATAACAAGTTTGAAATTTAGCACCATGATTTTATTTTCGCGTACATATTGTACATGTATTGTACGATGCCCTGCAAGGCAATCAATTGCGCGTCATAGTGTCTCAGTTACTTAGATTTTAATTCAGAGATGATTCGTCAATGATTGAGTTTCACTACAAAATACAAGTTGTTGATTTAATACATATCTAAGTAAATATTTGTTTAAAGCTTTTAGATCAGAGCTAAAAGAGAATTAAGGTATTAAGGTTTCATAGGGAAAATAAGTTGCTCAAATTATTTGGCTTGCGTAATAGTTACGTTATGTCATTGATTTTAATAATGTTCATTCAACATTCTCCTTTCCTTTCAAGAGCCTATATTCCAACCCTTTAGCCATTGCTTAAAACTGAATTTGATTGACATCAAGATTGGCAATCTCACATTAGTGATACATGCGTTAGCGACTAGGAAACGTTAGGTTTATTTCAGCACGAACTGAGACCGTGTAACAGAAATATCTGTCAAGATTAAAGTGGAGTAGTGCAAAAGGAGGAGGCTTAGAGAGATAAAGTTGAGGAGAAGTGGATATTTGAAGGATCGGTTCTCAACGATAAGCCTATCCCGAGGCCGGACGAAACAAATATAACTGCGGCAAGGAGCTCAGAAAATTTAATTTTCTCCTATGTTCCCGAAGGGATCATTTCTGCCGGTTTCCTGATTTCCCAGGAGATAGTGCAGCCGGCTTTCACTTCAACGGAACTTCCCTCATCTGTAGATCTATAATTTAATTGTTCCTTTTAAAAGTTCCAATAGTATAGCTGTAGTGATACGAACTAGCGTAGCGAACTATAGATTAATTTCATTTTAATGAAAATACAAGACTTTTTTAGTTCATTAAGAACTATTAGCTCTCTGCCTACCAGATATAATTGCAACGAAGAAAATGCTCCGACGCCTCACGGAATGCAACCAGTTGATTCTGAACCCAGTATCCTCCTAATATTGTATTCTCTTATTTTATTTTTACCGACTACGATTTTCTTATATCTATTATGAACCATATTGTATTATATATACAAACGAAATATTTATATTTTTTGTATATATATTTTTATTTTAATGTACAAGTCAGTCACTAGATATAAATATTTTTAGAAATGTTTGCATGCAATAAGTACATAGCATTTTAAGCATTGCTTAGAACGTGAGTTTTTTACATCTTTTTTATTGGAGGAAAAGGCTAGCCAAAACCACTTAACTTGGCACTGGAATAGTCACCACTCTATGAAGTTTACTATAAACAAAATGGTGGTTGGTTAGGAGGTGACGCGAGGCTACATCCACCGTAGGCGTCACTACTCTTGGTGTTGAAATAGATGTATAGATCATTAGCATACAGATTAGGATGGCAAGGGAGGAGGGAATGGAAGTTCTAATGGCTAAACCTTGAGCTAATGGGATTTTGATATCAGAAATATGTATTGAAATATACCCGATTTATATGGCTGTTTCTCAAAACTTCACTTTTCAGAATACTGTAATTCATTTTACTTTGTATGATTAGTGATTTTCTAATAGGCTTCTGTTGTTAAAAATCGTCACATGCTCTTAGTCATGGTATTGATGTGAGACAATCCACTGTAATTGTCAATTTATAATTAAATACTTAAATTTATTAGCGTTAATTAGATGCATCTCAATAGAAGGTAGCTGCTGGACTAAGTGGGTCATTAGAAAATTATGGAACTCATTCATTTCTAATTGGGGTTTGTTCACATTATCCTTGTTAAGATTGACTATAAATATTTTAATAATTAAAGTTTAATTATGTAAAATTTTGAATATGATTCCGTAAAATTGATTATACGAATTGTATTTTGTCGGTAATTAATTGTTATTCTATGATTATCACTCGATGAGGAATAGATAAATCAAATCATTTCATATAGAAATATAACAAAATAAATTTCTTATTGATAAATGTAGTGGCAGATAGTTAATCATTCTAAAATGGTTTTGAAAAAAAAACATACTTTTTTACTACAGTGCAATATTTATATTTTGTAAGTTGTTTATAAGTGCCCACCTTATGCACGACTTTTTTTTAACATATTTTTTATTACTTACTTCCCGTTTTCGCACTTCTTCAACTTTGTATTTCAAGGTTTTCTAGAATATAATTTCAGAATCTCAGATAGATTGTATCATTTATAGGACATATATGGTACAACATAGAGAGAAACAGACGAAAGAGAATCGTGAAGATGATTGAGACGATAAAAGTGCGACCGCACTACATGGCAGAGTCCATAGCCCCCCGGGCCTCATGCACAGAAGGATATTTATCACCCCTACCTAGCAGCGCCGGTTCAAACCCGATCGAGGTATTGACTGCGGATGAAAAATTACAACGGTTGTCTCGATTAGCGAGCAATTTCTGCTCCCGCTGTCGCATTCATATTTCTATATTTATTCCATATCGACCTAGTAGAATTTATAAACCGTTGCACAACATGTTTTCGAACTGAACATGTTTATTAGTAGTGAATATACAGGCCAGTGACATTTTATTTTTAATCAAATTCTTGTCATTTCTGAAAAGGTAAGGCGAACCGAAGGTGGGTGTGGACGCCGCTGAGGGAAGCGGTTGGCTCTAAGCTGTTGCCTCTCAACCTTTATCCAAGTTTTCTAAACAACCTTTCACTACTTCTTTATTAATTTATTCTCATTAGCTTGAGTGCAACCCTACTATACCCAGGGCCCAAAGGAAAAATCCATAGGGTAGCAATGGATCTGGAGTCTTTGCAGTAAGATAACTTGGGTTGTGAATTGTACATGAAAAAATAATTTTATTTATTTTACTAATTTTCACTCAGACACCACAAATATCTCTTTAAGATACTACATGGTGATCGTCGCTTGGAATGCTAAGCGTTTTTGTCATTTGATAAAATGCCGTGGTAGGCACGTTTCACATGTAAGTCACGGTTGAGTCCCATGACTATACACAGATGCGTCAGCTTGGTGAGGCCAATCCACAGTCTCGTTAAAAGACTGCCTTTTCTTGACAGATACGATTGAGGTTTTCATGACGTGTTTTGTCAAATGATTTTCTTTTTCAAAACCTTTTATTCAATATACACAGTGTGAGTAACATATTCCGAAATATCTTTTACCACTTAAATTATTTTTATATTAATTGTAAACTAACCTATAGTTGGGTATGTACATTGTGTGTAGAGCATGGGATATGTGAGTTCCTTTAATGAATAAATTAAGGTGAAAATCGTCATTTTATTTATTATAAGATGTCATTAACTGAAAATTACTTTAGAATTTAAACGGGAAACAGAATTTTATTCGGATCCATGCCATCTAGAAAAACTAAACTTAAGGTTAAGCTTTCCATAAGGTATATCTTTCTTCAGACTTCTGAGGTAAGTACGAAGTTTCGGCAAAGTAGTTATTCTTCAATTTGTGTCTCTTATTGCACATTTATCAGCGTTGTAATTTGAAGGCAATGGGAGAGCGTGGAATGGGATAACCAAACACCTTTCTTGCGATCAGCTAGAATATTACAGCGAGACTACTTTACTTTTTTTTTCCCCTATGCTCGAAAAAATAAATGTTGTTTTCTGCTTATCTTAGGGTATGTAGTTTAATGACGATGATTTAAAATAACATATTAAATAAATCTTAACTAGGCCCAGCCACCAGTGGACTCTCACCACTATACCGTAACAATCAACCTCCACCGAGGATTCCCACACTCCTTACTCCTCTCACACCACCTTCAAGCAGGTCCTCCTAGTACAAGGATCCGATCACCCTAAATATTTTATATTTCTCCCTCATCCTAAAATTCTAACTAGAGAGGTTAGAAAAAAAAAAAAAAAAGACGTTGATTTAACAGTGAAATCTGATGGTCGTGGATACATTCATACGAAATTGTTTTTTAGCACTATAAAACTGTATTTAAAACTATTAACTCTATTTGAAACTATGATATAGTATATTTTGATTTCAAATAAGACCAAAAATGATGCCATAAAGCATAAAATAAAGAAGTCCGCTTCGGTAAATCACGAGGATAATTGAATGCAACGCATATCGTGTTATTGAAGTTTGATCGGTTGAATTGTAAAAATGTGTCTGATGCTAGAACGTGACAAGTCCTACGTTACTGAGGCAAAACCAAGAAGACTGGAATGCATAAAGTGCTGTTGAGGAGTAAGTAAAAGTTTGCTGTAGAAAGAACAACCGGAGGTGCTTAAGTAATGTACGAGTAAGTCCGGAAGCGTGGTGAAGGGTGAGCAAGTTTTATCTCCATACGTGTACTCTCAACTTGGCAGGGGGACATGACAACTTGCTTTTGTAAATGGACTTCCTTCTTAACTTAACCTGACTGTCTGCTTTATTTTTGTATATCTGCTTAGGATATCAACCATGAAGTCTACATCATCGGAACAAGTAAGGAGGACTTTTCTAAAGCCAAGTAATTAAATATTAATAATATTATTTCGTACTATTATCGAAAGGTTTCATAATTTTCTATGCAAGGATCAGTGGCCTCACTATTTTTTACTATGAAATATTAATTTTTTTTTTTTCAAAACCCTTTCTATTTTAAATTTTTAAGATTATGGATAAGGGAAAAATAAAGGAATTTATTTGGGGTGAGCGGATCCTTTTACTAGGAGTACCTGTTTGAAGGTGGAGTGAGGGAATTAAGGAGTGTGGTAAGCCTTGGTAGAGGTGGAAATGTTGCGGTGCTGTGGTGAGAGTCCACTGAAGGGAAATGTCTTTTTTTTTTCTTCATAGCCCCTTTAAGTTTACATTTTCTATTTTATAGAAATTATATGATCGAATAAACAAGCATAATGATATACATTATACGTGACTAGACTAAACTGACTAATAAAGGTGATGGGGCTCACCTTTTTGAAGCAATGAATTGAAATAACTTTTTTTTTTTTTTTTTTCTTCATAGCCCCTTTAAATTTACAGATAATTATATACAATTATAGATCCTCAGGCGAATCTATTTCCAAATTATTTTGTATTTCCTGTTGCATCACTACATTATATACAGGTTTTGTTATTTTATAGAAATTATATAATGAATAAACAAGTATAATGACGTGGAAATCGTCATTTTATTTATTATAAGATGTCATTAACTGTAAATTACTTTGGAATTTAAACGGAAAACATCCTGGCAGAATTTTAGTTGGACCCAAAGGCTGGGATATGCCATCTAGAAAAACTAAAATTAATGTTAACCTTTCCATTCTTTGTTTTATTTTTTCTCGCCATAAGTTACTAGTCTTTAGACCTCTGAGGTAAGTACGAAGTTACGGGAAAGTAGTTGTTATTCAATTTGTGGCTCTGATTGCACCTTTATCGGCGTTGTAATTATGGCTTCATTTGCCATGAAATTTGAAGGTAACGGAAGAACATGAAATGAGGTTTTATCCATATGATAATGTGTATGATATTTAATGACGATGATTTAACAGTGAAATCAGTTGTAGGTACATTTATATCTTGATGAAAAATGTTTTTTAGGACTATATAACCATTTTAAAAAAATGTTTACGATGAAATAGATTCAGAGCAAATTTAGCCACTAAAAAACCCTAAAAGAATCGATGGATGAGTTGCTTGAGCTATTTTGATTGTCATACCTCTTTTGAGCTCGGATACCATACGGATTAAAAAGGTTAAAAAAAAAATTTGCGATTGTTTTGTTTTATATTTACGTTTATTGTAGTTATTATTCATCAGATGTCAACATATAGTAAAAATAAGACGAGGATGTACGATAAACAGTGCAGTTGGTTTATTCATGTCCGTAACATAGACACTTTTCTGTGAAAGGAACCGCGAAAACTAACAACGGACTCAGAAGATAAAATCCAGAGGATGTAAGTTGGTCACAAGATCATCTAAAAACCCTCCGCACAGCTAAGGAATCGTTAGCAAACTTTAGTGGCTCGCACGTGGTCACTTTCAGTAAATGCCCAGCACGCCAGATGAAGAAGAATGAACACCAAAAACATTAAAATGACTGTCACTAATAAAGGGAGCTCTGTGGGAACAAAATGATGAAGATCACAGCATCTTTAATGCTCGCAATCAGCACTCAATGAACACTCACTGCCTTAGGTCAGGATGCTAGTAAAGTGATGATACAAGTGCACCTTCACCGCTCTAGTGGGCAGTATCACCGTCATAGCCTAGTGCGGATCTGAATAATTCTTCAATGTAAACATCGTAATAATCGCCGATGCGAGGATTTCATACCGGTATATACGAATAATCGGTTACGATTAACTCATTCGGTTATTCGGTACCTTATTTTGAAATTTTTCAATAGGAAGCCATAAGTGTGGGAGCTGAGTAATTCTGACCTTATTTCCAAAAAAACAAATAATATACCTTCTTATTTGGAAATCTGAACAAGATTGTATAACTGTTCTATTTGTATATATCTATAAATATAACTACCATGTTATGAGGAACAGGGTTCTATAGTTAATGGGAGATACGCTGGCAAGAATGCGGCCACGATACGTCTTTAATTATTGGGCAGCGCCTGGGCCGATACTCCATGAATATTAATGGTAGATCGACTCTTGGATGAAATTCTAATAGAGTTCACTTCAGATTGTATCCACTAAATCGAATATTGGGGCGAAAATTAATATGATACTGTTTACCATAACCGACTCGATTATCTTTCTGTAAAACTAAGATTGGTATTTGTATTCCTTCAATCCTAACTTATACAATTTGCTACAGTCCATTAAACAGCTTGAGTTCGGAACTTAATCGTTTAAACAGTAAGTACATTGAAGTTGTCAGTGTCAAGTAAGATTCGTTCATCTCAGAGAAACAAGAGCCAGTTACATAATAATGATAAGATTTTTAAACATCCATAACTGTGAGCTCATCGTCCATATAATATATTAGCTCACTGGCTTAATTGAGTCTCTTACAGAAGAAATCAGTGATGTAAAAAGATTTAGTATTTATTTGTCTCCAAATGTTTATTCGTATATATTTCAGAAAATGTCCCATTAATACGGTCGTGTATAATCTTACCTTATTGTTAATGACTCTTGAACATGATTTTGATTTCTTGTTAGCTACTTTTTGGGTGTGGTTCTTATGTGGTTTACATTTAACAACATTCAAGTCAACTATGTACAAGATTGATTAAAAGATGAACAATGTTGTTGTGGCCACCTCTTAATCACAAATAATTCGAAGTCACGAAATAAGTCACCCTCTTCTCGTATTAGACCTTGTATCTATATCATCAAATAATATCAGAAAATATGTATCTATGTGTTTAATGAAGGTTATGACGTCAGTGAAAGTAGGGGGAGTAGCGATCCCTACTTCTGCTGGCCGCCTGGTGGGGGGCATCCCCTCCAGGGTGGACTGGCTATATAAGGGGTGCCAGATGACCGGATTGGCAAAAAAAAAAAAAAAAAAAAAACGGATTGGCATGACCGGTATGCATCTGCGAATGCAGCACGAGGAGACAACTGTAATTCCAAATTTATTTATTTATTTTTGTCATTGTATATATATTATCAATAAAGAGGTTTTGAAAGAAAAAAAACTAAAACAAAAAAAAGGGATTGGCACGAACCGGACCTTAAATTGGAACACTACTCTCTCCTCTCTCTCTGCACTGGCGCCTGCTGCTCTACTCAAAACCATGGACTTCTCATTCAACTACCTCTGCATCTCTCTCCTAACCTCGCTATGTTTTAGTCCGGCGTTGTCAGACCCCACACCTTCCTAGTGGGAATCTCTGCCTTCGTCTCGCTAAAACTAGCACCTCCTTGGGAGAGACCTCTCCCTCGCGAACGACGGTTGACGTGGCCCTGCTAATTTTACCAGTGTCTCCCACGGCAATCCAGTCTGCTTCTCTCCGGTCCACACTCGCCTTTGGGATCCGGACGGTTTTCGCCTATCCTTAGATACCGAGTGTGAATTCGTTGTCATTCCAAGACCACATAAACTACCTGTAAACCTACCCTGTACGTCTTTTCCTGAACATAGTGCACTGTCGGGGCACACACACCTTCTAAAGATCTTATGGAGTCAGATCAAAGCAAATTAGGCTGCCCTGCCGACTAGGCCGGCGGCCAGGGTGAAATACCATAGGTCTACCC
Organism: Acanthosoma haemorrhoidale; assembly: GCA_930367205.1. Lineage (NCBI taxonomy): Eukaryota > Metazoa > Arthropoda > Insecta > Hemiptera > Acanthosomatidae > Acanthosoma > Acanthosoma haemorrhoidale. Next base: position 76,311,299 of record OV884015.1, on the reverse strand, counting down.
GCTCTATCTCTTTCTAGGCGCTCGCCGGACCCGGGGCTAAGAGGTTGTAGCGACCCTAGCCCGCGGCGGGCGTCCTCACCACTTTGGGGATTCTCAGGTATAAACCCGAGCCCGACAAATGTTATATAGGTGAAGTAACAGAATAGGACTTGTGACGACAACCATTTAATTTTAATAAAATAGTTAAGACATACGAAAAACTTACGAATCCATACTTACAAATGGAAATCTCGCGGATAAAACAAAAATGATCAAATCCGTTTATTTTTTCAGCACTTGGGGTAACAAATTCTTAGGGGACTTCCTTGGGATATTGAAAGGAAATCCCAGATGTAAATCAAACTTGTTATCTATGAATACGAGTCCTGATATGGTATTAGAAAATGAAAAAGGATTTAAATTAAAAAAAAATAAGAAACATGTTTTGTATGTCTCCGTAAAATTGACAGTCCATTATCTGAACCTAATGCAGACATAAACAAAACGCCAAAGCACCGTGGATTGAAAAATCTGCTTGAACCATCTATCCCCTAAAAAGTCTCACTTTAAAAATTAGAGGGTAAACTAGTCAACCTTTCTTAATTTAACTAAACATAATCATTAAACCTACAAATAAATTGTGCTCCACTGAAGTGTTTAATATTCAGGTCGAACCAATGCCAACAAATGGAGGCAGATATGGCTTACAAAGCCTACGGTCCGCTGGCAGATAAACGACCGTTTGTGTTTGTGTTGGCTAATAGCTCGCAGTTTGTCATCTTTCTGTGTCGGAGTAAACACAGCCACAGATAACATCCGGGCTATCTAAGGGAGTCACCACCGTGGTCGGACTTCTTTTTTTATCTGCAGGGCTGGGGGCCATTGTAGTAATGTCTCTCACAAATGGACCCGATGGGACTCTATAAAACTTCATTTGCGTCTATTTTTTATAGATGCCTTCCATGAATGGACAAATAACGAATATATATTGACGTTTCACTGTTGGAGATAGTTACACATTGATATAAAACTTGTGGATGCAAAAATAAGTGCCGTTACCAAGATTATTTCTTATTTACTAGTTATCTTTTGGCGACTCATATTTTTTCATCAAAAATCTATTGTAATCCAATATGCATATATAAATACAGGATTTATTGTCGGATGTAACACTATTTTTTGGAATATCGTTGAATTTATTTTTGAATTGCTATATTTAATTCGTTTTCAACAATAGTTGAGAAAGTTTAAAGGGGAAAAATTAGAACCTTTCAGATCTAACCCTCAACGTTTTTCACATACCTTCGCCAGTTTCTTATTGGGTATTCTTTAAAATTTCAGATAGATTCACCCATTTTACAGCTAATATAGTACATAAGCTGTCAATAAACGTACAAGACCCAGAATAGAAGAAAATGTATCTGCAGGTTCTACGGGTGATTTCGAATAAATTTTAATTTGTTTAATAACTTAAGTCGCTGAATATACCTTTTAAACAAAATAAACAAATGGCTATAGGCTGAAATGTCGGGGCTATTAAAATCGGTCATTAAAAACAAACAAAGTCTGCTGCCTTTAAATAGTTTTTTAATATGTATGAATTTTTTTTTTCTGTACCCGTTTGATCTGTTTATAAATATTAAAATATATATTTATGTAAAGAATCCTAATCAAATCAACTGGGAAAGCTTCTAAGCTGGCACACGAGAAATCGTAAAAGTTAGCAGACGTTCTGGTATTTTTTAAAATGATACCTTCCATAATTGTGTTAATATCAATAATAATAATTATAATAATTCCATAATAATCATCGGAAATTTTTGGCAGAGCTAATCCTTTTTACCGCTGTTATTGTAGAAGTTATGTATGTACATACGTACAGATACATACAAGATAAGATCGCTCCGTGACCAAACGAAGTGAGGACTCTACCATTGCTGGATAGATTGTTCTGTATCTGGCCCACTTTACCATTCAATACATGGATTTAAAATATACTGAAATCCTGTCACTGAATGCACTTTAAAAATACGGCGCTGAAAGAACGTACCTCTAAGTCCTTTTTACACATAAAAATCTTATTTGCCTTACGGGTTATACTAACTAAAAAAAACCAAGCTGAAGCCAAAGGGAAGGGGGATCCGAGAGTACCTGAGTAACGAAGAAGACGGTAATTAGATTTACATTTTTAACGACGATAGTGAGGGCTTGGGATAAAGGGCGGAGAATCCGTTATTAGACAGGACCTCAATTGAAAGTTAAAACAAACAAGCAAGTGGTGTGCAAACGTCCACTTTGAATATCAACAAAAAACAATTACCAAGTCTCTCTAATGCAAGAGGGTCTCGGCTACTTGCTAAGCCAATCTAACTCGAAGGTTCAACCGACGAGATTTTCTTTCCAACTTAAACCTTTCCGGATGACAAACTTCTTTTAAACACTGGTCTAGTTCTAGAACTTTTCCGTAAGAGGTTTATTTTCATTTTATTTAAAATGAACCGACAAGGGTTACTTGATTTTTAAAAAAAAGAAGCACCATGAAGCCCCTGAGTATACCCATGCTGACTTCATAATACTATGAGATACTTAACAGTGATAGCATATATATCTCCCAAGGTCAACGAGCTAAAAACCGCTACAATGCAGTAGGGGGAATTCGGGAAAACTTGTCTACTACAGCTTTATTATATTTGACTACTATATCTCATGAATAATATTTGTAACTAGAAATGAGGGCTAACCATTAGACAGCCAATCTTTCCTGCTTAGGAATGGTACAGTCCAAGGTGTTCTTCTCAGGCACTTAAGATATGATGCAAAATGCGAAATGACACTCCGTACAACGGCAGTATTTATCTTACTTTACTTGAAAACGTATCGAAATTTAATAAAGCTACCACGAACTATCTAAGTGTTGGCAGCTTGGGATCTTAGGCATAATCTAGTAAAAATTATTATAGTATTCTGATATTTAGGAAAATCATATTAACAGGAATCTCCCTAATAAAAGTTTTGACTGTTTGGACTGCTACCGACAAATACGAGGGAATAGGCCAATCTCACCTAAACAACAAATATTTGGTGTGTCCACTGGACCCTTTCCACCGACGTGCCGCTACTGTAGATTGAAGCTTTCAGATTCCCGACCAACATCGGTGAATTGCTAAGTGGGGAAATCACTCTGGCTATCTTTATTTTTAAATGACTAAGTGATAAAATTTTGAGTTGCGTAACTGTACATAATTGCCCATTGTGTTATTGTTAATTAGGACATCAATGACGTTAGTGGTTGAACTGTCAAAACAAATAAAATTAATTGAAATAAAAAAAAAGTTTTCTATGTATGATAAACTTTTTTTCTATTGACTTGATGATAACAATAATAACCAATTTTTATAATTTAGTAATAAAGTCTTCTTCTATACCGACATATATACGCTCCCCACCAAAAAAATCGCAAAACCTTCTCGAAATTTTTAAGTTTTGGAGCCTAACCCATGTTTTTCTTATTTATAGTAATAGGGTTAGTTACATGAGAGACAATGGGGATTATTCATATCATTGTTACTCACTATTTGTCAACGAACGAAGGATTATTCCCCTTTCAGTCTCTTTTTTACCTTTTGTTGGCCCGTTACATTAATTTATCTCATACTTCTTTATTCTGTTGTTTATTCGTGTGATAATGAGTCGTTTAAGCCGCGAAGATTGAGTAAGAACAATTAATCTTCACAAAAAAGGAAAATCTTTGGGTAACATCGCTAATCGTCTTGGTTTTCATTACTCTATAGTTTCAAGGGAAAAAAGGTACAAAGAGACCGGGAGTAACTCAAGATGGTCAAATCCAGGACATCTTAAAGTCACCGCTTTATTATAATGCAAGCGCATTGGAAACGCAATTCGCCAGCATCTGATATTAGGGACTTGAATGGTGGTATTTGGGGATTACAATCTCAAACGTTAAAAGAAGACTGAGAGGGTCAAGCATTAGCTGAAGACGTCCTGTGGAACGGACATTTCTTACTCCAGAATACAGGTACTAAGATTTCCAAGGTAACACCAATCTTGGACTGAAGAGGAATGGAAAACTACCCTAGTCACTAGAGACGAGAGTGACCCTCAACAGTCCACATGGGCGTGGAAGAGTCTGGAAAAGATGTGGAGTGCTGTTTGTCAGAAACTGTGGCATTTAGAGGAGGATCTACCATATTTTGGTGTGGCGTTTATTGTGATGCACTTACCGAGTTGGTACCAATCCAAGGAGCCTTAAATGCCTTAAGGTGTATGGAGATGATTTAAACAAGATCATGTAGAGCTTTACTTGCTTATCATTCTCATGCTTGTTAATGCCCAGTCACATAAAGTAACCTGGGGCAATGAGTTCCTGAACACCATTGGTTTCCGTAACCTAGAATGTCCATCAAGAAGCCCAGACCTTAACTTAATCGAACGTGTGTGGGACAAACTTAAAAGGAAAATTCGGTAGCGGGATGTAAATCCTGATGTATTGGAGGAGTAAATTGAGTGCGCCTAAGAGGATATAAGTAATTATTAAATACAGAGGAGGCAAAGCTTCTTATTAAATGGGATTATAAGGCTATAAAATTAAAACTTTGTTAAAAAAGAAAATGTTGGATTTTGTTGTATTTTATTTTTGTAATGAAATTTAATCAGACATATATTCAATGTTAACGTTTTGTTTAGTAAAATTGTTTATTTTGGATTTATGAGCTTTTTTGTTAATGTAAAACCTGTTCTCATGAACTTCAATGCTTTCTAGGTGCTGCGATTTTCGACAGGGATTTTATGACAAACGAAACAATCATATGAGTAATGTAAAGTTAAAATGCGATAAAAAACGGCAATTGATCACATTGCGAACTTGTGTATCGAGAGAGGACCACACCATGGCCTGGAAATAGCCGCACTGGCAGGCAATTGGGTTGGCAGCCTATCGAGAGTGGATTATTTGTCAAACTCGTTTCCTTGACTTGATCGATTCGATGAGGAAACGTCCGTGTGGTCTGCGGTAATTGACAAGAAGCTCTTCCCTATAGGCCCCTGCCAAGAATAGGTCCGACAAACCATCGACTGTACCTTTATCTGTTTTTTAAATAGGTTTTTTGTGGAAGGGAAAAAAGGTTTTCTACCAACTGAGTCGTTCCTAATTCTGACCAGTTAAGCTGTTATTGCAGCTGTGAGTTGTGAATAACCTAAACTCATAAATCAAGATATTATATATTATGGTCACGGCAACACCGGAAGTTATTAAATAATAACCTATTTATTTCTTATGCACAAGCGCTTTTGGCAGTTCCTGTAGTAGCAAGTCAGACTCTCATTAACAACATTTTGAGCACGTAACCCTGAGTACAGGCTATTGAAATAGCTTGTGACTGAGGATTAAATAAATAATGGTAAGACAAAAATATTTCTTTATTTATTTAATCTTTGCCCACAACCAGAAATAAAAACATGACATTTAAGGTTCTTCGATTTGCTGAACAGCTTGACATACCCGGTGTTCAAGAACAAGTCTCCTTCACCATCCCAATATCGATGGTGGGGCCATTGAGGAAACCTAGATTAGGTTTCCCTGCTATTGCAAACCTAAGGTTGAGCCCTTCATCGTCTTTTATAGTGCTCGTTAAATCAACCATTCAAGAGGTATCAACCATTTAAGACACTTCCTTAAAGTGTGGCTTGGTCAAATTGCAAGGTGTCTGTCATCATTGTATTTCTATGTGTCTATTGGAAAAAATATTAAAAAATTCTTTTTTATTTTCTTAAAAAAAATGTTTTTTTTAATTGAAACTTCTTTTTTGTGAAAAAATGACAATCTGCCTTATTGGGCAATAAGTAATTGTGATAAATGTTCTCATTCATACCATATTTACAATATTCATTCACTCGCTCATTCATACAGTAAAGTTTTTATTGTTAGCTAAAGCCAAGGGCGAATTAAATTCATATTTTGAATAAAATACATTTTTGAGAGACAATATACGAGAAAAAAGTCGTAATTTTTTCCAGTAAACATAAAAATTAGTTCAGAAGCTATTCTTTAAAGGTAAGCACACATTTAAGAAGCACAAATAATTTCAATTATATTCCGAAAAATAAGTTCCAAACTGAGCATAAAATAGAGAATAAATGTGTTTTACTTAGGTTAATATTTTACCTGTTAAAATTTTTTTATTTGTTGTTAAACTGTGATGGTTAAATTGCCAAAAAATTTTTTCATTCAATGGGAAACCATAAAGTTTAGCCAATAATGATATGATCATTAAATCTAGACATTTTAATTGTTATATAATATCAAATTGGCATCTATTTTCAATAATTTGAGTAACAAAAGTCATATGAATAAATATAGATACAAATGTTGACACGGCTTTCAATTATATTCTATGTATGTATAGTCCTGGATTAACTAACTGAAAGTTGCTACCTTTTTCCAGCCGGAACTGGTCTGTTGAGAAAAGTTTATTTTACAACAAACAAACTGCTATATGTTCTGTAACAAAATGTTTGCAAAGGGACGAATCGCCGGCTCAGTGGACGGGTGCCAAGAACCGCTCCACTTCCAACTAGTTGGGTAGCCACTCAGATAAAAAGAGGGAGGGTAACTGTCCCGTCATATTTCATCCTCTAATGAGGAGCTTCCATCATCATCATCATCATTATGCAAAAACCGATGGATAAGCCTTTAGAAGGGGCTTCCCTTTATTTATGGGTTTAAAAAACAGTGATATGAATGAAAGTTTCATTCATTATTATTGCAAATATGTTTTTTTATATATAAAAATTAATTTTTCGGAGTAGTAGTATTCAGATTTTTATATAAATTCAAAAATAAGAATGGTATCTCAAAATATTTTTTTGTATTGATATACCATGTCTTTTCGCCTATTAAGGCATTATCAGGTCTGTGAAAGGTATATTTTCAATTTTTTTAATCCATTGTTGTACAATAAATTAAATTTAAAAAAACAAACATTATTTGCATATTTTTTAAGTAAAACAACCATTAATTTGTTACTTTGAGTAATGTCTGTTTTGATTATGAAAAATCCAAATTATGTTTTCTAAATTAAATTTTCTTAAGGCTACCAATTCGGTGTGCACAACTATATATTAATAAAAATTGCAAATATAATATGTTTCACAGTCCTAATGACGCCTGAATAGATGAAACGTCGACAGAAGATGGTATATCAATAACAAAGTTATATTTGGAGAGACTCCGAGAATTTTTTTTAACATATACATATATTGATAGCTAAAAAATATAACCTCATTGACTTCAAAAAAGCTAATTCTAATAAACTAACTAAACATGAGGTATCGATTGATTGGGGTTTCAAAGACTTGAATTTTGTTTTTTTAAACCTTTCTTTGTTCGTCGAAACATTTTAGACCGTTATGACATGAAGAGATGTTCCCCTAATTATTTTATGAAATTTATAAAACTGTTATCGGCTTATCTATACGGATGTGTATGGTGTGTTCTTGAGCCTCAAATCCTTTGCTACCACGGCATTAGCACTCTTCAACCTGAAGAGGAAGAGATTTTTCGGCTGATAGGTCAGCCGAACATGCTAAAAAAATATTGAGGTTTTGTTATCAATAAAATAAGTGGAGAATCGTTCAAAACTAAAATTAACTAATTAATTTAATTCAAGCTTACATAAAGTAGTTCGAAAAGTTTGAATGAAACGCAGGACATTAGAGCGAGGTGTATTATATTCACACAAGAAACTAAAAACTACTACCTTATAATTACTAGAAAATAAATAAACAAATAAGCTGACGCTCATTAGAATATAAATGAAAATATGCTAAACAGCTGAGAGAACAATACCTAGGGCCACACTAGATCCTTTTGAATATAACGATTCACTAACATTAGGACGAATATCCAAGAAAGAGGAAGAGCGGATAGGTATTCATTGCTTAACCCTATGAACAATAGGAGCGTAAATAAACGGCAAAGAAAGTGGAGTGGTTATAAAACATGGTTAATACAAGGGAGCAGGGCGGCGGTACTCTAAAGATTGCAAGAAGCGGGGTCGAAACCTCTTGAAGAAGTTAGGAGGGGTCTTAATCGCTCTCCTCCTCCTCCCTGCTTCTTATGCCGCTTCTCTTTGTGCTGTCTGTTCTTCTGGCCGATGTCGGCGCTTTGTCGTGGCAAAGCTGGGGGGAAATGGCGGTAATGGAGAATTTAATTCCAACAAAAAAGTAAAGAAGTCGGTGTAATATTTTAGAAAAAAAAATATCAGTTGAACAGAGGTCCTTTATTTACTTTTGGTTTAAACGGACTATACATTTTCTAGTGAATAAAAAAAAGTATAAAAGTCTTTCCTATTTAGAGTTTATTGAAGTTTATTAGCAATACCATAAAACTCGTCGATTACTTTTGACATGAAATAAGACACAAATTAAATGTGATAAAGTCGGTCACATTTGCCGTCGTGTTTTAAACTTGCTCAAAAAGTACTTAAGGTATAAATTTATATTTTTGTTCACAATTGTCAAACACACAGTATTGCGTAGATATCACAAAAGATAAAGTTGAATAAAGCCATAAATATAAATCATGTATATTAAAAAGCAATTTTAGGAATTAGGATGGTTTAACAATTAAATATAAGTACTTAAAAAATAACTAGCCTTTTTTTATAACAATTAAAAATATTATCGTCTAATATCAATTATTAAAAAATATAGAGACTTTTTTGTCTCTGCTTTCCTTGCTTTAATTGTAATAACTGTTAATAACATATTGTTAATAACATTGTAGTACAATGTGGTCAAGTAACATAAAATGAAATAAAGAAATTCCCATTGTGAAAAAACAAGATTTTTGGTTTGAGTACCGGTTTGCATTTAACATGTTACACGATTTTTTTGCGCTTTATATAACTTTTAATATTTAAAATTGGGTAACAATCAGTTAATTCTGACAACCAGTTTTATTTTCGCTAACAAAATGTAAATGTGACCTTGGAAAAAGCACCTCCATGTTCTGAAAATAAACTAAGAACCGTTTTTTGAATTATAGCGTTCTGATTATGAACTGAGGGGTTGCAAAATAACGGTCGATGTTACATTTTAAGTTAAAAGAAGTAAGCACCTACAGAAAGGAACAGATTTCGTTGCTATATCACTTTAAGCAGCTATCCCATAAATGCAGGAGCTCCACAGGGCAGTGTCCTGGGCCCCATCCTTTATAACCTATACACCGCTGATGTCCCCTCAACTCCCAATACCTTCTTAGCCACATTTGCAGATGACACTGCAGTCTTGTAATCCCACCCAGACCCCGACATAGCATCCCATAACCTTCAAAAACACCTTGACGAGATCAAGTATTGGTGCAATCAATGGCAGATCAAACTTAATGGAGCAAAATGCTCTCACATTACCTTCACCCTTTGAAGACTTGTCCACTAGTTTATTTTAATTCTATTCCTCTCCCTATATTCGAGACAGTACGATACTTAGGCTTCCATCTCGACAAACGACTGACCTGGAACCCACATACGAGACTAAAAAAACAAGAACGCTTTGGACAACTGTACAGATTACTTCAAAGGACATCCCATCTCTCAATAGAAAATAAACTACTAATCTACAAAGTTATTATGATACAGACATTAAAGAAATAGAAAAAGATTCCGATATTAAAAAAAAAAAAATTCAAATAAGAAAATGATTATATATTTAGGTCTATTTGGCGTAGGATATCTTGTAATTTATTATAATGACTAGCTGTATATGTTTAATTATAAATTACCAATTGTTTCTGCTCATACCAACCTCCTCAAACTCCCTTGTAAAATAGTTCCTGTATTTTAATATTTTCTTAGCTGCAATTGTTAATGAACATATTTGACTTATTTATGTTTTTTATATCAATCGTATGCTGTTGGATCATTGAAGTCATCACATGTACATAGGCCCTTTATTATTTACTTATGATCACATCATTTTAATTTTCAGTTGGACATACTTATTTGTTCTTTTTTAATTGTTAGGCGGTAATGTCTCAAAATAAATTGTATTTTTATCATTTTATTTAATTTCTCAAACAAATGAAACTCCTCATTTCTAAAAAGTATATAGTAAACAAGGGATGTTAAGAAATATAAATTAGCTCTGGGAAACCTGAGTAGTCCCGTTTAGTTTATAAATGAAGGAAAACTACACGGTAAGTATATTCGTACCTAATGGTACTATTAAAAACCGATAAACACACAATCCAATTTTGATATGCACAGTCGTAGTAGATGGAGGTCCTACAAATACATTAGGGCAAAGAACCACTGCCATTTAGAGTGTAATCTGGAAGATAGTGACATGTCCTATAATGAGGACTGGGAGTATTGACCCTAGGGACGGTGTGGGATAGGTTCGCTTGCACCCGTTCGATATCGGCTGATTACCTTCTCGGTCACGCATATTTATCGACAGCGGATCTCTCTCTCTCTCTCTCTCTCTCTCTCTCTCTCTCTCTCTCTCTCTCTCTCTCTCTCTCTCTCTCTCTCTCTCTCTCTCTCTCTCTCTCTCTCTCTCTCTCTCTCTCTCTCTCTCTCTCTCTCTCTCTCTCTCTCTCTCTCTCTCTCTCTCTCTCTCTCTCTCTCTCTCTCTCTCTCTCTCTCTCTCTCTCTCTCTCTCTCTCTCTCTGTCTCTGTCTCTCTCTCTCACTCTCTCTCTGTGAGTGTGTTCGCGCGTGCTTGACCCAGCTCCTCTGGGGGTCTCTAGGGATAAATCACATCGAAGGCTTCATAAACAGAAGTATTGAAACCTGATGTCAAAGGGTATCGAATGCCGTTTAGAATCAAAGAGCTCTCGTGTTCGGTTTAGGGAAAGGTCAAAATAATATAGTGCAACAATAAATGAATAGAACAATATTACAAGAAGGAAAATTTGGTCATCCGGAAATGTGAATGCACAAAAAAATCAACTAATCTCGTCTCGAAAATGTAAATTACACTAAATTAAAAAAGGGCTCATTCTCGACTCCATTATTTTGTTTCAATTCCCAGTAGGATTTTCATTAATTTCAAGGAGCTAAACATGTTTTTATCATTAATTTTATTTAAAACAGTTTTAAACGATTTAAGCTTAATGTTAAGACTGTTTGAGGTTTTAATAAACCCTAAATTACCTCCAGAGCTGAGAAATGCGTAACTTGCTTGTAAAAATTAAAATATTTAACGAATTTGACAGGTGGCTTTATTAATTTTCAGTTCTAAAATAAATTTTCTTAAGAAAAAAAAAGTAACTTAAGTACTAAATGTAAAAAACCTAATAAAAACAAGGAACAAACCCCTTTTTCTCTCTTGAAAAAGTGGAAAAAAGTTTTGTTTTACTTCAGACTTGGAATGTAATAGTAATGAATTTTCTCAGACGGAGTGACGGAGGTATATTGCAAGAAATTAAATTTTCTTGTTGTATGAATAGGAATTTACAACTAAGTTAATTTCATCAAAACTTAATTAGATTTACCAGCAACGTACAATTGAGGCTTCACCTTCATCAGGCAAATAATTTTGAAACGGATACAATTTATACATTCATATAACGAATTAAACTGAAAAAAACTAATGTAACACCATGAAGGTCTATGAACCATAAAATGTTTCCTGGATCAAATATTGAGTGCTACAAGCGATGGAACTGTGAAAGCCGAGAGAGATACCCAGGAACAATGACATCAACGATAAACTTTTCATTCACTTTTTAAGGTAGATGACGATTTGCCCTCAGACCTTGCAACAAATAAAGTCACTCCATCTACCAGGATAGTAAAGTAATGGAGGAAGAAGCAAAGTTCTTTGCCCTATATAAAGTGTCTAAACCAAAAAACTTCTTGAATAGATTCCATAGCACAAAATAACCGAAAACTTCCTATAAACAGAAGTTCATGAGAGCTTTCCTTGAAAGTTCTAGTAAACAAACCAGAAAAACAATCTTTCATCACTAAATCTTTAATAACCTGTGTTTTTTTGTATAGGTGGTGAAAAATATGTTTGTGACATATTCAATAAAATGAGGTAGTAATAAATGTTGACAAGCAGCCTTTTCACGACTATGGCTGAGCAATGATCTTCATTCATAAAACTTCTACTAATAATAATACATAATAATCCCTATTGTAATTTTATATAATGAAAAGTACAAACTATGTACCCATAGTTTTTTTTCTGTGTTTTGAATGATTGAAAATCGGAAGTATTTCAATAAAAATATATTTATTCAGTTTATATGTCGTAAATTGTCCCATTTTCACGACTATAGCTGAGCGGTGAACTTCATTCATAAAACAAACTAAAATAAAAATAAAAGAGCTCAATTAAACCTTTTATAAGTTCATTATGCTAATATGTGTTCAAACAGTTCACGCATTAATCTGATTGTTTCATGTGAGAGGAAAACAAAATACTTTATTTGAAGTTTTGAAAGTTAAGTATAAATGAATTTCAAAGTTAAATAATAAAACTTCCGTCTCTCTAGGAAATACTATTTATCCACCAATAACGTTTTCGACTGCTTTAAGCTGAAAAGACCCATGATGAAAACCTTGACTGTGCCGACAAACAAAATCTATGAAGGCCAACAAAATCTATCAGTAATAGCAACAACGATAACAATCAATAAATTAAACATATTCAAAATATTAACATTAGCAACGAATCAAGTCGGAAATGGTCCATTTTTTTTAACATTAAATTTTTTAAATCCAAATTATTTTTATTTTTATCCTTTTTCGTCAGTCTAAATTTTTCGTTCGATCCATTTTATAATGTTCTTTCCGTACCCTTTGGTTATCGCTACTTGGCACCATATTATGGAGAGATGGAAGATTTATTTTTTAATAGTATAAATTAATTTTATTCCTTTCCCAATGGGGCACTAATCATATAATTGTAAAGAGTCTTAACTTGGGAATACTGTTTAAGGTTATTACACTCCATTTATTCATTTTTTATGTACAATTGGGACGGAAAGGTAGAATATCTTACTATATGGAGGTATTTTCTTTATAAATAACGATATGGTAACATATCGTTGCTACTATTTCGGAATATCGGATTTCTATATAATCCTATATAAATTTATATATAAAAAAAAAACACGGTACTTGCTTTTTAGGTTTTCTGTTTGTTTCAATATGCAAATTTTGACGTCAGTACAAGAAAGTAGATTTTCGTGTTTACAGGCACAATTGTTTAAAAAAAAATACCATATGTTTCGATAATAAATTATAAATCAGTTCAAACGAAATATATAAAAACAAATTGTTTATACCAAACACTAGCAATGCTGGTTCGACAAGATTTTGATATTTATTCCTTTAATCACGCTAATAAAAAATAAATACAAAATACCTAAAATTTTTCTCTGAACAAATATGGAAAATTCTTTGTAAAATTATATCATAGCCACTGAACAGTTATCTATATGTTATAGAAGTTAAGATATCTTAAAATATAAAATAAACCAAATATTACAGATAGACAGAGAAATTACAGAACAAAAACTTCTTGATATGACATCACAAAATACACTTCTTGATTGTTTATAAAACAATTTATTAAGAAGATCTTCTTGTTTAAAATAAACATTTACCGAGACCTTCTTAAGTAAAGACAGCTTTATATATAATAAGGAGAAGGTAATCAAATGTCAACAGAATGAAAGATAGGAAATGGAATGATCAAAGAGCGGGCGGGTCGGACCAATATTACACCACTCTGTGGCAGCATTTATTGCGACCAAGATTATTGGACCATTTATCTCCTAGCCTGTCTTTCCAATGCCCCAGCTCTGCCGAAATCACACTGGCTCATCAATTACCCCCGAATCACGGATACCTCACCTCCTTAGCAACCTTTACTTGAGCATCAGACAACATTAAACTTATATATACAATGCATCTGAAATCATATAATCCATTAGAATACAAAATAAGTGGCCTTGTCAATTAACAAAAAAATTACAGTTATTTTTTCATATTTAATACAAGGGGACAAGTTACGGCATATAAACTGAATAATTTGAAATACTTCCGTTTCGTAATTATTCAAAACCCAAAAGAACACAGCAAAAAATCAAAATATTGAGTGTTTCATTTATCAAGAAGCTCGAATCACCAAAATGAAAAAAAAAACAAAAACAATCGACTACCCATAGTTTGTGTTTTTCATTATATAAAATTGTAATAAGGGATTATTATTAGTAGAACATGCGTAAAATGTTTGCGGAAATTTACTTCCGAACATTACGAGGAGAATTCAAAATTATGAACAGGAGAAAGGGCTATGCTTCGAATTATATCATTCCTTCCCTCCGCTTGTTTTTACGAAAACGGCTTCGTATTACCGAGTACACAAGATTGTTTTTCGTAAAAGTGACCATCACAAGAGTTCGAATTATAATGAGCCGCCTATAATTTTAAAGAAACAGCTAGTTTATGCTTAACTCAGCTATTACTTGATTCAATTTCTATCTTTTAGAACCATTATTTTTTTCAATATATTGTATTTCATTTGTTTAGTTTAATTCGCCTTTAAGCATGGAACCATTGAATTATTAATAGTATTTAGCTCCCGAGTTAAAAGCTGTAAAGACATATTATAAATCAGAGAAATAAGGCGGACATTTAAGACGTTAGATTTTATTCTATAAACTTTTTGGCCTTGTATTTTAACTTAAGGTAATTACCGTAAATCAAGGTTTTGTGAAATATAAGTGAAAAATATCTACAATAAAACAGACTATTCGTCCACACTTATTAATAATTTAATTTATTGTCAAGCACAAAACTTGCCAAGTACAACGGACGTTGGATAGCAGTCCACAGAATTATAAAACATGTTCTAATTTTAACGATGCTCAGTTAAAGATGCATTCGTTATTTTCATGATACAATTATTCATAAACAGATACGTTTAAATAAATTAACGCTGGTCTACTCACAAATTATTTTATATTGATACAAGCGCTTTCGGCGACTACACCAAACTTTTCAGGTATCTATACTGTATTAGTCTAAAATAAATTGTGGTATACCAGAGAGGGGAGTACAACCAGGCTTTCAAAACGGCACGTAATTCCACTCATAAAGAAAGTAATGAATAGCACAGAAAAAACTCGCAGAACAATTTAGTAGAGGATAAAGATGGTGTCAATTACTATAGCATAAACAAGGGAATTTCTCGTACCACATTTTTTAACGTAAAACCAGGGCTAGTCAAACGTTCTCGCATACTAATGAAAACTAACGTTCGCCCGCTCATTCTTAAGTCATTTTAAATACATTTGGTTAATTTAGTATAAAATGATGTTTCATGTGAAATGTATTAAATATCACCAATAAATGATCGGAACAAGTAAAGATGTAAATCAGAAAGGTCCTGTGATGTTTTTTCAAAAGTTTAAATACTTGGTGAGTATCGTTCCCGAAACGAGTGAATTGGAACGTGTTAAGGTAGCTTGGGAAAAAAAAAGAAAGTAGATAGCAAAACGGAAATACTCGGAAAACTATTGTTTGGACGTCAACAAAAACGGACTAAAGTAAACAATTACAATCATGTATGACTTTATGATTGGGAACTCCCCACGCGTGCCTAAATTAATGAATGAAAATTATAAATTGTTCATCGATTGCATTACTCATACAAAGAGCCATTATAAAATAAATGAAAAATAAGTGCGTTAGTAAATAAAGCGCCCGAAGAGATAACCGAAATCTTTCAAAGTCATTAATCTGGTGGACTGTCAGGTAGTCCCGCCACCCCAACAACAGTTCCGCTATAAATGAACTGAAAGCTACCTTAATGCATGCTTCCGACGCACACTTCCTGCCATGTCATTTCGGTTCCTTTGTTACTTTATATTTTTACAACTTTTATAAAAAACCTCTTCTAATTTTATTTTATTAGTTGTATTTGATTTTATAGTTACTTTTATTGATCAGTCTTATTTAGCGTGGCAGCAAGGGTAGGATTATAAATCAGTACTTTTTTATAGATTGAAAGTTTTCAGCCGGGCCTCTATGAATTAGAATCCAAGATTTTTTTGATCACTGAAAAAAATGATTGAAGTATCTAAAATTGAGCGTTTTATTATTGATAAAAATAAATAAACTTTTTGGTTTCGTCGATATACGTTCTTTAAGTTTCTGAGTTTGAAACTATGCTTAATGTGATCCGACCGAATTTTTGTCGAGCAAAATGGACAAAAAAAAAAAATTAAATGGCTGATTTTGAACATTTAAATTTTATTCTGGGGCATACGAAAAAAGGCCTCTCAGTATAGTAATGACATTTTTTGACTTCATATCGCCTAGAAACGTTTCATTAAAAGCCGCCAAAAATAACTTTGAGTAAAAGTTGTAAAATGATCTTAATGTAGTATATACGTGTAATCGTATTCACAATGAAACTTTATCTGAACAAAAGAAGACATACAAGGCCAGAATTTGAATTTGGGTGTCCTTGATTTCTCAGCTATCCCATGTCGAACGATAAGCCTCGTACATCTGAGTGGTAAGAAAAGTAGAGAGAACAGGAAACTCAGGAAGGACCGGGCTAGAGTCAACAAGGAAGTTGTTACAATTAGCTTATATACCAGCTTAGTGCATTGGCATTTGAAGCCCCTAATGTACTCCCTAATATTTTTTCCGTTTAACAAGTAACTACTGAAACATTTAACATTTAACATGAAAAAGTATTTAAACGGACTCACGGTGGAATATATCCTACAGCGAATTGTTCAAAGAAACAGTACTCCAGGTGACGAAAGATCCACATTAAATACCCCATTAAGAAAAATAGATAGTAAAAAGCTATAGAAGAAAACATAATCAAATAAATCTGAATGTAGGGATAGTTACGGGGTGGAATAACTCTTCTTGGGGATGAAAAAGCAGAGAAACTCACTCTATAAATTCAAGATTTCTTCAGACCATTAAAGTCATCTAGTACTGACAACAAAGACATTTAAAAACAACAGGCTGTAATTGCAGGAAACATGGGAGTGGGCTGGAAGCATAACGATAAATTACATGCTTTCGAGCTGTTCCTTCTCCATAAGCCCGCCAGTAACAGAACCGTCTTGTTTCCTCTATTCTCTTACTTGTTCAACAATAATTCCCTCGGTGCTTTCTTTTTCAAGCTATAGTTTTACCATGATTATTCATTAAAAAAAATAGATACTATAAAAATATTTAGGAAAGGTCACTAAGCCTTGAAAACATTATAATTGTAAAAACCGTATGAGCATATTAGTATAAACTATGTGTATAATTTATGTTCACTCAAAGCCAAAATCTTCTACCCACATTTAAAAGCTGAAGATGTTTTCGGTTTTTTGCCCTACCAAAAAGTGTCTATATATTTTCATTCATGGTTAAATTTTTAAATAACAGAAATGGGGAAAATGGACTGAAAATGAAAAAGCAAATGGTCATTTGAATATTGGTTTCCGATAGTACTGCATATCTCTCGGGGGCTCTCGATAGAAGTCGGTAGTATAAGTGATATTCCAAGAATAAATTATGTAAAAATGAATGTATGATGCACTAATTCAATTTTTTTTAACATCGCTTTTACCTTTGATTTCTGCCGCCCCTATTTGAATGCAGTTTACATTAAAACAGTGGAACGAAGTAAAAACATCAAAATTTAAAAATAGTAAATAAAAACAACTTCAAATTTTGGGTGTTGGTATATTTTTCATCCTGTGAACAAATGAGCAAAAACAGGAAATACTTCAGCGTTTTACGCAGCAGAATCTAGCGTCAAAAATCTCGTACCAATCTCATTTACTTTTTTTCTACAATTATTAAGAAATAGTGGAATCTTACGTTGTGTTATATTTAAGTTCGGTTCAGATGGATGGATGTTGAGAAGGGTGAGGCGCTAAACCAAGTGGTCATCAGTGCCACACGGTGTTGGTATACGTAGGCTAGTAGACTCTACGACTGCTTAACCGAACATGGGGGCCTCGCCAGAAGCCGGCGGCACACCAGGTCTACAGGCCTGGTAGAGTTCTATTATTCTTATGACACAATAGCTAGGCGGAAGATGTGGATAAAAAGCATGTATATACCTTACAATAACCTGTACCACTAACAATAAAAATGCACCAGTAAGTTGAGTTTAGTTTCTCAAGATATATTATTATTTGGTTTTAGAATCTCTTACTTAGAATTTTATTGAAATGTAAAACAATCTTCAATGAATAGATAGTAATGCGTGGCTGATTGTATTACAATGTACTTAATAAAGAACGACGTATTAACCGCTTTTGTATTTAAAGTAAAACATAGGTATTAGACTCATATTATACAGCGAGGCTTTGAGACAAATAAACCTATCTATTATTTAAGCATTTGACCCATTCGTGTAACGTGTTGATAAGCCGATACTACCCCTCCAGGTTTAATTAGTACAAGTAAGAATCATTTCGGGGACATTTGAAGTATAAAATGTAACAGTCTTGCTCGGGAAAGGTATCAGTTTTAAGTCAAAACTATTTTACAACGGTCAAGTAACAAAAGCCTCTTTTGTTATACAATAATTTCTGGCCAACCGGAAATTTATTTTCTACTGATACAACCAGCTTCCCAATTCAAGGCACTCTTATAATAGCTTAATGCATTGAGAAAGCGCACTTGTGATTTAGAATATAGAAGGAAACAAATGAAAAAAGTTAACACCGAATGTGATTTCATTCCTTTTTAGCTAGGATGCAACTGCTAGAGAAAAGTTTGTTTGCTTCGATAGTTGACCCGGTTTCCTAATTGACGGGCTGCTACAGGCCTAATCAAAGCTTCGCATCAGAATTAAATAGCCAAGAAAGAGATCATTAGTCACGATTAAAGTATTTGTTTCAGTTAAGGCTGGGTAATTGGACGAAACGAATTCCGGATCTAAGAGATTTTTTAGATTTCAAAGATTAGGAAGATTAATGGATATGTCCGAGGAAGTTTGCTGACCCCGGAGTTTGTCTCGCTGGAAGGAATATAGAAAGACGCTACATTTGTTGGTTATCATATTGTCATTGTCTTGGTTTATGCAAAATTTAACTAATGGGAGAGTAACAGTACAGTGTCATTGTAGGACCTGTGGAAATGTAAAGGAGGATTTATAAACCAGCTAGTAAACAATCCCAATATGTGAGGAGGAGGAGGCGCTAAACCAAATAGTCATCGGTCCCATGTGGTCTTGGTTTAAGTAGTCTAGCAGAGTCTACGACCTCTTAACCGAGCATAGGGGCCCAGCCTAAACTCAGCCGAGAGGCGGCACACCAGGTCCCCAGGCCAGGTAGAGTTCTCTTATTCTTATGACACAAAGGCTGGAGGGAGAAGTGGCAGAAAAAACAGAGGACTCAAAAAGCTCCTGGGCTCTTTCACATCAATGATTCAAAATAGAAAATAAAAAATGTATGAGAAGAATTGTTCGACATAGGAACGGTACATTCCTAAAAAAATGTGATCACACGGATGGGTTACTTGGCGCTTACCTCCCAAAAGAGATTAGTCTTGAAACCGGCCATATTTCTTTCCCGAAGGATAATATGATAAGCTTTTTTTCCGAACACAGAATGGGAATTGGGGATTCAACGTGGTACTGGAAGACGTATTTGAACGAATACAAATCGGACTTACAGGAAATCTAAAAAATCGGTAAAAGGAATGCTAATTATTTCTTAATATAATTTTTATGTATAGTATGTGGCACAATTCGTGCGGATTATCATCAGCTACACACACACATACGTATATGTATATTAGGTGTATAATACAAATATATTTAAATCTCACCTCATTTTTGAATCCGACTAACCAAAATGTGCTTTTTTGTTAAGTATTTTATAACAAGATTCTAGTAATTATATCTGTTTGTTATTTATGATAATTGTTCATTTGGGCATTAAAATTTACACTCAAACAGACAAGCATCGTTTGACAGCTGAGCTTTTAAGTAAATGAAAAGGACCTCTTGAGAAACACAGTTTCAGAAAACGTGGAAACTTCAAGGTGAGAAATACAACCTCAAATCATTTCAAATTTCTACAGTTGTCTTTAATAAGACAACCTAAAATCAAATTTCAATGACAGGATTACTCCTTGTTCAAATTGAATAGATGTGTAATAAAAAAAAAGATGTTCTATTTTTATGAAACCTCACCATATTGTGATGAGGTTGATTGGATTTTAGAACTAAGACGTGAGAATTCTTCTGGTCATCAACACCTGGATTATATTTTTAAAATGAGAGCAGAAGAGAGTTTTATTTCTTAAGGTTTCAATACTTAATTAAATCGTTCGACAACAATCAAATATCCTCATTGAGGATAAAATAAGTACTACAGTATAATCGTGTTTCCACGCCTCATAGCCCATATCTAATTTGTTTGCGATCGCCCAAGTGATATTATTTCACAGTGTAATAATTAAAAGAGGCCAACTTAGGACGGAACTTTGGTTAAAGTGGAGTAGCGACATATCTCAAAGACAATGCAGAAAACGACTCTAAGAAGGATACAAGAGTACAACTCCTCCAGGCTCCGGTCAATTCCCAGCAAGGGATATCTGGTATTCAAGCGTGACTGTAGAAAAACAGGGGTCTGAAAATGCTGCTCAGCTCGACCAGGTGGATGCAGTAACAACCATCTATGTATGCATTTATAATAAAAGTTTGGATTAAGGATATGCCCCCTGGCATGACAATTGTGGAAGATTGCATATTTTAAGATGATTTCAAAGACAGCAAATCGATTCTCTTTATGTCTTCAGGAAGTAAGTCTTGGATTGACTGATGCTCTACTCTCTTGCCGTTTTGGGAAAAGGCCGACACCCTAAGCACGTTCAGCTCATTCAAAGTAAGAAGTAGGTTCCAAGTGCACTACCATTATAAATGTTAACGTCTACACTGATTTCGACAGTGTGTGGTGGCTCGGCATATTGAAGCGGCTACAGACGCTGGAAGCTCCTAGCAACTTGTACGACTTCATTGGTAGCTACCCAGGTTTGCCATCAAGGGCTTGTCTTGTGACATGCGCGTTGGAAATCTTTAATACGGTTCCCGTGTAGAAAGAACACTATCTAGGTGGAGCTTACGTCTGCGACCAGACGTCGACATCTTGTCACATGAGAACAATTACATGAGTATTTCTTAGGACGATTGATGCAGACAAATGCAGCCAAGAATGGATGATTGATCCTCAGAAGAAACAATGTAGATAATTTCAGCCCAATCTGTCTGGAAAATGTAGAAAAGAGATTTTTCACATTGTGTGAAATTTAAGGGAGAGTAACTACGATTATCAATTTTGAAAGATGTCATTAAAAAAAAAAACAGTAAATAATTTTTATTGTAATGTATTAAAAAATGCTAGTACACCGTTCCTTGTACCTATTAATATAGCTTAACGTTCTTGGTAATAAATTTCATTACATCAATTGCTCAGCCAATGGATTTTTTAACTCATGAAATATAAAACTTCATTACCCATAACCCTAAATCATCTCCCCAGATAGATATCCTTTGTTAATAGGCTATAAAAGCACTACCTTAAGGTTTATTAGGTAGTAGAGATGAAATCATTTATTACATTTCAGCAGAGTAAAAAAACTAACGATAACCGAAATATTGTTTCTTTCTAATGTTAGCAGGATCGTGGATCCTTACCCAGTCCATTTAAATCTTCAACTCCAGCTACTTTACCACTCCTCTCCACGAGGATATTTCTCCTTCATGTATTGGTACACACTTTCTACTACCGGACTAAAACTTTCTTTTCTCTTAGATATTTTTTTTTAGAAAAAATAAGGTCCCATTTATAATTATGGCACTCTCTAGAATTTTATTTATAACCGCATAGAACCTATTCGAGTAAAGGATTGTACATCTGGAGTTTTTTTGAGGCTATAAAATATAATATATTATGACATTCTGCCAATAACCAAAATATTTTAAAAGTTAGCAAACACTGTACTAAGGAATCTACTTAACAATCTGCTATTTACTTGTTTACGGACTCTGGAAGACGGAACGTTAAGCAAAAAATAACCCTCAAAAGATGTGGTTGCTTTTATATATCAGACTGAGTGGTCGTCTCTAAATTATATCGAGTTATATTTAGGAAACAGATATTACATTGAAAAAAGTTAGTTCCTGAACACCAAAAGAGCTCGTTGTTTCTATGTCTTTATAAATTATATGGTGGGGAAATCTAAATAGTATTTACTTAATTTATGATGCAACAGTATTTATTTATTCTTTGGTTGGGAATGAATTAAAAAAATATGCCACTTGTGGCGCGATAAAATATATTGATTTGAACCTGAACCGAAAGGAAGAATTTGCACGATAAGTAGGAACGAGCGAATTCATGATAAAATTGATCAGAGGTTTAAAATAATATATATTTGATAACAGAAACTGATCACGCTATATTTTAGTTAAGGGTTAGTTGATTGATGTATGATGACGGGAATTAGGCGATTAAAAAAATCAATACGGAAAATGGTCCCGTCTCTTATAACGGATCTATCCGTTATGATTATTCAAGTTAGATTTTAAAAACTTTTAAAGCGCTTATCCTAATTGATCTGTCCCTTGAAAATACTTTAAGGTACAAACATGCAAGAATGAATTGCATTGACAAATGTTTTTTTTCCATAATTATTTTAAAATTGAATTTATAAGTAAATGGAAACCCTCTAACTCTTTCCGGAGGAGTCTCTCATGATAAATTAGGTCTTAAAGAGTTAAAGAATTCTAATATGATCAAAACACATATAAACAAAAAATACCAATTTTTCTTTCATCAGCAACATTACCATAATATTGTGTGATACAATAATATGACATTGTATTGTAGAAAGTGGACTTGGTTTCACTTAAAGGTCAATATATAGAAGATGATTGAATAAAATATAATTGTCCTTCATTACTGCTCGTATTTGAGCAGATATGAGATAAAACTGCCATAAAAAAACTATATATAATTTTTCAAACAAAGAAAAGTAATTTATTCATAAGCGGTGAACGATATTTAGCAATCACTTCACCAATGGAATATGCCGTAAAAAGAAATGCAAACTTGCGAACAGGAAGTTTTCACTAGAGCCAAAAAACAGTTAGATTTTGGATTACAAAATCGCCCCTTTTGTCGATTTTACTCCTTCTAGGTCGGGTGCTATGACTTTTAAACGCATCTTGAAGATCCAATGCTAGATTTTTGATGAAATTATCAAAAAATAAAGTTGTAAAGTAACGAAAAAAAAAATCGCGATTCGTAAATTGGCATTCGTATTGAATCTGTGTTAAGGTTCGTGAGAGAACAAATAGTATTTCGATTTTTTCATTGCTTATTAGCAAAATGGATTCTTAATATATTAGCTGGCTAAGAAAAAAAATATATAAAGCTTTCTAAATTGTTTACTCAAATATACAACAAAGCAAACATAATATATTTTAAATACAAAAGGTTATAGTTGAACTATTTTTTTTTTACTACCTTTAAAGTAAAGTTAATTACTTTCCTCTGAACGTGTCACATTATGAATGAGCGAGCACTCTCGCGATTTTAAAAAGTGCACCCTGCAAAGCAACAGTGAATAAAATGGCTATGAATGAAAGCAGCAAAGGGACGAACCATAGAAAATGAATTAAATTAATCATTTCAAAGGAACTCTAATCACGGACAGCAATGGACTAGATAAAACATTCATTACTGCCGTTGCACGCAAGGAACAAACAAAATAAAAAAAACAAAACCAACAAACAAAAAAACACCATAGCTACATTAGACTTCTTATAAATTAATGAACTGAAAGGATACTAAACACGATAAAAAACTAAAAGTGTTACTTTTCAGAAACTTCATCAAATATATAAATGCCAAAGGGAGGTTTTTCGTGCTGTAAGTCACGGTCGAAATCAGCCTTTTTTATGCGCTGAAATTCAAGATATCGTAATACCATTAAACTAATATATAGGCTTTCTCCAGTTCTCCAGTTCTCCAGTTCAAGAAAGTAAGGTTTGCACAGAATACAATAGAGATTTTTTCTCATTAAGTTGAGATTAAGTTCATCAAGTTCTTTCTCAGCAAGTAGGTCGAATATTTTTACACCTTATATGATAAAAACAATTTCTGATATTATTCTAATTGAATATATCAAAGACAAGTTAATGCCAGATAATTAGGCGCTTAAATTGCATTTAATAGTAATACCATGTGAAAATTATGAAATTTTCAATGTAGAAACGGACTTAATTTTATTTGTAATATTTTGCTTATTTAGTTACTAAGATTATAATTAGATTCTTTATGGGATTTGTTCATTCATTAATAGGGAATTTCATTCATCGAACTCATTTTTAAAAACGTGTATATTTGGTTACTTAAATTGTAAATGTACGAGTGCAGAGGGTTATAGGAGCGCGTAGAGGTGTAAAAACTTGGATGAGGTATCCGACGATAAAAAGGGTGGTTTAGTTTCAACTGTTGCACGGGTTCAGCTAGCTCCGCGGGGTGCCTCTACAGACGGCGTCGGTGTCCAATAGCTCTCCTCTAGGCGGACTCCGCGAATTATTCTTTGCCGTTTGTGCTTAGTATAATCTTACTATTGGTATGCTTACAGTAATGTTCGCTGTAAGAAATAAAATTGATATTTTTATTACATAAACGGTGAAGATTGTATTATAAACTAGAGTGAGAATATTCTTATTAAAAAAAAAAAAAAAAAAAGAACGAATCTAGAGGATACTAGATCTAGGATTAGGCGTTCGTTTTCAAAGGGATTTTTCCTCTTTAGTAATAATCTTTTGTGAAACTCAGACATTGTTTCTGAAGCTAATTATTACGTCTGTACATACGCATAGTAATACTCTACAGTTAATTTTACGAATAAATATATTTAAAAAAATCTATATAATAAGGTGTGCACTGATGTAGAGAAGAACCGAAGACTGGTGGTAATTGGAGACAGGAGACCTCACCTATGTAACCTGAAGAAGACAATTCTGTTCGGCGTTAGCAAGAACCGGCGTACGCGGGGCTTCAACCACGACTGCCCCTTCCCACATCCCCTATTGATTCCTAAGTCGGCCATGTTGGAAACCCGCCCCTCCACCCTGTTTGGGCGCCCCTCTCTTAGCAATTTTAAAAATAATTGTTTATTAAAGTTGCCTCTCTCCCTCTCTCTCCCTCTCTCTTAGCAGAGTTGTGCCGATTGTCGTTGTCTCGCCCACCCACGTTCATTGGCAGACCGGTCCTTTGTCCGTTCTTATCGGCTGTGTTTCCAGCCACAGCCGGACAGCGGGTGGTTCATCTGACGGTCAAACATGCTTCCTTCAAACCGGCTGACTTTAACCGAGACAGATCACTAATGAAAATAATCATAAACACAGCATTATAATTTAAAAAACTATAGAAGGTAGATTACTCATTTGTTTTTTAACGCGATTTTGGTGTGCAAGGAAAGACAGGGAAATCACAGGTTGATTTTGGGAGTAGAATTGTTCAGTTTTAACTTACCCTCGAGTAAGTAATTAATAGAACATATTTTCTATTTCTATTTGTCTTATTTGGACACATTATTTATTTGCGTACAATACAACACTAGAGTTCGGGTCATAGACGTCCATAAATACTTTTATAGTCGAATCTCTCCTTTTCTTCAATCATTGATCTAATTCAATACTTATTTGACTCCTTCTCTTGTTGTCCACATTTAAAAAATGACTGAGGTAGCTGCCCCAAAGCTTCTATTTCGTTGTTGTGTACATTTCCAGCTGGTTGTTCCGCATCAAAGTTCCAGTGAGTAATCATTATCAAACAGACAGTTTAGAGAAAACAAAAACATATTAAAAAAAAAAAGGAAATCTATACAGCAGCAGTGATAGACAATAAGATAGTGAGAAAATAATAAAAATAATCCTTGAATGATTTGTAATTGAAATCATCTTCATTACCTTGCAAAATTTCAGATATTACAGTCTGTACATCGCTCTCATTACTATGTTTATTGCTGGCAGTGATAATGGTACAATAAAGTTTTAGGAAAGTGTACTTTACCACATAATTAACAGTTTGACTTCCATTGATTCCAACACTTTAGCATCTTTCTTTAATTCATTTATTTGTTATATCTGTATATATATATACATTATATATATATATATATATCTAAGTATAAATATTTATTTTCATGGAGTATTTTTTGAATACGTTAGGTCGTCCAATAAATCTGCAGAGGTAAAAGAGAGGGTCCAAAATAAACCTACTGACTGACTACTAAAGTTAAAATCTGCTGGCACCTAGTAATCTAAAACTGTATCGGCATTAATATAATATAATTGAAGCGTACAGCGAGTAATTGAGTAATGCTAAAATTGGATTTTTTTTATCAATTCCTGCGGGCAAGCGTGGTGCTGATTATATTCTCTTGAAAGAGAAAGAGCATGAAGGAAACACAATGGAAGGCATATTGGCCCTCATGTTTATTAATGTGCGAGTTCTAATGAAAATTGTAGCCTTGCGTGGTATTTCACAAAAATAATTTTTCGTTTAAAACACCGGATATTTACACATTGTAAGGTGTAGAAGAGGAATAGTCTTTTATTTAAATTAAGTGTAACTATTAACTCGGAACTACACTTATGTTATATGTAGATTAACCTGACAGTGGAACGAACACAATTAACATCGTGATAAACTATTACGATTTTATGCTGAGCTGTAAATAATAGAGATGCTGACTTGGGCTCACACAGTTCCCAATAGGAGTGGGTTAAAGTCTTGTATCCTTGTTTTACCCTTCTAAATAAAATGGTAAAAAATTTGATTTTAGTTATCAAGTAATAGCTTAGTTAATATACCTTATCTATTTCTTAAATGTATAAAATGGGCCTGTAGACACACAAACGAGAACATGAAGGTACGAGCTTGCTAATTGCTGTTAAAACTTAAAATACTGGTATTAAAAAAACTATTCAAGATTGGAAATTTCACTACGAGAATTTTGGTAAAAGCGAGACATTTAAGTACAAGAACATTAACGAAGAAGTAATAAAAATTCATTTGACTAACTTTTCATAAAATTGAAAGCGAGGCGGTGGATCGTTTTATGTTATTATTCATCTTTTTTCATAGACTTTGTATACATGCCTCAATGACATCTACACGGTTTTTCTTCCTCAAATAGGTAAACAAAGGATAGAAGGGGGAAACTATTTCAGTTCTTAAAATAAACTAGAGGATTTCAAAGCATTCCCAAAGAAAAATTAAGGATCTCAAGACTATTAATGCTTCTGAAGTTATTTCACAAGGCATTGGAGAAAAATAATTCCAAACCTAATAAGAAACTAATGCTGCAATGAATAATACATGTTATTTTAAGGGTGGGGGACGCAGATCTAAAAGGGGTGAACACCAATGTTATAAAAAAAAAAGCTAATATATTTTTTCGATTAAAAAATTAATTAGGTGGTTATAACGTTATGATGTCAAGAAGTTTCAGTTGATCCTATAATAAG
The DNA here is from genome assembly GCA_930367205.1 of Acanthosoma haemorrhoidale. NCBI lineage: Eukaryota > Metazoa > Arthropoda > Insecta > Hemiptera > Acanthosomatidae > Acanthosoma > Acanthosoma haemorrhoidale. The sequence goes on along the minus strand of OV884015.1, from coordinate 76,283,754 downwards.
AGTTTAATTAATGGAGAAGATTGGCTTGCTAAAGCATCCTTCAGGTAGATTTTTAATCTAGGATCCGTAAGCATTGGCGAAACCAAGTCAACTTTATTAATAACACGATCAAAGGAACCGCGGAGTACTCAGGTTCCAGAGGCCTTTGAAGACCAACTTTTCCTCTGGATGGAGTTGAATGTGTGTACTCTGAGAAGCATGTGTGTAAGTGAAAGGGAGTCGTTTAGAGCAATCAAAACTGAACAATTTATTTAGATAATGAAAATAATTTTCATTTACATAATAGTTAATCAAAGCTTCAGGTGAATAATTTTTTCGTTTCGGTCAGCAGGTGCTAGGACACCCTTCGGAGCGTAGGTTATTTACAATAGAATATCCTAGTCCCCATATAAGTGTTGGAGTTTAATTTGGCCTTAGAAAAGAGTTAAATATTTGGGGTTTTTAAAGAATAACTCTCCATTATTGAAAGGTCGTTGTTCAGAGCTGAAACATATTGAATAAATTAAAATCCCCTAACTTTTTTTTTTTTGGCTAATATTTTATGAAAAAATAACAGGATGAAAGGATCTGAAAGGATGAAGTGCAAAAGCATGAAGCGTGATGTTATTTAAAAACTCACACGTCCGATGTTAACAAATAATTATAAACAACCCTTAGAGAGAGGGAAGGATATACAGAGAGAAAAGGAGAGATAAGTGGGAGGTAGGCAAATTACTGAAGGGCCGATGGTGCGAGATAAAGTAAATTTAATAGCTGATGCTCACACACACCGAGCGGCCCATTCACTGGACCATATCATTACAGCGGGCCCTTTCTCTATTCCCATCCCTTGCACAGGGCACCTGTCGGTTAGTCTGCATTCTAACAGCCTTTGTGTTCTGTGTTTCCCTGCACAATGGCCGTGTGCTACGAGCTTTTCCTGGCCATGTTTACCAACTTGCTCTGCATTTGTCGAAAAGTTCTCGAACAGGAAGATTCCAACAGAGGCGCTTTTGACGAATGCATTGTTCGAAGCACAAAGAGGATGCTAACTAATGGGGTAGGTTGTTTTGTATGATTTGAATTCGAGTAAATTCAAGATCCGGATTATATCATAGGGACAAAAACAGAGAAATATTAATTATAAAATAAATTAATTTTTCTGTGGCATAATGAATTATTTTGACTATACTAGTATCGAAAAAGTTAGAAATTTCCTCTCAAACACGTAGCCGGCAATCGTATTTAATCTTTTGGCTAGCTAAAAAGATTTCACCTAATTTTTTATATGTATAAAATAATAAAAGAAATGGATTGAAAAATTTCTGTTTAGGCTACAGCCTCATATGTATAGTAATGATATTGGTTTGGTACAATTAAATGTCTTTATTATAATAAGGTTGAATTTATGGGAGTGAGTTATTGGTTAACTTTATAGAGTATGGTTCAACTTTGTCACCAGGCACCAAGGGGTGCAACTGGTCAGGACCATTAGACTCTTTGGGTAAATTACATTTATGACGGTGAAGGTTTGTGCCAGTAAACTACAGATTGACCAGAATAAACATAGTTAATTCAGACCTCTATCCAGTATCACGTTTAGATGTTAGCGTTTTATTTTAGAATGGTTTTCAGATACCCGAATCGTCTAATTTCTCTTGATTCCTAAACGTCCTATTATACCATGAACACCACGGGTAAGAGATTAAGCTAGAATGTCTGACTCTAAGGTAAGCGAATTAATTTTACGGATTCTAACTGTTATAATTGCATCTTTTGATTTAATATTTCGAATTGTCTCCTCAGTGCACACAATTTCACATGAAAAAAAATTTGGAATCTATAAGATTGGTCAAGCCCCTATAAGCTATTTATGATTTTAAATTAAGATATTTATTTTTTTTTATTTCACTAATAAAGGCAAGGTTTTAAGAAATATTAATATTGTTATCATTATTATTAATAATATTTTTGATATTTTAATTGAAAGAGAGGGGCATGTAAAACAACGTATGCCGCCTCAAAAATTATATACATCATTTTAATTCTTTTATTTGTTGAAAAGGTGGTTTTCATTTTTTTTTAAATCAAATCTAATGAAATATTTTTGGTCAGACATTAGTTTTTCCACAATTATTTAACAAAGCTTTCAAAAACTGACGTGAATCACCGCGAGAACCTCTTACCATTGTCTCTTCACTTTCTACGTCCTTATTTTGGTTATGAATTATTTTATATGCGTATTTCAAATGCAGACGTAGCAATAAATGCACATAATCAATTTAAAACAAACTTTCACAAACAAGCTTTCAAAAATCATAAAATACGATATCTTAAATAATAAAATTAAAAATGACTTTTAAAAAATGGATAAAATAGTTCTTTTCAACTCATGAGTGCACAGGGCGCTTGGTATTTTACTTCCATGGTAGGCTGAACCCGCAGGACATAACTGCTCACTCAGGAGGGTATAGCCTCCACGCCGTACTGCAGTCGGATGGAAATGTTATGTAATATACTAAATGCGAGGGTGATGTTTGGCCGGGATGTCCGAACGTGCGAGGCCGCGAAATAACGCCCAACATTTCTTCACCACCGGTGGATCAAAAATGTTAAGACGAAAATCGTTCTTTAGAAAGTAGGAAGTCGGTTAAGAGGCACTCATGCTCCGTTCCGGCATTGAGTCAATAAAATATGTGTAGAGACAAAACTCAATTTCTTCAGAAAAAATCTTTCTTCATCGGTTTTCACTTTATATCATATGATATCAAACTCAAGTATGATACACAATTTAGGGTTTCGTCATGTCTGGGAAAACGACTGTAATACCAACGTATTTAGTACAGTAAGTATGGTCCATTAAAGTCTCAACACATATGACTGTTAACAGTTTAAATATCTTTAATTTATAATAAGATTTTTAATACGACAAAAAATAATTGAATTTGCAATTAATTAATTGAAGACACTTGTCATGCTTTATGGAGGCAGTAATATTCTTCCTGTCTTACCAATATCAATTGGATCTCCCTTGTGGAATACCATATAAGTGTAATTACAAAAAGACAAACCAAAGTTTGAAGTGTAGGCAGTGTGTATTAATTAAATATACCCAGTCATATTCATTAAAAAGTCATAAAGCATTATAATGCCTGTTTTGGGAAAAAAAAAAAAAAAAAAAAGGAATACAACCCTAAAAATATTTCTAATTTATATAATACTAGCTTTTGTACTGGACCTTGACGATATTACCCATTAACAGTACCAAAACAACCATCATTAGTGTATCAACTATCTTTGTTTCCTCAGCGACCAAAGTCACGGGACGGGGTTTAAGGTCTTAGGCCCTAGAGTACGACCTGCTAAGGTATTAGGTTCTAAACGATGAGCTGTACTAGTGCGAAAATTATTTTGTATACTCAGGTACGGATCTGTAGCCTAGAAAATAAGGTTGAGTATTTATACTAGCTGCATTAGTATTTCCATATTTATATTTCCAAATAATAGTACGGACTGTTAGGTTTCAAAACTAGTTAATTTATTCTCCCTATAATATCCAAATTGAAAACCCTTCATTGAAAATCTGCAAAAAAATATACCAGTTGACCTAAAAAGTGAGGGTTGGTAAGAAAAGTGGGGTTAACCTATAAATAAACCTTTTTGTTCCAATTGACCTATACAATGACCTGTGATAATGTTGACCTTTCTTGATTTCAGGTCTCACTGACTACAGGTACGTGAAATTGAGTAGAACTCATCATCCTACTTACTACAGAGATAAAGAATTTGGATAAGACATGGTATTCATATTTTGACTTAGTTTAGTCTATAAAAAAAAATGGTCTAAATATTGGAATTAAAGCAGCCTAAGGTTAGTTCGCAGTCGTCTAGCTGATGAAATCTTGGTGCGATTCCCACCTCTCCTAAACAATTGTTTTTTATGATCACTTTTGACCGGTGTTTACTCAGACTCTTGAGGATAAATGAGTAAATATTTTAATAGAAAAATAGCGAAACCGGTTTGGAAAATAGAATTAGAAGTAACTAGTGCCAAGCATACTAACTAAATGAAAAAAAAACCGTAAGGTTGATATTTAGAAATTGTATTCCGTTTTGTAAAAGTAAATTAAAGCTAGCAGAAAGCAAATTATTTTGTAAGGAATCCCAATCTTCAGAAAAATATCGGCACTATTGACTAAATGAGAAAAGAATGCTGTTAAACTAATGTTATACTCGAAAGGTACTTTTCATTAACTAATATGGAGAAGTTAAACGATGAAATGTTATATGATTTGAATATACGAAGTCATATTTACTGAAATGGCATAAAACCGAAGATACATAAGCCAATGCAAGGTCTCAATGGCATGCAGAACAAACAAGGAACAATAACGAATACGAATGAAGAGTCAACAAGCTCTAACTTCACTGTAAGTGAGGCGTCTGGTAAATAATCCAAAATGGCTCCAAAAAAATTGGAGCCATTTTGCTTTACTTTTATGATATCTTAAGCCCAACCTAATAAAATATTGTATACATTTAATGTTCTTATGTTTTCACAGTAATTAAGAATACAATAAAATGATAACGCACAAATGTACAGTAAAGCAACTTTATTATGATATAATATCAATCTGCCTTTGGCAATACGTAATTGTGATAAATGATCTCATTCATACAATTTCATTCACTCGCTTATTCATACAGTATTTACAAACAGCCCTGAGACCTCCCAAGTCCACATGGTTGTCACCTCCCTCGCGTGCTAAGGAGGGAGCGGTGTCTTGGGAAATCCCCCACACTCCTCCGTCACTCCGTCAGCCGCGTCACTGGATAAGAGCCAGCGGACGATGATAAGAGCGCGAGAGCCACAGACGCCTAGGACACGATTGGAGAAACTGCACATTGCCAGGAATCCCATTGTTATGAAGGGTTTTGTTGCTAACGTAATAAGGGGCATTTACTGTTGTTGTCAGGACTTTTGATTGGAAGGATTGGATGCACTTGATGTTCGACTTTTTTTCTGTCCCCCATAGGTCTATTCTAACGCAAAATGAATGAAAATATATTCTTAAAATTAACGTTTGATGACTATTACTAAAAATTCGTGTCTAGCACGTTAAAGCCAGTTAATGATTTACTAGTTACAATTTCTTTTTATATCTGAATAGGGAATTTTCAGTAACCAAATGGTTTAGCAAATAAATCCCCCCCCCTACCCATTTAATCCACATTTTTAATAAACTCATGCCGATGTCCCTATATTGTTTGTTTTATTTTTAATGTACCAAAACTTTCAGGTAATTAACGCCTTTGTTTGTATATTCAAACTGAATTGGGTAGCCGGGGATAGTACAAGGACGATTCGGAACGACAGAGGGCCAACCCAGGAGACACCCAAGTCTCACATTTCAGGTGGTTGTATAATAGGATATACAGTTGCTTTATTGCCCTTTATGCTTTATTCTCTTATAATATGCCTTTTATAAATGTTAGCATCCTCGATTGATAGACGATGGTAGACCAATCAAGAAAGTTTCGGATTTGAACAAAAAACCTGACAACAAAGATAAAAGCATAATTAGGCCACTAGGTGATTTTTCAAGGTGGGATTACAGCCCATTATACATTTATTAATGAAAATAAACGTTTTATCAATTATATTTTTAAGAAAGACGGATTAATACTGGCATAAAACATTATTTAAATACGCCAGATGAAATTTTTTTTTTTTTTGTTTATCAGGAACAATACATTTAGTAAACTGCTGCTGTGAAATATTTCCTCAATTATATCTGGAATGATAAATGAGGAAGAAGCTGTGAATTATAAGAGAGTTTATATATTACAGAAGGACATCCACCCCCCTCCACTAAAAGCCTCCCCCACCAACTTCCCTCCTTGCCACGACCTGAAAGGGTTTTGTGGTCCAACTTTAAAGTACCACTATTGTTTACTAACAACAGCCATTAAAACTAACTGCACTTGGTCGGCCCAGTGTCACCTGTGATATTCCAATCGACGGCATCAAAATCTGCCCATGATATTAGTTTGGCTTTTCGTCACCATGACAGATCTGGTAGTGATAAACTGCCAAATCAATCTGAAGTTCATTTGTTTAGACTAATTGTAAACTATTTTTTATCCTAATACTATATAATAAACTAAACTAAAGACTTAAAAAGTGAAAAAATAATATTGAGAGATACCTTCCAGTTTAAAGATGAATGATGTACCAAGCTATGACTGCTTGTGTAAAAACATTAATATAACACCCATCATGGCTGACCTACTCCTCTAATTAAAATAAATAATATAAAAGAACATGAAACGACATATATAAAGAATATGAAAGTCATCTGTTAGAAGATGTTTAGCCTTGTAAGAGAAAGAAGGTGGTAAGAGTTGATTTGTCTCGCAATAAAAAAGGGCAGTCACCTAATGGCTATATAATCAAAATGTTTGATATCCATCACATTCTGCGGAAATTCCAATCGGAAAAAAGATAACTACCATTTTGAATGTATAATACATTTGAAATTTTGGGTAATGCTTAGATGGCGATTGCTGATTTATTTACATTTCGAAAGGTTACGAATCTAGTGCTTATTCGTGGGTTACGAATACTATAAAGTGTAGTTAGAGAATTATGGGGTCCACCTAAAATCGCAGTTGAATTCTTAATAATAAATAGTATAATATAATTTACAAACATAAAATGTACTAGGTTAATAGCGATATTTATAACTTAATATATAACAAACCGGAACTTTCCAAAAGAGTAATACTAAAAAAAATGTTTTAAACATAAATAAAATAAATCCATTTCACAAACATCTCATGTAGACATAGGGTTGGACGGCTAAAGCCTGTCCAACCTCTCTAAAAACAAATACTGTCATGCTTTGACAAAGAAATAAAACGCCTTCTGTCCTTATTTTATTTCAATTATTATCTTTGTAGCCGAGTTTTTGTTTTAATTGAATTCCGTATAAAAAAAATTATATCTGCTGGCAATCATAATTAGTTATAATATTTTATGCAAATAGGTCCAATAGTCGGTAGGCTCACTATTTGTCAAATGAATTAAATGGTATTCTCGCAATTCCCCTCTCCTCCCCCCTTTAGATAGACTTGAAAAAACTTCGGTTTTTTGTATCAAACTTCCTATTTTTTACCTATTATATCGTCTTGTTTAGTGAAAATCATTCTTAAAAAATGTGAATAGCTAGACTATATATCGAAACGACCTGTTGAAATCGGCTGAGACGACCTTAATTACATTGTTTCTATTTAATTTAATTTTTAATTTAAAATTGTTTTCAATCCAACGGAATTCAGAATGCGAAATATTCGATACATTTTGGCATTGCCTGGAGATTCAAAAGAACTCAGCGAGAAAACAGTCACTTAATAGACTCTAATGTTTAATGGGCTAAGCAATAAATAAATTAATATTTTATATCAACACTTTTATGAAAAAAAGCTAAACATTGGCTGTTACAGAATACAGTGCAATGATTTTAGAAGAAAAAAACTGTAAAATTTCGTATCTTTTTCCCTTCATGGACAGTGAACCGCAGTCAGATTTCAATAGTTTTTCACTTTTCGTCACTACGGAAAAGCCACTGTAGGGAATATAGGAACAAACTCAAACTAAACAAAACTGTACAATTTCCCACCCCCTTGAGTGGTGACGTGGTTTTTGCATGCGATTTGTGAATGAAGTTTTTCGAACTTGAGAATAATACAAGCGAAATTGAGAAATCGAAGAACCTTTCAGTTCGTGAGTTTAATTTAAAACTTTAACTGCCTCCTGTCCATGTTCTTCACCATCGTATTGTAGCTTTTCTATAAATAGAAATGACTTTTTAGTATCTAGTAATCCCGACTATCTATAATAGGCCGACTCAGTGCAGCCCCCTACAATGCCTAGTACCCCTAGGCTCCACCATAGGTAGACTCTCACTACCTTCCCGAATCTACCCGCCTCTTTTAGGCATCCCACACCCCATATCCTTCTCATACTTCCTTCAAATGGGACTCCCCTTAGTAAATAAAGGCATCCATCAATCCAAAATAATTGTCCTTTATTTTTCCCACATCCTATTTTTTATAAGCTTGAAAGCTAAGAAAAAAAAATCTAGTAAGTCTCGTGTAAGCAATGCAATGTATCCTAAAAAAAAAGTATTATTGCCATTGTTTAAATAATAATATGTATGTCTTAATTGATATACATTCAGTTGAGTGCACTGAAAACTTTAAAACTTAGTCAGAGTACAGATAACAGCTGGAATCTGACATTGGAGAGAAAAAAACCAAAACTTTTTCCTTGTTGAAGGGAGAAGGGTAGTAAAAAAATCGGACTTATGTGAGTCCATTAACCGTATTCATTTTCTTTCTCACCGTATTTCTTATAGACTACACTATCGATCAGTCTGCTCCCACGAAGAAAAAAAAACCTGGCACAAGCCTGTTGGTCGGGGTGTAGAATCACTCTTGTGCTGTATCTCAAGTGATACAGTACCTGTTTGGGTAAGCCGATGGTCCTAGGACCGTTGACCTCACGAGCCTTTTTCAGGATATCATTGGTTTTTCAAAACAGAAACAAGTATGTTTGAATGTTGGATCTCATAATTTTACAGAAGTAATAAACTTCTCTCAAACGAATCTACAATTAGCACACATACTGAGGCTGTAAATACGGAAAATGGTCTCACTCTTTTCAAAAAAGTTGGCAGAAGGCACAAAAAAGTTTCCTAACCGAAAAGTTTTATTCAACAGAAACAAAAAAGAGTGATATGTATAACAAGTTAAAAAAACAATATATTTTTATGTAATTCGAAAGGATTTTTTTTTCACAAACTAAATAAATGAACATTGACTTTTGTTCCATTCAAAACGCTTTGCTCATTTTTATAACAAACAACAGCCTAAAAGAAGTTTTACATATTTTTTAATGTACTAAGTACGTGTCGTGATTAAAAGATTTATAGTATCCCAGTCTCGAAACGAATAGACCTTTTCTCTTCCTTTGACTAAATTAACTGTGCTATAGTAGTCAAGATATTATTGTGTCCAGACATTTGTGTTGTGGCTGTTTATTGTACAGTTCGAGACACGAACTCCATTGCTTTTAAGTGACTTCTCTTTGAGAATGGTTGATTTGACTTATGTAAAGTAATTAGAAAATCAGTTCTATAAAGCAGGAATTCATTCTCCTAACATTAACCTGGCCATAAGAGATTACTCCTTCATTGCTATTCACTACGCAATGAGTATGAATTAAGTTTCACAAAATTACTAACTACTTCACAAACTTAAAAACATCATAATTGCAGTATTATGCCAAAAAGGACAGGCTATTCGACTGCGATGTCTTTTCAAAATCCGCTAGTTAGTAATTCATTCGCCATCAGGAACTGGAATTTTTCTTGGACATGGGTCCAGTTTGGTTCAGCAGACTTAAAACGTAGCAGTCTTAACACATTTTAAAATTAATAAGGGAAAACTGGGGTTCAATAGGTTCAAAACAAATTAATTTGAAAATATGTACACTTTAAAAGAAATCATCTGGCTACAAATGCCGGAACACACACTTTTAGCAATCGTAACAAAAAATATTCGAAAAAAAAATTTAACTAATACCAACTCACAAATTAGTTACGAAGAAAAAAAAATTGATTAACATAAGTTATTATTAAAAAATGATCCAAGAGTGATAATATGCAAGATGTTTAAGATATTAAAATTACAGAAGTCTGAGCAAGAAAATAAATAAATGAAGAAAAAGAAAAGTACTGAGGACAAAATAATAATAATAACGTTAAAAGTGTAATCTTATCGACAATGTCTAGGAAGAGTGAGAAGAAAGAAGATGTATCCTGACAGAAGGAGGCTCTAGTGCGGAAAGAAGAAAGAACCAAAATTGAAAAATCCAAATAAATCAATACCAGTTATTATGGGCTATTATTAAGAGGGAAATGCATAATTGATGTCAAACCTGCTATAGCTGCTTGTATTCAATTATAAGAATGAGACGGCGGGGGAACGCTCAATGTAAGTAGCAAGTACTTATTAATTGTTAATTGTTGTTAATTGCAAATACTATTAATTGCTAGCAATTACTTACAGCCGAATAGAGCAGATTTTATATAAAAAAAAAACGATTTTCTTACTAGAAATAATTGATTTTTATATTATTTTTAATTTTGTTATTAACTGAGGTTATTATTTAAAAAGCAGAAATGTTGTTTATTCGTTTTTATACAGGGTTTCTCCCAGATATATTTTTTTTGTAACTCCTTAGTTACATTTCTTGCTCGGTCTTCACTTTCTTCACCTTTGATGAATAAATGTTTTACATATACATATTGATAAAAAACAACAAAATATCCAATAAACCATAAAAATTAATTTAATGAAAGTCTCTGGAAGCATAGAAAAGAGGCTAATTGAAGCATTTTTCAAACGGAACTGTAGTCGGGATCGGATTGGAAGATTAATATCGGAGATAGGATTTACGAAAGGAAACGCTTTAAAGTAGAAGATTAAAAGCTCCGATAAAGATAGTCTCTTTTAAGGCCTACAATTGAATGGGCAGCAAGTCACCCGATATTACTTAAGTAGCTTAATTAAAGCCTTAGAAGTCGCAAGATCCCTGAGAAATATCCATTCATAAGCTAAGATAAGATTGGGCATTGTGTAGATAGACATTCTACTGCTGAAATGTTTATTAACTATGTAACCATATTTTCACACACCATCATTTCCATGGGTATTTTTTGATTTCTTATATTTTAATTACATAAAGCATACTGCTCTTAACAAAGGCCCTGCAATGGTGGTGAAAATAATTCCAGGATAAACGTAGAAAACTTCTTTTTTAAAGGTATGCAGTAGATACATAACAACCTCTCACATTTTTCTTTAGATATTCATAATAAAGACTACTTTACATGATCAACGTTAGAGGGTTAATTTAAAAAAATGTTACTGAGTGATTACTTTATATAATTTTTCCAATGTTTTTTATTTGTCACATTTGAGTTAGAGTTTTCTGGGACTTTATTCAAGGATAGGCCTGAAGAAATCAAAGTTAGAGCACTAAAACTCTTGGGTGAAGGCATGCCTCAAAGGCAAGTGGCCATACAGCTGGCAATAAAACAATCGTAGGTTTGCCAGATACTCCGTCTATTCAGGGAGACAGGCAGCAACCTTAGGAGACCAGGCAAGGTCGGCCAAGACCTACTTCACCCAGAGATGACCAACGCTCTCAGCCTTAAGACAGAGGTTCCAAACAAGTCTTCAACTTCGAAATGACCTTCATTCCGCCATAAAACTGGTAATTTCAGGCCGAACAATAAGACCACGCCTCCGCGAAGCGAATCCGACCCCTAAACCTCTGGCCCATTAAAGAGGCAAGGGAAGCTTTTTTCTTTCTTTTTATCTTTTCATTCATTGCATTACTGCAGTTGGTCCGTTCACGCACGCATTAATGAGCAGAGCAGTAAATTTGCTAATCATTGGCTTGTTCAGAATATAGTGCCAAGAGTTTGGTAGTAATATTATTATGTACATTTCCAATGTTTGGAACCCGAATTCGTAATTGTCCTTTATTTAACTTGCAATTTGTACTTGTAAATGTCCAAAAAAATGTATTCATCAAATGACATCTTCCTGTTATTGATCCTTAATCTGCAGTTAGATTTCCATAATCACTAAAGTTCATCGCAAAAAAAAAAAGCGGGAATATAGGAACAAACTTTCCTCACCTGGAAACCTCAAACGTGAGGGAATTTCCAAAATGTTGCTTCCATATAGAAAAATCACAAATAACTTCAAGAAAAGTAAAATTCAGTAGTTTGCAAATTATTTTTGGATGCTACAGGAAATACAAAACTAATTTGTAAATAGATTCGCCTGAGGATCTATAATTGTATATAATTATCTGTAAATTTAAAGGGGCTATGAAAGAAAAAATAAATAAAATTTTAAGTAGCAACATGACATTTTTTCGATTGTTCTTGATATTTTTAAAAACTTTTTAGCACTGGAAAAAACCTGAGGCAAAATTAAAAATTGAAAAATTTTTGGGTTGGTTTATTTTTACTTAAAACATGAGCTGCTTAGGATCTAAATAAATTGGTTTCATCCTTCTCTTTCTGCTTGTCACAATCACCATTATCTTGCACTTTATTAACTTTATTATATGGTCTGGTCGGGAAGGTAGGTAGGTAGGTAAGGCGGTTTACCTGTAGGTAGGTAAGCGCAGCCACGACTCGCGTATCGCACTCTCGTAGAGGAAGGCCTGTTTTCCCCATTCGAACGTTTTTCTCGGAACCTTGTTAATAAATAGTGAAAAGTATGATGAAATACTTAAAATATATTGTTTGGAGGAGGAGATCTGTAATAAACTAGAAATAGTGTTCGACGATTCTGGTAGCCATTATAATTTATCAGCGCACCTCAACTGCACATAAAAATAAACGACATCTGGTGTGATGGTAAGGATTATTGATACACGATATAGGATATATGGGTTTGTATACGACAAAATATAAGACATGCCTATTAAAATTGTTATTTCTTTTTTATAGTAGTTACACGCTTTTCAATTCTTCTTACGATCTGTTAAGAAATATATTGTCATAGTCTATTAGTTTCATCTGCAGTTTTATATATATTGCAGGGTTATAATGTAAATATTTATTCTATTTCAGTTTGAAGATCAGCCATTCCTAAGAAGTTAACTCTCTATAAGAATAAATGCTTTTGTTAATTTAAAAAAAAAATTGTATTAATAATTCTAACTTGACCCTCTGTGAGTATACTATACCGGCCATTCTCTTCAGCAACGTTAGCCACAGTCAGAAATTCTGTGCATCGCATGTCTTGGGTGATCCCTTCGTTAGTAGTGCTCTTATTATCCTAGCCTCAGTAGAGCTTTATGACTCTATGCGAAATCAAGACAGCACAGTTCTCAAGAAATGCTGGGTATGTTAGCGAAAATATTCCTAGCTGTCAAGTGTAGTATGCTTAACTGACTTTTTAAGCCCTAGGCGTCATAGAATACCCAGAAACCCTAAGACAATATTTTAAATTGATTTTAATAAAAAACAACAACATTTCATTGTTCAATAACGTTTCGTCGCTCGAAATATTGATTAGTATTTTAATGTTAACAAAGCAAAGCAAAACCTATCCAATATACTAAATATATATATTATATATAATTGACTTGTTAGCTTAGGCGTAGAGTGAGTGCCTCTACAGCGATGGAGACGGAATAGAGAGAATATATACATTGAAGGGATTAATGTATATTTAGATTTTAAGCAGACATAGGTTTTTGGCATTGACCTCACATGATTATTAAGGTATATAACGCAGTAATCTAATAAGTATTTAACCCTTATAGACACATCACAATATGATACTAAATTATTCATAATGTGGATCCCATGTAAGGGAAACACAATATGATATTATTAACATGACTGAGAACTTGGCTGAAGATGATTGGTTAAAATATGTTAATTACCCAACGTGGCTTCAAATTTAATATGTTAAATTATAAGTGTGTAATATATCATACATTCGAAGGCCGGTTACAAGCTATTTTTTATTATCTTGTATTATTAGAAACTGGGTACTTGCATTTATGTATTATTTTTCGATTTCTGGATCTTTAATTATATTTTAGTTATCTTTGTAGTCTTATCTTTCGTAGATATCTTTTTCTTCCATGACGATAGGTTTATATATTTCTTCTCCAAGCATTATCGTTTCGGCGGTTAGACTTATTGTAGTGCTTTTTAAAAAATCTAAGGCATTTCTTACGTAATGTTTTACCACCATAATGAACCCGTGGTATTTTCTAATCATTGCATGAAACAAGTGCCATGTTTTTACTAACTATAAAACGTAACTTTACCATATCCTATGTCGTAATTAAAGCTGCCAAGTACAATTTAAAAAACTATTGATTTTAAAAATATTTTGTATAATCAATTACCCTATAATGGAATCATATTAATTACACAAGAGAAGCTGTTATATCTTATTAGTCCCACAAGTTCCGAGTAAGCTAGCTCAAGACCCTGGCTTAACAACAACTTCCACACCTGCAAGGAATTTAAGGATCAGAATAATCAGATCTTACACTTTGGAGGCGTTTGTTCCGGTTGCACTAGTTACGTTTCCAGGAGGCAGTTATATTGTTATCACTGCTTCTGTTACAATAATATTAGAACATATGAAACCCAACTACCTTACATATAATTCGTTTCCTGGTCGCACTTTCAGAATAAAATAGTTTTTAGATTTTGTGTTTACGATCATTTGCCAAATTCCAATTCGTAATGCGAAAAATGATTTATGAAGCTGCTTTTGAATCAAAAGTCACGTTAAAATGAAATAGCCTTATAAGAATAACTGATAAACAGTAAAATAAATAAAGATAAAAGAAAACCAACAAAAATACAAAAATGCTACAATAACCATTGTATATGGATTGTGATGGTGTACAAACATAAAAGAGAAAAATAATGCAAAAGTAAATTGCACAATTTACTTTGATGCAAAACATCTTCTCTATGCATGTAGCAAAAATGTGTTCTGTTTTTATGAAGTGATAATGTACCGGTTTTATTTTAAATTATAAGTGTTTGGTCTCATTCTCCTAGAGTTTACGCAATTAAACAACCTGCGTACATTTTATATTGAGTTCCATATTTAACAATAGATAATAACACCATACTGAACTTATTAATTTAATTTGTTTCGCTATATTACATTATATTTTCAATTCATTATATTTATGAGTAGCATCATTGTTTTCAGAATTTGTCCGACTTTTATTATCTAACTATTAATTGAAGTTGATGTCTCTCTGCAAAGATTTTTGACTCTTCTAAAATAAGGGTCTATCCTGTTTTGTAAGGATATATTCTAAGTAGAGTGCATGTTGTTAACCTCTTTTGAGAAGTTAATTTTATTTGGCAGCCTTTCTGTGGTAGCATCTGTGGCAGCTCTCAGATCTTCTCAATCTTCTATTTGGTGTCAAACTATTACACTTATACCTACATTTACGGAGCTTTAAAACTTCTACAGAAGAAAACTTCTACAAAAGAAACAGAAGAATAGTAATACAACAATAAATAGAAATATCAAAAAACAAAAATAAATTCCATATCGTTTGAGTTTTCTATTCTCAAAAAACAACAAGTCTAATTTTTAAAACAAGGTTTATCCCACGATTGATTAAACCATCATAAAATTTTAGTAGCTTACTGTTTGCTAGAATTTGCAATTCAAATTCCCTATTCCAATTTTCATATTATAATGAAGCTTGGTTACATAAATAGCTAATGTTTTACCTGAGCTAAAGAGAGATCATGTGTGGTAAAAAATGGATTCACATACATGTCACCTAAAACTTTGTAGACTTAAACAAATGTAAATCTTGCTCTAACTTATATCCACCAGCGAGCTTGCCATTGGTCCAATGTCTTATTTCTTTTTCCCTCACTCTGAATGTCATCTGCATATTCTATGGAGTTGTGTTCTCTTACCCTTAAATTTCGTTGAGAGCGTCATAGCATTACTTTATCGAGGAGTATACTGAACATGTCATCAGAGAGGCTGCGCCCTTTTCTCAGACAGGTTTAACTTCAAAGGACCAGCCTAAGGGCGTGTACTCTGCCTCAAGTTAAGGGGGTCACTAGAGAGGCTTTTGCCTCTGACTAGATTAAAACTAACCCATGGCATTCGCTTCAGAATATGACGTTACTTATGTAGGAAATACCTTCCACACATAACCAGGATCAATAAGGATTGTACCGAAGAAAATTTAATTTTTAATATTTATTTTTTTTTAAATAAAGGATACATTTTTTTATTTACTAATTATTTTTAACCAATAATTTTTATTTAGTGATTGTGTGCAAGAGGCATTATCACACACACAAAATGACACCTAATTATAATAATCGATGACATTAAGATACTCTATTAGTTTGTTTTATTTCACTTCGTTAACTTATAAAAGTAACTGATAACTGTTGTTAGTTTGTATTCACTCCACTTTTCATCACTAGCTCACTGATCTTACAATGAATAGAGAATTAAATTTTAGAAAATAGTCAAGTTATGTGAATTATGGGTAATATATGCGTCGACTTTAAAGGCATACTTTTTTATAGCTGTGAATTCATTATATATATTTAATTTTACACGACGGCTTTGTTTATTGACTGGTTATAAACGTATATGATTTGTGCCTTGATACTGTTAATATTTTTTAAGATAGTGTGTTTTAACTGTTTCTTTTTAAAGGTGTGACTTATGTAAGATAATTTTGCCGTTTACTGATTTTTGTTTCATCTATTACTGTACCTAGTCACCTAACCTGCGTAATTGAGATGTGGATGAACCAATACTGAGAAAGGCTTCAGTATACACTATACATGTGAATAATGTATTAGGATGTGAAATAAAATATGACAAAACTATGGGCTGTCTACTGATATATTATTGCCTAAATATTAGTAATTCAATATTATTCCACACATATTAAGTATTTAATGAAATTAAGTTAATTTAAGTTTAATGTTGAAGTATAATTTTTTAGAGAGTTTCGTTAGAATAAAAGAAATTTAAAGAATGTAATATCTATGGTGTTATTAAAAAAAACAATAAAAATTTCCAGAATATTTATTTTAAGATGGTTTATTACCTATTGCTCTATCCCACACGTAGCATCACTATGCTGGGATAAAATTTATGAATCCTTAAAAGGACGAGGAAAAAAAGACTCCTATTTTTAAAAAGATGTTTAGGATCATTAAGCCATCAAAAGTGATTTATCTGGAAATATGCATAAGGAGAGCAGAAGGCGTTGAAGGCTGTTGATTTAATTTAACGGCTGGCTAGTTCAATAAGAGCTCCCTTCGATCGTAGAGCACATTAATTATTGACAAATTTATTTATAAATCACCCTCGACATTTATTAATGAATAACAATACGAATTACTTAATGTTTTATAATTCCAGACAGTATAAGTTAATAAGAATTAAATTTAGTTGAATATCGTTAGGCTTGTCGTAAATTATGAAAAATTGTTCTCTTAATGTCCTTATTAGTTCTTTCCCATATAACATATATATTTTTAGATTCATCCTATTTGGTATCATTGAAGAACTTAGAGTAGTAAAAACCGAACTGAGGCCGATAATTAAGTAAGGAAACGCGACGAAATAGCAGGATAAATTTAGACTGGAATAACGTGCAATGCAGGCATTACTCCTGTTGATCCTTAAATCAGGCCAGATCACTGATATCCATCATAATCTCACGGCGTGTAAACTATGATGTCGTGGTAGGCCAGAGGTTGAGTGAGGAGCCAATACTGATTAAATATTAATGATATATTTCTTACGTCTATTATGTCGAATATTATAAATATTTATTTATTTATTACAGTTTTTACTCTAACTAGCTGGCCTAAATAACTGGATCTAAATAAATGACGAAATATTTCCTTGACATTGGAACGGGCACTTATCCGTTCAGAAGCTTTTACTTCCATTTATTCTATCTGAAAAATAATTCACTGTATTAGGAATTCAAATAAGCAATATAAGCACTAGTTGAGAAGTTAATTTTGCAATATAAAACTATAAGATGTAACAATAAAACAGTTAGACATTAGAAAAAGGGCTTCACTTATCTCAGCGTTATGTTGTATCTTAATAACCTACTTGTTGTAATTATTGGGTAGAAATCATGATTTAGAAAGCAAGTAAGTGAGTATTAAAAAAGGATTAGGAACTTCTGACATCTAAATACCACAGTATAATATCAGAATCTACCATGCAATGGAAGTACATCCAAGTTGCATTGATGAAGAAGGTAGGAACATCTCTGCTCATGAAATCATACGGTCGCCGAGGGTTATATAATAATGCAATACTATATATACAATACTATGCAATGAAAATGTCCCTAGCCCCGTAGACCAATTACCCTTAGGTAATATAGGGAAGCCCAGTCGCCTTAAAGTAGAATTAAAAAAAAGGCGTAATTAGCTGTGGCCTAAATATGTACCATTAAAAGGAATTATGCTAACCACTACAATATATGAGGGTCGAAGCACTACCTTTAAATATAATAATCGAAATAAGAAAATAACAGAAATCAGAAAGTGAGAGTTTTTTCTTATTGCTCCCCGATATACGCATCGTATTAAAATGAAGCTTAAATACTTGTTCACGGATCAATAAATTCTTTTCTTTTTTTAAATTATTTAAAGTTTCTTTGGCTAGCCTAAAGGAGCTGATCCATCGCCTTTCTACTCGTGAATATATGTATACCCGGTTCTGAGGAGTCAATGAAGGGGGTAAGCAATCTTTTAACCGGTGGAAATATGCGAATGAATTAGATACCATAAAAATGCTAGTTATTATTAATAGCTCATTGTTGGCGTAACCTACAGAGAACGCTTGAGTGACAATGAACACCAATCTGTGAGTATTGAACACACAGCATAACCAATACACCTGATATGCAACAGGAAAACTATTTACACAGAGCCCTACTGTAGTATTTGCCACTACTAGCGCTTTGTATTTGGACAGCTTTCGGAGAGAGGAGTAGCAATTTCAGTTAATTAGTTAGCTCCCACTTACTTAGTGTAACAGAACATAACCCTTTATTAGCCTCTAATAATCACGCTGTTTATCTGCCTTGGTGTGATACCATTTTCTATTGACAGCTGTAACATGGCCACCTCTTCGTCCGGAATAAGTTCTTGTTTTCCTCTGAACGTGGATATATAACATTTATTGTTGTAATTTGCATGATGAGTTACAAAAACTCATTTTCAATTAGGTTTATCTTCCATACGATTCGTGGGCTACATTATTTTATATAAAGATAGATCATTATCAAATAATAAACATGATTATATTTTTTGTCATTCGGGCATCGGGGGCTTTTTTACTCAGCATTTAATGTCCGTTTGTCAAACAGGTCCGATCAAACAAAGTTTTGGCACGCTGAAGTAACAGGAAACTTTCCCTATCCCTAATAAACAAAATAATCAGTTTTAATTACCAAGTACACGTTTAATAAATTTTTAATCTTTTTGTATAATTTATGCAAAATTTTACTTTTTTGCTAGGTTAATTGAAAACATAAAATTATCATATTAGGGAACGATCGGTGAAAAAACAAGTTTTTTTTTTATGGAATCAAATTAATTCGATTTGAATTGGCGCTAGACAAGAATACAACTGAAATGATGGATGTAGGTTTTGTGTGATGATGAATAAACAACACAACTCCAATTGGACAAAGTGCTTCACTTTCACTGACCGACGCGCTCTCAGTAAACGATATTTGTATTCTGTTTCAATATATTCTATATAATCTTGATGATTGCGTATCGTTATATTTTTAATGGCCATTCCGTTTGGAAGTTAACAAACCACAACGGTACATAAACTACATGTGATGCATATTCATTACTTTTTATAAGTTGGAAAAATCTCAGGTTTACTCTATGCGGGTATACTACCTTTGTAAGACAGATTGTCAATCTCTGATGACTTATATATTTATTATGCTGCATATAATGCTGGCGGAATAGGAGAGTTGTTATTTTGAGATATTTTATGAACTTTTGCACTGATAACAGAAATCACCATGATCGTTGGTCACAAATCAAGTTTTGATGCACTAATTTGTCAATACTTCCAATATTTCAAAAAGTAAAGATTTATTTTGTTGAATTATTAAAAATCAACATGAAGTCCCCGTCCCGCCATACCATGGTACATTGTGTATTTCAAGACTTCATTTGCAATTCCTACCTGTTAATAAATCCTATTTATTATATTATTTTTTTCTAAGACAATTACGGATATCTAGTCGATTGAAAAAAGGAGTTTATTTGACGTAAAGTAAAGACGTAAGGTAGCTTTTTTTAATGATACACTCTAAAACTCATCAATGATGCAAATTATTACTATAGGGCATTCTTCGAGTCATTATATTCGAGAGCTTTGCTTTAATTATTGGCAACGTCAGGGAAATTAATGGAACCACTACACTACTAAATCTAACTCGGGTCGTTAAAGTTGTTTACACGATTATGAAACAGTTTTAGTGACTTTACTTGATAATGGCTTAAAAATACATAAAGAAAAAATCAGATATAATTTAGCCATTCATATCAGGAAAGTACGATAGAAAAATACAATCTTTTATAATTAAAAATTAATTATGAATTACAGTATTACATTAATTAATTATTAATTCCACACTTGGTTTTTAAATTTAGTGGTGTATAGGACCACCACCTAAAATTTCTGGTTAACAAAGGTAATCACAAACAGAAGAATATACAGTCAGACATACGGAGATAACGAGACAGTCGAAATATAAGTCTTTCAGGTAACGGTTGTGAGAAAGTATTATCGGAAACGATTGAGACAGGAGGGGATGAGACTTTTGATCTCTTGGGGCTGGAGCGGGGCGGAGGAATGACTTGGGGCGAAATTGAGCCCAGGCAAAATAACTGTGGAAATTAATTAGTAGAGCCACGAAAGGAGAGAGGCCGACCGCGCGGCCCCACCAAACCACATTAACAACTTTCTTCACCACCTCTGCTAACTCGCTATAATTCTATACCGCCGAGTCTGGGTCGTATGGCGTCACTGAATCTGCTTGCAACTCATAGCGTTGTTTAGGCCTCATATAGCATAGCTATTTCTTTATTTAATTAGAAATTATTATTATTTAATTATCATTATATTATAATTATTTAATCAGGGAAGCTGCTCTGATCCCCCCCGAAAAAAAATCACAATCAGATATTTCGAATGTATAGTTATAATTTTTATTGACTTAAGAAATTTAGCTTCTTTAGCAATGTAGTGTTGGTGAATTTTCTTGTTGGAGCAAAATTGGTGGTTAGGATTATAGTGGGTTAGAGCTGAGTTGGTGTTATTTTGTGATAAGAGAGAATATTACGATGATGTTTTTTTTCCTTCATATCCCTTTGTCATTAAAAATTATTGGATTCAATATAGATTCTATATAAATGAATCTATTTACAATATGTCAATATTATGTCACCTGTAGCTTGTCTACATTTTATAGGGGTTTTAATGATATATTTAAGCTACTTAATTAGTTTTTATTTTTATGAACAATGATGTTTAATGAAAACAAATATGCTACAAAAGTATATTTGAAAAAAAAATTACAAATCCGATTGTAAGTAAGACGTTCAAATCTAGAGTGTCATTTAATGTCTCTTAACTAATGAAGTTTATAGTTGAGTTTATATATTTTTTTGTGAAATCAATTTTTTCGTTAAATAAATTTATATATAGTAGGACCAAAAATAGCGCGCCACCTA
Organism: Acanthosoma haemorrhoidale; assembly: GCA_930367205.1. Lineage (NCBI taxonomy): Eukaryota > Metazoa > Arthropoda > Insecta > Hemiptera > Acanthosomatidae > Acanthosoma > Acanthosoma haemorrhoidale. The sequence goes on along the minus strand of OV884015.1, from coordinate 76,262,347 downwards.
CCTGATCATTGCATCAATAATTATTCTGTAATTTTGTTTAATATCATTGGATATTTGTATAATGCATTTGATAGGTCAACCACTTGTAGTAGCCTTTGCAAAAAAAATTTATCGGGTTAAAAGTGCTTTCGTGCCACACAATCATTATCAAGGGCCACTGAATGTTGAAGAAAAACATCTAATAAAAGTACTGATATCTTAATTACTTATTGCCTAGCAAGGCAGATTGTAATTTTAGCACAATAAAGGAATTATATATATATATATAATAAAAGTACAAATAAAAGTTTATTAATACAAGGATACTACAGGAGTAACCACTTAAAAAGGGTTCAGGTGGCATTCCTCTTCTAATGCAATTTACATTATCATTGTCAAATAACTAATTATACGCGTAACACTCTATATTTATAGTATGTTAATTTACCAGTTGATATAAGAAAATTGCTCCTTTTTCGTTTTTAAGGCTCAGGCAAGATCTTAAATGTTATAAGTGGGATTTACTTTAGACCAATGTTTTATCCTACCCAAAATGTAATCAGGAAAAGTCAACTCTCCAGATAGACTTAATCATTTTAAAGACCGTATGCCTAGTAAACATAGACTGGCAGAAGGAAAGGCAAACAAAGAGCGATGGGTACCCTTTCGGGCTTAGCAATTAAATTTTATTTAATAAGGCTTACTATTTTTTTTAATTTCCTTTCCTCTTTGGCTTTACCTAGCTTTAATCTCCATGAATAATTATAATAATAATAATTAAATATAAATTAATAATAATAATAATTAATATTGAAAAATAATATAAAATAGATTTTCACGTTTAGTAATTACTTGTAATCGGAGGGTGTTTACTTATGTTTGTTTTATTTTTTTCAACTAGCAACTTAATGAAGTTTTTATCCTCCAGGTAATTTTGAAACCAGCAGTATGGTCAATTTTTTATTTGTGTACAATTTAGACAGTACCCTTTTTTGCCATTATAGTAAGTACATACGTTCCTTTGTAACTGTTTCTCGAATAACTAATGAAGTCTCTCCCTTTAGGCTCGACTAACACAAGGGTTTATTTACTTTAACGAATACAAAAGTGCTATTAATAATTAATCCGGGCGAGCTCGGGAGTAAGTTAGAGTTCACACGGGACTAGGTGGGTTCGGTTCTCTCTTGGGAGATCCAGGATTTATTTCGTGGTAGTCCCAAGAAATAAACTCAGCACCACTACTATGGATAAAAATAGATAGTTGCGCAGTCTTATATTTATGTAATGCATACTATAGACAGTGTTATAGACCTAAATGCATGTTTATTTATACCTATTCTTTAAGCAAGAGAACAAGACTTCATTTCCGAAAGAAAGATAAGTTGAATATTTGAAGTATTACCAACATATAAAATATACATACTATATATAGTATAATATACAATGTATAATATTAGTACCTATGACTCAATAGTAGGAAGACGCAATAGCCAAGGATTACAGTAGCACCCACATATTGTAGATGGAAAGGCTAAAATAGGCAGGGCATGCAAAACGAAGAAAAATTATGGCAAGAGTAGAAGAATCAGACATGAAGGTCTCGATGTGAGCTGTAAGGAAGTCGAAAATGCAAGATTCGACAACAGACTGATGCGTTCCATCAACTAGTAGCCGGTAAAAGAGAAAACACTGTGCTTTTATTTAAGCCCTATTTTTTTATATGGCTTTTCATTGGTTTGTTAGTTGCTTATTGGTTTGATTTACTCATACTAATGACCGGAATTTAATTCTGTAATAATAGAAGCCATTAACATTTTCAAAGTCACCATTGAGAGTAAAATCATTTTTCGACAATCCATCTTTTTACATACGGAACTGAAATGTTGTCCATTTTTTAGTCATATTTACATTAATTCTTCTGAAACTCCGTCTAAGCTCTTTCCTTAAATATGTAGCACTGTTTCCTTTAGTACTCGTTTGCCATGTATTCATTTAAATTTATTAGTTATTGTACTTATGGCAGTATTTCCAGAGAACTGATTGATACATTAATTTATCGGGCTCATACTTGCCAACCTTCATATATATTGAAAGTACACTACCCTCCATATCATGAAGTTGTTACGCTAATAATTAAATGAAGATCGCGTTTAAACACTTACTTGAACAATATACTCGTATTACCACGGTAGCTGGTGACAATTGGTTGCCGTTTCATTCTTATTCGTCTTCACCTGAACCATACTTAGTCACACGTATATACAGCTACGAAGTATGTTGCTTATGTACAGTATTTTAAACATTAGGGATAGGAACAGACGGTTACCATAAAAACAAAACGGTTAGGACTCCGGAAAGGTTTTTCAAGAACAGTAAGAAGTTTTCTTATCAAACGAAATAACATTTTATCGGCTTTAATAAAGGTCTCCCGATAGAAGTTTTGAAGATAAATATCCCAAACCCTTGATTATATCTTTCTCCTCACTTTTCATATCCAGCAGATAACTAATTAAACTTTCCTTTTGCTTATAAATCATCAGAGCACAGTTGGTTTTGTATTAGCCAAGAAAACTTAATGAATCAAACAAAGGAATTATATCAAGCTAATGCCATAACAATTTCCTCAACCTTTAAGAATCCTAAACCTCTTATATGAAAGTTTACAAATCCTACTGAAACTGACTGTTAACATTTACATACTCAAAACTTTATATTAAGTTACCAAAGCGCTTAGAGCTTTAATTTACTTTATTCAACATTCCATTTTATTCCGTTACTCAAGAATTAAATTTATTCACTGTATTTCTAGTGGTGCCATGGATGCAAGATGTACAAGATATAAGTCTCTACTCTTTAAAGAAGAAAATATATGCAAGGTTTTTTTTGTTTTTCCTTTTCTAAAGTTGTTAGAAACATAATTATTTCCTTATCATTTGAGTTAATACTCATTTTAAAATTTACGGAGACAGTTAGATTTTAAATGAAATTTCGTCCGATTTATTTAAGGCTTTCCGATTAAAAAAAAAAATTAAGAAATTGCACCGGGAGTGTTCTCTACCAGATATAAAAAAAAAATACTTCAATCACCTATGTTATTTAATCTAAATTGTATGTAACGTTAAACAGCGTACCTAATACTTTTATCACGTGCTCAATTATATAAAACAGACTGATTGTTTTCTAAACTAAGTGACGTTCTTCAAAAAGTATAAACAATCAACAGATAGTGCGTCAATCGGTCACGTAACCTCGAACTCATGAGCGTAAACAACTATATACCACGGATTATGATGCCTAAAACAGTTTGTTTACTGGCTTCTAGGTTATCAAAAACTTAACTGGCTTGGAAACGGAATAAAATTACGTTATAAGGGGTATAGGAAGTATGTGCGTGCGTTCATGACTAGTGGGAATTACCTGACAGGAAGTGCGCAGTGAATTAAATAATTATAATTGAAAAATCGATAGGAAAGTTCTTTTTTTTGAAATGGCACATGAATGCTTTTAAAATTCAAAAACCTCCTGACTCACATAAATGAAAACTTACAATGTAATAGATTGACTGTTAATTTAAGTAACTTGATGAAATTGACAGCAATTTAACCGAAATGAGTAATTAATCTGAGAAAGCACACTACAGTGATGACAAATAATACCATGGGAATCAATGATAGTTGATAGTCTAATTAACAGCTTCACATCACACAGACAATATCATCAAAGGAAGACCGCTGTTCACAGCGATGTATAGATTGGTTGCGATACGCTTAACCGTTATTGCTTTTGTACTCGCGCTATTTCGAGGTATAATTTTGCATAATGAAATTAAATGATGCAATTCTAAAAACGTTGCACAATGTAAAATTAGTTGCGTGTATCAATGACTCATGTTTAACGTTTTACCTACAGCAATCATTGGATGAAAGGATGTCTAGGAAGCAAGGTGAATATCAAAGGAGGAATATACGCCTCTGATATTTGAAAATTACTCGCATGGTGCAAATAACGTATACCTATTGCAGGTATCCCTAAAAGCTCTTAGGGTAAGCCAATGGTACCAGCACAGGTAATAAATACTCTTATACAGGGAAATTCAACAAAAAGCTTTGTCCCTTAAATCATCCTTCTTCTCAGGACATGATTGGAGAAACTGGCCATTGCCAGGACTCCCACTGTCACGCGTTTATAGCAGGTCACGAGGCCACTGCCGTTTCAGTCTCCGAGGAGGATTATAGGGATAAGTGGCGCAGTGCAATGACTGTGCTACAGGATTAAGGGTGGTTGGAAAGGCTACTGTGGAATTTCATAAACTTGGAAGGGATGAGTTCTAGAATGTAGGGTATATCAAGGTTGTTATGAAGGGTTTTGTTGCTGACTATCCTTCTTCTAATAAATATTTTTAGTTTGAGCCTAAAAGCATCGCATATTTGACATTGGCCTAAACAAGATTATAATACAATGTAATGAGTATATAATAATATAATGTAATATTACTATTCGTACCAGACGTATATAAAAATTTTAAATAAACAATATGCCGTTCAATATAGTGTTTTACTATTTATATATGCTCGGAAAAAATGTACACGCTGCTCTACTGAAAGGAAATTGACTCGAATACATATCCTGTAACGCGTAGGATGATCAATTGCGGCTGATTCATAAAAAGATGTTACTTTGGCGTAACTAGTAAAACATATCTAAATTTCATAAATGTATTCATATTCTGAAATGCACGTAGATTCATTATTTTTTTTTTATATAAATTGAAGAGAGCATGAAGGTTGAAATAGATCTGAAAGGATGAAGAGTGGCCGGAGGGTGTTGGCAAATACCATGTTTCTTATATCAATTAATATGATTATTAATTGATTATGAAGTCCCACCTATGCCTAAATTGTAAATTGTACTCAAGATAAATCCTCTTAGACCGTGGGAGCAATAGTCGGCCTGTAAGACCACAAATGCCACGCAAAACCCTCAGTGACTTAGTAACAGAAGCCGTAGACACCAAACCGCACGCATACTACCCCGGTGTCATGGTGTTTAATTTAATAACTCTGTTATTTAGAAAAGAAAAATATATTCCAAAGATTAATAAATAGATGGAATAAAATAATAATAAAATCGTCGTCCTGTTCGTGGGAAGAAGTTCGTAAAAGACAACACCCCTCCAATCCCACCAAATCGAGAGCATAAACTTCTTTGGATGAAGTCCTGCTTTGGGGGTTGTTTGTGGTAATTCACCGTGCTTCCCACATGAGCGTTTGCGTTCCACATTGTTATAGCCGATCCAATTTTCGTCCCCTGTTATTCTTTAAAAAAGGATCGTTTTCTTCGTTTCCTTAACCAATCACAGATGGAAATCCATTGGGCGAGGTTAGCCTCACTAAGTTGATGGGAACCCAAACATCGAGCCTACTTATGTAGCCAAGTTGATGCAGGTGGTTTTCAACAATCGATTTGGATATTTTGAGGATAACTGCGATCTCCCTGATTGTATAACGGGGATTGGTGTCGACTAATTCCTTCACTTTGTCGCTGTTAATCTCAGCTGGCCGGCCAGAGCGAGGTGCGTCTTAAACCGAAAAATTTCCCGATTGAAATCTTGAAAACCACTTCTGGCACACACGTTCTGTAACAGCATCCTCTTTGCATACAGCGCATATCTTCATGCAAGTTTCCACTGATTTCTTGCCTTTTTTAAAATAAAAAAGCATGAGGTGTCGATAATGTTCGTTTTGGTTTTCCATTTTCCGGATGATCCTAAACACACAAAATACAATCAGTCTCGTCGGAATTTCACGTCAAACTACGTTGAAATGTCTAGTATCTGACGAGAGTGCACTCTCAAGGGACGGACTGAAGTTAGCTACATATTAGACTGCTTGAAGTTTCGTGATGACAAAAACCGAACGGACTTTTTCGCCAACCATTGGATATTGGATATTGGAGTATATCATGTATCGTGTACTTGTTACATCAGTTGTTAAAGACAGAGAGAACAATTAAAAACTTTAAAAAACAAAGAAAGTAGAAAATGATATTTATTCATTAAATAATTATTACAAAACCAGCACCTAACATATAATTATGCAAATGAGAAAAAAATAAAGAAAAAGGAAAATGGTTTTAGAAGTGCTTTCCCAGGCAGGTAGACCCTTACGAAGCCTTACAGAAGTGTTCTATAATAAGTTTGATACTCAATGTAGATTGAGTACCTAAATGGTTTGCCACCTCCTGTGACTTTTTTTTTTTTTTCCAGAAATGGAACGCTGTGGAACATGATATTTTTTTCTGTTGAAGGGTTGTTAAAATAAACCCATTTACCCATCTCCAGTGTTGAGAAGTATTGATCAATGCATAGTTTGACCGTATCAAAATACTCACAATTTTAACTCTTTCTAGCTAACAAGTTATTTTTGGAAAACTCTAATGACGCAAAAAGTACAAATAACATAGTATATAATTATACAACTAACTGTTATAATGATACAGTATGTTTTTACAAGGCTTATAAAACGATATTGTGTTTAAGAAAAACTAAATTTCCATTGAATAACTTGCGGATAAATTTTATTTTTGAAAAAAATTTAAAAAAACAACTAGTGCCCTGAAAAACGAAATCCTTTCATATGCTCTCCAATTGGGAACCACAAATCGCTGTTATCAGAGCGGCCTGGGACCGACCACAGAAATCAAAGGCGGAATTAACATAGGAGTGGTTAATATAACCAATAATATGTAGTTATCGAACTGTTAGTCGACCGAACGCTCCCTGCTAAATGGAGAATTAATGAAGGGATAATCCGATTAGCGTCCTGAGAGATTTAAACAAATACCTGGTCGACCATTGGGCCAATATTCCGGGCTTTAGCTGCGGTCTGCTGAAGCATTAGCGGTGTCGTTTTTAATTGTGAAGGGATTTCTGTATAGTAGTTTTTTTATAGTAATTGTTTTTTTTTTACGCGGAACTGAAATAAATTAAATCAATCACATGTAATCTATATTAGAGACATTTCCGACGGATTGACGGATGATGCATGTATAGAACAAGGCCAGTTTCATCCAGATAATTTGTTTCCTTCCTCTATAAATAAATTAGTGAAAATGACTAACGTCAATGACCAGAAGATTTTATGCTTATAAATGCTTACATCCAAGAACATGGTCAATGCAGGGAAATCGCTGAATATTCAAGAATCGAAACTCTTTTCTATTAGGCTTGTAGGAAGGAGTGTTTTACTTACTTAACGTTTTCATTACCAAATGTCAGAGAGACATTCCTCTTTGAATCACACCCCCCCCCCGCAGTACTATCTGATTACTTCACTGTTAGATTGATGATATGGCAGTATTAGGCTTCTCCGAAAGAAAACCATTTCTCATGAGTGAGGGGCATTGATATCAGGAAGCAGGAACAAGATGGCAACTAAATATATTAAAACTGATATATAACGTAGCAATAACCTAATGCATGATATACAATAAGCATTTCGAGACATAAGTGTGGGTATCCCGGAAATACTAATACATGAAAAAAAATGAGGCCCAACATCATAAAACAAACCTTCCCTTAAGCTTCTACCCCTCCCCGTCATAAATCTGTATTAGTCTGCAACACTTCACTACCTACCCTGGAGTCTCATCCCTTCATCACACTTTTTGAACTGCTAACACCTGTTATGGAACTGTCACTAATGATTACCATCCTTTCAAATTGGCCTGTAATTCATATCACTCCAGGCTTATTCCTAATAATCATAGTCCGGTAAGATGGTGCTAAATATATTCTTAAAACCTTATAGCTCGCATCTGGGTCCCATTAATGACTAAATGTATCTTCTAGAGTATTAAATAAAAATCTAGACCTTGATAGTAGAAAATACTAAAATATTTACTAATGATTTATCCACTGGTTACTAAAATGATTCACTACTTACCTGTGATTCTTGTATTGAACATTTATCCGCACTTACTATCAAATTAGTTAGAAGCCGACTCAACAATAGCCAGTAATAAAATTAAACAGTGACTATAAACCACAGAACTGGTTTGGATATCACGAAAAGTCATCGTAAAACGCTGTTCTTTTTGATTTTCCACAGTGATGTCTTAACTACCTGAACGATGAATAGATCCATGGAGACAAATGGTCCTTCACAACACAATAGGTTCATCGAGACTTACTCCTAACTAGCATTCTTCCTTTGATGAAAAAAAAAAAAAATTAAAAACCCAAAAAACCATTATACCAATGAAGATCTAGAATGAACTTGGACTGAAATTGTCCTACTTCATAGATAATAAAAATAAAATCCCTAGAGTTATTTTATTATTATGTAGCAATGCAATAATGGTAATTACATCTAGATAAATACTTACATCTAGTACGCCAGTTTGAATTTATAATTTTACTCACCTGAAACAAATAATAATTGAATATTATTGAGATGAAAATGACAATAACATGTACAAGACTACATAATCAAATATTACAAACCATTAATACTATTGTTTTAATAGATTTATTATTAAATTTTAATAACACAGAAACGTTAATGCATTAGTATAAGTATATATTCCAAGAAGAAATATCGTGATTCCAAACCAGGGGTCCCGCCTGAACAAACTACTGGATAGGATGCAAGAAATCTGTACCAGAACCACCAACACCAGCATGGTTTACTTGCGTCTAATCCTTACAACCAAAATTCCTTGGATCAATAATTAGTAAATTCTCCATCCTACGCCACCAATCAAACCCTATATTACACCTTAACATACCCAATATCATCAAGTTATCGAAACATCCCACTCCCACGGCACGATCCCCCTCAGAGATTGAAGTGGCAATGGCCTTGAGATCCCTTGTATTGGACCCATCATTAGGAGCCCTGTTATATCCTGGTAGAATTGCCATTGTTATCAGTGAAGGAGTGAAGTCGTTGGCCCCTCCTAACCTGTTCAGCCATAAATAATATTTAGGATTGTTTCTGAGTTCTGATTTCCAAAGATACATTTCTACCCGCTTGTATTTATGAGCACACTTCATCTTATCGGGTGTCTCCTCATTGGAATTCAGAACTTTGTAAATAGTGCGGTAAAAGCACCAAATTCCTAAAAAGTTTATCTGAATTATGCTTGCACGTATGAAACCAAGCTTATGTGCACACAAATATTTCATAAGCTTCAAACATATTTCATAAGCTTGTTGAGACGATATAATGTTTCTAAGAGTCTCAACTAATAAAAATAGTCACTGTTAAAATAAAAATATGTATATATATTCCTCGTAGTAACAATAAATAAAAAAAATATTAAATTAAGGTGACTGTGCTAGGGGATTAGGGTGATTGGAATTTGGTGATTGATAGGTTACTATGAAATTTCATGAACTTCTGATGAGTTCGAGAATCTAAGGTACATTAAGACCGTTATGGAGGGTTTTGTTGCTGACCTAATAAGGGGCATTTACTATTGTTCTCAGGATTTTTAATTGAAAGGATTGGAAACGCTAAGACATAAATTAGACGGGCAATAAGGAAATTCTTCCCGTCTTGGGCATGCGTTAGCTATTGCAGCCATACATTTTATACAAGGCAATGTAATAAGCAATCATAATGCGTTATGCTTTTAAATATACTTAAATATTTTATGGTATTGAATGTTTTATTAAATTTTTGATGAATCAGAACAGGAAGGATAATTAGCTAATTATTAGAGAGTAAATTAATCCAAGTTGTGGTCGTAGTCTGTGGAGATCCAGGCAGAAAGCATGACGTTACTGCATTGCGGCGTCATTATTACAGCTTTCCTTAATCCTTTTGCGTCATTAAAATTTAAATTACCTAGACCCCGAGAAGAAAAGATGATTATACTTCACATAACAACCTGCTCGAATATGTAACGGTTATTGTTTGACGTTAACATACAAACTTTGCCGAGTTTCTTTAGAGCCAAAACACCACATATGATTTAATATATTGTGAGGGTTCAGGCTCCTCGAATAAAATTGGTGCTCAAAGGAATATAACACTTCCATGCTGGTTAGGGTAAGTTCCTTAATTTAATAAAATGGGTCTTCAGCTTTAACTTCGTTATTAAGTACCATATTATTACTTGGCCATAATCAAGCAAAACCACTTTGTACTTTTAACTGCCTCATATCATAGCTAAGACAATATACAGTGAAATAGAAATTAGTATGTTTTTTTTCTCCTAATATATTTTCTATTTAGTAATAAGATGCCGATTGTGGATTTGCGTATCTACAAATTAATGCTGTTTCAGCTATTTGCCATGGCACATCCGTCAATTATTTGTAATCTTCTGTGATCAAAACAACGAAACTTAGGGGTTTAAGTGTAAGATACAATGTAAGCAGGTTAATATAGCAAAGTTAAAATCGCACTCAAACTACGGTTAAAACACCTCTGCTTAAATGTAGATCAAAACAACTGACACATATTCAAAAACTCGATTTTTAATTATTTCTTATCTGAAGATAAATTAGCAAAGCCTCATGAAAAAGTAGTACCAATTGAAGGTTGTCGTCGCAATTTCTAAGTGGTGGTTGTTACATCTCAAACTGGGTCAAAACCGTAATACAAAGTTATAACACTCACCCCATATAATGTACTTGCCAACATTTGCCTCTTCGTTTATTTATAGATATTTTTACTAGTGGTTTTCCAACTGCTATAACTCTTCAGATTAAGTGTATTCGTACATTTGTTTTAGAAAAAAAAAATGCTTTTGTTTTTGTTCGAAACATCTCGCAGGCTGACATCTTGTTGTTTTGATTTTTACAGGTCAATTTACTTTTCAAGAAGAACCTAAATACCATTTTCGCTTAGTTACCATAGGAAATGGCTTTACACTTAATACCTAATTTGAAAAAATTATTATCAAGTCAGCAACATGTTTATTATTTGATGTAAACACACCTTTGATACCCCACAAAAAAATAACATGACTGTACGCTATGTATTTAACTTAAATGAACTATTTTGGAGATTTGTATGACTAGCTTATTTAAATTGAATAATAACAATAACATAATATTTAAAGTTATGGCATAAATACGAATTACATATTTTTAAATAAAAAAATCATTAGGTGATAACATCTCCAATCATTTACTTGAAATTGGCTTATTATAGTTTTTTAAGTGGAAAACTTTCATGTTCTAGTCATCGTTTCTCTGTTTTACGCAAACGTTTGTTTTAGTTTATTTTTTATGCTGAGTTTACGTATTCCTTTGTTTGGAGAAATTTATGTGATCCTGTTTCGCAATTTTTTGTACAATGTTTTCTTGATAAGTAAACTTGGATTTAATAGTTAACTGATAATACATATTAAGGTGGTATTCTCCGTAGCGAATAAGATCTGAAACTAGGACTTGATGCAGACATTCAAATAGAACCGCTGTCTATTTATAAAATCACCTTTTCCAATCGAGTTCCAGATTATTAATCCATTATTTTCCTAACGTTTACGTTCCATCTATGAGAGGTAGTCTAAGGACTGAGTCTGTCAATAGGCCGTAGAGGAAGGGGTCTGTGAACTGCTCCCTGTAGTCTACTGCATTGTATAAGAATAAATAGTTAAAAAAACATTAATTGTTATGTTCTGATATAATAGTTAATAATAATATATAGTTAATAGGTATTATCATTGGTTCTCTAAATGTCTAGATTTTCGATGAATAATTTATGAGTACTTGACACTGTTAGTACACGCGTTTGTCATCTATGTACATATATGTCTTTCTTTGGCTAAGAAACGACGTCAGCCCTCAGGACGAACCAGGACGAAGGCATGTGCAGGCCTATGTGGATCAGTGAATTGGTAGATTCAAGTCTTGTTGCTTGCTTAAATTTGCATTAATCCTAACCATTGAATTTTAGGTATTTTAACACCTATATCAAAACGATACATTTTTTGAACTTGTTGACATAGTATAAAGAATCGAACTCTTAACGATTTACATAGTTTTTGCTATAGAAAATTTCAATAATCATGAAAGCGCTCAGGATATATTGTTAACATTTATTTTGATTTAATCGTTATCTTCGCTTTTGTATGTAAATGTTATAGTAGATAAATAAAGGTGCAGAATGCGAAATACATTTTTTCCATAATTTATTTTGTTAATGTTATGATATAATAATGTATTTGAAAATTTTATTTTCCTATGAAAGTTCTTCCAACCAGCTACAAATCACCTATACGTATCCATACATATAGATAATGATTCCCTATCCTTGAATCAAAGGAACTCAAGTCTAGGTTTGTAATAAATTTTTAAACTGGTAAAATAAAATTAAATGAACAACTTCACATGCCTACATAGACATTTGCCAAGATGATAAACTATTTGATCTGAGGGGGAAGGAACCATGCCCTTTGTTGTAAATTCAGCAAATTGGATTAGGTTTGGGACTAGTGTTCCAGTCTATTGCACTATGATAAATGGTCGTGTGGCCGCCGCTACTACTCAACACTGGTCTTCCTAAGTCTTACTTACAAGCTTTTCTCCTGCTTTCTCTTCACATGTAATAGTATTGGAAAAATCCTATGTAAGTGTTATGTAGATGCAAATTTCAATTGATGGAAAACGCATGACAGTATTTTTTTTTAATATTTATGTCAAAGCAGAAGAGAGTAGGCTTCATCAACGATGAGTGTTTAGTTATCATGCAGTGAAATCACAGAATTACTGCGTTAGAAAAATAAAGTGAGAGCTAGAGCGTGAGAAGCAACCGATAGAAAAATATATTCCATTGGCAGAAACTGTGAAATTTCAAAAGATATAAAATTTCCCAGATATAATGGGAATTCTAAAACGAAGTGATTTCCAATTCATAAACTAGAATAAAAAACGATTACGAAAGCGCCATTAAGTAGACAAATAATGCATTATTAAATTCCTTAAGCACTAAAAGAAGTTACAATTGATTGAACCTTGGATTTTTTTTTCTTCTGACTAGCTCCTTTAAATTTACAGATAATTGTATACAATTGTCGATCCTCCGGCGAATCAATTTACAATTTATTTTTGTATTTACTGTAGCATCGCTACATTATATACAGGTTTTGTTATTTTTTTTTTTTTTCTTAGCTCTCTAATTATAAGATTAAGGATGAGGGAAAAATAAAGGGATATTTGGGTTGAGCTGTTATTTTATAAAAATTATATAATGAAATGAACAAGTATGATGATACACATTATACGTGATTAGACTAAACTGACTCTAATAAAGATGATGGGGCCCACCTTTTTGATCAAACTTAAAACTAACTTACATACTAATTCTGAACCTAATTTTTCCCCGACAGTCTGCTATCGATACGGGAGGGGTAGTGGGGTCGTAGTGTTAAGCACTGGGTTGGTTAGGTGCTGCAACGAGTCAAAAAACTTAATGTGTCTCCGGCGGATGAACTCACCCACCGACGGCACACCAAGCAACGGGTCCAGGTCAGCATTCTTTAACCTCTCGAGAGAGGTATGTCGGACCACGCTTGATCCCATTCTGGAAATGTTGGAGACATCTGGCTGTATGTCTCAACTGAAAGTCAACAAAGAAAAACAAATATTGGAGTTGACCGAGCGAACGACGGCTGCAATACCGGGTTAAAAATTAAATAACAACGATTAAAAAATCGAAATTATTGTTTCGTTGCGTTTTAAAAAAAAAATACGAATGAGATTTCTTGTAACGAATTTACCTCAAGTGTTAATCTATCTTAGCACTCAGATAAATCAGACTATTGGTCTGATGACTAATTACATGGAGCCAGGGGAAAAGCTAAGGATGGGGATTACAGGTGTCTCTGTGGCCTGCAAAGGGACGTAATCTTACAACCATCTTACAAGCTATTAAGCAGCACTTTTACTAAACCTTGACAAGACATGTGTCTTTGTATCGGAATGATGATCACACAGAGCAACGCCCAAAATAACACTCTAATATCATTTATCACCGCATATTCTTCGTAAGATATATCGTTGAAATCTCAGTACGGATTGATTGCGGTAGAGCAATTAGAGAGTTTGAAGCATTCCGCTCTTTGCCCTTGTTATTGACAATTATTTTTCGCTTTATATTTGATTTTAATTATTTATTTTTATAATTTATTTTTTTCCACCAACCAAGATCCAAGAACCAAGATCACGAGACGTTATCCCAAATGTTATTGAAAACTAAGCCAGGCAATTTAATATGAAAATTTCGGGAAATGAGTTCGGAAAGCTATAAATTGTGAGGACTACACATAGCTTCGTTGAGCAGCAAACTCTTTTGAAGTAGTTTAGGAATGTCCACACTTGATGGGGGGGGGGGAAATGATTTGTCATATATAACGGTTTACTGACCTCTGTTTAAAACTATGGAAAGGTGCAAACTAAGCACTATTCTACTTCTATCCTGATTTCCATAGTGCTACCAGATTAAATATTACTGAATACCAATGTGGTAAAGAATATATTCAAAAGAAACAAGTAAATATACAAACCAAGAAAGAAAATCAGAAACGGCTCCAAGGAAAACCAAAATTCGTATTATAACATATATTATAAACATACTATATAATATAATAATAATATGTATATATAAACATATATTAAAACATGATTTAGCATGTTAAAGAGCACGGAGTTCGTACGCGATGGTCTGAGTAAATCTGTCAGTTTGAAAAGCACTTTTTTTTTTTAATATGTTTTTATCGTATATAAAACAGAATCGGTTCAACGAAATCATCTGTAAGAGAAGGGACCGCTATGAATTTAATGAGATAAATTTAAATGCGGATTATGCCACAGCGTGGAATTTTTCCTCTCTTTTTTTTTTTATCTCTGAGCAACCATCTTTAAGGTTATTAGCATTAATATTCAGTGTCGTTGAATAATATTTTATATTTGGCTATTCCAGATAAGATTAGCAATAAAGTAAATTTATACGTTCTGAAGCACTAATCTGATTTGATCGGTGAAACAGGACATCGAGTGCTATTTATTTCTAATTTACAAAATAAGAAGAAAAAAAAAGTATTCTGGCGCTTTGTTTATGTGATAGATGTGATAAATAGTTACAGTAAAATAAATTAAGTATCGCAGGCCAAACCCTTCGTATTTTAACGAACTGTCTAGCACAGTAACTACTTTTAAAAAAAATGTATATAATATATTTTATATTCTCTCACTCTATATGTATATATATATATATTGTAACATTCATGATATTTGAGAATATCATGACCAGCCACCCTCCCACTTTGTCCAGCATCTGCCCTTATGCTCTTAGGAGTGGGGATGAGATAAAGGGCCAGTCTTAGCCAAGAGCCAGAGAGCAAAGCAGAGCAAGCTCCCGTTCCGTTGACGGTCATCAACACACCTCTTCTGCTGATCGGATGACACATAAACTTTAGAAAGTTTATACAAACAAAAACAGAACTATTATTAGAAATGCTGACCCTAGTAAAGTCTATGGAATTATCGGCAAGTGAAGCTTCTGACTTCACTATCACTTAATCCATAGAACAGATCGTAAATATTCCTTGAATGCTTAAGTCCATTTAATTGATTTATTTAATATTATTTTATACGCGACAACGACGTCCCTATCTTTTCACTCAGGTAAAATATTCAAATCACACACACACACTCAACAATTTTTCTCTATTGTTACTAATTACCAGTAGAATTGTCTAGTATGTTAATTAAAAACCAATATGTATTACTAATCACACTCTACCGTCTTTTCAACAAATGTTTTCCAAATCGCGTTATGATCCATAAAACAATGTACCTTCGAACTAATCCATACTAATTAGCATAATAATTTAGTTAAGTAAAAAATTAAAACAACTTGTACGCTTTTCAAGCAATTTAAAACCTTGCAAAATTTGAACTATTATTACTATAAACTTTGTAAAATTTCAACACCCGTTATAAACAACCAATTCAACAAACCGAACGCAGCAACATAATATTGTGGTTCCATTTAAAAAAAAAAAATTTCATAAATTTTTTTTTATTTATAAGGGAAGGCAATTGTAACATTCATGATATTTGAGAATATCATGACCAGCCACCCTCCCACTTTGTCCAGCATCTGCCCTTATGCTCTTAGGAGTGGGGATGAGATAAAGGGCCAGTCTTAGCCAAGAGCCAGAGAGCAAAGCAGAGCAAGCTCCCGTTCCGTTGACGGTCATCAACACAAGAAGAGGAAGAAGAAGAAGAAGAAGAAGGTTACACGGATATCATCGATTGGGTGATATAGATATTGTTTTTTTTATTATGGATCCATTAAAAAGAGATTGAGCTCAATTATCATTTTTTTTATATAACTAATTAGTAGTAACTATCCTTGTTCAAAAGGAATTGAATATTTTTTTATATAAATAATGTCAGCACTATTTATAATTATAATTATTTGTTATAACCATTTTACTTGTATATATTTCACAATTCCCAGTTTCTCAATTTATTAATAACTATAACATTAGCCTTGAGATCGGGCGATTCAATCGGGATAATTTCCTATGTCGAAGACATAAAAACAAGTTGAATTAAAGATCTCATGACGGACCTACCAAATTAGTTAAGGTCAATTGATCTATTAAATTAGAAAATAAAAGGGTAGAAAATGAGGTAGGTTTCAATGGGGGCCGCTCCGGGATTAACTTCAAAAATTCTAAAGAAACCAAAGGAATTGTGAGGTATTGCATGTTAGAATAATAACTAGAACTATTTACTAACATATTATATTTTTCTTCTAATTTAACATTTGTTACACAAACACAGACACAAATGACGAACACAAACATGTGTGGGTCAGACTCAGGTACAGGGGTTGGGTCAAACCCAGCCTCTAAAGGAGACCCCTCAGCCCCCGACCCCGAACCCACGATAAATCATGCCAAGATGTTACAACTAATCCTTGCCCAAATAAACAGTCAATTTAACGCAATTAAAGAAAATAATAAAGAGTTGAGCGGGAAGTTTGATCAATTAAGGGAAGAAATAAAGTCGGGAAGATCGGCTAAATTCGAACAAGGTTACACGGATGTAAACTATAAATTAGATAGACAATTACGAATTAGTGAGGAGAGAACACTCCAAGTAAATAATAATGTAAATTCAAAATTAAAAGAAGAAATCATTCTATTGAAAAATACGACAGATCATGAAAAAATAAATTTAACAAAGTCACAACTAGTTGATGCTGATTGTCAGACAGATCTTAGCTTATATTCAATTAAGGATAATGAAGAGAAAATGACTTCATTGGAGGATGAACAGAAGATTGCAGATAACAATGATGAGTGTACCTCACATCAACATGATCTAATAAAGCTTGACTATGAGAATAATATGAGTTTGTTGGAAAATAAATTTTCAGAGTTAGAAGATACAGCGAATATTAAGAAAGGAGAAGTGATTTCATTGAAAGATCAAATTACAGAGCATCAGCAGAAAACTAGCGATAACGTGAAAAATTTAAAAATAATTCAAAATAAAGTTTTGGATATGAAGAAATTGGAATCTCAAATTCCAACTCATGTTGATGAAATTCCTTTTTGCGTGTTTGATTTGAACAACATTAAAATTAATGAATGGAAGGCATTTAAAAATAATTACAGGGATGTTTTTTGTTCGATACAATATGACTTCAAAAAAAGAAAAAAATTATAGTTTTCTTTTATTATTTTCATTATTAAATGAAAATAATACTGATCGGATGACACATAAACTTTAGAAAGTTTATACAAACAAAAACAGAACTATTATTAGAAATGCTGACCCTAGTAAAGTCTATGGAATTATCGGCAAGTGAAGCTTCTGACTTCACTATCACTTAATCCATAGAACAGATCGTAAATATTCCTTGAATGCTTAAGTCCATTTAATTGATTTATTTAATATTATTTTATACGCGACAACGACGTCCCTATCTTTTCACTCAGGTAAAATATTCAAATCACACACACACACTCAACAATTTTTCTCTATTGTTACTAATTACCAGTAGAATTGTCTAGTATGTTAATTAAAAACCAATATGTATTACTAATCACACTCTACCGTCTTTTCAACAAATGTTTTCCAAATCGCGTTATGATCCATAAAACAATGTACCTTCGAACTAATCCATACTAATTAGCATAATAATTTAGTTAAGTAAAAAATTAAAACAACTTGTACGCTTTTCAAGCAATTTAAAACCTTGCAAAATTTGAACTATTATTACTATAAACTTTGTAAAATTTCAACACCCGTTATAAACAACCAATTCAACAAACCGAACGCAGCAACATAATATTGTGGTTCCATTTAAAAAAAAAAAATTTCATAAATTTTTTTTTATTTATAAGGGAAGGCAATTGTAACATTCATGATATTTGAGAATATCATGACCAGCCACCCTCCCACTTTGTCCAGCATCTGCCCTTATGCTCTTAGGAGTGGGGATGAGATAAAGGGCCAGTCTTAGCCAAGAGCCAGAGAGCAAAGCAGAGCAAGCTCCCGTTCCGTTGACGGTCATCAACACAAGAAGAGGAAGAAGAAGAAGAAGAAGAAGGTTACACGGATATCATCGATTGGGTGATATAGATATTGTTTTTTTTATTATGGATCCATTAAAAAGAGATTGAGCTCAATTATCATTTTTTTTATATAACTAATTAGTAGTAACTATCCTTGTTCAAAAGGAATTGAATATTTTTTTATATAAATAATGTCAGCACTATTTATAATTATAATTATTTGTTATAACCATTTTACTTGTATATATTTCACAATTCCCAGTTTCTCAATTTATTAATAACTATAACATTAGCCTTGAGATCGGGCGATTCAATCGGGATAATTTCCTATGTCGAAGACATAAAAACAAGTTGAATTAAAGATCTCATGACGGACCTACCAAATTAGTTAAGGTCAATTGATCTATTAAATTAGAAAATAAAATGGTAGAAAATGAGGTAGGTTTCAATATATATCGTAGAATTGAGGTATACTAACATTATCCTGAAACATCTGTTAGGAGTAAGTTAACAGGCAGGGGGTCCATAATGGTGGGAACGAACATCAATTACGAATTTGGGAACTTTCTCATTAACCCGGACCACCTGTTTGTACGTTAAGTTAAGTTTTGTTTTAATACCGTTTTGATGGATATGCAATGTGTCGTGAGTTACATTCTCTTTTTTCTTCTTACGCTAACACAGAAAGGACTACTTACGAGATATTTTAATCTGAAGTCAGATGTTATAAGTTATTTTCGAAAGTTCGGATTAAAATATCTCGACAACTTTAATCGTTATGTATGGAGTTTGAAGTATGTACTCTGAAATATATTGTTTTTTTAATTTTAAAACTAATGAACATATAAATAAGCTTTACTTGTTCAGGAGTTGCATGAAAACCGACAAAAAAATCGGATTATCTCCTGGACAGCGCCTTGTAATTTAGCTAAAATAATGGTAATTTAGTTAAATATAAGCGAATACAAATATTATTATTGTTGTCTGTATCCAATGAATAATAATTGATGAATAATTATATAATGTCCTTTTTGGCGCGAGCTAGGGTTAAAAATAAATCGTATTCAATTCGTTAGGTTTCCAAGAAAGCTGTAACAATTATGATGCAGTTTTCCATGAGTAAGGTCTAGATATTAGTGATGAAAACAATTTACTTAATTATAAATTATTAAAGTAATATTAATTAATTTGAGAGATCTCTGTGTGTATTAAATATCACTAAGTGTTCAGAATAACGTTCTGTATCTGTTTACATAAGTTCATATAATAATTGCGACGTTTCGTACTCATTTAGTCCACCATAAAGCAATTCATGTCGTGTTGTTCACATTATATAATTGAATATTTTTTTTTATATTGATAATATTTATGTATCACTTTAATTTTAATATTAATTATGTAATGTGAATAACGCGACATGGATTGCTTGATGATGGACTGAATGAATCCGAAACGTCGCAATTATTATATGAACTTATAATAATAATAATATATATATACTCTCGCGCTCTTGTCTGCGCGTCAGTCTCCACCGGCTCGTATCCGGTGACGCGGCGGGCGGAGGAGCGTGGAGGACTAGCCAAGACTCCACTTCCTCTTTCGCATGCGAGGGAGGTGAAAACCGTGTGGATTTGGAAAGTCTCTGGGATGTAAGTAAATACTGTGTGAATGAGCGAGTGAATGGAGTTTAAGCGTATGAATGAGAACGTTTATCACAATCACTTACTGCCTAATAAGGTAGATCGTAATTTTATCATAATAAATATTAGAATATAGATAGAATAAATATTAGAATATAATTTGAATAAAAATAGATACAGAAGGCACACTTTGTGGTATTTAATATATTATTACCACCCACATATGAGATTGGATAAGATTATTTTTCAATTTTCGTTATTAAATCATTTTCGTAGTAACACAGCAGACAGGATCTCCGTATATCTGTACATAATATGTTTTTGGTTTAAAAAAAAATAAGAACAATGACACCATAGAAAGAGATTTATCCATGATTAGGGAGAAATAAAAAATGAAGTGTACTAGCCAAACAACTAAGTCAGTTATAATTTGATTTTGCTGTCAGTAGATTTCAACTAAGACTGGATTCAGCGTGAGGTAGAACTAACTAGCTAACTGGATTAAAGTCTATCACGCTCCTCCAACTTCTACCTTCCATTTGTACAGCTGATTTACAAAAAATATTAATACAAATTATTTATGTTACTTTGGTTTTTTTTTCCCATAGCCCCTTTAAATTTCCAGATAATTATATGTAGTTATAGATCCACTGGTGAATCTATTTACAAATTATTTTGTATTTCCTGTAGCATCACTACATTATATACAGGTTTTGTTATTTTATATAAATTATATAATGAATAAACAAGTATAATGATATACATTATACGTGACTGGACTAAACTGACTAATAAAGGTGATGGGGCTCACCTTTTTGATCAACCTTAAAACTAACTTACATACTAATTCTTATCCTAATTTTTCCCCGACAGTCTGTTGCCATCGATGCGGGAGGGGTGGTGGGGTCATAGTGGGAAACACTGGGTTTGTCAGGCGTTGCAACGAATCAAAAAACTTAATGTGTCTCCGGCGGTTGAACTCACCCACCGACGGCACACCAACACACCAACGGGTGCAGGTGAGCGTTCTTCAACCTCTCGAAAGAGGTATGTCGGACCACTTTTCGCATGATTCCATTCTGGAAGTGTTGGAGGCTGTATTGTCAGTCAAGTGGGTAAATAGCGGGGCACCGTACAGCAGAGCTGGCCGGAGGAGACTTTTATAGATAATCAGTTTGAGACGAAGCGACAGGTTAGGTGAAAGTAGCAAGTGCAATAGCCGGTACACTACTTTGGTTTGAGTGTTTTCATATATATTTTTTCTACATTCACAGCTTGTATTTGTTGAAATGGGGGATTCTTTGAAATTCTTCAAGATTTTCTTTACTTATCTGATTTACTCCAATTAACACAATTTAAAACTTTATGATAATTTTAATAAATCAATAGAAGTAGCAAAAATCACCAACGTTGATAAACCCTACTCATTGTTTGGGGTGAATTTTGAAAAAAAAAAATCCCCTTTAACCGACACGTTAGAAGGTAAAACCGGCAAGCTTAAAAATAAATAAATAGATTCAATGGCACTCAAGCCATTTTAATAATCGATTATTGTTTAGGCCTCAACCATATGCACTGTATTTATATTTATATGATCAAATTAAACTTATTTATTAGAATAAGTTGATTTGAAGGGAGTGGGTATTTGGTGAAAATCATCTGCATGGTATGTTAAGTGCTGTATTTGCAGACATATTATCCCTTGGAGTTACTTCAGACCCCCGTCCAAGTAACATGTGGTTCCCTCTTAGTTAGTACTTTTTTTTTTTTTCTTCACAATTTTTATTAAGATAAAATTACAATCTGCCTTTTATTAGGCAATAAGTAATTGAGATAAATGTTATCATTCATACCATATTTACAATTCATCATTCACTCGCTCATTCATACAATATTTACAAACAGCCCAGAGGCCCCCCAAGTCCACAAGGTTGTCACCTTCCTTGCATGCGAAAAAGGAACCGGAGTCTTGGGAAGTCCCCCACGCTCCTACGTCGCCCGCGTCACCCAAGAGGGCGAGAGCCACAAAAGCAAAGGACATGATTAGAGAAACTGGCCATTGCCAGGACTCCCACTATCACTTAATTATAGCAGGTCACGAGGCCACTGCCGTTTAAACCTCTGAGGAGGATTATAGGGGTGAGTGGTGCAGTCATGACTGTGCTAGGGAATTAGGGTGGTTGGATAGATTACTATGGAATTTTATGAACTTGAAAGGGATGAGTTCATGAATATAGCGTATATTCAGATCATGTCGATGTACACTCTAACTAACATAAAAATAATTAACGGTACAAGGGTGCGCGTACCTAATTAGTTAATTAGGGCTAAATAATTAGTAAACGCAGGGTTACACGTTTTATTAGAATAGATATATTAAGCTTATAAATAAAACAACATCCTTTATAAAATAAATATTAAAATTTATAAAATGGATGTTTATAGCAAAATCGTTATTATGGCGAATGGTAATTTTATCTTGTTTTACACTGTTTGTAAGCGAACAAACAAGACATCTATATTAGGGAGGAATAAATGGACATTAAGTTGAAAAGGGCAACAGGCAGGTGTTTTTGGTAAAAAAAGATTTCGCCCCGAAAAATCCCTCATTAAGTTTTGACACGTCCCAGTTACCTCAAAGATCAAAAGAGAACCTCCTTCCCTTCGGCTATTCGACGAATAATAAAGAAAACGGAGGGGAAAAAACAGCATCTATAAATTAATTAAAGCACCTTGTTCATACTATGTTAATATTGAAAGCATTATTATCTTTAATGGAACTGATTGAAATCAAACGATTTCACATGATAAATTTTTCAGGAATTCATAATCTTCACCAGTTGTTCTATTTAGTATGGTAATGAAAGAGGCCACTATAGCTTGTAAAGAGCACAAAGCATCTTAAAAAACCAAACTTCAGTTCAGTCGAATATATTTTAATGGAAGCATTACAAACCATACGTCATCCAAACTGGACTTACCCCACGTTTTAGGCTTAACGTGTACTGTTGATAAGGTAGTTATTATGAATTTAGTTTTTATATAAATTTTAAAATGACATGGGAAGGAATCGGGCTCGAATCAAAAGTTAATACTAGAAAATGGTGAAAATAATTAAATAAGACTAATGAAAATAATTACGTATAATAAATAATCTGTGTCCACAATAAACTGATACAGTATTTAATAAAACTTGTAACAGTATTTAATAAATAATTTAATACCAACTGCGAATGACCACGATTTAAATGGTCTACTTACTCAGCCATATCTAATTTTGAAGCAATAAGAAACTTAATAAGTAAGTAGCTTTTCACAGAAATTTTAGTTTTCCATATTTTCTACCAGGACTTGACAGCCCAATATATCAGAATGACATATTATTAATCATAAATGCATAACAAATTGTTGTTTCATGTCATAGTTAGTTTGTTTGAAAGTCAGTTAACACAGAGACGCTAACTTTTATGAGCTGAATGAAATTTGAATATTATTAAAATTAAGTAAATATAATGTCTTGATACACTCATTTGTCAAGTAAGAGAGAGAGGAGTTGACAAAGTTAAGAGGATTTAATCTGACCATTTGTCAGTCAGAAGGAGAGTAATTACCGGATGCTTCCGTTAAAAAGTTTTTGGAATGGTGTTCTAAGTAACTTTCTGCTCCACTGACGTTTTCTTGATCTTGAATGATCACGATCTCTTAATTATACAGATCTCCTCCAACGTCGTAGATGTTCCATTAAATAAATTGATTTATAACTATAATAATTATGAAAAAAACACAATTTAGAAATTAAGAACTAGATTAGCGGCTTTTAGTTAAATATAGTTTCTGACACATATTCAAAAACTCGATTTCTAATTATTTCTTTATTAAATAATAGCTTAAAATTAAAACTAAATCTATAGTACAAGCCCAACAACTCATGAAAAAGTAGTGTCAATTGAAGGTCGTCGTCGCAATTTGTAAGTGGTGGTTCTTACATCTCAAACTGGGTCAAAACCGTAATACTAAGTTATAACACTCGACCCATATAATGTACTTGCCAACATTTGCCTCTTCGTTTATTTATAGATATTTTTACTAGTGGTTGCCCAACTGCTATAACTCTTCAGATTAAGTGTATTCGTACATTTGTTTTAGAAAAAAAAATGCTTTTTTTTTTTTTTCGAAACATCTTGCAGGTTGACATCTTGTACTGATTTTGCAGGTCAATTTACTTTTCAAGAAGAACCTAAATACCATTTTCGCTTAGGTAACATAGGAAAATGGCTTTACACTTAATACCTAATTTGAAAAAATTATTATCAAGTCAGCAACATGTTTATTATTTGATGTATAAACACACCTTTGATACACCACAAAAAAAAAAAACACGACTGTACGCTATGTATTTAATTTAAATGAACTATTTTGGAGATTTGTATGAATAGCTTATTTAAATTGTATAATAACAATAACATAATATTTAAAGTTATGGCATAAATACGAATTACATATTTTTAAATAAAAAAATCATTAGTTGATAACATCTCCAATCATTTACTTAATATGTATTGACTCATTATAGTTTTTTAAGTGGAAAACTTTAATCTCCTAGTCATCGTTTCTCTGTTTTACGCAAACGTTTGTTTTAGTTTATTTTTTATGATGAGTTTACGTATTCCTTTGTTTGGAGAAATTTATGTGATCCTGTTTCGCAATTTGTAGTATTTGTTTTTCTTAATAAGTAAACTTGGATTTAATAGTTAACTGATAATACATATTAAGGTGGTATTCTCCGTAGCGAATAAGATCTCAAACTAGGACTTGATGCAGACATTCAAATGGAACCGCTGTCTATTTATAAAATCACCTTTTCCAATCGAGTTCCAGATTATTAATCCATTATTTTCTTAACGTTTACGTTCCATCTATGAGAGGTAGTCTAGGGACTGAGTCTGTCAATAGGCCGTAGTGGAAGGGGTCTGAGATCTGCTCCCTGTAGTCTACTGCCTATCTGCCTAAGACTCGCGCTTCTCAAGATAAAAGCGTTTTCTCACCAGAGCGCTTTCCAAAGAAAGTTTAAGGGAGGGGGAATCGAAATAAAATCAAATTATCACCTGAATGAAATCAGACAGAATGGAGGGGAGACCTCCCGACAGACAGGTCGAAGGGGACTGGAAATAAACGGTCTTTAAATTTGCAGCACTTCGCTCAGGGGTTGATGCGGGTTCCTCCGTCTGATCAAAAGCTGCTTTTTAGTGCGTATTGATATAATTTAATTACCATATCCTTCATGAAGCGATAAGACCTAAGAAGTAGTTGGAAGATTGAGGCGAAGAGTTATTCTAGTTGGAACCTGCTGGCTGCTAAGTGCAGAGACCGGGTTTGATTCCCTGCTACCGTACGAATTCTTCCTAGGTAAGTTAATAACTCGGTGTTGTTATTTTATTTCAAAATAATATATATTTTGTATTTTAATGTATATATATTTATTATTTCAAATAAACTGCTATTATATTATATAATTTGAATATGCTGTCTGATATTAGGCATATAATAACTTGACACTCTCAAGATTTGCCTCGTTACCATATAAAAAGCCATGTTAAGTCATTGAGTTAGACCGGTTTAAAATAGAAAATCTACTATCAATTGGATCAGAGATGAAAATCTGTACAGATTTTCACTTCAACTGCATTGGATTCCATTCGAAATAGGATTGAACACATTTAAGAAATATTAAATATGAAATAAAAGCAAATTCTAAAAGATACTCACGAATTCTATTAGGAATTATAATACATTGTTATGATATAGCAATACACAAGAATACGAAAAGGATTACTTTATCATGTAAATACAATAAGTGATTCAATATGAGTTATAAAGGAAAGCGTTAATAAACATCTTGTCTATTTTTACAAACAAAATCTATTGGAAGTAATAAGTCCTTCACTGCACAAGTTTGAAGTATATTCGGCCGAGTGGCCGACTTATTTCAGCCCCCTGCCGGGGCGGGCCAGGCTTGACCTGGCCGACTACAAACCATTGCCTAGGTACCCCTCGGTAGACTCTCACTACCTTCCCGAATCCACCCGCCTCCTTCAGGCATTCATACACCCTTCAAATGGGGGACTCCCCTTAGTGAAAGGCACTCATTAGCCCAAAATAATTTTCCTTTATTTTTCCCACATCCTATTTTATAAGTTTGAGAGCTAAGGGGAAAAAAAAAAAAAAAAAAAAAAAAAAAAAAAAAAAAAAAAAAAAAAAAAAAAATAGATTAATGTCTTCCTTAAGATGGATTATTAGGCAAAATAATTTTACAAGGGTCCAAAACTTTTACAAGGGTCGACCGACCACTGTGAGCTAAAGTGTGAAATAAACCAATGTGGAGATTTTGGTCTTTTCCCTTACCTGATTATTTAAATAGGTTAACTTCCATTTATTGCTTCTTCTGATTACAACTAAATAAAATGGATCCGATCAACCTAAATATTCTATATTTTTCCCTCATTCTGAATTTCTAACTAGAGAGCTTAGAAAAAAAAAAATGGAATAGAATACAATGAGATGGAGCATACTTTCCAAGAGCTACTTATAGAAGGTAAATATATTATTATATATAAATATAATTATGGGCATGATGATACAGAATCCAAGCTGTTACTATTGCAGACTATGATCGTGAGTTACTATCAACACACAGTCACATTCCTAATAAGTCGAGGTTGGTGACATTAAGTGTTTCAAGAGTCAAAGCTCATAGACTATCTAAATTAGGTAGAAACATAAAGAGGTCATTGGTTAAAATACTTCAGAAAGTTACACATCTCCTCTAATAATTTAAAAATGAGTTTTTAAAATGTCAAATTTCGTTCAAGGACACTTCATTATTAAAACTGTACATAAAAGTCCACGAAATAAAATTTATGCTTAACTTATGCTGAGGTTGTTTTCTCCCACAATAGGAGATCTCAATTTTAATTATTACCATTCTAAAATGATCCAAAACTTAAATAAATTAAACTTAATAATAAAAAAAAAGTTATTCCTAAATGTCATTTGAAAGACCGCGGAGGAAACTATTACGGAAGCCAGCTTTAACTGGTTAATTAAACGAAGCCGGCAGACTTAACTGGACAGACGTTCTGACAGGGAGGACTTAGGGGACTTCTGATTACGGCCTCTTGTCTCTGAGGCTTCTCCTATAATTTTGAGGTTGACAGCTCAGCAGAAATGTTTTATAATGAAGTAGAGTTAGATTGATACCGCAGGGGAATGTTAATTTGAAAGGAATCTAATTAAAACATGATTCGGGTTGGAAGGTTTGTTTTGTGAAACATTGATGAACGCTGATTATGGTTTGTCCACTTGCATATTTTATTTAATCTACCATCGTTCGCCTTAATTTACAGCTAGGTACATATGGACGAAACAAAATTATAATTTAAATGCATCCAAACAATTTATTTTTTCAAAGTCATATATGCTCTATTTTGAAAACAGGAGAGCCCGTAAAATTTTTACAAAAGCTATTTTTACAATTCACTTTCCATATTGGGATTTAAGGCCATGCACTTCATATCATAAAGAAATTTGACTACTTCAATATATCAGATTTTGTCCGATATTCAAACCAAAAGCCCATCATACCAACTTTACGAGCGATAGTCAAAACACATTTTGTAGTGACATATAAAATAAATCAACGGCTCTAAGCATAATAACATGTACATTTTGAGATCTTGACAATTTATATGTACTTGACCCAAAATATAAAAAACCTATACCTACTGATACCAGGCTTCAGAGCTTGTTTTATTATTGTTTGTTTTTTCTAGAAGGTTGGCGATCAATCAGGAAGAAATGATGGATGAAGTCAAGAAAAAATAGATTGGCAATGCGCCTGCCTTAATATGATAACATAGATAAGTAAATAAAATCAGAAAACTAATCATTTTCTGATAGCCCTATTAAAGAACATATAAAAAATTAGTACAACACTCTGGTAAACCATATTATTAGCGTGAGACGATATTTACAGGAAAAAAACCTGATTTTCAACGTTAGATTTATAGCCAAGTAAGAAGGTACTTTGTTTGTTTATACTTATTTTGTACATAACTTATGGTAATATTTATAACTACTCCTATTAACACATACATCCTTTTCTTGTTATCAGGGCCTGATGCAGACATGCAGGGGGTGTCGAAAAATCGTATATTAGTAAATTTGATGAAAACTTTAACAATTCTGTTTTATCAACTTAAACCGATTTTCTAACATGCTATTTATCTATAAATTCACATCTTAAAATCAATTATCTAACACTGCAATTAGCCGACTTTTCCTGACTTTTTAACCTTCTATTTTTCACACCTCAGGTACTAATATTTGAATAACTATACTTAAACATTTGTTTTTTTCTCGTGATTAAGTTCCTGATATGGTAACCTCAAAAGTGTGTATTTAGTGTATTTGAAGACGAGTTTATTGGGTTTTCTTTTCAAAAAACGTTTTCGTTACTAATGAATACTTAGATTTTTTAAATACGATTCTTAATGAACATGTCACCCAACGACACCTCATCTTACCATCCAATTAGCCTACTCCCTATCCTCTCAAAAATATTTGAGAAACTCCTACTAAAACGTCTACTTCCAATTGTTGAATCCAAAAACCTTTTTCCCACACACCAGTTTGGTTTCCGCCAACGACATTCCACTGCTCAACAAGGCCTTCGCGTTGTTGATCACATTTTCCCAGCCCTTGAATCCAAACAGTATTGCACTGCTGCATTTCTGGACGTAGCTCAAGCTTTTGACAGTGTTTGGCGCGCAGGTTTGCTTTACAAGCTCAAAACATATTTACCACAGACCCTTTTCCTAATCCTAAAGTCCTACCTTTCAAACCGCTTCTTCCAAGTCCGCTTACTATCCCATAAAAGCAGGAAATCCACAGGGCAGCGTCCTGGGTCCCATCCTCTATAACCTATACACCGCTGATGTCCCCTCTACCCCCAATACCTTTTTGGCAACATTTGCAGATGACACTGCAGTCTTGTCATCCCACTCAGACCCTGATATAGCATCCCAAAACCTTAAAAAACACCTTGATGAGATCGAGTATTGGTGCAACCAATGGCGAATCAAGGTCAATGAAGCAAAATGTTCCCACATAACGTTTACCCTCTGCCGCAAGTCCTGTCCGCTAGTCTTTTTCAATTCGATTCCTCTCCCCATGTCTGAGACAGTAAGGTATTTAGGCTTCCATCTCGACAAAAGACTGACATGGAACCCACACACGAGGCTAAAAAGACAAGAACTAAACAGACGCTTTGGACTACTGTACAGACTGCTTCGAAGGAAATCCCGTCACTCAATAGAAAATAAACTACTTATTTACAAAGTTATACTTAAGCCAATCTGGACATACGGAATAGAGCTATGGGGGACAGCAAAAAAGTCGAACATCAAGCGCAATCAATCCTTTCAATCAAAAGTCCTGAGAACAATAGTAAATGCCCCCTATTACGTCAGCAACAAAACCCTTCATAATGATCTTAATATACCCTACATTATTGAACTCATCCCTTCCAAATTTATGAAATTCCATAGTAACCTATCCAACCACCCTAATCCCGTAGCACAGTCATTGCGCTGTGCCACTCATCCCTATAATCCTCCTCGGAGACTGAAACGGCAGTGGCCTCGTGACCTTCTATAAAGACGCAACAGTGGGAATCCTGGCAATGGCCAGTTTCTCCAATCATGTCCTGAGCGTCTTCAGGATCACGCTCTTCGTCAGCCTTGCTCGTATTCGGTGGCGCGGCTGGTGGGGGAGCGTGGGGGACTTCCCAAGACTTTGCTTCCTCTCTCGCATGCGAGGGAGGCAACAACCGTGCGGACTTGGGGGGCCCCTGGGCTGTTTGTAAATGTTTGTAAATATTGTATGAATGTGCGAGCGAATGATGAATTGTAAATATGGTATGAATGAAAACATTTATCTCAATTATTTATTGCCTATTAAGTATGAAGGCAGATTGTAATTTCATCATAGTAAAGTTGTTTATAATAATAAAACAATGAACAGCATGTGTAACAAATCAAATTCTATTTTTGATTTCAAGTATCGAACAACATCTTTAAGTGTTTCGGAATGTACATATTATCTTAATAATTCATTTGTATGTGTTTTACAAACACAACTAGCTAATATTGATGAAACGAAGTTTTATGAGGAAACAATCTAAAACAAAAACAATCTTTGGTATAATAAGAAAAAAAATGCCACTGATATTTCAGACCAATCATTCAAGAATCTGGTAGAAATTTCTACTTGTGAAAACGTAATAAATACAAATCAGTTCTAAAAGCTTTTAATAGATCCGGTCAGTCGTTAAATATAATTCTGAAGAAGAGACAGACTGATAGCAAGCTGTTAAGAGACAATTATCTGTAAGAATTCACATCATGAAGTTCTGATCACATACATTGGTGCTCAGATAGTGTTATAAAGTGGGGGGTTTATTGAAACTGAATTGGCTAGTGTTAAACGAATAAAGCTTTAGATTAGTTTGGTGTGAAATGTGAAGATGAAGATCAAAGAGAGTTCACTTAATAACAAGGTTCATTTCCTTTTTATTTAATATTTAAAAAAAGTTCAGAGGGGAAGAACTGGAAACCCAATAGAAAAAAATCCGATATAGCCGCGAGATTTGTATCAAAAGCATAAAAACGCTTTCATAAAGAATCCTTTGATATCTCCATCTAACAGCTAAAAAAGCAAACATTAAAGACACATATCAAAGACGAACATTTCTTGATTAAAAATGCTCATTCAATAATATTTACTTAATTCTCACCGAGAAAATTAATAAAAACCTGAAATAAAGGTAACCGAAAAAGAAAAAAAATTACCCTTCTTTTTAAAACGGGATTAACTTCACCGTTCGTATATTTTATATTGCTTTGTAATAGATTGTGTAAATATACATTGTTATAAGTAAGCTTAACCACATAGTTATTTTTTGACTTTTCTTCATCCTGGATTAATTGAATAAGAATTGGAAGTGGCAATATATTATTAATATGAAGCCATTCAAGTCAGATAAAGTAGTAAAGCGTAAAGTAGGGCTTATACAATACAACGTTACTCTAGTTATATGCAACAGACGAAGAAGTGATAGCTAAAAGTTATAATTTTTAACGTAAGGTATGCATTTTGGCTGTAATGATTTAGACTTTTAAATGATATATTTTTTTTCTTAAGGCTTCGAGGAGACTCTGGCATGGTGGCTTGAAGGGGAGCCAGTTAAGGTGAGCTCGTGCTTCCTACCAAATGACCCGAGGTAATGCCTTAGTTTAGGAGCAAAGGGTGGTTGGTCAAACCCGCAAACTTGGTGGAACAATCTTTGTGGCATCAAGCTAAGAATGATGGAACCGCTTGTCACCCCCGAAGATGGAAGAATGATAACCTGCCCAGTTGAGAGGAAGTAGTTTGGGCTCGGCTCGCCCACGAAATTCTCCACTGATGCTTCCACTATAACTACATCGAAGTACATAGTAGAATTAATTAATAATTAAAGGTAATGGGTCCCAGATCCCACTAATTGAATCCAGAGAAGGAACTGAACACAACAACCATCAACTAATTACAGGGGTAATCGTATCGAAACCCTTATGTTTAATCACAGACTATTATTAAACAGTACAATATTCAATCTACGTATATTTCGATGCTCTAATGATACAAAGTGGAATAATACTAATTAAAACTGGGTTCCAGAACAACTATTAGTATAAAATCATTAGTAAAATATGAGAGCAAATATCTAAGCACTTGAAATTAATTTAATTATATACAAAAACTCTTCATTACAAAGAAAGGTGAATAATATAAATACAATATGTAATGCTATATATCTGAGGGTGTCGTGAAAAACCAGGTAACTAATGTCAAATGTAGCATAAGTTACGTGGTTTATTATGACTTCCCCAGATATTTACAATCTCCGTACTAACATTTGGGCATTTCTTCTATTTAGCCTATGTATGTTTTTTTACCCTAACCCAGAAAAGGGGTGAAATCATAAACTATACCATTTAAGCCATAAATCGGAGCACTAACATTAAAATTAAACCTTACATACACTAGAATATTTTATAACCGGCTCTCCCATATCCGGTCAGCCAAATACCTAGTCAAATTCGTCGTTCGACGTCAACATTTCAACGCATCAATAAATGTTGGAACAAATTGTTCATTAAAATCTCAGAGACAACATTGATATCGAACCAATTGCTATTGTCAAAGGGATAAACGGTTGCGAAAACATTACTGAAACTGAAGTTGCAGAGCTGGTGACATGTGATGTTGGGGGCAAGAGTTAGCAGATGACGAAATCATAGACATTTTCAAAGGAAATGACGAGGTGCGAGACAGCGACGATTCAAAAACCATTGCTGAAACTTGTTATATTTTTTAATCACTGTATAGGAAAACGTTTCTATTCTAGAAATGATCAACCCAAGTGGTACAACTGTTTTAAAATAAATAAATTATATGATTTCTTTTCAAAATAATTTTGTTATCGATTTTGAACATAACCACTATCGTGAATTTTCAGTTAAGTAATATTAAAATATTCCTTTTTTTTTTATATTTTATGAATCGTAAAATAAATGAAATGGCTTCAGGTTCAACATTCATGATATTGTGATAGGAAGCAAATTATTTCAATAACGATTTCTCACAAGTGCACTATCACGAATTGAAATTAAATTGCGTTTATGTTAATTAAATATATATTATGATGAACTCTGAACCTTATTATAGAACATAAATAAAATAACACATTTTTGAAACGGAAAATCTCCGCAGACATGAGACTATGTTGATATCCGAAGAGCACTGGTGCTAAAAAGCTTTGCCTTTCATGTGATTTATGGGTCACTGGTTCCATTAGACCGACATCCACTAGGATTTTTCTTCCATTTCATACCAGCCTGTTTTCCGGGCGCCCGCGATTTCCATAATTTGGAAAAATATATTTCAGAAATTGTTTATTCCTTTAGGAGAATTGATTTGAATATTTATTGTTGACCTGAAGTGTAAATCACCTGAGTCCAACGAGTGTATAAAACTATCACAGAAAAAAACTCATCCATAGACAAGGTTATTTTTTATTTATTTTTTTGTTTCATATCCCCTTGTTACAAAGTTAATATATATGTTACAAAATATAGATTCTGCAAACGATTGCTTCATTATATTTCCTGTTATATTATATGTTGCGTCTTCATTGGGAAACTATCTTCGACAAAAGCGCAGTCGTTACTTCAATCTACACGAGCTGGTAAAATCAATGTTCTATTTGACTGAATCGATTATAGTAATATCGATTGGGGTGTCTGAAACATGTCTTCTGTACGAACTAATGTTTACACTCGAAACTCATCGCCTTGCTGGCAAATAGTGATAAGACTTAAGGGGAGAGAACAGAATTGATACCTCAACCCGAACGGATTGAGTATATCAACCCTGTAGCTCACTCCAAAAAAGAGAGTATAATCCTCTCACTTTCGAAATCCGAACAGATAAATATTTATAGTGTAGATAGGGTTTTAGTTTAATGAGAATGAATTATTATTATTGTTTTTATTCCCTAGTTACAAATTTATATATATACAACTTATAGATTCTAAAAATGACAAATGAGGCTTCCGACATGCACGAAAAGTACCAGCTCCACACCATCACCGAAGCCATCAGACGACGTCACATCAAGTTCTTCGACTCAATGAAGCACAGTCCAAACCCTCTCTTCCGAGACATGACACCACCACAAGATCGAGTAAAGCAGAAGAAATGGTTGACATCACGGCGCTTAGCCTACCAACAACAAGTCTCTAAGGGGTACCCTCACTGATATCAGACTAACTGCGACTGCACTACATGCCTAGAGAAGACTCTAGGCCTAGCCACCAGTGGACTCTCACCACTGTACCGTAACAATCAACCTCCACCGAGGATTCCCACACTGCTTACTCCTCTCACACCACCTTCAAGCAGGTCCTCCTAGTACAAGGATCCGATCACCCTAAATATTTTATATTTCTCCCTCATCCTAAAATTCTAACTAGAGAGCTTAGAAAAAAAAAAGTTCTACAAATGAATCTATTTATAACTGCTTTATTGTATTCCCTATAGCTTTTGGCGACATTTTATACAAATTCTGTTTTCTAATAATATTGATCTGCATTGTATAAAAGTATAATGATGTACATTATACATTGATGGGCTGAATTTATTAAAAGTTGACTGACTTACATCTAACAATAGAAACGTAAACTAAGTCTTAAGCTAATTTTCCCCGACAGTCTGTTGCCTTCGATGCGGAAGGGGTGGTGGGGTCAACAGTGTTAAACACTGGGTTTGTCAGGTGCTGCAACGAGTCAAAAAACTTGATGTGTCTCCGGTGGACGAATTCACCCACCGACGGCACATCAAGCAACGGGTGCAGAGAGGTTCTCATGACCCCATTCTGGAATTGTTGGAGACTTTTAGCTGTATTGTCAATTAAGTGAGTATATAGCGGGGTACCGTACAGAGCTGGCCGCAGGATACATTTATATATCATTAGTTTGAGACGTTGTCGCTGTGTTTGGCGAAGTTAGCAAGTGGTGAAGCCGATATGAAGTGTGTTGTACTTTTTTGTTACTAAATGAGTAGAGAAATGGAGATGCCTATCCATTTTATACCCATAGAGTAGTACCTTGAGAAAACCGGACAAGTTTAAGCCAGTGAGTTGATATAAAAGTTAGAATTGATAAATTTCATTTTCATTTATTTACATAGCGTTTAATAAATTTGATAATTCTGTAAATTACTACATTTAATTTTTATTTTGCGTATATGTACAAGTTATAATTTAAATGTAAACAAAACAGCCTTAAACGTGCCTGTCGGTGACTCCACTTCCAAAGTTTTAAAAATATTTACTGAACACTTGTGAAAAACTATTTACTATAACTCATTCATATTTTCGACCGAAACCACACTTTATTTCTTAAACCATTGTGCTGATTTTTTTTTTTATACTAAATTGTAAGCATTTAAGAATACAGGAACCATCTCAAAATGCAAACCTAGGTCAATTAGTGATAAACAAAACTCTAGTTTTTTTAATTTTTCAACCCAAATAGGTCCGATGGATCAATGTGTTTTACCGTAACAGCAGTAAAAATCATCAAATTCGTTTGGAATTTAAAAGATATATTCAACAATAGCCACAAATACGAAGTTTGCGATATTTCTATCAAAATACCCACTTTTATAATTTTTAATGATACTATGCAGTAGAATTTATTATAGGGTTTTTTAAAGGGTAGAATATATAATAGTGAGTTGGGAATATATTTTTTTGTGGGGGGAATATTTTAACTTATAAAAGCTTTTTTGTTAAAATTCTCATTCACATACAACATAAGTTGAACATAATGATGAATAAATTGTAATTTATACAGTTACTTACAGATTGAAAATCAAGATAAAGGGGTTTTGAATAACAAAATCGACTCAACTTCCTCATTCGCATGCGAGGGTGGTCAAACCAAGTGGATTTGAAAGGTTTGTAAATACTGTGCGAATGAGCGATTGAATGAAAATTTTAAATACGGTATGAATGAGAACATATATCACAATTACTTATTGCCCAATCCATCATATTGTAATTTTATCACAATTAAGGAAAACGAGAAAAAAAAATTGTTTGTACACTTTCTAAATCCGTTGTTTTTGTTTACGTATAATTAAAAATATACAATTTGATTCGTAAAAAGTGTCTACTCATCCTTGGATCAATTAGTGTCTTTGAATTTTTTTTCTTGTGACAACAGCTTAGTTTCTTTAAAGTATTATTAAAAAGCTTCCAACCTACCAAATCACTCAGATACATTTCCGCACTAGAGAAAATATATTTTCCGATCAGGAAATTAAATACTTTTTGAGTAATTGTAGGAGTATGTAAAATGTTTTTTGTGAAAGCAATAAGAATTAATTGTACCATGCATTAGTTATAAGCGATACCTCCATTAGAGCCCGCAATGGTCTGACGCTGTGGGACTGCAGGAGATTACAGAGATATATGTAAGGGACTGGGAGCAAGAAGCGGGACGGGGCGGGATGAAGAGAATTCCGGAATGGAGGGGCCCGGCATCCTGGGAATGCGGCCGCACTTAAGCACATCCTGGCGGGTGATGGCCCTCCAGTCGCCGATAAACATATTCTCGTCGCGCTATGTATATTGGGGCACCGTCCCCAACTTCTCAAAGCGATGAGGACCATCCATAGCGAACTGGTGTCCAGATGGCTTTTGGTTTCAGGTAATAGTCGACCCCAAACAATTCTCACTCTAGTAGATCGTGTTAGTTCATTGAAACAGTTTCCGATGATTGAGTACTTAGGCAATTTGAGGCAGTCTGATTAGATTATTCTAGCCCAATGCCACATTGAAACTAAAAATTGAAGTAAACGTATGAGTCTACGGTATTTCGCAAGTCTTTCTGAATTTTTAGAAATATACTAAAAAAATAAAAGAATATACACAAAAATGATTAAAATATGTGCATAAAATCTTTCTATATGTTAGAACTACTAACTAGACTAATATCAATCGGGCAACATGAACACAACAAAAGGAAAAAAAATATTTTAATTAACTTCTAGTTGCAATATCGCCAGTTTAACAACATTATTTTACTTGATTCTAAAAATTTATTTATTACTCATATGTTGTATCATTCCAAAAAAAAACGCTAAATAAATTAATCAACGGAAGATCTTCAATGATCCGCGTGTTTTACCAAATAAAATGAATTATATTTTTTTTACTGTCATGGAGGCCCAGAATCACCAGTGGGTTGAGGTGCAACTGAGTATGTAAGTAAGCCAGTATAATAACATTTCTAAATGTATACATATATAATTTTAAACGTATAGTCCACATCACGACTGTTGCATTGTGTGCAATAAATTCTATTCTGGACGATATTAAATTCAATTAAAATTTAGAATAAAAATACGTACCCTTCTTGCGTGCGATTCTCAGAAATACAACTCTAATTGGATAACCAACGAAACTACATTTTAGCTAGTGGCATGCCAAACATTATAATTCTCGTGTCAGTCAGTTGCACAAAAGCAGCTATGTACTGATTTATCACGAAGGCTTTAGAATGGATACTTTAACCCGTATGATGCTATATTTTTCCCCAACCAATTTCATTAGAAGTCAATTAAAACAAACTATATTTTTTATTAGGATAGACTGAGGGAAAAATATATAGCTTGATAGTTTTCAGCTTAAGGAAGAGATTTTAGTAACGCCAATTCATGGAAAAAATGAACGATGATGAGGTCCTAAGAGACAGAAGACTTAGCGAGATCATAGGTAAAAAGAAATTAGTAACAAGGCGTCTTTTGATTTATTATTAGTTCATGGACAGGTTAGGACCTAAAGCTAATACTTGGTGAATTTATCTATCGGCAACATCACTAGTTATAATCAACTAAATTCGTTGTGAAAAATATTTAATTTAAAAATTCCGGAAGACCAGATTCAACAATTTATGAATGCTTACATGTATTTTATTTCCTTATTATTGATGTAAAAACAAACGACATTCAACTCTTAAAAATCATTTATCTCTGAACACCAAAAAAAAAATACTAGAATAAACGTGACATATATGTTTACGATTGAATAATGTAGATAGAATACATAAAACAATAAGAAATGGTTATAAGAAATGAATTCTTGAAAAACAATAAAAATATTTTATATGTTTCGGTACCAAAAGGAATATTTTTGAGATTGACGTCGCAATTAAAAAAGAAAGAAAGCTTTAATATTTCCACACCGTTTGTCTGATAAAAAGCAAAAATGAATATAAATTTTTAAGATTTAAAAGTTATAGAATCAAGAAAACTCGTGAAAACTAATGAATGTAAATTTTTTCACGTCCTATTAAAAGAAAAATATAAAAAGAAAAAGCAATAAATTAGACTTTATCTGTTCACAACTAAGGATAATTGCGGTGAAAACACAAGGGAGAGGGGCTTGATTAAGAGGCAGTGGTGTCCTTTAATCCGAGGCCGGGCGGAGAAAAATAGGAGCTGTATTTCATAGAGGCAGAGTGGTGGGTGCTGCAGTTCCATCGAGCTCTGTTACAGGGCCTCGACAAATATTGTAACATCCACCATTGGACACCTTGTCAAGTTTTATACCGGCAAAATTACAGATATTGTTCGGTATTGTAAAATGTTATTTTTGGGCGTATTTTCTGATAGGCCATTCGTATTCTAATAGAGGTCACTTGGTAGTGGATCTTTGCTCATCTTGAATTTCTGTTAAAGTTTAGTCGAAACGGTTCACAAGCAGCCCATATCAAGTGTTTAGAGCGTTGATTCGGGTATGGATGTAAGCCCTAGGCTCTTATATGATCAGCCTACGTGATGATGCGGTTGCTGCAGCCTTTGTTTCGACACCTTTGTGACGTAAGAGTTGTTTGGGATAGGCTTCGATTCTCTGTTTATACACCTCGTGGTTAATCCACCTCGTACTATCTCCATGTTTCCTTTCATGTTACATACTTTCTATCTGTAGTCCTAAAGGCAAGAGTCTTTATATTGACACAGCCTATTTTTTAGGTTCACCCTCGCTCACAAGAAATTTTCCATTTATATTCTTCACTTGTTTCTTTGTAAGGTGATTTTTCGTATTTTGTCAGTTAATGTATTAATTGTTGTTCATCTTGCCTATTTTAAGTTCATCGTATGATCTTGATGATACTACCGAAGGGTCTCTAGTCGTGCTTGGGTAAAAACATTCGCCATTGACAGAAGTACTAATATCTTTAATCAACGTGCGCTTATCGCATTATATTATTAACTTATATAATTAGTTTATATTATTAACTTATTATATAATAAGCTGAACTATAAACGGGGAGCCCTTGACCGTGCGTGTTAAATAAACTGTTATTGATTGTTGATAGGTTTTAGCTCTTATCTCTTTGGTAATGGCGGAAAGGCTATAGACTATTGATAATATCTTATCCAAAACAGAGAGTATACACTTCGTTATTGTACTTTTGGTACAAATTTCGTTCAATGGGCTGTTGTAATATTGCGATCTCCGTTGAGTTAGTAGATTACACTCATAAATCTCCAGGCTATACTGGTATAGTTGAAAGACAAATATTTCTGTTTAATAGCCAAAGTCGGTGCAGACACGATTGTGTAAGTCCATAACTTGTCACTAGTTGAATCTTATAAAAGTCAGTTGTGTATTTCTTATTGCAAGTCAGTTCTAGTATGCAGGGTATGAAGGCTATGATGTGTTCTTCTGTCACGAGGCCCTATTTCTATTTTTCATAGAATATACTTATAGTATATATCATTGTGCAATATACTTAGGCAAACCCATAAACTATATGTGCGTGCTAGTCGTTTTGGTCTATTAAATTGAGACATGATCAGAAAGCTGATTTAGCAAACTAGTGAGCTGTTTCATTCATAAAGTTTTCCTGGTACATTCTAACCTGAGAAAAATAAATTTGATCTCTATTGTACTGTAAGCAGGTTAATATTTGTGTTATGGCTTCTAATTATGTCACTTATCGGTTTCTTAGTAAATGAGCAGTGGGTTAGCTGCCCATTATAGTGCACAAATTACATATACAGTAAAGACAAATGTCAGATTTGAAACGGTGTTCGTTCTGGAGTGTTCATGTACCATTTGACTACGTTTTTGCTTTTTTAATTTATTAAAAAAAGGATCCAGATAAAGAAAAAAACTGATATCCAAGGAAATATTTATTGTGAACAAGTATTTATATTATAGTAAATTAGTTCACAAAATATATTTTCTATTTATCAGAGCTTACTCTCCAATTAGAACTGCAAAGCCATTGTTGCATTGGGGAGCCATTATAATTTAACGAGCTACAGATCACCCAATGCTGATGTAAATATTTAAACCAAGAGCTTCAAATAATTGGTTAAGTCGACCTAAACCTACGCCCTTTGAAAACAACTTTTTCGGTTTTTATTTTAATGAAAAAATGTCTAATATCATCATGCATCATGTCGCCGACTGAGAACGATTTTGACCATATTCGGTGTTTTGTTGATTGGTCTGAGCAATGCATAGTGAAATTTCAACAGTGACAAAATAAGAGATAGGACAGTACGTCACTTCAAACGCTATTATCTCAAAACTACTTGTTCAGAGTTTGGTCAATATTAATCTCTGTAGTTTATTTATAGCGACGTTTAGTATATTAATTATCATTGAACATTTCCAAAATATTAAAATAGATTCTCTGTTTATAATTGGCCTTTCAGACTTCTTTGATGGCTCATGTTTTATACAACACAATAATAATATGATTATAATAAAGTAGCGTAAAAAGACCTTTCCTCGACAAATTTAACTGTTTTTTAAACAAAAAATCATGAAGCCATCTGCATTTCATTAACTTTTCATGGAAACGAATACTTGTATCCGGAATCGTTTAGAAAGTTCTACAGGTTCTTGAGGAGAAAGGATTATTACCCTCGATGGGAATAAGGGAAATGGCTACTCTTGCTGATATTACCTGGAATTCTGTTTAATTTTTAAATTCCATCAGAGACCACGAGGTGCCATCTGGCCTTTACTATGAATCCGTTGAAAGCCTTTTCAAAAACTGAACGATTCGAGTAAATGATGCCATAGTTATGCAGAAGTAATGTTTTTAATATGCTCAGCATTGTTTACATGGAAAGTATAGAAAAACTTATATTTCTAATTTTTATAAGAATATTTACCAAGAATTATGGTAAGTAATAATAGGGGAGAATAAAGGAATCGAAAGAGAGTTAAACGAAAAAACACGGATAGGGTAAATTATTGACCTTATAAATCCAAGCCAAAGAGCACAAAGATGGTGTAGAGTATGTAGACCAGGTGGACTACAGCGATTGGAATGTGATAGAGAGAAAGAATGGAAACGTGGTAGGATTAAGGAATGTAACAAGTTCCACGGTTCAGATTTATTGAATTCCATGGTTTGGAAAATATTCCGTATCTACGGGACCCGCTTTGGCAGTGACGCCTGTAACAATACCTTCCAATCCAACCAGGTTAATAATTTCCTTTTTTTTCCCTTTCTTTGTTCCAGCCTTTCAGTGTTTTCCATTCAATCCAGCTAGCAGGTAGTTTCACCACCAATTTCTGTAGTAGAAATAAACAATCAAACAGTAACTGAACTTTTTAACACCCTTAAGACTAATTAAGTGTAATTCTCATTGCGATATTTTAGGATAACCCCTCGACTCAGACTATATATTTAAACTATCTGAGATTATTACTATATTAATAACAGATAAACAACTAAAAAAAAAACGTTAAAATTACATTTAAATATGTTGCTGGATCAGCAATCACAAATCACATACGTACAGGCTAACATCAAGGCATTGTATAGACGACTCCATCAAAAATTAAGCGGTCACCCCATTCTACAAATACTAAGACCGTCTTCACTAGGCTTGAACAAAGACAACACAGCTTCCAAGACTAGGAAGCAACCGGAATAGGAATAGACTGCACTTATGCAAAATAATTTTATGATGAATGCACATAAATATCATACTACCTTTAGATTTTATTCACTGGCTCTGAAATGTATAACAATTGTGAATATACCAATAAAATCTTTAAAGCCCCTTAGTAGGATAATGAAATATTATTGTCACCATATATATTGATATGATGATTCCTTTATTGTGCTAAAATTACAATATGCCTTGCTAGGCAATAAGTAATTAAGATATACTATCATTTATACCATATTTACAATTCATCATTCACTCGCTCATTCATACAATATTTACAGACAGCCCAGAGGCCTCCCAAGTCCACATGCGAAGAGAAAGCGGAGTCTTGGGAAGTCCCCCACGCTCCTCCGTCAGTCGCGTCACCGGATACTAGCCAGTGGAGACTGACCAAGAGCGCAAGAGCCACAGACGCTCAGGACATGATTGGAGAAACTGGACATTACCAGGACTCCCACTGTAACCCGATTATAGCAGGTCACGAGGCCACTGCCGTTTAAGTCTCCGAGGAGCATTATAGGGATGAGTGGCGCAGTGCAATGACTGTGCTACAGGATTAGGGTGGTTGGAAAGGCTACTGTGGAATTTCTGGAAACTTGGAAGGGATGAGTTCTAGAATGTAGGGTATATTAAGGGTTTTGTTGTGCTGACATAATAAGGGGCATTCACTATTGTTCTCAGGACTTTTTATTGAAAGGATTGGATACGCTTGATGTTCGACTTTTTTGCTGTCCAAGGGTTGAAATAACTGAAATTTTCTACGCACATGAAATTAGATAAAACATTTTTTTTTTCTTGTTTTTAGCATACGTATTCAAAATTTGGAAGTGTGGAAGTTCAATGTCGACGATATTTAATTTTACATCATTCTACAGTGTACTATGACATTATCATAGCTCACACGAACAGCCTGTTGTGGCCACCTCTTAATTACGAATAATTAAAAGTTACCCTCATCTCGGCCCAAAAAATATCTGTTTCCATATTTGTACAAATAAAAGTTACGACGTCAGTCGGAGTGGGGGAGAAAATGGTGGGGGGAACAACCGCAGGTGGGGACCTATCCCCACGGCCACCTATATAAGAAAGCAGACTAGACCGAATTAGCGTAACGAACCGGACCGTCAATTGGAACACTACCCTCTCCTCTCTCACTGAACTGGCGCTTGCTGCTCTACTCGCTATGTTTTAGTCCGGCGTTGTCAGACCCCACACCTTCCTAGTGGGAATCTCTGCCTTCGTCTCGCTAAAACTAGCACCTCCTTGGGAGAGACTTCTCCCTGGGGGACGACGGTTGCCGTCGCCCTGCAAATTTATCTAGCAGTGTCTCCCACGGCAATCCAGTCTGCCTCTCTCTGGTCCACACTCGCCTTTGAGATCCGGGTGGATTTTGCCTACCCTTAGATACCGAGTGTGAATTCGTGGTCATTCCAAGACCACACAAACTACCTACCCTAAACCTCTCCTTCTTAACATAGTGCTTTATTGGGGCACACCTTCTAAGATCTTATGGAGTCAAATCAAAACAAATTGGGCTGCCCGCCGACTAGGCCGGTAGACAGGGTGAATGACCGCAGGTCCGCCTGCCTTATCTCTTTCCGGGCGTTCGCCGGGTGGCGGCTATTGGTTGTAGTGACCTTAGCCCGCGGCGGGCGTCTCCACCCCACCTTGGGGACTCACATATCTGTACCCGACACAGCCCTTTGACAATCTTTCATACTTTAATAAATAATGAATAAAACAAATCCTTCTGATAAACTCCATCATGAAGAACAGAATAAACTCTCTAAGAAAAATGCCTTACACCAACAGTTTTTCTGAATTCAGCTATTAGATTATTTTCAGATTGAATTTTGTACCTGCAATTCTTCATTTACTTTCAGGGGACAAATTTCTCTTGGGTGGGATACACTAGGTGTTTTCTCGGGTAATATGAGATTATTTTCTTCTTCTAACCATGTCTTGCTTTCTTATTTCCTTCAATTAGTTGGTTCGTTACTCTTGTTCGTTTCCGATTTTTTTTAATCTGGCTTCCTAGTTTTTAATTAATTCTTCTACCCATTTCTCCAAAGTTTAATAATACGATGAGTTACGATCTGTATGGAGGTGTGAATGGATGGTGGTTTTTTTTTAGTAGCTCAGTTTAATCTCGCTAACTTTTTGAACTATAGAAGAAGAATAACTATTCTTAATTTTGATAGAACGAGATTTTGAAGTATAGTGTAAGCAGGTTTATTATAAAGGGCTTGCATAGTAACACATGTTGTGAATATCAGTCTATAATAAACATTTATAAAAAGCAGCTAGCAATGCTTAATTTATAGTTATAAACAGAGCAACAGTTATAGCCAGAAACAAAGTTCTTAAACAGTAATAGAGTTTGTATTGCCACAACATAGCCCGCAGTAAGACAAGTATATCTTTTTAGTTTCTTTAGGCTTAGAAGGAATATTAAGGGTACTCAACAATTTCTTGAACAAGCAGGTAAAATATAAGAGTCAAGGAAAGAATATAAGATTCACACATTTGTAGTTCGACAAAATGTCATCAAAATTTGTTTATATGTTATACAATCAAGTATATTTCATTGACAAATTGCTTCTGATTATGCAACTTTTCCCCAAAAAGAAACAAGACGTCAAACTGAAGTCAAAAGCACTGCTTAAAAATTGTGTATTGATTGCAGATAATTATATTTATCTCGTATTTTATTTGTATCGTTATATTTGCAGATAATTATTTTGAAAGT
Organism: Acanthosoma haemorrhoidale; assembly: GCA_930367205.1. Classification (NCBI taxonomy): domain Eukaryota; kingdom Metazoa; phylum Arthropoda; class Insecta; order Hemiptera; family Acanthosomatidae; genus Acanthosoma; species Acanthosoma haemorrhoidale. The sequence continues at coordinate 76,217,776 of OV884015.1, read as the reverse complement.
AAAATATAGTGATTTATTTGATCTTACTTGTCCTTATTTTATTTTTAGCTTCGGCGAGAGTCCGCGTAAACATAGTCTGGCTCACTCTGTACATGTTCTACCAGAATATCGGAGCCTTAGTAATGCATCAAGTTTTTTTTTACTCGTTCTCTGGGGGAGAGTTTTTTTTTTGAGGGTGGGGAAAATATATAGAAGGGTGAAATTATGAGGGCTTAATCCCTCTTCGGAGCAACTGGCAGCTGACCACAATCCCGAAACTTTGATTTTCTACATTTTCCCTACTAACCCCCCCCCCCCCCCTTACTCCATATATATTTAGGTCTAGGAATCGGTTAGTCACCTTTAAGTTTCAATCTCTCTCTCTCTCTCTCTCTCTCTTTCTCTCTCCCCCCCCCGAGATTTTGTTTGTGTTGTAATCGAGCTTTTATTATTCCAGTCGCATTGTGTTTTCCTTCAGATTATGTTAGTTAAAATTATTTTATGTTTTTCTCGCTAGCAAATATATTTTGTTACCATGGTACCGCTTCATAGTATTTTTTTAATTAATATTCAGAATGAAAATTGTAAATATGGTATGAATGACAACATTTATCACAATTACTTATTGCCCAATGAGGCGGATTGTAATTTTATCATAATGAAATTGTTTTTGTATAATAATTAATATTCAACTAGATCATCACTACTTTAAAATCTGATAATTAAAATTTAATTGTTAAAATATCAAGTTGTTTCAATAAACTTAACAACTCTTCGGAGACTTTATGACAACACTATTTTATTATTGTTGTAACAACCCCACAGCCAGCGATAAAAACAGATGTTATCATTTGGGAAATAATGAAGTGATATTTATCATTATTTACCACGAAAACAAATATTTTAAACAGGTTAATTATTCCATGAACTAGGTCGACGATAATAGAGGTCAAGATAACATCGTTCTCGAGCGTAACAGAACGATTATAAAGGAATGCTTTCGACAGTCAAGTGAATTCTTAAGGAAATAAAACATTCCTTTAGGAGGCAAAAATGCTTTCAAGATGTTATTTAGCCATATTCCTCTATTTCTCAGGTTTTTAAGTATTCTATGATTAGTGAATGTTGTATGAATGAGCGAATGAATGTATAACTGTAAATACAGTATACATTAGATCATTGATCACAATGTTTAATGCCCAATACGGCAGATTGTAATTATATATCAATAAAAGGTTTCTGGTAATAATAATATTCACAGCAAGGATTAATACACGCTTTTCTTATGTAGGCCAATGTCTCACAACACTTAGTTATGTCCCGATAACTAACAGTCACTTTGTGATATTGATTGTGATGACAGTTATTCTTGTTTCAAACAACCACGTGAAGCACTCACGTGGATTTGATAAGGTCATCTGTCATGGCCATTAGAGAAATATCATAGAGATATAAATCAAATCACCTACAAAATAATGAAAGGTTTAATAATTGTAATTGAGGTTCTAATGAACAGCCACTCTGGCAACGAATTAGTTAAATTACATCAAATAAAGATAAATATTATATTTGGAAAAATACAAATTTTCCGATTTACCCAAAAAGATAAAACAAAAATTATAATCAATGTTTGGTGCTAGTTGAACGTACGTTACACATAGCCAACCGTGTAGAAAACTGCCATACTATTAAAAAGTTTAGAATACATACATGTACATGTATTGCACTTTTTACTGTGTTGGACAGCGTGCATATAAATCATTAAGTGCATATTTTACTGAGACACTCATTTATTGTAAGACCATAAAATAAAACTGATGCAGCCACTGAAAATGGTAATATAATTGTGGAAAGAGCTCTGGCTTAAAGTATAGTTTTGTTTTTTGGCTGATAGTGGATTCATTGTTTATTGATGTGACCCAGAACAAGCTTTCATCGTTAAAAACAAATAGTTGTTGCATAATTGATTAAACACCAATATTGATTAGTAGCAGACATGTTTCTACGGCATGGAACCATATCCAGTTACTGGGAACGATTAGTTAAATTTAAAAAGAGCACTTCCCCGACCAGTTGTTGTATTTGGTTTTTATAACATACTTGCTGATTGGTCGTGGATATCCATTATTGATATTATTGCGATATATTATTTTGGCAATTATTAGAACAACTATAAATTAGCGTGACCATTAATGAGCACGAACATGAAAAAATACCATGCACCTTCATTCCTTCAGTGAAAAATTTGTTAACTGTAAATTTTCCTCGCTCTGATACCAACGTCGGCAATCTAATATATAAAGCAGTAAAATATTCGTATGTCTCGGTCTCACGAAAATCCACCCAACCGTGTGCACTCACGCCATGAAATTCGCCGAGCTTATTCTGCTTGACAAATACCGAAGCATTTTCCTATTTTCAGCTAGGATTTCTCTCCATCCCATTACACCTGCCCGTTCTTGTTGTCAGACACCAACTAAATTGGGCACGAATGTTGTTTAGTGCTTTACTAAAAATACTCTGGGATTCAGTGGCCCTACATTTCATATTGATATTGTTATAAAAACAAGATCTTATGGATTTTTATTAGGTGTTAAAAAAACTTTCAGTTTCACATCAAAAGTTTCCTCTATTGAAGCTCCTTTAGTCAACTTCGAACTTACACGGAAATGCGTTGAATTCTTGAGCTAATATATTTTTTCTTGATATTTAGTTTAGCCAGTTTCCTCTGAGCTTACTGCCAATCGGTTAGTTATGTAAGTAAGCACACCTTATTCTATATTCGAAGTGAAATCGAGTCGGGTCTGTCCTAAATTGATCAGGTTGAAGATTAAACACAACTGTGCAGGCAAAGACGTTAGTCAAGTATAAAGAACCGCCTACCTTTAACCATACTTTCATTTCTTTGGATAATTTCCACAAAGCTGTCCCTCCCTTGGTTTATTTTTTTTGTCTAAGCCGCTTTTTTTATTAGTTCAATCAAAAATTAAAAAATTAGAGAAACGTCTACAGAATAAAATATTTAGAAAAAAACAAACTATATCGTCAGTCTTTAGGGAATCGGTACGAGTGGCTTAAGAACTTATTATTGCAAAAAGAACAATAACAATTACTCTCTTAACAAAAAAAGTGTACATAACTAAATTAATATTAAATTACATTATATTATTAACTCATAAATATCGTCACAATTCTTTCCACGTTTGAGTTTTTATGCCATCTGTTTGTGGGGTAATAAATAAAAGGTTCCCCGCGTTGACTTGACTGCCCAATGTCCATTTGAAAAATTCTCACTTCCCTGGGCCCACCAATTTCTTCGCTATTTAGAAAACTTCCAATCGCCATTGTACCCCATTGTAATTATATTATTTAACACAAAGGTAAACACAGAACCAGGAAAACAGTGCATAGGGCTGCAAAAGCAATGAATGCTAGGAGAAATTATCAATATTTAATCAATCAATCATTTAATCAATATTTAATGAGCCCACAACCACTGTTTGCAAGCCATGACTATATTGATAAACTCTACATAAATCATGTACTATTACATAATGTCAAACCTTCTCATGTTACTCAAAAACAAAGCGGTACTTAATATGAATTCTATCGCCACATGTAGACTTTTATCGGGTGTTCTGTCTAAAAGTCATTTTGGTGATCTGTTTGTCGGTACATAACCTTGATAATAATTCTCAAGCGATGGTTCTCTAATAGGAATGCTTAAAGATATTGACATTAACTTCTCAAGTTTATGATGCAAAATAACTTTTAAAATAAGTTATTGAGAAAAGTAAAAGGATAAGCTGTTGAAATTAGAATTTTCCAACATTGCTTTCCTCTAAGAGATTTTGTACTATCGTTCGAGTAAATTAATGTTTCAAAAGCTTTTACTAAAGCGCTTTCCTAACAAATTTTGAAATAAACGTTATAAAAAAACATTTATTTATAAATTTAAAAAATAACTGATAACAATTATCACTTTACGTTTTAAACTAAACTTTGTTTACACGAAAATAAAAGTTTTAAATTATTTGGTTAAGCAGCATATAAATGGATTATTTTTTTGTAAAATAAGTGTCCAAAATAAGTAAATAAACTAATAAAAAAAAATGCTTGATTCAGGGTTTGGGACAATCATTCACGAGGAAGGTACAGTAATAATTTTAGCCTATTGAATAAAAAAATTAAATTCAAATTGATGTAAACGTGTTACTGACAGTGTGGGACAGATTTTTGGAGTTATTGAAGAAGAAATGGATTTGCCGGAGAAAAATTTATAATAACTATTAGCTTGATGTTTTGTTCCTCTTCTGCGTTAAAACGTTTCGGTAGCATCCGTTATTTGATACCGTGTAACATCTAGTTACTCACTTCGATCATCTTTGATTAAGGTTTCCCTGTGAACGATGGGATCTTTAGGGGTCTCAGAGAGAGATAGATAGAGAGAGAGGGAGAGAGAGGGAGAGAGAGAGAGAGAGAGAGAGAGAGAGAGAGAGAGAGAGAGAGAGAGAGAGAGAGAGAGAGAGATGAATTAACCGTTTTTAGGGTCCAACTGTTTACGATTTGTCTTCTTGGTCATAATGGATGCTGCTATCTCTCTTCTATCCTATACCGAGATGATCTGGCCCAATCCTGCTTATCGGCAACTTTCTTTCTTCTTCGTTTCTGCCTGTTCATCTGTTCAGCCCATCGTTTACACCCTTGGGAGCTGTTTACACCGGGTGACACACTGCAGTGACGCATCGACAGATCTTTCCTCATTGGATCATCTGTCCAATTCGATCTGTCAACATTCCAGCATTGCGCATACCTTTCTTGTATCGATATCACAGCCATTAAATCTTATTCCATCCAGTCCTCCTGATACCCAATCACTAAGGTCTAAACATTTCGTTGCTATAGTAGTTATTTTTAGGGAGCAGTACTCCAAGGATAATTACAAAATTACTATTCATATAAAGTTAGTAAAAAAGCTTGCTATATCTCCCAGCATACATTGTTTTATCGCTATACCATGCTCTGCCTACGTTTCGCATATGCATAACTTCCCCCTACACTGTAATGTTTGTTTTCCCTGTAAAATATGTAAATTATGTTTTCATTTTGAATTATTCAATTAAGCTACGGGATATATTCGGATTAATACAAATTGATGAGGCTAGAAAAGATCTTCACAGTCCTAATGATGCTTGACAGAGAATACTAGATTTTTTTTTTAAAAAAAGTAATACATAACGCAACCCTAGGGTTGATTCCTCCCCTTTCCATAATAAGGTCATTTTCACTACTGATCATGATTTGATTATTTGGAATAGTACTTCTCACACAGAAAGTGTGACAAAATTAAAATAAAGAAGTTTCAATATTAAAAAAAAAAAAAAATGAAATCATCAATAAAAGCATGATTAGTAGTGAAAATTCCTCTATGATGGAAACGGGAAGAGTCGACCCTGGGGATATTACCATGTAATAGAAGAAATGCCACGCCCGTTTGCAAGAGTTTGTGCCCATAAAACTACTTATGATTTCCTGTCGAAATAAATAGCAAAGTTTTCGTATTTGGCAGCATTGTTAGATTATAACCGTAAAGTAGGTTTTTTGTCAGTACATGAGATACATTCTCAAAAGAATTATAGCATAAGATCACATTATAAAGAACACGAACCACCCTTGACTAACAAAGAAGGTGAGCCTCATCACCTAGTGTGAATATAAGACTGAGTACTATTAACATCAAAAAATTTATTGTATTATGCACTCCTCCAAATGCATTTAAATGCAGGAAGAGGAGAAATTCGTAAGTCGATTATTATTTTGTTATTTTTCTTTTGTACATTGTATTTAAGGTTTTGAAATAAAAAAAAAAAAAAAAAAAACTTGACTAACGTGTAGGCACATATGTCATAGTAAAGACGCCACTAATTATGTACAGTTTGAAACATACAAGAAGTAATTGCTGTATTGCTGAAGGAAACTTACCTTAAGACAGACATCTCATAAATCTCCCAGAACATACCTTGCAGAACTTCAAACCAGTACGAACGAATAGCTGACAACACAAAGCTGTTTACTTAACCAGTTAGCTTTATATCAAATTTGGTATAAATTTCAATGTGGACTGCTGCTAGATTTAAAATTGTTGATCGATTTTCTTTTGTAGTATAAATTTTCATTTAAGAAATTATTGACTTTTATATTTTATAGGATATTAATAAGCGGTTACAATCTAGTACATACCTTATAATAAAAAGTAGCATAATTTAACAGTGTGTGATAAAAACACCTCTGGGTCTTAATATATGCCCTATAAATCACATCCATGAAATAAAGCCTTGGCTCAGTTTTTTTTATTTTACGATAAAGCTAGAGACAATATGGCAAATTTCGTACGACCCACAACAAAATTGTCAATAACAAAAAATAATATTTCAGTGGACCCCGCGTACCCTACAGTGTATTGTAGTGTCCGCCATTGTGTAATGAGCGTAATTGCAAATCTAGGTGGACAAAAATCGTATCTCGTTTAAAAATTGAGCGGTGTATGTTTTATGGAGGTAGATTACGAATTTTAGTTAGTTATTAACTCAAACTGTGGCTCATAGGGTGTTGGATTCATCGATTATTCGATTCTTTGAATTGATTTTTGTCCACCTAATTTCCACTGAGCGATTCAGTGTGAGGTGAAAAGCCCTGAAACGGGCGGGTAATTTCTCTCAAACAACAAAGCTACCGCTTTGATCTTGAGCTAAGAACAACACCTGGTACTACTCACTAACCTCTCTTGCACTTTTAGTACGGTCTAGATCTTGTATTACTGCACGCATTGTGTCAATTCATTTCATTCTTATTCACAGTTATTTATAGAGAGCTGTGAATGCGTTTGATTCTTTCTTCGAAGGGAAAGGAGAAAAGAAAAGTTGAATCGGAAAGCAGGCAGTCTACCAGAGTGGACTAACTTATATTGCTTTACGTTGCCAAACCGAGTTTGAGCAGTACCTGTTTGTATTATTTGTCAGCACACTCTAGCCGTACTTAAAAGTCCATTATGAATATAAACAAATGAGATTCATCTCACGCGGAAACCAGCTGTGTTTCGTACTTAAGATAACAACCGAAGAAAAGTTTTACTAAACAAAGCAGGTAGCCTAGGGTAGTTAATAAGTACCATTAATTTGAAATTATATTTTAAATTTAATTTATAACGCTTACTCATTTTTTATTTTGATGGTAATATATTACAATGTATTCCTTAGATAGGAACTCCATGAGAAATTTCTGTATATGGTTTGCATATGAGAACAGACACCAAAACAGACCGATACATACTCTTACAGAAAATAGAAAGGTTTTAATGTTTTGTTTGAACCCTTGAAAAAATATATATATATGTGATATTTGATATTGTAAAATTAATATATCAAGAATTTGAAAAGGGCGTTAATCGAACCGTATATCAAGAAGGCGATAAAAACAAAGGAGTGAAGGTTATGAAAAAAAAGATGGCTGTGGATGTTCTGCTGAGAACGCGGCGTTAGCGTCAGACTCTAGTTTTGGGTCAGCCGGTGAGACATATCAGTAGATTGTGAGTGTAGTAAAACATAAAAATTTCTTATTAGTTAATGATATTGGACATAACAGCAGAATCAAGAAGAGAACTTTTACGAAAAGAAGAAGTATTAATTTTGATTGAAGATAAATGAAGAGAATTAAAGAAGAAGAACAAGCAAATTTATAAATAAGTATTTATATAATTAATTTAAGTTTTTTTTGTTTTTAATGTTAAATTCACCTTTTTGCCAGAATTATTTATTTATTAGCAGAACCTTAAACCTCAGATAATAAATAAAAAGATAAATAAGATAAAATAAAAAACGTAATAATATATATATATATATATATATATGTATGGATGGCATCAAAGTATAGAGGTTAGACTTCAGTTCTGTACGATCTATTTAATGCTCGAAACGCATTTTTGAGTCTAAAACACTCACGTTAATTTCTCGTTTGACAAATAATCAGAAAACGCTTCGACTCGGGTTGATTACTCAAGACGATGATTTTAAGCAAGCTTATAAGAAGGGATAGAATGCATTGCCTGCGTCATTGTATATTCAATAGATCCGGGCTTAGGGGCTCTTGGAACAATGCCCATTGTACGAAATGAGGCCCCATGGAGACATATACCTGGAACCGGCTGATGCAATCGCTCACTCTTGGATAATGCCGGATCGATGGGTTTACAACGTCAACCTGCCACTGGACACAGCTTTGCAGCGTCATTACACCCTCTGTCAGCTAGCGATACCAAACGGCTGATATACTGATACAAGCTACAGTTTACAGGCTCAATGTACATTAGGTGCCAGATATCCATCGATGTGTGACAGCGGTAAAACCCTGGAGCTTCCTTATCACGCTAGTATCTACACGGTTAGGTGGGGGAAATCACCAGCGAATAACCAACCTATAGATCTTAGAATGTGTTTCTAATAACCAAACATAGTGCGGTACTTAGGCTTCCATCTCGACAAAAGGCTGCTCTGGAACCCACATACGAGGCTAAAAAGATAAAAACTAAACAGACACTTTGGACAACTGTACAGACTACTTCAGAGGACACCCCATCTCTCAATAGAAAATAAATAAATCACAAAAGTTTTACTAAACCCAATCTATCGGAATAGAGCTATGGGGGACAGCAAAAAAGTAGAACATAAAGCGTACCTAATCCTTTCAATCAAAAGTCCTGAGATCAATAGTAAATGCCCCTTATTATGTCAGCAACAAAATCCTTCATAACGATCTTAATATACCTTAAATTCTTGAACTCATCCCTTCTAAGTTCATGAAATTCCATAGTAACCTTTCCAACCACCCTAATCCCGTAGCACATTCATTGCACTGCACCACTCATCCCTATAATCCTGCTTGGAGACTGAAACAGCAGTGTCCTCGTGACCTGCTATAAATGCGTGACAGTGGGAGTCAGTGGCTCTCGCGCTCTTCGTTAGTCTACACTGGGTCGTATCCTGTGACACGGCTGACGGGGGAGCGTGGGAGACTTTCCAAGACTCCGCTTCCTCTTTCTCATCCAAGGGAGGTGACAACCATGTGAAGTTGGGAGGCCTCTGGGCTCTTTGTAAATACTGTATGAATGAGCGAGTGAATGAAAATTGTAAATATGGTATGAATGACAACATTTATCACAATTAATTATTGCCTAATGAGGCAGATTGTAATTTTAGCACAATAAAGAAGTTTCAATAACACAAGAAGTTAATTATGCAACCACTAATATTTATTAATTCTATTTAATTATTGTTGTTTTCCCTATCTTTAAAAAAAAAAATAATTGGGTATTATACTTTTTTTTAATTTGTGTCCAAGCAAATTCTTAGATAGAACTTTTTAATTTGATGTATACTCTTTAGCTTTTACAATATATGAATAATTGTTATTTTTGTTGTTTTTTTTAGTTGGATTCATTTATTTGTATTGTTTGAAAATTACTTTCTCGAAAAAAAGAGCTTGAAGTCACTTCCAAAACACCTGAAATTACATAAAATCGGGATGTTTTAGTCAACTATAAGATTGATTGTGGGAACTTAAGCAGCTTCTAGGCCAAAATTTAATGAACTTGCGACAAACTAAAGGTTCCTTCTTTGTTTGTTTTTTGAAGAATTTCGTTGCCTTTTCATTAGAAACAATATTTGAAGACACTTTTGATAATTATAATTATCTATCGGAGGTTAAAGTTTATTTAACCTAACACTGTGTGGTTTGTTTTTCTTGTAAAATATATACAAAAAAATGCTTTCCATACTAAACCATTCAAATATGTTTTCCATCAACTTTAGTTTTGTAAACGATTTTCATATTTATTGAAAATTTTAAAATTGTAATTTATTTTTGCAGATCGGTTACCGATTCAGTTTATAACAATGAATGAATATCAATTTAAAGGTTATACCATTTACAGGGGTGTTGTTTTATTCATCGGATTGTTGCCGATCTTATTAACTATGTTAAGTATTCTGTATGAAATTGTTTTCTATGTATGTAAATTTATGATTATGTTTATTTATTTATGTAGTACCGACGATGCCTGAATGGGCGAAATGTCGACTGCTGATGTAATATCGGTAATAAAAGATATTTCAGGAGAGACTTTAAGCTTTATTAGCAATATACAGGTGTCTCTTTTTGAGTTTTACTCTAAAAAATACAAAAAGGGTTTTTTTTATTCTTTTCATAGTATATTAGAATTTTATATTTACGTCTAGAGTTTAGAAATGTTTCTAATTACGCTACTTCCACTAATACTAGTGATGAAGGTTGTGACCACAAGGTTTTAGGCCATGCCATAAAAAGCCAGCGGGACATCGTTGACCTAAAGAGAATAATACCCCTCCAGCCAGAGAGACCCTTGCCTCCCTAACTGAACCGGTGTAATATACATTTTATACCTCTGCTGCTCTAGTGCTCTTAAACACAGCAATTACATCTATTACTGGCAAAATAAACTGGTAACATCTGCTTTTATGCTCTATTATAAATCTTTTCCTTGTTTAGTTAGGTACCCCATTCTAACCGTTAGGGAATAAAAGAATGAAAAGGACTTATTTCAGAGGTAATGCTTAACTTATAATCAAAAGTAATAAATTAATAGACAAATGGCGTCGAGACGTCACGAGGGGGGTGCCTAGTTACCCTAGCCCTGGTGATAAAGTTTATGACCTTAACAATCATTTCATGATGATCTTACTATCTGACTCCATTTTTGATAGGTATGTACCCCGACAATGCACTATGTTCAGGAGAAGAGGTATAGGGTAGGTAGTTTGTGTATAGGTAGAGGTATAGGGTAGTTTGTGTGGTCTTGGAATGACCACGAATTCCCACTCGGTGAGTAGGCGAAATCCGTCCAGATCCCAAAGGTGAGTGTGAACCGGAGAGAGGCAGACTGAATCGCCGTGGGGAACATTGCTTGGTAAGCTTGCAGGGTGACGGCAACCGTCGTCCACCAGGGAGAGGTCTCTCCCAAGGAGGTGCTAGATTTAGCGAGACGTAGGCATAGATTCCCACTAGGAAGGTGTGGGGTCTGACAACGCCGGACTCAAACGTAGCGAGGTGAGGAGAGGGAGATGCAGAGTTTTCATAATGAGGAAGCCAAGTTCTTGAACATCAGAGCAGCCACAAGCCAGTCAGCCAGTTGTCAGGAGAATGTTATACAGGCCCAAAGCTCCGGTCTTAAAATACCCAGCTGGCTTCGTCAGTAGCCAATCAGCTTTGGTTTTGTTGTACCCTATGCCAGTTGAGTATTTGGTTTTCTTTGTTCTCTGACAAAGAGATATGTAACCGATACCTGACCCGAGTAAGGGTCTCTCGGTGGTTTGGGTTGCTTAGTACCTGCTACTGGTAGCAGGTGCCCCAGCTCATATAACTAATTGACTCGCGGCTGCATGTTTATTGTTTACATTTACAATGATTTATATTTTGGTAATGTTGCATCACCAATTTGAAAGCGCTTGACTTTCATGTGAAAGATCGTTTGTTCCATGATCATTATCAGTAATTGGAAGACCATCTAATAACCAGAAATCTATTATCCACAATCCAAAGAAAGGCCTGTGTTTTGAAGAAATGGAAGGAACCAAAAATGTTGATAGGGGAGAGTTGTTTGGTGGATGGTCGATTCACTTATTAATATAAGCAATATCTGTGGATAATTAAGATCTAATAATTAATAATTAGAATCTAACTGCAAAGAGATGGCTCTAAACATTAACCTCTAGACAACAGAGGTAATCGATGATTCGGAATTCCACAAGGGCCATATTTAGGAGATTAGCATCTTAGGTTCAAAACAAAATTAAGAGGCATCAAACTAAAGTAATCTGAAATGAAACCGAAGTTAGGCCTTGAAGTGGAACCTCATACACAGACTATGGATCTCGCGATTTACAAAATGGTTCCTGCGGGGGATTTGAACTATTGGAGAGTTCCTTTGACGCTCTACGCGTAACGATTAGATGTCAGAGAGAAGGAACCTTCATTGCTCCAGCGATGGGTTGATTGTAAGAGGATAAGGATGTAATTGACGTGAACGAATTACAGATCCTCAAAACCGAAAGGTTGAATTAGGCCCCATTCCCACAAAGCATGGATTGACGAACCATGGTCTTACATGCCGTCATGGTTCGATGTATTTTGGGGCAGCATGTCCTATAATGTCGATAAATTCTTCCGACATCAAACGCTATTGCTTCTGGTAGACGACTAGCCAGTACGGCTCGTACAGGCGTTCCCACAACTTGTTTAAATTTGTGGAATTTTGTTGTCAAGTAATTGATAATGGAGTGGAATAATGAAGTGATAGTAGAGTTATTGGATTTTTATCAGGGAGAACATATTAACAACAACATACATATAGAAACCAGCTGCATGATGCTTAGAAACGTTTTCAAAATAATATTAGTAAGGAGTGTTCTTTAAAATAAATTAAAAAGAATAAACAACATACGATGGCTACTTTCAGGAAGTTGGCGATGAAAGTGAAAAACAGTAAAAGAACTGGAGTTGTCACGAACAAATAATACAAGCAAGAATAATTTGCATACGACGAATGACGACATATCTGCACACTAAAACTACTGAGGTTAACACTTATGGCCATTTATTTTATCGAATTAGTCGTGAGTTTTAGTTAGTTTTTCAAAACCAGAAAAACTTATGATAGATGATAGTTACCCACAACAAAAAAAAATATGCAGACATGTCAAATAATTTAATTACCGAAGTAATAAACTGTATGGTGCAATTCGAACAACGAAACAGACACAACTGAGGGACGTCTGGAAATGGCGTGTTGACAAGAGGGGATAGAGGTTTGCCAAACAACGTGCCGTGGGAACGGTTCCCTGTCAAGCTTCGGCGATCCATGCGTCGCGGGAACGGGTCCTTAGAAAGCAATGGATCCAAAGAGGATAAAATATCAGCAGGAGGCCCCCGGAAGCAAGATACAATCGGAAATTAATGAACACGAACGGAAAATTTATAGTGCACTGTATAATATAAAAATAAATTTCTAATATGAGAGCAATTATAAAACCCGAAAGAAAATAGAGAAAATCGTATTTCATCATTTTTCACGCCTAGCTTTTAGTGATCAAAATGATTGGTAGGCCAAAATTAACCACATGAAATAGCTGTGCTGCTGAAGTAAAATCATTTATTTTACGTCATATTATTATGTAATGAAGATATTGTATTCGTTTAAGGATCACATCCTAGCCGGAAAGTCAATAAGCTGAAAAGCCGACGAACAAAGAAGATGACATAAAAAAGACCTTAGGCAAGGGCCATTCCAGCTGAGGACACAGGTTTATACCTTTTCTCTGGGTCACATGAATAAAGGCTTCTCCTGACCTAGACTTTATCTTCCTCATAAGTCAAGTTACTGGCTATAAACATTTATATAAATTCAACTAGGGTCTAGAACTAATAAATGTGTACCATTATTAAATACCACAGTAAGCACTTTAATCGAACAACTTATTTATTTAACAACTTCAGTTTCAGACTAATAAGCGTTAATTAACCCCCCCTCTCTGGTCTTAAGCAGTCCGATCTACAAGTGTAGAGTCATATACGTGACTGAGTCATATGAATAGAATACATTATTTAAAATTTTCACTTTAATTGGTATTTATTTAAATATTTCTGTCATTTTAATTATAAGACAGCCACCAAAAGTACTTTTATCAGTATATAATAAATTGTAGGTAAACCAAGGAGAGCTGTTCATTTATTGATACGAATAGCCCACAATCAGCCTTCCAACGTAAATTTAATTCCTATTTTTTCAGAATGCATCGATTATAGATTTTAATAAAATAAATGGTAACAAATCCCTGTAGATTAAAAAAAATATTAGAGCATAAACTAAAACAAAAGTCATTGCAGTAACATTTTTAAAAACTTATCTTTTTCGGAACTTCTACTACTCAGATAGTTTACATATTTATCAAGCTTAGTTCCATTATATTCAATGTTAATCCTAAGTAAATGATTAGCTTCGAATATTTTTTTCGTTTGAGAGCTAAGAGAGAAAACAAAAGCAAAATGTGTGGTTCAAAAAAGTGAATCTTAAGAACCACCAACCAGTTAATAAAACGAATCAGATCCACATTAAACTCCAAAGCACATCGGACAAGATAAGTGATAATTCGTAATAATTTCATTGAAAATGCTTGAAGAGACTGCGACAACAGAAGAATTTGTAATTTAAACTGTCTATATATATATATATGAATCACACGAGTAAAATTAAAAAACAACTGATATAATTATGCATTATTTATATATTCTAAGTGAATCTAATTAATCTAAATGAAAACGCATAATGAACCTCATTTCACACTCAAAGCAACACAAGGCAAATAGAAGCATAAATAGAAAAAAAAACCGTTTCCTCTTGACCCAGGAAATCTAAATCTGAACTACAGGATAATTGGAAGTGAATTTTATAATTATTTTGAATTGGCGCAGCGGCAGGAAAATTTTAATGAACCAGTGCTTTCGAACTTTTGAAAAAGGCACGTGCAATGCTTACCAGGAAACTTCATTATTTTTCACAATATTTAATGTTTATACTAGTAAGTGGGGGATGCCCTAGTCGAGTGGTTATAGTGCGAATTCTCTTTTAAAGTTAAAAAACTACAGAAAATAAAATACACATAAAACATTTTTTTTATTTATATTTAGTACTTTATTATATATAAATATATTTATAATTAATTACGATCGTACTTTTGTTTCTTATAAAATTTAGTAGCTTCGACATCATTGTTCATTATTCGTTGTTGGGTGTGACCACACGCTAGTGATAATGAGACATATTCCTACCACATAACCAGGTGAACAAATAGTAAAAAATGTAATGTTATCAATAAGTAATAAAAAAAATGTTTAAATATATCCGTGAAGAGAGATAATGAGAATTCAACATAAAAATTCCAAATGATTTTGTTTTAAATAATTAAATTTGCAGTAGTTTTTGTTATATTATCTAAATGTTCAAAATAATATCAGAGCATCCTCCAAGTCCGTTGAAAAATAGAATCAAACAGGATTGTGATAAAGGGCTGGATACGGTATTGGAATGTTATCTTTGCACACTTCATGGAGATGTGGCGTAAACAGGGAGAAGATATTCAAAATATATTTTCCTCTTCGGGATATACAGGACCAAGGGGAAAAAAAGAAGGATAGAATCCCTGAGTAGGAAATAAGTTTTGTTTTTTTAATTTACAAGTCATAGTGTAATTATACTTAAGAAAATGTCACAATCCAAATAAAAAATTGAAATATGCTTTTTCATAACGGATTCAGTAAACATAGGTTTTTCTTAGGCAATCGCTTGCAAAAGCAAAAAATGGCTAATATCAGGAACATCAATATTTAATATTATCTTTAAAGCTGCATAATTAGACAAAATTTAAGATTCTGAAAATTCAAATAGAATAATGTAGTAGTTATTTAGCTATTCAAGGTACGAAATACGATAGGAATTAAACCGTTATTTTGCTTCACAAAAGGGTATATAATATTACGTTAAGACCCTTGGCTTAAGAAATTTTTTTCAAATATCAGTTAAACCCTGTTTAAAGGGAGCAATAAAACTGCTGGAGAGGGAAGTTCGGTGTTAGATTCTTTGTTTTCAGGGGTTCATTGTACATTGTCATTCGATACAGTAAAACACATAAATAAAATTATTTATTGATGTAGATTCGAATGGAGCAGGCACTACTTTTAAACAGGTAAAGGAAAATCATTCATTGTTTCTTTGTGTGTTCTACGATAGTAGATCTAAAAAGTATTCAATAAATCAGAATTTTAATACTAGATTCTACGACACGTTGAAGCACTCTTTAAACAAAAATGACAAGAAAAAAATGAAATGAAACAAACATCCAAAAAATTGTTCTCGTTTCAATAGCTACCTGAAGTCAGAGCGCAGAAGCTATTAAAAATTTAAGTTCTCATTTTTCTTAATGCATAAAGGTCCATTATGAACTTTAATCACAGAAGTTCATATTAAATTACATTATATATAATACTTCCCCATACTTAATATCCCAAGCCAATTTCAAGAGGGGGTTCTAATATTTTAGCTACTTGTAGTTTGTGTTTTAGTGTGTACCCTACGTGGTTAACAAAAAGATAATTGTTTGACCGAAAACACTGAATAGCTTTTTTGTAGTTTTTTTTTCTTTTCCATATCCCTTTGTTACAAAATTATTACAGTAATCAATACAGATTCTACAAATGAATCTATTGTCAAAAGGTCATTATATTTCCTATAGCTTGGCTACATTTTACATAATTTCTAGTTATTATGCACTGTGATCTGCATGTGATGAACAAAAGTATGATTACATTATACATTAATTTACGGACATTACTAAAAGTGATATGACATCACCGCGTCAGAAGACAATTTAATTATGTACAATTACAGAAACGATGTCAGAGTGAAGTTAAATAACCAATGTGGCAGAATACAGCCTTCAGATGTCCTCTACTGGGAAACGTGACAAAGCTTTCAAAACACACATACCTGTATAACTTAACAATTTAATTAATTTGATATTCATGTTGGTGATTTACACATGTTGTTACTTCTCTAAAAATACACCAAAGGCTAAATAATTATCCTTAATTAAACGTTAAGGTAATTAATTTGAAATATCATTCTTACAGATATTCCGACACGTAGCTGCACAGATATAGGTCAGTGTGTCACTAACGATGGATACAAATACATTTTATCTGCTGCATCCAACTACATCTACATACTAATGGCTTTCGGAGTCCCGAGGGGAAGCACCTCCATAATATTATTGCCGCAGTTACGTTTATAAACGGAATAATTAAATATTATTATAATTATATTGTAATTTTATTCAAATGAATGGAAGAAAATAACATCTCAGAACATAATATTTTAGCGTATTTTTAAGAAATGAACTCGCAAACACCAAAATAAATAATTAAAATGAACGAACGAAACCCTCTACAAAGTACATTTTTAATCATAAATGTTTTAATGAACAAAAGAAATAACAAACTAGTCAAACAAATTTTTTAAGACACTTAAAAATTAAAAAAAACGCCAATATAACATCTAAGAATTAAAACAGCATTTTTTTTTTAAGATTTAATTTGTTTGACAATTATCAATGACTACAATCCTTTTCCTTTACAAGATGTACATTTAGATCTGTAAGAAGGGTTCTGTATTATTGACTCTATAAGAAGCGTTAACTATTGTTCTCGACAGCTGTTGTTTACAATGGTTGGACTTGATGCATTTGCTGACCTGACGTTTACCTAGGGCCCATAATTCTAGCTCGTACGCCAATTTCGGTTATATAGTTTTTCATGAATGCCGGAAAGTTTTTTTGTAACTCATAGGGATATTTTTACCTTGAGCTGTACGAGGGTTGTCTGAAAAGTTTCCGACCTCAACATGAAGATAGCAGCAGTCCTAAATAAAAGCTAGCGAATTTCGTTGTTCATCTGTTGACAGTTACTCACCAAAGTTTCAGCCATTTTGGACACGCAGTTGTTGTGTAACAGTCGTTTGAGTGAGTCGATGTGAGTGTTTTTATGAAACTGGACAAAATCGAGTAACGAGCTGTCATTAAATATTTGTTTTTGAAAGGCAATACACCTACGCAAATCAAAGATGAGTTGAATTCTGTGTATGGGGACTCTGCACCATCATTTACCACAGTGAAATTTTGGGCAGCTGAATTTAAACGTGGTCGTAAGAGCTTGGGAGACAAACGTTCGGGACGTCAATAACTGCAACTACCGACGAAAACATCGCCAAAGTTCACCAAATGGTGCTAGACGACCACCGAATTAAAGTGAGAGAGATAGCAAAGGTTATGAACATGTCAAAAGAACGTGTTTGTCACATATTAAATCAACATTTAGCGATGAGAAAGCTGTCCGTGCGTTGGGTGCCGCGTTTGCTCACGTTAGACCGAAAACGTGTTCGAATGAACATTTCCAACGTTCTGTTGGCGCAGTTTAGGCGCAATAAATCCGAGTTTCGGCACCGATTAATTACTGTGGATGAAACTTGGATACACCATTATACGCCCGAAACAAAAATACAGTCCAAACAGTGGTCTGCAAAGGGGGAACCGGCTCCAAAAAAAGCAAAAACTGTTTTTTCGGCTGGGAAAGTGATGGCGACTGTTTTTTGGGATAGTCATGGAGTTATTTTAATATATTATCTTCAAAAAGGAAAAACCATTACAGGAGCATACTACGCATCATTACTTGACAAGCTGAAGGCAGAACTTGCGGGAAAACGGCCACATTTGCAGAAATAGAAAATCCTGTTTCACCAAGACCACGCACCGTCTCACACCTCAGCGGTTGCCATGGCGAAAATCCATGAATTACGGGTTGAACTGCTTGACCATCCGCCTTACTCACCAGATCTAGCCCCAAGCGACTTCTTTTTGTTCCCTCATCTAAAAATTGCACTCGGAGGACAGAGATTTTCGTCAAATGAAGAGGCAATCACCTTCGTGAACGATTATTTTGCAGAGAAAAACGCCGAGTAATATTTGGACGGGTCATAACGGAATGGTTATAAGTGGTTTCTTAATGTTATAGACCGGTGATATTTTGTTTAGTGTAATGAGAATACTTTCATTTTGATAATATCTGTTAGTACAGAATAATGTATAAATCTGTCATACCTAAGTTTTGTTGTGTTCATTTTCTAAATATACAATGGTTTTATTTTATTTAATAAACTTTTGTAGTTCATGGTTCTTCACATATTGTGTTTTTTGTTTTTCAAGTACGTTTATTTATATTAAGGTTCTACCATGCCAGTATCTGGACCTAAAAGAGGTTTTAATCATTCATTGAGGATATTGATTAAATGCTTTATTATCTATATGCCTCGATGTAGCTCTAGTGGACGAAACGTGGACAAAATTATCGATCCCAATCGAACATATTTTATTTTTGTTTTTTTCCCTTTCTAAAGTATTACAAATATTAAAATGCCAAATGTTCTGACGCTTTGGAACGTAGGTTTCTTACAGCTGTGGGCTTAGGCTCCAAATTATATATATCGCCACTAATAATAACAATTTTAAAACAACAAACCTAACAACCTCCTATTTGGATCTGTGTACGGTATATTATTATTTACTGTCAATAAAATTATGGCAGTTTGATTTGAGCAATTGTGTAGTTGCTGGCGTGCTTGCAGGTTGTTTGTCATGGATGTGATTGGTATGTAAATTTGTTAGCATTAAGAAGTTTGCCATTTTCATTTCCTTGTTTCAGATTTTGGTGGTTTAACTAACATTTATTTGGAAGAAACAAATATTTAGCTTATTTATTACAATTATTGTATGAGTTTAACATATATATGAGTTTAACCGTATATGAATATTTTATGTTTATTCATCAGTGTCCCAGTTAAGATTGGATAAAATTTCAAGAATTTCTAAATACGCTTGTTTCTGAGAGGCGAGATATGTTCTCTTGTAATAAACATATATTTGTATATGCTATTGTTTTATACATTAAAACTGTCATGTCAATTAATTTATTGAGGTTTTAAGAGGAGTGATCATCATAAAGAACAAAACATTTGTAATTATGCTGTCTGATAGTGAAGTTGTTTCACTATTGTTTCTTAAATAGATCTTCAAGCGTTTTTATTATAAATACATAAATTAGTCAAGGGCATAGCAAGTGAAAAAATAATGTCAAGATATGTACAGGGATCCATACGGCCCTAAATCTCCGTACATTGGGAACAAATCAAAAACTTGAATTTGTTATATTAACTTAAAATTTTATAGAAGGCTTTAAAATCTCTCCAATTATATATTGGTATTTTCACATCAGCAGTGGACGTAAACCCTGTTCAGGCATCTTCTGGACTATGAACATTATAACTATTCAAAATCATTGCTCCTCTATTATTGCATTTCAAATTGGTAAACGCTTAAAGATGTATAAAACTTTTTTTGAAAAATTCCAATTTATATTATCCATCCAACAAGAAAAGAAGTAATTTCAACATTAGAGGTACTATAAAGCCTTTTTTTCCAAAATCTTAATTGTAATGAAATTACAATCTCCCTTATTAGGCAATAAGTAATTTTGGTTACCGTTCTCGTTCATGCCACACTTACAATTCTTCATTCACTCGATTATTCAAACAGTATTTAGAAGATAGACAATATTTAGAGACCTCCCAGATCCACATGGTTGTCCCCTCCCATGTGAAAGAGGTAGCGTAGTCTTGGGAAGTCCCCCACACTCCTCCGTCAGCCGCATCACTGGATACAAACCAGTGGAGGCTGGACCAAGAACGCGATAGCCACAGATAATCAGGATATGATTGGAGAAACTGGCCATTGGCAGTACTCCTACTGTGACTTCTTATTCCTCCAGGACAGGAAGTCACGCATTTATAGCAGGACATGGGGCCCCTGCCACTTTAGTTTCCAAGGAGTATTATAGGTATGTGTGGTGAAGTGTAATGATTGTGCAAGGGGATTAGAATGGTTGAGTAGGTTTCGATGGAATTAATTAATGTATATGAGTTTTGTTGCTGACGTAGTTTGGGACATTAACTATTGTTCTCAGGACTTTGAAAGATTAGGTAAGCTTGATGTTGTACATTTTTTATGTCTCCCATAGTTCTATTCTGTAAGTCCAGATTGGCTTTAGTATAACTTTGTAAATTAGTAGTTTATTTTCTTTTGAGAGATGGGACGTTTTTCTTTTTTAATTGTTTTTTCACGTTATGTAAATTTTGGCTACAGGTGTCTCTTTTTGAAGTGTAAGCTCTTTAGAATTGTTAATAAAAAAAAAAATGAAATGAGACAGAATTTGCTGATTCTATTGAATGCAGAACCTATTTAAGAAATAGATAATAAATAAAATGTTCAGAAGGAAAGGTATGAGGTGAATGCTAGGAATGAGCGCGGTGCAGTCAAAGATGCAGTGTGCAAGGTAAGCTTAATCAGTGCAGGGACAGAAGTGCAAGCGGAGGGCTCAATTACCCCCAGTCACATGTGGCTAATTCACAGGCATCAATCAACCCCTTGGCCGACAGGGCATGGATCTAGGGCTATTAGGGGCCTTGTAATCTACATTCTCATAGCCCTGTTTCAGGCCGTGTCTTTGTCGTCGCTAATGTTTGGGATACGTGTCATGGAGATAAGCACATTGTAATTAACCGATGTAATCTAAATCGTTAAGGAAACTGAGTATGAAAAACAATAATTGCCTATTTATCCTAGGCAAACTGAAAAATGAATTGCAAAAGGACTCCAATACGAAGGCATCAAAAATAAAATTGAAAATATATATTGAGGCCAACTTTTTTAAACGAGTAGAGCTATTTCTAATACGTTGAATATATACTCAAAAAATGAGTGCTTTTGCCCATCCCCATATTTAAAATGGACATGATACCTGAATTTTGATTTCTGTTAAGAATGAGAAGGGGATGGTGGGAGAGGGGGAGATTGGGAGAGAAAGAGAGAGAGAGAGAGAGAGAGAGAGAGAGAGAGAGAGAGAGAGAGAGAGAGAGAGAGAGAGAGAGAGAGAATTAAATGTTTTGAAATATGGCACGAATGATACCATTAATCAGAATTACCTTTTGTTACCTGAAATATTTGTTCAAAATATATAAACCATTGAGTTATACTAAGTCATAAAGTCATTGAGCTAAAACCTTTTTAGGAAGCGGCAATTGTACTAGGTTCTAGGATTCATATATTTGTGAGTTTACACCAAATCTCTGTTTGGTTTCGTACTCACACAATATACTTTGTTGTTTGGTATCTTATGGTATCTTTGCTTGTCCAACGCATTCTCGTAAAACAGTTTCTATCGTTACGTGCGTTCTATACTCAAGTCTTTCCTTTCATGAAACCTTTGTTCCTCTGTCTTATGGCATGCCAAGTTTACTTTTGTGCCTCATCCACTTCCTTCTCTTATCACTTTTATGTGACATTTATTTCTCTTTGAGCTTTTTTGTTACAATTGGCCCCCTGATAAGCCTATCTTGTGATTCCTTCTCTGCATCTACCTTATTCCTTGCTTTATTTAAGATCACTGTCTGGAAAGTTCCCCATTTAGGTGTTAGTGCTCTAAAAAGTGCTTCCTCGCTTTTATTCTTTATTTTTTCTAACATTAATTCTATGTGATTTTATTTAATTTTCAACTCGACCTCATTATATACACCAGAGGTTCAAAAATGACCAAGTAATGGATGAATCAACAATATCCGTTGTTGTCAATGGATGTCTTTGGTGCAGTCTCTATTGTAGAAACCATCGATAATAATTTCCCTCACTTGTTGGTACCTGATGTGTGTCAAAATGTGTCTTTATAAATGTATTTTGGGGGGATCAACTGCTAATAACGCACACCCTCGATAAAAAGTTCAATAGTTAAATAAATCACAGTATGTGAGGAAACAAGGATGAAACTGCTCTAGATAAGCATATGCATCAAATAAAGACAAGAGTTAAAAACAAATTAAATAACAAAAAACTTCATGAAAATTGAATTGAATAGTTCCATTGTGTATATTACTTCAACTAACTTATAGCACAGTTTCATCACAGAGAAAATAATACTATCTACAAGGCAGGGGCTGGTAATTTTTTTTTTTGCAGAAGTTGGAAAATGACATTTCATGGAAATAAACTTGAAAGAACAACCATTACAAAAAAAAAACTCAACGACAGTAACAGCGGTGAAAAATTAGAATAGTTGTTAAAAGGACTCCCATTGGTTCACAATTTGTATCTTCCTTTGTGAAAGTTTCAATTACTGCTTATTTGCTTTTCATTTTCACCTCTACCTCTTGGAAATGCTACCCTATAAACCGAAAATTGTTACCCTGTTTTAGTTTGAGATGTCTTTTATTATTTTTATTTATAATGTTGGACTACTTCATTTTCAACGCGATGTATACATCTTTACAAACAATGAAAATAAATTACAATAGGAGTTCTCAAAACGAATTCATAATTGAATAGGTCAACTTTTCAGTAATTAAAAGAACAAAAATGATCTTGACAGATTTTAATGATCTCAACAGGGGGTTAGAGAAGGTGCTACAAACGCTGCCACAATATATTTTGTGCCTGTTCTATACAATATATAAATAATATGCTCCATATCGATAATTACCTAATATCGCTTTGATGAGGTAATAATATTTGAACTGACACAATAAAAAGCGTAATCGTGGTAGTAAACAGAACTTTTCACGAAGTTGCTATTGCTATTGCTCGACGATTTAGAGAAGACATTCTGATCAAACCAACAAACATTTAGTTTTTGTAAAAAAAATAGTCATTTGAACAGCCGTATAATTTGGTTCTGAAGCATGAATCATTTTATTACCTAAAATGAATCCTTTTCTTCATGTCGAAAATTTATGTAACGAATACCAAGCGATACTCTCAAAGACCAGAACGGAGAGGGAGACAACGTGATAAAAAAAAATGGGATTCAAATGAAAACATAACGGATAAAATTAAAACCAAAAAAGAGGATGATTGATCTTTATAACGATGAAAAAAATTGTAGTATTTGGCCACGAGAGGTTGCAACTTTTATATAATTGTGTGACCATAAGCAAAATATTCAATGCCTAGCTAAAAACTTTTAAAAATAGTTTTTGAAGCTCGGATAGTGATGAATAATCGAATAAAAAAAATCATATGGTCTAGTACGTTAGTTTGGACGCTATTGCGGCTCAGTTGCCGGCTCACTTTAGGGAAAAGTGATAAAAAGGGCTCATTACCGAGACAAAAGTGTTCCCAGTGATTGATCGGCGATTGAGGTGGTACGTTATACCCTCAATAGGACAGGGGCAGTAGGCTGCGGACTGAATGGGAGCAATATATCTTGTAAGGGGATGAGGATTGGAGGCGGTCACCCCACCTCAGGCTTAAGGGGAGGGATAGGACGCCCTTCCTGCTCCAGCTTTGTAGATCTGAGCCTCATCAACTGGGTCATTCCTACCAGTCAGGGTGGGGCGACCACTCGGGAGAGAGGAAAAAAACAACATGTCTGGTGAAAGAGGGGAAAAGAAAAGAGGAATTAAAAAGAAAATAGGAAGAAAAATAATAAAAGAGGAAGAAAGAAAAGGATATTTTTCTTTTATGAGAAGATGGATTATGAAAAAGGAACAGCACATCTTGATCTCTTCTTGTCGTGACTTGTTGAATTATATACAATGGTTCGTCAACCTTTTTTTTTCTAATGATAAACAAAGAACTTACAGTATAGACTTACAGGTAAATACTACTGTCTTTTGTCAATGTGTTTAATTTTGTAAACAAATGGCAATATGGATTTATAATTAAAAAATCACTGTAGACTGTACTTCCCGAAAGCTTTTACCACCAGGGATGGACTCCTATATGCCGCATTTTCTAACTCAATGATAAATTACAAATTCACTTTTCATGCTTTTTTATTAAATTATTTAATTAAAATTATCATCTGTTAGTCATTTTTCTATGGAAATTATTCTATTTTCCCACTAGTTAACTTTATGTGCCCATGGTCAATTTCAAATTTAAGGCATATATGTTTTCATTTTTCGAGTCGGTACACCAGGCTCAATACGATTTTCGTTCAATTGCATGCTTACTAAATTAATTTATTCTGTTGAGTACTAGTTTATTATATTTATAATTTTATATAATTAAAGCTAAAATGTAATGTGCATAAAATGTGGCCTTAAAATATACACCGCCCGGAGCGGACCACCCTCATAGCCACCCCCCTCTAGGTATGTTACTGAATGTAGATGCAATGTATCAAGTAACAGAAATAATTACACGTACACTGTAATCGCAAGTCTAACGTTCTAGTAGTGATTCCGAGCATACTTGAGGCTTGAAATGTTTTTTAAAACATGTAACATTTAAAAAATTCAATCACCCTAAAAATCCAGACATCCTAATTCCATGATTTTCGAAAAATGGACTATTACCAGTTAATCTGATCCTATCGCCAGTAAAAACGCAAAGGCCAAGCCGTCATCTACGCTTTGCAACCTGTTAGTTAACGCAGTGCTCAATCTTAATCAATTTGGAGCCCACATCGTTGGATATGCTGATGATATCGTGGTTATAGTCGACCTTAACTTTCTTAAATAATTAGAAATATTTATTGATTCTTTTAAGGAAGTGGTTAGAAAGTAACAAATGAATTGAATCGAATTAGAATATCTTCTTGCCCGAGTAACTGCTACCCAAATTTAAGCAGATTAGAACAAACAGATACTATCATCAGGACAATTAGATTCAATGCTAATTTTGTTAGTTCAAACTTCATCGGGGCAGCTATATCGATAGCGTCGGTGTCAAAACTTTAAAACTTAGAAATGCTCTCGGTATATCCACTAAAACTACATGCGCGAATGGAATTGTACGCATTACTGCGTTTTTTATACAATATTCAAAATTTAGGTTTTCATGGTATTAGATTGTGAGTAGATATGGTAAAGTTTGTTTTAATATACTTTATATTGATATTAAGAATAAGTACAATCGATATATTTTGAAAGTACATGACAGTAATGAATATAAAGTTAAATTTAGGCGTTTAGTTTCCCACCCATTTCCATTTTAGAAAATTTTATTTACAGGAAAGACATAAAACTTCTAATCCAGGCATTTGAATTTGGGTAAATGTTTTTGGTCCTTTTGGAAAGAACTGAGGTCCATGGTTGTTTTAAGATAAGTTTTCATCGTGAACAATATTTTAGTCTTTATGTAAATTGGGGTTATTTTTGTCTCTTCTAGAAATGGGTCGAGCTGATTCCGCCTCAAATGGTAGTTATGGGACGTGATAAAATTAAATTGATGGCCAGTCGATGTCGCTCCACAAATTTTTTAGCTCACACTGCCATTATCAAAAGCCACAAAAAATTTTTTGGAGGAAGTTAGGTCTATTGCTTTATAGCTAAGTTAGTAGAATTGTTTCTCTCAGTTCTAACCTCGTTTTTTAATCTACAATTTCTCAACATTTACTTCTAATTTGTGTCCAGACTATGATAATTTACCTGCAGCGATTGATAATTTCTCAGAAAAAACATTTATAAGCTTAGAATTATATCGTTGATATATAATATGAAGACCATATTGAATACTACTACGCTAAGTGTGGTTTTTCATTTACAGCTAACATTTTCTCAAGCAGCCTTTCCTCACTAAAGAGTATATGTAACAATAAAAATGGACTTATAGATTTTTTAACGTATACCCCTGCTTGCAAATGTAGTAACTAATAAATACATTAATTACTACAATATGTGATGAAGAATAAGTTTAATAATATGATAGATTATTTTATTCCCTGTCATAAAAATGAATATATAGAATCTACTTTTGGGGGGAACTAAATTAAAGAATTAACATTGGATAAGAGTTATCTTTTGTTAGTGAATCAACTTTTATTTCATTAAATTTTGTTTGTTCAATATGCAATGTTGAATGTAAAGTGTAATATGTTATAAATAAACTGTTTTAGTTCCAGGCTACAAATTATTACATAAATATACCATTTTGTGGAATGACACCAAAGTTGAATATTTATTACATTCAACACATAAGCCAAACACACAGAACATATTCTGACATTACTAGCAATTCACGAAATATTAAAAATCATCGTTAGTAATTAATTAAAAATATCAAATTACAAACACCACAAAAATGTAATTAATAACACAACTGCAATTTATTAAACCTTTAATTCTTTATCAGCAAGTTCAGCAATGACATTAAAAAATATTACATTAGTGTTTTAATATTCCAAAGTAGTCCTGAATGAAAAAAAAACAATTAAAATAATAAAAGTAAAAATGTTGTTTCGGCTTATTAATTTCGACAATCATTCGAGAGGAAATGTGTTCAATTAGAATCACAAAAATAATTCTCAAACAGAAACCCCTCGGATCCTTAATAAGCTTTCACATTTATTAGCCAGGTAGAACGTGCTGGAAATTCCCATTTTATAACTACTTCATGTCAAATGCGGAAAATCAATGCAACAAATAACAATGCTTTATTGAGATTAATATTTATTCGGATAGCGTTAAAGTTTTAGGAGGGGTGTCCGAATATTTGTGTTAAGGAACATTTATATTTCTTGTAGTTTACCTGGAAGTAACTAGACCACAGGAAGGTAATCGGTCCATGGGTCTGAGTGCATGTTTTTTGTATGATGTTATCCCTCCCCTCGCCTGAGCTGTTCCGGCACTCATCAAAGCAACACTTGGTGTAATCTCTGTGCAAATTAAATTTGTATTGTGATAGGAGAGTGTGGTTTCCGGTATCAGAATTTTTAATCCTCATTCTGTAGTCACCTCCTTGCTTCTAAAAACATCCTTTCTACTCAATGATTGCCACACAGGATACCAAAATATAAACACGGAACTGAGGTAAGTGAAGTATATATATAAAAAGTGAAGTAATTTTACAATGTATACCTGTTTTATTTTTGCATTATTTTATTATAATTTAATTCCCCATCTAGTCTAATTTGTTTGTCATAATATTGCTATCTTATTATTTTATCATAAAATACATGTATTACCTTTGTAATATTTATAATATACGATCTTTCATACCAACGAATATTACTAATATAATGTATCCGCTGTGGTTTAGAATATTCTAACTACTATCCCATAAATGCAGGAGTTCCACAGGGCAGTGTCCTGGGCCCCATCCTCTATAACCTATACACCGCTGATGTCCCCTCTACTCCCAATACCTTCTTGGCCACATTTCCAGATGACTGCATAGCATCCCATAACCTTCAAAAAGACCTTGACGAGATGGAGTATTGGTGCAACCAATGGCGGATCAAAGTTAATGAAGCAAAATGTTCCCACATTACCTTCACCCTTTGTCGCAAGTCTTGTCCACTAGTTTATTTTAATTCTATTCCTCTCCCTGTATCCGAGACAGTACGGTACTTGGGCTTCCATCTCGACAAACGACTGACCTGGAACCCACATACGAGGCTAAAAAGACAAGAACTAAACAGACGCTTTGGACAACTGTACAGACTACTTCAAAGGACATCCCGTCTCTCAATAAAAATTAAACTACTAATTTACAAAGTTATACTTAAACCAATCTGGACATACGGAATAGAGCTATGGGGGATAGCAAAAAAGTCGAACATCAAGCGTATCTAATCCTTTCAATCAAAAGTCCTGAGAACAATAGTAAATGCCCCTTATTATGTCAGCAACAAAACCCTCCATAACGACCTTAATATACCCTACATTCTAGAACTCATCCCTTTCAAGTTTATGAAATTCCACAGTAGCCTTTCCAACCACCCTAATCCTGTAGCACAGTCATTGCACTGCGCCACTCATCCCTATAATCCCCCTCGGAGACTGAAACGGCAGTGACGAGGCCACTGCTATAGTGGGAGTGCGCGTGACAGTGGGAGTCCTGGCAATGGCCAGTTTCTCCAATCATGTCCTGAGCGTCTGTGGCTCTCGCGCTCTTGGTCAGTCTCCACTGGCTAGTATCCGGTGACGCGAATGACGGAGGAGCGTGGGGGACTTCCCAAGACTCCGCTTTCTCTTCGCATGTGGACTTGGGTGGCTTCTGGGCTGTCTGTAAATATTGTATGAATGAGCGAGTGAATGATAAATTGTAAATATGGTATGAATGATAGTATATCTTAATTACTTATTGCCTAGCAAGGCAGATTGTAATTTGAGCACAATAAAGGAATTATACAATATTATGTAAGACATATGTTTCTGAATTTGGCCATATCAGTCGCCCTAAACCTGGATATCTCATGGCAAATTTTGTTGACAACCAAATCGACAATGAAAAATGAAATTTTTTTGAAATTTGGTGAAACATCACCAGACTACAATAAAGGTAGAAATAAATTGGATAGTGATTATGTTATCCGATCCTTGATGGTGTTCTTCGTCAGGCTGTGAGAGCGAAGAGAATCAACAATCGATACGGCCTATATTACTCCCTCTGCTGGCGAGGATTCGTCACTCCGTAGAGGGGTAAAAGGAATTTTCTACTCCACTGTCTTCTCCCTACTTTGACTTTAATGGAACTTCGGTTATTTTCTATTTTCACCAGTGGCGTTCTCAACTTCCGGAAAACAGAAGGAACTGAACTTTTGCCTTTTTATCCTCCCTGTTTATATTGGTTATCAGCCGGAAAGATATTTCACTATACAACTACTAACTAAAATAGTAAAAAGTTACGCTAAGGTTAAAAGAGCTTGAAACCAGTTCAAAAAATTAATAATAACCTTCGTAAAACATATGCTAATTAATTTGTACTTGGCTCAAAATGAAAATGCTATATATGAGTAGAGATGCTTATCGTGCTTCTTAAGTTTTTTGTAATTTGTCTTAAGGCGGTCTTGATAGCAAAGCTGGTATCGAAAAATTCATTAATTGAAGAGAGGAACCAAAGCTGAACCAGAGTTAATACAAAAGAAAAAAGATCGTATTAACACAATCATTCGCAAAAGTAAGATTTCAATGAGTTTCGTCATTAGTCACGTTTGAATATAGTAGTTTTATAGTCAGTTTTGCTTGCGAGTACCAAATTATTTAATTAATACAACAGTTAATGTGCAGGAAATAGTAATAAAAATGACAAAGTCAAATTACTATAGTAAATTAAAGCGGCAGAGAAATAATAAATTCGACCTTACTCAAAGAACTTTGTTGAGTTCTTTTACAGAGTGGAATAAGTAAGTAAATAGTTGTGATAAGGTATCCAGTTACAAAATACCCACTCTATTCCCTCATAGCCAATTTATTGAGGTAACGTATTATTCTGTACTGATAGGTTCTGATCCCCCTTAACCGATCATCTTCAGATGGATAATCTTCTCAAGAGGAAAGGAGGTCATATATATAATCTTCTTGTGCCGTTGCTTCAGTGGAGACTGGAAACGGTTGTATGTCAATAAAATGTTTTCCTAATGATCAATAATTTATATGTAGCTGTTCGATGTAGTATGAAAAAAGTAACATTTGAATACTCTAGTATTACGCTTCAATAAAAGATAATGTTACAATCAAGAAACTTTCTCTTATTGTTATATGGTTTGTATAACATCTATTATTAACTTTAGTTTGCACATAGAACTTCCAATCCTAACGATAATATTGATCTAACGTTTTTCTCGAGTTTGCCTTGCAAAAAGCTAAAATAGACGTTAAGGGCAAGGCTTTAGGAACATGTTTCCTAAAAATTACAATTTTTTTTTCTTACACTCATAACGTCGTGATATTTGGACAAGGTGGTCCAGATATACTCATATATACGTTACTAAAACTCAAGACCATTTGCCACAAACGAAAATGATTATTAATTAGGAAAATACGAAGGTGTTCAGAATTGAAAAATCGGAGAAAAGGAATGTATGAAAGATTCTAGCTTACCGGAAACTGTTAGAGGAAGCAATATTAGTATACACCTTGGCGCCCACAAAATCGAGAACTAACAAGCTAAATATATAATAGTAAAAACCAAGCAAGGGGCCGGCCATACATCCGGATATATTTTCCTCCTGGATAATAAAAATAGAAATTCATATAGTATACGAAATAATGAAAATATAGTATAATGAATAAATTGTTCTCAAAGAAAGTTTCCATGCGGAAGATAAGGAGGTTATTTGAGTAGGAGAGTTTTAAAGTTTATATACATAGTACATGTTGTAATACAGTACATAGTACATACATGGGGTAAAAACAGTTTTAAGAACATTTTTTAGGAGAACAAAAATAAGAATCACCTTTATAGATTAAACATTAATTCAAAAATAAAGGAAATTCGTATACAAGATAAAATAAATGAAATGAGTGTTTACCTACACCTGATAAGGAGTCAGTTCTTCCCCAAACTCCCGTAAATGGTATTGTTCTTTCCCTGACCACCTGGTTCATTTTAGTTTAAAACTGGTTTTCTCCAGAACAGTACAAATGCACCAACATTTCGAAAACTAAATGGAGTTACATTGTTTTTTTAATGTCCCCTTCATAAAATATATAAATGTATTAATCCAGATTGGTAGGTTGCAGGCTATAAAATAATAGCATAATTAATATAGCTAGTTCGGCTATTCCTTTTGGCTCTCTCACTTTTTTCTTTTACAAAACTGTATAGAAGCATAGTAGGCGAATACAAAAAAAAGTATTTAATAAAGGAGGTCTCAACTACTCCATCATACAGCAAATGATGCCGACAAAATAGACGGATGTGTTGGTGAGTACTGCGAAACTTAGATGACACGTACTCCACTTAAGAGGAGAGCCATTTAGATTCCGGCCGGCGGAGAATACAAATGATCCCGCTTCACACATTTCTTGGCAAATAAACATCACATATCTGCGATATTAAATTTTCAACTGCTCGCGTTGTAACTCACTGACGAAATTCAACGGAAAGACATCTCACTCCCTCCCTATGAGCACCGGGATTCTATTTCCAGCCTTCTGACAGTTATTAAGACCCAAGATGAGAATGAACCCGGCCAAGTCAATTATCATACGTTTTCAATTATACGTTAATTGAACAGTATACCAAAGGAACCGTGGATTCAGCAAATTACATATTAGTATTATTTTTGTGCATGGTTATTTTATTTTAGCAACCAGACCATTGTTTCTAACTGGTATGAAGTAATCGTCTAAAGTGGTTAAACTACTATAACGAATAGTAGTACGAAAAAAAAAAAAAAAACTTAAAAAAAGGTGAATCCCTTTTTGCTAACTTTTAAGATTTCTCAATTAACATATTAGATGTTATTTAAAATATGATGTTTTTCGACCAAATTGTTGTTTTAACTAAAGTATTAATATTCAGAAGTCATCTACGCTTGCTACAATAGGTACCACAATATAAGTAACTACGTTATATAATATTCAGTCAAAATTTGAAATTTAGATAATATGTTGTATATAATGGACATATTAATTATATAGCCAAGTTACGCTGAATCATCGCCTAATGTACAAATTATAAGAGTTTATTCTAATAAGGTTGTCTACTTCGATCAGCTATATGAATCAGAAGAGGTGACGGATGGTACCTCATCGTATGATTGTTTATTATTTTTACTTTTATTTAAATTTTTCGGACTGAAAGAATAAATCTCAATGCTTACTATTTTTTTTCTATTTCAGAAATTGTTAAAACTACATAGGAAAGTAACTTTTTCAGCGATGTAGTAGTAAATTTTATAGTCACTTATTTAAAATTATAAACTGCTTCAAACGAATCATTTATTATTATAATTAGCACATAAAGTATATATATTAGTATTTCTTATTTTGAGTATCCATCCCAGTGCATGAAGATTCAAGTTTAAATGCTGAAAGAGCTTGTGCCCTAAAATAAAGAATTATGGGAAGAGGATCAATATAATACCGTTAAGAATCAGACAAAGTAAACGCAAAAATAATTCTAAAGATATTTTCAAAAATATTAAAGTAATGTTAAAGTTTTTGAAGCCATCAGAAGGAATATTTACTACTGTCGACTATAGATATTTACGCGCAGGCAAACAGCTCTAACTGTCATATCCCAATATTGTTTACAGTATTTCTACATCATTCTATAAATATACGCCATAGAAAACCCAAGATCTTAATCACTGTAAGCAAATTTTAGCAACCCAAAATATATCTTTGAATTACTAAGAAAATAAAAGGTGAGGCCATTTAACCTCTGATCAACTGTAGTTGCCGACACGAAATTAGAAGCTTAAGAAAACGCAATACATGGTAAGCCCTGTTGCCGCTCTGTGGACTACTTCTCTTCGATCCACGTGATCCTTTATTGATCCCTCGAAGTGATTAGTCCTCCGCCCACCCGTATTTGGCAACCGACGCCAAGTAGCCCCATCATCCCAAGCGTCTAATTTCATGTCCCATCACCAAGGCTATGGTTATGCTTAATATGAAAACATGCTATTTGGGAATGTAATATATACCGTTATGCAGTTTTAGAGAAATGATATGTGTGCCAGATTAGAGATGTGTTTTGGTATGTTGTCCGGATATTTGATTACAGCGAAGGGGCATACCAAACCTTATAGCTACAATCACTCCATTTGAAAAAGTTTCTTTATTTATTTTCCTTTTTTCCATCTTGTGACTGTTCAAGCGTCAAATTTCTATAAAGCTTATTCAGCTTTTCAGACCGAATGAAGTTGTAAATTGAAATGAAATTCTAGAATGAAAAATTTTCCATTAATCTGAAAATTCAAGTCAACGGTGCACAATCAACGGTTTTGTTATGGCTGAGGAATTTGTTTTAAGAAATGTTTTATTGAATTTTCGCAATTATATTCCGCAATAGATATTATATGTTATTAATTAAGGAGCCTCAACCTTATTCCCCACGCAATATTATATGAAAATGTTTATTTAATTAAATTTAAATGATTAGTTAAGAGTCCTTCATTACATTTCTTTTATTGATAACATCTTTAGAACTTCAAATATAACTTTAATAAAAAATATCATCTTTAAAAAAATTCATTCATTCATGGGAATGGCAGTTTTAATATATTTATATCTATAATTAAAAGAACAAAACAAAAACTAGATAAGTTTGTTCAGGGTATAGAGACCTTTAATTGTATATTTTACTCAAAATATAAATACTTTTACGTAAATATTTGTATTTTATTACAAGATGATTAATTTTTTTTTTCTAGTTAGAAATTCGGGATGAGGGAAAAATATAGAATATTTAGGTTAATCGGATCCTTATACTAGGAGTGCCTGCTTGAAGGTGGTGTGAGAGGATTAAGGGGTGTGGGAAGCCTCGGTCGAGGTTGGTTGTTTCGGTACAGAGTCTCTCTTCTTCTTCTTATTTAGTCTGATTTCAGTGATGGGTGCCCCTTAGAGGTTTGTTGTTGGCGGGCCTAGTGCCGTGATGTCCACCATTCCCTCTGCTTTACTCGATCTTGTGAGTTGCCATCGTGCCGGTAGCGGTGGTGGTGTCATGTCCTTGAATAGAGGGTTTAGACTTTGTTTTGTCGAGTCGAAGAACTTGATGTGTCTTCTTTTGATGACGTCGGTGATGGTGGGGAGCTCGAACTTTTCGTGCATGTCGAAAGCCTTCATTTCACGAAAGGGGGAATGCCACAGTGCCGTTCGCAGGATCTTGTTCTGGAACCTCTGGAGTCGAGTTATGGTACTGGCGTGTTTTTTTTTTTTGTTTTTTTTTATGTTTCAAACAACAATTTTATTAAGATAAAATTACAATCTGCCTTTTATTAGGCAATGAGTAATTGAGATAAATGTCATCATTCATACTATATTTACAATTCATCATTCACTCGCTCATTCATACAATATTTACAAACAGCCCAGAGGCCCCCCAAGTCCACAAGGTATACTGGCGTGTAGGAATCTAAAGAGTGGTGTCCCAAACAGTAGAGCTGGCCTCAGGACGCTCTTGTATATTAAGAGTTTCAGTCGAAGGGATATGGCCTGACTTGTGATGAGATGCTGGAGAGAGTAGTAAGTTCTGCGTACTCGTTTCAATTTCTTCTGCAAATGTGTGCCGAACGTCATGTGTGCATCAATAATCAATAAATAATTGATTAATTATTTAATGGTAGGATCATGTTTATATGGTTCGCTTGTTTCCAATATAAATGCAGCCTTCCCTGTCTGTTTCTACATTCATAAGAGGAAATATATATTTATTCGTTTTATTTAATGACCACTTCTATTGACTTACGTCGTTCAGATTATACACCTGCAGAAGGACATTGTAGTTAATTTTCAAGAGGACCACCGACGATCAATTGGAATATACAAAATTAAAAATACAAAATTTCTGATTTACTCCATTAATCATACATAGTAAATGATAAAGATTTCTCCATAAGGAAATGAACCAATATACGAAACATAGCACCACATCGTGTAGTTAGTAAGGACTTGTTCAGAGTATGGTGTAAATGTTAGTAGTTGGAGGGCTTAGCACTACCTAAGGGATAGTAACTACTAACTTGGAGCTGACCAGGCGCAATAATCTTCTCACCACCACAATCTCCTTGATACTCTAATCAGATCTAGCGATCCTTTTGAAAGTTACAGCTGAGCTTGACGCGCCTACTGCAACATCAAGTTTCAACCGTTTGTAATATTTAATTGTAGTTTCAATCATTTGACTTGAAACGAATTAAATATTAAGTATGCCATATCAGTTTTCATAAACAATGTTTACTTAACCCTTTCATGCAATATCGTCGTTTTGCGAGTTCATTTTCATCGAATCGAAGACCGCGTAAATTGCTTGCAAATCAGTATAAATAAAATTATCGAAATCAATGTACAAGATAATTTAGTGACAAACACTTTTGCTTTTTTTTTCAAGACAGGAAAAATTATTTACTTTTTTTTTTGTTCCTTTTAAATTGGTTCTAAATAAAGATATTTGATTTTAAATTAGTTATGAATGAGAGCGTTTATCCTAATTATTTATTGCCTTATAAAAGGCAGATTGTAATTATAGCCCAATAAAAAGTATATGTGAATAAAAAGATATTAAATTGAAAAAAATGTAGTCCAATTCAATCATAGCAGTAGGATTGTTTTTACGGAAAGTGGAAGATTTTCTATGTTCCTAAAGTGATTCGTTTCAAAAACCTTAATTTGTATTCTGGGATCCATAGTTACGTTAATCATACGAGGGTTCATAAAATCATATCTGAAATATTTTCAATTATGCAATTGACGTCTTCTTACAAGAGGATTCTACAACTTAAAAACGAAAAATTACTGTTAAAAATCAATGAAGTAAACTTAATGAAAAAAAAAATCAACTATCAAAAGTTCAATTACTTCATAAGAAAACTGTATTCTGAAATCAGAGGAAGGTTGTAGTTTACTAGGTTTAATAAAAATGTCATTAAATTATTTTTCAAATCAAATTAGCTGAAATAGAACCGGTGAATAAAATAATTGTACATTCAATCATAATAATTTTTGTGTCAACATTATATAACATTTGATTAGTTTTTAGTACTCATGAAAGTAAAGTTTGTGTGCGTGAAAATATTTATCATTGTTGGTTTCTCCGATGTGTGAGTCCCCAAGGTGGGGAGGAGACGCCCGCCGTGGGCTAGGGTCGCTACAACCTCTAGCCGCTGTTCGGCGAGCGCCTAGAAAGAGATAATGTGGGTGGACCTGTGGTCTTTCACCCTTGATGGCGGGCAGCTTAATTCGTTTTGATCTGACTCCATAAGATCTTAGCAGGTGTGCCCCGACAGTGCATTATGTTCAGGAGAAGAGGAACAGGGTAGGTTTATAGGTAGTTTATGTGGTCTTGGAATGACCACGAATTCACACTCGGTGTCTAAGGGTGGGTGAAAACCGTCTGGATCCCAAAGGCGAGTGTGAACCGGAAAGAAGCAGACTGGATTGGCGTGGGAGACGCTACTAGGTAAAGTTTGTATGGCCACTGAAACCGTCGTCCGCGAGGAAGAGGTCTTTCCCAAGGAGGTGCTAGTTTTAGTGAGACTAAGGCAGAGAATCCCAATAGGAAAGTGTGGGGTCTGACAACGCCGGACTAAGAAATTGCACGGTTAGGAGAGAGAGTTGCAGAAGTAGTTGAATAAGAAGGCCATGGTTTGAGTAGAGCAGAGCAGCAAGCACCAGTGCAGAGAGATAGAGAGAAAGCTGTGTTCCAAGTGCGGTTATGTACGTTTTACCGACCTCACCAAGACGGACCGGTTACATGGGCAGGCCAACCGTGGTGGGGATGGCTCCCCACCAGCAGCTGTTTCCCCCACTAGCTTCCCCCTTTCTCTTACTAACGCCTTAAGTTTATTATTAAAATATGGAAATATAAGTAGATATTTCCTGGACCGAGAAGAGGGGAACTTCTAATTATTCATAATTAAGAGGTTGCCACAACAATCATATACGTTGCTATATGTTTATTGCGTAGTGTTAAATTTTATCGGCTATTCGATATGAACTAGTTTACTATAAAGTTAGTTACTATAACTTAGTATTATAAAGTTTCAAAATAAGTATAAATCACTTCAAGCAAGATCCTTACTTCATAGAGCATTATCCTAGATATTAAAAAAAAACTTAAATATAATAATACAAATAGGAACTAAGACAAATTAGTTACATAGCTTGTTTAGTAAGAGTATACATCATGCACTTACCTAACACAATAATTACGACTAAATTATTCGACAATAATAATTTTCAAAAAGTATTTAGTAAATAATTTAAAATTGATGAATTCCAACAGCTGAATATATTATGTCATAATCGCTTGATTATGTTCAGGACATTTTCATTTAACTAAAATGATTGGTCTTAAAGAAAAAAATGGAAAATTATAGTAACTCCCAACTACTTTTTAAATTTATTTATCCACCATTTGGTGGCTGTTTACTTTCCTGAAACTTTTTGAAACCACGAAGACGAATGGCTGCCTGGCTACCAAAGTATATTAAATGTCTGACATGCCAACAACAAGGAGCTAGTTAAAATTTTCCTTCGTAATATCCACCAACTACGGGGAATATTCATGTAAAGTATTCCAAGCATGGGCAATTTGCAAGCTTTGATGTAGACTCAATGATGGCATGTAAAAATTCGTTTGCTTTTTTCTAGGTACAATATTTGAGTCGTTATTGTTGAACCCAGAGGAAGAAGCTTAACTTTCATAGTTTTTCATCTGTCAGTCTGTCTGTCCTTGTTAATAGTCAAGGAGATGCCTCAAAATTTCGAATTTTTTATGTCAGGAGAATCGCTAAGACTTTTTATAAATAATTAATCTGAAATCGCTGGAGCTAAAAGCAACTTATCTAGTCAGCAAATTTATTCTGGCAAGGAAAACAAGCGAAATAAAAGTACCTCTAACACGGCGGTTATAAAGGAAAAAACTTACCATGCATGAGCCTAATTAGGACTCAACCTATCATAAAAGGAATCTAACATCTAAATCCTAAGCTGCATGGAATAAATACGACAAAAAATGACGAATGGAAATAGTAGCTGCTCATAGCAACCATAGTTTTACTTTATAGCTGTGTATTGTTAGTTTATCGTCCAGTGATTTTTCTGAGCGTTGTCCTATGATTGTTTTGAGAAGGCAAAAGTATAAGTCTTTGTAGAAAAGTATTTCTACATCGTCGATAAAGCTCACCGTTGTATCACTGAGCTACTATCTTGTGGACTGGGAGGCAAAAGCTGTAGCTTCAGATCCCTCCCTCGCTGAATCTTGTAATGAAATACCTGTCTCCGGGTAGATATTTGAACAAATACAGACTCAGTAGAACAAAGACAAATTCAGAATACAAATCGACCCCGACCAGTGCCAGGCCAAAGAGAAAATAGAAGCTATTTGACCACGTTTAAACTGTCCGCGGAAAGTAAATTCCCTCGTGACATATATACAGAGCAGGAGTAAGATTACTTGATATTTTATTGTAGACTACTAGACAGAATCAGATAAACGTAAACCAAAAACATATAATTTATAAAGAACACATGATATGTTAGAAACCAGATTTTATTGAATAATAAATACATTTGTTGACCTCATTGCCTGTCATGGTTTAATTTACCTCGTAACATAATAGTTTAGTTTTGTTTTCATGGTTTCTTGTGTATTTATTTTATTATCTTGAAGATTTATATTTGTTTTTTTTATCTTATTGTAATTATTACATTTTTATTTAAAATTTTATAGAAATGTAATCTATGTATTTTTCAACATAGATATAATATTATATTATATAGTATTCTATGCTATTGTATTATAGTATAATACATGCACAGAGCATCTAATTCCGATAAATATATTACTAACGAAATGTTTACTGTTTAAATTAATTCTCATTGTGTGGTTGCCAATAAACAATTTATCTATCCAACATAAATAGCATAAATAGGAAGGATATACATAAATAGCCTCACATGTTTGGGGGAAATTGATATTTATTCATTATCTGGGTTGTTTAACATTTTTTAAAAATAGCACAATTTTTAAGAATATACATTATTTAGCCAAGAATAGAAATAAAACAGATTTTGTTA
The DNA here is from genome assembly GCA_930367205.1 of Acanthosoma haemorrhoidale. Lineage (NCBI taxonomy): Eukaryota > Metazoa > Arthropoda > Insecta > Hemiptera > Acanthosomatidae > Acanthosoma > Acanthosoma haemorrhoidale. Next base: position 76,178,586 of record OV884015.1, on the reverse strand, counting down.
TTTGCTCGGATTTTTTTTTTAAATCACCTTCTACAAATCTGTGCGATAAATATGAGGGAATAATAAAAACGTTTCCATGAAAAACAAAAATATCCTCAGGGAATATAAACGGAATAAAATTCCTGTGGAGAGAAAAGATATGAAAAGTTCATTATCGATGCACGCCAGTAAATTTACAAGTCAAATATTGGAGTGGTAGGGATCTGTGTACAGTTTAATTACAAAACGGCCCTCCAAAATTAAAACTATTAAGCCCCTCTCAAAGTTGGCGTTGGGTTAAATGTATTGTTGATGTTAAATATTCACCCAAAAGTGGTTAATGGTTCTAGTTAAAGTTCAAGAATACGCCAATTATTATTACGCGCTAATAGCAGTTTTTCCTCCCGTGACTAGCTTCACGCTAGTAGATTATTGCGGAGTCAGAACTAAGATAGGGGCTCATTGTACGGATATAATTCATTGTAAAGGTGTAATAAATCATTTTTTTAGACTAAACTTCTTTGTGTCTGCGCCAGCTATACTATGACTGCAGTAAAATGCTAAATTACATGCTAAATTTTAAACAAAAAAATAATAGGCCATGCCGGTCAGATATTAAAAGCTATAACTGAAAATATTCGAAAAAAATTAAATTAAATGTACAATTTCAGTTTGATGAGATCTTTGACCGGTATAGAAGTTCTCCAACATTTACGTACTAATTCAATTATTTTAGATTGTGTGCTAGCTAAATGTGGAACGCAGGGACATTCCCAAAGATATTGAACATTAATAAATAACTTTTAGTGCCTAATAATAAAAATATTTAGTTTAGCCAATTTGGGTTTGGTAAAAAGCCTAAAGGCAAACTTTGAAACAGGTAACCAGGAGGATTTTACGGTAATCATGTACTCAGAAAAATTCATTATAATCATGTATTTTAAGGTATCTAAAAAAATCGAGTTTTGAAAGCCATGGATCGACATTTAGTTTCCGTTAACTTCTAAGTTGTTAGACCGCTTATTAAAATACGACTTACAATGACTGCAGTGAAACGAAAAATCAAACATCCCGTTTAGAGTAACCCATTGTGACCCCCCAGCTCTTGCCCATTGTAGCTCCTGATTGTTTTCTTTCACATTTCTCGTCATGTATTTATAAACTCAACAAAAACAATTAACTGATATTGTAGTTATAAATCCATCTATATATCCTAGTTAGGACGGACTACCGGTTATGTGCTGTGATTGACCAGCTATAGACAGACACACAGGAGGGTTCTCCCATGAGTAGCAACACTGACCCCATAAATCCATAAATCAGCTTGGTCGGGACCTCGCTAGGTGTTTATTCCTGCATCATGCTTGCGACATGAACAGGCCAGTGTAGTAGTGTAGATCTTTGATTTTTGAGTTGGATCTGCTTACAGTTTGTCTGTTACAGCCAAGTGTGATTTGGAAACAATTGTCTTATTAAATTGAATCCAGTAAGGTAGTATCACAGTCCAGTGTTACAATGTTCGTTACGTTACATTATTCTTTTAAATTAGAATACATGCAGTGATCATGTTTACAATTTACGGTATCGCCAATATTACGAATATCGTCATTTAGGATCATTAAAAAATTTTCTCAGGGATGGGGGTGTCGGATCATCACTTGGGGGCTCAGTTTATACCTGATTATCCCCAAAGTGGTGAGGAGGAGTCCAGCGAGCGCCCAGAAAGAGATAGAGTGGGTGGACCTATGGTCTTTCACCCTGGCTGCCGAACTAGCTGGCGGGCAGCTTTAATTCGCTTTGATCTGACTCCATAAGATCTTTAGAAGGTGTGTGTGCCCCGACAAAGCACTGTGTTCAGGAGAAGAGGTACAGGGTAGGTTTATATGTAGTTTATGTTGTCTTGGAATGACCACGAATTCACACTCGGTATCTAAGGGTAGAGGAAAATCATCCAGATCCCAAAGGCGAGTGTGAACCGGAGAGAGGCAGACTGGATTGCCGTGGGAGACACTGCTGGTAAAATTTGCAGGCCCACGGCCACCGTCGTCCGCGAGGGAGAGGTCTTTCCCAAGCAGGTGCTAGTTTTAGCGAGACGAAGGCAGAGATTCCCACTAGGAAGGCGTGAGGTAAGAGTAGGAGAAAAGAGAGTAGTTTTCCAATTAAAAACACTACGGCTTCATTTTTTTTTTTTTTTTTTTTTCAAAACCTCAAACAAAATAATACAATGTACAAAAAATAATAAAATAATTGGATTACATATTTCTCCTCTTTCTGCATTTACATGCATTTGGCGGAGTGCATAAATATAATAAAATTTTTATTGTCGTTAAAAGTTCATCGTTCTTATACAACACTAGGTGATGAGGCTCATAAAAAATAAAAATAAATAATGAAGTGAAGGTCCGATTAGTTATACTTATATAGGAGGCCAGCCAGTAGGGTGGGGATAACTCCCCACCTACGACTGTCTCCTCCACTACTTATCCCCCCACTCGCCGACTGGCGTCATAAGCTTAATTTATTAAACATATGGAAAAATGATAGTTATGATATGATCTGATCGAGAAGAGAGTGACTTATAATTATTTGTAATTAAGAGGCAACCGCAACAGGGGCTTTTGGGAAGTATTTGAATACCTCATCTTTTATGGTGCTTAACTCACTTGGCTGGAAAACCTGGCAAGGTCTGGAACTGTGATATTCTATTTTTACACGTGCCCACCACCACCAACGTATCCAATTATGTATTTGCATATTCTCAATTTGGCAAAGTGTTCGACTCAAAAAGATAATAATCAATTTTTTCTCTGCCGAAATGTCTATCATCGCCTGAATTGAAAATTCTACTTAGTCTCAAACAGACAGACGCAACCAAAGAACCTTCGGAAAATATTTAAACTCTGAAATTTAATAAGTGCCACAGAATATAAGTTAGAAAGCTGATTGTGGGATATTCATATTAATCTATTTTATTTCTTATTTTATAAATTGTTTTATAAAGTACTTGTAAATGTTAGTTGAGACATCGAAAACAGTTGTAACAATAACAGTATTTGATTTACACATTTATTGGTTTTAGTTCTTAGGGAGAGGGGATGTAAAATGATTTGGATAGTCAAATATCTATATGCGTTGAATATCCCAAGTGATATGATCCACAAATCAATATTATTTTGGAAGCTCCCTTGGACGCCAAGATATAAAATGTCTTGGCCAATTCCAGTTGTAAAAAATAGAAAAGTTGATCATTATTGCCGAAAAATTAAATATAATTGCTTTAACCAATAGCAATTGTAAATCAAGGTTATCAAGGGGTATCTGTTTATTAAATTTGCTGTGGCATATTTATTGGGAGGTTTAATGACGATCAAATTCAAAAAATCATAACAACTAAATAATCAACAAAACTCTAAAAGGTTGTTTACAGCAAGCTATTATAGGTTCATCTCATAATGAAATAATCTATGAATTTACCGATAAAGTTACCGATTAAGCGAACTCGTTTTCAACAAAAAGCTATTCGTTTTTAATACTAAAAAAAAACTTGAATACATTTTTTCCAAAATATAATAAAATACATCTTTTTGCTTTAAAAATTCACGTGCTTCTCCTTTCACTTTTCGTATGAAATCAAACATTGCGATAAATCTAGAAAACTTCACCGATCACCAACAAACTATAATGGGATTCTAGTCCTATTAACTAGAACTAATGTAACCATCCCAAATTCTGTGAATGAAATAAAATGTAGATGTAAAAGAATGAGGTTATTTTACGTAAATCCTTCTCTATCGAGACGTAAATGATTTAGGGCAGTGACCAAGATGAAAATCTATATTTCAACAATGCTCTTTATTATTGGTACTGTTCAAGGCGATAGGATATGGATTTTCTATGTTCTTGCACAGAGCTTCACTATTGTGATCCCAAAATATCATATTTTCTAATTAGGATTTGGCACATTAATTTTGATTTTGAAGCTGGTGCCCAAAGGCTTTTCGCTGTTAAAAATGACAGTAGAGTTTTAAATGGTAGATTGTCTATATGGATGAAATAGGACCACCTGTATTGAGGTTTGTTTGTCAGAGGACTCTAGATTCGATGGCGCCCGGCCAAACGGCCCTGTTTCGTCAACGGAGTGAACACTATTGCTGATCAGTGACCGGTATCGCAATTTAGTGAGGGCACTGTCTACTATTTTCTTGTCTGTTCTAACTAAACACGGCAGTAAATCTCTCCCGTCCCAGGGCCGCGTTAAAAAGATACATCGCCTGCGGATCGATCAGGCTAAAATCTATTCCTGGTCTAGCTGTTCTTTAATAAACATCAAGTACCGTATTTCGAAGCTTGTCATAACTTATATAATTAGCTCAAAAAACCTCATGGTCCCAAGTAGGTTCAGAAAGCAACTAATCCCTAAGAATCTTTCTGAGAAAACAGCACGTTTCATGTTAGCCTGAGCATTGTAAGAAAAATGACAAATTATTGGACAAACTTGAGCAAATTAAAATAAGCACGAATAAACCAACTTAATCCGCATTCATATTTAATTATATTCATCTGATTGTCATATCCTAATGGAATCGAAAAACTCTTAAAAAGAATATTAAAAGAAGTGATAGGTCTCCGATTCATATTCTACTATGCTGGTAGTACGGAGGCTCCTTGATGTTATTGAAGTTTAGGTTAACATCATGCCCATCTAGCATAGCAACGCAATGCAAAACTTGTCTTCGATCGATGGTCAATTAAAGAAGCTTTAAACTTCTGAGCAAGTGTAGGAATTCATTGCCAAGGTAACAAAAATATCAGGCAATTTTTAATTAGAAGCAGGTTTCAGGCCGGCGAGTGTCTCAACATTTAGAAAAATCATAATGGTTAATAGCTCATGTGATTTTAACGTTTATTGTTGATAGAACAGACTTTTATTAATTCATTAAAATAATATATAAGCCTGATTAAAATAGTATAAACACATGGAATACACAAGATATTTATATTTTAAAATCAGCTCTCTATACGTTTGCTTGGTCATATCGTGAAGGTCACTCAAGCCAATGTGAAATTTCAAAGAAGGCTAATCAGTCTTTAAAATTGTACAGATGCGAAAAAATGCCATTTGAGAAGATTAATTATAGGCTCAAATAGGTTAAGGTAATACAGTGAAATTGACCGGATTGCATCCAATTAATTTTTTTTCCTGGGACACGTAATTTACTCAGGAGAAAATTTAATAAAAAAAAATTAAAATTTAAATTAACACGATTGCTATTTAATTATAATTAATAAATATTCACTGCTTCTTTAATGTATGGCCAAATTACTATTTAAAGTGTCTTGGTCATGGTCGATTGAAATTTAAGCACCCCACATTGAAAACAGTAACATTCACTTATTCAAGGATAGGAGGTATTTGTTACTTTGCATATTGTCAGAGCTATTGTAACATGTAAAGTATACTTCTGAAAAAAAATATTCATTTTTTTTTTTTTAAATCATTTTGGTTATTGGAAAAAACATTCAAAAATTAAAATAGCTTGAATATTTTCCAAAACAAATTATATTTCTTGTAGGTAACCATTACCACAGTATTTCCAAAAGGAACTGAAAATTATAATTGTAAAATTTAGTAGAAGAATCGGCACAATGATGGGAAATTGCAAGAACCCCCCTCACATTATGCGCAAGGTGCTAAACAAGTTTATTAGAGTTACATCAGTTGCGTAGATTAACCCATGCTAATAGAGGATTAAAAAATAAATATTGCCCAACAATTACCTTTCTTGATGTACAACCGGGATTTGAACGTGACAATTGAGAATTATAATGAAATTAAATATCAATGAGGTGTGATACATTTGCATCAGTTAGTCCCTAGATTAAAGATTAAGTATAGAATAACTCACATAATCGAGACTTGAACACAATTACAGCAAAAGAGACAAATCACTTTACAATAAATACAGTTTAACTTAAAAAATTTCCCATCTGAAAATTAACAATATTGACAGCAGTTGAACCCCAAAAGGAACAATTATTAGATGCTTGTGACTTAATTTTGACAATTAGTCGGGAGAAATACTACGGTGGATTTCAATTAGAAATGGTCTATTACTTATCTTGGGAAATGTACACAGAGCTGATCCAAACAATAAATTTAACTAAAAAATAATCACAAAAACAATATTCACTGAACCTCATGTAAGACTTTCTAGAGGAGTGGTATAGTAAGTACTCTTTCACAAGTTACTCAGCTTTATTGGACTAACGACTGCTAGAAAGGACAAACACTGCAATCACGCAAAAATGAAAAAAAAAAGAGACTACAAAATAAAGTTACGTGGTCAATAACGAAAGCCTCGTGCCTTAATGGATAAGTTAATGAAAACTTATGTCCATTTCTTTTCCCTTGATAAAACACAAACATACTCATACATAATGGACAATAAACGTGATAATGATATGCCTGTAAGTAAATCCTACCAAAAAAAAAAAGCTTAAGTCTACAATTTATTCCTCCCATACACCAAACCTGCGCCGATTTTATCATCACAGTGTACACAGCCCAATAAAAACACACAGAAGATAAGAAAAGCCCCTCTCAAGGATGGCCTGTGACCTATAAAGGAGGTAAGCCTGGCATTGAGGGAGGTGATAAATGGTGTCACTGTATCAAAGCCAGTACATATCCTGTCAAATCGCTATAGGAGAAACCGGGGCTTTATTTTGACTCCAATCACACCGGCTCCTGTAACCAATCGCCTCATTATCGAAGCAATTAATTATTCATCTATTGTCAATGTTTTGGCTATTCCACTGTACAATATTACAAGTAATTAATTCACATTTTATAATATTGTTTATTATATTTACTAGGTGTGGTTTTTTTTTTTTTTCGGTTTTCCAGCATATAAATAAATAAGTGAATATTTTGGTTTTAGTTTATAGGTGCTCTGGCGTCTGGCAACTATATGAAATAAGCCAATGTACATAACATAAAAGGTTTAAAATATATATATATATATATATATATATATATATATATATGTACTAAACCTCCGAACAAACCACACAACATATCATAAATGACTGCTACCTACGGAAGACGGGATAACACTACAAAGAAAGATAGGGCTTTGGTATGTAAAGGAAAAGGCCCTATTTATGAAACATACCTTATTATCCAAACAATTTATGAAACGTTATGACACAATCTTAATTTATAAAATGTAAATGAACTATAACAATTTTATCATATATTCAACTTGATTATTTTTTTGTTTTTTTCGTGTATCTTTTCTTTTACTAATTATTACATAATTGTCTTACAAATTTTATGTAATACAAAATTATTTATGTAGTAAACCTGTGGTATACTCCACTGTGTGCGCAATTCACTGTGACATGACACATAGCATAATTCATGTAGGACATAGATGACAATGTGAAGATGCAATATCGAAAACTACTCACGTGAGTTGAAGTGCTTTCCAATAATTATTAAATGATTAAGCGCGATATACTTAATAATTTTTATCAATAATACTTCATTTGATTAGAAAAACCACCCCCTCCAGAAAAAAAAATTAATTAAATGAAATTGGTATCGAGTATGGAATTTTTTTAATCGGCTATTTTTATTGATTGGAACATCTTTAAAATATTTATTTGTTTACTATCTTGAGTACGGCTTTAGCCACAAATAAATCCCGTAATTGTTAATCTGAAATAAAAACAATCTAGGTACTAAAGTGAGCAAAACGGCGGGCTTTACTTTATTCACATCCCCCAAACTAATTCTCGTTATTTTTTTTACAAAACATATATATCTATATGTGCGTGACATACATGACACACACAATTATACGGTATATAAGGACGATCATCTATCTCTTATATACTTTCTGGTTCGGTAATAATAAAAACCCAACAGATATTGCAGTTGCTAAAGTTTTCGAAATATTGTGACCGAAATATAGGGAACTTTGACTTTCAATGTTTTATATCTGAACGAGAAAAACTAAATATCAGTAAAAGCTATACATTAGGATAATTATACAGCTTGGAATAACGGTCGCAAAAATAAAATGTCCCAATGGAAAAATTTACATTTATAACCAGACCGCAGTTATGGTCTGAGGACAGCCGTGCACAAAATAAAACACAAATAAAAGCCAGGCAGAAACGTTCAGTTGATAGCTGAATAAAATAAATAATTTAATGACTTCGGCCTTAATGGGAATTAACCGTAAAGGCACAGTATAATCGCATTTTATTATATGAATTTACAGTTGGTTATATAGTGACAATATCTAAATCGAAAACTTTTATTGCGAATTGATATGATAGAAAATTTTAATATTTAGTCGGAATATATTCATTATTCCAAAATACGAATGCAAAAAATAAGGACAGAAGCATTTTTTAAGCAGTTAAACGTTGGCCGTTTAACTTATACATTTTGTACACTTCACGTTTGTTTATAAGTAATGTAAAATTTCAATCTTATACAAACAGCATATAATTTATGTTGAGGAAACAAAGGAACAAATCAGTCAATTTTTTCTTCCTTTCATAGCCCCTTTAAATTTACAGATAATTATCTATAATTATAGATCCTCAGGCGAATCTATTTACAAATTATTTTCTACATTATATGTCAAATTTTACCCCGACATAACGATGCTAAGCCGTAAGTAATGAAATAAATATAACCAGTATGAAATATACATTACCTTTCTTTCAACACAATACAGTTTCATAATTCAACAGTAAGAAAATATTGCTTTTAATTTAATAAATTGTGTTTTTTCTTTGGTCATCACGTTAAAATTATAATTCATAATAAAAACTAATAAATTAAAATATCACCTCGCTAGTTTTAGAGCATGAAAAACAATTTAAAAAAGTTTCATTAACACATTAAATTTAGGATTTTTATTTTTGACTGTAAAAAGTTTTTGGGAGAATATCTTTGCAATGATAACTAGGGTGTAATATTCCTTTAAAAAAAAAGTTAAATATCCTGAGACATGCCTCGAGCATGCTTAACAGTTATAGAAGAGAATCTAAGGTTACATACATTTTAGAAATAGATTTTAGTTTTAATACAATCAATCAGATTTTAAGATTAAATTAGTTAACAGCAGAATGTATTGGCAATAGTAGATGCATCGACATAGGTTTCATTTAAATTGGGAGGCACTATGGACGTTTTTGATAATTTTCAATAATTAAATATAAAATTTTATAAGGATATGAACATTACTTGCATGATTACATAGAGAGAATAAAGTTTAATTTTAACTGTACTTTACTGTATAATTTTTTTTTATAATGCTTAAAGGTTTGCGAAACAGATCCAACTTGTTTCTCGTTTAATCTTGCTTTTACACCCCTCAGTAATAGATCTGAACCTACCCAACAGGAAAGCCCTGAGACTTGTTGAATCTACCTTTAAAATTTCATTTGGTTGGCATCATGCTTACGATTGCTATGGTAAAACACAAACAGACAGAGGCACACATAAGATCATATATTATTGTTACATCATAGTACAAGATAAAAAAAAAAGAAGATTGTTTGGCTGAATGTGAGTGGAGATAAATGAAACTTGCCCAGGGGAAAAGAAAGAGGCATCAATGAACCTGGACCAAAACAAGGATAATAAATGAAGTTATGATTGCTCGGAATAGTCAACAAGTGACAAGAGAAACAGTGAGAGATTGCTAAGTTCCTCCTTAGAGAGCAGTGAAGAAAGGAAGGAGCTACCGGGCTGAGGGAGTAGAAGAAGCTGACTCAGTAAATATGTGCCACCGCCCTGTGCGCTATCGATCTGAAGCGGCCAGGGTTACTGGGTTACTACGGAGCCTTTAATAGGGGGCTACCGACCCCATTCATCCCCCTCCTATTCATCATTATCTCATCAAGGGTGTAAGAATAGGCAGCGTCTACGAGGCAAGGATGCTAATAGGAACCCCTGTCTACCGGCTACGGCTCTTTATATGAAGGCCGGTGGCGCCTTTGGTTTTATTTAAAAGTTAATTCTAAAATATTTCGTTTCTTAGTTTGGGTTTCAAAGGTCTCCCCAAATCCTAGAGTCCTAATTAAAACGCGCTATTCTGCCTCTATTAAATATGTTCATAGTTAGCCTTAAATTCAGATTAGAGTGGATGAACTCCTTGGGATATTGGTTTAGACTGTCATCCTAACTCCGCCACTGTCTGGTAGAGGAAGTTATACTCTCTCTCTCTCTCTCTCTCTCTCTCTCTCTCTCTCTCTCTCCCTCCCTCCCTCTCTCTCTCTCTCTCTCTCTCTCTCTCTCTCTCTCTCTCTCTCTCTCTCTCTCTCTCTCCCTCTCTCCCTCCCCCTCACTGGTGTTCCTACTCTACTCAATCAAACTATGGTTTTCTAATTTAATTACCTCTGCACCTCTCTATTCCTTACCCGCTAGATCTAATCTCGGCATTGTCAGGCTACACAGCTTTCCCAGTGGATATACCCGGTTTCTGCCCGTTAGTGCATTAAACTCCTTGGAAGGGATCCTTTCCATGCAGACGATGGCTTCTAGAGCCTACAAATGTGTCTTCACCAGCGCTACAGTCTGTCTCTTTCCAGATCACACTCCCCTTTTGGGATCAGGACGATTTTCACCTACCTCATGATACGGTATGATACGGCGAGTGGACTCGTGGCCATACCAAGACCACGTAAAGTACGTATACCTAGCCTGGACCTCTTCTCCTGAACATCGTGCACTCTTGTATGGAGATCCAAACAAACACAAATAAGGCTGCCAAAGTAAGGTCAAATACCACATGTTTGCACTACCCATCAGGTTATCAAGGCGAGATCCCGCGGTGAACGATCTCGACAGAGCTAGTGAAAGAAATAAGGCAGATTTCCAACAATTTTTTTTACAGACGACTCCTCGAGCATGAATGTCTACATCAGGTATGGGATTTACTGCAGATAAATGTAAGATGTAAGAGTGGTTCATAGTCTGTTGTCAATTTTATGTGAAGGGATGTGTACGTTGGTATATAGACTTACGTTGATGATTGAAAGATGTTATATTTTCATTAAGTATATTTGTTGCAGTAGTTGTGACATGCTATCTGTCAGCGTCAAGCCCTTATATAAGGTAATTAGAGAATAGAAGTAAAATGAGGTCTGCTTAACACATATTGAAGTAAATTTCGGAACGTCATCCGCAACCAATAGTTTCTCATAATGACCTCTGTTGTGGCCACCTCTTAATTACGCATAATTAGAAGTTTCCCTCTTCTCGGAACAGAAAATATCTATCTATGTTTATAATAAAGATTATGACGTCAGTTGGAGTGGGCGAAAAGCTAGTGGGGGAAACATCCGCTGGTGGAGAGCCATTCCCACCACGGCTGGCCTGCCTATATAACACGAGCTCCATAGGGCGGAATTCAGAACTTACCAAACCGACACCTTGAACACTTCTCTCTCTCTCTCTCTCTCTCAGCACTAGTGCTTGCTGCTCTACTCAAAACCATGGTCTTCTCATTCAACTACCTCTGCATATCTCTCTCCTAACCTCACTATGTTTTAGTCCGGCGTTGTCAGACCCCACACCTTCCTAGTGGGAATCTCTGCATTTGTCTCGCTGTTGCCGTGGCCCTACAAACTTACCTAGTAGCTTCTACCACGGCAATCCAGACTGCTCCGGTTCACACTCGCCATTGGGACCCGGACGGTTTTCGCCTACCCTTAGACACCGAGTGTGAACTCGTGATCATTCCAAGACCACATAAACTACCGATAAACCTACCCTTTTCCTCTTCTCCTGAACATAGTGCACTGTCGGGGCACACCTTCTATGATCTTATGGCGTCAGATCAAAACGAATTAGAGTGCCCACCGACTAGGCCGGCAGCCAGGTGAAAGATCACAGGTCCAACTGCCTTTCTTGGCTTTCGCCGGACGGTGGCTTGAGGTTCTAGCGCCCCCCCACTTTGGGGATATTCTACGGCAATTTTTGACCCGACAACCTCAATTCCCATTTGTTTTCATTTCCTTTGCTTCATCATAATACCTTTCCATCGGAACAATCAACATTATCAGCTATAGTTGATCTTCAATTTACCTTGAAGGCTTTCTTTGTTTCTTGATGTTATTCTGAGGTAATAATAATGACTTTTCGCATCCAAAGACATTTAATTGAAATACACAAACTTTCTTTAATAAAACTACGTGATATCCTGACAAAAATATAAAATCGCGTTCGCAACATAATTTTCTTGTAATCGGGCAATATTTTCAATGGAATTTTCTCAAGTCCTCAAAGATGCCTAAAATAAAAACATCCCTGTGAATAAAGGGCAGTCATTAACTCATCTATTCCATTAAATAAATAAATAAATATATATATATGTATATATATATACATATATGTATATATGCAATGAATTTCATTGTCTTGAATGATAATCCATTTATATAGTGGGACTAAATTGAATATTATAAATGAAAATGTTATTCTTCTCCTCTTCTTCTGTTGGATACCGCCAAGTCGGGGTCTTGCTCTTGTTCGCCCTCTGGCTGTTAGGCTAAGACTGACTAAAACTCGCCCTTCGTCCCATCCCCACTCCTAAGAGCACAAAGGGATGATGCTTACCAGCTGGAAGGGTTGCAGGCCATGATATTCTCCAATATCATGAATGTTACAATATATATATATATATATTGTAATATTCATGATATTTGAGAATATCATGACCAGCAACCCTCCCATCTGGTCAGCATCTTTCCTTATGCTCTTAGGAGTGGGGATGAGATAAAGAGTCAGTCTTAGCCCAGCCGCCTAGAAAAGCGGACTCTTAGCAAGCTCCCGAACTGGCGGTACCATATAGAAAAAGAGGAGAAGAACCAACAGTAGACAGTAACGTTGATTGGATTATACGGAGATCATCGATTGGGTGATATTGATATTGTTTTTTTTATTATGGATCCAATAAAAGAAATTGAGCTCAAATTTCATGTTTTTTTGTAATTATTAGTAACTATCCTTGTTCAAAAGGAATTGAATATTTTTATATACTTTTTGTCAGCACTATATATAATTATAATTATTTGTTATAACCATTTTATTTGTATACATATATTTCACAATTCCCAGTTTCTAAATTTATGAATAACTCAACATTAGCCTTGAGATCGGGCGATCCAATCGGGATAATTTTCTATGTTGAAGACATAAAAACAATTTGAATTAAAGATCTCATGACGGACCTGCCAAATTAGTTAAGGTAAATTGATCAATAAGTATTAAAAGAAATGGTAAAAAATGAGGTAGGTTACAATATTTATAAATATATATATATATATATATATATATATATGCGGTAATACAAATTCTAAACAATAATGAACTTTTAGCTGAATGGGTTCGGGGGTGGGTATAATAAATTAAGCGCCACCGTACCTAATCTTAAGACTATTATGAAAGGGCCAAATCAATATTCCATCCCATCACATTTCCCCTGTTCGCCGCCTTAGGACCCCTTGTTATTATCTCGCTGAAAGAGAAGGTTATTCTGGGAAAATACGACGTATGTTCAATAAACCAGCAATAACGGTGATTACGGTAGTCGCCCTCCTTGAAAATACATGACTTTTCCTGGTCACACTTGTGTTTTCTGGTAGTTTTAATGCAAAGGTGACGTAAATCTTCTAGCGTTATGTTAGTGGAAATAAAAATACACTGCTGTGGTATGCTCATTGACGATCGCAAAGAGAAAGGCTGTACGTTCATTCATGTACATCGTCCCCATACTCTTCTGTGTGTACACTCTACAATAACAGTGGTGGAAATGATTTTAGCTGTTTGAAATTGTAAAAGTGTCTATATACAACAACTCAAAATATTCTAAATAATTTTTGCTGGTATAAAATGGCGTTTTTGTTGGTCATTTGATTTTGATTGATTGAAACATTGCAATGACACCAGAACTACTCCACCAAATATTAACATAATTTAATGAGATTTAGGTCCCCATTAGCTCTCCGCAATGAGACCCAGCCTGCAAATAAATTAAGATTGAAGAAACATAAGAAAAGGTTTTCTCGTTTATTCCGTTCTCATTTTTCTTAGTCATACATCAAACCCTAAATAATTGAGGATGAAGTTTACTGAAAAAGAAGACTCTCTCCTTATATAGTTCCAAACAGCACTTCTTGGGGGGAAATATAGACAAGTTATAAAGGGAAAAGTAGTTTACAAGAAGACAATCATTTATTGCCAAGAAAATAACCAAGGTCGTTTAGTACGTTTCAGTATATTATTTTATTACTCTACGGAAAAAACAACAAATCCAATTATTAAAATATCTATTTCATCGGCTTATAGGCTTATATTGAGACCAAAGAAAATGTTGAAATCTATGACCCCAAAGTGAGGTAAGGTAAGGATAGAATGTGTGGGAGCAATATGTTTTTGCACCGACATCAATAGAAGTTTAAATGAAAAAACATTCATCACGCCACTGGACATGTTACTCTCGTATATACAACGAGCTCCTGCCTAAGATACGGATAATTGCAGCTAATAAGCGTTGCGATGTCACATCGTTTCGATCGATGGCACGAAATTTTCGGATGTCAGCCAAAGCAATAACTTAGTCACGCAATAAAGTGATTAGTTGCCCAGAGTCGCTTATTAGCTCAGTTGAGATAATTAATACTGGTCATTAATCCAACTTGGTTTTTTTATTGCTCCCAATGATTTGAAATGAGAACTAAAATATAAATTCTACTTCCCTATAATGAAAATGGGTTTATGTCCAAATCACTACATGACTATTTTCGAGTAAAATCATGTTGGAAATATTCAGTAATTAAATAAGTAGGATAAACCCTACCCGAAAAATCACAAAAACATAATTAGGATGAAGAGAAGTGAAATGAAGAATTAGGGGCTGGTTCTTCACGAAACGAAAACCCTATAGATAGTCAATTTCTAGTTAATTTCATGTAATAATTTCTATCTATAAAGCTGGTTAATCATTGTTTATTTAACTTCATAATAGAATAAAACCATTAAATATGCGCTGAAAATCTGGATATATCATTTTTTTTTTTAATTTACAAACAGCTCTAAACAAAGTTAGACATAAACTAATAATAAAGATAGTTGGAATAAATTAAATTCACAGCATGCCAAAACGATTTAATTACTTCACTTTTATTAAATACTTTAAATAACTAGGTTTCGTTATAATAGAATGTTAATTAAGTCTTCTTATACGATTGAAACACAATGCTTCACGAATTTTTTTTTGTTATTAATTTAGAAAATTTTCGCACGTTTGAGTTACTTCTAAACCCTCTAGTGCCAGCCTTGACTCAAAACTGACCAATACCTCCCATTTTGTATTTAACACATTACCATGTACCATGTATAATTGTAAAAAAATACTATTTACAAAAACTTAACGAAAGCAACCATAATAAACCCAGTCGAACGGATTACGACGAAGTTTAACAAAGCACGAATTTGTAACTGTTGGGTAAATATTTTTCGTAACAACTTTTCTAATTACTTGGGGAAACAAATGGCTTAATACCCTTGATATCGAAAATGAGCGTAAAAACGCCAGAGGCCAATGAATCAACGAAATGATCGATTCGTTGATTGGTCTAGTTCTAGTATGAACGGAATTGATGATGACATACGAGAGATCAATACAAAAACTCCCTAAGCGAAGCAGGAACATGTTTCTAAAGACTTTTTGAATTAACTGAGCACCGAGTTTTTTTTTAATTTTATCAATAAAGTATTTATTTATGATAATACCCAACTAGTAAATAATACTATTTTAAACTATTAAATAAATTATTAAATTTTTAAGACGTTTACATTAAGCATCGTAATTAGACAATTTATTATGTACATTCTAGAATCATGTAAAGATGCCTAACATTGAACATGCGTACTCAAGTGTTTTTGAGTGTGTGTACATAGAGATACGGACAACTTTGTGATTTCGTTTATATTATCGTAGCGTGACCAGACAATTGTTCTATAATGGGGAAAGTTTGTTGGCAACGACGTTGGCCAGCAAAGTTGTCCACTTTTATACCCACTTCATGTTTCCATTTACTTTCGGCTCTCCTCAAGTTAAAACCCAAGTAGAATGAGTAGATATTCTTTTATATAGCACCGTATTCAGAAAGTTTTGCGGCAGGGCATTAGGAAGAGAGTAATCCACACTACCATTTATACGCATTACGCTTTGTTATTATCTTGTGTGAAACTTTGTCTTGCATAAAAAAAAAATGTTATTCTGGGACGTCTCAATTCATTTCTTAAATAAAGCAACGTAACAAAGTTTCAATTCACGCTGAATTTTCGTTACAGTCAAGTGAAAATGTTTCTTCCTCGTGATAGATCAATAAAGGGCTTTTATCTTTTCAATATATAAAGTGTATGAGTTAGTATCAATATTCAATTGCGACCGTGCAATAAATTGGAATGGGATGAAGCGGAATATTCACAGCCATTCATTATCAACAGTTTTCACAATAGCCCAAAGTGATTTTTCAGAAGGCTGATATTGGTTTGGCTTTAAATTGGCCATGTTTGGCCTAAATAGAAAAATATATTAAAGCTCTCATTTATGTTTTTGGGTAATAAAAATTGATCTCCACTTCATGTAAAATAAAACTGCCGACTGAATTCCCTAGTTTCCAAAATTCATTTATTTAAAAAATATCTATTCATATAAATTTTCGAGGTTCTTAATTGAACATTTTTTTACACAAAAAAAGAGATTGTTCTGCGAATGACTATAAAATCATGGTAAATTCAAAGTTCGAGGGAAATACTTTTAGAACATTAAAATGATCAAATCATTAAATTAAACACTCAGCAATCAACGACTATCTACACTTAGAAATTGTCTTGGATTTTTATCTTAAAGACTTACCTGGATTAATAATGAGTGGCTCTTTTTTAATATAAATTTTAAACACCGTTTCTTTAGAAGAAAAAAATAATTGGATTCATTCCCCACAAGAAATGTCAAAAAAATGCTGTAAGTGGTTGCCTGCATTTTTTGGCACAAATCATTCCCCACAAAGTTGTTAACTTCCGTCGATCAATTTATTGACCAAAAGAAATACCATAAAATGCTGTGTTTGTCTGTTTAATTAGTTCTACGCCACTAATTAATAATAAGTTGGTATTAACAACCCAAGTCAAGGAATAAACCAATTGTACACCTGACTCTCCACAGGAGACGCCGTTTCGATGAAGTATGTAGGTTGCCGGTCTAGTTACTTAAATTATTGAACACCCACTACTTATCTAGCCCTTATCACCTCATACTGCTGCTTCAAGAAATGTATTTTATATATAATAGACTACCATTGTATAACACTTCGTCCCCATTTTTCTTCTCACAAAGAGAAACATAGAATAGAATATCATATTTTAATCAATTACTAATAAATATTAAATCAATTACTAAATTTGTGCAGACATGCATTTCATATAGAAATATTGTCAACTAATTTCTTGAAAATGTATCAAATGTATTCTTAAGCTTTATGATAACGAGTACGCTCTAACCTAAACTCAATAGAATAATCACTGAAAACTTCAATAAAGGAATAGCTCTTAAACCGGGATGTTCTTCTTCCTCAATCTTGTTCAACACACAGGAAATGACATTCTATAAGCTCTTTAGTTTTCTAGACATCTGCTTATTACGACGAAGGCACTAGCTGCATTATGAAACTAATCAAGCAAATGCAGCTTAGGACTTGATGGAAATAAGACCAAGATTAGATGGGCTTTGTGTCTAATGAAAATTCAATACGTATAACTGAGACATCACGGAATCTGCATAGAAGTAAATATCTGAAGAGTTAATTAACAGCTCTCCTGGTCCTTCGAATGCCAGGTGGGGTCACGGACAACCCCACGCGTTTGTTTCTCTGATGTGCAATTGTTACAACAATTAATTTATTTATAATCTCACAAGAAGCAGAGGACAACATATCAATAACTTTATTACGATGTTTTGTACTTTGAAAAATGTGGCTGGGGTCCCTACACGATCCTACCTAGCACTTCTAGAACTCCTAATTTAGATAGCTCGGTGGCAGTGGCTGTGCCCTTTCATTTCCTTTACGTTACGTTTTAGGGAACGTTGTCTGTGATAACCCTGTCTTCATTCTTCCATGTAGACGACGATCTACTGAAAAATCCTAAATTCACTGTCCCCTATAACTGCACAAAAGGAGGTTTTGACAACTCGGACAGAATGATAGGTGAGTACATCGCCCAGCTACAAACAATAAGGTTGTCATTTGCACTCTTTACAAATTTGATTGATTCCTCTGCCGAAAACGTATTCATCTACTGGAACGAACTGCATTAAGATAAAAAAAAATCCAACAATCACCTTTGCCGTTACTTTTTACTGGAACAAGAAAATGGTTGTGGCTATGGTCCAGAAACGAGTGAATAACTCAGGTGTTCGGAGCAGGGACCAAATGAACTTATGTAGTTCTTAATAAATCAGTAGAGCGTTGCTTACAAACCGTTCAGAACGACGTGGAGGGAACAAGTAGACGATGTCACAGTTGACTGGAGGAACTTGAACCATCACCTCCAGCCAATCAGCAGAGGAAGTGATTGAGGTAGTACTTCTACTCAAGGACCATTGACGCCAAACTAATCAACGACGAGTCAAAGTTGCAAGAAATTATTTTCCAAATGCCACTGAAGAAACACCATAGTATCCAAAGAGCGAAAAAAAATTTTCTAATGTTTTATTTAATAAATAACGTTTTGAAATGTCTGAATTTATTGAACATGCTTTATTTAATTCAATGCACTCAATTATTGACAAAAATGGAGGAATAATGAAAGGATTTGAGTCCTTGAGAGACACCCCTTTGTGTCAGATTTTTCACTCGGTCTCCCTAGGGTTAATAAAAACAGAATCAGATGAAATCAGTTCTTTGCAGCAAAATCATCGGTTGGTTGATAAAATATCGATTGATCCACTAATTTGTAAATCCCACTGGCTTATATTCAAGTAAAGCAACTAGTAAATTTAAAGTAAATAAAGACTATTAAATTTGTTATTGTATCGTTTTATTCTATAACGGTTTTTGCAGTTAATGCGAAATTAATTCCTCAACTAGCGCATACATGCACTATAGAAGAGTATAGAAGCCTATAAAGGATTCGCGATGAGGCAGCGACAAATTTGCAAAACATGAGGCAAGAGGAGCAGCGGGTCAGCAGCTGTCTCCAATATCTTAATGGATCGATACAAACAATGCCTGCGATATGGTCTGGCGACCTGCCGTGATTTGTGTTCTGTCTGCCACTGTACATTCACAGTATACCACCCTCGGTTGGTCTAAGTTATTTTTATGGGGCGCTGTTGGGAGCTGCTAACAGTAAGGTGGGGGGAGACATCCGTCTCTGACAACAACATTCGAATTTAAAGCTTGGTCCATGATAAAGATAAATTCGTGCCATCGACCACTGTTTTAACCCGACCGTCTGTTCTTGGAATGATAAGAGAGAAAAAGTAACATTAGTGTAACGATTACATTACATTTTTTATATTCACAAAAAAATGACACAACTATGATCACGGTACAATTGAAGCTCATTTATATCAAGCTCAAAACATATATAAAATCGCTACAAGTCATCTCCGGACAAGACATCGCCATCCGTGAGAGCGACATTAGTGCTGTGGTCAGTGGGAAACCAAAATATCAGAATAGCTGTAGAAGTATTGATTAATTCGTTTCATGGCAGTAATCGAAAATAAAATATCTGTACCTCGGAGGGATACAACACTATGTCCATTTTCATAACTTTACAGGAGAGGAGTTTTAAACTTTTTTTCAACAAAAAGTGTTATTGGCACAGCTATTATTTATTGAGATGTTGAAACAATATTTTACCAGAACATTCTATTTATTGTTATTTACATCATGCAGTTGTTATAAAATGAAAAAAAAACTTTTTTTCTGTAATAAAGTCAATATGGAAAAAAATGGACATAGTGTTGTATCCCTCCGAGGTACAGATATAATGTATGGCTTCATATATGGCATTTATATCAAACATCATTTATAGCAGGTCACGAGGCCACTGCCGTTTTAGTCTCCGAGCGGGATTATAGGGATGAGTGGTGCAGAGCAATGACTGCTAGGGGATTAGGGTGGTTGGATAGGTTACTATGGAATTTTATGAACTTGGGAGGGATGAGTTCAAGAATGTAGGGTTATATTAAGATCTTTATGAAGGGTTTTGTTGCTGACGTAATAAGGGGATTTACTATTGTTCTCAGGACGTTTGATTTAAAGGATTGGATACGCTTAATGTCCCCCAAATCTTTATTCCGTATGTCCAGATTGGTTTAAGTATAACTTTGTAAATAAGTAGTTTATTTTCTATTGAGAGATGGGATGTCCTTTGAAGTAGTCTGTACAGAAGTCCAAAGCGTCTGTTTAGTTCATGTCTTTTTAGCCTCGTGTGTGGGTTCCATGTCAGTCTTTGGTCGAGATGGAAGCCTGAATACCGTACTATCTTAGACACAGGGAGAGGAATCGAATTTATAAAGACTAGCGGACAGGACTTGCGGCAGAGGGTAAAGGTTATGTGGGAACATTTTGCTTCAATGACTTTGATTCGCCATTGGTTGCACCAATACTCAATCTCATCAAGGTGTTTTTGAAGGTTTTGGGATGCTATATCAGGGTCTGAATGGGTTTATAGGACTGCAGTGTCTGCAAATGTTGCCAAGAAGGTATTGGCCGCAGAGGGGACATCAGCGTTGTATAGATTATAGAGGATGGCAGCAGTGCAGTATTGTTTGGTTTCAAGGGCTGAGGATATGTGAGCAACAACGTGAAGGCCTTGTTGAGCAGTGGAATGTCGTTGGCGGAAACCAAACTGGTGAGTAGGATAAAGGTTTTTTGATTCAACAATTGGAAGTAGGCTTTTTAACAGGAGTTTTTCGAATATTTTTGAGAGGAGTAGACTAATCGGACGGTAACATGAGGCGTCATTAGGTGGTTTGCCGGGTTTGGCGAATAGCACTATGATGGAGTGTTTCCAGAGGAGAGGATAGTGCGTAGTTCGGATAATGCAGTTATAAATGTAGGCTAGGAAGATTATGGCTTTAGGAGGAAGTTGTTGGAACTCCATATCCTGGAGATTTTTGGTAAGGTAATTTTTTCAGAAGACATTTGACCTCAGAGGGGTTAACGGATTTTGGTAGAAGTGAGAGAGGGATAGGTGAAGTGAGGAAATCTTTAACAGTTGTGCTGTGAGTTTTGTTTTGAGGAGTAAGGTGAGGAGTGAAAGTACGGGAAAGATGCAGTGCGAATCCTTCCGCCCTCCGCCATCCGAAGCCACCCAGGACCCATCATCACGACGAACTGGGTGTGAAACAGGATGATATTTTAGGATTTTCTCATCAAACATCAAAGACGTTTTTTGAATTGATATAATCTTTATTTTCATAACTGTTTATTAACATAAAATTTAAATATCATAAATAATTCAATTAGTAAAGCTATCACAACTTACGACGGTTAATACTAATCTTAAATTGTTTATATAATATTATAATTGGGAAAAAATATTGAATTATGTATTTTTAATCACAGTAATTACAGTGTTTTCTGTTTTTACTTTTTTAGCACAAGCGATCTCTAGAGTTATCCACTATTTCATAGCCGTTCCATGACAGGACTCGGAAAAATCTGTGGTAAGTCTAAATAGGTAGTCTTGGATTTTGGAGAATATCTAAAACTTCATGCATGTGCATTAACAGAAAGCAATCCAATTAATTATGCTGTTACTGTTTATTTGTATGAGAGTTTACTGGTTAGTTGAACATGACGGATTGATTTCTGAAGAAAATATTAGTTTTGTTTTTTTTAATCAGTAGCACAAGTATTCAACCACATGTCTTTTTGACCAGGTATTATAAGCAAATAATAATCTTACTTATAATTTCCTAAGTCTCTTGAAAACTAGTATTGTTTCAAAGGCGTAATAAACTCATAAAACCTATTGTTTTTATATAGTCTATTTATCAATATAAGTATTATATTGTATATATATATATATACAAAATAATCACAAGCATCATGTATGTAATGGTGATAACACGAATAAATGATATGTACTACTCGAAATGGGAAGGAAATGCATGAGGTGAAGATTTTCATTGAGGATGTAAACTGTGTTTACCCACGTGTGACCCAGCCCGGAAATCGATAGGTTTTTAGCCCAAGTGCCAAGTGGGGTCATGTTCTCGCGTTCGGCCTGACAAAGACGGGCCTACACCGAATATCAATCAGCCGATATTTGACCCTACTAAGGGAAAATGGAGCGAAATGAAAAACGTGAGTAATATACTGTTTTCGAAAAAGTTGATCGGTGTGGGATTGTACATATCATTGCTGTTACTGTTTATTTGTATGTGAGTTTACTGGTTAGTTGAACATGACGGATTGATTTCTGAAGAAAATATTACGAGATGGTTTCATTAGTGTGAATTATCTAGCTTTAAGTAGACCCCTTTTAATGTCTTTCTTCTCTTATACTTGCTGGTCTCAGTAGCAACGTTAAAACTTGGTCAATATTCATGTGAATTCCTCATTAGTCATTAGTTAGGCTTCAACTAGTTAACGCTTCGTTAAGGTGGTGATGAATATTAAAAGAGCTTTATCAGCTCTCAGGCCATTTCTAATTGCAATGTAGCAATTGGAAATCGCATGTATGTATTCATGCTCCATAATAGTGGTCATAAAAATGGCTCAAACGATACAATAACGGCTAGCGTGTGAAAAATAAGTTGACCATGATAAGAGTAGGTCTGATGTCGCCCAGTCACAGCATAGACATGAGACTATAAAAGAATTACACTTCAGTTTCCATGTTTTGGAATACATTACAGGTGATAACGTAAAAGTATTTTCAAAAAACTAAAATTATAGGACTAAAACATGTTATTAAAAATACCAATATCAAAGTATTTAAGAAGCAGGCCGAACCAAGACTACCTCTCTATACTTATGTACTTCTTTTCTGTTATATATGTTTTATAAATATAATTTAGTCCGAAATTGTCTTCGAAATTATCGTAAATAATAAATGGCACAACCACTGATCAACATGTTGATAATCACCTTATTGTAAGCCCTTTATGTTCAGGTTTCCGGTAAGTTGCCTTCCCTGTTTTAACAAACCACAGAGTACTAAAGTTTTTAGACCAAGCAGATCTTTTTGTAGGCAATAAGGTGAAAAAAGTAGAACGCGGTATACAAGTAGAGGAAATGGGCTATAAATTGTTACTTAAATTCTGAGGGGTTAGTGGAGGAAAGCGTCCAGTGTTCTGATTTTTTTTTAAGCCACACAGTGAATAGCCTAGTACAAGCTATGCGATTCTCGATTTTACTAACTACTATTTATACTCAACCTCATTAAACATAAATCACTTTAGTATCAATTGGACTCAAACGCGATACGATTTTTTTTTCCATCAAAATTTGAGATTCTGCCCACTGTTCACCGGTTTTTTTCTTTATCCGAATGATCAATGTAAACTAAAGTTAAAAAATGATCGATTAGTTATCATTCGACCAACTCCAAATAAACAATTAATAAATACACTACAAATAATTTAAATAAGTTTTAGTGGTGATAACAATGATTCATTGTAATTCCTCACAGGTGGCAAATATAGCTATAAGAGTAAAGTCAGATGGAATCAGCTTTTATACTGCGGTTCAATACCTACCGTCGATGGAAAAATCATGACTAGATTTAGTCTTCTACTCAAGAAACTAATTTTTTTAGGCGATATTCTATAATACCGAGTAGAATATCATAGAGAAATACTCTATTTATGGGATAACTCTAATGTAGTCTAATGTAGTTACATTGCTTCTTCTTTGTTACAAAGAACACCAATACATCAAAAATAATAGTAACAAACCTCTTAAATAAATCATTTCCATATAGTATAATAGAGAACAAATTTTACATGAATATGAATTTTACATGAAGCTAATAACATCTCTGTAATTCTGTTCGTGGTCTAAGTTAACCGCATCAACTAGGTAATTCGTTTTGTCTTTAAATACAGAAATTATTCCTTCTACGAACTGTTTACTTATTTACGAAATATATAATACACGCTCGCCTGGGTCATGGGAACTTAAAATTATTTTATTCCTCTAATTCACCTTTATTTTCTACTCCTTTCTTCTTGGTTTTTTTCCTTTTATTCCCATCGGGTAAACTTTCTTTTATTTTCCATGCACTTCCTGCCTTAAGGTCTTCCTTTGATTTTTTAATTTTTAGTGCGTGTATTTATTCTTTCTTGATAGGGTTTCGTAGATTTTTTGAAAATTATGTTCTAATCTTAGGGTGTCTCATGTTGAAGCAATTTTATATGTCGGTGTCATGGTATGTGGAAAGAATGAATACATATTATAACCATTATTTACTTAGCTAAAATCATGAATTTGTTTAATATCTATTTTTTCAAACTAACAAAAAATCATTTAAATTCTCATTTATATTTTGTTCGCAACTATAACTCAACCAATGTTTTGTTTGAGAGTCATATTATTTTTTATGGTGGCTTCATTTCATTCACTGCTAATGATTTATATTATTCAATTTCTATCATATTCAATAGGGTATCAAATTAAAATCACAACGTCTTGAAATCGATGAAAGTCGATTAGTTAATTATATTCAAAAACGAATGTTTTCTAATCGTGTTTGATATGGTATCAAATTAAAGGTGTTGACATCCGAGTGATGTTTTATTTATTGGGAGCTTACTTAGTGAACTAATATTAGAAAAGATCATTCAAAGTGTTAATAAACTTGTTTTCGTTACGGGTGTGAAAAAAAAAACCTGTATCATAGATGACTAAATTTATTTTCCATCTGTTCCCTGCCTTAATTTTTGCATCATGCGTGCCATCTTTCTTTCGTTTTCATATTATTCTTTACTTGCTATTCCTTTGTGTTTGTCTTACTATTCAATGCCTATCTTTGTTTTTCGTTGCAACCATGCAGCATCAATCCAATAAAGTTAGTTCGACCTGACTGGTTTGTTGTTATTTTACACGATTGATATGTTATGTATGAACCATTGACATGTGCACGAGTAATCTTCATTGACAGGCCGCTGGAAGATGCGATGCCTGCCATCCACCGATAGCTATCCGGTGGACAATGCAGAGGATTGTCGGAGGAAGCCGGAGTTAGCCTGTGTGAAAGGTCGCGCGATAAGAGGGGGGTTGGGTTCGTATCTACCTGCCTTCTGTCAAGGGCACACAATCGAAACACAGTTTTGAGTATGTGTGTCATCTTTCGGCGAACCCTATTAATCTGTCTTTTTATTTTCAATTTTTCCCCAGTGATAGTATTAGATTAGTTTACTGAAAGCCTTTGTATCTGAACTGCTTTACTATCAAAGGTCTGATATAGTTCAATATTAAAACATCAGATTGCTTTTCCTTTGAATCGACAAAAGCTCTCTTCTTCAAAAAAAATCACAATGGACTTTTCAACTAACAGATCAACAAACAATCCTTATTTAAACTCGTTATCCTTGTTTTGTTCCAATTCAAAAGAGATAATAAAATACTGTACAATGTAAGCAAATTTTAAAGTAATGTCTCTTCTACGTAACTTGTCCTCGAAAATTGAACTTTTATAATGATGTGAGAGCAAAGAAAATCTACGGACAGTATTGACTAATTATAAAAATTAAGTATAAATTGGAAGCTAATTGAATATTGATAAAACTTTCGAACCTACTTATATTGACTAGATTGTTTCTTTGCATGCTCTGAAATATTTACCTTTTATTATTGCCTTGATACCTTTAAATAGATAACACTCACGTCAGTTAAAATGGAGCAGTAGTTGAATAATATAGATGATTTCATTAATATAACAAATTATTTTGAAAACAATCGGCAATATAAAATAGTGTTCCATGTACATTTTTTTTATTGCACATCCCTTTAATTACTATTTAACACCAAAATCTGAGACGTATTTGGGTTGTTTTTCAAGGTGTATTGGCCAACAATTTTTTTTTTATTCCTTGCCAAGGGTTTCTGGGTTTCCAGTCCTCAAGTTTTTTGTGGTGCAATTTCTATTCAACTAATGATTTATTTACCGGCAATGGTCATTTTGTAGAACGTTTCCCACCACCAAACGTTTGTTTCTTTTTAGGCTCTAAGGATATTTTTAGTTAATTTATAGGCATAATATGGATGCGTAATGTCATCGCGATAAGTTGAAGGATAAATATATTTCCAGGAGATAATATAGTTACACATCTTGCCATTTTTATAAATGACTGGATACAATTGTACAATTTTAAAGTTAAGAAAATGAAGAGCTTCGGACATGATATATGGTAAAATCTGGATTAGTATGAGAGAAAAGTGTTTCTGAACAAAAGGTGGTTTTTTTCGCGCTGGAAAAAGAAGTTTTCAAGGCAGAGATGGGAAGATTTATTAAACTCCAGCCATGTATAACAAACGGGCATTCTTTATCACCCGTCTACTTAAGGTATGTCTGCAAAACCTTGAAAATTATAGCTTAGCGCCAATATACGTCATGTTATTTTTTCATCAACAGATATCAGTGATTTTAGAAAACCCGAATGAGTTTGAAGGACCGGGGGGGGGTTGAAATACCCCATGACAAGTTTGTATAACCTCTGAAACTTAATGAATTACTTGTAGTGTTTGCTGCGATAGGATGCTTCGGAAGTTTACCAATTGAAAAGGTTACCAAAGAGGTGTAAAAAAAAACTTCTATGGTTAACACTAAGTAAATCAGTCATTTATCCTTAGCCGAGTGGACCCCCACTAGACCCATTTCCTGAAGGAAAAATCCTTTCCGAAACCAAGAAACGAATTACCACGAATATGCTAGCCGCTGGCATGGATTTTGGCATATGAGTAGCATGGACGGCAGTGTTCTATCTTCTCTTTATTTTTTTCAGTCAATTAGACATAATGAAGGCTTATTCTAAATCAAAAGGCCGGTTACTTATGCAAAAATTTTACATTACTCTTAGATAAGATAAAGATAACGTTCATAACGATCATTTCTGACGCAATAGGTATTCAGCAGTCTTCTGCCATTTGGTGTAGTTGTGAGATTTACTTTGCCGAAAAAAGAAAAATGTAATAACCAATCTGAAATTCTCTAAATCTCTCAAAATTTTAAGATTTATAAAGTCACTATTCAGAAGCCATTTTAACTGAATACATCAACGCTGGAAGAAATTCAATAACATTCATCTTAATATATAGGATCCACAATAGAATTGATATATGTGGTTTCAACCTAACTGTTTTTTATAAGTTTATTTCTTAAAAAGGCGGGTTTCACGTGTTTTGATATCAAATTCAGAATTTTTTGTATAATTAAATAATTATTTATTACATCACCTATTAAAAAGGTTCTTAACATAGAAAATATCACGTATACTCAAGAACAATTAGAAAATTTTAATTTCAATATCTGGATGATATAAAAATGACACTAGAAGTTAAAAATGTTTTTGATTTCTGTATACCACAGGATTGATGCCAATCACTCTAATGTATAGTGGTGTAATACTCGATATTTATCAGAATAAAATAACTAGCGCAGAGAATAATTCATTCGGAAAATACGTATAAGTGGAAGTAAACAGAGAAAGCTAGCTAGCTTTTTAGCGTTCTCATTAGCCTTCTAGATAAGGGTCTATTTCAGGTGGCTAATTATGTGTTGCTGATGGGCGGTCGGATTGAAACTAGGTACAAACCTCTCTCTAAATAGCGTGATAGTCACATAATCTTCGCAGTGGTTTATATTATTTAGGCTGAGGTTATTTGTTTTCAACGACACCTCCGGTAAGAACAAATTACCCATTTTTTGCTCACTATTTTTATTATGTTTTTATCATTAATATATATAATTGAAACAAAGGTCACCGAAAGTGAAGATATAACATCAAGAGATGCTTACGGGACAAGTCGCCAGTTACTTAAAAAAAATACTGAAAGGATGATAAAAGCCACAAGGCGTACCACAATGAGCCATTCTCAGCCCTCTAATTCTCAATTTTCCGTGATCCCACTTGAAACTCGTTAAATGCGCAGATGTATAACATATTGTAAATACCTATTGTTATATTATTATTATTACTGTAAAGCTCCAGATTCAAACCCGGACCACCCTAATGTCTCCAGGAAAGTCGTCAATCGTGTAGGGTAGCTCAGACGCCCCCGCTAGATATTTGGAACATCTTGGGTTCCAGTCCCTATCTTTGCAGTTATTTTTTCTTCGGGTGTGAAGTGTCGATTGCACACTTCAAATTTGCGCGACTGACTTATTTTTGAGACTGCAATCGAAGAACAAACAGAAAAAAAGTAATATAAGTCCTATCCCCAAGACCTAAAGTTACAAAATGAGCAATTAACACTATAAATAGTTTTTGCAAGATTTCTCCGTATGGTCATCTGGTCTTCTTTATTTTTCCTAGTTGCTAGTCATTTTTTTGACTCTTCCTTCGGGGTCAACAATCTACTACAATACCTCTATCAGACAAAAAGACAGCTTCTAGTTCTCCCGCTGAACCTGTATGAAGCTGGAGTCACGTCCTCAGGAAGAGAGCTGGAGGGGCGAAACTAACCAGAGGAGACAGCACTGATTGCCAGCGGAGACCAGAGAGCGGGGTTGTTAGGACTTAACCGCTGCGATGGGAGGCGGCAGGGGTGGTTATATGCAGTATGCATTATTCACTACTGCTGACATTAGCATCAGACCTCTGTCTAAAGTTGGCGGAACAACGAGGCGAGGCCTCAACACGGTGCCGACTAGACACGGCCAGAATAAATGAACAATGAAAACCTTTATTCCGCCGTCTGCTGAGATCTCTATAAAGCACTACTCGCAAAGAACCAGCGTTTTAGAGGAATCGGTATGATTTCGTAAAATAAATTGTGGTTCTTTCGCCTGATTTTCGGGAAAAATTTAAATCGTCAATATCAAAATATATTTCAATTTATCGTCATAAAATTACAATCAAACGTACACCATGTTAATACTGCTGTAATCTAGTAAAATGAACGTTTTCCACCATGATTTGAAGATGGTTTGAGAAATGCTCAAACTCTTGAGACCTGATTCCCGATATTTGGGGGATAGGTATCATTGATGTTCATTCAGCCTCGTTAGGAAAAATGAGTAGCTACTGGAATAAAGAAGACCAGATGACCAAAAGGAGGTTATACAAACACTATTTATACTGTTAACTGCTCATTTCTCATGTCTCTCTTAAGGATAGGACTTACATTTCAAGGTAGCTAAAGCACCAGAGGTGGAA
This sequence comes from Acanthosoma haemorrhoidale, assembly GCA_930367205.1. Taxonomy (NCBI): domain Eukaryota; kingdom Metazoa; phylum Arthropoda; class Insecta; order Hemiptera; family Acanthosomatidae; genus Acanthosoma; species Acanthosoma haemorrhoidale. The sequence goes on along the minus strand of OV884015.1, from coordinate 76,149,169 downwards.
GGAAGATTAGTTTATTGCTGAGGGTTGATTTAGTAACAGAATAATATTCAAGCCCCTTGTTATCAGGAATGATTACAAGTATAGAAAGATCGCTAATATTTTAGTGACTCGTCTCTTTGTACATAACACGAGTGCAGTGTATGTATTTTGTGATTTTCAAAATGTAAAGAAGTCTCTTAAATTTACAGTAGAAATAAATTACAGTATAGCGTTTATGACACTAGAACAAAATAAGGGTTTAGTTATCTTGCAAACTTTCAACTATACAGACCTAGCTACGATTACATGCGTTCACCTAAGAACTTCATTTTAGGTTACGGGTATCGTAGATGTACACACAGATTCGTGAGGAAAACTGAGTAGCTACTTGGTTAAAGAAGTAGCGAATCACGTTTAGAAAGATAGAAATAAATAAAGTTAAGCACTAGCTAATACATTGACCGCCAGGTCTTTGGGTCAAGTGGTCTTAAACTTGACAGTTTCAGACTCTGTCTAATGCATTCAGGGTTTAAAACTGCGTTAAGATGCCCAAAGATGATGATGATTATCAAGAAATAGATTTGCTTCTGTGTATGGTAACGACAACTACTCAACACCCGTAACAATGCCCGAACCACACCCACGAGCTATCTCACCTCGCATACAAATTGGATTATGAGATAAACAAAATAATGAAAAATGAAACTGATAATTCAAATGTGTGCAGTGATTTTAAAGGTAAACTTTATACATAAAATGGATGAAAAAAGGGATCTCCCTAGTAGGGTCTTATGTAAACCTGTAATCCCCTTGTTGGGTGTAATGGACCTGAATACTTAAAAGATATTTTCCGATACGGCAGATAATGTCGCCCATTTATTATTAATCCGATAGCCTAAGCCTCTTATGTTCTTTTTCATTTTCATTCTTTTTTTCTACTCAAGATTCGACTTAACAGATAAGCTTCCCCGAAACGAGGAGCCAAAGGTTAAAGCTTTTACGTTTTAACTTCTTGTTGACTACAAGGAGGGCAGTTTTTCTTCTTTTCTCGTCCACTCGATGGTTTGATATTGCAGCTAAGTGGAAATGTTCGAGCACCCAGTCCGGCTCTAGGGGTGAGAAGTGAATAAAAATATAGCTACGTTGACGATACAGCTATTTATTCCTCGTTCACGAGCGCTTCCAGCAGCCTATAATACCATTCTCAAGAGTTAGTCAAACAATAACAACACTATGCACAATAAGAATGGCATCGTAGACTGCTGACAGCGCTGAAAAAATAACTAGTAGGAAGACAAAATTAGGACTTTATTTACTTAACCTAAACCCACAACAAGCAATAAAAGCATAAGGATTGTATGTGTTAATAAAAAAAAACTTAGCAAAGAACGGTTAACAGGAATATTAAGGGTTTCGCCAAGGCTTCAAAAACGATATCTTAATTATCAAAAACGATACCCTGAACTAAGGATGGCCAACTCGCTTAGCATTTTTTCTATGTGTGTCTAATTAATTTTGATCCCGATTTTCATTAAAATTGTAATTATCAATATTTTAATGAAAAAAATTAGAAGTTACGCAATGACTGGTAATGTGGCACATAATAGGCCCACGAACATACGATTTTGTAAACTTGACTGAAAAATTGTCTGAAAGGGATAAAGAGTGATAAAACCACCCCCGTTTGACAACAAAGGCAGTCATGCGGTACTCTCCGTGCATATGATCCGAAAATAATGAAAAAAATGTTTTATGAAAATCAACTGGCACGTGTATTCCCCACTTTACACCCAGAATTCGGGTTCCTCCACCCTCCTTTTTAGTCATTTCTTCAAGTCTTTTAAGAACATTTCTTTGTAATTTTCTTTCTCTGTTACAGGATATACTTATGTACTACTAATTCAGTCTTTGAGTATAGTAAAATTTTAAAGCTAGGTAGTTTTAACGAGAATACAAAGGGACATTTGACGAGAGTGTTCAACAGCGAGTGGGAAGAACGGTTTATGTTTGTTTGATCCTTAGTTTCAATGCCTAAAAACACAATTTAAAAAACCAATTCACGAAGAATCATTTTGATTTTGATGCCTAGAATTCAGTTGGTTCAGTATTTAGCTCGGATTTCATTGGAAAAAAAAAAAGGTCGTTGTGTGAGAAGCAATTAATATTCAAAAAAGAATGTAATGAGATTTCTTCAACGGTCACGTGTCTACAATTGTTTCCATAAATCACACCAAAGCGAATCAATTTTTTTGAGTTTGATCATTATTGGAACTCAAAAGGTCGATTTAAACCGAAAATACATTGAATGTGGCTAAAAGTGACAAAATATGAGTTTTGGGTCAAAGATCATGACCGCATGATCGAGCTATTTCCTCAGGATGATCATTTAAACCAAAATTATGGAAATATCTGTGAGTAATATCAACTAATTGATGATACTAATAATTTCACGAAGTCGGCTATAATTTTTATGTTGTTTTTTTTAGTACCGTTAACGTTAATTTTCATAAATTAGTATAAAACATATCATTGTGTGATCCAAAGAGAAATGCAGAAAATAACAATGAAAGAAGGTAATAAAAGCTGAGGTGGTTAAGCAGTTTACATAATTATTGGAACTTCAGCTATATTTCGTAGCTTTTTTTAAAATTTAATTATTTTATGTGAGCTTTAAATGATGTAGTAGGATAAATGGTGGGTTATCATAATTTCCTTTATTGTCTTATAAATTTATGTTGTTGAGATATGATATATTCTTCAGGGCAAGAAGAGCAGTTTTGTTCGTAATATTGGTTTTTAGACAGGTATATTTGTTTTTTAACGGAGCATAAGGGGAAGAGAAAATTAATTAAGTTAATGGAATTAAAATAAAAATCAGTGGCCCTCGTCTGGAAGAGACTCCAAGGAGATTTTTTTCCCTCCAAAACTCATGCAACGTTAATGGAGAATTAATTTATCATAAAACAATGTTTGACATTAACAAAACAGCATATGCGGAAAGTGTTCCTAATTAAAAATTATTAAAAAAGTCATTGGGACGAGAATCCAACGATGATTTATGGAGAAAGATTTAAATAAATTAATCCATATAAATCCCATAAATGAGGATTTTCGTAATTAGATTTGAGTGTAATACCATTGGTGATTTTTTTTTAATTTCACTTCAACTCAGATTTTATTATAATATTAATCAGAGCAATTAAAACATAATTAAGTCAGTTAATTATTTTCGAACCTAAAGAGAGAAATCTATTTTAATTTTCTACATATGGCGAAAAAGTGACGAGTTTTTTTGTGAAAAAATAGTTTTCATAATGTTTCCGGTAGTAGGGAGGATCTTTGATTAAAAAATGATGTGTTTTCCCACATTGAAATATTTAATGTTATTTTCTCAATCATGTAATAGCTTTTAAGGATACAGGCCTTACCGGCGGTTATCCCTAAATATTGATTTTTCATATCTAGTTCATTAGCTCGATTCAAAATCGATCTAAAACTAGTGTAAACCAAAAAAATGGCGATGCTACTATTCCATTGTTCAACTAGTCAACTGAACGTATCAACACAATGAAAGAACTGATCTAAGAAACCAGAGTTATGTTGATGGATTATCAACCAAATACAAAGCCTAATGGGAGTTCTATATCAGGTCGTCAATATTTTTTTCATATTATATAATTGTGTATAAATTAATCATAAATATTAGCACTGCTCATTTTTATGAACGTGTGTATTAAATAATAACAAAAATTCATAAACCAGGGAAGAAAGAGAAAAATCCATTGGGGCGATCTCTAGCGGTGGATCAGAGAACCAGCTACCCTCAACTGGTTTAGGCCGAACGCCGGCAGGTGGCAACCCCATCCAGACTTATAAATTGTTTATTTCGGGTTTTCCCAAAATCAGAAGGTCATTAGTGTATCTTGTGTGTGTTTATTAAATGTATAAGCTAAACTATTAAATTAATTTTATTGTGTCATTGGATTTAGAGTAGACAATAAAAATCAAATACAGCAGTAAGTCTCATTATTGAATTAATTAGTTTGTATTTAAAAAAACACAGATTTTCTATAATTTTATGATGGCTATAAAATTTAAGATCTAGACGTCCTGATTAACAATATCTAATGTTTTTTTTTTTAAGTATTTCAATCTATAATGACTATGAGTCCTGTCCTGAAAAAATTAACCTGTCATTAGCCCCAGATTTAACTCAAACAGTGGTTATTTCAGTTGCATTATATTTTACATTGTAATTACATTTAACAATCTGATAGTGATAGAAATAAAACCAGCGCCGTGAAAAAAAAAATTAATAAATCATTAATAAATTAATTAAATATTTTTCTTTAAAACTGAGTATGGTGACAAATTTAAGAACTCAACGATCTAATTAGCTGTTATTTGCAACCCAGTTACATACTAAAGAATGTACTTTGCATAAATGTTTTACTTTATGTCCTAGAGATGCTAAAAATAAAATCTATCTAATGAAAAATAATGAAGAGACAATTTTGAAATACTTTTTTTCCATCATCACGCCTAAAGAGGTGTAAAGATTAATGGTCAATTGGTTGAATTTTAAAGATTGCAATCCAGTGATTGACTTAGAACCGTGTACTTTGATAACTATGGTACCATAGCCCAAACAAAGGTGAGGATCGGTAAACCACTGGGGTTGTTGGTGGATCTGTACATGTAAAAAGTAACACTCCCCCCCCCAATATAGCAACTGGCTGGACACGATGACGACGTTCTTGAATTTGTATATCTCAATGTAACTGACATCCAGTAACTTCAATAATATAAATATTAACTTTAAATTTACAGTCGCGAAATTATAGACGTATAAATATACCTGGATATATTGATTGATACTAAAGATAATGGCTATCAATAAGATATATTCAGGAAAACCTCCACTACCAACATCCGTGATAGCTGTTTTCGCCACCAAAATTACAAGATTTCCATCCTCAAGTTTCTAAAAGAAAAACTCAATTCTCTAAGCTACACATTGAGCAAAACGTAGATATAAGAGATATAACGTATAGATTGCTAATTCCTAACCTACGTATATATGTGATCCAAAAATTGATGCAATGCGCAGAGATAAAAGGTTGTTCCCCCCTTGGCAGGGAAACAACGGCTATGATAAAAAGAAAAACATCTTTATGTTCTTAGGTGGGCTTTTTATTTTATGGTCGTATCTCCACAAAATTAGGACACGTTTTAAGCAAATCATGATGGTTTTCTATTCCAAGAATTAATCCAAGACACCGTTTCTCTAGGTAGCCGCTCCGGAGTAAACAAAATTTCATGTGAAAAATGTGACGTGACTTATGCGGAGAAAACCTACAGGAAGGTGAAAATAAAGTAAAACTTGATCACGCCAGGACACATGACAGTCTACACGGTTCTACGAACACAGCAATATCCTTCATCATCGGGAAGATACATATGTCATTCAGTTATTGCATCACGCCAGAGATAAATTATTGAAAAACTAAATGTTTAACGTAAATACGACACGAGACATACCTGGGAAAGTGTACTTTTTTCTTTATTCTTCGCGATTAATATATATATTATTCGTTGGTACACTAGTGGACCATCATTACAAAAATCACTAAAAGTGTCACGAAGTGGAAATGAAATCTGTGGTAACTTGACTAAAATTATTTTGGGGTCCCCATTTTTTCTGATTTTTTTCAAAATCAGAATTGTTAATTACTTATGTGGTAAAGAATAAGGGAATAAAGGAAATTTAAAACATGTATTATTTGTTGGTAATTCAGTCAACTATAATTACAGACAAGCATTAAAACTGTCAGCCAAATCGCTATAGTAACAAAACCTTTAAATTTAATGGTTTTTATTTAATATCGTATTGTATTTTACATACATCTGTATATTGTTGCTATTGTTTCTGTCTTTTTTTCTGTTGATGTCAATCCATCTATGTACGAAACTACGAAATAAAGTTAAACAATCCTCCATTGTGTATAACTATTATTCTTTTTTTCGTATAGGGGGGTACACTTTATTTTACATTGTCATCTATTTTATGATGTAAAAGGTTTAAGGAGTCTTTGACCCAAGATAGTTTTTTTTTTTCAATTCTATTCAAATTTGGATGCAATAGCATTGACTTGAATATTTTATGCTTAATAAATTATGGGAGTGCCTTTCTGATTACATTTATATACTTTAATTACTCTTGCATATATATTTTATGATATAAAACTTAGACAATTAAGTGCTATCTCCCACTTATAACTAACACAGTTTCAAATGAAAGAGTAATTTAATGCCAGAACATTCATTTCAAGACGTGGTAAAAATAACTTACATGGCAATTCAGCCCTAAGAAATATAACTTTTGATAGACTTTTTGCATACAGCCATCAGGCCATCGCTTTTTCAGTTCGGTGTCCTAGTTCATACTATCACCAGTTATGTTATCACCGGCTGTTTCCTTCCTCATTCCTATTTGTGTCAGAACATAGCTTCAGCAAGTCCGAATTATGAATGAGAAAACTCATTCACAGGAAATGGCTCAATGAATTTGAACTGGTGGTGGTACTTTGTCATAACCAAACCGAGAACGGAATGCTAATACGATTTCTTTTTTTAAAGATAAGAAAATTGTTAGTAGAAAACATTTAAAACAAATTATTTTTTGATATTTGCAGAAAGTATTATATTTATAGCAAGTAGAAATGAAGTTTATTATTCTAGGGTTCAGTAAAGAAGTAAAGAAAGTAACCAAGTAAAGAAAGTAACCAAGTAAAGAAAGATCTTATTAAAAACAAGTTCTATCCGAGGTACGAGCGATTTAAAGATTTTGTATTGTGCAATGTTTGACTAGTTGTGGGTTCTTTTATTTAGGGCAGAAAGAAAAATCAATTTTTTGAGTTGTCTTATATACAATCAAACCATACATTTATTACGCACAAGGGCTTTAAGCAGCATACGTTACCACTGTCAATTGAAAAAAAATGACAAACACAACCTTTTGTTCAAATTAGTCTTGCTTATTGTTTTTTGTCATTTCCACACCTTGTGAATTGCAAAGTGAGCTGCAGTAAGCCTTTCTGCATAATATACATATGTTTTAAGTGTACACAGGTGGTCTGAAAAGTTTCCGACCTCAACATGAAGTTGATAATAAAATAAATAAAAGCTAAAATAAAAGCTTTGTTAGGTCGGAAACTTTTCAGACCACCCAAATGTAGTTAGTTCAGTAGATAATGTAAGTAGGCTATCACAGCTCAACTGTTATTAAAATTTTCTTAGGCGGACTATGTCTTTATTCAAATAATACTCATTTCCCTTAAGAGGCTGCCTAAACACTGTAAAGACCATTAGTTTTTCATAAGTAGAATTGTATATTTTATTTATTTACGAAAAATGTTTATATTTCTCAAGGGCTTTATTAAAAATAAAAGTAATTTTTGCGTAACTACAAAAAAGAACACATTATTTATAAACCAATAATATCATTGAGTTGCTAACACACGTCAAATTGATAAACGTTGTTTTGTTTTTTTGGAACTATGTGAACCACCCCCTAGGAAAGTGATAAAATTAATTCTATCAGTACAAGTTAGGTATTAGTGTTTATATTAAAGTTGTTTTCAAACATTAGAAGCGTCTTATCCTCCTTTAATAATCACTTCCTGTTCCTAAAATATCCTTCTATTCAATGATTGCCACAGGTAGGAGATTGCCTAGATTTATGAAATCTATAGATTTTAAATGTGAATTAAGTTCTATATTTTTTTGTCTATCTTTTTTTTATTGTTGCATCTATCATTTCATATTACAAAAGTACTCATAACTAGCGCGCGTATAGTTATTCACATTGTTGGTCATTATTACAGTTACACTGTAAGCTACAAGCATAGACCATCCCTATTTTTCCCTCGTTTTGGCTGTAGAACTTAGATAAGTTTAAATTAAGCTTGATAATCATGCATATTGTTATTTATACAAACTCCTAGTCTCCCAGATGTGACACTCTGTGCACCTTGCTCCCTTCTATTCACTGCCATACCAAGTCTTAAGCTTTGTTCCAATGCTATATCATACGTTGAAAATGTGATCATATGTTAGATGGTAAAGCGATTTACTCCTCACTTGTATTTTTAATACAATGTGAGGTTTCATGTGGAACTACAAACACTATTAAAAAAGCATGTGTCAGTCCAAGATACATTGTTCGAGGCTTTTTGTCTATAAAAATAAGGGGGGGCAATGCCCTCTCCGGCAATAAAACGTGAACGGCAATAAATATATAAAAAGATATATGATAGACTCACAGCGACTTTCCTGTTCCTCTTCTGCGAGTTCTTCTGCTGAGAGATGAGCCTGCTGAGTCGCTGAGTCCTCGCGTGTGCGCTGGGCGGTTTGCAGACGGTCGAGAGAGGAACGGTCCTAGCGATGAGGCTGTCCCTCACATCTCCAGAGGACCCGCAATAGCCCTTCATGTTCATCAGGTCTCCGATGCTCCCGCTGGGATACTGCCGGGCCTGCTGGCTACCTACGAGTTCGGAAAGATGGGTACGGATCTGACTCACCACGTTGCCCATCCTCCTAGCTCAATGCACTCTTTGTACGGGGCAATGTATCAACACTCTTCGACGAGGTACATTTAATTTGATGGAGGTTTTACCGTTCTACTCTCATTAAAGTTATCTAAAGTCTGTAAACCACGGCATGACTGGAAAAAAACAAGATTATTCTGCACAGCAAAGTTTTACAAATGTCGTAGTGAGAACTGATGCATCATAGATTTGAATTGTAGGCAACCCGTTTACTTCTACAACACCTACTGAATACTGAAACTTCGTCACCATGAAACTATTTTTATTCCATAACGAATGAAAAATCCGACTGGAAAAATGGAAATTTCACTTTAAAAAAACAAGGTGAACAAATACTTGATGTAGTAACACCGTTGAAGGTGGGTAAACGACTGGCCAGGGAGGACACGATTCCACTAACGAACAATAGCCCGACCTCGAAGATCTACTGTCGCTGATAGTACGCCCCGGTTCCACTGTCGCATGTGCGACTGTATCTTCCGATAATTGATACTTTCCTAACTCGGCTACAGGGTCCACCTGTTCGGAGGTGTGAATGTTATCGGCTGTCTCCCTCTATTATACACTGCACACAACGTTCTAATCGGAACTTAAATGAAAACTGATGAAGCAATTTATCTTTTAAATAGAAAAAGTCAGAATAATATATTATATAAACTAGACCTAACTTTTACATACGTATTAATAAAATAAATCTATCTTTACGGTTTTTTTCCCCCTCAAATTAATAATCGACTTAATTTCCCTTGTTATATTTTTTTTTACCAACCCTAATTTATAAAAGCATGGTCAACATCCCCTATGGTATATAGATTTTTTACTTTTATAATTCTAGTTATTAGTAGAAACAATCCTAAGTCTGATGCACGCATTCCAGGACTTATAACAAAAAATCATTTCCTCTGACAAACGCACTGGTAACTATAAAAATAGTAATTGACCTGGCTGTGGATCCTTGGTTGACACTCCGGGTTCTACATCGGCATTAACTATAGACCAGTCGGGAGTGCAACATGTAGTTAGGAGCAACAGTGTAGTCACCCAGCTAGGTAAGCTAATATAGCGAAGCACTCCCGGGCTTCGGCCACACTGAGTGCGGCATGCGTGCTTCACGCGAGCCCAACCCCCCAGCGCTTTTTTACCTATCAGTGCACTGTATTTTTTATTTTTAATACGCTCGGCTGATGTATAGTCGTCTACGTCTTAACATGTCATCGTACCGTATTCGAAATAATTCGTGTTTTTTTTTCTACGAAATTGAACCATTAGATGAGATCAGACAACAAACAAAAAAGTCCGGAAAAGACTTGCATGCTATCTCAAACAAAATTTTCAAAGTAACTCAAACTAATCCAAATAAGCAACGGCAGATTTTTTTTTTTTTGTTAACAAAAGAGAAATGTTCAGAATGGCTTATGTTTAGGGTTGGCGCAGTGGAAATGGTAGTTTTCGAAGTAGCAAAAGCGAAGACGAAATAAAGCAAAGAAAAATGTTAAGGGGAAAATGGAAGCCTGTCGATTGAAGTGGCCCAAGATAGTAATGGAATGGCGACTACAATTCATCGGAGAGGGAAAAAAATATTTGCCAGAAGAATGATCGAGTTGGCTCACATATGAAAGAAAAGTTAGTGAGTGCGGCAAAAAAAGGATGTAACACTTGGTTGTGTGGATGTGACAAACGCTGGGAAGCAATACAGCTCTATATTTGCAACCGAAATAAATAATTTAAAGTTTTTCTGAAATGAATGATTTGTTTTTTTGCTATACATCGCTTTTCTCTTAAACGTCGTTATTTGTTTTTGTGAATATAACTCAGTAGTGGACGGCACTTATAAATATAACATATTTAAATCGTGTATAGTTTTCTTCCACATAGTTTATCTAGGAATAAATCAGTCATTCAAGAGTACAAGAGCAGTTGTGACACATGCTACTTCATTGTCAATGCCTGATTCATAAACTTCTTCATTTGGAATAACAAAACAAATGAAACACAAGAAGGTTGCCTAAGCACATAATTCGACCGACCACAAGTCTGCTAGAACGAACTTCGAGCAGCTCGAGGTTTGCCACGCCGCACGCCACGGGAACAATGCTTATTACCCACAGAGATATCTAACCAGCTTTATCTAAACGTGAATGTCAAATTGCTAACTGTCATGAAATACCGTTCAAATCTCACAGGGATATCTCCGTGCGAGGTTAATGGCGCATAAAAGTCAGGTGTTCGAAATAACCTGGGAATTGAACTTGCGTATACCACTTCCGGTAGAAATGCAGGCACTCCGGTGAAGGTAAAGACTCCTGATTAATAATGTCAATTTTCCAAAGAACAGAACCCCTAACTTAGGTTACCTTTGAAGGTAAAAGTAATTGACTCGGGGCAGGAAACGGTAACCTACGCTTCCTTAGGTGTTTATAATTGAATTTCGTCTTACTACATGGAGGCTAGTATATTTGACGGCTTGTGGCTGAACAGGACGTTTTGTTTATTCAAAGACTAGTCTATCGAAATAAGCTGAAAAGGGGGGGAGGGGGAGAGTTCGTAACTTGGCGAATTTAGTTTCTCTAGAAACACATTCGGGACGACTCTTGCATCTGCCCGGATATTTTCAACGGCTATTGAATGAGAACATAACCGACATACACCGTCTGGAGATGTATGCCTTACGATGAACTCTTCATCAAAAGTATTATTGATCAAAACTGCAGAGAGGTATTCTCCACTATCATTTGATAAGTACCTATTGAATGCAGTCGTGATAATACAGTGGACCCCTGTAAGTACCGTATATTTTAGGTAATATAATATAGTCTGTAGTTTGATGGTGTATTCTTGCATCACGTTTTTTATTTCAATAAAAACACAACTAATCAATTGCACGGAATTTCAGGTCAATCAAATCATTTTACGAATGACATTTTTAAAAATACTGACACACGAGGCTAAAAAGACAAGAACTAAACAGACGCTTTGGACAACTGTACAGACTACTTCGAAGGACATCCCATCTCTCAATAGAAAATAAAATACTTATTTACAAAGTTATACTTGTGCCAATCTGGACTTACGGAATAGAGATATGGGGGACAGCAATAAAGTTGAACATCAAGCGCATCCAATCCTTTCAATCAAAAGTCCTGAGAACAATAGTAAATCCCCTTATTACGTCAGCAACAAAACCCTTCACAATGATCTGAATATACCCTACATTCTTGAACTCATCTCTTCCAAGTTCATAAAATTCCATAGTAACCTCCTCGGAGATTAAAACGGCAGTGGCCTCGTGACCTGCTATAATTAAGTGATAGTGGGAGTCCTGGCCATGGACAGTTTCTCTAATCATGTCCTGAGCGTATGTGGCTCTCGCGCTCTTGGTCAGCGCTGGCTTTTATCCAATGACGTGGCTGACGTAGGAGCCTGGGGGACTTCCCAAGACTCCGCTTCCTCCTTCGCATGCGAGGGAGGTGACAACCTTGTGGACTTAGGGGGCCTCTGGGCTGTTTGTAAATATTGTATGAATGATAATATTTATCTCAATTACTTATTGCCTAATAAAAGGCAGATTGTAATTTTATCTTGATTTTTGTATAGTAAAAAAAAAAAAAAAACTGACATAAGAAATACCTCCACACGTAGTAAAAAGTAGAGATCCTTATCTACGAGCTTGGCATTTGGAACCAGGCTGTGGCTTATAGTGTCGTTTCAGAAAACCTTTGAAATACCTCAATTTATTCGGACCAAAAGGGGCTACAAGCCTAGCTGTCGGACCCAAACATTTGGGTTCCCCTTTAATTTATCCATCTACCTCAATTTGTTAAGTGCTTGCCATAAGTCATACTCGGGGTGGTAAAAAATGAATTAATCATGAAAGCCTCATGAAAAATCCAATGTATACTAATCTATACTTCACTTATTGTTTCTCGACAAAAGTGTATGAGTCGATCATAGCAGTCAACTTGAAATGCTAAAAATGATGTTCTGGAACAGCCGACAAGGAGCGAAGTTGGCAAAAACAACAAAGTTCGGTACAGAGTGAACAAAAGTTTCTTCTGACGAACTGCCTCCCAGATGGCATATTGGAAAAGATTGAGCGATAGCGTACGAGAACCAACCTTGGTCACTGACAGAAGGTGCTTCTGGACTTGAATCATGGATGAGCTGTCTAAACATTGTCTTATTTGGTTTTGTAGATCAAAGATGTGGATTACTTTTTACTCTTAATATATAACTTGATATATCAAGCCACAGGTGAAGAACATTTGCCAACATTCGTTTGATGGAAGAGGTTTTACATTCATGCAGGTAGTGATCGTCTGTTTTGTGTCAGTCTGTTTCACGATAGTGGTCTTTAAAACGTCCTTTAATTTAAATAGTTAAATTTTTCAAGAGTTTTCAAACAAAACCTCTGACTACGCTGTATATGTTTGTCAACAATTTTACAAGTGTAATTAAGAAAAGGAAATAAACGTGAATAAAACTTGTCTCTGTATCTATTAATACACAGTATCACCCACTACTTTCTGACTTCTGAATAAAATCCGCTTTCTCGAGAAATAACTCAAAAGCTAATCAATAAATATTATTTTTATGATTATACCGTGGTTGAAGGGGGTAACACAAAGAGATATTCCTGAACATAGAGTTTTGGGTGCCACTAAAGCATATTTAGATTCAGTCAAATTTAATAGATTTATTTTATAAATAGTTCAGCCATGAATCTTTTATAAGTATTAAACGCGGTGTTAAGTGCAATTTTTATGAGCTTTTGTAATAGTAGTTCCAAAAAACATGAACTGTACATTGTTAATCAGGTCGTCATTATCTTTAATTTGATACAATAATCAAAACTAATTTTTTACATTTGAGGATGTTTGATTGTTGGAACATCAAATCGGACCGCTTTGTAAAATACCATGTATCTAGCGCAAAGTACTCAAAACCACTGGAACAGACAGGGGGTACAAACAATGATTTTTCTGTTTATACAAAATTATAAATAAACAGTAAATACTCGAATTGTAGTTATTTTTGGGTATATAACACGCTTTAATCGCTGAAATCCTTGACAGCAGCCAACACACATACATGCGTAATGTAGAGGCAGCTGATAAGGGACAGAGAACATACAGGTATCATCGAGCAAGGTGAGGGTCACCGATAGTTAGGAACTGTGTCACGGACAAACTCGTTCTTCCTATGTGCCCCCATGTACGCGCACTTCCTGTGTCCAGTTTAATTCTATGAGTAAAATCACCATTTCCGTACTCTAACAGCGTTTATCTAAGTGAGTATTAATATGTTTCAGCTGGCTGGTCCCTGTTCATCTCAGGTTATTATCTATTTCATGAGGATCAGTTATGAAGTATGTTCGAGGATCAATACTTTGGTTGTGTACAAACGAATGAGGCCTTCTCTAGTGATTAAAAGATCTGTTAAAATCATCATGGTCTCTGTCTTAAAATTTTTTCGGCATCTATGGATGGAATTAGCGATCACAACTACAGCTGGAAAGTTGAGAAACTGGCTACTTCAAATTTACTGGTTCATAAGTAAAATGCTTATAATAACTAAAATGTTGCTTTGTATGGTCCTACAAACGTGGTAGCATTATTTGTGAATTTGAACCTAACTATGAATGTAATTTGAGAATGAACTCACATAGGTCATGTCTAGTTTTTCTTATTGTTCCTAAAGTGCAGTAATTAAAAAACAATGTGCTGTATTCATGTCACATTTCCAGCAAAACAGAGAATAATTATGTCCTTAACAGAGTAATAGAATTGAAATAAGGAGAGAGGAAGAGATAAAATATCGATTTCGATGGACCATTTTCATAAACCTAAGCCACCACAGAATTGCCTATGAAACAAATTAACTGAAGACTTATTCGAATGAAGCACTAAAAGCACAGTAGAAACAGGAAGAAGAAAGACCTCCTGGGAAGATTGCATTAGGTCCCATACTGTGAAGGAAAACCGGAACTACCGAGCTTTCTGGGTAATCATCTTGTATTCAATAGCAACTATTAGTGTAAGAAGAATGAAACAGAAGAGAAGAAGATTCCCAAAGATATCTAGAACATAAGGCATTAATAATCGTTAAGTGGCAGTAAGTGGTACCTATATTTCAACGAGGGGCTTTCAATCGATAGAATAGACAATACTTATATATAATAACGCTTAATTTAATATTACGTTCCTCTGCAGAAAAGCGAAAAACACTTAGAATGATGAAAGTTGTACAATTTAAATTGGTTTGCAAATAATTTTGAAACGAAAATATCAAATAATAAAAAACAAAAACTTAAGGAAATATTAACTATTGGCAAAAAACTAAGTAAATTGGCACAAGAAAAATTATTCACTAAATTTTTGAAGCTACATCGAGGAGCTCTAAAGCGTACATCTCTCTATACCACACAGAGAAGTAGGTACATCTCAAAAAACGACAATGTACTAAAAACTACCAAGTACTTGATTTGCTAGTAACACTAATTCAAATTATGACTGAATCACAAATAACTTTTTTTTTCCTTCATATCCCCTTGTTATTATAAATTATGAAAATCAGTACAGACTACATAAATGAATCTGTTTACAATAGGTCATTATATGTCCTGTAGATTGGCTTCATCACAAATATTCATAGGTATTCCAGGTCCAAATGGCCGTATAAATTGATTTTGTTGCGAAGGAAGAGGCTTCTAAATTATGAGGTACAACATATATCATCTTGGTGCCTTAATCATCACCCAGGGTGTTATAGCTACGGAAAACATGTCAAAAGATGCTTTTGTTTATAAAATGATTTCTTTGAATCAATGAATAGACATTTATGACAATTGTACCTGGATAGAAAACTACATAAAGTTGTATTACTCTGTTTATCAATCCATAATATAGATACTAAGACAGGTAGACAAAAGACTGTCATTACCTGTTTAAAGTTATAGTAGCTTATTTATTAAGAAATCAGGGAAAAATCGAAAGAGAACAATGATCCATCAGAATATATATATAATATATTCAAAACTAACTACAATATGAATAATTCGAGCACCTTGAATGGTGAATGATTTTCGTCACGGGTATGTGACCGTTCAATACCACGCAAAACGTTGCCAAATTTCATATTTTGCATAAATCTTGATAAAATATGCTGGAAAATATAAAGGACTTCGGGTTATTTCACAGTGGAAATCTATTTTTATCGTCCCTACTATGACTATTCATTCGCATTTTTTTTTTCAATACGATAAAATAAACAAAATCATTTCAAACGATGATATCATCGAGTTGTTTGAAAATAAAACCATATCAGGCGACACCAAAACAAAACCGTTATAATAAACCCACGTAACTTGTTCAAACGCAAGATACTTATATATTATATACATAGTATACATTATTTACTTACATCAGAAGCCGGCAGTAAAAAATTACGAGTTTCGTTTAGGATTAAAAAACGATTTAGATGTCGGTTGGTAATTATAGTCTACTTAAGTATAAATATATTATATATTGCGACACAATTTAATGATGCAAATATAATAGGACTCACAAAGACTAGAACAGACATACGGGTGAAAACACAAAGGTTTCTGGTAATGAAAAACCTAAGGCATTTTAAAAAATGCTCTGATAATGAATACAAAATCGCTTATTGAGTTCAAAGTGGGTTTTACTCGCTTTATAAACAAATAATTAACTATTCGTAATACTTGAATATTTCTAAAAAGAAAATATATTTCATGCACATTTCCGTACTACCACGTAACAATAATGTTTTGTAGCAGTAGGATAATCAATATGAGTTATAAGTATAATTATTATAAGAGTTAAATCTCTGTTAAAATTGCCTTCCTTTACTACATGGAAGAATCGAGCGGAAAAAAGGACCTTGCACGAGCGTACTGGGCATAAAGAATCCTTAAGAGCACAAAAAAAGGATGCGGTCTGGGATATGAACTGGACCAATTCAGAAGGTTTTTGGACCTCTGGTCTCACAATAAGTGAGGTGTATATAGAATCACATTATTAAGATAAAAACAGTATTATAGAAAATGACTATGGCCACCACAAATCAAGTGTCAAAAATTACATACAGGTGAATCTGTGATATTACTGCTGATAATAAAAAGAAAACGTGAAAATCTTTAAATAAGTAATCATATGATGTGTATCATTTTTAAAACTCATTCAAAATAATCTATTAAAATATTATTGATAGTGTCATACAATTGCTTAACAGTAGCAAGCTACCTTTCAGAAAACTAAAAAGGACGTGACCATACGGGGATACCCCCCCCCCCTTAATCCCTATTAGATTTTATTTTTTTAATTAAATATTACAATATTTAGGCTTTCATCTCGACGGAAGGTTGACATGGAACCCACGAACACATGGAACGAGGCTAAAAAGACAAGAGCTAAACAGACGCTTTGGACAACTGTACCCAATACTTCGAAGGACATTCCTTCTCTCAATAGAAAATAAATTACTAATCTACATACTTCTGGATATAAGCCAATCTGGACATACGGAATAGAGCTATGGGGGACAGCAAAAAAGTCGAACATCAAGCGTATGCAATCCTTGCAATCAAAAGTCCAGAAAACAATAGTAAATGCCCCTTATTACGTCAGCAACAAAACCTTTCATAACGATCTTAATATGCCCTGCATCCTTAAACTAATCTCTTCCAAGTTCATAAAATTCCATAGTGACCTATCGAACCACACTAATCCCTTAGCACAGTCATTGCACTGCACCACTCATCCCTATAACCCTCCTCGGAGGCTAAAGCGGCAGTGGCCTCATGACCTGCTATAAATACTTGGCAATGGCCAGTTTCTACAATCATGTCTTAAGCGTCTGTGGCTCTCACGTTCTCCGACAGCCTCCGCTGGCTCTTATCCAGTGACACGACTGACGGAGTGACGGAGGAGCGTGAGGGACTTCCTAAGACTTTTTTTTTTTGCATGCGAGTGAGGTGACAACCCTGTTGATTTGGGAGGTCTCTGGACTATTTGTAAATACTGTATGAATGAGAGAGTGAATGAATATTCTAAATATGGCATGAATGAGAAAATTTATCACAATTACTTACTGTCCAATAAGGCAAATTGTAATTTTTTCTCAACAAAGAAGTTTCAGTATTTCAAAAAATTAAATTTATACAAAATACATATAAATTGAGTTGTGAATGGTTATTTGTACTTCATCTATGCATTGTAAGCAGTTATTATTAACTTGACATCAATGTTTTTATTTCTAAAAATTATAAAATTTAAAAGGACAAGGAGATGGGACACACCTTCGGACTACATAAGGGACCTAAAACTATCCTAAAATCGTGTCCTAGCTATATGTATCCACCCACATTCATGGTGTACAGTCTTTGCGAGAATCTGGCTAAAAAGAATTTATAAATGAAAAGATGTGACTGTGACAGGGTAACTCAGTTGGTAAACCATCTGCCTAAAAATGGGGGAGGCCCAGGGTTAAATCCCCACCTAGCTAGTAATTTATGCTTTGGATGTTGACAATTAATAATGAAAAATATTTCTCAACATCCAGAGGCACGGAGGAAAATAGGCAGTGGTCTCCTCATCGGAAGACAGGTATAACGTCAGGATGGATTAAAAATTTTAAAAATATCAGTTTTCTTGCCATCTATAGGTCACTCCTAGAAAAGGTCATCATCGCCACAGCGGTCAGGGCATTCTGGCAAAGGAAATTTGTTTATCGTTCTTAACTAACTATATCTCAAATACTCTTGTTCAAATATAATCAGTTTTGAACATTAACTATGGATTATATGACCTACAAAAGATTTAATTATATATTTAGTGAAATTTTGTAATAGGGGACGAAAAGAATGGATGCTGTATAATTCAATTCCTACGAGATGATTTTAGTTTCTTTCCTCATTATCACGATGGTTGGAAATTTTCTTCATTTTTGTTGGTTGTCTGAACTAATAAATTCTTATCATTATTTTTTCTAAATGTGAGTTTGAATGTCAGTCACGGTGCGCCAACTACAGAACTATAGCAGTCATATCCAAATCATTAGCGAGCACAAAGGTAACGGTTTTGGTTTCAAGGAGGTAAGGGGTGATTTCTCTCGTACGTATGTCTATTCGTCGGCGTAGTTGTGCTTTTTTTAGTGCCATCCTTAAAGATCAAGACGTAAACTGCACCATAATTTACGTCATAAAAACAGGAAGTATGTGAAAATAAATTAATCCTAAAAAGTGTTAGTTCTATTAGCTTCTCTGTGAAATGCTGCCTTTAGCATCGAAATCGGCTATATCCATTTCCAGAAATTTTACAGGAGAGACAAAAACAATCCCAATCCAGGCATTTGACATTGTGTAAATTGTTTTGGAAAAAACCGAGGTCCATGATCATTAATAATATTTAAGTTTTTCTGTAGATTGGGGTTGTTTTTTTGTCTCTCTTGTTAAATTTCTGAAAATGGATATTGCTAGTTTTGACTCTAAAAGCCTTCATCTTAAGCTGCATTTTAGATTGGAATTCCCCACTTTTTCTTAACGGCTAATACCACAGAGAAGAAGGTAATGTAAAAAGTAATCCAATTATACTCCGAAAATTTAATGCCTCTCAAATATGTTTCAAATGATCGACAAATGTGGTTTAAACAACCCCTATATAATTTAATGTTTTTATAGCATTTCATTTTTTGGGGCAAAAATACTGGTTATGTTTTTCCAGATTCATTCAATATTATTTAAAACATTTATACCCACGCTCCACGATTTATAGGTATTATTTTTTTATTTTTAAAAGACAGTTTGTGGTTAATTCAAAAAACAAAAATTTTAGTCGTTCAAGATGAATAAATAGTCTTTTATTTAACAAAATCATTTAAACAATGATATTCTGTTTTGAATGGAACCGGCAAGAAAACCCTTCAATCTTGAAGTGTCTGCTTCAACTGTATCGCTTTCTTCTGATAATCCTATTGAATTTCTCCCTCTTCTGGTTCACATCTATTATCAAGCATGTATGTGCCAATCATCTTATGCTCGTATCGTATGTTTAAGAACAATGGGCGTACAAATGATACAATAGACTTGTAAATAAAAACTAATATCCCACAACACCCCCAAATATGCTGGCTAGAATGATATAAAGGAAAGTATCAAATAATAATCAATATGAAAAAATTCTATTCCGTTTCAATAAATATTACAGTTTCTCAAATCAAAGATCTGAAGCTAATCAGGATTTTAAAATGATTTTTTCTCAAACAAAGTGTCATTGACGTAAAGATAATTGGATATTTATTGCAAACATATTTTCATAGACAACAATAAAAATGGCTCTATTAATGAAATAATTTATGTCACCTCGACTTCATGAGGGACTTCCGCGTGGAATATCACTTGCCAGGTTGAACCAATTGATGAATTCAAATACCCTACGGTGGAGTCATTTGTAATGATAATTCAAAACGCCAATTAATTGCGAACACATACATTTGTAATCAACCCTTGTCAATAATGAAAATGAATTCACGACTACGAATTTGGCAGTGATATTTATAAGTAATTTTTGACTTTATTTTTATCATAGGTTACTAATTAAAAAAACAAATATTCTTTGTTGAGATAATATAATGCATCAAAGATAATATATTACAGGTTCAAATATTCATATCAAGTATGGTTATACGCAAGATTGAGGGTTTGTTCAAAACAGCGGAAATGTTGCGAAAACGATTTTAAAGACAGTTATAATGAATTTTCGTATTTGTAGCTAATATACACAAAATAATGACACATTATTGATAAGGAGCTCGAGATTTTCAATGAAATACCCTAATCAGTACGACCTAGTTACCGTATTTGAGGTCGAATGATCAAAACCGGCACAGGGATGAAAACGTATGGTTTTAATGATACACATGGAGTAGTAGTACTTGTATGATAATATTCATATATGTTGGGAAAAAAGCTTGTAGTGTCTCCCAGTACAACTCTTTAATAATATACCATCCTCAGAAGACGTTTCGTCTATTCGGGCATCATGAGGACTACATAGTCATGTCCTGTAAAATATGCAAATTAGGATTTACATTGGAATTATTCAACTAAGCTTTTATTTACATTGGATTCGTAAAATGGTTAGTTTTAACAAAGTTACATGTTAATCCAATATTGATTTACTCTTAAATTTATTTTGCAGTAAGGTAACCGATTCGGTACGTATTGATAAAAAGTATGCTTTTGTTCTTCTAAATATGTTAATTTAACTATTTTGTTCTAAGTTGTAGTACTACTATGTTAAAAATGGCAAAACTTCGACTGAGGATAGTATATCAAGATATATTGGGAGAGACTCCAAAAATTTTTTTTAGCATATGTAAGGTTTTAGTTTATATGACACGGTTAATATCGAACACTTTATGTACCTCGAAAATAATTCATTCCTGTACCTCTGACGATATTTAATAAGCTTGTGTTGATAGTATGTATATATCATACCAATGTGAAATAACTGACCCCTCGAAAGTGCTTTAGCTAGGGGGACCTCGGGCTGTACGTATGCAAGATCAAGTGACCGAAAAAAATAGATGAACAAACCGTATAAAGGGGATAGCTTTGCAGACTGTAAGTCGGAGAGGCTTGAGCCTCGCCTCAGACTGATCCTGGGGCTTGAGCTGCTGGGGGCCAGGTTGAGACTGCAAGAAGACTTGAGGGACAGGAGTCCGGCCTTGAGGGGAAACAGAAGGGCCCACTCGGTGCTGTGCAACTCTTGGCTAGCGCTCTTCATCCTGTACTCTTCATAACTTCCGGAAGTTCCAAGAAGAAGAAGTGGTGGACGAAGAAGAAGTCCAAGGCGACATGGATGTCCAAGTGACTAGAGGCAGGCAGCCTTTACCGACACCGGGGCTAACGTTAAACTAAAAGCGCTCCCTGGCGGCCCCCCAGTGGAGGGGGCTCTCCCACCACATCCACTCTCATCGCAAGCCTTGTGTGATACATTTTATAGAAGTGATTTGGATTTTCTCCCTTCTTCTGAGGATCCTCGTCAGTTAATATTGGTATATTAAACATGGGAGGGGAGGTTAAACACAAGCACAAGCAAGGTGTTCATGCACATATCTCGGTGATAAACACCGTTAAAAATAACATGATTCCATATTGTGGACCACCATCAAAGGCTCTAATTATCACAAGAAATATATTGCTTCATAGGAATCATAGTGTTTTTCTGACTGCGTATCTTAAGTCCTCCTCGTGTACGAAAGAAATATATTCTTACGTGGTACGTCAGAATATTCTCATCAAATTGATAAATCAGTAATTCCAAAAACCTATTCCTATCTCGTTAAGTATGGTAGTCCGTTTGACATAAAATCCTAAATTTTCCTCGATGGTGAGTTGGTGTAATTCAGTCTATGTAAAGACATAAATGATGTTTTATGTAATGGCATAACATTTTACAGACATGATGGTTCAATCTCATGAAAAACTTTCAATTTCATAAATGAAAATTCAGTGCTAGACGAAATTAACTTACAATCACTGGCTCGATCATCAAATCTGTTACAGGAGAGCGATTTTTTTTAAGTGTTATAGCTCCGTAACCAAGAAGAGGGCATAATCCACACTTTCTGATCTATTATATATATGCGTAAGAAACCAAACGAGGAACAAGTTACATATGTTATTGTATGCTATCATTTAGATAATAGTAAGATCAAGTACGAATATAAAATATAATTGTAGGGTACTATTTTATTATATGTTTATATTGATCATTACATTATAATTTCTACCAACTCTTTTGCTGTTCAAGAGTTCACATTATTAACAAAATTATATTAAAAGAAATATATATGTGGTCTTAAAGAGCAATATATTTTGACGATAACCCGCAGAATATGTATTGAAAATTTAAAGGCTGAAAAAATAAAAGCAAAACATCAAGATTGGATCTGTACTCTTTAACGAAGTGAATGCTAAAAGTACATAACAGTAACTAAAACAAAAAAAATTGTTCATTTTTTAATTATCATCTTTTATACTGTAATAATTATATACGGTCTCATATTAAACAAACGTAATGATTAAAATAATTTTTGTGTAGCGAGTTAATCAATTTTAAACGAATTGTGTTATTTTTGTTATTTTACGATTACCCCTGGCTATAATTAATTCTTAAGTGTAAGGAGCCACAGGATGGCAGCCATGGAGGTAGCAGATCTTTTAAGAACCTGAGGATGATGCTTAAGCCCTCGAAAGCGCTAAAAATATTAGAAATGGTAAAAACTGTGGGAAGACAAAAATTTTTTCAATTAATTATAAAGGCTCAACCCACGAGGACAAATACTCCAAAGAAAAATCCTGGCAACATCATGGATGTTCCCCCTACCATAAAATTGGTTATATTGGTAACCTAAAAATTTTTGTTGTAACACACGTTTTGAGTGTAATCACTTTTTGTCTTTGACCATGTTAAGTGCTTTCTCACGTCAGTCTCCATTCGAGGCTGATTGAAGTAGGTGCTTGCGTTTAAACGATGAGCATAATTTCTGTCTTATGAATCAATCGTTAGTTGCTAAGTCTCAGATTGACATCCTCAAGCAAAATATGCTGAATCAATCAAAATAAAAAACGAAAAATAAAATAGAATATTTTGTGGTGTGAGTTAGAAGACATTATTTCAATCAGCAAGACAATTTCAGGAATACATGCCATATTTTTTTCGTTGTTTTATTATAAACGTCACAACATATTTTGCATGAGAATGAATGGACTGATGTCAGTCTAAGACATAGCAACAATCGATTGATTTCTGAATACTCCGCTAGTTTAAGAAGAAAATCATGCACATCTTTTAAACAAATCGACTTCCGCACTCTTCAAAATATCAAATACGTACTGCTGAAGTAGATACTCTTTGAAAGCACAATTTTCTAACAATTCTATTACGCTTAACAACTTTTCTATGGCATTATTACCATAGCTTTCGCATCCAGGCATCACCCCTAGTGGAAAATGTCACAAAATAAAATATATTTAGCATCCCTTTTATGTGAGTACAAATTTATCACCTACCGTTGGAGTTTTATTGTTCCGTTAATAGGGGTTCAACCACCTCTTCTGGTGTCACAATTCACATACAATACACGCCCTCAGCTCCTGAGAGCAAAGGAGAGAAAGAACTAACGTAACTCTAGCACGTTAAGACCTATCTTTTTGATCATCTGGTCCTTCTTACTCCAGTAACAATGTGATGTGCACCTAATTGTAATTTTAGCTGAAGCAAATTGAAGTATTAAAACTGTCGATTCAACAATAGAAACAGCGCTGTTACAAACCTATGAAATATATGCAAAATTAATTATTGCATATTATCACAACATTATCTCTCTGCTTCTATATTTAGTCTCATCGATCTCTACGTCTAGACAACTATTGAATATTGTATTGGAACGATTATGGAGCTGATAAATATTGAATACCCGTACTCGGTATGGGTAGTGGCTCTCAGAGTCACCTAGCGGGCAAAATTGAATTTCACACATCACAGTCTAGAGCTTCTGTCTTATTATTAAATATCTTCAGATCCCGGCGCCTTCTCCTTGCACAGTATTGCGTACGATCATTCAAAATACTGATCCGCCCTCGTGAATTAAACTCATCATTCGATTACGATTTAGCCTTTTTTCTTTACTTAAATACATGAAATTTTCAATTGTGGCTGCACTTGATGGCACAATGATAGGAAACAAATGCTGCCAACCCTACAATAATCCTTCCTTACATTGATACAGGTTATAAAGTAATTAAAAAAAATCATATTTGTTTATCATAATCTAATTTCAATGTCGTTATTAATGATATATTATATTCGTTAAGACTCCAAAGGATTACAATAATAATAATAAACAAAAAGGAGAGGATGTTTTGAGTGTCTTTGGATGTAGTTATTACAGCGACATTATATTATTCTAAGTAATATTTGCTTCGGATCGTAATTTCAAAAGGCATTAAACTCCATAAAATATCTTGTTCGCAACGTTTCTAACAGCACCTGTTAGATAAGACACACATGCAAGGAAGTTCGACTCAATGCCCCTATGATGCTATTTGCCCCTATTGATAAGTAATATAACCCCCTCCCCAAACAAAAGAAATAGTGAAGTGTCATTCAATTATTCTATTAATTTGTAGTTAACTATAAAATTGATCATTGTTTCAAATAAATATGGTAGATGGTTAATAGTATTCATAATTGTTGGAGCTTTAGACGGTGGAACATTTTTGCAATCCCTATTTAAGGTTCACCCAAAATTTGAATGAAGGCTTGAAAAGAACTTTGAAATTCATATGAAAAATAATTATGTTATATTCTGGAAGAATCAAAGAACTGTAAATTATAGAGAAACTAAACTAGTGGATTAAATTAGATAAAAATAATTGTATAGATATTAAAATATAATTATATTTTGCATTGAACAATAATTGTGACATCATTGGTTTGGTTTATTATTTTATTTAAATGTTAATCACTAAATCATGCGTCAAATGTGCATATAGAAATTATCACTCAAGGGATCCGGCTGTTTGAAAAATTGCTTTCGCTATTTTTCTTTAATTTTTGATTGCTGTATAATTAATTACTTTTTTATAACTAAGCAAATGATAATGGACGTATTGGTTTTTTGTAATATTAATGTTAATTATATACCCACTTCATCATAAAATTGTTTGTTGTATTATTTGCTGTAGTAGATAGTTATTATATATAGTAACATGAACAAAATCCTCAATCGTTTGATACAACGCACTTGACCAACTTATGTCTTACTTGATTAAATCGACTTTTTTAAGAAGAAAAAAATTAAAACAGATACAGATTATACTAAATGATTTAGAAACTATTTAAACGGATTACAAGATATGAAAATGTAAAAGGGACGATGCAGGGTGAAGAAAAAGTGAAAGCTGCTGGAAGTAACGCGAACTCACGGACCAATGATCGACAAAGAGGAGGAGCTTCAGTTTCCACACGAGCGAGGTATGGGATACTCGGGGGTGAATAGAACACTTGTGCACTTTGTAGATTATAAACATAATCACACAGACGATAGGTGGATTAAGTTACTATGTTTCAACCCTATCCTATCTTCTACGTTCCTATTATGAGGCATTTCATAAAGTCTATAAATTTTTTATTTTTCGTTGGACCGTACTCGCGACAAGCCTGATTTGATCCCTTTCATTTGTCAATGGTTAATTTAAAACCAGTAACTAATTAATATTTTTTTTTTATATTTCATATTTATATTTTAAACCATTTTCATATTTCATCCCTAATTAATTACCATTAGACAGTTTAAGGTGGAATGATTGGTGATGTTATCATCCTACTGTTGGTAGCCTCGTCAGGTAACGCCTACCTGTTGATGTTTGTTTGTAATGATCAATAAATAACATGTAACTTAAAATGATGATTGTTAGCAAGAATAACTTAAAATGGACAATTAACCTTTTATTTTTTTAAGCTTACATATTGCTTTATTTATGGAAATAATTTAATTATAGGCTATTTTTTATGAAAGAGAGTAGTCTATCACTCCCAAATAAGGTTCTGGCTTTCGTGCTTTCAGGTTATATGAAATTTATGATATCGATGTTCTATCTTTCTCTTCGCAAGGTTCCTCCGAAAACATGTTTTGTGCGAGTCAATTGCAATGTTGTAATTTTTTTATATTGACAGTTAAATGTGAATCAATGGTTTTTACATTCCCCATTTTATGGAATTTATGCAAGGAGCTTATTGCACTACCCTCACTAGTGGAGTTTTTAGTGACTATAAGCGAAGTAGACTGAGAGCGGGGGGTGTTAGTAAAGGGCACAGCGGGGTCCGGCCCAGAACACTGGTTACCACTTCCACTAAGGAGAGAGCCAAGTCGTCTGGCAACCATGCCTTTTTAGCATATCTAGTAACCAGTCTTGAACACATTTTTTATTTAATTGCTACCTCCTCACCTCCTGGCTGTAAATTCAGCCCAAAGTCTTAAGATCTGTGGAATCTTTTCGTTGTGAGGACTTCATAGATCGATTACACAGGTGAAATACAAGCTGCAAAAGCCAAAGAGTCAAATGTGATTGACCTCATCTATACAGGGCTAATGAGCTCACAAACTATAAATCTTGTAGTATTGCCAATATCGCGAACTACATTATACATTATACTCATTGATGTAACGAGGAGTGTAGACAGTGGCGTACCTACCGCTTTTGCCGCCTTTTTGAAGTCAAAATCAAGAATGACGACTACACTAACAATTATTGAAAATATATAAATAAATATACTTATTTTGTTCATATTTATATATGTACATTTGTTGTAACATACTTAACACATAATAATAAAATGTAAGTTAATTTTTCCCGATCTATATTTTAAATGGCTACCATAAAAATACAGCAGCTTGTATTATATATTACTTCTACTTTCGAAATCGAAATAATTCTCTTATTATTGCATGCAGCCCTTTAAAAGGTTACTTTTGCAGTTTTTATTTTTACCATCAGATCGGTTCTGTAGATTAGAACATTACTATATCATTACCTTTTCAAACAATTTACTATTTTATGAAAATATAAAAGCCACCCCCAAAATGCGTAGGCGAACCACCCCCTTGCCCCCCTCCAAAGGAACGCTATTGGGTGTCAAAAGGTAATATTAGGTATAAAATATTATTCCCAACTTCAAATGACCATCAACAACTGTACTACTAGTTTTTTGTTTGATAGCTATTAGCTTCGCCGTAAAAAGATTGTATGCAATAAAAAAAAGTTCCATTTCACTCTGTGACACCTTCCCAAACCTTGCCCTGGAAATCATTTAACTAGAAAACTCGTTGTCGTTCAAAATTTTGAATATTTGAGTCTTTTGTATCATAGTATCGTAGCTTTCTTGATTAACTTGAGGCCAGACTTACGGCTTGGCTTCTGTTATCCATTCTCGGTAATTCTAAATATTAACACTACGTCGGATTGGGAAGATCTTATCGTCAGCCCCACGACAATCGAATCATCTACCAGATCCCATAACACAAGATCCAAATCATTCGACCAATACAGTATATCCCATGGCACCTAATCCCTTTTGACTGCTCATTCCTCGTCAGCTCCTAAGTCATCAATGTTAGACACCCTTCTTCACTCTCAATAATTAAATCTAAACCCTTCTAGTACTTCCTCTCCTCTCCGGGAATAATAACGTTCCTATAAAATAATAAAATTACCATAATGTTATCAATTTACATCTCTTCATCGCCATCTTCATGATACACATCACGTACTATAAAACCTACTGATTAGTTAAAACACAATAGCACCACAAGAGGTGGATGTAAAAACCATCAGCGCAGGGGATGAGAAGGGGTTAAAATAAAATTACGGACATTAGCGTCCATAGTTTTAGGGTCATTTTGGCTGATTGGTGACCATCCCGATGACATTTAAGCGCAAATTCGGTCCAATAGAACTCTGTAGAACCGTCTGGATTTTTTTTTTCAGATGGCCAACATATCGTATTTTACTCGTAAGGGGTTCTCCAGTTATTTTGGTAATGAAGATCGACCTGGCAAAACTTGGCGACTGTACAAGACCATTTGTACATAATGTACCACTATCTTAACAGGAAAATGAGAGGGTAAAACGGATTTTATGCCACGGATACCACTCATTCCGTCGAATCACATTTTTAACTATAATGAATTAACTAATTGCAACTTGCACTGAAAGTTGCATTCTCGAGCGCAAACACATAACAGACCCAGTCTATTAGTACCTACTGAGGGGTGGATTTGATATCGCGATGTTGCTCTAACATACCCCTTCACGATGTTTGCTAACGGGTAGGTTCCTCCAGGAATTTGTTTATTCTTGCTTCTGGACGTAAAAGAACTTTTACAGACTTTGTTTAGAATAAACAAGAATAAAGGTTTAAGTTAAATTAATTTTACAGTGAATGTGTAAATAAAATTACTTAAATTTTACACTATAGGTAGAATTCCTTAAATACGCCAGGTAAGTAACCTTTGCTTAATTGTATGAAATATACTCAGGAACTTAAATATTTTGAAACTTCCGTTATAATATATAGGAGATGTATCTCAACGCTAATTATTTAAGGGGTTCAGTAGTGAACTCAAACTTCTTCTTGCGTTAAGATTTCCACGCGACGAAAAACCACTATATTAATATAGGAGTATATCCTCTTTAAATGTTTGAAACCTCTGCCGGAAGCAATAATGACTCAATAAGGACTATACATAGTACAACAAAAAATCATTTTTACATTGAAAATACCATGACAGTTGTTCGTATTGTTTTCAAACCAAAATGTGATCATAAATAATGGTACGAGGGGATAAATAAGCTATGAAATTGACATTCTTCATCTCGGGCGCTTGTCTTAATTGACTAAACTGGAAATAGATATCAAGAGAAGTGCTGATACCTTGAACTTTATTGTCTATATTGGTCTGAAGTCAGCTCAATTCTATTCACTAAACTTTGAAAACCTTATTAGTAAATATAGGTGATCTTCCTGTCTCAGTTTTGAATGTTAAAATACAAATTAACTGTTAAAACGCACTCTTTGTTCTGGAAAATTCCATTATTGCAAAAACGCTGACATTTAAAAGGAGATTATGAACACTCTCGACAAATAGTCTAATGAAAAGGTCTCGTAGAAACCTTTATTAGCTAGCTTTGTAATATGGAATTTTTTATGGTTTTCGTTTGTTGTTATGTATCAAATTATATTAGTGACGAATTTCTTGTGGCAAGAAGATATATTTAACCAATTTCTAGGTTAACGAAGTGATTCATAGTTAAATTGCTGATTTACAGTTTAGCACATGATTCCCATGCACAAGCATGCCCTTACATATTGAAATTACACATGAATATGATTAGTTTGTGGAGTTATGTAAATTTTATCACAAACTCGTCAGCAAAAACTTACTTAAAATAAAGTAAACTTCAGAGTGAACCGTTAGAAGAAGATAGTCAAGCCTTAGCTACAGAGCATATGAAAGGGGCCTTTCATATTCCAGAACACCGTAGGCAGAGACTGAAAATTGCTAGAGAAAACTACTCTTAAACTGAAGAGGCATGGAAACATATTCTATTCACTATTGAGACGAAAGTGGTCTTAACGTAACAGTCCATATGGCTGTGAAAGAGTCTGGAGAATGGTACAGTATGTTCTGGGGTGGCATTTCTTGGGAGGCTCATACCGAGTTCATGTACTTCACTTACCGAATGCTTTAAGGTATGAGGAGATGAATTTACAAGATATTTTTAATAGTGCCTTACATGCCTTTCATTGGCACTGAATCATTGTTTATCCAGGATAATGTCTGGACACATGTGCTTCTGAGTACCTGAACACTGTGACCTAGAGTGGTAAGCAGAACTACAGCCCTTATCCCAATCGAACATAGGTAGGGCCAACTTAAGAAAGGTTCGGTCGTGGGATCCTGCTCCTACTACGCTTGAAATCCTAAAGACTGTATTGGAGGAGTGAGACAACAACACCCAATATTTTATTAAAAAACTTTTTTTTTAGTATGCCTAAAAGTACGGAAAAAGTTATTAAAGCCAGCAGAG
Source organism: Acanthosoma haemorrhoidale (assembly GCA_930367205.1). Lineage (NCBI taxonomy): Eukaryota > Metazoa > Arthropoda > Insecta > Hemiptera > Acanthosomatidae > Acanthosoma > Acanthosoma haemorrhoidale. The sequence continues at coordinate 76,118,902 of OV884015.1, read as the reverse complement.
GCAATACTTCTTATTAAATGCCATCATAGGCCTACAACATTTAAATTTGGTTAAAAAAGGAAAAATTGAATTTTTTATTTATGCAAAGAAAAGTTTTATTTTAACTACACATATATTCAATATTGACATTTTTTTTAATAAAATTGTTTATTTTGAATATATGAGCCTTTTTGTAAATGTGAAACCTGCTCTTCTCATAAAATTAAAAAATTTCTAGGTGTTGCGATTTTTTTAATGGGGAGTTTATATTCACTTATCCTTTTTCTCGAAATATTTATAGATTTTATTCTAGAGTAAATTATAAAAATAATGAGTAGGCAATGAATAATAACTTAAGAAGGCATAATTAAATAAATTGCTAATTTTTCAGAAACAACATTATTACCTAATTAATTTCATTGATTTGTATTTAATGCTGTAAAGTTTAAATAAAAATAATAAACATTTCAAATAACATTTTTAATCGAATAAATTCATAAAAATGGATAATGTTTGAAATTGAGAAATTTGCATTGAGAACATTATGTTATAATATATATTTCACAAATTAATGTAATTTTTAAAAAGCCTATGTTGAAGAATCACTATCCAAATAGATCATACAGGAAATATTTGGGGTAAACATCTACAAAGATGAAAAAACATTTTAGTATTCCTATTTTATCCAGCTTTAGTATTTAGCATGGCAATATTTATCAATACTAACTTATAAAACTGCATCACAAAAATTCCTAATAGATTGTCATAGTAAACGTGTTATAATATAATATCCATAAGACCTGCAGTTTAATGAACAAGTAAAGAATGAAAATGTAAAATAACAAATACAGAACAATGAAAAACTAATATTGAAACAAGGATAAAACATGCGATTTTACTTACATTTAGCTGCTGAAGAATCCTGCCATACGCCCAAAGCCAACGTTCCCTTGCAGATCTTCTAGGGTGGGTTGTTGCCTTGGCTTGTTCCTCTTCCTCGAATGAAACTTTCTGCTTTTCAGGGGAAAGCTTTTCATCCAGGTCAATGGTTTCTTCCCTTTCAATTGGGAGAGTTTCATCAATACTTTCTTGATGGCGGAGAGGAGTTTTCGGTGGGGATTGCATCTCAGGTTCGAAATCATGATATCTGTCATTAAGTTCTGACTGATACCTGTTATTATGGTCTGGTTGGTACCTGTCAATATGATCAGATTGGTACCGGTCATTATGGTCTAATTCGTACCTATCTTTGTGGTCTGATTGGAACCTGTCATTGTGATCTGATTGGTACCTATCATTGTGGTCTGATTGGTACCTATCATTGTGGTCTGATTGGTATCTGTCGTTAACATCTGGTTGGTACCTTTCATTATGGTCTGCCTCAAACCTATCAACTACTGAAGCTGGCGATTCTCTAGAATAGTCATCTGGTGCAGCATCTTCATCAGCATAACTTTCAATAGACTCTTGTGCTTGAAGATAACGATCACGAAAACCATTTTGTTGGGTTACTGCAGGTGTCTGAAATTGTTTTGTTGAAGGAGGTGATTGATACGTAGCTGGTAAGGGTGGTTGATACTGTTGCACAGGTGTGGTTTGAAAAGACTGCTGAGGTGACTGATATTGCTGTTTACTGGTAGGCACCGATGGAGGCTGATATTCTGCAACTGTTGGGGATTGAAACTGTTGCGAGTTATTGACTGAATATTGGTGTGAGGTAGTTGTCTGATATTGCTGAGAGGAAGGTGGTTGATAATGCTGAGAAGTGCTGATAGGTACTGGGTGAGGCAGCTGCTGATGTCCAGTTTGAGGTTGGAACGATTGTGCAAGATTTTGGGACGGGGGCTGTATCACAGGCTGGGACTGAATGGTGTGCACAATCGCTTGGGTCTGGACCGTAGATGTGGTAGGTGGTGAAATATCATAATCAAACCTTCGAGATCCAAGAGAAGACATTGCAGTTTCAAAGGAATCCTCTTCCCTAGATTCTCTTGTATCTAAATCTTTTGGTTCCTTCACATTATTTCTTTCATTTCTTCTTTGTTGCTGTTTTTTCAGTGTGTCTCTCCTGGAAAAAAATAAATATTTCTTTTAAACATTTTATATTACTAGTTACAATACCATAAGAAATACAATATAATTTAATAGAACATTAGAAACAAAGTTTTGAAATTGAGCATAAAAGTGGCCCAAGGAGGGAATTGTAGCATGCACGACTTTAAAGTCATACCTTGACAAAGAAAGAGGGGTAATCATTATGGTTAGAAAATTTTTATGACTGGAGGTCCTATACTTTGCCAATGACATTTCTCTGGTTTGAAGGTTCTTAGATATGGAAATTGCTTCAACATTCGGGGATAGTCTGAAAGAAACAGAACTAAAGACAAAATCCTCACAAACAAAGATGTGAATTGACACAACTTTTAGAATTTCCTTTTGAGTGAGTGAATGAAAATTGTAAATATGGTATGAATGAGAACATTTATCACAATTACTTATTGTAATTTTATCATAATAATTTTTTTAATATAATGTTATAAAAAGAATCTCCTTAATTTTAATGGTGTGGAGCTGGCAGAATACACATGTACAACTTGGGACTGTTTGTTACCCAAAGCAAACTTAGGAAAACATATGGTACAGATGTTTCTACAACAAAATAATAGCTAAGGATGGGCGAACAAAAATCATTGGCCAATTGGAGAACAGACCCAGGTTACTGTTTACGTCCCCTTAAGTTGTATAAGCTGTATTATCATCTGGAAGAGCAGATTTTATTTTTCATTGGAAATACAATCTCATGCTGGAGAGAAACAAATGCTAACTTGTATATATATATAACTTTAGATACTATCATTTCCTGCCTTGGGTTGGAGTATGGAGTAAATAAGCGTCAAAACCTCAAATAAACAAACAATCAGTAAGAATCATTAGGGTGATATAGATATATAGATTGCCATTATCATCTTATGGTCACATAAGTTAGGGTAAAATATCAAAGTCAAAAGGAGGGAGGATCGTTTATGAACAGATGTTAAGAAGAAAAATTAATAGCAACAGAAACAATATCAAGGATTGTGAACTAAACAATACTAAAGAAAGAAATTATTTCTGCGTAATTGCTACAGCTGCTACTAACAGTGCATGCAACTTTATTTCACCTAACTGATCAAATGATCAAAATCGCAAAATCATATGACGCAGTTGACCAATATAATAAGAAAAAAGTTTGTTTGTTTTCAATTTATTATTTACTTGATGAGTCTTAATTAGTTTTCACCCTATTTCTGTTTTTATTCATCTATGTAAAACTTCAGTTCACGTTAACGTAACATGATTTTAATTTAAATGAATTTTGGTAATTTTGGTCCACAAACGTTCCAACATACAAAGCCATCTTATTAATCAACAGGATTATATTTTTGATTACGATAGGATTATGAGTCCATGATGACCATGTGATATATTTTATTTTAGTGTGATCATACCATCAAAGAAACTACCTTCCTAAATATCATATACTCAAATCAGACACAGATAAAGTTAAAGTTGTGAACATGATTTCAATGAGAATCTTAGTGTGTAATTATAGGTTTAAATATTACCTAATTATAATAATAATAAAATGACGATAATTTAATTATTAATAACTCAAGATAATAAAAAATTACCTATTGTTTTATTACCTATCAATCAATCAATTATCAACCCTAATCATGTTTATGGAACTAAAATTATTTTTTTATTGTCACGTAATTAAATGAAGCCCCCATGTAAAATTTTATATTTACAAAGCAAACAGGAGGCTCATAATCTCAAGGATAGGCAGTAAGATAAACAAATGCATAGGTGAATAAGTAAGGATTTCTGCTTTTGACAAACCAATGAAACCTTTCAAATAACTGAAATAAAATTAAAACAAACTTCTTGGAAATTTCCCCCTAGGAATAATAAAAGAGGACAAAATAGGTATGTCTAGCAGACAAAAAATTCCTAAAATTACACTCATATGATTAGTTTATAGATAATAAAGGGCCTATTATTATGTGAGGACTAATATGAACCAACAGCAAAACATTGAAACGAAAAGCCGAAATGAATGACAATTGCAACTAAGAAAATATAAGTTGATGAAAGGTTGAGTTGATGAACGATGAATATTGATGAGAACAGAGTTCCAAAGGTTTTTTCCACAGATATAAAAATAACTCCATAAGTTAAGGAGAAGTACATTTGCAGTAGCTTACATTGCCATAATTAAGCAAGACAATACAACAAATAAAACAGTTATACCAAAATGTATTAGACATATTGGACTAACAATGATCAAATATCAACTTATACAAGCAGAATGTATATGGTATACGTAAGTATCACAGTAAAAATTATTAAATATACATTTTTTCAGTTAACATAAATATATTGCACAAACTATTCAGGCTTGACAACAAAATGTGTTACAATGCCCACAATTGATTTTATAAAATCCTGATAATCGGGTAATTTTTGCCTTATATTCTATGGAGTTCTTGGTCTCACTAAGTACACTTGGCTTTTGAAAGAGATACCTACTTTGGATTTTCTAGGTCATTGGAAGATTTTGGCCTGACTCGAGAATGACAATGTAACTGAAAGCTGTTAGTGTTTTTATAAAAATAAATTTTAAGGGGTGCCAAATATTTTAATAGTATGCTAACAATATTGTTTATGCTTGGATAAGGTCACAAAATTCTTGCAAAATAAAGTTTGGCCAAAGGTCTAAAAAGAGAATAACCAATACCTTGATACTAAATAATTTTTGAAATTGAATAGTTGCTTACCTGTTCAAAGAAGGTTCAGATGATCTAACATCTTTTGTCTCTTCAGGTTCATAATAGTAATCATCCTGGTAAGAAGACTGTCTTTTCTTCATACTGTTCTGCCTTCTTATTCTTGCATCTTCAACAGGCCTCTGTTCTAGTAAAGGTAATTGTGGCTGGGTAAGATTATCACTACTCATGTATGCATAGTTATAATCTTCGTTATAACTATCTTTTGGTTCTGCTTCCAGCGAACCCGCTCTTCTGGGTGCCATGGGCTTTGTGCGGACAGGTGTTGGTGGTAACGAGGGGGAAGGTTTAATCTTGGTCGGTATCTGGGGCAATACTTTTGGTTTGTTACGCTTAGGTGGGGAAACAGGCAACTGTCGACCTGTTTTTCTTCTTGCAGTCGTCCCAACGAAATCCATCCTTGGCTGGTAGTCATCCTCATCATAGCTTTCTCTAGTTGAATAGTACACCTGAAAAGAGAAATTTATTTATTAGTCAAAAACATTATTTTTTTGTAAAATTAAAAACATAACACATAAAAAAATACCAATTAATCATCAATTGAAAAGAAAGGAAGTTGTTTAAGAAGTCGATATTACATATTACGATATTACACAAAGTATGTCAAAAGGTTGTCCATTAAAAAATTACATAAAATAATTATAACATCTCTCATAAACTAAGCTAAGCAGATATCCCAACAAACACTTCGACTCATTAATATGTTAATGGCTAAGAGTGAACTTCCAGTACAGTAGAAGAATAAGCCAAATAAAAGCATGGAGTTTGAACCCAGGACCTTCCGATCTCCAGCTGAATGCTCTTACACAGGGCTATCTGAGTGCGAGAAATACCCTAGGGAGTTTATGATCAATATTTAATATTAGATACATATAATGCAGTAATGCTGTTACTAAATCTTACGGACTACATAGGTAGAGCTCCTCTGCAGGAATTTCCCTCTGCTTTGTGAGAGTGTAGATAAAGATTTCTGTTATTGACTGAGCTGGTCCTCGGAATAGCTCAGTGAAAGGACAATAATCCGCAGATTGGGAGACCTTGGGTTTGGGCCCTGGCCATGTCACTAACATTTTTTCTTTTGGGTAGTATTATTAAAAATTGTGGGATCAATACCATTTATTAAATATTTTTTGCTATGGTCATTATTATTGATCCCGAAGGAACAAGTTTTACTTTCAAGCATATATTGGATAATCATTCTTCATCTGTCAGTTTGATTACAGTATGTATAAACATTCTGTGATAGCCTTCTTAAAAATTATTCGATCAATTATAAATATTTAATGTAAATTCAAAAACTCCCTAGTTTAGTATATGGTTGAGATGTAATAAGAGGAAGTATGAGAAAAAAATTGAACTTAAAAAAAGGTACTTTTAAGATTTATTGTGTCATAACTAATAAGTTATTATTTTCCCTACAATAAAAGGCACAGGCATCTGCTGCTATAGCTTAATTAAGTAGGCTGGCCAGTACATGCTGCCGCTGCTTAAAGAGGCCTACCTTCGTAGTATCCTGCAGAGCAAAGCACTATCTTCATAAGACAACTAATTCATTCCACTTTTATGAAATCCTATTTTATCGGGCTCAGAAGAAGTCTCAAGTGAATATTGTTTTAATCTTGTAGTTTACTCTGCCCTCATCATATTTAGTACCACATTTACCATTCCTAATTCGTCTGCACCTAAGCAGAGATATAAATGAGATCGAAAAGGGTCCAGGGTTTCAACCGACCCTTCATCCATACTGTTTCATGTTAATCCTTGAATTTTCTCCTTTTTTTCTGAATTACTTTAAAAAAGTCTCATTCATGTTGTGAAGATGTAATAGGTCTGTAATTGTATATCCTTTTCTAATACCTACAACATTTTTAGTTATATATCGAGTAAAATCAGTGCTCATTCTTCTAAAGTTCAAAATCAAATTATATGTTGAATGAAAATCAGTCACCAACTTTTTTCAGTGATCAGCAAAGCCACAAAATATAATCGTGTGGTCCATATCAAGTGACTGGTATTAATAAGAGGTAAGGGTAACAAGGGGTTAGTAATTCAGGCATGATTCGGAAAATAACACTGAATTGGTTGCCGGAACATAGCCTATCCAATTAGGTTTTCTATTTTATGGGCTGCTCAAACAAATCATTAGTCAAATGCATATTTCTACATTAAGGTTATCTTATCATTAGAGTTTGTAATAAAAAACATTTATCACAAAAATAGCCTCAGGGTGGAAAATTTATGAGAACCACCATTTAAACCAGGATAACTACATTACTGGAATTCCCAGATTTTTTTTTTTTTAAACCCTGCCACGGGTCCGTGTCCCAGACGAAGTTCTTTCATGGGTCTCACTCACAGTTATAAATACCTTAACAATGACCATATATAATGTTCTATGCAAGAGAGCAGTACTTATATAACAAAACCTGTATATAATGTAGTGATGCTACAGGAAATACAAAATAATTTGTAAATAGATTCGCCTGAGGATCTATAATTATCTAGAAATTTAAAGGGGCTATGAAAAAAAAAAAAAAAAAAAAAAAAAAAAAAATTACAACACATAAGCCCTTTTATTTTAATGTGATGATTATACTGGCTGGTGTTAATCCAAATTCCATTCTTATGTATAGCATAACTAGCACTTGAAAAAGATTTTTAGGGTGTATACCCAATTTTTGGGAAGACTAATGTATATAGATAATAATTGATACAACTAAATCAGGAAATAAATTTCAATTACTTTATAATGTAATAAAAACAAAGAGATGAGGCCAATGGTCATTGGATTAGTTAGTTATATATTACAACTAGGAAATAAATTCTAGGAAATTATAATTAATTTACTTCATCCTGGTCCGAAGATTGTTGGTGAAACTGAGCTCTCTGGAGAGAAGTCCTTGAATATTTCATGTTCACCTAAAAATTTAAAAAAAAATATATTTTTCTATCACTGGTTGTGGTTATATGACATCAATATTTTACACTGATCTAGGAGAGAATTGTATATTTAAAAGATTTATTGCCATTATAATAGTGAAATCGAGCTTACATTTACAACAATAAAATTATTCTCATAAATACAGAGCAAGTTTAATGTACTACTTAATAATACCTAATAAAGCAGTCAAGAAGGTGTCCGAGTCAGCTTCTAACTGATCATCTTAACTTTGAGACTGATCATATAAACGTTATGTTACTTATCTTTGTTTTATTCTTTTGCAAATTATACATTTTAAAATGCATCCTATACATAATGTAATAAAATCACAATATGTGAAATAATACTAATAAAGCTTTATTTAAGTTAATTCATTTCAGTACATCATTCCTTAAAAATTTACATTAGTAAAACTTCCTTGTATCTGTCAAACTCACAAGGCTGGTCAGTTTTCTCTAAATTCTGTTTTTTTTGTATTCTTGTTATGTTTACAAGTGAGTACATGTCATTATTTCATTGTATGTATATATTATTAAATTTAAGATACTGTATCGAATTTTATAAAATATAATAAATTGTACAAACGGCTCCTTTTCCCCTAATATTGAAAAAAAATATTGCCGAGCCTGAAAAGAGAGTTGGGATAAACTACTTTTATTTTGACTAATTCTTAAAATGTAAACATTGAACACATTGTTACTCTATGTTTCCCTTACTCTATCCCCCCCCCCGCCAAGTAAACCACATAAGGTCACCATGCACCAACAGTTAAAATATTTTTCTATTAGTAAAAAAAGGTTTGTGTTTGAATTTGAAAGTGGAAGATCAATGGATGAAATCTTAAAACAGTTTGGTAAGCCGAAATCAACATTGCTATGAACTATCAACTGATAAAAAAAAAAGATTATAATAAGAACAACGTAGAAGGGCATGAAATCATAAAAATATTTCATGGTTGTGAATATCATGAGCTAGAAAAATGTCTCATAACATGGCTGCAACAGCGTAATGAAGTTCCAAAGTGAAATACAGACCAAACTAAATGATTACTTTCATTAAAATAATCTGTGCTGTTCTATTTTCATGTATAATGTCGTCCATATTTCATAATGTTATGCATATTTTACACATAAGTTAATAAATTACATTTTGTTTGGAAACCTTTTTTAGAGTTACATGCAACCTTAATGACCTTGATGCAACCCTGTATAAGTGGAATACCTCTTTAAGTGGAACTGAAATCTGGCCACTAAGAGATTCAACATAATTCATCATTATATGCATGTACAGCCAAATACAATTTAGCTCATGACTGATGTACAAACATTTTATTCAGTAATATTAAAATAATATGACAAGGCTATGTCCATCCATGTGACAACAAGATATAACAATGTGTTTCACTCTCATATGAATTAATTCAAGCAAATCAAACTTTTTTATCTACAGAATTGTTTTTACTTGCATCTTAATGTGAAATGCTCAGAAATATAACAGTATTATTTAATAAATAACCAGTTTAATTGATTTAAAATTATTTTCATATTGTTTGACATTAACAGAAAATGGTAACAAGGTTTTGATTAAAAATCATGTTGTATCATGTTTGCAAATTATATAAAGAATCATACCTGATTCTCATATTGTTCCTTTAATGTCATTGGTTTTCGAACCCTTCCTCCACTATCCCATTGTCTATCCTCATCTTCTTCTTCATACCTAAGCATACACAAATTCATGTATTGCTGTGAGTATTTAAATATATGCACATATCTTTTAGATATTAAATATTTCTTAATAATGTTAACAATTTTATTCCCATCACAATAATATGAAAATACATTTCCTTATGATGTATATTTTAACTTGTAATTGAATCTCAGTACCAAGCTACAACTTAAAAATGAAATCAGTTAGTACCTTTAAAAAATGAATAAAAAACAATGCATTTAGAATGGTTAGTTCCGATTCTGAAAACTAAGAGGTAATGCTAACTTAATGTGAATGATAAAGACTTTTCCCTCCATTGGCCACCCAGTTTATTACAATTCTATAAGATTATATATAAAGGTAGTTGAGAAGTTAAAAGAAAAGTAGGTCATTTTTTCTGTAAAATGTTGGCTATCTTCTCATTAATAGCCTGTTCTAACATCTATGGCTCTAAATAATAAGGTAAATTTATATTTATCTATTGATGTCTACTTTTGATAGATAACACTACCCGATATTAATCTCTTTAGTGTCCATAGTGTCTATTACCGATAAACTTAAATCTTAATCATTTACACATAATTTTCGTTTTAATTCATAACAGAACAATACATAAATGGGCTTTCTAAAGCCTTAAGGATACTGATCCGTCATGAACAGTGTTAAATATCATGCCCCGCCTCAGATGGGACCACCTGAGATCCACATCTTGGGTCACACAATCCAGCGGGTAATAGCATTTGGATTGCTTCTGTCAAACTGGGTAGCTTCACTCTGTATGACAGAAGCAATTACAATGATATTTTTAACTGACACACAACCAAGTTAGCATCGCCTAGGTGGTTTGCAACCTTAATTTACCATAGATTTATAGTATATAATATATAATAGATTAAGCATACAACCAACTTTCATTCTCATTCTCAACTAAGATTGCTAATATATAAATGTAATTAATTTAAAATGTTTTATGTAGATGTTAATTTTATTGATAAAATTGAGGATTAAAATTGGGAAATTTATTATTTTCTCTCCTGTATTATTTGAAAATTGTTACTTGCCAAGTTTTCCATTTTCGGTCTTCGATTGAATGAACCATTTATTTTCAATTAATAAGCTTTTTAGCTAATTTAGAACTAAGAAAATAGAATATTCTTCAATAGAGACTAGATGGGAATCATAGTAGATAGGAATAACATTTAATATGTTTTATTTTTTTGGATGATATGTGTATTACCTGTCATCTTGAAATTTGTAAGTGCTTCCATAATTGTAATAATCATTGCCATAATCACAAGATTGGTCATATCCTCTGAAAAATAATAATAAATTACTCTGATATATATATAAATATAACTAGGGTAGTTAAATGTCATAATTGGAATAGATTAATTATATTTTATTACAATCCAAGCAAACTGCAATTTAAGTTCCAGCACAGTCCATCAACCCTTCCATAACATTTTGTTGACTATATGAGTTATGTCAAAATAAAAGATTATTTCTTTTTCATCAACTTCATGTTTTATCTAGAGCCAAACCTATAAGCATGCTATCTCTTCAGTAATAAAACAAAGTCATGATTGGATATGACAAATTTTAAAACTTTGAAAAAGATAAGCTTCCATTGATTAACTATACAAAAAAGTCTTATAAAAGCAGATCACTTTTAACATAATTTAATTAATTATTTGATAGCGTAGTGATAAAATATGGTCTCAGTGTTCTTGACCAAATTAAACTCATATATTCTGATCACAATATTATATATATAAGGCTGATGAAGATTGTCATCATAGTTGGTAGATAGTACTGAATCATAGCAGAGAATTATTTTCATAGTAGAATATTTATTTGGGTTTTCTATGTCTGATAGGTTCATATTTTCCTAACAAGTTGGCCCGGCCTAGGTCCATCTTTGAAAATGAACTCAATGGAATCGGAAATTGAATTTCCACAGTTAGTAGTTACCCAGTAATAACCACTGAGCTACACATAAGAAAAGAATGAACATAAAAACACTAATCCTGTATGCAATTATATTGTATATTTTCAACTACCTCGGGAGAAATAAAATCTTCTTTATTTTTATTTAATAATTAAAAATAAAGAGGGTTTTGAAATTGCATTGAATGGTAATGGAAATAGAGAAGCATCATACATAGAGAACATCATGGGTACTGAGGGAGCTTTTACACTTGAAAAACACTTTACTGCGCACTCCTTTCCATATTTCTCACCCAATAGAAAAACCAATAACCTGGCGATGGCAGTTAATGAACAATGGAAACTAAATCAAGATATATAAAATGGAACGTCATGGAACAGAAGGTCCTGAGTTCGAATCACAGCTCTATTACTATTTTTTCTCTTCAGTCAATAATCAGCAAAAACATTTTTCAAATAAATTAAAATATTCCAGATGTTGAATCTTGCACTTGCAACAAAAACTATATTATTTAAGGTCTATTATTATTTAAATAATAAATTCTTTTTAAATTCAAGAAAAGTTGAAAGTTTGATTTAGAATACCAAAAATGGTCTTAACTTAAGAGAATTTTGACATGATTGTTAACTATCTATTATAAAAAAATGCTAAAACGTTCTTTTGAAGTTTTTGTCAAAAAAAAAATATATATATCCTAGAGGGATAGGATGTAAATACAAACAGTTTTCTTATATGTAGACTACTTAATATATATTTTATTATTATCATTAAACAAGATAATTTAACTTGAACATACCTACTATCCTTTGTTAAGGTCTGTTGGTCCCCTGAATTGTAGTAACTATCTCCATAATATTGGTCATCATACAGTGTTGTCTGCCTTTCTAAGCTTGGCCTTCGACTTTTGGTAACTTCTGTTAAAATAAAATTTATCAAACCTCAAATCAAACAAATATATCCTGTGATTAAATAAGAAACCTCTATATTTATTTATTGATTTCAATTATGTATTTTTTATAGAACGTGTTATTATTTGTTGGTTGTTAGTCCCTCGTGCAATTATCAAGGAAACTATTTAAAGATATAGTTTAAATCATTAGGGTCAAACCATTAATCTAACTTGACTTTGAGCTCTACGTTCTCTAAGTTCTCAACACTATCAGCAGGCTATTTGCAACTCTTATCATTTGAAATTATACAGGATATCTTAAATCGAATAAATTATATATAATTTTGTGATTAATAAACAGAATCTGCTTGTTGTAGTCATTAGACAAAGAATAAAATACACTGGCAGGGTCGAGGTAATTATTAAAAATAATGGGAACAATACTGCAACTAAAAATAATAATGTAATATGAAATATTAAGTATATAATGTTTTAATGAAGGCAAATAAGCCCTTGGAAAATTTAAATTAGAGGACAACATGGTGGTCCCCTGCCTCTACCCGCTGCTGGTGCGATTTTTACAGTGATTGATTGAGTCGAATCAAAGATAAGTGATATTGGCAAGATTGTCACTTGTCAGGGGAAACACAGTAGAGAATCGCTCAATCGGGTTTTGGGGAGGTTCCAGGTCAGAGCCCTGGCCCTCGTAGTATATTTTTTCTTTGGCTAATAATTACCAAGTAATTACTAAAAATAGCGGTATAAATACCACAACAAAAAATAATAATAGAAACCTGCTTTAAGTTAATGTCACTATATAATACTTGATCGATTATTTTCACCTTTTCTTTTAACACTCGAGCTGCGGGAATGGTAATATGATTCTTCATAGCCTCTTTTTGTTGACTTTTGATTGTATTTGGGATCAGAATATTCCTCACCCCATTCACTTTGGCTGTAACTAAAAAATATAATATAAAAATTGAGATAAAAATTAAATGAATTAGCTGAAGATTTTTGTTTTGAATTTTTCAACTAACCTCCCCTCATCATACCACTTTTTCTGCCACCTCCTATTCCTACAATCAAAGAACGCGCTTGAGTATTTATAAATTCTTAAATAAAATAATTTAAATATACTTCACTCATTACTTTCTTTTAATGTTCTAATTTACTTATATATTTTTGTAATAGAAATACACTATAATATATAAATTCAACAAAGTAAAGTATATGTCCATGCAATTGATTTTCCACAATATTTTTTTTTCTCCCAAATTATTTGGTTTTTGGTTTTAACCCAAATATTAATGAATTATGTTTATGTGGGAAATATCTCCAGTATAAGAAATAAAATAAACTACCTGTGCTCCTTATGGTCCCTTGGCCTGCTGTTGTAGTAGAGAGGATCCTGCTCAGTCTCAATATACCTTCTATCCCCTCCTCCCCGGTCAACATAGAATTCTTCCTCTCGAGGACATCTTCGTCGTGGTTGGCCTTCAATAAAAAAGCTTAAATAGAATGGAAAAATAACTCAAAAAAATAACCAACAGAAAAAATGTTTAGTTTAGTTTAAAAATAAATAACAGATCACTATGTGAGCAACCTAAATTTGCCCCCATACAACCATCCACACATTGAGTTCCTTTTATTTGAGATAACCTGCTACCTATGTCCTGTCCTATATGGTGTAGTATATTGCCCTCCACAAGTACCTTTTGAACCAATTTTTTAATTAACCCTCTACAATTTCATCCATCTCTACTCCAATATTATTATCTCCGGTGACCGAAATACCAACCTTCTATCTATTGGATTCCAAAGATAACTGCTATCTAGAGGACCTGTCCATTGAGTAACTCTACCGGTATATCTTCCCTTTTTTCCATGCACCCTATTTTCTCAGTTCATTCCTTTTTCAAACCATCAATTCTCATCACCCTCTTATATATACAATATTCTACAGTTTGAATCCACAATTCTCACCCGGAACACAAGGTCCTGTCTCTCTGATCTTAAAACTCCTGCCTGCAAAACTGGAGCATATTATGATCGGCCTTCCTTCCTCACCCTCTGAAATTCTATACTTTCTAATATCCACCATGCTTCAACATTATGACCCTTTAAAGCGCTCCTATTCCAAAACCTCCTCACCATCCAGAGGGACGTTTGTTAGTATGGAAACAATTCATTAATTACATTATATTTTCAAAGTATTTGTATTTAATACTTTTATTTAATTGTTTACTATATTTAAATGGATGTCGGATGGCAGCTTGTATGTAACTTTTATTTGTTTTCTTTTGTATTAATTTAATGGTTTTTTATTTGTCATATTGAATTGTATAAACTTCTGCATATAGTTACTTTTTTTTGTTTTAGTTTCTTATTAGTGGATCTATCTATAACTACCAACTCCAGGTAAAAAATCTTTTATTTTAATTCGTAATAATTATTATTTTTCATGTAGAGGTTTACACTTTATTTTACATTGTCATTATTTTATTTTTTTTTTTTTATTATGATGTAATAGTTATTTTTATTTGCCAGATGAGAATTTTTTTATTTGAACATTAATGTTATTCATAGGGGACTTCCTTCTGGAATAAAATTTGTTTCCCTATTCTATTCTGTTTGTTGAAAAAATGTTGTCTAATCCAAAATGAAATGATTTAATGCCCTAGGAATGTTACACGTAGAAAAAATGTTTGGTTGAATATTTAAAAAAAAACAGTGTAAACTTTTCAGGATTGCTATTAATTTACTTAAAACTTTTGATGAGTAAGGCCAGAACAAACATTTTCAATAAAACTAATACTCGCAACTAATTGTCATTTCAAAACAATTGATGCATGTATCGATGTTTCATAATTATGAAGTTGATATTCCATACTAACTGAATATTCTGTTGCTACTTATAGTTGTTGCAAACAGTCATTAATAACGGCTTCACTTCAATATTTTCCTGATTCTTTACAGTAACTGGTGAGTGCTTGAGACCATTTTCTTAAAACAGCACGAGTAAGAAAAACAAGGATGTATGATCATAAAATTTGACATCATGCTTAATTTGGACGTCACGTAAGCAGAAAATATCTTAGAGTGCACATATTTAGTATACCCCTAATTTACTTCTTATGGATTTGGAAGAAGTGATGGCCAATAATTTGTTAAATCAATTTCACACTTTATACGAGCAGTTTTAAATAGGTGTGTGTGCGCGTAAGTGACTATAACTAGCCTTTCCAAACAAAATTTTGTTGATAAAAAAGAGCTTCAGAAAGCCCAGCTTAATCCACTTCCTGCATTATCCTGTGTGCAGTGTGAAGTGGCCTTCTTCTTCATTTTCATTCAGTATTCAAACCAAAAAATTTGTTTACCACCCCAGCAACGCCAATTCTCTTCAAAATAGCTACATTGTGGTTCTTATCCAATCGGTTCACTCAGGAATCCGTTCATTACTCTTTAGCCATTTTACCGATTATTTTATGATTTGTTTACAAGGTTAATTAGGTTGTGCGTTTTTAAAAGCACACAGTGGTTTATCTAGACCTTTCGCCAACTGGGGTAGTCCCCAATTTTCAACATTTTCAAAGTAATCGCCAACAAGAGTGACTATTAACGATTACTGAAGATAAACATGCATTCCTATGATAGATGTTTATATATATTATATAATTATTTGTATTGCTTTTTTATTTGAAAAGTTCTGAATGAAATTGTTAAAATGTATATAATCTGTGAGTTATTTTTGTTTGAAAAGTACCGCTAGATTTCGATTTTACCACCAAGCGACGTATGACCATCGCCAATTCAAAATTTTCGGCCCATGTGTATTGTTTTTTCAAGAATTTGGAATAGCTCGACCGATAAAATATTTTTAAGAATCTGTAAATAGCTATTTATTTTTTCAAAAAATAAAATGTGTTAATATAATTATAGGTTAAGGTGTAAATTATGTTTATAATACAATAACGTTTTCTAATAAATTTATTTCCACGAAGAACTGATTTCTAGTCATCATTTATTATTAAGTTAGGTTATCTGACACAATATAGATACACAAAATATATAAACAAATGAAATTGATACAAACTGCTAAAGTGATTTTAATCATATCTGGAACAGTGGATAAAATTTTTTAATAATTAAATCACAAATATTGTAAATATAGAATTAATATGAATAGAGAGAGTTGTCAGTTTTATTTGTATATGTTTTACAAAAATTAATTAGTAAAAAAAGCCTTTAATAGTTATCAAGCAGTTCAAATTTTTGTATCTTCATTCTTTATTTTATTTTCCTATAGTTTTTATCCCCTGGAAATTTTATCTTAAATAAATTAATTTATATTTTTAGCGTAAAAATGTCGTAGTCGAGTCATGCCACCGGGGCTTGCACGTATTTCTGTTAAATTTCATACTCATCATAACCATTGATTGTGTTGATTACAACGTTAGGATATCGTTTATTTTTATATAATTTAGACAAAATACCATCCTGAAATATGTGCTGTCAGGGGCTCCCCCCTCTCGGGAAGCACCTTTACATATATTAGATATCATACCTTTACTCAAATCGACCAACCCGGGTTGGGGTGTTTTTTTAATTTAGTCGGAGTCTTGTACTTCAAAGTGTAAATTGGCAATCGCCGTTGAGACCGCGATGTGTTTTCAGGAGAGGTCTGGAACGAAGGAGGACTGTCCTCCGCTTAAGAAGGAGATGGATTGAATCGCTGGCTGGCGGGAGACGGCTGCGAAACTGCTCGAGGAAATTGAAATCTCACCTGAATAAATGGAGTGATCGATTTAGCCACCGTTGGAACCGGTGAGCCTAAATTTATTACGACCCGTCAGCATTAACAGAGGGATAGCGTGGCTGTACGGATCGATATTGTCATTCGTTAATTATGAGATGCCACATTTCCTTCCATTGGAATTTCCCCCATATATAGTATATTTAGTGTATATATATATACTTATGAACTCCAGTAATTATTAGTCAAGCTCTCCAGACAAAAAGTTCATCTTCTGTGACTCTCAAAAATGAAAAATCAATATTCAAAATTAGCCTAATAGTTATATCGTAGAATATGAATATTGGTATACAATTTAATTTATCACGGTTCCCATTAAAAGTAGACAACGCTGATCGAAACCGAAAAAGCTCACTTGAAATCGCCTCTAAGATCATAATATGCCTAATACTTACACTCCTATTCAACTTTGTCAATATGTTCGATGTAAGAAAAAAAAGAAACTGGCCCAGTTACTAAAAATATACTTTAGTTTTTGGATTGCCTTGCTGAACTGCCTGAAATAAGGCTAGAAGCAGTCAGGTTTACACCCATATCAGAGTACAAAAATTGTGATGGTAGTTGGAAACCAGTCTCTGTCTCAAAAGGGATACAGGGAAATCGATTATCTCGTTGAGCTGCACATAAGCTTTGGACTTGTGTGCCCCATACGATCCCTTTAAATAAAAAAAAAAACAAGCCCTTTTGCTAAAAAGCCACTCTAGGGCACAAAGGCACACTACTCTAGATCGAATGTTGAGTAATCGTTCGAACCATAGCTTATTCCAGCATTAAAGCTTTTTTTTTTTTTTGTCGAAGGTTTTTTCTAAGAAACATTTTTACCTATTGGCTTTTCGAGTTTCCAACTCTGAATTATTGTTATTGTTTAAACCTGCGCCAAAGATATCGGACTCAGTTAATGAGTTGCTGATGTAATTATACTCTAGGTAATTACTATGAAGAAATTACTATCGATGCAATCTATAATCGACGTGGTAGACTACCTGATGATAGCAACTCAATTAGAAGCAGTGGCCTGTTCTGTTCGTTAAGGCGTCTCACCACCCCTAACCAGATAATGAGAGTAGAGCCGGCGTCTTATCTCTTGTGCCGGTAGGAGCCTACCTTCATCCAACTATAAAATTATTCCTGATAAGCTTTTGTACACGATTTCTAAGGGGTTCGGAGCTGCTAAACTAGCTTAAAAGATAATTCTGTATCTGAGGTCAAGGCTGCATCATAAATGATTTTTATAATTTACGAGCTCAATGACCTTAAGCTTAGATGGTTAGGTATAACCGCTAAGGAGACCTATCTAAAGGCATCTTGTAAGTTTCATGCTTGTTTGTTAGCATCCAGGAGGCATGTATACTATTGTCTGTTTTTATTTGATAAACCGATATTAAAATTATCACCATACATAATATAGGAAGACAATATAATATTTGAACACTACGTGATGATATCTCACCAATGTTCTTCTTATAAAAAAATCCGATTTAATTAAAATTTGTCTACAAGCTGAAAAAGGCGATTTGTTTTGGCAAATGAAATGGTTAACAACGCGAGAGAAATTTTTTAGAGACTCACTTTAAGTCCCAAAAGTATCTCTCAACGTTATTGTTTTTTTGAATTGTAATGTTCGCTCGAAAAAATTGAAAAACTAATTTGATGGCTAAATGCCTAAAACATGGGCTGTTACCGTCGCTGTCAATATAAGTATAGCTAGAAAATAAGGGTAACGTAAACCTGTTAAATAAAATTACTTTTATGATCCATTAGTTAATAGGAAAATTGAAAAGTCCTCAAGCATTCGTTAAGTTTTGATCGTGTATATATATATATATATATATATATATATATATATATGTAATTTAAGGAAAAATATCCGATCCCCCGGTTCCAAGACATTCTAGACAGACTCAACGGTGCGAAAATTGTTAGCACATTAGGCCTCAAAGCAGGGTACCATCAAATCAAGCTAGCTGCGCATGACCAACATAAAACGGCGTTCTCGTTAAAAGAGGGCATTTTGAGAGTTCACAAGAATGCCGTTTGGTCCAAAAATCCCCCAATAACCTTTCAGCGTCTCATGGACGAACTTCTGAGAGGAATGGACGTGGAATAAATATGTGCCAAATTTACATGGATGACCTGCTGATCTTCAGCCGAAAGGAATCGGAACACATTGAACACCTCCGGAACGTATTTAGGAGATTAAGGGTTTTCGGGTTGAAATTGTCAATAGACAAAGGGCAGGACCAGATTAATTTTAGGGCACACAATCTCTCAGGAAGGGGTTCATCCAGACTTGACGAAAGTAGAAGTGATCCAGAAAATGGAGTTGCCAAAAGGGGATTCGGATTACTGGGCACGC
This sequence comes from Acanthosoma haemorrhoidale, assembly GCA_930367205.1. Lineage (NCBI taxonomy): Eukaryota > Metazoa > Arthropoda > Insecta > Hemiptera > Acanthosomatidae > Acanthosoma > Acanthosoma haemorrhoidale. The sequence goes on along the minus strand of OV884015.1, from coordinate 76,099,434 downwards.
TCAATTACTACCACCGGTTTGTGCCAGACATGGCAGAATATATGGTACCCATTAACAACTTACTACGGAAAGGAGCACGGATAATGATCACACCGCTGATAGAGCAGAACATCCGCAAATACATGGCGCGTTTGCAGCAGGCACCGATTTTGGCTTTCCCCAACTTCGAGAAGGAGTTCACGATCACCACCGACGCAAGCGACTATGCCTTGGGGGCGGTATTGTCACGGGAAGGTGGGGACGGGGAAAGACCGATGGCTTACGCAAGCAGACGCCTGACGGACACGGAGGAGCGGTACAGCGGTTTGGAGCGAGAACTCCTTGGGATACTATAGGCTATTGGGCACTTCCGTCCGTATGTATTTAGCAGAAGGTTTCGAAAACATTCGATCCACCGACCTCTTCAATTAGTTGCAAAACGTAAAGAATCGTCCGCGAGGGTAAAGAGGTGGAAAGAATTTTTAGTGCAATACAATCTGGATATTGTATATAAGCCAGGCAAAGACAACGTCGTGGCAGATTGGCTGTCGCACGCTATTATAGTGAATTCCATAGAGGAAGGGGAATTATCGAGCGGTATGAGGCAATTTATTGAGGAATGGACACCTGGAGAAGATAGTTACAGGAGTGTGGACCCACCATCAAACGAGTCTATATGGGAGAGACACGGATATGGAGACGACGGATGAAATCATCAATGATAAGCGGAGGCAGATCATTTGGAAAACACATCAGCAGGTACTCTGAAAATACTCCATAGTATTTCCATAGTAGTCAGATCACGACGATTTGGTCACCACCGGGAGTTCGGGGAAATTAAAATTGTCAGGCTCTGAAGGACGTGTCAAAACCTGGCAAAACGCACCATTTATTCGTGGGCAACACGACCGTGTGGGACAAAATTAAAAAGCTGTGACGGAAAGAGGGTTGGGGGTGGATCGCTCGTTCATTCGGTGTCTTCCCACGGTCCAGACCCTGCATGACGAGGAGCAGCAGCGCGAGGTAACACTGGCGTATCACCAAGGGAAAATAAACCACCGCGGTGGGCAGGAGATGGCACAAATACTGCAAAGGCGCTATTTTTGGTGGGGATGCCGTATTACAAGCCTTCAACACATGGTTTCAATTCTACGGCATACCGGAGAGGATCTCTTCGGACGGAGGGTGGGAGTTTGACAATGCAACCGTGAGAGCCGAAATGCAAAAACGTTATGTGGCATGGCATTTTAATACCCCCGGGCATCACAAGAGCAGGGGAACCATCGAAAGGTTACACAGCACCCTTAGCGACCACTTACGCGTGTATCAAGCGGATAAATGCTTGTCAATGAATGTAGCGATGCCCATGGTGGGGGCGGCATACAACCACTCGATACACACCACGACGGGGTTCACACCCTTTGAAATTTTGTTCGGATTACGAGTGAGACCGAGGAACTGGCCAGAGATGGTGGCGGATGAGGGGATGGTGGCACAGCTCCAAACCACCCACATACAGCTCGGGAAGATGTAGCACATGGTACGTGATAGGATTATGCGCGAGAAATCCATGCGCGTGGCGCGGGCAAATTTGAAGGTGCGGGATCGCATGGGGGCAACATCGATTGGGACCGTTGTGTTCTGAAAAGTCGTGTCAAATCGTAGTAAGGAACTAGATTGGTATGAGGGGCCCTTTAAGGTCATCATAATTCGGGAATATAATCTCCTGACCATCGAGAGCATGACCTACCCAAAGAAGAGGCGAACCGTTCACATTGAACAGTTGAAACTCCCACCACAGGGTGGGGAGGGCGTTTAATGTGCGTAAGATGGTGTGCTCTCAATCCGATACGGAGTAACTAATCCGGAATCATATACTTCACACGTGAAGCTCAGAGAAAGTTTTTATTTTCATACTTTATATTGTGGATAAGTTCCATTGTTTTTTTTTTTCACCTGGCAGCCGCCGGGTCACGGCCGAACGTATTATATTTTATTATTAGTCTTATTTTATTTCTTTATTATCTCTTTTTCTGTGTGTTCTGTTGTTTGGTTAAGTATTGTCGAGCTAGAGAGCTCTGTGGACTACGAATATATTAGACCGTAAGCGTGATTTAAGGGATTACAGGCTGTGCGCTGCGTGCACCGGACCTTGGAGTTTACGAAGAGATATGCGTAAACTGGTAGGGGGGAGTTAAGGTTTAGACATCCCCAAAGTTAAGCCTAGGAGTTAAGCCTAATCCGCAAGTCATCGGGATGTAAACATCCCGAATGTATATAGAGAGGCTTTAAAAGGCTCAATAAACAATCTTGTGACAACTTTCGATCTGAGATTTCATTCAACCTCTTTTCTTTTTCTTCAAGTTTTTCGTTGACGATCATTAACTTGTATATATATATGTATATATTTAAGTTATCGCCTATCGACTTTAGACGATTAAAAAAAAAGAGAACGAGAGTAAAAGGAACTGATATTTGAACAATGGCTAGGTTTAAACTGTCTTTATTCCGCTTCTAATCTTCTATCTCTGTTTACAGCCTTTGTTTACATGGGGCTACGTTGTGTTAGGTCTAACATTGCCATACCACGAGCCTTAACTTATATATATATATATATATATTTCCATACCTCTTTGTTATTAATAATTACGGAGATCAATAGAGCTTCTATATAAATGAATCTATTTACAATAGATCAATGTTATATGTCCTATGGCTTGGCTAAATTTAATACCATTTTACACTGTAATTTGTGATTGTTTCAAAGTTACAATATACATTGTACATTCATTGTCTGTACAAGTTTAAAAAGTGATGGGACTCAGTTTATGAATCATAAGATCATGTTATTTCAATGCTTTCTGTAATAGCAATAAATGAGTGTCAATAATAGTTAGCGCGAGGTTTACTTTTCATTGGTTTCATGATAATAGTTTGCTTCCGGTTGATATTCAAGATTTACAAAAGAGCCTAGCCCTGCAGAGCGACGAAAGACTAACATTGCCCTACCATCTAAATACAACGCCTGGTACCATGAACGTTTCAAGAATTCATAGTTCAGTCAGTCGACTTTTCATGCTTATTTCAAAACTAAAAGTTATTTTTTTTTTTGCTTTTTTGTCAATTATGGCTTTTTTATTTTAATTGTAACATTTTAATCGATAATTTTATATAAACTAGTTGTCCTCGGCAAGTGAATTTAATACAGAAATAAGAATGATATAAGATATAGGGGATGCCCAGGGAAAAGCTGGAAAAAGGGCACCCCTGGCCACTTCCAGGTTATGATATATTATATCAGGTATGATTATAAAAGTGAGATCGACAGGCAATAAAACTGGCTGGTCTGATTAAGGCTCCTGTGTCAAAAAGGCATTTGTGTCTTTTTGTTGCTAAATCCAAAGAATCTTTAATGCCTGGTTTTTATTCGTATCCCACATATGAGGCTCAGGTGAACATTTTGTAAATCCAAGTCTGGGCCCGTTTGTTCCCATCTCACCCGCCACAAGAACTTTGAGTTGCCTGCCTCGAAAGCAACAAATTAGAAACAAGTCATGAGAGCCAAAACGTGACTTACCTGGACTCAGATGGTGACCGCGCTGGTGGTGCGGTGGTGGCTGGGGCGGTGGCTCGTCGGTCTCGTAGGAATTCTCCCTGCTAGTCTCGAGGGACCTCTGGGGGGTCGGCAGCTGGTGAGCGGCAGTCCGAAACTGCGAGGCCGAGCTGTTGGCGTGCTGACCAACCGGGTAGTTCAGGTCGCTTGTATAGTCGCTGTCCTCGCTGTAGCCCGCTAAAGGGTAGCACAAATTAAGTAATACATATGCATTAAAAAAAAATTAGGATAATTCATAACAACAGAACAAATAGCTTATTACTGGACTGTGCTCAAAATTCAGCTATAGACACCACTAGGGGAAAATATATGACCAAAGATCTATTATTTCTTATATTTAATGGAGAGATAAATAATTATGAAGCACATAAAGTTTTTTAATTAAATATTAAAAAATAATTCATGTATATTCATGATGTACTAGATGTAATTGATACTTGTTGGTGAATAAGTGTATTAATTATAGGGACCTGTAGTGCCTGTCACGAGATTAGAAGCGTGAGAACTCGCAATACATGACAAGCCCTGTTGCCGCTCTGTGAACTACTTCTCTTCTATCCACGTGATCCCTTTACTTGGATAATGTCAATCATTAAGCAATAAGCTAATTAGTGATTAGTCATCTATCCGCCCGTATGTGGCAACACCACGCCAAGTAGCTCCTTCTTCCCTTATGTCTAATTTCATGACGGCGACTATAGTATGTAGGGGAGGCCACTGGGCCGGATTTATGGACCCCCGTCCACGTAGGTGATAATATTTATAGAGTAAGGATAATATTAATCAGTGAGAATAGATAATCTATTCTATATATATCTCGCAACGGAATGTCTAGTTTAACCACCCATATGAACCCAGGGTTTTAAGGAGTATAAAATTAAAATTTCAAATGGATTGGGTATTTTTTATGACTCCCTATTGTAGTGCATACATCCCTACATACCTACAGACCGAAAGAACTTATGACTAACTTATGAGAAATTAGTAATTTACCTTATTCCCACCCCCACCGCTACCGGCAACTCTGAAGGTATGGTAAAGCAGACCAAATGGTGGACATCACGGCGCTTGGTCCACCAACAACAAGCCTCTAACGCACCCAACACTGCTACCCGACTAAATAAGACTGCACTACATGCCTAGAGGAACTCTAGGCCCAGCCACCAGTGGACTCTCACCGCTGTACCGCAACTATCAACCTCTACCGAGGCTTCCCACACTCCTTAATCCCCTCACACCACCTTCAAGCAGGTACTCCTAGTACAAGGATCCGCTCAACCCTTTATTTTTCCCTCATCCTTAATCTTATAACTGGAGAGCTAAGAAAAAAAACAAAAAAACCTTATTCCCATTTCTTCACCCCCTTTAACCCCAACGCATCATACATACCACCTTTTATCCAGATCTATAAGCATTGTCAGCTGCTTCAATTTAGACAACTTCTGTTTCCCTTGAATATAAAACCATGAACTAAAACATGAACTCTAAATCATCCCCGTCAAATTCCCAAACCTTAATTTGTCCACAATTTTTCTCATATTGCTTTATAAGTATTTTTGATTTCTTCCTGAAAAATTCAACAATTACTCCATCCTAGAAAAGATTTGCTTGATTGAAGTGCCAAACCCCAGGTTTCCAAATGACTTCCGCTTTATAACAATGCTCTTCAGTCTTTCCAAACTTTTTGGAAGACTATAAGAATGCTGAAAAATATCGAGGAAGCTACAGCTGTTTAAACACGATTGTTAACGCTGGATAAGCACATTGTAATTTTACAAATACAGACCTTTCTAAAAAAAAAAAAATTGTTTGGCCACAAGAATATTATTAAAGTGGATAAGAAGATATATTTTTGTCTGCGTTATGCCGATCGAGGGTTTTTTTTTCATTAGCCCATTAAAAATATCATTTAAAAAATAGATTTCTTCCCCAGACTGACCCACTAGAGTCAGCTCCACGGCATGGAAGTGGACTATCCAAGAGAGAAAAACCATGCCTCAATTGGCGTGAGCATGTCATGAGGATATGTTTCTGGGTTCACTAACGAAACCATTGTATATGTAAACAGGACCGAAGATCGGTGGACGGAACCCAATTTTCAGACGATCCAATGCTGTGAAAAAGGTCTTAATTGCGAACAAGTATATTTTGAAGGTGAGTATATCTAGGTTTTGGAGTAACAAAGTGCTAACCAAGCATGCTGGATTCCTAAGCAAGTCCATACGTAGTCACTTGGATCATAATATTCTGGCTGAACATTTAGCTCCCCTAATTAATAGCTCTGAATACTAAATAAATAAACCATGGTTATCGAATTGTGGATTTGTCGCCAATAACCACTTAATTAAATGTAACTCTAATATCAGGATTTTTTATATGACGATGCTATTTAAGAATCATGTCAACATCATTAACTTTCATCTGGTTCTACTATAGACACCTGTCTTCAGTACAAATTACACATTTCACTCCAGGGGAAAGTCATGTTATAAATTAATATCTCTTTGGCTCACTTAAATCAAAAATATCCAACCCTCTTTTGTTTCCTTTTCCTATGATTATTGACGATGGAGTTTTGATCATATATCCTATGATAAGTTTTGAAAATAACGTTTAGTTTTTTAAGAATGATGATATGATATTCCCATAGACAGAACCTTGGTTGGTAAGCTCTTTGAATATGGTTTTCGTTTATAAAGCAAATAGTTTTTATAGTTGCTTAGACAGTAGATCATTTAGGTAATTGTGACAATGGCTATAATAACACAGGCCTACAAGAAAAAATATATTTTCAGTGACTAGGGTTTTAGCACTGAATCTAAATATGAAATCAGTTTTTCTCTATCTGCTCTACTTTTTTAAGATCAGACATTTTTTTTAACGAGGAGTTCTACACGAAACGTGTTGCTCTGTACTTCATTTTGTGGAGTTATTAATCACATATAAAAGGATTGCATTCTTCCTCTCAAGAAGACAATCTTGCATTTTGTTACAAAATTAGAGGGACTCCTGAAAAAAATTGATCTTCTCGACTATTTTCCTGATGATTGGCGCTTACTTATTGACAGCCCAAAGCGAAGTTTGAAATGTATCCTTTGTCACAATAGGAATAAATAAGGTTCAATACCAATTGTTCTCTCAACGGAAATTAAATGTTTTACACATAAAGAGGAGAATGCCTCAGTTGAGTATGGAAAAGATTAAATCAGGAATATTTGACGGCCCACACACAAATAAGACAACCCTTTAAAGATCCTGCCTTCGTAAATTCAATGAATGAGGCTTAGTGAAAAGCCTGGACTTCATTTGGTGCAGTTGTCGGAAATTTTCTTGGCAAACGCGCCGCTGAAAACTATGTTGAACTGGTAAACGAGATGCTTAACAGTTTCAAATCCCTTGGGTGTAACTAGAGTATTAAGGCTCAATATCTACACAGGCATTTAGACCGTTTTCTTGAAAAGTTAGGGGACACCAGTGAGGAACAAGAGACAAGATTTCACTAGGTAATTAAAACCAAGGAAGATGGGCTACGCACATAATGGCAGATTACTGCTGAAGTTTAAAAAGTTCCAAAATGTATTCTGGAGTGTCACGGAAAAGGAGCTTCCAAAGTGTTCAGTGACTAGTTGGTTTCATCGATGACTTTCACGTTTGTATATAATAATAAAAATCCCTTGTTTAGTTATTTTATTTGATATATGGATTTAACATCTTAAAAGAGCTTCGAAAGCCTGGGCAACAACTATTACCATATTTGAATTTAAGGCATCGAATTCATATTAAATCAGCTCTAAATACTATGGCACCAAAACACTTGTTGACTTGTGTAATTTATGTATGTTTGAAGGATACTATTGAATCTAGGTATTGTAGGTGATTCTTAATACATCTGTCTATTGTAATGTACGATTCAAAACCTTATCCTGCCTATCGCATCCCCAATAGTATTCCTGATTGTTGGGAAAGTCCTCTTACGGTAAAAATGATTTTTTACTTAAATCGTTATTATTCGATTGCTCATTGCACTGCGAAAACCCTAGTCATATTTAGGGAGGGGTAGACGAGCAATAACTTCAAAACTACCCCTCTTTTGATATTAGGTACTAAAAATAAATCTGCTGGTTGAGATAGGATTTAAACTGAGGCACTTTGCGTATAAGATCCATTAGAGCGATCATCATTAGCGAATCTTCTAATATTTATTATTACTTTATTCAATTACGTTCGACTAAAATATCGAGTAAATAAGGACCAGGGGATAAAAGCAGCACGAATACCCTGGTTGAATCCTTTGATGGTAAAGGGTCGTGACCTGAATGAATTCGCCCAGTGACCTTTGGGAAGACCTCTGAACCCACGTGTTCCGCTCTGTTAAGACTTTTCATCGCCGATGACGATATTGTAATACAATTGGTACTGCCATATACAAGTCCGTGATATGATACGATTTATATTTACTTTTTACCTTTCAGGTATTGTTTTAATTGATGTACATAATTATTACATTTATTTTTTTTTTTTCACCACAGCTAAGAACGAATCAAAGACAGTTAACTGAGAAGATATTCCACAACGCAAACTGTGAAACCATACCAGACTAAGAGTATTCCCAGTAAGAGTAACCCACCGGAGCCGAATCTAATAGGGGTTCTATCCCATAAAAGCAGGAGTTCCATAGGACAGCGTCCTGGGTCCCATCCTCTATAATCTATACACCGTTGATTTCCTCTCTATCCCCAATACCTTCTTGGCAACATTTGCAGTCCCGTTACCCCATCCAGACCCCGATATAGCATCCCATAACCTTCAAAAACACCTTGATGAGATCGAGTATTGGTGCAACCAATGGCGAATCAATGTTAATGAAGCAAAATGTTCCCGCATTACCTTTACCTTTTCGCCTGTCCACTGGTTTTTTTAATGCCATTCCTCTTTCTGTATCCGAGACAGTACGGTATTTAAGCTTCTATTTCGACAAAAGGCTGACATGCTAACCACATGCGAGGCTAAAAAGACAAGAACTAAACAGACGCTTTGGACAACTGTACAGACTACTTCGGACATCCCATCTCTCAATAGAAAATAAATTACTAATCTACAAAGTTATACTTAAGCCAATCTGGACATACGGAATAGAGCTATGGGGGACAGCGAAAAAGTCGAGCACTAAGTGTATCCAATCCTTTCAATCAAAAGTCCTGAGGACAATAGTAAATGGTCCTTATTACGTTAGCAACAAAACCCTTAATAACGATCTTAATATACCTTACATTCTTAAACTCATCCCTTCCAAGTTCATGAAATTCCATAGTGACCACCCTAATTCCATAGCACAGTCATTGCTCTGCACCACTTATCCCTACTATCCTCCTCGGAGAATAAAACGGCAGTGGCCTTGTGAGCTGCTATAAATACGTGACATTGGGAGTCCTGAGAATTGCTAGTTTCTCCAATCATATCCTGAGCGTCTGTGGCTCTCGCGCTCTTGGTCGGCATCCACTGGCTCTTATCCAGTGAGGCTGACGTAGGAGCGCGGGGACTTCCCAAGACTCCGCTTTCTCTTTCACATGTGAGGGAGGTGACAACCATGAGGACTTGGGAGGTCTCTGGTCTGTTTGTAAATACCATATGAAAATTGTAAATATGGTATGAATGAGATTATTTATCACAATTACTTATTGAAGTTTCTGCGCATGCGCTACTATTTGCAACCACGTACAACTATCGCTCTCCAAATCAATACCGATAACTACCGTTTATAGACCCTTTTTCGGCTTTGGGATTGTGTCAACTGGCAACTTAAGTGAGGTGGCCACGAGGGAGCCCTCAATAAGTGAGTAGATCGCTAGTACATTGGTGTGAAGTGTAAATAATAGTGACATCGGACTGAGTAGTCGGCCATCTTGACTGAGGGATTAGCCATCGTTCACGATACATAGCCGTTCTGAGCCAGACCTGATAGGTGGCTCAGAGCCAAGACCGGTGACTCGCCACTGGAATCTCACCGGCGCTACGTATTTTATTTTTTTTTTTAACTAACAAAAATCTTAGCTAATGACAAAATGAGATTTTATCAGCAGCTAATATCACAAAATAAAAAGAAAAGATCTAGGTCCTTAGGTCCAACTCCGCCAACGTCGCCAGTAAAGCGAAAAGCCAGACGCTCAAATAGGAACATCCCTATAAACTCATCTGCTGCCAGCTCTATGGAAGATCTACCAGCACTTGCCAGCACTTCAAAAGAAGAAACTGTAGCAGAATCTCCATTCTTCACACCGAATAGCTTCGAGGTACTGAGAAATAGCCAACCTGACGACATGGAAGTTATTCAAACACCAACACAGCCCAAGCCGCCTGCTATATTCGTAAGGAATATTAGCAATTTTAAACTATTATGCTCACAAATGAGCAAAGTTGTAGGTACCGGAAAATATACGTGCCTCAATCGCTCTCGGGATACAAAAATTTCCCCAGACACTCCGGATACTTATCGAGCGATGAGAAACCAATGCAGACTTCCATACATATCAGTTGAAACAAGAACGATCGCTTCGAGTAGTGATAAGAAATCTGCACCCGACCACACCAGCTGATGAAATTGAAGACGAACTATTAGCTCTGGGATTCAAAGTTCGGCAAATAACCAAAGTTTTACGTGAGGACAGACAACAAAACGAATCCACCAAAACGGCATTACCGTTATTTTTTGTAGATCTCGAGCGGACACCTGGCGTGGAGAAAATTTATGACTTAACGACCCTGTATTACACAAGAATACAGGTCAAAAAACCTTACCCCAATAGAGACATCGTCCAATGCCATAATTGCCAGGCATATGGGCACACAAAATCGTATTACCACCACCCTCCTAGGTGTGTAAAGTGTAGTGGGCAGCACAAAAGCGTATTGTGCAAAAAGCCCCTAAAATCGCCTGCTGTATGCGTGCTCTGCCATCCGGCCAACTACAAGGGCTGTGAGGCCTATAGAATCCTCAAGTCCAGGAGCGAGCAACGTCGCCGGCCAGAAGAAGAGAAGCCAGTAACAGGTAGCTCAAGAAGCGCCCCCACCAGAAATTTGAGGCCTTCAGTCTCTTTTGCTGATGCCGTTCGGAACAGAGAACAGTCACAGGCACTGCCCACTTCTCGTCCGCAAGTATCTCTTCCCCAGCATTCCGCTCATCCCGCCAACCAGCAAACCCAATCCCATCCTCAACCACACATCTCGCATATTCCTTCACCTCCAAGTTCTTCAGATCTCACTAGCCTATTAACATCATTCCTTACAGAATTCAGAACCCTAATTACCCCTCTCATTTCCCTTCTTACAAATCTTGTCTCCTACCTTATCCCCGTTAAACAAAATCCATAAGTGGATCCTTCTGACACCTTATCCATTCTCCTTTGGAATGCGAATGGTGTTCGCACCCACACTAACGAACTGACAGCACTACTCCATGACAAGAAGATCGACGTAGCTCTTATTACTGAAACAAGACTTACGAGCAAACGACCATTAACCGTTCGACAGTACCAGACTTATCGTACTGATCACCCAGATGGAACAGCTCATGCAGGTACCGCTGTCATTGTCCATAACTCCATATCCCACCACATAGTTCCTTTGGTATCACACGATTTCCTTCAATCCACTGCAGTGTCAATCACCACCTTCACTTTTCCTCTTACACTTGCATCAACGTACTGCCCTCCCAATAAATCCATTTCCGACTCCCAATTCATCTCCTTTCTAGACTCCATCGGACATCGTTTCCTTGTGGGTGGGGACTTTAATGCGAAGCACCAACACTGGGGGTCAAGATCCACAAATACACGAGGACGTGCTTTGCTGTCTGCACTCACACGGAAACATTGCTCCACTATCACTCCTGACACAGCCACCTATTGGCCATCAGATCCCAACCGAAATCCTGATCTCCTTGACTTCTTTTTTTACAATAGTTTAGGAACACTAAACTACTCACTCACGCACCTTGATGACCTCTCTTCTGATCATAGTCCTTTATTATTAACCATTTCCCTAAGACCAATTCACAAACTGCCTCCTCCTTCATTTATTAGGGGCCCAGTTGACTGGGACCACTTCCGTCAGCTTCTTACAGAGTCCGTAAACCTCAAATTATCCCTGAAAACATCCCAAGACCTAGACGATGCAGTGCATTCTTTCACTACTCTGGTCCAGAGGTCGGCTTGGGAGGCATCGTCACCCCATCGTCACACAAAAATCCACAATCATAATCGTTTACCTCAGCATCTCAAAGATCTAATCCAATCCAAACGCCGCTCCAGATCAGTGTGGCAAAGATCCCGGCATCCTATTGATCGTCGCACGTACAATCAGTACTGCCGATTGGTAAAGCGGCGATTGGCATCCTTCCGTTCCGATTCTTTCAATTCCTACCTCTCCTCTCTGTCCACCAGGGATAACTCCTTGTGGAACGTAACCAAAAAAATCCTAAAGTATCAACCTGTTTCACACCCACTCCGTCGTGATGATGGGTCCTGGGCGGCTTCGGATGGGGATAGGTCGGAGGAATTCGCTCTGCATCTTACCCATACTTTCACACCTCACCTTTCTCATCAAAGCCATACTCACAGCACAACTGTGGAAGATTTCCTCACTTCACCTATTCCTCTCTCTCTTCCACCAAAAGCCGTTAATCCCTCTGAGGTCAAATACCTTCTGAAAAACTTACCTTACCGAAAATCCCCTGGATATGATCTCCTTACTCCTCAAATTCTCAAACAGCTTCCTCCTAAAGCCATAATCTTTTTAACCTATATATACAATTGCATTATCCGAACGACGCAGTTTCCTCTCCTCTGAAAACATTCCATTATTGTCCTATTCGCCAAACCTGGTAAACCACCCAATGAAGCCTCATCTTACCGTCCAATTAGCCTACTCCCTATCCTCTCAAAAATATTTGAGAAACTCCTACTAAAACGTCTACTTCCAATTGTTGAATCCAAAAACCTTTTTCCCACACACCAGTTTGGTTTCCACCAACGACATTCCACTGCTCAACAAGGCCTTCGCGTTGTTGATCACATCTCCTCAGCCCTTGAAACCAAACAGTATTGCACTGCTGCCTTTCTCGATATAGCTCAAGCTTTTGACAGGGTTTGGCACGCAGGTTTGCTCTACAAGCTCAAAAGATATTTACCACAGACCCTTTTCCTAATCCTACAGTCCTACCTTTCAAACCGCTTCTTCCAAGTCCGCTGTGGTTTAGAATACTCTAACTACTATCCCATAAGTGCAGGAGTTCCACAGGGCAGTGTCCTAGGCCTCATCCTCTATAACCTATACACCGCTGATGTCCCCTCTACTCCCAATACCTTCTTGGCCACATTTGCAGATGACACTGCAGTCTTGTCATCCCATCCAGACCCCGACATAGCATCCCATAACCTTCAAAAACACCTTGACGAGATCGAGTATTGGTGCACTCAATGGCGGATCAAAGTTAATGAAGCAAAATGTTCCCACATTACCTTCACCCTCTGTCGCAAGTCTTGTCCACTAGTTCATTTTAATTCTATTCCTCTCCCTGTATTCGAGACAGTACGATACTTAGGCTTCCATCTCGACAAACGACTGACCTGGAACCCACATACGAGACTAAAAAGACAAGAACTAAACAGGCGCTTTGGACAACTGTACAGACTACTTCAAAGGACATCCTATCTCTCAATAAAAAATAAACTACTAATCTACAAAGTTATACCTAAGCCAATCTGGACATACGGAATAGAGCTATGGGGGACAGCAAAAAAGTCGAACATCAAGCGTATCCAATCCTTTCAATCAAAAGTGCTGAGAACAATAGTAAATGCCCCTTATTATGTCAGCAACAAAACCCTTCATAACGACCTTAATATACCCTACATTCTAGAACTCATCCCTTCTAAGTTTATGAAATTCCACAGTAGCCTTTCCAACCACCCTAATCCTGTAGTCATTGCACTGCGCCACTCATCCCTATAATCCTCCTCGGAGACTAAAACGGCAGTGGCCTCGTGACCTGCTATAAACGCGTGACAGCGGGGGTCCTGGCAATGGCCAGTTACTCCAATCAAGTCCTGAGCGTCTGTGGCTCTCGCGCTTTTGGTCAGCCTCGACTGGCTAGTATCCGGTGACGCGGCTGACGGAGGAGCGTAGGGGACTTCACAAGGCTCCGCTCTCTCTTCGCAGTGGATTTGGGAGGTCTCTGGGCTGTCTGTAAATATTGTATGAATAAGTGAGTGAATGATGAATTGTAAATATGGTATGAATGAGAGCGTTTATCGCAATTACTGATTGCCTTATAAAAGGCAGATTGTAATTATAGCCCAATAAAGAGTATATAATTGAATTGAATTACTTATTACACAATAAGGCAGATTGTAATTTTATCATAATAAAGTAGTTTTTTTATCGATCTATAATAGGGGTTCTGTTATAAATATTACAACTATATACAGTTTTTCTAAAGCAATTCTCAGTTAGTGAGATGGGTCAAGTTGTTTTCAACCAAAAATGCCAAATAGTTTCCAAAAATTGTTACTATATTTAATACGTGCCTTGCCCTGGCACCTGAATAATTTTTCATATTGTTACTTCATTTACAACGACGAAATCTTGTCGATATAATTATAAAAAAAATAAATAATCTTCGACATAATGAAAAAAACAATAGTGGCATAGTTGGTCCAAAAGTTTACATAGGACTTTTTCGAAACAAGTCGTATAATAAGATTCCACAGACAATAAATTTATTAATATTTATATATACATTTTGGTTGTACTTACATGTTGACTTCGTTTAAACTTACTAACTTCTTCAAAATAAAAACAATTTTAGCGACACAACTCAACTGGATACAAATGTCTAACGAATTACAGAATTTAAAAGTAAATTTACTTTACTAATTGAGACAGGAAAAAGAAAATATCTATACTGTAGTCAATTTAGTTTTAAGAGCTTGTCTATAAACGTTTAGTGACACAAAATTCTTGTTTTTAAGGAATTCCTAAGGTCTGTCAGTAAAAGATTTTCATTTCCCAGGTGCAATATTTTGCTCATTTGTTTTGTTAAATGTGGTCTTAACCTATTGATGCTATTAATTTATATTCAGGGTAAATAACAACATAAACAAACTGTTTACAAGGATTCACAAATTCGCACGTAGTCATCAAGCATGTAAAGCGATTTTTTTTTTTTTTTTTTTTTTTCTATTTCTAAGCTCTCTAGTTAGAATTTTCGGATGAGGGATAAATATAAAATATTTAGGGTGATCGGATTCTTGTACTAGGAGGACCTGCTTGAAGGTGGTGTGAGAGGAGTAAGGAGTGTGGGAATCCTCGGTGGAGATTGACGAGAAAAGGAAAAAGAAAAAAAGAAGTATATACATATATTTATTATAGATTATATGGGATTGGGACAAGAACCCACTGTCTTGCTATGGAGAAAAGTTATAGACCGAACTGAAGGCATGATTTATATTGAGACGTATGATTTATGGATCAGGAAGCTACGTCTGCTGTTTCATTTCTACGTTCACTGAAGATGTGACATTATAAATTACCCCTTAGGATTTCTCCGATCATGAATATGTTATTTATTTTTTTAATTTGCAGAGCATGCCATCTCTAAATAAAATTGTAAACTTATCATATTTTCATCCACAAATGTTCATATGAACATTATTAAAAATCTTTGATATCACTCCGCCCGTTCTTGTCAGCCAATTTGTTCAATATTTGTTTTCTACAGTTTATTATTTTAGTTACTTGCATTTATTTTTATCTGAAAATTATATTTCATAGTTCACAGCATAATCCTGAATTTTAGCTACGATATTTTTCTTCACATTCTTTACCCTTCAATGTAGAAAATATGATAAGCCAATAATTTACCAAACGCATTTTCACCCTTTTCCAGTAGTAGCTAATAGCCCGTGGGCAGGCATTCGTTTATGATTGCTAGAAACACGATTGGCACGCATGACCTCTTCAAGATCTACATCGTCTTTTTTTTTTTTTTTTTTTTTTCCCTTAACCCCTTAAATTTTAATACAATATGTAAAAATATGAACAAAGAATTGACAAATTTTTCTCCTCATTCTGCTATGCGCTGATGCAATTGAAGGAAGTTGGGTTACTCAACAATACAGGTTGTGGTTAAAAATACAATGAAATGAATATAATGCTAGGTGATGGGGCTCACCTTCAGTTTGAAAATGTGGGAGAAAAACTTACCAACTGAAACCTAAACCTAGCACCTAAGACTAAAGCGTTCCAGCCGCGACAGCGTGCTCCCATCGACGGGGGAACGGAGCGGGGGTTATCGTGTTAAACACCGGGTTTGTTAGATATTGTAATGAGTCGAAAAATTTTATATGTCTACGTTAGATGAATTCATCCACCGCAGGCAGCTCAAATATCTCGTGAAGCTCACTGTCTACATCGTCCACTCCGAGAGTCCGAACTGTGATTTGCTTCTCTACAGCGAGGTACAAATACTAGATGCCGATTTGTGGGCAAAGGTAGAGGGAGGATTCTGTTTCGGGTTAGCCTATTTTCGTGGAAGTCATCCTATCAACTAGCATGCATTCGGCAGAACTTTAAGATTTGTCACTTTAAATCTCAGAAGCTATTTCAGATATAACATCTTGTTTTGACTGCCGACAAGCAGGTGTAATTATGTTTATTAGCGCTTTCAGCAACCCTCAATGCCAAGTACTAATTATTATTCTTATTTGACCTGTGTCGTATCTGTTACTATTACACTTCTGTTGCCGTTACATAACTTCAGAAAAATGGGTGTAATGAACCTTTCTCAGTAAAAAATCAAAAATCTGTGTATGGCTAATTATTATTGATGAAATTGAATTATCCTAATGAAATAAGTTGGCTAAAAATTTTAACCCAGAACTTTTATATCATAAATAAGTTTCACTAACCACAACCATTTCAATTATGAAAAAAATACCTTAAATAAAGAAGAGCAGGGCCTATAATAACTGAGTAGACTTTCGTTTTCCCTTTTGTTAGCAATATAGTATTCAAACCCCTGACCAGAATAGAAAATGTTTGTGGCCATCAAACAGCGAAGGACGAATAAATCACTCACACTTATATGTAATTCAATTAGGAGGATGGCAGATCCGTTGGTCCAGTTATGTATGCCATGGGCTGCTCGTTTCGGTTACACGCTCCGAATAGGTATGCAAATCTTCTGTGTTTACCCGCTCACAGTCCAAGCACCGCAAGGATTACACCACTAATTTCACTCTCCTCTTGTCTGGGACATAACTAGATTTATCAACTACACGCTTCTCCTCGGTTGTTTTCACAATACAGACTATAGCTTTGTACATGTGAATGCTGTCAGAACAACGTTCAGGTAGAAGTTGCTGTCAAAGTGACTATTTTGAAGCAGAGATATGATGCCACCCATGGATCAGTAGCCTTGCCACATATTTTCATTTTTAAAACAGTTTTTTTTTTATTTTAATTTTTGAATCAATTATGAACCTACCTGTATCTTTTTCAAAAAATGAATTACGCAAAATTGAAGTTTGGGAAGTTGGGGGGGGGGAGGTGCAACTTCACTGTATAATTTGTAGAAAAAACGTAAGTGGGTGTGGCCCGATGGGGAAATTCTTGCCGACCTGGCCTTGCTCAGTGGACGTCAGAAAGGAACTTGTGGTCTTTAAAATTTGCTGGTGGATAAGTTGTGTGGGGGGCAGCTTATTCCGTGTATGAGTGTTGATATAAGTCCATCAGATGTTAGAAGGTGTGCCATGAAAGTGCTATGTTCAGGAGAAGAGGTAGTCTTCGTGGTATTTGAAAGACCAAAAGTTCACTGAATATCTGAGGGTAGGTTAAAACCGACCAGATTGCAAAGGCGAGTGTGAACCAGAAAAAGAACGGATTGCTGGGGGAAACGCTACTAAGTGCATTTTGTAGGGCCCCAAAATCCGTCGGGAGACGGCACGTGTTACCTGACTTTTAAATTATTCTAGTTGATTTTAATAATGAGTTCATTAATCCACAAAATTATTCCAACACGAGAGTAAAAAAATATATATGTTTTGGATAATTTATATGTTGTTCTATGTTATATATATATATATATCAGTAATCAATATATATATATATATATATATATATATATATATATATATATATATATATAACTATAAGTTAAAGTCAAAGATAACTCGCTATTGGAAATTAATACGATCATGGGAACTAAACATTCCATGATCCCATATATGTCGGATTACTGATAGAACTAAAGCAGTCTATTTCGAGAACTTGAGTTTGTCTTTTGTTCCTTTTTTCCTTCTCTTTTTTTTATCAGATCTTACCCGGCGGTGAATAACCTATATATATATATATATTATTGTGATATTAGATATTGTGGAGTTTGTATATAAGAATTTTAAATATAAAGATTTAATCCAACTTATCAAGAAGGCTAAAATAAAAACAATTGAGAGTGGATGAAAAACAAAAGATAGTAGTTGTTGTTATGATAAGACATTACTCATATTAGTTATGGGATCAGACTGGTATATAAGTATCTAAATCTAGTGATCATAGAAAAACTTTTTAAGTATTAGTTGTTGTTATGATGGGAACACAGCATTATTCCCTCTAGTTTTGGGATCAGCCCGGGATAAAAGTATCTGACTAGTGAGCACATTAAAAATTTGTTATTTTATGTTGGCATTGAAGCGGAACGGAAGATAAAAAGCACCAGGAAGAAGAACGAAGAAGAAAAGGAAAAGAAAGATAGACAAGTATAATTAATAAGTTTTTTTTTTTGTAATTAAATATAACCTTTTGCCAGAATTATTTTTGTTAGTAGAACCTAAAAAACATCAGATAATAAGTAAATAAAATAAATTTAAAGTTAAAGAATAAAAATAATTTTATCAAAGAACGTAATAATAGATATATAATATAATTTAATATATATATTTACATTTAGGGCTCCTGTTATTTAGTCCCATAAAAAACAGTATATTCTAAGAACATACTTCTGGAATAGCGACCACAAGAAAAAAGGAAAGCCCAGGTTATCTTGAAGATAATAGCAGCTTATGGGCTCGTGGAGGAAAGTACAAAACAAATTACGTTGGAGATTTTCCAACCGAATCTACCCCCTCAAGTTACTAGATGACATTTTTAGAAAATCGAGTTAGAAACGAGAAAATAAAATAGCCCAAAAACTATAGCCTATCTCATGGAGAGGTAGTGCCGAACGAAGGTTGATTTCGTAGTTGGTGTGACGCGAAGGTGCTATTATAGTCATGCCCATTAGGCCGTTAACTCTCAACCCAGAATTCTGTATTATCAACTGGACTCCATACTTCTTTTTATTTACTGTTTTATTTTACACTATTTACTATGTAATAAATTGCATTAATGTACATTTCAATTATTTTTTAAGTATAATTTAGGTTTACCATGGTGTTTTTTTTTTTGATAACCACGTCCCTTCATCGCTCCATTACATGTGTTTTACAACTTAAAGTCACTATTCCTATGCATAACAGGTATCTGTACCTCGGAGGTATAGAACACATTTTCATAGAGTTCATTTTTTACCCATATAGCATTTTTACACATTAACACTAAATACAATGTAAAAGGAATATACTGATAAAATTTTATAACAGAAATTTAATACCATTAATTAACTAATATTATTTGTAACCATTAATTACTCAATATTTGAGTTGTTTAGCGCTTGTCTGTTGTGTATGATTTGCTGTAATAAATCGTTTCCGAACTTGAGACAAGAAGTTTTAGAGCTTATTTTAGTAATCAATCTCTTCAGTTCAGATTACAGCTCTTTATATCGACCCATAATTAAGAAGTTTAATATTCTCAAAACGAGTTGTAATGCATAAATAATCTGTCAACCTAAGCTGAAGTACATCAGGACTAACAAACCAGCCACTCCCAGTTGGAATGCATAACAAATAATATTATGACAATCTGATGTGAAAATGATACAGTTATTTCTTGAGCAAATAAAAGCAAGTCAATAAAGACGGAAGAATGTTAAATGAATCCTTCGTGATGGTTAAAACCTCTGAATTTACACGAACGGAAACGAGCTCATACAAGCTGGAAATTTATGATTGCGTTTCTGTGACAAATGAAAGTGATTACCTCAAGGACCTCTTTGAAGGGTTGAAGAATACATTCTCGTATGCTCTGATTCACAATTTTCCCTCGTCTGATTGCAATTACTCTCGCTTTTCATGACATTTCTATTGTCCATTTGGCTTCGCACTGAAATATTACACTTGTTTCTCAGCGAAAATTCTCACATGCTTTTCGTGACCCTATTTCTCTGAATGAAACGTGCAGTTCTAATATACATTGTACACACAAATAAGAGAGGGCATATTTTGTCTACCTCTATGAATGAAAATCGTACTTGTACTTTTGCAAGCTGACTCAATCGATCAGAACTTTCATTTATTTTAAAAATTTATTTCGTAACCACCTACATTATATTAATTAACTTTTAAGTCAAAATAAATGATTACAAAACAATAGAAAAGTAAGGCACTTCTCTCTACTTAGTATTCTCTCTCAACTAATACTTTTATTACTTAATATTTGATAATTTTCAATTATTTACTTTACTTTTTTAATATTTTACAAGCTATAAATTGATTATAAAGTTGTCGGGTTGTCACTAGGAGGTGCCTGCTCACGTAACCCTGGTGACAAGTGCGGATTGTTCGAGTAATTAACATATCTGACTCCATGTTTGATAGGTATTTCATTGTATGTATATATTGTTAAATTTGAGATACTGTATCGAATTATATAATATCGGGTTGTCACTAGGGGAGTGCCTAATCACTCTAGCCCTGGTGACAAGTGCGGATTGTTGTAGTTTATAACATGGACCATTGTTCCATGTCGGCGTTAATATCTGACTCCATTTATGCTAGGTATGTGCCCCGACAATGCACTGTGTTCAAGAGAAGATGTACAGAGGTTTCATAAAGAATAAGGCCAGTTTTCAGAGTTCGAGCGGTGGCCCGGCAGTGTCACAGGTACAACTCGTCAGAGGGTCTGCAAGGAGGCTGAAAGACAGGGTAACAAACTCAGAGGCGCTGAGGAGAGAGTGGGAGACTGACGAGGAGTCCAAGAGACTGACTTCCCGGGCCAGTGGCCCGGGCGTAAAGCGTCACCGAGTGAAAGCGGGTGAGGAGACTAAGAGAGTAGAAGACTGAGTGGGATTTAGGGCTAGAAGCCCCCGGGTTAAACAGTATTTCCCCTTCCTGCCGGAAGGCGGAGACGGTCTGAAAGGGGTATGTTTATGATGGCCAGGTGGCCAACCCCTCTTAGGTTTAAGACTGTTTTATGGCTGCTAGATGGTTACCCCTTTCAGGTTTTATGGCTGACGACCGTCGACTCTCTTACCTGACTTGTTTTATGACTGCCGATCCCGCGCATGGTTTATTACTAACAACTTACAATGATTTACATACACTTAATTCCTGTTATTTTACTTTGCTTACAATATGTGTGCACCAGAATGTAGGGTGATTTAACTTATGTAGTTAGCGGTCGCTACAAAAATGATTTTCAGTGATTGTAAAGGTTTAAAAATTGCAAGTTACAGTTGACCTAACATTTTTTCTATTATTTAAAAAATAACTAAATCTCACGTGCCTTTTTCACATTTATCATAAGACTTTTACTTTTGTAATACAAGTATATTAACGACATGAAGTACGGAGAAAAACAATGAACAATAGCTAGTTCTAATGTTATGATGCGTTTCATGAATATTTTTTATAATTGTGAAAATACTAATCGGTATTTTTGCTCTAAAATATTTTATTTAATATTTTGAATCCCAACAATAACTGAAATCCCCAGAAAATATTGATAAAAGATACTAATTTAACCGATTGTGAACGTATTAAATATACAGTTTCTGTTGTTAGCATTAAAATTTGTTGAAAGGACATTATTGAAACTTTCAATAATTAGAACTTTAAATCTAAATAGCTTCTGAACTGAAACTTAAGATATCATAAATGTTTTGTAGAATATATCTTTTAAATTCCAGGTGGATTAGATTGTTTTTACAGTGCAATTATACATACAGGCAGATCGACCGTCAGTACTAAAGTAGAACCTTACCCCTGCGGGTTTGGTTAAAATCAATTATTTTTAAACTATCATACCTAGTAGTTTTATAATAAATCTTCAATTAATTAGAGCTGTATGCATGTAATTATATGGACAGATGTATACAAATTCGGGTTATGACCAAGCAATAATGAACTGTTGAGACAATTATTTGGAAGAGCGCAAATGTACTATACATAAATATCCACGGAGTGGCTAAAGAAAGGGGACACCCTTAGTAACTACCAGACAGACTTACTAGCCGCTGCTAAGGGTACCGGGAGGTCTAGGCACCATTCAACATTCTACGTTCACCTCTCCTTAACATATAGACAGCCTTTGGTGGAAATGTTCCCTTTGTGAGCGCGGATCAAACATGCTGCCTCCTCTTAAAAAGTCTCCCCATTCAGCATTTGTATCATCCCGACCTGACTACTCCGGGGACCGGCTAAGGGTATTGATCGCCGTTGAGAAAACACAAAACAGGTAGCCACGACTTGTGTAAAGCACTCCTTGTATTATACCCTGCAGTCATAAACCCAGGCACCAAACGGCCCGCAGGGATTTCATCTCTTTTGTATGTATTTATAGAGCAGAACTTTATTTTATTTTATTTCTTTACTGGGCAGTAGACATCATACACATCCTTTTTATTATATCTTTTTTTTTAAATGGGCGATATAAAAACGAAAATAATAGAGTGACTAGAGGAAAGTCTCATCAAATCAACGCAGGAAAGAGGCTACATAAGGGAAAACTTACTGGTATTTGGAGTAGAAGTGAGCTGATTTAACAAATAAATTAATTGATATATGCAGTCAGATGATGACAGTAATAAACAAATTTGCATTTCGAAGAAGAAATTTATAGACAGGAATGGGTACTATATTCTAATGATAAACACAAGAATATAAGGATTAAGGAAGACTCCAAAGTGTTCGGGTGGTCCGGAAGGCACTCACTACTTGAAAGCCACCTTAAGGTATGATAAGTTTCTTATTTAAGACAAGTTCCATAACTTGGATAATTGCCACGTATAATTGAAGTTCATTGAAAACAGAAGGTAGGCTAAACAAATTGCTACAGGGATTAAGCAATATTGAGTGGTTAATAAAGTCAGAATTGAGACGAAAAGATGAAGGTCATTCTCAGGAGGGCTAGTCATTTTATGTGAGCCCTTGTGAAAAAATTGAGCAGGCTTCCTGATCAGAAGAGATGAAGAGATTGCTGTCACACACCTAAGAGGATGAGCGAACTTGAACAGAATTGTGAAACAAAATAAAATATATAAAATAAGTGAGGGATGAACTGTTTTAACCTCAGCAGTAGCTGATATATATTGTTTTGAAGACAACTTTTGAATTATTAAAAAGTTATTCTTATTATATATAATATAATTATTATTATTAAATATAAAAATAATAATTTATTACACCCCCATTATCATGTTAAAATGAGTAGATCTCTCTATCAAATAATAGTATATTTCATTTCAAATGAGAAATTTTTATTGTGGTATTATTATAATAGGGAACAATACATGTATAAAAATTTCATATTTAAAAACGATATATTAAAATATTTTATTTTCAAATAGTGCCTCATACTAGCTTTTAGAAAATTAACTTATGGGTAATACCAAGTGTTTCGGCCGCTCAATTATTTTTATCACGAAGAGTGATATCATTATAATTGTTTATTGTGTAATTATTTATTGTGTAATTATTTATTGTTCATTTATTTATTAATTATTTATTTTTTGTATAATTATAAATAATTAGCGTCAGGCGAGCGTATCTCGTATTGTTTACGCTTAGCCGGTACACCGGGGCTTACCTTTGCCTACTTACGAGTGCAAAGGGTATTAACAGAGCAGTGGACAATTGGCTGTCGTCGTGAGCACAGATATTCACGTAACCGTTCACTCCGTATGGTGTCTAGTTCCCCAGTGCAACCCATGCGAAAATTATTTTTCTATCTTTATCATCAATCGCAATAATTACGATTGATTTTCCGAAGAAGTTCGGTTATCAGCAATTGGGAGGCCGTTTTCTCCCTTCTATTGGAATCTGGGGGCTTCACTGTCTATTTTCTTTATTATTACGGAATCGACCGAGACGGAAGAACTTCGCTGTATCTCCATGGAATTGGATAAGGACGAATGCCTTTCCTCCATTGCAGCTTGAGGCGGAACATCGTCTACGTGCTGCTAGCCGACCAGATGCCTCCACAGCTCGGCGTGCTTCTTCATGTTCGCCAATGTGTCGCACTAAATTTTACCCAGGGTATTTTAGTATTAATTTAATTGCGCAATTAAAGTATTTGTTATAATCGAAAGATTTAATTTTAATTTATATTTATTATTTATTATTTATATAGATATTTGCATGTTATATAGATTTATAGGTTGTTTTTTTTTGTTTATGTGATCAGCTTAAACTGATATAATATATAGAATTGCCAGATTGAATGGGTTGGCTGGAATGGTGTTACCAATAAATTAGTGTCAAAAGGGCATTCGGAGTTATTTTTCAGATTCCCCGTTGTAATTAAAATAGTTTATTCAACTAATGGTTCAATTTTAATAATACAGCTCAACAGGTATTTTTCTTTAAGAAAAATAATGGAGTTGGATTGAAGACGGGGAGATTCCAGAGTTGGTGCTAACGAGGTAAGGCTGTCCGGAGGTGCAATTTGCTATTCTTACAGCCCCCTAACACCAAGTATCTACTGTCTTTCTCTGTACACATAGGGTACATTGCGTCTTTGTGAGAGTTGGGCCTAAGAAAATTCATTCAAAGGGGAGGTCCCCGGTTTGAGTCCCCATCTTGCAAGCAATTCTTTGTTTAATGGTTAATTATTACTATATTCTATTTGACTATTTACTTTGTGAAAATCATTATCAGATTTGAAAACACATCACCTGCTGAAAACAATAGCGACTAAACTCCAAAAAATAAACGTTTTGAGATTATAGCGTTTGAAGCTTTTAGTTTTTGGTGGTTAATTGATTTTTTAATTTAATTATTTCTCACCTCAACCACTGACTTCTGTCTAGTGACTAGTGCATTCAAGCAGAAACAAATTTAATTTGAGTTTTGTCTCTCTTGCGCGATAAAAAGAGGCCATTCTCATTTGGTCGTCATTGTTCTAAGCAGGCAGTATGCACACTATTTAAGGCAAATGGTAGTATTGTTTTTAACTTTTTAAAAATAATCTTTCTGTATGTCTGTATTATTTTCATGCTGTTAGTAATTTAAATATGATTATTACCTAACAATAGAGTTAAAGTAAACGCCATTTCCGGATTACGTCAAAACTATTATGTAATTGATCCAAAAAAAAAAGGTAAGTCAGGACAAACTCAGGATATCCATAACAATTATTAAAGAACAGTAAAAAATAAAGACTAGAACAACTTATATGATATAACTTATTACTAATATGACTGATAATAAAGTTCAAAATTGTCTGTTAGACAAAAAGGTTTGACGGGACACAAAAAAGATTACTCCATTAATATGACATATTACAGTCCATAACAACTCGTAAACATGCAGTGTTTCTAGCTCCTTCTATTTCTGCTTGCAAAGCCCATTTTAACTTCTGTTTCTCTTAAACCCAGTTTTATCGTTTGCGTTCGGGTTGACTGCTCCAATATTTAAATCGTTCGATCTAATGCTACTCACACACGGATTTTTAGATAGAAGAGATCCTTTCAGCTGTTGAACGTGGAAAGATGTGTACTCAGGGGCATAGGTCTGGTCGAAGTTCGTCCAGCCTCATGATGAGACCGGTCGCTAGTTGGTTGACCGTGATGCATACTCATGAATATTATACCAGCAGTACTGAACAAAACAAAAACATGTTCCCTTCTTCACAGTTATGAAAAAATATTTTGAACACATGAATATACTTTCTGACAAATATATTTATTAGGTTGGCAAGGAAGTGATTTCGGTTTGCGCCAGTAGATAGCGCTATGTTGGTTTCGTTATTCTTTTGTCAATGTTAGAATTTTTTTTTTTAGATTTGGTAGTTGATGCCTTTTTAGGGTTGCTATAGAAATTCCGTGTAATTTTGTTTACAACTGTCAGTTTTAACGTGGAGTGCAAAAATAAGCATTTTAGACACATTTTACTTTTTTATTTTCATAAAGGAAAGAAAGCATCTGAGCCTCACAAAGAGATGTGTGGATTTTATGGTGTTTAATTGTTTAACAGAACGTACGTGTCTGAATTGGTTTAAAAAAATTCGTTCTGGAGATTTTTCACTGAAAGATTACCATCGTTCTCGTCGACCTTCTGAAGTTGATGATGGCAAAATGAAGGCCATAATCGAATTGAATCGTCATATAACTGTGCGAGAAATTACAATTGTAATTAAATATATCACACACAACAGCCGAAAATCATATAAGACGTCTTGGGCTTGTGTTGAAATTGTGTTATTGGAAGCTCGATATTTGGTTTCCGCACAAATTAAAAGAAATTCACCTAACACAACGAATCAATATACACGTGATACACGTTTCAAACGTAATGTAATCGACCCTCTTTCGAAACGAATTATCACTAGTGATGAAAAATTCATCGTATACAATAACGTTAATCGAAAATGATCATAGTCCAAGCATGATGAACCAGTACAAACCATATCTAAAGCTGAATTTACCGGAAAAAGATCATGCTGTCAATTTGATGGGATTACAAAGGTGTTGTGTATTTTGAGCTGCTTCCAAACAACCGAACGGTCGAATCAGATGTTTAATGCCAACTTATGCAATTGGAGAAAGCAATCAATGAGAAAAGGCCAGAATTGGCAAATCGGTTGGGAAGTGATGTCGCATCCCCATACAGCCCTAACCTTGATGTATTTCGAAGTTTACAAAACTTCTTAAATGGTAAAAATTTCAGTAATAACGATGACCTCAAATCGCATTTGGTTGAGTTTGTTGCTGATAAGGACCAAAAGTTCTATGATCGTGGAATCATAAAGTTACCAGAAGGATGGCAAAAGGTCATCGAACAGAATGGATATTTGACTTGTTAAAGTTCATTTTTTGTAAAGAAAAAATTGGGTTTTATTTTACACTATAAACCAAAATTGCTTTCTTGCCAACCCCAATACTTAAACAACTCTCGAGTTACTTTAACTTAAACATATCACTGAATCACGTAGATATTTCACTCAGTTAAAGTGGTGCTGTTAAGAGGCGAAAAATCATGAGTGTATGGCAGGGTGTACGAGTCACTACATTGAGGTCATCTATTACGATAGTTAGTGCTAATAGCTGATGATGCAATGCTATCATTTATTTTGGATTTATCCCCTGTTAATAATCCACTCATCGCGGGTTGATATATTAGTGGCATTTGACTTCAATGACCATGCATAGTTTGTACCACGCTTGTTTTTAATACTGGACTCAAAAACATTTAAATATTTTGCATTTTAGTTATATAAATTTTTTTAATAAAACCTGTAATAATAGAAATATTTCTGATTTTATTGAGCCACTTTCATCCCTTCTTCATTCTGATATTTCGCAGGAAACAAAGCTTAATCTTGATTTCCTTTCTTTGACTGAACATTCCAACTACCTCGAAGATACTTTTGAGGCATAAAAAAAAATACACATGGATAACACCCTGCAGCGACCGCTAACTACATAAGATAAATCACCCAATACTCTATTGTATATATATTGTAAACAAATGTAAATAACATGAACAAAATATAAATCATTGTTTTTTTTTTTTTTTCTTTCTTCATAGCCCCTTTAAATTTACAGATAATTCTATATAATTATAGATCCTCAGGCGAATCTATTTACAAATTATTTTGTATTTCCTGTAGCATCACTACATTATATACAGGTTTTGTTATTTTATAGAAATTATATAATGTATAAACAAGTATAATGACATAAATTATACGTGACTTGACGAAACTGACTAATAAGGTGATGGGGCTCACCTTTTTGATCAACATTAAAACTAACTTACATACTAATTCTTATCATAATTTTTCCCCGACAGTCTGTTGCCATCGATGCGGGAGGGGTGGCGGGGTCATAGTGTTAAACACTGGATTTGTCAGGTGCTGCAACGAGTCAAAAAACTTAATGTGTCTCCGGCGGATGAACTCACCCACCGACGGCACACCAAGCAACGGGTGCAGGTCAGCGTTCTTCAACCTCTCGAAAGAGGTATGTCGGACCACTTTTCGCATGATTCCATTCTGGAAGTGTTGGAGACATTTGGCTGTATTGTCAGTCAAGTGGGTAAATAGTGGGGCACCGTACAGCAGAGCTGGCCGGAGGACACATTTATATATCATCAATTTAAGACGAAGCGACAGGTTAGGTGAAGTTAGCAAGTGCGATAGCCGGTAAGACCTTTGTCGTACTTTTTCTATTTTATTACTAAAATGAGTAGAGAAATGGAGATGCCTATCCATTTTTATACCCAAATAGTGCATTGAGAAAGCTGGTGAGCTCTCTTGCCCTCCCACGCTATACGATTTTGGCAAGGATTTTTTCCCCTTTTGGAGGGAGAAGATTACGCAGTCGGTCTTCCCGGCGTTTACGCTGATGTTTAACATGCCCAGTCTGTCACTGATAACGTTACAAACTGACTCGGCGTGTGTAAGAGCTCTTTGTGCACTCATGCTGCTGCTGTAAACCGCAATGTCGTTGGCGAAAGCGATTACAGTAGCTTTCTGATAGTTTGTCCCAACAATTTCAGATGTGTACATACTGAAAAGAACCGGAGACAGAACCGCTCCTTGAGGAACTCCACAAGTCAGAGGGAATGGGTTAGAGAGGCAATCACCCACCCGTACCCTCACCGATCTGTTCTTCAAGAACGAAACCAACATGGTATATAGCTGCTCTGGGCATTCCCAGTCACAAAGCTGTCGGCACAGCATCCCGTGGGACATTGAGTCGAAAGCCTGTGTGCAGTCCAATGAGATCATAGCAGTTGCTGTATTCTTGTTGATACCCAGGGTGGCTTCCGTTTGTACCTTCACAAGCGGATGTTCTGTACTCAGATGAGCCTGAAAACCTGTCTGCTCATACGGAATGATAGCATTTTCCGAACAGAACCCCTTCAGGTAGTTTAGTATTATCTTTTCGAGAATCTTCCCCATGTGAGGGAGAAGACTGATCGGGCGATAGTGGGCTGGGTGGTCGCCTCTCTTTGTGGGCTTGCGCAGCGGGAACAAGATAGCTTGTTTCCACGCTGTCGGGAAGTATCGCAACCTGATACATGAATTGTACAGGTTAACAAGTTGGGCAATCCCTCTCCTCGGCAGCTGTTTCAGCAATACCGTTTGTATCCCGTCGCCCCCTGGTGCTCGGTTTCCCTGACACCGGCGAAGAATCGCCTTAAGCTGCTTCGGGGAGACAAACATATAGTTCTGACCTGTCCTCAGCTGCTGAGGTTCGTGGTAGTTACCTGTCCTAGCGGCGTTGTCTGCGGTATAGTGGTCGGCCAATATTTTAGCCTGTTCTTCCGATGTGTACAGGGTGTCTCCGTCATGAAGACGGACACCTGAGTCCTTCTTGGTAGTAGTCTTTAGGAGCTTCCAAAAAACGGAAATCGCCATGTAAGCCATGTAGCCGTTCGTGCCACGTTGCCGTCTTCCAATTCCTCATCAAGCCACGAATTTGTGTTGTAAGAGAGTTTACAACTTTCTTGGCCTGACGATTCCTTGTTCTATACCAGTTATTTTTCCAATTATTGCGTAATGCAATAAGTCGAAGAATATGGTCTGGTGGTTTTTGTAGCATGGGTGGCTTCGGGCTAAACTTTGGGACAGCTGTGTTAGCTGCATCGACGATAACCTCGGTCAGGAAAACTACCTGTCGATCCACTTCCTCTGTACTGCGGAGAACAGGAACCGTATGCAATTGGTGGTAAAGTTGTGATCGATATAGGTCCCAGTCAGCCCGACGATAGTCGTACTTCGTGGGACGCGGGATCACAACTCTACCGTCAATGGAATACAATACTGGTAGGTGGTCGGTCGTTACTAGGTCCAGGGTCTCACAATTGTTTATCCTGTGTGGCTGTTTTGTAAGTAAAAGATCTAGGGTGGAGGTTTGTGCGCTGTTACCTCTATGGCGAAAGGTGTGGTTCTGAGGGTGAACGACAGTAAAGGGCGCCTTTACCAAGGCTCTCCCCGCTGGGTTGGCGGTGGCATTATTCCACAAGGTATGCCGCGCATTTAAGTCTCCGACAACCCAGTGGTTATTTCTCTTGGCACACTCTTTAATAAGAGCTGAGAACTCTTGGAGAGACGCCCTCGGTCTCTTATACATGGCGGTGAGATAAATGGGTGTCCCTAAATTTATTTTCACCGTCAAGTGGTGGAGCCTGACATCAAATGTATTCAGTGGCGGATCCACTTTCATCCATGTGATGCCGTGCCGTATAGCCACCAGAACTCCACCGTAGCCATCGGTCCGTTCGATGACAACAGAGTAGCCCTGTAGCCTTACGTTCTGGTTCACAATTCTCGTATCCGTTAGCACGACGATATCCGGTGTGGAGATCGCTATTAGCGCCTCCACTTCTTCAAGTATAGTCATCAGACCGTCAACGTTGAAGTTAAGTATCTTGTACTTACCCATGGCGTGCCAATTGAGCAAATACGGTCTGTAGTCCGGACATAAATTCCCTGATCATGGTCTCAAGAATCGAGAACCAGGGCGGAAGGCCAGGGGTGTCACGTCTTGATGACGTTGCAGAGGCGACTTCTGCGTACGTCGCTCCTGCTGTGAAGTTCAGTGTGGTGGTGGGCGGCTGTTGGTTACTGCTCCTAGTAGGCTGCTGGCGTTGGTGGACTGGCGGCGCTTTCCCCGTCTGCTTCTGCTTCTTCTTCTGGTCCGCGGCGTCTTGTAGCTTTACACGGTAGGGGCACGCTCTGTACGAGGCTACGTGAGGTCCCCCACAGTTGGAGCACTTTGTTTCTTGTGCCTTGTCACATTGAGCTGATGCGTGTTCTTGCGAGCAACGTACACAGACGACTTTTTGGCCACAGTGGTTTTTAGTGTGACCAAACTCCTGGCACCTGTGGCATTGTGGCATGCCCTTTTGTTGTATATAGGGTACTACCCTAAAAAGGACATAATTTATACTTCGAATTTTCCGAAGGTCCTCTATTTTTGTAGTCGGCGCCACCGTTACCAAGATCGGTGAGATCTCGGTTTTCATGCCATGGGAGTCCGTCTTTCGGAGGCGCCAGACATCCAATAATACCCCCGGGGCAGTTTTTAAAGTTTCTGTTATTATTGTGATATCCTCACTTACATCGATGCCCATAATTAAGAACTTTTTTAACCTTTGGCCACCTCTTGGGGCATAGGTGTGGTGTGGAGTGTTCTCTTTTTTCAGGGCAGATATTGTTTTTTGTCGATCAGTCTCGCTATCGAAAAACAGCCTGACCCCCTTTTGAAAGGGCCGAAAAGAGTACGCAGAAACACCAATATGCGCCAACCTCGCTCTGGTGGTAGAGGGTGGCTCTGGCACAGTTATGACGACCGGTGTTGGTTTTTTCACAGGGTGGTTCTCTTGCGTGCTAGGACCCGATGTAGGTTTAGGTTTGGGAAGTAGGTCGTACCTATTGCTTACGACCACTCCCTGGGTAGGTTTCGGCCGCACCACCCTAGCGGCTTTTTTCTTGGGGACAGGCACAAATCCGGTGGATTCTGATTCCACTGGTGTAGGGGAAGCCTGGCGGGTGCGTTTGCGAACCGCTGTATGCACTTCCATGTTCAGCAGTGTAGCGTGCCTATGCCCGTGCATACGACTGTACCCCTCGGTAAGCCCTGCTGGTCTGTTTATTCCAGTGCAGCGATCGGAATGGGGCACCGACCCCCTTCCCGGTGAAACTGCACTGGTATGTGGCCCTGTGGAATAGAATTGATTAGTTGTTACCTGGCCCGTGCTGTCCAGCGACGGGGTTTGTTGTTCCGCAGTTTTTAGTACTGGCAGCAACTTATCTGTTGTTTCTTTTGCCGGTGCTAGGCCTGCTTCGTCCTGCTTCTGCGATGCAGTTTTCAGGGTCAGCAGTTCACTAACTCACGAAACTTTAATAAATTATAAGACGATGAAAAGTAAATATTTTTAACTTTTCATCAATCATATGGTGT
This sequence comes from Acanthosoma haemorrhoidale, assembly GCA_930367205.1. Taxonomy (NCBI): domain Eukaryota; kingdom Metazoa; phylum Arthropoda; class Insecta; order Hemiptera; family Acanthosomatidae; genus Acanthosoma; species Acanthosoma haemorrhoidale. Next base: position 76,067,497 of record OV884015.1, on the reverse strand, counting down.
TGGTCAATCCATAAATAAATCATTGTAAATGTGTTAAGCAATAAAAAATGCGGGGTGCCAATTAGTTATATGAGCTGGGACACAAACTGTAGTCAGGTATGAGGTACAGACCCTCGGCAAACCCTTGTTTTAGTCCGGCGTTGTCAGACCTCACACCTTCTCTATATGAATCTCTGCCTTCGTCTCGCCTCTCCCTAGTGGACAACGGTTGTCGCGGCCCTGCAAACTTACCAAGCAGTGTCTCCTGTGACAATTCAGTCTGCCTCTCTCCGGTTCACACTCGCCTTTGAGATCCGGATGGATTTTGCCTACCCTCAGATACCGAGTGTGAATTCGTGGTCATTCCAAGACCACACAAACTACCAGCTACCTACCCTATACCTCTTCTCCTGAACATAGTGCATTGTCGGGGCACAAAAAAAAATTGAGTCAGATAGTAAAGCCGTCATGAAACGATTGTCCAGGTTATAAACTCAAACAACCCTCACTTGTCACCAGGGCTAGGGTAACTAGGCACCCCCCTCGTGACGACCCGACACACCCCATAACAACATAATACATATATCATATAGAAATCAACTCTCCATATTTGGCATGAAAATCAGCGGCTGGTAGTTTAGTTCATGTGGGGTTAAAATGTAAGTGAGAATGTGGAAGAATTATCCTGCATCAATCCCCCATCTGTGATTCGTAGAATGACAATCTAATTAAAACTTGTCATTCATATTTCGAAAAAAGATAGATGAAGCACTTTATAAGGTTATAATAAATTTTGTTCTATCTTATAATTATTAAGTACATAACTTAATAATGAGTTTTTTTTATTTTAAAATGTTGTGCATAACTTCTCTATATTGGTATAAATGCTAAAATTATTTTTTTATCGATAAATAAATACTTCACATATAAAGACCAAATTAATTTTTATTTTCGTTTACAAATCACACTAATTATTATATTAGTTTTCAATAATTTATATCATCTTCATAAAAATCTAAAATGTATACACATTTGTAATGAAAATGAATCAATAATAAATAATGATAAAGTACAGTTAGAAAAATAAACTATAATACAATAATTAAAAAAAATATATTCATGAGGTATTTGCTGGCTCACTACAGCTGCCTACAAGCTGCAAAAGCTCTGGGTTTGGAAGGGAATCTTTCAGGTCAAAAAATAAATATAAGTAATCACATATCGTAAAATTCACAAAAACTGTTACATTAAAAAAAATAGAAGAACTTTCAATAAATTTCAATTTAAATAAAGGAAATTTTATGCAATCAAAAAATATTTTACCATTTATTTGTTAGTTGTGTTTTTTAGGTTGGAGTATAAAATTCTTCATTGGGGATAACAGTTATAGAAATGCATCATTGGCTACCATCAACAGCAGGAGAAATGTTGGTAAATGCACACTATCTCGTTTTCGTAATAATGCTATTATAATATTTTTCTTATCTGTTTTGGGCCGTTTGTACTTCATCATTATGGGCGAGAAGGGTGGTCTATCCTACGGCCATCCTTCACTTAGAAGCTTAAGCAAAATAGATGAAGCATGATGTAGTCTCTTTAACTATCATAATAAATGAGGTCCTGACTGTTGTTTTTTGTAGGCCATTTGTCGGGTTGCCACTAGGGGCCTAATCACTCTAGCCCTGGTGACAAGTGCGGATTGTTGTAGTTTATAACATGGGCCATTGTTCCATGTCGGCGTTTAATATCTGACTCCATTTTTATGATAGGTATGTGTCCCGACAATACACTATGTTCAAGAGAAGAGGTACAGAGGTTTCATAAAGAATAAGACCAGTTTTCAGAGCTCGGGCGGGAGACCGGCAGCATCACAGGTCACATTACAAGTCGGCAGAGGGTTTGCAAGGAGGCTGAAAGGAAAGGTGCCAGACACAGAAGCGTTGAGGAGAGAGTGGGTGACGAGGAGTCTAATAGACTGACTTCCAGGGCCAAGTGGCCCGGGCGTAAAGCGTCACCGAGTGGAAGCGGAAAGACTGAATGGGATTTTGGGCTAGAAGCCCCTGGATTAAATAGTATTTTCCCCTTCCTGATGGAAGGTGGAGTCGGTCTGAAAGGGGTATGTTTATGATGGCACACTTGCACCTCTGTCACAAGGCGCGTGACCGGAGACAAGGGTTGCTTAGTTTACTGCCGTTTACAGCATGCTAGGGACTCACCCATTTAGGTTTATGACCACCGAGAGGTGAATCTAGGTCTAACAGGGTCTGTTTTATTACGGCCAGCTTTAAGGCCGGTGTACCTGATGTTACCTGACTTGTTTTACGACTGCCGGCCCCCTACGTTTAATGCTAGACTTTCACCATGATTTACATCTAATTAGAATACATTACATATGCACCAGAGTATAGGGTGATTTAATACTTATGTAGTTAGCGGTCGCGACACTATTATTATCTTGATAAAAAAAAAATACTACAACTTTTTCCTCTAAGTTTAAAAAATTGATATTGACGTTGTTAAAACCATACCATTAGCCATACTATCCCACCAGTTCCACCTACCATCCTCTTGACGTCGAAATGCCCAAATCGGTGTAAAATTGCTAGCACATTTCTTAGCAGCCTACATTTTCCTCATTAAATTTCTTTTGTAACTGTAGAATACGAAAAACAATTAAAAACTGGTATTATTTTGGAGTTACCTGTTTAATTTGTTTCTTCAAAAGTATTTTGGTTAAAAATTTTCATTTTCCTGTTATCCGAAGTTGAAATATTTTTAAAAATTCTTTGAACACTAGGACACTAGTAAACTAGAACATCTATTTTTCATATATAATGATATGAGCGTTATAGATTTCAGCTTCTAGTGTATCTAGATCCGTTTACAAATAGAAAATTGTAATTAATTTTCCTCTTTTAGTGTTGACTATTGCTTAGTCAAAATGTCTCATTAGCAATATTGATAACAGCTCAAGCAAAAGTTTAGGTGATAAAAATCAAAAAGCAATAGTGTGTACTCTCTCTCTCTCTCTCTCTCTCTCTCTCTCTCTCTCTCTCTCTCTCTCTCTCTCTCTCTCTCTCTCTCTCTCTCTCTCTCTCTCTCTCTCTCTCTCTCTCTCTCTCTCTCTCTCTCTCTCTGGTTCTTGCTGCTCTACTCGAACCATGGCTTACTTATTGAACTACCTCTGCACTTCTCTTTCCTAACCTTGCTATGTTCTAGTCCGGCGTTGTCTGATCCCACACTTTCCTATTGGGATTCTATGTCTTCGTCTTGCTAAAACCAGCATATCCTTGGAAAGACTCCCTTCCGTACGGACAACGGTCTCTGGGGTCCTACAAAGTGTATCTTTTGTAGCGTCTCCCCCAGCGATCCAGTCTGCCTCTCTCCGGTCCACAGTCGCCTATGGCATCCGGATGGGTTTCGCCTACCCTTCGGTACCGAGTGTGAATTTGTGGTCATTCCAAGACCACATAAACTACCATTAATACCTACCCTGTACTTCTTCTCCTGAAAATAGTGAACTGTCGGGGCACACCTTCTAAGATCTTATGGAGTCAGATCAATACGAAATAAGCTCCCCACCGACTCGGCTGCCAGCAAAGGTTTAAGACCACAGGTTTACCAATTTTATCTCTTTCTTGACGCCCGCCGGGCAGAGGTCGGGTCGAAGAGACCCTATCACGCGGTGGGGCCCCCCTTTCACCCGACACGTTGTAATAAACTATTTTACACAAGAATGTTTACTAACTTATCAGTTTTTTTTTTAGTTTTTTATTCAATGTCATCATCGTTATATATATAAGAAGAAAGATGGCAGCTGAATATACATGCCTTGTTTCTGACCAATCTTCTCTAAAAAACGTAATTCATTAATGAAATTATTTTCCTCGACCGTTCCTGAGAAGAAACTACAGGTTATAATTTATGTCAGTGAACTGACAAACTAAAGGTACATATTATGATAACGATAGGATCAGATCTGTAATTTACAATGAGAAGCGGCTATAAAACCTCTAAGCCTGCACTTTAAAACGATTCGCGTGAGATGGAGCAGTACATAAACTACGAACTAAGCAACATGTTATATTTCTTTTTTCCTGACCTTTTCAAGGTAAATAGGAGCTGATAGCTAGTTGATAGAATGCCGGTAACACATAACTCATTCTGCAAGTACAGGCAGTGTTTTTTGAGGATCTAAAAAAATGTCAAAGCATAGAATTTTCACAATTAAGGCAACAGTGATGAAACCAACAGACATGCAACAATCGAACGAGTTAGCCAGAGAATACCCTTGATATATTTTTATAGCTATAGCCGGAATTAAGTAATGACCATAACTTTTATTAATTTTCAAAAGGGATCACGTGATTAGAAGGTAAGTAATACTCAAAGTGGCAACAGGACCATGCATTGCGGGTTCTCATTTAATTTCGTAACGGCTATAGGTTTTTACGAATATTTAATCTATTTTTCAAGTTATGTTGAAATTAATTCCAGTCTACTAATCCATTCATTGGATGCATTTGGCCTGAAAAAGCAATTAAAACCGGGATGTGATCGGAGTTTAAAGCTGGTTTCGTTCTGTAATTTACCGGCAACTTGAAGTATTTTGTGAGCATGATATCTGAGATGTGGGGGATAGTTTCACTACTAAAATATGTAAGCTCTGCAGGCACTGGAACTATAAGTTCTCACAGGGATTAATCTTTCTGCAGCCCCAGAAAATATTTTAACTATTCAGATCACTTAATGCTATTGCTTGCAGATTTGCTGGAAACAGATTTGCTATTTCTTCTTCCTCAATCGTTTTGCTAGGTTTGTGCACAGCAGTGATTGGAGTAAGCGGATTTGGATATATGTTTACGGCTACTTCTTTGAGATTCTTTATATTTGTGATTATATGCTCCTCAAACTTTATTTCATACGTTTTTCGTTTATTATTATTGCTACGCCACCAGAAGCAGTTATAGATTTTATATCATAGCGTAAAGTTCTGTACCCTATTCTGTACACTGTTTATATATATATATATAATCTATTCCAGTCTATTCCAGATAATATATATCTATTCCAGATTTACATTAAAATATCAATTTTATTAGCTTCTAAAACAGTTTAAATTCATTTCGTTTGCTGGTGATGCCTTAAGCATTTTAGTTTAACAGTATTAATTTACGAAATTAATTTGTCATAAATGTCTTTAAAGCTACTAGTGACGAATTGTATTTATCTAATTAAAGTAACAGAAGACTACTTTCATGTATGGATATGTATCCTGTTTCGGTGACTTTTTTTTCTCTGCAGTCTGATTTTCCCCATGCAGATTGGGATATTCTGCAACCACTAACCATTTCTTGAGGGAATATCTACCATTGATCTAATTTTTACTCTCCGAATGTTTATGGAGAAGAATATAAACATGAAATTTACTCATTTCTTCTTAATTGACTTCAGATAAGCCTACGACTTAAGTAATAGTCCTTTCGGTATTTTCGAGAAATGATTATTCCCAAAAATGAACTATTTTCTGTGCGTGAATGCACCAAGCACTGTTATAAGGACTTTAAAAAAAACCCAGAAAGATACCTAACCTATGTGGTATTTAATTTAGTATTTAATAAAGTAGCTATTGATTTAGGAGTAAAGATTACAAAAACAAGACTGTACCGAATGATCGCACTTTTGGGATTCTCTAAAGATTTGAATCTAAAATGAAGATCACTTAGTGGATTAAGAGAATCTCTCGTTTCATTTCGATATATGGAAGTTTAATTCATTAAGATTATTAACTTAATTGATAACTAATTAAAATCTCGGATATTATTCACATTATACAATAAATATAATACATACATTACTGAAGAGGTCATCTAGGGATTAGAAACCAGAATTTTAATAACACTTGCAAATAAGATAGTCTCCTATTAATTACTATAGGATTATTAAGTATGCTATAGGAGAATACATGTTTTAACTTGTCATTCTTAAATATAATTAAAACTACTTAATTGTCAGTACATCGTATAAATAAAAATTAATAAAACATGAGAATAATTTGGCCTAAAACGAACAACCACATGTAGAGTGGTTGCTCTGGGTGCCCTGACAACGTCCCGTATCGTATTTGCACCGACCCTACAATTGGATTGGGTATGGAAGAGAGGAGGGGTAATTGTGACATGTGGAGAGGACTAACTAATGTGTGTCATATATTGTTTGTACTCACAGTGGCCGAAGTACTGCATCTGCCTCCTCGCCTGCTCCGCCCTAGCCTCCTGGTCCACGATGCTGTTGAGCATCTCCAGCTTCCTCTGCAGGTCAGCGGCCTCCGTGTTCTCAGCATCTGGGTCCACGTTCAAGCTCAGTGCCAATCACACAACTCTCTCTTTCTCTCTCACTCTCATCACTTATGCATAGTGAGCCGTCCACCCAAGAACCCAGTAGTGTGCTATTGGTAAAGTCAGGTCGTGCTGTACAAGTCATTACTGCTGTAAACAGTTGTAAATTACATATATTTGTTAAAAGTAAATACTAATAATGTTTCAACCACGAAACCGCCGAGTATGAGTTGGGATAATTTACTTTCAAACAAAAACGGGTCAATTTCTAACAATTCGTTTATCGGTAAGTATGTAGTTGTGTAAAATGATCCTACCGATCTCAAATTTTGGAGGCATATTTTTCTACATCCTTGAATATATTGATTTAATGTTGCTTAGGAAGTTTACGAGTGGTTGTGAAATTATGGGATACAAAATTAAGTTTCACCTCAGAAACCATTAATGATTAAAATTTCTTGTTTTCGGGAACAGATTTTGCTTCTTACATTTAAGCGAGTAAGTTCATGTAGTTGCATCCACTTGTCAGTCTGCCAGAAGGAGAACATGGAATGGATTGACTATCGCTAGTCATGGTCAGTGTTCGTGCAAATGAATGGATGAGGAGTGCAGATGAAAATCCGTAAAAACAAAACATACTTTTTGATTATCCTGATTAATTAATTTAAAAATGACTCATAAATAAAATATGAATGTTTTCAATATTTGCCTAAATATCGGTGCACATAATATTGCCGTGCCGTTATCATTATTCGAAAAACGTTATGGATCGTAGAAATTATTTTCAATCGGTGTGGCATGATTACAAAAAACGCTTGGCCCTTAATAATTTGAGAGTCGAATATACATAATGATTAGTAATTTAAATAAATAAAATCACTTGGAAATGATACACTCATCTTGCTGAGGCTAGTTGTTAGTTTTTATTTGCAAGTTGCCCACATCAAACATTGATTTTATCAAAATGATCTCCTTTTAGGTTTATTCACATTGAGGATAGACATGTGTAGTCACCTTATCCTGTTCTTAGATGTTATTCCAATACAGTAACTTTCACTGCACGCTAACCATTACTTAATTTTGTTCAACAAATTAAAAATGTTGCGGTGTAACAACCTTTGTAGTTCTATTAACAGTTAGGATTTTTTTTTTAGTTTTGAAAAAAAAATTAAATAGTTATTTGAATGAGATTTCAGTTTATAGATAGGCATAACATTAAGTGGATTTGTTACGTACAATATATAATATTTTCGTTCCATCATGAATAAAGTTATCAAACATAACAGCAATCATCGATCAGAACAAATTAACTTATAAAAACCCTATATAGACAACAATCGATATATTAAAAGAAAATCATCCACTCAAAACAATTTTTTTAATGCAAACTCTCTCTTATCAGAGATTTAAAAAACGACGACATTAAGGTTACTAAATATTCTCTCTGTTAAAATATGTATATGTTATAATATTGTTAGTTATTTGAAGATTATGAAGAACCTAAAACAGTCTGACTATAAGTCTAACATGGGCGATTGCCTTGTGTTCGCATAGTTATTTTTAGTTTAATCCTCAACTAAAAAAAAAATGTTTCTTTTATCTCACTTTAGACTACTAACTCTTAACATAATATTATAATAATAACTGCGTCATAATTGATAGTGTGATGATATACAAAATGGAGGTCAACAAAAATGTAATTAGGACTCAAAATCAGCTAAACCTTAATTTAAAATAAAAATAAACTACTTCTTTTTTGAAAACAAGGATTAATGAAAGAACCATAACAAGACATGTCAAATGCAAATTCGTGTCCATTTAAAATTATACCCAAAAGCCGACCTACCGGCAAAGTTTGTGGTCAGTTTCAAGTCAAGACGAAGTAGGTAACAGCAGTAAGTTGGTGCCTGCCATGGTTAATAAAATTTAATGCTCACTTATTTATGACAGTGGGATTTTGGTAGGTATGGGTTTGTTATAGGTGAACAGCTCATTTTTCATTTGTATTTGTTTAAATATTACCATTTAATGTAATTGATAGCATATTTAGAAGATACCTTGACGATTTTATACATTATTAGTAATATTATTATGAGTTAAAAGCCTGTGCGTTTAAAAAAAATCATTTAAGTCTGCCTAATGGCGCTTTGGGCTTTCCAAAACATCTCTAAATCCAAAACAGCTCCGGAAGGCAAGTCAAGGTGGGTCTATCAGCCTCCAGAGTTTCCCTCAAAAGTTTCATTGAACACAAATAGTAAAACATTTGCAACTTGAAGCTGCTTACATTTTTCGCTTATGTCACAATCTGTAATTTTTACAATTTATGTTTACAATTCTAACAACCTCATTGTGAGCATATATCACCCATTTTAAAAAGTTCAAATAACTTGATGAAGTTAAGGATGTTTTATTTTTTCAGTAATCATTGTTTGCATTATTTATTAAATACGCAAAGACTTTTCACTGACACTAATATAAATGAACTAATAATTCGTACCATATTGTTTGAGAACTTGTGATATTGTCTTGAACAAATCTCAAGATATCTTGACTAGTCCCATGATTCAATTGTATTTCTAGGGTAAATGAATGATCATCATTCTCCATTATATGAATCAAAACTTTTTAAACTATACTTTCAAGCAAGGATTTGAGGGAACAGCTGCAGCCAGCCTAAGCTGTCAGCTCCATCAAATAGCGTTTAGTCACACAGCTCGCAACATTTCAACCGTAAGTCAGTCACTTTACGATTTGTATCAACCTAATAAAATATTTTTTATTGATCTGTCCATGCAAATTTAACCAGCAAACACTAACCACAACAGCATGCTATCAACACTTTTTTTTGATTTTTTCAAAAACCATCGTCCTTGCACTATGTAATTTCGTCAAGGAAATTAATCAGTGATAATAACGAAAATACAGATAAATAAGCATGAGATATATTATTTCTAATTGTTAACTATCAGCTCAACATCATTACAATAAGCAGTGAAACCTAATTAAAACAATATACACTATTGACAAATTAAACAAACAAAAACAAAATAAATCCTTCATGATTGCAGTTAGTGCATTCCAAATCACACACGCTAATACATACTCTTTAATAATATTACAGAACGTGTTCATGTGCCAGAAAACTCTGATTAAGTCTGCTTAAGTGCAGATATACCAATAGAAGTAAAGGTATTTGTCATATTGCAATAGTTAATGTTAAGTTTAATTGCAGTAATAATTAGTGAAATAAATATCAGCAGGTATAAGATTACAATTCAGTTAACACACGCAGCGTTACTAAGTAAGGTAACGGTTTTTAATATTTTTATTTATTACATCAACGGCACAAATCAAATTTACAAAACACAACCTGGGCATAATCTAAACTTCCTTAGAACTTAGGAGAACCGCATTCAGAATAACAATAATGCTATTTGTTGGTTTTTTTTGCAGCTGTTTTCTTTATTACAAGAACTTTCCCCACGTACATTCGTATTTTAACTTTATAATAACTCCATGGGCAATAATACCTGACACTGGATCAACCTGATCCCAGTCTTAATTTGTCCTTTTACAAACAAATTATGTTTGTCTTCAGACTCATTCGTTCTTTTACTGTCGAGCCCTTGAGAAGAGGGTCTCATTTCATCATGTACCTTCTTTATGTTACGGTATTAGTCGTAAAAATGATTCTAACGAAGTTTTATTTTATCCTCGTATTGAAAAAAACCTTAAAAAATATTGATTGCATCTTGTTTAAAAATAATAACCTAAACCATTTAAATAAAAAAAAAATTAACTTGGAAAAACTTGGTTCATTTCGATATTTAATGTTTTGGTTTTCTCCCAGTGGTTAAGGACTCTTAACCAAAATAATTTCAAAGGTATTCCAATAAGTAAAGTTAAATGCTTTTCAAGCTAATTTCAAAAGGATCATCAGTTGAGGAAAGTTTATTGTCTTCCGTTTTATAATTATTCTTCCGTTGAGAGGGAGGTGACAACTATGTAGATTTGGGAGGTCTCTGAGATGTTTATAAATACGGTACTCCTTCATTCGAGTGAATGAAGAACTGTAAATATGGTATGAATGAGAACATTGATCACTGTTACTTTTTGTCCAGTAAGGAATATTGTAATTTTATCGCAACTAAATTGTCAAATTTGGATAATTATACCATCCCACAATCCGGCAGTAATCTTTTTATTTTTTATGATTTCAAACGAATTTTTTTATTAATGTTTAAGTTATTTACTTTTTTATATAGTTTATACTGTCCGAGATGGTTAAATGGATAAATTAAGAATTTTGATCAAAATTACCGAGTAGGTTAATACCATCAATGTATTAAAGATGGTTTCGCAGAGGCCAATTGTTTCTTCTCGTTAAAAATGTTTTGATTCGTTTCAAACTATCACCGCTTCCCCCATTAAGATATGCACCCTCGGTAGACACTCACTACCTTCTCGATTCCGCCCGCCTCCTTTAGGCATTCCACACCCTATATCCTTCTCATACATCCTTCAAATGGGGGACTCCCCTTAGTGAAAGGCACTCATTAGCCTAAAATAATTTTCCTTTATTTTTCCTACATCCTATTTTATAAGTTAGCTTATAAAAGATATTTTATAAAAGATCTACGAAAAAAAAAAAAAAAAAAAAATTAAGATATGTGACTGAGTCAAATAATACAAAAGGCAATGACCTGCTTGAGAGGCTATACTAAAACTTGCCAGGTGGAACCTTCGAGATTTTATTATGCCACCTGCCCTTGTGCCTCGATCCTCGAAAGCATAAAAATGTCCAAGGTCAAGGGCTAGGCAACCTTATACTCGTATATAGCAATATTTTAAAACACGCCACACTTAAGCACTAAATCCTTAACATTATTTTTATTGGCACGATTCATGACCCACCTCATTTTATCGGAAAATGCTTTTTACCCAATGATTTTCAGTGGGTTTATGAATTCTTTTAGTCATAATTTAACATTATAAATTTAAATGACGCCAGGCTGGCTGGCTCTATGAGACCAGTTGGTCTGCTAGTGAACCGGAAGACTTCACCAGTGTGCAACTCTTTTATTAAATTGATATACATAATTTTATAATGGTAAATAAAAAAATGTCCTCTTCATTTATCGCGGTGCCTGGAAGAAATGTTACACTTAGCAACTTTTACTGAACGATCTAAAATGAGAATTTTTATTACAGATTTCATATGTATTATTGAATGAACGATCTTTGTTTTATTCACAACTGGTGAGAAAAATCTGAGCAGGGTTCCGAAGAAAAACAGATAGGTTTTTTTTTAATTATATGGTTTATTTCTTTAACACAATTTAATGATATTTAAAGGTTATATTTAGAGATTCAGAAATCAATTAGAATTGTTCATTACGTAACATAATCACTGATACACTCAATATTTAAACACTCTTAAGTTTTTGAATACTCGCTTTTAAATGTAGGAGTATGTTGTTATTATTTGTTGTATCGCCATTCGAATTTCTTGTTGGAATAATTATTAAATCATCATGTCTTATATAGACAAGAAAACCAATCAGTGTTGGTTTCATCTTGTGGAAGGAAAATTTTATTTATATTATTTTATTTTATTATTAAGGGGAGGGACAAGGATAATAAAATAATGTAAATATTTATTGCACGTTATCCTTCAGAAATTTAGTAACCAGCCGGGCCCCGTATTTATAAAAACGCTGCTCAGGTTTAGACTATTACAAAATTAATCAACCATGAATAAGCAATAGTGAATAGCATTCATTAAAAATATAAATATTTTTTAATCCAGAGATTTTAAACAATATTTTTAATTTTAATCAAACCTCTTTTTGTTAAATTGACTGTATTTATTATGATTTTTGAAGAATTAGTTAATTGTTGATATAACCTTTATATATCATAATTATTTTGTTTTATTTTAAAGTTTGTTTTTTTTTCTTATTTTCACTGTTTATGTACAGTTTTATTTATATCTTACCCCATTGACATATGCATCAAATATTTATAATATGTTATTATCTTTATTTTGTCAGTTTAAATAGCAAATTTATTGTTGACAGCCCTTAAAGCAATACCCAGCAAATGATCGTTTCATCCTAATAAGAATAAACAAGAATTAGGTAAAAGGTAAATATGTTTTCCATTTCTTACATCAATACTGAGATTTTATGTTCATATAATTTATGTATTTTTTTAATTTAAATTCTCTACTTAATTCCAACTTATGCATCGCTCGTATTATTCGTATATAAAAGTATCAAATAATAATTAGGAGATTTAACACTTTATTGACGTTTTAAGTTGTCACTTAACAAAACTAACTTGTGCTCATGTTTTGGAAAGTTAATTGCTTTATTAAGTCAGCGGTTCAAATAAGAGGATGCATTCAGCACTGTAGATAAATCTGCGGTTGCAATTAAATGCGATTGCAAGAGTGAATTATATAAACGAAAAAAAAAATAGGACGGAAATTCAATAAAGAGACTTTCTGAGCTTGCAATGAAAGCCTGCAACTAATTGCTTCGAAAATGTTGTAATAAATCTAGAGAGGGTTGGTGCTGCCACTGGCGGTCTGCGACGAGTACATCTCCCTCGCCGAGTAACGAATGCAAGTCTAGAGGAAATTATTCTAAAAAAATACGTTCACCCTGTCGGAAAATATAAAACTTTTCTTTTTGAAAATATAACATACATTCACGTTAAGCATGCTGATTTATGCTTTTCATGAATTATTTTAGAGTGTGTTTTATAACTGTTCAAAAACGATCTTCAACAATTTTCTGTGGTGTTGACATTTCTATAGAATCATCACTGTTTGTCCAAGCAAGAGAGAACATGGATGATAATGAAGCATAGTATTGTTTCTATTAACATCGATTTCTCATCCTTTTACAGAGACATCCAACGCCTACTTCGTTTTCGTGAGAATGAATATGACTACGTCTGGCGATTTACAGCCTCGGTCTATGTGCGTACCTGAGCTGCCGAAGAAAAATGAATTAAGAACATAAAATGCATGGTTCCGTGGTTACAGTAATTTCCAATAATTTCTTTGACTGTTAATTGTTATTTCTGTCATCCCATCTAGACCCCAATACAATATCTCACAGCCTTCAAAAATACCTTGATGAGACCGAGTATTGGTGCAACAAATGGCGGATCAAAGTTATAAAAGCGAAATGTGCCCACATTACCTTTACTCTCTATCGGAAGTCCTGTCCACTAGTTTGTTTTTTTTAATTCCATCCCTCTTCCAGTATCTGAGAAAGTATGGTATTTAGGTATCCATCTCGATAAAAGGCTGACATGGAACCCACACACGAGGCTAAAAAGACAAGAATAAATCATACTCTTTGGACAACTGAGACTACTTTGAAGTACATCCCATCTCTCAATAGAAAATAAATTACTAATCTACTCCGATCTGGACATACGGAATAGAGCTATGGGGAACAGCAAAAAAGTCGAACATCAAGCGGATCCAATACTTGTAATCAAAAATCCTGAGAGCAGTAGTCCATACTCCTTATTACCTCAGCAAGAAAAACCTTCATAATGATCTTAATATACCCTATATTCTTGAACTCATCCCTTCCAAGCTCATGAAATTTCATAGTAACCTATCCAACCACCCAATTCCCTAGCACACGGATTACGCTCCACCACACATCCCTACAATCCTCCTCGGAGACTTAAGCGGCAGTGGCCTCATGACCTTTTATAAATGCATGACAGTGGGAGTCCTGGTAATAATGGCCAGTTTCTCCAATCAGGTCCTGAGCGTCTGTGGCTCTAGCGCTCTTGATCAGCCTCCGCTGGCTCGTGCATAGCTGATCGAGAAGCGTGGGGGACTTACCAAGACACCGCTTCCTCTTTCGCATGCAAATGAGGTGATAAACATGTGGGTTTTGGAGCTCTCTGGACTGTTTGTAAATACTGTATGAATAAGCAAGTGAATAAGAATGAATGAAAAATATGGTATGAATGAGAACATTGATCGGAATTACTTATTGCCCAGTAAAAAATTATTAATAATCAGAAATTGAAATATTGTTGGACCGTCTGTCTTTGTCAGTATCCTGTATGTTGACGATAGGTATAATTTTGCATTATGGCCCCATTTATTATATACGTTGTCATAATTTATTAATTTATTTATACGTAGTATTAATTATTGTACGTTGTACCAATGCGATATTTTAATTTTTCAAGTCTTGATAGTAGTCATTAAAATCCAGTTCACAACTTCATGCGAAATGGTTGATTGGTCGGGTTTATTTTGGTGTAGAACCAACAGGTCATTAGCCTAAGAAACTACGAGTTTGTCAAAATATCATCCAGCATAGTTTTCCGTTAAAAAAAATATATACAAGTAAGTAGCTAAATGCTTGAGTATAACTTATAGTATACGTTAATACCCTCGATCGTGGAAGATGGAAAACAGGATTCGGGGCAAAAATTTAAATTGTATTGAAGTAAAAGTCAAATTCGCGATTACACCACTTTTATCAAGCGAATGTTAAAGTTTCTGCAGAACTGAATGTCCAGTATTAAATTATGAAAGGCAACGAAAGAGCGCATTGCGGATACAACTTATGAATAACACCCCTATTCGGAATTACGACTCCTCGCAATTACAATCTCTCGAGGTGAGAAAATATGTACGTGTATTTATTCTCTATTCTTAAATCCTTTGATGTGGGACCGATTTTCGTTTAATCCAGCCCCTATTAATGGAACTTAGCATACTACCTATTCCTTAATTGAAGGTATCAATTAAATTTCGGTAGATTATTATAAGATGTTGAAGAGTGAGATTTAGATTATTTGTTGCCATAAAAAAGTGCATTTTTATTACCTAGTTTGAAGAACTAAAAATGTATTTTATGGGCCTTTTACTCTTTTTGTCTGTTTATGTGTTCTACTATAGCAGATTTAAAAATGGTTCAACCGGCCAAGCAAGTTTTATGAAGATAAGTAGATTCATCAGACAATCATACATAATGTGATATGAGACTGAAAACCATTAAGGTAGCCTCGCTATGCTAACTCAGAATTGGGCGTGGCCTACTTGAGAACGGCAATGTGAGTTTCTGAAAGCCCTCGGCGTTTTAAATAAAATATAAATTGTCGGAGTCGATAGAAAAGAGTTGTTATTTCAGCAACGCAAATGGTTTTCTTCCAAAAAAAAAACAAGTGGTATGTAAGATACCCCTTAAATTTCATATGGTTTTCTTAAAAATATTCGAATAATGAAAAAAAAAATAATGCTGCCAATCATTTGGCTCATTTTCATTTGCTTAAATTTTCAAGTATTAGATGAAACTTAGGGTCAATGACATCTATAATAACGTATATATGCATGAGAGGGGGCAATGTTTATTACACACGTGCTACGAATCAGATGGTTTATCGCTATTACCTTTCCTGTAAATAGGGTATATTTTATTATTTATTTAAATTCAGACTTTCCTGTTTTGAAAAATGAATTCTACTAATTGAAGAAGAAAAATAGCAGGAAAAAAAACTTGCCCTTTCCTGAAGAAAGAACCTCAAAGAAAACAACCCGAACATTTATTAATATAATAATAAAATTGTTTAGTTTCAAAAGAGGGCATGTTATTTTTTTTTTTAATGCATACTTTATTTATAATCTGCTATTTTCATCTCATTAGCCATGAAAACTTGGTAATTAGAAGCAGCGAGGGAGATAAAAACACCATAGTGTTTTTCATTTGGTTCGAAAAAAGATCATCTCCAAGGGTTGGCTTATTTCCAACGCGAGCTCCTCCAATGAAAATTTCTTATCCAACTTAGAACATAGGTTCAGAAAACTCCTCAATACATGCTAATGCTGACATTCTGTTTTATCATATCAAAATCATCAGTTCGAATCCCCTGTGCAAAGTAATCTGTGGCTTAGGAGTAGCTCTAGTTTCTAGAAATATGCACCTCATAGATGGCCTTTCTAGGAGAGCTAATAGTGCAGTAATATTAGATCGAATACGAAACTAGAACCTAAGCTCACAAAAAAATAAGCTGAAACCTGTCTTGAATTCTAGCCACCTGATCATAGTATGTGGTGAAAAGTCCTTAACTTTCCCGCATCGGTTTTAGAGGGTCGGGAGGGGTAAAGGATGTAGTAGAAGGGATCCCGTAAATCTTCCATGAGTTAGAGGCCTTAGGATATCAATTTGAACACTGTATAGAACATGTATACTTCCTAATGCATACATATCGTATATAATGAAATTTACATAAATAAAATAAAACGAAGAGGATGTAGGTTTATCGTATACTTAAAATATAAATTATTAATTGTAGTTTAAGGATTGATTTAACTTATCTTTATAGAATACAAAATAAGTATGTAGACGTAACGTTCCCCCTTCTTATGTATGGGAATAACAGAATTTTGTTGTTGGCATCACATAAAGTATAAGTACGAATTGCTAAGTTGTTAATTTCAACCTCAACCCTGATAGTTCAACTTATTTGGAAAAATTTTTGCTGAAAGTCAATCCCATTCAATTAAAATCGCCTCTTACTTATCTCCACGATCACTGACTTCAGCCAAAATTTTTTTGAAAAAAACAACAGTGTTTTTAGCGGTAAAAAAAAATAGGGGAAAAATCGCTTGTCTACCACTTTCTCCCTACACCCCCCCCCCCTTAAAACCCGATGAAATAAACGCTGCTACATTTTTAACACCCGTAGACGTTGAACAATTTATTACAGATTCAACTTTTTTTTTTTTTTATTTAATGTTCAGGTTAATTCTGAAATTAGCTGTTCTCTTAGGTAAGAACTTGCAGGTCTGGACAAAACAATATTGAGGGTCACTTGTTGGGAGTTGATTTGGCGCAATTAATTTTTTTATATGGTTCGTTAAGTAGGTTGCAATATTGATCTTTAAAACACAGTGCGTTTGGATAGTAGTTTAAATCTAAAATGATATACCAGCAGTAAAAATTTCTAACACCCAATTTCTTGGCTAGTTGCTAAACCCGAATGGAGAAGACCTACCTGATTTATTATCTATTATTATTATTACCTGATATAGTTACCTGAATGAAAGGTAACATCGCATTTCGTGTTTTTGGTCACTGAACGGTAGTAGTGTGAAAATTATTAATATAATTTGAGGTTTATTCTAAAACACCTGTGAAATATGCTGGTTATAGTTCTATTTTAAATACATTTTATTGTCGATTATTATATTAATGATAATTAGCTGATTTCGTAACCTTGACAAGTGATAATGGGGGTTTAACGTTGTTTTTTTTTCATTTCATTCCTTTATTTATTTTTTGTGGAACCTAAACATGACGGTTTCAACTTAAGAAAACATTGGTTATTTAGTGTCTGAAATTACTGTTATTCATTGTTTAATAAAGATTCTGTCCGTTCAGGGATTCTAATTTATACCATGAGGCAATGTTCAGTAAATTAACAGAAATAATATTGTTTTAGTTGTAATTCTGTAATCTGATTCCCAAATAATACGGTAGCCCCTTGTACTTTCTACTGGCAAAACCAACAAGACCCTATGCACACCATACGGTTTTTAAACATACGGTGCCGCTGCTTGCCCGTAGCAATGCAATACACACTTTACCGTAAATTAACCCTATTCGGGTGCCAACGATGGCTGTTTATTAAAGAAATTGTGTTTTATTTGCCTACCTATTTTACAAAAAAATTATTTTATAAGTACATGATACTGCCTTCGTCCATTTTCAAAAATGATTACCGCAAGATGGACGTACGGCACCGAAACGTGTCATGTGGGGCCATGACAATGCCCGACCACATGTTTGTCAGTTAACTTAAAAAAAATTACGTGATCTGAAAATAGAAGTTTTACCACAACTACCATATTCACCTGATTTTTTTGAGCCAACTGACGTTAGGCGTTGAACGTTAGGTTAGGTTTCATAGGTCCCAAATGAAAACCAGGTAAAATTTTCATTTCTCCAATTTATTGATTTATAGCCAAAACGTTTTTTTGAACAAGGGATAAAAAAACTTGTTTGGCGTCGGGAGACATGTATTGAAGCCAACCGAAGTTATTTTGAATAAAAATATTATCGTTAATGTTTGTGTACCCTACGAACTGACATTTCATTTCCAACCCTTTACAATTACATACTTTAGTAGTTTTTTTATAATCCGAGTGAACTTGTCCCCAGTAACAAGTGTAGGGGAATACAGAGTTAAAATAGCTCCTGTTGTGAATCATTAGTGTCTTCCTGTACCGAGGTATTGGGAGGATTTGGACTTTTTTATTTCCATTAAAATGTAAACATTGGTGGATTGTACTAATGTCCTATGTTATGTACTATGTAACTAAGTACTAAGTTATTGGCTTACATGGTTTTTATCCACATCCTTCGATTTATTCCTCGTGTCCTATAACACACAATCTATAACCACCCCCTGACATGTGGGACAGGGGTGTCTCCTGGGCACCGGTCATCTCCTCCAGGAGGGGGGCTGAGCTCGGCTATTTCATCCTCGGATCGGTGGGCTCCCTGTATGAGTTTAAATATAAAAATAACGGTCTTGATGACATGAGAGATTTACGCCAAAATGAACCTCCAAAAAGCAATAACAAACAAATCTGCACAATTTAAATTGTAAAAGTTGCGCGCAAAAATTATTTCCATGAGAAATATTTTTTTTTTTATTATTTGTTCCGGCATTTGTGCACCGCGGCCTCACTGAGACCTATTGTGCGCCGTCCATGTCTCTGTCCTAAATATGTGACAGGCCCACGGCCTTTGCAAATCTGAGGATACTGAATGGATCGATCAGTTCACATAGTTTGGGGTCTACAATGCGATCACTACCAAAATGAAAGTATCGCCTTCTAGCTAAGTTATCACAGTCACATATTATATGACGTGCCGTTTCTCCCTCATTCTTCCAGAATCTGCAGATTGGTGATCCCACTATCCCCAAATTAAAGAGGTGTTTATTTAACCGACAGTGACCTGTATAGAGTCCTGTCACACTAAACCATGAGAAATAAATGGCTTTGAAAACAAATTATTTGTCTAAATGGATAATTTAACTCTTTTTTCATCGAACACTTTATTAAGAGAAAAAAAGTATATTCAACGTTTTGTTGCCATTAATGGTGGACATATTATCCATATATGCGGTGGTTGATAATTGTGGTGTTCTACCTGCTCCATAAACACCGTGGAGGGGGATCCCAAAAGAACCTGCTTAATATGTTTGGTACGTTAGCTAGAATTTGCTAGGGAATCCTTATTAATGCATAGTATTTTGCCACACAATATAATTTCAGTATTATAATTTAAAATCATTATTCTTCAACTGAAACTGCTTATGCTAGACTATCTAAAGTAGCCTCGTTAAACTTTTTTTTTGGCACTTTGATATACCTCGTTAGTTGGTAGAATTAAAAGGATATGTTCTAGACGGACGAATTCCCTAAGTACAACTCTACTAACATCAGACCAATTCACTCTTACAAAAAGATGTTTCCTCTGATTACAGACACTGCTTGGGCTCACTGCTCCTAAACTCAATGAACAATTTTAGTTAGTTGTTATAAAGAGGTCGCATGAAAGAGATTTTTATATTACAAGCATTTTATTTTTTGTATAAAATGGATTTTAAGGACGCCTCCAGCATAGGTTACTAATTACTTGCCCTAGTAACGTTTGGCAATAATGAAGTTAAACCAGACATTTCTTTTCGAAACCCCCTGTAATGTGATGTGAATATATTTATTAATAATTATTAACCAAATGAGAAATAAACTTTCTGAAACAAGACTTGAACTCTAAGACACAAATACCCTCTATAAATTGAGTACAGACTAATCCATGAAGATAATTCCAATATGAATTTCCTTTGGGCAAACTAACGGATACCATAAGGCAAATCGACGACATATGTTTAAGAGCTAGTTTACGAGGCAAATTCAATTTAAAGCCTATTAAGGACAAAAACTACAGCTGATCTTGCTCCAGTAGGTTGAATCATATCATCAAAAACTGAGACGCTCTTAGGAAAAACAAAAACGTCAGGTAATTAGAAGAATAGACTATTTTGGCTGGAGGTTACGTTTAATTTCCTGCTGAGCTGTAGTTGATTAAGAGAAAGGAGAGCAAGCTGGGCTATCAGATCCACTATATTGCCGCTCTTGGCTTCATGGAGTTTAGGTGAATCCTTAGAGTAAATAGCCCCGATTCATATCACAGCTTCTTCACTACTATTGGATTTTAGCAGACCTAGCGTCTCCAGCTGCTAGAAGTGCTGGCGGCTTTTAATACACAAGACGAGTAAAATCCACAATAAGTCTTATGTGTTAGTAAAGGATATATTGGCCGAATATTTGCCAAGATATCAGCTTCGGTCAATGAAAGCTATATTTTAGATTTTCATTAAATTTTCAACGTTTTATATCAGGAATGCGTCCTAGTGTGAGTTAATTTAAGGCTGTCAGTAATGTGTAGCTCTTAAATACGTGGTAAGCGGTCAATACCTCTTGTAATTAAACTGAAATATTCATCAAATTAGGTTCCCCGACAACTTGCAGAATACATTTATATAAATGCAACATGATTAAGTGTCGTCGCAAATATTTATTACTTGGTAATAAAAACTTTTCTGTTGAATAAAGGCTTAGGGCATAACTTGTTATGAAGAAATGTTTTTATTTGTTATTTATTATTTTGTTTTTTTCATTAGGTTTTTAGTTATATGTTTTCCTAAATAGAAAGTACTCCAATGAAGACTTTATTCACTATCAGGAGCTGCGATGTAAGATTATTTTCATTTGTTCTGATTTTAGGAATATACAAGTATTATTTTCTGAACATAGAAACCAGTATACTTACCGTAACTCACACCTAAATTTCATAAATAAATCCTTAAATTCTAAAGAACGCCGACTCACCAAAGAAGAAATTGCGTTTTGCAGTTTGTGCATCTGTCTGGAGACCACGAATTCAAGGAATTACGTCGAAGAAATGAAATCCTAAGAGACAATGAGTGAAAATAAGCTGATTTAACTCACAAAAAGGAGAGGTCTAAAGTCCATCAAATATACTAATAATTACAAATTAACGTACCCAGTTATTACACTGTCCATAAAAAAAAAAGGTCAGCACTTAATAATGAAAACAGGAGCACACTTGTATACATTGAATTTTTCGAAGTTTTTTAGAACTTGAATTTTTGAAGGTGCCTAACGTATTTAAGCATTATTACTTACACTTAACCTTTCATTTAAATCGGAATCGCAATGTTGAGTATACTATTCCGTTTTCGGGTAACAACAATTTTCGCGAAAATGTTGTTAACGTTAAGTTTTCTAAGCATTTTATTGAATTTAATTTTTATAAATATAAAATTTCTATAATCCTGATTAGTGCTCAGTCAAAAAGTTTAATAAAAAATCCTGATCCTAAAAAAAATCTTGCTCACGAGGAAAAACATTGATATGTAAAAAAAGTTCTTTCAAAACAATTTTTTTGACGTATCCACCCTTTTCCCAACTAGCCCTTGAATTGAAAACATAAACCACATCCAGCAGGTTACTAAAAAAAAATTTCCCTAAGCCTAAGCTTGGGATTATTGCGAGTTACAACTTTACTATAAAAGCATTGATTTTATCAGCAACATGAATGGATTATGATAATAATGAAAAGATAAAATGTGAAATTTCATAATGTTTCACGCCTCAATTTAGTTAATTGTTATGATTTATTTATAATTCTAATCATATTTACCTTTGTTATATCATTATTTCTTGAGTTGTCGAATAAACCTGACATGTACTTCATCCTCACCATTCTTACGCCCTTCTCACTGCCATTCTTCTCTTTGGCACACAAAGAAGAAATTTTTTTGGGCTGAGTTTCTTTCTTTATTCCTATTACATATAACATTTCCAGGCGATTTTTTTTAAGGAAATTATTTCTATTATGATGAATTTAGGAACGATTTATTTCCCATATTGACATAATAATTAATAATCTTATGCAATCAGATATAATAATATGTATTTCGTTTTCAAGCCTGGAAACGCAGCTTCTCCTTCAGAAGTCTATCTCGTCGCAAGGGGTTTCTTTAATTGTACCTTGTTCTGAGGCTTACAAGGATACTTTCAATGTAAGAATATTTCCTCCAGCGGTTAAAGGCGCTGATATAATATAGATAGGGTATATATTAACTACATATATTTTCATTTCACACTATCAACGTGATTTCTCATTTCATACCCATGTGATGTCATAACCAAATGCTCTCCCACATCCCCAGGATGTATTTTTCGGAGTGAAGTACTTTACGTACTTTATGTATTTTTCGGAGTGAAGTACTTTACGTACTTTATGTATTTTACGGAGTTGAAGTACTTAAACGCCTCTCCACAATGTGCCGCTTGTGAAACTTATCTGCGCCTTTTTTTAATTTGTCCCCCTTACTCATAGCACTGTGTGTCGAAGCTTTATTAATATCAATTACTGAACAAACAATAAGCCTTCACATTTCTTCCCTAATCTCTAATCATTATTAACTTATAAGAAAATGACTATGCCTAGAAAATAAAATATCCACTCTGGCATTCTAGTATTAACATGATGACATATACTTGTAATTTAGTAGCAATAAAAGAGTTTTATCAATGATTCATAGGGTGAGCCCCTTTTCACTTTTAAACATGTTCCCAAAATGAATATATAATGTACATTATACTTTTGTTACAAGCACAAATAGCAATGTAAAATATTTCAAAATTGTGTAATATGTAGCTTGGCATACATTAGACAGATGGAATAAATTCATTTATGTAGAATCTATATTGAATTCTTTAATATTTTAATAACAAGGGGATATGGAAAAATATAAATAAAGGGTTTTTGAAGAATATTGAACTTTTAACTGTCGTGAACAGGCATTTTCTTTCACTGGGGTAGAATTCAGCTATGCCGTGTGCCGCAATGGTTCTGTACGTGCTATTTTTTTTGTTGGTATCTAAAGAGACATCCCAAACTCATATCATTCGTACATTTATCTGCATCATATTAGCCAGTGTGACTTGATTGTCAGCAAACGGCATTGTTTCCTGAAATAGGTTCAGTAATCACTTATCATATTTGTTTCATAAATGTAATATTGAACAAATATCTGGCAATGAAACAACATTGAGATAGCCCTTTCTTTAAAAATATGAGTAAATTTCTGTCATCTTTAGTTTCATTTTACCATTGTTGCATTCAGTTATAGCAAGACAATAGATAAATTGCTGAATATTATTTTATCGTTTAAACACCTAGAGCAGTGATCACCAATTATTTTTCCTGAAGGTCATAATCAATACATTGCCAAACTTTAGCAGTCCAGAAAACTTGAACCTCCCCACCCATATTTTCTATACCGCCCCCCTCCACCAGGCTACCAACTACTCTATCTACTTTGTTTACTTAGTTCTGCTCTTATCTTAAGATACGAGTTGTCTACTGAAGCATCATTAAAAATTTCTGTTCTTCAACACTTTGTAGTACAAAACCTGTCTGCTATGCGGATTCACCATTTCGAGACCACTGGAATAGAGTATTTCTTAATAGACTTCAGTCTGTAAGAGATTGACATCTTCCTTTGCCTAAATGTTCTCTTTTTTATTAAATACGTGTTTAGTGCTAAAAAAATCCACTTTATTAAAACAAGTGTATTCCTTAAGTTGTGTTCACACATGGCTTCTAATTTTAAGCAGTTATAAGGGATTTAACTCTATGAAGTTTTATTAATGAAACGAAGCAGATCTTCAAAAAATTAATTTTTAACTCTGTCCGTAGTGTTTTTGTCGTGGAAGATATTTTTGTAACCATAGCCTAACTTATATTACATGTAATAACTGATACAGACCATTGATGTAATAACATTTATATTTTATTAAAAAAAAGTTTTGATAAAGCAATCTCGTATTGATTACTACTGAGCGGTACCGGCAGTGAATTAAACTCTAATTGGCCTGTTAATAGTTTATTTTACTTTGAATAGTTTTGACGGTCGTCCGTATTACTAAAACAGGTAAACATCTAGTCCACCACAAACGTGCTATCTAGAATAACATCGAACCGACACAATAGGGTATTCGTAACATTCTTGTCAAGAATATTCATGAGTATAGTTGAATATACTCGTCGGTCAATGACGCAAACATTTCATTGCAAAATACTGATAAAGAAACCTTTCAATTAATTAAATTGAAAAATAACGAGGTATGTGCCACTCTCAGGTATAAATCTACTTTCATATTTGAAGAGGTTTTGTGGATTAAGATGTTATGAGACAAATAAGTGAAATCGAGAAAATCAGCTTTAAAGTTGTGGGTTTTCTCTTTTTTTCTACTTAATACAATTAGCGGTTTTTCTTGAAATAGCCTTATTTGAAGAGCTAGCAAAAAGGAGAAACATGCTTTCACTAAAGGTGGGGATAACATGTGCAATCTCAATTTTTTCAAAAAAATGTGCCTTTACATTTTCATCTATTAAGCTCTTCATTTGGGTTACCGGCTCCATTTGTGTAGCGCGATCAGTAATGGAGGTCAGGCTTTAATATTATTTTCTATTTATAATATATATTGTGAATTTATTAATGAAAAATTAAACCAGGTAATATTTCCTATACTATACTTTCTCACGGTTTTGTTTTAGAGTAAAATTTAAGGGCGGAAGAGGGTCAAAAGGAAACAATAGTAGAGCCCAGCTGCTCTAAAGATACCGTATATTGCCACCCACAGTGAATAAAAGAAAAATAGACTTCTAGCAATGAAAAGAGAAAAAATAGAAAACTATTGACCATCCGTAATGGACAGCTATTGTCTAACCTAACCTTCCCCCCCCCCCAGCCAGACTTCTAAAGGGCACCAGAGCTAAGCACACCAACCAAGTACGATGGAAATTGAGTTCCACTTTAACTTTTACTCTGGTCGTTTGATTTGTTACAAAATATTTCACGTAATGCTATTTCTATTGCTATAGGAATTTAGTTTATGCGGCCATGCAAATAATTAAGTAAGGTCCTTATTTATGAGGAGAAAAAAAAATAAAAACTTCGATAATTATATTCCGTAATTGAATACTTGTATACAGCATTCAAATCATTTCTGTGTAGAAGCGATTCTCCTTGAGTTCCACTCGTTTATGCCAGGAATAGTTTTATTTTTCAATACTTAAAATAAAGTGTAATTTTAATTTATTTTTTCATAATAAATAATATTCTTATCAACCCACACTTGTGAGCATTATCTACTGACTCAACTCAATAAAGAAGTTCAAGTTGTAATTGTATTTCTGACATTATAACCCCATATAGCAGCAATTACGATGAACTACGTACCGTTAACGTAATTCGCTATGCTAATGAAAAAGCGTCTCTCCGAGCACGCAATGGCGTAATCAGTATCTACGACAGTGTCTCTGTAGCTATACTATCAAATACTAACACGACAGTTACTGTATGCAGTTGTCATTATAACATCCTATATTTACACCAATTAATCAAATCAATATGATAGTTTAACTGAAAGTTCCATTAATAAAATAACAGTTTTCTTTATATTCAATTCCTATAATAATTCAAAAATCGTTGTTTTCGCCTAATGTTTCTATATTTCTTTATAATAAGAGATTATCCTATTCAATCTATAAATTCATTATTGAAAATATACTTCTAATTATTGATAAACTGTTCTACATGTTTTTCGCACATTAACTAAATATATATTTGTGCCTTTTCAATCACCATCCCTATAGCTTAGCCATGTTAACCCGTGTTTATGCTTATAGCGAATCCGGTCAAGAAAACTGAAATAAAGTTAACAAGATATCGACTTATCATTTAACTCTCCGTTAGCAATTTTAACTACTCGCATCGTTTCATGAGGTTTTAATTGTTGAGTTTTCAATGCATTACGGTTACAAAATTCTCAAACAACGACAGGACAATATTTGCAGCCTCTGGTCGAGTTTCGTGAGATGAACCATTGCATGAAAATTCCATATGCTGTTTCAGCGACAGTAAATAATATATTAATTATAAATTAAACATTAAACGATATACGGATATAGTAATGTCTAATAATTTTTTTGTTTAATAGATCGTAATTAATTGACTTCAGCAGCATATGAATCTGCTATAATTGTTGCATATCACATACCGAGTTGTTAAAAGTTATATCCGACTGCCCGACTAACAAAGCTTTTTTCGTATCATTGTTTAACAGTATAACTCTAAAAACGTTTTATTTATATAATCTCCTTTAATTCAACACTTCCATCGAATCCTGTAACACGAGATCATTCCCTTCTAACCTTTCCCTGACACCCCATAAAACCGCCTCTTTTGACCTCTCATTCCTAGTCTCACCACCAATTCCTGGAGCTCCATTCTCACCACTGCCACTCTGCGAGTCATGTATCTTATAGTTCCTTCTTACCTCTCAATGATGACATTGAATTGTTACTTTAGCCTGTGCTTGTTTAATGGTTATTATCATTATTCCTTCTTTCAAAAATATTCATACAAACATTTTTTTTCCATAGCCCCTTCAATTTTACAGACAATTATATATAATTATAGATCCTCAGGCAAATCCATTCACAATTCATTCTTGTATTTCCTGTAGCATCGCTACATTACATACAGGTCCTGTTATTTTATAAAAATTATATCATGAATAAACAAGTATAATGATATACATTATACGTGACTGGACTAAACTGACTAATAATGGTGATGGGGCTCACCTTTTTTATCAACCGTAAAACTAACTTACATACTAATTCTTAACCTAATTTTTCCCCGACAGTCTGTTGCCATCGATGCGGGAGAGGTGGTGGGGTCATAGTGTTAAACACTGGGTTTGTCAGGCGCTGCAACGAATCAAAAAACATGTGTCTCCGGTGGTTGAACTCACCCACCGACGGCACACCAAGCAACGGGTGCAGGTCAGCGTTCTTCAACCTCTCGAAAGAGGTATGTCGGACCACTTTTCGCATGATCCCATTCTGGAAATGTTGGAGACATTTGGCTGTATTGTCAGTCAAGTGGGTAAATAGCGGGGCACCGTAAATAGCAGAGCTGGCCGGAGGACACTTTTAAAATATATTTTCCCACCATTCTCTCTTTTTATTTGGTATTCCATGGTTACTGGTACTTATGGTTGCTGGAAATATAATCTCAGCTAATTTAAAATAAAATTTAGTGTGATTACATTCTTGTAAATAGACACATTTAAATGTTCGTTACGTTATTTTATGAGTAAAAAGCATTTTGTTGCATATGGAATGACACCAAAGCAATGCCATGTGATTACCCGTTTGAGAATAGGGCAGTACCTTCTTCTCAATCAAGAGTGCGATAATACAGCATTGGTCTTCCAACACGTTGCTGAGCGCTATAAATTGCAAATTGCTTGGTGAAGAACCAGACTACTAGAACAACTCAAACGAATAAATAACTGAAATTCCGTAGACGTGCTGAAGTTCTTTGAGCTAATGGGCTTCTACCAACTATAGAAGGATATAACTTCACTACTAATAGTCCTTGTCACTGATATGACGCAAACTAGGAAAATATGACACTAGGATTGAGAATAAGATCCTCTCCATCTTTGACTATCTCACTTTGTTGATTGCTATTCCTAGAACTATCTATGACTATGTGCTATGAACTCTTCAAATGAAGTACCTTTTCGAACATTGATCCGTGAGCCGACCCCTAATCGGAGTTGAATGGTACAAAGCTGAGTGACTTTTGACCCAGGCGGATAGTTTAAAGTTGGATATCCGCTGGGAGAAAGATTGATGTTTGAACAGCGGACGTAGAGTTGGGACTGCCCCACGGTCTGCGCGCTGATGAATAATTCAGTACGCTTCCGGATTCATTTACTCCTCCCCGTTCACCTTCAGTATCGTTTAGCCGTGCCTTCTTGTATATTTTCCTTTCCTCTTCACCCCTTTCTCTGCACCAGTGCCTCTTTGTTATATTCTGTTGTTCGTTTCTAAGTTGTTTAGGGTGTTTCCAATATAGAGTTGCAAATATGTAGGAATATATAAGTTAGTCGATCCTAGTATCAGCCATCTCATCATTACTTTCCACTATTTTCTTTATAGTAAGCAGATTTGGTTTACATCATTTATAACGAATTGAATACGAATATTTATTTTAAAAAACGTAGACAATGTAACACCAAATTGCGAGGCGTCCGATCTTGGGCTGACTCGTGTCAGAAAATGGTTTCGAAAAAACTACTGAAAATTTTTGAATAGTTAAAATATTTGCGTTAGTGTCCCACGGCATTACATCCCTAAAATCCTCCTAGGAGACTAGATGGAAACTTGCCTCGCGATCTGTTATAAATACTGACTGTGGGAGTCCTGAGAAAGACCAGTTTCTCTAATCATTTCCTGAGCGCCTGTGGTTTTCGCGCTCTTTATCAGCCTCCACATGCACGTATCCGGTGACATGTCTGAAGAGTGTGGGGGGGGGGGGACTTCCCACAAGACTCCGCTTCCTCTATCGCATGCGAGGGAAAAAACCATGTGGATAAATTATTTTTTTTGTTACTAGAGTGTCGGTATGCTTGTCTGTTTTAGTTTTAGTGAGCTGTCTGTTCAAGCTAAACGCATGAC
Source organism: Acanthosoma haemorrhoidale (assembly GCA_930367205.1). Lineage (NCBI taxonomy): Eukaryota > Metazoa > Arthropoda > Insecta > Hemiptera > Acanthosomatidae > Acanthosoma > Acanthosoma haemorrhoidale. The sequence continues at coordinate 76,038,480 of OV884015.1, read as the reverse complement.
GTTTTACAAAGAGGTCTCGTGTGAAACAAGGAACACATGGAAATTATATCGATTCCCATAAATTTATTTTAATTGTCATTCATTTCGAGTATTACAAAAAAAAAATATTTTACAATTATGAGTAGAGTACAAAGTCGAAGATTTTGACGTTTTGTAATTTGTATTTTGTTATATACAACTATTAGTACAAACAGTTATTTCACTGTATTTATATTTTCGCAATTTTGACTCACGCAGTGTTTTTTTGGAGGTGTGAACTAGATTCAGGAAAAAATATGAAGTCATTTATAAATGTTTGAAAATAATCTTAAACAAGATCATTGAATTAACAATAGTACAAAGTGAATTAATAGGACAACGGATTAAAGTTCTATACGTCTTGATGGTAACTTATTTCTTAGCCTTAAGATGAAAATGTATCATTGGCAAAAGCACTCATTTTTTGATACTGAAAAATATTATTTATTATAAAAACTATGTCTCTTTCAATCAACACCAAATTGGCCGAATGTCTTTTATTTTACTACCGTATGAAGTTGGTAATCAAATTAAAGATCACTTGTTTAAAAATCTGTCTCCTGATTAATAATATGTATTATGTGTGATTATAACGTTACTATATTATAATGTACACAAGTTTTCGCAGTCGTAACAAAACGTGAAACTGTGGGATGTATCACACACTTCATTTGAATTTGGACGACCACTAAGACATAGTTACAAATAGACAGTCACGAAAAAGGTCATTTCGTACATCAACAAAGGGGGATATTTTCCATTTCAGCTTCGGTAAATAAGAATACTCTCATTAGATAACTTTTGTACCCGAATTGAAGTGCATCTATCACTTATTTATTTATTTAAGAAATCTAAATTTAACGCCAGGGGTACAAAACATTAAACCAACTCCCACCACTAACCCACTAAAAGGGAGAGGCATTTAAGTGGTAGATAGAGGAAGGGAGAAGTGTATTCGATGGGGATGGCGGTGGATGTTAGCGAGCTTTGCATTCGGATGGGCGAGCTCACGCGATAGTTAGGGGAGAACTACCGCACCGTGTCCTTGCCGAGTGCCGGCCGACAGGGGAGGAAAGATATCGTTCGATAGAGAATTCGGGGCATGCGAAGCCATTTGTGATGTAAGGGGTCGAGGGAGGATGATATGCTACTCGAGGGAGTAGAATCAAACAATGCGTTTTTCTCCGCGTAGAGTGCTTACTCAGGGAGTCCCAAAACACCGGAAAGTGAAAAATGTGTGAAAATAATGTAGTTAGGTGAGATGCACGTGAGATAAAATAGATCGTGTTTATTAGCATCATCATTGGGGTACAATTCAAGGCTATTGATTTCAGGAACTTGCAAGAATTTCGACTAGTTCTGTGCTGGTTAAATTCGGTTCAATCAAGGATTATTCACAGCTGTAATCATGCTGATGAGTATGATTAATTTAGTTCAAGCGAAATCACTATACACCCCTATAAATAAAGTTTTTTAAAATTTTAAGCATAAAAGTAAGGACTTCCGGTTAACTTGTTATATCTCAGCCCTTTTTGCCAAATCGTACACTAATGGGTTTGGTCTAGTCTATTACGAATAGGTTCAAAACTTGAAAGTCAGTAAACCGTTTGATTTTGTGATTGTAATTTGTTGATATCATGATAGGGTTCATGTTTTGTTTTCGCGACACCCTGCTATTGCAATTTCGCATCCTAAAAACACAAAACATAGAATGATACATATCTGTTATAATGCAGGTGAGGTGCTATTGTGAATTTGAAACTACTATCGTGTTCATACTTCAAAAAACGGTGCTTGCTGGACTATGTATCCCAGAAGACAGGAAGAGATACATCTGACATACAGTGAATAAAGTGAACATATAGGTCTAAAGAAAATTCCATGCGCTCTCCATGCCTCTGAAAGTAGCAGTTATGCTATTTCGTGAGTGATCTATTTGCCATCATGGTGCGTGATGACGTGATTGTCGACATTGCGTCAGGCAGTGTTTAAAATTCTTAAGAAGTAAATAGAAAGATAATTTCTAAAATACTAAAAAAAAAAAAAGTCTGAGTGAGTCACCGACTAAAAGACTAAAGTGACAGAAACTAGGCACTAGGGAACGCTCCATTCTGATTTCACGCTCAGGGCAAGAAACCCCGTTGATTTTTAGTTTCAATCGTAACATTTATTTTATTCATTTCCATGGCTCAACTCTAAGGCTTTTCATTTGACATTTATTACTTCTTCCCAAAGGGTCGTGTACTTTGTACTAAAATACTATATACATAAATCAAGCGTTAAATTATCACAAATGGATGGTAGATACTAGTTAATACACGATTTAATTATTTTAGGGTTTCAACATTTTTTGTATTCAATGTTTTATTTTGCTTCTTACAATTTACTGATTTACTTTGTAATATCTTACACACATTTATTATGCATTGCTGTTATATTAATTATTTTTATTTTAACTATTTCAGGCCATTTCAACCTTACTAGTAATATTTTTTTTTTAGCTTGTTTACTTGTTATTCCGTTTTTCCAAATTTATTTTCTGTTGTTTTATCGCTTTGCTGTAGTTAAAACAATTGAAATTGTTTGTAAGTTAAGTTTTTCTTTCTTGATGCATTGTTTCGTTTTATTAAGATGAGCGCTTATAACGAGAGTATTATTAAAGTGGTTTTCAAATCTGATAATTCATTGTATGCAATTAAGCATACAGAACAATTTTAAAACATTAAAAAAAATTAAGCGTTTTGAAAATTCACGTACGTTAAATATATACTTTTGTTTGATTTCTCTACAAGATATTAGATTCTCATTACTGAAGAGAAATTTAATTAAGAAATATTGAATAGAGACAGTATAATGGGCGGACAGAAGGAGATAAATATATTTATTTTTGCCATTTATAAATAAATTGAGAGTGAATGCTGAATGGCCATTGGAGGCAGTCCCTTTCATGGAATGAGCTGGAATTTTTAATAAACGTTCATTGTGGGATTGAGAATAAGTGACCCGGAGAATTGAGTTTCCTAGGGAAGAAGAAGGGGGGGATTGGGGGGCGGGATTGGTATAGAGAGCGGATAATAATAGAGGCAGTTTGGAGCGGTGCCCGTCGTGCTAGCGGTGCGCAAGGTGCTCGCTGTGCGCAAGGTTACCTTGTGAACGTCTTGCGGGCAGCTTGCGGCGGCCGAGCAGCTCCTTCCAACCGCTCGGTGGGTCAAACCGACCTTACAACACATCAGGTACATGGTACACACACGGCTATTGGCACGCTCAATAATTACAGGCAGAGTCTACAACATCTAGAAACTCAGAGACATGGTATATATAACATGTATTGTACCTCTCGCATGCTCTTTCAATGACAAGTGTGTCAACTAAATCAACATTTATTTATATTTGTACTGGTACCTCAACTGGCCTGAACACTTTTGAACTAACAAAACATATTACATACATATTATCAAAATAGTTTATCACAGATAAATGTCATAAATAGCATCTTATAAGTATTCAGCAATGTCAAGCTTTGTAAGTGCACTAAATAACCTGCAGCGAGTTGCTCAGGTGTTAGCAATGATAAAAATGAACCCGTTATCTAGAACAAGCTACTTATCGGGATCGCGTGCTCCGTCCAATGGGTTTTCCAATTGTAAATAAGTAAAACTACTGGGATTGATTTTTCAATGTAAGCACGAGACGAAAAGCTTAAGCAGAAGCTCTTAGTATTAAATAGATAATGACTATCAGCGATAGAAAAGTTCAATTATCGTTCTGGTCATTTAGCAGTACTATACAGTAATCCTATGTTTGCTTCCTTCCTCGCTCCTCTAATCTCTGGAACTCTCTCACTCCTAATATTCGCCTATATTGTCTTTTTATAATTTTATTATTTGCATTTGTACTTTGATTTCAGTGTTTACTGTACATATCTAGATGATTGGCTAGCACTATCCTTGATTTTCATTGGTGTAGGTATATTTTTAGCTTGTATATTATTAATTTAAAGCTTTTCATTTGATATAGTGTTGTTTAACTGGCTTTATCATATTGTTTTTATTTTTACATTTATACTGGGGTCCATCTATGACTTTATTTGCTGAACGCAGTCTAACAATATTTTACTTCATTTTCCTATTTTTTGTTTATTATAGTGGTTACCACATTTTTTGATTTGCCAATTTTCGTCAAAAATAGTTATTTTTGTTTGCCAGAAATGAATTTGTCATGTGCACGTTATTGTTATTCATTGGTGGACTTTTTCCTGAGTTGTTTTTTTTATTTTCTACTCGATTCTATTTGAGTCTATTGGCATTCGTAAAGTGCCAGCCTTTAAATCAGATATAAGATGTATTGTGTGGTTTCCAGGTTGGGACGGTGAACAAAATATGAGGGATTTTATCAATGTTTCTTCGTACGTAGTAAGTCAAAACTACGTTCCAAAATTCATTAATTGAAAATCTTACTTTTTTTTGGGGGTCCCTAAGAAACGTATTTAGTTTAATTTAAGGCTTTAACCTTGTTTGCTCACCAGTCTAAATTTCACTTTTTCATTTCATCTCTTCTCAAGTGCCGTTCATGCTTCACCAATCGCAATCTCTGCCTATCCTCGTACTGTTATATTTATTTTATTTTTGGCAGATATTCTCATTATATGGCTGTTTGTCTGCCCAATGTGTTCAATTTCCCATTTAAAGTGTTTTTTTCCTTAACAACATAGCAAAATCAGTTATCTAGTAATTCACCATTTTCAATTATATAAGGACTTAATAAGAGAGTGTTTAAAAGGATTTTATGAACTAACAAAAAATAAACTAATGAATAAACAACAAAGTAACTTAAACAGAAACACAGTTTAGATTGATTTTATTAACGTATTAGCAAATAATTAGATAAAAATTGCTCAAAAATATGGTAATAATATAAAAGTGTAAACGAAAAAAAGTGAACAATCATTAACACATTTTGGGCATGTATCATTAGGATGTGAGATACAACTAAGTATGTTTCATTTTCCACACAATTTTTTCGTTTTTTAATTTTTCTTTCGAAGACAGAAACCATCTTTCACAAACTCTATTTTCGGAAATCGGCGCATCTCCAATGACAACTAAAGGTATGAATGAGAAATTCGGTATTGAGGAACGTCTATGACTTATGATGAACAGAACAAATTAAAATCCGCAATATTATAATAATAAATATAGCAAACATAGAAGACATAATCAAACTATAACGGACTTGTTCCACAAAATTGTTTGCGATTTTTTTAAACCTGACAGAAAATCTCACGGTCTGAGTTCTCCCGGCTTCAATATTCCGTCAACTGCTCTGTGTTATGATGTCAGTGCCTTAATAATTGAACCCTTACATCGAACAATTTTTCGACGATTCAAGACTTCAAACAACGCTACAGGACCCCTAACCAAAGAAGTCTGTTTTGTTCCAAATCACAGTGCACAGCTGTTACACCCTTTAGCACACAGTACCACGACAAGCAAGCACAACATTGTTGTAAGTTATACTAGCGAGCAAAAGAGCAGCATAAATGGAATTAGTGGTGTCAAAGTGTTTTGTTGCATCCACAAATTATTCAGCTATTCGTGTTCAAACCAATTGAGATACTCTAAAGGGTCAATTTTCTCAATGTATTGACCCATGCCAGAATAGCAATACTTATAAATTATTTTAAATCATATTAGCAAATGTTAGCTTTTATGAGAAATTCACAAGATTTTAACCTCATAAATTCTACAATAGCCATTATCATTCTGCAAATATTGGATTCACTTAAACTTGAGCATTTGAAGCGCACCAGTGATCCATAAGCAATTCAATATTAGAAATCAATCAATTGATCTATTTTTAAGTTTCAGTCGGAAAAATTTAACTAAAAATGTGTCACTGGTTAAATAAGGAGCTATCTACAAATGAATAACATTCAAAATTTATGGTTATGTAAAAAATCTATTATTGTGACTTTGTTGGGTACGTTCCATTGTAATCTCCTATTATTCGTGACCGAAAAATCGAATGGCGAAAAAGAAAACTTATGAAGTTGTGTAGGATAATAATGGAAAGAAGATCCAGTGTTACCAATACCACTGTGTAAAACCCAAAATCGATGTTTACAAGTCCCATGTTCCGACGAAAGAAATAACAGCATGTTTTTCTGATGGTTTGTCCCATATCCAGTGCTCCTGATCAAAATTACAGCTTGCTTATGAATCACTTTTTTGAGACTATTAAGAGAAAAATAATTGTGCAAAGCTATCTTATCAATAAAGTGCAATATGCTACACAGAACATTAATTATTATGTAAGATAAAAATCTCTTAAAATAATGTTATAGATTGACACAGACATCCCTGGCCAATAATCTCCAACATCTGTCATTTCAATTCACAATTTTAAAATTACAAGGATATCATTACTAGAAGTAGTTAATTTATTAATTAAATGTAAAAGTAGAAGACTGAAACTCTTTCAGATAACCTTTTTTTTTGGAAGGGGGGAGTTAAATTGAGTCGATTTTGGAATCTCTACTGCTGAGAATTGAATTTAATCTTTATTCAAATATCTACTCTTTTTCCCTTAAGAGGGTAGTAACATCGCGAAGAATCCCTTATGGAAGCCAGGGTACAAACCAGAGTTAGCTACTATGGCTTCAAGAATTAATTTATAGAATCGATTTCAATACGTTTGAAATTAGGGGAAATTTATTTTATCATGATTATTAAAACTGCTGCCGTGGCTGTTGAATTGAGAAATCGAGCATATATTTTCAAACTGACATAATCATTATCAACATTCAATCATTTGAATTAGTTAATTCGTTAGTCCCTAAAGCTTGAAGACTTAATGACTTGCATGCAACCACGACCCGCGTAAAAAATATAAGCACGGGAAAGGTAAAGTCTTCAGGAGGGATCGTCATTCATCCGTCCGTCAGTCTGTCAGGGTGTCCCTCGATATCGGTCTTACAAAATATTAAATAGGACTAAAATTTAAAAGGCATGTTACAACCCAACGAAATATTTTTGAATGATTTTGGATGAAAAATTTAAAAAAAAAATTGGATGAAAAATACGGGAAAGGTCAAGGTAAGTCGAAACGCCGTCCATTAATTAATTAATTCCATCAACCTAAGCGGGTGTGTCCCTAAGAAATATGTCCTAATTTAGGGCTTTAAGCTTGCTCGTTTGATCGTCCTCATTTTATTCTGGGATCTCATCTCTTCTCAGATGCCGTTTATGCTTCACCAATCGTAATCTATGCCTATCCTCGTACTGTTAAATTGATTTTTTTTTGGAGGGGGGAGGGCAGGTATGCTTATTTTACGCCTGAGTTATTGAAGATTTGAATTCTAATTTTGTTTACCTATTGCTTAAAGACAATGCCATGAAAAGAATTTGAAATATAAAATGGAAGAGACAATAATTGAAACCGCTTATTTAATACATTTTATGATGGTTTTTTTAGGTTTTTCATTACAATATTTTATGTTTGCGCTATGAGCTGCTTATCAAGGTATATACCCTCCACGTGCTGTCTGTTGAGTCGAACAAGTGATATAGTCCGAACATTATTGTAAATTGCAAATACATCTGTTTTCTAAATTATTTGATAATGTTACCAATCCAATTAGGTACATATAAAAAATATTTTGAGGAGATGAAAGCTTGATAGACAACCCATAGTGCAAATATACATATATAAATGTTTCTCTTAGTATAATATTATGAATATTTAACTACTTGCATTTCTTTGGTGAAAGGAATCATCTATACGAATTAGCAAAAAAATGAATAATATAATCAATAAATATAATAAAGTTTTTTTACAAAAATATCGAGTATTGTTTGCACTTATTCAAATTTAACTTAACCCTCTTTCATTACGTTTTTTTTTTCACTTTTATAGTCCTTTATTTTATTGATACATACTTAAAAAAATACAATTTATAATAATAGATTATAAATAGTAAAACAAAATCATCCGGTAAAAATAAAAAAATATGTTTTAAAATACCTATTAGTTTAAATGAAATTTAAAGAAAATAGTTACTGATGCTTGGATCATCTACTCGAAACCGATGTATCAAATGCCAGATAGGCATTTAAGAGTACATATTCAGGCAAATGTTTTAAGTTACAAAGACACGCAAATAACCTTTGCTGCCGGGTAGTTTTAAAAGGTGAAATACAATGATCGGACCAAACAGTTCGGAACGATCAGTAATCTTGGAGCCTTGAGACACAGACAATCACAGTGGGAATATAAGAGATAGTAGGTCGGTTGACAATAAACTCGAGGGAAATACAAGCAAACAATTCCATATATTCTACAAATAAACACGTTCTCACACGTTTCAAGTATTCGTTTGCTATCTACTCCCTGTATTTTTATTTTTTCAGATCTTGGAAATCGTCCATATAGTTTAACGATTAAAAAATTGTTAATTTGAGGGCACTAATGCCGTGTAATCTAAATCCAATGAAGCAAAATTATTAATTATTATAGGCTTAGATTGATAAAAATATGTTTGCGATTGAGGTCATATAATCAGATAATAATATATAGTTATAAATAGACATCTACTTGGTTGTGAAAGGATATGTTTAATGATCTTATGATCAGTCAGAAGGTGGAGAATGAAAAAAAATAATAGGCTCTCGGGCTCATAGTTTTTTTTTTTTCAAAACCCCTTAATCGATTTAAAAGTTTTATAATGAACAAATGTTTTCTATTTACGAGTTTCTCCTCTTACTGCATACGCAGATCCATTCGAAGGAGGGTATTTCATATGACAATATTCTATTTGATGTTAAAATTTACAAATCACTGGGTACATGACTATCTAGTGACGCGGCTGACGAAGGAGCACGGGGGACTTCTCGATATTCCGCTTCCTCCATCGCACGTAAGGGAGGTGACAACCATGTGGACTTGGGGGGGCGGGGCCTCTGGGCTGCTTGTATATATAGTATGAATGAGCGATTGAATGAAAATTATAAATTGGTATGAATGAGATCATTTATCACAATTACTTATAGCCCAACCGGGCAGATTGTAATTTTATCATAATAAAGTTGTTGTTAATCAGTAAAAATGTTATGATCAGTCAGGAATTGGAGATTAAAAAAAAAAATGTATATAGTGAACATATACAATGAGGTCTTAGATCGGAAGATAAAGTATAGATTTTAAAACACCAATGTTTGTTTCACTTCAGAAACTTTCCTTCAATTGACAAGTGCTTTCAGCTGTCCAAGTTATACTTCAGGCAACCACCACACTTTAAAAGAATAGTTTTGAAAGGGAAACGAATACTGGCGTTTTTGAAAACCTAAATTTAGTGAACAGTTATTAAGAATAATAATGAAAGGTCGATATGTACAGATATGCAATAGTTAATGAAATAACATGTAAATATAAACTACATGCCTCACGTTTTCATTCCACACCACCTCTTATACCTTAATGTATTACTTAAAGGCGATATTTTGTGTGAATATAGTCTGATTTACCATAAAATTGCCAATATCTTAAAGAACAATTAACAGAAGTTATAATAATAGGGTATATTTTTACAAGTGTTTTTCATATTTAACTTGGGTTTTTTTCAGGTAATCTGAGCTGGACCATTAATTTAGGCAATCTAAATGGGGCTAGTGTATGGGGGGGGGGGGGGGGTTGAAATAGAAAAAAAAACTCGGTTCAAGTATTTTTTGTTCACTGAATTGGGAAATAAAATACTTCAGATCAAGAGGTGTACTATCTATCTCTTTCACCTACGACATCGAAAATACGGTTTGGTCACATCAGAATCAATTTTGTACAGGTTACATCAAACTTGTAAACATTCCTTACCAATTATTGACCAATTAATGTACCCTTATCACACCTAGGCACACTTAGTTCTCTCTTGTTAAGCTAATAAAAATTCTTCATTTTTTTTTAACATCTAGCTCACCGGAAGTTACAAATCATACACTTTTTTTCTTATTTTGTGGCTAACTATGAACTGGCAGATGAATAAAATATATAAATCTGATTTATATTGCTTCGTTGGCTAACATACTCGTATGACATTTGAAAATAATTAAAAAAAAAGGTGTCTCAATAAAACACGATAAAGCCTCAATCAAGTCATTATTTGGTATTAAAAAAATTAAAATGTTTTAGTAGTTTACAAAAAGATATGAAATAATGTTCCAAAGAAGTGATTAACACCATTTTTGTTTTATTTTATTAACATTTAAAAAAAAAAAACATGGGTGAAGAATTTGAGGAATTGAAACAAGCAACGAAACTCTAGTCATTAAAACTGTCACTAACATCGTGTTCACAGCTTTTGTTATACCATTGATTTTTCAGAACCATGGCATATTCAAAATTAGTTCTAAAAATACAAGCTGGCAAAATGTATGTGATATAAGTATAAATATTTTCATATCATATACGAGTAAGGTCTAAATCTCCTGATTAATAATATGCTATATGTGCTAGACATGCATATAGCTGTGTGAAACATCAAACTTGACCTGATTTTTTTTAGGAACTCATTAACAGTTTTATCCTTACACTCACTGTTTGATAAAATCTACTTGCTAAAATGTAATTTTTTGAATATTAATGTGTCATTGTATTAATTCGTTTTCGATAATCAGGCAGCACTAAGTACATAAAGTCGACATTCGATTATTCGATCCCCAAGGGAAAAAAGAAAAATTTCAAAAAGTTGATTTATCAAGTACTTCAAATTATCAAATTGAAAAGAAAAAAAAGGGAATTACTACGAGTTTATATGTTTTATTATATAAAATTATAATAAGGGATCATATTATTTATTATAGAAATGTGAATAAACTTCGTTGTGACGGTAGTTTAAAATAAAGTTTGAAGAAATATACAGTTAACATACGACACGATAAATTCACGAGGAAAATTTCAAAATTATTGAGTACAGAATTGGATACTTTTCAAATAACAGAATGTCCTCTCTTCCATTATTACGAAAACGGTTTCGCATCATCAAGTGAAAAATAAAGAGCACGTTTTAGATTACTAAATTAACCAGCCGAGGAGTTAGATTTTTTAAGGATTACGAATTATCGTGGTTCGAATCACTAAGGGACGATTGTAAATGTGTTGGATTATTGGGCACTGTAAGGAGTTCTGTAGGCAGTTCTGTTACAATGTTTGTGAAAGGAGTCCCAGATCCCAGTTGCTAACAGTGCGCTAAGGGTGGTTTTGCAATATTCAGGGTTCAAGCCGCCCCGTAAAGTTTTAAAGACCATTCTGTTACTTTGCGGACCACACCAACTACTAACAGTGACAACACATACCGCCTAATGAACTGCCTAGCTTGTTAGCTGTTTGGGGCGAATTGTCTATTCGTACAGTTGGCAGTTCACTATCTAAAACAACTAGATAACTAGCCCAGTTGCAATTAGAGATAGTTTGCATAGGCGGAGAACGACATGGCGTGGTCTTTTGTTACTTTAGGTCTCGGAATTCCGGGTACAAGTACATTCGATCTCCTGTAAACCTTGTAGCCGTGAGCTGATTAGTTCTGGATCACAAGATAACCCTTCTTGATCCTACGCTACTCACATACTGAGTGATATTGAAAATCTAATCGTCCGGTGAGTACGCCTTTCAAACCCTGAGCTGGGAAAATGTCCCTAACTAACGATGCGATCTGATCGTGACTAAGAGCGTACGGTCAACGTACTTTCCACCGTTGTTATATATGGCTGAAAGTGTGTTTACGTAGTTAAGATTTTTTTTATGTTAAGACTAATTAAAGTCCTAAGAAATATTGCAACAATAACAAGTGTATGGCCTCTATTGTATATTAATATTTGATATGCCTTCGAGGTTCATGTAAACCAATACTGCTACTGATAAATATTGGTAAATAAAAGTTCCGTCAGGGCGGTTCGGTGTAATGCTTGAAAATTTGCCGGCCTTCAGTGAATCGCGACCTATAGCAATCAGGTCCTGGTAAAATTTCAAATAATAATTATTGTTTTGCTGTTCAGTTAGTCATGATGAGCACCAGATCACGTCATCAACGCGCCATGTCATGTAAATGCGTCAAATAAACATTACATTTTGAGTCAAAGTTATTATTTTGGCTTAAGTAGTTACGATTTAGTGGTTATGTTTTCTTCAATGGTTCTTATGTATACTCGATAGACAACAATCAAATCATTATGAGTAATGTATTCAAAATTTATGAATCATTTGAGGTTCAAATACATCTGATTTGTTCAGAAAATGATGGAAGACTACTCAAAAAGCCGAAAACTGTCAGTAGGCCAAACCTTACAGAATTTGAAAGCAAAGCAACAGGTGGCAGGGGGGCTTAAGTCAATTTCAGATGTTTCGGGGGATGTTGGGCGGTCATAGCATCTCCATGTTCATGATTGGTTCATTATCTCACTTGATGTTTTCTTTTTTGGTAAATTAAACACATAATACTAATACACTTGTTTATTTGTTCAGTGTTAGAATGTTAGGCTGGTGCCAAAGCGGTTGCCTCAATTTTCTAGGACCAACGGCTTCTTCGAGGAAACTTAGTTCCATATGTTCGGGCAGTTTAGTCCAGGGGAAGATAGTGAAGAAATTATGGGACTCCTTACGTCAGCAATGCAAAACGATTGAATTGCTAAAAAATTGCCTTTGTATACCATTCGAAGTTTGTGTAGTACGCATGAGTCAACATGAAAAATATGTAACAATAAAATATGAAATATTTTCCAATGCAAATATGAACAAAAATCTGGTTAGATTTTGAGCTCAATTAATTAACTAAGATTTGTATTTACTTAATTAATTATTTAGAATTGTAATTGGGCTAATGTTATATGTGAATGCACCTTTTGAGACCATGCTTAGTGTAATTGATTATTTTTCTTATTATTGAGTTTTCGGATATGGAAGTTAGATGCAATTCTCTGTGTTTACTGCTGAATGTTTAGTAATTGTTGATCGTTTAACATGTTGGTTACCTCGGTGTATCGTGGGTCATTGTTCCCTTCAATTGGCAGTATAAGTGTAACAAGACACTGCACAATATTTCATTGTGGATCGGATTACGGGTTGTTGTAGAATTTCTTTTCTAGTTTCAAGGAATCCTTGGTTATGCAGTGATGCACATAGAATAAACAGTTTCTTTCGGTACTTGAGAAAAAGAAACCCGCTGTTTTTAGTGACTGAAAGAGGGCTGGCCGACTTTGCCTCGGCACAGGTAATAAGACACCGTTCGGTTTCAGACAAAGGGCACGCTCCTGGTCCTTATTGAATATGCAAATGGCCAGCAGCCAGTAAGTCCGTGAGGGTAGCTTCAATGCGGCCGAATTACATTAGCGGCACTTTATCAAAGGCGGCGTTAGGCTTGGACTCCTTCGGCCAAGTCTTTAGCGGAATATTGATTTTCCTCAATCTATATAACTGGTTAAACGTTCTTATGAGTTGGTTTAAGCGATTGCTTTGGGACCGAGGTAACTGAAGAAATAAGAACCTAACGAGAGCGGGTTTCGGTAAGTAATTTGATCGTTTGACAGCAATCTGTTACATTGCGAAACGCAAGGTGAAATCCGAGATTTTAATAATTGTTTTCGTTCATTCCCTCCTAACTCTCAGTGAGTGGTATACAATTTTCGTTTGCGTACTAAAGGGGGTGAACCCCAGCGGTTACTCTTTATGATATATTTTAATTTGAAGTCAAAAGTCATCGCTTCTAAAGTGCAGATTAACATTTGTTGATAAATATATACTTTGATTTAAAATATAAACGTTATAAATTTATTGTATGCTATATAAATGCGCAGAAGTTCGCCCTTTTTAGTATACAAACAAACACGGTATGTTTACTATTCAAAATGACGTACAATGGAAAGGTCGAAAACACACACAAAATTTATTCTACGCACTTTGTTTTCAAACAAACTCCCATAATTTTATCGACACTGGGATGGAGTGATGAGATAAAATGTTGTGGCCTTTTATTTGGCGTGGCCAACATTTTTGTAATTTTTCGATAACAAACGCGAACGTTACATTTTTGTTTGTTATCACTAGTAACATTAAATTAATAGAAACCCGTGGAATTCCCAGGAACCCTACAAAAATAGATATTAAATTCCTTGGGCTTATGCACTAGGGAGAAATATCTTCGCGTTCGACGAGCTGTAGTCGATACTAGTCACTCCTAATGTCTTAGAAGACAATATTGTCAAGTAGTGTTAGTTGAGTCAGTCTAGTCCCTTTTATAGTTATTTAAAAGTCTCGTAACAATTTCTAGCATTTGACGTTGAATCCCCTGATCTGGGTGAGTATGAACGATGTTTGTGTGAAACCACTTATTTCAAGTGACTATTCATTATGCATGATGAGCGAAGGATATCTGAGCTAAAATGGTTACGCTTCGTGAGGGAGTTGTGGAGCAATGTGCCTTACAGAAATGACTTGATATCTCCAAGTATACTAAGGCTAGTGCACTATTCAGCAGTAGGATAAATTATGAGACGTGTAGGTTTTAATAGTGGTCAGTCTGCAATAAGCCCGTCAGACATTTGAATATATACCACAGATTAGACACTGTGAATACACTAAGAACGCTGACCATCTGAAAATTCAGAAAAAACAGCTTATGGGTAAATGGATACATATAGTTACCTTGCCATGGTGCCCAGAAATATGTCACAACTGCCCTTTGAGTTTTTTTGACTCTTTCTAGAAAAGCGATAGAGTAAAAGATGAATTTTCGTTCAACATTTTGGATTTAATTTACAAATTCATACATAACATATGAACTTTGACCCTTAACAACCTTCGCTTAAAGATGGAGCGAATGTAGAGCAAAAATATTTTGCAAATTTAACTACTGGGACTACAAGAAGATTCCAGCGTTTATGTGAACTCAACTTTTCAGTATTTTTTTCCTCTTATGATTATGCGAGTACTGTTTAATAATTCTTGAATTCAATATTTAGCTATTTATAGACTTTAACCATTTATACATGATGTCATGTGAAGAAGAGATAAGTTGCGTATTTATTTTTTTTAATTTTGAAATACAGATCTACCAACAAACCGAAATCAATCAAAGCCTGGTTAGTCATAACCATTATAATACAGAAGAAGATAGCCCAAACTACACAGACAAACAGACAGTCGAGGTAGACTACTTGACCAAGACAGCAGCAGAAGAGGAAGTAGAAGAAGAAGGAGAAGAAGAAGAAGAAAGATTGAAGATGACATTGCCACTATGACCACCGCAGGTGTGTGTGCAGACTCACCGAAAGGAAGTTCGAATCTGCAGTCGACGAGCAGCGAATGGCCGGTAGGGTCTTTGGTGCCGACCACTTCCCCGTCCATCATCACCAGCTCGGCGTCCAGGGAGACCCAGTCCCCGGGTCCTTCCTGCCAATCAAACAGTAGCATTAAGATAATGTATATAATATCATACAGGTAACATAAACATAAAATTACATGTTTTGACCTTGATGAAGATTGTGAATTACGTTAATATTGAACATTGTAAGATAATCGAACTTACTACTCCTGTGCAGAGAGAGTTTTACTTCTACCCATTCTATAAACAGTGGTACTACTTTATAAATATCGATGAATACTGTAACGACCGCTAACTATATTGGATAAATTACCCTCTACTATATATATCAAATATAAAAAATTTAGCACAACCAAAAAACAGGTAATAACTCACAGGTATACCAATGATAATATTGTTAAATAATAAATGACGTAGCTGTAGACGAGTTCTCAGGCTACAGTCGGCTGGCCAAGCAGCAGGAGGTAGGAAAGCCAACCGATTAGCCAAAATAAACATCCTTCAGGTTACCGTAAATAAACCACTTGGTCATTGGCTGCGTCTGGCTATTTATAAATATCACTGTCGGGTTGCCACTAGAGGAGTGTCTAATCACCATAGCCCTGGTGACAAGTGCGGATTGTTCGAGTTTATAACATGGACCATCGTTCCATGACGGCGTTACTGTCTCCATTTATGATAGGTATGTGCCCCGACAATGCACTATGTTCAAGAGAAGAGGTGCAGAGGTTTCATAAAGAATAAGTCAAGTTTTCAGAGTTCGAGCGGAAGCCAAGCAGCGTCACGGGTACAAGTCAGAGGGTCTGCAAGGAGACTAAAAGACGGGTGAGAGACTGAGAAGCGGATGTGGAGAGACTGACGAGGAGTCTAGGAGACTGACTTCCAGGGCCAGGGGCCCTGGCGTAAGGCGTCACCGAGTGAAGGCGGATGAGGAGACTCAGAGGCTGATGAGGAGACTAGACTGGTTTACAGGGCTAAACGCCCTGGTTTAAATATCGATTCCCCTTCCTACCAGAAGGTGGTGAAGGTCTAAAAGGGTCTGTTTATGGCTGCCAGGTGGTACTATTCCTACCTTGCTTTTAGGCCGGTGGATACCTGGCTGTTTATGGCTGCCAGGTGGCTAACCCTTTCAGGTTTATAGCTGACGGCTGGCAACCCTCTTACGTTTATGACTTGTTTATGACTGCCGGCTTCTGCGCATTGTTAAACTTTTACAATGATTCACATACATTTAGTTCCTGTTATTTTACTTTTGCTTACAATATATGTGTACCAGAGTATAGGGTGATTTAACTCATGTAGTTATCGGTCGCTACTATCACCTTATCATTTATAAAACCCCATACACTTGATATCTTTAGTCCGGGGATATCGACCTCCACACCTTCCCATGAGAGTTCCTTGGCTTTGCCCAGAAAAACCAGTACACCCTAGGAAGGGACCTCTTATCCGAGTAGTATTTTCCCTGGTGGTCCAGTCCGCTTCTTTACTGGTCACACTACTCTTTGGAATCTGGTCGGTTTTCACCTACCTTCAGCTTCTCGTGGTCATTCCAACACCACGTAATCTGCCTAAGAACTTAGCTAGCCTGTACCTCTTCTCCTGAACATAATGCACTGTCGGGGCTCATAACTCTTAGATTTGGAGTCAGATAGCTCAGTGGTAAGACTCGTCACTAATCAATCATCCAGGTCATAGACCACTCAACTCTCTCTCTCTCCGTCACCGTTATTCGCTTTCATAATTATTAATCAGTACAAAACTGATATATAATATAGAATGAACAAAGATTAAATAGTTCAAATAAATATATTCATTACACATTACACTTATTCATTCCTTATCCTTCTTGTGTGCTTGGAAATTTTTATCGGTACTACTGTAGTGACTAATGCATGCTTGTTACCTTGGTTGTTGAAAATATTAGATACAAAAACAGACTGTCTCAAAGATTACATTGCAAAGCAAAATAGAGAAAGGGTGATGGGTGTTCATGTAAGACAACGAAGGAACAGAAAAAGCTCCATCGTATACACAATTCGGACAAAGTCTCGTATAGTCAGCGGCCTTAGTTACTGACGTACCAGGGTAGGTTTAGTATTCAAGCGAAGTGTCAATTAAACTATTTTGTCAAAGTTTTAAAGATACTCGTGTAGCTCACTTCCATTAGCCATTGATGTCCACTTTCAAACTTAATCACTCAGTAACTGTTCTCGTAGTAAGTATTTTATTGTTTATTGTGGTCTAGTGTCTCATTTCCTACGTTTCCTTTAGTCCTTTATTAATCCAGAGAATATATATATTATTTTTCTTCCCATTTCCCTAACAGTTTTCAAATACCTTCTGACAATTGCTCACATACACCTAAATATTGACACATTGACCATTGTCCTAAAGGTGACTTATTATTATTCCTACTTCTCACATAGTAAATTATTGATATTTGAGGCCACGATCAACTCTACATTATGTTATTCATTTTCAGACCACTCTTGTTTGTTTTCAGATAAATAAATTATTTCTATACGTTCATGTTGCCTTGGTTAAAAAAACAGACTGTCTCAAAGATTATATTGCAAAGCAAAATAGAGAAAGGATGATGGGTGTTCATGTAAGACAACGAAGGAACAGAAAAACATACCTATACAAAACAAACATGTAATGTATGAAATACTGGCATCTTTCCACCTTTTGACCTTTCTTTTGATAAAAGTTACTATAAAATATATTTTATTCCATCGCATTACAGGGATTGACGGCAGGGGCAAGAAGCTCCAAGTTATCGGACAGGTGTAAAATGACCAAAGGTACAGTCTATTAATAATTATGTGTAGGTTTACAATAACTCATAACTAATTTTTCGCAAGCTGCAAACCTTATTAAAAATTACATACTTGTTTTCACATTGTATTTGCTCTTGTTAGCAACCTATCTTCTCGGCAAGAAACATTATGTCTGTTTACATAATGCTCTAATGGAGATGAAATCCCCAACAATTCTTCAGCTTAGACTTAACATACCAGCAGTTACGGCTTATGAGATATTTCAATCTGAACTTAGAATATATTTTAAACTTTGGACAATAATAGTGTGCTGTTTACAGCTGTTAGAAATGCAATAACCAACTAGAAATGCTCGTTTTTTCATCCTTTCTAAAATGATGTGACGAACACGTAGCTTTTAACATAGACTAGGAAAACAGAAAAAACTAACAATAACTCAAATAAACTACTTCGATTAACGACAGATATTTCTGTTAGTTATTCCCATATTTATTTTTGAATATGATTGTTCAAAGTTCGTATGTGGTTCATTGATGAACATTTATAGAATTTATTTTTAAATATATATATAAAATTAATGTATGCAAAAAAAATGTAAACTTCATAAATAACAAAATATGGAGTTATATGCTTAGTAAATACAAGAATTATACTACTGTATACATAAAATTTATTTGTACAGATATCTAGGTTTCGAGTTAAAGTTTTCAACATGTTATTGAGGAATCGCACCTTAATTTCAATTTGACCTATTTGTTTCTTTACTGTTTCATATATATTTGTTTCATACCTGCGAATTGAACCAAATTCAATCGTCCATTAAAATATACTTCTAGTAAAGGAAAGTAATAACTAAGAAATAGAACCACAGTTTATTGACTTATACCTGATCGTTTTGGATTGTCATAGTTAAGAGATAGTTTTTTACCTGCACCTTTATCTATCTATTTATTTATCTATTATTTATTCTTGCGATTTAATTGAGACCTCTTGCACGTTGGGGTCATTTCAGTTAATATTTTATTTAAAGATTAGATTCCTAACTGTTTCAGTCATTATGAGGTCATTATCGGGATTAGTATTGGTCTAAGAAATGTTTTCTTACGTTGTAATATTATTATATTCTATGCAGTTTATATTTTCTGTTATTTTTTTGTTGCTCTGTCTGTTTACTGCATTAATTATTTGTAGTTATAATTAGTATTTCTGTAGTTTTATTTAAATTTTACGCTTTGATTTCTATAACAATTTTTAACATATTTCACTGATTTCATACATTTCGTTATTGAATTTGTACCAAATTGCTTATGTATCTTATGAACTTCGCAACTCGATTGAGCCCTAGAGAATGATGGCCTAGACCGTCGAAAAACGTAGATCTGAACGCTCAGAAAGCTGTGGAGAGAACGCAATAACTGATAGAATCGGATATCAGCGAAATCTATAATAGTCTTAAGACAGTAGTGGTTGTTTGATATGCCCTTATGCCAAAAGTGATCAGCACAATCTTTATATTTTTCTCTTGTTTGAAAATTCTCATTTCACTCCGGATATTTCATTTAACTTCCGACGAATTTCAAGGAAAGGTTTTCCAGATTCATGGTTTAGTGCAAGTACTATTTACGAATGCAATTAAGAGGGTGGAGTCACAGCAAGAAGTAGTAGAGGAGGATTAGAAAATTCTGATATCTGCAAACTATACGTCAAATTTCTACAACTTGCTCTGTACGAATTTATGTAAATGGAAAATCCAAACTATCCACAATGTGTGGACAAGGTATAGTGGAACACGGCGGGCTCTCCTTTCAAGTCTTGGAACAGGCAAGGACACGACTCGACCATTAGGACATACCGTTCGATCTGCAGTAAAGCTTCAGGGCCTTTCTCCGCTTTGACCAGAAGTGAAAAGAGCTACAGTGGCCAGACCACTTCATCATTGCTGGGACGATGTTGCAGGATTAGCAGCCATCATCATGGGGATGCTCGCCAAAAAGGCATCGTTGTCCCAAGATAAAGTAGATCGGAACCACTTTATATATAAAAATAAGTTAGTTTTACAAATTTAATTATAGGCCACAGCAAGAAGGCGAGTTTTAAAGGAGGATTGGAAAATTCTGATATCTTACAACTACACTTCAATTTCTAAAATTGGCTCTGAGAATAAGTATACCACGTGTTGCTTTAAGGAAGGTCTGAACAACTCTGTGCGAAGGAAGGGATTGATCCTGTGCTAACACAAGTCTTGCGTGCTCGTAAACCCATTACCCTTAAATAAAAATAGGGTCTGGAGTCCCATTTACCCCCTAGTAAATGTATGTAAATATATGGTATAATGGTATATATATGTATGTGTGGCCTAAATAGATTAAAATTAATTACTAAGAAGTCTCGAACACCACGTTTGAGAACTTCACCATTCACGGCGATTCATTTCTAAAGTATGCTGATCAATAGCTAAGCTTTGAAACTTAGGAAAACCAGTGGATAAGTATAAAGTTGAACCACTCGGTGTTAGCTCTCTTAACCTGCAGTACACGGTAAATCCATTAGAGCCGCCTCTCTTCAGCTTGACTCGGAGCTTGGCCTCTTATTCTATCTCGCAGCTTTAGACCACTCCGCTGAATCCGCTCTCCTGTTAATTCGAAATAAATTGCTCTTCTCTTGTATAATGGTCCCGCTGACGATGCTGAGTGTTCCTTCCCTACGGTCCTTTATTAATATTATACGCCGGTCGGTTTCACCTTAACGGTTGCCACATCACTAAACGCTTGTTTACAACTCGTGTTCCAGTGATTTTGACATTGAAATCGACTTAGTACCAAATAGCACCAGAATTTAGGGCACTGCCCATTATTTGACATTTGCATTTTTTTACAAGTCTTAGGGTTAGGCAAACAAAAGTGATATTATGGCAACATTCATAACGCAAGTCTGCTATTTCTGAGTGGAAATATAACAGCTGTCGGGTCGTCACGAGGGGGGGTGCCTAGTTACCCTAGCCCCTGTGACAAAGTGAGGGTTGGTTAAGTTTATAACCTGGACAATCGTTTCATGACGGTTTTACTATCTGACTCCATTTTTGATAGGTGTGTGCCCCAACAATGCACTATGTTCAGGAGAAGAGGTATAGGATAGGTAGTGTAGGTAGTTTGTGTGGTCTTGGAATTACCACGAATTCACACTCGGTATCTGAGGATAGGCGAAATCCGTCCGGATCCCAAAGGTGAGTGTGAACCGGAGAGAGGCAGACTGGATTGCCGTGGGAGACACTGCTAGGTAATTTCGCAGGGCCACGACAACCGTTGTCCGCCAGGGAGAGGTCTCTCCCAAGGAGCTACTAGTTTTAGCGAGGCGAAGGCAGAGAATCCCGCTAGAAGAGTGTGGGGTCTGACGAGGCCGGACTAAAACATGAGAAAGAGATGCAGAGGTTTTTCATAAAGAAGAAGACCAAATTCTTGAATACCGTCGCAGCTGCAAGTCAAGTAGCTTCGCTAGGAGGAGGATGAAATACAGCCCGAGATCTGCCCCTATTTATAGTTAGTGGTGGCTCGTTAGGCCCAATCATCTCCCTCGTTATTGTATCCAATAAGGTCCCAGTATGCGGTAGGGCTTTGTGTAGGCAGCCGAAGGGCTGACCCGGCAGGGTCGTTTTCTACCTGATGTGGAGTCCTAGCTCATAACTTGCAGCTGTGACCTCTTTATTGTTTACACATTTACAATGACTTATTTATGTTATTTACATTTGTTTAAATTAATGTACAATATATATATACAATAGAGTATAGGGTGATTTATCTTATGTAGTTAGCGGTCGCTACAGCAGCCAATGAGAATTGTAATACATTTTTTAAACTAATGGAAAGTATAATCAGGAAATTCCACTCACATACTCATTTCTGATTTTAATGCAAAGAAATATGACCATTTCAATATTGCCTTTGAGAAGTGTAAAAATGTTTTACAACTTGCATACATTAAGTTGCAGTTAAGAAAAATGAGTTGAAGAGTATTCTAAGAAAACTTTCCATAATTAGCTTTACAGAAAGTCTTCCTTTAATAGATTGGTTTGAATAATTTGCTCCAGTACCTTTTTAGTTTTGAGTTTATTCCAGGAATATTTAATAAATTGGTTTGGTAGGAATACCCAGTAGTAGGAATCAAAAGTTGCATTGGTTTATTGAGCTCTAAAAGGTAAGTTGGACCGTATCATGGAAAAGGATTTCGTAAGGTTCGGACTGGAAAAAAAGGTTCTTCTACAGCTGGTGTAAAGATGACTTCTTTCTACTTCTGGAAGATGAATCTCGTGGTCTACTTGATATATTCAAATACATTTGTGGCCCTAATGAATCTTGCCGTTGAAGTTCAGAATCACAAGAAAAATTCGAGAAATGAATTAATATTTTTAATTAGTACACAAATAATTGATATACTGCACCTTATATCAATCGAATTATAAAATATCGTATCACTTTGAATTTGAATGGGTGAAAGGTGTAAGAAACCGAAATGCTGCATGATGGTAGACAGTCGGCCGGAGTACAAATATTTTTTTATTGACTAGCTCCAGATTGTAATACGTGAAAAAAACTCTGTTATCAATATAACAACAATTTCGCTTACTACATTACGAATTAACGATCCAAAAACATCAAGTATTTGTTTTGCTAAGTTCTAATTCGTAACATTGCTTTAAGGTCCGTGGTTTATACGCGTCGCGAAACCTTGCAGCAAAATAATCCATAATTAGCCCTATTAAATAATAGAAAATATATTCATATTGATACAACTTAATGATTTGTTAAATATTTAATCACGGAAAAAATATTAAAGCCCAATCTCGACAGGTATGTTTATTTTTTTTTAAAGTCAGAATGCTTCTGTAGATGCATGTCAATTATGCATAATATCACCCTAGCCATAATGATTGATTAATATTCTAGATAACCAAAACTATACTTGATCATGAGACTCAAACGGACCGGCTGAGGAGTACGTGATGAAGGGTAGGCCTGTGGAAGGCAGAAGATAAACACGATCGGTGAGGGGAAGGTGGAAGCGCCCCATCAGAAGACGTTAGCTCGGCCGAGCGGTCAAAGACTTATCACGCTACATTTCCTAGCCAATACTCCCCCCCTCACTATCCCCTTCACAACATAAACTGTCCTAGTATATGGCTCCGTTACCGTCGATAGCATCCTAGTGCTTCCTTCTCTGCTACATCGTCTTGGTTTAATGGTCTTCCTCCCGCCCACATCTTTGTCCTTCTATATTTAGCCACTATATTACATATCAAAATTAAACTGAAGTTTGATGTAAATCGCGCATTAAGTGTAATGACTCCGAGAGAGAAAGAGAGAGAGTGAGAAGGGGGAGGGATAGAGAGAGAGAGCAACAACAGAGTGAATACATCATTCATTTTCTTCTTTTTAACTTTTACAATAGACAGATTATTTAAATTAAATAAAAGTGGGATTCCGACAACATTCGAACGCGTTCACTTTCAGCAATACGATTTTCTGTTGAATGGTTATAATTAACATTTTAAAATTCAGTTTTCAAATTTCTATCACCTACATCATGAGTTAACTTGAACTCTGTTTCAGGGTAGCTTGATACAAATTTTGAGCCTACTTTCAATCGTAATTAAATGATAATATACAGTAAAATACTATTTTTGATGGACAGTACTTCTCTAATATCAGAAACTATTGGAGGGGTTCAGCATGTAATAAATATTTACATAGGGTAATATATTCCTTTCCTGAGATGATTGATATGCTGGACTTCGACAAATTAAACGTGAGTGATCTACTAAAAATATTTGTTAAAGAACAAATGTTTATTAGAGGACATTTAACTAAGATGAGTACCGACTCTAATAACAATGCACGGATTAACGAACTTTACAATGAAAACATCGCCTTAAAAAATGATATAACTGAATTAAAAAAAAAGATTGTTCAGTTAGAAATGCAAATGAATACCAACAAGCCGAATAAAAAAGAAACGGTGAATTTACAAAAAGACTCAGACGCTAGAATCAATCACTACGAATCGGCTTCGGGTCCAAACACTACAGAGCGCTCGCTCTCACAAAACTTCGAAATCGATCCTAATAAAGATTTAAAAAGTGATTCCAACAATAGCTCCGAAAAAGATACTGGTAACACTTCAAAACTAAGGGAACAAAAATTACTAAAACAAAAAATAAACCACTTTCAAGTGAACACCAAAAAACAAATGAAAACAAAACCTCACAAAATGCTAATAAAATTAAAGAAAAAGCAATTCAAAAAAAGATCGGTACCGATGTAGAAGAAAATGAATTCACTGGTGTTGATAAACAAGTTTGGCTGTACGTATACCGGGTCAAACGTCACGTCACAGAAGAAAAAATTGCAAATTTTATTAAAAAGAAAGAAAATTTTAAGGATGTTTCGGTAAATGTCACTGAACTTCCTACTAATGAAAACCAAAATAAGTGCTTCAGAGTATCTGCGCCGTTTGATCGTAAAGAAGAGATGTATGAACCGAGTTTCTGGCCTAAGGGAGTCGGAGTCAAACGTTATGATTTCAAAAGAAAAGAAAAATACAACGACGATTTTTTATGATCAACAATAACAATAAAAACGGAAGCATTTCAATCTATTTTCAAAATATCAGAGGGCTTTTCAATAAACTTGACGAGTTTGAACTATTTATTCAAAATAAAAACCTGGATGTTATTTGTTTGTGTGCCTACAAAAAACCTATGCGGAGTAACTATAATCTATGTCAAACAGTCGTTACAAACAAAGCAACTAACCTTCATTGGCGAGCTGTCAGATGAGCTAAATTTTGAGGTAACAGCCATTGAAGTTGTAGATTTACAATTATACATATTGTGTGGATATAGGTCTCCGAACGGTGACATTAAATCCTTTTTTTCAATTTTCGAGCGCATTCTACAAACACTGAACTCTAAACGAAAATCATGTCTAATATTTGCCGATTTTAATATTGATCAACTATCTGACAACAATTTGAAAACAGAATTTAACATTCTAACTCTTTCCTTTGGTTTTAAATTATTAGTTAAAGCTCCAACGAGAGTGACATCAACCTCTCAAACTTGCATTGATAATTTTTTAAGCAATATCTCGTCTAAAAATTCATCTATTACGGTTATAAACAATTACCTAACAGATCACTGTGGAATCGTAAACAAAACTACGTTACTAGGGACGTTATCTTCAAATCAAACTATTGTACATAAATATCGGCCGATAACACAAACAGGAATTGCTAATTGTAAATATTTACTAGATAACCATACTTGGCTAGAATTAGAAAATTTCACTGACGTCGATCAAATGTTTGATTATTTTCTAACGGTTTTATTGGGTGCAGTTGATGAATTTATTAAAACTAAAACTAAAACTATACATGTAAAGAATTTAAATAAAAGGTGGTTTAATAGGGAACTGTTCAATGCAAGAGTGGAAATAATTAATTTGCATGAAAGGTTGAATTTTTATCCCATGAAGAGCATGAGTACCTCAGGAAAATGAAATCTGATTACAAAAAAAATATTAATGAGCAAAAACGAAATTTCGTAACCAAGACAGTATTGGAATCTGATAACAATCCGAAGGCCCTTTGGAAAATTATTGACTTTGAGAGATCACCAGATTTAAGAAACTCTAACCCGGAAAATATAGATCCCGATAAATGCAATGAATTTTTCATAAACATTCCTAATGAATTATTAAATCGTATACCAACTAATTCACGCGATTCAAAACTCTTTTTGCCACCTAACATAAGCAGTTCACTTTTCCTATTTCCCTCAAACGCTGAAGAAATTTGTAAATATATAGAAAAATTATCTAACTGCTCGGCAACTGATATTTTTGGGCTAAGTAATAACATCATTAGACAAATCAGTCAGCAAATAGCTAAACCATTATCTCTTATTATTAATAAATCTTTCGATAATGGCCATTTTCCTGCTGAATTGAAATATTCATTAATAACACCAATTCATAAAAGTGGAGACAAAACTGATTTCAATAATTACCGACCAATTTCAATTATTCCCGTCTTATCCAAGCCAATTGAATCTGCGATTAATGTTCGAATAGTATCATTTTTTGAACAAAATCAAATTTTATCAAAAAATCAATTCGGCTTTAGAAAAAATCAATGTACCACAAATGCCCTAACTAGTTTTGTAAAAGAAATTTATCAGGCCTTCGAAAGAAAAGAAATCTTCTCGGCTTATTTTTGTGATCTTTCAAAGGTGTTTGATTGCGTCAATCACGACCTTTTGTTGGAAAAGATATATAGATACGGTATCAGAGGAAATGCTCACGACTTGATTAAAAATTATTGCACCAATAGATGGCAATGTGTCAATTTCAATGGTAACCGATCTTGTTTTCTTCAGTTTCTTCATGGAGTTCCCCAGGGTTCTATATTGGGCCCATTATTATTCATAACATATGTGAACGACTTAAGCTCATTTATCCATGAAAATTTAATACAATATGCAGATGAAACAACCATTTACAAAACCTCTTGTAATGTAGGATCTCTCAAAGAGTTTAATGAAAAAATAATCCATAATGTGACAAAATGGTTCAATTGTAATTTTCTTTATTTAAACATGGATAAAACAGTAAATATTAATTTCTCTTTGAAAAATATAAATGATAATTTAAATATTACCCTAGTTTCAACTAAATTTTTGGGCCTTTATGTAGATAGCAAGCTTAGCTGGAAAACCCATGTTGGTTATTTAACAAGCATATTAGCTAAAAGTGTGTATTTGATAAAAAAGATGTCAAAACATGTCGATGTGGATATAATGCGACTTACCAATATGGGATTATTTCAGGGTGCTATGTCCTATGGCCTGGTACTTTGGGGTAATTCCACCGATGCCAAAAAAATATTTATCTTGCAAAAAATGGCCTTAAGAACAATTCTGGGGGTTCCGAAAACTGAGTCTTGTCGACCAATATTCAAGCAGTTGAATGTTTTAACTTTGACAGGCCTGTTTATTCATCAATGTCTTCTGTACATTAAAGAAAATGAAAATATGTATTCCTGTCATATAATTTACATGAATATTCAACTAGGAACAATTGTGATATAATAGTACCAACTTTCAGATTGACTGCAACCCATAATAGTTATATATATTTGGGTATTTCTCTATTTAATAAGTTGCCAATAGATGTAAAAAACTTAAGCTTTGAACAATTTAAAATAAGAACAAAAAAATTATTAATTGAATTATGTCCTTACTCTGTTCAGGAATACTTTATGTTTTATAAATAGTGGAGAGGAAATTGCTGTAATGTAGCTTGGGTATTTTCTGTTGTAGTTATTGTTTTTTTTTTAAAAAATTGTGAAATTTAGTATAAATTATAATATTAATCTTAACTCTGACGATGCAAAAACTTTTGTTATATGTGCAAATAAATGTTTCTATTCTATTCTATTCTATTTTTAATGTTTTTTCAGGGTTTGCTACCCACTCAACAAACGTTTTGATGGGATAGTCATATTTTTTTAAATTAAGACACAGTAAATTAAGAGTTTCAAATCACATACGCTGGAAGATGTCAGAAACACTGCAAAGTAACGTAGACAAAAAACAGTACAAAAAAATGAATCTGTTATATAAAACGTTCCCAATATTTAATTAAATGACTTACTTAGCTTTTTCAACTTTTCCCATTTATTTTTCCAATTTCCACATGTTATATATGTTATATCCGCGTATTAAATATAAATATGCCAATACGCTCCAAATACAAATATTTTCCTTGTACTTTTTAATTTGTTTTAAAGTCCTGAAATGGGTGCTGACATGAATTTTAATGAAACCAATGCGGACTCCCTTAATCCCCAAGTTGAACATATTTACTATGTTTTACTTTCAACTGTATACAGTTTAATAGTTTTTTATCAACCAAATTTATAATGTTGCTCGTATATTATAATGATGTTAATCATATATAATATGTACAAATTGTAGACGCATTTAATCCTACATAGACGTTGCATTGTTGACAACTAGCACCTAACATTTTCATTTCTCAGCATTCTTAAGGTAGTTTATAGTTTATAGTAAACCAGAACATAGCATCAAATAATCATGAACTACATTATAGAAGCTGTTAATAGTTGGAAAGTGACTAAACAGAATTTCTCAAGAATCCAACGAGGCACCTACCTAAGCACGCTAAGGAATCTTCATTTTCCAGCTATCTGAATCCTACGACAAATGCATTTTAAATCATTCTCTACGATTTCATTTGCCAATACCTAAGGCATACGGGGTCTTTATTGCATATAAGAACGCAGTAAAATTACCATTCAATTATAAGATACGTAAGAAATGTAAAATTTAAATGAGTTAATCGTACTTTAATTATTCCTAGAGGTTCAAAAAATGAATTTTTAGATGTTCACTAATTACAAAGAGTAGTATACTATACCGCTTCAGTCGTTGAAAAGAAGTTGAATGCTACAGAGTCATTTCTTGGTGTGTCAAAGTAGCCTTTGACAGAGTTTGGCATATTTGACGTCTCTATAAACATAGAACATAACTACATACATTAGTACAACTCAATCCTCAAATCATCATTTTGATGTACGCTTAGTAAAATCTGGTGTTCCGCACAGGTCAATACCTACTCCAACTCTATACATTATTTATTCCAACGATACAGCTACACCCCCACAAACACTTACCGCCACTTATACAAACGACACAGCTATTCTGTCCATACGCAACGACCCGACACACGCCTCCCTAATTATTCAAAATCGTATAACACTCTTTCGCGGAATCTGTTACCCAGTATCAAGCTGATGATTCAGACAGACGCGTATGTTGGTTCCTAGAAGGCTTCATCAATGATTATCCCTTGGTTTTTGACAGTGGAGCCGATAGGACGATCGACTAAGTATAACCTCAGAGAGACAAATGTAACCCGTTTATAAATTCATTTCCTGTATTTCTAGCCTTAAAATTGACCTGAAATGTAATTTCAGTATTAAAATCCCATCACTGCATGAATAAAAATAACAAGTGGCCATAGGTTTCCGAATTAATCCTTTAGATGTAATCAGTTTGAAAGGCTTAACGATCGGCTTTTAAACAAGCCATGAGTTGACCGTTTGATCAAAGCTATGATTAGTTCGGTTACCGGTCAAACAGATTAGGTGGAATTACAAAGCCCTAATATTGTTGATAATTGAAGAGCCTTTTGCCGCACAATACAGCTCTTCTCCTAAGGATTAGGGTCAACATTTAGCTGTATAATTGAAGAATACCGAAGATATCCCTCCTCGCCTACGGAAAATTGTCTTTCCTGGATTATTACTAATCCCAGAAGCTATGAAAGCTAATTTGAAAAGTTCTTTTTTTTCCGAGCTTTTATACTAAAGGATTTAAAGGTATGTATAGTTCGACTGCGGTGACTAGAGACCGGTGTTTTTCCTCGCAGCTCGGGTAAGTACAACCCGGCCCTTCTTAACCACTGCCCAAACAAGTACAAGGTGTGTAGTGATGCAGTTTTCCGAACAATTATAAGTTTCAAGGTGTGTTAGTGGGAGAAGAAACTGTATTGATCTGACATTTTCATTCCAAGATAACTGCCCTGCTCTCTAGTAGTCTTTGTGAGACAGGTACAAAAATGTAAGTGGAGAATGAGCACTGTCTGCTAACGATGAGTCGGTAGCTGGTAAGGCCCCTAGAGTTAACACTGGTGTCGGGTTGTCACTAGGAGGTGCCTGATCACCTAGCCTTGGTGACAAGTGCGGGTTGTTCGAGTTAATAACCTGGACAATCGTTCCAGGACGGCGTTAATATCTGACTCTTTTTATGATAGGTATGTGCCCCGACAATGCACCATGTTCTGGAGAAGAGGTACAGAGGTTTCATAAAGAATAAGGCCAGTTTTCAGAGTTCAAGCGGGAGCCCAGCAACGTCACGGGACAAGTCGTCAGAGGGTCTGCAAGTAGACTGAAAGACAGGGTGACAGACTCAGAGGCGCTGAGGAGAGAGTAGGTGACGAGGAGTCTAAGAGACTGACTTCCAGGCCCAAGTGGCCCTGGCGTAAAGTGACACCGAGTAACCGCGGATGAGGAGAGATAGAGAGTAGTAGACTGAGTGGGCTTACAGGGCAAAACGCCCTGGTTTAAATATTATTTCCCCTTCCTGGCGGAAGGCGGAGACGGTCTGAAAGGGGTATGTTTATGATGGCCAGGTGGCCAACCCCTCTTAGGTTTAACACTGTTTATTGGCTGCTAGATGGTACCCCTTTCAGGTTTTATGGCTGTCGGCCGTCGACCCTCTTACCTGACTTGTTTTACGACTGCCGGTCCCGCGCATGGTTTATTACTAACAACTTACAATGATTTACATACACTTAGTTCCTGTTATTTTACTTTGCTTACAATATGTGTGCACCGGAGTATAGAATGATTTAACTTATGTAGTTAGCGGTCGCTACAACTGGGTTTCGAAGGATGGTACTTGGAAGAAACTAGGCTATTTTATAATGCTAACGTGCAATATTATGGCTTTCAAAATCTACGAGTAACAAAATAAATATGTATTTAATGCACAATTTTCTTTTAAATAAACTAAGTTCCATTTGTATTACATAGCTAGGTAATAAAATAAAATTACAAAAAAAATCTATATTCTGTGTGATCTATAATAGTGATCTTTTTAAACAGATAGGATTATTATTATCAATTATGATCAATTACCGATTCTGAACCATATAAAAATGTTGTTGGCCATATTTGTTTCAGGTTCAGAGCTGATAAATAAAGAGCCGACTTGTAACCAATAATATTCCTACAGGAAAAAAAAAAAGGTAAAGATTGATACAAGCGAGAAAGATAAATATAGGGAGGTTCGGCTGTGGCTGAGAACTCACAAACCCGGAGGAAATTGAAATATTCACACGTTTGTGGGATCAATGTCCCTGGCACGCGATTGCATTTAGTTAATCAATTGTGTCTTTCCGTTTGTGACCATTTAGATATTTTATTTTAGGTTTTATTTATATATTTGTATTTCATTTGTTGTTAATGATTTAATCATAAGAAAATAATCGCTTTCGAGTATTTGCCGGTGTGGGTTGACTTGTTATAATTGATCAAAGCAAGTTTTTCAAACAGTTTTTTATTTACTACATATATATATAATGATTTTACTTATATATGTGTGTGTGTGTGTGTGGGTGGGTGGGTGGGTGGATGTGTGTGGGTGTGGGTGTGTGTTAATCATCATCTTTATGTGATTAAAAGAAGTACCCTACGACTCGAGTTCCTTCCAACAAAGCATCTAATACGATCGTCCCTTCCCTGCTCGCTCCACCACTCTCCGGAACTATCTCCCATTATTCGCCAGAAGTTTGGCTGGCATCTTCCTCAATATTTACTGAATGTATTAATCTATAGTTTTCCATTTAATGCTAAATTTTACTGACTTCTTTGTATTGTTCTGATAACGCTCTATACATGACTTTAATTACAGAATGTGGTTAAACGACCGTTCATTTAATTCTATTTTTTAATAGAGGTTTACAATTTATTTTATTATCATTTTTCTTTGTGGCGTAGTTTTTCTTTTTATTCGGAAGGGGGTTGGTACCGGAATATTTTTTTTGTTTATTTTCTATTGTTATTAATCACATGTGTATGCAAGAATTGATGACTTTATATTTTACTGTTTACTATTTGTTAACGCATAACTTGCAATATGGATTTTGGTACGAGCGATTTAATAAAATGAATGATTGAGTCAATCAGTATATGTTCCTGTAAATAAGTTATTCATTAACGAAAAAGCGACTTCAGACCACACTGCGATTACCAAGTTCCTGTAACTGCTCTTAGTAATGGGTCCGCCAGAACCATCCCTCGAGGGAGACCTAGGAAAATCTACCTGGGCCATATTGTCGCCGACCTTAAACTGAAAAACCATCGAGAAGATGAAACTGCTTGCAAGGGGCGGAGATGGAACGTTAAAACGAGGCATCCTTTCGATGAAAGACACAAATGGAGACGGAAAAGAATAAGAAAAAGAAGAGTGATAGCTTCGCCACTGCTCATAATACTGATTTTCTGGACGGTGTTGAATCCAGTGTTAATGTGTGTCAATAAGCACACTAATTCGTGAAAATAAAGACTGAATGTTTTACAAAACCCTGATGCTCTTTAGACACTTGATCTGGAAAGAAAATACTGCCTTTAATTGTAGAATTTTGTTAAATTTAAAAACCTTTAAAGGTTCCAGGCATTGGTTGTGTTTTCTACAGACGTGGTTTTAGATACAAATTTTTATCTGAATTGAAACCTGCCTAGTATATCGGTCCTGCAAATTGAATT
Source organism: Acanthosoma haemorrhoidale (assembly GCA_930367205.1). Lineage (NCBI taxonomy): Eukaryota > Metazoa > Arthropoda > Insecta > Hemiptera > Acanthosomatidae > Acanthosoma > Acanthosoma haemorrhoidale. The sequence goes on along the minus strand of OV884015.1, from coordinate 76,005,915 downwards.
ATGTTGCCTTGAAAAATCGTTTTATTATCTAGCCAGAAAGGAACTAGTTTTTTTATTTCTAAAAATCCAAAAATAACTTTCTTTATAAAGTCAACAATTACACATAACTTAATTTTATTCTTACGTTTGGCCATTTGCGATGTTGAAAATTGAGAAGGTTATTTATTGTACTTGTGACTTTCCAGAAAAAATGAAAATAAACGAATTTACGGAACAAACAAGACTATAGCGCTCCCAGGATGAATACAATAATATTGGTCCAATTTTAGCTGACATCAGTTCAGTAGTGAAGCTACTAACGTTTAAACTCACTAAGACCCTCAACATTTATATCGCCCCTGTATTATATCAAATTTCCTTTTTTAAAAATTACATAGCAATGATGTATTGGAATAGAGGCAGTGCCTAATTTTATCTTTCATTTTATGGCTGTTTAAATGTATGTTTTTGAACATCTATAAAGAATTCAGAGTGTGCTACGGTTCTTAAAAGCAGGATTTCAGTTCAAAAAACAACATTTTGTTTTTATTAATTCTTTTATTGTTGTAAGTTTATTGCCTATAAGACTTGTTAGTCTGTAGCCAATAAACAAGGATACAATTTTATCTAGCAGGAGCTATTACGATGGGGGTTAAAATAAAAATTAAATATAATCATGGCAAATCATTGAGGCCAAATCCTTCATGTCATAAAGCATATAATTTGACGACTCGACAACACGACATCACATATTCATAATTAGATCGACGTGACCTTCCATTTCGTGCCGTACTAATCACAAGAAGTTTAGTTGTTGTAATTGGCAAGCTGTTTCATCTTGTGATGGGTCATGTCATTGTAAACTGCTCCAAGAAGAATATGAATATTAGCCATTATTATCATAAATAATTTAACTGAGAAGCGTTTAAAATATGTTTAATATACGTTTAAGAAATTATTCCGAGGAAGATTACTTCGGAAGATCGCCAAGACACTGTCGTTTGGCCATAAATTGTAATAACGTCCACATTGCTTCTTTTCAAGGCCATTGCTCTTGAGGTCCTACTCAACTTCAAATTAGAACAGCAATAACAGTCCTTCGAGGGCGATTTCTTAGTATGGAAAACTGGCTCCAAGTTATTGTCGACTATACAAAGAACTTACCGACTGTTGGTAGACAGCAGAAATAAAAAATACTTCTAAGTACTGGAAACGCGTAACTTCCTTCAATTTTGTTTTTATAGCAGCTGAGTTTATTAGAGGTAGGATAACTCATAAGGCCCTTACGATGAATACATCATGTGCGTAGTATGGTTTGACCATTTCTGTACTTCTTACATTTCCGCCAAGTCATACTAATGAGATTCCGATCGAAACAGGAACAAAAATCAATATATTTGATATGAACTATTTAAATATTGATTTTTTATTAGTTGTTTATTTTATTTAGAATTAATCACGTATATAATATCTACCAAAATTTATAAACATCTAGTTAAAGAAAACTACGAAAATAAACTCTACCAAATTATTTTAGAGAAGTTATGTATGTGTAGAATTGGGATTATTTTAGGATGGTTGGGTCTTCAAGTTGAAGCTCCACACAAGGTCTAATTTTAATCCCAACAACTTTTGAGCGGAAGAAAATCAGTATTTTATTGTAATAAGAAACAGTTAATGTTATTTCTTAATTTTATTAGAAAGTGAAGAGATTGCTAAGAAGGCAATTCGTTATGGGGTCAAGTCTGCTTAGGCCTAAGTTGTCAGAGTCAGACACAATGTCAGAGTTTAAAACGTGGATGTCGTTTCCTACAACAGCCTTCTTCTTCTTGTGGTCTCTTGTTAGAATATTTTCGAAAAATGTCCTATTGAGGGAGCATTGTGAATTCTATTGTTGTACAGATTTCTATAGTAAGAATGAAGGCTATTAATTAAGAAAGTCCAAGGTTTTGACATTTACCAAGAGAAACTAACACAAGCCGGCAGTGGTCCTGAACCGAGTAACTTTCAGCTCTTACATAATTTCTGTCGGAGTTCAAGTTTCACAAAGGCCTGCGAACGAGGTTTATACACAATTTTTTAATGCAGCGAAAATTTCATAAGCATTAATAAATGGCCGTTGGTTCTTTTTTGTCAAAAATAAAAACCAAAAGGGCATTTAAAATATGAAATATTTCACAGATTGGAAGGTTTATTAAGACTGTAAGAAACTAGAACTCTTTGATTCTGTTCATTAAAGTACTTTTTTTTTTTTTTTTTATTTTTTTTTTATTTCAAAACCTCAACAAAACAATACAATGTACAAAAGAAAAATAACAAAATATTTGGATTACATATTTCTCCTCTTACTGCATTTACATGCATTTGGCGGAGTGCCTAAATATAATAAATTTTTATTGTCGTTAATAGTTCATTGTTCTTATACAACACTAGGTGATGAGGCTCACCTTCTATTTGTCACCGACACCAACACTAAACACTAGGAACAAAAACAAAACAAACTAAACAAAACAAAACTAAACAAAACAAACTAAATCTCTACCTAGAACCTAGGACTAGAGTGTTCCAGCCACGACAGCGTCCTGCCATCGATGGGGGAACGGAGCGGGGGTTATAGTGTTAAACACCGGGTTTGTCAAATATTGTAATGAGTCGAAAAATTTGATATGTCTACGCTGGATGAATTCATCCACCGTAGGCAGCTCAAATATCTCATGCAGCTCACTGTTCCGTCGCTGCTCGAATGAAGTACCTCTGACCACTTTCATCAGTATACCGTTTTGGAATTGTTGGAGTTTCTTAGCTGTCGTATACGTCAGATAACGAAATAGCGGTGCACCATACAGCAGAGTAGGCCTGAGTATGCTCTTGTAGATCAGTAGCTTGAGTCGCAGTGATAGATTGGGGGAAGTCAATAAGTGCGTAAGCCGGTAAGACTTCATGCGTGTATGCTTCAACTTCTTTGCAAAATGGTTACTAAAATGGAGGTGTCTGTCCATTTTAATTCCCAGATATACTAGGTCGTTGGCTGGTGAATTTTGCTTCGTTCCTACTATGTAACTAGTAGGGAGCGGGCTTTTTCCCTTTTGAAAAGAGAAAATTGCACAGTCGGTCTTACCCGCGTTTACAGAGATATTGAGTCTCTCCAATCTCTCACTGATCTGGTTACAGGCTGCTTCAGCCTGTCTTAGAGCTACCTTGGCACTCATGCTGCTGCTGTACACCGCTATGTCATCTGCGAAAGCAGTAACTGTGGTATTTTTGTAGCGGGCTCCGACAATCTCGGACGTGTATACGTTGAATAGTACAGGGGATAAGACGGCGCCTTGGGGTACTCCACAGGTCAGTGGCACAGCTTCGGAGAAGCTATCACCCACCCGCACCCGCAGCGATCTGTTTTTCAGGAAGCTAGCCAGAATTGAATATAGTTGTTCCGGGCATTCCCGGTCGCAGAGCATTTGACACAGTGTCCCGTGAGACACCGAGTCGAATGGTTGGGTGCAATCAATGGAAATCATAGCCGTGGCTATGTTTCTATTCATGTTATGGCTAACTTCTGACTGCACCTTCAGAAGGGGGTGCTCTGCGCTCATACTGGATTGGAATCCAGTCTGCTCTGGCGGAATGATATCATTTTCCGAGCAGTAATCTTTGAGATAATTCAAAAGAATTTTCTCAAAGATTTTCCCCATCTGTGGTAGCAGACTGATCGGGCGGTAGTCGGCTGGGTGATCTCCACTTTTGGCTGGCTTCAGTAATGGAAACAAGATGGCTTGTTTCCATGTGTCAGGAAAGTACCGCAATCTTATACAAGAGTTGTATAAGTTTGCTAGTTGTACTATCCCTCTCCTCGGCATTTGTTTGAGCAGCACTGTTTGTATCCCGTCGTGCCCTGGTGCTCGGTTTCCCTGACACCGGCGAAGAATCGCCTTGAGCTGCTTCGGTGATACAAACATGTTGTTCGGTTCAGCATCTACCGGAGGAGGGATGTGGTAGTATCCCGTCCTAGCCGTAATATCCCTAGCGTAATGGTCGGCCAGTTTTGTTGCCTGTTGCTCAGCAGTCAGAACATTGTCGCCTTCGTGAAGACGGACAGTGGCTGTCTTGCCTTTTGTAGTCTTCAACAACTTCCAAAACTTTCTGTGATCTCCGTGAGTGCTACGAAGTTTCTCATGCCACTGGGCTGTTTTCCAGAGTTTCATCAAGCCCCGGATTTGCGTTGTGAGAGAATTCACAACGACCTTGGCTTGCTGATCTCTCGTCCTGTACCATCTATTCTTCCAAGTATGGCGCAAGGCAATAATTTTAAGAATGTGGTCTGGAGGTGGTCGCAGAGACGGTGGCATGGGAGTGTACTTCGGGATCGCGGTGTTTGCTGCGTCTATGATCACATCAGTTATGAAAGCTAGTTGAAGATCTACTTCCTCTTTCGTGCGGAGAACTGGCACTGTATGCAGGTTATGGTAAATCTGCGACCGGTACAGATCCCAGTCGGCACGACGGTAGTCGTATCTCGTGGGGCGAGGGGTCGCCACTTTACCATCCACTGCATACAGTACTGGCCTGTGGTCAGAGGTAATGAAGTCAAGGGCGGTGCAACTTGTGATACGGTGGGGTTGTTTTGTCAGTAGTAAGTCAATCGTCGATGTAGCCTGCGGGTTACCTCTTTGTCGAAAAGTGAAAGTCTGGGGGTGAACGACCGTGAATGGCGTTCTCAACAGGAGTCTCCCAGCCTTGTTCGTTACGGTGTTATACCACATTGTGTGTCTCGCATTGAGATCTCCCACCACCCAGTGGTTAGATCTTTGCGCACATGCGTGTAGCAAGGCTGAGTACTGCTGTAGAGACGCGTACGGTCTTCTGTACAGGGCGGTAAGGTAAATGGGTCTCCCCAAATTTACCTTAACTGTCAAGTGGTGAAGCTTGGGATCAGTTGTAGTCAGTGGTGAAGCCACTGTCTTCCAATTGATGCCAAGGCGTATAGCAATTAAAACGCCTCCGTAACCGTTAACTCTTTCAATGGCAGTTGAATAACCTTTAATGTGAAACGATTGTGTAGATACCCTAGTGTTTGTCAAAACTACAATATCTGGTCGGTAGAGAGCTAGCAGCACTTCTACCTCATCTATTTTGGTCAGGAGACCATCAACGTTAAAATTTAATACTTGGTAATCTACCATTGTTGATGTTTACCAGATATCATAGCCATGAGCATTTGGCTACAGAAGTCTACTAGGGCAGTTACCCATTTCGGTGCGCATTCAAGGTCTTTACGCTGGTCGTTTGTAAGAAACTTAAGCCTAGGATCTAGGTACTCACAATTGTTATTTTCCGGAGTGTCCTGCGAAGTTCTGGGGGCAGTTCTCGACGTGGAGGGGGCAGCTCTCGACGTGGAGGCGGCTGCTCTCGTCTTCGAAGGATGAGCCGTTTCTTCATCTCTGGCTTGAAAGAGCTTGAAGAGCGGGTTCTGCCAGGCAGGTACAGATGGCGGTGGAGCAGGTCTCGTTAGTGGCGCGTCATGGCGGCTCCTCTTCTGCTGGGGCTGCACTCTGTCGGGGGCCGGTCTCACTCTGGCTAGGAGCTTCTTCCTTTCCTCACAGCCTCTGTACGAGGCGGGATGTGCTTCGCCGCAGTTCGAACACTTTAGCGGGGCCGTCTCGTTCCTGGGGCACAGCGCCACCTCGTGAGGTCCTGCACATCTAACACATTTAAGTTTCTTGCCACAGTGGTTCTTTGTGTGGCCGAACTCTTGACATCTAAAGCATTGAGGGGCGCCTCTCTGTTCCTTAAACGTCACTACACGAACTATGACGTGGTTGATGGCACGTACCTTTTTTATGGCGTTCAGGGTGACGCTCGCATTTGCTGTTACTAGGACTGGCGAAATATCTTCTTTTCGTCCTGTTGGGTCACTTTTTCGGAGTCTTCTCACATCAACTACTCCTGGTACGGCATCCACTATCGTGGATTTAATTTCTTCAATGTCCTCCTGGACATCCAAGCCAAGAATAAGATACTTCTTGTTCTTGGTGCCGCCTCTCGGGGCGAAAGTGTGGAATTCCTTTCCACCTGTCTGGAGCAGTTTTAAAATTTTTGCTCTTTCCTCCTCGAGCTCGGGATAAATAGTTACGCCCTCCTTCGTCTTCCTGAGGGCGAATTTGTTTATGTTTGCTCCTTTGAGCATCCGAGTTTAAATTGTTGTTGTTTCACCGGAAACGACAACAGGCGGCGGCTTCTTTGGTGCCTGAGTCAAAGGATTAGGGCTTTCCGGTGACTCAGTGGCCAAAGCCTGAAATTTATTTCCGACCTTCGTCGGGTTTTTCGCCTTTGTAGGCCTTCGTACCTTTACAGTGATTTTTGGAAAGGTAAAATCTTCTTCACTATCCGATTCCTGTGTCGGTGAAGCCGACCGCTTCCGCGAACTATCGGTCTCCATTGCCATACTTCCGAACATATTACAAGTCCAAAAAAAAAACAGCAAAATATTTTACTGGGGTGCCGTCCCCCTACGAAAAACACTGACACAACTACACTGACACAACTACACTGTCACCACTACACTGTCACAAAATAATAAAAAGTACCTTGGGCCACGTGGTGGCAGATGATGGCGGGAAACACTGGCAGCAGAGATGTGTACACTACGACTGCTGACACTGAACTGTATTAAAGTACAATGTCGGGCTCGGGTTTTATACCTGAGTATCCCCAAAGTGGGGAGGAGAAGCCCACCACGGGCTAGGGTCGCTACAACCTCTTAGCCCCCGTCCGGCGAGCGCCTAGAAAGAGATAAGGCGGGCGGACCTGTGGTCTTTCACCCTGCCGACCTAGTCGGCGGGCAGCTTTAATTTGCTTTGGTCTGACTCCATAAAACCTTTAGAAGGTGTGTGTGCCCCGACAAAGCACTATGTTCAGGAAAAGAGGTACAGGGTAGGTTTATAGGTAGTTTATGTGGTCTTGGAATGACCACGAATTCTCACTCAGTGTCTAAGGGTAGGCGAAAACCGTCCGGATCCCAAAGGCGAGTGTCAACCGGAGAGATGAAGACTGGATTGCCATGGGAGACACTGCTAGGGAATTTTCAGGGCCACGGCAACCGTCGTCCGCGAGAGAGAGGTCTCTTCCAAGGAGGTGCTAGTTTTAGCGAGACGAAGGCATAGATTCCCACTTGGAAGGTGTGGGGTCTGACAAGGCCGGACTAAAACATAGCGAGGTTAGGAAAGAGAGATGCAGAGGCAGTTGAATGAGAAGTCCATGGTTTTGAGTAGAGCTGCAGGCGCCAGCGCAGAGAGAAAGGAGTGTTCCCAGTGAGGGTCCGATTCGATATCCAAATCCGGTCAACTGGCACCCCTTATATAGCCAGTCCACCCTGGAGGGGATGGCCCCCACCAGGCGAGCAGCAGAAGTAGGGATGGCTCCTCCCCCCTACTCTCACGGACGTCATAACCTTTATCTAAATAATGAAAAATAGACACATATTTTCTGATAATGATTTGATGATATAGATACAAGGTCTGATACGAGAAGAGGGTGACTTATAATTATTTGTGATTAAGAGGTGGCCACAACATACAATATTTTAATAGAGTTGCTATCAAATGAAAAAAAAAGAACCAACGAAACATTAAAGAACTGTCTTTACCACCTGATATTTGCTTTTTGTTGGGTTTGTTTGTGACGTGAAGCGTATATAACCCTATAAGCTGATTAACTTTCCGGAAAAGCAAGCAGTAAAATGGTTATTGGGAAATGAGCATTTTTTCTACTCAAAAAAATTCAATTAATAAAAATATTTATAAATCAGCTTGATACCAATTAACTTCATTTATAATTTACTCCCTCTTTGAATTTTCCGTCATACCGTGGATATTATTCACAATATTATGGCGATTCTGTTGTCAGATATCACATTCAGAATAAATTATTAGGTACCATCGGCACTTTATCCAGCTCCCGGACGCATTAGAGCTCAAGTTGAAGAATGAGTTGTTTAAATGCAAATCAGTTGGACTTGGACCAAACTGTGGAGGGTGGTATTCCGTCCCCCATCCCCTCACATACATCAACCGCTCAGAAGGGACTGCCCAGATCTGCCATTTGTATGTAGGGCATACAACTTTTAAAAAGTAACCGTTGTCAATTAATTATTTTTGCCCGCTCTTTCTCTGTTTAAGGCTGAACCAAACAACTTGCCCTAATGCCTTTTTAATATGACTTAAAACTCCTTCAATTCAATGTGATATAGAATATTGCATGCAGTAACAGAGTCTATTTATTGTACGTCAATTGATATTGTATTATATTAAAAGTGCTGGAAGGGGAAAATGTATCCATTTATTTATTAAGGTTGAACCATCAACTGATAACACCCACAAAAAAAAACAAAAAAACTTGAAAGTACTTTTAAACTATTGCTTAACACAAAACATTATTTGATTACGGCGTGGGACCAAATAAATTACTTCACAGTAGATATACAATCACATAATAACCTACAAAATAAAAATATTGCATAAATGAGATTACGAAAAGATAAATAGCTTGTTATTAGTGATAAATTTTTATTAGTTTGTTATGGGTATTGATGAATTGACTTGAGTACTTCCTTTTAAATAATCACATTGATGCTGGACCATAATGTCTAATAAAAATTGTATTCTTGCAGGCTGTAGACGTTAGCTTCGTCCACTTATTTCATAGTGGCTTCTGGTTCGCTTGAACTCCATGCAATGAGGATTATATTACTTATTGCATGTTGTACATTTTGGGCAGGAAGAGGGGGGGGATTCTAATAGTTAGTTTGGATGAGCTTTTGTCCTGGTAAACGTAGATTATTTTTTTATTGCCGAATCGTCCACTTGCCAAAACTCAAAGATTGCTTTTTTTTGCGATCTTGTTAGGATTATTTTTAAAAATTTTTTTGACATCTTTTATAAATTTTCCACGGATTATTCGCTTTTTTTTATTTATTAAAATAGTTATAAAATTTATGACATAATTCCAAGTAAATAATTTCCACGTCATTTCATAGAAGAATGACATACTTTGCACCTGGACATTGGACAATTAATTTTTAATTTGATTTAATTAATGTTTTAATTGTAATTTAAAAGCAAGACCACCTGGGGGGGGGTATGGAAACAATCTAACAATGAAAAATCAAGAGCTATATTTGGTTTGGCTTTAAATTAAACAATACAAGCCTGCTTGTGCCATTGCTACCAGTTCAACCTCTGACCTTTCGGCGCAGTTGACGCCCACCCTTTCCTTGGAACTCCTTAACGTCCACTTTCATCTTCCTATTACCTATTCCTTTTATTTTGAAGTATTAAATATACATGAATCTTCTGCAAGAGGCATGTCTCCTTTTTCCCTGAGCATCAAACGAATAAAATACGATAGAGCACGCCTGGGAGAACTTGAGCTTTTGTGCCCTATTGAATCGAAGCAGGAAAAATCGCCTTTTGAGGAAATTTCATTTTACAGCCAAAGCCAAAGCTTACCTTTGAGACTGAGGGATATCTGGTGTAAAATATGTATGCTTGTGTGCAACAGTGGGTGAAGTGTTCGAAGCAATATCTATCAATACTTTTGATATCCACTACTGTGATTTACAAATCTAGAGAAAACGAAACCTTTTTAAACCAACAGTATACATTATTGTTCATTTGGGACATTCATATTTGTAACAATAATTTATGTAAGCTGTATTCTAATGCTAAAAATAATAACTAATTAATTTTTTTTTTTTTTTTCAAAACCTCATACAAAAAATATTTAATGTACAAAAATAAATAATACAATAATGGAGATACAATTTTCTCCTCTTTCTGCATTTACATGCATTTGAATGAGTGCATAATATAATAGATTTGTGTTGCGGTTAAAAGTACTTAGTCTCATATTCAACATCTGGTGAAGAGGCTCACCTTCTATTTGTCAACGACACCAAACACTAAACACTAGGAACAAAACAAAACAAAACAAACTAAATCTCTACCTAGAACCTAGGACTAGTGTTCCAGCCGCGACAGCGTCCTGCCATCGATAGGGGAACGGATCGGGGGTTATAGTGTTAAACACGGGGTATGTAATTAAATATTGTAATGAGTCGAAAAATTTTATATGTCTACGCTGGATGAATTCATCCACCGTAGGCAGCTCAAATATCTCATGCAGCTCACTGTTTCTTCATTTTGGAATTGTTGTAGTTTCTTAGCTGTCGTATACGTCAGATAACGAAATAGCGGTGCACCATACAGCAGAGTAGGCCTTAGTATGCTCTTGTACATTAATAGCTTGAGACGCAGTGATAGATTGCGGGAAGTTAATAAGTGCGCAAGCCGGTAAGACTTCGTGCGTGTTAGCTTCAACTTCTTCGCAAAATGGTTACTAATATGGAGTTGTCTGTCCATTTTAATTCCCAGATATACTAGGTCGTTGGCTGGTGAATTAACTACTAATTAATAAAATGTTTGTAAGTCTAATAAAGTATTATCGAAATCAGACCCTCTGGGAGTCATTTACAAATAATGACTCATGGCATCGGAAAACTCAAAACAAATTTTTAAAATACATGCTTTTTCGTTTATTTTGAAGTCCATGCCATTTTTCACAACGAATTAAAACTCAGAAACAATAAAATTTATAATTAGACTTAAATCCTATACTTAATAAATTGCCAAAAAATGAAGAATAGTGCAATGATTTGTGATAGGTAAAATAATAAAGGGCTTAAAAGCTATATCTTTAGAAGGACTTTCATATTTAAAAGCTGTGTTAAGACTTAGAGCTGTTAAACAGTTATTTTAATAAATAAGAACACAGTAAAAATTCAAACAGGCAACACCGAATGCCCTGTTCATGCACGGGGCATACCCCGCTTAGTTTTTAGACGTTTCAACATGAAAGCACGAAAAATAGGCGGAATAAACTGTGATTCCTTAACTAATTGATGAGATTGATAAGATATCAACTAAGAGATGAGTAGATGAACAGATGTAGCGATTTCTCAATAGATTTTCATTGATCAAATACAACGCAAGTTCGTAGATCAAGTATAATACAGTACTCTAGCCATTTGAATCGGCAGTGAATGAAATAGCTAAGCTATTAAAGTAGCAATTTAATTAATGTTCTTAATGTGAATCTAACAAATACGAAATTTTACCAGAATGTCCTATTAAATAAAGGAATGTCACGAAAATAATCCTTTACAGCCTTCGTTGAAACATGACTAAGTTTTGTTAATTACTTTTCAATAAAACGGAAATCTCTACTATAATTGAGTAAAAAGGAAATGAATACCCGAACGTCATAATAAACTATTAGCATTTCTCTTAAAACTCCAATCATATAAACTCACTAAAACCTTCATTAAAATATGTTTGCAATAAGTCAAGCCGACTGTGACATAGGGGAATGATAGTTACACCTGATGTGCTCATGGTGATAAAAATAAAGACAATGCAATGAAAAATTATATATTCATACTCCGTACATAGTACACTCCGTGGCCGTTTAAAATACCAACTTCAGCAAACTTAAAATAATCTAAAATTATTTTCTACGAATAATATTTCCCCAAGCAAGGTACACAATAATAGTTAAGTAGCACGACTTCCAAAGCAGAGATATTTTAAAAACAATTACAATAATGTAAACATATAGAATTAGAGAGTCCATTACTTAATATTGTAAGCATCGCTAAATTACCCAAACATAAAGGTTAAGGGCGTAACATATTATGAAGAAATGTTTTTTACTAGGATCTAGTTTTTACTGTTTATTTTTGTTTGAAATTAAGATTAATATGTATTTCAATGAAGAATTTATTCATAGACAAGAGCGATGATGTTACTTTTTTTTTTTATTAGACTAGATGCTATTCATATTAGCATAAGAGTTATTTTAATTTTGTAAATATGGGAAATAAGTTGATTTGATTTATTATATATTGTAACGTAAAAATAGTTATACACTACATTATAAGCTCTAACATTATTTTTTAATGTGAGCAAATAAGTGAATAAAACAACATAACCTTTATACTGATATCTTCCTTGAGGTATCTTAGCTTTAATGGAAAGCGTCGTTCCTCTCAATTTCTTTTTTAATTTCGAAAAGAAAAACAAATTAAAACTAATCTCTACCAATCCACTTGAAAGATCCCCTTAATGTACACGATTTCTTTTTGAAAAGGAGTTTTTAATTACTTGAGGGAAATCATAATTAAACTATGGAGTTGTCCGACTTGTTTAATTGCTTCAATTTACTTTACTAAATTGGAATTTCTGGTTTTTTTTTTTTTGGTTTATTCTCAAATATGAAAATAGTTTAATAGAGACTGTTATTCTTTTTAAACTAGAGAAGCCCAAAAATTATTTTGTAATGTGAAGAAATAAGTGAATAATACGAAATAACCTTAAAATAAAACAATAATTTAAATGTAGCCAGACTACATTAGTAAATAAATTTTTATCCTCTGTTGATGCCACACTAATTTAAATAGACGTCAAAAATGTAATATTACAAACGACAACCAATTTACAAATAATAATTTTAGTTTTATCACAAAGGATTATAAATAAGTAATACATCAAATATTCACCCCTAACAACCAACTTACTAAGAAAAGTAATTAAAGGGGGGGGGGTTCAAAAGGTAATGCAATTGTTCATCACAAACCATTCAAGATATATTTACAAGCGTTTAGAAATCTTTGAAGTTATTATCCTCAGGCATCTACACATTGTTTTACCACTTTTCCAAGGCATAGTACGCGCCCTGAAATTCTTCGACGGGAAGCTCATTCAAAGCGGTCGTCACGGCAACTTAGAGCGTCTATACCGCATCAAAACGATGTCCTTTGAGGGAGGTATTAACCTTCGGAAACAAAATGAAGTCTGACGGGATTGTAAGAGGGCTGGGGGCGATGTCAAGTTGTTATTCGTCAGGAACTCAAGGACCCACAGAGCAGTGTGACTGGGAGATTTGACATGTTGGAGCACCAAGGTAGTGGCGATCTCTTTCTGCACGCACAGGATCTCGCTCAAAGAACACAATTTTGGTGGCATTAAGACGATCAAAGACACTGTGACGACCGCTCACAACGAGGTTCCCGTCGATGCCTTTTATGGAGCGTATCGTGCATAGGAAAATTGCTGAAAGGATGTAGATGTGCCCGAAGGGTTTCCAAGATTTTTAATCAGAATCTTAAATACATTTTCTTTTACCTTAAAACACTTGCATTAATTTTTCAACGCCTCTTGTATATCCACGATTCTTTTCTTATGTTTTTCACGTATCTATAAATATTTAAAATACTATAAATATATTTTAAATTATTGTTTGGATTCAGGAGCGATAGCTAAATATACAAGATAAGTTGATTTACTGTTCAAGTCATGAATAAATAAAATATTCCATGTGACATTGGCTAGTTTATAGAGCTAAAATTTAATTATACATCAACAAACCTTAATATGTTATTTTGAGAATACATTTTAAAAATGTGTTCAAAGCTAATATCCTGAAAGTACGAAGAACTCATAAAGTCCTCTAACTGGAAGGAAAATGTTTCTACATGTATAAAAAAAAAGAAAAGGAGGAAGGACTAAACAAAGAAGAAACGTTCCGCTTGAGGAATATTATTTAATTTTCACTTTATTAAACTCTGATAGGGGTTGTAAATGAAAAATTCAATATTTAATAAAGGTATTTTATTAGAGTGGTGGCTTTATGAAGTAAGCGGTTTTCCGTCCTAGATTAGAGAGAACCTTTCAATATGAAGGTAGAATTGAGGTGAAACCTCCCCTGACCCTTCCAAATAGGGCCTTGTTATTAACTGAAATGAAGTAACTCCTCCCCTGGCCGCTCTAAACCAAATTATCCATTTATTCCGACCCCTGTTATTTAGGGTTGTCTCGGTTAATATTTCGAAAGGAATAGTCAAGTATGTGCTTAGCTGGCTTTGGTCAGCAGTATTTTTTATTCAGTCTATGCATTCAGTACGGAGTATATAGACCCTAATTGAATTGAAGCGAAGACCTATAGATAGGGAAGTGAAGCCTTGGGTACCGATCTCATTTAAGGGGTCGTAACTAATATTTGACTTAATTAAAACTGTGCGTCCTTTAATGTGGAATGTATCGACCGCTAACTACATAAGATAAATCACCCTATAATCTATTGTATATATATTGTAAATTGGTTATAATATGTTGTAAATAAATTTAAACAAATGTAAATAACATTACCAAACATAAGTATACCAGTATAAATATTGTAAACAATAAAAGACGTAGCTGCAAAAAAAACTAGTTAGAGGCTGGAAGGGTAAAGCAGGTAGCAAGCGACCCAGACCGAGGCCTGGGTCACTGTCGAGAACAAAGCATCAACGCAACTGCGGTTTTTGTAGGTCAGAATAACGCCTTAGATCACTGGCTACTAACAAGCCACCGATGAGTATAAATATGGCCGGATTTTGGCCTGTAAATCATTCTAACAACGGCTCTCTAACTGGTACCTGCAGCTGCACTGATGTTTCAAGACTAGGCCTTCTCATTTATGAAAAGGTTTGTATATCTCTTCCTAACCTCGCTATGTTTTAGCCCGGCCTTGTCAGACCCCTAGCTCTCCTAGTGGGATTCTCTGCCTTCGTCTCACTAAAACTAGCAGCTCCACTGGAGAGACCTCTCCCTCACGGACAACGGTTGCCGTGGCCCTACTAACTTTACCTAGTAGTGTCTCCCACGGCAATTCAGTCTGCCTCTCTCCGGTTCACACTCGTCTTTGGGATCCGGACGGATTTCACCTACCCTCAGATACCGAGTGTGAATTCGTGGTCATTCCAAGACCACGTAAACTACCTACACTTCCTACCCTATACCTCTTCTCCTTACCACAGTGCATTGCCGGGGTACATACCTATCAAATATGGAGTCAGATAGTAAGGCCCGCTTTGAAGCAATTGTCAAGGTTATAAACTTAATCAACCCTCAATTCGTCACCAGGGCTAGGGTAACTAGGCACCCCCCTCGTGACACCCCGACGACGGAACATTTCTTAAAACTACACCTGTAACTTCACAGCTTTTTGAGTTGTAACTCAAGGGTGTAAATACTAGTCGCGATATCGTTAATGAGGCATACAAGGCCCGGAGTTGCCATACCAATCATTTTCTAACAGTTAGCGATGTGAAAAAAAACTTCTATCCTAATCCGATGAAGTACCTTGAGAAATTAACACGATTGCCTTATGGAACAGGTTATGTGCGGTTGAAGTTATTTATCAGATATTTCCATAAAAATATTATTTTAATTCGAAAATGTGCATTTTATTATCTTAAATTAACTCCTTAAGATAATTTTATCTAATATGTACATTTCTGTTGAATGCACTGCATTGAATTATTATTCAAAGGCCTGGTTAGATTTTTTTTTTAATATTTCATTGCGGTCTTTTATTCTCTATCTTTAATTGCATACATTTCTTATAATTACTTCAATTACTTATAAATTTGCAATGAATGAACTCAATTAAAACAATTTTCACATCATTTTTTTTGTGAGATATTTCAATTTATTTAGTAGCTAGTTAATGGTTGCTTGTACATAAATATCAAGTATAACCAATATCTATTCTACTACACCAATTCCATTTTATGGAAGTAATCCTACCCTCCCCTCTCCAAAAAAAAAAAGTATTCATTCATTCAACATAAATAAGCTGGTTAATTATAACACTGATGCTATTAAATGAAATACAACTGCCAGTAATAAATCCTTTAGTCTTAATCGAGGAACTTCGTATTCAGGTTACGTTCATGCTTCATACGAGAAATGGTTACGTCATCGTAAGAGAAGACAACGCTCTGATACGCCAGTGCCTAATTTTACCACGTTGAAACAATTTTATCCGAAGCCAGTATGATACTATTCAATTTCAGCAATGAATTTAGACCTTTCGGATTTTTACTGATGGATACTGCAGATTATTCTATCCAGTTTTTTTTCTTTGAAGAATAAAAGGAAGGGATAAAGCCGATAGTCAGTCCAAAGATGGGCTAAGATAAATTAGGCACGTTCCGTCTGGAGAACTGCAGCAATGCCGCAATGATAATTTCACTATACTGTGATAAAACTGCTGGTAGTACTTAATGATGAGGTAAGTTCTATGTATACACAAATGATTGGCTTAGTATTTGCCGCTGCGTTTCGTACTCTATAATCGTTTATTTAGAAAGACCTGCACAGGATCGGCAACATCTTCCAGCCCTTGAAAATTTAGGGACAGGGTGTGGAAATCAAAACTCAAAAATGAAATATATTTCAGTCGTTAGTTACAAAACAGTCAGTTCTACTCGTTTGATTTTTTAGTCACCAGATCTAATCTGTAAATGTGTTAGTAGACGCTCAAAAAAGACACCTAGCCATTGATAAAAATGTATTGCAGCTACATTGTAAGTTCGATGGTGTCTTCATTCAAAGTGGTAATGAAATAATTTTGTTATAGTATACAAGGGAAGAAACAAAGTGTCCTATCGTGCCTTAAAAACAAAACCGTGATATTTTTCAATTGTTTGTAGGCAGGTTACCTGTCCACGTATGGATCTAAGATACACGTAGCCTGTTGTTATCTTTCAATTTACATTCTGAGCACACAAGATATAAAATGTGAACAATACATGAACGAATAATAATAAATTGTTGAAAACTAATACTTTTCTTCTCTCTGGCGCAGGAAGCAGCCAATCTTTAATTTAATGATGCACTTATTATTGTATACATTTATAATATAGCCACGATCTTATTTTGTCTAATGTACCCTAACTCGAGCATGACAGTATCATCAAAAATATGTCGTGTTAATTTAAATACTACCGAAAATAAATTCAGAGGCTAAAAAGATATGAAATTGTTCTAAAAAAAATCCAACCTATTAATAGATTGTGATCAGGAGTCGCCAGACCCTGATCGTTACAGATGGTCGCCTGGTTAATGAAAATTTCCAAGTTCAGGGCCGGTTAATTTCGTGACTCCCACGCGTCCGTCTCTTAATCATACGTTGACGCGCGCAATCTCCCAGTGCGTCACCATTGTTTGTCTAGACAGGCTGCGTTCGGAGAATTGGCTTCATGTATACAATGATTAGAACCCAAACAACATTATCAAATCAAATATATTTATATATATATATATATATATATATACTTGATACCTACGTATACCATGTTTACTTATTAAATCTTTATTTTTTTAATCAATCATTTATAAAATTATATATAATATTCTTTACTGTGCTAAAATTACAATCTGCCTTATTAGGCCATAATTAATTGAGATAAATGTTCTCATTCATACCATATTTACAAACAGCCAAGAGGCCTCCCAAGTCCACATATTTGTCAAATCCCTCGCATGCGAAAGAGGAAGCGGAGGCTTGGGAAGAAGGGATAGGCTACTATGGAATTTCATAAACTTGGAAGGGATTAGTTCAAGAATGTAGGTTATGTTAAGATCGTTGTGAACGGTTTGTTGCTTACATAATAAGGGGCATTTACTATTGTTCTCAGGACGTTTGATTAAAAGGATTGGAAACGCTTGATGTTAGACTTTTTTGCTGTCCCCCATAGCTCTATTCCGTATGTCAAGATTGGCTTAAGTATAACTTTGTAGATTAGTAATTTATTTTCTATTGAGAGACGGGATGTCCTTTGAAGTAGTCTGTACATTGGGTTCCAGGTCAGTCGTTTGTCGAGATGGAAGCCTAAGCTAAAATTGCCAGTGCGGTCAATTATGGCATTGGACGATAACACGTTTGGGGTAAGGTGTTTCGACTTGTACTCTTGTGTAATACAGGTGGGTCAGTTTGTAGATTTTTTTCTACTCCTGGCTTTCGCTCTTAAACGAGAAAGAACAAGGGTAGCAATGATTTGATCGCTTGGTCTTGTTGCATATCCTCACGAAGCACGTTCGTTATTTGGTGAACTTTGAATCCGAGAGCTGAGAGTTCTTCTTCAATTTCATCAGATGGTGTGGTCGGGTGAAGATTTCTGATCACTACTCGTAGCGATCTTTCCTGCTTTAACTGGTAAGTATGGAGCCAGCCTTGGTTTCTTCCAAGTATTTAACTATCGCTCGATATGTATCGGCAGTGTCCGGAGAATTTTTTGTGTCCCGAGACCGATTGAGGCACGTGTATTTATTTGCGCATCCCTACGATGTTACTCATTTGGGTACATAGCAATTTAAAATTACTAATGTTAGTACAAATATCGCAGGTGGCTTAAGCTGTGTGGGTGTTTGTGTAGAGTCCATGTCATCTACTTCAATATTTTTTAAGAATTCATAACATTTATAAAAGTGACAAACATTAAAAACATAAAAGTAACAAAAAATACATGTGTTGAGAAAAAAACGTTTATTCTATTGTTTTGTGCACATTTCTTCACATACAAATAGGGATAGTCTAAGTTTTTAGCATATCAAAATCTAACAGCTTCAAGTAGGTGTTTTCCGAATCATTAGTTATTATTTATTACGCGTGCCCTTTGAATAGAGGTGATCCATGACAGCTATCTGGTAACGTGGTGTCTAGTGGTAAAGGAGGTAACTGAAGGTTTCCTGCAGCGAAAAACTTTTAAGTCCAATATTTAGATACACTACAGGAATACTGTTATACAAATCAATTGTTCATGAATAGCTTCTTCTTCTTTAGCTTCCCTCTTTAGTGCCTCTCAGCGTTGAGGAGCATCCAGCCAGGAATTCCATTCTTCCCTATTTCCAGCTAGGTTCCTCGCCTGTCGGAGGTCCTTCCCTCTCAGAGTCGTTCAATGTAGCTAAGATAGGACATCTTAGGGTGACCCCTAGGTCTTCATGAATAGCACCAGACCAAAAATAATTTAGTTGGCTAAAGGACTTCAGAAAAAAACAGGAATGTATTCCAGGACGGATATGAGTAATGTAAAAAACTAACATTATCTAGGGCTAACATTTTCCACCTTTGGCATTTTCCTTTATACAGTTAAACGGGCAAAAACTGAACGTGTTTCAGCAACTGTTGATAGTATATAGTTCAGTGTTAAAATTAATTTCCCAATTTAAAGTAAATTTCCTTTTTTGTCAAATATCAGTTAATTTTAGCATTTTGATTGTTTAATAGTCAAAGTAGTCATACCAATATAAAAGCTTTGTAGAGAATATTTTCATTTTTTAAAACTATTAGACAGTTAGAAGAGTTACGATGCGTTTATGACCACTTCAATGATTATGAATCAAATAAAAAAAAGCAGGATGAATATTTGACCTGAAGAATTACTTGGCATTTTTCAATCAATATGCAGTAATTGCAATGCTTGAGTGCTCAGGCCTTCATGAATACAGAGATAAATGAGTACATATGCGGCCCATGGAGCCTAGCGGAATAGGCAGACAGTCAGCAACAGGTGTCGGTGGTGTACACAGTCTTGATGGTAGCTCTCCAGTCAGTATTTGCTCTGATTGAATAGATATTATCGTCATCGGCCTATCTGTCTACAATACTTATATTTTATTTTCGAACGCGAAGAGAGAGGTTCTACTTTGGTTCAGTTAAGGGGAGATCATATTTCATCTGTATGAATCTCCTGTCTGGAATTAATGACATCACAACGAAAAGACATAAAAACTATATATACTCACGATAGTGACACAGCTTACAGTAATAGGAATGCTTGATACTGGAGGAGGAGACACAGGTATGGACTGTATGTGAGGGGCTAAGGAAAGAGCTCCAGATCAGTGGTCTACAGAGTTTAATATGGCCTGCTTGATTCTACCTTAAGTACCTAAAGCTATAGGTGGCTACCTAGTTACCGAGCACAGGGGGTCTTAGGTAAACACATAGTACACTACGGTACCTACGGTTAAATCAAGGTACACAAATCG
This sequence comes from Acanthosoma haemorrhoidale, assembly GCA_930367205.1. NCBI lineage: Eukaryota > Metazoa > Arthropoda > Insecta > Hemiptera > Acanthosomatidae > Acanthosoma > Acanthosoma haemorrhoidale. Next base: position 75,986,008 of record OV884015.1, on the reverse strand, counting down.
TCAGAGCACAAGGCAATCAGTGGCTCAACATTACTGGAGAAGAGCGAATTGTCCAATGCTTTCTTCTTAGCTTTGCCTTTAACCTGCAAAACTCAACAGTGATAGGATACAGAGTATTTTTGCTATGAACTTGACGATAATGGACATCAAGTGATCTAAAATTTGAAAGATACGTTCTACTATATTTCAAAACACGTGTTTTATTCAATATTAAAAATTTAATTTCAGAGTCGAAAACAAAATAAACTGGGATAGAATAAGAATAAAAAAACTTTATTTGCAATTCAACTTATATAAACATAGTTGATATAGTTCTGAGACGGGTCCGGATGTCTTAACCATTTCGAACCGTACAATTATAGGTATTAAGGATAACGTTTTTACATAAATGTTTCAATCGTTTACATTTTGTTTAATTTTTGGCACGGTTGGTTACCAAAACCGTTAGTTTTGTTCAAATTAAACTAATGGAGTTAAGCAATAAACACAATTTAACCGATAATGGAAATAAATCACATAAAAAAAAGGTTAGGCTACTGATCTATGGTTTACTTCATTTTTTCATTAATTAAATTGAATACTTACAAAACTCACTATATCCTCTTTAATTTCTTCTTGCTTGAAATGGAATGTGTAATTGATAAATTATTTAACAGACATATAAGCAACGTAATATTTAATATCTTCATGATAAAAACGTTAAAAAATATAGAGCCAGGAATCCTAATGAATCAATGAGTCTAATAATTTCATAGTAGTTTTATGAATATACATTAATATTTCCTCTAAGTGGCTTCCATCCAAATTTTCAGTAGTATTGCTAAGCAAGCACATAACTATCATTAGATATTAAGTTAGTATGGGGGAAGAACTGAAGAACAAAGAATTCGAGCAGCAAGCGAAGTAGTGAACGTCGAACTTCACACTTGGTCAGGTGCGGCAGAGGCCAACTTCGGAGCATTTACAGCCCCTCATAAAATTTCCCTTCCTTATATTTTCCAACGAGCAAGTGGAACGACGAAAAGTTTGTTCTAGATGACAGTTAGAACTACTAAACTCTAAACTTCATGATTTCGCCGAAGGAGCGGTGGGTAAAGCACAGAACTTGAAGAACATAATTATCCCACCGTTCAAGGAAATCTGTTATCCTTTTAGTGCAAATAAATAAATACAGACTCGTTATTTCAAAACATGAAAATGTTGATGAGTCAAGAAATAAAATCAGAAGGACATAGTTTCTTATTTCGCTAATGAACATAGCAATAGACGAGCTACTCAAAAATTATAAATCGCACATAGATTGTTTTAAAAAAATGGAGATTTAATACAAAGACAACCTCACGATCATGTAGGCATCGTGGCATAGATAGCCGTAGATTTGCAGGACATTACATATTGTATATACTTACGAAAACAAAATTAGGAGACTTACAAATAAATGGTATATTTGCGAGAAATCCTACATAAACATTATTAAAGAAGTAATTGTGGTCAGGAAACAAGAAAAACATATATATATATATATATAAATATAATACTTTTTATGAGTGCAGTGCCATCAGAATCGTGAGTGTTTTGGCTGTACTCTGTTGACATCCCTGGTTCCCTCTCCCTCTCGTCACTCCTGACAGTGGAACAATTGCATATTTCACATATTTCAGTCTTCAACCAGACAACCAGTGACCAGCTTAGCCGTCAACAGACCAAGACCTACACATTCCGTCCGACTCACAGATTGGCCACATATAGACAGAATATAACAGGTACAAGAGCTTCTAACCATCCATAAGGTCAGTTGACTTAGTTAAAAACCAGTCCACGAATAGTCGCGTGTGTTTACAGTGTTATTTTCGTTTGTTTTAATCGCACTTCTTTATTTTTGTCATACTAATCAATAATTGAACTAAACGTTTGTTGATATGTCAAACAATACAATTTTTTTAAGTGTAAAATGACGTCATTTTAAGATTAGGACCTTTAGGTATACTATGTTTTTTTTTGAGATCGCCTTTTTAAACACAGCCTGCTAAAATCATTATGGTTTAAGGTGTTTGAGTTTGCTTTTGTTGATAAATAAAACAACCCTAATATGTTGACCAGAAAAACAAAAGCACAGTTCCCGTGTTGGAATTGAAGGAAACATAGAAAAATATAACAGAACAGAAGATCAACAACGATTAAACGATCAACGATAAACACAAGAGTCGTTGCTAATAAACTGTAGTTTAAAAATAGTCTTAAAAATAAACAATAATAATAAATATGTCATGCCATACATATAGTATTTACATGTAGCATAATATAGATTGGCAATATTATGGTTTAATTGCAGCTTTTGGGTCTTGATTAAGTAAATAACGTTCTTTTTTTATTGCTAATTACGTGTGGGAAGATGAAGATAGGACGTTATATAGAGAATAAGCATCCGTAGGAAAAACTAGTGATAATAACTAATATAATATAACATTTTTTTTATCATTATTACCTATTAGCTTTAAAATTAAATCGAATGAAGTATATTGTCTGGAAGTGCAAAATAAAAGGAAACCATCTACAGTTGTAGATATCAACTATATCCAAAAAACAAATTAGCGCTGTATAAAATACACAGTGCTTTTGACAAAATGGAATGACTTCACTAGTTGAAATAGCAATTGAAAGCAACACTCCGTTACTTCGTTATAGATGAATTTCACCGTAAAGGGGAAATGACTTGGTAAACAAGACAGGTGTCAGGTACCAGACCAATAGCTAGTTGAGTTAATGAAACATGCTAACAGCTGTCACGTTGAGGTTTGAGAATCAAACAGCTGACCAGTGAATCCATTGTGCAACCTAATGAAAATGATAGACTCCCTTTCTCGTCAGAAATGTAATTCAGTTATGGCCGTGCGTCTAACACTATATTAGACTAACAGCTTTATTTACAAATAACACATCGATTTATTTACAATAAAACTAATATTGACATTCCATATCCTTCTGGTATTAATTCTATATAAAAAATTAAAAGTAATGTTGTCTCCCCATGATTATTCCCAAATGTTATACAATACTTATTGTTTCGTAGGCCAAAATAGTAAGATTTATGCAAATTACTATATCGATCAGTCTTTGATTTCAAAAAGCTCATGTTTATTTTGTACTTTACATTGATCTAACTCGTGGATTAGATTTATTATTATTATCTAGATCGTAATGGACGAATGGATATTCACACAAACAGTTTTATTCTTAATCTCTTTACGTTCTACAGACCTGTTTTCACACTTGCAGTTTCGCACAGCAATAGCACTTGCAGACATCAGGGTTCCAAGCAGCTCGTAAAATCAACCCCTTGTCTACCTTTGAGGGCTGACGGCCTTCATTTGGACAGACTAGTGTCCTAGTTCTCCCCGGGTCTTAAAAACTTGCAAATAGAAGAGAAACTCATCTTTATCTCACACCCAATTCCCTTGCTGACATTTCCAGACTGCATCACTGATGTTATTTATCATCGCTATTTTTCAGAGAAATATTTTCTTTTTCCCATTTTTCAAAAGAATAAATTTATAACAAAAACTTATTATTATGTCTTTATGGGAAACAGTCAAAGACTGTCCAGTCTATAAATTTGGCCTGGCCCTATTAAGATCGGTAATGTAAGTTGACGTAAGCCCTAAATGTTTTTTGAATTACGTAAATAGACGATACTTCTAGTGATATTGTAATCTCTATTGATCATGATCTGGCTATCACAATTTAAATCATGATTATCATTGATTTCAGTAGCTCGTGTCACACGCAAGTGTCGGTAATGATTGAAGATTATCTTTTCATAGCAAGGATGGTTTATGACACTTTTTAAAGCAAACTGTAGCCAATATCATATACAAACGTACCGAAATATGCCTTTATAATTAACTAGAGCTCCGCCTCCTGCTCACTTTACTCGCTAGCCTCCACGGCCGTGAGTGCTCTTTTCCTTGAGATTTTCCGGCCTGGAGCCTTGATGAAATGTAATTACTTACCTTGTCCCTCGAGAACTATTAATTACACGTTTATTTGCATGACGACAAGACCACCATTGTACATATTATCTAGAGCTTCCAGTACATTATGTAGTTCATATCTTAAGAAGCAGTTTATCTCCCAGAAACTCTATCGACGATTCTCAACAAATCAGGGTCATATACTTTCACGTTCACGTTCTGTCCGTTGAATGAAGCGAATGAAAACAGATAGTTGAAAACTCTAATATTTTTAGTGAAAAAACGATTAATTTCTTCGTTTCAAGAGACTGCAAAAACTACTTTTATCTTCCGAATCTCCAGAATCTTAATACTCATTTCCTTGGATCGAAGTATAGAAACCCAACATTAATTTTGTACAAATGTGTTTTTTCTAATCTGTATTCGTACTATACAGTCTCCAATAAATAAATCTCTATAGTTGGAGAACTATATACGTGAGCATGTAACAGAACATAGTCAGGTACTGATGTCGCAGACAATGATAACTGTGCTGATCCTTAACAATAACGAATTGGGTCCTGGAACTATTGTATTCTAACATTCATCTCGTATAATATATTTCTTTCCACGCAGGAACTAATCCAATCTTTCTATATGGAAATTATTGTTAGTAACTATTCAAACTGTAAAAAGCATAATAATTATTCAAATGCACTCTATTTTTTTCCATCATCGTTCAATAAAAAACGCACCATATTATTTTTATTTTATTTTCTTAATTATAATCAGTCATATTATTTAATAATTGTTATCATATAAGAAAATAAAACACTACTAATGATGTTTGGTGAAAAAAAATGCAAGCCAATTCAAATGCTGCCCTAGCGGTTGTTTAGTTCCCAGCACTGCCAACAGATGTCACTTAATATACCGTGACAAAAACCTTTTTACATATTATAATAAAGAGATACTAAGCATATAATATTGGAAACTGTGCACAGATTATTAGGAAGTAAATACCTCGTTGCTGTAGTGGACGGCAGGCAAAGGAAGCCAGTGGTAGCCCATAGCTCGGTCCCAGAGCATCCCCTTGTTCCACACTTCCATCAGGAGTCCAGTATTCACATCGTTCGTCTCACTAAAACAAAAGTATTACAGAAACGTTATTATATTAATAGTCCAATAAAGTTTAAATATGCAATAAAATGGATTTATGTGGCATCTTTATAGAGTGATGGTTTTCTGTTGGAATCCCTAGATCAATAAATTTGTCTACCTATACCGATAACTCATCCCTTCTTAGATCATGAAATTCCATAGTAACCTACCCAACCATCCTAATCCCGTAGCACAGTCATTGCACTGCACCACTCATCCCTATAATCCTCCTTGGAGACTGAAACGCCAGTGGCCTCGTGACCTGCTATAATTAAGTGATAGTGGGAGTCCTGGCAATAGTCAGTTTCTCCAATAATGTCCTGACCGTATGTGACTCTTGCGCTTTTTACCAGTTTCCACTGGCTGGTATCCGGTGACGCGGCTGACGGAGGAGTGTGAGGGACTTCCCAAGACTCCGCTTCCTCTTTCGCATGCGAGGGAGGTGATAACCATGTGGATTTGGGAGGCCAATGGGCTGTTTGTAAATACTGTATAAATGAGCGAGTGAATGATGAATTGTAAATATGGTAAGAATGAGAACATTTATCTCAATTCCTTATTGCCTAATAAGGCATATTGTAATTTTAGCACTATAAAGAAAGAATCTAAACCCATAAATGTTGTAACAATACATATTGCCTTACCCACATCTCAAATCTACTTTTATCCGAGATCCAAGTTAATTAATCCGGATCCAATTTAATCATCACAGGATGATCGTGGAATATAATAACAAAAAAAAGATAAATAGTACTGAAAAAGTAATATTTAATTAACGTTCATGGTAATATCGACGATCCCGGTAATTTGTTTTTTAATTACAATATGATACACATCCTTATTCATGTTCACCATTGCTATTCCACACTTCTTCAATCAGACTGTTGATTTTTTATTTTTTTCAATTATTATAATTTTCATTGCGTTTTTCTAGGTAGTGTTTCAATTTTAGCATTATTTCTTCCTTCCTTTTGCATCAGGTTATACTTTAATAATTTTGGTGCCTCAAATTAGAATTTTCATGTTGTTCAATTGTTTCTGATGATTGTTTGGTTGGTTTACTCAAAAGTTGATCGGTGAGTGCTGTTATAAGAAATGAAGAGTTTATAAATAAATTAAAGCGTGAAAGTTAACATTTTAATTGTTAGACCATCTTGAAATTGATTTAAATTAAATTCGCAATCACAAATTGTTAATTTCCCAAACTTAATTATGTGGAATATCTTTCAAATCCGATTGTATATCCGTTTTTAACAGGTCCTTAGCAATGGGGGAAAATTAATTACTTCTGGGTTAATGTAATTCGATGATGGTAAAGTTTAAATGTTTACAAAACGGTTGTAAAGTTTAACTATATTGTATAATTTCCGTAATTATTCCTTAATCGGAACACGTACAGTGTATGTTTTCTTTATTATAAGTTTAAATTTTCACAATGATAACATCATTGGTACTCGTTTGGAATCAGAACCTATTCGTTTTTTTTTTGGTCAGAAATATTTTTTCAAATAACTAAATAAATTTATGTATATATAGTATAACAACAAATAAATAAACCCCACTCTGACTAACCAAAAAGTAACAATAAAACATTGGTGTAAAATAATAAAAAATGAAAATATCACCCAAAAAACTTGCTTGAATACAAAACACGAAAAAAGTATATTAAACATAAAAAAGAAGAGAAAAGGTAAAAGTTAGTGATAGTATAACTTAGTGAAAATAATAATGAAATAATATAATAATAAATTGTAATATGTTTATGAATGCTCATCCCTTGAAATGCACCACTGGAGTTAAGACATGACTGTCGCCAGCACGTTTCAGTAAGGATTGTGAAAAATCGCATTTTTTGAATTTTCGAAACTCATGCTTACAACTTATGGAAATCTACCTGCTTCTTTTGAGTAAGTTAGTCCCTTGTAGAACAGTTCACGAAAAGTCTTAAGAAATTGCAGGCTGATATGAATAAATTACACCTTATCTATTTTTATATCTTAACGCGTTTGTAGGAAATACTTCGCAAATGCGGTTATAACGGCAGAGTAATACACCTCTAGAGGCAGTCGTGATGAGATTAAACGTCACTGTGACGATGATGGTATCATCACCCACGAGGTAGTGGGATGAGTGCTCTAGTTATAAACACAACGACTTTCATCCTCGAGTCTAAACTATCCCATGTTATAAGACGTTATATGCCAGGAAGAGTCCATCATTGCCCAGTAATGTGGGCTAGGTTATTAAATGCCTTCATCTTGTACGGGGAATACGCTTTTAGCAGCCGGTGCCATCATTTAGAATGGCCGCCCTTACCTCCATTATCCAGAAGATCCTCTTGAAGAGAAGAAGTTTAGATTAGAAATAGCCTTCAATGATAAATCTAATCGTCTTGTTACATTTTCATTAGTGTATTATGAAAAGAAATGTCCTCTCGTAGAATATAACAAACCACGCTTATTTGTAACTTAATCAACATGGGTGAGCCACAACCCACTATTCTCCGACCTTCAACCACCACCAATGCCCGTCAGATGGAAGCACTGCTGGACCGCCGAAGCCTGGAGACAGATGGACGTGTTCGAACCCTAGCCCCCTGACGGAGACTGAAGATCTACACCCAGCCGAGAGATCGAGGCCGATCTCCGAAGCTACAAGACCCCGTCTACCTGTTTAAGCAGGGTCGACCTTCCGGCCGAGAGGCCGACTTATTTCAGGCCCCTGCCGGGGCTGGCCAGGCTTGACCTGGCCGACTACAAACCCTTGCCTAGGTACCCCTAGGGTCCACCCTCGGTAGACTCTCACTACCTTCCTGATTCCACCCGCCTCCTTTAGGCATACCCCACCCTATATCATTCTCATACATCCTTCAAATGGGGGACTCCCCTTAGTGAAAGGCACTCATTAGCCCAAAGTAATTTTCCCACATCCTATTTTATAAGTTTGAGAGCTAAGAAAAAAAAAAAAAAAAAAAAAAAAAAAAAAAAAGGTGAGCCTCATCGACACGCTGACCTTCACCCGTTGCTTGATGTGCCGTCGGTGGGTGAGTTCATCCGCCGGAGACACATTAAGTTTTTTGACTCGTTGCAGCACCTGAGAAACCCAGTGTTTAACACTATGACCCCACCACCCCTCCCGCATCGTTGGCAACAGACTGTTGGGGAAAAATTAGGTTAAGATTAGTACGGTAGTTAGTTTCAAGGTTGATCAAAAAGGTCAACCCCATCACCTTTATTAGTCAGTTTAGTCCAGTCATGTATAATGGATATCATTTGACACTTAATAACAACTTTATTATGATGAAATTACAATCTGCCTTTATTTAATAGGCAATAAATAATTGAGATAATTGTTTTCATTCATACCATATTTACAATTCATCATTCGCTCGCACATTCATACAATATTTACAAACATTTACAAACAGCCCAGGGGCCCCCCAAGTCCACACGGTTGTTGCCTCTCTCGCAAGCGAAAGAGGAAGTGGAGTCTTGGGAAGTCCCCCACGCTCCCCTACCAGCCACGTCACCGGATACGAGCCAGTGGAGGCTGACGAAGAGCGCGAGAGCCACACACGCTCAGGACATGATTGGAGAAACTGGCCATTGCCAGGACTCCCACTGTTGCGCATTTATAGTAGGTCACGAAGCCACTGCCGTTTCAGTCTCCAAGGAGGATTATAGGGATGAGTGGAGCAGTGCAATGACCCCGTGCTACGGGATTAGGGTGGTTGGATAGGTTACTATGGAATTTCATGAATTTGGAAGGGATGAGTTCAAGAATGAAGGGTATATTAAGATCATTATGAAGGGTTTTGTTGGTGACGTAATAGGGGGCATTTACTATTGTTCTCAGGACTTTTGATTGAAAGAATTGGATGCGCTTGATGTTCGACTTTTTTAATGTATATCATTATACTTGTTTATTCATTATATAATCTTTATAAAATAACAAAACCAGTATATAATGTAGGAAATACAGAAATAATTTGTATAGATTTGCCAGAGGATCTATAATTATATATATAATTATCTGTAAATTTAAAGGGGCTATGATTAAAACAAATAAATAAATAAAATAAAAAAAATGAGCCCCGTCACCTTATAGAGTATAGAGTATTTTCAATCAAGTTGAGTATGTGTATCATTATACCTATATTGCATTATATAATTTTATACGAAATCAAACCATGTACATAATGAAAGTACACCAAATATAGAACTCACATGTAAGTAGATTCGAATGAGAATCTATAATGGAAATAATCATTGTAATTTTGACAGCTTATCACAAACAACTTGCTGTTAATATTTCCTCTTAAAACTAACTCTTCCTATAGAGAAATGATTAAATCAAATAAATTATGTCCCGTTTTAATTATTGTCCTTCACCCAACTTGGTAGCTGCCGTTATAAAAAATTAAAATAGCAGATGACGAATAATTAGTGATTTGGTGAGAGATACAGTGTGTCTTAGGCACTCGAATCGCACTTACCCTTACAGTTAGAGTGCCCACCTGTTGGTCCGCTGCAATGCTCCAGTGTTGCCTTCCACGTTCAACCAGGTCACTTCCACAGTTTCAAAACTATCTGTACAAGGGATTACTGAAGTTTCTGGCATCTATTGTGTATCAAACATTGTACTGGGCGCTTTTCAGAACCCAGAAGTCCTAACTGGGCCGGTAATGAATGAGCTGTATTGCTCATAGAAAGCACGATTGTTACACCACGAAGCTATGTTCCTCAGAAGATATAATAACACAACAAAAACAGATAATAATAGATATTTTTTGTGTTAAGCAAAAATTACCTGTTATAATAGAAACAATAATAAACTTTATAAAACATTTTATAGCTCAAAACAGATTCGAAGGGAAAATTAAACGACCCATTAGGTTTATAAAAATGTTATCCCGATGAACAAATTTGCCTAAAATCGTCCTGATCATGCAAATATGGAAGAAGTAATGTACGAAATTTCATTTGATGCTGTAATTTTCAAAATAGACATGGCGCTAATGAATTGTGTTCCTTCACACGTTATGTTATCTAAATCAATCAACGTAGCTGAACCAAAAAGAGAACTATATAAAATTAACACTTTTAACCTTATTAATCTCACAATTTTCGTTAATTTAACTAACTTGTAATAAAATATCTTTTACCTCCACTCAATATTTAAGATCAAATGTTTTTACAGAAATCATGAATATTTTATGTTTAGCCTTTCGGGTAAAGAATTTTAGGCTCTTGTGAAGTATTCATGATGCGTGATTTCTCTTAACACGTACTTATATAGTAGGGACTAAAGGACTTTAATTTGGACTTTCTGTTTATACAATCAAACTGGATGATATTTGAAGTTTAGCATCCTCCAAACATTTCCCGCTTAAGATATTCTCGAGTAAATTTCTATCTATTCCACAAACGGTGCTAAAAAATAATCGATTGAAATGAAATTTAAAAAGAATGTTTAACAATTTTAGTTGAGGTATAAAGACGAAAATGCTAAAAAAAAAAGCTAGGTGACTTAAGTCTATACGCTCTCTTTTCTCTGAATTTTAAGCTTTTTCAAGTCCTCTAATAGGCTATTTAAGGTTCTTATCGATTTTTCCCATCTTTAAAGATATGCCAAGAACAGAAGCGCAAATGGAATTCAATTTCATTTCAAAGAATATTATATTTCGGAATGGAAGAAGTGAGGTCCACAATTGAAAATCTTAATCGATTTCTTCGTTATTATGTCCTCAAAGTGCCTTGACCGCTTCTACTAATTTTCTTTAGTCCTTCCTATCTACCGACCGGACTCCGTCGGCGAATGGCAAGCCTACTAACGGGCCTATTCTACTTCCTGCATCCATCTCAATCTAAATCTTCCTCTGTGCTATCTTTCTCCAAGTCTTTCATTTCTTCTCGGTATTGGTTTAGGGGTAAACATCGCCTTTTAACTCACCGACTTTTCCCGAAGGTAAGCAACTCTGGGAGTCAGCAACCTGCCTCAGTTTAAAATTTGCCTTTTCGTTCGTTCTACTTTTGCTACTACGTATATTTTGTAGAAAACATTCCAAGACCCACGATCTTTGGTTTATATTTTCAAGTTCTGAGGTTAGCATTCATAAATAAATTATGTATGAAGCAGAATTATCATAAATTGTTATTACCGATTATTCATATCAACCGAGCCAATTTGTATTGTATCCTGATTTTTTTGTAATTTTTTCGTAATTAGTACATTTATAGGAAAGATATTAGTTAATAAGATAAAATAAACTCAAAACGTCCTAGTAGTTTTCCACAATCATTTGAGTGGATGAGAACGTGTAATTTTTTATTTCAAAACCTCAAAAAGTAATACAATGAACAAAATATATAATAAAATAATAATTGAAATACAGAAATACTTCCTGCCATTCACAGATGCATTTGAAGGAGTGCATAAATATAATACATTTTGTTTGTGGTAAAAAGTTCATATTCTCATATATAACACTAGGTGATGAGGCTCACCTTCAGCTTGTTACTGACACTAAACACTAAAAACAAAACAAACAAACAAAATCTGTACCTAGAACCTAAGACTAAAGCGTTCCAAACATGGCAGCGTCCTGCCATCGATGGGGGAACGGAGCGGGGGTTATAGTGTTAAACACCGGGTTTCTCAAATACTGTAAGGAGTCGAAAAATTTGATATGTCTACGCTGGATGAATTCATCCACCGTAGGCAGCTCAAATATCTCATGCAGCTCACTGTTACTTCGCTGCTCGAATGAAGTACCTCTGACCACTTTCATCAGTATACCGTTTTGGAATTGTTGGAGTTTCTTAGCTGTCGTATACGTCAGATAACGAAATAGCGTTGCACCATACAGCAAAGTAGGCCTGAGTATACTCTTGTATATCAGTAGCTTGAGACGCAGTGATAGATTGGGGGAAGTCAATAAGTGCGTAAGCCGGTAAGACTTCATGCGTGTATGCTTCAACTTCTTCGCAAAATGGTTACTAAAATGGAGGTGTCTGTCCATTTTAATTCCCAGATATACTTGGTCGTTGGCTGGTGAATTTCCTCCGTCCCTACTATGTAACTATTGGGAGCGGGCTTTTTCCCTTTTGAAAAGAGAAAATTACAGTCAGTCCCCGCAATTACAGAGATATTGAGTCTCCCCAATCTCTCACTGATCTGGTTACAGCCTACTTCAGCTTGTCTTAGAGCTACCTTGGCACTCATGCTGCCAATGCACACCGCTATGTCATCTGCGAAAGCAGTAACTGTGGTATTTTTGTACCTTGCTCCGACAATCTCAGACGTGTATACGTTGAATAAATAGTACAGGGGATAAGGCGGCTCCTTGGGGTACTCCACAGGTCAGTGGCACAGCTTCGGAGAAGCTATCACCCACCTGTACCCGCAACGATCTGTTTTTCAGGAAGCTAGTCAGAATTGAATACAGTTGTTCCGGGCATTCCCGGTCGCAGCCCATTTGACACAGTGTCCCGTGAGACACCGAGTCGAATGGTTGGGTGCAATCAATGGAAATCATAGCCGTGGCTATGTTTCTATTCATGTTATGGCTAACGTCTGACTGCACCTTCAGAAGGGGGTGCTCTGCGCTCATACTGGATTGGAATCCAGTCTGCTCTGGCGGAATGATGTCATTTTCCGAGCAGTAATCTTTGAGATAATTTAAAAGAATTTTAAGATTACAAAGATTTTCCCTATCTGTGGTAGCATACTGATCGGGTGGTAGTGGGCTGGGTGATCTCCGCTCTTGGCTGGCTTTTGTAATGGGAACAAGATGGCTCGTTTCCATGTGTCAGGAAAGTACCGCAATCTTATACAAGAGTTGTATAAGTTTGCCAGTTGTACTAACCCTCTCCTCGGCATTTGTTTGAGCAGCACTGTTTGTATCCCGTCGTGCCCTGGTGCTCGGTTTCCCTGACACCAGCGAAGAATCGCCTTGAGCTGCTTCGGTGTACAAACATGTGGTTCTGTTCAGCATCTACCGGAGGAGGCATGAGGTAGTATCCCGTCCTAGCCGTAATGTCCCTAGTGTAATGGTCGGCCAGTTTTGTTGCCTGTTGCTCAGCAGTCAGAACATTGTCGCCTTCGTGAAGACGGACAGTGGATGTTGTGCCTTTGTAGTCTTCAACAACTTCCAAAACTTTCTGTAATCTCCGTGAGTGCTACGAAGTCTCTCATGCCACTGCGCTTTTTTCCAGAGTTTCATCAAGCCCCGGATTTGCGTGGTGAGACAATTCACAACGACCTTGGCTTGCTGCTCTCTCGTCCTGTACCATCTATTCTTCCAATTATTGCGCCAGGCAATAATTTTCAGAATGTGGTCTAGAGGTGGTCGCAGAGACGGTGGCATGGGAGTGAACCTCGGGATCGCAGTGTTTGCTGCGCCTATGATCACATCAGTTATGAAAGTTAGTTGAAGATATACTTTCTCTTTCGTGCGGAGAACTGACCGTATGCAGGATATGGTAAATTTGCGACCGGTACAGATCCTAGTCGGCACGATGTGGGGTGAGGGGTCGCCACTTTACCATCCACTGCATACAGTACTGGCCTGTGGCCAGAGGTAATAAAAGTCAAGGGCGGTGCAACTAGTGATACGGTGGGGTTGTTTTGTCAGTAGTAAGTCAATCTTTGAGGTAGCTTGTGGGTTACATCTATGTCGAAAAGTAAAAGTCTGGGGGTGAACGACCGTAAACGGCGTTCTCAACAGGAGTCTCCCAGCCTTGTTTGTTACGGTGTTATACCATATGGTATGCTTTGCGTTGAGATCTCCCACAGAACGTGTAAAACCACACTACGCCATTATAATTTCCTGACATTGATCCTTCATTGATCTCTTTTTCTTTTTTTGTCACGTGTATCTTTCAAAAATTTAACTCGTGTTTGTTAAACAAAACTGTTTAAATTACGAAAATATGTAATTACGAGTCCATTGACCGTTGACTCAACTGATTTATTCTGTTAATTATTTGCAGGGTACACATCATTAAATATCACCAAGGAAACGTCAATATCCGTTTTTGTAAAGACGTGTTAAAAAAAAAAAGTGAGTGAATTTAGGTAGAACATCAGGCGAACTTAACAAAGCTGAAACATGGGGCCTATTAGTGCGGAACCAAATGGTAAGAGTTTAATTCCCGCCTGGGCGAGTTGAAATTGTTCCGCGGCAGCCCTCGGAAATAATTTGCACATTTCTACTCCGGCTAGAAAAGCGTGTAAGACGACTCGACCCGGCCCTGCTGGTCTTAAGGAGACGAAATAAGAGACATTAAAGTCGGGCAAAAACTAATTTAAGATTCGAGTGCACATGGAACTAATTCTCATGCGATAGCATTTAGTTCTGCTAAACTGTCCGGCCATGCCTAAGTCATTTCGCCCCACTTTATCTCAAAACTTTGAAGGCACGTGCACGCAGTGATTCTAATGAGAGGCCATTTTTATAATTTATGGGTTTATCAAAACCTTATGTTTTATCCCGACTTGTCCTGGTCATTTTTCGTCCAATTTGCAGACTAGAGATTTTGGTTAAATCTATCTTAAAATATGACTTTTAATTAAGGAGGGTATCTCGAACGCTCAATAACATATGTGATAAGGCTTTCGTGGACTATAATAACGAAAAGGCATCAAAACTTTCTAGAGCATTTGTACTCCAAGTTTTAACCCAACTAGTTTTTGCCTTAAAGCCGTCATATTTAGGATATATATATTAGGAATAACCAAAAGAAGAAGGATTCCAGAAATAAGTGTCAATGAAAACAAATTATATCTTATGAGAATCCTATAATAATTATTATTATTATTATTAATCCTTTATACTGCTAAAATTACAATCTGCCTTATTAAGCAATAAGTAATTAAGATAAATGCTCTCATTCATACCATATTTACAATTCATCATTCACTCGCTCATTCATACAATATTTACAGACAACCCAGAGGCCTGCCAAATCCACATGCGAAAGAGAAAGCGGAGTCTTGGGAAGTCCCCCACGCTCCTTCGTCAGCCGCGTCACCGGATACGAGCCGGTGGAGGCTGGCCAAGAGCGCGAGAGCCACAGACGCTCAGGACATGATTGGAGAAACTGGCCATTGCCAGGACTCCCACTGTCACGCGTTTATATCACGATATCACGAGGCCACTGCCGTTTCAATCTCTGAGGAGGATTATAGGGATGAGTGGTGAAGTGCAATGACTGTCCTACAGGATTAGGGTGGTTGGAAAGGCTACTGTGGAATTTCATAAACTTGGAAGGGATGAATTCCAGAATGTAGGGTATATTAAGATCGTTATGAAGGGTTTTGTTGCTGACGTATAAGAGGCACTTACTATTGTTCTCAGGACTTTTGATTGAAAGTATTGGATACGCTTGATTTTTTTGTTGACCCCCATAGCTCTATTCCGTATGTCCAGATAGGCTTAAGTATAACTTTGTAGATTAGTAATTTATTTTCTATTGAGAGACGGGATGTCCTTTGAAGTAGTCTGTACAGTTGTCCAAAGCGTCTGTTTAGTTCTTGTCTTTTTTAGTCTCGTATGTGGGTTTCAGGTCAGTCGTTTGTCGAGAGGGAAGCCTAAGTACCGTACTATCTCGGATACAGGGAGAGGAATAGAAATAAAATAAACTAGTGGACAAGACTTACGACAAAGGGTGAAGGTAATGTGGGAACATTTTGCTTCATTAACTTTGATCTACCATTGGTTGCACCAATACTCGATCTCGTCAAGGTGTTTTTGAAGGTTATGGGATGCTATGTCAGGGTCTGGTGGGATGACAAGACTGCGGTGTCATCTGCAAATGTGGCCAAGAAGGTATTGGGAGTAGAGGGGACATCAGAGGTGTATAGGTTATAGAGGATGGGACCCAGGACACTGCCCTGTGAAGCTCCTGCATTTATGGGATAGTAGTTAAAATATTCTAAACCAAAACGGACTTGCGGAAGAAGCGGTTTGAAAGGTAGGACTGTAGGAGAATCCTATAATAAAAACAAAATATATCACTTTAATGGGGATGAGGTTTGGACAAGGGCACTGAGAGATAGCCAAGCATCATCTTACTGGAGTGGGGGCAAGACTTCCACATGAACTGCGTGCTTACAGTGGAGCTTACATGATCAGTGTTAATGACATTATCTGTGAAGTCATTACCTTCGAAATTCATTCATCATTACTCCTTCATTACTTTTCAACCTACACGATCATTTGGAACATCATTACTTTTGATCAGTACGTTGAAAAGTAATAAATGATGGGTTTTTTGAAACGCTCGATTGAGTGATACACAACATTTGAATTTAATTTAATTATTTAATGCCCTTGTGTTCACTTTGACTGGCAGAGATATCGAATTGGGAGGTCAATCTCTTGTAGTTTAGTGAATTGAAAAAAAAAAAATTACTGCCCATTTGAGAATTCAAACCAATGACATTCACATTATGAAGCCAACCTTTCATTTCCTTATAACACATTTCCAAAGGCATTGCATAAGTTTTCAAATGCCACGATATCAATGAATTAATTGTGAATAGAGAGTTAAGTTGTCCTTTTGAGAACAGAGTATTTTTAATACTCTTTCTAAGATGATAACATGCGGATAATTAATAAGACACAAATATTTAGAAAACTATAGTAAAATATCTGAAAAAAAACACAAAACATCAAAAATAATAAGATTAATTTAAACTAAAAAGAAGGTCATTAGCAGAAAAAATAATTAATTTCCTCTACTAATGAAATCAATACCGGCGGTTTGCTTGTAGAAGATAAGCCGGTTAGGTATTTGATGAAAAGAGATGTAGAGGATTTTAAAATGAATATACCACCAAAGATAAAAGAAGGGAACAACATCACAGGACAGTAACGCTTATTATGGTTTATAATATCCCATATAATTTGTTAACAAATTAATTATTAGAAGCCGTTTATTCACACCGCTGAATCATAATTGCATTTAGTGAGAATTGCAGATTGGCGCGTATCAGGATTGAGGAGTTTGATTGATGCAATAGCAGGGCAGCAATCACGAAAGCTGTCATAGGCGTGCACTGTTTTGATTAGAAACCACAACGCAAATGGAGTCCTCAATGTCCGAACCAATAATCCCAAGTGCCCGAGGGGAATGTGCTTCCTTGGGTTTATTGCTTCGGCACGTGTGTTTGCTCAGTGTAAAGTACACGGCCCACAACCACTGCTCTCGTCCATTGTACTTTAGTAAGAGGTTAATTCTATTTATATTTATGCTGATAGATTCTCAAGGGAACTAACGAGTAATTTCCTCTGTGGCACAATCATCTAACTCCGGTGTAACCATTCAGGCTAGAATTTACGAATAAGGACTAGTTCACTGCCGTGGGTCGGGAAGTCTGGATACAGACAGTATAGTTTTGGCGTGTTTGTGTCCGGGCAAACGAATGTTTGACTTGTGACGGGACCCGCACAAAACTCCATCACTCTGGAAACAAAATGAAGGTTTCAGAGTAGCCACTCTTACGCATAAAATTGCGATTGTTACTTTGTAACAGCGTCTGAAATTTCGTAAGGAGGTACCAACTAACTAATACGTAGATATAATGATATACAGAAATAAAAGTAATTAAATGAACAGAAAATAAACAAAAGTTATTAATTACTCGTTAATCAAAAAATAATGTAACATATTGAATAGGTCATGTAATTAGATATCTCAGCGTCCCTGATTAATAATAATTAATTCAAGATTTTTTCTGTTTAAACGACTACTACATAAATTCATTAAACTTTTATCATTAAATACATTATCATTAAATGTCACCTTTAAAGTACAGTGTGACGTGATGATATTTTGTACACCAATTCCGTTTGATGGCCCAGTAATATTAAAAATAAAATACTGTCTTCAAAACTTATGATGGACCATTAATCAATTCAATTCGGCAATTAAACAATAACTCGTTTCCTATCATATTTAGATGGCATTTAGTCACTATTTATAAAATGTAACATGCGTTCGGACTTTGATGGACTATAATTCCAAAAAACGAGTATAGCCGTCATTATAATCGTGTTCACAATATGTTACCTGGGCTCAATAAATATTAGGCGTCAGAGTGCCTCTGAACCAAACCTTAAATACAGTTAATACTTAACACTAAAATATTTACAAAAAAAAAAACATACAGTTAACTGACGTATTCCATTGACCTTAAAAATGATATGCATTTCTTTATGGATATTCTTCTTACTTAATTCATAACGCACAACTATTTTTACTAAATTATTGTTGCTACACATACGATTTTCAAGAACTTTAGATTGCGTTATTTTACTAGATAATAGGTAAAGTCAACCTTAACGGGTAAGATTAACGAGTAATTCATAACGAAATGAGTCATCATTATTGTCAATTGTAAGGATTTGATTTAGTCATTCGCCTATAATCTATAAGTCGTCAAGTCCTATAGATCGAATAGAACTATAAAATATAAAGGCTAATCCAAATCTATCGATAAGAATAGTACGCTCTCTGTTGTTGTTTTTCAATACCGAAGAGATTTTTGTTTTACGGTTGAAATTCAGTTAGGTCAAAAGGTGTAGTTTTGTTTTTCAAATGTTATTTAAGCTGCATAGTTTGAGAAATATTTAAAGTAGGGAAGATGGATATTTATTAGACGTTATAAGGGACACTTATTGTGTTAGCCATAAACTTAAATTCAAAACCAAGAGTACCAATGGTGTTCAGTTTAATTATTGATGTTATGTAGTTATAGTATAAGTTTCGGTGATTTGAAGAATTTCGCCAGAGATGCTTATTCATGAGATAAATACACAAAGATACATCTTCAAAAATATTTGTCAAAGTGTTAAGTTGAAAGCTGTGTAAATTTGAGCATCTGCGTCAATAAAATATTAGCCTTTGTAATAATTTAGTTAATATAATCGTATATGTAATCTAAAATATACGTTTTGTAGTCGGGTAAATATAAAATATATATGTGTATATATATTATAAGACGTACAAAACAGCTCCATCGTGGACAATGGGTATTTGCTGCTGAGAAGAGTAAGCTTTCAGTTTATTAGAGAACAACTTCACCAGGGGACAAAGGCAAGAGATTCCATTACGGAAATAGCGAGTGTGACAGCGATATTTGAGGGTCTGTTCTTGTTTTAACTTAGTTTTCAGTATAAATACTTTAGCCCCCCCCCCCCTCACTCCACTGGGAATTAGTCCCCGTCCTGGCAGTTTTACGTCAGGGACAACTTGTACCTCCCAGGATATTTTACATGGCAAATATTTATAAAACGTCTCTGCAGGCACAGGATTGAAATTTGAAGTGCATTTCTTTCGTTTAATTTTTCACTTGTTTGATATCTTATTAAAAGTATGTGTAAATTAAAACTTGAGTCATAAAAATAGAAAATCAAATTAAAAGAAAACTTTGGCATGAAAACATACCAGGTAAATGACCAACAGTAAAAAAATAAGTAAACTATGGGTATTTAAAGTAATGAAAATAGTTACTACCATTCCTCAAGATTAAAATGATCAAACAGCAACAAGAGGGAAAACGCATGTACGATCGGCAACTGTTGAGATGTCTACGATAATAAGATATGAAGGCTTAGGCAGAAGTAGAAAATGATTTTGTGCTTTGTGAATTTGTTGGTCAGAATTAAGGTAGGTAACTAACACCTATCAGATGTCAAGTAGTACTTATAATAAACTTTAATTTTAAACAAAATAAGAGCATCTGTATTTGACATTTAAGCCATGACTTAAATTGAGTATAAGCGAAGAATTAATTAAGGAAAGTTTATCCAAGCTTTAGTTGCTAAAAGGAACGACCTTACGTAAAATCTATTATGCCATTTCAAGGCTAATTTAAATTAGTCCTCTTAGTGGCTCCCAGCATATTCTGCAATCCCAAAGCAAATCATGTATGTAAGGCAAATTTTAAACCCAACGCATGAATTATATAGCACCATTATCATCAGTGAATTGTATCTGACATTAAACGGATCCCTGTGATAATGGAACGTTCTGGCTCTAATTCCTATCGCTACTTGCTAATTTGGCTGTTTTCCCCTGTTTTTATTTGGGTCCCCATTTTAGATGGATGACTCTACTCAGGTGGATATATCCAGTACGCTTACATACACTACCATGCCAATATATTTTATTAATGACACCTAACCATGCTTTATGGATTTTTATGTCTTTTAAACCGACTGCGGTCTTCATTAAATATCATATTTATAGGCCCAACAGGGGACTCATAATGAGCAAAAAACTCAGGCTTTCTCCGACGACATTGCGGTTTCCAGAGTATTTACAGAGTGCACAAAGAGCTCTTGCACAGGCCGAGTCAGTTTGTAACGTAGTAAGATTGGATAGTTTTAACATCAGTGTGAACGCCGGGAAGATCGACTAAGTAATCTTCTCCCTCCAAAGGGGAATAAAAGCCTTGCCGAAATCTTATACAAATGGAGGGCAAGAGAACTCACCGCCTTTATCAATGTACTATCTGGATATAAAAATGGATAAGCATCTCCATTTCTCTACTCATTTTAGTAACAAAATAGAAAAAGTATGATACAGCTGTTACCGGCTTCACTACTTCCTAACTTCACCAAACTTGTCACTGCGTCTCAAACTAATGATATGTAAATGCGTCCCTTGGCCAGCTCTGCTCTACGGTATACCGCTATATACTCACTTGACTGACAATACAGCTAAAAGTCCCCAAAAATTCCAGAATGAAATCATGAGAAAAGTGGTCGTACATACTTCTCTCAGGAGGTTAAAAAACGCTGGCCTGCACCCGTTGCATGGTTTGCCTTCGGTAGTTGAGTTCATCCGCCGGAGACACATCAAGTTTTTTGACTCTATGACGCAACTCAAAAACTTTAACACTACGACCCCACCCTTCCCACATCGATGGCAACGACTGTGTGGGTAAAGTAGGTTGAAATTTAGTTTTAGTTTTTATTGTATGATGTAAGTTGGTTATCACTTGTAATAAATTTAGTCCATTAATGTGTAATGTCCTTTTGTACAATGCAGATCACTATTTTGTATACTAGAATTTGTATAAAATGCAGCCAAAAGCTACAGGGCAATACAACGAAGCAATTATAAATAGATTCGTTTGTGGAATCTATATTTTGTACACATATAAATTTGTAACAAGGGAAATAAATGATAATAATAAAAATAAAATAAAAAATGAATAAAAACAATAATAATAATTCATTCTCATTAAACTAAAACCCTAGCTACACTATAAATACTCATCTATTCGGATTTTAAAAGTGAGAGGATTATACTCTCTTTTTTGGAGTGAGCTACAGGGTTGATATACTCAATCCGTTCGGGTTGAGGTATCAATTCTGTTCTCTCCCCTTAAGTCTTATCACTATTTGCCAGCAAGGCGATGAGTTTCGAGTGTAAACATTAGTTCGTACAGAGGACATGTTTCAGAGGCCCCAATCGATGTTAGTGTAATCGATTCAGTCAAATAGAACATTGATGTCACCAAGTTGTGAAGTTTGAAGAAACGACTGCGCTTTTGTCGAAGGTAGTTTCCCGTTGAATACGCAACATATAATTTCATTATCAGATACAGTCAATATGTCTTCATAATTTTCCAGCCCTTCACAGCCCGGCTTTATCGGTACGCCTCAAGCTGCTGATATACCAGAGCGTCCTAAGACCTGCTTTGATGTATGGGACCCCTCTCTTCAAGTATCTGACTCCTAACACTCTCAAAACGCTCCAGCAATTTCAGAACAGAGTTCTCCGCACCTCCCTCAAACATACCACGTTCGACCGCATGAAGGCAGACGAGATGCATAAAAAATTTGAAGTGCTCACCATTCAAGATTTCATCAAGAGAAGACACATCAAATTTTTCGACTCACTCCGACACAGCCACAACCCTCTATTCTCCGACCTTCAACCACCACCAATGCCCGTCAGATGGAAGCACTGCTGGACCGCCGAAGCCTGGAGACAGATGGACGTGATCGAACCCTAGCCCCCTGACGGTGACTGAAGATCTACACCCAGCCGAGAGATCGAGGCCGATCTCCGAAGCTACAAGACCCCATCTACCTCTTTAAGCAGGCTTGACCTGGCCGACTACAAACCCTTGCCTAGGTACCCCTAGGCTCCACCCTCGGTAGACTCTCACTACCTTTCTGATTCCACCCGCCTCCTTTAGGCATACCCCACCCTATATCCTTATCATACATCCTTCAAATGGGGGACTCCCCTTAGTGAAAGGCACTCATTAGCCCAAAATAATTTTCCCACATCCTATTTTATAAATTTGAGAGCTAAGAAAAAAAAAAATAATAAAAAATAAAAAAAAAAAAAAATAAAATAAAAAATAGTATGGCATTGAAGTTTTCCTTTCTTAGAGTTTCCTTGATATTTTCCAAATTAGAAACCCTTTCTTCTCTTTGTCCTGTCCCCTGTTGGAACTGTTATCGTGATTCCATTTGTTTATTCAACGGCATTATTTACAAAATGTAAGTACCCTGTGAAGAGAAGTCCGTACCATCCCGCAAGTTTCTAGAGGCCCGATGCCCACATGTGACTATTGCCGATGCGGTGCCATAAATGTGGTAGTTTTTGTTTCTAACATTCCCCACTAAACCTCAAGTGTGATCTCAGTCCATTCTTGGCCAATGTACACGATTGAGACCTCATCGAAGAGACATTTTTACTGCAAGCTTGTCAAATGATTTAACACTCATTTAAAAAGCTTCTCGCAAATTTTTAATAAAATCTTCATCTTAAAATTCTTAAATATGTGTATAGATGTGATCCAAAAAACTCAAATGAACGTTTTATATCAATTGTAAGCGAGATTGAGTAATTTTTGATTACCCCAAGTCTCAAGATATATAGATGAGGCCCTCCATACTGCCTCAACTGCCTACATTATAGGCACTGGGCCTTAATAATCATTTCACTTAAACCCTATTAAAAATTTATGGGATATATTAAAGGAGGATCATTTCATTCACGGAACTTGCCGTACGACTTATTACAAAATCTGCTGCAATTCTTCCAGAATACTAGACGACCTTTGGCAACATGATCATGAGTATTTTACATTTATGTAGAGAATCCATTAATAGAGGTTAGACACCATTTATAGGTTTTGGTGTCATACATTTCCTAAAAAAGTGACCCCTTTCCTTTTTAAACTTAACATAATTTGACTGTTCAAATATTATAAAGGTTTTACTTACAAAAGAAAATCCTGCTCCCAACACGGATTCGGACCCTTGACGGTGACTGTCGTTGACTTCACATTTTGAAGTTTCAGAGTCACGTATGTGTTGTATTGCTGAGCTGAAACCCAAAAAGTAATCGTTAAAACCTTGGATAATTAGCAAAATTTATCATAGAAAAATAATATAAACTTGAAGCAATGATCGGGAATAAAAATAATAGATTACAAAAGCATCAGTGAAAAGACAACATACATACTATTACATTTAAATAATCCTTTATAAGGAATGATACGGTAAAGTTCATAATCATTTAAATATTATATACCTATCGACTTTCAATATCATCATTAATATTTAAATCTTATAAATCACATTCAAAAAATATCTGCCAAGAGGCTAACTAAATTTAAAATTTTTGAATAAATGTTTGATGGGATTTTAGATTTGAGTATTTTTTTTGGAATCGATTGGGACAAAGGATAATGAAAGAAATAATTTTATATATTCGCCAAATTTATTTAAACGCGACGTTTCTACCTACATAGTAAATGTTTCGGTTTCAGACCCTTGCTTAAGAAGATTCGTGGATTGTTTTTAAATTGTGATGGGAAGACATTCCTCCCGATCTTTTCATACAAGGTGCAGACATGCCGAAACGTTGCCCAAAATATAACCCGATTGAAATCTAACACATTCCAGTCGACTTAATCCTTGCTGAGATATTCAAACCAATACATCAACTCAAATTTAGGAATAAAAAAAAAAACAATTATCCCGAAATCAGCTGTTTCTGATTTAACGATTGATTTTATTAGAAAAAATTCTGTAGAAAGTATTCTTATATTTTAATGAAGAAATATTAACCAGAAGGGTAATCTTTACACAAAAAACAACTGTTTTTCCCTATCCCATTACCACTTTTATGTTTCAACTTTGTCTTACAATTACAAGACTCACAAAAACAGTGCTGGAATAACATCAATATTGTACTTGCGTATCTAACTGCAATCGCTTAGTTTTAAAAAACAGATTTTCCTTAATAACAAAATACTATGCACAATTTATACAAAATTAAAACAAAACATATTAATAGTAGAGGTAGAAAAAAAATCCAGGCGTAAAACTTATAATCTCCATTTTACATTGCTGGTTAAATAGGGGAATGCGCCGAAACGAGGATTGCACTTCAGCACGGCATGTGCTAGATCCTCTCTCAGGAGAGTTTTCATTGGCTAGTGCCGCCTAACCTATACATAGCACGTCCTTCATAAACACATCAGGACTTCAAACATCTCCATTTTAGTAACCATTTTACGAAGAAGTTGAAGCTAACACGCACTAAGTCTTGCCGGCTTGCGCACTTATAGACTTCCCCAATCTATCACTGCGTCTCAAGCTATTGATATACAAGAGCATACTAAGGCCTACTCTGCTGTATGGTGCATCGCTTTTTCGTCATCTGACGTATACGACAGCTCGGCGACTCCAACAATTCCAAATCGGTATACTGATGAAAGTGGTCAGAGGTACTTCATTCGAGCAGCGAAGAAACAGTGAGCTGCATGAGATATTTGAGCTGCCTACGGTGGATAAATTCATCCTTTATAGCATCAAATTTTTTGACTCCTTACAGTATTTGACAAACCCGGTGTTTATAACACTATAACCCCCGGTCCGTTCCCCCATCGATGGCAGGACGCTGTCGCGGCTGGAACGCTTTAGTCCTAGGTTCTAGATATTGGTTTTGTTTTAGTTTGTTTTGTTTTGTTTTAGTGTTTGGTGTTTGGTGTTGGTGACAAGTTGAAGGTGAGCCTCATCACCTAGTGTTGTGTATGATTTCTGAACTTTTAACCACAACAAAATTTATTACGTTTATGCTTCCTCCAAATGCATGTGAATGCAGGAAGAGGAGAAATCTGAAATTCAATTATATTTTATTACATTATTTTGTACACTGTACGAAAAAAAAAAAAATCAGGACTTTGAACCTCAATAGTGGTCATAAATGTGATTGAGGCGCCCGAAAAAAGGAGGGACAGGGTTAACTTGTTTTTTTTTTTTCTTTTGGAATTGTGAACATAACATAACATAATATATTAAAGTTCGTATCAAACCCTGATTTTCATTAAAACCCTGGAATTTGTTTTATTTGCTTAGGTTAAGCAATGCACATGAAGTGCAAAAGCACCATATACGCGGGAAAAAATACGATCTCGTGCATTTTAAAGAACACCATACCCTCTTTGAAACTTTCTCTAATCAAATCATATAAGTAATATGATATAGGTTAAAAGCTCTGTCCTATCCATTTATTTAGTAACACGTTAAAATTTTAAGTTAAGTTTCAAAAGCTAAAACCTTCTAAGACCTTTGGGCATATGGAGCACAGATTTATGGGGCAGCAAGAAAATTCAGACCTAGCTACAAAGAAACATTCCAAAATCAAAACTACTTCGACTCATCACTGGTGCACCTTAGTATCTCGAGAATACGACCTGACAGATTTCAGAATTACCCGACACGCCACGACGACTCCGGAAGAACTGGAGTTGTCGGAACTTAATTATTAAAATGAACCGCTAGGGAGGCATCACTGGGTGTTTTGCTACTCACATCTCATACACTGGTCTTATCGTGCATTCTCTGTTTACAGTTGTGGGCAAATAAATATACCAAAAAAAAGAGTTTCATTGGGCAGACAATTATGAGCTTCGTTACAGCAGCGAATCCGATTTTATTGACTTTTTGTAAACAGGATGTGAATTGTAAGCACCCAGCTTAAGCAGAAGTTTTGATTAGAGAAAAGTCACATAGTTCATGGGGATATAGCTACCGTCAATTTAATAAGTGACTCAAGTATAATCAGAGAAGTTTTAAACTTTTAGTGCCAGACGATAGATATACCGTAGTTGACAAAACAAGTGGGGAAAAGTCTTGACAACAACATATCGTTGCTCATACAATTGCGCTTACTATCAACAACACATATATTTCGTTTATTTTTAAGTTTCATTATTAATAGTTTCATTAATTAATTACGTTCTGCCATGTTTCAAGGAGATAGTTGTAATGTTCACGTCTTCCTAATACCGACATACATGTAAAATTTAATTCAAGCTCGACAGGCAGATACGCGCGGGTAAAAATATGTCTGCATGAATTTCGTTCGGCAAAAATAACAACACAGACGTTCGAGCCGATTTCAATACATCTTTTTTCAATAGTTTAGCTAGTTATAAAATTTTTAACTAATAATTAATATGCACTAATTACTTAGTTCATAATATAAATAATTAATTATTTATTAATTATCAGCTCTTAAGGTAACTAAAAACTTCATGCTATTAGGTTGTTGAACTTTCACTATTTTGAGTTGGTAAATAAAGGTTAAAAAGTAATATAAAAAAAATTGTAACTAAAAATAATTGTTACTTTTCAGTAGTTATATCTCGCATTTTGGCGGAGCTGTAGACTAGAAAAAAATGTCTCATCCGGAACCACTGCGCTTGCTAAATGTTTATTCAAAATTTCTTATCCGTTAATATTAAGACGCAAAGTGCGAGCATGGCAACTGAACCGTCTTGTGCATCAATGACCGATATTTAGTGGCAATAAAACACGACTCCAAGTGGCCTGGACTAGATGACATTCACAACTAGTTCTGTCCGGTGGCTGAATCGGGGTACGAGAGGTGGTGGGGGGGAGCATTGATTTTCTCCCTTATCAGTGAAGGAGTTGGAAACAGGTGGTCGTACTGATAAGGCAGACAGCCACTATAGCGTAGGTGGGCCACGTCAGCGATACAGTGACTCTGTTGTTTGTACGAAACTTCAACGCCAGCTAGTGTTGTACAGTGTGCTAGGCGCTGTTTTGTCTGCCATTTTAGTGGAGCAGATTGTTAGTCACAAGTGGGTCATCAGATGGCTCGGGCCAGTCACAATAGATAGCGATGGGGAATTCATAATGTCTTCGCTGAGGTGGCTCTTTTGTATTGCCTCGCTCTGTGGGAAGTGTTCATCGTACTTCTGCCAACAACTCAACAGTGTTGATCTCAATAGAATTTTACTCACGTCTTGGTAGAACTGATTTCTTGTTCGTTTCGTTTTTCGGCAAAACTATATGGCAATTGCAAGCCAATACATCTATCAAACGTTCAGGGGATATGCAGGGATCTAATTCCAAGAGTAGTCAAAGAAACAGTACAGTACTTTCAGTTACAAAGGAACGCGATACATCTTTCGCCCCTTGCTTAAGGCGAAAACAACGAACTTTTCTTAAACATGAGTGAACAATTAACATCAGGCTTATTAAGGGAATACTCGTACAATATAGTTAAATTAACAATCGTTTATTTACAATGAATATACATAGTACGATACTGAAGATAAATAGTCCAAATAGCACGATCACGACCAATGCAGCGTTCTCAACGGCTGTGACCCCCTCCCTCTTCCACTACTTACAAGGACCTTCATCCACGTGTAGCGGAAAGTAATATAGGGTGGCCCTAACCCCTTGATAAACAAACATAAGTCACAAACAAATAAAATTATATTCCCATTACATATTTTAAAAATATTTAAGTGAACTGCATGGATAACACAATAAATTAATCTGTCCAAATATAATATATAAAATACACAGATTCAAAAAAAAATGTTTTGTTGGCTGTTTTAACAAGATTAGGTGATTATTGTCCCCTTAATCCTATCAATTATTACATATCGCTAATCATGAATTTGATCTCTTCAATTTGACACCCTACTCAGTATAATAAATATTTGCTAATTAATTTATTAATGTCCCTTCATTATTTTTCTCTGGCTAGTTTTATTTTTACCACCATCGTGTAGGCTGATAATAAGGTTAACACATGGAACAAACATGCAAGATAGCATGGCTCCGGTCAAGGCAAAATTGCGCACATGATCTTAATAACAGTTTTAGCTACTTTTTGTAATTGTAGTTTAACAAAACAAGAGACAAATTTATTTTTGTTAATCGGGATGCCGACGCCATTAACTTGACTCCCAACTAAAAATCATCCATATTTTGTACACCAACTAATTAATTATTTGCACTTCTGAAAGATAAATAGGTTTCTCATACCATCGTTATCTCAAATTGAACGCCACAAGTCATATATTCCAACTACCATGAACAGGAGACTCACAAACAGAAAACCCTAAAAATTGTAACAGCAGCCCAATTTCTTTTCTTTTAATATAATTTTACGAGCTCACCTACAAACTGTGGGGATCCACATATATGCTTCTGACTCCCATGCTGTCAAGGTATTCCACTTAGTCAGGTACACCGACCACCAGGCTTTCAATACACCTTGGTCAATTCTGTAGACAGCCTTTCGATAAAAACAAACCAGGATATCTTGGCACTAGTCTTTATTAACTATATGGGATCATAAAATATATTCTAATAAAGAGATAAATGAGTCCTTTGAGCTTTGACTATTCCTGGTGGCCTAGTCAGCGGGTAGGTTAATTCCTATTTTTTTTTTATTGATCTAACTCCATAAGCTCTAAGAAAGTGTGCCCCGCAGTGCACTATGTTCGGGAGAAGAGATACAGGGTAGGTATTATAGGTAGTTGATAATCCCACTAGGAAGGTGTGGGGTCTGACAACGCTAACTAAAACATAGCAAGGTTAGGAGAGAGAGATGCAGAGGTAGTTGAATAAGAAGGCCATGGTTTGAATAGAGCACCTAGCGCAATTGCAGAGAGAGTAGAGTTCACTTCAAGTGTCTTCCGACTGAATGGAAAAAGCTCCGAATTTTGGCCTTATATAGGCAGGTCAGAAGACTGCTGAAAGGGCTATGCCTGCGCCTCTGGTGAGCTCCAGCTGTCTCGTGAACTAGTCCCCCCTTGAAACTGATTTATTAAAATATGGAAACGTAGGCGGGTGTTCTCTGATCCGTGAAGAGGGTAACTTCTATTTATCTGTAACTTCTTTTTACATGTGAAGAAGTTGGCTCATCAGGCTACAAGAAAAGCAAACATACCTTTCCTCTGTCATTGTAGGGTAGTCAAAGAATCCCTGAATGCCAAAAAGTGTAAACACTATTCGTTGCGTGGTTTAACCACTAGAAAAAAAAATGTGTAGATGAACAGTTTTTTGTTTAAGAACTGATTTTTTGGTTACTTTGTTTCTGAAGCTCAAAAAATCCTAAAAGAAAATAGGTTATCATGTAATACACTTTTACTGATCTGCAATGCTTCATCTCATCTGGAGCAAAAAAAACTCATGATTGGAGGAATCAAAGCGAAACTTCTCCACCCAACGTAACCCCACAGCTACAGCCTAAGACCTTGGTGTGTGTCCTTGAAAACATCAGAACCGCTTGGTAAAATAATTGAAGAGGAAGAGGAAAAAAGTGTGACTGATTTGTTGAAATCAATTAACATCACAGACGTTATTTACATGGTTGCTGACACATAGGATTCCATCAAAAAATCGTGGCGTTCTTGCAGCTTCAGCCCGACTACTACTCCAGCTGAACTATCAATAATAAAGAGATTGTGTGACCGTGCTTCATTAAAACCCAACATGTGTTTGAAATAGGAGAGAGTGGACCAATTCTATGGTAAGAAATGATGTGAATAGTTATTTTTAATGTCTTGTAAACAATACATATGTACTATATCATAATCGGTAAGTCTGCTTGTTTAACAATTTAGTTTTGCTTATTACTGCTGTTTATTTTATTGCTAATTGGATTCTCCGGTATGTAACGTCAATAGGGTTAGCAGAAATAACTAAATAGTACCCTCCGCAGGTGTTTTGCTACCATAGTGCAGGACCACCACAGGCTACTATAAAGGAACTCTGATTAAGGTGACGCGGTCACGTCTTGTGGCAATAACTGGCAACAATAACGTGGTTAACGAGAGTGGAAGGAGACAGGCTAAAGAAACCACCAGAATGGCTTGGATAGAAAGAATCTAAGAAGCCGTTGGAAAGTGAGATGACATTTAGAAGTAAGCAAAAAAAGAAATAACTCATTTATAAAAAAAATAAGGTAATTATTAATAGTGCCAAAGTAATAAAAATGCGGTAAGCGAACATTTACTATTTTTAGCGTTTTATTTGTCATTCATTAAACGCGAAAACTTTAATTTTTTACCCCTGTGGCTTTCTGTCCACCTATTTTTTGTTTAGTATTTTTGACTCTTCAGCTCTAGGTGCTTGAAATTTTATATAGATCTCCCCATTTGATTTGGCAACGGTATAAAAATACTCTCTAAGAGGCATGGTCTAGTGTCATTTATTAATTAAGTACATGGAAATAAAACAATACATGTAGGTCTCATTTGGCCAATAATCTGTGCCCTGTTATTAAATAGTACAAGTTTATCTATCAGTTTCCTAATTGAAAATATGTACATATGCATATTGGGTTATGCGCAAATATGTGTCCTCATATCTTGTATATAATTAACGATATTTTTATTTTATGTTTATTGTGAATTTGTTGTTTCGTTATAATTTACCGTTTCTAGGTGCTGTGATATATTTTTACAAAGAGAAAACTGTTTCAAGTACAATGAACCTGTCGAAAGTTAGAATATCTTAACAGTAAAGAACATTTTATAAGGGACTGGAGATGTTAGTAAATAATGTCAGATCTAATTTTATCGAAAAAGTATATGTATTAGAAGTTATAGCTGGCCGAAAGCCCCAAACCGCCTTTTTTTGTTTGTATATCTTAACAGTATCTTATAATTAAACAATTTAAAAGAAATCTGTACGTAAAATCTGGAAATATGTCACAGAACTTCCTTTATATAGTTTAATTTTTTGCATATATGTATAGGTTATGGCTAATACCACATAGCCTAAGGTAAACAAGCCCGTAACGTGTGTATAGAAGATCAGGACGAGAATAAAGCCAGTTATAAGCCAAACCTTATATCATTACCATCATTACCATCATCATTACATATAACCTCACGTTATATCATTAACCTCCTTATTCATTCTTTTTTCTTGATCGTCTAAAGCCGAAACCCAGGAACTACGAGTATTCTGGTAAACAACTGTGAGTAAAATTTTAATTTTTTTTTCCTGTTGTTTTATTGGGAAGAAGTGACCTAATTACATGGTAGAATCACGGCCTGTGGCTTTTGAAGTGCCCGAATTACCTAGGGAAACGATGGCCGAAGCTCATGCAAACTCCCTGGCTAGGATTAAGGTACGAGCGGCGACGTCACAGGACCTGAGGAGAACAATATTGGACCTGGAGAAATTCTCAGGAGAGCTAGGCGAATTGAACCATTTCATCAAAAGTGATGATAGGATTATGGAAAGGGTAGAGGCGAAGGCAAGTGAGGGTTTACTCGAGTCTGGCGACGCAAAATCAATCAAAGCGGACCTAGTGTGCAGAATAAAACGGAGCGTACTAAACCTAATACAGGCCGACGAAGACACCCCATGGGCCGTGGTAAAAGAAAGACTAAAGAAGGCATACGGAGGAGGCAGATGGACACCAGAAGAGGACATCATCCAGATGTTCAGGCAGACCAGACGGCCCAATCAAACGAAAGGGCAGTACGCCGAAGAACTCTTGACAAACATAATAACTGAAGAAGTAAGAAAAACGGTGAACCTAGTGGAAGTGGAAGGCAGGATGGCATTCCTATCGACCATCCTGAAGGTACAGTTGGCTAGGGATACAGGCAAGAAAGATAGTCAGTCTACCGGGAGACCGATCGCTCATTGAGTGCGTCTAAGATTTAATGGACGCTAGTGCCCGTGAAGAAGAAAAAAAAATTGAAGGCAGACGAGACAGGGTATATGTATATATGACTCTGCTTGGACAAATGTGGATAGCACTGGACGATTGAAGTTTGAAGTTCTCCTAGGAGAGCAATGTTGGTTTTGTCTATCGAAAATCACAGTGAGTTAATAATAAGTTATGTACCATAGCCCGTTCCCAATTAACTTCTATATCCTAATTCTGTTAAATATACTCATGAAGGAAATTTAATACTATTTTTTAAAACTGAATACGTACCGAGATATAGCGCTTCGAAGTTTCGAAAAAATTATTGAGTGATCTGCAAAATTTTAACTAAAACACTGAAAAAAAAAAAAAAAAAATCAGGTTTTCCCTATGTAAATTTTGTCTTTCAACATTTCTATTTGAATATTGTTCAATAACCTAAACAATAGAAACCCCACAGTTCATGAGTTGTTTATTTAAGAATAAAAACACAATAATTAATTTATAAAAAATGTATTTTATAGATGTGTACTACATGAGGATATATTAACAAAGTAGAAAATATTTAAATTAATACAAATTAGCTATTAATATCAATTCGTAAAATCTTTGACCATTGTCAAGAGTATGTGTGTCCATTTATCCACTGTACATCCTCACAAGAAACTATTCCCTTGCTTCCGAGATTTGGCGTGCTGTTGACAGTCCCCCGTTCAGCTTTAATAAGATTTTCCATTAGGGTACATATACGAAAGTATTGAATCCATAGCGCAGCTTTCAGGCCTGTATTCTCAATTTTTTCAGCACGGCTGAGTATTTCAGTCACTGTAAAGAACACCGGATCATCATGTGCCCTCAGAATAATGGATCTCACCGACCGACATGTTTTCCAAAGTCTCCGTACTCTCCTCCTAAAAATGGCGTTAGCTCGACAGGCCCTTAAATGACAAAATAAGAGAAGCTACTTGAAGAAGAGGCTATTAGATTTTGCGCGAGCAATCACCAACGACAAATAATGAATGGGAGTTTATGTATTTTTAAAGGACCAAACAATAATGTACTGTTATTTTTAAGAAGTAATTTGAGAGGAAATTATTTTATAATATAATTATAATTAATATAAAATAAATTATGTTTTGTAGCAAGTGAATGTAACAGTTGGGAAGTTTGTCAGTAATTGGAACAGCTGAGAGGAAGGCTTGGAATTCAATTGTTTAGAGACGCTTTCGAAGGAGAAGTGGTCAGTTGTTTGGAACTGTTTGAGAAGAGAGGTGTTAAGCTTGCAGATAGTCAAAGATATTTGTCCTGAAGGCCCTCCTATTTCATTTCTTCGTATATCATCATGTCACATCAATTACCTATTATTTCATTTCTTCGTATTTCCTAATTTCCTCGTATTTACCCATAAGTATGCGTAAAAACATTACTCGTGGAAATGGCAGAACCTACAAAGGATCATTTAACCAGTATCATATTTGGAGAGTTGGGATCAGCAAAACACATTACTTGGCTTGAGTGAGACGGAAAAAAAGTATGCCTTATTTTTTTTGTATATTACACGTTTGGTTGTCAAGGGCTCTCCTGGATTGTTATAAATTATAAGTTTCTTTACTTTTCCAAAGAACCTTTTAATGAGGGCCGTTAATTTTTTGTTTTGGTTTCTTGTAGAACATACATTTATGGCTATTTACTAAATGCATTTTTTTTTATATTTTATAATTATTATAATCATTCCTATTGAGGATTCAACTTTATTTTACGTTGTCGGTATTTTTTATTATTATGTAATAGTTCTTATAATAAGTAATATATTATTAGTACTAATATGTATTGTTTGATATTAGTAATGTAGTCATTTGCCAGATGTGAATTTTTTCATATAACATTATCGTTATTCATCCAAGAACCGGGGCTTTGTCTTGGAATAAAATGTTTTTTCTGTTCTATTCTAGTTAATAGTTTGCTCTGGAAAAAATACATAACAATTCCAGCCCTAGTGATCACATAAACCAACACCGTGCATGTAAATGAAGGCACTAAACTAGATCCTAACCATTTGTAATTATTTCCTTTTTTTTTTTCATACCCAGTCATTTATACTGCGCCCATTATGCGTCAGTTCTCGCCATTGCTAGATTTTTTTTTAGCACGTATGAATTATTAATTTTTCCCCACGTTGCGTGATAGTGGCTATGAAAAACTTCATAGCCAGTGCATAAAATTAGACAATTTATCGAGCCTAAGTCGAAAGGTTAAAAAAATGTCTGCTACGAACAATATTTCTTGAGAGGGATAGTTTTTAATTAACGCAGAAAGCAATAAAAAACAAATATGGCAGTGAAAAAAAAAATAGCACAGGTATTCATTTTGTGATAGTAAAGAAAAAATGAAACGTGGCTGGAATGGCATTAGTAAGCAGATTTGCTCTTTGTAAGCGCAGTGTTGGTCTAATG
Organism: Acanthosoma haemorrhoidale; assembly: GCA_930367205.1. Classification (NCBI taxonomy): domain Eukaryota; kingdom Metazoa; phylum Arthropoda; class Insecta; order Hemiptera; family Acanthosomatidae; genus Acanthosoma; species Acanthosoma haemorrhoidale. The sequence continues at coordinate 75,951,460 of OV884015.1, read as the reverse complement.
CGCCTAAAGCTCTTTGTTTGAGCCACAGGTGTTTAGTGTCAGTTTACAGCAGGACTTATGTTATTGTATTATATTTAAAACTCCATATTTAATGTTGAAATTACGAATGCTATCTTATTCACATTAATAAATTTTATTTTTTTAATGAAAATAAGTGGATGTTTCCAATCGGAACCGTTATATTTTCAACCGTGCATTTGTCTGTTCTGGTCTTTCTGAGTCCAAAGTTACGAAAAATACACATCAAACATTATAAAGAATTCTGAATTAATTAATAAGTTGATAGTTAATCGGAAAGTCTCGATGTCTTAACAATTAAAAACAATTTGTGTAGTTGTTTTTTGCGAACTACTTGGCTGGTTTCATTTGATGCCCCAATAAATAATCTCAGCCCCTTGAAAAATAATGAATGTTTAGTTCTTGTAAACTAAAGCTAACAAATGTAACACCTTGAATTGAAATTAATATCAATAATAATTAACATGTACGGAAACAAATAAACAAACAATCTACAACTAATGATTTCCATTATTATTATATACATTATTTATTTAAGTTGTTAAATTAGTTTTTAGTTTAAAGGGAGTCTTATATCTAAAAAAAGAAGAAAACAATGGAATAATTGAGATTACATAATCTCTCGAATAATAGGTCATTGAATAAAACTTCTTTACTTGACGGCGCATATTATGTAGCTTAGAATTATATACAAGGAATAAAAATAAATAAACGTTCATATAAAAAACTTAGCGACTTCTGGTGTAAGTTGGGCAGAAGGAAAAATATAATGGCCAATTAGTCTTTAAAATATAATCTTATAGTTCATTATATAGTGCGGACCAACGTTTCGCCATCATAAGATTTATTGCATTCCCCACACTCTGTTCTATACACGCCCTACCTATATATATACGATCTTTTAACTGAATCGAGTCTTACTGTGGGAAATTGAGTTCTCCATTTATCTTGGTAGAACAAATAGCAATGTTTTTAATTTTTTTTTTTTTCTTTTTTTTTTTTTTTTTTTTTTCCCTTAGCTCTCAAACTTATAAAATAGGATGTGGGAAAAATAAAGGAAAATTATTTTGGGCTAATGAGTGCCTTTCACTAAGGGGAGTCCCCCATTTGAAGGGTGTATGAGAAGGATATAGGGTGTGGAATGCCTGAAGGAGGCGGGTGGATTCGGGAAGGTAGTGAGAGTCTACCAAGGGTGGAGCCTAGGGGTACCTAGGCAATGGTTTGTAGTCGGCCAGGTCAAGCCTGGCCCGCCCTGGCAGGGGGCTGAAATAAGTCGGCCACTCGGCCGGAAGGTCTACCCTGCTTAAACAGGTAGATGGGGTCTTGTAGCTTCGGTTGAGTCGGCCGGGAGATCGGCCTTGATATCTCGGCTGGGTGTAGTTCGTTCAGTCATCGGGTTCAATGACGTCGATCATCCTCCAGGCTTCGGCGGTCCAGCAGTGCTTCCATCTGACGGGCATTGGTGGTGGTTGAAGGTCGGAGAATAGTGGGTTGTGGCTATGTCTGAGTGAGTCAAAAAATTTGATGTGCCTTCTCTTGATAAAATCTTGAATGGTGAGCACTTCAAATTTTTTATGCATCTCGTCTGCCTTCATTCGGTCGAACGGGGTATGTTTGAGGGAGGTGCGGAGAACTCTGTTCTGAAATTGCTGGAGCGTTTGGAGAGTGTTAGGAGTCAGATACTTGAAGAGAGGGGTCCCATACATCAAAGCAGGTCTTAGGACGCTCTGGTATATCAGCAGCTTGAGGCGTACCGATAAAGCCGGGCTGTGAAGTAGGTGTCCGAGGCTGAAGAATTTCTTCCTAACACTCTTTAATTTCTTGCCGAGATGCGTTGTGAACGACAAGTGCCTACCGAGGGTAATCCCGAGGTAGCACAGGTTGTTGCTTACAGGGCACTCTTTGCCGCCTAAGACGAAGGATTTCGGGAGCTTCTTTTTTCCGGATTTGTAACTGAATATAATTCCTTGCGTCTTGGCCGGGTTGACTTGAATGTGGACGGCATCGAGTTTCTCGGAGATCCGTTGACTAGCGCTCTCAGCGAATTTCAGGGCTCTGGAGGGATTGATGCTTGTGCTGTAAACACCTATATCGTCTGCATACGCGGATACCTCGCAGTTGGGGTACGAGGCTCCTACGATGTGGGCGGTGTAAATGTTGAACAGCAGGGGGCCTAGCACCGATCCTTGGGGGACACCGGCAGTGTAGTTTCTTCGGGTCGTAGACGTAGTGCCTATACGAACCGAAAAAGTTCTGCCTGTAAGGTAGGATCTTATCAGGTTCTGCAGCTGATCCGAGAATTCGTATTCCCTAAGACGTTGGAGTAGGATGTAGTGGTCCACAGAGTCGAAAGCTTTCGAACAGTCCAGAGAAATCATAGCGGTAGCTCTGTTGCTCCGGACGTTTGATGCGACGTGGTGTTGCAATCTCACCAGGTTGTTGTTCGCGCTTAAGCCTGTGCTGAAACCAGTCTGCTCTGGTGGGATGACTTCTTGTGACTCGCAGTGCCCGGAGAGATGTACGTGGATGATTCTCTCGAACAGCTTCGAGAGTTGAGTCAGTAGACTGATGGGGCGGTAATGAGATGGCTCATAACCGCTTTTTGCTGGTTTCAGAAGGGGGACCACTACAGCGTGCTTCCAGTTCTGGGGGAAATAGTGCAGCCTGAAGCAGGAGTTCAACACGTTCGTTATGAATGAGATTCCTTTCCTCGGCAGCTGCTTGAGCAGGATGTTCTGGATGGAATCCTGACCTGGGGCCTTCTTGCCGGTCGTTCTTCGAATGAATGCAGCGCATTGCCGGTGTGAGGTGTAGATTTCGGTAGTGGTAGGGAGGGTGGGGGAGGGGTGGTCGAGGGCTCCTATTGGCTGTCCCTGGCCATGACTGACTTCCTCATAATGGGCCGCCAAGATGTCCGCTTGTTCGGTGGTGGGAATGAACTGCCCGTTCACGGCCAGCCTTACACCGTTCTTTTTGGACCTGCAGGTCTTCACCAGCTTCCACAATTGCTTGTGGTCACCGTGGAGACTGGTGAGGCGATCTTCCCAAATCGAATTTTTCCACTGGGCCATCAGGGACTTAACTTGGTTTGTGAGAGCATTTAAAACCGGTTTTAAGTCCCTGTTTTTGGTCCTAAACCACCTGTTCTTGATGTTATTACGCTGTCTAATCAGTTGTAGGATGTGATCAGGAGGTTTTCTCAGAGAAGGGGGCTTCGGAGAAAATTTCGGGATCGATGCATCGGCAGCTCGATCGATGACGTCCTGTAGCTGATAGATAGCGTAATCTATGTCCCAAGTGTGTTTCAGGGGCGTGATTGTGGGCAACTCGGTCTTGATGAGATGCTTGTAGAGGTCCCATTTGGCCTCATCGTACCTGTACCTAGAAGCAGGCGGCTCTGGCATGTCGCCTTCTAGTTCATAGAGAACAGGCCGATGGTCGGAGGTGGTGAAATCTAAGGCCGAGCATCCGGTGACCCGGTGTGGCTGTTGTGTCAGGAGCAGGTCAGGCGTGGAGGTTCTGTCTGGGTTAGCGAAATGACGGAAGGTCGGCAATCCTGGGTGGATGACCGTAAATGGAGTTTTAGTGATGTAACGGCCTAGGGCGTTTGCCGTAGTACTGCTCCACCAGCTGTGGTTCGCATTTAGGTCACCCACGATGACGTGCCTTCGGTCATGAGCTATCGTAGTGAGCAGGAGCTTATACGGGTCGCAGACGGCTTTCGGTCTTCTGTAGACTCCTGACACGATGATGTTGTTCGTGAGCCGTAGCTGGAGCGTAACTATGTATTGGTCGGGGCCTAGGCTGACGGGTGGGGGCAGTCTCCTACATGGTATTCCGTTTTTAACTAACACAGCTACTCCTCCAGAGATAGTTTCGGTGTCTTGGCGGTAAGCAGTATAACCCGGGAAGCGGCAGAAGTGTATTTTCTTCAACCGGGTATCGGTGAGAACGACAACGTCTGGCGAATGGCACCGTAGAATTACTTCTACGTCGGCTTGTTTGGGGCGAAGGCCGCAGACGTTGTAATTTAAAATTACGTGCCCCATCATTTAGATGTTTGATTTTTTGAATTCTGACATCATCTGCGTTACCGCCTCGGTGAGTTTATTCATGGCAGCGGTCATGCTGCTCAACATGTTCATCATGCTGCCCAAGATACCCATCAAGGCATCATTATTACTGTTAGTAGGTTGAGGTAGGGGCTCTGGGAGAACTTCAGGAGTCCTGGTGTTTCCGGATGCCATCTGAGCATAGGAGGCAGTCTGTCGTGGTGGAGGGGGGGCAGGCATGTATGTGGTCCTTCTCGGCCCGGCTGTAATATTCTGTGCCTGCTTTTTTATCTCTGCAGTCTCTAGAAGTTTTACCCTGTACGGGCACTGTCGGTACGACGCGACATGATTTCCCCCGCAATTGGCACATTTGAGGGGAATTGAAGCGTCTCTCGGGCAGTCTTTTATGTCGTGAGGCTCGCTGCACCTCACGCACTTGGCCTGCTTGAAACAGTACCGTCTGGTATGGCCGTATTCCTGGCAGTTCAGGCACATCGGGATCCCTCTTTTTTCGTGAAAAGTGCTCACTCGAAAAAGCACATTATTTATATGCCGGAGCTGCTTCAAGGTCTCCGCCTTCAATGTGTGATCCCCTATCACTAGTATCGGTTCGATCTCTGTCTTAGCGCCATTTTGGTCGGAGCGCCGTAATCGATATACATCGATTACGTTGCTACCCACGCTTTTAATGTGGGCTTTTATCTCCTCGATCGGATGAGAGAGATCGAATCCATGAAGTAAGTACTTCTTATTGGGCTTGGTACCACGGGGGGCAAACGTGTGAAATGGGATCTTTAAATCCCTGATTGCAGCAATTGTTTGCTGTTGGTCTAGTATGCAGTTGCAGAACACCTTAGTGTCCTGCTGCGTCTGCACTATTTTGTAGTTTTTAATGTGGTAATCGGCTAATAACCTCGTGAGGTCATAGCTGTTGATGCGCCCTAATATAAGGGGGGGTGGCGATTTAGGGGCAGAAGGGGCGGCGGATGTACTGGCCTCGGACTGGGATGCCGAGTTTAGGGGGGTGAAGGAGTTAGAGGTTTTAACCTCTGGGGCCTGGGGGAGAGTACGCTTGCGGCATACTCTTTTTGGATGTATGTTTTTAATTAGATGCAAAGAACACCTTAAACAAAAAACAAACCATCATCATCTACAGGAAGAAGAACATCATGATGCACCACATAGATTTGCATTGTTACATCATACAGATGATAGAAAGTAAATTAATAGCCTCTAGACTATTGAAATTAAATTAGATTCTCTAATATCGGACAATATAAATTTAAAAAAAGAAATAATAAACACATGTATGATGAGAAACCCACCCCCTCTAAACCTTCTAAATAAAGCCAGGCGAATAGTGAAGACGGAGGAAATAGCAAACATAGTTTAATGTTTTAATTGAACAAATTTTTTTTTAAATGTTATAAATTTTTCACACCATCGTATGGTTGAGTAGCCCTGTGATTAGTGTATTGTTTTGTTTTAATAGTTTTTTTATTATTTATAGCACAGTTACTAATTTAAACATTGTTATCAATGTTACATTTAATTATATAATATGTTTTTCTCTGTATGTGCAGTTAAGGCGTTTGTCGTGTGACTTTTCATTTCAGCCGCGTGAGGATGACAGCTTAGAGCTGTCGAAATGTTGTTTCTGAGATAAATACTACATTGGTGAAAGATTTGAGGTGTATTATTCAATTGTAGCCTTCCGCTGCCGGCAATAACCATTAGAACTGTTTTTACTCACTGTTGTGGCCACCTCTTAATTACGAATAATTAAAAGTTACCCTCATCTCGTCCAAGAAAATGTTTCCATATTTGTACAAATAAACATTATGACGTCAGTCGGAGTGAGAATCTTTATTCCCGACCGAAGCCTGGAGACAAATGGACGTGATCGAACCCTAGCCCCCTGACGGAGACTGAAGATCTACACCCAGCCGAGAGATCGAGGCCGATCTCCCGGCCGAAGCTACAAGACCCCATCTACCTGTTTAAGCAGGGTCGTCGGAGTGAGAGGGAAGCTGGTGCGGAGACCAGCGGCTTGTGGGGATGACTCCCCACCACGAATAACCTGCTTATAAGAAGCGGCCCATAAGGTGAAAATCAGGAAGAAACAAACCGGCACCTTGAACACATCTCTCTCCCTCTCTCTCTCTCTCTCTCTCTCTCTCTCTCTCTCTCTCTCTCTTTCTCTCTCTCTCTCTCTCTCTCTCTCTCTCCCTCTCTCTCTCTCTCTCTCTCTCTCTCTCTCTCTCTCTCTCTCTCTCTCTCTCTCTCTCTCTCTCTCTCTCTCTCTCTCTCTCTCTCTCTCTCTCTCTCTCTCTCTCTCTCTCTCTCTCTCTCTCTCTCTCTCTCCCCCCACAGGTTCACACTCCCCTTTGGGACCCGGACGTTTTTTTCCTACATACTTTTGTATAAATGCATATATTAAAATATTAAATGATTAAATTAAGGGGGGGGTAAAATGGGTAGGGTAATGGAAAGACTAGAGAGGGAGACAGGTGTGGGGGTCTCCTGTACTCGTAGCGGAGGAATCAAGCAATAGTGCCCTACTCACTGCTTGTGAACTCCCAGTCTGACCTATCCCTACCAACGCCTACTGTCACCTCCAAGTAGTACCCCCTGGGGAGTCCGATGGACCCGCGGACGACAGAGGCGGGATCTCCCCATGGAATCCATGTGGAGATCTCCTTAACACCCAAGCCAAGTGTAGAGGAGCTCGAGCTGTGGCCGAATGGCAGGGGGTGTATAAAAATACACTGTCTCTAATCGACCCCCTTGGGGCACCAGGCGCACCCCATTGTAATAAATGCCCTCTGCAGGGAGAGGGGGCAGTACCAGCAGAGTAACTTCCCCCACATTCGTGGGAACAAAAATGAATGTTTTGACCAACAGTGAGGATATGGAGGAGCTGGTCAGCTTGATCAGCGGAGAGGACTCAGCCGAGGGGCCTTCAATGGACCTTGGCGCTGAGGTAGTGGACGACGAAGCCTCTATGAGCTCGCTTGCGACGCTTGTAGAGGAGGTAAGCGGACTGGTAATGGAGCCAGAGAGCTTGGCGCCTGGTAGGGACGCTGCATCCAAGGATGTAGGCGAGACCTCCAAGCACAAGTTCTCTAGAGCCCAGAGGAAGAAGTGGAGGAGGGCAATGTTGGCTGCAGGGCCACCTGAGGATCCGGCTGGACTTCCAGGACCTTCGGGGTCCTGGAATACGGCAGGGTCTGGGTGCGCTCCAGAGAAAAGGATTAGGTCCTCACCCGGTACCTCTGCTTCTACGGCATAGAGGCCTAGGGGTGGGGATGCTAGTATTGCATCCTACGCGATTGCTGCCGGAGGAAGCAGGGTGGCGATTATCCCTAGTGGATATCCGTCCACTCGGCTGACGAAGGAGAATTGCGAGGAAATGAAGGGCCAGCTGATGAAATTTGTCGATCAGCTGGAAGAAGAGAAAGGGACACAGGCTCAATTCAGCGGAATTTACCCACATGTGGGAGCCTGTGTCATAATCTGCGACAACCAGGAGACCAAGGACTGGTTGTCGACTATAGTACCCAATTTTAAAATCAGTGGGGATCTGGAGCTCCGTGTAGGAAAGGTGGAGGAGCTTCATAAAACCGTGAAGGTAGGAACCTTCATTACAGGAGAAATGCCTCTGGAAGGACATTTCATGAAGAGGATCAGGACCCAAAACTCTAGGGTACCTGATATTGGATTATGGAGACTCCTGGGCACCAAGGTGGAGAAGCATGGCTTCTTTGCGATCCTGTCTGCCCCAGAGACTAGTATGGAATACCTTGAGAAGCGGAAGCTTATGCTGAACTATGGGTTCACTAAGGTCGCTCTCAGGGTGTTGGATAAGAAGAAGCCGCCGAAAGTAGTACAGGAGAGGAAGGCGGCTGATAAGGTGGAGGAGGCAAGGAGCGATCCCGAGGTGGAGGAGTCGAAGGGGATCGCTACGACGAATTTGCCAACTCCAAAGGATGGCCCCAAGGCGAGGACTGTGGAGGCTGCGGGGGGTGGCCCCGTGGTGGGGGCTGGGGGTCGTTCTAGGTCTGGGCCCTCTGTGGTGGGGAGGCCTGGGTTTGGCGCTGCCTCCCGGCGTCCACCTCGGGGTGGCCCTCCGGGGACCAGCAGGCACTGATCATGGTGGTGAGGCTGCTGCAAATTAATCTGCACCACTGTATTTCAGCATGTGGTGTTCTGCAGCAGTATGTGAGAGGTAAGGATATCGATATCATTCTAATACAAGAACCTTACTTGTATAAGGGCAGGATGGGGGGGCTGGCGATGCGTGGGTATGAGATTATTTCTGTACCCGCGAGTGCCAGAGCCTGTATCCTGCATAAGAGCAGTCTTAAAATGCTGCCTCTATGGCAATATTGTTCTAGAGATTTAGCAGCAGCTCAAATCGCCCTCAACGAGGGAAATCAAGGTGGGAGGTTGACGATTGCATCGGTCTACCTCCCATATGAAGAAGGAGTCCCGACCGAGGCACTCAGTAAGCTAACGGAAGGGACTGGCCTAAGGGGCGAGCTTATAGCATCGCTTGACGCGAACGCTCACCATCAGCTCTGGGGGAGCAAGGACAACAACCAGAGAGGTGAGTGTTTAATAGAGTACATAACTTGTAATGACCTAGACATTCTAAACAGAGGCAACATTGCCACCTTCAGCAATAGAATTAGATCTGAGGTCATTGATATAACCCTTAGCACACGTATTAAAGCCTAAGGGTTAAAGGCTGACACGTCTCTGAAGAAGAGTCATGCTCAGATCATAGATACATTAGATTTGATCTAAGTGGTAACATCACGTCCGAAGCTGTATATAGGAATCCCAAACTTACAAATTGGGAAACCTACTATACACGGCTTGAGGAGGAGGTCAAATGTTGTCCTAGAGTGGTGAGTAGAAACTGGCATTTGGAACATTTAAACTCAACATTGACTGAGGCAATGAATAAGTCATACACTGATAATAACACTGTATGTAATGTTAGATCCAACAGGAACTGTCCCTGGTGGAACAATGAACTTGGCAAGTTAAGAGCTCTTACACGTAAACTCTTTAACGCGGCCAAAAGATCAGGCAGATGGGACACTTATAAACGTGCACTCACTGATTATAACAAAGAAGTCAGAAAGGCTAAAAGAAGGGCGTGGAGGAAATTTTGTAGCGAAATAAACGATACAACCTCCATGTTTAGAGTAAACAGGATCTTATCCAAGCAGTCTGACAGGGGAGTACTGGGAGCCTACACGGACTCTGAGGAGGGAACCCTCGGTGCCCTGGCGTGCGCGCATTTTCCTGGCTGCGGACTGATGGATACGATCAATAATGACCCTACTAACTGTGAACACACTAGTTGCAAGGGTAACTGGGCAGAAGCAAATAAAATTGTCAATTCTGCAAGAGTGGAGTGGGCAATTAACTCTTTTGCTCCCTTCAAATCACCTGGTACTGATGGGATATTCCCAGCCTTGCTATAAAAAGGCCTACCAGTAATTAGGCCCCTTATACTCACCTTGTTAACGGGAAGCTTGGCACTGAGCTATATTACAGTAAGCTGGAGGATGGCAAAAGTGTGTTACATACCAAAACCTGGGAAAGAGTCCTATGACGAACCTAAGTCTTACAGACCAATATGTCTGACATCATTTTTAATGAAGACCCTGGAAAAGGTCATAGACAGACATATTAGGGACGGAATACTGGTAGAACGACCGCTCCATAGCGCTCAATTCGCATACCAGGCAGGAAAATCCTGTGAAATTGCTCTCCACCACCTGGTTTCCAGGATTGAGAGATCCCTAGTTCATAAAGAAATAATGGCAGGCATCTTTGTTGATATAGAAGGTGCCTTTGATCGCACACCCTATAACACTATGGCATCAGCCTTAGAAAGAAAGGGGATTAGTTCCTTAGTCTCTAGCTGGATAAATACCATGCTAGAGAATAGGATTTTACAATCACAATTGGGACAAACCAAACTGTGGATGAAGCCAGTGGGAGGATGTCCACAGGGAGGGGTGTTATCTCCATTACTGTGGTGTTTGGTCGTTGACTCATTGTTAACAAACCTAAACTCTGCAGGGTTCTACGCACAGGGATATGCTGATGACATTGCTGTGCTCATAGGGGGCAAGTTCTCAGAAACCATTTCTGAGTTGCTTTCCGCATCGATGGATCTTTTGAGGGATTGGTGTGAAAAGAATGGTTTAGGAATCAATCCCCAGAAGATAAATCTCTGTATCTTCACTAACAAAAGAAATGCTATAGTTAGACCACCCTATATAGGGGGGACACAGGTAAGCATTTGTAGTGAGGTAAAGCATCTAGGGGTTACTCTGGATAGTAAATTGGACTGGTCTAAACACATCAGAAATACTACTATGAAGGCACTTCGATGCCTCTATGCATGTAAAAGGGCTGTGGGTAGTGTGGTGAAAGAAAAACGAATGTTTAACCCTTAAAAAGGTTTTTATTAGCTTAAAACATCAACAGTAGAATAGAGTGAATTTACAGATGGTAACAATGTTATGAGTCAGGTTAGACAAGGTAAAACAATACAAAGTAGGGAAAGTTTCCCCCACAGGAGTGGGATTAAATCACCACATTCACCCTGGGTTTTTGAGGAAACATTTGGCAAAATTTAAAGTACATACAAAAAGGATTTGAAACATCATTCATGGTTTACAACATTTAAGGGTTTTTAATTTGTTATATAGTCTTTAAGGTAAGATGGAGCCTTGGACACACGTCGAGGTCTTGAGGGACACACAGGTAATCCAACTTCAACAGAGGGAGGGCCGTGAACAGATGGAGCGGCAGATGATTCATCTGGAGGTTCCATGCGAGGGGGCTCCAATATTGCATCGGGTTCATCATCCTTAGGGCAAGGCTGCTCTGACACTTCAGGAGTTCCTCTAGGTGCCAATTGTCTCAGGGACACGGTTGACTCTGATCCATCCTTCCTGCGAATCTGGGCGTACTGTGGATTAGCCTCAAGTAATTCCACTTCTTTGACAGGGTCTTCGTATTTACTGAGTCGCACGTTCCTTTTGGCGAGCACAGGAACAGGGGTTAACCAAGACGGCAAGGTGACTCCATTGGCTGTGCGGCGAGGATGACTGAAAAATCGTTCGTGGGGAGTCGAGTTAGTCGCTGTGCAAAGTAGAGAACGAATGGCGTGGAGGGATTCCTGTAGGACCCTCTCCCAGTCCTCCGTCCGCAGTCCTTGAGTCTTCAAAGAGAGACAAATGGTTTTCCATAGAGTCCCATTGAGGCGTTCAATTTGTCCGTTTCCTGCTGGATTATACGGGGTTGTTCTGCTGGTGGCTACACCGTTTGAATGGAGGAAGTCCTTGACTTCTCTAGACATGAAGGAAGCTCCCCGGTCAGTGTGGACATAGGCTGGCATTCCAAACAAGCAGAAGAGGTTTTTGAGACAATCAACCACAGTGGCGGCAGAAACATCATGACAGGCATATGCAAAAGGGAACCTGGAATACTCGTCGATGATGGTGAGGAGGTAGAAGTTCCGTGATTTGGAAGGAAGAGGGCCTTTAAAATCTATGTTGATGCGTTCGAATGAAGAGGTGGCCTTTACTAGGGTTCCAGAAGTTTTCAAGTACCTAGGTTTTACTTCAGCACAGATGGTACAGCTTGAAGTCATCTTCTTGACATCCTCGAGTGAATAGGGAATGTTCTTACATTTGAGCCAATGGTACATACGTGTAATACCAGGATGGCACAACGATTGGTGAAGCTGGAGCAAGTCGGTAGAAATGGAAGCATTACAGACACGGGAGAGAGTGTCTGCCTTGGTGTTGTCCTCACCGGGACGGTAAGTTATATCATAAACGAACGGAGCTAGCTCTAGCCGCCATCTTGTGATCTTCTCATTTTTCACCTTACTCCCATGCTTTCGGTCGAAAATGAAAGACAGAGCCTCCTGATCAGTTATAAGGCGAAAATGTTTGCCAAGAAGAAATGCTCTCCAATGTTTCAAGGATTCAACAATTGCCGCAGCCTCTTTTTCAATTGATGGATGACCACTGATTTCGGATTTGCTTAGTGATCGTGTAAAAAACGCAACCGGCCGTCCATCTTGACTAAGGGTAGCTGCCAGTGCAAACTTAGAGGCATCGGTTTCCACTATAAGTGGGCGAGATTCATCAACGGTTGTGACGACCGAGTTGGCAATATCCTTTTTTAGCTTTTCGAAAGCAGAGGGAGCCGATGGATTCAGCGGAAATGTTTTGGCATCAATCAAGGCCCGGATTTTATCTGAAAATTTCGGTAACCACTTCGAGTAATGAGCAAAGAAACCAAGAGCTCTCTTCAGTGATTCGGAATTATGTTGCAGTGGCATATTCAACAACGGGGCAAGCCGTGCAGGGTCTGGCTTGATAGAATGGAATGAAACGAGATGTCCCAGAAGTTTTACGCTTGCAAGATGAAATTTACTCTTCTCCTTGTTGATTTCGATGCCGAGTTTATCGAGTGTCAACATAAGTTTGTTTAGATTCAGGTCATGGTCAGCCTTATCCATTCCACACACAGTGATGTCATCGAGGTATGAATAAACTCCAGTGAGGTTTTCGGCGGTTATTATTTGGTCTATTGCGCGTTGGAAGCAGGCTACTCCATTAGTCACGCCAAAGGGTATGCGTGTGAACTGATAAAGCTTACCCATTGCTTCAAAACCAGTATATTTCTTCTCATATTCACATATTGGGATCTGATGATACGCCCACCGTATGTCCACGACACTGTAATGCTTGTAATTAGCAACTTTTCTGACAAGTTGGTCAACATTTGGCAAGGGGTAGGCATCAAGTAGTGTATACCTATTTATCGTTTGTGAATAGTCCATCACAAGTCTCTTCTTTCCATTGTTATTTACAACCAATACCTGAGCTCTCCATGGTGAATTGCAGGGTTCAATCACTCCTTCGGAAAGCAACCGAGTGATTTCGTTTTTTACATTAAACATTTGTAATCCGCGATGGACAGGTATCTAAAGCCCGATAAATTCAGTGCCAGTCCAGATTCGCCATCTGCTGGAAAGGAGTTCTCACATTGGCTGAAAACCTTCGAAAACTTTATGTCCTTGTCTATCGAAGCATTGGAAGACGCTGAGAAACTGAAGGTACTCCAAAATTTCCTTTTGTTCAATATTTATGAACTGATCTCAGAAACTACTACATATGTTGAAGCGATAGAAACTCTGACTAAGATCTATGCTAAGGAGAAAGGGGAAATATTTGCACGTCACATTTTGGCTATGTGTAAACAACAACAAAGCGAGAGTGTTGACCAATACGTTCAAGCTCTGAGACTGTTGGCAAAGGATTGTAACTTCAAGGCTGTTTCTGCTGAAGATCATAAAAATCAGTATATTCGTGATTCTCTTATTAATGGACTGTTTTCTTCTCAAATCCGTCAACGATTACTTGAGGAGTCTAAAACATTGAGCCTTGATGACGTCATCCAACGCGCACAAGCTCTCGAGCTGGCCCATAAACAAGCTAAAGGATACTCAAATGGCGCTAATGATTTCTCTTGCTCGGCTATTGGGAGGAACTACAGATGGTAACAATGTTATGAGTCAGGTTAGACAAGGTAAAACAATACAAAGTAGGGAAAGTTTCCCCCACAGGAGTGGGATTAAATCACCACAGGACCTGGGGACTACAACCCAGAATGTTATTCTGGCTATATACCGCAGCAGTGAGACCAATGGTGCTCTATGCCTCTATGGTGTGGTGGCACAGAGGAAGTATTAGTAAAAATAGAACTTTGCTTGGCAAATTACAGAGGCTTTCATGTCTCATGATTACTGGTGCCATGAGTACAACTCCTACTGCTGCAATGGAAGTCTCATTGAACTTGAATCCACTGCACATAGAAGTAGAAGCGCAAGCCTTGAACGTGGCTTACAGACTTGCGAAATCAGGTACAAGACCACATAAACTGTGTAATGGGATTAATTGCTATACAGACGGCTCACTAACAGAAAACGGATCAGGGGCCGGCATATGGAGGAAAGATAAACCAGAATCTGGGATTTCTATCCCTTTAGGTAGACACACCACGGTCTTTCAGGCCGAAGTGATGGCGATCAATGTCTGTGCCCAAACCTTAATTGGGGAGGGTGTAAGAAACAGACTGATCACAATTTTCACGGATAGCCAGGCAGCCATTGAAGGCCAGCGCCCTGAGAAGCTATACGACCAGATCTTATTTGGTTGAGGAATGTAAAAACAACCTAAACACACTCTCGCTAGCCAATAAGGTTAGAATCGACTGGGTGCCAGGACATACAGGCATCACAGGTAATGAGAAGGCAGATGGCCTTGCAAGGGTGGGCTCAGAACAGACACCTCTTGCACCTGAACTCATATGTGGTATCAGCCTCAGCTACGCTAAAAGGCGTATAAAATTAGCTATAGAGGACAAGGCAAGACTCTCTTGGAGAGAAACTAAGAAACAGGAACACTCGAAACTGTTTCTTAATGGACCCTGTAAGAGAAGAAGCTCAGCACTTCTATCAATGGACAGGTGGACACTCAAAAGTGTGGCAGGACTCTATACAGGTCACTGTCGGTTAAATAAACACCTCTTTAATTTGGGGATAGTGGGATCACCAATCTGCAGATTCTGCAAGAAAGAGGGAGAAACGGCACGTCATATAATATGTGACTGTGATAACTTAGCTAGAAGGCGATACTTTCATTTTGGAAGTGATCGCATTGTAGACCCCAAACTATGTGAACTGATCGATCCATTCAGTATCCTCAGATTTGCAAAGGCCGTGGGCCTGTCACATATTTAGGACAGAGACATGGACGGCGCACAATAGGTCTCAGTGAGGCCGCGGTGCACAAATGCCGGAACAAATAATAAAAAAAAAAAAAAAAAAAAAAATGAGTTAATATTATGTTAAATAATGATGTTTCCATGATTTCACACTTTTTTCATATTTCTGAAATCCAATGTCAACGAAAGTAAATTCCTAAATATTGTTTTGTCGATAGTATGGTTCTATAGAAAAAGAAAGAAAACTCACAAAATCATAAGCCAAAAGAACATTGAGCAAACCGTAAGTATTGTTGATAGAGTAAGTATTAACATTTTCTTTAAGTTATATTCGGTGGTACTAGTGAGTCCTATGGCCGCAAGTAGTCTGTAGGAAAACGTCGTTTCTTTTCCGTCGCTACTTAAATTTGACATAAAATTCGGGCTTGTGATCGGTAACAAATTTGCCTTAATATATAAGTTAGAAATGCTTGAAATTCGCAAATGCACCTTTTCTGTAGGTCGGCCATACAGCTCACTAGTACCTTTTTGTCTTTCACTCTATAATTAGACTCATTTCCTTTAGTCCTAAAAGTCACTGTATTTTCAAATGTTAGGTTACTAGTCCTCTCGGCTAGTTTTTATTTGATATGTCTACGTTGGATGAATTCATCCACCGTAGGCAAATCAAAGATCTCGTTGTTGCTCCGCTGCTAGAATGAAGTAATTAATTATTATAAATATAGATCCTCAGGCGAATCTATTTACAAATTATTTTTGTATTTCCTGTAGCAATGCTACTCTAAAAATTGACCGCTTACTACTCATTCAGTCTATAAGAAGATAATAGTTAATATTTAGTGTTCCGGTTATTATATAGAAATGTTTCATAATCAACGAGAAAGAAAAAAACCACTTATTGATGAAGTTTTGTTTATAATGGATATATTTATTTTTCAAAAAGAATCTAGTATCCGTAGTATTTAATGGGATATTTCTGTCATGAAAACGAACTTGGGAGGATTAAAGATAATTTGCTTATAAATGGGTACCTAAATAAATCTAACTTCTTAAGTTAGTTTTGTGAAGAAAAGTGGCAGCGGCGGCACCAGTGGATCTGGTCCTCCTGGAGCAGCGCCTCAGGTCGAAGACGAAGAGAGGTCAGCACGAAGATCTTCCACCTCCCCTAAGGAGAAGAATTGAGGAAGACCCTGGGAGGTGGAAGAGCCTCATAGGGGAATGGACGATAGAGGGGAGCACCCTGAGAAAGTACTTCCCCTCAGTCCAGGGCAGGCTGAGGGCAAGTTGGGTCTCCCCGGATTACTGGGTGTCACAAGTGCTCACAGGACACCGCGAATTTCGTGCCAGGCTATACGAATACAAGAGGGCAGAAAGCAGGTCCTGCCCTCATTGTGGAGAGGACGACATCGCGGAGCACGTCGTGCTCTCTTGTTATGCGTTAGAACCGGCTAGAGCACGGCTGCTCCGCTCGATAGGAGAGTATGGCCTGGACGAGTCCGAGACCTGCCGTCGCTGGTGAATGATGAAGTGAGATACACCGCGTTCGATATATCCAGGGGGGTGGCGCGGGGTGAGCACCCGTGTCTTCGGGAAGGCTCACCCGAAGCCAACGATGTATTGTCGGTTCCAGAGGAGTATACTATAAGGACCACAAAAAAAAAAAAAAAATTCTAGCTAGCAAGGATTGTACAAAGTAGATTTAAGTGAAAGTTTTTATTTTATTTTGTTTTCTTTGGAATTTTCTATATGTTGATTTTGAAAAATAAAGAACGAAAAACAGAATTACTCAAGGTGCGCTGACCGGTGCAACAATCCCATTGCACCGGAATACGCGCACCACAGGCTACGTGACCCCTTGAACTCACTTCACGGGCTTGTGGGGTAAGCCCGTTTGAGGCTCAGCCTCAGGAAGGGCAAAAAAAAAGTTTTGTGAAGAAACAATAGAGTAAACAATAAAATAAATATTGTCGGTGGAATCTTGCTTATAGTGGGATGGCACTCAAAATAGTTCGATAGTGGTGGATTTAGAGGACAGAAGATATTTACAACAACAGGATTTGAAAACAGTGGAAAGAAGAATGCCAGATGGAGGGTTAGATAGCATTCCAAATTGTGTGGAGGGGTGGTGAAATGAGCGATCGAAGGAAGCCGTTATGCGAGCATGGATGTCTTGTGGTTTTGAGCTTAGGATATTATTGGTAGTACTTGGTAGAGTTCTGGAGTATTGTAAATCTGGTGAAATAGAGCCATTCGGCCTCGGTAGAGCACGAGTGTCTCGGGATCCCGAAGTTTGGAGGGAACAGTTCATATGATCAGTTTTTCATGGAAGTGAGCCCATTTTTATGACTCAAATCTAGATGTGACCATAGAGACCGAGATTGCATATTAAAAACTACGGATACTTCGCTGATTCAAAAATGTTAGATTTGTAAACATTACACCTGACGGTTTTATTCTCTATCGTTGGTTTCTATAATGTATGTTTCGATATAATAGAGGTTTCACTAATTATTAAAGAGTGGTTTTCCTAGGGCTCCAGTCCCTGCAGGTTGCATCTAGCTCCTTGCATAGAGTGGGGCGATATAAACAAAAAGGTAACGAAGCTTTGGCCAGGACCTCCTGGGTGGCTTAGGAACACTGGCCAAACAGACAGACTAACCACGAATCTCGCGCTTGCTGCTCTACTCAAAACTATGGTCTTCTCATTCAACTACCTCTGCATTTCTCTCTCCTAACCTTGCTATGTTTTAGTTCGGCCTTGTCAGACCCCACACCTATCCGTGGAAATCTCTGCCTTTGCCTCGCTAAAACTACCACCTCCTTGGGAGAGACCTCTCCCTCGCGGACGACGGTTTCCGTGGCCCTACAACTTTTACCTAGTAGCGTCTCCCACGGCACTCCAGTCTGCTTCTCTCCGGTTTACATTCGCCTTTGGGATCCGGACGGTTTTCGCCTACCCTTAGACACTGGGTGTGAATTCGTGGTGATTCCAAGACCACATAAACTACCTATAAACCTACCCTGTTCCTCTTCTCCTGAACATAGTGCTTTGTCGGGGCACACGCCTTCTAAAGATCTAATGGAGTCAGATCAAAACGAATTAGTCTGCCCGCTGACTAGGTCGGCAGCCAGGGTAAAAGACCACAGGTCCGCCCGCCATATCTCTTTCTAGGAGCTCGACGGACAGCGGCTAAGAGGTTGTAGTGACCCTAGCCTGTGGCGGGCGTCTCCTCCCCACTTTGGGGATACTCAGTTATCCGAGCCCGACACTCACATTATCAACTTATGATGGATTTTTCAATCCACAATATTTTTGTACAAAAAACATTTCGTACAGATACGCTAACATTACGATCACTAATAATGCCAGCAGCTCAATGTGAATTACTTATTTTACTTTAACTTTGAGTACTTCTGAATAACTTGATTACTGTGAAACATTTTTTTTAAAGACAAATGAAAAATTACATAGTTTTAGAAACATATAATGGAATATTATAAATAAACCTTTGTTAGGCCTAGAAAATGAATGATGGTGATACGTTGGTCCACACTTCAGTATAAAATATAAAATTATGTAGAGGCTAATATATTTTCCCCTTTCTAATTCATATGCACAACACAAGTCAATTATTAATTTATTGAAAATAATTGTATAAGGCTTGTATACCAGCTTCATGATTCAATATTTAGCTCTAAAATAAAATTACCTTAAAAAGGAGAATAAGCTTTAGTATGTTAGGTAAAGAATAGAATGATAAACCACAGATTTATTTAACAAATAATTGAAACTTCTTCAATCTCTTATGTTTGCATTTCTTATGTGGAAACCTTTGTAATGAGTTGTTTTTCTTTATGCATACAATATATCTTTTATGAAAATAGTGGCGTGTTACATAGTCGAGGGAAAAGTCATCCGCAAGTTTATAAATATGGGCGGAGATACTATTTGCAATTAATTCAATATGTAAAACATCTGCAGGAGGCTGTCAACGGTTGTTTCCAACAAGTCTTAAATATGTGCAGCTCTCTCCTTTATTGCTGATCTTTGTTACTCCTGTTCTTTTGTTCGTATTTATTTGGACCAACTTACGAATTTGATGAATTATTGGAATCTTCTAGCCGTGGATAGTAGCCTAATAAAAAATTATAACATTTTAGGATAATACAAAAATAAGGTGGAACTCTCCTATGAAAAGTTAGTTGTTATAACCAGCTGTAAGTGTCAAATACCTATCAGCTAAAAACTACTTTTTAGTGAACAGATCGAACAGTATTATAACTACCTGTAGTAAAATTCCATCTTTGTTTTCCACCAAAACCCCCAGACATCTTAACCCTCACATACGCACCCTTTCCGTTCTTGCGATTCCTCCATAAAATAAGTAGCTGGCTGGAGAGAGGGAGAGAGAGAGAAAAGCCGTTGATGCATGGAAGGGGTCCCTTTCGACGATTTAGATAGAGTAACTCACAGCCCTTCCAAGGAATAAGATAGACTAACTCGTAGGAGACAGTAGCCTTCAATATGAAAGTTTTTAATGCTGCCAATACCCCAGATTTAATCTAACGGGTGAGGAAATAGAAAGGTGCATATATAGATAAAGAAGAAATCCATGGTTTAAGTATAGCAGCAAGAACCAGAGAGAGAGAGAGAGAGAGAGAGAGAGAGTGAGAGAGAGTGAGAGAGAGAGAGAGAGAGAGAGAGAGAGAGAGAGAGAGAGAGAGAGAGAGAGAGAGAGAGAGAGAGAGAGATGATTTGTCTATTTCATCATATTGTTGGGTTACAAGTGAAACCCATTAAGTCAAAATTATCGATTTTAAATTTTTTAATAGGATTTAATTTAATTAACTAAAAGACAAATTTCTAGTAGTTGTTAAAAAATAAAATTAATATCTTCTTCTTATTTGAAACATTGTGTACAACACTTTTACCTAACTATTGCTAATACCCGTACAATTTTCAAAAAACTTTAGAGTTTTTACTTTTACTGCGTTATATACAAAGTGGATGTGTAGTGATCTCATGTAGTCTAGACGTGGTAGATCCCCAAGCATTGAAGCAACCGTCTTAGCAAGGATATGGTTCGGCCATACATCCTGCACATATAGACTCTCTAATCACTTTTTTTTGTCATTTATAACAATCCTAAACTTACAGTAAAACACATCATGATACAATTTATTAAATACTCTGACGCCAGGACAAAATAACTATTACATTACAATGAAGCCTATTTTATTAAAAACAAAACATAAATCGGCAATACCTTAGAAATTGAAATTGAACACGCCCTCTAATGACGGATAGATGAATGAAAAATGAAAAAATACCGATTTGTACTAGCAACTCGTTTTCGTCCAGGTGCTCCTCCGACGGAGATATCATGTCACTTCTCGGCTAAGACACTAACTTCATTTTTTTGGGTAATTTTATCTCCTAGCTCTAGTTTGATAATCAACGTTAACAATTTAAATTATTTTTTTTTCATATTTTCTGGCGTGTAGATATTTTTATTCAACAGATTCATATTTCTGGAGTGTTTGGTAAAAGGAGTCATAAACGCTACATTTTCAGTTGACGCATGGCATTGATTCTATTTTTTTTAAACAACAGTTTAATTTAAGTTAATGATTATCTACCAACTAATTGTTATTAATAACTGAATTTGTAAAAAGTTCAATATTTTATGGGAAACATGCATGACTTGCACTATTTTAATCTAAAATTTTTGACTTATTTTCCTTTTACTATACACTGAAGATATCTAACGTATATTCGATGTATATATATTTAAGTAATGGTTTATTGTGGGCATTTGACCCTCTAAAATTCTTTTATCATCTTTTGATTGATGCTCTCTCCCCTATAAACAGTCTACGTACAAGACAAACGTAAATAATGCTCATTGCACATATCAGACTGCACACAACATGATAGTATGTTATCCACACCCTGTTCCCAGAAATCCCCATCGGAGAGATGAGATGGCAGTGAGTCTCACTCGGCGACCGCACCACAAAAACATTTCGAAGTTTACCACTGAGACCAGCAGCACCCAGCTTTGCTCTTGATCAACAGTATACTGACAGTACCTCCAGTCAGTACCTCACCAGCATGTGTCATTTAACATTTTTTTTAAACCATCTTGTGACAGTTTAGTCACTGTTCTTCAATTTTTATTTAACAAGTAATTTTCAAAATATTCTTTTTTTAATTATTATTTAAGTGCATCTTTAAATCATTTTCACGAGGCATCAACAATTAACAATTCGCAGATTTTTTATCTTTCACCAATAATTATTAAAATATAAAAACAATACTTAAGAATAATATGTTAACAGTTTCAATAAATCCTTTGAACTAAACCAAAGAAATATCAAAAAGGATAAGGCAACCAAATTCAGCACACTTGCAGTTCATATCATAGAAGAATCTATAACAGTGATAAAATAAATATCGTAGTTTCTTCACTATACTTTCTGAGAAGTCATTTACATTATTGGACTTTTAATTTGTTTGGTTTGTATTTATGTCTGCTTTAGAATACACTATAAAATCTTCTTCTTTTAATTGCTCTCTCAGTGCAATCAGTTTATCTTCTATTCATGAACATCCACCGCATGTTTACCACTATCCTTCTTCTAATCCTTGTTAATATTTCTAAACATAAACAAAACATTGGTCCAAAAACTTGCCTCTTGTCCTCTAGTAGGACTTCATCGTACCTCTAACGTTTCTATTGTCAGTGTCGGTTCGTCACGAGGGGGGTGCCTAGTTAGCCCTGGTAACGAAGTGAGGGTTGTTTGAGTTTATAACCTGGACAATCGTTTCATGACGCTCTTACTATCTGACTCCATATTTGATAGGCATGTCCCCCGAAAATGCACTATGTTCAGGAGAAGAGGTACAGGGTAGGTTTATAGGTAGTTTGTGTGGTCTTGGAATCACCACGAATTCACACTCGGTATCTGAGGGTAGGCGAAATCCGTCCGGATCCCAAAGGTGAGTGTGAACCGGAGCGAGGCAGACTGTATTGCCGTGGGAGACGCTACTGGTAAGTTTGTAGGGCCACGGCAACCGTCGTCCGAGAGGAAGAGGTCTCTCCCAAGGAGGTGCTAGTTTTAGCGAGGCGAAGGCAGAGAATCCCACTAGGAGAGTTTGGGGTCTGACAAGGCCGGACATATACAACATAGCGAGGTTAAGAAGACAGGTCCACAGGTTTTCATAAATGAGAAGGCCAAGTTTCGAACATCAGTGCAGCCGCAAAGTCATCAGTTAGCTGGTCGTCTGGAGAATGAATTACAGCCAAAGGCCCCGGCCTATTCATAGTAGGCCTCCTTCATTATTGCCCAATCATGGGACTCGTTGTTGTGGCCAATGACAGCCCAGTAAGTAGTGGCCTTAGTTCTTTGACAGGCCTGCCCTGAGTCACTAATACCTGACCCGAGTAAGGGTCTCCAGCCCTTAACTAATTGACCTGCAGCTGTGACTTCTTTATTGTTTACAACATTTACAATGACTTATTTATGTTATTTACATTTGTTTTAATTAATATACAATACATATATATACAATATAGTACAGGGTGATTTATCTTATGTAGTTAGCGGTCGCTACAGTCAGGTTAACCACATACACTACCTGTCAAAAGTAGTTGACCACCATGTTTGTTATAATTTATCCAGTGGTCTTATAATAGGCAGCGTACATCTCAAAATTAGTTCGTCGTTCATTCTACGGTTTCACGGATACCATCTTTAACTCTTCCCCTATTATCTCTTTCTGGACTCATTATCCATAAGTTATTAACACAATTTTGCTGGGAAACTTCATCTCCGACGTGGTTGCTTTCTGCAGTTTTTAGTGTTTCTCCAAGACAGGCTAATGTTTATCTCCACCATCATTGCAAGAAAGAATATTTTGCTCTCACGCAGGCCGAGTCAATTTGTAACGTAATCAGTAACAGACTGGATAGGTTAAACATCAGTGAAAACCGGGAAGACCGACTGCGTAATCTTCTTTCAAAAGGGGAACAAAGCCTTGCCAAAATACTATACCATAGGAGGGCAAGAGATCTCAATGTATCTACTATCTGATGTACTAAATGGGTATAAAAATGGATAGGCACCTTCATTTGTCTACCAAGACAATAAAAGAAATGAAATAGAAAAAGCACGACACAAGTCTTACCGGCTTTCGCAATTAGTAAATTCGCCCAATTGGTCGTTGCGTCTCAAACTGATGATATATAAATGTGTCCTCCAATCAGCTCTGCTGTATGGTGCCCCGCTATATACTCATTTACCTGACAGTAAAATTTCAGAATGGCATCATGAGAAAAGTTGTCGGACATACCTTTCTCCAGAGGTTAAAGAACACGAACTTGCTGTCGCTGTGAGCAGTCGGTGCACGAGTTCATCCGCCGCAGACACATCAGGTTTTTGACTAGTTGCAGCACCTAATAACCCCAGTGCTTAACACTATAACCCCACCACCCTTCTCGCATCGATAGCAACAGACTGTTGGGGAAAATAAGGTTAAGATTATGTTTGTTAAATGTAAGTTAGTTTTTACTTACTATTATGAGCATTATAACAATTACTCAGAATCTTTGAACATTAGAATACTGTTGAAACATTAGCAACTGTGTCACCAGCAGAGATCAAATCTTGGTATGCAAGCTTTATATCCTTAATAGTCAATCAATAACCTCTGATGATAAATATATAATCTTTAGCGAGCTGAGAAGCACATCATATTTATTGTGTGTGCATAAATTATAATTATATAATATTCGTGGACTGCACGTTTTGTGAGTCTATTATCTCCTTAGAAGACCGTAGATGCCATTCCAGACTGAACACTCGCTAATGTCAACTAAAACGGACACTAACGACATTTCTTCTAATCTCTAAGCTACTCAAATGTTATTTTGTATAACCAAATAGTCGGGTCTATTATACCGACGGGCTGGATCACGCAATGCCGACAGCCCGTAATCCGTATTAATTCCCCCGGCATGAAAACTAAAAACAGTCGTGATAAAAAATTTGTTAGAAAATCCCAAGCTGTTTAAGTATTGGAAACATAAAACATATTATACAATAGGGATTCAATAATTATCATTTATACGCTAATGTACTAGTTTTCTCCAATTAAGGATAGTTAACAATAAGAATGTTTCAATAGACCAATTATGTGATGTATGGCAGTTTAAGTCTTAATAATGTCTTCACTCACAAAGCTCATTTGGAATAATGGAATTGATGTGTTATAATTTTCGGCGGTGATTTGGTTGAATTATTTTTTGGGGTTTTTTATTTTTCATCGTTTTTTTTTTTAACGTTCCAGTTGAAAACCGCTGATTAATCGTAAAGAATTACGCTATAACTAATTGGAGTATACATTAGCGTAAATTTGCAGCTTTAAGCTTGCAAACATAAACGTCGAGAGAATGTACACACTGAAGATATAGAATAGAGCGAGGTTAACAAAAGCAAGACCTTGCATAATTATCACTCATTATCTTGCCGGCATAGGATTCCCTCTTGATGCAGCTTATTAGCGCCAGTGTAAACATCACTTAACATAAGTCAACGTCACGAGGCGATCCACCTGCACAGATCCACCGATAAAGTAAAGATGTCGTCGTAAGCAATTCAAACACGGGGGTAGAACTAAACAGGGCAACTCATGTTCAACATAAGGATTTAAAATAATCCATTTTGTGCGGATCCTGGCGTTTTTTTCAATCAGCCCATTGAAACCGTAAAAGATAATCCATCGGCAAGTAGTCCGCAAATAAACTTGCCCACTTTGGCCCTCGCTCTGAAGGACAGAATCAATTCCGTCAGGATTAAAAGAGGCTTTACACACTGCCGTAATCAGTCACCTGGAGCTGCGATGGGACAGGTGAATCAGCGCTGTATCAAACAGAAAATGTGAATTGGTGGCAGGCTACGTCAATTACTTTCTGAGTATTTTCTCAATGTATTTGTTTCTTACTGCCAAATTAATTACAGATAATAATTTATTTATTTTTTTTATCCACGGTTAGTTTAATTATTTTATTTTTATTGAAAACCGAAAATCTTTTTTCGGAAAGCGTATAATTACATTTATTTTTCTCTATCTATTTTAAGCGGCAGCTAAATATATCAGTTTTTATGATTACTTTTGACATAGCAATAATTCTCTTGAAACAAGCGGCCATTTGAAAAGTACTTTCTTTTTAGTAGTCCTAAGTTTTACTACCAGGCGACGTATCTTTATGTGCCCATCACTAATTTCAAATTTATGGCGCACGCGTTCTGTTTTTTCTCGCTAATTGAAATGTCGACGTTGAGTCGGACCCCCGCACAGTGTTTCCTCCGATCAATCTTGGTAGACAAAAGTAATTTCCAGAATCCCAGTAATGGGTGATTATCTAATATAAACAACACCTCTTCCAAGAAGATTCCAAGAATTGTTTATGTCTAACATACCACAGTGATCAGTCATTAAATTGATGAGTTATTAGATAAGTAACTAATGGTTTAAGTGGTATTGGAATAACATGTCAGTCACATTTTCGCGACACTTTCGGCAACATCTAACTTTGGCAGTTCGTAATTGTGTGTAAATTTTTAGTGGTGGTGAGTACTATATTTTTTTAATTAATGTAAATCGGTCTGTTAGTCAAAAAAAAATCAAAGAATGGTTTAAAAATGCATGTTATTTTTTCTTTCTGTTACAACTTTCAATGCCTGTAAATAACATGTAGATACATGTATGCAGGCTAAATTTTGTATGTATCATAGCTGCACCATTTCAATTTGTAATAATATGCATTTTAGCCAGCACACTCGAGTTCAACTTTTTTTTTTGGAGAGCCCCTTCACTCTATTTCAAAAATTGAATTTTTGAAGAATGGTTCACACGTAATGGATGAAAAAAACGTCCCTTTTGACTAAATTTCATTTTAGTCATTGAAGACTCTCAAAGAGAAATTAAAATTAAGTTGGTCAGCTATTAGTCGAAATTTGCTGCAAAATGGATTCCCGCAGGAAAGTAAAAGGAGCGCTTCTTGACTAAGAATAAAAGCTGGTATATATCCAATTCAACGTGCGTACTACCGAGCCGTGACCTTCTACATCATTTGAAGATGCTACTCCTCCAGGAAGAGTCATTCCTCACAGAAGCGTTGGAATTATGGTGCTATCCCAGAATGATAAACGAAGAACTATGGTATTTTGACTTCGGTTCGTTATTCATGCTTCGAACGCCTTTTACACATTAGCTATAAGCTAGATGTAAAGAAATGGTAGGCTAGAAGTTCTGATGATAAGGCCAGTGTAAAAAAATTATCAAAGGACATCAAACAACGATTCAAACATGAAATGGGCCGACTGCGGACCAACCAAAGCCACGACTTGACTCAGCAAATGATGTTTCTTATCATACCTGAATTGAGTACTCAGACTACAGGATCGGATGTTACAGTGATCAAGAAATTTGATGTAATACTTACAACACTATCTTCTGATTTCGAGGAATTCAACCAATTTTTCACCACAAAACATTATCTCAAATTTTATTCAGGGTATTATATGACTGTTACTGTACATAAAATACTGGGCCATAGTGCACGGGTCATCAAAACTGCAATTGTTCCGATTGAGCCAGCTTTCGAAAGAAGCCCAAAATGCTAGGATAGGAACATAATTGTCGTAGGTTCCGGGAGCATAACACCAGAAAGCGTTAACTTATTGCCACAAATAGACTTACTTTCCATGTTGATTACATCTGATCCTCTGATCAATAACCTCCAAGAGGCTCCTAAAAATAAGGACGGGTAAATTGTGTTCAGAAGTCTTAAAGCTCATTAAAGGTCCAATACAGATGGTCTGAAAAGTTTCCGACCTCAACATGAAGATGATAATAAAATAAATAAAAGCTAGTGAAATAAAAGGTTTGTTAGGTCGGAAACTTTTCAGACCACCCTCGTATTAGAGCCTTGACCTTAGGCATATTCAAATCTAACACCAAAAAGAGAAAGTCGTAGAATTCTTTTATTATTATTTTCTATTCAGTGTGTATTTTAAGTTAATGTGTAAAATTTGGAATATGTAATTTTCGTTTTGATTTCGTTTTTTTATTGGTTTTTAGGTTATTTTAGTATTTATTTGTATTTTTCTATCACGTAAGTGGTTTCTTGTATAAATTATTTTTATAAGATTTTATTCTAATTTTGTCATTTTTTATAGCGATCCTCATTTGTAAATTTATTATAATTGAATATACTTTTTATTCTTATAATATTAGCGAACCAATTGATATAAATGCAATAATGTCGACAAATAATTTTGTCCACTTAGATTATTCGGATGAAACAATGTGCGCCGTGATCAGGACGCATTTTTGTAACAACATTATAACACTGTTTATTTTTGTGTAATATAAACAAAAATATATTTTTAAAATGCACGTCTAAAATATGTGTTACCCGAAGTGGTCCATCTCCATCACCCCTTACCTCCTCCCAAACCCTCTAGGTACGCTACCACTCGGACCCCGCCGGTAAACCTACAAGAGGTCTTGAGTACGCAGTAAACTTTCATATTAGCTTATGTTACCTCTTTTATTTTCGGACGTCTGCATCAATATCTGGAGCAAGGTAAGAGTAGAATCGAAAGCGATCCTTCGTTGACAATAGTGGTGAGGACGAAAGGGGAATGAGCCTGAAGCTTTATGAATATCTTCATCCGAAAGGCTAAGAAGTAACAGCAGTTTCGCCGGTGGGAGTTGAATGCCTTATCAGGGCCACTTGAAGGCCTACGAGGAGGTCCATGTTTTAATTATCTTAGCGTAAACAATCGTTCGTCAAAAAAAAGTTAGAGTCAATACGTTGTCAGCAAAAACTCGGTAGCTGAGCGTAGGTGAAAACCGTCCGGGTCCCAAAGGCGATAGTGAACCTGAAAAATGGAGACTGGGCCTTAGGGAGATGCTTGTAGGGTCCCAGAAGCCATTGAAGGGCATGGAAGAGGTCCCTTTCAAGGAGTAAGATAGACTAACTCGTAGGAGACAGTAGTCTTCAATAGAAAAGTTTCGAATCATGTCAATACCCGAGATTTAATCTAACGGGTACCGAAATAGAGAGGTGCATATATAGATGAAGAAGAAAGCCATGGCTTAAGTATAGCAGCAAGAACCAGTGCAGAGAGAGAGAGAGAGAGAGAGAGAGAGAGAGAGAGAGAGAGGGAGAAAGGGAGAGAGAGAGAGAGAGAGAGAGAGAAAATAGAGAGAGAGAGAGAGAGAGAGAGAGAGAGAGAGAGAGAGAGAGAGAGAGAGAGAAAGAGTAGTGTACAGTCCAAGAGTAGGATTTGGAATCAATAAAAATAGACAGGTTATATATCCAGCCCCAGAACGTATCGATGACCTACTCAGAGGCTTCTTCCTACCTCCAACCAAACATGTAAGCCGTTATTTGGACTAACAACTGGTTAACCGTTATTTGGTCGTCTCCGGCAAGCCCAGCGGGTCGCGTAGGTGCGAACAACTTAGGTCTCTTGCTACACAGAAGCGAGTGATTTATGAACATAAGAAAGTATAAAGGCATTTAATACACGTTAAAATTTTTTACATTTTACCCTTATTATAAATAAATCTATTATTTATAAATCTATGCATAGAACATAAAATAAATTACTATCCTTCATAAAAACCCATATATTTTAAGGTTTTAATTTAAATTTCTTGTATTTAATTTTAATATAATAAAAAAATTAATTGAAAAACTTTAATACAAAACAACAATCACTAAAAAATCAAACATTTAGTTAAGTGTTCCCTGTAATACAATTAATGATTTTTTGTGGATACTTTTTTTTGTAATTAAATTCCTTTATTGTGCTATAATTACAATCTGCCTTTTATAAGGCAATAAGTAATTAAGATAAATGATCTCATTCATACAATATTTACAGTTCATCATTCACTCGCTCATTCATACAATATTTACAGTTCATCATTCACTCGCTCATTCATACAATATTTACAGACAGCCCAGAGACCCCCCAAATCCACCGCGAAGAGAAAGCGGAGTCTTGGGAAGTCCCCCACGCTCCTCCGTCAGCCGCGTCACCGGATACTAGCCAGTGGAGGCTGACCAAGAGCGCGAGAGCTCACAGACGCTCAGGACATGATTGGAGAAACTGGCCATTGCCAGGACTCCCACTGTCACGCGTTTATAGCAGGTCACGAGGCCACTGCCGTTTCAGTCTCCGAGGAGGATTATAGGGATGAGCGGCGCAGTGCAATGACTGTGCTACAGGAGTAGGGTGGTTGGAAAGACTACTGTGGAATTTCGTGAACTTGGAAGGGATAAGTTCTAGAATGTAGGGTATATTAAGGTCGTTATGAACGGTTTTGTTGCTGACATAATAAGGGGCATTTACTATTGTTCTCAGGACTTTTGATTGAAAGGATTGGATACGCTTGATGTTCGACTTTTTTGCTGTCCCCCATAGCTCTATTCCGTATGTCCAGATTGGTTTAAGTATAACTTTGTAAATTAGTAGTTTATTTTCTATTGAGAGATGGGATGTCCTTTGAAGTAGTCTGTACAGTTGTCCAAAGCGTCTGTTTAGTTCTTGTCTTTTTAGTCTCGTATGTGGGTTCCAGGTCAGTCGTTTGTCAAGATGGAAGCCTAAGTACCGTACTGTCTCGGATACAGGGAGAGGAATAGAATTAAAATAAACTAGTGGACAAGACTTGCGACAAAGGGTGAAGGTAATGTGGGAGCATTTTGCTTCATTAACTTTGATCCGCCATTGGTTGCACCAATAATCGATCTCGTCAAGGTGTTTTTGAAGGTTATGGGATGCTATGTCGGGGTCTGGGTGGGATGACAAGACTGCAGTGTCATCTGCAAATGTGGCCAAGAAGGTATTGGGAGTAGAGGGGACATCAGCGGTGTATAGGTTATAGAGGATGGGGCCCAGGACACTGCCCTGTGGAACTCCTGCACTTATGGGATAGTAGCTAGAGTATTCTAAACCACAGCGGACTTGGAAGAAGCGGTTTGAAAGGTAGGACTGTAGGATTAGGAAAAGGGTCTGTGGTAAATATCTTTTGAGCTTGTAGAGCAAACCTGCATGCCAAACCCTGTCAAAAGCTGTGGATACTATATATGCCATTTTTAGTTTCCGGTATATGTCTTGTTGGTGTTTTTTCTCAACATCTCAGGCTTGATAGTGAATATTATGTTTTCATTTACCAGGTTTAGGTGTTTTTTATCAATTTTATAGTTTTAATAATACTTCCTTCCAAACGAGATCATCTTTGACATTAATTTAATTTGACAGTATTTAGATTAATTACAAATGGGTTACGTACTTTGAGTTAATATAAAACTTCGTATTATTTGTGGCTATATAGGTGTTTAAGCATTTAATGTACTATTTATTTATACATTTCTGTATTGTATTTATTTATAAATGTTTTATAAATATTTATAAATAATTTTTTGACCCATTTTAATCAACGCTATAAAAATATTTTTACAAAAACATTTCGTCTTATGTCATTACTATAAATCAGATTGTCTAAAGCGCTTCTGGTACAAGTTAAATGGAATACTGTTCTTAGACACCTTGTCGTTTTCCCTCATATATTATTATATTATATATGACCTCCAGAACGTTCGAAAAACTATTATCTACATGTGTCGAAGATTAAAAGTGGCTTTACGAGTGACGCGTAGGAATTGTGTGCTGTTGAAAGAAGTTTTCTTGTACAATGCGTCTTAGTATCATGTTTTTTGGTTATGTCAGGAGTTAAAATCATGTAAAGTAATGCAGATGGAGGCTTGTGGGACCTCAGCTTTTGCATGTCTTAATGAGGTGGTCTCTGAATATTCATTTATAGCACAGAATTTAAAAATTCTTCTGTACTCCTTTTAACTTCTTTTCTTTTTCTTTTTTTCGCACCTATACCCTTTTTGAATAGCTTTTCATGAATTCTACATAAATATTGTACGTGCCTCTATTTTTTAAGATTTAACCAATCTTAAATTTAAAAAGTATACTTGACATCACCTTAGTGTTGGTTCACAAACTATTATGAGAAAATAGTATGTCAAAATATTATGATAAATTTATAAATAAATATAATATAATTAATAAAAAATATATAAGGCTTCAAAAAATTAAAAAAAGACAGATCTATTTTTCCCAGGGGTTAAAACATGTTCAAGGCATGTAGTGGATTTTTCACAATTGCTAATAATCCCCGACACGCACTTGGGCCATCTAGTGTGTTGATTTTTCATTTTTTATCAATTTTAAATAGTTTACAGATACAATTCAGTTGTACTAATGAGACCGATCCCCGTAGTAGTATTGTTATTTTTGATGTGCTTTATTTTTCATTACGTGAAAAAGTAAAAAATCTTAGGTCTTGCTTAAGATAACCAGGACTCCTTATAAGTTTACTATGCCTAATGGTTTATTCAGCCGGGTTCTGACTTTTAATGATGGCAGCTACAATATTTTCTCGGCGAAACTCAACGAATCCTCTCGATTGATGTATCGCGATTTTCAGTTATCTAACTCTGTGTGATAATGGCAAACTTTATTTTTCAGTTCTATTGCTCACAATAGGAGTCCAAAAAACAAATATATTCTATGGCTGGTTTCATGTTAAATATATCAACTATGTACCTCTTTGTTCTGTTAGCCAGTGCAAAGATATGACAGACTATTCGACCTTAAGTGGACCAACCTCGTTGGTTCATCGACAGACATTTTTCGTGATACATCAATACCAGCGAATTCGGCTCTATTCGTTAGTAGTTAGAGTCCGGCTTAAGATTGATATTCTTACGAACCAAACGTTTCCACCAGAAAGCTGGATGCTGGAAGAATACTGCTAGTTCAGTTATAGTAGATGAGGCTTTGGACAATGTAGCAAGGGGTATCTAAGTTGGGTGAATTTCTTCCACAGATGTAATACTCAACTCTATATAGCAGAGACTGTGGGTTCAGCGAACTTGGCAGCTGACAGCTATATTTCACTTTATCATCGACCGTTATCCCAGCTCTGCTCCTCACAGTGCCAACTTGGGTCATCAGTGGTTCTTATGGCCCCTCCTTTGATACATTTTCAGATATTCAGTTTTGGCCTTTCTCGGAACAGCTGGTAGTAGAAAAGAAGCGGTGAATTGAGAAAAGTACATATTATGCTATAATGTAATCAAAATTTACGAAAAATCAACATATAATTTGCAAAGGAAATTTTATTGTATTCATAACTTTATTCATTATTCCCCTTTTGTGTGTATTTGTACATTTTGACAACCCATGCACATTACTGAAGTCGTAAACTGAGGAGCATGGATGTAGCAACCTTAGTTAAATAGATAAAAAAAAACATACTAGTGTTTTAAATGAGGTATATATCCCACATAACCAATTGGAGATTACTGTCGAAAGCACTATTACATTTACGAATACGTTTTAAGTTGTGGAAAGACAATAAAACTGTTCATAATCATAACATTCAGCAATCCGGCAGTAATTTTTACTATAAAGGCAAATGCTATAATGGTGAAACCTCACAACAAAAATAGATTATCTCAGAACTTATTGTAATAATCTGGAAATTTTAGATGTCACATCAACTAGGCACAGTATTATTTAACAACATTCTTTTGGATTTGATTAGCCAAAAATAATAGATACAAAAACAAATCTCGTTAACTTTTAAAATCCATTGATTGGTCTACGGTTTTATTATACATGGTTCACAAAACCATACCATGTGTTAAACTATCGATTTTTCAAGGGTATCTTAAACATCCCTTGAGGCTGTAACTCCACTCAGTAGATAATTTTTTTATCGTTAAGTCAATGTGAATCAGGCAAAAATCCTCCTAAAAAAAAATACCTCCCGAAATCGTTGTCCTGAAAATAATTTAATCGATTTTTAATTCTAAAGGCAAACTCCAAACTTTCATATACTTAATGTGGGTTGGTTAAATTATAATAAGACAGAAAGTAAGAAAAAGAAATGTGAAAAGTCAGTGTTCTTTTGCTAACTTTTAAGTTTATCATGTCCCAACTGAATTGATATTTACGACTTAAAGTTTTAATTATTTTCCCAGATAAGAGGAAATATTAAATAAAGTAACGAGCAGAGACCATTTCAATAACAACAAAATAAAGTTTTCTTAAAAAATTAATATCCAATCATAAAACTCGCGTACACAAATATTTCGAGCATATTTCAATAGGCAAGGCTTTGTTAATATCTTAACTTTTCATTTTTTTTTTACTTGGAAAAAGGACAATTTTTACACAAATCGCAGACAAAATTTTAGAAAGCCATAAATCATAAACCGCGTATATAATACTAAGCGTTTTTTTTTTTTGCATATTAATGATTTGTCAATTTTTAAAACGGGAGGTTCAGTTAAAGGTGGTTTTGTTTAAGGATTTGTTCCCTGGTTCTAGTCCCGATCATGTCAGTATTTTTCTTTCGCTGTTAATTATAACAGATTTAGAATAGTTTTTCCCGTCATTTAATGTTTAAAAATATATATTAGATTTTTTATATATATTAGATTATATATATTATATTAGAAACACTATACTTCTCCAAACAGTTGGAATACCTTGGACTAAGACTGTATAAATATATATATATATCTATATAGCTATAAATAAAAATACAATAAATAATATAAGAGACCATCCCGAGGCAGAATGCAATCACAATCCAAAGAAATTTGTGGTTGATGTTATGATTGAATTTTTCAGGCGTTGTTTTCTGGATTTATTTGCACCTGACTAGTAGATTCTAATCTACGCATTCGATAAGTGATTAGTTTATGTTTTTCGCTGACTATTACGATTCGAAGATGTTATATTGGAAAAAAATTGCAAAATTTCCTTTTTTTTTGGCCGTAAATTTGATCAATATGGTCTTAATTGAAATGAGCTAATTAGGAATACACCAAATAGTAGTATTCCGTCAATCGAAATTGACCGTAATGCCACAGTAGTAATTCAACCAATTGCTTTCTTCTATGATCATATTTGAAATTCGAGTAATAAAATAATTTTGTGAATACTACTCACTACCGACTTTTTAATTCCTTTTTAAATGTTTGAAAACGTAATCTAGTCTAGCCTGGTATGGATATGACGTGTTCAGGATCGATTACACTGTGTGTAGGCGAGAAAGTCTACATCTATATAGCTATATATATAATTTTATATCAATAAAACTATTTTAGTTAATAAAAAAAGAAAGAAGAGGCTACTAATTTTTGGGTTCAACAATAATAGTGACAAATACTGGACATATCTAAAAAAAAATGGCAAAAATTAA
Organism: Acanthosoma haemorrhoidale; assembly: GCA_930367205.1. Classification (NCBI taxonomy): domain Eukaryota; kingdom Metazoa; phylum Arthropoda; class Insecta; order Hemiptera; family Acanthosomatidae; genus Acanthosoma; species Acanthosoma haemorrhoidale. The sequence continues at coordinate 75,917,185 of OV884015.1, read as the reverse complement.
CTACTAAATGTCGTGCAGAATGGTATACGCGTGGCGCCGTACATTATTTACCGTGTACTATGGAAAACTGTTCAAAATTATTCATTCTCTAACTGCTCATATTTTATTTTAATTAGCTATTTAAAGTTGAAGTAATTTTGGCTATTAGTATCGCTATTATATATCTAGTGCCAACTGATATATTCTTATTTGATGTTATTAATGTTAGATTTCATTAAATGTAATATTTAAGAGAACTTGACTGAAAAGCGGTATTTCATACCCTTTCCACATATTATATACTGTACTGCACTTGGTTGCATGTAAACTGTAAATTGTAAGTCAATCATACAATTGTTAATACCGAACGAAATAGATCAATTATTTAACGGACTATAATTTTAGATAGAAAATATTTACAAAATAACCTACTTAAATCCTCTTGGACGAAAGAGTCCATTTATTTTTATTTTAGGGCATTATGATAAATTATTAACATATTGATTGCTAATTTATAAAACCAACATGTTTACAACTCAAAGGTCTTATTCTATGTTCCACCGCATAATAAAAGGAACACTATACTTCTGCAAATAGTTGTATACCTTGAACTTAGGACATGTGATTGACAGCTGGTTGATGTAATACCGTAAATAAAAGATACTTCGTGTGTGCTAAATCTTTATGAAAAAATAACTTTAACATAGTATGTCTCTAAATTACTTTAGAAACAATTAGATAATGACTTATAAAAAAAAGGTACAGTTATACTGCTGGCCAATATAAGTAGCAGGAAAATCAAAAGAAGATTGGGCAAGACTTGCGGTCGACACAGTCCGTAGGAGATGCAGGCTGTGCTAAATAACCCGTAGCGAGCGGCCATTAGGGCAGACCTCCGTACCATAGCAGGGGGTGTGTCTGTCTGTGCATCTCAAGCATAAAATCCAGTTTGCTTCCACCCACTCAGTCAAAGTCCCTTTTTGGCTTCCCCTAGGCGGAACAGCCCCTATAATAAACTTCTATTTATCATTTCCTCCTTAAGTGTCATTACTTAAGAACTGGGTAAATAAGACGTCACACAGCGCAATACTTCATTTTCCCATCTTCAATATTCAGCTAGACAAACATGCATTACGGTTTATATTTATGTACATTAACAACTCCTGGGTTTCGGGTATATTTTTTTTAATTGGTAAATCTTTTTTTACAACTATGACCTGCCTTATTGGAAAATAAGTAGTTGTGATCAATCATATCATTCATCTGATATTTTCTATCGAGATTCACTCATTCATTCACTGGGTGTATATTAATGCACACAGCTCAGGGACCTCCCTATCCCATTATCGCCATCTATTTTGCGCATGAAACAGAAAGTAGAGGCTTGGAAATCTCTTTCTATCAGCCGTACCACAGGATACAAACAAACTAGAGGAGGTTGATCAGACCAACAGCGTGAGAGCCTCAGAAACTCAGGATTATTGGAGAAACTGGATAATGCCAGAACTCCCTCTGCATCTTCGAGGAGGATTATAGGGAAGAATTAAGATGTATAGTGACTGTTCTAGACAATCAGGATGAGTCCTGGTAGGGTGAAATTTCGTGAACTTAAAAAGGATGAAATCCAGGATGGTATATTAAGAATGTCATGAAGGTTTCTTCTCGAGCCACATCCTAATTTATCAACATTGCCTTAATAACAGTTAGTAATTCATTACCCACCTATTGTTCATATTAGCTTCAAAAATCAATTTAATTCACTTACCTTGAACTCCTGTGTACCGGGCTTTCTTCACTGTAACAAAAAAAAAATTAAATAATAATAAAAGAACTTTAAACAGAAAAAAATAAAAAATATGAATTTTAGTTAGATGATAGAGTGATGTAAAATGTTACGGACTGTTAATTAAAAGCTACCTAGCAGATGAAAGCCAACAACTGCCGTAATTAGCTTTAAATTACAGAGGGCTATTAAAAACTCCACTTCACAAAAAGGTAGTTAAAATGTTTCTAATTAAATAACAGAATAAAAATGAATCTACAAATACTTTGAAGCGGTGCTCCCTTAAATTATGAACATTTCAAATAAATTTCTTAATATCTGTAGACTATTGAGTTTTTACCTTGTGTGGTTACACAAGTTGAGATGAATAGTAATACTGGAATATTGGACTTGAAGTATAGCGATCTCGCAATATTTCCTGCTCAGGAATCATATAAACTCACTGCATTGAAAATTATTTTTAAAAAAAATCTCGTGTTTACGAATCTTCAAGCAAACTCCTTGAGGGCAATAAGTGTTTTTGATGCCACAAAGTATTTTTTATTTAAAGCTTATTAAACTTAGTATATTTTTTCTTCTGATTGCATTGCAAAATTTAGATTTAGGTGCATGGCATTTACGTTAAATGAAGAACTATATTAATTCTTTTAAATAAATATAAACGAAATAAATGGCGTAAAATGTGTAGAAAGAAAATTGGCTGCTGTTTAAGGGCCCCGGTATGAAATTATTTTCTTGAGTACCGACGCATTTCGTATTGAATTAACTATATAGGACAATTAGATCCTGAAATCTTTTGTAGCTTCTGCTACAGAATTATTAAAAGTTAGCAAAACCACTAACATAATTTTTATATTAAACTTGTTTTTGGTACTTCCTGTTATTTTTTTGTAACCCAAGAATAATTAGCGTACTTTGAAGTGTTGTGGAACATATTAGCAGACTTCTATAGTAGAGCATACTACAGGCGATCCCGGTAGAGCCCAGTGCGTAAATAAAAGTAAAGCCACTCCCTTTAGGGTGGGCAACCACTGCTTTGAATTTTGTCATGAACAGAGCGTTGTGTCAAGCACTAACACTGATTGAAGATGCCTTCGTTTTATTCCCAGGTGGCTGTGTGTATCGCCAACATTCAGCTTTATCTGCGCTTTCCTGTCCCTGATGCCTGGCATATTTCATCCCTGCGGTGATAACCCGCGACAGTGTTCACTTCCTCTCTGGGCAGTCAGGGGAAGTCATATCGCACAGGAACCAGGCCACTACTACACAATCGAGGAAGCAGTGGGGGGAAATAGCGCTCTAAAACCAGGTTCGGGCAGCGCCCGTTGTAAATTTCATATCCCGGAAAGATTCAATCAGTTACTGCCATTATCTTCACTCTATTTTAGAAAGCACTTAAATCCTAACAGCAGTCGCACCGTGCCGATGATGGCACTGAGGCAAGCATTGAGAAAAAGGAATACTCCATTGGGGCATTTGTAAAACAGGTATTGATGCATGAATAAATACAACACCTATGCCATATTATATAATTCCAAAAATACACTACGCACTGACTTATAATAACGCAATACGTTAAGGATGTAACTAAACTATTCCTCCATCCAAACTTCACCGAGACCAACCAGCACATCAGAATCAAAAGGGATGGGGAGAAGTTATTGTGGGAGTGAAACCGACCTCAAAATCATTGTCTCTGCCAAGACAGTGTTATAAGTTCGTACTTTTGTGATGTTACTGAAACCTTACTTAAGCTTAAGGTGCACCAAGTATCTATAACAAAATATAAGAAATCAAAAATAAATTGCTTAGTTGCTTGAAGAATCTAAGAAATCTATAACATAACAGAAGAGAAAAATATAAGTATTTACAATTAACACAATTCTAGATTTAAAACTTTATTGTGATAAAATTACAATCTGCGTTATTGGGCAATAATTAATTGTGATAAATATTCTCATTCATACCATATTTACAATTTTCATTCACTCCCTTATTCATACAGTATTTACAAACAGCCCAGAGGCCTCCCAAATCCATATGGTTGCCACTTCTCTCGCATGCGAAAAAGGAACCGGAGTCTTCGTCATTGGAGCCGATAGACAGTTGACAAAAGAACATCGATTCGTATGGGCCCATATTACTCCCTAAGTAGTACGAAGAAGTTGAGCAGTCTCAGTAGCTGACGAAACCGTGTGTAGTACAAGAAACCCGTCATCTCTTGGCTCTGTCAATCGCGGCCTACCTGATCCCGGTCTGAGTTTGCACAAACATGTATCACGGTAATATGTAATTGCTCAGCGAACAGTAGTTTCAGGTGAACCAAATGCACGGACTGTATATCTTTGGCCTCGACCGTCTTCCACTTCAGCACGGACTACTTTCTTGACCGTCAAAAAGATTTTTAAATTTATATAAAAATAAACTTTATAAAAATGTTTTGCTAAATATTAAGGATGAGTTACACAAGAAATAAAAATAAAAATTTCTGTAAAATTAAAAAAAAAAAAAAAGCCTTTTGTGAATATTTATTGGATTTTTCTTCATATTTATTGCCACTTATCACTGAACAAGTTTAATATAAATTAAAAAATAATTATACCCAAAATAATTCTATTGAGAAGCAAATGTTTGATTTTTTCCATGTGAGCCACGTTCTGCGGGGTAGTGTATATATCAGTAATCAAACAACGAATACGAAAACACTCCCCTGTATTCAAATCAACAGAGAAAATCATTTACTTTTATACACCTTGAATTTAACCTACAAACTGTATAATTGTTATCTACAGGCTTAAAAACTTGTAAAGAATAAAAATGAGCTTACAAACACTATCTCGCTCGACACCAAAACATATGTGCTCCATGGCTTAAACAAAGAGCAGTATCTATTAAGCCATCGATAATTTACGTCACGATGTGTTATTATTGTGACATCTAATGTCATAGTGGACATGACATCACTTCCGCCTTGATTCTTTACGCCTAGTTCAGAACGCATGTTACCTAACATTACGTTTTTAACTCAGTTAAGTTCATTTTTTAAACAGTGATGTTTTTGAAGAGTGGTCTATGAGTTGTTATTAGGTAATTTATAGATAGTCAATAGTTCCAATTTCCCACCTGTAAAAAACCCTACCATCCGAAACCTTACAGTTCCTCAACAGCCCTATCTCATCCCTTGCACAACGATGTCTAAGGCAACTTATTTCCCTAAGGGCTAATTCAGGCACGTGGCAAGAACGTAGAAGTTTAGAGGTAGAAAATGCAATTATGTGTTTTCAATTATAGTGGACATGTTTTGCTCTTGAGAAATTTGCAAATTAATATAATATCATACGTTAATATCTAGCGGGCATAAATACAGATGGTTCCAAAAAAATGTATCCACTGTTTAAAAGTCCATAACTTGCAAACTAATTGACGGAGTTGTCTCATTTTTGGTAGTGAAATAGTTTGTAGTTCGGGCAATCGCCATACAAGCGTTGTATTGCGTTGTTTTGTTTTGTCAGATGACAGTCACCAGATAGTTAGTGTTTTATTTTTAGTTGTACCTTGTTACTCGAGTAAACATGGCTGGCGTAAGGCTTACATTTGAAAGGAAGTCTGTTTTAAAGTGGTATTTTAAGTACGAAAGGTACTTAAAGGTACACGTGGAGGTGCTGTAGAGTATCCACCACGTTCCCCAGACTTAACTCCTCTGGACTTTTACGTGTGGGGAACACTAAAGGACGTCGTTTATCGACAAGCCTCGCACATTGGATGAACTTCGAGAATCCATCGTACATTCATGTGCAAATATCCAACTGAACACGTTGCAGTCAGTAGTTCGTGCTGCAGTTCGGCAGTTTTTATCTGTAATGCGTACTTCAGTTGAGACATATGGTCTACCCTTTCTTTGTCTTCTACAACCCTTCCTAACCCTTTGCTACCTGCCAGGGCCTTCGACAGAACACTTGTCCTTTTGCCTTAGCCAAAGGATGTCCTAGTGCTGTAATTCATTAATATTTGTATATATACCAGTGTTTTGATTGTTATTCATAATAATGTTTTTTAAAATACTCTCCTCGAACAAGATTATTTAACTGGCGCACCGAACAGGCACCTGGCAGTATACTCAGTAAATTCACGAGAGTCCACCATCTAGAGATCCCTCATTTGGCAACGGACAGTGTGACCACTCCAATAGCGTGATAAGACCGATGCAAAGATCTCTGGAAAGAAACTCCACAGGACAGGACTTCACCGATATTGGGTACTGATCTATTTCAATAGATTTTCACCAGGTAATACCCTAAAGAAATTTGTTATATATCTGAGGAAGTTGAAGGAAGAAAGAAAACTGGACTTCACTGAAGACATCATTCACTTGGTAAATATAATTATTATACACATTCTGACTTTATGACATCAGTAACTGACAGACTTAACCTTTTAAGAAACATTACAGAAACGGAAGGAACTAATTACGTAATTAAATATTCAGATTTTCATTTGATCCCAACTTTCGATGGGTCATCCGACACTTTAGTAGATTTTATTGACAGTATAAACTTAGTATTCGAATATTCATGCAATGCTAATAATTCAAATAGAATAGGAAACCATCAAACATTATTAGCACACGTCCGTAATAAACTTGTAGGAAAAGCGAGATCATGTAAAAGATTTTATACTAACATAGGCCAATTACTTAATGACATTAAAAAGAAATTTAGAGACACTAAAAGCATCCAGAAAAGCATTTGTGAAATCTATGAAACCAAACCCTATTACAATGAACACCCTTTAACATATATTGACAGACTAATGATCCTACGAGAGGATTTAAGTGCTAGAATCAGAACTAATGACGAATTTACAAATAGCTACCCATTGTAAGCGACATTTACACCCAGAATTAAACGCGCAACTTATTCATGTAAAATACGAAACGCTTGAAGATATCGAACAATTTCTAAAAAGGGAAACCGATGAAATTATAGAAAGAATTTACGATAAATCTCAAAAACGCGCACCCCAACAATCAAATTATAAATGTAGAAACTTTGACCCTCATAAACATTATGAAAGATATGAACCAAGACGGCAATATCAAAACCAACAACAAATAAATCCCAACTACCTAGGAAAAAATTATGATCCCAATTTTAAAAGAACATGGGAACAAAGACAAAACCAAATACAACAAAATAATCAACAAAAACCGCAACAAAATTACCAACATTATACACCAAACTATAACTGAGACAATAACGAGAGACACAACCAATCATGGAAACCTCATGAACAAAGAAAATATTTCAATCCCCAACCAAGACAAGAACAACAAAGAGAGAACCAAACTGTCTCTATGAGAACAGCTAGCAATCGCGTTCACTATACAGAAAACGATAAGGACAAAGAAATCAAACAATTAAAAGAACAAATTAATAAGCTTTCCCAAAAATATGAACATTTTTTAGACTTCGGTTGCAATGACAAAGAACCAACCCCCCGACCAGAATATGCACTAAATCATATATGCATAAAATATGCACTGATTCCTTATCCAAACTTAAGGATAAAACAAAAAAAACTAACGAAGTAGCCGAAATAAAATGTCATAATGACGAAATAATAATAAACGGTATTAAATTTAAAAAAAAAAGAGAGACCACAAATACTCGGAAAATAAAACAACAGAAAAAATAAAAAAACAAATACACTCAAAATAAGGAAGACGAAACTAACTATAGTAATGATGGCATGGACATTGAAGAAATAGAATCACTCCCAGTAAAAGATAGTCCAGAATATGGCACAATAACTATAGATTTAGAGCAACTTATTCCCCAACAAACAGACGAACAGATAATACAAGACGACTTATGTTCTAATGAAGCGACTGCTTATTCCCAACGCTCTTCTAATAAGCAAATTTGTGTAGTAAATGACGACAAAATAGTAAATATAGAGAAACACCAAATAATCATAAAAAAGGAAAAAAGGACTATTAACTTTTCAAAACCGTTTGGAATAACTAGACAAAATAACCAACAAAATAAATCAATAAAAGAACAATATGTTCAAAAACATCATGATGATAAAAGCCTAATAAATGACTTAGTAAAGACAAAAATAATAAAAGATATGACTGATCGAATAGAAAAACTAAACCAAAATCGGAAAGACATTACGACAATTTATAATGAACAATTAATGATAAAAACTACTACCCATGAAAAGCATGATAATTCTTACAAACCAGTAGTAAAATATAGAGATAAAAATGAAATAAAGAAATCGCATGCTAACAAAATTCAACAACCTCGCAAGAAATATCTGACACATCGAAAATATGTTTCACATAACAATAAAGACACTTGCACTGATTCGGACAATTCTATGGACTGCAACAACTTCTCTGAAAGTAACTGACCTGACTAACATTAACGGAATGGTACAGTACACATTAAACAATGTAAAAGTAATTGAAAAATACTTCAAAATATACCACTTTTATAATATAAGCCTATTATAGTCAGAACTAACCAATATACAAAAAACATACTCTACTCTATAATAACTTAACAAACCTACCCTCTGATAGTAGATATGATACATGAAACCAAGAATAAAATTTACCTACTGAGAAATCATAATAGAAGACAAAGACGTGGATTGATAAATGGACTAGGAACGGCTATTAGCTGACTAACTGGTACTATGGACGCTACGGACAAACAAAATTATGACAATGTCATAAGTAAAGTAGAACGTAACAACTTTAATACCAAACATAATATTGAACAGATAGTAAACATGAATAAACAAATTATACAGACTTTTAAGACGGATATTAAATTAATAAATGAAAATATTTATAAGGGTAGAGGCAATATGATAAGCTTTAGCAAAGAAGTAGCTTTTCAAGATATTTATATAATTTTAACCACCTTGTATAACAAACTAAATGACTCAACGCTAAGACATACACAAAAAATGAAACATTAACTCCAAGAAAATCAGAAATATGATGGCTTATGAGCAAAATACATTGTATTACACATGAAGAAATGCTCCATGTATTTGTAGACCTGCCACTAGCAGAACCAAAAGTAAGAACCTCTTTGCTCATACTAATTCCTGTAAATAAAACTAATCTTTATTATTCTATTGATATATAAAATACACTAGTACTAAAAAAAAAAATAAATAAATAATCTTTATAACATTAATGGTAACTATCTTATGAATAACTATTATTTTACTAACCCTACTTTACTGCTTAATGAATGTATAAACAAAATATTATATTATTAGATTCTACAGTTCAATGTTATTATACTGAACATAAACTATCCAATATTAATTATATTCACGATATAAATTCATATACTATTATTAACAATCGTAAGTTAGACAATTGCAACAAAAATAATACTATTTACTTACCTCTAATATCCTTTATAATGGTAAAATATCTCAATGTAATTTTATTAAATATACTAACCCTAATGTTGCATATATTTATGAGCTAAATGTATACCTAACTATAAGAACACCTAAATTAGATAATTGTTATGATAACGACACTATTTTTCTTCCAGACACTGCTCTGATTAATGTATCTAATGTAGATTGTTATAAAAAAATTCCTCCCATTCAGAATCATATTGTTGCTCATAAATATCACCAATTATATGATAACTCCTTTTAAATCCAAATCGATAAAATAACAACTATACCTCAATTAAATGTAACTCAAGTAGGATTAATATCTTTAATAACCAATGAAAATAATTATATGTATTCTATATTATCCATTATTATTGTAATCATTGTGACAATCTTATTTTTTATGTGTCACAAATATTGTAAAGGCTGTTGTTCAAAAACTATCCCAATAGATATCCCCAGAGTTGTTTACCAAGCTCCTCCACCAACATCCATCAAATCCTATTACCTGCCCAGGAGTTCAGGACCTAAAAAAGGGAAGAGTTATATAATATTCGTTTTTAGCTGAAATGTGTACTTCAGTTGAGACATATGGTCTACCCTTTCTTTGTCTTCTACAACCCTTCCTAGCCCTTTGCTACCTGCCAGGGCCTTCGACAGAACACTTGTCCTTTTGCCTTAGCCAAAGGATGTCCTAGTGCTGTAATTCATTAATATTTGTATATATACCAGTGTTTTGATTGTTATTTATAATAAAGTTTTTAAAATACTCTCCTCGAACAAGATTATTTAACTGGCGGCATCGTTTGTGCGTGGATGTTAATCCCCAGTTATGATTGCCAAGCCTAGAAAAGTTTAGGTGGTCTATCAACACAGGTTTACACTCATGATAGTCATTTTGTATGTACCACCTTTTATTTTATTTTAACCTTGAGAAAAAAAATATAAACTTAATATATATTATTTTCAGATGTGATACTTCAAAACGATCATATTGATTTTTACAAAACTTAACAAATGCTCATTTCATAAATACGTGTCTCCTATATGTTTCATTTTTTGTGCGTGCTAGCTCACTGCTTATTTTTAACAAGAGAATTCAAATCTCAATCTGCATTGTATACTTACGCATATTTGGACAGGTCGTTATAATGTTTAAAAGTGACTAATTTTACTATCCGAACTTCCAAGCTATTGTTACGTACTACAATTTAATATACGTCAATGGCTCATAAATGTTCACTTTTAGCTTCACATATAACAAACATTTCAATTAAAAAACAAATCCATGAACATGAGAACTTCCGTACAAACAATTTTAAAGACCGATTTAAAAAGTTTCCTTTCCCTATTTAGTCACTTTTCTGGAGAATTCGTACATTTTAAGACGAAAGAAATTTTTTATTTATTTTTATTTTCATCTATCTCTCTCTGTCTCCCTTTATTTGTCCTTTCTACTCCACTACTTCTAAGTGCTATTTCTTTCTTTATCTTTTATTCATTTACATTCCAAATCGTATTAAAGAGATTATTAGCATATGTATGTTCTCCTCATAAAACGTAAGCATTGCAGATTAAAGTTTTATCTAGAAGTCTGACTTATGTAATGTCTGGGATTTTCCATTCTTAGCTGTTATGGAGTTTATACTTAATGTTATTAGCTCAAGTCCCGACGTTTCAACTTATTTTAAACTTCTGTCCACTGCAAAGCTATTTCCATCAACTTATAATCTGTTTTATTTTTACTTATATTTGTTTCTTGACCCCTGCACACATTGCAGATTCATAGATTGGCCACACGTGCTTGTTATTGCCATATTTGTTTTTACTAATTGAGGTTTTGGATTAATTTTGATTGATTTCATTATTTTCTTTCTAAGTTTAAAAATGACTGTTATCATATTGTCAAATCAATGTTTTCTAGAATACATCAGTTTTTTATATAAAATCGCTTTACCATTTAAATATGTTTCGGTGTGTTTTAGTCAATGAAGAGCCGATGGCTGGATTAAAAAAGGAGAAAACCATTGGTGAGTGATAATGAATTGCTAGGCCTTGAACAAATCATCAGGTGACTGCGAACGCTTTTGCTAGGGGAAAAGTTTTACTTTCAAAATATTATCGGTTGGTCACATTACCTTAGGCTGTAAAAGTAATTCAATATATCTGAAATTCATAGCTCACATAAAACAACTCACAATGTGCTGGTTACATCCTAATTGAAATGCGATAATTGCAAATATGAAAAAAATACATACTTGACAAAAATCTGTATAATATTTTTCAAGTCTGCTCAGAAGTTTTAACTAACTTGTAAGAATTGTATTATAAGCATTCAGAATATTTATTTATTAATTATCAACTCAATACATACATACTACATGTATTTATAACTTAAAGTCAGAGACAGCTCTGTATTGGAAGCTAATACGATCATGGGACGTAAACATCCCATTTATGTTGGATTACAGATAGAAATAAAGCTGTATATTTCGAGAACTTGAGTTAGTATTTTGTTCCTCTTTTCCTAATCTTTTCTTTATCAGATCTTACCCGGGGGCGAATAACTTCATAAATCACTAACTCAGCATATAAAATAAAAACGGCTGGAACATTAACATTAAATACCTAATTTCTACTGTTAGCTAACAGAACATTCTTTATGGCATACTTCCTTGTTGCAAAGCTAAGTGTAATTTTCTTAAATTACACTTGTTATAATTAAATTTTTGAGTTGTACATTATGTGCAAGCTAAGCAATCCCTCCAAAAAATAAATAAACCATTAAATCTAAATTTAGCATAGGTAGGAAAACTGACCGTGACAACTTTTTTTCGGAAACTCTGAAGTTCATGAATAAATCACCAGTTAATTTTGGATCCTTCCGAATCGCGACCGGGAAGCGAAAATATATTGTTTGGCTTAACAATGAAAATGAGCCTTAGGGCCCAGCGATTCAATCCCTCTGCCGCACTTGCGACAAATCTGCTACACCACCTGGTGCACCACGCTTAGAGAAAAAATTAATATTTAACTTTGAGAATGATCCCTACATCTGGGTTCAGCGTCTTACGATTCTCAAGAATATAGAGTAATGCTTGTAGGAAATGATTGATGATGTGTTATCCCGTCAGTTTTTATCTATTGAATCCTGGTCTACACATAATCAATGAATCTTCAGCATTGAGATAAATTATTCTTAGAGATATAACTTTGTTTGCTCTAGTGAATGTAGTATGTACAAAACATAAACAGGCTACTATTGTATTGACAATAATATAATTAATCTTTTAAAATTGAAGCTTACAATACTAAAAAACTCTTTTTTGGAGATATTTGGTTATCTCTAAGTTAAAGTCAGAGGTAGCTCTGTATTGACTAATGCGATCATAGGACGTAAACATCCCATGATCCCGTATTTGTCGGATTACAAAGAGAAATAAAGACAGTCTATTTCGAGAACTGAAGTTAGTCTTACGTTCCCGTTTTCCTTCTCTTTATCACATTCTACCCGGTGGCGAATAACTTCTAATTACAATCTAATTAAAAGCTAAACTGAAATCATGACCTGGGAAGTGCCAGAAAGGGTGACAACGCTTTGTAAAAGAGACATTATAAATATTTGAGGGATCCAAAGTTAACGAAAAGGTTTTCATTTGTAACTGTTATTTCCACTGGTCATTTATCGTGTAGTTAAATTATTGTCACATTTTCCTATTTTTTTTCCGGAACAATGTTGTAATTCTTACATCAATGGCCCTATACCTAACATGTTATCCTAAAATAAATATATATTAATCACATGATTACGAATTGGGAAATCTGTTTTTCAAAATTGTAGGCAATACTAATCTTATGACAAACTTTATGAATGTTTTTCTGGAAAAATGTTAGTTTTTTTTATGACTTTGTAAATCCATGCATAAAACAAATGTGAGATACCATTAAGTGCCAGGATGCATGTAGATTTAATATTTGATTGCCATCTGGTAAGCATGGTTTATTTTTATGTCGCTGTCCTAACCTTTCGTAACTTTCAAGTAAACCATGTTCTAAATCGTAGTTGTTCGACGCATAATTGAGAGGAAATTATTATGTCCATCCCTAGATAGGCCTCATGCCCCGGTTTCATGAGCATTCATGTTATGCACTTGTATCTTCTATGTATTTGCGATATCAGATGCCACCAATTAACAAAAATATTTAAATATAACATTTAGGAACATATGTATTTTTTAGTGTTGTTTGACGAGTCATCACTTGAATAGGATATGTCTGCACAATGCATCATTTAAGAAAGTGCGGTACTATTATTTAACGCGTTTAAATAATTCAAGATATGAAGAAGTGATAATATTATATTTTTTATAAATATAATATATTTTTGCTGAAGAAAATAATTAATTACAAGTTATCGTAAAACATTAAATAGTCAATCATAATGATTTATAAAATAAGCGCAAGTTAGTTGTATTTTATGACAATAAATAATTTTAATCTTTCTAATATTCTAACAAGTTAGCAGTTTAAAAAATAGACACCTTTCTTTAAAATTACCCCATTTAGAATCTTTTCAATTATTTATATTTATTTTGAAATCAGTCCGAAAATTATATTTAAAAAACTATTAATATCCAACGACGGTATTAATTAGTTTCTTGTTCGATCTGAGTCCGGAGAAAGGGTGTTCTTACATAAAAAAATGTATTATATTATTATTTATTTATTTGTATTATTTATTTGCGTGGGATGCCTTTTGGTCCTTCGACCCACCACTAAAACCCAGTACAGGACATCTTCCAGTCACCCAGTTCCAGGATGATTGTTTCTCTTACTTCTTTTCAATCTCTCCCCCGATTGTTTTAATATGGCCTCAGTATTGAGTTTTTTGAGACTTGAGTGCGATATCCTCCCCATGAATCAACTCCCTGATTGCGCCTTATCCTCCCTCTTGTCGCCCTCTCTAGCCGACCAGAAGATCTTAAACAGTACTCGAACACTAGGCGTTGATTTGTCATCTCTCGTCAGAATCTAACCCTCTGAGCCTTACAGCTACTCTCTAAGCACCTAAGCTTAACGAACGTGGTATTGTGAAAAAATAGTGAAACATTTAAACTGATTTTTGTAATTCTAAGCCCGCTGACAATAGGCAAACGAAAAGAGGTACACTTACAAACAGACAATTTCTTCTTACGTATCATATAATGTGGCACATGGAAATAAAACACAAATTATTTTTATTAAAGATGATTATTTAAAAGTAGTTATAATAAAATATTTGTTCTTTATTGATTCTCCGGTGTAGTTCTTTTACAATCATTCTGTTCTGACAACGTATTAATTTCAATGTACGAAACGCACACACTGAACAACTGAAACCCACTAAAGTTGTAACGCGTCCCCTTGTCAATAAATACAGTCTGTTAATACGGGAAACTCCCCATGTGGCGAATTCCACCCCATACCCTTACCATAAAGCTTTCTCGACGTTAATAAAGCCTCCACATTCTTCGTTGAAAAACTAACAATGCCACTAATAGTTTCATAGATTGAATCAATTATAAAATGGTAGCCGGACCCATCATTGTTAAATTACTCCATGGTCGTCATATTACTATTCGGTGCTTTCTGGGTACCGGGCGGGGTCTGATCTCGTTTTTTTTATTTTCTCGGGCTCCCCAAATAAGTTTAAATATTATTAATGGATAATAATAGCGATGAAATTGAAGGTCTGAGGGTTTCACACCGAATATAATTTTTAAAAAACACCGCTGGGCAAACTGGGTTGTAATCCTGGGCATGGAAATAATTTTATTTTGTTTGTCTCCCATAACTTCCCATAATCCCATAACTTCCCAGTGCGATGGGTCTCATAACAGAGATGGGTGTTAGAAAAAACTGATAAGATTGTAAACCTTCCGGTAATATGGTTCACCTAGAAGGTGGCAAGCTACAATAAGAACCACACGGCCCTTGCTTATTCCAAATAATTAAGTTCTATCACAAGTGTTACTACTAAGGATTAATCACTCTAAGTTGATAATGATACTATCAATTGACGTTCAATGGCAGTTGTCTCCAACTTTTTTGCAGTCATTTGTAACGGTCTTGAGCAGTAATTTGATTCCCTGTTCCAAATTATGTCTAGTAGAAGTTCACTTTGCAATAAGAGATAAAAACCTAAGTCTTTCGAGATAAATGCTGACATGTTACATTAAGGTCACTTTTAAACTTAAAGGAGGGAGTTGGTGGTGATAAGTCAAAAATTTAATTTTCCGGGTCACCAGATTCATGGGTGTTTGGGGAGGGCGCCCTGCCCTCACTAGTCATCTGCTCTCATTCTCCCCTTCCAATGGCTAGGTATATTTACAGCAATTAATTCTTTATTACATACAAAATAATTAAAATATTGAGTTATTGTAAAAATATCAATCAATCGTATGTTATGCTTACACGTTACACCTTTACTATTGTGTTGTTTTAAGTAAATGGTTTGTGTGGCCATAATATTTTTATAACAGGAGTAGTACTTTTGAAGGGAAATATTGAGGTATATTCAGACATTTAATTCGTAAAATAAGTTTAAATCTGTCATCGAGCTGGATTAAATATTCGAGATGAGAAAGGCCTGGCGATCATGGGCAGGCTAATGTTTCCCGGTCAGTTGACTGGAGGTTCTCAGAAGGAGATCGGCGCAGACGCCCTGGCTATTTCACCTACGCCACGCATCGGATGACGACGCCCGGCCGTTAAAATCCAGGAGTGGACACGTCATCTTTCTTACTTATAGAACGGGAATAAGATGATATAGCTCTGAAAACATCGCGAAGAGTAGGAAGAGAGGGCAGTCAACGTCTATCCCCGAACGAAGGAGACTAGTTCCCGTCTCAAGTTGAACGGTTATTTCATTTCGTTAAGTATAAGTAAGTTATAGGTCAGTTGGTAATAAGAAGTGAGTGTGACCATAGAAGAAATATTAAAGGCATAATAAGGATTCAGTCAGGTCATTCAACACAGGAAAATGATTTGTATGGACAAAATCAAGGAAACAAACCCCGCTACTCTCAATGAACAATAATTGAGGTACCCAATACTAGTTAAAAGATACACTGACAAGATTTATTTAAATTTTCAATAAATTCCTTCAGACTTCAATATGCAGGAATGTATTAAGTATATAGAGCTCAATTTAATTCATTTTTATAACCGTAGTTCATATAATTATTTTGTAGAAAATCAGTCATTTTTTTTATGTCAACAATAAGTTTAATAAATTTTATATTAAATTAAGTTTGATTATATTAACCATTTTCAATTTCTTTTCGTTTTTAATAAAGGTTCGTTCGTTTTTAACAACAATCACTAGATTTATGTAATGGCGCCTCGAATTTAATTTTCATACATTTTTACTAGAATTATTAATATTTTTCCTAGGCACTCAGCTCTACAGATTAAATTTTAAGTGGTTTGTTTTCTATTGCTGGATGTGTGTATAAATTAAGAAAACAACGTCCCCTTTTTGTCTTCCCACAAGTTATTTATTTCTTATTCTCAAGTTCTCAGCATGTTGTTGATGTCTTGTGTCATTATGTTATTTTCTTTACCTACATTCGGTAAGAACACTTACGTTGTATTTTAAACGACTCACTATGAGATACCGTTCCAATGGCCAGGGACCAAGAACCAGTGTCACTGATAATCCAATGACCCAACAGGGCTGAGGCTGGGAGGAAAGTGTGAGATAGAGCTAAGTCAATTAGTCCGGGAACACGGTTGGCAGAGTGGTTGGTTGTTAATATCCACCGAACCATGTTAGCGGCGAGGGCTCCCTTCAAGCCAATCCTCATCTTAACCTCGTTTGTCGGTCCAATATGTGTCACAGCCAGCTGACCTTCGTTAGACATTAGTGCGCCATATGTAGTTACGTCTGAGGTGCAAGGTGTGGTTGAGCTTATTAACGAAACGGGGGGTAACGCCGTTCCAGCAGGTGGAGGCCGTCGAGAGGACTATTGAAGTCGCCTTTCCGCTAAGTGGATTTCCCTCATATCGGTTCATCGAGTATATCAGGTTTACAAGAGGATACTTATTATCAAAGATGATTATTAAAGCATTATGTTATTCAAGATTAGTATCCAACCTCTTTAGGAATTAGCTATGTACAGACAAATCAGGACCTCTCCTTCGGATTTTATTTTATTAATTAGTTCAATTTATCAATTGTTTTTACACATGAAAAAAAAAAATCAAGTGTTTTGAAGTACGAATAAACTGTTAAGGGAAATATGTATCGTTACATAAGTGAAAATCTTGACATTTTTTTTTCATGTTTTCATCTCAAAATATTTTGGTCAATTGGTGAATAAGGATTGGTTGCTTTGGAAAAATCGGTAAAAAAGGAAAAATCGAATTGGTGGCTTTGGATAGGTAAATTTTTTTTATGACTAAATATGTATTTTTTTTTCAATTAGAAATGTCAATATAGAGTATAGTGACCCATAATCCTTAATTCAATTAAAGGAATGTCGTTCCCAATGTTTACTTTCCATGCAATTAAAAATGTTTATTTCATAGTCATTTGCGTTATGGTGCAGCAAATTTCTTAGTTTTCGGCTTCGATATTTTAATTTTCTCAATTTTAAGTTTAAAAGTGCCTCTTCGTGCTTAGGATGTTGCACGTGGTGTGGCACTTATTGATGATGGACGTTCCATTAGATATGCAGCTAATGCCATCGGAGATCCCTATGAAACTCTACGAGACGCCAGGCGTTTTCGAGAAACTGGGTCTTACAGGGCAACAGAACCACAGGATGACTGGTTCCTTACTTTAAGAATTTTACGAAACCGGCACCTTACCATTGTTCAAGCGATTCATCAGCTCCGAAAAGTTCGATGTGTGCAAATTTCTGAACGTACTGCTCGGAGAAGATTAATTGAGTATGGACTAATGGCTTTTCGCCCAGTAAGAGGACCAGAATTGACCAGAACTCACAGAGTTACGCGGCTGGCTTTTGCTCGAGAACACAGTCATTGGACTATGGACGAATGGTGTGCTGTACTTTTTACAGATGAATCTAGATTTGCTCTACGATCTCTAGACGAGAGTTAAAGGGTGTGGAGAAGAAGAAATAAAAGGTATGCAGCCCGTAATTTCACCCAGAGCCAACCTTTTCAACGTGGTTCCTTAATGGTGTGGGCTGGGATTTCAATGGAGTGCCGCACAGAATTGGTTTGTTGTTCGTGAAGGGTCTTTGACGGCCACTCGCTATGTAGATGAGATTTTGGAACCTCGTGTGTTGCCTATCCTCATCGAAATCAGCGATCATTCATTTCTAATGCACGATAAAGCACGTCCACATGTCGCTCGCATAGTACAGACGTTCCTTCATCAGCACAATATTGAGGTCTTAGCCTGGCCAGTACGTTCTCCAGATTTGAACCCTGTCGAGCATATATGGGATAACCTCGGAAGACGAATAAGAGCACGTTAAGCACTTCCTGATACACTGCAGGACCTTGAAAGGACACTTCTTTTTTTAAACAAAGACTCATTTAATAAACGTTAAAAACCTTATTATTTTAATTTTTTTAAAGGGCAATCAGCTCTACAGATGAAATTATATTATTATTATTAATGGATGTGTGTTTAAATTAAGAAAACAACGTTCTATTTTTGTACCACGCCAATAATAGGAATCATAACACGGTT
This sequence comes from Acanthosoma haemorrhoidale, assembly GCA_930367205.1. Taxonomy (NCBI): domain Eukaryota; kingdom Metazoa; phylum Arthropoda; class Insecta; order Hemiptera; family Acanthosomatidae; genus Acanthosoma; species Acanthosoma haemorrhoidale. The sequence continues at coordinate 75,898,277 of OV884015.1, read as the reverse complement.
TGAACGATTCTTTCCACTTTTTTGTATTTCTACTTTAAAAAGACAAAACAAAAATTATTTATAATTTGTTTCCACTGTACCCCTCTATTGTGGGAGCCTATTTTTTACATTATCCAACCAACAAACATTGTTAATTTAAATTTACAGCTTTGAGATATTATTTATACCATTTCTAAAATACAGATCTACAATATATCAATAAAAAATTAGAAAAAAAAGATCAGATAAAAAAAATTACTTTTTAATTATTCCGCGTCCTACTTGTTTGATTGTTAATGTTTACTACCGGTGGTTCTAGGTCAGTTTCCTGTAGTGAATTAAGTCTGTTAAATATTTATTGATAAGTTCACGTTTGCAGGTATTTAACGGGCATTGTTCTTCTGTATGTAAAATTTGAGTGATTAATTCATTTCATGGTTCGTCCAGAAGTTTGCAACTGCATATAAGGTGCGCATAATTTTGTTCAGTTCTTCAAAAATGCAACTTGAATTGTCATGTACCTACACAGAGGTGACTTTTGCTTGGTCCTATCAGTACCGTCTTTAGTTTAGGATTTACGTAAAGTTTTAAGTACTGTCTTGTGTCCATGTCTAGAATGTAGCCATGTATTTCACTTCATGTAGTTGTTGAGCCTCTGTCGTTTAGTCTGATTGTTATCTTGGAAAGTATATTACAGCCGATTGTGGAACTGAACAGTAAGTTTTGGTCTGGTTCTAGAGTAAGCTCATCTGCTGTTAAGTTTTCTGTATTTCCTATTTTTTCTTATATTCAATTGGGTATCAATATTTATGTTATTTGAAATTCTTTGTATCTCTTCTGTCCGTGTATCTTGCACATCTGGTTTGGTCAGTATATCTGGGATCATTATACTGTCGGTGCATGTCATGAACCTAATGTTAAGTCCGTACCAATTTTAAAACAGCTAGCAGCAGCTATCCAGCTCATTCTGTCAATTCGTCAAAAGAAGCGTTAAAAAGTTAAGTGTATTCTAGGAGTTTTTTTTCAATCTGAATTGACATAACACCTTTACTAACAAGAAAATTAATTATTACATGATTGTTTGTTTCGATAGAGAAAAAACGACGTGACATGGAAGAAAAGCTGTAAAAATAGTTTTGCTTTGAAATTTTTTGAATTATTTTTGGATTGGTTGCGGGAAAGCTGAGGCTAAAAAAAAATCCGCAGAAAATAAGAAGATAATGGAAGCTGAAAGGTTAGGGGATGATAAAAATGAACGAGGCGGAAGGAGATATATAAAGGAGCTAATACTTGGCGCTGTGATTTATGCGGCCTGACCAGATAGATACAGAAGAGGGTGGCTATCTGACCTACCCCCTTCCTAACGGAGTTTTAACGACTTATGTCAAAGAGGATCGGTTAAATTGAGCAGGGATGATGGCACAGCCACTCTTTGTAACCGCAGATGGGAAAAAACTAAGGGAAGGACCGGCGGGGGAAGGGAGGGAGGAGGATGGGGGAAAAAAACGGAGAAGAAAGTGGCCGACCATGGAAAGGGAAGAATTAGAGGCTGCTTGTTTTCTCAGAGCCTTCGAGAGAAAAGTTAAGGAAAAATGTCCTCTTGTCAAATTAAACCAGCTTTCGGCGTCTCTAGTTCAGGCCCGAGACTGTTCAACTTCAATCACAACAGAATTACCCCCCTGTTAATATTAGCTTGGTAACTTATAACTCTATACTTCCATGGAATAAATACAATCATAAGGCATTGAATATCTAAGAAAAACTTCATTAACAAGCATACAAATATTACAAATAATAACATTCAAATATCGACAGGGTATTAATGCATTAATAAAATAAAATATTTATCCATTAAATACATGGTTATTACCTTGGTAACCAATGAACAACTATTGCAGGAATTCGGGGCTAAATACAGACTTAGAGGGGGAATGAGAGAGAGAGAGAGAGAGAGAGAGAGAGAGATTTACTGCAAATTCATTACATACATTTATGTAAAATAAGGACAGATATTCATACATCATTTATTTCTTATTATTAGCTTTTACAACAGATAGAGAGAGAGAATACTTTAAATTTAGAAGAAAAAAAAAAAACCTCTGTCATTACATACAGTAAAATAGCACATCTATTAGTGCAGTTAGATTTTAATAAATATTCAAATAAGTCAAGATATTATATTTACAAGAATATATGTTTTGAACATTTGTGTACAAAAGTGGTGACATCTCTGTTAAGCATCTGAAGATGATGACAGAGAAATTGAAAGAGCTTGAATTATTATAAAAAGAATAGAAACTGTGGGCAGACATGATTTAATTGAATCAATTGTGTTCATATCCTTCAAGTGTACCTTTTTTGTAGTATCCTATTTTGTTTATTTGGTGGTTTGCTGAGTGGCAACATTTATAAATAATAAATGTTTAATATGTGTTCAATAGTAAATGCCCCTTGTTACGTCAGCAGGAGTTCCCAAGACTCCGCTTCCTCCTTCGCACGTGAGGGAGGTGACAACCATGTGGACTTGGGGGCCTCTGGGCTGTTTGTATATATCGTATGAATGAGCTAGTGAATTAAAATTGTAAATTGGTATGAATGAAATCATTTATCACAATTACTTAGAGCCCAATCAGTAGCAATAGCGAGAACCTTAATTATTTGATGCACCGTTCCCGATTTGGATTTTTAGTTTACAACGGCTTTAAAAAATGCAATTTAATTCAGAATTTCTTTAACTAAATATGTGTCTAATATTATATTTCAGGATATTAGTGCTTAAAAAAGACAGATTCACATGTATATATTAGTTCTTTGAGTTGTTTATGAAGCTTTAGTCAACAACTGAAAAGGCGAAACGTTGCCGGTTTAAAGACACTTTGTCAATAAAAGCGAACAGACTCAAGCTTGATGAACAACATAAGAAACAATGCTTGTACAGTCCAATATGCACATGTACATCTCTCTTTTTAGGCATTTATAACCTGGAAAATAATATTATGCTAACTGAAGAACTTCATGGATAAATTATACAAATATTAAATTTACGAATTGAAGTTAGATACTGTCCTTGATGTTTTGTAAATAAAACAATAGTAAAGAGACTGAATTTTAATGAACAAACCATGCGAAGTTTCTGTCTTAAAAAAATATATCCACTGACCTCCTGTTGCTTTCCATACAACTAATACAATCTGAGAAGAGCCATCAGAAAAATCCTGTAGTGTTAAGATCTTGCTCAAACAGCGCAGCCATTTCACTAAAAAGCTGTTGTATAGTGTGCAGTGCCTGCTAGATAGTCTTATCTATCTCCTGCACAGCCTCCGTACTGCTAATGTCTGCATCAATGTTTATCTCGTCCTCGCCAGGAAATTTACACATATTTCATTCTCTAATCTCCTCGGGTATACCAGTGCCTGCGAGATCTTTCACGCGCCCTTTATATCGGCAGAGCCCCGTGAAACCCGAAATACATTATGCCTAGAGCTCATGACGCACAAACAATTATTTAACACAACAAAGTTAGAATATAGTATTTATTTAGTATAGTATAGTATTTGTAGCACTATTACCAGAGTTATATCAAAATATCCTAACATAAAATCTGTGTATTTCGCATTTAATAGTTCCTTTGCATGCGTGTCTATTATGTGCCATGAACAGGTTACGAAACTGTACCAAATTTGTGACAATGATTAATTTGCACAAATGGGGACTGAAGCCTTAAAATGTATTATTTATTTCAAATTTTTTTTATTAATAGCTAAAACTCTCCGATTTTACTTTGTTCTCTTAGTTCTTTGCATCCTACTCTCTAAACGAAAAGAGCATACCGCTCTAAAGAGGATAAAACCCCCGATATTTCAACACCTTACATTGGCATTGCTCTGATGTTGAAAGTAATTTCTACGAAATATCAGATTAAAATATTGCGCAACGGTAACTGTTAGTAATAGTGTTGGCGATAGGCTAAAACACGGAATTCCATTCTTTTTTAAATTAAAAAAAACTATGACTGTTGTAGCCTGTTGAAGGTTTATAATATAAAGCATTTAAAAAAACAGAAATTTATGTGTTTTTTCCAATGTTTTGGAACAGCGGGTCATACTTTTGGTGTAATATACTTTTTATTGGTATAAGTGTTTATTGGTATAATAACTCTTTACTGGATGTAACTAGCCTATAATGATACTGGGACCCTATATACTAATGGAGTTAATTATTACATTATAAAATATTATATTCAACGATGACTGAGGAAAGGTTGTAATAGAGAGTTCATAAATTAATAACAATTAGATCTCTTCAAACTTTTAATATAGGGGCTGTATTACGGGATCACGGGATGTCCTCTCCCTTCATGTGAATATGCCATTTTATCGTGTTTACAGCAAGCGCAATCATTGGCCTTCGTTGGCACATCAATTTAACTAAAAGTAGTAACAATAAATAAACTATAAAAACTGTATATATTTAACTGCTCGTCTCATATGAAATGAAATCATATTTACTTCTTCAACGTAATTTATATCCCTTTTCACAAGGAGATATTTTTATTTTTACCAGTAGAACGTCCTTGCAAACCTTCATTCCTTTAAGTAAATCAGAGACTGCTAAAAAGTGACAAACTGAAATGTTAAATGAGAAGTGCGGGGGGCAGAACATAAGGATTTATTGCTATAAATAAAAAAAAAAAAAATTTGGAGCTGCCCTGAGTTTCCATTAGAGACATACCGACTAACACAATGCCTACTAAATGCGTGAAAAACATGCATAATAATGATGATAATAATGAATAACGTGCACTCAGTTCAATGATCGGTGTGGTGACGGATTACCACTGGCTCGGCACTTCAACGGAGTTAAAACAATCATCAAATATATATTCAAAATTGAATATGCAATAATTTTACAAACAATTGTTTTTTACTCATACATTCTTATCATTCTCGCAGAAAGACAATTTATTGCACAACGATGACAATTATTTTAGTCGTATTGTTCATTTATTTAGTTTACAGTTGTCAGAGATACCATGCGGCGATGGTGGGACGTACGTTGTTAGTAAAACATTACGTGCATGCAGATTTAATAGACATGTGCTGTGTTCAGCAGAGATGGGACTGATTTCTTCTGAGAAACGGTAGGTTCATTGAAAAGCCCGGCTAGCCCCCTTCAGCAAGATATTCCTGTATTTTTGTTTAAGTGGTAATCCCTTGGGTCGACTACTTGGGGCGGATTATTATTTGTCAGAAACCGTTTGTCGTATAATCATCCCCATGGCATAATCATTATCATAACGCTTGTTGTAGATAATAAACATTTTCTGAACGATTTTTGAGACAAGTAATACTTAATAATAAAACAGAAAGGCCTTGAATATAACTTCAAAACTTTAGGATATTTTTCAATCGGTGTAGTATTATTTATTTATTTTATTTTTATATAATATTCTTTATTGTGCTAAAATTACAATCTGCCTTATTAGGCAATAAATAATTGAGATAAATGTTCTCATTCATACCATATTTACAATTCATCATTCACTCGCTCATTCATACAATATTTACAAAACCCAGAGGCCTCCCAAGTCCACATGTTTGTCACCTCCCTCGCATGCGATAGAGGAAGCGGAGGCTTGGGAAGTCCCCCACGCTCCTCCGTCAGCTGCGTCACCAGATACGGGCCAGGGGAGGGTGACGAATAGCGCGAGAGCCACAGACGCTCAAGATATGATTGGAGAAACTGGCCATTGCCAGGGCCACTGTCACGCCTTTATAGCAGGTCACGAGGCCACTGTCATTTCAGTCTCTGAGGAGGATTATAGGAATGAGTGGTGCAGTGCAATGACTGTGCTACGGGATTAGGGTAGTTGGAGAGGCTACTATGGAATTTCATAAACTTGGAAGGGATGAGTTCAAGAATGTAGGGTATTAAGATCGTTATGAAGGGTAGTATTATTTATTAACAATTTAAAAAAAAAAAAACACCTGGAGGCTCCTGTTCACACAAAGCCCAGCTCACTTGAATTCATTTTTTGCGCGTTCTTTTTTACATTATATTAAAAAAATATATATCGATAATATTGGTAACTAACCATAAATCAATGGCAACAATTTTTCAAGAAAATATCTAAAATATGACGACAAATAAAATGATGATGCTACCAATCCTTTATTTATTATCCTTTATTATTAAGGATGAAAAGCTCATTCATTCGTCGTCTGAGCTATCGGTTCAAGTTTGAGATTTATTTATCTGTTTCCTACTCCGATTTAACTTTTCAACTGCAAAGTTTTTCTATCAACGGTCCAATATGTAATTACCTAGTATATAACTGTTTTATTGGTCTGTTTATAAGGGTTCAACGGTCTCATTTTCTCATAATCAGATTACAGGACCCACTTTATTGAACAGTAATTTAGTTACTTTTCTAACAGTTTAACAAACAATTGTAAATAATTTTTTTATAAATTCCACAGAAAAAATAATGAAGTTTTAACTGACATGCTAGAGGATAGTGTGAACTAGTTGCAGCCCTTTTCTAATTGGCAAAAAACTTAAAGGAGGGGGTATCCGAATTCGCCCCGTTTCGCCCTCTAATCGCTTTTATTCAGTAATTTGTGTAGATGCAAAATTCTGCTTAATTTTAGGCGTGGATATTTCTGAAATAATTCATGCATTACGTCTAGTCACTTGAACGAACTCAATTACAAGTAAGTAACAATTAATTCTTGAAAACTAGATTTCCCATTATACTGTCAAGCTAGATTTGACGTGGATAAAATTTCCAATAGTAGGAAACAGAACAACAACACGACTAGGGTATAAATGCAAAATCAATCTGTTAATCCCAGGATCATCAGGTCTCCCCATTGCTATAATTTCTTTCTCCACTTTTTTTCATAAACCAATTATCTTCCGAAAAAAAAATCAATATTAACAATTAAAAATACTTCATTTTTTTTTTTATTTATTGGTCTCACTGAAAATTTCCTTAAAAACTCTTCTTTTTTTATTTACTTAGAATATTTTGAGGTGTCTTGGAATATTCCTGTACTAAACCAAAGCGCTCGATGGGCAAAAAGTAAATGTTTAAAGGTTATCACCTTAGTGTAGGCAAGCTTTTATAGTGGAAAATTGAAGACTTGAAGGCCATTTAGTTTGCCCAAGTTAACTTAGATAATCATCATTACTATATCATGCTTTCATGATATTTTAAATGAAAATTTTACCTGGCAGAGCTATGAGCTTCGTAAAAGTAAGGGCTAAATTATTAAAACAGCAATCATTTAAGTCTGGAGAACCCACTTCTTATACATATTTTCCAGTATGGTTTCCTACTCGGCCCTTTTGGTGATCACAGTTGATTTTCACAACTCGAGACAATACCTGGAAAATACCACTCCCAGTACGCCTGTGAGGAGAGCAACCATTGGGAAATTCCCGGAAAAAGGATTTAATATGTTATTTTAAGGTCAGCTATGTTTCCGTTCAAAAGGATTATTTGTTTGTAACGACCTTGTCACCATCAAAGAGGACGACCATACGAAGCTACTAATAGCGGTGAATGGACAGTAGAAGAAACATATATGCTTTTGAAGCGGGCGGTCTGAGGGAAATATCCGCAACTCCGGAACGGGCTGCCACCAGCAGATAGCGGTCATAATGCGCCCGGTCCGGGCATTGCCTCTTTCTCATTTCAGGCCCGTCCGATCTCGTCTCTCAGGGGACTCTCAATTATTTCTATTTTTGCTTTTGCTGTTCTATTTCTTATTTGTCTTCGTCTCGTGGAGAGTCACTGAGACCAGTTAACAAAGATGTTAAGAGTTCTGTGTCTCTCTTTTGTTTGGATGGGTGACAAAGAGTCTAAATGAATATGCTGGTGCATCCTTCTCCCGTTATCCCAGGAAACCATCAGCTCGCTAATGACATCAGAATGTACGGAAGGCACTTAGCGATATTAATATGAAATATAGGGTGTCCCAAAATTAACGCAAGATTTGATTTAAATAGAAAACACAGTTTTTAGTATTTTTGTTGTCATTTTTTTATTGAATTATAAAGTAAATAGGATAGGGTTATTTATGATATAACATATCGGGCAAATGGCCTCCACGACGTTGCTAGCACATCCACACTCTTTTGTCGAAATTTTCCAAGACCATTTGACATAAATATGGTTGAATTTCGTTGATGCAGCGTTAAATTTCCTCTTTTAATGCACTGGTGGATGTGGGCTTTTAACATACACCTTTTACTTCAAATAACCCTATAAAAAGAAGTGTAAAGGTGTTAAATCACACGGTCTAAGGGGCCAATTCTGATCACCGAAACGAGAGAGTAGACGTCCTGGAAATGTCTCATGCAGTATTTGAATTGTTTCATGGGCTGTATGGCATGTGGCACCATCTTGTTGAAACCACATATTGGCTACATCAATATCATCCAATCTCGGCACAAAGAACTGTGTTATCATTTCGCGATATCGAACACCAGTAACAGTCACTGCTTGACCAGCCTCATTTTCAAAAAAGTATGCTCTAATTTTGCCTTCAACCTAAACTCCACACCAAACAGTGACACGTTGTGGGTGCATTTGTTTTTTGACAATCACATATGAGTTCTCCGAACCCCAAATGCGACAATTTTGTCGATTAACAAAGCCATCAAGATCAAAATGTGCTTCATCGTTTAGGATAATTTTGCTCGAAAATTCAGCATCCACTTGTTGATGTTCAATAACCAATTCAACGAAGTCTCTTCACTGTGTATGGTCATGGCGTGTTTTGTGTCTCCAACTGATCCAATCTCCCTAAATTTTTCAATTAATCTCTTCACAGTTGATGAAGTCAAAACACTATTCCGACCATATTTTGTATGGAATTTTCAAACTGCGGCCGCCTAAGTTTCGTTATTTTTGAGATAATGTTCAACAATAAAGACACGTTGTTCTATTGTGTAACGCTCCATTTTTACTAAGCTGTCAAATTATTTTTTTTTAGGGTTCCCAGCACTTTACTGCACAAATGGCGGCAAATTCAAATCTTGCGTTAATTCTGGGACACCCTTTATAACCTTCTTACGAGTATATACAGCCCACAATTTTAATCTTGTCTTTGATTTTAATTTGATTTCCTTTTGGGTCGATCTTGGTCCCTTGTTTACAACTACCTATAATCTTCTGCATAAACAGACATTATTGCAGTTATTGCCACTATTCACTTAAAACTTTTTTTTGTTTTAATTATTATTACCTACTTATTTTTTTTATATTATTTTACTACAGACGGAAAGAAATTTGTAAGGCGTTTTTATATTTTTTAATACAGCAACTACATATATTATTAATTTGAGTGAGCTTGATACCAAGAACAGGCAGACAGCCCCCAGGCACCCGTATCTAGTGATAATACAAGTAATTTTAAGAACATGAAGATTGATTAGAGGATGTGCGTAAACACACGTTTCCTACCAATTTTTTAGGCATCATCACAGTCCACTGATGTTTACATGTTATGTATGTTCAGGAAAAGTCCTCCAATCTCCTCGGTGCCAAACATGCTTTCCGAAACCTTAAGTGCCACCCAAAGCCTCTCCCTCCCCTTCCAAAGAGTAACTTCTCACAAGAAGGAAAATATCCTTGAAATTTATTTTGTAAAATGTTAAAATATAGTTAAAAAAATGTGATAGCAGAAATTGAGGGCTCTTCTTATATATAGCACCTGAAGCCAATTAACCTAAACATACGAGAATACTAAAACCCAACCAAAACAAAAACCCTAAACGAATTGACTTTTTAATAATGATTGCACGTAAAAACTCATATCATAGTTGATATTGTTACGGTAGTTATCACAAAAAGTGTTATAGAGAGCTCTAATACGTAGTGGTTATCCCACCACAGCTTCAAATGCTATAGTGAGGAGAACATGAGACCGTAAATAATTAAACAAATTTGAGCCAAAACATTTTTCAACTATACGAAACATATCATTAATTTCAACATAATAAAATCATTATTTTCCATGAAGAAGTAATAGTAATAGAATAAAAAACAAGGTTTCACTTGTGATTGACAACTTTTAACACCACATTCATTAGATCTTGAGCCGATTGTGATCTGAGGAAAAACAAACCACATTTTGTCTCACTCACTTCGTACGTATATGATAATTGGCTGTGATGGAGTAGATTTTATATAATTATTTTTCAGTTGAATTTGAATTCATCTGTAAGCTTAATCACATTAGCTAACTACAATTCACGTTGCTGTTTTTTTGTCAAGTTCTAATTAAATTAGTGCCAGGAAATAAGCTCCTGGCCGAGTTTTTCGGAGAGTTGGCCCTGATCTCATTTCAATTTGACATTATAATGGAAGTAGCTTATAATTAAAGAGTAATTGCTTTAAAACATGCTGTAAACTTTCGTTTAGAAACATGACACGGAAGTAGCAATTTTTAATAATTTAAGTAGTTTAAGCTATATATGTGTGTGTCTGTATAGTTTAACTCAACGAGTCATATATAAACTCATGGGTCAAAATCTAATACGATTAGTCAGAAATAAAAATTGAATATACACTCAATTAACATAAAAAAGGAAACTATACAAATAAAAAATAGCACACCGATAGGCACAGACTTGTTACATCGCCCAAGCTTTTCCTTTTAACTAAAATTACAATAAAAAACATATAAATGAAAATAAACACAACAAAAATGTTACTTTACAACAAAACTAAACTATTATTAGTACATTTCCAAAAGTTTCTGCGTATAAAAATTATTTGATATTAAGAACTTTCGGCATTTTTCAGCTATAGTTCTGTATTTCGAAAGGAATACCAATTTTATTTTAATCGTTCACTTCTCAATATATTTATACTTCATGATATAAATTGTAACGAACAGATTCATTAGAAACTGGACACTCTACGATTAAATTTTCAATTTTGCCTGCCTCTACTCCCAATACCTTCTTGGCCACATTTGCAGATGACACTGCAGTTTTGTCATCCCACCCAGACCACAATATAGTGTCCCATAGCCTTCAAAAACACCTTGATGAGATCGAGAATTGGTCCAAACAATTGCGGATCAAAGTTAATAAAGCAAAATGTTCCCACATTACCTTCACCCTCTGTCGCAAGTCTTGTCCACTAGTTTATTTTAATTCTATTCCTCTTCCTGTATCCGAGATAGTACGGTACTTATTTGTGAGTACTTATAGTACGGCTTCCATCTCGACAAACGATTGATCTGGAACCCACATACGAGGCTTAAAAGACAAGAACTAAACAGACGCTTTCGGCAACTGTACAGACTACTTCAAAGGACATCCCGTGTCTCAATAGAAAATAAATTACTAATCTACAAAGTTATACCGAAGCCAATCTTGACATACGGAATAGAGCTATGCAGGACACCAAAAAAAAAGTCGAACATCGAGCGTATCCAATCCTTTCAATCAAAAGTCCTGAGAACAATAGTAAGTGCCCATTATTACGCCAGTAACAAAACCCTTCACAATGATCTGAATATACCCTATATTCTTGAACTCATCCCTTCCAAGTTTATGAAATTCCATAGTAGCCTATCCAACCACCCTATCCCGTAGCACAGTCATTTCACTGCACCACGCATCCCTATAATCCTCCTCGGAGACTGAAACGGCAGTGGTCTCGTGATCTGCTAAAAAAGCGTGACAGTGGAAGTCCTGGCAACGGCCAGTTTCTCCAATCATCTATCCTGAGCGTCTGCAGCTCTCGCGCTGTTGGTCAGCCTCCACTGGCTCGTATCCGGTGAATCGGCTGCCAGAGGAGGGTGGGGGACTTCCCAAAACTCCGCTTCCTCTTTCGTATGCGAAGGAGGTGACATTGAACATGTGGATTGTGGAGGCCTCTGGGATGTCTGCAAATATTGTATGAATGAGCGAGTGACTGATGAATTGTAATTATGGTATGAATGAGAACATTTATCTCAGTTACTAATTTCCGAATAAGGCAGATTATATTTTAGCACAATAAAGAATATTATATATAAAAAATTTGCCTGATTTGTAAAGAGAAAATAATACCTATCTAAAAGCGTGGATCATTACTGTTACAATTAAAATATTTTTAAGTCACATAAATAATTAATAAACAAATTTACTTTTCAGGCATGTCATGAATTTACAATTAAACTTTTCTACAATTTTATCTAGTAATAGAGCAGATCATTTTTCCCCCTATCAAGATCTTATTTCCTGTCTAATGGTGCCAATTTATGGTATTGATGGCTCACGTATTGTGAATCCTAATATATTTTCTTCTTATCCGGTTTTATGACTCGTTCAGCCATAACTCGGAAAGATCTGTATGTATTTTACGATACGAACATTTACGACATAGCAAATAAAAGTAAAATAAATGCGTTACAATATACGGAATCCATATCAGTTTCTAAGTAAATAGTGAAATCAGGTGAATATTTCGGGGAAAAGAAACGATTTTTGTTTTCTCAACATCATTCTTTGAGCTGCTAACTTGTTTCTCAGCTGTAACTTACTAACAATGGCCCGTAAAGAGACATAGCATACAGTTTTTTTTAAGAGATAGCTACTTTTTCGTTTTCTATAAAAATTTTCCAAGTGGAATGAATGCCCAGCATTGTCAACGTTTTTCAAAAAAATGTCCAAAGTTACATTGAGGTGTTAGCCCAATAATTGACTATTATTAAGATTTTCTGTCAGGTTTGCTATTTTCTGAATACTATAATCCTTGATTTATTAAGATTAATTTTAGTAAAAGATTCCATTGTTAGTAATATTTTCTTAAGATATTCATAATATGTTGCCAATACAAATTAGTGAGCAACAACTGTTGACTCTCTGGAGGTTTATTTCACCTCTTAAATTTTCTTCTGAATGATAGATAAAATGGGAAAAATAGTGGCGAAAACGTGCCAGATACATATTTTATGTGTCACAGTCGGCATTTTTACTACTTCCATGATCTAATCATACCTTAGTGACCATCTGATGATGGTTACTAAAGCAAATAACCAAATTATATTATTACAAATTGTCAGTATAAATTACTTATACTTTACCTATTTGACCTTTGATCTATAGTCTTTTACCCTGGTGAACTTTATGCTTTACCAAGTTAAGCAATAAGCTTAAGTAACACAAAGAGTGGATTACAAAGAAGTCAGCACACTTCCCTCGCCAGAATATGAATGATGAGTACAACTACCCCCCACAGGCTGTCCGTCAAACGAATGTTATTTTGAGATTACAGGTTTAGTACCTTATTAGAAACGTAACACGGCCTTTAGAAGTTAAGGATATACTCCTAGTCCATGCAATGGCATGGTTGGTCCCAGTAAATTCACTTCAACCCGAACCGTTCAAGTCGATTGACGTTTGGGGTTAAATAATTTCAGGTCATTCAAAGTCATTCACATCGAACCGACAAGGGCTGCCTAGAAAACGGAATTAGGCTAACAAGCTATCTTTAAATTTTTCTGTATTGTTATATAATTTCAGAATAAGCCTTCTTTTAACCAGTCATGTTTTCATGATAACATTTTATTCAAATTGAAACTTTTATTTAAAATTCAAACCTTCAAGGAGAGGAGATAGGTCGTGTTGCTTTGCTCTAGGAAATTAATACATACAATCCTCTACAGATTAGTGTTCTGCTTATTTTTTATTTCACTCTTGTTTTATGTGCAAATTACAATGTAGGTTTTTTAGTATTTTAGTTGCCGGTTTAGTCGCTGAAATGAAAATAGTTTAAGAGATTACTCCTTGAGGCTCATAATGCGAAACAATCTAATATGTTATTTGATTATAAACAGTTTTACTGTATATAATATGTACAGTTTGATTGTAGATCAGTTTACTTTAAAGGTTAAAGCACATTCTACCTTAAAGCATTAAAGACGTAACTGGATGTTGCGATTTTCAATTATTGGATACGAAAAGAAATAATAAAGGAATGTGACGGGAAAATTATAGACATTAGAAGGATTACTTTGAAACTGAATGGTGGCGAAAAGAATACCAATTCATATAAAGTAACCCCTCCTTCTTTACCTATCCCAACTTGGTTTAGAAAATTTACCACAAAGCAGCAAGACCGTCACGAAAGAGAAGTATACACAGCTATACGAATGGCACTGACTACTCGCTCAATCTTAGAGCACCTAAGCCAGTGAACTCTCCAAGTAACTATTTGATGTAACTAGCACATGTAAGGATGTTACAGTCATTACTGCAGCCCAAAAACGCTACCATTATGATGAGCTGGAAAACATAAAACACAAAAAATTCAAAATATTGGATGAATGTGGTACTGACGCTAACCTATATATTTAAGCATTAAACAAAAATATGGCTTTCAATAAAAACCTAAACAAGACAGTAGTTCGCTGTCATATATTAAATATTTATATTTTAAAAATTTAACTAGTCAAGTTCATTCAACCCTATTCCATCGTGTATCCATAAATGGCCGGTTTAAACATGTTTTTACATACATCTCTCGACTATCTATATAATTTTAAGTAATTTAACGAACTTTAGACTTAAATATAATACTTAATTTACTTTCTCGGTTTAATAATGTTTGTATAGGTTAGATTTATACTCTTGTTCATGTATAAATATTTTATTGGTGCTATACATTAATAAAATTATATACATAAACATATAATAATCTTTAAATCAAGGCTTTACCAATACCTTATCTCTTTCCAATATAACAATTCATCATATTATAATTCTCCTTTTATTTTTCTTCAATTGTATTGATTTTATTAGTATATTATTAATTATATATAATTAATATATCTTATAATGATTAATTATTTTATATTATCTATTTTAATATATCTCAGCAATCTTTCACACTCTACGTATATGTTCCTAGTTACAATTCTTACCAAATGTCAGTTCACTTATGATTTTGTCTCGATAGTATGCTGTTGATTCATTGAACATATGTAATTACATTGATACATACATTAAGAATATAAAATAGATTAATTTGATGTTATATTTTTTTAATTTTATTATATTGGTGTTACATGTTGATGATTATATATTGTAAATAAATAATGAGAATATTTATTATTATTTTTTAATGTTTAAATTTGTTATTGGTTATTATTAGCTAGTGCTTAACAATATTTTATCTCAAGTTGTGACTCAAGATAGTGACAGCGCCAAATTTATACAAGATCCTGACACTATCGATATATGTTTTGTAGCAGTTGATCGGATTGATGATAGGATTGATTGCCGAAACCGCTCGTATATATAAATATACCTATTGTGGGAAAATAATCGAGGTGTGTTTTATATCAATATAGTCTGAAAAAATACATTTTGTTCATGACTGTTCAAATATCTGCTGCAAATCAAACTTCTCATTCCGGCTTAGCAATAAAAAGCAAAGATTTTTTGAAATTGTTATTTAAAATTCAAACCTTTTTTCATATGTTTTTGTATTCACGCAATCTATGCATAAGAATAAATTTAATTTAAAACAAGTTTTCGTTTTGTCGAATTGGACATCTATGTATGTAGCTGGTTAGATACTATTTGTATTTAATACTATATTTTACAGTACAACAACAATCTTTATTGTGCAATAATTACAATCTGCCTTTTATAAGGCAATAATAATACAGATAAATGATCTCATTCATACCATATTTACAGTCATCATTCACTCGCTCATTCATACAATAGGACATGATTGGAGAAACTGGCCATTGCCAGGACTCCCACTGTCACGCGAGTATAGCAGGTCACGAGGCCACTGCCGTTTCAATACTATATTAAAAATTAATGTAATGTTATATCATTGATTCGTAAGAAACAAAAAACACTATATAGATGAAAAAACACACTGAATCATTAATAAAATATTAGAAAATATAAAGGAATAAAATAAACATATACACACTTACTGTAACTGAAATCACTGCGATTATTAACAAAAGTGACAATATTTTCTCTCTCAGTTTTAAAAAGATTTTCATAGCGTTATTGTATTCTATAAAGTGAGAAAAATAGTTGAAAATGGCAATATAAAGACGTAAGAAAATCCAAAACCCGGACGTACTGGAAGTTGACACAAATTCAAGAGTAAAGCTAGAAATTAGATATATTCTGTATTTATCAATAGAGCTAACCAAGTGTGTGTCAATTTTAACAACCGTTGTTATGGCATAAAACTAAATAACGGGAGCTAAGTAAGTCTAACCTAGGGTAGTGACAAACCATAAAACTTCGAGCCAGACATCCGTTATATTATAGCCAGAACCAACATAAGATACTGACCTAAGCTAAAGTGTACTAAAATCTATCCTATAAACATAATAAACAGCTCCACCCGGCCTCTATGTGAAAGTGCTTGTCCATTAGCCAAAAAAAAAGAAAACCCTCAAAAAATCGACCCCCTCTTGCTTGTACGTGCTGGAGTTGGGGTGTCAAAAACCGACAACTGCTAATCCCCTACCTAAAAAACGGTTATCTGCTCATTGGCATAGTGCAGGGATCAAACGTTTTTTGTCAACTGATCACACATTGAGACGGGAGTAACAACCAATGAAACCCGCCCCTGAACATTCCTAACCCCAGAGTCGTCAAAAGAACATTTATTGTGGACATACATAACTTTACCTAAATAAACCGACTAGGTATACTAGGCAAGCTTCTTCTGCTCCCTTATTCGCTTGATCCCTCAATCTTGATCTATCTCTCAGGAGGAAAGGCGTGGGACATGGAACTTCAAGCCTCCCTTAGTTGATAGTTTCCCCAAACGTTACCTGGAGAAATGAATATCAATGGCATCAATCAATCAATAGAAGACATCCCCAGTTACAATTAACAGGTAAACAACATTTTGAGATCATTAAAACATTAATGCTGTTTATTATTATAAATGATAAATTTATAATTATTAACTATATTTTATTTTATTAAAAAAACTAATTTTGATGAAAATAAATTACTTAATTCAATCAGCTTATTATACAATAACTAGGTGTCCCCTCCAGTCATAATAAAGTATTAAAAGTTAATATTTAGTAGTAATCGTACACGCAACCTCAGATCGCCTTCTTTGACTGAGACCTGAATTTTACTAATGATAAAGAACACGCCATACTTTAATATGAAGCATTTAATGAATAAGGTTTGTACTTCTACTAAACTCATTCGATTTTCAGCTAGATAATGTCATAAATAAAGTCACCGGTGAAATGATATTCTGATACACTGCGCAAATTCATAAATAATCTACACCAATAACAATGGTGCAGTGGATTTATGATTCGCCATAGATAAACGGGGAGGAAGTAGATTACACCTAGTGTACATCTATTCAGGGAAGCGTGTGGTAGAGCGCTCTATTCGAGATAAAAGTTAGTTAACTCGCTTGCTGGAATCTCTATCTTTCAGGGGTAGTTGTCAGATAGTCAGATAATCTACCCTTGGTCTTCTTAATTGGAGTACTTATTTTTTTTATGCAATCACAACGATGCGAAGATGTCGACAATTTATTTGTTCATTATCATTTTAATATAATAATTTACTTATCAATCTAACCATTTAAACAATTCAACGCGATTTAGCGTTAATTTAACGAAGGAAATCAGGATAGATTAGATATTTTTCTGCGAAATGGTATCTTATCTACTTAGAAATTTATAAATTGTTGTATTGTCTCACAACTTGGTGAGAATGCAACACCACGTCGCATCGAACATCCGGAGCAACAGAGCTACCGCAATGATCTTACTGGACTGTTCAAAAGCTTTCAACTCTGTGGACCACTACACCCTACTCCAGCGTCTGAGGGAATACGAATTCTCGGATCAGCTGCAGAACCTGATGACTTCATACCTCACAGGCAGATATTTCTCGGTTCGGATAGGCACCACGTCTACGACCCGAAGAAAATACACTGCCGGTGTCCCCCAAGGATCACTGCTAGGCCCCCTTCTGTTCAACATCTACACCACCCACATCGTAGGAGCCTCGTACCCTAACTGCGAGGTATCGTCGTATGCAGACGGCATAGGTGTCTACAGCACTAGCATCAATCCTACCAGAGCCCTGAAATTTGCTGAGAGCGCCAGTCAACACATTGCTTTGAAACTCAACCCCGTCAACATCAAAGTCAACCCGGCCAAGACGCAAGGAATTATATTCAGTTACAAGTCCGGAACCAAGAAGCTACCTAAATCCTTCGTCTTAGACGGCAAAGAGTGCACTGTGGGCAACAAGCTATGCTACCCTGGGATTACCCTCGGTAGACACTTGTCGTTCACGACACATCTCAGCAAGAAGCTAAAGAGTGTTAGGAAAAAGTTCTACAGCCTAGGACACCTACTTTACAGCCCGGCTTTATCAGTACGCCTCAAGCTGCTGATTTACCAGAGCGTCCTGAGACCTGCTTTAATGTTTGAATACCTAACTCCTAACACTCTAAAAACGCTCAAGCAATTTCAGAACGGAGTTCTCCGAACCTCCCTCACGCACACCCCTTCCACCAGATGAAGGCAGCAGATATCCACGAAAAATTTGAAGTGCTCACTATTCAAGATTTTATCAAGAGAAGACATATCAAATTTTTTGACTCACTTCGACACAGCCACAACCCACTCTTCTCTGACCTTCAACCACCACCAATACTTGTCCGATGGAAGCGCTACTGGTTTTTACAGTAATATTCATTGTTTAAAAATGTACAATTTGTTGTATATAACATATTAAATTTTTTTATTATAATAGTTTCGTCTATATCTAAAGTCACGTATTGTTTGTTAATTTTTACAGGCGAAGGTATGAGTAAATAAGTCTTTATATTTAAATTTGCCTTAGGAAGGTCTACAAAGATATGGAGTGTTTTATTATGAGTAGTGCAGTGAATTTTACTCATTATCCACAGGATTTCAGGATTCCTAGAAGCTAGATTTACATTTTGGTTTATGTCATGTAGTATTTGGGACATTAATGATGAGTGTGTGATGCCAATTTTGCATAGTTCCAGTGTTAATGTAAGTTCATCTATTTTGTTGTGTAGGTGTGTCAGAATTATGTGCATGTCAAAGAATGTCATTTCCTTGTTTATCTTCATTATGTTGTCTTGTTCTGTTTTAAAATTGTTATTAATCGATTGTATGTCCTTTTGAAAGTTTTTAATTACGTGTTTATTAAGTTTTATGTCTTGTTCTATGTTGTGTTCTATATTATAGTTGTTCCGTCCTAACTCATTTATTACTTCGTCATAATGTGATTTGTCATCAGCTGTCATGGTGCCAGTAAGCCAGCTGAGAGCTGTTCCAAGTCCGTTTATTAGTCCTCTCTTAGTTCGTTTGTTGTGTGATTTTAATAGGTTTAATTTGTTTTGTGTTTGTATGATAAGGTTTTTGATTATAGAGTATGTCGGTAGGTCCCTATAAGATGGTACATTGTTCTGTATATTGTTTAGTTCCTTGTCAAGTAAGCTAATGTCATAAAAATGGTATGTCCTGTAGTAATTTTCTATTACCTTTGCGTTCTTTATAGTGTAATGTAGGACTCCGGGGTTATCACTTATATCAGTCACTGTCATAGTATATGTCAATGTCCATAGAAGTGTCTGGATTAGTACTGTCCGAGTAGGATCCATCTTCTCCTTCTGAAACAGTAATGTTTGGTCTCGGTCTCAAGTGTTGTTTACGTGGTCTTTTGATTCTATTAACGTGTGCTTTGTTTGTTTCGTTTCTGTCTTTGTACAATAGTACGGGTCTGTAGGGATTATTGTATTTGCGGTGATGGGTTGTTCTTATGAATATTTGGTCATCATTTATTTCGGGTGGATTTTCGCGATTTTTATTTAGTGTTTCTGTCCTATTTTCTTTTTCGTTTATAATTTTGTTTCTAGTTATTTCGTGTATTATATTTTTTTCATCATGATATTTTTGTACGTATTGTTCTTTTATTTCTATTTGTTGGTCAGGTCTTTTTGTTATTCCGAATGTTATTTCGTCTGGTGTCATATTTAGTTTAGAGTTTAAAGTATTGTTATATGCTATTGTTGCTAGCATTAGTCTGTTAGTTAATGATTTGTTCGTTAAGTCTTTGTAATTGAGTGTTCGTAATAGTTCTATTAGTGTACTGTGTGCTCTATTAAGTAGTCCTAGTGAGTTGGGATTTCCTGGGGTCGTATAGATTGGTTCAATTTCATTTGTCTGCAAAAATTTTAATACTAGGTTGTTTTTGTATTCTTTTCCATTATCCATTTTCATTGATGTTGGTGTGGGATAGTATGTCAAGTAAAGTTTAATAGTGTCACAGATGTTGATTCCTGTCACAGCAGATATTATGTGTGTAAATAGTTTTTTTGAAAAGGTGTCGATTATTGTCACGATGTATTTTTTGTCGAAATGTAGTGTATCTATCACCAAGTCTTCAAATGGTTTGTTTGGTGTTGGTGTTACCATGTATTTTGCTTTTATGGGATTTCGTTCGTATTTAGTCTTTTTGCATGTCGTACATTTGTTAATGAAGTCGTTTATTGTTTCTTTCATCAGTGGGAAGTAGTACAGTTTTCTCAGTTAGTCATAAGTCTCAATAGTTCCTCTGTGGGATGTCTTTCCTATGTGATAGTTGTTTATTGTTTCTATTTGTTCGTCTTTGTCCGTGATGTCGGTTACAAACTTTTTGTATCTTTTTAATTTTACAGTCTGGTATGAGTCTTGTATCAGTTTTGAAAATTCTTTGAACATTTCATCGTACCATGGTTGAAGTAATGGGATATTTGGTTCGCAGTATATTCCGTATGTGATTTTCGGTCTAATTACTTGTTCTATTAGTGTTTGTAAGTCATTTACGTCATCAAGTATAATTTCATGTCTATGTTTATTAAATGGTTTAGTGAATTTTATTTCTTTTGGACCCTTTTTTACGATTATTTGGTATTTTTCAATATTTATGTTTTTGTCATTGTCTACAATCCAAACTTGTTCATTGGATGATTGTTGTGAATGTATAGTCGCTCTACAAGTACTAAGTCTGTCTAATTCAATTTGGTCTAAGTCATTGAGTTCATTAAGTATTTCGTCTAGTGCTTGAGTATTGTCTATTGGTTGGTCAATTATGTTGTCTATATTGTCTTCTTCTGTTATGTGATTTAAAGGTAAATTTTCATTTTGTCGCGAAAGTAAGTCAGCTACTTTATTCGTTTTTCCGTCAATGTGAGTAACGTCAAATTCGAATTCCTGAAGTTTCCACACCCATTTCATAATGCGTGTGTTACCGTTCTTCATTGTATATATCCACTTTAGTGGTTTATGGTCAGTCAGTAGTTGGAATTTCGTACCGTACAAGTATGGTTTGAAATGGTGTGTCGACCAGACAATTGCTAATAGTTCTTTCTCTATCGTTGAGTAATTTATCTCGGGAGGCTGTAGCACTCGTGAGGCGAACGCTACAGGGTGTTCTGTCCCGTCTTTATCTTTCTGAGAAAGTACCGAGCCGATGGCCTTGTCGCTTGCGTCTGTCGTTAAGTAAAAAGTTCGATTCCAGTCAGGGTAGGCTAGTATCGGGGAGTTAGTCATGAGAGTTTTTAATGTGTCACAGGCCTCTTTGATTTCTTTTGTCTCGTATGTTTTAGTCTGTAGGGATTTTGATATGGGTTTGGTTATCTTCGCGTAATTTTTTATAAATTTTCGATAATATCCGGTCATTCCAAGGAATTGTCTGGTTGTTTTTTCACTATTTGGATATGGTAATTTTGTAATTGCTTCTAGTTTTTTTGGGTTAGTTTTTAGTCCGTCGGGGGTAACTATGTATCCTAAGAAGGGGATTTCATTTTTGAAGAATTCTGTCTTGTCTAGTTGAATGGAAAGTGCGTGTTCTTTTAGTTTTCTAAATATGTTTTCAAGGTGTTCTAAATGTTCCTGTATTGTGTTAGAGTATATGATTATGTCGTCTATGTAAATCATGGCGTTTGGGATATTTGCTATCATCATGTTCATAGCTCTTTGAAATGTCGGTGGGGCGTTACAAAGTCCGTAGGGCATTCGTAAGTATTCGTAATGTCCGTCTTCTGTACTAAACGCTGTCTTGGCAATGGAATCAGGATCCATTTCAATTTGGTGGAATCCGGATGCCAAATCAATGGTCGAAAATATTTTCGCGTTTTGTAATTTATTTAGTAAGTCTTCAATGTTAGGTAGTGGGTATTTGTCATTGACTGTCATGTCGTTAAGTTTTCGATAGTCTATAACCATCCTGACTTCTTGGGGACTATCCATACTGGGGAATTGTAAGGGGAGTTACTTTTACGTATTATGTTGTTTTTCAGTAAGTTTGTCACTTCGTTATTTATTTGTTCTTTAAATTGTACAGGGTATCGGTAATTACGTGTGTAGCATGGATTTTCGTTTTTTGTCACGATTTTGTGTTTTAGTAAGTTAGTCGCTCTTAATTGTTCATTGTCTGTTTTTAGTATTTCTCCATAATTGCTTATTAGATTTACTAATTGGTCAGTTGTGTTATCGTCAATATGGTCTGTTCGAATTAATTGTTTAATTGTTTGTTTGTCATCAATATAGTATAGTTCGTTCTTTTCTTTTGATTTATTATTATTATTAAGTTTATTGTTATTATTAATTTTATTATATTTATTATTTTCCGGGTATGTTTGGTCCCTTTTGTTTTTGTTTATTTCCGGGTATGTTTGGTCCCTTTTATTTTTGTTTATTTCCGGGTATGTTTGGTCCCTTTTATTTTTGTTTATTTCCGGGTATGTTTGGTCCCTTTTATTTTTGTTTATTTCCGGGTATGTTTGGTCCCTTTTATTTTTTAATTTATTATTACTATTATTATTATTATTACTATTATTATTACTATTGTTATTGTCTACTAAAGTTTCGTTTTCTAATTTAAATTTTATTTTATTTATTATTATTTCATTATTTTGACAGTTAATTTTTATGTTTAAATTTCGCATTGTCTCGTATCCTAATAAAATGTTGAATTTATCACTAAACGGGTATACTAAAAATTTTGCCTTCGCAGAAATTCCAATCAGGGGATAAAGATCTATTAGAGCACTCTGAGTTCCCTCGGCTCTCCCTGTAGGGGTTTTCATCACGAAGTCTTCCGAAATGATTTTAGTTCCTTCGGGTAAAGAACATGGGTGAATATAATTTTTTGATGATCCCGTATCAATCAGCCAAGTCTTGCCAGTAAAATCTTTTAGTTTCGGTAAAGTGTCCGTATGGTTTAATTGGTATTCTGGTCGGGTGGTTTGTGATCGCTTGGTCCTGGTTCTAAAAAATGGTCATATTTTGTTTCGAGTGATTGTAATTGGTCCTGTAATTCTTGTATGTATAAGTCTTTGTCTTCTAGTTCGGTATGGTGTACGCGGTTACTGACTGTCCGCATTGAAACTGTTTGTTGTTGTTGTGGTATTGCAGGTAAAGCTAGTTGTTGTTTATTGAAGTATTGGTTTTGTTCTCGTGGTTGCCACGGCTGATTGTATCGTGCATTAGGATCACGAGAATAATTAAAATTGTTGGGTTTGTCTGAATTATATTGGGGTTTGTTGTAATGGCGTTCGTTATTGGGAAAGGTTTGTGGTTGTTGGTACTGATTTGATTGTTCGCGTTTTCGCTCATAGTAATAAGGGTCAAAATTTTTGCCTTTATAACCGGTGCTAGGTGGTGTTTGTGTTTGTCTTGGGGCATATTGTTGTGATTTCGAGTTTTGTTGTTGTGGTCTGCTGTGAGAGCGTTCTCCGTAAGAACGTTCTATTATTCTCACAGCGACTGTCTTAAGTGCCCTTTTTAAGTCCCTTAAGTTTGTGTAGTCCGTGTGGTTTAGGAAAAATTCTAAATCTTTGTCAAATTGTTTCGTACAGTGATGCGTTATTTGTCTGTCGTATATTTTTAGTTCGGTTAATTTTTGTTCGTCATTTAATCTATCGTCCGTAAATACTCGTCCTTCTAGTTCGTCTCGAAGGAGTAATACTCTGTCTACATAGTTTACGGGGTGTTCATTCTTGTAAGGTCTGATTTGTAAAATTTCGTCCATTGACTGTAGTGTCGACTTGTCATCGTGGAATTGATTTTTTAATTCTTGAATTAATTCTTGTAACGTGTTATAGTTTCGTAATCCGCAATGTTCTGCCGGTCCTACAAGTTTGTTAGTGGCGTGTCCAAGTAATTGTTTTGTATTGTATTCACAGTGTGGGTTGTCTATTGTGCATATGTTATTGGCCACGAAATTTATTTTATTTATGAATTTAATCAAGTGGCTTGGGTTTCCGTCAAATTCCGGTATTAGTTTTAAGTCTGTGGTTGAAATAATGTGGTTGTTAGTAGCCATATTTTCGTCTAATTCGGGGATGTTTCGGTTAAGGTTTATTCTGTCTGTTAATGGCATGTAAAATGTGTACAAAGTTATATTACCAATTGATGTCTTCTGTTGTGTAAAGTCCTCTTCTTCTTCTCCTCTGGCGGCGTCTCGTAGATAGTAACAAATGAGTGGTCAGAGCCTCGGTGATGTGTATTAAAATACACCAGCTGATGTCTTGGGTCTTGCCTAGCCAAACGGCGGTGATCGCGGAATGCGGAGATTCTTCCAAAGTCTCAAAGTCGCTGCCAAGGTCCCTGTTCGGGCGCCAGTTAAATCTTGATAAGACCAGAAGGAGTTTTTAAAAAGATTTATTTGAACTTTACAAACATAAACTACAATTAATAATAAATGTCAGAGTGATGGGCCTAGTAACAGTACAGAAGGAAGTGGACGTGAGAGGATAAGAGGAATGATATATAGGAGCTGAGACTTGATAAGCTTTGCTGATGAAGTGCAATCTTGCAGGTGTTGCAGCTGGCAGATGGCCTCTCTATCTGTCGCTGATTCTCACTGGCCACGGCGGATTTAGTGCCAGGCTCTACTAGGACAAGAGGGCAGAGGACAAGTCACGTTGGAAACAGCGAGAGCACGGATGCTCCGCTCGATAGGAGCATATAGCCTGGACGAGTCCGATACCTGCCGTCGCTGCTCAACGAGGAAAAAAGTTTTGAGGCGTTCCAAGGATTCATCGGGGAGTGGAGGGATCTTCAAGGCACGGGCACTTATCAATTTCTAGATTTCATAATTTCTCCATTTCTGAAATAAATAAAGTAAACAGAATAACACAAGGTGTGCTGAGCAATGCAACAATCCCATTGCACCGGAATACGCGCACCACAAGCGACGTACACCCACGAGCACGCTTCACGAGCTTTTGGGGAAACCCCGTTTAAGGTTTATACCTCAGAAAGGGGAATTAAAAAAAAACTCAATAAAAGGCAGGTAATTTTACCGCAATAAAAAGTATTGAGAATGAAAAAAAAAAATTTAAATCAAACTGTTATCAACTTTTTATTTTATCAACTCGTTTCCTATATTTCCTTCCCCTATTTGATCTACGGTTGTGTGATGTATGGTGCCCTCTCCGAAGACCTTGATGCTTGGTTAAAGTAGTTGATTGTTTAGACCTGTAGTTTATACCAGAGAATGCCGCACATTCCTGTACTAACCGAATCGTGATGGTGGAACCTTTCTGCCAATACTTCCTTCGATCCCTCCTCCTTGGTATTATTGTGACTAAAAATACCTTTAAAACCTACTAAAAGTCAAATAAGCTATCAAATCTTGCAATGCTAAATCCCGCCATTGCGACCTGTATTTCGCTTCTACTAAAATCTGTATTGTGCTTCCTTCTACCGTTCATTTCTTTCCCGTAGTGTAAACCTTTCAAACATGTGCATTTACGTAAAGATTCCTTACTTTGGAATCTTTAATAATCAATCTGTATATATTAAATAAAGGGTGTTGAAACAAACAAAATAGTATTAAATACTGAGATATAATACATTCGAAAAATGGAAATCAAAACAAAACTTCACGTTTAAATCTACCTTGTATGCACCTACAGTTCTTAAACACGGACTACAGTCAATGCTAAAGACCGGGACCTCATGACGTTTTTTTTTAAACGCATTTTCGGTCCTCTTTGTGAAGGGAGAATGAAGACAAGGAATTAACCTACAAGCTTTCAAATAAGCTTGACTTTTTAGAGCTATAAGTAGGTAGGCCACCTTGGCAAATTGGGTGAATTAGTAATCACGAAGAAAAACTCTCCACCGGATTCACCGTGGAGTAGAAAGGCCTAAGATGAGGTAGTTGCATTGAAAAATGAAGCCGGAAAACGGATGACAAAAAAAAGTAATACATTGAGTAATACGGTATTGATTGGTAATATCGATGGCATGATATTCATGTCGCTTAAAACATCGATCCTACCAAAACAACCAAATCTACACTATTTCAGAAACTTTAATATTTTAAGAAAGAAAACACGCTATTTTAAGAAAATCCAAACCATTCTAAAAAGAAAAAATATTTTTATTGAGTATGGAAAAAATCTATATTTGAACAGGAAATAATTAAAATATTATCTATATTTTTCAGAGAACATTCGGCGAAAATCCTATCTATTTTATAACTTAGAAATTAATTTTATATGAGTAATAAAACATATATACCACTAATGCTAAAATACACCACTATAGGATACATATATATATTCACAGATTAGTGACACTAATACTGCTAAAATATACAACTAAAGAGTTCTAAAAGATATATATATATATATAACTTATGTTGCGGCTAACTCCGACATTAAAAAGTGGGTTGTAGGTGTAATAAGAAGGCCAGACTAGATCTTAACTGTTTATTTCTCTTCCTTTCCTATATATACATCCAGAGTGAGGCTTAGCCCCACTCTTAGTTTATCTTTATAATACTCTCATTATACCTTTAATACTTTTATATATATATATATATATATATATATATATATATATATATATATATATATATATATATATATATATATATATATATATTACTCAAAATAAATTAGAGGGCGTTACTACCATTAATTTTATTTAAAGTACAAAATATTTATTGTGATAAAAATGGGGACAGTGGGAGTCCTGGCAATGGCCAGTTTCTCCAAACATGTCCTGAGCGTCTGGGGCTCTCACGATCTTAGTCATCCTCCACTGACTCGTATCTGGTAACGCGGCTGACGGAGGAGCGTGGAGGACTTCCCAAGACTCCGTTTCCTCTTTCACATGCGAGGGAGGTGACATCCATGTGGATTTGGGAGGCCTCTGGGCTGTTTGTAAATATTGTATGAATGAGCGAGTGAATGATGTATTATAAATATGGTATGAATGAGAACATTTATCTCAATTACTTATTGCCTAATAAGGCAGATTCAAATTTTAGCACAATAAAGAATTATTTAATAAAATTGTGATAAAATTACAATCTGCCTTATTGGGCAATAAGCAACTGTGATAAATGTTCTCAATCATACCATATTTACAATTCTTTATTCACTCGCTCATTCATACAGTATTTACAAACAGCCCAGAGACCTCCCATATCCACATGGTTGGCACCCTCTCGCATGCGAAAGAGCAAGAGTCTTGGGGAGACGCCACCTACCTCCAGCAGCCACGTCACCGTATACGAGCTAGTTGAGGCTGACAAAGAGCGCGAGAACCACAGGCGCTCAGGACATGATTGAAGAAACTGGCAAGTGCCAGGACTCCCACTTTCACTGCTACTACTACTAGAAATAAATACTACTACTTCTTAAATCCACTATTAAGGATGACTTGAAGATATATTTTCACGGATAGATTAAGGGCACTAAAAGAAAATCACATGACATGTATGTAACAGTTGATGCATACAAGAGAAGGTTACCTTCTAACAATAAATCAGTAGGCCTAGGCCGAGAGAAGCGCCTATTGTACAAGTCCAACTGGAGGGTCTCATTATAATACATAATTGCAGTCCCTCACCACTGTCTATCTGCTAACGACGGCAATCAGTCTCTGTTTTGTCTACCTTTCTCTCTGGTAATCTACTGAACACAATTTAGCCCAAGCATGTAGTCTTGTGTACGAACCAACTATTGAGCCGTTTAGCTCTACATGTATACTCTTAAATACTGTCCCTTATAATTATATCCCATCAGCAACACTTGCGGGATTTCGTTTAGTCAAAAAATCGCGGCCCTATTACGTGATTTTTACTTTCGTAATTATTTTTGTTTGGGTATCTCGTATTATACGAGTATGGACGGTTAAATCTGACACTCCAGTAGCCTCCAACTAATAATAAACCGTGGCACGGCTCTCGGTAGACTCAAAATTTCCCGATCGCTTCGGGCAACTTCGTCGGCTCATCGCCATTGTCATTGCTTCACAGGAGTATGTGGAATTGGTTTCAAGTGCTGTAGCCTTTAAGATCATAAATTTATTTCTTTTACCATGCACCCATTCAGTGGTTGAGCACTCCTCTTTCCCTTTTATGTTATCTCTTACACAAAAGAGTGTGAAAGGTAATTGGCCATAAACAAACTCCTTAATAGCGCTAGTCTAACCAACACTACTTTGATATATATATCAACTTTGGCTCAGTGGAACCGTGCTGGATCAGGATGTAATAGTTCTAAATTGGATCCCCGTCCAAGGAGCATATTTTAGTTTTTTAACTATCACATATAAAAGCTAGTTTAACAGATTATATGGAAGATTTTACTTTTTATTTATTTTTATAATTATTGCTGACTTCAGAAATAATGCATAAACATTTGACTCTAGCAATTATTAGCATATAAGGACTTTTTTTTTTACGTTTAGGACTACTAATGCCATTTGTTTTATTTTTAAAGAATTATTGCATGAATATCTTTGTTTTAGTTCTGTTAAATGTTAATGACCACTTATTTGGAATGAATATATTTTTTTTTCATTGATTAATTGTATTGTCACACAACTTTATATGTCTTTATACCCTATCGAATTTTCAGATCCGAATTGAATTTAGCCTTTATTTCTGAAGCCACTGACTGCCGTAAACAAAACCACTTTGTTGGTTCTCAGATCAGTAGCCTTCATAAAAACAATTTCTTGTTAATTCGTACGCCATAAATTATTTCAACAAGGTTTGTAAACTAAAATCTTAGAGTACCATCCTGATAATTTGTAATGATCAGGGACCTCAGGTTTATTATTAATTACTGATATTTGTTTCATTAACATATCCACGAAAAGTTCAAAGTCCCCACCATAACCGAAGCCATCCAAAGAAGACACATCAAGTTCTTTGACTCGATGAAACATAGCCAAAACCCTGTATTCCGAGACATGACACCCCCACCGCTACCGGCAAGAGGGCAACTCTCAAGATCTGGTAAAGTAGACCAAATGGTGGACATCATGGCGCTTGGCCCACCAACAAGCCTCTAACGGGCACCCAACACTGCTATCCGACTAAATAAAACTGCACTACATGCCTAGAGGGACTCTAGGCCCAGCCACCAGTGGAATCTCACCACTGTACCGCAACTATCAACCTCTACCGAGGCTTCCCACAATCCTTAATTCCCTCACACCACCTTCAAGCAGGTACTCTTAGTACAAGGATCCGCTCAACCCAAATATCCCTTTATTTTTCCCTCATCCTTAATCTTATAATTAGAGAGCTAAGAAAAAAAACATTAACATATATCAACGCAAACTGCGACATAATGTTCTGCCACCTTAGTCGAAATCATGGGAAATTAAATTTTCTTTTCACCATCGGAGACGTCTTTTATAATTTGTTACAGGATGTGAATTATCAAGATTTTACTTTATGTATAGATTATAAGATCTTTATTTTGAAAATTACAATTTACTTGTACAGCATTATTAATTGGGACGCAAGAATTCATTCATACTTACGTACAATTTCCATTCATACAACATATACATATAAATTCTGTCCTAGTGCTACCTATGCTATAAACGGGTGGTTGCTGGATAAAATAGAGTGTTCAAGCCCTTACCTAGTTAAGGGTCAAGTATTTACTTATTAGATCGTGGGTGAGCATAACAGGGACTTTCTTTCCACATCAGACTGCGAAACCGTAGCCCTAATTATATAGTGTGTCGGGAAAGGTTGAACAATTGTCGGAGGTCAACAATTGTCGGAAAAGGTGAACAATTGTCGGAGGTCAACAATTGTCGGAGAGCATCACTAGGGGAGTGCCTGATCACTCTAGCCCTGGTGACAAGTGCGGATTGTTGTAGTTAATAGTATGGACCATGTTCCATGTAGGCGTTAATATCTGACTCCATTTATTGATAGGAATGTGTCCCGACAAGACAATGTGTTCAGGATGAGGTTCAGAGGTTCATAAAGAATAAGACCAGTTTTCAGAGTTCGGGCGAGAGATCGGCAGCGTAATAGGTACAAGTCGTCAGAGGTCTGCTAGAGGCTGTGAGGCAAAGTGCCGTCGTAGTGGCATAGGGAGAGGAGACTAGCGGAAGGCTGAGTGGGCTTACTCCCAGGGCCCCGAGGCCCTGGTCATATCGTATCGCGGCTAGTAATCTGGCTGTGGAGGCTAAAAAACAGAGTGCCGAGTGAGCCTACCAGGGCCAAGTGGCCCTGGTGTAAAGTGACAAGTCGTGCGGCTATGGAGACTAAGTAAAACAGAGTGTAGAGTGAGGGCGAAAACTTACTGCTATAAGTACCCGTGCCCCTCCCTGCCGGGAGGCGGAGCCTGTGTGCAGGTGGTCTGTTTTATTATCCCGTTGGTCCAAAAGGGTGTGTTTTATGATGTAACACCTACCAAGTTACGTGACTAAGCTGTTCCTAGCATGATTTTATGACCGCCGGAAGTGACTGAAGGTCTATTCTAAGGGGCGGTGAGGCCTACCCTAGGTTTTATTGCGGCACCCTCGATGTTACTTGTCTATATCTGCCGACCTATGATTTATTACAAGAAGTTTACACAGATTTGCATTTCTATTATAATACATTATGAACCAGAGTGTAGGGTAATTTACATAGATTTAGCTTATCGCTACCTAGTGTCTTGCCTTAGACAACGAATTAAAGAAATATGTTCCATAAGTATATAAAAAATAAGTATTGTATGCCCAACAAATTTTACAATTTAATTTTTTATTTATACTAAGAAATGGGATCGACTTCTTTTCTGATTTAATTTATTCTTCATACTTTAAAGTAGAGCCTCTCCCCCCTTTGAGCTAGACAATATCTCCAATTTCTCATTGTACTTTTATTCATTTCTCTATTTTCATATTTTTCATTTAAATATATCAAGAGTTAATTTAGGTTTTTAGCTCTAAACTATTTTGAGGAGAGAGTTAGTTAATTTAGGAAATTGAGATCATGTATGTATTCACATACAAATACTATACGAAGTACCAATGTTCAAGAAAAGCATCTTTCTGTGAGTTCAGGAATCTCTTGCAATCATAATAGCTGCATCAGTCAAGAATAAATGATTGCTTATACGGTGACCAATATAAATCTTCCCCAAGTATCTGCGTAAAACTTATTTATGATCTTATTAATTAATGCCACTATTTCATTATTCAGGTGTTGGCTTTATTGTCAAGCAATAATTAATAATTTGCAAAAATGTAAAGAAGCGTTTTGTTGTTGATGTCCACGAGGTACATATGTCTAACCGTATAACTATTTCTCGTTTATTTTTCAATTAAGGACAGCCTTTAATCTATGATATATCTATCTATCACATAAAAAATCTACCAATATGCATGTATATAAGTATTTTATAAATTACAACGTGAAGTAATAGCGCAATATTTATCACGATAAATTTATACTTGCATTACGAAAAAAATCCTTTTCAAACATAATAAGACAGCTACTTAACGAAATGAAAAAAATAACTTCTCCCGCTTCTAGAGTTAATTTATATGTTTTTATCCCAAGCTGACTAGACCAAGCAGGTGAGTTACGATCCAAAAACAGGCTACTCTAGTCAAAGTCTTCGGACGAACAAAACGGATAAAGGTCATGGCGTTGTTTTTCTCCTTTTGAGACAACAAGCCCCCCCCCCCCTACCCGCCCGCGCCTGCTACAAGGCTCGGAATATAATTTTTGATTAGATCATCCTTCAGGAAAAGCTTTTTTTGTTAACAAACTGTCGTTAAATCAATCTTAGATTCGCCCCAATAATCTATTCTATAGCCTGCTTAGGACTGGCGGCTTTGCTTACACATCTTAATTCGGGGCTGATCAATTACTAATTGATTCAAGGACCAGCATCCTCTCCTTTTTTTTTTTAGATTTTTCAATTCTTTTCGATTAACATTTTTTAACATTAATTTGAATGGACGTAGAAAACGAATAAAGATAGATATAGTGATAGTACTGCTCAAAAGTTTCATAAATGATTGTAAAAAAAAATTAGTCGAATTTTTTTATCAAAAACACTTCATTTTATTTTTTGAAATATCAGTAAATGAATATGGACTAAATCAACTCCATAGAAGGAAAATAAAACATTTCGATTCGAATTATGGGGATCAAAAAACGGTATTTATTTTTGTAAAATTTAACTTTTAAATTAAAGAAATAATCAGAATATTTGATCTTCAATAGTATTTAATCACTTTCGGGACAGCGCAGACTGTAATATTGCCATTATAATATTAGACTAAAAGTATCACTTTACGACCCCCATCGTAGAACACACAGGCAAACGAAGCTCACTAGTTTGAATGTGAATTTTCTGGGGCTCAGTAGTTTGTGAATCAATGAGTGCACAGGTTCGAGTCACATGACGAATAGAAGGAATCTTAGCCTTTAATGCATGGTGGGAGAGACCGGAGGTAGGTACAGCTTCCAAAACCCAAATTCCTAGGTATCCCCACTTCTAATCATTCTGACTATTTACTTCCGAGTACTCACTGTCACTCAGTAGTATGTTATAGATATTTTATGAAATTCTTTGTTATCAATACAGATATTGTGCTTCTGTACACTTGGCAATGTTCCATGTGTTCTAATATACGTCTTGTTGGATTCTATTATTCCTGATCGACTCCGTTATGCTCTTGTGACGTATTGGAATCAGTAGAACATTTAATTCTTGACTACTAAAAGTATACTACTCAGAGAATAAAAGTCAGGATTGAGCTCCCCCTCTCTGAATGGCCTCCAGCTCCATTTACTACTTTCATAGACGAAGAAAAAGCGTATTTTGTATTCTTCGAATTTTTCTAGGTTTTCTGAACTCCAAATTGTATATTTATTTGTAATTTCTTTTGTTAATCTAGGATATTAACATTATGCACTTAATATATTATTAGTTTCAGATAGGTTCTTGCTAGTATGATTCTGGAGCAGAGGCAAAAAAAATGGCTGCTGAGGTTACCCCAAAAAAATAGTAATAGTCCCTCATTTCAACCTTAAACTTAGCTGTGTTCTATGAGCTAGACGAGGTTCTATGGCCTTTACCTTTCTAAATTAATAATTTTGGACTGAAAGTTGGTTCGCTGGCATGGGGTATCCCTAAGTTACAGTAGGGGGAGTGAAGGTGGGAAAAAAAAGAACCTTGTCATATAAGTGAATTTAGACTCCGTTGAAGGTCAGAAGAAATGTTAAAATGTATGAAAATTGGAGTATTGGCGTTCAGTCTGGGTCGTCTATCCAATACTTGACTTTGTCTATATCGCAGTTTAGTTAAAAGTAATTGATCAACAAGGTGATTTAGTGTGAAAGTTCACAAACAACTTTTTCATTGATTAACATTTATTTTTAATCTCTATAACACAAAGTAAATCTTCCTGTATTTTTTAAAAAAAATTTCATGGAGCTAGAAGTGAAAAAAAGTGTAAGGAAAAATAGGTTTGAATAAAAACTGGCTTCGCTCTAGATTGCTTGATATTAAGTCAACAACTCCGTGGTTGATGAATGCAGAAATGCGACCTCTTAAGGAGGTTTATTGATACAAATAATTTCATTATAAAGCAATATTTCCAAATTTTTTTTGCGGGAAATTGAGAGAAATTCTTGTCTGTGCGATGATGGAACATTTCGCTTTGAGATTATTTTAATAGCCGAGAATTCCCAGAGAATTTGGAAATGTGTTGCTAATTTGAACGTAATTCTAATTTATATTTCCATCAACTCATAAAGACTAGATAGTTTTTTTTAAATCCGTTAAATTTAATACAATGTAAAAATATGAACCAAATAATTGACAAACTTTCTCCTCTTTCTGCTATGAGCAGATGCATTTGAAGGAGGTTGGGTTACATGAAATCAGATTGACGTTAATAGGAAATAACATGAATACGAATCTAGGTGATGGGGCTCACTTTTAGTTTAAAAAATGGGAGAAAAACTTACAAAATAACCTAAACCTAGAACCTAAGACTAAAGCGTTCCAGCCACGGCCATCGATGGGGGAACGGAGCGGGGGTTATCGTGTTAATCACCGGGTTTGTCAAGTATTGCAGGGAGTCAAAAAATTTGATATGTCTACGTTGGATGAATTCATCTACCGTAGGCAGCTCAAGGATATCGTGAAGCTCACTGTTGCTCCGCTGCTCGAATAAAGTATGTCTGAACACTTTCATCAGTATACCGTTTTGGAATTGTTGGAGTTTCCGAGCTGTCGTATATGTCTGATAACGAAAAAGCGGTGCACTGTACAGAAGAGTAGGCCTGAGTATGCTCTTGTAAATCAATAGCTTGAGAAGCAGTGATAGATTGGGGTAAGTCAATAAATGCGTAAGCCGGTGACTTCGTGCGAGTGTGCTTCAACTTCTTCGTAAAATGGTTACTAAAATGGAGGTGTCTGCCATTTTAATTCCCAGATATACTAGATTGTTGGCTGGCAAAGACTAGAGCCTAACAACGGTAGCTTCGTGTGTTTATGGCTCACTTCATTTGCGGCCGTATGCAGCAGTTATTAAATATAAACTACAAAGTGATTCATTTAAACTGTTCCGGATAGGACCACCCAGCACGTATACAAGGGACAAACTTTAATTGCTCCTTCCAGTTGGCTGCGCGGTTGGACACGGACTAAGGGGCTAATTTAGGCACAGTTGGGAGCCGTGATAGGCTTCCTAGTGTTTACTCACCAAGTTCGAGGCAGGGGAGTTCGACTCCCGCCCAAGAGACTCCTTATAAATATTTCAATTAATCTATAGTTCTTTAAAAGTAGTTTAGTTATTCCTTTTATAGGGGTGATAAAGTGATCAACTATTTGGTCCGAGTTGTGTCCAAGCTGTCTGCCCGTCTATCATTCCTACACTTGGATTTGTGAGTCTTTCGTTTGACTCACTAACATGAATTTTTACATAGAATAGAAGAAAAAATTAATCCTGCACAGGGTCTCCTAGCTTAATGTTCATATAAGAAATTAATACCAAGCAAATAAAGTTTCCATAAAAAAAAAAAAAAAATTGACATTGTAAAACAGTTTAGTAGAGAATTCCTGAGAGTAGTAGAGCAAGCAAAGAAGGAGCAATCGTCCTCTGCATTTTTTTTTTAATCCTCTGAATTTAATACAATGTAAAAATATAAACAAAAGAATTGAAAACTTTCTCCTCTTTCTGCTATGCGCAGATGCATTCCTCTGCAGTTTTATGGCCAGGAGTATTAAGGTCAGACAGACGGGATATTGTATTCCGGGAGTAGAGGATTTGAAATGTAGAATATTGTATATGTAAGAGGAGTGATGAGAGTTGATGGTTTGGAAATGGAATCAGCCGAGAAAATATTGTGGACGGGAAGAGGTCGGAGTTATGGAAGCTTATAAATAACTAAAGAGTTAAAGGTTTTTTTTGGAAGATCTGCTTGAGTTGATGAAAAAGATATCTTACACAGGTGATCTGAAAAGTTTCCTACCTCAACATGAAGATGATGATAAAATAAATAAAAGCTAGTGAAATAAAAGCTAAAATAAAAGCTTTGTTAGGTCGGAAACATAAAAGTGTATGTTTTTATTAACTTTGTAACGTTTCGACATACTATCTATGCCTGCATAAGCCCCTATGTCTAAAAGCAGGTTAATGTGAACTTTTTAAGACATTTGGTGAACTAAAAATAATCTGGTAACCAATTGCATTTTGTTTTGTTTAACTTTAAATTATTATTAATTTTAATTAATTAATTAAAATCCTGTTTGTCACGCAGGTTCACAGAAATAGTTTCTATACGAATATTTTACTTGATGCTCCCTCCAAAGATGATAAAACAAAAACTAAATTATATTTAGTGAGCGTATATATATATATGTTTATACATATATAACAGTAGTATATCAAATTTATGGTGCCAATGAAAACAATATGTATACACATGCCATTGAGGATATAGCTAACTATAATTGCATAACGTCAATGAAATCGTTTCATCGGCCAATACAAAATAATTAATTCTAGGATTGACAATTCAACTATTTTTCTTATTATGTTATTTTTAGCTGGCTAATTATTAATTATTTAATGAAATTGTATTCAAAATTCCTATTTTTAGCTTGATTGTTTACCCAGAATGAATACAAAGTGTCTGTATGCATGAATCAGGATAGTGAAAGTGAATAAATAGAATAACTTCAATTCAGATCCCTAAGACCAGCCCGTGACAAGAGGTCTGAATAACAAATGCAATCGCATGACTTGTGCCATTATCCAATTGGAAACGGTGTTTTACTTTATTTTCGTTTTTATCCGCTCTTAATGAAGTCGGACGGTCTATCTGCATTATACAGAAATATAGTTTTCTGCTTAACTATGTCCCGGTTAATGGCCTCGAGAATAACCTAGAACGTTTCTTGAATTCATACGGACTATGATAATACTATTATCATCATTGAAAAAAAATAAAAAAATATTAACAACGTAATAGTGTAAACCTATACCTATACAACGTAACAAAGTGTAAACCTCTATAGAAGACATAATAATAATTATGAATTAAAAAAAATATTGTTTTACTGAATTTAGTAAATAAAGTCAAATAAATGGATCAACCTATAAGAACCAAAATACAAAAAAAAACAATATGCAGAAGTCTGTACAACTCAGCATGACATTAAATAAAATGCATTAAGTTCATAAAAAAGAAAACACATGTAATGAAAGTATTCTCTCTTTAATTAATTAATTAATATATGTAAAAGGAACGAAAAAGGGAAGAAAAGAGCCTGGACAACAGTTGCTAAAGAATGTGTGGATAAATATAATGAAACAGAACACACAGTAACTGGTTTTCCACCCAAGTATTTATTAGATGGCACAGATACAAGCATTTTACCTGAAGAATTAAAAAAAAGAAACAATAAAGAAAACTGGATGAATGACAATAAATTAGCCTTAAAAAAAACAAAAAAGTCTCATAAATATAACTATTTGATGAAAATATTTGATAAAACAAGAAAACATTGGGAATTTAACACAGGGGATACAGTATATATAGAAAATGGCAACAAATTAAACTTGAAAAAACTAGATGAATTAAAAAGTGGTCCCTTTGAAATAACAGAGAAGATATCAAATTTAATGTATAAAATAAAAACCGGAAGAGGAACGCAAGAAACTGGATTCTCTCACATAACAAAATTACTTCCGATATTACCAGACTGAAAATTTTCAAGAATTTTCACTTTAGAGAGAGGAGATGTAATGAAAGTATTCTATCTTTAATTTGAATGCTCCGCGCTGCTTCCACTGGCCCCCACCAGATGGAGCAGCTGTCAGATAGAGAAGGTTATGTTAGGTAACACAACTTGTAAATAGAATGTGAATATAGAAGTGATAGTTATAAACTGTAATTGTCGTTTCTTTGTTTACAGGTAAGATTATGTAAATCAATATTAATTATTGTTATAATACAATATATAGTGAATAAAATTGCTAACTTTGTTTACACAGAAACTGATTTCAGTTTATTCACCCCACCTTCAATAATTGTCTTACAAAACGACAATTACAGTTTATAACTATCACTTCTATATTCACACTCTATTTACAAGTTTAGTTACTTAACATAACCTTCTCTATCTGATAGCTGCTTTATCTGACACACATATCAAAATATTGAACAGAAAAATATAAGTCAGAAAATATAATATAATGATTCGTTCCCAGACTGGTCTCTTAGGGTAGTGAGGAAGTAGTGAAATAGGAGAGCTTTAAAGGTTTGTGAAGATGAATCTCTGATATTAGGAGGTTAAGAATTCTAGAGGGTAGTGTAGTGCAAGGAAGGACCGATCGTATGCTGAAGATTTAAGCTGTAAAATATTGTACATATATAAGGGGCTGATTTGAAAAAGGAATGGGCCGAGGAAACTTGTGCATGGAAAAAGGAGAAGAGCCACATTTACACGCTGTAGAGGATAGAGACGTGGGAGCCCCACCGAGTCCCAAAGACAAATCTAACGAATCAATTCATGATTCCCTTCAACTTGCCCTCAAGTCCCACCTAGATACCTCTATATCCCACACAACCATTCTCAAAGTGAGGGAAAAACTAATGTTTAATTTGAAAGCAACGATATTGAGCAAACTACTGAGGTAAAAGGTAAAATATCATTCCTTACTATAAAGAAAAAATGTATAGTAAAAATAATATACTTTCTTCAACAATTTCTTGGCATTTGTTCCAGAACAAGACAATAGTAGCTTTGCCAGAGAATTGATTAATGGTTTAGGGTTCCAAAAGAGTGGAGCACTCCAAATGGCATCTATTGTCCACGAACCTCCAAGATGAACGAAATATAATGCCTTTAGGTCCAAACTTATTATTGCATATATACTTCCATAATGCTTAGATTTAAAAGTTGTATGATGCATTGAGATAATAAGATTGAGTAAGACATAAATCATTGTTTTGCTAATTTAATTTAACTACATAAAAAGTAATTGATTTCAATAAAATTTCTTTAGTTCATAGAAATTTTTATATCATTAAATATCAACAAAACGAAATAAACGAGTAAAGAACAAGAGATGAGGTCGGGCAGGAGCGGGCGAAGCCAGGAGATGGTAGTTAGTTGTTTTTATGAACTATATTTTATAGCCTAGCCTTATTGGTTTTATAGTACTATGTAAATTAACTTACTTAATAGCGCTATCGCGTTAAAAGAGAGGTAGACCGACCTTTTCAAAACACGTTTGACAAGGAGTTCTAATACCAGAGTGTAGTCAAATCACCTCCATCTCCTTTGCATTGCATAACACATTAATTGAATTAAGACCCTTTCATTTTATGATTTCACGTGCAGTATAAAATGTTGCTCAGATACAGTAGTTGATTCCAGGCGTTCTTGATTGTATTGTATAAAATAAATTTAGAGAAATTATGAAACGTAAAATTTTCTCATACGATTTATACACATTGGTTCAGAAAATATTGCATTAAAAGATATTCAAATTAATTTTATAATCGTTTAGGTTTAAATTTAATTTAATAAAATTCTGAATTTTATTTGTAAATATATAAAATATACCAATGAAAAACTTATAAAGAGACGGATCGTAATAAAAATACGGCATACAATCTAAACATCGAGGTTCAGAATAATCTATGTTTTTTAATATCATTTATTTACATGACAGGGTAAAAAAGTATCATTGTTCCGAAGATCGTATTTTAAAGAAGCATATAATCTTATATAAATATCAATGGTTTAATAGTTAAACATACATGGTTTAAGATATCATTAAGATTTGATGTATGAGCTCCTCCTTGACCTAACGTACAAGACCCAACCTACATGATTATTAATAGAATAGCAATATCATTCTCTACCTAAATGTAATTCAATTACCTATCTCTTTGCCAATTCCAAGGCTATAAGTAAGTTTCCTTCGGTTACGAGGCGATATCCTTTCGTCAGCCTGTATGTGTTACAAAATATACGATATTTCAGTTTTTGGTTAAAATTCGTATCATATTTGGAAAAAGAAAGTTGTGCCTTTTTTCCTAATTTTCAAGAAGTCCCTACTCACAAGGCTTGAAGTTTTCATTTTTCTCCTAGACTATTGACATATCAGTCCAGGACAAATATCCGGAGTTAGCCGGACAGGTGGTAGTGTGTTTCTGTATGCACATGACAGCCTGATGACCCAAATCCTTGATCTCTACCCTCCATCCAACCACCCAACCGTGAAGTTCCTTATCGCTGAGATAACCTAAAACCTACGTCCTGTAATGTATCGCCCTCCACATGTGACTTCTGAATCAATGTTAAGGTCAACCTTCTACAATTTAGTCCCTCCGGTAACCTAAATACCTATCTCCCTACCAACCACTTTTTTGTTAAAAAAAAGTGCTTGTTAAATCCACCCCTATCTGCTTCCCTCAATCTTTCCTTGGGTGTAACCCATGGATCGAGCATATCTCCCCTTTTTTTTTAGTTGTTAGATAAAGGATCTCCCTAACTCTATTCATCATTGCTCCTATAACCTCTATGCCGACGACTCCCGAATCTATTTATCCTCCCCTCCAATTTTTTTAGCCGCGTTTTCCAAGATTCAAGGATCGAAGATTGAAGAGATTGAGAGATTGAAACAGTGTCTGGGCAAACCTGATTAAACTGTGGTTATATGCAGAGAAAACCCAGGCAATTGTCACAGGCTCCAGTTTCGTCCTCGAATCCTTTGCCGATGTTTCCGTTTTAACCCTTAATAACCTTCCCATCACTTTCTGCTCCACTGTCAAATACCTAGAGATGACTATTGACCAAACCTTCTCTTAAAACCAACATATCCACCCTGAAACTATTCCATCGGTCTGGCTATCTGCTCCCCCCGCCTACACGTCACCTCCTTGAAGCTTCCTCATTTTGATACTGTACAGACTTCTGTATATGGTTTCTAGGCGGATCCATATGTGGCTATATTTACTAAAAGCAGTCAATAAGTTTTTCATTTTTATTTCACTATTATTATTTTTCCTATAGAGATGTACGTTTTATTTTACTTTGTCACAATTATTTTTTTATTATGATTTAATAGTTCTTTTTATTTGCTAGATGTAAATTTGTCACTGACTATTAATATTATTCATAGAGGACTTTGTCTCGGAGTATTTTTTTTTCTATTATAGTAATCACTTAAACGTAAAAAGTGTTTCAAAAAATTTTTTTTAAATATCAAAAACAACCTAGTTAAATTTTTTTTTTAAGTAGTGATTTTTCCTGATCATGCTGGTTCACTAAATCAAATAAAGCCTCAGTTATCTAAAGTTTTTTTTGTTCTTTTATATTTAACCAGCTAAACCATTTAAGAAAATGGGTTTTAAAACCTCTTATGTTATTCGTTCACATTCTATGCCATTATTTCGTTTGTGTACAATTTCAGAAATATAATTTTTAATTGATTAACAGATTTTGGTTACTAAAAAGAATTGAATGTATATTTGATCTAATAGAAAACACATAATGGTATAGATGTTTTAAACTAGAAACAATATAGTTTACGTGGAGTAAGCTTTTTGGGCAAATGTTAATCATCAATTAATAAATCTGTTTTATTAGTACGTTGATGGACATCAGTTCTAAGGTGAATTGAGGCCTCATGTTTAAACCATAATAGCACAGAAGCCCGTTAACAGTGGCATAAATATTTAAGAACCATTTTGAGCCCTGTTTGATTAATAGATCAGAGCCAATCACGGGGTGGATACCATCGGGTGATCAGCGCCGATAACGAAATCTAAAAGACCGTCGCTAATTATATTTGTTGTGTCGGTGGGGATCGATCCAGGACCGGTAGATAGCCATAGATAGGCTTATTGACTCCGGCAACGTGGTCTCTCCGATACCCTTCCTCTTCATGAATAATGTAGACCAACTATCGATTCTTCTTTAATACAGATTTAGAAGGCGGATTGTTCCGACATCTTTCATCTGGTATTTACCGCTACAGTCTGGACCACTTAGGGCCTTAGTTAGCTCTTGTTCTCCTTTACCCGATCCCTTCGCCTCGCTTAATATTTAACGCCTTATCGATCCCCAATTGTCTATAGGCTTCCTCCGTTCTTGATCCCAAAGGAGTTTGGATAGTTATTTGTAATAAAGTCTCGATACCGACAAGCTAAAGTGAAATTCAATAGCAATAAAAATTAATGTGATTTTTATAAAGTTCTCATGGGATTATCTATGTATCTCCCTCCTCATAAATAAACTCTTTTGACCGTGTATTTGTTTATCCGTTACTACGATACCAGTCGAAAGAACAATAGTAAATGTCCCATTTTACGTAACCAATAAAATGTTTATACCCCTGGTCACCAAATGGCGAAGTGAGGTCCGCATCTGGACTAAAGGAAAGTTGAATCGTGACTAAATGTTGAATATAAAATAATAATACTTATGCGTACAACCCATACCATATGATAACTACTAGTTTCAAAGGACTACTAAGCAAAGGTACCCTAGAATTGTATAGCATAGATGGTTAGTTGGCAGAACAAAGTATAGTTAAAGAAAAATTTATTTTACTTTGCCAAAACAGGTACTAGTAATTCAGGTAAACATTGAACATTATACCATTTGCAAATAATGTAGGCTAATTACTAATTTGTATAAAAGGATTGTTTTTTTGCCCCTGTTATACCAAAGACCTCTACGTCCGGTTAGTCCATCTGCTCTGTGCCAACTATTAGACTACAGAATGCCAACTACCCCATCAGTGTTTTCCAAACAATATGGCCTCCCCACGTTTTCACATAACGGAAACAATAGATTATCACACATAGGTCCAATTACAATTAGCCACGCAATCATTATTGGAAATATCGCAAAGCGTTCAGCAGCTTGTACTGAACTTTTCGTGACAATGTTAACGGGCAGAAAAAGAGTAAAATGGTCGTCGTCAGGAACTTCAATCAATCTGAAACAGTGGTAGATGATGCAACACAATGGACTTGTCACACTATGCCTGACGACATCGGTCTAACGCCTCCGTGGCAAAATTTATAAGCTGAATACCAACTTACCCTCTTACCAACCCTTACCGCTATGCTTGAGCAGAGTCCTACTGCAAGATCGCTTACCCCTACAGTCCTCCTCGAAGGTCAAAGCGAAAATGGCTTCGAGATCACGTATAATTAACTGGTTATTGGGAGTCCTGGACTGGCTAGAATTCTCCTGCGGCATTCGCACGCTGTCTCAGGATATATTGCAACCATCTAGCCGCAATAAGCAAGTGCAGCATGGAGAATCTCCCGGATCCACTTCTGGTGGCTTCCTTCCCTAACCTTTGCTGGGGAGATGACAGTTGATTTATGGGGAACCCTGGATTTTGTGCAATTGCTTGCAGTCTATATTGTTAACACAAGATACATGAGCTATTAAACGTTAATGGCATGTATGGTACGAACGAATATTATTTTTCACATTGCCGATTTAGACTT
Source organism: Acanthosoma haemorrhoidale (assembly GCA_930367205.1). Classification (NCBI taxonomy): domain Eukaryota; kingdom Metazoa; phylum Arthropoda; class Insecta; order Hemiptera; family Acanthosomatidae; genus Acanthosoma; species Acanthosoma haemorrhoidale. Next base: position 75,854,972 of record OV884015.1, on the reverse strand, counting down.
ATAAATAAAGACTTGTTTCAAAATAAAATATTTCCATCAATGTTCGTCTCTTTCCAACTATCCCAATAATTAAATATTGATTTTACCAGTTGCGAACCTCCCTGCAATTTTTTTTTTTCTTTCATAGCCCCTTTAAATTTACAGATAATTATATATAATCCCTGCAATTGAAATAATAATTCACCACTATTATTTTTCATTAAATTATTAAATAAGAATTAATTTAATCTGAGAGTTAAGCAAATAAGTTGAAAGTAACATAGTTGAGAACATGGCTAGAAATATTGCCCCGAGAATGGGCCCTGCTCTACTCAATTTCGCTTCTATGTATGATGCCTTTTGTTACATAAAGAGAACTTGCCTATACATAAAAATGAATAATGGAAGACAACATGGCACTTGGATAAAAACAAATTAATGTGTATCAATCGTCACCAGAAACCATAAAAACGATATTCCCCTCTCTGGAAGAAGAAGTTGTACTCTCTAGACAGATACTTCGACTCACCAGCCTGCTTCATTCCTCATGCTCCTCCTTCATGGTTCCTAAGCCCCTGTATCACCAACCAGCCAAGGTAGCACCATACATCAGCTCCTCAACGTTCAATTCAGTAAGGAAGAAATACATTTGACATATTTCCCATTGTAAAGATGTCAGGTTATTTTCGTCCCCAGTTTTCCGAAACCTAAAGAGAGATGCTTTATTTACATTAGAGTAGAGAGCAATTGGCCTTTCGTTTGCTCGTCTGTTACTGCAGATTTTTTTGTTTTTTTCTTTCTTAGCTCACAAATTTTTTTTTTAAGATTATGGATAAGGGAAAAATAAAGGAATTTATTTGGGGTGAGCGGATCCTTTTACTAGGAGTACCTGTTTGAAGGTGGAGTGTGGGAAGCCTCGTTAGAGGTGGAAATGTTACGGTGCAGTGGTGAGAGTCCAATGAAGGCTGAGCCTAGAGTCTCTCTAGGCATGTAGTGCAAACTCATTCAGTTGGATAGCAGTGATGGGTGCCCGTCAGAGGCTTGTAGTTGGTTGGCCAAGAGACGTAATGTCCACCATTTGGTCTGCTTTCCCAGATCTAGAGAGTTGCCATCTTGCCGGTAGTGGTGGGGGTGTCAGGTCTTGGAATAGGGGGTTTTGGCAATGCTTCATCGAGTCTAAGAATTTGATGTGTCTTCTTCTGATGGCTGATGGTTGGGACCTCGAAGTTTTCGTGCATGTCAGGAGCCTTCATATCGCGAAAAGGGGTATGCCATAGTGCCGTGCGCAGGATGTTGTTCTAGAAGATCTGGAGTCTAGTTATGGTGCTGGTGTGGAGAAAACGGAAAAGCGGAGTTCCAAACGGCAGTGCCGGCCTCAGGACGCTCTGACATATGAGCAGTTTCAGCCTCAGGGATATAGCCGGGCTTGTGATGAGTGGGGATGAAAGATAGTTTCACCTATTTAAAATTTTCACTTCGTCGGGAACAAAAAAATACCATTTCTGATTTATACCCATAAAAATCGCAAATTATACATGGGCCCAAGCGGGTTTTTTCAGAATTTTAAACAGTTAATGGATAAAAAAAATTGTTATCCATGATTGATTGGACAGCTGATGAGATCCACAAAATAAGTGGTAAAATAATTTCAGGTATTTCAAACAATATTACTGTTTCGTAATCACTCCACGATTACATATGAATTCCCTCAACCTTACATCGTGCTTTAACCGACGAGTATTTTAATCGTGTAAAGCGAGGACTTTACTCTAGCATGAATTCCAAAGCACACTGTGACCTCTCCAGCACTCAGGTCATAAAATCTATAGCCGATAGTTGCAAGTTGCTCTAATACTCTGACGCTGGGGCTTGCAAAGTTCAATTATCGGCCGGTCCTGTTAGCGCCGACAAAGAGATGACGCAGGCCACCGCGGACCGCTCGCTCTCTTGATGTGGCGTGTGGAAGGTGTACGTCCCAGGAAATTAGTTTCCAGATTAATGATTTTAGCTCTGCCTATTCTCGGCCTAAACAAAGGAGCTTTCTTCTCCCGCCGCAGCCAAGGGGAAAACTTATCATAAATTATCAGTGGCATTCTTCCTAATTAATCCCCGCTCACCCCCTCTTAGTTCAAATCCAAATCGTTCATTCGTCAGCTCATCGTTAAGGGATAGTGCGGGGTGAACCAGCCCTCAGCACATCTATTTTAACAATTAACGTTATCGATCATCCATTGTTCACTGGATTAGTTGCCTCGTCGTTTTTCTTTAGCAGAATATTTCCTTACAATAATTTTAAATCAATTGTATTTTTAAAGGTACCTATGAGAGAATTTCAGGGCATGGGAAGTGGAAGAACGATATTGACTCACATTTAGACCGTAGCCAGGATTTTATTGCTGAGTACGGTATAGTGCCCTGCAGGGCTTTGGTGGATTGTTGGACCTTCCTCAACCTAGGAGTTAGCGCTAGCCAAACCATTAATGCTTGGTGAACGTATACTGTTAATGTAGAGTTGATGATACGATATTAGATTCAAAATTCAGCAGTTTCTAATCTTCCTTCATAATACACATCCGTTATATCTCATGACGGCAGGGTAGAAGTTTGTTATAAAAGCACTGAGGTAAATCTTTTATCATTTAGTTAATTAGAGAATTCAATCCCAAACAATCCAAACTACCTTGGCACCTATACGTGATTTCCATTGTTGCCTGTCAAAACTTTATTCCATGCCACCTCCTTGAAAATCTTTATGTTCTAACGCCGTTAATGATTTCTTTACCATAAAAATCAAAACTTCAAACATTTAATACCTTCTGAGCTTGACCTAGGGAAATCACAATAGTCAGCAAAACGTACCCAATGTCTTCGTTTATGTTTTAATGTGTACATTTTTCCGCATACTTCCCATTTTGTATTCAGTATGTAGACCCGCACCCTTCAGCATACGTTAAGTACCTAGTTATCGTTACTGGAGATAACTGGCCAGAACTCCCAATGACTTGCTTCACGATTACCGGAGATTTCGAGACCATTTCCGTTTCAACTCCGTGATGGTTTTAATGGATGTTCAATGAAATTTACGATCGACTCATTTTAAAACATTGTTTTCAAAATTGAAGAAGTGATGTAATTGACTTCTCAACTACGTCGGCACGAAGGATAAGTCGGTCAGAAGAGCATCTATTGCCGGACAGTTGGATTTATGTTTTCGCCGAGAATTCGCCTTCGGAGAGAACAATTCGCTTCAAAGTACAATAAACGTTAGTTTTGAACACTTCGTTTAAGCAAACTTAATTTCAGACCGATTCGCGCTCCCCTTACTTTTATTTTCTTCCACCACTCGAACAGTTGGAAAATAAAGAGAATTCTATAATTTATATCTCGAGAGTAAACATCAACATTATCTCCTTATATTATTTTTCTTATGAACCTTATAAATACTATATCGTCACCCGTAATATTTACTAATTAAGTTTGTAACTTGAGCATTCGTAATCATGCTTACTGAGGACAATTTTGATATATGATCGCGTGCGTATCAAGAAGGCCGTAGGCACGGCATGTCCTGCTGTACGCTGTTTTATCATTTAACTGGGGTAATCGAGTAACGTTTTACAATTAATTCAAGGTTTTAGTACGCTTTATTGTAATCTTTAGTAATACCGTCCAAATATTTATAACGTTTATAGATCGTTCTATTTATTTATGAGTTTTAGTGTTGTTGTTTTTAAATTTATGGCCTTTAATGTGCTTTTATGTTATTCTAATTATTGTTTTGTTATATTTACATCTATTTATTGTAATTTAAATAGTATTAAAACAGCTTTTTTATTTTTCAAATCCTGTAGATGTAGCAATGTGAAGAATATTTGATAGTATTTTTCATAATACTAAAATCAGTTTAGGCGTCATACTGCAAATAATTTTTACTCAATACTATATTTATTTTATCTCCGAGCATATCAATGTACATTTACTATAAATTATTATTGTCAGGTATATACAAATATTTTATTAGTTTCTTAAATCCTAAAAAGTGGAGTGTCTACCGCGAATGAATATTATAACGTCCAGAGGTTGGTATGGCAAGAGCTCTATATCCGTTCAGTGACACCTGTCATACTTCTCAAGTCTGTCTCAAATATTTTTACCGTCCGTGTAGTACTGATAAATGTCAATACTATGTATTACAGTGTTGTCTGAGCGGATGAACTCACATCATTTATTAAGTTCATCAAGATCACTCATATGCTTGAAGTGAGTATGTTTGTATTTGAAATGCGGAAAATACTGCTAGGTAAAGAGAAAGTACAATGTCATTTGAGCTCACTTTTGAGTAGAGGTATATAACATATACTATAATATATTATATTCTGAACGATTTGTACATCTTCAAAATCAAAATTATGTTTTAGGCTATTTTCTTAAATGTTGATAGTCATACTAATGATGACATAATGGTTTATATAGAATGGTATCATATTCATATTATTTTACTTTATTACCAACTTTATTTTAAAAAAAAATTAATTTTGAGAATGTTAGCAAAAGGCTCTGATAGTCTTTTGCAATATGTATTTATAGGAGAAATCCCTTTTATTTATACAATTAGTATTCTTAATTTTATTTTGTTCAAACTTATTCGTGTGTTTTCGATTCATGTAATTTGAGCTCCAAAATTTTTATATTAAGAATAAGAATAAAGAGATAAATGTGAATAAACTAGGGGTCTTTTACCTATGCTGGCAGCCTAGTCGGTGGGCATCTTAATTAGTATTTGTTTATTGATTTGATTCTGTGAAGGTGTGCCCCGACAGTGCACTATGTTCAGGAGAAGAGGTACAGGTATTATAGGTAGTTTGCGTGGTCTTGGAATTACCACGAGTTCACCATTGGTACCTGAGGGTAGGTGAAAACCGTCCTGATTGCAAAGACTAGTGTGAACCTGAAAGCGGGACATTGAATCGCTGGGGAGGCTCTACTAGGTAAATTACCTAGTATTATATAGTAATACTAAATAGGTTGTAGGGCCCTAAAGACCGTCATCTGCATGGAAGATATCCCTTTCAAGGATGTGCTAGTTTTAGTGAAACGAATCCTACTAATAAGGTGGAGGGTCTGACAGTGCCGGACTAAGACATAGCAAGGCTAGGATTGAAGTGTAGGGGTTTGTAGAGGCAACAAGCGCTTGAGCAGAGAGGCAGAGCAGTGATCACTTCAAGTGTCTGGTTCCGACTGTCTGAAAAAGCTCAGATTTTTCGCGTTATATACGCAGGTCATTCCTGCCTACAGCGAATGAGAGAGCGTTTTATTTCGGTCAATCATAGGCCTGACAAGGCCGCGTCGGTATCGTGAACTAGTCCCCTCTCTCTATACGGACGATTCATTGACTGGATTGATTGGAAGATTTATTGACAAAACATAGAAAGGTTTCTGGTTTCTGGTTTCTGGTCCAAGAGGAGGGTAACATCTATTTATTCGTGGTAAACTAGTTGGCATAACAGAAACATTTACTAAACCTTCAAAAGATATCTCTTTTCACTATTCTGAAATATTTTATATCATTCAGTTTTAATGGAGTAAAGATGTATTTGTATAAAATATTATTAGCTTGATGTTTTGGGTGGTTGTATAAGAAGTTTAAGATGTGTTGTCTATTAATTTTTTTTCGGGTACAACAATTTTAAAGAACGTCCATTATCTATAATACAAACATCAAGTATTCTGATTTTATTATATAGTTATCTGATTTATTCTATATTATATATATATATATATATAATATGGAATAAATGTATTATATATTATTGTTATTATATATTATTTACAGATCTAAATACTATTACCTATTTTTTCATGAAATTTCCCAGTAGCTCTGACAAAATTTATAGAGATATGTTTCCGTAGTTTTTTGTGGTATTCATCGCTGTTTATAACTCTTTTCCAGAAAGAAACATAGCCTGAAAACGTGTGTGGTTTTAATCTATACAAACATAGTAACACCTGTGTGGCATAATTTCTTCTTATACCGATGAGTATGAAACGTATTACATCGAATTCATTTAAATCAATTTTAGTTAGTTAATAATAAAGAAATCAATTTAGACGTAGAAGTTGGTTCCGGATAAATTATATTATGCCCCCCTTGTTACATTATATCCCACCAAACAAAAACCAGAAGAGGATAAACAAATATTTCACTCGAGACGGTTGGTGAAGTGTAAATAAACGTCAGCTAGAAGAAGGTCGACAACGTCTATGGGAGAGGCCATGCGAGGGCTGCCCTGCCTTTGAGGAATTATAGCAGGAGATCGATGGTAAAAGAGGATTTTGGCGGGAGTCCAGCTGAGCGTACCCGCCAAACCGCAATCCTTCTCAATCCCTCCCGTCGTATCTTCCTCCTCCTTTTCTTTTGTCTCACTTCTCCGCTTTATGCCAAGTCGGCAGTGAAAGAATGGCGGTATTTGAATATCTCTTCTTCGAAAATTGTCAGTATGTGTTTTGTCATTTTACCAAACCGAAAATCAACTACTATTTTCCTAGATTTATTTATTTGTATGTAGATTTATGTATGAATAGCAACAACGGTATTTACCAATTTATTGATATTTACCATCTATGCATATTATGTAGTTTACTTCCAGATGATCTAGCTAGCACATTAAAAGAACAACCTGTATCGAAGAAAAAAAATCTGATAAAATCCAAGGGAAGAAATTTATACAAACAGAAATAACTCTTTTTGAGTTATTAAGAGGAGAGGTTCACATCCATTCAGGCAAGTCTATCAGTGTCACTGTATGTATGATCGTTCTACGATAGCGGTCGTCAAAATTATTTAGTCGATCAGAAATCATATATAGCTTTACATTTAATGAAAACTATAAAAAATCAAACAAGTAATGAAGTTGCACATCGTTAATTTTCAAATGGCTCCGAAAATATTTAATGTTCTGATTTAAGGCGTTGAGAAATAACCAAGCAGAGGACATGGAAATAACTAAAACACCTACACAGCCCAAGCCGCATGCAATATTCGTTCACAATATAAGCAACTTTAAATTGCTATGCTCACAAATGAGTAAAATTTGAGGAACGGGAAAATACACGTGCCTCAAACGGTATCGGGACTCACTAGGTTCCATAACTGCCAGGCATATGGACACACAAAATCGAACTGCCACCAACCTCTCAGGTGCGTAAAGTGCAGTGGGCAGCACAAAAGTGAATTGTACAAAAAGCCCCTAAAATCCCGGTCACCCGGCTAACTATAAGGGTTGCAAAGCTTATAGAATTCTGAAGCCCAAAAGCGAACAACGTCGTTGTCCAGAATAAGAGAAGTCAGCCACAGATAGCTCAAGAAGCACCCCAGCCAGAAATATGTCCTTCTGTCACTTGAGCCGATGCAGTTCGCAACAGAGAGCAGTCACAGGTACCACCCTGTCCTCTAGTTTATCTTTCCCAGCATTCCACTCATTCCATCAATCCACAAACTCAATCCCATCCTCAACCACACATCTTGCATATTCCTCCACCTTCAAGTCCATCGGTTTTCACCAGCCTTCTAACTTCATTCCTGGCCGAGCTAAGAACCATAATTACCCCTCTCATTTTCCTTCATACAAATCTTGTCTCCTACATTATTCCCGTTAAACAAAATCCATAAGTGGATCCTTCTGACTCCTTATCCATTCTCCTTTGGAATGCGAATCGTGTTTGTTACAAAATAGAATGATGTGAAATTCATGACACTTTTAGCAGATATCCTATTTTTTTATTAGTATTCAATTTAGAAAACTTCAAATGCAAACAATAATCAATAAATTATAAACAACATTATATAAAATTGTCACATAATATATACATATATAGATATGTATCTCAAATAAGTTAAGATCTGGTAAAGAAAGACCTGATTGTGATCAAGGTCCGGAAATTAAATTATTTAAATCTGAGCAAAGATTACAATGCCATTTGTGTATACAGGAGACAGATTTACATATCAATTAAATTGAATCGAATGAAACAAACGTTTTAATTGAAGAAGTTAATATTTGAGGCATGAAGTCAGAAATAATTCTGATACGTACACCTACGAATTCCCTACAAACGTTATATATTTTCCAGGGCTGATAAGAGAGCACCATACTTTCAGATAGGTAAAGAGTTAACATCCTCAGCTAGTCAGTCTGTCTGGATGAATATTATATGATAGAGTTCGTAAAAGTCATTAAACCGATTCAAAAATATAAATTTATATTCCATTACGTCTTAAAATAATTATGAGTTTTTTAAACTAAAGTATCTAGGGAAATAGGAAAAAAATTAGCATGAAAAAAATTCGGCCCCGTTTATGTAAGCTTGAGAACTAAAAACTATTTAACACGACAAACTTTGACATTTTTTTTTAACACACCTTACAGTTGCGTATTTAACCCGATTTGTATAGTTTTTTTTGTTAAACTTTATCTATATACATTATTCAAAGAAAACAAAATAGTAACAGGGCATTAGAACCTGGTACTTCTTTATAACTGGCCAGGTGCCCTTCCATCTGAACTATCGTATATCAAACATATGCCGTCCATGTGACAAAGATCTTCATCCACGTTCTAGTCTCAACACAGAAAACATCGGCAGTAAGCAATCTCTCGTTGGATACCACCATGTGGTTTTAAATTTCTGAAAGATAGTTAGGGAACATTTAATAACAATTTAAACATTCATCATATATTCTTTTAGTAATAATTACGCAGCCTTTCTTATATAACTAGTAAAAATTAGTTTTAGCTATTTTTGAACAGTTTTTTGCAAATAAAATAAAGAATTTTTAATCATAACTATCAAGTTATTCTCTCGCAATAATTCAATAAGTACTTAAGAAACTCAAGAGCGATTTTATATGTCCTTCATTTCGTTTCTATGAATTTCTAAGTATACACATTAAGTCTATTTTATAAATATAAAATAATAAGATTAAAATAGTTGTCACACTCACTATTACACAACCACTTATTTTAGGTATATAGCTGTATTTAACAATTATATCAGGGATATATGACGAACAATCAATTTCAATACCTTATTTAATTAATAAAGAATAGATTACACTCATTTGAAGTTAATTAATAAGTATGGGGGACAGCAAAAAAGTCGAACATCAAGCGTATCCAATCCTTTCAATCCAAAGTCCTGAGAACAATAGTAAATGCCCCTTATTATGTCAGCAACAAAACCCTTCATAACGACCTTAATATACCCTACATTCTAGAACTCATCCCTTCCAAGTTTATGAAATTCCACAGTAGCCTTTCCAACCACCCTAATCCTGTAGCACAGTCATTGCACTGCGCCACACATCCCTATAACCTCCTCGGAGACTGAAACGGCAGTGGCCTCGTGACCTGCTATAATCGCGTGACAGTGGGAGTTCTGGCAATGGCCAGTTTCTCCAATCATGTCCTATTGTATGAATGAGCGAGTGAATGATGAACTGTAAATATGGTATGAATGAGATCGTTTATTTGTATTATTATTGCCTTATAAAAGGCAGATTGTAATTATTGCACAATAAAGAATGTCATAGTAATTAATAAGTAACTAACGTAAATTTGAGAGGATAAATTCGTTGGGATATTGGCATAAGAAACTTATATTTTCATCAAATTTATCTGTGGGTTACGTTTAAGCATAGTACGTATATTAGCAGACCCTGATATCAAGAAAAGAAAGAATAAACATTAGTGCAGGAATGTCGAAAGAATAAAAATAATAAATAGATATAAATTGAAATCAAATTTACAATGATCTATGAAAGTTGATGAAAGATCGCTCAAAACGTAAAAAAATATAATTCGTGAGCTTCCACGCGTAGGATTGTCATTTGCCCAAAGTGAATCAAACCGTCAAACTGTGATAGCATTTAACGAATGTACACGGTACGGTCCTAACGATCAAACTGATTTGGCCTACTATGGCTCCGTAGTCTAAATTAAGCAACGATTCCCCGCCTCCCTGACAGGATGTACGACCCACTGACATTCACCTGTGGGTCAATGCTTTTCAGCCCATTTATTATTTCCACCGATCCCATCTCAAACGTTTGGTGCTTTGGTTTTTTAAATATCGTTTTTTTAACAATACTAATATATCGAACTTCATTAAACTATGATCCTGACAATATTCATTAATCCACTAGCTTTACATTCACAGTAAGTTCAGTAGAAACCAACCGTCAGTCAGTAAGGCACGCCTGTTTTTTTTATAAATCTTTATTCGAAGAATTTACAAAATACCTTAAAAGAACATTAAATAATTGTAATAACTGGTCTCGATTCATACCATATTTACAAATATACATTTATAACGTATCTAAAATATTCATTCATACATAACAGTTCACCACCCCCAATTCAACCACAGGATTCGCAGCTATGGAGAAGGATGCAATGGAATGGGAGATCCCCCACACTACTCCTGAGGATACGTCTAGTAATCATAAAAGCGTTTCCGATAACTAAGCCGATAGAAATGTGATGCAAATGACAAGAGCTGAATAATAAGATGATGGAACCTAACATTGTCAAACAGATCTCGGTTTTTTCCACCTTTTTTGTACTCTTGACGGTCTTAATTTATGGGTCTCTCACAGGGACGACAAACGAACAGTGCACAAGGGATACAATACTTTTTTAAAAATACACTTTTTTCAACAGAGCCTCCTTAAGATCTAATGCCAATGACCAAGTGGTGAAATAACTATAATAGGATTGACTTAAAAAAATTGAGAAACTCATAAAAAGTATCATTGCGATATTGCCAAACTATATTTTATGTCTGTTGCAATAATTTATCTATTTTGTAGTTTTTTCTTAATTATTTTGATTTCGACAATATATAAAATACACAATTATTATAATACATTAGTTCTAACCCCATCATACATGAGATATGATGTAAACAGCAACAGGTCGTCCGTAAAAAATTGAAAAGACTGGTAGGAATGCACGCGCCATACAAAACAAATTATTATACAAATGCAAGTTCGTATGAGCACGGTAAAGATTACAGTGGACTGTATAAACAAGAGGGGGAAAAACTTTTATAAATGCAGACTACAAATGTATATGTAACAGAAAGGGTAACGATGGTTTCTTTCATTCTCGTTACAAGTGCAAGCAAAACCAAAGATCATCACAACCCATAGGAGAGCCTCAACGATCTATGTGTGGCAACCGTTCACTCACCAAAGATGGTTTTGGTCTGACCACAGACCCGATGAACACCTTGACTGCAAATTTCCCTGAGGTGACATATTCGCATCCTAGGGTACCCTGCTTTTGCAATTTTGTAAAGTCGATACCATTTGCTCAATGCTTTGTAACATTGGCCTCAGGGACTACGTTTATTAACACATGAAATAACTTTGTGTGAACAGTTTTATTTTATTTTTATATGCAGCAACAACAATGTTGTCTTCTAGAGATTCACCCGTGTCACGTTCGGTGACAACGTCTCACTTAATATATTTTCTATCTCTTTTGTACTTTCACTTGGACACGGGAAATAGAAGGTTTATTACTCCATTGCTGAATACACATTAAACAATTAACTATCCTGACGTCATCATTACCATAAAACCATAGTCTTGAGATAAAGAGAATAAAATGCAAAATAAATAATAAATTAGTCAGTAATTTAACTGTTGTATGTAAGAACTCTCCTTTTGGTCGATTACTCACATTAACATTAGCATAATACATAATAATTTAATTCATTATGTCATGTAATTTTGTAGCACTTGAGAATATTTGAAATATATTAAAGTATTCACCATGTAACTGACGACAACTTTTGATCAAAATTATCATGGAGCTCTACATAAAATTCCAATACTCCCCCCTAGAGGAGCCTGAACTTCCCGACGATTGCTAACTTCTATCCCAACTATCTGCAACTATTGATGGTGCACTCCACTTTCTTTTTTTTTTCATTTAAAACTCCGCCGGTATCTAGGGTGAAGATTTTATCTATCAACGGTTATTCAAAAGTAAAGTTCGCTTGGAAGCTTTTTCAACGGCACACGTTTCAATGCCAATTTAATTACGTGAATGTTTAGGAACAAATTCAAGCAAGCATATCACAACTGATTCTATTCGAGTTAGATTTAGGACAAATAATTTTACTGTCCAACAATCAAGGGTAGAGTCTATAAATCAGAGGTCCTTTAATTAATTTTGTGATCGTTTTTCGTCTTTTTAATTATTTGAATAACTTATTTCGGATTGAAATCCATTTATCTGCTTACACTGCTGCATTATTGTATTTTTACTTTTTACGCACCCACTTTTTTTTTCTTTTTTCATAGCTCTCAAACTTATAAAAATAGGATGTGGGAAAATTATTTTGGATTGATGGGTGCCTTTCACTAAAGGGAGTCCCATTTGAAGGAAGCATCCCAGGCCACGGCCCCTGTAGGGGGCTGCAGTGAGTCGGCCTATCGGCCGGAAGATCGACCTACCCTGAGCAGGTAGAAGGGGTCATATTGCTTCGGTTGATTCGGCCGGGAGTCGACCTCGAGCTCTCGGCTAGGCGTGAATCATTGTTCAGTCCCCGTCAGGGGGCTCGGGTTCTATGAGGTCTATCTGTCTCCAGGCTTCGGTGGTCCAGTAGTGCTTACATCGGACGGGCATTGGTGGTGGTTGAAGGTCGGAGAATATAGAATATAGAATAGTGGGTTGTGGCAGTGTCGAAGTGAATCTAAAAATTTGATGTGTCGTCTCTTGATAAAATTTTGGATGGTAAGCACTTCAAATTATTCGTGGATCTCGTCTGCCTTCATTCGTTCGAACGGGGTATGTTTGAGGGAGATGCGGAGAACTCTGTTCTGGAAATGCTGGAGCGTTTTTAGAGTGTTAGGAGTTAGATACTTGAATAGTGGGGTCCCGTACATCAATGCAGGTCTCAGGACGCTCTGGTAAATCAGCAGCTTGAGGCGTACTGATAAAGCCGGGCTGTGAAGTAGGTGTCCTAGGCTTTGGAACTTTTTCCTAACACTCTTTAACTTCTTACTGAGATGAATTGTTAACGACAAGTGTCTACCGAGGGTAATCCCAAGGTAGCATAGCTTGTTGCTCACAGGGCACTCTTTGCCGTCTAAGATGAAGGATTTCGGGAGCTTCTTTCTTCCGGATTTATAGCTGAATATAATTCCTTGCATCTTGGCCGGGTTGACTTTGATGTTGACGGCGTCGAGTTTCTCAGCAATGTGTTGACTGGCGCTCTCAGCAAATTTCAGGGCTCTGGTGGGATTGATGCTAGGGCTGTAGACACCTATGCCGTCTGCTTACGCCGATACCTCGCAGTTAGGGTACGAGGCTCCTACGATGTGGGCGGTGTAGATGTTGAACAGCAGGGGGCCTAGCACTGATCCTTGGGGGACACCGGCAGTGTATTTTCTTCGGGTCGTGGACGTGGTGCCTAGCATTTTTACATTGCTGTATTACTGTATTTAGTGACATTAACTAAACTTATTTAATGAGTATAAGTGAGGGTTTCAGAAGTTAATATGCCCAATTTCTTGTTCGAATTTTGAAGTTTAAGAGGAAACTCAAGGCCGCGAGAACTCACATTTTGAACTTCATAAGGTACACGAACAATGAGCCAAACAATGACAGATAACACGTTATTTTTTACCATCTATGAGAAAAAGATAACTGTATAACTGAACCATCATAAAACGTAACCCCTCTATTTATTTACATAGGATGATAGACTCAGCATTCGCAAATTCAAAATTCTTGGATTTCCTAGAAAAGCCCTCGCAAATGTTAAGGGATTACTTTATTGTATTCTGTGAACAAAGGATAATTTGTAATGTAGAGATAGAGATCTCCTACAAATCAGCTCTGACAGTTAACACAGTGCTGTAGGCCGATTCGCAACTTGGCCAACTGGTGGACAAACAAAGCAGATCCCAAACGACCGGCAGAGTAAATCTTCTTTTAATGACAGTTGCATTGGAACGAGGGCGTGCTGGACAATATGGTGCCCGAACTTCACTGGACTGCTCATTTGTCCAGTCGCCTTTATGGATTCTGGCTGGATCTGTCACGACACATTAACCTTACTAGCCATCTCTCATCAGAAAGACTTGCCTACTGATAACATTTTTAGTTTCTGATCCCAAGTAAAAAGGTATGGAAAAATTGTCTTTCGTCAATTAGCTTACGTAAATTGGCTATATACTCTTCTAGGAATTCAGACATTTTCCCAGCTGACCCAAACATATTGCGTTTATGAAAAATTTAACAAATGCCCCAATAACTTTATTGAGGTGTGGCCGTCAGGTGCTTGTTGATTGTCCAAGGACCGTAATGTCTACCATCTTGTCTGCTTTTCCAGACCTACAGAGTTGCCACCTAGCTGGTAGTGGTGGGGGTTGTGGAGGTCACGGAAAATAGGATTCTGGCAGTGCTTCATTGAACTTTATGTGTCGTCTTCTTATGGCTTCTGTGATGGTGGGGACCTCAAACTTTTTATGAATGTCGGGAGCCTTCATCTCTCGGAAAGGGGTGTGCCACAGTGCCGAGCACAGAATCTTGCTTTGGAAGCTCTGGAGTCTAGTTTTGGTTCTGGTGTGGAGAAACCAGAAAAGCGGAGTTCCAAACAGCAGTGCTGGCCTCAGGACGCTCTGATATATCAGCAGTTTCAGCCTCAGGGATATAGCCGGGATGGAGATGAGGTGCCGGAGAGAGTAGTAAGTCTTTTCAGTTTATTCTGTAGATGCGTGCCGAACGCCATATGCCTGCCTAGGTTGATTCCTAGGTATCATATGTTATTGACGAGATTGCAGTCAGTCCCGTCTATGTTGAAACTGTTGGGAGATTTCTTTTCCCGTGCTGGAACGAGAAAACGATCCCTTGTGTCTTGGCCGGGTTCACCTGGATGTTGATGGCTCGTAGTCTGTCAACGATTACCTGGCTGGCGTCCTTTCCAGCCTTTAGTGCTTTCGCTGGGATGAGGCTGGTGCTGTAGACTCCGATGTCGTCTTCATACGCCGCCCCCTCACAGTTGGGGTATGATTCTCTTACTTTGTGCGCTGTGTATATGTTGAAGAGTAGGGGTCCCAGCACCAACCCTTGGGATAATCCGATGATGAAGTTTCATCTGGTGGTAGAGACTGTTCCTATTCGCACAGAGAAAGTTCTGCCTGCGAGATAGGACACCATTATGTCGTGCTCGAGTAAATAATAATAATGAGTCAGTGATTTCATTTATATGGGCCGTTCCCGGAGGTACTGCAATACCGGGTCCACCCGCGACAGAGGTGGAGCAAGCCCCTAGCACTCCCCCAAAAATCAGTTTAATCTTCTGGACCCCCGATGGGAGTCGTACCAGAGATTAAGCTGATTAGAACAGATACTACACTTTAAATTTCTATATGCTCGATCAGACGTCCTAGTATTATATGATGATCAACA
Organism: Acanthosoma haemorrhoidale; assembly: GCA_930367205.1. Classification (NCBI taxonomy): domain Eukaryota; kingdom Metazoa; phylum Arthropoda; class Insecta; order Hemiptera; family Acanthosomatidae; genus Acanthosoma; species Acanthosoma haemorrhoidale. The sequence continues at coordinate 75,839,508 of OV884015.1, read as the reverse complement.
TAGTCAAACGCTTTAGAGCAATTATATATATATAATTCCTTTATTGTGCTAAAATTACAATCTGCCTTGCTAGGCAATAAGTAATTAAGATATACGATCATTCATACCATATTTACATTTCATCATTCACTCGCTCATTCATTCAGGACATGATTGGAGAAACTGGCCATTGCCAGGACTCCCACTGTCACTTGATTATAGCAGGTCACGAGGCCACTGCCGTTTCAGTCTCCGAGGAGAATTATAGGGATGAGTGACGCAGTGCAGTGACTGTGCTACAGGATTAGGGTGGTTGGAAAGGCTACTGTGGAATTTCGTAAACTTGGAAGGGATGAGTTCTAGAATGTAGGGTATATTAAAGTCGTTATGAAGGGTTTTGTTGCTGACATAATAAGGGGCATTTACTATTGTTCTCAGGACTTTTGATTGAAAGGATTGGATACGCTTGATGTTCGACTTTTTTGCTGTCCCCCATAGCTCTATTCCGTATGTCCAGATTGGTTTAAGTATAACTTTGTAGATTAGTAGTTTATTTTCTATTGAGAGATGGGATGTCCTTTGAAGTAGTCTGTATAGTTGTCCAAAGCCTCTGTTTAGTTCTTGTCTTTTTAGTCTCGTATGTGGGTTCCAGGTCAGTCGTTTATCGAGATGGAAGCCTAAATACCGTACTGTCTCGGATACAGGGAGAGGAATAGAATTAAAATAAACTAGTGGACAAGAATTGCGACAAAGGGTGAAGGTAATGTGGGAACATTTTGCTTTATTAACTTTGATCCGCCATTGGTTGCACCAATAATCGATCTCGTCAAGGTGTTTTTGAAGGTTATGGGATGCTATGTCGGGGTCTGGGTTAGATGACAAGACTGCAGTGTCATCTGCAAATGTGGCCAAGAAGGTATTGGGAGTAGAGGGGACATCAGCGGTGTATAGGTTGTAGAGGATGGGGCCCAGGACACTGCCCTGTGGAACTCCTGCATTTATAGGATAGTAGTTTGAATATTCTAAACCACAGCGGACGTGGAAGAAGCGGTTTGAAAGGTAGGACTGTAGGATTAGGAAAAGGGTCTGTGGTAAATATCTTTTGAGCTTGTAGAGTAAACCTGCGTGCCAAACCCTGTCAAAAGCTTGAGCTATATCAAAAAAGGCAGCAGTGCAATACTGTTTGGTTTCAAGGGCTGAGGAGATGTGATCAACAACGCGAAGTCCTTGTTGAGCAGTGGAATGCCGTTGGCGGAAACCAAATTGGTGTGTAGGAAAAAGGTTTTTGGATTCAATAATTGGAAGCAGACGTTTTAGTAGAAGTTTCTCAAATATTTTTGAGAGGATAGGGAGTAGGCTTATTGGACGGTAAGATGAGGCGTCATTGGGTGGTTTACCGGGTTTGGCGAATAGGACAATAATGGAATGTTTCCAGAGGAGTGGGAAGTGCGTCGTTCGGATAATGCAATTATATATATAGGTTAGGAAGATTATGGCTTTAGGAGGAAGTTGTTTGAGAATTTGAGGAGTAAGGAGATCATATCCAGGGGATTTTCGGTAAGGTAAGTTTTTCAAAAGGTATTTGACCTCAGAGGGATTAACGGCTTTTGGTGGAAGAGAGAGAGGAATAGGTGAAGTGAGGAAATCTTCCACAGTTGTGCTGTGAGTATGGCTTTGGTGAGAAAGGTTAGGTGTGAAAGTATGGGTAAGATGCAGAGCAAATTCCTCCGACCTATCCCCATCCGAAGCCGCCCAGGACCCATCATCACGACGGAGCGGATGTGAAACAGGTTGATACTTTAGTATGTTTTTGGTTACATTCCACAAGGAGTTATCCCTGGTAGACAGAGAGGAGAGGTAGGAATTGAAAGAATCGGAACGGAAGGATGCCAATCGCCGCTTTACCAATCGGCAGTACTGATTGTACGAGCGGCGATCGGCAGGATGCCGGGATCTTTGCCACACTGTTCTGGAGCGGCGTTTGGATAGGATTAGATCTTTGAGATGCTGAGGTAAACTATTATGATTATGAATTTTTGGGTGACGATGGGGTGACGATGCCTCCCAAGCCGACCTCTGGACCAGAGTAGTGAAAGAATGCACTGCATCGTCTAGGTCTTGGGATGTTTTCAGGGATAATTTGAGGTTTACGGACTCTGTAAGAAGCTGACGGAAGTGGTCCCAATCGACTAGGCCCCTAATAAATGAAGGAGGAGATAGTTTGTGAATTGGTTTTAGGGAAATGGTTAATAATAAAGGGCTATGATCGGAGGAGAGGTCATCGAGGCGCTTGAGTGAATAGTTTAGTGTTCCTAAACTATTGTAGAAGAAGAAGTCTAGGAGATCTGGATTTCGGTTGGGATCTGATGGCCAATAGGTGGCTGTGTCAGGTGAGATCGTGGAGCAATGGTTCCGTGTGAGTGCAGACAGCAAAGCACGTCCGCGTGTATTCGTGGATCTTGACCCCCAGTGTTGGTGCTTTGCATTAAAGTCCCCACCCACAAGGAAACAATGTCCTATGGAGTCTAGAAAGGAGATGAATTGGAAATGGATTTATTGGGAGGGCAGTACACTGATGCTAGAGTAAGGGGGAAAGGGAAGGTGCTGATTGACACTGCAGTGGACTGAAGGAAATCATGTGCTACCAAAGGAACTATGTGATGAGAAATGGCATTATGAACAATGACAGCGGTACCTGCATGAGCTCTTCCATCTGGGTGATCAGTTCGGTAAGTATGGTACTGTCGAATCGTAAATGGTCGTTTGCTAGTAAGTCTTGTTTCAGTAATGAGAGCTACGTCGATGTTCTTGTCGTGGAGTAGTGCTGTCAGTTCGTTAGTGTGGGTGCGAACACCATTCGCATTCCAAAGGAGAATGGATAAGAAGTCGGAAGGATCCACTTATGGATTTTGTTTAACGGGGATAAGGTAGGAGACCAGATTTGTAAGTAGGGAAATGAGAGGAGTAATTAGGGTTCTGAACTCTGTAAGAAATGAGGTTAAAAGGCTGGTGAGATCCGAAGAACTTGAAGGTGGAGGAATGTACGAGATGTGTGGCTGAGGATGGGATAGAGTTTGTGGGTTGACGGGATGAACGGAATGCTGGGAAAGGTGATCTTGTGTACAGGGGGTGGGTGGTGCCTGTGACTGCTCTCTGTTGCGAACGGCATCGGCGAAAGAGACAGTAGGCCTCAAGTTTCTGGCTGGGCCGCTTCTTGCTGCAAGTTTTTCCACTTCTGGCTAACGGCGTTGTTCGGTCCTCGACTTCAGCGTTCTGTAAGCCTCGCAGCCCTTGTAGTTGGCCGGATGGCCTTGCTTGCAAAGTACGCATACCGCAGGCGATTTTAGGGGCTTTTTGCACAATTCGCTTTTGTGCTGCCCACTACACTTTACACATCTGGTAGGGTGGTGGCAGTAAGATTTCGTGTGCCCATATGCCTGACAATTATGGCACTGGACGATGTCTCGTTTGGGGAACGGTTTTTCAACCTGTACCCTTGTATAGTACAGGTGTGTTAGTTCATAAATCTTCTCTACTCCAGGTGTTCGCTCGAGATCAACGAAGAACAGTGGTAACGCCGTTTTTATTGATCCCTCTTGTTGTTTATCCTCACGTAACACGTTCGTTATTTGGCGAACTTTGAATCCAAGAGCAAAGAGTTCATCTTCGATTTCGTCAGCTGGTGTGGTCGGGTGCAAGTTTCTAATTACTACTCGGAGCGAGCGTTCTTGTTTCAGCTGATAGGTGTGAAAGTCAGCATTGGTTTCGTCCAAATATTTGATAATTGCCCGATAAGTATCGGGAGTGTCCGGAGATATTTTCGTGTCCCGAGAGCGATTTAGGCACGTATATTTTCCGGTACCAACAATTTTGCTCATTTGTGAGCATAGTAATTTAAAGTTGCTAATATTGCGTACAAATATAGGAGGCGGCTGGGGCTGTGTTGGAGTTTTGTTGACTTCCATTTCTTCTGCTGGGATATTTTTCAACGCCTCAAAGGTGTTTGGCGTGAAGAAAGGTGACTCTATGGCGGGATCTTTATTGGATGTGCTGGCCTGTGGAGGTATCTCTTCCATGGAACTAGCCGCAGAAGAGGTTATTTGTACATTCCTGGTTGATCGTCTTGGTTTACGCTTTACAGGCGACGTTGTCGGGGTTGGACCTAGTGATCTCGATCTTTTTTTTTTATTTTGAGAAATCACTTGTTGATAAAATTTCATTTTATCATAACAACGGTTTTTAGTTTGTAAGAAAAAAAGTACGTAGCGCCGGTGGGAATCAAGCTCACAACCTCCAGTGGCGAGTCACGGGTCTTGGCTCTGAGCCACAAGACCGACTGGCTCAGAAACAATTGCACGACGTTAGTGAACGATCCGAATGGTGCTAATGTCTAATGGCAAAATGGCCGACCTCTCCTCCGATTTCACTTCACTTTTGTTCTGCACAAATGTAATAAGCTATTCACTTACGTGTTGAGGGCTTCCTCGTGACCAGCTCACGTAAGTTAGAGCAATTAAGGGAGATTTTATAATGATAGTTTATATCTATGTCTTATTATTTCCGCGTACATTTTAAGGAAATATTTCTTTCTTTCTGGAAGAAATTGAAAATTTTTGTTACAATAATTGCTTTTTGAGAAAGAAAGACAATCAGTCCTTTGTTTACAATTTTTTTTTTTTTTTTTTTTTTAAGCTCTCTAGCTAGAAGATTAGGGATGAGGGAAAAACAAGGAATATTTGGGGTTGAGCGGATCCTTGTACTAGCAGTACCTGCTTGAAGGTGGTGTGAGAGGATTAAGGAGTGTGGAAAGCCTCGGTAGAGGTTGGTACAGTGGTGAGAGTCCACTGGTGGCTGGGCCTAGAGTTTCTCTCGGCATGCAGTGCAGTCCTAGTTAGTCGGATAGTATTGATAGGTGCCCCTTAGAGGCTTGTTGTTGGTGGGCCAAGCGCCGTGATGTCCACTATTTGGTCTGCTTTACTCGATCTTGTGAGTTGCCATCGTGCACAATTTTAACTATGGTGTTTCGTTTTTATAATATTTGGATGTATTTCACAACCTACGGGAATCATAACTTATTTTTTTTCAAACCAAGTGGTACTTGGCTTTAGTCAATCCAGGCTGAAGTTTACTGCTCCTTGCATCGAGTCAGGCGGCACAATTCTACATTAAACTAAGCAGGTAACGACGGCACAGGTGGACCCTATGGGTGCCTCCGGAACCGCCCACTCCTACAGATTTTAATAAAGGTAATTATTATCATATTGAGTTAGTTAGTAGGTTTTAAACAAAAGCTACCTGATTTCAAGGAAAAAAATATTGCAAAAGTAATTCTGTAAATAAAAATGAATAGAAAAACTCTTTCCGGGTATTATAGTAAAAATAAATATGGAATATAAAATGAATTTTGATGAAGACGCATATGTGACAAATTTTGAAATTACTGTAAATCATTTGGATTATCAGCAAAAAGCAAAATTAGGAGCTATAACGAATGAAGGTTTTAGATTAAAATTTTCAAAATGTACATTTGCATCAGATTTAGTAAAATATTTAATTCGAGTGATAACAAATAATTCAATATATCCAGTAAAAGATAATTTAATCTCGATAAAAAAGTTACAAAAACACAATAAAGTGTTGGACAGTTTTTAGAAAAAATAAATTTTTGTAATAAATACGCCCCAAACAATGCTATAAGACTAGATACACTACATAATACACTGAGAATAAGCCAAAAAATTACTTGGACAAAAAAATGTCAAGAACCCTTGGAGAAAATTAAGGAATTCTTGTATTCTTATCCTGTTTTGGAAAAATTTGATACAGATTTTCCAATATACATTTACCCAGATGAAAGTTTAAAAGGCACAGAAGCTGTGTTAAAACGGAAAAATACCTGAGTAAATAATAAAAACCAGTAGCATACTTTTCAAATAAACTAAATGAAGTCCAGAAAAGAAAAATAGCAATTTACTTGAAATGCCAAGCAATAAAATATGCAGTTAAATATTGGCCATTCTGATTCATAATCATGATCTTTTACAGTATTTTCAGACCATAAACCATTGGAAAAGTGAAATCAACTTACAACATAAAAGCAAGAACGGACGATGGGGTTTGACCTACTATCTATCACAATATGATTTTGAAATAAATTATTCTTTAGAAAGATATGATTTAGAAACCAACTGTCTAAGCAGAAATACAGTTTTAGAATTGAATGAAAATCAAGACCAACAGTTGAAAATTCCGTACTTGTTACAACTGAATATTTTCATAGACACAAAAAATAAACTTAACGTTAATTACAATATATTATTATTATTATTATTTGTTCCGGCATTTGTGCACCGCGGCCTCAGTGAGACCTATTGTGCGCCGTCCCATGTCCCTGTCCTATATATGTGACAGGCCCACGGCCTTAGCAAATCTGAGGATACTGAATGGATCGATCAGTTCACATAGTTTGGGGTCTACAATGCGATCACTACCAAAGTGAAGGTATCGCCTTCTAGCTAAGTTATCACAGTCACATATTATATGACGTGCCGTTTCTCCCTCTTTCTTGCAGAATCTGCAGATTGGTGATCCCACTATCCCCAAATTAAAGAGGTGTTTATTTAACCGACAGTGACCTGTATAGAGTCCTGTCACACTTTTGAGTGTCCACCTGTCCATTGATAGAAGTGCTGAGCTTCTTCTCTTACAGGGTCCATTAAGAAACAGTTTCGAGTGTTCCTGTTTCTTAGTTTCTCTCCAAGAGAGTCTTGCCTTGTCCTCTAAAGCTAATTTTATACGCCTTTTAGCGTAGCTGAGGCTGATACCACATATGGGTTCAGGTGCAAGAGGTGTCTGTATATATACTATTGAAGATTATAAGTGTATCAAAATATTCATAAACACTATTGTCACATTGGAATTAAACAAATGTAGAACAAAATTAGACCATTCTATACATCTGTAAATTTGACAGTAAACATAAAACTGTCTGCAGAAGCTGTGATATTTGCATTAAAAAACATCGAGAGGACAGCAAAAATTTGAACTGATGTCATACTAAAAGATAAATGATTCCCATTGATACGATTAGAAGTTTTGAAGATTCTAGAACTACCAAAAATTATTTTCCCCTTTTAGCTGATCATTTTACAAGACCCTCATGTATATATATTGTGGCCTCGAAAACACGAAATCCAACAATTTTATAAAACTTATTAAAAACGTGATTGAAACCCATGAGATCGCTTTGAAGATAATGACATATCAATGTACAGGAATAAACTTAAAGGTATTTAAGTAATTCATAAATGGAGAAAAAAAATAAACATTGTTTTCCCTCCATCAAATGCATCATTTTCCCACATTGTAAATGAAAAGCTAAATCAAAAATTGGTTAATAAAGTAAGGTGTAAAATAAATGAAAAAATATAAAATTGGCAAAGACAACAATAGCACAAGAATGCACGAGAAAATATAATAAAACTGAACATTATTGAGCTATCGGTTTTGCACAAATTAACTCATGAAAAAAAAAACAAAGCGATTTATTCACAGATAGGAGGCTTGCTCTGAAAAATGCTATAAAATGATATAATTACAATAAAAACAGTTTGATGAGAACAGGTAGGATTTTGAGTTCAATGTCGGAGACCTAATATTTTTTTGAAAATGGAAACATTCTAACTAGAAAGAAATTAGATGAATTGAGAATTGGACCATAGAGAATATTGAAAAAAATATCGAAATCAATATACCAAATAAATACCGGACTCGAAACATCAGCGTAAAAACTTTTTTCACATAACAATACTTATTCCAACTCCGATACTTGATCGCTGATACCTGGTGAATACCAGTTGGTTTGGAGAAAAAAAAAATTATACAAATTTGGACAACTCTACAGATTACTTCGAAGGACATCCCAACTCTCCATAGAAAATGAATTACTAATTTACAAAGTCATAATAAAGCCAATCTTGACATACGGAATAGAGCTATGGGGGACAGAAAAAAAGTCGAACATCAAGCTCATCCAATCCTTTCAATCAAGATTTATGAGAACAATAGTTAACGTCCCTTATTAGGTCAACAACAAAAAGCTTCATAAAGATCTTAATATACCCTACATTCTTGAACTCATCCCTTCCAAGTTCGTGAAATTCCATAGTAACCTATCCAACCAACCTAATCCCGTAGCACAGTCATTGCACTGTGCCACACATCCATATAATCCTCCTCGCAGTCTAAAGCGGCAGTGGCCTCATCACCTGAAATAAATGGGTGACCGAGGGAGTCATGACAATGGCCAGTTTGCTACATTCTGTTAAGGCTCATATGTTTCTTTACTAGTTAGGAATATTTATTGATCCTTAATAAAATCCTTAATTTTACAGAGGCCTGTTCAATGGATTAAAAAATTGTACATAACCTCAGCAATAATATTAAAACTTTTAAAAATGTTAAAAAATTGGCTAAAATTTTAATTAAGTAAATCATAGGCGTTTATTATTTTTGAACACGAAACGATATTTACTTTGATTCATACAGTCATTCTGTTTGTTTTTATGTTCTACCATAGTACTCGCAATAATGATTAATCGACCTAGAATTTAAAAGCTGTACTCCACTACACGTTGAAATATGCTGATTAGTTTTTGGTGAAAATACAATAGAAACGTCACTTCTTCCCCTTGGATTGCAAAATCATTACATACAAAACCGCGTTATGATGAAATAATGAGAGTTATGAAAAAATTCAAAGGCAGTCAATTATATTTCTGTAGCTCAATAACTCAAAAAAGAAACTTTATTTTGTATAACACGCAAAGGTACAATTATATATGGTTACAGGCAGAGTTTACCAACTACTGAGTGCCCTAAGGGATCAACACTCTGTCTTATGCCTAAGGGGTATTTATCTGTGCAGGAAAGCGATAACATTAGTGATAAGGGTACAGATAAAAGGTCGTGGGAGCCAATTATTTAGAATGGAGGTCTGGGAAGGGAAATTAAGTTATTGATAATTATAATTGAGCTGATTATAACTTATGAGATACAGTCCTTAGGATGTTAATGATAAACATACCATTTGTTAATGTTAAGATTATAAATGTTACATAACTGTCGATACTTTTAAACGTAACCCATGGGTTAATATACTTACATTTTTTACACTCCATGCCGATATTGATAAAAAAACAAAACTTATAAGAAGTCGCAAAAATTACTCTTAATAATACATGACTGTGACAGACACACTATTGAAGAAGTATAGACTTTCCGCAAAGTCATAGCTTATAACTTTGCTGAGAGACATTGTGTTTTATTTCTTAAATGTATAACTCTACATTATGATACCACACAGAATAGTTCAATAATAAATATTGTCTAATTAAAGTGGCTTAGAATACGACAAACTCAGAGGAATAAATTACACAGCCATTGACCTCATCATTTAGATATAATAGTAGAGATACAAATTAGAATACTCAGAATAATAAACAAGCCTCTTTACGAAACAATAAACTACGCCGTACAAATACTAAATACAACCACTAACTATTAAGTTCTTCTTATAAGCCCCCGATCAATGGTAATTCTCAGACTTCCTAACAGTTCGAAGGAAATACCACACAAAAACACAAATTTAACATAAACATTTTTGGGTTATTATCAGCAAATGTCTGTTGAAATATTTTTTTAATATTTTATAATGGACATAATTATTATCACTTTTCACTTAAACATTAATACAGAATTGTTATATTGCAGCTACAATAAATCATACTTCCAGCCAATTTATCGAAGAAGTATTTGCATTATTTTGTATTTGTTTTTAGTACAGTCTAAATATATGAAGAGATTTTGTTAGAATAGTACATTGTGAAATTTTAGTTTTATATTGGGAGCCAGCCTGTAGTGGGTTGTATTAAATAGAGCCTTTGTCTGCCCACACAAATATAATTGTGTGGGAAGGCAAACACTGTGCTTGGTTATTTCCATTCATTTATGACAGTTCCCATAATCTAAAGATAGTTATTGCCATAAAAACAAAGGAAAATATTAATAATTGTAATATTTAACAGTGTACACAGTATTAGATTTATGTGAGCATATCGCATTGATTGAAAACATACATTTTAACAAACTTTTATAAATATTTAACTGTATCTACTTACAGAAAATACATCAAAATATCCTATGAGCTGCATTACCTGTAACAAAAGTAAAAACAACAATATCAATTCTCCATAACATTTTGAGGCATTGTTATAGTTTTATCGTTATATATATTACGTTTAACACAATTTCCTGGGGGAAATCATTACGGTAACCCCACCACCGTTCCCGCATCGATGGTAACAGACTATCGGGGAAAATTAGGATGTTAGATGTAAGTTAATTTTAAGTCTATAATTCATATGGTGAGCCCCATCACTTTTAATTATGTTTCGACGATGAATGTATAATGAACATTATACTTTTGTAGCAATCAAAAATAGAAATGTAAAATTATTAAACATTGTATCAAATGTAGCCAAACTACAGGACATATAATGACCTACAGTAAATAGATTAATTTATGTAGTCTATACTGATTTCCAAAATTTATTATAACAAGGGGATATGGACTAGAATTTATTCATTTATTTAAATCGAAAACCCCTAAAAAAGATGTTTTAGTTAAAGCTAATACGAAGGCTAATTACCAGCAGTAACGAAAACCAGTAAAGGTTCAATTTTTTTATGGTTATAGATTTCAAAGTCCATTACAATAGTTTACACCCGTAATTTGTTATTTCATTACAAATGTCTTCCAATATTTTCAATAAAAATTAGTAACCTGTGCAGAACACTTTGAGAGGTCTTCTATAATCTTATTAATTACTCCCTCTCGATTGATTTCCTAAGTTTAATTGATTTATTTTTATTAGCATACACATTCAAAAGCAGTTTCTGTGACACATTGATTGTTACTATACCTAAAAATTTGTCAGCTACTTTATATAAATATTCATTTTTTTTTACACAAATAGCATACATTTCGAAGCGTTATTACATATTTTCATATAATATACACCTATAATACATCTCATACATTAACAGTACCATTCAACATAAAAATAAATAAAATAAAGCTAAATGAAGAGAAACTAAATACCAAATAAATAAAAGCAGCTACATAAAATAATAAATACAATTTAATTTAGAAACTATATTGGAATCGATACAAAATCAATAACAAACAATTGTAAACAAAAGTAATAATTTTTAAGAAAAATGCTCATTATCTTTTATTGCTTCAAGGGCTTCATTACTTAATTTCTTAAAACCCCTTGAAACATTTATAAATAAAGCCTTAATTAAATAGATGTAAAAAAACGTTCTATCTGTATTAATAATTAAGAGACCTTTACTACTCGATACCCTTCACAATGCTAGTATTTTATATTCATTACGCAGTAATTAACTGATTAATTACAATTATCACTTTTTGTAGGAATGCTTATATTAAATAACGGACTAAAAATTGAACTACCGTGCATAATATATCATATAATATGTTTCTGAAAAATCCCTGTTTAAGAAATGTTGCAAACACTATTTTAATAACATTGTGAAATAAAATGTATTTTGTTCAAACGTGAAAAATGTACATATTATCAATGTGTAAATCTTTTATATCGAATTGAAGTCCCATTGGGTTTTTACCTTATTTCCTGAAATGTCTCCACAACAGTTCACCTATTTAACTTCATTAAGGAAAGCAGTACACTATTTCAATGTACCGCAATTTTGAGAGACAGAACTTATACATGTAAACAGAAATGTAAAGTGCAATGTAATGATATACGAGGCGCAAATCATAACCGACAATAAACAAATACATCTAAAGTGTTTCTACTAACAACAGCTACAAATTGAAAGCATCCGGCACTAGTACATCTAGGTTAGCTACAGTCCAGATTTATGTGTTTATTTACTGATGAGTGCTCTCACCAAAACCAAAACACATTACTTAAAACATAACACTGATTTGTTGGAGTAAGCGTAGTTTGAATTTAAGTACATTTTGAACCCTGGCATATTTTACAGTTTCGCAATGTCTGTCTTTGGCGTTTTGTTTAGGATGGAACGTAGTAAACAATAATTTTCTATTTATTTAGGTTAGCAATGTTACGCAATATATGTAATTTTACTTGTCTGTAAAAAGTGTTTTGTTTAAAATTCAGAACAACGTAGTTGCTATATGTTTCTAAATTAATGGCTGCCATAGCCTGAATAGAATTGGCGGCAGTAACATATAATGTCGACAGTATATTTCGCGATGGTTCATAGAGTTGAGTGGTACTAGTATATTCCATTATATGTCCAGTTATAGGCTAGTGATAGACTAATGATGATATGAGTGGCCCAAGTAAGTATTCTGTCAAGTTGATTCCTAACTATCCTTCTGTATTAATGTTCATTGTCCAGTGGATATGGTCGTGTCAATTCGTAAATGTAATTTTGCTCCATTTTTGGTATTTTATTTTCCATTTATGTGACGATGTTCTCTTGACAGTAGAAGCGTTTGTATTCTCGTTTATACTTGTGTTGAGTCTATGTATCATGCTAATATTGCAGTAAGCTAAATTTGCAAGTAATGCGTAAGTCTTTTTTATAAAAATCAAAATTGAAAGATTTTTTGAAAAGTCCTAGTTTATTAAAATGGTCCAGCTGCACAGTGACACTCTCGATAATACGACAGCCAAATCGTCTAACAAACCGTTGGAACTCAGAAATTTACAAAATACATACAACAAATATCCATCAATAACCACATATCTTTCTGTATTGTGGGTAGTGGTCTTTTGTCACCTTCTCATAAAACATTTCTTCAGATTTACGGACAAAGTTGGTTGGTCTACAAAATGGCTTCCAGGATTGTGTGAACGCCAAAGTCCAAACAGATGTTCGGTGTGAATGTACTTGTCTAGGGTCGGCACAGTATCCCAAGGGGTGAAATTTCCGGTGATCGGCGTACCGTGATCGGAGGACCGACACCAGCCATATCCTATCTCTTTATCTGTTGCAGATTCGGTTCGGGAATAGAATTCGCAGTGGAATCCTAGACTTTATTACTAACTCCGATAGTGCTGATAGGTATACGAAAGGCCTTGTAATATCCCAATTACTCTTTTCATGGAACTATGGAAATTAGGGAAGCTAATATTTTTAATTTCTCATATCCCAGCTCGAAACCTAATTGATTTATAACTCTAATATTTCTCCGTGGTCGGGGACAACATGTTGTTTAATTGGTTTCTTTGTGTCTTTAAAACTCAATATTTTAGCTATATGCAATTTTCAGTGACGAAGGTGTCTTAAAAATCTGTTATTATACTTAACAATGGTTACTTATTTTGAAATTGTCCTTCTATTCTACTAATATTATTCATTATTGAGCTCATGTACTAAAATGAAATAAAGAAGTTTTATCGAAAAAGAAAAGAAAAAGGAATCACATCTTAAGAGGTTTAATGTACAGTATATGATTAAAATACATTTCTTCCGTTAGTTTTTTTTTTTTTGTAGCACTATTGGTAAATAAAATGGTATTAACTACTAAATCAACAAACCTTGAGTTTTGCAGCCGTAAATAGTTAGTTCTTGTAGAAAATCTTAATAAAAAAAAAAAGTTGCCATAAATATGTGTGGTTTGTCTGTCTGTTTGGCCAGTGTCCCTAGGTCACCCAGTGTCTTGACCACATATTCGTTACCTTTTTGTTTATAGTGGAAAGGTATCGCCTGACTCAATGCAAGGATCTATATGCAACCAGCAGAGACTAGAGCCCTAGGAAAACCACTCTTTAATAATCAGTGAAACTCCTATTATATAGAAATATACTCTATAGTTTTTAATATGGAATCCCGGTTGGTTCTATGATCAGAAGTAGATTTGAGTCGGTTATAAAAATGGGTTAGCTTTCATGAAAAACTAATCTTATGAACTGTTCCCTTCATTCATTTATTTTTGAGATCCCGAGACACTCGTGCTCTACCGAGTTAGAATGGCTCCCTTTGACCAGACTTCCAATACTGCCTCCTGACCTCTACCAAGTCCTACCCACCAAATCCCTACCATAAATCTCCTAAACTCAAATCCACCATTCATTCCTTGCTCACAGAACTTCTTCCTTCGATCGCTCAGTTCACCCCCCCCCCCACACAAATTGGAACACTACATGCCCCTCCATCTGCCATTCTATTTCACTCTCAGTTTTCGAATCCTGTTTTTATAAATATCTTCTGTCCTCTCAATCTACCACTATCGAACTATTTTCAGTGCCATCCCTCTATAAACAAGATTCCACAGACAATATTTAATTTATCGATTGCTCTATTATTTCTTCACAAAACTAACTTAAGAAGTTGGTTTTATTTAGATACCCATTTATATCCAAATTATCTCAAAGTTGTTATATAGCTCCTGGTAAATCTTACATCTTAAAACCTAGCCGAGAGGACTAGTAACCTCTTTTGTTATTTAATTATATTAACATTTGAAAATACTGTGACTTTTCGGACTAAAGGAAATGAGTCTAATTATATAGTGAAAGACAAAAAGATACTAATGAGCTGTATGGCCGAACTACACAAAAGGTTATGTGCATTTGCGAATTACACGCATTTCTAACATATATATAAAACCAAATTTGTTGCCGATCACGTGCCTGAATTTGTTGTCAAGTTTAAGGAACGATGGACAAAGGAACGACGTTTTCCTATAGACTACTTACTCTATCAGCAATACTTACGGTTAATTGCTCAATGTTCTTTTGGCTTATGATTTTGCGATACATGTTTTATTTTTTTGATAGAACCATACCATTGACAAAAAAATATTTAAGTTGGCATTAACTATCGTATTTCAGAATTATGAAATGAAAGCATGAAATCTTGGAAACATAATTTCATAATATATTAATTTACTTGATATTTTAATATATGTTACAAGCGAGCACTCTTCTTACAATAGTTAAGTAAACTTTGTATTATAAATTTATTTTTATAAATTAGAAAATACATTCATCTGAACGTAAAATTAGTGAAAAGTAATTTACAGTAGATCAATAGCAATTATTTTAACATTGAAACACATGAAAAATATTTTGGCTAGGATTTTGAATCCACTTTGCGGCGCCATTGCGTGCTATGCTTCCGTCAGTTTTTTTTTTCTTTTCATATCCCTTTCTTATCAAAATTATACGATTCAATATACATTAATCTATTTACAATAGGAAATACATTTTATACGATTTTTACTTTGTGATTTGTGAGCTTCTGTTTGTTGTGCAGGTGTATACATTTACGTGCAAAGTTGGAATTCAGAAGCAGGTTCACAGGCACCTTGATTCTGCCAGCTCGACTCCATGTATTTCTGTACGTGATTGAAGCCAATACAATACATTTCAACTCTTTCAGTTAAAATGGTTTAGTTGATTTTGTATAGGTCTTCGATTATGAGATCTGTTATTTTTATGGGAAGTTTATAATTTGTAATTTGTAAGCAGCTATTCGATTTTACGAGTCTCTGTTAGTATTCTTGAAAATATCATTGAAGTCGGTTATGAACTTGAATGCTTGAATCCATTTTTAGCTGTCCACTCTTCAGTCTTCACAGAAATCTTCAATAATCCTTCAAACTGATTTCATATTTTTACCACGGCAGGTGATGGATAATTACCTGGTCAACTGGACGGGGGGATGGTATCAGTTCATAGTCGTGAATTAAATTAAGTGGATTTTGATTGACTTCGATACTTATATCATACGTTATTTTTGAATGGATTAGCTTTGTGTAGTTTCTACTGCTGCAGTATTTGCTTAGTCAGCAATAGAGCAGAAGAATATTACCAATCAAATAGCCACAAGTTAAAATATTCTGCCTTTGCTATCCCCTTTTAAAAAAACATGGGGTTAAATTAAATTTGTACGCAGCCCATATGTTCCTGATTCTGCTCCATTTATCTTGTGGGGGTATTCTGCCATTCATTCGTGATATCTATGCAGAGATTTTTGGCAAGTTACTAAACGTAAATTCAGATTCAAGTTTAAAGCTTATGCCAGAAGCACGTTTAGATTGTCATACCGACCAGAAAATAACTTGCGCACCTCGTGGCCGATTTATTAACATAAATACTGTTTCTTGAATTGAAAATAGATGGCGAACGTGCTAAGCTGGAATTTTTCGACCAAAAAAGAGTTTGTTTTATGATTGACTCTCGTGAGTGTAGGTGAGGGGAGATTTTGTTTGCCTCGGCATAAAAGGTATTATGTTTGTTTTGAAACTGGTATGTATTTAGATTAGCTTTTCGCACTTTTTGACACAATGTATATGTTCTATGAACAGTTATAGGTAACAAAGGAAAGTATGCAAACAAAATTAAAATTGAAAAAAAAATCAGTTAGAACGGCTAAGAAGTTATTTATTATAATATTATACGATTTAATGTTTTAATTTTTTTTCTCATGTTTAAGAAAACATTAAAGGCCGCAAAACAAAGATAAATTAAAACGTTATGTCTATTACGAAAGTTCTCCAAAGAACATTAGCCACCCCCTACTTCTGGTCTGAGTAAGTTTTTATCTATACAAATGACGGTAGTCAGCAAACGGTAAAACAGATATAAAATAAAACCTTGTATCTTCCATACTTGTTAATAAATTTTTACTCAACTATCTAGACCATAATTATTCTTAGATATTGTTCCGTCCTTTCAACATTTCTAATATATATGTAAGACAATTATTGAAGGTGGGGTGAATAAACTGAAATCAGTTTCTCTGTAAACAAAGAAACGACAATTACAGTTAATAACTATCCATTCTCTATTCACACTATTTACATGTTCTGTTACCTCACATAACCTTCTCTATCTCATAACTGCTGCTCCATCTGGTGTCAGCCAGTGGAAGCAGCACGGCAAATTCAAATTGAAGAGAGGACACTTTCATTACATCTCCCCTCTTTGAGGTGAAAATTCTTTGAAAATTTTCAGTCTGGTAATATCGGAAGTAATTTTGTTATGTGAAAGAATCCAGTTTCTTGCTTTCCTCTTCCGGTTTTTATTTTATATATTTAATTTGATATCTTTTCTGTTATTTCAAAGGGACCAATTTTTAATTCATCTAGTTTATTCCTGTTCAATTTGTTGCCATTTTCTATATATACTGTATCTCCTGTGTTAAATTCCCAATGTTTTCTTGATTTATCAAATATTTTCTTGTTATATTCATGAGACTTTTTTGTTCTTTCTAAGGCTAATTTACTGTCATTCATCCAGTTTTCTTTATTGTTTCTTTTTTTTAATTCTTCAGATAAAATGCTAGTATCTGTGCCATCCAATAAATACTTGGGTGGAAAACCAGTTACTGTATGTTCTGTTTCATTATATTTATCCACACATTCTTTAGCGACTGTTGTCCAGGCTCTTTTCTTCCCTTTTTCGTTCATTTTACATCTGATTTTATTGACTAGAGTTCGATTTAGTCTCTCATTCAAACCATTGGAAAAGGGTGCATTAACTGCTGTAAATATCAATCGAACCTCCTTTTCCCTTAGGAAATCTTTGAATTCTCTTGAGTTGATTCCTGGGTATTGATCTGTAAGTATTATACCTATTTTATCTGTTTCCAGCACATTATTTACTAACTTGATGAAGTCAGTGGCACTCTGAGTTTTTGATGTTGAAATGAATGCATATCTTGTGAAGTGGTCAATAAGCAGGTGGAGGTATCTTTTTGTTGATCGTTGTCCTCCAAAACCTCCAATAGTGTCGATTGACATTATTTCGAATGGTTTTGTTGCTGGCCCTAGTTGTGACATTAGCCCATATTTTTCTTGCCCTCTGGATTTGTTTTTAATACATATTTCACAGGTTTTACATACTTTTTTTATATTTGCAGTTATATTTTTTGCTGTATAATAAGGGCATACCCATCATTTGTTTAATTCCTATATGGCACCATTCAGAATGTATTTCTTTAATGAATTCTAAACTTAAGTTTTCAGATAAAATTATCTTTTCTTTATTTCTTACTTTTTTATAGAACACTCCATCTTTTTTTATTAATTTTGGATCTAGCAATATCGAGCTTTTTGGTATATACTCCTGATAAAAATTAATTTTTCCTAAAAATTGTCTGATGTTCTTTTGGGTTTTTGGAGTTGGAAAGTTTTTTATTGAAATTAAGTTGTCCTTTATTGGCCTTACTGTATTGTGTTGTATTATGTGTCCAAGGTATTTTGCTGATTCTGCTGCAAATGTACATTTTTTAAATTTTAATCGGAAACCTTCATTGACTATTGCTTTTGTACCCGCCCCGACTAGGATCTCAGGAATCTTAGGAGAAAGTAGGAAGGGTAACCATTTAAAAGGAATAACAAGTTTAAAATTAAAGGGTGCTTTAATGAACAAAAAATATAAGATTACCAGCTCTCACACAACTACGAAAGCTACTATTTAGCCACTACTAATTAAAATAAAATGTCATTCAATTCTATTTTCCATTACAAAATTTAAAGAGTAAAGTCGGGATTTGACAGTCAGCCACATGCTCCATTTAGCTGGCAACTATGTTACAGACGGAAAAGAAAAGTCCACATACCTTTGATCAAGTCCGGTATCCACATTACCCCTACAATATGAATGGTTTGTCTCTCACTCAATCACTACCGTAACCTCTTCCAACCACACAGAAACACGGACTGACTGCTTTTTTATTACTATCGCCCTACTCGCGTGCGACCAGGGCGTGGTCGTCGTAAGTAGGGATGACTAAGGGCCAATAAACAAGGTTTGTTCAGGGTCGGGCCATGTTCCCACGGTTAAGTTCGTAGAACAAATAGGAGAGTGCTATTAACTATCAGTTGTCTTCCGAGAACATCTTAGCACGTGCAGTCTCCTATTCCGCTTCATCACCAGGCCCTGAAGGCAAACGGTCGTCTGTTGGTTTCGTTATTCACCTTTCACAATCTAACAGTCCCAACAGACGCCGATCCTTACACTTTTATTACTTTTTCTATATGTTCTATATGTTCTGTGAATGATTTCGAAAAAATTAAGATGTCATCTATATAATTTTCTGAAAAGTCTTTTAAATTGTGCTTTCTTAAGATGTTGGATAAAATTCTTTGGAAACTAGCTGGTGATGTCTTTAAACCATAGGGTAGGCATGTCCATTGGAAGTGCCCTTCTTGTGTGACAAATCCTGTTTTCTGTCTATCTTCAATGCGTAATGGAATTGACCAAAAAGCGGAATTTATATATAGTGTGGTGAAGTATTTGCAGTTTCTTGTTTGTATTATTAAATCATCTATTAATGGGAATGGTTGAGCTTGTGATATAACTAGTTCGTTCAATTCACGAAAATCTATACATAATCTTGATCGCTTGTTTTCATCTCTTTTGAATGCTAGGGTCACGGGGGCTGCGAATGGACTATAAGACTCTTCAATTAAATCATTTTGTAATAATTTTGCCACCTGATCTTCTATTTCCTTCTTATCTGCTATAGTGCATCTATACGGCCTTTTGCTGCAGAATCTGTCCACCAGTAAGTCAATTCTAGCTTCGTAATCCTTAACCGTGCCCACATCATATTTGTTCCTGGCAAATACTGTACTGTACTTTTCTATCAGTCAAAAAGATGACAGCGAAGATCGTCAAGAGTTTGAGTATACATGCCCCCCCCCCCACGGTTACAATGTTATGAATAAGATCTCTCCTACTTTTCCAGTCATGAGTAACTTCTGGTTTTGAATGCACTTACTAAAACATCAAATTTTCAGAGAGGTCAACATTTTTTTTTCTTGGTCAATTACAAAAGTTTACTATTGAAATAATAAACCAAAACTGTAAAGTAGGTAGTCATTTACAAATGTCAGTGAAATAAATAGTTTTAAAACCTAAATGTTTCATAATTTTTGCAACCTTTGCGACTCATTTCTTCCAAGTATTTTGGTAACTCGGAGGTTTAGAAAGAAATTTTTATAAAATAAATCATAGAAAATTTTGTGTTCTACAAAAAACTGTTTAAACATTTTTTTTTGTCAGACACACTAGTAAAGAGTTATTGAACTAAACGGAAGTAGTGGCACAAAATTAGACCAAATTCGACCAAATTAGAAAACTTGGATTTTTAACAAGAACATACAACATACACAAAATCCAAAACTACATAACCTTTTAATGGGTAGCCCCCCTTTTCACGACCTGGCCACTGCGCTATTCACTTAACCCTGTTTATATAATGTGCCTGTGAGATTGATACGATGTTTTTTATGCCATTGAAACATCAGATGTTACGACAATTTGATATTTTATGTGATAATAATGGGTGTATATTAAACAGTTATATAAGTATTTTTCTAGAATTTTCCGCGGTATATTATATCAAACAGTATATTTAACATCCTAATTAATAATATAAGATTTCTGCTATCTCTTTTCAAACTAAAATGACAGGCAGCACTAAATCCATAAGTAGATCGATATGACTGCTAACGAGATTATGTTATTTTAACTATTCATTGTTTCCCCATCCATGTTAAGCAAAGCATAAGATGAATAAGATACTAATTTTATCTTTACTAATTTATAACACTTTGATGATGTGCTGTACATTCATTTATAATTTCACTTTTTTATTATTTTCGATCTTTTAATAGACTAATAGGCTTTATTTACAAAAACATACATTTCATGTATGTTGTACTGTTTAAATATTATATAACATTTTATTATTGAATAACTTTAAAATGATAGTGTAGCCACTAGAAGGGCTCGAATATAAATATATGATATTTGTGGGTAGACAAGCTGGATGACTTTATTTATTCAATTTTAATATTATTGATTGGAAACTGCCCTTGCTCATACCGTACGTAAGGTTATAAAATAATAGTGTTTACTGACACCTTAAACAAATCTTTAATTCGTGCTGAATTGCTAAGCTACATATTAAATACAGCGTAATTCAGTGATTAGTAGCAATTGAAAATACGATACTCCTGTTATTCCGTTTATCCCCATGACAAATAAGATAGCTAAATGGAAACCGGACCTTCTGTCAGATAAGAGGATATAAATAGGATTTTTGATCTCGGCAAAGTAATAGATGGCATCACCTTGGAGACACAACTTCGTTAGATAAAGGAGCCTGTAAGTAAATGAGAAGGAAGATAATGGTAGGGAGGCTGTGTGCATGTATGTGTGTTTGAAAGGGAGTTTACGACCCTATAATAAATCGTCGAGAGTGGTGGGGGAAGGGCCAAGGAGGGGGAAAGGAGTGGAGGGGAGGCTCCACTTAAGGGGCTGTTATTTCCACGATAGCAGTCACCCTTTTCTTTTCTTTTATAATACTGGATTTTCTTTTCTTTATTCTCTCTCCCGTGAATCAAAATCTCTATCAGGAGTTTATCCTAAGGCCTTTGCCTCTGCATAAGCATTAAATAAATATATATATTTTCTTCTATTAATATTTTTAAAGGTAAAATATAATTAACCAATTAACAGGAGCGCTAATTAACCTGGAGTTTTAAGTTATTTGATAGGCATTTTTAGTTTCTTAAAAAACTTTACATGAATATTTTAAAGCACGTATTTCTGTGACAAAATGAACGGTGATAAAATGAGGTAATGTTGATGATTCAAAATGTTTATCGATGTCGTGAAACTTACTTAAGCATGCGAAAATATTGATATGGATATAAATAGACAAATGAATATATGGATTTCGAGATACAAGGGTACCAAATTTTATCTGAACCAAATAATTCAGAAAACTTAACATGCACGATCCCTAGTTAACTCCAAAGCAATCGTCATTGGTTCCAGGTTCCTCAAAACTCTAATTGATAGTCTCTCCTTCACTATCGACGGTCGTCCTATCCAAGTCTCTTCTTTGGTCAATAAATCTAGGTTCTGTCATTGGCCAAACTCTATCCTGGAATGACCACATTTCCCAAATCATCCGGTTGATCCATTCCCACCCTTAAGCTGATCAATCGATCCCTACATCACCTACATCGATCCTCTCTTATATTCCCTCATTTTGACTACGGCTGCGTAGTGTATGGTGGTCAATTTTTCAGAATAGATAAATAGGGTAAAAACTCGACAGTCATTTTAAGAAATTTCACAACTGATTTGAAACGAATTTAGAATTTTATCATCACTGAAGTAATGCTATGTCGACTAGGGCTAGGAAACTGTCTTTTTTCTCACTTATCTATAGTTGGGATTTGTTCCTCTGCAAGGAAAATAAACGACTGAATCTGTATCAAATGTTAATACAGTGCCTCCCCCACCTACAAGCTGTGATGGCAAGTATTAGGTCTTCCCAACGAATTAGAAAACGAAAAAGAAACTGTAGACAAAGTAATGAAGGTTTTCAGGTAATGGATTGGATGTATATGCTTTAGGGTTGTTTTTTTAAGCTTAATTTTTTGTTTTGGTAAATTCTCTTTTTTGAACATGACCATGTGCTATTCATATGACTTTCTATATCCAATGAACTGTCAGGGAAGATTCCAGAACTAAATGAAGTATGCATTTAAAAGTAAAGCAAACTAGTGAAAAAGGACGTTTTTATAATTTCTGAAAAAGCCAATTTTGTTTATGAAAAAATAGTAAAACTATGTCATAAATTATTCCAAAGTAAAATTTAATGAATTGCCAAGTACAAACACACTCCTTGTAAAATGATATTTCAAATGAAGTATTTTACTCTTATAATTCTACACGAAAAAGGTTTCCTTAACACCCGAAATTTTTATTATATTTTTATTATTTTCAAATATGGAATGGTCAATTTACATATGCATATGCATAAGCGAAAATGTAATAAGCATCTAAATAACAAGAATACCATCATTACGGAAGAAGTATGTGCTTAGCTGATGTAAAGAAGAAGATGGGTATATTCAAACTCCCAAAGCAACAGAGCATGTTGAATAGTATCAAAGGCCTTTTACCGATCCAAAGTAACAAGGGTCAACGAGAAGAACTTCCCTTATGTCAACAAGGCCTAGTACTTTGAAAAAAATAAACATTGACCACCCTTATTCCCGGCAGTGAGAGTGGGTTCCAAAAGCTATTTGTTATTCTTAAGACGATTTAAATAAATATTTCCTTTGGAAAACTGATAAATTACTAGTTAAACGTTGATAGATGAAAAGTTGAACTAAGAATAATTAATTATGCTATATCACTGCTTATCGAAGGTATGAAACCATATGTAACCCTGTTGTTGGGAAACGAGTTAGATGGTATATGACCGTGAGAATTGTTCGGTGACAAGTACCATCATTGATCTACCTGACTCCGTTTCATGACGAGATAGGCGGTCATGAGTGAGTCAAAAAGAATGGCAGTTTTCAGAACTTTTTTATCAACTCATACCAATATTTAAAATACTTTTTGTATTAATTTTATTAATAATTTTATTTAAGGATTTATTTTTTAGTAAAACTAAAAGAACAAAAGTAGAGCCCAGGAGGCACCACATGTCAGGTGGATATTATAGTTATTGTTTTATTGGAAGCGAAGTCTGATGGATGTCTGCAGGATTTTGATATGAAACGATGTAACTTAAATACATCAGTACAATCCATCAAAGTTTACATTTGCATATGCATGTGAAAATCAAAATCTTTCCAGTACCTCGGAGCTGTCACGCTCTATGAGACTAGCGATGCCCCTAACCAGAGACCCAAGACAACGGCCCAAGCACCCGACCATCCCGCACCCAAAGTAGCAGGGGCTATTTTTACGTTTTATACCATATGGGTGGAACTCACTTTCTGTCGAGCAGACAAATGATTTCATGACATTATATTTCCACTTAATCCCTATATGTCCAGGAGCCCGCCCATATGAAATGGGCTGCCTTATTTATCAACGTTATTACGTACTCTTGAATTGAACGAATTCGTGCATCCCAGATTAGTGCATTAAAGGAATCTGAAACAATTACTACATTATACATTGACTATTTCATACAGTCCTGAAGAGCTGACCCCATTGCATTCTGTTTGGCCGAATAAACACTGCAGAGGGGGTGGAATTTCTTCATTTCTCATGGAAAGTCCTAATGTGACTTTCCCATGTTATATTACGATCAAAAATAAGGAACTTAAATCTAGTTTAAGGTTAAACCTGCTTGAAGTTGGTGTGAGAGGAGTAAGGAGTGTGGGAATCCTCGGTGAAGGTTGATTGGGTTATTTTATAAACATCATATAATGCAATAAACAAGTATAATGATACACATTATACGTGCCTGGACAGAAATGACTAATAAAGGTAATGAGGCTTACCTTTTTGATCAAACTTAAAACTAACTTACATACTAATTCTTAACATCATTTTTCCCCCTGACAGTCTGTTGCCATCGATGCAGGAGGGGTCACCACCCTGGGGGTGCAGGTGCAGGTGGGGTGGGGTCATAGTGTTAAACACTGGGTTAGTTAGGTGTTGCAACGAGTCAAAAAACTTGATGTGTCTCCGGCGGATGAACTCACCCACCGACGGCACACCAAGCAACGGGTGCAGGTCAGCGTTCTTTAACCTCTCGAGAGAGGTATGTCGAACCACTTTTCTCATGATCCCATTCTGAAATGGTTCGAGACATTTGGCTGTATTGTCAGTCAAGTGGGTAAATAGCGGGGCACCGTACAGCAGAGCTGGCTGGAGGACACATTTATATATCATCAATTTGAGACGAAGTGACAGGTTAGGTGAAGTTAGCAAGTGCGATAGCCGGTAAGACCTTTGTCGTACTTTTTTCTATTTTATTACTAAAATGAGTAGAGAAATGGAGATGCCTATCCATTTTTATACCCAAATAGTGCATTGAGAAAGCTAGTGAGTTCTCTTGCCCTCCTATGCTATACGATTTTGGCAAGGCTTTTTTCTCCTTTTGGAGGGAGAGGATTACGCAGTTGGTTCCCGGCGTTTACACTGATGTTTGACATACCCAGTCTGTCACTGATAACGTTACCAACTAACTCGGTCTGTGTAAGAGCTCTTTGTGCACTCATGCTGCTGCTTTAAACCATAATGTCTTCGGCGAAAGCGATTACAGTAGCTTTCTTATAGTTTGTCCCAACAATTTCAGATGTGTACATGCTGAAAAGAACCGGAGACAGAACCACTCCTTGAGGAACTCCACAAGTCAGAGAGAATGGGTTAGAAAGGCAATCACCCACCCGTACCCTCATCGATCTGTTCTTCAAGAAGGAAACCAACATGGTGTACACCTGCTCTGGGAATTCCCAGTCGCAAAGCTGTCGGCACAGCATCCCGTGGGACACTGAGTCGAAATCCTGCGTGTAGTTCAACGGGACCATAGCAGATGATGTGCTCTTGTGGATACCGAGGGTGGCTTCCGTCTGTACCTTCACAAGCGGATGTTCTGTATTTTAGACAGGTTAGTCTGAAAACCTGTCTGCTCGTACGTAATGATAGCATTTCGGTAGCTGTTTCAGCACTAGCGTTTGCCCGTCGCCCCCTGGTGCTCGGTTTCCTCGGCACCGGCGAAGAATTGCATAGAGCTGCTTTGAGGAGACAAACATATAATCCTTACCTGTCTCCAGCTGCTAAGAATCGTGGTAGTTACATCTCCTAGCGGCGTTGTCTGCGGTATAGTGGTTGGCCAGTATTTTCGTCTGTTCTTCCGCTGTGTAAAGGATGTCTCTGTCATGAAGACAGACACCTGAGTCCTTCTTGGTAGTGGTCCTAAGGAGTTTCCAAAACATACGGAATTCACCATGTAAGCCACGAAGCCGTTCCTGCCACATTGCCGTCTTCCGAATCCTCATCAAGCCACGAATGCGTTTTGAGAGAGTTTACTACTTTCTTGGCTTTGTTCAATACCATTTATTCTTCCAATTATGCGTAAGGCAATAAGTCAAAGAATATGGTCAGGTGGTTTTTGTAGCATAGGTGGCTTCGGGATAAACTTAGAATTTGCAGTGTCGGCTGCATCGACAATAACCTCGATCAGGAAAGCTACCAGGCGATCCACTTCCTCTGTAGTGTGAAGAACCGGAACCATATGCAATTGGTGGTCAAAGTTGCAAAAGGTGCAAAGTTGTGATCGATATAGGGCCCAGCCGGCTTGACTATAGTCATACTTTGTGGGGCGTGGGAACTCTACCGTCAATAGAATGCAGGTGTTCGGTCGTCACTAAGTCCAGGGTCTCAAAATTGTTTGTCCTGTGCGGCTGTTTTGTGAGTAAGATTTCTAGGGTGGAGGTAATTGTACTGTCCCGTCTATGGCGAAAGGTGTAGTTCTGGGGGGTGAACGACAGTAAATGGTGCCTTTACCAATTTCCTCCCCGCTGGGTTGACGGTAGCATTATTCCACAGGGAATACCGCGCATTTAAGTCTCCAACCACCCAGTTTCCAACTCTTGGAGAGACGCTTAGATCGCTATTAGTACCTCCACTACTTCGAGTATAGTCATCAGACCGTCAACGTTGAAGTTAAGTATCTTGTACCCATGACGTGCCAATTGAGCAAAGACGGTCTGTAGTCCGGACATAAATTCCCTGATCATGGTCTCGAGAACCGAGAACTAGGGCGGGAGGATAGTGGTCTCGCGTCTTGATGACGTTACAGAGGTGACGTCTGCGTACGTCGCTATTCCTATGAAGTTCGGTGTGGTGGTGGACGGGCGGCGCTTCCCCTTCTTCTGGTCCGCTGTGGCTTGTAGCTTTACACGGTAGGGGCACGCTCTGTACGAGGCTACGTGAGGTCCCTTTGCTTCTTGTGCCCTGTCGCATTCAACTGATGCGTGTTCCGAGCAACGAACACAGACGATTTTTTGGCCACAGTGGTTTTTAGTGCGGCCAAACTCCTGCCGCCGGTGGCATTGTGCCATCCCCTTTTGTTGTATATAGAGGACCACCTTAAAAAGGACATTATTGATACTCTGAATTTTCTGGAGGTCCTCTATTTTGGTATTCGGCGCAACCATCACTAAGATTGGTGAGACCTCGATTTTCGTGCCATGGGAGTCCGTCTTTCGAAGGTGCTAGACATCCAATACCCCCGGGACAGTTTTTAAAGTTTCTCTTATTATTGTTACATCCTCACTCACATCGATGCCCATAATTAAAAACCTTTTTAACCGTTGACCTCCTCTTGGGGCATAGGTATGGTGGGGAGTGTGCTCTTTTTTCAGGGCATACATAGCTTTTTGTCAATCACCCTCGCTATCGAAAAGCAGCCTGACCCCCTTTTCAAGGGCCGAAAGGAGCACACTGAATCGCAAATACGCGCCAACCTCGCTCTGGTGGTAGAGGGTGGCTCTTGCACAGTTATGACGGCTGGTGGGTGTTTTTTCACTGGGTGGTTGTCTTGTGGTGCTGTAGGTTTGATTTTTGGAAGCCGGTCGTATCTATTACTCACGACCACTCCCTGGATAGGTTTCGGCCGCACCACCTTAGCGGCTTTTCTCTTTGGGGCAAGCACAAATCTGGTGGATTCTGATTCGACTGGTGCCGGGGAAGCCTGGCGGGTGCGTTTGCGGACCGCTGTAGGTACCTCCATGTTCAGTGGAGTAGCGTGCCTATGCCCGTGCATACGACTGTACTTCCCCGGCGAAACTGGACTGGTATGTGGCCCTGTGAAATAGAATTGATTAATTGTTACCTGGCCCGTGCTTTCCAGCGACGGGGTTAGTTGTTCCCCAATTTTTAGTACTGCCAGCAACTTATATGTTGTTAGTTTTGCCGGTGCTAGGACTGCTTGGTCCTGCTTCTGTGATGCAGTTTTCAGGGTCAGCAGCTCACTAACTCACGAAACTTTGTTAGATAATAAGACGATGAAAAGTAGATGCTATTAACATTTCATCAACCATATGTTAATCCGCAACGTGTATATGCATGACATTATCTCAGACAAAGTATAGGAAAATACCATTATGCCATACGCAGTTGTAGCAGCTAGTGAAGACAGTCCGACTCCACGGGAGAGTGAATCCTATCCGGTCCTGAGGAGAACCCTCTTACATCATGTAAGACTGAGTCGAGTACCCACATTGTGAAGGGGTGGCTATAATCAAAAGACGGTAGGTCTGGGTTGGGTTTTAGAGTCCAATTATGTGTGGTTTGATCAAGAATGTCAGTAGATGGACTGAGTAATGTGGATTAGAACTGTGTAAAATTATTGGCTATTTCGTGTTAGAACATCAGTAAATTTTTCATTAAATAATAGGGTATACCTGGTCAAAGAGTGGATTTACTAATTTTCTTGATTTTGTTCCAAATTACATTGCTTGACGTAGAAGTGCATAGGGAATCAACAAACGATCTCCACGAGTTAGGTTTAGAGACATTGAATAATAAAAATGCGTCAGCAGATGACCCTTTGTGTTTTATATTCTATGAAATTAGCTTCGTTCATATTTCTTCGTGACCTTTTTAAAAATCTTATCCAATTTATTAAACCACAGAATTGGTGTTTTCGGGTAACTGATTGGTGTCAATCTATTATCGACCGTGGTTTCGTATTATTTTTTGAATTTAGCTCGTTGAACTATAGTGGAGGGAGAAATAATCGTTTCCGTATATCTTGGACAGTACATTCCGTTCAATTCTGTTGAATACATACGGCGTGCACATGAAGATAGAGGTCCAATAGGTGCGATAGCTTGGGCTGAGGTAGGTGGCTTCACCGGAGATCGTTTGTAGTAACCCTGACAAATCTAGGAATTCTTCAATTACCTAATAAATTGAGAAGGTCATGTGTTTCAAAGTGTTGGTGGAAGGTAAGTTCTAATTTTCCCCTATTGTTAAAAACATACTGCCGATCTCATTCCAAAAAGAATTTTAAATATATACAAAAAAAATTAAGTTTTGAGAGCCAACTGTCAGAATAGCTTTATTTAATAAGTAACCAAGTCAGTTTTGATAACTTGTCAATATTGTAGTTATTTACGACATCATTATGAAACAAAATCAGCAAAAATAAATAATTGGGCAGTCTACTAATCCAATGGTCAACTAGTTATATCATAAAATGCATTTCTGTATAAGTATTCAAATTACAATGTAACTGTTTGAATATTCCTTAGACCTATGATTCTTAAAGTATTCAAAAGAAGGGGGGTGAGGAGTTTTTATCTGACTTAGATGTAAATATACTTAATGTCGACGGCGATATGTATTCAAGCCACCCCCGATCTCATAAATTTTCTCAACAAGATCGTAGCACTCAGAATTCCGAACGGGTTTTCTTTTGTTTATCGTGTACCGCAGCACAGGCTGTTTCATTATTTCCTGCGAGCTTTACCTCCTGCTCTTTCCTTAATTAAATTAATTCATCATTGGCCGGGAATTATTGCCAAACCTAAACTTTACTTTGAAACAGTCGCAGAAAGGTCTGATTAAGCTTATGAGTCTGATTCTAAAAGTACATCTAACAACAACTGATTGGATATTGTTCAATACACATGATAGAAATCACCAAACGTGATGAAAACCCTGTGTTTTATTAGCGAATAAATTTTGTCTTCCACTCCAGAGTCTTAGTTCGAAGCATAAGTTTCATTTATACGTTAATAGTACATAATGGAATGTATGTTTTTTTTTATTTTTAAAATTGGCACGTGTCCATTTTAGGTACCTTACAAATGTCCGTAAACATGGTGTTTAAAAAACGAAACTCTTCTTGTATGAAACGATTAATTTACCGTTTCCATTTTTGTATATGTAAAGAAATTATTCTCTCTTTAATTTGAATATTTGAATTTGCCGTGCTCCTTCCACTGGCCCCCACCAGATGGAGCAGTTATCAGATAGAGATAGGTATAGTAATAAAACTTGTAAATAGAGTGTGAATATAGAAGTAATAGTTATACACTGCAATTGTCGTTTCTTTGTTTACAAGGGTTTGGCACGCAGGTTTGCTCTACAAGCTCAAAAGATATTTACCACAGACCCTTTTCCTAATCCTACAGTCCTACCTTTCAAACCGCTTCTTCCAAGTCCGCTGTGGTTTAGAATACTCTAACTACTATCCCATAAGTGCAGGAGTTCCACAGGGCAGTGTCCTGGGCCCCATCCTCTATAACCTATACACCGCTGATGTCCCCTCTACTCCCAATACCTTCTTGGCCACATTTGCAGATGACACTGCAGTCTTGTCATCCCACCCAGACCCCGACATAGCATCCCATAACCTTCAAAAACACCTTGACGAGATCGAGTATTGGTGCAATCAATGGCGGATCAAAGTTAATGAAGCAAAATGCTCCCACATTACCTTCACCCTTTGTCGCAAGTCTTGTCCACTAGTTTATTTTAATTCTATTCCTCTTCCTGTATCCGAGACAGTACGGTACTTAGGCTTCCATCTTGACAAACGACTGACCTGGAACCCACATACGAGACTAAAAAGACAAGAACTAAACAGACGCTTTGGACAACTGTACAGACTACTTCAAAGGACATCCCATCTCTCAATAGAAAATAAACTACTAATCTACAAAGTTATACTTAAACCAATCTGGACATACGGAATAGAGCTATGGGGGACAGCAAAAAAGTCGAACATCAAGCGTATCCAATCCTTTCAATCAAAAGTCCTGAGAACAATAGTAAATGCCCCTTATTATGTCAGCAACAAAACCCTTCATAACGACCTTAACATACCCTACATTCTAGAACTCATCCCTTCCAAGTTTATGAAATTCCACAGTAGCCTTTCCAACCACCCTAATCCTGTAGCACAGTCATTGCACTGCGCCACTCATCCCTATAATCCTCCTCGGAGACTGAAACGGCAGTGGCCTCGTGACCTGCTATAAACGCGTGACAGTGGGAGTCCTGGCAATGGCCAGTTTCTCCAATCATGTCCTGAGCGTCTGTGGCTCTCGCGCTCTTGGTCAGCCTCCACTGGCTAGTATCCGGTGACGCGGCTGACGGAGGAGCGTGGGGGACTTCCCAAGACTCCGCTTTCTCTTCGCGGTGGATTTGGGGGGTCTCTGGGCTGTCTGTAAATATTGTATAAATGAGCGAGTGAATGATGAACTGTAAATATTGTATGAATGAGAGCATTTATCTTAATTACTTATTGCCTTATAAAAGGCAGATTGTAATTTTAGCACAATAAAGGATTATATAATTACTTTGTTTACAGGTAAGATTGTGTAAATAAATAATTGGTATAATACAATATATAATGAGTAAAATTGCGAACTTTCTTTACAGAAAAACTGATTCAGTTTATTCACCCCACCTTCAATAATTGTCTTACAAAACGACAATAGGAGTTATAATGGCGAAAATATTGCAATTCACCTTTAACTTTGTGGGATTACCGAAGGATAAGAAGATAAATGATGTCTCAATAATCTCAATTAAAACAGAGGAAAACGAAGAATACGCGTTGCCCTAAGATAAAAGCTTTATAAGTGAACTGTGAATTGTCAAAGACAGTGATTTATAAAAGATTGAGAAACAGTTTTACTCAGAGAGGTCAAGAGAAGAGAGTGTGGATTGCATTAACTGAGAAAATGAAAACAATCTATTTTGATGAAGAGGGTAATGTAACGTTTGATGATTTATATTTAGAACAAGTAGTGAAAAAAGATAAGATAGTTAAATCCACACAAAAGAAAGAGAGTGAACTCAATTTAAAACATATAGCAGAGAAGTTCATGGTTGAGACGTTTACATGCTAAACACTCAAATGCTAAACAGTGGCTAGAGATGTTTGAGAAAGAATGCAGAAGATGTGGAATCAATGAAGACAGTAATAAGGTTGAGACATTACTATATATGTATATAATACGATTAGTAAACTAATACGATCATGGGATGAAATATCCCATGATCTTATGTATATCGGATTACTAGAGGCAATAAAGTCTCTTTACAGAAGTTCAAGAGTGCGGAAAGTAATAATTTTCTTTTCTTTTCTTTTTTTTCGTTCGTTCTTTTTTCAGGACATGAGGAAGTCTATTATATAAGCAGGCAAGATCAGGGAACGAAATCACTTCCTTTAAAGGAGCGACTCACTGATTACGCGGATAGAGGGGAAATGGTCGGAGGACCTGATAACGGAAGGAGACGCAGAATCGGTGAGGGCATCTCTGGTGTTCAGAGTGAAGCGGAGTGTCCTGAGCACGATCTAGGCCGATGCAGAGACGGTAACAGACCTGAATCGATGGAGATAAACGCTCAGAGGATGTGGAGGAAGCAGAGGCCACCGCCAGACGCTTAAATATTACAGGCCATTTGTCAAATGGCCCTGAAATGGCGGCTTATTTGGTACCCCTTAACAATCTCCTGAAGAAGGGTCAGAAGCTGGTCATCACCCCAGATATCGATGAGAATTTTTGGAAGACCCAGGAACTCCCGGTCCTGGCATTTCCCAACTTCATGTCGCAGTTCACAATCTCGACGGATGCCTGTGAATATGCGCTGGGGACACAGGAGGGGGACAGAGGAGAACGTCCCGTAGCGTACGCCAGTAGGTGCCTCACCGAGGCGAAAAGTAGGTATAGCGCGCTGGAGTGGGAATTATTAGGGATAGCCTAGGCGATAGAGCATTTCCGGCCCTACATGTTGGGAAGAAGGTTCCGGGTCATGGACCACAGACCGTTACAGTCGGTAAATTAAAAGAGTCGTCGGTGAGGGTGATTCTTTGGGAGGAGTTCCTCAGCTAATACAACTTGGAGGTGATATATAAGCCCGGTAACAAAAACGTTGTGGTGGACTGGCTCCCCGGGCATTAGTGGTCAACGTACTCGACCAAGATCAGGAGAAATACTCCCAGGACGGACGGTAGTGCTCGCAAGAATGGACGCCGGAGAGGGAAGAAGGCCAACACGAACCAGGGTCTACAGATGTGGCACGATTGGCAGGAGGAGGGAGCTCAACTCACGACAGGCCTGTGGACATGGAAGAGCGGAAATAAATTATTAATAAGCGCCGCCAGATAGTCTGGAAGACGACCTTCGGCCCCAGGAAAATAGCATATGATCGCTCTCCACGATCTACCACCACGACCATATGGTCTACGCCAGGGGTGAACAATGGCCAAATTAGTCGTGCCCTCAACGATGCTTTCACACCAAGGAAGACCTATTTTCTTTACGTCCGAAACGCTACCATATGGGAAACAATTAAGCGTCTGTGGTGGGTAGAGCAGATTGGGGTTGACCGAACATTCGTACGGTGTACCATGATGGTAGAAACCATCCCGGATGAGCCGACGCAGAAGAAGATCACGCTAGCGTACCATCAGCATCCGGGCAAAAGACGGCTCAGGCGTTGAGGCGCTGGTATTTCTGGTGGGGGACGCGAAAGACGATTCAGGCTAGCTGCGTACGAGGTTTGTCACCGTACCAAATATGACAGGCACCCACCCACCGGGCAACAAGTTAAGACTCCCACGGCGCAAACACTGCTCACTGACCTTCAAGTGGATACCTTAATTTGGCGGTGACACAAGAGGATAGCGTTAACGGAGGAAGGGAGTTCGGTAACGCCGACGTGCGGGAGGAGATGAAGGCTCTGGACGTGATATGGCATGTCAATACCCCAGGGCATCCAAAGAGCCGAGGAGGAATTGAGCGTCTCCACAGTACCTTGGGCGATCATCTCCGCGTCTGCAATGCCGACAAAGGGTTGGAGCCGGCAGAGGCAATGCCTAGGGTGGTCATTGCGTATAAACATTCTGTTTACACGACCACTGGGTTCTCACCCTTTGAAATCCTTTTCAGACTTCGTGGCTGTCGCTGGGACACGAGTAGAACGGTCGTGGGAGACGAGACGTCCGCAAAACTCACCACCAACCGCGTGGAGTTGGGGACATGGTGGGGGAAGGTGTACGCCAAAAAATGTAGGAGGGTGTCGAGGGAGAACGCAAGCGTCAAACCGCTATAAGG
This sequence comes from Acanthosoma haemorrhoidale, assembly GCA_930367205.1. Lineage (NCBI taxonomy): Eukaryota > Metazoa > Arthropoda > Insecta > Hemiptera > Acanthosomatidae > Acanthosoma > Acanthosoma haemorrhoidale. The sequence goes on along the minus strand of OV884015.1, from coordinate 75,805,580 downwards.
GCGCGTCACGATAGGCACTACGGTGTATCGGTGGCTCGGTTCCAATAGGAGTAAGGAGGAGTGCCGTTCGGGTGATCACGATTCGTGAACACAATTTGGTGACCATCTAATTTGACATTTCAGACATAATCAGACATTTGATAAAGTTATTTTTTGTTTCTATGATTGTAAGACAGTGTTGTGCTGGTCTAAGCGAGCAGGAAATTATTATGTCAGAACTGTATATAATTAGCAAGTGTTAAGTTTCAGTTCCCAACGGATGGTCAGGCACTGACAGGGGGGAGTTAAACCCAGATACAAGTTTGTTGCTTGTGTTGCAAAGCCAGATGTTGTAAACTAATACGATCAATGGATGTAAACAACCCATGATCCTATGTATGTCGGATTACTAGAGGCAATAAAGCAGTCTCTTCACAGAAGGTTCAGAGTCTCATTCATTTCCCTCTTTCCTATTTTTTTGAAGCTAGAACCACCGACAGATAGAGAGGCCATCTGCCAGCTGCAACACCTGCAAGATTGCACTTCATCAGCAAAGCTTATCAAGTCTCAGCTCCTATATATCATTCCTCTTATCCTCTCACGTCCACTTCCTTCTGTACTGTTACTAGGCCCGTCACTCTGACATTTATTATTAATTGTAGTTTATGTTTGTAAAGTTCAAATAAATCTTTTTAAAAACTCCTTCTGGTCTTATCAAGATTTAACTGGCGCCCGAACAGGGACCTTGGCAGCGACTTTGAGACTTTGGAAGAATCTCCCCATTCCGCGATCACCGCCGTTTGGCTAGGCAAGACCCAAGACATCAGCTGGTGTATTTTAATACACATCACCGAGGCTCTGACCACTCATTTGTTACTATCTACGAGACGCCAGAGGAGAAGAAGAAGAGGACTTTACACAACAGAAGACATCAATTGGTAATATAACTTTGTACACATTTTACATGCCATTAACAGACAGACTAAACCTTAACCGAAACATCCCCGAATTAGACGAAAATATGGCTACTAACAACCACATTATTTCAACCACAGACTTAAAACTAATACCGGAATTTGACGGAAACCCAAGCCACTTGATTAAATTCATAAATAAAATAAATTTCGTGGCCAATAACATATGCACAATAGACAACCCACACTGTGAATACAATACAAAACAATTACTTGGACACGCCACTAACAAACTTGTAGGACCGGCAGAACATTGCGGATTACGAAATTATAACACGTTACAAGAATTAATTCAAGAATTAAAAAATCAATTCCGCGATGACAAGTCGACACTACAGTCAATGGACGAAATTTTACAAATCAGACCTTACAAGAATGAACACCCCGTAAACTATGTAGACAGAGTATTACTCCTTCGAGACGAACTAGAAGGACGAGTATTTACGGACGATAGATTAAATGACGAACAAAAATTAACCGAACTAAAAATATACGACAGACAAATAACGCATCACTGTACGAAACAATTTGACAAAGATTTAGAATTTTTCCTAAACCACACGGACTACACAAACTTAAGGGACTTAAAAAGGGCACTTAAGACAGTCGCTGTGAGAATAATAGAACGTTCTTACGGAGAACGCTCTCACAGCAGACCACAACAACAAAACTCGAAATCACAACAATATGCCCCAAGACAAACACAAACACCACCTAGCACCGGTTATAAAGGCAAAAATTTTGACCCTTATTACTATGAGCGAAAACGCGAACAATCAAATCAGTACCAACAACCACAAACCTTTCCCAATAACGAACGCCATTACAACAAACCCCAATATAATTCAGACAAACCCAACAATTTTAATTATTCTCGTGATCCTAATGCACGATACAATCAGCCGTGGCAACCACGAGAACAAAACCAATACTTCAATAAACAACAACTAGCTTTACCTGCAATACCACAACAACAACAAACAGTTTCAATGCGGACAGTCAGTAACCGCGTACACCATACCGAACTAGAAGACAAAGACTTATACATACAAGAATTACAGGACCAATTACAATCACTCGAAACAAAATATGACCATTTTTTAGAACCAGGACCAAGCGATCACAAACCACCCGACCAGAATACCAATTAAACCATACGGACACTTTACCGAAACTAAAAGATTTTACTGGCAAGACTTGGCTGATTGATACGGGATCATCAAAAAATTATATTCACCCATGTTCTTTACCCGAAGGAACTAAAATCATTTCGGAAGACTTCGTGATGAAAACCCCTACAGGGAGAGCCGAGGGAACTCAGAGTGCTCTAATAGATCTTTATCCCCTGATTGGAATTTCTGCGAAGGCAAAATTTTTAGTATACCCGTTTAGTAATAAATTCAACATTTTATTAGGATACGAGACAATGCGAAATTTAAACATAAAAATTAACTGTCAAAATAATGAAATAATAATAAATAAAATAAAATTTAAATTAGAAAACGAAACTTTAGTAGACAATAACAATAGTAATAATAATAGTAATAATAATAATAATAATAGTAATAATAAATTAAAAAATAAAAGGGACCAAACATACCCGGAAATAAACAAAAATAAAAGGGACCAAACATACCCGGAAATAAACAAAAATAAAAGGGACCAAACATACCCGGAAATAAACAAAAATAAAAGGGACCAAACATACCCGGAAATAAACAAAAATAAAAGGGACCAAACATACCCGGAAATAAACAAAAATAAAAGGGACCAAACATACCCGGAAATAAACAAAAACAAAAGGGACCAAACATACCCGGAAAATAATAAAAATAATAAAATTAATAATAACAATAAACTTAATAATAATAATAAATCTAACAATAATAATAATAAATCAAAAGAAAAGAACGAACTATACTATATTGATGACAAACAAACAATTAAACAATTAATTCGAACAGACCATATTGACGATAACACAACTGACCAATTAGTAAATCTAATAAGCAATTATGGAGAAATACTAAAAACAGACAATGAACAATTAAGAGCGACTAACTTACTAAAACACAAAATCGTGACAAAAAACGAAACTCCATGCTACACACGTAATTACCGATACCCTGTACAATTTAAAGAACAAATAAATAACGAAGTGACAAACTTACTGAAAAACAACATAATACGTAAAAGTAACTCCCCTTACAATTCCCCAGTATGGATAGTCCCCAAGAAAATGGACGCATCCGGACAAAAGAAAGTCAGGATGGTTATAGACTATCGAAAACTTAACGACATGACAGTCAATGACAAATACCCACTACCTAACATTGAAGACTTACTAAATAAATTACAAAACGCGAAAATATTTTCGACCATTGATTTGGCATCCGGATTCCACCAAATTGAAATGGATCCTGATTCCATTGCCAAGACAGCGTTTAGTACAGAAGACGGACATTACGAATACTTACGAATGCCCTACGGACTTTGTAACGCCCCACCGACATTTCAAAGAGCTATGAACATGATGATAGCAAATATCCCAAACGCCATGATTTACATAGACGACATAATCATATACTCTAACACAATACAGGAACATTTAGAACACCTTGAAAACATATTTAGAAAACTAAAAGAACACGCACTTTCCATTCAACTAGACAAGACAGAATTCTTCAAAAATTAAATCCCCTTCTTAGGATACATAGTTACCCCCGGCGGACTAAAAACTAACCCAAAAAAAGTAGAAGCAATTACAAAATTACCATATCCAAATAGTGAAAAAACAACCAGACAATTCCTTGGAATGACCGGATATTATCGAAAATTTATAAAAAATTACGCGAAGATAACCAAACCCATATCAAAATCCCTACAGACTAAAACATACGAGACAAAAGAAATCAAAGAGGCCTGTGACACATTAAAAACTCTCATGACTAACTCCCCGATACTAGCCTACCCTGACTGGAATCGAACTTTTTACTTAACGACAGACGCAAGCGACAAGGCCATCGGCTCGGTACTTTCTCAGAAAGATAAAGACGGGACAGAACACCGTGTAGCGTTCGCCTCACGAGTGCTACAGCCTCCCGAGATAAATTACTCAACGATCGAGAAAGAACTATTAGCAATTGTCTGGTCGACACACCATTTCAAACCATACTTGTACGGTACGAAATTCCAACTACTGACTGACCATAAACCACTAAAGTGGATATATACAATGAAGAACGGTAACACACGCATTATGAAATGGGTGTGGAAACTTCAGGAATTCGAATTTGACGTTACTCACATTGACGGAAAAACGAATAAAGTAGCTGACTTACTTTCACGACAAAATGAAAATTTACCTTTAAATCACATAACAGAAGAAGACAATATAGACAACATAATTGACCAACCAATAGACAATACTCAAGCACTAGACGAAATACTTAATGAACTCAATGACTTAGACCAAATAGAATTAGACAGACCTAGTACTTGTAGAGCGACTATACATTCACAACAATCATCCAATGAACAAGTTTGGATTGTAGACAATGACAAAAACATAAATATTGAAAAATACCAAATAATCGTAAAAAAGGGTCAAAAAGAAATAAAATTCACTAAACCATTTAATAAACATAGACATGAAATTATACTTAATGACGTAAATGACTTACAAACACTAATAGAACAAGTAATTAGACCGAAAATCACATACGGAATATACTGCGAACCAAATATCCCATTACTTCAACCATGGTACGATGAAATGTTCAAAGAATTTTCAAAACTGATACAAGACTCATACCAGACTGTAAAATTAAAAAGATACAAAAATTTTGTAACCGACATCACGGACAAAGACGAACAAATAGAAACAATAAACAACTATCACATAGGAAAGACATCCCACAGAGGAACTATTGAGACTTATGACAAACTAAGAAAACTGTACTACTTCCCACTGATGAAAGAAACAATAAACGACTTCATTAACAAATGTACGACATGCAAAAAGACTAAATACGAACGAAATCCCATAAAAGCAAAATACATGGTAACACCAACACTAAACAAACCATTTGAAGACTTGATGATAGATACACTACATTTCGACAAAAAATACATCGTGACAATAATCGACACATTTTCCAAAAAACTATTTACACACATAATATCTGCTGTGACAGGAATCAACATCTGTGACACTATTAAACTTTACTTGACATACTATCCCACACCAACATCAATGAAAATGGATAATGGAAAAGAATACAAAAACAACCTAGTATTAAATTTTTTGCAGACAAATGAAATTGAACCAATCTATACGACCCCAGGAAATCCCAACTCACTAGGACTACTTAATAGAGCACACAGTACACTAATAGAACTATTACGAACACTCAATTACAAAGACTTAACGAACAAATCATTAACTAACAGACTAATGCTGGCAACAATAGCATATAACAATACTTTAAACTCTAAACTAAATATGACACCAGACGAAATAACATTCGGAATAACAAAAAGACCTGACCAACAAATAGAAATAAAAGAACAATACGTACAAAAATATCATGACGAAAAAAACATAATACACGAAATAACTAGAAACAAAATTATAAACGAAAAAGAAAATAGGACAGAAACACTAAATAAAAATCGCGAAAATCCACCCGAAATAAATGATGACCAAATATTCATAAGAACAACCCATCACCACAAATACAATGATCCCTACAGACCCGTACTATTGTACAAAGACAGAAACGAAACAAACAAAGCACTCGTTAATAGAATCAAAAGACCACGTAAACAACACTTGAGACCGAGACAAAACATTACTGTTTCAGAAGGAGAAGATGGATCCTACTCGGACAGTACTAATCCAGACACTTCTATGGACATTGACATATAGTATGACAGTGACTGATATAAGTGATAACCCCGGAGTCCTACATTACACTATAAAGAACGCAAAGGTAATAGAAAATTACTACAGGACATACCATTTTTATGACATTAGCTTACTTGACAAGGAACTAAACAATACACAGAACAATGTACATTCTTATAGGGACCTACCGACATACCCTATAATCAAAAACCTTATCATACAAACACAAAACAAATTAAACCTATTAAAATCACACAACAAACGAACTAAGAGAGGACTAATAAACGGACTTGGAACAGCTCTCAGCTGGCTTACTGGCACCATGACAGCTGATGACAAATCACATTATGACGAAGTAATAAATGAGTTAGGACGGAACAACTATAATATAGAACACAACATAGAACAAGACATAAAACTTAATAAACACGTAATTAAAAACTTTCAAAAGGACATTCAATTAATTAATAACAATTTTAAAACAGAACAAGACAACATAATGAAGATAAACAAGGAAATGACATTCTTTGACATGTACATAATTCTGACACACCTACACAACAAAATAGATGAACTTACATTAACACTGGAACTATGCAAAATTGGCATCACACACTCATCATTAATGTCCCAAATACTACATGACATAAACCAAAATGTAAATCTAGCTTCTAGGAACCCTGAAATCCTGTGGATAATGAGTAAAATTCACTGCACTACTCATAATAAAACACTCCATATCTTTGTAGACCTTCCTAAGGCAAATTTAAATATAAAGACTTATTTACTCATACCTTCGCCTGTAAAAATTAACAAACAATACGTGACTTTAGATATAGACGAAACTATTATAATAAAAAAATTTAATATGTTATATACAACAAATTGTACATTTTTAAACAATGAATATTACTGTAAAAACCTTTTTATTTTAAATAATACTTGTATAAATAATATTATTTCATCTGGAACGATGAATGCATGCAAATATAAATTAGCCAATACTAACATTAGATATATAGATAATATGAACAGTTTTATAACCACTAACCTCTCCAAATTAGACAATTGCCTTACTAATGATACTGTATACCTACCACCCGTTAGCTTACTCACCCTAGACCAAAATGATTGTTATAGAGAACTCCCCAAAATTTCAAGACATATAATAGACTCCACCATAAACAAATTGTACAGTAAAATAGATATAGATGTAATCGCAAATATAAGCGAAATAGAAAACCTAAATATAACAGACATAGTTTTAGAACCACTTATATTTAATCAATCCAATACTTATTTTTATTTTTATTTAATTATAGGGGCCGCTATTATAATTGTAATCCTCTACTACCTTAAAAAATGTAAAACTACCAATTCCTTACGAAACCCTACACCAACAGTAATATATCAGCCAGATCATCCAAACGTTCTCAGAATTCTTCAACAAGATAACAGCCCTCATGCACCTGCCGCTATCAATCTCATTTCTTAGTATTCTTAGAGGACTAAGAATCTTAAACAACGGAGGAGATAGAGAGGCCATCTGCCAGCTGCAACACCTGCAAGATTGCACTTCATCAGCAAAGCTTATCAAGTCTCAGCTCCTATATATCATTCCTCTTATCCTCTCACGTCCACTTCCTTCTGTACTGTTACTAGGCCCGTCACTCTGACATTTATTATCAATTATAGTTTATGTTTGTAAAGTTCAAATAAATCTTTTTAAAAACTCCTTCTGGTCTTATCAAGATTTAACTGACGATTAACTTATATATATATAAAATGTATAAAATATATAAAAATATATATATATATATATAATCATTTGACGCATGTCATGGATTTTACATATTATGACTATTTAATCTAATCGTTTTAAATTTATTTATTTATAGTTTTTAATTTCTATGTATTTTGGTTGATAATAACTTAGTTTTTTTATAACAATTTTTTTTTGATTAACTTTTATCAGCTTGGAATTAATAATATTTTACGGTAATGAGTTATATTTAGTATATCTGATAGGTAGTGATAGAATTTCAGTTATTAGCGAAAGTAATTCCCAACACCTAGGCTGCTAGAGTGAAGAACAGCTGCAACAGACGACCACCGAGGTGTTTACGTGGCGATATGTTTAATGAGCGCAATGTTAAGGACATCGGAAGAGGGGAATGAAGCATGGCTCGCTAAAATTAGATCCACTACACGCAAACTGACACGCTTACACGGAATGCAGATCAATAGACTTGCTCTGTACTTCGCCGAGGCTAGAACTTAGTGTTGTTGCGACAAGCAGCTTCCTAACATCCAGCATTTCAATATCTGGTCGAATGAATAAATTATTATCAGACTTATGAATAATAATTAAACAATTGTGGATTGCTGATCCTACTAGTTGTGTGACTATTGTTTATTTACCAAACAAAGATAATTTAATAATGACACACCTATTCATTTACATCATGTGAACATAAAATGAACGAACTGTTTTATCCATGCATATTATAATCCCCGGTTATTGCGGATGTCTAGAGAAATGATCTAGATCAAATAACCAATCTTATTATAAACAATAAATATCTTAGATATTGCGGAGAGACGAGTTAATAATTATTTGAATGTTCCATGTTCATTTAAGTAGCGTATTTGGAACATAATTGTTTATTTAAAATTACGATATATGTATATATATATATATATATACATATAAAGGTGATTCTTAGCGAACGATACGTTTTATCAAATAAAATTAATTACTATATTTATTTCAAATATCAGTTACTATATTGTTAATACCAGTTCAGGTATCATTTCCACGTTAAATTGTATTGGCGAAAACAATGATATGATATATACATACAATTATTTTGATAAGTAGCAAAGTCATTTAAAGGTATCCCGTTACTATAGTGCTAATACACGTTAGTAAAAATAATAATTTGTGGGCAGGTATTGTGTGATGAGTAGAACACAGGTTTATATTAACATAGGTAGTGTGTGTAGGTTTGTTGAGTGGGTCCTTCAGGATTTAAGGAAGATACCTTAATGGGCACGAGATCCATCTGCATGATATATGAAGCGGTTATCGGAGGCATGTCTATAATGAAGGAGCCAACTTCAAATCATTGAGCCTATCTCGGGTATAAGAACGTCTCCTAATTTGGGGCTATCGATCTTCAATATCATCGATAAGGTTGACTAATCACCATTTTAATGACAACTATATGGAACACCACTAAAACAAATGAGCATAGATCTTAAAACATAACTGATAACTATTTTGGAAGTAACCATTTATCTGTCAATAAAGTTACCCGAGAAGCGAAACAAGTTACCAGAGATATTTTCGCTAACAAAAAATTTTGATCATAAAATCCATTGTGACCGGTGAAATGCTCGAAATGTTGGATGGTGTTGGAAATCTAAAAATAAAGCTTGTAAAATTAAGGAGAATTGCAAAATAAACTTCTAATAAGAAAATAAATATACTCTAAATGCAAATCTATAGTTAGCATTTTCTTCTTGGCAAAGCAATGCTTGAGTGCTTCAGCTCAATCCATAGTCTAAGTTCTGTGGTAATAAACCATAGTGATATAATAATTATATATCTCTTTCTATGTTCTTTTCTTTCATATTTCTCGGCTCCTTTTTTAATAATTTACCGTACTATAGAACATCTTGCTGGATATTCTGGAACTATTGAAAACGTAAATAGTATGGCTTATCATTTATAGGTCGTTATTTTAGAGTTATCCTAGTGAGATTGACAGGTTAGTAAGGATACAACTATTCCTCTCTGTACGGAATGTTGCCAAACTCAGCATGCTAACACTTCTTACAGATCTTTAGAAGGTAATTATCGTTCACGCTAACGAAACGAATATGTACACTATACGTTTTCCCCGTCGATTGATTTGACTATTTGTGGTCTGCTTCTCACTTGAAATATTGTTTCCTCACTCAAGTACCCTTAGAAAAGGGTTAATTTTTTTATGCTTCCATCTTATGCTTACATGTTATATTTCTTTGTTGCTTTTGAGCCAATAAGTCAAGCCAATAATGCTCTATGAGCCATTGGGTTTGCTACTCTTTAACTGACTATACTACACAATGACAAATATTACACATTAAAAAGAAAATTAAAAAATATGACAATCTATTACTCTAACTATCTTTGTTCAACATGGTTTAAACTTAGTTCTAGTAAACTAGAACGCCTGAAATCAGCACTATATCCACTACTTATGAAAACTATTCTCGTACACGTCTTGTGACTTATACTTGGTTGAGGTCCACCTATTGAATAAAACACATACTGACATAGAGTTGTTACCAACTACTCAAGTCCTAGTGGCCACCTTAATTCCATCGAGGCAGCATAACTGTTTAGATGACTGCTTGAGTCATTTCGTAAATTAAATATGAGATCCTTCTAAGTCTCGACTATCACAATGGCACACAGGACTCATTCCTTAATTAATCCAAATTTATGAAGAGGTTTTTTTGTGTTTCCATGACTACTGAACCTATGGGTTATCTTGTGAGTAATGCTTTTTTACTACAGCTTGTACTTGTTTCTATTAAGGTTCTAAACCTATAACGATACCATACTATGATTTGAGCGGATATTTCCAAATACACTGTCCAAAATAGCATGGCGGTCATGCCAGGATGCAATCTACAACGTAGGGGTCCTTATGGGGCATAAAAAAGAGCAGCATTGGTTTCCCAGGCAACCAGCTCCTCCTGGTAAAGACTCTGCGGGTGTTGAACCCTTGCAATCAATATAAAAGATTCGCGTATTCAAAAAAAAGGCCTCCTGTTCGATTGTTAAAAGGTTCCCTGAAGACCCTCTGTAATCAAACTCGCCTGTCGCATGCTTTGGGGCGCTCGTAGCTTAACTATAGATACTAAAAATATTGATTGTTTTATTGTTACTGTTATGGTTTTCCTTAAAATGTATCAAAACCTTAGGTGACGTCCTTCTAATTAACAAAAGTTATTTACTACCCCTGCTATTCATTCTCGCAAAGAATCCTATGTTTGGCGTTGGGCATTATATCTTCGTCTTCGTTCTCCTTTCAAAATCCCAGTCTGTACAATAATATACAGTATTGTAATATACAGTACAATTAACGTTTATTATTTCGGTTTCAGATCCAATCACCATCTTTTACAAATCTTCGCTCATAAATAGGATTACGAATTGAGTTTTTTTTAGAAATTATTTTTTGAAAAATTTATTTCTCTAGCTTGCCATTTTTGACAATCCTGGTAACGCTTGCTGTTTTAATATTAGGCGATTAATTATAAATTTCACATTTTCCAGAATCGAACCTGGTCTACACTACCCAAGGTCTTGATCTCCATTTGGCACTCAAAACAGAGGAAGAGGAATGATTATCTTCATCCTTGTATTGTGACTTGGTCAACTCTTAGCTTTTCTTTACTAGTTCAGATAATATACAAAACATACTCGAATATTTAATATTTATATGCCTTCTTGAGATTATACTAAGGAAAATAGTTTGAACTAAGTATCTCAACATTTTACGGTGGAGTCATATTTTGGTACACTTAGCGAGTAGGTACACTTCCTTTCTCCAGATGACAAACCTACTTCGAGTACCTACTACTGTGCTCTTGATTTCCCCATCTCCTATAAAAAAAGGAATCATTTTCCTGCTTTAAAAATATCCACTTAGACTTTTCCCTCGCTGTAGAATGTAGCTTTGTTTATTATTATTGTGTTTATTATCACTTGTGACCTGAGGGGGGAAATGTATTTTTCCCTGGTAGTTTGGGGTTTGCTAATTGCCCATCCGAAGCAATCTTAATACTTCTGAAGAAATTTTACATTCTGGGATACAAGCAAGGCTCATCCACCTCGTTACAATTACAAGTTACAATTTTATATTAGAAACTATTTATTTATGTTATCATTATCCCATACATGTATTAATTCGAAAGAAGCCAAAAAAACTTAATTTAAAAAAAAAAGTTCAATCTAAAAGTATGTAATTTTGAGAGAAAAAAATCGTGGAGGTAATTGGTTTAGTGTTTATTGGATTCACGAAGGACAGGCTTTAATCAGAATGGACGACATTGGATGCGGTTAGTTCGCAAACCAAGGTGATATCTTGGGCTACCAACGTATTAGCAAACAGCTTAGCGACATACCAGAACTTCAGCGTTACACTATCGACCCAATCTAGGAAACTGAACCCAATTTAGAGTAGCCGGGGCGGTCAATTAAGTAATCCACGGTCAATTAACAGACACAAAAGTTCATCAATTATGGATACGTAATTTTTTGTTTTTTATATTAGCTACATAATTTTAGATACCCTATTGGTCATTTATCATTGGTGTAATTAATTATGTATATATATCAACAGATTATTAGAATAACATTGGAAACGCCAGGCCAGGTTGGTTACGTGAAAATTGATAATATCTTTTATGATTTTGTGATTTAATGATTGAACAAGCGTGGAATAAATATACTGACTGACTTTCATTCAAAATAATTTCAAGCTGTTCAAAAAAATCTGTCAGCTAAAATTTGAATGCTATTTTGTAATCTTAATAGACACAGCGTTGTCATATTGTAGGTATGTGTTTGCTAAATTACATCGGAACAATATATATTCAAAAATATATAATATATAGGAGCTTTGGGCACAGGAAAATTTTGCTAAATATAAAAAATTAATCTGAAGGAACCGAAATATTATTTGATAAGGTACTTAATATCAATCAGATTTACGATTTGTCTTCCTTGATTTTTTTTTGTCACTAATGAGATGTTAAAGAGTAACTTCTGTTAGAATCGCTTTAATATTTCAGTAATAATTCAAAATAATGGCCAATCTCTGCAATATTAGTCTTGAAATAAGCAAGGCCATTTCGAAAAAATTTTGGTGATTTTTTTCATCATACTACTGAACAAAAGACTCTTTGAACACAACTAAAATTACAGATAGTTTTCTGTTCTAGATAATATTGTTAACATTTTCTGATGGTTATTGCAAAGGTATCTGTCTGATATTGTATTATGGACGAATTTTGTGACTTGGAAACATCAAGAATTTTTTTCCAAAAGGGTAATTGGTTTTTGGGAACAACAGTGACCAATTGTTCGTGTGTTTTGTTGAAACTACGATTTATTCATTCTTCTCAAATCTTGAAGCGTTTTTAAAAATATAACTGCTTTCTTCGCTGATTTCAGGGCGGCTTTTGGCAGCGTCAGTCCGGAGGCGTTAGTTATTTTTTTTCTCCCTAGGCAGCTCGTATTTTATAGCTATTATAAGTTTCCGTTTTCGGGAGAAATAACTGCGATGTTTAAGGTGACAACAGGTGTAAGGAAAGATTGTTTCATTAGACATGATGTTTCCCCTCATTTCAATAACTTTGAACAGAACCTAATGAAGTTTGTTAAACTGGGGAATCATTTCATTCAGCTTCTAATTTACGCAAATGATATTGTCCTCCGGGAAAAAAAAAAACTTTCAAACCAGCGAATTAAACTCAGATGTTTGAACAATGAAATATCATTATAACTAATATCATATGAAAGTTATTGTTAACAATGGTTCCTCAAAAACATTTTTCGAAATTTAAGCTATTTCCGAGAAGTAACAGATTGAGTTTAGTTTGGGGCTATGTGGAACAAGCTATAAATAATTGTGGTATTTTAAATAAATTTGCATACTCATTTTCAGGAAATTTTTACTTCTCCAATGTAATTAATTTTATATTGAAAAATCGATAATTCAAAATCCTAGTTCCAATCTAATATACTATGGTATGTCTGCATCTCGGTTTGAGCTCCTTAATTTATATTTGTCAAGTTAATCTGTTCTGATCCTATTGCATAAGCAAGGGGACTTTGATGAAGCTAAAAATTTCTCTAGGTTCTCTTCACATGATTACATTACTAAAATGCTCTCATCACGATTTCTGAACTGTCTCAATCATTTCACTCAGTGAACTGTTAAAAGTTTGCATTTCTTTTGATGTGAATTAAATTTTCTCAGACGTGGTTAGAATCATTTACATCTATGTTTCAATTTGATTTGGCTTTTGGCACGGACAGTTTAATAATTTCATAATTGCTGGCCGTTGGTTGAAATTTGCAAGGTGGTTGAACACGCACTTATAAATTTTAAAAAATGGTCAACTTGAATGCCCTGTATTAGACTGAAAGCCGGATTATGGAGATATTCACTTATACTGAATACTTTGGATATTAAATAGTCATTTATATTTATAGGATTAAACGGAAGACATAAAACTTTGACTGAGTTATATAATAATTAAACTGAAACTTAACTGGAATAGAGGAAACACATAAAACCTTCAAGTATTGGGAATGAAAAAGGAGATATAAAATGAATTATTTTCATCGTATCTGACTCGCTGTTGGTAAGGTGGATGGTCAATGCTGATTTCGATTGTCTGCCTTGCCCCTTTTCATCGTCGCATGTTTATTTTCTTCTGTCATTCGGGTTGTTTGCTGTACCTGCCCCTGCTCCCGGTGGCTGTTAGATGTCCTCTACTCACTCATTTAGCAAGAGTGAGTGAGCATAAGAAACATCCCTTTACTTCTGGTCTGGATGTAGGTCCCTCATCTCGTCTGCACGTGACTAACCCTTACTCTTGCCTGTACACTTGCAGACAGCGATCAATAATTCTACTCTTCTGTCGCTGGGGTCAGCGTTGCCACTAGTGTTGAGTGGCAGCGCGATGTATAGGCGTGGAGGGTTCTGCAGTCTGGCAAGCTTGTTGGTTCCGAATCCCCACAAACCACTCACCAAAATTTTTCTCAGGTCAATATGTAAATCACAGTGTTAATGAAAAATAAATAGAAAGGTGCTTACTTAACCCTATCTTCACAAAAAGAGAGACAGTCGTGATGTGACATCACAATAACGACTGCTGATTATAAATATGAAACTTCTTCATTGTTAGAAAATTGCAATCTGCCTTATTAGGCCATAAGTAATTGTGATAAATGTTATCATTCATACCATATTTACAATGTACATTCACTCGCTCATTCATACAGTATTTACAGACAGCCTCAGAAGAGACCTCCCAAATCCACATCTCCCTGCATGCGAAAGAGGATGCGGAGTCTTAGGAAGTCCCAAACGCTCCTCCCTCAGCCGCGTCACCGGATACGAGCCAGTGGACTGCTCATTACAACGGAGAAGTTGTACTACTCCTTTACATTTTTAATGCTTGTTAAAAATAATTATCTTTCCTTTAAAATAACTAAAACACAATTTAATATTGTGATTTACTGATACATTTACTACTGCATTTACGGAAAGAAAAAATAATATTTTTTGAATTTTATATCTCCGAACAAAATATAACATTCAATTGTACGGCGAAAATCGGGTGTAATAATCGAGAGAAATGTACGAGTAAGCATTTTCGATTCTTCCGCCCACCCTTACATGACTGACAAATAGAGAAAACCCTTGCAGGGGTCTGAAATCTAACATCTATTAACTGAGGTAACAGAGTACGCTGATACAATCCGTACACCAAATAATAGGATAGGTACAAAGAAAAAATAGAAGGCAGTGTTGCCATTAGTGTTGATTGGCACACAAAGAATCGACGGGGGGGGGGATCAGTTCTCCGTCAATTTTCCGGAACACAACAATTACTTCTTTCGATTGCATTGCTGTTATGAAGGATTTTCTGTATACCTCGGCGTCATGAACCCGTCTCCCGTCGGAGCTAAGAACCAATTTTGCCCCCCTTGTGGAAATTCTTCTTGGATAAAGGAGCAGTTTTGATAGAAACGATTTTACAGAATACCCAACGCCACTAGCTCATTTAAGCTCTACAAGCAGTCGCCCTGTTATTTTATTGAGAACCAAAGATTATTCGTAGGTACTAATAAAGAATGAAGGTTAATGAAACCCGACAAGGTTTTCTAAACTTTCAGAGTTAGATTTCCATTCAGAGTACCAATTACAATATTCCGAACAATGTTTCTAAGCTCAATCTATTAATAGATTCACAATCATTTAAGCTTTTCAAGTTATAAACAAAAAATAATTTGTTACATTACTTAGTGGCATTATATACAATTGTGGAAGAAGGGGCTTGTAATAATAATTCGCAAATCTTCTATACCGTGCAAAATCACCGGCTGTAAAAGTCAATAAAAAGCCAGACAATATTATGCTCTTATTTTCCCAAAAAATACTATAGGTTTGAGCTAGAGGAAAAACCAACTACTAAATGTACAGTGAGAAATATAAAATTGAAGAAATATCACACAAAGTGAAATTAAAAGAAAACACTAGAAAAAATTGTAAAATGGCAAAATGTATAATGTGAAATTAAAGAAAATTACAAATATTTTTGAATGAATCAAAATACAACACCTGTTGAGTAATCACCTATTTATACGTTGTCTTTCTTTGGAACCAATTAATTTCTAATTATTTAAATAGTTACAAGAAATCAAGAAGTAAATAAAAATATAAACATAAGGGGGCAAGTATTCACGATTGGGTCTTACGGTTAAGTACAAGACAAAGAAAAAAATATTGCCTTTTGTTTATGTAAATGAGGAATGAAATTAATCAATATTTAACGATACAAACTTTATTGAGAATATTGTATGTAAAACTGAGTATGAAAATATAAAACTTATTTGAGAACACAATTGATAAACTAAATTGAAAATATTGTTATAAACCGACAAAAATTAATTGGTACGTTCCACCAAAACGAAAATTAGATTTGAATACGATTGACCAAATTTGTTGATTGAAATAATCTTGAATTTATTTTTTGTTAATATTGCATGAATGAGCGAGTGAATGAATGAGAGCTTATCTTAATTATTTATTGCCTTGAAAAAGGCAGATTGTAATTATAGCCCAATAAAGAGCATGAAAAAAAAAATTTTTGTTAAATATAATCTTGCGTTAAACCAACAAGAAAGTTCTACGAGAAATTGTTGTTGAAAAGAAAGATTCTTCAAAAGGTGCTTTTGAATAAATTATGGCAATTTTATGGTTTGAAATCTTAGCTAAAATAGCGGATAATCAATGACCTTCTATTATTGAAAGTAGAAGGGGGGCGTGAGTTGACCCATCGATAATTTGGTGTGTGTTATAATGAAATATAACAGCTTACCGGTGAATCCAAGTGATAAGAAAAAATTATTCAATGGTCTTGTAATTACCAAACAATTGGTAAATTGGTTGCAGTTGTTGAATCCCAATGGTAAAGGTGTGAAAAGGCATCGATAATGTAGAGGTGAATGATGAATAATCAGACGACGAAGTTTTTGTGGCACCTTCTCGTACAAAAAATATCCTGGGACTGAAAAACGGTAATTTGTTGACGAAGCTTGATCGTTTATAAACAAACTCGATGTTGATCGCATCAATTTGTACCTTCTTATTTGATAAAACGACAATAACATTACAACTCTTAATATTATAAACTAAATTTTGAGATAAAATAAATATTACAATCTTTGAATTTTTTCCTCTTTTAATAAATTCATTAAAGTAAGAATAATGAGAACAAACACATCTGGCTTTTAATTAATAAAATGAAATTATTGGTTTTTGAATTACGTGAATGAAATAAAAATCAACAGTTTTTTCTTTTAAATCAGTGTGCGATTATTGTTTTTAATTGATCCCATGATAATTTGAAACTCGAGAAAAATAAAAGAAAATAACTCAGCACCCGACAACAATGATATTCGTCAGGGTTGAAATATTCAATGGCTCAAGTATATTTAAGAAATGGAAGGAAAATACTTCCGGGGCCTAAGCGTTAAATATTGATGCCTCAGGGAACGTTGCCAAAAGAAGTCTATAGTTTGCAGACAGCATCTGTGAAAAGGCAGATCATTGCCAAACCGAGGAGAAACGAGTTCGATAATTTATGGCCTTTGAGGGCGAAAAAAACCTTCCAATGAAATATTTAATAGGAGGCTTTGCAGAATATTTAGATCTTTGATAAGCGCTTTCGTTCACATCAATCGAAGACGTGGTTCTCTTTAATAAATGATAATTCTGACTTATGAAAATATAAGAAAACATGGTACAGAAATGAATTTGTTGGTTGAAGGTGAAAATTATATTATAAGCTCTCTAAATCCGATGTTTATGTTTACTTCATCCCAAGAGTTTTGATAAAAAAATAAACAATGGTGGTGACAAAAAATAAACAAACAAATAAAGCTAAAAACTGAACATCAAAAGCAAATGTTTTAAAAACGAGAGATAACTATGTTTTTACTGAGATGTCTGGTGGTCTTTCGACTGTCAGTTCTGGTGATCATGACTTCCCTGTCTGACCTCGAGGCGTGGGATTTTGCATAAATGTCCCATCTGTTGGCCCGACGACACAAAACATGCACCGTCTCTGATTGAGGTATCAAGTTAAACTTCCATGCGAAATTTCCTTTTACATGAAACTGCGATTGCAGACACAAATTTGATCCAGGTTTTAATGACTTTTCGTAACTACAGTTGACTACAGCTCCAACTCATGATACCCGTTATCAACCGCAACGTCAATATTACTTGATTGGCATTCTTTTGAAAACGATAAAAAAAAATATATTTTTAAATTATAAAGTAATTTATTAATGTCCATTCATTATTTTGTGTGGAGTGTCTTTAATTTTTTTTCATCATTACGCCATCAAAAGGTATTACAATGAAAATTGTTTCTTTTTTCCCCCTTGTTATTGGCTACATTTGATACAATCATTTAGTATTTTTTTTACTATGCAATTTGTGATAGTTACAATAGTATAATGCACAGTGTACCTTCATTGTCTAAATATGTTCAAAAGTGATAGGGCCCATCTTATGAATCTTAGGCTTAAATCTAAATTACATCTAAAAACAAAATCTTAACCTAATTTTTCCCAACAGTCTGTTGCCAGCGATCACAGTGTTAAATACTGGGTTTGTTAGGTTCTGCAACGAGTCAAAAAAACTTGATGTTTCTCCGGTAGATGAACTCACCCACCGACGGCACACTAAGCAAAGAGTGCAGGTCGGCGTTCTTTAACCTGATTCTCGAATATCATAAAAAGTTATGATGAAAATTGAAAATAAAATATCTGTTATAACATTAATTACATATTTAAGCTAATCAGGACGGAATTATATTTAAGTTAACTCTACTAAAAATTAAAAGTAAATAATTCACTTTTCTCATGTGTTTCTAACATCAAATGGGACTTTAATGTAAACTTCCATACCTCTTAGCTGGAAAAATGAACTCTCAAAAGCCCGACAGACAGACAGACACGCAACAATGAAAAATAACCTAACGGTTTTATGTTATGAAACTCCATAACAACTGTTTTATTTATAACCCCAACGTTTTCAACGGACGAGGACGTCTTTGAAAGAGACGGCACTTGATAACAAACCGGGTAATTATTATACTAACAAAAGCCGTTGAAGATGACGGCCGAGTCCGTCAAAGCGTTCGGTATTGATTAATAAAGGTGTGAAGAGACAAATAGTGTTTTATTTTACAATACACACACTCCAAATCGGCACCATACCATCAATAAATGAGCTGTGTGAAGTATTACAAAGGGTACTGTAGTGTCAACTTCTTCACCACGAATAAATGGATGTTCCCCTCTTCTCGGCCCAGATGTTCTCTACCTATGTTCTCTGTGTTTTAATAATAAAAACGTTAAGCGTCAGTTAAGAGAGGGGGAGACAAGTGCATAAAACAGCTGAGTCCCACTAGGGGTGCAGCGTCTGACCTGGC
This sequence comes from Acanthosoma haemorrhoidale, assembly GCA_930367205.1. NCBI lineage: Eukaryota > Metazoa > Arthropoda > Insecta > Hemiptera > Acanthosomatidae > Acanthosoma > Acanthosoma haemorrhoidale. Next base: position 75,785,918 of record OV884015.1, on the reverse strand, counting down.
TGTATAAGGAAGGGACCAGATTTGAGGCATTTGAACCCGGCATCTGAAGAATACTGCTCTCCCTCACTCTCTCTCTGCACTGGCGCTTGCTGCTATACTCGAACCATAGCTTTCTTATTCAACTACCTCTGCATCTCTCTTTCCTAACCTAGCTACGTTTAGTCCGGCGTTGTCAGATCCCACACCTTCTTAGTGGGATTCTCTACCTTCGTCTCGCTAAAACTAGCTCCTTCTTGGGAGATACATCTTCCTCGCGGACGACGGTCGCCGGGGCCCTACAAACATTACCTAGTAGCTTCTTCCTCGGCGATCCAGTCTGCCTCTCTCCGGTTCACACTCGCCTTTGGGGTCCGGATGGTTTTCGCCTACCTTAAATACCGAGTGTGATTTCGTGGTCATTCCAAGACCACATAAACTACCTATAATACCTATCCTGTTCCTCTTCTCCTGAACATAGTGCTCGGGGCACACCTTCTAAGATCCTATGGAGTCAGATCAATACGAATAAAGCTGCCCGTCGACTAATGGAAATGTTATAATAATAATTATACAATGTGGAAATAATTATAAGAAAGGTGCAGAATGAAGTAGTTAATATACTGACTAAAGAACAGAACTGGTCTGTTCAGACACGAACTAACCCCAAGATGTCGAGACAACCTAGAAGATGTCGAGTTTTTAAATAGTGGCTTTGATGGAGACAGGGTGTTTCTAGCAGATTCAATCTCTCCCACTTTAGATCATCACCATAACTAACTAAGCTTCTTGTCCCTTTATCTGTTATCTCAACAACAGAGCAATTTATTTTTTAAATTGAAGTTGTTTCTTGTCCCCAGTTAGATAGGGATGGGGTTTAAAACTGGGTGAACGAGTATTATTGTGCTAACTAACGACACTCAGAAGAGTAAGAAGAATTTACAATTAAGTTTTCTAATTTAATTGTATACAGGTCTTTCTTTTGATACTTTTTCTCCCTTTTGCCTTTTTCCCAATACTAATTTTTGTGTATGCTTTTTAATTGCCTAGCAATCTCATCCTTGAGTAAAAATGTTTAAAGACAAAATCGATATGTTTTCTGCTGTATTACTACTACTGCTAGAGAAACCTTGCTTCAAGTATTTAGGAAGAAATAAATGTTCATCGATGAGCTCATTATTAATCGTGATTATATAAATGAGTTGAGTATTTAAAGGGAGATCGGCTTAGGTCGGTGTAGAAGTGTTGATAAGTTTTTGATTAAGTTCATTCAGCATGTCAAATTGCTCATGAATAAACTCGATGAAAATCAAACAAAATTTTTTTCATCAACCCAAGACAATCACTCAACAAAACCTCATCAATAAATAAAATAATAATTTTTTGAGTAAACAAGTACTTTAGATCTTAGATTGTTGTTTTAATATTACATTGTGCTGTTATTATCACTTTACACACTTTTGGAATGGACTACAAAGCACTTAAAGAAAAAAGATGGTAATAATCATAGCTTAGCTTTGAAAATACCACTTACTATACGCTTCAACACGTATAAGATAGCTCTGTTGGTTTTCAACACGTGGTCACTAGAATCTCGCTTCGATCTCATCGAATGTTTAGTTTCATATGTTGTAAGTGGTTCTTATATTATGAGTTTAAATTAATAAGGAGACGAGGGAGGGGAGGGAAAGGGTTCTCATTGTGGACTATTTTTTCTATAGCGAAATAATCAAATATCCATAGCCTCTATTATAAGAAAGGGGAACAAATCCAAAATGGATTATAAATATATTTTACGAATGACACTTTCTACGAGTAAAAATAAAATAATAAAGAGAGATTTTTTAAACTTCTTCGAGGTGAAGAAAAATAGCCTACGGACGAAGGTGTAGGGTTCTTAAGGGTTTTTTTTTTTTTTTTTTTTTTTTTCCTAAACCCCTTTAAATTTTAATACAATGTGTAAAAATATAAACAAAATAATTGACAATTTTCTCCTCATTCTGCTATGCCCATATGCATTTGAAGGAGGTTGGGTTACATATATAAGATTGAAGTTAAAAGGAAAATACATAAATGCATTACAAGATGATAAGGCTCACCTTCAGTTTCTTAAGGCTTAAAGCACGGACGAAGCAAAAGAAGCTGTGAGCGAGAAATTTTATTGCGGGAATTGGAGTAGGATTTGAGTTTGGGGAGGTTATATATGTATGATGGGGTTATATTTTAAAAAGTCTCGTCTGTAAAGGGGAAGTAGCCATTCTGATATGTTTTAGTCCGGCGTTACCATAGCGATATGAAATAATTAAGTCTCTGATTATCTTGAAGACAGATCAAAGTTTAGAAGACCTTGCAGTTTTTTTTACTTGATGAGACTGTAGATTTCAATATAGATTAGACAACGCAACTGTAATAAAAATAAATATGATTAAAGGAGGTAACAAGAATTTTGATGTTTGACACGATTCTTTATTCTAGAGACTTTAGTTGAATTCTACTTAAGATATAATACATTACAATATATAAATATAGCTGTATCTAGAATTTTTACAACCGTAGAATACGTTTTATGGAAAAAGTAGCGTCACTCCCTTATCGTCATGGAGTCCCGCATTTACTCAGAGAGTGTTTTTCAAAGGGAGTCCACGTGTCACATTCAGCGGGTTTCAGTTGTTTATTGGCATTAGGAGGGTTCGTTTCAAACATTAAAATTTATAGGACGTCAGATCAGAATTCTTGTGATATTATTATTATAGTGTTATGTTTATTATTATTAAAGTGGTAGGAGAATCAATAAATGTGGCGATTCCTCCTTATTTCCCTTAGTTTACAATATTTCTCAAAGTACACAACTTATATACGTAAAACATATTCTACGAATTACCTTTCCGTGGAAATGTCTAACAAATCTTGCAATCCGTTATGAATGAATCCAGTTATTAATTACAGAAGTCAGATATATGCGGAGGAAGCTGAGCGCTACTAATTAGAAATATATTTTTGGGTACGGCGATTGTGGGCGAACGGTTTCCATTGAGCAGTGAGCCCCCAGACGGTGAGATGTGGGATGGCTGGTGGCGTGGGTGGCCTCTTTATTCCGCCCCTCTTGTTCCTTTGCCAGACAGTTTGTCATGACATTTCACAATATTTTTCCTTTTGCTAACTTCAGAACCAAAGTCATGCTGGAAAATAAATTCTGGAAACTTTTTTTTAGGTCCGACAATGCCTTCATATTATGTAGCATGTATATATATATTATATTTTGCAAAGGAGTTAAAGTGATGAAAAGATTAATTGTTCAGTTTTATGATTTTCTTGTTAATTGTTTGCATACTTCTTACACATGTAAATCAGGCAGCATTGAAACCAATGTATTTGACTATTAAAAACAGCTTCAATCTTTTGAAAAAAATAAAATTCGATTTGAAAAATGAATTAATAGACAAACACCATTTGTTTGAAATTTTTGAAAATATCGATTATGAACTTTCGAATATTTTAGAAAGAAACCGAAGTAATGGTGTGAAGTGTGGAAAATAGATTTTTTAGACAATTTGTCAACAAGGATGTGTCATGAGCATTGTTCAAATAGGACCTTCTGGTATGTAATGTAAATTTATGACTTATTTATAACGTTTCGTATTTCAGAAAATACAGAAAGTAGGTAGAAAGATTTTGTGAAAATACTACCAATAATGGGATTTGGATATCCACCTTCTAAAATCGAAAATCACCATAAGTTGGATTAGAAATGGGGGACTTCTTAATGTTTAAGAATTTTAAATTTTAAATAGCCTATGTACAAAACATTACTCATACTCTGACTCATGTAATGTAAATTTATGACTTATTTATAACGTTTCGTATTTCAGAAAATGCAGAAAATAGGTAGAAAGATTTTGGAAAAATACTACCAATAATGGGATTTGGATATCCACCTTCTAAAATCGAAAATCACCATAAGTTGGATTAGAAATGGGGGACTTCTTAATGTTTAAGAATTTTAAATTTTAAATAGCCTATGTACAAAACATTACTCATACTCTGACTCTTGTAATGTAAATTTGTGACTTATTTATAACGTTTCGTATTTCAGAAAATACAGAAAGTAGGTAGAAAGATTTTGCGAAAATACTACCAATAATGGGATTTGGATATCCACCTTCTAAAATCGAAAATGATCATAAGCTGGATTAAAAATGGGGGACTTCTTAATGTTTAAGAATTTTAAATTTTAAATATTCAGTAGCTTACTTTTTTTTTTTTTAATATTGTTTAAAAGCAATAATGTGTCAGCATAAAATGAAAGCAACTCTGTCAGCATATTTTATTTAGATATTTGTAATTCATTTTAAATAGCCTATGTACAAAACATTACACATACTCTGACTCATGTAATGTAAATTTATGACTTATTTATAACGTTTCGTATTTCAGAAAATGCAGAAAGTAGGTAGAAAGATTTTGGAAAAATACTACCAATAATAAAGAAAATAAAGTTTTGAGAAACAGACATGAACAGGACGTAAACAAGATTAATACGCTACAAGTGTGCATAAATAAAGTAAGTGACGTCTTCAGGGCTAAGACCATGATGGTTATGCTTCTTAGATCTTCACGGGTTATATGCAACCAGGCAAAAAGAATCTTAAGGTCCTTTATTAAGTAAATATTAAATCAGCTAAGCTGAATGTTATGCTTGATGATTAATTTAGTTACTGCGTATACACACACGTGGAATAAAGTTATTGTGGCAATATTTTTATTATAAATTAAATTTATTTGCAAGAATGATATTAATTTAACGTTTATAATTATTGTCGTAAATATAAATGTAAAAAAGTTAGCAAAGGAAGTTATTGTGATAATAAAAAAGGCAATGTGCAAAAGTATACCTTGTATTTTTCCTCTCCTGTAAGAAGTCACGTTGATTTATAAACTTTGTGAGGCTAAGGATACAGAAAACATTTACCAAGTGCAGTTTACTATAATTACTTAAAGACTTCAAGTGACGCATTAAAACCGTTTTTGAAGAATTCCACTAAATCTGTGATTTACACACCGTAGAAGCATTTCAGCCTGGATGGGAGTTCTTTTTCATGGCTCAATGATTATAATAATACGTAATAGCAATACTTTGAAAAATAAACGATGAAGATACATTATATTTGTTTAAAGTATTATTTAAGTGGGTGTTTTCACAGTGAGATGAGCGAATCTTTAATTGTGTCATTCATCACAGTTGACATACATTTTGAAATATCATAGCGTGTTATGTCGTAAAGTCACCGGGAAATGTCGTCAGTGTTTTTTCCCCCGGGGGGAGGGGGGTTGACGTAGGTATACTTATATGAATAAACGAGATGTAAATATTTTATGTCTGTCTGAATAGCGCTTATTCTCTGATAAAAAGACGAAGCGTGGAAAAGTAAATGATGGCAGACAGCCCTTCCACGTCCTGAATACCCTCAGGAGAGGCGCCCTTCTAGGATAATTCCAGCTGTGATTCCTGGAAGAGTCGGATTTTATTGAATCTCTATATGTACTTTATTTCCAGAGCCGAAATTGAATGGGAAGGATTTGGCTTGAGGTGTCAGATACATCTTCGGCTCATCCAGCACCCCCCATCCAAATCCCTTACTTATTTTAAATATTCATCAACTTTCGTATACACCCTTGTCATTTATAAACACCAATTTATTTTTTTCAAATAGAAGTAATAATTCTGTTCCCACCTTTTTCCCAAAGGATTGTTTGCACATTATGTTAATAGTGGAAATATTATTTATTCGTAGTATAATTATTCTTCAATAATTTTATAGCAAGCGATCACTATGAAAGGAAATACATCCTATTCTCAAGGACAGGAGTGAGCTAACCGTTCCCTCTTCAACGACACCTATTGGTTCTCATTGGCCAAAGGAAAGCCCACGTGTTCGGAATTTTAAATTAATCAAAATTAAAATAATAGATGCTAAATTTTTGAAAATCAAAATCCAGGACATCTTAATATACATCCGAATACAAATAATAATAAATAAAAGCAATCTCTATAAGGCTAACATTTAGTGTGTATTACATGTGTTTTGTCCTTTTGTAATTTGATCTTAATTAAATTTGATTCTCAAAGAATTAAATGTTTGTGAAAAAACTTTTGTGTGTTTTTGGCTAAAAAATACTTTAATTTATATTTTAAACTATAACAGCCACTATCAATTTCCTTTGAAGCAAACAAAAATAATGTAAATACCTAAAATATTGACCTGGTGAAATGAGTTCTATTTGTTCACTTCAGTCAGATTATCTATATCCATCTGAAATGCGATTCTTTCTTCATCGCTATGTAAATTTTGCACATTGCTGTCTTATCACTGAAACTATACCCCTGACACCATAGAACTGACTTGAAACTTGGCTTAAACAAGCATTTTGAAATTAGACCGAGGGTGAAAAAATAAAGGTCGTTTATCTGCCTGGATATGATGGGATAAGTCATAAAAAAAGGGCGTTTTTTCTTGATATTGTCTTATCACTGAAACTATACTCCTTACACCATAGAATGGACTTGAAAATTGGCTTAAACAAGCATTTTCTATTTTTGGCTCTTACTTTTTACATTTCTTTGAAATTCTATTCACTTTACCATCTTTAATGTGTACTTGAACGTGAGAAACGAACACACTGTGTTTTAACAACAAGAGCACATCTACAGACACAAGTTTTTTATATAAACTTATTCGTATCTTTATTTTCGACTTTAATTACTTATAGCTTATAAATTAATTTATAAAATGTTGATTATCAGAATCGAGCAGTATTATATAATAAAATATGACTCGGCGTTAGGCTGGCTGCACAAAGGTGAACCTATGACATGACATACAGGATCCATCGGTTGTGGTAATACGAATTGCACATCAGTCAGACTGACGGATCTTCCACAGTTGGCACAAGCCCAGTCAATGACCCGCTGGCCTAGCGCCAGGCTAGCACCCACCATCGGGGGGGGGAGACAGGGGGAAATTCAATTTCAACTGCACACTTGGCCGGTCTGTTACTTGGTCGTTGTTGCACAAACGGTGGAGGATGCTTGATGCCAATCCATCTTGTACCACAGCACCAGAGTACGAGTGAAACTGACAAGCACTATAACAGTCGGGCGGCACCAAGCCAAGGCAAACCAACACATTTAAATTTAATAATTGATAACTAAAGAGTAACGCGTGCCAGCTCCCACTAATGGAATCGTGGGAAGGAAATTAACTCAACACTGCCATGACGTTCCACTAATTAACAGGGCTGGTTGTATCTAAACCATTGCACTGAATCAAAATCCATAAGGTGCACTTAGTATATCACTAAACGGTACGGTATTTAATATATGTACGTTGTAATAACTGAAACTGGGTTCCAGAACTATCCATAGTCATAACATTATTAATACAATACAAAGGGGAAAGAAATAAGAATTAAAAATAAATTACATTATATACAAAACTCTTTATTGCAAAGAAAGATATAACTGACATAAGTAGAGATAGTTATATCAATACTATATATTTACAAACTCAAGACTCGAATTTCGCATTTGCTCTTGTCGGGGGACGTCACTAGGGGAGTGCCTGATCACTCTAGCCCTGGTGACAAGTGCGGATTGTTGTAGTTTATGACATGGAACAATGGTCCATGTCGGCATTTAATATCTGACTCCATTTATGATAGGTATGTGTCCCGACAATACACTATGTTCAAAAGAAAAGGGTACAGAAGTTGCATAAAGGATAAGACGGGTTCAGAGTTCAAACGGGTAGGCCCGAGGCCTACCTCAGAGTGTGGTAGGCGCGAGGCGTCAGGTCTCAAGACTGTGAGACAGGGTGACGACTCATAGGGCAGCAGAGAGAGAGTAGGTTCAGTCCTTAATCTCCTGGTCTTAAATACCATATCCCCTACCTAGTGAAAGGTGGATTCGGCTGACAGGGGTATGTTTTACGATACACAGGTGGCCATTTCCTTTTAGTTTTATGACCGTTGGGGTAAAAGGGTGTGTTTTTTATGGCTGCTAGGGTCTCACCCACTTGTGTTATTTGACCGCCTATAGGTGCCCCTATGTCTACCTGGCTCCCTACCACTGCCGCGACCCTGGTTTATTAAAAGAAGCTTACAAAGATTTACATTATATTATAATACATTATTAACCGGAGTGTAGGGTAATTTACATATATGTTTAGCGCTTCGCTACAGCTCTATTTTATCAATATACAAGTTTTTATACTAACTCAGAAAACTTGTAATACCACTATAAACCAAAAAGCCGTACGGAACAAATCTATACTAAATATTAATATACGATTAAGAAAAACATTACACTCCCCAGTAAATTACAGTGGATCCATATTTCTCTTATAAACCATAATCACCATGTACTTATCCTAACAAACTATATAATTAATATTTACACCATAATAAAACTGAACACAACACTAAAAAAAACCTCCTTCCCATTTCACTGCCAACATCCATCTGCCCCACGTGCCTTTAAAACAAAGACCAGTCGTTTTCCTGGACCAACGCTAGATGGCAAAGGTGGATTCCTTAAGCTCAACTTGAACTGGAACAGGGCTTACCAACGGAAATGATCATTAACAAGAAACAATGCCGAAGAATACTTATTCCAATGGAGTTTAAGTACTTACGACATTAATACCAGCTTTAAAATTAATCCATGATACGGAAATCTCCATCGTAGCCCCTGTCGTTAATATTGAAATATTTGTATGGTAAAAATAATTAATCCCTTTTACAACTCCTCAGGAAGATGAAGAGCCGAAGGATTTAGCAGTAGTTGTTACGTGGCGCTGAGGTCCTTGTTTGGTTGGCGATAGGCTTCACCTCTCAAACATAAACTTGCTTCTCTTAACCGGATTCACTACTTATACATTCGAGAGATTCTTCATTCAGTCTTCAGAAGGCGAAATGAACCCATCCCTCAAAAAAAGCGAGGTGGGGATTGAAACATTCTCTCCGCAGTTAAAAGTCAGCATTCAAACCCAACCCTACGACAGTACAACAAACAGCATGTACATAAATATGTATAAAATTAACATAGCATTTTTTTCTGATAGTCGATGATGGACCACCTTGTTTTTTTTCTGTTATTGTGTTTTTCTATATTCTTCTTCTTTCTAACGAATATACATCCGACTTTCACTGTACCACAAACAACACTACATGTTAAAAGTTTCTGAATCGATAAAATATCTAGACCAAAGTAGAGGCGACCAAGTTTTGGCAAAGTTGCAAATGCTCTCTCCGAGTCTAGACTAATAAATAACATCGCGGTAAGAGTTATTGCATATCCAGAGTTGTCTAGTTTTATTCCTTTTATTGGCAATAATTAAAATCGCTCTTTTAAACGTTTGTTATTGCTACGATTATTAGCACTAACTAAGTTATTGTCATGTTTTTATTTAAGACAAATATTTGTTTGTTTATGTTAATAGTTTTTTATTTATTGTTCTTTATTAAATACCTATAACCTCACAGTAAAATGGAAAAATATTAACATCATTCATTTGTATAATTGTATTTATGGAATATGTATTGACAAATAAATATCTACGGTGTAAGGCTTACTTTAACGCGAAAAATAATTTAATAAAAATATATGAATCGTAATAATGCATATGTTGTTAATTTATTTATTGCTTAGTGGGAGAGTCTGTACTTTGAAATTAGACCGGGAATAACGACGGGGGTCGTTTATCTGCCTGGATATAATTGGTAAGTCATACAAAATGCCGTTTTTTCTTGCTGATTTTAAAATAATTTCATTTTAACACAATTTTTTTTTAATATTCAAAGTATATACCGTTGTGTTTTATGGTTTGTTGCCATTTCGACGCCAACTCTCGGATTCCCTTCCAATACCTCTCTTTGGGTTTAAAACGGAAAAAACTCTAAAAAGATAGTGAGCCATTGACCGGAACAGATAGTAGGTGGAAGGTGCAACGGGAAGAGTGTAGTTGTACGTTATCGTTTGGAAACGAACACGGTTTCGGTTTACTAATTCTAGGTAACGCTGAGCCGCAACATCATACATTCTTTGAAACTGATCACTGCAAAGTACTGATTCAATTTTTTGCCCAGAAAGAATGCATTGTCTTTTTTTTTAATTGTTCTTGGCTATTGACTATCACAGCAAGCCGATTGCAGTCTGACCATTGTTTGTTGGTATTAGGGTTTCTCCAATATTTCATCGCAAGTAACAAGTCTGCATGATGAAAACGATGGTCATTTTGTTTTTTTAAAAGCTGCTGACAAATTTCTACTCTACGTCGTGCGTGTTCAGTAGTTAGCTCATGGGGGACCACTGTTCATGAGCGATTCACGTCGAGTTATGGAAAACGTGGGCAGGTTTAGGGTACCAAACTTTTTAAAAATCATTATGGATCCTGTTTAAGTAATTATTTCTTCCTGAATTACTACACTATATATTATAGACTCATCTGAAGCCGTTTTTATCAATGTACCTGTTTTTTTTTTCTATTTAAAATTAATGATTTTGGAGATTTCAACGATATTGTCCAATTTTAATTCCACTCTAATCTTTTCAACATTAATACGACTTCAGGTCCATTTGATATGGTAAAAATGAAATGTCTTATACGCCAGTACAAATTACAACCACGTACGGAAGAATAAAATATTCATCATAAACGTTACACAAATGACAAAATAATAGCCTGTCCATTGATCTTTGGATTAAATATTTATATTAGATTGCTATTTCATATGTTCTGTATCTTATTTCTTATACATATATCCTATATATTATATGCTAATACACCATAACAATATTAATATTTATAACTATGGATAAATGTGTTTTGTAGAGAACAACTCTATGTACTTAAACAGCAACACGTTTTTACCGATACCGAAGAAAAAGGCTCTAATTTCATTCAGGTACGGCTGAATAAAAGCTGATCCCTTTGACGAGAACAAGAGTCGTTAAATATCTTGAATAACTACTAAAATATATTCTCAATGATACCAGAGCTAAAGGTTTATTTTGTTACCTTGTTGGAAGAAAAAGGGGAACAAAGAAGATTTAAAAAAAACCTTTCCAAAGATTGATCGTACGCTGTGACACAGCACTCAAAGAAAGTATTCTGCGGCCATAGAAAATGAGTCTGTTCCCATTTGTTCGCGTTATAAACAACACATTAATGACGTAAATGAAAATAGAATTGCCATGTAAAATAATGTTCTAAGAGCCAACAATAGATATTATATGTTAATATATTTTATAATAGTTCGATAATATTGAGTTAGTTACTTTAAAAAAAAAAAAAGATGATTTTTACCGGCGTATGAACAAAATGATTTTTTTATTCACAATCATTTATATATAACTAAGAAGGTAAAAGTATCTTTCGATAAATGAGGTTTTATGAATAATACATCCTGAGCACATAAAAATATTCTTGATGATTAATTTTCCATAATCCACCACCTGATATTCTTAAATTTGTTTGATTTAAGGTGCCGAACACGTGACTCTCCTTTCGGATGAGAGTGAGGCAGGTGGCTTTGGGGAGGAAAATGTTAGTTTACGCCTAGCCTAGAGTGGAAGACTTACTCCCGTTTATAGTGATCGCTTATTATAAAGTTATTAAAGGACAATTACACTAACAAACTTTGGGATTACAGCCGAGGACACCTACTTCACAGCCCGGCTTAATCAGTACGCCTGAAGCTGCTGATTTACCAGAGCGTCCTGAGACCTGCTTTGATGTACGGGATCCCACTGTTCAAGTATCTAACTCTTAACACTCTAAAAACGCTCCAGCGATTCCAGAACAGAGTTCTCCGCACCTCCCTATAACATACCCCGTTCGACCGAATTAAGGAGATCCACCAAAAATTTGAAGTGCTCACCATCCAAGATGTTATCAAGAGACGATACATCAAATTTTTCGATTCACTTCAACACAGCCACAACCCACTATTCTCCGACCTTCAACCACCACCAATGCCCGTCCGATGGAAGCACTGCTGGACCTCCGAAGCCTGGAGACAGATAGACCTCAACGGCGATGCCACGGGCCGTAGTGGCATATAATCACACTTTACACGCGGCAACGGGAATGTCACCGATCGAGTTAGTGTTCGGGCAGAGACGACGTGATCGAGGGGACCTTCTGACGGCACACAACTTAGAAGTACGGAGACAGCTAGGGGAGACTCGCAGGGAACGCTGGGCGATGTGGGAGAAAGTCCGCGAGCGGGTAATTAGGGAAAACAGACCCGCGTGGATAAGGCCAACAACAGTCCCGGGATAGTTAGCGCTGGCTCGATCGCGTTGGGAACTGTGGTATATTGCAGGCTGAGGACGGCCCGGAAGAAGGAGAACGCGCGGTATGAGGGACCGTATGTAGTGGTGGCAATCAGGGAGCACAACCTCTACACTATACGAGGCGCGAACCACCCTCTCCGGTCGCGCACCGTTCACATAGAGGAATTACGAGTACCGCGGTGGCTTGACGGACGATGGGGGGCGGCGCTCCGCTCGACACACCATGTTGCTTGGAAGAGCGTAATTATTTATGATAAATATGGATTTCCTTAGTACGTAAGTTCCATGTAAATAATAAAGACTGAACCCTTAGCTTTAAGTTACAAATGGCTGAAGGCCTTGTGGCCGGAAGCCGATATTGTTCTTGTATTTTGGTTAAACGGTAACAAGTTACCAGGGGTAAGAACTGCCCAGCTTGTGTAATTGTATGAAGTTCGAAATTTTCTTTTGTTTTGTTATGTATGAAGTTCAAAATTTTCTGTTGTTTTGGAGTTCTTATTTATATAAGAAGGGGGGAGTTAACTGGAGAGGCGGCTATGGGGAGATAACATAGGTAAGTCTCCCCAGTTAATCCCCTCAGAGGATTAACAATACTATATATAGATGTCAAGAGATAAATAAAGTCATTCTTAGTATAACCGCTGTGTAGTCATTAACCTCCTTCCCCTTTTTATTATCAGAGTTCAGTCTATCTTAACTTATATATATGAGTTAATCGCCGGTGTTTAAGATAGATAAAAAAAGAATAACAAAAGAGGGAAATGCACCGACACACTCTGACTCCAGTAAAAGAATGCTTTATTATTGATGATAATCCGACATACATAGGATCATGGGTTGTTTACTTTACCTTCCATGATCGTATAAGTATTCGATAGCCTCTGGCTTTAACTTATATATATATATATATATATATACATATATATATATATCCTCTAAAATCATTTAAAAAAGAAAAATGAGTTGAGATCACTGATCTAGGGATCAAACAGTTTCTTCAAAACCTGGAAATATTACCAACGATCTACAGCCTGCATTGTTATTAAGGTTGATTCAGCAAGGAGACCACTATGCTGTTATTTCCCATCGAAGCTGAGGTTGCCAGGAAATAGTTGTGGTTGTTAACCCCTTCGGAGGGGTGGAGTGGAGAGATGAAATTTCTGACGGGTGTGCGGTAACTGGAGCCCCTGTCTGTCGGGATGGGGGTGAGGTGATCAGCTTAGTCGGAGTGGTTGCAGAATGGGAAGAGGGTAGAGTAGGCTTCTAATTGGGAGGAATCCATACCTTTTTCCCTTTTTTTATTAAATTGAAAAAAATATATTTACAGCCGCAGAGAAAAAAAAACCCTTTTTTTTAATGAAATTTTACGTTTACTTCTATTTACAGCAGAAAGAGAAGACCCATCAATTATACCAATAAATGGATTGTAGAGCTGTGGGATTTTCCCTCCGTCCTTTCCTGTAATGGTTTTTATCCCGGGCGTCCTCCGTTTATTCGGATTTATTTTAATTTGTTAATTTATTTGGAGGCTAGAACTGTCGAAGAAGATACAGGGTTCAGCAAGCAACAATTGTGGAAACTTCTTGTTTGAAAATGTGAGAATTTTAATCAACTCAGAGATTTCCAAAAAAGTTTAATCTCTAAATAAGTTATCTTTTTTATTCCGGGGCATACATTTTTTTGTTTATGTTCACCGGACTGAAAATTTTCCACACTTGTCTACAATTTTTCATTACCGCTGTGAGAACGATTTTAATAACAGTTTTAATGGTGCTTGCAGTTTCATCCCGTTAAAGTCTCAACAAAACTAGCGTATTAATAATTAAGACTTTTGTTTCAAGAGTCCTTTAATTTGGTATTACTCCACATGATAGGAAAACATTCATTTTCTATAACCAAACTTTATTATTGTGCTAGAATTATAATCTGCCTTATTAAGCAATAAGTAATTATGGTAAATGTTCTCATTTATACCATATTTACAATTTGCATTCACTAGCTCATTCATACAGTATTTACAAACAACCCAGAGAACTCCCAAATCCACATGGATGAGACCTCCTTCACATGCGAAAGAGGAAGCTGAGTCTTGGAAAGTCGCCCACGCTCCTCCGTCAGTCACGTCAGCCAATACGAGCCAGTGGAGGCTGACGAAGACCGCGAGAGCCCCATTCTTTTCTATAACTAAGGAATTTACTAATGACTTAATATTTTGTTTTGACAAAAAAAATAATACTAGTCAAAATATCAACCATAAAAATATACATTTACAAAACAAAAAACTTAAAATATAATTATTTTTGGGACATACGATGAAACCGAAAAAATATAAATCGATCTTCTCTATTAAATTTCCTAAAAAAAAAAAGATGAAGACAATTAGTTAATAATTTATTATATAATTGACTCTTCATTGTGCATTTGTTTTTACTATCTCATTTACTATCATTTTTACTATCATGTAATACTTTCATGGTATGTCCCATCCCTCTATTTTAAACTAGGTTTGGGCAAAATTTCGTTGAGGTTTGTAGTAATTATAGCCCGTTACAATAAGTAGTAAGTTACAGCATACACAATGTTATAATAATTACTAAGTCTTATATTAATGACCCTTTATTATTTTTATGTGCTTCCTTTTATTTTTAGTATATAATTGCAACACGGAATGGAAATATCATGCCTCAAATATGGTCAAACAAGACGCTGAGGCATTTGAAGGTTTCAATATCCTACTCAAAATTATAGATAAATATATCTTTTTTTAGGACCAAATAATTAATAACGCTTGATTATTATTGATTTTGTATATTTTGCATAAAATATCAAATGTAGAAATGACTTCAATGTAAAACGCAGTGGGATTCTACAGGGCTAGAACAGTAATTACATAGCTGAAAACATCAGGGGAAAAATCATCAAATTACGTTTTGTAATTCTCCTCAATTTGTTTACTATCATGAGTAATGACATTACTGTAATTTTTAAAATAAATGTACTATTGGATAAGAGGGGTCTTTCCGTAATGCAGCTAGGTATCGCTACCAGTTTTGTCTGACACGTGGTTGTGGGTTTTTGAAAAGAATGTTGGATGAAAGTGACTATATGTTGTAGTTACCTCCTATGTGCAAGCTTTTGTGGAATTTGGTGTCTATTTCCTTGACGAATTTTTTTAATCAAAGTTATTTGTAAGTTCTGGTAATGTCAAACGCACTTGTGTTACACAAGACTTAGCCTGTGGTGTCCTGACTCAACTGTACCCCATGTACATCCATCCATCTTTGTTTCAGTTTCTCAAATATTGACCGGTATAAAAATATAAATATAAAAGTGATAAAGCTGAAGGAAGCAGTTTACTCCTTACCTGTTATTAAACTGCTAAGCCACTAATGGTATCGCTATGGAAATAAGAACCAGACATTTAGCTCCGATTGCACACGTATCTGGACACGTATGTGATATGTGGTCCTTCTCGTGTCTTTAATATTCCCTACACTTACCACCCGGCCCTTGCGTGACATTCTATATTAACGTTATGATGGTGGTGTTTAACAGGATTTTAATTCTGTAATATGTGGTACAGTTATTACTTATTTTGATGTTTAACCCACGATATGGTCCTTCCATTTGTAATCAATATGTATATTTCATGCTGGTGGATACTGATCTAGAAACATTGCTCCTCTTCCTCTAGCGGACCTAACACGATCAGTGTTAATGCCATTATATGTAATGTCATTACCTTCAAAAGTCTTTCATCATTACTTTTAAACCTTACATGATCATTTGGAATGACATTACTTTTCATCATTAGGTTGAAAAGGAATGAAAGTGTAGTAAACGATGGTAACATTAACATTGATCGTGTGAGGTCCGTAAGCGCGATGCGGTCAATGAACTAGCTGAAAGCTTGATATGACAAATCCTTTTATCTTGGTGGCTTATTTTTATACTTAACAAATTTGAAAAATCACAATTTTTGAAAAGGTAGTGGGATAGAGAGCTGCTGCCTATTCCCGAGATATAGGTTTCTCCATAAACAGTTACGTATTAATCGTTATCTATCCCTCTGTATTATCTTATAATACAGAGGGATAGATATAGGGGTCTCCCCTTAGTGAAAGGCACTTTCCAGCCAAAAATAATTTTCCTTATTTTTCCCACATTCCTATTTTTATAAGTTTGAGAGCTTAGGAAAATAAAAAAAAAAAAAAAAAAAAAAAAAAAACCTTTGTATCACCCACTGCTGTCCGACTAAATAAGACTGCACTACATGCCTAGAGGGACTCTAGGCCCAGCCATCAGTGGACTCTCACCACTGTACCGCAACAATCAACCTCTACCGAGGATTCCCACACTCCTTAATTCCCTCACATCCCCTTCAAGCAGGTACTTCTAGTACAAGGATCCGCTCAACCCAAATATCCCTTTATTTTTCCCTCATCCTTAATCTTATAATTAGAGAGCTAAGAAAAAAAAATCCCTCTGTATGTACTTGGATGTTCCGTTTATTATGTGTTTAAGGAAACGGTAAAGTTTAAGGAAAGAATAAAAGCAAACCTTTAATGTTAAAAGTCTATTTTGCTATCTTTTTTCTCCCTCTTCAAGCATATTTTGTATGCAATGATACAAAAAATATTAGGATATTCCGAAAAATAAATATCTGAAAAACATTTTCCACTAATCTCAGTCAATCGTCGGGTTTTTAAGTGACATAAATTTATCCTTTTATCCGTTGATAACTCAACTTTTTTGGATTGGTCCATTCAAAGAAATAAAAAAAATATATTTTTAGTCAAAAATTCCAAGTTACCTTGTAATTGAAACATTTGTTTTTGAAATTGTTTTTGTTCTAAAAGCTATTTGAACACTGACAATCAAATATACTCTATTATATAATGTCACTCTTTCAAGGGTCATTAATATTGGCTGTGAAAATATTGTTAAGTTAAAGCCATCTTGATTCATAACTTATAACACAATAATATGTGTTAGTGCCTTTTTTAGGTTGTGAAGATAAAAATGTAATAAATAAGACCTATTTCAACTGTCAAAAAGTGACTCTCAGTGCTTTAATACTCAATTTAAATGAAAAATGAAAAAACGTCTCTGGGGATCACTTAAGTCGAGCAAATGACAAATTTTCTTTAATTTTTACATATATATTTTTTTTACCAATTCCTATTTTTAATTAATTTTGAACTTCAAAACGCTTGAAAAGAGTCTTTGAGAGTTTTTTGACAGGAAGCCCTTTGCGAGAACATTAAAATTTGTGAAGAGATGAGATGTTTCATTTCTTAAAATTATACTACAATAAATCGTATTATCAAAAACTAAGAACTACACATCTTTGACCGAACTTTTGGCTAAGCTATAGATCCTTAACTTCGTTGATTCCATAATGGGCTGATAACGGAGCTCTATGTGCTCTCTCGCTGCGAAGAGAGCCCCTATTGCCGTCACATTGTGCAATATTTCACCAAGAGCCCGTCATATCTGTCTAGGAGGCAATCTCAATGCGTTGTACAAGGGGCTTGTTTCAAACGTAGCTGATGCCTATTTAAGGGTGGTGGGCCTTTTAAATAGCAAATTTAAACTATACGAGCAATGATAGGCTTGTTTTCCACGCCACTGCATAACTTTCAAAAGTGTATATTATACTTTTAAAGAAACATAGCATAAGATAGATAGGTAAAAATGTCCTCTATGAATAACAACAAGGTACAAAAAAAATTCAACCCTGACTAACAAAAAATAAACGATACATTACATAATTTGTGGGGGGGGGAAATAAATAATGGGTATACCTGGAATTAGAAAATATCATCCAGCATTTGTGAATACAAATCATATCATATTAGACTGTTAAATTTAAAAAATAATAAAAAAATAAATGTCAGTGAATACTCTTTTACCATGTTGCAGGTTGCAACCTGTAAGAAATGAAATAAACAAACAGTAAATACTGAGAAAAACCAAATTAGTATAAGTATAGAAAACAAAGAATAATAGTTATAAATAATAATGATACCTTTAAAAAAATAATATAGTGGTAGTAAGGCTGCATGCTTTTATAGGTTATAAAAATGCTATATTTGTGAATTAATTGGAAGGTTTGACGTTTTCACTGATACTTCACAACCTCTTGTTCCACAAACCTTTGTATATCGCTAAACCGTATTAATTTTTCCATTGTTATAAACCTTTGTTTGTATTCTTTTCTCTCAGTCCTGTAATAAATTGAAAATATTCAATCACTTCCACAGTGAATTCGGCTCGTGAGCAGTACATAATTTATCTACTCTTAAGTATATATTTTGAATAATACATAATACAAATTAAAAAAACTATTGGCCTATTCCTCGAGACACCTTTCTTCCATTTTTTTTTATACACACATTATCATGAGTGAAAACTTTTTTTTTTAAAGGTGTTGAAGGATGGTTTGAAAGTATTTAGTGGAAATCGGAAAAGTATTAAATACCCATTTTTTATGGTTGGCTCTCAACATTTTATTTAAAGAAATGTATTTCTTTACCATTTCAAATGTTTCCTTAACCTAAAAAACCTTTTTTTTTTTTTTTTTTACACCACTACCTGTGGGTGAGCCTCAAACGGGCTTGCGTACGTGGGGTTACGTAGCCTGTAGTGCGCGAATTCAATGGGATTGTTGCACCGGTCAGCGCACCTTCGGTTATTCTGTTTTGTTCCATTTATTCTCAAAAAAAAAAAACATGATAATAATATATAAAAAAGAAAGAAGAAAACACAACAAAACTAAAGTAAAGAGAAAAGAAACACCTCTAATAATATATTTACAAATCCTAAAGTAGCTATATATACAATTTTTTATATTTTTTTTCCATTTGAATATTGAAATGGGAAATTCAAGAAGCCTTTAGTGCCATTCTCGAGTGCTATAAAAAAAAAAATTATCTAACAGTAATATATATATTACTGTAAGAAAATTGTTTTTTTTAAACATTGAGAAATGGGAGTATAGGCTGAAAGCTCTTATTAATAATGAATAAATAACTTGTCTGAAGACAAAAAATCCACAACCAGCAATTAAACTATAAGATCTCCAAATCTAAAGGAACTTCAAAGCTGGGGCTCTGTAAGCAATCTGTAAAGTTATCAAAATGTACCTGATTTTTTACCTTTGTTTTATTAAAACTAAAACCTAATCCAATGCGAGGAGTTAAGGCTCATACCTTCAAAATTACAGATCGATTGAATCATTTCATTCAACACACAGACAGATAGACCGGCTCGTGCCAAGTGTCACGTCGGGCTAAGAAATATATAAAATAAATGGACGTTAAACAGTTAATAATAATAAATAAAAAAGGAAGTAAATAAGTCGAAGAAAAAATTAAATAAAGGAGGGAAAATAATAATAAAAATAATGTTAATGTTACTTGGCAATCCACTTTCTGAAAAGAAACTTTCACTACAAAAACAACCTCCTAAAGTCCCTCATGTGAATCCGGGACAATGCTAGCTGAAACATACAACGGCCGCGCCTGTGTGATGATACAAAAGAACCGAGGAAAATTTACATTAGAAGAGTGTAGCCAGAGCCGTGATGACGTAGATACAGGGTGAGGAGGAGAAGTGGCTGCGGCCTTCTTCAACAAATTGAACACTTAGAGAGGGGGCTCTCGAGAGCTAGGCAGCTAGTCACACCTCACGTAGCAGCCACCTGCTCACACTACTCACAATGCCCTCAGTGTTCTAGTCACTGTTCTAGATATTCTCCGTTCGTCCGCAATATCAATCTGTCCAGGCCCTTCTGGTGCATTCTCTATAAGTTTTTATCTCATATTTCATATCTAAGGCGCAATTCAGGCGTCATATTAACAGAGGGAACCATTTACTATAAAAATTGTGATGCATCATACACAATTAAGGGTCTAGTCACGCCTGTAAAAACCTCACGATTGACGGATTTTATCGACCTTTTTGTTATTCAATTAAACATCAGGAGGCACAGATGCGCTAATCAAGGTGACATAATTTTTTGACCACTGTTTTAAACAAATTTCACATTACAAAATTCGTCAATGTCTTTTTTATTTCTATCACGCTTCTACATCAGGTGATGAGCTAGAATCCACCCCAAATCCCTCCATTATGCTCAACCGTTCCCATTATTCCCCCATTATGCTTGAGTGGCGAAGAGTGGCCTCATTGAGAATTTCGAGTCTCGGTAATAGCGCATGATTAGTAGCTCCCTAAGACTTATACTTTGGATCACCAGATATTGTCGCATTTTGCAGTTCTACCCCGAGTTGGGCTGTTTGTACCCTTCTGTTTGTCGCCACTACTTCATTGGGTCCCCTTCTCCCCACGGTACTATCGCAACTACTGAAACTCAAATTTGTTATAAACATCGTAATGTTATAATCTCACAAATCTGCTCGCTTGACCGTTATTTTCTTATCCTTGCCACAAACCTTTGGAATCCTATTCCTACCAATGTTCGTCGTTACTCATCTCTCCCAATCCAATCCAGATTACACCAGTTCCTTATCTCCCTTTATCCAATCTAATCATCATTATATTTAATTTTTAGGGATCATTAATTTTATTTATTCCCTATCTACCCTTGCTACCTATCACGCTTATTTTTCCAATGCCGTTCATTTATATTCCTCTAGGTTTATTATTTGTTCAATAGTATCGTGTTGCTTAATTCAAGCCACCTCATATGTACCCAATAATTGTATTATATTATTTATGAGTGAACCACAGCAGAATAATACATTTCATAATTTTTAGTCACCCAAAGATATTTATGTGTTCCATAATGTTATTCTGACAAGACAAGAATGTTATTTTAGAAGACATACTTAAAAATGAAGGATTCTTTTCATAAAACCAATAGCACCAAATGCCGACCATCCGACCCAACTATTTTCTATAGAACAGCATCTTTTGATCGCTCGTCTTTATTCCGCACTGCAAATCTATTTCTAAATCCGCTCTCATCAATATCTGACACTCTACTTTTTATCCCGTCATTCAAAGACTCTTACAATACCTTCTCTCCTGTCAAAGAGGGCAATAAGTTTTTGTTTTTTTACCTTCGCGTCAACTACAGTGATCATTGGTGACAATTCTTGAGTTTAAAGTGGCATTGAATAAATTGTGTTTCTGGCATTCGAGTAAACAGCGCCTTTAAAAACCTTTATGTCATTATTCAACCCTTTTTTTAATAAATCTTGGACTTGTAAATAATTGTGTCGACTGTCTATCTTTCTCAATAAGAGGACGAAAGAATCGAATATTTGTCTTGAATGATTATTTCATTTATTCCTCCAATCTATATTTCTTTTTCCTCTATTTTCATGTGATATTCCGAGGTAGAGAAAATGAAAATTCCAATCTATGTAATGTACAACTAGTTCGTTAGTCAGTAAGATCGATAATTTTAAATGTTCATTATGGTTCTTAGAAGACAATGCTCTACAATAAATGTGGATTTTTCATCAAGTCCGGACTGCCCCCAAAACGCGGAATTGATGGGTTTTTTCTAATGATGATGGTTACACGTGAAGCATAATATACTATTAGCCATAAGAACACATAACAATAAATAATATTTATGCTGATTCATCCTTATTAAAGCAATTTATAATACGAAAGTGTCATGAACGCCAAGGTTCTTTAAGCAAACTCTAACTACCCTGTTACAGTCCATAAAAGAGCGTAGATGTTTTTAAACACCTTGTGAAATTAATGCGCCAAATCTCTGCAGCCGAAAAGGGATACAGGTATTAAATATGCCTAGCGCCACAAAAAAGGCATATTAATTTTTCCTTGTGAGATCAGGGCTCGGTAAAAAGGGTCGTATCAATGACACAGAAAAGCCTTATCCCCTCCTTTATATTTAAAACATACTTTACAACCTCCATCCCGGCGTATAAGGTTCAAAGCATTATGTATCGGAATATTGCAAGGAGCGGAATTATTCATTAGACGTAATGATGATGGGCCGATGATGAAGGATGTATCCGGCCTCCATTAATCTTGGCCCTTTCACCGTCATTTTCTCATCAAGATTCGAGTCGGGACCAGGTTAAAAACCTCGCGCCGTAAACGCTTTGATGGCGCAATGATCCCTCCTAAGACCTTAGGATGCTAGGGGGAAAAAAAAAAAAAAAAAATGAAATTTGCATAAGCTGCTTATGAATAGCGTAAGTATATGAATATAAAATTGCCATTATTGTAGTTTAACCAGAAAATAAAATATTTTGAGCCTTTTCTTGCAAATTTAACCATTATGCCATAAATGATTAATATAGCCATCCTCCGCCTTCTCGAGTCCCCTCTTGGTGCTGTGTTTTTCTTATATTTCGTTGCCACTGTAGTAGGCTCTGCGGGCATCATTAAGACCACAGTTCTTCTGTCAGTCTCATTGTACGAGCGGAAAGCCTTTTTTGTTTCTGTGACATGGATACTATTAAGTAGTTTCCTGGTTTTGGTTTTTGGATGACCGAGTTTGTACCCGTCCTCGACCTTGAAAACGCCCCAACTACAGCTGGCGGCTTGTTCTATTTCCCATATTTTTTTTTTTATCTATTTTTCAAAACCAAGATTTTTTCATTTTCTGTACGTGGATTTTCATAATATTGGATTCGGGCACATTAGAACTTTTTACCGTTTCATCGTGTAGTCCCGCTTATGAGCCATCTATAATCCATACCATAAGTGGTTATATTCATAACAGCAGTTGCCACTGATTTAAAAATACTTTCCATCTGATTGGAAGGTCATAAATTTCAATACTTACACTGTATAAAAATTTAATTTTTTAAAACAGCTTATATCTTTTATTTATGATGTTACATTAACAGTCATTTTGCATATTCAGGCATTCTCAAGTCCTATTCTACGCTTCCAATAGCACCAGCGTTATTGTTTTCCTAAGAGGTTGACAAAAGAAATAAACCATGAAAAATTTCCAATTCAGCATGCAATAATGAATGGAAGGAATAATGAACATGATGATAATATCATTAGTACCCCTGTGGATGCCTGAATTGTCAAAAAACGATGACTGTTTGGAAAGTCTAAAATGCTTTTTTGATAAACACAACATTTACACAGGTGGTCTGAAAATTTTCCGACCTCAACATGAAGATGATAATAAAATAAATAAAAGCTAGTGAAATAAAATCGAAAATAAAAGCTTTGTTAGGTCGGAAACTTTTCAGACCACCCGTACCGGCCAATCTGTAACTTTGGTATGCCTCCTTCTAACTGTGGAGACCAGGAGTCGATTCCTCAAGCTCACCCTAGTTGGACTCAACTCCGTCCTCTTGAGGAGAAATGAGTAGCTACTTGAATAAAAAAAATATTGAGGCTGATGACAAATATAAAGTTGAGAGGTAGCATCCGGCTGTTTATCACAATAATATCTTATAGTACACCTACGAATTACCTTTGGTTGGCCTTACCTATTCATGAGGTGTTACGCTATAGATTTTTTCTGCTATATTCGTTTTCAAATATAGATGAAGGATGAAATTTTTCCTTGTTTCAAAATATCACTAAGCTAAAAGATTCTTCTTAAAGGGAGAACCTGACTGGGGGGGAATAACAAAAACGCGATAAGGTATCAGCGAAAAAGTAAATTTGATGTTACAAAAATAGAAAAAAATCAGGAAAAAATGTATTAACGGTAAGAAAAGAAGGCTGATAATAGAGAGATAAGTTAGCGACAGAAGGTGCATTAAAACTCCGGCCAGGTGGATAGCAGGGTTAGGGAGCAATTATCTGTCACGGTCAGGCTGGTCTTTATCTAGTGCCTTCTCTCCTAGTCCCGGTTCCCTCTAAGCGCTTTCTTACTTATGTTGCAGCTCTGCTACAGCCATTCGGGTCAGGGTACATGGCAGCTTTGAGTAAGAACCTGATACCAGAGAACGATAGTAGGTGCAAAGATTGGCCCTCTTCAAAATATGCCATCCCAATTGCCGAGGCTAAAATAGTCGATTTTAGATTATTTTTTTATTTCGAATTTTAATGGTTAGGGGCTCCCACGTATGGCTGGAAAATTGCAGTTATACTACATTATCGGAAAAAATGAAAATGTTAAAGGATTGTACGCTGAGATAGTCAAAACTGTAAGTTTCAACGTATTTTTAAGAATATATTAAGCATTTCTTCTTCCTTCTGAAAGGACAACTCCCTGAATCTCCTTTCGTTTAATACGGCTACCTCCAATTTAAAAAAAAAGATCAGCTTCAGCTAAATAGAATTCTTACTATCATACTTCAAATTCTCATTTCTGAAATAATTACAGTAATATAAACAAATCTAGCTGTCTGTCACCTATTTGGCACAAAGCATGGGTAGATACTATAATTCTATATGCTATCCATGGTACAAGCGATACTGATACTTTTGTAGCTCATACAGAATTGAACAGCTGTTCGACACTCGGAGTACTGTAGCAACAAACCAACCATTGACTCTTTTATAATCGATGTTATAAAATCTGTATTGAAACATTGTGATTACAAAAACGTCTAACGAAACATATTGATGCTGGAAGACCGGTGAATCAATGTTTTTACTACTGTTCTCTAAATCATAAATTATAATTATAAACACTTTTAAATACAGTGTCATACATCTAAATGTATCATTAATTACCTTAGCTTTGATTTATTCATTCCGTAGATTCAGTTTTAGGTAATAACACGCCTTTTTTCTCATATCCCCTTGTTAATGAAAATTATGGAATTTAATATAGAAGCTATTAGGTCAATATTATATGTCCTCTAGCTTGGCAACATTATATACAAGTTTACACAGTGATTTGTTATTACAAAGGTATAATGTACATTCATTGTCTATACATCTATTAAAAGTTATGGGGTTCCTTCTTATGAATCATAAAAACTTAAATCTAACGAACAAAACCCTTACCTAATTTTCCCGGACAGTCTGTAGTCATCGATGCGGGAATGGTGGTGGGGTCATAGTGTTAAAGACTGGGTTTGTTAGGTGCTTCAACAAGTAAAACAACTTGATTTGTCTCCGGTGAATGAACTCAACCACCTACGGCACACCAATCAACAGATTCAGGTCAGCGTTCTTTAACCTGTCGAGAGAGGTATGTCTGAACGCTTTTCTCATGATCCGATTCAGAAATTGCTAGAGACATTTAGCTGTATTGTCGGTTAAGTGGGAAAATAGCGGGGCATCGTACAGCAGAGATGGACGGAGGACATATTTATATATCATCACTTTGGGACGAAGCAACACTTTCCCATGTGCTAATTTCACCCAACTTGTCATATAACCTAGATGATACATTGCATTCTTATGCCTCTTTAATCCAGCGATCGGCTCGGGAAGTATCAGAAAATCCACGAAAAATATCCTCAGTATATCAAAGACCTCCAATCTAAAATTTCCGGCGAGATTGCGTCTTAAAATTGTCTCGATGAATATAACAAAAAAATACCCAGATCCTGTGGTTTGAGAGGCTGTGTACAAAGAAGCGATGACACGGAATTACAGGAGGCTAAGTAGCCCAGACCGGATTGGGTTAGCCCGGCCCTCATAACCAACCCCCCACTGCTTTCGGCTAGGATTAAATTAGTTAGGCCTGGTCGAATTTAGGTCGGCAGAGGGGGGCTGGAGGTGTCGCCTGCCTAGTGGTCCCAGCACGCCCATTCCTCCTATCTGTCCCTGGAAAACTGCCACCCTATATAGGCCTTCTGTATTTTAACATTTATAATAGGCAGCTGGCACACATAATGCATAATTTACAGTGCACTACCATTTACAGAACCTATTTGGGTACTTAAAATACTATTCGAATTTTGGATCACTTGCCTCGTCATTTTTTTTTCATAATAAGAAATATTTTTTTATTTTTACCACGTCGTTTTTCGTCAATTATTAAACAAAATGTAATGTATTAAGTCATGAAAGGACGTACTTAGGACCCCTTAGTTACTGATTCCACAATATCATCTTAAATACTTATTAAATGTTTACATTTAATTACCTCGTATCATCAAGTCTCTTTAATTTATCTTTTTTTTTGACATAACATCTCTTACATTCAACGTTTTTCCCATTCAGGCATAATTTTCATTCATCAATTTATTACAAGAAAACATTTTAACGAATGGTGATAGATGGAACGGGTAGGAAGGTGTATACAAGGCTAGCAAACCTTTTCAATGGAACCAACTCCAAATTTTTAAAGGAAAAGAAAATCTCCCAAAAATAAAAATGATCGTATTTAAGTTGGCTATACTCCTATTCTCTCTTACAGGATAATATACCTTAACCATAAATCAGGAAGAGGTGGCTGGAGAGAGGCGCAAGAGATGCATGCGTTAGAGAGTAACTAAGGCAAGTACGTAAGGCGCGATTTCTAGTTCTACTGTTTATAATATTAGTAAGTTCATGTTTCTATTTTGGGTTTTATCGGATTTAGTCAACCCCTCATCAGAATATGGATAAGTATAAAGTAAAAGTTACATGTAAGTTTTGTGAAAAATTAGCTTTTCAAAAAATCTTGAAGTTCCTCCCAAAATATCTTTTATTATTTATCATCAGTTTCGCCAAGATTCAGGCAAAACATAAATTTACATACATATAAAACAATTAAATACAGAACACTTAAAATAATAAAATTGGCAATAGTCCAACTTTGGTTTTACTCTTTGGAGTGTTGCCAATCTTATTATGTATTATTGTTTTATATGTTATTTTCTATGTATGTGAATTTATGTTTTTGCCTGAGTTGTAGTCCTGAGATGCCTTAATGCCTTAATAAGTCGAACGTCTATATTTGTTAATAAAAGATATTTTTAGATTGACACAGGTGAATTTTCGATTGTTAATCCGAAGAAGAATATTGTAAAAATGACAGTCAAATGAGTAAAAATTAGTGTCAACAGTTTCTTCACAGCTAAGAAAACAATTTTAATGTGTTGGGAAGTGGCGGTATTTTTCTGAACCGCAAACCTTCTTACCTGATAAGGGCTGATTCGTCCTTCCTTTTCTTTATTAGGTCGACCAATATTAATTTATATAAATTTATTTAATCCCACAAAAATATTATTATGGTCTAGTTAAAAAGGAACGAGAAAACCAGAAGAAAAAAAATAACTCAATCTTACCGAATTTTATTGGTGCACACTTAAGACAGGTTCGTATAAAATTAATAAAGGAAATAAACATGTTAATTTTTCTCTGTGTCATATTAAATAAAAGATAGTCATTTTTCGTCCCTATGGCTCACTGTAAAATGACTTAAACCAAAACATGAAATAAAATTAATAAAACCTTTGACGTTATCACTAAATACACTTCTCAATTGCATCAATACCTTAACTTAAAAAAAATTACTAACATAATTATCCAAAGGGGGGGTGGAGCATTAATTTATAAATCACTTTAGTCCACTAGTAAAATTGTGTGGGTTTTACCAACTTAAGTGAGGTCTGGGTCCCTTGACCGTCAATAAATGAGGTCGAATCTTTACGTTCTGAACGGTTGGCCGGCTGGGTTGTGGAATCCATGCTGTAAATGAATTCAGAATGTCGAGAGGTTTTCTTTGACGATAGCACCCGGAAAACCCGCCGTTGGCAACAACTAGCCGTGGACTCACTAACTCGGAATCGATCTAAGCGATAATATAACAATGCGCTTGTACTCTTTATTCCTTCCACGTAAACAAACTATTCCTCCAGCTATCATTTGTTTAACTGGACGATGATGATAATAATAATAGTAATATTTTAAATTGTTTAAAAAATCTTATTAGGGACTGAACAATGTTAAAAAATATAATCACCAAACAAAAAATTAAACCTTGTAAAAATCTCTTCTAAAAACATGATTGCAACTAACATTTATGCCATTTCAAGCTTTACAAATACTTTTATAAATCACTAAGTATCATTTTACTAATGATTTATCATGCAGTATTCAGAATGTTTTAGAGGGTATATAGTGCAATACTGTTAAAGTATATTATTTACTAATGTAATATAGCTGTTAATTCCTTTATTGTGCAATAATTACAATCTGCCTTTTATAAGGCAATAAGTAATTAAGATATATGCTCTCATTCATACAATATTTACAGTTCATCATTCACTCGCTCATTCATACAATATTTACAGTTCATCATTCACTCGCTCATTCATACAATATTTACAGACAGCCCAGCGACCCCCCAAATCCACCGCAAAGAGAAAGCGGAGTCTTGGGAAGTCCCCCACGCTCCTCCGTCAGCCGCGTCACTGGATACTAGCCAGTGGAGGCTGACCAAGAGCGCGAGAGCCACAGACGCTCAGGACATGATTGGAGAGACTGGCCATTGCCAGGACTCCCACTGTCACGCGTTTATAGCAGGTCACGAGGCCACTGCCGTTTCAGTCTCCGAGGAGGATTATAGGGATGAGTGGCGCAGTGCATTGACTGTGCTACAGGATTAGGGTGGTTGGAAAGGCTACTGTGGAATTTCGTAAACTTGGAAGGGATGAGTTCTAGAATGTAGGGTATATTAAGGTCGTTATGAAGGGTTTTATTGCTGACATAATAAGGGGCATTTACTATTGTTCTCAGGACTTTTGATTGAAAGGATTGGATGCGCTTGATGTTCGACTTTTTTGCTGTCCCCCATAGCTCTATTCCGTATGTCCAGATTGGCTTAAGTATAATTTTGTAAATAAGTAGTTTATTTTCTATTGAGAGATGGGATGTCCTTCGAAGTAGTCTGTACAGTAGTCCAAAGCGTCTGTTTAGTTCTTGTCTTTTTAGCCTCGTGTGTGGGTTCCATGTAAGTCTTTTGTCGAGATGGAAGCCTAAATACCTTACTGTCTCAGACACGGGGAGAGGAATCGAATTGAAAAATACTAGTGGACCAGACTTGCGACAAAGGGTGAAGGTAATGTGGGAGCATTTTGCTTCGTTAACTTTGATCCGCCATTGATTGCACCAATACTCGATCTCGTCAAGGTGTTTTTGAAGGTTATGGGATGCTATGTCGGGGTCTGGATGGGATGACAAGACTGCAGTGTCATCTGCAAATGTGGCCAAGAAGGTATTGGGAGTAGAGGGGACATCAGCGGTGTATAGGTTATAGAGGATGGGGCCCAGGACACTGCCCTGTGGAACTCCTGCACTTATGGGATAGTAGTTAGAGTATTCTAAACCACAGCGGACTTGGAAGAAGCGGTTTGAAAGGTAGGACTGTAGGATTAGGAAAAGGGTCTGTGGTAAATATCTTTTGAGCTTGTAGAGCAAACCTGCGTGCCAAACCCTGTCAAAAGCTTGAGCTATATCGAGAAAGGCAGCAGTGCAATACTGTTTGGTTTCAAGGGCTGAGGAGATGTGATCAACAACGCGAAGGCCTTGTTGAGCAGTGGAATGTCGTTGGCGGAAACCAAACTGGTGTGTGGGAAAAAGGTTTTTGGATTCAACAATAGGAAGTAGACGTTTTAGTAGGAGTTTCTCAAATATTTTTGAGAGGATAGGGAGTAGGCTGATTGGACGATAATATGAGGCGTCATTAGGTGGTTTACCGGGTTTGGCGAATAGGACAATAATGGAATGTTTCCAGAGGAGAGGAAAGTGCGTCGTTCGGATTATGCAATTATATATGTAGGTTAGGAAGATTATGGCTTTAGGAGGAAGTTGTTTGAGAATTTGAGGAGTAAGGAGATCATATCCAGGGGATTTTCGGTAAGGTAAGTTTTTCAGAAGGTATTTAACCTCAGAGGGGTTAACGGCTTTTGGTGGAAGAGAGAGAGGAATAGGTGAAGTGAGGAAATCTTCCACAGTTGTGCTATGAGTATGGCTTTGATGAGAAAGGTGAGCTGTGAAAGTATGGGTAAGATGCAGAGCAAATTCCTCCGACCTATCCCCATCCGAAGCCGCCCAGGACCCATCATCACGACGGAGTGGGTGTGAAACAGGTTGATACTTTAGGATTTTTTTGGTTACGTTCCACAAGGAGTTATCCCTGGTGGACAGAGAGGAGAGGTAGGAATTGAAAGAATCGGAACGGAAGGATGCCAATCGCCGCTTTACCAATTGGCAGTACTGATTGTACGTGCAACGATCAATAGGATGCCGGGATCTTTGCCACACTGTTCTGGAGCGGCGTTTGGATTGGATTAGATCTTTGAGATGCTGAGGTAAACGATTATGATTGTGGATTTTTGTGTGACGATGGGGTGACGATGCCTCCCAAGCCGACCTCTGGACCAGAGTAGTGAAAGAATGCACTGCATCGTCTAGGTCTTGGGATGTTTTCAGGGATAATTTGAGGTTTACGGACTCTGTAAGAAGATGACGGAAGTGGTCCCAGTCAACTGGGCCCCTAATAAATGAAGGAGTAGGCAGTTTGTGAATTGGTCTTAAGGAAATGGTTAATAATAAAGGGCTATGATCGGAGGAAAGGTCATCGAGGTGCTTGAGTGAATAGTTTAGTGTTCCTAAACTATTGTAAAAAAAGAAGTCAAGGAGATCAGGATTTCGGTTGGGATCTGACGGCCAATAGGTGGCTGTGTCAGGAGTGATAGTGGAGCAATGTTTCCGTGTGAGTGCAGACAGCAAAGCACGTCTTCGTGTATTTGTGGATCTTGACCCCCAGTGTTGGTGCTTCGCATTAAAGTCCCCACCCACAAGGAAACGATGTCCGATGGAGTCTAGAAAGGAGATGAATTGGGAGTCGGAAATGGATTTATTGGGAGGGCAGTACGTTGATGCAAGTGTAAGAGGAAAAGTGAAGGTGGTGATTGACACTGCAGTGGATTGAAGGAAATCATGTGATACCAAAGGAACTATGTGGTGGGATATGGAGTTATGGACAATGACAGCGGTACCTGCATGAGCTGTTCCATCTGGGTGATCAGTACGATAAGTCTGGTACTGTCGAACGGTAAATGGTCGTTTGCTCGTAAGTCTTGTTTCAGTAATAAGAGCTACGTCGATCTTCTTGTCATGGAGTAGTGCTGTCAGTTCGTTAGTGTGGGTGCGAACACCATTCGCATTCCAAAGGAGAATGGATAAGGAGTCAGAAGGATCCACTTATGGATTTTGTTTAACGGGGATAAGGTAGGAGACAAGATTTGTAAGAAGGGAAATGAGAGGGGTAATTAGGGTTCTGAATTCTGTAAGGAATGATGTTAATAGGCTAGTGAGATCTGAAGAGCTTGGAGGTGAAGGAATATGCGAGATGTGTGGTTGAGGATGGGATTGGGTTTGCTGGTTGGCGGGATGAGCGGAATGCTGGGGAAGAGATACTTGCGGACGAGAAGTGGGCAGTGCCTGTGACTGCTCTCTGTTCCGAACGGCATCAGCAAAAGAGACAGAAGGCCTCAAATTTCTGGTGGGGGCGCTTCTTGAGCTACCTGTTACTGGCTTCTCTTCTTCTGGGCGGCGACGTTGCTCGCTCCTGGACTTGAGGATTCTATAGGCCTCACAGCCCTTGTAGTTGGCCGGATGGTCTTGCTGGCAGAGCACGCATACAGCAGGCGATTTTAGGGGCTTTTTGCACAATTCGCTTTTGTGCTGCCCACTACACTTTACACACCTAGGAGGGTGGTGGCAATACGATTTGGTGTGCCCATATGCCTGACAATTATGGCATTGGACGATGTCTCTATTGGGGTAAGGTTTTTCGACCTGTATTCTTGTGTAATACAGGGTTGTTAATTCATAAATTTTCTCCACGCCAGGTGTCCGCTCGAGATCTACAAAAAATAACGGTAATGCCGTTTTGGTGGATTCGTTTTGTTGTCTGTCCTCACGTAAAACGTTGGTTATTTGCCGAACTTTGAACCCCAGAGCTGATAGTTCGTTTTCAATTTCATCAGCTGGTGTGGTCGGGTGCAGATTTCTTATCACTACTCGAAGCGATCGTTCTTGTTTCAACTGGTATGTGTGGAAGTCTGCATTGGTTTCTTCCAAATACTTAATGATCGCTCGATAAGTATCCGGAGTGTCTGGGGAAATTTTTGTATCCCGAGAGCGATTGAGGCACGTATATTTTCCGGTACCTACAACTTTGCTCATTTGTGAGCATA
Source organism: Acanthosoma haemorrhoidale (assembly GCA_930367205.1). Classification (NCBI taxonomy): domain Eukaryota; kingdom Metazoa; phylum Arthropoda; class Insecta; order Hemiptera; family Acanthosomatidae; genus Acanthosoma; species Acanthosoma haemorrhoidale. Next base: position 75,753,512 of record OV884015.1, on the reverse strand, counting down.
ATAGTTTGAAATTGCTAATATTCCTTACGAATATAGCAGGCGGCTTGGGCTGTGTTGGTGTTTGAATAACTTCCATGTCGTCAGGTTGGCTATTTCTCAGTACCTCGAAGCTATTCGGTGTGAAGAATGGAGATTCTGCTACAGTTTCTTCTTTTGAAGTGCTGGCAAGTGGTGGTAGATCTTCCATAGAGCTGGCAGCAGATGAGTTTGTAGGGATGTTCCTATTTGAGCGTCTGGGTTTTCGCTTTAGTGGCGACGTTGGTGGAGTTGGACCTAAGGACCTCGATCTTTTCTTTTTATTTTGTGATATTATCTGCTGATAAAATCTCATTTTGTCATTAGCTAAGATTTTTGTTAGTTAAAAAAAAAAAGAAAATAAATAAATAAAATACGTAGCGCCGGTGGGATTCCAGTGGCGAGTCACCGGTCTTGGCTCTGAGCCACCTATCAGGTCTGGCTCTGAGCCACCTATCAGGTCTGGCTCAGAACGGCTATGTATCGTGAACGACGGCTGATGCCTCAGTCAAGATGGCCGACTACTCTCTCCGATGTCACTATTATTTACACTTCACACCAATGTACTAGCGATCTACTCACTTATTGAGGGCTCCTTCGTGGCCACCTCACTTAAGTTGCCAGTTGACACAATCCCAAAGACGAAAAAGGGTCTATAACGGTAGTTATCGGTATTGATTTGGAGAGCGATAGTTGTACGTGGTTGTTAATAGTAGCGCATGCGCAGAAACTGATTTACTAATGTAATGTTTTATTGTAAACTGAAAGTTGAATCTCAGGCTATAGAATTATACCAATATAAAGCATTATTAATTATTTCTCTTATTATTGAATAAATTACAATCGAACAATTTAAACATAACATAATCAAAAAAATAAAAAACATAATCAAATCAAATTAAATTTTTTTCATTTATTTACTTCACCAAAATTCACTCTTGCTCCAACATAGTGACTTTTTATGACTATTGGCCATTAAAACCCCTGACATATGATACCGCCATATAATATATCATCGTATGATGTATATGATCAAGGCGTCTAGTCTAAACCCCTCCTTCACAGCCTTTCAGACGTGCGGAACTGCCTATCCTCATACAAGTGATATATTTTCAGGGGCTAACCCAACTGGATATGCTCCATTATTTTACACCGGCCAAATGACAATTTCATGCAAGTGTACTCAAGGCCAGAATATAACAATCCTACTTTTCTTTTTAAAAATATATAATATGATTAATCGGGATATAAATATTCTAAAACAAAAGTAATTGGTTAACTAATGACACATGTTAAGCAAAATATAATCTGGACAATAGCTGTAAATTTTTATTTGTTATTTGTTTGATAGCTTTAATAATTATGTAAAATGGTACTTCCCTAGCATGTACAGCCAACTTACAGAGACCAGAATAGATACCCCAACATAAAAAAAAATAGGCAATTCTGGTTTTTAAAATACCCACAAAAAAATAGTTAAAAATTATTATCTAATACACAACGTCAAGTCACTATGGTACGCCATGCAATAGATAAAGAATTAATCAACAGTCTGGAAAGGAAAACCCTCCCCTTCCATACGTAATAAATAAATAAGATCGTAGAGCGAAGTCAGTAGAAGTAACAAACCTATTTTACCTGTTCTACTTTATAAAAAAAAGTTTCCCTGTTTTGAATTTTTCATACCATCGATTGGGTAAGTAGCCCATAAGGCTAATATATTATTGTGTTTGTATTCATTTTTTATTTATGTATCGATTTTTTTATTGGACGAACTATTTCTGGAAGTGCATTTTAGCACCTTTAAAGTGTTATATAGGTTATAGTTGCTGTTAATGATTGATATGGTTCGTCTCAGTATGTCGTGTTCGTTACAGTCGATGTTTTTATTTTATGAATTTTCATTTTAGTGACAGTAGATTAGATAGAGACATGTAAGAATTGTTATTTGATTTTACCCTTCTACAACCAGCACCCACCATATAAAATTTTCTAAATATTATTTTTTAATATCATTATGTATTACTTACTGAAATACTGAGCCCTCTGTCTGTATCACACGAAATTAACGCACTTAACCATAGGGATAATATAATGAAAGGAAGGCTATTAGCTCCGGCCGGGTATAGAGGAAGTGCTAAGAGGAGACTATAGCCGATAGAATATGTCATGGGCCAGAGAGGAATGTTCCACAGTGTAAATGGCCCCTTAAAAGTTGGCCAGCCTGATGAAAACCGGTCCCTCCGCCGGAAACTTTCTTTAATTAGTTTCCGATATCGAAGTTTACAGATAGCCAGACCAAGTTTTAGTCGCCTGCTCTGTCGCACTTTAGTGGCGGGGTCGTGGGTCCGGGATCTCATCACTGAACCACGCCTTTGGATGGCAGAAATGTTCCTTGAAAAAAATTATTAGTTAAAAGGGTTTATAAAAAGGGCTTTCCCGATTTCAGTACGAATCAATTAATTTAATTATGGTCATTGAGAATCCCTGAAGAAACTGATAATAGTAATAATATTTTTACTATCCTGAGATTAAGCTCCTTAAGAACAAACAATTAGTTAAGACAGAGTAGGTTATATGAATGTAACAGCCCTCCTAAGATTTACATTTAAATATAATGAAAAAAAGTATAAATACAAGTACAAGACACACACTCCTCAAGAATTCAAAATATAAAAATAAATAAATTGAAATAATAATGAATAAAATAAAACAAGAACTTGCTTGCAAAATAACAATGAAATATCTACCCAAATCCCCACCCACACTCATTCACATTTTAGTAATCATATATAAGTATTTAAATGTCTACAAATGTAGATTTACATTTAAAAATATAAAAGTAAACACTCTTAGAACCTTATGCAACTACGTTGCCTCAAACCCCTCAAATCTTACTCCCCCATTCAGTCCTTTAACATAAGCACCCGATTCATACAGGTTTTCTTTCCTCCACCTAAGCGGATATCAAAACAAATACACCCACTTACAAAACCCTTTGTTATTTTTTAAAACATTATAGAATCTTTATCATATTTTTCAAATGCAGTTAACGATAAGTCATATCCAGTCAGTAATAGGAACCACATATGAATCGGAAAGGAATTGTTGACGATGAAGCAATTTGGCAGGTTATAGTATTAAAGCCTGATGTTGTAATAGACTCGGGGTAATATTTTAGTCAAGCTGAGAATAGCAAACAGGCAAATTATCTTCAAAGTGAGAAAGGTCAACTTTCGGCGTCCTACAGCAAGCTGAGGGGTTGGGATAATGCACCACTGACTAGCCGAGACTATGAAATGGTAAACATTGTACAGCTTTACGAGAGAACATGGGACTGCACGGCCGTACATCTGTGTACGGCTGCATGCTACATTATAACAGATAAACAGATAATAATAAGCTATTTTCGATAGCATCCAAAAGTTTTGTTAGAAATAAATATACTCTGTGCCACTCATCCTTATAATCCTCCTCGGAGACTAAAGCGGCAACAGCCAGTTTCTCCAATCATGTTCTAAGTGTCTGTGGCTCTCGCGCTCTTGGTCAGCTTCCACTCGTATCCAGTGACGTGGCTGACGGAGGAGCGTGGGGGACGTCCCAAGACTCCGCTTCCACTTTCACACGCGAGGGAGGTGACAACCATGTGGATTTGGGGGCTCTCTGGGCTGTTTGTAAATACTGTATGAATGAGCGAGTGAATGAAATATGATATGAATGAGAACATTTATCTCAATTACTTATTGCCCAATAAAGGCATATTGTAATTTTATCACAATAAAGAAGAAATAAATCTACATACGTTTTGTTATTTTTATAATATGTTATTTATATTCACTATGCAATATGATTTTTGATCGAGTTTCATTCCTGGATAAATTATTGTTACAATGTTATAAGGCACGCGTATTATTTTAGCAGAAATTTTCTTATTGGGATTTGGATGCGGTGAACTTCTAGATTTTTCATCCCATTCGTGTAGATTGTTAGTATCAGTGAACTCTATACCCGAACAAGAAGTATAAATAAAATCATGTGAGTTACAGAATATGCTCAGTGGTTTTACTAGTTCCACTATACCATAATGGTGTTGGGCCGAGCCTTATATAGTTTTAATGGGGAATATAAATACATATTTAATTGAACCAAAAACATCCGATTTTTTTAAAAGTAATTAATAGATTTACTTTAAATTTTGAAATATTTATGGTGTTAAGGATTTTTCATTATTATTATTCATACATTATTCATTGCGATTTTTCACAAATGGGCCTTATGAGTATTTATAGGGCAAGCTTTTTATCTGTATGAATAACACACTTTTGACATATGGTATTATGTCCGTTCCATCAATATTGGATGATGTCTGGATCCACTTTGAAACGAATGTAGAACCAACAAAGTCTGCGATTGACCATCACTTCTACTGTTTTTCAAGTCACTAGAGTTAGCGAAATCAGTTTATACTTCCTTATATCTACTGAATCATTATTAAATTTAGCTTTAGCCATGAGCAGTATACCAAGAAGACGGGAGTCATAGGTGAAGAAATAATTCAATGAGATCTTGATTTTCATTGACTTCTAGAGAAAATGGAATGCTGTATCTTTCGGAGTTTTTAAAACATTTCTGTGCAAGCTTTAGCATTGATTGTCTTTACATTTTGACTTCCAGAGAGATGGAGGCAATTGGAGCTCCAGTTGTTTCACCTGAATCAGTAAGAATACTGACGTATTTTATTTTGGCTAGGGAAATATATAGTAGCTTGAAGCTGCGACGGATTCATCGTCTGGAGAGCAAGAATAAAGTGGTTAAAATCTTCGGGTTTTACCTCTTTTTACAGTTCAACGTCCGCTAATTAGAGTGGTCAAATTTCTTCTGAAACATTTTCTAAGAATACTGTCACTAAGGTATGAAAAGTATGAACTGTCCTATAAACAGGAGATTTTTCTAGGCTTCTACTAGAACGTTTAATAAAAATAGTTAAGTTTTAAAGACAAAATTTAACTTCTCTTAAAGCAAGGTTAGATTTATTTTACAAAAGTATTACTTTAATGGATTAAATCTTTCATTTAGAAAGGTTAAACCCTTCATTAATTACCAACTTCCATCCAAGAAAGAAAGAGCAATTCACATACAGCTCCATGAATTATAAGGAATCACTCCAATAATAATGAATTATATTTAATTAGGTACCTCATAGCATCTATATGGTATAATTACTGTACCAAAAAAAACAAAGCAAAGATTTTTGAACGAATCTGAATGTACTTTTCATCAACAATCATTATAATATTGCATAAAAAACAACCACTGCATCGCCCATTGTTACCATCCTCCTCCAAGATTTAAACAGAAGTGGCCTCGCAATCTCCTGTAAATAAATCATCTTTAGCAGTTCTGCCATTGATCACATTTCTCTATCAGGCCTAGAGCTGTAGGAGGCTGCGTATGGCTCTCGCACTTTCCGCCTCCAGTGTTTCTAGTAAAGGTGTATTGACTGCCGAAGCGAAAGATCCAACTTATCCCTCCTCTTCCCTCTAGGGAGATAACCTTCCCCAAATATATATAAATGAGTTTATTTTTTGCTTACTTACTCTTAGGCCGTTGCAGAGAGGTTCAGTTTGTTTCCTAGTCTTAGTACTAGGCCACCTACCGAGGCACCGGCCCAACCTTAGACGACGATCTTCTATGTCCAATCGAATCCTCTGGACATAGTATTTCCTTAAATAAGTTCTACTTCGAAGGACATCCCACCTCTCAATAGAAAACAAACTACTTATTTACAAGGTTATACTTAAGCCAATCTGGGCATACGGAATAGAGCTATGGGGGACAGCAAAAAAGTCGAACATCGAGCGCATCCAATCCTTTCAATCAAAAGTCCTAAGAACAATAGTAAATGCCCCTTATTACGTCAGCAACAAAACCCTTCACAATGATCTGAATATACCCTATATTCTTGAACTCATCCCATCCAAGTTCATAAAATTCCATAGTAACCTATCCATCCCTGGCACAGTCATTGCACTGCACCACTCACCCCTATAATCCTCTTCGGAGATTAAAACGGCAGTGGCCTCGTGACCTGCTATAACTAAGTGATAGTGGGAGTTCTGGCAATGGCCAGTTTCTCTAATCATGTCCTGAGCGTCTGTGGCTGTCGCGCTCTTGGTCAGCCTCCGCTGGCTCTTATCCAGTGACGCGGCTGACGTAGGGGCGTGGGGGACTCCCCAAGACTCCGCTTCCTCCTTCGCATGCGAGGTGACAACCATGTGGACTTGGGGGGCCTCTGGGCTGTTTGTAAATATTGTATGAATGAGCGAGTGAATGATGAATTGTAAATATGGTATGAATGATGACATTTATCTCAATTACTCATTGCCTAATAAAAGGCAGATTGTAATTTTATCTTAATAAAATTGATTGATAAAAAAAAAAAAAAATAAGTTCTTGGTCCTGACGCAGTAGTATCGAATTCATAGGCTTGTTAGTCAATCCGTAAGATTGCAAATTGCACCCATTCAATGGTCATCTAAATCTAAGTAAGTAGATCTTAGTTGGCTCAGGTCTCTTCACTAATTTTCGTCCAGTTTGTCTGCCAATGATATTGCGGTTCTAAGTAGATACATGTATTTAACAGATCCTCAGGGACTCAAGAAATTTCACTAATTTAGCCTCTCTGTCAGTAGTCTTGTTGCTTAAGCTCCTGCTGTGTATCTTAAACCATAATAAGTAAGATAATAAGTACTATCACTTAAAATTACTAATGAACTCATTCTGCAGACTCTCCTAAATAACTCCCCTAGTTTTTTTGTTTTTTTTCGTACCAAGCATACCGAAAACAGTGGGTATATTAGACCGGTGACTACATAGGCCTCAGAAAAGCCATTGTTGTGTCGCAATCACTTTACTATCCTCACAAAGCAAAAACTATTACATAGAGCGACCGCACTAATATCAGAGGAGGAATTAGCCCTTATCAAGCAGGGCTTTGGTACTAAAAGCTTTGTGATAGGACAAAGGAATAATACCTTCAATGGAGGCCCCGGGCAACAATAAGCCCAGGGATTTGGCTACTAAATATAATGAAATCTGCTTGTGAACAAAGCATATAGTGCCAGCTCTCGGTCTCCACCGGATATTGCCTCTTCTGATAAGACGCAAGTGTCGTTGACCCTCTGCTTCTTCCGGTTGTGACTGTAAGGCTATTCATGTAACAGGCACATGTACAACTACTTCCTATTACGCGCTACATGTCTTGTTATAAGGTGTTTATGACTGTTGAAAATGCTATACCAAAGACATTTTTTATTTCTAGGAGTCACTAATAACATAAAAATATCAGTCTGTCGCATACAATTAACTAGTAATTTTTTTAATATCTCAGTTTCTTTTAATATATTTTTTATAAGCCGAGATTTAAAAGATATGCCGAAGCACATGCCCCACATATTATAAAAACCTTTTATTTTGTAGAGAGATATGACATAAGCAGTAGCAATGGGTTCGAAATACTATACAATCTATAATTCTTCATGACTGCCGTACCGAAGTTCGTTTCAAACAGAACTCTACACAAGCTATGCACACAGTACATATATGACGCTATTATTACATCTATGATCAGAGAACTTTAAATTAGGACGTAAATTATATTAAACAGGACATCACTACCCTTTCATAAAAACTCTCATCGACCCCACTGCCCATGGACCCACAATGACGAATCACGTCTAATCCCGCAAAGGTAGCGTAATAAGTTAATTGCAAGAATGATGAGTATTCATAATAGCAGATACTATGTGATTGATAATGATTATGATTGAATTATTATTTAATAAATAGACAGATAAACAGCATAGGAACATTACCCGTCGTTTCCAGAGCTGAAGGAAGGGTTCGGACCTTCAAAATCACCCCGATGGAGTCATATACTGGATTGATGATAAGTTGAAGTGGAATAATTATAATAAGTATTAGCTCTAAGTATCATCGTATTAGCCGGGTTATACGCGGTGTTTTACGCCATTGTACACTTACATATTTCACGTTTATTATTTTTCTAATAAAGATATAAACGAATCAAGATAGCGCAATATTATATAGTTACTAGTGTAAACGATGAATGGTTATTTTTATTGTTATAAAATTGCAACGTATGTTAAATAAAACCTAGATTTTGCATACTTTAACTCAACTTTTGAGCATGTATTCGTATAGTTTTATTCTTCGAAAAGCAATGGGTTAGGCGCCATTTTAAACACAACTTATGATGTTAGAGCTGCTACTGTGGTCACAAGATGGTTATTTTGAAAAATAAAAAAACACTAAAGAAAATCCCACTTTTCTGACGAAAAAACTCGGCTTCCTCGAAAAAAAAAAGGTTTTTGAGGTAGTTTCACACAGAAAAATTGTTCCCACGCCCTCTATACTGAAAAAGAAAAAATTAATGTTAAAGCAACTGACTTTTTGATTAACTAGATTTAATAAATGTTCTTGCCGATCGATGCATACTCCTGCCAGCTTCCATTTCCCAGAAAAAGGTGAGATCACATCTTTAAGACACCTATATATCTGCCCTCGGATCAACCTTGAGGTAGCCACTGGTCGACCAGCTATCCAGTGCGATAACGCCAAAGCAAAACGTGCGAATCGGCTGAACTGCAGAGGGCCTTAAAAGCGAAGGGCTAAATAAAGGAAGAAGGGCGATAGGCCTAGACACAGAGGAGAGATAGGGCAGGAGCGGTTGCGTGCGGTGGGCTCTGTTCGATAGAGCTGCCCCCTTCGATCTTCCGTACCCAGCGGCCAAGATCTGAGCCTCCTTCACGCTTCACGCTCATCCTTCTACTACTGCAAAGGCCGAAGGGAGAGGCTCTACTTTTATTTCATCTGTCTATCTCTGCGTGGCATATAGCAAAAATGATTTAATCAATATAAAATTTTAACGGTATGGTTAAAAATAACTCTAAACTGTTAGAGTTAACAGCTAGTTGTAACTATTGTTGGTTGAAATATATGTCAATGTAACAAAAACTCAAGCATCTTTTGATAACTTTTAAGATTTCTAAAGACCCATTTCAAAAGCTGCATATGTGATATTGCTATTTTAGATATACCACAGGGTGAACCAACAGATTACAATTAGAGGGTTCCGGGTGTCAGATACCACTAATGGAGTGGAGGGGAGGAGCTGATCTCGAAATCAGTCACAACGTCAGGGGTCAACTAATGAACAGGGATGATCGTTTCAAAACCATTATGCTTAATCGAATATCATTCGAAGACTTAGTATATCGTTGCAATATTAAAGTCATGTACGTATACTCGACGTATTGGTCATGTGAGAAGCTAAACAATAATTACAACTTGATTCCGGTTTAATCTAAAAATAAAAAATAAAATAGAAGGGGAAAAATATACGTATTCAAAATGGAGTTCAGTACAAGACTCTTCGTTACAAATAAATAAATAAAAATATAGTAATAATATATATTTACAATCTTCGAACTAAAATTTGAATGTTTGTTCAATTTAACCTAATATGTATCTTACCCTAACACAAAAAACTATTTACTGGCATACATTGAATCCATATTCCGGCATTGTATGTATATATAGCGGGGCCGGCCACATTACTAATCCCTGCTATAATATACTAATGCACCTTCAGACAAAAAATTATCCTTGTTAGTTCCTCCAACCGCTGATAAATGCTGAAGGTATATATCCTTATAGGTCAAATTTCCTGTGTTTAGTTTATATTACTAACGTATAAATTTCTATATCAATATTTATAACGTCATTCAGACTGAAATGTTGTTAGCAACTCGAACACTTAAACCTTTCTGTTTTCAGGTCCCAAAACTTAATTTATAGCTTCTTCAGAAGCATAATGAGAAAAGTGAGTCAGCTAAGGGTCTAAAGCTGGCCTTTTCAAACTTTATTTCTTTTTGAGGTGGGCCTATTTTTTTATCACAACCTAAACATACCGTGTTTCGGAGTATTTTTAGCATACTTTTAAAATATCAAATGGATCAAAACATTTTTACAATCGCTATCGTAGGATATACAGGCAAAGAGTAGAAAATATTGACCTATGCCTGTTCATTAATAGAGTACTTCTCTTACAGTAAAAGTTTGGAAGAAGCTCATGTTGGCTTAAATCTCACCTTTGGGTTTTTTTCGAAAGACACCTTTGGTGGACGTTTTCAAAAAAGCAGTGGAGAAACCCGATTAGGAAGGGCAAATGTCTATGGTAAGAGATCTCATGAAGCCTCTGGTGTTGTCCCATACGATTATAAACTGGCTATCAGGGATTATTGTGCATCCACACCACTCTGTTAAAACGCAGAGAATGGCAAGAATTAGTGAACACTGAAGAACGAAAACTTTTTTTTGACGCCCCCCCTTCCTGAGTGAATAACTAAAACTAGGGATTCGCATTGCTTGGTGAGTTACGATTCATTCTGTCAAGCGATAATAGAAGGTTAAGAGTCATTTTGAGCCAATATTCCCCCACCCAACCTGCTGCGGTCATGGCATGGTGTGGAGTGCATTAACACAAAACACTATTACTAGCCATTTTTCAAGAAACTGGCCTAATATATAGATACGTAATCACTTAGATGTTATTGGGGCTAATTGGGGCCCACCCTCAACGTGCCAGATGGTTTCCAAGAAACTCACGATCTTGACATTGTCACCCATCTGCCTAACCATTAAAATCACATGGGACTATATACAAAGCGTCTTAATAACCGACGATTTCCCGATCAAAATATTATCACAAAACCCACTTATTTCATAAAACATGATCTATTGAAACTCCTTAGCAATTTTTAAGCAGTATATTTAAAAAATCATTAACAACTGGTTTATTTTCATGTTTTTTTGAAACCACCAGTACTATAGCGGAATAACTAATGACATTCAGACCACAGCAACTTCAACAGACTTGTCCTTGTAGAGTCATGCTAATGACATATATATCGCAACTAGATCCTTTGGTTCGTCTCACTGGATGAAACTGTGAAGAAACTTGGAGTTTTAGGAGATCAAAGTAACATGTACTTAGAGGATATACGATAGAAGTTCAAAAGAGTAAGTACACAGGGTCTAAAATAATAAAAGAACTACATCTCGCATGGATAGGATGAAGAAGAGTAGCTTTCAATAGATGTTACTTCGTTCTGACTAAGTATTTTAGAAACGGATTTTTCTCAAAAAGAACAAAGAAATGCGGTCATGAGATATCATCAAGGTTGATAAGAAAAAACCTTTTATTGGAGAGATCCATCCAGCGAAGGAAATATGGCCCCACTAGAGAAGAAGACAGATGGAGGTGAAAAAGAAACCAGAAGTGGTAAGGCCTCTATAATGACCTGGACGTGCTCAAATTCGCAAAGCTAGGAGCCTCCACCGATGTATGGGTCATATTGCAAGATTTAGTGACGGTGATTCCCAAAAAAGTGATCTCTAAGGCTTTTCAGGGAACAAGGAGTAAGAAGGCATCGGGTGAACTTAGACCGAAGTAGTTAGCACTAGATGGTATGTGTACGGATCCATACTTGCAGTTGCAAGTTGGAAAAGTGTTGGAACACGCTCTTACAAATATAAAAAAAATTAAAAACTTTAAAGAACTGTTTAGTGAACTGCATTAGACTGAAGGCCGGTTTATGAATATTGTCAGTTACAATGGATGATTTCAACTAATGAAATGAAATAAACGATAGGCTTTATATTAACTTATGTTTAAAGAATGAAACGGAAGAAATAAAACATTAAGGGTAATACTAAAGTGAAAATTGGTTGTAATAAGTAAAGACATTGTTAAAGGCTGTAGTGAACAAAAAAAATGGTATATATTATGAAGAATTTACATGGTGTGTCCTGTGGGTTCTCGATTGCTGATGCGTGTCGAATGTGTTTCATGTCCCTTTTCTTCTAGACTGTTCGCCTCCGTCCATGCAGTTAAGTGGCCCCAGCTCCGATGCCCACTCATCATGAAAGAGTGAGTAAGCAGAAAAACACATACGTCTGATTCTGGTATGGATGTGGTCACACGTCTACACGTGACCGATCCGTACAATTGTTGATAGTAACCAATGTTGCGACATTCCTGGGTAATTGTGATCAGTGTTGACAGTGCTGAGCGGTATTGCAATGAATCGAAGGGGGGAGGTTCTGCTCCCCGGCAATCTCCAAAACCAGATAGCGTGTCTGCAGACTCAAAGAGGATTCAATTCCTGGCCAAATAGGAGTCCCAGAATTAGTTAAGGATTTTCTCTCCAGATAAGTAAGTAGAATGTCGACATTCTAATTTTAATGTCGATACCCGGTCGGTTGCGTGATACATTTCTGAAACGTGTGAATAAGTGCTTCCCCGTGCAATTGTGTGAATGGTATCCAACCTTATAATCACTAGAAACATCAATTTACGGAATATGTAACGGTGTCACATTTCGCAGAAATTGTTATTGGATATATTCAATTATTTGCAGACACAATACTATAGCAGACTTACTGAATTAAAGACTTACTTTACTCCATTCGACTGAGTTTTTCTTTCTTTAATATTCAATAATATATAAAATCCCTCTGTAGCCGTTAGCTACAGATTTATTAATAATAACTGGTTCAACCAAAGGGTAACCTTTTAAACAGACTGTCGGGGAAAAATTAGGTCAAGAATTAGTATGTAAGTTAGTTTTAAGGTTGATCAAAAAGGTGAGCCCCATCACCTTTATTAGTCAGTTTAGTCCAGTCACGAATAATGTGTATCATTGTACTTGTTTATTCATTATATAATTTTTATAAAATAACAAAACCTGTATATAATGTAGCGATAATACAAAAATGATTTGTAAATATATTCGCCTGAGGATCTATAATTATATATAATTAAATCAGACCACGAAGAGAAAGGCTTTTTAAAAAGATCACTTTATTGAAGCACAAAATACAAAAGGTTTAAAACTTGAAAGATAACTATGAATGACTTTGAGCTGTGACGCGTGACTAACTGATAATGGAATGAGAGCGAGAGCCGCAGGCTCAGCCTATTTATAGGGGGAGGTCTTAACATGGATTAGTCAATGTTTAGTAGTAATTGTCGTCATGTAACTCCTCCCTCCCGAAGATTAAGCATTGCTCCGGAAATGTGCAAAAAGAAATCTAATTTTACTTAACAAGATATTTGGCACCCACTCAGAGCATTCATAGCTGTTCTTACAGAGTAACATTCAGTTGAAACTATTAATGATAAATAAATTTTTAAATGGATATCATACTTGAAGTAACATTGCTCTAGCATTATTAATTCTCAATTAATAAGAATCATTATAGTACGTAAATTCAAGTTTGCAGTATGCGTATAGTATACCAAAGGTACAATAATTTTTATGAAGGTGCATAAAGCGAACATAAAATTTCATAAGAAATAGCTTAAAAATGTAAGAGGAAACTTATACTTAACATAGTATTATTACTATTGGTTCCTCGATTTGATTAAATATTAAAGAAATTATACTATACAAAATGTAGCAAAGATATTAAATGGTATCGTACTGTATTTGATATGGCATTATCAAGATATACAGTATGAAATGAAAATTACTATTATCAATCTTAATGAATCAAATTATAAATAAAAAATTAAAATAACATTTTCTTATTAAATCAATATTAATCTGCTTTATTCTTATAACATTGGTAAACGCTTAAATACCAGAAAATAACTCCATTAATTATTCAATCATTTATACCAATACAAGAATAATTAAAATTATTTGTTCCTTAAATTATATCTCGTTAATGTATATAAAATATTAATTACAAGTAAACTTGTTGCTAGAAATATTATAGAAATATTTTATGGTTACATTGTAATGGAAAGGTTTGTTCCACTTATAATTAATAGTTCTTACTTAATTACACATATGGATAATTATTATAGTTAGATTTTATGGAGAATAAACAATTGACAATTAGTCTCGTGCTTAATAGTTGTTGGCTTAGGTAATAATCCTTCAGCGTAAGTACCCTGTATGTAACTGAAGCTTAAATGACGAATAGTCAGATACGTCTTTTAAACTAAAAGTAAATATTTAAATTCACAAAGCTGATTAGATGTAAAGGTTTAAACATCGCCTAGTTTGATTCTCTAGGAGTGCAATTATTTGACTTTTAATTCTTAAGTGGTAAATAACTTAATCCAAAAATAAAACATAGCCAAATTCCAAATTTGCTATAATCTCTAAATAGCAGATTCTTTGTACCTTAAACGATCTGTAGGTAATTGTTTATAAATGGAATTAACATAATTCGTTCTGATATATATGTGAGTGAATAGCTATTATACTGAACAGTACACAACAAACTTAAAATATTTAAAACAATTTCGTGCTCTTCATTCAGATTTATAACTATCTTTAAAGAACAATTGATCAACTTGATACAAATTAAATTATCTAATGTTATAGCCGGTGGCTGAAATGTTTTCACAATTACATTCATTATAAACTAATATAAAGAATAATTGATATTACGACATATAATAAATTTGTCTTTTAGATACAACCAATACAAATGTAGCTTCCAATCTCTCTTGCCAAAAAACCAAATTCTTTAGAAACGGATAATATACGTAAATATAATATAAATAAATTTTTCTACTGAACATTATGACGTTAGATTAGCCAATCGAAATATAACCCATTCACAAATTTCCTCTATAATTAATTGATATCGTTTGATCATGATTTATTTGATTATACTTTATTAATTTTATCAATTTCGTCAATATCTATTAAGTCTTGTTTATTACTTACTGCGGCGGCTACTAGGACCTGGATCATGATGAGTGTCCTCGTCATTGTCCGTAACAAAATATTTTTTCTTCTGCTTATTCGGTCTTTTAATGTTGTTTATGTGCGTGTCGCCTATTTTTATTTTGTTGTATAGTAAACTCTTTTTTGGTTTGACCCGGGGTGTTTTGGCGAATTCTTCTGAGTTAAGCTCAGGAGGTTCTTCACGGTTTTGGTTAAGTTTCTCATTACGGGTTTCTTTAATGAATTCTATTTTCTGTTTTACTTCCGTATGTAAGTCTTTTAATTGTTGAAAATAGTTATTGACATGTATCTCTTGAATGTCTTGTGTATCGTACGAGTCCTTCGTCTTTCCGAATGTTATCTCATTTGGAGTTAACTTTAAATTTTGATTAAGAGTATTATTGTATGCTATCGTGCTTGTTTGTACGATTCTTTCGAAGTTAATCTTCTTGTTTTGATTAATGTTTATCCTCATTATTTCGTTGAAGGTGGCATGGCATTTGTTTAGTATCCCTAATGAATTCGAATAGTTTTTACTTGTATAATGGATTTCTATATTCGTTGCTTTGCAAAATTGTTGAATCAAGATGTTGTTAAATTCTTTTCCATGGTCCGCGCAAATACGCTCTGGTATAGGGTATAAGCTGATGTACTGTTCCAAGGTTTGGCATATAGTTAACGCGTTTTTATTGCTGATCACCTGAGTGTATAATCGTTTCGAGAAGGTATCGATGGTTGTAAAAATTATTTTTTTGTCAAACTGCAATAAGTCCATCATAATCTCCTGAAATGGTTTGTCTGGAGTCGGTGTTGTTAGGAATTTACTTTTGATTGGTTTTCTATCATATTTATTTGTTTTACATATTTCACACTGGTTTATTATTTCTGTGATCTTATCTTTCATATTCGGAAAGTAAATTTTTCTTTTTAATCTGTCGTAAGTCTCCAAAATCCCACGATGGCAGGTCTTTCCGTAATGATAATCGAGGATCGCCTGTTGTTGATTACTCACCTCAGTGATATCTTCACATAGCAGACAATATCTCTTGAGTATTACAGTTTTGTATTCTCTCTCAATTAATTCTTGGATCTGTTTGAAATAATCTTCGTAAATCTCGTTCAAAGTTCTGAAGTTCGTTTGACAGTATATACCATAGACTTTGTTTGGTCGTAATACTTCCAGCAGTAATTCATTTATTTTTTCGGGATCATTAATGTATAAGGTGTAACGATTTTTTTCAAATATTTTTTCGTAGGTAATCCTATTGGTCCCTCTTTTTATTATTATCTGATTTTTTTCAACGTTTGTACACTTGTCGCTATCCACCAGCCATACCTGCTCATTGTTGCTAGCCTGTGAATGTTGTGTTATTAGGCTATCTAAGTCTTCGTTAGTTAATACCGGTAATTCTTCCGTTGGTTCTAAAGTAGTTTGATTATTTGTTTCCTCAAGTTCTAAGAGTTGATCTAAGAAATCATCGTATTCTTGAGTTCCTTCCTCTGGAATGCTAATATTAATTTCTACATCACCTTCTAAAGTGTTGATTTCATTTCTTCTCGAGAGACAGTCAGCGACATAGTTCGTTTTTCCGTTTATGTGCTTAATTTCGAATTCAAACTCCTGAAGCCTCCAAATCCACTTCATTATTCTACTGTTTCCATTTTTCATACTGAATACCCACGTTAGCGGTTTGTGGTCTGTCAACAGGAGGAACTTTGTTCCATAGAGATATGGTTTGAAATGTTGTGTGGCATAAACTATGGATAATAACTCTTTTTCTATGGTACTATAATTTTTCTCTGTTTGCGACAAGACTCTTGATGCGAAGGCAATCGGGTGTTCTACGTTATCAGTTTTCAGGCTAAGCACTGCACCGATTGCTTGGTCGCTCGCGTCCGTTGTCAATATAAATTCCTCGTTCCAATCCGGATAGGCCAGTATCGGTGTATTAGTCATTTCCTGAATTAGTCGATGAAAACTGTTTTCAAATTCCTTTGACTCATAATCTTTTGTTTTAATGGCTGAAGTTAGAGGTCTCGTCATATTGGCATAATTTCTTATGAACTTTCGGTAATAACCTGTCATACCCAAAAATCGCCTAAGGGATTTTTCGTCTTTAGGTTTTTCGAATTCTAAAATAGCCTTTATTTTAATAGGATCCGTCTTTAATCCATCCTGCGTTACAACGTAGCCCAGAAACTTCAACTCTGTTTTGAAAAATTCGGTCTTGTCCAATTGAATGCTTAAGTTGTTTTTCTTCAACGTCTGTAACACCCTTTCAATGTCATTCAGGTGCTCTTCTTCATTTTTTGAATAAATTATTATATCGTCGATATAAGCCATGGTTCTTGGTGTGTTCTCTATGGCCATGTTTATCATACGTTGGAAAGTTGGTGGTGCATTGCACAAACCGAACGGCATTCTCAGGAACTCAAAATGTCCGTCGTCTGTGCTGAAGGCTGTTTTTGAAATTGATTCTTCCTCCATTGGTATTTGATGAAACCCTGATTTTAGATCGATGGTTGTGAAATATTTGGCTCCTTTTAATTTATTGAGTACATCTTCTATGTTTGGTAAGGGGAATTTATCATTCGTGGTTTCTGAATTAAGTTTGCGGTAGTCTATGACCATTCTCACTTTCTTAATCCCACTAGCATCCATCTTTTTCGGCACTATCCATAGTGGCGAGTTATAAGGTGAATTGCTCTTTCTGATTATTCCATCCCTTAACAGTTTTTGTACTTCATCTTTAATTTGACCTTTGAATTGCTCGGGGTACCTATAATTTCTTGTGTAGATCGGGTCATCATTTTTAGTATTTATCCGATGTTTTAATAAATTAGTAGCTTGGAGTTTTTCATTGTCCTTTTTTATGACTTCTCCATTATTCGAAATTATTTTTATTAATTTATTAGTTAAATCTGTCGGTAGGTGTTCCGTTCTTAATGCGTCGTCTATTTCCTGTTCGTTGTCCATCAAGTTTATCTCGTTCTTTGAGTCATTGAATTTAAATGTATTGTCTCCGATCACTATGTGATTTTCTGTACAATCTATGTTCATTTTCAAATTCCTCATCGTTTCGAAGCCTAACAAAATATCGAACCTATTGGAAAATGGGTAGACTAAAAATTCAGTCAGTTGGTCTATACCAAGTGCATTTTTTATATTTACCACAACGCTTGCATTACCGTCGTCGTAACCCGTGGGCGTTTTGATAGAAAATTCTTTTTTCCTTAATGTGAAATTATGTCTTTTCACTACGTCTGGGTGTATATAGTTTTTCGTAGCCCCCGTATCAATCAACCATTTGTTTTTTTTTGAAGTCTATGATGTATGGTAAATCATTTGTATAGTGCAGTTCTTCGCACTGTTTATTCACCGTATTTTGCTTATTATTATTTAAAATATTCTCGTCTAAAATTGTTCTTTTCCCTCTAAGGGAGGCGGATCGGTTTGTATTTGTTCTGAGTCTAAAAAACGGTTTTCCGAGCGGTCTAATTTCTCTTGTAAGTCTCTGATTATTCTGTCCTTATCGTCTTCAAAATAATGTGCTCTATCGCTAGCCGTTCGCATGGAAACTGTCTGTGGATAGGATTGATTTTGTTGGTAGTTCATCGGTTGGTTCCACTCTGGATTTTGTCGTGGTTGGTTAAAATAGTTATGTTGTTGTTGTGGATTCCATTGCTGTTGGTAATTATATCTTTGGGGTTGCGCGTTGTTATTATTATAGTTATATTGGTAATCGTACCTTTGTTGTTGTTGTTGGGGTTGCGCGTTGTTATTATTGTACCGTGGTCTATATTGCTGAAAATTAGGATTATAATTATTGCCTTTGTATCCCTGATAATTGTTATTTGATCTTTGTCGGTATTGTTGTTGGGGTCTATTAGATTGTTTATTGTACTGTTGTCTTGGTCTTTCCTCCGTTGCATCTTTATTAAATACACGGTTTCCGTATACCGATTCTACCACGAATGAGGCTTGTTTCCTCAAAAAGTTGTAAACATCGTTTAGCGTTCGGTGGCGTAGGTGCTGTAGAAATATTGCTATCGTCGGATGCAAGTTTTTAACAGCTTCTTGACTAATGTCGTTGTCGTAGCGTGCCATTTCTTGGTCCTTATCTCGTATCTCGTTATCTGTGTATATTCTTGAGTATAAATCACATCTTTTTATTTGCAATCGTTCGATATACTCAATGGGGTTTTCGTTAGGTCTGGGTTTTGTATTGGAAATCTCTCTAGCCAATTCGCAGATTGACCGATTGTCTTGGTAATGTTGTCTCAGGAATTCAAGTAGTTCCATTACCGAGCCAAACTGTTTATCGAACGTCGCGATTTTGGCGTTCCCCTCTAACTTGGTCTTAGCGCACATAAGGATAAGTCCTTCATTTCTGATTCTATTTGGGTTTTCGGCTTGGCAAAATCTAGTCAATAAGTAAGTCACGTTGTCAATGTATAATATAAGGTTTTCGGTTTTCCCATTGTAACTTGGGATGAATGTACAGTCGCTGTTTTTAATTTTCTCATGTTCCATATCTGTATCTGTTTCGTTTCCGTTTATGTTTCTAATGGAATTTAATCTTTCGACCAAAGACATATATAAAGAATAAAAATAAGTTTTAAAATAAAATATAAAATAAGTTTTAAAATAAAATATAATATAATGCTGGTTTCATACCCTGTTGTAGTACTTCGTTCTAAGCGGTGTCTTAAGGCTTCTCTACTCCGGTAGTTGATAATGTTCGTTGACCTGAGCTTAGGATATTTGAAAATACCGGCAGTTCCTCCTTGAAGTCGGTGTGTTGAGTCTTGCTCCACAGTGACGTTCTTCTCGCAAGAGTAGCGACGGTCGGAATTTTATTGAATCGTCTATAATTGAATAAAATTCTAGTTGTCTGAACAGCCCTCAGGTCCCTAAGTTCGGGCGCCAATTAAATCAGACCACGAAGAGAAAGGCTTTTTAAAAAGATCACTTTATTGAAGCACAAAATACAAAAGGTTTAAAACTTGAAAGATAACTATGAATGACTTTGAGCTGTGACGCGTGACTAACTGATAATGGAATGAGAGCGAGAGCCGCAGGCTCAGCCTATTTATAGGGGGAGGTCTTAACATGGATTAGTCAATGTTTAGTAGTAATTGTCGTCATGTAACTATATAATTATCTGTAAATTTAAACGGGCTATGAAAGCAAAAAAAAAAAGTGTAACCTGCTATTCAAAATTGATAACCATAAATAATAATTAATGACCATGTGTCACCATCACAAGAATTTGATATTTGTAGGAAGATTACTTGGTCTGTATCCCGTTCCTATCATGGTGAAACCCTCCATACAAAAATACAGACAATAGACTTAAATGGAACCCACACACGAAATAATTAATACAAAAATTTAAAAACTTGAGTTAAGGGGTACAAAAAAACAGTTCCGTTCAACAGGAGAGCAATGCCAAACTGTATCTTCAGCGCCGTGAATTCCAGCGCCCATAACCTACATATATAATTGCATTATCCGAACGACGCACTTTCCTCTCCTCTGGAAACATTCCATTATTGTCCTATTCGCCAAACCCGGTAAACCACCGAATGACGCCTCATCTTACCGTCCAATTAGTCTACTCCCTATCCTCTCAAAAATATTTGAGAAACTCCTACTAAAACGTCTACTTCCCATTGTTGAATCCAAAAACCTTTTTCCCACACACCAGTTTGGTTTCCGCCGACGACATTCCACTGCTCAACAATGCCTTCGCGTTGTTGATCACATCTCCTCAGCCCTTGAAACCAAACAGTATTGCACTGCTGCCTTTCTTGATATAGCTCAAGCTTTTGACAGGGTTTGGCACGCAGGTTTGCTCTACAAGCTCAAAAGATATTTACCACAGACCCTTTTTCTAATCCTGTAGTCCTACCTTTCAAACCGCTTCTTCCAAGTCCGCTGTGGTTTAGAATACTCGAACTACTATCCCATAAATAACAAGAGTTCCACAGGGCAGTGTCCTGGGCCCCATCCTCTATAACCTATACGCCGCTGATGTCCCCTCTACTCCCAATACCTTCTTGGCCACATTTGCAGATGACACTGCAGTCTTGTTATCCCACCCAGACCCCGACATAGCATCCCATAACCTTCAAAAACACCTTGACGAGATCGAGTATTGGTGCAATCAATGGCGGATCAAAGTTGATGAAGCAAAATGTTCCCACATTACCTTCACCCTTTGTCACAAGACTTGTCCACTAGTTTATTTTAATTCTATTCCTCTCCCTGTATCCGAGACAGTACGGTACTTAGGCTTTCATCTTGATAAACGACTGACCTGGAACCCACATACGAGACTAAAAAGACAAGAACTAAACAGACGCTTTGGACAACTGTACAGACTACTTCGAAGGAGATCCCATCTCTCAATAGAATTATCTAAATTACTAATCTACAAAGTTATACTTAAGCCAATCTGGACATACGGAATAGAGCTATGGGGGACTGAAAAAAAGTCAAACATCAAGCGTATCCAATCCTTTCAATCAAAAGTCCTGAGAACAATAGTAAATGCCCCTTATTACGTCAGCAGCAAAACCCTTCATAACGATCTTAATATACCTTATTCCACAGTAGCCCCTCCAACCAGCCTAATCCCGTAGCACAGTGATTGCACTGCGCCACTCATCCCTATAATCCTCCTCGGAGAAAAGGAAGTGGCCTCGTGACCTGCTATAAATGTGTGACAGTGGGCGCCCTGCAATGGCCAGTTTCTCCATTCTAGTCCAGAGCGTC
Organism: Acanthosoma haemorrhoidale; assembly: GCA_930367205.1. NCBI lineage: Eukaryota > Metazoa > Arthropoda > Insecta > Hemiptera > Acanthosomatidae > Acanthosoma > Acanthosoma haemorrhoidale. The sequence goes on along the minus strand of OV884015.1, from coordinate 75,731,885 downwards.
TGTGGAGCTCGCACTCTTCATAAACCTCCACTGGCTCGTATCTGGTGACACGGCTGACGGACGAGCGTGAGGGACTTCCCAAGACTCCGCTTCCTCTTTCGCATGCGAGGGAGGTGACAACATGTGGATTTAGGAGGCCTCTGGGCTTTTTGTAAATACTGTATTAATGAGCGAGTGAATGATGAATTGTAAATATGGTATGAATGAGAACATTTATCTCAATAACTTATTGCCTAATAAGGCAGATTGTAATTTTAGCGCAATAAAGAATATTTTATTATAGAATTATACTTAAGGATATTGTTATAATTTAATTCCAAATTAGGTGTGATTTCAAGTGCAAACATAACCAACACTACATTGTAATTTTTCATTTTGAATCTACTTAAACTAAAGTACATGTAATGCGTGTTAATAGTTGGATACATATCACGGTGAAATTGACTTTACAAAAATGTTTTCAATGATAATTACGTTTTGAATTTATTATATAACTCGAAAGTTGTAATTTGCTAAACTATTTTATATATATAATCACAGCAACAACTTCTTAGTATATGTCTATCTACCGCACCCTTCGTCTGGGTGTTATATGACGATGTAGGACTTCTAGTCAATCACCGTGCACCAAAAAATGAAGGGTTTTGTCAGGGCTGCCAAATGATTTTAATGTCTCATTGTAATTGTAATCATAGTCCATTATAGATCCACTAAATACATAATACTAATCAAGAACTCGGGGCATTTAGTTTGAGTTAGACTGAGTAGGGTATTTCAATCTTATAAGACAAATATTATTTTTGGATACCAAGTAATTTATTAATGATCCTTTTATTATTTCTATAGGGTAGCTTTTACTATTAGTATCATCGCTTCATTCAACATCATGCCTCTAAAAACACGTATTCATAATGTCAAGCATGTATGATTTAATACCATACCCATATTTTTTTTAATATATAAGTTATTAATAATACATGGTAGTTAATATATTTTAAGGAGATGGCAGTATTCGCGTTGTCGTAACATCATATCTACATGGCCTTTATGTAAAATGACATGTCTCTACGTCAGTGGTCTCACAAAGGTCATAAAAGACAGACAGACAAACGGGGGTAAGGGTTTCTAGTATCGTTAAAAAAAAACCTTAGATACCTTCAGTCTTGGAGTATTGCTAACCAGAAAGGGGTGAGCTCCATATCAGGCATCAGGCAGCAGATGCAGATCCCCCCTTTGCCCTGCGATACAACTCCTAAAAAAGAAATAAGTTCGTGGACACAACGGGTTTAGCTGAGTCAGTACTGACTTTAATTAAGCTACCACTCAATTCGCTCCGTCCCCGGTCGAGCATGTCTAATTTTAGAGCTTTATCACTGTCATGGCGCGGCCAGATATGGGAACATTAACACACCACGTCTTTCGCACGCGATAAAATTCCATTCCTCCAAATGGGAACGTCCATAGCAACAGTCAGATAAAAAAAAAAAGACTGTATGGATAAGTTCAGTATATTTTTACTTCAAGTGAAAAATCAAACTGAAAATGTAACTTCTGTTTTGATGTCATTAAACGACCCAATCGAACATAATTTTTAAAACTAATAAATTTATATCTGGTCTATCCACATTATATTTTTTACTTATAGCGCTTTCGGAGGCTATACCACCCTTCTCAATTATTTAAATCAATCAAATATCAGTTTAATTGATAGAATAGGTTACTCATTGATAGAATACTCATAGAGTAGCGGATCTGGCTGCGTCAGGATAATAGGAGATATTATTTAAACTTGTTATTGTATTCCATATTCTATCACTTTAATTACAATATGAGTGGGAATGATGGTAAAGTTCCCAGAAGTTTGTATCAGAATAAAATAAATTGTGGTTACACTGTAGAGTGCAAGTATTTTCTGATTTTCGGGATTTCTTTTCCTAATTCCCATTGGTTTCCAGAAGTATAAATCATACTAATTTTAATTCGCTCCATTTAATTATTTAATCACATTTTTAGTCGTTTATTTGTTGAGAAATGGGATTTGTAGTGACCGAGATGATTTGAAAACTAAATTAACTGGGCCAAAATACTGAGTAGTTTTTTCTTTGAATTCATCTGAGTAGCTCACGCACAATCTCGTTTTCTCTTTCTCTCTCACTCTTGCTTTCTCCCTCTTAATATCCTCGAATCCTTTTATTTTTTTTTTTTATTAATATAATTTATTATTTAATTTAGGGTAGCAGCCCTACTCGGATTTTTTTCCATTTATTTTTCATTAATTCTTATTTTCCATTTAAATTAACTATTAAAGTACTGAGAATGGCTTTTCAAGAGTCAAAAGCCAATATATTGGACATGGAGACAAGCTATTTTATTTCTTAAAATTTAATTTATGTTCTTTCACCGTGGATAACAGCAAGTTTATGCGGTAACGCAATAATAGTATGAGACATATTCAAACAAAATAACAAGTCCTGCTTTATTAAGTTTTTATGTAAATATTTCGCATTTTTACAATTCTTTTTTTCATAAGTTGTAAAGTTATTTGTCTATATTGTTGTTAGCTACAAATTTAAACGAGTTGTTTTCAAAATGGATGAGATGGGGAAAAATACTAATGTAATGTAAACACAGCAGGCAGGTCACGCGCAAACGTAGGCCTTAAATCTAAATCACCTCGTCCACGCAATGGCTATAAATAATTAAGCAATATTTGATTACATCTTTCCTGTACGATTCCCTTGAAGTGAAACTGATGATAACGAAGAAACTATATTACTTTCGTTTGCCTAGTGTTTTCAATGATGACAAGAATCAAGAAGTGACACTGCGCTTTATTACCATTAATTATTTTTCGTTCACAATTAGTGATATTTTATCCATTTGAGAGTCAATGTGACCTTGGTGTGTTGCATCAGATATTTATCCGATCTATAACCACATTTTTTCAGTCCGCTACTAAAGTTAAACTAATTTATTTACACAATGTATCAAACAATTATATCATATCAGTGTCATAGTTCTGTTACTTATATCACCTACAATCTAGAGGCATGCTTTTCGAAGGATGAAGTAAATAATTCTTCAATCCAATCATTTAGACAGCACCTAGTCTTTTAATATTATTCAGATATCATACAAAATTTATACTATATTCTGTTCGATGTGGCTATCACAGCGACTAATTTCCATTGTATCTCTAGTTAATTTGATGTACAGGTTTTTTTTTTATTTTCATGCATGGTCCAAGGTAACATTTATCTATAGTTTGACAAATAATTATTTCTTATAATCTACGCGTATTCAATGTGAAAAATTTCATGATTAAAATAGGGCCAAAGTGTGTTCCTGGATTCCTATTGATGAGGAGAACTTAATACAATTCTGTAAAGTAAATGAAATAATTGTTACGCGAAGATCACTTTTAGTAACTATTCTTAAACATGTTCTGAAGAACATTAGCGTGCATTTGCGCTATTATATTGATGATAAGTGTAATTATGTTGCTCTTGAGGTGATTATAATCAACTCAAAGAATCTATATTTTCTCGGATAGTAATTATAATATTAGAAAGATCACAAACTATTGCTTGATGAACAGTTGTAAGCCATTTGTAATGATTGGACACCGCAATAATAATTTTGCATACTGTCAGACAAGAATGACATTTTTATAATTATTCATGTTTAAACGAATCCTCCTATCGTGAAGTGGACTGACTATGTAAATTTGTGTCTCATATCTTACTCTAGATTTAAAAAATAAAGTAACATTTGCTTCTGTATTATGAATTACATGGTTTGTAAGACTAAATATACTACATACAATACACGTTTACGGTTGACAGGATAGCTACTAGGCAGAAAGTTTGACCCATATATGGGAGTATGAATTGTGCTGATTCCATAGCTAATTTACTGCCTCGGGGCTTCGATGCAGCACGTGGCTCAAAGTTGCCTAGTTCAATCATTATTCAGTAAAACTCCCAAGAAAAGAATTTCTATATTGCCAATTAATATATTTCAAATACAATATAATTAGTACTCTTTTTATAACATTGAAAACAATTTTTATCAATATATAATGATTGAAATATTAATATTTTTCTTTATATAGCATATTTATTAATTTTGTTTTTTATTACCCTAATTGATAAACATTCATACTCACAATGTTTTGCAAATCGTTACTGAATTAACTAAATTACATCACTTTTAATGCCCTAATTTGTTTCTTATTACTAAGGATACATTAGATACTGTAACCTAAAAAAGAAATTCCTGATTGTATCAATTCTATTACCCACTCGATTTAAATAGATTTAAAGTTGCGCAGTGAAGGAGGGAACAATACGATTTCTTTGGTCCGGCACATAGACCTTTTTACCAGCCATGTATTATAGCCATGCCACGCTACTGTTTCTGAGGGAATCTACGTGTCCTAAAAAATATAAGAATTGACCTCCATTTGATGGAGTTAAGTGGGATTCTAGCGCAGCCTAAGGTGTAAACTCTTACACTTGTAATTTGCTGAATGCCTCGCACTCTCCCAAAAAGTGGTAGGAGGTACTCCAATTTGTATTTGGGGCAAATGGGTTCTGGGATGTGCTTATCAGGGATAGGTTATTGGTTGATGTTTTTCCGGCTCCTTATATGATCCATCCTTGACCAAACCAAGCTGTTGGAGGGAAGGAGCAGTTTGCGAGCTTTGGTTGGCTGGGAGGGGATGAATCTTATAGTGGGTGCCATATATTGCAAGATAAGTAAATCAGGCTCCTTACCTGATGACACCCGACCTACAATGGGCACCTTGTCGAACCACCGTCCATTAGCTGCTAACATTATAGTGGCCACCTCCATCTCAATTCAGATTAGGAGAGGAGTTAGTTGGAGGAGAGCCTCTAAACCTTTTGTTTGGATTGCTTTCATTACTCCAATAATACCGAGACAAACCAATCTGTGAATCGTTGTTAGCTTTTATTTATATAACACAGGACCACTGATCACAGGTCACAGAAGAAAAGGAATTATTTATTTTACGAATTACCTTTGTTATAATGTATTTATTTTACAGAATCTCGTAATTGTTTTACAAAGCTGGTGGCGAATCTCAGTTTATTCTGTAACAGACCTCAACTTATTTAGCATGGGCTTAGGGCTTATTAAACAAGGAAGTTTTTCTAAAAGTGAGGAATCAGTAGTCCCATCGGACGCTGATAAACAAAATCGAGAATAATCCATGACTTTACGAAAAACAGATCTTTGCGTAATTTAGCCACTTGAAAGCACTCTTCAAATGTTTTTTACAAAAACAAATTCTACTTGTTTTTAAAGAAAATTTTCTCTAGTTTACGAAGCTGCAATTAAAAATGAGCTAACTTGAACAGGTTTTTTAGCTATTGTTTTCTATAAAATATTAACGAAAAACATGACAAACATAAAAAAAAATTCAATTTATTCCTTCCCTGTTCAGAATTAGACCATAGTCTAAATGAACTTTTCTGTAGCGTTTAAGATTTACTACCATCTCTTCAATCTTTAGTCATAAATTACGTCACACCGAGTATATCTAATTTATTAGTTTCATAGGCATTTATTTGTGAGCACGCCTCAGCCGCTTTCTTGCCTTTATGAAAATAAAAAGTAAAATGTGTCAAAAATGCTTATTTTGGCACTCCATGTTAAAACTGACCGTAAACTGACAGTTGTAAACAAAATTACACATAATTTCTTTCTATAGCAACATATAGATATCGATTACCGAATCGCAAAAGAAAAAAGTTCTAACAATGAAAAAAGAATAACAAACAAGCATAACGCTATATACTGGTGCAAACCGAAAATACTTTCTTGCCAACACAATAGATTATTATAAAGTTCAGTTGAGTTTGATGACCAACGTTCTGGTCGAGCTTCCGAAGTTGATGATGACAAAATGAAAGCCATAATTGAATCGAATCATCATATAACTGTGTGAGAGATTGCAAAACAGTTAAAACACACAACAATTGAAAATCATATAAGACGTCTTGGACTTGTTAAGAAGCTCGATATTTGGGTTCCGCCATGACAATGCGAGGCCTCACACATCTTTAGCAACACATACGAAACTATTGGAGCTTGGTTGGAAAGTGATGTCGCATCCCCCATACAGCCTGATACGATGACCTCAAATTGGTTGAGGTTTCTTGCCGGTAAGGACCAGAAGATCTATGATTGCGGGATCATGAAATTACCAGAAAGATGGCAAAATATCATCGAACAGAATGGAAGATGTTTGACTGATTAAAGTACATTTTTTGCATAGAAAAAAGTGACTTTTGTTAGACACAAAAAAACGGAAATTACTTTCTTGCCAACCTATTATTTTTTAACTATTACTGTTATCATTACTATTTAGTTAAGCAAGTATTTTTTATAGTCGGATTTCCCACATAATCCTTATCATTTATTTGTGTACCATGGTTAGATTTTAATGTTCTTCTAAGGAATATTGCTGTGTCACTTACTAGCTACAGTCATATAAAGAAGTTAACACTAATAATTTTTAATCTTATTCTAACATGGTCTAATAAATGGGTAGAAACATTTCTGTATTTCAGAAAAACAAATTTTTAGAACGAGTTCTTAATTGTAAAACATTTATTCATGTTTGATCTCAATAGTAAAAAAATATTTAAAAGAATATTTCAGCAATAAATTTTAGATATAAGCAATTTAACATTTGCCTCTGAATTAAACTGTTACCGCCACTGGTTACTGTTACTCTATATATTTTTACGGGACAAAAAGTTTTTTTTTAACCGAAAAAGGGTGAGTTGGCAGTTTAGCTGAAGCAGAAAACAGATCCATAAATCCAAAAGGAAATGTTCGGGGCTGATTCACGGTACAGCTCCGGCCAGCGGGATGACCATGAAAACTCCATGCACTGACCAGGATTATTTTTCCTGCTGTCCTGGAAATATGCACTAGGAAACATAAAAATCTTATCATAAAAATCATCTATTGTTATGTTCTTCACAATTTTTTTTCCAGTATGCAAAATTAAAACTTTTTTAAGTGGCAGTTATCAAAACTTTTTCGTTTATTTGGTGATATTTTAAATACAAATTTTCTTGAAGTACCAAAGATGTTAAAACTGAACTTAACCTCGTTGAAAATAATAATGAGGATCAATTATAATTTTCCTTTCCTTTAAATAAATAAAGACATACATATTCATAACGATAAATACGTGATTTCTAAGTTGGCTTAAAAAATTATATTTTCTGGAATTTCATTAAATTCCTTTTTTGATTCTTTAAAGTGTCCTTAACCATGATAAAAAATAAAAACATCAAATCTTTGATAGCTTCTGAAAAGTGAAGTTAGGATCTTAAATTATTATATCTTCACCAAAACATTTATCGCATAGTTCAAAGTATTGTTTAAAAATGAGTATTGTTTGGAATTACAAATGGATTGCATCTATTGTAAACGGGTGCTATCAAGGAACGCACTGAAATTTGTACAAAAGGCAATAGCACCAAACCTGTCTGACATTAGTCAAACTCGTTTTGAGAACGAAAAATATATTTAATTGTGTTTTATGACTTAATGGCGTTATTTTGGGTTAATATTCCGTTATTGTCGCCTACGGGGTTACTTTTATACATCAACCCAAAGTTCAAGATGGAAAGGTTTGGTGAGGCGCTACTTTTTTATAATGCTATTTTATAATTTTATATATAGGAAGATTAGCTGAAGTCATGGAGGTCAAAAGTTTGAGTTCACTAAAGGAGTTACGTTCATTTCATTACTTAAACTTTTTTTTTTTATCAAACTATAACAAATAACATTATATGATATAAACGTCATTAAAACAACATTAGTAATATTACCTTCCATAATTAAAGAGATAAGAACTAGTACATTCGTATATATTTAATGTATTTTTCTTGGAGAATAATGGTGCATAATGCGGAACTAGGAAAATGTCAAATCAACATTAAGTTTGATGCTATTTAGATTTCACTTTATAGGTAAAAAACTTGGGAGGTTTTTAAAATCTCTCTCGCTCTATCTCTCTCTCTCTCTCTCTCTCTCTCTCACTCTCTCTCTCTCTCTCTCTCTCTCTCTCTCTCTCTCTCTCTCTCTCTCTCTCTCTCTCTCTCTCTCTCTCTCTCTCTCTCTCTCTCTCTCTCTCTCTCTCTCTCTCTCTCTCTCTCTCTTTCTCTCTCTCTCTCTCTCTCTCTCTCTCTCTCTCTCTCTATCTCTCTCTCTCTCGCTCTCTCTCACTCTCTCTCTCTCTCTCTCTCTCTCTCTCTCTCTCTCTCTCACTCTCTCCCTCTCCCTCTCTCTCTCTCTTTTTGCCATTTGCTGCTTTTCTAAGCAGGAATTACTTTTAAGTTTCATCTAACGTATATTTTATTCCCTTGTGTGTCATAATTATTAATCTAGTCACCACGTTTTTACAAATCTGAGTAATTAAATGAGAAACTGTCAATTCGTGATACATCATACTTAACTTACAATCTTACAAATTTTTTTTTTTTTTTATTCTATAGATACTCACAATATAGTGATGTAGGTAATGCACAGGTAATCTGTTATCGGGATGACAGAGTTGAGAATGGAATATAAATTATAAAATATATACCTTTAAAAGGGCAAGAGAACTAGGAGGTAAGGCTTACAGAGTCCGATGACAGCTATAATTTATTAGATGGCAGATCCAATAAACGATAGGAAATATCGACATTTAATCTAGACTAGGGTAGCGGCGCGCGGTAAACAGGCCGAGTCACTACCAGAACGCCTACTCATGACCCTCAGCCCGAAGAAGCCCTACGCTAGGTCAGCGGATAGCAAACCTAATTAGTTTATTAGAAAATAAAAAATCAAGAATAACTCTTCAGCATTCTGATCATTAATACACTGTGACTGATTAATCATAACGGCATTTTTATTTTTCACCTCTACTCCGCGTTCGGGGCAGATTGTTACAATTACAGACAGTTGAATTACAAATCACCAATTGCAATCACTATAATTTATAATTTGCCATTGTAACGCCGATTGCGAATTTATTTAAATTACAGGTTACAGGAGACTCGTAATTATTATCAATGACTTTTTACTAGATTGTTACAAGAGTTCTTATGCGTAAAAGTGATTTATAAAAAAAAATAACTTACATTGTGATGGCATTGTCTTCAAATTTTACCTGCAACAGAATATTACATATCTCGACAACAAATAAAATTTTACGAAACATTACAAATCTAAATAATCCATTATTTAATTCCCTACGACTCCATCCAAAACCCACTTTATGGAATTCAAAAACAAACCCCAAAATTTATGGAATTGCAGTGATCCAACCTATTTATCTAGTTTCCAGTAAGTCCCTCCCAAGTAATTCTTACCTTTCTAGCTACATTTACTTACATTGCGCACAACACACAATTTCTTCATTATTGTATTCGAATAAATTGGCTTCAAGTGAGTAAAATTTTTATTGTCTATTTTCGATTCATAAGGGAGAAAAAAAATACAAAAATAAAGACGATTTTGAAATTGAATTGAGTAAAATCAGCTTTATTACGAAAACCAATTCTTACTTTCAATAAGCTTTGTTTATTTATATAAACCCGTTTACTTTTTACTTACGTAATTAATTATCCTTATTCTGAGTGAGGGGGATGGTGAATACCTCATTGATACCAGAAGGATTATTTCACGTTCCTCAAAGAGACCCTATTTACTACACAAAATCAAAAACAAAAAAAGTACCATTAGCTGGCATAAATGTGATCTACGGGAGGTGGGCTCTATTCAGTATATAAGTTCTTTCTCCGGTATAAAAGCAATTACTCTGGGTTAGTCGAAAAAATGTGATAAATTAAAAAATTGTCATATCAAAGTAGGCAATAATGAAAGCAAAGAAGAAAAAACACCATTGAAGAAATATAGAACTTTTTAATCCGGTTTTCCGCCCCTGGAAAAAGTTGATGAATGAATTTTCCTACCTCTCCTACCGAATTCATCCATTTCTTTATAGAAGACACCGTTCATTTTGCATAAGCCTTAGTGAAATTCAAAAATGGCTTAGTTACAAAATATTACTTACTAGCGCGGATGTAAATAGTTAACAACTTTTGAAAATTGTATTAGTTCTACTTTAATAATTACTTAATTATTTTACGCAATTATACAGTGAGAACGTGGTCGAAAAAGAATACAGGAAAGAAAAAAAAATCTTGAAGAAATATTATACCAGTCTCAGAAGGGGAGAAAAATATTTATTTGTTATTTATTATAATTCTATGTTTCTAATGAATGAAGTAAAAAATAAAACATTTTAAACCTTCATTGATAGTCGCAAAAATAATATTTATTTTTTAATATAATGCTTTAATTACATCCATTTTAGAATAAACCATGAAAAATGGTTTCTGTGAGGTAATAGCTTTAAAATATTGAACAAAGATTAGTACGAGCTATGTATTCAAATAAATTTTAATAAACTGATTTTTTATCAGATTAAGTATTTAGTTTTGAGAAAATGACAAATATAATATTTCAATAAAATATTATTCGTAACATGTAATTTTTAAGATTTTAGGTACTGAAGATTTTTTTCTATATTTGCTCTGTTGGTTAACAAATTAACTAATCAACACCCTGTTCGTACCTCTTCAGTGTTCATATAAAGTTCCTTCTAATTCCATTGTTTGATTTATTACAGTTAAGTAAAATAAATACTTGGAATCGATTCCAGTGACTGATAATGATGATTGTCGAACGTAAGGATATCTGCCGGCTATGACAAAGGCAGTGGCAGTAAGAACGCCACGGCCTGATAAATATTGAGAGGCTTGCTTACCTGTAACGTTGAGCAGGGACATCTTCTTTCAAGGCGATCGCTACCTGCACAAAACAAAACTAAATCAGTCCCTCTACTTACATAAATTAACAGAACACATTTTGTGTGAGATGTCATCACACCATCACATCACCTCATCACTCAATTCCATTAATGCAATCCTTATTTATTTTATTAGCATAGCAAAAGTTTTATGAGAGGGTAATGGTAATTACTGTGATGTAAAAATAAAGTTTCAGTTGGAAGGCATTTATTGGGTACGTTTCGTTTATTATATTTCGTTATATTGTAAAATTTCAAAAAAGTTATACCTATACAAAAAAATAAAAATTATTGTAAGACTATTCCAAAGAAGAGACGTACTCTTGTGGTTTCGTACTAATACAATTTCCGGCCAGTAGTTAATTAGCACAAATAGGAGAAAACTGTGAAAAAAAATTGTTTTAAAATTGTAATTGGTTTTTATCAAAAGAACGGCAAAACCTCGACAATTTTACTTTTTTTTTCTGTTTCTTCCGTCCTAAACTCTCTAAACAGAAATAGCTACAGTTTTAGTTTGCATAACGTTTTGTTTACGGCACAATCAAATATATTGTAAGTACATGATTTTGGATCAAACTAAATTAGCTTCTTAGAAGCTGGTTAATTATAAAGGAATGAGTTTTCAATCGAAATCCCCATGTATAGAGTCTTTATGGCCTGTCCAGGTAATTTGGGGGTTACCCCAAGTGCGTGCTGGGGTCCTTTTGGGGAGGAAAAGTCACTTGCAGATGTCTATCCATAAATTTCCTTATCAGTGGCATTTCAAGTGCGAAGAGAACTAATAGTTAGCTATCAACGCAGTCGCAGATTTGACACTATGGTGTTAAGAGGAATAGTTAGTCTTCTAAATAGACGGAATTGGCCCTATTTATATGTTCACTGCATAAAATCACATCATGAAATCGGATGAATCAAAGAGATAATTTCTACCAATGGGAATCACTAGTGTAAAGGTGAAGGAGTAAGGTTTTCCGCGAATTTAGGAAAGTTATCGATTTTCAGTATAATTATCCAAATGAATAAGGGCAGCCAGCTGTTCCAAGAATCCATAACCTACGTGTTTCGATTTAATTTTTTTTAAAAAAGTATGTATCACTCCCAAATAAATATGTAACAATACTTAATTAAATAATTAACCTAAATTTACATAAAATGATGAAGATGAAGTCATCCCACCAGAGCAGACTGGTTTCAGCACAGGCTTAAGTGTGAACAACAACCTGGTGAGATTGCAGCACCACGTCGCATCGAACGTCCGGAGCAACAGAGCTACCGCTATGATTTCACTGGACTGTTCGAAAGCTTTCGACTCTGTGGACCACTACATCCTACTCCAACGTCTGAGGGAATATGAATTCTCGGATCAGCTGCAGAACCTGATGAGGTTCCTATCTTACAGGCAGAACTTTTTCGGTTCGTATAGGCACTACGTCTACAACCCGAAGAAATTACACTGCCGGTGTCCCCCAAGGATCGGTGCTAGGCCCCCTGCTGTTCAACATTTACACCGCCCACATCGCAGGAGCCTCGTACCCTAACTTCGAGGTACCGGTGTATGCAGACGACATAGGTGTTTACAGCACTAGCATCAATCCCACCAGAGCCCTGAAATTCGCTAAGAGCGCCAGTCAACAGATCGCCGAGAAACTCGATGCCGTCCACATTAAAGTCAACCCGGCCAAGACGCAAGGAATTATATTCAGCTATAAATCCGGAAGAAAGAAGCTCCCGAAATCCTTCGTATTAGAAGGCAATGAGTGCCCTGTAAGCAACAAACTACGCTACACTTGTCGTTCACAACACATCTCAGCAAGAAGTTAAAGAGTGTTAGGAAGAAATTCTTCAGCCTCGGACACCTACTTCACAGCCCGGCTTTATCGGTACGCCTCAATCTGGACCGCCTGAAATCTGCTGGACCGCCGAAGCCTGGAGACAGATGGACGTGATCGAACGCTAGCTAGCCCCCAGACGGAGACTGAAGATCTACACCCAGCCGAGAGATCGAGACCGATCTCTCGGCCGACTCAACCGAAGCTACGAGACCCCATCTACCTGTTTAAGCAGGGTTGACCTTCCGGCCGAGAGGCCGACTTATTTCTTATTTATTGGGCGGGCCAGGCTTGGCCTGGCCGACTTCAAACCATTGCCTAGGTACCCCTAGGCTCCACCCTCGGTAGACTCTCACTACCTTCCTGATTCCACACCCTATATCCTTCTCATACATCCTTCAAATGGGGGACTCCCCTTAGTGAAAGGCACTCATTAGCCCAAAATAATTTTCCTTTATTTTTCCGACATCCTATTTTTATAAGTTTGAGAGCTAAGAAAAAAAAAAAAAAAAAGTTGTCCAAAGCGTCTGTTTAGTTCTTGCCTTTTTAGTCTAGTATGTGGGTGCCATGTCAGCCTTTTGTCGAGATGGAAGCCTAAATACATAGTAAAAAAAAAGCTTTAAAAACTAGAGTACTACTCGATGTTACTATAAATATTTGGCCCTAAGAAAAAAATATATATACATATAAATCAGAAATATTTATATAGCAAACTTGCTTTAAACCTAGCATTTTCATATTATAGCCATTGAAGACGGTCTTGGAGTAATGTGACTACCGAAAGGTCACTAGTACAAAAGTAAAATATCTTATAATTTACATCCTTTCCCGAAAATAATTCCCATTTCAACCAGCATTGTTGCACCGAAACTTCGTGTTAAAACGTTCTTTTTTATGTCATTTATGTGTATGTTCTTAACTTGTGTAATTATGTAATTTGTGACGTTACATGGAGTACGTAGAACGGATGATGTCATTAAAAATCATTGTAAATATAAGTTTATTTACAAGTAATTGTGGAAAACCGATATCTATAGTAAGCGCACTCTAAAGCCAGGTCTTGGAGAGACAGCTACGACGACCTTTATACATGGTAATGCCATTTGCCCCTCCCCCCCCCCCAAGCAATAAAAAGTACTTTCTGCTCGTATGTTGCCTCTGATATTATACAAATCGCATTTGAAAGTACATTCCGGGACGCAGGCAACGATACGTAAGCTCGTTTAGCAGGATACAAACGATTGTATCTTACTACCAAATGTCTCAACGTTTCTCATCTTATGATGAGATTCTAATTCAAAGCAAATGCCGTTAGGATTCCCACCTCCTCGAATATCCGAGGCAGTAACGTACCTAGGAGGGAGGGGGGGGGCAAAGGGGTTGGTCCTTCCCGGGTGGCACATATTTTGGGTAGGGATTTTTTATATTTTATGTTATAATAAGTATGTAATTTAACAACGCTTGTCAGTGAAAAAAGAAAACACGTGTGCCATATATTTGAAATTGGCAATGTCCACACGAGGATAATACTCACCTGATGGTAAAAAATTAAAACCGCTAAAGAAACTATTTAAAGGACCGCTTGTTTCAAGAGAGTTATTGCAATGTCGAATTACGTTTATTGTCTAATAAAACTGTATGGTTGCCATTTAAAAGCAGGATTTACAATTCAAGACTTTTCTAATAAAAAGACAAAGAAAATAAATATACAAAACGCTTACATTTGGTCATTAACTGTACAATTTGTTTAAACAAAAGAAATACTTTTTTTGTTCAGTAATTGTTAGTAACTATTCTTGATTTTGATTGAGAAAGAAACAGTGGCAAATTGTGAAAAAAAGCCTATGTATGCGAGCCACTGTCCGACGGAGAACCGACCACTCACTTAAATGAGAGTTAGAAATATGTTTCAATTTTTTTATTTTTTTGTCGGTGAAACTTCCTTACAGCTAACCTGGAAGCACTTTCGATGCACTGCTTTAGCTAGCATGGACGATTTAATTATTATATATATCAAGGGACAATGTTCTTTGATAAGGATTACTTTTTATTACCCTCTATTGGGGCACCTGTCCCTTGTATCATGTATCGTAGTAGATACAAGACGCTTTAAATCCCAGTAATTAATAAATTTTCTAGAAACGATTATTTGTAGAGGGGAGAGGGGCCGGAGGCACCCAAGCCCTACATATCAGGAGGTGGTTAAATATATTGATTTGTAGGACACGAGGTCTGATCGGAGGATGTTGATAAAAAACATGTATTCGTCTAAATAAATCAGTACAAACCACCAATGTTTAGCATTGACTATCATCGTTTAGCAATTTTTTCTTTCAATTGATACGTACTCTTGAATTGGCTGAACGAAGGCGTGTTTAGAATACTTACAAGCCAGAACCTTTAGTGCACTAAGTGAATCTAAAACAATTACTCTGTTATCCATTGACGATTCCATGCAGTATTGGAGAGCTGACCCCATTGCATTCAGTTCAGCCGAATAACCACTGCAGTGGTGGTGGAGTTTAGTTTTGTGAGTTGAGTTTGCAGTAACGACAGCTGGAGCCGTTGATGTCTGATTTAGATATGTCTATGTAAATTAGAAGATGTTTTGGTAGATTAATTATTAATTGTTCAATCAATTTAGATTGATAACATTGGGGCATGAACGGGACACTGAGCAATCAATCAAAACTATTAGTTCAGGACGGTCTTCACCGAGAAAGAGTAGTGTGCTTGTCATCCTCCAATGTTAGGAGATATACAGCCATCGTCTATTGCCGTGTATAAAGGCTTAGTGGACTGATTTTCTAACGTTAAAATCGCTATTTTATTGCTTTCTACCCCTTTATTACCTCGGAGGTCTTTTGCTGCAGTATTTTCACCCTGATACGTCTAAACCATAGTGCCAAACACTAATGAAGTCGAAGTCAAAGCCGATTTCACTGCCTCTTTATACCAAATATGCAAAACTTTCAGACCTCAAGCGGCACTATATGAGATGATTTGCGTGTTAAATTGTTATTTTTGTAGTCAGTCAACACTTGTGCCTCAAAAGACACGCCAAAATACATACCTCACTGACCAACTGTAATTCAATGGCCCAAAATATGAAATAACCTAGAGGAAATCACTTGTGAAATTAAACTTCGTAGTATTTATATGACAGCTACCAACTTTGAACCAACAGCACAGATGCTAACAGGACACGATAGATAGATTCAAACTAAATGTCTTTTTTTTTTAGTATGAATAAACAACTTTATTATGATAAAATTACAATCTGCCTGATTGGGCTATAAGTGATTGTAATAAATGATCGCTTTCATACCAATTTACAATTTTCATTCACCCGCTCAATCATACTAAAGTATATATACAAACAGCCCAGAGGCCTCTAAGTCCACATGGTTGTCACCTCCCACGCGTGCAAAGGAGGAATAGGAGTCTTGGGAAGTCCCCCACGCTCCTTCTTCAGCCACGTCAATGGATAAGAGCCAGCGGTGGCTGACTAAGAGCGCTTTATCAGTACGCCTCAAGCTGCTTATTTACCAGAGCGTCCTGAGACCTGCTTTGATGTACGGGACCCCACTATTCAAGTATCTAACTCCTAACACTCGAAAAACGTTCCAGCAATTACAGAACAGAGTTTTCCGCACCTCCCTCAAACATACCCCATTCGACCGAATGAAGGCAGACGAGATGACCCCTTCTACCTGCTCAGGGTGGGTCGATCTCCCGGCCGATAGGCCGACACAGTGCAGCCCCCTTCAGAGGCGGGGCCAGGTATCACCTGGCCGACTACAAACCAATGCCTAGTACCCCTAGGCTCCACCATAGGTAGACTCTCACTACCTTCCCGAACTCACCAGCCTTCTTTAGGCATCCCACACCCCATATCCTTCTCATATATCTTTCAAATAAGACTCCCCTTAGTAAAAGGCACCAATCAATCCAAAATAATTTTCCTTTTATTTTTCCCACATCCTATTTTTGATAAGTTTGAGAGATATGGGAAAAAAAAAAAAAAATTGTGCAAAGCGTCTGTTTAGTTCTTGTTTTTTTAGCCTCGTGTGTGGGTTCCATGTCAGTCTTTTGTCGAGATGAAAGCCTAGATACCGTACTGTCTCGGACACAGAGAGAGGAAAAGACTTAAAAAAAACTAGCGGACAGAACTTGTGGCAGAGGGTAAAGATTATGTGGGAACATTTTGCTTCATTGGCTTTGATTCACCATTGGTTGCACCAATATTCGATCTCATCAAAGTGTTTTTAAAGGTTTTGGGATGCTATATCAGGTTTGCCAGGACTGCAGTGTCGTCTGCAAATGTTGCCAAGAAGGTATTGGTGGTATAGGGGAAATCAGTATAGATTGTAGAGGATCGGACCCAGGACGCTGCCCTGTGGAACTCCTGTTTTATGGGATGGTAGTCAGAATATTCTAAACCACAGTGGACTTGGAAGATGCGGTTGCAAGGTAGAACTGTAGGATTGGGAATAGGGTTTGTAGTAAATATCCTTGGAGCTTGTAAAGCAAACCTGCGTGCCCGACCCTGTAAAAGCTTGAGGTATGTCCAGAAAGGCAGTGCAGTATAGTTTGGTTCAAGGGCTGAAGATATGTGATCAACAACGCGAAGGCCTTGTTGAGCAGTGGAATGTCGCTGGCGGAAACCAAACTGGTGTGTGGGAAAAAGGTTTTTGGATTCAACAATTGGAAGTAGGCATTTTAATAGGAGTTTTTCAAATATTTTTGGGAGGATAGGAAGTAGGCTGATTGGACGGTATGATGAGGCGTCATTAGGTGGTTTACCGGGTTTGGCGAATAGGACTATAATGGAGTTTTTCCAGATTGTTTTGATGAGTAAGGTGAGAAGTGAAATTACGGGAAAGATGCAGTGCGAATTCTTCCACCCTCTCACCATCCGAAGGCGCCCAGGGTCCATCATCACGAGTGGGTGAGAAACAGGATGATATTTTAGGATTTTCTTAGTTAGGTTCCACAAGGAGTTATCCCTGGTAGACAGAGAGGAGGGATAAGAATTAAAAGAATCGGAACGGGAGGATGCCAATTGCCGCTTTACCAATTTGCAGCACTGATAGTATGAGTGACGATCAGCTGGATCTCGGGATCTTTGCCACACTGTTCTCGAGTAGCGCTTGGATTGGATTAGGTCTTTGAGATACTGAGGTAAAGGATTTTGATTGTGAATTTTCAGATGACGGTGGGGTGACGATGCCACCCAGCCCGACCTCTGGATCAGAGTAGTGAAGAAATGTACTGCATCATCTAGGTCTTGGGATGTTTTCAGAGGTACTTTGAGGTCTACAGAGTCTGTAAGAACCTGGCGTAAGTGGTCCCAATCAACTGGGCACCTAATAAATGAAGGAGGAGACAGTTTGTAAATAAGTATTAAGGAAATGGTAAGGATCACAGAGCTATGATCGGAGCAGAGGTCGTCCAGGCGCGTGAGTGAATAGTTTAGTGTTCCTAAACTATTGTAGAAAAATAAGTCAAGGAGATCAGGATTTCGGTAGGGATCTGATGGCCAGTAGGTGGCTCTTTCAGGAGAAATATCTCAGGAGAGATAGTGGAGCAATGTTTCCGTTTGAGTGCTGAGAGCAAAGCACGTCCTCGTGTGTTTGTCGATCTTGAGCCCCAATGTTGGTGCTTTTCGTTAGTCCCCACCCACAAGGAAACGATGTCCGATGGAGTCTAGAAAGGAGATGAATTGGGAATCAGAAATGGATTTATTGGGAGGGCAGTACACTGATGCTAGGGTAAGGGGAAAAGTGAAGGTGCTGATTGACACTGCAGTGGATTGAAGGAAATCATGTGCAACCAAAGGAACTATGTGGTGGGATATGGAGTTATGGACAATGACAGCGGTCCCTGCATGAGCTCTTCCATCTGGGTGATCAGTTCGATAAGTCTGGTACTGTCGAACTGTAAAAGGTCGCTTACTCGTAAGTCTTGTTTCAGTGATGAGAGCTACGTCGATGTTCTTGTCGTGAAGTAGTGCTGTCAGCTTGTTAGTGTGGGTGCGAACACCATTCGCATTCCAAAGGATAATGGATAAGGAGTCAGAAGGATCCACTTATGGATTTTGTTTAACGGGGATAGGGTAGGAGACAAGATTTGTAAGAAGGGAAATGAGAGGGGTAATTAGGGTTCTGAACTCTGTAAGGAATGATGTTAATAGACTAGTGAGATCTGAAGAGCTTGAAGGTGGAGGAATATGCAAGATTTGTGGTTGAGGATGGGATTGATTTTGCTGGTCGTTGGGATGAATCGAATGCTGGGGAAGAAGAACTTGCGGGCGAGGAGTGGGCTATTCCTATGACTGCTCTCTGTTCCGAACGGCATCAGCAAAAGAAACTGAAGGGCTCGAATTTAGCTGGGACGCTTCTTGAGCTCCTGTGGCTGGCTTCTCTTCTTCTGGATGACGAAGTTGTTCGCTCCCGGACTTCATAATTCTTTTCTTTTTTTATCATAAACTCTTTATTAATAAGTATACAATGAACAAAAATAAATTTTAATTTACATCTTTCTCCTCGTGCTCTATACACAGATGCATTCGAAGGAGTGCATAAATATAATACAATTTTTTTTAAGCTAAAAGTTCAATAAAAACACAAACACTCACTAGGTGATGAGGCTCACCTTCAGCTTACAACCGGGAAATTAAAAACTGAAACCTAAACCTAGAACCTAAGACTAAAGTGTTCCAGACGCGACAGCGTCCTGCCATTGATGGGGGAACGGAGCGGGGGTTATCGTCAAGTATTGCAGGGAGTCAAAAAATTTGATATGTCTACGTTGGATTAATTCATCCACCGTAGGCAGCTCAAAGATCTCGTGAAACTCACTGTTGCTCTGCTGCTCGAATGAAGTACCTCTGATCACTTACATCAGTATACCGTTTTGGAATTGTTGGAGTCGCCGAGCTGTCGTATACGTTAGATAACGAAAAAGCGGTGCACCATACAGCAGAGTGTCCTCTACTTCAATATTTTTCAAGACCTCATAACTATTGAGCGTGAAAAATGGAGACTTTTGGGTTGTTGTTTGTTTAGATGTGCTAGGTTGTAACGGTATTTCTTCCATAGATCTGCTGG
This sequence comes from Acanthosoma haemorrhoidale, assembly GCA_930367205.1. Lineage (NCBI taxonomy): Eukaryota > Metazoa > Arthropoda > Insecta > Hemiptera > Acanthosomatidae > Acanthosoma > Acanthosoma haemorrhoidale. Next base: position 75,712,038 of record OV884015.1, on the reverse strand, counting down.
GTCCTGAAGAATTTATAGGCACATTCTATTTGATCGCCGAGGCTGTCGTTTGACAGGCAACGGAGTAGGTGTTGGTCCCAGAGACCTTGAGCGTTTATTTTTATTTTCAGACTGCTGATAGAAACGCATTTTTCATAATAAACAGTATTTTTCTGAATTAATAATTATTTTTTTCATAAATAAAAAATATGTTGCAAATGGCAGCCTCGAACGTACGTAATTTTTATAAGACCCTGAGACGCCAGCATAAGGCCACATACAGTGTTATGAGGTTCTGGCCGGACTCCCCTCTTGTCACTAGCACAGCTGAGCTACAGCCTTTCAATATGGCCGCCTTCTCTATGAAATGTGAAGTGAAACATACACTTATAATACAGTCCAGAGCTTCACTATCCACTCGCCTGTAGACAGCTCCTTCGTGAACAGTTCACTCGATAGTCTGTTGAAACAGTTCTACAAACTAGACACTTCCTACGAACGGTAATAAAAACAGTTAGTTTGTAGAGCGATACGAAAACGACTTGTTATAGTTCCCCAAATGAGTTTTGATAAACAAACAACAGCGTTGATGACCTGAAATAAACCCAATCCAAGAGTTTGCACAGGACATCGAAAATAAAATAAAGTTAAATTAAGTTTTCTTTCATAAAATTGTTTTTGTGAGCAGTAGCGTAATTTGTTCTAGAATTAAAAAATATATCGCAACTGAAAGTCCTTTTTGTATATTCAATTATCACTAGATCTTCACTTGTGGATTCGGGTGTACTCATGAGATACATGTTGCACAGATGAGATATATATTCGTGAAACGTAAGTACACGGCGAAGATAACAAGGCGATCACCCTCGACGGAGTCAAGGATTGCCATCGGATCCTAACGAGAGAGTGGGCGGTCTGCCGAACAGCCGAGGTATCTATTACAGATTCGGGATGAGGGGAACATTCGTGCGAGACTGTGTTCGGTTCGTCGTTTTTTAACGGCAGATGCTCATAATCGTTATCTTCAGCTGCTGAAATGGATATGATAAAATCAAAGTCAACAATAATCCATCACGTAGTTAAAGGTTACGGCTCCCAAAACGATGACAGCTTTAATAAGTTTTCTCAATTGCAGTCCACTTTAGCCCAAACACGTATTACATACTATTAAAGCCGAGCTATCTAATTTGATGTATTACTTACTATTATTATTATTATTATTAAAATCATTTATTTTCAATTGGAAGGAGTTTTTACCATTGTTTCACCTTATAAAATTTCAGCCCTCTTCATAAAACTGGGTTAAAAAAAAATAATAATACCATACCATCCAATCAGGACTAGGCGGTCGTTAATTTGCTACACTACCAAGTATGACAGTGGTTTAATAGCGCTGTTCGTTATTTTTGATGGGATTTATTTTATTTTTATCATTATCGGGTTGTCAAATGAATCGACCATGAAAATATTGATCCATATTGAAGTTAATGGTAGTTTTAATGGCTTTTAGTAATTATAGTTTTAGAAAACACACATAAATTACAACTAGTTAAAAAGAACATTTGTATTTTTTGTAATACTAAGCAATGACAGTCAAGTATTTCGTGTCTTCCAAATATGAAATAGCCCCTCAAGTAAAACTTTGATCAGGGGCCCGATAAAGATAAGAAGCGACAGGCATGAGGGCGAAAACCAATGTTTCCGGTTTTGATAAAAGAAATGAAACCAAAAAGAAAGAAAGAAGATATTTGAGTTTATTTCTCCGAATAATCTATACAACATCTGTAAGGTATTAGTCCTTTCAAGGCGCTTACTTACACTTACAACAGGTTGACAGACTATAGGATATCTATGAATTTAAGATGCTAAGTATGTTAGGTAATCTACGTTAAGTATATAAATTACTTAAATAATAATTATTCCGTAAATAACACCATATAATACACGTTATTGTTTGTTTCTGTATTTATCTTCATCTCTACATATAATGCCATCAACACCCACCAACCAATTGACTTTGAAAAGTTACATTCTAACAATGTAAAGCTTGTCGAGAACCAACCAAAACTACAAGTAATGCTAAATCGTTGGTTTTTTTTTTCGTCGTGGAACATGTTCTGTATGTTCCACCCCTCGTCTGTATGCGTTACTGAATATTGTACGTTAAACAATCAAAAGATTGTTGATGTTGATTAATTCCCAATAACAGCTCTGCATGGTGAGTTGCTCTTCGTCATCATGCTGTATCAACCATTCGATGCTGCTTCGATTTTTCTTATCGGGAACAGATAAGTCAGTGATTGTTCTGTCGTATAAATAGTTTGAGAATAATTTTCCCCATGGTCAATGGCACATTACAGACGGTAACTTATAAATAAATTAAAATTTATGTCAAAGTCTTAAGACCAATGTGTCATTCAAGTCTATTTTACTAGTTTGATTGTCAATACTTTAATTATAGTTGAATATTGTGTTTTAAGGCATTTTTTATCCTTTAAATCCTCTTCTAATGACATAAAATTTATCAATTATTTGATTAGTATTTAAAAAATGTACGGTTCCGCTCCCAGAATATTTTTTGTCTTTGATCGTTTCCATATTAGCACTGACCATAATGTTTTTTTTCAACTTGATCAATTGAATTGAAATTCTTTTTTTTTTTAACCACGTAAAATAAACTGGCGTTTTAAGTTGAGTGATGTGCAGCATTAGTGTACCAAGAGGTTCCGCCACTATTATGACATAAATATAAAATATAGAATGTTTATATTATGCTTTTGCAATTTTTACCTACTTTTGGTTTTTTTTTATGAATAAAATAATAATTAAAATTGAATAGTCAATAGCCTTTCCTTCTGTGAGTGTAGCCATAACGGAACGAAGCGTTTATAGACTTGGTTGAAACATCAAAAACTCAAATTCAAGTCTTCACCTGCATTTCAGAGAGATATGAGCAATTACGAACTAACTTAATCACTTTTAATCCTCAAACCCCGAGAGTGGGAATGAGCTTTGTTTTCATTTCGACGAACCACTTCAGTTTACATTTATCACTCTTCAAAAGCGTGCACATTCAGCAGAAATCGTTAATTTGTACCAGGGGGGGTGTTTCAGGAAGAATTTATCTATAATATCTTTATTTGGACAAATAAATGTGTTTGTCAATCAATCAATCATATCAATATCAGAAAACTCCAAATACACTCATTAGTGCATGGTTTATTAGATACTAAAGACGATAACGTGAAAAATTATTTTTATAAAACAAAATAATATTTTGAGATCCAACAATTGCAGTAGCATCGATATTTACATTTTTTTTCAAGGCAATTTTACTTATTAAGGATTAAAAAATGGAATGAAATATTTTCGAAGAAAACACTGAGTTTTATATTTTTATTAGAAATTTACGTTGAGTCCCACGAGCATAAGTTACCGATAATAGTATAAGCATCGACATCAAAAAGTTTGAAACAATATGGGGGACTCCCCTTAGTGAAAGGCACTCATTAGCCCAAAGTAATTTTCCCACATCCTATTTAATTAGTTTGAGAGCTAAGAACAAAAAAAAAAAAAAAAAATTTGAAACAATGTTTAAAAAACTCAAACATCGAAAAAACTCCCTTACTCTGTCCAAGCTAAATGCAATACATAAATCATTTAGAAAACTTTGAGATAAAATATACTTCGAATAATCCAAATTATCTGAAAGGACAAGAAAACTTCGAAATGTCACCGGTGCTGGGAGACCGACCCAGACCAGACAAATGTCAATCCAATAACAGATCTGAATCTATTGAATAGGATACATTATTTAAAAATTTACATTTCCCAATCTATCAATTTATATTATAATGCAACTATGATTATTTTTAAGATTTACAGGTGGTCTGAAAAGTTTCCAACCTCAACATGAAGATGATAATAAAATAAATAAAAGCTGTGGTTAGGTCGGAAACTTTTCAGGCCGCCCTTATAACCACCACCATTCGAAAATCACCCAATTTTACAATAATAAACTTAGCAATAACTTACCAAACATGAATGATAAAATAGACAATAAAGAAATCCAGAATATAATATTCAGAATTAATTGTAAACAGTCTAAAGAAAAATTTTATATTGGCAAAACCTCACATACTTTATCAAATAGATTATCACAACAAAGAACAAATTGTAAAAATCCTTTGAATTTAATTGTCACAGCCAATCATAGTATTATTCGACAACATACTTTTGTCTTTGACTAATCAAAAATGATTGTAAAGGAAAATAATAACATATCTCGTAGATATTTAGAATCGATTCACACAACCAAAAATATAAAAAAAATTGAACTATAGAACAGATGTAAAAGGAATAGGATTCCCCAATGCTGACATAACTAATGAGTTGAATTTTTGAAATTATTTGTATGTAATTTTTATAATAATAACTGACAACAAGCAGAGAGCCCATATCGTACACATGGAACTGTGAACTAAGAACACACTATGAAAACTAGCCACATAACATGGATGGCTAGGGCTAATCTCTGAGATAGATGGATTAAACCTTTCCTAAAAAATACTTTATTTTTTATACATCGACAATACTTATTAATCATTTTACTTGTTATAATTAATTATTTATTTTGAACAACACGATATGTGAGTACGAAAGATTTTTTTGTTAATTAGATTGTTCAAAGATTATTGTTGTAATATAAAAATTTATTTTACTAGCTTTGAAAGGTTGAGTATTTTCTTCTGATTGTGTACGGATTGAATGATGATGGACTGAATGCACCATAAACTTCACAACGTCAATAATTAACTTCATAATAAAAATCGACATTTTTTTTTCCCCTAAGCTCTCTAGTTAGAAATTCAGGATGAGGGGAAAAATATAGAATATTTAGGTTAATCGGATCCTTATACTAGGAGCAACTGCTTGAAGGTGGTGTGAGAGGATTAAGGGGTGTGGGAAGCCACGGTAGAGGTTGGTTGTTTCGCTACAGTGGTGAGAGTCCACTGGTGGCTGATAGAAGGATTTTTTGTCGATTTTATAGATTAGGGGTACTATTAGTCAGTGAGAATAGATAATCTAGATATTTTATATACATAAATATCCTTCAAAATAAATGAATATTTGGAATTGATTATGTGTATTATATTTTAGTAATATACTTTTAAATCACAAATGTTTTTCTGATTCTATTACTCTCAGTGTAGAGTCATTTTTGAAGTTGTTTTCATTGTTTAACCTTGTTTTTTTTTAAATATAATTTTGAATATCTTAATTGTATATTTTCAAATATTTAATATCAGATTTTCACTACACGTTAAAATTGAACCCACTTGCATCGCCTTTTAATTTTTGAAAACAGTGACATAGTGTCCGAAAGCGGTTGTATCAGTATAAAGTAAATTATGAGTTATATGAATTGATATTTATAGTAATAATATCATATTGATTAATATCAATAACCCACAATTAGCCTTCTAAGATAAATTTAATAATCGTTTTAATAAAAAAAAAACTTGATGAGGCTGCTAATCCAGGGATCAATTAGTTTTTTTTTGTTTTTTTAAGAAAACTTTCAACACGTCGTGAACGCAAACATTTTCATCAGTTTTACACTGTGGTAGTTGTGCGAAGCTATGTCATGATTAAAATCTGAACACGTTGAAGGACCAGCGAGGCCTCTGTATAAGAGACTCATAAACGCAACGCCTAGGGCTGCTTGCTTGTTCAGGCTGCATAGAGCAATGTTTTATGAACACGAGCAAACATCACCAATGCACAAACTGTAGACCCTTGAATATTTAGCAAAGACGGTCCCATCTCTTACTCATCATTTTTATTTTTGTAGCTACGTATTAGAATTTTACTAGAATGGATAATAATGACTTGTTCGATCGAGACTTTTATCTCGAACTGAAAAGTCAACTTCATGTAAATTCTTTATCAAGTTGAAAAAAGTCTTGGATCTTAAGCATTCATTACACATGTTAGAAAATAATGTCAAGAGACTACAGTTGCGGTCGGGGACTTCCAGTAAATTTCTTAAGTACTAGTCAAATGTTTGCGACATTTTAGGTCCTTGAAAAACAATTTAAACAAAAAAAATTTCCTTTAAAGAATAATTAAGCGCAACTACAATATTGGTAGATAAAACTATTAAAATAGGCTCAGACTATATATTTCTCATAAGACTTCGTTATATTTTTAATATATTTGAATTTATTTTTGCGTTACTCTTCACCATGGGGAAAAATTGGAACTTTAAATCCTTAAGTTAAAGAGCTAACCCTGCGTTAAAAGTGGCGTTCATTTCATTTTTTTTTTTTTTTTTTTTTTTTTTAATCCCCTCAGCTCTCAAACTTATAAAATAGGATGTGGGAAAAATAAAGGAAAATTATTTTGGCCTAATGAGTGCCTTTCACTAAGGGGAGTCCCCCATTTGAAGGATGTATGAGAAGGATATGGGGTGTGGAATGCCTAAAGGAGGCGGGTGGAATCAGGAAGGTAGTGAGAGTCTACCGAGGGTGTAGGGGTTCATTTCAACCCTCCTCAAAAGTGTTTTCTGTAATATTCGCCAGCTAATTATACGAGAGAACCATTGCTTACTTAGCTATCCTAAATTCAAAGAATCGAAGCATGCTCGAATGGAAATGTTGACAGAGCATGACGACGCAGAACAACTCACCTGCAGAGTTGTTATTAGGAATCGATGAACATCAACAATCTGACGATTGCTTCACGTACAACATTCAGTAACTGAACATGTTCCACGACGAAAAAAAAAATCGTTGATTTAGCATTAGCTATAGTTTTCTATAGTGTTCTCGACAAGAACCTTGTTAGAAAGTAAATTTTTAAAGTCAGTTGGTTGGTGGGTGTTAATGGCTGAATTTGACATACAGTTAATATCTTTGAATTTATTTATAAGTTACCATCTGTAATGTACTATTTACCATAGGGAAAATTAGAATATACAACGTGTTTTCAGTATTTATTATTTCGCAATTATTTATACGACAGAACAATTACTTATCTGTTCCCGATTCGAAAAATCGGCAGCATGATGACGAAGAGCAACTCACCTGCAAAGCTGTTATTGGGGATTGATGAACATCAACAATCTGATGATTGTTTAACGTACAATATTCAGTAACGAGGGCATTCAGACGAGGGGTGGAACATTCAGAACATGTTCCACGACGAAAAAAAACAACGATTTAGCATTAGCTGCAGTTTTGGTTTGTTCTCGACAAGCTTTACACTATTATTATGTGCTGTTATTTATGGAATATTTATTATTTAAGTAAATTATATACTCAACGTAGACCATATAAAATTCGTTGACATCCTATAGTCTGTCAAACTTTCCTGTTATAAATGTAAGTATGTAAGGGACTAGACAGAACCAAAACTTACCAGAGATCGGATAGATTACTCTGAGAAATAAACTCAAATATGTTATTTCTTTGTATTGGGGGTTCATTGTTTTGTTTTTTTTTTAAACCAGCAACGTTTGTTTTTGCTCTTATGCCTGTCGTTTCTCACCTTTTCGGGCCCTTTTTCCAAATTTTATTTGAGAGGCCATTTAGTATTGCTATGTATCGCTCTTAAAACTTTGTTATATTTTTAATAGCATTTAATTTATGTACCTTTGGACATGAGGTAAATTAGAACTTACAAATCAAGAACTAGTCCTACTATTTTTTTTTTTCGAATAAGTCCCGTTACTAATTTTTAAACAAATCATACAGAATATTCCGATTTGTGAAAAATCCCCAAACATTTCTGACGGGATCAGTGTTCCGAGCCCGCTAATACATAAATGCATACAGGCGAAATACAATTGCTACATTAATTGTTTGAAAGTAAAGCCTCTCCCTCTCAATCCCTCTAATAAAACCAACAAAAAACAAAATAACCATTACAGTGATAGCTAGCCATCATAAGTGCGAATTAATCACTTTGTCATACTACATTATCAATTTTGTCGTACTTAATCTCCAAACTCGTCAAGTATCAGCTTTAAAGTATTTTCCTCTTTCGTGTAAATCTTTCATTTCACATTCCTGTTATTATCAGTGGCCGAATGTTGAAAACATTCGGATGGTATACTTGATAGACGCTACATTTACCTATGCGATCTTTCGCCCGTCTCTATGTCTTACGCAAGTACTGACAAACAGCAGTCTAATGGCTATACAGAGGCTTAAATTTTAATTTTTTTAATCGTCTAACGATCGCTTTGCTGTATAATTGTCATATCTCGAAAATTACGACATAACGATCTTAAATGCAATGTTATCTGTACCTTTCTTGGCTGGGGAATATCGATTTAAAGTAATGGTAAATGCACCGTAAAAAAAAGTGGTAAACTTAATCAACGACAGTAGATTTAACATTAACTACCATTCGCCACACCATTACAGTAATTATCAACAAATCAGATCAGACATTGGCATAATTTCCAGCCAAGGATGTCAAATAATTTTATCTTAAGAATACAAAAGGAACAAATAACGGATAGAGTGCACAAAACACTGATGTCAATGTTATTTAAATAAAGAGGAAGATCTAGGACATTAAATCCGACTATGCCATCATCTCCAGACGCAAGAAATGCGACGAGGAAATACGAAATACTATTGAAATCTTAAAATAGTTTAAGGAATTTACAGTTGAAAATACTTTAACCTACACACCATCACCTTATAAATGAAGCAAAGTCTTTAAAAACGTTTCAAGTCATTTTAACCTATAAATAAATATTAATATTTTCATTGAAACACAATAAAGTTAAATACTGCTGTAAAAATCAGTACTGTGAAACGATATTTTCATTAAACTTACTTCACTTTATTCTCTTATAGTTTGTGTATACTAGTGTTTTCATTACAGTTGTATAGGTTAGCAGCTGTTGCAGGGTGGTTGTAGGCTATTGCGGCGAGTATTTTCATTATCGCAGGCACGTGGCCATATGTGCTCAAGTCATTCTCAATCGTGGCCGCTGAACTCATCAGCTTAGCATATTGATAACATGGACACGGAAAATCCCACTGAAATAGTACTCCACTTCCACAGCCTAAAATATGTATTTTACTGTCAATGCCTATTTTCTATGAATAACGATCTTAATTGATGGTCAAATGTCAAAAGGAAAGCAATGATTCTAGAGTCACTTTTGCTCTGTCATTTGCTCATTTTCACCGCAGAAAGATTTTGAATATGGTTTCAAAGCCATCGCAAGGGCTTAACGAGGTGGTAAAAATAACTTTAAATTCGCAGTCTGCACTGGGTCTTTTGCTGCTGGAAGTCCTTTTGGAAATTCTTCAACGTATCGAGTTCTGAATAGATTCTCCGAATAACCCTTAGGGTTTGGTAACCAGCTAGTGTTTTGTGTTCTGTTTTTGAGGGGAGAATACATTTTTTTCTAAAAGTAATAAATGTGATTTTATTACTGCGTTTGGTCCTCTTGGCTCCCTCGTGTACATTACATTACATTACAACGACACCCTTGATAAAAAACAATACTGTCACAGGGTTTTGCATTCCCTTGAGTTTTGAGCAGTCAATAAATGTGTTGCTCTTATAAATTCGTTCTCTGGACGTCTTTATAAAAATTCTCCACTTTGAGGTCATAAAACTATATTATAAAACTGCTCTTTCTTATTACATTTTGTCAACGGTGATTTGTCTAAGAATTGTATCCGCGAACGATCAAGTATATTCAAATGTTAACTGAATGCATCAGGATCTCTATCAGATGTTCTAAATCACATATTTTTTCATTAGAGATTGTTAAGCCAATGAATAAAAGGATTCACTATTCACACACACAATACAAGCTCAAAAAATTTCACAACCTCCTTGATTAGTAATAATTAGTGATATTTGTGTTTATAATATTTTTGTTCTCGTGGCGGGAATAAATTAAGCACCCATTAAAAATTGCGTTTTTCTAAGTAAAATAGTGAAGGACTGGACGAGGCAAACTGACAACGTAGTAATTAAAAAAGAAATATTTTTCAAAAGAAACTCACTTTTAACTCAAACAACCTAAATAAACACATAATATTGCTAATGCAGAATCACCTATTTAGGTAATAATTTGGGTTAAAATGGCACCTAACCTATAAATTTAACTAATCCTTGCACATCAACCAACCTTTTGCTCAACACTTGGTTACCTATGCATTCCTTCCGGTAAGATAATATCTGTCAGCCTATAAAAGGCAAGCCCGTGTTGAATTATTGTCTAAATAAAATATATCTGACAAGCACCAGACACCTATTTTACGAAAGAATAGGCTACTTGGATCATATCCGAAAATGTTTCTATTAATAAGCTGGTGAAAGTTTGTAATCTACAGGGTTCTCATAATTTGTTTTGAAATCACGAACCTGTTTGTTTTGTTTTATCTGCCATTGACGTAGGGTGGGGGTTTTCCAGAGTTTCGCGTGTCCCTAACGCGGCAAATTTGACACGCTGACCACATAGAACTCTCTGTATTTAATATTAAAATGAGGAAAAACTTTGTACTATAAAGACTCCACTATCAGTGGAAAGTTGAGAGAGTCTGTTGAAAAGAACTTCGCATAAGAACAAAGGATATGGTGTTTTCTTTATTTATTTATTAACAAGAAATTGTAAAACAAAATTACAAGCAGCAAATATGAAGGTCAACAAAAATAGAATTATGGAATGGCTTGACAGCATAAAGGTGGTACCTCAGTGAGGACACCGCATATGTAGAATATCGTCTATATATATAATTAATAAAAATAAAGTGGAAACTTTAAAGCTGTCCTAGAAATTTGGAGAAAATATACTTTCTTACTAACCCATATTAAATTGAAAGCCCCAAACAGATGGGCGAGGATGCAAGGAAAAAGAATAATAGATTATCAAAATAAATTTTAATAAAATAATTTTTAATAAAAAGATAAATGTAAACGTTAATTTAAATTTAAAATTATCAGTGATGTTCTAATTAATTTGGTGGACTTTACTAACCAAATATAATAATAGGACAGTTCTTGTTTTAATAACGTTTTTCCATCTTACTATAACGCAAGATAAGCAAATTGATTATAAATGACGTAAATTAAATATTGCCACAGCCTGAATTACATTATCATTGGAATCTGAGACATATTTCCATACTAATTCATTATTGACTCTATCCTCAATAGTACGTATCATGTTTCTTTGCACAAAGGGTGTTCACGTGATTGTATCCATGTCACAAGAATGAATGAAATAATTATATAATTCAAAATTAATTGTGGCTACTGCAAAGTTCCAAGGCGGATAGTTTGAAACTATTAGTGCCTTGTAGCAAATGTTAAACACCATAGTATGATAATTTCCACTTATGTAATAACATAATAAAGAACATAAAATTGCATAAGTGTTATTACCAGTTCCTTTAAAGAATCGTTTGCTCAGAGTCAATCACCTTCTCATATATTATTTTTATTTGTTTAACTGGCATCATAAGCATACCGACGTCCTTAGTCATGCACTTACAATCGATAAAAAGTCATCACTTACTAGCCGACAGAACGATGCAACAAGTCAGGGTTATCGAAGAGGAGATGCTACCACAAGGAGAGTTATCAGCGAACTGAGGGCGTATGACATAGGTGGGGGGTAGTTGGACAAGTGGTGGGGGGAGGGTGGGTGGCATGTAATTCTATGTCCATTAATATATATATACACATATATATATTTACAATAATTTATTACCCTATGTGGTTTATGATATGTAACTGGTCTTCCTTGATATTTGTTTGACTTCGCAAAGACAATAGATGCAATAAAGTAATGGTTATTAATACAGTGTATCATCATTGTGCAAGTTTAAAACAGGTAGGAGAAGGTATCTATTAGTTATTGTCAAGTAATAAAATATTCATTATTATAGCTTATTTAGATTGTTTTACCCTGTTAGAAGTTATCATGTGATTGCCAAACAGGCTATGATAGGAAAAAATGCGACATATCATCTTACCAACTCTATGTTCTAACAAATCAAGTTGGTTTTCGGTGAATTAAGAAAACATTGCTACTATGAACGCTGGAGTGCACTTTTGTATATTTTAAGCACCTTCGCGATTCATTTCGATATTTTCTGTTATTCTTGCTTCAGCAACTGTAATTTGAAAATAACATTCTATTATTTTACACTTCGGGAGACTGTTAATTATTGTTCTATACCATTTTAAAGCGGATAATTGAAAGTTTAAGAGATCGTATCCCAAAATTTTCATTGCTTGTGACAGTCTATAGTTCGCTCACCAGAAGAAGCCCGGACAACGCCGGGGAACCGAAGCTTAGTAATTTGATATTTCTCAAAACTAAAATAATCATATAGTACTGCTGGTTGAAAACATCATTTCCACCTACAATTCTCTTCCAGTGATTGTAATTAACTCTGCGAAGCAATTATTTCTTAAAACTGTCAATCATTTATTTTTCTTTGCTTTAAACTGAGGCTTTTAACAGGCCATGTTTGTTTCAAATACAATTTTAAATTACTCTCAGTTCCAATAACAAGAAAAATTATTTTGAAAAATCAGATTAAGGGACATTTATCAATGAATTAGTAGTTAATGAACTTCTAAATACACTTTATTCACTTTCCCTTATTATTTTATGCAGAATATAAATCATAAGTAAGAGGTATATTTTTTTTTACCTACCTCTGGTAATTTTGGTTCATATTAAAGCGTAGATTATCATAACATTTACCTATAACATGTTTAACATAAACCGAATCGAGTTAATAGCGGAACCTTCGTCAACCCTCGAGTCGAATCACTATCGAGCTGTGCTATGACATTAACTCAACCGCTAAACCGTATAATTGATCTGAGCTTGGCAAACTACACACGACATGTTGCCGGCCTCCGGACCGGGGGAAGTCCCGCCCGCTTTGCAACTACAAACCTCAGCCCGCACACAACTAGATCAGCGTACATGCAAACCCCAACGTGCTAGTCGAGCTAATATGTTTAACGTTATTATGTTCAGGGATGCAATGCACGATACTAACGCCCAAACGTGGATTTTAAAATCCCATGACTGTGTATTCATCTGTAACAGTGAGTATAAGGACAGTTTCTTAAATCTTATGTTCATATATTGTAGGTTTCGATACAAAACGCGCATTTATCGCAGACATGAAATCCCAGGGATAATATGTACGTTCGTTCTATTCACATTAATTACAAACGTATACAGAAAACATTGAATCAAATTCCTGCCGCCGTCACATTTCTTTTCCAAAACGTTTTAAAACCTATTAAAGTCAGTTATCGGCCAAATATAACTGATATAACTGATTCGGTCCCCGCGTGAACGGCTAAGCGAGAGTCTAGCTCACAGATTTTCATAATTTGAACATTGAACATGAATTTTATTCATGCGGATATCTCAAGTTTTATCCAAACTAAAAAGTCAGCGAAACTTGGTCGATCACGAACTGTCCACAGCACCACGTGTTCATTATTACTGACATAAAAGATTTGATAGTTGTTATTTTTGGCAGGCTATCCTGATGCATCAAAATTTGGTTCTAAGAAGTTATCTACGGTTCGGAGATGATGGTATAGGATATTTTGAAATCAGTTCAGAAAATGGGTGTTGTCTCGTTGCTTGAATATATGTTGTTTCTCACTATGAAGGATGATTTTATAGTTCACTGTCTGTTCTGTAATTCATTTTTTTTAAGGGGGTTTTAACATTAGGAACTTTGAATAGCCATAGTGTTTACTACGCACTGATGCTTAGTAGCTTTCCGGAAGATCGAAAATAAATGGTATTTACACAGTGGGAGAGCAATATTAGCAGTACTAGCGAGAGCTGTGACGAGCGGGGGAGGGATGGTGGGGGATGTGTACTACGTTTCTAAATATAAACCTGACGGGGTGGTCTACCCTTTAGGGCGCACATCTCAGCTGTAGGGCCGCCCCGTGGCACCCTCCGGGGTCAGCTTCTCAGGTGTGTGCCCTTGTGTGCCTATGCTGGTAAGGTGAGGTGATATTAAAAGGTTTCTTGTTCCTAGTTTTTTTAGAGAGTTTTTTTCGTTATGGCGTATTCAATAGAGAGTATGATTACACTGTTCGGCGTGATGGTATTTGTTACTGTGTTTTAACTAAAGAGTACAATGGAAACGGTCCGCTCCTAACGCTGGATGTGACCGTAAAGCAAGCGGCTATGAGCACTAGCGCTGCACAGCCGACTACCGTTACTCCTAGCTGTTACTGCTACTGTTACAATTACTGACCTGTTGACTTGAGCACTGGGGCGAGATGATAGTGAGCTCGAGAGACCCGGCCACAGACGCACTGCCTTACCGCCGTCCGCTGGCCGACTGAGCGGCTGACGTCATCGCCATGGCAACCCCCGGCCGGGCCGCACTCTGCCGTCTTCGCCCTCAGGATCAATAGTCCCACCGACTGCAGAGTAACCTACCAGCCGTCGGTAGAACTAGACGTCTATCTGTCCTGACCTATATTAATTTTGCATTGACCTCGAACCCCGGCGTGACGTAACCTGGTCCTACCGGCCACAGTTAATAACGTCATCGTGCTATCCCCACCCTCATAGGCCTAGCCGATCGTCCATGCTCTTTGATGGATCTGGTCTAGGCTTTCTTATCCGCGGATTTACTTGACTTGGCCGCTTAACAATGGTTCTCTTAACCGCCCGCCCCCACTCCCTCCTCTCTGCTTTCACCAGAACATGCCTGAGTTAGCATTGTAGGCCGAGTACTAGTTACTCCCAGGATCAGAGTTCACGCGATTTTCCCCTATAGTGAGGGGTGGAGGGGGAAGTGGAATTTTATAGTGACCATTTTTTTTTTTTTTTTTGGAGAATTTCTTTATTTTATTTGATGTTCCTTGGACCCATTACATATTTATTACATAGTTACACAGACCCATTAAATAGTTGCCAAAGCCCCTCTAAACTAATACTAAAATACGTTGAATAGTTAAAACAAAAATATACACTTATTTATATATATGTAGGAAAGCCGAAAAAAAATCTACAACTATGATTATATATTATATGATCCTCCTCTTCCTACTCTTCCTTCAGTCCCGGCAACGCGGTTAGGATGCACATTAGGCTGACCTTTTCTCTAATGAGGGTGGGCACCCCTCGACACGGTTTTCTTACAAACGAAACTCATTGTTATTTTTGTATTTTCGTCTTTCACATAAAATAATGTCAGAGAATAGGAAGAGAAACACCAAGGAATGTATCCAAAGGACGTTAACTATTGATGGCTCACTCTAAGTTCGATTACTTGAGAGCGTTAAATCTAATTAAGACTAATTTCAAGTGTGATGTATCATCCAATAAAGGATGATGCGTGAACTAGAAATTTTAATGTATTTAATTGTTTAAGTACTAAGTAATTGATGGGAGTATTGACGCTTTATTATTTCCGATGAATACCTAACCTCTTCTTCAAAGTAAATGTTATTAAAGATGATGTCCTAATCGTTAATTTGTTAACTTACTCAATATGATAAAAAAATGTTTATTCATTTATCACCAAGCTATTAATTAGTGATATTTGTTTTCATAATATTTTTGTTTTCGTTGCGGGAATAAATTAAGCACCCTAAGCATTAAAAATTGCGTGTTTCTAAGTAAAATATTGAAGGACTGGACGAGGCAAACTGACAACCTAGTAATTAAAAAAGAAATATTTTCCAAAAGAAACTCACTTTTAACTCAAACAACCTAAATAAACACATAATATTGCTGATGCAGAATCACCTATTTAGGTAATAATTTGGGTTAAAATGGCACCTAACCTATAAATTTAACTAATCCTTGCACATCAACCGACCTTTTGCTCAACACTTGGTTACCTATGCATTCCTTCCGGTAAGATAATATCGGTCAGCCTATAAAAGGCAAGCCCAGCACGACATTGTGTTGGATCAACAAAATGGGGAGGAGGGGGATCCAAAATGGTTAAATGAGTATAACTCACATACCCCTAGCACACAATGTCTTAAAGCCAGAATGTTGGTCTTCAGGGAAAAAAACCACTTAACCATCTAATTCACTCCTTAAATTCGCCCCTTGTGTCTTAGGCATGTATTATTAAATCTTCACGCCGTACCTCACCCGCAAGACAGTTGTGCTATGCAGAATAGCGTACACAAACAGCCTTAAAGATGACGAATCACGAGCCGGAAATTGTGGAAGGATAACCCGTTCTTTCTTCCCTTGAATATAATTTTACTTCGCGACTAAATCATCTCACGAGGAAATAGTTCAAACTGAAAAATAAATCAGCTGGCGGGGAAATGGTCCAAACTGAAAAATAAACTTCCATGCAATGAAGTGCATGAACCGCAGTGAAACTGGGGTTTTAATGACTGTCTTAATGTCCTAATGAATTAAGGCAAAAACAGCAATTTAAGCTTAAACCATATTTTAAGACTAATTTAAGACTTTAAAGCAGTTAAACCTCCAATGTCACATTGATATACATGGCTTGTCACATTAATATGACAGCATTAGTATAATATTGCATTATTTTTTTAAAGTCAGCTCATAAAATGAAACTTCTATGTAAAATTTCATTTATCTATAGTTGCCGTCACAAAATTAGAAACTTGAGACCCACAAAACGTGGCAAGCCCTGTTGCCGCTCTGTGCATTACTCTTCTATCCAAGTGATCCATTTACTTCATTAAGGAATAACCAAATTAGTAATTAGTCCCATACCGCACGTATGTGGCAGCAACATCGTTGGGATGGTTGGGTCTAAACGTTGGGTCTAATTTCATGACGGCGACTATAGGTCGAAAGGGGGTCACAATGATAGACTGGCAGATAGGCACAGATGTGAACAAAATGGTATCTAGTTTTAAAAAATGAAAACAATTGTTACAATTTGTAAATAAATGACAAGGGCGGAGTTATTTATTCATCATTTTTAGGTCATTTCATCTTATTGTTGCTCTATAATATTCTAAGAAAACTTTTGGACTAATTCCCGGTTCAGTTCAGTTTTTGGTATAATTACCTGCTAACCAAGTTACATAAGCTATTAACGAAGTAAAATAACCAAAGAACCAATAATATATGATGAATTATCCAAACAAGGCACTACATAGTCGGTTTGTAATTAGAAATATAGCTTTTAATTTAATTAAGTTTATTTTAAGGGATGAAAATTATGGTATGTATAACAGAGTTTTTGTAGTACTGGGTTTCGCCGATGGACCTTCTAGAGCAATAATACACCAGTCAGTATGTCAAGTGCCATTACTGGAGAAGGTTCCGTTCTGTTTGTGTTTGCGACAGTTGTTTTGCGCGCTCGTCGTTTTTGTGATGGCTGATTTTCGTTAACATCGCGCACCCGTGAAGTTTTGCATCCTGCTCAGGGAAACTGGCACAGAAACTGTTAAAATGTTAAAAGCGTCCTACAAGGGTAATGCTATGGGCAAAACTCAAGTGTTTGAGTGGTTTTCCCGTTTTAGAAGTGGGGAAATGTCAATTGATGATCAACCTCGCTATGGACGTCCTTCGACGGCCGAACCAACGAGAATGTAAAACTTCATGAAATCGTCATGGAAGATCGATGACGGGCCATCAATGCAGCTGTGGAGAAATCTGGAGTGTCTTGAACTTCAGTACAGCTAATTTTAAGTAATGATTTAGGGATGAGAAGGGTGGCCACAAAATTTGATTGCACAGCCCTCTCTGTGCGCCGGTTTTTGACAAAAAATCGTATGACTACTGTGCTTCCTATTCACACGATCCCTGCGATTTCTTTTTATTTATTCCCCTGCATAAAAGGGACATGAAAGGAAAGCGTTATGTGGGCGTTGAAGAAGTAAAACCAAAAACGACAGAGGTGCTGTCTGGCATCACAAAAGAGGAATATAAAAAATGTTTTGAACAGCGCTATTTAGTCAGAGCAATCTGATAAGACCCCATGACGATCTGGGGTTAGTAGCACTATTTTTTCACGAGAAGACACCTCCCCCATGGCTTCGTAGCTCATTTCAGGAGTTATTTCAAACCTCCGTCCATCAAGACTTCCTTGCTTTTAGGACAAGTTAGATTTTAGTTTTTCATTCATAGTGGATTTCAGACATCAAAAGAGTCTAGTCATCAGACAATACGCGCCCCCTTGATTTTCAAACATCCATGTATCCTAAATGATTACCAAAAGTAAGAGATTACACCTCATGCATGAAGAAATTTTAATTTATTTTGTATTAACTTTTTTATTTTAATATAGTATCGTTTAATTTCACGTTCCGAATTTACCCAACTAGCGCGTGAGCACAGAATGTACTGGAAAGATTTTTATTTCATATTTTCTTCAGTATCCATATGATCTACCATTGTCCCTTCTTGCAGTTTAACACCCACAATAACTATAACAAAAATACTGTTTTTGACACGGAGTGACGTGAGCAAACAAGTTTCATGTATTAGTTTCTCCACTACTCACCTCACTAAGCCTGTTGATTGGGGTTGACCTTTAAACCCTAGGAGCCAAACTTCTGATTGCTCTAATTCCTTACTCAGGCATGGCATTCAAGTAGGACATTTTGCCATGAAATTCCTGAAATTTTTAGGAGAAAATTAGCAATGAGGAAATGGATGATGGATGGACGAGGCGATAGCCTGGCCCGTATCAATCACGTTGGGAGAGCTGTGGGTGATAGTGACGGCTCTGAAACTTCTTCACCTCTCCCAAGGCTAATTAATCGCAAAAATAAAATAATAGCCATATATCAGTAAAGGTGCCGAAATATTAGAATGTTAACAAATTTTATTTCTGTTTTCATTGTACAAATAGTTATTTTTAACTTAATGTATTGATTCACAGCTGTGACTACCATCACAACCAACAACTTTGCAGTAAATGTAAATCGCATGTCTGACACCCCCTCCCCCCAATATTATTGAAACCAAGTTTGAAGATGATATCTATTGCATGTAATCAGTAATCGCCGTTACCCTGTGAGTCAGTCCTTGTATCAATGAGTTTGTCAAAAAAAAATTTGTATATGCAGTCTAATGCAGTCGTGAATGTAAGGAACGTTTGGGTCGGTGTGTAAAGTACGGTTTCGTACGTATAAAGATGAACCTGTGATAATTCTTAGAACAAAAAATCGGTAGTCATCATGTCAGTATTGTTTGGGCTCCATATGCCCTAATTGGTTGCAGTACAAAATTTGTATCTCAACAGTTTCAGGGACATGGGAACTTTTGAACGTTGTTCCAGCAAATGCTTTATTAGTCTGAACCGGTGACTAAGTGTTTCTCGTTTCATATTCATGTGTGGTTTCCAAGTCAGTATGTTATTAATAACATAATAAGTGTAGATCCGAGTATTTAACTGCCTCAGTTTAGATCAAAGTTTGCTTCTCAACACTTATGGGGGGATATTGACCACGTCAAAGAGTGAACTTCATTTGTAAGGATTTAGTAATATTAATTTAAATTTTCCAGGTCATTCACCAATGAGGATATGAGGTGGCGATTTGAGGATGTCATTATTGAATATATTGTACAATAAACCTGAGTTTATATATTCATTTGGGAGGAAATCCCGAATCATCTGCAGTCTAAAGACTGGCTGATCTAAGTTTAGCTCCCCAGAATCGAATACCCTTCAGTTATTTATTTTAAAAAAAGCTTGAAGTGAAGAACTCGTCGTTACTAGAGAAATAAAAGTTAAATCTTATATTACTATTGCATTTTATTTTATAGTTGGATGAACAGCGTGTTCGGACCGCATAGGCTACAAGGGGAGGGGGTCTCCATAACGTTTCCAATGACCAACGTTCCGAGCCGTGGTTGCGTCGTCACCGTTGATTTTATGAAACTTGCCATCTCAAATCCATTCCCTCCAACTTATGGAGTTCCTCAAGGAGCGGTTTTGCCTCCGGTGCTTTTTAGCATGTACACGTCTGACATTGTCGGGACAACTACAAGAAAAATTGCTGTTTAAAGCAATTTGTGGGTGCACAAAGAGCTCTTACACAGACTGAGTCAGTTTTTAATGTAATCAGTGACAGTTAAACAGGGTAAGTTAAACATCAGCGTAAACGCCGGGAAGACCGACTGCGTAATCTCCTCCCCCCAAAAGGGGAAAATAGCCTTGCCAAAATCCTATACTATAGGAGGGCACGAAATCTCACCGGTTTTCTAAATTTACCATCTGGGTATCAAAATGGATAGTCATCTCCATTTCCCTACCCACTTTAGCGACAAAATAGAAAAGGTACGACACAGGTGGTACCTGCTTTCGCACTTCTCAACATCACCCAACTTGCCCCTTTGTCTCAAACTGATGATATATAAATGTGTCCTTCAGCCAGCTCTGCTTTTCGGTGCCCCGTTATTTACTCACTTGACTGACAATATAGCTAAAAGTATCCAGCAATTTCAAAATGGGATCATGAGAAAAGTGGTCAGACATATCTCTCTCGAGAGGTTAAAGAAGCGGACCTGCACCCGTTGCTTGCTTTGCCATCAGTGAGTGAGTTCATCCATCAGAAACACATCAAAGTTTTTCCAAAAGTTTAAAAAAAAAAAAAAGTTTGTTTACAATAACCAATAATATGACATATATAAATTGCAGTCTACTTTAAAGATTTATAAATAGGGGTCTCCCCTTAGTGAAAGGCACTTTCCAGCCAAAAATAATTTTCCTTAATTTTCCCCACATTCCTATTTTTATAAGTTTGAGAGCTTGGAAAAAAAAAAAAAAAAAAAAATTTATAGCTTATATAACGGAGTTAATAACATATATTTATATACCATTATATGGTATTCATACCATTGGCCTTTTCAATTTACGTAACATTAATACAACAAATTAATATCTAGCCCTAAATTTCAATTGTGATTTACCAACTAAATATATTTTCAAACTTCTTAATTTCACTCATACCGTACGCTCTTCAAACATACATTTTAATAAGGTTATTTAAAGAAGAAAATTGTCGGTGAAATGAAAACAGTAACCAAAATAATTACCCCTCAATGACTCCCCAAAAGGTGAGGGGAGTTAATTATGACTCATCCTCGGATCAAGTAATACATTACTTCGTTTACTGAAAATACAGAACACGCAGCGACATTTCTCTGTCTGTGCTTGGGAATCCTATAATTGCGTTGCGTGGGTAGATGTGGGTGAGCGACAGTGGGTCGAGCGTGGGTGTCACCGTGGGAGCATCTGCGCCAGGTCAATATACTCAGAGGTAAAGGTAACAGCATCATTTTTACAACAAGTAACTCGAATGAATTATGAATCGGTCATTCAGTACTCGTTTAGTTTTTGTTTTTATAAAACATTTTTACTGGATATACCCTTTCATAAAAGCTGCTGTATTTTATTGAATCGTCTCATAAATAAATATAAAATAGTAATGTTATTTTATTTAACTTTGGCCAGAGTGTCTGCAGCAAGAAAGCAAACAGTAACTCATAACAAATTCAACTTGAAATAGTTTTTTTAGTCTTGCCCTTTCATTAATTCATTATTCATTAACTTTTATTTAAGAGGCTTTGTTGACATAGAAAAAAAGCGTCTCACTAAATGTTAAAAAGACAATTATTATTGTTGTTTCTACAAACTTTAATGACTTTGCTGTTTAATTATGTGCGTCCATGTAGGGCTATAAGGCAGGACGCCCCATTATTTCACCATCCATTTATGGATTTGTACCCAAAACTTTCATATCATGAAGCAGCGACGCTAGCTTTAAAATTCTCTTTTGTTGCAGTATTTAACATTCTTTATACTCTATTCCATCTCATATACTTGAGAAATCTTTAAAAATTGAGCAAGACTTGTTTCTCGTTGATCTTTCAAAGCACAATCGAGGGTACACGGGCTCAGACCAATCGATTTGGATTGAAATTGAAATTTTGAAACCAGAATCCATGTGTCAGTCTGTTAAGATGACTGTGTACCCCTTGTCAACCTAGCGACATAGAAACATAGGTGGAGATTCCATTTTATGACAGATTTATCATTCATAACTATACTGCCAAATCAATCACAAAGTGTTGCTGATTGATCACATAACTAGGTGGTAAGCTACCTAGCATTTAGTTGAGTATCGAATTATTGAATTTATCCAATTAAAGATCTCAACCTCCTATTAAATGTATGTAATACGTAGTGGGACAGTGAAGGACCACAATAACAAAAATACATTAAAATCGTGGTCACTACTGTCCACAACCCGGCTTCACTTAGTGGTATAACATTGTGCGTGCTAGTTTCAGTAGATCTTACCCCTTTAATACTCTCCTCTTTGCTTTCTAAACATCCTTCTATCCAATGATTGGCATAGGTAGCAAATTAAGTTAGAACTTCAGAAACAAGGTAAGAGAATCAATTTAACGTTGTCTAAATTTTTTATTATTGCATAGTTTAATTTCATTTTACAAATCACTCCTTAACCAGCGCGTGCACAGTACGTTTTATTTTTTGTTGTATTTTTATTTTTAAGCTTTATTGTAATAAAATTATAATCTGCCTTATTGGTCAATAAGTAATTGTCATAAGTGTTCTCATTTGTACCATATTTACAAATTGTCATTCCCTCGCTCATTCCTACAGTATTTCCAAACAGGCCAGAAGCCTCCCAAATCCACATGGTGGCCACCTCCCTCGCATACGAAAGAAGAAGCGGAATCTTGGGAAGTTCCCACGCTGCTCCGTCAGCCGCGTTACTGGTTTCGACCCAGTGGGGAATGACCAACAGCGCGAGAGCGACAGACGTTCATGACGTGATTGGAAAAATTGGCCATTGCCAGGACTCCCACTGTCACGTATCTACAGCAGGTCACGAGGCCACTGCCACTTTAGTCTCCGAGGAGGATTATAAGGATGAGTAGCGTAGTCTAATGACTGTGCTAAGGGATTAGGGTGGTTGGATAGATTAGTATGGAATTTCATGAATTTGGAAGGGATGAGTTCTATAATTGTTCTTGTATTGTGAATAACTATCAAGGGGGAGATATGTTAAGCTCAACAAGTTACTCAAAGATTTATTATAATACTTGTTTTATTTCAAATAGCTAATATGCCAAGGAGCTCAGTAAATCCCATAATTTCTAATCCTCAAAGATTCCTCACATAGGTATAAGTAATCATTTAAGTGCCTACGCTAGTTGAAAATTCATTGAGTATATTGGTGCATTAATTCTATTCTCAGTTAATTTAAAAAAAAAAACTCCATGGCAGGACGTTATATTTTATCAGCTATGGAAAAAAATTATCCATACTTGTTTAAAGGAAGTTTAAAGGTATATGCTCAAGTTAGAATGCGTGGACTGAAGTCATTTCAAGTCGTGACTATCTTTTCTTCTGATCCAACACAACGACTGAATGAAGTGACTTCTGGTCATCTTCGGCTCGTCTTAAAGGCATTAATTTGATAAATAGGATTCCCATTACAAGACATAGTTTGGTGAGCTGCCCTAATTCAATGTAGAGGGTCGACTCAGAATAAATACTAGAGAGGAGGCTTAAATAAAAGTCGGCACGGCCCAATAATGTACAAATTATATGTTGATTGTGATATTGTGCTTAGTGACGATATGTAAGTTGGATCTCTAGATAGTTGGTGCATTTGTATGTTTTGATAGATGTTTATTACCACAATGTTCCTGTGTCCCCCTACAGAAGCGGTAGTTTAGATTTATCTCTTAACTGCTGTTGCACTCGTAACTTTCCCCGCAGATTAGGTACACAACCTAGTACAGTATTTCTTTGCAGGCTCAATTTCTACTATTCCCTAGATTTATACATACCGACAGCGCACTCACTTTAATTTCCGGTGTTTCTTGAAGGATATAATATATGGAAGATATTTTATGTGCAGTGGATATGTCATTCAGGATCATTTACCAAAAGAGGAATTCGTTTGAGTAATAAATGCAGCTCCTGTCATTGATTTTAAGAGCTGGTTGGTTTTTAGGTCTTTAAGGCATTTAAATATTATATCAACTTTATATCAAAGGTTTGACTGAAAACAAATATTGGCTTGTATTTATGCAGCAGCATCAGGGAAACTACACAACAAAATAAACAATATTGAATGTCTCTATAACAAAAAGAAACGACATTAAAGTTTATTCTTTGATTAATATCATCCCCATTAATGTTTCGACCACATTAGATAAACAATTTATTAAAATAATCAATGTACTCTTTTCACAATATTGCACTCTCGTGTTTTTCCGCAGATACCTTAATCACTCTCACCTGATAGCTTGTACGACCGCGAACGTGAATGCGTGGCAAATCCAAATTAAAGAAATCCATTTTCTTTACCTCCCCCCCCCCTTGGGGTAAAAAAATTTTGTGAAAACGTTTTGACTCTCATGTTTTGTGTCCGGTATTTATTTTTCGTATATTAATTTCTATATTTTTCCAAAACCTTGTATGGTCCAATTCTCAACTCACCTAATTACTTTCTATTTACCCTAAACTCATCCCTTCTAAGTTTATGAAATTCCACAATAGCATTTCCAACCACCCTAATCTTGTAGCACAGTCATTGCACTGCGCCACTCATCCCTATAATCCTCCTCGGAGACTAAAACGGCAGTGGCCTCGTGACTTGCTATAAAACCGTGACAGCGGGGGTCCTGGCAATGGCCAGTTACTCAAATCATGTCCTGAGCGTCTGTGGCTCTCGCGCTCTTGGTCAGCCTCCACTGGCTAATATCCGGTGACGCGGCTGACGGAGGAGCGTGGGGGACTTCCCAAGGCTCCGCTTTCTCTTCGCAGTGGATTTGGGAGGTCTCTGGGCTGTCTGTAAATATTGTATGAATGAGTGAGTGAATGATGAATTGTAAATATGGTATGAATGAGAGCGTTTATCGCAATTACTGATTGCCTTATAAAAGGCAGATTGTAATTATAGCCCAATAAAGAGTATATCATTTATCTATTTACCCTGTTTTCATTTTATACAAATACCAGCTGTTACTGTTTAGTATGTATTAGTATAACATATAATTTGTACATTATTGGGCCGTCCCGACTTTTATTTAAGCCTCCTCTCAAGTATTTACTCTAAGTCCACCCTCTACATTCAATTAGGGCAGCTATAGTCTGAATTCCTTTACTTTAAAACAAAATATAATTTTATTTCTCGTAGACTTCTTCCTTTTTTTTGCGTTTCCTGAATTTTAGTACTATTTTTCCACTACGTACTTCTTTAGGACATCACAAGCAGTTCGCAGATCATGGTTTATCACCATAAGAGACGGTTACCACGCATTACAATATATTCCAAAAAGTATATATTTTAGTTCATAATTCCTCGTAAAAATTGTAAAAAAAAAAGGTTCACTGTTAATAAAAAAGTTGAAAAATAAATAATTTTAATATTTGTGGAATATTTTTATTTACTAGTTTTATTATAATTAACTGGCCGTCAATTTTTATACTGTAAAAAATGATTGCAATGGGGAAGACAGACGCCTTTATGTTTGTTTCTGTGGAATCTAGTCACCCACTCGATTGTTCATGATCTGAGACTTCATTCAGGAAATCACTGATAATAGTTATTTATTTGATGGAATTAGTATTATTATGACCACTCGTGAAATGATTTTAACCAATTTGAAATACACTGTTTACTTTTGAACAATTAATTTTGATTATTTTTCATAATGAAGGGAGAAGAGAGAATCCCACCCAGAATTAGTGGGATGAGCGTAAAAAGCATTTTAGTTATTCGCGCAAAAACGCACAATTTTGAAGGAAGGGCCTTCTGTCACAATTGCTATTAAGTAGAACATCCACCGGAGGCACATCAAGTTTTTTGAATCGTTGCAGCACCTAACAAACCCAGCATTTAACACTATGGCCCCACCACCCTTATCGCATCGGTAGCAACAGACTGCTGGGGAAAATTAGGTTAAGATTTTGTTGTTAGATGTAAGTTTGTTTTAAGTCTATGATTCATAAGGTGATCGCCATCACTTTTAAACATATGTAGACAATCAATGTAAATTGTGCACAATACTTAATGCACTAATAATGTAAAATTATTAAAAATTGTATAAAAGGTAGCCAAGCTACAGGATATATAATGACCTACTGTAATTCACTTATATAGAATCTATACTGATTTTCATAATTTATAATAACAAGGGGGTATGAAGGGGAACAAAAAATCAATAGGAGAGAATAATTAGAAGCACACCCTTAAAAGGTACTCTACTACGTTTAAAATATTTTATATAATAATATATAAATCATTATATAATGTAAAAGGAAGTTTTTTTTCTGTTATAGTGGTCAACTGAAAGAAGTTCGAGCGAGAAGAACAAGAGATATTGCCCTCAAGAAGTTTCCTGGGGATATTAGTTTTCTATATTGGAAAACCTTATTTTCTTGAATTCAATTTTAAAGTAACTTTAGATGCCTACTTACATAGTTTGGGATCAGACCGGGCCAAGTTCAAGGACTTAATAGGAAAATATCTTCCGAAAGGCAGGCAAAAACTTTCGAAAATAAATCCGTTTCAAATCCACTGCAAACCGCTACTCAGTCTGAATATATATTCGAATAGCGGAATTTGACGTTTCACGCTAAATGGAAAAAAAAATGTTTATCACAGATTCAATTTATTTCCGATATTTGCATAACAAAAATAATATTTGACATGTTTTTACATGTATCTAGTCTGAAAGCAAAGGACTAACATTATCATGGAAAATTCGCTTTTCAGTTTTCCGCCTTCTTCGTTGAATAGCGAATATTGTTTGGGTGATTAGAGTGGTGAATACGTTTTTTGTTTGAGAAAATAACGAAATGATTCTCAGTATACTGAGACCGGAAACTATAGTAATGTGAGAATGATAGAATAAATAAATATTTACAATAAAGCTAAAAACAAACGAGATCCCGGAAAATGTAAGTAGCTGCACAGTAGTCTCCATTGAAAACTTACTGAACTAAACCCGCTAAAGTAAGTCACGTGGCGTTCTTTCAACAGGCCTCGTTCGTGGTAGCGCGTGACTCTGTGTGTCAGGTTTTTTCTGGAGGTACTCCAACATAAAACGTATTATAAGTTAATTTAATAGTTTTTTATTAGTTTTAGTTAATGTTTTACTAACAAATAGTCAGGTTTTTATTATATAATTTATTTATTTACATTTTTCTTCCTGTGAGAATTCCCTGTGCAGCTTCCATTACCTTACCTAAGTCCTTGGTCCAGGTAGAAAGCCCTGCTCATGTACTTAAGATTTTTCCTTTAATCTAAACCAACTATTGAAATGACACATTCACAATGCTATTGAGAATTGGCCTAACCAAACATTTGGTCCGAGGTACTTCCCCAGGTATGAGCAGAGAGAGAGGGACAATAGCCATGATGTTATAATTTTTTTTTTTTTCTTAGCTCTCTAATTATAAGATTAAGGATGAGGGAAAAATAAAGGGATATTTGGGTTGAGCGGATCTTTGTACTAGGAGTACCAGCTTGAAGGTGGTGTGAGGGAATTAAGGAGTGTGGGAAGCCTCGGTAGAGGTTGGTTGTTGAGGTACAGTGGTGAGAGTCCACTGGTGGCTGGGCCAAGAGTCCCTTTAGGCATGTAGTGCAGTCTTATCAGTCTTTAGTCGGATAGCAGTGTTGGGTGCCCGTTAGAGGCTTGTTGTTAAGGTAAATTGGTGTTATAAATGGGTGTTGAATCCATTTAGTAGCAGTGAGACAACAGTTACTTTCAATCAACAATAACAATGTGAAGATATTGATAAAGTTTTTTTGTATTTAATAATTCCCTTTGCTAAAAATCGTTGCAGTAGCCATAGTGGTGATCTGCGTTAGACACTCCCCAATAATTTCAAATGGGGGAGGGAGTGGGAAAGGAAGTTGTTTCCGTTTAGCCCAAATGATATCTATTGTATCTTGACACACGTTATTACCACTGTTTGATTTGACCTGGCTCAGATACCTCTTGACCTAGACCTATTTATCAAACTATTACCTAAGCCATTACCCCGATATTATAAAATCCATGTTTTCGTGGCTTCTGGCTTCTTTAGGCCCGACCTTCAAGATACCGGCAATTAATGACCCCAAACACGTCAGTATCCTCCTACCCTTTCACTCGTTCTCGCTACTTCTCTACACTTTGGTTACATAGATTTTCAAATCCCCAGTCTTTAACTTTTAATTTTAAAATATTTAGTTTCTCTGAAAGCATGAAATGAAAGTATCCCATATTGTCTTTAAATACCTCAGAAAGTATAGCAATCGATGGTCTAGCAAATATTTTGCCCTTAGAAAAATATGTAAATACATATAAATCGAAGCCCTAATTACTACTTTAGTCAAATTTTATTTTTTTCAGAGGGAATGTAGCAATTTTTAATATTATTCTTAGCCCACATTTATTTAGGTATTCCTTTAGATACGAGGGGAGCAATTGACTGTTGGTGGAAAATATGCAATAAATAAATTATTGTGATGTACAGTGCCCCGCTATTTACACATTTGACTGACAATACAGCCAAATCTCCAGAATGGGATCATGTGAAAAGTGGTCCGACATACCTCTCGAGAGAGGTTAAAGAACGCTGACCTGCACCCGTTGCTTGGTGTGCCGTCGGTGGGTGAGTTCATCTGCCGGAGACACATCAAGTTTTTTGACTCGTTTCAGCTCCTAACCAACCCAGTGTTTAACACTATGACCCCATCGCCCCTCCCGCATCGATGGCAACAGACTATCGGGGGAAAATTAGGTTAAGAATTAGTATGTAAGTTAGTTTTAAGTTTGATCAAAAAGGTGAGCCCCATCACCTTTATTAGTCAGTTCAGTCACATATAATCTGTATCATTATACTTGTTTATTCATTATATAATTTTTATAAAATAACAAAACCTGTATATAATGTAGCAATGCTACAGGAAATGCAAAAATAATTTGTAAATAGATTCGCCTGAGGATCTGTAATCATAAATTATCAGTAAATTTGTATTTACATATTTTTCTCATGTGAAAATATTTGCTGTACCATCCATAGCTATACTTTCTGAGGTATTTTAACAAAATATAGGATGCTTTTAGTTAAATATTTCACAGAAATTACATATTTTAAAATATATTTCTTACATATTCTTCCATATTTCTTTGAGAGCTATACATGCTTTTTTTTTACCTAAAATTAATTCGGTGTATTCAATTGAAAGATGAGAATTTGGGAGAAATTTTGTGCGTTATATTCTAGCAATAGATGGCCCTATTTATTTGGATAATTCGACTTAGAATTGTGTACGTTAAAATATGCAGTTTTGGAGAACTGCGTGTCGGGTTCTTGGATTTCTTGTATAAGTAACTGGATAACTTGGATAATCCTGAGCTACGGTTGCTACTTGATCCAATAGTTGCAAAATGGAGCACATGGTTAGAAGCAGCTGATACTGTAAGAGGTTTGATTCTATAGAAGGCGTTCCGTGAAATTTGATTTTGATCAGTCAGTACAAAAAAAGCAAATAAATCATTTTGGCAAACACCGTTTTCTTAGCGTACACAATAACAACATTAGAGAGTCAGAACATACCATTGATTTATAGGATCGCTATTATCAACATTTCCACGGAATAACTGGAAAAGTCGACGGGAGACATCACAGTTAAATTGAAGATAAGATTAAATTATGTATTTGTTTGAGAAAACCCTAGGCTGGATGAACAAACAGTTAATTTCAGAAGTGCACTGGAAAAGGGTCCTAAAGAAAATCTAGAAGTCAAATTGTCTCCAATAGAAATCCTTGTTTTTAAACATGCTCAAAAAACTTCGGTCGATGTGAAGTGGCTACTCAGCCGTTATAAATCTAAATTTAGACCTGATGGGTGCGGATTTTTATTCAAAAATATGATAATGTAAGTAGTACAACTTTTGTTCGGTTTTCGAAAATATCTGTTGTGTTAACACTGAGCTTACAGTAATTGTATTTATGACTTTACATTTCCTTCATTATTTGGTACATATTTCTAAGAAAATAAATACATACATATGTACATATTTTATTTTGTTTTATTACGTATAAATCCTAACCCTGGTAATAAGTTTCACTTATTTATCTTGTCACTTATTAGCCTTCTTAAGAAAACTCCAATTCGTGACGTGATCTAAGATCAAGGAACACACAAATAGAAGGTCAAAGGTCAAAACAGGACTTTAAATATTGATAAGGTCAGTCGAGAAAATAAACTTGGAATCGACTCGTCAATCAATTGATTATTATTTAATTATCTATATTTGGCTCCATGCCTCGCATATTTATCTCTAAATTAATATGATTAAATGATAGTAAAATACTAGTTAAATAATCATGAATTATTTATCCTACACTCTTATCCCAAATGAATTAGATGTATTCAGTTTGAATGCGTTTATGTTAGCCTAATAAAAGTTGTTTTTCATAAGTGTGCATATTTCTTCAAAGTATATTTCCAAAAAAAAGTATGATGAAAGAGATTCCCATGAACCAGGACTTCCTCAAGGCTCTTGACTATCTCCTACCCTTTTTATTCTATACATCGCCGACATCCCATCATACTTCAAAACCGAAAGATCGTTATACCCAGACGTCACAGCAATCTACACTGGATCATTCAAAATAGATATGATAACGAATAGATTACAAGCACAAATGAAAAACAGCAACACCGATTTCAACAAATGGAAAATTAAACTTAACCCATTTAAAACAAAGACAATAGTATTCACCAAACGTAGACCAATATTAACCCACAATTTATCTTCAAACAATTCCTAAATACCCTGGTCCCATCTCGTACACTACCGAGGAATAACCTTAGACCGTTCCCTCGCTTTCGCAAACCACGTAAACAATAAATGTAACAAAACTGAAAGCCTCATCGGTCAGCCTACTTCCACCAAAAATCAAAAATGACCCCTGAAAAAAGATGAATACTACATAAAAAAGTAATCCGACCCACAATGACCTATTCTGCGCCGGTTTAGAGTTACATTTGTGCTTCAAATTACAGCAAATTTGAAGTCATACCAAACATAAGTATGCGCATAATTAAAAGCTACCAAGATAACCACCTTGTCTAACAGATCAAAATCCAGCAGTAAGTACACACCCATGAGCATTTCTTTTTTGAACTTCCATACCCAAAAACCCATTGATAGAGAAATAGTCAATTACAATAAGCATTCCCTTAAAATATACATAAACAAACATATCCTGTTGGAATAACATTAAATTATATTTATATCTACTTAACTTAATTTTATTTAGTTTATTATTTTAATTATTGCATTATTTAATTGTATTTTATTCTTATTTTTGTTTTATTATGAAGGTTTTAGTTAGTTGTTTCCTACTGTTAGATTTCCATCATGTTTTACATTAACAGAATAAAAAAAACAATGCAATCCACACCATACTATGTAATAATTTTGTTTGTGCTTCTGATCAAGATTATAAGATGTTTAAATAAATTTATAAATTAAAAAGAAATGAGTGATACCTAATTCGTCACCCACTTCCTATTCACGGCGGTACGGTGTATGTATCATATAAAGCGGTGTTTCCATTAGCATAAGTACCCGGGTCAATCAAAATATAGAGGCAATATATAGAGCGTCTAATGCCCTCACTGCATTCTATATCTTCAATTTTCCTTATCCCCAGACTATAGTGAACTACTTATTAAAATAAATAAACCAAAAAGCATTCAGACCTGGGTATTATTGTACAAAAACAAACTATTTTTTAACTTTCCATGCTCTTCCATGTTTTTAGTCAGGTCTGACGTTGATAGCTCATAGCTTAAGGCAATGTAGAGGTATTGAAAGGACTTAGCGAGGAAACACCTTAGTAAAGCAGAGAGACAGATACGTGTTTTGCGATTCGATAATGATAAAAAAGGAGACACAGAATCACACTTATTTTTAAAAGTAAGGTAAAGTCAAAGCAAGTCTTTGAGTCACTTAGGTTAGGAGAATTATACGACGAGGATATGTCGGAAGTGCTTGAATGACCGGAAGAATAGGAAATGGAAAGAAAATCAGATACGGGTTTTGAAAGACGAAGAAATAAAACGCGTCAACACCAATATGACAATCCTAGCTCACTTAAACTAGGAGCCAAGTACGATGGAGTTCTAGCATTCGATTCATCCTCAGATGATCAAAGATGGCATGAAATTCCCTGAAGCAGAAGTTAGACCACCAGATGAAGAAAAAACGGTGATGAATTGCCTCGTGAATAATTTACGTACGATGCAAGTGAGCTAATGAAACCACCAAATGGGACAAATGGCAAACCAAAATTATACCCAGTGAATGAAACAGAATTGTATTCAACCCGATGCTCAAGAAAGGAGGTTTTCTTTAATGCATAAATTCAAAATGAATTCAGCTTCTTCCAGCTGCTTTCAAGCTACTTAATAGACCAACTAAATAGTCTCTTTTTTTAACCTTCTTTAAACGAGGTTGAAAACAATGCCAGAGTGTCTAATCCAGCCACATTAGCTGTACTGAAGCAAGTCAGACTAAAAATCATAGACGATAATGATTTTTATCATTATGTTAACAGCATTGTGGTCTTAGGCAAAGAAGAGCAGGCTTGCTCTTCAATTCAAGTCTAGAAGGTGATATAAGAAGATCCGGAATTCATATGAATTACATTATATTACGTTGCAAGAACCTTGCAACTCTTATACGCTGACTATCTTCATTAAGAGGTCACTAGGTGCAAGAACCGTAACTAGAATTGCTTTATTTGTAACTATACCAAATGAAATGTGCAAAGCCACCCGTGGAAATGAAAGGATGGTAAAATTTATTTTTATTGTCATTTCTATGGAATGCCTCATGTTGAAACACATTCATTATAACATAACTACTCACAAATTCGCAAAATGACAATATATCTTAGTAACATTTGTATTTGGGAGGTCTCTGGGCTGTTTGTAAATACTGTATGAAGAAAATTGTAAATATGGTATGAATGAGAACATTTATCACAATTACTTATAGCCTAGTAAGGCAGATTGCAATTTTATCACAATAAAAAAGTTTCAATATAAAAAAAAAAAAAATCTTAGTGTACAAAATTGAAGTCAATTGTGATGCTTGACTCGATTAAAGCTTTACGACGGTTTGAAAAAAAAAAAAAAACACCGAAATCCTATGAGTTAATCATTATAAATTTAGTCGGTTTTAAAAGCA
This sequence comes from Acanthosoma haemorrhoidale, assembly GCA_930367205.1. Lineage (NCBI taxonomy): Eukaryota > Metazoa > Arthropoda > Insecta > Hemiptera > Acanthosomatidae > Acanthosoma > Acanthosoma haemorrhoidale. The sequence goes on along the minus strand of OV884015.1, from coordinate 75,678,806 downwards.
CAGATTAAATTTTTAGTAATCTAACTATTGTATATTCGATACATCGAGAATTTATTGCAACCTCACGAAGGTTAAATTATGATTGAGTTTGACACGTGAATAACAAAAGAGGGTTAATTTGAAAATTAACCATTCTTCTTCTTTCTTTTGTTAAATCATCTAATATTTTTATTATTAAAGTACCATTAAATAATAATGCAAAATGTCTGTTTCCGTAAAAACAATTGCCGATAGAACGAATGAGAAGGTAAAAACCAGGTTATTTATGCTTTAGATGTGCTAAAATTAGATGTTCAACATGATACTTCGTATTTTTAATTTTTCTGTAGTCTATTCACATAAAAAAATATACAATTAATTTTTGTGTAATTTCTTTTAACATGTGTTAATGTTATATTTTATGACCATTTCCTCTCTTTGCATCGTTGCTTTTATTAAAAGTTCTTATATCGTATATTTTTTTAGCAAAACTCGAATGTCAGAAAAGAATTCAATTGTAACTTTTTGTTCTGTGCTATTTATTTTCATCCATATGGTTCATTTATCGATAAGTTCTAAAAACTGTTGACAATACCTTATAAGCAGGTGGGGATACTTTGTGTTAGTGCTGCATATATGAGTAGGAGTTACAGGCATTAATATATCTGTACCTCGGAGGGATACAACAGGAGCTCCTTTGGATTCGTCCCACATAATACAATGGACTGACGAATCAGAAGAATCAAAAAGGGTGTAATTCAACATCCAAAGTTTTCTCTTGTAAAAGCTTATGCAATTTGTTATAAGGGTGACGGCAAACATTTTTGAAGATCACCCGTTAATACCTTAAGTGTTGTATCCCTCCGAGGTACAGATATATTACTCCACAACTCAAAGTCAAACTGTTTGCTTTCAATGAGTGCTCTCAACTTCTAGAAACATTCTCAGATAATGTTCTGCTATTGAGGATCTGCATCAGAGTCCCGTATTGGAATCCAAGTGGAGCCTCGACTGCTGGATAATTTAGGCCACCAGTTATTAAAAGCATTCATTGGTAACAGTAAAGTTTGTGGTTTAATGTTTCGTGATGATGGTAACTGCTGATTAGATAATCGGTGGATTGTAAGTACTTTGAGAAATATAAATTCCCCTAAACCCAAGTCTATAAAAACATTTTCCCAGAAGTCTTCACAAATCAAACAGAACATTGTCAATCTTATAGACCATTTCTGCCCTGGAACAACTGTTTCATTATTCCAGTATCAATCGTGTATTCAGCTTCTAGTTCGCCCTATCTCTTCCCTGTAGCTGTAGTTTCTGTCTGCCGTCATCAGTTTCTACTTTATTTGGTCTCTTTAGTCTTCTCAACTTATTTTCTCTCTGGTTCAATCCTTCGGTATTGAGAAATTTGCTTAAATTAGTTTTCAAAAATATATTTTGATCGTGAGTGATATGTAAGGGACCTGTTAACTCTTCAAAACATTAAATTATTAATTGTTTATTGAGACAAAAGGCACATCTATGTTCTACTTTTGGCAAGAAGGGTAGGTTATCAGCATTTTTCTAGCCTTAGTGAGATTTCTGAATATATTGCTATGAGGCTCCCAGGAAATAAAATCTAGCTCTGTGTGAGAACTGAATTCTTCCTATCAAACTAGTACTAGTATCTATAGACATTGTGTTAACCTCATAATTACCTGGCAAAGTTCCCAGTCTTCAAACTCTTTAAGTTTAGTAGTATCCTTTCTCATAACTAATTTGATTTGAAATTAACAATTCCCACTTCTTAGAATGCTATCAAGTATTTATGAAAAATAATATACCCCACCTAACTTATATGGGGCTGGCCAAGCATGATGATAACCCCTAAGGGGATGTACTGCAGTGATGGGAACAGAAAGCAGTTCTTCACTATTGAGGCATGGACGTTAGCCAATTGACAATCTAAGCTAACCTGACATTGAATGTACGATACCTTAAATGTGAAATATTATTTATTTGAAGTCATTTCTTATATTATTACATTGAAGTCATTTCTTATATTATTACTTTGATGTCATTTCATATTAATTTAGCTTTTATGTCTTATTAAACTACATCATTTTTTAATTTTTATTGGTGGTTTTAGTTTATTTGGTTGTCTACTCTTGGTGATTCTCTATGTTTAATTCTAATTTTTCCCTAGGATTTCTTACTCTTTTATTTTATTGTTACCATATCCCTCTGAAATTTTTCCCATACTTCTTTACATAACGTATGTTCATATTCAAATATCCTCAGTTATCCAATTGAATCAATTGCACTCCAGTTTATGTAATTTACCCACCTTATTGCTTTGTTTGGACGTTGTGGTTATTTCTTCTTAATCGATTATCATGCCTCTATTTATATAATTTTTATTTAACCTTAAATTGTTGATTTTATGAAGTTGCTTCCTTCCAAAAACAAATTTCATTGTATTATATTCATTTTTAATTTTGATCTAACTCTTATTACCTTACCATTCTACTTCTACTACTGAATATTATTTAAATATATTTTATTTATTTTTTAGGAACAAATTTTGTCCGATCTATTATCTAAAGTTAAATTATTAAGAGAGAAAAATTACTCTGATAGTTTGTTAATGTCTGGACCAAAGTCTAAAACTGTAAGTGATTTGATAAACAAAAACCAGAAATTGAAGTACAGAATTGAAATTCTGAAGAATGTAAGTTGTTATTATGTTATTAGAATCAATTGAAATTATATTTTAGCATACTTAACTTTAAATATTTAATTTACCAACCAAAATAAAGACTCTATTTTATCTGCTCTCCTAGCCTACTTACTGAAAAGATCTGAAATTATTTAGTCTTCACCATCTTTTGCAGTAAAAACCTTGCAGTAATTTTTATTAATGGTGATCCTACTATAAAAAAAATCAAGTCAATGGTTTGTAGTTAGATCAAGCCTAATGAGGATCTAAACATATTTTTTTTATCATCCCTTAAGGGGGCTAAGCTATTTTAAATGTTTTCCAACCACCATTTGTATAGTTTCATGCTGTAAACAGGATCAATATTACAAACCTTTATTAAGGAATAGGTTGGCTTATTTTAAAAATTGATGTAACTATGCATAAATAATTATTGATTGTGGTTTTTAATCCTATAATTTTTTTAATTGTTAGCCAAAGAAATAAGACAGTGACAGGTCCAGGGTTCCGTGGGACACCTCATGATCTCCGTTGTCGCCTCTCTTGCTCTGTTGATGCTCTTTCTGAGGTTTACAGGAGTGTAGCAAAAGAGGCTTGGTGTTGACTTAATGTGTGCTCAATTAGGATAGCTTTGTGAATGGAGAACGGCAGGTCCCATATTTGAGGCCTGTCACTATTTGTTTTTCTTTTGCTGATAATTGCAACAATAAATCTTTCAATCTTGCTAGGGAGAGCTAGATTTTATTTTGTGCCATTCTTGAGAAAAGTGTAATAAACTACTGATAAAACATTAAACCCCAATATAAAAATATTATTTAATTGAAATTTACTTAAAACATAAAAAAAATTTTTCTTCAATATATATCATTTTTAATAAACCATATTTTCCATAATGTTCTCATTTCTCTTGTAGGCTATTGAAGAACAAAAAAAACATTGCAAAAAAAGAAAACTAACTGTGATTGATTCAGAAAATATAGGAGGACTGCAAGAAGCACTGAGTGATATTTGTATTGTAGGTTTAGAAGCTGCATTCCCTGAAATTTCTGGGATAAATACGGCAGTTCAAGTTGCAGGTAGCCCCAAATTTGGCGATTATCAGTTCAATGCCGCTCACCAAATAGTTAAAATATTAAAAGATAAAGGTAAAAATTTTAATATTTCAAAATTATATTTTCTAATATTTATTGCATTAGTATTAAATAAACTTGCAATTTTTTTTTTTTTAATTTTCATTATCATTATTATATTGATTCAATGTGTCCATATCCATAATTAATTCTCAGTTACATTAATTAATTTTTATAAGAAGGATTATTAATTTCCTTTCAGGAGTAAAAACATCACCAGCTGAAGTCGCAAAGAAAATCGCTGAAAAAATACCTACAACACCTCTTTTAGAGAAAGTGGAGCCAGTTCCTGCTGGATTCATTAATTTATGGCTAAAGAAAGAATTTTGCCAAAAAATATTAACTAGACAAATTGTTGAAGGCATCACTCCTCCACTGCTGGAAAAGCGGTTAAGAGTAGTCATAGATTTTTCTTCTCCGAATATTGCGAAACAGATGCATGTCGGTCATCTAAGGTAAGGAGAAGGAAAGTTGATTTCTCTTATTTTTTCTGTATAGCTTTTTCTGAGGCTCAAACTACATTCCTTGCCTATCTAGAACATTGTATTATTAGATATAAATTAAGGGAAACCATAAATTGTGCATTTCCTTTTATGAAGAAAGTTGTATTAGTAATTTTTTTTAATTTAAACCTTAAGAAACAAAGTCTCATAAGCAAAAGTACTTGGTTTTCCTAGATGCAACTCTTGAGTAAAACCAAACTTCCACTAATTATAACTTTTTGTCTTTTTATTCTCTTAAATGCTGTTGTTGTAAATTCGTAAGTTTTAACTGTTCATGTATGAGGATTGGCTTTGAAAAGGAAATAAGGAATTACCTTATCTTTGCAGGATAAAGTCACTGTGATAGAACATCAAAACAAAAAAAATTCTCACAAAAATCAGTAGAAGGTTTTTCAAGCGAATATATAATAATTACTATTTTTGTTGTTAATTGTATGTTTGGATTTGCTGAATTTTTCAATACTCATTTGCATTTAAATGCAATTTTATGGCCAGAATCTAAATTAAATATATAATAATACCAGTATATTAAATAAATTCTGTACATGCCTCATATAATTGATTAGATGTTACCCTTGAAATTGACAAAATTATTTTTATAGAAACATAAGTTACTTACGCTATTATCGGTTGTTAACACAACCTAAAATAATTTTTATATCAAATAATATATACAGCTCCATTTTACTGCATATTTTTTACATAATTAATATCATTCAGATATCATAATGTTAATTTTTTAGTCTTTTTTTATTGCCTTGAAATAAAATTCATTGTTGGAACATTAAAAATTGACCGTTAATATACCTATTAACAATTCATTTCTTTCTCTAACATTCAGTTTCAAGCTGAAGTTCGCTTTAACTATTTTTATGTCTTTAATATAGTTTTATAAATCAAGATAATGAATCTTATTAGGAGCAGTCTGTTGTTAGAGAATTTTATTGATTGTACTTTACAAGGATGGTTCAAATATAAAAGCTAATTTTTTTTAATACACTTATTGATTAATGATGTACACAAGTGAAACCTTCAGTTTTTCTTTACATAGCCTCCTGCATGCTAAACACACTTTTGCCAACGATTCAAAAGCTTGAATTCAGATATCATAATGTTAATTTTTTAGTATTTTTTTTTATTGCCTTGAAATAATCACTAATAATATGTTCCCCTCCAAGTGATTCTTTCATGGGTGCAAACAAAAAATAGTCACAGGGGGACAAATCTGGACTGCAGGGAGGGTGGTTGAGGGTTTCCTAGCGCATTTCTTCCAATTTGTCTCAGGTCGATATCGCAGTTTGTCTTGGAGAAGGTTGACATTTCTGATGAGCATACCTTATCTTTTGTTTTCATAGGAGACTTTTGTTGACTTTAACAACTGGCAATAGTAAGCTGCATTCACCTTACGCGGATCATGAAGATAATCCATGAGTAAAACTCCTCTGTAGTCGAAAAAATCGATGTGAGAACTTTTCCGGCTGAGATACGGGTTTTAGCGTAGTGAACGCCCAGTGAAGGCAGGCTTCGTCCTTTCTTCACAATTCCTTACTCACCATTTTTGATTCTGTAGTGTAGTGATGATAGACTCATGTCTCATTGCACGGGACGATGCGCCCAAAAAATCCTTCCCATCTTTCCGGAATCGATTCAGAAGTCTCACAGATCTCTAAACTGGCTTGTTTTTATTTTCAGTTAACAACACCAGAACTCATCATGCACTAATTTTTCTAAAGCCAAGATTTGTATAGTTAATGCTATGACCACTCCTAATGCTGATTTGCACTTCTGACACTTTGTTAGAAGTCAACCGGCGATCACCTTCGATAAGCTCTCGAACAGTACTGGTGTTGTTATCTGTGAGATTTAACCTTGTGTGTCAATTGCGAGTTTTGTTTTCTATGTTTTCTCGCCCACCCTTAAGTTGCATGGCCCAAGTAAACATTCTATTTAACCCCTTCATTGGTTAAAAACTTTAAAAAGCTCATGGCTGTACTGAGGACAGAACAGAGCAGAGCAGCTAACCAAGCTGGTTTCCGCTCCCTCACACACCAACCTTCAACCCCCCTGTTGTCTCAACTTCTTCACCACAAATAAATAGAAGTTACCCTCTTCTCGGTCCAGAAAATATCCACCTAAGTTGCCATGTTTTAATAATAAAAACCTTCAAAAGGTGTCGGTTAAGAGAGAGGGAAAGTAGTGTACGAAACAGCTTAAGCCACTAGTGGGCAACCTGCCTGTATAGGGTCTAGCTTTGGAGCTTGTTGCCAGACTCTCGGAATCCGGCACCTGAAGAACACTGTTCTCTCTCTCTCTGCACTGGGACTTGCTGCTCTACTTGAACCATGGCTTTCTTATTGAACTACCTCTGCATATCTCTCTCCTAACCTCGCTATGTTTTAGTCCGGTGTTGTCAGACCCCACACCTTCCTAGTGGGATTCTCTGCCTTTGTCTCGCTAAAACTAGCACCTCCTTGAAGGAAATCTTTCCTACAAACTTTACCTAGTAGTGTCCCCCCCCAGTGATCCAGTCTGCCTCTCTCCGGGTCACACTCACCTTGGGATCTGGACGGATTTTGCCTACCCTTAGAAGTATGAATTTGTGTTCATTCCAAGACTACTTAAACTACCTATAATACCTACCCTGTTCCTCTTCTCCTGAACATAGTGCACTGTGGGGGCACACCTTCTAAGATCTTATGGAGTCGTATAAATTCAAATAAAGCTGCCCTAGGCCGCCAACCGAAGGTGAGCCCCATCACCTAGTCCAGTCTATTTTGATATTGAAATTTTAACTGTAAAAAGATAAAGGTTGTTTTGTAATTCTACCCTCCTTCAAATGCATCATAGTATACAGAAAGAGGAGCCATTATTCTGTCAATTTGTTCATATGTTTGTAAAAAATGTAAATAAAGGGGTTTTTGAAAAAAAAAAAAAAAGGGGGGGAAAACCACAGGTCCACACATTTTATCTCTTTCTTGACGCTCGCCGGGCTGTAGTGACCCTAGCCCACGGTGGGCGTCCTCCCCCCCTTGGGGACATTCCTGACACCCCCACTCCACCATCCAGCTCAGTATCCAACTGCTTGCTAAGTACAATAGCAAAATTACCGTTTATATTTGAATCATCCTCATAATCAATACATGCGTCATCTCATCCCAAATTATTTAAAATAATGTTATGGCTTCTCTTGAGGAAAAGCCATTAGAAGCATATGATAATGACACCCAGGGAAGAAACTTAAATACCACAGTATTAAAAATAAGTGTAAATTGAGTTGACTTGTATTAAGTAAATGATAAATATTTTTCTTTTATTATTTTCCTTGCAATTCCAACTAACAATTTGAGGTAGCTGTAATTAATATTGATTTGATTGCTTTTAAGTTTTTTGCTGACATTCAAATGTACATTTGCCAACCCCAACCATAAGAGTTTTATCTAACATTATTGAAGCCAAAATCTATGATTTTAAACAAAATTCCTAGATTATGAGAAATAATTCTTTTAATATATTTATACAATATAAATGCATTTCATTAATAATCAAGTTAGTTTTTTTTAATTTAGATCAACTATTATAGGTGATAGCATTGCTCGACTTTTGGAATATCTAGGTTATGATGTATTGAGAATAAATCATGTAGGAGATTGGGGTACGCAGTTTGGAATGCTAATTGCACATTTAGAGGTATCCATAGGTATTTTTTTGTTCTGGAATTTATTTGTGAAATCAATTTAAATTAACTATTAAATTTTTTTTAGGATCAATTCCCTAATTATGTAACAGTTTCACCACCCATCGCTGACCTCCAAGCCTTTTACAAAGAATCAAAAGCTAGGTTCGATTCCGATGCTGAGTTCAAAGCTCGAGCATATAAATGTGTAGTGGATCTTCAAAAGGGAGATGAGAACTATACCAAAGCTTGGAAGTTGATTTGTGATGTATCTCGTAAAGGTAAATTATAAATAAATAAAAAAATTACAAATTTTATGTTGAAAAATAAGACAAAATAAATCTTCGATGATTGGTTCCCAAGAAAATTATCAGCACTATTACTATTCCTGTTAACCCTTTAATTTCTTAATACTCCCACTTTTACTGAATTACAGGGTCTGCCTTCCGAGTCACTCTAAAAAGTTTTCTCAGATCACAGTTAAGAATCTATTCAAAATTTAAAGTTCTGATTTTTTCTATGTATTACAAATCTATTAGAGGCAGTAAAGCAAAATGATATTCAAACAAATTAAGTTCCAGGAGCCAACAATAGAAATAAGGTATTCAATAAGCTGTCAGTGTTCCATGCGATTTAAATAGGATTTTTGTCAGCGCGATGTTTTAGTTGCTCTCAAATTGCCAATAAAGTAAAAGTATTTTGATTAATAATAGAAAGCATTTATTTCACAATCATTTTAATAGTATTTATGAAACTTGCATTCTTTGCCTCTTTGTTTATATTATTGTGATATTAAAATTATCGATAATAATAAATTTAACCTGATATTCAAAAACCGCAATTTACTTTATAAACTACGGTTTGAAATCATGGATTGTGGTCTATCTGTGGAGAAATGTAGATAGCTCTGGTACTAAAGGTGTCGTCTTGAATGACGTAAACGTTGTATTAACTCATCAAGAGGGGAATTCCTGCATCTGTGTCGTTGTTCTATTCTTCATTTCGACCCACACTTCTAAACAGTTCAGTAATCGAAGACAGAAACTTCTTAGATCTCATGTCTCGATTTCTCAGTCATCTCTTGTCTGTGTAAGTTTATTCGAGATCACTGTCTTGTGTTTATTATTGCTCGCTCCCATCCTCATTGAAGGCTGTGGCAGACCCTTGATGACCTACTGAATTTCTTTTTCTCTTTGTTATATAGCTGTTCCCTCCTCCATGATGCTCATGGCATCCAGTCGATCTTCTTCATGGCCCCATTCTATCTACGTTAAAGGTTGTTAGCATTTGTTATTCTTTGCTCCGTTCTTCTTTCTAGCCACCTAGAGCAATTTCCCTAAGTTACGTGTGTTTTTTCATCGTCATCCTTTATTACATCAGCTGCTACAAATTACTTTTATGTTAAATCCTACTTCATATAACTAAATAAATTTACTAATTCTAATTTTATAAAACTAAATAAAATTAAAAGTTTATGTACAATTTGTTACTCATTTTCACTTCCTGCGTCTTATTGGCTACATTTTAACATTTGAACATAAAAAATTATCAACAAATTTTCATCAACACATTAACCTTATTCTAACTAATTTATATTATAGCCACGTGTATTTTTCAACATCTCTCTACAAGAAAAACCTTACTATCATTTTTATATATACCAAACAAATAATAAAAAGAAACATAATAGCTACAAAATTTACAAACATAATAATATTATCTACTGGAAATGAGACATGACCTAATAGTATGGCACAAAGGAATTTTTTTAAGATTAATATACACCAAAATATTTATTAGTTAATATTTATAAGTTTCAATAAAACTTAAATCATAATTGTCACCTACCACTGTGGTTATTTATTCTAATAAGTACTGGTTGCATGCTATCAATGATTTTTTTAATTTCTAAATGTTTTCATCTTTTGTAGAATTTCAACTTATCTACGATAAACTTGACATTAAATTAATTGAAAGAGGTGAATCTTTCTATCAAGATCGGATGGAAAGAATTGTTGAAGATTTACAAAAGCGAGGTAAGTTTGTTTTAAAAGACAACTAATTGGCATAAACTAAAATTGTTATTAACCTATATGAGTTGTAAAATTTTAAACTGATTGAATTTCATTGTCGAACAGACCTGTCAAGTTTTGATTTTCTTTAATTGCTTGATGATGCTATTTTGATTGAAATTATACTTTCAATTAATTTTAAGTAGCTCAAAATAATACACTGACCGGCAAAAATTTTAACCCACTTCAAATACAGTTTACACATTCATTCAGTATTACTTCTAAAATATTAATCAATAGAAAAAAAATGAAAATGGAAAAACTTTGTTTATTGTGAATTTTGAAGGTATAAATAAATGAAAGAAACATAAACTTTTTGATGTGGGTTGAATTTTTTGCCTGGGAGGGTATCATATATATATATAGTACATACTTATTTCAAAGAATTAATTAGTAAATATTTTTGGAAATAAATAAATTATACATTTAGCTTTAATTCTTCAATTTTCAGGTTTTCTTGAAGAAGACGAAGGAAGAAAAGTTATGTTTGGTCAGGTAGAAGGACTGATTCCCATGACGATAGTTAAGTCAGATGGTGGTTATACTTACGATACTTCCGACATGGCCTGTATTAAACAAAGGATAACTGAAGAAAAAGGAGATTGGCTGATTTATGTAACTGATGCAGGACAGGTATGATAACAATAGAATAATAAATTGTATCAGGTCGAGTCATAAGTAACTTCCGATGCAGCTAAGTAGAATCTATTGCTATCTACCCGCTATGAGTTACCATGACAAGTTTTTGTTTTGACTATATAGACGAGGCTTCAGTTAGTCTTTTGTCAACTGTTTTGTGTGATACACGTTACATTAAACTGTGTTTTTTAACCTCTGAAATGGAGAGTCAAAAAGTACATATTCATCATGTAATGCTTTGGAAATTCAAACAAGGCAATAGCGCTAGGGTCACAGCTGAAAAAATATGCACTGTATATGGTGAAGGACTAATAACTGATCGGGCAGTTAGAAATTGGTTTATAAAGTTATGTTCTGGAGATACAACCTTAAAAGACAAACCGAGGGGGGTTGTCCTTCCGACTTTGATGACAACCTTTTAAAGGCAATATTGGAGCAAAATCCACATCAATCAACAAGAGGTATAAGAGAAAAGTCTAATATATCACAATCAACTGTTAACCACGACCTGGAGAAATTAGGGAAAGTCAGCAAGTTAGGAGTGTGGGTACCTCACAATCTCGGTGAACGGAATAAAGAATATCGCATGTAAATTGCCACAAGTCTGCTCTCTTGGGTAAAAATTGAGCCTTTTTTTAACAGGATTGTAACAGGCGATGAAAACTGGGTTACCTTAGACAATATAGTCCACAAAAGACGGTGGCTTGATAAGGATCAACCACCAGTTGCAAAGAGTGCAAGAGAAACTCCATGAAAAGCATCCTGCACTCGTCAAAATTAATATAATTATGTTATTTAATGAGAGAAAAATGAAGGTCTGATAAAAAAACGGAAGTTACTTATGACTCGACCTAAATATATAGAATATGTTATTCAAATAAATACTGATTGACACAAATTTAATTTCTAGGCAACACACTTTAAGGTGCTTATGAGTTGTGCTCAGCGGGCCGGAATATGGGATCCTAACTCTGTTAGAATTGATCATGTTACTTTTGGAGTTGTGCTTGGTGAAGACAAAAAGAAATTTAAAACACGTTCTGGAGAAACAGTGCGTCTAAACGATCTGCTTGAAGAAGGTATATCATCACATTTATTTGCTAATAATCACAATATAAGCTAATAGCAAGAGTGATCATGATTTTTGATTAATCAGGAAGTCAACATGGCCATCATTATCCTGACATCTATGATTTTTACTCCCAAGTAACCCAATGCCCTGGTTCTTTCCATCTCCACTCTATTTCTTTCTACTCTTGTTCACTTCTAGTCGTTGAAGTGAAATAAATTCACGGGATTTGAACCCAAATCCCTATCAAGTAGTTCACACAAAAACCGTTTCACGATATGAGCCATTTGAGTTTTTGATAAATCTAATAAAATTATGAAAGTTTTGCCTAATGGGTACTAATATATGAAGTTCCCATCTGTGTTCTGTTTTCTTATATCAAGTGTATTATTTGTAAGGATATTGGCTTTGGTTGATAAAAGAAAGTTCATCGAATATATTAATGGAGAATTGTTTGTACTTACATTATTAGCATCAAGACCTAGTGTGAGATGGTTATAGGACGGTAGTAAGGTGTAAGTAGCTCAACACATCCGAGAACTGTTTACTCTCTCCATTTCCACACTAAGTCCTGATGCAGATGTACACAGTGTGTTCGCTGAAACATCCATTTATAAATTTGATGAAAATTTAACATCTTTCTTTCATCAACCTATGCCGAAATCCCAACAATGCAAGGGTGAATGTGCGACCCATTTTTAATTCAAGTGCTCATTAGATAGTTCATACATGGTGGGTTGTCTTCTGCAGGCTGGTGGGTCCCATCTTAAAATTGGGAGGGGGGCTGTCATTAAGAAGGAATCACCCACCAATCACCACCTTGCTTAACTTTAGTACCTATTGACTCACTCTCCAATCTATTCTGCAACTACTCCCACTTTTGTAATGGTTATAATTTTATATCTGATCAGAGGCAAGGTTAGTTTAGCACTTATTTCTGTTTGGTTCCTTCATTAAGTATTTGTTTACTTAAAAAGATCTTATCGGTTTCTGACAGTGATAATATAACCTGATTTTCTGTATGTACCAGTTAATGCATAAGAACCCTATAAATATGATTAATGTTGTTTTTAAGTGCTGAGTAAATATTTGACTTGGTAAATTTCAGGTGTCCAACGTGCTGAAGCAGCTCTCAAAGAAAGAAATAGACATACCATTCTTTCTGAAGAGGAGTTCTTAAAAGCCAAGGAAAATGTTGCTTTTGGGTGTATCAAGTACGCAGACCTATGTAAGAACAGAAACAATGATTATGTCTTCTCCTTTGATAAGGTATGTTTAAATTATTTTATTATTAATTAATTACCTTATTGGGTATCCCCAGCTGCCCTTCACTTTACCATTGCAATTCAATGTTCTAACACTAAACATTTCTTTGATCAGAATCTCTACTTTTTCGGATTCTCTATTCAAATAGCTGCTTATTTTCCATTATGAGACAGAGTAAACCATGCCCCTCAAAATATTCCCTAAGGAAACCGAGAATCAAACCTGCCTGAATCACTTGTAAATTGTGATAACCCTTTCAGGTGAAAAATTATTTGAATTTGCATTATTTAATTTAACTTTGGTTTGTTTCTGACAGATGCTGGAAGATAAAGGTAACACAGCTGTTTATCTCTTGTATGCACTGACTAGGATCAGATCAATCGCTCGTAACGCAAATATCTCATCTTCTGATATAAAAGAGGCTTCGAAAACGCAATTAGTTGCAGCTGAACATGAGAAGGAATGGAAATTAGTTAAGGTTAGAGGAATTCTAATTGTTAATGTCACATAACTCTACTATAACGCTCTATCTTCTGAGCTAGCCTTGTAAGTGTGAAGATCTTTCAAATATGAACTCTCTTTGGCTTGACTCCTGCAATCACTGTAAATATGCACTGGTGGTAGAGGCAAATAGTTTAGCCACCATGTAATCCTTCAATTTAACCTTTCCGAGAGTTAGTTTGCCTCCTCCCTTAAAATAATAATACAAAAGCTTATGTAATATTGTGTTCTCTTCTATTTACAGATGATTCTGAGGTTCAGTGACATATTAATAAAAGTTACAAAGGATTTATGTATGCACACTCTATGTGATTATCTCTATGAACTTTCCACTACCTTCTCAGAGTTCTATGACTCCTGCTATTGTATAGAAAAAAATGGAAAAACAGGTACACATTATTGTAGATAAACTTTTATTATTGGTTTCCATTTTAAACTAACCTTAAAAGGTGCCCTAGATCCCATTGTTCTATTGTATTATTTGTATCAAATTTAAGATTATAAATTGATAGAGAAGGGTGTATCAATTTTAAGAAACCTTTTAATGGAGAATTTCCAAGTATCTTGATTTCAATTATAAAGTTACTTCCTCTCTCGAAAATACGCATGAGTGTTTTTTTCATATCATTTGATAAATAAGAAACTGATGTGGGTTCCCCCGGTTGTTTTCTCTGAATATTGTTTCTTCATTGTCTACATCCATTATTACATGTAGATATTTAAAATATAAAAATAATACTTAGTAATATGTCATTCACGTGTTTAAGATCTAATTATTTTGATTAATGTTTATTAATTTTATCCACATAGCTAATGTTGTTGTATTTTTTTTTTTCTTTTAGATGAAGTAATTAAGATCCACATGAACAGGCTTATGTTATGCGAAGCCACAGCCGAAGTTATGGAGAAATGTTTCTATATTTTAGGCATTAAAACTTTATCTAAGATGTGATTTTGTATTAATTTATTTATATTGAAATACATATTAATATTTTTCATTGTAATTTTTTTCCCAATAATCATTTATTTAACTAATTATAGTTATTTATTCTGGGTTTACTATAAGTGGCAATGATTTGCAAGAATCAGGAGCTATTAGTCATTGTAAAATTGATATGTATGTTTTTCATTTTTACAAAGTATACCAAATAAGATCATTACCTTTTATTTTTCCTACACTAACTCCTGGACTTGTTTCTTTTGTGAGGAGAATAAATACTTTTAGTCAGTATTGTAAGTTACAGTGGCCAGAAAGCTGAAAGTAAACAAATACTTTCCTGGTGTATTGACTCCTGTATTTATTTTACTTTTACATTTTAAAAAAGGCTTTTATCTTAATATGTGTAAGTGTTTAAAAAAATTTATTTCAAGTTTTTGCTTTGTTATTTTCAATATCTAGCCTTAACATGGTTTATTAGGAAGTTAGAAAAAGTACTTATATATTATTAATAAAAGGGGGACTTCCTTATATGTCCACAAATGCTATATATTTTTTTTGTTCATATAGAAAGCATGTTCCAATAGGGACTTCCGAACTTTGAAAGTTGATAGCGGCCATATTGTTGAAGCTGCATCTGTCGAATTGGCTGTCATTTATTCAGTCTGTTTTGCCAAATCACCATGGACGGATATAGTGTTCAACGACATATGCAAATGATAAAATTGTTTTATCAATATTTCGCGTCGCTCACAAGAACTCGGTCTTTTGCAGACCACAATTTGGCAAATTTTGCGTCGTAACTTGGGCTGCACCCGTACAAAATTCTGAAAAAAAAACTAACCCTAATTTTCATTGAAAAATCATCTTCAGCGGTGAGGCCCATATCTGGATGAATGGGTACGTCAACAAACAAAATTGTCAAATTTGGGTCGATACCAATTCACACGAGATGCAATGCATCCCGAAAAGTCACTGTTTGGTGTGGATTTTGGGCTGGCGGCGTCATCAGTCCATATTTCTTTGAGAATGACAAGCACTGGTCTTACCTTCATCCATTTACTTAAAGGGGGAGGAGAATTACCCACATGTGATGTTCTTTTGTTTAAATTTTAACTAAAGCTACAGTTTTGATTTGAGTGACTCTATAAATTCAAAATTTCTCTCGACCCTCATATCCAGTCAGTTAGGACACAATGTACTCAAAGAAGACACCCACAAAATTGTTACTAAACTACTTCAATTATTTAAATAAGGTTAGCAATGGGCAAAAGCTCTAGCTTATAGATTTTAAGTGTTAAAATAGGATAAGCACATTATATTGATGCATTAGCTGGAAATGATTCAGCGTTCTACTAAATTACGTATGTACCTAACTCATAGCATTTATCATAAATAAAATAATAAGAAATAACATTCATTATTTTATTTAGTACTACTAATAGACTACATCCCCTAAAATTTTGAAAGATCTTCCTTATAATTTAACTTTCTTATACAATTTCAAAAATAAATTGCATAATGAAAAAAAAAATTTCCGAGTCCATGTTTTTGTTTTCCTGATTAAAAATAAGTGAAACATGTTAAGTTTTAATTATGCTACCCAATTGCCTAATTATCCCAGTTAAGGAGCTGTTGGGGTACCTCCCGATTAATTAAAGTCTAAAAAGCATAATTTGGAAATCTTTCCTCCCAAGCCCCTCCCCTCACTTACCCCATATAAAAAAATGAAACATACCATTTGAAGGAAGCCAAAGAAGTCATCAGCTGTAACCCACAATATTTCTATCTGAATATAATTATTTTATAAAACAAACCTGGTTATATAGATGGACAATTGTAAGTGATTCTATGGAATGTTATGATAAATTTATAAAAAAAAAAATGGTTTGGAAACTAATCAGATCAATAGTTATATTAATTTAGGTGATAGGATGTTGCCCTAGTTCCTGAATTAGTTTAAAAGTGCTTTGCCTGTTCCCTACAGGGTGTCCCTTGGTACCTAATGTATGCAATTTTGGAAGGTATGCTAGTATTTCTAACACCCGCCAAGTCACTTACTGTACTCAAAACTCCATTTAAATCGCTTAACAGCTGAGAGTTCATACAACTTCCACTACATTTGATAATAAGGGAAATAATAAAAGATCTAATAGAAATAAAGAACAAATTTATTATTCAAAGATGACAAAAAAACTTTTAGCTTATTTATATATTTAAAAGATGCAATTTTACAAAATACCAAGAGTTCTCTCCATTGTAACATGAGGTATCAAGCGTTTTTCTTCGAAATCTGAATGATTAAGGAAATCAGTGAAGTCAATATAATCATCACTGTTTTTAATAGTTGCAGCGGCTAAATCGGAACTTGCTAAAAATGGAAGCCTTCCAACATGTCTGGTTGCTCTGAGTTCAGCCATCACTTTCAGCGGTGCATGTAAGCCTTGATTATTTCTAAGCATTCCTAGGTTAAGCTTCTCTTCCCTCAATGCATACTGTAATAACAGTATAATATTAATATTATAAAATCACTAATATCTACACCAATTTGCAAAATAAAATGTTAAATTACGTTTCTTTCCGATGATTCCAAAGGGTGTACAGATTTTACATTTTCTTTAACCTTCTTAATCCTAGAAAAAAAGACTTTTACATGATGTATTTTTGTATATTAATTTATGCTTGTTATGTACTGAAATTTAGGGATGAGAGGTGGGGCTTGTCCATATCGGAATTAACCCACTATTATTTATGAAAACAAAATAAATTTACTTTTTATTTAGAGATTTGATCCCAGAATCTTCATATCATGAAGCAGTTATGCTAACCACTACACCATAAGAGAACACTTATTTATTCTTTATTATAATATTATAACATAATTTATATTAGCTCACCCATGTCCTAAGGTATCGTGTACTTCAAAAGGGCCTGAAACAAGTCCTAAATCCTTTTGTCCTTCGAAGGAACCTTTAACTGGTGGCAGCCCGAAATTCTGACAGAAAAATAAAATTAAATATTAAATTTCAATAATTTATAACCTGGTAGATTGAAATAACTTCAAATTAAAGAGAACAAGTTTGAATTTTATTGAAAGGTAGAGCTATGACGACCCTTTAAGTTGCATTTTCCATATTCATATGCACATGAATAGGAGCAAAAAACAATCATAAAATCTAACCAGTAAATAATATTATAATATTCCATAAATATTATGATTGATATCTGACTACCGTCAAATAAATGACCTCATGTATCCCAAATTGCTAATTTATGGGTTTTGCTCTTCCTTACAATACAATTTATAAAGGTAATTTGAAGAAACTGCATACCATTGTAGTAACAATATGACAAAGCAACCTTTCTCAATGTTTGGCTAGGTTACAGATAGGTTACGTTTTCAGTTGTGTCTAGTAATGACAGTCTAACCAACAGTCGGTAACTTATAATTTGTCATGAAATTTGTGAACACGAATTATTGATGGTTTCAATGAATTTTTGTTATAATAATCTTCTAATGTTCCAATAAGTATAACATATTACTAATCAAAACTTTAATTTGTCGATACCTTATACAACGGACTGGAAACAAAATTGATTACAAATTAATTAATTTAAACAAATCCTCAACGGTAGCCAAACTACCACTACTGGATGGTTTTTCAATGATGCACTTTGGGGAGATTCTGGCTTTACTGCTGGGGTACGTCATAGTGCGAAGCTGGAAATAGACGTTTTTAGGAAATATGTATGATATTTGTCCGACTTCAATGCTAGGATTGTCTAATCTGTCGCAATGTTGGAATGCACAGTACTTTTATAGTCTATTAATTTATTTTCGTCATGTACGTATGTGTTGTCCGGTTCTAATCGCAATATGGCAAGTTTGAAACGTTTCGACTTTATTATCTGCGTTCTTTGTAAATTAGATTTAGAGGTTGATCCCTACAGTTCAAATTTATTAATGACAATTATTTATATCTCATTAGGTTGGCAGTATTTCTAATAGAAACTTCCTAGGCGGCACACTCCACAGTTTTACTTGATGCTATCGTAATTAGCTTAGGATAGTCTTTACTATCCTAATGCCCGAAGCAGCTGTACTCAATGCTGATTAGCTTCAAGAACACTTAACCGCGGGTGGGTGACAGCCTCTCTGACCTTTGGAGTACATCTAGGAGCCCTGTTGTCCCCTATGTTTTTCAATGTGTGCACATCTCAAATCATTGGAGCACGTTACAAGAATACATTAGCATGAACGCAAATAAAGCCCGTATTCAGCCGTACAGCTTTGTAACGAATTCAGCGATAAATTAGGGAAGTTAAACATCATATTAAATCCCAGAAAGACTACTTCCGAATATTCTCATTCCAAACAGGGAATAAAACGCTGCCTACTCCCTACACTGTGGTAACGCAAAAGAATTATGCCTACAGCACCGTTTACATGGGAACCAGAATGGACCAGCACCTCCGTTTTTTGGCCACTTTTTGAAGAAAACTTAAACAACTATGCATGAAATCTTACCGACTCTCACACTTGCTTTAATCCCCCAATTTATCATTGCATCTCAAGCAGATGATATACAAGAGTATCCTCCAGATGGCTCTGCTGTAGGGTTCACTGCTTTGAAGTCATCTGATGGAAGCAACAGATTATCTGCTCCAGTAATTTTAGAACAACTTACTAATGAAAGTGGTCTGACATAATGCATTCCAGCATCAGAGAAACCTTCCTAAATCGACCCACCCTGTATCAAATCTTCACCTTGAAACAAATATCTGGTGACGTTTAAGTTTAAATATGCTCTTCATAGTTTTCCAGGCAGCTTACCAGTTATAAGTAAATTTGTATCACTACAGTTAACCAAGCATTAATAAAAAAAAAGTGAAGATTAATGGGAAGCTTGTAGTACCATTTTAAGTTGATTCATGACTGAGGCAGGGAAAAAAAGGGCAACTTGCTTGACTTTCTGTTTGTTGTGATAATAGCAGGACTGAACTTTGGCGGTATGATTTCCTTTGAAATTACCCAATAGCTAGTGTTTGCTGGCGATGCTACCATGTCAGGTACAAATCCATGAATAAGAAAAGAAAGTATTCCAATAGCAGAGTAAATACAATCTTAACAAAGATGATAAAATTCTAATTTTAAGCAAAAAATGCCACTAGGACATATTTTTCTATATCTAATGTTATAAAAATTCGACTACTAACTTGAGAATCTATAAATCGCTCTCATACAGCCAGTCATAACATATGCTTCAGCTGAAATATCGACATAATTGAAATGAAAATCTCCGTTCCAGTACAAGAGAAGGTTTTCTTATATAACGAATTACAAAGAAGAGCACAAACTTTAATAATAAAGTAGGTAATGCCTGCAAATTAAGAGGTGAAATCACACTGCTAAAATGAATGAGTCTAGAATGAATTTATACGGAGCCCCAGATGGAATAAAAATAGGTCTTGTTGACAGCAGAATGGTTAAGGGTAGTTAAGCATTTCAAGGATTGCTTCGTAGATATGTTGCCCCTTTCAACAAACCTAGAGTTATCACATTGAAAACTTTAATACCTGATACTTACTGTTTAACATAATTTCTATAAATAGATTTTAACAATTGCATGTGTATTGATTGCAATACTGATGTGTTATATATTTCAGCCTAGCCTTGAAAATAGTGATTTAAGGCACCAAAATTAAAAACCTATTCAAAAGCAAAGAGTAATTTATAATTATTAGCCAAGGAAAAATATAGTGATAGAGGAGGGTCTTCAGCCAGAACCATGTTATACATTTTTTTACTAATAATTATTCAAAAAAAATAGGGATCACATACCACAAGTAATAATTATTAACATAGAGTAAGTTATTACTTTACCTTAATTATTATTAATACACCATCATTACTAAATAAGTAGAAGGAAAATAAAAAATTCTTAAAAAATGTATTTAATTTTTTGTACATATATTAATTTTATTTACATTTAAAAAGATTAGTTTTATTTTATTTCTAAAATCATTTGTACACTTAGCAAAATCAGAAAAAGTAATTTTTTAAAGATTAAAATAAAGAAAAATAACAATATACTTTTTGAATCAGTGTATAAAATCATGAATTACACTTATCCTTCATTCACAAATAATTTTCGGATATATAAAAACATTCATATTATTATAAATTTGTTTCATCAAAATGTACTATTATGGCGAATTTTCTTTTGCCTCTTTTTTTGTTTTTTTTTCTTAGGAGAATCCAATGGAGAAATAGTTGTATTGAATGCTTGATTGTTAATGTTTGTATTCACATTGCCTCCAAAGGAATTATTGTGAAAGTACCTTTGCTTTTTACCTCTTTTGGGTGTACGTCTAAATGAAGAAGATGCTTGATTTTGATCACTTGGAGTAGATGTAGAATGGTGTTTCACCTTTGTCATTTTTGGAGTCCTATCAAAACAAACTGTGTCTTCAGACAAACTGCTTTCAGGCGGCCTTTTACCTAAAAGCAAAATACAAATTAGTACGGTTAACATATAATATTAAGTGGACAAGAAGATATGTAATATTATACAACTGGTGATGACACGCATTAGAAATACATATAGGTGATATGTAGATATACTCTGGATATAGTTGCCAGATGACAGTGCACCTCTAAATTAAAACTAAAATGGATTAATTACCTAAAACTAAAATTGCCACTTTTGAATATGTAAGAAAACAGAGACAGAAAAAAAAGCATGGTTAATAGACTAATTCCTAGTGGTTCTTAAGGGTAAAATGAATGCCTTTATAAATCTTCTTCCCCTATTTGAAATGCCATGCACGACAATTTTCACAAAATTATTCTTCTTTTTCTCACAACTTTCAAGAAACTTTTGAGTGCTTTGTTTTACTTACAAAGCAAAACTAAAGTAACTACAGTAGAAGTTCTATAAAACGCTCCCCGGATATAACACTCTTTTTCCTGGGCCCCAGTGGGGAATTTTTCAATGAAAGTTTGTTCGTTGTAACGCTCCGATTTCCAATTTACATTACTCTGACGGAAGGATTAAACACATTAGACATTCGTTTGAGAGCATCAAACGAGACAGAAAATGAATAACAATATAAAACAGAATCATCCATAATAACACTGCCAAATATAATCGATGTTTTAGATGCATTAAAGATGATTCACACATTTTTTGGGTGTAATACAAACGTAAAACATGAAACTTTCAAAAATACCAATCAATTAAATTAAAAAAGCTTAGTTTGTGTTAAACAAAAAAGAATAGATAAATATATCAAGCCAGAACCATCTAACAAGTAATATAATGTATTTAATTTGCATGTACATTATTAGTACATACATTTTTTTTCTATTCTTTATACATATGGCCCGTTTATATTTTTCTTTTAATTCTACAGTTGTCTATCTGTTTAAATACTGAGCATGTATATACTACATTTTGAAATAAGTATTAATGGTACTGCTTATTACGATATTCCTTATATACCACGAAGAAAATTAAAGACAACAGACACTTTTTTAGTTTATAGCAATGTTTTAACAGAAACTGCCAGAGTATAATTTCCAAAACTTTTTTAAAAGAATTTTTTACTGATGTGACAGTTTTCCAAAATGTTCAAAGTGGCAATCATTGAGCGGCTGGAAGGTGGGGTTTCAATTTCTGAAATGCCCCACGAATTGAAAATTAAGCCAATCGACAGTGTCTACCATATGGAAATCTCGCTCTCAAAGAAAGGAAAAATTTGCCAAAGATGAGATCATGATAAACAAAATTAAGAAGAGTCAACATAAGGACATTGAAGAAACACTATTTGAGTGGTTAAGAATTCAACACAGTCGAAACATTCCCATCAGCAGACCACAAATGATTTTGCTTTTTAATAAACCAAACTTTGTTTGCTCACATTCATTCAAGGATCACACACTTCCAAAAAGGACACAATATTGTTTTTGATAAGCTCTGCGGTATAGCTGCGAGCGTTTCAGGATCAGTTACGAAGAGTTGGTAGCAAAATGTCTGGCCAACACTTCATCAAAATTTCGAGAAAATTTACAACTCTGTCAAGAACACAGGACTATTTTTTTTTTTTAACACCACATAAAAGCAAGATGTGCCATGGAGTAAACCTCTCCAAAGTCAGACTTATGATGCTTGCAGCCAGTAATATGACCGAGTCTGATAAACAGAAACTTCTTGAGATAGGAAAATCCCTAATATGTATGTATGTACATTTCATATTTTTTTTTGTGTCAATAAAGCTTGTTTAAATGTTGTTTGAAAACACGCACGAATTATGTTATGTATTTTGATTTTCCCTTAGTACTTTCCTTATTTCGGGTATCGTGATCTACGCTTATAACGATCTATGATTAAGAGTCCCTTGAACATCATTATAAACAGAATCTACTGTATATAAATATTCATATTATTAGAAATTTGTTTCATCAAAATGTACGATTAGTTTTTTTTTTTGGGAGAACTAAATGCAGAATTAGTATTATTGAATGGTTGATTAATATTGTTTGTTCATGTTTGTATTCACATTGCCTCCAAACGAATTATTGCAGAAGTCCCTTGATTTTTACCTATTTTGGCTATACGCCTAAATGAAGGAGATGCTTGAATTTGATCACTTGGAGTAGATGTAGAATGTTGTTTCAACTTGGTCATTTTTGGAGTCCTATCAAAATAAACTGCATCTTCAGGCAAACTACTTTCAGGCCTTTTATTACCTAAAAGCAATAATAATTTAGCGGGATTAACCTACAATATTAAGTGGACAGTATTACAACCAATATTATACATTTTTTTTATGAACTGATATATAAATTATAATGAATAATTTTACAAAAAAAAACACTTTAATAACTTGGTTATTACCACTAAATACTAGTTAAATAGCCATGTCTAATTTGTTATAACAAACTTTTCATAAGAGTAATATTTTATTTAGAAATAGGAGCAATATTTTATTTTCACATGTACAAAAATAGAAATGTGTGAAAATTCAATCATGGTTATGTCATTCGCATAAGATTTTCATACAGCTTCAGATGCAGTAGAAACTTTGTTTATATTTTCACATTTGTATTTTGCAGAATTGGTTTTTATGCATGCTATACCTACTATTTAAATTAAGAGTTACCATAAAAATCTAAACAAATGGACCCCCCCCCAAAAAAAAAATACGTACAGATATTATTTGAAACATTTCTAAAAACAATTATTCTTCTAAACATACTAGTAGTACATCTCGCTAATTCTTTTCTGAATTCTAATTGTATTATAAAAGTTAGATTTAAAATATATACCCCTATGCACAGGAACTGAGCCATCTTGCTTCATAATAAATGATGATGGTGGAAAAACGGAGAAGTACGTCTTTGGACAATGCTCATACAGATGACCAATCTTGGCACAGTTGCAGCACATAAGGTTTGGATTCAAGGATTCCTGTTTGGTGACAAGTTCTCCTCCTGTCTGAAACAAGAATAATAAATGAAAATAATAAGGATTGAAATTTGAAACAATAAAATTTCTAATATATATATATTAATCGAGAGGTTTTAATAAACCTGATAAAGTTTTGTATTAACCCAATACATTTTCAAAATGATATGGAAGCTTCAGTCCTTTTAGGGTTCAGTAACAGAAAAATTGCCATAATTCTGACAAATTGACATCACCTGTAAAAAATGACAACTAAATGTCCGGAATGCCTGCATGCATCTTTTTTTGCATTGCAACAAAAAACTCTAAATAATCTGTTTTTTAAGAAGCCTAAAAAGTACAGCAAATTCCACCCTTAAAATGAAAACAGCAAACCTGAACACTCACTTTTTCTTTGGGATTAGCTTTTATAATTATAACTGTATTATTTTTTACAGGGTTCCTTTTATTATTAGCATTATTGGGACATCAAACAGAACTAAAACACAAAATATCATGCCTCTACAAAAAAGTAAAGTTAAAGCTGCGAACTCAATGTTAATGATATTTTTAATCTTACTTTTTGCAATTATAGTTTAAAAAGACAAAATACAAATTACATACTGTTGTTGGTTAGGACATCGAATTCATTAATTTATCGGTCAGGGGACTCACAATTATCAGAACAGGCAGACAAATGTGTGAAAATATAAGAAGAAATAAAAGTAAACTATTGGCTTTGATTAGTATATTTAAATATTGTAACGCTCAGCCATTATAAAGTAATGTTTATACTTCTTAGATTTTTCCAGAGGGTCAGACCCATTACTGATAGTAATAGGAGCACTAATACCGACACTGCTCAAATAACAAGTATAATCAGCATTTTATATGGGAATCTGAGCTATTGAAAGTGTTTCATTACATACGTATACATAATTTTGGAAAGACAGTAGATTTGAAGTTTATTTCAACCCACGGCCCCAAAATAAACCCAATTTATTAAATGTTTGATATGAGTGAGTTGAGGTATTCCTTTCCTTTATTATTTCATTCTAATTGTCTTACTTAATCTATATCAGTTGATAAAAAAGAAAACATCATTCATTCATGATGATTATGAGCCACAGACGTTTGGTTTAAGTGAGAGACCTTTTTTTTTTTTTTTTTTTTTTTTTTTCCTACCCACCCATATGGTTTAACCATTATCTTCAGGCAAGACATTGTTTATACTGCATTGAGTAAATTTAATTTCAATACTAATTGCCTGTTTGGTGTTGTAATTTATATTTTCTGATGGAGGAGTGTTTTTCTAACACTCAGGTTATTTATTTAAATTTAATTTTAATGTTGACAGGGCAGAGACTTCTGTGAGGGAACTGATTCAGGTTTTCAGATCAGTTGAGAATTCTTTTATTTTTAATTTAACTTAAGGCAATGTGACCATTGAAAGGAGAAAGTAGCCAACAGGATTTGGCTGTGAGCAATAAAATCATTACGTAGAAAAACAATATTCAATTTATCTGATGATGTATAATAATTTTGCTATTTTAACATTTATTGAAACCTTGAAATTCATGTTTCTTTGTTATTAATATAGTTTCTTTGGGCTGATATTGCCCATTTAATTCTGTTTTTGTGAGGCTGCAAACAATTCTCAATATATATAAAAAAAATTAAATACTTAATTATTTATTAGTACTTACAGTAGAGTGATATTTTCGCCATATATTTGGGCATAACTGTTTTGTATGACCTATTTGGCCACACTCACGGCAGGTTTTGTACCTTACTCCTTCACATTTTGGACACATTTCAACAAATCCTGGGCCATTCATTCCACACTGCAACATTACATTGAAGTATTAAAATAAATGTTCTAAAAGTAATGAATGAATGATATATTCCTAAAGCTAATTCAACTTAGGGCAGCTCATAGCCCAACCTCAAGGCCGAATTACACCTGTCAAGTTCTCCAGACAGTGCATTCAGAATTTAAAATTTATTCATAAAAACAAAACTTACAAATCTTTGCAGAACCTCAAATTTGCTGGCTCCTATTGCAAAAAAACATGAAGTGTATTGGGAGTCATTGTTTGTTGTGAGTATATAACTGAGTGGCTGCATTAGGGGAGGGTCGGCTCAGGTTCATGAAAGAGAGATGAGATTTTCATCAAATTTATTAATATACAAGGTTTAGACAAAGTATTGGAGAATTGATTTCCAATATGTCTTAGACAGTCAACTGCTTTCACTACCACGTTACTCAATTATAAATTTGATGAAAATCTAACATGAGAGAGAGAGATCTCTTTTATCGCCCTACGCCGATATCCCAACAAATTTATTACAATATTTATAACAATAAATATTAGGCCAAAACATAAAGTGCTTGCAATTTAACTTTTGTTAGAGTAGCCACTTCAAAACAGTGTCTCCATTTGACAATATTAGGAGTTATTGTTCCAAGCAAAAAATTAAAGACAAATTTGTTCGAAATACATAATAAATTAGAAAATACAATCAAAATATTACAGTTATTAAACAAAACTCACCTACTTCTATAGGTACATTAATTATCCAATATAGAACTTAATTCAACATTAATACCATTTGAATACAATATTGACAACCTTAGCAAAACAATTATATTTACTAAATTAAAAAAAAATTATTTACTGGGATATATTTTTAAAAAGATTGGTGTGAAATGATTCTGATTTATTTCGCAGAGTATAAAAATCCAAGAGCTAAAATTAATACAATTAGGATGTTACTGAACTTATAGAACAAAAAAAAAACATACATGTATAAATTACACCCAAAAAGAAAGAAGAATTACATTATATATTAAAAATTTGAATGTGTGTGAAACAAAATTATACCTCAAAATTAATGAATTAAATCATCACTGATTTTTATTTAAAGAATAATATTTTTTAAGATGAGTATTTCATTTGTTTTGGCAATGATTTAGCATTGTATTTAAGTACTCGAAACTGCCGTATGTGCCTCTGGATGATAAAAACTTTCTTGGTCTTTCTAAGCAACGCTTTAAAATTTAGAACTTTGGTAATTTCTCAAAAATTTTAAATTTTTATAATCTTAATTTTAGCAATAATTGGTGTGTTCTAGGAAAAGGAGCTCCATCTTAGAGAACTATAACAATGTATTCAATAATACGCTGCATAAAGAAGCTGTTGTTCAATAATTACGACCTCTCATTTTTTCTTCTAAAATCCAGTATAAGAGCAAATCTAAAATAGTCGTCATCTGAATAAATGCAATGCACCTCACCAAATTGAATTTAGAGTTTCTTCTTTCATCACCACTGCAATGCTCTTTCTAATAATGTGCTGACATTGTGCACAAATGAGCATGTTATAGGAACATTTACCCTTAACAAGCACATGAACTGGGAATTCCTCCTTCCCTGAGCAAGCAGAGAAGAGAAAAAATAGATACTTTTCAGCTTCATGCCATTGGTCCATTCAAAGCCAGTAAATATTTTTCATCTACATACAGGCTAGCTATTCTTTGGTGGATTGTATTAGTAATAGTAGTAATAGACCACACCTATACCATGACATCTGTAATTAGACCAATATTCAAAAGATTCCTATTGCAATGATCGTTTTACTCTACTGATGATTCGGCTGAGGAAAACATCACACCATGTTCACAACTTCCAGACCAGTTTGACACAGTAAGATACTTCTACTTTATTGAGTCTCTGGGCAATGGAAGTGTTGAAGCGAGACCTTCCGCAGGCATTTGAGCAAATTCAAGTGACAAAATATTCTGGAAGTATACTATCTTTGAATATACTGGCTGGCATTCCGACATCAGACTTTACACTACTGCGAATAAGTGTTTCAAAGTAAAAATAAGTATCCAAAAGTGTTGGATGCAGTTTTATCAGTAGCGCCGATTGCAATGGATATGTAAGTGCAGGAAAGTTGTAATGACTTACCAAATTGATGTTTTGATCTGGTAAGGAAGATTAAAGGTTACCAAATATTAAAATTTTAAGATCATTTGCTGTAAGCACTGTTGTTAGACTTAAGTTCAGCTGAGATGAAGCTGTCAAGACACTCTTGATCATCTTTCTTTGACGATATTCAAAAAGTACTTTTCTTTAGGTTTATTGAGTGGCCTATTTTCATAGAATTTCTTTGGACACAGTCGCATTGGAGATGCGAGATTACTATGAAACGGAAATCATAATTTTTTTTCCATAGATCTTAACTCCCCAAAAAATAATAAATTCAATTAAGGAATTAAAATATCACTACTGTGGATTACAAAATTTGTGAAAGGGGTGCTTCAATCAGCTAATTCAATGATAATAATTAACCACTAACTCTAATAAATTGATAATGAATAATAATTAAAAATACATACGTTCAAACATTTTTTAGATGGGCAGTAGTAAAAATCATGTCCAGGTTCACTACACATATAGCAGCGAGCAAATTTGCGAGGGCAGTTATCACTTAAATGACCAGTTTGTCTACAGACAAAGCATCGCCTGTGTTTTCTGTTAGATGGGAATCTATCAGCAGGGTTGATATGCCAGCTACCAGTTCCTGGAAAAAAAAAAAAAAAAAAAAAAAACATCTAGAGAAGGAAATACAATATAACTTTAAAAAGCACACAGTGGGAATCCAACTTTCAATTTCTAAAGGCTATGAACTTTACAGTAGTGTTGCCATTACATATAACATATCCATCTCAATCATAACAGTACCTATTTCTGCAATAGAAGTGTCACGTGGTATTGAACCTAACAGACTCGGACAAAAAATAGCAGTGGTTGCATCTAATAGAATTGTCACAGACTAGAGTGTAAAACCTTTAAGTTTGCTAATTGCATGGGTTAGTCTTATAGTGCTAATACTGAAAACGCTGTCAGTCGATTGCCAATCTGACACCCGTAGCCTCTTCTATCCAAATGGGGAAAAGAGGAAAGTGAGGAGAGCTTCTAATGCTTGGATTGGGATTTTTCTCATAGTACCGATTATACCTAAACATAACATTCTTGGAATAGTTCTTAACTTTGCAATGGTGGTATTTTAATGACATAGGGCCCAAAATATATAAGGGGTCTTTAAATGTTATTGTAACAAGATATTTACATCGTAAATCCAGAGCAATATTGCTAGCTTTATACCCCATGTTTTCCCTAGAGTTTTTCTATTTCCCACAAAGTGTCTATGGCTTTTTGGTTTAGGTTGGTCAAGTGGATGTTCCAGTTTGGTACTTCACCTGTTGTGGCAGAGCTAAAGACGTTTTGAAGAGTATAGGGGGTGAGCATCCTTTCTTCCCTTTTCCTTTTATAAGTAAAGATAATAGTAGGACCTGAACGGTCCATTGCCATTGAAAATCAGGAGTCACATTGTCTTCCTGCAGGTGCATTGCTTACAGTATTTGTGAGAGTTAAGCAAAGAACATTTATACTGGGAAGATTGTCCCTCATTCAGGCTAGCTCATTTAGTAAAGACCTTGACTGGATATTGGGGAGGTCCTGGGTTAAGTCCCGATCTTGTCCAGTATTTTTCCCCCGATTTGTCCCGATTGTATTTTTTCTTTGTCTAATAATTACTATAATAATAAAGTGTAGCCAGCTAATGTGTTGTTACTTATTTATTTATTATAATTGCTCAATAATTGACTCAAGAACATTAAGTTTTTATATTAAAATTCTATTTAATTACCCAATGACATGAAAACTGCTTCAAACTCTATAAACAATAAAGAGTTATTAATTAATTAATTTATATTAAAACAAATATTTTTAAATCATATTAATTAGGGTATCAAATTTAAGATCTCATTACCCTGTTTAATAGTACATAATTTTTTTAAATTATATCACAAGTGTAAAACGAATTAAACAGAGAGATAACTCGCATAAGAGTAATTAATGACATGACGGTGCTAAAAATAAAACTATGCCTACAATGAAATGCAATATGTTGAAATTAATTAATTTCTTGCTAATTTACAAAAATTATGTCATATAGAATAGGGTATGAAATAAAATATTCTGGCAACCTGATTCAATAGTATGTAATTTTCGAACTATAATTACACAGTCACCAAAACTGTATTCGCAACTTCAATTTAACCTGTGTTTTACAAAAAGAGGTGACATTTTGCATGTTAGTTTCATTTAACCTATAGATGGTGCTACAAATAAAACCAACCCCAGGGGAAATAGCATTGCTATAATTAGTACTTGATTAATAAAGAAATTCTTATCATAGCGAGTTGAGCATCAAATTAAATTCTCTAAAAATCAAATTCTTGTTGCACTGATTAGTAATATGGAAGTGTCACTGTTTTTACTTTGAAACTATAACCAGGCAAAGTAATTGAAGCTGTCATGAAAGTCACGTATGCAACTTTAACTCAACAAGTGATGTATAAGACACCTAATATTTTGCATGGTAGTTCCTAAAAAGTTTTGCTCAATGATCCTAAAAATAAGAGTAATCCTATGAATAATAACTGTCATTGATGCGATGAAAAAATATTTTTTTCCCTAGCGTAGTGTAAGCTAGAACACACAACAGGTAAAGATCTAGAAGTGCTGATTGAGAATATATATATTGGGGGTTGAGTGGATTACCATTACAAAAACACATATAACCAAATTAATGACAATTTTGTTAAAATTTCCATATAAAACAGTGTGGCAGTGGTGACAAAATCACACGGACAACAACAATCAACAGAAGTGTGTTAGAGCCAATGACAACTTCATGTATGTCACTAAAAACAATTCAATAAAACTTAGCAAATCTATTATGAGGAAGTAATTAGTAAGATCATTGAAACTCCTAACTGTGTGAGAGTGGAAAATTAAATAACTCCTTGACCTAGTAGTGAAAAAAAAAAAAAAGTAAAATTGTGAAACTTAATTAGTTCAATTCCTTAAAAAATAATAATTTACCTTTAATCTCTTCCCGAAATTTATCAAAATCAAAATCTTTCAGTCTTTTGCAAGGTCTGTTATAATATTTTTTCATACGCTTTGTCCAACAACCTGGACTTATAACTTGATTCCATTTGACAACCACAGTTTCTTCTTCAGAATCGTCTACCACTGGTGGAATGTTCAACGGTTTTGGGGTACGGCCAACATTTAGTACCATACCATTCTCCATATCGCTGTCAGAACTTATTTCATTTGATTTTATAACACTTGAGGAACTACTTAAAGAAATTAAATCTACAGAAGGCTCATTAACTATAACAACACTGTCATTATCATCACTACTGCTTCCATCTGAGATAGTAATAACATCTTTGAATGCTTCAGCATTTGTGCTATTTACACTTCTATCTGAAGGAGTTGTTTCTTTATCTGATTCATGTTTGTTGGCTGGACTTTTTTCTGGAGTGACTTGTTGTTCATCGGATTTATGTTTGTTGGTTGGAATTTTTTCTGGAGTGACTTGTTCAACTGACTCCTGTTTCTTGGTCTCACTTTTAAATGAAATCAAAATTTCATTGGATTCATTCCGTTTTATGTCGTATTTTTCAAGCAAATTTGAAGGGATTTCCGTCGATAAAATATTGTAGTGTAAAACAGAATATAATTCCGATACACGTTCTTCGTCAATTTCATCACTGTCTGTATTTTCACCTTCAGAATCAAAAAAATCCATATAATCCAGTTTAATGCAAGCTGGTGTAGTTACAAATTGGATCGGTGTAAAACTTCATTACCAGGTAAAATCTTTTCCATCATTAAAAGGAGAAATGATTTAAACAAGAAACACAACTAAATAAACGATAAATATTGAAACCTACAGCTATGCACGTGACCAAGAAGACGTTCGGTGAAAAATATATCGATACTAACCCGCAGTTGGTGTTATTACCTTGACGATAGTTTTTTGAACTTCTGAGCAGTTCTGCCTCTATATAATTAGACAAAATTAATTCAACCAATCTAAATTGTATATTTCATATCATCCTAAATTATGCTGACTGATTGCTGGTTAAAACCTAGTAGTGGGTAATAAAATAAAACAATTTTTTTTAATATCATGTTAAATGAAACGGTTGGAGAGATGCCATTGTCTTCTCCACCGGCTTCACTTGGGGTAGGTGTGCACAAAAAACCTGTACCATACTCCCATAAGCTCTAATTCCGGGGAAGGGGCTGTTAGAATTTTATGGCTTTGACAAAGTACGTAAAAACAGTCTGTATCATAATTATGGATAGCTATATTCATCAATAAAAAAAAATTTCAAGCAATGAGAGATGTACAAGTCACCCGAGAGCTCATATAATGAACAAGCTGGTGGAAATTCGACCTAAGGAGTTTCCCGAAATATTTTACTGTGTAAAAAGTCTGTAATTATCCTCTTTTCTACTACGATCAGTTTGAACGGAGTCCTGCCTTCCCTGAAGTACCCTACCAATCCAGACGGATCTTCCACGCTGTTATTTATCTTCCTCATCAAGTTCCCTTCGATCCTGTATTTGAATCAACTCTTTACAACCTTGCGAGAGAGAGAGAGAAGAATTCGTGGGAAAGAAGTTGGTACATCAATTGACAGTGAATTTTTACTTAAGATTCAGCAAAACTAGTTGCATAATATAGACTTAAAACCTTAATTTGAGGGCTCTCAAATATTTAAAAAATAAATATATAAACATAAAAAAATTATTTGAAGCACTTTTTAATTTATGAGTACTTTTTCCCCAATTATATGTTTTTTACATATATTTTTCAGTTGCTTAAAAGTTAAAAAAAACAACGTTAAAGGGCTGTCCCTTATAACTAATTTAAAATGTTACTATTTCTGTACCAAGATCTAATGGCCTATCAATGACTCTTTCTTTGTTTGCGTAAATTTCATAGTGTGTGTGCACATTAAGGATCGTTTGGGCATTATGTCCTCATAAAAAATACTAAAATTATTAATTATTAAGTAATTTTCAATTTGATAACATTCAATAAATTGGGCGAGGTCATTGTTACTCAAGAAACTTTTCCCTTCCATTTTAACACAAAAAAGTGTTTAAAAAAAG
This sequence comes from Acanthosoma haemorrhoidale, assembly GCA_930367205.1. Lineage (NCBI taxonomy): Eukaryota > Metazoa > Arthropoda > Insecta > Hemiptera > Acanthosomatidae > Acanthosoma > Acanthosoma haemorrhoidale. Next base: position 75,645,838 of record OV884015.1, on the reverse strand, counting down.
GGAAGAAATTAAAATAAAAAGATTAAAAAATCACAACATAAAAACTATGGAGCAAATTCAAAGACGATAGTAAGGATGCGTGAAACCTAATTATTACCTTCACGAAAATAAGGGAGTAAAGTTGGATGGGAGCTCTCTTACTTGTTCTAGGAATATTAAATTGTAGATTTCAGTGAATTTAATAAATTTTGTATACACTTTAAGTGTGATTTTTTATGTTTTTATCCCTGATTTGTACATAAGGAATAATAGGAATTCTCACTAATGCGATGGACCATAAAGAAGAACAAATCAATGAAATAGAAGCATTAGAATCTATCTATTGTGGAGAAATGGAAAGTAAGTTCATTTTTTATGTTTTCAAATATTAATGAGTCACTAATATTATCTAAAATATGGATTCTTGGGCCTTTCAGAGTATATGTTACTGTCATTAACCCCAATATGATTATAAATGATATATTTGATAACTATTTATAAAAATTAGTTATTCAGATACTAGAACTGTGTCTCATGGGAACTATTACGAAGTGTAGGTGGTTAGTGTCATGCTTCAGAATATGTAGACTTAGGGTTGAAATTCATAGATAGTGAGTAATTTCACTTCTAGGAATTGATGTGGAGGTGGTACCCTACAGGAATGGCCACTTTTCAGCCCTAGATGTTTTGCTGCTAGAAGAGAGATAATATACAAACAATGCCTTAAGTTATATCTAGGCCATGTGACTAGTACCGAACAGAGTACATGAAACACAGGAACCTTACTTTCTACTGTTACACAATAGTCTTAAATTGTGGTTACATATATAGAAAATATATGTTCCAAAATTATTCTAACATGTTTGTTTACATCTTGGTAGACGTAATATTACTCTCTAGTATCTCACAAGATCTGACAGGTTCATCCAAAAAACATTCTTTGAGATGGAAATTTTTCTTGGATTGCAGTTCAGTAGCCTGCCCTGACTAGTACATATCCCTGTATTCGTGACAAACCATTATTCACGTTGAAATGACTAAGGTTCCTATCAAACAATAATGTTCTCCTTACTTACCGGCTATTTTACAATCAAAGTGAAGTGGTTAGTTTAATTATCAAACCATTAAGTTTTACTTTCAACGCAATTAAGCGCTAAGTATTCACTTAATACTACTGTTATTAATATAAGCTTTTAGAAGGAATTTCAACCTCTGTAAAATATTCTCCTCTTCTTTTTACCTCAATACTACATGAGTAAGGTTTTTTTTTTTTTTTAATTTAGAGTTCTTCACTTTCTTTTGTAATCTACTTCAGGGCATAACGAATGGCTATATTCTGAGGGGATGCCCACTCCTTTTTACAAAATAAAAAATGAAATTTCTATTCATCTAGAGATTTAAATTTGAGGACAGGAAAGTTGAACGTTAATTTTTTCAAGTTGAGTTTCTATTAAATTGAAAACTTTTTACTAAACCTATGTTTTATGTATACTTAAAGCAAATTTCCTCCTGGATTTCTCATAAATAACTTTTATTGGTCACAGGTATGAGTTAAAACCATCATTAGATGAATTACCTCTATTGAGGATCTATGAAAATTCATTTATAACTTTTTTCAGCTACTAGTTTAAAGAAAATGCCAATTTTTGTACATAATGGACTTATGTTTAAATTAATATATTTAATACATTATATTTTTCTTTACAGTTATTTCAGTAGAACCCTCTCATGTGTTTACTATTCCTATTAAATCTGATGACTACGAAGAAGGAGTTTCTGGTATTCAATGCTGTTTAAGGTTTGAATATACCCAACTATATCCTGAGGAACCTCCTATAATAGAAATTGAAGCGGATGATGATTTTGAATGTTTTGAGCCTGAAGAATTGAAAAACCATATAATTGAACAAGTAATCAATCTATTTTATTTATAATTTTATTCATTTGAAAATTAGTCTTAATGATTTATTTTATATTTTAGGCAAATGAGAATTTAGGAATGGTTATGATCTTTACTCTTGTATCAGTTGCCCAAGAATGGGTTAATGAACGGAATGATCTTGCTAGGATACAAAAAGTAGAGAGAGAAGAAAAAAAAAAATTTGAAGAAGAAGAGGCCGAAAGGGTACGTTGCTATTCTTATTTTAATAAACTACAACTTTTATGAAAAGACTATTACTTGAAATAATAATTATATAAAACCAAAATATTATTTTTTTCAGATGTATTATACAATAATGTTTTTATAAATGTTTCTGTCTCCACATGTGGACAGTTTTGTTAATTTTTCATTACCCACAAAACTAAAATCAAGTTTTCAAATATTAATAAATCAAATTTATGAAATATTTAATTTTATTTATAGGTTGACTATAAATTAATTTATATTTATGAAAATCTCAGGTTGAATTTCAGACACACTAAACACTGATACATTTTACTTTACTATTTTTACACATTAAAACCCTTATAATTTATCACTTCACCGGAATATGTTTTGGTCATAACTGTTTCTATCTTCGGGAAATAAACTATTTACTCACAATCATAGTCTTGAAATGTAAATGTTGACTAGATACAATTCCATCTCCAATCTTCCATCTGCTTCGATCGTCTTCAACACCTACTGCTCAACATTTTCCAGGACGAATAGACAAAAGCTTCTCACACTCCTGTCTTCATCCTTCTTCAGCCATGTCCTGCTCCTGCATGTGTACCTCACGCTCGCATCAGTGATCTTCTTCTGTCCGATTTCGTAAAAGACTGAGTGCCTTGACCTCTTCTTTTTTATAGCTGTTTTCTCCTCCACAATGTTCGGGGCATAACATTTGTTTTCAAAGGTGTCATTCCATGTACGTCATGGTTTCATCCTGCGCGTGGTCGACCTTCACTAACCCTCACAGGACATGGCAACTTTTATGTTTAATCTAACTTCATCCAACTAATTAAACTAAACCATTCCAGTTTAATGAACAAATTAAATTTAATATTTTTTTATCTTAAAAAGAACAGTACAGTATATGTTCAGTTTTTCTTCATCAGTCTGCTCTGGTCTTTGTCAGTCTTCTTCAACCTAGAGACATTAAATGTTAATTTGCAGTACCATTAGATTTTAGAAGAACATAAATAATATTGCCACCTCCATAAAACATAAATGACACATTATTACTTGGTTAAAAAAAAATCTATAATTTTGACTAGGGTATCAAATTAAAGATTTTAACAACCTGAATAACAATACGTAATTTGTATACTTAATATTTGTGTACTTTAATTACAAAAAGCCATCTAAATTTTCATGACAATCGTGTTGGGAATTTAAATTCAAACCTTTGATATATTTAGAAACATGATATATTCCATGGTAAATCCATTTAATTACACGAAAATACTAAAAATGAAAGTAACCAAGTGAACAATAATGAAGGATCATTAATCAATTAATGATTTTTCTATCATATTGAGTGAAGGTATCAAATTATAGATCTCAGTTTCGTGATTAACAATATATAATATGTTTCGAGGCTTTAGTGGAATTTATTTTCAAAAAGGTATTTTTCGTGTCGTCACGAGGGGGGGTGCCTAGTTACCCTAGCCCTGGTGACGAAGTGAGGGTTGATTAAGCTATGACCTGGACAATTGCTTCATGATGGGTCTTACTATCTGACTCCATATTTGATAGGTATGTACCCCGAAAATGCACTATGTTCAGGAGAAGAGGTATAGGGTAGGTAGTTTATGTGGTCTTGGAATGACCAGAAACTCACACTCGGTATCTGAGGGTAGGTGAAAACCGTCCGGATCCCAAAGGCGAGTGTGAACTGGAGAGAGGCAGACGAATCGCCGTCGGAGACACTACTAGGTAAAGTTTGTAAGGCCACGGCAACCGTTGTCCGGGAGGGAGAGGCCTCTCCCAAGGAGCTGCTTGTTTTAGTGAGACGAAGGCAGAGAATCTCACTAGGAGGGTGGGGGTGTGACAAGGCCGGACTAAAACATAGCGAGGTTAGGAAGAGAGGTTCAGAGACTTTCATAAATGAGAAGGCCAAGTCTTGAAAAATCAGTGCAGCTGCAAGTCCACCAGTTAGAGAACCGTTGTTAGAATGATTTACAGGCCAAAACCCGGGCCTACTTATACTCGGCGGTGCCTCGTTAGCAGCAAATGATGTAAGGCATTATTGTGGCCAATGATATCGCAGTTGGGGTGGCGCTTTGTTCTCGGCAGTGACCCAGGCCTAGGTCTGGGTCACCTGCTACCTGCTCTACCCTTTCCAGCCTCTAACTATTTTTTTTGAAGCTGCGTCTTTTATTGTTTACAACATTTACAATGACTTATGGTTTGGTAATGTTATTTACATTTGTTTAAATTAATTTACAACATATTATAACCAATTTACAATATATATAAAATAGAGTATAGGGTGATTTATCTTATGTAGTTAGCGGTCGCTACACTATTTAAATCTGTTGTCATAGCCATAACTAAACCTTCAATGATAGTAATTTATGTTAAATAATTGGTATTTTAATTCCTTTAATTGGGTATAATTCCTAGCTTGATCCGACTTATTTTTTAACGAGGTGTTATACCGTTATTGTTAGTTCGCATAAACTTTTTTTGCTATAATTAAAACATGTACTTATGTGTAATGCTTTTCTAATTTTCAATAAATTTTCTTTCAGAAAAAATTTGAAGGAACAAGAGTTACTGTTGAATCATTTCTTATATGGAAACAAAAATTCGATGAAGATATGGGATATTTATGTAAAAAAGAAATTAATGAGAAAGGAAAGAAAATGACTGGACGTGAACTTTTTATGTTGGATAAATCTCTCAATGAAAGTGATCTTAAATTTCTGGAAGAAGGTACAGTGGAATCAATAAATTTTAATTACAAAGATTAGTTGGAACTAATCCTGGTGGTGGTGCACACTAGACAGACATGGTTGCATAACGTCTCTGTGAATTCTCAAAATAAAAATTGATGCACAATTATGCATTAATTTAAAAATTAGCCATACTTTCTAATATTGCTGTTTGTTTTTGTTTTTTTTATCATTGAACCACATCTTTTTTGTTAGTAAAATTAATACTTTATTTTTTTTAGGTGGAGAGTTTGTTAAAGTTGATGAATCATTATTTCAAGAAATTGAAGATCTTGGTATAGATGATGAATTAGTATCAGACTAATTTTTGTTTAATAAATTATATATTTTTAAGTCTTTTTATTTCTTATGAAACATTGTTACAGAAATATATGCATAAACCCCACATTGTTAATTTTTAATTATGTAAATAATTCTTTTTAAAGTTATTTTTATTTACATTACTTGTAAATCTCTGAATCTATTTTAAGACTGCATTAATTCTTTTACATGAAATGTAAATGTATTTTTACTGTCAGTTGTTAAATAAATTAAGCTTGATTCTCTTGCATGAGCTTGAAATCTTTTATTAAAACTATATTGTCAACATTTCACCTGTTCAGCGATCATCATAGGCAACAATTTTGAAAATAAGATGTGTATAATTTGTCTATAGACAAATATCTCAGGTTATTTGTTTCGTTAAATTTGTTGTATTTGTATTCCTGTCTTTTTTATTTAATATTTTGCATCTCATAACATTCCAAATTATAGTATTTAGTCATTAAAATTTTTTATTTTGCATATTTTTTAAACACAAAAAATTAGGAAATTGTAGTCTTTGATGATGCCTGAATAGCCAAAACATTGATGGTTTTTATGGCATAGTTGTCAATAAAATAATTATGAAGAGACTCATGCTAAATTTAACAACTCACGTTGAAAATATCCACATGTAGATTAAACATGAACATCCTGGAAAATTATGAAATACTTATTTTTTAATTATGTCATAAATAAATAATCGAACTTCATTATTTTCCATGAGGTTGATTTTATTCTTATTATCTCTGAGGTATTGAGTTAAACTTTCATGATATATATTATTCCTCTACCTGAAATAGGTTGCAAAAGAGAATTGTGAACACACATTTGATGACACTTTTAATGATTTACAGAAATCATTGTTAAGTTCTAACAGATATTAAGTAATATTAATCAAAACATAGTGATCTTTAATCTGATTCACTACTCAATACGATAGAAAAATATGTATTATTTTATTACTAATCCATCTATTAATGATTCTTCATTATTTTTCATAGAACTGGTTTTATTTCTAGCATCATTGGGGGATCAAATGTATCATAACTTAGTAATGTCATCAATCTATAGTTGTGATATTGATCCAACTATTTTTAATAAAAATCAGCTAAAGAAAAAATATTAATGGTGTGGTGCCGGTGTGTATTTATTAAGATATAATACATAAGCAGGGTCGGGGCTCACTAACTCCCCTCCCCCTCTGCGACTCCTACACCATTAGTCCAAAGTTTGTGAGAGTAGCCTAACTGATTGATACTGACAGAGTTGTCGGTTCGTGTATGAATAGCTCATGGTTAGGTAGAGGACCTGGATTCGAGCACTGCTCTGACAGGATACAAAATAGAAATAACATATTGTTTATCAGGACTTGACTAATTAATTTGCTACCATACTCAAAAGCTACAGAAATTGTTTTTTGAATACTATCTAATTAGTTATTTTTCTTGTCTTTCTCATATTGAATGAGAAATTCTTATATACTTTCTTGTCTCTGGCTTGAACCAAGTACTTATTGAGACCAGGTCAGACAGACTCAAAGTTGATAACATTACAGATCTTGGTTTTGAAAAATGTATTATAATTTTTTCAGAAAAAAAAACTGGTTGTTTTACCTATTTAGAGTAATTGTAATTTTTTTTCATCAAATTTCCAACATATTTGGGCTTTGGAATTTTTTTTTAGTCTAATTTCTGTATGTGTGATACAATGAGTGTATATATGTAGCATATATTTAATTAAAATCTATATACAAAAAATTTTTTTTTTGATATTAGTAAGAGAAATATTTTATTTTGTAGTACCGTTTAACTTAGATTGCTCTGGTATGGTGTATTAATCAATCTTCAACAAGATTTATTTCTCTTCCTTCCAACAAAGTAATAAACCTAATACTCAGATATAACTTTTATGATATTTAATGACCCATGGTTTCATTGGCTGAACCATATGGTTATTGATAATACCTGAAAGGCCTTCTCATTAAAATTTAAACATGTGGCTAGGAAAAAATTCCAATTCTGCTTATAACTATTTTTTTACTTCTATATGTACGTAATCGGTACTGTCCGACTGGAGACTGGTGCTTTGATTGCCTTGTTTTTTGCTAAGATAGTTTTAGGCACCCACTAGCCGCAAACCTCTCATCAAACATCATGTGCATATTTTAGGAACCGCAGTGAGTGAGGGGGAAAATAATACCTCTTTACCAAGCATTTGTGCTCGGCACGAGATAATCGATCCGGTCTCAAGTCTTACTTACTCAGCTTGTTAATGGCACTTCTCATTTCCTCCAGACATTCATTTATAGAATGGATTATTTTATTATTCAGGATTTTGTAATTATTGTAAAAGAAAAAGATGCTATATCCTGTTATTTTGATATACCCTTATTTATAAATAATTTATACTTTTACTTGTGTATAAAATAACAAATCATGATAATACAACCTTTTATAAGAATTCATTTATGAGGTATAATTTTATTTAAATGCAGATAAATAAACCATACTCAACATTTAAATTTTAATTTTATAGCAAAAATAACACAACAATAATATATCAAAACATGAAACCATCATTACAAAATATCAATACCCTAATTAATTAAAATAATACTTTTTTTTTTATTTTTCGAACAGATTCCTTTGTAACACTTTGGTTTACTTGTGGAAATCTCTGAAATAAAAATTAATAATGCTAGAAAAAATTAATTAAGTCATTGTTACAAATGTAAGAGACAATAATAGCTTATAACTATGAGAAAAATCAAAATCTGAGAAGTATGCATAACAAAGGTATAACCTAAATCATCATTTAAAAAAAAATACACATTTGAGCTCAATGCAATAACTTTTTAACAAAAATAAATTGAAACATAGAAATCACAAAAAAATGGCCATCAATTTGAAAACAAATTTTATTTTTTTCCTTGGTAGATTAATATAAACATAATATAACTGAAAAACAGTAACTTCCAATAATAATTTAAACATAATTAGTTCTTATAAGTCTTTGAAAACAAAATGGTGGATAAATGTAATTTCAAGTGATCACTATCAATTTGATACCAAACAAATTAGATTTATTTGCTCTATTAATAAATAAAAACTGATTATTTACGTATTTCAATTATCTTCTGTGATAACAAATATAAGAAATTGTTAAAGTGAATTTAAAGATAAGGGTTTGTTTATTAGGCACATAATGTTTACAAAGACCATAGTTTTTAAGGCTAATAAAACACACACAGGTTTTCACAGCGTTCAGTCAGTATTTTTGAGTTGACCCACACCAGTTTGTTTAAAATGAATGAAGATATTGATGCAATACTTTTATTATCCTTGATATACTATTGTTGGAAATAAAGGAAAGAATAACAACTATTGTACACCAAAGGTCTTTTTTTAATGGCTTATTCTCTGAATTAGGCAAAGATGAAAAAATCTTTTTAAATTATATTCAGGTGAATTTGATAGATTATTTTTTGTTTCATTTGCATATATTTACTGTTAAATTATTAGGGCGTAAATAATTATATGAACTGCCAGCCTGAAGAGGTATCTGCTACTATTTATGGAAATGAAATGAATTCACTTTCAATCATTTTTTTTTTGGGCTTGAACCCAGAAGCTTCATACTATGAAGCAATTGCGATAACCGCTACGCTTCTTAAAAATTTAGTTAAAAGAAACTAAATATTTTGTTTGAGAGAAACTGATATTTTTACTTTATGTTATTTGTTACATTCAAATATAACTAAATTTAATATTTATTGATAGATAATGTTTACTTAAATTAGAAAAGATGAATAGTACAAGATATTTTAATTTTATTTAAAATTACGGGATTGAAGAAAATTATTCAGCACACCTGTGGCTAACATAAACCGAGCTAAAAACTGATGTGTGTGGTTTAGTATAAATACATAGAACAACGCACCACTGTGAAAACCACATCAATGATCGCTGTGTTTTTTTCATTAGCCTCAAAGTTTAGTTTTTGTAATAAATTGAAACATTATCCCCCCCAGTTAATGGGGCATTTTATTTCACAACTTTAATGGGAAGGGGACAAAAAAAATAAATGTTGAGTAGCAGAAATATTTTTGAATTACGATACGATGCCTTTTGTAGTGAAGTTTTACTGAAAAAAATATATTGAAATTTCACTTTTCCACTATTTTTGTAATATAAAGAGGCTATACAAGATAACATTTGTGCAAAATTAATATATCAGAATTTTGCTTTAATGCCATAGAAATGCAAACAATTACATCAACATCATGTAAAATTTAATTACAAAATCACTTTTTAAAGAATAAAAGGTTTATGTACTAAGGCTGATCATACAAAGGTTTATATTAATATAGGATATATTTTTAATTTAACAAAATTAAAAATACTATATAGTAAAAAATAATATTAAAATCAAATTACATTTGTACAATAATCCAACAGATAAATTGGTGAATACAATTTTACATTTCATAACTGCTCCACTGATAATATGATCAGCAGCTTTTGTACTATAACTTTTCCTTTATGTTTCCTTAAATGACTAAAATATAATATTGTATATATATTACATCAACATGCACACATTTATGAACTTGCATACATGTGTTACTTATACAAAAAAAAATGTATATACAAATTATTTTTACTTTTATCTTTATTATTAATAAGATTGTTTGTACAAATCAAATAAATCCATGAGTTTCCTAAAGGTATTGCTACTTTGACATAATTCAAAGGTAAAGTTTAGAATTCAATGACACAGCCTGATATTACTTCTAACAAATATGAATTGAAATATTGTTTAGGTAAACATCTAATTTCAATAGCAATGTCATGTATAAAAATGTCTGTAAATATGTAAAAATAAGCAACCGTTATGTGCAACGACTTTCTGATGGGAATTCAAAGTTCTAGGTCCCCGACTAAATATAAAACATTTTAAAGTGTCAATATAAACTCTGTTATGATTATTAATGTTTAAGGTAAAAACTAATTAAAACAATCCAATTAAAAATCAGATGAATACAAAGGAACAATAGTATAGTAGGAAAAATAGTATCTAATCATACTTTTCTGATTGTCTTCCAAACAAAGGTTTAAAAAAAAAAAAATTACTTATTAAAACAAAAAAATTAAATTATAATAAAAGATTCGATTGACATGATAAATTGACAATTTCTTGCAATCTAATTTAGCTTTCATTAAAAAAAAAAAAAAGACTTAATATTAAATGTAGCTTTAAATATATATATGTATATAAATTTTAAGCTTATATCACAAAAACATTATTTGTCGGAGGGAAACTAACCTCTTAGGATGGAAAACAATAAAATAAAGTCAAATTAGAATTTTCTGCCTTTAACATAAGGCCTTATTTAAGCTAAGAAAAAGAGTAATAAATTAATCCACTCATTTACAACAATTAACATACATAAATATCGCTTTAAAAAAATATGTTTAATATTATTCATTAACTAAACTTTTGGCTTAAAAAAAAAACAAAACATATATACAAATCTACGCAAGTTTTTTATCGACCATTAACTATACTGATATGACTGGGGATATAAAAGTTAAAAAAATAAAATAAATTAAAACTTAGGAAGCTCGTGATAAAACGAAAAACGAAACTAGTATACAATGGTTTGCTTCCCTCTAATATATCATATCTGCACACTAAGATATTAACTACAAAGCCTTATACGACTTATATTCATCATCTTTTCTTTGTGATAATGCCAACAAACATTAACAATCAATAAGTAAAAAAAACTTATTTATAAGTCGACTTGAAAGAAATTAAAAGTTTATAGATTTACATATTATATCACCACGTATTATTTCTATAAATATAGATAAAGTCAGAATTACACTAAAATTTTGTTTTTCTGATATTCATTTAAATAAATGGTTAAATTGATTATCAGAAAGTCCAGGGTCGATATTAACAAGTTATATTATACAAAAGTAAAAGTCTTTTAATCTGTACTTTCTGAGGCGTCAGAAGCTTCAGGAACTTCAGCTCCGGGGAAGATATATCTCCTCTTCCGTATGCGATAATATGTGTTCTCTGAAATCATAATAAAATGATATGAAATAACACATGAATAATTATGAATCCATCACCAAGCTATTCAGAGACCTCTTCAAGAGGATTAGGTAACTCCGACTTGAATGTTACTTAATTGTTCTCCCTTAGTGCAAAGCAAAATGTTTTTGTTATAAAGAATCTTGTACTCAGGTGGCCTGAAAAGTTTCCGACCTCAACATGAAGATGATAATAAAATAAAAGCTTTGTTAGGTCGGAAACTTTTCAGACCACCCTCGTAGCAACACTCACACTGAGGAAGTCACAAAACCAAAATAACCTTACAACCCCTTTCCTATCATGCTACATGTATGTGCTTTTGCTATCTTGAGTTACAAAAGATAAGAGGCCCACTTTAGCTTTACCTAAGCAGATCTCACATTTATATATCAATTTGTTTTCATGCAATGTAAGTTGCTGAATGTTTCCTTTGTTTATTTGCATGCTTTGCCTCGTATAAACAAAACGTTTTTCTAACATTACCTCTGAATCAGATTTCAAAGTGAGCCCCAGCACCTAGTCCCTTTTACATTATATAGAGTTTTAACAATAAAAAGATAGATATGCTAGGTTTACAAAAACTGCTTACAATGCATAGGCATGCAGGACAAGGAGCCATTTACAGCTCATTGTATACTATGTTATTGTATATATTTAATTTTTTTTTAATCAATATAAAATTAGGGGTTGAGGAGCCCCCCTCATATGGAGAAAAGAACATTTAAAGAGAATGGTAATTATACATAATAGCGGAGAAACCAAATGTGAATATCTGGGTTGTAATTTCTTAAGAACTGTGCCTTTTCTCCCTTGTATGAAGTAATAGTAAGTTTTAGAAAACTAACAGTTTTTATTACACCATTAGCTGGCATTTTAATTATTTGGCTTCTGAAAGTAATGTTTTGAAATTGATTTGTGAGCTTATTATCAATACGGCCTAGATAAGAACATTCTATAACATTTATTTAAATATGTTTCTGACAGGACTAGTTCTGCAAGATATATTTATAAAATTAAAATTTTTCTTGGGCATACATAGAGCATACGCCCAAAATTTCATTATATTTTTATATTACATTTTATAAACTCATACCTTTATAACCTATAAGGAATTAGGTAATTATTAAGGAATCAGGACAGTCTATATAAAGGGTGCCCCAGAATTAACGCAAGATTCGAATTTGCCGCCACTTGTGCAGTAAAGTGCTGGCAACCCTAAAAAAAAAATTTGACAACTGACAGTTTAGGGTTAGTAAAAATGGAGCGTTACAGGATAGAACAACGTGTCTTTATTGTTGAACATTATCTTAAAAATAAGAGTTTGGCGGCCATAGCTCAAAAATTTCATACAAAATATGGTCAGAATAGTGTTTTGACTTCTTCAACTGTGAAGAGATTAATTGAAAAATTTAGGGAGACTGGATCAGTTGGAGATAGTAAACACATTGGTCGTCCAAAAACAACCCGTTCAAATGTCAATATTGAAGCAGTGCTTGAGAGTGTTGTTGAAAATTCAGGAACATCAATTCGGCATCGTAAACACAGTTCTTTGTGCCGAAATTGGATGATAGTGATGTGGCCAATATGGGGTTTCAACAAGATGGTGTCACATGCCATATAGCCCATGAAAGAATTTAAATACTGCATGAGACATTTCCAGGTCGTGTACTCTCTCGTTTCGGTGATCAGAATTGCCCCCCTAGATCGTGAGATTTAACACCTTTAGATTTCTTTTTATGGGGTTATTTGAAGTCAAAGGTGTATGTCAACAAGCCCACATCCACCCGTGTATTAAAAGAGGAAATTCAACCACATTTATGCTAAATGGTCATGGAAAATTTCGAAAAAGAGTGCGTATGTGCCAGCAAAGTCGTGGAGACCATTTCCCCGATATGTTATTCCATACATAACCCTATCCTATTTACTTTATAATTCAATAAAAAAATTACAACAAAAATACTAAAAACTGTGTTTTCTATTTAAATCAAATCTTCTGTTAATTCTGGGGCACCCTACATAAGAGACCATGTATATTAAAATGGATGAAGGACCCTAAACAATATTATAATAATTAATGTATAATGTATTTTTATAATAAAAAAAGTTTGACAAATGAGTTAATTACACACTATGCTTTTAGATGCATCAAATTATAATTCGATATTAATTTTTGAAATATGATTTTTGATGTAGTGACAAATGGAATGCATATTTTACTATACTCATAAAACAGGGACGGATGATGTTTGTATATTATCTTAGGTAATACCTTTATCTATTACTGGGGCAACAAATGGGATATTTGCTGTGTTGGTCGGTGTGAGAGTCCTGTCATTACTGTTGTTACTGCTTTCTCCTATACCACTATCTCGGGAAGAATCCAAAGAAATGTGTCTTGTACATTCATCTCCTGGGGTATGCCTCTTCGCTATCTTTTGGCATTTCACTTCGGACTGCTCAGGTTCTTCTTCGTTATCATCATCACTGGAACTATTGATAACAATAAAAATGAATTTAAAAATGAACACAAAATAAAATAAACAAAAAAAAAAAAAAATAATTTGGAACCTATATTTACCCAGCTTCCGATGAATCCGATGAACAAGACCGAAGAACATCTGATCTTGAACATACAGTAAATGGCTTTTCTCTCCAACATACTTCTGTCCATTCTGGGCCAAGTCTAAACATAAACAAAATTAATCAAATTAAACACACACACACACACACATATATATATATACAGTTCAGCAATTAAAATAATTTTTTTACAAAAACAAACAAAACTAATAATAAAAAGTACATTCATAGTACAGTAATTTATTGAAATGTAATAAATAAGTTATAGGTAATTAATATATAATATAATATAAGATAATTATAGCCACAAGTTTAGATCCGATATAAGAAGATTAATGACAGGTGATTTAAACTAACTGATAGGCCCTAATAATATTAAGTTCATTTCTTTGATAGTTCATCTAAATGTGATATTCAAGGCTCATATGGCTCACATTAAAATCAAAAATGTTTCTTTTTTTATTTACTAAATATGTTTAATTAGATGAATCTGTAAGAGCTCACTTTGTTATCCATCAAGCAAATAAATATTTGTTAGGGCATTAAAGGTTTTCATTTTTTCCTCTAAAAATTTTTTCTAACCAATTTTGAAAAAACAATAATTTTTTCTAACCAATTTTGCTGAAAAAAACTCAAGTAAAAAGTAACTTCAAAGCGGGAAGAAATAGTCGCAACCCCAATATCACAATTCATAATACTAAATAACATAAAATAACTTACTCTCTGCACAGATGATCGATAATGACATCTGAATCCCCCAGAAGTTCAACATCAAAGTTCATATAAGGCAGCCTTTCCCTATTTATCAGAACCTGTGGAACGTGGCTTGGCAAGGAACCTACAAAACAAACAAAATGAAAGATTTAGACAAATGCCTTTATTATCTCATTACATTATGCTTAGAAGTAGATGTAAGAGGAGACTGTCATTGGGCCAAATATGCCCTGAAAATCCTAGTGAAGGTAACTTTATACATAAAGAATGTCTTTTTTCCTAAGGAATGTTTCAAAATAATCGTTTGAGGCATTAAACATAAAATTATTTCATTCTCGCATAAATTTTAATAGAAGCTCCATTGGAATTATGTTCATGACCGAGTATTGAGTCAACTAATGTAATTAAAAAAAACAAAAACATATCAGGTAACATTTTTCTTTTTATTTTATCTGCTGCTAAGACTAAAGGTAGAAGTGTCAATTTTAAGATAAACCTTGTTTTATTATTGCAGCTTCTAAGCACAAAAATTAGAAATATTATTAACTAAATTAATCCCACGGTGAAGATGGGTTAAAAAATTTTTTTATTAAATCAGGGAAACATAATAAGAATCCTGTGATACCAAAACCAACACCGAGAGTAATTGAATTCAAATTATGGGATATATCAGCGAAAGTAAAAAAATATGGATGCTTACTTGGAATAAGAGCTACAGGTCTCACTTTTAATGATGAACCAATGACTATGAGAAGATCACAATGCTCTTTGTCTAATGCCATGGCATCATGAAAAGTGTCTGACAGTCCTTCTCCGAAGAATACTATATCTGGCTTCATTATGCCTCGTTCATTTTCTGAAAAACAAATATGTATAAAATCAAATCTAAAGTATGAGATAATTCCTAGTTTTTAAATTGTGAAAATAGTTATTTATCATAACTGCAGAGGATCAACCTTTTTTAGTCAGTCCAGACACCCAAATCGACCATTATAGACTTTCCACAAATGTTAGCAAACAATTTAAAAAAATAAAATAAATTTTAGAAGAACATTTAAAAATCATTATAACTTACCAGCTTCTGTGGAGGAAGAACATTTGTGACAGTATGGTATGTTTTGTGCAAATATGGTTTCTTTGATTTCATCTGAGGACACTTTATGACCACACAGAGTGCATGTTGCTGTAGCAAATGAACCTAGGAAAAAAAATATTTTGATTAAAATCAAACTAGCACCAAAATTATATTTAAAAAAATAATAATAATAGTTACCGTGGCATTCGATCACATTGTCTATGCCAGCTACCCTTTCTAAAGTGTCAATGTTTTGAGTGTAATTTCTTAACAACTTTTTGTGCCTGTCTATCATTTTTATAAACCTGTAAAACCATTTTATATTAAAATTTGTGTACAAAACAATATTAAATTACTTTAATTAGTAGTAACTTGAGTAGTTTCTGGATTAGTGGTATTCACTTGTTTCTTTTCAGATACCAGGATCCGGTGGTGGCGGGGGGAGGGGAAAGGTAATTAATCACCTGTTTTTGAGAGGGTACGACCCTCCCTCAAATAATAAAATTGCCACCCAGTGTTAGGCAAGGGTAGAAATCTGTGTAGCTTGTAAAATCTTCGGTAACTTGATTAACCTATATGGTTTAAAAAAAAAAACTACCCTACTAGCCATTGCACAGTCCAAATGATCAAAGTCAAGAAGGATGGCCATTTATAAACACCAGGTACAAATACACTATACCCTTGAGGAGGCAAGCCTCATTTGCTATACTATATTAACTAAATAAATTGTTACGACATCAAAATTTGTACCAGGAAAACCAGTTACTCTTCCCTACAGTTAGTTCTCTAACAACTCAGCTAATAATTTTACTTACCTATGTGAAGGAGAAGGTTGAAATAGTCCTGGGTATATTTCTTTAGCAAATTTAAAAAATGGTCTGGGATCCTGTCTGAAAAATGTGATATCAAACATAGCTTGAGGGTCTGGCAGGTTTGGAAAGTCAACCGCCAGTCGTGCATAAACACCATCCTTACTCCTGAAGTCCGGTATTCCACAAGAGACAGAAACCTGTAACAAAATAAATTATTATTTTTCAAAATTGTTGTTAAAAGGAATAGCTCAGAGGTGGATTGAACACCCAATTGTTGACGTCTTTCAAAATATGTTTTCTTTGGCTAGAAATTACTATAATTGATTTCAGTGACTAATGATGAGTCACTAATCTTATTCTTAGTTATTTACCTAACTACTATATGAATTGGAACAATTTCTACAACCAGTGTAGTAATTATCTTCACTATCGGACTGAGCCGTTGCATTTACTTTTTACACAAAACGATACTTAAGTACAACTGTACATGGTAAAGAAACAATAAAACACACTGAAAGACACCACATGTAACAGGAGCAAATTTGTGTGCATCATTGATTGCATTAATACTGCATCATAAAGAAACAACAAAGTTATTTACTTTAACGACCATGTGCAATGCTCTAGTTTGCTCAGCCACTAAATGTTCTCATGTTGGAAGTTATACATCGAATTTTGATTAAACTGAATATTTTGAAAATTTGATGGAATTGAATATCACATATAAAAAAATAAGAAATTAAAAGTCTAGTTACTTACACCAGCTCCAGTTAGAACTATGATCCTTGATGATTCTTTAATGAGTTGTACAACATGGCTTAAACGATGCACTTTTGGAAGAGGAGTTCTTTTAGGAGGCTCCGATAAATAAGAAAATATAAGCTGTAATCAATAAAATATAAATATTAAACTTTCGAAACAACCACTACTAATCTAAAATTGTCTTACATTCATAACTAATCCAACAATTAAACAGAGGTCTAAAATAAAACTGATTGTTGAAAAATACTAGTATATTGATTAAATAAACAATTGAAATGAAAAAAACAAAAATAGATTTTATGAATCTAACATTGTTTAAATGAATTTTTTTTCTGCAAAAATTTAATATATCAATGGCTGAAACAACAAAATTTTACCAAGCATATTAAACTAGTGACATACTGTCATGATATAGTGTGTAATATAAGGAAGGAGAGTTTGTTTGCATGAATGCAAATAACTTTTGACTTGACTAAATCTTTACTAGCAAAAGGAAATATTTATATAGCCCATGCTAGTAAATTGAAGCAGACATTAAGGATTTGGATGGAATTATTGAATATATTTTTGAGTTAAAAACTCAAGTAGATAAAGAAAAACAAATTGACAAGTCTTTCGCTGACAGCCCTGGTGATACGGAGGTTAAGTCTATATTACTGGAAATTCAAATTCATCCCTTTAATTTAAGGGTGAGCGTGAGAAATTGTCTGCATTCATCACCTTCTAACTTCAGTTTTAATATCACATTATTTATACTTTTTATTTTTTTTATGAATGCTTTGCCCATTAAAAACCACAGATTAAGAATATTATACTCCTATATTTTGCATGGTTTCAAATTTATAGTTTAGTTATACAAATAGCCAAATAAATAATTTAATTTCAGTAAATACAATAACAATTACATAATAGTTGTAAAATATAATATACCCTCCATAATGCCATGTCACTGACTGATTCTGGAAGCTCTGAATTATCTCCTCCAGTGATCTGACTGAAAACAACCCTTGGGCCTACACCTTTTACCATTTGTTTCTCTAGCCAGCTCATGGAACCTAATAAGCCATACAATACATTAGAATTGATAAATTTCATAAAACTGCTAAATTAATATACAAACAAGGTGCAATGAAGTAACAAATTAGTAAATAATAATATAATCATATAGTGACTTACTGGCCATGGGCTTCCACTGATGGCTATTCATATCAGACATCGAACTGAGATCGGAAACATTGCTAACTGTTGAAGAAGCATCATCTGCATCATCCCCGTCATCTGCATCATCCCCATCATCGTCATCTGAGGCATAATTGTCAGATAATGCGAGGAGACCATTTTTTCTGAAACATATAAAGAGATTCATGAAAGAAATGATTATTAACTATAATAAAAAAGGATAAGCATCACTAACTACTAACAAAAACAAATATATTTTAAATGAGTAGAAGAGTTTGTTTAGCTCATATAACAATGAACTCACAATATAAATTTATTTTAACTTAAAATAAACTAAACCTTTCATAAAGAATCAGTATGACATAATTTTATACAATTTATCAGCAATAGTCTAATATAACCTCCCTCTTTTTGACACAGCTACAATGAATGCAATAACTTGGAAGAGATATTAGGAAAATATTAAAATATCAGCAATTAAATCATAGGCATAATATAGGAAGAACAGACAGTTCATAAGGAGAGCAATAATGGAGGATGGAATTAACTTAGAGCTGATTAATGCCCCACTCACTAGTATGCTCGGTAGAGTCTGACCTAACATCACAGGTAATTGTAATCGCTGGTAGTTATAGGAAGGGACCATTTAAAAAAAATTTTTTTTAAGACCACACAAATCGACCAACCGAGACTAGGGTGGTAATAACCAAATGAAGACATTGTAATATCTTAAGTAATACCCTATACTAAAATAGGGAGGAGGCACTGTCTAAAAGTAAATAAAGAACTTAGTTTTAAATGTATATATAGACACAAGTTAATAAGTTGAATGAAAAGCAAACAGTACCAACCAATTCATTAAAACATGTACCGATCCCATGCTAGGGAAAATTAAAAAAAAAAAATTTAACTCGATGAAAATAAATCGCTAATATTTTTAAAATATATTTATCATAAGTCTTTCTTATGGATTATTCTTTAATTATGTAAATGAGAGAATATACTTCTAGATTTTTTTTTTTTTATCTATTGGAACTTGGTGTAATTAATTTTTAAACTTTGAAAAATTGATGTTTATGTGGCTGGCTTAAACTTTTTTTATCTTGAATAACTCAAGTTCTGTAAGGCCTAGAGAGTTATTTGCCTAATGTTTAAGAGAATTCGCTAAGTGTTCAGGTAAATACATCATTTGATTATTTATAAAGATAAGTTTTTAATATAATAAACTTCTAGAGTGGGATCACGAGTTAAGATAAAAACCTATGGTAATGCTGCAAATACCAGGCTAAATAAAAGTTTTGTAAGGTAAAAAAAAAATACATAGGCTGTAAAAAATATTCAACTTGAATCTTATTCTAAATATTTTAAGATTTAAATTTATAATACAATAATAGAGAAAACAAAGTTCTTGGCCATATAGAACTTACTTGAAAAAGTTTACGAAACCCAAAAACACAATGATATACAAAACTTTAAATAATTAATTACTTGAACGACCAATGAGATAGAATAAATCATGAAAATACGTTTTTATTTATATCATTAGGGGTAATGATCTCAAAAAGTTTCATCGAAATATGAAATGGGCAGGTTGAATTTCAAGCATTTTTTGGTCGAGTTGGGACTGTTACATTGACAATTCTTGATTGATCTTCAGACAGTAGAGTTAACATCAAGATTAAAAAAATGTTTTTAGTAATTATCATATATTGCTTTAAATGCCATACTGCATACAAATTAGTCCATATTAGAAAAGATGACGGCTTAGATTATATCTAATATCAAAGTAACTTTTTATAGTGTTTATATTCATTAATATCATATCATTACCAAACATAACTTGATTATATATTGTCATTTTGGGCATCTTATACTTACTTTTAATAAATTGCACTTTTTGCCGATTCTAATTATCCTGAGCAATGCCTTTCCATTCCATCTTTACTTTGTTTTATTAAAATTGTTATTCACTCAGGTGAAAACTCGTTTAATTATTAATTTGGTGGCAGGGCATTGTTTATCAGAGGCAAGATAAGCCTTAGTGATTTGCAGATAATTCCCTACATCAAGTACTTAGCTTCCCTTAAATTTATAGGATACTGCACTATTCATTCAGAAACCTTATCAGGATATTAATTTATATTTTTATAATAAATATTCTGAATGTCTTTTAACCTTTAGATTAGCCTCTAAGTAAGAATTTGATTCATTAATAGCAATTAAAAATATTTATTCTATTATCATTAAATAGTAAAAAGATAATCTTAACTTAATAAGTTATAAATTTATTTGGTAATTCACGTATATTTTATTCTTGTTTACGTATCCTACTTGTATATTAATTTATTATATCAGAATATTTGAAAAATAATTAGGTGTATTTCGTAGATCTACAGAAATACTGTTACATTAAAAATGGATGGATCATTTCTAAAATAGTAATAGTTTCAATAAATATAATAAATACATTTTTGTTTGTTTTTGAATCACTTTTTCTTCATTTTTGAATTACTAACTCTTGATTACTTTCTTTGTATCTATTGCTGGTTGTGGGTGCACTATTGATTTTATTTTTGATAATGTATTCATTATTGGTCTTGCAGGCAGTTGGAGTTAAAAAAATAAACAATTGGAGAGACCGTAAAACCTTTGAATAAATATTAGTGTTTTTCCCATTGAGTTATTTTGAATACAGGTGATCTTTTTGGCTTGTCGATTTGTTAGAACATGATTAATTTTTGTATAATAACAGTAAGTAGTATTTTTTTTTTTTATGGTTTTCATTGTTTTCCCCTAAAATCAACTATGTGTGTCTGTCAGTCTGTTCTACTATTCTTTGCAAGCCTCCTGGATCATGTTCAAGACTAAAATTAGAATACAAATGATCACTACATATAAACACAGCTAAAATTTGTGTAAACCGTACCGAATAAACTTATACCATAAATCAGTTCTTTAAAAAAAATGTGCATAACATCTTCCCATAAAAATTTATTCACCATTTTGTTGCGACATTTCAGGCTACATTAGTCTATCATCAGGCAACACCCACACAACCAGAAAAAGCTTTGGTACAATCAATGTTGATGCAAATCAGTGGAATGCAATATCTCTAAACCCTAGATTTACAGTTTTGTTTTAGTGGTTTAATTTTGTAATATATTGTTATATTGAAGGATGTGAAAGTATATAATATCCTTCCATAGAGATTTTTATTTATCATTTCATGCAATGCTTCTGACTATATTAGCCCATCATCATGCAACATCTACACAAAAACATCACAGTAAGTAAAACACATTTTTCTTTAACACTAATCCATATGCTTATTACTACTTACCAGTTTATTCGATCCAAATTTAAGCAATTTATTGCTCTTTTTAAATTTGGAACGACACAATATGTAAATAGTAAGCATATGATTTGCAGTTTGTGAAATATAGTTTTTTAAAGGAAAATTTGTTTTATTTAATGTGTAGATGTTGCCTGATGATGGACTCATCGAGTCAGAAACATTGCATGAAATGATAAATAAAAAAATCTCTATGGAAGGATATTATCTACTTTCACATCCTTCAATATAGCAATATATTACAAAATCAAACCAATAAAATAAAACTGTGAATCTAGTGTGTTGGAGATATTGTACTATCAACCGATTTCCAGCAACAAAGCTTTAAATGACTTGATTTTGAAATTGCAAAGGAAGAAGAAGGCTGGTGGAACAATTACAAATAGCATTACTAACAAAAAATAATAAGTATTATTTTTAGGCGTAGAATATTTTCAAATTACTTATATCATAATTAATGGAATATCAGCAGTACATTTAATTTATTTATTATGAAGGACCAAGGAAATACCATAACATCAGCACATGAAGAAGTTTATTTTTCTCAATTCTTAACAACTGGAAACTCAATCAAAATAAAATACCACTACCAAAGTACAGTAAGAAAGTATAACCTATGAAATTTATCATCTTATGTAATAAATAATAACCATTTATGGAAATGATCTGAGCTTTCTGTTAATGCAACAACTCTAGGACAGACCCTGAATAACAATTTATCACAATCAATTTTTAATTTCTGATAAATTCAAAACTTACAAATAAACCTTGACAGTTATTTTAGATACATCATACATAGATTTTTTTTTTTCCTTAGCTTTCAAATTTTTAAGATTATGGATAAGGGAAAATAAAGGAATTTATTTGGGGTGAGCGGATCCTTTTACTAGGAGTACCTGTTTGAAGGTGGAGTTCATATATAGAACAAAAAAATATATTTTATATATTAAAGTAATTTATCCTTGTATTTTCCTTACTGTGAGAGTAAGCCTTACAACTAAATTAGCTATAACTAACATTAATTCAAATTCAGGAATAAAATTATATTGTGTTTATAAAGAAATGGATACAAAGTGTTTTTTAATTTTTATGATCTATTAACAGCTATTTTTATGGTGAAGAAACAAACACTATTCAGCTATTATATTATATATTAGCTACTATGCTTTCTATCAGGTACTGAACAGTGCTTTAAGAAATTATTAAGTGTGAATCACAATGCTAGGATAAATATTTAATAAACTTGAATAACTTAAATAATAATAAAAACAATGTATTTAAATATAACAAAAACAACCTGTACAACTGATGTACACATCATCTTCAGTATAGATTTTAAAAATCCAAGCCACGCCAAAAATTACATAAATATAACTGATGTATTGTATTACTGTCATAAATGAAAGTTGTCTTATCACAGAAAAGTGGTCTTATATTTTATAGTAATAGTACAGAATTTCATGTTAATTTATATTTATTATTTAAATCAATTTTGTTAATAATAGTTCAATAATATAATATACTAATCAGGTATAGCGTAGATTAGCAATGCTGGGTAATTCCATGTCAAATTAACCTCTTAATTTTTTATAATTCAGTGATTAATTTTTAAAAAAATTGACTGTTTTTTGACAAGTTTTGAAAAATTCAAAATCTATTTGCCATAAAAATAATAGTGCCATTCTTTTCAGAATTTCAAGGTCTTAATATATGATATATGTTACTTGACTTTACCAAACCAATCTTAAAATATTTCAAAAAAATATGTTACATGTACATTTATTATAATTTAAGTTAATTCATTTTAAAATGAATCCAGTATATATGATTGATATATCAAATATTAGCCCCTGTAATTCTGAAGAGAATGTAGCAAGTTTTAGCTTTATAGTACAAATAGTTTTGAGTTCAGGCTTTTGAAGATTTAAAAACAAAGTCAAAAGAGAACTTTTTTTTTTAAATTTGCGCAATTCAAAAAAAGTAAAAACAAATTGAAACTTTGTATTTTTCACTATATTTATGCATAGAAAATAAATACTAAGCTTCACTCATTTTGAAAACCGTGAGTCTAAAATTATTTTTTTATTGGTTGATTTGGTGAGGAATGATCCAGCCAAATCATAACAATACCATGCACCATCTACCAGTACTTATCTATTTTATCAATAGAAATATATAAAAAAACTTTATTCTAAGACCAAGTCCTGTATGAATGAAAATTATTATTATTAGAGTACAGATAACAAATTTATTTCTGGTGAACAAAAATAACTATTACATTATAAAGAAAAATTACAAAGTAAAATAAAGTGTGAACCTATATTAGAGAAAAAAATAAAATGATAAAATTAAAAATGGTTTAACTACCGACACATAAAAAACAATAAGAATAAGTTAGTAAAATACAATAAAACAAACAATGAATTGAAAACATAAATGCAAAGATTAGAAGTATGAAAATGAATAAATAGTTCCTTAACTAGTAAAGCTTCAGTCTGGATGGTGACAACCCAGGAAGGTTATAGGATATTGGAATTAGGAGCGTTTAGAACATTCATAAGGATAATGCATGGTGTATATATTAGAAGGAGAGTTTAAGAGAGTAGAGGAGCGCGCAAGGAAAGGGCCATCATATGCTACAGTTTTGTGGGCAGAAGGATAAAGTTCAGAGAAATGGGCTCCGGTGATCCGGGAGTAGACAGAGGATTTGAAAAGTAGAAAATTGAATATACAAGGTGGGTGACAAGAATTGGTTGTTTGGAGAAAGGAATGAACTGATGAAATATTTTGAACCAAAGGCAGGGAAGAGCCTCGTAATTCTGAGTAGAGATGGGAGACATGGGAACACCACGGGGTCCCAAAGACAAATGATTTGCTCCAACTTATCTCCAAGTCCCAGTGAGAAACCTCCATACACCATACAGCCATAGTCAAAGTAAGGGAGGATACAAGGAGTTGTGTAGGCTGGGGAAGGAGATGGCGTGAGTGATAAAATAGTTTATTATGGGTAACTATTAACAAAAGGGAAATATGTTGGTTCCAGGAGAGGGTTTGTTTACTGGTCATCCCTAGTCCCTAGGCTTTAAAAGGTGGAGCATAAATTGATAGGAAGGTCATTAAGGTTTAAACAAGAATATTGGCAATGGATATGAGGAGAAAACTTAAGCCTTCAACAATTGCCCGAGTTTTCCCTACGTTTAATATAACCTTAGTTTTCCTGCATCTTGGCAAACTCAGTTAATGAATCGTAGGGGGGGGGGGGTATGATTTGGGAGCAGTCAGTGTAAAGGTGATGGGAGCAATGATGAATGGATCGAGGGAGATCATGATTTACAAATAAAAAAGAAGTGTAGAAATTCACAATTCCTGAGCTACACCCGAGGACAGTGTAAAGAAAGCAGATAGGGGTTCATCATGAACAGTTTAAAAGGAATGATCAAAATCAGCAGATAGAACAAGTATTAGAAAAGGATGATTTTACTATTAAAAATAGCACAAAAATGTATAGCTAAACAGAGCACACCGAGTTACAAAATTCTCCCAAGAATATTTATTAGAAGGTGAAATGTGAATATTTTACTACATGAATTGAAAAAACATCAAGCGAAAACAGATTTAGAAAGAGACTATTAGCACAAGAAAATACAAAGCAATCACATGATTATAGTAAAAGACAATTTGATACACACAGAAAGGAGCATGGATTAAATGTAAACGACCTAGTTTATATATAAAATGGAAATGAATTAAATAGGAAAAATTGGACAACTAAGAATTGGACATTATAAGAACCCAAAAAAAATTTCGGATATAATTAATGAAATAAACACTGATCACAAAACAGCAATCGCACCTTTTCCACATCCTGAAACTAACCCCAGTGTTATATATACACAATATTCTTCCCCTTGGGGGAATGTCTGAATGGAAGGGTGGGGGCCAATGTCGAATAGCCCTTATAGACAAGTAAGAATTTAGGTAAAAAACTTAATGGTGTAAAAGGGCTTTGATAAGTTTTTTGATCAAAATATTACAAGTTGGAAATTTAGTCAGCAGCACCCCTCATGATGACCAAAATATACTAGTACATCTAATAAACGAGGTTTCAAAAGTAAGGTTACTTTCCTGCAAACCTACTGGAAACTGTGAATTTGAACACTTTGGCCAAAAAATGTTAACTTGTAAAATAGCGAGCCACTTTTACACAAAAAGTCACACAGATCTCCCCCTGGTGGCTGACAATCAAAGTACTAACTACGATTTCTTAATCAAAATTCTAAAAAACAAATTTGAAAGGGCCGTCAGACCAATAACATACAGATCACAATTACTTATTGCACCAATAGTAATTTTATCTAATTAAGTTTATAAAAAAAGATATTGTTATTTAATCATAATAGGCTAAACAAATTTTGAACCTGCTCAGTACCAGGGGACAATAAAGGTCGGGGGAATGATGAATTTGATGGGATTATCACATGAAAAAAAAATGTAATTCAAGTAGTTTTAAATTTTAACAAATACATGTAGATACGAAAAATTGGCAAAGAATTCTAAAGAAGCGAAGCACACAAATAATGCAGCAAAAACATCAAGTGCCATTTTTTTCTCTCCCATGATGTTTTCAACATCATTTTAATTTTAGTTGTTTTGTTTTCTATTATTCATAGGATTTGTAATATATTTCAAATTTTTCCATTTCGACAGCGTATCGAGTAATATTATACAAAAAAACTTATGTTTTATTAATACTGGGAGCAGATTAAGGATAAAATATATAGTATATTAATTTTGTCTATAGCTAATTCTTCATCCTAAGAAGTAATAAAACTAAACTCAGGATAAAGGGAGTACAAACACAAGTTTTTTTAAATTACATATTTACATTGACGAATTGCCAATATGTAATTTAAAAAAAAAAAAAAAAAAAATCGTATAAATACTCTCCTCGTCCCAAGTTTATAGTTGAGGTCACTCAATAATTTTTGAAGCAGCGTAACCTGATTTCAATGGAAATTAGTGGAAAAGAAAACTTGTATGTTAGGTTATTTTCATAACCCACATTACAATTTATATAAATCTAGCATCTATAGTATAACAGATAATAGGAGCGTTTTAAAATTAAAAATCATATTAGGCTATTCGATTAAACCAAATTTTTTCTTCAAGTTCACAGCAAGTTTTATTTTACAAGTATTCTGAAAAGTTACTACTTTAATTGTCAAGATTTAAAGTAAAGGAAAATGAGGGAAAATACAAAGAGTTGGCGTGTAAGCTGGGGAACAAATGGAGAGGGTATGCTACTGAACGATGTAAAATTTGGGAGATATGTTAGTTCCAAGAAAATCCTCTCCCTCGGTTTTTGATGGTGGAGCAAGAGAGAAAGTGATGGGATGGTTATTAAGGGTTAAAGAGGTAATATCAAGGATCTGGGGAGGAAACTGGAGTATATGACAAGTGCGTGGGTTTTCACTGCATATAACCACAGTTTAATCAGGTTTCCCCAGGCACTGTTTCATCAAACTAGGTCTCCCTGAATCTGGACAAACACAAGTAAAACATCAGAGCGGGGGAAGAATAAAAAGATTTGGGAGTTGTCACTATAAAGGTGATGGGAATAATGATGAATAGAGTTAGGAAAATCATTTATATAACAACTAAAAAGAAAGGGATAAATGCTAGATCCCAGGGGTAACCCCGAGAAAAGAGCGAGGGAAGCGGAAAGGGGTTGATTAAACTACTGAGTAAAGCTATCAAAGAAGATTAACGATTTTAACTTGGAAAGAAGGACTGTGTGATCTACGGTAACAAATGGTTTTGAGATATACTAGGTGAATTAGGACTGTTAATTTTTGTTGATCAATGAATGTCACTAATGCTATTAGCTAGTGCAGATTGCATGGAGTAACCGGGACAGAAACCAGATTGGAAAGGATCGAAAAGTTGTGGCTGCCTAAAGAAATCGGAGATTAGGGATCGAATTAGTCTTTCAAGAGGTTTGGAGAGGTTAGAAAGGATATTTGTAGATATAATACAATTTAGTTTATATGTTATAGCTCAATGGGATTAGTTAATATAAAGAAAAAACCATTCTTTGCATATTTCTCTCATGATCAGATGAGAACAGTGTAATTATTCTGTGGGAAAGCCATGAAACAATTCAGTGTTGAGGCAAGAAGTACACAATTTTTAATAGCCATTTAAATTTTATGGCTAAATATTAAATATAGGTGAAATATCATTGAGGATGTCCTCAGCCTACATATGAGACATGCCATTTTAACATATTTACATCAAGTTGGCTTGTTGTGATGCTAGTCATCACAGTTGTGAATCAATAAATAAAAATATTAAATTAGCATTTTTCCTAATTTGAATGCTGATTTTGATTATTCTTGCCGAATACATTTATTTAATTGTAGTTTTTTTAGCTGCCCCTCAAGAGTAACCATAATATTTATATTTGGGCTGGAAAGTAATAGCTTGTACACTTTTTTTTTTTACATTGCTTAATGTATATAAGTAACATCTCTTGGGTTTATAAATCGTTGATGACCTTGATCTCTTTCAGGTACAGGATGATATTCATTGCTCAGAATGCTTAAATAAATGGGGTTGAAGTTTTTATGTCGTTATTCCTACGTTCCCTTTATGTATTTTGGGCATATGAACTTATGTTCCGCATAATTCACAATCAGGCCGGTGGAATCCCACTAGTAGGTGGAAGCTGTGTCAGCTTGGTGTGGCCAATCCCCTGGCTCGTTAATACTGTTATCTCTTTATAACAGTGATTATAGAGGTGTCCAGGGCATGTTGAGTTCCTTCAAGTTCCTCAAATGATTTTAGCTTTGTACTTCCGAATTTTTAAATTAAATTGAGTTCTAAGGCAAGTACAAACTTTGCTCAAGGCATGGTGGCTAATATTGCAGCATATTCATTGTCATCAGTTCCAACATGGGAGGGTACTTAGAAAAAATGAACATCCCTTTTCTTGTCAACTACTTCATTAATAATATTGACTGTCTTTGTAATTGCAAAAATTTCCGGAGATTGAAATCTTGTCATTAGGAAAGTATGGAACCGTCCATGCTCCAATCACCTTTTCAAATATGAGCTTTCCCAATTTCTTTTATAACAAAAACTCGCCACGTAACATGTAAATTCAGTATCAGATCGTCTAAAGAAGTAACTAAATAATTTTGTTTTTATTTATCATGACAGTCATGCTTGGTGTTTGGAAATAAACTGGATGAAATAGAGTAAGTTTCACATAGTTTTTGACGGAACAAGTGAATTATTCTTTTCTATGAAGCTCCCTTGGACGCTTTGAGGATGGCACAACATATTGATATTTTTAAAACAGCAATCATTTATTATTTAAAAATAGTCCAAAAATGTTACATGATTAATTTTAATATAATCCGTATTTAATAAAAACAATGTATTCTTTGTCACTTATTTAATTTTGTAAGTAAAATTAAGATTACTACCAAGAAACTCGGTTTTTATAACTAACGGCACTCAATTCAACTTAAGATTCTATTGCTACTCCACTCCGATACCTGGCCTTAAACACAAACCAGCAAAGAATGGGAAATAGGCACCCAAATCACACCTAAAAGATCATAAACTAAGTGAATTAGAATTTTTCCTGTATCGTTATTAATAATATATCGCTGGAAAGTTAACTATTTTCCTGAAAGGTGTTTAAGAAAACCGTACTGAAATAAACTACTTTCGCTTCAGAATTTGCAATACAAAATTTATTTTCATTAGGGCAAGTATTTTGTAATAGATCAATGATATCTCGGTCTCACAACACCCCAGAAAGGTGGTTATGGATAATGCGTTATCTCGAGAGGTTAAAAAATAATCCAATATCAAATTCAAAACAAAGCCCTGCGTTACAAAAAATAAACAGAAATCGCACTAAAAAGTCTAAAGCTCAGCTGTATTTCATTTTGTCCACGCAAGATGCACATTGTTCAATTAAATATGAACATAAGCAGTTTAGTTATATAAATGTCCAACAAATTTGGTTCTCTTCAATATTTCTTTTAAAAGAGCCCTGTTCAAGTCATCACAATTTAAAGCAAAACTGTTTTACATTTTCTTCTGTAAATGTACGTTACAGTACATTGGGATTCAAACCAAGGGTAAAAATCTGACAATAGATATGTGATAAAAGAGGGAAAAATTTTATTTTGATAAAAAAAAAAAAAAGTGACACTTGTGAACTTTTTATCCCATGAATCGCTCAAAATCTTCACCAAGGTCGGATACCTTTTGAAAATAAAGGTGGAATTTTTCATATTATTTATTATGATCTAACATAAATCCCACACATGTAGGAATATAAAAATACGGGCAGAAATAAAAAAATAGGAACTCCTCTATTTTCTTCCCTTAATTGTTCACCAGTTACTCTTTACTACAAAGTTTTTTGCCCTGAGGGAAAAAAAAGAAAGCAAAATTAACAATTAAAAGAATTTTCTAACTGGTGAATTTTACTTACTTAAATTTAAAGCATTCACATTCAGGTACCAAAATCGGACCAGCCAATTCCTTAATCAATTTATACCTTCCTCATAGTATTATAATTTTAGTTCAAGAGTATAAGTTTGTTTTATGAGGCCATGTTTATTACATTATCCAAAAGTCCTTTTTTATTAAGATATCTTTGGACTCGTAGGTAAAAATTTTATGCCTTCACATACTTTGTTTGCAGAGAAAAAGACATGATTGTTGCGATGTTCCAGTAATGAGATTATTTTTTCTGCATACCATAAGCATAATACTTTCCTGCGGTGAATGGTAGTTTGCCTACTTCACTTAAAGACAGTAATCACAGGGGTGATTCGGAAAGCTCCGATAGCTAACCTCAAAGAGGTATTCTGAATCGGTTTGAAAAGGCTTCTACTTTCGGCATATCATATATTAAATAACAATATACCTGTAAAAGAGATTACACCAAATTATAGCTTTGTAGGCGCCTATTGCAGCTTTCTGTCAAATCTGCAATCTGATGGCATAAAATACTTATCCGGTTGATAATAAATATAACATACATGGCTTGAACGACAAAGGTTTTATTATTTAAAACAATATTTAACTAATCATTTCAGTGAAAATGTTGTGTCTTCAGATTTTTTATAAAATATCACAGAATTTGTTTAATAACGAGCAAATTAACAAACAAAATCTATTGAGAATTTAAAAAAACGACAAAGTTACTGATACAAAGATCAAATCTTATACAATTATATAAACCATTGAAGTTACTCCCATAGAACACACAAATAAGGATACAAGACAATTAATACAGCAAAATTTATGTATTAGAAACATAACATCACTACTATGTGATATCAAAAGAAATATGATTTAAAAGTCATAAGTAGTTTTTAAAAAAACTGAAGAATAGTACTCACTCCTCTTCAGAAGATACTGATGGTGACGAATCAGCTCCTGTAATAAATTTGAAATTATTAAGAGAAAAATATATACCGTTTTCATTACAAAAACAATTGATGAGGCGACTCAGTTTAACCATGATTTTCTGAGCATTGACTTTTGGTAAGACCGAATATATCGACATAGTTGAATAACTTAGGGTTAATGGCGTATTAGTAAATATTTCCTAAAATAACTGCCTCTTGCATGAAGACAAATATCAAACAGATGATACGTCAGGTGACTTTACAAAAAAAACAAAACAATTTTACCACGCCCCCTCCAAGATCTGGGGACCTTCACGAGGTCCGCCATATTTAATCTAAAGGACGCTATAACTTCAACATATTTCAATAAAATTACCTATTATTGTTGTTTCTTTTCCACTATTGTTATATGCAGTTGGATTCAAAACTGGATCTAAATTCGAATTACACTCACTGTCATCAAAACTTATCTTAAATCTTTTGGGAAAACTACACATTAAATCCTCCGAATCGTTCGCCATGTTTTCTTCTAGCTCCAGCTCTGGACTGCCCACCTTAGCTTGCATATGTGCCTGACTTCAATAAAATACTTTTTTGTAAAATATCATGAAAATCGTCCATTCAGATAATAAAAATTTTTTTTTATTTATTTTTAACTTATCTAACAATTTTTAGAGTATTTCCTGCGTCATTTCATAATTGCTAAGTAAATATAATTATTGATATAATATTTTTAATGAATTGAAAAATACTGGAATACATATCACGCCAACAATTTAAATTTATTTTTATCTGATATTAATAGTTATTATTAAAAAATAAAAAGTTACTAAGGTTACTACTTATAATGTAGGCTTTGGATGAACTCTAGTCTCCAGTGTGCTTCGTGACTACAGTTTAACCTTTCTTTCTGTACCAGCGTGAACACCACCGCTAACTCAAGATGGTAAATTTCTATCCACATTAATCTTAATAGTTATTTAAATAATTTTAATTTGAATTGCTTACAGTGTTTGTGCATATTGTGAAGTATAATTTAAATCTATGATTTTAGTTAATTGACTTCGATGGATAATTAAAATTATTAAGTTACAATTGCATCCATACTTTGTTGTGGATATTGATTTTGTTTTATTAGCAATTATTTTTATGTTACAGACTGAGGGAACAGTTACGGTGAGAACCCGAAAGTTCATGACTAATAGGCTGCTTTGCAGGAAGCAAATGGTTAGTATTCATAGTTTTAATATTTGAGATGTCTTGTGTTTGAAGTATTTCTTATTTAGACTGAAAGTTTAACAACTTATTAACATATTTGTTTAGGTCGTGGATGTGACCCATCCAGGTTTGCCTTCCGTTAAGAAAACTGAAATTAGGGAAAAATTAGCCAAGATGTACAAATGTACACCTGACGTAGTTTTCTGTTTTGGTTTTCATACTAATTTTGGAGGTGGAAAATCATCAGGATTCGCCTTGATTTATGAAACTCTTGATTTCGCTAAGAAGTTTGAACCCAAACACAGGCTAGCCAGGGTAAGTACAATGTAATTTTTTATTGGGATAGGCTTATTAAGAGTATAGATGTTGAATTGTAGTATTATTATGAAATTAATTTGTCCACCGTTAAATTGTTTAACAGTAGGCTGTCCTGTCTGATCTCTATTATTGTCCATTAGGCCCTCGCATGGTACGAGAGATTATTAGGGTTTATATTACCTGATTCTCTAATCTTTCAGTTGAATTAACTATAACTGCTTAACTAGTTTGTTAGTGAATTTTGTCTTTCGCTTTAGTATAATAAATCCAGGATCGATCATTAGACATGTAAGATTTAATGATTTTTTTCCATTGCTAATATATTATTGTTGAATGTTTTCAACTCGTCCTCTTGTAACAGTAGTTGGTTTGCTGTTATTTCTAAATTTAGAACTGACAAATTAATGTTTAGTATAAAATAACAGTTCCTTTAATTTAAAATTCCTTAAATTTTGTCAAATGGTTAGCCTAAACAGCATTAATTATGAATAGCTGAAGTGTTTGTAAAAAAAGCCATTAAAACAAATGTTAATCTGGGCTTAGACAGTAATTATGTTGATGAATCTTTAACATAAAAGCTTATATAAACCAAATATTAACTGTACATAAATTTCATTTTACATAGTATATACTCCTCAAAATTTTATCTTTTGTTGGTAAATAATTGTATCGTTTAATCTAGAAAAAAGAAAAACAGAAAACGAATATTCTTTTCAAAGCTGAAACGGATTGCATTAAATCATTTTTTGTAGATCGATTATGATTACAATTAATTATTCTGTTAAGTTGATTGATATACTAATTGGAATTGGTTTCAGCACGGATTATTTGAAAAACATAAGCAGACCCGTAAACAGAGAAAGGAACGTAAGAACAGGATGAAGAAGGTTAGGGGTACAAAGAAGGCTAAGGTTGGAGCAGCAGCAGGAAAGAAGGTATAATTAAAGAATATGTTTAACATTTTCAGCTAAAAAATGGATTTGCCATTTGTTAGGTGTATCATTATTTCTTATTGATTGTTGTTATTAATGATTTCAAGTATAATTTACATGGTCTTGAATCAGTTGTAAATTATTTGTTTCTTTTGGAAGATTTTTGATGATTAAAAGCTATTAACTTGAATTATTGAACATGGTCTTAAACCATTATGGTCAAAGCTGTTGGAAAATATCCAATATGGTAAATTAATAGTAGATCACTATTTCCTAAACTTATATCACATTATCAGATCTACTATAAAAAGTCTTTAATTATCTAGCAGGTGATTATTTGAGAAATTATTCAGTAATGCATCTAGTTGGTCTAATTTGAAGTCCAGGTACATCCATTAGATAAGTGCTTATCTCCATAAAAGTATCCACGGATCTTTTATATGGAAGATGGTTGTTAAGTGATGTTAGATTTGCATGTTTTGCTCTGTGTTATATAGAGAATTACATTTTAACAGTTAACGATATATTTATTGGTTCATAAGAGAAAAAATAAAATCCAACTTCATATATTACTACCTCAGTGCAACAGTGGGACATCTCATTTTTGTGATTTTTAATACTAGAACATTTTAAGAAAAGTATTAAAAAATGAAAATAAAATTGCCAAAAGTATTCATTTGTTCGACATTATTTATTTATATAAGTTCACTCCTAAAGAGATGAAAATTTGAAATTCAATGTTCCGAAAACTTGAGATTCCATAGTTGTCTCTCTGGTGCACTGTTGATATTTAAATGTGTAGTTTAAAATTGTCATTTAAATTTTTAAAAAATTCTTATGTACCAGTAGTGATCAATACAGTGCCTATACTATCCAAGGAAGTGTTTATGTTAGCATTGGCTCTCTCCAATCCTTTATTATTAAAACAAATGTGCTCTACTAACCTATTAAATTATGAGTATTAAATTCATATTTTGTTTGAGGGATGCAAATATTCAACAAGTAATAAATTTTTGCTAACTATTCTGCCCTATCAATATTTTCTTTTTCCACCAGGATAACTGAACTAATTAGTTAAGCTTATGCTTGAATTATATTCAAAAACTTTTAATACAAAACAACATCTAAAATCTAGCATCTTTTGCTGTTAATGGATCTATAAAGAAGAATAAAAAAAAAACTTGAAATGTCAAAGAAAGAAATGTTTAAAAATCTACCTGGTCATTATTTAACATGATACATTAAAAAAAAATGTTTGGACTATACAAGGATTTATTTATATTGTTCTAAATCCTCTGGGTCAACAGCTTTCGAACCTTTTAAGAAGGTCATTTTAAATTTAGGAGAAATTGTGTTGCTTTTACAACTTATACCCCCAAACATACAAAAGCTAATTGATTTATCTATAAAGCTGGTCTCTGAAAGGCCAACTAATAAAAATTTAATTAGTAGATCGACCAGTCATTATGCCACATGGTTTTAGACTAAAAAGAAGTATTTAAATCAATATTTTTAAAATATAAGAAATTATTGTATTTGTCGAGAATTCAATAAAAGTAACAGAATGAGGGAATGTAATGTAGATCTTCACATTAGCTTAAGTTTATTTTTCCGACTAATGTACTTAGTTTTATTTCTGAAATGATAGATTGGTTTGCATGAATAAATTTAGCCATTAGTAGAGTTGTGACTTGTTAAGATTAAGGTATAATAGGTTTATTAACAAACATTACGGTTAGTCATAACTTTTATGTATTCCTTACATGGGCACTGTATTATTAACCAACCAATTATTTTCATTTAAGATACCTTAGCACAATCTAGGTGGAGAAGAAATTTTTATCTTCTTGGTTAATTTGTTTTTATTAGTGCATGGACCAAATTATTGGATAATGCTACTATTTTTAAACCTGTAGTAGACATCTTAAAAAATTCTAAATTTATATGCTCTACTTTTTATACAGGGAAGCATTAATATCTGTACATTCACTACAAATATTATGTGCTTCTTAGGTTTTAGAAATTGTATCCAATTCTTTCTCTATTTGAATGCTGATCTTCAGAAAAATTTCTTCTCTTGTTAATGCTTGTCTGCATGATCATAACTTAACCATGTAGTTTTAGAGCTATATCTAATTCCTATCTCTATTTTTATTATATCTTGTTTTATTAAAACTATAGTAAACATTTTTTTATTGCCAATTTAGTTTTAGCTTCACAAGTACCCTTTGTACTTTTTTCTTCATTTAATTACATAATTATACTCGTAAAGTTTGCTTTCTTGTTATTAGTGCCCACGATAATTCATTGTTTACTGTAGCTTTACTTACTTGCATGATAAATATTTACCTTGGTGTTGGTGGAATCTATATTATTATATTTTACAGGGAAAGAAGTAATAATTTGAATTTCTTCTGGTGTCTTTTATTTTTTATGGTATGGGTGTCTTTCTTTTTTATGTATTTTGTTTTCATATTATTTAGTATTTCAAGTTTGGTTTTAAAATGCTACGTTTTAAGTGGCTATTGTTTGCAACACAGTATACTAATATATGGAAGCATTTTTAACATTTAAATATTAATATGGTCATGTCTTTAGTGAGTATACACACACATCTACTCATAAGTGTTTTATATTTTTCTCTTTATTTTGCACGAGTGTGATATTAATTCATTAATTTTTAGCCAACATTTTTTTATTGATGCTTTTAATTTTTACTTATTATTATATATGAATGGCTTACCTGTTCTTAAATGTGTATGTCCATTTAAAGCAATATAACACTGTTGATTATATAACTTTTAATATCATAACTAATCACAGTTTGTGCCCTGGATGGAATTAAATTAATTTATATATTTTCATATTACATCATAGCATAGCGAGTTTTTTTTTAATACAAAAAATTTATTACTTAATGTAAGCATAAATGTTAAATTATAGTTTAATTAACAATCTCACCACGAAAAGAAACAAAGATTTTAAAATAATACTGAGTTATTTAGCAGCGTGTTAACTTTAGTTATCTGTCTTAACAGTTCATTCATTAATCGGTACCTATGCGTACAATTCTGATTTTTTGTCTCATTGCACTGATGCCATTTCATGCATGGTTGTAAAATTGCTTTTGTTATAGGCATTGAAAAATGTGTGCGATGAATAGATTAGACGATTTGTTAAAACGCTGATTGTGGGCTATTCATATTAATAAATATACTCTCTTAGTCTGGTCTACCGACTATATATTTCATACTGATACAAGCTTCAACTATATATATTATAATTAAAATGATGGAATGTTCAAGTTTACACTAAGTGAAATTTTTTTTTTTGAATGAACTTGACTTGGGAGTGTCGCAAAATCCTCTTATTTTCTGTTACATTACCAGATAGTGTTCCGCCTCATTCAGGCAACCTCAGGACAATTAATGGTGTCTTTAAAATTATTTTTCCATTCATCCATTACTGCATATTGAACCATTAGTAACTTCTCTAAGATATACAAGAGCTTTTTAAAATGCATTTTGATGGAAAAATAATTTTTATATATATATATCTAACAAGAAAAACAGTATTGCTTGTTTATTTGTATAAAAGAATTGCTTTTCCATAGTTTTCTTACCTGATCTACCATTTTAATTATAAGATACTTGAAAATGGTGGGTGGTGTAGCCGCTAAAAGCGCTTTTATCGGTATGAAATAAATTTTCGGTTGACCAGAGAGAGCTGTAAATGTATTAATTAAATTAGATGTAGTTCATTCAGTTTTTGTTACGATGTAAAAGTGACTCAATTATTATGGATCAGTTTCAGTGATAGTGCTAAATTATTAATGCTGTGATCCAACAAAAAAACATTATGGATACAAAAAAGCTTACAGATTTTCATATACCACAACATTATTTGGCTAATAAATCATTATTTATATAATTTATTTAAAAAAATGATTTTTGACATCATTTGTATCATATATTGAGGTTTTTTATGGCCAATGTTATTAAATGAATTTCTTTTTATTAAATTCTTGTTTTCAGAGTTAATTAATTTTTTTTTTCAATTGTTTAATTCATTATATTTATTACTATTTTATTCTAAGTATATTAATTTTGTATTTTTTGCTTTTTCAGTAACCTGCTGAAATGGGGAGCTAAAATTTTTTGTATTTATAACTTTACAAGCCAAACATGTACATACTTTTGTCTGACCTGTGGAGAAAATAAATACATATTTTTAATTTTTTCTTAATCTGCTCCTTTTATGTCCTAATTTCATCCAAACATTTTTTATCTGTTTCCTTAAAAATATTTTGCTTGAAAAATATAACACTTGCTGAGAATTCAACTTGCAATCATTCATCCAAACATTGAGAAGTGCCTTCAAGCACATGTGATCATCTCTGAAATTTAGATTCTTCCATTTCTTAAAGAAAGAAAGAGCAATAGCTCATATCTTAATGGAGAACATAACGTAATGCTTTTTTATTTATTGTGTACTTAATGTAACATTGTTGCCTATCATGCACATATAGTTTTTTAATTTTCATTCTCATTTTTTTCCCTCATCACGATTTCATAATGTCAGTAGTGTTTGTTATGTAGTAGGGAAAGTAAGAAAAGTGGCAGGCTTAACTAAAGAAAATTTAGTTATTTTTTAAAACTATCAGTTAAAACCACGGGTTCAGTATAGACTTGGAGGAATTTACTAAAAAACTGTATAAGTAACTCCATAAATAAGCATTTTGGCTGCTAGATGTTTGTCATCAAACTTTTAAAATAATAAATAAATAGTTATTGACCCTAGATGATATATAAGATATGCCACAGATGAATTTTTCAAATAAATGAACATTTATGATTAATGCATGTCATGTACTATTAGGGAAAATGAATTGTATAGGCAACATTATCAGGTCACAAAGTGCATGTTATCTTTTTCCATTAAAAGGACAGGCCAGCTCGAATGACCCCTTTTGAGGCTTGATTTGTCAGTATCTTAAAAAAAAAAATTTATTTAACTTCTTGATATATAAAATCTTCAAATTATGTAAATTTAAAAAAAAAAATGTTTTTTGCATTTGCTATAAGCATGTATACCCAGAAGTACAGGAAATAAAACAACTTTTTCTTTTTTTATAATCTAATTTCCTCTTTTGTTATTGATTTTGGGAAATTCAGGCAATGCAGTTGATCTTATTTAGCTAGAATATATCCCCCACTGCCAGATCTTCATCTGGAAATTCACTGCTGGACTAAATTATAAAAAATACCAATCCTTTTTCCCCTTTTGGTTTGATGGGGGTTAGGTATCGTTACAGTGAACATTAATATGAATAACAAAAAATCATGAAACTGGTAGAAGCTCACGCCAAGTTACGGGCTTTAGGTGAGGAAGTGTCCGAAGATTAAATTGTCACTGAAGATGCTCCAGAAGTATTCTCTGGATAAGGAAAGGAGATGCCCTACCCATTTATTTTATATTATCCTGGATATAGATTATTTGATTTCTGTACTAAGAGGCAAAAAATAAGACTGGTATTTATAAAGGAACTAATTACAGAATTTCAAACCACTTTTGGAACTACTAAAGAAATGTTTAAAGCTATTTCAATTACCCCGAAAAAAAAAATGATGCTGAATTAGACAAGGATGTGAAAATTAATCATCAAATATTTGTGTCGAGTGCAAACAAATTTATTGTGGAAAATGTGCAAAATTACATTGTGAAGTAAATAATTACTTTTATTATTGTTAGAATAATAATTGTTTGGTTTTAAATTTAGAGTTTGTCTAAAAGTTTTGTTAGTAATTACTTCAACCTTAACTATTACAAGTCCTCATACTTTTGAATGTGTAGGAATAATAAAAATGGAATTAAGAATAAAAGTGAAAAAAAAAAGGTGTTGGGTCATAGTACCATGCCCTCTCCTTCTAGTGTTAAGAAAATATTTCATGATTATTTAGTTAACACAAAACAAACTTTCATACCAACACTGTCAGGAAGTTTTGCAAGGAATGAGTTTTTTTTGCATATTTAACTTACAACTTTAGGAAGCTCCTCATTTGATAGGCATCACGCATTGTGAAGTATACATCTATTGACTTTTGCTCATTTGAACATTTCTGAGCTATTTACATATGACAAAATGCCTGATATTAGCGACCCACTAGTATTAACCAATTACATATTTTACGTTACAGGACATTTCCGCAGAAATGTGGATATAACAGGTGCCAATCTGCCGGTAATTTACCTTATTACGAATTTCAAGGACGCTTTAACAAGCCTCATCTCGTGCCGAGCTGTCCGCCGTTGAAATATACCCAGCTAGATTTTTCTCTAGTCATTAGTTCTCAATTACTAGGTCCCAAAACCATTGTGCAATTGAAATAATTTATGTACCTAAACAATACATGGTAATAATAATAATAATAATATTTAAGATCCTTTCAAGATATGCGGATTTAGGACTAATGAGGCTAATTGTAAAGCTTTTTTGGCACTTGATTGGCGAACATAGTATGAAATTCGTCAGTGGGTGGAAATCTTAATCTTTGTGGACAAAAGTCGATTTTTTAGACAGGAGAAAACACAGTTATCACAAAGAGTTGTTAATTAGCTGTAAAGAAAAGATTGAGTTCAAATTTGACCTTCGGATGAAAAGAAACTGATAAAACTAGCTACAATGTTTACTTTTCGTACTGGGTCAGCTAACCGTTCAATGCAGTTTCATTTGACATAGAAGTGATTTTTCACGAGTGAAATAAACTCGAATAATGAGTGCTGCTAGTTCCAGTAAGTTAATTAATACTTATTGGACACAACTAAGGTGCACATAAAATAACGCTTACTTTGTATTAAGATTAAAATGACCTGAAAAGAAGGATTGCACATAAAATTTACTCAGCAATGTCCTGTAATATCTCAGAAATGTATAAAAATGAAAATCAGCTCCATAGACGAACTACGATTATTTGTCTTTGAGGTTTTTTGTCAATCAGGGTTTTACCAATATGTGATTCGTCGCTTCTCGATAGTACTGTGTACCATATATGCTTATCCAATTGATGCAGAGAAGTTTGATGAATACTCATTTACTACTGTGAGCTTGTATCGCTTTGTGTAAATGGTGTTATTAGCCAGTCAGCATCTATGAACTCTTAATTCATGGTTCTGCAATCCTAAAACACACCTCGTTATCAATTGGTCAACTCTCAGAAGAGGCCCAAGAAGCCAGGAATAAGGAGTTTAAAACCATTTAGTGAAAATCTCAAAAGTTCAGGTCATCACTCCTCATTGAGATACTCTGCAATGAATAAGTTGTCCTTAATCCCCCTAAAGTTATATTCCTGTCCAGCCAGTACGAGTCCACTGCAGACCAGGAAAATGACAACCTCTGATTCCAAAGAATATTTTGGTAGGATGAGGATCATTAATTTTTATCAAAACTCATCAAATAATCACACAGCTTACGCTACTTATGTCACATAAGCAAATAGAAGTGTTAGTTTTTAATAATAGACTTTTTTCCTTTTCTAAATAAGTTCCTACATTTTTGTGGCTGCATGTTAAGAATTTGGAGTGAAAACCCCCATAAATAACCATACTAAATAAAAGTAGAATTTACGCACATATTTTTTGAACTTCAAATTTGAAAAAATCCGTAATCCACAACCTTTAAAACAGTATCACCCAATTTTGGTAGAATAGGACAGTAGTTTTGCCCACCTAAATTTGCGATTCCGCTTACTGTGCGCCGTGAGAACCCAAATCTCGAGGTGATTTGGGGTGGCTCCTCCTTTCCTGTGAAATGCTGATAATTCCTTCATACATCAACGGCTTGTGAATCCGGCAGATGTCAAGCCAATACGGCAGTACATATTAGCTTTAGTATTATATTTAAGTATATTATGATGGAGGCGTTCAATCCACTTTTTTTAAGTATAATGCCTATTCTATAACCTCCCGGAGGGATACTGATAAAAACCAGCTCCATCCCGTTGAATAACGGCTTCAAAAGTGCATTCTCGTATCTAACTCAACTCAGAGAACAAGATGTTTGGGTATCTGTAAAGTTCCTGAAAATGGATTTTCTTATTCAAAAACTCAGCCCACAAAAGTACATAAGTCGCTGTGGTTTATGCTGTCTGATTTATAAACTTGCAAAACATTTGAAACAAATGCAACTGAAAAAGGACGTCTGGCAATGTTGTGCTAAAGATTTGCCACGGGAACGGTTCCCTGTCCGGAACTACGAAGCTCCAGCACCTAAAATATCGTCAAGCCACGTGTAGGGAGCTAGGCTATTTTTGAGGATCGTTTTGTAGTTGAGCTTTTAAGCTGTGTTTCTCCCGACCCCACTCCTGAAAGTTTAAGGTTCTGCTGCTCTAGGCCTTCATACTGGCAACCATTTCTTAAAATATTTTCTGGGGGAATTTCCAGGAGCATCGGTTTGAGGCAAAAAGATGTAGTTTTTTCATATCTGAAGAATAAGAAGGGAGTTACAAAAATTAAAACAAAATTCCCAGTGTTCATCCACAAACGACTGACCTATTACCATCCTTGACTTGCTGACCTCAAACACACGCTGCGGCTTGAAACCTTTAACCCGCCATCCTTACCTTATTATATAGCATGCAATTTTGATCGCTTCCTAAGTCTTGAAGTTGTCGTGAGAAGATCGGGCCTCACAAATTATTAGTAATCTTCGAACAAACTGTTGTACAATGAAATTTGAAAACTGAGATGTTAAGTGTAGAGAGAATATAGCATGAACGAGTACTAATAAAAATGATATAGGGGGACAATGACTGAAATATCAGATTGATTTGCAGCAATATATCTAGCTGCTAGGGCTATTGCTGTGGAAAATCCATTGCTGCAGCTAGAATCCTTTGAGGAACCTAAGGGTCTTGTAAGACATCAGTGCCATGGGATGCATTAAATTGTTAGACTAAACCTTACATAATTATTTTAATAAACTTATTAGGCTTAAGAGGTTGAAACTGTATATTTATCAGGCTTTAAATAGAAACTGTGAATGAAATATTTACACTAATATTTGGCATGAATATAACGAATTAAATTACAAATATTTCATTTTTTAATTAAACTATTAATTATATCATAGTTATTGTAAAGTAAATTTAATTTATGCCGGTATTAAATGCCCATCTTAAATTTTAATTGTTTTTTTTTTCATATACTTGAGTTTACTACATCATTGTCATAGTTATCTTCTGTGACAGATTCAGCTTCAGGTTCAGCTGGAGGAATTTCTGGCATTGGAGGTGGAGGCATAGCCGAAACTGGAGGGTAATTAGGTGCGGGTTGATAGTCATCGTCACAG
The DNA here is from genome assembly GCA_930367205.1 of Acanthosoma haemorrhoidale. NCBI lineage: Eukaryota > Metazoa > Arthropoda > Insecta > Hemiptera > Acanthosomatidae > Acanthosoma > Acanthosoma haemorrhoidale. The sequence goes on along the minus strand of OV884015.1, from coordinate 75,602,839 downwards.
TAACCTATCATTCGACAAGCGAAATCTTTCATCCAGTTCTTCATTCTGATAAAAATGCCAGGACCTCTTCCAGAAGCCGGGTCTTCTGAAAAAAAAAGGAATAAATCAATAAGCATATGTCAAAAATTAATGGAAAATATCCCTGCCTGGAAAATAGCTAAAGCTATTTTGGGGACCAATAAATAAATACTGGGACACAATATCTAAAATCCACATAATAATACCGAAACTTTTCAGTGATTAGGGTAAGTTGTATGGATACAGTAAGGATAACTTTGGGGTTGGACAGGATCAGGGAAGGGATGTGATTTTCCCTTAATAAAGGAAGTCGGGAAATCAAGAGCTCGCAATAACAAGTTTGCAATCAGAGTACCTACTCACTGCCCCCTTTCAAGTACTACATTTTTTAAATAATTAAAAATGAAACTGAACAAGACTGAATATGTTCAAGACTAATACTTTCTGATGACTAGATCTGATCCAGCAATAAGTCTCATCTTACCTTCCCCGAAAAGGTAGTCATGAATGAAGTCCATAGGGCCTCTCCGTTGGGTGACATTCATTATCTCCCTGAAGCCGAAGTCCTCATCCCGTCTTTGTCTTGAACGATAATTGTACTGTTCCATCTAGATCACATATGTCATTAGATATACACATTTACCTGTATGATTCATTTGTTTGCCAAAAAGTTAAATATTTATTGTTTAATATTACCTCTTCTGGGCTTCTATTAAGTGTAAAATCACCTATACAGAAATACAGTGTTAACTAACAAAAATGTAATATCTCGTCTATTTTACAAATATGTACTGCTGAGCTTACCAATTTTAAATTCCCAATTTCCGGTCTTGTCTGACGTGAAATCCACAGCCAAGAGGTTGCAGATTGAGAGGGTCCATGGCTTGCTGAAGATCTTTTTGTTGCTGCTCATTGAGCTCATGTTGCTTCCGTTGATCACCCATTCAAGTCTAACCACTTGTTTCTCATTATGGACCACTTTTCGATAAGTTATTTTCCCTTCGATATTTTGCACTAGTAATTCCACCAAACAGACAAAGCAGCAATATAAATTTTAATTATGCTATTGGAGAATTTACTTTTAATTTTGGTTTAAATATTTATATGAAATCGGAGTCTATCATAAGAGATTAGTGCACTGATTGCACTTTACAACTGTTCAAAACTCGAGAATTAATTTTTTGAGCAGATATACATATAATGCTTGAAAATGGATTACACGTTAATTGCTAAAGAATACACTGAAAAATAGGGCTATAAAAGTACTTGTGTCTACAATTTGCTTCTCATTAAAATAGCAGTGACCTTAATTGACTAACACCTTAAATTAATTTACTTCTTAAATTTATTATAAGCTACTAACGGAGTCTGTAAAATGGCCGTTGAGGCTATGTACTTTAAACATTAATTTGATTTTACCCAAAAAGTATTACAAGTGATGATCATTCATCACAAATAATTTTGAGGTTAAGTTAACTCTAAATAAGACAGTCTCTGAACATGAATAATTTGTGTGTATTTCTAGGATTATTGTCATTTGAGATACTCCTAACAAAGTACCTGGTACCTGCAAAAAAACATTAATAACTGCTACTTTATTCTTTTGGTCTAATTTCAAATCTCAAGTAAAAAAGGTTTTATCAATTGAAATGTTCTAATGAAAGAATTGTCAATTTTTCATTCAATTTATAGCTAGTTAACCAGCTATGACTGCATTGTTTGAATTAAAATATTTCATCAATTCATGTTAAAGATGTGACTCATCCTACCTATGTAAAACCACTTGCAATTAATTCTTTGTGATTTTTTTCTGCTCCAACAAAACTGACCATTGTATGCATATTCAACAAGACCTTACAACAATAGCTAATGTACATTACAACTTGCATCCACCCTATACCTACCTATTGGAAACGAGTGTAGCATGTTTATCTCCCACAAATCTTGGTTGTCTCCATTCCATGACCATGACAAAGATTCTTGTTTGCCGATCGTTGTGACATTTTTAAATCCAATGACTCCCCCAGGAAGCAAACTTTTGGTTTGCAGGTCCCACGGTACCTGTGATAAAACGTTTGAAAATATATATATTGGTGTGGACAATCAATAAATATACAATCCAAAGAGGAAAATTTAATTTACTGGTGAATTTCCATTTACTTCCAGATTATGATAACATTCAATATCTTTTAGTGATAATAAAACAATACGAATCTATGGGATTCGATGATATTGCTAAATACTCCTTCTTCATTGATTTCTTAAGTTTTGCTGAATATTTTTATTAGCATACTCATTAGAAAGTATATGTAACATGCCCCATCCAATGAATGATACATAGTGATTTTGTAAACACAGCCACAACTGTCGTACTTAAATATTTAAAAAAGAATCCAACAAAAATTACAATGTTATTAATTGAGAATATTTTTCATTGTAAAGTCATTGGGTAATCAAATGAAATCCAATGGATATGAATGGGATTTTTATGAGATAAAAAAGTCAAAACATGTAATTAAAAAATTGGGAAATTCAACATAAAGTTTAAAAATAAACAAATTTATAACTTTTCAATTTGTCAAAAGAAGCTTTTAATAATTAAAAAAGAAAAAATGAGATTTAATTGTAATGGTTATTTTAACTGGACCTATTTAAGAGTGCCTTATTCGTCATCCTCATTATTATCATTAAAAAGTTGCAAATGAGATGAATCTTTAAGTTTTCAAAAACAAATCGTTGGCGTTTGGGTTGCAAACTTGATTTGCTTCGACTGATCGTTCCACATTCAGGGAAGTGTTAAGTGCATAATTGAAAGCAATCAAATCCCTATGACTAACCTCAGCATTCTCCACATGTTCTTCTCCAATATGCATGCATGCTAACTAGCAATAATTGTTATTTGGGGCAGTCCAGGTTTTTGTTCAAAGCATCGTATGGTTTTGTAATTGTGTGTGACATCACATTACCCTTGTCATTATTTTTTTCGATTGACTCGTCATAAAGTTTTAAACTTTCAACAATAGCCTAATTTTGACATAGTACAATTTTTGTAAGGTATGGGCTAAATATGTAATATTACTGCTTATTTAAACTTGCTTCAAACAATTTTCTTGAAATAGGGAATATACTTTTTCAATTGTTACTGAATCAACCATGATGCTAGAAACTATATGTTTAATATCAATGAAATACGATGCCTAGTACTCCATAGCCTTTAACTAAGCCCCCCACCGTGTAAGTACTGGTTGCGGCGGTAAAGAAAGCGAGGGTACATTTCTTTCAATAGATTAATTTAACTCGGGGCTTTAAGGAATATTTTTTTCACTGTTGATATCAAAGCGAAATGCCAAACATATAAAATGTATCAATTTAGGATAAAAGACTTTTAAACCATTAGCAGCTTTCGCCATTTATGGTGACACCAAAACTTTTTTGCTTTTTGTAGTCTTCCCAAAGAAAAAAATTCGCGCTATTGTAGCACAGTTACACTTAGCTAAAACTTTTTAACTTAGCAAGAACGATTTTGATGGTCCGAAAGTTTACCGACAGTTATATAATGCTAAGAATATTGTAATCCTAATATTATATATAATGCTAAAAGTAGAAGCAAGCCCCTTCTAGTGTATACCTGCCTCATGACTTCATGGAAGTCACTGGGGTTTCTTGTTATTTTTTAAGTAACTGACCGCATCCCTCCCTATTCCTGGAACTACCCTTCTCTTATACACATATGTCTCAGCTTTAGTCCCAGTCCCCACTTGTTTCCCAGACACTCGTCCCTAAACCCTCCACCCAGTATGTAGTAACATAACTCTTAATGTTTGTATATACCAGTGTTGTGTTTGTACTTCATAATAAAGCTTTTCTTTCTTTTCTTTTAAAATACTCTCCTCTACAAAGATTATTTAACTGACGATAATATGTTTTATCTACGTTTTTGAAGTTTTTGTCCAAAATATTTTTCCAAAAATCCTTTAAAGGCCAGATTATTTATTTTATGGTTGGGAATTATACCGCTTATAGCAAAGCCTGGCATAAATCGAAACGTAAAATTGACCTACTTGAATTTGATTCAGCGGATATCAAAAAGGTTTTTTTTTGTTTTTTTTTTGCAGACGAATTTTGAGCTGTTGAAATTGTTTTTTCACAAAACCAAATTTAAACGATTCGTCCGCGAACGTTTAGCAGGAAAAGTGTTTGCATTAAAGTTTATTCTAAACATCTCGGAATGAAATCTCACTAACAACAGAGGCAATATTTAACAAAAAATATCGGAATGGAGGGGAAAATGTCTTGTCACCTCAGTCTAATTGTTGTAGGTTAAAAGAAGCCATTGGAAACCATTGAATTCTCAGGAAAGATAAGGAGCTTCCTGGAAAATAAGTGAGAGTTATAATTTGTATCTATGAACTGATTTTTTGTTTCTTCCAGTTTAAAAGAATTTTATTTCGATCAGAAAAAAACAATTTAAAGTGATAGGGACTAAAATATGTACTTATAGGAAAACTATGTAAAAACCGTGAAACATTTAAAAATATCTAAAATAAAAATTGTTTAAAATATCTCAAAATTTACCTAGGAAGTATAAATAAGTATATAATATAAGTCTTAGAAAGGAATTTGTGTAAACATAAACATCCCATCCCTACTGATGAATGGTGTTTCCGATATAAAAAGCAAACCATAAGAATGTGATTAACATCGACGGATAACAAAAAACTATATATTGTTTGATTTGAATATTTCAGTGTTGTAGATTTGTAAATGTATTGTATTTTATCCGAGATTGAGGAGGCAGTCTATATGCTTTCATTCATGATAATCTTTTGTCACCTGGCTATCTGTATTTATGAATGATTTATAATGATATGAAAGTTAGTCAAATGGTCTGAAATTTTAAAAGTATATTCCACAATATCTTTAACACTGATGTTAAATTTCAATAACGAGAATTGTGGAGAAAAAAAAATTAAACTTGAAAAAAAAACTCCAGGCTCCGAAGATTTAAGCATTAAAGTTTTGATTTGGTTATCAGATTCATTGATTATTGTAAGGCCATTAAGAATTTTAAAGCTAGCATAAAAATTGTATGTTTTAAAGTAATAAAAGTTGGATACATTCCGGTCAATTTCGAAAGGTTTTGTTTTCATATTAATGTCTTACTTATTTAATTTTTTTTTTTCAATTGTTTTAAAGGTAATTTTCATCAAACGATATAATATAACAAATAAATAGTATTGTCGTATATAAAAACTGTTCAGTTTTTCACAATCCTTTAATAAGATTTTATGAAACTAAGATTTTGAGGAGAGTGAGATTCTTTTATCTCCCTCCTTAATTTTGTTTATAGATAATTCAAAAATAAAACTTAGTTTATTGTTGATGTAAGTAAATGTTGACCACAATACAAAAAATGTATGGTTTCAACACATTTCTTAGCCACGAATAGCTGAATTAAATACGATTTGAACCGATAAAAAATTTAATTTAGTTTTTATTTCCAATGTATTAAAGCTATTAAATATTCTTGTATGATCTCACAGTTTTCATGGAGTCCAATTCGTTCTATTGTCTTGGCTCATTGCATAAAACACTTATTATGCTCGTTTATTACAAATTAATTTCGTCTTTATTTCTTCGTCTTACCAATAAATTGCATTTTCCTGCTTCAACTCATAAGTTCTACACTAGTTTCCGATACATTATCTATTTTATTATCTATTTATCGATACATTATTTATTTTTGAATGGGCCAGTATTTCTGATGGTGCCGCATATTATTACCCATATTGGCTGAGCTGCCATTACAAGCCAATGACGTTTGAGAACCGTTAATTCTATGGGCTGTCGGTCTTTTGTCCCCTTGCGATTCATAGGAAAGACACCGAAGGAGCGAGAAATAATTAGAATGGCGTTTGTTGTGATTGTGACGATTTGAGATCAGATTGGAAGATGAGGGCATTTTTTGAGGTGAATCTCTACGAGGGATAAATACGGGGCCTCGTAAAGCTGAAGAAGACAACCGGAAAAACACACAAACGGAAGAAAAAACATAAATCTTTAAGCCAAAAGACACAATAGACTCGCTAAAAACAAGCGATTTCATAGACCCAAATAACGCATCGATTACTGATCCTTCTATACAAGGAAAAGCATTAAAACCCTTATAATCTCTATGGAAAATTTATTTAAATGGTGGTTGTCTCGATATATTTGAAATAACTTGCATCATAATGTAAATGGGTATTGATACTGGAGAGATGTCTAAAATAACAGATTTTTATAGAAGGTCGATTATATTGCAAGGTCGACATTGTTGCATTCAAAACTGTTGAATTAAAATCACGATTATTCAAAACAAAATATAACGAAGTGACGGAAATAACCAAATAGTCTCTCCTTGAACTAACAATATATTTAAAAATTTAATAATACTCCTACTGTAAGATACTGTTTAGAGTCTTGCAATACAAAAGAACAAGTAAGTTCTAAATATTCAGTCAATGCTAAATGATAACGAAGAATTCATTGTAAGTTCCAAAAAGAATAATTTTTAGTGATTTATTTACTTTTTAAAAATCAGAAACCCTCACTTTTTCACGCCTAGGTCTATTTGTATATGTGTACGGAGATTGCGAGTCCCATATTTGACCAATAGACATGTTTTGTTGATCATCCGACGACTTGAAAAAGATTTTCAACTCCATAAAACACAATTAAAGAATATCATTTAATTAATCACTTCATCAACAATATTTGATTACACTGATAGATCCTACTCCCCAAAAATATGGAGGGCAGATATCGCCCTGAGTCATTAACACTTGGTAATGGCAGCGTGAACTGTTATACTATAGTGTGTATAGTGTTAGGCTATACTATAGTGTGTAAGTATAATCAAAGTCTGATTAGTGGACAGACATTGCTGTTGATGATATAAACTAAACACATAACCAGCACATATATACTAGAATTAATTTATTCAATATTTGAAGAAAAAAAATCGTCATACTGAGTAGGGTATCAAATTAAATAACCTTTTGCTCTGATTAATAATATGTAATGGCTGCTGTTTTTTAAAACTACAAAAACAGCATTAAAATTTACACAACTTAAACTCGACCAGTGTATACAAAGAGACATGATATTTTGCTTGTTGGTTTCATTTCCTAACATTTCTGGTGGTGAAAATAAAATCAATCCCACATAATAATTGTAATTTACAATGTTTCATAATTAATCAATGACATGGTAATTAATGGTATCATATGGAGTATCAATTTAAAGGTTTCGACGTCTTCATTAGTAATATCTGTTTGGATTGCTTAAGTGGAATATAAAACCGACATCAAAATGGCCGTTGCACTTTATTTTTTTATTATATTATTACGAATATAAATCAATATTTCCTCGCTTCTTTCCTCTACCAAAACTTACCCAGCAAAACCCCATCATACGTATACAACCTCATATATATATAACAAACCATCCGTTCCCATAACACAAGATCTCGCTTATCCGACCTCTACCTCGTTGCTCACAGATTCTTTCTAACACAATCCTACATACTCGTGTAGACCTTGATCCACCCGTCATTCTTATTCTCTCTCAGTTTTAGAATTAAATTTTTATTGATTTCTCCATCTGTCAATCCACCACTATCTAACTATTAAGTTGATAGGTAGTTATCCCAATGGAATTAAGATTCTGCCTGCAATATTTGATCTGTTACTTGTTGGGAAATTATCAATTTTTGTTTTGTTTATCTGTAACATAATTATCTGTTATTACTAAGCGTATCCATGGGCTAGATTGTTCTCCTACAAGTGTATTTTTTGTTATTCTTAGGGGAATAAATTTGCTCGGTTGCCTCACTGATTGTGGAGCGTGGGGAATCAATCTGCTAACTTTTCCTTTCGTATGCGAGGGAGGTGGCTATCATGCCTTGTTGGTTGGCACGTGGGTAGAGTGTGTTTGTATATACCCGACGAAACACGGGATGAATTAGATCGCAATTAGTTACTCTCTAGTAGGGTAGATTGTAATATCATTTCAATAAAAAGATTTTCTGAGAAAAAAAAAACGTTGTAGATAGAAAAGAATTTTATTTGAAAACTGTATACAATAATACTAACAATTTGTCGAAACAAGTGGCACAATTAAAATAAACTGTATTCTCTGCAACCAAATTTTGTTCTGTATGGCCTAATAAAATTCTATTAGGGAACATTTTTCAAAAAATCACCTTCACCTGCCCAATATAAATGAAACCTTTGTTAACGCATGTACTATTTCTAACTAATTTATACTTATCTTAAAGTGGAAATCTAGTACAACTAAAATGTAGTATACAGTTTGTATATTAAAAATTTGCTGAAATTCTGCCGACAAGGTAATGTGTACACCCTTGCAAAAACAAAGAAAAAAAAATAATAATAAAAATAAATATTTTGTATAATTATTTTTCTACAGTTTTTTTCTGAAGTTTTTTTCTTGTCATTTACCTACTGGGACCTGTTTATTTTCCATCAACCGGTTTTGCGTAACAATCTCATTTCCTACTTCATTCCCAACAACATGTACGAAGTTATAATAATGCTGTTAAAAAAAAAACCCTGGGAAAAAATTATAAAATCATTTCATTGGAATAATTCTTAGGAAAATATCATAAATGACATGTTTTCATAATTTAAGAGACCTCCTAAAAACAAGGAGCAACTGGATTCAAATCCTGGGGCTGTCAATATTTTTATTTTTCACTAGCCATTACGAAAAACAGATATTTAGAAATAAAAGAAATATAAAGTGCACTGCTTATTTATTCATAATTACATGTATTATTCATTCTAGAGTGTTTGTAGTTCAGAACGTATATTGAGACATTTATTTAATTTGTCTTTTGCTCAATTATCCTGAAATCCATTTATTTATTACGTTCCTGAGTGATTAGCCCTTGATAATGATTGTTTACATAAACATTAAAATAAGAGCTATTACAAGAGAAAATCCTCGAAACTTATAACTAACAAAGTACATCGAGACTTCTCAAGTTTCAAATAAATTTATTTCCAATATTTACATAATAAAATAATCATCATCACTCCTAATTATGAATAAAGTCTTTATTGAACTACTTATAAATTAGAATTTAGGAAAAAATATATAACGACAGAGAATTTTTTATGGCATATTTTAAGAAAGAAATGAAATAATGACACTTGTGAACCAACACATGGTTGCGTAATTCATATTTAGGAAATTGACCACATAAACTTTTCATCATTTTCTTAACCCGTTTCTTGATAAATAATTGGTAAGTGTTTCACTCAGCGTTCGATTAGGTCGCTGATTTTTATATTTAAATAAAAAAATGGATCAATTCATTTATTAGTAATTCATATAATTTATAAACCCATTTTAATGTATACCACATACTTTTATGTAGACGTTGTTCAAAATTATTATTTAATTCATTAAATTTACTAATACGTATTTTTTTCTTTTATCAAATAGAATTACTATTTGATTGTTTGATATCTGAAATACAGCAAAAATGTTGTGTGTTATTAATAGAATGATATACGATGATTATCTTCACCTGGCATCCTGTTGACAGACGAATTGTCGAAGTTAGAAGAAGTACAGCAGACAGTAGATCAGGCAAGCCCATGTTTCCAACTCTCGTACCCCTGACGTACTAAATACCGAGTCGTGCTTAATTTGTGTCATTGAGAAGGAAACTACAATGGAGGGAGGATTATCAGATTCAGGTCTCAATGTCATGCCTTCAATATCAACCGTAAACAGCGGTAATAAAAAAATACAGAATCACTTTCCTGTCATGCTAGGAATCAGTTAAATGACGGTAGTTAACGAATTTATTTATTTCAGTGTTATTTACATTGTCGAAATTTCTTCAGAGGCGAATCTTGTTTTGCAATTTTTTTTTTCTGTGGTCACCTCTTAGGTCAGGACCCTCTCTAAAAATCCAAGAAACCAGTCCTTGATCCTTATCATCCAGTTTCTTTGATCGTTGTCACCTAAAAAAAAAATATATTAAAATTATTAAACTGTTGATGTTTATTGACAGACAGACAATTAGTATCTGAACGAGCAACGTAACGAACTAAAAATAAAACAATGATATTATAACTTTGTATTGCAAAGGAATAGCGTTAACGATAACATAATTAATTAGATAGACGAAAAAGTTCTTTTTAGAAAAAAAAATACAATCTGCCATACTTTTAATGCCTTTTGATTAATCGGGGAACACAGGGTACTCACATATGCCTCCATACATTATAATCGTTTAATTTTTTTCAGGCTCACTGAGGATTAACAAAGATATCGTGGTTTTAATACAATATAATACATCTGTTTAACACAACAATCTGCACGTAAGTTAAATGAGCTAGATTTGATGAAGCATTCAAGAGCGGTTCCAAAACTTCAGATTTTGACCAATAGAAAAATGCCAGTCTGCATACTGTTTATATTTTGTTTTGTTGTTGGCTAATTTATTTTTTCTTCCAAGCCCAGGGCGAAGACAGTGGGTACTCATTCTCATCTAGTGAACTACTCGCTACTTGCAATATCCTAATTTTTTACTTTTTTACGAGTTTTACATCACATTGAAATTTATTAAATGAATGTTATTTAAGAAACTGTTCGTATTACCTTGGTCGTATAATTCTTTGAAGTAACCTTTTATTCTATTCCAGACAGTTTTCTTCTGTTCATCGGACAATTCGTCAATTTCTCTTCTCTTCCTGCTAAGCGCGGACAGATCTGATTCCTCCTCCTTTTCATTTACAAGAGAAACGTCTTAAGTAACTTTCAAACGATAACGTTTTAATTATTTGGAATACGTTTTAAACCACTTACGAATTGGAGTAGATCGGTCCCGTTGAGATGTAAGACTCCAGATTTGCTCCCAGTTAGAAGTATGCTACCTAAAATATGTCTCATTAATGCTTTCCACTACAAATGAATATTTTAAGAAAGAGTTATTGGAGCTTACCAAGTTGAAATCGCCACCCTCTTTTTGTGCTTTCGAACTCCATCGGTAGATTCAAACCGCAAACGCTTGCGTTCCAGGCGTACTCGAAGGGCTGCCGGTAAACTGACGTCCAGATGAGGACTCCGTTGAAAACTTTCCAGTCGAGTTTGGCGAGTATCTGTTTCCTCTTGACGGTCAGTAAAAAACCACCAGTTTGAATAGCTAATTGTTAGGCGATTGTCAGTATAAAGCTGTATTAAATATATATATATATTTCATATATATATATATATATATTAATTACGCATTATAAGGTTAAAAGGAAAGGGGTAAAACAAACATAGTTTTGATAAATGACATGCAGAGGTGCTTGCAAAGCTGTGTGTCCAAAACCATTGAGTAGCTTAGTAATATATCCACGGTAGTAGTTTTATGTGAATTTCCCAAGAAGATAAAATAATAATAATAAATTGTCGTTCATTCTAGGACTACTATCCCTAAAGTATGATTACGAAGCTCTAATATTGGTTGGGCCTTAGAACCTTAAGTGCATTAGGGCGACTGCACGGACAGAAGGTGATTAAAAAACTATAATGGTTCCAGTCAGAAGGATGACGATAGTAGAGATCTATCTGGAATGGAAAGATACGAAGTGCATGAACGAATGCAATGGGAGTGAAGAATGACTGTAATATTAGAGGAATATGAAAATTTCAGCCTAGACTAAAGAAATAGCAGCATCTTATGGGAACATGAAGAAGAGAAAAAAAAATTTCAATCAGTCTTTTGAGTCTGGCTTCGAGCTCATATGACACACCCTCACTAATTGGGCAACCGTAATCGACGTGAGTAAAAATCAAGCAAATACCTAGACATTGCCAACTGCCTAACATCGGAAGTACGAATATATGGAGTTCTCAACGATGGGTTAGGTCAAGAATGGTCCCAAGGTTTTGATATTATGATAGTCCTATGGTATGATATTTGATGGGTCTCTCATTTAGAAAGAGGGTAGGGTTTAAGTTGGAAATTCGATCCTATTACGGTAGCTATAGTTTTATATTGTGTTTCAAGTGAGCATGTTACAAATTCTGTTGTGGATCCTCCTGGTGCTTTTCGTCGATTCTGAAGGTTTATGATCGTGGACATGAAAGTTGTATTTGGAATCATCTGGGCAGTGTAGGGGATTGACTTATACCCCTTTTCTTTTAGCCTACTCATATTTTACCTTTAACTTTACCTTTCCTTGGCCATTCTTTATAATACAAACTCCACTTTCCTACGTGATAATAGTAACTCCATTGCCAGTTGATTATGTGAACGTTATCATCCGGTCTGTTCTTGCGGTAGTTTGAGTATGTAGTGTCATTGTCTGGTGAACCATTCGACCAAATTTCATGACAGTTTTCCTTGATTTTCTGTAATTAATGATAAATTATATTAAAAACATTTATTTTTCACAACTATTATAATGTTATTTAAGTTTATAACATAGTAATATTTTTTATACTAGTGGCTACTATTACGACGAACCTGGTTCCGTGTCCCCTTACGATTTTTTGTTCGGTTGAAATAGTTCGAACTAATAAACAAATATTTGTTTAATGAAGCGATATTGACTATTTGAATAACATTATTTAAACCCCTCTCAAGAAAGTTGATTCAAAAACTTGCTACTACAGGAATAGAACAAAATCATATTGTTTTTGTCAGGATCGATTTGGCAAATAATTAAACTCGTGACTTCGACACAGAACTGCCGAGATCTGACATTGCACTTTAAGTAGCGAAGCGGGAAGGCCATATCGTAATTAGGAATGGAGCCAATTCGCATCTAATCAATTAGTTGGTTGCGAAAAAAAAAATACTTTGGAAAATAATTAAAATTTTAAAAATACCCAATATTTTTATAATTCCCCTTAAAATATTTATGCATGGATGGTGCTTTTATAGAAAGTTAATTAAAAAGAAGGATTGGCCGATCTATGACGTCAAAGGCTTTCGTAAAATCCTTACAAGTGTCAAGTTTTTGTTCTTCTCTAGACGACTATGGGCAATCGTTGTGTTGATTAGTTTTGAAACTACTGTGAATATTTCTATTCTTCTTCTGTTGGTTGTGGGTTAGTTTCAATTGCGAGACTATTTCAAGGTTTTCAATAACACCTAACTTCGTCCCAAATATCAAATAAATCAAAATAAACAATGCAATATGGGCAGTAGAAAGGTTTCTTATTTTAACCTATGAAATATTGTTACAATCTTATGAAGAGGTTCAAAAGGATAGAGATTGGTCGATTAAATATTTACTAGTCAAATTGTCTAGTCATCAGTTTTTACACCTATGTAACAAAAAAATACTAGAAAATGTAACCATCAAAATTCTCTGCAATAATTTTCCAGGAAAATGGATGTTTTATTTTTATTTATGCCTAAAGTGTAACTGCCCAAAGTCATTAAAACTCTGTCATCAGCAGAGAGTTAACAACTCTACTTGATATTTTTAGAGGAAAGATATTGTGCTTGGTAGTTTCATTTAATGCTGAAAATAAAAGTTATCCTATAAAAAAATTACTTAATCAGTTAATTACTAAATAAGTTGTATCAAGTATAGTTTGGTGGTTAGCAAATTAAAGACCTCCACTTACAGATTAACAATATTTATAATACATTGGGGGGTTTAGTGGAGTATAATTACAAATAAATATAAAGACATTTATGGTGACAAATTCTCATATTCAGATGAGTACCAATTTTTGGCGCATGGGGAAATCAATGAAGAGGGAGTAATTAGCAAGATCTTCGGAACTCTTAACTGTGTGATATTGCACACTTACCTAACTTTGTTTATTTAGCAAAAGCTTTTCGTGAAATTTACTAAGCCCCCGCGGGCATGTTTAAACAAAAATATTAAGGCAGTGTTAACACTATCAATTCATGGAAACATAATAAAAATTGTATATTTTGCCGAATTACTCTACCTTAAGCTCAATAAATGATTTTAGACAAAACTTATGGCAGGTATTTTACAATCCATTTAAAATGAATTGTGCAAAATCGTTTATTTATGACATTTATGTTTAGCTATTACAATCCATGAATAAGCAATTGACATCCCTATCATTCTCATCTATTTTATATATGTAGTCTACATGGAGTTAATCAATTTGATAATCTGTTTTCTTCGCGTATAGATTATCGTTTCATAGCTGCCATATTAACCAGAAACGTTCAAAGATAAAAGCTGGAGTTATTACTGATTTTTACGATTATCGGTTTTTTTTTTGGTCGAACGAAGGAGAATTATTCCACTCTCATGTCAAAATGCTCATGGGTTGTTAACAGTATAGTAGTAAACATAAAAGTGTATTACCTTGCAAACTGCACAGTTGCCAGTATTGACGTAATAAGCGAAAATGAGCCATAAGCAAAGCTCCTTCGGCCCAATCATATTTACTGGAATTGCCCACGCCATCGGCGTCTTATATAGCCTCCTTATTCATCTTTTTTAGATTTTTTTTTCTACCTGTCAAAGTGTTGTACATATTATAAAAAGTATCCATTTCATGAACGATTTTCCGGCCGGGCCATACATACAATGGAAAAGGACCTTGTCAGTTTTCATGGTATCCTCTTTTTCTTACTAGCCCCCGTGATTATGATCTTCTGCAACCGATACCGTCGATACTAAATACTAAATGAAAAATACGTTCTATATATTATTAATAATGTCCCTTTTAGAAGAATTATTTCCGATTTTTTAAATTTATCTATGGTCCATCTACAAAAAAAAGAGCTAAACATATATCGAATATATTACATGATACATGAATTGTGCATATTAAAAATATATATGTGTAGCGATCGCTAACTACATAAGATAAATCACCCTATACTCCATTGTATATATATTGTAAATTAGTTATAATATGTTGTAATTAATTTCAACAAATGTAAATAACATTACCAAACCATAAGTCATACCAGTGTAAATATTGTAAACAATAAAAGACGCAGCTGCAAAAACTAGTCAGAGGTAGTAGGTCCCAGTCTAGAAAAGGCAAGCGTCGCCGTAACGCTGCGGTTTGGTTGGTCCGAATAAAACCCCAGATCATTGGCTACTTGGAGATATATATACCCCCTAGTTTTAGCCGATAAATCATTCTAACTAAGGCTCTCTAGACTGGCACTTGCAGCTGCACTGATGTTTCAAAATTTGGCCTTCTCATTTATGATAACCTCTGCATCTCTCTTTCCTAACCTCGCTATGTTTTAGTCCGGCCTTGTCAGACCCCACACTTTCCTATTGGGATTCTCTGCCTTCGTCTCGCTAAAACTAGCACCTCCTTGGGAGAGACCTCTCCCTCGCGGACGACGGTTACCGTGTCTCTACAAACTTTACCTAGTGTGTCTCCCACGGCAATCCAGTCTGCTTCTCTCCGGTTCACACTCGCCTTTGGGATCCGGACGGTTTTCACCTACCCTCAGATACCGAGAGTGGATTCGTGGTCATTCCAAGACCACATAAACTACCTACAATACCTACCCTATACCTCTTCTCCTGAACATAGTGCACTGTTGGGGCACATACCTATCAAATATGGAGTCAGATAGTACAGTAGTAAGACCCGTCAGAGTAACTAGGCACCCCCTCGTGACGACCCGACAATATATATTTCAAGTATATCGTGTTTGTACATTTAGGAATTTAGATGCACAGGCTCGTTTTCACATGGAATGATCTAGGACTGCCATATGTGGAACCACCACGTAAATGCGATGTAGAAAGGGGGTGGCAAGAAGAGCCTTCTCTTCTCCAAGACCCTTGGACAAGCCGTAAACCATTGTCTTGACCTGGGTTGAAAATAAGAAGTAGGGAGTAACTAAATAAATAGTTATCCACCTATAATGGAAGTTAAAAGCCACAAACCCACTGGATAGTTCCTCCATGTTAAAAGGCACTCTGTTAACCGTGAAAAAGAAAGAGATACGCCACCCCCTTAGAAAAGGGGGAAGGTGGAAGGAAGGGCTGTGTAGATAAGGCAAGGGGTAGGACAAGGAACTTGAAAAACAAGGAAAAAGCAGTACAAGGAGCCAGTCACAGCTCAGAATTTATTTAAATTTAAATTTAATAACAATAGCCGTTACCAAGTTATGTTCATACCATCCCATAATTAGAGACAATTAAATCCAATATGTTTGATCTTTTGGTATAATGATGATTTAAAATAATAAAGAACAAGCGTATAGTGGCTAATTGTTCAGTGTTTTCTATAAATTTGTTGTAAAACAGGAATGTTTCTTTAAAGTAACAAAATATGTCCCTTTTTATACTTTCTATGAGCAGGAAATAATTGATGTAATCTATTATGCAATTTCGTTATTATTGTTTTGCTCATTTTCTTCATTTATGACATTCCTCTTGAATTTAATAAAAATCTTATTCTTCGCAATTCGTATGATTTATTTCTTATGCAAAATCATTCATATTATTGTCTTATAATTCTAATAACTAGAATTAACAAAGGGTAAGATTAGAATTTTTTTGATTAATAATTGAGGATAAATTAATAAATACTTTTTGATCTATCTGTCACGAATTACCTTTGGTGAACGAAAGGTGGACTAAATTATCGATCCCTAATCAGACATAATTCCTTTTTGATTTTAATCTTTCTATTAAATTCTAACCTATTACTAATCTTTATTAAGGGCTAACTGCATCATTATGCTTATAGATAAGTAATGTCCAGCAGACAATATGATAGCCTTGGGAGCAAAGGTACCTTTACGGCAGTAAAGCCTAGGCCCCGAATTTACATATCGCAGGACAAAATTCCATGCAATCGAAAAATGCAAGTATTCTAAGCAGAAAAGGGACAGATTCCCCATAAACTATTTCCTCATTATGAATATCGCTACCTGTGCTATTATCTCATCCAAGGTTATTATTTTTCATATTGAATTGCATTAGTAGACAGGATTTGCCTTTTACAAATACACCTATACAACGAGATTTTCCTGTATTAGAATTTTCCAGTTCTCTCTCACTCTTTCACTTAGTATATCCAAACTGCTAGACAGTGGGATGGCTTATGGACAGACTTCAATTTTCGAGGGCCATTTCCTTTCTCAACATGGCTCCAGCATGTGAAGTCAACCATAGAAATTGACCTAAGCAGTCCCACAATAAGCTAGTTAAACTGCCGTGGCCCACAACCATTATATATAAATTTTTAGGTACAGATTTTACAAATACATGTATGTGAGTGACGCACATGCACCCGAGAGTGCCATGTTTTTCCACATTTTGCGTATGAAACTTTAAACTTTTAAACCGAGCCAACCAATTTTAGTGCTATGAGAATGTCAATCTTTTATCTACAGCTGATTCAAAAAACTTGATAGATTTGGACCACGGAATAGGGAAATCATAAATGAGAATACAGTTGTTTATATGAGGGTCTTATTTTTTGTAAAAATTATAGCTTTATTTTTATGTTGTTTTTTTTATCTTTCATTTATAGAAAATAAATTTTCTTAAAGTGTCTCAGAAGCTTGTGCGCAATCGTATCAATACGATGATAAATTGCACATAATGCAATGCAATCCGCGAATTGAAGTTATACGGCTGCATGAAGTCACATTTTTTATCTCGGTAGCGAAAACGAACATCGCAGAGCTCTCTAATTCTATAGCAAGGAGAAGCCAACCGAACAGCCGAAACTACCTTGTTATTATGTAGCATCACGACAAAATTTTTGATTGATATTCTAGGATTTAATAGCAGGAAGGTAAGTTACGTAAACTGAGGTGTATTTAACAAGAAATATCTAATTTTAATATTTGTTTACAACGTTACTACTAACGAGTCTATTAGCACTAACGAGTTAATAGGTCTGGAACCTCAAAAGCTACCGGACTCAATGAAAATGGCAACTTTGTGATTTATAAGTACTTAATGAATGCTTGTTCCTTACTCTTTTTTTTTTTTTTGTGTTAGTTACGAGTTTGTGCCGTAGGAAAATAACAAACAAAAGTATGAACGTGCAGGAAAATGAAAAGATTAGGTGCGACCGACTGTGACCTTGGTCGGTAGGATCGTTGTTAAAAAATCGTTGAAAAGAAAATGATAAACGAAGCTTATTTACAATTTTAACGATTAAAAACCAAAGAAAAAGTAAAGTGGGGCCAAAATCACAATAAAAATATCTCATTTCAGAGTTCCTTCACAATAGCAACATTTAATTCACCTACTCTCTTTAATTTGCATCTGTGATTTGAATCACTAGTAGTTCTATTTTACAAACTTAAATACTTGTTTAAAAAGATTAAATAATGTCGTTTAAAACCTTTTTAAATTTTTTGAGACTTAGATGGCTTTTAGTAGCAACTCTGAGCTAGCTTTAGAAGAAATAACATGAAAAAAAAAAAGAAATTCGAACTTCTCAAAGGTAAAACAGATATACTTTTGTTCACATTTATGAAAGAGGTGGGGAGAATCAAGCAGTAGTTGATTTTAAGATAAAAATAAGGATTGGTTAGACTTAGATTTTGTGTACCCTAAGTTGACTACTTATGATGATGAATTTGTAGATAACCAATTATTGAATGTACCTAGTTAAAGACTGGACTGAAATTGCAAAAGGTTCTTCTTTTTTTGGCAAAAATGAAGTTGACAAAGAAGCAAACAAGTCGAACCAATGTTAGCTTTATTTGTGTGGCTCTGGGGAATAAATGTCAAAACTAGATTTGTACATACAGCTTCATTCGCAAAAAATCTTATGAAGTTTACTTTTGTTTTTCCTCTTACTTTTTGTATTTGAAGTCAAAGTCCAAAAGAGGGAATGGGGAAAAAGTTGCATTTCTTATAATTGCTGTTTCATTACTCGTATGTACAATCTAAGTTACTTCATTTTCGAGTAAAAGTAATTTGTACTACAAAATACCATAAATCTGGTCATTTAAATGCTGTAAAAGGTATTTACTTATTTGCTTGCAAATAAAAATTAAAAATCACAACCCGCTAACAAAGTGATTGGTCTTATGCACCTGGTTTTCGGGCTCATGTTCCAATCGCTTAAGCATTAAAAAATACTTGAGAAACGATGAGTTGTAATGGTTTTTCATGAAGTATGTTAATAAGAAGGAACCAAGATAGAAAGAGTTTTTACTCGTTTCAAAACATAACAGAGAATATTATTGTTTAATAGTTCAACCTGTGGTGCCTGGTTCCTTAAAGGTTGTTGGGTTGAAAAGTTACAGGTCACCTGATGAACAGACTTACTAGCCTTGGCTAACATTGTTCAAACTCTACTGGGTGAAACTGATAAACTCCTTGTTCGGATTGCTTTAGAACCTGTATATTGTTGAACAGTTTTACATTCCAGTCCTGAGTGACTGATGAGGTCCCCTTTAGTGGATATTCCTCAAGTTACGTCTTGCATTGGTATTCTTTGGTTGCTTCCAGCCTCCCTAAGCTTGTGGTTAACGATGGTTGATTTTTGATTGGCTCCTCATCTTGGAAGGATGGTCATTTGTAGTTACAATTTAATGTGAGCCGTTAGAAAGAAATAATTTAACTAGCAAATTGGGTTGTCAGATAGTATGGCTAGTACATTATATGAGCCCCTGCCATAAGTTTTAAAAATTTTTTTTGATTTTTTTCCAAGAAAAATATGTATTTTTAATAGCTTATGTAAACATATTTTTTGCATTAAATTAAACTTTGAATGGTCCAAAAAGGGGTGGCATATAGAAAAAATTAAGATAAAATATATTTTTGGAAAATTTTCTCTGTTTAATGTAAATAGTTCGTTTATAAACAAGGCTATCTTAATTGGACAGGTGAAAAGTACTATAACAAAAACTATAGAAAAGAGTAATTTATTTTTAAAAATTTGATAAATATGATGTCAGGGTTTAGATTTTAGAAATATTATTCATTTTTGAGAAATTTAAGTATTACAGCCATTTTCCACACGTTCTTATGCTGATACTAAACTTAACTTTTAGTTCACTTTTTAATTAACTTAATTATTGAAACAAATAAAATTATAAAGGTCAATTTGTATCATTATTTCATTTGGACTAACTTATAACTTTGGATGCAATCACTCTAAAGAAACAACATAAATATAATTTTGAGCAGAATCACATTAAATGCACAAATATTCAGTAAAATTCTTTATAGAAGAAGAAAAAAGTAAGAAAGATTTGTATGTACATATTTGCAAAACAAAACAGACAAACTATGTTTTATGAAATGACCCAAAAAGGTTTTAATATGGTTTGGTTAAAGGGGAAAAATCAAGATATTTGTAATATTTTAATTAAAAATAAATTAGTTCCATTAAAAAAAAATAATTTCTTTTCCTCCCAATCAGTATGACATAAAAGACTTACAGATGTATAATATAAAAAAGTAGTTTTTACTTGCTAAGATTGAAATTAAAACTATTTTACATTGTTAAATGTGTACCATATTCATTCAATAGTTCAAAAGTATAATAAATTTTGATTACAGAAAACAAAAGCCATACTTTTTTTTATGTAAATGTAACCAATCGTGGTTAGAATTAAATTATCAATTTTTTGTCATTTTTAATGTTTTTAAAGACCTTAAAAACTTTTTGTCACTCAATGTAATTATTAAAATACTTGATTATTTCTTTAATCCTACAGACAAGTATATATAATAATTACTGTTATGCCTGTTAATTGATATTTATTGAAAAATCCATACCAGCTCAGGAACATAAAGCTGTCCTGTCGGCTGTCATTAAGGTCAGGTATTGTATCAGTAATTGTATAAATTGTAATCTGAAAATTATCCATTGTCAATTTTTTTGTTTTCAGAACCATCCTAAAAAAGATTTTTATTACAAAATTTCAATAAAATGTGTATCATATACTGGAAGCACAGGATGCTGCACTTGAATATACATCTTGAATATTCAAAATCTTGAATATCTAATGGATCTTGAATATACATTGTATAGTTTCCAGTCTAGTCATTGTCTACAGTTACTTATAATAAGGCACAAATCAGTTAGGAAATTTTTTAAATACTTATTGGAGACCCTCTTAAAAAGCCTCTTTAGGACTGGGTTTGATTAAAAAATCCTGTTTTATCATAAATGAATCTATTATCAGGCTAGATCATATGAAATGTCAGTTCCTAGGGTATGAGGCAAAAATTAAAGAAAAAACAAAGTACAAAAGTAATAGTACAACGGTACTATTTTTATTCAGAATAACTTCCATTAGCTACAGTAAATTTCTCCCAACACCCAACTAGGTTTTTTTATCCCTTCTTAAAAGAAACTTTTTGGCTTTGAATCAATAAATTCGAGAAATAAAAATTTTCCATTTTGTAATATTTTGTTTTTTAAAAATGCGTCTAGCACTCTGAAAAAATGGTAGTCAGTTGGTGACAAGTCAGGTGTATAATGTGGATGTGGTAAAACTTCCATTTTAAGATCACCTATTTTTTTTTTAATGTTAACTGACAAATATTTCAACAAAGTTTCTGGCGATCAGTCATGTGGCACCCACTGGGCCATTTTTTTTTGTTTTCCCAATAGCATGAAGGTGTCGTATAACAGAATTATAGCTGATGTTTAAGGGTTTTTAAATTTCTCTACTAGCCTGATGTTGATTGGCCTCTACTAAAGCCTTTAATTCATCATCATCAAGCTTTGTTTCTGGCCTTTCTCAAGACTTGTATTGTCCTTGTAAAGGAAACTTCTGGCAAAAGGAAAGTTGTTTATTAACAAATTGATACATGAGTTACACGTATGTTATAAATTTACAATTAAAAAATATATAAAGTTACAATGTACCTTGCTATAATATTTACTGGCCAGTTTTACCTAGTGTTGTTCTCCTGCCGGGTCAAAGATGAATGAGCGAGCTTACCGGTATTCTATCCCTCGTACCTTTCCGCTGCTTTCATGATCTTTTAACTGGTTGTCCAATGCCAGTTGTTTCGGATATTATTACTTTTCTTGTTTTGAAGTTAACAAATTCAATATTAAATCATTTATATTTATTTCTTGATATTGTTTATTGTATACTATTAACATTGGACACAACGCAATGAATAGTGTTCAAAACATAAATGAACCGTGATCCATGGATCGTATACCGTTCATTTATGCCCGCTAAATTTGAGTTTATATAAAAAACACCATCAAAAATCACCACATCAAAATATCACAACAATATATGGATTAAAATGTGCTACCTGCACAGCACAGATCCTTCCTTTTAAGGAGGATCTTCAATCTAACTATCTGGTTATGGTAAAACTGTATAAAATGCAAACCTGGTAACCTCAGGGTTACAAAATGGGGGAACCATTGTTGCAAATGATTTCTTGCCATTTTTTAACCCTTTAAAATGACAGTGTTAGCTGCTGAAAGCATAAATAAATTCATGCTCAACTGTGAGTATGAACATTGACATTTTTCTTTATCTTTCAGTTTATTTTTATTGTTTTTATACTTATTCTGTAAGTTCAAATTATCTATGTATCACATGAATTGCCAAACATGGCAATATGGAGTATTTGGGCCCATTTATTGGGCTGGAAGGGATGAAATGTCAAATCTATTTATTTTTATGAAATCATTAAAGTAAGAATCCATCTCTTATTTACAAACACAAACTGATTAAATTAATCGGTAGACATTTCTCTTTAATTTTTATGTGAATATCTTTCACATCAAATCCATATTCCTGCTATATTTTTCAGTTTATTGTGAATTGTTTTTTACATTATTAATTTATTATATTTACATCAAAATACATGTAAAGCAAAAAAAAACTAGGGAATAAACCAATCATATAGAAGAAGGCCAGTATTTCCTTATAATGCTAACTAACAGGAAGGCGTTAGACCTCGTGCTGGCTTTAGGCTAGATGGCCAGGGCTAGAGGTGACAGATCACTAAGCAGGGGGTTACACTTAAAGTCCACCTGCTTGCTTAGAAAATTTGAATTAATAGTATTTAATTTAATTTCCAAAGATTTTGTCAATCTTTTATCTCTGCTGTGATACAATAACTGAAACGCATGTGAAGTTTCCTGATGGGCTAGATAAGCCAATCTCATTGATAACTGCATAGATCCGGCTCATCTTTACTCCCTGTGTGTTCAAAAGCTCTAGTTTTTAGCTTCATGTAGGTTCTGAAAACATCATACAGGTCAAACATTGTTTGAATTTTATCAACTTTTTCTCCAGTATCTCGCCTAAGGAGGAATATAGTCTAATGGACCATTGTAAGAATTATGAAGATTTCAATCAAATGATACCCCTGGAACTGTTGACATTACCCCACATTTGCTAAAAGCAAAACTGTTTTCAGTCCCAGGGCATGTGGTATCAATACAGTAAAGGACTTGCGATGAATAACCCTTAAGTCCATTGTTAGCAGATCTACTCATGGACTGTCTTGAACAATGTTATGTCTGATACCCATTGCAGTATTATATTAAGCTTTTTTTTAAACAAAATAGAATAGTGGG
Source organism: Acanthosoma haemorrhoidale (assembly GCA_930367205.1). Taxonomy (NCBI): domain Eukaryota; kingdom Metazoa; phylum Arthropoda; class Insecta; order Hemiptera; family Acanthosomatidae; genus Acanthosoma; species Acanthosoma haemorrhoidale. Next base: position 75,579,292 of record OV884015.1, on the reverse strand, counting down.
TGAGGTATTTTGATGACTTTCTTGCAAGTGCCCGTGTTTGTGAAACTGTGAGACTTCTCTCTTACATAAATAATGTTATCAATCATATTAAATTTACTATAGAGCAAGAAAATAATAGACAGATAAATATCCTGGGTATATCGATTGTTAGAAAAGGCATTGGAGTATTCATGAGAAATATATAGGAATGCCTCCAACACCAACATAAGGATCCATAATTACTCTTTCCACAACCAAAATTATGAAATTTCTATGATAAAGTTTCTAACAGACTTATTTAATAATACTCCTTTGGGTAAAAAATAATGTATAAAAGAGATGGTTATCCTAAACACATTGTCCATAAATTGATGTGACATACGGATAGAAAAGGATTTTTAGTTGGAAAAAGGAAAATGACAGTTATGGCAAAAAAACATGCCAATGTTCCTAAGTGGGCTATTTTCTAGACAGGTAGGAGGATATTGGGTGTTATTAAGAAATAATTAAGAAGATTGAAATCATCAAAAATGTGCTGGGTCGGATTTAAGAAGAGGAAGGGCGGCAAACAGGTAAATTTTTCTTAGGCCCCTTCTTATATTTACAAATAATGTAGGAAAGTTTTTTTTTAGAGTTTAACCAAAAGCTTTCTTTGGAAAAGATATACATTTTGATGTACTAACAACAATTAATGAGTATTTTTCTCCTCTGCAGTGCCTTCCACCATCCAGGTCCCTCTTCCTTCTTTTATATGGTCCTCACTATCTCTGATGGGGGTTTATGAGAAGAGTGTATGATGGCATTTAGTCGACCAATCTCTAAAATATAATATATAAATTTGTACTTTTTTGAGGAATGAGACCAATGATACATTTCAGCAGATAATAACTTCATTTATGGCTATTCTTCATGAAGGGCTATACAAACCAAATCTGGAGTTTGCCAAGATATATATTATACCAACTCTCTTTGTGGTGGTTTTAGATGCTATCATGACAGCAAAGTTGGGTCAAACAAAAAAAACATCCAGTGAGGCCTATCAGACCAATTGTAGTTTCTTGAGTTTACTGATAATACTTGCCTATTGGCCAAGCTTTTTCAAAACATTGAAGATAGTATAATAAGATTCCAGCTTGAAGCTGCAAAAGTTGGTCTCAGCATAAGTGTAAATAAAACTAAGGATATGATGTTGAGCCCCGTGACCCCCCCCCCAAAAAAAATCATAAAAGATAGATATTAAAATGTTAAACTCATTCTTCTATATCAAGTCTTGTAAATGAGCAGAGAGAAGATATAAACACTTAAAATAATACAATTATTTTTCATGTATGTAAATTTATGTTTTTTATGTGAGTTGTAGTCCTGAGGATGCCTAACTAGGTAAAATATGATGTAATATCCATAATAAAAGATGTTTTGTAGGAGACATCTAGCTTTTTTTTTTTTTTTTAAACTAATTTTTACACCAAATACTAATTTACAGGAGTCTTCTTTTAAGATTTTCTCTAAATAATAATATTAAACATTTATTTGTATGGTTGTATTTGGTGGGATATCAGCTTAGGTAGATGTAAGAATGATTTTAGATTTGTTTCGCATTTTCTAATGGATGATGTTTTGACATACCAGCAATAGATTCCTTATGTGAGATGTCCTGGAGAAAGAAGATTTGAAGGCTTAGGTCATTTAAACTAAATTAAAAAAAGAAAAAAGAACCTGACAGACATATGCAGTACATATTAATTTGTGAAAATTAGTTGTTAGAAAAAAATAATAATAAATATGTTTTATTATTATTATTATTATTCAGATAACATCAACAGTCGATGTTTTACCTAGTCAGGCATTCTCAGGCCTAAAATTGAATAACAAAAGTAATAAACCTAAAAGTAATAACTAAGATATGCAATAATCCAAAGAATAAAACGACATAATCTTATTTTCTGTAGTTTGTATGTAATTGTTTTCTATGTATGTAAATGTAAAGGTATTTTATGTTGTTTTTTTTGTCTGAAGTGGCGAAACGTTGGCTGTTGATGTAACCTCAATAATAAAAGATATTTTGGGAGAAACTTCAATTTTTTTTAGAACACAATTTTTTTCACAGTATAAATATCAATATATAGATGTCTCTTATTAAAAGATTTGAAGAAAATATTAAATATTAATTTGAGTGGATGTATTTGTTGGGATATTGTCTTAGGTTGATATGAGAATTTTATCAAATTTGTTTATGTTGTCGGTCTGTGTCAAGTCCATATATCAGATGGGCTGGAGAATGGTGCAAGAAGTGAGGGGTTTAGCTTATTTAAACTAACATAGTAAATAAAGAGCCGATGTAGACATATGTAGTATTTCAAAACGTTTCCCATAAATAAATTTGATGAAAATCTAATATGAACAATCTTTTGTAATAAACTTCAGTTTATATCGCAATGAATAGATCCGATACAATCTAAATTAAATCGGAAATAAAATTTTAATAATTATTAAAAATCGATAATTAATCGAGGTATTCAAGTGTTTGAGATGAGTTTATGTAAAAATTGTTAGATTTTTCATTTATATATGCTAGAAAAAAAAACTTGGCATCTCTTAGTAAACATTGAAAAGGTCATATCATTCAAAGGTGTGTATTATACTGTTTCAAATCTTTTTTTAGTGTGTTTATATTATGTTATTGTTCTTCTACCAATGTTGCCTGAATAGGTAAACACCGAGAGATAATGGTATATCAGTAAATTTATCTGAATTTTTGGCCTGAGGATGCTTGAATAGGTGAAATGTCGACTGCTGATGTAATATCAATAAAGATATTTCGGGAGAGCCTCCAACATTTTTTTCTAACATAATATAAGTTCCAAGTGTCTCAGAAGAAGATATTTTTATATTAATTTTTTTTTTTTTATATAGAAATTTGTGTAGCCTTTCGAACTGAGAGTGACTAAGCTAATCCTCGATTCTCCTATTTTATAAAACCTGCCCTGATGAGGTGACATAGCTGAGGAAATGGGTTTGTCCAGCGAAGGGGAAGTGTTGAATTAATCAATAAAGAAGCGGGAGACAGAGAGCGAGAGAGAGGGGCTAGTTAGGAGAGCTGATGGCAGGTTGCGCTCGAATCGAACTGGATCCCCCCAGGTAGCGAGTGGTGGAACCGTCCAGTTGTTTGTGTTTACGGCATTCACCGGGACGAACATCCGCAGCTCCGTCATCCAGTGGCTTCTCACTTCTCTTTCGGCACATCTATCGGATTTATCTATCTTATCTATTGCCCACAGCAGTTTCTCAGGATATTGTCACCGTGTCCTCTTCGTTATTATCGCAGCGGACTTACTCGCTGTTTCCAGGATTGAGTGTGTACTGTTTCGTTCGCTCGAGCCGAACGATAACCATGTACAGTAAGAGACGGTAAGGCTTAATCTAGTACCGTTTTATTCCCTCCTCGAGAAGTTCCGTTAAAATGCCAACAGCAGAAGCGATAATGGCCAACGAGAAGGAACCTGAAAAAGCTCCTGTAGTCAATGGTACAGAAACTCTGCCAAGACCCACTGGAAAACAGGTAATTAATTACACGTCTAATGTCATTTCTTGTAATCATCACATTAGTACATGGGATACTTAACGTTGTCTTTTTTACTACTTAAATTTCCTTCAATAATATGAAACTTCCTTCCTTAAATATTTTATTTTAAATTTAAACTAACCCTTAATATTTATAACAGTAATAATATATTTTTCACCTATTCTACTCTTCTGTACTTTTTTTTATTATACACATCATTATTTAGATTTTTATCTAACAATTATCAGTTTTATAATCTAGTTTTTCAATTTTACGTCTAATTCAAGGTTTGACTACAATACAAATCTTCTTAAGCTGGGATTTAACTGAACGAACGAAAGAGTCTTCAATGTCATAAACATGTCATTTGTCAATATAGACATGGCATGCAAAATACTCTTGTCAAAGTTTTGAAATATTTTAGATAATGCCGATATTGATACGGTTGAGGTACAGTGTCTAACATTAATTTAATTGCTTCCACCTTTTTTTATATTTGTAACTTCATAGGGCGATAGTACCTCAAAGTTAAGTCGGTTGAGGTGCACCTACCAGTAAAGGCATCTGGGACGGTTAATATTTTAGGTTGGACCCAGTTTACTGTATTTTTTATCTCTATAATTAACAAGTAAGTTTATTTATGTCATTCTTACGTTTTTAGATAATGTATTATAGCTGTAGCTTTTCATTATAGATTGGAACACGCCAGAAACGTTTGTATAAATAAAATAAACCAATGAAAAATCTCTCCTTTCGATAATTAAATAAACGCACTAAAAACTCTCAATCAAAGTGACCGATGAGAGTAAATGGGGCTTTTTATAGTGTTGTAATTTTTTTCTCGCCTAGGTTTGAAGTAATGATCAATATTTAAGTAATCAATAATTATAATTGTCTGCTACTACTTTATTATAGTATTTATATATATATATATATATATATATGTATATATAAAAACGTTTATCCTAATATCTACATTATGAAATTAAGTTAGGAATCGCTTATAACTGACTTACGCAAAAAGACCAATTTTCTGCGTTTTTGACCAATTTTTCCGCGTTTTTGACCAAATATTGCGTCTTCTGAATTTCTTATTTGTATGGTGAGTGTAAATTAAATAGATCATGGGTAGTTAATAATTTCCGAGTATTTATTGTGCTTTGTCTGTTATTAGAGATTATTTCTGGGATATTTGGTGTTTTATGTTTTAAGGATCATTAAAAGTTTTTTCCTTAGATAATTATTCAATTTACTTACTAAGGATTTAAAGGTAATATTTAGTTATTAGTAATGGTTCGGCAGAACAAAGAAAGAACTGACTCGAAGAAGTGCAGCTCTAAACAAGTAGTGAAAGGCTGTGGGAGTGATGCGAGTCAGTGAACTCTACTCTCAGACTTGTTATTAGGTGTCGGTAATGCCTTGAAATTTGCCACGTTTAAGTTTGTAGAGAATTTCGTAAAAAAATTTAACAAACTATATGAAGAGTACTGGTGAGAGACTTGAAATGTAACAAACTATATTAAGAGTACTGGTGAGAGACTTGAAATGTAACAAACTATACGAAGAGTACCGGTGAGAGACCTGAAATGTAACAATTTCCTCCTCTATTAGTGAAAAAAAATTGTTGAAGTGACTGACGACACTGAAGGGAGATTGCAATTTACGATGCTTAAGCCATTGTTGGAAACTAGTATCGTACTGCTACTAATCAATCAAATACCTCATCACTATCTAGTAATATCAATCAATAGTTTAGCTATTTACTTTTTATACTTTATTTAATATGTATTTATTACGTTATATTTTTTAGATCTTATATATAGCGTATTGTATTGTTTCTGAGATGATGAGTCATTATAGCTCTCCAACCCCCTGTTTTGCTTAATTTCCAATGTGATGATGAATAATTGTCATAATTAATTACTTCGAATAAAAACCTAAATTATTTAATTACAGATTTTGACGCCATGATTCAAAATGTGTTGTCTGCTGTTTGTTTTTATAGTATGATTTGAAAAAGTCATTAAACCTACTTTAAGTTCGACTTCGTAACTTAACTAAACCATTGATTTTTTTTTTAGAGGCATGATAGTTCTGTGGTAAATTACTTTTTATTGTGCTGAGTGGGATATGATATTAAAGCTCTTGACGAGATGATTAATAATATGTATCAGATTTTGGGACTTGAATGAACTGTACGTAATAAAAAAAATAAAAAGTAAAAATGTGACGTGACAACCCTTAATTGTTTGTTGCAACACATTTCAATTGATTTTTTAAAATAAATAGCTCCCTTGTTCGATTATATTTTAACCTAAACGTACAAAGCCTGAGACGAAAGTAGAAATAAAAACCTAAAATTGTAAGAGTAACATTGGCTCCTTAATATTCCTAGGGTGTTGCAATTAATTGATTTGAGGTTTTTGAATGGTTATATTTACGGTTATATATATATTTATTTGAGCAGGTTTGTTTTTTCCTTCTCGACTTAAGGAAGAGGAAGTGGATTAAGGGGGATCCCCTGCGCTCCCCCTCCCCCAACCGCAATACTTAAATCCTCCCAGATAGCGGTGGAAGGAATCGGAAAACACAATTCAACTGGACATCAAATAGTTAAAAGGGTTCATTGTGGCTGTGAAAACCAAACGAATTTTTGTCATTGTAGCCACTAATGTTCCGTCACGTATTACACGTTATCAGTCATTACGTTGATGTCATTAATTTGATACCATACTCAATATGATGGGTTTTTTTAATTATTCTGTAATTGATCCATTGATAGCATCGTCCAAAAATTTCCGAGCAAAATAATTGCAAAAAAAATTTGTTGAGTAAGAGACGCGTACACGCTGATATGACAGTTTTAATGAGATTTTTTGATATTATAATTCAAAAACATTAACGAGGAAGTAACGATGACTAATCTGATAACCTAATAAAACTTAAAGATAAATATATTGGTAATTAAATGACATTTAATAATGTTTTAAGTATTTTTCATGTCTTCATAATATCAAATGGGCCTGGATTTAAAATTTTGTTTCTAGGTCAAACAGGGGATTCGCTAAGACAAACACAGAAATTAATTAAACAAAAAAATTTAAAAAAATATACATTTATATCATCCTACAAATGTATTAATATTTCTGAGGTGTATAGTTCTCAGTCCAGTGGGGATGTTGTCTATTTTTTGTAAATAAAGGAGCAGCGTTGTTGTTATTTTTATCATCCTACGACTCTGTCACATAGGTTAATCCTTATCAACCTGGAATATTATTTACGAGCCTTAGTCAACTCTTAAGTGGACCTTACACGATCAGTGTTAATGCCACTATCTGTGATGTCATTACCTTTAAAAGTCTTTCATCATTACTCCTTCATTACTTTTCGACCTTTTACAATCATTTGGAATGACATTACTTTCCATCAATAGATTGAAAATTAATGAAGGAGCAATGATGAAAGACTTTTAAAGGTAATGAGATTAAAAATAATGACATTAACACTGATCGTTTAAAGTCGGAAGTACCTCCACGGTGCTTACTTACCCTCTAAAAATGAGTACTCGTCTCTTCACTAGGAAATACTGGGGGCCGGACAGTGGTAATTACAAAATTATTCACCCCTAGTTTAATTGCTGGTGAATAAACTGAAAACCCTTAGTTTGTGCCAAAACCTTGTCTCCACGGGTTAGATCAAGATGTGGATATGTTGCTTTATGCCTATGAGCAGTTGTTAGTGGAGGATCGATTATATAAAAAATAAACAAGTAATAATTACGGTCTATACTTAAGACTGCAGGCTTTATTTATTTATTTTTTTTTTTTGAAAATATCGGGGGGGGGGGCCTCCTAACCATACATACATGCTGCTCCATTGGGTTGTATCAGTGCAGGTTTTCTAAGATTTCTTTTCGAACGAAAACCCTTATGTTTCAGCTTGTGCCTCGGTCTTTTCTAGAGATTTAATAGGCAAGGAAGTTCCATTTTATGGCTTAATTAAGTAAAAATAATTGAGGGCCTTCACTGTTTTATTATGTGGAAATTTTAACACCTTTGTTTTAGCAAGTGAACTATTAACTTAACTTTTTTTTTCTATAAGTATTTAAGTCAAGTGCCTACCTAGGTATAGAAACATTCAGAATATCCTGCATACTCCTTAAATATTTATTAGGTGTGTCTAAGTAGATTTAATACAGATATTTTATTTTTTATGTATTTATGTATAGTGGTCTAGTAGTTAGCATGACGGCGTCTAACTGCGGAGACCCTGTTTCGATCCCCGGTGGCTCGCTTAAGGGTTTCTTCTTTGGGGAATCGGCCTGGTCGGGATCAACTCATCCTCGTTAAGATAAATGAGTTGCCACATGAATAAAAAATCAACATATTCAATTATGAAAACTGAGTTTTAGGTTGATAAGTAACGGACACTAGTGATGATCACAGTAGTACCTCAGCGCCATCCATCTATATACGCTTGTTCGGCTAGTTTATTCGCTGCATTACGTTTTGACCGCAGTAGTATTTCAATGGCGTACAAGATGATATTAATGGTGGCAGTGCATACTAAATCATCGACAGCCCTCAGTAATCTCGTTTTGCCTAATGTAGCGTGACCAGTTTGAGCCGGTTCGGAAAAGAAAGAATGAGGTTGCCACAAATGTAGAAATTATGGCTTCATTCCCATATGACAGAAAGGCTTCATTCACCATTATTTTCGTCGGAGAAAATCCGATGTATTGCATTAAGATATGGTCATAGCGAACTGAATTGATCTGACCAAAAAGCTCATTTGACTACCTAGTGCTGAAGTTGATTTGTTGTATTTTTTACTTGGACATTATTGTGGACTCGAAGAATAATAGGTAATTGATTGGTCTGCTAATTTTTTTACCGTGAAAAATATCAATTGTTTTCTTGATTGACGGTTGTTACCGGAAAATCCTTTAAGAAACCTATTCAATGGGCTAAAAGAATTGTTAGGTGAACATGAATAAAATTACGTTAGCTTACCGTTTTTTAGAACTAGTGAAAGTTATATCCGTGAAATAATAACAATAGTTAACATATCTCTTCGTGTGGGGTCGGGTGGTCCCTGGCCTGTGTGTATTTGTATGTATCGTGATATATATGAAGCGTATGTATGAATGAACGAGTCAATGCTGAACTGTAAATACGGGATTAATGAGATCAATCATGACAATTACTTATTGCAAAAAGCCTCTTTTGTAGATAGTAGATTTATTTCATTAAAAATATTTTCTAATCATTAATATTAGTAGAAGTATAACTATACCTTAACATTCTTTTCATAAATATATCAGAGATTAATTTAATGTATTTTTCTATTCTTTTACGGAAAAACTGATTGCTTGGAATTACATGTATCCTGCCAGTCCTACGTAACTTAGCCTGTAAGGTGCCCTTAGTTGTTAAAATTTTAATCAAATAATTGTGAAAAAAACGAAAGAATTCGCTATCCTGACGAAAATAATTGATAATTTATCTCAATCATTGAAAGTCAAATTTTAAACCAAGTGTTAAACGAGGTTGCACTCTCAATCGTAGAACTGAATATGACCAATATACGTTGAAAGCAATATCGTTTTTTAGTTATTAATCATATGATCTGTCTGATTTTTATTCTTGTTATCATATTTAAGTGCTTTTAACCATGGGGGAAAATCAGATCATCGAATCTTAAATAGTTTGTGTGAGCGGCGACTAATTAAACGTACCAGTATGAGAGTAAAGGGATAGGTTTTTTTGGTGAATTTTTGAAACTTTTTCGCCGCTTCTCGTTATTTTATATTAAACGAAAGCTATTTGGATAATATAAAATAGCGGGAATAAGCGGGGGGAGTAGAAGAAGAAAAAACAAAAATTGGGGTCGGCAATTTAATAGTTTAGAATCTAAATCACCTTTTTTTTTGAGGAGCGAGGGAAAATATTTTTCTTGAGTGTCAAAAACTTTTGCTTTTACTCAGTGGTACTAGAACTCAACTTTCTACCCATCCTTAAGAAAATGTTTCCCACAAAGCTTTGTTCAAATTTAAGAAGAAAAGTTTGCAAAGGAATAAATCGCGGGATTCGGGAATGAAGGGCACCTGACCCCCTTGCTTCTAGTATTGCCTGACTGTGTCTCGTTTCTCAAACCTAAGTTTAATTAATCAAATGGTAATGAGAAACGCTTTAGTACTGCTATGTTTTTTTGTTATGTCCGTGAGAATGTTTTGAACAATACTAATATCTGGGCCTACACGAAAGCCCGTCCCATCCTAAATATCAAGCTCATAATAATCAGATTCTGAGCTCTTTTCAGGTCTTATCTTCTAGCCTTTTTTATTCTACAAAACTAATATAATTAAATTGTTTAATGCAATCAGTGTTTAGTTCTCCAATGACATACATCTTGCGGTTCAGTATTAGTGTCGAAATGTCTTGTGTCTGTTTGAAAATCTCTGCTGTTGCTCACTTAAGTCTTGTAACTTTCTTAACCTAATTGACCTAGAAACGCTATTATCTTTCGACGATATTGTTGTCCTTAATGTATAAAAACAACGAAACTGTTCTCGAATTTGTATCAAATGTAATAACACATATTCAGATGCCTTGAATTATATCGTGATGGATTATTCGCTAACCATGGCCAACTGATCATCTTGCTAAAAGTCGAAATCATCTTGATTTTCATTGACACATGTTTAATATGCTGTAATGAAGTAATGCATTTAATTTAATGAAAATAGCATTTCAACGTTACCTGCTTAGATTTAAAAATGAGCTCTGACAATTTTCCCTCCCATTTCTTTCCTGCATCATTCGCTGTCAAGTTTTCAACACTTCCACGTCCCGCAGAAATTTCCTCCTCCTTTCAGATGTGCTAAATGGCACAATTTTATTTTAGACATTGTCTGTGTTCATTACAAAATTTTTCACATATTTTAATGATCTGCACCCAATTAAAAATATATCACAACGCGCTCTAATTGTCGTTATTCGCGCCACATTTCTATGTAAGATCTTTTGAACAATGCAGTGAAAATTACATCGCCCGTTGATAAACCTCTTTAGTCCAATGACCTTCCCAGCCATTCAAAGGCATGGAGTTTCTTTGTTCGACCCCTTTCAAAGTTTCTCATGTTTGAAGCTTTGGCAATCGCTTGAATGATCAAAACCGCATATTTCCTCCTTTTACTTTCATATCCGGATAAATTTCTCTGTAAATTAATGAATGAGCTTATGAAAACAATATGACGTTCATATTGTCCTAATATTAGGACAATATTTTTAGAGGATAATTTACTTTTTCAGTTTTTTATTTATTAACAAACAGGGCATTGATATACAATAAGAGATATTTCTGTAACTATGATTTCTTTCTTTCATCTTTAGCTGAGCCTCCAGTTTCTACTTGCTACAGTGCCTTCTCTCTCATTCAATTCTGTATTGCTGTTTAGGAATAAAACTACATTGATGTTCTTTATTAGTTTAATTTTATATTCTTAATTTGTTCGGTTCCTTTCCCTCAACCACATATATTTAAATTACTTATAATTAAGTTGTTAGACTGGATGTGGTTTGAATGACATCAGTTGTTTAAGCATCTTCCATATGTTTTATTCAAAGCGAGCTACACAGCTGTCCACCGCACAGCAACCTCGACGGAGTACTACATTTAAATTCTTTTTTATTATTATGACTTATTGGTTGTGGTCGTTAGTAAAAAAATAAAGGTTTCTAGGTATTATTTATGGTGAATTTTCAGAGTGTGTTTACTATGAAATAGAAATATTTATGTCCCTTCGAAGAGTTATTAATCTACACCCGAATGTTTTTGATGGTCCATGCCGTCATCTTCGAAGGTTCGAGCTGATGGAGTGTAATTGCTGGGCTGGCTGTCAAGCGACTGTTCTGTCGAAAACCGTAAAGCCTGCGTAGGGACAGAAGTTATATTATGTCATGATATTGACAAGGATAGTGTTCGCACAGGGATAGCTCAAAGTTAGAGCACCAGACTGTCGAGGTTTTGGCCCCAGAATATTTGTTCTGTCGCTTATAGCTATTACTTCTTCGATTTCGTTGTTTACTTCACGCCAAGAATAAGTAAGGATCATTCCGTTCTTAGATTAATAATTTATTTATTAAATTTACGCCCATTAAAACTTAATATACTGTCAATTTCTTGCTCCTAATTCTGCCAATACTCTAAATTTCAAATGATGTTATAAGGGAGTGATCCTCTCCTTGTCAAATCTTGTCGTTCTGTCATAGTGCGTTAACAGCACAGCATACAGAACAGTCTGGAAGTTGTTCTTTTCATGTTTGGTGATACACATCTCATTTCCTGTTTCTATAGAGCTATCTTAGCCGGAGGGGGGGGGGATTTAATTTATGTGGTCAGTTCAGTTGTAACTAGGCCACTCTTTAATCATTAATTAAGAGCGCAAACCTCTAAACGTCGATTATTTCGTCATGTTATCATTGCCTGCCCTGGAATTCCACTTTGTATCATTGTCCATTTAAATTTAACGTTATCTTAGACGTATTTTGGATAAGGACTTTGAATAACAATCCCGGCTTGCGAAGTCAGTGTTGGTTAAAGCACGATCGACATGAGATATCCGACAACGCAAGCCCACTCATGTAAACTAGTAAAAAGAGTTGGGGACTGGAGTCTTGGGCAAACAGTAGTAAGGCTTAAGTCATGCTAACAGTGAACGGCTCTTGGGAACAGAAGATAGGAGGCTCTCACGCCTGTCGTCAACTCCTCGTTTACTCCTTTTGTTTTTTTCTATTGTGCTTCATTCAGCCGAGGAGAGCTGTGCACAGTGGAACAAAAGAAGCATTTTTTTTTTTGGGCCATCCATTAAATCCGAAGTTTAGAATCGTATTTTGATATTTTCATTAAATCTTTGATTCCCAAGCATGACGGGATAGCCGTCATCTGTATGTATTTTCTACGATAGTGGTCTTAAGCATGATACTACAATTAACGATCTCACCACACTTAACACTTCATTATTAAAAAAACTCACAGTGATGACTGTTAATACAGGAATGTTGACTGCGGAAATTGGGCACATGGAATGGGTGAGGTATTGCGAAAATGAGATCAGTGTTATGTTGAGACTAAATAGGTCTGCGCTTGATTTTACCGGCGTACAGTAGAAAGGGTTCAATTTCACTTTTTCTATCTTAAATCGGAAGATTGGGGTGTATGCTTCTATCTAAAGTAAAGTTAAGTGCTCCTAGGCCCCGCTAATTTCCACACCAGGACATGCGTGAAATATTTGCACGCTTTATGCTAAGCCGTTCTTTGTTGGGCAATGAGCCTTTATTCTATTACTCAATGGAACCCGAAATATCTAATATATATTCCTCAGCACCTCGTCATATGCCGACTGTGATTTGGTTGAAATACGATAACGGAAATTCCGATCTATATCTCCCAATATCACATGTATAAAAAACGAAATAATGATGATTCTTCGCACGGTATTGTAAGTCTTCGTTTGAATTCATTAAAAATAAAACCTAAAAATAAGTTGATATTGGCGTATTTGTTTAGTTTCAAAATTGAATAAAAAAAAAAAAATTATCCGCTGTAAGTAACGGTCCTTGGTCTGACGAATCCAAAGGAAAAAAAAGATTAGCCACTGATAATTCAACTTTCCTTGATGATAAATTAATCAAAGAAGTATTTAATTAGGCGCAGCTTCTTATAGCTTTATCTCTTTCGATTTCGTAGAAATTTTTTTCGGTTCCGTTTCAAGGACTTGGGTTTATCAGCGTTTTAGCTTTTTATTCAGCTTAAATTTATTTTGTTCATAGTGTCATTATGCTAAGTAGATAGATCAAATATATTTACTGGTGAACGGGAGTGTAAGAAAAACTCTGGTGCATGAAGTAAAACAATTATGGACAATATCATCCCTCTATTAACTGGGGCTACAGTTAGTTGTTATTACATTTTTTATGATAGTTTTATTGACGTGACTAAATCCCAACATATTGGACAGTTCACAATCGAACTTCAAGATATTTAATTTTGACTTACCCTCCGTTGTTGATACCCTACTAACTATGAAAGAAAAATATTCATTTTTACTCTCAATTTTTTTTTATTAGAAAAATAATCATCTGTGATAAATTCATTACTAATTAATTGATTGATAGCCCTTGATTATTTTTCATTGTGCTGGTTGGTTAGATTTTTAACACCGTCTTGGCATCAAATGAAACTAAAATGCAACGTTGAACGGTATGTGGCGAACTCGACCTTAGTGACCTTTTGTAATTATAGTTTAAAAATACAAAACAAAAATGATTTATTAGTACGCAGGGCGTCGTGATCTTTAATTTGATACCTTACACCAATTTATGGAAAACTATATATTTTTATAAATATCAACCATTTAATTAATGACTCTTATTCTTATTTTATGGAGCTATATATTCCATGTCATGGTAATTTCAATTAGCACCTCCATGTTTAATATTTAATAGCTCCTGCTTGAACTGGATCATCACTAAAGACCAGGACCCATAATGTTTTACTCAAACCGAATGTGCCATAATGTTTTACTCAAACCGAATGTGCCTAAGCTAAATGAAATCTGAAAAAATAACAGCCCCGAATCTCATTTCACAATATTTAGTGTAATATCGATTTCTGGTTTTGACAAGAGGGGCGAAATTATTTTCTAGGTCATTCAAAACAGTTTTCGCTTTCAGGCCAAATCCTCCTTGATCCTAATCTAACCCGTAAATGGGCAATCAGCGTAAGTTTCTTGTGCCTACGATTACGGATGTCTTTGGGAATGAGGTCAAAATGTTTGACGGTCGCCCTCTTAACAAGAAAACTAGTTCTCTTTTTTGATTACTAGAACGCTTGTGTAAATAAACGTATAGCTGTAGAACGTAGAACGTGTAGCTTGTATTGCTATAGCTGCTATTAGTAAAAATCAGGGAGATACTCAAACGCAGTTACGATATGAGCAAATCATTTCTTTTTTTTAATCTGTTTCCTGTTGAGAAATGGTCCGGAATACGGAATGGCTGTCGTTCTTGATGAGCCATTTTAAAGCATGACCGTGGAATACTAAATGAGAACTGTTGATGCGCTCTGTCAAGGTTGCCAAGGATAAATGCTGAAGTAAGTAGGGTGGTGCGTCACACTCTAACGTGTTTGACTCACGGTTAAATTATGCACAGTGCACTAATGGCCAAGTTTCTGCTTGCCTGGTGGTCTCTTGTAGATGGAGTTAAAAAAAAATCTCATTTTTAAAGCCATTTTAAAACCAATCTGTCTGGACTAGCTTAAATCGCCGCAAAGGTCTCGAACATCAATCCAAAGTCAACTTAGCTAGATCTCTATCCAGCACTACCCATCCCTACAATCATCTTGGAGATTGAAAGTGAAAACTCTATGAGCATCACAAGATTGCAACAGAAATTTCCGATATTATTAGCAATCGTGATAACATTTAATTTGAGTTTATCTGCCTTGGAAGCACACATTGCATTGATTTAGAACTATAATTTTGCGCTACCTGAAAACATATATAAAAGTAAGACCAGAGTACAAAACAGCACGAAAGTTGCTTATTGATTCACAACTGTGACCAGAGTCACAACCAGCGAATGTGCTGTAAATATGAAGGCCGAGATGTATCTAGTGTTAATCTAACCTATATTGTTGAAGATAAGTTTGAGGATATTTTATTTTTATTAATTTAGAAGATCTCTTCTATTCCAACGTCTCTTCAGTCTCGTTAAATGTTACCAGGTCAGGTGTAGGTAATCCTTGTATCAGTGGAATACAAGATGTTTGAGTGTGCACGCAGTTTGTCTTGAAATTTTCTGTATTCAGTCGTGAACGCAAGGAATTTTTAGGTCAGTGTGAAGGATTTCGTACGTAAAAAGGTGTGGTTGATAGAAAACATTTAGTTTTCAAAACATGTAGTCCTGGTGGTTAGTCTTCTTAGTGCATCCGTGAATTTGAGCTCAATGCTCTCAATTGGTTTCAGTAGAAGTTTATATGTTATAATTTCTGCGACGAGGGTGGTTTTTAATGTTGGTCCACTAAATGCCTCAGTAGTTTTAACCAGTGACTGACTGTTTGACGTTTCATTTTCGTGTGCAGTTTCCAAGTCATATAGGGGAAGTTAATTTGTTTTTCTTTTGTACTGTTCTTAGTACGTCCGCAGGCAATACAAATTCCTCGGTTAATAAATGGGGTTATTTGATTGCCTGTTGACTGTAGGCCCGGTCGAGCATGCTCGCACGAGGTATAAATGAACATGCACTATTGTTGCACGTAGCGTTTATGCAATAGTCCCGGCCTCTCATAATTTATGCTAGTCAAGATTGCAACAAGGTCTTCAATTCATATCTAGGCGTCAATCTAGACTACATTAGCTGGTTACATCAAGTATTAAATATAGGTGAAAGTTTTACTCCAATGTTCATTTTGAGAAAAAACAAAACAAATGCCTACTTTGCTATCGCCCTGAAGAAGTACTCTGTTTTATAAACTTGTTTATTTATAAGCAATAGTGGGATGGGTGCCACAGTAAATGTGGCGCATTTATATCTGTTGATTTGCTTCTTTGCAAATGTCGCCTAAATTGAATGAAGGTATATGACTGGGCTATCTTTGCAAAGAAACGATATTATCGGGTGTTGATGTTATTGTTTTATTAAAATTTATTCACATAGCCTATTAAATAATTTATGAAAAGCCTGTTAAATACTATACCGTAGTGCCTTTCTTATCCATTTTGAATTTTGAAGGGTTCTTAATGTGTTTGGTGATGTGTGCTTGAAAAAGGGCGTTATGTGCCACGGTGGAGCAGTGAAAAAAAAAATCTGTTGTTATTTATGAGTTGTTGGCATGGACTTACTTCCATCTGTATTATAAAAAATACTAAATTGGTTTTTAAAAAAAAAAAAAAAAAAAATTGCCAGGGTCGGGATTCGGTCCTAGGAAGGGACTTCCTCTACTTCGGCGAGGTTCTCTTCCAACTTAGCCATCCTTCGAACTCTTAGCCTACTCCTAATCTTTTTAGCTGATTGGTTGTAAACCTGTGAGATAACCTTACAAACGAGATTACTATCATAATTTTTTCGAAATTTGGGGTTGAAGTTTTAATTATAAAGGCTGAAATATGACTCTTCTTATTTTTTTATGCGTAGATGTGTTTGGCGGAGAATATATTTGGGTAGTCTAAGGACGTTAGTACACTGTCCGTCTATTCATCATCTTTCAACTCATCGTGAGCAACTTCAGTATCAGTAATGCTTTCGCAGCCGTTTATCCCTTTGACAATAGCAATTAGTTCGATATCAATGTTGTCAACTGCTATCTCTGGGATTTCATTGAACAGTTTGTTCCAAAATTTTTGAAGCGTTGCCATTTTTGGCGTTGAGCGATGAATTTGAAGTTAGCAATTAGTTTAAAAGCTTTTATTTTAATTGTTTTTTTTTTTACATATTTTGCTGTCCGGGGGATATGGGAGAGTGTACTGTACTTAGTAGACTACTACTACTATAGAAAGGTTCTGAGAACTAGAGGGGGGGGAATGATCGGGGCGACTCTGCTAATTAGTAGCTAATTAAACAATGAATAGGTGAATCCTGTTATGAAAACGGAATTTAAGGTTGAGAGGTAACAGCCTAGTGCTAACCAAACTAGAACCTCAGCGCCACCTACCAACCAAAGCAACAACTTTCGCTTGTTTTTAGGTGCTTCCTGCATTTAATTTTTAATTTCTGAATCTATTAGTGGGATTTATACATTCGCAAATAAAATTACTAATAAAAAACTCAATGTAAAATAATTGAACTAGCCAAGAGACTTTGACGAACATTTGAACGTATATCTGTAGCGGTCATGAAAAAGCATATACGCAGAAATCATTGGACTTGAGAACTAGACAAATCAATTAATTGACATCAAGCGAACAAAATTGAACTACCTTAAACTTCTCATTGCAAATTCGGAACGTTTTTACTTAACCGATTTTACACGACATAGACCACAACTTTAGTTACGATTAACTCGACTTATCTACTTTTTCACCACTTTTTTTCCCCCTCCGAGAGGACGGTTCCTCGCACGGGATTGGCTTTTTCACAACCACCTCAGATATTAACATTACGCGAATAGTTAAGGCACATTAAGACGTGGGTTCTATTTGGCTGGTAAGAGAGATTGTAATCTGCTAATGTATCGATAAAGTTAGTTTTCGGCGCTAGCATACTTGGTGGAGGATCGATAATGTCATCATTGGTTTCTATCAGGGCTGATAGGGCACAGCAGACGCAGCGGTGATCGTTTTGTCGCCCTAAACGGTGATGGGCCTCGGATACTCGGTCGTACGTTCTACTATTATCGCAGGCTATCTCCAGGTTGACATTATGATTTCTAGGCAGAGAAGTAATGCATAATTCAATGACTCCTTTGCTCAACAATCTCCTAGGTTATATTATCTCCACAATCTATCTTTGGTTTATTGTCAAGTGGAGTCTCAGCTGCAAATGGATAGTCGTTTGCCCACCTCTCAGAATAGACTTAATAGGCATTTTTCTCGAAGATTCACCGGTTCATTCAATATACGTACAAGACAAATTTTAGTAATTCAATTTTTTTTTTAATATTACGACTTTAACTTCAAATAATGATTTTCATAATGACATTTATTCGATTTCCAAAACCTCATAAATTAGGCATCTACACTCCGCTGCTCATCAAGGCCTCCACGGTGTTGATTGTATATCTCTTCTTTACTTTTAGGTCCAAGGGTACACTACACAGGTGTACTGTTTCGGAAGTAGCTCAGGTTTTAAGCTGTTGCCCGAAGGGAGAATCAAAATTCCTTAATTAGAATCTGAAATGACCCTAACTAACAACAGAACACGCAGAATAGACACCTTGGTCAACCTGCCAGGAGATACTCAAACAAGAATATATGTTTTTTTTATACCAGCATCAATCAGCCTTATATTAGAGTCTGCTTAGCATCTATAAAACCTGATGATTTATGACAATTGATATTTAACTGCTTCTGCATATTCGTGAAGTAAGAGACAAAGAAACTTCCTCTTTGTTTTTATCAAAAAGTCTACTACCGGGAAAGACCGGTAAGTTGAACTAAAAGGTAAGATGGCGAAAATAAAGTGAGCTGAAAGAGGAGAGCGTGGCTGACGGCGCGCCGCCCACCGCCGATGGTGTGCATTCACATGGCGCAAAGGTCATAGCTGCCTGCGCCGCTCCCCTCCAGTTCTTCCTATGCCTTCCATGTATCTGCTCATGTCAGCATGTCTCTACGCTGCTCACTTGTGGACGTGTACGCTCTTGTGAACAAATGTTAGCGGAGATCGAGATTGCAAGCCTTGATAGCCCATGGCCGGTACACCAGTTCTCAATATGGTAACAACAATATCTGTCTCTCCTAAAACTACTAATCTGGTTACTTCAAATGCTTGTAGTGCACAAAAAAAAAAAAAAATGAGGGACAAATTGAGGAATCCTATTGGTGGCTATGTTATGCTTACAGAACAACCTGAGTTAAAGATACGAAGAAAACCGGGTAGTATATCAACAGCATGCTAGAAAACTAGCTGAAAAAATGAGGAACGTTGATAAACTGGACAATTAGGATATATCTCTAAGAAAGTCAGTTCACCTTGAACAACAGGAAAATAAATATGCAGTTCACGCAATTCGTGTTTTTGATATTACTAATAACTTACCTTACATTGATTCATCATACTTCGCGTGTCACTATTAATACATTAAATGCATTATATTCAAAACTAAAGATAAAATTACAATCTGCCTTATTGGGCAATAAGTAATTGTGATAAATGTTCTCATTAATACCTTATTTACAATTATCATTCACTCTCTCATTCGTAAAGTATTTACAAACAGCCCAGAGACCTCCCAAATCCACATGGTTGTGAAAGAGGATGTGGAGTCTTAGGAAGTCCCCCCTCCCCCGACGCTCTTCCACCAGGCGCTGGATACGAGCCAGTGGAGGCTGGCTAAGAGCACGAGAGCCACAGACACTCAAGACATGATTGGAGTTGGTTATGACGGGTTTTGTGGCTGACGAAATAAGGGAAATTAACTATTGTTAAATTGAGAGCCCCGAATAATAAATCTTATAGATTAAAATCGTCGAGTTCTTTAATGTGATACCATATTCAATAAGATAGAAAAACATTTTTTTTTTATTACATAGTAATTAATTGATTATTGAGATTTCCATGCAAAATTCCTAAAATATATACATAGCTCTAAAGAAATCCCTGATTTATTGAAAGGTGTGAATGAATGTATTAATAAATTTTAGTAAAATTGAATGAAAGAAAACACAAATTACATGTTAACCCATCTATTAATTTTAATTAAAAAATTCAATGTAGGATTATATTATAGGAATTATTGAACAGGACGTCCAAGGAAAATTTCATGTTTCTACTTGTTATTTTAACAGGAGCTTGAACAGAGACGGGTGAAATTATAAGGGCTTTTGAATTTGAATTAAAAGAAACCCTGATCATATTTCAACATTAATTGAATCAATTAATTGAAGAACTATTAAATGCCGAAATGAGGTTTGAAGTCTTTGAAGACAGCAAATACTCAAGGAACCTAATGGAACAAGCAAACTGCGACGCCTTAGAATATACTCGGTATACGGCTCGATGGTTAATATTTGGAGACGAACAATTCTAAAAACGACGTATACCACGAAATCAGGGTTGGAAATTGATGGATCATGAACATTTTCTTACAAGAGAAAGGGGAAAAGTAGAAGAGTAGAAAGCAGCTCCGAGATGGAATCATCAAACACCTCACGTAGTAGGAGGTTATGTAGGTTAGATACCACAGTGTGCGGATGACGGAGTTTCGAAGGAGATGCAAGATTCAGGAGGTCAAAGGTCTTAATTCATAATAAGTGTGTATCTTAAGACAAAGTAGGGCTGGATTCAACATGCGTAGATACACACTCTACTTAGCGAGGAATTCACTCCAGAAATACCCTGCTCGCTTTGAGTCACACGATTGTGTCAAGACTGATAATGAAGAAACATTATGATGATAGTGGAATAAGTTAAGTCCGTAATGACACGTATAAATAGCGGGGTTTTTTTCACGGTCTATGTTTTATTGTATAGAAAATTGTCCATCAACGCAGTGTTATGTTCTAATTTCCTGCAGTGTCATAAACAATAAAAAAATATATGTATAAATTAATTTTATACGACTAATACAGCGACTGTCTTGACTAATAAGATTGTAATCGGTGAGAAAACGATCAGCGAGCAATTGAATAATTTTTCATACATCTTACTCAATTTGTTCAAAGTGGGTAATTAGTCCTTCACAGGTTTATTTTCTGCTGGATTAGGGGGAACATTGTATTGTGTGAAATTATTTAATCGAGTAAAAACAAAATAAGCTGATTTACCACTAATAAGACCGTTCGTTATTCAATCTTCTTCAAGTGACGAGCGCTTCGCGCCTTTCAGAGCGTTATTTGTTTACATTTTGGTGTCAGCAGGTTTGAAGAGCGAACGCTAATGCCATCACGCACGAGCAGCTTCTTCTATGAAGTTTGTTTCTCTTCTGTCTAGATCTTCATATATTTTCTCTTACTGATGTATGCTGATATTTTCTCTGTATGCTATTTAACTGCATTTTTATTATCTTGTCTGCACTATACTATATCTAATTCCATTATTATACTACGTATTGCAGTATCTTAGTTCGTTATTCATTAATGCTGCGATAAAAACTTTATAGCCTATTAGCTGGCTATAATTTAGTCTTGGCTAATTAGTCGTGGGTAAATCGACCTACTGACCGTTATTTGTAAGTACATAGTTACCCTCATGACACCATATCATACCGTCCAGCGTTGGAGAAAACCCTGGTTAGCATCAATACCTTGTTACACGGCATGTTAACTGGGTGAATTTTGCTTAACTGTGAACACATCAGCTCTCTCCATCGCAACTTCTTTCTGCGCCGCATCCTTTTCGTTGGATTGACTCCAAGTTACCTTTGGTCTGTCTGCAGGTTTCTGACCTTGAGTTTCCAATTTAGGGATGTTCTTGGAAGTCGGCCCCCTTCTGAGGGTGCAACCCTTTAACTATCATTTTGTCTCGCTAATATCAACTCCAATCCTCTTTTGTGCGTATGAATACACAACAATTCCTCATATCCTTAATAGTCTGAGGAAACCAGATATTTAGGACCGGTGGCACCTATTGTTAAAAAATATGGAGCTAGAAAGTCAAGATTGTTTCACGCTCTACGTTCCTTATTTGTTAAGTAAAACTAATTTCACATTAGGGTGTGAAGCCACTCACCTTCGTGTTCCTTAGAGCACTTTCTGCATCCTGGCTTGCTATTTGACTCTTACCAAAAGCTTTCATAAAAGTCGTGAGATCTCAGTATTTGATTAATTAGTGATTAATCCATATGAAATAATATTTAAAGTTCGAGAAACATAGCTCCTTGTTTGAGAAATATAGCTTATTCCGAAACGGAAATTCGGAAAATCCTCATTTAATGAATGTGGATTATTAAGTTTGCTATTATCAAGCTTGCTCACTCACAAAGCCCAGTTGCATGATTATTCATAAGAATAATTCTCAATTGTGACAAACAGGTCACACTATCTTAAGTGACAATTGATATTTAGCTCGTACCTCGGACGATAGTCGGTCAAGGATGCACTCGGATATCATCTGATTGTTGACCTCACCTACTTTTGACTGGCTTTTTGCACACATTTACGGCTATGCCTTTTGTATGGGATTCGTTATGGGCTATTGGTCCAAGGTTCTTGAATATTTTCCGCTCTCACTCCATCTGCCGTGTATTCTACTTGAGATACAAAAAAAAAAAAGGATAACAATTATTTTTCTTTTATGAGGTTTTACGTCATTATGCTATCTAACCAGGACAAGAAGGCCTTGACGTGAAAAGAAAATTCATCACCTGTTTCATATTAATAACACCGGAACTGTTTTTCCTGAAGGATAACAGCCGCAAAACGGATATTACATTTCTGCAGCGGAGGAACAGAGATTTCCACGAAGATTTTGAGCTACATAGGGTGGATGAGTTCATTCGCCGTAGATATATCAAATTCTGTGATTCACTGCAATATTTAACAAATCCCGTGTTTAACACGATTTCCCCCTCTCCGTTTCCCGGCAGCCAAGGCAGGAACGCTCTAGGATTAAGTTAGTATATGAGTTATTTTAAGATAGTTTTAGGTCCCCATGTGTAGTCCAAAGGTGCAGCACCTAGTCCCTTTACATTATCTACAGTTTTAACAATAAAAAAGATAAGTTAGGTTTATACAAACTTCTTATAATGCATAGCGTGCAATACAAGGACCCATTTACAACTCATTATATATTAGGCTATTGTATATAGTTAATTTTTTTTAATCAAGATAAAAATTAGGGGTCAACAAAGAAAAATCATGTCCTATAAGTACCTGTTTTAAGTTTGTTCTTTGATTTTGATAACATTTATTATTTACATAACTCAAAAGGTTTTCGACCTTTTCTTGAACCATTCCTCTCTCGCTCGGGTTTAGTACGTACGTAATGCAGTGATCTCAGAACGTTATTTTTTTAGGAAATAGGAACTTATTACAGCTAGTAATGAGTCAGTAAGCTGCTCCTGCTTATGGCAACCGTTATAGGAAATCCCGTAATGAACCTGTCTTATTTATTTTTTATCATTTTTCCACTATTCAACTAATTCATTCTTTGTCGGTTCAGAGTGTTGGCCGTTTACAGTTTTGTAAAATTCAACGCTTATTTTCAGTCGATAGTTTCCCTTCCGTTGTATGCAAAACCCCACTTCATAAACTATATACCGTTCATAACTATCTTTTCACTTATCTTTTCTCCCACCGGCATAGATATTTAATGCACTATAACTTGTTATAATCTTTTATATCTATTTCAAATTTTCTGAACGACTTCTATTAATTTTAATTTTGATTTTATAGTTGGTGCTTTTCCACAGGCTGGTGAAATTTCCCCTTGAAACCATAAATTGTTGCTCAACATTTGAAAGTACTGTCCTTCTCAATAATCACCTATTGTTGAGCCGATAACACCGTTTTAAACTAAAGATTGATGAAAACTTCAACGTTAAATTTCATCCTATTTATTGGTGGACGAATTGATTTACAATTTATTTCTGCATCAGGTATACTATAGATCGCATATTTCGTTTATAACATCTAGCTGTTATTATTAACCCATGTTTACAAACAGAATTGTCTTGAAATAAATTATATTAAAATAATTATATACTTAGATAATGTGTTTTTTCTGAATCTGAGGCGATCTCCAACACCGAAACAATTCACTCGTATATAATTCAAACGCTTATCGTGACCGATCAGATACAGCTTTAATTCTCTTAATAAACATTACTTTCTAAACGATGAGTCATTTACGGATTAAATTGTGATGAATTTCGCAAGAGGAGATAGATACGCTGCGAAGGCTATTCCTATCTGTCCTGAGTTGGGTGGCCGTTATCGTTCCCCTGACATTGCTTTAACCAAGTCGGCTTTTCAAACTTCTTATCGGATCCTGGAGCTTTCCATGCTCCCTGGAATAGGTTTAAAAGCGCGGTAATAGCATTCCTTTTTTTTTATGTTTATATTCTTCTGGCATGTTTAATATATATATTGAAACCTACCTCATTTTTTACCATTTTATTTTTCTAATTTATTAGATCAATTGACCTTAACTAATTTGGTAGGTCCGTCATGAGATCTTTAATTCAACTTGTTTTTATGTCTTCGACATAGGAAATTATCCCGATTGAATCGCCCGATCTCAAGGCTAATGTTATAGTTATTAATGGACTGGGAATTGTGAAATATATACAAGTAAAATGGTTATAACAAATACTTATAATTATAAATAGTGCTGACAAAAATTATATAAAAAAATATTCATTTCCTTTTGAACAAGGATAGTTACTACTAATTAATTATATAAAAAAATGAAAATTGAGCTCAATCTCTTTTTAATGGATCCATAATAATAAAAAACAATATCTATATCACCCAATCGATGATCTCCGTTTAATCCAATCAACGTTACTGTTGATCTCTTCTTCTTCTTCTTCTTCTGTTGGATACCGCCAAGTCGGGGTCTTGCTCTTGTTCGCTCTCTGGCTGTCAGGCTAAGACTGCCCTTTATCTCATCCTCACTCCTAAGAGCATAAGGGCTGATGCTGGACAAAGTGGGAGGGTGGCTGGTCATGATATTCTCAAATATCATGAATGTTACAATTGCCTTCCCTTATAAATAAAAAAAAAATTTATGAAAAAATTTTTTTTTTTAAGTGGATCCACAATATTATGTTGCTGTGTTCGGTTTGTTGAATTGGTTGTTTATAACGGGTGTTGAAATTTTACAAAGTTTATAGTAATAATAGTTCAAATTTTGCAAGGTTTTAAATTGCTTGAAAAGCGTACAAGTTGTTTTAATTTTTTACTTAACTAAATTATTATGCTAATTAGTATGGATTAGTTCGAAGGTACATTGTTTTATGGATCATAACGCGATTTGGAAAACATTTGTTGAAAAGACGGTTGAGTGTGATTAGTAATACATATTGGTTTTTAATTAAAATACTAGACAATTCTACTGGTAATTAGTAACAATAGAGAAAAATTGTTGAGTGTGTGTGTGTGATTTGAATATTTTACCTGAGTGAAAAGATAGTGTTTATAAAAAAATTATAAATGTTACGAAAAGATAGGGAGGTCGTTGTCGTGTATAAAATTGTATGAGCTCATTTTATTTCCTTGCTATAAAATTAATTATAATGGACTTAAGCATTCAAAGAATATTTATGATCTGTTTTATAGATTAAGTGATAATGAAAGCAAAAGCTTCACTTGCTGATAATTCCATAGACTTTACTAGGGTCAATACTTCTAATAATAGTTTTGTTTTTGTTTGTATAAACTTCTAAAGTTTATGTGTCATCCGATCAGTATTATTTTCATTTAATAATGAAAATAATAAAAGAAAACTATAATTTTTTTTTCTTTTTTTTGAAGTCATATTGTATCGAACAAAAAACATCCCTGTAATTATTTTTAAATGCCTTCCATTCATTAATTTTAATGTTGTTCAAATCAAACACGCAAAAAGGAATTTCATCAAGATGAGTTGGAACTTGAGATTCCAATTTCTTCATATCCAAAACTTTATTTTGAAATATTTTAAAATTTTTCACGTTATCGCTGGTTGTCCGCTGATGCTCTGTAATTTGATCTTTCAATAAAATCACTTCTCCTTTCTTAATATTCGCTGTATCTTCTAACTCTGAAAATTTATTTTCCAACAAACTCATATTATTCTCATAGTCAAGCTTTATTAGATCATGTTGACGTGAGGTACACTCATCATTGTTATCTGCAATCTTCTGTTCATCCTCCAATGAAGTCATTTTCTCTTCATTATCCTTAATTGAATATAAGCTAAGATCTGTCTGACAATCAGCATCAACTAGTTGTGACTTTGTTAAATTTGTTTTTTCATGATCTGTCGTACTTTTCAATAGAATGATTTCTTCTTTTAATTTTGAATTAACATTATTATTTACTTGGAGTGTTCTCTCCTCACAAATTCGTAATTGTCTATCTAATTTATCGTTTACATCCGTGTAACCTTGTTCTAATTTAGCCGATCTTCCCGATTTTATTTCTTCCCTTAATTGATCAAACTTCCCGCTCAACTCTTTATTATTTTCTTTAATTGCGTTAAATTGACTGTTTATTTGGGCAAGGATTAGTTGTAACATCTTGGCATTTATCGTGGGTTCGGGGTCGGGGGCTGGGGGGTC
This sequence comes from Acanthosoma haemorrhoidale, assembly GCA_930367205.1. Classification (NCBI taxonomy): domain Eukaryota; kingdom Metazoa; phylum Arthropoda; class Insecta; order Hemiptera; family Acanthosomatidae; genus Acanthosoma; species Acanthosoma haemorrhoidale. The sequence goes on along the minus strand of OV884015.1, from coordinate 75,552,828 downwards.
TCCTTTAGAGGCTGGGTTTGACTCAACCCTGGAGAGTATACCTGAGTCTGACCCGGACATGTTTGTGTTCGTCATTTGTGTCTGTGTTTGTGTAACAAATGTAAAATTATAGGAAAATATAATTTGTTATTGGTTAGTTCTAGTTATTATTCTAACATGCAATACCTCACAATTTCTTTGGTTTCTTTAGAATTTTTGAAGTTAATCCCGGAGCGGCCCCCATTGAAACCTACCTCATTTTTTACCATTTTATTTTTCTAATTTATTAGATCAATTGACCTTAACTAATTTGGTAGGTCCGTCATGAGATCTTTAATTCAACTTGTTTTTATGTCTTCGACATAGGAAATTATCCCGATTGAATCGCCCGATCTCAAGGCTAATGTTATAGTTATTAATGGACTGGGAATTGTGAAATATATACAAGTAAAATGGTTATAACAAATACTTATAATTATAAATAGTGCTGACAAAAATTATATAAAAAAATATTCATTTCCTTTTGAACAAGGATAGTTACTACTAATTAATTATATAAAAAAATGAAAATTGAGCTCAATCTCTTTTTAATGGATCCATAATAATAAAAAACAATATCTATATCACCCAATCGATGATCTCCGTTTAATCCAATCAACGTTACTGTTGATCTCTTCTTCTTCTTCTTCTGTTGGATACCGCCAAGTCGGGGTCTTGCTCTTGTTCGCTCTCTGGCTGTCAGGCTAAGACTGCCCTTTATCTCATCCCCACTCCTAAGAGCATAAGGGCTGATGCTGGACAAAGTGGGAGGGTGGCTGGTCATGATATTCTCAAATATCATGAATGTTACAATATATAATCCTTTATTGTGCTAAAATTACAATCTGCCTTTTATAAGGCAATAAGTAATTAAGATAAATGCTCTCATTCATACCATATTTACAGTTCATCATTCACTCGCTCATTCATACAATATTTACAGACAGCCCAGAGACCCCCCAAATCCACCGCGAAGAGAAAGCGGAGTCTTGGGAAGTCCCCCACGCTCCTCCGTCAGCCGCGTCACCGGATACTAGCCAGTGGAGGCTGACCAAGAGCGCGAGAGCCACAGACGCTCAGGACATGATTGGAGAAACTGGCCATTGCCAGGACTCCCACTGTCACGCGTTTATAGCAGGTCACGAGGCCACTGCCGTTTCAGTCTCCGAGGAGGATTATAGGGATGAGTGGCGCAGTGCAATGACTGTGCTACAGGATTAGGGTGGTTGGAAAGGCTACTGTGGAATTTCATAAACTTGGAAGGGATGAGTTCTAGAATGTAGGGTATGTTAAGGTCGTTATGAAGGGTTTTGTTGCTGACATAATAAGGGGCATTTACTATTGTTCTCAGGACTTTTGATTGAAAGGATTGGATACGCTTGATGTTCGACTTTTTTGCTGTCCCCCATAGCTCTATTCCGTATGTCCAGATCGGTTTAAGTATAACTTTGTAGATTAGTAGTTTATTTTCTATTGAGAGATGGGATGTCCTTTGAAGTAGTCTGTACAGTTGTCCAAAGCGTATGTTTAGTTCTTGTCTTTTTAGTCTCGTATTTGGGTTCCAGGTCAGTCGTTTGTCAAGATGGAAGCCTAAGTAAGCATGTTTAATAAAAGCTAATCTTTGACAAGGGTGATTTTACTTGGCATAATAGATTTGACAGGTAATTAAAAAAAAAATATCTTTATTCTGGGTTTATGACTGGGACCAGCAACTATAACAACGCTGAATAAATAAATAAATCCAACCCTACCTATTAAAAAAGAAACAATACACAGGAAAAACTAAATAAATAAATAAAGGCTCAAATTACAAACTATTCAAAAATTTGTTTAAATACAAAGCAAGTATAAGTAATATGAAAAAAGAAAAAAAAAAGAATAGGGTAAAAATAATAGATGATAAAACAAAGAAATATTTGTGGTCACTCCTTCACAAGGTTGCAGCGCAGCTATGGGTTTATTAGAAGTAAAGTTAAATGTTAATAGTCATATATAGTCAAAATAATAGTAATAATACTCATCAGAATAAAGACATAATTCTTAGGTCAGCAAGTGCTTCTGTTCGATAAGGAGGTAAGACCTAGTAAGTAAAATAAGTGAATTATGAAATAAAGACAATACATTTATAAGAAAAATAAAGGACAAGTTAATTTGTACCATACATATCTTTGTAGTTAATAACCTTTGACTATTACGGCCATACTGTTATTGCAACCTGGAAATAATTGTCATAATTAAAGCCTACTAATACATTTTTGATATGGCAAATTTTGTTTGGCAAACTTTACAGGCAGCAAAGTGACCCTTGACCTGGTAATAAATATTACCGCACTCACATAGCTCAATAACTGAGGAACTTTTAACTAACTAATGGTAATATGCATTACTTAGTTCGAAGTTCCTCTGTCTGGGCCGAGTAATAGGACTCCGGAACAGGGTTTCTTTTTTAAATTTATTTATGATAAAAGTTTGTCGAAGTTATTTATTAGTACCTTTTGTTTATTAATTGTGTATAACTTCATTGTAAAATGAAGGACCATTAGTACCATCTGTAATTTTAATGGTGTAATTTTTGAAGAGCTTAATCCAACTTGGGTAGGAATAAAAAACAATTTTATTTCTTCGGTTCCTCGATCCTCCATAGGTCATCTTCCAAGCATTTATAAACTAATCCATCACAAGTGATGAATGGTTGTTTTGTTTGAAATAGTCATAACCTAATGAAAAAGAAACATGTTATATTTTTATCAACTTTATTGATGGTCGAAAAGAGTATTTTACAAGTTTAATGAATTCGAAATCAAAATATTCTCAGAGGTTGTGTCAATGAATGGTACATTAGAAAAGGAACTTATTGAGGTTGGTTATATTGAATAGATTCTAATATATTAATTTGCCACTATCAGGCCTCCTCTGAATACATTTATTTATTTAACTAAGCTTGCACATTTTCAAATCTATAATTTTTATATTTTCATTAAATTATTTATTACCTACAAACTTATTAATAGTTTTATACAAGCATTATTTCTTAAACATTTATATCTGTTATGACCAATCTGTCAATTTTTCTAAATAAAAATGTTTAAAATCACTTTAAAATATCCTTTGTCTTTGCCGGTTATGAGGATCTCATAAAATCATTAGTATTGTGTCGAAACCATAATAAATTCAATGATAGTATAATCTTTTTTTTCAACCCAAGACGATTCCCTATCATGATCTCATCTCTCTAATCCGATGTCTGATCTCATACGTAAACTATGAGCTCTCAGTTTTATAATCTAATGCAACTTATTAGCTGGAGATTAGTTCGGAAAAAGCACTTAAAGGGACCATCGCGGTGGCCTTAGAATTCATTCATCGCAAGGAAGATGAATAGGAAGTGTAAGCACATCATAATATCGAATCTCAAATGATAGATGACAACTCATCATAATGAGACAACTTAGATTGTTCTTGATTTATTTTTACTTCATAGCCCCCACAGCCGGACGGATAATCACAAAATATGAAATTATAAAGCTATCATAGTGCACATTAGAGTTATAATGTACAATGTGACCTTTTTTTTAGGGGGTTAGTTGTGTAGCCTGTCTTTGCCAGGGGTTAGTAAAACAAATACTATTAATTATAGGCTAATATTCTGAAACTCTTCCTTAAAAATCATTCATTGACATTTTAGTTATAATTTTCTCTAGGTACAAATAATGATTTTGAAGTACAGTCCTACGTAAATAATCAGAAAATTCTCAAAAATTATAAAAAGAAATATATATATATATATTCTGTTGGTTACGTCTTAAATAGAGAGTGCATTAGCTAATCGAGGAAAAACCTAAAAAAAAAAATAAAAACAGTGTACTTACAGTGTGTTAATAATTCATAGAAACACTATTCGTAATGGCGGTATTTTAAAGTAGTCCTTGACATAATCTGTATTCACGAAGGATGTCTTGGATTCGTTATCATTATTTTGTTGTATGTAAATCATTTTTTTCCTTCTGCAAACGAGGTTACGTTGTTCTTTTGGGACTAAAAATTGTCTTGAAATGACCGCAACTAAGAAATAATAAACCTAGTGCATATTTGACTAGCGTTTATAAACATTATATGCCTATGAAGCTTTGATTATTTTTGAAATGCTTATTCACACAAATACGAATTTGTAGCCCACGCTTTAATGTCAGAAAATAAAGAAACGGTAGCTAATGGTAGAAATTACTGGTGCAGTCTTTATTGAAGAATTAGAGAGGAATAGCGTGGGTCTACCATTGTATGAGGTCGTACTGAAAAATAAAACAATTTTTTGTATTATGAGATCAATGATCACAATTACTTATTGTCAAATAAGGGTAGATTGTAATTTTATTTCAATAAAAAGATTTTCTATTAATAATAATTTTTCTTTTATAAAATGCTAACAATGGAATTGTTACTGGTTCATAATGGTCGTGTCAAGGGAAGCAAAAATATAATTATCCTCATTATTAAATGTTAATAATGTTTCTAGTTCTTAGTATAATTGCGCCCTGTTGAAATAAATTATTGATCAATTTCATTATCTAAAGAGATTTATTTATGTGACATTGTTTAAATGCTTATCGTAGCCATATTGAATGTTAACATATACTAAAGGACAATAACTTTCAATCTAGACTCCTTGATCAACGTTTTTATTTTTAACTATTGTTTATTTTCGTTATAATATCGTCGTCCAGACTTCTTTGTAAAATCACATTTCATGAGGGATGAAATGTTGTTACGACGAAACCCAAAGGCTGCGATGGTTCTGCCCTGCCATAAGGTGTTTAATAATCAGAACAGGATTTGGTTATCAACCAATTGAAAGAATTACGAAAGCACCGATGACACGCGGTTGCAGACTAACAAGTCCTAATTAGGTACCATTGTGCTGCTAAGGGTTACACAATGATTGCACTTCCAACTGCATCATGACCTTTCCAGTCCCTGGCTTACCAAACATCAGACGGGTTGCCAACCTCGATATAGGCTACCAATATGCGTATCATATGGATAAAAATCCGCTGCTCGCCCGCTAATCTCAACTAATAAATGGGGTTAGGTCCAGACTGTTGAGCAATAATTTCTTCATTCGAGATAACACTTAATGAGGAACTACAAATGAGGTCCTGCAGGTAGTTACCTCGAAATACCCCCTCTCCTTAGTGAAACTTGAAAGTGGCTTCACAATCAATCTCATTATGGTTACCTTGTATTCTTCATTTTGCAGAGAGATTCTTCTTGGGACTCCTCTGGGCATTAGAGTAGAAGAGTGTGAGAGCTCAGTTACTATAGGAAGTGTCTGTACAGTATCTCGGTGACTGAGTCCATATGGAACTTACAAGTAGCTTAGTGTAGGGTGTGGTTACTGATAACTGATATTGGAGTCACGATGTGTTGTACTTTCTTTACTTGAATACTTTGGATTTTGTCTGTTTTCTCTTTTTCGTTTATACAATTATTCCCGAGCTCGAAGGGAGAGGGTCTACTTTTGTGAAACAAGTCTAACTGTGTTTACGTTCTAGGTTGAAGGTACTACTTCGAAATTTTCTGATCTCTTTTAAATACAATAACAAGAAGGGTGGGGAATGGTATTTAAGATTAAATTTTTTAGTTAAGTATGGGAACACAAAAATAATTATAATGATATTTTAAAAGGTTAAGTTTCCAGACCTAGCTATAGAAATCACGTATTTAAATCGTTCCTGGTCGGTTTTAATATTAAGGGTGTTTTAAATTTCTTGTTAATTTTCGATAATGTAATATATAGTGATTGGTAGGGTCTAAACGATCAATTGGTATTTTCGGTCAATTGTTTGTAGTTTTATCATGCAATATGTTTTTAAGAAATTCATGACAAGCCTATATAGCGAGTGTCTTTCGAAATGTCTAGCAATAGTTACCTTTCTATCCTCGTCCGTTATTTCATTTGTATATTTTTAATATATAACTACTAATAGTGTAAGTAGTGTTAGGCATTAGGCACTAGTGTATTTTATATATATTTGGGAGAGTTCAATCAGGATGAATGTCATTTGTACCATTTGTCATTAGGCAGAGTTCCCAGTCTTAGCGGGCCTGTCTATTAAGTTTTTTCTATGTTTATATTTGTTTATTAAGTTAGGGATCGACCAGTTCTGTTGCTCTCTTCAGTCTATTTATTAAATATGTACATATTTTCTATCTCTGAGCTAGTGGTTTGACATGAACGGAGTCACTGTTAGATGATTTAGAAAGCATTTTTTAAAGGTATGATTCATGAGATTTTAATAAGCGAGAATTCTCTTAAAATGGTTTCTTATATTGACGATAAATTCCCCTCACATACTTCTTAAAACGCCCGCTCCCGTTCATTTGCGGTTCTCACACGTTTTCTTTCTGTTCTGGGGAAAAACGCCCTGAAGATATTTCTTGAGCAATTCGACTAGTTTTTTTTTTTATATGCATCTTTCGTGTTAACGAGAACCACCGTGGCCGTTTCCCCAACGGGTCCCGTTAGTTATTATTATAGTTAGCACTTTTTAATTTTATTCCTTTTATCATGGCGAATAATTTTATTATTTTTATCTTGGCGAAAGAATTTATTATTTTTATCTTCGTGAATGAAGTTATTATTTTTACCTTGATGAATGATTTTATTATTTTTATCTTGGTGAATTTTAACCAGAAATGGTGTTAACTACCGTTAGCAGAAATTTGATATTGAAATGATTTTTATAGAGTATTTTTTTTCTCTCGGTCTCTTAATCTATTAAAATATTTCTATCTTCGTGATGTTATATTCGTATGCTTCATATTTGTTTGAGCGTGGTTCAGCGTCGCGGCATATTAGTTCTTAAGATATTTCACATATCAAGACCTTAAAATGAAATGAATAAAACACTTTATTCTGGGACATGGTCCCCTAAAGATAACCAAAAAGACCGAAGTTAGGTATGTCTAGTTGACAAAAAAAAAAAATAAAAAAATCATAACATTACACTGATATGATTAACTTATTAAATAAAGAGGAATTTTTAGATTGTAGGAAAATAAGTTACTGGTGAAGGGTGGATTTTTAAGGATTGGGAGAGTTGATCGCTAATTTGAATTTGAGGAGGTCGTGATGTCGTGGTAGTACTAAATAGGAGGGATCTAAAGAAGAATTGGCGATGACCAGAAGGGTGCAGCTGTCTCAACTATTGCTGTGAAATGTGTCACTTTTTGGGGTACCCCGAGTATAAAACGATTCACCAGTCACTTTAACCGAGCCTTGTGAACCTCAGAGAGGCCTTCATAACCTTGGTCAAGATTTATGGCGTTTTTATGTTTTTAAATCCGTGTAGTTTATTTGCAAGTATTTCATTTTCATCCGCGGCTGACGAAGGAGCTTGGGGGACTTCCCAAGACTCCGCTTCCTCTTTGGCATGCGAGGGAGGTGACAACCATGTGGATATGGGAGGTCTCTGGGCTGTTTGTAAATACTGCATGAATGAGCGAGTGAATGAAAATTGTAAATATGGTATGAATGAAAACATGTATCACTATTACTTATTGCCCAATGAGGCAGATTGTAATTTTATCATCATAAAGTTGTTTTATCAAAATCTATTTAATTTTGGATTAACCCCGGTGTGCGTCCAGACCATCACTATATTTTTTCTTCTAGATCTTATATATTTTAAAAGGCAATTTAGTTTATTGCTAAGTGTTTGTTGTTATGTAATTAGGAAGGCTGGTTGTGGGCTATTCGTACCAATACATATACATCCGTCTCTGGTCAACCCACAATTTATTTTAGCGATAGGATCGTTTTCGGCCGGTGATACCATTCTCAAGTATCTTATAAATAACATTATTGAATAGGAAATAAAAGTTTAAAGGTAATAATCAAAGTGAAAAGTTAAATGATGTCTCCTACTCAAACGAAATCAGATCTGCTACCATGAGTAAGATTTTGAAAATGATGGTACAGTGACTATACTATAATCTCAGAAAGCGCTCTTAAGAGTGTAATATAAATCGTGGGTAAAGCAGAGAGAGGTGCACATTTATTAGGGATTTAGTTTTTATAATTAATTTCTAAAAGTAGCAAAATGCGAAATGTTTATGACAAAAATATCTCAATAGATAAAATTAATTTTTGATGATAAGAAAAAGTTGCGACCGCTTATTACAATGTTATTGAACTGCCCATAAAACTGCCTCTGTATTATGGTTGTGAATTACTTTTGATTCCATCAACGTAACATGTTGAAGTTGATGTTGCCAGAGCTGCTTGGAAGAGTTTGAAGTGGACTGGAGAAAAGTTTTGCCCTCTCCTGAAGTAGCCCTTGAAAAAGGGGTCAGAGACCAACTCCAGGGCCCGCTGGCTCTAGAACAATGCCTCTAATCTGAACATTCTTCATAGCCAGCCTTGTGGAAAGGGAAGGCATTAAGTGCCGCGCTATTTCCTTTTGTGTCATGTAAATTAACTCGTTGTGCACACTGGAGATGTTAATCAATAATTGGTCTTATGACCTCCGAGATTCTTTATTTGGGTATTTTAATTGTTTTAAGAGTCCAGAAAATTACAAATAAACACCGCATATAGAGGACCAATTATTTGGTTTACACAATCAGAATTATACTCTAATTTGTAGCACTCCATTAATAAATGTCGGTAATGGCTATTGTATTGTCATTAGTTATAATAGGAAGATATGATTTCCTAAACTAGCCAGTTCGTCGAAAACGTGTTCGTGTATAAATCAATAAAGCTGTGAAGAGTCATAAGGTGTTTTATTTCATAATTCAGAATTATTCAAATTTTGAACTTATTCGAAATATAGGAGAACAGCTCTCTTAAATGTCTTGGACAGTCAACACCAACCTCCTACTCGCACAAGAACCTGATGCAGATATACATAGTATGTCGAAACGTTGTCCATTAATAAACTTGATGAAAACCTAATAACTCGATTTCATCAACCTAAGCTGATCTCCCGATAGTTTAAAATAAAACATGTAGAATTTTCAATTGAGAATCATCTAAATTAATTCGTGCGTTCTAATCAACCTGAATTATCTAAAAATTAGGTAAGGAAAAGTATCAGTCTTTATATTTAAGTTGCAAAGTGGGCTGTTGATTTGTATATCCATTGTAGATATTTGAACTTGTAAGGTCTTCTCTTGCTTCAAAACATTGGGATATTAGGTATAGCTTGATCAAGTTATGAAAATACCCAATGTATTTGTAGTCCATTTGTAAGTATATCATTTATGTTTTTGGTCACCTTGAATCAGTATGAGTTTTAATACTTAAACCAACTTTTGGCATGCAGTTCAGATGTTAAATGATTCAATTGAAAGATTGTTATGTTTGTTTTTGGCGATTTTCGTTACCTTATGGAATTCCTTCTGCAAACACGATTTGTAAGTAATAAAGAAGGCATTTGTGAGGTTTCTTGGCATGGCGTGAAAATGTTTTTTCTTCGCGGGTTTTTTCCGGGGTTCGTGCAATACATGCGGGTGATTAGCTGAGTTCAATGTGTCAGTGTGGATGTTTTGTGTAAGTGGGTACCTCGCGTGTGTAAATTGATTACAGAAGTGGACGCGGGCTGCTCCCTGAGGCACATTAGCCGGAAAAGACCTTGCGAAATAGAAATATGAACGTACCCTTGAAAAAAAAAACTTGTTTAAAAGAAGAATCATAACGTTTCATTCATGCAATGAAGGTGTGGTGGCGGGGTCGGTATCCGATGACAGCTTGGTCAAGTGCCTTTGGGCCATCCAGAAATAAATATACCTGCGACATACGGTCCTGAAGCTCAGATGATATAACCGGCTATTCTGTCGATCTGGGCTTCACGCCACCGCAATATCGCTATTTTCCTTTGGGTGTTTCAAGTTCCGTTTCTTGGTTTTGTTTGCGGTTGGGGATTTGCGGGTTTGAGGTTGTATGTGCAGTCGATCCTTTGCAACCACAGGCCATTGAAGCAGTTGTGCTGCCATATTCCAGGCAATTTGGAGAAAAAAAAAGGGTCGGAAATTATTCGGCAATATGTCAATAACATTATTTATCCTTAGGAATAAATTAAAATCTACCAGCATCCATAAAGTTATAGCTATACACTTCTTGCTTTTAAATTCCATATTTTACTATCAATTTTTAACCAAAACTATGCTCATATTCCCTGTCATACAGACATTGGGTGGGGATGAATGCGGCTTCTCAAAATCTCTTTAAATATAAGCCTAAATATTTGTATAGTTAAAGTTATGAAATAGTATTATTTCAACTCTACTCCCCCCCCCCACCCAAAGCTCTCTCACTTAGGTATTTGTGCTACATGTTCCCTAATTAAAATTATATACATGTCTGAGATTACATAATATACAAGGAGCGTTTCATTTTACTATTAGGTTATACATATTTAATAAAGATGAAGACATTTACATTAAATAACAATAGTAATAATAATAAACAAACAAAAATTTATCTTAAATAAGAAAACGAAAAAAATAGATGAAAATGATTTGTGGATAAAAAAATGATTGCACGAGTTTGAAAAGTGCTTAATATCTAAATCCAGTTTATATTTCAAGTTAGTAAATTAGTTAGTTCATATTAGTGGTATTTAGGTTAGGGATTCTTAAGTATGAAACAAATTGATGTAAACAAGTTTATTTTCTTCATTATTTCAAAAGGTTATTAAAAAACATTAGTAGATTTGACGCTTAAATAAATTACTCACAGATATCCATGACCATACTCGTGGTCCTAGAAGTCATATTTATTAATTTTTTTGTTTTCGAGACAATTTGATAAATTATTATAGGATGAGCAAACATATAGTTGCGCAATTCATTATGTATCAAGTGTACTATAATATTATTTTTGTACTATCTAGTTAAATTTCATAGAGATATTAATATAATATTTTCTATTCGAATTTAATGCGTTGCTGTAATGCCTAAGGGACAGAACAGTGTTAAAATTATGTAACTGCAATAACATACATATTTTTATATTATATTTATTTAAAACTTATTATTACGAAATTTAGACTATTTTCTGAAATCCTATACATCATTCATTTATAGATACCGGAAACACCAGCAAAATAAAACGTTTCTAAGATTTAAAAGTATTAGTATTGAAACTCCATAAGGGTAGTGAATTTACCTTCCAGGCGAAGCTTTGCAAATTGCCACCGTATGGTTCACGAAGGTCATTAAGTTGGTGTGCCTTGTAGCATAGTTATTAGCCCTATAAGTAACAATTACTGCTATATCTGATGAGTTTAGGTAATTCAAATTATTGCGAACTACACACGAAAAGTGTAACATTCACGATACTGACATTTTTACTCAACGATTTCGATACCTTACTAAACAATATGCTGATATGTAATACATTAAAGGGAATGTTAAATTCATTCCAATCATGTTACAATATTCTCTTATAGAATTAGCTGATAATAAATTCCATCCACATAGCCCCATTTGTCATCTTTCTCCAATTGGATAATAATATCCATTAGTTCTCGGATCCTTATCAGTATTCAGTGTCTTTTGTTCCGTCCATTATGGACATCACTACTTGTACAATCGACACGTCATGACTTCCTCGACAATACAACTCAACTCTGTAATAGATACATTTTGATTTGTTAATATCCAATAGAAAACCAATATTACATTTTCAGTGAATAAACAAATATGCAACATATATATCTATATACTTTATATTTTACATTACGGTTAAAGAAAAATAAGCAGGTTACATATTCTTTTTAATTGCATCTCATGATCAGGGAATAATTATTTATACTTTAACTAAAATAAATATTTTAGATTTTAAATAGCACCGATGTTCATATGCTTTTCTTTAACTTAAAAGTGATCCTCAGGCTATGGCAATTATAGAACTTGAAAAAAAATCAATTAAAATTTAGAAGATAAAAACACAATTATAAAATACTATTATAAAAGTATAAAAACAAGGTTGAAAATTAAAACGAGGGGAATCACAATATCATATTCATACAAATCTGCAAAAAATTACAATAATGTTTAGTTCACTGCTAAACAGCGATCACAACCTATGACCATTGTACAAAAAATAAATATTGTTTTTACCGAATAAAGCGTGAGGCCAACTATCAGCTAGATGAATTAAATTTTACTGACTACTTGAGAAATTCGTAAGTGATGTTGCTATAATTAAAATGGAAAATATTCATAAGTGATGAGAGAGAGATAGATCGTTCTTTTTTTGGATGTCCAGACTATGTTAACACTCATAAAAGTTAGAAAATGAAAAGATAACCTCAGAAAAAGTTTGGAACATTTGATGGAGTAATTACGTTATATTAGGGAAAGATTTGTATCGGCTCTGTTTAAACTAGGTTTGTTGTACGTTAACGAAACGTGCCTGATTTTTTTACCTTTCGTTTTTTTCCCCCAAATTTCCGATTGTTGTTTTTTTTACCTATTCATCCACAAACAGCATATTTCGAATCGTAAACTTTCGATTGTATTTGACCGCTACCCTAGAACACACATGAACACGGGGAAACCGACGAGCGTTAACCACCTGAATGGAAGCAGAAGCCACTTAGGCTTGGCAATTAAGTGATCACTTTTAAACAGCTCCTTCTGGAAAAATTACTTAGAGGCGCCTCGGTAGGGAAATAATACGTTGTCAGCGCTGCCACAGAACACGGTAAGCCCATTACCAGGATTGGATGTGCGCGGGGTAATGGGGTCGTAAATATCTTTGATGTTTGGATAAGACAGTACCGGATGGCGATCTCATGATGCAGCAGAAGAAACATGAAAATGGAAGCCCGCTGTTGATGACCTATTAATGAAAAACCTTGGAAGCCATTCTGGCCATCCGGTGGAGGATGTGGTGTGGCCTGGTTTCCATTCATCTGGCCACACAGGATTTCCACTTTTCAAGATATTAACAAGAAGATTGTGTAATGTTGTGAGTTAAATTATACCTGTTTGGCTCTGAACATCCTTGCTTGTCTTCACGCAACAGTGGGTCGAATCACATCAAAGACAATGGAGACATCCCGAACTAAATTTTGAATTGACTTTTTAATTATCGAGCCTAAAAGTGGAGATTTCTTTACAACCCCCTGTGATATGTTATGCCTATATTATATAGGGTTAGAACATTTGAAGTGTCAACTTCTGGAGTATGAGGTAAATAAAAGAAAAAAAAAACTTTATATTTTTTTATTCAAAATAACTTCCGTTAACAACAATACATTTCTCCCCAAGCCCAAGGTTTTTTTTATCCCTTGTTCAAAGAAACTTTTTGCTTTTGAATCAATAAATTCGAGAAATAAAAATTTTCATTCTTTCTCATTTTGGCATATTTTATTTTTTAAAAATGCCTGAAACGCTCTGAAAAAATGGTAGTCACTTGGCGACAAATCAGGTGAATATGGTGGATGTGGTAAAATGTCTATTTTCAGATCTTGTACTTTTTTTTTTAAAGTTAACTCGCAAACATTTCAGCAAAGTTTCTGGTGACCAGTCAAATCATATAGCGACCTCTGGTTCATTAATTTTGTTTTGACAATAGCATGAAGGTCGTATAACAGAAGTATACCTGATGTTTAAGGGTTTTTAAAGGGTTAGGAGTTTAAGGGGGTTCAAGGGTTTAGGGGGGTGGATTGGCCTCTGCTAAAGCCTTTAGTTCAACATCAGTGAGCTTTGTTTCTAGCCTCCTGCGATATTCATTCTTGAGACATAAAGAGCCGATATGCAGTTCATTCATTCACTGTACCACCACCTAAAGCCATATTGATGTTTCGAAAGGGTCGGAACCGTTATGTCCACGTTTAAATTTATTTCAGAATATAGCTCATAATTGCTTTAAATAGTAAAAAATTACACAAACACATGAACAATTCATAATAAACTGAAAGATATTGCATAAAAATGCCTACAGATTAATTTCTTACACATTGTGTTAGTATTTGTAAACAAGAGATGGATTCTAACTCTAGAAATAAATAAATCTGACATTTCATCCCTTCCAAGCCAATACATTTCCACAAGTGTCTATTGTCCTTCTATGGCGGATTGTGTTATTCTTCAAATAATTATTTGAATTACTTAAAAGGTTTTTTTTTTTAAAAATTATTCTCTCAAATATCATTTGTCAAGGTTTAAATGATTTGGAATTTTCACATTATAAACTATTATCTTCTAGTTTGACTATGTAGGGAGAATAAATGATTAACATTTTTATAATCGGAGTCTCAATGAATTCTCCTTTAATCAAATATTAATCTTAACTATAAATTTGAATGGATAATGTACTAAATAAAATATCGAAGTGGATAATGCTTGAACTGTCACTAATACTAACACTCATGAGGGTGCAATCAGGATATCTGTCCCTTAAAATGTCCAATTCATGGCTAAAACGGCTATATAGCGACCGCTAACTATATATGTAAATTACCCTACACTCTGGTTCATAATGTATGATAATATAATGTAAATCTTGTAAGCTTCTTTGGAATAAATCAGGGTCGCGGCACGTAGTACGAACACCGACAGACGGTAATAAATCATAGAGAGGTCGGAAGTCGTAGACAGCAACTCAAAGAGCACGGCTATAAACCTACACGAATTAGCCACCTTCCTGCCATAAACACACCCTTTTTATCCCAACGGCCATACAGCAAAGTGGTCAACACGTATCATAAAACATGCCCCTGTCAGCAACTGCACCTCTCGCGAGGGAGGGGAGATGATATAAAAAGGTGAGGGAATAAGGAGAGAACCCTACTCTCTCTCCCTGCTGTCCTATGGGTCGTCACGCTGTCTGCCGAGTCTTCCGACCACCTGCCGCCCTCAGTCTGCTACGCCGCCGTGCCCCGTGTGAACTCTGAACCGGTATTATCATTTATGCTACCTCTCTACCTTTTTCTTTTGAACATAGTGTCTTGTCGGGACACATTCCTATCAATAAATGGAGTCAGATATAAAAATGCCGACATGTAACAATGGTACATGTTATAAACTACATCGATCCGCACTTGTCACCAGGGCTAGAGTGATCAGGCACTCCCCTAGTGACGCCCCGACAATTGGTAACCTTCGACGTGAATGAGAAGCTCAACGCGATCAAGCCACCGCGACAACTGGTGAACCCGCCGCGAGAAACCACCGTGATCTCAGAAGAAACCTTTTCTTACGATGGCCAACTCACCAGCTCCGTCCGACGAATCATGCTGTGCGACCGTACACGCCATTTCTCGGACGTGCAAACTGCCGGAATTTCATGAAGAAGACCCAAGACTGTGGTTCCTGCAGGTCGAAAATATTTTTTTAACGAGCCGGATCTCTTCGCCTAAGGCCAAATCGGAGCACATTTACGCTCAGCTTCCGTTCAGGGTACTAACACAGGTCGCAGACCTAGCGTATTCTCCAAGCGATAGCCCCTACGAAGACTTAAAGGCTCGGCTTATCGAAACATACAGCCAGAGCCACTACAGACGACTGATCCGGTTATTGGAAGAGACACACCTCGGAGACCAGAAACCTTCACATCTCCTGCGGCAAATGCAAGCACTGGCAGGACCCACGACCTTTGAGGACGTCATTCGCACCCTCTGGCTTCGCGCCTTGCCAGACAGGGTCCGCGAAATACTGGCATCGCACTACGAGGCGAAATTATCGAAACTGACGTTAATCGCGGACAAAATCATGGACTTAAGTTCAACAACCGCGATACACGCAGTCCAGCCCGCATCAACTCACGACGAGGTCAGCCTGCCACGCTCCAGCTGTGACTGCCAGACAGCCATCGCACAGCTCACCCAACAAGTAACTGTGCTGGCCAATTCCATGAACAGACGAGAAGAAAACGGGTCCGCGCGGCGATACCAGCGACCGAAACCAACTACCGGATCTAGTAATAAGGGCTTATGCTTATACCACGACAGATTTGGTAAGGAAGCATATCGATGTCGCAGGCCCTGTAGGTGGGTTGATGACGCTACCACACCGACGAGGAAACTAAAAGTCGCCACGGTCAAAGCGGTACCCATGGCAGGCCTAACCTTTCGCCGCCTATTCGTGACAGACGTCCGCACTCGGCAGCATTATTTGATAGATACGGGAGCAGCTATCTCCGTACTTCCACCACCCAAGGTAAAAAAGGCTAGATCTTCCGACTACCAGCTCTACGCCGCTAACGGCAGCTGCATTCCAACGTATGGAGAAGTCAACAGGAACCTCGATCTAGGCCTGCAGCGAATTTTTAAATGGAACTTCATTATGGCAGAAGTCCAGCAGCCAATTCTAGGTGCCGACTTCCTGGCTCATTACCACCTACTGGTAGATCTTCAGAGCCGCCAGCTGATAGATGGCATTACCGGTCGTCGTACCACGGGAAGAACACACGTCGCTCCGCTCTCCGTGATATCAAACATACCACCCGGCAACAAATACGCCGGCCTCTTACGGCGCTACCCTCAGCTAACACGACCACAACAACCTATGGGCTCAATTCCGCCGACAAAGGTAGAGCACTACATAGACACTCGAGGACCGCCCGTATGCAGCAAGGCTCGTCGATTAGCGCCAGCAAAATATCAGGCCGCCAAGGAAGAATTCCGGCGAATGATGGACGAAGGAATTTGTCGGCCATCCAACAGCCCGTGGGCCAGCCCCCTTCACATTGTTACGAAAAAGGACGGAACAATACGCCCCTGCGGAGACTACCGACAACTGAACAATAAAACCATCCCAGACCGTTATGGTGTACCCAATATTTCAGACTTTAACAACCAGTTGTTTGGCACTACCATATTTTCAACACTTGACATCAAAAGGGCTTACCATCACATTCCGGTAAACCCTCAGGACATCCCCAAGACGGCTATTATCACACCCTTCGGACTTTTTGAATTCCTCCGAATGACGTTCGGACTTCGCAACGCTGCCCAGTCGTTCCAGAGGTATATGGACAACATTTTTAGAGATCTACAATTTGTGTTCGTATACCTCGATGACATACTAATCGCTTCGGCCAACGAAGAGGAACACCAGCGTCACCTGGAAACAGTCTTCGGTCGTCTGGCGGCTCATAGTCTAACCCTTAACATCGCGAAATGCGTGCTAGGACAGCCCGAGGTCGGATTCCTAGGGTACCACGTCTCACCCCAGGGCATCGTTCCATCGCCAGCTAAAGTACAGGTGATCTTAGACTACCCCCGACCAACTACGATACGAGACCTCAGACGTTTTCTCGGTATGATCAACTTTTATCGCCGGTGCTTACCTAACGCAGCGGAACACCAGAGGGTACTTAACGCCTACCTACAAGGGGCCAAGAAAAATGACCGTACCATAATCGACTGGACCGAAGAAGCTGCTAGCGCCTTCGAGGAAACCCGCAGGACTCTGGCAAACGCCGCCCATCTTGCTCATCCATCAACAGACGGGCAGCTCATCCTAGCCGCTGACGCCAGCGACACAGCTATGGGTGCGGCACTACAACAGACGGAGGGAGGTGCTCTAAGGCCCATCGGTTTCTTCAGCCGCGCTTTCAACACTGCTCAGTCGAAATACAGCACCTTCGATAGAGAGCTGTTAGCTATCTACGAAGCAGTCAAATATTTTCGACAGCATCTCGAAGCGCGGGAAGTAATCATTTATACAGACCACAAGCCGCTCACACACGCCATGGCCCAACAAAGTGACACTTCCTGGCCACGACGCATGCGATACTTAAATTACATAGCTCAATTCACGACAGAAATACGCTATTGTAAGGGTGAGGACAACGTCGTGGCGGATGCCCTCTCGCGAATAGAAGCCGTCTGCGTACCTGAAAATTTTCAAAAATTACACACGGCTCAAGTAGAAGATCACGAATTAACACTCTTCAGGGAACAGAACACCACATGCAGGCTAGAGCCCGTTAACATCCCCGGCAGCGACATTTCTCTCATTTGCGAGACCTCACTGGGGGAGCCAAGGCCGTACTTGCCTTCGGGTTTTCGAAGATCCACCTTCGACCAGCTGCACAGCCTAAGCCACCCAGGAGTAAGAGCAAGTCGGAAGATGATGAGCCAGAGGTTTTTTTGGCCGGGTATGAACGCTGACGTGGCTCGATGGGCGCGATGTTGTATAGCATGCCAGACCTCAAAAATACACCGTCACACCATCACCCCTCCAGGGCGATTCGCGGACGCGGGAAAGTTCGAGCACGTGCATATCGATCTCGTAGGACCACTGCCAACGTCAGAGGGGAAGCGATACATCCTCACCATGATTGACCGAGCCACGGGATGGCCGGAAGCAATCCCACTTGGCAACATGGAAGCTACCACCGTAGCCGACGCCTTCTTTAGTGGCTGGGTCGCCAGGTTCGGCACACCTATGCGAATAACGACTGACCAAGGCCGCCAGTTTGAATCAGACCTGTTCACGAGGCTAACTCGCCTCCTGGGTGTCGAGAGAATACGGACTACCGCCTACCATCCACAGTCAAACGGCCGAATTGAACGATGGCACCGCTCGCTTAAAGCCGCACTAACCGCCCATTCACAACACCGTCAATGGACGCGAAGCCTGCCAGCAGTCCTGCTCGGCCTACGAAGTGTAATCAAAGAGGACCTAGGGTGCAGTGTCGCCGAGCGAACATACCAAAAACCCTTACGGCTTCCTGGAGAATACTTTACGCCAACACGAGTAGATCTTGACGTCCGACGCGACATCACTCAACACCGGAAAGACACGAGGAAGACGTTCGTCAGCAAGGACCTCAACAACTGCACTCACGTTTTCGTTCGACAAGAACACCGGCGTAGCCTAGAACCGGCTTATACTGGCCCGCACCTCGTAGTCAGCAGGAAAAATAAAACCTTGGTCATAAGGGCAGATAATAAAGAGACTCGCATCTCCCTAGACCGTGTAAAGCCAGCCTATTTGCTAGACACAGCCGAAAGTTTACCTCCACCGGGTGAACCAGAGGAATTAGGAAACCCTCCACCACCATACCTCTGCACAAGGAGTGCGGTAGCACGACGGTAAATATAAAATGAACTCACTGATAAAATATAATTAATAATATTTTTTTTTTCTCTCTGTTGTAGGTTGTTTCGAAAGATACGCTATAATAATTTTTATTAGGACCGAAAGTTCGCACTGGCTCCTGTAACTCAATTTATATCATATGTTTTTTTTTTTGTTTTTCTCGTCGTAAATGTTAACAGCGATCAATAGAGTAAAATTATGTCAGTCGAATGTGTACGTAAATATGTGTATCTTAATACTTTTAACTATTTGTAATTGTTACACTGTAATGAGCTAACTTGGTACTTAATCAAGTAAAATATGAATTCTTTTATTGTCACCCATGTGAAAGATAATTGTTTTTTTTTTGTAGTATAACATATATTTAATTGTTTATTAGTAATAATTGTTCGACAAATAATTTCCAATATACACACACGTGTAAGCATTTAAGAAAAATTGATAAAAATCTGTTTGTATCATGTACGTATTATGTAATGTAAGCAATGTAAAAAAAAAAAAAAAAACTGTCAATAATTACCGAGTGTAGGGCAATTTGGGGGAGCTCTATAGCGACCGCTAACTATATATGTAAATTACCCTACACTCTGGTTCATAATGTATGATAATATAATGTAAATCTTGTAAGCTTCTTTGGAATAAATCAGGGTCGCGGCACGTAGTACGAACACCGACAGACGGTAATAAATCATAGAGAGGTCGGAAGTCGTAGACAGCAACTCAAAGAGCACGGCTATAAACCTACACGAATTGGCCACCTTCCTGCCATAAACACACCCTTTTTATCCCAACGGCCATACAGCAAAGTGGTCAACACGTATCATAAAACATGCCCCTGTCAGCAACTGCACCTCTCGCGAGGGAGGGGAGATGATATAAAAAGGTGAGGGAATAAGGAGAGAACCCTACTCTCTCTCCCTGCTGTCCTATGGGTCGTCACGCTGTCTGCCGAGTCTTCCGACCACCTGCCGCCCTCAGTCTGCTACGCCGCCGTGCCCCGTGTGAACTCTGAACCGGTATTATCATTTATGCTACCTCTCTACCTTTTTCTTTTGAACATAGTGTCTTGTCGGGACACATTCCTATCAATAAATGGAGTCAGATATAAAAATGCCGACATGTAACAATGGTACATGTTATAAACTACATCGATCCGCACTTGTCACCAGGGCTAGAGTGATCAGGCACTCCCCTAGTGACGCCCCGACAGGCTACTTTCATGATAAATGTACATTATATTAGGGGGAAAAAAATAGGTTGTTTATTGTTGTAATAAAATGTAATAAGTAATTTTTCAATGGGCGGTGAAGTGTTCCTGTCCTTAGTTGGTGGCCACTGACTGTCCTGCATCTCCTTGGAATGCGGTTTACAGCAATATAACTTTGTGTGATTTGGCCGGAAACGTTTTGAAGGGCGTCCCTTATATCTTGAAGGGGTTGTGGAATTCTTTTAAAAACCTTTTTGTCTTTATTTTTGTAGGGCGTTGCATGTGCTCAATAGGGTTTTTTTCAAACCCAACTCTGCCTAAGCACGGAGACAACTCCCACGAGTGGGTTTCTTGCGTTATTATTTTTGGCGCTTTGAAAGTTTCGTTACAACACCAGAAACCATTATGTGTTTACTCTTGTTTCTATCTGTTGATTCTGGTCTTTGCTTGCCCACTCAACGAACATGAAATATAAAAAATACTGTTATTTCTATAAAAACAAGTGCCATTAATTAATTGAAAAGTTGTTTTGCTATTAAATTCTTCAATGTATCAGGGTGAATTTTTGTGTGTATGGCAAAACTGATTCGCGACCATAACATTATTTTTTCCATCCATTGGCAATACGCCGTGGGTGCAGTTCGCAAATAATTCAAACCTTCCAAGGTCGAAAGTAATTTGAGATGTGCCCAGTTGGAAGGCCAGTGTGCAGTCGGTGGCCATTGTGAGAGCCCGGACAGGACAGGTGCCACAAAAGATCCTCATTAAGCCCCTTTCATCCCCGCAGGCTTTTGAGGCTTCACATTCGCCATTATCTTCCAGTTCTGCAGTGTAACATTTTCGCTTTGTAACTCCGACTCTATTACTTTTTACATCTTGTATCCTGTTTAATAACCCATTTTGATGCCTCGTTTAGAAACAATGTCTTATTTAGTCTTATGTATATCACGTCATGTACGTATGTCAATGTCTTATGTATTAAGAGTATTAAAATCGTAGTGGACTTTACTTCTTATCGATTGGGTAAACGTATTTTCAACACTTTCTATATTGGAGTAAATTAAATCTTTGGTGCAAGAATTCCAAGAAGAGCCAAGAGTGACAGAGGTTGTTACTAGTTCGTCGCGTCGAAGGGCTTGGGGAAATTTAAGCCATGGGTGGCGCACTGAACTTATACTTCGACACCTTGATTTTGGTTTTCATAACTGGATTAGCTACTTTTTTATATACCTGCTCGTTAATTATCATGAGCGTGAGTGAACCTTGACCATACCCTTGGTATCCAAACCATACCCATATCCTTGGTGCAGCTGGGAAGCGAACCCGCGCCTCAGCAGTTCAAAGTCAACATGCTAACCACAAGATTGGGGACGGCGTCTTTCAATAACTTCAGCAGAAAGTTTAATAGGAAGTACATGATGGGAAGAGAATCTGTAAATATTGGTGTGGTTTTCCTACGTTCTTGAGTAATTTATGCATGTGCATACCTATCGTTTTCATTCATTTTCAAATTCAATTTACTTTTTAAAAAGGCTAACAAATACAAATGTTTTAACAATATTTGAACTGGAAACAGCAAACGCCAGAACTTTTCATACACTCCATCGTTGCAAAAAAACTTTTTGTGATTTCTAAAAATATAATTAATTAAATTCAATGCATTTTATTCCTGAGAAAAGAGAAAAAGTTTTAAAACATTAAATGGAATATTGAAATGGATCTCTGAAATTAACATTTCCCTATCACAGAACTGTTGAATAATTAATTAAATTTAACTAACTAAGGCAATCGTATTTAGAATAATAGGGTTTTTTTTTGTTTTGCTTTCTTTATTTTTGATTTCTCGTACTTTTCCAAAATACATTAAAATTTTAATTAGGAATTGTTTTCAATATTCATGTTCAAAAGATATAACTTGAAAATAAGACCAACCTATTTCCCAATCAATTCGTATCCTCTTTTTTCCCCATCGTTCATTTCATTCATTCATTCGTTCGTTTCATTTATTCAATATGATTTTTCTTTGAACTTCCTCTATTCCGTAAGTTGTGGAGAATGTTAAAATCTATCGATGTGGAAAAAAATAACATTTCTCATCCCGTTATTGTCAAACAGGGGCTGATTTAAAGTTGCGAAAACGAATTTAATGACTTTTGTAATCATAGATATAGAATAAAAATTACATATTGTTCAAGGTACCGACATATTTAATTTTTCCCCTACACAATGTGGTAGAAAAATATTTATTTGTATTATAAAGTAATCAAATAAGTCATGTTTCACTCACTTGTCAGTATTTTTTATGTTGGATCATCGAATGAAACCTACCTGTGAAATTACGTCACTTGTTGAACGGGAGACTCGTTATGGCCAGAACATACAGGCGCAATGGTAAAAACATGCTTTTCCTGGCCTTGAAAAAACCACTGTGACTCTAAATAAGAAACATTATTTTTCAAAAACCTATAACTAGGTTGTAAGAACACTTATTATTAGTAATATTGTTAACCAAATGCTTTAATACAAATTTATTTTAAAAGAAAAAATTCTAATTATCAGTTTTGGGAAATAAATTCTGTTCTGCGGTTGTGCCGGGTACACACATATGTTTATATTTACAGGAACCTTTGTCATAAACGTGAGTGTTCCCTTTTAGTGCCAGGTCTGCTTTATTGCCAGGAAGGCTGGTCTGCTTGGTTACTACAAGGGATTTTTAGGGTTCATATCATTTCTGTAATATAGGTCAGTGCTATAGCTTGCTTTATTTTGTGTTTTTCAAACTTCTTCCCTGAGTAATTTGTTTTGTGCCCTTTCTAATCATTAGTATATTGCACATTAGAAAAAATGAACTTTTCCGTTGACATATGATAACTTGATCAAGAAACATTAATTAGTTTATCAAGAAAAGTCCATACTGCCTGCTGTATAGTAATAGATACTTTTTGTTATGTTTAAACTATAATTATAAGAGGTAGTTCAAATTTTCATGCCCCTAGTATACTTACTGTAGTAGTTCCATTTTACACCAGATGCTAAAAATAAAAGTAAACCATTAAACAAATATAGGTCCTGATTGATAAGACGAGTTGGCCCTGAAGTGTTCTGTAATTACGTAGTCAATGAAACTGTCTTCGAAGATATATACACAATTTTTTATTTGATCCGACGAAGGCACTAAAAATAAAAATAGTCCCCAAAAAAAATAATAAAATGTCATTTATTAATCAACTAGTGATTAAAAATAAACGTTTCCTACTATGTTGAGAAGAATATCAAATTAATTAATCTCGATGCGGCTTGACTCCACGATTAATATATGAGATTTTGATGGACCACAATTACAAAATGTCATTAAAATCATAGCTGCAGTCGCAACGAAAATATTAATTGCGTGATACATTGCAGTTTTTAAATGATAATGTTTTTTTTATTGTGGTATTTGATCCACTATTATTTATAATTATTATTGAGTCATAGCCAAAGAAAAAAACTGTCTGTAGTCGGGATCAGGATTGGTCTGTTAATTATTAATAATTACACTTTTAGGAATACATAAATCCAATCTCGTATTTCTTTAGAAGCGTTTTTCATCGGCTAGCTACATCTGTTCTCAGGCGTTACACAGCGATCAGTCCAACACTAGAACCTATGTAAGCATGGAGTGTCTGAGGATGGCTGTTAAAAGCACTTGGCAATTAGAAAAAGCCTATAAAGAGATAATAACATTGTTGCTATTTAAAACTTGAATATATATATATATATATATATATATATATATATATATATATATATATATATGTATATATATATATATATATATATATATATATATATATATATATATATATATATATGTATATATTTTTCCTTATTTATTAAAAATTATGGAATCCAATATAGATTCTATATAAATGAATCTATTTACAATAGGTCAATATTATATTTCCTGTAGCTTGGATACCTTTTATACAATTTTTAACAATTTGATTAACAACTGTGATTTGCCAAGTATAATGTATATTATACATTCATTTTCAATGTATGTTTAAAAAGTGATGGGTCTCACCTTATGAATCATAAAACTATAAACTAACTTACATATAACAAACTAAATCGTAATCTAATTTTCCCCGACAGTCTGTTATCTTCAATGTGGGAAGGATGGTTGGGTCATGGTGTTAAACACTGGGTTTGTTAGGTGCTGCACCAAGTAAAAAAACTTGATGTACCGTCGGTAGGCGAGATCGGGTGAAGCTTGGCGTTCTGTAACCTCTCGAGTGAGGTATGTCCATTTCTTTTGATCCCATTCGGAAATTGCTGGAGACTGGTATTGTTAGTTATGTGATTTTATAGTGGGCACCGAGTATAGCTGACCTGACTGAGGACACATTCATATATCATCAGTTTGGGACTAAACGTCAAGATGGGTGAATTAAGCATGTGCTAACTTTTTTAAGTAAACTTAAGTTTTAAGTTCAAAACTTGAATTTTTTTCTTTCATAGCCCCTTTAAATTTACAGATAATTATATATAATTATAGATCCTCAGGCGAATATATTTACAAATTATTTTTGTATTTCCTGTAGCATTGCTACATTATATACAGGTTTTGTTATTTTATAAAAATTATATAATGAATAAACAAGTATAATGATACACATTATACGTTACTGGACTAAACTGACTAATAAAGGTGATGGGGCTCACCTTTTTGATTAAACTTAAAACTAACATACATACTAATTCTTAACCTAATTTTTCCCCGACAGTCTGTTGCCATCGATGTGGGAGGGGTGGTGGGGCCATAGTGTTAAACTCTGGGCTGGTTATCCACAGATCCACAAACTTGAAATATATTATCTCTTCCAATCTAATACATCAATGATTATAATTTTTACGAGAGATGGCGTGCAGCATTAGAATTAAAGCGCAATCTGGGATCGGTGGGGAGACGAAGGCCTAAAGTGAAAGAGGTTGAGGTATGTGCCTGGGAAGGTTGCATAGAGCCGGCCAGAGGCCCGGGGGGGGTTGCGACATAGGAAGGAGCAAGTGGCCGGTTACGTCAGTCTTTCATCCTACCGCTCGCTCCCCACATCCGATTCTGTCCATTATCGGCCGATAAATAATCCTGCTTCGGCACAATATTCCCGACAGCTATTGTCAGTTCCACATCGTATTTAAATTCTTCAAACAGCTTTTTATAAATTCACAGAGACAGGTATAACATGGCGTGGATGTACAGTACCCCATATGTAAGGGGATGAGTATCAAGTAAAAAATGGAAGAAAATGTTTAAAAATCTTTTTTACAAAATAACATTTATGAATGAGCGAGTGAATGATGAATTGTAAATATGGTATGAATGAGAACATTTGTCTCAATTACTTATTGCCTAATAAGGCAGATCGTAATTTTAGCACAATAAAGAATATTATATTATATAACAAATCTTTTTTCTTGTTTTATAATTTTTATAATCCGTACCTTACCGTAATTTATCTACTCGTCACTTTTCTATGAAGTGGGCACGAAAGAGGATGCTGCAGCTCTCCCTTGTTACAGTAGGCCGGGAAGGGTAAGTTTATGGTGTTTCTCACAGATTACTTTACAAAGTAATAACTATTCTAGTTGCTATATGTTTACATTCGATTTCCGAAGGAGGTTTCATCGCACTAGAATTAATCAGTATTTTTGACAAAATTTATAGCATTATGAAAATGTACCTCTCTTGGTGGTTTTAAAAATTTTAATTCGCTTCTTTTTGAAATTTTATATATTCTTGGAAACGTTGTCATGAGCCTATTACAAAGAATCATATATCCCTGATTCAGACGTCATAAGTGTAGAGAAGAGGGAAAAGCAGCTGTTCCCACGAGGAAAACCACATGGAACAGTCAGTGAATAGAGAGCATCGTGAGGTCAGCTGATCTGAGGTTAAGCTTCAGTTTTTCTTCGTGGGCCCTTCACGCCTCTAAAAGCGGCTCACACTTCACACTTAATAACCTTGGGGAAGTTGGAGGAAAACCAAGGTGTTCTAGAATAAATTTTGGATTCGCAAATTCATCTTTAATTAGGAATTATTATTATTGTTTTCTTTAAACAAATAAACTGCCTATTTATAGATAGTGGGTAGTCAGAGGCAAAAACAGTCACGTTTATTGAATTAATTTCTTATTTTTACACTCGTAATATCTATCAAAGATCAGTTTAATTCAACTAATAGTTGAAAATTCATCTTTCAATGCTAATTAATAAACAATATGACTGTTGATGTACTAATCATTTTTTTTTTTTTTTTTCAGGTGAGATATCCATTTATAAACTCCGTGTCAACACCTGGTACATTAAAGAGTAAATATGAAAAATCATTATTATTTATTCTATGTAATCCCATAGTTATAAATTATAATGTTCATTGTAGTTTAGGAGAAGTAGAAGATATTATTTATTTTAGAGCTATTTGTCCAGTTCTAGCCACAGAAAACATTGGCTTTCGAGAAATGAACTGACTTTTGAACATACAGCAGAATATTGAAGTGGTAAATGTCGGATTTCTGTATTTAAAGGTGTTAGTGCTTCATTAAAATATTGGAGATCATAATAAAGGAATTTAATACCTACTTGAAGTTATCTTTCTGCATGTATTCGCAAGTGATTAAAGCATTAGAATTGTCAGCTGTTTATTTTATTCGAGAGCTGTTATGATAGAATGTTACTTCTAATTGCTAACATCAAGTTAAATAAAATACCAAGGATCGACCGTTTCAAGTTAGAAAGATTTTTCTATGGATTCCATACCACTTATCCTGGAAATTCGTACGCCGATCAAATATTTCTTCTAGCCAACCGTGTTTCCTGACGCCTTCAGGTACGCCCACCACTTCCTCCCTTTTAAGCATAAAGCAATTCTAATTGGCCAGATAAAAGCTTTACAACCCCTTATGTCGTCCAATGACTTTAAATTGAACGTAGGGTCCTCTGTGAGTTGTTGATGCCATGAACAATTTTGCGAATGCATTAAAGGTTTTTAATTGATTTCCCTTCCTATTTTTTTTTCTTACTCTTCGATGTTACCTCTTCTAGCTTTTTTTTACTATCCATTATGTTGGAAATTCGAGTCACTGCTTAGGTATGCAGTCTATCTTATATTGTTCCCATTGCTTACCTGAGATCCTCTCGTGTTTTTTTGTAACTGTAAAGGCCTTCGTTGTTACTTTTATTTGTGAACCGGTCATTTGCCTCAATAAAGTAAAGTCGACCTGTCTTAACTTAGTTTGATTCACCAGTATTCCTGTATGTTGTATTTTCTAATCATATTATTTTATCGAGACCCGACAAGAGCAAATGTTGCTCCATGGTTGGGGTAAAGAGCTGCTGAAGGTAAATCAGAAGGATTCGTATCATTTATACACAAAATTGCCTATTCTTATTTCATAAACACATTTACTTAATATTATAACCAATTTTTATTAATTTACTAATAAATAAGCCAATTGGGTTTTGAGGGCAATAGCCTTGAAAAAGCTTTTATCCGTACATGGTCATATGCAATGCAAGGACAGTTGCTTTCATCAACTTTGAAAGTTCGCTTTCACAAATAGTGATTATTATTAAAAATATATCGTATTTATTCTGGTACTAAGCTTTAAAAATTTTACCTTCTTGGGTTTCATTAGTTTAAGATGCCGCAGTAGTGATTTTAAAATCGTACGATTCTAAGGTTATGCGGCATCACATTATATTTATTGCAAAAATTACAATCTGTCATTTATAAAGCAATGAATAGCTTACTAATTTGAATGCTTTTTAACTTAGTGAAATAATAAAAACTTTATCATGGAATCACTTGAACTAAATTATAACGAATGAATAAATAAATGAAGGTGTTTAAATTTCAAATTAATTTAAATCATATAATAGGTATTTCTTATGTAACATTCATGTCCGATCGGGAGTCACCGTTAAGTTACAAGTACCTTGAGAGCCGGTACTTGGAATGTAACGGTTATCTGTTACAATTTAAATGATCTCCTTTCTCGAATAGCATCACATCAAGGTTTATACATTTTTAAAAACCACTACGTGCTGTGTAACCAGTTTGTTTGCATTCTTCTTGATTGCTCCTTCAGCCCTAAGCATTGCCCTTTGCTCCTGTACAAAGATGGAGAAGGAATAATGATTTTTTGTAGCTCAGTGGCTTTTCATTTTTAAAAAAAAACAATTGTATAGTTTTTTAAAAATTAATTAACCTGTATTTTTCTACTTGCAATGGCGTAATTCCAGATATTTGAAACACGAATTAATCACACTTATAGACATTGAGACCTGTTGTTAAATACAAAACTCCCAACTAGGTTTCATAACCTCTCCAAAAGAACTTCCGTAATAATTATTATCTTCGTGTTTTTAATTTACCTAGAATAGAAAAAAAGGTAGATCGTTAAGCATATTATTATTGAAACTTCTTTATTGTGGTGAAATTACAATCTGCCTTATTAGGCAATAAGTAATTGTGACAGATGTTCTCATTCATACATGTTTACAATTTTTATTTACTCAATCATTCTTTATTACAGTATTTACAAACAGCCCATAGACCTCCCTAATACACATGGTAGTCACCTCCCTCGTAGTTAAGCATAAAGGAGAAAACTTGAGTGATAGCTAAATTCTTCTTTTTTCAAGTTCAAATCAATTTATTCATAACAAAAATAATCTTATTTAGTCTAAAAACAAAAGACTAGCATCGTCGCTGTTAATTATGAATAAAATCTTCATTGAAGTAGTATAAATTATAATTTTGAAAAAAATATAATTAAAAAACTTAACGACCTAAAAATTAAAATAAATAGAACATTCATGTCGTTTGTTAATTTGCCTCTGACTTGTTCGTTTATATTGGCTTGTTAACATGTTCAAGTATTAATACAATGAATTAGTGTAATAAGTAAGATTATATCACTTAAATTTAACTATATACGAAAACTTAAAAAAGAGCAAAAAAAAAACGCATATATATGTATCTGTTTTTGTTTTTTATTTATTATTTTATCATGGATTTATTTTTATGGACGTATATGTGAATACTTTGTGTTGAAAAGTATTTACAGGTGAATGCTTCCCAAAGGTTGGCATCGTTACCTAAATAAATTGAGAGGAGGTTTGCCCTTTGAAGGTTTTCTTTTACTATTCCTTTGTCAAAAGAATTGATTGGCTCATATTTATAGTACAAATTTATTTCGGTTCTACTTATTGCTGAAAATAATGCTTTTTTAGAGTTTTATGTGAAATTATATAGCTGTACCAGAACTGCGAAGACGATACTATTAACTGCTTCAGCGAGTCTTTTTTATCCATTTTAGTTACTATGTACTACTAGTTATAATTTGAAATACCCCGTAATTGTTAATTTTAATTAATAAAGATCGAACGAACATATTTCTAAATACATTACATATATTTATCATATTCATAACCAACGACCCTAGATTATTTTTTATAGGAATATTTTCCTTAACAAGTTCAATTCTCACATCTGTAAGTTTAATGCTGGGTACTTGAATAGTGTAATGCTCGCTCCCGAATTCGCTAGTAAGCACCCCAAATTATGATCCATTACCTCAACAACCAAAGATCAGTCCCGATCAACTGACGTATTCCATTTGGGGAATACGTAGTACCTAAATCGGATACTTTCATATATGGAAGTTAGAAATTTTCCTACTTTTGATGCTTGATAATTACAAATCAGTACCCAGCTTAGAGAGAAAGAATTTCTTTACATCATTTTATGTAACGTTGGTTCATCACATATAGTTGCCAACGCAAGAGCGCCTCTAAACTATAACTGCAATGCAATTAATACCTACAACGAAAATAACACTTATTTATACGTAGGAAAACTTACAACTAAAAGACTTATTTCTATTGGTCCTCAAGAATAAAATAAATGTCGTTATGTATTCGCTTCATAGTTGATACATATTGCACGACACGTTTTACTAAATTATTATTGCTGCAATTACAATTTCCAAAAAACCTTTGAATGCTATCTTTTACTATATTATAAATAAATTCTATATCAGCGGTACCAGTTTTGAACCCCGATTATCAGGGGAACATTAAAACTGGCCGTCAGGACTTCTAATTTCGGAAAAGAAAACATTATTGATGGATTGTTGGTAAATTGTCAAAACTCGAATTACTGCTTTTAACAGTTATTTACTTTTTTCTGCTGTTGTTTTTAAAATCGTTGGATATAGAATAGAAAAAAAGGTAGATCGTTAAGCATATTATTATTGAAACTTCTTTATTGTGGTGAAATTACAATCTGCCTTATTAGGCAATAAGTAATTGTGACAGATGTTCTCATTCATACATGTTTACAATTTTTATTCACTCAATCATTCTTTATTACAGTATTTACAAACAGCCCATAGACCTCCCTAATACACATGGTTGTCACCTCCCTCGTAGTTAAGCATAAAGGAGAAAACTTGAGTGATAGCTAAATTCTTCTTTTTTCAAGTTAAAATCAATTTATTCATAACAAAAATAATCTTATTTAGTCTAAAAACAAAAGACTAGCATCGTCGCTGTTAATTATGAATAAAATCTTCATTGAAGTAGTAAAAATTATAATTTTGAAAAAAATATAATTAAAAAACTTAACGACCTAAAAATTAAAATAAATAGAACATTCATGTCGTTTGTTAATTTGCCTCTGACTTGTTCGTTTATATTGGCTTGTTAACATGTTCAAGTATTAATACAATGAATTAGTGTAATAAGTAAGATTATATCACTTAAATTTAACTATATACGAAAACTTAAAAAAGAGCAAAAAAAAAACGCATATATATGTATCTGTTTTTGTTTTTTATTTATTATTTTATCATGGATTTATTTTTATGGACGTATATGTGAATACTTTGTGTTGAAAAGTATTTACAGGTGAATGCTTCCCAAAGGTTGGCATCGTTACCTAAATAAATTGAGAGGAGGTTTGCCCTTTGAAGGTTTTCTTTTACTATTCCTTTGTCAAAAGAATTGATTGGCTCATATTTATAGTACAAATTTATTTCGGTTCTACTTATTGCTGAAAATAATGCTTTTTTAGAGTTTTATGTGAAATTATATAGCTGTACCAGAACTGCGAAGACGATACTATTAACTGCTTCAGCGAGTCTTTTTTATCCATTTTAGTTACTATGTACTACTAGTTATAATTTGAAATACCCCGTAATTGTTAATTTTAATTAATAAAGATCGAACGAACATATTTCTAAATACATTACATATATTTATCATATTCATAACCAACGACCCTAGATTATTTTTTATAGGAATATTTTCCTTAACAAGTTCAATTCTCACATCTGTAAGTTTAATGCTGGGTACTTGAATAGTGTAATGCTCGCTCCCGAATTCGCTAGTAAGCACCCCAAATTATGATCCATTACCTCAACAACCAAAGATCAGTCCCGATCAACTGACGTATTCCATTTGGGGAATACGTAGTACCTAAATCGGATACTTTCATATATGGAAGTTAGAAATTTTCCTACTTTTGATGCTTGATAATTACAAATCAGTACCCAGCTTAGAGAGAAAGAATTTCTTTACATCATTTTATGTAACGTTGGTTCATCACATATAGTTGCCAACGCAAGAGCGCCTCTAAACTATAACTGCAATGCAATTAATACCTACAACGAAAATAACACTTATTTATACGTAGGAAAACTTACAACTAAAAGACTTATTTCTATTGGTCCTCAAGAATAAAATAAATGTCGTTATGTATTCGCTTCATAGTTGATACATATTGCACGACACGTTTTACTAAATTATTATTGCTGCAATTACAATTTCCAAAAAACCTTTGAATGCTATCTTTTACTATATTATAAATAAATTCTATATCAGCGGTACCAGTTTTGAACCCCGATTATCAGGGGAACATTAAAACTGGCCGTCAGGACTTCTAATTTCGGAAAAGAAAACATTATTGATGGATTGTTGGTAAATTGTCAAAACTCGAATTACTGCTTTTAACAGTTATTTACTTTTTTCTGCTGTTGTTTTTAAAATCGTTGGGATGCTATAAGTTTTAAATCAGATGTTTTCTATGTGAATTCCGTAAATTAATTGACCCCCCCCTCCCTCCGCCGTAATGTCGGAACCGGTCAATTTTCACAGGTGCCCTATTCCAGCGCACGCGGGAATGGAAAGGTAATTCCGGCGTGTCGCAATTAAAATGGATTGTAACTTCAGCCCGCTAAGACGACTCACCATTTAAATTCGTGGCTTGGCTCTGGTAGCATTTGTCCCGCCATCTCTTCTCTCTCTGGAGGCTTTCATTCTATTAGAAGGAAACAGAATTAAACTATCCTATTAGAATGTCTGTTTCGGGGTTGCGTGAAAGTGGAAATGTAGATTCGATTCTCGCATGGTTTAGCTTAAATTCAACTACAGACCATGCTCATACCGATAGTAAAAACCTGTTAAACTGAAATTGAGCTTAACT
This sequence comes from Acanthosoma haemorrhoidale, assembly GCA_930367205.1. NCBI lineage: Eukaryota > Metazoa > Arthropoda > Insecta > Hemiptera > Acanthosomatidae > Acanthosoma > Acanthosoma haemorrhoidale. Next base: position 75,520,009 of record OV884015.1, on the reverse strand, counting down.
TTATTTTCATGCGAAATTTAATACGGTTTACTTTTGAGTTATTCCTGTATATTTTACAGTATATATTTGAAGGAAAGGTATCAGGATATATTTATGTAAAGGAGCGTAAGCTGTTAATTTCCAGGCATGGGTTATAGTTAAAGAAGAGAGCAATAAGGAGATTATTATAATTACAATACCATTTTTATTATCCTGGGACCATGTCCCTTAAGAGCAAATCATTATTTTACATGAAGCGGGGCCAGTCCCAGCTAAAGTTTAAATTGTGCAGAAAACTAAAATTAAAAAAAAAAATGAATGAAATGAAATAAGTAAAGATATAATAAAGAAATTGTAAGTAAACAATAAAAGACACATTTTTCAGAAAAAAAAAAATATTAAATAGAAATAAATGGAACAAAAAAAATATGAATAAAATAAGAATTTCCTTGAAAAATAAAATATATTTACAAATTACGCGCACACATTCTCACGCACACTAATTCATAATCGGGTATTCACACACAAATACTTAGATTTACCCATACAAATAAAAATAAATAAATAAGAACGTAATAAAAGTCAACACGCTAAAATTATTTAAAACTTTATGCAACTACGACTCATTTATTTATGATCGTAATTATTTATGGTTATCCATTTGAACACATTTAATGGAGGTCGGAAGAGAGTTCCAGAAGAACATTGCGCTTTTGACGAGGGGATCGGTTAGTATTGTATGTCTATAGGCGTATTAATATAGAATGGATTATTTGACTATAAACGGATATTAAATATCATAACTGCCATAACCAGGTTATTTAGCAAAACTGCATGTATTCCATTGGCCTGCAATAGAGCATTGTTTCCAATGTGATTTCGCCAAAGCGATCAGGAACAATTGAGTTAGAAGTGGCGATTGTTAACAGGAGCTACAGCAGGTTTTTTATTTGAACAATTAGTTACCTATGTGTGTTTGAAGATTAATAATAAAACATTTGGCCTCTCCACTGAGTTACCTTCTTCTGCCTTTATTGACATGTGTTGTAAAGACTCTTAAAAATGTCTGTGTAGTCACAATCGAAACTTTTAGTGCCCCAATAAACCATTGCGGAGAGACAAATTAATTTATTCAATAAATAATTAGACTACAATTAACATTTAACTACTAACGAGGAATCCCTGTTTTTTTTAATAATGACTATAGTGTATAGTTGATTTCAATGAGAAAGTAAACGAGAATTTTTGAGCCCAATCCGGTACTATCTTCAAAATTGTTAAGTGAACTCTACTTTTTCATTGACTAGATTAATTAAATGCTAAGAATGAACTTAGTATAACGCTTCTTCTAGTTATTGCTCATTTGGCTCTCTTCTATCGGTAAGGATAGTGAGCGGTATTTCATATGATTGGAAAAACATTGAAAGGTAAGTTATTTGAGCTGACAGTATTCTGTATTTATGTTTTCCTAGTTAGAAAATCCCTTGAGAGAACCTTGGATCGTTAGTCGCCAAAGACGTGCCACAGGGAACACAAATTTTAGGGAACGGTCTGCTTTGAGATTGAACTAGAGCGCAGCAGTTTAATCAACACAAGGAAATCGAATTTTTCCGGAGGTTGATCAAGGAGGTTGTGGTTAATGCGTTTAATGTGTTGTATCGGAAGAGAAAGGGTAATGATTGGAGACACGACGCTTTGTCCCCGCAAGGTCCTAACCCAACTAGGTCGCTGAGCAAACTAAGTTTCCATCTCCTGGGAGATAAATTATCCTATATAAGCTTCGTCGATATTGTCCTCCGAATATACTTGCAAAGACATCTTCCAACATGCAGGGATGTTCCATTATTCATCTCGACATTTCTTTTCTATTTCGCGGTATTGTCCTCCTTACAGCTTCTCCCCGTTTACTATTAGTACCACTTGAAGGAGTAAACATTTAAATAAACTACAACAAATACATGAAATGATTATTGTAATCAGAGGCGCAACTACAGGGTGGCAGGGCTGGCAAAATGCCACGGGCCCCCGACCCAAGAGGGCCCCGGCCCAAGTGGCCGCGAGCTCAGAAATATTGTTTTAATATTGTACCTATTTATAAAAATATTAAAATATATGTACCATAATACAAATTATTGGTTGTGGGTAACTAAACTACTCGTAAGTATAATAAAGCTTAATGATAGGGCCCCCATTAAAGGAATTTGCCACGGGCCCCAGATGATATAGTTACGCCACTGATTGTAATGCTTATTCATAACATCATTAACATATTATAGAATCTTTGAATTGGATAGCTCCGAATCACCTCTTGACAAAGTTTATCACGTAGGCGTGAGAAAATAGAGTTGGCCTTACCCGAAATCAGTTTACGAAAAGCAAGAAAAAAACAACTACATCCTTTGACTCATCTTGGCATTACTCATCGTGCCATCCCTGGAATCAGACGCTCCAGTAAACTGGATTAGTCATTTGCCTAAATATCTGTTCAAGACGCCTACCACGTCTACGGTTAAGTATGACGTGGGGTTTGTTTGAAAGCAAATTGATTTCATATGGTTATTTATTTGTATGCTAAGTGTATTCATTTATTTCTGCTTTGAACTTTAAAATTTAAGTAAACGTTTATTGACAGTAAATTTTGTATAACCAGTCATTAAATAGCTTTTTAAATGCATATTCAAAATATGAGTGCACTAAATAGATACTGATTGTTGCTGCTCATCCTTCATCTTCAGTTTAAAAAAGTCTTTTGTTCCATGATCTGACACGTCACAATCCTGAAATAATTTTCACGGGTTCATTTCAATTTTAGTTAAAACCTTCCTTTCCTCTATTAGCCTGCCTTACAAATTACAGATTTCTTTAGGGAATAGTTCGTGTGTATATTCGGTATCAACATCGGCTAATATTTTTGTCTGAAATCATGATTTTTCTTTCATGAATGCCATTCCAGCAACCTTTTTTTTTGTTTTTTAAATTTATTTATCTTCCATGCTCGATGTTTCTTTTCCATATGTGGCGATATTCTTCGTAATGAGCAACATGTTTAAGCCATGATGGTCGGCATTAGAGCTGTATTAGTTTTCGTTTTGTTTTAATTTTATTGCATTTTAATGTGTAATGTTGCATTTGACCTGGTTAGGATATTTTGATTGACTGACCTTGGATTTGCTTATTCAAAGTTTCCTTAAAAACTTCTCTGGAGAAAAAAACAAATTAATTTTTTGCATGTATATTTTTATTGACAGACGTCTGCTTGAAGGCTACTCGCAACATGGCTTCAGTTTACAAGAACAAATGTGCGTTTATTTATGCCTTCGTGTACAGTTAGACGATAGTTAGTTGATGCTGTGTCAATTATGTTCGAAATCCCGACACTTTGCGTGACTAATGCCAGATAGTTGAAGCTATTACAGGGCTCATCATCTTTTTTATCAGTTACTCAACAGAGAAGGAAAATAATTCGACCTTGCCCCACTGTCACCGCTAAGTGATGGCTGTGTTAAAAGTCGCCCACGGAGGTTGACACCACTGACTCAGTGATCTGACGCTGTTGTTCTTTTATAAATTACATCATTTCGATATGGTTCTGTTTATAGCTGGCTTACTTCAGTCGGGTTTTACGACTTGGCACTATCGACTTTGAAGCCATCATCGGCATTAATAATCGCCGTCTCTTTATGTGTTGCTTCTTCCTTTTACTATTTTCTGCTTTTGTTGCGATCGCGCTAAATTGTCAATTCATGCTATGGCGTCATAAGGGTAAAAAATACTCTATGCATGAGTTCTGTGGTTACTTCTATTTATAAATATACTAGGATCCTAATATCACATAAACAAACTAAAAAAAAAAAGCTAAAATTTTTGAAAATATGACAAAATGAAAATTTCATTATAATACATTAAAACTTTTTAAATTAAGAAATACATTTTAAAAATCTCTGTTAAAACTGAGTTAATACTACAAAAAATAAATTAAACATTATGACGAAAATTACATTTTAACATATAAGTTATAGTTTTTTCTAAAATTTGTAGAAAAGCTTATTAAAAACATATATTTATACATAATTTTAACACAATGCTGTAACCGTAGCTTGATCATATGCTTTGAATAGTATCAATTGTTCGTTCCTCTTCAAAACTCTTATTTAATTGGGAAGCACTTTCGACAGCCATGTGACTCTCTTGCGAAAATTATACCATATCTTCCAATCTTTAACGTACATAGAGAAATTATAAATGTAAACACCAATAACAATTCAAATAATCTTTCAAAAAAAAATTGAATTCCAAGAATTACAAATTAGAATAAATTAGTTATTAATATTACTTGCAATTGGAATGAAACATAACTTTTTCACAAAAATATTACTATTAGGTTTATTTCATAAATAGGTGATTTTCTTTGTATTATTGTAAGGTGTTCAGTTCCGGTTTGGAGTCTGGACTAATTTTGAGTAGATTTAGTTTTCTGTAAATATCTGTCGATTGATTATTCTTTGCCTGCCCGTTGGTTTTGTTGTGGTCTTCTACGCCTGGGCCCACCTGGTTTGGCATTGTGGACTTTCCGTTTGTGTATTGTGTGTGTTTCATAAATAGGGTGGAACGAATTCTCATTTCCAGCTGCCTTGGCTGTGCAAACTTCTATTCCATTACGTTCCACGGTACTCGAGTTATAACCTACTGGAAGTGGAAAATTAAAATTATTCTATACAGTATTATACCTGGAGTTGTATCATTTTCTGATTTCCCTAACAGTGGATTTTCATTTTCAATATAATTAGTTGACTATTAATATAAAATCAGATTAATTACGTCTCTCTGACCTTAGTGACTAATTCACATGGAAAGTTCTAATCAATGTCTCATGTTAAAGAAACAATTTTTTAATGTGTATGCTAATAAAAATAATTCCATAAAACTTATGAAATCAATCAAGCAGTAAAGAAGTAATCATTAAGAAGATCGAAACCCTAATTGTGTGTACTGCACTCTTAAACAATTTTTTTCTCACTCGCAATTCTCCTCATTTTATATTGACCAAAATACTGTGTATTCCGGCGCTTTGTTATACCTTTGACATTAAGTATAAATTTTGGATCAAGACTCAGACATACCTTGTACCCCTGAAGATTCTGTTTTCTGTTGACCCGGTTGAATATAAGATCTCTTCCTTAGGGCTTTGCAAATACTATTGATATTATTCCATAGTAAAGTACTGTGATGAAATTATTTTAGTAACTTTTAGGCATAGTATGTATTAGTAAGTTACATGTCCTTTAAGTGACGTGATGACGTAATGAAAGGGACCTAACCTACGGAGAAAGAAACTACAACTGTTGATAGCTTGTTTTATTAGAGTGTTTGTAGAGAGCGCCCACATCGTCTGTGGTGCCTGACTTAGCATTTAGCCTCTCTTAAGGGTCACATAAATGTCACAACCTCTCTCTACATTGGTCTAGTGATGTATTACTTCTTAGAGCCGTAACCGGGTCAGCGTCTATTACGAATAGTAGAAAGAAAGCGTAGTTCATGATGAGATTACTTCGTAGTATTATCGATGAATATTGTTGCTTCTGCACAATTCTAAGCAACTATTTTCTTTGATCGCATGAATAGCGTTACATTTTCTGAAGCTGTTGCTCATTATATTCCATTACTCTGCTTTATATTATATCCAGTTGTCACATATGTCACAATGGTGTATGTGTATATTATTAATGTATACACCCGTAAGACGTTGGTGAAAAAAGTTTTAAAAGTGTTAGAGAACATGTGAGCAATTATAGATAGATTGAACACGTGTGTCCGAATTGGAAACTCCGTTATTTTTCATTTGCTTCAATAATTTTTTCATGGTGCAAAGCACTTTTGAATATTTACAACCAAGTATTCTCCAATTTTTTTTAGTGGGAAAGGCATCGATTTTTAGCATTTTTGGGTCCAGATCTTCATTAGAACTTTCTGTTTATTTATTAAACAAGGATTTGCTCCGAGAAGCACCTTTACTGTGACACGTCTATAACTTACGTTTTATGAGGAATTATGTTGAATGTCTGGTTGAGAGCTAATTTATATACATAAAATTATGGGGTAACAGCCAAAAGCTTTATTTTATCATTTAATAATATCATAACTATAAGCGAGAGGACAGAATTTACTTTTATGCGGTTAGTTGGATACGTAGGCGGCGTATAATTGACCACATCACGTTCTTATAAACAGCGTTAGTTACGTGCAAACATAATTTGTACTCAACCGCTTGCCTCTACCATCGGTAACAATACAAATTGAAAAATAGTTTTGATTATTAAACCAACTGCATAAACCAATAAATATACAATAGCACTATTTAATGGGTGCATCAGTGATTAATTTTATTTGTCGAAACTTTTTAGGGCGCTTGAAGCTCAAACAATTTGAACGAACAAAACTGTCTCGATTTCTATTGCTGTTTTTTTTTTTTTTTGTCATACTTTCCGGTGTCATATTTTATCGGACACACGGACAGCGTGAGGCATGTAGCCAAGCCCTTCAAAATTTTTGATCGCCTGTTTCATAGCAGTATTCTGTGAGTAATTTTGAGACTCGGAATGTTTGGGGATATAGTTAATATGAGCTCAGGTGAAAGTTGCTTGCTTGTTATTATTTCAGTTACAAACATCATTAACGATTTCAATAGCCGCTTTTGCTATTTTATGATGTGAAAGCACTCGAGGGAATGCCCCTTGTTAAGACTTAACTGTAAGGTGTTTTCTAAACCACCCCCTTACGGTTCTGTTATTGGCCCGACTCACGCGAAGTGTCCAACGGATGAGCAACGTCCGTACCTACTAGCGGGTGAGATATCTTATGGCTATCTGTGACGCATAAAATATCTTCACGTGAACTTATCAAGTCTGTAAAATATAAACTAATAGTTTATTAAATAGTTTTCGGATCTCTATTAAACTATGCATCGCCACCCTGGAGTATTTGTGACCTGAACTAGTACCTTCCTTAAACTGCAGGGAATAATCTGCCTAAGACTAATAACGAAATCACCTAGCTTTTTACTTAAAGATTTCTTGAAAACTCTAAGATTAGCAAAAATTGTTTTTAGACGATGAAAGAAATATTTATATATTAAAAAAAATATTTTTTTTTTGGTTAATCGATGGACTTGTGAGATCGTTGAGTATTATTGTCAAATTTCCGACAAATGAGTTAAATTAATTTTGATAAATAACCTTTTTTGCCCTTAACATACCTCAAAATAAACCCTTATAACTGATTTTGGGGTATATTACCCCCCCCCCCCATCACGTATAATGTGTATCATTATACTTGTTTATTCCATCATATAATTTTTATAAAAAAACAAAACCTGTATATAATGTAGCGACGCTACAGGAAATACAAAAATAATTTGTAAATAGATTCACCTGAGATAATTGTATATAATTATCTGTACATTCAAAGGGGCTAATACACCCCCATTCTCGACGACTAGATAATCTTACTACCCATTATCAGTTCTGGTTATCGAGTGGGTCCGTTGCACCCGGAGCATACTCGTGTGGGAGATCAAGCACTCAGGGTGTAAGTTACACTCCAGTAAAGGGCTTACCAGGGGGTAACATGCGCGAACAGGGGGTGATATTGTCCACTCACCCACACGTAATAAATTCACTCATACATTATAAGTTGAAACGTCGTCAATTATATTTGAATCAATTTTTTTTTCCCTGTGCTGTTATGACAACCGTTTTACATGTTTGGTATGTATAGCAATACTCCGTTTTTCGCTTCGTGTGTTAGAATGCATTAATTAAAAAAGTCCGAAGTCATTCATTATCAAAAAAGGCTATCAGCTTGATGAGTTAAAGTTCGTCAATAGTTTTGGTAACATTCTAATACTGTAGGGGGGAATTCCGACTAAGAATTCGATGAAATAAATCACATCTCCTTTGACTTCCCACAATACGAATATAATTCCAAGTACGATTTTTGGGAGCATAATGGTTTCGTAACAGGTCTGACGCTGCCAAGATAGGAAATATAATCAGCACTTCAAAAGGAAGAATGTTTCAACAAGGAAGAAGATGCATAAAAAAATGTATTCTATCCTTACGTTCAGCTATAAAATTACTCCTTTAAATTGTAGGTATGTTTTTGTTTTCCTACATATAAATAATATGCAAATATAAATCATTCCTATTTTTCTTCTTTCAATTTCAATAACGTGCACTCTGGAACGTTATGTTCTTGCACGTCTTCAAGTTACGCACCCGTGACGACCTTCGGCGCAGTTCTCCTTTTTGGAAACCCCCCCATTCTATAATTTGATGAAGTATTATCGCCTTGCCAGTTTTATTTATAATTTTCTTCCCGCAATGATTTTTTTTATTTAGTTTTTGTTTTAATTTTTTTTTATGTGTTAGAGCATACATACACCTGCATACGGTATTAGGAATCGACAGCCAGAACGACTTACTGCCGCAACGTAATTTCCTCACTCGCGTAAGCAACCACCTCCGGCAGTTGAGGCAAATCGTCAATTACCCTACATCGGTGATTGACAGTCGTTGCTCCATCTTTAACCTTTTAACCGTCTGAGGAATTGCTCAGCGTCTTGGCATTTTCGACTGAGTCGAAATTTCACTTCAACGTAATTTCCTTTCAAAACATAGTTTTGATCATTTAATATATTGTAACATTCATGATATTTGAGAATATCATGACCAGCCACCCTCCCACTTTGTCCAGCATCTGCCCTTATGCTCTTAGGAGTGGGGATGAGACGAAGGGCGAGTTTTAGTCAGTCTTAGCCAAGAGCCAGAGAGCAAAGCAGAGCAAGCTCCCGTTCCGTTGACGGTCATCAACACAAGCAGAGGAGAAGAAGAAGAAAACGAAGAAGAAGAAGAAGAAGGTTACACGGATATCATCGATTGGGTGATATAGATATTGTTTTTTATTATGGATCCATTAAAAAGAGATTGAGCTCAATTATCATTTTTTTTATATAACTAATTAGTAGTAACTATCCTTGTTCAAAAGGAATTGAATATTTTTTTATATAATTAATGTCAGCACTATTTATAATTATAATTATTTGTTATAACCATTTTACTTGTATATATTTCACAATTCCCAGTTTCTCAATTTATTAATAACTATAACATTAGCCTTGAGATCGGGCGATTCAATCGGGATAATTTCCTATGTCGAAGATATAAAAACAAGTTGAATTAAAGATCTCATGACGGACCTACCAAATTAGTTAAGGTCAATTGATCTATTAAATTAGAAAAATAAAAATGGTAAAATATGAGGTAGGTTCCAATGGGGGCCGCTCCGGGATTAACTTCAAAAATTCTAAAGAAACCAAAGGAATTGTGAGGTATTGCATGTTAGAATAATAACTAGAACTAATCAATAACAAATTATATATTTTCCTATAATTTTACATTTGTTACACAAACACAGACACAAATGACGAACACAAACATGTGCGGGTCTGACTCAGGTACTGGGGGGGTTGGGTCAAACCCAGCCTCTAAAGGAGACCCCTCAGCCCCCGACCCCGAACCCACGATGAATCATTCCAAGATGTTACAACTAATCCTTGCCCAGTTAAACAGTCAATTTAACGCAATTAAAGAAAATAATAAAGAACAAAAAGAGTTGAGCGGGAAGTTTGATCAATTAAGGGAAGAAATAAAATCGGGAAGATCGGCTAAATTCGAACAAGGTTACACGGATGTAAACTATAAATTAGATAGACAATTACGAATTTGTGAGGAGAGAACACTCCAAGTAAATAATAATGTAAATTCAAAATTAAAAGAAGAAATCATTCTATTGAAAAATACGACAGATCATGAAAAAATAAATTTAACAAAGTCACAACTAGTTGATGCTGATTGTCAGACAGATCTTAACTTATATTCAATTAAGGATAATGAAGAGAAAATGACTTCATTGGAGGATGAACAGAAGATTGCAGATAACAATAATGAGTGTACCTCACGTCAACATGATCTAATAAAGCTTGACGATGAGAATAATATGAGTTTGTTGGAAAATAAATTTTCAGAGTTAGAAGATACAGCGAATATCAAGAAAGGAGAAGTGATTTCGTTGAAAGACCAAATTACAGAGCATCAGCAGACAACCAGCGATAACGTGAAAAATTTAAAAATAATTCAAAATAAAGTTTTGGATATGAAGAAATTGGAATCTCAAATTCCAGCTCATCTTGATGAAATTCCTTTTTGCGTGTTTGATTTGAACAACATTAAAATTAATGAATGGAAGGCATTTAAAAATAATTACAGGGATGTTTTTTGTTCGATACAATATGACTTCAAAAAAAGAAAAAAATTATAGTTTTCTTTTATTATTTTCATTATTAAATGAAAATAATACTGATCGGATGACACATAAACTTTAGAAGTTTATACAAACAAAAACAAAACTATTATTAGAAGTATTGACCCTAGTAAAGTCTATGGAATTATCAGCAAGTGAAGCTTTTGCTTTCATTATCACTTAATCTATAAAACAGATCGTAAATATTCTTTGAATGCTTAAGTCCATTATAATTAATTTTATAGCAAGGAAATAAAATGAGCTCATACAATTTTATACACGACAACGACCTCCCTATCTTTTCGTAACATTTATAATTTTTTTATAAACACTATCTTTTCACTCAGGTAAAATATTCAAATCACACACACCCACTCAACAATTTTTCTCTATTGTTACTAATTACCAGTAGAATTGTCTAGTATTTTAATTAAAAAACCAATATGTATTACTAATCACACTCAACCGTCTTTTCAACAAATGTTTTCCAAATTGCGTTATGATCCATAAAACAATGTACCTTCGAACTAATCCATACTAATTAGCATAATAATTTAGTTAAGTAAAAAATTAAAACAACTTGTACGCTCTTCAAGCAATTTAAAACCTTGCAAAATTTGAACTATTATTATTATAAACTTTGGAAAATTTCAACACCCGTTATAAACAACCAATTCAACAAACCGAACGCAGCAACATAATATTGTGGATCCACTTTAAAAAAAAAAAAAAAAAAAAAAAAAAATTTTCATAAATTTTTTTTATTTATAAGGGAAGGCAATTGTAACATTCATGATATTTGAGAATATCATGACCAGCCACCCTCCCACTTTGTCCAGCATCTGCCCTTATGCTCTTAGGAGTGGGGATGAGACGAAGGGCGAGTTTTAGTCAGTCTTAGCCAAGAGCCAGAGAGCAAAGCAGAGCAAGCTCCCGTTCCGTTGACGGTCATCAACACAAGCAGAGGAGAAGAAGAAGAAAACGAAGAAGAAGAAGAAGAAGGTTACACGGATATCATCGATTGGGTGATATAGATATTGTTTTTTATTATGGATCCATTAAAAAGAGATTGAGCTCAATTATCATTTTTTTTATATAACTAATTAGTAGTAACTATCCTTGTTCAAAAGGAATTGAATATTTTTTTATATAATTAATGTCAGCACTATTTATAATTATAATTATTTGTTATAACCATTTTACTTGTATATATTTCACAATTCCCAGTTTCTCAATTTATTAATAACTATAACATTAGCCTTGAGATCGGGCGATTCAATCGGGATAATTTCCTATGTCGAAGATATAAAAACAAGTTGAATTAAAGATCTCATGACGGACCTACCAAATTAGTTAAGGTCAATTGATCTATTAAATTAGAAAAATAAAAATGGTAAAATATGAGGTAGGTTTCAATATATACTGAACATATACAGCGTGAAAAAAAAAGGTACTTGTTTGTTTTATTGTCCTATACCCTGGTTGATGAGAACAACACAGCAAACCATCACCAACATTGTAATGCATCACAGTCAGTCAGTTTTTTTTTTGTTACATTAAGTTTGGTTGGACATTTCCCGTCAATTAGGATGATTTCTCAATAAATTATGTCCTAATTAAGCTGCAAAATACTCTACCTAATGTTTTGGGTGTCTAAATTTCTGTTTCCTTTGCAAACATCGATATTTCTGGACTCCAGGATATCATAATCTCCCTATTATTTTTTTATGGTTCTAATATTTAATGAGTTTTATACTTCTAATATAATGAAAAACAACTCTTATCCAGGGCAAGATTAATTAATAAGAAGCAATTAATTTTCGGCAACCTTACTACATTACCAAATGTAACGCTTAGTATTAGGGTGGTGCATGACTTGTTACTCTACGACAAGGAGACACTGCAATAAGTTAGATGGAGTATTAAGTTACCTAATACAAAGGAAAACAAGTTAACCACTTGACAATGTCTTGGTGACTGCCATGTAGTACAGATAAACATTGTAGGAACACCTCCCATTCAGTAAACTATTATTTGTCATCTGTCTGTTTATGTGCTGAGAGATTAATTACTTTTTTTTTTTGTTCCTCCAAAACTAGGAATCCTCTTGTTTTAATGCTGATGACTGCCTGTCTAGATTTTCGGACTTAAGTGACCTGTATTGAACAGAGTGGTTGTACTGTTACTGAGGTTCTTACTTGGCTAACGGGGTGATCTGAAGTACCGTCACATCTGGCCTGTTCTGACACGGCAGACCATTGTACTGTTAAACAGCCGTTATCTCTAAGCGGAGGACGGTCCCACCAGAGAACTGCACTTTTTTTGTCTGTCGTCCCACTTTGACGATGACATTGCAGTATAATCGAGTAGTCAGTCCTGGAAGACTGCGTCAATAATGAGACTGCGTTGAATTTTAACTCTTGGAGTCTACAGGATAACCCTTTCTGTACACCTTTAAAAACACATTTCCTGCTTTAATTCGAAGTACATAAAGATATATTCCTCCCCATCGCCAAAAAAAAAAAAACAGCAGTTTTTCAAGCAGAGCATATTACTTCAGTTTATCCCGCCACTTTTTACCTTTTTTGTGGAGAAAGGCTCATTTGCGAAAAACTACTTTACTTGTCACTTAAGTAGTAACCACAGAACTATGACTTATAAACCAACTGTGATGGTTGGTTTGTAACATGTTTTAAGGCCACCTCCACCTTAGGTGTTGCTCTGGGCTGCTGGGGATGACAGTGGAGTATAGAGCATTAGCATACGGATTAAGATGGTCAGGTAGGCCGGAATGGTGGTTCTGGTAGCGGGACGTGGCTAGATTTTTAATGAATGGGATATTAAGAGAGTGAAGGGTACGGTTGCATATTCAGAAGGAAGCCTTGCAGAAGATTCTGGGGGGATGTTAAAGAGTGCACTTGTGAAATAAAATGATAACAGAATAAGTATCTCTTATCATTGATTTAAAATCATAAGTTCCAGTGAGAAAACAGTGGTCCTACATCTATTTGTAAATAAATAAATAATCATTATTCTTATAGAATTCCTGTTGTTAAAGTATAATAAAGAAAAGTTTCATTTCACTTGCCATCAGTAGCCGCTTTTTCGTTAATGAAAGTTAACAAGTTATTCATTTGCTGCCAAGTTCTTAATTTACGGCCTATTTTATGAGTAGTTATAAAATCATTTTGGGTGTTTAGTATCAACATCCTAGGTTTGATATCAATTTTTTTAGTTAATTAATTGGGAAAAATAGCGGAAAATAATGAATTCTAGGCTGCTACCGAGACTTGGAAACTCGGTAGATGGAGTGTAGAGCTGGCCATCTCTTGAAAAATATCTAATATTAACAAAGCAGTACTTTTCAACTATTTAAATCGTGCTGCTGCCGTGCTCTTCAAACCATCACATTTGTATTAAGCTATAGTTACTCATAGTTATTATTAGCATCTGCTTGATGATTCTCAACCGGGTTGCCTTTCTCTCACCTCAACCTTTGAAACGGATTGTACCACTCCATTGCAATGGTTGTCTTTCCTTTCGTTCGATGACATACTATCACTTGGTGTAATCAATTTAAAAGCATTCATTTTTCTCTCATACTTTTAAGGAACAGATTTCTCCCCTCGATTAATGTGCACTTAGTCTTAAAGCCCTTGAGTTTTTCATAAGACCGAGAACTCTGACCCGGTGCCCACATCGTTGCTTTGAGGTTATGCATTCTTGGTCGTATTCGCCCGCTGTACGAAAATTGATTGCATATTATTGCGATAGCAAATCATTTGTTTAGCTGCAAGGTCACACTTTTATCATCGGCAAAGAATCTCTCACCTTGAGACATACCACTGTTATTTGAAGGATCACGTCACTTTTTCTAAACACTTGATGGCGAGTCCTATTAACTCATGACGAGGTCGCTAATAGATGATGTTTGATTTTCGTGATGGGAACTTTTCGACACAAAGCCTACTCTCCAAGATAAGCTTCAAAATACATACCTATTTACTTAAGTAGAATAGAGTTACAAGCAGGTCGTGGTCATTCTAGTTCACTGTATGTGTATGATCCAATAGAGTAGAGTTAATATACTCTACAATCTAGTATTGCGTTTAGTTAACGTTTGACAAATAAGACATGCTGCTAATCATGGTGGTAAAAATGTTTAATTTAAATACTTAGCTGAAATTACAGAATTTTGTTTTAATACCATTGTAATCGATCAATAAATGAGATTTAATGGCAATGGATACATTTTTTATGACTTCCTAATATCAATGTAAAATATTTCTAGCTTGAACAAGGGGGTTGCTAAAATCAGAATAGAACAGAAAACCCTGTGGAAAACATATTTGAAAAAAATCAACGATCACCATCAAAACGAAATCAAAATCTTAAATATTTAAAAAATTTCCAATTGGCCGAGTTGGCGAGGATACAAATTGCTTAGCTTCGATTATCATCTGTTATAACTGTTTGCATTCTTTGACATGTATGTGTCATACTATTGTTAGCTGATTTGTCGATCAATACGAACTGTTTATGACTGTTCGATCCCGCACCAACACGTGCTTGAAACATCAATCTTATTCTGTTAAGGTCAAACCCCTCTGCTGTTTACTAATAATCATAAATTCCTGCTCCTGTTTTGAATCTATTACGGATCCGTTTACGAGGCCGTTCAACAATAAATGGTTTTAGTTGCAGTTTGGACTATTTTCTACAGTGCCAAGTATTTTTACTTAGTATCTTAGCTCCCAATTCTTGGCTATTTCGTGCTTACTTCAAATCTTGTTCCCCGCTTGCTGGGGTAAATATATTCAGTGATAGATGAGAGAATCGAAAAAGAAATTTAAAGATCAGCACTCTTTAGAATTTCTTTACCGTAGTGTCATAACCGGGACTAATTTAGAAAATATCACTTTATTCTGTCATTCGTAATAATAAACTAAATTTATTTAATTTTCACTTGTTGCAGTTTTAAGTTTTTTGCCTAGAAAGTTGGATTTATTTTGGGTAATTCCTTAATAACTTACTTTACAATATAATCTGTAAATACTACCTAAAGTTTATTGTCTATAAATTTTGGTTTGCTCAGCAAATATCGATATTACCGAAATGGTTTAATAAATAATTAGAAATATTTCTGACAAGAGTGTCAAAAGAACCAAAATTTTTTTTTTTAATTATTTATTGAGTATTTAATAAACTCGTGAAGGCTATTTTAATAACTTTAACTTAAGATTCTTAACTGCTACTGGTGAGAGATGTGTATGTAGGGGTTCAAAAGTCATAAACTATTACAATTAGAAAGTGTTTTAATTAACGTTTTCAATAAATAATGAATTTTATTCTATAGCTTATGGCGTAAATCAAGGCATCGATCTCTCTTCTACTAAACTCGTACGAGTTATCATTTAACGAGTGTCTTTATTGGCATTTTCTCTATTAGTTTCTCACGTTTACTCATAATGCTGGCATGAGCTATTAATAATGTTTCAACTCTTGCCGGGGGAAAGGGGTTCGTCAACCAGTTGATGTGACTGGGTGGTCTGTACCGTGTCAAATTTTTCACACGCTTCACGGGTCATCAGACGCGGGGTACCCTCTAACAAGGCGTCCTGACGCTGTGGCGTGTGTGTAAATTTAAACATTTGTAAGGTGGCAAAATCAGGTTACTTAATCGCGATTCGCCAATAGGGGAGTATTCTTGCTACATTTAACGATCTCACAAAAGTAAAGAGTTAAATACACTTTATTAATAAAAACAATGCACAATAAAGTCATAATTTATATTAGAGACTATCGATTAATAAGGGAAGAGGTGACTGCGGAAGACTGGACTGGGCGAGGTGCTGCGAAAATAAGCCTCAGATCAGCGTTATCATTTATTATGCATAGTCTATTATCAAGAAGGCCTGCTTGATTTTTACCTAGCTTTTTTAACTTAAATCTCAAAATCTGTTTTATATTTGATGTTCAGTGGTTTTTTCTGATGATAAGGGACACAAGGGCATAAGGAAATTAGGAAATATATTCCAAAGAATAAACTTTAGCCAACAATATAATACAATTTTTATATGCCTTTCAAGCAATTTTCATTAGATTTCTTTGACAAATATTTGTTGTGTATATTTTTGTTTTTATTTGTGTGAGGCGGGATTTTCAGGACCGAGATGGTTTAACAAATAAAATGGAGTAATATATTGGGAAAAATCACGTTCAGAAACAATAGGTCCTTTAGACCCACGCTCAGAGGCCAACTTCACTTCCCTTAAAAAAATATATATTCTTTAAAAAAAAATTAGGAGGACATTGATTATTGTACCAACTGAGCATTTAGCTGCCTTAACGAAGAAAAAACACTCTGGGACTCATTGACCCAATTGGTGAATGAATATTAACTAATATTTTCATTCGGATATACCATCATTATGCAATATTAGATTGCATTAACTATATCTTATCGAATCGACATTGTCAATTATCAGATAGGACTTATATGAATGCTAATTAAGGCGCACTGATCCCGCATAGATTCATATCTCCAGATCGTGATTGTACCATGATTTTAATTTGTTAGATTTACAGTTCCTTTAATTTCTACAACGATCCAAGATGGTCGTACTCACACCGAGTTCTATTCATTCCTTAAAGTTTCCAGAAGAGTCTACTAACTTAAAGCCGAAGTTTTATTCGACTCTAACCATAAATGATATCGGGGCTGCGAACAATCAGCTGACGACCCCTGAAACTATGGATTCGATCATAATATCGGATTTTGTTTTGTGGCAACTCTCTTCCTCTCTCCCCTAGGGTTCGCAAGACGTGTGGTGTCTTGCCTCCTTCAGTATTTTTTCCAATTTTTAAGTCATGTGCTGTGTTACGAGTTTGGAGCAAATCTTAGAATTTACGCTGGCACACACACACCCATTTTTATCCACTGTATATAATACTCAGTATGTTATATACTTACATATGGTATTTTCGATCGAAATTATTAACCATCAGATGAGTCTACCAGCTGAAAGAAGCGAATTTTATAGTTCGATTTCAGGACTTTTTGATAACTTCTTTTAATTTTTCTTTGTATATTGGGGGAGGGGGATATAAATCTGCTGAGCTGACTGTCAAAGACACTAAAATTATTTCAAAAACATAATTTGAGGCTTTCTGTCAAGGCCTGTTTTAAAGGGAGTCATTTAATTTTGGACTATATTCGTAATTATACTTCAGGAATAGCTAACATTTACTGGTGCACTTCATGATCAATTTACAACGTTTCGAGACTCCAAGAGATCTCATTTATCAATTTACTTACCTGATTATTACCGATTGGCGATCTTATTGGGATGACCAGTGGGGATTCCCATTACCTGACTGCCGTGCTGCAGTAAAGCCCTAGAATCAGTCTGTTAGCTGTAGATCGATGTGTACCCAAGTAGAGTCAGCACGCTCATCGCGGCTGCAAGGTTGAGGACCTCTGGCTGTGTTAGTCACTCGACAACCGTCACGTCAGTCATAGATTTCTGTCTCTTCTTCTGTCTTGTCCTCTTAGCCTTCTTAGTTATGATTGCATTGAAATTTTTATTCAGGCCACCCCCTTATGTTAGTATGGTGACTAACTCCCTGGATTCCCGGATCCCCTATGGATTTTTCTTGAAGGGATGGGTGGGTCTAGTTTGAGTTCACTTGGCTTTGTAAGAACACATGAAGTTGATAATCTGGTAAACTCAAAAATTTATTTTGAGAAGTAACAGCATTGCACCAACCACTCTATTACTTCTACCAACCACTACTCTTCATAATGTGTAGGCCATCGATATAAAAATTTGTCTTCATTTATAACGAAGGAACTTTGTTTTTTTGGTTTAGATCACTGTACAAGAAATTAAAACATTGAGAATAACGAAGCAACAAATATAAAAAAACTGTAAGCAAAGATAAAGTTGTAAGTAATTTTTTGGCTCTGCACTGTGATGCTATTATGTATAACTAGTTCAAATTGTAACGATATTTGTTAATGTCTAATAGAGAGAAAATTAGATAGAGAAATCTATTTCAAATGGCTTATTTACGATCCCTGTTAATTTCTGACGGAAAATGCCAAATGAATAATAATTGCATTATTTTTGTCTACTAAAGTTTCCAAGCATATTTGATGCCATCTTAAGTATGAAAAAATACTTATATTATAATTAATAAGTAATGCATTAATTTGCAAAAAAAAATAACAATCATAATAAAATTTGCATTATTATAACATTTTTAATGTCTTTTTGTAATTATGTTCCACTAAAATCCCAAGGCACCTTGAGATTCTAAATTTTAATAATAAGTAATAATTGTCATGGTCATTAATGCAAGTTAAGGCTTTTACTTTGTGTAGTGTTTAACCTTCAAAGTCGCCTAAACATTGGGAAAATAGGTCACGTGAATTTTCTAAACAGAGTAGATGCCTACAAAAACAAGGTATTAGTCAGTTTAGTGCCCAATTAAGGTGAAGGGTTTTGTCCTTTGAATGGTCGTTTAAAAAAAAAATAAAAGGACTAAAAAAACATAAAAGAACTGGTATTAATTGGAGGTTAATGTAATAACACTTACTTAAAAACATCAAGTCTAGTGTAATAGACTACTCAATTACGTGCAACAAAACTGCCAAGTATGGGCCTTTAATTTTTTTTTTCTATTCAAATTTATTTTTTTCACTTAAATATACATTAATAAGAAAAAAAAACTGCACACTTCGCATTACCAAACGATAGAAAGTAAATTGAAATATGAATGAGTTATTTTACAGCTTCATTTGGTCTATTTAAAAATAGCTATGTCTTATTGATTTCGCAAAGTCTAACTTAGATTATAAAGTTTATGTTAGTGCCCTTGTTAGTCAATGCTAAAAGTTTAGACAGGGCTGAACTAGATCGACTTTACAATTATAGCTTTGCAAATGGGCTGCTTTACTTTTTCTTTTTTTTTTTCCGTTCCTCTCCTTTTGTAAACCTTGTCTTAGAGTTAACTAAATGTTTTTGTTTTTTACTGTCTGCTATAAGATTAAGCGGTGTTAACACCAGTTGATGTTTCTTACCATGCTTAATGGTGAATAAGTCGATATTACTCTTCAAACTTTCAAATTCTTCAAGCGTGTTTGATTACAACTTACCCAAATGAATCGCTAAGGGGTCTGAGTCTGCTGAAGGTAGCCTTGTAGGCTGCCGAGTGTTTACTTCGGTATTGGGAATAGTGTATCTTCCCTTCATTATTTTAGCAATAGAAATACGTGAAAAAAACACCTTGACGTGGAAGTAATTGCAACAATAATGATTCATGTTGTTTATGGTAGGTAAGACGCTGCTAATCATCATACTGACGCGCTAATTCATTTTTGACAGCCATCTCGAAAAAAAAAACATCTAAAATTAAAAAAAACCATGCGTGGTATAAATTACTGGAAATTTTATGCTGAAAAATAATATGATATTGATTTTTAAAAATCGAGGGAAGAAACAAAATGGTGACCGAAAAACTTATAGCTTTTGCAGTATTTGCGATTAGCGTATGTAACTTCCATTGCCATTAGGACTGATCAAAGGTTACAATAGGAGTTTTCACATTCAATCTTTTGACTTCCTTACTTGTGAACATAGGTGTGGGGTGTACACAGTTGGATAGTTATTGGATAGTTGGGGTGTACATCAACCAATGATAGAAAATAAGTTACTGTACTCCACGTTCTGCAGAAGTTTGCATGTCACCATCCTGATTTAGGTGTTTTAAATGACTTTCTGGGTACTCTAAAGAACATCAGATCAGCTTGAATTCTTTTTATAGAATAATTTTTTATTTTCAGGTTATTTATGGCTTTTGAGCTGGGGTATTAAATGTAGTGGAGGGCAATATTTGATTTCTTTATCGAGGACTATTGATAATTTCCTGTCCTGCAGGGCTGGATTTGAGTCGTTTTATTTTGACTGTGAGCAATGCAGAAGGAGTTAAAAGATGCTCCTGATGCGCTCATTATAACTTCCATTCCATGAAAGGTGTTATGGTCATCTATTGTTGCTATATTATGGTCGACATTTTCGGCATCCCATTGAAAGAAGTGGTCTGTTGGTACAACTTCGGTTACTTTCATCCACTATAGAAGAGTGTATGTATTTCTTAACCATAAGACACACAGAATCCAAGACTGCAAAGTTGATCAATTAGGAAACAAGGCCCAAAATAACATCTAGACGCCTACAGCAAGAGGAACTCAGAGAACGGAGCCTGCAAGCTTTCATTACGGTCTGAACCATCAAAACCTGTTTCAGATCATTCCATCTACCACCGATTAGGCTGTCCAAAAAAGTTAGGAAAACAGGGGATTGACATGTCTTGTTTTCTTCATCAGATTCAATATATATTATGCACTTGGATAAAAGTCCTTTTTTTTGAGCTACAAATTTATTTGGCTTCTCTCTATACATGTCGACATCCTGGATGTACTTAAACCGCACTAGTAGGCATGGGATTGAAAAGTTTATCAACTCTTGGTTTGCTGGCGTTGATAATTCAAGGTCAAGTCTTGTGTTTCTCTAATTATAAACAAATTATAATACGTGGCTCACAGTCTTGTAATACTGAGTGCTCTGCATTTATTTCACTAGATTGGGATTGAACGATCAAAATCGCATTACATGTTATAGTTTGTTCACCTTCTAGAATTCATTCGAATTCCAGACGAAACGTTAGTACCTCATTTGAGGACAACGATGGAATATTTAAAGAAATGAAATTCTAAGAATGCAGACTTAGCAAAGCAGGAGTTCACTGAATTGTAAAACTAATTAAATTCCAGTTGTTTCACGTAGCTGGAAGAGTGTTGTTTTTATCAGCTGTTAGAAGAATAAAACTGTCGTTTGGTAAGTAATCGAAGCCAGCCAGGCTTTTTCCTCGCATGTATTAGAATGGCAAATATCTTTATTAATGTTACATGTTCCGTGTGAAAATCATGTGCTGCGTAATTTCCGTATGAACGATTGTGATGTCACCGGTGCGGTGGTGAGCGCATGTCCATTGTCTGAATGACAATAATCGTCATTAAAAAACCAAACCACGCGTCCGTATTGCATAAGTGTGAAATGAAGCAATGCCTCCTGGCACGTAAACCCAGTTTCCGAGTTAATGCATCATTAAACATACGACAAAGCCCATCTAAACTTGTTATTAGTTTAGTTTTAACGATGAACTAAGGATGGTTTAGTCAGAGTAATTGTCAACATTTACTTTGAAGAAAATTCGACGCCCATCACGATGGTGACAGGTTGGTTAAGGTACCCTACCTCCCCCCAGGGGTTGTGTACGTTAAAATAAAATCTAAATCATGAACTTTTTTTTTTTGACAATTTTCTTGAGTACTCCAAAAATTGAAAATTATGAGTGTAACTCGGAGCTAAGATCCCGATTTTTCTGAATTTATAATCTTAATCGCATTTGGAATATAACTAATTCTCAGTTGAGTGGGAATATCTTGAGAGAAATACTCCACAGTGTGACGTTCATAATGTCGTTAAAATTATTTTTGTTGTATAGAGTTTGTCTCATAATAAGGATTATTCCCCATTAAAACGTGCCTATATTCTGCACTTATATAACACATTATAAATTACAAAGTTGGCGATCCCATTTGGAGAGGCTTAGCTTTTAAACTGGTACGGAATGACCGCCTGTCTGTCTATGTTTGGATATCACTTTGCCTGAACCATCTTCGAAGCTGATCGTAATAATGATCCAAGTTTGGCGGCAATAGGACTATAAGATCAAAATAGTGCAGTCCATTGAATCTCTGAAAATATTGAACATTTTACAAAATATGTTTTTAGTAAAAATAATCTGCTAGTTAATCATAATGATGATCATTAAGTTAAATTTATGTTTAACAAAGATTAGGATTAATAAAATATGTCTACTGAAAATTCAGCAGCTAATATATAATAGAGAAAAGTTGAAAACAGTCACCTAACTGCTTAGTTGAAGCTATTTTAGATCAAATCTTCTGATTTTTTCTAGGCTGTCTGTAGGACGCATTAAAAACGGTTGATTGGTTTTTTTTTGTTTTGTTTAAGGGAGGGGGGAATCAATGATGGTGGATTAACAAATCATTTGATTTTTTATATTTTTCTCACCTATTTAATACATTTTAGGGAAACATAGGTGAAGTCCCATAAGATCTCTCGATATTGTTTATTCACTTTTTTAGTAATTTGTTTTGTTTATATATTTTTAAAAAAAATCGTGATTGATGTTAAACATTGTGATTGGTAAGATCATTGCTTTAATTACAAAAATAAAATAAATAAATAAAATAATAAAGTGGTGGTGTCCCCTTGGATCAAACAGTAGTCAAATAATGACAAATGTAATATTATATATAATACATTTTCTGAAAATCAGAGGTTTTTCCGACTACTGAATCTTGTTTAATTTGACGAAGAATTCAATTTACTTCAGTATTAGTTTCAAAATATACGTTACATTGTATACATTTAAGGCTACTTAAGAAAAACTCAAATATGTTGCTGTTTTTTTGTACTTTTCAATCTATTAATTATTCATTTGCGATTTTCTGGTCATGAGTGTGTTTTTGGTCAGTATCGGTAAATGGATCTGGCTTTGGGGTTTTTCCTTTAGCGATTCGGTTCGACTCACTACCGTGCGTACGTAGTATTTCCGAGTGTGGCACAAGATTTTTTAGTTAACGTTGTGTTCTATAGGTAGTGGCGTGCAAGATGACCTCCCTGTAACGTGAATTATGGCGTGCACCTTCAGATATTGTTACAATAACGACGGTCCGACCCTCGTTGAAAAATTAATTAGACCACTCCTATACTCCGCAATATCCTGAGAGCATTCCTACGCTGGTTCGATATCAAAATGGTTCTACCCTTTCTAAGTCCTACTATCTTTCGTTCAGACATACCCGATTTCTCTCTTTATTGTCACATTTGTATTATGAAGCAATCTAAAGGGGAGTTAAAATAAAAAAAAATGAAACAATAAAATGTTTTGTTTTTCTAACGTTTATCTACACTAAAACACCACGGACAGATTATTATTTATGACTACGAAGCAGGGTGAAATAATCATTCATAAAATGTATGAATTAATTGAATTTTATGGCCCCAAATGCCAAATTCCCAAAGGGAAAAAGAAATCAAGATCGAAGGAGAAAATTTGTTTTTTATCTTACCATCCGTATCGAAAATAAAAAAATAAAAACAAAAACAGGTCTCTTATTTATTGCCTTGACAAGTAATCTATCGGTAGAATCTTTAGGTGATGTGCTCAATCAGAGAAACAACACCTTCCTTTCTCAGTGCTATCAGAAAATGATCGTGCTATCGTTCAAAATGATTTTTACGTTGCGTACCTCAACAAATTTAAACTTGGATTCAAAGATTTTGTATATTTCAGTCGGAAATGAGAGGATAGGCCAGGAAACAACTACATATTACATTACATGGACCTTACACTAATGATCATGTTGTTGCAGTCAGCAATTGATCAATTAAACAAAAAACGTTATTATTAATTACTGCGCATACTTTAATCGCTATGGTAGATTGGTTATATCAGCTGTGTTTTTACTGGTTGGCGGAGCAGGGGCGTGACGGGATGGGGTAGGCCTCAGTCGGTTTCTAGGTCATTCGTACGAAAATCTATAGAAGTCGCTGTGCGTGTCGTTCTTCATCTGATGATCTTATGATCTTTTAAAATTCTTCTTAAAAAAGTTTTTTATTTTCGTGATTAATAACTCTTATTGATTTTTTAATCATTAATATATAGCTGGTTGTGGATTAATTCAATTAAATAACATATTTAGTACTAAACTTGACAGTTATAATCTGTTGTTTTCCTATACTAATAATAATTCATTTTTCATAGGTCATACGTAACATTTTCATGTGGCTATAAGTAAAAACTAATTTGTGAAAGTCAAAGGAATATAACATATATCACAGCTATTAAACCGAACATCTCACAACAAATTCGATAAATGTAATTAATTAATACAATAAAATAGGACGATTTATGCAATGAACTGAATTAAAATAACTATGGATATGTTTCACTTTTATCGTAACTTACCAAACCCGAACTAATTAATGTGAAATAAGATATAAAAGCACTAGAAATATTTTATAATATTGATGCCTTTAAGACTAGCTGAATGTATTTATGAGGAAAGAGGTAGAGGGGAATGTTTGAAGTGAAATTTGTTATTTTTGTTTAGATATAATAAAACCCAATTTAATCTATTGACTCTCAAGGCCATTAATTAACTCGTTGTATTGCTTCTTATGACAAATGTTGGTGAAACTGGCTTGTAATTAGTTTAAGATGTTTTTTGCAACTTATCAATA
Source organism: Acanthosoma haemorrhoidale (assembly GCA_930367205.1). Classification (NCBI taxonomy): domain Eukaryota; kingdom Metazoa; phylum Arthropoda; class Insecta; order Hemiptera; family Acanthosomatidae; genus Acanthosoma; species Acanthosoma haemorrhoidale. The sequence goes on along the minus strand of OV884015.1, from coordinate 75,495,272 downwards.
TTTTTTGTATTGGTTCTACCTTGATACGTTTTGTTGCATTCACTATACTCTGGAAATCTGTCTTAGAGCGTGAGAGTTGTGTTCATGCTTTTAAAGACCCATGAAAATGGGTTCGTCCTTACACACTTTCTCATATATCACTTATTGATTTTGTTTTGCGGCACTCGTTGCTTTGATGCCGTTAGATGTCGACAGATTTACCCCGCAGCACTGAACCTAGACTAACCACATATTTGGGAAGAGTAACGTTAAATTTTCAGGTGAACGGGCTTGATAGGCACATTACACAATGTATATTAGTTAACTGGGTACTGGGTATGAGTTTATTTATTCCTTTTAAATCCGATGTTGAGAACTGGTTTTCAAGGCTAAGGAGTACGGCCTTAAACCCAATTCCCACTGCCCAAACACAGATGGACAACTTAGCACTATTTGATATTGTGATTTTTTCATTGATGTTGAGGTTTTAAATTCTCCGTAATTCTCCTTCACCGGACGATATACATTTACAACTTTCTTCAAGGAAAACCTATATCCCATATCTCGTCGTGACACCAATAAAAAAATAATTTGAGCTGGAAGATTTGAAACCAGTGATCACTACTCGACATAAAAAGTAGTCCATTGAGCGCATTTACAAGCAAATGCCATTCAAAAAGTTTTTCAATGTGCCGTAGGTGGGTGAGTTCATCCGCCGGAAACACGTCAAGTTTTTTGACTCGTTGCAGCACCTGTCAAACCCAGTGTTTAACACTATGACCCCACCACCCCTCCCGCATCGATGGCAACAGACTGTCGGGGAAAAATTAGGTTATCAATTAGTATGTAAGTTAGTTTTAAGGTTGATCAAAAAGGTGAGCCCCATCACCTTTATTAGTCAGTTTAGTCCAGTCACGTATAATGTATATCATTATACTTGTTTATTCATTATAGAATTTTTATAAAATAACAAAACCTGTATATAATGTAGCGATGCTACAGGAAATACAAAAATAATTTGTGAATAGATTCGCCTGGGGATCTATAATTATCTGTAAATTTAAAGGGGCTATGAAAGAAAAAAAAAAGTTTTTAGAACAGTAACCAATTTTTTCCCAAAAAGTTAGACATATTTAAAGGTTAGTTTTAAACTCATATTATGGATATTATAGTTTTAAAATTAGTTAAGGTAGTTAATATTTCAGTGTTCTGTGTTTCATAGTGTACTTATATTATTATTTTTTTTTTTTTCAGGTTGGTATTCTGCCATTATTTTAGCACTTGGAGTAGATAAAAATAAGGTTGGTGGCCTTAACTTACGTCCGTTGCTTCCAAGATCCGCGATAGGTTCGCAGCAGATCCAGCCGCAATGCTGATGCATTGCAGCTGTTGTTCGCGTTAAATTTGTCAAATAAAGTTGAATATTGCCCACTTATACGAAAAAAACTAGCAAAATTATTAGAAGTTCAACTCTAAATCGTCAGATAGAATTAAATATTGTTTGATGGGTTCCCTCATTTGAATAAATAAGCGTTCAACTTAGTGAAATAAGGGTGGTTTATGATACGAGTTCTTATTGTTTACTAATAGCTCCGATGATTTATTGGAAGGGACGCGTGGGGGTTTACATCCTAGAAGTCAGGAATTAATCCTACGGTCCAGCAGTGATTTTCATTTGTAAAATAGTCTTATTTAATCCTTTCCTTTTTCAACTCATCAGGCCTAATGATTAAAAAAAATGGACTAAAATGTATAAAGCGTTGAAAGGAACAATACATTCGTGTTTTGATACTTATACCAAGAATAGTATAAGTATATGATATCAATATTTAGTAAACCTCCTTTTTATACAATTGTATAAGCCAGGTAAACGGAGTAATATAGAATATACGTTGAAAATTCCAAATATACAAGTTCATTTCTTATGGCACCTTGTAAAACATGCGATTATTGTATAGAAAACATTAAAAAAGTATTTAATGTTACATAACAGGGAACACTACTTCACTTTAGCCTACAGAATAAACACTGCCATGCAAAAACAGTTTTTAATTCGGATATTCGATGACCCGCCATTGCTTCAATCTATACTTCATGTTTATAAAGTTTCACTCGTCGTTATTTACGACTCAATACTAACAATACCTATATAAATAATACCTTTAATTAAAAATAAATATATTCTTTTTTTTAGTTACGTATAGCTTTATACGGTTTACAGTTAGTTATATGTAGCAGTTATGTGCATGTCAGTTCTGGAAAATTAAGTATCTGAATGACCTGTCGCTATGAATGTTAATTAGATTAACAAATCGAAGATCTCTATTTCGTGATTCATATATGTTTTTTTGTCTCAATTTTCGAGGGTGGATTTCAGTTCGTCGTAATTACAAGCGTCAATTCTATCGTATAGGTAATTTTCGTCCAATCCCATTAAATGTGATACAGAAGTTCGATACATAACTATACAAAATAATTAATGTAGAGAAACCCAGCCACCAGTGGACTCTCACCACTGTACCGAAACAACCAACCTCCACCGAGGCTTCCCACACCCCTTAATCCTCTCACACCACCTTCAAGCAGGTATTCCTAGTATAAGGATCCGATTAACCTAAATATTCTATATTTTTCCCTCATCCTGAATTTCTAACTAGAGAGCTTAGAGAAAAAAAAAAAAAAGTGTAGAGAATAATTTGTAATTCAATCTTCTTAAAAGGTGTTAACATTTAGTTGCCAAAAAGATCTTTTATTTTCGTTAATTTATTAGTTTAGTTAATTGCTTCCTTATTCTGATAATTATTTTAATTTAATTTGATGAAAAAGTACACATTTTATATTAACTTGTAAATATAAAACCCTCAGAGACTCTGGTAATCTAAGGTTTAAATGTCAGCAATTGTTCATATTGTTTTATAAAATATATTTACTGTGCAAGACACCACAAAGAACAACAAGGGAAAATAAATGACAACGAACTCAGAAGAAAGTATAGTCAAGTTTATAAGTAAATCAGAAAACCATTTTTCTTATCAAGTTTTGAAACTCTGCCCTGAGGTTCTCTCTCACAATCAAGTTTCTGGGTGTTGCTATAATATTTCTATCGATGATGGTAACCTAAAATTAGTTTTGTGAAATTTATGGAATATGTTCAACTTAGCAGATTATCCACAGGAGATTGCTGCTTTAGAAAGGTGTTCTGTTAAGGCGTTGGACCATCAATAACGAGATATGTCGCTGGAGCTCAAGTAATACGTGACGTCACTCTTTGCCCTCTTTGGGAGCTAACGCAGCAGCGAACCACCTGGTAGACTTTCTCAGCGTACGCTTAGCAACAGTACAATTGTATAAGATCAGCAGGAAATATTATTTATTTGTAACTAGTTACAAACCGGCTCCAAACATTGCCATTCTCTGACTGCGAACACCTCCGAATGCTACTGATTCTTAACAGGCATACCGTAGAAGTCGATAAGTGACAACTTGAGAGTAAACCTCATTACTAGATATACGAAGAAATTATATTATTTTGAGGCATTAACCAAATATTTGTAGCTACTAATGTAAAATAGTAACTTTAACCAAGTATGTTTTACACAATGCTTAAATCATAAAAATAAAAACATATATTTATAAACATATATAAAAAGATATATTTCATGCCTAACTTATTGCAAGGTATGTGAGTTGACAATCGTGATACTGATCAACCACCACTTACCAGCCATACCTTTGTAGCATTGGTAAGGAGGGGTGAATCCTTAACTTTACGGATCTTGTGTCAGGATTTTGTAATGAGGTTGTTTGGCATTTGCACTTTCCTTATAAAGTGTGACTAACGATCTGGTAATATGATGCTTTTACTGTCCTTATGGGGAAGTACTTAGTGACGTTATTCCCCAGTAACTATTTTCGTTAGCATTACAGATAGAATATAACGATTACGTTATATACGTTATAATTATATGACATACCTAATTCGGTTATTACTTGAAATTTTATTTTTATCGTCTGCTGGTCTCTAAGATATCTGCTTAAACAATATTATTAAAATGAATTAAGAAGGGAGATTGACTGGGAGGTCGATTGGACGTAGAGGTTACACAACAGAAGGAAGGGGATGTGTCAAGGGGATCTCAGGATCTTTTATTTTGCTACCCAATCATTACTTGTGTAAAAATAATAGTAAAATATAGACCTGATGTATCAAAATATATTTATTTCAATAATATAGCCGAGTAAGGGGTCGTGATCAGTCCTAGTAAGTTGTTGGGTCATCGGCATGGAAGAATTATGAGCAGATAGGGTTGGTGTAATCGCATTCGACGATACCTGTCATGAGGCGGTCGATGCTGCATCCCCTGCACTTGCCACAGATGCAGTTCATCCCCTCGCCGCATTTTCCGTGATGGTTGTCCCTTCCTCCGCACTGCTGTCCGGGTCCTGCCTTGCATTGGAGCCAGCCGCAAGCGTCCCTCCTTACGCCGTAGAGGCAACCCTCAGGTACCACCTCGCACTCTTCTCCTCTGCAAGGCTTGCACTGGTAGTAGTTGAGGCTGGAGGCAAAAGCCATCGCGGATACCGCAGTCAGGAGCAACAGAACGGAGTACATCTTGCTGTGTCTGTAGGGTCTTAGGGACTGATGTCTTCTCGAGGGCCGCCCATGGCTTATATATGTCGCCCTAGCTGCTGGGGTGATTGACGGCCCATTATTGAGAATTTGCATCTATGGATTAGTTCTGGGCTGAAAAAAAAATCTTAATGGATCTTTCTTCTCAATGAACGCAGTCATAACAAGTGTCAGCTCCTCCTTAAATTATTTCCATCCCTTATTTTTCAACTCACATAATTTCCTCTCTAGTTAATACATATATCGTGGGACTAATTATTGGGCATTAACTAATGCTATACCACCATCCCCCACTCCCCACACCTCACATTATCATATAAAATATACCCAAGTTTTCTGCTAATCAAGGAGTAAGAAGAAGGTTAGAACAGTGACAAAAATATGGACACTTGTTTAAAACTCTGTATTGTTTCAAATCTGATAACACAAGTTCTTTCCATAATGGAAACAATTAAGAAAGTATATTGAAAATCTTTAAATCCTGTCCTAAGATGTATTTGACTAAGTACATGACCTTATGCTCTTGATCTCATAGAACGAGTTGGGGATGAACATTTATGAGAAATTAGGACATGAACAACACACATTAGACCCACAATACTTTTTAGTTTTCAACTCATATCTTTCAATCTGTCTGTATGTAAGTACTAGAACATGAGGTGTATAAAGTAAAAATGAAATAATATGAAATTCCGAACGCCTATTTCGATACTAGTAAGATTATAAGATAATTCATTGAATATGAATAATACTCATGAAAAACTCGCTCTTGATTAAATAATTTCCCTCGTATCTCTTGAAAGTGAAAGGGATGAAGAGGATGTTGCACGTGGTGTGGCACTTATTGATGATGTACGTTCCATTAGATATGCAGTTAATGCCATCGGAGTTCCCTATGAAACTCTACGAGACGCTGTCAGGCGTTTTCGAGAAACTTGGTTAAGACCCAGATTCATGGGTTAAGAGAAAAATGGTAAGCCATAGAAGGGCCGGTTCTGGACGGCCTAGGGCAACAGAACCACAGGATGACCGGTTTCTTACTTTAAGAATTTTACGAAACCGGCACCTTACCGTTGTTCAAGCGATTCATCAGCTCCAAGAAGTTCGAGGTGTGCAAATGTGTGAACGTACTGCTCGGAGAAGATTAAATGAGTATGGACTAATGGCTTTTCACCTAGTAAGAGGACCAAAATTGACCAGAACTCACAGAGTTACACGGCTGGCTTTTGCTCGAGAACACAGTCATTGGACTATGGACGAATGGTGTGCTGTACTTTTTACAGATGAATTTAGATTTGCTCTACGATCTCCAGACGGGCGTGAAAGGGTGTGGAGAAGAAGAAATGAAAGGTATGCAGCCTGTAATTTCACCCAGAGCCAACCTTTTCAACGTGGTTTCTTAAGGGTGTGGGCTGGGATTTCAATGGAGTGCCGCACAGAATTGCTTGTTGTTCGTGGAGGGTCTTTGACGGCAACTCGCTATGTAGATGAGATTTTGGAAACTTATGTGTTGCCTATCCTCATCGAAATCAGCGACCAGCTTCAAGAGGAGGAAATACGTGCTGTTAAATAATGCTGTCATTAATTTCTTTTAGGATTAAAATGATTATTTTTCAATTTTTTGTTCATGTTTCTTAGCAGTTCACATTTTGATTTTAAATTTTTAACCATTTAAGACTCATTTAATAAACGTTAAAAACGTTATTAAAGGTAAAAAGATTTTATAAATTCAATAAATAATAAGTATTATATACAATTACCATTATATATTAAGTAATATATACAATTAAATACAATTTTTTTACAAGTGGGTGGAATTTTTTGCCTGTCAGTGTATATTAATTAGGTCGATGTGTTTTAGGGATCATATCTGGACTTACCAAGCGACAAAAAATCGATTATTATACTATTGTCTAGTACTCTGGCCATTTTGGTAATGCATCATAACTCGGCGGGCCACATATAACATTATATATCCCCATAATAGATTTCCCCCCAAAACCCACTATAGATATTTTTTTGGAGTGAGAAATTGAAACATAATGAGTTATTATTTATTATTGTGTTTACTATTATTCTTACATGTAAACATAGATAATATAATGATAATGATACTAAATGCGTCTTATATATAAGCAAGAATATTATTTTAAAATCAAAGTTAATTTTTTCTCATAATTTCGACAGTTAATTTTTTAATATATGGATGCACAAATAATGTATTTTTTTAACACATTGGTTTTTACTACTTTGGCCATTATCAAATAAATATATTTTGTAAAATTGTGATGAATCTCGTGGGCCGGAAAAATGTTCAAGGCGGCCACGGGTTGGCCACCCCTGGTCTAGCGATTAGAAGCAAAGTCCCGATGATTCTTGAATTGGCATGAACCTAATAAATTTATTTACATAAGAGGCACAAGGCCTTCATTATGAATATTTGTCCAAGAAGTCTCAAATTATAACAATTTGAAATAAGAACGGAATAAGTTAAGTCATGTGTGATGCGTCACACAATTAAGAATTTCTTCTCGCTTATACGAAAACAAATTTATTAACTTTCAATTATTTTTAGTAATATTACTCCATTGAACCCTCAACACAATGTATATTATTAACCATGGCTTCTAGATCTGTACTATGATATCTTAGCTAATGTGATAATCAAGTGAGGTCTCCAATACAATTTCCTACCTGTAGCTTGAGAAGGAGATTCATAAAGAAAATATAAAACAAATAGATCGCTAGAGAGTCAAGCAAGCAGCTTATAACATTAGGGAGGATTTGAAAAAACAAAAAAAACGAAACCGATTAACGATGTGACAACAGATCCTTGAATCCACCAGGCAATAATAGTTGGCCAATTGGCCTATTTGTTCTGTGATGGTCCTCTCCCCAACAGAAACAACGGATATGAACATATATATTGCATGGAAGCCCTTGGGAGGCACTTGCCATAAAGCCGCTCAAATGAAACACTTCCGCTCATGAGTGCTGTTCTGTTTAGTTTCTAAGGTAAAGAAGATATTTAAACCTTACCTGATTGATACTGATTTTCATTGAGTTGAAAATTCCGGGAATCAGTTCACAGTAACGATATTTTATTTTATGCTGCATCGTTACAATCGTGTTAGTAAAATTATAATTAGACAGAATTTCATTATTATATATTATGTATATGTATGTATGTGAGTGTGTACATATATATATAATAATTAACTACATATGTATATAATAACAAATACATTTTTTTAAATTTATAATATCGATTTTATCGACTTTATTAGTTTTTCATTAAAAAAAGACCCTAACTGTCTACGCAATTACCAAAATTTCTGCCTTAGTTTAAATTACACTGAATGTTATTTCAAATATGAGACAAATCAATTAAAATGCGAATCAATACTAAAATGATGTAGATTACTTGTATCATAATTTTTTCCAGTTTCTTATTGCTGTACAATAGCTAATTATACGACTTCATCACATCGAAGTATCATATAACTTCTTCATACACTTATCAAGGATAATGAACAGTTAGCCATAAAATATTTTGCTAAGCTCGTAAATCAAGATTGTAATTAATTTTATGAGAATAAATCAGTCACCACTGTTACAACTGTTTGATACAACCATAGAAATAAAATTAATTAAGCATGAATGAAAAAGATTAGGTATTTTCTACATGAAAAAAAACAAAACAATAACTATGATACCAGGACTATTACTAATGACACGCTGATGACATTTTTTTATCTATGTTAAATGTGATGTGTTTTTTTAACTATAGAGAACAATTACAGGAATTAAATTGATTTATTAAAAATAATCTTTTATATATTTTGCTAAAATTACTTTTAGTAAAGAAAAATGTAGTGCTTTTTTTTTTTTGCTGGCCTGATTAATGTCCTAGCATTTTGAAATATAGTAATTTACTAGGGCTACACCTTGCATAAAAATCATAGAGCGTCGGCTCTTCTTTTGTCAGTAGAAATATTTTGAAATAGCAGTTGTATGTGTTGTAGCATGTTTTGTAGGGGGAGGATTTGATGTATTGTGTAAAATATAGTTTCGCATTTTGTGTTTTATTGGTACCCTCTACTGTAACATTAAATGTTTCTTTCATATCTAAACCAATATACTTTTAGTTGTCCGTTACATCGTTTGCTTTTGATTAAATTTGCGTCGTGGTCAGGAATTAGAATAGCGTAACCATTCGTTAGATGTTTTATGAAGGAATGTTACTGTCATATAATTAAACCATATCTGATTCATTGTGTGCCATACATTTACCGCAATCTTCATATCACGTACGCTACCAACATAACGATCGCAGCGGTTCCTGAAATTCTCACTTAAGTGAAACATTTCACTTGATTTATTTATTTATTAATATACAATTTATAATCGCGAGTGGATCGAACTTGTTGAAATATAACCAAAATTAAAACCAAGCTCTGTTACGAAGAATTAGCTTATTTTAAATGATTTGATTAAAGGGTGACTCAACCATTAGTGAGCAATGCTTAAATCCCGGGTTCCTTGGGACATATTGTTCAATGAATGGTTTGACAATGAAGATGGTGACAAACCAGCAACAGAAAACGACAATGTTACGGATAATTCTAAGATCCTGCTCACTGCCTTAGAAAACTTTCGCCTATTGTAAGTTGAAAGTATTCGACATGGTGAGGTATTACTCAATCTTCCAACAGGACACGCTCACCTCACGCATCTACATATCATCAAACGCAAAACATCTGCTGTTTGTTCAGTATGACACACTTCTCTGGTGGCCCAACACATATTTGAGGATTGTAACTTGTACTCAATAACACCACTGCTGTTTAAATATCCAAACCTAGAATGGGCTTTCTTGCACGTGACTTCAGGGTTTCATTGAGTTCGTATTTTCATTGCCTTACTATAAACCCTTATTGCTGATAAGGGTTTTAAAACATTTTGTATGGGAACAAAGCCATAAGCTCCTCCAAGGTGCTGGGTAAGGATTTAACTTTTCTTAAACGGTCATGCTCGAAGTTATCTGTGAGAAAGTGTTAAACTGTGCAAGAGGCAGACCATTGGGAGCACAGGTTGGCATAAGCTCCCCAGAGGCCCCAGATAACCACGTTTAAGCCAAGAATATTTAGTTGGAAAACCTCGATAACAAGACAATGCTCCAAGAGCACTCATTAACTACATTTAATGATCCTTAATAATCCTTTTAGTTACCCAACATCTAGCACAGTATTTCAATACCTGTATTCTGTTATATTACTTCGCACCATTTCGCTTGCCAATGAGACCATACCTGAAGTTTATTAAGAGCAATGAGATCGCAGCATGGTTGCCCAAGTAAAGGAACTAGCCTTTATTATTTTTCAGTTATATTAAAATGCCTCTTACAAAGTTGGAATCGTAGAAGCAATTAGTTTGTTTAGCTGATTTTTTAAATCAAAACTGTCCAATGGAGATGAGTTCCGTCAGTATATTCTATACAATCCCAATCGTCTCACCGGATTGTCACCTTCCCGGACTTGAGGATGAATCTTCCGCCATTCAACTTGAGTCCAGCCGCTCTCCAGCTGAATGACGTTTTAGCGCAATCCATGGCCGAACAAGTCTTCAGAATCGTTCAATTTAATCATTAATATTTTTTACTTTAGTTTTCACCTATTTGATGGTAATTGTAGCTCTATATTAACTGGGATTTCTTAAATCTCAAACGACCCCACACCTGACTTCACTCAACGCGATCTTAATTTACACTGGCCAAAGCTTGTCAGGATTGGTAGCAATGGGGATCTCTCCCTTCTCAGGTGCTGTCTTCAATCGCGTACCCTATTCGACGGTCATCTTGGGTGCGGTCAATAAATATATGTCTTTACCAATGGTTCTTATCAGGGGCTATTTCATTATCCAGGGGGCGATGTGACACACTCACGGTGCCATTAGTCTGGTTTTGAGCATAGTTAATTTGGCGTTTTGCAAAATTAGTTTTTAAATTACCTTCCTACCAACGTTCCTTTCTAAAAGTGGTTTTTAAATGAGTTATCGCATCAGGCCCTTTAGTCCTACAATGGTCGGTCGGCTTGGCATAAAGAAAATACCTAAGTAAATGTTATTCAGGTATTCACCCAAGACCTCCTGGTAAAGTATCTACTTCAGCTATAACCTGCAGTTGATCGAATACCTCCTAAAGAACAAACAACCGTTTGGACCCGTGCGCACTAAGATCAAGCAGGCCTAAACTTCGTGGAACTCTCTTCTGGTGATCATTTTTGTTGTAAACTATGCCATTATTGTGGGTTGTTTTTATTAATAAATTGTTATTGAATCTTTGCTGGTTAAGAGATCGTGGAATAATGGCCTATTTGTTGACGAGTTTTATTATGTTGTTGATCTTTTGTCTTAAAATTCAATTTTATACTATGATACCTAATCACTCCTGAAAATCAAAATGTATCTGTCGGCTCGCCACGAGGGGGGTGCTTACTTACCCTAGCCCTGGTGACGATGAGAGTGTTGATTAAGTTTATAACCTGGACAATCGTTTCATGACGGTTTTACTATCTGACTCCATTTTTGATAGGTATGTGCCCCGACAATGCACTATGTTCAGGAGGAGAGGTACAGGGTAGGTATTAAAGTAGTTTATGTGGTCTTGGAATGACCACAAATTCACACTCGGTATCTAAGGGTAGGCTAAACCCGTCCGGATCCCAAAGGCGAGTGTGAACCGGAGAGAAGCAGACTGGATTGCCGTGGGAGACGCTACTAGGTAAAAGTTGTAGGGCCACGGCAACCGTCGTCCGCGAGGGAGAGGTCTCTCTCAAGGAGGTGCTAGTTTTAGCGAGGCGAAGGCAGAGATTCCCACTAGGAAGATGTGGGGTATGACAAGGCCGAACTAAAACATAGCGAGGTTAGGAGAGAGAGATGCAGAGGTAGTTGAATAAGAAAGCTATGGTTTGAGTATAGCAGCAAGCGCGAGATTCGTGGTTAGTCTGTCTGTTTGGCCAGTGTTCCTAAGCCACCCAGGAGGTCCTGGCCAAGGCTTCGTTACCTTTTTGTTTATAGTGGAAAGGTATCGCCCCACTCTATGCAAGGAGCTAGATGCAACCTGCAGAGACTGGAGCCCTAAGAAAACCACTCTTTAATAATTAGTGAAACCTCTATTATATCGAAACATACATTATAGAAACCAACGATAGAGAATAAAACCGTCAGGTGTAATGTTTACAAATCTAACATTTTTGAATCAGCGAAGTATCCGTAGTTTTTAATATGGAATCTCGGTCTCTATGGTCACATCTAGATTTGAGTCATAAAAATGGGCTAACTTCCATGAAAAACTGATCATATGAACTGTTCCCTCCAAACTTCGGGATCCCGAGACACTCGTGCTCTACCGAGGCCGAATGGCTCCCCTTCACCAGATTTACAATACTTCCTCCAGAACTCTGTATACCAAGTACTACCAATAATATCCTAAACTCAAAACCACAAGACACCCATGCTCGCATAACGGCTTCCTTCGATCGCTCATTTCACCACCCCTCCACACAATTTGGAATGCTATCTAACCCTCCATCCGGCATTCTTCTTTCCACTCAGTTTTCAAATCCTGTTGTTGTAAATATCTTGTGTCCTCTCAATCCACCACTATCGAACTATTTTGAGTGCCATCCCACTATAAGCAAGATTCCACCGACAATATTTATTTTATTGTTTGCTCTATTGTTTCTTCACAAAACTTTTGTTTTTTTTTTACCCTTCCTGAGGCTGAGCCTCAAACGGGCTTACCCCACAAGCCCGTGAAGCGAGCTCATGGGGTTACGTAGCCTGTGGTGCGCGTATTCCGGTGCAATGGGATTGTTGCACCGGGCTATGAAGGGAAAAAAAAAAAAAAAAAAAAACTATTATCTTCTTATAGACTGAATGAGTAGTAAGCAGTCAATTTTTAGAGTAGCATTGCTACAGGAAATACAAAATAATTTGTAAATAGATTTACCTGAGGATCTATAATTATATATAATTATCTGTAAATTTAAAGGGGCTATGAAGGAAAAAAAAAAAAACAAAAAAAACTATTATCTTCTTATAGACTGAATGAGTAGTAAGCGGTCAATTTTTAGAGTAGCATTGCTACAGGAAATACAAAATAATTTGTAAATAGATTCACCTGAGGATCTATAATTATATATAATTATCTGGAAATTTAAAGGGGCTATGAAGGGGAAAAAAAAAAAAAAAACTATTATCTTCTTATAGACTGAATGAGTAGTAAGCGGTCAATTTTTAGAGTAGCATTGCTACTGGAAATACAAAATAATTTGTAAATAGATTCACCTGAGGATCTATAATTATATATAATTATCTGTAAATTTAAAGGGGCTATGAAAGAAAAAAAACAAAAAAAAAACTATTATCTTCTTATAGACTGAATGAGTAGTAAGCGGTCAATTTTTAGAGTAGCATTGCTACAGGAAATACAAAATAATTTGTAAATAGATTCACCTGAGGATCTATAATTATATATAATTATCTGGAAATTTAAAGGGGCTATGAAGGGGGAAAAAAAAAAACAACTATTATCTTCTTATAGACTGAATGAGTAGTAAGCGGTCAATTTTTAGAGTAGCATTGCTACTGGAAATACAAAATAATTTGTAAATAGATTCACCTGAGGATCTATAATTATATATAATTATCTGTAAATTTAAATGGGCTATGAAGGAAAAAAAACAAAAAAAAAACTATTATCTTCTTATAGACTGAATGAGTAGTAAGCTGTCAATTTTTAGAGTAGTAACACTACAGGGAATACAAAATAATTTGTAAATAGATTCACCTAAGGATCTATAATTATATATAATTATCTGTAAATTTAAAGGGGCTATGAAGGGAAAAAAAAACAAAAAAACTATTATCTTCTTATAGATTGAATGAGTAATAAGCGGTCAATTTTTAGAGTAGCATTGCTACAGGAAATACAAAATAATTTGTAAATAGATTCACCTGAGGATCTATAATTATATATAATTATCTGTAAATTTAAAGGGGCTATGAAGGAAAAAAAAACAAAAAAAAAACTATTATCTTCTTATAGACTGAATGAGTAGTAAGCTGTCAATTTTTAGAGTAGTAACACTACAGGGAATACAAAATAATTTGTAAATAGATTCACCTAAGGATCTATAATTATATATAATTATCTGTAAATTTAAAGGGGCTATGAAGGGAAAAAAAAACAAAAAAACTATTATCTTCTTATAGATTGAATGAGTAATAAGCGGTCAATTTTTAGAGTAGCATTGCTACAGGAAATACAAAATAATTTGTAAATAGATTCAACTGAGGATCTATAATTATATATAATTATCTGGAAATTTAAAGGGGCTATGAAGGAAAAAAAACAAAAAAAAAACTATTATCTTCTTATAGACTGAATGAGTAGTAAGCGGTCAATTTTTAGAGTAGCATTGCTACAGGAAATACAAAATAATTTGTAAATAGATTCACCTGAGGATCTATAATTATATATAATTATCTGGAAATTTAAAGGGGCTATGAAGGGGAAAAAAAACAAAAAAACTATTATCTTCTTATAGACTGAATGAGTAGTAAGCTGTCAATTTTTAGAGTAGTAACACTACAGGGAATACAAAATAATTTGTAAATAGATTCACCTGAGGATCTATAATTATATATAATTATCTAGAAATTTAAAGGGGCTATGAAGGGAAAAAAAAAAAAAAACTATTATCTTCTTATAGACTGAATGAGTAGTAAGCGGTCAATTTTTAGAGTAGCATTGCTACTGGAAATACAAAATAATTTGTAAATAGATTCACCTGAGGATCTATAATTATATATAATTATCTGTAAATTTAAAGGGGCTATGAAGGAAAAAAAACAAAAAAAAAACTATTATCTTCTTATAGACTGAATGAGTAGTAAGCTGTCAATTTTTAGAGTAGTAACACTACAGGGAATACAAAATAATTTGTAAATAGATTCACCTGAGGATCTATAATTATATATAATTATCTGGAAATTTAAAGGGGCTATGAAGGGGAAAAAAAAAAAAAAACTATTATCTTCTTATAGACTGAATGAGTAGTAAGCTGTCAATTTTTAGAGTAGTAACACTACAGGGAATACAAAATAATTTGTAAATAGATTCACCTGAGGATCTATAATTATATATAATTATCTGGAAATTTAAAGGGGCTATGAAGGGGAAAAAAAACAAAAAACTATTATCTTCTTATAGACTGAATGAGTAGTAAGCTGTCAATTTTTAGAGTAGTAACACTACAGGGAATACAAAATAATTTGTAAATAGATTCACCTAAGGATCTATAATTATATATAATTATCTGTAAATTTAAAGGGGCTATGAAGGGAAAAAAAAACAAAAAAACTATTATCTTCTTATAGACTGAATGAGTAGTAAGCTGTCAATTTTTAGAGTAGTAACACTACAGGGAATACAAAATAATTTGTAAATAGATTCACCTGAGGATCTATAATTATATATAATTATCTGGAAATTTAAAGGGGCTATGAAGGGGAAAAAAAAAAAAAAACTATTATCTTCTTATAGACTGAATGAGTAGTAAGCTGTCAATTTTTAGAGTAGTAACACTACAGGGAATACAAAATAATTTGTAAATAGATTCACCTGAGGATCTATAATTATATATAATTATCTGGAAATTTAAAGGGGCTATGAAGGGGAAAAAAAAAAAAAACTATTATCTTCTTATAGACTGAATGAGTAGTAAGCGGTCAATTTTTAGAGTAGCATTGCTACAGGAAATACAAAATAATTTGTAAATAGATTCACCTGAGGATCTATAATTATATATAATTATCTGTAAATTTAAAGGGGCTATGAAGGAAAAAAAAACTATTATCTTCTTATAGACTGAATGAGTAGTAAGCTGTCAATTTTTAGAGTAGTAACACTACAGGGAATACAAAATAATTTGTAAATAGATTCACCTGAGGATCTATAATTATATATAATTATCTGTAAATTTAAAGGGGCTATGAAGGGAAAAAAAAAAAAAAAACTATTATCTTCTTATAGACTGAATGAGTAGTAAGCTGTCAATTTTTAGAGTAGTAACACTACAGGGAATACAAAATAATTTGTAAATAGATTCACCTGAGGATCTATAATTATATATAATTATCTGGAAATTTAAAGGGGCTATGAAGGGGAAAAAAAAAAAAAACTATTATCTTCTTATAGACTGAATGAGTAGTAAGCTGTCAATTTTTAGAGTAGTAACACTACAGGGAATACAAAATAATTTGTAAATAGATTCACCTAAGGATCTATAATTATATATAATTATCTGGAAATTTAAAGGGGCTATGAAGGGGAAAAAAAAAAAAAACTATTATCTTCTTATAGACTGAATGAGTAGTAAGCGGTCAATTTTTAGAGTAGCATTGCTACTGGAAATACAAAATAATTTGTAAATAGATTCACCTGAGGATCTATAATTATATATAATTATCTGTAAATTTAAAGGGGCTATGAAGGAAAAAAAACAAAAAAAAAACTATTATCTTCTTATAGACTGAATGAGTAGTAAGCTGTCAATTTTTAGAGTAGTAACACTACAGGGAATACAAAATAATTTGTAAATAGATTCACCTAAGGATCTATAATTATATATAATTATCTGTAAATTTAAAGGGGCTATGAAGGGAAAAAAAAACAAAAAAAACTATTATCTTCTTATAGATTGAATGAGTAATAAGCGGTCAATTTTTAGAGTAGCATTGCTACAGGAAATACAAAATAATTTGTAAATAGATTCACCTGAGGATCTATAATTATATATAATTATCTGTAAATTTAAAGGGGCTATGAAGGAAAAAAAAACAAAAAAAAAACTATTATCTTCTTATAGACTGAATGAGTAGTAAGCTGTCAATTTTTAGAGTAGTAACACTACAGGGAATACAAAATAATTTGTAAATAGATTCACCTAAGGATCTATAATTATATATAATTATCTGTAAATTTAAAGGGGCTATGAAGGGAAAAAAAAACTATTATCTTCTTATAGATTGAATGAGTAATAAGCGGTCAATTTTTAGAGTAGCATTGCTACAGGAAATACAAAATAATTTGTAAATAGATTCACCTGAGGATCTATAATTATATATAATTATCTGTAAATTTAAAGGGGCTATGAAGGAAAAAAAAACAAAAAAAAAAACTATTATCTTCTTATAGACTGAATGAGTAGTAAGCTGTCAATTTTTAGAGTAGTAACACTACAGGGAATACAAAATAATTTGTAAATAGATTCACCTAAGGATCTATAATTATATATAATTATCTGTAAATTTAAAGGGGCTATGAAGGGAAAAAAAAACAAAAAAACTATTATCTTCTTATAGATTGAATGAGTAATAAGCGGTCAATTTTTAGAGTAGCATTGCTACAGGAAATACAAAATAATTTGTAAATAGATTCACCTGAGGATCTATAATTATATATAATTATCTGGAAATTTAAAGGGGCTATGAAGGAAAAAAAACAAAAAAAAAACTATTATCTTCTTATAGACTGAATGAGTAGTAAGCGGTCAATTTTTAGAGTAGCATTGCTACAGGAAATACAAAATAATTTGTAAATAGATTCACCTGAGGATCTATAATTATATATAATTATCTGGAAATTTAAAGGGGCTATGAAGGGAAAAAAAAACAAAAAAACTATTATCTTCTTATAGACTGAATGAGTAGTAAGATGTCAATTTTTAGAGTAGTAACACTACAGGGAATACAAAATAATTTGTAAATAGATTCACCTGAGGATCTATAATTATATATAATTATCTGGAAATTTAAAGGGGCTATGAAGGGAAAAAAAAAAAAAACTATTATCTTCTTATAGACTGAATGAGTAGTAAGCGGTCAATTTTTAGAGTAGCATTGCTACTGGAAATACAAAATAATTTGTAAATAGATTCACCTGAGGATCTATAATTATATATAATTATCTGTAAATTTAAAGGGGCTATGAAGGAAAAAAAACAAAAAAAAAACTATTATCTTCTTATAGACTGAATGAGTAGTAAGCTGTCAATTTTTAGAGTAGTAACACTACAGGGAATACAAAATAATTTGTAAATAGATTCACCTGAGGATCTATAATTATATATAATTATCTGGAAATTTAAAGGGGCTATGAAGGGGAAAAAAAAAAAAACTATTATCTTCTTATAGACTGAATGAGTAGTAAGCTGTCAATTTTTAGAGTAGTAACACTACAGGGAATACAAAATAATTTGTAAATAGATTCACCTGAGGATCTATAATTATATATAATTATCTGGAAATTTAAAGGGGCTATGAAGGGGGAAAAAAAAAAAAACTATTATCTTCTTATAGACTGAATGAGTAGTAAGCTGTCAATTTTTAGAGTAGTAACACTACAGGGAATACAAAATAATTTGTAAATAGATTCACCTGAGGATCTATAATTATATATAATTATCTGGAAATTTAAAGGGGCTATGAAGGGGAAAAAAAAAAAAAAACTATTATCTTCTTATAGACTGAATGAGTAGTAAGCTGTCAATTTTTAGAGTAGTAACACTACAGGGAATACAAAATAATTTGTAAATAGATTCACCTGAGGATCTATAATTATATATAATTATCTGGAAATTTAAAGGGGCTATGAAGGGGAAAAAAAAAAAAAAAAACTATTATCTTCTTATAGACTGAATGAGTAGTAAGCGGTCAATTTTTAGAGTAGTAACACTACAGGGAATACAAAATAATTTGTAAATAGATTCACCTGAGGATCTATAATTATATATAATTATCTGGAAATTTAAAGGGGCTATGAAGGGGAAAAAAAAAAAAAACTATTATCTTCTTATAGACTGAATGAGTAGTAAGCGGTCAATTTTTAGAGTAGCATTGCTACAGGAAATACAAAATAATTTGTAAATAGATTCACCTGAGGATCTATAATTATATATAATTATCTGGAAATTTAAAGGGGCTATGAAGGGGAAAAAAAAAAAAAAACTATTATCTTCTTATAGACTGAATGAGTAGTAAGCGGTCAATTTTTAGAGTAGCATTGCTACAGGAAATACAAAATAATTTGTAAATAGATTCACCTGAGGATCTATAATTATATATAATTATCTGTAAATTTAAAGGGGCTATGAAGGAAAAAAAAACTATTATCTTCTTATAGACTGAATGAGTAGTAAGCTGTCAATTTTTAGAGTAGTAACACTACAGGGAATACAAAATAATTTGT
Source organism: Acanthosoma haemorrhoidale (assembly GCA_930367205.1). Classification (NCBI taxonomy): domain Eukaryota; kingdom Metazoa; phylum Arthropoda; class Insecta; order Hemiptera; family Acanthosomatidae; genus Acanthosoma; species Acanthosoma haemorrhoidale. Next base: position 75,476,349 of record OV884015.1, on the reverse strand, counting down.
AAATAGATTCACCTGAGGATCTATAATTATATATAATTATCTGGAAATTTAAAGGGGCTATGAAGGGGAAAAAAAAAAAAAACTATTATCTTCTTATAGACTGAATGAGTAGTAAGCGGTCAATTTTTAGAGTAGCATTGCTACTGGAAATACAAAATAATTTGTAAATAGATTCACCTGAGGATCTATAATTATATATAATTATCTGTAAATTTAAAGGGGCTATGAAGGAAAAAAAACAAAAAAAAAACTATTATCTTCTTATAGACTGAATGAGTAGTAAGCTGTCAATTTTTAGAGTAGTAACACTACAGGGAATACAAAATAATTTGTAAATAGATTCACCTAAGGATCTTTAATTATATATAATTATCTGTAAATTTAAAGGGGCTATGAAGGGAAAAAAAAACAAAAAAACTATTATCTTCTTATAGACTGAATGAGTAGTAAGCTGTCAATTTTTAGAGTAGTAACACTACAGGGAATACAAAATAATTTGTAAATAGATTCACCTGAGGATCTATAATTATATATAATTATCTGGAAATTTAAAGGGGCTATGAAGGGGAAAAAAAAAAAAAACTATTATCTTCTTATAGACTGAATGAGTAGTAAGCGGTCAATTTTTAGAGTAGCATTGCTACAGGAAATACAAAATAATTTGTAAATAGATTCACCTGAGGATCTATAATTATATATAATTATCTGTAAATTTAAAGGGGCTATGAAGGAAAAAAAAACTATTATCTTCTTATAGACTGAATGAGTAGTAAGCTGTCAATTTTTAGAGTAGTAACACTACAGGGAATACAAAATAATTTGTAAATAGATTCACCTAAGGATCTATAATTATATATAATTATCTGTAAATTTAAAGGGGCTATGAAGGAAAAAAAAACTATTATCTTCTTATAGACTGAATGAGTAGTAAGCGGTCAATATTTAGAGTAGTAACACTACAGGGAATACAAAATAATTTGTAAATAGATTCACCTGAGGATCTATAATTATATATAATTATCTGGAAATTTAAAGGGGCTATGAAGGGGAAAAAAAAAAAAAAACTATTATCTTCTTATAGACTGAATGAGTAGTAAGCGGTCAATTTTTAGAGTAGTAACACTACAGGGAATACAAAATAATTTGTAAATAGATTAACCTGAGGATCTATAATTATATATAATTATCTGGAAATTTAAAGGGGCTATGAAGGGGAAAAAAAAAAAAATATATTATCTTCTTATAGACTGAATGAGTAGTAAGCGGTCAATTTTTAGAGTAGCATTGCTACTGGAAATACAAAATAATTTGTAAATAGATTCACCTGAGGATCTATAATTATATATAATTATCTGGAAATTTAAAGGGGCTATGAAGGGGAAAAAAAACTATTATCTTCTTATAGACTGAATGAGTAGTAAGCGGTCAATTTTTAGAGTAGCATTGCTACTGGAAATACAAAATAATTTGTAAATAGATTCACCTGAGGATCTATAATTATATATAATTATCTGGAAATTTAAAGGGGCTATGAAGGGGAAAAAAAACTATTATCTTCTTATAGACTGAATGAGTAGTAAGCGGTCAATTTTTAGAGTAGCATTGCTACTGGAAATACAAAATAATTTGTAAATAGATTCACCTGAGGATCTATAATTATATATAATTATCTGGAAATTTAAAGGGGCTATGAAGGAAAAAAAAACTATTATCTTCTTATAGACTGAATGAGTAGTAAGCGGTCAATTTTTAGAGTAGCATTGCTACTGGAAATACAAAATAATTTGTAAATAGATTCACCTGAGGATCTATAATTATATATAATTATCTGGAAATTTAAAGGGGCTATGAAGGGGAAAAAAAACTATTATCTTCTTATAGACTGAATGAGTAGTAAGCGGTCAATTTTTAGAGTAGCATTGCTACTGGAAATACAAAATAATTTGTAAATAGATTCACCTGAGGATCTATAATTATATATAATTATCTGGAAATTTAAAGGGGCTATGAAGGGGAAAAAAAACTATTATCTTCTTATAGACTGAATGAGTAGTAAGCGGTCAATTTTTAGAGTAGCATTGCTACTGGAAATACAAAATAATTTGTAAATAGATTCACCTGAGGATCTATAATTATATATAATTATCTGGAAATTTAAAGGGGCTATGAAGGGGAAAAAAAACTATTATCTTCTTATAGACTGAATGAGTAGTAAGCGGTCAATTTTTAGAGTAGCATTGCTACTGGAAATACAAAATAATTTGTAAATAGATTCACCTGAGGATCTATAATTATATATAATTATCTGGAAATTTAAAGGGGCTATGAAGGGGAAAAAAAACTATTATCTTCTTATAGACTGAATGAGTAGTAAGCGGTCAATTTTTAGAGTAGCATTGCTACTGGAAATACAAAATAATTTGTAAATAGATTCACCTGAGGATCTATAATTATATATAATTATCTGGATATTTAAAGGGGCTATGAAGGGGAAAAAAAACTATTATCTTCTTATAGACTGAATGAGTAGTAAGCGGTCAATTTTTAGAGTAGCATTGCTACTGGAAATACAAAATAATTTGAAAATAGATTCACCTGAGGATCTATAATTATATATAATTATCTGGAAATTTAAAGGGGCTATGAAGGGGAAAAAAAACTATTATCTTCTTATAGACTGAATGAGTAGTAAGCGGTCAATTTTTAGAGTAGCATTGCTACTGGAAATACAAAATAATTTGTAAATAGATTCACCTGAGGATCTATAATTAAATATAATTATCTGGAAATTTAAAGGGGCTATGAAGGAAAAAAAAAACTATTATCTTCTTATAGACTGAATGAGTAGTAAGCGGTCAATTTTTAGAGTAGCATTGCTACTGGAAATACAAAATAATTTGTAAATAGATTCACCTGAGGATCTATAATTATATATAATTATCTGGAAATTTAAAGGGGCTATGAAGGGGAAAAAAAACTATTATCTTCTTATAGACTGAATGAGTAGTAAGCGGTCAATTTTTAGAGTAGCATTGCTACTGGAAATACAAAATAATTTGTAAATAGATTCACCTGAGGATCTATAATTATATATAATTATCTGGAAATTTAAAGGGGCTATGAAGGGGAAAAAAAACTATTATCTTCTTATAGACTGAATGAGTAGTAAGCGGTCAATTTTTAGAGTAGCATTGCTACTGGAAATACAAAATAATTTGTAAATAGATTCACCTGAGGATCTATAATTAAATATAATTATCTGGAAATTTAAAGGGGCTATGAAGGAAAAAAAAACTATTATCTTCTTATAGACTGAATGAGTAGTAAGCGGTCAATTTTTAGAGTAGCATTGCTACTGGAAATACAAAATAATTTGTAAATAGATTCACCTGAGGATCTATAATTATATATAATTATCTGGAAATTTAAAGGGGCTATGAAGGGGAAAAAAAACTATTATCTTCTTATAGACTGAATGAGTAGTAAGCGGTCAATTTTTAGAGTAGCATTGCTACTGGAAATACAAAATAATTTGTAAATAGATTCACCTGAGGATCTATAATTATATATAATTATCTGGAAATTTAAAGGGGCTATGAAGGAAAAAAAAACTATTATCTTCTTATAGACTGAATGAGTAGTAAGCGGTCAATTTTTAGAGTAGCATTGCTACTGGAAATACAAAATAATTTGTAAATAGATTCACCTGAGGATCTATAATTATATATAATTATCTGGAAATTTAAAGGGGCTATGAAGGAAAAAAAAACTATTATCTTCTTATAGACTGAATGAGTAGTAAGCTGTCAATTTTTAGAGTAGTAACACTACAGGAAATACAAAATAATTTGTAAATAGATTCACCTAAGGATCTATGATTATATATAATTATCTGTAAATTTAAAGGGGCTATGAAGGGGAAAAAAAAAAAAAAAAAAACTATTATCTTCTTATAGACTGAATGAGTAGTAAGCGGTCAATTTTTAGAGTAGCATTGCTACAGGAAATACAAAATAATTTGTAAATAGATTCACCTGAGGATCTATAATTATATATAATTATCTGGAAATTTAAAGGGGCTATGAAGGAAAAAAAAACTATTATCTTCTTATAGACTGAATGAGTAGTAAGCTGTCAATTTTTAGAGTAGTAACACTACAGGAAATACAAAATAATTTGTAAATAGATTCACCTAAGGATCTATGATTATATATAATTATCTGTAAATTTAAAGGGGCTATGAAGGGGAAAAAAAAAAAAAAAAACTATTATCTTCTTATAGATTGAATGAGTAGTAAGCGGTCAATTTTTAGAGTAGCATTGCTACAGGAAATACAAAATAATTTGTAAATAGATTCACCTGAGGATCTATAATTATATATAATTATCTGGAAATTTAAAGGGGCTATGAAGGAAAAAAAAAAAAAAAAAAAACTATTATCTTCTTATAGACTGAATGAGTAGTAAGCGGTCAATTTTTAGAGTAGCATTGCTACAGGTATTACAAAATAATTTGTAAATAGATTCACCTGAGGATCTATAATTATATATAATTATTTGTAAATTTAAAGGGGCTATGAAGGGGAAAAAAAAACAAAAAAAAAACTATTATCTTCTTATAGACTGAATGAGTAGTAAGCGGTCAATTTTTAGAGTAGCATTGCTACAGGAAATACAAAAATAATTTGTAAATAGATTCGCCTGAGGATCTATAATTATAATAATTAATTACTTCATTCTAGCAGCGGAGCAACAACGGGATCTTTGATTTGCCTGCGGTGGATGAATTCATCCAACGTAGCCATATCAAATAAAAACTAGCCGAGAGGACTAGTAACCTAACTTATTATTTCATTGTATTAACATTTGAAAATACAGTGACTTTTCGGAATAAAGGAAAGTCTAATTATAGAGTGAACTACAAAAAGGTACTAGTGAGCTGTATGGCCGACCTACACTAAAGTCGCATTTGCGAATTTTAAGCATTTCTAACCTATATATAAAGGCAAATTTGTTACCGATCACAAACAAGCCCGAATTTTTATGTCAAATTTAAGTAGCGACGGACAAAGAAACGACGTTTTCCTGTAGACTACTTGCGGCCATAGGACTCACCAGTACCACCGAACACATAACTTAAAGAAAATGTTAATACTTACTCTATCAGCAATACTTACGGTTTGCTCAATGTTCTTTTGGCTTATGATTTTGTGATGTGCGTTTTCTTCCTTTTTCTATAGAACCATCATACTATCGACAAGACAATATTTAGGAATTTACTTTCGTTGACATTAGCAATTGGATTTCAGAAATATGAAAAAAGTGTGAAATCATGGAAACATCATTTAACATAATATTATTATTATTTTTTTTTATTATAAAAAAAAATAATAATATTAACTCACTTAATATTTTAATATATGCATTTATACAAAAGTATGTAGGAAAACAACGTTCGGGTCCCAAAGGGGAGTGTGAACCTGTGGGGGGGGAGAGAGAGAGAGAGAGAGAGAGAGAGAGAGAGAGAGAGAGAGAGAGAGAGAGAGAGAGAGAGAGAGAGAGAGAGAGAGAGAGAGAGAGAGAGAGAGAGAGAGAGAGAGAGAGAGAGGTGTTCAAAGCGCCGGTTTGTTTCTTCCTGATTTTCACCTTATGGGCCGGGCCGCTTCTTATATAGGCAGGCTATTCGTGGTGGGGAGTCATTTTTTTTTTCTTAGCTCTCAAACTTATAAAAATAGGATGTGGGAAAAATAAAGGAAAATTATTTTGGGCTAATGAGTGCCTTTCACTAAGGGGAGTCCCCCATTTGAAGGATGTATGAGAAGGATATAGGGTTTGGAATGCCTAAAGGAGGCGGGTGGAATCGGGAAGGTAGTGAGAGTCTACCGAGGGTGGAGCCTAGGGGTACCTAGGCAATGGTTTGTAGTCAGCCAGGTCAAGCCTGGGCCTGAAATAAGTCGCCTCTCGGCCGGAAGGTCGACCCTGCTTAAACAGGTAGATGGGGTCTTGTAGCTTCGGTTGAGTCGGCCGGGAGATCGGCCTGTTTATTTGTACAAATATGGAAACCGATATTTTCTGGGACGAGATGAGGATAACTTTTAATTACTCGTAATTAAGAGGTGGTCACAACAGTATCAATTTCAAATATGGTAGGTGAAGTGAAGAGGGCTATAGCTGGACTGTGTTTGTGAAGGGGTGATAGGTAAAGAGAGTACCTGTTATTGGGTGATTGGTCAAAAAACGTTAGGAGCCACTATTAATAAATATTTGTTAAACAGTAAAAAAAATAGTGAAAAAAAATATGTCTGACATTATAAGGCAATCGTACCTTATTTGACCAGTGGCCAGAAAGAGGTGATAAGTATTAATATGAATAGCCCACAACCAATAATATTTTTGAGAACCACTGTCCTACACGACTACCAATATAGGTAGTTCGGCTAAAAGGTAAGAAATTATAAACTAATTCTGTACCGCTTGACTTTACGTGCATGTCTCCTTTTAAATACTGATTACGCCATTAATATAGAGGCTCTAATTAACCTTTTCAGTTTACAACTGCGCAGCTGTTTTATAAATTCTTCGGCCATAAGCGAGAGAGGCAAGCGCTAATGGCCATTTGAGTAGTATAACTTTCATAACTGAATGGGCAAGAGGCGGGACCCAGTGACATTTGGAAAGGCCTGCGATGGCGGCTGGATGAAAGAGAGGCAGGTGGGTACCCCCATCAGCGAGCCCTTCGGCCCTAAAACTGGGACGGTCCGACCTTGAAGTCACTATCGATTCACTGTTAGCTCTCTCTCTCTCTCTCTCTCTCTCTCTCTCTCTCTCTCTCTCTCTCTCTCTCTCTCTCTCTCTCTCTCTCTCTCTCTCTCTCTCTCTCTCTCTCTCTCTCTCTCTCTCTCTCTCTCTCTCTCTCTCTCTCTCTCTCCTCTCTCTCTCTCTCTCTCTCTCTCTCTCTCTCTCTCTCTCTCTCTCTCTCTCTCTCTCTCTCTCTCTCTCTCTCTCTCTC